>CM057460.1:82514051-87514051 GCA_030035585.1 Dugong dugon | reverse complement strand
CAAAGCCTCATACTCTCCCTTCTCATAGATTATCACCCTCTTCCTGGCTTCATTTCCTTCTTTGTCCTGTAGAGACCCCATAATATCATTTCAACCAGAATCTTCAGAGTCCTTCTGTCATGCTACTGTCAGCTTTGACTCAATCTCATCATTGGCCTTTCCGCACCTATGTACAGAATGCTATTATTGTGTATAGAGACACACTTATACACACACAGATTGGGGCCATAAGAAATTCATCATCTCTAATATTAACTGAAAGCACAGCAACCTTCAGTTCTTCTACATGACACTGGTCAGTTTCCTCTGCAGAGGAAGTAGCTCTTCCAAATCTTAACCCCTTTTTCCAAGCTCCCTGGCTGTCATCAATATGCCACCTGTGTTCTTTGTCACATGCATTTCCATCGCTTTCCAAAATGACTTTACTCCTTCTCCTATAATTTTATTCTTTCCATCTTCACTGTTTCTCTTCCCCACAGCACACAGTCTGACTCTCTACTATATTATATCTCTATTATGTACTTTTTAAAATGCTCTTCCTACTTTGTGTCTACTTCTAGTTGCTTCCCACATCTCCCTCCTACTCTTCACAGCCAAGCTCCTCAAAAATATAATCTAATGGACCAACTTACCTGCCAGTCAGTCTTCAAACCACTGTCATCTAGCTTTTGCAGGTGAAAATATCACTGAGAGGAGTTCAGGCAAAATGGCGCTCTAGGCAGAAGCACCATGCCGTCCCTCCACAACAAAGATTGGAAAACTAAGCCAAACAGAGAATACAACAATCCTGAAAACCTAAAACATCAAATGAAGAGATAAAGAACTCAGCCAAGCACCAAATGGAGTGAGAAAACTGACAGAGAATGGAGAGCCAGGAGAGATTCATGCAGAGGTCCCCTACCAGCTAATGCAGCGTGGATCCGCCATCTTGGACTCCTATCAGAGACCAGCAAACAGGGAGTATGAGAAAGCAGCCTCACAGAGCGTCCAACAACCAGTAATTTTCAATATATGCTTCCCCCCCGCACCCTTCTTCACCCCAACTCAGCCTCCTCTGCTTCCCGTGGCCACAATCTCTTGACCGGGAAACACCATCTGCTTGGATTCCACACACCCGAACAGGCCGGCTCTCTGAGTGCCATTTGTTGGCTGCTGGTGTTGCCTTTTTCCACTGTTTTGATTTCTTCCTTACCTCTCACCACCTCCCCCTACTTTTGCTCAAATAAGTAGCTCCGTGCACCATCTTTGCTTCTTCCTGAGGGGCTGCAGAGCTCTGGTAATTTGTGATATATGCTTTCCCACTCCCTACCCTTCTTCACCCACACTCAGCACCCTCTGTTTCCCGCGGACACAGTCCCTTGTCCAGAAACACCAGCCCGCACTAGCTGGCTCTCTGAGTGCCATTTGTTAGCTGCTAGTATTGCTTTTTTTTCTGCTTCTTTTGATTTCTTCCTTACCTCTCACCACCTCCCCCTCTTTCGCTCAAATACCTGGCTCCGTGTGCCATCTTTGCTTCTTCCTGAGGGGTTGTGGAGCTCCGTTCAAGTGTGGAGTGCTTCACGGTCTAGGCTGCTGTGCTAGTGGAATCCTGGGGCTTTTGTTTGTTTGTTTGTTTCTTTTCCTTTTCTTGAGTTGGGAGCCCTTTCTGGCAAGTTGGTGCTGTGTGTCCAGGAAACTTACCCCTTGGCTTGAACAGACATGCAGAGGGATCCCTGAGGACATTTCTTTTCTCGTCGTTTTTTGTTTTTTTGTTTTTTTTTTTTCCCTGTGTTTTGGGAGGCCTTTCTTGTTCTTTTTTTTTAATTTCTTCTCTTTTCCCTCTTTTTCTCTTTTTGTCTTTCTTCATTTCACAGTTTCTCGTCTCTCTATATCTTCCTTCTCTTTCTGTTCCCTGAATAACTGGTGTTGTATGCCTCTATGCCTTCTAGCCAGGCTGTACTGCAGCACCTGAGAGCGACTTCCCCAGACCTCCTAGCTGCACCAGTGGGATCCCTGGGAACTTTGCTGTTCTTTAACCTTTCTGATTCTTATCTATTCATTCTTTTCTTTTCTTCCTCCTCCCCTTTCTGTTTTTCTCCATTTCATAGTCTCTCATCTCTCCACTCCAAAGGCAAGTTCCCTTGCATTCTTTTTTGTTTGTTTGTATGTTTTTGGCTCCTGTTCCTCTCTCCCATATCCATCTTAGCTCCACACATAACAAACTTCCCGCTGCATCCTTCTTACCTGCACCATGCACTTGACATCACACCACCAAGCAGCACAGGCATGGCCTACCAGAACCTGCCCTGCATGATTACCGACCCGCTCTGGTGGCTACAGTAAGTGCCACAAACAACCCATCCCAGTAACTCCTCTTCAGCTAGACCTGCCCTGCCGTACCATATGTGAGTGACTGACCCTGTCAATTGGAAAAGGAGCGGAAAAGTATTGTGCCCATGGATGAGCAAACAACAAAGAACACACAGTCCACCTGCACAGACATAGTCAAATTAAAAAAAAAAAAAAAGGATGAAACAAACAAATCTACACTCAATAAACAAGAAAAAAAACTACTGAATGCCCCTAAGACAGCAGACAATATCAAAATATTTACAAAAACAGGACAGAATGGTTCCAGTAGGCATCCAAAATAAAATGCCAGATGACTCTCCAGTGGAAGAAAATGCACTAGAACTACCTGATAGGGAATTCAAATCTCTAATACTCAGAACACTCCAAGAGCCGAGGCAAAAATCTGACAAACATGAGGAAAAACAGACAAATTCATGAAAAATACAGACAGAAAATTGGAAGAATTCAGGAAAATAATGCAGGAACAAAATACCAAAATAAATTCACAACTAGAAATTATACAAAGACAACAATTAGAAATTCAAAAGATGAACAAGATTTCATAAATGGACAGTGTCATAGAAGGGCTGAGAAACAGATCTGAATTGGTGGAAGACAGGATCGGTGGAATTGAAGACAAACACTTGGATACAACTCTGTTTCAGGAAAACTCAGAAAAAAGAACAAAGAAAAATGCAGAGACCCTGAGAGTTATGTGGGATACAATCAAAAGCAAAAATTTTCGAATGATTGGAATTCCAGAACAGGGGAAGAAAACAGAAAACACAGAGAGGATCATTGAAGAAATGCTGACAGAAAACTTCCCAAATATCATGAAAGATGAAAAACTGACCATCCAAGAAGCTCAACGGACCCCATATGGGAGAGACACCAAAAGAAAATCACCAAGGCATATCATAATCACACTCGCCAAAACTAAAGACAAACAAAGAACCCTGAAAGCAGCTCATGAAAAACAAGAAGTCACATACAGAGGAGAAACAATAAGACTAAGTCAGACTATTCAGCAGAAACCATGCAGGCAAGAAGGCAATGGGATGACATATATAAAATTTAGAAAGAAAAAAATTGCCAGCCAAGAATAATATATCCTGCAAAACTCATTCAGATCTGATGGTGAAATTAGGTCATTTCCAGATAAACAGAAATTAAGGGAATATGTAAAAGTCAAACCAAACTTACAAGAATTACTAAAGTGAGTTCTTCAATCTGAGGACAAACCACTTCAGCTCACAGGCAGAATCTAGGACACAGGATCATACCAGCCAGGTACCAATCTAGGAAATGAACTCTTGAGGACTATCCAAAACCAAAAGAAATATAATAGGGAATCAGAGCAGTTGATCAGTAAATAACAACAACATCAAAACAATAAAAGAGGGAATAAACGGCATAGGTATAGAATCTTCTAATGGAGAGGAAGGCAAGGCGATACCAAGTAATGGTAGACTGCTTCAAACTTAGAAAGATACGGGTAAAATTCATGGTAACCACAAAGAAAGTTAACAAATATAAAAAGGAGGAAAAACAAAGTCTCAGCAAAAACAAAATCTACGCAAACAAAAGAAATGAAAAAAAAAATCCACAAATAAAAGTAACTAAGCACAAGAGAGTAAGAAGAAAGAAAACTTCAGCACCACAAAAAAAAGCACTACAAAATGACAGCAACAAACTCACATCTATCAATAATTACACTGAATGTAAATGGAATCAATGTACCAATAAAGAGACGGAGAGTGACAGAATGGATAAGAAAACAGGATCCATCAATATGCTGTCTACAAGAAACACACCTTAGAAACAAAGATGTGAATTTATTAAAAGTCAAGGGTTGGAAAAAAATATATCAAGCTAACAACTGTGAGAAAAGAACAGGAGTGGCAATTCTAATCTCAGATAAAATAGACTTTAAAACGAAATCTACCATAAAAGACAAAGAGGGACACTATATAATGATTAAGGGGATGATCCATCATGAAGACATAACCATAATAAACGTCTATGCACCCAATGACAGGGCTCCAAAATACATGAAACAAACTCTAACAACACTGAAAAGAGAAATTGACAGTTCCACAATAATAGTAGAAGACTTCAACACACCACTCTCAGTAAAGGACAGAACAACCAAGAAGAAACTCAGCAAAGATACAGAGGACCTAAAGGGCACAATCAGCCAACCTGACCTCATAGACACATATAGAACACTCCATCCAACCACTGCAAATACACATTCTTTTCCAATGCACATGGAACATTCTCCAGAATAGACCACATCTTAGGCCACAGAGCAATCCTCAACAACATCCAAAACGCTGAGATAATTCAAAGCATCTTCTCTGACCACAATGCCATCAAGGTAGAAATTAACAATAGAAAGAGCAAGGAAAAAAAAAATCAATTACATGGAAACTGAACAATACCCTGCTTACACATCACAGGGTAATAGAAGAAATCAGAGATGGAATCAAAAAATTCCTAGAATCAAATGAGAATGAAAACACATCATACCAAAACCTTTGGGACACAGCAAAGGCAGTCCTCAGAGGACAATTTATAGCAATAGATGCACATATCAAAAAAGACAAAAGGGACAAAATCAAAACATTAACTACAGAACTCAAACAAATAGAAAGAGAACAGCAAAAAAAGCCCACAACCACCCGAAGAAAGGAAATAGTAAAGATCAGAGCAGAAATAAATCAAATAGAGAACAGAAAAACAATAGAAAGAATCAACAAAACCAAAAGTTGATTCTTTGAAAGAATCAACAAATCGACAAACCACTGGCCAGACTGACAAAAGAAAAACAGGAGAGGAGACAAATAACCCAAATAAGAAATGAAATGGGGGACATTACAACAGACCCAACTGAAATAAAAAGGATTATAACAGAATATTATGAAAAACTATACTCCAACAAATTTGAAAACCTAGAGGAAATGGATAAATTTCTAGAAACACATGGCCTACCCAAACTACAACAAAGTGATGCTGAAAATCTGAGCAGACCCCTAACAAGAGAAGAGATTGAAAAGGTAATAAAAAAAACTCCCAACCGAAAAAAGCCCTGGCCCAGATGGCTTCTCTGGAGAATTCTACAAAACATTTACAGAAGAGCTTGTACCAGTTCTACTCAAGCTATTTCAGAGCATAGAAGAGGAAGCAACACTTCCAAATTCATTCTATGAAGCCAGCATAATGCTGATACCAAAACCAGGCAAAGACATCACACAGAAAGAAAATTACAGACCAATATCTTTCATGAATATAGATGCAAAAGTTCTCAACAGAATTCTAGCCAATAGAATTCAGCATTATATCAAAAAAAATAATACACCACGACCAAGTAGGATTCATACCAGGTATGCAAGGATGGTTCAACATTAGAAAATCAATCAATGTAACCCACCACAAAAATAAAAGGAAAGAAAAGAATCACATGATCATCTCAAATGATGCAGAAAAGGCATTTGACAAAGTCCAACACCCATTCCTGATAAAAACTCTCAATAAAATAGGTATAGAAGGGAAATTTCTCAACATAATAAAGGGCATCTATGCAAAACCAATGGCCAACATCATTCTTAATGGAGAGAGGCTGAAAACATTCCCCTTGAAAACAGGAACAAGACAAGGATGCCCTTTATCACCACTCCTATTACCATTGTGCTGGAAGTTCTAGCTAGAGCAATAAGGCAAGAAAAAGAAAGAAAGGACATCCAAATTAGTAATAAAGAAGTTAAACTGTCCCTGTTTGCAGATGATATGATACTATACATAGAAAACCCTAAAGACTCCATGACAAATCTACTGGAACTAATAGAAAGATTCAGCAGAGTAGCAGGATACAAGATAAACATTCACAAATCAGTTGGATTCCTACACACCAATAAGGAGAACGATGAAAAGGAAATTAGGAATACAATATCATTTTCAATAGCCCCTAAAAAGATAAAATACTTAGGAATAAATCTGACCAGGGTTGTTAAAGACCTATACAAAGAAAACTACAAAGCACTACTGCAAGAAACCCAAAGGGAGCTACATAAATGGAAAAACATACCATGCTCATGGATAGGCAGACTCAACATTGTGAAAATGACAATTCTACCCAAAGCAATTTACAAATACAACACAATCCCGATCCAAATACCAGCAACGTGTTTCAAAGAGATGGAAAAACTAATCATTTACTTTATATGGAAAGGGAAGAAGCCCCGAATAAGTACAGCACTACCAAGAAGAAGAATAAAGTTGGAAGACTCACACTACCTGACTTCAGAACCTACTATACAGCTACAGTAGTCAAAACAGCCTGCTACTGGTAGAATGACAGATACATTGACCAACGAAACAGAATTGAGAACCCAGATGTAAATCCCTCCACCTACGGTCACCTGATCTTCGACAAGGGCCCAAAGTCCATCAAATGGGGAAAAGACAATCTTTTTAACAAATGGTGCTGGCAAAACTGGACATCCATCTGCAAAAAAATGAAACAGCAACCATACCTCACACCATATACAAAAACTACTTCAAAATGGGTCAAAGACCTGAATATAAAACCTAAAACTATAAAGTTCATAGAAGTAAAAATAGGACCAACACTTCAGGTCTTAATTCATGGCATTAACAGGATACAAACCATAACCATCAAAGCACAAAACCCAACAGATAAGCTAGATAACTGGGCTCTTCTAAAAATCAAACACCTATGCTCTTCAAAAGACTTCACCAAAAGAGTAAAAAGAGAACCTACAGACTGGGAAAAAATTTTTGGACAGTACAAGTCACACAAAGGGCTAATCTCCATAATCTACAAGAAAATCCGACACCTCTACAACAAAAAGACAAAGAATCCTATTAAAAAATGGGCAAAGGAAATGAACAGACACTTCACCAAAGAAGACATTCAAATGGCCAACAGACACATGAGGAAATGCTCACGATCACTAGCCATTAGAGAAATGCAAATTAAAACCACAATGAGATACCATCTCACCCCGGCATTACTGGCACGAGTCAAAAACACTGGAAATATCAAATGTTGGAGGGGCTTTGGGGAGATGGGAACTCTTATGCACTGCTGGTGGGAATGCAAAATGATACAACCATTTTGGAAAATGATATAGCAGTTCCTCAGAAAGCTAGAAATAGACATACCATTCTATCCAGCAATTCCACTCCTAAGAATACATCCTAGAGAAATAAGAGTCGTCACTCGAATAGACATATGCACACCTATGTTCATGGCAGCATTGTTCACAATAGCAAAACGATGGAAACAACCTAGATGCCCATCAACAGATGAATGGATACACAAACTATGGTACATACACACAATGGAGTACTATGCAACAAGAAAGAACAATGATGAATCTGTGAAGCATCTCATAACATGGATGAAACTGGAGGACATTATGCTGAGTGAAATAAGTCAATCACAAAAGGACAAATATTGTATGAGACCTCTATTGTAAAAACTCATGAAAAAGTTCACACACAAAATGTAACAATCTTTGTTGGTTACCAGGGATGGGAGGGGTGGGGGGGAAATACCAAATAGGCAATAAATAAGTGGTATCTTGGGTGAAGGGCGAGACAGTACACAATACAGGGGAAGCTAGCACAACTTGTACAAGGAAAGGTCATGGAAGCCCCATAGACACATCCAAACTCCATGAGGGACTGAATTGCTGGGCCGAGGGCTGTGGGGACCATGATCTCGGGGAACATCTAGCTCAACTGGCATGACACAGCTTATAAAGACAATGCTTTACATTCTACCTTAGTGAGTAGTGTCTGGGGTCTTAAAAGCCTGTGAGCGGCCATCTAAGATACTCCACTGGTCTCATCCCTTCGGGAGCAAGGGAGAATGAAGAGAACAGGATACAAGGAAAAGATTAGTCCGAAGGACTAATTGTCCACAGCTACCAAGGCTTCCACCGGACTGAGTCTAGTGCAGCTAGATGGTGCCCGGCTACCACGACTGGCTGCTCTGACCAGCATCACAACAGAGAGTTCTGGATAGAGCTGGAGAAGGATGTAGTACACAATTCTAACTCACAAAAAAAACGACCAGATTTACTGGCCTAAAGGAGACTGGAGAAACCCCTAGAGTATGGCCCTCAGACACCCCTTTAGCTCAGTGGTGAAGTTATCTCCGAGGTTCACCGTTCAGCCTGGGAGTGGACAGCCCCGTAAAACCAAATGAGACTAACGAGGTACAGTAGTCCAGTGACAAGGGCCAGAAGGCTGAACGGGACAAGGAAGCTGGTGTTAGGGAACCCTCGGTTGAGTAAGGATATTGTTGATGTGTTGTGAGATTGTTAACCATTGTCATAGGGCAACATTTGTAGTAACTGTTAAATGAGAAACTATTTTGTTCTGTAAGCCTTCATCTTAAGTGAGAATAACAGCACAACTGGAAGAGCGTAGTCAATGTCACTGAACTGTGCACGTAGAAATTTTTGAAATGGTGTATCTTTGGCTATGTGTATTTTCACCAAAAAAAAGGTTGAGAAGTTAGAGGGTTGACATGTTGTGGGGTTGTTAACCAATGTCATAAAACAATATGTGTACTACTATTTCATGAGAAACTATTTGTTCTGTAAGCCTTCACCAGAAGTACAATTAAAAAAAAGAAAATATCACTGAAAGATCTCTGGAAAAGTCAAATATAATTTCTGAATTAAAGAACACTTTTCCTTTCTTAACTTGTAGCATTTGGTAATGTTAAACATTTCCTTCTTCATAAAATTCTCTTGTCCACTAAGGTCTCTGACCTCATGCTTCCTGTTTTCTGTATCAACTCCCCTCTGATGTCCAACTCTTAAATAATAGTTTTTGTAAGAGAAAAGCAAGAATCCTAGTTTCTCACTTATTAGCTGTGTGATGCTGGATCTCTCTGAGGTGTGGTTTTCTTAGCTGTAAAATGCGCATCACAATGGCACGTAGCTCCAAGGGCTATTGTTTGAAGATTAAGTGAGTTAGCACAGAGTGTGTGCTTAGAATAGTTTGTGGAACATCATAAACACTTGGTAAATATTCTTGGTTGTAGTCTTTATTATTACGTAGTTGACCCTCTTCTTACTCCACAGCTCATGTAGAAAGGTCTCATTCCTATTGCTCCCATAAACATTTGTATCTGATGACTCTTCTCAGACTTGCTATGTTAAACAGGTATTTCTTTTCTTATTTCTTCCCAGAAACTTACTCCTCCTCTAGTGAGAATATCAATGAATGACACTAGTATCATTTATTCATTCTTTTAAAAAATATTTATTGGGTATCTATTTCACACCAGGTACTTTCTTGGTGCTGGTGGTAAGAAGGTGAAGAAGCAGGCAAAATTCTTGCTCACATAGGCAATAAACAAATGAAGACACAAATAATGTTCTCTCAGAGAGTGATAAGATCTATTTTAAAATGTACCAAAATAAGGGAGACAGTGACAAGTCAGGGGTGATAGGCACGTTTTAAGAAAAGGTGATCAAGGGTGTTCTCCTGGAAGAGATAACATTTGAGCAGAGAGACACCCAAACCAGAAACCTGGAAGTCATCCAGGTCCCTTCCCCATCTCTTTTCTTCTATGCCAAGTGATCGTTACATTCTTATATTCTTTTCTTCTTAACTTTTCTATGTCAGTCTTCTACTTTCTTTCCCTCTTGCTATTGTTTCAGACCCTCTTTGTCTCTTACACATCAGTTATTATAAGGTTTTCCTAACTAATCCGTCTATACTCTTGTAGTCTTGGCCCTCTATATTTTTTTGTGGCTGAATGATATTCTAAGCCCAAGCCCCAGCTGAAAAGGGGTCAAGCACATTTTTCCCTTAGAAAGGGATTCTTCCCATAACAGGGCATGAGAGGGCCCTCTTCTTCCCTTAGCAAGGGATTCCTCCCTTAGCAAGACTTGCAAAGACCTCTATGAACCTACCTCTGTTTACATATCCAGGCTTTTGCAGCCACCCTCGCTCATACTCCGGGTCCACTTAACTAATTGCCATCCCCATTCAAACTTCCATAGTTGTAGTTGCCTGCTTGCCTTTTTCCATGATGTTGCTTCTGCTAGAATGTCCTTCCATCCAGCAAACATTTCAATTATCCATTAATTTTCTAATATTAGAAAAAGTTGAGTTTTATAAACCTGACCTCCTTTGTATACTACTAGTATAACTTATCTCTCTGCTTATGTGGGGCCACTGTTTACTTGCCTGCCTCCCTCTTCTAAACTTGAAAATCCTTAGGGGCAAGAACTCTATCTGACACTCAGTATGCACTGTAGTGCTTTGAAAATAGTTCATTGTGGCAGAGCTAGATTCAAGCTCTCATCTGACTTTAGAGTCCACTCTGTTCCCATTAAACTCTAGAATGGGAATCTAACCTAAGATGAAACCAAAGCTAAGGATTTCACAGCTAGGCTTTGATTCAGCTCTCCCCAGCCCCCTCCCTGACACATTCTTCCTTCAAGAGCTTGTCTCCCACTTCCATCCATGCATGACTGCCACCCCATTTCTGTCACATGGAAATCTGTCTGCCACACCTCACACAATGCTCTACTCTTTCTCTTGCCCCTTGGTAGGGGTCTATTGCTAAGACAGGTACCAGTCTTACTCTCTTAGTGGCTGTGCTGTCTTACCTAAAATAAGCTAAAAGAAAGATCTGAGATATTAAATTGAAATCATATTATGTGCTTGAGCACTTGCTGTGTGAAAGGCAGTATGCTTTAGAGCTGCAAGCATTACCCAAAGAAACTAGGTATGGTCTTTGCCTTTAAGGAAAATATAGTTAACAAGGAAGGCAAATTCACACAAGTAACTAGGTGAGAAGGCAGATGTGAACAGTGGTTTAGGAGGAACAGACAGATTAAGTGGGACTTAGGCCGTCAGCCTGGAATTCTGTAATAACCATGAATTCTATGATTTATTCCCACCAGCCAGATCAGTTTAACTCTAGCTCCCAATAGCCTCCCTCTGGCTCAGTGATGAGAAAATCTCAAGAATATTTCAAGTACTGCCCTTTTCACATGGCTCTGGATGCCCAGATTATGATCCCCCATGACCTATCCCTGTGGATCTGAGTACAAGAACTTCCTGGAGAGACCAGACCCCATTGCCCTTGGAGAAGACTTGAGTACCTATGATATGCTGCTCTTCTTCTGTAAACAGCCTGCTTCCCTCTCCAATCTATCATTCCAGCTCTGAACAGAGTGAAAAAGAAAGGTCTGTGCCTCACCAACATGGCACTCAGTTGTTGGTTCACAGAATAAGCCTAACAACTGGGTGCTTAGACATTCTGAGAGGCTCAGAATGTGTCTCACTTACTCTTCCTCTCCTAAGGACTCTGGTACTTTATGTAAGGGACCTGGATATAAGGAAATCTGTGCTCTCTGCCATGTGATAGTTGCAATAGTCCCTCACCTATGGCCTCTCTAAAATCTACAATTTGAGATGAGTACCATCTGCTATATTGGTAACTGAATGGAGGACCCTTCCCAGTAACTGAGGAGGCTGTCATTTGATCATTCTTAACAAGCTCTTTGTTTCATAATTCAACAGATCCCCACCCACTAGCCCTCTGGTCAAGTCCATACAGATCTGAATCTGCAACACCATGCTCCAAATTACTTCAAAGGCAGAGAGGAGAAAGAATGCTAATCTAAATGGATAATTCTAAAGTATAGAAGTGCAATTATTGGGAAGTTAACTACAGAAATTTCAGTTTCTTAGTAACATCAAATGAGGAAAAACAGCTTAAGGCATGACTTTCTGGTGAACAAAACAGAAATACTCTACCCAAATAATTTACTAGCATAACTGATCTCTCTTGCTTAGGAGCTGCTATTGTTTACTTGTCTGGCTTCCTCTCCTAAACTCAAAAATCCTTAGCGGCAAGAACTCAGTATAACCCTCAGTATCCACTGTAGTGCTTTAAATATAGTTCATAGTGGAGAGCTAGATTCAAACTCAGTCTTCTCCTAGAAAGTCTGTATTTGCACAATGAAAGCATGTGTGTGGTTTTTTGTTTTTTGGTTTTTTTTAACGTAGGTGATACAGATTAGCAGTCTCCAAAGCATATCTCATGGAAAATTTCCCTGGGATCTGTAGTCAGATAAGTTTGAAAAATTCTGAGTTAGGGTTAAATATATCCCATCTGAATTTAGAGACCATCTCAAAAATAGATTTGACACAGTGAACACTAATGACTGAAGACCAGACGAGTTGGGGAAGGACATCATACATGAAGAAAGCAAGAGGCCTTTAAAAAGACAAGAAAGAAAAGACCAAAATAAATGTCAGAAGAGACTCTGAAACTTGCTCTTGAACATAGAGTAACTAAAGCAAAAGGAAGAAATGATGAAGTAAAAGAGCTGAACAGAAGATTTCGAAGGGCTACTCAAGAAGACATAGTAAAGTATTATGATAAAATGTGCAAAGACCTGGAGATAGAAAACCAAAAGGGAAGAATGCAGTTGGCATTTCTCAAGAACTGAAGAAAAGATTCAAGCCTCAAGTTGTAATATTGAAAGATTCTATGGACAAAATATAAAACGATGTAGGAAGCATCAAAAGAAGATGAAAGGAATACACAGAGTTGCCGTAACAAAAAGAATGGGTCGACGTTCAACCATTTTAGGAGATAGCACTTGATCAAGAACCGATGGTACTGAAGGAAGAGGTCCAAGCTGCACTGAAGGCATTGGCACAAACAAGGCTCCAGGAATGGAAAGAATATCAGCTGAGGTGTTTCAACAAACAGATGCAGCGCTGGAAGCACTCACTCATGTATGCCAAGAAATTTGGAAGACAGCTACCTGGCCAACCCACTGGAAGAGATCCATATTTGTACCCATGCCAAAGAAAGGTGATCCAACAGAATGTGCAAAATATTGAACAATATCATTAATATTGCATGCAAATAAAAGTTTGCTGAAGATAATTGAAAAGCAGTTGCAGCAGTACATTGACAGGGAACTGCCAGAAATTCAAGTCAGATTCAGAAGAGAACCTGTAAAGAAGGATATCGTTACTGATGTCATTTGGATCCTGGCTGAAAGTAGAGAATAACAGAAATATGTTTATCTGTGTTTTATTGACTATCAAAAGGCATTTAACTGTGTGGATCATAACAAATTATAGATAACATGGCAAAGAATGAAAATTCTAGAACACTTAATTGTGCTCATGAGGAACCTATACATAGACCAAGAGGCAGTCTTTTGAACAGAATGAGGGGATAAAAAAATCCTAGTTTAAAATCAAGAAAGGTTTGTGTCAGGGTTGTATTCTTTCACCATACTTATTCAATCTGTATGCTGAGCAAATAATCAAAGAAAGTGAACAATATGAAGAAGAATGTAGCATCAGGATTGGAGGAATACTCACAAACAACCTGCAATATGCAGTTGATACAACCTTGCTTGCTGAAAGTGAAGACAACTTGAAGAACTTACTGAAGAAGATCAAAGACCGCAGGCTTCAGTATGGATTACATTTCAACATAAAGAAAACAAAAATCCTCACAACTGGACCAATAAACAACATCATGATAAACGGAGAAAAGATTGAAATTGTCAAGGATTTCATTTTACTTGGATCCACAATCAAGTCCCATGGAAGCAGCAGTCAAGAAATCAAATGACGCATTGCATTGGGAAAATCTGCTCCAAAAGATCTCTTTAAAGTGTTAAAAAGCAAAAATGTCACTTTAAGGACTAAGGTGCACCTGACCCAAGCTATGGTGTTTTCAACTGCCTCATATGCATGTGAAAGCTCAACAATGAATAAGGAAGACCAAAGAAGAGCTGATGCCTCTGAATTATGGAGTTGGCAAAGAATATTAAATATACCACAGACTGCCAGAAGAAGGAACAAATCTTTCTTGGAAGAAGTTATGATGGTTAAGATTGTGTGTCAACTTGGCTGGGCCACAATTCTCAGTGTTTTGGCACTTGTATAATGTTATGATTACTTCCTTGTTGAAATCTGATATGTGATCACCTCCATGATGGAATCTGCTGAGTGGTGTTGGTATGAGCGGGGCCTGTGGTGGCTCACCACTCCCTTGGTATTCATCTCCCTGCCCACCACCACCTACTTCCTTTCTGCTCGCTTTGCCAAGGCTTTTGGCTTGCTCTGGATCCTGCAGCTGCCTCTTGTTCATCTAACCTCCAGTTCTTGGGACTTGAGCTAGGAGCTTACCTGCCGATCTTGGGATTTGTCTATCTTCACAGCCTGTGAGCAAGAGTCTTACTCTCCTACCTGCCGATCTTGGGTTAGCCAGCCCCTGCAGCTATGTGAATCAGGAGAAGTCTTGTGGTCTTGCCTGCCAATCCTGGGATTGTTGACCTTCACAGTCTGTGAGCAAGAGCCCTGCTCTCTGACCTGCCAATCTTGAGTTCACCAGCCCCTGCAGCTATGTGAACCAGGTGAAGCCTCTATCCTGATCCACAGACTTGGGACATTCCAGCCTCCACAATCACGTGAGCTGTTTCCTTGATATAAATCTCTCTCTCTCTCTCTCTATGTGTGTGTGTGTGTGTGTATATATATATATATACATATATATATATGCTTTGCTGGTTTTGCCTCTCTAGAGAACCCAGCCTAAGACAGAAGTACAGCCTGAATGCTCCTTAGAAGCAAGGATGGCGAAACTCCATCTTACATACTTTGGAAATGTTATCAGGAGGGATCAGTCCCTGGAGAAGAATATCATGCTTGGTAAAGTAAAGGATCAGTGAAAAAGATGAAGACCCTCAACGAGATAGACTGACACAGTGGCTGCAACAATGGGCTCAAGCATAACAATGATTGTGAGGGTGGCACAGGAGTGGGCAGTGTTTCGTTCTGCTGTACATGGGGTGGCTATGAGTTGGATCTGACTCGACAGCACCTAATAACAACAACAGCAACAGGGTTAAATAGGTTTCTTTACAACATGACTAATCAGAGCCTTTAGTATGCTAAGATACATTATCAATCTCTAAGGTGGTATAATAGTGGCATAATAATCACCATTTCCAAAATGCATTAGATCATGGAACCCTTTTTTTCCAAGGTACATCTCATAGGACTTGTGTTCCATAAGACACACTTTAGGAAATGCTTATCTAAAAGCATCTCAAGCATCTACTTTATTAAAGTAGACTTGCCTTTAAGAAAAATCTATATCTTCTTCCTTTTGAACCCTTATTACTTTATCTGTTTTTTTGCTGACAATGCACAATGTAGTTAATTGGATTTTTTCCTGAAGACTGTAAATCCATACTCTAGAGTGCTGAGAATAGCAGCTTTGCTGTTATCTGTATTTTATCTTTTGTGACCTTTAAAATTGCTAAACCTTTTCTAATCTGGCTCTCTTTGAAAATATTACATCATTAGAGAGTTAACTGTGCTGTCTAGTCTCAATAGCCTGAGATACAATTTTTTTTAAATCTCAAATTCTCAAAATTTAAAGTCAGATACTATGATAACTAACATCTATTGGCAGTTTTTTATTACCTCATAAATGATCACAGCAACTGTAAGAAATAGTAGTATTATTCCTCCCATTTTATAGGTAAGCAAACTGAGAGAGGCTAGGTAACATGCTCAAGTTCACACAAGCAGGAGATGGCTAAGCTGGGATTTGAATCTGGTTCCAGATACAGTGCGCTTACCTACTACCACATACAGTCATGTGAAGGGAAAAGCTAAAGAGGTTTGCAGGAATTTCTCTAAATGTAGACAGTTGATGGTATACTCTCAGTTATCTGAATCTAGCCACACAGCTGCCAAGGGATAGTTTCTAATATACTGGTATCAAGAGTTTTCTCAGTATCAACTTTCTTCTTCGAAGCAGTCTTAAGAAAGTTAGCAATTATAACTTGACATAGGTCAAGAGCAGTGCCTTCACAAATCTATACAGACAGAAAGGAGATGAGAGGGTACCAGGGACTGGGGGAAGGAGAATGAGCAGTTATAGCTTAATGGATACAGAGTTTCTCTTTGGAGCAATGAAAAAGTTTTAAATATAGATAGTGGCGATGGTTGCACCTCAAGGTGAAGGTAATTAATGCCACTGAATTGATTAAAATGGAAAATTTTATGTTGTACATATTTTACCATTATGAAGAATGATTTTAAAAATAATATATAATGTTCTAAAAAAAAGTAGTGCCTTCAGATAGACATCATAAGTGAGTGTTCATATGATATGATTTCAGGAAGTCCTTTCTTCCCACATAGCTCTCCCCAGGAGTGTTTGAAATGCCACCATTAGCAATTTCTTCACCTAGACTAAGCCCTCGTACATTGTCAAAAGGAAATATTCTCGGAAAAAGTAACATTGATTTTTATTATGATCGCTATTATTTTTTAGCTATCATGTACTATTCTTTTTATCTACAATAGCTAACTTATCATAGCTGCAATCTAAGGAGTGTCAAACACATGGCAGAAATTGTACTAGATTCTCTAAATACATTATCTCTTTTATTCTTTCAACAACTATGTTCAATAGGTTTTATTACCTCCAGTTGACAAAGAAAGAGACCAAGGGATGTGTAAAAGCTAGTTGATGAACAGTATGAAACAGTATCATCAGCTGGAAACAAGAGACTAGATTTTCACAGAGCAACCCAGGCAGATCTTAAAATATACACCTGTGTGGGAAAAAAAGGGACATAAGAACCACTATAGCTTTCATGTAACATCTAAAATCATATGCATAAAAAGTAATACTACACATTTTTATGGGAAAGTCAAGCATGTGTTGACTTTGCAAGGAGGGGAATAAAGATGAAGGATGAGTAGAAAGGAAAAAAGAGATATAGAAATAGAGAGAGAGAAGAAGAAGGAGGAGGAGGAAGGAAGGGATGGAGGGGAAGAGAAGGGAAAGAAGGGAAGGAAAAAGCAAAAAAAAAAAAAAAAAGGAAAGGGAAAAACAGGCAGAGAAAAGGATAAAGAAAGAAAAGCTTTATGACAAAGTGCCCTGAATTAGGTGGAGTATTTATTCAAGGGTAGGACAAGAGGCAAGAGGGAGGGAAGAGAAAATCCAAATTTGTCCCGCCCAGTGGATGCCTGAGGCTCTGACGACCAAGACTCATCATGACAGCTATAGTCACCCAAGGAATAATAAATGGAAGACTTCATCTAACAAGTTAAGGAAAGAGATACTGAATGGAAAAATGAGGACATACTAAATCTGAACTTCACATTTTTGAAAAATTCAAGCAAGAAAGTTGAGGCCTCACACATTTAGAATTCAGTGCAGGGTCTTCAGGACTCTGTCAAGACACAATGTGACTTCTGTGTTTAACTCAGCATGGAGCTGTTTAGGAATGCAAACGTGCTTGACTGGATGCAAGCACATCCACAACAGGGCACTCTAGAAAGAGCCACCTATCCAGTGTGTCCTTCTTGTCAGTTCGTTTTCTGGTCAAATAATCTGAAAAGCAAGAAACTAAGAAGAGTGAAATAACACATGCAAACAGACATGCTTTGTTAGACCAAAGGGCTAAATCAGACAGAAGACGGCAGGGAAGGTAGAGGGGAGTGATTCCAGCAAATCCACAGGGGGAGGCGGCGAGGGTGGGGAGCTGGCCCTCAAAGACCACCCTAAGAAGATATCCTCTTCATTCTTCAGTCACTGTAAGTCTTTGAGGTAATGAATGACTCCCTAAAGGCAAAGAGTTTGGGGAGAAGGCTGGCGTGTAGCCCCTCAGTCCCTGACCCCCAGGATGGAGCTGAACAAAGCCGGGTGACTTGAAGCTTTATTAAAATAATACTTGCAGAGGCCTAGTTCAACCACATGTTCTCATCCAATACCCCAGAACTGACTAGTCCCACATTTAGAGTTTGGCAGGACTCGGAGCACACTGAGCCAAGCTTTCTTCTCTTTAATTGCTAAACCCATGTTTACTTGAAAGCAGAGTTAATCCACGTATTTCTGATTACCCATCAGAACTCATCAAAATGAGGCCCTGAAAAAAGCCTGTCTGATGTTCAAAAAATAATCTGAAGCCATAGCTCTTGCGAACAGGAAGCTGGACTTTGCCAGAAATAAAGTGCTCCAAATTCTGAAAGACTTGAGTTTGGTCTGATACTTTATAAGACATTTGAACCTCTCCACTGTAGACTTGACCCAAACTTCATCTTTCTCTGTCTTTTTACAGCGCAGGCCATGTTTTTAGTTATTTAGTGTGTGATGGTGATTTCTGTCTTCTGGGATAAGAGCGCTGCTAAAAATACCACGTAACTGGTAGCAATAAAAACATGTTATTTCCTTCATATGCCAAGCCATGGTTTTCACTTTCATAATTTTTCTTTTAATCCCTTTTGTTCTCTTACTAAATATTCTTATCTCATGGTTAAAAGCCATCAACTAACTAATCAAAAAATGTAAGTATAACATAACTTGTGAGGTATTTAAGAAAGTGAAGAAAAATCCACTAACTTCAATTTAGCATTCAACTCATACACACGCACACATTACATATGTATATTTTTGCACCTCAGTGTTCATTTTTCATAAAAAAATAAACTATATGATCCCAATCTTTGAGATCCAACTCTGAACTTGTCTGATTCAATCAATAATTTTATAAAGTATGACTAAAAATTAACGAGACACAAGCCATACCTGAGAATTGGTCTCACGTTTATCATCTCACAAATATTCTATAGACTATAAATGGATTCAGTACATTTATGAAAGATAGGTTTGGGAGCAGGAAGTTTTGTATAAACCTCTTGCAATGCTCATAACACATAAAAATATCATATAAATATATTTTCATTATTTCCTCATTAAGAAAATTACATCAAAATTTCTTGAATACAATATTGCATTTGCTCCTTTAATGAATATGACCTGTTTGAGGACTTAATTTAAGGAACATGAGACAGAAGATAGTGCCAGTGTATTCATTTTCTTCCTACACAGAATAAATGTTTCTTTTAATTCAGTCATCTGTTGCATGGCATGGGAAGAGAACTCCATTCTCTCTCACATCTGGATATCTTTATCCTGATGAAAACCGCAATTAACTTTGCAACCCAAACTCCCATTTTCACAGAGATCCTGGGCTCCTATCTGATTCCTGGCGATGCCCATCGCTTTACAGTCCCTGGGAGGATGGAGGCTCAGAGGCTCAGAGAGGACCGACTGCGTGGACGTCCTCATGAAATGAAGAACTACTGCCCTGGGGCCCCACGTGTCCCTCACAGTTGTGAGTAGCAGCTCTACCGCGGTGAGGATGTTAAGGCTAGGCAGGATGTTTCTTCTCGGGGCCTTCTCGCTCATCAGGGAAACACAGTTCTCAATTCATACTGAAACACCAGAGCGTAAGGAGAAAAGTCGGTGGGATGGGAGGACGAGAAAACGCCTGAAATCAAGGCACTGGGGAATGGGTACAGGAAAGGCAGAGTCTGCCAGTTCATATGTCTGTAATAAAAACAAAAACGCCCTCCAGACTGAGACCCAGGCAGCTCTGGAACTTGGTTCTCCGCGGTGGCACGTTTCTATCTTGCTGGGGGAGGGGGAAGGGGAGGGGAAGCACTGACGTAGACCAAGGCTTTGACTCTTGTAGGAAATCCTATATACGCAGAAAAATGTAAAGAAAGTTAAAATAATCCATAATTACACCACCACCTACAGGTAAACATTGTTAACTTTTTGAAGTATTTTCTTTCACC
Source organism: Dugong dugon (assembly GCA_030035585.1). NCBI lineage: Eukaryota > Metazoa > Chordata > Mammalia > Sirenia > Dugongidae > Dugong > Dugong dugon. Next base: position 87,494,017 of record CM057460.1, on the reverse strand, counting down.
ATTTTTCCCCAATGGTGCATTTATTTTACCAAATTGGGTTACACTCTATATGCAGTTTGGAGCCCTGCTGTTTTTTTTTTTTTTTTTTTTTTCACTTCCGTAATGTAAGTTTTCCCTCAGATCATAAATGGTCTTCAAATATGATTTGGGATGGCTGCAGAGTGGTTTTCTTAAATGGACGGTTGTTGAAATGTTTTTGGCTGAGTGAGATGATAGGCCTTTTCTAATAAGCAAGGCAGATAGTTTTTAGACTTTTTCTATTTATTATGTTTTCCGTTCTGGAATTTTTTATTCAGAGGGGTGGAAGATGGAAGGACTGACTCAGCTGCTTGATGGAGGAGTGAGAGAAGCTAATCTGCAGCCTTTTAGAGAGTAGAGGTCTGTGCTCACCAAATGTAAAACTCCGAACTCAAGTCATTATCTCCAGGGTAAGAAACAGTAAGTGCCATACGTTGCCATTCTTCTCCCCTAACATGTTTCTGAATTTCAGATTTCTTTTTAGGATGCTAGGGAATGATGGACTGTACTGAGAAAATGAAGCAATAGACAAAAAAGCAAGCAGAGAATTCACAACAAATGAATGAGCACTGCTATGGTAGAAATGATGACAAACTTTGATTACATTGGCTATTAAATATGCACCATAAAAAGATTAAATAAAGTAGTTCCCTACTGGAAATGTGAAGGTGACAAGAGATAATAAAAAGGGAGAATGTAAGACATCTTAGAGGAGATGAAGAGAAGATTAAAAAAATAAGGAAAGTATCGGTCAAAATAAGCTCAATCTATGGTAAAACCAGATATATGTATTTATATACTGTGCACAGTGTTTAGTTCTGTTGTACATAGGGTCTCTATGAGTCAGTACTGACTCAAAAGCACCTGACAACAATTTGTCCTACTGTAGGGCCTAGAGTGTTCCTATGATGCTGGAATACACGAGTATTCAATACCAGCAGGGTAACTCATGGCTGAGAGGTTTCAGCTGAGCTTCCAGACTAAGACAGACTAAGATAGCCAAAGTATGACCTTGAGTATATCCAACCTGAATTTAGAGACCTTCTCAAGAATAGATTTGGCATGTTGAACACTAATGACCAAAGACCAGATGAGTTGTGGAGGGACATCAAGGACATCATACATGAAGAAAGCAAGAGATCATGAAAAAAACAGGAAAGAAAGAAAAGACCAAAATGGATATCAGAAGAGACTCTAAAAGTTGGTCTTGAACGTCAAGTATATAAAGCAAACGGAAGAAATGATGAAGTAAAAGAGCTAATCAGAAGATTTCAAAGGGTGGCTCAGGAAGACAAAGTAAAGTATTAAAATGACATGTGCAAAGACCTGGAGATAGAAAACCAAAAGGGAAGAACGCACTCGGCATTTCTCAAGTTGAAAGAACTGAAGAAAAAATTCAAGCCTCGAGTTGCAGTATTGAAGGATTCTACAGGGAAAATATTAAACAACACAGGAAGCAGCAAAAGAAGGTGGAAGGAATACACAGAGTCATTATACCATAAAGAATTGGTTGACAGGAACCGATGGTACTGAAGGAAGACGTCCAAGCTGGACTGAAGGCATTGGCAAAAAACAAGGCTCCAGGAATTGACGGGATATCAATTGAGATGTTTCAACAAACAGATGCAGTGCTGGAAGTGCTCACTCATCTACGCCAAGAAGTTTGGAAGACAGCTACCTGGCTAACTGACTGGAAGAGACCTATGTTTATGCCTATTCCCAAAAAAGGTGATCCAACTGAATGCAGAAATCATTGAACAATAGCATTAATATCACATGTAAGTAAAATTTTGTTGAAGATCATTCAAAAGTGGCTGCAGCAGTATATTGACAGGAAATTGCCAGAAAGTCAGGCCAGATTCAGAAGAGGATGTGGAACAAGGGATATCATTGCTAATGTCAGATGATAGATCCTGGCTGAAAGCAGAGAATACTAGAAAGATGTTTTATTGACTATGCAAAGGCATTCCATTGTGTGGATCATAACAAATTATGGATAACATTATGAATAATGGGAATTCCAGAATACTTTACTGTGCTCATGAGGAACTTGTACATAGATCAAGAGGCAGTTGTTTAAACAAAACAAGGGGATACTTCATGGTCTAAAGTCAAGAAAGGTGTGCGTCAGGGTTGTATCCTTTCACTATACCTATTCAGTCTGTATGCTGAGCAAATAATCTGAGAAGGTGGACTACACGAAGAAGAACGGGGCATCAGGACTGGAGAAAGACTCATTAACAACCTGTGTTATGCAGATGACACAACCTTGCTTGCTGAAAGTGAAGAAGACTTGAAGAACTTACTGATGAAGATCAAAGACCACAGGCTTCAGTATGGATTACACTTCAACATAAAGAAAACAAAAATCTTCACAACTGGACCAATAAGCAACATCATGATAAATGGAGAAAAGATTGAAGTTGTCAAGAATTTCATTTTACTTGGATCCACAATCAACAGCCATGGAAGCAGCGATCAAGAAATCAAAAGATGCATTACATTGGGCAAATCTGCTGCAAAAAAACCTCTTTAAAGTGTTGAAAAGCAAAGACATCACCTTGAAGACTAAGGTGTGCATGACCCAAGCCATGGTGTTTTCAATCGCCTCATATGCATGCAAAACTGGACGATGAATTAGGAAGACAGAAGAAGAATTGACGCCTTTGAATTGTGTTGGTGAAGAATATTGAATATACCATGGACTGCCAAAAGAACGAATAAATCTATCTTGGAAGAAGTACAACCAGAATGCTCCTTAGAAGCAAAGATGGTGAGACTACGTCTCTCAATACTTTGGACATGTTATCAGGAGGGATCAGTCCCTGGAGAAGGACATCAGGCTTGGTGAAGTAGAGGGTCAGCAAAAGAGAGGAAGACCGTCAATGAGATGGATTGACACAGTGGCTGCAACAATGGATTCAAGCATAACAATTGTGAAAATGGCTCAGAACCAGGCAGTGTTTCATTCTGTTGTACCTAGGGTCCTTGTGAGTTGGAACCAACTTGAAGGCACTTAACAACTTAACAACAACAATATACGTGTTTAGTCAGGGACTAATTAGCACAACATTGAGGATAGTGGTTACTTTCTGGAAAGGAGGAGGCTATAATGAGTACCCACAAAATGTTTTGGGGTGCTAATAATGTTTGATTTCTTGATCTGGGTAGTGGTTTCATTGCATGGTAACTAATCTATAAAGGATCATATGTTTTTGCACTTTTCCATATGGTAAACTCACAATTAACACAGAAATAATCAATTGCCAGAGATACTTGGAAGAACTTGGGACTTTTTTTGCTTGAGACTAGAGAAGAATAATTGTTCAACAGTGGAATATACAGAAGAGAAGTAGCCTTTTGATTAAAGGAAAAAAAATAAAGGGTTAAAAAAAAAGGGAAAACAATTCACATGTGAAAATTGGGATTGGGAAAGAAAGAAAGGTGCTCCTAGTTTCCAAATAGTTACTTAGATAGAAGAGCTGTACAACATTCTTAATGAAGATTAAATTAAACTCCTGGAAAAGTACAGGACTAATGAGGCACAGCAGTCCAGGAACAAGAACTAGAAGGCAGAAGGGGACAGGAAAGCTGGTGATAGGGAACCCCAGGTTGAGTGAGGACAGTGTTGACATGTAGTGGGGTTGTTAACCATTGTCATAGGGCAACATGTGTACTAATTGTTTAATGAGAAACTATTTTATTCTGTAAACCTTCATCTAAAGTGAGAATAGCAGCACAACTGGAAGAACGTAATCAATGTCACTAAATTGTGCATGTAGAAATTTTTGAAATGGTGTATCTTTGGCTATGTATATTTTCACCAAAAAATAAATAAATAAATAAAGGTAGAGAAGGTAGAGGGTTGACATGTTGTGGGATTGTTAACCAATGTCATAAAACAATATGTGTACTGACTGTTTAATGAGAAACTATTTGTTCTGTAAACTTTCACTTAAAGTACAATTAAAAAAAAAAAAAAAAAAAAAAAAACCTAAACTCCTGGAAAAGGTCTTTAGGAAATATATAAGAAATGTAAAATGGGTGAGACGATGACACTGTGGGAGGTTTACTTGTGACTCATGTGTAACCTCTCAGTCCTTCTATATAAAAATCTCTCTCTCCTTTCAGACTTGAGAGCACTTGGTATTTAACCACGTGTTAACCCAGCTTTGGCTGTAATAGATCCTCAATAAAACTTTATCATGGAACCAAGATGAGAAAGAGAAAAGCATGGAAAAATAATTTAGATGGATATGGAAACTTGTAGAAGGTCAGAGGAAAGTTAAATAGATAAGAAGAGAAAGTTTAATTTTTTTTAAGAGGGAAAAGAGTTTTGTCTTAAAATAAAATGTCTGGTTATGCCAGAATATGAAAGATAATAAAAGCTAAACTTGAGGGTATGTAGCAAGTTGTAGAAAATTGGAGGAAAGCGGAATATGAGATTATATTAAAGAAAGGAGGCTAATAGTGAATGTGTTCATTTTTTTCCACTTAAAGGATTATGCTATGAGAAATATATAACAAAGACAAGAAATTTAGAAACTTTGTTAAAGATTTTTGTTTGATAAGATCAAAGTTCTTATTTATTGCATCTGAAAGTTTAATGGGTTAATTCCTGAGAATTTTTAAGAACTTTAATGTCAAATAGCATATAAAACAAAGAATTTGGTTTCTCACTGTTAAGATAACAAAATTTTCCTTGATTACTAGATTAAAGAGTTAATTTTATTCTTTGTGCAATCTGCCTTGAAGGCAAAGGTTTGACAGAATAAAATCTTTTTTTTTTTTTTTTGTCTAAAAACACTTTAATTTTTTATTGTACTTTAGATGAAGATTACAGAGCAAATTAGTTTCTCATTAAACAATTAATACACATATTGTTTTGTGGCATTCGTTTCCAATCCCACAACAGGTCAACACTCTCCCCACCTAGACCTTGGGTTTCCCATTACCAGCTTTCCTGTCCCCAACTGCCTTTTCTTCCTTTCCCCTGTACTGCTGTGCCCATTTAGTCTTGTTTTGTTTTATGGGCTTGTCTACTCTTTGGCTGGAGGGTGAACCTCAGGAGTGACTTCAGTACTAAGTTAGAAGTGTGTCTGGGGACCATACTGTTGGAGTTTCTCCAGTCTCTGTCAGACCAGTAAGTCTGGTCTTTTTCGTGAGTTAGAATTTTGTTCTACAATTTTCTCCAGCTCTGTCCAGGACCCTCTATTGTGATCACCATCAGAACAGTCAGTGATGGTAGCCTGGCACCATCTAATTGTGCTGGACTCAGTCTAGTGGAAGCTGTGGTATTTGTGGTCCATTAGTTCTTTGGACTAACCTTTCCCTTGTGTCTTTGGTTTTCTTCATTCTCCCTTACTGTAGGTGGGGTGGGGCCAGTGGATTATCTTACATGGCCACTCACAAGCTTTTAAGACCCCAGATGCTACTCACCAAAGTAGGAAGTAGAACATTTTCTTTATAAACTATGCTATGCCAATTGAGCTAGATGTCCCCAGAGACCATCGTCCCCAGCCTCGGTCCAGTATTTCAGTCCCTAAGACAGTTCGGATGTGTCTATGAAGCTTCCATGACCTTGCCTTTGTCATGCTGTGCTGACTTCCCCAGTATTGTGTACTGTCATACCCTTCACCAAAGTTACCACTTATTTATTATGACAGAATAAATTCATGAATCAAAAACTAAGTCACATGGTTTTAGAAAAAGCTAAAATTTTTACCTTTAAGATCTTTAATTAAATAGCTCAAGTATTGTTCCTATAATAAACTCCTTACAATTTTAAAACTTCATAGAAAGCCAGAAAAGATTTGTTAATATTTTATAAAGAGAAAAATGCTAAAAAGTTTTATTTAATGTGTTATAAATTACATGAAGCGTGTTGTCAAATCAAGATAAGTACCAAGTTTTCTAACTTAAGAAAGCCAAAACATCTCTTTGGACAAGCCAACCTTCTGGGGACTGAAAAACTATATTTAAATGTCCCAGTGGGCAGAAGCAGACAACTACCCAAGTAGACAACTAATCCCAAGATCACAGAACAAGATTTCATGCATGTTGCTGAATTTTATAGACTTTGTTTAATATTTGTAACTATTCTTATACTCTTTTTCTTGATATTTTTTATGAATTGTTTCTGTAACATTTGTAATCAAGCTGTTTCCTTGGCAATGCAGAAAATTATGTATACTGAAAAAAAATCAAGTTTGTAAGGAATCTCAGTTTCACACCTTGAGTTAGTCTTTTGGAAATGCCAAGTTGTTCCTGCAAATGTGGCCTTGCTCTACACATGCTTAAACCAGATCACAGAAACAGTGTCTGAGCTATGGCATGGTAAAGCAAGATGTCTTTCTATGATATAATAAGTACAGAAGGAAAGTACCCATAGGACAGTCCACGCAGAACAAAATTACCCTTATAATTGTGATCGAGGAATCTCTGTGGAGATTCATGATCGAAAGAGGGGAATGTGTAAGGGCACCTTAGAATGGAGGCATCTGGCATGACTAAATGACTGACACAGTCTGAATCAAACTCTCCCTTGTTCTACTTTCAAAATATGTGCACCCCACCTTGAATAAGAAAGTATGTAATTATGCTTATTTAAGACTGTGATAAAAATGTTCTGTTCTCAGAAAGGATGCTTGTAGACAGTTATAGTTTTTGGTTAAACAGTAAACAAATGACAAGAATGTTCCAGAAAGAGAATAACAAGAATGTCCCCCAAAAGATGTTTGTGTATGATTGTTTTCCAGAAATTGCTTATGCAGTTTGCCCCCAGAAAGTCTGTAATTAACTGACATTGTGAAATGTTTACTTGTGACTCATGTGTAAACTTCAGCCCTGCTATATAAAAATCCCTCTCTCTTTTCAGACTCTGGAGCACTTGGTATTTTACCATGTGTTACTTTAGCTTTGGCTGTAACAAATCCTCAATAAAACTTTATCATTTCTCTCCTTATAGAGTTCTGGTTATTTTTATACTTTGACAATATGTATAAATATACTAAAAACTAGAGGTTATAGCCTTTGCTCAATGCAAATTATTAATACTAGAGCCCTGGGAAACAGAAAATCTGGATAGCAGTCCTATTAAATTGCCATGTAATATTTTTCAAGTAACTTTATTTTAAAACTAAAAAATCAGTGTAGTATGGTAGTTAAACATTGTCTTTTGCAGCCAGACACATTTTTACTTATGTGTTGCGTGATTCTGAGCAAGATTCTTAACCTGTTTTTGCCTCAGTTTTTCACATTGAAGAGTGTGGATTATAGTTCCTGCCTAACAGGATTGTCATGAAGATTAAACAAAATAATCCATATGATTTACCTAACACATTGCCCATAAATGTTAACTATTATTATTATTATTGCTACTAGGAACATGTCTGGATCTCAGCTGTAAAGTAAAGGCATTGACTAAACAATGCTAGGGTTCCTTTCAATTAAAAAATGACAGGATTCCATTCCCATGGCTGTGCCTTTGATGTGTTAAACTTCCTTAGGCTGTCAGGGAGCCAAGAGTAATCAGCTAAAATTGGGTCCCAGCACATGGAGATGAAGAAATGTGAGGTGAAAATCACTCCCATTATTCTGGGTTCATCATGACATATCCACCAAGAAGGATCAGAGATAGTGAAAATTGACCTCCTTCCCCTACTTGTACCTCCAACAAACTGTCTGAAGTAACTATTCAGAAAAATCCCTGAGATAACGGAATGCTTGATGTTCCCTTCCCTCAAGGGGTCCACTAAATAATTCTTTACAAATGTATTCTCCAAGAGAAAGAAAGCATATATATTTTGTACCTGTTTTAGTTTAATGAAAAATGCTGTCATGAATATTTAGTTTGCTTATATTTGCCAATCACTGGCCTTAACCTAATGTACTGGGAATGTTCCAGGCCTTTTTAGCCATTGACTCCCCATCATTTCTTGTCATCTCTGCCATGATACCCTGTAATGGTGGGTGAAAGACTGAACTAGAGATGTTTTGCTGTTCTCTATTCTATGAAAATGCAGTTGAAAATTTTTGTGACAAGGTCTATCTTATATTTCTAATTATTCAAAGCTAGGATATACTCAGACAACCTTCTATCTTTCAATGTAGTACAGGAAGGAAATTATTTTGTATCTTTTACACTTAGCCATCCTGAAGTCACCTACCCCCAATCCATCCCTTCAGCCTACAACACTCAGAAAGTCTCCTATCATATCCTTATATCTAGAGTTCCTTTACATACCAAAGTGGATCTATGAAAGGCATTGACTGATTTTGGGTGTGCGTCCAATAGACCACATATAATACAGAGTTGTTTTTGAAAGTTTATCCTGTATATCTGAAATTCTGAAGGTCACAGAAATGGGTGTAAAATCGTCATCCTCATAGCTAGTAAGAAAGAAAATAACTACAGGCACATCGCATTTTATTGCACTTTGCTTTATTGTACTCCACAGATAATGTGTTTTTTTACAAATTGAAGGTTAACGGCAACCCTGCATCGAGCAAGTCTATCGGCGCCATTTTTCCAACAGCATATACTCACTTCATGTCTCTGTGTCACATTTTGGTAATTCTCACAATATTTCAAACTTTTCATTATTATTATATCTGTTATGGTGATCTGTGATCAGTAATCTTTGACGTTACTATTGTAATTGTTTCGGGGTGCCGTGAACTACACCCATATAAAATGACGAACTTAACTGAATAAATGTTGTATGTGTTTTGATTGCTTTGACCTACTGGCTGTTCCCACATTTTTCTCCCTCTCCTTGGGCCTCCCTATTCCCTGAGACATGACAATATTTAAATCAGGCCAGTTAATAACCCTAAAATGGCCTCTAAGTGTTCAAGTGAAAGGAAGAGTCACACATCTCTCACTTTAAATCAAAAGCTAGAAATGATTCAAGTTAGTGAGGAAGGCATGATGAAAGACAAGATAGGCTGAAAGCTAGTCCTTTTGCACCAAACAGTTTGCCAAGTTGTAGAAATTAAAGTAGTAGGAATTAAAAGTGCTATTCCAGTGAACACATGAATGATAAGAAAGTGAAACAGCCTTATTGCTGATATGGAGAAAGTTTTAATAGTCTAGATAGATCAAACCAGCCACAACATTACCATAAGCCAAAGCCTGATCTAGAGCAAGACTAATTATCTTAACTCTATGAAGACTGAGAGAGGTGAGGAAGCTACAGAAGAAAGGTTTTAAGTCAGCAGAGGTTGGTCCATGAGGTTTAAGCAAAGAAGCTATCTCCATTACATAAAAGTGCAAGGTGAAGCAGTAAGTCCTGGTGTAGAAGCTGCAGCAAATTATCTAGCTAAGATAATTGATGAAAGTGGCTACACTAAACAACGGATTTTCAATGTAGACAAACAGCCTTATATTGAAAGATGCCATCTAAGACTTTCATAGCTAGAGAAGTTAATGCCTTGCTTCAAAACTTCAAAGGACAGGCTGACTCTCTTGTTAGGGGCTAATGCAGCTGGTGACTTTAAGTTGAAGCCAATGCTCATTTAACATTCTGAAAATCCTAGCGCCCTTAAGAATTATGCTAAATCTATTCTTCCTGTGCTCTATAAATGGAACATCAAAGCCTGGATGGCAGCACATCTGTTTACAACATGGTTTACTGAATATTTTAAGCCCACTGTTGAGACCTACTTCTCAGAAAAAAAGATTCATTTCAAAATATTATTGCTCATTGACAATGCATCTCGTCACCCAAGAGCTCTGATGGAGATGTACAAAGAGATTAATGTTATTTTCATGCCTGCTAACACAACATCCATTCTGCAGCCCATGGATCAAGGACTGATTTCGACTTTCAAGTGTTCTATTTAAGAAACACATTTTGTAAGGCTATAGCTGTCATAGATAGTGATTCCTTTAATGGATCTGGGCAAAGTAAATTGAAAACCTTCTGGAAAGGATTCACCATTCTAGAACATTCATGATTCATGGAAGAAAGTCAAAATATCAACATTAACAGGTGTTTGGAAGAAGTTGATTCCAATCTTCATGGATGACTTTGAGGGGTTCAAGACTTCAGTGGATAAAGTAACTGCAGATGTGGTGGCAATAGCCAGAAAACTAGAATTAGAAGTAGAGTGTAAAGATGTGACTGAATTGCTGCAATCTTGTGATAAAACTTTGACAGATGAGGAGTTGCCTCTTATGAATGAACAAAGAAAGTGGTTTCTTGAGATGGGAGCTACTCCTGGCGAACATGCTGAGAACATTGTTGAAATGACAACAAAGGATTTAGAATATTACATGAACTTAGTTGATAAAGCAACTGCAGAGTTTGAGAGGATTGACTACAGTTTTGAAAGAAGTTCTACTGTGGGTACAATGCTATCAAACAGCATTGCACGCTACAGAGAAATCTTTCATGAAAGGAAGAGTCAACTGATGTGGCAAACTTCATTGTTGTCTTATTTTAAGAAATTGCTACAGCCACCCCAACCTTCAGCAACCACCACCCTTATCAGTCAGCAGCTATCAACATGGAGGCAAGACCTCCACCAACAAAAAGATTACTGTCTTGGAGGAAGTACAGCCAGAATACTCATTAGAAGCAAGGATGGTGAGAGACTTTGTCTCATGTACTTTGGACATGTCATCAGGAGGGACCAGTCCCTGGAGAAGCACATCATGGTTGGTAAAGTAGGGAGTCAGTGAAAAAGAGGAAGACTCTCAACAAGATGGATTGACACACTGGCTACAACAATGGGTTCAGGCATAACAATGATTGTGAAGATGGCTCAGGACTGGGCAGTGTTTCGTTCTGTTGTACATAGGGTTGCTATGAATCAGAACCAATTAGATGGCACCTAACAACAATATGTTTCTCATAGGTATTCAAGCTTTTTTTTTAATCCTGATATTAAGAAACTATCTTCAATGAGACAAGCTGAGCAATTTTTTGAAAATAGTGATAATAAATGTTTTTAAATAAGATCATTTCAGCTAAATTACTGTTCTTTCAGAAAATGTTAAATTGGATCTTGACCATTATCTAAAGTGAAAAATATTGTAATTTCATAAATGGAGAAGTTCATGAAATACAATATTCTCTATGCAAACAACTGTATGAATAAAAATATTTATAGAGGATAATCTAGGGAGGTAGAACTTGTGTTTTGTAGGAGTTTGATAGAGATCTTGAAGGCTTCTGGGCAGAAGATTGGTAAATCTGCATAAAGACTCAAAAAATTCATATTACTCAAACCTAACAAGGTGAAATAGGATAGTTCTGATGAAGGATAAGTGACAGGGAAAGGCAATGAGGCCCTCGAAATAAAATCACAAAGAATGAGGGCAATAATGGTTGATTCTTTACTCAGTAGGGGAGGTCAAAGTGGAATGGAGGTTCCACCTAAATGAAGTAGTAGAATCAAGTACATGTCCCAACACCTAAGTGGGAGCCAGCTTGTACCAAGAATGTGGCTGTGTAATTACATGTAAAGAGCTACACCACTGCCTAGTTCGTTTTCATCCCTCTCTCTCTTCGAAACACTGCAGCCTGGGTAGGAATTTGCACCAGCCTTAGTGGCAACCACAGGAACCTAAAGCTCAGCCCTGGGGTCAGCACTTTGAATGCAACAGGAAGCAGTGATGTTCCTCAGTGATATCCCTCAGAGTTAAAAGTTCCTCAGTGTTCCACTTTTTAACTAAGTCTGTGACAATCCGAATTTGACCTGAGGTCTTCTGCTTTAGCAGCTCCTTCTGAAGCAACTATCTTTAGAAACAATGTGGAGTTCACCAACCTCATAGGTTCGCTGAGGGGATCCAGCTGCAAGGCAGAGGTGGCCTGTATAACTGGAGTTAGCCCCTGGGAGAGTTTTGGACATACCAAGGGTAAGGGATGAGGGGAGGAGACTGACTTCTTAACAATTGGCAAGTGCTCAGTGTGGCACTTTAGACCCTCTTCAAGGCCTATTCACATCCCAGATAGTAAAAAGGAATGAGAAGTTACCTAATATTCAAAGAACATGTAAAGTAAAAAGACTGAATTTGCAGTGGTTTTTGCACCACATCGGAGGTCATATTTATTGATTGAGACGGTTTTGCTGAAACTGTTTTTTTTTTTTTTTTAAACTTCCTGATTTCAAGCCAACAGTAACGGTGCCCATAGTCAAAGTCCAGAATTGAATACCTGTTCTTAAGTAAAAATTTAATCACAAAATCTTTCAGATTAAAATCCTGCTCAACTGGTAAGATCCCATAAACACTTTAAAAGTATCTTATACTGCAGGTTAAACATGTTTGTAGTGCAAAAAATTTGATTAAAATTCAGTTCAGTAAATCTATATTAACTATTCAGTATTTTCAAAACATTTCATCAAATAATATATTATGTGAAAGGGAACAGTGTCCAAACTTTAATCAATTGCTGTTACCATTCATTACTATGTTCTACGACCACTGAAGTCCCTCTGTTCCATTATACCTCATTTTGTATTTGACTTTTTATGAGGATAAGTATAGCTAGGTATTAGAATTTCATTTTATTTATCATTTCACTTGAATCTCTGAGTGAGACTCTTGATTTCAAAACTCCAGTTACACTTTTTCCAATAAGATTACCTTCCTTTCTGGCTCATGAATTCCTTTCTCCTAAGTTTTATGTTATCAAATAAAATATCGCTCCTTCATATACTTTAAAAAAGCTAAGAACTATTCCTGTATTATTGTCATCCATATGTACGTTTTACCCTAAACCCCAAGCAGTGACCGTTTATGGGTTGGTACTGAAATTTGTACAGAATAGCAGCTAGACCATGATGAGTTCATGCAGTGCATTTTTAAAAATGGAAAATAGGGAAAAAGGACTCATTCAGTTCCAGTCCATCAAGTTCATAATAAGCAATTAAATATCTATAATTAAATTTCCATTTACTCAGCAGACCAGAACAGCACATTCAAATCCAGTCTTCAGGGTAAGTAATAAGCTTTATAAAAACTACATTCATTAATTTTGATAATAAAGAATGCAACAAAAACATTAAAAAATAAATGTGTGTTTAAGAGATCTGCTGGCATTTAAAGTCTAGACAGACTTAACTGGACTCCAAAATTAATAAGCACGTGCAGAAATAAAATAAACAACACTAAAAATTAATATGCATTTATTTCGGTTCTGGGTAAGGGTAGCAATTAATATGGGCAAGAAAGGGGATCAAGATTGAAACACCTGTGGGTATTAAAATGGTAACATGCTCTTTTAAAATGATTTCTCTTGCTATGAACAATGTTGAAGACATATGGAAGAAAGAGATTTATAATACCATAAACGTGTGACTTCTGGACTCTAGTCTCATTCCTGTGTCTCAATAATATATAAGACAAATTTGATTATACAGTTTTCCATCAAAATAGGAAGCACGGAGGACTTCCGGCAAAATGGCGCTCTAGGCAGAAGCACCACTCCGTCCCTCCACAGAAAAGATCCGAGAAACTAAGCTGAACAGAGAAAACAACAATCCTGAAACCCTAAAACATCAAATGAAGAGAGAAAGAACTCAGCCAAGCACCAAATGGAGTGCGAAAACTGACAGAGAACGGAGAGCAAGGAGAAATTCATGCAGAGGTCCCCTACCAGCTAACGCAGTAAAGATCCACCATCTTGGACTCTTATCGGAGACCAGCAAACAGGGGGTACAAGAAAGCAGCTTCATGGAGCTTCCAGCTGGAGACAAAACAATTGGTAATTTGCAATATATGCTTTCCCACCCCCCACCGTTCTTCACCCCCACTCAGCCTCCTCTGCTTCCCGCGGTCACAGTCTCTTGACCAGGAAACACCGGCTGCTTGGATTCCACCAGCCCACACTAGCTGGCTATCTAAGTGCCATTTGTTGGCTACTGGTGTTCCTTTTTTATCTGCTTCTTTTGATTTCTTCCTTACCTCTCACCACCTCCCCCTCCTTTCACTCAAATACCGGGCTCCGTGCACCATATTTGCTTCTTCCTGAGGGGCTGAGGGGCTCCGTTCTAGTGTGGAGCTGCTTCTCAGTCTGGGCTGCCCTGGTGGGATACCAGGGCTTTTGTCCATTTGTTTGTTTTGAATTGTTTGTTTGTTTTCTTTTCCTTTTCTTGAGTTGGGAGCCCTTTCTGGCCAGGTGGTGCTGCGTGGCAAGGAGACTACCCCCTCGGCTTGCACAGACGTGCAGAGGGATCCTTCAGCGCATTTCTTTTTTCTTTGGAGTTTTTTTTTTTTTTTCTGTTTTTTTTTTTTTTTTGGAGCTTTTCTTGTTCTTTTTTATTTTTAATTTGTATTGTTTTCTTTTCCCTCTTTTTCCCTTTTTGTCTTTCTTCATTATTGAGTTCCTCATCTCTCTATATCTTCCTTCTTTTTCTGTTCCCTGAATACTTGGTGTTGTATACCTCTACGGCTTTTAACCAGGCTGTACTGCAACACCTGAGAGTGACTTCCCCAGACTTCATAGCTGCACTGGTGGGATCCCTGGGAACTTTGCGATTCTTTAACGTTTCTGATTTTTATTTATTCATTCTTTTCTTTTCTTCCTCCTCCCCTTTCTGTTTTTCTACATTTCATAGTCTCTCATCTCTCCACTCCAACGGCAAGCTCCCTTAGCATTCTTTTTTGTTTGTTTGTATGTATTTGGCTCCTGTTCCTCTCTCCTCTCTCCCATATCCATCTTAGCTCCACACATAACAATCTCCCGGCTACATCCTGCCTACCTGCACTGTGCGCTTAACATCACACCACCAAGCAGCACAGGCACAGCCTACGGGAACCTGCCCTGCAATAAGTACCGGCCCACCCTGGTGGCTGTAGTAAGTGCCACAAACAACCCATCCCAGTAACTCCTCTTCAGCTAGACCTGCCCTGCTGTACCATATCTGAGTGACTGATCCTGCCAACTGGAGAAGGAGATGAAAAGTATTGTGCCCACAGATGAGCAAACAAGAAAGAACACGCAGCCTACCTGCTCAAACATAGCCAAATTAAAAAAAAAAAAAAAAGGATGAAACAAGTCTACAATCAACACATGAGAAAAATAACTACTGAATGCCCCAAAGACAGCAGACAATATCAAAACATTTACAAAAACAGGACAGAATGGTTCCAGTAGGCATCCAAAATAAAATGCCAGATGACTTTCCAGTGGAAGAAAATTCATTAGAACTACCAGATAGGGAATTTAAATCTCAAATACTCAGAATTCTCCAAGAGCTGAGGCAAAAAGCTGAAAAACATGATGAAAAAACAGACAAATTCATGGAAAATACAGACAAAAAATTTGAAGAATTCAGGAAAATAATGCAGGAAAAAAAAGCTAAAATAAATTCACAACTAGAAATTATACAAAGACAACAATTAGAAATCCAAATGATAAAAAACAGGATCTCAGAAATGGACGGTGTCATAGAAGGGCTGAGAAGCAAATTTGAAATGGTGGAAGACAGGATCAGTGGAATTGAAGACCAACACTTGGATACAACTCTGTTTCAGGAAAACTCAGAAAAAAGAACAAAGGAAAATGAAGAGACCCTGAGAGTTATGTGGGATACAATCAAAAGCAAAAATTTTTGAGTGATTGGAATTCCAGAACAGGGTGAGAAAACAGAAAAAACAGAGAGGATCACTGAAGAACTGCTGACAGAAAACTTCCCCAATATCATGAAAGATGAAAAGCTGGCCATCCAAGAAGCTCAATGAACCCCATATAGGAGAGACCCCAAAAGAAAATCACCAAGACATATCATAATCACACTCGCCAAAACCAAAGACAAACAAAGAATCCTGAGAGCAGCTCGTGAAAAACAAGCAGTTACATACGGAGGAGAAACAATAAGACTAGGCTCAGATTATTCGGCAGAAACCATGCAGGCAAGAAGGCAATGGGATGACATATATAAAATCTGAAAGAAAAAAATTGCCAGCCAAGAATAATACATCCTGCAAAACTCTTGTTCAAATTTGATGGTGAAATTAGGTCATTTCCAGATAAACAGAAATTAAGGGAATACGTAAAAGCCAAACCAAACTTACAAGAATTATTAAAGGGAGTTCTTCGATCTGAGGACAAACAACTTAAGCTCACAGGCAGAATCTAGGATGCAGGATCGTACCAGCCAGATAACAGTCTAGGAAATGAACTCTTGAGGACTATCCAAAACCAAAAGAAATACAACAGAGAATCAGAGAAGTTAATCAGTAAATGAAAACAACATCAAAACAATAAAAGAGGGAATAAACAGCATAGGTATAGAATCTTCTAATGGAGAGGAAGGCAAGGCAATACCACGTAATGGTAGACTGCTTCAAACTTAGAAAGATAAGGGTAAAATTCATGGTAACCACAAAGAAAGCCAACAAACATACTCATAAAGAAAAAGAGGAAAAACATAAAAACAAAACCTACAAAAACAAAAGAAATGAAAAAAAATCCACAACCAAAAGTAACTCAGCACAAGACAGTAAGAAGAACAAAGAAAACTTCAGCACCACAAAAAAAAGCACTACAAAATGACAGCAACAAACTCACATCTATAAATAATTACACTGAATGTAAAAGGACTCAATGTACCCATAAAGAGATGGAGGGTGACAAAATGGATGAGAAAACAGGACCCATCAATATGCTGTCTACAAGAGACACACCTTAGAAACAAAGATGTGAATCTATTAAAAGTCAAATGTTGGAAAAAAATATATCAAGCTAACAACTACCAAAAAAGAGCAGGAGTGGCGATTCTAATCTCAGATAAAATAGACTTTAAAACAAAATCTACCATAAAAGACAAAGAAGGACGCTATATAATGATTAAAGAGATGATCCATCATGAAGACATAACCATAATAAACGTCTACACACCCATTAACAGGGCTCCAAAATACATAAAACAAACTCTAACAACACTGAAAAGAGAAATTGACAGTTCCACAATAATAGTAGAAGACTTCAACACACCACTCTCAGTAAAGGACAGAACAACTAAGAAGAAACTCAGCAAAGATACAGAAGACATAAAGGGCACAATCAGTCAACTTGACCTCATACACATAGATAGAACACTCCATCCAACTGCTGCAAAGTACACATTCTTTTCCAATGCACATGGAACGTTCTCCAGAATAGACCACATCTTAGGCCACAGAGCAATCCTCAACAAGATCCAAAACGTTGAGATAATTCAAAGTATCTTCTCTGACCACAATGCCATCAAGGTAGAAATTAACAATAGAAAGAGCAAGGAAAAAAAATCAATTACACGGAAACTGAATAATACCCTGCTTACACATCACTGGGTAACAAAAGAAATCAGAGATGGAATCAAAAAATTCCTAGAATCAAATGAGAATGAAAACACATCATACCAAAACCTTTGGGACACAGCAAAGGCAGTCCTCAAAGGACAATTTATGGCAATACATGCACATATCAAAAAGAAGAAAGGCACAAAATCAATACAGTAACTACAGAACTCAAACAAATAGAAAGAGAACAGCAAAAAAAGCCCACAACCACCCGAAGAAAGGAAATAGTAAAGATCAGAGCAGAAATCAATGAAATAGAGAACAGAAAAACAATAGAAAGGATCAACAAAACCAAAAGTTGGTTCTTTGAAAGAATCAACAAAATCAACAAACCACTGGCCAGACTGACAAAGAAAAACAGGAGAGGAGACAAATAACCCAAATAAGAAATGAAATGGGGGGCATTACAACAGACCCAACTGAAATAAAAAGGATTATAACCGAATATTATGAAAAACTATACTCCAACAAATTTGAAAACCTAGAGGAAATGGATAAATCTCTAGAAACACATGGCCTACCCAAACTACAAAAATGTGGTGTTGAAAATCTGAACAGACCCATAACAAGAGAAGAGATTGAAAAGGTAATAAAAAAACTCCCAACCAAAAAAAGCCCTGGTCCAGATGGCTTCACTGGAGAATTCTACAAAATATTTACAGAAAAGCTTGTGTCAGCACTACTCAAGCTATTTCAGAGCATAGAGGAGGAAGCAACACTTCCAAATTCATTCTATGTCCTTCTGCAAAAAAATGAAACAGGACCTGTACCTCACGACAAATACAAAAACTACTTCAAAATGGATCAAAGACCTGAATATAAAGCCTAAGAGTATAAAGTTCATAGAAGAAAAAATAGGACCAACACTACGGGCCTTAACACACAACATTAGCAGGATACAAACCATAACCATGAACGTACAAACCCTAATAGATAAGCTAGATAACCGGGATCTTCTAAAAATCAAACACCTATGCTCTTCAAAAGATTTCACCAAAAGAGTAAAAAGAGAACTTACAGATTGGGAGAAAATTTTTGGACAGTACAAGTCACAAAAAGGGCTAATCTCCATAATCTACAAGAAAATCCAACACCTCTACAACAAAAAGACAAATAATCCTATTAAAAAATGGGCAAAGGAAATGAACAGACACTTCACCAAAGAAGACATCCAAATGGCCAACAGACACATGAGGAAATGCTCGTGATCACTAGCCATTAGAGAAATGCAAATTAAAACCACCATGAGATACCATCTCACCCTGGCATTACTGGCATGAATCAAAAACACTGGAAATAACAAATGTTGGAGGGGCTGCTGGGAGATTGGAACTCTTATGCACTGCTGGTAGGAATGCAAATGATACGACCATTTTGGAAAATGATATGGCGTTTCCTCAGAAAGCTAGAAATAGACATACCATTCTATCCAGCAATTCCACTCCTAAGAATACATCCTAGAGAAATAAGAGTCGTCACTCAAATAGACATATGCACACCTATGTTCATGGCAGCATTGTTCACAATAGCAAAATGATGGAAACAACCTAGATGCCCATCAACAGATGAATGAATAAACAAACTATGGTACATACACCCAATGGAGTACTATGCAATGAGAAAGAACAACAATGAATCTGTGAACCATCTCATAACATGGATGAAACTGGAGGACATCATGATGAGTGAAATAAGTCAATCACAAAAGGACAAATATTGTATGAGACCTCTTTTTTAAAAACCCATGAAAAAGTTCACACATAAAATGTAACAATCTTTGTTGGTTACCAGGGATGGGAGGGGTGGGGGGAAATACTAAATAGGCAATAGATAAGTGGTATCTTGGGTGAAGGGCGAGACAGTACACAATACAGGGGAAACTAGCACAACTTGTACAAGGAAAGGTCATGGAAGCCCCATAGACACATCCAAACTCCCTGAGGGACTGAATTGCTGGGTTGAGGGCTGTGGGGACCATGGTCTGGGGGAACATCTAGCTCAATTGGCATAACACAGTTTATAAAGACGATGTTCTACATTCCACCCTGGTGAGTAGTGTCTGGGGTCTTAAAAGCCTGTGAGAGGCCATCTAAGATACTCCACTGGTCTCATCCCTTCGGGAGCAAGGGAGAATGAAGAGAACAGGGTACAAGGAAAAGATTAGTCCGAAGGACTAGTGGACCACAGCTACCACGGCCTCCACCCGACTGAGTCCAGTACAGCTAGATGCTGCCCGGCTACCACCACTGACTGCTCTGACCAGGATCACAACAGAGGGTTCTGGACAGAGCTGGAGAAGGATGTAGAACATAATTCTAACACAAAAAAAAAAGACCAGATTTACTGGCTTGAAGGAGACTGGAGAAACCCTGAGAGTATGGCCCCCAGACACCCTTTTAGCTCAGTGGTGAAGTTACCCCCGAGGTTCACCGTTCAGCCTGGGAGTGGACAGCCCCGTAAAACCAAACGGGACTAATGAGGTACAGCAGTCCAGGGACAAGGGCCAGAAGGCAGAAGGGGTCAGTGAAGCTGGTGATATGGAACCCTCGGTTGAGTAAGGTTATTGTCGATGTGTTGTGAGATTGTTAACCATTGTCACAGGGCAACATGTGTAGTAACTGTTAAATAAGAAACTATTTTGTTCTGTAAGCCTTCATCTTAAGTGAGAATAGCAGCACAATTGGAAGAGCGTAGTCAATGTCACTGAACTGTGCATGTAGAAATTTTTGAAATGCTGCATCTTTGGCTATGTGTATTTTCACCAAAAAAAAAAAAAAAAGGTGAGAATTTAGAGGGTTGACATGTTGTGGGGTTGTTAACCAATGTCATAAAACAATATGGGTACTACTGTTTCATGAGAAACGATTTGTTCTGTAAGCCTTCACCTGAAGTACAATAAAAAAGAAAATAGTAAACACGAAAACTGTTGGCTAGTTTCTAATCTGAGTAAAAAGTGCTGCTGATAAATTATTCTAAGAAGTACTCAGGATTTATCGCTCCCTTTGTGTTTTCAGAGATCTGAGTTAGAAATGCAGGGTCCAGAAGAAGTGAAAATATTATTCTTTTTTTTTTTTTTTTTTTTATTTTATTTAAACACCATTTCAAAACTTTTTACTTACACATTTAAGTGATATTGACTATGCTCTTCCAATTGTGCTGCCATTCTCGCCCAAGATGAAGGCTTACAGGACAAAACAGCCTCCCATTTAATAGTTACTACAAATGTTGCCCTATAGCAGTGGTCAACAATCTCACAATACATCGACAGTGTCCTTATTCAATTTGTGTTCCTTATCATCAGTTTCCTACTCTCCCTCTGCCTTCTGGCCCTTGTCACCGGACTCATGTACATCGTTAGTCCCATTTAGTTTTACTGGGGTGTCCATTCCCAGGCTTAACATCGAACCTTGAAGGTAACTTCACCTCTGAGCTGAAAGGGTGTCTGGGGGCCACACTCTCGAGGTTTCTCTAGTATTCTTTAGGCCAGTATATCTGGTCTTCTTTTTTTTTTTTTTTTTTTTTTTGGGGAGTTAAAATTATGCTCTACATCCTACTCCAGCTCTGCCCAGAACCCTCTGTTGTGATCCTGGTCAGAGGAGTCATTGGTGGTAGCCGGGCACCATCCAGCTGTACTGGGCTCAGTCCCGTGGAGGCCTTGGTAGCTGTGGACCATTAGTCCTTCGGACTAATCTTCTCCTTGTATCCTGTTCTCTTCGGTCTCCCTTGTTCCCGAAGGGATGAGATCAGTGGAGTATCTTAGATGGCCGCTCATAGGCTTTTAAGACCCCAGACACTACTCACCAAGGTAGAATGTAGAGCATTATCTTTACAAGTAGTGTCATGCCAATTGAGCTAGATGTTCCCCGAGATCATGGTCCCCAGAGCCCTCCGTCCAACAACTCAGTCCCTCGGGGGGTTTGGATGTGTCTATAGGGCCTCCATGACCTTTCCTTGTGCAGGTTCTGTTAGTTTCCCCTGTACTATGTACTATCTCATCTCTCACCCAAGTTACCACTTACCTATTACCTATTTAGTATCCCCCCCCCCCATCCCTGGTAACCAACAAGGATTGTTACATTTTGCATGTGAATTTTTTCATGGGTTTTTACAATAGAGGTCTCATACAATATTTGTCCTTTTGTGATTGACTTATTTCACTCAGCATGATGTCCTCCAGTTTCATCCATGTTATGAGATGGTTCACCGATTCATTGTTCTTTCTCGTTGCATAGTACTCCATTGTGTGTATGTACCATAGTTTGTGTATCCATTCGTCTGTTGATGGACATCGAGGTTGTTTCCATCGTTTTGCTATTGTGAATAACGCTGCCATGAACATAGGTGTGCATATGTCTATTCGAGTGATGACTCTTATTTCTCTAGGATATATTCCTAGGAGTGGGATTGCTGGATCGAATGGTACGTCTATTTCTAGCTTTCTGAGGAAACGCCATATCATTTTCCAAAATGGCTGTATCATTTTGCATTCCCACCAGCAGTGTATAAGAGTTCCCGTCTCCCCGCAGCCCCTCCAACATTTGTTATTTCCAGTGTTTTTGATTCGTGCCAGTAATGCCGGGGTGAGATGGTATCTCATTGTGGTTTTAATTTGCATTTCTCTAATGGCTAGTGATCGCGAGCATTTCCTCATGTGTCTGTTGGCCATTTGAATGTCTTCCTTGGTGAAGTGTCTGTTCATTTCCTTTGCCCATTTTTTGATAGGATTGGTTGTCTTTTTGTTGTAGAGGTGTTGGATTTTCTTGTAGATTATGGAGATTAGACCTTTGTCTGACTTGTACTGTCCAAAAATTTTTTCCCAGTCTATAGGTTCTCTTTTAACTCTTTTGGTGAAATCTTTTGAAGAGCATAGATGTTTGATTTTTAGAAGATCCCAATTATCTAGTTTATCTGTTGGGTTTTTTGTGTTGATGTTTATGGTTTGTATCCTGTTAATGCCATGTATTAAGGTCTGAAGTGTTGGTCCTATTTTTTCTTCTATGAATTTTATAGTTTGAGGCTTTATATTCAGGTCTTTGATCCATTTTGAAGTAGTTTTTGTATATGGTGTGAGGTATGGGTCCTGTTTCATTTTTCTACAAATGGATATCCAGTTTTGCCAGCACCATTTGTTAAAAAGACTGTCTTTTCCCCATTTGATGTATTTTGGGCCCTTGTCAAAAATCAGGTGACCATAGGTGGATGGATTTACATCTGAGTTCTCAATTCTGTTCCATTGGTCAATGTCTCTGTTGTTGTACCAGTACCAGGCTGTTTTGAGTACTCTAGCTGTATAGTAGGTTCTCAAGTCAGGTAGTGTGAGTCCTCCAACTTTATTTTTCTTCTTCAGTAGTGCTTTACTTATTCGGGGTTTCTTCCCTCTCCATATAAAGTTAATAATTAGTTTTTCCATCTCTTTGAAGAATGTTGTTGGTATTTGTATCGGGATTGCATTGTATTTGTAGATTGCTTTAGGTAGAATTGCCATTTTCACAATGTTGAGTCTGCCTATCCATTAGCATGGTATGTTTTTCCATTTATGTAGATCCCTTTGGATTTCATGCAGCAGTGTTTTGTAGTTTTCTTTGTATAGGTCTTTTATATTCCTGGTCAGATTTATTCCTAAGTATTTTATCTTTTTAGGGGCTATTGAAAATGGTATTGATTTCCTGATCTCCTTTTCATCGTTCTCTTTACTGGTGTATAGGAATCCAACTGATTTTTGAATGTTTATCTTGTATCCTGCTACTCTGCTGAATCTTTCTATTAGTTCCAGTACATTTCTCGTGGAGTCTTTAGGGTTTTCTATGTATAGTATCATATCATCTGCAAACAGGGAGAGTTTAACTTCTTCATTACCAATTTGGATGCCCTTTATTTCTTTTTCTTGCCTTACTGCTCTAGCTAGAACTTCCAGCACAATGTTAAATAGGAGTGGTGATAAAGGGCATCCTTGTCTTGTTCCTGTTTTCAGGGGGAATGTTTTCAGCCTCTCTCCATTAAGAATGATGTTGGCTGTTGGTTTTGCATAGATGCCCTTTATTATGTTGAGAAATTTCCCTTCTATACCTATTTTATTGAGAGCTTTTATCAGGAATGGGTGTTGGACTTTGTCAAATGCCTTTTCTGCATCAATTGAGATAATCATGTGATTTTTTTCTTTCCTTTTATTTATGTGGTGGATTACGTTGATGGATTTTCTAATGTTAAACCATCCTTGCATACCTGGTATGAATCCTACTTGGTCGTGGTGTATTATTTTTTTGATATGATACTGAATTCTATTGGCTAGAATTTTGTTCAGAACTTTTGCATCTATATTCATGAGAGATATTGGTCTGTAATTTTCTTTTTTTGTGATGTCTTTGCCTGGTTTTGGTATCAGCGTTATGCTGGCTTCATAGAATGAATTTGGAAGTGTTGCTTCCTCTTCTATGCTCTGAGATAACTTGAGTAGAACTGGTACGAGCTCTTCTGTAAATGTTTTGTAGAATTCTCCAGTGAAGCCATCTGGGCCAGGGCTTTTTTTGGTTGGGAGTTTTTTTATTACCTTTTCAATCTCTTCTCTTGTTATGGGTCTGTTCAGATTTTCAATATCGCTTTGTTGTAGTTTGGGTAGGCCGTATGTTTCTAGAAATTTATCCATTTCCTCTAGGTTTTCAAATTTGTTGGAATATAGTTTTTCATAATATTCTGTTATAATCCTTTTTATTTCAGTTGGGTCTGTTGTAATGTCCCCCATTTCATTTCTTATTTGGGTTATTTGTGCCCTCTGCTGTTTTTCTTTTGTCAGTCTGGCCAGTGGTTTGTCGATTTTGTTGATTCTTTCAAAGAACCAACTTTTGGTTTTGTTGATTCTTTCTATTGTTTTTCTGTTCTCTATTTCATTGATTTCTGCTCTGATCTTTACTATTTCCTTTCTTCCGGTGATTGTAGGCTTTTTTTGTTGTTCTCTTTCTATTTGTTTGAGTTCTGTAGTTAATGTTTTGATTTTGTCCCTTTCTTCTTTTTTGATATGTGCATCTATTGCTATAAATTGTCCTCTGAGAACTGCCTTTGCTGTGTCCCAAAGGTTTTGGTATGATGTGTTTTCATTTTCATTTGATTCTAGGAATTTTTTGATTCCATCTCTGATTTCTTCTATTACCCATTGATGTGTAAGCAGATTATTATTCAGTTTCCATGTGTTTGATTTTTTTTCCTTGCTCTTTCTAGTGTTAATTTCTACCTTGATGGCATTGTGGTCAGAGAAGATACTGTGAATTATCTCAGCATTTTGGATCTTGTTGAGGATTGCTCTGTGGCCTAAGATGTGGTCTATTCTGGAGAACGTTCCATGTGCATTGGAAAAGAATGTGTACTTTGCAGCAGTTGGATGGATTGTTCTATATATGTCTATGAGGTCCAGCTGGCTGATTGTGTCCTTTAGGTCTTCTGTATCTTTGCTGAGTTTCTTTTTAGTTGTTCTGTCCTTTCCTGAGAGTGGTGTGTTGAAGTCTCCTACTATTATTGTGGAACTGTCAATTTCTCTTTTCAGTGCTGTTAGATTTTTTTTTATGTATTTTGGAGCCCTGTCATTGGGTGCATAGATATTTATTATGGTTATGTCTTCATGATGGATCATCCCCTTAATCATTATATAGTGTCCTTCTTTGTCTTTTATGGTAGATTTTGTTTTAAAGTCTATTTTATCTGAGATTAGAATTGCCACTCCTGCTCTTTTTTGATAGTTGTTAGCTTGATATATTTTTTTCCAACCTTTGATTTTTAATAAATTCACATCTTTGTTTCTAAGATGTGTCTCTTGTAGACAGCAAATAGATGGATCCTGTTTTCTTATCCATTCTGCCACTCTCCGTCGCTTTATGGGTGCATTGAGTCCATTTACGTTCAGTGTAATTATTGATAGATGTGAGTTTGTTGCTGTCATTTTGTAGTGCTTTTTTTTGTGATGCTGAAGTTTTCTTTGTTCTTCTTACTCTCTTGTGCTGAGTTCCTTTTGTTTGTGGATTTTGTGTTCATTTCTTTTGTTTTTGTAGGTTTTGTTTTTGTTGAGACTTTATGTTTTTCATCTTTATTTTTATGAGTTGGTTTGTTAACTTTGTTTGTGGTTACCATGAATTTTACCCTTATCTTTATAATTTTGAAGCAGTCTACCGTTACTTGGTATCACCTTGCCTTCTTCTCCTTTAGAAGGTTCTATACCTATGCCGTTTGTTCCCTCTTTCATTGTTTTGATGTTGTTGTCATCCTTTGATTGATTTCTCTGATTCCCTGTTGTATATCTTTTGTTTTTGGAAAGTCGTCTGTAGTTCAGTTCCTAGAATGGTATCTGGTTCATGTTAACCTGCGTCCTAGGTCCTAGGTCCTGCCTGAGGGCTTAAGCTGTTTGTCCTCAGATCGAAGAACTCCCTTTAATAATTCTTGTAAGTTTGGTTTGACTTTTGCATATTCCTTTAGTTTCTGTTTATCTGGAAATGACCTAATTTCACCATCAAATCTGAATGAGAGTTTTGCAGGATATATTATTCTTGGCTGACAATTTTTTTCTTTCAAGATTTTATATATGTCATCCCATTGGCTTCTTGCCTGCATGGTTTCTGCTGAATAATCTGAGCTTAGTCTTATTGTTTCTCCTCTGTATGTGACTTCTTGTTTTTCACGAGCTGCTCTCAGGATTCTTTGTTTGTCTTTAGTTTTAGCGAGTGTGAATATGATATGTCTTGGTGATTTTCTTTTGGGGTCTCTTCTATATGGGGTTCGTTGAGCTGCTTGGATGACCAGCTTTTCATCTTTCATGATATTGGGAAAGTTTTCTGTCAGCAGTTCCTCAATGATCCTCTCTGTGTTTTCTGTTTTCTCCCCCTGTTCTGGTATGCCAATCACTCGTAAGTTTTTGCTTTTAATTGTGTCCCACATAACTCTCAGGGTCTTTTCATTTTTCTTTGTTCTTTTTTCTGAGTTTTCCTGAAACAGAGTTGTATCCAAGTGTTTGTCTTCAGTTCCACTGATCCTGTCTTCCATGGTTTCAAATCTACTTCTCAGCCCTTCTATGACACCGTCCATTTCTGAAATCTTGTTGTTTATCTTTTGGATTTCTAATTGTTGTTTTTGTATAATTTTGAGTTCTGAATTTATTTTGGCATTTTGTTCTTGCATCATCTTCCTGAATTCTTCCAATTTTTTGTCTGTATTTTCCATAAATTTGTCTATTTTTTCCTCATGTTTGTCAGCTTTTTGCCTCAGTTCTTGGAAAATTCCGAGTATTAGTGATTTGAGTTCCGTATCAGGTACTTCTAGTGCATTTTCTTCCACAGGAGAGTTATCTGGTGTTTTAATTTGGACCCCTATTGGAGCCATCTTGTCTTTTTTTTGTAAATGTTTTGATATTGTTTGCTGTTTTCGGGGCATTCAGTAGATATTTCTCTCGTTTATTGATTGTAGATTTTTTTTTTTTTCGTTCTTGTGGTACAGCTGGGCAGATCTAGTTGAGGAGGAGCCACTGGGATGGGTTGCTTGTGGCACTCACCGCAGCCACCAGGACGGTCGGTAGTCAGTGCTGGGCAGGTTCCAATAGGGCGTGCCTGCACCGCTTGGTGATGTGATGTCTAGTGCACAGTGCAGGTAGGTAGGGTGCAGCGGGAAGATGGTTATGTGTGAAGCTAAGCGGTCGTTCTGTCTCCGACCAGATGCTCTGCAAGGCTGCTCTCCCGTTTGCTGGTCTCCGATAGGAATCCAAGGTGGTGGATCCGCGCTGCGTTAGCTGGTAAGGAATCTCTGCCTGAGTCTCTTCTCGCTCTCCGTTCTCTTTTAGTATTCTCACTCCGTTTGGTGTTTGGCTGAGTTCTTTATCTCTTCATTTGGTGTTCTAGGGTTTCAGGATTGTTGATTCTCTGTTAGGCTTAGTTTTTCGGATCTTTGCTGTGGAGGGACGGCGTGGTGTTTCTGCCTAGAGCGCCATCTTCGTGAAAATATTATTCTTGATTTTCAAAAGCTTACATGGTACTTGGAGGCCCAAGGCATACTCACAAGAAACAAATAGAGAAGAATTGTAAAGATGTGCATAGCACATACATTTACAAGATACTTGCCTTGCTTTATTTCACCAGCCTCATAATGATATTATGATGTGAAAGAAAGGAGAGCCAGTATTTTTTTGTTGTTCTTTTTTTTTTTAATTGTTGTAGTCTAATTGAAAGTTTATAATTCAAGTTATTCTCTCATACAACAATTTATACATACATTGTTATGTGATTCTAATTGCTCTCCCTATTCTGTGACAGCATACTCCTCCTTTCCACCCCTAATTTCCCAAGTCCATTTAACCAGCTCCTGACCTTTTCTGCCTTCTCATCTCACCTCCAGACAGAAGCTACCGATTTAGTCTCATGTATCTGCTTGAGCTAAGAAGCATACTCTTCATGAGTATCATTTTAAGTCCCATAGTCCAGTCTAATCTTTATCTAAAGAGTTGGCATCGGGAATGGTTTTAGCTCTGAATTGACAGAGAGTCCGGGGGCCATGCTTTATTGGTTCCTCCAGTCTCAGTCAGACAATTAAGTCTGGTCTTTTTACTAGAATTTGAGTTCTGCATCCAACCCTTCCCCCGCTTCATCAGGGACTCCGTTGTGTTCCCTGTCGGGGCGGTCATTGGTGGTAGCCAGGCACCATCTGGTTCTTCTCATCTCAGGCTGATGCAGTCTCTGGTTTATGTGGCCCTTTCTGTCTCTTGGGCTAATACTTTCCTTGTGACTTTGGTGCTCTTCATTAGGAGAGCCAGTATTTTTATCTGCAATTTTCAGAAGACAAAACTGAGGCAGTGTGGGCTTTTGGGTTTGAAAAACCCCAATTGCACCATAAAATAATAATTAATGATATAATTAAAGAATTTAGCCCTTAGTAGGATCAGGTACTAAAATATTATGCAATATCTCAGTGAAAGCTCACAACAAACAGCAACTATGTGAGATGTTGTTGTTGTTGTTATTAGGTGCCATTGAATGGGTCCAACTCACAGTGACCCTATGTACAACAGAATGAAACACGGCCCAGTCCTGCACCACTCTCATAATCATTGCTATGTTTGAGCCCACTGTTCAGCCACTGTGTCAATCCACCTCATTGAGGGTATTCCTCTTTCTCCCTGACCCTCTATCTTACCAAGCATGATGTCCTTCTCCAAAGACTGGTCCCTCCTGATAACATGTCCAAAATATGTGAGACAAAGTCTCACCATCCTCACTTCCTAGCAGCACTCTGGCAGTACTTTTTTCAAGACAAGCTTGTTCATTCTTCTGGGAGTCCATTGTATATTCAATATTTTTAGCCAACATCACAATTCAAAGGCTTCAATTCTTCATTAGTCTTTCTTACTCTTTGGCCAGCTTTCCTTATGCATATGAGGTGATTGGAAATATCATGGCTTGGATCAGGTGCATCTTAGTCCTCAAAGTGACATTGCAGCATTTCAGCCCTTTAAAGAGGTCTTTTGCAATGGATTGGCCCGATGGCAATATGTTATTTGATATCTTGATCGCTGCTTCCATGGGCATAGATTGTGGATCCAAGCAAAATGAAATCCTGGACAACTTCAATCTTTTCTGCATTTATCATTATGTTGCTTATTGGTCCAGTTGTGAGGATTTTTGTTTTCTTTATGTTGCACTTCATTAGTAAGTGCTTCAAGTGGTCCTCACTTTCAGCAAGCAAGGTCATGTCATCTGCCATGTAGAAAATTCTTAGTGAGTCTTCCTCCAATCCTGATGCTGCATTCTTCTTCATGTAGTCCAGCTTCCCAGGTTATTTGCTCAGAATACAGATTGAATAAGTATGGTGAAAGGATACAACCCTGACACACCTTTCCTGATTTTAAACCAGAATTTTTTATCCCCTTGTTCTGCTTAAAAGACTGTCTCTTGGTCTAAGAACAGGTTCCTCATGAGCACAATTAAGTGTTCTGAAACTCCCATTCTTTACAATGGTATCCATAATTTGTTATGATCCACATAGTGGAATGCCTTTGCATAGTCAATAAAATACAGGTAAACATCCTTCTGGTATTCCTTGCTTTCAGCCAGGATCCATCTCACATCAGCAATGATATCCCTCATTCCAAGTTCTCTTGTGAATCCAGCTTGAGTTTCTAGCATTTCCCTGTGAATGTGCTACTGCAACCATTTTTGAATGATCTTCAGCAAAATTTTACTTGTGTGTGATGTTAATGATATTGTTCAATAATTTCCACAATTTGTTGGATCACGTTTCTTTGGATTCGGCACAAATATGGATCTCTTCCAGTTGGTATGGACGAGTGAGCTCCTCCAGTGCTGCATCTGCCTTGTTTTTCCACCAATGCAACTTGGACTTCTTCCTTCAGCACAATTGGTTCTTGGTCATATGCTACCTGCTGAAATGGTTGAACATTGACCAATTGTTTTTGGTACAGTAACTCTGTGTATTCCTTCCATCTTCTTTTGATGCTTGCTTCATTGTTCGATATTTTACTCGTAGAATCCTTCAAAATTGCAACTCAAGGCTTGAATTTTTCCTTAAGTTCTTTCAGCTTGAGAAATGCCAAGCATGTTCTTCCCTTTTGGTTTTCTATCTCCAGCTCTTTGCACATTTTATTATAATATGTTGTCTTCTCTAGCCTCTCTTTGAAATCTTCTGTTCAGCTCTTATTTCATCATTTCTTCCACTTACTTTAGCTACTCTACATTCAAAAGCAAGTTTCAGAGTCTCTTCTGACATCCATTTTTTTTTATTTCCTGCCTTTTTAATGACCTTTTGCTTCTTCATGTATGATGTCCTTGATGTCATTCCACAACTTGTCTGAAGTTCAGTCATTAGTGTTCAGTGCATCAGTTCTATTCTTGAGATGACCTCCAAATTCAGGTGGGATATACTCAAGGTCGTACTTTGGCTCTTGTGGACTTGTTTAAATTTTCTTCAGCTTCGACTTGAACTTGCATATGAGCAACTGATGGTCCGTTCTGCAGCCAGCCCCGGCCTTGTTCTGACTAATGATATTGGGCTTTTCCATTGTCTCTTTCCACAGATGTAGTCAATTTGATTCTTGTGTTTTCCATCCAGTGAGGTCCACATGTATGGTCACCGTTTACGCTGTTGGTAAAAGCATTTTTAATTAATAGGCCATTGGTCTTGCAAAATTCTAACATTCGATCTCTGGCATCATTTCTACAACCAAGGCCATATTTTCCAACTACCATTCCTTCTTTGTTTCCAATTTTCACTTTCCATTCACTACTAATTATCAACGTATCTTGATTGCATGTTTGATCAATTTCAGACTGCAGAAGTTGTTAAAAATCTTCAATTTCCTCATCTTTGGCCTTAGTGGTTGGTGTGTAAATTTGAATAATAGTCGTATTAACAGGTCCTCCTTGTAGGTGTATGGACATTATCCTATCACTGACAGTGTTGTACTTCAGGATATATCTTGAAATGTTCTTTCTGGCAATGAATGGACACCATTCCTCTTTAATTTGTCATTTCTGGCGTAGTAGGCCCTATGATTGTCTGATTCAAAATGGCCAATACCAGTCCATTTCAGCTCACTACTGCCTAGGATATCGATCTTTATGTGTTCCACTTCGTTCTTGACAACTTTCAATTTTCCTAGATGCATACTTCATACATTCCACATTGTGATTATTAATGGATGTTTGAAGCTGTTTCTTTTAATTTAGATTCATGCCACATCAGCTAATGAAGGTCCTGAAAACTTGACTCCATTCACGTCATTAAGGTCGATCCTGCTTTGAGGAGGCAGCTCTTCCCCAGTTTCATTTTGAGTGCTTTCCAAACTGAGGGGCTCATCTTCCAGCACTATATCTCGCATATATATGTGAGACAGGAGTGTGATTATATTTCCATTTTAGAAATAAGGAAAATAAAGCTTGTTAAATAATTTGCCTAAGGACATATAGCCAATAAGTGATAGAGCTAGGATCTGAACGTCCTATCTCTCCATGGTAAGGAGTCCTGGTGGTATAGGTGGCTTTTGGAACCCACCAGCTGCTCCATGGGAGAAAGATGTGGCAATCTACTTTCGTAAAGATTACAGCCTTGGAAATCCTATGGGGCAGTTCTACTCTGTCCTATAGGGTCACTATGATTCAGAATCAAATCAATGGCAATGGCTTTTAATTGTCCATTGACCTGATGCAAAGCCCTAACATAACCATTACAGTAGCCTTCTCTCCTTCATTTACTTATCTCTACGAATTTGTCAGGTTATTCAACTTCTCTGAGCTTCAGTTTCCCTGTGGATAGCATGCAGCTAACAATACCTATTTTCAGGATTATTATGTGGATTAAACAGCAAGATTTTTGTTAAATTCTTACCCTCAGTAAATATTCTATTAAATGTGAGGTGTTTTCTTTTTTTTTTTTTTTCTCTCCCCTTCATGAAAATTTCCCAAAGTGACACAGCTAGTCAATAGCAGATCCAGGACCTAGACCCATGTCCTCTGACTCCATTTCTCGGATTGCCATAAATTTCCTTCTGCAATATACCAGCATTTTTCAATCTCCATAGTATACATTTTCCTCTGTTCACAAATTTTATCCCAGTTCCATTACCTGTATGTCCAAAGGCCATGTTGCTTAATAGAAAAGAGCAAGCAATTGGTGTTCCTCAACATTTCCTAGGCACTTACTGGAAAGGCCAGCTACTCTGTGAGCTACACATCAGCCACTGACCGTGGAATTCTTTTAGTTTGGGAGTAAGGGTGGAGATGTACTAATTAAAATAAAACAATGTGTTCTACAAGCAAAAGAAGTCGTTAAACAATTTGTTTCAGAGCATAGAAAATATTAAACTGTTCCGAGGATGGTAAGGAACACCCTAAGAAGACTAGAACTCAATGAATGAGTCAACAGAAGACTACTGCTACTTTAAAAATAACAACACTATATCAGTTGGTTGCCTTGTGGTTTTAATGATATACTTGTCATATGGTTTCCAAATCTGAGTACATGTAACTAAAAGATAGTCAAGTTCTCCATCAGGTAGTAACTAATCGGCTCCATTGGCTAACAGACATTAAGATGCCGTGTTATATTTTGAAATGCATGAGTTGTATCTTGATGTTTGAAGACCAAATATTTCAAGATCTTAATAATTACTTCTACGAATAATCACTTGTAATCACAATAATTACTTGAAATAATGTTAGTAACAATAATATTGCACAGTGACAATTTCTCCAGCTTCCACAGTGGCTGAAAGCTATCCTCCTCTGCTAAGAAACAATAGATACCAGAGGTGAGAACTGCAGTGGGTCTTTGAATTATTCATGAGATCATACATGTCACTTGCATCTGTATGTCAAAATAAATAAATAAATAAACATGAGGGTGTAATAGCACATTAGTGATGCAAATTACAAAAAGGCAGCCTTTCTTCTGGTTTAGTGACAATTTTCATAATTCAGTCCAGACAGCATTCTTACAAATAGTGAAGTGCCTGCTTTTTATTCTTTACAGTTGCTTGGAATCATTTTGCTTGGCCAGGTCAACGTTTCGGGCATCACCATTAGCTCTTATTTATCCGTTTTTATCACCTCCTAATGCATACCAACAACGTTGATTAAAACATTCTCCTAATTTTTCTGAGATGAGATTAGAGTGAGGTTGCATCATCTGTGCATTTAAAACATGCGAATTCAATGATACATGCTCAAAAAAGAAAAAAATAACAATTTAAAAATGCACTGCAAAAACACATTGGGAGAAAAACGCAGGAAGGATAAAGCAAATGTGGTTAAAATGTTGCCATTGGGGAATTCTTTGTACTATTCTTAAAACATTTTGGTGTGTGAAATTATGTCAAAATAAAAAATTAAAAGAAAAAATCACCTTGCAAGTCATCCTGCTATTCTAGTATATGAGCATATGCTATGGAATGAGAGGAGATGGGACATGTGACGCCCTCAGTGGGCTTCCGTTTCCACGTATCTCATAGTACGAGCATCATGCCATACTGAGTGTGATTCTAGTGTTTCAACATGTGTACTTTTTTGAATAAAACTATTCTTAAAAATTTTACCTATATATTTTTATTATATACCATACATTATACATTTATACATACTGACTGCCAAACAGTGTTGTAAAACCAAGTACACTACATTTCACCAGTGATTTAAGGTTTTCAGGAGTCCTTAGGTTGTGCAAATGGTTAAGAGCTAGGCTACTAATTGAAAGGCTGGAGGTTAGAACTCACTCAGAGGTGCCTTGGAAGAAAGGTCTGGCAACCTGCTCCAGAAGGGTCACAGCCATAAAAACCCTACAGAGTGTAATTCTACTCTGAAACACATGGGGCTGCTGTGAGTCAAAATTGACTGTAGGGCACCTTTTTTTTTTTTAAGGTTTTCGAGGGTGATTTGGGCTGTGCATGGTTTTTGCCTTCCCTGCTAATTTTAGGTTTTGTCCCTATGTAGGATGTGACTCCACTGAACTCTCACTTACAGGAAGAAGAAAAAATTTACATGAAATCATAAATTTACGTTCTTGTCTTGATGGCTGCTCTATACTCATAAAATCCAGAGAGTTAAAAAATGTATCTGGTTCAGCATTCCTTTCCCCTTTCTGGGCTCTTTGTCCCCTTTTAAGCACCTCTGCCATCACTAGGAGGCAAAACCCTTCAAGTGCCCTGATGTGCTTGATCATCAGATGAAAGTATCCAATGAACTTAATGTGTTGTATGTCCCAGGAATATCTTATTTCAGGGAAGAAAATACTGCCTGGGAAAAGTAACAAAGAAAATGAAATCTCTGACACATATGAGTCATTAGTGGGAAAGATGTCTTTGAGCGGAGGAGGTTCCTAATAGCTCTGTGATTAATTATGCTGACACATGTATTCCATTTATTTCTTGCCCACCTGAACCTCTACCACCACTCTTCTTCATTTGATTATTATTAATGGCCCCTTGTCATAGTGTTTTGTAGACTCTCTGCCTTTTATTGTCGTTGTTGTTGGTTGCCATCAAGTCCATTCTACTCACGGAGACTTCATGTGTACAGAGTAGAACTGCACTTCATAGGCTTTTCAAGGTTGTGGCTTTTCAGAAACAGATTGCCAGGCCTTACTTCTGGGGTGTCTCTGAGTGGATTTGAACCATTAACCTTTTGATTAGTAGTCCAACGCTTAACCATTTGCACTATCCAGGAATACTGCTTTTATTGTAGGTTATCTCAAAAAAAAAAAAAAAAAGATTTCTGATAGATGGAATTTCATGAATGAATGCATGTGTACATGTAAATGTATAATACAGCATCCGCCAGAAAGCCATGAACTTGACTCGTCTTTACTTTCTATTTTTCATATGGGTTATTTTTACCCTGCCTCTCAACTTCTACCTATTTGTCTCAATCTATTTTTTTTTTTTTTCATGTTAGTAGGAACAGGGAAAGCTAATGGAGTATATAGCAAAATAAAACACTTCAAGGAAAATTGACCTTTATCAATACTCACATCATTTGAACTGTTAAACCATTTCCAGGAGCAATCAAGACCATAGTCACACAAGGCTCCATTAACCCAAAACTATCTCCTCCAAGGGGCAGAAATTCTCCCTGATATATTCACTGTTCTGGTAACTGTCTTTTTTCCCAGGATTCTCAGGGCAAATTAGGCATATTCCTTAAGAAAGCACACTAATTACACAAGTTCCCCTTTGATCCAACTGGTAGAAGACCTTACTATCAAGTAGAAGAGAGGAGAAGACAGAGAGACTGGCACACAAGCTCTGAATGGGGGGAAGAGAGTACAACAAAGCAAAACACTTGAGGTACAACATGGGGACCATAAACAACCAAAGCCTGAAGGTACTGGGTACCTGGAGAATTTTTAATAGGGGAGAGGGGAACACCAAATGGGACACAGGAGGAATACAGAAAAAAAAAAGTGTAACTTTATTTTTAACAATTTTTCCTGTAATTGACTCACCAAAGACCCAAAGGACAAGTATCTAATTTTCCACTACTGAGTTCAAATTACATTTATCCTAAAGAGCCAAGCCTCTCATAGGTACACTAAAAAAATAAATAAAAAAATAAAAATTCATTGCCGTAGAATTGATTCTGACTCACAGTGAACCAATAGGACAGAGTAGAACTGCCCCATAGAGTTTCCAAGGAGCGGCTGGTGGATTCCAACCGCCAACCTTTTGGTTAACAGCCAAGCTCTTACCCACTGCGCTACCAGTGCTCTGATAGGTACATTATGTACATTATGACTCAGAACAAATTTGGCCAAGGAAATTTTCACTTCATATGTCAGAGTATGCATCTTTTAGAACTTTGGTTGTTGTAGCTCTTTTGTTTAGACTTTGCAATAAATGTTAAATGTGGTCAAAGGAGCTTAGGACAAAGAGTTGGAAAACCTAAATACAAATTGTATGTTTTGTCAAGTTAAAAAATCTCTATATGCCTTATTTTTGTAATCTATAAGAGACAAAAAGATCACTTAGTGTCTTAATTACATATTTTCATAGTAACCACCTGTGATAATGTTAATAACAATATGCTATTATTATTAATATTGCACAGGTTTGTGGTGAGGACCAAAAGAGATAATGTACATAGCACACTGTATAATCTCTAAAGCATGACATAAATATATAGCAAGAGACTAGCTATGACAATTATTTATTACTCATTCCTCTTATCTGGATAATTTAAAAGTATGATAAGTCTGTCAATCAACAGTTTGATGACAATACATGCTGCCCAGTGATCAGACTGAATGTTCTCCACCACATCTAAGTCTAGGACCATCCCAGCCAATACAGAGTTTATTTCTAGGACAATATGCTTCCACACAGCTTGTTTTCTTGGTCCCTAGACTGCTTCAAGTAGCACGTAACAAAAAAAAAATAAAGGAAAACTAAATTTTATAGTTTAAAATATGAGAAATTACAAAGCACCATATAAGGCTTAAATTGGCATTATGGATCCAATTTATCTCACTTTGATGATGTCTTGTATATTTTATACTCCTCTGGAGAATGTTCCTGTACACATTTGTTTATTACCACATTCTCATAGTGATGTTGGTTTGCCATTAATATAGCTGTAATAATTACATGCCATCTACTATTTTCACAGATTTTTGCTTCTGTTGTTGTCCTTAAAACTTATCTAAATTAAGTGTTTAAAACATTAAGTGCCCAGAGAACAAAGTTAAATAAGGAAATAACCTCTGGGGCACAATCTTCATCGATGATAATGAAACAGTGCCATAGTTTTATCCAGTGGTTGAATTCTACTTCTATAACTGTTCTCGTCAAACACAATGGATTAGATTCATTGGAAGGAAATAAAGAAAGGTCTGGATTACTCTGCCCTCTAGTGCAGCTTACTGGTTCCTAAAATAAACTACAGAGACTTGTCCTGGAAGCTGATTGTGCAATTCTGTCAGAATGGCAAGTTGCCATCCTCACCAGCCCTAGATTTTCACAGCTCCCTCCTCCTTGTGCGCAGCAGACTTTTCTAGCATTAGGTCACATTTCTAACCTAGTTTTGAAAAGAAATGTGTATGAGCCACACCCTCCTGGACCTATGCTTGCTTGAAATCAGTGTTTCATGATGTCATTGCCCATGGCTTTTGCTATTCTATCATTTCAGGCAAACAAGGATGCAAATAAATAAAAGGACATATTTCTGAGTTCAGAAATGAAGGCTTTTTAGGATGAGGGTCTGAAGTGAGGGCATTTGGGCTAAGAACAGTTACTAGAGTGCATTAATCTCTTTGGGACAATCTGGACTGGCCACATAGCAAAGCACTATTCTCCTTGCTGGCCCTTTGGAAGGCAAGCTTGCTGCAGTGTGGATCCTTATGCTGAACTCCGGGAACCAAGTTACCAGTAAAGAACACAGCTTTGTTTTGTATCTTCACTTCAGTGCTGCCTTAGAGTTAGAAACTGAGGTGCTTTGGGAGACAGTAAAAATCTACAGTTTATATTCAACTGCATAAACACTGTCTTGGCCCTGGTGGCACACTGATTAAGAAAGAGACCGGCTGCTAACCAAAAGGTCAGCAGTTCGAATCCACCAGCCACTCCTTGGAAACCCTATGAGGGAGTTCTACTCTGTCTAATAGGGTCACTGTGAGTCGGAATCGACACCACAGCAACGGGTTTAGTTTTTTGTTTGTTTGTTTGTTTTTAAAAGAAAATCTAAGTCTTGCAAGTGGTGTGCTTGTGCTGATCTGAAAACTTTCCTGTTACACATGAATTCTAAAATTACTTCAAGCAAATAAATGCAATGTTAAATTACTTTTTTTTTTTTTTTTTCAAGGCCCTTGTATATATTTGCCTGGAAATTTCAAATTTCCTGGTTGATCACAACCTGGCCTATAACTCTCTGCTCCCGCTAACCTTTCCCCACCCCCTCTTAGTCCATGTCCCAAAGATATTTGACTAAGTAGTAATACTCTTTGTTTTGGGGCAATCCAAATCACTACTAATTCTAGGAAACACATGTCCTGACCTTCAAAAAAAATAGTAACCTTTTTATCAACCATCATATGGAAGTTAGTTTATACACATTCTCTATGTATAATTTATATACATTCTAATGTCTACAAACACAAGATTATCCTCCTACTTACATTTCTGTTATCAAAGCCAGCAGCAGTCCAGTTGGGCTAAGTGTGATGAGCTGAATGCCACACAGCTCCTGAGGAAACCATCACAGACTGACTACCTGATTGATCACTGGCACAAGGGCTCCCTTGAACCATCAAGGTGAGTTCCTTCACAGTAGAAGTCTAAATACTATTTTGATATATTTTCTAATTCTTCTTCCCAGATTGTAAAACAACCACATATGCACAAGCTTTAAGCCCTAAAAATACTTATTAAACTGAATGGGAAGGAATTAATGAGGAGAGGCAATATGAAGTAGCAGACAGGGCACCAGGAATCAGTCTGTGTTACCTTGAGAAAATCGCTTCACTATTCTACAGCCTTATCTTCTTCATCTGTGATGGGTGAGGGATGGACCTAGATTAAATCAGAAGTATTTGAACCTTCGTCACCAAACTGCCTATTTTAATCAGAGCTGCATCTTCACGTCCACATCTGCACTTCAGTGTGTTTAGCCTCTAAGTTTGTCAACCCACTAACAGTGTTTCCCAAATACTGTTTTCTCACTGACACTGTTTCCCAGTCTAATCCACACCCATGGCATGTTTGCCATTTACTGTACTGATTTTCCAGCTTGTTTTCTTTGCCCAAGTCTCTGAAAGATGTTATGAGCTTAATCATTGTCATAAAGAGGAGATGAAAGATTGAAGGTTTTCTGATTGGTGTTTTGCATATTTTTTCCTTAGAATTTCAAGAGCACATAAAACTCACTTGTTCCCTATCAGCATTTTCACTTACCCCTTTAGTTTGCTGACATGTGATTTTCAAGTCATTTTTGGAAATCTGAAACCTGTTAGAGATTGCAGATGCCAAGATCTGCATGACTGCTATAGTTCTGGCAGGGGTTGCTCTTTTAAGACAACAAAGGCAGTAAATAGAAATCTGCTTTCCTCTGACTCTATTCTTTTCTGAAAGAAAAAAATCTCTTTGCGGATATATGGTGTTTAATAAGATTTCTAGACCATCTTGGTTTAGACTGTCTTTGTTCTCAGTTTTACTCAGAATAGCATTTGGGCTTTTCATCTAAAGAACTGCAAGCTTATTCCTAGTATTAGCTTCTGTTAACAGCATAGCTTTATATTCTCTTTAATGTCTGTGATTCTCTTTAATAAAACTAATCATATAAGAGCCAAGGGTTGACAGCAGTAAAAATATGTTTCTGCCAATAGAAACAACCATTTGACTAATTTGAACCCTAACCCTGGCCAAGTTCCTTAGTTTTCACGTTATTTAAGTCAGTTTCTAAACAGGCAACAAAAACTACAAAGGAAGTACAGCTAAATAAGCAAAGGAGATGAAAGGAAGGAGATACAACATCTGACTTAAGGCGTGGGGAAAGGGAAACATTTGAAGACTTCAAGATTGGGCAGAATTTTAACGGAGAGAAATGGAAGAGACAGAAGCGAGGTAGGAACACTAAAAGCTAATGTGAGGCATGAGAAAGGGACAAACATATTGAAGGACAGCCAGAAGTTCAGTTTTGTTATAGACTCAATGTGTGGTAAAACTATGTACTGGGAGACGGAGTTGAAAAGATGGTTTGTAATTAGATTGAAGCGGATGAATGAGAGGGGATTGGTCTGTATTTCATCAGTGAACAATAGTGAGTTGAGGTCTAAAGTGAAGGAGTAACCCCAAAACACCCAGAGGAATTAGAGATCTTTGTACAAGGAAGATTAGAAGGGGCAGTTAGGAAAATTACTGCAATGGGCAGTGGACATAAAAATAAAGGAATAGAAGTGAGGCACCAGAGCCACTGCTGGGTATGAGGGTCCACAAAAATAAATACATAAATACACATATACCAAAACCAACCAAACTTATTGCTTTTGAGTTGATTCCGGCTCACAGCAACCCTATAGGATAGAGTAGAACTGCCTCATGGTGTTTCCAAGGAGCGGCTGGTGGATTCGAACTGCCAACCTTTTTGGTTAGCAGCAGTAGCTCTTAACTACTGTGCCACTAGGGCTCCTAGAATATTATCTGGAGCCCTGGCAGTGCAGTGGCTAAAAGCTACAGCTGCTGACCAAAAGGTCAGGAGTTCGAATCCACCACCCACTCCTCAGAAACCCCACGGGGCAGTTCTACTCTGTCCTATAGGGTTGCTGAGTCAGAATCAACTCATTGTCACTTAATGACAACAATATATATTCTAATGTCTAACATATACATAATATACGTAGATATTTGTTCATGTGAGGATGTCTCGTCAATATAAACAATTTGATTAAAAAATGTTTTATGAAAGTCATACACCCATGTGAACTATAGTTATTTTTTGAAGAAGATTTAAAATAACGGATGGAGAAGAGGTACTTAAGTATTTGTTTATTGTCCAGTCAGCACCTATGAAGACTGTTCGTAGTATCCAGGAACCATCTCTTCATTTCTTTATTATCATATGCACTGTTTCTGGCTAATTTCATATCTCCTACCATGAGAAAAAGGTAGCAATGCTATAATACTCACAACACCGTGGCTCTCCAGAATTTGTTTATATTGAAACAATATTGCTCTTCTTGCCTGTACAACTCCCTAATACCCTTTATTTAATGCTGGTTTTATCACCATTGTGTTTCTTGTGAATAATGAATTCCAATGATTCTCAAATGCTGTTATTGTGTTTTGTTGATGACACAAGGCTTAACCTAGAGTGTGTGGGAAAATAGGAAAAACAATTTATATTGCTGTCTTTTGGAATTTCTGTTTTGTAATTTTATAGTATAAGTTTAGAGAAATTCATCTTCCAACTATGTCTTCTTTTGAATTCAATAGTCCGTAATCATTACGTTCCTGCAATATGATTTCTTTCAACATTTATTGCACTATCACTAGTGAGAAGGATAGGCAGTGTCCACGGGCAGAGCAAGAATAGTCATCCATCCCATTCATGCAAGGAATATACATAGGTCCCTCATCTGTCATGGATTAAGATTAACTAAGCAGACCACAATGTCGCCACATCAATCAGGAACAAAAGAAGGCATCAATCAGAAGGGTCCATTGGTGTTGTGAAGCAATGATCTTGAAAGCTCTCTACTATGTTAGGCACAGCCATCTCCTGAGGACTCTCTGACATGAGGCACTGAGCCTAAGGAAGGGTGGGATGACCACCCTGGGTGCTAACAATGAGGGGACATACAGGGTAAAGGGCATCTGCCACCATCCCTGCCACAGCACCACGGTCAGAACATGGATAAGTGACAGCCAACGAATGGGTCACATATATGGGCTCAAGACCAAGAGTTGGTAATAGACCCAAGCCCTGAACTCATCCTGTATTTGACATGAGTGAAGGTAACCCACAATTAGTTTATCAGCACCTTTCTTGCTGCCCAATCTTGTACAGATCCATGAAAGAAATACCATGTTGACTGGCAGGAGTGATAGGTTTGCCCTAAATGATGTCATTTGCACAAGTCTAGAAGTTCCAAGTCTACCCCACACAAACAGTAGAGGGTTGGAGAGTGCCCTGAAGGGAGAAACAAGGTCCAGGGCCCACACAGCCCCAGTTTGAGCTTGGGGCATTTCTGGGATGGCACTACTAGCCTAGCCAGCAAGGATCTTGAAAAATTTGAGGATAGTCCTTCAAAGCATAGGTTCCATGATTCCATTTGAGGGTCATTGTAAGGAATGAGCACCAGGATCAAAAGAGGGCACACAGAGTGAAGAGACAGAGGCACTGAAGTTGGCATCAATATTCTGAGCCTGGAGACTGAGTTATCCGTGCTGCCTTTTGTCAGGAGCTGCACTTGCCTTCTTAACAATGTTTTAGACCATTTTTATCTCTGAGACCTTTCAATAAAATAAATATGACTATGGAAAATTACTGTTATGGATTGAAAATGTGTCCATCAAATTATATATGTTGTAAATCGTAACCTCTATGCCTGTGGTTATAATCCCATTTGGTAATGGGTTGTCTTTGTTATGTTAATAAGGCAGAATTAGTGTAGGGTGTATTTCGAGTCAATCTCTTTTGAGAGATTAAAACACAAGCTAGCAAAGAGGGACAGGAAGAAGCAAGATGCCATGCACATGAAGATTGCCCAGTAGCAGAAGCTCAGAAGAGACAGGTACCTTTCTCCAGAACTGAGAGAGAGAGAGAGAGGGGCTTCCCTTAGAGCCAGTGCCCTGAATTCAGACTTCTAGCCTCCTAAACTGTGAGAAAATAAATTTGTTTTTCAAAGTCACCAACTTATGGTATTTCTGTTACAGCAGCACTAGATAACTAAGAAAATTACTTAACCTCTCTGTCCCTCAAATTGTTTATCTGCAAAGTAGGAATAACAAGGCACCTATTTCAAGTGTTTGCTATGAACATTAAGTTAGCGTTTGTCGATCACTTAGAACAGTGCCTGGCACAGAATAAGTGCTATTTAAGTGGCTGCTGGATACATAGTTTCTTACACTTTTTCATAACCCTTCTCCATATATGAATAACATGAAAAGGAGGCAGCTGAAGAATCTCACAGGTTACCAGAATACAGAGCCTCAGCCTATAACAGCCTTCTCCTTCTGGAAGCCCCTCTCACCTTGGGAAATGGGGCAACGGGGAATTGAATTCTGTCCTCACTTAAATATTGTTCTTCATGTAAATTTATATCATCTCCAATTAATGTTTTAGCTAAGAGCCAAGCTCAGATGCATAGTATCTCTTACTTTCAAAGACCTTTTGCTCTTAACAACCTAAATTAGAGGTCCTCAACGGACTGGTGTGCCATTTGTGTCTGCAGTGAAACACACAGAAAGCTCTCTTTTTTTCTTCCCCTGCCGTAGCCTTGGTTCCATTTTATCTTAAAGA
Source organism: Dugong dugon (assembly GCA_030035585.1). Classification (NCBI taxonomy): domain Eukaryota; kingdom Metazoa; phylum Chordata; class Mammalia; order Sirenia; family Dugongidae; genus Dugong; species Dugong dugon. Next base: position 87,451,225 of record CM057460.1, on the reverse strand, counting down.
GTATGCATATTTGTATGTCTGTCTACCCTTGTTAGTTAGATTGTAAGTTCCTTGCGGTCTGGGGCTGTGTCATTTTCATCTTTCTATCCCTCGGTAGTGTTTAGCACAGTGTTTACACAAAGTGCATATTCACTAGCTCTTTGTGAACAAAACTGATTTCAGGAAACGCACACAAATGACATGTGTGTACAAACACTTTCAAGTAGATGGATAACTGGGCCCTTCATGTGTCACAGCATCTGAGTCACCTGTCTTGTCTAAAGACTAAACTTTTAACCTCAGCTCCCAATCACAACCCAATGTAACGATGTAAATGAAGCCATGTGGTTGAGCAGTCCTAACAAATAGCAGCCCCATTTCTTCTGTTGCTTTAAACTCTTGAAGTTTCACATGATTGCCGACTGTTCAAATTATTTGAAATATGTTTCCAAAGTCTTGCCTCTGCCCGCTTTGGAAATAAGTCATATCCAGCTGCAGTTCCTGCCACGTTGTACTATAGATGAAACACATTTAACTTTGTTTTCTGTCCACATAGAAAATTTCGAATGCTGAACAAGCATCTATAATATCAGAGGGAGTTAACACTGAAAAGGCCTCAGAGATCAGCTAGTACAGCTCATTACTTTTCCTGATGAAGATCCAAAATAGAGAGGTAAGGTAACTGACCTACTTACCCGTATAGTTCACCAAATTTCATTGCGAGAAATGAGGAAATGACTAAGAAAACTAATTTTTAGTTCAGATACTATACATGAGATTTTCATCTGTGGTTGAAAGTGTTAATATTAAGCTCTGTTGTTGTTGAAGTCCTTTTTTCCATCAGTTCTACCATCCTGTTCTCTCCTGGTTTCCCCCCAAATTTTTTGCCTCTTTTTCCAAGTTTACATCTCTTCTTCCTGGTGTCTTACAAATGTTGGTGTCCCAGGGACATGTCTCTATTCATTTCTCTTCTTGTTCCACCTTTATCTCTCTTGGTGAGCCCATCCACCCTCATGGCTTCAACAACCGTTGTACTTTGATGTCTTCCAAATGTCTATTTCTAACCTCAGACGTCCCTCCACAGACCCTTCTGTTCTGAAGAACATCTCCACTTGATTATCTTCCAAAAATGGTACATTCAGGATACAATGACAATGAAATCTTCTTTAACGTGGCATTGAGGAGACTCATAATTTGACCCTGGCTTCTTTCGAGGCTCATAGCCTCTTCTCTTCCCCTCATGTCTACTCGACCAGCCATAACAAACTACTTGCATTTCCTTGAATACAAGATGTCCTTACTTGCCTCCATTCCTTTGTGTTCGGTGCACCTTCTGTCTGCAAGTGTCCTGCACCACCTTTGCCTTGCTAACTCCCATTCAACTTTCCCAAAGCAGCTCAAAAGTCCCCTGCTCCAAGATGTCTTCCTGCCTCTGAACTATCTCTGCTACATGACTTACCCCAGTATCGTATTTATTATGTAGTGAACTCCTTGATAAAAGAAACAATATATCTGAGCTCTGTTTTTAATAGGGTTAACTGAGCTTAGAACCATTCCTTACACACGGTAGATTTTCAGTCAACGATTCAAATTATTAAGAGAATGAAAGATGAGTATAAAAAGAAACCCAGACCTTTTTAAACCAGGTTTATTTTCTAGAACTTTTTATTTTGATATTATTTCAAATTTATAGGCATGTTGTAAGACTATTATAAAGAATTCCCATATACTCCTTTATCTAGGTTTATTGTTTATATTGCTTTATGATTCTCTCTCTATATATTTATATGTGCATACTGTTTCTAAACCATTTGAGAGAAAGTTAAAAACATCAGATCACTTTGCTCCTTAAATACTTTAGTGTGTGTTTCCTCAAAGATATTTTCTTATATAATCACTCTGTAGTTAACAGAATCAGAAAATTTAACATCAGTGCAATACTATCATCTAATGCATAGTCTACATTCAAATTGTGCCTATAATGTCCCTCATAGCTATTTTATAGCTACTATTTTGACCAAAATGTCCTTTATAGCTATTTTTCTCCCAATCCTAGATCCAGTCTAAGATCAAAAGTAGATTTTGTTGTCATGTCTCCTTTAATCTGGGACAGCTCCCTCAGCCTTTCTTTGTGTTTTTGACCTTGACATTTTTGAAGAGTACAGACGAGTTTTGTTGTTGTTTATATAGACTGTCTTTAATTCGAGTTTGTCTGATATTTCCTAGTTATTAGGTTCAAGTTCTGCATTTTTGGCAGGAAGATCACTGAAGTGATGTTGTACCCTCCTTCTTAAAGCATATCAGGACACACATGATATCTGTCCCAATACTGGTGATGTTAGCTTTGATCACTTGATTAAGGGTGGTGTCTGCCAGCTTTCTCCACTGAAAGTTATTATTTTCCCACTTATAATTAAGAACAGTTGGAGGGGGGAGGCATTTTAAGACTATGTATACACCCTGTCTGTTGTAAAACTTTCACCCATTAGTTCTACTATCCATTCATGATTTCCTAATGTCATCATTCCTTCTATATGTATTAGTTGACTTTTTTTTAAAACACTGAATTATTTAAAGCAGAATGGATTTATTGATTCTTATTCAGTGAGATATAACCCATCATATCATTATTTATTTTGATGTTCAAATAGTTCCAGATCTACTTAGCTGGGAACCCCTTCAGACTTTTTGTCCTTTTGACATTCCCCATGATTCTTTGAATACTTCTTGACCTTTAGGCACAAAAAGATAGTCTAGGCTGATTCTGTACTTTCCCTGGCCTAGTGCTGGGATTAGCCATTTTACATGTTTAGCTCTTGTGTTTAGGACCATGATCCATTTCAAGTTAATATTTGTATATGGTGCTGGTTTTAATTTTCCATTTGGATATTCAAATTGTTCTGATGCCATTTATTGAAAAGCTTATCTTTTTGACATAAAATTATCTTAGTAAATCTGTTGGAAATTAATTAACCACATATGTATGTATCTATGGAGCCCTGGTGACACAGTGGTTAAGAGCTCAGGCTGCTAAACAAAAGTTGGCTGTTCGAATCCACCAGTCACTCCTTGGAAAACCTATGGGGCAGTTCTACTTTGTCATATAGGGTAGATATGAAACAGAATCAACTTGGTGGCATTTTTTTTTTAAATCTGTATCTATATCTGGACTCTTTATTCTATTGTGTGTACACATATATGTGTATTACATATACATATTATATGTATATACACATTAATATAGTGGATTACTAATACTGCACTGTCTTGATAATGTTAGCTTTGTAGTAATTCTAGAAAAAAAAAAAGTAACTTCTCTAGCTTTGTTCCCTTTTTCAAAATTGTTTTGGATATACTATATCACATTTCACGTAAATTTTAGAATCAGCTTGTCATTTTCAACAAACTGCTGGGATTTTCATGGAAATTGCCTTGAATTTATACATCAATTTATAAAGAATTGATATCTAAAATGTATTTAGTCTTCTGACCCATGAATAAGTTATAATTCTGCATTTATTTATGCCTTTTTCATATTATTTTATCATTGATTTTTACTTTTCAGCATGTAGGACTTATACGTATTTTGTTAAATTTATCCTTAAGTATTTCAAATTTTGATGCTATTTGAATGCTATTTTAGAAGTTTCAATTTCCAGTTATTTGTGGGTTATGTATAAAAATAGGTTTGACTTTTGTATACTGACCTTCTATCTTTGACTTTGCTAAACTCACTTATTATTTCTAGTAGTGACAAAGATACATACTGTAAACTTTAAAGCCACCATTAAAACAACCCAACAAAGAGTTACCACTTAAAAAGTCACAAAAATTTTTTTTTGTAGGTTCTTTACCTGTTGTTAATGAATAAAAAGAGTTTACCTCTTGTTTTTCAATCTATCTTTATCTGTTTTACAATAAATTTCATCAGGATTTCCAAGACAATGGTGATTAAAAATGGTGACAGCAGATATTCTTGCTTAGTTCCTGATTTTAGGGGGACATGTGTTCAGGCAATCACACTTAGGTATCATATATTTGAAGTTCTTTTCTTTTAGATGCATTTTGTCAGCTTGAGCAAGTACCCTAACTTGTTAAAAGTTTTTTGTCATGATGAGTGTTGAATTTTGTCAAATCCTTTCTCTGTATCTATTGAGATTATACAGATTCTAATATGGTGGATTACATTGATTAATTCACTAATGCAAATACCAACCTTACATTCCTGGTATTAAAATCTCATGGCTATGATAACCTACTGCCACTGTGTCTATTCCAACTCATAGAGACCCTATAGGACAGAGTAGAACTGTCTCATAGGGTTTCCAAGGCTGCAATCTTTATGGAAGCAGACTGTCACATCTATCTCTCTTGGAACGGCTGGTGAGTTGGAACCCCTGACCTTTCGGTGAGCAACCAAGCACTTTACCACTGCACCACCAGGGCTTCTTTCTTGGTTATAATATATTATTTTTTTTTTATGTTTTCAAGATTTCTTTCACTGAAATATTGTCAAAGGTTTTTTTTTTTTTTGCACCTATGTTCAGAGGGTTATTTGTCTGCAGATTTCTTTCCTTATATTCTCTTCATCTGGTTTTAGTTATCAGGGTAATTCTAGCCTCTTAAAATGAGTTGGAATATGTTTTCTATTTTCTGTTGATTTGTGCATAAATGGTACTATTTATTTATTAACTGTTTAGTCAAATTCACCAGAAAAGTCAACTGGGCCTGAGAGTTTTTAGTGGGAAGGTTTTTAACTATGAAATCAATGTATTTAATAGATTACAAGGCTGATTAGGTTATCAATATCTTCCTAAGTGAGCTCCGATAGTTTTTATATTTCAAGAAATTGGTCCATTTCATCTAAGTTGTCAAATTCATTGGCATAACTTTTTTTTCTCATTATAATCATTTCAATTAAAGTCTATAAGCCCTGTAGTGATGCCCTTGCTTTTATTCCTAATATTGATAATTTGTGTCTGCTGTCTTCTTTTCTTCATCAGTCTGACAAAAGTTTTATCAATTTTATTGATTTTTCAAAGAACCAGCTTTTTATGGTTTCTACTTCATTTATTCCAATCTTTATTATTTCCATTCTTCTGCTTAGTTTAGGTTTAATTCGCTCTTCTTTTCATCATTTCTTGAGATGAAATCTTAGATTATTTATTTAAAACCTTTCTTCTTTTCTAATAAGTTCATTAAATCCTATAAATTTCTCTATAAAGCAAAAAACCAAACCCACTGCTGTTTAGTTGATTCCAACTCATAGCGACCCTATAAGACAGCGTAGAACTGCCCCATAGGGTTTCCAGGGAGCGTGTGGTGGATTTGAATTGCCAGCCTTTTGGTTAGCAGCTGAATTCTTAACCACTACACCACCAGGGTTTCCTATAGTGCCATCCCACAAATTTTGGTATGCTGTGTTTTTATTATTAATCAGTTATAAATTATCTGTGATTAATTTTTGACTCATGGGTTATTTAGAAATATGTTATTTACTTTTCATATATTTAAGGATTTTTCCATATGTCTTTCTACTAATAATTTCTCACTTAATTCTGCTGTGGCCAGAAAACATCCTCTGTATGATTTCAATCCTCTTACATTTGTTGAGATTAGGTTTTCTTTTGTGAATCAGTATATGGTTTATCTTTATGAATGTCACATGTTTACTTGAAAAGAAAGTATGTTCTTCTTTTGCTGGGGGAAGTATTCCATAAATGTCAATTAGGTCAAGTTGGTTGATAATTTTGTTCAAGTCTTCTCTTACCTTACTGAATGTTTGTCTTTTTGCTCTATCAAGTTACTAAGAAAGGAGTGTAAAAATTTCCAATTATAATTGTGGTCTTGTCTATTTTTCTCTTCGGTTATTTCAGATTTGGATTAATGAAATTTGAAGTTGTCTCATTACATTTACAAATTTAGGGCTGTTATTTCTCCTTGATGAATTGACTTGTCTATTATTATGAAGTGTCTCTATTTATCCTTGGTAATATTTCTTATTCTGAAATCAATTTCACCTAATATTAATGTAGCCTTTCCAGATTTATTTTATTTTATTTTATTAGTGTTTGCATGGTATGCCTTCTTCCCATTTTTTACTTGTAAATTGTCTGTGTCTTTATACGTAAAGTGCATTTCTTTTAGTTAGTCTATCACTGAGTTTTGCTATTTTATACAATGACAATTTAAGCCTCTTAATATGCGGGTAGACCATTTGTGTTTGACATCAGTATCAATATGATTAAATTTTAATCTACCGTCTTTGTATTTTACATTTATTTGTCTCATATGTTCTTTGTTCCTTTTTTCTCTTTTCCTGCTTTTCTTTGTATAAAGTATTTTTATAAAACGATTTAGTTTCTTTTGTTGCCTTTTTAAGTGATAACTCTTTGTTGGATTATTTTAATGATTGCTTTAAGGTTTACAGTATGCATCCTTAACTTATCACAGTGTAGCTTCAAATAATATTATATCAGCTTATGTCTAATTTAAGAATCATATGACAGTATACTTTCATTCCCCCTTTCTCTTTTGTACTATTGTTGGAATGTATTTTAATTCTACATATGTTATAAACCTCACAATACATTGTTATCAATTTTACTTTAGTCTATTACTTTTTAAAGAGACTAAAAATAAGAAACAAAGTGTTCTATATACTCATACACAGTTACCATTTCTGATATTCTTTATTCCTTTGTGTAGATCCAGATTTCCATCTTGTATCATCTTCTTTCTACCTGAAAAACTTCCTCTAAGATTTCTTATAGAGGAGGTCTTCTGTCAATGAATTTTCTCAGCTTCGACTGGTCTGAAAAAGTCTATTTTGCCTCCATTTTTGAAATACATTTTTGCTGGGTATAGAATTCTAAGTTGAAATTTTTTACTCCAGGACTTTACAAATGTTGTTCTACTGTCTTCTTGGAAGATGTCTGCTGTAATTCTTGTAAACAATTATGTTTTCTGACAACAAATGGGCTGAAATTCTTATAAACAATTCAGCACTGGATTTTTCAGACTTGGTCATCAAGGATAGTGAAGAATAGCTTAGAGACAGATGGTGAATCCATATGTGAAGTAACTTAGTAAATATGGGGATGATGAGAAATTGGTTTATGCTGCTGGAGGCAGTGAATTGTTGAGACAGACAATGACTTCTCCCAACAGCAGCCTTAATTCTAAAAATTCTGTTTCTAAGGGTAGGCCTCTTTACCTAGTAGTTGAGTACAATTACAAGTGTGTATGATAAGAATTAATTATACATGGTATCAAGGAAACAGCTTATAGAGATTCTCCTAAAAGACACTGGAAAATTACCAAAGAAAGGAGAAAAGCTAAAAATGTGGCTGTACAAAAGTAAAACTAATTATATTAAATTATGAGGCTATTAACGTGCAAAGATTTTTATGCATGCTTACATCAGTATTATACCAACATTTTAAAAAAATTCAATTGTTTACAATCATTAACTTTTCTCATGTTTACTTATCCTTCAACTGCTTGTATATACACTAATAATATATTTAATACACACATTGAGACAATATGGGAAAATAATTTTCTTGCCTTTGTAAGAACAGTTTGGTGCTTGTAATGACCCTTCCTTTGTGATTTAAGGTATTAATAGTTCTCAATATTTACAAGTCCAGCAGCAACTCACTGAAGTAGTTCTAATCTAGATGGCTTAAAGCAATGTTTCTCAAACTTCAGTGCACATAAAAATCACCTGGGAGACTTGTTTAAAATGTAGATTCCCTGCTTCTTTCCAAGGATTCTGACTTAGTTAAATAAGATGAAATTCAAGAACAAATTTCAACAAAAATCTCCCCGAGAATTTTCAAACATGGATCTGAGGAGCACACTTTGAGAAAGTCTGTTGGGTTTGAACTGACCAGAGGATACATGCAGAGATACTAAGGACGCCCTTGGGTGGTGCAAATGGTTAAGGGCTAGACTAATAGCTGAAAGGTTGGCAGTTCAAACTCACCCAGTGGCACCATGGAAACAGTCCTGTCCATCTGTTTCGAAAAGTCAGCAGCATTAAAAACTCTATGGAGCACTTCTACTCTGCACCTAGGGGGTGCCATGAGTCACAATCTACTCAATAGCAACCAACAACAACACAAGGAATGTAAGCTTGCTTTCTTGCCATTCATTTCTTTCCCTTAAAAGTAAGTTCAAAGCAGGAGGCGGGGCCAAGATGGCAGAGTCATCAGGCACTTCTGGTAGACCATCTTACAACAAAGACCCAAAAAAACAAGTGATTCGATTGTATATGGCAATCTGGGAGCCCTGAGTTATCAAAGGCAGAGTTGAGGAGCTGGACTGAGTGGCAGGGGGAGGGAGAGACGGTTCAGAAGCAGTGAGGAGGTGCCAGACCTAACCCAGTGAGAGCCTGAGACCTTCAGGCCTGATCAGCTCAGGGGTGAGCGGTCAGACAGGCAAGCAAGGGAGCTAGGGAGGTGCATTTTCCGCACCGGCAGAGACCCAGCGCCAGAGGGTCTACACAGCCACCCAGAACCAGTGAGAAACAGCCCTCATCAGGGAAAGATAAGTACTTGCATATGGCTTACCACGAGGATCAAAAACACCCCCCTTAGGGAAAAAAATCTCTTCCATTTACCTCCCCACTCCCTTCTCTGCACTGGTTCCTGGACCGGCTTCAGCAATTGCCAAGTCCCCTGGACCAGAAGTAGGATCCCTCACATGCCCGGAGCCATTCTCCCTACCTTGGAGAGTGAAAAAATTAACAAACAGGTGAAAAAATAAACTGCCAGCTCCCCTAAGGCAGGAGAACAGGGTAGGCACAGGTCCTCTACCTAGACACAGGCATAAGGGATTCATGGATTTGAGTGCCTTTCCCCCTGCATAGACTTGTGTGGGCCCATCTCAAAGGCGTAGGCCCTCATTACTGCAGTACAACAGGGCATATACCGGAAGTCTAACTTCAACCGTTTCAGCTGTGAAGTGGCAAGTTCATAACATATGACACTGTTCTGCCCATTAAACAGGGTCTTCACCTACCCACATCAGGGGCCTGAGGACTGGTGGCTCCACCCACGCCACCTAGCCACCTGCGATAGGGGCCCAAGAATAAGAGGTGGCCCCCAGTTCTTACAGCTAACAGCATTGGGTGCTTGTAGTCCAGCTGTAAAACCTACCCACCTACGTGCTCTAGGGAACAGGGACACGCCTTCCTCCTGGACACTCGGGGTGGCCGTCAGGCCTCTTCCTTGCTCAGAGTGTGTCCCCCTGCTGCAGCCAGATGCCTGTGCGTACACCAATCACCCATGCCTGTCTAGGACTGTAAGTGAGAGCCCACACCACACACTTCGTGGCTATTTACCTGGGCAGCTGAGCTGAATCCATACAGGAGGAGTGGGCAGACTCCTGAGCTCACATACCTAGTAACAGATCTAACCACCTGATGACAGAACATAGAGCTTCTAAGGCACCAATAATTAAACTAGCTCATACAAGCAGCCTATTTGGGCATATCAAAACAAAACAAGAATCCAAGACACAGTAAGCAAACATAAAATAAATAATTATAATAACTTATTGATGGCTCGGAGACAACAGTCAATATCAAATCACATAAAGGGGCAATCCATGATGGCTTCAGCAAACTCCTAGAATAAAGAACTACTGGAGGAATTACTGGAGGCAGAATACAAAAGATTAATATACAGAACTCTTCACAAAATTAGGAAGGAAATTAAGCAAAACGTAGAACACACAATAGAGGAAATTAAAAAGATTAAAGACGAGCAGAATGACAAATTTAACAGACAGCAAGAATCCATAGAGAGACAGCAATCAGAAATCCAAAAGATTCACAAAAAAATTTCAGAATTAGACAACTCAACAGAAAGTCATAGGAGAACTGAGGCAATGGAAGTCAGAATTAGTGAAATTGAAGATAAAGCACTTGACACCAACTTATCTGAGGACAAATCAGATAAAAGTATTTAAAAAAAAATGAAGAGACCCTAAGAATTATGTGGGACTCTATCAAGATATATAACCTACAAGTGATTGGAGTACCAAAACAGGGGGAGATAACAGAAAATACAGAGAGAATCACTGAAGATTTGTTAGCACAAAACTTTCCTGATATTGTGAAAGATGACAAGATATCTATCCAAGATGCTCATCAAATGCCACATAAGGTAGCTCCCAAAAGAAAGTCACCAAGACATATTATAATCAAACCTGCGAAAACCAAAGATAAATTTTAAGAGCGGCTAGGGATAAACGAAAAGTCATCTACAAAGGAGAGTCAATAAGAATAAGCTTGGACTACTCAGCAGAAACCATGCAGGCAAGAAGGCAATGGGATGACATATATGAAGCCTTGAAGAAAAAAAACTGCCAGCCAAGAATTATATACCCAGCAAAACCGTCTCTCAAATAAGATGGTGAAATTAGGGCATTTGCAGATAAACAGACTTTTAGGGAATTTTCGAAAACCAAATCAAAATTACAAGAAATACTAAAGGGACTCCTCCAGTTAGAAAATCAGTAACATCAGATAACAACCCAAGACTAGAACACAGGACAGACCAACCAGGTAAGGACAACCCAGATAAGGAAGTCACAAAAGTAAATCAAAGCTAAAACACTGAAAAAAGGGAAACAGATGTCAATATGTAAAAGATGACAACATTAAAACAAAAAAGAGGGACTTAAAAAATTTAGACGTAGATTTGCATATGGAAAGGAAGTCAAGGTGTTATAAAGAAATAAAACACTGGTATAAACTTAGAAAAATAGGGATGAATATTAAGGTAACCGCAAAGGAAACTAACAATACTACAAGTCAATATAAAAAACTAGAAAAATATAAAGACTCAGCAAACACAAAATCAACAACAATGAAAAAGATGAAAAGAAAATACATAAAGAAAAACAACTCAGCACAGAAAATTAAGTGGAACAAAGAAATGGTCAACAACAGACAAAAAAAGACATCAAAATGACAGCACTTAATTCATACCTATCAATAATTATGCTGAATGTAAAGGGACTAAATTCACCAATAAAGAGACAAAGCGTGGCAGACTGGATAAAAAAACACAATCTGTCTATATGCTGCCTAGAAGAAACACACCTTAGACTTAAAGACATAAACAAAGTAAAACTCAAAGGGTATAAAAATACATATAAAGCAAACAACACAAAAAAGAGCAGGAGTTGCAATATTAATCTCTGACAAAATAGACTTCAAAGTAAAATCAACCAAAAGGTTAAGGAAGGACACTATGTAACGATTAAAGGGTCAATACACTAAGAGGACATAACTATAATGAATATTTACACACCCAATGACAGAGCTCCAAAATACATAAAACAAACTCTAACCGCATTGAACAGAAAGACAGACAGGTCCACAGTAGTAGTAAGAGACTTCAACACACCACTTTCAGTGAAGGACAGAACATCCAGAAAGAAGCTCACAAAGACACGGAAGAGCTAAATGCTAAAATCAACCAACTTGATCTCATAGACTTATACCTAACACTCCACCCAACAGCAGCCAAGTATACTTTCTTTTCCAATGCGCGTGCAACATTCTCCAGAATAGACCACATCTTAGGCCATAAAGCAAGCCTTAACAAAATCCAAAGCATCGAAATATTACAAAGCATCTTTTCTGACCATAAAGCCATTAAAGTAGAAATCAACAACAGAAAAAGCAAGGATAAAAAAATGAAACACATGGAAACTGAACAACACCTTGCTCAAAAACTACTGGGTTACAGAAGAAATTAAGGATGGAATGAAGAAATTCATAGACTCAAATGAGAATGAAAACACATCCTACCAGAACCTTTGGGACAGAGCAAAAGCAGTGCCCAGAGGTCAGTTTATAGCAATAAATGCACACATCCAAAATGAAGAACTGGCCGTAATCAAAACATTAACCCTTCAACTGGAACAAGTAGAAAGAGAGCAGCAAAAGAAGCCCTCAAGCACCAGAAAAAAGGAAATAATAAGAATTAAAGCAGAATTTAATGAAATAGAGAATAGAAAAACATGGAAAGAGTTAACAAGACCAAAAGCTGGTTCTTTGAAGAGATCAACACAATTGATAAACCATTGGCCAAACTAACAAAAGAAAAACAGGAGAGGAAGCAAATAACCCGTATAAGAAATGGGATGGGTGATATCACAACAGACCCAAATGAAATTAAAAGAATCATAACAGAATACTATGAAAAAATGTACTCTAACAAATTTGAAAACCTAGAGGAAATGGACAAATTTCTAAAAACTCACTACTTACCTAAACTAACACAGACAGAGGTAGAACAACTAAATAAACCCACAACAAAAGAAGAGATTGAAAAGGTAATTTAAAAACTCCCACCAAAAAAAAAAAAGCCATGGCCTAGATGGCTTCACTGGAAAATTCTACCAAACTTTCAGAGAAGAGTTAATACCACTACTACTAAAGGTATTTCAGAGCATAGAAAAGGATGGAATACTCCCAAACTCATTCTATGAAGCCAGCATAACCCTGATTCCAAAATTAGGGAAAGACACAACAAAAAAGAAAATTACAGTCCAATATTCCTCATGAACATTGATGCAAAAATCCTCAACAAAATTCTAGCCAATAGAATTCAGCAACGTATCAAAAAAATAATTCACCATGACCAAGTGGGATTTATACCAGGTATGCAGGGATGGTTCAACATTAGAAAAACAATCAATGTAATCCATCACATAAATAAAACAAAAGACAAGAACCACATGATCTTATCAATCGATGCAGAAAAGGCATTTGATAAGGTCCAACACCCATTCATGACAAAAACTCTCAACAAAATAGGAATAGAAGGGAAATTCCTCAATATAATTAAGGGCAATTATACAAAGCCAACAGCCAACATCATCCTAAATGGAGAGAATTTGAAAGCATTCCACTTGAGAACGGGAACCAGACAAGGATGCCCTTTATCACCACTCTTATTCAACATTGTGCTGGAGGTCCTAGCCAGAGCAATTAGGCCAGAAAAAGAAATAAAGGGCATCCAAATAGGTAGGGAAGAAGTCAAAGTATCTCTGTTTGCAGATGATATGATCATATACACAGAAAACCCCAAAGAATCTACAAGAAAACTACTGGAACTAATCGAAGATTTCAGCAAAGTTTCAGGATACAAGATAAACATACAAAAATCAGTTAGATTCCTTTACACCAACAAAGATTTCCTTGAAGAGGAAATCACCAAATCAATACCCTTTACAGTAGCCCCCAAGAAGATAAAATACTTAGGAATAAATCTAACCAGAGACATAGAAGACCTATACAATGAAAACCACAAGACACTACTGGAAGAAACTGAAAGAGACCTGCATAAGTGGAAAAAAATACGTTGCTCATGGCTAGGTAGATGCAACATTGTGAAAATGTCAATTCTACCCAAAGCAATCTACAGATACAATGCAATCCCTATCCAAATTTCACCGGCATTTTTTAATGAGATGGAGAAATAAATCACCAACTTCATATGGAAAGGTAAGAGGCCACGAATAAGTAAAGCATTACTCAAGAAGAAGAACAAAGTGGGAGACCTCACACTACCTGATTTTAGAACGCATTATTCTGCCATGGTAGTCATAACAGCCTGGTACTAGTACAACAACAGATACATAGACCAACGGATCAGAATTGAGAATCCAGATGTAAATTCATCCACCTATGAGCTGCTGATATTTGATGAAGGCCCAAAGTCCGTTAATTGGGGAACAGACAGTCTCTTTAACAAATGGTGCCAGCATAACTGGATATCCATTTGTAAAAAACTGAAACAAGACCCATAATTCACACCATGCACAAAAACTAACTCCAAATGCATCAATGACTTAAATATAAAATTGAAAACGATAAAGATCATGGAAGAAAAAATAGGGACAATGCTAGGAGCCCTAATACATGACATAAACACAATATGAACCATAAATAACAATGCACAAGCACCAGAAGAGAGGCTAGATAAATGGGAGCTCCTAAAAATCAAACAATTGTGCTCATCAAAGGACTTCACCAAAAGAGTAAAAGGACAACCTACAGACAGGGAAGAAAAAAATTTGGCTATGACCAATCTGATCAGCATCTAATCTCTAAAATCTACAAGATACTGCAAAACCTCAACAACAAAAAAGAAAAATAACCCAATTGAAAAATGGGCAAAGGATATGAACAGGCACTTCGCCAAAGAAGATATTCAGGTGGCTAACAGACACATGAAGAAACGCTCACGATCATTAGCCGTTAGAGAAATGCAGATCAAAACTACAATGAGCTATCATCTCACCCCAACAAGGCTAGCTTTAATCCAAAAAACACAAAATAATAAATGCTGGAGAGGTTGTGGAGAGACTGGAACACTTATACACTGTTGGTGGGAATGTAAAATGGTACAACCACTTTGGAAATCGATTTGGCACTTCCTTAAAAAGCTAGAAATAGAAGTAGCATATGATCCAGCTATCCTGCTCCTTGGAATATATCCTAGAGAAATAAGAACAGTCACGTGAATAGATATATGCACACCCATGTTCATTGCAGCACTGTTCACAATAGCAAAAAGACGGAAACAATCTAGGTGCCCATCAACGGACAAATGGATAAACACATTATGGTATATCCACACAATGGAATACTATGCAACAATAAAGAACAATGATGAAGTCATGAAACATCTTGTAACATGGAGGAATCTGGAAGGCATTATGCTGAGTGAATTTAATCAGTCATGGAAAGACAAATATTGTATAAGACCACTATTATAAGAACTCAAGAAAAGGTTTAAACACAGAAGAAAACATTCTTTGATGGTTATCAGGGTGGGGAGGGAGGGTGAGGGTTATTTACTAACTAGATAGTAGATAAGAATTATCTTAGGTGAAGGGAAGGACAGCACACACTACAGGGGAAGTCAGCACAACTGGACTAAACCAAAGCTAAGAAGTTTCCTGAATACAAGCAAACACTTTGAGGGACAGAGTAGCAGGGGTAGGAGTCTGAGGACCATGCTTTCAGGGGACATCTAGGTCAATTGGCATAACAAAGTTTATTAGGAAAATATTCTGCATCCTACTTCGGTGAGTGGTATCTGGGGTCTTCAAAGCTTACAAGCGGCCATCTAAGATGCATCAATTAGTCCCAACCACCTGGAGTAAAGGAGAATGAAGAACACCAAAGACACAAGGAAAGTAGTAGCCTAAGAGACAGAAAGGACCACATGAACCAGAGACTTCATCAGCCTGAGACCAGAAGAACTAGGTGGTGCCTGGCTACCACCAATGACAGCACTGACAGGAAACACAACAGAGAGTCCTGGATGGAGCAGGAGAAAGGTGGGGTGCAGAATTCAAATTCTAGTAAGGAGACTAGACTTAATGTTATGAGACTGGAGGAACCCCAGAAAGCATGGCCACTGGATTCTCTACCAGCCCAGAACTAAAACAATTTCCGAGGCCAAGTCTTCAGACAGGGATTGGACTGGACTGTGGGACATAAAGTGATACTCGTGAGGAGTGTGACTCTTAGCTCAAGTGGATACAAGAGACTAAATGGGCAGCTTCTGTCCGGAGTGAGATGGGAAGGCAGAGGGGGTTAGGAGCTGGCTGAATGGACATGGGGAATCAGAGGTGGAAAGGAGAAGTGCACTGTCACAGTATGGGGAGAGCAATTAGGATCACATAACAATGTATGTATAAATTTTTGTATGGGAAAAAAGAAAAAAAAACGATATGAGGGAAGTTTCTGGGAGATGGAAATATTGTGGTTTCACAGGTTTATACATTCATCAAAATTCATTGATCTTCACATTTAAGACATGCATTTACTATATATAAGTAATACTTCAGTAAAGTTAATTTTTAAAAAAAAGCAAAAAAAAAAAAAAGTAAGTTCAAAGCAGGGTTTCAGGAAAATAGTTAAGTAACAGTTTATTTTGTCAATTTTTAACCAGTGTAGAATTTCAGATGATTGGTTTTATTTGCGATTTAATGACAGATTCAGACTGTATGTCAGACTCTTCACATACATTCTTTTTGAGGTATGTATTACTGTTTCATTTTATGGCAAAATATGGCTGAGAAATGTGAAGTAATTTGTCCAAGATCACACAGCTAACTAACATGAGAGCTGGGATTCAATTCCAGGGCTGTGAGATCCAAAACCAGTTGCCATCTAATCGATTCTGACTCTCATGTTCCCTCTGCACTGATTCCAGGGCCAGTAACTGGAAGCTTACTAATGACTATCTTAGAAGAAGCTCACATATGTAGCAGGTGCCCTATGCTTAGGTAATGCATGTTATTAAAATAAGATAAATAAAACCAAGAAAAAATAAGGCTGCTATTCTTTGAATCATTTAGGAAAGAAAGAAAAGCTTTATAAAACTGAGTGGAACATGCTGATTAATACTTCTCTCACAGTACCTACCAGTCTATATCCACATTTTCTGAGTAATACATCTTTCTTTCCCATAGAAGCTGTGTTATTCTAGTTCAAGGTACATGTCTTCTTTATCTTTGTAACTACCTCCTTCCCCATTACCAGAATCACTTTGATAAGTTGCTCTGTGGTGGATGTCAACAACTTACAGAAATGTCTTTACAAACTTCACTATTTGTATTTACTAAGAGATGTGATTGAGAACATTGTTCACTATTTTACTCAGTATTCTCTATATGATATTCCATAAAACAAATTTGTTTCAAACTGAAGTGCCAGGAAAATGTTTGCTTTGCCCAAAAAATTAGTATGTGTTCTCTTAATGGGTAATGTGAATAAATTCTTTTTTTATAAGTATTATTGTGTTAGATTCCAGGAAGTCAAGAGCCAAATTTATGGCTCAACAAATTTGAGTATTTCTGTTCTAAATTTCCACCAGTCTTGACCTTATATTCTAATTTATATTTTCTTGCCTTTATTTATTTTTATTTTCATTTTGGTATATGTAATCTTGTAGGCTATCCCAAATAGTTTGTGAAAAAAATTATAAATAAATTTGCATGCTAAGCTATATGACTTAACACTACCTTCTCTAACAGATAACTCCTCAAGTCTTAACACAATAGAGGCATATTTCTAACTCATACTAACTTCCTGGTCTAGCAGCCTTCTATGTTGTTATTCAGAGCCCGTAATTTTTTTCACTTTTTGGAACTTTCCTTCTCCAGGATTTTGGGGACATCCTCATTCAGCCAGTATAAGGTAATGAGAATGGGAGAAGGTGCATCTACTTTTATTGTTTCATTGGTGAAAACTAGACACTAGACTCCATCTAAGCTAGGTGTGCTGGGAAATCTAGACCCTGGCTAGGCAGCAGCCTCCCAGCTCCCAACTCTACACTATGGAAAACGAACACAAATCTTTGTTGGTCAACTAACTAGCCCTTGCTTCCTATTAAAACCAAAAACCCATTGTCGTCTAGTCAATTCCAACTCATAGCGACCCTATAGGACAGAGTAGAATGGCCCCATAGGGTTTCCAGGAAGTGGCTGGTGAATTTGAACTCCCAACTTTTTGGTTAGGAGCTGAGCTCTTAACCACTGTGCCACCAGGGCTCCTTCCTATTGAAAAGGTATATCAAAATATGTGTTGGATGATTTAAAGGGATGTTTATGAAGAATTCCTTGGTGGCACAAATTGCTAAGTGCTTAACTACTAACCAAAAAGTTGACAGTTTGAACCCATCCAGAGGTGCCTCAAAAGAAAGGCCTGACAATCTGCTTCTGAAAGGTCACAGCCTTAAAAACCCTATGGAGCACAGTCTACTATGCAACAAATGGGGTCACCATGAGTCAGAAATAACTGGAAGGCAACTGGTAGTGGTTATATGGCTAGAATCTCCTTATTTACCAAAATAGCCATTCTGTGTATACCCGTCCATTACCTTCCATTAGTATTTAGTTAACCAAAGTGTATATAGTGCTTACATGGCAGTGCCCATGAATTGAATTTCTCACATAAAATATGTTAAAGTCAAGTGCCTTATGTGACCTCAAACTGCCAATCAAAGGTTTTGGTCATGGTCACATGAGCCAACAGAAGGTGTTTGTTAATGACTCTCCTCTACTTGTTTAACAGTGGCAGGTAAGCAGATGGCTGAAGGGGTTTGGGTTATGTGGACTATGAACATAGTTGTCAGTGTGTGAGCTGGGCTCTGCAAAAGGTATCTTGATTCTTTGTAATCCTGCAAAAACAATGGGGTAGAGAGCCTGAGGCTGATCAGCAAAATTAGGCCAGAAAGCATCAAATTATGACATGAGAAGGACCAAGAGTCCTTGAGTTTTAATCTCCAGAGCTGCAGCAATTTATAATAGCAAAGCTAGTTCCTCAAAATGTCAGACATTTATATTTCAGGTCAGATTCAGAATATACACAAATACAGGCTGGCTCAGCTATGCCATCAGGCTCTGTAAAATTCCCTAACACTCCCTCTCCTCTTGCTAGGTTTTACTTCTTCTTAAGAATTACATTGATTTAAAAGAAAAGACTATCAAATATAACCCATCCTATTTTGAGTCCTTCGATATTCCCTTAAAACCCTCTTCTCATCTGGGTTTATTTTCATGATTGCTGGTCTAACATCTCTGCTCTTATCCAAGAAGCAAAGACAAAAATGTTTCTCTGAGAGCTTTCTCCAGCTGCAGTTGATGTAATTCATTATCATGGTTTCGCTTGCATTTCATGGCTTCGTAGTTCAAAAAGTACTTGCACATACATTATTTCATTAGATCCCTACAAGAACCCTACAAAACAGATAGAACAGTTATTGTTATTTCCATTTTACGGTTGTGGAACTAGAACCACAGAGAGGTGGATTATTTTGGTGGTAGAATGGCCGTACATCCCAGTTTGCCCAAGACAGTTGGTTTATGTCTACTGTCATGGAATAATTATTAATAGCAACCCCCTCTTACCCTCGAGGTGTCCCAGTTCGAACAGTAAATTATTGTCAGTGCTGAATCCAGGACTAGAACCTAGTTCCTCTGACTCATGGTTAGGTGCTTTTTCCATAACATCAAGTTGTTTCCAATTATGACCAGACATCAACATAAAGCTGGGAAAGTGGGAGCACAACACACCGTCTGTCCTCTGGGTTACTAGAAATTTATAGAGGTTTTTTAGTCAGAGCAGAATGGAGCCCTGATTCTGCCTTTCTAAGAACTGGGATAAGGTAAGCAAATGTGGAAGGCTGTTCTTTCGTTAACCTGAAGGTAAGCTCCAACGTTCATCCTAAGTTTGAAAACCACGTCAATTCAATTCACAACTAAATGGAAAAGAAGTCCAGAGATTTTCCCCAGACTCATGAATTCACAGCTATTATTCAACGCAGGCCTTTTTCTGTAAAGCTGTGCAACTGTTAGTCTCACACCACTTCTATCATCTATGGAGAAGGTCCATTAGTGAGACAATTTCCTTATTGTTCCCCCTTAATATTGTATAAGGCCACAGCATGCATATTTTTCTTTCCCCAAGCCGTCAGTCATAGCAGACAATTTAACATCAATTAATAATCAGGTCATTTGCTGCCATATGCAAGAAAGAATGTAGCTAATAATCTGAGTAAATACCAGAACCAGATTGTAATGATCTGAAAGCTGGGCCCAGGCAGGGATAGGGCAAATCAAAGGAATGTGCTCTACCTTTCAACAAGTTCTCCTGCTGTTTCTTTATACTTGTCATTGGTTAAATGTCCCAGTGTTCAATTCCGCCCTCCATCTGTGTACCTTTCAAGAAGAAGTAGCTCACCATGAAGCGGGGAGGGAGACCGTCTCAAACAAATGGCAATAAAAAGCCATTTCACATGGTCAGAATAGACTTCTGTCTGAAGGCAGTGGCAGTACTTGAGCTTTTTATGCGAAGTACCTTTGTTTCAATAATATTGCAAGGACAAAAAATGTATCTTCACACTTTTGTCATTATATTTATGAACTGTAAATCCTTTTTTTATGGAAACACTCCAGGATTTCAAACTCCTAAATCCACCTGGTAAATCTCCAACCTCAGGAGTTCAATTCAATGAGAATGCCTTCAAAAATACTGACATTTTATGTGGAACTTCAGGCAAAACAAACCATGAAAGTTTTAAACCTATGTTTCTTCATAACCCTAAAGGCTTGTCGTGGGAGACAGCTAGCATGTAAAAAGAATAAAGACTGCCGCAGAGAATACATTTTCTGAGCCCCAGGTCAATATGAGTTAAACAATAACACAATGAGACGGTCTCTCGGGACATTTGGTCTGGAACCCCTAACAAACCACCATTGTTTCCTTAGCAGAATATTTTACTTTTGTATCAGGTTATCATGATATTGGATATACAAGTAAACTTTTTTAAAAGGGAGAAAAATGACTTTTTAGAAAATTCAATTGCAATTGCAAAGCACTTTATAAATATTGTAGTCTTGAGGGTTTCACCCTTACTGTCACAATATTTCCCATTATTTGCTGGACACAGTCTTGTCAGAGTGGTTGGTATCTCCATGAACTGTATGCCAACTTTTACTAATGACGGCATTTCAATACACCCAGCCTCACCAGTGTTTAGCCAGCTGGTAGTCCACGTCAGCCAATCCAAATATTCTCTTGTTGGATAAAATAGTTTCACAGGCAACCACGGGTCTTAAGCATGTGAATTTCATTAAGACTTACACCACAGACTAGGAGAAAACAGAACACAGAGCCGTTCAGCCCGAGTTGCTGAGTGAGACTCATTGCAAACAATTTCCACCCATTCACTGAACAATGTCACAAAAATCATGGTATTAGTGGGATTTTGAGTTGTGGAGGTATATAGAACTGCTTAGGGTCTTGAGAGCCAATAGAAGTCCTGTCTTTTCCTAGTGATGGGAAGGCCTTAATTTATGAAGTGCTTAACAGAGGTGGTGGCAAATGTCTTTTAACCTGCTTAGAAGAAAGGACACATAGGACAAAATGTGTCTTCTTTTTCTCTCCCATGTATAATGGTGGCTGTGCCAAGCACTGTTCTATTTTTTGAAAACCCATAGTGAGCTCTTTTTAATGGCATTATCAGCAGGGTGCCTACTCTCATTCCTGCATGTGCCATTTTCTGCACTCTCGAATGAAAGACTTCCCTTTCATAGGCCATTGTGGACACACATCATTTCCTGAAGCTTGTGCTTCTCCAGGCTGTCATAACTGCTTTGGGGAATGTTTTTATCAGCCACTAAAGACCTCCCAAAACAAAACCCATTGCTGTCAACTCCATTCCAACTTATAGTAATCCTACAGGACAGAGTAGAACTGCCCCATAGGGCTTCCAAGGAGCAGCTGGTGGATTCAAACTTAGCAGCCTGAGCTCTTAACCATTTCGCTACCAGGGCTCTACTAGAGACCTAGCCCTGGAAAAGGAATCCCAAGGCTGGCCTTGGGTCTACTTACCAAGTGGGTTTTTATATGCTCGGCAGTGTCATCAGCTTATAAAAAGTCAAGCACTTTTATCAATTCCTTTGGAAAGGGAGTGAAGAATGTCCCCAGGGAACGGCTCAGACTCAGTAAATGCAAAATCATAAAGCCCACAAACCACACCCAAATGAAATACTGGTGTCAGCTAGGAGGGGAACACTCATAGCAGGACTGCTCAAACAATAAAATTGGATTTGAAGTGCTAGCGAAGTGTTGGCTACATGGAGAAAGTCAGGCCAGGATTCAGCCATCAGAGGCTCCGTTTCCCTTCACCTCTTCTGACCTGTGAGGTGGTTGGGCACACTGAGCAAAAATATTGAAGCTGTCAAGGATTTCATTTTACTTGGATACACAATCAACGCCCACGGAAGAAGCAGTCAAGAAGTCAAATAATGCATTGGGAAAATCTGCTGCAAAAGATCTCTTTAAAGTGTTAAAAAGCAAAGATATCACTTTGAGGATTAAGGTGCACCTGACCCAAGCCATAGTCTTTTCAATCACCTCAAATGCATGTGAAATCTGGGCAGTGAATAAGGAAGACCGAAGAAGAATTGATGTTTTTGAATTACAGTATTGGCAAAGAATACTGAATATACCATGGACTGCCGGAAGAATGAACAAATCTGTCTTGGAAGAAATACAGCCAGAACGTTCCTTAGAAGGGAAGATGGCGAGACTTCGTCTTACGTACTTTGGACATGTTATCAGGAGGGACCAGGCCCTAGAGAAGGATATCATGCTTGGTAAAGTAGAGGGTCACTGATAGAGAGGAAGACCCTCAATGAGATGGACTGACACAGTGGCTGCAATGATGGGCTCAAGCATAGCAATGATTGTGAAGATGGTGCAGGACTGGGTCGGCACCTAACAACAACCACCACCACCACCCATGGTGAGGTCTCATATTTGGAAACTTGTGTAAGTGCAGACTTACAGTCTACATTGTACTGTGATCTGATTGTTATTATGTGTACATGAATCTTGTTCCTTCTCTCAAATTATAATCACTTTAGTGTCACAAACAATATAAAACATGTCCTTTGCATCCCACATGAAAGTTTTCAGGGTACTGAGCATAGAATCAGTATATTGTTATATGTATTAGATGTTGAAGAAAGATCCCATAGACCATCAGTTTCATGAAGCAGGTACTGCATGAGCTTTTCTGCTCACCACTGTATCCTCAGTATTTGGCACAGTCGTTGTTGCTAGGTGATGTCAAGTCGGTTCTGACTCATAGCGACCCTATGTACCCCAGAACAAAACACTGCCCACCCAGTCCTAAGCCATCCTTCTCAATCACTGCTATGTTTGAGTCCATTGTCGCAGCCACTGCGTGAATCCATCTCATTGAGGGTCTTCCTCTTTCTCACTGACCCTCTGCTTTACCGAACATGATGTCCTTCTCCAGGGATTGGTTCCTCCTGATAACACGTCCAAAGTACAAAAGACAAAGTCTCACCATTCTTCCTTCTAAGGAGCATTCTGGCCAACTTCTTCCAAGACAGGTTTGTTCACTCTTCTGGGAGTCCATGGTATATTTAATATTCTTTGTCAACACCATAATTCAAAGGCATCAATTCTTCTTCAATCTTCCTTATTGATTGTCCAGCTTTCGCATGTATATAAGGCGATTGAAAATGTCATGGCTTGGGTCAGGCACACCTCAGTCCTCCGACATCTTAGTCCAAAGTGGTATCTTTGATTTTTAACACTTTAGAGAGGTCTTCTGCAGCAGATTTGCTCAATGCAATAGGTCGGTTGATTTCTCGACTATTGATTCCATGAGCATCGATTGTCGATTCAAATAAAATGAAATCTTTGACAACTTCAATATTTTCTCCATTTATCGCGATGTTGCTTATTGGTCGACTTGTGAGGATTTCTGTTTTCTTTATGTTGAGGTGTAATCTATACTGAAGGTTCTAAGTCTTTGCTCTTCATCAGTAAGTGCTTTAAGTCCTCTTAACTTTCAGCAAGCAAGGTTGTATCATCTGTGTATCACAGGTTGTTAATTAGTCTTCTTCCAATCCTGATGCCTTATTCTTCTTCATATAGTGGTGGGCATAGACTTACTTAGTGCACTTTTTTAAATATTTAGCATTTTCCTTGTAAATATAAATAGTCTTACAATTTATATTTTTGCCTATGTTTTAACTTTTTAATACATAGTGTGCATTTTCCCATTTAAAGACTATTTTTCAATAACTGATTTTGTAATAGTTGCATTTATTGCATGAATGGACCACGATTTATTTAACTAATTGCTATTGCTAAACATTTATTCATCTCCCTTATCTTACTTTCTCTTTCCTCTCTTCTGATTACTACTCTCTTAAAAAGTTCACATAGGAAAGCCTAAAGGTTAAACAAAAAAAAGCCAAATGGCTTCTAATGACAGTGTTTTTATTTGTTTGATTGTTTTGTTTTGTTTTAAAGAAAATATGTAAGCTTTTTTTTGTTTTGCATTTGCTTATTTTTAAAACTTTTTATTTTATTTTGAGATAATTGTAGATTCGCATGCAGTTGTTAAGAAATAATAGAGATCTCTTGTACCCTTTACTAGTTTTCCCCACTAGTAATATCTTGCAATACTGTAGTATAATATCACAACTAGAATATTGACGTTGATACATTGAAGATACAAAACATTTCCATCCCAATAAGCATCCTTCATTTTACAGCCACACACTCTTCTGCCTTGCTCCTAGTCCATCCTTAAACCCTGGAAACCACTAATTACAAGAGTGTTGTATAAATGGAATCACACTGTAACTTTTGCGGATTGTTTTCTTTTTTTTTTTTTTTTTCCACTAAGCATAATTCTCTACAGATTCATCCAGGTTGTTACATTTGCAATAGTTTGTTCTCTGTATTCTTATTGAATAGCATCCCATGGTATGGATGTACCACAGTTTGTTTAACCATTCACCAGTTGAAGGACATCTGAATTGTTTCCAGATTTCAGCTATCATGAATAAAGTTGCCACAAATATTAGTATACAAGTTTTCGTGTAAACATAAGTCTTCACTTCTCTGAGTAAATAGTCAGGAGTGCAATTGCTAGGATTTGTGGTAGTTGCATGTTTCCTTTATTAAAAAATTGTCAAACTGTTTTCCACAATGGCTCTGCCATTTTACAGTCTAACCAGCAATGCATGAGGGATTTAGTTTCTCCACATCTTTGCCAGCATTTGGTGTTATCACTATTTTTTATTTTAGCTATTCTGACAGGTGTGTAGTGATATCTCATCATGGTTTTAATTTCTATTTACCTAATGGCTGATGAGGTTGAACATCTTTTCATGTGCTGAGGACACTTTAAACCAGATTAGGTAGTAGCTAATTTCTTCCCCAGCTAAAGAAAATAATTGCTTTCTCAAAGAATTTTCACCTAACAAAACCAGACTACTCAGAGATCTAAAGTCATCTGTGTGCTGGAAAGATTACCAGTGGTTATTATGAGCTTCTTAAGGGTGGGATGGTAGCTTCTCCCCCAAGGACAGTGCCTGGCATGGAGTAAGGACATTTACTGAGCTGAATCAATCTGTTAAATAGACAACTCAAAGCCTGACAACAGAAGTCTGGGTAGGAAGGAACATCACTGTCTTATTTCACAGAAATAATTGAAGGACATCAACAGGCAGGCCAATGAAAAGGAGGCCAGGGGAAGACGATTTTAAATTCCTGAAGTCATCGATAAAGCAAAACTGAGCACCATTATAGTATAGCTTATTGTTATATATGTCAGGACATTCATTGCAAGCTGAACAAAAGGACTAATTGCTACAGATTTAAAAAAAAAAAAAAAAACAAACTAGAAATCAGTATATAAGGGAAATGTTGGTCCTGTCACAGCCTCAGGATTATACATAGCTCTCATTGCGTATAAAACCAGTATTGCAAATGTCACATCTAATTACATCTGAGCAGTTCAGTTTTCCTGATTCCAGTGACTTATTTCCAACTTTACCTTAACCTCCCACATTCAGATCTTACCAGTGAGTTTTCAGGTTTGTAATATTGTTCTCTTACACTTGGAAGTTATTTAATTTTGTTGTTGTTGTTTTATAAACAATATGGAATTAATTTTGCCTTCTTTTCATGGATATATACTCATTGGCTTAAACTGCAGCAGCTTTAAGAGAGATCCAGGACTCTACAGAGCTCAGGAACTGCAGCCTGCTTTACTAGACACACAAAAACCAGGCTAACCAAAAACACATGTAATGCAGGGTCAAATCAGAAGAAGGAGGGACGAGAGATGAAAACAATTTTAATTGTCCCCCTCCAGCCCTAAGGAAATTTTTGAGGTTTCAGGTAGAACAATCTGTTGTATATCCCTATTAATCACTCATTTTTCACTGCACACTTAATATCTAACAGAGTCAATAAATGTGGTTCCTTTACCAGTTTATTTTCTATTTGCGACTAAGCAACTTATTTGGTTTTTCTCCTTCTCCGCCTAAACTCTGTCTACTTTTTTTATGTTTTTGTTTTTGAAAATTTTGAGGATAACATAAGTTTATAAATATGGGCAGTAGATTTCAGAAAGAAAACAAATATATAAGAAAATGTGTGGAAGGACTCCCACAGAATTCTAATATCCTAGAAGAGTGTGGTTAGAATTACCATCAAAGACTCATTGGGGTGGCAGAAGCACTTCTTGCCAAACTAATAACCATTCTCTCCTTCTCTTCTTTTTCCTTACACTTAGTTTATTGTTCTGCCTCACTTGCTGATAAAGGTGGCAGGTATAAGCAGAAAGTATTGGGTGAAGTGTCTGTAAAGCATTTTTCCTCCCTCCTCTTTCTCCTCCCTGCTGCCTGGGAAGTGAAAATAACGGCTGGATCTCCAGCAACCATCTTGGGCTCATGAAGAGAAAGCAAAGAGAATGTTAGAAACCTAGGCCAAGACATGATAGAGGTGTTGAACCAAGCCAGTGACTCCATACTTGGACATCTTATTACTTGAGAAAAATAATTTTTTGTGTGATTAAGCCACTCTTATTGGAATGTTGTGCTATTGACAGCTGAACCTAATCCTGGTTGATAACACTGGTAATGAAAAGCATTCTGAAAGTTAATAAACTCGATTGTCTAAACTAGTAAAGAAAGTTTAGCTCTTATTTAAAAGCAATCAATAATAATTCAGATCACACTTAATGGAGAAACATAGCTCTGACTAATATATAAAGGTACAGTAGTGATGCTATATGATGACCTACATAAATTTAGAAATAGGAATAAGATAACATTAGTATTGGAAAATACATAATGGGGGAATCATGAGAGGTCTTTGGAATGATGGACAGATTTGATAATCTGACTAACAGATGATGGTCTGATCGGGGTTATACACGTAATTCCATCTGAGAAGTTCAAGGATAAAATTTTTCATGGTGTGGTCAACATAAACCAAAATGAAATTAAAATGTTATTTTATTCATAGTGTTTATGAGATAGGCTTCATTGATTATTTATAACTAACAAATGAGGGCATTATTTATATTTTAATAAAGGGGACCTCAAAGGTGATTCTTTAAACTTCCACGGTAACTATTGGGAAATTATCTTTGCCCTAGCTTTAGTTATACTATAATGTCTTCTGTTGGTTTTATGTTGTCTATTTAAAGTGGAAAAACTAAACAATTATGCATAAAAGCCACCTAAAACAAGTTAAAACTTATTTGATCATCTGGATATAGTGGGAAGAGACTTTAAAAAAAAAAAAAGAAAAAGAAAAGGAAGACTTATGGCTAGATGTATATACTCCTTCTAACTCTTTAAAGGAGGACTGCAAATTTAGAGGGTTTGTATTTTGTTGCTGTATTGAATGAACCAGGGGCCCCACCCTTCCTGGTTTCAGGAAGAAATTCATCCTGCTTCATCATGGATGAGTGACAATGTCCATAATAAGGAACGTAGGACCTAGATTTTTTTTTTTTTTTTTTTTGAGTTTTCCAGGAAGTTTAGTTTTAAATAAATTTCCTTCCTTGTTCTGCATCACTAAAACTTTAAAACCTTAGTCAAGGAAAAGCCATCTTAACAATATTACAAGACCTTGAAACTAAGGTTTCATCTTCTATTTCATTGGCAATTCTGTCATCCAATAATTGAATGAAATAAAGATCAATTCCTAATTGTTTACCTCCCTGAGTTATATAAATTATTTTTACCATAAAGTTGGCACATTATTTCATCTAGCCTGTAGCCCATGAGTGCAAGGCTCCCGATAAGATCACACTGAATAGTGCAGTGAACACAGGGAGTTTTGTGTAGACCTGGAGTAAGGGTTCTAGTCCTGATTCTGTGCTACGTAGTTTTTTAATCTTAGGAAAACCACTTAATTTATATGACTGTTTTCTTATCTATAAAGAGAAGCCATGGGTTGCATGGATTCTACCTCCTCTAGCAACAAGATTCTATACTCTCTCCAACGTGTCACTTAAACAGTTTTACAAATATCAGTGTGGGGTAGAAAAAGACTGCATAACAGACTTTTCCCAGCTTGGGCAGTGTGTCTCCATCCCTCCTGATTATCCCTCCCAACATGGGCCCTATTTGTACATTCAACAACGCCGTTTCCAACCCCTTCAGAGAACCATAGTCCATCCATCTTCTGCATAAGATCAGCTCTGAGGCAAGACTGGCTTATGGTTTGGTGATCTGAGCAGCACTATGACTGGTTGCAGGTGACTGAAAATATTTTTAAGATGCCAGAAAGTTTGAGTTGTAACGGACGAGTAAAAAGAGAAGCTTGAAGTTCAGAAGTCTGATGAGTAGGAACGCAGCTGGTTGTTTACAGTTAACAAGCAGTTTTCCTAATACAGTTGAAGCCAATTTGAACTCATAGCAGGAGTGTGAGGAGGGACCAAGTGTGCAAATGTAGGTGTCTTCATGCTTGAGGAATATGTTTAATTACCTCCTAGGGCTCATAGAGGTACTGTACTATTTAAGTCCCATGGAGAAACAGAATCCAACTTACATTCTAAAAGATATTTTAATGAAGGGACCATTTATAGAGGTGTGGGCAGGATTAAGGGAGCCCAAAAAGATGTTGGAACCTCAGGAACTAACAACATGGTAAGCTATTCCATGCCTAGGCCTGAAAGGTTAGGACAAGCATTAGCACTGCTGAATGAAAGAGCTATAGAGGAGGGGCCATCTAACAGGAACTAAAGTCGCAGAGGGATGCACCCAGTGCGTGAAACACAGCTCAAAGCAGACAGGAAACAGGGAAGAAATATCTCATCCTCTCTTCTCTCATTGCCCTCCTATTTCCTGTTGGTGACTGTCATTGGCCAAGGCCATTCATCAAGAAAGTCCAGATGATAGGTGATTGGGCAAAGTTAGGCAAATGATAGTAGAGAATGAGACTCAGGTAGGGATGGGGCTGGTAAGCAAAGAATAACCAGCACAGGTACTGAAATAATCCAAGACAAGTTTTAGGATAATTGGATCATTTTTCATTCCTAATGAAGAGCGAGTATAAAGAAATGACAATATGATTTAGCAGATAGTCCATTTTCCGCCAGTGACTTTTGTAGGCTGACCGTTTCTTTTTGATTCATTTTCTTTTTGATTTTTCATTTTTATTGGCACTAAGCTACTAATGAGGAATTGCTTCATCTTCCTCTAATTCTTACTTTGTCTTTATTGATACTTCTCCACATTCGGGTTTTGTTAACCACTGTCTAGCACTGGGAGCCATTGACCAAATCAGGTATTTTTTTTCCACTGGAAGCTTTGTTAAATCTTGAAATGTGAAAAAATGCAGGATTGCCTTCAACATTCAAGTTCTGTGTTAAAAGTTAACAATTCTGACTTTACCGTTGAAGTGAAATCAACTGACCCTAACAGAGTATCTACTTAATATTTATCATGGACAGTATTTCTGGGTTTCTATTTGCTGTTTTTGAAGCATTTGTTACTCCTTGGAGAGAAATGTAATTAAAATATGGACATCCTTGGGTCATTTGGGTGATGCTGGTTCCCAGTATACCACTACATAGACCATATTGCTCTTCTTAAGCATGATATTTTGTATTATTCGAAAACATGACATGGAAGTGTGAACAGACTAAGAATAAAACTGAGTTCGGTGTGTGCCAAGTTTGGGCAGTTTATAAATCCAGTGGAGCTTGCTGTTAACGTGTAGCTTGGCGAACTCACTCATGGTCTGAGCTGCAAGTTGGGCTGTTTTCTATCTCTCTGTAGGCTTTAAAATTCTGGGATCTGACCAGAGCTGTCAGCTTGGTTTAGTGAAACAGAATCCAGCTCCCTCTTCCGTGCCTTTAGTTTCTCATGAGGAAATTAGTTGTAATTTAAACTATATAATATTTACGTATATCCAGAATTGTTAACTGAAAAGAAATTTTTAGAGTATAGCAAGACTTTAAAATCACCTTTCTGGAAGCGTTTCAGTCAAGTCTGGGGAAGCTAGGGTTCACAGCTTAAAGGTCAGAGACTTGGATGGACCCTTTGGTTCTAATGTCTTGTGATGAAAGCAGTATTCTTTTCACTCATTCGCTCAGAACAAATATCATTAGGTTTCAGATTCCCACAGTGTTAGGCATTGTGCTAGAAAAAGGCTGAGTATGGACTCTTCCTTAATGCTACTCCTAGGTATATTTATACTTTGGAGAAATGAAAACATCTGTCCACACAAAAACATGTACACAGATGTTTATAGCAACATTTTTCATAATAGCTAAAATGTGTAAATAACACAAATGTCCATCAAGTAATGAG
The DNA here is from genome assembly GCA_030035585.1 of Dugong dugon. Classification (NCBI taxonomy): domain Eukaryota; kingdom Metazoa; phylum Chordata; class Mammalia; order Sirenia; family Dugongidae; genus Dugong; species Dugong dugon. The sequence continues at coordinate 87,421,030 of CM057460.1, read as the reverse complement.
TGGTTACACAAAGTGGTATATTCATACAATGGAATATTATTTGGCCACCAAAAGGAATGAAATACTGATACATGTTACAACGTGAATGAACCTTGAAAACGTTATGCTGAGTGAAATAAGTCAGTTACAAAAGACCACATATTATATTACTCCATTCATATGAAAGTCCAGAATAGGGAACTTGGTCAGGATAGAATGGAGATTAGTGGTTGCTTAGGGCTGTGCCGGGGTAGGGATTTGAGGAGGTGGGGGTGGGGGTGATAACTAAAGAGTGCAAGGTTTCTTTTTGAGGTGATGAAAACGTTCTAAAATTGATTGTGGTGATAGTCACACATATCTGTGAATGTACTAGAACCCACTGAATTACCCTTTAAATGGGTGAATTATACTGTATCTCAATAAAGCTGTGAAAGAAAACTTTTTAAAAAATCACCTTTTGATTACACGATAGACCTACTTGGTTTTATATTTTATCAGTTTTTCCTACTTCCTTACCATGTAAACTTCCTTCTAGAAATAGATTTTAAATTCTAGATAGTAAGTCCAACAACAAAGACTATTTGAAAGGCTAGAAAAAAATATTGTTTCTTTTTAATTTATAACATTGTGACTCAGTCTTGTTTGGGTCTAAATTACTGTAAACATATTATCACATAAAGACATGAAAACGTGTAAATAAAATTCCACACTGCCCAAATACAGAGAATACATTCAGAATAGATAAAGGATTCCTGTGTTCAGGAAAGAGAGGGAAGAGTTAAAATACCATGGGATAGGGGATATAAAAGAAATACATTTCCAAGGAGCTCTGAGGGTTAATCCTGGAGGAGTCAGAATGTCTTCGTAGAGGTAATGGCTTTTGGGAAGGGCTTTAAAGGGTAAATAGGAGTTCATTTAGTAAAGAAAAGGGAAAACACATTCCAGACGAGGCATGGGGGAGTATGGGTTTCAATTACATCTTTGTTCTGATTACATGAGTAATTCAGAATTTACTGAAGTCTCAAATGTTGCAGAATATTTGAAGGAGAGGGTGAAAATCCACTTTACTCAAAACCTCCATTGTTTGACTTTAGTATACTCCTGCAGAGTTTTACAATGTTTATTTTAACCTGAAACATGACTTAACTTCTGCATATTATTTTTCAGTATGTTTTCTTTATTTATGAGTGTATCTTAAAGATCTTTCCATGTGAATATGTATAGATGTGAGGAGCCCTGGTGGTATAAATGGTTAAGCGCTTGGCTGTTAACCATAAGATTGGTGGTTCAAACCCATCCAGCAGATCCGCAGGAAAAAGACCTGACAATCTGCTTCCATAGAGTTACAGCCAAGAAAACCTGAGGGCAGTTCTACTCTGTCACATGAGGTCATTATGAGTCATAAACAACTTGACAGCACCCAAACTGACTCGACATATAGATGCAACACTTTCATTTGAATAGCCATATAGAATTCCATCCAAAGCAATCACTGTACAAAGGTGAGACACGTTCACCTTTGCTTTAGAAAGGTGAAACTGTCCACAGTGTGGAAGCCTGGGATCCAAGTGAATGTGGATTGTTCAGATATCTGGTCTTATCAATGGTTTTGAACTCTCTACATTCTTTGTTCCTGATAACGAATATTCTTTCTGGAGAGCTAAATGCCAGCACAGAACTCCTGTTGCTAGACTCCTACCTGAGGCAATCTCTCAGGAAGTGAGAGGTAACTGGATGGATCACAAACAAAAATCTCTGGTTAAATTTATAAAATTTGTAAATAAATAAGGATGGAGAAAAATTACATTATGTTTTCAATACAGGAGAGAGTATGTAAATTAAATGTTTAGTACCATTTTTAGAGATGATGAGGGTAGATCTTATTTTTCCCTCATCATGACTTAAAATATAAATTTTCAGAGACTACTTTTGGCAACAACTGGACTGACAATATTAAGGAATTAAGAAAGTGAAGATAGAATGAGGTACTCTAATAACTATAAATAAGAGCAACACTCTACCTTAACAGATCATACACCACAGACTACCAAAAACCCAGGAGAAACAGAATCCTACCCACAATCATGTTAGCAAGCTTGGCAGGGTCTTTGCCAAATCGAGCCTTGAGATGATTGCAGCTGTGGCCGACACCTTGATTGCAGCCTGGGAGAGATCCCAAAGCAAAGGATTTAGCTAAATCACACCCGGATTCCTGACCTACAGAAATGGATATAATAAATGTTGTTTCAAGTCACCAAGTTTGGCGGTAATTTGTTATGCAGCAATAGGTAACTAATACACACTTCTACTGCCTGCCTAATGTCCTCACAACACACCTTTTAGTCTAGCTGTTGCTATGGCAACCAGGTTCTCACAGGTGTAAACTGACTGCACCATGTTGTTAGCTGCTGTTGAGTCAGCCCCCAGCTCACGGTGACCTCACGCACAACAGAACAACACGCTACCTGCTCCAGCTCCATTCCCATGATCAGTTGCAGATCAAACTGTTGTGATCCATAGGATTTTCACTGGCTAATTTTTGGAAGTAAACCATCAGCCTTCCTTCCTAGTCCATCTTTGTCTGGAAGATCTGCTGAAACCTACTGAGCATCATGCAAACCTCCACTGACAGATGGCTGCTGGCTGCTCATGAGGTGTGTTGGCCGGGAATTGAACCAACTGCCAAGTCTCATACATGGAATGTGAGAATTCTACCACTGAACCCCCACTGCCTCATCTGTATTGTTGATTTCTCATCTTGTGCCCTAATCGTCCTGACATAACAGTTACAGGACTCCTATAGGAACTTGCTCAGCATTGGCTTTGCCTCTTACCCTGTTAAGCTCTTCTCAGGCAGAAGTCACTTTCCAAAATATACTACCTGCACTAAAGTCCTTATCTTAATCTCAGTTTTTGGCTGAGGAGTGGGAAGCCAACTTAGGTTACTTTGTCTTCTTTTAGCATGATGTTAGCAACTCAAGGAGTTTTTAATGTATTAATGGTTCTCTATTTCTTACAAATTCAAATAACACATTTCTAGCATATTCCAGTAAACACATGCCCTTTCTTTAGCTTAATATTGCACAATGCCTTTTACCTCTTATTCATAGTATTTCTCACCTCACAGGCACAGAATCAGCTCAGCCCAACATTTCCTTTGACAGTCATTGCCATAACAGCATGCACACTGAATCACAGCTAAAATAAACAATACGTTTAAATAAAAATGTAGTGGCCCACCTTGAAATGTTTGCAGTCCATCAACCTGTCATATATACCCCTAGCAAATATATTTATTTAAGTTAATTCAATAGTGTAGGTTTGGTTCCCAGCTAATCCTTTTGTTATTTTTACAGAAATCTGAGTAAAAGAAGATCTGATAGAATCAAATATCTGGATAACTGTACCAAGACTATCTCCCAAGATATGCAACCCATTTCTGAATGCTTCTCTAACAAGACTGACTCCTGTAGAGTTTGTAGAATGCCTGAAAGTTCTCTGCAGAAAGGTCAGCTCTCAGATCCTAACCTCATGGTCTTTGTCCCAGAGTCTAGGTAGTATTTTTTGCAAAAGCTTTATGTATGTGCATGTGTGTGTCTTTGTGTGTATCATAGAGGGGAGTAGGGGTGGCGGGAGAGAATGAGAATTTTACAACTGACCTTTCAAGAAATTCCACAGATCTCTATAAGAAGAAAAAATGTAATGTCTGTCTCAGCACTTCCTAATTTAGAAAGAAAATTAGCTTTCACTTAAAATAATGGGCAAAATTTCTAACAGCATGGACTCTTGAATAAAATCAATTTATTCCTGGATTACATAGCTCCTTTCTCTTTCTCTTCCTGATCTCATGCTGAGATAAAACTTCTAATTCCCCTTCTCAACTCTGATTGGTTGTTATCCCAAAAACTAATTTGGTTGGCTTTCAACTCTACTTGGTTTCTATGCCAAGATTAGTGAAGGATGAAAGCAGAAGGAAGAATTGGGGAGATTTTCCAAACTAGCCTAAAGAAACTATTCAAATTATCTCTGAGCCTCTCAAGACAGTTTGGGGCCTTCTAAAGAATTCAAGCACAAATAAGCAATTTCTACATAGTAATAACCTTGCTGTGAAAATTAAATGTGTCACACAACAGTCCGTGGTCATGTATAAATTTGTTCTATTTTTCTTTATCTTTTGTCCAAAAATGAGGTCAGCAAACTCTTTCTTAAAGAGCCAGAAGCTAAATATGACTTGTGAGCCTTATGTTCTCTGTGACGACTGATCAATTCCACCTTTGTAGTGCAAAAACATCCATAGACAATATGTAAACAAATGGTGAGGCTGTGTTTCAATATAACTTTATTTATAAAAGCAGGGCCAGACTGTTAGCTTTATTTTCCCAAACCCTGGTCTAGAACAAGAAACTTGAGGAACTATAGAGTTACATCTCTACCTCCACCCCCATGGCATCCTTTTATCCCAGTGATGCAACCATAATATTTTAGTTTATTAAAAGGTATGGAAAGAGGAAAGATGCCTTCATGGTGCATGTCTTAGTCTGGGTTCTCTAGAGAAGTAAAACCAGTAAAGTGTATAAATATATATAAAGAGAGAGATTATATCAAGGAAACAGCTCACGCAATTGTAGAGGCTAGAACATCCCAAGTCTGTGGATCAGGGTAGAGGCCTCTCCCAAATCACACAGCTGCAGAAGCTGGCAAGCCCAAGATCGGAAAGTCGGAGAGCAGGGCTCCCACTCACAGGCTGTGCAGATCGATGAATCCCAGGTTCGGCAGATGAGCTGACAGCTCAAGTCCCAAGAACGGGAGATGAGATGACAAGAAGCAGCCGCAGGATCCAGAGAGAGCAAAAAGCCAGAACGTCTGCTTATATACAGATGTGGGCCACACCCCCAAGGAGACTCCCTTTCATCTGATTGGCTACTCACAGTATATTCAATCATGGGAGTGATTACATTAAAACACTGAGAATCATGGCCCAGACAAGTTGACACACAATCTTAACCATCACAGTACATATAGAAATAGGGACATGACTGAAAAACTTCCAGAACAGGAAACACAACTGAGAATAATAAGGGGCTGTCTACACTGATGGAGCTTTCAAGTTTAGCTTCACAGTGGGTCTGTTGTACTTTGCCAGTTCAAGAAAAATGTTGGTCTATTTAATGGATAGCTGTGTCAAACATAGAAACAAATAAAAATGAAACTAGGTCATTGGCTCATGCAGCTAATGGCTAAATAAACTATTTCTAAAATAAGTACCTCCTTGACAAAAATAGATATTTTCCAGTCTCACAGTAATCAATAAGCTATCATACCTTCCATAATACATAATGAGAGTCACCATGTCATATATGACATTGATAGGCTGAAGTAACATTCAATAATTCTTCCTTCTATGCCTCATTTAAGGTTTAATACAAGGTCTTTACAAGGAGTGTAAAAATCTGAAATCATAAGTGAAAAGTGTCATGTAAATTTTTCTCAGGAGAGTATCCATAGCTATCAAAAACTTTCTATAGAACTCCATGACCCTTACTCCAAAGTAAGAAAGATATCATTAATAAATGAGTAAATAAATAAATAAAATTAAACCAGTCACTAAACCTAAATTTCAGTCTAGATTAGGGGATGTGATTGGAAGGATAGCAGGGAGGTAAAAAAAAAAAAATCCAAGTAAACAATATCCTTTCCATTGAAACCCTAGATATCTTGTTTGCTTGATTCCTTTGCATTATTGTTACATTTTTCTTTCATCTCTATTTTTAAATTTTTTGCTCTGTTTTAAAATTTCCTCAAACATTTAAGAAGTGAGTGGACAAATATTGTGTGATCCCACTTATATGAAATATCTAAAAGAGGAATATGGCATAGAGACAAAGTTTATTATTGGCTTCCAAGGGTTGGGGTAGAGGGACTTATAGCTTAAAGGGTACTGAGTTTCTATTTGGGGCAGCAGAAAACTTTTGAAACTAGACAGTAGTGACGCTTGCACAACATGGTGAATGTAATTATTATCATTAAATTGTACACTTAAAAATGATTAAAATGGCATTTCTTTTGTTATATATATTTTACCATAATAAAAATTTTCAAAAAGATATAGAACACTAAGTTAAGTTAGAATTTTGTATGAGATATTAAAAAAAAAAGTATTCATTGTTTATTTGACATTTAAATCTAACTGGGTGTCATGTATTTTATCTGGCAACCTTAGCTGGAAAAAAAATATCACTCCCAGCCTTGCAATGAAAAGAAGCTAACTAGCTTCAAATTCATGATCTTTTTTTTTTTTTTTTTTTTACCCATCAGAAAATTGAAGTTGCAGAGCAAATAACTGCCCCAAACTTTGAGGAGAAACAGACATCTGCTGGGACAGATGTGGGCACTCCCTTACCTGGGTTAGATGCAACTGGACACTAATAAGAAAATTTCAACTAGAATATTGATAAATTGGTGATGGCCAAGGGAGGACTGAGGGGACAGCATGAAACCACTGGGGGCCACAGAAATTGGCCAAGTCCCTACCCTGTTGCTGGCTCTTTCTTCACAAACACCAGCAGCTGCTCACCAAAACAGAAGAAGTCTTAAGAAAATGTCCACTGTATGCAAACCTAGGGAAGGAGAATAACAGCCGCTTGTGAGAAACGAGAAACCTCACCAGACCTGTTTCCCCCATCTGCCCTACTGAACAAAAGCCTTAATCCATAGCTACATAGCTACAGACACTCTTACCCTTAGGACACAGGTGAAAACTCATTGCAGCTGGAGGAAGAAAACAGAAAAAGAAAAAAAGCCTATTCCAGTTTTAAACCTGTTGTTCTCAAGTTGATTCTGACTCATAGCAACCCTATAGGATGGGGTAGAACTGTCCCGCAGGGTTTGCAAGGCTGTAAATCTTTATGGCAGTAGACTGCCACATCTTTCCCTCCCAGAGCATCTGGTCGGTTTGAACCCTTGACCTTTCAGTTAACAGCCAAGCGCTTAATCACTGCACCACCACTGGCTGCAAAGTTACAGCAGCAAAACTGAGAAGACCACATTCCGAAGACTGCCTAAGACTGAGATTTAAGCAGAACAAGAAAGAAGTTTCTGCTCCACAGTCCCTCACCACCAAGGAAACAAGTTCAAATAGAAAGTAACAAGAATACTATGGGGATAGGGACACCGGAGGAACAAAAGTATGCAAAGTAACCCTCTCTGAAGCAAAGAAGAAAGGGACGACTTAAAGCGTAGGACCAAAGAGATGTTGCTCTGGCAAATGAATCTCCACCCTAAACACTATCAACCCTTTAGGACACAGTAGAACTGTCCCATAGGGTTTCCAAGGAGCAGCTGGTGGATTTGAACTACTGACCTTTGGATTAGCAGTCAAGCTCTTAACCACTGCGACACCAGGGCTCCAAACACAAGGTATCACTAAGAAACTTGAAACCTGTGGAGCACTGAGGGTAACCCTAGAAACAACAAACCTCAACCCCAGCCTAAGTCCTGGGAATAGAGTGCCCATTTTCAGGCATAAAAATTATTTACCTCAGTCTCTCCTATCCTACAAAAGATGACAAACTTTCAACAAAAAATTATGAAATATATGAAAAAGAAAGAAAGAACATGCAAAACAAAAGAATCATATGAACCAAACTTAGTCATGATAATTACATAGGAGCTATCTGACAAGAAATTTAAAATAACGATGATTGATATGTTAAAATCTCCAAAGAAAAAAGTGAACAACATGCACGATTAAATGAATAAGTCTTCAGAGAGATAAGAATCAAATCAAAATGCTAAAAATAAACAGCACAGTGACAGAGATAAAGAAGGTTTTTAATAAGCTCATCAGTAGACTCATCTTTACCAATCAAAGAATCAGTGAACTTGAAGATAAATCAATAGAAATTAACTAAACACAAACACACAGAAAAAAAAGAATACAGAAAAAACCCAGAAAATCCAAGAAGTGTAGGACAATATCAAATGTAACATATATAATTTGAATCCTTAAAAAAGAAGACAGCAAACACGGTAGAAGAAATATTTGGACAAAAAAATGGTCTAGAATTTCCCAAATTAATGAAAGATACCAAACACAGATCCAGGATGCTCAGAAAAAAAATCAAAAAGGAAAAACACTAAAGCACACACACATACACATACATCTTGAAATGTCATATGCAAACTGCGGAAAAAAAGTTTTTTTAAGCAACTATAAAAAGAAAACATTACCCATAGAAAAGAAACTCTACAAAGCTAAATATTACAGCAGTATTTTCAACAGAAATCATGCAAGCAGAAGACAATGGAGTGACATCATCACAGTGATTAAAAAGTATAAAAATTACACTGAAACTACCTGATAGCTCAGAATATTAGATATTTGAATTCCCTATCAAAGAGTTGAAGGCAAAAGCAGACAAAAATGAGGAAAAAATAGACGAAATCATGGAAAAAACAGAGAAAGGAATAGAAGAATTTAGGAAAATAATACAGGAACAAAATGTCAAAATGAATTTACAACAAGAAATCATACAAAAACAGCAATTAGAAATCCAAAAGATAAATAATAAGATTTCAGAAATGGACAGTGTCATAGAAGGTTTGAGGAGTGGGTCTGAAACAATGGAAGACAAGATCAGTGAAACTGAAGACATCTTTGGGTACCATTTTGTTTGAGGAAAAATCAGAGAAAAGAAAGAAGAAAAATGAAAAAACCATGAGAATTATGGGGAATACAATCAAAAGCAAAAATTTTCGAGGGATCAGAGTTCCAGAACAGGAGGAGAAAATGGAAAACAGGGATCATTGAAGATTTGCTGACAGAAAACTTCCCTAAAATCATGAAAGATGAAAAGCTGACTATCCAAGAAGCTCAGCAAACCCCATATAGGATAGAACTCAAAAGAAAATCACCAAGGCATATCATAATCACACTCGCTAAAACCAAAGACAAAGAATCCTGAGAGCAGCTCAAGAAAAAGGAAGTCACATACGGAGGGAAAACAATAAGACTAAGCTCTGATTCCTTGGTAGAAACCATGCAGGCAAGAAGGCAATGGGAAACATATATAAAACCTTGAAAGAAAAAATTGCCAACCAAGAATAATATATCCTGCAAAACTCTCACTCAAAGATGATGGTGAAATTAGGACATTTCCAGATAAACATAAATTAAGGGAATATGTAAAGACCAAGCCAAACTTACGGAGCTATTAAAGGGAATCCTTCGGTTAGAGAACAAACAACATCAGACCACAGCCTGAATCTAGGATACAAGACTGCGTCGACCAGATACCAACCTAGGTAATGAACTTTCAAGGTTTAATCAAAACTAAAAGATTTACAACAGGGAACCAGAGAGGTTAATCTGTAAATGACATCAACATCAGAATAATAGAAGAGGGAATAAACAGTATAGGTGTTGACCTTTCAAATAGAGAGGAAGGCAAGGCAATACCAAGTAATAAAAGACTGGTTCAAACTTAGGAAGATAAGGATAAAATTCAAGGTAACCACAGAGAAAGTTAATAAACCTACTCATTAAAATAAAGAAGTAAAACATAAAGTCTCAGTAAATGCAAATTCTACAAAAACAAAAGAAATGAAAAAAATCATAAACAAAAGGAATTCAGCACAGGAGAGTAAGAGGAACAATGAAAACACCAGCACCACAAAAAAAAAAAAAAAAAAAAAAAAGCATTACAAAATGACAGCAATAAACTCACCCCTACCAATAATCACACTGAATGTAAATGGCCTAAACTCACCCATAAAGTGACAGACAGTGACAGAATGGATTAAAAAACTGGATCTATCAAAATTCTGTCTACAAGAGACACACCTTAGAAACAAAGACATAAATTTATTAAAAATCAAAGGATGGAAAAAAATACATCAAGTAAACAGCTACTAAAAACAGCAGGAGTGGCAATACTAATTTCAGATAAAATAGACTTTAAAACTAAATCCTGCATAAAAGACAAAGAAGGGCATTATATAATGATTAAAGGAACAATCAATCATGAATATATAACCATAATAAATATCTACGCACCCAGTGACAGGGCTCCAAAATACATAAAACAAACTTTAACAGTACTGAAAAGAGAAATTGACCATTCCACAATAATAGTAGGAGATTTCAACACATCACTCTCGGTAGAGGACAGAACATCTAGAAAGAAACTCAACAAAGATACAGAAGATCTAAAGGCCACAGTCAGCCAACTTGACCTCATAGACATATATAGAACATTCCACCAAACAGCTGCAAAGTACACATTCTTTTCCAACACTCATGGAACATTCTCCAGAATAAACCACATCTTAGGCCACAAAGCAACCCTCAACAAAATCCAAAATACTGGGATAATACAAAGTATCTTCTCTGATCACAATGCCATCAAAGTAGAAATTAACAACAGGATGAGCAAGGGAAAAAAATCAAACACATGGAAACTGAATAACACCCTGCTTAAAAACCACTGGGTAATAGGAGAAATCAAAGATGGAATCAAAAAATTCCTAGATTCAAACGAGAATGAAAACACATCATACCAAAACCTTTGGGACACAGAAAAAGGCAGTGCTCAGAGGTCAATTTACAGCAATAGATGCACACACCAAAAAAAGAAGAGAGACAAAATCAAAACATTAGCTACACAACTTAAGCAAATAGAAAGAGAACAGCAAAAGAAGCCCACGGCCACCAGAATAAAGGAAATAATAAAGATCAGAGCAGAAAAAAATGAAATAGAGAATAGAAAAACAATAGAAAGAATCCACAAAACCACAAGTTGGTTCTTTGAAAGGATCAAAAAAATCAACAAACCACTGACCAAATTGACAAAAGAAAAGCAGGAAACAATGCAAATAACCCAAATAAGAAATGAAATAGGGCACATTACAACAGGCCCAACTGAAAGAAAAAGGATCATAGCAGACTACTATGAAAAACTATACTCCAACAAATTTGAAAACCTAGAGGAAATGGATAAATATCTAGAAAGACACTACCTACCCAAATGAACACAAAATGATATTGAAAATCTGAACAGATCCATAATAAGAGAAGAGATTGAAAATGTAATAAAAAAAATAATAATAATCATCCCAACAACAACAAAAAAAGCCCTGGCCCAGATGGCTTCACTGGAGAATTCTACCAAACATTCAGAGAAGAGCTTATACCAGTACTACTCAAACTATTTCAGAACATAGAAAAGGAAGGGACACTTCCAAATTCATTCTATAAAGCAAGCATAACCCTGATACCAAAACCACACAAAGACAACACAAAAAAAAGAAAATTACAGGTCAGTAACTCTCATGAATATAGAAGCAAAAATTCTCAACAAAATTCTAGTCAATAGAATTCAGCATCATATAAAAAAAATAAATAATACACCATGACTAAGTTGGATTCATACCAGGTATGTGAGGATAGTTCAGCATTAGAAAATCAGTCAAAATAATCCATCACATAAATAAAATAAAAGAATCACATGATCATCTCAATCAATGCAGAAAAAGCATTTGACAAAGCCCAACACCCATTCCTAATAAAAACTTTCAATAAAATAGATGTAGAAGGAAAATTCTTCTACATAATAAAGGGCATCTATATAAAACCAACAGCTAACATCATTGTTAATGGAGAGAGGCTGAAAACATTCCTCTTGAGAACAGGAACAAGACAAGGAAGCTCTTTATCACCACTCCTATTTAACACTGTGCTGGAAGTCCTAGCTACATCACTAAAGCAAGAAAAAGAAATAAAGCGTATCCAAATTGGTAATGAAGAAGTTAAACTGTCGCTATTTGGGGATGATATGATACTATACATAGAAAACCAAAAAACTCCAGGATAAAACTACTGGAACTAACAGAAAGATTCAGCAGAGTAGTAGGATACAAGATAAACATACAAAAATCAATTGGATTCCTATATACCAGTAAAGAGAACCATGAAAAGAAAATGAGGAAAACAATACCATTTATAATAGCCCCTAAAAAAATAACATACTTAAGAATAAATCTAACCAGGGATGTAAAAGACCTACACAAAGAAAACTACATAACACTACTGCAAGAAACCAAAAGAGATCTACATAAATGGAAAAACCTACCATGCTCATGGATAGGTAGACTCAACGTTGTGAAAATGTCAATTCTAGCCAAAGCAATCTACAAATACAATGCAATCCTGATCCAGCTATCAACAGCACTATTTAAAGAGACAGAAAAACTAATCATTAACTTTATATGGAAAGGGAAGAGGCCCTGGATAAGTAAAGCACTACTGAAGAAGAAGGGCAAAGTAGGAGGACTCATGCTACCTGACCTCAGAACCTATTGTACAGCTACAGTAGTCAAAACAGCCTGGTACTTGTACAATGACAGACACATTGACCAATGGAACAAAATTGAGAATCCAGACGTAAATCCATTCACCTACAGTCACCTGATCTTCAACAAGGGCCGAAAGTCCATCAAATGAGGAAAAGACACCATACCTCACACCATACACAAAAACCAATTCAAAATGGATCAAAGACCTACATATAAAACCAAAAACTATAAAGATCAAAGAAGAAAAAAGAGGATCAATGCTAGAGGCCCTAATATACAGCATCAACAGGATACAAACCATAACCAGCAACACACAAACTCCAGAAGACAAGCTAGATAACTGGGATCTTCTAACAATTAAACACTTATGCTCATCAAAAGACTTCACCAAAAGAGTAAAAAGAGAACCTACAGACCGGGAAACAATTTTTGGCTATGAAAAATCTGACAAAGTTCTAATCTCTAAAATCTATAGGAAAATCCAACACCTCTACAACAAAAAGACAAATAATCCAATTAAAAAATGGGAAAGGAAATGAACAGACACTTCACCAAAGAAGACATTCAGGCAGCTAACAGACACATGAGATAATGCTTGCCATCACTAGTCATTAGAGAAATGCAAATCAAAACCACAATGAGATACCATCTTACCCTGGCATTGCTGGTACAAATCAGAAAACAACAATAAAAATAACAGATGTTGGAGAAGTTGCAGGGAGATTGGCAGTTTTATTCACTGCTGGTGGAAATGCAAAATGGTAAAACCATTTTGGAAAATGATGTGGTGCTTCCTTAGAGAGCTAGAAATAGAAATACCACATGATCCAGCAATCCCACTCTTAGGACCATATCCTAGAGAAATAAGAGCCATCACACAAATAGACATGCACACACATATTCATTGCAGCATTGTTCACAATAGCAAAAAGATGGAAGCAACCTAGATGTCCATCAGCAGATGAATGGATAAACAGACTATGGTACGTACACACAATGGAATACTATGCAGTGATAATGAACAATGATGACTCTGTGAAGCATCTCATAACATTGATGAATCTGGAGCGCATTATGCTGAGTGAAATAAGTCAATCACAAAAGGACAGATATTGTATGAGACCACTGTTACAAAAACTCATGAAAAGGTTTACACACAAAAGGAAACAATCTGATGGTTAAGAGGGAGGGAAGGGGTGGGGATGGAAAAACACTAAATAGACAATAGGTAAGTGGTAACTTTGGTGAAGGGTAGGACAGTACACAGTACTGGGGAAGCCAGCACAACTTGTCCAAGGTGGGGTCATGGAAGCTGCATAGACACATCCAAAATCGCTGAGGGACCGAATTACTGTGCTGAAGGTTGTGGGGACCATGGTCTCGGGGAACATCTTGCTCAGTTAGCATAACATAGTCAATTAAGAAAATTTTCTACAATCTACTTTGGTTAGTAGCATCTGGGGTCTTAAAAGCTTGTGAGTGGCCATCTAAGATACTCCACTGGCCCCACCCTGCCTAGAGCAAGAGAGAATGAAGAAAACCAGAGACACAAGGGAAAGATTAGTCCAAAGGACTGATGGACCACAACTACCACAGCCTTTACCAGACTGAGTCCAGCACAACGAGATGGTGCCCGGCTACCACCACTGACTGCTCTGACAGGGATCACAATAGAGGGTCCTGCACAGAGGTGGAGAAAAATGTAGAACAAAATTCTAACTCACAAAAAAGACCAGATTTACTGGCCTGACAGAAACTGGAAAAACCTCGAAAGTATGGCTCCCGGGCATCCTTTTAGCTCAGTAATTAAGTCACTCCTAAGGTTCACCCTTTAGCCAAAGATTAGACAGCCCATAAAATAAAACAAGACTAAATGGGCACACTAGCCCAGGGGCAAGGACTAGAAGGCAGGAGGGGATGGGAAAGCTGGTAAGAGGGAACCCAAGGTCGAGAAGGGGGGAGTGTTTACATGTCGTGGGGTTACTAACCAAAGTTACAAAGCAATATGTGTACTAATTGTTTAATGAGAAACTAGTTTGTTCTGTAAACCTTCATCTAAAGTACAATAATAAAAAAATAGATATGTATAAATTATATATATAGAACTATTAACTCAGTATTCCGCAACCAGTGAGAAAACTTTCAAAATGAAGGAGAAATAAAGACTTTTTGAAATAAACAAAAACTGAGAGATTCATTGCCTGTAGACCTACTCTACAAGAAATGTTAAAGGAAGTTCTTCAGGCAGAAAGAATATGACATTAGACTGAAACTTGGATGTACGAAAAGAAATAAAGAACACCACAGACTTGGGAAAAATGTCTGCAAATCATATCTAATGAATGACATGTATTCAAAATATATAAAGAACTCTCAAAACTCAACAATAAGAAAACAAACAACCCAATTAAAAAATGAGCCACGTTTCTGAACAGACAAGTCACTAAAAAAGATATATGGATGGCAAATAAGGCTATGAAAGGATGCTCAACATCATTCACCATTAAAAAACCAAAAACCCGTCACCATCAAGTTCATTCGGACTCATAGCGGCCCTATAGGACAGAGTAGAACTGCCACATAGGGTTTCCAATTAGCAGGCTGATAGATTCAAACAGCCAACCTTTTGGTTAGCAGCCCAGCTCTTAACAACTGTGCCACCAGTGTTCCCATTAGGGAAATGTAAATTCAAACCACAATGAAATACCAACACGAACATTAGGGGAAGCTGGGTGAAGGATGTACAGGGACACTTTGGCTATCTTTGCAAATCTTCTGTAAGTCTAAAATTATTTCAAAATATAAAGTTACAAAAAACATATGGGATTATTTTTCATAGTTGAGACTCCAATAGAGCAAAAGATCATGGTTACTAGTAGGGAGGACATCAAGATAAAGAGGGAAAAAGAGTGCAAAGACACACTTCATCTGCTATCTAACTTTGCCAAGAAACGACATGGCCAAGAGAACCACCTGTTAGATCTCATTAAGTGGCCCTCATGGACCCAAAGATACCCTAGGGACTCTGATTGATAGCACAAGTAAGTGTTCCAGGCCACTAAATACCAGTAGGGGGCATTGGTGGTTGTTATGGATTGAATTGTGTCTCCCCAAAATATGTGCTGTAAACCCTAACCCCTATATCCGCGGTTATAATCCCATTTGGGAATGGGTTTTCTTTGTTATGTTAATGAGACAGTATTAGTGTAGGGTATGTCTTAAGTCAATCTCTTTTGAGATATAAAAGAGATTAAACAAGCAAGCAGAGAAGGGGCATGATAGATGCCACACCACATGAAGATCACCGCGGAACCAAAGAATAGAAGCTGAAGAGACAAGGACCTTCCCCCAGAGCCAAGAGAGACACTTCTCCTAGAGTCAGCACCCTGGATTCAGATTTCTAGCCTCCTAAACTGTGAGAAATAAATTTCTGTTTGTTAAAGCCACCACTTGTGGTATTTGTTATAGCAGCCCTAGATAACCAAGACAGTGGTTCAGTCCTCACTGTCCATGTGAGAGACCCAGTTCAGTTCCTGACCAATGCACTTCATGTACAGCCATCATCCAGTTGTCAGTGGAGGCTTGCCTGTGGCTATGATGCCGAACAAGTTTCAGTGGAGCTCCTAGACTAAGATGGACTGAGAAGAAAGGCCTACTGGTCTACTTCCAAAACTCAGCCAGTGAAAACTCTGTGGATCACAATGGTCAAACCTGCACTCAATCATGGGAATGGTGTAGGACTGGGTAGCTGACTCTAGAGCAGCTAACAACTTTAAAGGCAGTTAATAACAACTTTGATGGCAGCTAAAAGCAACCTGTAAGCTTTGGCTTTACCCTAGGTTTTTCTTTTCTGTAATCCATTTCAGGGGTTGGAGTATGAGAGAATGGAGAAGTAGGGAAGGAGTCTCTCAGGACTTGGACTATCTGGTAACTTTAAATGATCTCATTATTGTTCATTCCTGGTTTATTATAGCAACCAGTAATGAAGCATATTTAAGTTAAAAAAAAAGAAAAAGTATTCTATTTTGGTGGTGATTGTGCCTCTTCTAATGAAGGCTTCCACTCACAGTTATGAACAATTTTCCCTTTAAGACAATTCTAAGACCTCACCAGGCAGAAGTTGATTTGGGGCTTCATGTAGATCTGGCTCCACTGATTGGGCCCTGGTAAGCTTACCTTCTAAACCTTATTATTCTTCAGTCTTGAGAGTCTTTTTGAGAAAAATTAAATATGTTAAAGAATAGGTTTGGATTCAGACTTCAGGGTTTCAACTCCTTTTTCAGGTGTGCTCACATATAACCACTTATCACCTGGTGAATTTCTCAGAAAACATTGGCCTGACTAGCCTTTGAATACAGTTCCTGGTTCTGTCATTAAAATTTAAAATAACCAAAAATATGACTTATAATTTCATCCACTCATCTCCACACACAACCACCTTTTAGGAAGCCAAATACAACGTTTTTTTTTTTTTGTTTTTTTTTTTCTGATGAACCGTGTATCAAAAGCCACATTTCTGTACATGCAACAAATAGAGACCAATGTGAAGAAATTCTGGTAAATGCTCCAAATAATACTTCTCCACATGAAATAAATATGTAGAAAAACCACTCTCTGCTTTGTTGAACAAGCTAGGTTTTTTGAAAGGCAAAAAAGTGCCTGTATTTTACTCTTCTCTGTGTTAGTAACTCTAGCTCTGAAAAAGTTATACCTCAAGAACTATTCTTTTCCTTTCACCACATTTTTTTTCACTGAACTGAAGAAACAGAGGAACAACCTCTGTAATGAAGCGCTCCAAGGTAATTCTTGTCCTTCTTATCCTATTTAATTGCCTTAAAATAGATGTTACAACACTACACCTGTCCACCCATTTTTAGCTGCAGCCATTCTCCAACAACTTTGTTGCTCTAGACGAGGAAAACAGCCTCTGTCCTCTGGAAATTATCCTCTGACAATGGGCTCTTTAGTCTAGTATTACCACAAGCCTGGAAGAACATCTCACACATCAAGTCATTTCTCTCCTCTGACCCCAGCCTCCCTCTCAATTCCCTTTCCATGAGAAGCACACTCTCAGAGAGGCACTCTACCTTTGACTATGTTATATTTGTGTGCTGTAGACACTTTCACTGGGGTATGGAAGAATAAGCAGCAGGCCTCAAGGACAGGAACTGAAGTACTTACACTGCATGATATTTGTTTATTTCCAGGCTCACTCTCTTTGGACTCAGAATCGACTGAACAGAAATGGGTTTGGTTTGGTCCCTTTGGACTATGAGATTCTTGAGGGTAGAGGATATGTTTTGGTATCACTGTATGTGACCAATAGATGTTCGGCACATTTTAAAAAATTAATTAATCACACGTTTCAGTTTATTTAACTTTTTCCACTAATAGCAATACACTAAAAAAAAAAAAAAAAAAGAACAAAAACCCAAGCAACCAACCAACCAAACAGAAAACCAAAGACAAACTAAGTGGAGTTTAGAATCAATACTAAGGATTAATACTAATGATCATATGGGTTCTTTGGAAAGATTTCATTTAGATATACAAGAAATAACTTTTTTATAAAAAACATTGCCATCAAGTCGATTCCAACTCATAACGACCCCAGAGTAGAATTGCCCTGTAGGGTTTTCAAGGAGTGGGTGGTGGATTCAAACTGCCAGCCTTTTGGTTAGCAGCCAAACGCTTAATCACTGCACCACCAGGGCCCCATTATCTATATATAACGGTCTAAAATCCAGCAAATGGAAAAGAAGCCAAAAAATTAAGATGGAGCAAGTGCTGACTGCTTCTTACAAGCAAGACCATTTTTAATGGGCTACATACACTGTGACAGCTGGTTAGGTGATTATATCAATTCTCTCTTTTTCAGCCTGCACTTTGGGCATGAAGAGCTTTACTGTTAGTCTTAAAATAAGGCAGGGTTAACAGTCTTTAACAGTCTTTAAAAAGTAATTGTCCAGTTTATCTTGGGGATTGCTGGTCTTTGTAAAAGTGAAATGAACTCAACTGCAGTTTGGTTTTGTGTTGAGGATGCCTGCTATCCACCTATTAACGGCCTAGTAGACAAGGTAATGTCTCTGATATGTGCAATGTTGTAAACAAATTGCTGGTCATCCTAGAGAGTACATTTTCATTTGACTTTCCTTGACAATCAGAAAAGAAAGAATAATACCAGGAACTCTGCAGCTGCTTCTGCATGAGGCAAGGGTTTTCCACCCATACTGTAGCATTTGGCCCCCAAATCAATTTTTACACCCCACAGTGCATGTTGACATGGCAAGGAAGGAAAGGGAGTTGGAACTACATGAGGCCACATGAGAAATGGAATTGCTTCTCTTGGCATTAGGTGCTGGGCAATCTAAGAAGCTGCTCCCTGGGACATACCATGCTGTTCTTTCTTAATCTCATGATCTTAGCCTGGTACAGCCAAATCGAGATGGATATTCTTAATATCTTGGCAAAACATCTGCCAGCTATGGTCCAGCCCAAGTGCTGCCAACATGCCACTGAGGGAACTATTGCTGGACCCTATTTCCCTTCCCTCACAAGAGACACAGGGGGACCTTATAAGGTAGTGGTTAATGGCTTTGAAGGAGGCAGTGGTGGTTCATTTGGGAGAATTCTCACTCCTATGTGAGAGACCTGGGTTTGATTCCTGGTCAGTGCACCTCACGCACAGCCACCACCCCTCTGTCAGTGGAGGCTTGTGTGTTGCTGTGATGCTGAACAGGTGTCAACAGAGCTTCCAAGCTAACAGAGACAACTTCTGAAAATCAGCCAACGAAAGCACTATGAATCACAACAGCTCGATCTGCAGCCTATCATCAGGATGGCACAGGACTGAGCAGTGTTTTGTTCCTTTCTGCGTAGGGTCGCCATGAGTGGAGGGGTGGGGTGGGGGTGGGTGTTGATGGCAGCTAACAACAACCACAACAATAGCTTCGAGGTCAGACATCTGTTTACCTATCAGTTCTGCTACTGTCTAAACTGTATAGAAGCTTCTCTGAGCCTCAGGTTTTTAATTTAGAAAATGAGAATGCTACTAACCTTCTAGGGTTACTGGGATGGGAGGGAGGGGGAAATAAACAAGGGGAAGTGAACCAAAAAACAAAGCCAACACATGGTAATCAGTCGGTGAGCTGTAGCTATTATTAAAATAGTCTCCTCTTTTCCTCTTAGCATTCCTGCTCTGTTCCTTGCCCTCTCTCCCTCTTCGTTTCCCTGTACATAGCTACCCCGGCTTGTCAGAGACATCTAAGAAGACCCATAGTCCTTCTGCAGACAGCTTTCTGCTTAAAGACCACACTGGCTTTTAGTCAACACTCTGCCAGCTTCTCTAGCACAGAATGTCTTTTGCCAACTTATAGACACAGCAATGTGTTTTTGGGCTTGCGGTTCCCTCCTTTATTGTGTTGATTGAAGTTCACCTTCCACCAGCAGTAACTTTTTCTTAAACAATTTGCTTACAGTGTGATACATGTGCCACTCCCAAGAACATCCAAATAATGGAATACTAAAAATAAATTTGAAAGACTTTTTATTTTTACATTTTATTTGGAAATAATTTAACACAGAAAAATGTTAAGAATAAGAATAGTAAACGGAACACCTATATAGCCTTTAACCAAACTCACCTACTATTAACATTTTCCACCATTTATCATTTTTTTCTCTCTGTGTGTATGTTATACATACACCTATGTAACATAATGTATTTAACAATAGATACACTATTTTCTCTGCACCAATTGAAAGTAAGTTGCATACACCATGTCTCTTTACTGCTAATTACTTTAATGTGTACTTCCTAAGAATAAGGATGTGTTCTCACATAATCACAGTATAGCTATAAACTGTACTGTAATTGTATCATTGATACAATACTTTAATCTAATCTACTATCATTATTCCAATTTTCTCAATTAACCCAATAACATCGTTTATTGCATTTTTTTTCTTCCAATACAAGATTCAGTCTAGTATTTGGTATTGCCTTAATTATCATATATCTCTGGTCTCTTTTAATGTGGAACATTACCATAGCCATTTCCATAGAATTTTTATAGCAATACATTTTTCCTTCCACCATAAACCACATACACTCAGACTGTATGTTGAAGAATAATGTCATCCCAACCTCTCACCAAAGTGAAGGCAATTTAACGGTTGTTTTCAAACTGGGTTAGAATTGTGATTTCTATTCTAGATTGGATTTCTCTCAGTGTTAGCTATTTGGAAATGTAATGAAATAAAACCCAAAACTTCTCAATCCTATCGCTTTGTGTTCTAGAGATAAGAATAAAAAGCCAATTTCATGGAACCTATGGACTTACTGAAACTCATTGGGAACAGCATCAGTTAGCATATTGCTTTAAATGTTTCAGATTTTTGGAGAACATGTATTTATTCATTATTCTTCAAAGGGTCTTTTAAGGAATTTTTTTAGACCAGAATCCCTGTTCCTTTAAATATATTCTCATTTTTGTTCCAGCTTAAAAAAATCAGCCACACACTTATTGAAGAATTTCTATGGTAAATGCCAAAGAGAAATTCAATAGTTAAACTACTGAACTATTGAACAAAGAGGTTGAAATTTCGGTAGCACCATTTTTGTTTTCTAGGTTTATTATTTACTAATGAGAGAATCTAAATAACATGAATAGCTGTCTCGTTGGGTGTTCTGCTCCAGGGAAGCTTTCTGATGAGAAATCTAAACCATGATTCTTTCCTCTAACATCCAGCTCTTTCTCTTGCTCCCCAGGGGCATCAAGAAAATCTGCTCACAATCTGCACTGATATCTTGAGGTTGCCACCTGGGTACCCATCAACACTGCAATGTGACGACGCATACACACCCACTTCTCATGGTAGCCCTGGAATTCATGCACTCTGAGTGAGCAACTCTTAATGAAGACTGGTTTAATTGTTCTACGTAGCTGCTTGGACAAGAGCCTGTGAAAACGAGCAAATGGATTGTAAATTTGAGTGCAAACTTAAAACAAGACAGTAAAAACCAGAACATTTTCTCAGTCCCACCCAAACTGCAAATATTGACTTAGAGTTTTCCACCAAAAGCAATATTTTGCCATGACTTAAGCTATTTGGCTGCACTGGCTACAAAAAAAAAGAATGAAGAAGATGCCATCTCTAATGTGGTGTCTAGTTGAGTGAATGTATTATATTACTGTGGTCAGTGGGATAATAATAATAGGCAATACTTACTAGATACTAACCAGTTTTAGCACTGTTTTACAGGCTTACATGTAATAACTCCTTTAGTCCTTGCAACAACCCTATAAGTCAGCTACTGTTACTATCTCCACTTTAGAGATAAGGAAACTAAGTCACAGTGAAGTTGAGTAACTTGCCCAAACTCACACGTTGATTAAGTTTAACTTCTCTAATACTTCCAATGGAAGCTAAATATCAAAATCTCTTCTTCGCCTATTCAGTCATAAATATGGGGGCCTGAAAGAACTCCTATGAGATCAAAAGACAGCAGACTCTGATTAAGAATCTTGATAAAAAATTAACAATAATTTCCCTTATGTATAATTTTTACTGTTATTTTGAGGACTCTTGGCTGTGAACGACGGGAAGATTAAAGAATCTAAGAGTGGTTGGGGTTTGGGCATTGGTGGTTCAGTGGTAGAATTCTTGCATCCCATGTGGGAGACCCTAGTTTGATCTCATGCACTACGACCACCTATCCATCAGCGGTGGCTTGTATGTTGCTGTGATGCTGAATGGGTTTCAGCAGAGCTTCCAGACTAAAATACAGCAGGAAGAAAGGCCTGCTAATCTACTTCTGAAAATCAGCCAATGAAAACCCTATGGATCACAATGACAATGACAATACTAGAGTGACATTACCTCATGAAGATAATCAGGTAGAGCTGAGTATAGGCTGTGGCCATGTATAAAATTCTGTTGTCTATTAGAAGCACAAAACTGCTGTAGAGCTTGGTGTCGGAGGTAGAAAAGGGAGGTTAAAAATAGAAACAGCAATCAGACCTGGCTGATGTAATTTATCTGGGCAGTAGACTATGGGAATGAACAAGCTTTCCAAGAGCGGGGAGTATAAACAGCAAACCAAAGAGAAGTGAGAACAGAATTTTAGGACATGTTCTCAGTTAAGGACAAGGAAAACAGAAGTTAAAGGAGACAGATCTGGAACATTCAGCTGGAGCCCAAAGATTACTTTCTCTTCCATGTAAATTGCTACAAAATCAGTTCTCCTTCTAGAAAACCAGTACCAGTTGCCATCGAGTTGATTCCAATTCATGGCAACCCCATGTGTGTCAGAGTAGAACTGTGCCCAGTAAGGTTTTCAGTGGCTTATTTTTCAGAAGTAGATAGCCAGGACTTTCTTCCAAGGTGCCCCTGAGTGGGCTCAAACTGTCAATCTTTTGGTTAGCAGTTGAGCACTTAACCATTTGCACCATCCAGGGACTCCCCCTCCTATAAAGGAAACTAAAAATAATACCATATAAGGCTGAAGGAGAAGTAAATGAATTGATAATACATTTAGAGCCCTTAAACAGTTCCAGACACATCATAACTGTTGAATAAATGTTAGCTATCGTCATCATCAACTAACATGAAGACAACCAAAAATGAATAAATTGGACATCCCACCATCTAGATTTAGACTAATACATGTAAGTATGGCCTATGTGTTTAGAAAATTTTGCCACTTTGGATTTAGAAGGCTGACAAGTTCTTAGTTTAACAATGCAACCTCGTATGGGTGTTTGGCAACATAAAAGTACTCTGGATCATTTATACACAATTTATGCTATTGAACTTGCAGGCTTTCTCTAGTTTACTAATTCTCCCCACCCACTATCCAGAAGAATCAGGAAAACTTAACAATCTAGTGAGAAACTTTTCTTCACGTGATATAAAGTGTCTCTTATAACCAAGCTGTCCTGTATAAATGGTGGTTCTCTTCAGTAAATAGTAGCCTATTAACTGTGGAAACCATATTTACATGCTTTGGTAAACAATGGATAATTCTGAGGACCTAATTTAGTAAATACTGTGGTCTGTGGGATTCCAGTACAAAATTACTGCAGCAAAAGAAAAAGGAACTCTCTATCGTTTTTATTTAAATTTCAAGGAGGAGAGGGAATTAAAAGTCCTTTCACAGCATACTTGCTCAAGTTTCAGAAAATGGAAAAACATTTTTAAGTGGTATATAAGGAAAATAAAACTATCTGGCATGGCTTATTGTTTTTTAAAAAAGATTCAAACTAAGTAAGAGGAAAATTGAGTTAAAGATTCCAGACAGGAATCTGATCACACACTTAATTTCATATTAGTGATTAAAAATAATATTATTTATCCAATAGTAATGACATTTGTATTTAGTCAAAACTCAGTTCAAATGCATCATTAATTATATACAACAAATATAACTATTTCATTTAAATGTAAACATTTTTAAAGTTTTCTAACATTAATCTCTTTTTTTAAAAAAGTTTGGCCTCCTTAAGAGTTACTGATTTCCAGACTTGGAGATAGTCTTGAATAATTAAGCAAGCTCTAAGGAAAATGGACAGCCTTGAAAGACAACTTAGTATTAAACACGCATGTTTATATCCTTCTCTTCTTCTCCAGGAATCCATGAGTGATAAAAAATGGTTAACACTCTCAAATGCTAACTGAAAATTTGGAGGTTCAAGTCCACTCAGAGGCTCCTCAAAAGAAAGGTCTGGCGATCTACTTCTAAAAAATCAGCCACTGAAAATCTTACAGAGCACAGCTCTACTGTGACACACATGGGGTCACCATGAGTCAGAATCGACTCAATGGCAACTGGCTGGATGGTTGTCCTCTTCTCCAAGGTAGTTATGATTGTGAGAGATCATGGAAATGTGTGGGTACAGGCACGTATAGTTGTGTGCATTTGCAAGCTCAAAAACTGCATTTGTGGGGAAGATAGCAAGACTGTACATCCTCTGGAGTTTATTAATGAAAACTTCCAAGACACGTCAAAGAGGTCTCAGATAATTTCTCCGGTTATTTAAAGTTGATTCAGACTTGATCTAATCTGAATATAAATTTGCTGTTGCTGTGAAAAGTTGTATTTACTTCTATCTATTACTATAAAGAGGGAAGGGAAAAACCTATAATCTGCTGAAGAACACTATCAGGATATGATTGCTAAGTGACCCCCTCAGCATTTTCCATTTCGCAACATATCATTACATTGGACAGCATTTTAGGTAATTGTCAGATACACGGAAAGCCTCTCAAGGTCTCCTTGCAGAATTAGCAGCAAAATACTACCTGTGGTCAGTCTGCTCCACCCCATCATCTTCCAACAAAATCACGGGGAGCTTGTCACAGAGCCACAGAGGGCAGCTCCTGAACCACAGGCATACTGGAGAAGTGTATTCACCTATGACCCTGGAATGACATTGACTAAGGGAAAGTGTTTCATCCTGGTTACTAAGGTTTTCATTGGAAAATGCGAGCTTTCATGGGATTGGGGATGGGAACAAGGGAGGAAGGGGAGCATCTCCTGGGTGTGAAGGAGAAATAGGCCACCCTACATACCAGGCTTATTTGTGGAGAGAAAAGACAGCTTTTACCTAATTTGAACAGCTACCAGAAAAGAAGGCTATCTTCTTTCTTCAGATCACACACAGTGCTTTCTTCCTCTCTGTGGTATTCACTGAGGGCATCAGTCAGGAGAAAAACCAGCTAACGTTGTTAGTTGCCATCGAGTTGGCTCTGACTCATGGTGACCTTACGTATAACAGAAGGAAATGTTGCCCAGTCCTGCACCATCTTCATGATTGTTGGTATATTTGAGACCATTGTTGTAGCTATTGTGTCAGTCCATCACATTGAGGGTTTCCCTCATTTACCAAACATGATGTTCTTTTCTAGCAATTGGTCTTTCCTGATGACATATCAAATCAAGCAGGCCGAAGCCTTGCATTCCTCGTTTTTAAGGAATATTCTGATTGTATTCCTTGTGAGACTGATCTGTTTGTTTTTTTGGCAGTCTATGGTATTTTCAGTATTCTTCACCAGTGTCACAGTTTGAATGCATCAATTCTTAAGTCAGCTACCCTGGGCCAAATGTTTCTGCCTAGACCCCTCATGGCCAAGATCTGTATAATGCATACATACACCATGGCTAGAAAAGAGGAAGAAACTTCTTTTACTAAGTAAGCATCAAAGAGAGGTCTTTGTGCACCTTTGTGAGATACAAGTTCCTCCTATGGGAAGGTGACAAGAGCTGTGAAGTTTCTACCAAATCCTATAAAACCATGTTAAGTGAAACCTAGACAAATTATTTCATCTGGCCACTGGGTCTGATGGCTCATAGGAAAAAAATTCTGCCTTCCTACAACCTAAAAAGAGAGAGAGAAAGAAAATTTGTTGTTGTTGTTGTTGCAGTTTAAATGAAGGTTATATTTCAAGTTAGTCGCCCACACAAAACTTTATATATATTGTTATGTGACCCTAATTCAACCCCCTTTCTGTGACAACACACTCCTCCTTTCCACCTCTGATACCCGATGTCCATTCAACCAGCCCCTAACCCTCTCTGCCTTCCCATTTCACCTCTGGACAGAAACTACCCTTTTAGTCTTTTGTATCTACTTGAGCTAAGAGGCACACTCCTCATGACTATCACTTTATGTCCCACTGTCCAGTCCAATCCCTGTCTGAAGAGTTGGCCTTGGAAATTGTTTTAGTTCTGAGCTGATAGAGAATCCGGGGGCCATGCTTTCCAGGGTTCCTCCAGTCTCAGTCAGACCATTAAGTCTGGTCTTCTTACTAGAATTTGAGTTCTGCACCTCACCTTTCTCCTGCTCCATCAGGGACTCTCTGTTGTGTTCCCTGTCTGGGCGTCATTGGTGGTAGCCAGGCACCATCTAGTTCTTCTGGTCTCAGGCTGATGAAGTCTCTGGTTCATGTGGTCCTTTCTGTCTCTTAGGCTAATACTTTCCTTGTGTCTTTGGTGTTCTTCATTCTCCTTTACTCTTGGTGGTTGGGACCAACTGATGCATCTTAGATGGCGGCTTGCAAGCTTTTAAGACTACAGACACCACTCACCAAAGTAGGATGCAGAACATTTTCTTAATAAGCTTTGTTATGCCAGTTGACCTAAATATCCCCTGAAAGCATGGCCCCCAGATACCTACCCCTGCTACTCTATCCCTCAGAGTGTTTGCTTGTATTCAGGAAACTTCTTAGCTTTGGTTTAGTCCACTTGTGCTGACTTCCCCTGTAGTGTGTGCTGTCCTTCCGTTCACCTAATACTTGTCTACTATCTAGTTAATGAATAACCCTCACCCTCCCTCCTCACCCTCGTAACCATCAAAGAATGTTGTCTTCTGTGTTTAAACCTTTTCTTGAGTTCTTATAATAGTGGTCTTATACAATATTTGTCCTTCGGTGACTGACTAAATTCACTCAGCATAATGCCCTCCAGATTCCTCCATGTTATGTTTCACGGCTTCATCATTGTTCTTTATCATTGGATATTATTCCATTGTGTGGATATACCATAATTTATCCATTTGTCAGTTGATGTGCACCTAGGTCGTTTCCATCTTTTTGCTATTGTGAACAGTACTGAAATGAACATGGGTGTGCATATTATCTATTCGTGTGACTGCTCTTATCTCTCTAGGATATATTCCAAGGAGCGGGATAGCTGGATAGTATGGTACATCTATTTCTAGCTTTTTAAGAAAGCGCCAGATCGATTTCCAAAGTGGTTGTACCATTTTACACTCCCACCAACAGTGTGTAAGTGTACCAGTCTCTCCACAACTGCTCCAGCATTCTTTATTTTCTGTTTCTTGGATTACTGCTAGGCTTGTTGGGGTGAGATGGTATCTCATGGTAGTTTTGATCTGCATTTCTCTAATGGCTAATGATCGTGAGCATCTCTTAGTGTGTCTGTTAGCCGCCTGAAAATCTTTGGCGAAGTGCCCGTCCATATCCTTTGCCCGCTTTTTAATTGGGTAATTTATCTTTTTGTTGTGGTGGTTTTGTAGTATCTTGACAATTTTAGAGATTAGACGCTGATCCAATTTGTCGTAGCCAAATATTTTTTTCCCAGTCTGTAGGTTGTCTTTTGCCTCTTGGTGAAGTCATTTGATGAGCATAAGTGTTTGATTTTTAGGAGCTTCCATTTATCTAGTCTCTCTTCTGGTGCTTGCTCAGTGTTACTTATGGTTCATATTGTGTTCATGCCATGTATTAGGGCTCCTAGCGTTGTCCCTGTTTTTTCTTCCATGATCTTTATCATTTTCAATTTTATATTTCAGTCTTTGATCCATTTTGAGTTAGTTTTTGTGCATGGTGTGAGGTATGGGTCTGCTTTCATTTTTTTTGAGATGGATATCCAGTTATGCCAGCACCATTTGTTAAAGAGACTGTCTTTTCCCTGATTAATGGGCTTTGGGCCTTTGTCAAATATCAGCTTCTCACAGGTGGATGAATTTATGTCTGGATTCTTAATTTTGTTTCATTGGTTTATGTATCCGTTGTTGTACCAGTACCAGGCTGTTTTGACTACCATAGTGGTATAATAGGTTCTAAAATCAGGTAGTGTGAGGCCTCCCACTTTGTTCTTCTTCTTGAGTAATGTTTTACTTATTCGAGGCCTCTTGCCTTTCCATATGAAGTTGGTGGTTTGTTTCTGCGTCTCAAAAAATGCTGTTGGAATTTGGATTGGGATTGCATTGTATCTGTAGATTGCTTTGGGTAGAACTGACATTTTCACAATGTTGAGTCTACCTATTCATGAGCAAGGTATGTTTTTCCACTTATACAGGCTCTTTTGGTTTCTTGCAGTAGTGTCTTGTAGTTTTCATTGTATAGGTCTTTTATGTCTCTGGTTAGATTTATTCCTAAGTATTTTATCTTCTTGGGGACTATTGTAAATGGTATTGATTTGGTGATTTCCTCTTTGAGGTTCTTTTTGTTTGTGTAAAGGAATCCAAATGATTTTTGTATGTTTATCTTGTATCCTGAAGCTGCTAAAATCTTCTGTTAGTTCCAGTAGTTTTCTTGTGGATTCTTTGGCATTTTCTGTGTATAAGATCATATCATCTGCAAATAGAGATACTTTGACTTCTTCCCTACCAATCTGGATGCGCTTTATTTATTTTTCTAGCCTAATTGCTCTGGCTAGGATCTCCAGCACAATGTTGAATAACAGTGGTGATACAGGGCATCCTTGTCTGGTTGCTGTTCTCAAGGGGAATGCTTTTAAAGTCTCTCCATTTAGGATGATGTTGGCTGTTGGTTTTGTATAAACGTCCTTAATTATATTGAGGAATTTCCTTCCTATTCCTATTTTGTTGAGAGTTTTCATCATGAACGGGTGTTGGCTTTGTCAAATGCCTTTTCTGCATTGATTGATAAGATCATGTAGTTCTTGTCTTTTGTTTTAGTTATGTGATGGTTTACATTGACTGTTTTTCTAATGTTGACCTATCCCTGCATACCTGGTATAAACCCCACTTGATCATGGTGAATTATTTTTTTGATATGTTGCTGAATTCTATTAGCTAGAATTTTGTTGAGGATTTTTGCATCAATGTTCATGAGGAATATTGGACTGTAATTTTCTTTTTTTGTGGTGTCTTTCCCTGATTTTGGTATCAGGGTTATGCTGGCTTCATGGAATGAGTTTGGGAGTATCCCATGCTTTTCTATGCTCTGAAATACCTTTAGTAGTAGTGGTGTTAACTCTTCTTTGAAAGTTTGGTAGAATTCTCCAGTGAAGCCATCCAGGCCAGGGCTTTCTTTGGTTTGGAGGTTTTTAATTACCTTTTCAATCTCTTCCTTTGTTGTGGGTTTATTTAGTTGTTCTACCTCTGTTTGTGTTAGTTTAGGTAGGTAGTGAGTTTCTAGAAATTTGTACATTTCCTCCACATTTTCAAATTTGTTAGAGTACAGTTTTTCATAGTATTCTGTTATGATGCTTTTCATTTCAGTTGGGTCTGTTGTGATATCACCCATCGCATTTCTTATACGGCTTATCTGCTTCCTCTCCTGTTTTCTTTTGTCAGTTTGGCCAATGGTTTATCAATTTTGTTGATCTTTTCAAAGAACAAGCTTTTGGTCTTGTTAACTCCTTTAATTGTTTTCTATTCTCTATTTCATTTAATTCTGCTCTAATTCTTACTATTTCCTTTCTTCTGGCACATGAGGGCTTCTTTTGCTGCTCTCTTTCTACTTGTTTCAGTTGTAGGGTTAATGTTTTGATTATGGCCCTTTCTTCTTTTTGGATGTGTGCATTTATTGCTATAATCCAATCTCTGAGCACTGCTTTTGCTGTGTCCCAAAGGTTCTGGTAGGATGTGTTTTCATTCTCGTTTGATTCTATGAATTTCTTTATTCCATCCTTAATTTCTTCTATAACCCAGTGGTTTCTGAGCAAGGTGTTGTTCAGTTTCCATGTGTTTCATTTTTTTTCCTTACTTTGTCTGTTGTTGATTTCTACTTCAATGGCTTTATGGTCAGAAAAGATGGTTTGTAATGTTTCGATGCTTTGGATTTTGTTAAGTCTTGCTTTATGGCGTAATATGTGACCTATTGTGGAGAATGTTCCGTGTGGGTTGGAAAAGAAAGTATACTTGGCTGCTGTTGGGTGGAGTGTTCAGTGTATGTCTGTGAGATCAAGTTGGTTGATTGTAGCATTTAGCTCTTCTGTGTCTTTGTTGAGCCTCTTTCTGGATGTTCTGCCCTTCAATGAAGGTGGTGTGTTGAAGTCTTCTACTGCTATAGTGGAGCTGTCTATCTGTCTTTTCAGTGCTGTTATAGTTTATGTATTTTGGGCCCAGTAGCTGGGTGCATAAATATTTGTTATAGTTACATCCTCCTGGTGTATTGACCCTTTAATCATTGTATAGTGTCCTTTATTATCGTTTTTGGTGGATGTTACTTTAAAGTCTATTTTGTCAGAGATTAATACTGCCACTCCTGCTCTTTTTTGAGTTTTGTTTGTTTGATATATTTTTTTTCCATCCTTTGAGTTTTAGTTTGTTTGTGTCTTTATGTCTAAACTGTGTCTCTTGTAGGCAGCATGTAGACAGATCATGTTTTTTAATCCAATCTGCCACTCTGTCTCATTATTGGTGCATTTAGTCCATTTACATTCAGCATAATTATTGATAGATATGAGTTTAGTGCTGTCATTTTGATGTCTTTTTTTGTGTGTTGTTCACAGTTTCTTTGTTCCCCTTAATTTTCTGTGCTGAGTCATTTTTCTTTATGTATTTTCTTTTTATCTTTTTCATTGTTGTTGATTTTTGTGTTTGCTGAGTCTTTACATTTTTCTAGTTTTTTATTTTGATCTGTAGGATTGTTAGTTTCCTTTGTGGTTACCTTAATATTTACCCCTGCGTTTCTAAGTTTATACCAGTCTTTTATTTCTTTATATCGCTTTGACTTCTTCTCCATATGCGAAGTCTATGTCTACATTTTTCAAGTCCCTCTTTTTTGTTTTAATGTTGTCATCTTTTACATATTGACATCTGTTTCCCTATTTTCAGTGTTTTAGCTTTGATTTATTTTTGTGACTTCCCTATCTGGGTTGATATCTGGTTGCTCTGTCCTGTGTTCTCATGTTGGGTGGTTATCTGAAGTTACTAATTTTCTAACCGGAAGACTCCCTTTAGTATTTCTTGTAATTGTGATTTGGTTTTTGAAAATTCCCCGAGCTTCTATTTATTTGGAAATGCCCTAATTTTGCCATTATATTTGAGAGACAGCTTTGCTGGATATAAAATTCTTGGCTGGCAGTTTGGTTTTTTTTTCCTTCAAGGCTTTATATATATATCATCCCATTGTCTTCTTGCCTACATGGTTTCTGATGAGTAGTCTGAGTTTATTCTTATTGACTTTTCTTTGTAGATGACTTTTCTTTTATCCCTAGCCATTCTTAGAATTCTCTCTTTATCTTTGGTTTTGGCAAGTTTGATTATAATATGTCTTGGTGACTTTCTTTTGGGATCTACCTTATGTGGGGTTCAATGAGCATCTTGGATAGATATCTTGTCATCTTTCATGATATCACAGAAATTTTCTGCCAACAAATCTTCAACAATTCTCTCTGTATTTTCTGTTATCCCCCCCACCCCCCACCCCGTTCTGGTACTCCAATCACTTGTAGATTATTCCTCTTCATAGAGTCCCACATAATTCTTAAGATTTCTCCATTTTTTTAAATCCTTTTATCTGATTTTTCCTCAAATAAGTTGGTGTCAAGTGCTTTATCCTCAATCTCACTAATTCTGACTTCCTTTGCCTCAATTCTGCTCCAATGACTTTCTATTGAGTTGTCTAATTCCAAAATTTTGTTGTTAATCTTCTGGATTTCTGATTGCTGTCTCTCTATGGATTCTTGCAGCCTGTTAAATTTGACATTTTTCTCTTCTTTAATCTTTTTAATTTCCTCTATTGCTTAATTTCCTTCTTAATTTCTTGAAGAGTTCTGTATATTAATCTTCTGTGTTCTGCTTCTGATAATTCCAAGACATTTTCCTCCTCTGGAAAACTTCGTGATTCTTTATTTTGGGAGCTTGCTGAAGCCATCATGGATTGCCTCTTTATGTGATTTGATATTGACTGTTGTCTCTGAGCCATCTATAAGTTATTATATTTATTTATGTTTGCCTACTGTGTCCTAGCTTCTTGTTTTGTTTTGATATGCCCAAATAGGCTGCTTCTATGAGCTAGTTTGATTATTGGCACCTTTGAATCTCTGATGTCCTGTCACCAAGTGGTTAGATCTGTTACTAGGTGTGTGAGCTTAGGAGTCCACCCACTCCTCCTGCATGGATTCAGCTCAGGTTCCCAGGTAAATAGGCACCAAGTATGTGGTGTAGGCTCTTACTTACAGTGCTAGACAGGCATGGGTGATTGGTGTAGGCACAGGCATCTGGTTGCAGCAGGGGGACACACTCTGAGCAAGGAAGGGGGCTGATGGCCACCTCCCAGTGTCCAGGAGGAAGGCATTTCCATGTTCCCTAGAGCACACAGGTGGGCGGTTTTTGCAGCCGGACTATGAGCACCCAATGCTGTTGGCTCTAAGGACTGAGGGGCACCTCTTATTCTTGAGCCCCTATCACAAGTGGCTAGAGGACGTGAGTGGAGCCACCAGTCCTCAGGCCCCTGATGTGGGTAGATGAAGACGCTGCTTAACGGGCAGTGTCAAATGTCATGAACCTGCCACTTCACAGCTGAAACATTTCAAGTTAGACTTCAGGTATATACCCTGTTGTACTGTACTGTACTGTAATAAGGGCCTATGCTGTTGAAATGGGTGCACACAAGTCTCTGCAGAGGGAAAGGCACTCAGAGTCCATGGATCCCTTATGCCTGTGCCTAGGGAAAGAAGCCATACCTACCTTGGATTCCTGGCTTAGGGGAGCCAGCAGTTTATTTTTTCCCGTTTGTTAATTTTTTCACTCTCCAAGGCCCGCAGAATGGCTCCAGGTGTGTGACGGATCCTACTTCCAGCCCAGAGGACTCAGCAATTGCTGAATCCTGTCCAGGACCCAGTGCAGAACTGGGAGCGGGGAGGTAAAGGGAGAGAGATTTTTCCCTAAGCGGGGTGTTTTTGATCCGCATGGTAGGCTGTACGCAAGTACTTATCTTTCGCCTATGAGGGCTGCTTCTCACTGGTTTTGGGTGGCTGAGTAGACTCTCTGGTGCTGGGTCTCTCCCGGTGTGGAAAACGCACCTGCCGAACATGGAAGCTTGCCTGCCTCACTGCTCACCCATGAGCTGATCAGGCCTGAAGGGCTCAGGCTCTTGCAAGGTCAGGTCTGGCAACTCCTCCCCTGCTTCCAAACTGTCTCTCCCTCCCTCTGTCACTCAGTCCAGTTCCTCAACTTTGCCTTAGATGTTCAGCACTCCTAGATTGTCATATATAATTGATTCACTTGTTTTTTCAGGTCTTTGTTGTAAGAGGGTACACCGGAAGCATCTGACTACTCTGCCATCTTGGCCATGCCCCCCAAAACAAAAAAATTTTTTTAAAAAAGAGAGAGAAATGCAGCATTAGTCCATGGCATTTCTTGCACAGGTCCTATCAGACCTATCACTTCCATGAAAACAATGTTCTACTCACATACAAGTATTCTACTCACAATGAGTAAAAATATATTGCTCTATTTTTAACCTAACAGCCACTGCTGAACAATTAGTGATTATTAACAACATGATTTCTTGGCTTAAGGAGTTATATTAATTGAATTGGAACTCAGCTTTCCCTTATTCACTGACCTTTCATAGTGACCTAAGCAAATTCAATGGCAATTCATCCTGGGGTCCTTTCAAGTGTTCAGAAAATATTTACAAACCTTTTCTAAAGTCTGATAACATTCTACAGTGCAAACCAAATCTCTTCAGGCTGAGAACCTCACAATCACTTCACAATAATACGAGTGCTAAGCTGAGGCACCTGACCTTTAAACAAGCTAGCTCTGCAGAGTCCCCAATTAAAATAGTATGTGACTCTGTGAAAGGACATAGAACTCTCACTAATACAATGTAAGTTCCCACACCTCAAAATCCCTTAAACCGTGGCAGCAGTGCTTGAGCTTCTCTTGGCAAATAAGAAAAAATTAGTTTGCATGAGATTTTGTTTAGCTACCTTCTTTATATGCTTGCCTCTGGCAATTTTTGAGAAGGAAAAAAGACTCTTATTTCAACTTGACTAGCGTTTCGTTCTGTTGTACACAGGGTCACTATGAGTCAGAACTCACTCGACGGCATCTAACAACAACAGTGTCTTAGTTATCTAGTGCTGCTATAAAAGAAATACCACAAGTAGATCACTTTAACAAACAGAAGTTTATTCCCTCACAGTCTAATAGACTAAAAGTTTGAATTTAGGGCACCAGCTCCAGGGGAAGGCTTTCTCTCTCTGTCAACTCTGGAAGAAGTTCTTTTGTCATAAATCTTCCCTTGGTCTAGGAGCTTCTCAGTGACCCCGGGTACAAACGATGCACTATACTCCTGGCACTACTTTCTTGGTGATATGAGGTCGTCCCATCTCTCTACTCGCTTCTCTCTTTTATATCTCAAAAGAGATTGACTTAAGATACAACCAAATCTTGTAGATTGAGTCCTGCCTCATTAACATAAGTGCCTCTAATCCTGCCCCATTAACATCATAGAGGTAGGATTTACAACACATAGGAAAATCACATTAGATGACAATATGGTGGACTATCACACAATACTGGGAATCATGGTCTAGTGAAGTTCATACGCATTTTTGGGGGACATAATTCGATCGATAACAACCAGGATAATCTTTTGTGTGAAAGTTTTAAACTTTAGGCCATCTAAAAGCCCGTTGCTGTCAAGTCGATTCCGACTCATAGTGACCCTATAGGACAGGGTAGAACTGCCCCACAGGGTTTCCAAGGAGTGCCTGGTGGATTCGAACTGCCAACCTTTTGGGTAACAGCCATAGCCCTTAACCACTATGCCACCAGGGTTTCTTAAAATACCATTATCACATAGTTAAAAGAGCAAAAATTACCTAAGAGGCCACAAGAGTTGTTCTCTCACATTTGAAGGTGGCTGAATGGGAAGGAAAGATGGAATTTTCTATCTTTGATTCCAGAGGCTTGAACTAACTCTGACTGGTAAAACTTATGGAGACACAGATCTGATCCCAAACTAAGAAAAAGTTTTCTAATCACTAAAACTGTCCAAACAGAGGGTGAGTTCCTTCTGGAGGTGGGAGATTCCTCTGTGTGTGTGCGTGTGTTCAAGTATAACTAAAAATATGCTTGTTGGAGAGAGAGAGCAAATGTAGTATTTACCCATTCATTGAGTTGTATTGAGAACCTGCTGTGGGTTAATTATTGTCTGGACAAAGTGTCTGTGAGATCATGCTGAATTAATCCCTTATAAAATACACACTAAGAATTTTAATGAATTCTTTTTCTTTTTACAGTTTCTATGGAAATTTACCCCAAATATCAGTATATGATTTAATAATCAAATTATTTATTTTAAACTCCATTAGGTCCCATCAAAAAGAATAACATAAGTCTAATTGAGTAGAAACATGTATACGTTGAGTAAATTTATTTTTATCCTTCTCTCTGTCTTTTTCTCTCTACCCCTCTGACCTTCCCTCCCTTTTTATTTTTACATTGATGAGTCAACCACACTATAATGAATATATAACATTTAATGAAAATTAGTGTATAATATTTACTTATAAACTCTTTGATTTATTTTTCAGTAAATAGGATTTTTCTCTTCTAAAATTTGGGAATTGTTCCTTTAATTGAGAAATCAAAGAACTCAAATTTTCAATTAGCTCTCAAAACAATTTTTAAAAGCAGATTAAAAACTAAAATCATGTAGAAAGATATTCAGATATCCATTATTTGTTGTTTTTTTTACTTAAAACTTACTCATATTCAAAACCTATTTTCATCTTTAAAAGGGGATGCTAGACTTGGGTAATATATTGGGGGTTTCAGATTATGGAAAACCTTTCAATCAATGTCCTTATTTTAGATATTCTTTGTGGAGTAAGGAAGCTGCAAAACTAGAGCTTGTTCTAGACTAATTTATCATCTTATACCATGACCTGTGACAACTTGTATTTTCAGGTTAACATCTCAAATTTTATATCGGTCACATAGAATGAAAAATAGGGCCCGTAATTTTAAATTTTCCAGGCACATAGAATGAAAAATAGGTCTCGTAATTTTAGATTTTCCAGACAATGACAGTGGTTAATGCTCTGGCAGTCTGTCCTTGGGAAGGATGAAAGTAGAGAATAATCTGAGCAATGTAATGTCTTTTCTCAGCTACGCCACCAACAAAATGTATGATCTCAACTATTTCATAAACTCACTTTCCCTGTTTGTGAAGTCTTCCCTTAAGTACTACTCAAGAGAGTCAGGACAGTGGATTCAAAAGTGCTTTGGAAATAAGTAAACAAGTCACAGACTCCTAATTTGGATGTTTATGAAGGGAACTCTCTTTTCCATCTTTAAATTTACTTATTAAAGAACTAAAATAATGTTCAAACAAAAGATTAATTGAATATGAAACTTAAATGATAGACATGGGCTATAATATCAATATATATTATTCTGACATCAAGAAGTAAATTAGAATAAAAAATAATTCATTAAGAGGAATAAATAAATTTTAAATAGAAGCAATGAGTAGGTTCTTGAATTGTTTCATAATATAACTAGAGTACAGAAGGGAATCATATGAATATGTTAGAAACATATTTAAATTTGTTGCTTATTTGACCTATAGTTTTGACACCAATGCATTTAATATAAAATTTATAACATGCTACTACAATAAAGACAATATGACAGACTGGCTAATGTGGTAATGACAAACAGCTAAATGTGTTTCGCCAATTTGAAGGGTGTTTGAGATTAGTCACTTCACACAAAGTCTTACAACTAGTGAAAGAAATTTGATAGAGGTTTTCTCAAATTTGATGACAATCCTAAAAATGTGTATGACATTATCAATGATAAATTATGAAACAAATTTCCCAATCAAACACAATAGAGGAAAGATTGAATTATATCTCTATTCTCTTTATAGCTAATGATGGTACAAAATATTTATCATGATCAGAAAGTATTAGACCTGTGCCCAGCTACCACTACTGACTGTTCTGACTGGGATCACAACAGAGGGTCCTGAACAGAGCTGGAGAAGAATGTAGAACAAAATTCTAACTCACATAAAAAAGACCCGACTTACTGGCCTGACAGAATGGAAAAACCCCGAGATTACGTATCCCGGACACCCTTTTAGCTCAGTGGTGAAGTCACTCCCGAGGTTCACCATTCAGCTGGGGATTGGACATCCCCATAAAACAAAATGGGACTAATGAGGCACAGCAGTCCAGGGACAAGGACTAGACGGCAGGAGGGGACATGAAAGCTGTTGACAGGGAACCCAAGATTGAGAAGGGACAGCATTGACATGTCATGGGGTTGTGAACCGACGTCATAGAACAATATGTGTACTGACTGTTCAGTGAGAAACTATTTGTTCTGTAACCTTTATCTAAAGTACAATACAAAAAAAATTTTTTTAAAGTATTAGACCAGTGTTTGGAAAAAAAAGTGATGTAGCTGTGTTGGACAGGTAGTTAATAAAAATACGTTATTTTTCTGTAGTATGTAATGTTTGTGGTATTTGTCAACTTTTTATATAGATAATTTGTTTTTATTTCTGTTCTTAATTTAAAAATACATTTTGTGTTTACTTTTGCATTTGTCAATTTGGCTTCTTTTTTCTTAAAAAGAGCCCCTCAACATGTAAAAGTTCCAGCACCATACATCTGGATCTGCCCCTGCTAGAGGACAGAGAAGCTTTCAGTGGGGAAATGAATTCTAAACTGAGACCATAAATTTATGTAGACATTTGCTAGATGAAGACAGAAGAAGGATGGAAGAATGCTTCAGGGAGAAGGAATAGCAAGTGAGGGAGGGAGGGTTCAGAGGAGAGAGTAAACATAGCACGCTGGAGAAACTGAAGAGAGTCCAATATAGCAGAGTGAGGAGTATGGGAGAGAAAAGCATAAAATGTGGTTGGCACTTAATGGTATTCACAATAGCCAAAAGGAGAAAACAACCCAAATGTCCATCAATGGACGAATGGATAAACAAAATATATCTTATACAATGGAATATTATTCAGCCACAAAAAGAAAGGAATTATATGCTACAACAGGGATGAACCTTGAAAACATTATTATAAGTGAAAGAAGCCAGACACAAAAAGCTACATATTGTATGTTGTTGTGGTCACTAGGTGCCATCAAATTGGTTTCAACTCCTAGTGACCCTATGTACAACAGAACAAAACACTGACCAGTCCTGCACCATCCTCACAATCTTTATTATGCTTGAGCTCATCGTTGCATGTTGTATGATTTCATTTATATGAAACATCTAGAATAGACAAAATTATAGATGCAGAAAGCAGGTTAATGGTTGCCAGGGACTAGTGAGAGGTGGAAATGGGGTGTGACTGCTCAATGGGTATGAGTTTCCATTTGGGGTGATGAAAATATTTTGGAACTAGATAGTGGTGATGGTTGCACAGCAATGTGAATGTGCTAAATACCACTGCATTGTGCACTTTAAAATAACTAAAATGGTAAATTTTATGTGAGGTGTGTTTTTTCACAACAAAAAAATGTGGTTACCTGCCTAGGCCTCGGCCAACCACATGGCCAGGGTGACTATTTTGGAGTCTAAATAGGTCCAGTGTTGTGGCAGAATAATACCCTAGCACCTGTGAATATGTTAGGTTACATGGCAAAGGGGAATTTAATTTGCAAATTGGATTAAGTTTGCAAATTACTTGATTTTAAAATAGGAAGATTAAGCTAGATTATCTGGAGAGGAAGCAGAAGGCAAAAGAGAGTCAGCGTCACAGTGATACAACATGAGACTCGGCCAGCCATTGCTAGCTTCGAAGATGAGGAAGAGGGTCATGAGCCAAGAAGGGCAGGCAGCCTCTAGAAGCTGGAAAAGTTAAGAAAATGTATTCTCTCCTGCAATCTCCAGAAAGAACACAGTCTTGCCTTCACCTTGATTTTAGCCCTTTAAGACTCATTTCAGATTTCTGGCTTCCAGAACTGTAAGACAATAAAGTTGTGCTGTTTTAAGCTCCCAAATTTGTGGTAATTTGTTACAGCAACAATAGGAAACTGAAACACCCAGTAAGAGGTGACAGTGGCCTAGACTGGGGTGGAAGTAGTCATATGGAGAGAAGTTGATATATTCAAAAGCTCTTTATGCAGTAAAATTGATCGGAATTGGTCCCAGTTTTGATGTGGAGATTAAGAAAAAGAGATGAAAGAGCATTCAGAGGAACTTGTATGTCTCCAAGATTTCTAGCTTAAGCAATTGGTTGATGTTGGTATAATTCTCTGAAATAAGAAATGCTGTAGGAAGCTTAAGTTCGGATGGGAAGACCATAAGCTTTATTCTTGTGACATTTGCACTGTGAGGCCAAGTAGAAACATCTACCATGCAGCTGACAATCAGAAAAAAATAGGTGAAGTACAGGGCATATTAAGAGCAGTGAAGTAATTCTGCATGATATTGTAATGGTGAATACATGACTTTATGCATTTGTTAAAACCATAGGATTGTACAGCACAAAGACTGAACTCTAATGTAAATTATGGATTTTAGTTAATAATAATGTATCAATATTGGTTCATCAATACAGTTCATCTCTATACTTTTTCTACAGTTTTCCTATAAACCTAAAATTGATCTAAACAATAAAGTGTATTTTAAAAAATCAGAAGAAATATATACTCAGGGAATGTGGATTTTTGAAATGAGAATATAGATGGTGAATTGACTAAGGCATATGTAAACTGAGAAGATAAGAGCATCAACTAGGAGGCCTGAGGAACTCAAACACTGAAGATCCAAGTAGAGAAGGAATTGATGATAAGAGAGACTGACTGAGAGGAATGGCCTGAGAGAGAGAGGAAGCCACAAGAACTGAAAATTGTCTCTAGGAAATAGCAACTTAGGCCTTCAAGTCCAAGGGAAGAGCAGTTTTGATAAACTGTGGTAATAGAAGCTATGTTGGAGTCAACTGAGGAACGAGTAGATGTGAGAAATGGTGAAGTGTAGATATGTGTTCTAAGAAGACTGAAGTGAAATGGAGAGAAGGGCTAGTGCTTTCCAGGCAGTAGGAAAAACATTAACCATGCTTTGGAGTAAATAACCAGAATAGTGTGTGAGGGGGCCATAAAAAGGGGGCCAGGTTAGAACCAGTGACTACTTAGGAGATGGCAAAAGCATAGAGGTAAATGTCTTTGAATGCCATAAATCCAATCCACATTGTCAAACATAAGTTAAATCTGGGCTGGATCATTATGCCATACATATCTAGAAGTGTGCTGATAAGTTACTGATTTATTTGAAGGTAGCACTATCGTTAATAATATGTCTGCAGCTCAGTAAATTATTAACTAGGATTGTAGAGTTTGCTTTATGCACCTATTTGCTTTCTGCACCTAGGAAGTGTAGAAAGCACGTTCCCGGGGTTCTCTCATGCCAGAGGAGAAACAGCTGCTGAGCTCAAGAGAAACTCATGTTAACATGTAAAAAATTCTATGCTGGTTTACATCCAATTAAACAGAACTACTACAAAACCCCAGAACTCCTTCTCATTTATACAAAAACCTACTATTGACAGGAAAAGCTTCTAGACCACATTTTTTTTTTCTTTACACAATGACATGATGTTTCTGCTTTCTTTCCCCATCAATACGTGATTTGATATAATAGGTACCATTAAAAACTGCAACATTTATTTGACTGTAATGGTTGAGAGTTTGCTGATTTCAGCCACTGGGAAAGGCATTCAGAGGAACTGGAATTTTGCCACCAATTCTGCAGTCTGGAAGAACCTCTAAATTTAAGGCTTGCTCTACTTTCATTCAACATACAGCCCTGCCAAAATATTGTTCATCTGCTCAATCTAAACACTGAATGAAAGCCAGAGGTAAAATTGCAACCTAGAGAAATTAAAAAAATAATAATAATTGAAGCAAGACACACATCTGTCCGGGTTGCATTTTTCACTTTTCTCTGCCAGCTTGCCTAGTTTGTAATTGGTTCATCATTCATGACCGCTG
The DNA here is from genome assembly GCA_030035585.1 of Dugong dugon. Lineage (NCBI taxonomy): Eukaryota > Metazoa > Chordata > Mammalia > Sirenia > Dugongidae > Dugong > Dugong dugon. The sequence goes on along the minus strand of CM057460.1, from coordinate 87,380,010 downwards.
AGTGGTGGGGATTCAGTAAAATGGCATTAGCCAAGGAATCAAGAGAGTAAGTACAGCACTGCTGGTTTCACTGCCCCTTTGGCAAATTATATCTGAAACCTGTAAACATAAAATAAAAGGGGGGGCACTTCTGCCAGAATTTAGTCCAGGATTATTTTCTTACATGTGTGAACAAGAATATGCTTCAGCTCATAAGTTCAAAGACACCAAGATGTCACTGCAAAGATTAAATCCTTACCTATCCCAAGCTCTGTTTTGTTTTGTTTTTTTAAATTAAACTAAGGATTGTTTTTCCCACTGCAATTACATTGAACTCTACCATTTAATATATTAATGGAGCACATTCAGAACTGAGATCAGGAAGGTGAAAGAAATAGAGGCACTTGCCTTAGAAAAGTGATGTCTCGATGTTGGAATGGGAGGGGGAACTTAACAGTCTTTAAATATTAGAAGAGTTGTTATACATATGAGCCTCGTTCTGCATGTGAATTTGAACTAATGCTATAGTCTGGAAGACTGATTTCAGATCATTATTAAAAATGACTTCTTAAAAGTCAGAGTTCTGCAAAATCGGAATACTTCCGTAATTAGTGACTTGCCTCTCAGAGAAAATTTTCTAACATTATTAGTTTATCAAACCACTTGGAGTTAATAGGATACAAGCAGAAAGAAATTGTATTCTTTTGCCTAAATCTCTCTTTGATCCACTCTATCAGCTGTTTTATTCCCACCTCTGGATAAAACCTCATAAAGATACCATTGCATTGTTAAGACCAACCCAATTGATTTCAAAGCTTTAATCTCTTATCCAATTTAAAACATCTTCTCTTCCTCAGCTCAGAAGCCTGCAGTGGGGAAGGAGAGCTTGGCTGACTTCCTCACTATCCTCCACCCAGCTAGATCACAGTTCCTCCTGTACTCAGTATATTTCTCTGATCCCTCCAAGCCTATTGCTAAGGGACAGGAGGGAGGTAAAATGCAGAGATCTTACTTTATTGGGACATCTGTAATCTCATATCAGAACTCTCTGTGTATCAGACAGCAGAACATTGGCTTTTTCTCTGATGGGGCACTTAAGTGAGAACCACAAACATGCTTTTCCTCTTGATCCAGCTGGGGATCACTAAGTGGAATTCCCTGTTGCAAGAGGCTTTCTGCTCCCTATTCCCCACCCACTTCAGCTTTAGAGGCCCACCTCCAGTCTCTTCCTGCTGTCCTCTTGGGTGGAGACCATTTCAGGTTAACCCATGACTGACTGTTTCTCAAGGTCTGCATCTGACCCCTGGGAGGCGCATACCTTTCCCGCTTGTCATGGGGAGTGCAGCTCACTCTGTACTCACCCTTCTTTGCTCTTCTTCCAGGAGAGCTAGAAGTCAGCACCTTAAACTTTTTCAGAAATGAATCAGTTCTTATAGCTCCCAAATTTGAGAGGACAAATTTCATGCTCTCCAAGTGGTTCTCTGAAGTCCCTTTCATTTGGCTTATGATTAAACAGAAGCGGACAACTCACCCTTCCCCCTCTTCTTGGAAGGGGGGATAATCTGGAATGCACAGCACATTGACGGCTCTCTCCACCAAATCCTCTCTAATGGCCCCAACTCTTTCTCTTTTATAACCTCAAGATGAGTTCTGAGTGAAAGATTAAAAATAAAATTAAAAAATAACTGGTTTCACCATCTTAGCACATACCATATAGATAGTCTGACACCTGCTGTTTTAAGATTATGAGATCTCTGAGACAGTAGAAACAGCTGCATTTAACACCAGTTATTACCAACAGGTAGAGATGGGACAAACATTTGGTAGAAGATACTGAAAGCAGTTGATTCCATGTCCCTTCTAACCCTGAGATAATACTGAGATGCCTTAGAGAATCATGAAACAGCACATTTACAATGTCTTCTCCAACAACACTTACAGATTCATCCAAGAAGGCCATTTATTAATTTAACCATCTCTGGATGGTTAATTTCTTTTGTGGTTCTGAGATATGCTTTAAAGAAAGTGCAAAAGTTAACACAGTATACAGTCAGGTCATCCAGGAGGTCCTGAATGTTTTTCCTATTACTGTCTCTGAAGAGGGCAGGACATACAGTCTCTGCTGAAGAAGGGTGAGCTTCATTTACATCAATTAACAAAGCATTAAACATCCCCATATAGTACCAAGCATTTTAGAAAGTGAATTTAAATGCCTTAAACATGTGTGTGTGTGAGTATGTGTGTTGTTAGGTGCCATTGAGTCAATTCTGACTCATAATGACCCATGTGAGAGAGTAGGACTGCCCCACAGGGTTTTATTGGCTATAATCTTTATGGAAGCAAATCATCAGGCCTTTCTCCTACAGAGCCACTGGGTAGGTTTAAACTGCCAATCTTTTGGTTAGCAGCCAAGCGCCTAACCATTGCAACAGCAGGGCACTCTATATAAAATCAAAAACACCAAATCAAACCCTTTGACGTTGGGTTGATTTCGATTCATAGCAACCCTACAGGATGCAGTAGAATTGCCAATAGTGTTTCCAAGGAGCAGCTGGTGGATTCGAACTGTTGGCCTTTTGGTTAGCTGCCAAACACTTAACCACTGCACCAACAGAGCTCCAAACTGACAAATTCGATCTTAGCCAAAAGGCTGAGACGTGATCTATAAATACATGTTGTTGTTGCTCTTGTTGGGACCATTGAGTTGTTTCTGACTCACAGTGATCCTATGCACAGCAGAATTAAACACTGCCCAGTGCAGCGCCATCCTCACAATCATTGTTATGCTTGAGCCCATTGTTGCAGACACTGTGTCAATCCATCCTGTTGTGGGTCTCCCTCTTTTTTGCTGGCCATCTACTTTACCGAGCATGATGTCATTCTCCAGGGGCTGATAGCTCCTGATAACACGTCTAAAGTATGTGAGATGTAGTCTCACCATTCTTGCTTCTAAGGAGCATTCTGGTTATACTTCTAACAAGACAGATTCATTTGTTCTTTTGGTGGTCCATGGTATATTCAATATTCTTCACTAACACCACAATTCTAAGGCATCAATTCTTCTTAGGTCTTCCTTATTCATTGTCCAGCTTTCGCATGCATATGAGGCAACTGAAAACTCCCTGGCTTGGGTCAGGCACACCTTAGTCCTCAAAGTGACATCTTTGCTTTTCAATACTTTAAAGAGGTCTTTTGCAGCAGATTTGCCTGACGCAATGCATCTTTTTATTTCTTATTGCTGCTTCCATGAGTGTTGATTATGGATCCAAGTAAAATGAAATCCTTGACAACTTCAATCTTTTCTTCATTTATCATGATGTTGCTTATTGGCTTAGTTGTGAGAATTTTTGTTTTCTTTATGTTGAGGTGTAATCCATACTGAAGGCTGTGGTCTTTGATCTTCATCGGTAAGCGCTTGAAGTCGTCTTCACTTTCAGCAAGCCAGGTTGTGTCATCTGCATACTGAAGATTATTAATGAGTCTTCCTCCAATCCTGATGTTGCATTCTTCTTCATATAGTCCAGCTTCTCAGATTATTTGTTCAGCATAAAGACTGAGTAGGTATGGTGAAAGGATACAAGCGTGATGCACGCCTTTCCTGACTTTAAACCACACAGTATCCCCTTGTTCTGTTCAAATGACTGACTCTTGATCTATGTACAGGTTCCTCATGAGCACAATTAAGTGTTCTGGAATTCTCATTCTTCGAAATGTTATCCATAATTTGTTATGATCCACACAGTCAAATGCCTTTGCATAGTCAATAAAACACAGGTAAACATCTTTCTGGTATTCTCTGTTTTCAGCCAATATCCATCTGACATCAGCAATGATATCCCTGGTTCCATGTCTTCTTCTGAATCTGGCTTGAATTTATGGCAGTTCCCTGTCGATATACTGCTGAAGCTGCTTTTGAATGATCTTCAGCAAAATTTTACTTGTATGGTGTCTTAGGCTGGGTTCTCTAGAGAAGCAAAACCAGTAAAGCATATATATATAAAGAGATTTATATCAAGAAAATGGCTCACGTGATTGCAGAAGCTGGAACGTCCCAAGTCCATGGATCAGGATAAAGGCCTTTCTCCATTCACATAGCCCCAGGGGCTGGAGAATCCAACATTAGCAAGTCGGAAAGCAGGGCTTCTGCTCACAGGCTGTGAAGGTTGACAAATCCTAAGATCAGCAGATGGGCTGATAGCTAAAGTCTCAAGAACCAGAGATCAGATGAACAGGAGGCAGCCACAGGATCCAGAGTGAGCAAAAATCCAGAACGTGTGCTTATATTTAGATACAGGCCACATCTCCAAGGAAACTCACAGCAAATTCCATCACGGGAGTGATCACATATAAATACTGAGAATCGTGGCCCAGCCAAGTTGACATACAATCTTAACCATCACAGTCCACCCCTTGTCAACTTGGCACATGTACACATTTCCTTAAACCATACATAATCTCTGAATAAAGACAATTATAAAGTCATACTTGTGCCTAACATGATACAACTAACACCTTAAACTGAAAACGCAGTAGCCCCCTTTACATCTTATATTTTATAAGGGGAAAAAAAAATTTGATGCACACATACAAAGCAGAAATAATAATAACAATTACAGCCCTGGTTTCTGCAAATGGTCACATGGTCATAACTGGTATTTAGAACTACCTTCTTCCACCATCCATTCCATATTCCCTTCGGAAAAAAAAATATTTGATGCACACATACAAAGCAGAAATAATAATAACAATTACAGCCCTGGTTTCTGCAAATGGTCACATGGTCATAACTGGTATTTAGAACTACCTTCTTCCACCATCCATTCCATATTCCCTTTGCCCTCAGCAAGCACCTCAGCTGGTGGTGGTTCTTTGCCTGGTGGGGCATGGTAGTACTAAGACACGCCCTAAGGGATAGCCTGCATTCCAGACATACTCTTCTTTACCTCCATTATGTAATATCAATCCTATTTCCTTCTGGTAATCAGGATCAATCACACCAGTCAATATGGTAACTCCCTTCTTTGCCTCATGATCCAGAGGCATAAGGAGCCCAAAGTGGACAGGCGGATTCTTAGCTTCCAGTTCAATGGAATCAGTGATGTGTTGCCAGGTGGGAGCATTCCTCCCTTTGGAACTAAGACATCTAGACATGTAGAGCATAAGGTGATGAGGACAGGAAGCAAAAATCTTGGGAGGAGTCACTAGGGGTAATGGTGAGTGGTGCCACTCCCATTTCCACCCCTTGATTCCTGGACCCACGAATACTGGCTATGGGAGAAACAGCACCATATGTTAGATGCTGGTTTAGAGCATACACAGCCTCCTGGAGAACATTACTCCAACCCTGCAAGGTACTGCCACCTAGCTGGTGCCATAATTGTGTCCTTAGAAGGCCATTCCATCATTCTATCAAGGCAGCTGCTTCAGGATGATGGGAAACATAGTAAGACCAGTGAATTCCATGAGCATGGGCCCACTGCCACACTTCATTTGCTGTGAAGTAAGTCCCTTGATCTGAGGCAATGCTGTGTGGGATACCATGATGGTGGATAAGCCATTCTGTAAGTCCACGGATTGTAGTTTTGGCAGAAGCATTGCGTGCAGGAAAGGCAAATCCATATCCAGATAAGTGTCTATTCCAGTAAGGACAAAACACTGCCTTTTCCATGATAGAAGTGGTCCAGTGTAATCAACTTGCCACCAAGTAGCTGGCTGATCACCTCGAGGGATGGTGCCATATTGGGGACTCAGCTGTGGCTGTAGCCATGTTAGCCTTTGTGAGTGGAAGTCCATGTTGCTGGGCCCATGCATAAGCTCCATCTCTGCCACCATGGCCACTATGTTCATGAGCCCATTGAGCAATGACCAGAGTAGCTGGGGAAAAAGGGTGACTGGCTTCCACAGAATGCATCATCCTATCCACTTGATTGTTAAAATCATCCTCTGCTGAGGTCACCCTTTGGTGAGCATTCACATGAGACATGAATATCTTCACTTCTTTGGCCCATTCAGAAAGGTCTGTTCACCTAGCTCTTCCCCATAAATCCTTGTCTCCAATTTTCCAGTCATGTTCCTTCCGTGTCCCTGACCATCCAGCCAAACCATTGGCCACAGCCTGTGAATCAGTACACAATTGCACATCTGGCCATTTCTCCTTCCAAGCATAGTGAACAACCAGGTGCACTGCTCGAAGTTTTTCCCACTGAGAGGATTTCCCTTCACCACTGTCCTTCAGGGAGGTCTCAGAAAGGGGCTTGGGTGCTGCTGCTATGCACTTTTGAGAGGTGCTTGCATATCTCGCAGAACCATCTGTAAACCAGGCATGAGTTTTCTCTTCTTCAGTCAACTGATTATAAGGAACTCCCCATGAGGCCATAGGTGCAGACTGGGAGATGGAAGGTAATGTGGCAGGAGTAGAGACCATGGGCATTTGGGCCACTTCCTCATGCAACTTACTTGTGCCTTCAGGTCCTGCTCAGGCCCGATCTCACATATACTACTTCCGTTTAATGATGGAGTGCTGTTGTGCATGTCCAACTTTTTGACTCTGTGGGTCAGACAATTCGTAATGGGCAGTTCAGGTCGCGTGGTGACTTGGTGTCCCATGGTTAAGCGTTCAGTCTCTACTAAGGCCCAGTAACAAGCCAAAAGCTGTTTCTCAAAAGGAGAGTAGTTAACTGCAGAGGACGGCAAGGCTTTGCCTCAAACTTCTAAGGGTCTGTGCTGTGATTCACCAATAGGGGCCTGCCAAAGACTCCAAACATCATCTCTATCTGCCACGGACACCTCAGGCACTATTGGATCAGCTGGATCATATGGCCCAAGTGGCAGAGTGACTTGCATAGCAGCCTGAACCTGTTGCAGAGCCTTCTCTTGTTCTGGGCCCCACTCAAAACTAGCAGCTTTTTGAGTCATTTGATAAATAGGCCGGAGTAGCACACCCAAATGAGGAATATGTTGCCTCCAAAATCCAAAGAGACACACTAGGTGTTGTGTTTCCTTTTCAGTTGTAGGACCAACCAGATGCAATAACTTATCCTTCACTTTGGAAGGAATATTTCAACATGTCCCACACCACCGGACCCCTAGAAATTTCACTGAAGTGGAAGGTGCCTGAATTTTTGTCAGATTAATTTCCCACCCTCTAGCATGCAAATGTTTTACCAATAAATCCAGTCATTGACACTTCTTCCTTACGAGGTCCAATCAGCATAATGTCATCAATGTAATGGAAAAATATGATATCTTGTGGAAACAAAAGGTGATCAAGGTCCTTGTGGACTAAATTATGACTTAGGTCTGGAGAGTTGATGCATCCCTGAGGTAGGCAAGCAAAGGTGTTTTCCTGGCCTTGCCAGCTGAAGGCAAACTGCTTCTGATGGTCCTTCGAAACAGGTATGGAGAAAAAGGCATTAGCCAGATCAATAGCTGCATACCAGGTACAAGGAGATGTATTAATTTGCTCAAGCAATGAAACTACATCTGGAACAGCAGCTGCAATTGGAGTCAGCACCTAGTTAAGTTTTCAATAATTTACTGTCATTTTCCAAGATCCATCTGTTTTTTGCACAGGCCAAGTGGGCGAGTTGAATGGGGATGTGGTGGGAATCACCACCCCTGCATCCTTCAAGTCCTTGATGGTGGCAGTAATCTCTGCAATCCCTCCAGGAATGTGGTACTGCTTTTGCTTTACTATTTTCCTAGGTAGGGGCAGTTCTAATGGTTTCCACTTGGCTTTTCCTACCATAATAGCCCTTACTCTATTTGTAAGGGATCCAGTGTGGCGGACTGCCAGTTGCTGAGTATATCTATTCCAATTATGCATTAGGGAACTGGGGAAATCTCTGTAGGATGGATTCAGGGACCCACTGGACCTACCATGAGATGGACATGAGCCAAGACTCCATTAATAATCTGACCTCCATATACCCCTAGTCTGACTAGTGGGCTATAGTGACCTTTTGGGTCTCCTGGAATTAGTGTCAGTTCAGAGCAGTATCCAGTAATCCCTGAGAAGTCTGATTATTTCCTTTTCTCCAATGAACAGTCACTCTCATAAAAGGCCTTAGATCCTTTCGGGGAAGGCTGGGAGAAAGATTAACAGTAACTATATCTGGCAATATGTTGGAGTCCTTCTTCAAGGGGACCTGGCCTCCCTTTCATTCAAGGTGTTGTGAGTCTTTAAACTCACTCAAATCTGGGAATTGATTGTGGGACCATGACTCTCTATTCTGGCAATTTGAGTTAGACTGCTGTTCACATGACCTAGAATTCATCCTTTTGTGCAGATCAAGTAAATATTTAGTATATTTCCTATCTATTTCACTCTAAGGGACACAACTTAGTAGCCAATGCCATTAAGTCCATACAAGTCAGACTATTCTGATTACTGCTTTGACTCTGCTGTCCATTACTGTAACCACACCCACCTTGTCTTTGTCAATTAAGTGCAACCACTTGACCCCTACCACCGCAGAGTCCAATCAGCCCATTGTAGTTAGGTGTCTTAATTCAGTTAGGGCCATTCCCACTGTCAAATCTGATTTACGTAAAATAGCAATCACAGTAGTCTTCAAGGATGCTGGAGCTCCCTTCACAAATTTGTTACTCACCTTTGTGGTAAAAGGTGTGTCCTCTGTCACTCTATATGCAGGTCTGTGGGTCTAACCCAATAAATCTACTGTAGCATGCCAATTTCCCTAAGCCTTTGGATACCTTCTTCTACAGTATACCATGGCAGGTCTGGTACTTCAACTTGATTTAGTGTAGGCCATCTCGTAATCCATGCTTCAGTAACCAAACCAAATAAACTATTAGATCCTTTCCTAACTTCTCGAGCTGAAACACAGAATGAAGAATATCTGCTTAGTGGACCCATATCAATAAATTCAGCCTGATCCATCTTTATGTTCCTTGCACCATTATCCTACATCCTTAACAGCCATTCCCACACATATTCCCCAGGTTTCTGCTTGTATTTATTAGAGAAGTCGAGCAGTTCTTTTGAAGTGTAGCATACCTCCTCCTGGGTCACACTTTGTACTTCACCTTTTGGGGTTCACTGGGACTTAAGTCTAGTTATAGGTCTAGAAGCCAGAATTGGTAGTGTGGAATTGTTTTTTGAGAACATTCAGCATTGTCTTGTAAAGCAACTGCCTCAGGCGATGTCCCAGGCAATGATTTAGGCAAGGCTCTTTAGAGGCAGCTGGACTACAGCTAATCTCATTAGATTGGAGTGGAGGGGCTAATAGTTTTTCTGGGCAGAGTGGTTTGGCAGACAAACATGAAGTAATCTCTTCAGATGGGAGTAGTTCTGCTGGCAGGAATGATTCAAAGGAATTTAGGGACTAAGTGTCCCCAGCTTCCTGATTATCTGCCGATATTTCCCCATCCCAAGTTTCAGGATCCCATTTCTTCCCAATCGACGCCCTTACTTTAACTTCAGATACCTCTCGAGGTTGGCAATTGAGCTGGTGTTGTGATTCAGCCACTCTTACAATAAGACTCTGGGTTTTGTTTTCAGTAATTTCAGCTCTGTTACTATAAGAAATAAGGCTTTCTTTCAATGCACAAGTGGAAGCCTTGAGGTCATTTATGCGACATTTGAGCTTTGACTCTGAAGCCCTGAGCGCATCTCTTTCTTTCACCAATTTGTCTAGGGAAAGCAGGACAAACCAACCAGCTTCCTTATACTTCTCATTCTGACAAAACTGTAGAAAGATATCACACACATGTTCACCCATAGCCTCATTTTTCACCAATACCTGATCCACTGGTGGTGATATTTTGCATATTTGTATCACCACCTCACGCCATGGATTAACAGTGCCCTCTTTACTGCTAGAAACAGAGTCATCAACATCTTTAAGACTAACCAGACTTGAGAACCAATTTAGAAAACTCATCCTTACAATTTTGTTTCTTTAGAACCACTTTTGGTACCAAATGTCTTAGGCTGCGTTCTCTGGAGAAGCAAAACCAGTAAAGTGTACAAATATATTTATATATAAAGATATTTATATCAAGGAAATGGCTTATGTGATTGTAGAAGTTGGAACATCCCAAGTCTGTGGATCAGGATAGAGGCTTCTCTTGATTTAAGTAGCTGCAGGGGCTGGAGAACCCAATATTGGCAGGTCAGAGAGCAGGGCTGTTGCTCACAGGCTGTGAAGATGATGTATCCCAAGACTGGCAGGCAAGACTGCAAGGTTTCTGCTGATTCACGTAGCTGCAAGGGCTGGTGAACCCAAGACTGGTAGGTCAGAGAGCAGGGCTCCCACTCACAGGAAGCGAAGGTTGATGAATCCCAAGATGGGCAGATAAACTGATAGCTCAAGTCCCAAGAACCAGAGGTCAGATGAAAAGGAGGCAGCCACAGGATCCAGAGTGAGCAAAAAGCCGGAACGTCTGCTTATATTTGGATGCAGGCTACACCCCCAAGGAAACTCCCTTTCGTCTGACTGCTATTCACAACAAATGCCATCATAGGAGTGATCACATATAAACACTGAGAATTATGGCCCAGCCAAGTTCTTAACCATCACATGTGTGATATTAATGATATTGTTCAATAATTTCTGCATTATTTAGATCACCTTCCTTGGGAATAGGAACAAATATGGATCTCTTCCAGTCGGTGGGTCTGATAGCTGTCTTCCAAATTTCTTGGCATAGACAAGTGAGCACTTCCAGCACTGCATCCATTTGTTGAAACATCTCAATTAGTATTCTGTTAATTCCTGGAACCTTGTTTTTTGCCAATGCCTTCACTGCAGCTTGGATTTCCTCCTTCATTACCATTGGTTCCTGATCGTATGCTACCTCCTGAAACGGTTGAACATTGACCAATTCTTTTTGGTATAGTGACTCCACGTATTCCTCCCATCTTCTTTGGATGCTTCTTGCTTTGTTTAATATTTTCCACATAGAATCCTTCAATTTTGCAACTCGAGGCTTGAATTTTTTCTTAAGTTATTTCATCTTGAGAAATGCTGAGAGTGCTCTTCCCTTTTGGTTTTCTACCTCCAGGTATTTGCACTTGTCATTATAATAGTTTATTTTGTGAGCTTCCAGACTAAGATAGACTAGGAGGAAGAAAAGAATTAGCCAGGGAAAACTTTATGAATAGCAGTGGAATATTGTCTGATATAATGCAGGAAGGATGAACCCCTCAGTTTGGAAGGCATTAAAAGACAACTGGGGAAGAGCTGCCTTCTCAAAGTAGAGTCAACTTTAATGACATGGTTGGAGTCAAGCTTTCGGAATCTTCATCTGCTGATGTGGCATAACTCAAAATGAGAAGAAACAGCTGCGAACATCCATTAATAATAGGAGCTTGGAATGTAGGAAGTATGAATCTAGGAAAATTTAAAATCATCAAAAATGAAATGGAATGCAGAAACATCGATATTGTAGGCATTAGTGAGCTGAAATGGACTTGTATTGGCCATTTTGAATCAGAGAATCATATGGTCTACTATGCCAGGGATGACAACTTGAAGAGGAATGGTGTTGCAGTCATCATCAAAAAGAACATTTCAAGATCTATCCTGAAGTACAGTGCTGTCAGTGGTAGGATAGTATCCATATGTCTACAAGGAAGTCCAGTTAATATGACTATTATTCAAATTTATTCAGCAACCACTAACGCCAAAGATGAAGAAATTGAAGATTTTTACCAACTTCTGTAGGCTGAAATTGATCAAACATGCAATCAGGATGCATGGATAATTACTGGGGATTGGAATGCAAAAGTTGGAGGCAGAGATGGAAGACTGGTTGTTGGAAAACATAGCCTTGCTGATAGAAATGATGCTGGAGGTTGCATGACAGAATTTTGCAAGACCATTGACTTCTTCATTGCAATACCTTTTTCAACAACATAAAGGACAACTATAAACATGAACTTCACCAGATGGAGTACACAGGAATCAAATCGACTACATCCGAGCAATATCATCAGTCAGAACAAGGTGAGGGGCTTACTGTGGAACAGACCATCAATTGCTCATGTGCAAGTTCAAGATGAAACTGAAGAAAATTAGAACAAGTCCACGAGAGCCAACGTATGGCCTTGAACGTATCCCACCTGAATTTAGAGATCGTCTCAAACATAGACTTGATGCATAAAGCACTAGTGACCAAGACCAGATGAGTGGTGGAATGACATTAAGAACATCATACATGAAGAAAGCCAGAGGTCATTAAAAAGACGGGAAAGAAAGAAAAGACCAAAATGGATGTCAGAAGAGATTTCTGAAACTTGCTCTTGAATGCCAGGTAGCTAAAGCAAAAGGAAGAAATAATGAAGTAAAACAGCTGAATAGAAGATTTCAAAGGGTGACTCAAGAATATATACACAGTCTATAAATAAAAGGAAAATTAAGCCAGTTTTAGAATCCATTGAGTTAATGTCCAGAAACAGATCCAAATGTGTATTGTTAATAATCAGAATGGTTTGCTGACATCATGGGACAAAGAGTGGAATTTGGTGATGGAAATCTATAGAAACAACATAGCTAATTGATTTAAAGTATTGTTTCAATTGTGCATTTAAATAAATTTCTGCTATTAAGTCAAGTTCACTCTTCACACCATTTTAGAAAACAAAACAGCAACTCTTTGAGCTGATCATACCATAATCACAATTTGAAAAAAATATGCTGAATGGTTTCTTAGCAGTTTATGATCATGACAGTTACCCATTTAAGAAAATGTGTGGGACTCCGTCAAGAGGACTTAAGGGATGATTAGCTCATAAGGCAGCTATAGGCTTCATAAGGCAAACATAGGACTCAGACACATAATGCTCTACTTGTAAGCAACATCCTCTTAGCACTTAATATAGATATTTTTTAAGTTTAAGAAATGACTTTTCCTTAAATTGACAAGATAAATATATACTAAAGAAATTAGAGTGTCTTAAGTCAATTATAAAGTGCTGGAATGGATTTCGCTTGGATGGCTTTTCTAGGACTATACATCATTCATCCAGACAGAACTTGAATTTAATAATTTCTGGCTCAAAATTCTTTTATATTATACAGTCCTGACATAGTAAAAAAAGAAAATAAAGCAAGCTACTTGCTTCATGCTTATTACTTTCAAAATTTTTTTGTGGTAGGTAAGAGTGGTCTACCTTAGCCTATGTCTATATTGATTACCTTTGCTTATTATATTGACCTTTGCTTATTATAAAATTCTCTTTCTATATATTTCAAGAGAATCTTGCTCCCTCTGCTGTGAGAAACAATTTCAAATCACGGAAATTTAATCTTCCCATCCACTTGGCACCCTTGGTAGCCAACACACAGAACAATGACTACTCCTTAAAATCCTTCCATAATGTTTTCGCGACGTTCTAGCTTCCATTCTGGCTGTAACTCTAAGAAAGCTAACACAGTTGATAGACATGTTCTCACAGACAGTTTGAATCATACTGATCAGAAACTTTGATAGGGAAAAGGATTTGATTTCTTTGTTAACAAGGTAAAATGGTCATTCAAATCATTATACAGAAGCAAACGGCATGTGTAGAGATTATTTCTTGTCTTGAAAATGAAGAAACAAAGTTTGTCCAAATAGAGGATTGTGGCAAATAGTTTCCAGGAAGTTGTAACTATCAAGCTGTAACACTGATCTACTGAGCATAAGTCACATCTAAGCAGTGTGGCTCTTATCTCAGAATCAGATTTGTCTTTCATGCCACCACCACACGGAACAGTTGATTCCTATCTTTCAATTGTCCCAAAACTTACAGGGAATATATAGTATTCTGTATATGGAAAAGAAACCCATCAATATCTGTAGAATGCTGGTTCCAGAGACTGAAAATGGAAATGGCCAGGAGTCTCAAGTCCACTTCTGGCAAGGATCTATGATATAACATTGGAAAAGTTACTTCACTTCTTTGGACCTCAGAATCCGCTTCTACAAAAGAAAAAGTTGGACAACAATCCCTAAAGACCCTTCTGGCTCTAACATTGGGCAACTCCAGGGGTAGCAGTGAATTTGGCATACCATCACCAGTGGAAATGTTCCCTGGAGAAATATACACTGGATGAGAAATGCAGGAAAAACTAAACTGGATTGTATAGATTGGCCATAGAATTGATGGAAAAAGTACTCTCCCTTGTGATGTCTAGACAAATGGCCAAAACTAAAACATTTATTTGAAAAAAACCTAAGCCCCTCCAATACTGTAGTCAGTCTCAGGTTGGAGTCTTTCTTTCAAGCGTAATTGAAATTCTAATATTTTGTATTCTTTGACTAAGACTCAGCTATCTTTTTACCAGAGATTCCTAAGAAGGTGAACAAAATGGTGATTTATTTAAAAAGAAAAAAATGCTTTTACTCCAGAAGAGTAACTCCAAGGCTGAAAAATGTCTTGATTTAATTTAAGACTAAAATCAGTGCAGAGTATTTTCTATTGATTAAGGTATCTACCTATCACAAATAAATACACAACACTGAAATAAATGTTATAAAATATGAATAGAAATTTTTCTTGTGAAAATAAGTATATATTTTTATGTTAGTGATTGAGTCATAGACAGTAGAGGTCTCTATAATATATATCATGTTCTTAATTAACTGCACTGTATCTAACTCTTCATATAAAATTTCTCACTATGAGAAAAGCTGTAGTTTTAAAATTTCCAAAGGAATTTAATACAGAAATACAGCAACAATTGTTTTCTGTAATTGTTAATATGACACTAAGAGTAGGTAAAGACTGACGAAGTTCTGTAGAACCTGCTCAAGAAATAGAGTGGATAATTGTGGAGATGAGGTCTCATAATAGTTATCATGAAAGAGGGCATGATCTGATGCTTTGAATGTCTTAAAGAATTTGACAGAAACTATATATGAAATGGGTCCTGTACAACAACATCTGGAGATGGAACTATTTAAGCATGAGTATGTCTTTACATATCCCTGGTGGCACAGTGGTTAAGCACTCAGCTGCTAATCGAAAGTTCCCTGGTTCAAACCCACCAGCCGCTCAGTGGGAGAAAGATGTGGCAGTCAGCTTCCATCAAGGTTTACAGCCTTGGAACCCTATAGGGCAGTTCTACTCTGTCCTATAGGGTCGCTAAGAGTCAGGACTGACTGGACAGCAACAGGTATGGTTTTTTTGGTATGTCTTTACAGGAAGAAAAAAACAAAGTTGCTGAGGATTTTATTCCTTCCATGGGCAACAATCAATGCCCATGGAAGCAGCAATTGAGAAATAAAACAATTTTCTGCAAAAGATTTCTTTAGAGGACTTCTGGCAACATGGCGCTCTAGGCAGAAACAACACGCTGTCCCTCCACAGCAAAGATCCGAAAAACTAAGCCAAACAGGTAAAACAGCAATCCTGAAATCCTAAACATCAAATGAAGAGATAAAGAACTCAGCCAAGCAACAAATGGAATAAGAAACTGACAGACAACAGAGTAAGGAAACATACATGGAGCGGTCCCCTATCAGCTAATGCAGCACGGATCCACCATCTTGGACTCCTATAAGAGACCAGCGAATAGGGGGTACGAGAAAGCAGCTTCACAAAGCTGCCAGCAGGAGACAGAACAACCAGTAAACAGAGATATATGCTTTCCCAGCCACCACCCTTCTTCAACTCCTCTGCTTCCCACGGCCACAGTCTCTTGGCCAGGAAGCACCAGCTGCCTGGATTCCACCCGCCCGCACTGGCCAATTCCCTGAGTGCCATTTGTTGGCTGCTGGTGTTGCTTTTTTCCGCTTCTTTTGATTTCTTCCTTACCTTACACCACCTCCCCCTCCTTTTGCTCAAACACCTGGCGCATTCTGACCAGGCAGTGTTGCACAGCTTGAGACCTACCCCCTCAGCTTGTGCAGACATGCAGAGGTATCCCTGAGGACATTTTTTTTTCTATTTTTTGGGGGGTTTTTCTTATTCTCTTTTTTTTAAAATTTGTTTTGTTTGCTTTTCCCTCTTTTTCCCTTTTTGTCTTTCTTCATTATTCACTTTCTCATCTCTGTATACCTTCCTTCTCTTCCTGTGCCCTGAATACCTGGTGCTGAATTCCTCTACACCTCCTGGCCAGGCTGTACTTCAACACCTGGAAACAACTTCCCCAAACCTTGTAGCTGCACCGGTGGGATCCCTGGGAGCTTTGCTGTACTTTTTTCTTTCTAAATTTTATTTATTCATTCTTTTCTTTAGTTTCTTCTTCCCCTTTTTGTTTTTCTCCATTTCATACTGTCTCATCTCTCCACTCCAATGGCAAGCTCTGCTAGCACTCTTTTTTGTTTGTTTCTATGTTTTAGGCTCATGTTCCTGTCTCCTCTCTCCCATATCCATCTTAGCTCCACACATCACAATCTTTCCCCTCCATCCTGCCTACCTGCACTGTGAGCTTAACATCACAACACCAAGCAGCACAGGCACAGCCTACCGGAACCTACCCTGCACTGATTACCGACCCACCCTGATGGCTGTAGTAAGTGCCACAAACAACCCATCCCAGCAACTCCTCTTCAGCTAGATCTGCCCTGCTGTACCATATCTGGGTGACTGGCCCTGCCACTTGGAGAAGGAACCAAAAAGTATTGTGCCCACAGATGAGCAAACAACAAAGAACACACAGCCCGCCTGCTCAGACATAGCCAAAAAAAAGGACGAAATAAACAAATCTACAATCAATAAATGAGAAAAATAACTACCGAATGCCCGAAGACAGCAGACAATATCAAAACATGTACAAAAACAGCACAGGATGGTTCCAGTAGGTGTCCAAAATAAAACACCAGATGACTTTCCAGTAGATAGGCACTAGAACTACCTGATATGGAATTCAAATCTCTAATACTCAGAATTATCCAAGAGTTGAAGCAAAAAGCAGACAAAATTGAGGAAAAAATAGACAAATTCATGGAAAAGGCAGACAAATTCAGGGAAAATACAGACAAAAAAATGGAAGAATTCCGGAAAATAATGCAGGAACAAAATGCCAAAATACATTCACGACTATAAATTATACAAAAACAACAATTAGAAATCCAAAAGATAAACAACAAGATTTCAGAAATGGACAATGCCATAGAAGGGCTGAGGAGCAGTTTTGAAATGGTGGAAGACAGGATCAGTGGAATTGCAGACAAACACTTGGATACAACTCTGTTTGAGGAAAAATCAGAAAAAAGAATGAAGAGAAATGAAGAGACCCTGAGAATTATGTGGGATACAATCAAAAGCAAAAATCTGTGAGTGATCAGAGTTCCAGAACAGCAGGAGAAAACAGAAGACACAGAGAGGATCATTGAAGAATTGCTGACAGAAAACTTCCCCAATATCATGAAAGATTAAAAGCTGACCATCTCAGAAGCTCAACAAACCCCATATAGGATAGACCCCAAAAGAAAATCACCAAGGCATATCATAATCACACTTGACAAAACTAAAGACAAACAAAGAACCCTGAGAGCAGCGTGTGAAAAACAAGAAGTCACATATAGAGGAGAAACAATAAGACTAAGTTCAGATTATTCGGCAGAAACCATGCAGGCAAGAAGCCAATGGGATGACATATATAAAATCTTGAAAGAAAAAAATTGCCAGCCAAGAATAACACATCCTGCAAAACTCTCATTCAAATATGATGGTGAAGTCAGTTCATTTCCAGCTCAACAGAAATTAAGGGACTATGTAAAAACCAAACCAAACTTACTAGACTTATTAAAGGAAGTCCTTCGATCTGAGAACACACAATAACAGACCACAGGCTGAATATAGGATGCAGGATTGTACTAGCCAGATACCAATTTAGGAAATGAACTCTTAAGGACTACGCAAAACCAAAAGAATTACAAAAGGGAACCAGAGAAGATAATCTGCAAATGACAACAGCATCAGAACAATAAATGAGGGAATAAACGGTGTAGATATAGAACCTTCTAGTAGAGAGGAAGTCAAGCGATACCAAGTAATAATAGACTGGTTCAAATCTAGGAAGATAAGGATAAATTTCAAGGTAACCACAAAGGAAGTTAACAAACCTACTCATCAAAATAAAGAAGAAAAACATAAAGTCTCAGTAAAAACAAAACCTACAAAAACAAAAGAAATGAAAAAAATTCCACAAACAAAAGGAACTCAGCACAAGAGAATAAGAGGAACAAAACTGGAGGACATTACGCCGAGTGAAATAAGTTAACCACAAAAGGACAAATATTGTATGAACTCTACTGTATAACTCATGTAAAAGTTTACACACAAAAAGAAACAATCTTTGTTGGTTACGAGGGATGGGAGGAGTGGGGGGGAACTAAATAGATAAGTGGTAACTTTGGTAAAGGGTAAGACAGTACACATTACTGGGGAAGCCAGTACAACTTGTACAATGAAAGGTCATGGAAGCTCCATAGACATATCCAGACTCCCTGAGGGACTGAATTGCTGGGCAGAGGGCTGTAGGGACCATGGTCTCAGGGAACATCTAGCTCAACTGGCATAACACACTTTATAAAGACAATGTTCTACATTCTACCTTGGTGAGTAGCATCTGGGGTCTTAAAAGCCTGTGAGCAGCCATCTAAGATACTCCACTGGTCTCACCCCTTCAAGAGCAAGGGAGAATGAAGAGAACAAGATATAAGGAAAAGATTATTCCAAAAAACTAATGGACCACTGCTACCATGGCCTCCACAAGACTGAGTCCAGTACAGCTAGATGGTGCCCACCTACCACCACTGACTGCTCTGACCGGGATCACGATAGAGGGTCCTGGAAAAGGAAGTAGAACAGAATTCTAACTCACAAAAAAAAGACCAGATTTACTGGCCTGACAGACTGGAGAAACCCTGAGAGTATGGCCCCCAGACACCCTTTGAGCTCAGTGGTGAAGCACCTCCCGAAGTTCACCATTCAGTCAGGGATTGGACAGCCTCATAAAACAAAAGAGGACTAATGAGACACAGCAGGCCAGGGACAAGGACTAGAAGGCAGGAAGGGACAGGAAAGCTGGTGATAGGGAACCCAAGGTTGAGAAGGGACAGTGTTGACATGTCATGGGGTTGTTAACCATTGTCATAGGGCAATAAGTGTACTGTTTAATGAGAAACTATTTGTTCTGCAAACCTTCATCTAAGGTACAAAAAAAAAAAGAATTATCTATGTGAGATCAAATTGACAACAGCAACTCAAAAGTTTTGAGGGGAAGCCTAGGGGACAGTGAGTTGAAGACAATGGTGATGGAATAATTTGGAAAAGGATAGTGAGAATAGCAGCACAACTGGAAGAATGTAATCGATGTCACTGAATTGTACATGTAGAAACTTTCAAAATGGTGTAACTTTGGCTATATATATTTTCACCAAAAAAAAGGTCCTCACGGTCAAGAAGGGAGAGTGTTGACATATCATGGGGTTGTTAACCAATGTCATGAAACAACATGTATACTGACTGTTTAATGAGAAACTATTTGTTCTGTAAACTTTCATCTGAAGTACAATAAAAAATTCAAAAAAAAATAAGACTTCTTTAAAGTTCTAAAAAGCACAGATATCACTTTGATGACTAAGGTGCACCTAGCCCAAGCCATGGTCTTTTCAATCACCAAATATGCATGCCAAAGCTAGACAATAAAAAAGGCAGACTGAAGAAGAATTGATGCATTTGAACTGAAAAATAGTGAATATGCCATAGATTGCCAGAAGAAGGAACAAATCAATTTTAGAAGAAATACAAGCAGAACACTCCTTAGAAGGGAGGAAGGTGAGACTTTGTCTTGCTCACTGTCTTAAGCTGGGTTCTCTAGAGAAGCAAAACCAGTAAGGTGTATAAATATATATATATAGAGAGAGAGATTATATCAAGGAAACAGCTCACACGATTGTAGAAGCTAGAATGTCCCAAGTCCATGGATCAGGGTAGAGGCCTCTCCCAAGTCACACAGCTGCAGAAACTGGCAAGCCCAAGATTGGCAGGTCAGAGAGCAGGGCTCCCACTCACAGGCTGTGCAGATTGACGAATCCCAGGTTTGGCAGATAAGTTGACAGCTCAAGTCCCAAGAACGGGAGATGAGACAACAGGTAGCAGCCACAGGATCCAGAGAGAGCAAAAAGCCAGAACGTCTGCTTATATACAGATGTAGGCCACATCCCCAAGGAGACTCCCTTTCATCTGATTGGCTACTCACAGTATATTCAATCATGGGAGTGATTACATTAAAACACTGAGAATCATGGGCCCAGCCAATTTGACACACAATCTTAACCATAACACTTACTTTGGACATGTCATCAGGCAAAATCAATTGCTAGAAAAGAACATCATATTTGGTAAAGTAGAGGGTTAGCAAAAATCAGGGAAACCCTCACTGAGATGGATTGACACAGTGGCTGCAACAGTGGATGGACTCATACCAACGATCTCGAAGGTGTCACAGGACCAGCAACATTTCATTTTGTCATAAATAAAGTTGCCATGAGTCGGAGCCAACTTGAAGGCAACTAACAACAACAACATGTCTTTATATCTTAAAGATTCTTTGTGAGATGAAACTCAAATATAAAATAAAGCAACTAGATTTGACCCTAAAGCACAGATTCTAGACTCCCTTGCTGCACATCAGAGGTGAACAAATGGCACAGCCTCCACTTCACATATTGACTAAAGCTGCATCTCCCTCCAGCTCTACACTGCGTGCCAGACCCACAAAGGGGAGTAAAGAATAACTGGACTGATGAAACACAAGATGTTTTATTTTAATCTATTTGACCACTCACTGATTCCAAACTGATACTTCTTTTTCAAAGAATGATTTGAAAGGAAATCAGATAGCACTGCAAAACATTTTTAGTACATGATTCTCTTCTATATTACCTTTCACCAGCTCATTCTCTTGCCCCTACTTCCCCAACCCCCTCAAATACACACCCAGAATCCAAACCGCTGGTGCCTTTGGACAGAAGGGAAAACGTGTATGCTGCACAGATGTATTGCTGCCTCTGGGATTTGAATCACCCAAACAATCTGAGTTAATTACATCAACTGATGTAACTTAATTCCTTTAAAAGGGATGTCTGGCTGTGAAGAATTTTGAATGGATATTTAAAGCTTTTCTTAGCCCCCTGGAGAGGGTTTGAAATTAGGAAGATATTTTTACCTAAGGAAAGCAGTCTACCTTTGCAAATTCAACATCTCCATGCTCTTTACTCACTCATATTTTTCCTTATTATTTTAAAAAGTTGGGCATATTATAGAACTTCCTAATAGGGCAGGTATGAAGTTTGTAACAAGAAGAAATGGAAAGATGGTACTAAGCCAGTAAGGCAGCAGTAAGTCATGTTGCAAAAACAACAGAAATAAGCATTATCCTGAAAATCTTAAGATATTTTCCACCAGGCTAAGTCAATTCTGTAAAGACATTTTTTCCAACTATTTTCTCACCAGTGGTAGGTGATCTCAATGGTTTCCTGAGTTTGTCTCAGCTAGCTGTGCCTAAGGGTTGCTATCAGTCCCTTAAATCTGTCTTCTGTTGCACAGATGGT
This sequence comes from Dugong dugon, assembly GCA_030035585.1. Lineage (NCBI taxonomy): Eukaryota > Metazoa > Chordata > Mammalia > Sirenia > Dugongidae > Dugong > Dugong dugon. Next base: position 87,358,515 of record CM057460.1, on the reverse strand, counting down.
GGGGGTGATTGTTTTGAAAACAATTTCTTGCATGACCACCCCTCCAAAACCACCCAAAGCAAAATCCATCCCACACGTCTGTATTTACACACTGAGGAAAAAAGTCTCCAAAGTTACAAAAATTTTTGATATTACCAGCATGTTTTTGCCTGGAGTTAAGCCATCCTGAATACTGTTTAAAACATTTTAGTTTGCCTAGCCATGACTGGGCTGGAAAATTATAGCAATGGCCTGGACACTGAACAAAGAAAACAGCAGCATTAAAATACAATAATTCTATAATTCTGTCCACTAAAACAAATGCATTTTTATGGTACTCAAAATGAAAACCTGCCATGCTGGCAGAGGAATTGGTGAGCGTGAACATGAGCACAAACACATATCTAGTAAAGATAACCGTGGAGGCTCATTTTTTTTTTTAATTACAATTTTGAAATAAGGTTAAATCATAAACAAAACTCAGGAAATTCAATTAAAGTTGACTGTGCATGCTTAACTTATGTGCTTGTAACACAAAGGGCATAGTTCAATGAGCTAGGAGGAAAAACATTAGGTTTAACTTAGCATTTTATATTTATAATATTCTAATAATACTAATAATTTAAAGAGCATCTTCCCTAAAAAGGTCCTCTCTGGTGAATAGAAGAGGAAGGGCAGAGAATTTTACACAAGAGCATAATGCACGCAGGAAGAATTCACCAGTAAGTGAAATACAGGAGTTGATAGTACCTAGGATCCATGAAACAGTATGTCAAGGAAGAGGAAATAAGTATCCTATTCAAGGAAAATGACTGGGGAATGGTCAAAGGCTAAGAGGAGCCCACGTACCCTCATTGGACTATGATGTTCATGCACTCAAACTGAGGAGCTATCAGGGGCACCACTTCAGAAGAGATCTGGATGTCTGGTGTTTCTGCTGAGTCAGCAGCCGCCTTCTGTGATCAATGCAAAAAGCTAAGGTCTCTTGGAAATACTGTTAAGTTTTAAAACTCTGGGTAAATACAATATCTGGCCATCACAATCATTCAAATGAAATAGTTCTGCCTGGGCGTATGTTAGCACTGCTTTGGCTGCAAATGATCAAATAAAACTCAAATCAAGCTTAAGCAAAAGAAATAAGTTTATCAGCTTGTGTAACTGTAACTGGGATACCAAGGGGTAAAGCTGGATTTAGACCAAACTAAAAAAAATCCAGAGATTTTCTTCTCAGTATCTCAACCCCAATTCTCTTTGCTTTTCTTTGTTCTACATATAAGCTCTCTCCAAAACGGCTGGAAAGATGGCTGCTGATATACGTAGTCTCAAAACTTCCTAATTCAGCATTAGCTTTCCCTGCCCACTGGTATATAGCAAGAGAGGTGTACCTTAGCGTTATTATTGTTAGCTGCCATTGAGTTGTCCCCTCTCAACTCAGAGAGGTCTCCTACACAACAAACAGAACACTGCCCAGTCCTGCACCATCTCCATAATCAATTGGAGGAGATCAAATCCATACGGTTTTCATTGACTGACTTTCAGAAGTAGATCACAGGGCTTTTCTTCCTAGTCCAGTTAGTCTGGAAGCTCTGTTGAAACCTGTTCAGCATCATAACAACCCTCAAGCCTCCCCTGACAGTGGGTGGTGGCTGCACTTGCCATGCATTGGCTGGGAATTGAACCCGGGTACACAGCATGGAAGGTGAGAATTCTACCACTGAACTATCAATGCATGTAGTATTTTATTGGTATCATTGTTGTTGTTGTTGTTAGTTGCTATCAAGTTAGCACCAATTCATAGTGACCTTATGTATAACAAAATGAAACATTGCCCAGTTCTGCACCATTTTCATGATCATAGGTATGTTTGAGTTCATTGTTGTGGTTATTGTGTCAATCCATCTCACCTTTAACATTAGCTTCCCCTAATTTAGCATAGCTTCCCCTCTCCACTGCATAAGGTGAGAAAGGTATACTTCTCCCAAGAAAGGAGGGTAGACAGAAGAAAACAACAGGTTCTCTACAATAAGTCTCAATGAGCCACATCTTTCAGGGAACTAATGTCAGCAAAGGCTTAGCATGATGATGTCAATATTTCTTCAGAAGAGACCCCCAAACAATGCAAACAATGCCCCAACACACAGATACACACACACACACACACACACACACACACACACACACACACACACACACACACACACGCACACGCACGCACCATATTGAAAAACCCTTTTTATAATTGGGAAAGCCAAAGTAGACTATATTCTCAACCAAATTCCTCTTCCCTCCTACTGAATCTCCAAACTTTAGTGAGAAGGAAGACTTGATAAGCAGCACTGCCACTACCTCTAATTTCCCACTATAAGACTTGTTACATCATGGAAACAGAATTCTAAAATTAAACGACAATATGAGTAACGGTTATAGACACATCCAAACTCCCTGAGAGACTGAACTGCTGGGCAGAGGGCTGTGGGGACCATGGTCTTGGGGAACATCTAGCTCAGTTGGCATAACATAGTTTATAAAGAAAATGTTCTATCTTCTTCCTTGGTGAGTAGCGTCTGGGGTCTTAAAAACCTGTGAGCAGCCATCTAAGATACTCCAGTGGTCTCACCCTTTCAGCAGCAACAGAAAATGAAGAAAACAAGATATAAGGAAAAGATTAGTCCAAAGGACTAATGGATCACAACTACCACGGCCTCCACCAGACTGAGTCCAGTACAACTAGATGGTGCCTGGCTACCACCACTGACTGCTCTGACAGGGATCACAACAGAGGGTCCAAGACAGAGCTGGATAAAAATGTAGACTAGACTTACTGGCCTGACACAGACTGGAGAAACCCTGGGAGTATGACCCCTGAACACCCTTTTAGCACAGTAATGAAGTCACTCCTGAGGTTCACCCTTCAGCCAAAGATTAGACAGGCCTATAAGACAAAATGAGACTAATGGGGCACAAAATCCCAGGGAAAAGGACTAGAAGGCAGGAGGGGACAGGAAAGCTGGTAATAGGGAACCCAAGGTCAAGAAGGAAGAGTGCTGACATGTCATGGGGTTGTTAACCAATGTCATAAAACAATATGTGTACTAACTGTTTAATGAGAAAATATTTGTTCTGCAAACCTTCATCTAAAGTACAACAACAACAACCGGGGGCAAGATGGCGCTCTAGGCAGAAACACCACGCCGTCCCTCCACAGCAAAGATCCGAAAAACTAAGCCTAACAGAGAATCAACAATCCTGAAACCCTAGAACACCAAATGAAGAGATAAAGAACTCAGCCAAACACCAAACGGAGTGAGAATACTAAAAGAGAACGGAGAGCGAGGAGAGACTCAGGCAGAGATTCCTTACCAGCTAACGCAGCGCGGATCCACCATCTTGGATTCCTATCGGAGACCAGCAAACGGGAGAGCAGCCTTGCAGAGCATCTGGTCGGAGACAGAACGACCGGTAAACTGCGGTGCGCGCTCTCCCACCACCCACCCCTCTCCGCCTCAGCTGGGGATCCCCTGCTTTCCGTGGCCAGGGTCTCTGGGCTGGGGGGTGCTGGTGCTTGGATTCCGCGCGCCTGGGCTGGCGGCTTTCTGGGAGCCGTTTGCTGGCAGCTAGCGAACCTTTCTCTGCCGCCTCCCCCTCCTTTTGCCTGGGTGCCTGGTTCCGAGTGCCGTCTCTGCTCTCTCCTGCGGGGCTGTAGGGCTGCGTGCGGGCGTGTGGCTGTTTCTGGGTCTGGGCTCCCGCGTGGGTGGGATCCCGGGGCCTTTGTTCGTTCGCCCCTCTGCTTTCCGTGGCCGGGGTCCCTGGGCGGGGGGGCGCCGGTGCTTGGGTTCCGCGCGCCCGGGCTGGGGGCTTTCTGGGAGCCGTTTGCTGGCACCTAGCGGACCTTTTTCTGCCGCCTCCCCCTCCTTTTGCCTGGGTGCCTGGGTCCGGGTGCTGTCTCTGCTCTCTCCTGCGGGGCTGTGGAGCTGCGTGCGGGCGTGTGGCTGTTTCTGGGTCTGGGCTCCCGCGTGGGTGGGATCCCGGGGCCTTTGTTCGTTCACCCCTCTGCTTTCCGTGGCCGGGGTCCCTGGGCGGGGGGGCGCCGGTGCTTGGGTTCCACGCGCCCGGGCTGGGGGCTTTCTGGGAGCCGTTTGCTGGCACCTAGCGGACCTTTTTCTGCCGCCTCCCCCCCCTTTTGCCTGGGTGCCTGGTTCCGAGGGCCGTCTCTGCTCTCTCCTGCGGGGCTGTAGGGCTACGTTCGGGCGTGTGGCTGTTTCCAGGTCTGGGCTCCCGCGCGGGTGGGATCCTGGGGCCTTTGTTCGTTGGCCCCTCTGCTTCCCGTGGCCACGGTCACTTAACCCCGAGACTATCGGCTTCTTGGAATTCGCGCCCCTGAGTGGGGGCTCTCTGGGTCCCATTTGTAGGCACTGACTGCTGGTGTTGCCCTTTTTTTTTTTTTTTCCTCAATTTTATTTTTCTTCCTTTTTTGATTAGTTCTGTCATATTTTACCTCTTTTTCTCTTTTGTCTTTCTTCATTGCTTAATTTCTTGTCCCTCTATCTCTTCCTTCTCTTTCTGATCCCTGAATACCAGGCGATGTATGCCTCTGTACCTTCTGGCCAGGCTGAGCTGTGAAAATTGAGACCGACTCCCCCAGACCTCATAGCTGCATCGGTGCGATCCCTGGGAACTTTGCAGTTTTTTAACTTTTCTGATTTTCATTTGGTCATTCTTTCCTTTTCTTTCTCTTCCCCCTTCTGGTTTCCTCCATCCCATAGTCTCTCATCTGTACATTCCAACGACAAACTCCCCTAGCATTCTTTTATGTTTGTACGCTTTTTGCTCCTCCTCCTCTCTCCTCTCTCCCATATCCAGCTTAGCTTCACACATAACCATCTTCCCGCTGCACCCTACCTACCTGCACCGTGCACTAGACATCACATCACCAAGCGGTGCAGGCACGCCCTATTGGAACCTGCCCAGCACTGACTACCGACCGTCCTGGTGGCTGCGGTGAGTGCCACAAGCAACCCATCCCAGTGGCTCCTCCTCAACTAGATCTGCCCAGCTGTACCACAAGAACGAAAAAAAAAAAAAAAAAAATCTACAATCAATAAACGAGAGAAATATCTACTGAATGCCCCGAAAACAGCAAACAATATCAAAACATTTACAAAAACAAGACAAGATGGCTCCAATAGGCGTCCAAATTAAAACACCAGATAACTCTCCTGTGGAAGAAAATGCACTAGAAGTACCTGATACGGAACTCAAATCACTAATACTCGGAATTTTCCAAGAACTGAGGCAAAAAGCTGACAAACATGAGGAAAAAATAGACAAATTTATGGAAAATACAGACAAAAAATTGGAAGAATTCAGGAAGATGATGCAAGAACAAAATGCCAAAATAAATTCACAACTCGAAATTATACAAAAACAACAATTAGAAATCCAAAAGATAAACAACAAGATTTCAGAAATGGACGGTGTCATAGAAGGGCTGAGAAGTAGATTTGAAACCATGGAAGACAGGATCAGTGGAACTGAAGACAAACACTTGGATACAACTCTGTTTCAGGAAAACTCAGAAAAAAGAACAAAGAAAAATGAAGAGACCCTGAGAGTTATGTGGGACACAATTAAAAGCAAAAACTTACGAGTGATTGGCATACCAGAACAGGGGAAGAAAACAGAAAACACAGAGAGGATCATTGAGGAACTGCTGACAGAAAACTTTCCCAATATCATGAAAGATGAAAAGCTGGTCATCCAAGAAGCTCAACGAACCCCATATAGAATAGACCCCAAAAGAAAATCACCAAGACATATCATATTCACACTCGCTAAAACTAAAGACAAACAAAGAATCCTGAGAGCAGCTCGGGAAAAACAAGAAGTCACATACAGAGGAGAAACAATAAGACTAAGCTCAGATTATTCAGCAGAAACCATGCAGGCAAGAAGGCAATGGGATGACATATATAAAATCTTGAAAGAAAAAAATTGTCAGCCAAGAATAATATATCCTGCAAAACTCTCATTCAGATTTGATGGTGAAATTAGGTCATTTCCAGATAAACAGAAACTAAAGGAATATGCAAAAGTCAAACCAAACTTACAAGAATTATTAAAGGGAGTTCTTCGATCTGAGGACAAACAGCTTAAGCCCTCAGGCAGGACCTAGGACCTAGGACGCAGGTTAACATGAACCAGATACCATTCTAGGAACTGAACTACAGACGACTTTCCAAAAACAAAAGATATACAACAGGGAATCAGAGAAATCAATCAAAGGATGACAACAACATCAAAACAATGAAAGAGGGAACAAACGGCATAGGTATAGAACCTTCTAAAGGAGAAGAAGGCAAGGCGATACCAAGTAACGGTAGACTGCTTCAAAATTATAAAGATAAGGGTAAAATTCATGGTAACCACAAAAAAAGTTAACAAACCAACTCATAAAAATAAAGACGAAAAACATAAAGTCTCAACAAAAACAAAACCTACAAAAACAAAAGAAATGAACACAAAATCCACAAACAAAAGGAACTCAGCACAAGAGAGTAAGAAGAACAAAGAAAACTTCAGCATCACAAAAAAAAGCACTACAAAATGACAGCAACAAACTCACATCTATCAATAATTACACTGAACGTAAATGGACTCAATGCACCCATAAAGCGACGGAGAGTGGCAGAATGGATAAGAAAACAGGATCCATCTATTTGCTGTCTACAAGAGACACATCTTAGAAACAAAGATGTGAATTTATTAAAAATCAAAGGTTGGAAAAAAATATATCAAGCTAACAACTATCAAAAAAGAGCAGGAGTGGCAATTCTAATCTCAGATAAAATAGACTTTAAAACAAAATCTACCATAAAAGACAAAGAAGGACACTATATAATGATTAAGGGGATGATCCATCATGAAGACATAACCATAATAAATATCTATGCACCCAATGACAGGGCTCCAAAATACATAAAAAAAACTCTAACAGCACTGAAAAGAGAAATTGACAGTTCCACAATAATAGTAGGAGACTTCAACACACCACTCTCAGGAAAGGACAGAACAACTAAAAAGAAACTCAGCAAAGATACAGAAGTCCTAAAGGACACAATCAGCCAACTGGACCTCATAGACATATATAGAACACTCCATCCAACCGCTGCAAAGTACACATTCTTTTCCAATGCACATGGAACGTTCTCCAGAATAGACCACATCTTAGGCCACAGAGCAATCCTCAACAAGATCCAAAATGCTGAGATAATTCACAGTATCTTCTCTGACCACAATGCCATCAAGGTAGAAATTAACACTAGAAAGAGCAAGGAAAAAAAATCAAACACATGGAAACTGAATAATAATCTGCTTACACATCAATGGGTAATAGAAGAAATCAGAGATGGAATTAAAAAATTCCTAGAATCAAATGAAAATGAAAACACATCATACCAAAACCTTTGGGACACAGCAAAGGCAGTCCTCAGAGGACAATTTATAGCAATAGATGCACATATCAAAAAAGAAGAAAGGGACAAAATCAAAACATTAACTACAGAACTCAAACAAATAGAAAGAGAACAACAAAAAAAGCCTACAACCACCGGAAGAAAGGAAATAGTAAAGATCAGAGCAGAAATCAATGAAATAGAGAACAGAAAAACAATAGAAAGAATCAACAAAACCAAAAGTTGGTTCTTTGAAAGAATCAACAAAATCGACAAACCACTGGCCAGACTGACAAAAGAAAAACAGCAGAGGGCACAAATAACCCAAATAAGAAATGAAATGGGGGACATTACAACAGACCCAACTGAAATAAAAAGGATTATAACAGAATATTATGAAAAACTATATTCCAACAAATTTGAAAACCTAGAGGAAATGGATAAATTTCTAGAAACATACGGCCTACCCAAACTACAACAAAGCGATATTGAAAATCTGAACAGACCCATAACAAGAGAAGAGATTGAAAAGGTAATAAAAAAACTCCCAACCAAAAAAAGCCCTGGCCCAGATGGCTTCACTGGAGAATTCTACAAAACATTTACAGAAGAGCTCGTACCAGTTCTACTCAAGTTATTTCAGAGCATAGAAGAGGAAGCAACACTTCCAAATTCATTCTATGAAGCCAGCATAACGCTGATACCAAAACCAGGCAAAGACATCACAAAAAAAGAAAATTACAGACCAATATCTCTCATGAATATAGATGCAAAAATTCTGAACAAAATTTTAGCCAATAGAATTCAGTATCATATCAAAAAAATAATACACCACGACCAAGTAGGATTCATACCAGGTATGCAAGGATGGTTTAACATTAGAAAATCCATCAACGTAATCCACCACATAAATAAAAGGAAAGAAAAAAATCACATGATTATCTCAATTGATGCAGAAAAGGCATTTGACAAAGTCCAACACCCATTCCTGATAAAAGCTCTCAATAAAATAGGTATAGAAGGGAAATTTCTCAACATCATAAAGGGCATCTATGCAAAACCAACAGCCAACATCATTCTTAATGGAGAAAGGCTGAAAACATTCCCCCTGAAAACAGGAACAAGACAAGGATGCCCTTTATCACCACTCCTATTTAACATTGTGCTGGAAGTTCTCGCTAGAGCAGTAAGGCAAGAGAAAGAAATAAAGGGCATCCAAATTGGTAATGAAGAAGTTAAACTCTCCCTGTTTGCAGATGATATGATACTATACATAGAAAACCCTAAAGACTCCACGAGAAATTTACTGGAACTAATAGAAAGATTCAGCAGAGTAGCAGGATACAAGATAAACATTCAAAAATCAGTTGGATTCCTATACACCAGTAAAGAGAACGATGAAAAGGAGATCAGGAAATCAATACCATTTTCAATAGCCCCTAAAAAGATAAAATACTTGGGAATAAATCTGACCAGGAATATAAAAGACCTATACAAAGAAAACTACAAAACACTGCTGCATGAAACCCAAAGGGATCTACATAAATGGAAAAACATACCATGCTCATGGATAGGCAGACTCAACATTGTGAAAATGGCAATTCTACCTAAAGCAATTTACAAATACAATGCAATTCCGATACAAATACCAACAACATTCTTCAAAGAGATGGAAAAACTAATTATTAACTTTATATGGAAAGGGAAGAAACCCCGAATAAGTAAAGCACTACTGAAGAAGAAGAATAAAGTTGGAGGACTCACACTACCTGACTTGAGAACCTACTATACAGCTACAGTACTCAAAACAGCCTGGTACTGGTACAACAACAGAGACATTGACCAATGGAACAGAATTGAGAACTCAGATGTAAATCCATCCACCTACGGTCACCTGATTTTTGACAAGGGCCCAAAATACATCAAATGGGGAAAAGACAGTCTTTTTAACAAATGGTGCTGGCAAAACTGGATATCCATTTGTAGAAAAATGAAACAGGACCCATACCTCACACCATATACAAAAACTACTTCAAAATGGATCAAAGACCTGAATATAAAGCCTCAAACTATAAAATTCATAGAAGAAAAAATGGGACCAACACTTCAGACCTTAATACATGGCATTAACAGGATACAAACCATAAACATCAACACAAAAAACCCAACAGATAAACTAGATAATTGGGATCTTCTAAAAATCAAACATCTATGCTCTTCAAAAGATTTCACCAAAAGAGTTAAAAGAGAACCTACAGACTGGGAAAAAATTTTTGGACAGTACAAGTCAGACAAAGGTCTAATCTCCATAATCTACAAGAAAATCCAACACCTCTACAACAAAAAGACAACCAATCCTATCAAAAAATGGGCAAAGGAAATGAACAGACACTTCACCAAGGAAGACATTCAAATGGCCAACAGACACATGAGGAAATGCTCGCGATCACTAGCCATTAGAGAAATGCAAATTAAAACCACAATGAGATACCATCTCACCCCGGCATTACTGGCACGAATCAAAAACACTGGAAATAACAAATGTTGGAGGGGCTGCGGGGAGACGGGAACTCTTATACACTGCTGGTGGGAATGCAAAATGATACAGCCATTTTGGAAAATGATATGGCGTTTCCTCAGAAAGCTAGAAATAGACGTACCATTCGATCCAGCAATCCCACTCCTAGGAATATATCCTAGAGAAATAAGAGTCATCACTCGAATAGACATATGCACACCTATGTTCATGGCAGCATTATTCACAATAGCAAAACGATGGAAACAACCTCGATGTCCATCAACAGACGAATGGATACACAAACTATGGTACATACACACAATGGAGTACTATGCAACGAGAAAGAACAATGAATCGGTGAACCATCTCATAACATGGATGAAACTGGAGGACATCATGCTGAGTGAAATAAGTCAATCACAAAAGGACAAATATTGTATGAGACCTCTATTGTAAAAACCCATGAAAAAATTCACATGCAAAATGTAACAATCCTTGTTGGTTACCAGGGATGGGGGGGGGGGAATACTAAATAGGTAATAGGTAAGTGGTAACTTGGGTGAGAGATGAGATAGTACATAGTACAGGGGAAACTAACACAACCTGCACAAGGAAAGGTCATGGAGGCCCTATAGACACATCCAAACCCCCCGAGGGACTGAGTTGTTGGACGGAGGGCTCTGGGGACCATGATCTCGGGGAACATCTAGCTCAATTGGCATGACACTACTTATAAAGATAATGCTCTACATTCTACCTTGGTGAGTAGTGTCTGGGGTCTTAAAAGCCTATGAGCGGCCATCTAAGATACTCCACTGATCTCATCCCTTCGGGAACAAGGGAGAACGAAGAGAACAGGATACAAGGAAAAGATTAGTCCGAAGGACTAATGGTCCACAGCTACCAAGGCCTCCACGGGACTGAGCCCAGTACAGCTGGATGGTGCCCGGCTACCACCAATGACTCCTCTGACCAGGATCACAACAGAGGGTTCTGGGCAGAGCTGGAGTAGGATGTAGAGTATAATTTTAACTCCCAAAAAAAAAAAAAAAAAAAAGAAGACCAGATATACTGGCCTAAAGAATACTAGAGAAACCTCGAGAGTGTGGCCCCCAGACACCCTTTCAGCTCAGAGGGGAAGTTACCTTCAAGGTTTGATGTTAAGCCTGGGAATGGACACCCCAGTAAAACTAAATGGGACTAACGATGTACAGGAGTCCGGTGACAAGGGCCAGAAGGCAGAGGGAGAGTAGGAAACTGATGATAAGGAACACAAATTGAATAAGGACACTGTCGATGTATTGTGAGATTGTTGACCACTGCTATAGGGCAACATTTGTAGTAACTATTAAATGGGAGGCTGTTTTGTCCTGTAAGCCTTCATCTTGGGCGAGAATGGCAGCACAATTGGAAGAGCATAGTCAATATCACTTAAATGTGTAAGTAAAAAGTTTTGAAATGGTGTTTAAATAAAATAAAAATAAATAAATAAATAAATAAATAAACAAATGAGACTAAAGAGGTACAATAGTCCACTGACAAGGTCCAGAAGACAGAAGGGGACAAGGAAGCCCCCTGGTGATAGGGAACACAAGGTGGAGTAAGGATATTCTTGATGTGCTGTGAGATTGTTAACCATTGTCATAGGGCAACATGTGTAGTAACTGTTAAATGAAAAACTATTTTTTCTGTAAGCCTTCATCTTAAGTGAGAATAACAGCACAGTTGGAAGAGCGTAGTCAATGTCACTGAACTGTGAATGTAGAAATTTTTGAAACGGTGTATCTTTGGCCATCTGTAATTTTCATCAAAAAAAAAGGTTGAGAATTTAGAGGCTTAATACGTTGTGGGGTTGTTAACCAATGTCAAAAAACAACATGTGTACTACTATTTCATGAGAAACTATTTGCTCTGTAAGCTTTCACCTGAAGTACAATAAAATATATATTAAAAAAAATAAATAAAAAAAAATAAAAAAAAAAAAAAATAAAGTACAACAACAACAAAAATGATACCAGGTGAGCCAAAAAAAAAAAAAAGAGTAATGGCTGCCTATTGCTAATTAAAAAGAACGTTAAAAATGTCATAACTAGATGTCAACTATGGAAACTGGAATTCATCTTCTAGAAAACTAGGCAGATTCTACATTCAAAGAATTCAACAAGAGAGTAAGAATTTTAGGGGATGACAAGGTCCCCTCAGTGCTGCTCTATATTTTCACAAAGTTTCCTTTGGGGCTGAACTTTTCCACGCCTTTTCTTAGACCAGAGATAACTGCTAGAAGCTTTAGCCAAACCTATTCATCCAAACAAAGCCATTTTCCACAGGTGACCTATGAACCTGACAGATTCATTGGCCAGTTCAGAGAAATATCCAGTTTTGAACTGTTTACTTTGAAGTCCATCCAATCCAACCAAATGCAGTCAAATTTGGAAATCTCATGAAGAAATTTGCTCCCCAGAAAGTGCTATCTAGCTCAAGTCTATGGAAAATACCCTGGGAATAGTCCATTTCAAATCATAGCATACTGGAATTTCTCCTTTCTGCCCATCCCTGTTCAGAATTATAATGGATATTTTCATCATTTAGCAGTTACTAGAGTTTAAAATATTGCAGTGGGCAAATCTGCTGCAAAAGACCTCTTTAAAGTTTTAAAAAGCAAAGATGTCACTTTGAGGACTAAGGTGAGCCAAGCCATGGTATTTTCAATTGCTTCATATGCATGCGAAAGCTGGACAATGAATAAGGAGGATTGAAAACCAGTTGATGCCTTTGAATTACGGTGTTAGTGAAGAATACTGAATATACCATGGACTTCCAGAAGAATCCATCTTGGAAGAAGTATAGCCAGAATACCCCTTAGAAGCAAGGATGGCAAGGCTTTGTCTCACATACTTTGGACATGTTATCAGGAGGGACCGGTCCCTGGAAAAGGACATCATGCTTGGTAAAGTAGAGGGTCAGTGAAAAAGAGGAAGATCTTCAATGAGATGGAATGACATAGTGGCTGCCTCAACAAGCTCAAACACAGCAAAGGCTGTGAGGATGGCACAGGACCAGGAAGTGTTTTGTTACATTGTACATGTCACTATGAGTTGGAACCGATTCGACAGCACCTAACTACAACAGTTTTAAGTTAATGTAAATTAACTTTAGAGCTATGTTTTATTTTTATTTCTGTTTCTTCCAGACTAATTTCTATCCATTTATGTATCCCACTCACCTCTCATATGTTACCACACACCAACTAATTTACTGAAAGGAGTCTCCATTACGTTTCTCTTCATTCAATAGTAATGTGTCCATTCTGTGCCTTTCCCATCAGTAGACAAGTGAATGTTAAACTTTACTGGCATTCTGGGTGCCAAGAATATTCACCTCTATCAGATTTCATTAAAGCCCTGTGAATGGATCAAACTCATAAAAAAGTAGAAAAGCAATTACACTTAAATGCAAAAAAGAAACAGCAATCATATAAAAAGTTATAAAGGATTGTTTTGTAATCCACTACCTACTACCAGTTGCCCAGTTGATTCCAACTCATGGCGACTCCATGTATGTCAGAGTAGAACTGTACGCCGTAGGGTTCTCAATTGCTGATTTTTCAGAAGTAGATTGCCAGGCATTTCTTTCAAGTCATCTCTGGGTGGACTTGAATCATCAACCTTTAAGTTAGTAACCAAGTGCATTAACTGGCTATACTTCTCCCAAGACAGATTTGTTTGCTCTTCTGGCAGTCCATGGTATATTCAATATTCTTCACCAACACCATAATTCAAATGCATCAATTCTTCCTCTGCCTTCCATATTCATTGCCCAGTTTTCGCGTGTATTATGAGGCAATTGAAAATACCATGGCTTGGGTCAAGTGCACCTGAGTCTTCAAAGTGACATCTTTGCTTTTTAACACTTTTACAGAGGTCTTTTGCAGCAGATTTGCCCGTTGAAATACTTAAAACTCTAGTAACTATTAAATGTTGAAAATATCCATTATGGTTCTGAATTGAGATGGTCAGAAAGGAAAAATTCTGGTATGCTATGATTTGAAATGGACTATTCCCAGGGTATTTTCCACAGACTTGAACTAGACAGTTAACATAGCAATGATTGTGAGGATGGCACAGGACCTGGCAGTGATTTGTTCTATTGCACATAGGGTCTCTATGAGTTGGAACCGACTCAACAGCTCCTAACAACAACAGTTCTAAAAATTAAATTATCCCAAAAATACACTTTGAGGAATATATTTTTTTATTCTTTGGAGGTAAGAAAGGCTTCCTTTAGGCTAGTTACAATACTAGGCTTCCAGGAAGAAGGAGACATCAATGTCTATATAAGAAATAAATGTATATATGTATAACTGCCTTTGCCAAATTTAACTTATACTCTACACAACTGTTGTAAGACTTAGGGGAATTTTTTCAGTGGGAATTTGGCAATATTAGAACTGAACTGATGATCCTAATCCTGGGATTCAGTAAGAAATAATGGAAAGTTTGGAGTAAGGCGATCTTGGATTTAAGTTTTAGTTACACCCTATACAAGCCACCTATTCTCAGCAAGTTACTTAAAGTCTCTGAACTTTAGCATCTTCACCTGCAAAAATGGAATATACTATCTAACCGATGGTGGTGTTTCAAAGATTGAATAAAGCAATGTCTTTAAGTGGTTAGCATATTTTCAACAATTTTTTATTTTAAAATCTTAGAGTTGGCAAAAAAGCCTGTAGTTAATTTAGTCCACTTTTTGACCCAATGCAGGAATTACCCACCCAAAAATTTCCTGACAGATGATCCTACAACCTCCAGTGAGGGAGAGCTCAGTATCTCACATGTAGCCATTCCCTTTCTAAGAATATTTTTAAATTTTAGTGTTTTTTATATATATATTTCACTTCTAACAGGTCTTATTTCATTCCTTTTCTTAGTCTTTGTTCATGTTTTAAATTCCCACTTTTATTTCTTTAAGCATGTTAAACATGTATTGAGAATTTTTAAAAAAGGCAGTATCACAGAGGTTAGGAGCATGACCTCTGTTTTGTGCCGTCGAGTCAATTCAGACTGATAGCGACCCTATAGGACAGAGTAGAACTGCCCCATAGGATTTCCAAGGCTGTAAATCTTCACTGAAGCAGATTGCCACATCTTTCTCCCTCGGAGTGGCTGGTGGGTATGAACCACCAACCTTTCTGTTAGCAGTCAAGTGCTTAACCACTGTACCACAAGAGCTCCTTCAAGTTAGACTGTGCATATTCAAATCCCAACTCTCCTCCTAAAGTTTTATGGGTCTGGTTCTGCTCTTATTATTTCTGCTGCTCTCTTATGGAGGCTTGTTTGTGATTGCTAATTGTGATCACCTATCACTGTGGATTTATCTATGGAAGTTCTGTGAGGCTTGAGTAGAAAGCGGGTTCCTCCAGAGAAAACGTTCATTTGCTTTTGACTGATGCCTGAAGGTGTTACAAATTTTTGAACATGTTAAAATAATTCCTTAGATTGGTATTTTTCTGATCACATGGATTATCTAGCTTTGAACTCTAATCCCAGGTGAGGTAAACCACTGATTATGAATCATTAGGGAGGATATTTTCCTTACTGCCCGGATTGTCTTGGCAGCTCCCTTCACAGGGTAGAATATTTCCCTGAAGGGATAGCCCATTTAATTTTTGGCCTTTATGTATTTTTCTCAATATCTTGATGGCTCACTCGTTCATTTAAAATTACGTTAACTTAAAATTTGATGGAGATTTTTCAGGTTATGTTGTTCTGCCTTATTTTTAGAAATGTAAGACATTTTAAATTTCAGTTTTATGATTCAGTGTATCAGCTATCTATACAAAATTTACAGTTATCTATTAGTGTCTTCTTCCAAGTTGTTGTTATTGTTATTGTGTGCCGCTGAGTTGATTCTAACTCATAGCAACTCTATACGACAGAGTAGAACTGCCCCACAGTGTTTCCTAGGCTATAATCTTTACCGAAGCAGATCACCAGGTCTTTTCCTCTACAGAGCAACTGGGTGGGTCCTAATTGCCAACCTACTTCTTCCAAGGCATGGGCAAAAATATTGAAGTCTTTCTCCTGTTCTAGCTAAATCCACTGTCTCTATCTGTCCCTTAGTTCTCATTGTTTCTCACCTATCAAGAACATTTCTTCAAAAATTATTCCCTGTATGTTATACATCAATACTTTTTTTTTCTTTTCTACTGAATCATTCTTATAGCATATCAACAGGTTATCATTTTGGGCACTATAAACAACAAACAAACGCTTATGACCTCATGTCCCATTTTTCTCTCCTTTCCTTTATGACAAAATTCTGAGAAGATGTTGTCTATACCTGTTGTTCTCAAATTATTTATTCCTATTCTATCTTGAATCTGTTTCAGTGAGGTTTTGTCTTCACTACGCCATTGAAGCTACATTTATGATGGTTATCAATAACCTCCACCTTGCTGGTTCTTCAATATACTAGCCCTATCTTATGCATTAGCTCTGGGGGTGCAGTGGTTAAGAGCTCAGCTGCTAACCAAAATGTCGGCAGTACGAATCCAGCAGCTGCTCCTTTGAAACCCTATGGGGCAGTTCTACTCTGTCCTATAGAGTCTCTGCGAGTGAGAATCAACTCAGTGGCGGTGGGTCTGGTTTTTTGGTTTTATCTTACACGTTGGCAAAGTTGATCACTTGCCCTTGGATACAACGATGGCCTGGTTTTCTCTACCTCTCTGGCTGCTCATTTTCAGTCTCCTTTGCTGGTCCTTCCCCATCTCCCTGACCTCTAATACTAGGCAGCGTAAATGAGTCACTTTGATGTTGATCCTTGACCAAATTATAAAATAGATTAATATTATTACTTCTACTAATAGCTAAAACCAACATATAGATTTCAGAGTTTTTCCTACACTTTATCTCTTGTATTTTGCATCAGGATCCCCCAAAGTAGATATTTTCATGACATCAGATCTACAAATTTTAGCAGATGATTTTGGAACACTTTTGGAAGTATGAAGTTATCAATTTATCAAGAACAAGTTTTTTTCCAGGCCAATCTGATCTCCTTTATTGCTAGGTGTGCTTGATGTGTAGATAAGGAAAATATCATAGATATAATTACTTGTGTTTTCACCAAGTCTTCAGGCTGTGATTCATTTTTTTTATATTTTATTGTACTTCAGGTGAAAGCTTACAGAGCAAATAGTTTCTCATGAAATAGTAGTACACATGTTGTTCTATGACATTGGTTAACAACCCCACAACGTATTAAACCTCTAAATTCTCAACCTTTTTTTTTTTTTTTTGATGAAAATTACAGATGGCCAAAGATACACCGTTTCAAAAATTTCTACATTCACAGTTCAGTGACATTGACTACGCTCTTCCAACGGTGCTGTTATTCTCACTTAAGATGAAGGCTTACAGAACAAAATAGTTTTTCATTTAACAGTTACTACACATGTTGCCCTATGACAATGGTTAACAATCTCACAGCACATCAAGAATATCCTTACTCCACCTTGTGTTCCCTATCACCAGGGGACTTCCTTGTCCCCTTCTGTCTTCTGGCCCTTGTCACTGGACTACTGTACCTCATTAGTCTCATTTGGTTTTTTTTTTTTTTATTATTTTATTTTATTTTAACACCATTTCAAAACTTTTTACTTACACATTTAAGTGATATTGACTATGCTCTTCCAATTGTGCTGCCATTCTCACCCAAGGTGAAGGCTTACAGGACAAAACAGCCTCCCATTTAATAGTTACTACAAATGTTGCCCTATAACAGTGGTCAACAATCTCACAATACATCGACAGTGTCCTTACTCAATTTGTGTTCCTTATCATCAGTTTCCTACTCCCCCTCTGCTTTCTGGCCCTTGTCATCGGACTCCTATACCTCGTTAGTCCCATTTAGTTTTACTGGGCTGTCCATTTCCAGGCTTAACATCGAACCTCGAAGGTAACTTCACCTCTGAGCTGAAAGGGTGTCTGGGGGCCACACTCTTGAGGTTTCTCTAGTATTCTTTAGGCCAGTAAATCTGGTCTTTTTTTTTTTTTTTTTTTGGGGAGTTAAAATTATGCTCTACGTCCTTCACCAGCTCTGTTCAGAACCCTCTGTTGTGATCCTGGTCAGAGCAGTCAGTGGTGGTAGCCGGGCACCATCTAGCTGTACTGGACTCAGTCCGGTGGAGGCCTTGGTAGCTGTGGACAATTAGTCCTTTGGACTAATCTTTTCGTTGAATCCTGTTCTCTTCATTCTCCCTTGCTCCCGAAGGGATGAGACCAGTGGAGTATCTTAGATGGCCAATCATAGGCTTTTAAGACCCCAGACACTACTCACCAAGGTAGAATGTAGAGCATTATCTTTATAAGTAGTGTCATGCTAATTGAGCTAGATGTTCCCCGAGACCATGGTCCCCAGAGCCCTCCGTCCAACAACTCAGTCCCTCGGGGGGTTTGGATGTGTCTATAGGGCCTCCATGACCTTTCCTTGTGCAGGTTGTGTTAGTTTCCCCTGTACTGTGTACTATCTCACCTCTCACCCAAGTTACCACTTATCTATTACCTATTTAGTATTCCCCCCCCATCCCGTCCCTGGTAACCAACAAGGATTGTTACAGTTTGCATGTTTATTTTTTCATGGGTTTTTACAATAGAGGTCTCATACAATATTTGTCCTTTTGTGATTGACTTATTTCACTCAGCATAATGTCCTCCAGTTTCATCCATGTTATGAGATGCTTCACAGATTCATTGTTGTTCTTTCTCGTTGCATAGTACTCCATTGTGTGTATGTACCATAGTTTGTGTATCCATTCGTCTGTTGATGGACATCGAGGTTGTTTCCATCGTTTTGCTATTGTGAACAATGCTGCCATGAACGTAGGTGTGCATATGTCTATTCGAGTGATGACTCTTATTTCTCTAGGATATATTCCTAGGAGTGGGATTGCTGGATCGAATGGTATGTCTATTTCTAGCTTTCTGAGGAAACGCCATATCATTTTCCAAAATGGTTGTATCATTTTGCATTCCCACCAGCAGTGTATAAGAGTTCCCGTCTCCCCGCAGCCCCTCCAACATTTGTTATTTCCAGTATTTTTGATTCGTGCCAGTAATGCCGGGGTGAGATGGTATCTCATTGTGGTTTTAATTTGCATTTCTCTAATGGCTAGTGATCACGAGCATTTCCTCATGTGTCTGTTGGCCATTTGAATGTCTTCCTTGGTGAAGTGTCTGTTCATTTCCTTTGCCCATTTTTTGATAGGATTGGTTGTCTTTTTGTTGTAGAGGTGTTGGATTTTCTTGTAGATTATGGAGATTAGACCTTTGTCTGACTTGTACTGTCCAAAAATTTTTTCCCAGTCTGTAGGTTCTCTTTTGACTCTTTTGGTGAAGTCTTTTGAAGAGCATAGATGTTTGATTTTTAGAAGATCCCAGTTATCTAGTTTATCTGTTGGGTTTTTTGTGTTGATGTTTATGGTTTGTATCCTGTTAATGCCATGTATTAAGGCCTGAAGTGTTGGTCCTATTTTTTCTTCTATGAATTTTATAGTTTGAGGCTTTATATTCAGGTCTTCGATCCATTTTGAAGTAGTTTTTGTATATGGTGTGAGGTATGGGTCCTGTTTCATTTTTCTACAAATGGATATCCAGTTTTGCCAGCACCATTTGTTAAAAAGACTGTCTTCTCCCCATTTGATGTATTTTGGGCCCTTGTCAAAGATCAGGTGACCGTAGGTGGATGGATTTACATCTGGGTTCTCAATTCTGTTCCATTGGTCAATGTCTCTGTTGTTGTACCAGTATCAGGCTGTTTTGAGTACTGTAGCTGTATAGTAGGTTCTCAAGTCAGGTAGTGTGAGTCCTCCAACTTTATTCTTCTTCTTCAGTAGTGCTTTACTTATTCGGGGTTTCTTCCCTTTCCATATAAAGTTAATAATTAGTTTTTCCATCTCTTTGAAGAATGTTGTTGGTATTTGTATCGGGATTGCATTGTATTTGTAGATTGCTTTAGGCAGAATTGCCATTTTCACAATGTTGAGTCTGCCTATCCATTAGCATGGTATGTTTTTCCATTTATGTAGATCCCTTTGGGTTTCATGCAGCAGTGTTTTGTAGTTTTCTTTCTATAGGTCTTTTACATTCCTGGTCAGATTTATTCCTAAGTATTTTATCTTTTTAGGGGCTATTGAAAATGGTATTGAATTCCTGATCTCCTTTTCATCGTTCTCTTTACTGGTGTATAGGAATCCAACTGATTTTTGAATGTTTATCTTGTATCCTGCTACTCTGCTGAATCTTTCTATTAGTTCCAGTAGATTTCTCGTGGAGTCTTTAGGGTTTTCTATGTATAGTATCATATCATCTGCAAACAGGGAGAGTTTAACTTCTTCATTACCAATTTGGATGCCCTTTATTTCTTTCTCTTGCCTTACTGCTCTAGCTAGAACTTCCAGCACAATGTTAAATAGGAGTGGTGATAAAGGGCATCCTTGTCTTGTTCCTGTTTTCAAGGGGAATGTTTTCAGCCTCTCTCCATTAAGAATGATGTTGGCTGTTGGTTTTGCATAGATGCCCTTTATTATGTTGACAAATTTCCCTTCTATACCTATTTTATTGAGAGCTTTTATCAGGAATGGGTGTTGGACTTTGTCAAATGCCTTTTCTGCATCAATTGAGATGATCATGTGATTTTTTTCTTTCCTTTTATTTATGTGGTGGATTACGTTGATGGATTTTCTAATGTTAAACCATCCTTGCATACCTGGTATGAATCCTACTTGGTCGTGGTGTATTATTTTTTGGATATGATACTGAATTCTATTGGCTAGAATTTTGTTCAGAATTTTTGCATCTATATTCATGAGAGATATTGGTCTGTAATTTTCTTTTTTTGTGATGTCTTTGCCTGGTTTTGGTATCAGCGTTATGCTGGCTTCATAGAATGAATTTGGAAGTGTTGCTTCCTCTTCTATGCTCTGAAATAGCTTGAGTAGAACTGGTACAAGCTCTTCTGTAAATGTTTTGTAGAGTTCTCCAGTGAAGCCATCTGGGCCAGGGCTTTTTTTGGTTGGGAGTTTTTTTATTACCTTTTCAATCTCTTCTCTTGTTATGGGTCTATTCAGATTTTCAATATCACTTTGTTGTAGTTTGGGTAGGCCGTATGTTTCTAGAAATTTATCCATTTCCTCTAGGTTTTCAAATTTGTTGGAATATAGTTTTTCATAATATTCTGTTATAATCCTTTTTATTTCAGTTGGGTCTGTTGTAATGTCCCCCATTTCATTTCTTATTTGGGATATTTGTGCCCTCTGCTGTTTTTCTTTTGTCAGTCTGGCCAGTGGTTTGTCGATTTTGTTGATTCTTTCAAAGAACCAACTTTTGGTTTTGTTGATTCTTTCTATTGTTTTTTTGTTCTCTATTTCATTTATTTCTGCTCTGATCTTTACTATTTCCTTTCTTCCGGTGGTTGTAGGCTTTTTTTGTTGTTCTCTTTCTATTTGTTTGAGTTCTGTAGTTAATGTTTTGATTTTGTCCCTTTCTTCTTTTTTGATATGTGCATCTATTGCTATAAATTGTCCTCTGAGGACTGCCTTTGCTGTGTCCCAAAGGTTTTGGTATGATGTGTTTTCATTTTCATTTGATTCTAGGAATTTTTTAATTCCATGTCTGATTTTTTCTATTACCCATTGATGTGTAAGCAGATTATTATTCAGTTTCCATGTGTTTGATTTGTTTTCCTTGCTCTTTCTAGTGTTAATTTCTACCTTGATGGCATTGTGGTCAGAGAAGATACTGTGAATTATCTCAGCATTTTGGATCTTGTTGAGGATTGCTCTGTGGCCTAAGATGTGGTCTACTCTGGAGAACGTTCCATGTGCATTGGAAAAGAATGTGTATTTTGCAGCGGTTGGATGGATTGTTCTATATATGTCTATGAGGTCCAGTTGGCTGATTGTGTCCTTTAGGTCTTCTGTATCTTTGCTGAGTTTCTTTTTAGTTGTTCTGTCCTTTCCTGAGAGTGGTGTGTTGAAGTCTCCTACTATTATTGTGGAACTGTCAATTTCTCTTTTCAGTGCTGTTAGAGTTTTTTTTATGTATTTTGGAGCCCTGTCATTGGGTGCATAGATATTTATTATGGTTATGTCTTCATGATGGATCATCCCCTTAATCATTATATAGTGTCCTTCTTTGTCTTTTGTGGTAGATTTTGTTTTAAAGTCTATTTTATCTGAGATTAGAATTGCCCCTCCTGCTCTTTTTTGGTAGTTGTTAGCTTGATATATTTTTTTCCAACATTTGACTTTTAATAAATTCACATCTTTGTTTCTAAGGTGTGTCTCTTGTAGACAGCATATTGATGGATCCTGTTTTCTTATCCATTCTGCCACTCTCCATCTCTTTATCGGTGCATTGAGTCCATTTACGTTCAGTGTAATTATTGATAGATGGAAGTTTGTTGCTGTCATTTTGTAGTGCTTTTTTTTGTGATGCTGAAGTTTTCTTTGTTCTTCTTACTCTCTTGTGCTGAGTTACTTTTGTTTGTGGATTTTGTGTTCATTTCTTTTGTTTTTGTAGGTTTTGTTTTTGTTGAGACTTTATGTTTTTCGTCTTTATTTTTATGAGTTGGTTTGTTAACTTTTTTTGTGGTTACCATGAATTTTACCTTTATCTTTATAATTTTGAAGCAGTCTACCATTACTTGGTATTGCCTTGCCTTCCTCTCCTTTAGAAGGTTCTATACCTGTGCCGTTTGTTCCCTCTTTCATTGTTTTGTTGTTGTTGTCATCCTTTGATTGATTTCTCTGATTCCCTGTTGTATTTCTTTTGTTTTTGGAAAGTCCTCTGTAGTTCAGTTCCTAGAATGGTATCTGGTTCATGTGAACCTGCGTCCTAGGTCCTAGGTCCTGCCTGAGGGCTGAAGCTGTTTGTCCTCAGATCGAAGAACTCCCTTTAATAATTCTTGTAAGTTTGGTTTGACTTTTGCATATTCCTTTAGTTTCTGTTTATCTGGAAATGACCTAATTTCACCATCAAATTTGAATGAGAGTTTTGCAGGATATATTATTCTTGGCTGACAATTTTTTTTCTTTCAAGATTTTATATATGTCATCCCATTGCCTTCTTGCCTGCATGGTTTCTGCTGAATAATCTGAGCTTAGTCTTATTGTTTCTCCTCTGTATGTGACTTCTTGTTTTTCATGAGCTGCTCTCAGGATTCTTTGTTTGTCTTTAGTTTTAGCGAGTGTGAATATGATATGTCTTGGTGATTTTCTTTTGGGGTCTCTTCTATATGGGGTTCGTTGAGCTTCTTGGATGGCCAGCTTTTCATTTTTCATGATATTGGGAAAGTTTTCTGTCAGCAGTTCGTCAATGATCCTCTCTGTGTTTTCTGTTTTCTCCCCCTGTTCTGGGATGCCAATCACTCGTAAGTTTTTGCTTTTAATTGTGTCCCACATAACTCTCAGGGTCTCTTCATTTTTCTTTGTTCTTTTTTCTGAGTTTTCCTGAAACAGAGTTGTATCCAAGTGTTTGTCTTCAGTTCCACTGATCCTGTCTTCCATGGTTTCAAATCTACTTCTCAGCCCTTCTATGACACCGTCCATTTCTGAAATCTTGTTGTTTATCTTTTGGATTTCTAATTGTTGTTTTTGTATAATTTCGAGTTGTGAATTTATTTTGGCATTTTGTTCCTGCATCATCTTCCTGAATTCTTCCAATTTTTTGTCTGTATTTTCCATAAATTTGTCTATTTTTTCCTCATGTTTGTCAGCTTTTTGCCTCAGTTCTTGGAAAATTCCGAGTATCAGTGATTTGAGTTCTGTATCAGGTACTTCTAGTGCATTTTCTTCCACAGGAGAGTTATCTGGTGTTTTAATTTGGACGCCTATTGGAGCCATCTTGTCTTGTTTTTGTAAATGTTTTGATATTGTTTGCTGTTTTCGGGGCATTCAGTAGATATTTCTCTTGTTTATTGATTGTAGTTTTTTTGTTTGTTTGTTTGTTTCGTCCTTGTGGTACAGCTGGGCAGATATAGCTGAGGAGGAGCCACTGGGACGGGTTGCTTGTGGCACTCACCGCAGCCACCAGGACGGTCGGTAGTCAGTGCTGGGCAGGTTCCAATAGGGCGTGCCTGCACAGCTTGGTGGTGTGATGTCTAGTGCACGGTGCAGGTAGGTAGGGTGCAGCGGGAAGATGGTTATGTGTGAAGTTAAGCTGTATATGGGAGAGAGGAGAGAGGAGGAGGAGCAAAAAGCATACAAACATAAAAGAATGCTAGGGGAGCTGG
Source organism: Dugong dugon (assembly GCA_030035585.1). Lineage (NCBI taxonomy): Eukaryota > Metazoa > Chordata > Mammalia > Sirenia > Dugongidae > Dugong > Dugong dugon. The sequence continues at coordinate 87,334,278 of CM057460.1, read as the reverse complement.
TCGTTGGAATGTACAGATGAGAGACAGTCGTTCTGTCTCCCACCGGATGCTCTGCAACGCTGCTCTCCCGTTCGCTGGTCTCCGATAGGAATCCAAGATGGTGGATCCGCGCTGTGTTAGCTGGTAAGGAATCTCTGCATGAGTCTCTCCTCGCTCTCCATTCTCTTTTAGTATTCTCACTCCGTTTGGTGTTTGGCTGAGTTCTTTATCTCTTCATTTGGTGTTCTAGGGTTTCAGGATTGTTGATTCTCTGTTAGGCTTAGTTTTTCGGATCTTTGCTGTGGAGGGATGGTGTGGTGCTTCTGCCTAGAGCGCCATCTTGCCCCGCCTCTCCAGGCTGTGATTCTTAATGATGTTTCTGCTGAAAAGATGATAAAGTATCTAGGAAATTGAACAACCTAATGCAATGAATACTAATTAAAGGATTGAAATTTAAAAAAAAAACAAACAGGAGGGGTCCTTAGTACCATTCCATTGAGTTATGCCCTTGCTCCCAGTTGTTTCATTCATTAATCAGCTGATTAATTAAACCAATATTTATCAAGTACCTATATCACGAGGCACTGTTCTAGGCACTGGCTGTACAACTGTGAACAAATAAAAATGAAAAATTCCCGGATTCAAGAAGCTTACATTACAGGGGGAGACATAATAAAGCAATAAGTAAAATATATCTCATGTTAGATAATAATAAATGCAAAGGAGAATAAAAGCAGGAAAAGGTAATAAGCAATGGGTGTGTGAATGACTAATTATGAATAGGGTGGCCAGGACAGACCTTAGTATGAAGACATATATAAGTAAAGACTTGAAGGAAGGGAAAGAGGAAGGTTATTATCGCTTTATTCACAATTGCATCCCAGTGCTTAATACAATGACCAGCACAAACTGATGGTCAATAATATTATTGAATAAATGAACAGATAAATAGATGAAAGCTGATTATCTGGATAGGCCTTCAACCTAGTAACCTAACAGAATCATATGAAACATTTCCTATAGAAAACAGTCATCTGGCTTTGATTTTTTTACTTGTACTTTAGATGACTTAACAGAGCCACACAGCGAAGGAAGGAATAATTCTCTGGTCATCAAGCTATTGGAGTGTCACCTGTTGCTACATCTCATTATCTCAAAGACAACGTTTAAAAAGGGACCTGTATACTTGTGATAGAGGAGCCCTGGTGGGGCAGTGGTTAAGAGCTTGGCTGCTAACCAAAGGGTCAGCAGTTCCAACTCACCAGCTGCTCTGCAGGAGAAAGATGTGGCAATTTGCTTCCGCAAAGATGTGAGCCTCGAAAACCCTATGGGGCAGTTCTACTCTGTCCTATAAAGGCTCTATGAGTTGGAAGCAACTCAGTGACAACAGGTTATACTTGTGATAAGAGCATATGCTAGCTGGGAGGTGAAATGTGTGATATATCAGGGAGCATGATTTAATATTAGTACTTTATTTTCTTTTGAGATTCTGTAATATATACTGTAGTAATTACAGGTGGACTCAATCCTGAGAGTTTTTGGTTTTTTGTTTTTTGTTTTTTTTGGTAGGGGGTAGGAGGATGGGATAGGTCCTATTGATTCTGTGTGTAAAATAGAATCAAGCCAACAAAGTCTTTTAAAAATGCAAAATAAATATCTCCAACATGTTTTAGAATGTCCTTTAATATTGATAAAATTTTTTCCTCAAGGTTTTCACCTAGTTTTTTCAAGCTCATGGTCCTTTAAAACAGCCTGGGTTTCCCTAGGGGAAGTAGACTGACGTGTCCAAGGTGTTTTCTGTCAGTGTCTAACTCGCTGGCAGTACGCTCAGCAGGTCTTCTCACTCTTTCTTCTTTGGATTGTCTGAAATGGCCAAAAATGGAAAATACGAAGAAAGTTGTTATGACTACCTCTATAACAGCAGTTGCCATTAGGGAATTATCTTCCATTTCTCATAATTAAATTGCTTGTGATTTCTTTTTTAAATGCACTTTCATCAAGCTAACCTGCCAAAGCAAACCCAACAAAGTTAAATTTTCCTAAAAGACTGACTAAGGATGAAAAGTCAGCAATCCCCAACCAGAGTCAAAGTGACTAAGTTGGCCATGTTGTTTTCCAGAGCTTCACTCTGAGAACTGTCTTAGGCTGGGTTCTCTATAGAAGCAAAACCAGTAAAGCACATAAATAGAGACAGAGAGAGAGAGAGAGAGAGAGATTTATATCAAGGAAATGACTCATGCGGTTTTTAGAGGCTATATGTCCCAAGTCCGTGGGGTAGGAAAGAGGATTATTCTGATTCACGCAGCTGCAGCAGCTGGCTAGCCCAAGATCCACAGGCCGGAAAGCAGGGCTGTTACTGACTTCTGCTGATTTAGGTAACCACAGGGGCTGGTGAACTCAAGATCGGCAGGCCAGAGAGCAGGGCTGTAGCAGGTCATGAAGATCAATGAATCTCAAGTTTGGCAGTTAAGCTGCTAGCTTAAGTCTGAAAAACTGTAGGTCAGATGAAGAAGAGCCAGCTGTAGGCTCTAGAATAAGCAAAAGCCCCAGCAAGGTGAGTAGGAAGGAAGTAGGCAGAGAAGGGCAGAGAGATGAAGGTCGAGGGGGCGGTGAGCCACCACATGCCCCGCCTCTGCCAGTACCACTCAGCAGATTCCATAATGGGGGTGATCACGTATCAAATTTCAACAGGGAAGTGATCACAACATTATACAACAGCCAAAACAGTGAGAATCATGGCCCAGCCAAGCTGACACACAATCTTAACCATCACAGAACAGATTAAGTTGATCCTGAACTGGAGAGAAGATGAGTCTAATAGATCCTAAATATCCATCTACAAGGCACCATTCTTACTGATTTTTAACATATGTCACATAATCAAAGAATATAAAAGGCTGTTTTTCCTTTAAAATATCTATATTCGGATAATAAATGGACCTTATCATATTTTATTTCCCACTTTACCATCCCAAACTCCTAAAGAATTAAATGGAAACAGCAGTGTGTGGTTTCTTGCCCAAGCACAGTCACTAGTCGAACGATCAGTTTCAGTGAATAACCACCCTTCCTGTTCCGCGTTAGTCCTGAGATTAAGACTACAAATATCAAAATATAGTTGATAGATAATACCTGTGCTCAAGTAATAATGGAAAAGCATGCTGAGATCTTTGAGAGAAATACCTTATTTTAAAACAGAAATATTCAAAATTATATAAAATTTTAAGTGGGGTCATATTAAATAAGAATTGGTATTTATTAGAGTAGGGTCTGAAAGAAAATTTGGTTTTATGTCTGTTTCGATATCATTTATATGTACTCCAAACCAAAAAACCACACCCACTGCCATCAAGTCAATTCTGACTCATAGTGACCCTACAGGACAGAGTAGAACTACCCCGTAGGGTTTCCAAGGAGTGGCTGGTGGAACTGCCAACCTTTTGGTTAGCAGTCGATCGCTTAACCGCTGCACCACCAGCGCTCCATGTGTACTTGAGAAGCACAGTCTATGAACACAAAAATATGTAGTATATACTAAGTAGTCATTGTAGTTGGTCTCCATAGGAACTCCATTAGATAAATATATTGTTGACCTAGCTCTATTTGTTTTATGTACTTGAAGGCAACGGATCATGCATCTTTATTCTATTAATTGTTTCTTCCCACCACTCAGGTCACTTTCTCAAATAAATGAGACTTTTTGGTCTACATTAATATCTGTCTTTTCTATACACTTCCTCCATTGAAGTAGTCAAGGATATGTGATCGATTTCTATAGAGAAAAGCCAAAGGGCCTAAACAACATTTACAATGTTATCAAAATTTGGGTAATGTTATTTTCATCTGTATGATAATCTGGATGAGGTAAACATTTTATAACTTGCCAGAATGTTAAGCTATTTATTGCCTTCTTACTTGATTTTATAATTATGATTTTAATATACTTATTTGGAAATTAAACCCTGCTCAGGTAGAGGGGTGCAAAAGTTTTAGAGATAATTTGCCAGAAACATATCATCATTCCTTGAGTGAGTCTGAGTTCTCCCACTGCTACCCTTAACTACCTTTATAATAATGGCCAAAGTGTTTACTCATCAGATTCCTGATCTGTAAAACGAGGTGAGTCATCTAAATACTACCTGTTATAAATTGAATTGTATCCCCCCTAAAAAGATATATTGAGATCCTAACCCTTGTGACCCTGGTTGGAAATAGGATTTTTATTTTGTTATGTTAAAGAGGTCATACTGGAGTAGTATGGGTCCTAAACCTAATCTCTTCTGAGTGGTGTCTTATAAAGGGAATTACTGATACAGAGATACACACACCCAGAGGGACGATGCCACGTGAGGACCCATCTACAAGCCAAAGAACATCAAGTATTGCTGGCAGCTACTAGAAGCCAGGAGAGAGGAACTAGCCCCTCAGAAGGAATTGACAGGGCCAGTGCCCTGATATGGATTTCTAGCCTCCAAAACCATGAGACAATAAATTTCTGTTCTTTAAAGCCACTCACTTGTGGTATTTTTGTTACAGCAGCACTAGGTAACTAAAACAACCTAAGGTTGCTTCCAGCTCCATTGGAAGTTAAATTCTTCCATTTATTATTCTTTAACAAGTTGACATTAGAATTCATTGAAACGAGCAAGCCAGATTTCTGATTCTACCCTGTGCCGAACAGACCAAGGTTCTGAATCATTGCCATGTGTATGGCTTCTGAGGGAAAATTTTCTGCTTAGAGCTCTCCGGAGGCAGTCTCATGGAAGCCACAGCTGACTGAATAAGCAATGGTTACTTGGCCCACTGGTTGGAATCCAGATACTGGTTATGCCCTATTATAACTACATGAACAGACCAATACAGTGCTCTGAATGCCTGGAAAATCTGAACTAGAAGAATAAAATGGATAAATTACTGATGGAATTTGGAGCCGTATAGCCATTACAAGCAGAGAAGCTGGAGAGGTCACGGTGAATTATTAACAAGCTCAAGAAATGTATAACAATTTCATCTAAAGATGATGGAGACTTGCTTCTCCTTACTAGTCTAACATTGATTATACTTTTTGATGTGAGCCCGCATATAAAAGGTTCAGAACTTTTTGAGACAGATATTTCTACTCTAGAGAACATTAAAAAATAATTTTATAAAAATAATAATAATGTTATGAGCCACAGTCTTTTGTGGTGAGTTCTCCCTCCATAGCCATTTCTGAAGTGTGAACACAAACTGAAAAACATTCTTGTCTCAGGAGGGCCAAACTCAGATGTAACCTGTCATGGCTTCTCTTATTGTGAATGACTTGCCTCTCTCTTTCACACCCAAGACAACTGACAGAAATTATCTCAATTACAACTTCTCCTTTTTCAGTGGAGGCATGGGCAGTATGTACATGACTCTCAGCAGCAGAGAGATTACAATATAGCAGTGCAAAAATGTTCATGACAAGATGTAAAATCTGTCTTTACCATCAGCTCCTCATTTCCTGAGGCAATTTGAGTGATTTTCTAATCAGATTCTCACAGCCAAAAGAGACTACTTAGAAGACATCCTAAAATCAATAATCTAGGGGTACTTTAATGAGGGAAAATCAGAGAATCACAAAATTAAATAGGCATGAAAGGAGTCACTCAGTTTAGCCATTTGCCTGCAAATTTTCACCATACGAAATGATGATTATTGTTCCTTTCTTCTTTATGGTTCTTTAATGAGAATTTACCAAGTGAATGTAAAAGCTCCCCCACATTGTGGTAATTAAGAGGGGCCTAGAAAGATGTCATCTACCTTCTCATTTCCAGAGTTCAGGCTTCCTCCTACCTAATTCCAAAGATGTGAGTCAAATTGACATCAGAGAAGTCAGACTGATCATCTTCAGGGTTTTTAGTGCCAACCCCAGAGCAAAGGGTGCAAAGCAGCTCCTAGAATTACCTTTGATGGGCAGAAAGTTTCCTTCATTGCTTCCTTGACTCATTCAGTCAACATTCAATCGTGAAGTGCCTATAACATTCCAGACATTGCTCTGGACGCTAGGGATAAAAGACAGAAACGAGATCTCTACTGGTACAACTCCTACATTCAATATGGGGAAAGAAAACAATTGAAACAAGTAAATGAACGAGAATATGTGAAGATTCACACTGATGAGGTGTCTTCTTTAGATTATGAGACTGGCCTCTAATGATGAGAAGGGCAGTCAAGAAAAGTTTAAATATATATATGTATATAATGTTTTCTCTTTACAGACCTATGTCACAGTATTTATTTCTAGAGTACCACCTGACAGCTCAAGAACAGGCAACACCAGCAGGCCTGCCTCTCCCCAGTAGGCACAAATCTGCATATGTCACTAAGGACACCCCTGGTTGCTGTGCATCCCAGAGGACTGGGGAAGTGGGGTGATGACTCCTGACAGGCTATACATTCTGTGCTTAAAAGCCTGAATCCAGGTGCCTTAGGAATAAGAGGGGGAAATAACACCTTCATCCACTGGAGTTTGAAAGGGTACGGGATACCTCACCAGTTTAGTTCAAACCACCTTGGAAAAAGTAAGGAACCTAGAGGATGAAAAGCTGTCCCTTCATTTTCTAGGGTAATCATTTATAATTCCCCACATTAAGAAACCTACTTTATGATTCCACAAGTGAGTTGATCTCAAAATCTTTTCTCAACTGTGCTCTTAATAAAAAGCAGATGTGGGAACCACCTCTGAACCAGGAGAACCCCTCTCTCCTATCTCTCCCATCCGCTGTCTGTTGCAAATAAGCCAAATTTAAACCAGCAATCACGCATGTTTCCAATCAGCACTCCAACTTTCTCCCCATGGAAGTAACTCCTTGGCCTGCACGAGGGAAGGAAACGTTTCCTTCACAAAGCAATGCCAGGACAGGGAGCAGCTTATTCTCATGACATTTAACATGCTAACCAGCCAGTGAGAAAATCAAGGCAGGAGCAGCAGGGAAAGACAGGAGAGGACCTAGGCCAGCAGAAACAATGAGAAGGAGAGAGAATTGGGGAAAACGTTTATAAAGTTTGGGAACATGAAGCTTGTCTTCCTAAAAGCTCACTCTATTGTACATTCATAAGTGTGGCTCATGAATAGACATGCTAACTCTACTTTGTCTCGCACATCCATTCCTAATCATAAACTCAACAAACAGAAGTGATATTCTGAAATGCATTGGAGTGGGGGAAGGGGTTGGCTTTTGTGGTATGTGGAAGGAAAGACATTAAACTTCTGCAGCTAAACACCAAAAATGTCCCAGTGTCCTTTTATAACAACTCTCTCTCCTCTGCAGGAGAAATTTAAATATTTTCCGTACTATGAAGAATAAGAAAATGCTGTGATTATCTAAAGAAAAGGTCCCAGGAACAAAACCTGTATGGAAGGAATGATAACTAAAAATGCAAGAAATAGGCATTTCTCCTCCCAACCTCAGTGACGCTTATCTAGACATGCCCCTCGAATGTATCTCGCCCGTTCTCAGAAAATGTATGAACTCATTTGTGAAAAACGATGAGCTCTTTGAGGCTTCTGGACATTTCATGAAAGAAACAGGCTACATGGGAATATTGATGTTGACGTTGGCTTTTGTTTGGGGTTTTTAAATACACATGCAGAAAAAGATTATTTGTAAGAATGTTGAGACAGCTTCACTGCTTGCATAGTCGCTATCAAAAGTAATTAGTAACAGGCCAGTCTTCCATGTGAAAGTCTTTTCACTGGAAAAGCTACCAGTTAGGTTGTGTGTGCTTGTCTCTTTCAGACAGCAGTTCTCAAAGCGGAGCGAAGCAGCAGCATCCATAGTAACAATCAAAACACCAACAAGCAGGTGGTTAATTCAATAAAACTCTTGAGCACACAGATAGCTGATAATGCCTAATTGACTGAACTGATAGTGAGTAGCTGACGGTTCTGGGAATTAAACTGGCTATTTATTTTAATCTGTTTAATTTAAAATTGGAACGTTTTATTGTACAGTAAATTTATATAAATTTTTTAATGGTTGGTTAAGTTACATGCTTATTTTAGGATGGCAATTTTAAAACGTTTATCACATGTAGCTTTTAAAGATATTTTCAGTTTTCCCCAAAGCACTACAGAAGAGAGTCTAATGCAATAAACATAAAAAGTCAACAGACCATCACACTGTGTTTAAAAGAGCCTTCCCGGCAACAATCGGCCTGTTTCAAATCTTGCCTCTGCTGCCTTCTAGCTCTGTGAGCTTGGGTAAGTTACTCTCTAAGCCGCACTACAACCATCTGTTAGATGAGTTCAAAATCGTTCTCAACTTGGAGTTTTCATGAGCCTTAATAAAATAAGGCAGGTCAGAATGCCTGGTACATAGTAAGTATTCATTTATATTACACACTCTCCTTTTCAACTTAGCATTAGCTAGCTAGGAGTCTCTGAGTAGTGCAAATGGTTAAGGTTCCCTACTGCTAACTGAAAGGTTGATGGTTTGAGTCCACCCAGAGTTGTCTCAGAAGAAAGGTCTAGATACCTAGTTTTGAAAAATCAGCCATTTAAAACACTACGGAGCACAGTTCTACTAGGACACACATGGGCTCGCCTTGAATCAGGAATAGACTTCATGGCAACTGGTTTTTTGTTTTTCAGCTAGCTAATCTACACATTTGCCCTGGAGGGCTCACAGACCCCAGCTCTGGAGCCACTCTTCTCAGGAGAAAACCTATTAGCATAGGGATTATTAAGAAGCACATGGCTTCTATTGCTTGCTAAAATCCAAAATATAGAATCACGGTTATCTCAGAGACCACTCTTGCAAGAGCTGTTAGGTAAAGAAGAAATTAAATTTGTATTCTGTGCAAAAGAGGGCTCACCACAGACTCAGAGAATGCTAGCCTCGCAATACATCTTAGGCTAATCAACACCCAACATCCCACAACACACTCTGCCTCTTTACCTAAATCATACCGCCTGTCTACTACCCACCCCACCCCCCACCCCTGCCAACACCTTATTTTATAAGGAAAAAAGACCCAGTGAGTTGGTATGGTTTTCCCAGATTTATCAGAGCTTTGAAGCAATCCAGAACCAAATCTGGGATCTCCTGACACATGAATTAGTTTTTGGTTTCCCTCATTTAAATCGATGACATTGATTCTATATAAAATAGAAAATATGTGACTCTTGTGCACAAGCTTGTTCATGGGCATTCCCAGGTAAGCTTGAAGCAGAAGCCACACAGCAACCATGCTATTGACTTGTCAAACGATCAAAAGTCGTTGACTATGATGTTGTCTCAGGTTTATCAGAAAAATGGCAATCACCTCTGGTCAGGGTTGGATCTGAATGTGGCTGGTGAGGCAGCCTACAGGTAGGTCTTCTAGGAGATGAAGTCTGGAGGACACATAGCATGAGCATCTAGTTTTTCCTGGCCAGCGAAGACTGACATTTTACCTATGATGTAGCTTTGCAAAAACCACTTTCTCATTTTGAAATGGCTAGAATAATAGAGCCTCCACAGCAGAAGTGCTCTGGATAAGAGAACAGGTTTCCTTCATTCAAGAAATTTCTCTTCTTGGTAGCTAAGGGCTGCCACTTGCAACTATTCTCATCAAAGGAAAGATATTAAAAAGAAATACTACTGGGTACAGTGAAAATCACCAAAACTACTTACAGTAATTTAAAATAACATACTCTTTTAGTGAAACATTGCCAAATTAACTTTTAAAATTCCAGCAGAGAGAATCTTTGCAGACCAGGGACCATAATGTATCAATCTCTTCCTGCTGTTAATTGCTGTCTGCACAGTGGTCTGCTCAGAACTCTGACATCATGGTGATCAAGTGTCTTCTCCTGCTCTGTTCTTTTCAGCCCCTTAGGGCACGCACAGCCCTACCTGATCTCCACAGACTTTAGGAGAGTTTTGTCCTGATTCGGCAACAACTCGTCCACTCAGACATTAAGCCCCAGCATGGTTAACTACAGATATTCTCCACCAGGAGGCACTGGTGATTCAGCGGTATAATTCTCCCTTTCCATGTGAGAGACACAGCGATGCACTTCACGTACAGCTACCACCCATTTGTCAACGGAGGCTTGCAAGTTGCTAAGATTCTGAACAAGTTTCAGCAGAGCTTCCAGACTAAGGTGGATGAGGAAGAAAGACCTGCAATTTATATCCAAAAATCAGCCATTGAAAATCCTATGAATTACAATGATCCAATCTGCAACCAATCACAGGGATGGCACAAGACCAAGAGACTTGACAGCAGCTGACAACAATCTCTGCCAGATGTTCTTTCCCTCTCTGTGCATCTCAGTAGCCTCTGTAGGAACAAAGACCCATTCAGTAGATGGAGGTTTTGTCTCCTCACCGAAGACACTTTCTCTAATCCCTTCTTTAGAGCACTTCTGCTCTCCTCAGTACAGAAAACCCAGCAGGACAAACCCTGGCCCTCCTTCCTATGTCTCAACATTAGGGATTCACCAACTTTCTCCAAGGAACTATCTTGGAGCCACTTCATACATACTTCTAAATTACACAAATTCAAGCATGCAAACTTGAGGATTGAGTTTGTGATCGAGATTGCAGCTGAGAGCAATCCCACCTGTCATTCCATTCAATGAGAAAATGCCCAAGATGGGAGAAGTCAGTCTGCTTTTCCCTTAACTGTGATTGCTGTATGTAAAAATACATATTTTTGGAATAACACGGCCCCCAAATACAAGCCAACCACTTCATCTGGTGCTCATCTGCTTGAGAATCTGAGGGAAAACTGGCTCTATCTTGGTTTCCAACAGAGCATCTTCCTTAAAGCTTTCCAAAAGCTATTTTGTCTCTATGTGATTTTCACTTACTCACTGCCTTTGGAATCTTACCCTCCCTCAACATGTGATTCTACTGTAGTCCATTCTTGTCTGGCATTTGATAAATCATTGTGGTTTATCTCCCAATTTATTGTCATGGAGTAATAAATAAAACAGTCAAATCAGGAAAGCCACCACTTCTCCCCTTTGGTACTCTTCCTGTAAATTCCTGGTGAGTCTGAGGTCTAAGCCACTCTAAAAGAGGTTTAACACTATGGAAAAAGGACTGTGAGCAAGTATCATATGGATGTGACATAGTCTCTCCTAGGGGAAAGAAAAGGTATCAAGTCCAGTCAGCCCGCTGAGTTGACATTTCATAAAAATTATAAATTTAAGACACTACACCAGTGCAATTCTTGAATTGTCCTCAAAAGAGGTAATGTTTAGATGGTTTCAAAATATAAGACCACCACTTCCTGGCTGCTCTACTGAAATTGCATACTGAGGTGGTCCAGCCATCTTTGGGATTTGCTTTTTTTGTCTCCCTCCAAAATCAAAAAATAGAACCTGATAGTTCACTTAATTCAATAGAGCGTGGGAAAAATGGAGCCTGTAATGAAGTTGGAACACCTACTTGTCAGGGAGCTCTATCTGGATCCCAATGGAGATAACTAAGATGTTAAGAGATTTAAAAAGGAAGGAAGAGACAGCAAATAAGGGTACGGTAAACCTCAACACAAACAAGGCAGTGAGTTCAAAAGCTGACCCTACTGAGACTGTATACACCTGTCGTCATAGCAGACAAGACGTCCCTTGAGAGATAAGGCTAAAAACTACTACAGAAAAAAGCCCAAAATGCCTAAGGGAAAGGGTCCTAGAAGTTGGAAGCCCCAGTCTGAGAGGTGGAGAGAGCCTTAATCAATAGAATTAAGGAGGAACTTAATGGAGGGGAATAGAAAAACCTGGCCAATTTTTCCAGCATCCTTAACCCAGAAAAATGTGGTGGTGTGTCTGGCATCCTTGCCATCTGCTTATTCCTTGGAGCGTGACACTAAACTTAGGTGCTGAGAGAGGCAGGCAGACCTCTGTCAAACACACAGGAATGTCCTCACCAAGTCACCCCAGAGAGGGCTGAGAGCAACGCTATGTGCTTCCTTTATAGTGATCTAATTTCTTCGTCTTGCCTTTGTAAGAATAATACAGAGCATAGCATCTACTTTAGCCCTGTAACTCACTGAGAAAGAAGAGAAGCCAGTGCCAAAACCAGAACTACACATTGCAGACCACAGTAGCATCTTTCATTAAATAGCAGCTCTATCGTCCAAGCCATTTCAACGTGGGAAAGTGGTTTTTGCAATGTTGTATCATATGTAAAATATCAGCCTTCGATGGTTTATCTGCAGGAATGAGGAGAATTACAGCATCTGTGACAGACACACAATTATTACCTGTAATCTAAGACTGTAACTAATTTAGTTCTTGGCTTACCAATACTCAGTCATCTAAATATTCATATAAACTTGACTGCTCTTTGAAGTTTTTCAAAGACTGTCATTGTAAAACTGAAACAAATTCCAAACATGTAGGCAAGACTGTCCCTCAAATAATAAGTCTGTTTCTGCAAGATCAGTTCATAGGTCATAGATTCTGAGAATGAGGGCAAAATCTTAACACAAAACTCTCCTTGTATTCTTCAGAACAGGATAGGCTTTGCTGCAGTAACAAATAAACCTTGACATCATGGGATCAACAATACAACAATTCTTTTATCTCTCAGATAAAGTCTGATTTGGATGGTGTAAACTTTCCAGGTCAGCTGTTCTTCAAGTGATAGTTCAGGCATCCAGGTTTCTCCACCTCTCCTTTAAGCAGGAAACAAGAGATGGAGGAAGAACACTGACTTTTAACTTCTACTCACAATCCATTGACCCAAACCGGTCATATCACCTCAACTTAACTACAAGGAGGCTAGGAGATTAAAAAAGCACATGAACTATTTAGTTTGTATTAACTGTCATTGCCCATTCACATTCATACACTTATTTCTCCTAATTTCTGAAGCTAGGTAAGATTAGACTTAGTGGAGCTTCAAGCATGATGTAAGGACTGGCTCTATATGTAGGTGGCATAGGAAGTGACTTCTGTAAAACAAGACGGGGGAAGCAAGGAGAAGACTGCCTAACAAAAATGGTCTCTCCCTTGCAATTTCTATACTATTTTTTCACTTGGGTTAAGGCATTTAAGGCTATTTTTAAAATGCAAATATTACTTGAGAGGACTACACTTTGAGCAAGAAATGTTTACCAAAAGGAATCTTGAAGGGGGCAAGTGAGAGGATAAAATTCCTATCTGGGTGAAAGGCCAAAGGAAAACTTTCCTGAGATTAAGGCTCATTCTACGGATCATCTGCCTTGATCATCTAGGGCAATGGCAGTTGAGATCAGGAGGAAGAACCACGTGCAAATGGTGGAGATTCTCCATGCTCCCATGGATTTGACATCAGCCATTAACACCCTATCTGGAGCTGGTTTATGAGTTGATCTTTCCAGACATTTTGCTGACCTCTGAAGAAGGAGAAAAATAAACTAGTAAATTAAGCTGGGTAGTATTAGGTCATGGTGGTAAGCACACGAGCTGTCAATCAAAGAGACCTGGGTTCATATCATTGATTCCATACTACTTACTAGTGATACGAGCTAGGCAATTTATTTAATGCACATGAGCTTTACCTGTACATGGGAAGAGTATCCTGTGACAATTGCTTTGAAGTCGTTGAGAGGATAAAATGTAAAGCATTGGCTCAGAGAAGGTATTTAAAAGATATAACTTTGCCTCCAGATTACTCTTGGATAGAAGGAGACAGGAAAAAAAAAATTGAGCTTCAACCCTAGGAAGCCAGGAGGAGACTTGAGGTGTAGCAATTCTGGGCAATTATGAGATAACTGAGTGTATTAGTCAGGGTTTCTCCAGAGAAACAGGACCAATTATATATGTGTGCGTGTGTGTGTGCGTGTGTGTGTGTGTGTGTGTGTGTGTGTGTGTATAATTGTTGTTGCTGTTGTTAGGCACCATTGAGTAGGTTCTGACTCATAGCGACCCTATGTACAATAAAATGAAACACTGCTGGGTCTTGCGCAATCCTCACAATCATTGTTATGCTTGAGCCCATTGTCGCAGCCACTGTGTCAATCTATCTCATTGAGAGTCTTCCTCTTTTTAGCTGACCCTCTACCAAGCATGATGTCCTTATCCATGGACTGATAACACATCCAAAGTATGTGAGACATAGTATTGCCATCCTTGCTTCTAAGGAGCATTCTGGCTATACTTCTTCCAAGACAGATTTGTTTGTTCTTTTGGCAGCCCATGGTATAGTCAATATTCTTCGCCAGCATCATAATTCAAAGGTGTTAATTCTTCTATGGTCTTCCTTATTCATTGTCCAGCTTTCGCATGCATATGAGGTGATTGAAAACATCATGGCTTGGGTCAGGTGCGCCTTAGTCTTCAAAGTGACATCTTTGCTTTTCAATACTTTAAAGAGATCTTTTGCAGCAGATTTGCCGAATACAATGCATCCTTTGATTTCTTGACTGCTACTTCCATGGGTGTTAATTGTGGATCCAAGTAAAATGAAATCCTTGACAAGTTCAAACTTTTCTCCATTTATCACGATGTTGCTTATTGGTCTAGTTGTGAGTTTTGTTTTCTTTATGTTGAGGTGTAATCCATACTGAAGGCTGTGGTCTTTGATCTTCATCAGTTAGTGCTTCAAGTGCTCTTCACTTTCAGCAAGCAAGGTTGTGTCATCTGCATAACACAGGTTGTTAATGAGTCTACCTCTAATCCTGATGCTGTTTTCTTCTTCTTACAGTCCAGCTTCTCAGATTATTTGCTCAGCATACAAACTGAATAAGCATGGTGTAAGGATACAACCCTGACGTACACCTTTCCTGACTTTAAACCACGCAGTATCCCCTTGTTCTGTTCGAACGACTGCCTCTTGATCTATGTACAGGTTCCTCATGAGCACAATTAAGTGTTCTGGAATTCACATTCTTCAAAATGTTAACCATAATTTGTTATGATCCACACAGTCAAATGCTTTTGCATAGTCAATAAAACACAAGTAAACATCTTTCTGGTATTCTCTGCTTTCAGCCAGGATCCATCTGACGTAAGCAATGCTATATTTGGTTCCATGTCCTCTTCTGAAACCGACTTGAATTTCTGGCAGTTTCCTGTTGATATACCATTGCAGCTGCTTTTGAATGATCTTCAGCAAAATTTTATTTTGTGTGTGATATTAATGATATTATTCAACAATTTCCACATTCGGTTGGATCACCTTTCTTTGGAATAGGCATAAGTATGGATTTCTTCTAGTCGGTTGGCCAGGTAGCTATCTTCCAAATTTCTTTGCATAGACGAGTAAGCACTTCCAGTGCTGCATCCGTTTGTTGAAACATCTCAATTGGTATTCCGTTAATTCCTGGATCCTTGCTTTTAGTCAGTGCCTTCAATGCAGGTTTTACCTCTTCCTTCAGTATCGATGGTTCCTGATCATATGGTACCTTCTGAAATGATTGAACGTTGACCAGTTCATTTTGGTATAGTGACTCTGTGTATTCCTTCCATCTTCTTTTGATGCTTCCTGCGTCATTTAATATTTTCCCCATAGAATCCTTCAGTATTGCAACTCAAGGCTTGAATTTTTTTTCATTTCCTTCTGCTTGAGGAATGCTGAGCATGTTCTTCCCTTTTGGTTTTCTATCTCCAGCTCTTTGCACATCATTATAATGCTTTACTTTGTCTTCTCGTGCCGCCCTTTGAAATCTTCTGTTCAGCTCTTGTACTTTATCATTTCTTCCTTTTGCTTTAGCTACTCAACTTTCAGAGTCTCTTCTGACATCCATTTTGATCTTTTCTTTCTTTCCTGTCTTTTTAGTGACCTCTTGCTCTCTTCATGTATGATGTCCTTGATGGCATTCCACAACTCGTCTGGTCTTTGATCATTAGTGTTCAACGCATCAAATCTATTCTTGAGATGGACTGTAAATTCAGGTGGGGTATACTCAAGGTCCTTACTTTGGCTCTTGTGGACTTGTCATAATTTTCTTCAGTTTAAACACTCACCTGCTAACTGAAAGATTGGCAGTTTGAACCCACCAGCCGCTCTTCAGGAGAAATATGTGGCAGTCTGCTTCTGTAAATATTTACAGCCTTGGAAACACTATGGGGCAGTTCTACTCTATCCTATAGGATCACTATGAGTCAGAATCAACTCAATGGCAAGTGGTTTGGTTTTAGTTTATATATAGGAGATATATACATATATATCTCCAATAGAATAATTATATCTATGTATGTGTTTGTGTGTGGGGGTGTGTGTGTGTGTATATGTAGAGAGAGAGAGGAAGAGAGATTTAGTGATTTTAAAGAATTGGCTCATGCAGTTGTGGGGTCTGGCAAGTCCAAAATCCATAGGTCAGGCAACAGGCTGCAAACTCCACAGTCTTGTGTTGAAATTGGCAAGCCAGGTGGCAGTTTATTTCTGGCAACATATCTATGTTATACTCTTGAGGTAGAATTCTTTTTCCTCTTGGAATCCTCAGTTCTTGCTCTTAAGGCCTTCCATTGATTGAATGAGGCTCACCCACATTATTGAGGATAATCTCCTTTATTTAGAGTCAGCAGATTATAAATATTCACCATATCTACCAAATACCTTCACACAACTTCTAAACTAGTGTTTGACCAACAATTGGCCACCATAGCCTACCCAAGTTGACACATAAAATTAATTACACACTCAATAACTGGTCACAGTGGGAAGGGGGCTGCAAGAAAAGAGAAGGAAAAGGAAGGAAGGAGAACTCAGGACAAACCTGGCCCAATTCACAGTTTGGCCACACTGGTCCTATAGTTCAGTTTGATTCTCATTCTCATTCATTGTGCTCTCACTTTTGGTGACAGCTGGTAGACATGATAATAAATCACCCTACAGAATGACTCTGAAGTTTGCTAAGACATTTACAGAGACCTTTGGCTCTGTATCTTTACAGCCCGCCTTTACTCTCCCACACAGAGTGATGAGTCTGGGTCACACCTCTGATTTCAATCATTAGGGAAATAAGGAAGACAATCTGATCACCAAATGAGCTAGTTCAAAAGAAAAAAAATTACTTCCCAGACTTAAAGTATCTTAAATTATTACAAACTTAGGGAAATATCCTTAACTAGACAGTGCACTGGCATAGTTTTCAAATAAAATTCTATGAAGTTTTCCAGGAACTACTTCCAGAGCTTCTTTTAAAGAAAATCAATAAAAGCATCTTGTTCTACAATGCTACTTTTGCTGAACATTACACATAAATCAGAGAACTGTTGAAGGAAATAACCACGGTTTTGAAGTAAATCCTTCATTATATGATAACACACTTGCTCCAAAAAAAAATCACTTCATCCAGAAAACAGATGCTTACAATGTACAAAAAAAAACAAAACAAAACTTTTTATAGGTCTCCAAGTTGCCTGCATTCAGGCCCATTGGATTTGAACTATAATTAAATCATGATAGCCTTTTGGACTGGAGTTGGACTTTTTTTTAATAGATTAGTTCAAAACCTAATCTATAATTGCGTTTCTTATAAGAATCTTCTCTGCTGCTAACTATATACAGAAAATCTGTGGAGGGAAAATAAAAAGCATGGTTCCTTAAAATATAAGTTAAAAGTAGCCACAAAGTAGTCTGTCTCTCCATTGAAAACTGAATCATACCGTAAGTAACAGCTTCTCACTAGTCACAGTATCTTGGAACAATCCAGGTTCCTCAAGTACCACTTAAAGGCCGGGGTAGAATCTTTCAAGTGCTTCCTTGAAAACCTAGGATAAAAGAAAAAAGAAAATCCTACTATTTCCAGAGATGTGGACTCATAATCAGATTTAATAATTTATCTACATCATTTACCAATTATGCAACATTAGAAAAATTATTTCACTTCTTTGATCCTCAGCTTTCCTATCAGTAAAATGAAAATAATTAAGTGTGATGATGTGAAATGCTCCACCACTGCCTTAGGCACACAGACATTCAGCTACTCTTTGCTGCATATTAATCTATTCTGTCATTTTTATTGAAACTGAACTTTTAGATATCCTCTTTAACCACCGTCTGGGTCCCTTCACTGACGAGATCTATATAAATAAAAATGGAGCTATTATATCATGTGAAAACCACTGGGCGGATGGTATGTTGAATATGATCTGACATAAATTATAGGCTACGTGATATTTAAGAAATTCACTTTGGAGGACCTTGGTGTGGGGCTTTAGAGGAATGAATCCGTGTTTTCCAGAGCAGCTGAAACTGGGGCACGAGAGGCCTATCAATCAGAAGCTATGTTAAGACTCTGTGGTTTCAAATGTGAGCCCCAATTTAAAATCATAAGGACAATTTCTCAAAATCTATAATCAAGAGGCGTCTCACATGGGCAACTGTATGTTTAACAGTGGTTAATAATTTTCCTGAGTGATGTGGCTAAAGGGGAACAATGCTTTCAGATCTTTGAATCTAATGTGTAAATTACTTTTGCTCATGAATTTCAAATGAGAACACTATAGTCCTAACAAAACATGACTCTAAAAAACTAGTCAACTTTGGAATTGAAGTTACCCAAACCAGCACTGTGTTAGAATCATTATTGTTGCTGCTGGATGCTGCTGAGTTGGTTCTGACTCATAGCAGGCCCACACGACAGAGTAGAACTGCCCTATCAGATTTTCTTGGCTGCAGTCTTTACAGAAGCAGATCACCGGGTCTTTCTCCTGTGGAGCTGCTGGATAAGTTTGCACTGCTATCCTTTAGGTTAATAGCAGAGCACTTAACCGCCGTGCACCAGAGCTCCTTGTTAGAATCATGTTGTTGTTGTTAGTTGACACTGAGTGGATTCTGACTCATGGCAACTCCATGTGTGCAGAGTTAGAACTGCTCCATAAGATTTTCAAGGCTGTGACCTCTTGGAAGCAGATCACCAGGCCTGTCTTCCAAGGTGCCTGTGGGTAGGTTCAAACCTACCTTTTGGGTGGTAGTTGGGTGCTTAATGGTTTGTGCCACTCAGGGACCCTACATTAGAGTTATAGGGAATGGTAATAAGAATAAAAGCTACATTAGTCTTTACAAGAATGTGCTACAGTTACTCAATAAGCATCCTTGGTTTTCTCTTGGGTGCCCAGTGTGAGGATTCCAGACACATATGCAGAGTCTCAGTTTGTGGCTGTCCATAATTGAAGGCTTTTGACCTAGGCAACAGAGAGATTCTTTTAATTCTGTGCCATCTAGTGACAAGCAACTGAAAACTACTTGTGATTTGTTTGGCTCTTGTGATGTTGAGCAGGGGAGTTGTTGATAGTGGGGTTGGCTGTTGGTTGTTCTTTCTGTTTGTTTTGTTTTGTTTGTGCTGGGAATAGAAAGATAAATACACTGCATACACCACCATAGCTCAAAAGTCACCCTGATAAGAAGGCACCTAAAGCCTTTCATTATTGTTGACTGTCAGCCTATTAGTGTCTGCCCTTTCAGATCCTGGATTTTGGAAATCCTCCTCGGTGATCCCAACCACCCATTTCCTCCTTCATTGGACCCCTCTTGGATAGATCAAAATAATTTATATTAGAAAAGGCAATGAGCCTCAGCAGACAAAAAGATGAACTAAAAATGTGTACCCAATACCTGCTTTACCACATTTCTTACTGGGAGTCTCCCCAGCAGCTCACGGCTTTGAAAAGTTAATTGTTCAAGTCAGTTCACTCTGAATCTTTTTCTCTAGTTTGAGGGATAAGACACATTCATAAAGAACTGCAACACGATATTAATAATGCCTTGTGATTTATAATAAATTGCCATACTTAAGTGTTTCATGATCTTCCTTGGTCCTCACAAATATCCTGGGAGAAAATCAGGGTATTATTCCCATTTTATAAATTAGGAAATGGAGGCTCCAAGGACCTAAAGAACGTAGCCAAAGTCAACCAGCTAAGAATAGAATTAAATCGCCCACTCCTTGTCCTGTGCCTATAAAAGTCTCATGCAGACTTCCCAGCAATCCATCTTGTTAAAAACAAACTGAAACATGGGTACAGAAAAGAATGAAATGACTTCCAGCATGAGAATGTGGAAAAGAAGCCCTGCTTACTCATTGTTTCATAAATAAATATCCTATGTCTTTACCGAGACTCTAAGTCTCACCAATTATAGTGTGGTAGTTATTTGTTGAGAACTCATTAAGATCAGACATGTTACAAGGTAAAATACGTATAAACACACACACACAATCTTATTTAATTCTTACAATATCTCTATGAGGTAAGGATTATCATACCCATTTACAAATGATTAAACTGAGGTACAGAGAAATTTGCATACAGTTATTCACCTTGCAAATAACTGGCCCCAAATTCCATCGTCAGCTCCTACTAGCTACATTAAGCACCTCACTGCAACACCCCCAGTGCTGAGCACTACGCTCTTGGTAGATAGCACAGATAACTTGACTGAAACACAGGAACTGTGCCTGCTCACTCTAAAATTTGTGAAGTCTAATGCAGAATGCTGTGCTTTATACACACACAGAATTTACTTGCAAGAAGGTAATATTGTCTATTTCTACCCTGGAAGAGTAGTGTATAACTAAGGGTCAAGAAAACGTGTAGAAACCATGCCAGGCGAAGAAAGGGCCCGCTGGCCCTCAGCAGTGGCACAGGACAGGCTGAATTGCAGAACCATTCCCAGTGGCTCTTCACCACACCACCTTCCTCTCTTTCCCCTGGGCAGCTCACGTGCAACTTGGGGGTCTTCTCAACCTCTCAGTAACCCCCAAGAGCCTGCAGAATGTGGAGAACAAAGAAGAAGATGTGGGCTATAAGTTCTTAAAACTCAGCTAGTTTCCAAGAAATGTAATAGAATCACATCCTCTGATTTCACATAGGACATATTCTTATCTCTAGGGTCATATTGGTTCAATTTGATAAATTGCTCTGCTGGCCCCATGCAATCCTATGATTTCATTTTATATATAAGCATTAATGACTTTATTTCAATACTGTTAGCTCTTATGTTTTGCCAAGTGGCACAGGCCTGTACATTTGTGGTTTAACTCTGTCTTCTGTTTATTTCCATTGTTGGTACTATTTAAATAGCTACATTAGCATTCAGATTTAGAAGCAAAGGAAATTAACTGTGTCTTTATGGTTAATGACTACCATTATGTCTTTGTTTCAGATATATCCGTGAATAAAGACAATACGATTCTTTTCTAGTCTTCCTCCAGAAAGCTGATAGAGTAGTTGAGAGCCTGACTAGTAGTAGCTATTGGCGTGGAAAGCAGGGCTTTGTGCTGGGTCAGTTTATGGCCAGCCCTCTGCTTAGCAGAGACCCCAATCTGGTGGCTAGACAGCTTGTATGGTCCCATACTAGATATGGATGGAGTGCTAAGAGACAGAGGAGTTTTCAAAGCATAGCATTCCTGAAAGATATGAAGAGACTAAATCTGTGTAGGTTTGTAAGGCATATGGATGGAAATGGATCTTCATTTATTGTCACATGTAGTATTCAGGACTTAGAGAACTAAATCTAAGAGTGTTTCATCATCTTTTTTGACACAAAGCCCCTCAAAAAAAGAGTCCTTTAAGGATTTTCTGCCAGCATGCTGAGGTTTCACATGCTGATTGCCAAAGTTGGAAACAAGTTTCAGATAATTACATACATTGGAGAAGCCAATGGCCACAATGAAGGATGGGCTGGAGTCACTCCCTAAGAACTGAGAGACCTGGAGACACTGTGCAAAAAGGAAGTCAGCACTAAAGAGACTTTTGATAGAGAGAGAAAGGCAGGAGGGAGGGTGGAAGGGAGAGAGGAAGGGGGAGAGTGAGGTAGGAAGGAAAGAAGGAAGGAAGGACTCAATGGCAATGGGTTTGGATTTTTTTTTAGCAAAACCCCTCCCTGGCTTAGAGTAGCTACTTAGAGAACAAAGAATAAAATCACACCTGCCGTCACTTCTACTTTTATTGACTCCGAACATCAGTTTCATATGCTGTCCTGGGCCCCTGTTCTTGTTAGGATTTATGAATTTTTTTTTCCTGAAATCCACCTGTCAGGATATAAGAGAAAAATCCAAATGATTGATAAATTAGAGATGGTTGCTATGACTAAGGTCTTGAGCCTTGTTTTGGTATTTGAAATCATATTGTAGGTTGAAACCTAATTAGAAAAAAAGGAATATACGTAAGACATCTAGAAAACCCTGTTTTACATAAATCTTTCCTATAAAAATTCAGTTAAAAGAGGACAAGTGAAAGATTAGTGACCCATTTGAATGGCTTTCTTTAAAAAAAAGGAGAGAGAAAGAGTAAAATACCAAAGCAGGACTTGATTTCTGGGAAGCTCCTAACTAATCAGTGTCCACAAAACTGGACTAGGCCTGCCTCAGTGGGCAATGACTGATTTTTCCAAAATTTAAACAAACAGTCCAGGCTCTGATACAATGTGGAAGTCAGCTGGACTCTGGCTTCCTTTGGGAGATCCTGGGGAAATGTCGCCAAGTAATGCAAAGGCTGTCTTTGGCAGAAGATTAACATTCAATTTACATCACAAAAGCCTGTGACCAAATCCCAATCCAACAAGCTACTCTCAACCCCAGGAAAGCCAGAAAACAAAAGGTTTTGAAAGAGCCAAGGTCTAGGCATCATTTCTTGGAAAAGCTGCAAAGATTAAATGCTTTCAACCCTCTGAAAGCCAGCCTGTTCCCAGATTTCATCTCCTTGGCTACTTTTTGAGAATCTCCACGGGTGTATCCTTCTCCAGGTCAAAGATTTGCTTTAACTTCTACAGCCTTGGGTTAGATTATGAAGGCAAAGATAGAGGATAGGATAAATTAGAATTCTTTTTTTAAAATGAGTATATTTTTATCTTTCCTCCAGGAATATGGTCTGTGGGGCCTTCGGGGTACTCTCATCTTTCCAGTTCAAGGAACAAGAACTCATAGTTTCATTTAAAAAAAACAGAACAGATACTGGCACTCACATTGACCACAGCAGGGAAGTTACGTAGCCTGAAGACCATCTTTGGATATAGGAGGTTTTCTAGGCAGTAAATATCTCCACTGGTGATTTATACACAAATGAGTAAGGCAAAAGGGTGCAAATCTAGAAACTCTATACTGTCACTAGTAATTTTCAGTTATTTGCTCCACTGAACTATCAATCTGGTGTAGGTTGAAACTGTCCCACAATGTCAAAGACCCGTCAGTGATGCCAAGTTAAAATTGAGACTCATCCAAGTAGCAGCTTACTCCCTTTTACTACTTATGTGCTTACGTACGGTTCATTTCCTTCCGTGGGCCAAAGTGCCAAAGTCAGTTTCCTCAGCTCATCTCCATCACATCATACGCCCTCCTTTGTCTCCCTTCTGGCTCCACTGAGCTCAGCCAGAGAACTCTACTCTCAAATTACTCCAGTGATAAAATCTTGTTTGTGCTAGTAATTCTGGTGAAGTCTCACATTTGTTTTCAGTGATTTTACATGTGTTGTTTTCAGTAAGCTATTCCTGTATTTCTTTACTGGAAAAGGCAGAACATTCATTCTTCACTCCCTTTTATCTCTTCTTTATATCTTTATTTCTGTGATTGTCTTTATGTTAGGGACTTCAAACAAAGGGAATTTAATAGAAGAAATTGGTCACTTGGTGATGCAAGAGCTGAAAAGTCAAACAGGAATCAGTGAGGCCATCCAAATATTAGCAACACAGAAAGCCACTACCACCCTAGAATGTACACAAACTTCCCAGAGCCCAGGGGCTAATAAAGCTAGAACCACAGCAGCCTGTTCAGCAGGACTTGGAGCCATGGAGGAGATAAAACCACAGCTGGAAACACCAGCCAAGAGCGAGCGTGGGAGAAATATCCTAGTTCGTCTCTCCATCTTCTAATCTCCCTTTGGCCTCTCTTTGGCCTAGGAAATGCCGTCCACATGGGTCAGCCTCCCTACCATTCACAGAGAATGGGAAGGAATGAATCTGAGAGCAAAGAAGCCAGTGACTGCGACAGTCCCTAAAGCTACTGGCTACCTAGTCCAATGCATTGAATTGCCCCATGGGCAATGCGTAGAATCTCTGCTCACAGCATGATGACTCTGAATATTTAATCAAAGTCATAAATGGACCCTGGGGTATAAATCAAGCAATTAGACAGGGTCTCTTCCAACTCTAACATTCTATGACTGTTTATTTCTAAGACATAAAAAAGTAGCCCTTGTTATTCTCAATGACACTACTCACCTGACACATTTACTGCCCTGTGCTAATCAAATATTCCTTCAAGAATATTTATGGAGAATATACTAGTGCTAGGTACTGTGGGAAATAGAGAAGACAAGGCTCTAAAATGTCACTGAGGAGAGTAGATAGTCCAGGTAAATATTAGTGGAGGATGGTGGTTCTCAAGGTATCAGAAGGCAATAGGTGAGAAAGGCCAAAGGAGCAGAACAGACTATCAGTGGTCAATCCTAAACAGGAAGCTTTAGGGGAAGTGGAACTTATGCTGGTAATGTAGGAAGGGTGGGATTTGGTTTGGCAAAGAGCAGCAGCTGAGGAAAAACTTTAGGAGCCAAGATTTAGAGGCAGAAATAAATACATAATTCATCATTAAGAGCAACAAGATCATGAAGAGGAGCCGGGTTATTTCTCGGAACAGGAGAAGAACTAGTTAGAACTATCAGCTTTGGCCAAAATGCTTTCTCATGATTCATACAGCAGGATAATTTTGATGTATTTTTTAGGTGAGATTTGTTTGATAGCATTTTTATTGTGGCAAGCATCCTATCATATTTTTAAGTAAAATATTCATTTTATGGGGCATGTGCTATAAGATTGCAGTGGTTGTAGTTATGCTTAATTTGGAAGGGTTTAGTCGTTTGTTTTTCATTAGACTCACTGTTCTATTCTTCAGATGACATTGACTGACAAAGCATTTTAAGAAAATGTTGCCCGTAGAAATTCACTTAATCTATTTTTGTTTTATTTTCTTTTCCTCTTCTTTAAAAATCAACATGCTTCTAGATGTCAACATCTCTACAGTATCTAATGATTTGCTAGACTCTTGGCTGGTGATAAGTACCTGTTAATATAACAATGACTGAAGTTCAATGTTTCTAGAAATTTATGACTGGATTAACATCTTATGGAAAATAGCCCTTTTCTGGTGGTAAATTCCTTTGTCACTTCTTTCTTCACACATTTACCTTATCCTTGCTTTTCAACACATATTCATTCAAAAGTATTTACTAAGAAGATTAAATTGATGTGAAATACACTGGATTTTGACACAAACAACTTGCCCCTTCTGCATTTATTTGCCAACCGGGCCTCCCCCTTACCCCCACCAAGGTAGTTTTGTTAAGTGCGCTGTGCTTATTATTATTATTATTTAACTGCAAAAAGATGAGCATAGCACGCTTACAAAAATACCTCACAGGGAGGGGGTGTGGTTGGCAAACAAGCATAGAAGGCATACATTATTTGCATAAAAATACTACTGCCAAATCCAATGGGCACTATTCAGTACTTAGTTTATTTGACAGGTTTACAGCTTTTGACACTGTTAAACATTCTCTTCTCAAGACGCACCCTTCTTAGCTTCCTTCATAAACACCATACCTTCATGAATCCCCATTCCTGCTCCCCTTCTCTAACCATTCATTCTAGCCTCCTTCAAGAGCTCTTCTCCTTCAAGTAGTATTTGCCAGGGATCTGATTTCAGGACTGGTCTCTTCCTATGCTATAGTCCTCTCAAGTGACCTTATTCCCTACCCGTGACTTTAATTACCTGATACACACCTACAACTCCCAAATTCATAGCTCTAGCCCCAACTTTTCTCCTGAGATCCAGACCCAAGTGTACAACTAACTGGTTACTTGGTATTGCAAACTGAATGCTAGTCGAATGTCACAAATACGCCCTGTAGATTGTACATCCTAAATACTTCTCTAAACCACCCTTCCCTTTATTCTCACTGGCATTTGTGTCAATGAATTATCATTTTTTTGCCTGGATTTCCTGCTGTCATTTCCCTTTCTCCAATCTATTCCCTTGCTGCTCTCAATACTGCCTGATGAGGATCTTTCTGAAATGCAAGCTGGTTAGCTTATTTCATTGCCAAATAATGCTTTGAAAGCTCCCTGTAGCCAGTCCTTTCCCCTGAGATTTGTGAGGTCCAGGTTAAGGGTAGAAATTGAGGCCCGCCTACTATATACTGAAATATTTAAAATCTGTTAATCAAGCCAATCAGCTGTTAAATATGTTCTATCTTCCTACCTTGACAAATACTCTTTCATGAAAATTTGGAATGTCTGGTTCAAATTTAGATCGCTCGGGCTCTGCAACATTCCCTGCCAGAACTCAGCTGCACATCCAGAGCCATCCCATGACCCATGATCCTTCTCCTTTCTCTTCTCACCTCTGGCTCCATCCAGCATGGCAGGAGCCTCATGTAGACATTCCAGCCTGTAATCTCAATCATCTGCCAAAATTCCCACAAACAGCTGTTCCTCAGCTACCCTACAGGTCTGGCAGATATGCACAAATGTGGTGTGGCCCACCTTTCAGGAAGATAGGCCTTGGGAAGAGGTCTTTCAGATGTGGAATTCTGGAGTCCTGGGTGTTCAGGCTGATCTACGAAGGGGAGGAGGACAGGCTATGGATCAGTGTGTCCCCTTGGCCCTGTAAACTTCTCACCTTGTGTAGAAGGGACTTGACTAGACTCTACAACATGATTTATAGCACATTCTAGTTGCCTATTTATCTATCTATTCCTTCCACCCACTGTAGTCCCTGGGTAGCCCAAACAATTTGTGCTTGATTACCAGCCTAAAGCTTGGCAGTTCAACCCACCCAGTGGTACCATGGAAGAAAGGCTTGGCAATCTGCTTTCATAAATATTACAGCCAAGGAAACCCTATGGAGCAGTTCTACTCTGTAACACATGGTTTTGCACTGAGTCAGAATTGACTCAACACAATGAGTTTGTTTTTTGTTTTTTGTTTTTTTTTTCCACTATACTGTGAGCAACTTAAAGGGCAGGACAGTGTCTTTTGTCATCTTAATACTTTCCTCAGCCTACTTACAGTTTTTAAAAGGATTAATTGAGATAATCCATAAGAAGTATTCTTCATATGCCTGTAATCTTACTCTCCAGGGTCTCTACTTTGTATAACTCTAGGGGGTGGCATTTACATTGTGCTCTCAGGAGTGCCATACACATAAAATAGAACCAGGATGGCATTGTGCAAAGCAGCCACCCAGTTCTCCTAGAGATGACTCTGAATAATAATGATTTAATCAAATACCATACTCATTCATCCCTCCCAGCAATGCATATTAGGTGTGTAAATCAATGAAAGATTTTTTACAGAACACATGCTACCAGGGTGGGAAAGCTGGGCTCCAGATACCAGTTAATAAAGGATACCATCAATGTGATCCCAAGGTTGTCAAAAGTGTCCCACCTTGGGACACCACAGTGAACTCAGAGGAGTTCTGGGGAATATTTTACATTTTTGGGAAGCTTTGATACTCATCATTGGTAGGACACCACATGAATTACTAATTCAAGGTAGTTTGCAGTTTCAAATTAGATCACACTACTTTTGATGACATTAAAACTTTGCGAAGCTAGGTTTTCCACAAGCACTGTGACATAAAGCAAATACCACAGGAAAATCAGTGTGGAACAGGAAATGAGAATGGTAATATCCAATCTGATTTCAAGGTTTCAGAAGCTGAACAGCATCCATCAGGCACACGCATTCCATCAATAAGAAATTGTGGTCAAGAATAAAATTTTTTTCTTTCAATGTATGTAAATTACCTTTTCTTCCAGCCACTAAGTCGTTAAACCAAAACCCGTTGCCATTGCGTCGATTCTGACTCATAGCAACACTACAGGACAAAGTAGAACTGCCCCATAGGGTTTCCAAGAAGCAGCTGGTGGATTCGAACTGCTGACCTTTTGGTTAGCAGCTGAGCTCTTAACCACTGCCAACATAAATATGTATTAAACTGTGTGGACTTAAGTACTTAATAAATGGAATTCTTGGATAGTTCTTTTGGCTTGGGAGTATCATGAAAAAATTATTGATACCCTCAGGGTCCCATGAACTGAGAAAGTTTAGGAACATCTGGAATAATCTCTTTACATGTATTATCTTTTGTAATCCTTGCAGTTAACTAATGAGTTTAGGTGCTGTTGATGTTCCCATTTTACAGACATGGGAACTGAGGACTTGAGCAGTAATGGGACTAATGAGAGATCACAAAATTGCCAAGTGTTGGATCCAGGGTTCAGACTCAACATTCTGACTCTGGAGCCACCACCCTTAATCATTATGCTATACTAAAGCCAAATAAGCAGATAATTCTGTCCAGATGGACCTTGAAACAAAGAAGGCTACTTCCTCACAGAGCTGAAGCTGACTCCTAACCTATAACGACCAGCTAGGGTTGGTGCACCCAGTGCAGTAACTCACGGTGTCACTCCCCCCCGCCCATGCTAATTACCACAATACCATAGCTAAAACACCAGAAAATCTGACAAAATCAGCTACTATAAAAACACTGGCAGCAACAAAAACAACAGCGCATGCTTGTAGCATGTGTAGATGAACCCACATGATCCAAAGCATCATTGTAATTTGGTAATAATGACAGCTCTGACCAGAGCGCATTAGAAGGTTCAAAAAGTAAATTAGTGTAGAGTGTTAGCCTTGTAGGTACATTGATACGTGTAAGCAGGGCTTATGAAAAAAATTCTTGTTGTTATAACTAACTACTAGGATATTTTTACCAAAAATAGTACATATCTGCTAAAACACTGCACAAAAATTTTATAGACAGTTATTTTGGTGTCACCCCCTCTGACAGTGTCACCCAGTATGGTCTGCACCCCCAATATTCCCCTAGTGACACCACTGAGCGTATTTTCCCTCCATCTTGTAACAGTACGTATTAGCTCAATCTCTGAAAGTTATTTGCTGAAATGGCCATAATAACATGCTCTAAAGCTCCTGGAAACTGTGTGTATGCTCTAGATGAAAGTCTCCTTGCATCCAAAACAAACAGAGAAAATCGAAGGTTGTCTAAAGCAGCATCTTGAGTTCATTAACTCTATCAAGTTGTTCAACAAATATTATCAAGTACACAGCCCCCTGTCTGAAGGAGTCTGTATGGAAATCCCAGACTAGAATACCAGGATTTGGTGAAATGTTCCAAAAACAACATGGCCCATCCATCCTTGGCATGCCTTTAAAATCTGAAATATAGTCAAGTTAATGGAGAATAGGATCCAAAGACTTCAAAAATTTCTAAGAAGCTAACAGCTGAGCAGGAGTCAGCAACATGTGGGGCATATGACTTTGAAGTAGGCTTCTGCCAGTCTTGAGAAGCTCTGGAAAGACAGACACAGATACAAGGACTTCTAGGGTCTTGGAATGAGACCCCGGGTGGTGCAAATGGTTGAGAGCTCGACTACTAACTGAAAGGTTAGGGGTTCAAACCCACCCAGAGATGCCTCTGGAAACAGGCCTGGCTATCTGCTTCCAAAAGGTCACAACCTTGGGAACTCTATGGAACATAGTTCTACTTGCACACATGGGGTTGCCATGAGTCAGAATCAGCTCAACAGCAACTGGTAGTGGTCTTGAAATGAAAAGAGTCCTTGTTATTCTCCTGTCTGAGACCCTACAGGTACAAGGTTGTCATGTCCTCTAGAGGGAACGAAAGTAGCCATAACACTACGGAACTAAGTGTTTCTGAACTAGTGCCACTCCAATTATTTCTACTTTCATTGCCCCTGTTTAATATCAACCTCTATCTCAAGCTATCATGCCAAAGTCCTTGGACAGTCTTTAGCTGCAGATGTTTACAACAGTCAAGAGTGCAATACAAATATGACAAATCATTCTCCAAGTGACACTGCAAAACTTTCAAAAGACTTAATATTAGATGAAGCCATTAAACACGATGTTGGAGAATCCATCAAATATTACATAAGACGTTGACAAGTGAGGATCTGGCAGAGTTAAACTGGTTAACAGCTGAAGAAAAGAAAATCCACAAGGGTTAAGGTGGGATAGGCTTTCAAAAGAGAATGGTTTGAATATCAAAAGATTAAGAGAGGCTCTTGGGAAAACTGAAAGTTTTGTTTTGTTCTGGTTTTTTAGGTCAAAAGGTCTATACTAGTGATTATGATATCAAAGTCAATATAAAGTGTCATATTTTTCTCAAAAATGTAATCAGATACATTATGCAAAAAATTCAACACTTGATATGCAGTTGATCCTGATAGTATGTAGTTACAATTATATCTACATTTTTTATATAATTAAAATTGATTTATTTTCATAATTTTAGATAAGTTTTTCCAAGGTAAATCCCAATATATATTTTTTACTTTTCTGTAAAATTTTGATTCTTGCAATAAACAGGTGAGTTTAAGTAGTCTTCTCCCACCATTTATTATTAGGTGTTAACAAAGACCTCTAGGCAACAGATCATCCAGTCACTTAGAGAACCCCATTCACCAGACCCTGCAAGAAACTCTCCCTTGCCTCTCTGAAGATGTGATGACTAAAGGCTGGAATAAACAAGAAAAAATAAATAAGCCTAAATAGATTCTGGGAATCCTATGGAAGAGCCAGTACAGAAGTTCCGAGAGTAAGATCCACGCACGGCCCCTCCCCAAGACAGAAACTCCCTGGCAAATAAACCAGTTGCAGTTGAGAGAGTAATGGAGTGTTAACAATATCAGGTGATAAGCTACTGACTTCAAATAAAATAATCAGAAAATTGTACAGCATTAGACAGCGAGTGCATCACATACCTCTTTGTGTACCATTTCAAAGTCCTCTTTTTAAAAAAATTTATTTTGTTGTTGTGGAGAATATAAACGGTAAAAAAAACATCAATAGTGTCGACATGTTCAATTACATTCTTCAAGTTATGCAACCATTCTCATCCTCCTTTTCCAAGTTGTTCCTCCCACATTAACATAAACTCATTGCCCCCTAAGTTTCCTATCTATTCTTTCGAGTTGCTGTTGTCAGCTTAACCCCATATAAATAGAACTTGAAAGAGCACAATACTCAAGGTAGACATTCTTTACAAGTTAAGCTAAACTATTGTTTGATTTGAAGAAGACTTCAAGGAATATTTTTGGTTTAAGATTTAAAGATTATCTCAGGGCAATAGTTTCAGGGGTTCATTCAGCCTTCGTGGCTCCAGAAAGTCTGGAGTCCATGAGAATTTGAAATTCTCATCTGCGTTTTCCCCTTTTGATCAGGATTCTTCTATAGATTCTTTGATCAAAATGTTCAGTAATAGTAGCTGGGCCTCATCTAGTTCTGGTCCCATGGCAAAGGTGGTGGTTTTTCATGGAGGCAATTAGCCACACATTCCATATCCCCCTCCTATTCCCAACTCTCATTTTAACTCTGTTGCTCCAGGTAAATAGAGGCTAATGGTTGTGCCTTGGACGGCCACTTGCAAGCTTTGAAATCCCCAGGCACTATGCAACAAATTAATAGAAAAGAAGCACTAAACACATTAATAAGCTAATTAACTGGGATATTCCATGAAACTATGACCCTATACCTCCAAACTAATGAATCAAATCCCATGAGTTGTTTGGTTTTACATAAGCAGCCTCAGCAGCTACTCTTTTTTTTTTTTTTTTTTCTGTCGTTGTAAATATATCTATCACACAACTTTTTCCAATTCAACTTTTTGCTGGTGTACAACTTACTGACTACAATTGCAACAATCAGCTGTGCAACCCTACCCTTAATCATTGAGATTTTTCCATCACCGTTAAACACCCTCCCCTTTTCCCTCTGCCTCCCACCCCTGGTAAAACCAAACCAAAACTCATAGTGGCCATATAGACTAGAACTGCCCCATAGGGTTTCCAAGGAGCGGGTGGTGGGTTCAAACTGCCAGTCTTTTGGTTAGCAGCCCTAGCTCACCATAGCTCTTAACCACTGCACCGTCAAAGCTCCCCGCCCATAGTAACCACTGATAAACTTTGGTCTCTACGCATTTGCCTTTTCTTGTCTTTTTATATAAGTAAGGTCATAGAATATTTGTCCTTTTGTGATCGATTGACTTATATCATTTAGCATAATGTCTTCAAGCTCCATCCCTATTGTAGCATGCACGTATCAAGATTCCACTTCTCCTACTGGCTGAGTAGTATTCCATTGTATGTATGTACCACATTTTTTTTTATCTATTTATCTGTTGATATTTAGCTTGTTTCCACCCTTTGGCTATTGTGAATAGTGCTGAAATGAACATTTGCATACAAGTCTCTTCTTGAGTCTCTGCTTTCAAGTCTTTTGGGTATATATCCAGGAGTGGAATGCTGGGTCATATGGCAGTTCTATTTTTAGTTTTTTTGAGGAACTACCACACTATTTGCCACAGCAACTGTACTATTTTGCATTTCCACCAGAAATGGATAAAGATTCCAATTTCCCCACATGCTCGCCAACATTTGTTATCTTCTGATTTTTGTTTGTTTGTTTGTTTTTATCTTAGCCATCCTAGTGGGAGTGAAATGGTATCTCATTGTGGTTTTGATTTGCATCTCTCTAGTAGCTAACGATGTTGAGCATCTTTTCATGTGTTTGATGACTATTTGAATGTCCTCTTTGGTGAAATGTCTATTCAAGTCCTTTGCCTATTTTGTGATTGACTTATTTGTCTTTTTATTGTTGTCGAAGTTTTATATATTTTGGATATTAGATTCGTATTGGTTATATGGTTTCCAAAGATTCTCCCAGTAGGTAGCTTGTCTTTTTACTTTTTTGGTAAAGTCTTTTGATGAACAGAAGTTTTTAATTTTTATGAGGTCCTATTTGTTGTCTGTGCTTTTGTTATTATATTAGATAATCCTTTGTTAAATGTGAGGCCTGATAGCATTGCCTCTGCATTTTCTTCTAAGAATCTTATGGTTAATTTGCATATGTAGGTCCTTAAGACATTTTGAAGTTTTTGTGTATGGTGTGAGGCATGCATCCTATTTCTTTCTCTGCATGTGGAAATACAATTTTCCCCCACGCCATTTATTGAAGAGACTCTTCTTCTTTCCCCATTGAATGGACTTAGCGCCCTTGTCAAAAATCAGTTGACCATAGACACATGGTTTTATTTCTGGACTTTCAGTTCTATTCCATTGGTCTATATGACTACTATACAATTACTGTAGCTATATGAAACCAAACTCATTCCCATTGAGTCAATTCTGACTTACAGCAACCCTATAGGACAGAGTAGAACCGCCCCACCGAGTTTCCAAGGAGTGGCTGGGGGATTCAAACTGCTGACCTTTTGGTTAACAGCTAGGCTTTCAACCACTGCGCCACCAGGGCTGTGTAGCTGTACAGTATGTTTTAAAATCGGGAAGTGTGAGTCCTCCTACTATGTTCTCTTTCAACTTGCTTTAGTCACTCAGGGCCTCTTGCTATTTCATATAAAGTTGAAGATTTTTTTTTTTCCATTTCTGTAAGGAAGGCTTTTGGAACTTTGATCAGGATTATGCTGAATCTGTAGATCGCTTTGGGTAGTATTGACATCTTAACAATATTAAGTCTTCCAATCCATGAACATGGACCATTTTTTCACTTACTTAAGTCTTCTTTAATCTCTTGCAGCAGTGTTTTATAATTTTCATTGTATAAGTTCTTTATATCCATGATTAAATTTATTCCTAGGTATTTTATTCTTTTAGATGCTATTGTAAATGGATTTCTCTAATTTCCCTGTAAGATTTCTCATTGTTAGTGTATAGAAACCCAACTGATTTTTGTTTGCTGACCTTGTACCCTGCAACTTTGCTAAATTCCTCTATTAGCTCTAGAAGTTTCAAAGTCCTCTTGATTGACCCTAACCCTTATTCCAGCTGCTGCTGTGGTGACCATGGCAGCATGGTCTTAAATAAGCTTCAACAGGGACAGACGGACAGAGCCTCTTCTGCGATCTGCTTGGCATACTTATCCTACCTGCCTGGTGTTCCTCTGTCACTCCGTAGTGGGATACCCGGGAAAACGCACTGGGAACTGGTTCATGTACACCTTAGTAGTGAGAGTAAGTGAATGCTCCTAGGGCCACCAGTGGTCAGTCGTTGGTGGAATTCTAGACCCAGATGCATTTCATAAGGATCCATAGAAGGACAGTAACCTGTAGTAGTGATCAACTTAATAAAAAGAATTTCTTCCTTCCTTATTTCACTTCCCCTTCCCTGTCCTCCTGCTTCCTAGGATAGTACTCCCAAGTATACCACCTACCCGCAATTCTTTGTATCTAAATCAGAGATGGCAATCTTTCCTTTACTTTTGTAACAAAAGATCTAATTTAAACATTATAGTCTATTGATAACCAAATAGTAGATCGAAAATTTTTATTCTATGCTACAAACTATATAATAAAACAAGGAGCACATGGAAAGGCTGGTAGAACTCAAATACAAACAAGTTAAAAAATCCCATGAAAAATAATAAACACATTTCCTTTTATAAGTCTCTTAATTCCCCTAGTCTGAATAGCTGTGTTAACAGCCTTTACTTAATTGCTGATGTTTACACTGCTACACTCTGTTATTTCTGAACTACATTGGCCTCTCCTGGCTCTTTATCTGGCCAAACTGGTCCCTTGATTTAGGAAATTTCCAGGAACCCAGTGACATTCCTAATTACTAACTGGTTGCTGCAAGCCATATTAGAAACAATTTATTCTTTATATCCATCAAAACCCCAAAAGATATAATTAAGGAAAATAGATTTGAAAACACATTTAAAAGCCTAAGAAGATAAAGAACAAAGAGCCTAAAATATCAAAATTAGTGAAAGAGTCAGAGTGTACCAAGTAATATTCATTCATTCATTCAATGTTGCACATGCCACTATGTAAGCAGACAGAAGACCCTCCCAGGAACCCAGGAAAACATTGAGGAGCCTCCCGTTCCAACACGATTCTTGTGGAGCTGCCAATCAATTACAAAACCCTATAGCCTGAAAATGGGGCATGGTAGGTGGTCCACCCCAACCACTCCCCTGGTTGAGGAATTTGGTTCAGAGGCAGGCGAAGTGACAAGTTGACCAGAGAATCTCCTCAGGGTTTATCAGTTTGGAGATAAAGAAGATGAGGTCTTGGCTTTTGTGTCACAGAGCTGGAAGGTGTGAAGCGGGCCTGCCAGTGGAGAAAACGTGTTTGCGGTAGTAGAAAATGAACATGAACAGAGACCAGCAGAGATGAGAGATGGACAGATGGTGATATCTGTCCTTTTAAAAACACCTGCACCTTTCATGCCTGAGGCCTGCTCCACCCAATTCTGTCAATTAAGTTTAAGTTTAAAATCCCATTTTATATTCATGGTAAAATTGATTTTCTGTCACTTTGAGTTGGAAGATCCCTAGAAGTGTTCTGGGGGGAAGATTAACTGTTGAGAAGAACACATTTTTTTTTAGTCCTCTAGTTTCTATGATAGGCCGTTTTTTCTAAGCACTCTGGGCCCTTCTCTGTGCCTTCATCTCAAAAGATGTGGATCAACTCATGTGATTTATACGTGTGAGAGGTATGAATAGGGCATGCTCAACTCAGCCTCTTTCTTTGGTTTTCTTAGGGTCAAGTTGCCTGTAGTGAGGGGAATTCTCCTCTGAGCATCTCTGCTGTTGTACATGAGTAGGGCCTCCATGGGGCAGGGGGAACATTTGTGGTTCAGTAATAGAAATCTCACCTGCCATATGGGAGACCAGGGTTCAATTCCCAGCCAATACACCTCATGTGCAGCCACCACCCATCTGTCAGTGGAAGATTACATGTTGGTATGATGCCAAACAGTTTGCAGTAGAGCTTACAGACTAAGGTAGGCTTGGAAGAAAGCCTGGTGATCTACTTCCAAAATCAGTCAATGAAAACCCTATGGATCGTAACAGTCGGACTGACTTGAAGGCTGCTAACAAAAACAACAACAGACCCTCCATAGGTCCAGGTCTGACATGATGAAGTTAGAGGGGAATATTTTTCCACCCAGGTACTTTTTTAAGTGCTTTAAGTATATTTTTAGTTGTTAGGTGTCATCAGATTGGTTCCAACACATAGCGACCATATGTACAACAGAACAAAACACTGCCTGGTTCTGCACCATCCTCACAATCATTGCTATGCTTAAGCCTACTGTTGCAGCCACTGTGTGAATTCATCTCATTGAAGGTTGTGATTGTTAAGGTTGTGTGTCACCTTGACTGGGACATGATCCTCAGTGGTTCAGCAGTTTTGATGTAGTTTGGCAGTTGTATAATGGTGTGATCACTTCCATGATGAGATTTCATATAATATGATAACTTCCATGAGGAGATCTGCTGTGAGTAGCCAATCAGTTGAAAGGGTGTTTCCTTGGGGGTGTGGCCTGCATCCAATATAGGTGACTTCTGGCAAGACTCATGGGCTTTTGCTCACTCTGGATCCTGCAGCTGGCTCCTATTCATCTGACTCCTGGTTCTTAGGACTTGAGCTAGCAGCTTACCTGTGGTCTTGCCTGCCAGTCTTGGGATTCATTGGTTTTCACATCCTGTGAGCTAGAGCCCTGTTGTCTGACTTGCCAATCTTGGGATTGCCAGCCCCTGCAGCTACATGATTCAGGAGAAACCTCCAGCCTGACACACGAACTTGGGATGTTCCAGCTTCTACAACCATATGAGCTATTTCCTTGATATAAATCTCTCTCTACATATATAACTATACACTTTACTGGTTTTGCTTCCCTGGAGAACCCAGCCTAAGGCATTTGGTACTGAGAGTGGTTCTAGAGAAACAAAATTGTAAGAACAAGTTTTCTAAATTGGTTCTCAAGTCTGGTTAGTCTTAAAGATGTTGATGAGTCTGCTTTCAGTAGTAAAGAGGGCACTGCTAATCCATGGCATGAGGTGGCAATAGAAAAACTCAAAATATCACCACCAATAGATCAGGTGTTGCTGAAAGGCAAGGCTCCGAGTGATTGTATGTTTGATATCTTTCTACAATTTTGTCATAATGAGAAGTATAAGGAAGCTGATTGGTTGGTCCTACTTTCACTAGACAAAGTGATGAAAGAAAGATGAGCTTAGGGCTTCAGAGTCAAAGCTCAAGTACTGCAAAAATGACCTCAAATCTTCCACTTGTTTCCTGAAAGAAAGTCTATTTCTTGTAGTAACAGAGCTGAAATTGCCAAAAACCAAGCCCAGAATCTTATCGAAAGAGTGGCTGAATTACAATGCCAACTGAATTCCCAACCTTGGGTGGTGTCTGAAGTTAAAGTGAGGGTATTGATTAGGAAGAAAGGGGATCCTGAAACTTGGGATGGGGACATATGGGCAGATAATCAGGAAGCTGGGGACACTGAGCCCCTAAATTCCGTTGAATTATTCCTGCCAACAGAACCAGTCCTCTCACTCCCATCTGAAGAGATTATTCCATGTTTGTCTGCTAAACCACCTTCCCCAGTAAAACCATTAGCCCCTCCACCCAAATCTAATGAGATTAACCCAGTTACCTCTAAAGAGCTCTTGTCTGAGTCATTGCCTGGAGCATCACCTGAAGCAGATGCTTTACAAGACAATACCGAATGTTCTCAAAACACTTCCCCACTACCAATTTTGGCTTCTAGACCTATAACTATACTTAAGTTCCAGCAAGCCCCAAAAGGTGAAGTACAAAGTGTAACCCAGAAGGAGGTATGCTACACTCCAAAAGAGCTGCTTGACTTTTCTAATATGTACAAACAGAAATCTGGGGAATATGTGTGGGAATGACTGTTAGGGGTGTGGAATAATGGTGCAAGGAACATCAGCTTGAGTTTATTGATATGGGTCCACTAAACACAGATTCTTCATTTAATGTTTCAGCTTGAGAAGTTAGGAAATGATCTAATAGTTTATTTGGTTGGGTCATTGAAGCATGGATTATGCAGTGGCCTACACTAAATCAAGTTGAAGTACCAGACCTGCCTTGATATACTGTAGAAGAAGGTATAAAAAGGCTTAGGGAAATTGATATGTTTGTTAGAGTGGATTTATCAGGTTTGACCTACAGACCCACACATGGAGTGCCCAGAGGACACACCTTTTACCACAACAGTGAGGAACAAATTTGTGACAGGAGCGCCAGCATCCTTGAAGACTGCTGTGATCGCTATTTTATGTAAGTCAGATTTGACAGTGGGAAGTTCCCTAACTGAATTAAGACACCTAACTACAATGGAGATGATTGGATCTCGTGGTAGTAGGGGCCAAGTGGCAGCACTGAATCAACAAAGACAAGGTGTGTATGGTTACCATAATGGACAGTGGATTCAAAGCAGTAACTGGAATAGTCTGACTCATAGATTTATGGGGTTGGCTATTTAATTTTGGTGTTCCTAGGTGTAAAAATGATAGAAAATCTACTATTTACTTGATCTGTACAAGTGGAAAAATTGTAGGTCATGTTAATAGCAGTCTAACTCGAATCACTGGAATAGACAGCCACAGCCCCTCAATCAATTCCTAGGCTTGAGCAAGTTTACAGACCCACAACTGCTTCAATGAAGGGGAGGCCAGGTCCCCTTAAGAAAAAGGACTCCAGTACACTGCCAAAAACTTATACTGTTAATCTTTCTCCCAGCTTTCCTCAAAGGGATCTAAGACCTTTTATTAGAGTGACTGTTCATTGGGGAAGAGGAAACAATCAGACTTTTGGGGGATTACTGGATACTGGCTCTGAACTGACACTAACGTCTAACACCAGGAGACCCAAAATGTCACTGTGGCCCATCAGACAGAATGGGAGCATGTGGAAGTGAGGTCAGTAATGGAGTCTTAATTCATGTCTGTTTCACAGTAAGTCCAATGGGCCCTTGAACCCATCCTGTAGTGATTTCCCCAGTTCCAGAATGCATAATTGGAATAGATACACCCAGCAACTAGCAGAACCCCCACACTGGATCTCTGACATGTGGAGTAAGGGCTATTATGGTAGGACAAGCCAAGTGGAAGCCAACAGAACTACCCCTACCTGGAGAAACACACCCAAATGAGGGATATATAGCTTAAAAAATCCAAAATGGACCACTAGGTGTTGTGCCTCCTTTTTAGTGCCCATCATGAACTGAGTTTTCATTAACCCACAGAGCCATAAAGTTGGTCTTGCACAGTAGTACTCCATCAATAAATGGAAGTGGTATATACAAGATTGGGTCTGAGCAGGACCTGAAGGCACAAATAAATTGCTTGAAGAAGTGGCCTAAATGCCTATGGTCTCCACTTCTGTCACATTACCTTCCATCTCCCTGTCTGCACCTATGGCTTCATGGGGAGTTCCTTATGATCAGTTGACTGAGGAACAGAAAACTCATGCCTGGTTTACAAATGATTCTGCACAACATGCAGGCACCACTGGAAAACAGACAGCTACAGCACTCCAGCCCCTTTCTTGGAACTCCCTGAAGAACAGTGGTGAAAGGAAATCCTCCCAATAGGCAGAACTTTGAGCAACGCACCTGGTTGTTCACTTTGTAATGGCCAGATGTACAACTGTATACTAATTCATGGGCTGTGGCCAATGGTTTGGCTGGAAGAAATATTATTGGAAAATTGGATACAAGGAGATGTGGGGAAGAGATATGTGGGTAGACCTCTCTGAACGGGCCAAAGAAGTGAAGATATTTGTGTCTCATGTGAATGATCACTAAAGGATAACCTTGGCAGAGGAGGATTTTAACAATCAAGTGGATAAGATGAAGAACTCTTTCCCCAGACACTCCTGCCATTGTCCAATGGGCTCATGAACAATGTGGCTAATGATGGCAGGGATGGTTGTTATTCATGGGTTTAGCAACATGGACTTCCACTCACCAAGGCTGACTTGGATATTGCCACCGCTGAGTGCCCAATCTGCCAGCATCAGAGACCAACACGGAGTTCCCAATATGGCACCATTCCTTGAGGTAATCAGCCAGCAACCTGGTGGCAGGTTGATTACACTGGACCGATTTAATCACGAAAAGGGCAGCATTTTGTTCTTACTGGAATAGGCACTTACTCTGGATATGGATTTGCCTTCCCTGCACACTATGCTTCTGCCAAAAATACCAGTTACGACCACGTGACCAGTTGCAGAAATGAGGACCATAATGGTTATGAGTATTTCTGTCTTGTATATGAGCATCAAATATTTTTGTTTTCTTCACTTTTAAAATATAAGATGTAAACAAGGCTAGTGGGTTTTTAGTTGCATGTGTGTTAGTTGTGTCATGTTAGGTGCAAGTATGACTTCATAACTGTCTTTATTCTGAGACTATATACGGTGTAAGAGATGTGTACAGGCACCAAGTTGACAAGAGGTGGACTGTGATTGTTGAAGTTGTGTGTCAACTTGGCTGGGCCATGATTCTCAGTGGTTTGGCAGTCACTGTGGGGATATGTGCCATTAAAATATGAGTGTATAAAGGCCTCTATGCTGCACAACATGCTGAGACTTGTCCCCAACAGGTTGAGACTTGTCACGACTTGTTTTTCCAAACTCGTTACTGATTGGCTTGTTTACCTGAATTCCTCCTCCCTTGCTCGAAACTTATTGTTATTCACCCAAAGCCCATTGCTCTGTCACTTGCTTCACTGCTTGCTGTATTGACTATAAATAAACTCCTGGGACTGAAGCTGAGGTTCGACTCCTCAGAGTGACCCTCCTGGCCCCACTTCTCTGTAAGAGTTGTGGCATTGGTTATTGTCTCCGCCGCCCTGACAACCGTCGCTGCTGCGACAGGTGGTGCCCCGTGTGAGGGCAGAGCTGTAGACGCCCTCGTACTCAATCCCTTCAGGTGGTGAGTATCAGACGTCCAGTTCAGGCTGGGTTTACAGCCCAAGGGCGACAGGACTTTCCCGAGTGCTCTCAAGGGATTTCAGGCTTCAGGCCAGGAGCTTTCCTATCATTCTTTTCTTCATTTTCCTATTCCTCCTCGCTATGGGGAATTCTCTTTCTCCTGAACAACATCAACACAAAACTCAGTTGTTGGGATTGTTAAACGCCTCTAAGCTTAAGGTGTCAGAAGAAGCCCTTACCCAACTTCTGCTTTTAATTGAATCTGCCATTTCCCGACAGGTAGACAAACAACAAGCAGCTGAAATTCTTTGTCTCCGGCTTGCTTGTGAAAATGCTAATGCTGACTGTCGGACTGTTTTAGCTCTCTTAAAGGTACAGAGTCTTAATCTAGCTGAAATGATTAGAGCATGTCAAAATGTTGGCACAGAAACTCATAAGGCACAAGTATTAGCAGCAGCTCTCCGTCCATCCACTGCCACCTGTTTTGGGTGTGGTAAACTTGGACATTTTAAGAAAGACTGTCATAGTTTAAAAAACAAAAATGCCAACACTAAACTTCCAACCTGAAAGTGTCCCCGTTATAGTAAAGGCTTTCATTGGGCTAATATATTCTGGGTTTCTCTATGCTGCAGCCCTTTCTGGAGAACGTTCTACTCATGCCTGTCGTCATTTCACCCAAGCCATTGCAACTATGGGATGTCCCCAAGCCCTTAAAACTGATAATGGGCCTGCATATACTTCTGCTAAATTTCAACAATTTTGTGCCACTTGGAATATTGTTCATTCCACTGGCATTCCTTATAACCCTCAAGGACAAGCCATAATTGAACGTGCCCATCATACTCTCAAACAGCTCTTAAATAAACAAAAGGGGGGAGATGATGGGTCTAGAGTATGTGACCAGAATGAAAGACTTGCCAAAGCTCTCTTTACCTTTAATTTTTTATTGGTTGCCAAAGATGGTCGTACTGCTGCAGAATGACATTTTATCCCCTCTGACACCAGACCTCGCACACAGGCCCTCTATAAAGATCCTCAAAATCCCTCTGTCTGGCAAGGACCTGTAGAATTACTAACCTGGGGGTGAGGGTATGCGGCTGTTTTGTCTCCTACAGGTCCACTTTGGATTCCCGCTCCAGCTGTGGTGCGGCCCACGCTCCATCCCTCCCGTGGCGCTCTGAGCCCAGTCCCGGGTTGCCACTGCCCGGGCTTGCCGGCCCGGTCGCCTGGGGTGTTGCCACCCGGGACAGCCCTGCCTGGAGGCTCTGGACAGGCGAAAGCAGGCTCTGTGCTCTGGCCACGACCAGGGGTCCCAGATGCACCCCGCGCTGCGGCTCCCCAATGCGCCGGCACACTCTGCCCTGTGCCTCCGCCCCTTCCCTTCTCGGAACTGCCGCCAC
Source organism: Dugong dugon (assembly GCA_030035585.1). Taxonomy (NCBI): domain Eukaryota; kingdom Metazoa; phylum Chordata; class Mammalia; order Sirenia; family Dugongidae; genus Dugong; species Dugong dugon. The sequence goes on along the minus strand of CM057460.1, from coordinate 87,292,189 downwards.
CGCCCCTGCTGCGGCTGCCGGAGCCACCATCCGATCCGACTCCAGAGCTACAACTGACACCGGCACCACTTCCCCCGGGGATGAACACTGAAGTGCAGCCATCTGACCCGAAATCACCCCTTCCCCCGGGGATGGATGCTGAACAACAGAGATCTGCAATACTGGTAACATGGGGAGGTCTGAAAGCCCTCTCCTCCAAAGCTGAGCATATCCTCTCAACTACAGGTGTCCCACTTACACCTGAAAACCTGTTTCTAGCTATGGTTTCCCTCGTGACAATCTATTCTCAATAGTCATCCTATATTATCTTGTTAATCAGTAATTTGTTAATCAGTAAGTTCCCAATGAAAATTTGTTAAGTGTAAATTCCTCTATATTTTCTGCTTCTCCTAGTTAGATGCTTCTGTATAGATAGATTTCTAAGTTAGATGATTCCTTTCCAATTAATAGTAAATTTGTGTAAATCAGTGTTTGTTTGATTGTTAAATTTGTTATGATGTGTAATTAATTTCCTAATGAACATTTGTTATGATGTGTAAATTGCCCTTCCTAGTGATTCCCTTCCAAGTAATAGTGAAACTGTGTAAATCATTGCTTGTTTGATTGTTAATGAATCTTTGAGCTTTTAAGAATAATAATCTTAGTGAATGTTAAAAGTTAGTGTTTAGCTTACAAAATGAGAGTCAGAGGAAACCCATGGGTCCAACAATCAGGATATTACTAGTGCAGAGGATTATATTATCCTCATGAGATCATCCTCTATTGTCTTACACACCTGAAAGGCACATTGAGTCCGCTCACTCCGGCTATGCAATTGATAAGAGCATCGCTCTTACTTAGTAACCTGGTGAAGAACAAGATGGTATCCGGTGGAAAACCAGCACCGTGAGTTTAAAGAGCCTGCTATGGCCACCATCTAGGCGACTAAATCCAGGTGTTACTCATAACTATGCTACTTCTCCTCCTTAAACATATGGAACATGCCCCAGCCATAGCTGGGTTCACAAGGACTCACTAAGACACCAGGCCCTGAGGTGTGGAGACAGTAGCTGAGATAATCTTGGATTTTATCTCGTAGAGAAAATTTTACTTTCTCCTAACGGACACTTGTTGGACCAGTGAAAATCCTCTTGATTCTTATTCCATTAACTAAACAAAAGGGGGGAAATGTGGGGATATGTGCCATTAAAATATGAATGCATAAAGGCCTCTATGCTGCACAACATGCTGAGACTTGTCCCCAACATGTTGAGACTTGTCACAACTTGTTTTTCCAAACTCATTACTGATTGGCTTGTTTACCTGAATTCCTCCTCCCTTGCTCGAAACTTATTGTTATTCACCCAAAGCCCATTGCTCTGTTATTTGCTTCACTGCTTGCTGTATTGATTATAAATAAACTCCTGGGACTGAAGCTGAGGTTTGACTCCTCAGAGTGACCCTCCTGGCCCCACTTCTCTGTAAGAGTTGTGGCATTGGTTATTGTCTCTGCTGCCCTGACAACTGTCGCCGCTGCGACAAGTCATGATGTAGTTTAGTAGTTGTGTAATGATGTGATCACCTCCATGATGAGATTTGATATAATGTGATTGCCTCCATGGATGGGATCTGCTATTAGTAGCCAATTAGTTGAAAGGGAGTTTCCTTGGGGACGTGGCCTGCATCCAATAGAGGTGGACTTTCTCCAAGGCTTATGGGCTTTTGCTCACCCTGGATCCTGCAGCTGGCTACTGTTCGTCTTACTTCCGGTTCTTGGGACTTGAGCTAGCAGCTTACTTGCCTGCCAATTTGGGGATTCATCAGTCCTCGCAGCCTGTGAGCCAGAGCCCTGCTGTCTGACTTACCAATCAGAATCAGGAGAAGCCTCTAGCCTGACCCTCAGACTTGGGACTTTCCAGCTTCTACAACCACATGAGCTATTTTCTTGACATAAATCTTTCTCTATATATATTTATATGTTTTACTGGTTTTGCTTCCCCGGGGAACCCAGCCTAAGACAAGGATCTCCCTCTCTTTTGCTGACCTTCTGCTTTACCAACCATGATGTCCTTCCCCAGGAACTGATCCCTCCTGATAACTTGTCCAACGTATATGAGATGAAGTCTCACCATCCTTGCTTCTAAGGAGCTTTCTGACTGTACTTCTTCCAAGACAGATTTGTTCCTTCTTCTGGCAGTCCATGGTATAGTCAATATTCTTCACCAACACCATAATTTAAAGGCATCAATTCTTCTTCAGTCTTCCTTATTCATTGTCCAGCTTTCTCATGTGTATGAGGTGACTGAAAATACCATGGCTTGGGTCAGGCACACGTTAGTTCTCAAAGTGATATCTTTGCTATTTAACACTTTAAAGGGGTCTTTTGCAGCAGATTTGCCCAACGCAATACGTCATTTGGTTTCTTGATTGCTGCTTCCATGAGCATTGATTGTGGTTCCAAGTAAAATGAACTCCTTGACAACTTCGATCTTTTCTCTGTTTATCATGATGTTGTTTATTGGTCCAGTTATGAGGACCTTGTTTTCTTTAGGTTGATGAGTAATACACACTGAAGACTGTAGTCTTTAATCTTCATCAGTAAGAGCGTCAAGTCCTCACAGTATTTAATCCTCACAGCAACACTTTGCTGTAGGTATATTCTTGTTAACTTCATTTTACATTTAAGGAAATGAGACAAAGATAGTTTAAGCAATTTTACCTAGATTACACAACTAGGAAGTTGCCAATCTGGGATTTAAATGAGTCCATGTGGTTCTGAAGTTCATGATCTAGCCACTATTCCATACGTCTTGTGTACTAAAGGAGATTTTCCATAGTCTTTTTTTCTTCATTCTCAATTTGTTTGAAGGATACTCTTTAAAGGATCCCCTTAAAATCCCCAAAAATGATCTAATCACAAGCTTGAAATGATTCCTACATTGAAGTTATACCTGAAGAAAATCTGTGGCCAATAATAAATTTCAATGAATATTAATTAACTTCCATTTAATATATGTCATATTTACAGTATAAGTAAACCTATGCTGCTAGAGGATTTAAACTTCACAGGCCATAAATTCTCTTTGCCTCTCTTCTTTTTTATCAACAAAAAAGTCAGCTCAGCTATTTTCTTTATTGGGCTATAAAGGTTTCATTGCTGATTTTTATGATGTCTGTCATAAAGTGCTGAATACTTCAACATACACAGTGTGGTATTATGCGTCTACCAGTTACTTGAACTTCAGTCTGAGGCACTTGGTTGCCCTAATGGAAAAAGGGCGGTCCAGGAGTAGTCAGTTAGCAATATAGGGAAAGGCCCACACTTCACAGTCAGCTAATACAAGGACACACGTATAGCTTGACTATATACAGACTCAAGCACTGCAAAATAAAAGAGTCATGCAAGTAATGTGAAAGTGAGAAGCAGAAGATACGGGTCACAGACATTTCCTCTTGAGCCGTGTTTGCCACAAGAAGAAGTAGGAATACCAAAGATAACTCTGCAATGCAAAGGCCCTTCACTTGCATGGGCCCCTTCCAGGCCCCTGAAAGGGACCGAGGAATTTATTCATATGGTCACAGGTATTCTAAAACTCACAAATGTAAGCAATCAACTTCAACGACTGTCTTAACTGAGTATGTTTCAGGATGGAGTGTCAGCATGCAAGTAGGATAAAGAGGGTGTCCCAGAGAAGAAGTGACCCAACAAAGGTGTTAGAGCACAAGTTGGGTAAGAAGGGCATCTATGTAGGTGAGTGGCCTGGCACAGGGAATTAGAGCCTGAGGAAGGTGAAGAGTTTCCACCTTGGAGGGTTACCAATTACAAGGTCTTGAGCACCTGCAAGGTGAGGATGGTGACATAGAGGGCAGGGAACAGCAGCAGCAATGGGAGATAGGTTACATACAGAGGAATTGATCGAATAAGTAATTATATGAAGGATAATGGGAGCCAGGTTTCTTACTGTCAGAGACTTATAAAGGATGTTCAGAGCATTTGTATTCATCATAGCTGTGATAGATTATATGTTTTATTAATAACTACCACAATAACTCTGGCCCCACGTGCTTGCTGGATCCTTGCCATTCCCATCAAGAGGTAAAGTCTATTTCTCCTTTTCTTAATCCTGGGCAGGACTTTGTGACTGTCTTGACAAATAGAATGAACTGGAAGTGGTAGAAGTGATGCTGTGTGAGTTTCAAGGATAAGCAGCATAAAACAAAATGGCTTGTGCCTTGCTCTCTTTCTTTCCTGGTCTGCTAGCACTTGGAACCCAGTCACCACGCTCTATGGAACCTAGGCCATAAAAAGAGGATGTTTAGGTTGCCCGGTCCAGCTATGATCTCAGTAGACAAATAACGTCAACCACCAGACATGTAAGTGTGTGAGCCTTCAGATGATTCCAGCCCCAGACTTTTAGCCACTCCAGCTGACAATGAGTAGAGCAGAGATTCCCACTAAGCCTTGCCCAGACTGCTGATTCTTGAGCAAATAAATGTTGTTCTAAACCACTAAGTTATACAGCCATAGTAATTACAACAATACAAAAAACTAGAAACAATCCAAATATTCATCAACAAATGATGGTATATCAATACAATGAAATAATATGCAACAATAAAACGAAATAAAGTGCTGATACATACAACAATGTGGATGAACCTGAAAAATATTCTGCTGAGCAAAAGAATCCAGACACAAAAGAGTACATAATCTATGATTCCATTTACAAGAAGTTCTAGAATAGGCAAAAATAATCTATGGTGAAAAAACCAAAACGGTTGTTGCCTTTTGAAGGGAGGGGGATAATGGGAGGATCCTGGAATTGACTAGGAAGAGAGCACCAGGGATCTTTCTCAGGTGTTGAAAGTATTCTTTATCCTGATAGAAACATGGCTTAGATTGACATATGCATTTCTCAAAACTCATCTAACTGTATACATAATAACTGTATGTTTCACTATATATAAACTTGCTGGAATTAGCTGCCGTCAAGTTGACTCCAATTTATGGGACTTCATATACAACAGAACGAAATGTTGCCTGGTCTTGTGTCATCCTTTGCCTGGTCTTGTGTCATCCTCACAATTGGCAGCATGTTCGAATCCATCATGTATATAAACCACCCTAATTACAAAATATTTAGATTACTTTGCCAGTGACAATTTGCAAAGCAGAAAGGAACTTTTCTAAACCACCAGTAATAAAAAACAAAGCTCACTTAACCATGCTAGAGCCTGAGCTATCTTTCTATTATCTCTATACAAAATTGTTGTCATATGAAGATATAAAGTGTATGTGGTCAAAATACGTAGATTAAAAACAAATATTGGAGAGGTGTATCAGACAGTTAATGTAAATGTTATTTTTCTGAATTTTTGATGTTTGTGATACTTAGCTTTTTTAAATTTGTATTTTGTTGTTATTTCTCATTTAAATACTCACTTGGTTATCTAATTTTGAATTTGTAATTTTGAACTATTTTTCTAAAATTTTAGGACCCCAAAATCGGAATCCACTCTTGTTTCTGGTAGATATGTCTCTTCTCAGCATCATCCTAGACTTGATCGTGTAATTGAGAGGACGATCTTCCTCTTCCAAGAAGGCTGCTCTTTTTAAAATGTCAAACTCAGGACATGAAGTGGTAACCAACTGCAGAATATTCAACCTTAAATAAATGCAAGGTTCACCTTTTCATTTCACTGTTAGTACTATGCCCTTCAAGCTGAACGCCGTTCCTCTTCCCTTTCCCTCTATCATTCTCACTTCTTTCATTTTCTCCTTCTCCATTTTCTCTTTCAGTTTCTTGTCCTCTCTGTCTGTCCTCTACTGTCTTCGTTGCTTCTTTTGTTTTTCATCATCTTGGTCTCCCCCTACTTTCTACCAAGCCTTAGTGAACTAGGTAGCCATATTTCAAAGACCAAGAGACTTGACCTAGGAAATGTTCTTATAGATAGAAATATTTTAGAATTTCCATCAAATATGAGCCCAAATTATACTCTACAAAAGTGAAAAGCTACAGAAGGAATCTACTAAAGAAAGAAAGAAAGAAACTGAACTCATTTCACCCCTTAATAATCACTGAAACTTAACATGAAGTTAAAGGAGCCCTGATGGTACAGTGGTTAAGTAGCTCAGCTGCAAACCAAAAGGTTGGTGGTTCAAACCCACCAGCCACTCCATGGGAAAAGATGTGGCAGTCTGCTTCCATAAAGATTACAGCCTTGGAAACCCTACGGGGGTGGTTCTACTCTGTTCTACAGGGTTGCTATGAGTCAGAATCAACTCAAAGGCAATGGGTTTTAATCTGAAGTTAATTGAAGAGTCAGTGATGAATCTGACCACACTGGTAATCTGAAATTCCAAACTTCGGCCTTATTTCTATTCATTACGTGAGCTTCTCTCTCAAAAGAAAAAAGTTTAAGCCTTTCCTGGAAAGTTCTACAACCTTATATCATTTTGGGCAATCCTCAGCTGTCTAATTAGCCTTAGGGCACAGTAATAGTCAATATCAAATCCCTTCCCTTGTTTCTGTCTTAAAAATTAGTTTAACACTCCCAGCAATAAAACTTGATATGCTACAGAAATAAGAATAAAGAGGAATTATGCCTTCTTTATTGCCTACAGAACGGCAGGGAAGTTTTTACCTAAGAGCAATTAATGTGAATGTTAGAACGATTATAAAAGAAAACCTTTAAAATTTCTCTCTTCTTTTAAGTATTTCTAGCTGCTCTAAAACTTTAAATTTTCTTTTTTTGCATAACATGCAATGTTTTGGTTAGGTAAACTTCACTACGTAAATGTGCACAATGGACCTAATAGAAAAGAGCACTCCCAGTTTGTTGTGTATTTTATTAAACTAATCAAAAAATTTATGGAGAGAAGAAATCAAGTTAACTACCATAGGAAAGAAAAAGGAAAACAAAGTCACTTGTACTTGAGCCAATTTCTGCACAGTTTCACAGATGCCCCACAAATGTGATGTCATTTTGATTGGGGCAACCTCTCTCACACAAAGACAAATGAAAGAACTCTTTTTAAAATAGCCCTTGAGTCTCACACAGGTGGTCACGTCTAAAATTAACCTCCAGACTGCACCTCAGAAAACAGTTTTCTAAAGAAACGTTCTGTCAGGACTGTCCAAAGAGTGCAAAAGTGATGTAGAATACGCTGACTGCTCTACTAAAGAAAAATGAAGGCTAGGGTTTTGCTGCACTGACTGGAGTGGCATAGTCCTCCTCTAGTAGTTTTATAATATCATTAAGAAACGTGAAAGGACCAAATACTAGCTCATCTGATCCTCATAACAGTCCCTGAGGTGGTTAGCATTTTTATCTCTTCTTTAGAGATGAAAAAACTGTGGCATAAAGAGTTTAGGCTAGCTTGCCTAAGATCACACAGCTGATAAGGTATGGAGCAGGATTTCATTTCCAGACAATCTGACTCAGACCCTGAGCTTAATCACTTTGCTATGCCGTGTGGACAGAATAACTAAACACCAAACTCATTGCCATCAAGTCGATTCCAATTCATAGCCACCCTATAAGATAGAGTAGAGTGGCCCTATAGGGTTTCTAAGACTGTAAATCTTTACTGAAGCAGACTGCCATGTCTTTCTCCCACAGAGCAGCTGGCGGGTTCAAACCACCCACCTTTTGGTTAGCAGCCAAGCGCTTTAATCACTGTGCAACCAGGGCACCTCATGGACAGAACAGTGAGTGTTAAAATCAGTGCCCAGCACGTAGTAAACACTTAATCAATCATTACTACTACTACTACTGTCATTTTGGCACTCACAGGACAGGACTGCAATTGCAAACGTCTCACTGAAAAGGTATGAACAAAAACCGAAAACTGAATGTAATTCCTCACAACTAGATTAATAAGTAACTTCATGATAAATGGTGACTAAATTGAAGCTGTCAAGAATTTCCTTCTACTTGGATCAACAGCCAATGCCCATGGAAGCATCAGTCAAGAAATCAAACGACATACTCCATTGGGAAAATTTGCTGCAAAAGACCTCTTTAAAATGTTAAAAAGCAAAGATGTCACTTTGATGGCTAAGGTGAGTCAGACCCAAGTCAGGGTCTTTTCAATCACCTCTTATGCATATGAATGCTGGACAATGAAAAAAGATTGAAGGGGAATCAATGCATCTAAATTGTGGTGTTGGCAAAGAATGTTGAGTATACCCTGGAACAACTGGAGGGCACCTAACAATAACATAAACCTCAGTCTTGGAGGAAGTACAACCACAATGTTCCTTAGAAGTGAGGCTGGCGAGACTTTGGACACACCGTCAGGAAAGACTAATTACTAGAAATTGGTGAGGTGGAAGGTCTTCAAAAATGAGGGAAACCCTCCATGAGATGGTTGACATGCTGCAACAATCAGCTCAAATCAGCTCAATTGTGAGGATGGTGCAGAACCTGGCAATGTTTCATTCTGTTGTGTATAAGGTTATCTTGAGTTGGAATCCGCATGATGGTAACTAGCAATAAAATGTTAATTAAATCCGAATAACCAGTCCCATTGTAACTCCCTGAGATAGCTATCGTGTAAATCACTGTCATTTAGTGTGGCGCCTTTTTCTCCCTGTGACCACACCTAGTACCTGGGAATGCAATTCAGCTGCATTTGTCTAACTCCCTCCAAAGTTTTCCCACAAGCTTTCCTCAACTGGAAGAAGGGCAACTCTATCAATCAGTTCATGGGGAAAATCTAAACCCAGGTCTTAGCTTTTTTACCTACAACTCATAGACATTTTTAAGTGACCAAAGGGTGGCAGAATATTATATATTCATTCGTGCTTTTCCCTTTTTTGGCCTTATAAATGTACCTAGCTGTTTGTACCTACCAGCCCAAATTTTTTTTTTTTTTTTTTTTTTTTTTTTTGCAGAGAAGAAGAATTGTCTTTGTAAATTAGAAAGCTCTTGGAATAGATAATGCCAGTTCCTGAGGAGCAGGCATGAGAGGGAGCCTTTGGGGATTGAAAAACAGACAGCAGCAATTCTTCTGTCATGGGAAGAAGAGAGAGGACTACAGCTCCTGGAGGAAAATAGTACCCACACTCTGCTCTGTGGCATGATCTAAGTTGGGATAGCTGCTTCCTGGTCTATATTGTTAATGTCACCTTATATCTATAAGCAGAATGATCTTTTTAAAACAGAAACTGTATTTTATCCCCTCCTCTGCTTAATAAAATACTTCACTGGCCAAATATTATATTTAGAAAAAATTCTAAGTTTCTTAACCTGACCGACCAGGCCGAGTGACCTGACTCCAGCCTCCTTTACACCACTTTGGGCCTCAATCACTTTGCTCTAAACACTCTTTCTTTCAGTTCCCAAGGACACAAAACTTTCTTGCATCACATTTGCTGTTCCACTTCCTAGATTGGCTCTTCACTTGGCTGAAGACTTCTCATCCTCTGGGTCTCAACTCACCTCTTCCCTGTACAGTTAAACAAAAGTTGGTTTCCCTGGTTGACCACCACATGTCCCAACTTGCCTGACACAATCTTGGTTTTCCCCTGTTGTTCCGACATAATAATTAATAATGACCCTTTTCACTGTCACAAGTGTCCTAGTTTGGATGATGGATTATAGAGTCACCCTACTCACAGAACCCAGTTCCTTTCCTTCATAGCAGTTATCACAATTTGTAATTATAAAATTGCCTTTGTTTACCTGTTGTGTGTGTCATCCTTTAACCCATAATCTCAATGTGAGTGGAAAATACATTTGTTCTCCAATCTACCCTAAGCATCTACTCCTAGCACTTTGATCCTCAGTAAACATTTTTTGGTTGAATGAACAAAGAGATAGGAGAAGAGATTATGGGAGATTCTGAGTTTGAGAAAGAAAGAAGATACAAGTATGCTGACATAGAGGGATGGAACATTAACTGGGAAGGCCTCAATAAAGTAGACTGAGAATTGGAAGTGAGAGAATAGGGGATATTGAATAGATGCTGGGCTCAAGTGACCTAAAGGAAAGTGAAAAAGTTTAGGAATTCTACGATAGGAGAAGCAACTGATTCTTACCATCATACAACAACAATGAAAACACTGATTGCTTGATTTAAAAAACAAAACACCCAAACCATGAAAAAGGAAAAAAATACGTAGTGCTCAGATACAAATCTGGAAACTATCCAAAATTTTGTGGTCTTACTGTTCCCTCACAAAAAAGCAGCCCAGTCTGCTGACAGCAGGGCAGACCAGACTGGCACCATCACCCTGACTCGGAACCTCACGTATTTGGCAAAGGCAGTGGAATCTTTAATCCAAGGTAAACTCCCCACTTACACAGCAGACCACCTCCAGTCAGCTCAGAGCTAACCTAACCTACAAGCCCAGGTACCTCCAGCTACTCAGCAACACTCACAGACGTTGCTTTCCTAATATGGTACAGAAGCTGTGGTCTTTTGGCTTTAAAAATTCTAGCTCTCATTTCCCCTTCTGGAACCTCTAACCCAGAGACGATCAGGCTCCCTGCTTGGCCCAGAACTTCCCTACTAAGAGCTTGACTTTTGGGTCTCTGTATTTAGTTTTCTTAAACAATAATATTCTTTGAAAGAAAGTGAAATGCAGTTCTCACCCTGCCTCCTTGTTTCTATATCCTTTCTCAGTCTCCTTTGAAGCTGTTTTGTTCTTTTGTTTTGTTTTACAGCCTCTACAAAAATCTTTAATAAAATTTGAACATCAAGCATACTCAATTTCAAAAAAAACTACAAAACACTACTGCAAGAAACCGAAAGAGATCTACATAAATGGAAAGACATACGATGCTCATGGATAGGTAGACTCAACATTGTGAAAATGACAATTCTACCCAAAGCAATCTACAAATACAATGCAATCCCAATCCAAATACCAACAACATTCTTTAAAGAGATGGAAACTAATCAACTTTACATGGAAAGGGAAGAAGCCGCGGATAAGCAAAGCACTATTGAAGAAGAATGAAGTAGGAGGACTTGCACTACCTGACCTCAAAACCTACTGTACAGCTACAGTAGTCAAAACAGCCTGGTACTGGTACAATGACAGATACTTTGACCAATGGAACAGAATTGAGAACCCAGATGTAAATCCATCCACCTACAGTCACCTGATCTTTGACAAGGGCCCAAAGACCATCAAATGTGGAACAGACAGTCTTTTTAACAAATGGTGCTGGAAAAATTGGATGTCCATCTACAAAACAATGAAACAGGACCCATACCTCACACCATAGATGAAAACTAATTTAAAATGTATCAAAGACCTAAATATAAAGCCAAAACCTGTAAAGTTCATAGAATAAAAAATAGGATTAGCGCTAGAGGCCCTAATACACAGCATTAACAGGATACAAACCATAACCAACAACATGGAAACTCCAGAAGATAAGCTAGATAACTGAGATCTTCTAAAAATTAAACACTTATGCTCATCAAAAGACTTCCCTAAAAGAGTGAAAAGAGAAGCTACAGACTGGGAAACAAATTTTGGACATTGCAAGTTAGACAAAGGTCTAATCCAAAATCTATAGGAAAATCCAACACCTATACAACAAAAAGACAAATAATCCAGTTAAAAAATGGGCAAAGGAAATGAAGAGACACTTCACCAAAGAAGACATTCAAGCAGCCAACAGACACATGAGGAAATGCTTGTGATCACTAGCCATTAGAGAAATGCAAATTCAAACCACAATGAGATACCATCTCACCCCGGCATTACTGGTACAAATTAAAAAAAACTGGAAATAACAAATGTTGGAGACGCTGCAGGGAGATCGGAATTCTTATGCACTGCTTGTGGGAATGCAAAATGATACAACCATTTTGGAAAACGATATGGTGCTTCCTCAGAAAGCTAGAAATAGAAATACCATTCAATCCAGCAATCCCACTTCTAGGAATATATCCTAGAGAAATAAGAGCCATCACACGAATAGACATATGTACACCCATGTTCATTGCAGCATCGTTCACAATAGCAAAAAGATGGAAACAACCTAGATGCCCATCAACAGATGAATGGATAAACAAACTATAGTACATACACATAATAGAGTATTATGCAATGATAAAGAATAATGACGAATCTGCGAAGCACCCCATAACATGGATGAAAGTAGAGGACATTATGCTGAGTGAAATAAGTCAATCACAAAAGGACAAATACTGTATGAGAGCACTACTGTGAAAACTCATGAAAAGTTTTACACACAAAAAGAAACAATCTTTGATGGTTACAAGGGATGGAAGCTGTGGGAGCGGGAAATACCAACTAGACAATAGATAAGTGGTAACTTTGGTGAAGGGTAAGACAGTACACAATACTGGAGAAGCCAACACAACTTGTAGAAGGAGAGGTCATGGAAGCCCCACAGACACATCCAAACTCCCTGAAGGACCAAATTGCTGGGCTGAGGGCTGTGGGGACCATGGTCTCAGGGAACATCTAGCTCAGTTGGCACAACACAGTTTATAAAGAAAATGTTCTACATTCTACCTTGGTGAGTAGCATCTGGGATCTTAAAAGCCTGTGAGCAGCCATCTGAGATACTCCACTGGTCTCACCTGTTCAGGAGCAAGGGAGAATGAAGAAAACAAGATACTAGGGAAAGATTAGTCCAAAGGACCAATAGACCACAGCTACCATGGCCTCCACCAGACTGAGTCCAGTACAGCTAGATGGTGCCCGGCTACCACCACTGACTTCTCTGACCAGGATCACAACAGAGCGTCCCGGACAGAGCTGGGGGAAAATGTAGAACAAAATTCTAACTCACAAAAGAAGACCAGACTTACTGGCCTGACAGAGACTGGAGAAACCCCGAGAGTATGGCCCCCGGACACCCTTTTTGCTCAGTAATAAAGTCACTCCTGAGGTTCATCCTTCAGCCAAAGATTAGACAGGCCCATACAACAAAACAAGACAGGCCCATAAAACAAAATGAGACTTCATCAAAAGTACAAAACCTTCATCTAAAGTACGATTAAAAAAAAACAAACCTCTATTTCAGAAAGAGACTCAATCCACTAACTATTGGTTCAGTGGTAGAATTCTCACTTTCCATGCAGGAGACCCAGGTTTGTTTCCTGGCCAATGCACCTCATGTCCAGCCACCATCCTTCAGTGACAGTTTCTGTGTTGTTATGATGCTGAAAAGATTTTAGTGAAGCTTTCAGACTAAGATACACTGGGAAGAAAGGCCTGGTGATCTACTTCTGAAAATTAGCCAATGAAAGCTCTATGGATCACAAGTTGTGACATAATATTCTGTTAAAGATGTTTTAGGGTATCTGGCACTAAAACATCTTTAACATAATAATACAGTAATAATAGTAATGTTTGGATGCACACCACAAAATAGCGCCCGTTTGTTATTATGACCCATTGTATGCACCTCAAATTTTTAATATAACAGGCTTTATGACGTTTGATTCATAACCACAGGTTGTATGTAAGTCACACTTTCATAACCCAGGGACTGCCTGTATAATCATCATTACCTCAGCAGGGTGAGAAGAATAAACAAATAACGTATGCAAAGGCTTGAGCAGGTACCCAATGCCTAAGTGTGCTCACTTTTGGACATCTTTTGTGATCTGACCTCACCTTCCCTTCTAATTTATCTCTTCTTTTTTCTACGTTAACTCTCTTTGCCAGATTATATTACCTACATACAACCTCTGTACATGCCTTTAATTTTCCTACCTCCCCACCTTCATTCACGTCTTCCAAATATCAAAAACAGAAACTAACATTTATTTACATTAAGCACATATGTCATTTCACTTAATCCTAATAAGTAGTGTATTACAACCCCCATTTTACAGATGAGGCAGCTGAAATTTCAAAAGGCTGAGATACTTGTTCAAGATCTCACAGCTAGTAAATGGGAAGTCAGGGACTCAAACCCAGGCATTGTGAGCCCACTCTCCTACAGCTAACTTTAAATACATTAGCATCCACTGTATGAGGATGGTAGTCTTATTTAGGCCATTTACAGATAAAGGAACTTAAAGAGATTACAAAAGTGATGAGTGGTGGATTCAAAGCTAGGTCTGCTTGCCTCAGTGCTGATAGAACCATTGTCTCTTAACTTCCAGGAAAAATAAACAGAAAATATGGCTGTAATTTATAAATGAATTAGGGAAGACATTTTTGAAGACAAAGAACAAAATGGGGGTCTTATCAGATACCAAAATATTATAAAGGTATAGTAATTTGGATGATGTGGTAATGACACAGAGATAAAAAAATGCATAGCTAGTGGAGCAGAATACAGAGTTCAGAAAAAAGACTTTGAGTATATAGAAATGTATTTATAGCTCAGAGAGTATCCAAATCACTGGGGGAAAGGATGGATTTTACAACAAATGGTGTTGGGGAAATATGAAATTACATGCTGTCATGGACTGAATTATGTCCCCCCAAAAATGTGTGTATCAATTTGGCTGGGCCATGATTCCCAGTATTGTGTGGTTGTCCTCCATTTTGTGATTGTAATTTTATGTTAAAGAGGATTAGGGTGGGATTGTAACACCGTTACTAAGATCACATACCTTATTCAATATAAAGGAAGTTTCCCTGGGGTGTGGCCTGCACCACCTTTTATCTTACAAGAAATAAAAGGAAAGGGAAGCAAGCAGGGAGTTGGAGACCTCACACCACCAAGAAAGCAATGCTGGGAGCAAAGCGCGTTCTTTGGACCCCGGGTTCCTGCACAGAGAAGTTCCTAGTCCAGGGGAAGATTGATGACAAGGACCTTCCTCCAGAGCCAACAGAGAGAGAAAGCTTTCCCCTGGAGCTGATGCCCTGAATTTGGACTTCTAGACTACTTGACTGTGAGAAAATAAATTTCTCTTTCTTAAAGCCATCCACTTGTGGTATTTCTGTTATAGCAGCACTAGATGACTAAGACAGATCCCTACTTCATATTATATACAAAATACAAAAATAAATTTTAACTGAATTAAAGATCTAAATGTGAAAAACAAAGCTATAAGAAAAATTTAGAAGAAAATATAGACTATATTTTTACCCTAGAGTAGAAAACGATTTCTTAAACAATCCTGAAAAGCACAAACCATATAAGAAAAAATGTGATACATGTGGGCTTGTACCCAGTTCTGCAAAATGAACCACTCGTAATAAAATGTCAAATACAATTTTTTATGTATCATAGCATCATTCAAGCGAGCATTATTATAGTGGTTTGTGCAAGTTTTCATAAATCACTTAATTTAAACTTTATAAAATTTTTATATTTGACCCTTTTAAATCCATCACACTTTGTGATAGGTATATTAGGAGCCCCATCAGTGTTTCCATTCAAATGGAGGAAGACAAGTAGTAAGATGATTCTTTGATGTCTTATGACCTGGATACTTTGTTCTTTATCCTGGTTAGTGAAAGTGTGAAAGGACGTTCATTTTTAATAGAGATCAAAAATCTTTTGAACTCTCAGAAGGAGCCACCGCCCCAAAGTCATCTCAACTCGGAGCCTAAGGCTGGGAAGTAGGTGGCCTTCTTGAATCTCTAGACTCTGCCAGTGGCTCCCTTGAGTCCTATTCACTCTCTCTACTTTTCAGTTCCTCTTCAGAAGTGCCTTTTTTCCTTATCTACGTAAAATCCATCTCCATTCCCTGACTCTTACTTCCAGCCACCGCTAAACAGTTACAGTGGCTTGCTATAAACTCCTCCCCTTGGCTGTTTAGGTTTATAAAAATATTCTTCATAAAATCAAAAAGATATTTCTCAATAGAAAAATAGAGATAAATAACAGAACCTATGAAAGTCAATGTGGAGACCTCCCCTGTGTCTCCTAAGAAGCGTTGAACTCAGTTTCATTTCACTCCAGTCCATCTTACCAATACTGTTAAATATTGATTTCATAATGTCTAACCAAAAATTTTAAAGAATTTTTCTTTGCCTCTAGAACCAAGTAAAA
Organism: Dugong dugon; assembly: GCA_030035585.1. Lineage (NCBI taxonomy): Eukaryota > Metazoa > Chordata > Mammalia > Sirenia > Dugongidae > Dugong > Dugong dugon. The sequence goes on along the minus strand of CM057460.1, from coordinate 87,276,256 downwards.
AAATCTTCACATGGAAATTAAAGGTTCTCTATAATATTGTTTGTCCTTACTTAACAACTTTATTCCTCTTTTCTTAACCTCCCAGTTCAATTTCCACATTCCCCACAATGCTTTACCTGGTATCCAAACCAGACTAATCTCCCATCTCTTATGAATGCTTTTTGTATGTATCATAATCTTTACTCTCTTAGTATCTTAGTTAATTTCTAACTGGGATTATGTCCCTGACTTTGTTGACTCCATCATAGGTGAAAACTGACTGGTAACTTGTAACTTTTACCATGATTATCACAAACTGAAACCCTTAACAAAAGATGAAATTAAGTCAAATCAGAGCAGAGGTTTCTTAAAAAATGGCCTCACAACTCATTTTCCCCCACTACCAACTCCAATCTCTCTACCTCATCTAGATCAAAAGACTGCTTGAGGGGGCTCAACAAGCAGGAAACAACGCATTCAGAATGGATGGGAAGTACAACAACATAAACAAATAAAAAAGCTCCCCGTAGGGACTTAGCGAATTCAAATAGAGCACAAAGAAGAACTGTCTGGACCTAAAAGAAAAGTACAGTCATGTTCCACGTAATGTCTGTTTGGGCAGTGTCTGACCACATATATGTCCAATGTCCCCTAAGGTTATAGCAGAGTTCAGAAATCCCGATCGGAGAACAGGATGTAGCGGACATAACCAAACGTATAGAATGCAACAGCTTCTCGTACGTAACACGTGTATCTCATGTCTCTTGTATACAAAGTGATTGCGCTGCCAGGTGTATAATGGTACAGTACATACATCACCTATAATACTTATGTCTTGATAGTCATAATAAACACCTATGTTACTGGCTTGTATATGTACTGTACTTTCTATTGTTATTTTAACGTGCACTTTTCCTACTTACAATAAAAAGTTTACCATAGAATAGTGTATGCTTCGACATGTAGGAAGCAGCTGCAGTCTCATGTATTAGGGGTCTGTTGAGTGCTGTAGCGTTATCTCTGTTGAATTTTCTTTCAAAAATATTACCATGAAGTGCATCATGACTCCCAAACACAGCAAAACCATTGCTAGTGATAGCAGCAGCAAGAGGCAAAGGAGAAGCATCAGTTTGGAAGCGAAACAAAAGGTCATTAAACAGCACAAGGGTGGAAAATCATGAATGCTATTGCTTGCCATTTAGGCATGTTCTCACATCCAAATTGCATAACGTAACGTCCTGTTTCACAGAACATATCATGAATGTTAAGCAACGCATGACTGTATTTTGTAACTTATTCAGTGGATGAATTGGAACAGCATATGTAAGATATATTTTAAAGCATGACATAAATACAAAAAATGGAAATTATGAAGAAAAAGAAGAGATGAAGTATTTTTTTTAGAAAAATGTGCTTTTTTTCAAATTTCGTAAGGTGTATCTTAAATTCGTTATTTTTCGTCTCTTTAAAAAGGCAGGAACATAAAGCTATAAAACGTCTTCCAAGCCCATCTTTAACACTGCCCCACAAGTTTTTGTCTAGTGTTCCCCTTTCCATTGCTTTATAGAGAATTTATAATTTTGATTTAAAACTTGATTCAAGGATTATCTGGAAGTGTGCTTCTTATTTTCTAGATAGGTTATTTTTTATCATGTTTAATCATTTAATTTCATTAGCTTGTGGAAAAAAAGATGTAGCTTATAAAACATCTACTTTTTTGGAATTTGTGGCCACATACACAATCTTTATAAATGTTCAAAGGTTATATTTTTGAAAACATATATCCTTTGAGGGTTGTGACTTTCTATTTATCTGTTCAATCCAGTTTACAGGCTATATCTTAAAGCTTTAAATATAAAATTTCTTTATGTCTTTATTACGTTTTATGCACTATATTTGCCCAATTAGACTTCTCTTACTATATATAAATGATTAATAAAATATTAGCAAATAGGATTTAGCAATATATCAAAAGAGTAATACACTGTGACCAAAAATGCTTATTTCAGAAATTCAGGGAGTTTTATGAACATTATCTATATATCAACACAATCAGGAATTTTATCAACACCATCTATTATACCAACAAACAAAAATATTATAAATCACAGCAATAGATGGGGAAAATGAATTTGATAAAACTCAGTGAACATTCCTAATAAAAATTCTCATTCAAATAAAACTTATATAGAATCATGCCTATTTACTAAAAACAAAGACAAGTATTATCCCTAATGGAAAATCATTAAAATAATTTCAATTAAAATCAGCTATCACTATTATTATTCAGCATTGTATCAGAAAACCCACTGCTACCGAGTCAATTCGGACTCATAGAGACCCTGTAGGACAGAGTAGAACTGCCCCATAGAGCTTCCAAGGCTGTGAATCTTTACAGAAGCATACTGACACATCTCTCTTCTATGGAGTGGCTGGTAGGTTTGAACTGCTAACCTTTCAGTTAACAGCCATGTGCTTTAACCACTGCGCCACCAGGGCTCTACTGTATCAGAAGTTCTAATAAATATAAGAAAATTTAATAACTGGCATAAAGATTAGAATGAAAGAGAAAAAAATCTTTTTGTCGATATAACTGAATGACTAGAAAATGTAACATTCATAGAAAAATACAGTAGCATTAATGAGAAAATTAGATTAAGTGTGAACTATAAGATAAATACAAAAAAAATCAGCTTTTCTCTTTTAGTTACAATCACCTAAAGAAAAAACAGGTATTTAATAAGCCATTCAAAATAACAACAAATATTAAAAATATTTAGGAATAAATTTGAAAAGAAAAACACAAGACCTGTATGAAGAAAATTATAAAATTTTTTGAAAAACATAAAATATTAACATAAGGAAAGATACACCATGTTCAAGAATGGGAAAACCTAATATATTAAGAAGATTAATTTTCCCAAAATAATAAATAATGTTATTCTCATTAGATTTTAGTGGAGATTGCTTGGCAATTTATGATGGGGGTGGGGGGAGGCAAGGAATAGTTAGATAAATGACAACTGAGAAAATCCAGTACGTTTAAATTTAAATTTTACAAAAAGCAAGGGTATCGATTACTAATAATCAATTTGAAAATAAAAGTTCATGATTTTTAAAAACGTCAAACTTTGGGACAGGATATGGAAAAGAATGTCTTCTGTGAAGGAGAACACAAATCCGGATTCCCACTCCCTTCCTATTTCCCCCTAAACCTGCTCCTCTTTCTGACTTCTCCAGCTCAGTTAAAGATGCCACCATCAACCCAGACATAATCCAACTGTAATTCAAATCTGTGGCCTTCTCTTAATTCTCTATACTAATACCCTAGTTTAAACCACTATCTTCTCTAGCCTGGACTACTGCAATGATCTTCCACATGTCTTGCAGCTTTCACCCTTGTTTCCTCTAATCCATTCTCCTCAGAGTAGCCAAAGTTGCCTTGCAAAAACCTTGAGTGGTCTTTACTCCCACTGCACTTAGATCAAAATCTGAACTCTTCACTTCTCCAAAGTTCTACAAATTCTGGTTCCAAATATATCACCAACCTTCTCATCTTATACCAGTCTCTCCTCTCACCAACTGTGCCCTAGCAACAATGACCTCCTTTCGGTTCTTCGAACACACCAAGCTTGCTCCAGCCATAGAAACTTCTCACCTTGCCTGCCATTTAGTTCCCCTGATGGGTGCCTGGCTGGCTCTTTAAGCATTTCCTCTTCAGATAGGCATCATTTGACCACCTTTCACATCGTACTATTTTAATTATCTGCACAGCATTATTGTTGAATTTTTCTTTTGTATGTTTGTTTGTTCAATGTTTATTCTTCCATGAGAATGTAAGCTCCAAGCATAAGGAACTTGTCTTTCTTACCTCATCAGTACTAGGCACAGTGCCTGACACATAGCAGGCACTCAATAAATATTTGTCAATTCAAAGAATATATGCCTGACCAAAGCTTTGTTTCTGCATGTATTTTCCTAAGAAAATGTTGAACCTCAAGAGGTAGGTTTTGCTTCAAAAGGTCATTGTAGGAATGTGTTACACATATCATATACACTGGGCTTTATTATTTCAATAAGCGGCCCTTTTAGAGTCTAATTGCAAGAATTTTTTTTTTAATCTTAATTAAAACAGGAAATTTTTGCCTTATATATCTGAAGTAATCACCATCAAATACAGATTGACTGTCTTCATCTCCCAAATGTCAAAAGACTGATTAGCAGCATCTAACATGTTGGATGTAGGAGACCTTGATGTATATGCTCAGTGGGCTATAATCATTCATATAAATTAGCTGCCACATATTTTAAAGAAGACATTAATTTCCCACCACCTATTTCTAAAATGAACTACCAAATCCCAAACTCACCCTCAATGAGGTGATCAGTCACCCTCAAAGCCTGGTGTCAATGAAAAGGCCTTATCTGGAATTAGCTTGGGGCAAATAAGAGAGAAGCATTGTGATGAAATGGATGAATGATTTGTCACACTCTGAACAGTTACACTGCAATGCTCGCTTCCACCAAGGTGGTCACTAGAAGAAGTTCCCTGTTGTCTTAGTTATCTAGTGCTGCTATAACAGAAATACCACAAGTGGATGGCTTTAACAAAGATAAATTTATTTGCTCACAGTCTAGTAAGCTAGAAGTCCAAATTCAGGGTGTCAGCTCCAGGGGAAGGCTTTCTCTCTCTGTTGGCTCTGGAGGAAGGCCCTTGTCATCAATCTTCCCCTGGACTAGGAGTTTCTCTGCACGGGGACCCCAGGTCCAAAAGACATGCTGTGCTCCCAGTGCTTCTTTCCTGGTGATCTGAGGTCCCCCTGTCTCTCTGCTTGCTTCTCTCTTTTATATTTCAAAAGAGATTGGCTTAAGACACAATCTAATCTTGTAGATCTCAGCATCATAACTGATGATAATACATCTCATTAACATCATAGTGATAGGCTTTACAACACATAGGAAAATCATATCAGATGACAAAATGGGGGACAATCATATAGTACTGGAATCATGGCCTAACCAAACTGATACACATTTTTGGGGGGACACAGTTCAATCCATGACACCTGTCTTCCTCCTGACTTGTGGTATCAGGAAGTGGATAACTATTTCAATTCATACAGAATTTCTACAGCCATGAAGATGCTCCTGAGCATTTTAAATCTAACTGACCTCAGTTCCCACATGCATAAGGTTATCCTTTGTGCTTGGTTTTTCAACACAACAGGTAAGTCTAGTTGTTACTATCTGAACCGGGTTACAACTGGTTCACAAGTCATGGCAACTGTTTATATGACTGCTAGGGAATGCTAGGATCTGATTGGTTGTGTAGCTCTTCCTCCTCATCCACTCTGGTCCTGGGACTCCAACATCTACCCCATCACCTCCCATATATCTTTTCACCTAACCTTTTACCTTGCCTCACACCCAAGGCACATTAATATTGGCCTTTATCAAAATTGCCATTGCTAGGACATATATTCCAGCAGCAGGCAGGAAGGGACAAGTAGCTTAAACAGAAACAAAAAAAACAAAACTATTCCTGTTCAGTCAATTCTGACTCATGACAGCTCCATGTGTGTAGAGTAGAACTACATTTCACAGTGCTTTCAAGGTTGTGAGCTTAAACAGAGATACTCTCTAATGCAGTCCTGAAAACAACACCTGAATGACAGAATGAACTCAAGAGCTGTTTTCTCTTAGAGCAATGCTGTAGTTTCCATAATATGTAACTTCAAATCAAAGTTGTATAATAAATTTCTAGAGCCTTTCCTAGACTAAATACAGTTTAAATTAGCTGCTAACAATATACCAAAAAACATTCCCCTTTCTCTGTCAGGTGGTAGCTGTTCAAGTTCTTCTAACAATATGAAATGTGAATACAAGGGGTAGGGGACCAAGATTTTTTCCATGTAAAAAACCAAACCTGGAGAAAGCAAGACACTAAAACAATGGGATACATTAGCTATGGAAAAACAATGAAAAAAAAGTACAAATCCACTATTTTGAGAATAAAGAACATGTTCTTCCCTTAAATTAAAATTAAAAAATTGCCTTTGAGGATAACGGAAAACACTAATCAGTAACCCTGGCGAATAGGAAAACAGGATCAACTTATATTTTCCATCTCCATCATAATACTCAGAGATTAAACTAAAGAACAAGATGTATCTTCTCCTTTTGCATATGAAGAAAAAAGACAGTGACAGTTTCCAGTGTTTTTGCTTCTCAAGGATCAAGAAATTGAGGTACAAGAGAAAACCATTCTCCCAAGAACCAATGGAATCGGAATACTGTCCTTCCCTATAAGACCCAGAAGATAAGCCTAGCTATCCCATAGGCTACTATACTCCAGGATTCATTGTCAGAGTCATTCAGATGTTTGGGGTTCAGACCCCGCCTGCCCGGAATGATCTGGGTCTTCCAATGAGCCAGAGAATCCTGAACGCCAACGCTTGTGCCCTCCAACCCTTCCCTTAGCCGATGAGAAAACTGAGCCTGGAAGAAGGAGTACCAGGACGTGTACAGGTTAAACAGTGAGTTTAATGTCAAGAGCAGAATGAGGTCAGTTCTCCTGTATCACAGTCTACTTTCTCTCTTCCAACTACCTCAAATCACCTCAAACACTAACTGTTGTCCAGAAGGAGGCTGCAAGTCATCAGCAAATTTACTGAAAACTAATTTTTTTGTTCTTCATGAATTTGATTTTGATTTTTAAAATGAAAACCCCCAGCACTGATACAGGCAATCAAATTGAGAAGGTAATAAATACACAGCTACGAGGTTTGACTGAGAACTCTCTCAAAGAGTCAAACACTTTCTCATGTTTCTTGGTTGCTTTTATCTGATTGATCCATAACCTACCTGATCAATCTAGTTTGAAGATGAGAGGAAGCCAACACCATGGGAAGGTGAAAAGTCGAGTCATCCAGTTTTGGAAAACAACTCAGCAGCCCAGGCTCTCTAAGTGATAACCACTTGTTCAAACCTTATATGACCTCTGAAACTAAGGATTGTTCTCTAGCTGTTACACAGTTGCATCTGGGTACTCTCCAACTTGTAAAAAGCTAGAAAATTATTATTCACAATTAAGGTTTATCGAAGATTCACTCTCCAATTTAGTTTATAAATTATTAAGCAATAGTGCATGACTGCTTGTGTTTTACAAGCCATTAGTAGCAGCTTTATCTGCCTCGTGAGGTACAATAATGAAGGTCAAATGACTCTAGGGATCCTCAAAGCACATTAATAACATGGTCTGATAAATGGCCTTGAGGTCTTCCTGGCATTCACAGGTGGAGCATTTTAAATAATGAGAAATTAATGGATTTTAAATTATGCTTCAGTAACTATATATTCGTTATTGTGAAATAAGGAATTGTGTAAGAAATGGAAAACAGTATAATGCGGTATTAAAAAATAGCGCTTATATAGAAATTCGGATATTCGTATTCTAGGTTATTTTTGTCCCTTCCACTAACTGTATGATCTATGTCAAATGACTTCCCTTCTCTAGGTCTCAGATTCCTCGGCTATTCCATGAGAGACTGGATCAAGTGACTTCCGGCTTTCCTAGCCTAGGAATCTTTCACTTGTTTCTCACAATTTGACTTTTCCCCTTTGTTAAAATGCTCCAGGCGAGGTCTTTCTAGTTTTATCCTCTGTGTTCTTTGTAGGAGAACTATAAATGACAGGATATACTGTAAGAGACAGGAGATACTGATAGAAAAGCTGCTTTTACATGAATAAAGCTGACTTGGGGCATTTTCAGGAAATTTTCACTTTTAAGACCTACTGAGTCTTTTTCACAGATTGGTCTTCGAAATTCAGAAGGCAAAGGCTATGATTAAAATGCTCATTTTCATTCACGTGACTTTCTCAATTTCCTACTAGATTCGCCTTCCTCTGCTTGTTCTATTTTTGGGGGAATGAGGTCGTTCCTTCTAGGCAACAACATATGCGAGGGTCGTAAGGTGCAGCCTTAGATCAGTCCTCTTTGAACAATTTCTGAAAGAGTTCCTAACAGCTCCAGATGAATCAAGAAATGACCAGAAAGTAATGAGTACCTAATATGTGATCAGCCCTGTGGACAATATGAAGGAGGATGTGAGAATCCTGATCACTGATTATTGTCAAAATGCCTACAGTCCAATATGAGAGATCTAAGTAACATGTGAAACCCAACTAAACAACAGTGTCTAGCACAATGCCTGGCAAAGAAATGGCTCAAGAAATGCTTGTTGAGCTGTTTTGAACTACATAGCCTTTAGGAGAAATAGTAATGGCATGGTCTGTTCTGTTCCAACCATGACCAGTATAGTTTCTTCAATATGGCATACATATATATAAATCCAGTCGAGTTGATTCCGACTCATAGAAACCCTATAGGACAGAGTAGAACTGCCCCAGAGAGTTTCCAAGAAGCACCTGGTGGATTCGAACTGCTCACCTTTTGTTCAGCAGCCATAGCTCTTAACCACTATGCCACTAGGGTTTCCATATATATATACATATGATGGAAACATTGTTGAATATAGAGGTGCTTACCAGACCGCATGCATTTGCCAAAAGGGGGAGGTTTACTGTATGTACATTATATCTCAATCAACCTGACTTTAAAAACCACCCCTGTTCTCGTGGGCCTTTCCATCTAATAGGCTGTGTTGTGAGTCTATGAGGGTCTCCCACACCCTGCGTTTCTCTCCCCTGCTCTGTTTTATATGTCTCTATTTTAGGATGACCTGTGAGAGATATTTTTGTGTTTACCTGACCCATTTATTTGCCTTTGCAATCTTCCAGATCCTAAAAAATAAATAAATAGGCTAGAAGTTGGATTGATTGTAGCATTAAGAGCCTAAAGTCATAAAGCCAAGTAGAGACTGGTGCCATACTCCCAGCTGGAGGTGACCAGGGGTTGGATCAGGGTACAAATCGAAAATAGAAAATAAAGGACGATAATGGAGATATTTTGAAGAAAAGTAACAGTAACAGCACTGTATTTGTTTCCTAGGGCTGCTGTGACAAAATACCACAAACTGGGTGGCTTATAAGGACAGAAATTTATTGTCTCACAGTTCTTGAAACTAGAAATCCAACTCAGGATATTGGCTATGTTGATTCCTTCTGAGGGCTCTGAGAGAGAAACTGTTCAATGCATCTTCCCTTGCTTCTGGTGGCTCCCAGCAATCCTTGGTGTTCCTTGGCTTGTACATGCATCTTTACATGGTCCTCTTTCTTCTGTCTTCCTTTATGTATCTCTCTGTCCCTGTCTTTGTGTATCATCTTTTTTATAAAGGCATCAGTCATACAGTATTAGGACCCACCCTACTCCAGTATGACCTCATGTTAACCTGACTGATATACATCTTCAAAGACTCTATTTCCAAACAAGATCATGTTCATAGGTTTTGGGGATTATAACTTCAACATATCTTTTTGGGGATACAATTCAATCCATAACAAGCGTGTTTGGTTCTGGTAGAAAAAAAGAGTAAACCTGTCTTATCTATTCTTGATGACTAATAACTAGCCTAGATGCCACAACTTTATTCATTTATTTAACAAACATTTACTGAGCATCTACCATATGCCAAGTGCATAGTTCTAGGCATTGAGAATTAAAGACAGCTTCCTCTTCTCATGGAGCTCATAATCCATTTCTGTGGAGAAATAAGGAAGGAAGGAAAGAAGGAAGGAAGGAAGGAAGATACAAAGATAAGCAAAAATATGACGTGAATTGTTATGCAATAGATTAAACAGAATGATTTGTCTGAGAGTAACTCAATGGCTACTTTAGATTTAGTGGTAAGAGGAAACCTTTTAGGAATGTATAATTTTACATAAGATCTAAATGGCAAGAAAGAGGTATTGCTGTTGTTAGGAGCCACCAACTTGTTTCTGACTCATAGTAACTCCATGTGACAGAGTAGAACTGGCCCATAGGGTTTTCTTGGCTGTAATCTTTACAGAAGCATATTGCCAGGTCTTTCTCCTGCAGAGCCACTGGGTAGGTTCGAACAGCCAACTTTTTGGTTAGCAGTGGAGTTAGCTATGTGTCATGGATTGAACTGTGTCCCCCAAAAAATGTGTGTAACAATTTGGCTAGTCCATGATTCCCAGAATTGTGTGGTTATCCTCCATTTTGTGATTGTAATTTTAAGTTAAAGAGGATTAGAGTGGAATCGTAACACCACCCTTATGCAGGTCACATACCTGATCCAATGTAAAGGGAGTTTCCCTGGGGTGTGGCCTGCACCACATTTTATCTCTTCTAAGAGATAAAAGGAAAGGCAAGCAAGCTGAGAACTGGAGGGACCTCATACCATCAAGAAAGCAGTGCCAGGAGCAGAGCACATCCTTTGGACCTGGGGTCCCTGCGCGGAGAAGCTCCGAGTCTGGAGGAACACTCATGAGAAGGCTGAGAGAGAGAAAGCCTTCTCCTGGAGCTGACACCCTGAATTTGGACTTTTAACCTACTTTACTGTAAGGAAATAAACCTCTATTTGTTAAAACCATCCACTTGTGGTATTTCTCTTACAGCAACACTAGATGACTAAGACACTATGCAATATGTCGGGGGAAAGCACTCCCTGGCAGAGGGAAACCCGTGTATACAGGTCTAGATTTAAGTCTAGTGTTTCTGAAGAGTCAAAAAAGACTAGAGTAGCTGGAGCACAGTAGTTCAAGATAAAAGGGTCACAGATTGAGGTAAGATACAGATTATGCAGAGTTAAGGAATTTGAATTTTAAGCTAAGTGGGATGGAAAGCGGAAGAGAGCCATGATTTGACATACATTTTTAAAAAGATGACTAGTGCCATGTGAAGAAAAGATTGTAGAGGAGAAAAGTGGAAGCAGAGATTACCGTTAAGAAGATGCAACAGTGATCCAAGGGAGAAAAATGGTGGCCTGGGCAAGGTTGATGATAGTGAAAAATGGACATAGTGAACAGGACAGGACCTGTACTAGAGACAGAGTCTACAGAACTTCTGATGGATTGGGTAGCAGGGCCACTGGAGGGGGATGGGAGGAAGTGGGGAAAGAAGACTCAAGAATGATTCCAATTGGATAGAAAGTTGTTATGAAAGAAAAGCTGCCAGAGTTGATACTAGAATCCAGAAATGGTAGCAGCAGATAAAGGACAGGCCAGCTTTGGGAGATCTTATGGTTCAGTGGTATCTGCCCAAATTGGTCATTCCAGAGTGCTTTCTCACTGAGAAAAGGAAAAGCACAATTTTCAGCCAAGAAGAGTTCTGGGTCATGAGTTAACTATAATGATCTTGAAATGTAACCAGTCTACAGCTTTTAGGGAAGGATACGGCCTGGCTTATTAATGTTTAAGGCCTCTGATTGATCCCCACAAAAATCAATCAAGCTTCAGATATCCATATTAACAAGCCACAGAAAATGTCTTCTTGGGTATTTTTGTTTGTTTTGTTTTATTCCCATGGGAAATGCTCAGACCAAAGGGAGAATACTTAAAGACCACCCCCACACAAGTTTTCTCTTATTTCCATTTTTAGAAAGACATCGAGATTTCACAGGGGCCTGAACTTCTCAGTAATTTTGTTTGGAGCTACTCCACGCTTCATCTGGGAACCTTAGTTTCCTGCAAAATAAACTTTTCATTGTTTATAGAGCCTGAGTAAAATATCAAGAACAAAAGAATGTGTCCCTCCTACCAGGTAAAAAGCACTTCACATAACATTTAGAATGTCATACTTGCAAACTTCTTGACTTCTACCCTAAAATTTGCTTAAAAAGAAACTGCTCTAGAGTTCCGGCAAAATGGCACACTAGGCAGAAGCACCACGCCGTCCCTCCACAGCAAAGATCCAAAAAACTAAGCCAAACAGAGAATACAACAATCCTGAGACCCTAAAACATCAAATGAAGAGATAAAGAATTCAGCCAAGCACCAAATGGAGTGAGAAAACTGACAGAGAAAGGAGAGATTCATGCAGAGGTCCCCTACCAGCTAACACAGGGTAGATCCACCATCTTGGACTCCTATTGGAGACCAGCAAATGGGGGTACAAGAAAGCAGCCTCATGGAGCGTCCAGCAGGAGACAAAACAACCAGTAATTTGCTGTGTGCGCTTTTCCACCCCCCACCCCTCTTCACCCCGGCTCGGCCTCCTCTGCTTCCCACAGCCACGGTCTCTTGACCAGGAAGCACCGGCTGCTTGGATTCCACATACCCAAGCGGGCGGCTCTCTGGGTGCCATTTGTTGGCTGCTGGTGTTGCTTTTTTTTTCAGCTTCTTTTGATTTCTCACTTGCCTCTTGCCACCTCCCCCTCCTTTGACTTGAGTGCCTGGCTCCTTGCGCCACCTTTGCTTCTTCCTGAGGGGCTGCAGAGCATCGGCAATTTGTGATATATGCTTTCCCGCTCTCCACCCTTCTTCACCCACACTCAGCCTCCTTTGTTTCCCGTGGACACAGTCTCTTGTCCAGAAACACCAGCCCACACTAGCTGGCTCTCTGAGTGCTATGTGTTGGCTGCTAGTGTTGTTTTTTTTTTTTTTTCCCCCTGCTCCTTTGGATTTCTTGCTTGCCTCTCGCCACGTCCCCCTCCTTTTGCTCAAGTGCCTGGCTCCGTGCGACACCTTTGCTTCTTCCTGAGGGGCTGTGGAGCTCCATTCGAGTGTGGAGCTGCTTCCCGGTCTGGACTACCATGCTGGTGGGACCCCAGGGCTTTTGTTCATTTGTTCATTTTGAATTGTTTCTTTGTTTTCTTTTCCTTTTCTTGAGTTGGGAGCCCTTCCTGGCCAGGCGGAGCTGCGCAGCAAGGAACTCCCCTTCAGATTTCCAATGCACATGGAACATTCTCCAGAAAAGACCACATCGTAGGCCACAGAGCAATCCTCAATAAGATCCAAAACATTGAGATAATTCAAAGTATCTTCTCTGACCACAATGCCATCAAGGTAGAAATTAACAATAGAACGAGCAAGAAAAAAAAATCAATTACATGGAAACTGAATAATAGCCTGTTTACACATCAGTGGGTAATAGAAGAAATCAGAGATGGAATCAAAAAATATCTAGAATCAAATAAGAATGAAAACACATCATACCAAAACCTTTGGGACACAGCAAAGGCAGTCCTCAGAGGACAATTTATAGCAATAGATGCATATATCAAAAAAGAAGAAAGGGACAAAATCAAAACATTAACTACAGAACTCAAACAAATAGAAAGAGAACAGCAAAAAAAGCCCACAACCACCAGAAGAAAGGAAATAGTAAAGATGAGAGCAGAAATAAATGAAATAGAGAACAGAAAAACAATAGAATCAACAAAACCAAAAGTTGGTTCTTTGAAAGAATCAACAAAATCGACAAACCATTGACCAGACTGACAAAAGAAAAACAGGAGAGGACACAAATAACCCAAATAAGAAATGAAATGGGGGACATTACAACAGACCCAACTGAAATAAAAAGGATTATAACACAATATTATGAAAAACTATACTCCAACAAATTTGAAAACCTAGAGGAAATGGATACATTTCTAGAAATACATGGTCTACCCAAACTACAACAAAGTGATGTTGAAAATCTGAACAGAGCATAACAAGAGAAGAGATTGAAAAGGTAATAAAAAATAACTCCCAACCAAAAAAAGCCCTGGCCCAGATGGCTTCGCTGGAGAATTCTACAAAACATTTACAGAAGAGCTTGTACCAGTACTACTCAAGCTATTTCAGAATATAGAAGAGGAAGCAACACTTCCAGATTCATTCTGTGAAGCCACCATAACGCTGATACAAAAACCAGGCAAAGACATCACAAAAAAAACAAAATTGCAGACCAATATCTCTCATGAATATAGATGCAAAAATTCTGAACAAAATTCTAGCCAATAGAATTCAGCATCATATCAAAAAAATAATACACCACGACCAGGTAGGATTCATACCAGGTATGCAAGGATGTTTCATCATTAGAAAATCCATCAACGTAATCCACCACAAAAATAAAAGGAAAGAAAAGAATCACATGATCATCTCAATTGACGCAGAAAATGCATTTGACAAAGTCCAACACCCATTCCTGATAAAAACTCTCAATAAAATAGGTACAGAAGTGAAATTTCTCACCATAATAAAGGGCATCTATGCAAAACCAATGGCCAACATCATTCTTAATGGAGAGAGGCTGAAAACATTCCCCTTGAAAACACGAACAAGACAAGGATGCTCTTTATCACCACTCCTATTGAACATTGTGCCGGAAGTTCTAGCTAGAGCAATAAGGCAAGAAAAAGAAACAAAGGGCATCCAAATTGGTAATGAAGAAGTTAAACTGTCCCTGTTTGCAGATGATATGATATTATACATAGAAAACCCTAAAGACTCCATGAGAAATCTACTGGAACTATTAGAAAGTTTCAGCAGAGTAGCAGGATACAAGATAAACATTCAAAAATCAGTTGGATTCCTATACACCAATAAGGAGAACGATGAAAAGGAAATCAGGAAAACAATACCATTTTCAATAGCCCCTAAAAAGATAAAATACTTAGGAATAAATCTGACCAGGGATATAAAAGACCTATACAAAGAAAACTACAAAACACTACTGCATGAAACCCAAAGGGATCTACATAAATGGAAAAACATACCATGCTCATGGATAGGCAGACTCAACATTGTGAAAATGTCAATTCTACCCAAAGCAATTTACAAATACAACGCAATTGCGATCCAAATACCAACAACATTCTTCAAAGAGACGGAAAAACTAATCATTAATTTCATATGAAAAGGGAAGAAGCCCCGAATAAGTAAAGCACTACTGAAGAAGAAGAATGAAGTTGGAGGATTCACACTACCTGACTTCAGAACCTACTATACAGCTACAGTAGTCAAAACAGCCTGGTACTGGTACAGCGACAGATACATTGACCAATGGAACAGAATTGAGAACCCAGATGTAAATCCATCCACCTATGGTCACCTGATCTTCAACAAGGGCCTAAAGTCCATCAAATGGGGAAAAGACAATCTTTTTAACAAATGGTGCTGGCAAAACTGGATAACCATTTGCAAAAAATGAAACAGGACCCATACCTCACACCGTATACAAAAACTACTTCAAAATGGATCAAAGACCTGAATATAAAGCCTAAAACTATAAAGTTCATAGAAGAAAAAATAGGACCAACACTTCAGGCTTTAATACATGGCATTAACAGGATACAAACCATAACCATCAACACACAAAACCCAGCAGATAAGCTAGATAACTGGGATCTTCTAAAAATCAAACACCTATGCTCTTCAAAAGACTTCACTAAAAGAGTAAAAAGAGAACCTACAGACTGGGGAAATATTTTTGGACAGTACAAGTCAGACAAAGTTCTAATCTACATAATCTACAAGAAAATCCATCACCTCTACAACAAAAAGACAAAGAATCCTTTTAAAAAATGGGCAAAGGAAATGAACAGACACTTCACCAAAGAAGACATTCAAATGGCCAACAGACACATGAGGAAATGCTCGCGATCACTAGCCATTAGAGAAATGCAAATTAAAACCACAGTGAGATACCATCTCACCCTGGCATTACTGGCACGAATCAAAAACACTGGAAATAACAAATGTTGGAGGGACTGCGGGGAGATGGGAACTCTTATACACTGCTGGTGGAAATGCAGAATGATACAACCATTTTGGAAAATGATATGGTGCTTCCTCAGAAAGCTAAAAATAGACATATCATTTGATGCAGCAATCCCACTCCTAGGAATATATCCTAGAGAAGTAAGAGTCGTCACTCGAATAGACATATGCACACCTATGTTCATGGCAGCATTGTTCACAATAGCAAAATGATGGAAACAACCTAGATGCCCATCAACAGATGAATGGATATACAAACTATGGTACATACACAAAATGGAGTACTATGCAACGAGAAAGAACAACGATGAATCTATGAACCATCTCATAACATGGATGAAACTGGAGGACATTATGCTGAGTTAAATAAATCAATCACAAAAGGACAAATATTGTATGAGACCTCTATTGTAAAAACCAATGAAAAAGTTCACACACAAAATGTAACAATCTTTGTTGGTTACCAGGGATGGGAGGGGTGGGGGGGAAATACTAAATAGGCAATAGATAAGGGATATCTTGAGTGAAGGGTGAGACAGTACACAATACAGGGGAAACTAGCACAACTTGTACAAGGAAAGGTCATGGAAGCCTCATAGACACATCCAAACTCCCTGAGGGACTGAATTGCTGGGTGGAGGGCTGTGGGGACCATGGTCTCGGGGAACATCTAGCTCAATTGGCATGACACAGCTTATAAAGAGAATGCTCTACATTCTACCTTGGTGAGTAGTGTCTGGGGTCTTAAAAGCCTGTGAGGGGCCATCTAAGATACTGCACTGGTCTCATCCCTTTGGGAGCAAGGGAGAATGAAGAGAATAGGATACAAGGAAAAGTTTAGTCCTAAGGACTAATTGTCCACAGCTTGTACCAAGGCCTCCACCGGACTGAGTCCAGTACAGCTAGATGGTGCCTGGCTACCACCATTGACTGCTCTGACCAGGATCACAACAGAGGGTTCTGGAAAGAGCTGGAGAAGGATGTAGAGCATAATTCTAACTCACAAAAAGAAAAGACCAGATTTACTGGCCTAAAGGAGACTGGAGAAACCTCGAGAGTATGGCCCCCAGACACCCTTTTAGCTCAGTGGTGAAGTTACCTCCGAGGTTCACTGTTCAGCCTGGGAGTGGACAGCCCCGTAAAACCAAATGAGACTAACGAGGTACAGGAGTCCAGTGACAAGGGCCAGAAGGCAGAAGGGGACAGGAAAGCTGGTGATAGAGAACCCAAGGCTGTGTAAGGATATTGTTGATGTGTTGTGAGATTGTTAACTATTGTCGTAGGGCAACATTTGTAGTAACTGTTAAATGAGAAACTATTTTGTTCGGTAAGCCTTCATCTTAAGTGGGAATAACAGCACAATTGGAAGAACGTAGTCAATGTCACTGAACTGTGTATGTAGAAATTTTTGAAATGGTGTATCTTTGGCTATGTATATTTTCACCAAAAAAAAAAAAAAATGTTGAGAAGTTAGAGGGTTAATATGTTGTGGGGTTGTTAACCAATGTCATAAAACAACATGTGTACTACTGTTTCATGAGAAACTATTTGTTCTGTAAGCCTTTACCTAAAGTGCAATAAAATATAAAAAAAAGAAAAAGAAACTGCTCTAAAACATCAGGAGTTAAAAAGACACTTTTAGCAAAGTTGTTCCATAAATTTATTTTGTATTTGGAAGTACAATTCAATGATCAAGACAACCCAAGAAGTTATTTTTAAGACATTTTTGAGCTTTGGGATTTTAATGAGGCAGACGGATAGAGCAAGTAACTGGAAAAAAAGAAAGCTTTCACCACATAGGTTATTGGTTCAAACCCAGCCCAAGTCAGCTGGAAAGAAATTACCATTTGCTGACCTTTATGAAATGTTCTGGTGGGCTAAATTCAAATTCTAGCAAGGAAAATAAACAACTACAATTGTTGGAAGCCTAGATGAGGGACCAGGGATTACTTAGTTGTTTCGTGTCAGGATGGAGACACATCATCAGAAACACAAGACTGACTGAGATTTTTTATCATTAACACACAAGAACACCAGAAAAAAATCAAGGAAATCCACATGCATCTATGTTTGTGTATATGTACATCCACATATGTATATATAAAAACAAGTTCCTGTCAAGTCAACTCCTACTCATGGTGACCCCATGTATGTCAGAGTAGAACTGTGCTCCACAGGGTTTTCAATGGCTGATTTTTCAGATGTAGATTACCAGGCCTTTCCTCTGAGGCACTTCTGGATGGACTCCAACCTCCACCTTTTGATTAGTAGCTGAGAACATTAACCATTTGTACCACCCAGGTATACATATTGTTGTTGTTAGTTGCCACTGAGTCAATTCTGACTCGTAATGACCCCATGTGTGGAGAGTAGACTGCTCCATAGGGTTTTCAAAGCTGTGACCTTTTGCTAGCAGATCTCCAGGCCTGTTTTCTGAGGGCGCCTGGGTGGGTTTCTTGCCAACCTTTTGGCTAGTAGTCAAGTAATGAAGTGCTTAACTGTGCCACCCAGGGACTCAGGTATACATACACACACACACACACACACACACACAATGGTTCAATCACCTGGCTGCTAACTGAAAGGCCAGCAGTTCAAACTTACCAGCAGCTCTTCAGGGGAAAAGACTTGGAGATTTGCTCCTGTAAAGATTACAGGAAACCCTATGGAGCAGTTCTACTCTGTCAAATAAGGTTGCTATGAGTTAGAAACTACTTGACAGCACACAGAAGCAACATATATATGTGTATACATATATGTATATATATACATACATATATAGCATGTACATATGTATATACACATTATATATGTGTATAATAGCATGTACGTACGTATGTATATACACATTATACATGTGTATAATGTGGATGTGGATGTATATACATTTATTTGAAATATCATAGATCTTAAGTGTTCTCAGATTTAAACATTCTCAGTTCCAAATACTTGCAAGCAACCTTAAAGATTTATGAATTATAGTTCTGTAGAATCTTGACACACACAAGGAATGCCTCCCTAGACATTCAAAACTCTCATATTCATCAATGCACCTCTTGCATATAATTTCTCCCTTAAAAGCACTATGATATAAATGGAAAAAAAAATTGACTGACTCCATTAAGCCCCTCACAGAAATGTTGCTTCTTTGTACATTCCATTTCCATCAAGAGTCATGTGTTTCCTATGCATATCCTCACGCCACAAGTTAACTGCCTTTTCCACTTTTACTGAAGTGTAATCCCTCCCCTGTTGAACAATGTTTGCACCGACTGGAGCACTGGCTGGAACAGTTTCACAAAACCCTTTTGCCTTGTTGGCCTAGCAAAATTAATAAACTTCATGGAACTTCAAGGTCATAGTACTTGCCCAAGCCCAGAAAGTTAAATTTGCAAGGGTCCCCAGTAATTTACAGTTTTGCCAAGCTGGTAACTTAACTCATGCACATTATTATAAAAGGAGTCGTTTAGCCAGTGAGTGAGACCAGCTGATTGCTCAACATTTTCCCCTCAGTGCCGTCCTTTTTATATTCTTTAATTGTCTTTAGTAGCATAAAGTTTAATTTTGCTGCATTTTTAGTACAAAATATAGTAATATTTGAAGAGCCACAGTTTCTGGGAGTTTTAGGGTCTGTCTCTAGCACATGTCAAGTATTTGCAGATGTAAGTACATTCTACTGTCCTACCAATTGGCTGGGAGTAGGCTAAAAGGAGACAACCAGGGAAATGCCTATTTTTCCAAACTTGGGTGATTGGAAGAATGGAGATACTATTCCAAGAACTAAGAAATTGGTGGGAGAAAAAAAATTCCAGTTTTCGGCATTTTAAGGTCTGTTTAGAAGTGAGATGGCAAGATTTCCTCTTGCTTACTTTGGACATCAGGAAATGCTAATCACTAGAGAAGGACATCATGTCTGGTAAAATAGAGGGTCAGTGAAAATGAGGGAAACCTTCAACAAGATGGATTGACTCAACAGTCTCAACAATGGGCTCAAACATATCAAAGACCATGCAGATGACGTAGGACTGGTCAATGTTTCATTCTGTTACACGTAAGGTTACCATTAGTCAGAGCCAACAGGACAGCAACTACCGAAAACAACAAGGTCTGTACAGCTAGATGGTGCCCGGCTACCACCACTGACTGCTCTGACCAGGATCACAACAGAGGGTTCTGGACAGAGCTGGAGAAGGATATAGAACATAATTCTAACTCACAAAAAAAAAAAAGACCAGATTTACTGGCCTAAAGGAGACTGGAGAAACCCTGAGAGTGTGGCCCCCAGACACCCTTTTAGCTCAGTGGTGAAGTTACCTCCGAGGTTCACTGTTCAGCCTGGGAGTGGACAGCCCCGTAAAACCAAATGAGACTAACGAGGTACAGGAGTCCAGTGACAAGGGCCAGAAGGCAGAAGGGGACAAGGAAGCTGGTGATAGGGAACCCAAGGTTGTGTAAGGATATTGTTGATGTGTTGTGGGATTGTTAACCATTGTCACAGGGCAACATGTGTAGTAACTGTTAAATGAGAAACTATTTTGTTCTGTAAGCCTTCATCTTAAGTGAGAATAGCAGCACAATTGGAAGAGCATAGTCAATGTCACTGAACTGTGCATGTAGAAATTTTTGAAATGGTGTATCTTTGGCTATGTGTATTTTCACCAAAAAAAAAAAAGGTTGAGAAGTTAGAGAGTTGACATGTTGTGGGGTTGTTAACCAATGTCATAAAACAATATGTGTACTACTGTTTCATGAGAAACTATTTGTTCTGTAAGTCTTCACCTGAAGTACAATAAAAAATAAAAAATAAAAAAAAAAAGCCAAGGTCTGTTGTGACATTTAGATAAAAGACAAGCAAAGAAAGAATGATTAGAAAATGAACTATAAATCTGGATGTCTTCATCAAAGAGGTAAAGACTAAAGTTGTGTTGGAGACAGCAGAAACTGGCTTTCCTGAAGTTAGTCAGTCCATGACGACCCAGCGCGTCATTGAACCTCGTGTGTAGCAAATGTCAGAACTCACGGGCTCAGTTACAGTTCAAGATGTCAGCTTTGCATTTACTGCTTTTTCTTTTGTAACACATTTGTTTTCCCTCAGGACACTTGCGCTGCACCTTCACACATCAAAGTGACCATTCAACTCAGTAAAAAACAGAATGAAACAAAAAACAAAATCAAACAAAAGAACCCTGGAGTTGACCATTTTAGCCATGTGAAAGCAAAGTCTAGAAGAGATCCAGTCAATATCTCCCATTCAGTCACCATGACCTCTCCATTTAGCCACCATGACATGGACCTTCATTTAGCTCCAGGGTTTAGTAGAATTTGCTTTGACTGCCAAAATACACAAACCAGTTTCTGAAGGCAAAATGTTAATGCATCAAGTCATGTCCTGTTTCCTTTTCTTATGGGAAGGTTTTTTATTACAAATTCAATTTATTTAATAGATATAGGGCTCTTTAGATTTTCTATTCTGTTTTCTTTTTATTAAGGGTGGTGGGACAATGATACTGACTTTAGGAAAAACTTATATTTTTATAATATCTAACAATGAAGGAGAAAGGGCTCCCTTTACAAGAAATCCTTTGTTTAAATCTTCCCTTTCTGTTGAAAATTAAGCCACCGTGAATGTGAAGCCAAAAAATGTTGGTCTTTCCTTCTAATACAACACAGATGGACAATGTGCCACTCTGAGGCCATGCAGGGGAGCAGCATTTCAGCACTGGAAAGGTCACGTCAGAATTAAGTTGGTTTCAGCAAAATGAAACCAAATGAAACCTTTGTGTCCAATCCCTTCCCCCAATATTTTAAATTCTTCATACAGAGTTAGGCATAGAACTGCTGCAGTGTCACCTACCACAGGCTCTGCTCTTCATAATCGGAAAGATGCACTGGTTCAATGCCCAGAAAATTTCACCTCTAAGCACCTTTGGTGCTTTCATTACATACTCTGTGCCTCATCCTTATAGAAAGCGCTTCGTGAATGTTGGTTGAAGAAATTAATGAATTAAATTACTATCATGCTTTTGCTTCTTGATGATTCTCCAAAAAAAGGCATAAAGCAGCTGAGTTTCAAAGCTTTAGTAATTAATACAAGCACTCTGGTCTACATCTAACAACATAAAACGTGTTCAGTAAGAACAATTCTTCACACCCATGTAAGGGTTGGGAGGACCAAATTTTTTTCCTAAGAGACTATACTGGCTCTGACCCAAGTCAACCCAGCCCCATGTTACTGCTGTCACACAAAGGATTTAGAGAGAATTACTTTTGCCCTAGGAACCCTGATAGTGCAGTTGTTAAGCACTCAGCTGCTAACCGAAAGGTCAGTAGTTCAAACCCACCAGCCGCTCTGTGGGAGAAAGATGTGGCAGACTGCTTCTGTGAAGATTACAGCCTTAGAAACCATGGGGCAGCTCTACTCTGCCTTATCAGATTGCTATAAGTCAGAATCTACTTAATGGAACAAAACAACAATTTTGCCCTTGAAGTCTTTTGATGTGATACGATGTTATTTATGGAATTTTCTCATGAATTTATATTCTGGGGAATTTATTTATGAAGGTTATGCTGGCTTCCTAGAATGAGTTTGGGCATATTCCATCCTTTTCTATGCTCTGAAATACCTTTAGCAGAAGTGGTGTTACCTCCTCTCTGAAAGTTTGGTTGAATTCTCCAGTGAAGCCATCCGGGCCAAGACTTTTTTTTGTTGGGAGTTTAATTTAATAACCTTTTCAATCTCTTCTTTTGTTGTGGGTTTATTTAGTTGTTCTACCTCTTTTTGTGTTAATTTATGTAGGTAGTGAGTTTCTAGAAATTTGTCCATTTCCTCTAGGTTTTCAAATTCATCAGAGTACAATTTTTCATAGTAATCTGTTACGATTCTTTTAATTTCAGTTGGGTCTGTTGTGATATCACACATTTCATTTCTTATATGGGTTATCTGCTTCCTCTCCTGTTTTTCTTTTGTCAGTTTGGCCAGTGGATTATCAATTTTGTTGATCTTTTCAAAGAACCAGCTTTTGGACCTGTTAACTCTTTCAATTGTTTTTCTGTTCTCTATTTCATTTGATTCTGCTCTAATTCTTATTATTTCCTTCCTTCTGGTGCTTGAGGGCTTCTTTTGCTGCTCTCTTTCTACTTTTTCCAGTTGTAGGGTTAATGTTTTGATTATGGCCCTTTCTTCCTTTTGGATGTGTGCACTTATTGCTATAAACTGACCTCTGAGCACTGCTTTTGCTGTGTCCCAAAGGTTCTGGTAAGATGTGTTTTCATTCTCGTTTGATTCATGAATTTCTTTATTCCATCCTTAATTTCTTCTATAACCCAGTATTTTCTGAGCAACGTGTTGTTCAGTTTCCATGTGTTTGATTTTTTTTCCTTGCTTTTTCTGTTGATGATTTCTGCTTTAATGGCTTTATGATCAGAAAAGATGCTTTGTAATATTTCGATGCTTTGGATTTTGTTAAGGCTTGCTTTACAGCCTAATATGTGACCTATTCTGGAGAATGTTCCATGTGCGTTGGAAAAGAAAGCATACTTGGCTGCTGTTGGGTGCAGTGTTCAGTATATGTCTATGAGGTCAAGTTGGTTGATTGTAGCATTTAGCTCTTCTGTGTCTTTGCTGAGCTTCTTACTGGATGTTCTGTCCTTCACCAAAAGTAGCGTGTTGAAGTCTCCTACTACTATTGTGGAGCTGTCTATCTGTCTTTTCAGAGCTGTTAGAGTTCGTTTTATGTACTTTGGAGCCCTGTCGTTGGGTGCCTAAATACTTTTTATACTTATGTCCTCCTGGTGTACTGAGCCTTTAATCATTATATAGTGCCCTTCCTTATCCTTTGTGCTGGATTTTACTTTAAAGTCTATTTTGTCAGAGATTAATATTGCCACTCTTGTTCTTTTTTGAGTGTTGTTTGCTTGATATATCTTTTTCCATCCTTTGAGTTTTAGCCTGTTTGTGTCTTTAAGTCTAAGTTGTGTCTCTTGTAGGCAGCATATAGATGGATCATGCTTTTTTATCCAATCTGCCACTCTCCGTCTCTTTATTGGTGCATTAAGT
Organism: Dugong dugon; assembly: GCA_030035585.1. Taxonomy (NCBI): domain Eukaryota; kingdom Metazoa; phylum Chordata; class Mammalia; order Sirenia; family Dugongidae; genus Dugong; species Dugong dugon. The sequence continues at coordinate 87,252,588 of CM057460.1, read as the reverse complement.
CCGTTTACATTCAGCACAATTATTGATAGGTATGAGTTTAGTGCTGTCATCCTGATATCTGGAATTTATTTATAAATTCAGCATCTTCCACTTTTAGGAATAAACATAAAGTAATATTTCCTACTATTTATTCTGAAATTACCTCTCCCTTTCATCTTATTGGAGCCCTGGTGGTGCAGTGGTTAAGAGCTACGGCCTTTAGCTAAAAGGTCAGCAGTTTGAATCCACCTTGGAAACCCTATGGGGCAGTTCTACTCTGTCCAGCAACGGGTTTGGTTTTGGGGGGCTTTTCATCCTATTTTACCAGAATTTGTTTAAATCCATTCATATTCAGCTTATCTAGACTCTGATTTTGCATTGTTATAAACTGTTACTATGAAATTCAGGATGTTGATCTTCTACTTAGTAATTGTGGATTCTTGTTCATGAAACTAAGCCTCAGTTTTCTTATCTGTGAAATAGAGCTTGTAAAGTCCTGCACCTCATAGGGATGGTGTGTGGTGGTTGGGAGTACCAATGTCAAAAGACTTTGCAAACTGCAAAACCCTCCACAAACGTGAAGTATTGTAAGTCTGTCTCCATAGGACAGCTAATCTTTCCCCATTCCCTTGCTTGTTGAGATGCCCTCTATGTTTACACTCTAGTACACTCCTCCAGGGTTTTATCTACCAAAATCAGACACTCTAAGAGACTGATGGAAACCCTGGTAGCGTAGTGGTTAAGAGTTCGGCTGCTAACCAAAAGGTTGGCAGTTCAACTCCACCAGGCGCTCCTTGGAAACCCTGTGGGGCAGTTCTATTCTGTTCTATAGGGTCACTATGAGTCACGGTTGACTCAACAACAACAGGTTTCTTTTGGTTTTTTATAAGAGGTTCACAGTTGGTGGATAACATGTTCTTATTGTTTCTCACTGCTAATAATAGTAATAATACTTATTACTATTAGTATTTATTATGGCGGGCATTGTTCTAAGCACTTCATAGAAATTAGCTCATTTAAACCTCAAAATAATTTTACAATGATTTTACAGAGAAGAGAACTGAGGTACACAGAAGTTACCAACTTCCTGAAGGTCACACAGAGGGGTGAAGCCAGGACTTGAACTTAGGCAATCAAGCGTCAGTCAATCTACTCAGCATTTTTTATCATAGTCTCATGATGGATAAATTTAAAGGAACGAATCACTTTCTATAATCCAAATGCCATTTCTTCTATCTCTATATTCTATGTTTTTCCAGTAATTCACATCTAGAAAGCCACACTAAAACATAATCCAAAATATAAAATCATCTTTCTACCCAGTGATGTTCCTCCCATATTGATAATGATGGTGAATGCTGTATAAAGAACTAAGTATTGTGTGATGGTCCAGCATTTTGTTATCTGATGTGATTTTCCTATGTGCTGTAAATCCTACCTCTACAATGTTAATGAGGTGGGATAGGTGGCAGTTATGTTAATGAGGTAGGACTCAATCTACAAGATTGGATTGTGTCTTGAGTCAATCTCTTTTGAGATATAAAAGAGAGAAGCAAGCAGAGAGACAGTGCTGGGAGCACAGTGAGTTCTTTGGACCTGGGGTGCAGAGAAGCTCCTAGTCCAGGGCAAGATTGATAAGTAAGACCTCCCTCCAGAGCTGACAGAGAGAGAGAAAGCCTTCCCCTGAAGCTGACACCCTGAATTTGGACTTCTAACCTACTAGACTGTGAGAAAATAAATTTCTCTTTGTTAAAGCCATCCACTTGTAGATTTCTGTTATAGCAGCACTAAATTTAAACAATAAATGAGAAGGGATAGTTCAGGTTAGTCTCATAATTTCTAACATTTACTATACCAAAAAATAAAAAAAACCTATCGCCGTCAGGTCAATTCTGATTCATAGTGACCCTATAGGAAAGAGTAGAACTGCCCCAATAGGGCTTCCAGGGAGCGGCTGGTGGATTCAAACTGCCAACCTTTTGGTTAGCAGCTGTAGCTCTTAACTATGGCACCATGTGATAATTAAATATTTTGAGTAGAGAATGCTGAAGGTATGCAATTGTTGTTGTTGGTTGCTGTAGAGTCAATTCTGACTCATGGCAACCCCATGTGTGCAGAGTAGAACTGCTCCATAGACTTTTCAAGGTTGTGACCATTTGGAAACAGATTTCCAGGCCTGTCTTCGAAGGTGCCTTTGGATGGGTTTGAACCACCAACCTTTAGCTAGTAGTCGAGCACTTAATTGTTTGTGCCACCCAGGGACTCAAGTGTGCAATTTGGACATATAAATAAATGGTTTCTTTTTAAAACTAGTTTTGAGGATGAGATAATGAGTTAGAGCCATTTTCACAGGTGAAAAAGCTGTAACACACATACAAACACATACACAAGAGTACACAAAAATAACTGAATGTAATTAATGTTAACTTTCCCTGGAAACCGACTTCACCAAAACCTGAAGTCCAGTTCTGCCTTTCCAGAGGATGTGCTTCTGTAGAGACACCTGAGGACACGTTTCTTCCAGGACCTTCAGAGCAACCATGGCACAGAGTTGCTAAACCTGGAGACAGGGAGTGATTTCGCCATGTTTTCACAAACTCGTAGAGCTGGAAGTGTACTCTGGAGATTACGCTGCTCAGTATTTCCCAGCCGTTTTCTATCTGGAACACACTGGAGAACTCTCCTGTGTATACTGATGGCAAAAGACACTTCCAGCTGCCCCTAACCCAGACCTCTAGCCAACCAGCCACTGTTCTTCTGGGTCTTCACGCTCCATACTCAAGAGGAAATGTGAGGTAGCATAGAAAATCATACAGTAGCCAAGAATCTGTTCAAATTCAGCTCTATTCTGTAGTGCCTCCAGCTTTCTCGCGTGCCAAAGGGGTAATTGTGAGAAGCCCAATACTCTGCACTTCTCCAGTATTTAAGTGCTTTGTTCTGTATCCTTCCCTTCCAGCCCACCCTCCCACGCCACAGACACACACACACACACACACACACAGCTGTGAGCTCTTGGAGAGGCAGGTTGGTGTCCCTGTGCCATGCATAGTCCCTGGTATACAGCAGACTCTTGATAGATATTTTTTGAATTAATAAGCGAGTGAAAGCAAAACATGTTAAATCTGGGTGGAAGAAAAACTTCAACAAATGTAATTTCTTGCATTTAAGTGAGACTGAACAGTTTATGAAGTATATATATAGGTGACGTAAACGGTTAACAAGCTTGGCTGTTAACTGAGAGGTTGGAGGTTTAAGTTCACCCAGGGGCACCTCAAAAGGAAGGCCTTGTGATCTATTTCTGAAAAATCAGCCACTGAAAACCCTATGGATCACAGTTGTACTTTGACACACATGGGGGTCGCCACAAGTTGGAATCGACACAACGGTAACTGGTAATACACACACACACACACACACACACATATATTTCATTCTCAAAAGTTAAGCTTGGCACATATTATTACACTCATTTTATCAAATGGAGAGTAAAGTTAAAAAATATTAAAGTTAAAAAAAAATTAAATTAAAAAAATTTCCCTAAGCTTCCAGTGAGTTGCTGGCTGAAGTGAGCCTTGAGCTCATGCCTTTGAGTGGTCACTCCCTAACCTCCTAGGCTTTATAAATGTGGTGTTTTTCTTTTCTAACTGTGAACAGCATTTTCCTTTCTCAAATGTCTGCCCCGATTGTTTTCCAAAGCAAATAAGGAAATGAGAGCCAGTCCCCCTGGCAATTTACAAAGCAAAATTTACCCAACACTGTGTTATCTCCCTTGCATCCAGTTTTCTTTCTGAAGGACTGGAGTTTCTAGAGTCCAGCTGGGAGAGAGTAAGGTGGCAGTCATCCCCCTGCCTTTGAACTTCTGTATGGTGTTCACTCCAGGAATAAAGGCTCCACCACCTCTCACTAACCTCCAGCTTAGTTCTTAATCAACTGAAGGTAATATGGCCCAGGGAATAGGGCATTTAAAGAAGTGATAGTTTAAAGTGCCAAAATATATGGTTGGTACCTAAGGACAACAAATCAGGCAGGATCAATGAATGGAAGGTTTTATTTACCAGACTTATTCTAACTGTGCTATAGGAAGTAATCTCTGTCTTTTACCCACACAATAGGGCCCTGGAAATAGTGAAGCGGGTGTCTTTCAAGCCCCTTTATTAGGCAGAGCATTGTAAAAATGTAAGGGGGAATAAATAGAGAAGAGAGGGAGGGAGGGGCAGGATAGTGAGGAACAGGTTTCCACAGTGTGTGGCTTCATAAGCTAATGAAGCTTATTGCCTGCAAGCTTAGCAGTGGAACGTTGAGGGAACAGTTGCTATATGATCCTGGACAGGAAGGCAGAGACTACCGCCAATCAGCTGCAGGAGAGATGAGGTTATCCAAACAAAAGACGCAGTGACCTGGAGCAAAGGAGAGAGAAAAACCATGACTGACCCTGAAGGAAATTCTGAGCAAAAGAAAGCCTTTGGGAAACGGCTATTGCTCCAATGAGCAAACAAGAAGTCAAACCTATGTGCTTCATAGTAACTCCAATAGTTATCATGTACTGAGGGCATTCTATGTGAAAATCATTTTAATACTAGCAGTGAACACTTAAGATGTGCCGGCTTCTAAGTACTGTACATATATTATTTCATTTATTCCTTACAACTACCCTAGGAGGTAGGTACTATTATCACTATTTTATAGAAGAGAAAGGGAGGCACAGAATGATTAGGTAACTTGGCAAGTGGTACAGTCAGGACTTGAAGTGGACAGTTTGATGCCAGTGTCCACAAGCCTAATCACTTTACTATCCAGCTTCCCTCTCTCATTATCTCATTTAATTCTCACAATAACATAGCTGGCTGTTGCTGTCTATCATCCAGTTGGTCCACAACTCATGACAACTGCATGCACAACAGAACAAAACGCTCCCCAGTCCTGCACCATCCCCATGATTGGTTGTGAAGCAGACCATTGTGATACATAGGGTTTTCATCGGCTGCTTTTCAGAAGTAGATCACCAGGCCTTTATTCCTAGTCCGTCTTAGTCTGGAAGCTCTGCTGCAACCTGTTCGGCATCATAGCAACATGCAAGCCTCCACTGACAGACGGGTGGTGGCTGCACATGAGGTACACTGGCTGGAAATTGAACCCTGGTCTTCTGCCTGGGAGGTGAGAATTCTACCACTGAACCACCACTGTGTCTAATCATTCATTATCCAGCTTCCTCCTCTCATTGTCTTATTTAATCCTCACAATAACATAACTTAGAAGGTATTATTATCTGTATTTACAGGTGAGGCAGCTGAGGCTGAGAGGGGTTAAGTGCCTGCTCAATGTCAGACATAAGAGCCTGACACTTATGTAAATTCAAACCAGGCCTATCAGAGTCCACAGCCCATAAACTTTCCCTCCAACATATCACCTACCTAGGGAAGAAATGTATTTTATAGACCTATAAATCCTGTAAAGGAAATGGACAAGGTAGGGTGAGAGAATACGGTCTAGTTTTTACGTTCCAGGCTTCTCAGAGCCAGGATTGATGTGATTCTTTGGTTGAAAAATCTATGTTCCCTATTCCCACTGAGAGACTGTGTACTTTCCCTGTCCATCAGGATTTCCAGGATTGATCAGGAACCAAAGACAACCAAACAACCTTCCCCAAATTAAAGGGGAAAGTAACAGTCTTCTAAATAGCTGGGGTGAGAGAATCTGTTCAAGAACAGACCCTTTTTTCAGTAAAGCCAAACAGGGTTGGAGTTATTTCAACAGAACATTCCCAGAAGTCTTCTTTTTGTTAAGTTGCAAAACTACTGTTCCCCAAGCTCACTCTTGCATGTTTCCTATCTCATCTTTCCTTATATCTCAACTCAGAAGAATTCAGTTGGAGAATTAGAACAAGATGAAAATCCAAAAATGAGTAAAGATCCCCTTGGGAAAAACAGTCTTTGTTGTGTAGTGTAGACTTATTTGCCTCAGGATTTTACTTTCTCATCCAGGAAGCACTGACCCCCAATGGTCAGGACCAGCCTAGACAAGCCGTAAATTGAGAAAATGGTTTCTATTCTTCTGCTGTAGCCCCTACTCTCCCCTGATCCCTCATACACATACAACCTCCTTCCCAGAGCCCTCAGACAGTGGGTGTCCTCATGATACTTGCAGCTTCTGCAGGCTGTATACAGGCTCTATACAGGCTCTATTCAATCCCAATGTTATAGATTGAATTGTGTCCCCCAAAAATACTTGTGTTGGAATCTTAACCGCTATACCTGTGGATGCAATTCTGTTTTTTAAAATAGGGTTGTCTTTATTATGTTAATGAGGCTAAATCAGTTCAGGGTGTGTCCTAAACCTAATCACTTTTGAGTTATAGAAATTGCAGATTAAACACAGACGCAAGCACAAACTGGGGAAGACAGACACTATCTGACCACGACAGAGGCAGATGAGTCTACAAATCCAGACACCCCAATGACTGCTGGCTACTAGAAAGCTGAAATAGACAAAGAAAGATCTCTCCCTAGAGCCACACTCTAAATTTGGACTTCTAACCTTCACAACTATGATCAAATAAATTTCTGTGCATTAAAGCCATGCACTTGTAGTATTTGTGTTACAGCACACTAGGAAATTAAGACACCTGGTAACTCAGACATCTCTACACACACACCACACACACACCAACAAAGCAGCACCAACACAGATAAGTGGCAAATATACTTTTAATGACAGGAGGTCACATGGTATCCTGCCCCCCTGATGGGCACCTGATCATCTAGTCACCCACTGACAAGACCAGTTCTGCAGTGAGCCCACAGCTCACAGGACATCAATGATTCTTCTGTAAATGCTCACATGGCTCTGCCTCTAATCACCGAGAGTATTGAGTTCAACTCGCATGCAGATAAAACAGCAAATTTGTAGCCTAAACTGACATGGATTCTGACAGGGATTGCATTCCAGGTCACCCCATCCCATCCTCCCAAAGACATTTTCTTCTTCGTTGTCCATTCCTCCTCTTGCCCTCTTGCCTTCAAGTAGTCTTGTCGGAAGGAGAATGAACCTCTGGACTTTGGAGATGGATGAGCAGCAAGCTGTCTGTATTACTGGTGATATGCCCAGAACGGAGTCCCTGGGTGGTGCAAACGGTTAAGCGCTAGACTACTGGCTAAAATGTTGGCAGTTGAAACTCACCCTGGGGCACCTTGGAAGACAGGCCTGGTGATCGGCTTCTGAAAGATCACAGCCTTGAAAACCCTATGGAGCTATTCTACTCTTCACACATGGGGTAGCCATGAGTCAGAATCAACATGACAGCAACTAACAACAACATGCCCAGAATATTGCCAGCGGTGGCCTTGACTCTCCTGTCTCATCAAAGATCCCTCTGTTGTGCCATCTTTCCATTCAGAGTGGCAGCGCCTCTGGTGCATGAGAGAGAGAGAGAGAGAGAGTGTGTGTGTGTGTGTGTGTGTGTGTGACCCAGTCAGTGGTCAGTGAGGGAAGTCCTGGAGTGATTAATGCTTCCCAGACAACTCTGGATGGATTCATTCACATACAGTAAATTTCCCTGTCCCACCACTACTAAGATGTCATCTTGGAAAACTTAGCTTACCCAACAGGCACAGGATGCCAAGTCTACCAGAAGCAAATGCTTTACTTGAAATGGAAACTCCTCGAGCATTATTCCAGAGCACCAAATTCACTGAGTTGAAAGCCAAAGCTGTTCAGTTAGCTCAATCTTGCACAAAACTGCTGGCTACAAAGAAGATAGTTTTGACCTACTTAATTCAAGGGCTATGTCTTCAAGTGGGGAGGAAGATTGTTTTAATGCTATGGTATATTATAGATGTAAATTCAAGAATTCCAGTTTCTATTGTGTTTACTCTATAACAAACCATGGCCTTACGGGGCATCAGTAAATTTTAATCAAGGAATTCTTTGGTTCAAGTCCCTATGTTAGAGACCAGGAAGATGGGAAGGTGTTTATTCCTTACAAGCAGTTAAGGAAAGAATTCAGGCAAGCGTTGATAACTCCATTCCAAAACTAAAACTTACAGACAATTGAAGGAAAAGTGGGCGACTGGTTAATGTTTAAGAATATTCTGATAACAATGTCAATTCTATATCTACAAAGCCAAAAGTAAAGTGTTATTCAATTGTTTTGGTCTATGCAGATAATAAAAACAGGCTCCAGGAAACTATACAAGCAAAATGGAGCAGATTTAGCAGAGGTGAATGGAGTGGAAAAGCTGAATAATTCAGCCCTACCTTGATCACCCCACACCACACACACATATACTCCCTCTCACTGGTCTACTCTTTTCCCCAAAGAGGTTCTTTCCTTTTTCCCAATAGTAATATCTTACTGAAGCTTATCTAAATAATAATTTTTTTATAAGCAATTTTACATCTGCTTTGCTCACCCACCAAAAAGACAAAAAAAAAATAATTAAGCCTGAAAGCTATCTGGCTAGGCAGTCACATGAAGGTGGTGTTCTGTGCCTGCCTGAATTTGCTATGATGTCTAATTTTTGTACCACAGACTGTCTATGTAGAAAAATTCATGCCAGACAAAGCAGAACCTCTCATCCTACTGGAGCAGATCTCTATGGAAAGCTCGTAAAAGAAGGAATTAAGAAAGTAGAACTGCCTCATGAGGGATGGGAGGGGTGGGGCTGGGGATACTAAACAGACAATAGATAAGTGGTAACTTTGGTGAAGGGTAAGACGGTACACAGTACTGAGGAAGCCAGCACAATTTGTACAAGGAAAGGTCATGGAAGCTCCATAGACACATCCAAACTCCCTGAGGCACTGAATGGCTGGACGGAGGGCTGTGGGGACTATGGTCTTGGAGAACATCTAGCTCAACTGGCATAACACAGTTTATAAAGAAAATGCTCTACATTCTACCTTGGTGAGTAGCGTTTGGGATCTTAAAAGCCTGTGAGCAGCCATCTAAGATACTCCAGTGGTCTCACCCCTTCCGGAGCAAGGGAGAACGAAGAAAACAAGATACAAGGGAAAGATTAGTCCAAAGGACTAATAGACCACAACTACCACGGCCTCCACCAGACTGAGTCCAGTACAACTAGATGGTGCCTGGCTATCACCACTGACTGCTCTGACTAGGATCACAACAGAGGGTCTCGGACAAAGCTGGAGAAAAATGTAGAACAAAATTCTAACTCACAAAAAAAGACCAGACTTTACTGGCCTGACAGAGACTGGAGAAACCCTGAGAGTATGGCCTCCAGACACCCTTTTAAGCTCAGTAATGAAGTCACTCCTGAGGTTCACCCTTCAGCCAAAGATTGGACAGCTCCACAAAACAAAACAAACTAATGGGGCACAACAGTCCAGGGATAAGGACCAGAAGGCAGGAGGGGACAGGGAAGCTGGTAATAAGGAACCAAAGTTGAGAAGGGGCAGTGTTGACATGTCATGGAGTTGTTAACCATTGTCATAAAACAATATGCATACTGTTTAATGAGAAACTATTTGTTCTGTAACCTTCATCTAAAGTACAATTAAAAAATAAATAAATAAAAAGACAGTAGAAATGCCAACTCCACGGCACCCAAGGACTTTTGGCATGAGATCCTTTTCTGTAGACACTCATTCCCCAGAATATTTCATCTAGCTCCATAACTTTACTACTGAACTATTTCCAAATTTATATCTTCAGCCAGGGATGCCCCTAGAGGGTATTGGGCCCAGGTAAATATTTTTTGCAGGATCCCTGTCTATATAAAAATTTGAGTCACCTCAAATGCTGGTGGCCCAATCTCTTGCAATCCTGAGAAAGAAAGATGCTGCTGGGCAGTGGCGTGGGCTGCTTGCGTTGATCATACATCACTGCCAGTCTCAGCTGCTCCAGGTACCAGAGGGACACTTAGAAAAGTTCAAGAAAGGCAATTTGAAGTATGGGGCCCTGAGGCACAGAGCAGGGCCAGGAGACCTGCTTGTCCTTATCTAAGAGGATACTTTCTCCAGCCCCAACCTCTGCTCCAAACTTCAAACTCATTAGAAGCCACCCACTTCCCAGCATGTAACTATCCACCAGTTGAACCACTGGCACATTTGTTTTCATTCCTCATTTACTTACATCTGTATATATGTAAATAGAGCTTATATGCACATGTCTATGTCTGTCTGTCTGTCTCTATCTTCTCTCCAGCAGGTTACCGGCAACCCAAGTCAAATCTGCAAAATGCTGTGATGAAGCCCTACACCATGAAACACCAAGACTATCATGGGGAGAAAGGGGGAAGTGGCCTCCCAAGTACCACTTGAACAGCAACCCTGTCTAAAAATAAACTGAACTGACCGCATTTTGCCAAACATCATTGCTGGGGGCAGGGAAGCCATGGAGTCTAAAGAAGAATCTAGGTTGTGGAAAGAAAATTTTCCCTCCTCTGTGCCCCAGAATGAGGACAGAGCTAATGCTCTCCTGAACCAAATGAGAAAACCAGCCTTCTCATTTGAGATGGTCACAAAGAAACATCTTTTATAGGGACATTTGTGTTAAAAAGAACACACAGTTGTAGAAAAGTTAAATCCTCTTTTCCCACTCCAGCCTGCTCCCCAACCCCTACCCCACTTACCAGGTAAGATACTGATAGGAATGATTTGTAACTCAGGAATGTGCCACAAACATCTGGGAAACATGTCTACTGGTTCCCAGCAATGAAAGATGGTCATCCCAGGGCAAAATGAGCACCCCAGATTGTGGTGCTTTCCCCAGCAACTGACCCTGAGATGTTTCTGGAAGCTTTGAAGCCTCTGAAGTCTCTGAAGGGAAAGCAGCCACCAAAATCAAAAGACCTTCACGTCACGTATTTGGTTAAAATCTCAAACAAAAAATAAATAAACGCCTAATATTTTACTCTCTTGAACAAACATTGTGACCGCTTTACAATCCTTAATTTTTTTTATTTGTTTATTGTTATAGTTAAAATGAAGTTTACATTTCAAGTTAGTCTCCCATACAACATTTATACATGCACTGTTATGTGACCCTAATTGCTCTCCCCACACTGTGACAGCACACTCCTCCTTTCCACCCCTGATACCCCATGTCCATTCAGACAGCTCCTAATCCTCTCTGCCTTCCCATCTCACCTCTGGACAGAAGCTGCCTGTTTAGTCTCTTGAACTAAGAGGCACACTCCTTACGAGTATCACTTTATGTCCCACAGTCCAGTCCAAACCCTGTATGAAGAGTTGGCCTTGGAAACTGTTTCAGTTCTGGACTGATAGAGAATCCAGGGGCCATGCTTTCCAGGGTACCTCCAGTCTCATTCAGACCATTTAGTCTGGTCTTCTTACTAGAATTTGAGTTCTGTACCCCACCTTTCTCCTGCTTCATCAGGGACTCTCTGATGTGTTGTCAGTGTGGTCATTGGTGGTAGCCAGGCACCATTCAGTTCTTGTGGTCTCAGGCTGATGAAGTCTCTGGTTTATGTGGCCCTTTCTGCCTCTTGGGCTAATACTTTCCTTGTGTCTTTGGTGTTCTTCATTCTCCTTTACTCTAGGTGGTTGAGATCAACTGATGCATCTTAGATGGCCGCTTGCAAGCTTTTAAGACCCCAGATGTCACTCACCAAAGTAGGATGCAGAACATTTTCTTAATAAACTTTGTTATGCCAATTGACCTAGATGTCCCCTGAAAGCATGGTCCTCAGACCCCTACCCCTGCTACTCTTTCCCTCAGAGTGTTTGCTTGTATTCAGGAAACTTCTTAGCTTTGGTTTAGTCCACTTGTGCTGACTTCCCCTGTAGTGTGTGCTGTCCTTCCCTTCACTAATACTTATCTTCTATCTAGTTAGTGAATAACACTCACCCTCCCTCTGCACCCTCATAAACATCAAAGAATGTTGTCTTCTCTGTTTAAAAGTTTTCTTGAGTTCTTATAATAGTGGTCTTATACAATATTTGTCCTTCTGTGACTGACTAAATTCACACAGCATAATGACTTCCAGCTTCCTCCATGTTATAAGATGTTTCATAGATTCACTGTTGTTCTTTATCGTTCTGTAGTATTCCATTGTGTGGATATACCATAATTTGTTTATCCATTCGTCTGTTGATGGGCACCTAGGTTGTTTCCGTCTTTTTGCTATTGTGAACAGTGCTGCAGTGAACATGGGTATGCATGTATCTATTCGTGTGGCAGCTCTTATTTCTCTAGGATATATTCCAAGGAACGGGATAGCTGGATTCTATGGTACTTCTATTTCTAGCTTTTTAAGGAAGTGCCAAGTCAATTTCCACAGTGGTTATACCATTGTACATTTCCACCAACAGTGTATAACCGTTCCAGTCTCTCCACAACCTCTCCATCATTTATTATTTTGTGTTTCTTGGATTAATGCTAGCCATGTTGGGGTGAGATGATATCTCATTGTAGTTTTGATCTGCATGTGTCTGTTAGCTCCCTGAATGTCTTCTTTGGTGAAGTGCCTGTTCATGACCTTTGTCCGTTTTTTAACTGGGTTATTTGTCTTTTTGTTGTTGAGATTTTGCAGTATCTTGTAGATTTTAGAGATTAGATGCTGATCAGATTTGTCATAGCCAAAAATTTTTTCCCAGTCTGTAGGTTGTCTTTTTACTCTTTTGGTGAAGTCTTTGGATGAGCATAAGTGTTTGATTTTTAGGAGCTCCCATTTATCTAGTCTCTTTTCTAGTGTTTGTGCATTGTTACTTATGGTTCATATTGTGTTTATGCCACATATTAGGGCTCTCAGCATTGTTCCTATTTTTTCTTCCATGATCTTTATTTACCGTTTTCAATTTTATATTTAAGTCTTTGATCCATTTTGAGTTAATTTTTGTGCACGGTGTGAGGGATGGGTCTTGTTTCAGTTTTTTGCAGATGGATGTCCAGTTATGCCAGCACCATTTGTTAAAGAGACTGTCTTTTCCCCAATTAACAGACTTTGGGTCTTTGTCAAATATCAGCTGCTCATAGGTGGATGAATATTTGTCTGGATTCTCTATTCTGTTCCATTGGTCTATGTATCTGTTGTTGTACCAGTACCAGGCTGTTTTGACTACCGTGGTGGTATAATAGGTTCTAAAATCAGGTAGTGTGAGGCCTCTGGCTTTGTTCTTCTTGAGTAATGCTTTACTTATTTGAGGTCTCTTCCCTTTCCATATGAAGTTGGTGATTTGTTTCTCCATCTCATTAAAAAATGCCATTGGAATTTGGATCGGGATTGCATTGTGTCTGTAGATCGCTTTGGGTAGAATTGACATTTTCACAATGTTGAGTCTACCTAACCATGAGCAAGGTATGTTTTTCCACTTTTGCAGTCTTCTTTTGGTTTCTTGCAGTAGTATCTTGTAGTTTTCATTGTATAGATCTTTTACATCTCTGGTTAGATTTATTCCTAAGCATTTTATCTTCTTGGGGGCTATTGTAAATGGTATTGATTTGGTGATTTCCTTTTCGAGGTTCTCTTTGTTGGTATAAAGGAATCCAACTGATTTTTGTATGTTTATCTTGTATCCTAAAACTTTGCTGAAATCTTCTATTAGTTCCAGTAGTTTTCTTGTGGACTCTTTGGGGTTTTCTGTGTATAAGATCATATCATCTGCAAATAGAGATACTTTGACTTCCTCCCTATCAATTTGGATGCCCTTTATTTCTTTTTCTAGCCTAATTGCTGTGGCTAGGACCCCCAGCACAATGTTGAATAAGAGTGCTGATAGAGGGCATCCTTGTCTGGTTCCCGTTCTCAAGGGGAATGCTTTCAAAGTCTCTCCATTTAGGATGATGTTGGCTGTTGGCTTTGTATAAATGCCCTTCATTATATTGAGGAATTTCCCTTCTATTCCTATTTTGTTGAGAGTTTTTATCAGGAATGGGTGTTGGACTTTGTCGAATGCCTTTTCTGTATTGATTGATAAGATCATGTGGTTCTTGTCTTTTGTTTTATTTATGTGATGGATTACATTGATTGTTTTTCTAATGCTGAACCATCTTTGCATACCTGGTATAAATCTCACTTGATCATGGTGAATTTTTTTTTTTTTTTGATATGTTGCTGAATTCTATTGGCTAGAATTTTGTTGAGGATTTTTGCATCAATGTTCATGAGGGATATCGGTCTATAATTTTCTTTTTTTGTGGTGTCTTTGCCTGGTTTTGGTATCAGGATTATGCTGGCTTCATGGAATGAGTATGGGAGTATTCCATCCTTTTTTCTATGCTCTGAAATACCTTTAATAGTAGCGGTGTTAACTCTTCTCTGAAAGTTTGGTAGAATTCTCCAGTGAAGCCATCCAGGCCAGGGCTTTTTTTGTTGAGAGTTTTTTAATTACCTTTTCAATCTCTTCTTCTGTTATGGGTGTATTTAGTTGTTCTACCTCTGTTTGTGTTAGTTTAGGTTGGTAGTGAGTTTCTAGAAATTTGTCCATTTCCTCTAGGTTTTCAAATTTGTAAGAGTACAATTTTTCATAGTATTCTGTTACAATTCTTTTAATTTTAGTTGGGTCTGTTGTGATATCACCCATCTCATTTCTTGTATGGGTTATCTGCTTCCTCTCCTGTTTTTCTTTTGTCAGTTTGGCCAATGGTTTATCAATTTGTTGATTTTTTTAAAGTACCAGCTTTTGGTCTTGTTAACCCTTTCAATTGTTTTTCTATTCTCTATTTCATTTAATTCTGCTCTAATTCTTATCATTTCCTTTCTTCTGGCACCTGAGGGCTTCTTTTGCTGCTGTCTTTCTATTTGTTTCAGTTGTAGGGTTAATGTTTTGATTATGGCCCCTTCTTTTTGGATGTGTGAATTTATTGCTACAAACTGACCTCTGAGCACTGCTTTTGCCGTGTCCCAAAGGTTCTGGTAGGATGTGTTTTCATTCTCGTTTGAGTCTATGAATTTCTTTATTCCATCCTTAATTTCTTCTATAACCCAATAGTTTCTGAGCAAGGTGTGGTTCATTTTCCATGTAGTTGATTTTTTTTTCCTTGCTTTTTCTATTACTGATTTCTACTTTTATGGCCTTATGGTCAGAAAAGGTGCTTTGTAATATTTCAGTGCTTTGGATTTTGTTAAGACTTGATTTATGGCCTAATATGTGGTCTATTCTGCAAACTGTTCCATGTGTGTTGGAAAAGAAAGACAATCCTTAATGTTTTAATCTCCATTCTGTTTGATGGACATAATCTGGGAACTGTTTTGTCTTACTAGACAAATACTATGACCTTTTCTGAATATATATTATCACTTTCCCATTATAAAGGCTTTTTAAAGTATGCCAGCTTGTGACTCCAGATCTAGCTTACATGCCCCTGTTAAATGTCACAAGGCCCCTCCTCCTCTGCTGGCCAAAAAACAACTTAAAGGTTGGGGGCAGGGAGAGTGTTCTTAGGTTGTACTCATGTATAAAGAAAGCTTGTGATTTTGCTTGTGAAGACCAGGGAGTGACCACTCAATCTAACTTCCTTCTGCATACAAATCTTCAGACAACTACAGCCACATTTCCAAATTCTGACTCTACAGACTTTTTCCTACAAAACATCCAGTGGTGTTTTCTTACTTAATGCCAGTTAACATGCCCTCAGAGTGTTGTGGATTCATCTTGTACTTCTACCATGGGCATAATATCATTGGCAGAGTTTCTCCTGAGGCAAGGGTAGGGGAGCAGGGGAGAGTGGGTCAAGAAGACTTAATTTTTCTTCAACTTTGTTTTCCTTTGAACACAAATAAACCTTTTAAAAGATGTTTCTTTGTAACCATCTTGAGTGAGAAGTTTGATTTTCTAATTTAGTTCAGGAGAGTATAGTTGTGTTGCTACGACCAGTGACCAAAACTGGTCACATTTCCATTGCTTATGCTGCACATCCACCCTGTTCATCGATTTTCATATTACCACAGAAAACAATCTGACAATATGCCCTAGTTATACTCCCTAACAGAATTCTTTGTTCCTTTATTGAATTCTGACATTCAGTAAAGTAGAGCAGTATCATTGCAAAAAGTACCCACTCCTCATATCCTCAAAGTCTTTCTAGTTAAAGAAAATGTATTTAGCAAATTACCACACTGTGCAGAATTGTGACCTCCTCATTTAATCCACACCAAAGCAAGACACTTGGTTGATCTATTCATGGAAGACTAGGAGACAATCACAAAATTAAATGTTTGACTGACACCTTAGGATGAGGGCTTACTAGCATCAGTAACGTTGAAAGTCAATTAAGATAGGCAGTAAAAGCTTTCCAAACTCCCCTCCAAATACCCGAGAGACACGCGTAAAGTCAAATTGAAGTCTTCTTTTTAAAAGAATTAAAACATTAAGAAACTTTCCTCTATTTTACCAAGAGGTCTAGGACACAAAATGAAAAATGGATGGCCTTTTGGGAAATGTTTTCGAAGAGATGGAGCAAATTTGTAGATTCTGATTATATATTGGAAAGAAATGAGGTCCCCCACTTGTCTGGTGAAAAACACCACAGACTCATGTATTAATACGGCCATTTTGCTCTATATTTTGTGAATCTAATCAACCAAGTCTTTTCTTTAACAAGGCAACTTGTAATTTTATCCTTAAAAACAATTTGCAACAAAACATGTCAAATAGTCCTCTAATCTTTGAGCCCCTTCAATACATTCTCCACAATGCTGCAAGAGAGTTCATTCTAAAATGTAAATCCAGTCATTTCAAGTTCTTGCTTAAAATTCTTCCAGTTTCACAGACTTCCCATAAAACTCACCTTAGCATAGCGTACGAAGCCCTTTCCCTCCTGTCCTGTACCACCTCGTTCCGCTCCTCAGCCCCTACCCTATGTTCCTATCATAATGAATCATTTGCAGTTCCAAGAATTCCATGCTTTCTCATGCTGCCTTGCTTTGCTCATGCTGTTCCTTCTATCTGGAACATTCTTTCTTCCACTGGTTTTCTGGATAAGTTTATTCCATCCTCAAAGTTGAGCTCATTCTTCTCCAGACAGCCTTCCTTAGCTTCACCAATAAGGGCTAGGCTCCCCTCCTCTCTGCTCTTGCAATACTGATTCATACTTATATTTATATCATTTATCACACCTTATGGTGATTGTCTATTTATGTAAAATGAAATAATACACAATTTCTTCCATTTAGAATTATATAAAAGTACATACTGTATAAAATGTATCAAACAAGACTCTGTAAAACTCTTTCCCCTCTCCTACAGTCCATGAAACTTTCTTTCCTCTTTTTCCTTGCAGTCTCTTGCAAGACCTTTGGGTAGCCTATGTGCCTAGGACCCCCTCGCAGTTTTCCATAGCACATATGCAGTCTTAGAGGCATCCAGGAAACCGCTTTCAACTTTGCCCCATATAATCTCCATCTTTGTTACCTTTGGGTACTGGTACTGATTCTGTTTGATATGAGAAGGCACAGGCCATGAGGTCATTGT
The DNA here is from genome assembly GCA_030035585.1 of Dugong dugon. NCBI lineage: Eukaryota > Metazoa > Chordata > Mammalia > Sirenia > Dugongidae > Dugong > Dugong dugon. The sequence continues at coordinate 87,235,215 of CM057460.1, read as the reverse complement.
TACCTACCTAAAGTTATACAGCTTCACCAGCTGTGCATGTTGAAGGAACCTTGCTCATATTACCAAGATGATGCTTGACATTTTGCTTCCCTTCTCTCTTTGCTCAATCACGTCTGAGCCAAACTCACCTTTTATCCCTGCTCTGACTTCCAAGAGGCTCTTTGTACCTTCATCTTACCATGCCTTATCTGCATTGTATATTATTTTAAAATATTCTTGTTACCACTGCTACTTCCCTGACAGAGCAAGCACTCAATAAATGTTTGTTGAATTTAATTCTTCATAGTCTTCATTACCCCTTATCAGTTACTCATTAGTTTCATTTTTTTCTAAGATTTATGTTCACTTCAAGGAATTCTTTTCCTGCTGAGTATATTTATTAAGATACAGCCTAAAACACTGAAATAAAGAGGCCCAAAAATACAGTGGCTCAACCAAGATTGAAATTTTTATCTTTCTTCTATGACGGTCCAGAGGTGAGAAGTCCAGGGCTGATAAGGTGGTTCTGTTCTTCAAAGACATCCAGAGACCTAGGTTTCTTCTATTTAGTTGCCTAATCTTCCCTTAGCCTAGGTGATGCTTTCAAGTGCATGGTGGGAGCTAGCTTACCAGCACTACATATATGTTATAACCAATGAGAAGAAGAAATAGAGGAAATTGAGTGTGAGGCCATGAACCAGAAGCTGCTCACATCACCTCTACTCACATCCCACTGGCCACATTTAGCTGCAAGAGAGGCAGGAAAATGCAGTCTCTAGTTATATGATCACATGCCTAGCAAAACTCAAGGGTTCTCATACTAAATAATAATAAGTTACTAATTGTTATTATTATTATTGAAGAATGGATACTAGAAGGCACCTAGCAGTACATAACTTAAAGAGTGAGAAAGGCTAATAAATATAAAAGTTTCTGTATGATTCTATACAAAAAATAGAATTCCAGAAATATTTTGAACGAAGTTTCCAATCACCTAATACAGGCAGAAGTGACTGGGGAACTCATGGAGAAATGGAGGAAGAAAATAGAATCAGAGTTTGACTATGTTAAATATGCTCTTATTTTATAGGAACTGATAACTTATCTCTCAAATTTAAAAGCTTTAGACATAACAGTCCCTGAGCTTTATAACCTCTGGGCTGTAAATTAATAGATATGCATCTACTAGGCTTGTGAAAGTTTTCTCTTGGCAGACGAAGAAGAGCTCAGCATATACAAGTCATTTCCCGAGGTTTAATGTAGTAGAAGTAAAGACTGCAACAGAACTACATAGTCTGCCAAAACTTAGTGAATTTACTAATTCCCCCAATGGCTTCTGTACTTGCTCAATTTCTAAATAGCATGATCCTAAAAGAAGCAACATACTACTTAAAAATAAACCCCAAGGATCATGTAGAAATATATTTTGCAATAACTGACATAAACTTAAATTTTTAAGTACTGGGAATTTTGTTTTTCTCTTGCTATTGAACATCATATACATGTCAAAAAAACATTTCCTTCATACCCTATGCTATGTACTGCCATGGCTCTGAACTGAGTAGTCATTGTCCTCTAGGGACTTGAGGTGGGTCATCAGCAGGGACTGTGCTCAATTTGCCTTTAGGAATCACAGAAAAGTGAAAGATAAGGAGAAACGCAATATGGCAGAAATAAACTTTAAGATCTATTGGGAGATTCTGATCTCCTACTTGAGAGCCCTATGTTAACTTTTTGAGATGAAAAATAAATGACCTTGACCAGATAATAAAGGAGAGTAGGCAATTATTGGAAAAAAAAACAAGGCATTATAAAAAAAAAAAAAGATAGAAAGAGAGAATGAGAGATGCATCTTTGTGAGAAGAATAGATTTATGGAAAGGCATCTAAGCATTTCAAGTGGCTTAAGCAGAGTGATATGATCCTGCTGTATTGGCCAATGGGAAGTCACTTAGTAGTTTTAGAAAATAATTTCTAATATTGTTTCTAGTAACATCGTGTAGCTAAATAACTTCAGAAACTTCCTACTTTTAGAAACATTCTTTTAAATGTATATTTGATTACATACAAATTAAGGGAAACCTACGGAGGCCAAAAGGGAAGGAGAAAGTAAAATCCAGGGTGGCAATCCTTTCAGTGATTAGCAGCCTGAGGAACCCAAAGGACTTAAGTTTTGACACTAAGTGGAGACAGAAAAGGCAATGGAATTAAGACCCTCACATAAAGTTGGAATCTTTGAAGATCCACACCTTCACTGAAAGGTTATTTTGAAAGAAATTCTTCTACTAGCCTAGGGAAATGACAAGTAAGCATAACTACCGCAGGCGGGTGAAATACTCTTCCCTGAAAATTTGCCACCATAGACCTAGCCACCCTTGGGATTAGGGTTCAAATTTATACTTCCTACTTGGTCTAGACATCCCCAGTTGAGAAATAATATAGAAATTGGCTCTAAGATAATGATAGTTTTGGGGTATCTGGATTCAAAAACACAAAACCTTTCCTGAAGGACTTCTTCCAACACAGACGATGCAAAATTCTTCATGTGAAGCCCTGCTTAAGATTTCTTACAATCCAAAATTACAAAACACCTATGGAAATAATCCAGCATAAATTAAGAAGTAGATATGACAAATAATAATCTTAAACTCCAAAAACCCCAGATTATATTATGTTAAATAGAAACTATAAACTTAATGTGTTTAGAAGACTAAACACATGAAAGAGAAATCAAAAACAAGAAAAATGTGCAAACTAATATCAAAAAAGGGTATATTTGAAGAAAAAGAAAAAAAGGAACTTCTAGAAATTAAAAGTGAAGATACTAACATTAAAAGCTCAATGGATGACTCAAACTGCTAATTAATCACAGTTGAAGAAAGAATAAGTGAACTGAAAATAGATGTGAGGAAATAGTCCCAAATACAGCACAGAGAGACAAAGAGATAGGAAATGTGAAAGAGAGGTAAAGAAACATGAAGGAAATAACATAAGATCCAACATAACCAATAATTCTCACAGAGAACTAGTAGTCAGACAATATTTGAAATAGATGAATTTTTTTCTAAAATTTTCAGAATTGATCAAAGACATGATCCTTAGACACAGTAAGCAGACAATTTCCACCTTTTTAATTTTTTAAAAGCCCATATCTAGATTCATTATAGTGAAACTATAGACTGCTAGAGACACAGAGAAGATCATAAAAGCAGTCAGAGAGAAAAGATGAATTACCCAAAAAAAAAAAAAAAAGACTGACAGCAGTCTTCTCAACAATAAACTAGAAGCCTGAAGTCATGGAATAATTTTCAAAGTGTTTCATCCAGAAATAAACTTGTAGTTGTTCTCTTACGGGTAAACTTCATGAAATGTCTGAAAAATATCTTTATATTGCTCTAATTCTTGAATATTAGCTTATCTAGGCATAAAATTGTTGCGGTTTTAGTTACTTTCTCTCAGTACTTTGAGTCTAGAAAGAAAGAGTGAATAACAGTGAATTAGATACAGGAAAAATGTAAACATGTAGGTAAATCTAAACAAATTACTGATCATGCAAATGTAGCAATAAAAATAATAACTAATGCGGTTAATATAAAAACAAAGTGGCACCAAAATATTGGAACACAATAGCTTACAATGAGGAGGAGTTTGGTTGGAGGTAAACTGTTATAAGGTTGATGTAGTATTTATGATACATGTGGATATATCGATCACCTTTAGATTTTATGTCATGAATGCATATTATTTTTACTACAGCTATTAAAAGACTAGGACTAGAATGCATAACTTCTAAACTAGCAGATATAACCAAAAAAATTCAGTCAATATAATGACTATCAGGAAGAAAGAAAAAAAAAGAAGCCTAGAAAAGTCAGAAAGAAGATAAACACAATATATGATAGAAATAAAGACCTATTAGTAATAAGTGAACTACATTTGCCAGTTTAAAAAGGATTGCTCGATTGAATAAAAAGACCAGAATTATCTTCTATGCTCTTTAGAAGAGACACACTTAAAACATCAGAACAAAGAAATGTTGAAATTAGAAGAACGTAGAAAGATACACTGGGAAAATACAAATCATAAGAAAGCTGGTGTAGCTATATAATATTAAACTGAATGTTATTTAAGGGAAAAAAAATCACTGTTAAGGACAAAGATGGTTATTACATTATGACAAAAGGAACTGCACACCAGGGATATACAATAATTCTAAATTTACATACACAGTGACATAGCCTTACACTATACAAAGCAATGAATTTGTATCTAACTTACTGCCAGGGAGTACAGATGCTGTATCCACACTAAAACACGCTAGCACTGATTCTTCTGGGAAAGCAATTAGTCTTGCCACAGCAACACTGAATATAGACATCTGTAGTGCCGAAAAGTTTCAAATGAGAAACATTCAACTCCACCTGTATTGACTCCAGAGTCCCAGCAAGGCCAGCATCCACTGGTTCCACGGGGAAACAAATTTTCGTTTTTATTAGAGTTCTGGGAAAGGAGTGAGAAACGTGGAACACAAAGGTCTCCCATCTCTCCAGTCTCTCACTTCCTCCCTGGCAGTAAGTTGGAAACAAAGTTAAAGTCTTACATTCCTTCAGGAGCAGAGAAAAGGCTCAAAATGGTCCCATGGGACACCTAACTCTTCTGGGGAAAGGAGTGAGAAACGTGGAACACAAAGGTCTCCCATCTCTCCAGTCTCTCACTTCCTCCCTGGCAGTAAGTTGGAAACAAAGTTAAAGACTTACATTCCTTCAGGAGCAGAGAAAAGGCTCCAAATGGTCCCATGGGACACCTAACTCATTTATGGGATGCAGCCTCCATGCAGGGACACTCTCCTTTAGTCTTTCTGTAACATAAAATACAATGATGATGGCTCAACAGAGTGCCAGATCCATTACAAAGGAAAGGTCTTGGTTCCTCCCTTCAACTAATGCAACACAACCTGACTTCAGAGGTAGAATGTCATGGTGGTTGAGAGCCCAGCCTTGCCATCATGTAGTTATGGGTTCAAATTCTGACTTCAACAAATGTGCTGTACGATAATTTGAAGAGTTACTTAAACTCTATGTGCCCCAGTTTCTGCATTTATCAAAAGAGAGACAATTTATATAAAACACTTCGAAGAGTATTTGTTACAAAGCAATCATAGAGAAATATTCACACAGAAAGTGATTTATACAAAGAATGATGATGACAGTGATAACCCCAAAATGGAATCATTTAGTCCTTCGCAAGCTGTAGACTGAGGCTTCTATCAAGACTCTACCTATCAGTTCGCCTACCATACCTCAGGACCTGTGATTCCAGCTCCCCGGCACATGCAGCAGATGAACCGAGGCATTATACCAAGCCTCCCCCATGCCCTGGGTAAACCTCCAATTTAAATTCCTTCTGAAGAGGGTCTCAGTTGGGGAAGGCAAAGGGGAAGGACAAGGATAAGCTCTCCCCCTAAGAGAAAAGAACAAATGTATTTCTTCTATAGAATCAGATTCAAATGTATTGAAAAAGAACATTCACGGTGTAAGGAGGAATTAAAATCTATTCCAGAATAACTGCCTCATGCCCCTTTACGGGTTTGCAATAAGCCTGTGAATTTTTCAGCTTTCAGTTTCTGGCTTTCTTCCCATTCTTTTTTTTTTTTTTTTTTTAATTTTATTATTCAAGATATTTACATGGTTGACTAGAGAGCAAATCGTACCAGAAACAAAATCAACCATGGGCAATTGATTGGCCTCCTGTAAACACTACTCATTCTGGCTGCACCATTTGTACTGCAGTCTTTAAGCACAAAAGTCAATTCCATCTCAATCACTCTGATATTTTTTATGACAGTTGTCAGTAAGATGTGAGAACAAGAGAACCTATTTTCATTTCTTTCCTGTTTGAAGTCACATAAATATCTTCAATAGCCATCTATCTTTGGGAAGCTTCTATTTCTGCTTGAGTATTTCTGACTTTCTCTTCCTTGGGCATGCCCTATGAATCTATTAAGAGGAACCAGTTGTTTTGAGGCCCTGCAATGAGAACATCTTTCCTGAAACTGCTGGGGCTTCTCAGATTTGAACATACAGACAAAGAACGGTTTGATATTTTCCTGAACTGGCTGTAGCTTCCTTCTGTCAGGATACCGTGTTGCTGAACAGACGGAAAGAAGGGACAGGCAGTTTTCCTGTAGCGCTTTGCCTCTCAGGTCAGAGACCAAGGTTATCCACTGGCAGCTCTAACAATCTGGAGCTGAAATTCGGCATACTTCAAATCCCAAAGCGACAAAGCCAGGTGAAAAGGAAAAACAGAAAGAACAGCAATCTTGAACTTTCCACCTTGTCCACTGGTTAATATCCACAGTGAGGCCTCTGATAATCCAGAGGAGAAAGGGCAAGAAACAGAGAAATAAGAAGAGCCTGTTGAATATTTCCCTCCTCATTCAGTGGGAACTTTTCTGAGTGCACATATAACGCCAAGGGTAAGTGTTCCATGAAGTTGCAGGTCTGATTCCCTCTGAGGTTTGTTCAGACATTTTGAATCTGATTCTCTATTTGATGTCCTGCCAGACAGCGGGCTAGGTCCAGGAGGCTGTGGTCAGTTGCTCTGGCAGCAACTACTCAATTAAAGTAGCTGATGCCAAACATTACATCCTCCCCCACAGCCGGACATTCCCCTTGATACTTGCCTTCAAACCTCAAAATTGCACAAGAAGCTGAAAGGGGCAGCGTTGGAACGTGCTGGCATTACCCAAAGAGTAGTGAGCAGAGGGCCTGCAAGCACAAAAAGCTTTAAGGAGCACCCCTTCTGCTTTCTCCTCTGTCCAGCTTGGATGGGAAAATGCCAAGAGGCAAGCCTTGTGAATTCAGCACCCAATAGATCTGAAATTTATTAGAAGTCCCGGGGTGGTGCAAATGGCAACACGATCGATTGCTAACTGAAAAGTTGGAGGTTCAAGCCCATCCAGAGGTGCCTCAGAAGAAAGGCTTGAAAATCTGCTATTGAAAACCCTGTGAAACACAGTTCTACTCCGATGCACATGGGATCATGAGTCAGAATCAACTCATGGCAACTAGTTTTGGATTTTTATAGTAACCAAAATTTTAATTAAAGAAAAATAAGGCAGTTAATCAGCTTGAGAATAGCAAGGCACCAAATGAATCACCATTTTGACTAACCAACATGGGTCACAATGATCTGATCCCCATTTGCTCGTGGGCAGGACTGGGTAGCATTTCATTCTGTTGCACATGGGGTTGCCATGAGTAGGGGACTAACAATTACAGCTGTACTGCAGCTAACAACACCAACAAATATTTGTATAGCATTGTATAGTTATAAAGCTTTTTTCACTTGTATTATCTTGTTTAAACTTTGCAGCACTGCTGAGGTGCAATAATTACTATGCACACTTGAAGCACCAGAGCCTCAGGTAGACTAAATGGCCAAGATTGATTATTAAACAGTCAAGCCCAAACTAGACCTCTGCTCTTTGAGCTCCTTATTCATTATTTTTCCACTTCACTCACCTCCCTCACGCAGGAAGTTGTTACGCATACTTCCAAAGTTCCTCACGCATCGTTTACCCAGTTTTACTCTCACATAATTCTGTAAGATCTACACCTTGTTATTATGCTTGTTTTTTGTAGATGAGACATTTATACACAGAGAGATTAAGGGATTTTCCTAAAGTCCTTAAACTAATAGTGGTCATAATCCAATGTCCCAATCGAGGTTTCTTTAGGCATTATGACAACAGCCATCAGACTTTGACCCCCCAAACAGGTATGGACATACTACTATCAGGCCAAGGTTGGAGCAAGGCCAACCAGAGACACCACCGTACCATCTTTGGCATGAGTACACAACTTGGAGCGATGATATTGACATAGTGCCAGATGTACTTTCAATTTTTAATGGTTCTCGTGCTTCTGATTAAACTTATGAGCCTTAATATTCCACTGTTGGACCTTGCCACTCTGATTCATATTCCACAACTTGCATCCTCCTGCCTATAGGCTCAAGTCTGCAAAGTACTTGAGAGCTAAGGGGATAGGTAGAGAAGGCCTTGGCGATTCCACTTCCTGAACCTGGGAGCTTGGCAGAGTGACACGTTAATTAGGAAGTACAGATTTCCAGACCCTATCTGTTCCATGTATTCACGTTTCAGACACCTAAACCACAAGTCTAAATAACACAGCACACAAGTCTAAACAACAGATGATAAAAGACTCATTATTTCTAAGTGGGACACTCCTCCAGTGAGATGTATTAGAATCAACACATCCAAGAAAAGGAAAGTGCCTTCTTGGCATCAGGCAACCAACCCTTAAGGACCAAGCAAAAATGACAACCAGTTGCTCCAAATCCCAGGTTCCCCAGCTTTGGATGTTTGGAAGGTGCAGGTACAGTTTGAAAAAGGAGTCCTGCTCATTAGGGACTGGCAAGGAGAAATTCAGCCATGCAGCCTCTCACTTTGCTCTCCAGCCCAAGTTACTTCCTTTTCAGCAGAACACCTGCTTTGCCCCAGGCCAGATGGCGAGTTCTCCAAGTCAGCATCCTGTAGCAAGAGTGGTCTAAGCGGCAGGGACTTTAGCCTTGAGAAGGAAACGCGTTTCTTTCTTTCTTTCTTTCTTGGACTTATATTTTTTCGGCTGGATGATATCCCAGCTATTAACTCTAGCTGAAGGAAGCTGCGTAGTGAAGGGTGACAAGATAATATGAAGATTTGAGGGGTGGGGGGAATTTAGAGTAGGCATTTTAAGACACTCCCAGACCCTAGGAAATCTCACTTTTGCAGGCCCCACCCAACCCATATAACAACAAATGTTTTAAAATGCAATCACTCCCAACATTAAAGGTAGTTTACATATAACTGTGAAAGAGGTGAACTGAATTGCAGTTGGCCAGTGAGACCCTGGAGCCCTGGTGGTACAGTGGTTAAGAGCTTGGCTGCTAACCAAAAGGTTGGCAGCTCGAATCCACCAGCTGCTCTTTGGAAACCATATGGGCCAGTTCTACTCTCTCCTACAGGGTCCTTATGAGTCAGAACTGACTTGACGGCACCACGTAACTACAACAACAGTGGGGTCCTGGAGCCCCGCTGGTATAGTGGTTAAGAGCTCAGGTTGCTAACCAAAAGGTCAGCCATTCAAATCCATCAGCTGCTCCTTGGAAACCCTGTGGGGGCAGTTCTACTCTATCCTACAGGGTCACTATGAGTCAGAATCAACTCGATGGCAATGAGTTTTGGTTTTTTGGTTTAGTGGAGCCCTGGTGATACAGTGGCTAAGAGTTTGGCTGCAGTTCGAATCCACCAGCCACTCCTTGGAAACCCTATGGGGGAAGTTCTACTGTGTTCTATAGGGTTGCTATGAGTCAGAATTGACTAGACAGCAGCAGGTTTGGGGCTTTTGGGTGGAGGGTCAGCAAAAATGAAGGAAACCGTCCATGAGATAGATTGTCAGGGTGGCTGCAACAATGGCTGCAAACATACCAAGGATTGTGAGGATGGCGCAGGATCAGGCAACGTTTTGTTCTGTTATACATAAGGCTGCCATGAACCAGAGTCGACTTGACAGCAGCTAACAAAAACAACAAAGTTGATCTTATCAGGGCAGCAGTGGTGATGGTTCGGTGGTGGCATTCTCCTCATCTACGTGGGAGACCAGGTTTGATTCCTGGCCAATGTCAGTCAAGAGCAGCCACCGCTTGTCTGTCAGTGGAGGCTTGCGTGTTGTTATGATATGCAACAAGTTTCAGTAGATATTTTAGACTAAGAAGAAAGACCTGGCAATCAACTTCTGAAAATCAGCCAGTGAGAATACTATGGATCACAAGAGTCAGCTCCGGGGTCCAACTTGACGGCAGCTGAAAACAGCGACAGTCGCATCTTATGAATATTTGAGAATCATTCATTTTTATTTTGAAGTTTTGTTTTTGTATTTTGCAGACAATAATATTTTTCAGGACCTAGTATTGGTTGTAGGCCTATGAAAAGCCCTGGGAACTCTGGACTGTACTCACCCTGCCTAAGGGGTGCACAGCCCTGGTTGAGAGAAGATAGAGTGAGATGGGCCACAGAGGCAGAAACAAATTAGGGTCAGGTCAGCAGAAAGCAGTGACAATAGAGAGAACTGAGGGGTAGTGGCCAAAAAGTCTGACACTAGCCACCTTATGACCCCTGTGGCAAAAGTGCTTGGAAGTGGGTCTAGTAGTCAGTGGAGTCCTCAGTATATCACAGGTAAGCAGGGCTAGAAGTCTTCAGTGGGAGGAGAAAAGGATGTCAAAAGTGCTTTCTCCCATGGTGCACTCTCTCCCTTTTAAAATCTCTTATCTTTCCTTTTTTACTACACAGCTGGAACAACAGAAGGGCCTAGGTCTCCTACCACAAATGAGAGCTTCTCATTCCTTGGAAGACCTAACAAGTTCAGGATGAGACTCTAAATCAAGAAATACATGTAACCTAGCTGTCCCTCACCAGCCTGTGCTAGGAAATGAGGTTGCACTTCTTTTTTATTCCCAAATCACTATGACATGAATTCCCATTATCCCATTCCTGGAATTTAGGCCTAGTTCTACTTAACCATTTCCAAGAATGCTCATTAATTTTTGTTCTAGCAAAACTCCCCAGTTCCTTCCACTCTAACCTCCTTGTCTTCCTGCCACGCTGCTGCCTTTCTAACCACATCCTCATGAGAGGCTCCTCTGCAGGACTCAGCTATCCTCCACTGGTGCCTGCCGCCAGTAGTCCCATTCTGTCCTTAAGGAAGGGGGCAACGCTCTCCCTTTTGTTAGTCCTTCTGAAACATGGACTAGGACCTCCCCAACCCAAGAGATCAGCTTGTAACTTTTAATAAGACTCTACTGAAAGTTAGGGGATAACAGAAGTATAACAAAGAGCAACTTACAATTGTTGCTCAAATCAACTACGTCAAGATATCATGAGCCCAAATATGACCTCAGAGACTCTTTCTGGGCCAGCGCTCCATCCTGTCTCCATACACACCAATCTCCATGCTTCAGAGTTAGAGCCCAATCCAGTCAGTGGCACTAGAAAGAAAACAATGTCCTTTTTTCCACCCAATCTAAGGCTGTCTCATGCTTATTCCAGAAGTAACTTTTTCTAGGATGATTTGCCATTCCCTTGGGGCTCTGTACTCATCCAAGCATTGGGCTGACACCAAAGATTATGCCAGAAACTATACAAGAATCTGCAAGTTAGAGAATACATTTTTTTTCAGTGTCTGGCTTAATGAAACTGAGATAACATCATATGTGGGATACCTGCAATCCAGCACAGCATGTCTTGTACCAGCTTAGTTAGGCTCTTTATCACAGTCTTTCCTCCAGTATGATGTAAGATGATCACTGTTGTTGTTACATGCTGTCGAGTCGGCTCCGACTCGTAGTGACCTTATGCATAACAGAACAAAACATTGCCCGGCCCTGTACCATTCTCACAAGTATTGGTATGTTTGAGGTCATTGTTGCATCCACTATGTCAGTCCATCTCATGAAGGGTTTCCCTCATTTTCACTGACCCTCTACTTTACCAAACACAATGTCCTTTTCCAGTGATTGGTATTTCCTCACGACGTGTCCAAAGTAAGCAAGATGAAGTTTTGCCGTCCTCACTTCTAAGAAGCAGTCTGGCATTACTTCCTCTAAGACTGATTTGTTGATTCTGGCAGTCCACGGTATATTCAATATAGGATATAGGCATAGGTATGTTGTTGTTGTTAGGTGCCATTAAGTCGGTTCAGAATCATAGTGACGCATATATAACAGAATACAACATTTCCTGGTCCTGTGCCATCCCCACAACAGTACGTATGTTTGAGCCCATTGTTGCAGCCACTGTGTCAATCTGTCTCTTTGAGGGTCTTCCTCTTTTTCACTGACCCTCTACTTTACCAAGCATGATGTCCTTCTCCAGGGATTGGTACCTCCTGATGACATGTCCAAAGTAAGCAAGATGAAGTCTCGCTATCCTCGTTTCTAAGGACTTATTGCATTGGGCAAATCTACTGTAAAAGACCTCTTTCAAGTATTAAAAAGCAAAGATGTCACTTTGATGCCTAAGGTGCACCTGACCCAAGCCATGTTAATTTTGATCACCTCATATGCATGCAAAAGCTGGACAATGAATAAAGAAGACCAAAGAAGAATTGATGCATTTGAATTATGTTGTTGGCAAAGAATATTGAATATATCATGGATGGCCAGAAGAATGAAAAAATCTGTCTTAGAAGAAGTAAAGCCAGAATGCTTCTTAGAAGCAGGACCAGATTAAGGCATGTGAGGGCCCTAAACACTGATAATCTGTGGTGCCCCCTTCTCTGCTTACTCCCACATTTGAACAGGATATGTGAGTTACATACATACATGTATACACATACACACATACGTGTGTGTCTTAGCTATCCATGATGTAAGTTTTTTTTTCAAATGTCTTATATACTTTTGAATAGATATTACCAAATCGACAAAATCTGATTTTTGACATTCAGTTTCATTAAAATTTTAACAATTCTGAAGACAGAACAAGTATCTGGCGTTGAATTAAAGGGTAAGAATGGGTAATTTTCTGTTTAGGCATGGGGAAAAAACCTGAAGTTTTAGATGGGTAAATGATAACAGTTAAAGAACACTAAAATGTTCCTTAGAAGTTTCTTATACTTTTAGATTTTACAAAGTTATTAATCTACAGTATCTAAGTTTTCTATGGTGTTTGCATTACTTTAAATCTTGATCTAAGATGTATCTTCTTTTTGAATAGAAACTAATATTTTTGTTTGCAATTTTATTAAATAGCATAAAACAGGAGAAGGATAAGGCACCGTAATACTCTGCTATTGTTGTTAACTGCCATTAAACTGACTCTGACTCATGGTGATCTTATGTACAACAGAATAAAATGTTGCCCTGTCCTGCGTCATCCTCACTATCACCTGCATGTTCGAGTCCATCATTGCGGCTGTTGGGCCAATTCATCTCACCTGAGGGTCTCCCTTGCCATCTTTGGGCCTCTACTTTAGCCATTAGGATGTCCATCTCCAGCATTTGGTCTTCCCTGATGACATGCCCAATGCAAGCGAGTTAGACAATATTCTGTTGTGATCCTTAAGGCTATTTTGTATGTGTGTGTGTGTGTCTGTGTGTGCTTTCATCAAGCCTTTAATACATGTTAAATCTTTTCCTAATTGCATGCGCATTTGATGTGCCATGTTCTGTTTTTTTAAATTGTATTGTGCTTTAGGTGAAAGTTTACAGCACAAATTAGTTTTCCATTCAAAAATTTACACACAAATTGTTTTGTGACATTGGTTGTAATCCTGGCAATGTGGCAGCACTCCCCCACTTTACACCCCGGGTTCCCCATGTCCCTTCCTGCCTTCTCATCTTTGCTATTGGGCAGGTGTTGTCCATTTGGTTTTGTATACTCGATTGAACTAAGAAGCATATTCCTCACGTGTATTATTGTTTGTTTTATAGGCCTGTCTAATCTTTGGCTGGAAGGTGGACTTTGGGAATGACCAGTTCTGAGTTAGCAGCATGTCCAGGGGCCATAGTCTCAGGGATTCCTTCAGTCTCTGTCAGACCAGGAAGTCTGGTCTTTTTTTATGAATTTGAATTTTGTTCTACATTTTTCTCCCACTCTGTGTGGGACCCTCTATTTTGATCCCTGTCAAAACTGTAGGTGGTGGTAGCCAGGCACCATCTAGTAGGATGTAGAACACTTTCTCTATGAACTATGTTATGCAAATTGACCTAAATGTCCCACAAGACCATGGTTTCCAGCCATAACTTCTTTTTAAATGTGACTATAATATTAGCGATTGATCACAGAAGTAGTATATGCCATTTTAGTGGAATAGATGAACTGGATTATAAATTTTTTAGTGGATGTGGGTTACTAATATTTTTACCATATACCACATTTTCTACAAAAAGAATATTCCAGATATTCTACAACGAAGAAAATAAGTCAGTGAACTTACTTGTTTCAACAATCATTGTAAAATTCTGTTGATCTCCCAAACAAAAAATTGACTTTCACCAGTTTCGCTTTAAACAGCTTATACATCAGTTTTGATACTTGTTTAATAATAAATGTCATAATTATAAATGGACAAATAAAAAGATGTTATGAATAAAAATGTAATGATCAGAAAACAAATATTACAACAAATTACTATGTTTTATTTTTGGTAGATTCTTCATCTCTAACATGTTATAATTAAAATATTTATTTCTATTCTTTGCTCTTACAAATTCTTCAATGATTTTGTCACAAATAAGCTGCCAAACAATATCCACTTGCCTAGTAACCACTCAAGTTGGATCCAGTTGCACGTTGGGTGAATGTAGCAAGACAGTCAATAGCGCACTCTCACCTCCTGTTTATTAGAGAAAAACAGTATACTCCCCAGAGACCCGCCAAGATGAGAAGTTTAAATTACATGAGAGGGGACCATAGAAAACAGATGTCAATGAAGGTGTTGAAGTGGTACGGGCGTGGGCGCCCTCGTGACCTTGCATGAACTTTATTTCTGGCCAGCACAATCTCACACACTGGACCTGGTATCAATTTCCTTTAGTGTCCGGCCAGTTCCCTTCCACTGCAACACTCACTTTTCCTTGTGTTTGCTTTGCATCTATGGATCTTCGCTTTGAACAAACTGATGCCCCTGTCTGTTGATACCCTAAGCCTGTGCTTACCTTGCTGATTGGGTAATCTGTCCCTGCTTAGAAACGAGGTATAGGTACAGGGTCTAATTCCAAATTTAGGGGGAAATACATCTAATTTCACAGGGGCAAAAGTCTACCAATTACCAATTACTAAGCAAAATACTTAACACCTGAAGCATCTGCTTTTGGGTTATTTGAAAGGATTCTGTTGTTTTTTGTTTTTCTTCCTTCAAATCACAGAAAAAGTATTTGCCTTACATTTGCCTAAGTAAAATAGCTAACTCCAGTGGCTTTGCCCAAATCAAAAGGCCAGGCTGCTTAGAAAATAAATTATAATCTCTAAAAGAATCCACCAGCTGCTCCTTGGAAACCCTATGCGTCAGTTCTACTCTGTCATATAAGGTCACTATCAGTAAGAATCGACTAGACAGCAATGGATTTGGTTTTGGTTTACTCTAAAAGAATCTGAGAAGCTGAACTGTATGAAGAAGAATGTGGCATCAGGATCGGAGGAAAATTCATTAACAACTTACAATACTCAAATGACACAACTTTGCTTGCTGAAAGTGAACAGGACTTGAAGCACTTATTGATGAAGTTCAAAGACCACAGCCTTCAGTATGGATTACATCTCAACATAAAAAAAAAAACAAAAAACACACAACTGGACCGATAATCATTATCATGATAAACAGAGAAAAGACTGAAGTTGTCAAAGATTTCCTTTTACCTGGATACACAATCAACACCCATGGAAGCAGCGGTCAAAAAATCAAACAATGCAGAGGTTACGGCAAAATGGCACTCTAGGCAGAAGCACCACGCCGTCCCTCCACAGCAAAGATCCAAAAAACTAGGCCAAACAGAGAATACAACAATTCTGAAACCCTAAAACATCAAATGAAGGATAAAGAACTCAGCCAAGCACCAAATGGAGTGAGAAAACTGACAGAGAACGGAGAGCGAGGAGAGATTCATGCAGAGGTCCCCTACCGGCTAACGCAGCGCGGATCCACCATCTTGGACTCCTATCGGAGACCAGCAAATGGGGGTACGAGAAAGCAGCCTCATGGAGCATCCAGCAGGAGACAAAACAACCGGTAATTTGCGGTGTGCGCTTTTCCACCCCCCACCCCTCTTCGCCCTGGCTCGGCCTCCTCTGCTTCCCGCGGCCATGGTCTCTTGACCGGGAAGCGCCAGCTGCTTGGATTCCACACACCCAAGCGGGCAGCTCTCTGGGTGCCATTTGTTGGCTGCTAGTGTTGCTTTTTTTTTCTGTTTCTTTTGATTTCTCACTTGCCTCTCGCCATCTCCTCCTCCTTTCACTCAAGAGCCTGGCTACGTGCACCATCTTTGTTTCTTCCTGAGGGGCTGCAGAGCACCAGCAATTTGTGATATACACTCTCCCACTCTCTACCCTTCTTCACCCACACTCGGCCTCCTCTGCTTCCCGCGGACACAGTCTCTTGTCCAGAAACACCAGCCCGCACTAGCTGGCTCTCTGAGTACCATTTGTTGGCCGCTGGTGTTTGTGTTTTTTTTTTTTTTTCTGCTTCTTTTGATTTCTTGCTTGCCTCTCGCAACCTCCCCCTCCTTTCGCTCAAGTGCCTGGCTCGGTTTGCCATATTTGCTTCTTCCTGAAGGGCTGCGGAGCTCCATTCGAGTGTGGAGCTGCTTCCTGGTCTGGGCTGCCACACTGGTGGGATCCTGGGGCTTTTGTTCGTTTGTTCATTTTGAATTGTTTGTTTGTTTTCTTTTCCTTTTCTTGAGTTGGGAGCCCTTTCTGGCCAGGCGGAGCTGTGTGGCAAGGAACTCCCCTTCAGCTTCCACAGATGTGCAGAGGGATCCCTGAGAGCATTTCTTTTATCGTTGGGTTTTTTTTTTTCTCTGTTTTTTTGGGGAGCCTTTCGTGTTCTTTTTTTTTTTTTTTTAATTGTTTCATTTTCTTTTCCCTCTTTTTCCCTTTTTGTCTTTCTTCATTGCTCAGTTTCTCTTCTCTCTATATCTTCCTTCTCTTTCGGATCCCTGAATAGCAGGCATTGTATACCTCTACACCTTCTAGCCAGGATGTACTGTAACACCTGAGAGAGACTTCCCCAGACCTCATAGCTGCATTGGTGGGATCCCTGGGAACTTTGCGGTTCTTTAACCTTTCTGATTTTTATTTATTCATTCTTTTCTTTTCTTCCTCCTCCTCTTTCTGTTTTTCTCCATTTCATAGTCTCTCATCTCTCCAATCCAATGGCAAGCTCCCCTAGCATTCTTTTTTGTTTGTTTGTATGTTTTTGGCTCCTGTTCCTCTCTCCTCTCTCCCATATCCATCTTAGCTCCACACATAACAATCTCCCCGCTGCATCCTACCTACCTGCACCATGTGCTTGACATAACACCACCAAGCAGCACAGGCACGGCCTACTGGAACCTCTCCTGCACTGATTACCGACCGGCCCTGGTGGCTGTAGTAAGTACCACAAACAACCCATCCCAGTAACTCCTCTTCAGCTAGACCTGTCCAGCTCTACCGTATCTGAGTGACTGACCCTGCCAGTTGGAGAAGGAGGCGAAAACTGTTGAGCTCACAGACGAACAAAGAACCAAGAACACACAGTCCACCTGCTCAGACATAGTCAAAATTTTTTTTAAAAGGGACGAAACAAACAAATCTACAATCAATAAATGAGAAAAATAACTACTGAATGCCCAGAAGACAGCAGACAATATCAAAACATTTACAAAAATAGGACAGGATGGTTCCAGTAGACGCCCAAAATAAAACACCAGATGATTTCCCAGTAGAAGAAAAGGCGCTAGAATACCCGATAGGGAATTCAAATCTCTAATACTCGGAATTCTCCAAGAACTGAGGTAAAAAGCTGACAAACATGAGGGAAAAATAGACAAATTCACGGAAAATACAGACAAAAAATTGGAAGAATTCAGGAAAATAATGCAGAAACAAAATGCCAAAATAAATTCACAACTAGAAATTATACAAAAACAACAATTAGAAATCCAAAAGATAAACAACAAGATTTAAGAAATGGATGATGTCATAGAAGGGCTGAGAAACAGATCTGAAACCATGGAAGACAGGATCAGTGGAACTGAAGACAAAGACTTGGATGCAACTCTGTTTCAGGAAAACTCAGAAAAAAGAACACAGAAATATGAAGAGACCCTGAGACTTATGTGGGACACAATTAAAAGCAAAAATTTATGAGTGACTGGAAATCCAGAACAGGAGGAGAAAACAGAAAACACAGAGAGGATCACTGAGGAACTGCTGACAGAAAACTTCCCCAATGTCATAAAAGATGAAAAGCTGGCCATCCAAGAAGCTCAACAAGCCCCATATAGAAGAGACCCCAAAAGAAAATCACCAAGGCATATCATATTCACACTCGCCAAAACCAAAGACAAACAAAGAATCCTGAGAGCAGCTCGTGAAAAGCAAGAAGTCACATACAGAGGAGAAACAATGAGACTAAGCTCAGATTATTCGGCAGAAACCATGCAGGCAAGAAGGCAATGGGATGACATATACAAAATAGTGAAAGAAAAAAATTGCCAGCCAAGAATAATATATCCTGCAAAACTCTCGTTCAAAATTGATGGTGAAAATAGGTCATTTCCAGATAAACAGAAATTAAGGGAATATGTAATCAAACCAAACTTACAAGAATTATTAAAAGGAGTTCTTCGATCTGAATACAAACAGCTTCAGCTCACAGGCACAACCTAGGACGCAGGATCGTACAAGCCAGATACCAATCTAGGAAATGAACTCTCGAGGACTATCCAAAACCTAAAGAAATACAACAGGGAATCAGAGCAGTTAATCAATAAATGACAACAACATCAAAACAATAAAAGAGGGAATAAACGGCATAGGTATAGAACCTTCTAACGGAGAGGAAGGCAAGGCGATACCAAGTAATGGTAGACTGCTTCAAACTTAAAAAGATAAGGGTAAAATTCATGGTAACCACAAAGAAAGTCAACAAACCAACTCATAAAAATAAAGACGAAAAACATAAAGTCTCGGCAAAAACAAAACCTACAAAACAAAAGAAAGGAAAAAAAAAATCCACAAATAAAAGTAACTCAGCACAAGAGAGTAAGAAGAACAAAGAAAACTTCAGCACCACAAAAAAAAAAGCACTACAAAATGACAGCAACAAACTCACATCTATCAATAATTACACTGAATGCAAATGGACTCAATGCACCCATGAAGAGACAGAGAGTGACAGAATGGATAAGAAAACAGGATCCATCTACAAGAGACACACCTTAGAAACAAAGATGGGAATTTATTAAAAGTCAAAGGTTGGAAAAAAATATATCAAGCTAACAACTACCAAAAAAGAGCAGGAGTGGCAATTCTAATCTCAGATAAAATAGATTTTAAAACAAAATCTACCATAAAAGACAAAGAAGGACACTATATAATGATTAAGGGGATGATCCATCATGAAGACATAACCATAACAAACATCTACGCACCCAATGACAGGGCTCCAAAATACATAAAACAAACTCTAACAACACTGAAAAGAGACATTGACAGTTCCACAATAATAGAAGGAGACTTCAACACACCATTCTCAGTAAAGGACAGAACAACTAAGAAGAAACTCAGCAAAGATACAGAAGACCTAAAGGGCACAATCAGCCAACTGGACCTCATAGACATATATAGAACACTCCATCCAACCACTGCAAAGTACACATTCTTTTCCAATGCACATGGAATGTTCTCCAGAACAGACCACATCTTAGGCCACAGAGCAATCCTTAACAAGATCCAAAACATTGAGATAATTCAAAGTATCTTCTCTGACCACAGTGCCATCAAGGTAGAAATTAGCAACAGAAAGAACAAGGAAAAAAATCAACTACATGGAAACTGAATAATACCCTGCTTACAGATCACTGGGTAATAGAAGAAATCAGAGATTGAATCAAAAAATTCCTACACTCAAATAAGAATGAAAACACATCATACCAAAACCTTTGGAATACAGCAAAGGCAGTCCTCAGAGGACAATCTATAGCAATAGATGCATATATCAAAATAGAAGAAAGGGACAAAATCAAAACATTAACTACAGAACTCAAACAAATAGAAAGAGAACAGCAAAAAAAGCCCACAACCACCAGAAGAAAGGAAATAGTAAAGATGAGAGCAGAAATAAATGAAATAGAGAACAGAAAAACAATAGAATCAACAAAACCAAAAGTTGGTTCTTTGAAAGAATCAACAAAATCGACAAACCATTGGCCAGACTGACAAAAGAAAAACAGGAGAGGACACAAATAACCCAAATAAGAAATGAAATGGGGGACATTACAACAGACCCAACTGAAATAAAAAGGATTATAACACAATATTATGAAAAACTATACTCCAACAAATTTGAAAACCTAGAGGAAATGGATACATTTCTAGAAATACATGGTCTACCCAAACTACAACAAAGTGATGTTGAAAATCTGAACAGAGCATAACAAGAGAAGAGATTGAAAAGGTAATAAAAAATAACTCCCAACCAAAAAAAGCCCTGGCCCAGATGGCTTCGCTGGAGAATTCTACAAAACATTTACAGAAGAGCTTGTACCAGTAGTACTCAAGCTATTTCAGAGCATAGAAAAGGAAGCAACACTTCCAGATTCATTCTATGAAGCCACCATAAAGCTGATACAAAAACCAGGCAAAGATGTCACAAAAAAACAAAATTACAGACCAATATCTCTCATGAATATAGATGCAAAAGTTCTCAACAGAATTCTAGCCAATAGAATTCAGCATCATATCAAAAAAAAAAAAAAAAAAATACACCATGACCAAGTAGGATTCATACCAGGTATGCAAGGATGGTTCAACACTAGACAATCAATCAACATAATCCACCACATAAATAAAAGGAAAGAAAAGAATCACATGATCATCTCAACTGACGCAGAAAAGGCATTTGACAAAGTCCAACACCCATTCCTGATAAAAACTCTCAATAAAATAGGTATAGAAGGGAAATTTCTCAACATAATAAAGGGCATCTATGCAAAACCAGTGGCCAACATCATTCTTAATGGAGAGAGGCTGAAAACATTCCCCTTGAAAACATGAACAAGACAAAGATGCTCTTTATCACCACTCCTATTTAACATTGTGCTGGAAGTTCTAGCTAGAGCAATAAGGCAAGAAAAAGAAATAAAGGGCATCCAAATTGGTAATGAAGAAGTGAAACTGTCCCTGTTTGCAGATGATATGATACTATACATAGAAAACCCTAAAGACTCCACGAGAAATCTACTGGAACTAATAGAAAGTTTCAGCAGAGTAGCAGGATACAAGATAAACATTCACAAATCAGTTGGATTCCTATACACCAATAAGAACGATGAAAAGGAATCAAGAAAACAATACCATTTTCAATAGCCCCTAAAAAGATAAAATACTTAGGAATAAATCTGACCAGGGATGTAAAAGACCTATACAAAGAAAACTACAAAACACTACTACATGAAACCCAAAGGGATCTACGTAAATGGGAAAACATACCATGCTCATGGATAGGCAGACTCAACATTGTGAAAATGACAATTCTACCCAAAGCAATTTACAAATACAACACAATCCTGATCCAAATACCAACAACATTCTTCAAAGAGATGGAAAAGCTGATCATTAACTTTATCTGGAAAGGGAAGAAGCCCTGAATAAGTAAAGCACCACTGAAGAAGAATAAAGTTGGAGGACTCACACTACCTGACTTCAGAACCTACTATACAGCTACGGTAGTCAAAACAGCCTGGTACTGGTACAACAATAGACACATTGACCAATGGAACAGAATTGAGAACCCAGATGTAAATCCATCCACCTACGGTCACCTGATCTTCAACAAGGGCCCAAAGTCCATCAAATGGGGAAAAGACCGTCTTTTTAATAAATGGTGCTGGCAAAACTGGATATCCATCTGCAAAAAACTGAAACAGGACCCATACCTCACACCGTATACAAAAACTACTTAAAAATCCATCAGAAACCTGAATATAAAGCCTGAAATTATAAAGTTTGTAGAAGAAAAAATAGGACCAACACTTCAGGCCTTAATACATGGCATTAACAGGATACAAACCATAACCATCAATGCACAAACCCCAATAGATAAGCTAGATAACTGGGATCTTCTAAAAATCAAACACCTATGCTCCTCAAACGACTTCACCAAAAGAGTAAAAAGAGAACCTACAGACTGGGGAAAAATTTTTGGACAGTACAAGTTAGACAAAGGTCTAATCTCCATAATCTACAAGAAAATCCAACACCCCTACAACAAAAAGACAAATAATACTATTAAAAAATGGGCAAAGGAAATGAACAGACACTTCACCAAAGAAGACATTCAAATGGCCAACAGACACATGAGGAAATGCTCCCGATCACTAGCCATTAGAGAAATGCAAATTAAAACCACAATGAGATACCATCTCACCCCGGCATTACTGGCATGAATCAAAAACACTGGAAACAACAAACGTTGGAGGGACTGCGGGGAGATGGGAACTCTTATGCACTGCTGGTGGGAATGCAAAATGATACAACCATTTTGGAAAATGATATGGGCTTCCTCAGAAAGCTAGAAATAGACATATCATTCAATCCAGCAATCCCCCTCCTAGGAATATATCCTAGAGAAATAAGAGTCATCACTCGAATAGACGTATGCACACCTATGTTCATGGCAGCATTGTTCACAACAGCAAAACGATGGAAACAACCTAGATGCCCATCATCAGATGAATGGATAAACAAACTATGGTACATACACACAATGGAGTACTATGCAACGAGAAAGAACAACAATGAATCTGTAAACCACCTCATAACATGGATGAAACTGGAGGACATTATGCAGAGTGAAATAAGTCAATCACAAAAGGACAAATATTGTATGAGACCTCTATTGTAAAAACTCATGAAAAGTTCACACACAAAATGTAACAATCTTTGTTGGTTACCAGGGATGGGGGTGGGGGGGAACTAAATAGGCAATAGATAAGTGGTATCTTGGGTGAAGGGTGAGACAGTACACAATACAGGGGAAACTAGCACAACCTGTACAAGGAAAGGTCATGGAAGCCCCATAGACACATCCAAACTCACTGAGGGACTGCATTACTGAGCAGAGGGCTGTGGGGACCATGGTCTCGGGGAACATCTATCTCAATTGGCATGACACAGCTTATAAAGACAATGCTCTACATTCTACCTTAGTGAGTAGTGTCTGGGGTCTTAAAAGCCTGTGAGTGGCCATCTAAGATACTCCACTGGTCTCATCCCTTCGGGAGCAAGGGAGAATGAAGAGAACAGGATACAAGGAAAAGATTAGTCCGAAGGACTAATTGTCCACAGCTACCAAGGCCTCCACCGGACTGAGTCCGGTACAACTAGATGGTGCCTGGCTACCATCACTGACTGCTCTGACCAGGACAACAGAGGGTTCTGGAAAGAGCTGGAGAAGGATGTAGAGCATAATTCTAACTCACAAAAAAAAGACCAGATTTACTGGCCTAAGGGAGACGGGAGAAACCTCAAGAGTATGGCCCCCAGACACCCTTTTAGCTCAGTGGTGAAGTTATCTCCGAGGTTCACTGTTCAGCCTGGGAGTGGACAGCCCCGTAAAACCAAATGAGACTAACGAGGTACAGGAGTCCAGTGACAAGGGCCAGAAGGCAGAAGGGGACAAGGAAGCTGGTGATAGGGAACCCAAGACTGTGTAAGGATATTGTTGATGCGTTGTGAGATTGTTAACCATTGTCATAGGGCAACATTTGTAGTAACTGTTAAATGAGAAATTATTTTGTTTTTAAGCCTTCGTCTTAAGTGAGAATAACAGTGCAACTGGAAAAGTGTAGTCAATGTCATTGAACTGTGTATGTAGAAATTTTTGAAACGGTGTATCTTTGGCTATGTGTATTTTCACCAAAAAAAAAAAAAAAATGGTTGAGAAGTTAGAGGGTTAATATGTTGTGGGGTTGTTAACCAATGTCATAAAACAACATGTGTACTACTGTTTCATGAGAAACTATTTGTTCTGTAAGCCTTCACCTGAAGTACAATAAAATATTTTAAAAAAAAAAAAATTAAAAAAAAAATCAAACAATGCATTGCATTGGGCAAATCTGCTGCAAAAGACCTTTTTAAAGCATTAAAAAGCAAAGATGTCACTTTGAGGACTAAGGTGTGCCTGACCCAAGCCATGGTATTTTTCAATCCCCTCATAAACATGCAAAAGCTAGACAATGAAATGAAGAAGACAGAAGAAGAATTCATGCCGTTCAATTACTGCTTTGGTGAAGAATATTGAATATACCATGAACTGCCAGAAGAACGAGCAAATCTGTTTTGGAAGAAGTACAGCGAGAATGCTCCTTAAAAGCAAAGATGACAAGACTTCATCTCATGTACTTTGGACATGTTATCAGGGAGGAATAGAGCTTACAGAAGAACATCATGCTTGGTAAAGTAGAGGGTCAGCGAAAAAGAGGAAGACTCTCAACAAGATGGATTGAAACAGTGGATGCAACAATGCTCTCAGGTATGACAATGATTGTGAGGATGGCGCAGGATAGGGCACTACTTCGTTCTGTTGTACAGAGGGTCACTATGAGTGGGAACTGACACAACAGTACCTAACAACAACTCTACAAGAAATACATGTTTGTAAACATTTAGATGGCATTTTTCTATCTTCCAAGGAAAACGCATCTGGATATCAATTCTCCATTGGCAACTTCATTATTAAGGAACTTCATTATTAGTCCAGCTCTGCTCTAGCCTTAGGGGAAAGTCTCGGAACTCACTTTTCTACACCTCCTCTTAGTAAGAATGGTGGCCCCCAGAGGGCTAAGATAAGGAGTGACTGGAGAAGAGACGGACCCCGGAGAGACCTTAGTCAATTCTCTGGATCACATGTCAGACCTAACACTTGGATACATACACAGCCCCAAGGCAATGGTTACTCCTAATCCTGGCATCCATCGAGGAAACCGTCACAGCAGAGTACACAGTTATCTTGGAACAAACTTCCAACTAGCTGTATAGGAATTGCATCTAGGAAGTATCTGGTGTACCCACCTTGTGGAACATGTAGCAATGACTGGAGAATGGTTGGTGATTTCAAAAAACAAAAAAACCAAACCTGTTGCTGTCAAGTTGATTCTGACTCATAGCAACCTTATAGGACAGAGTAGAACTGCCCCACAGGGTTTCCAAGGAGCACCTGGTAGATTTGAACTGCCAGCCTTTTGGTCAGCAGCCGTAGATTTTAACCACTCCACCACCAGGGTTTCCAGCCCTGACCAAATGTCTTCCTTCAGAGACTCAGCTAACGAGTTGGTAGCATTAAAATGGCACAGAGAAAGCAAACATTCAACAACCAGCTCTTTATTGCAGTAATAACTGTATCCCTCTTTAAATCAGTCTTGCATACACCACAGGAACTCAGAAGTCATATAATCACTTTGAATCCAATAGTATGCTTAACATCCCCACCACCGCCCTCTTAGCAACACAAAACTTGGACAGCTATGGATAGATAAACTCCTGGGAGTTTTTTATTACTATTTTGTATCAGTTTGTGCAGACAGAGTCGTTAACAACCCCACAGAATTTTCAGTCGTTAGTGAAGTCTACTTCTATTGCCTTGTACATCTGAGTAGTGTTCAGGCAATAAAACCAAAAAAATTAATGTCAAGTCTACGTTCTAGGAAATAATTCTTTGGGTGTCTACGGTAACATCCTGCAAGACATGCCCCTGGTAATTTTTAAGTAAGGCCTTTCATTGTGAGGTACAGTACTGTGCAAAAACAGTCAGCAGTCTCCCTAAGGTCTCACCTTTCTATCAGACTTCAAGGTTGTAATTGTGAATGGAAGACTATCATGCAAAAACTTTACCACGAGTACAGGCTCTCTTTCTAGGTGTTAGTTTTCTATACATGCTTTGGAATTTTGGTTTAGCAACTCACCTTGACTAAAGGTTCTCACTTTCTCTTTTCCCCCTCCACTCCTTTTGCTTTCTCTTCTCTCTTTCATCCTCTTTCCTGTACAGCAATTTTGCAAGTGGCCTCCATCCAGGTCCTTAGCCTTCCTAGTCTAAAACTAGATGACTTGAGGCTCTTGTCCTTCCACAACATTGGGGATATAACAGATACAATCAGAGCGTTTTGGCTCAAGTCCTAATCACAAGACAATGTCTGTGTCCTTCCATCTCCTACCCACTAAGGATGCAAGGGAGTATTTTCTACAGCATAGGGCAGTTACTGATAGCAGTTTCTGTGAGCAGACTCCCTTCACAAGCGGGTGAACCACTCTAGCCCCTGACTTCAAGCACTGAGCCTTGCTCTGGTCCTCCCACCTGCATGAATTGGGCGGGTATTTTTATTGCCTGTTACCTTTTCAAACATCTTATTCATGGCCACCATGTTTGCTGGCTACCAGACTTGAGGCTCAGCAGACACAGGGCTTTAACCCCTCAGACTATTTTTACAAATCTCATCCACGGAGATATTTATCTTATTTTAAAGCATGGCTATAAAGTTTCACTTTTCTCTTGTTCTATCTTATCTATCATTTTGTGTGTCTGGTGCATGTGTTAGAGTGCCTAGTGGTGGTGCAGAGGAGGATTAAATTGTGAACTTACAATACCATCTCTACCAGCCTTCCCAGCAAGAGGTTTGCATCATCCCCTAACCCTGAAGGAGGAAGCTTCTCAATAAAGTAGGATCCTTCTACCTGACAGCCCAGATGCCTGCCGGCAGTAGTCATAGCACGTCCTTGAAGATATACTGTCACCTCAGTGAGGGTGGCATTGAGCCTTGTGAGGAAATGTTGCTAGCAATATGTCTACTTATTCAGCCCCCGTCACACTCAGAGCAACACTGCCCTTGACATAGAGGAGCCACAGGGGATGAGGCTGTTAGAAATGCTAAACAAGTATGCATCACTCAACAATCAGATCTAAGCACCTTGACTAGGTTGTAAATTCTGAGTCTGCTTGCCATGTCAGATCATTAATACTAACGTATACTACATAACGAGATCTATTGTAAGAGCTCTTGAGTTTTTGTCTGGTCATTTTCGAATAATACGTTCTCAAAAGGGCCCAGAATCTGATCTCAGCATCATTGAATCTGAACTGAGGCTTCTATTTCTGAAGCAATTTGTAAATATTCTGGAACAAGCATTTCTTGCCATGGATCGACCTTGTCTAGAGTTTTGTGTCTGTATGCTAGGAAAAGCATTTCTTTAGCAACTATTCTTTTCATTTCTGCAAGACAGGAACGTCAAATTTCCTTGGCAGGTAATAGCCTGAGATATTAATCTAGTTATCCTTGTGCACTTCCCTCCTCCTCTTTTCTTTCACAGATACTTAGAAGGCTGTATTCCTCCTCTATAAAAGCCGAAACAAATATCAAAGAAACCGCTGATGTCAGTGCAAGGTAAAGATTCTGGTTCCTGCTAGCAGAGCCAGCTTTCCTGTCCCAGAGACTAGATAAAATCTGGAAGGGGAGGAGATGAGGCAGAGTGGTAACTCAAAGGGGAGATGAGCAAACAGGAGGGAAGGGCTCTCCTCAAATTCAGGAGAGAAAGGGGAGACTCTTCCGTGACAAGAAAGAGAATGAAGTGGAGTAAAAGCTGTTCTGCAGTGAATACCCTCACTAACTCACCACCTATGGACAAGCCACCATTCAGGGGTCCTGAACATATGTATGCGTGATGACAGAAGGTGAAAAACTTAAATATCTTGCGTAGGGATGGAGGATTAAGGGACAAATTTCACCCTAACAAGGACAAAATTAATAGAACCAATTGGTAATTTCTCAATAGGCAAAGCAGTATTAAAATCACTGCCATTGTTATATTTGGCTTCATCATGAGAACATATTAGAAATGTTTGGCTTCAATACCAAATGCAAGATATGGGTTTTTATTTTTGCCTACTTATAATCTAATAATTTAGCCTGTTACTGTTTCCTGGATGCAGGCAGAAGACACCAGACAAATAAATCAGAGGCAAAAGATTTTATCAGTCATACTGCAGCAAACAACATGATTTGTGTTAGTTGCTTTTGATCCCCAAGACCCACAGAGGCCACACAGAGGGCCTAGATAAATGCCTGCAAATGCAGTGAGTTGTGTCACAGACAGGGCCACTAACCTTGGGGAATCCAGTACTCTTTCAGTAAGCAGTGAGCAAGCCTGCTCTTCGTTGCAGAGGGAGACATTACATCATCTCTTAAGGTGGCTTCAGGTGCCTTGATATATGGCCCAGGTAGAGAGTGATCAGGGCCTTGCATTACTGGCATACCTAGTAAGACATTTAAAAGTGTGAGAGACCCATGGGGGACTGTCTTCTCCAACAAGTGGTCAGCCTGCATCTTGCAATACCCTGTCTGAAAAAATCTCGAAGACTGCATGGTTGAGATAAAAAATTCATATCATCAGGCTACAATTCTATAAAATTCAAATTTCTCATTTACAAAGGAGTGGTACAAATGAGTAACAATATGACTTTAACAATTTCACGTCAAAAATCTTGGTCCTAGAGGAAATAGCGATCGGGAAACCCTGAAGGCAATACAGTATTGTGATATGTGTTTGTGTCTGACAGACTCAGAAGAATAACAAGCCTATGTTCACAGCTCTCTTTTGCTTGCTTGAATACATAATACAATATAAAATATATAATTTTATCTTCATATTTGTGTTTTATAAGGCCAATGGGACAATGTTCTGAGGCTTGGACTCTTGGCTCACATGTGGTCCTCCGTCTCACCACCTCCTTGCAGCTGGGGACAAATTCTCAGCCACCCACTCCTCCTCCCCTAGATGTTGACTGCTGCTGCCCTCCACCGCTGGTGGGGCCCTAGGCACAGGTTAGAGAAGGCTGGAGTTGAGCACGCACTCCGCAAGTACCAAGTCCTGAGACAGGGTCCCATGTGCTTATTAGGGTCTGCATTCACCCCACGAATATTCCTGTGCCTTAGGGAGTATGACATTAAATAACAAATAAAAAAACACTGTGACAGGTTAAGAGAGAGACCATGAAGGAAAAGAAAGAACTTTTTTACTACTTTTGAGCAAGGGGCTCCACATTCTCATTTTGCACTGGCTCCAGAATCATATAGCCGGTCCTGCCTGTATGTTTCCAGTCAGAATGCACCACAAGGGACATATTTCCATGAGATTTAGATGGTGGAAGTAAATAGCAGTCATACTGTTTTTTACCTTTGAAAGACAGAGACAAATGCTTTTGTAACTCATGCATGTTGTCATTTATCTGCTGGCTCTTGTTGGCATGGAATAGCAGCTGGGCCCACAACTGCTTTGCCTTCTCCTAGATCCTCCTGCAGCTACTACAGTTTGTGGTCAAGTATATGTTTAGCTCCATAAACTCCATGAACCTGTCTGCCAGTTTGTCATTCTATGGCGGCTTGTTTGTCTGTGAACTCCATGAACAAAGAGCACCAGCTTTTACTGCAGGACATACACATCATGAAGGTTGGAGACAATGAGAACTGACATGAATTTCAGTATGTGCTTATGGCCAGTCTGTCCTCACTCTACTGCACTTTATATCCATTATCCCTTCTGAACTGCCTACGCTGTGGACTTCAAGCTTCAGCATCAGACACAAAGACTACTTCTAAACCAGCTCCCACGATTGTGTAAAGTTAAATGCCTGCAACAAGAAATCCCACATATTATATTTCCTAGTGGTCTGCTTCTCTGACTAAAACTTAACTAATAAGCATGGCTAATTTTTTTAAAATCTTAGAATGTTTCTAAATTTGTTGAGGTCGTAGAACTATGTATGTCAAAAAACAGCGAGTAGCATGATGTAGGGAAATAACATCTTACATTTGCACAATCCTTTGCAATTTATATACATTGTCTTATTTGGTCATCATCACAAAACTCATGAAGTGGGTTATTACTGCTGTTAGGTGCCATCGAGTCAGTTCTGACTCACAGCAACACTATGTACAACAGAACAAAATGCTGCCCAGTTCTGTACCATCCTCACAATCGTTGCTATATTTGAGCCAATTGTTACAGCCACTGTGTCAATGCATTTCGTTGAGGGTCTTCCTCTTTTTTGCTGACCCTCTACTCTACCAAGAAGGATGTCCTTCTCCGTGAAGTGGGTTAGAACAGCTATTACAATTTCCATTTTACAGATGTAAGTGAGATTTTTCTTAGTTGCTATCAAGTCAGCTCCGACTCATGGAGGCCCCAAATACAACAGAACAAGACACTGCCCAGTCCTACACCATCTTCACAATTGTTGGTATGCTTGAGTCCACTGTCAGAGTGACTATATATACTATATTGAGTGACTTCCAGCCTAGGAGTCTCATCTTCTAGCACTGTAACAGACAATACTCTGTCATGATCCATAGGGGTTTCAGTGGCTAATTTTTCAAAATAGATCTCCAGGCCTTTCTTCCTATTCTGTCTTAGCCTGGAAGCTCCACTGAAATCTGTCTACCATGGGTGACCCTGCTGCTATTTGAGAAATACCAGTGACATAGCTTCCAGCATCACAGCAACACACAAGTCACCACAGTATGACAAACTGACAGACAGGTGGTGAGGAAGAGGGATGTAGGAGGTTAAATGTCTTGACCAATGTCACAGATCTAGAAAAGGGCAGAGGTGGAACTGGTCTTCTAATACCTTTCCTGGGGCACTTTCATTGAGCTATAGGTCCCCTCCCAGATATGAAATAGTAAGATAGACTATGAAGCTTAAATCTTTAGTGGATTGTGATCCATTTTAACCCTGAGCTGAGGTCTCTGGTTCACAGTTACATAATTATATTTTTGCTCCCTGATCATTAAAACTACAGACTCCAACTCATTCAGTTCACACCTTCACATACATCTCCATTGCTCGTGTCCTCACCCTGGGGCATGAAGCATGACAAACTCTCGCTCAGTACTCCACAGGCTTCCAACTGCAGAACACGAAAAGGACACCCCAAACAACTGTGTCTAACATTGGCATTTTTTCAGGCTCATAGATATAAGTTTTATAGGTAACAAAGAAGAAAGTAGTTCTCATTGTTATAATTCATGCATCTGATACACTGAAGTGAGGTTTGGCAGTTGTCTCATAGTTATGAAAAAAATGTTTCATTTAAAACAAATCATCAAAATTCCACCATGGACTACAAAAGCAAGTGACTTTTTTGCTTTTCTATTTGTACTAACCACAGGAATGAGGAATGAGACATTCTATTAAAGCATTTGAGCAATATCCATATAAAGCCAGGAACATACTAGCACTATGCAAAATCCAGAGAAAAAGCAAGTTCGCATCATTTGTCACCAGTTGCGAAATCAGCCCAGATAAGGTTTTAGGTTATTATAGTCTTTCCTTGTGGGAGAAAACAACAGTTGAAATTACAGGGGAAATGACCAAAGTTGCCGGTAATGAATTTCTGTTCCTCTGGACAGGTCTTTTAAACTCATAAATCATGATTGTGCTCCCCATAACCAGCAGTGAGCATTTCCCATGGAGGACCAGCCCTATTGCTGCCTGCTGGCTGAGCTTCATTCACTTGTACTCGTGTTCCCAAGATTCACATGCACAGGCTCACCTCGGTCAGAAGTTTAGAAAGCCCTGAAACCTCCCGGTCTGCTCCTCTAAATTACTCTAGTTCCTGTTCAGATACAGTCTTCCTTAGAGGAAGATGATAGCTTCATTCCTTGTACAACAAGCAGCCAGAGGAAACACAAGCATGCTCCAAGAGTCCCTCATATATCCATTCAAACAAATATTTATAGAGCATTTACTTCATGTTAGACATTGTGTTTGGCCTAGGGACATGATGGTAAAAAAGACAGATGTGTCTCAGCCCTCATGGGACTTTGTGATGCAATGAATTACTTAATATGGCCCTTCTACCCATAGTCTTTGTGACTCACACACATTGAATGGGACTATGCAAATAAGATGTATAGAACTTGTGATGGTTGGGCTTATGTGTCAACTTGGCTAAGCCATGATTCCCAGTATGGTATGGTTGTCCTCCATTTTGCAATCTGATGTAATTATGCTCCTTTTTTATGTGTTATAAATCCCAGCCTCTGTGCCTGTGGTTCTGTTAAAGAGGCAGGAGTAGGGAAGCATCTTGAGTTACCGCATTAAAGGATGTGACTTAAGTCACCACCCTTATCCCAGTCACTACCCTTACTAAAGGGCACGACTCAAGTCACTGGGCTTCTCAGGTAGGGGGAGTTTCCTTAAGAGTGTGGTCTGCATCAAATGCATATGAATCCTCTGGAGAAGTTCACTCTCTCTCTCTCTCCCCGCTCTGCATCCTATATCTGGTCCGTGGTCATCTGACCTTGGGTTCTTGGAGCTTGAGCCAGCGGCCTGCCATTTGACCTGCCAGTTCTGGGGTTCTCCAGCTTATGCAGCCCCTTGAGCCAGCAGCCTATCATCTGGCCTGATTCATCAGCGTCCACAGCCTTGTGAGCCAGCAGCCTGTCATCTGATTTGCTGTTTGGAGTTCCTCAGCCCCTGCAGCCATGTGAGTCTGGAGAAGCCTTCAGCCTGACACGTGACCCATGGATTTGGGACTTGCCAACCTCCATAACCACGTGAACCATTTCCTTGAGATACAGTTCGTGAGTTTTGTGAGACATTGCAGCGAATTATGGAACTCAAAGATAGGAGGGAAAATATTGAGGGGAGGAGGAATAATTGATGTTAGAAATGATGGAGTGGGACAGCAGTCTGGAAAAGTTGAACATTTAGGACATCTTTAACCTACATCTCATAAGAACCAGCTTTGTGCTGATCCTTATAAATTATTCAAGAAATTAAGCCCTCATGGGGCTTAAAGTCAGGTATAGGATAAAAATTGTCATTGAGTAAATTTTCAACTCATAGTGACCCCGTGTGACACAGTAGAACTACCCCATATTGTCTTGGCTATAATATTTACAGGAGTAGATCACCAGGTCTTTCTCCCACGGAGCTGTTGGGTGGGTTCAAACTGCCAATCTTTCGTTTAGCAGCTGTGTGCTTACAGGTGTTAATCTCCAACCACACAAATAAATACGTCATCATCAACTGAGACTGGTGCTGGGAAGGATGAAACTATGTTGCTAAGAGACTTGTGACAGTGGGCTCAGATAAGTCTGTTCCCTAAGGAAGTGATATTGGTGTAGATTCTGAAGAAGAAACAGTTGAAGGGGTGAAAGCAGGCTGAGCAATCCTATAGGAGGGAACACAAGTCTGAACAGGGCCAGGTAGGAATAAACAGTAGGGTCTGGACTGAGGAGATTAGACCTGGGCACAGCAGGCTGGGGGACTGAGACAGGTACAAAAAGATTACGCTTGAGCAGGGTGTTGTTCATCTACATCACTGTGGTGCTGCAGACTAGCCCTGCTGCCTTATAAAATGTATGGGCTTAGAGGAGTGGCTGAGGAGAGGATGGGGGTCAAGGATAAACTCTGTCCCCTGTTGGGCAGCAACAAGGCTCCAAAGGACCCTAAGCAGTATCGCAAGCAGCACATGTTTATCCTACTGGCCCCTTCCAAGTTCCCAGTGCTTTTTTCCCTCCTTCTCCACAGCTTCTCACACCCTTCAGCATGCTTCTGCTGTTCAGGACTGCCCTTTCTGCCTCATTACCTGCATTCATATACCAGCTCACCTCCAACTAGGTACTAGGAGGAAAAATGTGATTATCTAATTTAAGTAATGAGCTCTGAGGTGTGAATGGCTACTAGGTATCTTTCCCAGAAATTTTGTGTGTTAATTAAAGAAGAGCTTACCAACTCTAATACATTTCCTGAGGGAGGGCTAGGGTCCTGAGGAGAGGGGTCTCCACATACATTCGAAGAACTGGGACCAAGAGATTTTTACTGACCTTTGGGAGATGACCTCCTTCAATTCCACACTAATAAACTGGCCACTTTAGGAAACAAGGGGCAAGAGAGAGAGACAGAGGGACCAAATCTAGTCCCCAGGAGTGGTGCCCGGTCTCTTCCTTTAGTGATGGAGTCCAGAAGGGGAGCAGTGGGAAGGACTTTGTGTCATTATGAAGGGTCAGAAGTTTTCTCCTGGAGATAAGCAACTCAGTGCTAAAAAGGAACACAAAATATACCACCTATTCTCAGAGCACATACTCTCTCTATCCTGTTAGAAAGCAGCACAACTAGTATCTTAATCACAATGGTCCAAGCCACAACAGATCATGGGGGTGGAGCAGGACTGGGCTGCATTTCATTCCACTGAGCATGGAGTTGCCATGTGTTGGGGCCGACTCAGTGGCAACTAACAACAGCATTAATTTAAAAAAAAAAAAAACTAAAAAAATTGTGTGTGTTCTGTTTATTCCTGAGCTTTTAATTCTTTAAAAAAAAGTCAATGAGTCTAAAGCATTTAATCTAATAAACATCATGCGCCAGCACTATTCTAAGTGAAAATCTTATTTGATCCTGAAACAATTCCATGCGGTAAATACTAATATTACCCCCATTTTAGAGGAAAAATTGAGGCACAGAAACTTTCGATAGCTTCTCTCAGAATCAAAAAGTTTTATGGTTAAACATCTGCAAAAAGACTCTTTTCCTCCTGCTCTACAACTTCCAAAATATATTTGTTTGATCCATTTTACATGAATGAGTATTTTGTAAAAATCGGGTAGAATTCAGGAGATACTGATTAATCCAAATGTACGTAATATTTTGAGATTATCAAATAACCTACAATTCTTTGGTTTTTAAAATACCAACTAGGTTTACTAAAAAAGAAGTGATTGACATAAATTTTCTGAGCTTTTTAATAAAACATGGGCTGCCATTTAAGCTCAGGGTCTGGCCTGACCTTAATTTGCTGTTGTTAGGTGCTGTCAAGTCAGTTTCGATTCATAGCGACCGTAGGTATAACAGAAACAAACGCCACCCGGTCCTGCGCCATCCTCGCAGTCCTTGTTATCTTTGAGCCCATTGCTGTAGCCACTGTGTCAATCCATCTCATTGAGGGTCTTCCTCTTTTTCACTGACCCTCTATTTTACCAAGCATCCTATCCTTCTCCAGGGACTGGTCCCTCCTGATAACATGTCCAAAGTATATGAGACGAAGTCTTGCCATCCTTGCTTCTAAGGAGCATTCTGGCTGTACTTCTCCTAAGAAAGGTTGATTCATTCTTCTGGCAGTCCATGGTATATTCAGTATTGTGCACCAGCACCTTAATGCAAATGCATCAATTCTTCTTCAGTCTTCCTAATTCATTGTCCAGCTTTCACATGCATATGAGGCGATTGAAAACACCATGGCTTGGGTCAGGCGCACCTTAGTCCTTAGAAGCGACATCTTTGCATTTTCAGCATTTTAAAGCGATCTTTTGCAGCAGGCTTGCCCAGTGCAATGCATTCTCTGATTTCTTGACTGCTGCTGCCATGGGTGTTGATTGCGGATCCAAGTAAAACGAAATCCTTGACAACTTCAATCTTTTCTCCGTTTATCTTATCATGATGTTGCTTATTGGTCCAGTTGTAAGGATTTTTGTTTTCTTTATGTTGAGGTGTAATCCATACTGAAGGCTGTGGTCTTCGATCTTCATCAGTATGTGCTTCAAGTCCTCTTCGCTTTTAGCAGGCAAGGTTGTGTCATCTGCATATCGCAGGTTGTTAATGAGACTTTCCTCAATCTGGATGCCTCGTTCTTCTTCATATAGTCCAGCAGCTCAGATTATTTGCTCAGCATACAGGTTGAATAAGTATGGTGAAAGGATACAACCCTGATGCACCCCTCTCCTGACTTTAAACCACTCAATATCCCCTTGTTCTTTCATTTTTTTCTTTTCTCTCCATACAAAAATTATACGTACACTGTTACGTGACTCTAATTGCTCTCCCCATACTGTGACAGCACCCTCCTCCGTTCCACCCTTGATTCCCCATTCAACCAGCTCCTAACCCTCTCTGCCCTCCCGTCTCACCTCCGGACAGAAGCTGCCTGTCTAGTCTCTTGTATCTACTTGACCTAAGAGGCACACTCCTCACAAGTATCACTTTAAGTCCCACAGTCCAGTCCAATCCCTGGCTGAAGAGTTGGCCTCGGAAATTGTTTTAGTTCTGGGTTGGTAGAGAATCCAGGGGCTGTGCTTTCCAAGGTACCTCCAGTCTCAGTCAGACCATTAAGTCTGGTCTTCTTACTAGAATTTGAGTTCTGCACCCCACCTTTCTCCTGCTTCATCAGGGACTCTCTGTTGTGTTCCCTGTCAGGGCAGTCATTGGTGGTAGCCAGGCACCATCTAGTTCTTCTGGTCTCAGGCTGATGAAGTCCCTGGTTTATGTGGTCCTTTCTGTCTCTTGGGCTAATACTTTCCTTGTGTCTTTGGTGTTCTTCATTCTCCTTTACTCCAGGTGGTTGGGACTAATTGATGCATCTTAGATGGCTGCTTGCAAGCTTTTAAGACCCCAGACACCACTCACCAAAGTAGGATGCAGAACATTTTCTTAATAAGCTTTATTATGCCAATTGACCTGGATGTCCCCTGAAAGCATGGTCCCCAGACCCCTACCCCTGCTACTCTGTCCGTCAAAGTTCCCCTTGTTCTTTTGAACAACTGCCTCTTGATCTATGTACAGGTTCCTCATGAGCACAATTAAGAGTTCTGGAATTCCCTTTCTTCTCAATATTATCCATAATTTGTTATGATCCACACAGTGGAATGCCTTTGCATAGTCAATAAAACACAGGTTAACATCTTTCTGGTATTCTCTGCTTTCAGCCATGATCCATCTGACATCAGCAATGATATCCCTGGTTCCATGTCCTCTTCTGAATTCAGCTTGAATTTCTGGCAGTTCCCTGTCCATGTACTGCTGCAGCCACTTATGAATGATCTTCAGCAAAATTTTACCTTTGTGTGATATTAATGATATCGTTCAATAATTTCCACATTCTGTTGGCTCACCTTTCTTTGGAATGGGTACAAATATGGATCTTTTCTAGTTGGTTGGCCAGGTAGCTGTCTTCCATGCTTCTTGACATAGGGGAGTGAGCATTTCAAGCACTGCATCCATTTGTTGAAACATATCAATTGGTATTCTGTTAATTCCTGGATTCTTGTGTTTTGCCAATGCTATCAGCACAGCTTAGACCTCTTCCTTCAGTACCATCAGGTCTTGATCATATGCTACCTCCTGAAATGGTTGAAGGTCAACCAATTCTTTTTGGTATAGTTACTCTGTACATTCCTTCCATCTTCTTTTGATGCTTCCTGCATCGTTTAATATTTTCCCTGTAGAATCCTTCGATATTGCAACTCAAGACTTGAATTTTTTCTTCAGTTCTTTCAGCTTGAGAAATGTCAAGCATGTTCTTCCATTTTGGTATTCTGTCTCCAGGTCTTTGCACATTTCATTGTAATACTCTACTTTGTCTTCTTGAGCCACCTTTTGAAATCTTCTGTTCAGCTCTTTTACTTCATCATTTCTTTCTTTTGTTTTAGCTACTCTATGTTCAAGAGCAACTTTTAGAATCTCTTCTGACACCCTTTTTGGTCTTTTCTTTCTTTCCTATCTTTTTAATGACCTCTTGCTCTCTTCATGTATGATGTCCTTGATGTCATTCCACAACTCGTCTCGTCATAAGTGTTCAATAATGTCAAATCGATTCTTGAGACCTTAACATGACCTTAATATTCAGTGTTTGAGTTGGAGGCAATGACCCATGAACTAAAAAGAAGTCACTCAAATGAACGGGAAGACTCCAAAGGATTTAGAAGAGCTACTTGGGTTAGAAATCACCACTAGATGTGGTCTGTCCCTGAAGTGATTGAGTCCAAAGGGTAGAAGAAGATTCTCAGAATAGTTAGTTGCCCAACTTTACTACTACTTTCCAAATGGGAAATAGCTGCAGTTAGAATGTACTCAAGAGAATGAAATTTGCCTGAAATCCATATGTTTCCTTCCCCTAAATGTGGCCTTAGATTGTTATTAATTCTTTTGAATTAGGTGAGAGTTCAAATGGGAACATGAATGCAAAGTATTTGATGTTGGAAATAAATGAGCCTATTTCTAGCCCTCAGCCTTTTAAAAGGTTTCATTTGTTTCTATAGACTGGAGCCAATTATAGTGATACCTCCAGAATTGTTAATACATTTTCTTCAGAAAGAAATACAGTACAGTTTGTTTAGCAAAAGCAAAAAGGAATTGATCCTGAAAGTCATAAATTTGTGGATTATTTTACTTGTTTTTTAAATTAACTCCCATAAAATCAAACTCATTGCTACTGAGTCAATTCCAACTCTATAGGACAGAGTAGAAATGCCCCCAGAAGGTTTCCAAGACTATAAATCTTTATAGAAGGAGACTGCCATATCTTTCTCCCTCGGAGCAGCTGGTGGGTTCGAACCACTGAACTTTCAGTCATCAGCTGAGATATTTGCCAATTGACTTTGCAAGGAATGTGTTTTACCTTTTATAATTTAAA
Organism: Dugong dugon; assembly: GCA_030035585.1. NCBI lineage: Eukaryota > Metazoa > Chordata > Mammalia > Sirenia > Dugongidae > Dugong > Dugong dugon. The sequence goes on along the minus strand of CM057460.1, from coordinate 87,197,015 downwards.
AAAAAAAAAAACTTAGAAAAATTATCACATCCTACTAAAAGCTCCTTCTTTGGGAAAAAAAAAGTTATAATTTTTTTTTTCCAAATAATTTTTACTTTACCTGATTAAACAAGTATGATCCTGAGCAGGGTAAAATGAATTTTTGAAGAGTTAATCACATATTACCATTATAACCTCAAAGGTGTGTCTACAAGGGCAATAATTTGGGGGCTACAAGCATCATAAATTTATCACTACAAATCTCCCTCATCCTGCCAATTGCAAAGAAATCTGTTGGAAATAGGAAAGCATTTCAACAAATACTATCATTGGCATGAGGCCAGCACCAAAACTCAACATGCAATCTCACTGAAGAAATTTTGTTTTTAAAGAATTGACTTTGCAGTTTTCCACAATGAGAAAACATATTTGCAATACATGTATATATCTTGTATAAGACCTTGTATCAAACATATGAAGAACTCCAAAAATCAATGATAAAAACACAAACACAATAAAAAATGAGCAAAAGATTTGATCAGTCATTTTATGAGAAGATATACAAATGGCCAATAAGCGCGTGAAAATATAAGTCTGTTTTTTTAAAGGAAGATATGAGTCATCAAATAAATGCAAAACAAAACCACAGTGGTTTACCATTAGCAATTCACACCCACTAGATTAGCTGACCAGTTTGTTTTACTGTGGTGGCTTGCATGTTGCTGTGATGCTGGAAGCATTGCCACTGGTATTTCAAATACCAGCAGTATTACCCATGGTGGAAAGGTTTCAGCAGAGCTTCCAGACTAAAACAGATGGAGAAGAAGGACCTGGCAGTCTACTTCTGAAAAAATTGGCTAGTGAAAACTTCATGAATAGCAGCAGAACATTGTCTGATATAGTGCCAGAAAATGAGCCCCTCAGTTTGGAAGGCACTCAAAAGACGACTGGGAAATTGCTGCCTCCTCAAAGTAGAGCCAACCTTAACGATGTAGATGGAATCAAGCTATTGGGACCTATATTTGCTGATGTGGCATGACTCAAAATGAGAAGAAACAGCTGCAAACATCCATCAATAATCGAAATGTGGAATGTATAAAGTACGAATCTAGGAAAATTAGAAGTCATCAAAAATGAAATGGAATGCAAAAACATCGATATCTTAGGCATTAGTGAGATGAAATGGACTGCTATTGGCCATTTTGAATCAGACAATCACATGGTCTACTATGCTGGGAATAACAAATTGAAGAGGAATAGCATCACATTCATCGTCAAAAAGAACATTTCAAGATCTATGCTGAAATACAATGCTGTCAGTGACAAGATAATATACATTTCCCTACAAGGAAGACCAGTTAATGCAGCTATTATTCAAATTTACTCACCAACCACTGAGACCAAAGATGAAGAAATCGAAGATTTTTATCAACTTCTGCATCCGAAATTGATGAAACATGTTATTGAAGGAAAAAATCCAAGATGCACTGAAGGCATTGGTGAAAACCAAGGCTTCAGGAATTGACGGAATATCAACTGAGGTGTTTCAACAAACCAATGCAGCGCTCAAAGCGCTCACTCCTCTATGCCAAGAAGTTTGGAAGACAGCTACCTGGCCAACCGACAGGAAAAGATCCGTACTTGTACCCATTCCAAAGAAAGGTGAGCCAACAGAATGTGGAAATTATTGGACGATATCATTAATATCACACAGAGGTAAAATTTTGCTGAAGATCATTCATAAGTGGCTGCAGCAGTACATGGACAGGGAACTGCCAGAAATTCAAGCTGAATTCAGAAGAGGACATGGAACCAGGGATATCATTGCTGATGTCAGATGGATCATGGGTGAAAGCAGAGAATACCAGAAAGATGCTTACCTGTGTTTTATTGACTATGCAAAGGATCATAACAAATTATGGATAACATTGTGAAGAATGGGAAATCACGAACACTTACTTGTGCTTGTGTGGAACCTGTACATAGATCAAGAGGCAGTCATTTGAAAGACCAAGGGGATACTGAGTGGTTTAAAGTCAGGAAAGGTGTGCATTAGGGTTGTATCCTTTCACCATACTTATTCAATCTGTATACTGAGCAAATAATCTGAGAAGCTGGACTATATGAAGAAGAACGGGGCATCCAGATTGGAGGAAGAGTCATTAACAACCCGCGTATGCAGATGACACAACCTTGCCTGCTAAAAGAGAAGGGGACTTGAAGCACTTACTGATGAAGATCAAAGACTACAGCCTTCAGTATGAATTACACCTCAACATAAAGAAAACAAAAATCCTTACAACTGGACCAATAAGCAACATCATGATAAGATAAACGGAGAAAAGATTGAAGTTGTCAAGGATTTCTCATTTTACTTGGATCCGCAATCAACAACCGTGGCAGCAGCAGTCAAGAAATCAGAGGATGCATTGCACTGGGCAAGCCTGCTGCAAAAGATCGCTTTAAAATGCTGAAAATGCAAAGATGTCGCTTCTAAGGACTAAGGTGCGCCTGACCCAAGCCATGGTGTTTTCAATCGCCTCATATGCATGTGAAAGCTGGACAATGAATTAGGAAGACTGAAGAAGAATTGATGCATTTGCATTAAGGTGCTGGTGCACAATACTGAATATACCATGGACTGCCAGAAGAATGAATCAACCTTTCTTAGGAGAAGTACAGCCAGAATGCTCCTTAGAAGCAAGGATGGCAAGACTTCGTCTCATATACTTTGGACATGTTATCAGGAGGGACCAGTCCCTGGAGAAGGATAGGATGCTTGGTAAAATAGAGGGTCAGTGAAAAAGAGGAAGACCCTCAATGAGATGGACTGACACAGCCGCTGCAACTACGGGCTCAAACATAACAATTGTAAAGATGGCGCAGAACCGAACAGTGTTTTGTTCTGTTGTACAAAGCGTAGCTATGAGTCAGAATCGACTCAACAGCACCTAACAACAACATAACGACAGAATAGCTGAAGTTCAAAAGACTGACAACACCAAATATTAGTGAGTGTATACAACTACCTTAGGAAACTGTTCGGCAGTTTCTTCTTAAACTAAACGTACATCTACACTATGACCCAGCAATTCCAATCTTAAGTATTTACCCAAGAGAGATGAAAAATTTTATCCATAAAGCACTTGTACAATAATGTTTATAACAGCTTTATTCATAATAGCTCCAAACTAGAAAAAACTCAAATGTCCAAGAACAGGAGAATGGAAAGTCAATTAAGGCATATTCAGGCAATGGATACTATAAGGAATATAAAGAATGAGCTACTGACACACAAAACAATATGGATGTATATCACTAACATTGTACTGTTCAAAAGATACCAGACACAGAGAAGTACATACTGTTTAACTCCCCTTATAGGAAGCATTAAAACCAGCAAACTGAAGCTATGGAAACAAATCAGAACAGTGGTGCTTATGAGCGTGAGGGTTGACTGGAAGAAGGCAAGGAAACTTCCTGGGGTGGTGGATGCACAGGTGTATAATTTTCATACAAATGCATTGAATTGGACACTGAATATCTGTGCAGCAAGTGTATTTGCCAATATATTGTTCTAACTCAGTATGTATCTACAGTCCCTTATCTGAAACCCTTGGGGTCATATATGCTTCAGAATTCAGAATTTTCCTGATTTTTGAAATGTAATATTGTATAAACACCAAACATTATGGAACACACCTAGCAGCCTGAGGGGGCACACCACAGCAAACATAATGATATCTCCATAGCCAAACTTAGAAATACTCATATCAAATAGAATAAATAAAGACAAAAATAGTCTCACATCAGTTCAGGATTGGTTTTGTCATCAAATAAGTTATTTTTTAAAATACTAAGATAATCAGTCTTTGATTTCAAAGCTTTTGGGATTTCAGAATTGTTGGAAAATCTGTAATAGCTAACGTTTGTGTAGTGCCTACAATGCACCAGGCACTCTAGCCTAAGCACTTTGTATATGTCAATCCATTTACTGTTTATAACAACCCTATGAGGAAGGTATTATTATTATTATTCACATTTTACAGGTAAGGAAACCAAGGCACAGACATAGCATGTGTCTAGTAATTTTCTCATGGTCACACACTTAACCATACTCTCTTTTCTGTACTGCCTCAATCTCCCCCTTCGTTGGAATCGACAACAGTAGAATTTGTGGTGGTTATCCACCCTAACCCTCCACTCCTCCCCCGTCCAGAATTAAAAATTACTCCAGAAACTTGGTATTGGGCTTTCCATTATTTTAATGTTTCCTCCACTTTGAAAACTCTGAAGATAGTTGCAAGGAGTGATTTTAAAAGTTCTGTCTTTCTTAAAAGACTCAAAAAAGATATTTTCCTTTGCCTAAGACAATCAAGCTAAACCACAAATTAGAAGCCCAGCTTAAAAAAAAAAAAAAAAAAAATCCAACAGATTACTATTAGAAGACCACATTCAGAACTGTTTAACCAGCAGTGACAGTTGCAAAAGAAAAGTCAGAAGGCTACGAAGCAGAATAACACTCTTTCAGCAGCCACCAGGTCATTAAAAAATGCATTCAAATTTATGGGTTACCCAGTCACCTTATCAAAGGAAAACAATATAAAAAACTCACAGCTCCAAAGGGAAAAGAGTGGAACCTTCTCCACAGAAAAGAGGAAAGCACAGGCATCAATCATGTAGCTGGCCCAGTGTTAACATTCTGAACAGTGAAAGTGAAAGAACATTTGTTCACCAAAAGGTCACTTTCTCTATTCAAGGGGAGAGGTTTAGGAACACATGTTGGAAAGTTTGCCTCAGTGTGTGTGTTATTTTACCCCTGGGCACAGTCTGCCTATGAAACAAGGTTGGTGGTGGTGAGCAATTATAGTCTGGCAGCTAATCAGTGTCATTGTGCTGAAACCTTTCAGGAAACCATCCCAACTTAAAGGAGCAATGCTTCAACACTTGGTCTGTTTCTCATGAAAAACATCGAGCAGGGAGGAGGCACCCTTAGACATATGCACATCTCCTCAGTCAGTCAACGTTTACCAAAGAGTCCGTGAGGCACTTAATACTACAATACACGCTTGGAAGTACTTGCTAAAAGAAACTCATTCCTCCCTATGAATAGTTTAAAATCTGATGTTGTTGCATTGTTTTCTGACTCACAGAGGCCCTATAGGACAGGGTTTAACTGTCCTATAGGGTTTCCTAGGCTGTAAACTTTATGAGAGCAGATTACCAGGTCTTTCCTCCCTTGGAGCCACTGGTGGGTTCGAACTGCCAAGCTTTCAGTTAGCAGCAGAGCACTTCACCATTGCACCACCAGGGCTCCAAAATTTAATGAGGAAATAAAAACGTAATCACATCATGGGTAGAAAACAGCCACAAATACAATAGTTGGCAAAATATTTTGAGCTATACGTCTCTATTTCAGATATTATTCAAGTTACAAGTTTCATTCCAACCTTACTGATCTCTAAGAAAATAACTGAAACTACTCAGGTCAAATATTTCCAAAAGTAATGTTTGTCAAAAACAATTTCTCTACTCCTCACACTATCTCAATGCAGAAGTTAGAGCAACTCATACATACAGGGCAGAGCAAGCAGAAACTCAAGTCTTGCTCAATAAGTGTTTATTGAATTAAACTGAAATCAATCCTGCCCAATTACACCCAGTTCAGAGGACTTTATCCATGAATCTGACTAGAAGTGATTCACTAATCCCCACTGAATTGTGCTCACGTATTTTGGAGAAACATTCTCCTCAACACAAACTAAACTAGATTCATTCCTGTGGGAAAGCTTTTGACTTCACAACCATAACTTCCTGAGTAAACCTTTCATGTTCATGAAATGCTGTCTTTGGTACTGTTTAAGGTAACTTGTTTTCTAGTGTTGGACTGTCCTCTGAACATAATGCCAGCTCAAGAGTTTCTGTTGTCTCTGGACGTGTTCTGAGGCGGAGGATGGAAAGGCAGTGAGACATGAGGAGAAGTAAACTAGTTAAATCAAACAGGAGTTAGGAGAAGAGGAGGAAGCTGCTGGCCCCTTGCTCCACTCCCAACCCACACCAGGGAGGGCGACTTTACCTTAAGGAGGTCATATTAACAGTTGAGGGCAGGCCTTCCTCTGAGGTGACTCAGCCCTCCTTAATTGTTTTACATGCAAAGCTAACCAAGTATGAATGAATTAATGGGAAATGTCAGGCCATAAACTTTGTGTTCTCACAATCTGGTAGAGTATGTATTCAGTACAAATAACCAATTTTTAAAAAGTAAATGTATTTTTTTCAATTATATACTATATCCAAATTCCTATCACATCTAACTTCAGTCTGAACTAGATGTGAGCAGAAGTCTCCCAAACCTTTCAAAGGTAAATAAAAAGGGACCAAGACTCCATTCTATGTCTAATAAAAAATCTAATTCCTCTCACTTTCCTGCTTATCCTTACTGGTCTTTTCCTCTTCGGTTCTTCCCCTTGCCAAACCTAATTGCCCTTATAACTTTTTTTTTTTTTTCTTTTTTACAGGGAGCCTATTGTATGCCTGTTGGGCAGTGAGGACACTACCTGAACAAAATACATCTACCCCTTCCTCTTAAAATTCACAGACTGGTGAGGAAGATAGACTTCCAATAGGAAAGCTCACCCTCTAGGTCTCCTGTACCCCTTGCCATGGATTCCAACTCATGGTAACCCCATGTGTTACAGACTAGAACTGCTCCATAGGGTTTTCTTGGCTATAATCTTTATGGAAGCAGATCATCAGGCCTTTCTTCTGCAGCATCACAGTTGGGCACAAACTGTTTGTGCCACCCAGGGACTTTTGGGTCTCACTATAGGAGCCCTGGTGGCACAGTAGTTAAGAGCTATGGCTGCTAACCAAAAGGCTGGTGGTTCGAATCCATCAACTGCTCCTTGGAAACCCTATGGGGCAGTTCTCCTCTGGAAATCGACTTCACAGCAACATGTTTGGTGTTTTTTTTTTTTTGTTTTTGTTTTTTGTAGCAGTGCAAAAGAAATGGCAGAGACTTGAAATTAATCTCTTTAAGGAAAAAACATCTATAATAGATTATTTTTTCACTGAAAGGAATTATGCCATTCACCTGAGGATGTCAACGTGGTTCCCAGTAACATATTAACAGCAAAGACAGTCTGCCAAAAATACTGCTCCAGGAACAACAGCAAACAACTACACTGTCTTCAGTGTGCACAATATTGGAATAAATACTTAAAAGGTGAATAACCTTATCTGAGAAGAGCTGCTAAATTATGGCCCTACAATGTGAAACCTTTAGAAATTAAAGAGACTACTCACTCATGACCAGTTTATTTTATACCATATTCTAGCAAGTTTGTTATCTAGCATTGCTTTCAAACTTTTTTCAGAACACAGCCCATGGAGGTAATGATCATTTTTCGTTTTGTACCCTGGGGTAAACTGAGTAGGCTGCAAGCAAAGGCAGCAGGACTGAAGGTTTTGGCTACCTAGGACCCTCCTACCTGCCCCCAGGGCTTAGCGATCAGCATCTCCTCCACCTGTAATCTACATGCTGCCTGGTTCCTCCTCAGTACAAGCAGAACATTTTAAGTAGCGCCAAAGTCATTAGACACATTATTGAGCAACAGATGCAAAGTGTCTCACCTTTACTGTAGTAAGAGAGTCCCTGGGTGGCACAAGTAGTTAAGCACTCGACTAGTAGCTGAAAGGTTGGCTGTTCAAGCGTACCCAGAGGCGCTTTGGAAGACAAGCCTGGGGATCTGCCTCCAAAAAATCACAGACTTGAAAACCCTATGGAGCGGTTCTACTCCGCACACATGGGGTTTCCACGAGTCAGAATTGACTCGATGGCAACTGATAATAACAAGACACACAGTTGTACCTCTGTCAGTCCATGGAAACCTTTACCGTAGCCAGAGTCCCAGGTAAGTGGCTGTTTCTCCCCGTTTGACAATAGCAACAAGCTGTCTTATTTGTGTTAAAGTTGGTCCCCCTGCTTTTTGTTTATGACTTCTGGTCTAGATTCATGCCTTCTAATAACAGGACTTTTCCCATGTTTGTTACTATGCTTTAGTTTTCATTTTAATCAACTTAAAGGGTTCTGGGTTTATTATAGGAGGATGGTAAACCAGCTGAGGAGAAGACAGAATAGAGAAATTTCCCTGGATATTCAGCGTGTGGGGTCAGAAGCATAATTCTTCTCGTCACCTCAGCTGACAAGTAGCCTCTACAAAACCTGGCAGAAGAAAGAATCAAAGAGTGGGAAAGAAAGAATAACAGAAGGACAATAAAAGCAGAAACTAAGTGTGAGGTGTAAGTAGTAGCAGATAAAACTATTTTTCAAAAAGTACAGGGGTGGCTGTCTTGAGTACGGGGACTGCCAGCCATTCCAACATTGTAACTGTCTCACCAGTAACTCACTAGCATTCTTTCTATTCCTCAAACATGCATGTCCTCCTCCTTCCCACCCCAGGGCCTCATACATGCTGTTCCCTCTGCCTGGAACTTTCTCACTCCTTTTTCCCTCCACCAGTGATTACCAACTGGGGTGATTTTGCTCCCCCAGGGGACATTTAACAATGTCTTCAGACATCTGTGGTTGTCACAGCTGGAAAGCGAAGTGCTACTGGCATCTAGTCAGTAGAGGCCAGGGGTGCTGTTAAACATCTTGCAACGCGCAGGACAGCGCCAACAACAAAGAATAAAATGTCAATAGGGTGGAGCTTAAGAAACTTTGCCCAACCCTCATGCTCTTTGCCTCCCACTTAGCTTAAGTGGCAATTACTCAGGGCAGCCTTCCTGACCCTTCTGGGCCTGGGCTTTCATCATAGCCTGAACTTTTCCTTAGTGTATGTGTCACCATGTGTCTCGGTTTGAATTATGTCCCCCAAAAAATGTGTGTATCAGTTTGGCTGGGCCGTGATTCCTGGTCTGTGTGATTTTCCTGTATGTTGTAAATCCTGCCTCTATGATGTTAATGAAGAGAATGGGTGGCAGTTGTGTTAGTAAGGCAGGACCAGATCTGCAAGACTGGATTGTGTCCTGAGGCAATCTCTTGAGATATAAAAGACAGAAGTGAGCAGAGAGACAGGGGGACCTCATACCATCAAGAAAGCAGTGCCAAGAGCAGAGCACGTCCTTTGGACCCGGGGTCCCTGCACCGAGAAGCTCCTTGTCCGGGGGAGCACTGATGAGAAGGCCGAGAGAGAGAAAGCCTTCCCCTGGAGCTGACACCCTGAATTTGGACTTTTAGCCTACTTTACTGTAAGGAAATAAACTTCTCTTTGTTAAAACCATCCACTTGTGGTATTTCTGTTATAGCAGCATTAGATGACTAAGACACCATGTCATTAAAACTATAGCTTTTTTTTGTTTCTATCTGTGTTCACTGCTGGACTGGGAGCTCTGTGAGAACCAGACTCGTGTCTGTCTCGTCCATTGCCATACATTCAGTGTTTAGCAAAGGGCCTTACATTTGTTGGGTGAAAACAGTCTTCAGAACTATTCAAAAACCACACAACTGGACCAGTCTCAACATTTACAGTCACACCTCATTTTTCACTAAAAAGGGTCCTTACAGAATGAGCATCCATCTTCTTCACTAGATTGCCCTCCAAATGCCTCTGGCTGTTTTCAAGATCAAATCCCTCCTCAAAGAACAAAGGGCGGCCACATTAAGGACATTAAAAGAATGGGACATGGGCATGTAAACAACGTGCTGAGCAATAGAAAGCACAACCTCCTAAAATGACCACTTTGAAAGAAACAATACTTATCTGGACATACAACCTTTAACATACTTGTTCAGAAGGCAGTAGTCTTACTCGATAGCCATAATACCAGTCTAAGGAAATGCACAAAAATAGGATGCCAGAAATTTTGTGGATAAAAAGAATAGGGAGTAGAAGGACATGAAATGAGGGAGATATTTTAGAGGTTTCCACACTGTACTGAAAAGCACATGAATGTGGGAAATCAGGCAGAGCGGGGTTCAAATCCTGGCTCTACCTCTTACTGAGTGTGTGATCTTAGAAGTTTCCTTAAATTATCTGAGCGACAGTTTACTAATCTGAAATGGGAATGAAAAACACTTATCTCTCAGAATCGCTGTGAGGATTAGGTGAAATAACATATTTAATGTGTTAGCATAATACCTAACTCCATTTTCAAAACAAGCAGTATATAATAAAAGTTCTACTTACCATAAAAGAATTAGAACATTATTCTAACACCAAGAATAATGTAATCTGAGAAGTAAACTGATAATATTCCTTTACTCATTCAGGAAATGTTTACTGAGCACTGGGTCCTGTGCTAGGTAGGTACTTGGGTACAGCAGTGAGAAAATGGGGATCTTACCACAGTGAACATTCTCAAAATATTTGTTGCTCACTGATACCTATAGATTATGCTGTGATAGCAGGTCCAAAGAAATAACATACCTCAGGCTCACAGCACAAAGTTTCCTTGCCTTGAAAAATTGGCACTAATCATATTAATATATTTAATGCTTGTATCATTTGAGGTTCTTTGGTTACAAGCAACAGAACCCTACTCTGAGTAATTTGAGCGGATGGCAATTCATTGCAAAGATGAGGTGTGGCTCAGAGAATCAAAGACCTGAAGCAGCAGGCTCAGAAAGGGTAGGGACTGGAGCCCCTCCTGACACCTCCCATCTCATCAGAGCTTCCACAAGGAGGAATAAGCTTGTGTTATTTTGTATTTCTTTAGCCCCCATTCCTGCATCTTCCCTTTCAAGCATCAGAGTCCCAAAGAGAGTCAAGTAGCCTATTCTAGGATATTTAAGGACCTATATTTACTCCTCAACTAAAAATAAAAACCCACTGCCTTTACAGTCAATTCCAACTTACACAACCCTACAGGACAGAGTAGAACTGTCCCATAGATTTTCCAAGTCTGTAAATCTTTACGGAAGCAGAGTGCCACATCTTTCTCCTGTGGAGTCACTTGATGGGTTCAAACCATCAACTTTTTGGTTAGCAGCCGAGCACTTAACCACTGTGTCACCAAAGCTCCTTACAATCTTCAACTAAGGAAGGTCAAATCACCTTTAATAATAATCTCACTAAGACTGTCCATAAGAGCAGAGAGGTTGTTCCTCAAAGGGAAATTGGGGTAGTGTTATTAAACAAAAACGATGATGGTGATTAAAATGCAATAAATACCAATAATAATAACAAATTAACAAGCTCAACTTTTATTGAGTTCCTACTAAGTTAAACACCTTACATTTATTCTCTTACTGAATCCTTACCACAATCATATGAGGTAGAAAGTCCTATTATTCCCATTTTAAAGATTAATAAACTGAATTTGTTGTTGTTAGGTGCATCAAGTCAGTTCCTACTCACAGCGACCCTACCTATGATGGAACAAAACACTCCCCTGTCCTGTGCCATCCTCACAATCATTGCTATGCTTGAGCCACTGTGTCATCACATCTCATTGAGGGTCTTCCTTTCTTACGCTGATCCTCTAACTTTAACAAGCATGATGTCCTTCTCCAGGGACTAGTCTCTCCTGATAACATGTCTGAAGTACATGGGACAAAGTCTCACCATCCTCACTTCTAAGGAACATTCTGTCTGTACTTCTTCCAAGACAGATTTGTTAATTCTTCTGGCAGTCCATGGTATATTAAATATTCTTTTTTTTTTAACTGATATATCTCCATTTATTCTTGTTTTCTTTTTTAAAAAAATTTGTTATACTTTAATTGAAAGTTTACAGTTCAAGTTAGTCTCTCATACAAAAATTTGTACATACATTGTTATGTGACCCTAACTGCTCTCCCTATACTGTGACAGCGCACTCCTCCTTTCCACCCTTGATTTCCCGTGTCCATTCAACTAGCTCCTGACCCTCTCTGCCTTCTCATCTCACCTGTGGACAGGAGCTGCCCATTTAGTCTCATGTATCTACTTGAGCTAAGAAGCACACTCTCCACAAGTATCATTTTATGTCCCACAGTCCAGTCTAATCTTTGTCTGAAGAGTTGGCCTTGGAAATGGTTTTAGTGCTGAGTTAACATCTGGGAGCCATGCTTTCTGGGGTTCCTCCAGTCTCAGTCAGACCATTAAGTCTGGTCTTTTTACTAGAATTTGAGTTCTGCACCCCACTTTTCTCCTGCTCCATCAGGGACTCTCTGCTGTGTTCCCTGTCAGAGCAGTCTATTAAATATTCTTCACCAACACCATAATTCAAAGGCATCCATTCTTCTTTGGTCTTCCTTATTCACTGTCCAGCACTCACATGCATATGAGGCAATTGAAAATACCATGGCTTGGGTCAGGCACACCTTAGTCCTCAAATTAATATCTTTGCTTTTAATACTTTAAAGGGGTCCTTTGCAGCAGATTTGCCCAATGCAATGCATCACTTAATTTCTTGACTGCTGCTTTCATGGGTGTTGACTGTGGATCCAAGTAAAATGAAATCCTTGACAACTTCAATCTTTTCTCCATTTATCATGATGTTGCTTATTGGTCCAGTTGTGAGGACTTTTGTTTTCTTTATGTTGAGATGTAATCCATACTGGAGGCTGTGGTCTTTGATCTTCATCAGTAAGTGCTTCAAGCCCTTTTCACCTTCAGCAAGCAAGGTTGTGTCATCTGCGTATCACAGGTTGTTAACGAGTCTGCCTCCAATTTGGATGCCCCATTCTTCTTCATATAGTCCAGTTTCTCGGATTATTTACTCAGCATACAGACTAAGTATGGTGAAAGGATGTAATCCCAAAGCACACCTTGCCTAATTTTAAACCACGCAATATTCCCTTGTTCTGTTTGAACCACTGACTCTTGGTCTATGTACAGGTGCCTCATGAGCACAATTAAGTGTTCTGAAATTCCTAGTCTTTGAAATATTATTCATAATTTGTTATAATCCACACAGTTTAACGCCTTTACATAGTCAATAGAACACATGTAAACATCTTTCTGGTAGTCTCTGCTTTCAGCCATGATCCATCTGACATCAACAATGATATCCCTGGTTCCACGTCCTCTTCTGAATCCGTCTTGAATTTCTGGCAGTTCCCTGTTGATGTACTGTTGCAACCACTTTTGAGTTATCTTCAGCAAAATTTTACTTGTATCCAATATTAATGATATTGCTGGACAATTTATGAATTCTGTTGGATCACTTTTCTTTGGAATGGCACAAATATAGATCTCTTCCTGTTGGTTGCCCAGGTAGCTGTCTCCAAATTACTTGGCATAGACAAATGAGCGCTTCCATCATTCCATCCATTTGTTGAAACAAAAAATGAGCTTAGATATGTTAAATCACTTACCCTGTGACACACAGCTAGAAATTGAAACACGGTCTGATATTAAAAATGTGCTTAACCACTATGCTATTTTGTTTTCTTTACTAATTTTCGGCAGTAAATAACCAAGTGCTCAATACTCCAAATTTCAATATTAATTAAAAAATCCTGCACTGTGATAAGTATATTTGGTGTTGGCCATAGCAAGTGATAATCTAGTTCTAGGTCAGCAGGCAGCAGCAACCACAGGGCTAATAAATACAACATAGAAATCCAGAATAATGTTTTTCAAAAAAAGAATGGTAAGTTATTGAATACAAAGGATTTTCTCATCTTTCTGTACCTTAGAAACTGTTAACCTTGGCAGTGAACAAGTGACTTACTGCAAATTGGATTCCAACCACCAGCACAAGCAGGTTTTCAATCAAATGTCTATGCATTAATCAAGCCCAATGAAAAACTGAGAATATACAAATATCGTCTATCACTATGTTGCTTCTACCAATAAAATAAATTCTCTATTGCTGAATTGATAGCCAGAGAAGATGAAATCTCTTCTATCTAGCCACGAGATTGGGAATTAACTAATAAATATTTCCAACTGTGTTGTACTTTCAATTTTTTGTAAAAACTCATAGATAAGTTCCATAGTATAATAAATAATAGTCAATTTGCAGAATCGGAGCCATGTAGCTTAGTGGTTAAAGCACTTAGCTGCTAATCAGAAGGTCAGCAGTTCAAACCCACCAGCAGCTCCACGGGAGAAAGATGTGGTAGTTTGCTTCCATAAAGATTTACAACCTTGCACACAAAAAATATCAGACTTACTGGTCTGACAGAGACTGAAGAAACCCTGAGAGTATGGTCCCCAGACACTCTTTTAACTCAGTACTGAAGTTACTCCTAAGGTTTACCCTTCAGCCAAAGATTAGACAGGCCCATAAAACAATATGAGACTAAATGGGCACACCAGCCCAGGGACAAGGACGAGAAGGCAGAAAGGGACAGGAAAGCTGGTAAGGGGGAACCCAAGATCAAGAAGGGGAGAGTGCTGACATGTCATGGGGCTGGGAACAAATGTCACAAAGCAATATGTGTATTAACTGTGTAATGAGAAACTAATTTGCTCTGTAAACCTTCATCTAAAGTACAATAAAAAAAAAAATTAAAGATTCCATAGAAGAATCATTATCAAAAGGAGAAAAGGCAGAACAGAATTTCAGATCTTCATGGACTCTAAACTTCCATGAGCCATGGAGCATGAACACTTGAAACTATTGCCCTGAGATGATCTTTAAACCTTAAACCAAAAATATCCCCTGAAGTCATCGTAAAACCGAACAACAGTTTAGCTTGCCTTGAGCATTATGCTCTTTTAAGAGCTATCTATATGGGATCAAATTGATGACAACAACTTGAAAGATTAGTTAGGAACCTTACAGAGCAGTAAGTACGTTAATGAGGGAGGAATAACTCAGAAAAGGAGGGTGAGAACAGTTGTACAACTGGAAGAATATAATTAATGTAACTAAATTGTACACGTAGAAACTGTTGAAAAAACAAAAAGACTTACAGCCTTGGAAACACCGTGGGGCAGTTCTACTTTGTCCTACGGGGTCGTTATGAGTCGGAAATGAATTAACAGCAGTGTGTTTAGTTTGAGTTTGTGCAGAATTAAGAAATAAACTTCCCCTTCCAATGCACCCATGCATCTGAAGTCTCACCACTCATCTGTCAGTCAGGTGCAAACCCTGAGAGTATGAGTATGTGTGGTGCTGAAGGGCTTCAGCTACGGAATCAAACGGCCTCAGTTTGAATGCCAGGTCACCACTGTGTGACTTTACCTCTCTTGGGCTCAGTTTCTTCAGCTATCAATGGCTATCTCATAGAGTTGCTCTGAGTACTAAATAGGCAATACTGTAAATTGCTTGGAACCATGCTGTCTTAGGATGAGTTTCCTAGCAGAGCTGGAAGGGAAATTCCGGTGGTGATATTTTGAGGAAGTAAGAAAAGCGTACTGGGACAGAGGAAGACCATAAAGGACATGGTCTCAGCTGGAGACCAGCTTCAACCTGAGCCCACGGGGAGCTCAGGGCTCCTGCCTGAGGCAAGGGGGCTGGACTTCCCGTACTCTGTAGCCAGTCCGTCACTGACCACTGGTCAAAAGAAGTTGGGAGGGGAAGAAGGGAGGGACCAGATGGCAATTCTATGGAGAAGGAGGTAGCTGTGAGCATTAGTAACCAGTATGCATAGCAGTGAAGGGGATTTAGGCAGGGAACCAACAGCATCCATTACACATGATTGTGTGGGGCATCATAAGTTCTTAATAAATATTAGCCCTTTATTTTACTTTCAACTCAGAAAATATTGAGCTCAGAATCCTTGTTAGTCCATGAAGATATAAAGATTAATAACATATAGCTCCTGTCCTGGAGGAGTTCATAGTCCAGCTGCAAGATAGATGCCCATCGGACTAATAATGCAATGGGAAATAGGAGAAATTGTCTTTGGTACCCCTCTTCTCATACCTATCTTGGAACGACTCCCTTCTACCTAATCCAGGCCCTGGGTCTTTACTCTGCTCGTCATCCCTACCTTGGCAACATTCAACGTTCCAGACCTGTATTTCAGAACTCTTTTGTTTTCTTCTCAACACCTACCGTAGACAGACGTGTAATAATAGCAATGGGTTAATCAATCAACCAAGTTAGTGTTTCCAAATTGCATTAGTGAGTCATGAAATTAATAAAATATATCCTAAAAAACAGTATTTTTGAAAATAGCAATAGAATAGAATAGGGAAGAATATACCAGAGTGTCAGAGTGCATCAGAGTAGTAAGGCTAAAGGTATCTTCAGCGTATTGCAGTGTAAAATGCATTTCTGAA
Organism: Dugong dugon; assembly: GCA_030035585.1. Lineage (NCBI taxonomy): Eukaryota > Metazoa > Chordata > Mammalia > Sirenia > Dugongidae > Dugong > Dugong dugon. The sequence goes on along the minus strand of CM057460.1, from coordinate 87,180,870 downwards.
AATAGGTCACCTCTAAAAAAGTTTGAAAAAACTGAACTAAACTAAATCTGGCTAGTGTGTTATCTTGTTAATATATTATCCATCCAGGTCACATACGGTCCTAGCTCAGTCATGACATAATTACAAAATGAAGTATGTATTATGAAGCCTGAGGTAGCAATTTCAAGTACCCTGCAGAATAAAAGATACTTGATTTTTTGGATGGAGATCACCAAAATACTTACAAAAGGGTAAATATTTTGGTAGTTGGGTCTTTCAGCATCTTTCATATCTAGAAACCTGCTTTGTCAGTAGGTTTTTAAATTCCTTACGAAGTTTAGGGCAAAGAGATGAAAATAGCACACTTTTTTTTATTGTTGTAGTTTAAGTGAAAGTTTACAATTCAAGTTACGTCTCTCATACAAAAATTTATACACACATTGTTATGTGACCCTAATTGCTTTCCCCACTGTGTGACAGCACACTCCTCCTTTCCACCCCTGATTTCCCATGTCCATTCAACCAGCTCCTGACCCTCTCTGCCTTCTCATCTCACCTCTGGACAGAAGCTGCCCATCTAATCTCATGTATCTACTTGAGCTAAGAAGCACACTCTTCACGAGTATCATTTTACGTCCCACTGTCCAGTCCAATCCTCATCTGAAGAGTTGGCCTCAGGAATGTTTTAGGTCTGGGTTGACAGAGAGTCCAAGGGCCATGCTTTCTGGGGTTCCTCTAGTCTCAGTCAGACCATTAAGTCTGGTCTTTTTACTAGAATTTGAGTTCTGCATCCCACCCTTCCCCTGCTCCATCAGGGACTCTCTGTTCCCTATCAGGGCATCATTGGTGGTAGCCAGGCACCATCTAGTTCTTCTGGTCTCAGGCTGATGAAGTCTCTGGTCTATGTGGCCCTTTCTGTATCTTGGGCTAATACTTTCCTTGTGTCTTTGGTGTTCTTCATTCTCCTTTATTCCAGGTGGTTGGGAACCATTGATGCATCTTATATGGCTGCTTGCAAGCTTTTAAGACCCCAGACACCACTCACCAAAGTAGGATGCAGAACATTTTCTTAATAAACTTTGTTATGCCAGTTGACCTAGATGTCCCCTGAAAGCATGGTTCCCAGACCCCCGCCCTGCTACTCTGTCCTTCGAAATGTTTGATTGTATTCAGGAAACTTCTTAGCTTTGGTTTAGTCCAGTTGTGCTGACTTCCCCCGTAATGTGAGCTGTCTTTCCCTTCACCTTAGATAATTCTTGTTTACTATCTAGTTACTAAATAATCCTCACCCTTCCTTCCCACCCTCATAACCATCAAAGAATGTTTGCTTCTGTGTTTAAATCTTTTCTTTTTATAATAGTGGTCTTATATTTTTCCTTCTGTTACTGACAAAATTCACTCAGCATAATGCCCTCCAGATTCCTCCATGTTATGTTTCACAGCTTCATTGTTGTTCTTTATTGTTGCATAGTATTTCATTGTGTGAACATACCATAATTTGGTTATCCATTTGTCCATTGATGGGCACCTAGGTTGTTTCCATCTTTTTGCTATCGGGAACATGGGTGTGCATATATCTATTAGTGTGACGGCTCTTATTTCTCTAGGATATATTCCAATGAGTGGCATTGCTGGATCGTATGATACTTCTATTTCTAGCTTTTTAAGGAAGTGCCATATCCATTTCCAAAGTGGTTGTACCATTTTATATTCCCACCAACAGTGCATAAATGTTCCAGCCTCTCCACAACCTCTCCAACATTTATTATTTTGTGTTTTTTTGGATTAATGCTAGCCTTGTTGGGGTGAGATGGTTTCTTATTGTAGTTTTGATTTGCATTTCTCTAATGGCTAATGATCATGAGCATTTCTTTGTGTGTGTGTGTGTGTGTGTGTGTGTGTGTGTGTTTTAAAGAGATGATTGGGACTAGAGAATTTTTTTAACTCCAGAAAGACAGATTAGCAGGGCAAAACCAGGAGACTAGTTTGATTCAGGAAAACAAGCTTGGGCCTTGGATTAATGAACCAGGGTCAGAGAAATGTAATTAAACAAGCTTACAGCCTTGGAAACCCTGGGGTGGTTCTACTCTGTCATATTGGATCGCTATGAGTGGGAATCAACTAGGCGGCAATGGGTTTGTTTTTATTTATTTACTTATTTATTTTCCCGGCACAAAATAGGCATTTAATATTTAATAAGTGAATAAAAACATATTAATATTTGATCATTGATGAATGGATTGCCCCTTTGGTCATTCCTGGTAAGAGTTAAGAGGAGTAATTCATTCTACTCTTTCCTCATACTAGTGTTTTATCTAATAGCTCCAATATAAGTAAGCACAAGTCCAGTGAAGCTGTCCAAACCTAGAAAACCTGTTGTCTGTGACTAGCAGTGGGTGGTGAAATTAAGACTATAATACCTAAGGAGCAAAGGAAAGAAAATAATTTTGGGTGGCTTGAAAGGTAACAGGGAATCCCTGTGTGACGCAAACGGTTAACACACTCGGCTGCTAACCGAAAGGTTGGAGGTTTTGAGTTCACCCAGAGGCACCTCAGAAGAAAGTCCTGGAGACCTCTTACAAAACAGCCATTGAAAATCCTATGGGGCACTATTTTACCCTGACACAAATGGAGTAGCCATGAGTTGGAACAGACTCTATGGTTACTGGTTAATTGGGAGGGTAATAATACTAAAATATTCCAGGAAAATCTCAGATTTTGGATAACTTTTTACCTGGCACTATGTTTCTTTTTAATTAGTTTTATTGAGGAATTGTTCATATACAATAACAAATTACCAGTTTTAAGCGTATGATTTGATGGGTTTTGACAAACGGATATAGTTCTGTAACCATCAACACAATCAAAATATGGAATATTTTCTTCACAAAAAGCTCCCTATGCCCTTTTTACTTAACATATATTTTAAAGTAAATGCTGAGGTTGATACATTTAGCCACTAATATTAAAGCCAAGTGAGCAAAAGACAAATCTTGTTACCTGGAACTGCGATCACTTAAATTAATCCCTCAACAATTGTATTGAGATGAATGATGAAGAGATGATAATCAATAACAAAAGCATAGACTGCAAAAAGCAAGATTGGCTCCAGAATATAATCTAACAATTAACCTATATAGGAGTCTCTGGGTGGTGCAAACAGTTAAGTACTCAGCTGTAAACTGAAAGGTTGGTGGTATGAGTCTACCAAAGGTGCCTCAGAATAAAGGCCTGGTAATCTACTTCCAAAAAACAGTCATTGAAAACATTATGGAGCACAGTTTTACTCTAATACACATGCAGTTGCCATGAGTCAGAATCAACTCAACAGCAACTGGTAGTAGGTATACCAAAAACCCAAACCCATTGTCATTGAGTCAATTCTGACTCATGGCGACCCTACAGGACAGAGTAAAACCGGTTTCCAAGGAGCGGCTGGTGGATTCAAACTGCCAGCTTTTTGATTAGCAGTCAAACTCTTAATCACTGTGCCACCAGGGCTCTGGTAGTAGGTATACCGTTATCTAAATCCGGTTTGATCAGAGTGCCTATACGGTAATATTATCTTCAGATAATGAATGTCTTTTGGGGAAGGAAGGAACTAACTCTATTTTCTAAGGTAACTTATTGAATAGGTAGCAACTAAAGAGACCAAAGAAGAAAACGACATGAACATTCTCATGGGACGTGAATATTTACACAAAGCTTGCAGCTAATGCTTCTGTGTTTTATGTAAGGAGCTAACATGGAGCATAGCTCCACCCAAGGAGAGAAACATTACGCTAAATAACTGAATGGTCAAGAGGATGACTCTATAAATTTCAGACAGATGTTTTTTTAAAAAAAAGAATGAAGCCAGATGGAAGTATTAAAGGCAGGAACCAAATTAAGCCAGAGATTACCCAAGAAGATAAAAAGATGACTAGGAGAGTAACAGCCAGTGCTGACCACAGGTGGTGCACAGCCGCCCAGCCCTTTTGGACGGACCTGGCTCAGACTTGGCTCACACCCAAAACAAGCACAATGTGCCCAGATCCAGGGTAGCCAGGGAATGAACTGTATGGTAAGCAACTGAATCATGCGTGTTGCAATAACATCTACAGTCCATTTTGATGAAGAATGTTTTAAGAATAAAAAGAAATCTCATATTGCTGGGCAGGATGAACCCTACATACTTTTGCCTGAAAGCAAGAGACAATCCAACAATGAATAAAATATAACTTTGACCCACACCCGCAGACTGTTTTCAATCAAATTTCAAAGGAAGTAAGATACGTAAAGAAAACACAAATTTAACTTTTCACTCCCCCCACCCCGCCAAAAAAAGTAGATCTAAGGTTTTGAAAGGATTCTTACAGTTTCAAAAATGTCTACCTCATATTTTCTAGCCCATAATAAGTCATAAGTCAGTGTTAGAGGTCATGTCCCTAAAGTTTAAGTTTGCACCAGCTACCTAAAAACCCTCAGCTTATGAACTTGAATTGTATTTGCTCACAGCTTATTTGTTTTGGGGGCTAGGAACTAAGAACAAATGGTAATTTACCTAGTTGACTTACTTGCCATATGTACTGCACAAAACCACCGCAAAACATCACAGATATTGCTAAACCATTCACATATCTGACTCTGACCACCACAGGATGTAGTCTCCATCATTGAAATGGGGAGGGACCCCACAAGTCTCTGCTAGCTACTCTCACTGTGAATGTTCATCATCATTCACCCCAGCTTACCCATTACTCCTGCAAATTCTTCAGCGGTCTTCAAGACTGCTTCCCTTTGATTCAGACTCAAGCTAAGCTTGAAGAAAACTACTGGTTAAAATCCTCCTTAATGTAAGTAAAAAGATTAAGGTCCCAAAGAGAAAGGAGGAGGGAAAACAGATAATGGAAGGAAGCTATTGCTACTGACTTTAAGTGGATTGCTTTAAAACCAACTGTTGCTGTTGTTGTTAGGTGCTGTCGATTTGGTTCTGACTTATAGTGACCCTATGTATAACAGAACAAAATGTTACCTGGTCTTTCACCATCTTCACACCAGTACTGTCTCAATCCATCTCATTGAGGGTCTTCCTCTTTTTCACTTACCCTCTACTTTATCAAGCATGATATCTTTCTCCAGACACTGGTCCCTCCTGATGACATGTCCAAAGTAAGTGAGAAGAAGTCTTCCCATCCTCTCTTCTAAGGAGCATTCTGGCTCTACTTCAAGACATATGTGTTCATTCTTGCATTCCATGGTATATTTAATATTCTTCGCCAATACCATAATTCAAATGTATTAATCCTTCATCAGTTTCCCTTATTCATTGTCCAGCTTTCACTGAAAAGCAAAGATGTCACTTTGTTGACTAAGGTATACCTGCCCCAAGCCATGGTCTTTTCAATCCCCTTTAAAAGAATTTTAAAAAAGAAAGCCAAATCATTGCCATCGAGTCGATTCCTACTCATAGTGACCCCTTATATGCAGGACAATGAAAAAAGAAGACAGAAAAAGAATTGATGCATTTTAATTGTGGTATTGGCAAAGAACATTGAATATACCATGGACTGCCAGAAGAACAAACAAATCAATCTTAGAAAAAATAAAACCAAAATGCTCCTTAGAAGTGAGGATGGTGAAACTTCACCTTGCTTGCTTTGGACATGTCAGCAGGAAAGACCAATCAACTAGAAAAGGACACCATTTGCTAGGCTTCCCATGCAGTTTTTCATTCCAGGTTTCTCCTACTTTGCACATCTGGCTTAGATGCCCTGCGTTCTTTTTTCTTGTTCTCTCGTTTGTTTTTCTATCTCAAGAAATGTCTTCAAAAAGGATACATAATAGGAAAATTACTTGAGTCCTTGCATGTCTAAAAATGTCTCTGTTCTACTCTAATACTCAGTTCATAGATTGGGTATGACACTTTTGTATCAAAGTAACTTTTCCTCAGAGCTTTGAAGGCATTGCTGTATTAGGTCTAACACCCACTGTAACTGATGAAGACATCTGATACCAGTCTGATTCTTCTACTTTTTAGGGAAATTTTTTTGTTCGTGTAAACTTCTTAGGATTTTATCTGTATCTCAAGTGTTCTGAAATTTCATGAGAATGTATCTGTGTATGAGTATTTTTAGTCATCCTGTTCAGCACTTGATGAGTCAACCTCAGCTCTCAGAAATTTCCTTCTATTATTTAACCCGTTTCATCCCCTCTATTTTCTTGGCTTTCCATTTCTGGGATTCCTGTTAATCTGGTTTTAGTCTTTCCAATTGGGTCTTTCATATTTTGTGTGACTTTGTCTCTTTTTTGCTTAATGTTCTTGGAGTTTTACTTTTTAGCATTCATTTGTAACATACACGAGCTATTTCTCATTTTGCTTATTCTTTTTCTCTTAAAATCCTACTCCTGTTCTATGGATGTAATATCGTCTTAAATCTTAATACTGATATTAATAGAATTCTTTTAAGCTCTCTTCTGTTCCCTAAATTAGGTCTACTTCTACTTTCTCCGGGGGAGGGAGGGGGGGGTGGGTGGGTGGGTGGGTGTGTGTGTGTGTGTGCGTGCGTGCGTGCGTGCGCGCGCACGCGCTTTGTGTTTTGTTTTGTTTTTTGCTTATCGTAATTTTTTTTTCCTTACTCCTTTTTCTCCTCTAGTGTTTGGTATAGTGGTTGCTTGGTTGTCCATTTACATTTAAGAATGAAGGTCTGGGTATATAATTCTAAATAGCTGGTAGGGGTTTCCTCTACAATATTTTCAGGTAGGCTCTTCCCCTGAGAGGAGAGAATGGCCATGAATTATGTGTTTTTGGCGGGGAGTAAGGGCTAGGAGGTTTTTAATTGTGGAGTGGGCAGGGTTAGAAGCTGGCTGCCAGAATGAGGAGAGTGGTTCTCTAGAAGCTCCAGGTGTCTCAAGACAGTTTATTAAGTTCTTCAGAGCAGTGCTTGCCAAACTCTTTCCCACCAGGAAATATATCAAAAATGATATTTTTATTAGAGCACTTTGACTGATCCTAAGCAGAGGAGATCTGGCAGTGGCTCTAGCTACTCCAGGCCCCTTCAGGCCTCCTACAAGTTCTACAGATGGAGATAGGGAAAAATGCACTAATCACATTGCATACATCAACCTTCACATGATCACTTCAGTTTCCTGCATGCCAGATCTGCTGACTTGCACCCAGATCATCTTTCCCTCCATTTCCTGTGTACACATTAGTCAGCTGTGTCCTACGTTCTGTCTCACTTCTCACATTTCTCTGTGTTCTATCTTCCAGAAATTTGTTAAACTTTCCTCTGCTGATGACCCCTGCCTTCCTTTCTCCTGTTGTTGTGAGTTTCTAGCCTAATTACTCTGATTTCAATGGAGTTAGAGACAGAGAGCAAATAAATGAACATGCTTGGTCTGCCATCTTGAAATCTTAGACTCAAATACACTGAGAAATTTTCAGGTAACAAGAATAACTCTTCTTGTTCTGCTTTTTCCATTTTTTAAAAAATTTTTAAAAAGACAGTATTTTTTAATTAACAAAGTTTTAAATCATGACATTATCCTTAATTCCTCTCTTAACCTTTATCCTTATATCTAGTCAATCATTGAATCCTGTCTATTATACCTTGGCAAAACCATTTTGAAATCTGTTTCCTGTTTAACATTTCCATTGCTCCTGCTGAAAGCATAGACTGATAACAGGCTAATTAAGAACTTAATAGTTCTGGCCCTAGTCGACCCACCTTCACTATTGTGACAGCTCTCAAATGTTCTTCCTGCCTATAACTTCTCCCATTCTAACTCATCCCACCCAATGTTCTTCTCCTCTATTAACTCCTCCTAAGTACAGTTCTAATCAATCATCATGTGTGTATGTGTGTGTGTGCATGTGTGATTATGTAGACATGAACCTGGTGATACTTATGAGAATTTCCGGGGAGGTTTTTTTAAGACTCACCTTCTCTTTTCCATTCTTCATTGAGAAGCACTGCATGTGATAAGAGAGGTTAATAATGGAGTTGATGCGTATGTAAATAATGTGGAAGCAGGGAAAAACAAAATAAAACAAAACAAACATGGGAAATCTCTTGAAAGAATAAGTTGCAAATAGCTTGGCATTAAAGTCCCTCCATGTCCATGCCTCATTCTACATTTCTGGCCTTAACTCCCACTTCTCCTACTTAAACTCTTTGGGTTTTTGCCAGACTAAACTACTTTCTAGGCCTTTAATTTGTTCTGCAATTTCCTACCCCTGTGCTCTTGGTTTCTTACTTAAAAAGCATGTTCCCCTTGTGGAGGGAAGGTGTCAAAACTCTCCCCATCTTTCAAGGACCAGCTTGAATGCCTGCTCATTCCTGAAGCTTTCCTTGATCCTCCCAATTAATTTCTCTTTCCCTTGTTTTAACTAAATATTTGGTTTATACTTCCCTTATAACTCCTGTCATACTGACTTATTCAATAGTCATTTGTGTTCATGTATTTTCTTCTATATAGTAGACTATAAACTATTTGAGGGCAGAAGTCATGATTATTAATTTTTGTATTTTCTTGCACACAGCACAGTGCCTCTTACAAGTAACTGATGCTCAATATATGTACTTTGAGTGGAGGTAGATAAACCTTCTGGTGATAAACGATTATAGTAATTTTCAATAACATTTCATTGTTAACATTTATTATCCTGACATTCAAAGTTCTCTGCAATACAGCCCCAGTTTACCTCTCCTTCTACAGGAATCTTGATTCGTGCTAAAACGATCTAATCACAGACTGCCGAGTTGGTCACCATGCTGTGTCCATCCTCTCTACCTCACCAGGTTATGATCTTAATGAATTAATTCAAAGCCCTTCACCATAAAGCCTTCTAACACCATTCAGTCTACATGGTCTTTCTATCTTCTGATATCATTTGGTAATGATCATATCAACTGTAATTTTTCTTGTTACTTAAATTTAATTATCTACCTTCCCTAGCTAAATTATATTTTTATATGTCATAGTACTTTTCACATGATGTTGATGGTGACCCCATATAATAGACCTTAATTAAGAACTATTTGATTTATTGAAGTTTACTGCAAAATAGTATTACTTCAATTCAATCAGAAGTAATATCATTCTAATATATCCCACAGTACTAATCATATGATTTTAAAATGTGCTTTAGTATTTTCAGTGACAATTATTAACATTAACTATATTAGTGAATCTGTATGCTGAGCAAATAATCCGAAAAGCTGGACTATATGAAGAAAAATGGGGCAACAGGATCGGAGGAAGACCCATTATGCAGATGACACAAACTTGCTTGCTGAAAGTGAAGAGGACTTGAAGCAATTACTGGTGAAGATCAAAGACCACAGCCTCCAGTATGGATTACATCTCAGCATAAAGAAAACAAAAATCCTCACAACTGGACCAATAAGCAACATCCTGATAAATGGAGAAAAGATTGAAGTTGTCAAGGATTTCATTTTACTTGGATCCACAATCAACACCCATAGAAACAGCAGCCAAGAAATCAAATGACACATTGCATTGGGCAAATCCGCTGCAAAAGACCTCTTTTAAATGCTGTAGAGCATAGATGTCACCTTGAAGACTAAGGTGCTCCTGACCCAAGCCATGGGGTTTTCAATCACCTCATATGCATGTGAATGTTGGACATGAATAAGGAAGACTGAGGAAGAAGAATTGATGCATTTGAATTATGGTGTTGGTGAAGAATATTGAATATACCCATGGACTAAACAAATCTGTCTTAAAAGAAGTACAGCCAGAATGCTCCTTAGAAGCAAGAATGGCGAGACTACGTCTTAGATACTTTGGACATGTTATTAGGAGGGATCAGTCCTTGGAGAAGGACATCATGCTTAGTAAAGTAGAGGGTCAGTGAAAAAGAAGAAGACCCTCAATGGGATGGACTGACACAGTGGCTGCAAAAATGGGCTCAAGCATAACGACTGTGAGGATGGTGCAGAACTGGGCAGTGTTTCATTCTGTTGTACATAGGGTCACTATGGGTCAGAACCGACTCCGTGGCACCTAACAACAACAAATGTTAATGAAGAGCAATAAATATACACGTTGATTGTTTTAATGTATTTGAAAATAGTTAGGTCTTTTAAATAAGTTAAATTTTATAAGTCGTTATGTTTATATTATATATGTGGTTTGTATATACATAATTCATCCCAGATATATTCAAATTATCATCAGTTTGAAATTATTAGACTCTAATATAATTAAAGCTTGTTATAAAATAAATAATAAAGAAGAACTTATTTTTTAAATACATTTCTATGGATTTTTCTGCAGATAATTTTAAAGCTAATTTGAATTCATTTTTACAGAAAGATTTCATACAGAAGAACACTTTACTACAAAAATCAAGATATGTCACTGCATACTTTCAACATACTCAGGAATTTTGTCATGTTATCAAAAATAAGCTACTCATTCTTGCTTATTTATTTTCCAGTATTTGCAGTTTTACAGCTTGCCCTAAATTTATTCTGTTTTATAGTGAACTTTGTTTCTGCCCCTGCTGAATTTCAAACTGCACACATAGTCCTTCTCCCTCATTCACTTTTTGGAATAGGGCACTGTGAACAGACTGAGAAACCTAATACATGTCCCCGTCTTCAAGTGGCTTAGGTCTAGTGGGAAAATGTACTCACATGTTAGTTTTAATTATAATGTTATAAAACGTGACTTTATTAAATCTTAATTGAGTGCCATGATTATATTCTCTGTGTTGGAATTATCAGGAAGAGGCAGATGGATATATTAGAACTTGACCTTTAGTAATGTAGAACTTAAAGAGGCAGCATGGATAGTGGGAAGACTTTGATGCTAGACAGGACTAGATTTGAATCCTACCTCTTCCAATAACTAGTTGACGATCTTAAGAAAATCATCTCAAATCCGGGATCTCTAATTTCTAAAATAAAAAAAATAAAAAAAAAAAAGCCTGTTGCTGTCGGGTTGATTCCAACTCATAGCGACCCTATAGGACAGAGTAGAACCACCCCATAGGGTTTTCAAGGAGCGGCTGGTGGATTCAAACTGCTGACCTTCTGGTTAGCAGTCCAACACTTAACCACTGTGCCACCAGGGCTCCAATTTCTAAAATAGAAACCTATAAAATAGGGGCATTAATACTAACCTCACAGGGTTGTTGGAAGGATAGAGTGTAAAGCACCTAGCACAGTGCCTGACACAGAGTGAACACTCCATGAATCACTAGTCTTAAAGGATAAGGCAATCTAAATTGAGGTACAAACACAAGGGAGTAGGGATGTGGTGCATGTTCAAGCATGCCCTCTGCTATAGCAGAGGATTAATGTTAAGCCTGTAGTGGCCAAAGGGACAAGTCTTGAAGGGTTTTCTAATATTTTAGAATTAATCATGTTGACCATAGGGAGCCATTATAGAGGTTTAGAAGACAATTTCTCTTGGTAGCAATGTTCAGGATGGGTTGAAGTTGAGAAAAAGTTGGACAGAGAGAAGGCTTCATGGTTTTAGAACAAGTACTACAGAGAACAACATGAGGCCTGGCTTTAGGTTCCAACTCTGCCCACAATCACATATGTTTGCAGTAAAGACCTTTGGAGGTGTCAGCCCAGCTTATGACTTTCCTTCCCTGAGAATTGCTCTGACCACAATAGGGGTACCTGCAGCTATGTTTGCTCTATATGACAATGTAGTTGATTGGCCCTGGGGTGCCCTAACTCCACTGGACCAATAAGATTATAAGAATTTTGAACTGGCATCCTGATGGATAGTATTTAGTCCCTGTTAACAATGAACTAAGAAAATACGGCCTCTTCAGGCAGTCCTGGTGGCACAGTTCTTAAGCACCTGGCTGCTAACTGAAAGGTCAGTGGTTTGAATCCATCAGCTGCTCCATGGGAGAAGGATGTGGCAGTTCACTCTCATAAAGATTATAGCCTTGGAAAACCTATGGAGCAGTTCTTCTCTGTCCTATAGGGTCACTGTGAGTCAGAATCAACTCGACAGCAATGGTTTTTTTTGTCTGTTTTGAGGCAGCCATGTTTGGCTTATTTGTACAAGAAAGCAGAAAAAAAAATCTATAGAAAGAAAAAAAGGAAGAATTCATAGGAAAACAGATATGAGACAATGGGCAGAGTAATCTAGGTATCTGACCCTCTGTGGAGACATGGAAATGAGTCACTCAGATCAACCTTCCCAGGAACATTTGCTATCCAGCTGCAAGGAGTGTGGTTAGTTGACAGCCTCCAGCTGTTAGCATCCTCAGTGTGCCAGTTGAGGCCACATTCTTCTTGGGGCAGGCCCTGGCCAACGATTAGTGGTGGTAACCCAAGTCACATTCCTCTCAGAGTGGCCCTAGCTAATGTCTACTAGTGAGCAAGGCAGTGGTATAAGAACCACCTGGCTATTTTTGCCCAAATGCAGGACTTCTTAAACAAGTAACCTTTGCTCCCAGAGCTCTCCTTTGGGATGGCAAAGACTGTCAGGTCTGCATTGCAGTTTAATGGCTTCCTCTGCCCAATTCTGCTTCCTTTCCTTTTCTTTCATAGATGTTCAACCCTAATAACCTTTTGCACTCCTAAATCTGTCTCAGTGTCTGCTTTCCAGAAAACTCAACGTGGGATATCCTGGTTGCACTTTTTCATGAAATCCAGCTGCACTCCTAACTCGGGTTCCACGAGATATTCCAAGGACATTTTTTGACCTTAGCTAGCTCTATTGCAATGGTTCTCAACTGGGAGCAATTCTGTCCCTCACAAGACGTTTGACAATATCTGAGATATTTTTGTTCAGATGAGTCTACTGGCATCTAGTTGGTAGAGGTCAGGGATGCTGCTAAACATCTTATAATACAAAGGACAGTCCCCCACCACGAGGAATTATCCAGCTCAAAATATCAATAGTTCCAAGGTTGGCAAACCCTGCTCCGTGTGTCTCTAAATTTTCTCTAAGTCAGAATTCTTTTCAAAAAGAATTTGAGCTAAATTATAATAAAATAAAAATATTCAAATGGATTATTAATACAAACAAAATTCACATAATGAGGAGGCAGTTTCTTAGAGAATAAAACACTTGTGCTAAAGATATTGCTACCACCAAGTTCTAAACAGAGCCCTTAATAGTCAGACCAGAAAGAGAAACACTGTGTGTTCTCATCATGTGATAACCAGTTTTTCAGGAGAGGCATTAATTTCTTCAGTGAGTTCTGAAAGAATGGATGGCATCATAAATTTGAAAAGTCCAAAACAAATTTGGTCTTAAAGACTAGTGGTCATATCAGGTAAGTCAAGTGTGATGAACTCCAAGTGAGAGCACACCATGGGGGAGACCTCTGGACATTCTGAAATTTACTTCGTTTTATTTTCACTTCTTTTTTTTTTTTCTTCAGTGAGTGTGACTTTCTGGCTTATGTTCATAGGAAGAAGATAAGAGACCAGTCATTGAATACAGGGTTCCTGATGTTTCTGAACTTAGAATTCCTATTAGGAACACTTGTGAGCTAAGAATAAATTGTAGTGAATCTTGTTTTTACAAACACACATAGCCCAATTGTGCATCAACAATAGGTTTTCTGAGCAATGGGATAAAAGCTCCTCACAGTCTACATTCTTTATTGCATCAAGCAGCATAGAAAAGTGGCAGAAAGAATGCCCAAGTTCCATGACATATCTAAGTCAGCCACTGCCCCAGCAAAACTACTTATGCCCCTGGGCAGTGGGGGGTACTGTTTTCTTTCCCTCCTCATCTTCTCCATCACCCTTTCCACCTTCAAACAGCAGGGCTTTCTTCAACTAATTTATAAACTGAGTATCTATAGGGTCACTATGAGTCAGAATCGACTCGATGGTGGTAGGTTGTGTTAATCCACAGGTCAGATAATTTAGTTAAATTTTCCCTTGGGAAAAAAAATGAGGGAGTCAGGAGGAAAAATATAGCTCTGCTTGCTGCCCCAGACAATGTTCTCAGGCAATTTGCCTGAGGCAAAGAAATTGACCCACAGCCTGACAACTTCCAGAAAGAAATTTTTCCACAAGACAGCAATAATGCCACAGAATCAAAAAAATGAGAAAAATTTATGGCCTGGGGTTCCGTAACTACATCTCTGCTGCTTAACATCTCTGTGAACCTATGACTCACCATTTTACTATCAGATCTAGTGTTTTAATAACTTTATGAAGGAGCACATGGAGCACGGAGCCTTGTTTGACATGATGACTTCCCAGATAACATCACCAAAGCATAACCAATATCCACAAACCCTTCTCGACCTCAGCCCATTCAACACAGCCTCCTCACTGACCTGTAGTGAGCAGTACAATCCACTGAGGGAAAATTACTGTGTTGGATCCTCGCATCTGGTGCACGAAGCATTTCATAGTACTAATGCTGAAGTCATAGTTAGTGTAGGCTGAGAAGAAGCAAGAATAGCCAAAAAAAAAAAAAAAAAAAAACCAAAACGTCATGACTGATAAATGGAGGAGATAATAGGAAAACACCCGATAAGCGTGCAAGCATAGTCAGACATCACCAGTTAGGCTGAAAGGCTCCAGCTGGAGAAGGTCAGAGGTTAAGAGCCCTCCATTTATTGAGCACTGGGAGTATGGGAGCAAAGTGATCTTCCAAGAAGAGGATGGGTGCACAGTGCAGCAGACAACAGGAACCTTGAGAAAGCCATCAGAGGGACAAAAGAGGCAGTTCAGGGGAAAGCAGGTCCTGCCTGGGGTGACCACACACTCAGGGGCAAATGGGGGGTAGGAACGAGACCCGCCATGGAAATCCTGAATGAAGCCAAAGTGAGGCAGAGTCTGAAACACAAAGTGGGTGAGGCGACTCAAGGAGCAGCCACTGAACAAGGAAATAATTTGAAAGATAAATGTGGTCAGAGAGGCAGATAACTTTTATAAGAGCATTCCAGAATGAGCAGATGGGAAAGGCAGTTAAAGCAAGGAGGGAAATTATCTGTTTATTTTCATGGGTAATTGTAGGCTTAAAAGGCAATCTTGGAGATTTTAGCCTTAAATAGACAAACTGCATACTATTTTCTAGTCAACCACCAAATATAACCTGATATCTGGAATATAATTTAACGTCCAGTTCCCAGAATAAATTATATCGATTTAGCTCTGTATCTCCAATCTCTTGAAAGGCTGAGTGCATATTTTCCCCTCCCAAAAGTGCACCAAAAGTTTTACTACCTCTCAGCCTCCCATTGCCCCATTCTCCCCACTCTGCCCAGACATCTCTGACAGTCCCCGACAAAGATACCAAAGCTGTAGCACTGGGCTCATCACGTGGCTTCCACAGCAAGCACTGCCTTCCCACAGACAGAAATCTTCCAGATCTGTCAGTCTTCCTTGGGGGCCTATGTGCATAGCTAGTTTTCTTAGCACCTGAGGGAAACTAAAAAAAAAAAAAAACTTTTCTCCTACAGTCAATTGGACTCATGGCAACGCATGTGTTACAGAGGAGTAGAACTGCTCCACAGGGTTTTCTTGGATGCAATCTTTATGGAAGCAGATTGCTGGGTGTGTCTTCTGCAGAGCTGCTGGATGTGTTCGAACTGCCAACTTTTAGGTTAGTAGACCAGCACAAACCGTTTGCTCCACCCAGGGACCTTTAATTCATCCTAAAAGACAAACACAGGCAGTTCAAGCAGTAGGAATTGCATGTGCTGTCTAAACACACTTGACACATTATAGGACATAACAAACACAGACAAAAATCTCCCAGTTTCACAGCCTTCACTTAGTGTCATCCTATTATATACCACAATCTTAAAGAAATTAATAAAAAAAAAAAAAAAAAAAACTTCCTACTTCAAAAACCAACAAATTACTTTGATTCTATTTCAAACTCTGTTTTTAGTTCTCCCACATTTTTGCCTTGATCCCTGGATAAGAAACCAATATATCAGTGTGAATACCTTGTTTGTGTTTATCATTGTTATCTTTATGAGAAGGCATTAACCCCTGCCCTTTGAGATAGCAGAATCAGTGATATGCAGATCAAACAAACTGAGCTAAGAACATCTGAGACATGGGAAGTTCTTCCTGTGATGATGGTATTTTGTACCCCCACCCAGCTTTGCCGAACTAGCCCACCATCCCCATCCCCAAGGCATTCGGAAATAATTTTATTTGTTCTTCTTCATCAGCAAAGGAAAAGTAGCAAACCCCTGAGTCAATGATTATTCATCCCACCCTTTGATAACCCTGACCCTAGTAAAGCCAACATCTGTCTTGTGTTTGGGGTGGCTGACAGCCAAGTGGGGATCAGAAAACAACAATTTCCCTGGTCAGATGTAAACCTTGTCCAGCATGTTGACTTTATAAACCACCCTGTAAGCTCAGTAAATTTAATTGGTAGATAGGGTTGTCTTTCCTTGGCTCATTTCCCACAGATTAATATTACCGTCATGAGTAACCCATATGATCAGACAGAGAGTAACAAGACTCTGTCTAGACAGGCAGAGAGGTTTTCTCCTTTTATTTATTTTTGTCATAACTGGGCATTAATATGCTACTTGTGAATGAGACAAATGTTTAAATAAATCATACATGGGGAAAAAATCCTGCTCTCAAATACTTCCAATAGAGACATTTAGATGGGATTAGTTAGGTGCAGGAGCTACCATATTAGTTCATTCACTGTGTACTTCAAAGCTGTAAGGGCCTACAAGAGGAAGGTACTAAAGTATATAAGAAACATGAGTAGCAAGTATATAAATCAGTGCTTTTGACAGGTTGATTCGAACTAGCTTTGCTTTAACCAACATTTGACCTTAATTTATGATGAGGAGATAGCAGGTATGGTTAATACTGTTAAAAATGACACTGACCATCCTTACAATGTGGTATGAAAAATTACAAAATGTATTTTTAAAAAATTACTTTAAAAATCTCAAATGAGGTATGCCCTGTAGGAAAATCTGCTATCCAATTTTGAAGACTCTTATAATGTTCTAAGGAGAATATTTTAAAAAGTACCCCTCTTAAAAAAAATCTTTAAGATCTAAGATATAAATAAAACTGCAGGCTAACTTTCCTTCAATCACCCAGGCCAGATTTAGCCCACTCAAAACCTCATTCCACCTTTTTTTAGTATTTGCTTATACTGAGCTTAATTATGAAACTAAATCTGTAAGGAAAGACCAAATTCATAAAGTTTCATGTCAGTAACCCATCATTGATTATTAATATTCTGAATTCATTCATTATCACAAATAATCAAACCAAGTCAAAACTTACTACATTGTCAAAATTCTCCTAAGCAATAGCAGAGAATACAGAATATTAGAAAATATTGTTAGTGTCCTCATGTTTATAATCAGATTATCCACACCAGTTTAATTCTTAAGATTAAAGCTCTAGAAAACTGAAACCTATCATAACTTTCTGATAAACTTTAGGTTGAAAAGAAAGATTTTCATCAGTTAAACAGACAGAAACAACATCCCTCTTTTAGAAAGAGGAACTACTGTCACACGCTAACCTTGAGGATCTAGTAACCAGTTACAATTGAGTCAATCTGTGCTCCATAGGGTTTTTAATGGGTGATTTTTTAGAAGTAGATCAGCAGGAGATGAGAAGATACAGCTGTAAACATCCATTAATGATCAGAATGTGGAACGTACGAAGTAAGGATCTAGGAAAACTGGAAGTTGTCAAAAATGAAATGGAATTCATAAAGATGGATATCCCAGGCATTAGTGGGCTGAAGTTGACTGGTATTGACCATTTCAAACTGGATAATCATATGGTCTACTACGCTGGAAATGACAAATTGAGGAATAAGGATGTTCCATTCATCATCAAAAAGAATATTTCAAGATCTATCCTAAAGTACACCTCTGTCAGTGATAGGATAATATCCATACGCCTATAAGGAAGACCAGTTAATATGACTATTATTTAAATTTATGCACCAACCACTAAAGCCAAAGGTGAAGAAATTGAACATTTTTACCAACTTCTGCAGTCTGAAATTGATCAAACATGCAATCAAGATGCATGGATAATTACTAGTGATTGGAATTCAAAAGTTGGAAACGAAGAAGGATCGGTAGTTGGGAAATATGGACTTGGTGATAGAAATGACACCAAAGATCACATGATAAAATTTTGCAAGACCAACAACTTCTTTATTGCAAATACATTTTTTCACCAGTGAAAACGGTGACTATACACATGGACCTCTCCAGATGAAATACATGGGAATCAAATCAACTACATCTGTGAAAAGAGACAATGGAGAAGCTCAATATCATCAGTCAGAACAAGGCCAGGGGCTGACTGCAGAACAGATTATCAATTGCTCACATGCAAGTTCAAGTTGAAATTGAAGAAAATTAGAAGTCCACGAGAGCCACAGTATGGTCTTGAATATATCCCATCTGAATTTAGAGATCATCTCAAGAATAGATTTGACACACTGAACACTAATACCAAAGATCAGACAAATTGTGGAATGACATTAAGGACATTATACATGAAGAAAGAAAGCAAGGGTCATTAAAAAGAAGACGAAGAAAGAGCAAAATGAATGGCATAAGAGAATCTGAAACTTTCTTTTGAACGTAAAGTAGCTAAAGTGAAAGGAAGAAACGATGATGTAAAAGAGCTGAACAGAAGACTTCAAAGCACGGCTCAGGAAGACAAAGTAAAGTGTTATAATCACATGTGCAAAACCCTGGAGATAGAAAACCAATATGGAAGAACACATTCAGCATTTCTCAAGTTGAAAGGACTGAAGAAAAAATTCAAGCCTTGAGTTACAATATTGAAGGATTCTATGGACAAAATACTGAACGACACAGGAAGCCTTAAAAGAAGATGGAAGGAATAGACAGTCACTGTACCAAAAAGAATTGGTTGACATTCAGCCATTTCAGGAGGTACCATATGATCAAGAACGAATAGTACTGATGGCAGAAGTTCAAGCTGCACTGAAGGCATTGGCGAAAAGCAAGGCTCCAAGAATGGACAAAATACCAATTGAGATGTTTCAACAAACAGATGCAGCGCTGTTCTCAATCATCTATGCCAAGAAATTTGAAAGACAGCTACCTGGCCAACCGACTGAAGAGATCCATATTTATGCCCATTCCAATGAAATGTGATCCAAGAGAATGAGAAAATTATCAAACAAAATTATTAACATCACACATAAGTAGACTTTTGTTGAAGATCATTCAAAAGCAGTTGTAGCAGTACATTGACAGGGAACTGCCAGAAATTCGAGCTGGATTCAGAAGAGGACGTGGAACCAGGGATATCATTGTTGATGTCAGATGGATCTTGGTTGAAAGCAGAAAATACCAGAAAGATGTTTACCTGTATTTTATTGACTACGCAAAGGTATTAGACTGTGTGGATAGCAACAGATTATGGATAACATTGAGAAGAATGGGAATTCCAGAAAACTAAATTGTGCTCATGAGGAAACTGTACATAGACCAAGAGCCAGTCATTTGAACAGAATATGGGGACATTGTGTGGCTTAAAATCAGGAATGGTGTGCATCAGGATTATTTCCCTTTACCATACTTATTCAATCTGCATGCTGAACAAATAATCCAAAAGCCAGACTATAAGAAGAAGAACATGGCATCAAGATTGGAGGAAGACTTATTAAAACCTGTGATATGCAGATGACACGATCTTGCTTGCTGAAAGTGAAGAGACTTGAAGCACTTTTTGATGACTATCAAAGACTACAGCCTTCAGTATGGATTGCACCTCAACATAGGAAAACAAAAATCCTCACAACCAGACCAATAAGCAACATCACGATAAATGCAGAAAAGGTTGAAATTGTCAAGGATTTTATTTTACTTGAATACGCAATCAATGCCCATGGAAGCAGCAGTCAGGAAATCAAATGATGTATTGCACTGGACAAATCTGCTTCCAAAGACTTCTTTAAAATGTTAAAATGCAGAGGCAAGGCCAAGATAGTGGAGTAGTCAGACGCTTCGGTGATCCCTCTTAGAACAAAGGCCCAAAAAAAACAAGTCAATTGATTATATATGACAATCTAGGAGCCCTGAATATCAAAGGGAAAGTTGAGGAATCGGACTGAGTGGCTGGGGGAGGGAGAGATGGTACAGACGCAGCAAGGAGTTGACGGACCTGACCTGGTGGGAGAGGAGCCCTTCAGGCCAGATTAACTTCTGGTGCATGGTGAGGCACACAGCAGCACTTGGGAGGCACTTTCCACATCAGGAGAGACCCAGTGGCAGAGAGTCTACTCCGGCATCCAGAACCAGTGAGAAGCAGCCCTTGATCGGCAAAAGATAAGTACTTGCGTCTTGCCTACTGCACGGATCAAAAACACCCCCCTTTGGGAAAAATCTCTCTCCCATTTACCTCCCTGCACCCTGCTCTGCATCAAGTCTGGGACAGCTTCAGTGACTGCCGAGTACCCTATGCCAGAAGTAGGACCCATTACACTCCCTGAGCCATTCTCCCAGCCTTGGAGAGGGAATAAATTAACAAACGGTGAAAAATAATCTGCCAGCTTCCCTCAACCAGAAACTCAGGGTAGGCACAGCTCCTTTGCCTAGGCACAGGCATAAGGGGTCCACAGACTTTGACTGCCTTTCCCCCTGCAGAGACTTGTGTGAGCTCATTTCAACAGTATAGGTCCTCATTACCACAGTACAACAGGATATATACCTGAAGTCTAACTGTTTCAGCTGTGAAGTGGCAGGTTCCTGACATTTGACACTGCTCTGCCCATTAAGCAGGGTCTTCTCCTATGCACATCAGGGGCCTGAGGACTGGTGGCTCCACCCACACCACCTAGCCACCTGTGACAGGGGCCCAACAATAAGTGGTTCCCCCCAATCCTTACAGCCAACAGCATTGGGTGCTCATAGTACAGCTTCAAAACCCACCCACCTATGCACTCTAGGGAAAAGGGACACACTTTCGTCCTGGACACTCGGGAGCAGCCATCGGCCCCCTGCCTTGCTCAGCGTGTGACCCTCTGCTGCTGCCGGATGCCTATGCCCACATCAATCACCCATGACTGTCTAGGACTATAGGTGAGAGCTTGCACCACACACTTAGTAGCCGACTATCTGAATATTTGAGCAGAATCCATACAGGAGCAGTGGGCAGACCCCAGGGCTCACATACTTAGTGGTAGGTCTGGCCACTTGGTGGCAGGACGTTGGAGCATCAAGGGCACTGGTGACTGTGCCAGTTCACACGAGCAGCTTATTTGGGCATATCAAAACAAAACAAAACAAGAAGCTAGGACACAGTGAGCAAACATAAAACGAATAAATATAATAACTTATTGATGGCTCAGAGACAAAAGTCAATATCAATCACATAAAGAGGCAGACCGTCATGGCTTCAACAAGCTCCCAAAATAAAGAATCTAGAAATTTTCCGGGGGAAGAAAATTTCTTGGAATTACCAGAGGCAGAATACAAAAGATTAATAAACAGAACTCTTCAAGAGATCAGGAAGGAAATAATGCAAAATGCAGACCAAGCAATAGAGGAACTTAAGAACACTAGAGAAGAGCATAATGACAAATTTTACATGCTGCAAGAATCCATAGAGAGACAGCAGTCAGAAATCCAGAAGATTAACAATAAAATTTCAGAATTAGACAACTCAATAGAAAGTCATAGGAGCAAATTGAGGCAATGGAAGTTATAATTAGTGAGATTGAAGATAAAGCACTTGACACCAACTTATTTGAGGAAAAATCAGATAAAAGGATTAAAAAAATGAAGAAAACCTAAGAAGTATGTGGAACTGTATCAAGAGGAATAACCTATGAGTGATTGCAGTATAAGAACTGGGGAGGATAACATAAAATAGAGAGAAAACTGTTGAAGATTTGTTGGCAGAAAACTTCCCTGATATAGTGAAAGATGAGAAGATATCTATCCAAGATGTTCATCGAACCCCAAATAAGGTAGATCCCAAAAGAAAGTCAAACTTGCCAAAACCAAAGAAAAAGAGAATTTTAAGAGAGGCTAGGGATAAACAAAAAGTCATCTACAAAGGAGAGTCAATAAGAATAAGCTGAGACTACTCAGCAGAAACCATGCAGGCAAGAAGGCAATGGGATGACACGTATAAAGGCTTGAAGGAAAAAAATTGCCAGCCAAAAATTATATATCCAGCAAAACTGTCTCTCAAATATGATGGCGAAATCAGGGCATTTCTAGATAAACAGAATTTTAGGGAATTTGCAAAAACCAAACCAAAATTACAAGACATACTAAACGGAGTCCTCCAATTAGAAAATCAATAACATCAGATAACAACCCAAGACTAGAACACAGGACAGAGCAACCAGATATCAACCCAGATAAGGAAGTCACAAAAATAAATAAAAGCTAAAACTCTGAAAATAGGGAAACAGAGACATCAATATGTAAAAGATGACAACATTAAAAAAAAAAAAAGAGGGACTAAAAAAGTAGACATAGTTTTTCATATGGAGAGGAAGTCATGGCGATATAAAGAAATAAAAGACCAGTTTAACTTAGAAAAATAGGGGTAAATATTAAGGTAACTACAAACGAAAATAACAATCCTACACATCAAAAGAAAAAACAAGAAAAATATAAAGACTAAGCAAATTCAAAATCAATAACAATGAAAAAGATGAAAAGATGAAAAGAAAATACATAAAGAAAAATGACTCAGCACAGAATATTAAGTGGAACAAAAAAACGGTCAACAACACAAAAAAAGACATCAAAATGACAACACTAAACTCATACCTATCAATAATTATGCTGAATATAAAGGGACTAAATGCACCAATAAAGAGATAGAGAGTGGCAGACTGGATAAAAAAACACGATCCGTCTATATGCTGCCTATAAGAGACACACCTTAGACTTAAAGACAAACTAAAACTCAAAGGATGGAAAAAAATATATCAAGCAAACAACACTCAAAAAAGAGCAGGAGTGGCAATATTAATCTCTGCCAAAATAAGCTTTAAAGTAAAATCTACCACAAAGGATAAGGAAGGACACTACATAAAGATTAAAGGGTCAATACACCAGGAGGGCATAACTATAATAAATATTTATGCACCCAATAACAGGGTTCCAAAATACGTAAAACAAACTTTAAAAGCATTGAAAAGAGAGATAGACAGCTCCACAATAATAGCAGGAGACTTCAACACACCACTTTCAGTGAAGGACAGAACATCCAGAAAGAAGCTCAATAAAGATATGAAATATCTAAATGCTAAAATCAACCAACTTGATCTCGTGGACATACACTGAACAATCCATTGAACACCAGCCAAGTATACTTTCTTTTCCAATGCACATGGAACACTCACCAGAATAGACCACATATTAGGCCATAAAGGTAGCCTTTACAGAATCCAAAGCATCAAAATATTACAAAACATCTTTTCTGACCATAAAGCTGTAAAGTAGAAATCAATAACAGAAAAAGCAAACAAAAAAAAAAAAAAAAATCAAACACATGGAACCTGAACAATACCTTGCTCAAAAACTACAGAGTTATAGAAGAAATCAAGCATGGAATAAAGAAATTCATAGAATCAAACAAGAATGAAAACACATCCTACCATAACTTCTGGGACACAGTAAAAGCAGTGCTCAGAGGTCAGATTGCAGCAATAAATACAAACACCCAAAAAGAAGATAGGGCCAAAATCAAAACATTAACCCTACAACAGGAACAAGTAGAAAGAGAGCAGCAAAATAAGCCCTCAGGTGCCAGAAGAAAGGAAATAATAAGAGTTAGAGCAGAATTTAATGAAATAGAGAATAGAAAAACAATTGAAAGAGTTAATAAGATCAAAAGCTGGTTCTTTGAAAAAAATCAACAGAATTGATAAACCATTGGCCAAACTGTCAAAAGAAAAACAGGAAAGGAAGCAGATAACCTGTATAAGAAATCAGATGGATGATATCACAACAGACCCAACTGAAATTAAAAGAATCATAACAGAATACTATGAAAAACTGTACTCTAACAAATTTGAAAACCTAGAGGAAATGGACAAATTTCTAGAAAGTCACTATCTACCTAAACTAAGACACAAAGAGGTAGAACAACTAAATAAACCCATAACAAAAGAAGAGATTGAAAACGTAATTTAAAAACTCCCAACAACAACAAAAAACCCTGGCCCGGATGGTTTCACTGGAGAATTCTATCAAACTTTCAGAGATGAGTTAACACCACTACTACTAAAGGTATTTCAGAACATAGAAAAGGATGGAATACTCCCAAACTCATTCTATGAAGCCAGCATAACGCCGATACCAAAACCAGTCAAAGACACCACAAAAAAAGAAAATTACAGACCAATATCCCTCATGAACATTGATGCAAAAATCCTCAACAAAATTTTAGCCAATAGAATTCAGCAACATATCAAAAAAATAATTCACCATGATCAAGGGGGATTTATACTAGGTATGCAGGGATAGTTCAACATTAGAAAAACAATCAGTGTAATCCATCACATAAATAAAATAAAAGATAACAGCCACATGATCTTATCAATGGAAGCAGAGAAGGCATTTGATAAAGTCCAACACCTATTCATGATAGAAACTCTCAACAAAATAGGAATAGGAGGGAAATTCCTCAACATAATTAAGGGCATTTATACAAAGCCAACAGCCAACATCATCCTAAATGGAGAGACTTTGAAAGCATTCCCCTTGAGAATGGGAACCAGACAAGGATGCCCTTTATCACCACTCTTATTCAACACTGTGCTGGAGGTCCTAGACAGAGCAATTAGGCTAGAAAAAGAAATAAAGGGCATCCAAATTGGCAGGGAAGAAGTCAAAATATCTTTATTTGCAGATGATATGATCTTATACACAGAAAACCCCCAAGAATCCACAAGAAAACTACTGGAACTAGTAGATTTCAGCAAAGTATCAGGATACAAGATAAACACAAAAATCAGTTGTATTCCTTATACCAACAAAGAGAACTTCCAAGAGGAAGTCACCAAATCAATATCATTTACAATAGCTCCTAAGAAGATAAAATACTTAGGAATAAATCTAACCAGAGATGTAAAAGACCTATACAACGAAAACTATAAGACACTCTTGCAAGGAACCAAAAGAGATCTGCATAAGTGGAAAAACATATCTTGCTCATGGATAGGTAGACTCAACATTGTGAAAATGTCAGTTCTACCCAAGCCATCTACAGATACAATGCAATCCCAATCCAAATTCCAACAGCATTTTTTAATGAAATGGAGAAACAAACCACCAACTTCATATGGAAAGACAAGAGACCTTGAATAAGTAAAACATTACTCAAGAAGAAGAACAAAGTGGGAGGCCTCACACTACCTGATTTTAGAACCTATTATACCACCATGGTAGTCAAAACAGCCTGGTACTGGTACAACAATGGATACGTAGACCAATGAAACAAAATTGAGAATCCAGACATAAATTCAGCCACCTGTGAGCAGCTGATATTTGACAAAGGCCCAAAGTCCATTGACTGGGGAAAAGACAGTCTCTTTTAACAAATTGTTCTGGCATAACCGGATATCCATCTGCAAAAAACTGAAACAAGACCCATACCTCACACCATGCACAAAAACTAACTCAAAATGGATCAAAGATCTCAATATAAAATCGAAAACGATAAAGATCATGGAAGAAAAAATAGGGACAACGTTAGGAGCCCTAATACCTGGCATAAACAGAATACAAAACATTACTAATGATGTACAAACACCAGAAGAGAAACTAGATAGCTGGGAGCTCCTAAAAATCAAACACTTATACTCATCAAAAGACTTCACCAAAGCAGTCAAAAGACAACCTACAGATTGGGAAAACATTTTTGACTATGTCAAATCCGATCAGCATCTAATCTCTAAAATCTACAAGATATTGCAAAACCTCAACAACAAAAAGACAAATAACCCAACTAAAAAATGGGCAAAGGATATGAACAGGAACTTTGCCAAAGAAGACATTTAGGCAGCTAACAGACACTTTAAGAAATGCTCACAATAATTAGCCATTAGAGAAATACAAATCAAAACTACAATGAGATACCATCTCACCCCAACAAGGCTAGCATTAATCCAAAAAACACAAAATAATAAACGTTGGAGAGGTTGTGGAGAGACTGGAACCCTTATACTGTTGGTAGGAATGTAAAATGGTACACCCACTTTGGAAATTTATTTGGCACTTCCTTAAAAAGCTAGAAATAGAAGTACCGTACGATCCAGAAATCCCATTCCTTGGACTATATCCTAGAGAATTAAAAGCCATCAAACGGATAGATATACACCCATGTTCACTGCAGCACCGTTCACAATAGCAAAAAGATGGAAACAACCTAGGTGCCCATCAATCGACAAATGGATACACATATTATAGTACATTCACACAATGGAATACTATGCAACGATAAAGAACAATGATGAATCTGCAAAACATCTTATAGCATGAAGGAATCTGGAAGGCATTAGGCTGAGTGAATTTAGTCAGTCACAAAAGGACAAATATTGTAGAAGACCACTATTATAAGAACTCAAGAAAAGGTTTCAACACAGAAGAAAACATTCTTTGATGGTTACAAGTGTGGGGAGGGAGGGAGAGGGTTATTCATTAACTAGATAGTAGACAAGAATTATCTTATGTGAAGGGAAGGACAGCTCACATTACAGGGGAAGTCAGCACAACTGGACTAAACCAAAGCTAAGAAGTTTCCTGAATACAACCAAACACTTTGAGGAATGGGGCTGGGGTCTGGGAACCATGCTTTCAGTGGACAACTAGGTCAACTGGCATAACAAAGTTTATTAAGAAAATGTTCTGCATCTTACTTTAGTGAGTAGCATCTGGGGTCTTAAAAGCCAGCGAGCGGCCATCTACGATGCATTAATTGGTCCCAACCCACCCAGAGTAAAGGAGAATGAAGAACACCAAAGTCACAAAGAAAGTATTAGCCCAAGAGACAGAAAGGGCCACATAAACCAGAGACTGCATCAGCCTGAGACCAGAAGAACTAGATGGTGCTCGGCTACCATCAATGACCGCCTTGACAGGGAACACAACGGAGAGTCCCTGACGGAGCAGGAGAAAATTAGGGTACAGAACTCAAATTCTAGCAAAAAGATCAGACTTGGTCTGAGACTGTGGGAACCCCAGAAAGCATGGCCCCCAGACTTTCTGTCAACCCAGAACTAAAACCATTCCCGAGGCCAACTCTTCAGACAAAGGTGAGACTGGACTATGGGACATAAAATGATACATGTGAAGACTGTGCTTCTTAGCTCAAGTAGATACATGAGACTAAATGGTTAGCTCCTGTCCGGAGGTAAGATTAGAAGGCAGAGTGTCAGGGCCTGGTCGAATGGACACTGGAAATAAGGGGTAGAAAGGAGAAGTATGCTGTCACAGTATAGGGGGAGCAATTAGAGTCAATTAGAGTCACATAAGAATGTATGTATAAATTTTTGTTTGAGAGACTAACTTGAATTGTAAACTTTCACTTAAAGCACAACAATAAAATAAAATAATGTTAAAAAGCAAAGATATCGCTTTAAGGACTAAAGGGCACCTGACCGAAGTCATGGTGTTTTCAATTGCATTATATGCATGTAAAAGTTGGACAATGAATAAGGAAGACAGAAGAAGAATTGACGCCTTTGAATTGTGGTGTTGGTGAAGAACAATGAATATACCATGACTGCCAGAATGAACACATCTGTCTCAGAAGAAGTACAGCCAGAATGCTCCTTAGAAGCAAGGATGGTGAGATTTCATCTCATGTACTTCGGACATGTTATCAGAAGAGACTAGTCCCTGGAGAAGGACATCAAGCTTGGTAAAGTAGAAGGTCAGTGAAAAAGAGGAAGACCTTCAATGAGATGGATTGACATGGTGGCTGAAACAATGGGCTCAAGCATAACAACTATTGAAGATGTTGCAGGACCGGGCAGTGTTTCATTCTGTTGTACATAGGGTGGGTATGATGGCACCTAACAGCCGCCACAACAGATCATCAGGCCTTTCTTCCGAGGCACCTCTGGGTGGACTCGAGCTTCCAACTTTTTGGTTAGCAGCCAAGTACGTTAACCGTTTACACCACCTAAGGACTTTGAGGTTGTAGTAGGGCTTGCCAATAATAGTGTACATTCCTTCCAGGCCACAAAGGGAGAAGTGTGACTCAAATCAGTGTCCTGCCCTTGGATGTTTTTTATATGGAACTAAGGGGAAGCTGCTATTTTGTAGGTGAAAGCTTTGTGAGACATGATACTGGAGCTACTGGTGGCCGTTGATGCTGCTCTTGGAGGGAGCCAGGCTGAGAAGACAGAAGCAATGCAGTGACTGAAGCAGAGAGAAAAGAAAGACTCTGTAGCACTGTAGGCACTGGTGTTAGAGCCCTGAGGTCATCTATACCCTGCCCTTCTCATAGTTTGGTGATAAATACCAATAAATTCCCTCCTTGGAAAGATGGTTTGAGTTGGGCTTCCGTCACTTGCAACCAAGCCATGTTGACTAATTCATCATGCTCTTCATCTCCAGAAGCTCCTAACAAGAGAAAAAGATCTTTTATTTCAGCAAGAATTATATGACAAATGTGGCTATTATGTTATATATGAATTTTTACTCTAAAGGGGCTCAAACACCAAACTTGCTATGAAGTGTATATGTACAATTGAGCTTCAAATTATCTTAGACAGCTGCCTTGAATAACTTAGTACCCCAAAGCAGAGCCTAGCCTACATGACTGATTCTCAAACTACTTGTTCTACAAATTTTTGACCTATTGAAATGGTCCAAAGACCACCTTCCTTCCCCATTCACCAGCGCAACTTCCCATTCCCTACCTTCTAACCGCCCTCTGATTGCTATCGCTGTGGTGCTTCTGCACTGCCACACACACGAAAGTAGACATATCACTCACCTACTTAGACATGACCGTTCACAGACAGACATGATAGTATCATTCACACATTCACTGTCTTTTCAACTGCAGCCTGAGATGAACCCCCTTTCCCTTCATGACCATATGGGTAGCCATATCGGCTACACACCCAGCCCTTCTTTCTTATGTTTTTCCCAACTAGGATAACACCTGGTATCCCCATAAGGACCGCATTTTGAGAACCATTAGACTAGAGGACTTCCTAAGATTCCTATCAACACTATTATTTCTGCATAATAATAGCACAATCCTTTTTTTCTCTGCATGTTTTGTGTCTTTTTTGGCAATTACAGGGGCAGATTTGGGAAGTTCTCTCCCTTTCCTATCCTACAGTTACATAAAACCAAAAAAATGAGCTGTATATGAACCTCAACCAAGAATACTGTTTTCTCAGCTGCTTTTCTTTAACCTTGGGATCCCTGAATTGAAATGGGGGAAGGGAGAGTAATTAGGTATGATGCTTGAGAAATTGATTCCTAATAGTTTGTGAGGTTTAGGGTATTCGTCATTTCACCCACTATTCTAGTGTTTCTTTATAGTTTGCTCCACAAAGCAAAGGGTTCTTGGGAGGCAAATCTGTTTGAAATTATTCAACTCAAAGACTGACACTGTAAAATTAAATGAAAGAGGTAAAAAAAAACCTTATGGCAAAAGCATCAGTGGATTTCTAGAGTAAAGTTTTCTCCAGCTTCATGTGGAGGTTTTCAGATGGCCACAGACACTGAAGAGACAGAAAGAATTTTTAAAAAATAAACAGAAGGATTTTCCTTACAGTAGGAGAGATCCAAGTCCCACCCACACCATTTCTTTCTTTTTTTGCCTTGACCCTCAGCTGCTAACACGGCATAGAAATTACTGCAGACACAGTGGAGTTTGGAATCTCCATTAATATTTACATAGCTTGCCACCCAGGCTATGACCCACCCTGCTGTTTCAGAATGATAAATTCATCTGTCTCCACTGAGGCCCAAGCAGCCTTATTTCACTGGGGAATAAGTATAACTTCTGCCATACATGTGATGTGATTTTCATGTCTGGTTTATTAGTCTGCCTATCTCCTGAGTCTATTTCATAGTAAAAATGTATTTAATAAAACTTTGGAACCAGTAGAATTTTATAGCTCTCTCCAAAATTCTTATTCTCCCTAGTAGCTGTTAATATCACTAAAGTACAAGTAGGCACAAGGCCAAAAGGGAACAACAGGTAACCGTTCTGCAAATGCACCAAGGAATACACAGCCCCTATAAGTGAGGGGTACACTCTGCCCCTGCTAGATGAAGAAATGCATTTCTTCCCAGTAGCTCTCTGTTCCAACAATGAGTTTGCTTCATCCTTTGTGGGGAAAAAACGCATTGACAACATTTCAGTTTTTATCATTTTATTTGAACCCATCTGGGTTTTAAGAACCAAAGTCTGTAAGAAACATGATTTCTAAGGTCTCTTCCAGATTGAAAATTCAAAACAGAATATGATGAAACGATATATTTCTGTGTAGTACAGATGAGCGCCACCACCTTTCTGTCAGTTTGTTGTGCTTTGGTGGCTTGCATGTTGCTCTGGATTCTGGGAGCTATGCCATAGGTATTTCAAATAGCAGCAAAGTTACCCGTGTGGTGGACAGATTTCAGCAGAGCTTCCAGACCAAGACAGGCTAGGAAGAAAGACCTGGTGATCTACTTCCAAAAATTAGCCAGTGAAAGCCCTGAGGATTACAACATAATATTGTCTAATACAGTACTGGAAGATGAGTCCTCTAGGTTGGAAGGCACTCAGCAATGGACTCAAACATACCAATGATCATGAAGATGGTGCAGGACCAGGCAACATTTCATTCTATTGTACATGGGGGACACCATGAGTTGGAGCCAACTCAATGACAACTGATAATAACACAGACGAGTGTAATGAGAATTCAGAAAGGGGAAAAATGTATGGTAAGGTATAGTCAACTGTGGTATACACTGGTGCTACTCACCTATATTTCTGATTCTTCTTTTGGGTACACGGTAGGCTTCCATGCTCTCTCTCCTTGAAATTAGGTGTGGCCAGGTAAAGAGTTCTGGCCAAAGGGTCCTAAGCAAATATTACATTTATACTTCTGGGCTGGAACATTTAATCGCCAGTGTTAGATGTTCCTTTGTTCTCTTCCCCTGACACTTCAATGAGCAACATTTCAGAGAGAAGAACTAGTGCCAACCTGGATCCTGAAACAAAGATGTCGGGGGTTAGACCCCCTTCACTGACCTGGGATGGACATGTGATGGAAGAAGAAATAAACCTTTGTTCTTTTAAGACACTGAGATTTCAGGGTTGCTACTGCAACATAACGTCAACTCTCCTGACTGACAAATCAAGGATAGCTTTGTAGAGAAGGTGAGACTTGATTATATAGTGGAGAGAAGAGAGAAGAAACAGAAGTGAAAGATTCCAGAAACAGGATCTACTGTAATCCAGCAATCCTCAACAGTGTGAGATCAAATAAATAGGACTACCCAGAGATGGAGCTCAGGCATAGTGATTTTCAAAAGCTTCCCAGGTAATGCAAAAGGGCCTCTAGGGTTAAGAACGAGTGGTCTAAGTTGTAGAGATGAGAACAGAAAAAGAGTGAATAGATAGGATATGAAAAAGACACAGAGAGTTTTTGCAAATTCCATATCTTTCAGATAGGATTTCCAGATAACCTCAACCAAGATAGGAAATATACTTGTTAAAACTTTGTGCAACCCAAAAAACAAAAGAAAAAGAAAATCAGAATGGAAATATTGAGAATGTTCATGCATTGTGAAGAATGTAACCAATGTCACTGAACAATTTGAGTAGACATTGTTGAATGGGGATCTAAACAGCTGTGTATACCTTCACTGGAAACATAATAAAATACTAAAAAAAAAAAAAAGAAAACTTTGTGCAGCTCCCCCCCAAAAAAAAACACCTGACATGGGATCACTTCCAGTTAATAAGTTATCATTGTATCATTGTAGTTTCTCTTTTATTACTTATGTTGTATCATGTAGACCAAATGTTGGTTTTTTCAAAAACATATCTTTTGCTTTCTAAGAAAAAGATTTAAAAACCCACACAAAGTCATCTATTAATGAAACAAAAGTCGGTCTATCATACTCACGTATTCGTCCCACTAATAAAACTATTACTAAGAATATAAGTAGTAATATTTATTAAGTACTTACTATGAGCCAGGCATCATGCTAAGTAATTTGCAATAATAATCTCACTTATTCCCCACAACAACCCTGTTGAATAGTTACTATCATTATTCACATTTTGCAGAAGAGGAAACTGAGACTCAAAGACATGGAGCAAATTTATCAAAAATATGCAATACTAAAGGACTAGATCTTACAGGCGAATCTAGGTTCTTGTGAGTCCAAAGTCTACTATGTTGACTACTATGCCAAAAGGATTCACTAAAATTTCCTTTCACTCCATTGTTTTACTGAATAATTTAATAGAATAAAGAACTGGTTTTAATTTGAAGCCGAAGATATTTGATGGAAAAAACAAATCTGCTTATCAAGAAATATTGTTCTCCATGAGAAATAAACATGTCCAAAGCATCAGCATTCTTACAAAGAGAAATTTGCAGAGGGAAAGAGTGATTCCACCCCCCAACCCTACCCCCTCCCTCCACACACCCTGTCACCACCACCACCGCCCCGCCACTGCCAAGTGAAAACGTCTCAATTTGAACTTGTCCACAATTAGCCTAACTCAAAGTCAGGCCAACTCAAACTCACCAACTATTCACAGTTAATGTTGTAGAAGTCAATTTATTAACTGATATTAACAATATTAACTAATTCTTCCTCAGTGCAAAAGTAACTTCCATACTGAAAAATTTACAGTCAAGTATACTCTCATGAATACAGTTTATTCTCATTATTTGTGGTAGTTATAATCTATAACCAAACAAACAAACAAACCTGTTGCCATCAAGTCGATTTTGACTCATAGTGACCCTGTAGACAGAGTAGAACCACCCCACAGGTTTTCCAAGGAGCAGCTGGTAGATTCGAACTGCCAACCTTTTGGTTAGCCACGAAGCTCTTAACCACTGTGCCACCGGGGCTCTGTAATCTATAAATCACCACAAACACCAAATTAGCGAATACTGAACCATTGCTCCTAGGGAAAAATACAGGTTAGGTTCCTGTGAGCCTCTAGTCACATTTTTTGTCAACTGCTCAATACATAACCTTGTTTTATGTGTGTTTCTTTTTAAAAAAACACCTTATTTAATATATATTGTTGATTCATTAACATTGAATGCTCAGCCAACTGCACTATAACTCATGTCTGAGTGAAGCTTATCTGTTGTTGTTGTTGTCAGGTGCTGTCAAGTCATTTCTGACTCATAGCGACCCCATGTACAACAGAACAAAATGTTGCCCAGTCCTGCGCCACCCTCACAATTGTAGCTGTGCTTGAGTCCATTGTTGCAGCCACTGTGTCAATCCAACACATGTATTTCCTCCATAAGGCATGTCACAGCCTTCTTGTGCTTAGGAGTACTACATAGCACCTCGACACTACGCTTAGGGGCCATTTTAGACAGCAGAATCACCAACAAAGGGCAGAAAAATGTGAAAAACATGGCTCTAAATAGGCCACAAAAAAGACACTTGTTTATAGTATGGGAGCTGAAACAAAAAGGTAGAGTGTCACCTTGTTTGATGTGACATGCCTGGGAACACGTATGTGAGGCAATTCAAATTTTTCACAGCTCTGTGCATGTTTGTGAATGACCGTAAAAGCATTGTGAGAATTGATTTTGGGGTTACAAATAAACTTCGTTGTTGTTGTTAGGTGCCATCGAATTGGTTCTGACTCATAGCAACCCTATAGGACAGAGTAGAACTGCCCCATAGGGTTTCCAAGGAGCATGTGGTAGATTTGAACTGCTGACCTTTTGGTTAGCAGTCGAGCTCTTAAACACTATACTACCAGTGCTCCAAATAAATTTTAGGAGTAGGCAAATTTGCCATATACAGAATCCATAAATAATGAAGATCGCTTTAAGGTGGCTAGTCTTTTTTGTAAAAAGCTGCCAAATAACTTGTATATTAAAAGACCACCTGATAAAATGTAACACATATATCTTATATGCCTGAAGATATGTATACTTCTTGGCTGAGTGATAAAGCTTGTAAGAAATCAGAATGTTGCCTGTGGTCTTGCTGTGCAGAACTCCATAGAGACATCTGAGATGGATGTGCCAGTAAAAAAAAAAAAAATCACACTCCTTTTTTCCCAAAGAGTAAATGGGCACAGTAGCAAATAACATAAACCTACAAGGTGAGTGAGAATACTCACAAACAAGTCAGTTACAGTATTAAGTTATTGGCAATTCTTCACAGGCCTGACACTAAATTTTGATCGATATGTGCATAACTCTTAAAACCCAGGGAACTTATGTGACCCAAGTTTACAGTAACATTATATTCAAGGAAATAATGTCCAAATACCAAGAGTAATTTTAAGTGGAACACAAATCATTTACTTGCATTTCTTGAAGATCCCATTCAAAATCTTATTTCCTCTCTTTCCCAACTATCTAAATCCCAGAACTACTCCCAGAGACTAGAATCACTAAATTTTCCAAAACTGTCTATTGAAACACAGCCATGAATAATAGAATATATTACTGATAACACTTTCTCCTTTCTGACCTATCCCATTCATACTGGACTTGGCCATGTGACTTGCTTTGACCAATGGAATGAGTGGACATAACGTATCCCACATACCACAACCACCAAGAGGCTTTAACTGTACTTGTATGGTTGACTTCATCTCTTGTGCCCACTTCTGCCTGCCCTTTCCCATGAGAAGAGAATGCTGGAAAAAGATGCATGGAACAGACATGAACCTGACCCGCTGCATAGAGCAGAGCCACCAGAGCTGACCACAAACCTGTAAGTAAGGAATTAATGTTTGTTGCTGTAGGTCACTGAGATTTGGTTTTGTTTGTTACATAATATATTGCAGCAAAAGCTAATAAAGCACATCAAAAAGTTAAACATTCAACTACCATATGACCCTGCAATTCCACTCCTAGGTACATATTCAAGAGACTTGAAAGCAGCAATGCAAACAGATACATGTACACCAATGTTCACTGCAGCACTATTCACAGTAGCCAAAAGGCAGAAACAACCTAAGTGTTCACCAACAGATGATAAATGGATAAAATGTGGTACCTACATACAATATAATATTGCTTAGTCATAAAGAGAAATGAAGCCCTAATATATGCTACACTTGAAAACATTATGCTGAGTGAAGCAAGTCAATCACAAAAGCACAAGTATTGTATGATCTCACTTATATGAAATATCTAGAATAGGCAAATGTATAGAGACCAAAGTTTATTAGTGGTTATTGTGGGGCAGGGGGAGTGAAGAGTGAAAGAGGGAGTCATCATTTAGGAAGCATTAAGGTCCCTGGGTGGTGCAAACACTTTGTGCTTGGCTAGTAAACAGAAGGTTGGCGGTTTGAACCCACTCAGGGGCACCTCAGAAGAGAAGGCCTGGTGATCTGCTTCCACAGATTGTAGCCAAGAAAACTGTATGGAGTAGTTCTACTCTGTAACAGAAGGGGTCACCATGTGTCGGAATCCACTGGATGGCACAAGACAGCAACAAAGTATCTGTTAATGATAATGAAAAATTTGGAAAAAGATACTGATGATGGTTGCACAACATGATTAATGTAATTGGCGTCACTGAATGGTACATGTAAACATGACTGGAAAATGTCATGTTATATGTTTTTACCAAAACAAACCAACCAACCAACCAAACCCACTGCCAGAAAGCCAACTGCATGCAAAAAAGCTAATCCATCATGGATTTTCTCCTTTCCCCTTGTTTCCTCTCTATTACCAGCAAACAAGGACCCTGCCTCTTTAGGAGGGGGCAGGAGAGGTAAATTGGAATAGGCAATACAAGATCAATAGAGAGAAGGAACTAGGTAATGGTCGGAAAAGTGACGTCATGTGGCATCAAAGAAGACAGCAGCTAAGACCTGAGACATAAAATAACACGACCATCAATGAGTCCTGTAGTTAACAAAGAGAAGCAGAGGAGATATTATCCGATGCCCAAGTAGAAGACTATAATCATCTCAAATAAAAATATATGCCACCTTAGCTTACTTGTTTGCAAGAAAATGAAGCATCTGGGGTTTAATGTGAGCAACTATACTGGTAGGAACTTAAGCCAGGGATATGTGTGACTACTGCCCAGCCCTACTTGATTGTACTCTATCCTGTGTTGTCCTGAGAATATCTGACCCATGGTTGCAGCCTTAAAAATAAATACTGATATTATTTCCTGCATGAAACTAAATCCATAACTTAGAGACTGTTGATTACTTTTGTACTTTCATCCAGCTGTGTGGGAGACCAAGGACTTGAGATTAATATCTGCTTTTGTCCTGTGAGCAGTCTAGCGCCCAACACATGTTTCCTTTGGTGAATAATATTTGATGTTGGTAATAAGTCCTTAACTGAATTACCAATTGGTGTCTTCGTAGGAACAACCAGAAGCTAGGAGCATCTTTGCCTCCAGAAAGACTGAGGATTATAAACCCTGATGGGCAGAGTAGACATGTGCAGGCCCACAGCATCGTCACTTGTCAGATGCCTTGACCACTTAGTCAAGATAACCACTGAGAACAGGTTGACCGTTTGATCAACATTAAGCCTCAATTTATCTCAGGTTCCTGATGGTTGGAGTCAATATAGGCCCACAGTGAGAAAGCCCATGCTGTCATTGCTTAAGCTAATCCTGTTCTCAGAAAAATATAAAACCCTTTGACAGTATTCTGTTTGCTACAGTTCATCATTCTTATATCACCAAAAAGGTCAAAATCAATAAAAAAAAATTAAACCGTGTGCTATTTTCCAAGCACTCCATCTCCCTGCCGCTATCTAAAGGAGCCCTGTGTAAAATCTTTATTTTCCCTTAGTCCGTTCTTCTTCCAAAAAACACCAATTCTTTTTTAACGAATTGATACGGCAAGTCGTTTTCTACCCACTTAAAAGTACCAATATAGGAAAATCCTTTGTAAAGAGCTGATGAGGCAACTGTAAGGAATGAGGGATGAATGCTAACATTTCTGCCCTGCCTGTGTGACTAAGATTTATAATCGCAAACCTGCAAATCTCTGGCTTATGTATGCAAATGTGGGGCCAATTAGTGATTCACCTGCAACCGCTAATTAAAAGGCCTGGGGTGATCGATTGCCACAGAATGGGCAGACAGAGCCCCGACCGCCCAGCAGCAACTATTCCCACACAAAGGACAGTCCAGGGAGAGAATATCTGAAGATAAGCTCCCTAAAGAGCCATCAGAATTTTATATCTACTAATTTGGAAGGAAAAAAAATAAATCGTGTGGGAAAGTGTAATTATAATGCAGCTAGAAAATAAAAACAGGCAACGCCACAAGTCAAGCATTGTTGCATCATTAAAGGAGAAAATCGCCCTTCTGGGTAATTTTCCCATGGAATTCAGAACAAAAAAAAAATTGGAAAAAGGTTTGGAAGAAACCACATGTGATTCTTTCCCCTCCAATTACTACAAATTTCCACAGTTTTCAACTCAGCAAAATGCCTGAACCAAAGCTTGGCAAATAGAGAATAAAGCTGTTAATAAAGTAAAAATTTTGAGTCTAGGCCTTCCAGACAGAACTAAGTTGAGTAAGCTCTTCTATCACTTAAACCAGGTTTTGGGAGCAGATTTTAATTTATTCAATTTCTGACTTTAAGTTTCAGCTAAAACAATGCAATTAAAATTCAGATTAAAAACAAACAAAAATCTCTGCTTCTCATTGCCTATAGGTAGCCACATCTACAGATCTCCAGTTCTCTCCAGCATCAAAAGCTAGGCTCTCTCTTCCCATTGTCAGCCGCTTGGGCTCTGTCACAGAGACATAAATAACCAAACCATTGCTGTGACCACAGTGCTTTATGATCTACTTGTCCCTCAAACCCATACCTCTTCATGATTCTCACGCCTCAACCCAAAGCACAACCACGGCATCAGCTACTTGGACCTAGGGCCAGGCCTGTGGCCACACAGACTTTGCCTTCAAAGGGACTGCTAACTGCAGGGTCTTGTTTGGTTAAGAGCGGTTCTCCCAGGCAGCCCTAGCCTGTTTGGAGCACATGAGGGCTCCTGCTGAATGGCTTCCCCTACCTGGCATCCCAGAGGTATTGGGGACCTAATGAGGTGTCACATAAAAATAAAAAATTTTAAAAAACTCCTTAATTAAGTAACCTCAGAGGGGAAACAGTAGGTGGCCAATGTCAGCATGCTACTGGCAGGAAAATCTAGTAGAAGCTCATTAGGTTTTACCTCATCAGTAAATGTCACTGCCTTGGAGAAAGAGTAAATAAATAAGTAACCCTCAGTCAAGGTGTGCCAAAATGCTGAACTTTAGCTTGTGCAGCTATACCACCCAAAGAGTCTCCTGTTTGCTCAGCCTTATTTATAGTCCCTTATAAGGGAGCTCTGGTGGCACTGTGGTTAAGAGCTCAGCTGTTAACCA
The DNA here is from genome assembly GCA_030035585.1 of Dugong dugon. NCBI lineage: Eukaryota > Metazoa > Chordata > Mammalia > Sirenia > Dugongidae > Dugong > Dugong dugon. Next base: position 87,142,379 of record CM057460.1, on the reverse strand, counting down.
AAAAGTCAGCAGTTCGAATCAATCAGCTGCTCCTTGGACACTCTATGGGGCAGTTCTACTCTGTCCTATAGGATCACTATGAGTCAGAATCGACTCGACAGCAATGGATTATAAGGAAGCCCTGGTAGCACAGTGATTAAGCTGCTCAGCTGCCAACCAAAAGGTTGGTGATTTGAGCCCACCAACCACTCCACAAGAGAAAGATAACAATCTGCTTTCCTATCATGCTCCGTGACTATAATCACACAGTAGAAGCTCATTTTTCATCACTGAATAGTTTTCCACCCCACCTGCACTGTCCTGTCAAACACTTTTCAACACACGCACACCAGACTTGAGTTTCCCTGAGAGCAGGGACCTTGGTTTATTGTCTTAGTATATCCAGCATTCAGCACTGGTGTGGAGGTTAATAAATGATTGTTGAATGAATGAATAGATGAATGTCATTTATTATAGACTGCTTCACAGGTTCCAGTATACGTCTTTCCCGTTCCTACCCACAGTACCCTGATTATTAAGTTCTCCCTGCCTGGAATGCTTTGCCCCTCGCCCACCATTCTCTAGATTTATTCCACTCATATTTCAAGAACAAACTCAATCCATTCTCTTGCATGAAGCATTCACTAAACACTCCAGCCTACCTGGATTTCTTGACTCTCTGGTCTCAAATACTAATTACCATCTATATAATTCAATTTAGAATTTAATTACATGCCCTTTTGCTTTATTCATGTGAGTCTTGTCACAAACGCTTTAGGAATAGTACCAATTCTTATATTAAAACAACAAAATCTGCATTGAACAAGCACTTTGTAGCTCTCAGACACAATATCTTCTTTAATCCTCCCAACAACCCCATGAGTTGGTTCTTGTACACATCCCTGTTTTTCTGAGGTTCTTATTCCAGGTCTGCCTGTTACTAGTTTTGTAAGCCTCAAAGCCAATGTTTTTCCTTCACCACCACACTGCCACTCTTGCCATTTGGAGATCAGTACTGATACACTTGTCAGTGACCAAAGAACTGATAGATACATTCAGCAGCAGTTCACATTCTCTCTTTAACTATAAGCCTTTTGAAATGTTTATCCCACCACTTTCCTAATATCTACGTTGTCCTAGCCTTCATTTACTTTTACTCTTTTATTTCACCTTTATCCCTGTCACAACAAATTAACTGCATAATTAGGGGTCTGGATTCCTTTAACTTAGCCTTTAGGTCATAAGCTTACTACACAAAGTATTAGGGTGACTAAGGCTACTCACTTCAAGGAGCCTTGGTGGCACAACGGTTAAGCACTCAGCTGATAATGGGAAGGCTGGCAGTTCTAACCCACCCAGTGGCCCCATGGGAGAAAGACCTGGAGATCTGCTCCCCATAAAGATTACAGCCTAGAAGACCCTATGAGGCACTTCCCTCTGTCACATGTGATCACTATGAATCAAAAACTGACTTGACCTCACCTAACAACAAGAAGACCGTTACGAGCGGTGTAAACATTAATGCGTTTAGCCGCTATCCAAAAGGTTGAAGGTTGGAGTCCACACAGAGGTGCCTTGGAAGAAAGGTCTGGTGATCTACTTCCAGCCATTGAAAAGGGTGGAGCACAGTTCTACTCTGATGCACATGGAGTCATTACCTATACTTACTGTCAAATGGACTTAGCATTTGGTTTTTTGGGTTGCCTTAGATTGTCCTAACACAACTTGAGAAATAAAATTTACTGGTGCTTGTTTCACTATAAAGATAAACTAATATGAATGAAGTTAATGAGGATTCATTCCCAAGTAAGTATGTTTTCTAATTCTTAAAGGGTGCTTCAGTCACAGAATATTTAAACAGAACTCTGAGGATGTTTTTGTAAAAGAGTTTTTGAAGACCCTGCTGTCTGTTGGCCTCTACCCGGAATCAATGACCAGCAATGGCTCTGAACTTAAGGAGTCCTCTACTTGGGCTGACTAAATGCAGAGCAACATCCTTATTCTGCCAGTGTATTCTCTTGTTTTGGGTGACAGCTTTACATTTCAAAGCTCTTTTTCCCCCTTTTTCACCAAGTATATTCTCTCACAAAATTTTTAATATCAAAAATCATAAAATTTTCATTACATACACTGATATACATATCATAACATGCAGTCATCATGAATACTGCTTGGTTTGGGAACAGGCTAGAGAAAGCCTAAGAAAACAAAAACTATATAAAAATTAGGTTTTTAAAAATAAAATCCATAAGCAAAGCATTATTGAAGAAAAAGAACGAAGTAGGAGGCCTCACACTACCTAATCTCAGAATCTACTATACAGCCATGGTAGTCAAAATAGCCTGGCACAGGTACAATGACAGACACATAGACCAATGGAACGGAATTGAGAACCCAGATGTAAATCCACCCACCTATGGACAGCTTATCTTTGACAAAGGACCAACGTCTATTAAATGGGGAAAAGACAGACTTTTTAACAAATGGTGCTGGCAAAATTGGATGTCCATCTATAAAAAAATGAAATAGGACCTATACCTCATACCATACACAAAAACTAATTCAAAATGTATCAAAAACCTAAATATAAAATCCAAAACGATAAAGATAATGAAAGAAAAAATAGGAAAACACTAGGGGCCCTAATACATGGCATAAATACAATACAAACCATAATTAACAATGCACAAACAGCAGAAAACAAACTAGACAACTGGGAGCTGCTAAAAATTAAACACTTATGCTCATCAAAAGACATCACTAAAAAGAGTAAAAAGAGAACCTACAGACTGGGAAAAAATTTTTGGCTACAACATATCCGAAGAGGGTCTAATCTCTAAAATCTATAGAATACTTCAATACTTCAACAACAAAAAGACAAATAATCCAATTTAAAAATTGGCAAAGGATATGAACAGACACTTCACCAAAGAAGACGTTCAAGTGGGTAACAGACATTCAAGTGGGTAACAGACACATGAGGAAATGCTTGAGATCACTAGCCATTAGAGAAATGCAAATCAAAACTACAATGAGATACCATCTCACCCCAACATTACTGGCATGAATTCATCAAAAAAACAGAAAATTGTAAATGTTGGAGACATTGCTGGGAGACTGGAACTCTTATGCACTACTAGTGGGAATGTAACATGGAATAACCACTATGGAAAATGATATGGTGCCTCCTTAAAAAGCTAGAAATAGAAATACCATACGATCCAGCAATCCTACTCCTAGGAATATATCCTAGAGAAATAAGAGCCATCACAAGAATAGATACATGCACACCCATGTTCACTGCAGCATTATTCACAATAGCAAAAAGATGGAAACAACCTAAGTATCCATCAGCAGACGAATAAACAAATTATACATATACACAATGGAATACTACACAACGATAAAGAACAATGATGAATCCACAACACATCTCACAACATGGATGAATCTGGACGGCATTATGCTGAGTGAACTAAGGCAGTCACAAAAGGACAAATATTGTATGAAATCACTCTTATAAAAACCCAAGAAAAGGTTTACACACAGAAAAAAACAATCTTTGATGGTTACAAGGAAGTGGAGAGTTGGGGAGGGATATCACTAGCCAGATAGCAGACAAGTGTTAACTTTGGTAAAGGGAAAAACAATACACAATGTAGGAAAGTCAGTACAATCTGACAAAGGCAAAGTCATAGAAGCTTCCTAGACACATCCAAACACCTTGAGGGACTGAGGGCTGGGGACCATGGTCTTGGGCGACATCTAGGTCAATTAGCATTATGTAGTTCATAAAGAAAATATTCTATAGCCCACTTTGGTGAGTAGTATCTGGGCTCCTAAAAGCTTTTGAGCAGCCATATAAGATACATCTATCGGTCCCAGCATGTTCAGAGCAAAGGAGAACAAAGAAAACCAAAGACAAAAGGAAAACATTTGTCCAAAAGACTAATGGACAACATGAACCACAGCCTTCACCAGCCTGAGCCTGGAAGAATTAGATGGTTCCCGGCTACCACCACTGACCACTCTGACTGGGATCACAGTAGAAGTTCCTGGGCAGAGCAGGAGAATAATGTAGAACAAAATTCAAATTCACACAAAAGACCAGACTTACTGGTCTGATGGTGACTGGAGGAACCTCCAAGACTATGACCCCCAGACACCCTGCTAACTCAGAACGGAAGCCACTCATAAAGTCCACCTTTCAGACAAAGATTAGACAGGCTTATAAAACAAACAATAACACAAGTGAGGAACGTGCTTCTTAGTTCAATCAAGTATACGAGACCAAATGGGCAATACCTGCTCAATAGCAAAGGTAAGAAGGCAGGAGGGGACAAGAAAACTGGATAAATGGGCACTGAAAATCCAGGGCAAAAAGGGAAAGCGAGAGAGTACTGACACACTGCAGGAACTGCAATTATTGTCACAAAACAATGTGTATAAAATTTTTGAATGAAAAACTAATTTGCTCTGTAAACTTTCACCTAAAACACAATAAAATTAAATATATATATGCAATTAAAACCTTAGACCTTAAATTTAAAAATAAATACATAAAATCGAACTTCTGCTAATATATGAACATACTCTGGAAAACTTGTATTTCTTTTTGTTTAATAATATGTCAGAATATTCAAGGACTGTTGATTGCCGATTGGTTTTATTTTGACATCATGACATTTCAATTACAAGGTAACAATAAACAGTGGCCTCCAAAAAAGAAGCCAAAAAACACACTGGAAACTTCTTTCATTTCACCCAATGAAATTCTGCTTCCCAATAACTCGACATGGATTTGGCCAGCTTATGGTAAAGTTTAAACTTAACAAACACATCTTCAAGATATACTAGCTAGAAGAGTTGAGTTGTGGTATTGATACTTACACAGCCTTTTCCAGTCTTCAGCTGTGACCATCCCTTAGGAAAGAATACTTTCTTTTATTTTCTGCCTTTGATCCATATGGGCCCAGACTTAACAACCTATCAACAATCGCTTCTGTGCAACTGGCAAGTCAAAGTCCTGTGTCAATAAAGAGCTCCCACATTGTCTACAGCATCAGACCTGCTTCTCCCACAGGTTTTCCACATGCGCAAAGCACAGAGCTTTATCTTGGGCAATTCCAATAAAATAGCTGCAGCTGATTTATTAGAAAATAGCTAGACAGTAATCTAGGCAAGGCTATTTCACTGCTGATAGTCTATCTACTCTTTCCTTGGCACTGGCTTCTGAAGCTCCCAATCAGGGGCAGATTAACCAGTAAACACGGTATGCACTGGCTTACAGTAAGCAAGGTTTCAGGTGAAATCGTGCCTTACAGATTAGAAAGTAAGCACAGTTAAGCCCGTGCTCACCTTGCTTATTTGGTAATCCGTCCCTGCTCCTAATGGTCTAATTTATCATGTCCTTTGAACACTTCTTCCTAACCTTAGTAGAAGATTCTAGTGATAAATATATAATGACTAATCAAGTCTTCTCTGGTTTATTTATTCATACTGAATTAATTATTAACTTTTCAAACTTGCTCTTCCTGGGGCACCATTACTTATTCTTTCAACTCCACATTGTCAAGTGCTCACATCTGCATTATCTTTGGAATTATAACCAGTAAGAGGGAAAGCAGAATGCCAAAAAGCAGAGAGAAGGAAACTCGCTACACTTAGAAAAAGGTTAGAGGCCATCTTGTATTCCAAATCTCCAAAGACAGTGAAAGAAAAAAAGCACATAGGCCATAACTCATCATTATAAGCCCAGTAAATCTATCAGAAGACCCAAGCTTTCTTGTTTTCTAATATAATTTCTTTGCCTATTAAAGAAGAGTCAAGATTCTTATATTATGATGGTGACAAGTCTTGCTCTTGGGATGGAAGATCATTTAGAATTTGCATTGAGAAATCATTCTGATATTTTGTTTCTGTGTATCTAACCAGAAGGAGAAATCCAGAGGAAAAGAAGTATTTAGAAAGCAATGAAGTATTAAGCTCCTTTTATAGGAACCCCATGGAGCCTTAGTGGCATAACAGTTAAGTGCTCAGCTGCTAACTGAAAGGTTGGCAGTTTGAACCCATCGAGCAGCTCCACAGGAGAAAGACCTGGCAGCGATCTGTTTCTGCATAGATTACAGCCAAGAAAACCCTATGGAGCAGTGCTACTATGTCACATGGGGTTGCTGTGAATCGGAATCAACTCAACTGCACCCAACAACGTGGAACTCTGTAACTCTTCTCTTTTCTTTTCATCACTGATGTCTTAGTTACCTAGTGCCGCTGTGGCAGAAATAGCAAAGTAGATGGCTTTAAAGAACAGAACTTTTTTTTTTTCTCACGGTTCTAGAGGCTAAAAGTCCAAATCAGGGTCTCAGCTGTGTCTATTCCTTTTTTGTCAGTAACCCTAAGCATTTCTTGGTTCCTTGGTGATCCTCAGATGACACTTGTCTTCCCGTGTGTGTGTGTTTGCCTGTCTACTCTGCTATTTTTATATCTCAGAAATGATTAGGTCTAGAATCAAGCCTATACTGATACGACCTCAACTGATTGACTGATTGTATGACATTAGATTACATTAGATATAAGGTCATCACATTACATTAGATTACATACACAGGTATAGGAGTTAGATTTCCAACACAGAGTTTTGGTGGACACAATTCAACCTATAACGACCAGCTCTTCGTTTTAAAAGAATCCAGAGATAAAAAAATAAGAAAAAAACAAAACTTGATGTTAATCTGAATACAGGTACCATGTAATGCATTGCATGGGTCTTCTAGTGATTCCTACTAGATCCTAATATGTTAGGGAAAGTGGTCTGGGGCTGCTCTGCCTGTAGTCTGTCAAAAACCTTCCCCTATTCCCTAGGTTCTTGGGAAGGTTCCACAAACCTGTCTTTTTTTCTAGACCACATTCAACACTTGCTCAATTAACTAAGCCTTCAAAACTTTTCTTACCCCAGGGGGGAAGTTAGTAGGGGTATAGATAAAACAAGATTGGCCTTAAGTTAATAATTGTTGAAGTTGAGTATTCAGTATGTGAGAATTTGTTATACTATTCTCTCTACTTTTGTATGTATTTGAATTTTCCTTAATAAATTTGCCATAAAAAAAGCTTAACCCACCATTATCTTAGTCAAATGTGGTATTTTAAATGATAAATTCTGAAAATCATCTCACAAAAAAAATACTATAATGTCACTGTCATAAGAAATTGTCCCTAAGCAATAGAGCATAGTCCTTTCTCCTCCCTTACTGCAAGTTAATTCAATTTACACGCTTTCTTCACCTCCACTCTGCCCTTCTCTTTCCCTTAAAAAACATAATCAGTTGCGTTGACAGGTCTGTTGTGACAACTAGTTGTGGATATAATTTCTGTTGTAGATACTGTTGATGCCCTACCCTACCCAGACCCCCTTCAGCCAGGGCATCTCCCAGCTGCCAAAAGTGTCAGCCAGGCGTATGCTGGCAAACCTTTAACAACTGGCTCCCCACAGGGGCAAAAGAGCTCATTTGTAGTTTTTGTTGATTTTTCAGGTGTAAATGCTCCCATCATGGCTGATTTCAACCACCCTGTGTGAGGTCACTGAGGGCACAGTTGGGAAAACTTGTGTACATCAGTTCTCGTGAGCTGTTACGAGCTGGCTCCAGCCCACCACTGGTGGTTTACAGCTCACAGCTGTTCCCTTCTCTGAGTGTTGAGTATGTGAGGGTTTATTATAATTGCCCCCACCTGCAGAGAGCCATTTCTCAGCAGAGGTTACACTTTCACCTAGGGATAGACAATGACTAACTAATATGGGGGCACAAATTCCCAGCCCCTTTGCCTCAAGGTGGGTCAATTAATTCAGTGATGTAATTTGTAAGCCAGAGCCCTTCATGATTCAGATCACTTCCTGGAGACCACACCATTGTTCAGTTCTTCCACTTTTCTATCCTGCTTTGCTCACTTATTTGTAGACTTTAAAAAATAAAAATAAAACCCAAACCTGTTGCCATCGAGTCAATTTCAACTCATAGTGACCCTATAGGACAAGGTAGAACTGCTTCGTATGGTTTCCAAGGAGCATCCGGTGGATTCGAACTGCGGGCCGTTTGCCTTTTGGTTAGCAGCCAAGCTCTTAACCACCGTGCCACCAGGGTTCCATTAGCAGACTTAGCCCTCAGTAAATTGCATACAGCTGTATCTTGTCTCAGTCTCCGCTTCTAGGAAACCCAACCTAAGACACATTCAAAACATACCCCAAGGAGTAAGCTTTCCCAAACTTTCCCTCCAATGTACCCTTAATGAAATAAATAATTCCAATCCCAGGAGACCTAGGAGAAATACAAGCATCCAACCATAAACCCCACGTGTTTGAAGCCTTCTATTTCACAACAAAAATGCATACAAAATTTTAAACCATGTTCCATAATATTGTATTTAACATAAAAAAAGGTCATCCTTTTCTCCAGAATTCTTTAGTAGAATCGATGCTCCAAGAGGTTGGACTACACTGGTCCCGTGCTGTACCAGCCCTGAAGATGTGCATGCCCCAATCTGGGAAACATGGAAAAGGTTGGGCGGGAATTGCTCTACATTCAAACCCTACAACGTGCAGTATGCTTTCCCAATCTTTTAGAGACTGTCTCTTCAGCACTACCAGTTCATAACAAATCTACTGCAAACATAGCATCAGTAACCCCCGTTTCTCCTTTAGTTTAATCAGGAAGGAAGGAAGGGAGAGAGGGAGGTAGGGAGTAGAAAGGAAGGGATTTAATCATTATTAGAGCTCAAAGTGATCTTCAATTATTCTTTCTAGCCTTCCATTTTGCAGAAAACTAAGACGTGGGCATAAAGTAATTTGCTTAAGCTAAAGAAAAGCAGGTAATGCTGGAAACAAAACCCCACATATCTGGATTCCTAAGCCAGTGTTCTCTTTGCTTGGCCACGTTGCAGCCCATCTCTCACAGACAACATCCGTATTAACACAGGAGCAGAAAGATCTGAAGTCTGTGGTCACTCAGTCAAACGTCTGTGTGATTTCCCAGAGTTGGGTGGTTGTTTATTTAGCAAAGCAGCCTTCAGACTCCAAGGGGTTCCAAGTATGAGTTAGAAACAGCTGCTTTATCTAAAAGGAAGGCGAAATGGAGAATTGTCTAGTACTTCCCAGCTGTAATTCCTTGATAATAAACGGTCCGAGAATGCCCTCTGGTGCCTTCCTGCTGCGTGTTCAGTTGCATTAGAGGCAGGAGGTGGCTATGGGAAAAGGAAGAAGAAAAGCGGGCCTCCTGGAAATGGTTTTCTCTCCCAACAAATGTGGCGTGGGTGTTCTGTGAGCAAACTGGCAGGATCCAACCAGGAAGTTGGATAAAAACATTATATGGGTATGCCTCTGTTGCATTTGTCTTTTGTTCTGTAACAATGACTGACTCTTTTTAACTGCACAATTATTTCAATGCTTACTAGACTCATATTATATTAATACAAGTCATAGAAACAATAACAAATCTGTAGGCATAAAATCTCTAACACAATTTTAATTTAAGCATAACCTTCTCTGGTTTACTGCATAACATGATTACCATTTCCCAAGAAAATGAACAAAAGCATAGCCTTGGGCTCTGAGAATGGAGCTCACTGCCTCAAGGTCACTGTCACTTTATTTCTGGTGGCATATATTTGACAAAAAGAAGTTTGACACATGCGCCACAAGATACACCCCTAACGTAGTTGAAAGGAGCATTGAGTAAAAGCAAGGGAAAGAAGAGAGACTCAAATACAATTAAAGATTTTCTAGGGCTATGACCTAGAGAAGTTTGTCTCTTTTAAACCATATATACTTCAGAAATTTCACATATGGAAGGGCAAACATATATTTCGGCCCTCCCTCAGATCAGGACTGTAATAGGACCAAAAAAAAAAACACCAAACCCGTCACCGTCGAGTTGATTCTGACTCATGGTGACCCCATAGGGCAGAGTAGACCTCCCCCATAGAGTTTCCAAGGAGCACCTGGTGGATGTGAACCGCTGACCTTTTGGTTAGCAGCTGTAGTACTTAACAGCTACGCCACTAGGGTTTCCAGTGATAGCAATAACTATCATTTATTGAGTCTTTACTAGGCACCAGGTAATGTGCTAAGCGTTTCACATGGATTATTTAATTCACAGCCTTACAACAACCATAAAAGAAAGAAGCCTCAGGTGTCTCTACACAATTTCCCACATTATACAGAGAAACCCGAGGCGGTAAGTAAATTGTCCAAGGACACACAGCCATCAGGGAAGCCAGATCTCAAACATCAACCTGTTCAACCACCAAGCCCACACATTTACCTATCCCAACATATGACATCTCCAGCTATCCTGAACAGCTGTCCTGCCCCTTTCCTCGAATCCATTCGGTAACAAAAAACTCATTCTATTATTCAACAACCCTCATTGCTTAAAGAACATGCATGACTCCATGTTTTGTACCCTTTGGTCTTAATTTTGTCTACTGGAGCTACACAGAAGATTAACGCCTCTTCTACTTGACATTCCTTTAAATATTTGGAATTGAATATCAGGTCACCAGCCCCCCTTCCCAGTCTTCTTTTCTCTAAGCTAAACAGCTCCAGGTTCTTCAACTGTTCCTTGTATAAGCTGTTTTCCAAGTTTTTCACTACCAGGGCTCACTCCAGTTTGTAGATTATCCACTCCACTCGCCTGCCCCCTGCTGCTCCAAAAAAAACAAAAGAAAATGCAGTATCTAGAGCTGAACACTTCCAGTGTAGTCTGACTGTAGCAGAGCATAGTGGGACTATTACCTCTTTGTTATCAAAACTGTATTTCTACTGAATTGTACACTTTAAAATGGCAAAATTTTGTTAGATACATTTTACAATAAGATATTTTTTAATGAAAAAAAAACCTGTATTTATAACTAAAATGTAACTGAAGATGACCTTAACTCTTGCAGCGGCCACTGCACCTTGATCAATTTATCATTCAAATGGAGTTCACAATTAAAAAAAAAAAAACCTCATCCTTCCTCACACAGATTGCTTTAAGCCAGACCTTCCCCCTTCTTACAAACGCATGCTATATGTTTTAACTGAAATGAACAATTATTCTACACTCCATATTTCTATTTGTTTTAATTTCTTAATTTTCCCTATTAAGATAATCCAAAGCCCAGGTCAAGATGTTGAAAAGGTTGGGTCCACAAACACAGCCCTGAAGCTCCATCCCAGGTGGCATCAATTGGAATTCAGTGGCCTTTTGGATATTACCATCCAAGTGACCATGAATCCTCCTATTTTTACTATCACCCAGCTCATATATCTTCATCTTTCCCACAAGGACGTCATGAGAGACTCTATCAAACGTCTTCCTGAAATCCAGACACATTTTGTCTGTGGCATTTCCCCTCCCTACCAGTCTCCCCACTCTATCAAAAAAAGGAAATGAGGTTAGCTGGGCATATCTTGTTTTAAGCAAATCCACATTGAGTGAATCCATACTTACATATACCAACAGGCTTAGTGGGATTTTTATTTCAGAAAATGGAAAGTTCCTCCAAGAAACCTAATTTTGAACAGACTATAAAGAATCAACATCTTAACTACATTTTGTACCTTTAAAAAACACTTAAAAATATTCTATATCCAGAATAGGTAAATGCATAGAGTAGGGGGTGGTAGGAATTTGAGGGGGTATTGTTTAAGCAGGACACAGTTTTTGTTAAGGGTGATGAAAAAATTTGGAAACAGGTAGTGGTGATTGTTGCACATCATGATGAATGTAGTTAATGACAATGAATTTTAGACATAAAAACAGTTAAAATGGTTTGTTACATATATTTCACCACAATAAAAATTTTAAAAATATTTTTAAATATATTTTTAAGGACCATCAATAACATCAAGCAACTCAGCATTAATGAATGATAAAGCAAACAACAGTTAAATACTGCATGTCTAAAATACAATTAAAATTTGATTTACTGAAACCGCATTAACCAGGACTGGAGCTTTTTCTGCACCACACTTTCTACCAGAGAGATAAACCTTACCTAAATGATTTGATATTTGGGTTGAGTTCTATATTCAATACACATTAAGTTCCTCTTTCTAAAACTTTAATAGCTGCCATTCTGAACAATGAAAATTGAGGTGGTACTGAAAGAGTCCTATATCATAGACAAAAGATTCTATTTTGTAAGTATACGATATGTACTAAAGCAAAAAAATTAGATTAAGATATTTTATAAATTTTATTAAAAATAATATAGCAGTTGGAATGTATCAAGCATGTTCTGAGAGCTTTACAAGTATCAACTTATTTTATCCCCATAATAACCCTTTGTGATAGTGACTTTTATTTTTTTCATTTTAACAGGAGACAACAAAGGCACAGAGAGGTTAAATGACTTGCTCAAGGACACATAGCTAAGAAGTGATATGGAGCCTCAACATTGAAAAGTAAAGGTTTTAAGCTTAAAACTTAAACCAAAAAAAATTCATAGGGGCATTTCATTCTCTCCCTGGGAATTCTCAAAAGGTCTTAAGTACTTTCCCTATTTCTCCTCACATTGATTGGCAATAGTATGTCTTCTTCATAAAATAACAGAATGAAAAGGTAGAGAATGAGAAAAATCAAACAATGTGCAGGGCCACACATGGCTAGTTTTTGTTCAAAAATTCTCAGATTCTTGAGTTTCAAGTCACTGACTTTGCCATTTCAATGCCTAATTCTTGTAGCAGCCCCAACACCTACAACACTGCCTGGCCCTTGGCAGGTACTGAAGAAATCTTAATTTAATTCAGTTCAATTGGTTTGTTCTTGAGGCATTTCCAAGCTATCCTGTATAAAGGTAGGAATAACAATCCCAACATTTACCTCAAAATACTCTCCAAATCCTGTTAGCTTACCTTTTCACACAAAGGAGATTTGGACCCTTATTTCTACAAGCAGGATTTAGGACACTTGCCCAAGAAGTAGATTATGCTTCAAAAATTATAAGAATTACCAAACACAAACCCCAATAGAACACTCTAGTGTGGTTATATTTTATGTAAATTTGAAATAATGTGATATAAAAAATATTAACAAGTTCTCTTCATGCTCAAAGTTTAACGTAATATAAATCTCTCAAGTTTCAATTATTTTCAAGGATCAAATAATTTCAAAGCTGGTAGGCTAAGTGAATTGTAAAATGTGCCTAGGCTACTCCCTGAATTAAGGCAAGTCTGAATTATGCAAAGTCTTCAGGACCACATCCTTTTTGTAAATGCCACCAGCCTCTGCACGTCACCAAGGGACAACACAAATGAAGCACTACTTTACAACTTGATGGTCAAAGGCTCGAAGGCCAAATAAACTCAGAAGCTTCAAGCCAAAGAAAGCTCGAAAATCTACAGGACCACAGAGAAAAATGCTGGGACACACAATGGGAAGATGAAATTTAAACTGAAAAGACTCATAACCAGTCTGCATCCACACATCCAAATGGTGAGACAGCAGACTCCTAGGAGCCCAGAGAACGAGTTATACACTCCCCTCCCAAACTCTCTAGCTCTTATACAATCATAGGCTCTCAGACTTAATCTGGGTGAGAAACCGCATTATTGGAGGATGAAGATGCTGATAGATAAACAAATTACCAAATGACAAAGACAGCTGAGCTTGTTATGCACAGGAAAAAAATGACTGGAAAGACAGGCCAACATTCACATTCAGAGAGTTTCTTAGGCTGGGTTATGTAGAGAAGCAAAATCAGTGAAGCATGTATATATATATAGAGAGAGAGAGATTTATATCAAGGAAATGGCTCATTAAGTTGTAAAGGCTGAAAAGTCCCAAGTCTGTGGGTCAGGCTGGAGGCTTCTCCTGACTCATGAAGCTGCAGAGGCTGGTGAACCCAAGATCAGCAGGTCAGACAGCAAGCCTCTGGCTCAGAGGCTGCAGAGGGTGACAAATCCCAAGATCGGCAGGTAAGATGGCAGGCTGCTGGCTCACAGGCTGCAGAGGCTGATGAATCCCAAGATCCACAGGTGAGCTGCTAGCTCAAGTCCCAAGAACTGGAGATCAGATGAGGATCCAGCTGCAGGATCCAGAGCAAGCAAAAGCCAGTGAGCTTTGCAGAAAGTCCACATATATTGGATGCAGGCCACATCCCCAGGGAAACTCCCTTTCAACTGATTGGCTGCTCACAGGAGATCTTATCATGGAGGTGATTACATTACATCAGATCTCATTATGGAGGTGTTTGTATCATTACATAGCTGCCAGAGTACATCATAACTGCCAAACCACTGAGAATCATGGCCTAGCCAAGTTGACAGACAACATTGACCATCAGAGAGAGAGAAAGAGAGAGTAACAGTCTAGCGCTTCCCCCCATGGTAACAGTTTACGCTTGTCTACTAACCTAACGGTTGGTGGTTCAAATCCACATAGCAGCTCTGTGGAAAAAAGGCCTGGTGAACTACTTCCATAAGATTGTTGTTGTTAGGTACCATCCAGTCAGTTTTCCACTCATAGCAACCCCATGTGACAGAGTACAACTGCTTCATAGGGCTTTCAAGGCTATAATTTTTACGGGAGCAGATCACCAGATCTTTCTCCTGTGGAGTCACTGGGTTCGAACAGCCAGTTAGCATCTGAGTGCTTAACCATTGCACCACGAGGGCTCCTTTCCTTAAGATTGTTGCTGTTGTTGTTAGGTACCATCAAGTCAGTTCCAACTTATAGCGACCCCATGTACAACAAAACAAAACACTGCCCAGTCCTTCGCCATCCTCACAATCGTTGATATGTTTCAGCCCATTGTTGCAGCCACTGTGTCAGTTCATCTTACTGAGGGTCTTCCTCTTTTTTGTTGACCCTCTACTTTACCAAGCATGATGTCATTCTCCAGGGACTGGTCCCTCCTGATAACATGTCCGAAGTATCCTTGCCTCTAAAGAGCATTCTGGCTATACTTCTTCCAAGACAGATTTGTATGTTCTTCTGGCAGTCCATGGTATATTCAATATTTTTCACCAACACCATAATTCAAATGCATCAGCTTTCCTTCAATCTTCCTCATTCATTATCAAGCTTTCGCATGCATATGAGACAATTGAATATACCACGGCTTGGGTCAGATGCACCTTAATCCTCAAAGTGACATTTTTGCTTTTTAACACTTGAAAAAGGTCTTTTGCGGCAGATTTGCCCAATGCAATACACTGTTTGATTTCTTGACTGCTGCTTCTACAGGCTTTGATTGTGGATCCAACTAAAATGAACTCTGTAACAACTTCAATATTTTCTCCATTTATCATGATTGCTTATTGGTCTAGTTGTGAGAAGTTTTGTTTTCTTTATGTTGACGTGTAATCCCTAATGAAGGCTGTAGCCTTTGATCATCATCAGTAAGTGCTTCAAGTCCTCTTTGCTTTTAGCAAGCAAGGTTGTGTCATCTGCATATCGCAGGTTGTTAATGAGTCTTCCTGCAATCCTGATGCCCCGTTCTTCTTCATATAGTCCAGCTTCTTAGATTATTTGCTCAGCATACAGTCTGAATAAGTATGGTGAAAGGATACAACTCTGACACACACCTTTCCTGACTTTAAACCATGCAGTATCCCCTTCCTCTGTTCGAACGGCTGCCTAAGATTACAGCATTAAAAATCCTATGGTGCACAATTCTACTCTGAAGCACATGGGGTAGCCATGAGTCACAATCAACTCCACAGCAACTGTTTCCCCCCTCCCCCTTTGGTTTGTACTCACTGAAATTGTCCCTGGAACCCATTCCATGGAGTCATTAAGAAAGCAAGAAAGAACACAAACCTAAGAAAAGAAAGGAATTGGGACAAAGATTGGCGCGGCAAGGCAAGTACTGGGACTGCAAGTCTTTTACAAACACATACGAATCTAAAGCAAGAAGTTCTTTCTCTTTTGGGGTTTTATCCTGCCAGTAGACTTACTAATTAGGGGGAAACGAAAGCTAGTCACTCTGGGTGCCTGTATCAACCTTGTAAGACACACTGAATTCTCCCTGTAATGCATACCTGTCAGCCTCCCTCACTCATCTGGAGTGATTTTTCCAATTAAGCATGACAGGCATTTTACTCAAGCCCCCTGGTCCAACTCAGAGGCTAGGTCCTGGAGAATGAGACTTCAGGCAGCTACTGACACTTCTTTTGTCATACAAGCCACCCTAGACAAACAATACTGACTACAAATTGGTCAAGACTTTCTATGTCTATCCATCATGACTGCCCCTTTTGCCTTCTTGTACACCCCTGTATTTCCTTCTCATGTCCATCCTTAAAACAAAACCAAACCCCTCAAGGTTAGAGTCAGTACAAGTCCTGGAGTATCTGGAATTTGAATGTTCATTAACTAGGACTAAAGCATCCCTTACTAAGGAAACGAAAAGCTATAAAATGATGCAGTGCTTCAGAGAAATGAACTCTATCGTTTCATGTCAGAATTTTTGGTTTCACTCTTGCACAAGATTTCAGACAGTGCAGGCAGGCAAAGTTTCAATCCTCAGGTCCCAAACCCCAGGGCTGTCAGGGGCCAGACAATATAAAGTATAACTATCCGAGGTGTAACAAAATAGGAGCCCGTGAAAAACTAGAGTGTACGTTCCCACTCGATGGTTCAAACACTGTGCTGACCAAACAAAACACATCTGAGGGACAAATTTAGGGCACAGATTGTTAGTTTGCAACTTATGGTTTCATAAACTCATAAATACACACTCACACACGCTTACACGAACTCATACACAGAGTAAGCACTATAAATTTCTCCTTTCTTTTCCTACGAGCACGTGTGTGTGTGCATATGTGTGTGTATATTTTTTTTTTCCATAAAAAGTCAGATCAAAGAAGAGAGAAGCAGAAGGAAGAACTACATGCCTTTGGTTTGCATGTCCTTCATACAGGCAGGATTCAGAGGTCTTAGCCTCTGCCAAAAAGAGAAGACCTCTTGCACCCATGCTGTTGTTGCTGTTGTTGTTGGGTGCCATCGAGTTGATTCCAACTCTTGTAACAGACTAGAACTACCTCATAGTGTTTTCTTAGCTATAATCTTTACAGGAGTAGATCACCAGATCTTTCTCCCAAAGAGCCGCTGGGTAGGTTTGAACTGCAGTTAGCAGTCAAGTGTTTAACCATTGTGCCAGCAGGGCTCCCATACCCATACTCATAGTAATAAATCAGCAATCCTGCACTAACATATGATTTAACCTCTGACTCCGTTTCTACAAAGCACTCACTCTGTGGCCCCTGAAGCAATTACAGCATCCAAATCCTCAACCCTACCTGTTTAATAATTAACTAACCAGAGATGAGGATCCCTTTGTGGTGTAAACGATTAATGCATTCAACTGTTAACTGAAAGACGGAGGTTCGAGTCCTTCCAGAAGCACCTCAGAAGAAAGGCCTAGTGATCTACTTCCCCCCAAAAAGCCATTGAAAACACTTAGTTTTACTCTGAAACACGTGAAGTTATCATGAGTCAGAATCGACTTGCTAGCGACTGGTTTTGGTTTTAACTAGAGATGTAGTTCCTCCTGCTCGGCAAATGCAATGATCATTTCCAAGAGCTCCTTCACAGAACTTACATTAGGACCAGGGCTCAGAGGCGTGCTGGGCCATGTCTTCTGACAAAAAATGGCCCTCACTAGCACCACTAACACTTTCTTTTGATTCTTGAATGAGAATGAATTGGGATTCTCAACTAAAGTTCAAAAAGCCCCTCTCTCCAAGGTCTTATCACCAGCACACTGGTTATCTGTCAGTGTGAATGACAGACATTAACTCCCTTTCCTTACTTGTCTCCACCCACACCTCTGCCAGAAACGGTTCTCCTCAGGTGAAATACCCATCTGCAACTTCCCCAGCAGTCTTGAGAGGAGCAAGCACAATTACAATGCTGTGTTTACAGGTTTGGTTTATAATAAAAGCTAAAGTCAAAATGATTAAAAATAAAAGCAGAAATTCCAGAGTACATCTGGTTAACAAAGAAGCTAATTTAATTTTTTTCTTTTTCCAGATTTATAGAAGGACAAGTATCCCCCGGTTTTCGAAAGTTCATTTTACGCCACCTCGCTTTTACGAAAGACCTACATTCGTACCTGTTTTCACTCACCAAAAGAAGTCCCAAGAGGATTTTCACTTTTACCAAAAAAAAAAAAAAACAAAACAAAAAAACCCAAAAAGCGGAAATAGCGTTCAGCATTTGTTTTGCAGGGAGCAGTTAAAGAAGCAGCGTGCACCCTGAGAGGCGGGATTGGCTTTGTCAAGCTCCTTCCTCAGGAACTACACTCAACATCTCAGCATTAAGCTGCCATAGCTTTGAACTCTGTCTGTGAGCATCTGTGCTTTATCTCGATTTATTTTGTGCATCTGTTAGCAAGATGTGTCCTGAGGTATCAGAAAAGCCTAAGAGAGCTTGTAAGGGTTTTATGTGTTATCTGGTATGGTTTGGTAGGTTATTTTTTGGGTCTGGGAACGCTCAAAAAATTGTTCCCATGTAAATTAATGGCAATTGCTTCTTCGTTTTAAACCATTTTGGCTTACAAAAGGTTTCATAGGAACGCTCTACTTTCGGACAGCAGGGAAAACCTGTATTAGCCTCAAACTGATGTAGATTCAAAGCAGGAGGCAGCAGTGGGGAATGGGTCTCAGGATCCGGCCGTTTTAGAGCTATGGCTGAACCCGAAGGCAGTGGTAGAATCATCAAAACAGAATACAATCAATTTGCTTAATGGAGAAGGAGTTAAGGAATCTATTAAAAACCACATGCCCAAGGAAACTGGAGCTCACCGAGCCCTATGTCTTGTCTGGGGTCAGTGAGCTGATGAAGAGTAAAGACAGGAAGTAAATCCTGATCTCCTGTCTACCAGACCAGCATCTGTCCCTCTATTCAAGATGCGTGTGGAGTATTGAGGGCAACATGACAACTTGAGCCTAGCAAGAAACAGGCAATAGGAGAGAGAGCGCAGAAAAGTATACATAGACTCAGAGAGGTTTAGCAATTTGCCCAAGTTCACAAAGCCTTAAAGCCAGAGTGAACAACGTGGATGAACCTTGAAAACATTATGCTAAGTGTAAGAAGCCAGGTACAAAAGGCCACGTATTGTGTGATTCTATTTATATAAAATGTCCAGAATAGACAAATCTTCAGAAACAGAAAGTAGACTGGTGGCTAAGGTGGAGAACAGGAATGGGGAGTGATCACTAATAGATACAGGGTTTATTTTGAAGGGAAAAAATGTTCTGGAATTATGTAATGGTAATATTGGTGTTTCAGTGGTAGAATTCTCCACTTCAGCAGGACACCTGGGTTTAATTCCGAGCCAATGCGTCTCAAACACAGCCACCACCCATCTGTCAGTGGAGGCTTGCATGTTGCTATGATGCTGAACAGGTTTCGGCAGAGCTTCTAGACTCAGATGGACTAGGAAGAAAAGTCTGGCAATCTATTTCCAAACGTCAGCCAATTAGAACCCTGTGGATCACAACGGTCCCGTCCAAAACCGATCGTGAGGATTCTGCAGGATCAGGCGGTAGTTTCCTTCCATTGCGGCTGCCATTCTTCAAGGGCCAACCTGACGGCAGGAAACAACA
Organism: Dugong dugon; assembly: GCA_030035585.1. NCBI lineage: Eukaryota > Metazoa > Chordata > Mammalia > Sirenia > Dugongidae > Dugong > Dugong dugon. Next base: position 87,122,809 of record CM057460.1, on the reverse strand, counting down.
ACAGTGGCTGTACAACCCTGAAAATATGCTAAAAAAACATGGAAATGTACACATTAAATAGGTGAATTGTATGGGATATTAATTATATCTCAGTAAAGCTGTTTAAAAAGAGAGGGGGAGAGAGAGCCAGAACTCTAAGTAGGCCTGTCGGACTCTCAATTCTGTGTTCTTTCTGCCTGGATTGAGTGGCCTCCCAGACCAACACAGACTAGGAAAAGGCTTTTCCTCTCCTCTCCCCCAGTCTCCCCTGCCCTTTTGGCCCTCCTCCTCTCAGTATCAGGTTTCCTTTCTTCCCGCTAGTACCAGCTTACTCAGAGCAGCCCCAGCCAATTGACTTCAGATAAGACAAGTACCTTGGCAGGAAGATACGAATATAAAATTGCAGCTTTTGAAGTGGCAGATCTATAATCTTCTAAGCCAAATAAGAGGGGTTTGCCTCTTCTCCACCTTGTCTAAATCAACACTCCAAAGGGCTGAAACGAGACCAGCCAGCCTTCGGATGTGATCTCACAAGTCTGCCTGCCACACACATGCATTTCCAGCCTGTTGCTGAGGCAGAACCCCGCGCAGCTTGTCACCACTTGATACTGGGGATGCATTTCTTCTGAAATCAAAGCAAAAGGAAGTGATTTTGCCGCCCTTTCATGTGCGCAGATATGTCCCGACTGACACTGACGTGGCTGTGCCCCTATCCCTTTAAGAAACTAATCACTTTCAAGGCGAGGAGGTAGGAAGCTAGGGTTTTGGAACACGAGGGCTGGTCAGGACCCCACTTTGACCACTTACTAGCTGTAACCTGGGACAAGTACTTAATCCCTCTCATTTCAATGTTTTCATCTGTAAAATGGGAATTTAATAATACCATTTTCCTTACAAGGTTGCTGAAAGACTTAAAATCATTAAGCCATGTAAAGAATTAAGTACAATGGCTAGTAAAACTGTTGTCACCAAGTCAATTCCAACTCATGGTGACCCCATGGGTTACAAAGTAAACTGCTCCATAGGCTTTTCCTGGCTGTAATCTTTACAAAACACATTGCCAGGCCTTTCTTCTGTGGCACCACTGGGTGGGTTCAAATCACCAACCTTTAGATTAGCAGCCAATTGCAAACCACTTGCACCACCCAAGGGCCACAATGGCTGGTACAGAGTTAATGTTAGATACTAAGCATCATGCTGAGCAAATAATCTGAGAAACTGGACTATATGAAGAAGAACAGGGCATCAGGATTGGAGGAAGACTCATTAACAAACTGTTATGCGGATGACACAACCTTGCTTGCTGAAAGTGAAGAGGACTTGAAGCACTTACTGATGAAAATCAAAGACCACGGCCTTCAGTATGGATTACACCTCAACATGAAGAGAACAAAAATCCTCAGAGCTGGACTAGTAAGCAACATCATGATAAAGAGAGAAAAGATTGAAGTTGTCAAGGATTTCATTTTACTTGGATCCATAATCATCACCCATGGAAGCAGCAGTCAGGAAATCAAATGATGTATTGCACTGGGCACATCTGCTGCAAAAGACCTCTTTAGAGTGTTGAAAAGCAAAGATGTCACCTTGAAAACTAAGGCACGCCTGACCCAAGCCATGGTATTTTCAATCACATCATATGCATGTGAAAGCTGGACAATGAATAAGGAAGACCGAAGATTTGACGCCTTTGAATTGTGGTGTTGATGAAGAATACTGAATATACCATGGACTGCCAAAGAACGAACAAATCTGTCTTGGAATAAGTACAGCCAGAATGCTCCTTAGAAGCAAGGATGGCGAGAGTAGGTCTTACATACTTTGAACATGTTATCAGGAGGGATCAGTCCCTGGAGAAGGACAACATGCTTGGCAAAATGGAGGGTCAGTGAAAAAGAGGAAGACCCTCAATGAGATGGATTGTCACAATGGCTGCAACAACGGGCTCAAGCATAATAATGATTGTGAGCATGACGCAGGACCGGGCAGTGTTTCATTCTGTCGTACATAGTAGGGTTGCTATGAGTTGGAACTGACTGGACGGCACCTAACAACAACAACAACACACTTCCCAAATTTTCAACAAAAAAACCATTTTATAAAAAAACTTTTATAATCAGAAAAAAAAAAACCTTATATAATAAAATGAAGCACAACATACCTTTTAGAATACAAACACAGAAATACAGATATCTAAATCAAAAAATAAATAAGTACACTATTGTAGAATCATGCCTTTCCCTACTTGCCCAATTGAACATTTTTTTTTTGGAGAGAGTTTTAGAGACCTAAGTTGCCAAATCCAAATGCAAATGGGCCCCAGATATTGTTCAGATATTGTTGGCAGCAATTTCAGCACAGAGAAAAGCCAAAGGTTTTTTTTGCATTTGGAGGCCACCACCTGAGCAGTTCCATTTGTGCATGCCTAAGTCTCAGCCCCGTGAGGCTTCTGTTACCATTGATCTGGCATCTGCACCAAGATAGAAACACACACACCCCAAATGCTGAGTCTTGTTTCCACTGCTTTGTTCTAATGGAATACTGGGCAGATATTGACAGACTCTATTTCACTTTGGAGTCCCTGGGTAGTGCCAACAGTTAACACACTTGGCTCCTAACCAAAAGGTTGGAGGTTCGAGTTCACACAGCAGTGCCTCAGAGGAAAGGCCTGGAAATCCACTTCCAAAAAATCAGCCACTAAAAACTCTGTGGAGCAGTCCTACTCTGACACACATGGGTCGCTATGAGTCAGAGTCAACTTGACAGCAACTGGTTTTTATTTCACATTTTACTTGGTGCACTGTGGGAATTGCTGTCTTTTTGTTTGTTTGTTTTTACTTTAAATAACTAGAAATGTCCCCATCAGGGTATTTTTTCAGCAGGTAAAATAGTAATTCTCATAAACCCAAAAATTCTAATGCCCTATAAGCATGCAGAGCAAAGTTTAAAACCTGATGTTAAAAAGCCCACACTGAAGTACTTATATAAGAAACATCAGGAGCTGAAGTGAAACTTAGGATCTATGAGCTGGGTCACTTGGCACAGGACAAAAGCCCAGAGCACCTCAAATGTTGGCAGCTGTTTGGGGCTAAACTCAGGCCTCTAATCCAATTCCGTATTTGGAAACTTCCAGTATCTTAAAAAATTAATAAATGCCAAAATAATGTTACAAAACTTATGGCACTTTTCATATGTTTACATTTAACAAATTAATACTCTGACACAAGAACAAATTTTATAATCATATGTATACCTTCTTTTAGACATAGCTTCAGAAGTGAAAATTTGAGGCCCTTCATCAGTGTGAGGCCCAAGACAAATGTCCTCTGCCCCCACCCCTGTGATGACCTGAGCAAATTTGACAGAGATCAGGGCAAGGACAGCGTTACTTCAAATGCGGGTCTGAACTCAGCTCCACAACCTTGTACTAGCTACCACAGAGGTATGGGAGCCCAGGTGCCAAGATAAGGGGCCTCAAATCCCAGGCTTCCCAAGCTTCCTGCAGCCCTTGAGTCACTTTTTCTGAAACTTGAACTAATATATGATGCCCCATATAAGAAAACCCATCCTGAAATAACTTTTTATGCTCTTGAGTTACAAAGCTGCCAGTAGCTCATTCTGTTCTCTGCAGGAAACACCCCCATCCCCTCCTAGGGTTTGTAATTTTTTCACAAGACAACTTTGTTCCAAGGCCCCTGCAACCACAGGTATCTAAGGTAGCAATTGCTCCCTTGAAGATGACGATGAGTGGTCTTAACACCTGTATTTTCAAAGTCCTTTGACGTGGGAAAAAATAAGACAAAGGCAGCAACCTGTGTAAATGTATGTCCTCAGGATGCAGACATAATTATATGCTCTCAGCTTTATTGGCCCTCCTTGTACGGACTGCCCAGACAAAGAAAAGTCTTCTGGGAAACCCTTTGGATCACAGTGGTCTGATCTGCGACTGATCATGGGGATGGCACAGGACCAGGCAGCATTTTGTTCCCTTATGCGTGAGGTTGCCGTGAGTTGCACCCAACTTGATGGCAGCTAACAAAAACAACAACTAGTAATGAAATACAGACAGGGAGAAGGAGGCAAGCCTTCCTGAGAGATCTCATGACAACCTCATCCCATTCCTCTATTCAGGAAACGTGAAGATGGTAGCTCATCAACTGTACATCTCAGGTTCCAGATTCTCCGTATCTTTTCTCACAACACCTGGTACACAGAATACGTAATAAATGTTAACTGTCAATAGACTTGCTTGTTACTGTTGTGTGCCATCTAGTCGATTCTGACTCATAGTGACCCCTATAGGACAGAGTAGAATTGCCCCATAGGGTTTCCTAGGCTGTAATCTCTTCAAGAGCAGATCACCAGGTCTTTTCTCCTGCCAAGCAGCTAGTGAGTTCAAACCTCTGACCTTTTGGTTAGCAGCTGACTGTTTCACCACTATACCACCAGGGCTCCTCAGACCTGCATTACCAAAACCAAACCAAATCCATTGCCACTGGGTCTATTCCAATTCATAGTGACCCTATAGGACTGGGTAGAACAGCCCCATAGCATTTCCAAGGAGAGGCTGGTAGATTTGAACTGCCGACATTTTGGTTAGCAGCCAAGCTCTTAACCACTGCGCCACCAGGGCTCCATCAGTGCTTTGAAAATAAGTTCGAGCTTGGATTCAGAAATAATTTTTAATTCTTGGTTGGTGAGTTTTCAGTTTAGAAAAGTCTTCATGTACACTCAGTTATTTATCAGTAGTTTGGTCTATATGACATCAGGACATGCCTGTTATGTTTACCTCACTCACTCTATTCCACCCCTCCCCTCACCACACACACACACACACACAGTTCCTCAGTTGTAAGAACACTGTTTCCTGTTGTTTCACTCTGTTTGTGGTTTTGAGGATTGAAAAATAATAATAAGCATTTTTCCAGGGAGAGTTTCAGAGCAGGAAAAATACAGAATGATGGGTCTCTTTAAGAAAGAACAAAAGTGATTCTTCAGGGGGAAAAGGAGGGTCTGGCATCAATAGAAGCCCATGCTCACCTAAAAGTAAAAAGCCAAATGGATTAGTTCATTATAACTATATGTATGTTTTACAAAGACACAAAGAAGAGATGAAATTTATTCTCTCACATCGAGAGAAGTGAGTCCAAATACTATTTGAGTCAGAAATAAAACAATTCCATCTCTTTGTCCTCACTTCCTGGAGGGGCACCACATTGCAGGAAACTGGCCTCAGCAGAAGAGATACTTACTGCAGACACTGGGCCCAGGGAGGTGGTGAGCTTCCACTCCACCTCTCTGCTCAGAAAACAGGGTTTATTCTCTCTCCCTTTGATGAATGGATGGATGGATGGATGGATGGATGGGTAGGTATGCAGGTAGTTGACTCTGACTCATAGTGACCTTATGTGAAACAGAACAAAATGTTGCCTCGTCCTGTGTCATCCTCATGATCAATGGCACATTCAAGTCCATCTTGAAGACATGGAAGAAAAGCATAGTGATCTACTTCTGAAAATTAGCCAATAAAAAATTTATGGATCACAATAAAGTCTGACTCATTTTACCAGATACCACTTCCAAATCTCAGACACTCACCAAATTGTCTGTTTTGTAAGCAAGTCTTTAAAAGGAGAATAGGTTGCTGAAAGATGGCTGCATTCCTCGAAATAATAAAGAAACAGAGAACGTGTGCATGTAATAACGTTCTCTTCAGTAGGGAAGTGTCTTCGCTCCAGCAAGACTGACCCCAGGAGGAAAATATCACAGAGGTGAAGTGCCATTTTTATCACTGTTATAGACTGTGTTGTGTCCCCCGAAAAGATATGTTGAAGTCCTAACCCCTGGTACCTATGGATGTGACCTTGTTTGGAAATAGGGTCTTTGAAGATACTGTCAGTTAACATGAAGTCATCCTGGAGTAGGGTGAGTCCTAATGCAATCTGAGTCGTTATAGAAGAGAAGAGCCAGAGACAGAGAAACGATGTCTTGTGAAGAAAGTGGCTACACACCAAGAAACGCCTGGGGCTACCAGAAGCCAGGAAAGGCAAGAAAGGATCTTCTCCTGCCCCTTGAAGGTAACATGGCCGTGCTAACATCCTGAATTTGAACTACTACCCTTCTGTGGAAGAAGCCCTGGTAGCTCACTAGACAAGCACTGGGCTGCTAAACAAAAGGTTGGTGGTTCAAACCCACCAGCCGCTCTTCTGGAGAAAGATGTAGCAGTCTGCTTCTGTAAAAGATTACAGCCTTGTAAACCCTATGGAGCTGTTTTACTCTGTCCTATAGGGTCGCTGTGAGTCGGAATTGACTCGAAGATCATGGGTTTGGGTTTTGGTTTGATATCTTCCTGAATTGTGAGATAGTAAATTTCTGTTCTTATTTTTTTAAAAAAGGCTGATCACAGGAGTTTCAGAAAATCTACTGTGGAAACATGGAAGCCCCAATGGTCCCCGATATCCCTCTGAGTATAGATGTGAGGTCACTCCTGCAGAATGGGTTACACCAGCAGCCTCAGCCATTGATTTTTATGAACTCTACCCTACAGCCCTCTGGTCAGTGCCTTTTAAAACAGCTGGGAACCATTAATAAATGTCTGAGAGGCATCAAGGTAAATTATCGGGAAGACTAATGTTCCCGATTTAAAAAAATGATGACAACAACGGGTGGTTGCTTTCATACAAGCTGAGAAAAAGTACTTTCTAGAAGTTATTTATTTTTCTTTTTTCTTGGCCTGAAAGCACTTGGTACTTCCCTATTCAACATGCATTTTATAATTGCCCTTTACACTTATGTCTCTCCCACTGGTTCACTGACTTTTTAAGAGCCCTGCCCCTTACTTATGTATCTTCATATTCACAGAGCTTCTGGGTGCCTAGAAATTAATAAGTTCTCGATAAATGTTTGATCAATGGATGGATGGATGAAAAATTAATGTTCACTCACATACACCAGAGTGCATTAGGATGTAATACCCAAAATTCTAGAGATAAAAATGAGAGAAATCATCAAAGTAAAAATTTCCCACCCTAACCATCCAAACATTAAGAGAGGATTCACTGTTCTCTAGATTTCGTCAGTGATTCATTGCAAATAATCACATGACCGTTCTAAATAGTGAAGTGTTGAAACGTATGCTTGTCAGCATCAGTACTAGCAAAAAACTGGTCACGCCCAAAATAGCTATAGTTCACATGAGCAGGAAGAGAGTCCCACTAAGGACTCCAGAGGTGGTAGTGTCGGTGTCCCAGGAGAGTCTGGAAGTCATCGTCTTGAGCAGAAGGACTTAAGGAAGCTGAGGGCAGTTTGCTTGACCCCCGGGTTGGGTTACAACACCTCCAGCACTTACTGACGGGCCTGATGTTGGGAGACGGCCCAGGGTCAGACCTCTGCAATGATGTGAAGTAGATGGAGCTTGTCTTCACCTCCTGATTAGTGCCCTCCCCATTGTCTCCCCACCTGCCCTGATCTTGCCTTAGTGATCACACTGAGAAGTCCTAACAGAGTAACTTATACTACAGTATAGCTAACTTATAATGACAATATAAATTAGTCCCCCCATGGGTATTTGCCTTTTTAATAAGAAGCAGCGTTGTTACTCCAAGACATAATAGTGGAATTGAGGGGTGACACTTGGTGCCAGATCAGAGCTGAGTATCCAGTTACCCACCAAAGTAGCTATAAGCGATTTTTTTTAATCTTTGGAAATATAATATTCAGGTCCTGGATTGCCTATGACTATTGCTGTTTGAAAAATAATTAATTTCCACCTCATAGAGTGGTTGATAAGTTAGCAGGCTTCAGACATTGATTAGTGATTCTCTAGTGACCCCTAGTGCTCATAATAGGAACTCATTTTCGTATTAGAAAGGGGCATGGAACCCTGACCACGTACTCCCATCGAAGATGTTATAGAAACCTTTGGTTTTCACTCTTACTCTGTCAGGAGTGTTTCTTCAAGGACATGGAGATGAACTATCCCAGGTGATTAAATTTTGAGAGATGAGTTCTAGTTACTGCTGGTCATTGTGAAGCTCAGGAAACAGAGACAGCCTGGTTTTAAATATACATGTTTAAAAGGAGAAGAGTAAACGGTAGAATAAAGAATGCCAAATGTTATAGGAAATTCAGAGATGACCCACCCCAACAGATAAAAAGCATTTCCACAGGTTTGTGACAGAAGCAGTGTAAGTGCCCATTTTAACCTGAAACTTCCTTATGTACCCTTTTGACTTGGCAATTCTGTTTTCTTCTCCTAGATTCTCATACCTAACTAGTCAAATTATATTATGTTGAAATGTATACTCACCAGTATGTACTAGAAGGACATTTCACTAGAATTAGATTTCAATTCCTCCTTGCTTTGAACTCATTACGTCTCAGTAATAGAAATGAATTGTATCAAGCAGATTTGTATCTATAAATCTAATCTGAGCTTGTGCTTTGAGTTGGAGTTCTATTCCAAGATCTCCCTGGTTCATTAAAAAAAAGAAAAAAAAGTCCCCACTGCAGATAAAGCCCTTTCTACTATGTTCTGAGTGGTCTGGATCTGAGATTGAGGGCATATCAGGCCAATGATGGAAGCAGAAAATACGAAGACCATACTTAATTTGGACCCACACTTAGGCAGTTTTCCATATTTCATTGGAGCATACAGCTTCCCAGAAAACCTAGCAAATCAATGGTTGGTCCATAAAATGAGTTGGTAAATTGTTGAGTCCTAGAGGCTTATAGTGTTAGAGAGCTTTTTAATAAAGGGATTAAAGGGGAGGGGGGATAAAGAAGCAGGAAAACCTTTCCTTTGGTTTGATTCCTTAGTTCAACCCAATTTTGAAAGAACAGAGATCGTTGGATATTACTTGACAATATTTCTATTGCATTATCAAAATCCAGAGCCATGGTCTTGGTGTAAAAACAAGCTAGCAACTTAGATTGTTTCATCTATAATGCAAATATCACCAATCCAAAAGTTAATCCCACCAAGACCAGGTTCCCAATGACTGGAGGCAGGCATCTAGATCTCTCTTCACGTAGGCATCTTCTCTCTATGGGGCATTTTTGCCTCAGCTCTTAAAACTTCAGCAAGCTAGTCCTTCAAGTTCCCTTTATATGTATGCACTTTCTTTGGCAAGATAACACCTGGTGCTGGTATTCTCACCTCTTGTCCAAAGAACCTATAGTCTGCTTAGCCCTAGCTGCCACACTTGAGGGTTTTGAGAAGACAGAGAACACTCTGAACAAATTGCTCGTTTCCTAGCAAGAGCTTCGCTCCTGTGCAACCCCTTGTCTTATCTCCCAACCTCCTGAGGTCAGTCTGTCTTTCTAGGGTAAAGCCAGACAAAGCAGTCTGCTCTAACTTTCCATCGCCTGTGCTCCTTTCAACTGTACAAAAGTTATCCCACTGAGTTTGTAGAAATTTTTATTTTATTTAACTTCTATTTTCCTAAATCATAAGGAGTATGCTTATGTGTAGAGGGAAAAAAAACATATTTTTTTAAGTACTGCCTTAAGAACTGGTACAAGGAAACCTCTTAAGGAAGGAAACATCTTTCTTGTGGATAGTATGTTGTGGTAGAAGGTGAGACTCTGAAGGTACAAGGATCATCAAGAACAAAAGCAAGAAAGTAGAGGGCTAAGCTGCTCTGCTCACGCTTCACAGCAGAAAATGAGAGGAATTTGGTGTTGCTCCACAGTGACAGAGGGGGATAGGAGACATGAAGTGCCAAACAAAAGATATGGTGCCAGGGTGGGGAAATGTGTAAGGCAAAGTAGCCAGTGACTCCACTCTGGTGAGCTGAGTGAAGGGCTTTTAAAAACAAGAATGGTTAAAAATATGAACTAGTTTTAAAACAAGAACTAAATAGCTTGAGGAGCTCTGGTGGCACGGTGGTTAATAACTCGGCTGCTAACCAAGAGGTCAGCAGTTTGAATCCACCAGCCACTCCTTGGAAACCCTATGGGGCAGTTCTGCTCTGTCCTATAGGGTCGCTATGAGTCAGAATCGACGCGACGGCAACGAGTTTGGTTTGGTTTTGGTTTAAATGTCTTGAAGTTGTTTGGATTTCTGCTGTGAACCCCTCCTCTAACTCCTCTCCCATCTACTCGAATGCACAGGGTAGTCTAGTGGGCGGTGCCCCCTGGAGTTTCCTGCCTGCGGCTTGCAGGGCCATTCCCAGAAGCCATTGTTTCTGACTTCCCATAACCCTTCCAGGTCCTGCCAACTCATCCCTTGGCAATTGCTCAAATCTTTATAAATAGCTAAAAGAAATGAGTAGTTTAGTGAATTGGTAAATTTAGCAAATTGGTCATTCAACAATTGGCAAATTGGGTTTTGGCAGATTGGATCAATTGTCCTAGAAGAGTGAAATCATTTACAGGCTTTGGCAAATCTGCCCACCATTTCATTCAGTTCAGAGCTTTGATGTTCACTCCCTTCATTCCTCTGCTTTATCCCAATAAATAACAAAGTGTCTGAAATTCACGAGCCAGCCTTCATTTCTCTGAGAGAAGGATCAATGGTTTAGACTCAGGCCCCAAGAGATAATATCTGACAGGTCTCCCTTAAGCCAAAAGTTAAGAGAATATTATTAACTAGGCTTTACCCTCGTTAAAGAAGGAGCCCTGGTGGCACCAGCGGCTCCATGGAAGGAAAGGCCTGGCGATCTGCTCCCATAAAGATTACAGCCTAGGTAACCCTATAGGGTAGTTCTACTTTGTCCTATAGGGTCACTATGAATCAGAATCAACTTAACTGCACACAACAACTACAACCCTAGTTAAAGAAGAAATACCCATCAATGAAAGAGGCTGGGTAAGACAATTGTCAGAAGGGGGCATAAAACAATGGTTAGAATTTATGAATCCTTTCCATTAGCAGCATGGCCCAGGCTAAGACTGTGAAGCGGTTAAGGGTACAAGTTAAAGCAGGCCTGGCATTCAGCTCCGCTTCTCATCTTGTGCCCCCATGTAGGGAGGAAATGGGAGGCAGAAGGGACTACAGAAGATCAAACTCATGTCTTCTCCTTTTCCTTGCCATCATTCTCTCATTGCATCCTTCATGATTTCAGCCCTGGATGCCATGAAGGGGCAGTGCTCAGACCTCTTTTAGGTGATGTCATCTTCTGTCCTTGAGAGAGCCCACTCCCCACTCTGCCGCTGAGTGGGAGATAGCATTGCTCTTCCCACAGGGCCTAGGGCTGAGCTCTGGAACAGCTTCTGGGTGTGGTTGGTTCACAAATTTGGACTGCCCTGAGCAGAGCTGGGTCCTACCAGGAAAAACGGGGACAGAGGAAACTGGAGGGTGGGAGAGGAGAGAGCAGCACCTGCTCTTCTTACTTTATTCAGTCTCCTTACAACCATCTCTCTCCTTCACCAAGACAGAAGTAAGCTAAACATACTCAGAAGATAGGTTTTATTGCAATGTGCAGGGCAACTCCAGCTGGGAGCATTATAATCACACAAAAACACACAGTGCGCATAACACCACTTTGGCCTCCCTGGTGCTGGACCAGCCAGTCCTCTGTAGCTTGAGAGCCGACGACACATCTGCAAACATGCACACCATCCAGCATCTGTGTTAGAGTATCATCCTGGAGACACTGGATGTGGATGTGTGAGTCCCTGCATCACTCCATCCACAGGTCCCCAAGGTCTTATCTAGTACCCAGCCGATGAGGGGCCTCTCAGCCTGTGTCTGTCCAGGTGGGAGGAAGTGGGGTGACCAATGTACCAACATCAAACATCCTCCTGCTATGGGCCATCTGAGCTGTGAGAATGGTTACTTTCAGGGCCCTCAGAACACAGAGGGGAGCAGCTCTATTCTCAAGTATGAAAAAGTGTTTTCATGAAGACACCAAGGCCCTCTTTTGTCCTATAGTCCAATCTGGGAAGGGAGTAGGTTTGTATAACTGTGCGAATATGGAACTTAGAGCAAAGTCCAAAAGACTAGCACAGGGCTAGCTCTCTCCAGCAGTCCTTGGAGAGACACAGCGCTATGATTAATAATACTCCACTTCATTTGCTTGGAAGTGGGGCCAGCACGCAGGCTGCAAGTTCTACTGCTCAGCACGGAGCTGTGATGGATCCCAGTGTCATCTGCAGCTACATGTGTACTTTGCGGAAACCACCAAATTCAATACCCCAAATCACCAAGGGTGAATCTTCCAGGAGAGGCCAATCCAGCCATCGGTTATTCATGTTTGATGAGTTGCTCTGAACGTGAGAGGTCTGGAACTCCTGGCACTGAGTGACTGAGGTCAGCCTGACAGGGTTCAGCAGGAATAGACTCTGGTCCTGGGGGAAGTCAGCAGGAGTCTTCCAGAAACAGCTCGTTCCACTGTCTCTCCCCAGACCCCAGTTTATTCCACTTCCTGGGCTTAGATGAGAACAAGGCAAGGAAACAGAAATGGTTCACATTTCATCCCCCAGCCTCTGAGCTACAAAGCCCTCAGTCACGCGGCTTCCTCCCGGAGTTCGCAGAGTGCAGCAGCCCCCGGAGTGGGCATGAATCGCCCCTCTGTGATGCCTGCCTGGGCCCCGGTGTGGCGTGCAGGGAGGGTTCACACTACCGCCCTTGTTGTGAGCAGAGCACCAGCACAGAGTCCTTCTGTCTTGATGGCACATTTAATTTCAGTGGTTTCAAATCAAGTCACAGAAGTTGAAAGTGACATCTTTCTCAGGAAATAAGCTCATGAGTCTAAGAGTTGGCTTCCCAAGGGGTGCCTTATCTCTCTGCCCTGGATGAGACTTTTAAATGACTTCAGGCAAAGATCACAGGCAAACGTTTTCTAGGGGATTCTCTCTTTGGCCACCACAGCTCAAAATATCTTTGCTATTCATCTGAGGATTCCCTCACTTCCTGTACCCCTCAAGCTAAATTTCCTAAGGAAACTTCTGAAAGTAATGCTGTGAGTGTGTCAGGAAAAGGAGTGTAACTGTGGGGTACAGACCTCCGGTGTCCTCACACCTCTCAGATGGAGAACTGCCTCACAGAGCCTGAAAGACCAAAAACACAGAGAGGGCACCCAGGGAACCCGTGGCTGGGCAGGCAGCAGGAAGGGCTGGAGAGGGGACAGGGGCTGACAAAGAGCTCTTCCTAACCACCCTTCTCCTCTGGGCCAAACAATGCAAGGTGGAGTTCAGGACTGAAGACCTGGGCTCCTTCCACAGAGAGATATGCTCCTGTGCCAATCAACCAAAGAATCAATCAGCGTTTGTTGATCACCTCTTATACCCCTCACTACATTAGGCCTGTGGGAAAGGCAGGTGCACAGGTATGGTCTTCAAATAAATGACATCTACAGCAATGCCACACAGGCAGGCAGGGTAGTGTAGGCGTGAGGGTGTGGACTCCAGATTCTATTGGACTGGGTTTAAATCCAGATTCCACACGCATTAACTATGGAATTTGGGTCAAGCTTTTTATGTCACTGTTTTCTTATTTGTAAAACAAAGGTAGCAATAGGGCCAACCTTATACGAATTGTTGTGAGGGTTAAATGAACCCATCTGCGTAGGTACTTAAGTTAGATAAATGTTAGCTATTAATGGGATAGAAAAAAATATATCAAACACAAAGCCAAAAAAGATCATGTGACAGACATGAATTTTAGTGCACAAACTCAGATGGGTAAGAAGGGTCACCTTTTCCATTTTCCTTAAATAAATGTGACTTCAACTCAGAAAAAGTTCCCATCAAGTCAATTCTGACTCATGGTGACCCCATGTGTGTCAGAGCAGAACTGTGCTCCCTAGGGTATTCAACGACTAATTTTTCAGAAGTAGATCTCCAGGCCTTTCTCTTGAGATGGCTCTCGGTGGATTGAGCCTTCAGCCTTTCAGCAGCCAAGCATGTTAACCATTTGCACCACCCAGGAATCCAACTCAAGCTCCCTGGAAATGCAGTAACAGTCTTTGTTGGGGTTCCTTGCCATTCAGGGCTGAGCAAGACCCCAGGACTTCAGGAAAGCCTTCTTCATCCATCATGCGCCTCTGCTCTCATCTCCACTGAGGTGCCTGATATCCCAGCCCACAAGGTCCCTGTAGGAAAAGCACCTCCTTGCCTCTCTTGGGAATCAAGATCCTTTGGCAAGGCTGGTGACCCTGTGCCAAGAATCCAGCCTGCCTCAACACACCATGTGGCCACCTCTGAGGTCTTTCTGCTGCTAGTATTTACCAACCTTTATCCTTCTCCCCCTTTGGGAGTCACTCTTTTCCCTTTCTGCTTACCCACAAAGGTATTTCCCGTGACTCCACCCCTTTTTCTCCATCCCATCCAGGATACCTCACATAATCAGATGGGACACGTCACATAATCAACTCGACAAAAGACAGGAAGACTTCACTTCCAGCCGTTTCCATTTTCCTCCCAGAGGCAAAGATTCCAAAAGGCCTGCCAGCCATCTGTTTGAATGGGGAAGGGAAATATGCAACAAGGAAAACACAAATTAATGTCACAAAATAACATTGTGCTGCAATAGCCCATCAGCAAATAAATGTTAAATTGCACCAGGCTAATGGCACAGAAACCAGGAATCACAACTTTAAGAGATGATTGTATTCTGCTTCATCTCACCTCATGCAGGTCTGGGGTAGGGCTGGGCTGCCTGGTCACCTACGCAGACGTGGGGGTGGGGTGGCTGAATCCCAGCTTAGGGTTGGGGAGGCTTCAGTAGGGTGATAACTCCTTAGCTGAGCTCCATAGAAGGAAAAGTTAGACTGAACAAGGGGAAGGACGTTTCAGGCAGAAGCCAGAGCAAGGACAAAGAGGTTCTGAAGGGACGTATCAGTCATGGAGGGCCAGAGGAAGGCAGATATCAGGCAGCAAGGTATTTCTGGAGTCCAAGTACCAAGCAAGGGAGCACCAAGAAACAGGGGCAGGTCACCAAAAGGGGTGAAACCTCTGCTAAGCAGCTTGACCACTAACACTTGGGTCTGGCTTCTGAGACTGTTGTTAGGTGCCTTCCAGTTGATTTCATGTGACAGAGAGAACTATCCCATAGGATTTTCTAGGCTGTAACCTTTATGGGAGCAGATCGCCAGGTCTTTCTTCTGTGGATGGAAACCACCAGCCTTTCAATTAGCAGCCAAGCACTTAAGCATTCCACCACCAGGGCTTCTGAGGCTAGAGAATGATTACCTAGGAAGGAGGGGGGTGTGGCAGGAGTGTGCAAAGCCTCAGGGTAAAGAGATATGTTCAAACATAAGCATTTTAAAAACATTACTTTTATAATAAGACAAATGCCAGTGTATTAGTGAGCAGAATGCAAAATTGGAATAAACTGTAAAGATAAGATGGAAAAATGTTTTCACTTATAAAGAGAATGTCCCCACATTCTCTGGGGATTGCATTCATCCTCCTCAGTCCCTGAGAGTATTCCCACAGCAAATTTTGAGTTCTTTAGATCAACAGCTTTACATTTTTGTCCATCCAAGATTCCTGGTTAAGAAAAACACATCTTTCATAGCCACCACGTACACACACATGCATATGCATGTGCATGCAGACACATGTATGTAACTAATATGTGTAACTAAACCACACTTTGGCAAACATAACATCCTCTCACTATATGAGATTCATTCTGTTGTATAGTCTACTTTATCCTAAACTATTCAATTTTCTTTAAAACTCTTGTCACAAGTGACTAAACTGATTTCATGACTCACTGACGGGTCCCCACCCACAGGCTGAAAAATGTTGCTGTAGTTGATGGGAAATCATGGAAGGGATTTCATTAAGGAAGTGGTCTGACTTTTAATAAATTACCGTCTGGACTGTTTGACTCTGAGGAGGCTATATGGACGGGGTAGACCAGGTAGGAGGCTTTTTTGATCCTCAGGGTAATCTGTGATAAGGACCCCACTAAGGTAAAAAATAATAGGGATAAAGAGGAGGTGATGGTTGCAAATAGTTAGGGGCTAGAATCTGTAGGATTTGATACTGGATTGGATGTGGATCTAAAAGAGTGAGAAAAATCTAGATGGTTGCCAGTAACTGACAGAATGCGGCACACTGGTCTAGACAGGCAATACACGGGTCACCTCATTTTACCTGGAATTTGAGTTCCTGAGAGATCTCTGGAAACCCTGGTGGTGTAGTGGTTAAGAGCTATGGCTGCTAACAGAAAGGTCGGCAGTTCAAATCCTTCAGGTGCTCCTTGGAAACTCTATGGGGCAATTCTACTCTGTCCTATAGGGTCACTATGAGTTGGAATCAACTCGACGGCAAAGGGTTCGGTTCGGGTTCGAGGGATATCTTCATGGAGATGCCTGGCAGGTATTTGTATATGTAAGTCAGAAGCTGTAGGGAAAAGTCAGAACTATAGATTAATATTTTGGAATATTCAGTATATGGGTAACAAACGTTGAAAGTGGAAGTGATCCCCTAAGGAGAATTCTATGGTGCCGGGCACATAGATTATTTCATCGTTTGTACGTAATGACATGTGTGTGCACACGTGCACATATATACACAGTATTTTATAGACGGAATAATTAATTGCGGTCATATTTTACTTACACACACTGAACACAAAACTAGCAAAATAGCACCTAACCTCAAGCTGTAACTTAGAGTCGGCAGATTCGTGGTTGTCATCTGCTTCCAGATCAGTATTCATCTCCCCTCTCATACGTGTCTGTGAGCTCTGTGAGGCAGGGAACAGGTGTGCTGGAATATGGCTGCACTTGCATCTCCAGTCCAGCACTCAGCATAGCACCTGGCACGCTGAAGGCACTCAAGTGAGAATGATTGGATGACTGAAACTGCTGTCCAGCCTCCGTGTTTTAACCATCACATCCGTGCATCAGAGTACTTTGAGGTCATAAGTTGTACGTGTCTGATAAAATGGAGATCTTCTAATAACAGAAAAAAAATGCTCAAATTTTGAGTAAATAATGCAGATTATTTGGAAATCTGGACAATTTTTTGATACAATATGACAGAAATTAATTCTGTATCTAAAATCACAACATGTAGTGACAGAAAAAACAATCTTCTAATATGAGAATATGATTACCATATTACCATATTCCTAACAAATGTAATCATTATGCTCGAATGAACAAGACGACTAATTCCCTTGCTGTGACTGAAGTGCATTTCCTTATACAAATACATGATTTCACAAAGCTGACACATTCAGTAATTTTAAAAACTACCAAAATGACTTATTCAAAAATATTTTAAGACATTTTAAGATATCTATGTTAAATTTGGAGTGAATAATAAACTATTACATCAATATATTGTTATTTCATTTTGAAAAGTAACATTTCCATTTTCCATTTAAAATAAGCACATTAAAAACAGCAAAATCCTGAGATCATGTCACATAATTGTTTGATGTTAAGATAAAAGAACCATGTAAAAGCTTCTAACCTGGGTTCAAAATTGTTTGAGTCTGACATTTTAATTCTTTATGTACACAGAAGGAGCCCAATCATATCTTTATTAATGGGACCATAAAGACTAACAGTTTTCAATGTTGTGTTATGTTGTTGCTGTTAGATGCTGTCGAGTCAGTTCCGACTCCTAGTGACCCTATGTACAACAGAATGAAACACTGCCTAGTCCTGAGCCATCCTCACAATCTTTTTATGCTTGAACCCATTGTTGCAGCCACTGTGCCAATCCATCTCATTGAGGGTCTTCCTCTTTTTCGATGATCCTCTATTTTACCAAGCATGATAATCTTTCTCCAGGGACTGATCCCTCCTAATAACATGTCCAAAGTATGTGAGATGAAGTCTCACCATCCTTGCTTCTAAGGAGCATTCTGGCTGTACTTCTTAACAACACAGATTTGTTCATTCTTTGGCAGTCTATGGTATATTCAGTGTTCTTCGCCAACACCATAATTCAAAGGCATCAATTCTTCAGTCTTCCTTATTCATTGTCCAGCTTTTGCATGCATATGAGGTGATTGAAAACATCATAGCTTGGGTCAGGAGCACCTTAGTCCTTAAGGTGACGTCTTTGCTTTTTTAACACTTTAAAGAGGTCTTTTGCAGCAGATTTGCCAATGCAATGCATCTTTTGATTTCATGACTGTTGCTTCCATGGGTGTTAATTGTGGATCCAAGTAAAATGAAATTCTTGACAACTTCAATATTTTCTCTGTCATGATGTGGCTTATTGGTCCAGTTGTGAGGATTTTTGTTTTCTTTATTGATAGGGTCATAGAGACTAGCGGTTCTCAACGTTGTGTTACAGTGTCTTCAATTTATCCCAAAATCTTCCTATTTAAACAGAGCGATATATGTGTGTGAACTTCCACTTAACCTGAACACCCCAGGGACAGTTAGTTAGAAAGACAGTTAGTTAGCACTTAAAAGATTCTAACCAGGAATGCTCCTAGGGAAGTAAGCCTACTGCAAGCAACTCTAAATATCAATTTCCAAATCTGCACCAGAAGATGTAACTAACATAAAGGATGTTGAATAAATTTTCATTGGTGAAATAAGAGGTGTTCTATATATGTGATCATAGAAGGAGTATGCACGTACCTCAACCTTTGCAGGAACAAAGTATAAAAATTTTCCAAGTTCACCTTCCGTGTGGGACCCTAGTTCTAGAACTCCATTTGGTTCAGTCTCCCACCACTTAATGGAGAACTTTGTAGCCTGCTTAAACTAGAAGGATTCCTTTTCCTTCCAAGAATTGTTCTTTCTGCCTTGAAGTAAACTTTCATGCAAGGTATTTGTCTGAGTGCCTAAAAGAACAAAGACCTCATCAAACTTTGTGTGAGAAGATTGCAGGACTACTGGCTAATAAAGTCAAATTATATGGTAGAGTTCCGCCAGAGACTTGCTTTCACTGGGGCCTAACACCTGGTGACTAGGGTGTGGGGAAGGAGATACCTAGTTCCCACTTATGTCCAACTGTTGGAGGCTACCAATAATCAACAAAAGAAGTTGACATTGTCAATAGATAAAGTGGCTTACATGGATTCTCAATACTATAGTAGAGAGACCATGAAGAATATTTAGAAATAACCTATTTCCCTCTCTCAAATAACTGGAAGCTTAATCATTTTTAAAGTCTGAAATCCTCAGAAAAAGTGACATGTATGATGAAAGGTATGTTGTTGTTGTTAGGTGCCGTGGAGTTGGTCCCAATTCATAGCGACCCTAGGTACAACAGAATGACACACTGCCTGGTTCTGCGACATCCTCCCAATCATTGCTATGTTTGAGCTCATTGTTGTAGCCACTGTGTCAATCCGTCTAATTAAGAGTGTTCCTCTTTTTCACTGATGCTCTACTTTACCAAGTATGATGTTCGTCTCCACAGACTGGTCCCTCCTGATAACATGTTCAAAGTACAGAAGTCTTGCCATCCTCGTTTCTAAGGAGCATTCTGGCTGGACTTCTTACGACACAGATTTGTTGATTCTTCTGGTAGTACATGGCATAGTCAATATTCTTCACCAACACCATAATTTAAAGGCATCCATTCTTCTTCGGTCTTCCTTGTTCAATGACAAGCTTTCGTATGCACGTGAGGCAGTTGAAAATACCATGGTTTGGGCCAGGTGCACCTTAGTCCTCAAGGTGACATCTTCACTTTTAACACTTTAAAGGAGTCTTTTGCAGCAGATTTGCTCAATGCAATATGTCGTTTGATTTCTTGACTGCTGCTTCCATGGGTTGATTGTGGAGCCAAGTAAAATGAAATCCTTGACAATTTCAATATTTTCTCCATTTATCATGATGTTGCTTATTGGTCTAGTTGTGAGGATTTTCGTTGTCTTTCTGTTGAGGTGCAATTCATATTGAAGACTATAGTCTTTGATCTTCATCAGTAAATGCTTCAGGTCCTCTTAGCTTTCAGCAAGCAAGGTTACGTCATCTGCGTATTGCAGGTTGTTAGTGGGTCTTCCACCAATCCTAATGCCACATTCTTCATCATATAGTCCAGCTTCTCTATTTACTCAGCATACAGATTGAATAAGTATGGCGAAAAGATATACACCTTTCCTGATTTTAAACCACGAAGTATCCCCTTACTCTGTTCAAACCACTGCCTCTTGTACGGGTTCCACATGAGCACAATTAAGTGTTCTGGAATTCCCATTCTTCACAATGTTGTCCATAATTTGTTATGATCCACACAGTCAAATGCCTTTGCAGAGTCAATAAAACACAGGTAAACATATTTCTGGTATTCTTTGCTTTCAGCCAAGATCCGTCTGATATCAGCAATGATATCCCTCGTTCCACATCCTCTTCTGAATCCAGCTTGAATTTCTGGCAGTTCCCTGCCGATGTACTGCTGTAACAGCTTTTCAATGACCTTCAGCAAAATTTCACTTATGTTTGATATTAACGATATTGTTTGATAATTTCTGAATTCTGTTGGATCACCTTTCTTTGGAATGGGCACAAATATGGATCTCTTACAGTCCAAATTTCTTGGCATAAACCAGTGAGCACCTCCAGCACTGCAACCATTTGTTGAAACATCTCAGTTGGTATTCTGTCAATTCCTGGAGGCTTGTTTTTCGCCAATGCCTTCAGTGCAGCTTGGACCCCTTCCTTTAGTACCATCGGTTCTTGATCATATGCTACCTCCTGAAATGGTTGAACATCAACCGATTCTTCTTGGTATAGTGACTGTGTATTCTTTCCATCTTCTTTTGATACTTCCTGGGTCATTCAATGTCTTCCCCCATTGAATCCTTCAATACTGCAACTCAAGGCTTGAATTTTTTCTTCATTTCTTTCAGCTTGAGAAATGCCAAGCGTGTTCTTCCCTTTTGGTTTTCTAACTCCAGATCTTTGTATAGAATTACTGACCTAGTCTAACCTTCACATTTCTAAGCAGAGTATTTCAACTCAGACAGAAGAGCCCAGAATCTCACAGGAAGCAAGTGATGGCCCCATACACGGCCTCAACACAAGCCCCAGCTCATACAGCAGAGAAAGTCAGCTTCATTCTGACCTGAGTATAGGATCAGTTTTTCCTTCCCGGACTGATTGGAGGATAGTGAAGACTTCCACTCAAAAGCATTGTCCCATGGGCTGCCATTAGTTGGTGTATATTCTGGCATGGGTTTTGGCTTTGAATGGTTGAAACCATTAAGAGAGATACAAAATGACAATGATGTTTACTGAGATTAGGTCTATGGCTGAGATGTCATTGTCAGGGGTGAGCACTGACTTTTGGACTTAGCATTGCCCTCTCCTTGTATAAAGATAACCACATTTATTTAGCCGACATTACTTGAACACCTATTGTATGTCAAGCACTGTACTAGGCGCTAAGGACACAGAAATGAAAGAGACATAACCCCGCCTCAAGTTGTCCCCAGTTCTAGGGGAGTAGCATGTTCTCAGTAACAACTTCATAGGACTTAATTTATCTGTATGTTTTCCTCCATGACCAGAGGGACCCGGAACTGTTTCAGAGCAGACATAACAAAGGCAAGGAGTTGAGGACAAGAGCCAAAAGAAAACCAGGAAGGAGAGATACTGAATGACATTCCTTCTAGAAACAGACTTTCCAGAGTCACCACTTTGCCCTAAGGCCAGGGGAGGATTACCCAATAAGCAAGGTAAGCACGGGCTTACTTGTGCTTACTTCCTAACCTGTAGTGAACAATTTCACATGTTTTTCACCACATCAAAGATGTCAGGGATTGTAAATTTGAGAAGTGGTTTTGATTCTGTAGAAAGGTACTATGGGGTTGGGAGAGAGACAGATGCCAGCCATAGCTAGAAGCAGAATCTTTGACGTGGTGAAGAAATGTGAAATTGTTCACTACGAATAATCTTGCCTATTGGATAATCTGCCCCCGCCTAAGGCCAGTCCTAACCCTAACCAAAGCAATTGAATTTATTAGTGGGGTGTTGGTAAAAGCAGAGCCACAAGTGGCAGAACTAGCTGTTGTCTTGGAAGGAATAGAAATTTAATACCTCTTCTGTGAGCATTCATGCTTTTTAATATTTTTGCCTCAAATCCTTTCAGTGAAGAAACCTTCTTCCTTTCGGTTTCTATCGACCAGATGAACTCAGAGTGGTCCACAGTTTTTGACACACAATGTCTCCAGTGAAGCAGAGGTAGATGAAAGTAAAATACATCCTGTTCCTCCCACCAAGTTGGAAAAAAGGCCCAGATCGGGGCCAGATGTGTAAATCATGCCATATCATATTTTACCCTTCCAGAACTCCGCTCCTCTGAGACACTTAGAAATGGGGGCAGGTAAATGCTGACTGCGCTGGAACTTTTTCCTGAAATGGAGGCGAGGATTTTAGACTCAAGGAGAAAACCTGAATCATCTGGTGCTGCAGATTAGGTTTGCCCTTGGCAAAGTACTTAAAACTGCGTGGAAAAAAACTCAAAAGACTAGTTGGACGTGCAAAACTCTGAACAATGCTTCAATGATTTAAGTGTAAATGAATCTTTGACACATATGGATTAAATTTCCCTTCTGAGGCACATAGTAAAAAACTGAAGGAAAACGTTCCTGACAAGTCACGTGTTTAGTTTACCAGATGATTGCAAACTGTGCCAGATCATCTGTGAGCTCCAACTGTGTGTCATTCCCCAGGACACGTGCTGCCCACAGGTGGACGTGTCACAGGCCCTCACCCAGGCTCCTGCATCAGAAGACTTCAGAGCAGGCCAGGGAGCACAAAGCATGTACAACTTGGGGTTCCGTTCCCTTGTCCTCTTCGCCCCTACCTTCCCCCAATACTTGACTCTAGGCCTCTGACTATAATACCAAACTCATTGGATTAAATAAACTGAGACCTTGACATATATCAAACTTGAGATAAAAAATGAACTGGAAGAATATAGCAAAATATTGGATGATGTTTAAGCCCTCAGAGCTGTAAGCAACTCCCAGGCATTGCACTTTAGTTGGAGAGACTAAGTTCTGGTACTGTAAGCTTTTCTATACATCTTGATGCTCAGTGAAAATAAGAAAGTAGTTGAAACTGGCCTCTCCATGTTTCCTACATGAAATATACCACTTGTTGTGACTGGTGCCAACTCTGCAATTCCCAGAACACACATTGAACAGTGGTGACACCAGATAGTCAATAATCCCAGAGGAAGCTGGACAGACTTCACTGGAAATACAGCTATGCCTTGTCTTGACCACAGTTGGACTTACTAGCCTTTCCACTCAAGAAAGCCATGATGACAGCATCTTGGAAATCACAGGACACCATCTCGACTCTGCATCTGGTAGAAAAGGATTAGTTATGTAATCTCCAAACTCGGGATTCTCTTCAAGGTCTTCACATCCAGAAGCATTACAACTTTTCCCAGCTCCTGGGACAGGGATAACAACATCAAAGGATGGAGCTGCGTCTGCAAGGTCACATCAAAACACGCAGCTCAGACTGGTTGGCAGAGCTCAGCTTTACAGAAGGTGGCCCAGGCTTACAAGAAGGTATGTGGCAGACCGAATCAGAGTCTCATAGAGATAAAAAAAATTTTGAAAATCATCATCTTTATGACACAAGAAGGACTGGGAAGAGCTAATGGAAATTTAGGAAACTTGCAGATAATACATGAGGATCTTAAATATAATTATTTTTAGCCTATCAGCAAGATTATGTAACCCTTTTTCCACTTGGTACAAGATGAAATAATAAGAGTCTAATAGGGTAAAAGTCCCTGGATGGTGCAAACTGTTAATGTGCTTGGCTGCTATCTGAAAGACTGTAGGTTCAAGTTTACCCAGAGGTGCCTCGGAAGAAAGGCCTGGCCATCTACTTCTGAAAAATCAGCCATTGAAAACCCTGTGGAGCATGGTTCTACTCTGGCACACATGGAGTCACCAGGAATCAGAATCAACTCCACAGTAACTGTTTTTTTGTTGTTGTTGTCTGTCTGTTTAAATAAGTTAATAACAGACTATGAACCATAGACTTGCTAATCCTCCTGCTTTGGTTTACGGGTCCTAAAGTGATCTCCTTGGCAAAAGAAAACTGAACATTTTGAAAGCTAATGAAGTTTAGTTTCAGCCTGCAACAAAAGCTTTTTTTTTTTTTAACTGAAAAAATATCAATATGCTCTAAGGACTGCCACATAAGTTTAAAATCTATAACTTTGTGATGTCTTTATTTGTGCACACAAGAAAAGGTCTACCAGAAATACCTGTGTCCAAAAGACCAATAGGAAGCAAACTTATTCTGAGAAAAAACAACTAGATTTTATTAATCCACAGTATGCAAGATAGTCATGCCTTTAGAAAGTAAGAAAATCAGGTTTCTTTAGAAAACAACAATAAGGCTGCCACGTTCCAAACCTGGTTGACTGACTAAGTCTGTTCATCTAAATTTAAATCTGAGCGAGATTGTGAAATGCAGTGCCACGAGGTTTATAGACTATTGAGGAACAAGAACAGCTGCAGAGTTGTCCTGACTCTGTTTCTCTCTGGATTCAATGCCCGTAACACTTCTCTAACCATGTGTAAAAGCTTTGAAAATGCAGTAAGAAAGAAAGTCAGCAATCGTTACATGTTTAATGGGTTCACTGTTTCATCTTTGGATCCAGCCTGATTGTTTATTTTTACATATTCCAGAAAAGATAGCTACAACTATTATTAATCCATAACAACCTTCCCTGAGAACTTTCTATGATAGTTTGTGTGCAAAAAGGAAAGGAAGGAGGGAAGAAAGGAAGGAGGGAGGGAGGGAAAGAGGGAGGGAGGAAGGAAGGAAGGAAGGGAGAGAAGGAAAGAAGAAAAGAGGAAAGGAGGAAGGGAGGAAGCAAGAAAAGAAGGAAGGAAGGAAGGAGAGGGAAGGAGGGAAGGAAGAAAGGTCTAGCAACACTAGGTATGGAGCATTTCAGCAATTATAAGTAATTGAACTGTATCCAAGGCTTTATCACTAAATTGCACACTTGAGAATCAGAAGTAAGGTGGAAAATATAGGAGAAAGCTGGGAGAAGAGGTACAAAAGGCAAATGAGAAAGGTTTATTTTAGGGTTTACTCTTGTGGAATGAAATGGAAGGGAGTTTTAGATGGAAGAAAGGGTAAAGAAATCCCTAATTAATTTTGAATTTTTTTTAATTTTTCAGTTTCCACACTGAATTTCAAACAAATTTTAAACTGCTCACACTATTTCCAAAGTATGTGATTTCATGTTTCATCATTTGTTAGGTTTAATCAGTTCCATAAAGCAAGAAGTAAATGATGGCCAAATGAAAATGTAAACTTCAAGAGCTTGGGAATCATTAGTGAGGAGCCTGGCTTCTTCCCAGGGTGCTTGCTCAGCTGTGGGCTCTGGACAGAATGAGACTCTCTTCTGACCTACATAACCTTAAGTCAAAGAATGAAAAGTGGCTAATAGAGAAAGTCAGATGAAAAAAGGTAAGTTTTCACCAATTACTCAGCCAAGGTTTTTTTTCTTCTTTTTTTTAGAAAGCAGCAGAAAGGGTTTCAAGTATTTCACACTTCTCCCTAGAATGGTTTTTACCAAATTTTAGTAAAGACACAGGGAAAGATTTCTTTCTGGCATTAACTTAAATCTCCTTTTCAATCCTTATTTTTAGATGCCGAGTCCTGTGGTTGGCATTACAGAAGTGTTTCTGGAGGGTGGCCATGCTGCCAATGATTTTTAATGGATGCCAAAGAAGAAAAACATTCTAACTTGGGATGAATTAATTTAGGGCAAAGAAGAAAGGACAAGGCAGTCCAAATGCAAACCATGTATGTTAACCAAAGGCAGCTATGCCGAAATTATACAGTTAGTGCCTCAGACAAAGAATATTGTGATATTCTTATGGGTTCCAAAGAATCACATAAAAAAATACTATACGAATAGTCTTTTTTAGTACTGGGGAAAATTAGGAAATTCGCCTCAAACATTGTGCTCTGGGTAAACCCATTCTAGCACTGAGGCCTTTCTTCCCTGCCAAAGCAAAACAGATACATTAAAAAGAGCTGTTGGGGGAAACAGACCTTGGAAAACAGGCCTGTGGGCAGAAGTGGTATGAAGTAGTGGAAATATCACAAAAGGAAGTACAAAGACCCGGGATCTAGTTCCAGATATGTCATTAGCTAAATTAGAATCATGAGTTGGTACCCACTTGAGCTTCTATTTCTTATTAATAAAAACGGGATGATGATTCTTTCATGATTGGTAAAGTAGAGGGTCAGTGAAAATGAGGGAAACACTTAATGAAATGGATTGACACGATAGTCAAAACAAAGGACTCAAACATACCAACAATCATGAAGATGGCATAGGACAATTTGCTGATGTAGCAGGACTCAAAATGTGAAGAAGCAGCTGCAAACATTCATTAATAATCGGAACGTGGAATGTATGAAACATAAATCTAGGAAAATTAGAAATCATCAAAAATGAAATGGAACACATAAACAACGATACACTAGGTGTTAGTTAGCTGAAATGGACTGGTATTGCCCATTTTGAATCAGACAATCATATGGTCTACTATGCCAGGAATGACTACTTGAAGAAGGAAGGCATTGCATTCGTCATCAAAAAGAACATTTCAAGATCTATCCTGAAGTACAACGCTGTCAGTGATAGGATAATATCCATATGCCTACAAGGAAGACCAGTTAAGATAACTACAATTCAAATTTACACGCCAACGACTAAGGCCAAAGATGAAGAAATTGAAGATTTTTACCAACTTCTGCAGTCTGAAATTGATTGAACATGCAATCAGGATGCATTGATACTTACTGGTGATTGGAATTCTAAAGCTGAAAACAAAGAAAAAGGATTGGTAGTTGGAAAATATGGCCTTGGTGATAGAAGCAATGCCAGATATCGAATGGTAGAATTTTGCAAAACCAACGATTTCTTCACTGCAAATACCTTTTTTTACCAACATAAGTGGTGACTGTGCACGTGGACCTTGCCACATAGAATACACAGAAATCAAATAGACTACATGTGTGGAAAGAGATGATGGAAAAGCTCAATATCATCAATCAGAACAAGGCCAGGCACCACCTGCAGAACAGATCATCAATTGCTCATGTGCAAGTTCAAGTTGAAGCTGAAGAAAATTAGAAGAAGTCCATGAGAGCCAAAAGTACAACCTTGAGTATATCGACGTGAATTTAGAGACCATCTCAAGAATAGATTTGACATGTTAAACACTTATGACTGAAGACCAGATGAGTTGTGGAATGGCATCAAGGACATCATACATGAAGAAAGCAAGAGGTCATTAAAAAGACAAGCAAGAAAGAAAAGACCAAAATGGATGTCAGAAGAGACTCTGAAACTTGCTCTTGAACGTTGAGTAGCTAAAGTGAAAGGAAGATATGATGAAGTAAAAGAGCTGAATAGAAGATTTCAAAGGGCAGCTCGAGAAGACAAAGTAAAGTATTATAATCACATGCGCAAAGACCTGGAGATAGAACGCCAAAAAGGTAGAACATGTTTGGCATTTCTCAAGCTAAAAGAACTTAAGAAAAAATTCAAGCCTCAAGTTGCAGTATTGAAGGATTCTACTGGGAAGATATTAAATGATGCAGGAAGCATCAAAAGAGGATGGAAGGAATACACAGAGTCACTATACAGAAAAGAATTGGTCGATGTTCAACCATTTCAGGAGGTAGCATATGATCAGGAACTGGTACTGAAGGAAGAAGTCCAAGCTGCACTGAAGGCATTGGCGAAAAACAAGGCTCCAGGAATTGACAGAATACCAGCTGAGATGTTTCAACAAACCGATGTAGCACTGGAAGTCCTCGCTTGTCTATGCCAAGAAATTTGGAAGACAGCTACCTGGCCAACTGACTGGAAGAGATCCTATTTATGCCTTTTCTAAAGAAAGGTGATCCAACTGAATGGGGAAATTATTGAACAATATCATTAATATCACAAGCAAGTAAAATATTGCCGAAGATCATTCGAAAGTGGCTGCAGCACTATATCAACAGGAACTGCCAGAAATTCAAGCTGGATTCAGCAGAGAACATAGAACCAGCGATATCATTGCTGATGTCAGAAGGATCCTGGCTGAAAGCAGAGAATACCAGAAAGATGTTTCCCTGTTTTATTGACTACACAAAGGAATTTGACTGTGTGGAGCATAACAAATTATAGATAATATTGTGAAGAATAGGAATTCCAGAACACTTAATTGTGCTCATGAGGAATCTGTACATAAATCAAGAGGTAGTCCTTTGGACAGAACAAGGGGATACTCTGCGGTTTAGAGTCACGAAAGCTATGCATCAGGGTTGTATCCTTTCACCACACCTATTCAATCTGTATGATGAGCAAATAATCTGAGAAGCTGGACTCTGTGAAGAAGAATGGGGCATTAGGATTGGAGGAAGACTCATTAACAGCTTGCATTATGCAGATGACACAACCTTGCTTGCTGAAAATGAAGAGGACTCAAAGCACTTACTGATGAAGATCAAAGACTACAGCCTTCAATATGGATTACTCCTTAACAAAAAGAAAATAAAAATCCTCACAACTGGACCAGTTAACAACATCATGCTAAACAGAGAAAAGATTGAAGTTGTCAAGGATTTCATTTTACTTTGATCCACAATCAACACCCATGGAAGCAGCAGTCAAGAAATCAAAAGACGCGTTGTATTGGGCAAATCTTCAAAAGACCTCTTTGAAGTGTTGAAAAGCAAAGACGTCACCTTGAAGACTAAGGTGCACCTGACCCAAGCCATGATGTTTTCAATCACCTCATACATGTGTGAAAGCTGGACAGTGAATAAGGAACCCTGAAGAAGAATTGAAGCCTTTAAATCATGGTGTTGGTGAAGAATATTGAATACACCATGGAATGCCAAAAGAACGAACAAATCTGTCTTGGAAGAAGTACAGCCAGAATGCTCCTTAGAAGCAAGGATGGTGAGACTACATACTTTGGATGTGTTATTAGGAGAGATGGGTCACTGGAGAAAGACATCATGCTTGGTAGAGGGCCAGTGAAAAAGAGGAAGACCCTCAACAAGATGGATTGACACAGCGGCTGCAACAACGGGCTCAAGCATAAAAAGATGGTGAGGATGGCTCAGGACCAGGCAGTGTTTCTTCTGTTGTACACAGGGTCGCTATGAGTGGGAACTGACTCGATGGCACCTAACAAAAACATACATAAGGTCACCACGAATCAGAGCTGACTAGATGGCAATTAACAACAACAACAATTCTTGCTCTCTCAGAGTCCTTAGGAGGATCAAGTGGCAAGGTGATAGTAACTTTGAGAGACTAACAGCAAGTGCTTATAAACTGAACCTCTTAAAGGGGAGAGTATAACTTTCTGTCTTAAAGAAGCAAGATGGAGCTCCAGCTTCCTAGCAAATTGTAGTTGAAGGAGTGAGAGAGATATTAGAGAGTACTAATCAACATTTAACAACAGCAAGATTGTAAGAGTGAAATTTTATTTTGATTCTTAGATAGGGTCATTGACAGTCTCTTTGGTGCCCAAAGTAAACAATTTGGCATTAAGGATGACCAAAGGCATTTTTAGTCTAGCATAGCATCACTCCGTGCTGTCTTACAGTTGTTGTAGGGAGTCTCGCTAGACTCTCACTCGACCTGAATCTTTCTCAGGCTCCATTCTTCTCAGTCTCACTTGGACAAACCTCTTGAAAAGAGTTCAGCTTATCTGACTCCAACAGGGTGTTGAGTTTCTTGTGCCAGAGCTCTAGAAATAAAACACTATTCTTAGCTTGGTTTACTTGTGAAATATTTAGCAGTGGCTGTTAGCTATTCTAGGAATGACACTGATTTTGGATGGGATCAGGTTGGTGCCTCCATTAGAAGAATGTCTGTTCTGGTGATGAAGGAAGCATTAGGGTTGTAACTTCAGTTTGAATATTTTATACAAGTTTATGAGCAAATAAAATTTCCTGTATGCCAATTCCTCAGTATAATTCTCTCAAGGATCTGAGTTAACTTATGGAAAGTAAGGTGTACTTGCAGTCAGTATGGCCCTAACTGCTATGCTAGTTGGGTAAACCCACTACATCTTCCACTTATGAAAGGTGAAAACTTTAGCTGTAAGGAAAGTCATTGGACACCCCCCAACACGCATTCCAACTACCTCCCTAAACAGCTTACTGTAATTCCTGGCATCCAATATACTGGCGTCAGTCCATGGCCTGCCCCATGGTTGGATTACCCAGTTAGCAAGGTAAGCATGGGCTTACTTATGCTTAGTTACTAAGCTGTAGTGCACAATTTCACTCGGGTTCACCACATCTTTGATGTCGGCAAAAACAGGTCAAATTGTGCACTACAGACTAGTAACTAAGCACAAGTAATCCCATGCTTACCTTGCTTACTGGGTAGTCTATCCCTGTCAGGGACTGTAAATTTGAAGAGGCTTTGATTCTGTAGGAAGGTGCTGTGGGGTTGGGAGAGAAACAGATGCGAGCCATACCTAGAAGCAGAATCTTTGATGTGGTGAAAAAATATGAAATTTTTCACTTTAGATGATCTGCCTATTGGATAATTAGCCCCTGGCCTGCCCCAGTGTCTTAGAAGTCACAGGTAGATAGATCCAAACAGGAAACTAGAGTGAGAGACTTGAAGAAGCAGAAAACAACCTTAAGGCCCAGTTAGCATCTGAAGGTAGGATAACATGTAGACAAACTTTTCCTGGTCGACAATTTTACATACGGTGGGCCCAGACATAAAAAATAGTATCTCATAGTGCATTTCTAGGCTTTCCCATGATCACAGTTCATATCTAACCTCTTGTATTCCTTCCATCCAGGATAATTGCCTATAAAAGTCCCTCATAAATATTCTTCCAATCATCGAGTCATTTAATCTAGATGAGTATAGAAGTCAATATCTATAAAGCAAATAGAAAAATCTCTGGCACATAGTCATCTCTAAATGTTTGTTAAATTGAAAAAAATTAAGAATTTAGTCCATTCCTTTTTAAACAATTTGCTGGAAGTATAAACTCCTTGGAACTTAAAAAAAAAATTACTTCAATTCTATTGGAGTTCTGGCGACACATTGTTGTCATTAGGTGCCGTCAAGTCTATTTCAACTCACAGCAACTCCATGTGACAGAGTAAAACTGCCCCATGGGGTTTTCTAGGCTGTAATCTTTATAGGAGCAGATTGCCAGGTCTTTCTCCTGCAGAGCAGCTGGGTAGGTTCGAACCATCAACTTTTCAGTTATCAGCCATGCATTTAATCATTGCACCACCAGGGCCCCTTTCTGGGAGCATAATGTTGTTGTTGTTTGCCATTGAGTCAATTCCAACTCATAGCGACCCTATAGGGTAGAGTAGAACTGCCCCATAGGGTTTCCTAGGCTGTAATCTTTATGGGAGTAGATCGCAAGGTCTTTCTCCCATAGAGTGGCTGGGTAGCTTCATATCACCAACCTTTTGGTTATCAGCCAAGCACTTAACCATTGCACCACCAACGCTCCTTTCTGGGAACATAATAGTCATATAACAAACACTACTTTCTAACTGATTCATTTCATCTATTTATTCAATGCCTATAGAATAAAGAAAGAATTGAACACTCAAAATTTATTGCTCAGTACCTAAATTGCAAATGAACACATAGTCATAAGGAATTTTTGTAAGAACCACTGCATTTATTTCTCTCCTCTCTAGAATGCTTACCATGCACCTTGTATGTCATGCAGCAGATCCCAGTCCTGCATCTAACTCGTCCCAGACCATTTGTAGCATCTCATCATCAATGGTGGAAATGGCAACCTCAATGGTCCTTCATATTCTCAGATCTAAGAGGACAAGGTGGTCAGAACACAAGGTTCTTGACATATCCCAGCAGGTCTGGCGGTTTAGGGGCCACTGCCTCCAGAATAGGTGGAGGAAAAGCTCTCTACTCAGGGCGACATGCTGGATTTGTTGAGATCCGACAGCATTACCTAATTTATAGTTCCCTCCTTAAGAAAATTTTCTGAGTCTTAGAAGTTATTTCGCTTTCTCCTTCTCAGCATACTTATCCTCTTTAAAGTATAATTCTCCTGTTTTATATTTATATATAACATATGTTATAGATTGAGGTAGATAATAGTCCATGATTTCCTTATGCTCACACTTAATTCTTCTACTTATTTCTTTCAGACACTTCTCACTTTCCTCATTTAAGTTACTTACTTCTGGGAATTCTCTAAGTCCATCACCTTTTTCAAGAACCAAGGTTCAGGATACGGGACCCATTTAACCTTACCCAGTACATATAGTTTGCCAATCACCGCTGTCCACATGAGCATCAGCTGTATGTCCTGTTCATCAAGTTTAATCTGTTTGTCCCCTTCCTTAGGAACTACACTTTCCAAAATTCATCTCCAAGCTTCAGGCTTTGTTGCTTCCCCATGCTCACTGGCACTGGAACATGCCCCTAATATGCCTCTTGTTCCAGTTTCAGCTACGTGTACTGATGTCTTTCAGCAAATTATTTTCAAAGATGTTCAGTAACTCTTTGTTATTCATAATGTTCACTAACTCTCAAAAACTCTTCATTGCCCTCCCTGGGACATCTCTCCACAGTTTGGTAAACATCCACGTAGTCTCAGCTCTTGCTTCTTGTAGACTGTTACCACCCATGGGTCAGAAAACCCATCCACTCTAGTCCACCTACTATTAGCTTCATAAGTCAGATTTCATCACATCCTAATAAGAATGCAGCGCTAAAATCTAGTCAAATCAGCTACCATTACTCTCTTTTATCCCCTACTCAGCATGTCAAGATGAGTTGCTCATTTAGAAACACAACTATGCTGAAAATTTTATCCACCCCATCAGTGGTGAGCCCAAGAAATTCCAGAGATGAGAGAGCTACTAGCACATGATTCTCTTCAGAGAAGTGACTTCTTTTATTTGTTTGACCTCCAAGCATCCCTTTGACTCCTCCCTCCATGCAGTAAAGTTTTTAGGCAAGGGAAGCAATGGAAAGAACAAGAAACAAAAGAAGACCTCAGAGATATTTTTCTGAAGTCAGTTTGTATTTCCCAGGCTGGTGCCAACTTCCTTCCTATACTGAAAGACAAGGAGATCTCGACTTTGCTATTCTTTAATTCGATCATCACCACTTTTACAGTGTCTCTCACACACACACTGCTCCCTTTAGTCTCCAACAAAATAAGCCCATTCCACCCCGTGTTTTCCCAGGAGCAACATGGTCTTCCACTAACATTCCCACCATGTCCTTTTTCCCAGGCCTCTGCCCTCCAGGGTCAAGGAAGGGCATGAGTGAGGAACAGAAGTCTGTCACTTTCAACACCTAACTGCCATCAGGATTACAGATTCCATAACATAACTGAATGGTTCAAAGATCCATGGAATGTCAGAATTCTAAAGGGATTTGGAGATTCAATGTTCAACAAATGTTAGTTATTGTTCTACTGACTCTGAGCAAGGCCATCGTCTACATTTTCTCACCAACGTGTCTCTAGCACCTATCAGAGGACTGGGCACATAGTAGGTGCTCAATATTTATTTGTTGAATAAATGACTGAATGAATTAATTAGATATGACTTATTCCAAATATCTATTTTAAGAATGACAAAAATGTAGTAATGATCGACACTTCATATTTGCTTTCTGTTTTACAGCATTTTCAGTCTTAAAGAACATAAAACTAATTTAAATGACTTGCCTAGTTTCTCATACTGCAAATTCCAATTTTTTAGTGTTCCTAAGATCCAAATAAGGCTTAGATTGGGAAATCAGCTCCAGTAAGAAGTTATTAAATATAAGAACAGCATCTTATAAATCTGTATGAGCTTATTAGTACAAAGCCTGAAATAAAAAGTATGTGTGATATGTTAATAAAATATATGAATGATAATAGAATATGCAGTATAATTTAATTTCATTTATGCACTATAATTTAGATGCTATTATGCTATTCAGGCATTTGATAATCCCTGACTGCGTAATCAATATTACCCTGACATTAGTAAGAGAATGTGAAGCTAATGACAACTTTGCTGGTTGGTCAATATTTGCATGTTGATCATTTGTTTTACGTTAACTATAAAAGCAAGAGTCCTATGGAAAAAATACAAAGTAATGAGCTGACTAAAAACAGAAATAAAGTATTTTTATATCAGCAAGTGAAACATGTATCTCTATTTCAAAATTGCAGGTTTGGGTTCCATGTCCACTGAAGTGAAAGTGAAAAATTTCAGCAATTATCCAGGTATCTCAAAAGGGAAAACATACTTTCTTAGTTTACTAAATATTTCATATAAAACTAAGGGCTGACTTTTTTTCGTAGGATCTGGGAAATAGACTCAGTTCCCTCTTAAAAATCTGGCAGTTACATGTACCGAGTAATTTTTATTCTATGGAAAAACTTAGTTTTAGTATAAATCACTGGTCAGCTATGGGTTACACTTATTATAAGATGGGTTTGATTTTATTATAAAATAGGTTGCATTTTATTATACTGCTAATTTAAAATAAGAGAAAATATAAGATGACTATGTTGATCTAGAGAAAGGGAGGGAATAGCACTGTTTATTCACCCAGATATTAAATAGTACACATCATATCCTTGACTCTAAATTCAAATAAGTCTAACTAGATACAAAGGACCTTACTGCACTCCTTACTAACAGTCTGAGAAATCCAGCATGGCACATCCTGAGAGATAAGGTCTACTTCATCCTGTTCTGAATCAAATACCAGTTGATAGATAAGTGATGAATCATTAACTTAGTTTTCTCTGGGTGAGGAAGAAACAGATTGTGTCTGTTGACCCATCTACTTAAAACGGAAATACTTTGAAAATTTAAAAAGGAAACTTGGAACTCAAACACAAATAAATGCAGATTTGGGGGAATAGTTTATAGGAAAAGACTGGGTGTGTCTAGATTTTCCTTACTGATGACTGCAACCAATCAAGTAATTTAATGTGCAAAACTTGTTAGTAGGACAGAACTGGAAACAAAACTTACTTACTTTGACAAGTTTTCTATTAGAGCTATCAAGGAACAGCTGGGGTCTCTTGGAAAGAACTAAAGACAACACCCTCTTTGACAATCAGCTCCATGTTTTCTTTGGTTTGGTTTTCCCCGGTTTTCCATGGCAAACAGAGTTTGCTTGAAGACACCTGTCCCTGATCTGCCTGGCTATTCTCCACGGGAGTCAGAGCTCCTTATTTGGTGATGGATCTAGCTCCCACAGGAAATGGGAACGTCAGCCAGACCTATGAGGCCTGTTCTCCTAGGGCCGTGAGCATACTGAACAGATGGACAACAGAAAGACAAATGTTCTCTGTTACCAAAAGCAAAACCTGAAAACTAGGAGGAAAGAGAAACCCTTGATTCTGAGGTTGTGGGAGAATATCTGCTACCTTGTGAAGAGTGTTTTACAGAGGACATGATCAATTTGTCTTAATGAGCACCTCACAAGGCCTACACAACGAGGTCCCAAAGAAGCCTGGAGCAGGAAGAAACAGTGCAGGAGTCCAATTCGTTTTCTATTTTGACATTCAAACAAAGAAATGTGGCTGTCTGGGAGAACTCGCCTGACTAAAAAGGAACCAGCTGGGACTTATTATAATATCCAGCATTGCTTCATTTTGTATTTTGAGCTTCTCTAATGTAGTTAAAGTTTCCACAATCTCTACTTATATATATATATATATATATATATATATATATATATATATATATATATCCCATTGCCTTCAAGTCGATTCCTATTCATAGTGACCCATAGGGTTTCCAAGGCGGTAAGTCATTACAGGAACCATATCTCTCTCCCATGGAGCATCTGGTGGATTTAAACAACTGACTTTTCAGTTAGCAGCTGAGCACTTAACCACCACACCACCAAGGCTCCATATATATATATATACAGACATATATACTTATGTACACCAAAGTTTTTGCAGCATTATGTAAGGATTAACATTATAAGTGGCAGAGGGTTTGGAGTTTTCCAGGTTTTTTTTTTTTTTTTTTGAACTAGAATATATTTTCTAAGTCCTTGTCAACAGATAACTGTAGTAGTTCCAGAGCAGTTCCAGATGTGTAGCATCATATCCGGACACCATGAATGCAATGAACCCTTGTCCCTGTAACAACATGAGTTGTTTGCATTCAGAAAACTGTACAGATCCTGAATATAAGCAGGTTCTGCCCCTCCAGTCTATTGAAAACCCCACTGGGAGACATGAAGCTATAAAAAAGTTGAATAGCATCTCCTTCCACAAAGGGCCAGAGACTGAACCACATGAAATAAATTCTTTCTGTTGTAGACTACAGGGTAAAGATAGATGTCCCTGTGGTGGCATACTTCCAATTCAGCTATATTTCTAAACTTTCTTTTTGAGAGGATAGCTTTAAAGATGCTTCAGGATTGTCTAAAATCTATTTACTTTTTTGTTCAGTTACTACTGAAAGCTGAATTTGGGAAGGAGGTTACATGAGTTTTGGTGGATGATTATCTTTTAAATCATAAGGAAAGGACAAGACGCCTGGCTAAGGGAGTAGGAAGACGACCATCCTCTTTTACTTCAGAGTGGTTTCCTTTTCCCATAAAAGAGCCATAGTCAACATGTTGAGAAAGATCTAATGAGCATGAGATTTATGATCAGTCTTTTGATTCTACCTTTCATTCTGCTAACCATTTCTCTATCCCAGAGTCTGGGTAAGTTAGGCAAAGGAGAGAGAAGAACAATTTGATTACTTGCAAAATCTCTAGCAAAAGGTTTAGTGAAGGACAAGGTTCAACCTAATTTATTAAATAAATTTTTCAAATATTATTGGTGCAAACTCAGCCTGTTCCTCATTACCATAGATACCAGGAATTAACTATAATTTTGTTTCTATCTGATTCCCCATAGAGACAAAACCACACTTTTAATGCCAACACATACACATTCTAACATTACAGTAAACATTTTTCTGATGCATTTACAAATTCACAAAAAACAAAAAGAGAGAGAGAGATAAACTAAAACATTTGGCTAAGGCTTAGTTACATCACTGAGAATCAATAATATTTCAGAAAGTGGTAAAATGTAGAAATTACTAAATCCATTCTTTAAAGACCCTCAGGTTAGAGTTTGAATTACTAGAAAAAGAAAGAAATGCAAATTGTTTATTATTTTCACATGTACAGTAAATTGAAAAATTGTATTACTTTCGAGAACCATATGGAAGAAACTTTCTTTTCATCAGAAGTGGTTTTGCATGTTGTGCCAAGAGCTAAAAAGATGTTTTTAATAACCAAAGCCAGTTTGTTATAAAATCTGTCTGGATCTTGCTTGTAAGAGAGAACATCCCTTAGGTAGGAAATACAGAGGGTGATGGAGGAGTTGTCTGAGATGATAGAAAAGTTGTGCAAAAAACACAAGCCAAAGAGATGTGTCTTTAACTCATGGTTGTTATAAGAACCGGTTTTGCATATTCCATCGAGGAATTATAGGAGGTTACTGAGTTGCTTTTGTGAATGTGACCACGTTCTTTCTGAGGGGGGAATGTGACAACATATTGGGTGCTGCGGTTATGTCTCCTAAAATTCCAAGTTTGGTGCCAATGAGGAATTCATCCAACAACAGCCTTAGAGGATTTCAGAGAAAATGACTGCTCACTTTGAACCAAAGAAGGCCAATGCCCTGCCTCACAGAGCAGGAAAAAGAGTTTTGAGGAATGAGAGTGATAGAGGGTCAGTGAGGTGTGTTTCTCACTAGACCAGTGTTTTCAAAAAGAGACATCATCACACACACACACACAAAAAAAAAAAAAAAAACTTAAAAGATAAATCACAAACTAGTGCTAGGACTTCTGGCAAAATGGCGCTCTAGGCAGAAGCACCACACTGTCCCTCCACAGCAAAGATCCAAAAAACTAAGCCAAACAGAGAAAATAACAATCCTGAAACCCTGAAACATCAAATGAAGAGATAAAGAACTCAGCCAACCACCAAATGGAGTGATAAACTGACAGAGAACGCAAAGAGCAAGGAGAGATTCACGCAAAGGTCCCCTAGCAGCTAATGCAATGTGGATCTGACATCTTGGACTCCTATCGGAGACCAGCAAACAGGGGGTATGAGAAAGTAGCTTCACGGAGCTTCCAGCAGGAGACAAAACAACCAGTAATTTGCGATATATGCTTTCCCACCCCCCACCCTTCTTCACCCCACTCGGCCTCCTCTGCTTCCCGCAGCCACAATCTCTTGTCTGGGAAACACCGGCTGCTTGAATTCCACACACCCGAACAGGCCGGCTCTCTGAGAGCCATTTGTTGGCTGCTGGTGTTGCTTTTTTCCACTTCTTTTGATTTCTTCCTTACCTCTCACCACCTACCCCTCCTTTCACTCAAATACCTGGCTCCATGCACCATCTTTGCTTCTTCCTGAGGGGCTGTAGAGCTCTGGTAATTTGTGATATACGCTTTCCCACTCCCTACCCTTCTTCACCCACACTCGGCCCCCTCTGCTTCCCGCAGACAGTCTCTTGTCCGAGAAACACCGGCTGCTTGGATTCCACCAGCCCACACTAGCTGGCTCCCTGAGTGCCATTTGTTGGCTGCTGGTGGTGCTTTTTTCCACTTCTTTTGATTTCTTCCTTACCTCTCACCACCTCCGCCTCCTTTCGCTCAAATACCTGGCTCCAAGCGCCATCTTTGCTTCTTCCTGAGGGGCTGTGGAGCTCCGTTCGAGTGTGGAGCTGCTTCCCGGTTTGAGCTGCCATGCTGGTGGGATCCCAGGGCTTCTCTTTGTTTGTTTGTTTTGAATTATTTGTTTGTTTTCTTTTCCTTTTCTTGAGTTGGGAGCCCTTTGTGGCCAGGCAGTCCTGCGTGGCAAGGAGACTACCCCCTCGTCTTGCACAGACGTGCAGAGGGATCCTTCAGGGCATTACTTTTTTCTTTGGGTTTTGTTTTTCTTTTTCCCTGTTTTTTGGGGGGCTTTTCTTGTTCCCTTTTTTTTTAAATTTGTTTTGTTTTCTTTTCCCTCTTTTTCCCTTTTTGTCTTTCTTCATTACTCAGTTTCTCATCTCTCTATATCTTCCTTCCCTTTCTGTTCCCTGAATACCTGGCGTTGTATACCTCTACGCCTTCTAGCCAGGCTGTACTGCAACACCTGAGAGCGACTTCCGCAGAGCTCATAGCTGTACCAGTGGGATCCCTGGAAACTTCGCGGTTTTTTTAATTTTCTGATTTTTATTTATTCATTCTTTTCTTTTCTTTTCTTCCTCTTCCCCTCTCTGTTTTTCTCCACTTCATAGTGTCTCACCCTCCACTCCAACGGCAAGCTCCCCTAGCATTCTTTTTTGTTTGGTATGTTTTTGGCTCCTGTTCCTCTCTCCTCTCTCCCATATCCATCTTAGCTCCACACATAACAATCTTCCCGCTACATCCTGCCTACCTGCACCATGCACTCAACATCACACCACCAAGCAGCACAGGCACGGCCTACTGGAATCTGCCCTGCACTGAGTACCAACCTGCCCTGGTGGCTGTAGTAAGTGCCACAAACAACCCGTCCCAGTAACTCCTCTTCAGCTAGACCTGCCCTGCCGTACCATATCTGAGTGACTGACCCTGCCAATTGGAGAAGGAGGTGAAAAGTATTGTGCCCACAGACGAGCAAACAACGAAGAACACACAGTCCGCCTGCTCAGACATAGTCAAATTAAAAAAAAAAAAGGGACAAAACAAACAAATCTGCAATTACTAAACGAGAAAAATAACTACTGAATGCTCCAAAGACAGCAGACAATATCAAAACATTTACAAAAACAGGACAGGATGTTTCAAGTAGGCATCCAAAATCAAACACCAGATAACTCTCCAGTGGAAGAAAATGCACTAGAACTACCTGATGGGGAATTCAGATCTCTAATACTCAGAATTCTCCAAGAGCTAAGGCAAAAATCTGACAAACACGAGGAAAAAATAGACAAAATCATGGAAAATACAGACAAAAAATTGGAAGAACTCAGGAAAATAATGCAGGAACAAAATGCCAAAATAAATTCACAACTAGAAATTATACAAAGACAACAATTAGAAATCCAAAAGATAAATAACAAGATTTCAGAAATGGATGGTGTCATAGAAGGGCTGAAAAGCAGATTTGAAATGGTGGAAGACAGGATCGGTGGAATTGAAGACAAACACTTGGCTACAACTCTGTTTCAGGAAAACTCAGAAAAAAGAACAAAGAAAAATGCAGAGACCCTGAGAGTTATGTGGGATACAATCAAAAGCAAAAATTTTTGAGTGATTGGAATTCCAGAACAGGGGGAGAAAACAGAAAACACAGAGAGGACCATTGAAGAACTGTTGACAGAAAACTTCCACAATATCATGAAAGATGAAAAGCCAGCCATCCAAGAAGCTCAAAGAACCCCATATAAGAGAGACCCTAAGAGAAAATCACAAGACATATCAAAATCACACTCGCCAATACCAAAGACAAACAAAGAATCCTGAGAGCAGCTCGCGAAAAACAAGAAGTCACATACAGAGGAGAAACAATACGACTAAGCTCAGATTATTCGGCAGAAACCATGCAGGCAAGAAGGCAATGGGATGACGTATACAAAATCTTGAAAGAAAAAAACTACCAGCCAAGAATAATACATCCTGCAAAACTCTCGGTCGAATTTGATGGTGAAATTAGGTCATTTCCAGATAAACAGAAATTAAGGGAATATGTAAAAGTCAAACCAAACTTACAAGAATTATTAAAGGGAGTTCTTCAATCTGAGGACAAACAACTTCAGCTCACAGGCAGAATCTAGGACAAAGGATCGTACTAGCCAGATACCAATCTAGGAAATGAACTCTCGAGAACTATCCAAAACCAAAAGAAATACAACAGGGATTCAGAGCAGTTAATCAGTAAATGACAACAACATCAAAACAATAAAAGAGGGAATAAACGGCATAGGTATAGAACCTTCTAATGGAGAGGAAGGCAAGGCGATACCAAGTAATGGTAGACTGCTTCAAACTTAGAAAAATAAGGGTAAAATTCATGGTAACCACAAAGAAAGTTAACAAACATACTCACGAAAAAAAAAAAAGAGAAAAAAACATAAAGCCTCAGCAAAAACAAAACCTACAAAACCAAAAGAAATAAAAAAAATCCACAAACAAAAGTAACTCAGCACAAGACAGTAAAAAGAACAAACAAACCTGCAGCACCACAAAAAAAAGCACTACAAAATGACAGCAACAAAGTCACATCTATCAATAATTACACTGAATGTAAACAGACTCAATATACCCATAAAGAGACAGACCGTGACAGAATGGATAAGAAAACAGGACCCATCAATATTCTGTCTACAAGAGACACACCTTAGAAACAAAGATGTGAATTTATTAAAAGTCAAAGGTTGGAAAAAAATATATCAAGCTAACAACTACCAAAAAAGAGCAGGAGTGGCAATTCTAATCTCAGATAAAATAGACTTTAAAACAAAATCCACCATGAAAGACAAAGAAGGGCACTATATAATGGTTAAGGGGACGATCCATCATGAAGACCTAACCATAATAAACTTCTACACACCCAATGACAGGGCTCCAAGATACATAAAACAAACACTAACAACACTGAAAAGAGAAATTGACAGTTCCACAATAATAGTAGACTTCAACACACCACTCTCAGTAAAGGACAGAACAACTAAGAAGAAACTCAGCAAAGATACAGAAGACCTAAAGGGCACAATCAGCCAACTTGACCTCATAGACATATATAGAACACTCCAACCAACCGCTGCAAAGTACACATTCTTTTCCAATGCACATGGAACGTTCTCCAGAATAGACCACATCTTAGGCCACAGAGCAATCCTCAACAAGATCCAAAACGTTGAGATAATTCAAAGTATCTTCTCTGACCACAATGCCATCAAGGTAGAAATTAACAATAGAAAGAGCAAGGAAAAAAAAATCAATTACATGGAAACTGAATAATACCCTGCTTACACATCAGTGGGTAATAGAAGAAATCAGAGATGGAATCAAAAAATTCCTAGAATCAAATAAGAATGAAAACACATTATATCAAAACCTTTGGGACACAGCAAAGGCAGGCCTCAGAGGACAATTTATAGCAATAGATGCACATATCAAAAAAGAAGAAAGGGACAAAATCAAAACATTAACTACAGAACTC
The DNA here is from genome assembly GCA_030035585.1 of Dugong dugon. NCBI lineage: Eukaryota > Metazoa > Chordata > Mammalia > Sirenia > Dugongidae > Dugong > Dugong dugon. The sequence goes on along the minus strand of CM057460.1, from coordinate 87,080,746 downwards.
AAACAAATAGAAAGAGAGTAGTAAAAAAAGCCCACAACCACTGGAAGAAGGAAATAGTAAAGATCAGAGCAGAAATAAATGAAATAGAGAACAGAAAAACAATAGAAAGAATCAACAAAACCAAAAGTTGGTTCTTTGAAACAATCAACAAAATCGACAAACAGCTGGCCAGACCGACAAAGAAAAACAGGAGAGGACAAATAACCCAAATAAGAAATGAAATGGTAGACATTAAAACAGACCTAACTGATATAGAAAGGATTATAACAGAATATTATGAAAAACTATACTCCAACAAATTTGAAAACCTAGAGGAAATGGATACATTTCTAGAAACACATGGCCTACCCAAACTACAACAAAGTGATGTTGAAAATCTGAACAGACCCATAACAAGAGAAGAGATTGAAAAGGTAATAAAAAAAACTCCCAACCAAAAAAAGCCCTGGTCCAAATGGCTTCACTGGAGAATTCTACAAAACATTTACAGAAGAGATTGTACCAGTACTACTCAAGCTATTTCAGAGCATAGAAGAGGAAGCAACACTTCCAGATTCATTCTATGAAGCCAGCATAACGCTGATACAAAAACAAGGCAAAGATGTCACAAAAAAAGAAAATTACAGATCAATATCTCTCATGAATATAGACGCAAATTTCTGAACAAAATTCTAGCCAATAGAATTCTGCATCATATCAAAAAAATAATACACCACGACCAAGTAGGATTCATACCAGGTATGCAAAGATGGTTCAACATTAGAAAATCAATCAACGTAATCCACCACATAAATAAAAGGAAAGAAAAAAATCATATGACCATCTCAATAGACACAGAAAAGGCATTTGACAAAGTCCAACACCCATTCCTAATAAAAACTCTCAATAAAATAGGTACAGAAGGGAAATTTCTCACCATAATAAAGGGTGTCTATGCAAAACCAATGGCCAACATCATTCTTAATGGAGAGAGGCTGAAAACATTCCCCTTGGAAACAGGAACAAGACAAGGATGCTCTTTATCACCACTCCTATTTAACATTGTGCTGGAAGTTCTAGCTAGAGCAATAAGGCAAGAAAAAGAAAGAAAGGGCATCCAAATTGGTAATGAAGAAGTTAAACTGTCCCTGTTTGCAGATGATATGATACTATACATAGACAACCCTAAAGACTCCATAAGAAATCTACTGGAACTAATAGATAGATTCAGCAGAGTAGCAGGATACAAGATAAACGTTCAAAAATCAGTTGGATTCCTATACACCAATAAGCAGAATGATGAAAAGGAAATCAAGAAAACAATACCATTTACAATAGCCCCTAAAGAGATAAAATACTTAGGAATAAATCTGACCAGGGATGTAAAAGACCTATACAAAGAAAACTACAAAACACTACTGCAAGAAACCCAAAGGGAGCTACATAAATGGAAAAACATACCATGCTCATGGATAGGCAGACTCAACATTGTGAAAATGACAATTCTACCCAAAGCAATTTACAAATACAAGGCAATCCCAATCCAAATACCAACAACATTCTTCAAAGAGATGGAAAAACTAATCATTAACTTTGTATGGAAAGGGAAGAAGCCCCGAATAAGTAAAGCACTACTGAAGAAGAAGAATAAAGTTGGAGGACTCACACTACCTGACTTCAGAACCTACTATACAGCTACAGTAGTCAAAACAGCCTGGTACTGGTACAACAACAGATACATCGACCAATGGAATAGAATTGACAACCCATATGTAAATCCAACCACCTACGGTCACCTGATCTTTGACAAAGGACCAAAGTCGATCAACTGGGGAAAAGACAGTCTTTTTAACAAACGGTGCTGGAAAAACTGGATATCCATCTGCAAAAAAATGAAACAGGACCCATACCTCACGCCATATATAAAAACTACTTCAAAATGGATCAAAGACCTGAATATAAAGCCTAAAGCTATAAAGTTCATAGAAGAAAAAATAGGACCAACACTTCAGGCCTTAATACATGGCATTAACAGGATACAAACCATAACCATCAATGCACAAACCCCAACAGATAAGGTAGATAACTGGGATCTTCTAAAAATCAAACACCTATGCTCTTCAAAAGACTTCACTAAAAGAGTAAAAAGAGAACCTACAGACTGGGAAAAAAATTTTGGACAGTACAAGTCAGACCAAGGTCTAATCTCCATAATCTACAAGAAAATCCAACACCTCTACAACAAAAAGACAAATAATCCTATTAAAAACTGGGCAAAGGAAATGAACAGACACTTCACCAAAGAAGGCATTCAAATGGCCAACAGACACATGAGGAAATGCTCCCGATCACTAGCCATTAGAGAAACGCAAATTAAAACCACAATGACATACCATCTCACCCTAGCATTACTGGCACTAATCAAAAACACTGGAAATAACGAATGTTGGAGGGGCTCCTGGGAGAGCAGTGGGAATGCAAAATGATACAACCATTTTGGAAAATGATATGGAGCTTCCTCAGAAAGCTAGAAATAGGCATACCATTCGATCCAGCAATCCCACTCCTAGGAATATATCCTAGAGAAATAAGAGTCGTCACTCGAATAGACATATACACACCTATGTTCATGGCAGCATTGTTCACAATAGCAAAATGATGGAAACAACCTAGATATCCATCAACAGATGAATGGATAAACAAACTATGGTACATACACACAATGGAGTACTATGCAACAAGAAAGAACAATGATGAATCTATGAAGCATCTCATAACATGGATGAAACTGGAGGACATTACGGTGAATGAAACAAGTCAATCACAAAAGGACAAATATTGTATGAGACCTCTATTGTAAAAACCCATGAAAAAGTTCACACACAAAATGTAACAATCTTTGTTGGTTACCAGGGATGGGAGGGGTGGGGGGGAAATTCTAAATAGGCAATAGATAAGTGGTATCTTGGGTGAAGGGTGAGACAGTACACAATACAGGGGAAACCAGCACAACTTGTACAAGGAAAGGTCATGGAAGCCCCATAGACACATCCAAACTCCCTGAGGGACTGAATTGCTGGGTGGAGGGCTGTGGGGACCATGGTCTCGGGGAACATCTAGCTCAATTGGCATGACACAGTTTATAAAGACAATGTTCTGCATTCTACCTTAGTGAGTAGTGTCTGGGGTCTTAAAAGCCTGTGAGTGGCCATCTAAGATACTCCACTGGTCTCTTCCCTTCGGGAGCAAGGGAGAATTAAGAGAGCAGGATACAAGGAAAAGATTAGTCCGAAGGACTAATGGTCCACAGCTACCAAGGCCTCCACTGGACTGAGTCCAGTACAGCTAGATGGTGCCCGGCTACCACCACTGACTGCTCTGACCAGGATCACAACAGAGGGTTCTGGACAGAGCTGGAGAAGGATGTAGAACAAAATTCTAACTCACAAAAAAAAGACCAGATTTACTGGCCTAAAGGAGACTGGAGAAACCCTGAGAGTATGGCCCCCAGACACCCTTTTAGCTCAGTGGTGAAGTTATCTTCAAGGTTCACCATTCAGCCTGGGAGTGGACAGCCCCATAAAACCAAATGGGACTAATGAGGTACAGTAGTCCAGTGACAAGGGCCAGAAGGCAGAAGGGGACAAGGAAGCTGGTGATAGGGAACCCAAGGTTGAGTAAGGATATTGTTGATGTGTTGTGAGATTGTTAACCATTGTCATAGGGCAACATGTGTAGTAACTGTTTAATGAGAAACTATTTTGTTCTGTAAGCCTTCATCTTAAGTGAGAATAACAGCACAATTGGAAGAGCGTAGTCAAGGTCACTGAACTGTGCATGTAGAAATTTTTGAAACGGTGTATCTTTGGCTATGTGTATTTTCACCAAAAAAAAAAAGTTGAGAAGTTAGAGGGTTGACATGTTGTGGGGTTGTTAAGCAATGTCATAAAACAATATGTGTACTACTGTTTCATGAGAAACTATTTGTTCTGTAAGCCTTCACCTGAAGTACAATAAAAATAAAATTTAAAAAAAAAAAAAAAAGCTAGTGCCAGACTTTGATGAAGTTTTCATGGTCCACATGAAATGAGAAAATTAAGGAAAATGCAGTGACTTTTTAATAAAGTTAAGTGGATCCACTTTGAGGGCCAACCCTTTATTGTAGGTCTATGTCCTTGCTATATTTCTCAAATTAAAATGTTTTTACATTTGGTTGGATGATGTCATGGATTGAAATGTGTCCCCCAAAAGTACGTGTATCAATCTGGCTAGGCCATAATTTCCAATATTGTCTGATTGTCCACCATTTTGTCATCTGATGTGATTTTCCTATGTGTTGTAAATACGGTATGATATTAATGAGATGAGATTAGCAGCAGTTAAGTTAATGAGGCAAGACTCAATCTACAAGATTGGATTGTGTCTTAAACAAATCTCTTTTGAGATAGAAAAGAGAGAAGTGAGCAGAGAGATATGGGGACTTCATACCACCAAGAAAGCAGCGTGAGGAGCAGAGCACGTCCTTTTGACCCAAGATTCCTGTGCAGAGAATCTCCTAGACCACAGGAAGATTGATGACAGAGGCCTTCCTCCAGAGCCGACTGGAAGAGAAAAACTTCCCCTGGAGCTGATGCTATTTGGTTGAGCAACAAGAAATTGCCAAAATTTGACTGTTTTTGACCTATAAAAGTGGCAATTTCCTATAGTTCAATCTAACATTAAGTGATGATTTGACATAGGAGCCTCCAATGGCTTGTGTGGCAAAACACACAGCTAGTATGTTAGTACCCAGATCTGGTTTTTTAAAAATTTCTAGAGCATAAATCCCAAATTAAGTGGTCACTGAAGGAGCCATATAACTTGCCAGTAGAGAGAGTCTCAGATTTTGACTGCTATAAAACAAAATAAGGAGCCCTGGTGGCACAACTGTAAAACAAAATAAGGCGCCCTGGTGGCACAACTGTTAAGTGCACTGCTGCTAACCAAAAGGTTGGTGGTTCAAACCCACCCAGCTGCTCAGTGAGAGAAAAGACCTGGCAATCTACTCCTGTAAAGATCACCACCTAGAAAACCTTATGGGACAGTTCTACTCTGTTACAGGGGTTTCTATGGGTCCAAACTGACTCAGTGTCACCTAACAACAACAAAACAAACAAAAACGGAAGAAAGGCCCGGGGATGCTGAGTAGGAGATTGTGAATACTGGGAGCTAGCTCTCTACAAAGAAGAGGCTAGAACTCCTGAGTATTGGAACACCAGGAGCACTATAAAGAGATATGAAACAGCGCATTGGGCTAAGGCAGACTTGCTATTCCCTGCCCCAGCCTGTCACCTCAAGGGGGAAGGGAACTTGCTGACCAACCTAATTCACATTCCTTCAAGGAAAGGGTACAGAAGTTGATCCTCCACTGGACAGAAAAGGTAAAAATCTACTAGCCACTTCGTAGAAAAGGAGTTCCAGAAATTCACCAGAAGATATTAAGCTGAGTAATCCAGTCCTCTACGTCTTACATTTGAGGTATCATATGATCAAGAACCGATGGTACTGAAGGAAGAAGTCCAAGCTGCACTGAAGGCATTGGTGAAAAACAAGGGTCCAGAAATGGCTGGAATACCAACTGAGATGTTTCAACAAACGGATGCAGCACTGAAAATACTCAGTCACCTATGCCAAGAAATTTGGAAGACAGCTACTGGCCAACCAACTGGAAGAGATCCATATTTATGCCTATTCCCAAGAAAGGTGATCCAACCGAATATGGTAATTATTGAACAATATCATTAGTATCAAACAAAAGTAAAGTTTTGCTGAAAATCATTCAAAAGTCGCTGCAGCAGTGTATCAACAAAGAACTGCCAGAAATTCAAGCTGGATTCAGAAGAGGACATGGAACCAGGGATATCATTGTTGATGTCAGATGGATCCTGGCTGAAAGCAGAGAATACCAGAAAGATGTTTACTTGTGTTTTATTGACTATGCAAAGGCATTGGACTATGTGGATCATAACAAATTATGGATAACACTGTGAAGAATGGGAATTTCAGAACACTTAATTGTGCTCATGAGGAACCTGTTCATGGATCAAGAGGCAGTTGTTTAAAAACAACAAGGGAATACTGCGTGGTTTAAAGTCAGGAAAGCTGTGCATCAGGGTTGTATCCTTTCACCATACTTATTCAATCTGTATGCTGAGCAAATAATCTGAGAAGCTAGACTATCTGAAGAAGAATGGGGCGTCAGGATTGGAGGAAGACTCATTAACAACCTGCGTTATGCAGATTACACAACCCTGCTTGCTGAAAGTGAAGAGGACTTGAAGCACTTATTGAAAATCAAAGATCACAGCCTTCAGTATGGATTACACCTCAACATAAAGAAAACAAAAATCCTTACAACTGGACCAATAAGCAACATCATGATAAACAGAAAAAATATTGAAGTTGTCAAGGATTTCATTTGACTTGGATCCACAATCAACACCCATGGAAGCAGCAGTCAAGAAATCAAAAGACGCATTGCATTGGGCAAATCTGCTGCAAGAGACCTCTTTAAGGTGTTAAAAAGCAAAGATATCACCTTGAAGAATAAGGTGCGCCTGACCCAAGCCATGGTGTTTCCAAATGCCTCACATGCATGCAAAAGCTGGACAATGAATAAGGAAGACCAGACAAGAATTGACGCTTTTGAATTATGGTGTTGACGAAGAGTATTGAAGATACCATGGACTGCCAAAAGAACGAACAAATCTGTCTTGGAAGCAGTACAACCAGAATGCTCCTTAGAAGCAAGGATGGTAAGATTACATCTCACATACTTTGGACATGTTATCAGGATCAATCCCTGGAGAAGGACATCACGCTTGGTAAAGTGGAGGGTCAGCAAAAAAGAGGAAGACCCTCAAAGAGATGGATTGAGACAGTCGTTGCAACAATGGGCTCAAGCACAAAGATTGTGAGGATGGCGCAGGACCAGGCAATGTTTCGTTCTGTTGTACATAGGGTCACTATGAGTCAGATCCAACTCGATGGCATCTAACAACAGTTCATACAAAGGATGCCTGTCCAATGACAAAAAAGGGTATTTTTATTGAACCTGCCAGTCACTGCTCCTCTACATCCGACTGAACAACAGTGGAATCATCAGATCCTCTTTGGCTAAGAATTTGGATATGTAGACGGTGAGCTAGAAGTTCATGAAGTCTTGTGGCTAAGGTTGCCATTTTGGAATTGTCATGATGAAACTATGTGCAAGCAGAGAACAGAGGAGACCAAAAAGTAAAACGAAACAAAAATGTAAAAGGGATGAGAGAACTGTCATAGGGGAAAAAGACCCCCGGCTCAAATTTAACCAAAAGAGATTTTTATTAAGCCAAGACAAAGACAAATTTAATCATTGCAATGAGGGATCTGCCAGCATGCACTGGGCACAAGAAACTAACAGAGTCCACTGAACCATAATCAAGGAGTCTCTAATATACTGTTATAGAAGGAAGTAAAATTTTGAAAAATTCTGATTGGTTATTCATCAATATATCATTGTCAAAGGTAGGAAACATAACATATGGAGATATATGGCTGATGTAAACAGTCTTTGTTGGCTAGATACCATTTAGTTTCTATGGAGAGGTTTCCTTGGGAATGACCTAGCAACATTTGTTTGGTTTAGTGACTTGCAACAGGTTCTTGGGTCAGTCACAAGGAAATTGCAATACGTTTCTTTGTGAGAACATAACTTCCCTGTAACATAGCCTCTTTGCTGGTTAAGATACAGTACTGTTCATGGAATATTCCTCCCCTAGGTAAGGGAAAAAATGAAACCATGAGTTTCAGCTTGTACTCTCATTTCTTCCTGAAGCTTTTCATAATGATTAACTATAACTGTTAACAAACTCTCATACAAAATGGATTCTAGCTTTAACTATAATCTTAAACAAATTCTCACATAAAATTGATTCTAGGCCAGAACACTATTCCAGCTTCTGTTACTCTGGTCAGATGCCTCATATAATTTTTAAGGTCTCTACATCATTTCCTCCTTTTACCGAGGATTTAAATTGAACATCTTTTGATCACACTTATGAGCATGCTTTCTTCTGCATGGGTAGTTGCTTTGCTGCTCTCAGTAGGCAGCTCAACCTTTATGGTCTATGTCTTAGTTATCTAGTGCTGCTATAACAGAAATACCACGAGTGGATGGCTTTAACAAAGAGAAATTTATTCTCTCACCGTCTAGAAGCCTAGAAGTCCGAATTCAGGGTGCTAGCTCCAAGGGAAGGCTTTCTCTCTCTGTTGGCTCTGGGGGAAGGTCCTTGTCATCAATTTTCCTCTGGTCTAGAAGCTTCTCAGTGCAGGGACCCTGGGTCCAAAGGACGTGTGCACGTGGCTCTACTTTCTTGGTGGCATGAGGTCCCCATGTCTCTCTGCTTGCTTCTCTCTTTTATATCTCAAAAGAGATTGGCTCAAGGCACAATCTAATCTTGTAGACTGGGTCCTGCCTCATTAACATAACTGCCATTAATCCCATCTCATAACATCATAGAGATAGGATTTACAACACATAGGAAAAGCACATCAGATGACAAAATAGTGGACAATCACACAATACTGGGAATCATGGCCTAGCCAAATTGATACACACGTTTTTGGGGGACACAATTCAATTCATGACAGTCTATGACTGTCTTATTTCTGGTGTTGAGTCCCTTTCACCATGGTTGGAGACCACTTGTACCTTGGTTGCTGGGCAGCTCCAGGAAATTCGCCATGCTATGACCAAGCTCCTGTCTTCAGTGATTTTCATATGAGATGTTCTTAGCACAGTCTTTTGATCCTAAATGGCAGCCTGTCCTTCTTTAAGGCTTTAAATTCTCAACTTAGTTACTTAGTCAGATACTTTGCTATTCATCTTGTCTGGATACTGTTACCCGGGAGGGCAATGGCTTGGATACCTAGGTCAAATTGGAAGAATATCTGACCTTTTCATTGAAGCTAATATAGTGTGCAGGATCTGTGAGCAGAATCAATGTACATAAGTTGTTTCAGTGGTGTTGAACTATTTAATTTGGATATGCAATTTAAAACACATTTAACAATTCTGATAACAATCACAATTAATATTAGAATAATCAATCCAGTTTATAAAAACATTCTCAGTCATGACTTCTATTCCTTGTGATAACTAACTGAATAAATCGGAAAAAGAAGGTATAGCCATAAGAGGAATGGAGTGAAGCCAAACCACTTGCTGATGTATTTTATGAATGTCTTCTTCCACTTCTCCAGCAGTGTTAATCTAAGAGCAACAGGAGGTGATTGCTACTGATTGAGCCAATCTGACAAAAGCATTATCTTTTCAGGCCTCAATGGTTATTACAAGGCATAGTAACAACTTAAGAATACCTTCATAATGGAGGAAAATTACCCAGAAGAGATAAACAAGAGCAATTATCATACAAATGATCTAGAAACTAAAGTAGGGTCCCTTACAAGGGCATATATGCGTAAACAAGAATAGATGCAGCAAATAACTTAATGATCATTAAAATACAAATGAGAAAAATATAAAAGACAGTTTTTAGGTTAAAACATATGGAAAGGTTTACCTATAAAAATGTGTCTTCTCAGTTAATAAAACCTAATTGATGAACAAAGTAACTTCAAAAACAATAAGGATTAGGCACAAAGCAATAATTTCAATAACATTCATTTGTCAAGGGAAAGTAATTAGTCCCTAGACCTTAAAGGCATGTAAGACACAAGGATAGTAAATACTAGAAAAAGAAATATGCGAGGTCTAAGAGTTGTATCTCTATTTATGTGGTCCAGTATCTGGGAATAAAGAGTTTATGGTCTGGTTCTGGATCTTGGGATGTGTTGTCCATGCCAGATTTCATGTTTTTCATCCTGGTTATTTTTGAATTCTACTTTGAGTCCTTTAGTTGGTCGAATTGTCCAAGTAGGAGCAGAAGCTTTCTTCATTTGGGAGACGTGTATCCAGGTCTTAATTCTCCATAATTTAGTAGCACAAGGATAAGCAAGGAGAACTACATATGGTCCTTTTCACTGAGGCTCCAGGCAATCTTTTAGTCAATGTCTTTTCTAATATACATATAGTTCCCTAGAACAATATTAGGCAGATTCTGGGATTTTGGTTTTTGGTTGTCAAAAGCTCCTTTAGCCTATAAAATATTCTTTAGAGTACTGAATTAAAAATTGACAAAATTTAACAATATTAGAGTTGATATAAATAACATAAGGGAGGGCCATTTGGTTTTGAAGAATTACTTTTCTAATTGTAGTCATTTTAGCAATCATTTCTTGGAGTTCACAGGCAGAATCATTTAAATCACTCTGAATATATTTACTTAGAATTTTGACATGTGCTATGACATCTTATAATCCTATTTGAAGTACAAAAAACAGAAGTTAAATGATTACACTATGGAAATACAGATCTGGACTAACAAGGGAAAGAAAACAAAAAAAAAGTTTTTTAATATCTAGACAATAGAACATTGAACATTAGCAATATTCTTATATAAATACTATAATAATTCTTTTTGTTTATTCAGTCTCATGTAGCCAATTTTGGTTCTGTATTTTCTGGATTAGCAGCAACTTGAAAAATTCCATCAGTTTCTACATAAGAGTTTTAAAATCCAATGGCATTAAAGTCCAATGGCATTTATGTTTAAAATATTATAGTCGATTTTATAGTTGCATTTTCAGAGAATTAGCAAGGTAAAATGTAACTGTGAATGATAAACCTAAATATGGCTATGGTTAATTTATAATAATAATTCTTAAAAGTGAAAAGACTTGATAGGCATTCATTAGAAAAGTAATACAAAGTCAAATAAAAACTTCAGACAAAAATATCTTTAAATATAATGATTATTCTTATTTCCAAAGAGTTTCAGATATAACACGTAATAATTTTGAGACATGATACTACATAGTTAGGATATATCAAAAATATATTAAGGTAAACATTTGAATGTTAATAAAAAGTTTATGGGTGTACAGTATGAAATCATTAACGGAAACCATTGGCTTTAAAGATGCTAGATTTAAAGAAAACAAAGTTGTAACCAAGTTAGCAACTGAAATAATAAAATCATGACATAATATCATGTGCTTGTTGTCCATAAAACAGAAACAAATCTTTTGTGGCTTTCTACTTTCAAAGTTGTCAGGAGTTTTATTACAGATTGCTGAAAAACAGTACTTAAGTTATTTAAAGCAAAGATTTTAAAGGTAAAAACCTTTTAAAAAACTATGTGGCTTTGTTTTTGTTTCAGGAATTTATTTTGTTGAACCTTTGTCTTCAAGGCAGATTGCATAAAGAATAAAAATAACCTTTCAATCTAGTAAATAAGGAAGATTTTGTTACCTTAACAGTGAGAAATCCAATTCTTTGTTTTATATGTTATTTAACATTAAGCTCTTAAAAATTCTTATGAATTAATCCATTAAACCTTCATTTGCAATAAACCAGAATCTTGATTATATTAAACGAAAATCTTTTATAAACTTCAAATTTATTGTCTTTGTTACATATTTCTTATAGTATAACCCTTTAAGTGGCATAAAATGAACATATTTATTAACATATCTAAATATATTTACATATATAATATATATAACTTTCTTCTATGACAGACAAGTAGGAGTTTATAAACTTTAATTATAATGAATATCCATTAATTTAGTCTAATATTAGTAAGTTACCTATCAACTAAGTTTATATATAACAAAATATGATTACTGTAAGCAGTTTAGCTTTCTTCTTATTCTGGAATTAATAAAATTATTCCTTTTCCCCAAATAAAACATATTTCATATACTACTTAGCTTGAACTACTTAGAAAAGTTTTGCTTTGAAAATTGACATATTATGAAACATAAAAATCTCTATTAGGACAAAGTCATCTTTATTAATTCCTGGAACTATTTGGACTATTAAACTTATATAAATGCTTATTTGTTATTAAACCAATTAGAGAAAGTTCTTTGAGGAAATATTATAATCTAATTTAACAACACCATCTGGAGGTAAGAATTTACTATATTTTCATAATCCTGTCCTTCACATGCTTCATAGGATCCTTTAGAGAAAACAATTTAATTTGTTTCTTTTTAAGTCCTTGTTACATCAATCAAAATAAATAATTTATCTTTTTTAGTACACCTTTTTAAATAGACTGATTTATATCAAACTTTCTCAAAACGTATACAGCAATTCTTTGGTAAGATTGACCTAATTTAATAGAAAACCAGTTTTAATATTTTTTGTTTAGTTTCAAATTGTTCACAAACAGACAAACAAAGTAAAATAGGCCCACTTGCATAAACTATTAGCCTGCATGTGCTAGAAAAAACAAGAGTCACCTCCTCCTGCGAACTGGAACCCATCAAAATGTTCAAAGAGTGAACTGAAAAATGAAAGTACGAAAGAGAAAACATAAACAGATAACTGAATTTGACTGACTCAAAAGCTCAGTAGAAAATGTTTAGAAAAATGAACCTCAAGTAGGAATAATATTTTCAAGGAGTTGCTTGGCTAGAAAAACAGCAGTAGAACTGCAGCAAGGAAAAGCCTCACCTTAATGGGAAAATTTACAAATTATCATTAATATAAACATAATTATTTGAGGATGGAAGTTCAATGAAATCTATCTGCCATTTAAGCATTGGTCCTGAAGGCAAAGGGAATCTCCCAGGTGGAGCTTTAAGTTGGAGCCCTCATGCAGAGATCGAATCATGGGACTTGAGTAAAACTAATTTGCCATTTGGTTCTGTTCATAATTTTGCATCAGGATTTTGATAACAGCCCTCCTTTTCCTAGTATTTTTACTTACTAATTTGAGCAATTTGCTGATGTTTCTTAAGGCTATCTGGAGTTATTTCAGTAAGGTTATAATTGTATAAATTAGGATCGTTTCTATTATAATCTTTTAGAAGAGTAACAATCAATTTTGAGGCAGTTTTATTTTCTTTTTATTAATTTGGTAAAAAAATTATTTTTGCTTTATTTGTTTCTTTTCTTGGCAGTCAGAACAATGAGAAATTACATAGTTGGTAGTTTTTGTTTTTTTGTTTTTCCTTTAATTCTTCACCAGTATTTTTCTAATAAGAGAATTATTTATCTCTTCCTAAATGCAAGGGTAAATGTAAATTAAACAGTTTCTTTTTACCTTTTGTTTGCAGTTTTGAGCTTTTGCCCAATTGATTTTTCTTAAAAACATTTAGGGGTGGCGACCAAAAGGAGCTTAGCTTACTGTTGATGTAAGGTTTATTTAAATAGTCTAATATCATCTAGAAGTAGAAAATTATTATATTTTATAAATTTTTCAGTAAATTTGAAAGGAGTTAGTAAATCTATACCTATTGTGCTTGGGTCTAAGGATAAATCCTTTTGGGGGATTCTTTTAACCTGCTGTTTCTATTTAAGCTTTTGCTTCTCTTGGCTTTATAAGCATGTATCTTTTCCTTTTTCTGGGCTTTTTAAAAAGTATGTCTTCAGCCGTATTGTTCTAAAGCAAGACTGGCCTTGGCAACTTTCCAGCCAGTGTGTAATTTCCCACTTGACTGGGTTTGTAGTTACTGTGCTTACAAAGTTATTAATTTACTTGTCTTTTTAAGTTTCTATAGTTTGAACTATTTCATAAGCCAACCTGTTAGTCTTGGTATTAGGAGTGATTTTTCAGTCAAGCCTAAGCTTTTTTTTTTTTTTTTTTTTTAAGGCTGAAAGTTCAGATTTAAGGGTGTTTTTAGTTTCAAGTAGAGACAAGTAGGGGAGTGGGTAAGCCAGTAAAGAAGCAGAGAAAATTTTTACTAGGTACCTGAAAACTTAACTTTGCTGATTATTTAGAGTCTCTTTTTTTCCAATCCACTGCACAGAAAAGTTAATTTTTACTGAGTTCAAAATTTTCCCAGGCCAGCCACTGGTCTGAAAGTCTATCTCTGACAAGCACATGCCATTTTAATGTAGCCCAAAGTGGCATTCCCCCATCTTACCAGAGCTTCAGCACATGCAATTTAGAATTCAGAGATCTGCAGACACAACCACATGTCACTAGATGGTGCACAAACTTCATCTTTGAGCAATCTTAGCAACGATAAACATGTACAGAGAATCACTTTCAGATTTTCCCAAACGATAAAGAAATATTCTTTGAAAATATATTTACCTCTGTGCTAAGATGCTCAAATTTAAACAACACAAACAAATAAAAGCTTACCAAGACATCCAAGAGAATCTGAACAGAAAAACACAACAAAGGCTTAATAAAAAAAATCTCAGAAAGCTGCTCTGTAAATTAAAATCCACAAGCGCTTACCTTTGCAGGGTCTCTTGGGGTCCATGGAAATAGTAGGGCACAAAGGGTCCTATACTAGCCTGTTCCAATCCTTAACCCCTCAAGGATGCCGCTGAAAGAGGATGGCTTTGGATCCCACCACTACCACCAAAATGTCATAGGGGAAAAAGGACACCAGACTCAAATTTAATCAAAAGCGATTTTTATTAAGTCAAGACAAAGACAAAGTCAATCATTGCAATGAGGGATCTGTCAGCATGCACTGGGTACAAGAGACTAGCAGAGTCCACTGAAACATAATCAGGGAGTCTCTAATATACTGTTACAGAAGGAAGTGAAGTTAAAAAAAATTATGATTGGTTATTCATCAATACATCATTGTCAAAGGTAGGAAACATAACATATGGGGATATATGGCTGGTTTAAAGAGTCTTTGTTAGCTAGATACCATTTAGTTACTATGGGGAGGTTTCGTTGAGAATGACCTAGCAACTTTTGCTCTTGGCTTAGTGACTTGAAAGGGGTTCTCAGGTCAATCACAAGGAAACTGCAATACATTTCTTTGTGAGAACATAACTTCCCTGTAATATAGCCTCTTTGCTGGTTAAAATAAAGTATCCTTCATGTAACACTCCTCCCCTAGCTAAGGGAAAGAATGAAACCATGAGTTTCAGCTTGTACTCTCATTTCTTCCTGAAGCTGTTCATAATAGTTAACTATAACTTTTAACAAACTCTCACACAAAATGGATTCTAGCTTTAACTATAACCTTAAACAAATTCTCACATAAAATAGATCTTAGGCCAGAACCCTATTCCAGCCTCTTTTACTCTGGTCAGATACCTCAGATAATTTGTAGATGACTCAGAGGTTAAGAACTCAGCTGCTAACCAAAAGGTTGGCAGTTCAAATCCACCAGCTGCTCTTTGGATACCCTATGGGGCAGTTCTACTCTGTCCTGTAGGGTCACTATGAGTCAGAATCGACTCGACGGCAACGGGTTTGATTTTGGTTTATATCAGATCTTATACCCAAGAGAAAGATACTGAAAGACAACAAGGCAAAGAAAGTAGCTCCCTTGGTTCCAGATCATGTTTCAGTCCCAGGTCCATTCTCTTAAGACAGCCTAGCTATAGGTTATTCCTTGCAATCCATGATACTCTGATACTAATTTTCTTTTCTTTACATCAGCATGGTGGGTTTCTAATTCTCCTAAACAAAAGATTCCCACTGAGTTGTAAGTGAACCATTTAATGGAAGGAGAAGTGGGATTATCAACAGAACTCGCTGAGGATAATAGAAACCGGTGTTCCTCCTTTTATATCTCTTCTCTTCCACATGGTTTCTTCTCTGCTCTTCTTTTCCTGCTACATGGCCGGGGTGATAATCAAGCACTTAAAAACTGTGCCACCAGGGCTCCTCAGACATGGGAGTAACCCCTAATTTGGAAATACCTCTAACCTTGCAGGGCAAATCAGTAAGCTCTGATTGCATAACAAACCGCTCAAAGACTTAGTGGCTTAAAACAATAACCATTTGTTTAGCTCACAATTCTGCAGGTTGGCAATTAGGATGGCTTCAGCTTGGCAGTTTGTCAGGTCTCAATGAGGCTCACTTACACAGCTGCTAGGTCAGCTGGGGACTGGCTAGTCTAGGACTGCCTCAGCTGAGATGGCTTGTTGCTCCTCCAAGTGCTCTCTCATCCTCTAGCAGTCTATCACCCCTGTCTTAATTAGCTAGTGCTGCTGTAATACAAATACCACAAGTGGGTAGCTTTAAGAAACATAAATTTATTTTCTCACAGTTCTGGAGCCTGAAAGTCCAAATCAGGGTCTCAGCTGTGTTGATTCCTTCCTTGTCGGTAGCCCCAGGCATTTCTTGTTCTTGGGGATGTTTACATGGCATCTGTCTTCCCCAGTATGTGCTTGCTTGCTCTGTGTCTATGCTGCACTTTATAAAACTCAGAGGTGATTAGGTTAGGATCCACCCTACACTGGTATGACCTCAACTGATTGATTACATTACATTAGATTGAATTATGAAAAGTGATTATGTTACATTAGATTAGATTACATCCACAGGTATCGGGTTTAGGATTCTAACACATATTTTGGGTGGACACAATTCAATCCATAACACCTTCATACTTTTTTGCCTGGCAACTGAGCAGTGTTCCAAGAGAGCAAATGAGCTCAGGCTCAAAATTGGCCTAGCATCACTTCTGCTGCATATCACAAGGTCAACTCAGATTCATATGGCAATTCTAAGGGGAGAAACTGCAAAGTCACATAACAAGGGGTGTGATACAGGAAGGGGAGTACAGGCAGTCCCTGGTTTATAAACATCCAGCTTATGGACAACACATATTTGCCCTTTAATGTTAGGCAAATTTATGCTCACTTTGAAACGACTGAACCAACCCCTACTCACAACAAATTCTTCATCACAGTCACCTTCACTTGCTGCAGCAGCAGCTTCTAAATCACTGTAAAGGCTTTGAGCGTTTTCTTGCACTAAAGTAAGGCTAAATAAGAACCGTATATCCTGTTCCAACTTACCTACAAATTCAACTGAAAGACTTAAAGACACAGTTGAGAATGGATCTTGTTAGTAACCTGGGGACTGCCTGTAATTGTAGCCAGTTTGCAAACAATCTACTAAAGATGGCTTCCCAGGCCCAGGGAAGGGTCTATGACAGAAGAGGCAAGGAAGAGTCATTTGGTTGATCTCTGCTCCAAAGCCCATGGAGAAGAGAGCTTTTCCATTTTCTTACTGGCTCTTCCTCTCACAGAGTCATAAAACTGATAGGATCAAGTCAGGGGTATAGGCCCACAGCCTGAACTGTGACTAGGAAAAATGCAAGAATAGAACCTCCATTTTTCTAATGAGGACCTTCTAACTAGTATAAACTTCAGGAACTTCAAAATCTGGATCTGTCCCAGCAGAGGTCTTTCTCACTTGAAGTCAGTTCAGACTGATTTCCCTGAAAACAAATTGGACAACCCTTTTGCACCTGGAGGATGAAACAGATGCAAACTACAAACAAATAGAGAAGGTTAGCAAATCTTCAATCCTGACCACAAGGCATTTAAACATCTAGTGAATTCAGCCAATTCAGTCTTCATCATAGTTTGCATTAAGAAAAATATCATTGGAGCCAACATGATGCCACAGACAGAAGCACCACACCGTCCCTCCACAGCAAAGACCCGAAAAACTAAGTAAAACAGAGACAAGCATCAATCCTGGAACCCTAAGCATCAAAAGAAGAGATAAAGAATGCAGCAAAGCACCAAATGGAATAAGAAACTGACAGAGAACAGAGAGCAAGGAGAGATACGTGTGGAGGTCCCCTATCAGCTAACACAGCATTGATTCCCCATCCTGGACTCCTGTCAGAGATCGGCAGACAGGGAGTACAGGAAAGCAGCTTCATAGAGCTCTGAGCAGGAGACAGAGCAACCAGTATGATACTATACATAAAAACTCAAAAGGCTCTATGAGAAAACTACTGTAACTAATAGAAAGATTCAGCAGACTAGCATGATACAAGATATACATACAAAACATACAAAAATCAGTTGGATTCCTACACACCAATAAAAAGAATGATGAAAAAGAAATCAGGAAAACAATACCATTTATAATAGTCCCTAAAAAAATAAAATACTTAGAAATAAATCTAACCAGGGATGTAGAAGACCCATACAAAGAAAACACAAAATACTACTGCAAGAAACTGAAAGAGATCTACATAAATGGAAAAACATACCATGCTCATGGATAGGTAGACTCAACATAGTGAAAATGACAATTCTACCCAAAGCAATTTACAAATACAATGCAATCCTGATCCAAATACTAACAACATTCTGTAAAGAGACAGAAAAAATAATCACTGAGTTTATATGGACAGGGAAGAAGCCTCAGATAAGTAAAGCACTATTGAAGAAGAAGAATAAAGTAGGAGGACTCGCACTACCTGACCTCTGAACCTACTACACAGCTACGGTAGTCAAAACAGCCTGGTACTGGTACAATTACAGATACATTGACCAATGGAACATAATTGAGAACCCAGATGTAAATCCATCCACCTACAGTCACCTGATCTTCAACAGGGGCTCAAAGTCCATCAAATGAGGAAAAGACAGTCTTTTTAACAAATGGTGCTAGCAAAACTGGATGTCCCTCTGCAAAAAAATGAAACAGGACCCATACCTCACACCATATACAAAAACTAATCCAAAATGGATCAAAGACCTAAATATAAAGCCTAAAACTGTAAAGTTCATAGAAGAAAAAAGAGGATCAACACTACAAGCCCTCATACATGGCATTAGCAGGACACAAACCATAACCAACAACACACAAACTCCAGAAGATAAACTAGGTAATTGGGATCTTCTAAAAATTAAACACTTATGCTCATCAAAAGACTTCACCAAAAGAGTAAAAATAGAACCTGCAGATTGGGAAAAAAATTTCAGCCATCACAAATCAGACAAATGTCTAATCTCTAAAATCTACAAGAAAATCCAACACCTCTACCACAAAAAAACAAACAATCCACTTAAAAAATGGGCAAAAGAAATCAACAGATACTTCAGCAAAGAAGACATTCAAGCAGCCAATAGACACATGAGGAAATGCTTGTGATCACTAGCCATTCGAGAAATGCAAATCAAAACCACAATGAGATACCATCTTACCCCGGCATTACTGGCACGAATCAAAACACTGGAAATAACAAATGTTGAAGAGGCTGCAGGAAGATTGGAACTCTTATGCACTGCTGGTGGGAATGCAAAATGATACAACCATTTTGGAAAATGATATGGCACTTCCTTAGAATGCTAGAAATAGAAATACCGTGGACCACAACTACCACGGCCTCCACCAGACTGAGTCCAGTACAACTAGATGGTGCCTGGCTACCACCACTGACTGCTCTGACAAGAATCACAACAGAGGGTCCCAGACAGAGCTGGAGAAAAATGTACAACAAAATTCTAACTCACAAAAAAAGACCAGACTTGCTGACCTGACAGAGACTGGAGAAACCCCGAGAATATAGCCCCCAGCCACCCTTTTAGCTCAGTAGTAGTGAAGTCACTCCCTATGTTTACCCTTCAGCCAAAGATTAGACAGCCCCATAAAGAAATGAGACTAATGGGGCACAACAGTCCAGGGACAAGGACTAGAAGGCAGAAGGGGACAGGAAAGCTGGTAATAGGGGACCCAGGGTTAAGAAGGAACAGTGTTGACATGTTGTGGGGTTGTTAACCATTGTCATAAAACAATATGTATACTGTTTAATGAGAAACTATTTGTTCTGTAAACCTTCATCTAAAGTACAATAAAAAAGAAAAAAAAAGAGATATCATATCATCCAGCAATACCACTCCTGGGAATATATCCTAGAGAAATAAGAGTCATCACACGAATAGACATATGCACACCCATGGTCACTGCAGCATTGTTCACAATAGCGAAAAGATGGAAACAACCTAGATGCCCATCAACAGATGAATGCATAAACAGACTATAGTACATACACACAATGGAGTATTACACAATGATAAAGAACAATGATGAAGCTGCAAAGCATCTCATAATATGGATGAATCTGGAGGCTTTGTGCTGAGTGAAATTAAGTCAATCACAAAAGGACAAATATTGTATGAGACCACTACTGTAAAAACTCATGAAAAGGTTTCCACACAAAAAGAAACAATCTTTGATGGTTATGAGGGAGGAGAAGACTGGGGGGGGGGGGGGACACTAAATAGACAATAGAGTAAGTGGTAACTTTGGTGAAGGGTAAGACAGTACACAATACTGGGGAAGCCAGCACAACTTGTACAAGGCAAGATCATGGAAGCTCCATTAAAAAAAAAAAAAACAAACCAAACCCGTTGCCATCAAGTCGATTCCAACTCATAGCAAGCAGACACATTCAAACTCCCTGAGGGACCAAATCGCTGGGCTGAGAGCTGTGGGGACCATAATCCCGGGGAACATCTAGCTCAACTGGGATAACACAGTTTATAAGGAAAATGTTCTACCTTCTACCTTGGTGAGTAGCGTCTGAGGTCTTAAAAGCCTGTGAGCAGCCATCTGATATTCTCCACTGGTCTCAGCCCTTCAGGAGCAAGGGAGAATGAAGAAAAGAAGATACAAAGGAAAGATTAGACCAAAGGACTAATGGACCACAACTACCATGGCCTCCACCAGGCAGAGTCCAGTACCACTTGAGAGATAGTGCCCAGCTATCACCACTAACTGCTCTGACAGGGATCACAAGAGAGGGTCCCAGACAGAGCTGGAGAAAAATGCACAACAAAATTCTAACTCACAAAAAAAGACCAGATTTACTGGCCTGACAGAGACTAGAGAAACCTCAAGAGTAGGGCCCCCAGACACCCTTTTAGCTCAGTAATGAAGTCACTCCTGAGGTTCATGCTTCAGCCAAAGATTAGACAGCCTCATAAAACAAAACAAGACTAATGGGGCACAATAGCCCAGGGACAAGGACTAGAAGGCAGGAGGGGACAGGAAAGCTGGTAATAGGGAACCCAAGGTCAAGAAGGGAAAGTGCTGACATGCCATGGGTTTGTAACCAATGTCATAAAACAGTATATGTACTGACTGTTTAATGAGAAGCTATTTGTTCTGTAAACCTTCATCTAAAGTACAATTAAAAAAATTTAAAAAAAAAAAAGAAAACCCCATTCAGCATCATAGCAACTCACAAGCCTCCCTTGACAAATAGGTAGTGACTGCACTTGAGGTGCACTAGCCAGGAATCAAACCGAGTCTCCTGCATGGAAGGCAATAATTCTACCACTAAACTATCACTGCCCCCTCCCCCCCAATACATAAAGAAGTAACTATTATTTTAAACCTGGCTGAATTTTAAACTGACTGCCTTAAAAACAGAAAAACTATGTTGTCTATGAGAGATGAGGCTCTGTGGCCTAGCCTAGATAAGAGAGTTCCAAGAAGAGTTAAATATCTCTACATAATAAACAAAGAGAAATTTGGAGTCTCTCATTGTGGACTGGAAAGAAAAGGTTTTGTAGACTCAGCATTTGGGAAGATACATAGAGAACTTGCGGAAGAAAAAGGGAGGTCCTCAAAATGGTGAAAGTTCGGGGCCAAGAGAGGAATATGGCCAGTGAAAAATTCCCTGTGGTAAAGAATGAACATTAAACTTCCATGAACAGAGAATTTGAAATTATTTCCCGCCCTATGCTGTGATTATCCTGTTATTCCCCAGCTTTCTGTAAAGGCTGTGATACTCATGTCAGCGTCAGACAGCAGCTTAGGAATGGAGAGCAATGGGAGAAGGCCAGACCACCACAGACTCAACAGAGGCAGGAAATCAGAACTAAGTAAACAAAGAGTGTGTGAGGCACTGTCACTAAGGCAACTTCGTGATGAATTCTCAAATACCTTGTGAGATGGCTCATTTTATATATCAGCCTGGCTAGGTGATGTTTCCCAGTGGTTTAACCAAACACTACATAAGTTGCTTTTCCAGAATGAAATGGAATGGAATGAAATGGAATGGCATGGAATGAATCAGTTGAAAAGGGAATTTCCTGAGGATATTTTCTACCCATAAATAGATATTTTGGCAGAACTCTCTCTCTCTCTTCACTCTGCACTCTTTCCATTGCCAGACCTGTGGATCTTGGGATGCAAGCCTGTAGGATTCTCCAGCATGTCACCTGACCTACGCATTTTAGACTTGCCAGCCCCGCAACTGCACGAGCCAATTCCTTAAAATAAATCTCTCTCTCTTTTTTTTTCTCTCTCTCTCTGATTTATTTCTCACATGAAGGTCACTCAAGCCACTTTACTAAGAGAGTAAATGAAAGCTTGACCACAGAAGGCGAGCGGATTTGGGGACATCCAGGTGGCCAGCATCAGGGTTACATGTGTTGCAAAATAATAACCACTGTAACTACATTTGACCACCTACATTTGCCCTATTTTTCCTTAAAAATGTCAGAAGATCCAAACCACATTTTAAATTCCACTTATATGGAAATTGGAGTTTTGCTCTAGTACCATTTGGTCCTTATAAAATATTTCTGCTTTGGAGAGCTGAAAGCATCATGTGGCAAACACTGAAAGCCCTATTATATAGAGAGAAATCTGAAATGAAGGTAGGCTGTCTCAAAGAGTCACATAGCTAAGCTGGTTCTGTTCATTGCATTAATTATCTTTCCAGTCTCTGAGGTGTGAGGGCTTGTAGGGAACAAGCAGGAATAGAGACAGAAGGAATAGTTGTTTATAGAAGGTTGTGGTCCTTCTATGTGTCTTCCCCTCCCTCTGGAAAGGAATCCTATAACACTAGGGTTTCTCTGAGGCCCTCACTCCACCATGTTTCTCCCTTTCCTATCCCCTGGTTCCTTCTTCCTAGTCCAGTGGCTCCCAACTGCAGAGGCCAATCAGCTTAATGGAGTGCCCATGACTTTCTATCTGTTCACAGAAGTTAGAGAGTATTCAAGGTCTGCCCTGAAATAATATCCAGATATCCATTTTTAAGTGAGAAAGCCCCTGTTTGCTACCTGAGAATTGTCTGTAGCCTGCAGCTTATCTCAGCTAAACCATGGATTTTGTGCAGCAGGGATCTCAAAGGACTGTAGGGTTGTACAGTCCTGAAAATTGGGGTACAGGGTAACCAACATGTGAATATTTCTATGGGAATGTGTTACACATGTGAACATCCTATTTCATAATGTCGCAGTAGCCCCAAAACAAAAAACAAACAAAAACACACACACAGCAACAACAAACTCAGAACCATTACCTTATTTTATAACATGCTCAAGTTTCTTCTATCTTATAAAAATGACTGTCTTAAATCCTTTCAGAAAAACTGCTAGGCGTAAAACTAACAATGCAGCAAATAAGTTTAATATTTTTAAAATGCTGTATAAGTCTAGGACACAGCAGGAAACAGACAGTACTCTCAAATTAAGCTAATTTAAGGAAGGTTGCAATGGAGTTGTTACCATCCTTGAGCCCAAATGGATAAGAGGAAGAAGTTACTGAAAATAGAAGAAAAGAGTCACGTAGAGGAGGCCATCTTGAGAGGAACAGTGCACTTAAGAGATAGGATGCAACCAGTCCAAGGTATTCCCTCTGAGAGAAAACTGGGGAAATAAATACACTGAGCTCTTTGTTGTTGTTAGGTGCTGTCAAGTCGATTTTCAACTCATAGCAACCCCCACGTGACAAAATAGAGCTGTCCCATAGGGTTTTCTAGGACATCATGCTTGGTAAAGAAGAGGATCAGTGAGAAAGAGGAAGGCCTTCAGTGAGATGGATTGAGACAGTAACAACAACAATGGACTCAAACATACCTACTGTTATGGAATGAATTGTGTCCCCCAAAAATGTGTGCCAACCACAGTATTGTGTGGTTGTCCACCATTTGGTGATCTGGTGTGATTATCCTATGTGTTGTAAATCTATGATGTTAGTGAGGCAGGATTAGAGACAATTATATTAATGAGGCAGGACTACAAGATTAGGTTGTATCTTGAATCAATCTCTTATGAGACGTAAAAAAAAGAATCAAGCAGAGAGGAGAGGGACCTTATGGCACCAAGAAAGAAATGCTGGGAGCAGAGTGTGTCATTTGGACCCAGGATCCCTGTGCTGAGGAGCTCCTAGACCAGAGGAAGATTGATGACAAGAACCTTCCTCCAGAGCTGACAGAGAAAGAAAGCCTTCCCCCTAGAGCTGGTGCCCTGAATTTGGACTTCTAGCCTCCTAGACTGTGAATCAATAAATCTGTTAAAGCCATCCACTTGTGGTATTTGCTATAGCAGCACTAGATAACTAAGACACCTACTATTGGGAGGATGGCACAGGACAAGGCAACATTTTGTTCTATTATATATAGGGTCACTACGAGTCGGAGCCAACTTGCTGGCACCTAACAACAACAGCAGCAGCAATCTTTACTGGAGGAGAGCATCAAGTCTTCTTCCCATGGAATTGTTGGGTGGGTTTGAACCCCTGGCCTTTCAGATAGCAGCCGAGTGCTTAACCGTTGCACCAGCGGGGCTCTTGAGCTCTCTTTACTCCCTCTTTTTCACAGAGTATGATGTTTATCAATGATCTTCTATGGGTCAACTCCAAAGAATAAACCCTTCTTAGTTCTTACTTTACTTGATCTCTCACATGGTTGACTACTTCCTTTACCTTGAAAGCCATTTTTCCTTTGATTTTGGGGAAACTCTTATTTCTTGGTCCTCCTCCTTCTTCTTCTCTGATTACTCCTTCTCTGGCTCTTTTACTGATTTCTCTTTCTCACCCTCCTCCATAAGTTAGGGTGTTTCCTGCAGTTCTGTCATCAGCCTAGTCAGTCTTCTTGGGTGATCACACTCATTTCTCCATCACCACTATCACCTAGTTTTCAATTTCCCTCATATGCTCTTTACTGTCTGTCTTAGTTTGGTGTTTTTGAGACATAGATTATGAGTCAAAAATTTGAATGGAAGTAGTTTATTTTGGAAGTTATATCAGGAGACACATTAGGGGAGTAGAGAAGTGAGACAGGGAAGAGATGGGAGCCAAGAGAGTGGCCATTATTAACTAAGATACTACAATAGTCAAGAAATCTTAGTCTTGCTGGGGAGCTCCAGGAAACTGTGTAGAACACACTCTTTAGAGTTATTCTAGGCAAGGGGCAAAGTAGTTGGGGTATTTATACATAAACTCCTAAGAGTCATTGATTGAGGGCTACTCACAGGAGATGACAATTTCTCAGCATTTCCAGCCTGCCATGAGCACAAGTAGAGCAGCCTATGAGTGCAGTTATTGACAATTGAAAAATGAACCAGTATACACTGAAATGGTAAGGGCCAAAGAAATGTGAGTGTGGCATCTGTAATAGTCCTAAATTTCTATTTCTAGTTCAGCTCTATTTTGCCCCAGATTCATACATTCAACTGCCTACTTGGAATTTTATTATAATTTCCCACTCCTACCATCGCCTGTTTCCAATGATAGCAGAGATGGGCACCATTATTTACCCAGGGTCCCAAAGCAGACAGCTGCCGGTCATTTATGGCATGCCAGTTTGTTGCCAAGTCTTATTGAACCCATCTCCTTGATATCTCTTCTAACTCCTTCCCTCCACCCCACTGTCTTATTTCAGGCCCTATTATTTTTTCCTTAACTATCATAATAATTGGTGTTTCGGTCTCACTTCCAGATGTGCTTGCACACCGTGGAATCATCTTCCTCTCTATCACCTAAAGTCAAGGTTCTAAGTCTTTAGTTGAACATACAATGATCTGGTTTCTGTCTTCATTTTCAGTTCCATCTTTCTTCACTCCTCTAAATACATTCTATGTGCCTGCCCACATATATATATTAATAGTTTGCACACATGATAGAGTTCATACATGTTCCCTTCAGCCAGATTTACCCTTATCACCTTCCCCACCTGGCCAACTTCCATACAAGTTAAAAATCACTCTCTTTGCCATGTTGTTCCAGACCTCCCAGGGACACAGGCATCTCATAGGCTAAGTCCTGTAGCACTAACAACTACAGAGCAATAATTACGTATCTGTTGGGCTAATAGTAAAGGTATCCATAGAACTAGTGTAGATCCCTTACCTAAACATCAGGACATATCAGGAGTAATACAAAAAGGCAGACACTTCATACACGAGCATGCTATTGTGCATTATAATGCTCAACACTAGGCAAAAAGACCAAGGAATCTTTTCTTAAGGGGTTTCTTCTTCATTCAAGAGGTTTGAGATATGAACAGACTCAGCTCTGGAGATCCACCATGACGGTTCAAGTCATCTTTGAGACATTCACCATGATGACTCAAAGAGTACTTCAGTAGTCTGCCCAGCTACATCTGCTGTAGATCAATTTATCATTAACAAAGATAAAATAATCTGATAAACACTCTTGCCCTTAAGCCTTTTAAGGTTACTGTGTTGCTACTTGACCTCTGCCACACCAGGATTCCATCATCCCGACTGAGGCCGGGGAATCTAGTTCAAGGGTGGCATCTTCTACTTTCATCCACAGCCTACAGAGGACAGCCACTAGTTTACTTTCAAAGATGCTGATGCTCCCAATGTATTTCCCAATGCTATGGCAAAGGGAAGGGCATTGGTGGCTCAGTGGTAGAATTCTTGCCTTTCGTGTGGGAGGTCCGGGTTGGATTCTTGGCCAATATACCTTATGCACAGTCATCACCAACCTGTCATTGGAGGCTTTCATATTGCTATGCTGCTGAACAGGTCTCAACAGAGACTTCAGACTAAGACTAACTAGGAAGAAAGACCTGGCAATCTACTTCTGAAAATCAACCAACAAAAACCCTATGGGTAACAACAGTCCTAGCCATAATGGATCATGCGAATGATGCAGAACGAGGCAGCGTTTCCTTCTGTTGTGCTTGGGGTCACCATGAGTTGGGGGCTGACTCGACAGCAGCTAACAACAATAATATGGCAAAGGAAGTGTCCTCTGGGCCTTCACAAGGTAAACTGTAGGGTAGGAAAGCAGGTCACACATGATAAATCCCCTCCTACATCCCAAATTCTCTAAGTTATTAGGTTTCTTTTCTTTCTCTACATTATACCAAGGAATATCTGGCCTTTCAACTTCATTTAGTGTATCCCACTCTTGAATCCAGGTTTTAGTCAACCAACTGAGCAAACTGTTAGAAACACTCTAAGTTACTCAAACCAGCACATCTAATCCAAAATTTCTGGTAAGAGGACCCACGTCACAAAATTCAGCCAAATCTAAAATTACCCACCTCACTCCCTGGTCTAGCACCTCAGAATCCATTCCCACATGTATTTGCTCAAGACTTTTGCTGCACAACCTTGCAATTATTTTTAAATGTATTCCTTATTCTCCCAAATTTGAATCTGTAAATGGTTCCCTAGCATCTTCTAGAGTGTGACTCTCATTGCCTAGAGGCAATGAGCAAAATTAGAAAACCCTGACAAGGTAACCAGGAGTTCCTGGTGCAAACTATTAACTAGTTCAGCTGCTAACCAAAAGGTTGGAGGCTTGGAAGAAAGGCCTGACGATCTACTTCTGAAAAATCAGCCGCTGAAAAATCCTACAGGGTACAATTCTAATCTGATACACCTGGGGACGCCATGAATCGGCGTCTACTCATGGGCAACTGGTTTGGCATGGTGATGACCTCAGGTGAGGTTTTACAGGGTTTTCAAGCAAGGAAAGAAAGCTTCATTTTGCAGGGGCTGCATTGGCTATCAAGAAAAGCGTTTTGGATTTGGGGGTTCAATGTTCTTAATCTAAATCTTCTCGAATGTTACTATTTCTATACTCAAGGTTCCTCTCTTTCTTAATCAATGCGTTAATGTTCATTTAAGGGACCTGGCAAGGCTATGAATTTCACTTGTGAGGCTGTTTAGCAACTTACAGAATCAGATATGTGTGTGATCTTCAATAGGTCAGTACTTTGGAAAGAGGTAAGAGATCATTTTAGGACAGTCATAGAAACTCCCTGGATCTCTGTGCTTTAAACTGAAATTTTAAAATCTTGCCTATAAACTTCTTTCTGTAATTCCTCTAGCACAGTTAGAGCCAGCATACCCTACGAAACATCACCCTACCTGGGGTAACTACACACCCTAATTTGCCTGGCACCATCCTGTCTGCTGTTTTGGAGTAACTGTTAATGGCATCCTCCTCACTCTCAAAAGTGACTGCATTTGAATAATAAACAGTATGTTCACAGTTCCTATACCTATAGTCTATTACACAGCCATTCATACTACCAATAGGCACTACATTCAAGGTAACCACATGGATAATCTGTTTCATAACTGAATGATGTGGATGATCAGTTTCCCATTCTTTAATACTAACAGCGTCCCCACTGGTTTTAAGCTGTTCCTTGCAATCAACTCTGGTATTAATAACTACATAAATCAAGAATTTTAGTTCCAGACTGTGAAATCTACTCCAAGTAGTAAAGTAGAAAGGAATTTATTTTAGAGTACTAGGAGCTTACAGAATTCTGAGACAGCTAGAACCAAACCTACATTCATAGCCAAGAATAATGTGGCCAGAAGAAATGTCCAGCATGAGATTTCTGGCAGAAACCCTGCCCATTGCCGTCCACTGTCTGGCACCTAAGTCATCAGGCTAGACAGTAGACCCATCACCACAGTAACCCAGAAGATCCAATTACTCTGTGTGTAACCTCCCAGTCCCACCTCCATTATTCACATCTGCATTCTAAGTTTTGTGTAAGGGTGTCTTCTTAGTATAGCCTAAGTCATGCATGGAACTCTGGTTAGGGGAATGTGACATACTTGTTACATTCAAGAGCTCTTTAACACAGAAGGCATATTAGAGAAGATTTGGTGAGGGTGCCCAGTGACTCAATATTCAGCATCTGTAAAGAACTGGGAAGGAGTATGGGGAAATTCACATGGCAGAGACAAGTGGTGAGAAGAACTGTGGTGGCTCCAAACTTTCCATTCAAGTAGAGTTTGGGGGGCACTATCTCACTGGAAAGAGGATTAGGGGATTTGCCTGAAGCTGTGTTTGCATAGCAAGTACACTGTTCTTACTTAATTCAGCTGTTTATTTCAAATGGCAGCTAAGGGAGCTTATGAAGGTCTAAAACAGAGAAATCAGACAACCCCTGGCACCACCACCAGATTGGAATGGTGCAATTCCATCAAAATTATTACCCTGACTTCACAGATTGGGCTGGGCTGCCTCTGAATGCCAAAGTGAATGGCAAGAAGATCACTAAGGAGTGTTCTATAAACTGGACAGGAGTCTTTCCTAAATATTCCTGTGAAAGAGAAAAAATTCTAAATTTTAAAACAAAGTTGGGACAAAATTTCTGAAAAATACAAACGATGTTACAAAATATTTTAAATTCTGAACTTTCATAACCTTGGGCTTATTATTTCTATACTTGCTTGTTTTCTCTTTGCTATATTGCATTTTTTGTTGTTTGTTTTGGTGCCCCTAACTTGACACAAGGTGTCCTTGGGTGGTGCAACAGTTAATGCATTCAATGGCAAACAGAAAGGTTGACGGTTCGAGGCCACCCAGAGGCAGCTCAGAAGAAAGACTTGGTGATCTACTTCGGAAAAATCAGCCATTGAAAACTCCATGGATCACAGTTCTACTCTGACACGCATGGGATTGCCATGAGTCAGAGTTGACGGCAACTGGTAAGTTGAAACATTCTTTTATTTTCAAAGCAGCTTTGAGGAAGCAATCTTTTTTTTTTTTTTTTTTTAAATTTCTGTGTGATGCCTGGGATGTCTTTTGCATTGCCCCAGTCAATCTAAATAAGCCAATAGATGCTTCAAAAGCAATTCATTATGTATTTTTGATGTTGTTTCTGTTAAATCAAGTAATTTAGGGAAAACATTTAATGCACAAATCAAACAGCACAGAACAACAGAAACAAGTCAGAGCCCATTGTGGATGCCGGGAAGGAGAGACAGGCATGTGCCGTTAAACATAAATTTTACAGACCTGTTGGCTTCTCAGTTCATGGCATTCAATACCATGGCCCCTCAGCAGTTCCTTCTCTTCTGCTACATCTCGATCTTTCAACTGTGGGAAGTGGGCAGGAGAGGCGATGAAATCGTAGTGCCGGTCAAGATCCCGCAGGTAGATGAGCGTACGCAGGGCAGAGGCCAACACCAGCAGCAGAATAAAGGACATCACCAGGCTGATCAGAATGGCTGGTGAGAAGGAAGAGGCACAGTCTCGGGCCTTGGAAAACTCTCCCCCCTTGATGGAAAAGCCTTGGATCTGTCAGGAGAGAGAAAGAACTGATGTGACATATTCTTTCTCTCCTAAGATCTACTTCCCAGTTGGGCTAGGAGCTCTGGGCCCCTAATAAGCCAAATTTAAGATGAAATGACCATCTTCTCTTAATAATTTGAATACAGGATCTGACAAATATGAGTGTGCTTATGGGGGCAGTGAAACTTAATTTTAAATCAGGACTTACTCAGAAAATCGGGGATGTATGCTTGTCATAAATCAGAGGTTCATGAAATTCAAGGCTCTAAAATAAAATCCTTTATTCTGATCCTCAGGAATATTCCAGTTCATCTGAAAGCACAACTGCTGTGATGTCTCTAAAATTCAAAGGACACTCAAAATTTTATGAGTTAGTATAACTTTCACAAAGAATTTTAAGTCTAAGTACCTCCACCTTTGATTCTATTGACAGGAATTAGACAGGAAATGTCTTTTGAGGAGACTGTCATACTTCCCAATTAGGTCAAATCGGAATAATAAAAAAGCTAAAACTTATTAAAGTTTTTTTTTGTTGTTGTTTTTTTTTAACGTCACTTTGGTGACTAAGATGCATCTGACCCAAGCCACAGAGTTTTCAATTGCCTCATATTCAGGTGAAAGTTGGATAGTGAAGAAGAAAGACAGAAGAATTGACATGTTCAAATTGTGGTGCCGGTGAAGAATATTGAATATACAGTGCACTGCTAAAAGAACAAACAAGTCAGTCTTAGGAGAAATACAACCAGAATGTTCTTAAGAAATGAGGATCACAAGACTTCGACTCACTTTCTTTGGACACATTGTCAAGAAACACCACTGTCTAGAAAATGACATCATGTCTGGTAAAGTAGAAAGCCAACAAAAACGAGGGGAACCTTCAATGAGTTGGATTGACACAACGGATTCAAACATATCAAGGATCGTAAGGAAGACCCAGGATTGGGCATAATTTTATTATGTTATACATAAGATTGTCATGAGTTAGAGCTGATTTGGTATCAACTAACAACAGCATTCATCTGTCAGCTTGTCATACTGTGGTGGTTTGTGTGTTGCTATGGTGCTGGAAGCTATGCCACCGGTATTTCAAATACCAGTAGGGTCACCCATGGTGGACAGGTTTCAGCAGAGCTTCCAGACTGAGACAGACTAGGAAGAAGAATCTGGCAGTCTACTTCTGAAAAAATTAGCCAGTGAAAACCTTATGAATAGCAGTGGAACACTGTCTGATATAGTGCCAGAAGACAAGCCCCTCAGTTTGGAAGGCACTCAGAATACGACTGGGGAAGAGCTGCAGCCTCAAAGTACAGTTGACCTTAATGAAGTGGATGAAGTCAAGCTTTCATGACCCTCTTTTGCTGATGTGGCATGACTCAAAATAAGGAAAAACAGCTGAAAACATCCATTAATAATTGGAAGATGGAATGTAATAAGTATGAATCTAGGAAATTTGGAAATCATCAAAAATGAAATGAAACACACAAAGATCAATATCCTCGGTATTAGTGAGCTGAAATGGACTGGTATTGGCCATTTTGAATCAGATAGTCATATGGTCTACTATGCTGGAAATGACAAATTGATGAACAATGGCATCACATTCATCATCAAAAAGAACATTTCAAGATCTATCCTGAAGTACAATGCTGTAAGTGATAGACTAATACCCATACACCTACAATGAAGACCAGTTAATATGATTTTATTCACATTTACCCCCCAACTACTAAGGCCAAAGATGAAGACACTGAAGATTTTTACTAACTTCTAAAGTTTGAAATTGATCAAACATGCAATCAAGTCGCATTGATAATTACTGGGTCGCTATGAGTTGGAATCGACTCGATGGCAACAGGTTTCATTTTTGGTTTTTGGTGATTGGAATGCAAAAGTTGGAAACAAAGAAGTATTAGTTGTTGGAAAATGTGGCCTAGGTGATAGAAACAATGCAGGAGATCGCATGATAGAATTTTGCAAGACCAACAACATATTCGTTGAAAATACCATTTTTCCACAACATAGATGGTGACTATACACATGGACTTTGCCAGACGGAATACACAACAATCAAATCAACTATATCTGTGGAAAGAGACCATGAGTTAGAGCTGGGGAACTCAGTACAGAGAAGCTCAGTATCATCAGTCCGAACAAGGTCAGGGGCTGACTGTGGAATAGATCAATTGCTCATATGCAAGTTCAAGTTGAAGCTGAAGAAAACTAGAAGTCCACGAGAGCTAAAGTACGACCTTGAGTATATCTCAAGTGAACCTAGAAACCATCTCAGGAATAGATTTGATGCATTGAACACTAATGACTGAAGACCAGACGGGTTGTGGAATGACATCAAAGACATCATACATGAGAAAAGCAAAAAGATCATTAAAAAGACAGGAAAGAAAAAAAAGACCAAAATGGATGTTAAAAGAGACTCTGAAACTTGCCCTTGAATGTAGAGTAGCTAAAGTAAATGGAAGAAATAATGAAATAAAAGATCTGAACAGAAGATTTCAAAGGGTGGTTTGAGAAGACAAAGTAAAGTATTATAATGAAATGTGCAAATACCTGGAGTTAGAAAATCAAAAGAGAACAACACATTCAGCATTTTTCAAGCTGAAAGAACTGGAGAAAAAATTCAAGCCTCGAGTTGCAATATTGAAGGATTCATGGGCAAAACATGAACCATGCAGGAAGCATCAAAATAAGACGGAAGGAATACACAGAATCACTGTACCAAAGAGAATTGGTAGACTTTCTTCCATTTGAGGAGGTAGCATATGATCAAGAACCAATGATACTGAAGGAAGAAGTCCAAGCTACACTGAAGGCATTGGTGAAGAATCAGGTTCCAGGAATTGACAGAATACCAATTGAGATGTTTCAACAAACAGATGAAGTGTTGGAGGTGCTCACTTGTCTATGCCAAGAAATTTAGAAGATAGTTACCTGGTCAACCAAATGGAAGAGATCCATGTTTGTGCTCATACCGAAGAAAAGTTATCCAACAGAATTTGGAAATTACCGAAAAATATCATTAACATCACACACAAGTAAAATTTTGCTGAAGATCATTCAAAAGAGGTTGCAGCAGTACATTGACAGGGAACTGCCAGAAATTCAAGATGGATTCAGAAAAGGATGTGGAACCGGGGATATCATTGTTGATGTCAGATGGATCTTGGCTGAAAGTAGAGAATACCAGAAAGATGTTTGCCTGTGTTTTATTGACTATGCAAAGGCATTCGACTTCATGGATCATAAAAAATTATGGATAACATTGAGAAGAATGAGAATTCCAGAACAATTAATTGTGCTCATGAGGAATCTGTACATAGACCAAGAGGAAGTCATTCGAACAGAACAAGGGGATACTGCATGGCTTCAAATTAGGAAAGGTGTGTGTCAGGGTTGTGTCCTTTCACCACACTTATTCAATCTATATGCTGAGCAAATAATCCCAGAAGCTGGACTATACGAAGAAGAACCAGGCATCAGGATTGGAGGAAGACTCATTAACAACCTGCCTTATGCCAGTGACACAACCTTGCTTGCTGAAATCTAAGAGGACTTAAAGCACTTACTGATGAAGATCAAAGACCATAGCCTTCATTATGGATTGCACCTCAACAAAAACAAAACAAAACTCCTCACAACTGGACCAATAAGCAACATCATGATAATGGGGAAAAGACTGAAGTTGTCAAGGATTTCATTTTACTTGGATCCATAGTCAACACCCATGAAAGCAGTGGTCAAGAAATCAAAAGACGCATTCCATTGGGCAAATCTGCTGCAACAGACCTCTGTAAAGTGTTGAAAAGTAAAGATGTCACTTTGAGGACTAAAGTGAGCCTGACCCAAGCCGGGGTATTTTCAATTGCCTCATATACATGTGAAAGCTGGAAAATGAATAAGGAATGCCAAAGAATTGACATCTTTGAATTATGATGTTGGCCAAAAATATTGAATATACACGGACTGCCAGAAGAGTGAACAAATCTATCTTGGAAGAAGTACAGCCAGAATGTTCCTTAGAAGCAAGGATGCTGAGACTTCGCTCCCGTATTTTGGACATGTTATTAGAAGGGAACAGTCCCTGGAGAAGGACGTCATGCCTGGTAAAGTACAAGGTCAGTGAAAAAGAGGAAGACCCTCAGTAAGATGAATTGACACAATGGCTGGAACAATCCTAATGATTGTGAGGATGGTGCAGGACTGGGCAGGACTGGGCAGTGTTTCATTCTGTTGTACATGGGTTCGTTATGAGTTGGAACCAACTTGATGACACCTAACAACAACAACAATAACAACAGCAACACCAACAATGTGCCAGACACACTTTAACTCATTTAATACTCACAAGACCTATAAGTAAGTTACTCTTTTAACTCCATTTTATGGATGAAGAAACTGAAGCACAAAAAGTTAAGAAACATGCCCAGAATCACACAGCTACTAAGTGTTGTAAAGCTGGAATTCACACCTGGCAGTCTGGCTTCAGTCACTTCTTGGTTTATGATTCTATAGCTGCTTGTCCATTCTGTCTCCTCTGCTTCCTGTCTCTACCTCTTTCTCTTTATCAGTCATTCTGGACTAACTTGGTACCACTTTTAGATAAGCCAGCCCTTCCTTTCATCCTGCCCAGAGAATAGTTAGAAAAGCTCTCCCATATGTGCATATGAAGTGGTTTAATTTCTTGAAACTGGGAGAGGCTAAAATAGACAATTAGATCCAATCTAATATCTAAATACTGTCAAAATGAAAGAAAAATGGTTACAGTGCAGCTGTTCTAAAACCAGAGTGATCATTTGTGGAACGCAGGTCTACAGTCAGCTGGCTTTTAGAGTAATGACCCTACACAGCATCACCTCCTTTAGTCACCTAGTTGGCTTTTAAAGGGTGCATCTGAAAGTTGAATTATCTATGAGTGCTTTAGATTTAAGATCTTTTTAAGGTTTTTATGATGTAAGTAAGAATTTTATCATTTTTCTATGTTACAATTATTGTAGCCACCTGTACTGGGTTGAGTAGTGTCACTCCAAAATTCATGTCTACCATGAACCTTACTTGGAAGTAGGGTCTTTGCAAATGTTATCACATTGAGATGAGGTCATACTAAATTATAAAACCCGTTGCTGTCGAATTGATACCAACTCATAGTGACCCTATAGGACAGAGTAGAGCTGCCTCATAGGATTTCCAAGGAGTGGCTGGTGGCTTCGAACTGCCAGCCTTTTCATTAGCAGCTGAGCTCTTAACCACATCACCACCATGGCTCCCTGGATTATAGTGGGTCCTAAATCCAATATGACTGGTGTCATTACAAGAAGAGGGAAATTTGGACACAGAGACGCAGACACACAGAAGGAAGAGAGCCATGTGAAGACAGAGGTGGGTACTGGAGTGATGATACTACAGGCCAAGAAATGCCAATGTTTGCTGAAAGCCACCAGAAGCTAGGAGAGAAGCATGAGCAGGTTCTTTCCTAGAACCTCAGAGGAGCATGCACCTGCCAATACCTTGATTTCAGATTTCTAGCCTCTAGAACAATGAGAAAATAAATTTCTGTAGTTTTAAGTCACCAGATTTTGGTGCTTTCTTATACAACCCTAGGAAAGAAACCAAGATACCACCTGTAATGGTTAAGATTATGTATCAACTTGGCTAGGCCATGATTCTCAGTGGTTTGGCAAGTATGATGTAATCACTATCCATGATGTGATC
This sequence comes from Dugong dugon, assembly GCA_030035585.1. Lineage (NCBI taxonomy): Eukaryota > Metazoa > Chordata > Mammalia > Sirenia > Dugongidae > Dugong > Dugong dugon. The sequence goes on along the minus strand of CM057460.1, from coordinate 87,044,900 downwards.
TGTTGTGAGTAAATAATCAGTTGAAAGAGGAGTTTCCTTGGGGTGTGGCCTGCATCTAATATATATGGATTTTCTGGCAAAGCTCCCTCTCTCTCGATCCTGCATTCAACTCATCATCCTTTGACCTCCAGTTCTTGGGACATGAGCCAGCAGCCTGCCATCTTATCTGCAGATTTTGGGATTCACCAGCTCCCGCAGCACTGTAAGCCAGCAACCTACCATCTGACCTGCTGATTTTGGGTTCGTCAGCTCCTGCAACCACGTGAATCAAGAGAAGCCTCCGGCCTGACACCTGTCCCATGGATTTGGGACTTGGCAGCCTCCACAACTGTGTGAGCCATTTTCTTGAAATAAATCTCTCTGCATATATATATTTATATGTGTCTTAGTTATCTAGTATTTCTATAACAGAAATATCACGAGTGGATGGCTTTAACAAAGAGAAATTTATTCTCTCACAGTCTAGGAGGTTAGAAATCTGAACTCAGGGCTCCAGCTCCAGGGGAAAGCTTTCTCTGCTCTGGGGGAAGGTTCTTGTCATCAATCTTCCCCTGCTCTAGGAAAGCTTCTCAGCACAGGATCCCCAAGTCCAAAGAACATGCTCCCCACCTGGTTCTTCATTCTTGGTGGCATGAGGTCCCCCATCTCTCTGCTTGCTTCTCTCTTTTATATCTCAAAAGAGACTGACTCAAGATACAACCTAATCTTGTAGATTGTGTCCTGCCTCATTAACATAACTGCCTCTAATCCTGCCTCACTAACATCATAGAAGTAGCATTTACAACACACAGGAAAATCACATCAGATGACAAAATAGTGGACCGTCACACAATACTGGAAATCATGGCCTAGCCAAGTTGACACACATTTTGGGGAGACACAATTCAATCCATAACAATATGTTTCACTGGTTTTGCTCCTGTTGAGAACCCAGCCTAAGACACCATCAATTTTGCCATAGAATTTAGGGACCTTGTTCACCCAATTATCTGTGCCCTATATTGAACCCATAACAACTTCTGGAAAAATCTCTTGGCCTGGCTTCTGGGATCCTTGGCCTGCCCCCTCTATGAAGAAGCAGAGTGGCCTTCTCTTCAGGCTAGTATCTGAAAAGTCAAACTCCTGAATGACACAACATGACCTCATTTGATGCTGCAATACAGACAAAGAGAATGTCCTCAGATTAACTGCCAATAATTCTTCACAAAACCTAGTTGAGAACAATCTCTGAGGAGAATGCCTGAAGGATAAGTTGTCCATCCATTCTTCTGGACTAGAGGTTGTAAACACACTGTATCTAGCCTATAGGTGAGTTTTGTTTAGCCCAAAGTTTGGAATATCCACAAAATTTCCTATAAAAATCCAGATTGCTGGCTTCTATTGTAAAGTCAGAAGACCCAGCAATGCTGGGCCTGCATTCCTACAAAGCAAAAAATCAGCTGGAGTTGAATTTAAAAAATGCCCCTTGTGATGCTGGCTCTACTTTGCCACTGTCCCCACTTGGCCCACCTTACTCATTTACTTGAGTTTTCCAAGCCTACTACAATCACTCAATTCTTTATTTGTGGAATAAGCAAGATAAGCAAAGCCACAGATGTGGAAAGCAGCCTTTTGTACATGTACTTCAACCACCATCATCATCACTACCATTTTGCTCCTGGGCTGAGCTTGCATTCTGCCATCTGCTCACATTAAGGGTGTTTAAGAAGGCCAACATGACATGCAATGCTGTGTTTACTGCAAGGGTGCTGTTGAGGAGGAGGGTTGTTGTTAGGTTTGTTTGCTGCCGTCGAGTCAGTTCAGACTCATAGTGACCCTACGCACAACAGAACGAAACACTACCCAATCCTGCGCCATCCTCACAATTGTTGTTATGCTTGATCCCATTGTTGCAGCCACTGTGTCAATCCACCTCATTGAGGGTCTTGCTCTTCTTTGCTGATCCTCCACTTTATCAAGCATGATGTCCTTCTACAAGGGCTGATCCCTCCTGACAACATGTCCAAAGTATGTGAGATGTAGTCTCACCATCCTTGCTTCTCAGGACATTCTGGTTGTACTTCTTCCAAGACAGATTTGTTCATTCTTTTGGCAGTCCATGGTGTACTCAATATTCTTCACCAACACCACTATTTGAAGGCATCAATTCTTCTTCAGTCTTCCTTATTCATTGTCCAGCTTTCACATGCATATGAAGCTATTGAAAACACCTTGGTTTGAGTTAGGCATACTCTAGTCTTCAACGTGAAATCTTTGCTTTTCAACACTTTAAAGAGGTCTTTTGCAGCTAACTTGCCCAATGCAATGCGTGTTGTGATTTCGTGGCTGCTGCTTCCATAGGTGTTGATTGTGGATCCAAACAAAATGAAATCCTTGACAACTTCAGTCTTTTCTCCATATATCCATGTGTCTGTCAGTTTGTCGTACTATGGGGGCTTGTGTGTTGCTGTGATGCTGGAAGCTATGCCACCAGTATTCAAATACCAGCAGGGTCACCCATGGCGGACAGGTTTCAGCTGAGCTTCCAGACTAAGACAGACTAGGAAGAAGGACCTGGTTGTCAACTTTTGAAAAGAATTAGACAGTGAAAACCTTATGAATATGAGGACGTGGGTACACATGCCCAATACCAGATGTTATAGACTGAATTGCATCCCCCCAAAATACGTGTTGTGAATCCTAACCCCTAAACTTTTGGATGTAATCCCATTTGGGAATAAAGTTTTCTTTGTTATGTTAATGAGACCATATCAGTGCAGGGTGTGTCTTAAACCAATCACTTCTGAGGTATGAAAAGAGCAGATTAGGCACAGAATCAAGGAAACACAGATGGGGGAAGACAGACGCCACACCACATGAAGATCACCAAGGAACTGAGGAACAGAAGCTGAAGAGACAAGGGCCTTCCCCCAGAGCCAAGAGAGAGAGGAAGCCTTCTCGTAGAACTGGTTCCCTAAATTCAGATTTCCAGCCTCCTGAACTGTGAGAAACTGGGTATGAGTCTTTCTTACGCTGGCTGCTCCAAGGCTTCGGAGGCAAATTTTACTGTGTCAGCAAAGGCAGACAGATGCTTTTGTGGTTTTGTGGTTTTGTGTACTGCACCAACCTCACTGATGACGCTAACTGATCTTTTTTCTTCCTTTGTTTTTTATTCATCCTCATTACTCTTCCCATTTTTTAAAGTTATTTTTCTTATGGTATAAGTTACCTTAAGTCATTTCTGGAATAAGGTGAAGATAGTAATCATTAATTCCCTTTTCTATTAGGGGAAATTATGCATGAATTGTTCCTTGTTTTCATTATTACCTCCTCACTGCCTGCCTTGCCTGTTCCCTCCTTCTAAAGGAAAAGAAGAGAAATAGGAAACAGAAAACATATATAGAACTGCCCCGTAGGGTTTCCAAGGAGCAGCTGGTGGATTTGAACTGCTGACTTCTGGTTAGCAGCTATAGCTATTAACCACTGCACCTCCAGGTCTCATGTATATTTATGTATGTAGGTATGTATGCATGTATGTGTATGTATATGTATATACACAGTAAAACCTGTAAAAGTCAGACCCTATATAAGGCAGAAACCTGTCAGAGAAGGAAAATTCAAATATTTTCCACTAAAATGAGAGATAGAAAAGTTGTAAGACTGCACCCTGTCAAAGGCAGAAAATTTGCAAGACCTGGAAAAACAGGGCAACCCTGTCAAGTTCCAGTTCTCACTGGTTTAACTGTATATAATCTATGTGTGTGTGTGTGTGTGTGTGTCTTTGGAGCCAGACACTCCAGAATTCAAATTCTGCCTCTACTACTTACCAGTTATATCACTTTGAAAAGTCACCTCATTTGTAAAACAGGACCAAGAATAGCTATCTTACAGCATTATAAATTTTAAGACCAAGTGTGTAAAATGACTACAGCAGCACAGACACAGAGGGGACTCGTAAGTAGTAGCTAGTATTAATTCATGCCTGACATAGTCCTGGGTGTTTCCATATATATTAGGCCATGTTTTCTCTGCATCCATAAAGAGGGTTCAGAAACTGAGAGACATTTAAGTACCTTGCCCAGGTAAGAATCTGAACCCAGTTATGTCTGACTCCAAAATGCAAACTCCTACCCCAAAATGAAATGAATGAATAGACAGATAGGTAGGTAGGCAGGTAGGCTGATGGATGGATGGATGGATGGATGGATGGATGGATGGATGGATGGACAGATAAGTGTGTGTGTGTGTGTGTGTGTGTGTGTGTGTGTCTGTGTGTGTGTCTGTGTGTGTGTGAAAGGTTGCAAAGTTGCAAAGTGCCCATGAAAGAGACAAGCAAATCCCTGCCTGCTCTTTCAGTGAGTTGGAAGAGCAAGTTAAGCTTCTTTTGCAGGGAAACAGGGCAGAAGAACTTGCCAGAATCTCTCAGCCTGCGATTCTGGTGGTGAAAAGAAACCTCTTATGCCCCCATTCCTTTCTGCAAACACTTTCAAAAGAATCTTGAGGATATTTTTGACTCCCTGGCTGACAGCTCCATTCCTATGCTAACTGCCAAAGCTGTCACTCAGGCTACAGATGCACCTCTTATCTGCCCTGATAGGATCAGTGCTCCACTCCCCCAAAGGAAATAAAATAATTATCTGACAATTCCTCTCCCCAGAAGGGCCTCTCACTCCAGGAAATGTCAGTCACTGGGCTTCACGCCACAGCTTCACTGGGGCTTGGGTGGCTGGCATACCTCACTGATAATTATTAGTGACCGGATAAACCTGAATGTGAAAGCAAACCCTTAGGAAAGAGTGGGGGCAGGAAGGACACAGGAGAGGACACTGCTCCATTCCATTTCATACTTAGAAGATAAAGATAAGAAAATCAGCATGATTTTAAAGGTATCCTCTCCTCTCTTGGAGCCCTGGTGGCACAGTCGTTAATAAGAGCTCAGGCTGCCCTCCAAAAGGTTGGCAGTTTGAATCTACCAGCTGCTTCCTGGAAACCCTGTGGGGCAGTTCTACTGTCCTATAGGGTCGCTATGACTCCACGGCAATGAGTTCCCCTTCTCTTTTCTTTAACATCTGTGTTCCAGGTGTTTTCAACCAAAGACTGAACTTGTTTGGTACCAAATACACAGGTGCACTGAGCGGATGTTTTAGCTTATTTATTACCTGGAAATCAACAAAAGTGATCTCCCACAGGCTGGAGACATCATCCGTGTCTCTGGGCAACCGCTGCAGGTTGCTGACGTGCTGGCAGTGGTAGGAATAACTTGACGGAGCATATATGCCAGTTGCATTAAAAGGTGCTTGGACTGAGTTATTGAAGATAATCTCGACTTGGTGCAAACTAAACCAGCTCTGGACAGACAACTTATAATTGGTAAGGATGAATCTGAAAATAATTATAAAAAGGATTATTCTCAGAGCACTTTTACTACGTTTGCTGACCCAGACCAACGTCTATGAACAGTGCAATAGCTCCCTCTTTTGTCAGGTAGCATAACTGCCTTAGGAGGAGGCCTTCCCTTTTCTGGTTCCAAATGAGAGCTGCCTGCTGGTGGGGAATGAAAGCAAATGACAGGGCATCCCTCAAAAGTGAGCAATACAAATTCCTACAAAATAAAAAAAATAAAAGGGTTGTTTTTTTTTTTTTCTTTTAAAAAAATCAACACTTAATTATGTGTTTATTATTGCAAAAAAAATTTTGAGAAAAAAAATGCATATCAATATCCAGTATACCAGTTGCCTTCAATTTCCCTTCCCTTAGTTCTCCTCTAAGTAATAAAAGTATTTATGAGGGGAAACTAGTAAAAGGGTCATTGCTGGTCTGAAAGTACCTCCTTCATTACCAGAAGCTTCTCCAGAATGACAGAATCTTTTTAGTCAGACTAAGGAAAAAAGACGAGTCCTTAGGTGGTGCAAACAGTTAAGCACTCAGCTACTAACTAAAAGGTCAGAAGTTTGAACCCACCGAGGCATCTCGAAAGAAAGGCCTGGTTGTTTGCTTCCAAAAGACCACAGTTATGAAAGCTCTATGGAGGGCAGCTATAGTTTGTAACATATGGGGTCACCACAAGTCAATGGCAACTGCTTTTAAGGAGAAAAGGGAGTCCCTTTCTTCCAAGATATGTCTGGATAGACTCAAACTTCCAACCTTTTGGTTAGCAGCCAAGTACATTAACCACTGCACCACCCAGGGATTCTGTACATGAATAGAAAATTGGCCAAATAAATTATGGTTAAATATATTAGCAATAGCTCTTACTATGTGCCAGGAAACCTTCTATGTTCTTTTTATATATTATTTTATTCCATCTTCACCACAACACCATGAGATAGGTAATATAATCTAAGCCACGAGGGGATATATACTCACCAAGAGAGTAAGCACTGGAGCTGTGTTTTGAATCTAATCTGAAACTGGAGACCTTACTCTGAACCATTTTAGAATGGAATCTTCTTTGGCCATGAAAAAATTATAATGTACATATGTCATGATCTTTTTTTTTTTTTCATTAAAAAATGCATGACTGCATAAAGAAAAACCTGGAAGAACCGATCAAAATCTTAATAGTGATTATAACTGGTAGGTGGATTATAGGTGATTTTTAGTTTAGTATTTTCTGATTTTTCTTTTTAGAGTGAATATGTATTACTGTATTATAGTTTGGCCTCAGAAGCAGCCCCTGAGATAAGGATGTGAATACATGAAGTATTTTGGGGAGGTGAGCCCAGATTTATTTGGGAATTTATTCATTCAACAAGTATGCAGAGTGAGGAGCAGAAAAGTGACAGAGGAAGGCGAGGTGGCCAGTAAAGGGTATGTTATTAAGCCAGTTTCTACTGTGGGTGCCAGGGGCTTAATCCCCAGGGGGAACTCTGGGAGCCAGGGTAAGGCACATGCCTCAGAGTTACATCACCTGAAGGTGAGGGAGCTGGGGTATTTATACACTTCAGTCTTTGGTTGAGGGCTTCTGGGGTAGGGGTGGGATGCAGTGGACCCCTTTGGCCAGAGAAAGCCTTAGGCAAAGAGATACTAGCAGTTGAAGTTGAGCTGGTGGGCTGCAGTGCTCTCAGATGGAAAGTCCCATGGGGATATAGACAGAACACTGCCAGTGTCTGCTACATACAAGGGTAAGTCAAAAAATATTGCTACAAAATCACAGAAACCTTTATTAAGCAAAAATATCAAAACGTGATGCTATTGTTTCTCGACATAACCTCCATCTAGGTCTATACACTTCTGAAGGCTGTGTTTCCATCTCTCTAACCCTTCCCCCAAAGAATTCTGTGCTCTTCGATTTACACCGTGTCAAAAATGGCAGTTTTGGCATCCCCAAGGGACTCGAAGCGTGCTCCTTTTAAATGTTCTTTGAGTTTTGGGAATAAAAAGAAGTCTGAAGGGGCACCATTAGGGCTGTAGGGTGGATGGGGTAAGGTCTCCCAATGAATTTCTCGTAGGAATTGCTACCCTCCAAGAATGAGCAGTTGCATTGTTGTATGGAAAAAATTCCTCAGCGCAAATTTCCTGGCCTTTTTCTCACCAATGCAGTTTTCAATTTTCTTAAAACTTGTTCATAATAAGCCTCCATGATTGTATTATGTCCTTTGAGAAAAGTTATCAAGATTACCCCTTTGGAATCCCAAAAAAACAGTCACCATAACCTTCTGAGTGGTCTTCCCTCTTTTGGCTCATCTTTGAGGTCTTCCCAATCATCCTTAAAATGCTTGATCCATCTAAAAACTCTTGTTTTATATGGGAAAGCGTTCCCATAAACTTGTTGCAAAGCTTCAATGATTTGGGAAGATGTCCACCTGAGTTTTGTTAAAAATTTTATATTAGCCCTGACCTCAAAATCATTTTTTTCCATGGCACAAAAAAAAAAAATCCCGTTTTTTGAAGGCATCCTAACAAGACTAAGATAAGTGTATTACTGAGAGAACTTGTCTGCAGCCATCCACTGATCGCGGAGACATATTTAAACACGTTTTGCTTGGAATAAATTGGTGCATGTATGAAATGGGACCGTAGTAGCAATACTTTTTGACTTACCCTCATACCTTTATCATCAGAAAAAAATAATAATAAAGCCATTTTATATTTCAAAAAAGAGGTGCTATTATGCATAAAAGGAGCCCTGGTGGCACAGTGGTTAAGAGCTTGGCTGCTTGGCGGTTCAAACCCACCAGCCGCTCCACAGGAAAATGATGTGGCAGTCTGCTTCTGTAAAGATTACAGCCTTGGGGCAGTTCTACTCTGTCCTATAGGGTTGCTATGAGTTGGAATCAACTTGACGGCAATGGGTATGGTTTGATTTTGGTTTATTATGCATAAAATATGTCCCTCATTCTGTATTAACAGATACATATGTGTTTGGCAACCTTGTGGGCTTCTGTTTTTCTTACAAGGTTGCTCTGAGAGAAGATGGCATGCATTTTCTAAATTTTAATCAGTGAAACACTAGTGTCCCAAGATATGCTAGCAAGTGTTCTGAAGAAGAACGCTTCCCAAGCTTAAACATAGGAAACACTAGGTTAATCAAAATTACAACATGCAACAGACTTCCCTAAGAGCAAGTCTTCTCAGAAACTTTAATACACAAGTTCACACTGTGAAGCTCCAAGAGGAGGACATGGTGTGCAGGTTTTCCCAAATATAGGACCCCTTTTCTCTGGAATCTTATAAATATTTTCACAGCAGATTATTAAAGGACTACCCTAGCACATCCTGCTGGTTTTCCAATTAATTTTAATGCCACAAATGCTTATTATCACTAAAAATTGGTCCTACGGGAAATACTGTATTTTTCTAAGAAAATTAAATGCCTTCAAACTGGTTTTTTATTAATTTAGTTTTTGTTTGTTTTCCATCAACAGCTCCTAACAGCTCAGATAACCACTGCTGGCAGATGTGTCCTTCCATATATAAACACAGAAAAACATAGGCCTGTGTGGACTGTCTGCTGGGAAATTCAGGTAACAGAGACTTTTTCATTATTAAATGGTAAGCATGATTCATTCATTGTAAGGGGCTATAAACAGTAACTGTGAGTCAGAGCCTTGGCTCCTACAGCTTTTTTTATATTTTATTCTTTGCTCATAGGAAAAAGGGATCACATTCTCAGGTCCAAGTGTATTCTGTGTCTGGAATCGGGGGGATGGGGGTGGAATAAAACAACTATGGATGATAAAAACTAAAGGAAGAATTACTATAGGATCCTATTAATAATACCACTGACTCTTCAGTGTAATTAAGTAGATGTGACATTTCACATGTCACAATATGTGGCACATAGGAGGCCCTTGATACATACGTGTTGAATGAATAAATTATATAGAGCTAATATGAAGTGCTGAACTTATGATACTTCAAAGTGGTATCCATGTTGGAAATAGAATATGTTTACCTATTTTTTAGTCTTAAAACCTACCTTACATCAAGACCTTCGGGATTTTCACCATCACCAAACTTGAGAGACAGCCTAAGAAAACAGACACAGCACAGTCCATCAAAGTAGGAATGACTTTTTCTCACACTACACACAAAAATTAACTCAAAATGGATCATAGACCTAAATGTAATATCTAAAGCTACAAAACTTACAGAAGAAACACAAGAGAATGTTTTTGTAATGTTGGGTTAGGCATGGTTTCTTGAATAAAACACAAAAAGCATGAACCATAAAAGAACGACAGTGATAAACTGGACTTCATTAGAATAAAAAACTTTTGCTTTTTAAAAGACACTGTCAAGAAAACAACAAAGACAAGCCACAGAATGGGTGAAAATATTCACAACACATATACACAAAGGACTTATATCCAGAATACATAAATAATACTAATATCTCAATAATAAGAAGACAACCCAATTAAATATGGGAAAATGACTTGAAGAGGCACACAAAGGAAAATATACAAAGAGCCAATAATTACATTTTAAAATGTTTAGTATCATCAGTCATCAGGGAAATAGAAAATAAAACCACAATGAGATACCATGGTATACCCTTCAGAATGTTTAAAACTTAAAAATAAGATGAAAAACCCTGACTGTTAGGTTTTTAATATCCATATTTATTCACACAATCCTGAAAGTGAACACAAGATTTCCTGGAGCAGACACAGATTAATTATTACTTACTCATAGCAATAACCACATCAGTTCACCTTTTAAGCCAGTTCTTCCCCCTGTGCAATGTGATGAGGGCCAGATGTCATCCTGAACACGCTGGGATTTGTAATACACTCGAAGAACCCCAAATGTATGAAACTGCGAGTTTTTATAGGAGAGGGACAGCTGTCTCCCTCGGCTTCTGAGAGAGTGAAACCTTTGCTCCCTTAACTTAAACATAATTCTTTTTGGAAGGAGAAGAGGAAAGGATCCTGGGTCCCTACCCTAGAATGTAAGTAAACAAAATCAAACTAAATCCCTTGCTGTTGAGTCTATTCTATTGCAATCCTATGAGACACAGTAGAACTGTCCCATATGGTTTCCAAGGCTGTAATCTTACAGAAGCAGATTGCCACATCTTTCTCCCATGGAGCAGCTAGCAGGTTTGAACCGCCAACATTTCAGTTAGCAGCCAAGCTCTTAACCACTGTGCCACCAGGGTTCCTTCAGAATATAAGTGGAGGAGTTTTATAATCCATAACTCCACTGTGAAGGAAGGAGGCAATGGCTTCAGGTCTCATACCCATGGTATATAAAAAAATGTCTCCAGGGGGAAAACAAGACAAGCCCTTCTAGGTTTACAACCTCTGGAATGTTGCCATGGTCCTGGGTCTCTATACCCCTTAAAGTGTAAACACATGCCTCTGAGGAGGTAAATCTCATATTAGCTTCCAAGTCTTATCTTTTAACTCCAGTCAAATTTGTTCAGAAAATACTAACCATGCAGAAACTTAAAAATATTTTCTTTGCAATCACACACTGCAACACTATGTCCTGTGAGGACTTGGAGTGTCTGGAATTCTCACACAATGCTGGTGGGAAGGTAGAGGGCACAAGGGGATAACCACTGTGGAAAACAGTTTGGCAATTTCTTAAAAAGTTAAACATACACATACCATATCATCCAACCATTCCACTCCTAGGCATTTACCCAAGAGAAATGAAAATATATGCCCACACAAAGACTTGTATATGAATATTCATAGCAACTTCATTTGGAATAGTTAAAAAGTGGGGAAAAAAACAAACGTCCATCAATAGGCCAGCGGATAAATAAGCTCTACTATAGCCATACAACGGAATACTACTCAGAATACAAATCTCTAATACATGCAACAGTGGAGAAGAATATCAAAATCATTATGCAACATTGTACACTATATGATTTCATTTATATAAAATTCTAGAAAATGCAAACTAATCTACAGTGATAGAAAGCAGATCAGTTGTTGCCTAGAGGTGGAGGCGGCAGGAGGGACAGATTACAAAGGGGCACAAGAAACTTTTGAGGGTGATGAAAATATGGGTTAATTTGATTATAGCAATGGTTTCTTCAGTGCACATACATGTCAAAATGATCAAATTACACACTTTTAATATGTGCAGTGTAGCATACTTCATTTATATTTCAATAAGGTTGAAAAAACAGGAATGATAAGAAGCTAAGAAATAATTGAAATGAGAACATCTAAGAAATTTAAATGCACAAAGGATGAAGCCACTATGTGACATTGTAGACTTCAATGTCTAGAAGTTATAACACTTCAATGAACATTATAAAACCAAAAAAGCAAAATTAGTTAATTATAAAATATTCAATCAGAAGCTCGAAAGAATTCCACGTATATATCATCTCATTAAATTGGCCCTGTTGGAGTCGCTGTGAGTCAGAATCAACTGGACAGCAGTGGGGTGTTTTTTCTTTGGGGAGAAGAAGGGGTTAATTAAGAAATTGATGGTTGGGTTAAAGTTTATCTTAATATTATTTATTGGGAAAAGGGAGTATTTATGAAATAAACCATATAAATAAGATTGCTAAGAGAAATGATTTTACTTCCTAACACCATAAACTTATACACTTTAGAATGCTCATTTACAATTGATAAGCTAATTTAGTCATTAAGGCAAATCTTCAAGAGGCTCTTTACCTAAGAATATTTTGATAGTCTGTTAGAAATTACTGAAAATACTTTAAAGAAATAAAATACATTTGTTGAATAGTATTTTATAAATTTGACTGGTCACTTACTCTAACAGGAATTTCCCTAGTTCATCCAGGGTATCCGAATATCTTGGCTACCCACAAACTGGCTCTATAGAAAAAGAACTAAACCTTAGAGAACAGCCACCTGAGCCCATCCAATTTCTGTTCCCGTCTCCTGATGGAACAGCTTGATGGCCTCCATGTTTCTGACCTTCAAAGAGCTTTTCTCCAGAAGTCCTGGTTTCAATGGAGGCTTGTTAACATGCTCTGCTTCAGAGCGAGGCCTGATTTCAACAAAATAAATTCAGTGATCATTCATTGAGGAGCTTTTCAGTGCCAGGTGCTGTACCACAAATGGCAAGCAAAGGAGACATACCATCTAGAGCAAGAGTTGCTCAAAAACTGGAGCTCCTTCTACTCTTTCAAACTCCCTACTCTCCCACATTTAAAATGGATTCTGAATTCTTCAGACTATAATTGCCTAAATTAAAAATACACACAGATGCTGGGCTTATTCTCTATTTGTAGGGCTTTCATTATTTAAAAAGACTTCTGTAGCCAATCTCTCTGCCAACAATTTGTCTCTCCCCAAACATTTTGTTACCAACAGCTAAAACATGGTCATCTTTTTTAAATCTGTGCTTTTGACCTTACATGGTTATGTCTTTTCTTGGGTTTGTTCTTTCAGCAAGTCCCATACTGGTTCTTGAGAACATAAGATTTCCTTGCCAACACAGCAAAGGCATCTATCTCACTAATCTGTGCAGTTCGCAGGAATCAACAATACAAAGCCTCAGCAGCTGGCCCTTGAGCACCAGTGTCCTGGGAAATTTCCCTCCCATTCTCTCTTGGTGGGATTACAGGATGCTGGCACCTGAGCAGGACTCCAAGCCATGGAGTCTGCACACTCAGGCTCACACCTGAGTAGAACACTAGGGCAGTGACCAGAAAGTCAAAAAATCAGGTCCTGCCATTTCATTAATTTGTGTACTATGAAAGCCAAAGTCTTCTTAGGCTTCTCCACCAGGTAATTAGGCAACATTTTACTTTAGTTATCATTAGTAAGTCAAGAAGATAATACTACTTGAATAAATCCACTGCCATTCAGCCGATTCTGACTCATAGCACCCTATAGGACAGAATAGAAGAACTGCACCATAGGGTTGCCAAGGCTGTTATCTTTTACAGAAGCAGATTGCTACCTCTTTCTCAGCTGGTAGGTTTAAATGACCAACATTTTGGTTAGCCGTGCTTAAGCGCCTTTTGGTTAGCAGCCAAGCACTTAACCACTGTACCACAAGGGCTCCTTAGTACCTTGAAGGTTGTGTTGTTGTTGTTTGGTGCCGTCAAGTCAGTTCCAACTCATAGTGGCCCTGTAGGACAGAGTGGAATGGCCCCATAGGGTTTCCAAGGAGTGGCTGGTGGATTTGAACTGCCAACCTTTTGGTTAACAGGCAAGGCTCTTAACCACTATGCCACCAGGGCTCCACTGTCTTGAATAGCACTGGAAATGTTCTCAAAGAGCTTATGCTTGCGTTTGACTTTCACAACCCTGTGAGATAGTGCTCAGAGGGAGGAGGTAAAAAGACTTTCAAAAAGACACTTTAGACCAGCCCCAAGCTACATGGCCTTGTTGTTAGTTGACGTAGTCAGCTCCAACTCAAGGTGACCCTACAGAACAATAATAATGTGAAGAATAATGGAAATCATGCCTGTGAAGACAGCACAGTGCTTAGCCATGGTGAGCGCTCAAGGCCTAATTGATGTTGTTAGTTGTCATGGAGTTGACTGTGGCTCATGGCAACCCCATGTGTGTGGAGTAGAACTGCTTCACAGGGTTTTCAACCCTATCATCTTTTAGGAGCAAATGGCCAGGCTTGTCTTCCAAGGTGCCTCTGGCTGTGTTCAAACCTCCAACCATTTGGCTAGTAGTTAAGGTTTTAATCGTTTTCACCACTCAAGGCCTAATAACTATAATTAATAGATGCCATCATCTCTATGTCACAGATGATCCCAAGGCTCCTGTTGTAAAGTCACACAGCTTATTGGCCAAGTTTTCTTTCTTTCCATCTCTAGGTTCCCAGTAATCTCTAAACTCTCTTGTTGTTAGGTGCTGTCTAGTCGGTTGAAACTCATAGCGACCCTCTGTACAACAGAATGAAACACCGCCCAGTTCTGTACCATCCTCACAATCATGGCTATGTTTGAGCCCATAGTTGCAGTCACTATTTCCATTCATCTGGTCAAGGGTCTTCTACTTTTTCACTGATCCTCTACCTTACCGAGCATGATGTCCTTCTCCAGGGATTGGTACCACCTAATAACATGTCCAAAGTATGTGAGACGAAGTCTCACCATCCTCGCTTTCAAGGAGCACTCTGGCTGTACTTCTTCAAGAAAGACTTTTTTGTTCTTCTGGCAGTCGATGGTATATGCAATATTCTTTGCCAACACCATAATTCAAATGTGTCAATTCTTCTTTGGTCTTACTTATTCATTGTCCAGCTTTCCAATGCATATGAGGTGATTGAAAATATCATGGCTTCGGTCAAGTGCACCTTAGTCTTCAAAGTGATATCTTTGCTTTTTAACACTTTAAAGAGATCTTTTACAGCAGATTTGCCAATGCAATGTGTCATTTGATTTCTTGACTGCTGCTTCCATGGGTGTTGATTGAGGATCCAAGTAAAATGAAAGCCTTAACAACTTCAATCTTTTCTCCATTTATCATGATGTTGTTTACTGGTCCAGGAGTGAGGATTTTTATTTTCTTGATGTTGAGGTGTAACCATACAGATCAAAAAAGCTGTAGTCTTTGATCTTCATCAGTAACTGCTTCAAATCATCTTCATTTTCAGCAAGCAAGTTTATCTATCTGCATATCGCAGGTTGTTAATGAGTCTTTCTCCAGTCCTGATGCCCTGTTCTTCTTCATATAGTCCAGCTTCTCAGATTATCTGCTTAGCATAGAGATTGAAAAAGTATGGTGAAAAGATACATTAACACACACTTCCTAATTTTAAACCATGCAGCATCCCCTTGTTCTGTTCGAATGACTGCCTCTTGATCTATGTACAGATTCCTCATGACCGCAACTAAGTGTTCTGGAATTCCCATTCTTCCCAGCGTTGTCCATAATTTGCTATGATCCACACAGTTGAATGCCTTTGCACAGTCAATAAAATACAGATAAATATCTTTCTGATATTCTCTACTTTCAGCCAAGATCCATCTGACATTAGCAATGATATGATCATTCCATGTCCTCTTCTGAATCTGGCCTGAATTTCTGTCAGTTCCCTGTCGATGTACTGCTGCAGCCACTTTTGAATGATCTTCAGCAAAATTTTACTTGAGTGTGATATTAATGATATTATTTGATAATTTCCACATTCTGTCTGATCACCTTTCTTTGGAATGGGCACAAATATGGATCTCTTCTAGGCAGTTGGCCAGATAGCTGCCTTTTTAATTTCTTGGCATAGACGAGTGAGCAACTCCAGAGCTGCATCTGTTTCTTGAACCATCTTAACTGGTATTCCGCCAATTCTTGGAGCCTTGTTTTTCACCAATGCCTTCAGTGCAGCTTGGACTTCTTCCTTCAGTACCATTGGCTCCTGATCATATGCGACCTCGTCAAATGATTGAACATCAACTAATTCTTTTTGGTAGAGTAATTCTGTGTATTCCTTCCATCTTCTTTTGATGCTTCCTGTGTTGTTCAATGTTTTGCTCATAAAATCCTTCAAAATTGCAACTCAAGGCTTAAATTTTTTTCTTTAGTTCTTTCATCTTGAGAAATGCTGAACATGTTCTTTCCTTTTGGTTTTCTAACTGCACATTTCATTATGATACTTTACTTTGTCTTCTTGAGACACTCTTTGAAATCTTCTGTTCAGCTCTTTTACATCATCATTTCTTCCTTTTGTTTAGCTGCTAAACATTCAAAAGCAAATTTCAGAGTTTCTTCTGACATCCACTTTGGTCTTTTCTTCTTTCTTGTCTTTTTAATGACCTCTTGCTTTCTTCATGTATGATGTCCTTGATGTTATTCCACAACTCATCTACCTTCAGTCATTAGTGTTCAACGTGTTGAATTTATTCTTAAAATGGTCTTCATATTCAAATAGGATATACTTAAAGTCATATTTTGGTTCTCATGGACCTGCTGTAATTTTCTTCAGCTTCAACTTGAACTTGCATAGGAGCAGTTGATGATCTATTCTGCAGTTGGCCCCTGGCCTTGTTCTGACTGATAATACTGAGCTTTTCCATCATCTTTTTTACACAGATGTAGTCGATTTGATTCCATCTAGTGAAGTCCACGTGTATAGTCGCCATTTATGTTGCTTTAAAAAGATATTTGCAATGAAGAATTTGTCTGTCTTGCAAAATTGCATCATGTAATCTCCGGCATCATTTCTATCACCAAGGCCAGATTTTCCAACTACCGATCCTTCTTCGTTTCCAACTTTCCAGTTCCAGTCACTATAATTATCAACGCATCTGGATTGCATGTTTGATCAGTTTCAGACTGCAGAAATTGGTAAAAATCTTCACTTTCCTCATCTTTGGCATTAGTGGTTGGTGTGTAAATTTGAATAATAGTTGTATTAACTTGTCTTCCTTGTAAGTATATAGATATTATCCTATTACTGATAATGTTGTACTTCAGCATGCATCTTGAAATGTTCTTTTTGACAATGAATGTGACGACATTCATCTTTAATTTGTCATTCCCGCCACAGTAAACCGTATGATCGTCTGATTCAAAATAGCCAATACCAGTCCATTTCAGCTTACTAATGCCTAGGATAGCGATGTTTATGTGTTCCATTTCATTTTTGATGATTTCCAATTTTCCTAGATTCATACTTCGTACAGTCCACATTCTGATTATTAATGGATGTTTGCAGCTGTTTCTTGTCGTTTTGAATCATGCCACATCAGCAAATGAAGGTCCCAAAACTTTATTTACTCCATCTACCTCATTAAAGTTTACTCTACTTTCAGGAGACAGCTCTTCCCTAGTCATATTTTTGAGTGCCTTCCAACCTGAGGGGCTCATCTTCTGGCACTATATCAGATAATGTTCTGCTGCTATTCATAAGGTTTTCACTGGCCAGTTTTTTCAGAAGCAGACCACCATATCCTTCTTCCTAGTTTATGTTAGTTTGGAAGCTTCGCTGAAACCTGTCCAACGTGGGTAACTCTGCTGGTATTTGAAAAACTGGTGACATAGCTTCCAGCATCACAGCAACACGCAAGCCACCACAGTAAGACAAACTTACAGACACATGGTGGGTAAACTCTCTAAAGCCCAGTAAAAGTTGTGTACCGGAAAAACTAATCATTAACTTTATATGGAAAGGGAAGAAGCCCCGAATAAGTAAAGCACTACTGAAGAAGAAGGATAAAGTTGGAGGACTCACACTACCTGACCTCAGAACCTACTATACAGCTACGGTAGTCAAAACAGCCTGGTACTGGTACAACAATAGATACATTGACCAATGGAAAAGAATTGAGAACCCAGATGTAAGTCCATCCACCTACGGTCACCTGATCTTCAACAAGGGCCCAAAGTCCATCAGATGGGGAAAAGACAGTCTTTTTAATAAATGGTGCTGGCAAAACTGGATATCCATCTGCAAAAAAATGAAACAGGACCCATACCTCATGCCATGCACAAAAACTAATTCCAAATGGATCAAAGACCTAAATATAAAGCCAAAAAACTATAAGTTCATAGAAGAAAAAACAGGACCAACGCTACAGGCCTTAATACACGGCATTAACAGGATACAAACCATAACCATCAACACACAAACCCCAGAAGATAAGCTAGATAACTGGGATCTTCTAAAAATCAAACACCTATGCTATTCAAAAAACTTCACTAAAAGAGTAAAAAGAGAACCTACAGACTGGGAAAAAATTTTTGGACAGTACAAGTCAGACAAAGATCTAATCTCCATAAGCTACAAGAAAATCCAACACCTCTACAACAAAAAGACAAATAATCCTATTAAAAAATGGGCAAAGGAAATGAACAGACACTTCACCAAAGAAGACATTCAAGCAGCCAACAAACACATGAGGAAATGCTCATGATCACTAGCCATTAGAGCAATGCAAATTAAAACCACAATGAGATACCATCTCACCCCGGCATTACTGGCACAAATCAAAAACAGTGGAAATAACAAACGTTGGAGGGGTTGCAGGGAGATCGGAACTCTTATGCACTGCTGGTGGGAATGCAAAATGATATAACCATTTTGGAAAATGATATGGCACTTCCTTAGAAAGCTAGAAATAGACATACCATATAATCCAGCAGTCCCACTCCTAGGAATATATCCTCGAGAAAAAAGAGTCGTCACTCGAATAGACATGTGCACACCTATGTTCATGGCAGCATTGTTCACAATAACAAAACAATGGAAACAACCTAGCTGAATGAATGGATAAACAAACTACGGTACATACACACAATGGAGTACTATGCAACGAGAAAGAACAATGATGAATCTGTGAACATCTCACAACATGGATGAAACCGGAGGACGTTATGCTGAGTGAAATAAGCCAGTCACAAAAGGACAAATATTGTATGAGACCTCTATTGTAAAAACCCATGAAAAAGTTCGCACAAAAAATGTAACAATCTTTGTTGGTTACCAGGGATGGGAGGGGTGGGGGAGAAATACTAAATAGGCAATAGATAAGTAGTATCTTGGGTGAAGGGTGGAGACAGTACACAATACTGGGGAAACCGGCACAACTTGTACAAGGAAAGGTCATTGAAGCTCCCTAGACACATCCAAACTCCCTGAGGGACTGAATTGCTGGGCGGAGGGCTGTGGGGACCATGGTCTCAGGGAAAATCTAGCTCAATTGGCATAACACAGTTTATAAAGGCAATGTCCTACATTCTACCTTGGTAAGTAGTGTCTGGGGTCTTAAAAGCCTGTGAGCAGCCATCTGAGATACTCCACTGGTCTCACCCCTTTGGGAGCAAGGGAGTGTGAAGAGAACAGAATAGAAGGGGAAGATTAGTCCAAAGGACTAACAAACCACAGCTGCCAAGGCCTCCACCAGACTGAGTCCAGTACAGCTAGATGGTGCCCGGCTACCACCACTGACTGCTCTAACCAGGATCACGACAGAGGGTTCTGGACAGAGCTGGACAAGGATGTAGAACAAAATTCTAACTCACAAAGAAAAGACCAGATTTACTGGCCTGACAGAGACTGGAGAAACCCGGAGAGTATGGCCCCCAGACACCCTTTTAGCTCAGTGGTGAAGTCACTTCCGTGGTTCACTGTTCAGCCGGGAGGTGGACAGCCCCATAAAACAAAATGGGACTAATGAGGCACAGCAGTTCAGGGACAAGAACTAGAAGGCGGAAGGGGACAGGAAAGCTGGTGATAGGGAACCCAAGGTTGAGTAGGGATAGTGTTGATGTGTTGTGAGGTTGTTAACCATTGTCATAGGGCAACATGTGTGCTAACTGTTCAATGAGAAATTATTTTGCTCTGTAAACCTTCATCTAAAGTGAGAATAGCAGCACAACTGGAAGAGCATAGTTGATGTCACTGAACTGTGCTTGTAGAAATTTTTGAAATGGTGTATCTTTGGCTATATATATTTTCACTAAAAAAAAAAAAAGGTTGAGAAGGGAGAGGGTTGACATGTTGTGGGGTTGTTAACCAATGTCATAAAACAATATGTGTACTACTGTTTCACGAGAAACTATTTGTTCTGTAAACCTTCACCTGAAGTACAATTTAAAAAAAAAACAATTTTTTTTAATTAAAAAAAAAGTTGTGGTACCCTGGCTTTACCTACAAATACCCTAGAGTCAGGATAAATGGAATCAGAGAGAGCAAGTCAGCCATGAACAGGCAAGATTATCCCCAGGCAGCCAGCCTCTAGTGCAACTCGCCAGTAAGAAACAGCCCTGTAGGGAATTGATTACAGCTTGAGGAAACAGTCCTGAGCTCTCAGCAGTTGCTGCAGTCTCTCTGATAGTCGTGCTATAACAGAATAAACAAATCTGAGAGAAGTTTGGATGCTTAAACTTACAATTCCCTAGATCCCTAACAACAGATGGTCATTCTGAATAGCAAGATACTATGACCTATAAATATATATTAATATAATCCATTTTTCCCACCATCAAGAATTTTAAATGACAAGTGAAGTTCAAGAGCAAAAAGATGTTTCCAGACAAAGTATATAAAGACAAAGTACATAAAGTATATAAAACATACACACAATGCTATAGCTTATACACAGCAGCCTATCCATCTAACCAGGCCAGAACAATATACAGAATCCTTAAAAGCATCCATTTTACCAGCAAATGTTGAAAGGGAGGTTTATAGAAAACAAGTGGGACATGCCAGATTTCCTCCCACTGGACCAAAACAAATAAAAGCAAAGACTTTTGCTTGGATGACTAAAAAGCAGAGAAAGGCAATGGAAATCGGTTTCCTCTTTGCAAGGGTTTTTTTTAAGCCTCTTATCTCAAATCAAAACTAATTATTTTAATCATTTTGAAATGTCCTAAAAATTTCTCTGACATTCGGTCATGCCAAGATACCCCTGCACATTTGCAAACAGGCAACATTCCACAATTTCAGAACATCCCTTTTATAGTCAAGCATGTTCCCAGGCTGGAGTCAGGCTTCTCTGTTTTACCCACTAGATTATATGTGACCCTGCTCTGAGGTATGTAATGTCTTCCTTGATGAATCAGAATCATTTGACATCTGACTTTTGGGGCTAGTACTAAGACTGAAATCCTTTCTTTTTTTCAGAGTGAGTTCAGGAACCCTCATTTTCAGGACCCTCATTTTCCACAGGTTATTGAGACAATTAGCTAAAGAGTTCAGAAGGAAATTGCTAGAAAAAAAGTAACAATTTTTTTCTTTGAATTAATTTCTGGCTTGTTCTTTCTTTTTAGACTTGAAACACTTCCCAAAGAAGTGTTTCAGGATCATATACAAAGGAGCCTATTTCTCTTTTCTAAAATGACAGAAAGCTGGATCCATCCATACAGTTCACAGACCACAATAGCCCTAAGGGCTTCTTCAACGGGACAAATCAACTTACGTGCCACTTTCGTCACTGCAGTTTGAGTTACCAGCATCTACTGTGCCCTTCTGGCCAAATGCTTCATCTGTAAGGTCCAGCCAGGACTGATTCTTAAATTTAATTGTTATTCTTTTGGCCCAGAAGAGAATGCAAGGAATTCCATCAACGGAGACATGAACTGGGCTATGAAGGCTGAATGCATTCCAAGGTCTTTTTCTTAAATGTCCTTGTTTGCTCAGATTGTAGTTGAGAGCCTAATTAGCCAAATAAAAGAAATTTAAGGGGTGAATTTTTTCCCATGGCACGAAAGTCTTCCTGTATATAAAAGAACTAATTCACAGTCTGCTGAATCTCTGATCTGTCTAGCTCCAGTCCATGTCTTGTGGGCCAGAGGACATTGACTGGGACCAGATCATGGCAAGCCTAAAATGATAGGTATACCTGAAAGGTACATTAATCCCATTCTTCAAAGCACCGAAAATAGAAGGACTTAAATTATAAAAACAAATTCTTGCAAATAATATTAGCAACATAGACTTAAAAATTCATCATGCTGTGAAACTATAGTAACAGCTCTTTAGAAAACAGTATCATAAAACACAAATCACCCAGGGCTTTAACTTAAGGCCTTTAAAGTAATGTGTCAAACAAAGAAACAAGAAGTTCCTAGAAGTCTAGCATAATTCTCCAGGCTATCACTGGCCAATAGAACATGCCATAATATTGGATATATTCTGTATTTGCATTGTTCAATGCAGTAGCCACTAGCTGCGTGTGGCTATTGTGCACTGGAAATATGGCTAGTAAGATTGAGGAATTCAATTTTTAAATTTATTTAATATTAATTAATTTAAATTTAAATAGGCACACGTAGCTAGTGGCTACTCTGCTGGGCAGTGCAACTCCAGACAATTTAACATGCATGAACTAGCAAGGCACTCAAACATGTTCTATGTCTTGTTTCAGGAAGCCGATCTTCAGAAAGCCCAAGAAACTGCATTTTAGTACCTAACTCTGCGGTCACAAAGGCAAGTCCATTATCTGAAAGATCTTCTTATCTAGATCAACTATAGGAGTCCCTGCGTGGCAAAAATGGTTACATGCTCAACTAGTAGTCACATGTTTGGTGGTTCGAACACGCCCAGAGGTGCCTCAGAAGACAGGCCTAGCAGTCTGCTTCCAAAAGGTCACAGCCTTGAAAACCTTATGGAGCTCAGTTCTACTCTGCACACACGGGATCGTCAACAGTCAGAATTGACTCGACAGCAACTAACAACAATAGACCAACTATTCCCATAATAATTGCTCCAGGGTAAATACAGATAAAAGAAAAAATGAGTTAATAGGCAGCAGCCCTCCAAGCTCACTGGTAACCAAAGATAAACTGTTACTATAGTGATCCTGTCTGGAAAGCAACAAAAGCAAAACTGAATAGTGTAATGAAATTATAAGAGAGCAAGTAAAAGTAAGTGCTTTGGATTTTTTCTAACTCTAGGCTTGCCGTATTTGTTCAAGTTCAAGCAAATACATTAGCTATTAACAGAATTATTATTTATATTTTTACAGTGGCTCTGACATGACTGAAATGTATTTAAATACTTTTTTAAAAACAGCCAATCTAGTTTCCTGACATACCCATACCTGTGTGATTGGTATTGTTGTGAAATTCTGGGTTGGCTTCATAGCTCCATTATTCTGTTGATCTGTCAAATAAATAATGATATGAGTACAAAGGCTAAGTGTCATCAATGTTAATGTAATTGAGTAAACAGTAATATGTAAGGCACCATAATGTTGTTGTTGGGTGCCGTTGCGTCAACTTTCAACTCATAGTGACCCCATGTGACAGAGTAGAATTTCCCCATAGAATTTCTAGGCTGTAATCTTTACAGGAGCAGATAGCCAGGTCTTTCTCCTGAAAGGCTGCTGGATGGGTTCGAAGTGCCAGCCTTTCATTTAGCAACAGAGTGCTTAACCGTTCCACCATCAGGGATCCTTAAGGTAACATATAGAACCTAGAAATATACCAGGTTCCAGCCTCTTTTATCAGGAGGGATCCATCCCTGGAGAAGGACATCATGCTTGGTAAAGTAGAGGGTCAGCAAAAAAGAGGAAGACCCTCAGTGAGATGGATTGACACAGTGGCTGCAACAATGGGCTCAAGTATAACAGTGACTGTGAGGATGGTGCAGGATCGGGCAGTTGCACATAGTGTCGCTGTGAGTCAGAACCAACTCGACGGCATGTAACAACAACAAGCCTCCATAATTCAGAGTACACCAGCTTAAAAGACTTTTATCATGAGAGACTCCTGGTGCAAGTGCCAGTGTTCATCGAAGTCTATCACAGAAAAAAAAAAGTCTTTCCACACCCCCAAGGAATAATAAAGTCAATTACAAATCTTACCATTATTTATAACCACTTCTTTATTTGAAGATGTTCGAGAACTGAAATTACAGGGGGGAAGAAAAAGAAGCTGAACAAATATCTACACTTCAGATTTCTCTACGAAGTTTCAAGAAGGATGTTTTGGTTTCTTAGATTTCAGAGTAGGAAAGTGGAATCTTAGCTTATCAAGACTGTTCTTTTTTTAATAGTGAGTTTCTGATTTTAAAAGCAATATATGTTCTTTAAGGAAAACTTAGAAATACAGAAAAATTTAAAGAAGACTTTTTTTTTTTAATCAACCCCAATCCTCATTCATTCAATAATATTTTTTGAGAGCCTACTCTGTGCCAAGCTGGGTGCTAGACAGAGGATTAACCAAACTTATGGCATGAGTGTTTTATACTGATATTTTATATACATTGAAATATTAACTTATTAAAACCAAAATATCCAACCCTTTTTAGTTAAAATTAGGCAGACCCAATTGCCAGGAAGGTATTTCTGAAAGTTAGGAAGATATAAATTTTAATAATTATCCCTCTAGTGTCTCTATGTACACACACACCACACAGACATACATAATTTACTTTTTATAAAACTTAAAAACAGATTTTAATGCTTGCTAACATACTGTTTTGGAACCTGTAATTTTTGTTTTTTTATTTATAACATATCACAAATATTTTCCCATATTATTACATTTTTTCTTACATAATTTTGAATGCCACATAAGACTACATCATAAGAATATACCATAATTTATTTAACCAAATTCCTATTCTCAAATATTTAATTTGTTTCCAATTTCGTGGCATTATTAACAATACTGCATTGAACATTATGGTGGATTGTTTCTTCGTACCCATGATTAGTACCTTAAGATAAATTCCTAGTTTTAAAATTGCTAAGTTAGAAGATATATACATTATTTTTTACTATGAAAAAGTTCAAATATAAACATAAAAGTATAATAAACTCCCCATGTACCTATACCCATCATCCAGCTTTAGTAATTATTAAGTCAAAACCAATCGTGTTTCACCTAAAAGCTCATCTATTTCTCCTCTTTGTTATTATTTTGAAGAAAATATCAGAAATTAATCATTTCAGTATGTATTGCTAAGATAAAAACTTTTAAAAATAACAACACGTTTACATTAAAAAAATTAACAATTCTTTTTTTATTAATTTTTTTATTTTTTCCCATACAAAAATTTGTACGTACATTGTTATGTGACTCTAATTGTTCTCCCCATACTGTGACAGCACACTCCTCCTTTCCATCTCTGATTCCTCCATTCAACAAGCTCCTAACCCCCTCTGCCTTCCCATCTCACCTCTGGACAGAAGCTGCCCGTTTAGTCTCTTGTATCTACTTGAGCTAAGAGGCACACTCCTCACGAGTATCACTTTGTGTCCCACAGTCCAGTCCCATCCTGTCTGAAGAGCTGACCTTGGAAATTATTTTAGTTCTGGCCTGATAGAGAATCCAGGGGCCATGCTTTCTGGGGTACTTCCAGTCTCAGTCAGACGGTTAAGTCTGGTCTTCTTACTAGAATTTGAGTTCTGCACCTCACCTTTCTCCTGCTCCATCAGGGACTCTCTGTTGTGTTCCCTGTCAGTGCGGTCATTGGTGGTAGCCAGGCACCATCTATTTCTTGTGGTCTCAGGCCGATGAAGTCTCTGGTCTATGTGGCCCTTTCTGTCTCTTGGGCTAATACTTTCCTTGTGTCTTTGGTGTTCTTCCTTCTTCTTTTACTCCAGGTGGTTGGATCAATGGATGCATCTTAGATGGCCACTTGCAAGCTTTTAAGACTCCAGACACCACTCACCAAAGTAGGATGGAGAACATTTTCTTAATAAGCTTTTTAACAATTCTTTAACATTAAATATTCCAACAGTGTTTAAATCTCCAGTTGTGTCATAAATGTCATAAAGATTTTTCATAAAGATTTTCAATAGTTTGTTTATTGCAGATTTTAAGTTTTTCATAAGTTGTGTCTGTAGTTGTTGTTGTTGTTGTTGTTGTTGTTTTAATCTTTCCGTTTACGTTTATTAAGTATCAGAAGTTCCTCCAGAACCCTGCAGGGGAACATTTGTTTTGTAGTTGTCAGTACTGACTCAACTGCTATAGCTCTGCTTTTACCTTTCACTTTTTAGAGTAAAAATATTTATATTGGTTAATCAATCAAAAAGAGAAATGGAGAGTGAAAGGGAAAACCACTGAAGTAGCAGCTGAGCTGATACAAACAGCTGTAAAAAAACACTGTAAAGAAAAGACTTTCAAAATATCCAGAATAAATACTGATACCTGAGATATATTAAAGGTTTTTTTCTTTTTATATAGCAGCACTGGTTTTCCCTTTCACCACCTACGAATCTACTTTTTGGTTTGGCTCACTGGACAAATGAGTGCTGGGATCTCATTCTAATCTTAGAGATTTTAGAGATATGACCAATCATACCAAATTGTTTGTCTTTTTTTTTTTTGTCTGTGTTCAAAAAGCCCAGACATGGAATAACAAAACAACAAAGAATTCTGCAGGTCAGCACAGAGGTGCACTGGCAGGACTGTGCAAGGAGGCTTGCGTCGAATCTTCCTGCACAGTATATAGTTCCAGCCAGTGCTACTAAATGGTTTTTTTTGAGTATCAAATCAACCCCAACCACTTTCAAAGTAGGAAAAATAAGCTTAGAATCAAGATCATGAGACTTTGTTGTCCAAAAGCAAAAGTTCAGAGTAAAGCCAAATCTACTGAGCCAATAGTGACAGCTTCTACTTGGTCCAAATTCGTAAAGGGGAATTCTGGAGGTTCTCCTTGTCTTCATACATCCTTTTGGCTTCTCTTAATTCAGAACGCAGCTGAGAAACAGTAGATTCCAGGTCACCAAGCTGATGCCTATACATTGAATTTTGGTTTCTTGCTTGTTCTTGAATGATTTCCAGTTGACTTTGGATACTATTGACTTGGCTTTGAGCACTGCTAGCTTTCTCAGGAAGTCCTATTATTTCAACTTCATGCTCAATCCGATCTTGATGTTGCTGAAGTTCTATTATTCTGTGATTCAGATTTTAATGTTTCAAGCTGATCCTCTACTGGAAATATCCTCCCTTTAAGATAAGAAATTTCAGTGTCTAATTCTCTTAGGATTTTATCAATAGCTGAGCCCAAGTTGAGGACATGGAGAGTAGACATGCTTTCATGATCATATACTTTCTTGCCTGAGGATTCTTCAAAGTCAAAGAGGATTGATCGGATTCCTTGAAGCACTCCCTCATGACTAAGCATCATTTTTCTTGGCTGCTCTATCTGTGTGCTGCTTTTAGCATGTCGTCCTTGAGGCATCTGGCAGCTTCAAGTTCGTGAACTGTATTTTGAAGCTGATTTCTTAGGTCCTCCTGGGACTGACTCTCCCTTCATCTGATGTCCGCCATGGCATCTCTCTCCATCTGCATCGTTTGAAGTTTTGTTTGTAAATCAGTGACTGACTGTCTTAAGTAAAACTTTGGTTTCTCATGCAATTCATTACACTGTGATCAACCACCTCATCCTAAGAGACCGGCCGCATCCTAGCTGGGGCGCCGGCGGGCGCGGCGGCCGCACCTGCGTCGACCGGCGGCAGGGGACTGGGGCTGCTCCCCACTCTCTGCCGCCACCCCCGCACCCCGGTCCTCGCGGCGCTGGGGCTCGAGCCTCCGCCCTCTCGGCGAGAGCTGGGTAGGCACTGTGTCTGTGGTTTTAAGAGTGCAGCTCAAACTCCATACTAAATGAATCCTAAGCCCTACATGTAACACTGTCATATAAACTTTTGACATTTCTACCATTAGAAGAAAATATATATTACATGTCATGATATACACGCAAAACATAATTTTAGCTGAAGAGTTACTAAATTTTTATCACAGAAAAATGCTTTAGAACTAATTATATGGAACCAATTACAAATTAAATGTATAATTCTCTTTATAATACAATCTATAGAGTATGACAAATTGCTATGATGTCTACTAGTTGCTGTTAATAAATTCACACATGCAAGCAATTATTCATTCATTTTCATCAACTTTACCGGTTGCCACTGAGTCGAGTCCAACTCTCAGCGACCCTATAGGACAGAGTAGAATTGCCCCCCAGGGTTTCCAAGGCTGTAATCTTTATGGAAGCAGACTGCCACATCTTTTTCCCTTGGAGCAGCTGGTGGGTTCGAACTGCAAAACTTTCAGCTAGCCATCGAGCCCTTTTAACCACTGTGCCACCAGGGCTCCCTTCATCAACTTTATCCAGGTATAATTTATGTACAATAAACTGCATCCATTCAAAACGTACAATTCGTGAGTTTTGACATATGCCATACCATTACCCTACCACCATAATAAAGATACAGAACATTTCCGTCACTCTCAAAAGTTTCTTTATGCCCCTTTGCAGTGCAGGCAACCACAAACCTACTTTCTGTCACTTTAGTTTGCATTTTCTAGAATTGTATATAAATAGAATCACATAACATACACTCTGTAGTCTTTGGCTTCTTTCAATCTTAACATGACTTTTAAATTAAGCTATGTTGCTGCATGTATCAATAGTTTGTTCCTTTTTATTGCTAAGAGATATCCCATCTTATGGATATACCACATTTTGTTTGTCTATATACCCAATGAAGGACATTTGGAATGTTGCCAGGTTTTTGGCTATTACAAATAATAATGTACAAACATTTGTGTACAGGGGTTTCTGTGTAATATATTTTCATTTCTCTTGAATACATACCAAGATGTAGAATGGCCGAATTATATAATAGATGTGTGTTTAACTTTTAAAGGAATTGCTTATTGGTTTCAGTGTACAAGCTTTCCAATTGCTCCACATTCTTGTCAACACTTGGTATTGTCAGTTTTTTTTTTTTAATGTTAGCCATTCTGATTGTGTAAAGTGATATCTCATTGTGATTTTAATTTCCAGTTCTCTGACGACTAACGATGTTGGGCATCTTTTCTTGTGCTTATTGACCATTCATATATTTTCTTTTGTAAAATCTGTTTAAATCATTTGTCTATTTTTAAAATTAGGTTCATTGTCTTATTATTGTGTTGTGAGACTTTTTATATGTTCTGGATATAAGCCCTGTGCACATCAAAAACAGTATCTTCCATCCATCCTATGTCTTGCTTTTTAATTTTCTTTTTTCCATGACGACAGAAGTTTATTGACAATCCACCTGACCTGCACTGACATCCTTAGGAGCCAATGTGCTCAGGAATATAGATTTTTAGGTCCTTTGCTCTGAATGGAGTAACACAAATGCACAGTATTTGCTGTAACTTCCCTGTTGGGTCTGTTTGTTAACAATAGTTCATCAGCCTTTCCCATAGGTAACTCGACTGATTCAATCCTGAAAGTTCTCAATTGTCATACATTTCAACCATGCATTGAAACTATGGCTTCTTTGTTCATGCTTCCATCATAAAGATAAATAAGAACCATGTGACTGAGGGCAAAGGCTGCAAGGCCATATTAAAGGGGGTGTCATTTGTGAGGGTATCTCCATCTCATGGGTCCAACTCGTATTCATCTTACTGAAGAACAAAGCACCCTCTGCTCCAGTCTCCGCAGACCTGGTAGAGCTCTGCTCTGTCGGAACACAATTCCTCAGTGCTGGCAGCTTGTTCTTAGTCACAGCAGTGTCCTTGCATGGCTTGACTTTCCCTAGAGTGCTGGATGTGAATTTCTGAATCTCCACCGAGTTTTCTGTTATTTCAGTAACAGAGTCACTTCATCTATTAAGGAACGAGGAACAAAAGGCAGAGGTAGAGTGGTTTTGTTGTTGTTGTCATGAATTCTCCCCTTCCGCCCATAAACTCAATAAAAAGAACTGGTTTTCCTCAGGTTACTCTTCATCAAAGGACAATAAATCCAAGCAGATTTGTTGGAAGATTAGAAAGAAAAGAAAAAAAAACAAGGATTCTTCTCACTGAATTCTAAGATGAAAAGGGCCACTGAGTTGCTCCATTGGGTCTGGCTTTGGGTTTCCCCCTTGATCTGAGGCATTGACATCTGATGTGGTAACTTGGAGGCTGGGCCATCAGATTAAGCTCTTGGCTGATCCTCAAAGCAGGAGCTTTTTCCCTCCGTCTGTCTGGATATCTACCCACCCAACATCTTAAGTTTTCTGAACTCTGACTTGACAGACAGCTAAAATTTCTATTATTATTTTTTTCTTAACCTTGTATTTCCCAACCTATGCTTAACATTTTTAAGTAATGACTTTTCCTTGTGTCATCTTTAGGAACTTAGGCAGAATTCTTTTTTTTTTTTAATGAAAAGAACATGCCGATGGCAAAAAGCCCTTCCCTAGGTCAGTCTCCTGTCTGAGGAGCCTCTACTCTCGATAAAGCTCACATAACGATACTCACAACAAACAAAAATATGGTTTACAAATCAGCTGGAGAAAAACAGCTAGGTTTACACCCCATTAATCTTAGAGACAAATCTCCACTTAAATCCTCACCTACCCAAAGAACTGGGATGGGTCTGAATGGGATGATGAGAAAGCTTAAGGAAACGTTGGATTGTGGGTTAATTAAGTGAAGTCTGTTGCACCCAGTAACTGCAGTCCAGAGTGAAGTCTGCCGTGATCATAGACCTCTCGCACAGCTGCTGATGGAAACCAGCCGTGTCTTGGTTCCGTGGAGACTGGAGGAGCCAGGGGCCTGCTTGTGCTAAGCACAAAGAGGCTTATGGACTGGGGAAGGGTGGCTAAAGTGGCTTTTCTTTATGATTAAACAAAAGTACTGGAAGACAGCGCTAACCAGAAAGAACACACTCCAGTAGCTTTGCAGCACCCAGTTGGAGTTTGCACCAGTTTTCCTTCCATCCTATGTCTTGCTTTTTAATTTTCTTAATGGTGGCTTTCAAAAACCAAGTTTTTAATTTTCATAAAGTTCAATTTATTAGGTTTTTTTTTTAATGATCTATGTTTTTTATGTCAAAAGAAATATTTGCCTATCACAAAGTTATAAAAAAAATTTCCTCTCGTGTTTTCTAGAAATTTTAAAGTTTTAGCTTTTACATTTAGGTCTGTGCTCCATTTCAAGCTGACTTTTGTAAATGGTAGGATATGACTACTTGTATCATTTTGGAATATCAGGGATAAAGAAAATATTCTATTAGCTTCCATGAAAAAAAACGGTCAGGCACAAAGACACAAGAAGCATGCAAGGCCTAGAAAATGTATCTCTCATACCCTTTCACAGGAAGGTAATGAAGGATGTGCTCCAGCAAAATAAGGGAGAAAACTAAGAAGAAGGAAAGCATAGGCTCAAATAAACAGGTCTAACTCAGAAGAGTGATGGAGAAACCTAATGATGACCATTAGGCATCAGGCCTATGCATATTATTTAGCTATTATGGCAGTGTGGTAGACTGTATGATTGTTCCCAATTATTTGTTCTCTCCTCTGTAAGAAGATTACACATCCTTTCCCTTGGCCATATGACTTACAGTGCCTCTCTGTAGATAGAGAATAGTTCCCTGCCCCATTGTCAGGCTAGGCTGTAAGTCTTGGTTGAACCAATGGAGTATGAGCAGAAGTGCCAGTTCTGCAGAAGCTTTAGGCAGTGTATGTGTCTGCCACCTCTTGCTCTTTATTCTTTGCCATGAGAATGGCATGCCAATTAAGGGCTACTCCTTCAGTCAGGGTCTTGGAATGAGAAGACACTGAAGCAGAGCTGGAGCAGAGTCATAGAGGTCTACCTGTAACTATCAACATGTAACATAATCAAGAGATAAATGTTTTGGGTTATAAGAGTCTGGAATGTGGGAGTTTTTGTTACTATAGAAAAGATGACTAATACAAGCAATAGCTAACACAAGAAACAGCTAAACATTTTAAAATGGTTGCCTATAGAGGTGAAGAGGAGACAATGTTTATCATAAGTGTCTGATTTTTTTAAAATCCATGTACATGCATTACTTTGATAACTTCTTCTAATTTAATCTTTTTCAAAAAGATGCCTTCCTTTAAAAAGTTATAAATTAGCATTCTGGCTTATAATAAGTCTTTTGGGGATGCAGTTAGCATGAATCAGCCCTCTGAGTTCAAGCATATCTAAGAGAACTAACAAAATTTAATTTACTGAGCAGCAAAACTAAGACTCCAATCAAAGCAATAATGTAACTACAGTAAAGATGTGTTTTAGCCAAGAGATCTCTATAACTAAACTCCAAACTGTGTAGCACAAGTTAAAATGTAACTGAATATATAAAAGAAATACTAATATCCAGGCAATATTTCCTGAAGAGCTTCTTCAAGCTTTTTAATAATATACCATATACCCATACCCATACAAAAATAGATTTTTAAATTTTCCCTTGATTTGAACTTTGTTCATTCAAAAATCATGTTTCATGATACAGGATTAACTGTTCAATTTTAAAATCTCTTAATGAGCAAAAAGAGATTATGAGATATATTTTCCCTAAATAAGATAAATATTTATCAAGTCATCTAGAAGTATTTAGTTAGCAGGGGGATTTAATAAATGTTTACTGAATAAGTATATGAATGAATGAGCTGCAATATCATTAACAGGCTTGGCTTGAGACTTTGCTTTACTATTTAAAAATTTCCATTTATTCAGTAACGAAGAGCTTCTAATAGACAACAGACTTATTGTAATTTCAATGAATCTTTATGAACATATCCTAATGCTGCCACATTTTTTTAAAGTGGGCTATAATTCAGATTAGCCTTGCCCACACCCATAAACCTGAACTAATGAGGTTTTACCAGAAGCCATAATCTCAACAGAAGGCAAAATACATATGCATTTTCCCATCACTATGTAGTCTCTCCACTAAAGTAGGAACTAAAGAATTATCTGATAAAAATGATCTGCATGAATAAACTCAGAAACACTGGTTAAAAAAACTAAACATACACTGTCCCCAAAATGGAGTCCTGGTGGCAGAGTGGTTAAGAGCTCAGCCGCTAACCAAAAGGTCAGCAGTTCGAATCCACCAGCAGTTCCTTGGAAACCCTATGGGGCAGGGGCAGTTCTCCTCTGTCCTATAGTTGTTATGAGTTGGAATCAACTCAGTGGCAACGGGTTTGTTTTTTGGTTTTTGCCCCAAAATATTCAGACCCTTTTCCAGTAAAAGGGATTTTCCATCTCTGAAATACCTGAAAAGGAGTTACGAGTCTCTGGCTTATAGTAGCTGGTGCTACATTTTTTATTTATAACATGTTCCATCAAGAGTTTCCCAAGTTTGCCTTCATAAAGGTGAAAATGAAAATAAAGCATTTCCTTTCTGGTCCTATTAATGGGTTTCCCAACTTAGGATAAAGACCCCCAACTCATAGCAACTAGAGTGACATACTGTACAGCCCTGCACCACCCCAGGATTGGTTGCTGTTCGGACCCCTGTAATCCATAGGGTTTTCATTGGCTGATTTTTGAAAGTAGATGCCATGACTTTCGTCCTAGTTGGTCTTGGTCTGGAAGCTCCATTGAAACCCGTTCAGTACCACAGCAACACGTCAGCCTCCAGTTACAGATGAGTGGCGGCTGCACTTGAGGTGCACTGGCCAGAATCGAACACAAGACTCTAGCATGGAAGGCAAGAATTCTACCACTGAACCACCACTGCCCTCCATCATGGCCTACAGGCCCTAAAAAACCTCTGCCTGCCAACTATGCTTGCCTCATTTCACCTCTTCCCTCTTTTCTCTGTTCCAGCTACACTAGCATTCTTCAATTCCCTGAATGCTTCATGTTCCATTCCTTCCTCATAAAAGTCTTCAGCACATGCTACTCCCTCCACCTGGAATGCTCTCCATTCTCCGCTCTCCACTAACTAAAAGACCAAACCCGCTGCCGTCCAATCAATTCCAACTCATAGCGACCCTATACAACAGAGTAGAACTTCCCCATAGGGTTTTCAAGGCTGTAATCTTTATGAAAGCAGATGGCCACATCTTTCTCCCTCAGAGGGGCTAGTGGATTCAAACCACTGACCTTTCAGTTAGCAGCAGTCGATTGCTTTAATCACTGCGCCACGAGAACTCCTCTCTCCACTACTCCCTATTATTTCCTACATATCTTCCTAATCACAGCTCAAACAGCACTTCCTTAGGAACACTATCCCTAACTTTTCAGACTAATTCAGATCCCCCCATTATATGTGCTTATAGCCTCCTATACTTCTCTTTCATAACACTTTTCAAAGTTTATTTGTAAGAATATGATTAATGAGCATCTCCCCTACTAGACTTAAATCTCCACAGGTACAGGGCAATGTCTGTTTTCCTTACCCAAGTAGACTCAGCACCTAGTTCAGTACCTAGCTATCCAAAGTACCAAGTATTTAAAAACATGTGTTGCATAAATGAATGAACTAACAACCTAATGAACTAACTCTTTAAAGGGAAGTGGAAAATGGGAGAACACAAAGGATGCTGTCTGAGAAAGGGTTTCCTTTTGGTTTAAGCAAAAACTCAATTTGAGGCAGGACTGTGTACTGGAAGAGTGGTAACTCCTACTCTCTCTTAGCTGAGAAAACACGTATCAAGTTTAAAACATAGTCGACCTACCTAGAGATTTAAGAATCCTGAATTGCCCCCATATAGTTGAAAGATAATATTTCAGATCCATGATTTGAAAGAATATTCACAAAACAACATTTTTTTCCCTTCATATGAATTCATGCACCATTAGATTCAAATGAGAATTTATGTGATTTCTAAGGTACCTTCTGAAGCTAAGATTATCTAAAGTTATATCAATCTTTCTTTAAGAACAGAATTTGGATTTTTATAGTTGTCTTAGTTATCTAGTGCTGCTATAACAGAAATACCACAAGTGGATGGCTTTAACAAACAGAAATTTGTTTTCTCACAGTTTAGGAGGCTAGAAGTCCGAATTCAGAGCTCTGGCTCCAGGGGAAGGCTTTCTCTCTCTGTGGGCTCTGGAAAAAGGTCCTTGTCTCTTCAGCTTCTGCTTCCTGGTTCCCTGGAGATCTCCATGTGTCTTGGCATCTATCTTACCCCATCTCTACTCTGCTTGCTTGTTTAACCTCTTTTATATCTTAGAAGAGATTGTCTCAAAACACACCTTATACTAATTCTGCCTTATTCACATAACAAAGACAACCCATTCCCAAATGGGATTATAACCACAGGCACAGAGATTAGGATTTACAACACATTTTGGGGGGACATAATTCATCCATAATAATAGCTCTTGGTGTACATTTTAGCAACGTCAGTCATTTCTGCATAAACCAGGTGGGGAAACATTGCTAAGCTTTAATCACCTGAGTACAGGTCACTTACTACTTAAAAATGTACCTGAAGGAATGTGTTAATTGATTTGGAAACAATGGAGAAAAACAAAAAATGCCAATACTTATAGCTTTTTTCAGCTGGTGACTTAAGGATTCATTTTAGCAGGTCATCCTGCTGGCTGCTGTCATTTGTGTTCACACTAAATTCCCTGATGAATTTGTTGAGGAGACACATTATGCTTCTTGGAAGACAGGACATACATTAATTGCTACTCCAGATTCTAAATATTCTTCTTTATAGATACATCTCTTTGTGAACCCTTATATAGCATAAAAAAGAAAGCAAAAAATCAATGGATATATAGATATTTTGCTTGTTAATTTTAAATCATATATACTCCACATAATTGCTGTCTCCTACTGTTAAAATTATTTAATATCATTTTTGGGTGAACCGGTTACATATTTCTGAGGCTTTTAATTTTTTCCTTCCTCTCTTCTCACACAGTAACAGCAGAAGAAACTGTGAAATTAACATTTAAGTATACAGGAAACTTAAACACTGATTGAAGTTGTTTTCTAATATTTTTATATATAATACAAATGTTTCTTGGGCATTTTGAATAAATAACTTTCCCTCTTATAATACAGATTATATTTTTATATCTTGTTTAGAAACTCTAGTTCATTGATTTTAGTAGCTTACTGAATGATCTGATCTAGCCTATCCATATTGAGTTGTAAGCAAATGTAGCTGTGCAGTAACATAAAGAAATTATAGAACCATCTAATTTTACACTTGAAGTTCATGGATAATATTGCATTAAAAAGATAGGCAATTACTCACCTTACATTCTTCCTGGCAAGTATCTGGTCCAAAGTTAGTGAAAATCCAATGCATAAAAAAATAAATGAAAAACTAAACAAGATTTTTCTTCCCATCAAGAAATAAATCAGTTTCTTCAAACCAAGCACATCTGTTAATTCATAAATGGAAGCAGTGAGGCAGTGCTTTTCATGCCATGTGACAGACAGCATACTCAACCAATAAATAGACAAATTTCTGAGACTGTATTATGTATGGGGGAGGGCTGAAGGAGGGGCCTGGTACTGTTTAATATAGAATACAGAGTAAAGCCAATCAATCTGTTTAGGTTGTTTGATTATTCCTTTCAATGAAAGATTATTAGGGAGTAGATTTTCAGAGAAAATATATCTGCCAGTTAAGCTCTTTTCAGAAATTTGCAATATTTTGATAGTGTCATATAATTCAGTACGAATCTCACACTACCTTTCAGCAAGCTATTAAATTTCTCTCCAAAATCCATAAAATATCATATATATATTATCATATGCTTTTTTTCAGGTGAATAAATAAGTAAAAATCTCTGGAACTCACTTAAATTTATGTGTGTCCTAGTTCACAGCTTACTACTGAATTCATGACTCTGTTTGCTGAGAGACAGTCCAATGTAATGGATAAAAGCATAGGTTTTGGAGTCAAACAGTTCTGAAGTGGATTCCCAGCTCCAGCACTTTGTTGTTGTTGTTGTTGGGTGCCCTTGAATAGACTCCAACTCACAGTGACCCCATGTGATGAGGAGAACTGCCCCATAGGGTTTTCTTGGCTATAATCTTTTTTAATCTTTACAGAAGCGGATTACCAGGTCTTTCTCCCTCAGAGCCACTGGGTGGATTCGAACCTCCGACCTTTCACTTAGCAGCCTAGTGCTTAACCATCGTGCCACCATATTAGGCAAGGTACTTTCCCTCCTGAGTTTCTGGTTTCTCATCTGCAGAGTGGGGACAAAAGTGCCTAACTCAAAATTTTGCTGTGAGGATTAAATGAGATTATAGATGAAAGCCTCTTCTTACTTCAATGCCTACCTATATAATGAATTCAAAGTGTTATTCCTTCCCTGCCCACCTCCACTCCCACCCTCTACACCCAAAGATCATGCAAAAAGCAAAACAAAATAAAATCCTTAAAAGTTGTTTTACATTAAAAAAAAAAAGAAAGAAAAACTAAACAATAAAGATAATCCTCCAAAATAAAGTGTCAGCATCTTTGACATTTAGGAACTTTGATCTCTTTAGTGGCAAAGCACTTGTAGCTGAAAGGGCTGTAAACCAAAAGGTCATCAGTTCAAATCTACCGGCCACTCCTTGGAAACTCTATGGGGCAGTTCTACTCTGTCTTATAGGGTCGATATGAGTCAGAATTGACTGGACGGCAGTGGATTTGGTTTTATACCTGTGGTTATAATCCCATTTAGGAATGGGTTTTCTTTGTTCTGTTCAGAGGCCGTATCAGTGTAGGGTGTGTTTTAAACCAATCATGTTTGAGATATAAAAAGAGCAGATCAAGCTCAGAGAAGCAAGCAGAGATGTGGGAAGAGAGATGCCATGTCACATGATTGCCAAGGAATAGAAGCTAAAAAGAGACAAGGACCTTCCTTCCCTCAGAGCCAACAGAGAGGGAAAGCCTTCCCCTGGAGCCAGCACTCTGAATTCAGACTTCTACCTTCCTAAAATGTGAGAAAACAAAGTTCTGTTTGTTAAAGCCACCCACTTGTGGTATTTCTGTTATAGCAGCACCACGTAACTAAGATAGAGCCCAAATCCAGGATGAGTCTGCACTGTGGTAACAATGGTAAATGAACACTAGAAACCATAGTACTAGTTCCTTAACCAAACCCATCGCTGTTGACTCGTAGCAACTCTATAGGACAGAGAGGAATTGCCCTATAGGGTTTCCAAGGCTGTAATCTTTATGGAAGCGGACTGCCACATCTTTCTCCCTTGGAGTGACTGGTGGGTTCAAACTGCTGAACTTTCAGTTAGCAGACGAGCCCTTTTAAGCACCATGGCACCAGGGCTCCTTATTAGTTCCTTAGTGGTTAACATATAAGAATTTTCCATGAAACTATGTCTGGGTTATAATGCAGACATACACACAAATATTTATACAGAAAATTTTTAATTTTAGATCAAGTATCATTTTAATATAGTTTATATCTTGATTATCCTAAAATTTTAACATAGCATTCTTTATGTGTTGAAATATTCCCCCACCTGGTTAAGAACATTTAAGACAGAATAATTAGTAGCTAGTAAGTTTCACACATGTCTTCCAGAATAGAAGTCACACTTAAACTGTGAGTCTCTGCAAATAGCTCATCTTGTGACTTTGGAGAAGAGCAGTGACAAAAAATTGTTCATGTATCTTGCAGGCTGCAAAACACCAGGGTACCACCTGCTTGGCATTGTACCTGCCCGCCCAGATGCGGGAGTCTCTGTCAAGAACTGCAAACGGTCTGTGATTTTAGCCAATTTACAAGCTAACAAGTAGCCTGCCACAGCATTACAGATGCTGGGAGAAGACAGGAGACTCCTTCAGAGACAAAGGATCATTCCCATGATTGATTGTGGATCAGACAACTGTGATCCACAGGATTTTCAATGGCTGATTTTCAGAAGTAGATTGTCAAGCCTTTCTTCCTAGTCTGTCTTAGTCTGTAAACTTCACAGAAATCTGTTCAACATCATAACAACACGCAAGACTCCACTGACAGCTGAGTGGTGGCTGCAGATGAAATGCGTTGGCCAGAATCTAACCTGGGTCTCCCACGTGGAAGGCAAGAATTATACCACTGAACCACCATGGCCCTTCTGGTTTACCATACTGTATATTACTAAATAAAATCAAAGAACTGGTGATCCTAGTCTTGGGGACTCTACTACCAAAACTAATGATGTATTAAAGAACATAAAAAAATTCTATCTTCCCATAATCATATGTTACCATACAGAATCGTATTCTCACAGAAAAAATTTTGATCTAATTTAAGAATCCTAATATTTTCATTAAGGAGCATCTAGCACATGCCAGAGCACAGTCTTTATTCATCCAGTGATCTCAGACCAAAAATCACTTTAGTTAAATGTTTAAATCAAGTATAATGGTCATTGCACAGTTATTCAGAAATCCAAATCCATTTACCACCTATAAAGCCTCTCATGACCTGGTCCCTGCTGGTCTCTCTCACTTCATTCTATGCCAGCTTCTTCTCCCCACTCCCCACAATGCTCCAGGCACACTGGCTTGCACTCAGCTTCTCAGTACCCTCAATGTACCAAGCTCTTTTGCATCTCTATGCCTCAGCACATACTGTTCCCTCTGTGGGGATTACCTCATCCCACACTACCTCTCCCTGCATTCTGTCCACTTTTATCACAGCACATATCACGATTTGTACTAAGACATTTATTTTCTGATATACTCAGTGAGATGGACTGACACAGTGGCTGCAACAATGGGCTCAGACACTGCCACGATTGTGAGGATGGCACAGGACTGGGCAGTGTTTCATTCTGTTGTACAGAGGGTCACTGTGAGTCAGAACTGACTCGGCGGCACTTAAGAACAACACACTTATTTATGGTGTGTTTCCGTTACCAGAAGGCATGCTCCAGGAGGGCAAGGACTGTTTCTAACTGACTAATATACACCTACAGCCTAGCATGCTGATGGTCCATTAAAATGTACAGAATAACTGAATGAGCCTATCAAAAAATGCCACAGAGTTAATTCTCATTTCATGTCATATAGTTAAGTAACCTAAAAATAATCCTGGTGGATCTTCATTTTACCGTGGAATGCAAGAGCAAAAGAGTCCCCCTCCCACTCCCCATCACCAAACATCAACTGGTCCACACTAACCTCATAACACAGATCTGGCCCAACCACCCTATCCTTAAATCTCTCCAAGAAAGGAGATTCTAAAACTTAATATGACACTGCACTGAGGAAAATCATCTTTCTTTTCTCCTAACCCAAAGTTCTCTCTGGGTTGCCTTTTATTTGGTTCCCAGCCACTTTAGAGAACACCTGGAGAATAACATTTAATATGCATATTAAAATTACAGCTCCTTTCCAGGAATTTCACAAAAGGCAGCAAAGAATAGCTTTGTCAATTCCCGCTAGATCCTACACAGCAGTTTAATTATAATAACAGGGCCTTAAAGATCGGGTCTGAATATTAGTAAGATTATGGCAACACATACATATATTTTTTTAGTTCCATCTTGGGATAGATGTGAGAAGGAACAATCACTGCACTGAAAGGTAGCTACAATGAGAGGATAAGAAATCCCCCATTCATTTTGGATAAAGGAAAAATAGTGTTTAATAATTTAATCAGGTAAAAAGCACTCACAATTCGTCACAAGTAGTTATACAGAACATGTAATCAACAGTCTTACTGCTTTTCCATTCTCACTTAACTTGTCACATTTTAACTTGTCACATTTCCATAGCAACTGCTGCCTCAAATTTTACAGCCAAAGCACTAGGAATCAGTTCTAACTATTCTAAATAGTCCAATATCAACTGTCAGCTTTGTTAAAACCTTTGACTGTTCTACCCAAAAGCTAACTTCTCCCCACTGTGGTATAAAGAATCAACACCATTCTTGACCTAAATTTCATCGTCAGATCTGATTTTTTTTCTTCTTAGCTGGGGAGTCTCAGAAAGAAGTACAATAATGATACCCCTCTACCTACCTGAGTGCTGAACCAATTGAGAAATAAGGCAAGGAGTTAAGACGTAGAGGCCCAAATACTACCCTTATTACTGTGAAAGGCCAGGATAGAAGACAAAGCTTAGCGTAAGAGCCAAATTAACTCTAACTGAGCCCCTCCTCCTAAGGCCAGACAGACTTGGCTGCCAGTCATGGCAGCACTGGGCTCTCAATAGGGAAGAGAGGCCTGCTTTTGAAGAAACGGGGAAATCTGTGTTGTGTGGACAGGCTGAGTTTCAGAAAGGAAAAAGGGAAGAGATCAACATGCCCAATCTATTCTTCCTAAATCTACCAGAGATCCCACCCCTCCTCATCTGGAATGCAATGAGAGAAGAGGCAGAGAGAGACCAGGAGTTTACAATAATTGAACTTCTTCCACCGGGAAGGAAATATCAGGAAAGAGGGAAAATTATTCTTCTCCCCACCTCCACTCCCCTAACATTGCAAGAGCTACCAAATATGATTCTTCTGTGACAAAGTGTCTGTCGGTTTTCATATACCTCTGGTAACCCAAGGATACAGGTTACAATTTATAAGAATACTTTTAACAACTATAATCCCTTATTTTCTCTGGTGTTTTGCTTGCTGGAAAACTATGTCCATCTATTTTTGTGCCTTATTTACTAGACAGTCATTAAAATTTTTTCTAAACTCCTTAAACCCACTGCTGTCAAGTTGATTCCAACTCATAGCAAGTGACTCTTTGGGTCCGAGTAGAATGGCCCCATAGTCTTTCCAAGGCTGCAATCTTTACGTGAGCAAACTGCCATATCTTTCTCCCGAGGAGCAGCTGGTGGGTTCAAACTGCCAACCTTTCGGTTAGCAGCAAAGTGCTTAACCAATGCACCACCAGGGCTCCTTCTCTAAATTCCTTAAAAATAAAAAACTGCCTTTTAACTAATCGATAAACCAAGAAATATGTTCTGGTCAAGCAAGTTAACTTATTTAAGTCTCAATTTCCTCTGTAAAATGGGGTTAATAATAGTACCTACCACATAAGAGTTGTTTTGAAGATCAAAAAAATATATAAATGTTAAGTTCTTAACAGTCCTATGTCTGGTATCTAAACAGCACTCAGTACATGTTAGAGAGCCAGTAGGTGGCAGTGATGATGAAGTTGATGATTTCTCTCTTTCCCTCATGATCTAACTTCAAAATACATCCTGAGTCTTCACTACGTCTCCCCATCTCAAATGCTAGTACCCATGATCTCTCACCTGGACTACTGCAAGAGCCTCCTTACCAGACAAACCAAATCCTCTCTTGCCCTTCTACTGTCGTTTTCCACATAGCAGGCACAGTGATCTTTTAAAAATGTAAATCAGATTGTGTCACTCCCTTACTTGAAGCCTTCCAATGGCTTCCCATCATGTTTAGAATAAATGTGCAGTGGTTAAGAGGGACAGCTGCTAACCAAAAAAAAAAGGTAGGTAGTACAAATCCACCAGACGCTCCTTGGGAACCCTATGAGGCAGTTCTACTCTATCCTGTAGGGTCGCCATGAATCAGAACTGACTTGCTGACAACAGGTTTGGTTTTACTGTAGCCCACAGGCTG
Organism: Dugong dugon; assembly: GCA_030035585.1. Taxonomy (NCBI): domain Eukaryota; kingdom Metazoa; phylum Chordata; class Mammalia; order Sirenia; family Dugongidae; genus Dugong; species Dugong dugon. Next base: position 87,002,859 of record CM057460.1, on the reverse strand, counting down.
GACGTGAGCTGGTCCTGCCCATCTCTTTAATGTCACCTTCCTTTGCTCTCCTGTTGGGTCACTCCCCATCAGCCATGGGAGCCTTCTTTCTTATCTTCTAATTCCTCAAACTGATTCTTGTTTTGAGGCTCTTTTAGGGGAATTTACAGCCCAAGGTGAAAGGAAATTCTCTTTTCCTTTCAGGCCCCAAATTAAGTAATAAGTTTTTCATCAGGAAGTGGAAAAAGTACTTCATCAAAGAAGACATTCAGGCGGCTAACAGATACATGAGGAAATGCTCACGATCATTAGCCATTAGAGAAATGCAAATCAAAACTACAATGAGATATCATTTCACCCCAACAAGGCTAGCATTAATCCAAAAAACACAAACTAATAAATGTTGGAGAGGTCGTGGAGAGACTGAAACACTTATACACTGTTGGTGGGAATGTAAAATGGTACAACCACTTTGGAAATCGAGTTGGCGCTTCCTTAAAAAGTTAGAAATAGAAGTACCACATGATCCAGCAATCCCACTCCTTGGACTATATCCTAGAGAAATAAGAGCCATCACATGAATAGATATATGCACACTCATGTTCACTGCAGCACTGTTCACAATAGCAAAAAGATGGAAACAATCTAGGTGCCCATCAACTGATGAATGAATAAACAAATTATGGTATATTCACACAATGGAATACTATGCAATGATAAAGAATAACGACGAATTCATGAAAAATCTCATAACATGGATGAATCTGGAAGGCATTACGCTGAGTGAAATCCATCACAAAAGGACAAATATTGTATAAGACTACTATTACAAGAACTCAAGAAAAGGTTTAAACACAGAAGAAAACATTCTTTGATGTTTATGAGGGTGGGAAGAGAGGAAGAGGGGTATTCACTAACTAGATAGTAGACAAGAATTATCTTAGGTGAAGGGAAGGACAACACACACTATAGGGCCTGGACTAAACCAAAAGCTAAGAATTTTCCTGAATACAACCAAACACTTCGAGGGACAGAGTAGCAGAGGCAGGGGTCCAGGGACCATGGTTTCAGGGGACATCTAGGTCAACTGATATAACAAAGTTAAGAAAATGTTCTGCATCCTACTTTGGTGAACAGCATCCAGAGTCTTAAAAGCTAGTGAGTGGCCATCTAAGATGCATTGGTTGGTCATAAGCCACCTGGAACAAAGGAAAATGAAGAACACCAAAGACACAAGGAAAATATTAGCCCAAAAGACAAAAGTGCCACATAAACCAGAGACTCCATCAGCCTGAGACCAGAAGAACTAGATAGTGCCCAGCTACCACCAATGACCGCCCTGACAGGGAACACAAAAGAGAGTCCTTGATGGAGCAGGAGAAAAGTGGGGTGCAGAACTCAAATTCTAGTAAAAAGACCAGACTTAATGGTCTGACTGAGACTGGAGGGACCCCAGAAGACATGGCCCCCGGGCTGTTAGCCCCAAAATAAAACCATTCCTGAACCAACTCTTCTGACAAAGATTAGACTGGACTATAAGATATATAATGATACTCCTGAAGAGTGTGCTTCTTAGCTCGAGTAGATACATGAGTCTAAATGGGCAGCTCCTGTCCAGAGGTGAGATGAGAAGGTAGAAAGGGATAGGAGCTGGTTGAATGGACACGGGAAATGCAGGGTGGAAAGGATGAGTGTGCTGTCACAGTATGGGGAGAGCAATTAGGGTCACATAGCAGTGTGTGTATAAGTTTTTGTATGAGAAACTAACTTGAACTATAAACTTTTAACTTAAAGCACAGTAAAAGAAAAAAGAAAAAAAAAGTGGAAAAAAAAAAAAACCCCTCCAAGAAACAAAAACTAAGTCCTTTTTTTGTTTGTTTTCTTTTCCTTTCTTAGCTATAGTAATCACCATCTGCAGTGCAATGAATGTGGCCTTTCTAGCCGTGGTCTTGTAATTCCCACCCAGATGATTGGGTGGCACTGCGCAGACAGGGTAACTGTAGTCCACTAAGGGTACTGGTCAATACTGCCATCCTGCTAGGCTAGAAATAAGCCATCCTAGAGGTGGGAAAGAGAAGATACCACCACCACGAAGGAAAAACAGTGAGGAGCCAGCGTGTCTTTTGGACCCAGGGTCCATGCACTGAGAAGCTCCTGGAAGCAGACAAGAGAGAGAGAGTGAGCTGTAACCCTGAAGACAGCGAAAAGCAGTGGCAGGAGAGATCCAGCAGCAGAGACCTGGCAGCAGGAGACAGCGAGGTGGGCTTCCAGGCCCACGGAGAGAGAAAGCTGGGTGCTTTTGGGCAGAGGCATATGGCGAGGCAGAGGCTGTCCTAATGGAAGAACTGTATCCTTGAGTGCTCCTGGGTGTCTTAGTCATCTAGTGCTGCTACAACAGAAATACCACAAGTGGATGGTTTTAATGAAGAGAAGTTTATTTCCTCATAGCCAAAGTAGACTAAAAGTCCAAATTCAGGGTGTCAGCTCCAGGGGAAGTCTTTCTCTGTTGGTCTTCTCATCAATGTTCCCCCGGAGTAGGAGCTTCTTTGCACAGGGACAGTCCAAAGGATCCGCTCTGCTCCTGGCACTGCTTTCTTGATGATATGAGGTCCCCCGTCTCACTGCTCATTTCTGTCTTTTATATCTCAAGAGATTGTCTCAGGACACAATCCAGCCTTGTAGATCCAGTCCTGCCTTACTAACACAACTGCCACCCATCCTCCCTCATTAATATCATAGAGACAGGTTTACAACATACAGGAAAATCACACTGTACCAGGAATCATGGCCTAGCCAAATTGATACACGCATTTTTGGGGGGACATAATTCAAACTGTGACACTGGGCCTGAATTGTAACCTGTTACTTCCCTAATAAACGCCATAATCGTGAGTATGGTCTGTGAGTTCTGTGTGGCCATTATCAAACCTAGCAGAGAAGTAGAGAGTGCTATGGGAGGGATGGTTGGTCTCCGGGTTGGTAAAGATGGCGGAGAGAGACAAGGCATGTCTGACCTCTGCCTCACAGGAATCAGCCGTGGGCTGTTGATCTTGATTCTCCTTTCCCCTTGTGAAGTTAGAGGACCTCAGACACTGCCCCTATGCCGTTTTTACACCATCTTTGGTTTATAACACACTCTGATCACTGGTTCATGCCCTATTTATTTAAACCCACCACTCAAAACAAACCATATCCAACATCCAACTATGATTGTTGCTTCTCCCCAACCTAAAGTCACTGTAATATTGAATACAGGATACAGAAGACTTGAGTAGCACTATATTGGGTTAATTAACATTTATAGAACTTTCCAATCAACATCAGCATAATACACTTTCTTTTCATGTGTACATGGAAAATGCACCAAAAGAGACTGTATTCTGGGCCATAAATCAGACCTCAGTAAATTAAAAAAAATAGAAATTAAAAACGTTTGTTCTTAGACCATAAGGGAATAAAACTAGAAATCAATAACATAAAGGTATTTAGAAAATTCCCAAATATTTGAAAATTAAATAAAACATTTCTAAATAAAAGTCAAAGAGGAAACCACAGTGGAAGTTAGCAAATATTTAGAATTAAATTAAAACCGAACACATTAAAACTCGTGACATGCAACTCAAGTAGTACTGAGAGGGATATAACATTAAATATATTAGAAAAGAAAAATGTCTCAAATCAATGACCTAAGCTTCCACTTTAAGAAACCAGAAGAAGAACAAATTTAAATACAAAATAAGCAGCCCTAAGAAAGCAATAAAGGTAAGAACAGAAATCAGTGAAATTAAAAACATAAAACCAATAGAGAAAATCAGTGAAACCAAAGGCTGGTTCTTTGAACAGATCAGTAAGATTGGTAAACTTCTAGCTGACCAAAAAGATCAAGAAGAAAAAGAAAGAAGACATACATTACCAATATCAGGTATGAAAGATGAGACATCACTATAGATCATATGGGTGTTAAAAGGATAATATGTGAACATTACAAACAACTTTATGCCCATAAATTTGACAACTTAGATGAAATGGACAAATTCCTTGAAAGACACATACTACCTAAAGCTCACTCAAGCAGAATCAGAAAACCTGAATAGCAGTATATCTACTAAAGAAAACCTTTAAAAGCCTTTAAAAACCTTTCAACAATAAAAAGAAGACATGCATACATATGAACAAAATAGAATGTTCATATATGTTCACGCAAATAATAGAATATTATTACAGTTTTATGGCAACAATTCTGAAAACGTTAATGAAAGGACAACCTCCTAGAAAAATGATTTACCAGATCTGACTCTGGAAGAAATCAACAGTTTTATGAATGGTGTTCTATTAATATTTTTTAAAGAATTCTTTTTTGAAATATAATTCTTTGTTAGTTTTATGACTGTCAGTATCTTCTCTTAGTTTGTAACTTGCCCCTGTACTTTCTTTCACCTTTTTTTAATGAATGCACATTCTCCATTTAAGTATGATCAAATGCATCATTCTTTTCTTCTTGTTAAGAAATACTTTCCCAAGTTCAGAAAGATTTTAAACTTTTTTACTGACATTTAAGCCTTCATCCATCTGGAGTTGATTTTTGCTTTTAGTGAGAGATACAGATCCAATTTAATCTTTTCACATTTGAGTAACCATTTTTTGTGCAGCCCCATCTGTTTGACAGCCCCTCCTTTACCCACTGATCTCACATCTACTTTTGTCATTTAATACTATTCTATACTCATGTGGATCTCCTTCTGGGCTCTCTAGTCTATTCATTGGTCAATTTATCTACCTCTGTACTAATAATGGAGCCCTCATGGTGTAGTCATTAAGAGCTCGGCTGAAAACCAAAAGGTTGGCAGTTTAAATCCACCAGCCACTCCTTGGAAACCCTATGGGACAGTTCCACCTTGTCCCATAGGGTCACTATGAGTTGGAATCGACTTGACAACAACAGGTTTTGGTACTAATACTGGAGCCCTGATGGTACAGTGGTTAACAGCTTAGCTTCTAACCAAAATGCTGGCAGTTCGAATCCACCAGCCGCCCCTTGGAAACCCTATGGTACAGTTCTACTATATCCTATAGGGTTGCTATGATTGGGAATTGACTCGAAGGCAATGGGTTTGGTACTAATTATCTTACTTAGCTTCGTAGAAACACCTTTTATCTGGTAGGAAAAGTCTTTCTTCAGAAGTCTTCAGGCTATTCTTGGCTCTTTATTCTCCCAGCTGCAATCCCATGGCCCTTCACTGAAATCCTTTCTCTGCAATCGCCCTCAACTCCCTTGACCTTCCTCCATTAAACTGACTAGACCCCAACAGCGGCTCTTTTTAAATAGAACTCTCCACCTCCTCGGCCACTACACCCAAACAACCAAATGCATGCTGACTGATGTTACTTCATATTTATAATTAGAGATTTGAAGTGGGCCCTCAGAACTGTCTAACAATCCTATATTCTCTTGTCGGTATACCTACTAACTCTCCTAGATTAGGAGGCAGTATAATGCACAGGTTAAGTATAAGGTTCTAAAACCAGAGTGCCTGGGTTCAAATCTTAGTTCTTCCACTTACTAAGTAGGTTACCTTGGGCAAGTTATTTAAACTCTCTGTGCAAGCCCTGGTAGTGCAATGGTTAAGAACTGGGCTGCTAACCAAAAAGTCAGCAGTTCAAATCCACCAACTGCTCCTTGAAAACCCTATGGGACAGTTCTACTCTGTCCTATAGGGTCACCATAAGTTGGAACCGACTTGATGGCACATAACAACAATAGCATGCCTCAGCCTTAGTTCTGCCACTTACTAAATAGTTGATCTTAGGTAAGTTATTTAAACTCTCTCTGCCTCAGTTTCTCTGTAAAACAGGGACAATAACAGTATTTATCTTTCAGGGTTGCTGCAAGGAATAAATGAACTAATAAATGTGTTGTTGTTGTTGTAAGGTGCCGTCAAGTTGGTTCTGACTCATAGCTACCCTGTGTACAACAGAATGAAACTCTGCCCACTCATGCACCATCCTCACAATGGTTGCTATGTTTGAGCCCATTGTTGCAGCTCATGTGTCAATCCATCTCACTGAGGGTCTTTTCTCTTTTTAACTGACCCTCTATTTCACAAAGCATGAAGTTCCTTGGGGACTAGCCATCCTGATAACATATCCAAAGTATGTGAGACGAGGTCCTGCCATCCTTGCTTCTAAGGAGCTTTCTGGCTGTCTTCTTCCAACACAGATTTCCTCATTCTTCTGGTAGTCCACGGTATATTCAATATTCTTCACCAACACCATAATTCAAAGGCATCAATTCTTCTTCAGTCTTCCTTATTCATTGTCTAGCTTTCGCAGGCTTATGAAGCGCTTGAAAATACCATGGCTTGGGTCAGGCACACCTTAGTCCTCAAAATGACATCTTTGTTTTTTAACACTTTAAAGAGATGTTCTGCAGCAGATTTGCCCAATGCAATATGACATTTCTCAACTGCTGCTTCCATGGGCACTGATCCTAGATCGAAGTAAAATGAAATCTTTGACAACTTCAATACCTTCTCCTTTTATCAAGATGTTGCTTATTGGTCTAGTTGTGAGGACTTTTGTTTTCTTTATGTTGAGGTGTAATCCATACTGAAGGCTGCAGTCTTTGATCTTCATCAGTAAGTGCTTCAAGTCCTCTTAACTTTCAGCAAGCAAGGTTGTGTCATCTGCATATTACAGGTTAATGAGTCTTCCTCCAATCCTGATGCTGTGTTCTTCTTTATATAGTCCAGATTCTCAGAATATTTGCTGAGCATACAGATTGAATAGGTATGGCGAAAGGATGCAACCCTGATGCACACCTTTCCTGATTTAAAACTATAATAAATATTAAGGCACCTAAAATAGTGTCTGGCACACAGTAAGTACTATCAAGTGGTAGTATTGTTATCCTAGATGATTCCACATCTTACCCTCTCTCCTCAAACCTCCTTTTCCCACTCCTACTCTTCACTGATGACCTTGCTTCTTATTTCATAGAGAAAACAGCACACAAAAGTTCTCCAGCCAGAGGAATTAGGCTAGAAAAAGAAATGAAGGGCATCCAGATTTGTAGGGAAGAAGTCAAAGTATCTCCATTTGCAGATGATATGATCTTATATACAGAAAACCCCAAAGAATCCACAAGAAAACTACTGGAACTAATAGAAGATTTCATCAAAGTTTCAGGATACAATATAAACATACAAAAATCAGCTGGATTCCTTTACACCAGCAAAGAGAACCTCAAAGAGGAAATCACCAAATCTAACCAGACACGTAAAAGATCTATACAATGAAAACTACAAGACACTACTGCAAGACACCAAAAGAGACCTGCATAAGTGGAAAAACATACCTTGCTCATGGATAGGTAGACTCAACATTGTGAAAATGTCAGTTCTACCCAAAGTGATTTACAGATACAATGTAATCCCAATTCAAATTTCACTGGCATTTTTTTTTTTTTAAGTAGTTTTTTTTTTTTTTTTAATTGTACTTCAGGTGAAGGCTTACAGAACAAATAGTTTCTCATGAAACAGTAGTACACATATTGTTTTATGACGTTGGTTAACAACCCCATGACATGTCAACCGTCTCCCTTCTCGACCTTTTTTTTTTATTTGGTGAAAATATACATAGCCAAAGATACACCATTTCAAAAATTTCTACATGCACAGTTCAGTGACATCAGCTATGCTCTTCCAATTGTGCTGCTATTCTCACTTTAGATGAAGGCTTACAGAAGAAAGTAGTTTCTTATTTAACAGTTAGTACACGTTGCCCTATGACAACGGTTAACAACCTCACAACACATCAACACTATCTTTACTCAAACTTGGGTTCCCTATCACCAGCTTTCCTGTCCCCTTCTGCCTTCTGGACCTTGTCCCTGGACTGCTGTGCCTCATTAGTCCCATTTGGTTTTATGGGGCTGTCCACTCCCCAGCTGAATGGTGAACCTCGGAAATGACTTCACCACTGAGCTAAAAGGGTGTCTGGGGGCCATACTCTTGGGGTTTCTCCAGTCTCCTTTAGGCCAGTAAATCTGGTCTTTTTTTTTTGTGAGTTAGACTTTTGTTCTACATCCTTCTCCAGCTCTGTCCAGAACCCTCTGTTGTGATCCTGGTCAGAGCAGTCAGTGGTGGTAGCCTCCACCAGCATTTTTTAATGAGATGGGAAAACAAATCACCAACTTCATATGGAAAGGGAAAAGGTCCTGAATAAGTAAAGCATTACTCAAGAAGAAGAACAAAGTGGGAGGCCTCACACTACCTGATTTTAGAACCTATTATACCACCACGGTAGTCAACACAGCCTGGTACTGGTACAACAACAGATATATAGACAAGTGGACCAGAATTGAGAATCCCGACATAAATTCATCCACCTATGAGCAGCTGACATTTGACAAAGGCCCAAAGCCTGTTAACTGGAGAAAAGACAGTCTCTGTAACAAATGGTGCTGGGATAACTGGATATCCATCTGCAAAAAAACTGAAACAAGACCCGTATCTCACACCATGCACAAAAACTAACTCAAAATGGATCAAAGACTTAAATATAAAATTGAAAACAATAAAGATCATGGAAGAAAAAATAGGGACAATGCTAGGAGCCCTAATACATGGCATAAACACAATACAAACCTTAAGTAACAATGCACAAGCACCAGAAGAGAGACCAGATAAATGGGAGCTCCTAAAAATCAAACACTTATGCTCATCCAAAGACTTCACCAAAAGAGTAAAAAGACAACCTACAGACTGGGAAAAAATTTTTGGCTACAACAAATCCCATCAGCGTCTAATCTCTAAAACTGACAAGATACTGCAAAACCTCAACAACAAAAAGACAAATAACCCGATTAAAAAACAGGCAAAGGATATGAACAGGCACTTCGCCAAAGAAGATATTCAGGGGGCTAACAGACACTTGAAGAAATGCTCATGATCATTAGCCATTAGAGAAATGCAAATCAAAACTACAATAAGATATCATCTCACCCCAACAAGGCTAGCATTAATCCAAAAAACACAAAATAATAAATGCTGGAGAGGTTGTGGAGAGACTGGAACAGTTATACACTGTTGGTAGGAATGTAAAATGGTACAACCACTTTGGAAATCGAGTTGGCTCTTCCTTAAAAAGCTAGAAATAGAAGTACCATACGATCCAGCAATCCCACTCCTTGGAATATATCCTAGAGAAATAAGAGCAGTCACACAAATAGATATACGCACACCCATGTTCACTGCGGCACTGTTCACAATAGCAAAAAGATGGAAACAACCTAGGTACCCATCAATGGATGAATGGATAAACAAACTATGGTATATCCACACAATGGATAAAGAACAATGATGAAGCCGTGAAACATCTTATAACATGGAGGAAGCTGGAGGTCATTATGCTGAGTGAATTTAGTCAGTCACAGAAGGACAAATATTGTATAAGACCACTACTATAAGAACTCAAGAAAAGGTTTAAACACAGAAGAAAACATTCTTTGATGGTTACAAGGGTGGGGAGGGGGGGTAGGGGTTATTTACTAACTAGATAGTAGATATGAATTATCTTAGGTGAAGGGAAAGACAGCACTCACTATAAGGGAAGTCAGCACAACTGGACTAAACCAAAGCTAAGAAGTTTCCTGAATACAATTAAACACTTGAGGGACAGAGTAGCAGGGGTAGGAGTCTGGGGACCATGCCCTCAGGGTACATCTAGGTCAACTGGCGTAACAAAGCTTATTAAGAAAATGTTCTGCAACCTACTTTGGTGAGTGGCGTCTGGGATTTTAAAAGCTTGCAAGTGGCCATCTAAGATGCATCAATTGGTCCCAACCACCTGGAGTAGAAGAATGAAGAACACCAAAGACACAAGGAAAGTATTAGCCCGAGAGACAGAAAGGGCCACATAAATCAGAGACTTCATCAGCCTGAGACCACAAGAACTAGATGGTGCCTGGCTACCACCAATGACCACCCTGACAGGGAACACAACAGAGAGTCCCTGATGGAACAAGAGAAAGATGGGGTGCAGAACTCAAATTCTAGTAAGAAGACCAGACTTAATGGTCTGAGACTGGAGGTGCCCTGGAAAGCATGGCCCCTGGATTCTCTATCAGCCCAGAACTAAAACAATTTCCAAGGCCAACTCTTCAGACAGGATTGGACTGGACTATGGGACACGAAGTGATACTCGTGAGGAGTGTGCCTCGTAGCTCAAGTAGATATAAGAGACTAAACGGGCAGCTTCTGTCAAGAGGTGAGATGGGAAGGCAGAGACAGTTAAGAGCTGGCTGAACGGACATGGGGAATCAGGGGTGGAAAGGAGGAGTGTGCTGTCACATTATGGGGAGAGCAACTAGAGTCACAGAACAATGTATGTATAAAATTTTGTATGGGAAAAAATAAAAAAATTATTAAAAAAAAAAAAGTTCTCCATCACCCATCAACAAATCTTCCAATCTACTTGCACCTGTACCTGTTATGGACTGAACTGTGTTCCCCCAAAATACGTGTTGGAGTCCTGAACCCTATACTTGTCGAAGTAATCCTGTTTGGAAATAAGGTTTTCTTTGTTATCTTAATGAGGTCATATCAGTGTAGGTGTGTCCTAAGCCTAATCACTGCTGAGTTAGAAGGAGCAGCACAGACACAGAGACAAGCAAGCATAAACTGAGGGAAGACAGCTCCACATGAACTGAGGAACTGAGAAACACTGGGGCTATAGAAACTAAGACAAGGATCTTCGCCAACAGACAACAGAGAGCGAGCCTTCCCCTATGGTCAGTGCTCTGAATTCAGACTTCTAGCCTTCTAAACTATGATAAAATAAAATTCTGCTTTTTAGAGTCACCTACTTGGGGCACTTCTGTTACACTGACACTAAGAAACTAACACAGCACCCATATACTCTGCTTTCTCTCCTACTACAGATAAACTGATATTACTTCTAAGGTCAACTCCGCTACCTGGTGCCCCCTTCTCCCCATTCTACTCAAGGACTTGCTCCCACAATTATCTCCGTTTTCTTCTGAATTATCCATTTTTCCTTCTCCACTGGAACATTCCCATTGGGATACAAATATGTCATAATACCTGCCATCTTAAAGAAACCCATCCTAACTCCATATTCTCCTCCAGAAAAAGTACACTTTCTCTGCATGTTATAGAAAAGCTCCTTGCAAAAATTATCTATACTTGCTGTCTAGGCTTCCTTCCCTTCTATACTTTCTTGACTCCAATCTCATCAGGTTTTCATCGTCTCCACTCCATGGGATTCCACCACTCCATGGGATCCCCACTTGACAAAGTGATACAAATGGTTAAGTACCACTAACCAAAAGGTTGGTGCTTCAAGCCCACCCAGAGTCACCTTGGAAGTAAGACCTGGCAATCTGTTTCCAAAAGCCCACAACCTTGAAAACCCTATGGAGCAGTTTACTCTGCAAAAATGAGGTTGCTATGAGCCAGAATCACCTCTGCTGCATCTAACAACCACCTGCACATTGCCAAATTCAGAAGGCAATTGTCAGTCTTACCCGCCATTCACACTTGGTAACTCCTATCTCATTCATTTGGGTTTGGTTAGAGTATATCATTGACCACTCCTTCCGAGTCTCTTTTGTTTCATCTGCCATCTCTCCAAACTTTGGTGTGTCCCAGGTCTTAGGTCTCCAGCCTTTCTGTCTTGTCACTTCCTACTGATCTCTTTCAGAGCTATGGCTTTCAGTACTATATCTTCACTGCTGACTCTCCTGAACTGCATACTCACATATGGATGTCTAACAGACATCTGGAGTCCTGGTGGTGCAATAGTTAAGTGCTGGGCTGCTAACCAAAAGGTCAGTGGTTCAAACTCACTCAGTGGCTCCACGGGAAAAAACAGTGGCAGTCTGCTTCTGTGGATTAAATCCGTTGCTGTCGAGTTGATCCCGACCCTAGATTCCAACTTACAGCAACTCTATAGCACAGAGTAGAATTGTCCATATGATTTCCAAGGAGCAGCTGGTAGATTCAAACTGCTGACCTTTTGGTTAGTAGCTAAGCTCTTAACCAGTGCACCACCAGGGCTCCTCCGTAGATTATAGCCTAGAAAACCTTATGAGGCATTTCTGCTCTGTCCTATAGAGTCAGTATGAGTCAAAATCGACTTGATGGTACCTAATAACAGTAACAAACATCTCAAACTTAGTACATCCAAAACTCTTAACTTCCTCCTTACAATCTGCTCCTTTCTCAGTATTCCCCACTTGATAATTAACAAAATTCACCCAATTGTTCACATCAAAAATCATGGAGTCATAACTCCACTCTCACACTCTCCAGTCCTTAGCAAAGCCTGTTTACCATCAAACAGTATAGCAAATTTAAATACTTTTCACCACCTCCACTCAAGAGTCCAAGTCATCATCACCTCTCACCTGCAATGGCTTCCCAAATGACCTCACAGTGTCATCTTTTGCACCCTTTCAGTTTTTTCTCCTCACAGAAAGCCTATAAAAATGCAATCCTAATTCGTAACTCCCAACCCCCCCCCCCCAAAAAAAACCCTTCCAATAACATTCAATCACAGAAAGAATAAACAGTCTACAATGTAGTCTCCACATTATCTGGTCCTATCAGACCTCATCTAGTGGACACTATTCCTGGCTTGCTGGGTTCCACTAATCTACTGATTTTTAAGTCGCCAGCCCATTCTACTTACTGACAATCTGTCTTCCTGGGAGGTCCTACCCTCTCTAATTATTTGATTGGCTTCTTCTATTTATGATCTCAACTCAAATGTAATCACAGATGCTCAAAAAAAAGACCAAACCTATTGCCCTCAAGTTGATTCCAACCCACAGCAACCCTACAGGACAGAGCAGAACCGCCCCATAGGGTTTCCAAGGAGCGGCTGCTGCTGGATTCCAACTGCCGACCTTTTGGTTAGCAGCCTGAGCTCTTAACCACTGCAACGCGAGGGTTACACCCACCCATTTCAGAGTAGCCATTCACATTCCCACCCCCCAAGCGACTATCACCTAACCAATTATATTTTCTGTATAGCACTTAATATGTAAAATTATTTTAAATTTACTTACATATTATGTCTCCCCAAATATGAAATATAAACTTTACTGTTGTTGTTGTTAGGTGTCATGGAGTCAGTTCCAACTCATAGTGACCCTATGTACCACAGAAATACTGCCTAGTCCTTTGCCATCCTCATAATCGTTGCTATGTTGGAGCCGATTCTTGCACCCACTACACAACCTTGCAAGAGCAAAAATCTTCACTCTTGTTAACCGCTGTACCCCAATAGTGTCTGGCACAGAGAAGACATTTTTTTAAATATTTGTTTAATGAGCCAGTATCCCAGAAAACTCTCATACCCATTTAATCTTACAGGAGAAACTGAAGTTTAAAGAAGTTAAACGAAATCACCGAAGTTTGCACAACCAGTAAACGGCAACACTGGGTTTTATGACCTTGCCTGATTCCAAAGCTTGGGTCTTTAATTACTACACCACACTGCTTCACCAAATTTTACAATTTACTATGCCGCGTGCGAGTATAAGGCTCAGAAGTTTAATTTTCCAAACTGTATGCAGAGCTACGCCATTCCACCACACTACGACCCGGACCAACGACGCCTCCTTCGCAAGGCCCAGCTGCCCTGCACGCCGCCTCTACCGCTTTTCCCCCTCCTCCCCGCTCCTCTCCTGTGGTTTTGTCGAGAGCGCCTGCGCGGTAAGCGGATCTCGCGCAAAGGTTTCTGGGATTGGTAGTTAACGTTCCTTCTGACCCTGGCAGTCACATGAGAAAGGAAACACCTGTAAACAACGATACAAATTATATTTCTCTGAAATTCATGAAAATTAAATAATACGCAGATTCTGGCTAAGGATAGTGGTACAAACTCGTCTTTTTCCAACGAGAGAGGCCAACTTGGAATAGGCGCTGGGCAGACAGCTGCACGGGGTCCTTTACTGGGCGGGGCTTTCTCGCGGTGGCTTGTGGTTCCTTCCCGTCCTGCCTCTTTCTTTCGCCTGGAGCTGCGGTACCGCTAGCATGGGTGAGAGTTGTCTGTAGTCAGACTGAGGGGGCTGCAAGGGGGACTCGGGGTCTTGGGTGCGGGAGGGCGGGCAGATGGGAGCGGAGCAGGGAAGGAGGCCGTCGCGGGGAGGCCCGACGAGAGAGGGCCCGGAAAGCATCGTTTCTACAGGCCTACGGTTCGGCGCGAAAGGAGTTCACGCGGTCCGGAGGCCGGCGGACATTCTCACTCGCCTTACCGAGGGGCACAAGGCTGGCGATCCTGCCTCAGAGCATTGACGTGGGGCTTTCTTAAAGTGTGCGATTGGAGCGCCTGTGTTCTTTCTAACGTTGGTTGGTTAGAGGAACGGAGGTTTGCCCTGTAGGCCAAAATGTGCGGCAACAGTCCACAGGCTTGAGGATGTACATCTCTTGAAGCTAATGTCATCGTAGATGAACACTAACTCTGTGAAGTGTTTTTTGTAGAGGAACCAAGGTGATTTCTTTTTTAAATTTTAGGCAAGTGTCGAGGTCTTCGTACTGCCAGGAAACTCCGTAGCCACCGACGGGACCAGAAGTGGCATGATAAACAGTACAAAAAAGCCCATTTGGGCACAGCTCTGAAGGCCAACCCCTTTGGAGGCGCTTCCCATGCAAAGGGAATTGTGTTGGAAAAAGTGTAAGTCGGAGTTGTTTTCTTAAAGTAACTCGGGACAAATATACTTACTGAATGCTTTTTGGAGGGATTATTATACAGATTATAGGTTTCTGTGTAGTCATGTTTGTTTGGATAACCCTCAATATTTAGGAGTTGGTGATGTGTAGGCACATGTATTATGTGGGGGAACTGTTCTAAAGTTCTTTATTCGTTACATATATCTTATGATATAAGAACTGTTATTTTGTAGTAGAGAAAACTACAGTGACTTTAGTGAGCTCATTCTGTTACTGTTCAACCACATGAATTTGCCAGTATTTGACCTTGACTAAAAAAGTAATTTTACATGGTTCAGTGGCATTCAGGATTTAAACCCAGACTTTCTAGCTGTAGTTCAGATATCTTTACAAGTACTATAAAGAGGCTAGAAATTTGTTAAGCTAACTACTCTAATACTGAAGTTTTTAAAAATTGGTTGAAGTTACAGGAGTTTGACAATTTCAGACAGCTCACTCTGCTGTTTATATTTCAGAGGGGTTGAAGCCAAACAGCCAAATTCTGCCATTAGGAAGTGTGTCAGAGTCCAGCTGATCAAGAACGGCAAGAAAATCACAGCTTTTGTACCCAACGATGGTTGCTTGAATTTTATTGAGGTAAATATCCAGATAAATTAATCTACGCATACCTTCTGTTGTGATTTCCCCCAGTTTTTTATATGACTGGGAGTTTTCTTACATGAATGGTTATTCTTTAGTGATTGCCACTGACACCGCAAGTAAATTGTTCGTTTTATTCCAGGAAAACGATGAAGTTCTGGTTGCTGGATTTGGTCGCAAAGGTCATGCTGTTGGTGACATTCCTGGAGTCCGCTTTAAGGTTGTCAAAGTAGCCAACGTCTCTCTTTTGGCCTTATACAAAGGCAAAAAGGAAAGGCCAAGATCATAAGTTTTGATGATGAAAATGTGATAGTAATAAATTTTCATATGCCAGAAATGCTTGTGTCTTATTTCCTCTTGTTACGTACCATCCGGTTGGTCCAGACTCATAGCAATCCTGTGTACAGCAGGATGAAACACTGCACCGTCCTCACAAGTGTTATGATTTACTCCTTACCACACCATAATGTGGCATTGTGTACTTAACCGGTTTTAAGAAAACAAAGTTACTTCAGGATTCTCTGGAGAAATGGGATTCATAAACTAGGACAAAGCGTTAACCCTCTCACTTGTATAGAAACTTCTGATAGCTAGGCAGGCAGACAGAAATCTGGAGTAAGTAAGTTTCACAGTTCTAGTACAGAGTTTAAAAGAACCGGAATTGAGATCATTTTTACATTCCCTGCTGTGGTGTTTTCCAAGTATTCAAAGGTGTCAGAATATATGTTGTAATTCTGTATATAGACTACTGCTTAAAATAGGGAAACTTAGGCATTGGAGGATTTAGACAGAAGGTGACGGGAAGTGTGTGCCAGGCAAATTGAGGCAGAAAACAGCAAAAGTTTCTGGAGAAGGGAGACTAGGTATTACAAGATTGGTTTTTTTAAATGCTTCATGTCATAGGTTGGATCCCCGGTGGCGCAAGTCTACTAGCTGCTCTTTAGAAACCCCTATGGGGCAGTTCCACTCTGTCCTATAGGGTGGTTGTGAGCTGGAATCAATGGCAGCGGGTTTTTTTGTTTTTATGTCATAAGTTTGGCAATAACATTCATTCTGACTGTATCAACTCAAAGCACACAGTTAAATGTGATTCGGAATAAATCAAGGGTGGTGGTGGTAACTGCTGAAGCTGGGTGTTTGGTACATGGGGATTTGCTGTCTACAAATTCTTGTTTGCAGTTTTCTGTTGAAAAATGGTTGTCTAAAATGAGCCCATTAGCCTCATTTAAGTGTCTGAGGAGCTGCTGACTGGACCATTGAAGTAAAATACAGGTTTATTTGCTCTCTGACCAAAGGCTAGTGTATATGTCTAGGATCTTTTAAAAACAGAAGACCGTTTTCATTCCCCAAAGGATCAAAACTAGATACTATAGGTGGCTCTTACCTATGCTAACCTTACCTACTATAGCTTTACCTGTCTCTCCTCTCCTTTGCTCCCCTTGTTCTAGCAACACTGGCTTTTCAGTTACTTTAATCTCAATTTCCCATCCAGCCTCAGAACTTCTTCCCACCATTCCAGTATTTAGGGCTGCTCACATTTTATTAGCTGCTTGTTCTGTCATCTCAGACTTCACTGATCCAAGCTTGCATGGTCTTCCCTGATCCTCTTACATACAGCCGAACTGTCGCAATCACAAAATTGTGTGATTATTTTGACCGTCTTCCCCTCTAGGGTGGAGAGAGACTGGCTATTCTTGGTTTCTGTTCCAGAGCTTTGTAGCATCTAGTTCAGTTGCACGGTCGATATTTGTTAGATCATTCCCTAGGGCTGCCCAGATCATTTTGAAGGAGTTCCCTCACTTAACCCAGCCCTTTGCTATTTAGGGAGTATTTTTGGACCTCCCTTAACTGGCTGCAGGCCCTGGCCTGAAAGCTGGAAAGAAGTTGCAGAGGGGTGCATGGTTCCATCCCCAAAGAGCCAGGTTTGGCACAGCCAGCCTTCAGACTGGTGTCCTCAGAATGGCTAGGCTCCTGTAGCAGGAGTAATGGTCAGCGACAGGGAGTAGGGGGGACAGTGCAGGCATAGTACCAGGGGTGGATCCCCATGTCCAGCAGTGCCAGACTTGTAAAGACAAGCTAGGGGAAGTTCAGACACCCTTTCAATGGTTCACACGTTCAGTCTGTCAGGTAAACCTGGGATGATATGCTTATATAAGACCACTCTTTTGCTACGCAATCCAACAGCCAAGTGTTTGCCAGATTGACCCTTGCAGTTCCATTGTGCATGGCAGCTCCACCCGTAAGTCCACCTCAGGTGCCTCAAACCCAAAATGTATGAAACTGTTCTCTGTTCCTTCTGTGTCTCCCCTCCCTCCTGTAACCAAGGCCCCTTCATTCAGCTATCCAACACAGAGTGTGTTCCGGGCACTGTGCGTGTTGGCCTGGGCAAGGCTACATCTAGGGTGTGAGAAGTGATGTACTTGCTTTGGGCACAAAATTTAAGGGGGTAGCCAAAAAACTCAGTACTGTAATCAAAATAATATTTTAATGCAATATTTTTGAAAACGTTTAATGCAAAAAGTCCTTGATGACTGCTGAGATACAGCAATGAAGAGAGACCCCAGGCCCTGACCACCCTGAGCTTACAATGTGTTTACTTAACAGGTCTCCCAGCCAGCCTCCCTGCATGACACCAAAAGCACATTCCATTAAAAAAAAAAAAAAAGACACATTGGACTTCATCAAAACATATGCTCTGTTAATTATGTTAAGAGGATAGACTGGGAGAGGAAAGACGGAGAAAATATCTGTAAATCACATATCCAACAAAAATTTTTATGCAATATATATATAAAGAACTCGCTAAACTCAATGGTAAGAAAGCAAACAGTTCCATTAGAAAATAGGCAAAATACTTGAATAGACACTTCATCAAAGAGATGGCAAATAAGCCCGTGGAAAGATGTTCAACATTATTGTCATCGCCTATCCAAATGGCCAGGTCCCTAGATGGTGCAAGCAGTTTGCGATCTGCTGTTAACCTAAAGGTTGGTGGTTCAAACCCAGTTAGTAACTCCATGGAATAAAGGCCTGGCGAACTGCTTCCGTAAAGATTACAGCCAAGAAAACCCTATGGAGCAGTTCTACACTGTAACACATGGGGTTGCCATGAGTCAGAATTGACTCAAGGGCAACTGATTTGGTTTTGGTTATTAGAATAGCTAAAATTTAAAAAATATATATTCATTATACTCAGTACTGATGAGAAAGTAGAGCAACTGGATCTTTCATCCATTGCTGGTGAGAATGTAAGATGGTACAGCCACTCTGGTAAACTGTCTAGCAGTCTCATATAATGTTGTTATGTGCCACGGAGTCACTTCTGACTTATAGCAACCCTATGTACAACAGAACGAAACTCTGCCCAGTCCTGCACCATCCTCACAATCATTATGCTTGAGCCCACTGTTGCAGCCACTGTGTCAATCCATCTTGCTGAGGGTCATCCTCTTTTTTGCTGACCCTCTACTTTACCAAGCATGATGTCCTTCTGCAGGGATTGGTCTCTCCTGATAACATGTCCGAAGTACGTCAGACGAAGTCTTGCCATTCTCGCTTCTCAGGAGCATTCTGGCTGTACTTCTTCCAAGACAGATCTGTTGATTCTTCCAGTAGTTCATGGTATATTCAATAGCCTTTGCCAAAACCCTAATTTAAAGGCATCAATTCTTCGGTCTTCCCTATTCATTGTCCACCTTTTGCATGCATATGAAGCAGCTGAATACCATGCATACTGTAGCTTGGGTGAGGTGCATCTTAGTCCTCAAAGTGACATCTTTGCTTTACAACACTTTAAAGAGGTCTTTTGCAGCAGATTTGCCCAATGCAATATGTCGTTTGATTTCCTGGCTGCTGCTTCCATGGGTGTTGATTGTGGATCCAAGTAAAATGAAATCCTTGACAACGTCAGTCTTTTCTCTGTTTATCATGATGTTGCTTATTGGTCCAGTTGTGAGGATTTTAGTTTTATGTTGAGGTATAATCCATACTGAAGGTAGTCTTTGATTTTCATGAGTAAGTGCTTCAAGTCCTCTTCACTTTCAGCAAGCTAGGCTGTGTCATCTACATATTGCAGGTTGTCAATGAGTCTTCCTCCAATCCTGATGCCCCGTTCTTCATACAGTCCAGGTTCTGGGATTATTTGCTGAGCATACATATTGAATAAGTATGGTGAAAGGATACAACCCTGACACACACCTTTCCTGACTTTAAACCACTCAGTATCCACTTGTTCTGTTTGAACAACTGCCTCTTGGTATGTGTACAGGTTCCTCATGAACACAAAAGTGTTCTGGAATTCTCATTCTTCACAATGTTACCGATAATTTGCTATGATCCACCCAGCCGGATGCCTTTGGAGAATCAATAAAACACAAGTAAACATCTTTCTGGTATTCTCTGTTTCAGTCAAGATCCATGTGACATCAGCAATGATATCCTCATTCCACATCCTCTTCTGAATCCAGCTTGAGTTTCTGGCAGTTCCCTGTCAAGGTACTGTTGCAGCTGCTTTTGAATGATCTTCAGCAAAATTTTACTTGTATGTGATATTAATGATATTGTTCGATAATTTCCGCATTCTGTTGGATCACCTTTCTTTGGAATGGGCACAAATATATGGATCTCTTTCAGTTGGTTACCCGGGTGGCTATCTTCCAAATTTCTTCGCATAGATGAATGAGCACTTCCAGCACTGCCTCTGTTTGTTGAAACATCTCAATTCCTGGAGCTTTGTTTTTTGCCAGTGCCTTCACCTGCAGTGCAACTTGGACTTCTTCCTTCAATACCATCACTTCTTGATCATATGTTACCTCCTCAAATGGCTGAACATCAACCAATTCTTTTTGGTACGGTGACTCTGTGTATTCTTTCCATCTTCTTTTCATGCTTCCTGGGTCGTTCAATATTTTGCCCATAGAATCCTTTAATACAATATGATACATCATCTTATACAATATGACCTAGTAATAATTGCACTTCTGGGTATTTATCCTAGACAACTGAAAAGTATGTCCACACAAAAACCTGTATACAAATGTTAATGGCAGCTTTATTTGTAATAGCAAAAAACTGGTAACAACCTAAATGTCCTTCGACGGGTGAACAGATAATCAAACTGGTACATCTATAATGAAATACTACCCAGCCATAAAAAGGAAAAACCTATTTTATTACATGCAACAATTTTGATGGATTTCAAGGATATTTTGTTGAGTTAAAAAAGCCAATCCAAAAGGTTACATTCTGCATGATTTCATTCTATAACACCCTCAAAATTACAAAATGGAGAAGAGATCAATGGTTGTTGGGTATTAGGGATGGGACTAGGGTTTGATTATAAAAAGGTAGCAGGAAAGAGTTTCATTGTGATGATGGAACAGTTCTCCACCCTGGCTGGAGTGGTGGTTATAAAATCAATATATGTGATAAACTTTCATACTACTATGCACCAAAAAAACTACATATAAATATTGGTGAAATCTAAATAAGGGGTATAGTTTAGTTAACAGTATTGTACCAGTGTCAATTTCCTTGTTTTGAAAATATACTCTGGTTGTGAAAGCTGTTATTATTGGGGAAAGCTGGGTGAAAGGGACACACAAATTATATTATTTTTGCAACTTCTTGTCTTAAACTATTTACACATTAAAAAGTAAAGAAAAAAATAGTATTTGTGAATGGGTAATTATTTGAGTCTGTTATTTAATGTGTTAGCTCTTATGTTTGTCTAGCAAAGCCCCCAAAAATCAGAAATTGTTACAACACAAAGATTCTAGTGATTATCTACGTAGTCCTGTGATTCCCAACCGCAGGGAACATTAGAATTCCCAAAGGCACTTGTTAAATTACAGATACTCCCAATCCTCTGGAAAATAATCTTCAGGATATTTCAGGAGAAATCTATTTACTGGCAAACTTTCAAGCGGTCTTTAGCCATCCCTATACTTCCCCTGCTAAAGGGAACTACTGATCTTATCCAGCCACCTCATCTTATAAGGCAGAGGCCCAGAAAGGCAGCTCTTAAGTATTTTAGAAGTAATTCGACCAAATAGTTGGCACAACTGAGATCAGAACCCTGGTCTGTCTTTCAATTCCTACATGAAACTGCTGCTGTCAGAGATCCACCTCGCTGTAAAACAAGAAGCACCCCCATACAGGTAGCTACTTAGCCAGGTCAAGATACAGGTATACTACGTATTTACTAAGAGTTTTTGTTTTGTGCCTTTTGAAGGAAAGAGGGCTAGTAAAACACTCAATTCAAACACTCCAGTTAATGTTCTCAAGAATATTTAAAACTCTTTTAGGGAAAATAGGGAAACATGCAATGTTCCATATATGTTTTTTTTTTCCAACTTGTGACAGTTGAGAGACAGACATAGTTGTAATTTGACAGCTATACAGATTTGAATATATATCTTTGTATACATTAATTTCTAGTATTTCATTCTAGGAAAATGTCTGGTTGTAGGATTTGGTCATAAAGGTCATTCTGTGGATAATATTCCTGGAGTCCATTTCAAAGTTCAAAGTAGCTAATGTTTCTTTATTGGATTTGTACAAAGTCAAGAAATAAGACCAATATCATAAACCACCATACTGCAATAATTTTTTACTAACATCAATTTGTGTAATCTATTTTGACCTGTAAATTCTGTTTAAATAGATCACTCAAGTCTTAACTCATGTTTGTTACGACATTGTAGTCTGGGGGATTGTCTTAGTTTGGCTGTATTAAACATCCTTAGTTTCTAGTGCAATTCCTGTTCATATTATTTGGTAAAGTGATGTTGATGTTTAGGTTTTGTTAGTACCTGAGAAAAAGAAGAGGATTTTTAAAGCTTATTAATTGCCACTGCAGGAGTTCTAAAGCAATGCATTAAAACATCTAACAATTAAATGAAATCAGCATAACTTGTCTTATAGGAGAAAATCGTTTTAGAGTGACACATTTGAGGAGAACCATGAGTGGCAGATAACCAGTATGTCCAAATATGCACACACACCGTCTCCACCTCACTCAGGCTGTTACTTAAGCCTTTAATATGTGATATATATCTTCAAAAATGAAGGAGCCACTCACACACAGCCCTGGGAACTTTAGCCAGGCATGATGAGCAGCATCACAAATCCCTTCCTAATGATCCCTGCTTCCCAGTTGACCTGCTACTTTTCAAACAGCAATTCAGATGCTCAGGAGAACTTCCCCCTCAGGAGGGAGAGGGGGAAATCAAAATTGTTGTCCCCCACATCATCCTTTCAGACTTTCCAGTCAGGGAAGTACGAGCTCCCTCCCTCGGGCCCTTTACCAGTGATCTGCTTGATTATTTGTGGCAATAAGGTATTCACATGAGTTCTTTAATCTATTCAGAATGTGGGATTTTTTTTTTTTTTTTAAAGCCTAGTTTCTAAAGTTCTTTCATTGTAGTTAATTAGAAATAGAACAAGAGGTTATATCATTTGGCTGGGTTAAGACGCAGGACATACTGAGTATACTCAATTTTCTAAAAAGTTTAGATGCTAATGGATATATTATAATGCTTCCTTACCTCTTTTACCAACCAGTTAATGTTTAAATCTGTACAACAGTGGACAGAATAAACCACATTTTAGTTTTTCATTTCAATCACAACAGAGAACAGTGGAGGGAAACATTACTTGTTGAAACATGTTTTGTCCATTAACACCTGCTTTGGAAACAGTCATATGAAATAAATTGTTTTGTCACATCTATTTTCTCAAACAGATTTGTGAATTTATTTACCCAGCTGATAAAACATTTTTTCTATATAGTCTGACAGCTTCAGGTACTCTGTTTTGTGTATATCCACAGGTATGTAGGACCATTTCACCCCTCCTTAGCTTCCCACTTGGAAACCCTGGTGGTGTAGTGGTTAAGTGCTACAGCTGCTACCCAGGAGGTTGGCAGTTCAAATCCACCAGGTGCTCCTTGGAAATTCTATGGGGCAGTTCTACTCTGTCCTATAGGGTCGTTCTGAGTCAGAATCGACTTGACGGCAATGGGTTCAGTTTGGTTTGGTTTCAGTTTCCTAATAGGTTCCAACTATTTCCCTAGGTTTTCAGTCCAGTATGCAATAGTTGATTTTGTCCATTCTATATTTTACCTATTTTCTTATGTTTATAATTAACTCAAAAACCAAACTCACTGCTGTTGAGTTGATTCTGACTTATAGCGTTCCTACAGGACAGAGTAGAACTGCCCCATAGGGTTTCCAAGGCTGTAATCTTTATGCAAGCAGACTGCTAAAGCTTTCTTCCTTGGAGCAGCTGGTGGGTTCAAACCATCGACCTTTCAGTTGGCAGCAGAGAGCTTAACCATCATCAGGGCTCTACATGTTTATAATTAAAACCCGTTGCCTTTGAGTCGATTCCTAGGCTGTAATTAGGTGGTTTGTTATCCTGTCACCATACCCCTCTCCCTCTGTCCATGGCATATATCTATGTTTGTGTGTGTGTGTATGTGTGTGTGTGTAAGAGACAGAGAGAGAAGAAAGACATTGTGAATGGGATTTATCGGCCAGGATTCTTGAGCTAGGGTTTGTTCCATAGACATATTTCAGAGGTCCTATGGGGTCGCTATGAGTCTGAATCGACTCAAGGGCAACTAACAAGCAACATGAACCTCTTGGAATCCTTGGGTGGTAGAAATGGTTAGTGCATTAACTGAAAGGTTAGAAGTTTCAGTCCGTTCAGAGGTGCTTTGGAAAAAAGGCCAGGGGATCTGCTTCCAAAAAAATCAGCCATTGAAAACCCTATGAAGCTCAGTTCTACTCTGACACACATGAGGTCATCATGAATTAGAGTCAACTCAAAAGCAACTGGTTTTTATTATGAACCTCCTAAAACTTATCAAGAAATTTCTGATACATATATATATATATGTACATTTTCCTGAAAATGTCTTCTATACTTTTCTCAGATTTTCAAGTGGGTTCTGACCCAAGAAACCAGTTAATGTTTAAATATGTATAATAGCAGACAGATTGTCACATATTAAATACATTTTCATTTTAATCACAGCTGAGAACAGCAGAAAGACATTGTCTGTGGTTTGTTTATGAAATGTCCCCACTGTGGTGAGTTCTGGGGGGCAGTCATCTGTGGATGGATGAACAAGCCTACAGAACCTGCAAGTACATTTTGCATTCTGCTTTGATTGCACTGGCTGACCTAATTATGGAACAATGGGCCACTTTAGAGAAAAATTTGCTAATATCATTGGGAAAGGTAAAATCAGAAAGCAGCTGTACAGTCCCACCCTCAGCAATGAAAGCAGAGGATAAAAGCCCAAAGATGTTTTTAACATCTAAGAATGGAGTAAAAATTCACAGAATTGACCAAATTTTTAAAAAGTTTAGTAAACACCTGTTAAAAAAAAAAAAAGGTATAATGTTTGTGATTTCCTTTAAAATATTTCATCAAAGGAAATAAGAAAAAAGAAAGGCTCAATGAAGCAAATATGGCAAAATCTTGGTAACTGTTGATTACAGGTATACGAGGATTTTTTTTAAATAAATAAACTTTTTTTAATAAATAAATTTTCCCAAAATGGTGATTATCTATGTAATCCTGTGATCCCCAAACCCAGGGAACATTACATCTTAGTCATCTAGTGCTGCTATAACAGAAATACCACAAGTGGAAGGCTTTAACAAACAGACGTTTATTCTCTCACAGTCTAGTAGGTTAGAAGTCCAAATTCAGGGCACCAGCTCCAGGGGAAGGCTTTCTCTCTCTGTAGAGTCTGGAGGAACATCCTTGTCATCAATCTTCCAGTGGTCTAGGAGCTTCTCTGAGCAGGAACCTCAGGTCCAAAGGACGCACTCTGCTCCCAGCGTTGCTATCTTAGTGGTATGAGGTTCCCCCATGTTTCTCTGCTTGCTTCTCTCTTTTATATCTAAAAAGAGATTGGCTCAAGACACAATCCAATCTGGTAGATTGAGTTCTGCCTCATTAACATAACTGCCACTAATCCCAACTCATCAACATCATAGACAGGATTTACAACACATAGGAAAATCACATCAGATGACAAAATGGTAGACAATCACACAATACTGGGAATCATGGTCCAGACAAGTTGACAGATATTTTGGGGGGACACAATTCAATCCATGACACATTAGAATTCCCAAAGGTGCTTGTTAAATTACAGATACTCCCTACTATGCAAAGATAAAGAACAATGATGAATCTGTGAAGCATCTCATAACATGGATGAAACTGGAGGACATTATGCTGAGTGAAATAAGTCAATCACAAAAGGACAAATACTGTATGAGACCTCTATTGTAAAAACCCATGAAAAAGTCCACACACAAAAAGTAACAATCTTTGTTGGTTACGAGGGATGGGAGGGATGGGGGGGAAATACTAGATAGGCAATAGATAAGTGGTATCTTTGGTGAAGGGTTAGACAATACACAATACTAGGGAAACCGGCACAACTTGTATAAGGAAAGGTCATTGAAGCTCCCTAGACACATCCAAACTCCCTGAGGGACTGAATTGCTCGGCAGAGGACTGTGGGGACCATGGTCTCAGGGAACATCTAGCTCAACTGGCATAACACATTTTATAAAGACAATGTTCTACATTCTACCTTGGTGAGTAGCATCTGTCTTAAAAGCCTGTGAGCAGCCATCTAAGATACTCCACTGGCCTCACCCCTTCGGGAGCAAGGGAAAATGAAGAGAACAGGATACAAGGAAAAGATTAGTCCAAAGGACTAATGGACCACAGCTACCAAGGCCTCCACCAGACTGAGTCCAGTACAGCTAGATGGTGCCCAGCTACCACCACTGACTGCTCTGACCAGGATCACAACAGAGGGTTCTGGACAGAGCTGGACAAGGATGTAGAACAAAACTGTAACACACACACACAAAACGACCGGATTTACTGGCCTGAAAGAGACTGGAGAAACCGCGAGAGTACAGCCCCCGACATCCTTTTAGCTCAGTGGTGAAGTCACTTCGAGGTTTACCGTTCAGCTGGGGATTGGACAGCCCCATAAAACCAAATGGGACTAATGAGGCACAGCAGTCCAGGGACAAGGACTAGAAAGCAGAAGGGGACAGGAAATCTGGTGATAGGGATCCCACGGTTGAGTAAGGACAGTGTTGACATGTAGTGGGGTTGTTAACCATTGTCACAGGGCAACATGTGTACTAACTGTTTAATAAGAAACTGTTTTGTTCTGTAAACCTTCATCTAAAGTGAGAATAGCAGCACAACTGGAAGAACGTAATCAATGTCACTGAACTGTGCAAGTAGAAATTTTTGAAATGGTGTATCTTTGGCTATGTATATTTTCACCAAAAAAAAAGGTCGAGAAGGGAGACAGTTGACATGTCATGGGGGTTGTTAACCAATGTCATAAAACAATATGTGTACTGACTGTTTAATGAGAAACTATTTGTTCTGTAAACCTTCACCTGAAGTACAATTAGAAAAAAAAAGGATAAAAATCTGCAAATACTTTGGGGAAAAAAAAATATTACAGATACTCCCAATCCTCTGGAAAATAATCTTCAGGATATTTCAGGAGAAATCAGTTTTATTGGCAAACCCTCAGGTGGTGTGTGTGGGGGTTCATTATACTGTTCTCCCTACTTTTGAGTATGTCTGAACTGTTTCGTAATTTTAAAAAATTACATACCCATCGTAATTGTGCAGCTACCATGCTCTTTGGTTATACTAGAATCAGGACGCAAATGGTCAGCTTTGATGGGAGCACACTGGAGATGTAGGGCAATCAAGCCGGCAAAGGAGAAGCTGGGAAAACGAAACCTAGCAGCACTGAGAAACAGCATGTCAGGAAGAAACGAAGCTGAGAATCCATGCAAATTTTAGCAAGACAAGAAGAGAAAAATATTCAATTCAATCATAACAGCAAAGTAAAATGAAACTATGTTCAAAGATTTAAGGAAATGGTAAAACACAGACTGCTGTTGGAAATGTAGATTGGAAATAGTCTTAATCAAAAAAAAAAAAAAAAAAAAAAAAAACCCCAAACACATTGCCGTCGAGAGTAGAACTGCCCCACAGGGTTTCCAAGGCTGTAATCTTTGTGGAAGTAGACTGCTACATCTCTCCCACGGAGCAGCTGGTGGGTTTGAACTGCAGACCTTTAGGTCAGCAGCCAAGTGCTTTAACCACTGTGCCACCAGGGATCCATGGATTAGTTTTACTGGTGAACAGTTTAGCCACATAAATAAAAATGCTTAAAACGTTCAATATCTTTTGATCTGTTAATATCCTTAGTAACAGTGTAACCTAAGGAAACAAAATGTGAGCAACTGTCTGCAGAGATTTCTCACTGCATTACACTCTGAAGCCTCCTTCAGGCAAGAGGCTTTGTTGCCTTACTGACCACTCCATCCTTAGCACAATCCCTGACCAAGCAGGAAGTGGGTGTTCAATGAGTAAATGTTAAACAGTTAAGAATGAGAAATGACCTCAAAGTCCAATAATAGGTGCATTATTTGGTACATTTTGATATACCAAAGAAACCTAACTGTAACTAAGAAATCCTATTTGGTCATTTTAAATTGTATTTTCAAAGAACATTAAATGATAAGAGAAGATGTTCCGGATATAATGTTAAGTGGATAAATAGGGATGAAAAACAATACAAAACAATCCTAATTAAATATATTTAAAATAGTGCATAAGAAAATACAGCAAAATTTAACTGCAGTAATACAAACTTAAGTTATTTTAAGTTTCCGCTTTCAAATTTTTCTGTATTATCCAAATTATCCACAAGGGCTAAAATCTTTTTTTTTAAATGAATTTTCAGTTCCACATTCTACAGTTAGCTAAGTGTAGCATTACAAAAGAGCCAAAGCTTGAGATAGAGATAGGGTTTAAAACACACAGGAAAATCACATCAGATGTCAAAATCACAGACAATGACACAACAATGGGAATCATGACCTAGCCAAACAGACACATGTATTTTTGGGGGACACAATTCAATCCATGACAAACCCCTTAACTATGAGTGTGGTCTGTGACTTCTACGTGGCCATTGCAACTAATTATCGAACTCAGCAGAGAAGTAGAGAGTGCCGTGGGAGGCATGATTGGTGTCAGAACTGGTAGGGATGGTGGAGAGAAGAGGCGTGTCTGACCTCCCCCTCATAGGAATCAGCCTTGGGCTGTTAATCGTAATTCTCCTTCCTCTGTTTGAAGTTAGAGGAGGTCAGACACCACCCCCACACCATTTTTACAGGGTTCTTTGATCACAACTTCCCATCTAAGTTCCACTCTCCATCCTCAAACGTAACCTCTTATGAGTTTGGTGTGCATCTTTCTAGATAGTAGACAGGTACGTAGACAGACAGGCAAGCAGACAGACAGACAGACAGATAGATAGATAACTGCTCCATAGTATCACATTTTATTTAGCCTTTCCCCTACTGATAGAATCAAGAAAGGGGGTGGGTACTCTTTCTCTGAATCTGTTGAAGGAGGGGCTGAGCTAAGTACATCTTACCCTGCTGCTGGTTGTCAGAGGAAAGGAATCTTCTCAAAGGATGGTGTGGGTGGCAGTTCCCAAAAGGGGAGAGCAGACCCAGTCCCTGGTACCTTGAGAAGAAGACCATGTGGGTTGATCTGGGCTTGAGCACGGGCTCCCAGTTTAGAACCTAAGACGTAATCAAGTCATAACAATTTTCTCCTCTTTCTCTCCACACCAAGTTCTGGTTCTCGCAATGTCTCTACACTGGTCCCTTTCTCTTTCCTCTATCATCATCCTAACTGAGGATCTCACCACTTCACATCACTTTAGTGTCTTGGCTCTCCGCCATTTTTCTTCCCTCTAATCCATCCAATACCCCAATGCCAAATAAGTCCTCCAAAAAACAACTCTATATATTACATTTATATGTTAAAACCTTCAAAGGTGCCCTGTTAGTCCCTCTTACTCACTGTTTCCTACTTGGTCTGCCATTGCTCCTGACTTAAATTCCTCTCTTTCCTTCAAACTCCACTTCTTCTGGGAGCCTTGCCCTGGGCTGAGTGATCACCCATATATTCAAACATTCAATAAAGTTTTATTGATGCTACCAAGCACCAATGGAGCCCGGATGGCTCAGTGGTTAAGGGTTTGGCTGCCAACTGAAAGGTTGGCAGCTCGAACCCACCCAGTGGCTCTGCAGAAGAAAGACTTAGCGATCTGCTCCAGTAAAGATTATAGCCTAGGAAATCTTATGGGGCAGTTCGTCTCTGTCACACGGGGTGTCTTTGAGCCAAAAGCAACTCAATAGCACACACCACCACCAAGTACCAGGCACCATCCAAAGCCTGAAGATCTGGCATGCATATGTAGATTACAATGCACCAAAGGTTGTGAATATACTTAATTACAATTTCTTGTTAATTTGTCAGGACCAAAACCAAAAACCAAACCAGTTGCCTTCCAATGTTTCCAACCCATGGCGACCCATGTGTGTCATCGTAGAACTCTGTTCCACAGGGTTTTTAATGTCTGATTTTTCAGAAGTAGATTTCCAGGCCTTTCTTCCGAGGTGCCTCTAGGTGGACTAGAACTGCCAACCTCCAGTAAGTAGCCAAGTGCTTAACCATTTATGCCACCCATGGACTTTGTCAGGATATCCTTTGTTAATTTTAACTAACAGTAACTTCTCGGTATTTGGAAAACATCAAAATAATCCAAGAAATCATCATGCAGTCATAGGCTTTATTTACTCTCACGTACATTTGGTTTGGAGTCCTGGCGGCACAGTGGTTAAGAGCCTAGCGGCTAACCAAGAGGTCAATGGTTCAAATTGACCAGCCGCTCCTTGGAAACCCTATGGGGCAGTTCTACTCTGTCCTACAGGGTCACTATGAGTCGGAATCAACTTGATGGCATTGGGTTATACTTGATTTGGATGTAGGAACAAGTGAGTTTTCAGTTTTTTTCTTTTTCTTTTCAATAATTTGCAAAATAGGACTTGGTGATCTCTAACTATCACTTCCAGCTCTAAGGTTCTAGACTTCAGGATACTTGCAACAGGGCTCTTTCACCACTAGGTGTTGCCATTGACAACACAAAAATTAAATAAAATCAAGGGCTTTACATTATGGAACTACTTGGAAAAACACTAACAAATGTAAAAATAGAAATGTGAAAGCACTTTTAAAAGACAAACCCTATAAAATGCCCATTGGGTGGCTGAGGAGACCTATGTACACATTAAAATAGCCCAGGGCCACGGGCACAATAATAGTTAAGTACTTTCTATATGTTCCTGTAACGGCCTTTAGCAACTTACTGGTCAGCCAGCACAAGGAGGAAATCAGAGGGTCTTAGAATTGGAAGGGAGCTTGTTTGTCTATTAGTTTTCAAATCTTTGATTTTTCCCTCTGGAGTTAGAAACATGTTCTACAACATGACCCAGGACACACATGCACACACACATTCACAGATACAGATGGATGTACACATAGTTGAAACCAAAGTTCACAAACCAACAATACCCCTACTATATGCAATGCATTTTTATATTTTTCTATTTCATTTTTTAAAATACTGGTTAAAAACCAAAAAATTTATTCAGTTGATCTAATATAATTCCTTCCACTAATACATCAGGAAATAGAGGCTCAGAGAGGTGCAGTGACTTGCACTAGGTAACACAGTAAGCCAGGACTAAAAGCCTTTCAGGACACTGGCAGGTTTTTGTTTTGGAAGGCTCTACGATTGGTGTCTCAGTCATCTAGTGCTATTATAACAGAAATACCACAAGTGGGTGGCTTTAACAAATAGAAATTTAATTTCTCACAGTTTAGGACGCTAGAAGTCCAAGTTCAGGGCACCAGTTCTAGGGGAAGGCGTTTTCTCTGTTGCCTCTGGGGAAGGTCCTTGTCTCTTTTCAGCTTCTGTTCCTCAGGTCCTTGGACATCTTCATGCTGCCTGGCATCTATCTTCTCCCATCTCTGCTGGCCTCTCTGTGCCTCATCTGCTCATTTTATATCTCAAAAGTGACTGGCTTAAGACATACCCTACACTGATATGCCCTCATTAACATAATAAAGAAAACCATATTCCCAAATGAGATTACATCCAAAAGTATAAGGATAAGGATTTTCAACAGATATATTTGGGGGACGCAATTCAATCGCAAACACCAGGCAAAAAATCATGAAGTGTCCTTGGCACACTCCAACCACTTCTGCACTTTTCATTCTTCGAAAGCCTGTGGCCAGTATGTGGTGGTGAAAAAAGAACACGACAAAGTATACATGTAGTTACTTACATGCAGTCGTCATTTTAAATATACAGGTTCTTTCGAAAATGCAAATGCGATCACTTTAACTACTCTATTTGAATCCCCTCTGGTGTTCTTTGTGGTTTTGGGGCCAAATCCAACTCTTGGTGTGGCAATAACAGCTTTTCCAGACCTGGCCCAGTCTTGCTAGTCAGCCTCATTCTTCACCATTATGCACCGTCAAGGTCTTTCTCCCATTCTTGGCCTGGCTTAATCCTAAAATTTTCAAGACTGCACTCACATTTCTCCTCTGTGAAGCCTTCTCTGGTGCATGCTTTCCATTCCTCTGCCCCAGCGTTCATCCTACTGTTTGGAATCTCCTCTTTGTCTGTCTGCTCCAAAGACTTGGCATTCTTATGAGCCAGAGTCATGTCTTTCAATTTGGTATCCCAGCACCTAGCTTAGAGCTCAGCACGTAAGAGGAAATCAATACATATTTGCTGAAGTGAGTATCTGCATATTCTTACCCTCAAAATTTTAATCCTAAAAAAAAAAAAAAAAAAATCATCACACTATCAGCTCTGAATTACGTAAGAACTCTGGTTTTGACCAAGCAGAAGTCCATTTCCTAATATCTTGAAACTATGAATAAAAATGCTTATACCTATCATGGCAGGAATGGATGTGAAAACTCAGGTTCCGTTTCTTTTTTCCCCTCAATTTTAATAAGCTCCTGTAGTGGTGGGGAGGTTAAGCTTTGTTTTTTAACCTCAAGCTTGTGAGTTAGTATCCACTGATCAACACAGCCTCTGCTCCTTCCCTGGTGCCTCCAAGAACTGGCCCATCCTCTCCAGTCCACAGACCTGGATCCACTCATAAGGGGCAAACAGCAGCTCTTCTGTGCACACCACCATAGAATATAAAAAAATAGTGGGTCATCACCTTAAATCACTCACTAGTGATCATAAACAAGGGGTAGAAACTGAAAGAGAGAAAATTAAATGCTAATAATGACTAAGTACAATGAGTAACGAAGGGAGAGATCAATCACTGGGGGCTGTGGTACTCGGAAAGAGATGGCTTGGTGAAAGAGTGAATTGTAGAGAATAGGTGAGAACTGGGTAGTTTGTAAGGGGAAGGAAAAGAGTCCTGGTGGCGTAACAGTTAAGTGCTTGGCTGCTAACTGAAAGGTTGGTGGTTCAAACCCAGTAGCTGTTCTGCTGGAGAAAGTGGCAGTCTGCTTCCATAAAGATTTATAGCCTTGAAAACCCTAGAGGGCAGCTCTACTCTGTCCTATAGGGTCACTATGAGACAGAACTGACTCCATGGCAATGAGTTTGGTGGGTTTTGGGAGGGGAAGGAAGTATTTCCAGGAGGGAACCAGCATGAGCGATGGTCAGATAAGGATGTGGACATAGAAGACTCTCCTAATCAGGGATTCCATTTTGCATTACGGAATCAGGCACAAAATGAGGTGGGAGAAGCACGTATGCTGGAGTCCACATTTCAGAGGAACTCCAAAGCCAGTCAGGAGTGGCCAGCTTCAGCTATCCGTAATTGCCCCTTACTCCACACAGTGTTGTGTTCGTTATGAAGCACAGTCAGATTTACATATCATTTGGATATTTTCTATGCCCTTGTTAGGTAAGTAGGATAGATATTGTTGGCTTTATTCCATAGAAATGGTAAAGGACTAAAAAAGATTAAGAAAATTGGCTAAAGCTAGCAAGAGGTCAAGTCCTACCAGAATCCAGTTAAACAAACTCAGTCTAGATCTCTAGACTTCTCCCTACTGCACAGACCCAAGAACTCGAATGGGTCTCAAAAGTCATGTAGCTGAACTTCCCCATTTTACAAATGAGGAAACTGAAGACCAAAGAGGTGAAGCAGTTTCTCCAAGGTCACTCCAAGGAGTTCTCGGAGACTGGCTTGTAGCAGTTTTAACCAGGTTGATTTCTGGGAAGAAGCTAGGAGGAAAAATCCTCATATTGCAGAAAAAGAACCATTACTTTGACAAAACAGAATATTTTTCATTTTTAATGTTTCATAACTGTTGGGATAATAGTCTATCAGCATAATTACATTTTTTAAAATGTAAATTTTTCTTAATCAGAA
The DNA here is from genome assembly GCA_030035585.1 of Dugong dugon. Taxonomy (NCBI): domain Eukaryota; kingdom Metazoa; phylum Chordata; class Mammalia; order Sirenia; family Dugongidae; genus Dugong; species Dugong dugon. The sequence continues at coordinate 86,969,189 of CM057460.1, read as the reverse complement.
GTTAAAAGTTCTTCTTAAGTGAAAAAAAAGTTTTAAAAAGAAATAGAGTTACCTAAGATGGTTCTATCTAGAAAGGGAGGTCTCCAAAATCTGCAGCAAGTCTTCAGAACTTTGTCTGCCACTGATGGAATTTTTAAGTCGTCATCAATCAGAGAACAACAAAATTTGATTTTTTTTTTTAATTACTGTACTTTAGATGAAGGTTTACAGAACAAACTAGCTTCTCAAAACTTTAGATTTTTTTTTTAAAAAATGAGCATTACCCCAAAGTGACAGACTATCACGTCAGAATCTGCTGGCAAAAGATAAATAATATTTTCAGAGAAGTACATCATCCAGATGACACATTATTACGATTTTTTTTTTCTTTTTACACCAGAAATGACATGGTTTGAGAAATGACTTGCTGAGAAATTTGTGTTTACATTAGGGAGGGTGCGGGGGGAAAACGCCTTGCAGAAGTTGAAAAGATGTTAAGTGGTAAATACCAAAATGCCCAACAAGCATATAAGCTGGCTCTCATCCTAGCATGAATATGTGCAGCTCAGCATTTTAAAATTTACTTATAGCTTTTCTAGCAGTTTGAATTAACACTTTCCTATACCTTCATTCCGTTTGTGGAAGCTCAGGCCTTAATCTACAACTCTGGGCTGGAGGTGCTGTCATAGTCCTTTGGATTCACGAGCCGATAATCACCTTCACATAACTGGTTTTGCACAAGTGGGTCACCTTGTAAACAAATGTCCTGAACTTCCTTAATATCCAAGAGTCACGGGGTAATGCCCAGACAACTGTTAAAAAGTAAGTTCAGCTTGTTGTAGTATACATAGAATTGGAAAAGATGGTAGACCAAAACAATACAATAAGGAAAAAAGAAAAAAGAAAAACCAACTAAACGATACAAATAAATGCAACAATAAAGTCACATCCAGACCTGCGGTTTTCCAGGAAGCATGTGCTTCAGAATCACCCCAAAGACCGTTTCAGAAGGTCAAGCCTAAGCCCCCTGCATTTGTAGTTGTAAAAGCTTCTCAGGTGATTCTCACATACGTTCCTCACTGAAAGACACTTACCTAGATTCTCTAAAGAGCCAATTAAATTTTTCTCTTAAGTTCAAGCCCCTAGCAAATTAAAATGAAAAACAAAACAAGCAATCCAAAACTGAAAATTCTTCCAGATTAGGTTCATCTTAATAACTTGTTGTTGTTAATTTGCTGTCAAGTCAATTCCAACCCATGGCAACCTCATGTGTGCAGAGCAGAAGTACTCCATAGGATTTCCTTGGCTGTGATCTTAATGAATGCAGATTGCCAGGCCTTTTTCTTCTGCAGAGCTGCTGGGTGGGTTCAAACCACCAACCTTTAGGTTAGCAGTTGAGTCCAAACCATTTGCAACTTATTTACAGACTGACTGAATGAATATTGAATATAAGAAAGTTGAGTATTTAATGAAAATTTGTACAATACTTCATGATATTTTCTCATGCATTAATGATCTCATATGGGTCTCACAAGAAGCCCCGGTAGTGCAGAGGTTAAGCACTTGGGCTGCTAAACTAAAGGTCTGAACCCAACAGCCGCTCCATGGGAGAAAGATGTAGCAGTCTGCTTGCATAAAGATTACAGCACTGGAAACCCCGTAGGGCAGTTCCACTCTGTTCTATAGGGTCGCTATGAGTGGGAATCGGCTCGGCGTCGGAATCAACTCAGCAGCAACGGGTTTGATTTGGTGAGTCTCAAAACAACCCTGCAAGGTACTTGCTATTCTCATGTTAAAGATGAAGAAAATAAGTATCAGAAACAGGAAGACTTGCTCTAGTCACTAAAATAGTAGAGTAGAGTGGTTGTGGGTTTGACAACTAAAGGAACAAAATTACAGGGAAAGATTTTAAATATTTCCTACAGATTTTTTTAAACTTCTAATTAATATGCCATATTTTGCTTGTAAAAACTCATTATCTCACTTATAATAAAATATTATGTTTTCTTATTTACTCTATGTCTAAATATACACACAAACACACTCTATCCCTTTTGGAGTAAAAAAGAAATAATGCTACTATCTATTGTTCTTATGGTTGATTGCAAGAGAATAAGACAGTCCATGATTAAGACATTAGTTTTCCAGAACATATAAATATTGTATTTTAATTTTCTTTTATATTACAATAAAATGAACATACAAATCCATTTCTCAATCAATCCCCATATCAGAAGAAGGGATGTGAAGTGTTTTGCTCTAATGATGTCAGTGTTTCTGGTATTACTGAGTTAGATTCATTTTTGCTATTTATAGTGATATGTATCTTTGAGGTGTTTCTTGGAAGCATTCAGTATCTCAGTTGCTATCAGACATTTGCTCCTAAGGGGGGAAAAAATCCATGTTAAAATCTTAACAAGATAAGATATTGTACAGTATTGGGTCTATTAAAACCAGTGCTGGCCAGGTAAACTCTAGGCATACTTCATGCTACAATTTCTAAGCACCCTGGGCTCAATATAACAATCTGAAGAAAATAAAAGCCATGAGAATAAAAATAGTTAACTGAGTAATAAAGACTTATTTCAAGAATATCAATATTAAAATAAAACCATTTTTGTAGTTGGGCAAGCATTACTTAGAGCAAAGTAAAATGCTTCCTAAGTGACTGGGTAGGGCACTAGTTGAAAAACTAAAAAACACATCAAAGTTCAGCCTCTTAAAGATGAAATCAAACTTAATATATGGTAGGGCCAGCAGGGACATGTCTAAGTGCACCAAGGACACCAGGATCATTGTTTAACAGCAAAGCATTCAATCCAGGCTTTCCTTTTTACCTTGTCAATCAACATTTCTTTCATCCTGAGAGGTGGCGTTAGCATAACTCAGAGGTAGATTCAGCCCAACAACTGGCCCTACGATGCTCAGCCATGATGTGATGTAGTTGACGTTCCTAGGAAACAAGTGAAAATACAGGTGCTATCAACGTGTCCATTGTAGTTTTGATGAATGGTAGAAAATTAGTCACTCATCAACAGTAATACAAATGAGGCTTTATTCAAAGATATGTGCCCACCACTTGAAACCACAGCATTTCCGAATGCCAGTCCCATTGCTTGGCCAGGATTTGAGGTCCAGAGAGACTATGAGAATCCCTCACTAAGGAAAGTGAGGCAAAGTATTTGGGCTCTTGACTCCCTTTTGATTATTCAAATTTTATACTGAAAATTTATAGCATTTACTAAAGTAGCAGAGTGCAGTGGTTAAGAGCATGGCTCTGGAACAAAAATGCCAGAGTTCACATCCCAGATCTACCGCTTAGCTAGCCGTGTGACCTTCACCAGGTCATTCAGCCCTCTGTGCTTTAGCTTCTTCATCTGTAAACTAAGTAAAATAATGGTACCAAGATCATAGGGTTGCTAGAAAAATCAGATGAGTCAATATATCCAAAAACTTAGAGCAATGCCTAGCACATGGTAAAAATCAATAAATGTCAGCCATTATTATTATTACAAAAATATTTCTTTTTAGTTTGGCTTTTATAGTCACATAAAAAGATTTACACTTTTAAAATAAGAATATAAACCAATGTGTCTTGATGGTGTTTCTCACCTATTGATTCTTCGGGAATTCTTTAATACAGGAGTCATGAATTCATTCGTCTTGCAGGGATGAAGTACAAAAAAGGGTTGCCCAAGTACTGGATGTTCCTGAAAGAATAAAAGTTAATCTAGGATTGCCAGGGTGAGTTAACTTTGAAAAATTTAAAATAAATAATTTGTTTTACTCCTTTAAAATAAAGGTTTATTTTAAATTCCAAGTTATTAAATTAAGAAATAGGTTGATATCCTATTTTTAAATATAATTTACGATCTAAATAGGAGAAGAAGTTGGTGAGAAGGCGCTATTCATTGATAAATAGTGTAATCAAGTACAGTAAGCACACAGTTTTGTTTACACAATACAAATTGCAGATAAATTTTATCTGTTCCTCTAACTCTTTGTAAGTCAACATTTTCTTTGGCCTGCAATTATTCTTTTGTTTTTCCCTCAAGGATGTCCACAAAGCCCAATAGCCTGAGCATCTGAACAATGCATTTCATTCACCTCATTGTTAACGTGAGGGGACCATGATCACTTGCACATTTTTTGTTTTACATAACTTTTGTCAACATGTTCATTGCTTCAAGACTAACTGCAGTTCAGTGAGTAGAATGGGGGGATGAAATGGCCTACACTATTCAAATTGTTCTATTTCTGTCTGCCTGTCTGTCTCTGAGTTTTTTGTCTGTTTCCCTTTCTGTCTCTCCCACGCCTATAGGGCTGAGTTCCTACGAATTAAAACCCGTATGATGTAACTCCATTGCCTTTGTAAGAGAATGACTGAATATAAGGTAGAGGCCAGACTGCTGTCAGTTTAGGAATGTGGACCTTATTTAGCAAGCAATGGGGAGCCCTACAAGGTTTCTATATAGGTAAGTAATCTAACCACAAGCTCTAGCAACATGAAAACAATTATTGATGATATATTTCTAGATTATTTACACTGCAGATTAACTATTATGCCGTAGACTGCTAACTCAAATACTACAAAGACTATGTAGGTGACATAAGGGGAAAGGGGGTCGCCAGTTAAATAAAACAGGTGATGGGGATTGTGGGAGACTGGAGAGTGTGCCTATCCAAGGACATACTTACGACTCTGCTCCAGCCAACTATGCCATGTGGGAAGGCAGGTTCAGTGTGCCTGATCTTCCTATTTGTCAAAAAATAACCTGGAAATCTAGATTTGTAAATCTAGATTTGTTGTAAATCCTAACCCCTATACCTGTGGTTATAATCCCATTTGGGAATACATTTTCTTTGTTATGTTAATGAGGCAGTATTAGTGCAGGGTATGATGTGTCTTAAACCAATCACTTTCTGAGATATAAAAGAACAGATATGGACAGAGGAAGCAAGTAAAGATGGGGGAAGATAGATGCCATGCCACATGAAGATCACCAAGGAGCTAAGGAACAGAAGCTGAAGAGACAAGGACCTTCTTCCAGAGCCAACAGAGATAGAAAGCCTTCCCTTAGAGCCTGTCTCCTGATTTCAGACTTCTAGCCTCCTAAGGTGTGAGAAAATAAATTTCTGTTTGTTAAAGCCACCCACTTGTAGTATTTCTGTTTTAGCAGCACTAGATAAATAAGATGGGACCTTGGTAGCACAGCAGTTAAGAGCTTAGGCTGTTAATGAGAAGGTCAGCAGTTAGAATCAACCAGCCACTCCTTGGAAACAGTTCTACTATGGGGCAGTTCTACTCTGTCCTATAGAGTTGCTATGAGTTGGAACTGACTTGATGGCAACAGGTTTGGTTTTGGTTTAGATAACTAAATTGGTTTTTTTTTTTTTTAAACATGGTATGTGCCAAATAAAATATGGGCTGAATTTGGACTAGGGGCTGCCTATCTTGTCAGCCAGTCCCAGGAGAAACTTGAATATAAATGAATCAAAAATGGCCTCTGTGTTTTGGCTCCCCCGTTGTTTACTTTTTCACAGCAAGCTGAGGCCCGTTAGTCCAAAACAGGCCACTGGCACCAAAGTCAAATGTGTGCACATCCAACTGTTTTAAAAAAATAACCCAAATAAGCAGATTTTTAGCCACATACAGCCTGTCTACTTCACAAACCCTGTGACTGCACCCAACATTTGCTAGCCCCCGAGATGAATTCTGTAGTTATAAGGACCCTAAGGTGTTGCTGCCTTTGGAGTTCTTTGACCCAGGGACTCTCTACCTTGCTGCACGGGGCATCACCTAGGGACAGGTAAGCTTTCCCCCAACCCTCCTCCTCTTGCCCAGGGTTTTTTATGCCCTCTTCCTGCAGCTTGCCTTGAAGACCTCCTGCTGTGGGGACTGTCTCCTGCATGTGGCTGTCAATGTCTCGTCTGTCAATGTGTTGGCCCCAAGATAGTATAACACTATCTTGTGGTTTCCTTTATTAGTCCCGAATTTTCTTCAACTCATTACAAAGGTGAACTCAGAGCTCTCCATGGGAAGAATCATGCGGTTATCCCTTCTGCCTCCACCTTCCACCCCAAAACATTCATGTCAGCATGCATGTGCACACACTCACAAGAAATGGGAGAGACAGTTCCACTTTTGGTGACAGTGGGTGTGGAGACTGTGGGGTTTGTGTGTGTGTGTGTGTGTGTGTGTGTGTGTGTGTATGTGTGCGTGCAATGTGGGTTGAGTTATCCACTGATTAACTAGGCTTTGTGGTCATAGCCCAGATGTGTTAAGCCTACAGCAAGTCCTGCTGTACAACATGATTCTGACTTCCCTTATCTGCCTTAAACTAATATTTATTAATTCAACACATATTTATTATGTTCTGTGTCTTCCAAGAGCAGTTCTAGAGACGACTGTATCTGTGAAGCAAACAAGGTTCTTGTTCCTGTGGAAGTTAGATTCCAGTGCAGGACAAAGCTAATAAGAACAGAGAATAAATAAATACACAATTAAGATGATTTCAGATAAAAATAGCACTCTAAAGAAAATAAACAGGGTAATGTGATTTTGGAGGGATGGTGGTGATAACTTAGATCTGGTGCAAGGGAAGGCCTTACTGAGGAGGTGATATTTGAACTGAGATCAGAATGACAAGAAAGAATGAAATATGCAGAGGTATGGAGACAGAGTGCTGGAAGCAGAAGACCCTAAGGGGAAGTGAGCACAGGAAACGTGCATAGGAAATGCAAACACATTTTAGAATTATCTTGGACTACAAATAATTGCTGTTTGGAAGTTTGGGATTAAAAAAACTAAATCAAGTCTAAACTCGTTTTGGATTACTTGTGCAATCACTAGTGGAAGGAATAAAGAGCTGTAACCAAATCTTATCAATGTGGAAACATGTTACCTTCTTTACTAAAATGAAACCTAGACTTTCAAGGTTGGCATTAGAAAAAAACACTCATAATGGGGAGGATCAGCTGAGCCATGCAGCCTCCACTTCTCTCCAAGACTCACCCTCCTTTTGGGGTTCCTTGAAGATTACCATCACCAGTTTTACTCTGATCTCATGTGGAAATTCCTCTCACTTTAAATACTCTGGCGCAAGCTTCCCACAGCTGAGCCAGAATGGACCATAAGAACAAAAACCAGTTGCCAAAAAACCAGTTGCCATTGAGTTGATTCCAACTCATGGCAACCCCGTGTATTTCAGAATAGAACTGAGTTCCATAGGTTTTCAATGGCTGTGATCTTTTGAAAGTAGATCACCAGGTCTTTCATCAGGTGCCTCTGTATGGATTCAAACCACCAACGTTTAGGTTAGTAGTTGAGTTTTTAACCATTTGCACCACTCAGGGACTCCACCATTCAAACAAGACTCATCTGAAAGCTTGGGGATATTGAAAGGAAAATAAACACAAAGAGCGATAGGCTCTTAAAGATCCAGATTGTTAACAGTGCTGGGTCTCACTGGCCCATCCAAGTTATGCAGGACACTAGCAAAAAGAGATCTTCTCTGGGCCTCCCCTTCCTGGCCTACATGGTAGATGGAAGAACTCACAACCATGACCCACGAGTACCCCCCAAGATGTTTAACCCCTCTCAGTTCAGTTTTCTCTATGAGGACTTGGTGACTCTCATGAGGAATGGCTTCATCAGACAGGCAAAACTTTGCCTCTTACTTACAGGCCTCAGGCCTAACCCTAACAAGACCTCCAAAATAAATAAATAAATAAAAATTTTAAAAAAACCATATCAGAGTATAACAAGAGATGCTTACACTTTTACAACTCAAGGGACCATTTTCTTAGAGCAGACTTAGGCCCATATCACACTGCAGCTCTGCTCATTTGATGCTGCTTGGTAAAGACTTGGACTTTACTTGTATAAGTGGTCTTTTGCTCATTCCATTTAGTGAGTGGATAGGAGCAGGGGCTCTGCAGTTAGACTCTTTGGGGTTACGTTCAGGCTCCATCATTTAGTAGCTGTGTTTGCCTTTGGGCAAACCACTTAAACATTTTGTGTCTGTTTCCTCATCTGATATCTGGGACTAATGATAGCATCTACCTCCTAGATTTATTGTAACCTAGAAAAGGGCTTAGAACAGTGCCTGAAACATAGTAAGCATTTCCTTGGCTACTTTTATTATTCAAATTCACTGGTATCTAAGCAGACAAGAATAACAGCACCTAGACATTCAGTATATGGTCTTATAATGCTCTATATTAAAGCCCAATTTCAATATCTAAGAATGGTAAGCTCCTATAGAGCTATGTAACATGGTAAAAACATCACTGTTTGGTGTATCAATGTTTAGGAACATGTGACAACTAATTATAATCACAGGGAAGAAAAGCTTGAATTAGTAAAGGTCTAGATATATACAGCAACTAGAACACTCAATATATTGATACTCAGGGTAAATTAATGGAAAATAATTTAAATATATTTAAAATAAAAGCTCATGCACTTCAAAAACACATAAGTAATCTAGAACATTTTAATATTTATTTTTCCTCAAACAACATAAAAAACAGTCATATTAGCATTTAAGTTTATGTTCTAATAAAATGAAATTCTTGGTAATGATCATGTGAAACAGTTATTTAAATAATAGAGACTTTCATGTCAGAATAGCTCTTAGAATAGTTTGGGTATTTCTTTAACGTGGGTTTGGCAATCTGAAAAAAAAAACTTAAAATTATTTATCATTTAAGATATGAAGGCCTTATATCTATGTAATTAGACAGAATATATTAAAATGAATGGCTGTCTTTAAAAAATCAAAATTATATTGTTTTGGTAAGATGATCTTGGTTTAAAAAAAATTAAGCTATGCTATGTTGATTAGCTTAAAAGAGGAATTATAATAAGGCATATTTATATAATCTTTTAAGAAAAGTTTTATAAATAAATAACAATAGCTGGTGAGACTTCCAGCTATGGCAGAATAAAGAGATCAGAAAACAAGTAAAAAACTGAAAAAAAAATTGTTAAAAACAACCATTTCAAAACTCTGGAAATCAACCAAAGACAAAAAATTTGAGAAGTATTTAATTCATGGAAAACTGCTAGAACTCCAGTAAGAAACAGAGGAAGTCTGCAGTCTTCACTCCTAGAAAGGCTCCCATATCCATCTCCTTTCCCTCAGATCCATCAGCAGGAAAGTTTCACTAGGGTGGGACTGGCTGTGAAAACCATAACTGTGTTGCCAAAGGGGCTGACGTGATGTCCAACAGAAGGTGTAAACTCCTGCTTAGCAGCATTGGCAATAAAAATAGCAAAATAGATACTAAATTAACAACAAGAAACTGCAGCTTTGCTAGCCAAAGGTTGTGGTCCCAGTTGAGGCAAGCAGTAGACCAGTCAGAAATTTAATCAAGAGATTCTAGAAATGAGATTAGCAATAGAAGGCTCTCCAAGCATCCTTGGCTGACTGGGAAACTATGAGACATCAGACAGCCTGATGGAAAGTAAAAGCTGAAGCAGACTTGAAATAGACCTGAATTTTGAATGTGCTCCTCAACTCATACATAGATCCATCAGCAAAGGGGTAAGGCCTTTAGAGGCTGAGGTATTTTAACACAACCTCTGTCTAATCATGGAGCTCTGGTGGTGCAGTGGTTTAAGAGCCTGGCTGCTAACCAAAAGGTCGGCAGTTCAAATTCACCAGCTCATCCTGGGAACTCTATGGGGCAGTTCTACTCTGTCCTATAGGATTGCTATGAGTCGGAATCGACTCAACATCAATGGGTTTGTTTTGTTTTGTTTTTTGTCTAATCATTGGCTGAGCAGCAACCTATGAAGATGTAGCTAGGTAAACACTAGCAAACCAGGCTAAAAAGTAAAATAAGAATAAAAAAAAATTAGCAGAGATACCTGTGGCCACACTTACGGGGAGACAGATTCTGCAGATGAAGCCTGGGCAAGTTGCTAAAAAAGCAAAAACAAAACAAACAAAAAACAACAGCAACAACAACAACAACACAACCTCTGGGGAAAAAAGTCAGAATCTAGAATTGCTATATATACAAAAAATATTATATAAAATGTCCAATTTTCAAATAAATTTATGAGACACATAAAGAAACAGAAAAGTACGATGAATACTCAGGAAAAAAGTAAATAATAAAAACTGACTCTGAGATTTAGATTTGGATTTAGTAAACAAAGAATTTAAAGTAGCTATTATAAATATTAAACCAAACCCACTGTAGTCAAGTTAATTCTGACTCATAGCGACCCTGGTGGCGCAGTGTTTAAGAGCTTGGCTGCTAACCAAAAGGCTGGCAGTTCAAACCCACCAGCTGCTCCTTGGAAACCCTATGGGGCAATTCTACTCTGCCCTATAGGGTCACTATGAGTCAGAATTGACTCGATGGCAATGCATTGTTTATTGTTGTTTATTATAAATAAATTCAAAAAATTAAATAAAACTATGTCTAAAGAATTAAAGGGAAAAAAATGATGAAATGGCTCTACAAATAGAGACTATCAATAAAAGAATACAAACTATAAAAAAGAGCCAAATGAAAATTCTTGAGTTGAAAAGTACATCAGACACCTGTGGGACAACATCAAATGTACCAACATACGTGCAATGGGAGTCTGAGATTGAGAGAACAGAGAGAAATAGGCAGACAAAATACTCGGTGAAAACTTCCAAAATCTGATGAAAAACAATCTGAATATCCAAGAAGCTCAACGAACCTTAAGTAAAACACAAAGAGATCCACATCTAGATACATCATAGTCAAATCAAAGAGAGAAAATCTTGAAAGCAGTGGAAGAGAAAGGACTCATCACACAACGTGGTTGTTGTTGTGGTTGTTAGTTGCTGTTGAGTCAGTTCTAACTGATGGTAACCCTATGTGTGCAGAGTAGAACTGCTCCATAGGGTTTTCAAATCTGTGGCCTTCTTGAAGCAAATTGTCAGGCCTTTTCTTCCGTGGCACCACTAGGTCGGTTCAAACTGCCAACCTTTCAGTTAAAAGTTGAGTGCAAATCATTTGTACCACCTAGGGATCTTCACATAAAGGGAAATAATAATAATACATTGAATGGCTGAATTTTCATCAGTCCAAAAAGCAGTAGAATGACAAAGTGCTGGGGTGGGGGTGGGGGGCTGTCAACCAACAATTCTATAATCTAGCAAAACTACCCTTCAAAAATGAAAGTGATATAAATACATTCCCAGGTAAACAGACTGAGAGAATTCCTTAAAGACCTGTCTTATAAGATATACTAAAGGAAGAAGGAAGTCCTTCACTAAATAACACCTCGGGTAACTCAAATTCACAGGAAAAAAATGAAGAACATCATAAAGAGTAATTATAAAAGACTGATTAAATATTTTCTTTCTTTTGTCTTTTAATTTCTTTAGAAGATGTAAGATTATATAAAGTAAAAATTATCATACTGTATTGTTGGTTTATAACATATATATATATATATAAAATACATAATAATAATAGCACAAAAAAGGTGGGAGGAAATTGAGCTATATTGGAGCAAAGCTGCTCTATTTTAGCAGAATTAAGTCAGTATTAACCATGTTTCTATTCTTAGAATTTTAGCAAAGGTATTGTTTTTGAGAGCATTTAGTACCTGAACTTCCTTCTTGTTGTTAAATAAATCTTTAAGTACGTTGTTGATCATGAGCATAGTTTTCCTAGCTATGTGTCAAAAGCATCCATAATTAATTACATGGCTAAATGTACATGATTCAACACCCAATAATTCACATGTATCAGCTTCTCTTAGTGACGGCAAACTAATCGAATCCTTAATCAATTTCAAATACAGATGGAAAATTAATTTTAAAAATACTGAAAATAAATCCTTGCTTTTGAATGTATAAAACCAAAAACCAAACTCATTGCCACTGAGTCGATTCTGACTCATAGCAACCCTATAGGACAGAGTAGAACTACCCCAGCACACGTTAGTCCTCAAAGTGACATCTTTGCTTTTTAACACTTTAAAGAGGTCTTTTGCAGCAGACTTGTCCAATGCAATATGTTGTTTGATTTCCTGACTGCTGCTTCCGTGGGTGTCGTTTGTGGATCCAAGTAAAATGACATCCTTGACAACGTCAAGGCTAATCTTATAGATATCTTAATGCTGCAGAAACGACAGAATCCAGTTAGCCTTGAGATGTGAGTCAATACTTTATTTTCAGTTAAATTCAATTAGCTGATCCTGCAAGTTCAGCAGTTTGTATTGAGATAAAGTAGGGTAGAGAATTTACAAATAATTTGAGGCATTTGATCAGTGTAGACAATCAGTCTGGATAGTGTTCTCCTAAAGCCATTTTTCTGCTACACAGGTTTTTACTTTTTTTAAGGCTTATGTTATCAGGAAAAATTTTCTGTATTTTCCACTTTCCCCTACAAACAGCCAAAATCTGAGATGAAAGCAGCCTTTAGTTGGTTTAAGAACTAGAAAAAATGTGTGGGAGTTCCAAAAAATCTACAGTCCTATACCTTATTTGTTTAACATACCATTTTCAGAAATGGAAGAACATCAAAACTGTCAGGATCTTTTTAGTGACATTTCTTAGATCAATGCAGAAGGTAAATTCATGTGAAAGTGCTACCATCTGCTGTCAGTACTAATGAACTGATGCAAATCTGCGCTGAGAAAAATGTCAGTGTAGAAATACATGCAGCCAATGAACTGTGTTAGGCTTACAACTCCATAAACACTTCTACTGGAACAAAGTTCTGCTAAATGGTTTTCTGTGAAGATAGAAATGATGGGTCAGATTTCTATCTCTGTAACTCCAGAGGAGTTATGTAGGCACATTTCCTTACGAAATTTAATTTAGCAATGGTTAAATGTCTCATAAAATAAGTCTGACATGAATACTGTGAATTGGTTTCAGATCTATTAGATACGACTATCACAAGGAAATGATAATACTGTAACTTCATTCTTACATCTAATAAATGTGATGAGTTACTTGGTTCATTCCTTAATTTTCTTGGCTCTCCAGGAAGGCAAAAATATAATTTCAATACTAAGCTTTCATCCAGTTTCTTATTCCAGATTGATCAAGTTTGCCTTCCACTCTGGGCACATTCCTCAGAAATGGAGAAAGGTATCTCCCTCATCTACCCTCTTAAGCAGGGAAAGGAAAATGACTTTTGAGCACCTACTAAGTCTCAGGCACTGTGCTAAGTGCTTTACATGGTAACCTATCACAATAACTGTTTAAGGAAGGCTTTATTATTGCCACTTCATGAAACAAGTTCAAACAGATTATGCTTAAGAGCTTTCACATAGTAAGGGGCAAAGCACAGCCACATCTCGAAGTTCACACTCTTTACACTGTACCTCCTTGCCCCACTGACCAGAGCTGGTGTTAAGTATAGCCCCTGGCTAAATCCTCTCTACTCTACCTCTTCTAAACCTTATTTCCTCATTTTAAATACACTCATGCGCCACATAACATTTGTTAGGGCAACGTCTGATCGCATATACATCCATGGTCCCATAAGTTTATAACAGACTTCAGAAATCTCAATCAGAGAACAGGACAAAGCAGACATAACAGGATGTAGTGCACACAACAGCTTTCCACACGTAATACATGTATCTCATGTCTCTTGTATACAAAGCAATTGCACTGCCAGGCATATAATGGTATAGTACATATATACCTATAATACATATGTCTTGATAGTCAGGGAGCCCTGGTGGTGCAGTAGTTAAGTGCTGCGGCTGCTAATCAAAAGGTTAGCAGTTTAAATTCACCAGTTGCTCCTTGGAAACCCTACGGGGCAGTTCTACTCTGTCCTATGAGGGTCTCTATGAGTTGGAATCAACTCGACGCCAACAGATTTTTTTTTTTTTAATCATCATAATAAACGCCTATGTTACTAATGACCAAAGACCAGATGAGTTATGGAATGGCATCAAGGACATCATACATTAAGGAAGCAAGGGGTCATTAAAAAGACAGGAAAGAAAGAAAAGACCAAAATGGATGTCAGAAGAGACTCTGAAACTTGCTCTTGGACGTTGAGTAGTTAAAGCAAAAGGAAGAAATGATGAAGTAAAAGAGCTGAATAGAAGGTTTCAAAGGGTGGCTCAAGAAGACAAAGTAAAGTATTATAATAACATGTGCAAAGAGCTGGAGATAGAAAACCAAAAGGGAGGAACACGCTCGGCATTTCTCAAGCTGAAAGAACTGAAGAAAAAATTCAGACCTCGAGTTGCAATAGTGAAGAATTCTATGGGGAATATATTAAATGACACAGGAAGCAACAAAAGAAGATGGAGGGAATACACAGAGTCATTATACCATGAAGAATTGGTTGACATTCAACCATTTCAAGAGGTAGCATATGATCAGGAACCGATGGTACTGAAGGAAGAAGTCCAAGCTGGACTGAAGGCACTGGCGAAAAACAAGGCTCCAGGAATTGACGGGATATCAATTGAGATGTTTCAACAAACAGATGCAGTGCTGGAAGTGCTCACTCATCTCCGCCAAGAAACTTGGAAGACAGCTACCTGGCCAACCAACTGGAAGAGATCCATATTTATTCCTATTCCCAAGAAAGGTGATCCAATTGAATGCAGAAATTATCAAACAATATCATAATGTCACAAGCAAGTAAAATTTTGCTGAAGATCATTCAAAAGTGGCTACAGCAGTATGTCAACAGGGAACTGCCAGAAATTCAGGCCGGATTCAGAAAAGAGGACGTGGAACCAGGGATATCACTGCTGATGTCAGATGGATCTGGCTGAAAGCAGAGAATACCAGAAAGATGTTCACCTGTGTTTTATTAACTATGCAAAGGCATTCGACTGTGTGGATAATAACAAATTTTGGGAAACACTGCAAAGAATGGGAATTCCAGAACACTTAATTGTGCTCGTGAGGAATCTGTACATAGATGAAGAAGCAGTCATTGGAAAAAAACAAGGGGATACTGCGTGGTTTAAAGTCAGGAAACGTGTGTCAGGGTTGCATCCTTTCACCGTATCTATTCAATGTGTATGCTGAGCAAATAATCCGAGAAACTGGAATATATGAAGAAGAAGGGGGCATCAGGATTGGAGGAAGACTCATTAACAACCCGCGTTATGCAGATGACACAACCATTCTTGCTGAAAGTGAAGAGGATTTAAAGCACTTACTGATGAAGATCAAGACCACAGCCTACGGTATGGATTACACCTCAACATAAAGAAAACAAAAATCCTCACAAGTGGCAACATCACGATAAATGAAGAAAAGACTGAAGCTGTCCAGGGTTTCATTTTACTTGGATCCACAATCAACACCCATGAAGCAGGGTCAACAAATCAAAAGACGCACTGCACTGGGCAAATCTTCTGCATAAGACCTCTTTAAAGTGTCGAAAAGCCAAGGTGTCATCCTGAAGACTAAGGTGAGCCTGACCCAAACCATGGTATTTTCAATCGCATCATATGCATGGGAAAGCTGGAAAATGAATAAGGAAGACCAAAGAATTGATGCCTTTGAATTGTGGTGTTGACAAAGAATACTGAATATACCATGGACTGACAAAAGAATGAATGAATCTGTCTTGGAAGAAGTACAAGAACGCTTCTTAGAAGCGTAGATGTCAAGACTACATCTTGCATATTTTGGACATGTTGTCAGAAGGAACCAGTTCCTGGAGAAGGACATCATGCTTGCTAAAGTACAGGGTCAGAGAAAAAGAGGAAGACCCTCAACGAGATGGATTGACAACAATGGCTGCAACAATGGGCTCAAGCATAACAATGATTGTGAGCATGGCGCAGGATCAGGCAGTGTTTCGTTCTGTGCTACACAGGGTTGCTATGAGTCAGAACCGACTTGATGGCACCTAACAACAACAACAACATGTTACTGGCTTATGTATGTACTATACTGTATTTTCTATCGCTATTTTAATATGAACTTTCCCTACTTACAAATTAAAAGTTATTGTATAACAGTGTATGCTTTGACTCGTAGGCAGCAGCATCCAATCTCATGTATCACATGTCTCTGGAGCGCTGTAGCGTTATCCCTCTGTTTAATTTTCTTTCGAAAATATTACCATGAAGTGCATCATGGCTCCCAAACACGGCAAAACCAGTGCTAGTGATAGCAGCATCAAGAGGCAAAGGAGAGATATTGACTTGGAAATGAAACAAAAGTTATTAAACAACGTGAAGGTGGAAAATCAGTGAATGCTACTGCTTGTGACTTAGGCATGTTAGCACAACTTCCAAATCACATAACCTCCTATTTCACAGAATGTATCATGGATGTTAAGTGACGCATTACTGTAATGTGTTTTCATAAAATTGTAAGAGCAATACATATAGAAAGTTTGGAAAATACAGAAAAGAACAAAGAATAAAAGCCAGATAATCCAAAGCCACCTGACTCAGATTTAATCATAGCTTAGTGAATTTCCTTTTAGACTTCTTCACACACACCTACATACGTCGTATTTTGTTTATGGAACAGATATTTATTGAGTCCTAGTATGTGTCAGTCCCTGCCATATGCGTCTTTTGTTGAGCCTCTCTAAGTATCTTTGTTTCCTATTTTACTAATCTCTGCACTTTATTATTTCCTTCCCTTGATTAAGGAGCCCTGGTGGCACATTGTTTAAGCGCTCAGCTGCTAACCTAAAGGTCGGCAGTTCTAACCTGCCAGCTGCTCCTCAGGAGAAAGATGTGTCAGTCTGCTTCCATAAAGATTTATAGACTTGGAAACACTATGGGGCAGTTCTACTATGTCCTATAGGGTCATTATGAATTGAAATCAGGTCAGTATGAGCTGAAACCGACTTGACAGCAACAGGTATAGGTATATTATTTTATTTAGGTATATTTTGTTGTTCTTGTTTAATTTTTTAATGTTCAATATGTGATTAAAAAGATTGTATATAAAGAACATGTAATCTTCAGCTTTTGCCTACAGTGTTCTACTCATGCCCATGAGCTTAAGCTTGTCAGTTGTGCTGTTCACATCTTCTATATCCTTGTCTGCTAGATCTATCAACGTCTAAGAGAAGTTCAAATCTTACCTATTACAGTGGCTTTGTCCATTTCTGCTTGTAGTCTGTCAATTTTTGCTTTATGCCTTCTGAAGCTGTGCTATTAAAATGTATAGAAGTAGATCTTCCTAGAGATTTGAAATGTTACATCAGTTTGAAGTGATAATATTTATTTCTGATTATGCTTTCTGCCTAAAATGGATTTTTATCTGATATTAATATAGCTGCAACAGCTTTCTGTTTACTTTATGCAATTTTTTAAAAATTTGACCTTCAATCTTTCTGTGTCCTTAAATTTGAGATATTTCCTGTAGATCCACTCTGACAACCTGTCTCTTAACTGGAGTGTTTAGTTCACATACAGGAACTGTGATTACTGATAGAATTTGATTTCATGTCTTCCATCTTTATTTTGGACTTTCTACTCATTCTGCTTTTAATGTT
Organism: Dugong dugon; assembly: GCA_030035585.1. Lineage (NCBI taxonomy): Eukaryota > Metazoa > Chordata > Mammalia > Sirenia > Dugongidae > Dugong > Dugong dugon. The sequence goes on along the minus strand of CM057460.1, from coordinate 86,951,750 downwards.
TCTTCTTTTGCTTTTTCCCTCTTCTCTTGAATTCATTTTGACTGATAAAGTATAGGCATTTTTTTTTAATGTTTTTCTCACTGCTTTTCTCTTTTTATTACCTTGAAAATTATACATTGTATTTCTAAACTTTGTTATTATCCTAAAAATTTTTAATGAATATTTCACTTAATAAAGTCTATAGTTACTTAATATCTTTATCTTCCTCCCAAATAATTCAAGGACCTTAGGATCTTTAACTCTGATCACCTCTTACAGACTTATTATTTCAACTGTATCTTATTTTATTTTTTAACTGCATAAATTAAATATCATTTGTGTGTGTTTTATAAGTCAATGCTTATTGACATTCATGCCCATTTTTACTATTCTTTTTGTTCACCACTGTTTTTCCTATATCTCAGATCTCCCTTCTGGGATCACTTTTTTTGTTACTGAATATGTCCTTCAAAGCACCCTTTAGAGAATATCTGCGGGTAGTTAACAACTATATTCTTTCAGCACTTTGAATATTTTGTCCCATTTTCTTCTGGCTTCCATTTTTTCCTGTGAACTATCAGTCTAATAGATATTCCTTTTAAGATCTTCTCTTTCTCTCTGGTGTTTCATTACAATGTGTAAAACTAAAAACCTGTTGCCATCAAGTTGATCTTGACTCATAGCGACCCTATAGGACAGAGAAGAACTGCCCCATAGGGTTTCCAAGGAGTGGTTTGGGGATTTGAACTGCCGACATTTTGGTTAGCAGTCGTGGCTCTTAACCACTGTGCTACCAGGACTCCATAAGGTGTCTAGGTATGGATTTATTTTTATTTATTCTGCTTGGGATTCATTGAGCTTTGTGAATCTAAATGTCGGTGTACCTTCACCAATTCTGGAAAATTCCCAGCATCAGACCTTTGAATATTGCCTCTCCTCTACTCTCCCTATTCTCTCCTTCTGGAACTCCTGTTAGACATGTATTAGTCCTCCTCTATCCCTTGTATCTGTTAACCTGTTATCATATATTTTCCATCTCGTCATCATTTTTTGCTACAATATTTATTATTTCTTCAGTCCATCTTCCAATACATTAATTCTCCCTTTAACTGTATTTATCTGCATTGTAGTCTAGGCCTTCTCATTTAACTACTTATCTTCCTTTCTAAAGGTTCTATCTGATTATTTCTTAAATCTGCCTGATTATTTTTGATAGACTCTTACTCCCATATCATACTTTCAGTATTTTCTTTCATTCCTTAAATATATTCAACACACTTATTTTATATTTTTACACCAAATAATTTCAATATTTGAATTTGTTGGTTTAATACTGCATCTTGTTGTTTCTGCTGATCCTCATTCATTGTGTCTTGTTATGAATTCTGTACTTTTTTTGGTGAACTTATTTGAGGCCTGGAATTAAAAGTGCATCCTCCCAGAGAAGTTTACAGGAGGTCGGGGGAGATGTGTGATGGGATTCCCACTCCCTACCTACGTGAGGGTAGACCTGTGTTTAGGAATTTTCTGGGGAGATTTTTTTCTCTTTTTATCTGTTCTTTACAGAGTCAAAGTTGAAACAGTCAAATGGGGGAAAGGGAACAATTTAAAAATATATAGAATAGAGAGAACAATGGTGGGAGGGAGTGATTTTAGATAAGTTGGTCAGGGAAGGCTTCTTTGCAGATGTAACATTTGAACAGAGATCTAACCTAGTAAGGAAGAAGGTCATGTAAGTCTTTGGGAAAAGAGCATTTCCAGCTTGGGAACAACAAGTGCAAAGACCCTAGTGTAGGAGAGTGCTTGGAATGTTCAAAGAATAGCAAGAAGGCCAGAGTGGTCAGGCACAATGAAGAAGAATAGCATTGGAAAGTAACAGTGGAGAGATAGCCAAGAGTCAAGATCATGTAGGGCATTATAAAACATGGGAAGGGCTTGGGATTTTATTCTGAGAATGATGGGGAGACTTCGAGGATTCTGAACAGAGAAGTGATATGTTCTGATTTATATTTTAACATTGCTGTTGATATTGCTAAAGAGCAACAGGGGAAGCAGGAAGAGCAGAAGAGCAGAAGAGCAGGAAGAGGCTATTGAAGTAGTCCAGTGGAAAGCACCCGTGGCCCGAATGCTACTTCTCTTCTTGGCGTAAAATCAGGGATAGCAGCACCTCCTTGTATGTTTATGGTTGTCCCCAGATAATAAAAACCTCACTGTTTTCTCAAATATTTCCTTCAAAGTGTATCTAAAAGCAAAGAAGAGGGTTTGAGAATAGGGTTAGGAATAACTCTACACATGCTTTTTACTTTAAAAACTTGTGCGAATTACATAGTATATATAAAATCTACGCATTATGCATTACTTTTCCATACAAATAATATTCTAAGATATTATTGAGAAAAACATCGGATGTAATAAGATGCATATTTTAATTATGTGAGCTATCCTACCCTCTGCCACACTACTATATCCCCCTAGGATATGTTACCCAGACTAAGAAGCAGAGTCAAATACTACTAAAATATATAACATACACACACCTTCCTAATTTACTTACTTCTTTATTCCCTGATGTGTTTTTCACTACTACGTATAACAGACATTACCGAATACCTCCTGTGGGTAAGGCTCCATGCTATCTATCCATCCATCCATCATACATTTATTCAACAGATATTTATGGCACATGTTCTGTGTGACAGGCACTGTTCTAGGCTTTGAGGATATAAGTGTATTGAAGACAGAAGAAAACCCTGCTCTCATGAAGTTTACATTCTAGTCTTAGGTACTAGAAAGATATAAAACAACAACCCATTATCTCAACTCATGGTGTTTACAGTCCTGATACAGCCCCAGTACTAAGTCCTTGATTGTACCTCTTTGGGAGAGAGCCTCAAAGATGAAATGAGTTTGTCACTATCCCACTCCCCTTCGCTTTGGATTTCAAAAGAGAAAGGAAAAGCTGACCCCCAAGGAGAAGACCACTTTCATTAGGTCTGATGATGGGGGAGGAGTAACCGGATTTGTGACTGGGAACAAGAAAAGCTGGTAGGAAAGATGTCTCTGTGGAGGGAGGTTTTCTTCATGATGTGCAGGAAGACACAGGGAGACTTTATACTTCCAGAGAAGACTGTGCAGGGATCACAGTGGCACCAGCAAAGAATGAGATGCTCCTCACTGTAAGATGGAAGGTGTCCTGAGAAAGGCCTGCAGATGCGTAAGGGACAGAGAGACATTCACCAATGAAATAAAGGAAAACCACAATGCAGACGGTGGCCCAGGCCTGAGAACCCAAGGATGGAAAAACCCTTTGTTCCCTGGGATGATACTCATGGTGGGATCCCGGATGCCTGGAATTCAGTTACTATTTTCACACTGCAGGTCTAATGCTGGTTGTGTGGTGTCACTTGTGTAGTTTCGGCAACACTATGTTGAGCATTGTACAAGTTGGAAACACCAGACTTTATAGCAGGATGTACGTTCTTATAAGCTGAGAGGGGTCCTGAATCAAATGAAGTATGGTATCTTCACTCCTTGCTCCACGTCCCATCAGTGCATCTGTACTTCAAGGGTCACAGAAATCACTATAATACACAACAGATCAAGGTCCTAGCCACACAAGAGACAAACCAAGGAATATAATATGGTAATTCAGACAGAGGAGAAGTTACTTCTGACTGGTAGGATCAGCAAAGACTTCCTGAAGATATGGAATTTAATCTGGTTCAGGCCTCACAGGCTGTGCAGGATTTGGGGTGGGGACAAGGAAGAGCATAATGTCAGAATTTAAGATAGAAAAAGTCTAGCCTGAATTTAATGGGAAATGAGTTAAGTGAGAGACACACAAACTTTCATTTTCTAAGTAAGGCTGAGAAGTCTGGTAATTTTAGAGAAGAAAAAATGTGTTTATTTATTTTGAGGGGGGAGCGTTGTTAAATGATTGAGGCAATCTCTGTAAGATCCAGTGTATTCTCTGGAAATAATCAACAAAAGGCATAGATATCACCTTACAAGACACAGGAGTGAGGTTTAATATGCAAGCAAACTTATTTTATAGCTTTGAAAAAAAGAAGGGGTAAAAGGGGGAAAGAAAAATATTCCAGTCCAGATACCTATCCTTTATATTGGACTGGGCATTGGAGGGTGTGTGAGGATACAGAAAGACAGTGAGAGAATGTTAAAAATGTGTGTAAGCCTATGGGTATGTGTGTGAGAGAGAAAGACACAGACAGAGAAGTGAAAGTCTCCCCCAAGTACCCGGAAAGGTCCACAAGTTTCTCCTTGTTCCTGGGATGAGCAGAGGGAGCCAAGTGAAGCCAGCCTGTGCTCTAACTGCACCTGTTGACATTTTGTGGCCAATTAATTAGAATGAAAATTCTAACAGTGTTAAAGAAGGTGGGTTCCCCCGGCCCCCCAAAAAAAGTTCTCCTTCAAATTCATATGCTGCACAAAAGCCACCAGGCTTCCTAGAATTTTTATTAAAAATTACAGACATCACAGCAATAATTCTCAGACACTACCTCCTCTGCTAACAAAAACCTTTCTTTCACTGCTCCAGAGGGAGCCCAGAAACTAATTCCCCCACCCCTGCATAAATCTACAAAGGGTTTACTCCCTGGGCTTCTGACGGCCCCAACACCAACTTCTGGATTACAGAGTAGAGTTTGAATATATTTATAGAGTCTATATGGGCTGTTGCTCTAAGCAACACCATTAATACGCCAGAATTCTGAGTTCCCAAACTTATTCAGTTATCAATTTGTTGTACATAATTTAATCTCTCTGTAGTTTGATATGCAAAATGGAAATAGCACTGCTGATACTTCACAGGGTGAAAAGGAGATAACCACCAAGTCCATTATAAAGCTTGCTGGGGGGAAAAAGAGCTTATGTAAATGTCTGTTAATTAAACAGTAACGGCTGCACAACTAGGTCAGGCATAATGGTAAGATTGAACAACCCACCTCAGCCACCGGCAGCAAAAGGAAGAAATGAACATTTAATCCTAATAGCACTTGTTGCATTTTATGAAGAGTATTAAATTGTAATATTCTGTAACATAACACAGAGTGACGTATTTCAGACCATTCTCCAAGAATTCTTTGATAGAACATAAACTTATTAGAGGCAACAGCCAAAAACACAAACAAAAAGCAACCCAATTACTAATGAAGAACTTGTAAAAAGCTAATCAAAGCTCTCATCCAGAGAAAATGAGAAAATCTGAGGCTCAGAATGATTTTGTATATTGATGAGATTTTATATAATGTCACAGGAAAAAAACTAAAATAGATTTAAATGAAGACAAAAAGGACTTTAAGTCTCCGTTTAAAAGCCTTGCTATGTTCCATATCAAGGCTGCTATTAACAGTTCTGTTCTGGTGGAAAGAGTCATTTTTGTGAAATACCTGATAGAAAGTGCCTTCAAGAGAGAAACATTCTCGGCTTCTCTGTCTCTCTAGTCAAATCCCTGACTGTGTGGGGTGGGGGTGGGGGGCCGGGCAGGCAAAAGAGCCTTCATTCATTCCCCCACAGCCCCCACTGCCACTCCTTGCCACACATTCCCCCCAGCCTCAACCGGCAGCTTCCGCATGGGGTGTAGTTGAGGATGGAGAATCTCAACTATTTTTCCCCATGTCAAAGAAAATAATAATTTGGGTTTAGGGGAGAATAAGGAATCTAGTTTGAAGGTAACAAGAAAAAGATCCCAAGCAGAATGTGAGACTGAAGACAGAAGAGACAAAATGTCAAACAGTGGGAGGGCAGTCTCAGGGGAAACAGAAAATTAAAAACTCAGAGCGGGTTTCTCAAGGTGTGCTCCAAGGACCACTCGGGATGGTTGTTGACCAGGCATGTTCCTGGGCCCTACCCTAACCCTACAATCAACTCCCCAGGTGATTCACATGCTCACTGAAGGTTGAGCATGACTTGCCTCCCCAAGGGAAAAGGCTCCTTTTCTCCAGCATGAATAGAAGGAAAGAAGATGTTACAACGCTATGCCGAGTTGGAAAGGGACATACGGGGCATACGGTTTCTGACTCCTCGGTAATACAGGGGACATATTCATCTCCTAGGGGTCTGTGCGACCAGTTAATGCACTGGGAGAACTATGTATGATACGTGTTCCAGTTGAGTCCCAGAAAAGCAGGGAAGACCTGACAGGCAGGATGGAGGGTCAGTACAAACATAACGGGCTAGTTTTGAAAGACGCTACATTTTCCTCCAACAACACTTTGTTGGCGAAAAGGAGTGGCAGAAAGGAATTAGGCAGCAGAGCACAGCGTGTGGGTAGTGAGTATATCAGGGAAGGTGGGTTTGAAGGTGGTTCTGGGCACAAGCATCCTTTGAAAGAGAAACAGCAATAATAATACAAACAACTGCCATCTATTGAACATTTACTAGGATTTTCCCTTAATTCTAATAATAACACTAAGAGGGTGATAGATAATTATTATTCAAATGAGGAAACAGAGGTCTAGAGATGCTAAAAACTTGCCCAAGGTAAAATAACTTCGAGGTTTGACTGCAATATCCCTGCTTTACTTCCCGAGTTTGTCCAGTACTGGCTTGGCCTTCTTCAAGTGCACACAGAGCGAATGACACTCAATTCCTATCATGTCTCCACCTGCCTCTATCTGAGGTGGTTTAGGGTATGGAATGCAGACCGGGCAATGAGGTAAGCTGTCTCCAGGGAGTCTGAGGCACAAATCCAGGGCGGGTTTGTACAGATGAGTCCAGCACTGGCCCTGCCGACATGGGTGCTCTAAGCCATGCCTCTGCAGAGCAGGCTCTGGCTTCTGCTTTGTATGGACAGTGGAAGGGATAGCAGGTAAGAAGTCAGGGGCTGAGGGGCCTGGGCCTTTTGGAGCTATGGGGCATCTGCATCTGGAACTCAGACACCGTGCTGGTTGAAGTGACTCAGAAGGTTCATAAAGGGCAGTCCCAGGGACTGGAGATGCCACAGGATTAGGTCAGGCTCCAACAATTAAACTCCTTGGTTTAAAACAATGATGACTAAGAATGAGGTAAGAAGAGAGTAAACAAGAACCCAAAAAGCATATTTTAAAATTTGAAAGAGAAAAATTTAGACAAATAAAAAGAAGGAATAATTATTGTTGCTGTTGTTAGTTGCTGGCGAGTCAATTCTGACTCATAGTTACCCCTCGGGATAATTAGAGGTCAAAATGACCTAGTTTTCAGTTTAAATTAAAGGATGATCGATTGCTTCTAAGGTATTATAAGAATAAAAAAGGTGTTGAAGAGGTAATTTCTTAGTCAGATCAGAACAAACACCTGGGTGATGGTGTCAGAGATGGGATACAGGCTCAGCCAGCTATAATATGGGTGTCTCATCTAACAGGAAGGAGCCCTGGTGGCACAATGGTTAAGCACTCAGCTGCTAACTGAAAGGTCCATGGCTTGAACGCACCAGCAGCTCCGGGGGAGAAAAGACCTGGTGATCTGCTCCTGTAAAGATTACAGCCTAGGAAACCCTATGGGGCAGTCCTACTCTGTCCTACACGGTCACTATGAGTAAGAATCGACTTGACAGCACACAATAATGACAACGACAACAGTCTAACAGGAGACAGTATTGCCTAGCTAAATTTTACTCAAGTGACTAAAGAACTAGAAAAGTCAATATATACAATAAAAGAAAAATATATATATATATACACACACATACGTATATTTGAATTTGAATTTCACCAAACTGGATGAAAAAAATATATATACCTGGAAATTTTTATCAAAGAAATTGCTATATTTCCTAGTTTGTCTTATGTAAAAGCATCAGCCCCACATCTTTCTTTGTATTTTTAATGATTTCAAAGCCATGTTTTAAATTTAACTTTTTTAACTATCTCATAAAATTATCTTCCTCCAATAAAGGCAGCCATTCATTTAATCAGCGCTCACTGTATGACTGCTCTGTGCCAGGAACTATCAGCGGTACTGGGCATATTGAGGTCTACTGTGTCAAACAAGGCAGATGAAGTCGACGGAGTTTATATTTTAGTGGAGGCCTTACTGAGGAGATGATGCCGGAGTGGAAGCTGTAGGTTGAGAAGAAACCCGGAGAAGAGCTTTCCAGGCAGAGAGAAGCGTAAGAGCAAAAGTCCTTAGGAGGGAGTGGGCTGGGTGTGCTCAGAGAGCAGAAAGGAGGCCAAGTGGCAAGAACATACAGAGCGAGGTAAGAGAGCGAACTCTGAGAACAAGGAGGGGGCAGGGTCCAACGGCCTCAAAGCCCATGGGAAGGAATCTGAACTCATTGCACCAATTTTAAATGCAATGGGAGGTCACTGAAGGGTTCCACACACCCCTCTCCTTTTTTATTGTGGTAAAATATACATAAAATGTACCATTTTAACTATTTTTAAGGGTATAATTCAGTGGCATTAAGTACATTCACCTTGTTGTGCAACCATCATCACTATCTATTTCTGGAACGTTTTCATCATCCCAAACAAAAACTCTATACCCATTAAGCAATATATACCCATTCTCCCTCCCCCTAAGCCCCCGATAACCTCCATTGTACTTTCTGTCTCCTTGAATTTGCCTATTTTAGAAGCCTCATATAAGTGGAATCATACAATAATTGTCCTTTTTGGTCTGGCTTATTTCACTTAGCATGTTTTCAAGGTTCATCCATGTTGTAACATGTATTAGAACTTAATTCCTTTTTATGGCTGAATAATATTCCATTGTAAGTATATAGCACATTTTGTTTATCCATTCATCTGTTGGTGGACATTTGGGTTGTTCCTTTCGGCTACTGTAAATAATGCTGCAATGAACACTGGTGTACAAATATCTGTGTGAGTCCCTGTTTTCAAGTCTTTTAGGTATATACTTAGGAATGGAATTGCTGGGCAGTATAGTAATTCTATGTTTTCCACATTGGCAGTATCATTTTACATCCCCGTTAGCAATGCACGAGGGTTCCAATTTCTCCACGTCCTTGCCAACACTTTTTACTTTGTTTATTTATTTAAAAATATTAGCCATCTTAGTGGGTATAAAGTGATATCTCATTGTGGTTTTGATTTGCACTTCTCTGATGACTAATAGAGGTCCCTGGGTGGTGCAAATGGTTCGACTGCCAACCAAAAGGTTCAAACATACCCAACGGCACCACAGAAGAAAGGCCTGGTGATCTGCTTCTGTAAAGATTACAGCCAAAAAAACATGGCGCTCAGTTCTTCCCTGTAACATATACAGCTGCCACGATTGGGAGACGAATAGATGGCAGCTGGTTTGGCCTGGTTTTTGGAAGACAAATGATGTCAACACCACATGTCTATCAGTTTGTATAACTGTGGTGGCTTGCATGTTGCTGTGATGATGGAAGCTTTGCCACCAGTTTTTCAAATACCACAGGGTCACCCATTGTGGACAGGTTTCAGCTGAGCTTCCAGACTAAGATAGTCTAGGAAGAAGGACCTGGCAGTCAACGTTTAAAAAAATAGGCCAGTGAAAACCTTATGAATAGCAGCATAACATTGTCTGGTATAGTGCTAGAAGATGAGCCCCTCAGGTTGGAAGGCACTCAAAATACAACTGAGGAAGAACTCCCTCTTCAAAGTGGAGTCAGCCTTAATGACATGGATGGAGTCAAGCTTTCAGGACCTTCATTTGCCAAGGTGGCATGACTCAAAATGAGAAAAAACACCTGCAAACATCCATTAATAATCGGAACATGGAATTTATGAAGTATGAATCTAGGAAAGTTGGAAGTTGTCAAAAATGAAATCGAATGCTTGAAGATATATATGCTAGGCATTAGTGAGCTGAAATTGACTAGTACTGGCCATTCGAATTGGAAAATCATATAGTCTACTATGCTGGGAATGACAAATTGAAGAGGAATGGTGTTGCATGTACTGTCAAAAAGAACATTTCAAGATCGGTGCTGAAGTACAATGCTGTCAGTGATAGGATAATATCCATATGCCTACAAGGAAGACCAGTTAATAACACTATTATTCAAATTTACACACTGACCACTAATGCCAAAGATGAGGAAACTGAAGATTTTTACCAACTTCTGCAGTCTAAAATTGATCAAACTTGCAGTCAAGGTGGATTGTTAATTACTGGTGACTGGAATGCGAAAGTTGGAAACAAAGAAGAAGGATCAGTAGTTGGAAAATATGGCCTTGGTGATAGAAATGACACCAGAGATCGCATGATAGAATTTTGTAAGACCAACAACTTCTTCATTGCAAGTACCTTTTTTCAACAACACAAACGGCAACTATACACACGGACCTCATGAAATGGAATACACAGGAATCAAACAGACTACATCTGTGGAAAGAGACAATGGAGAAGCTCAATATCATCAGTCAGAACAAGGCCAGGGGCCGACTGCGGAACAGACCAGTATTTGCTCACATGCAAGTTCAAGTTGAAGCTGAAGAAAATTAGGGCAAATCCACGTGAGCCAAAATACGACCTTGAGTATCTCACCTGAATTTAGAGATCATCTCAAGAATAGATTTGACCTAATAATGATCAAAGACCAGACAAGTTATGGAATGACACCAAGGACACCATACATGAAGAAAGCAGAAAGTCATTAAAAAGGTGGGAAACAAAGAAAAGACCAAAATGGATGTCAGAAGAGACTCTGAAAGTTGCTCTTGAACGTTGAGAGGCTAAAGCAAAAGGAAGAAATAATGAAGTAAAAGAGCTGAACAGAAGATTTCAAAGGGCAGCTTGAGAAGACAAAGTAAAGTATTATAATGACATGTGTAAAGACCTGGAGAAAGAAAGCCAAAAGGGAAGAACCCGCTCTGCATTTCTCAAGCTGAAAGAAATGAAAAAATTCAAGCCTCAAGTTAGAATACTGAAGGAGTCTAGAGGGAAAATACTAAACATCGCAGGAAGCATCAAAAGAAGATGGAAGAAATACACAGAGTCACTGTACCAAAAAGACATTCAACCATTTCAGGAGGTAGCATATGATCAAGAACTGATGGTACTGAAGGAAGAAGTTCAAGTTGCACTGAAGGGAATGTCAAAAAACAAGGCTCCAGGAATTGACAGCATACCAACTGAGATGTTTCAACAAACTGATTCAGCACTGGAGGTGCTCACTTGTCTATGTCAAGCAATTTGGAAGGCAGCTTACTGGTCAACTGACTGGAAGAGATCCATATTTGTGCCCATTGCAAAGAAAGGTGATAAAACAGAATGCACAAATTATCAAACAATATCATTAATATCACATGCAAGTAAAATTTTGCTGAAAATCATTCAAAAGCGGTTGCAGTAATACATTGACAGGGAACTACCAGAAGTTCAAGCTGGATTCAGAAGAGGGTGGAAACCAGAGATATCATTGCTGATGTCAGATGGATCTTGGCTGAAAACAGAGAATACCAGAAAGATGTTTACCTGTGTTTTATTGACTATGCAAAGGCATTCGACTGTGTGGATCATAATAAATTATGGATAACATTGAGAAGAACAGGAATTCCATAACACTTAATTTTGCTCCTAGGGAACCTATACATAGACCAAGAGACAGTCATTGGAACACAATAAGGGGATACTGCGTGGTTTAAAATCAGGAAAGGTGTGCATCAGGGTTGGATCCTTTCACTACACTTATTCAATCTGTATGCTCGGAACAAATAATCCGAGAAACTGGACTATATGAAGAAGAACAGGGCATCAGAATTAGGGGATGACTCATTAACAACCTGCAATATGCAGATGACACAACCTTGCTTGCTGAAAGTGAAGAGGACTTGAAGAACTTACTGACGAAGATCAATGACTACAGCCTTCAGTATGGATTACACCTCAACATAAAGAAAACAAAAATCCTCACAACTGGACCAATAAGCAACATTATGATAAAGGAAGAAAACACTGAATTTGTCAAGGATTTCATTTTACTTGGATCCACAAACAACGCCCATGGAAGCAGTGATCAAGAAATCAAATAACACATTGCATTGGGAAAATCTGCCGCAAAAGACCTCTTTAAAGTGTTGAAAAGTAAAGATGTCACTTTAAGGACTAAGGGGTGCCAGACCCAAGCCAGGGTATTTTCAATTGCCTCATATGCATTTGAAAGCTCAGCAATGAATAAGGAAGACCTAACAACAATTGATGCCTTTGTATTATGGAGTTGCTGAAGAATACTGACTGTACTGTGGACCTCCAGAAGAATAATCAAATCTGTCTTGAAGAAGTACAGCCAGAATACTTCTTAGAAGCAAAGACGGTGAGACTTCCTCTCACATACTTTGGACATGTTATCAGGAGGGACCAGCCACTGGAGAAGGACCTCATGCTTGGCAAAGTAGAAGGTCAGAGAAAAAGAGGAAGACCCTCAATGAGATGTATTGACACACTGGCTGCAACAATGGGCTCAAGCATAACAATGATTGTGAGCATGGCGCAGGATCAGTCAGCGTTTCATTCTGTTGGTTATAGGGTGGCTATCTATGAGTTGGAACTGACTCAATGGCACCTAACAACAACAGCAACAATGTCAAGCATCTTTTCATGTGCTCATTGGCCATTTGTGTATCTTCTTTGGAGAACTATCTATTCAAGTCCTTTACCCATATTTTAATTGGGCAGGTTTGTTTTGTTGTTGTTGAGTTACAGAAGTTGTCTGCATTAATGCCTTACTAGAAAATGTTTGAAAATATTTCCTCCCATCTGGATTGTCTCAGTGAAGGGTTTTAAGTGGAGAATAACATGATCTGTTTTTTCATTTTTAAAAAATCACTCTGGATACTGAGTGGAGAATGGATTATAAGGAAGCAAGAAAGGAAGGAAAGAGACTAGTGTGGAGGCTCCTGTACTGCAGAAGAAGGTGGCTTGCATTAGGGTGGAGACAGTAAAGATGTAGAGGAATAAATGGATTTGAGATATATTTTGGATTTTGCATTAGACTGGGATTAAGGAAAAGGAGAAATCAAAGATATCCATTAATATATAATATTATCCAATTTAATTTTCACAATCCTATAAGGTAGGTATAGTTCTTCTCAGCTTGTTGGAATTTGCTCAGAAGAGGTGACCTATCCAAGGTCATGAAACTTTGAAATGATTGAGCCCAGACTCATGTTCAGATTCAAGAACAGAACTTAGTCTTTCCCTACCAATGCCAAGTCTGCTAAGACTAAATACAGAACTTTAGCCTGAAACAACTTTCTGGTACTAAATTTATTGTATTTTTATCTTAAAATAGAACAACTGGGAGTCTGTGACTTCCAAGCATTCTTTTTTTTTTTTCCTTTCACTGCATTACATAATGGTGACAATTTTGGGCTTATTATGTCTATAACTGAGATACACACTAAAACAGTGACACCATTTTAGACCTAGGTATGTTGGGGAATATAGCTGTGAATCAGCAATCAGAAAATTCAAGTATTTTCTAGGACAAACTCACAAAAACACAGCCTAATTTATTGATAAACAGATACTAATGTGTTGGAACTATCACTCAGATATTTTATGAGCAATACAAAATAAAATAGCGTCTGTTAGTATAATTACTTTTTAGAGTGGTTTAGAATAGAATTTTAAAGCAACAGAAAAATATACAGATGATTCCTCAAGATAATTTAAAAATTTCACAATGCTTCTCTTTAGATAAATATAATCAATGTAAATTTCTAATAAAAGCACCCCAGTTTACAGCTATAGCTCCTAACAGTTATGTATTTCCTTCCTGCTTCTTATCCAATTTTATTATTTGATAGTAAAAAGAATCCTTTTACTCCCAGAAGCAGCTTTCCCAGTGAATTCTTTATAAATATAAGAATCCAAAATTAGTTTTTCTCTTTAGAAGCTGTCTCAAAGAGACTCCATGAAGAAAATTCCTAAGGATGCAATAAACACAATACAAAGTCTGTTATGATCCTTCTAATAATGAAAAATGTTAGGTAAAGACCTGACCTATAAAAACTTAGCTACCATGAGGTATTTTTCTCACTTTCTAGACTACTAATAATTGGAAACTAGGTAAAGAAAAATAATGCTACTAACAGGTTCCATTATTCAGAAACTATACTCTGCTATGTATAAATATAATCATAGACTTTTCAAAACAATATTTGTACTTTAATACTTAGGAGGTGAGTATTAGAAAAATAAACTGATACATATGGGGAGGAATGGCAGTCTATTATTTAAAAAAATATTTCATTAAAGATTTAAGCAACAGTAATAAAGTTAACAAGTGTACATTCTGTTTACATTTTCTGATCATATTATTTCCTTACATTCTTCCATAGCCACTTCTAAGAATTGATTTCTATAGCTTGGATTTAGTTCAGCATTTTCTAGACAAGAGAGTCCAGGACTCAAAAGAGAGTCTAAGATCGACAAAGAAAACTGGTACCAGGAAAGATACCATGGCCTTCTATACAAACTCATGAGATGAGCCTTGATTTAAAGGCTGAGATCTGAGCTCTGCATTATTTTCTCCTTGAGTCGCCCTTCAGACCAGCAAACTTCAATAAATCTCATGATTACTTTAAACTAGGTCATCTTTGGACTCTTTTATTTCTTTTCTCTGAAAGGCAGATTTCTTCTCAAACTTTATAGATATCTATTTATCTATCATATTTGCATACAGTGACTATAAAAATTTGTGATTGAATTTTTCCTCTTATCTCTTAATATTATTTTATATATACTTTTCTATATTGGGTATATTCATCATAACTTTTTTAAAGCTATATAATATTCCATCTGGTTAATATAACAGATTGACATTATTCTACTTTTAAACATTTAGGCCATTTTCCAGTTTTAAACTATTATAAGTTGTTCATATTATATATGTAATATGTATACATTACGTATATATATGAATAAATATATATTACTGTTTGCCACCAAGTCAATTTTGACTCATAGCAACCCTTTATGTCAGTACAGAACTACCCTATAGGGTTTCCTAGGCTGTAAATCTTTACAGGAACATATCACCAGGCCTTTTCTCCAGGGGAGTGGCTGGTTGGTGAGTTCAAATTATGGACCTTTCAGTTCGCAGCCAAGCAGTTAACCATTGCGCCACTAGGGCTCCATACATATATCAGGAGGGAACAGTCCCTGGAGAAGGACATCATGCTTGGTATAAAGTAGAGGGTCGTGAAAGAGAAGAAGACCCTCAACAAGATGGACTGACACAGTGGCTGCAATGATGGGCTCAAGCACAGCAGTGACTGTTAGGATGGTGCAGGACCCAGCAGTGTTTCGTTCTGTTGTACACAGGGTCACTATGAGTCAGAACCAGCTCAATGCACCTAACAACAATAAACACCAACATATTTGTATATATGTACATATCTATGTATATAACTATATATAATATAATCTTTCTCATGGATTATTTCCTTATAATAAAATTCCAGGAATGCATTAAACAGTAGGAACATTTATATGGCTGTTGGTCAGTATTATCCTATTTCCCTCCAAAAAAGCTTAAAGTAATTTATATTTCCACCAATATAAACTGTTTTATTAGTTCCTCACTGTTTTAAGTAACACTTTCTTAATGCTAGAACTAAATTGTCCTTTGAAATACTTCACAATAATATCACATAGACTTTATAAAGACTAGACAATTTGCTTAAGTTTTACGCCTTTTTTGACTCGGCCGTATGATGCAACCCTTGGGAGTTACTGACTTGATGCAGGAGAGCATATGAAAAAGGGTGAGGACTCAGGGTGGGTTGCTGACTCTCTGGAATACTTGTAAACACACTGTCTCTGGTTGCTGCTTTTCAAAATTGGTTAGGGCAGAGGTCAGCAACTCTTCAAAAATACTATGCCAAGGCTCTGCTTTCTGAGACCAGGACTACATTATCTTACTTGAGTCTCCAGCAAGCTGGTACCTGGGTCTCAAAGATTCATGAAAGTAGGCCATAGCAAATCACATTAACTAAAGCTCATGCTATCCTCAGATTCTGCATATTATCATATCACTCCTCCAAAAAGTTACACTTTCTTGGCAAGGGTATGAAAAATAATGTTAAGTGTAAAACCCAGCACACAAAATTGTATATTCATTACAGTTACAACTACAGATACGCTGAAATGAAACTTGCCCAATAAGAAAGTGGCATCCCACTTTCAACGTGAGGCTTGGCACAAAATAAAAATAAAGACTAAAATAGTGCATATCAAACCCATAGAAATATAATTAGTAGTAAACACACCTTAGGGTGTGTAGATTTTCTTTAACATTTCTTATATTTTTAAGTAGAAAATAGTCCATTTTTAGCATGTTCCTTTTAAGATGCCCATTTATTCCAGTTGGAACGTGGAATGTACGAAGTATCAATCTGGGAAAATTGGAAGTCATCAAAACAATTGAGATGTTTCAACAACTGGATGCAGTGCTGGAGGTGCTCACTCGTTCATCTATGTCAAGAAATTTGGAAGACAGCTAGCTGGGGCAAACAACTGGAAGAGATCCATATTTGTGCCCATTCCAAAGGAAGGTGATCAAACAGAATGTGGATATTGTTGAACAATATCATTAATATCACATGCAAGTAAATTTCACTGAAGATAATTCAAAAATGGTTGAGAGTGGTGTAAAACAAAAGATGCAATCACCATAAACTGATATGGGGAAAATTTTTGAGCATTCCCAGACCCCAAAAATAACCTACTAAATCATACCAAACAACACATAAAACCTAAAATAACACTAATATATAGTAGAAGCTGAGGTGCTAAGTGTAGTTCCCTGGGAGGAGCTCGGTGATGCCACCTCGCTGCTTGGGTGCACGCTGCCTCTTTAACGGCTTCTGCAAAACAAACCACTGAACGCTATTTCTGCTTTTCTCCTTTTTTTTTGTAAAAGCTAAAATCCTCTTACGATTCCTTTTGGTTAGCGAAAACAGGTGTACTGATACAGATCTTTTGTAAAAGTGGTGTAAAGCAAACTTCTGAAAAGCAGGGGATACCTGTATGTATCTCCATCCCTAGGCATGTCAGTTGACCTCAAAATTTTTTCATTAGTTTAAACAGTTGTAAGGGATGTAATTTCCAGTGTACTGTAGATATTGACGATTTTAAATATAATAATTACATCACCCTTATAAATGTATTCAAATGAAATAAATGCCAGAGTGTTATATCACTGTCGTTCATTTTAAAAAATATATAGACAGTCGAAAATTTTGTATTTTACTTCTTGAATTCATATCTCCATTCTGTTTCTCTCAAAGAATTTAATCCTAATGTATATTTTATGTTTAAAAGCATATTGGTCATCTTCTTGTGTATATGTATACACACACACACACACACACACACACACTCACACACACACAGAAAGAGAGGGAGAGACAGAAAAAGGAGTTAACTTTAAAAAATTTCCTGTGACCATTATACTCTAAGTGTTAATTTGCATGTCTGATTGAGTTGTCTTTATACTTATTGCTAGTTCTCAGTTGATCAAAGCAATATAAACAAATGATAAAATTTGATGAAGTAGAATATTATTGCAAATAATGAGTTAGCAGCATCATATAGCACATATTACAGTCACACTTTATTGATATATGTATGAATCCAATACTCTACTATAATTATCCCCATTTTATAGATGAGGAAACTGAGAGAAAGATTAAATGACTCCTCAAGGTTGCATAGCTAGTAAGTAGCAGAGCCTGAATCCAATGCAGACTCTCTGGCTCCCCAGCCCAGGCACTTAACCACCACCCTATACTTCCTAACTCTTAAAAATAAGGTTTTGGGGCCTGAGAGTGCCTTACATAAAGGAAGTGTCAAATTGCTCCTTTGTTTGGTGCCCTGGCTGAGCAATGCACCATGGTAAGGGATGGCATGGGTATGAGGTGTCCCTTTCTTCTGTACACTGTGATAAAGGGAAAAAGCAGAGGTGGGAAAAGAAAATCTTGACCATACATGCATCTTCAGGCAGAAGAACTGAAAGAGAGGGTGCATATGGAAGTTGAAGATCTGGAAATTAATTTCTTTAAACCTCTCCATGCCCACATATCCTTTGGGAAACCTTCATGCATGTACACCCGAGCTTACATATATATACTCCAGTTTGAATGCCATCGGTCCCTTCACTCTATTACAATAAAAATTAAAGAAGGTTTTGTGGAACATTTTTAATGCTTTAGAAACAAAATTTAATTAAAATTTAAATTATTTTAACCCTTGAATTTTGTTTTAAAATGGCGGTTAATTTCAATAACTTGGAAGGACACAAATGCTAAAATGTAACAGGATAGTAATAAGCATAACTATAAGCTACATGGTAGGGTTATAATAATTAGATGTAATGCATGAAAAGATGACAGGTCAGTAACAGAGCCATGCGTAAAATGCTCCTCTCAAAATCTTTGTTTGCATTTCTATTACTCAAATCATTTCCTAATAATGACGTTGCCATGAGAGGGGCTCCATTACTAAGGAATCACTGTTACAGAAACAACGTTATTAAAGCATTGCTATGTACAGGAACTTTTATTAGGATAATACAAGTTATATATCACTGTAATAAAGCTCCCATTACAATCCTAATTGCATAAAGCTGTGTTAGAATGTAGCAATGCTAGCGCTGTAGGACTTTTAATAAAGTATCAAAATAATGCTTTGGTAATAGGATTGTTAGGAATACTAATACTTCAGGGAAGGCTGAACTGACTAATGGATGTTTGTATCGCTGATCATACATGCTGTACCAAGAAATGAAGAGAAAAGAAAAGAACGGAATGAGAGGAGAGGAGAATCCTCATGTACCTAGTAGCAAGAGGTGTAGAAACATACGTGCTGAGGCATGTATACCAGCTCTCTTTGATATAACAACTCAGTATCTTCAATTCCCTTACTGGTACAAAATAGCAAGTTGCTAACATGGGCATTTATAACTATGATAACTAAAAATTTTAATATTCAGTTCTGTTGATTGCTGGTAATCAGAAAGTCAACAGCCCAATTACATACACCCACAAACATGCACACAGACACACCTCGGGTATGGCCTGTTAGAAAAACCATCAGAGAATCAGAGAAACGTGAGTTTGGGGCAATACAGGAGAAAGAGAGAATTCACTTTTAAAAGATGAATTCTACTTACTCTGGCAAACAGTAAAACATTACAATTCTATACAGACAACTCACTCTAAGATGCTTCTCTATTTTACATGAAAACAATACAGTGATCCTTCTGAATTTTAGCTAGAAGTCAGTGTCAGACTTAGGTTTACACTAGAAATGTTTAGTGTATTCTCTCAAATGTTTGTTTTTGCATTTGTTCTAATGGAGTCAACCATTTAGTAGTTCCCTCTAGAAACATGGTTTAGTTTTTAGTTTTCCAGAAACATATATAACGTTCACCACCAGAGACCGCCAGAGTGCCATCCAATCACCCAGCACAGAGCTCCTTAATATACCCGCTGTTGTGGAACCAGGCAAGGAAAGCACTAAGCTGTCTGTAAAGGGCTTTGGCATAGGCTAAGGCAGCAGAGGCCTTGACCATGGTGGCTCTTGATAGCCATACTCGCCCTCATATAATGGGGCAAGGCCATTTTGATTTTGAGACCATTTGTGGCTTGCCTAAGTAGCAGTGGAAACCCTGGTGGTATAGTGGTTAAGAGCTATGGCTGCTAACCAAAAGTCAGCAGTTTGAATCCACCAGGGGCTCCCTGGAAACCCTACGGGGCGGTTCTACCCTGTCCTCTAGGGCCACTATGAGTCAGAATTGACTCAAGGGCAACGGGTTTTGTTTTTTTTTTCTTTTAAGCAGCTGGGTTGATTTGGAATCTGCTTCGAAAGCAAAGTTCTTTTTACCTTTTGAGGCATTATCTCCTTTCCACAGTTCCTTCTAGATCTCTGCATTCCATAGGTAATGATCTGCAAACAGTTGAGTGAGGTCAGTTTATAGCCAAGGACATTCATCTTCCCTACTGACTCAGGTGATCAAGGGCAAAGGTCAGCATTCCCCTAATACTATGGTTTCCCCTCTTTGTTTTTCCAGAGGGGAAGGTATAGGAGTTTTTGACTACTGAGTCACCTGGAATAAGTTAGTTTTCAGGATTCTAATATTCTCTTTCATTAAATATGATCAACCCAAGCTAATTTACACTGCTAACAATGCAGGACTCTCACCATTTCTGAAATACCTACAAAATTTGAAATCTTCTCTTGACTTGGAAGTGTGTAACCTTGAGAAAGAAGGGCTTAATTATCTGATTCATGGACTAAACATCTGGAAAACAGACACACCCAAAATATTTGAAGAAATTTCAACTTCCATGGATTTAATCAGAAATTTGAAATCAGTTAATTATGAAAAAAAAAAATCAATTTCAGCCTTCATATAAGTTTATAGTTTACAATTCAGCGGTGTTCTTATTTTCAATACACTGAGGGCACTCCAATCTTTCCAACCAGGCCTTGCAGAAAAAAATCTAACTTCCCACTGTGACAGGAATACAGTCTTTACATGAAAGTCTCACACCAAAGTGGTGAAGACTCAAGAGATTTGAATAAAATACATGTTGCTTGATAGATTTCTTTGGAACCTGATTCTAAGTTCACTGCCTCTCATTTTCTCAATTTCTCCACATACATTTTGTTGGCACCTCAAGGCTTAGCTTTCCTATAAACACCCCACTTTTTCACCTTCTCCTTGAAGACAGTGAGTCCTACACACGGGACTCTCACTATCACCTCTTCCCCTGTAATTCTTCCAGAACCTCCTACATGGTCTCTTTTGCTCCAGTCTCTTCACTCTCTCTCTCCCTCACCTTGCACACTTACCAATTTCATGGCAATCCCTTGCTCAAAAACATTCTTTACTACCCAATTCCTTATTAGGTAAAGCTCAACCTTTTGGGGGCAATAGTTGATGAGAGCTATATGCCTCAGAATAATGCATAATGAACATAGGCTTTTGCATACATTTCAGGAGGTTCGCATATACCTGAAGCCTGGGGATCTATAACCCCAGGTTTAAAAAAAAAAAAAAAAAAGCCTATATAATAAAGTTTAAACTGTGTGGCTCGCTCTCTATCTAGTTTCCCTGCAAGCTGGCATTAAACTATTTTTCCTAGTCATATCTTCTATCAGAATACCCCTAATAACCACAGAAGAGTGAAGGCTTCATTGAGCACTTATCATGTGCCCTAAATACACAGCAGTGAACAAGACAACAAAGGTTCTTGTGTTGTTCATATTCTAACCAGCTACAGCTATACTGCGGCCTTTTACACCCTGACCTGCTGCATATCCCCAAGGAAATGCAATTTCTAGCTTTAGAAGCATGAATCTACACTTATTTTTTTCCTACTCTCGTTAATCTGGTTTGCCCTCTCCTCTCAGTATACCTAGTGTTTCCTCACCTGTGTGCTGGTCCCCCTACCTGAAATAAATACTCCTTCATCTCTCTCCCCACCTACCATATCTTTGAAGACAATCTCCAGGCCCCCCACCCCCTTTTCTTTTCCCCAGGAAATCTTTCTAGAACCATTTCAGCTCACAATGAACAAATTCTCTTATAATCTTTATCAGTGACCTGGCACTTTATCATATACTGCCTTGTAGAACCTTCTTGTAGTTGTCTTATTATATAACTTATTATTGATTAATTCTCTATGTAATCTGTGCATTATCTCCCCATCTTTAGAGAAAGGAAACCAAGTTATAGATTTCTGTTTCCTAAACAAAGCTGTCTATCACAGTGCCTTTTTACAAACCACACTACTAAATCTCTATTTGCTGGTTATTGCTGGTTGATTGCAAAAGACGTTGCCACTAAGGTGATGAAAGTCACGTCTAACTTTGAGAGGTAATCCATAGAAATTCTGGAATACCTTTCTCTGACTAGGGATTGATAGTATACCAAAGTGATACACAATTTAGCAAACCAACCTAACCACTGTTATTCATCATTCTGACTATGAGAAGCAAGTGTGCAGTCACTGGCATGCAGACGATGTGTAATAGGATTGTTTATATTCCAAATAATAATTTACTTTTGCCATCAACATACGGTGGAGATTGGATGCATTCTTATCTGACCTAACCTTCATGTTAATACCTGAATCACAACCTTTGAAGGCAACAAAGGGCATCTGCAAACAAACAAACAAAAAGCCAGATAGCAAATGATAATGGTATAGGAATGCAGGCTTGTTGGTACTATTAGTCACTGTGCATGCATTTGCTATCTCTCGTCTGCATCTACAACTCTCACCATCATTTCATTGCGGAGTGAACAAGTGATGCTTATAAACTTCCCCACATAGCCAGTCTATGCAGGAATTTTCCAACCTACCAGCTTGCTTAACAGAATCAAATGCCTTGTTAAAACCAAGTATATGGCATACAAATTATAATGCTATTCTTAGGATGGTATCAGGGATGGTGTGACGTAATTTCTTAAGCATGATACTTGTGCTCTTTAAAACCTGAACGAACATTATGTCTTAATTGTTATCCTTGCATGTACAGTTCCACTTGTACCTATGCAACTGTGCAGTTGATATGCCTTTGAAATCCTCAAGAATGTCTTCTACCTTCCAGAGCCCGGGGTAATCTCTATGTGGGTTACTGTTTACCCCCGCGGCAGATTTCCATAAAGCTATAATCACCACCAGATGGTTTACCAAACAATGACTGTTTGATGGCCAAAAAAAAAGGTAGGACTCTACCTCTACATAAGTATAATGTTATTTGAGCTTATGTCCTGTACTAGCCACAGTGTTAATTTTGAATTTGCTGAATGAATTAATGGAAACTATAAGGCAGACTAGGAAGAAAGGCCTGACAATCTACTTCTGAAAATTAGCCAGTGAAAACCTTATGGATCACAACAGAACACTGCCCAACTCACTTGCTTCAGACACGTTCTCAGGTGGGCTCTATCGCTGGTAGAGGACATCATGTTTGGTGAAGCAGAGGACCGGCCAGGGCGAGGGAGACCCTCAGTGGGATGATTTTGCACAATATCCACAATAACAGATTTGAATACACTGGTGAGACTGAGAACGATGCAGAACCGGGCAATGTTTGATTTTGTTTTACACAAGGTCGCCGTGAGCTGGAATTGACTTGAGGACAGCTATCTATCTAAATCATCAACTTGAGATAAGATCATTCATAAAAACATTAGCTAATATTTACTGTGCAATTGCATACTATGTGCTAGTGACAATTCTAAGCTCTGTAAATGTATTAATTTATTTAATCAATGTAGCAACTCTCTAAGGAATGTACTATTATTATCACCATTTTACGGATGAGAAAACTGAGGCACAGAAATGTTCAGGACCTCGATCCAGGTTTTACAGCTAATTTGGAAAAGGCAGCATTTGAGTCCAGGTAGTTGGGCTCTAAATCAACTGCCTGGACTCAAATTGGTTGGGCTCTTAACCTCTATGTTATACTACTTCTCATTTAATTAGTTCTATTCTTAAAATGGGAAGTTGAGGTATCGCTAACTACACCCCGTCTTGCCATGTCAGAGGAAAAATAGTCAGGTATTTATCATGACTCCAAACATATGGTATTCAACTGGTAGGGGTATAGGTATCTAGTATCAATGATTCTGAGGTTTCCTCCATAAATGCAAGGAACCCTTACCTTCATAATGAAACATGCTTGATGTCATTGTAGTGTAGACTTTGTGGAGATCAACCAGATGCCTGACTAGATGGTTCCAGCTAATACAAGCAGCAAATCACCAAGAATGATGCTGCTCTTTCTATAACACTCAGGAAAAGGTACCAAGTAAACCATCACAGACATCTTCTCTGCTAACTTCTGCTTCTCTAACATAGGAAGAAATGCACTAATCAATAACACATTTTGGCCTACTTCAAGCATAAACCTTGATGCAACTATGAGACAAATTTTTCTGAAGCACATTAACTAAAAGACCAGCAACACCTTTGTTTGGTTAATATTCTGACTGGAGTGCAAAGTCAGGGCTTCAAACTCAGAATTAATACTGAGTGTGCTAACTATATACACAGGTGCCGCTGCCCTTCTGTATTGTCTCTATATTCCTTTAGCACTTAACAGTCCGAATCATTCATTTGATGCTTAACATTTACCAGCTATTATTCTTTATATATGTACACATACACATATATATCACACCTACATCTTATGTTGCTAGCATCAGGCCCCTGAACCATCTCTACAATGAAGATCCTTAGTCCTGCCAAATGGCCTGATGCTGGCTTGGGTGCTGGCTTCCCTGCCTATTAGAAAAACCTCAGAATAAGCAGACAGTGACAACACCAAGACCTGTTGCCTAAGTTGCCCTGTCCCTGTGATAATCTGACATCTGAGTATTTTCTAAATTACTACCACACTTGGCCCCTGATCTGCAAAGTGAAGACAAAGAACACACACGTAAGTCATTTTTTCAAGAGCTCCATCAGATCAGTTAATGTTAATGGACATTTATTGGCCCCTTAGTTACACAGAGGTTACATACTGCTTATGCATATTACATACTGCTGATTAAGGATAAAACAAAACAAAATACAGCCCCTACTTTGGAGGAGGTTATACTTCAGTGGGAGAGATATAACTTGAACAGCTTTGGGTTGGTATGCTAAACAGGAAATGCAGAAGGCACCATGATGGCCCAGAACAGAGCCATGCTCGCTCTGAAAGGATAACTAGTCCAGGTGGGCAGAGCATTCCAAACAGAACCTGGAGTCATGAAACCACATGGTGTATATGCGGGGCCACAAAGAGATGCAGAACACAAGAAGAAGAAGATACGTATGTTCGGGGAAGACTGGCTCATGTATTTCTTCAACCTGTCCACCCCCGCCCCCCCACCTTTTGCCAAGTCTGATATATTTTCCTTCCTAATATCATTACCTTCCTTATATTATTCCGTCTTGTCCATTTCTATTATTATTGGCTCACAGTGGTAGTCTCCTAACAAAAAAAAAAAATATGGGGGTTCTACTGTTTAAAAAGAGGTTGAAGTCTCACTGCCTGTATAATTAAAAGAAAAGCCCTCCACGCCATGGCCTCTGCCTCTCTCTCCTGCTCCATCTCCGACTTTCTCCTTTGCTCCCAGGCACCAGCACCGAGGACTGATTAGAGTCGGTTCTCTGGTCATACCTCAGCTCACTTCCTTTGTGCCCTTCCCCACGTGTAAGACTAACATATTCCTGTTTAGCTGGAGGATCACTCCATCTACACAAGGCCTTTGCTCATTCTACCAGGCAGAAAACTGCACGTTATCCCTTCTCTAGTTCCTTACACATCTTTAGGGTGCCTCTTCTCATACTGTTTTGCAATTGCTTGTTTGCAGAGCTGTCTCCTCACCAGAATATACGTTTTTTGAAACTGTGTACAATCTCTAGCACTAAACACAGCTCCTTGCTCATCATAGGTGCTCATTTAATATTTGTGAATGAGAGAAAGAGAAAAAATGAATTATTTCTATTCCTGCTCCAGATTCTAATCATAAACCCAGAAGTAACAAAGCATGTACATCAAACCATACAGTTAAAACGGGCTTGTCTAAAGGTGACGTTCCCATCAGAAGTAAGCCTTCTCTCCATGGCCAGGTAGACTACAGCTAACAGGAGACGCAGGTGATAGGCCCAGCAGTCCTCACAGGAATAGTGCAGCTGAACTGGTGCTGGGCTCCTAGCCTGACTCCTCAAGCAACATAACCAAAAAAACCAAACCCACTGCTGTAGAGTGGATTCCAACTCATAGCGACCCTATAGGACAGAGTACTGCTGCCCCATAGGATTTCCAAGGAGCAGATGGTGGATTCAGACTGCTGGCTTTTTTGGTTAGCAGCCAAGCTCTTAACCACTGCACCACCAGGGCTCCTTAAGCCTCAGGAAAACCAGGGCCTCCAAGGGGCTTCCAGTTTGCACCCCTGCTGAGAATTCGCATTTCTAACAAGTTTCTAAGAAGTTATACGTAAGAACTACCTGAGTATCTTGTTAAAATGTAGATTCTGATTCAGTATATCTGGAGTGGAAATGCAAATTCTCATCAGGGAACTTGTTAGAAATGCAAATTATCAGCAGAGGTTCGAAGCCCTAGGGAAAACCGGCCTGTGAAAGTCTCTTCACTAGCTACAAAGCCACAGCTAATGAGAGGGGACTATTTGAGATTATAGAACCATTACACACTAAGACTAAGTCTCTGTAGAACCTAGTAAACAGTTAGTGCCTACTAAATGTTTACTATTAATATATCTTCTTCCCTAAAAGAGAAGAGAATCTGTGTAACCAACATCCTAGCATGCTAATTACTTCTCTGTGTGAAAAGAAGTACTAATCTCCATTTTAAAGCATCAATCATGGAAAATAAACTGAAATGTGACCAGATTTTAAAATGCTACTTGTTCTAAAATCAGATGTAAATGAAAGCTTCCAGGATTCTGTAAGAGGCGATTACATGGTGCTAAGAAACCCCATTTAAACTTAATTTTCTAGAAAACTTAAAAATACTTTTTTCCAGTTTGAAACTGCTTGCTAATATCACCCTTGATAAGCTTTTTTTGTCTAAGAAGCTTTGCTCTATAAAAATTTCTCCCAATTTCTAAGTGAAATATTACAGAATTTCCCAGAAACATTAGAGACGTTTCCTTAGCAACTGTTGATACGTCTCAAAACGACCTGAGACAGCCTTCTCTGAGACATGAGTCTCTCCCTCCCTCTGCTAACAGAATCCCACAATATGGCACAAAAGATTTGTTGGCTAAAAATAGTTTCTGACACACATTTTTAAAGTTGACAGAGTCTTAATGATTTAAGCCTTCCATATCACAGCTTTGGCTAGGTGCACCTCAAAAACAGTATATCAAAGGGTTCTGTGCAGAGAGATTTTAGAATCTTTTTCCTTTTTAATCACGCCATTAACACTCTTGACATTTCAGAAATAATGTTTATCGATTTTGGTGTTAGCACTCCCATAAATTAAGTGATGTAATGGATGGAATTATTGTGGTACTATAAAGAACATGTCATTCAGATTGTTAACTACATATTAGAAAAGGCACAGACTCTGGATTCATGTAAAAATAGCCCCAGATCTGGATAATAGATACGAAATGAAAGAAACTGACATATTCCAGTGATGATGTGTCTACCTGAACAATCCCCTCTGTCCGTTGCAGAGAAAACAACTGAACTTGTTTTAATAAAAGCAAGCTGTATAGCAATGATCACTCTGAACCAAAAAATAACCAAACGATGAAAATAAGACACATAAATTCAAGGTTATTTACCTCACCTCAAAGAAGTCAGTATAAATTTTAAAAAGTAGTAGGAATTGAGAAACAAAGCATTTAAAAGCTGTAGCAGAAAAGAACCACATGGTACAGAAAGCAAAAAAGGCCCCCAATAATCCATGAAGCTATATAAGCTTCCACAAGCAATTTGCCTCTATCATTAGTAGGGGAGAGCTGGAATTTAGCTAAAATTTGTGATTGTGGTTCTAGGGTAAGGACAGGTAGAGTTGGAAACAGTGAAATTACTATGTAATAAATAAGTTATTGAAATAACTCTTCTGTGTGTGCGTATACGTATTTGGGGAAAGACAGGTTCTACTAAAACTTTCTTCATAGGGCTGTTTGAGGACTAAATGAAATAATGCATATAAAGCATTTTGCCTGCATAAAGTACTGTCAATAAATATTATATTATGTTCTGTATGTGTTATATAAAATAATTATACATATATATATATAACTATACGGAGCCATGAGGGCACCAGTGGTTAAGAGATTAGGCTGCTAACCAAAAGGTCGGCAGTTAGAGTCCACCAACCACTCCTTGGAAACCCTATAGGGCGGTTCTACTCTGTCCTATAGGGTCGCTATGAGTCAAAATCAACTTGACAGCAACAGGTTTGGTTTATAACTATTTTATATAACAGGAGTCCCTGAGTGGCACAAATGGTTAAACGCTTGACTACTAGCCAAAAGGTTGGTTCGAACCCACCCAAAGGCACCTTGGAAGACGGGCCTGCAATCTGCTTCCAAAAGGTTATATTCTTGAAAATCCTATGAGCGGTTCTACTCTGCACACATGGGGACGCTATGAGTTGGAATTGACTCAATGGCAACTAACGGCAACAACAACATTTTATGTAACACACATAGGGTGTATATGTATATACATATATATATATGTGTATGTATGTATACATGTAATATATATATACATATATATGGCATATACAGTATTATACACACACATACGCGCACACACACACGGCATAAGGACTGTATTTATGCCTTACTGGGTCATTATGAGTAGTAAATGAACTAATGCACATAAATAACACAAGGCCTGGTACATAACAAGTGCTGTTATCATCGTCACCACCACCACCATCACCATCATTTCCCCCATTTTATACAGGAGGACACTACGTTTCCAGGGCAGTGAGGAAACTTACCCAAGGTCACACAGCTAGCAAAGGGCTGGGCAGAGACTGATGGCCGTCTTATTGCAAAACCCACAACCTTCCCAATTTGAGGGCTATCATTCTTGCAGTACAGTTAAGCATTCTGCTTCTATGAAATGGGTTTTAAGTAAAAAGAGAATATAGTTACTGTTCGTATCTTCATTCTTACAGTTGAAACTCAAATACATCTAATGAAAACTCTTAATAGCACGAGTTATATCGGCTAGGTATGTTACAATGCTCTGTCGCTAGGCTCAGACATTTCCTGGTCATAGGGCAAGTGTCTAGAAGTAGCTTTTGCTGAAGCGTTGCCAGTCTGCCATTGATCTCCTGTTCTATACATATCCAACCGGCATTATTTAAGTCACACAAGTTGCTGAGGTGACTAACTTGATTTTGTTATTTTAAAACAATAATATTACTGTGAATATAATGAATAAAGTTTGCCATATCAGAACACCAAAATCCACTCATTAAAGAATCCACCAAATAAATCTGAATTATATGTCTGTGTTCTGGTCTGGATATGAAGAAGGAAAGTAACTTGAAAATAAAAGGGCAGAAGATTTATTTTTTTAGTCTAGAATACACACAGAGTTAATAGTCCGAAGCCAGTGTAGCAGCTCAGGGCCAGAGCAAAATTCACTAATTTGAATCTCTCTCTTTGTTGCCCTTCCTCTAAGCAGGCAAACTAATAAGCAGAGGGGACACATCTAGGATCTACAAAATATTTCTGCAGTTTCTATTTTCTAAATCGTCAAGCTGTTCTTTAGTTTTATAGAGCAGTTTTTCAATTGTTGAAGATCTTTCGGTAGAAAGGCAATTTGATTTCTATCCTTGGCTCTTCGATTTTACATTCCATCATCACTAAACATTGATTAAGCCTGCTGCAATGCACTCCCTTGTAGTTGGGTCTTTGAATTCTCAGAAGGTCATATTTATTACAATGTAACAATCTGGAAATATTTTTAAAATATGGTAAATACAGGTGCCGTATTTATCAGTGTTAGCCTTTGTTTTCATTTCAGGAAAAAAATGAACTTGAGTTTCTAAACTAATATAACATATGTAATTCAAGTATTTTGAAAAAAGCTATCTATAAAAATAAATATTCTCTTTTTGTGAGAATATCATCATTAAAAAAACTAGAGATACTTGGTAGGCAGCCTTCTAACAAGGCTCTCAATAATCCTCACCTCTGGTATTCATTCCCATGTGTAATCCCCTCTCCTTGGGTGTGGGCTGATCCTTGTGACTTGCTTCTAATAAACAGAATACGGTAAAGTGGTGAGATGTCATTTCCATAACGAGGTTACAAAAGACTGTGACTTCTACCTTGCTAGCACTCTCTCTTATCCTCTCACTACCTCGCTCTGATGGAACAAGCTGTCACACTGTGCGACGTTCTATGGAGAGACCCATGTGGCACGGAACCAAGGGAGGCCTCAGTCCAACAGCCCGTGAAGAACTGAAGCCTGTCAGCAACCATGTGAGTGAACTAGGAAGTGGATCCTTCCCAGATGAGTCTTGAGATGACAACTGCCCAGAGAGAGATCCAGAACCAGAGGACCCAGCCAAGCTGTACCAGATTCCTGGCCCACAAACACTATTAGATAATAAATGTTGTTCTAAGCCATAAACTTTGGGGTAATTTGTTACACAGCAATCAATAACCAATAAAAGGTCTAAAATACCAAATGTCATCAATCGTATCATTTCATAAATCTTTAACAAGAGCCTATTATGTGCTAGACACTCAGCTAAACAAAAAACCAAACCAGTTGCTATAGCATCAACTCCAACTCATGGCAATCCTATGTGTTTCAGTGTAGAACTAAGCTCTATAGGGTTTTCAAAGATGTGACTTTTCAGAAGCAGATTGCCAGGCCTTTCTTCGAAGGTGCCTCTGGTTGGGTTTAAACCATCAACCTTTTCAGTTAGTTTTAAATCATTTGCACCACCCAGGGACTCCAATGAATATTTAACATGAGCCTGTTATGTGCGAGGCATTCCGCTAGGTACTGGGAATACAGAGGTGAATGAAACATGCATGGCCCTTCTCCTCTGGGCCCTGGGAAAAGATTGCCTTGTGTGCTCTTCCCTGGCTGCCAATGTGCACTTGGTTCCCCACAGGAACTCTGCTGAGTGTTAGCTGCCATCTGACAAAGAGAACCCCTCTGCCTTGAGAAATACAAGGTCTTTGGCAAGCTGTAGCCTGGTCTGAACAATTATCCCTCACTCTGAGGGGCTTCTAGTCCTCTCCTCAGGCAGAACAACATCTCTGGAACATGTAGGTAGGGATACTTTATTACTTAGCTTCTTTTACACATGAAAGGTAAAAACAAGCCTTGAATAAATTTTTCTTATATTAACAGAAACTTACCCCATTAGTCTAGTCATAGTAGTAATTATAATTTGAAACCAATTATACTTGTGGCAACAACAACACAACCGCAAATCTTTTGTAAATCAGTAGTCTTCATCTGCTTCTACTAAATTATATCTATCATACATTTAAATGTCATACATTTAACTCATTATAATGACTATATATTTGGTTTTAGTTTTACCTATAAGGAAAGTCAACTATATTCACACTGCCTTCATATTTTGTGGCACATTCTTTTGGTAGTAAATCTGTACTCTTGAAGACCAGTTATATTTTTTAAAATGTCTTAGATCATTAATATTTAAATCTTTATGGCTTATGAAATAGTATTCAAAGGTTACCTGATGAAGTGCAATGGTGTGAGAAGATGTCTAACTCTTCTAGCTTATGGAAGCAAAAGTAGCCCAATGAGTAGTTTAAGCAGTTCATGGAGGTAACAGTGAAGAAGTGAAATCAACCCCAAATGTTTGGGATCAGATATGTTCAAAAGTCCCCTTAAAATATAGTATCTAAGGCCCAAAGTGGAAAGAGAACACCTCTGGCAGTAATATTCATCCATGTACTAAGTGTTGGATTTAACAGTGAGCACAAAAGATATGGACCCTTTGGTGAAGGGTAAGGCAGTACACAATACTGGGGAAGCCAGCACAACTTGACCAAGGCAAGGTCATGGAAGCTCCATAGACACATTCAAAATCCCTGAGGGACTGAATTACTGGGCTGAGGGCTGTGCGGACCATGGTCTTGGGGAACATTTGCTCAATTGGCATAACATAGTTTATAAAGAAAATGTTCTACATTCTGCTTTGATGAGCAGTGTCTGGGGTCTTAAAAGCTTGTGAGTGGCCATCTAAGATACTCCACTGGTCTCATGCCATGGGAGAATGAAGAAAACCAAACACACAAAGCAAAGATTAATCTAAAGGACAAATGGACCACAATGACCACAGCATCCACCAGGCTGAGTTCAGCACAACTGGATGGTGCCCGGCTACCACCACTGGCTGCTGTGACAGGGATCACAGTAGAGAGTCGTGGACAGAGCTGGAGAAAAATGTAGGACAAAATTCTATCTCACAAAAAAAGACCAGACTTACTGGTCTGACGAGACTGGAGAAACCCCTGGACACCCTTTTTGCTCAGTAATGAAGTCACTAATGAGGTTCACCCAAAGATTAGACAGGCCCATAAAACAAAAGAAGACTAAAGGGGCACACCAGCCCAGGGGCAAGGACTAGAAGGCAGGAGGAGACAGTAAAGCTGGTAATAGGGAACCCAAGGTCAAGAAGGGGAGAGTGTCGACATGTCGTGGGTTTGGTAACCAATGTCACAAAACAATATGTGTACTAATTGTTTAATGAGAAGCTAGTTTGTTCTGTAAACCTTCAACTAAAGTGGAAAAAAAAAAACATATGTACCCTGCTCTCATGAATCCTATATTCTAGTGGACCAGATGAGAAAATGACTGGTCTGGTTGGCAGAACGAGCCCTGGTGGCACAGGGATTAAGAGCTTGACTGCTTATCAAAAGGACAGCAGTTCGAATCTACCAGCTGCTCCTTGGAAACCCTATGGGGTAGTTCTACTCTGTCCCATAGGTTCGCTATGAGTTAGAATTGACTCAACAGCAATGGGTTGGTTTTTTGGTTTAGTTGGCAGGAATATACATGGTGGAGTTGGCTGCACCAGGCTAGATGTTACTTTTAAAGTCATCTAACTCTTCCTGATATGCTTCTAGGCTCACAGATAATATTCGTATTATACGGTGTCTTCCAATAATTTTCCTCAATGCTGATCAGCTGACACAAGCTTTCTTTTTCATTTGACAATTATACTTTATAATTATAAATTAACATATTGACATCCTAGTTTTTCATATGAGTCACTTAAAAGTTTGGCTAGCATTCCCTGGGTTTTGCCCAAAGAAATGGAGCAAGGAGTTGGCCAGAAGTAGGAAGATCTTGAAGTAGAACTGGGAGACATAGCTGGGAACAACCAAGGCAGGGAGAGATGAAAAGCCAGGACCTTTGTCAGGAGAAACCAAGCTCCTAGGCTGGAAGATGATATCTTGCTTTAAGTCCAAAAGGGAGGTTTAAAACAGAAATTGCAGAATAAGAAGCAAAGTCATTATCTTAGAGTTATGTTTAAAATGGGAGAAAGTCAAGGATGAATAGAGGCAAAAAGTTCAGGACTAAGTGAAATTAAAAATGCTTCTAGGTTTTTGGCCTGAGAAACTGAGAGGAAGGTGGTATTATTTATTGAAATGAAAAAGGCTTGCTGAGAGGGGGAGTGGATTTGGGCAGGAAGAAAATCAACCCTGTTCGGACCACCTTGTTTGAAATACCATCCAGCTATCACATAGACTGTTTAGAAAAACTTGTCTAGAGAGCAGAGGAGTTTCTGAGCTGGAGGTTTAACTTCATGAGTCACTGGTATATAAATGGTATCTAAAGACATGGAACTAGATAGAACCACTGGAGAGAATGCAGACAGAGAAGAAAATAGGTCAAAGGCAAAGTCTGGGGTACACTCCAACATCTACAGGTCTGATAAAGGAAAAATTTCGAGAAGTGAACCTTCTGGGTCAAAGGGTGTATGCATTGTAATTTTGATAGATATTGTCAAATCGACTTCCACTGAAGCTGTACCTATTTACTTCCAACAGCATTGTAAGAAAAGACCCTCTTCCCCACACTCTTTCTAATACTATGTGTTTTCATACTTTCATATTTTTACTAATATGGTAGGTTAAAAATGGTATTTCACTGTAAAGCTTCAATAGCTTTCCCCAAATGTGTAAGCCATTTGTTTTTACCTGTGTGTGAACTGCCTGTTCATAATCTTTGAAGGGAAAGTTTCTTAAGATGGGTGATAATAAGGATGACTGTATTGCAATGGGAAGGATGCTATGGCAGGGAGACAAGATAAAGCAAGATAGAAAGAGCATAATTGCAGAAATCATGTCCTTGAAAAGGAAAAGTGTATGGGATCCAGACCACAAGGGAAAGAGTTGGTATTGGAAAAGGGCAGATCCACTTCTCCCATGGTAACAGGAGTGAGGGCAGTGTGTGTGTCGATACTGATGTTGGCAGGCTCCAGAACTGGTGGTTAGATGACTGTCTTCTGATTATAACTATTCTCACTATATGATGTGAGTAGGGGAAGAAAAGTTTAAGCTGTAAGGAGAGAGGAAAAGGTGTGAAAGAGTGCCTTTGGGGAGTGGGAAAGTGAATTTACTGGGGGCAGCGAGGGTGTGTGTGTGTGTGTGTGTGTGCAAAAGAATGACTTGGCAGTTTTGCTTATCCTTTTGAGACTTGTGGCCATCAACCTGAAGTATGCCGGGACAGTGTAGTTGTGTGAGTTTTCTCCAAAGACGTACAACTGTTTCAATACGTGCCCATGGACACAAGGACAGTATGGGTTTGAAAGAGAATGATTATTGTTCTGGGCCATGGAATCTACACTAGGTACGGAGAGACGTGAGAAATGTGGAGGTGATGGTAGATAGTGAAAAGAATTGGGGCAAATGGACTGGAGGGCTTAGTGAGGTTAGGGGACTGCTAGAGTGAGAGTAAGAGTATGTGAATGGGGGCGAGTCATATAAGGTCTGTACATAAGAGCAATCAGAGGGTAGGCGATGGATTGGCATAGGCCTCAAAAGAACTGAAGTTTTTACACAAGGATAAAGGAGTTATGAGCCTGAAACAGCAGTTTGAGATGTGCAGAAAAGAGAAACTCCTGTAGAGAAGGCTGCAGAGGAAGCAGCATCCTCTTGAGAGAGCCAAGGTCAGCTGAGGATAAGACTGAGAGAAATATTCAGTGGAAAGGCTGAGAATGTAGGGAACTTTTTTCCTCCATGGAAGAGGAATTCTACAGAGCATAGTGAAAAGTATGGCATGGAGGGGACTAGTGGGGAACAGGGTCAAGAAGAAGAAAGGAAAGAAGAGAATAAGAACCCAGGAGAGGCTAGTGAGTGGAGTCACATCATGAGCTGAGAATAATTCAGAACCTGCAGGTTATATGTAAGAAATAATAAAATCACAATAGAGAATGAGATATAAAGAAATGAGGCAGTTTCTGTAAATGTATACTACACAATGATCCACAGAATAATAAATTCCTAGCAGGAATAGTAAATTCCTTATTCCTTTGCACATACAATTTTAGAATTCCACTGTGCACTATGGAAAGAAGTTGGTTTGGTGATTTCCATCTGGGAGCTATTGTGCTGAAATTAAAATCTTGAAGTTTTCTTTATGATGATAAGCCTCCTTATCTCTATAGGAGAAACTTGAAGTTCTAATTAAACTTCTAAATTAACCTAAATGGAAGCTCAGATCATTTACTAGAATCGTAGAATTTCAAATACATGGAAACTTAGATGTTATCTCATTCAACCAATCCCTTCCTAAAGACAAAAAAAGAAAAAAACTTCTGTATTAACACTCCTCTCCCCAAACTCTCCAACTTCCTCAACTTTTTGTCAGCAGATATCCTCAAGTCTTGCCCTGACTAAAACCTTGCACCTTCTGAGGACACTGTTTCCCTTGCAGCCTTCTCAAGCAGAACTCAGTGCCTGGAGGTTAAGCAGGGGTTATTACTCCCCACTATTTCCAAAAAGTTTCTCTTCTCCCCTGACCTCCTTTAAAAGCCCCAGCTCAAATGCATTCCACGTCTAGCATATTTCTCAGTAGAAACTAGGAAAGCTGGAAAAAAAATTTTAAACATATGTTTGAAGGTATCAAAGAGCTACCAAAACACTGAGGAATTAACTGTAGAACAAACAATCGGGGAGAAGAGGGAAGCCCAGAGAAGGGAGCCTGCCATTTGGAGCTGCCTTTCCTTTTGCCGATTCTGGAAGATCAGGGCCTGTCAAGGAGGAGGGGTCCTGGTAAACACACATGGATTTCGGTTGGAATTCAGAAGGACTCCACTTTAAAAATAAGGGTACTGGAAACAGATCAGCCCTTATAAGGACTGAAATCCAGTCTGGAAGCATCTCAATCCTTGGCAGGATTAATGTGAACAGCAATTGCTAGTGCCCCTAGCCTAGCTGCCTGCCTGAAGCAGAAGTAAATTCTCTCTGGAGAAAAATAACATTTCACAGAGTCTTAAATTATCTCTATAATTTTCTCATACACACAACATCTGGCTCTGACTAAAAAACAGTCACATATACAGAAAACAATTTGACCAAAATCCAAGGGAAAAAACAGATAATAGAAACAACCCACGTAATCCAGATAAAGTAAATTATCAGACATGGATTTCAAACTTCTAATATGCACCAGACAAGCTTGAGAATTTTGGGAGCTAACTGGATTTATTTATTTATTTTTGAAGCACCAAATGAAAATTCTGGACCTGAAAATACTATAATTCAAATTAAGAATCCAATGAAAGGCTTTCAGAGCAGATTAGACACAAGTGAAACTGGAAGACTGGTCAGAAGAATATCTAGAATGAAGCATAGAGAAACAAAAGAGTACAGGAAAAAGAACATAACAGATATAGGAGACATGGTGAAGAGGTCTAAATACCTGTAACTGGAGTCACAGAAAGAGAAAAGAGACTGGGGTAGAAGCAATGTATTTAAAGGGAAAATGGCTAAGAATTTGCAAAAACAAATGAAAAACATCAAGCCACAGATTTACAGGAAACTATGAGTCCCAAGGAGGATACATATGAAGAATACAACACGTAGACATATAATAGTAAAAAACAAAAAGTTAATCTTAAAAGCAGCCAGAGAAAAAAGAAAGACTGCATTCAGAGTAGCCACAACTAGACTGATAGCTGAATAGTACTGTATCTATTAAAGAAATCAAATCTTTTATTAAAAACCTTCTCATGAAGAAAACTCCAGACCCAGATCACTTCACTGATTAATTCTCCCAAACATTTAAAGAAGAAAACAACATCAACATAACACAAACTCTTTCAGAAAATAGAAAACAAAGAAACTTT
Source organism: Dugong dugon (assembly GCA_030035585.1). NCBI lineage: Eukaryota > Metazoa > Chordata > Mammalia > Sirenia > Dugongidae > Dugong > Dugong dugon. The sequence continues at coordinate 86,914,979 of CM057460.1, read as the reverse complement.
CCCAACTCATTTCATAGAGGTAACATATGCTTGATATCTAAAATTGACAAGGACATTACAAGAAAGGAAATTATAGGCCAATTTCTGTTACGAATATGGATAAAAATGTCCTAAGCAAAATGTTAGCAAACTAAATCCAGCAATATATTAAAAGAATAAAAAACTTGAAAAAACATGTTGCATCGAGTCGATTCTGATTCATAGTGACCCTATAGGACAGAGGAGAATTGCCCCATAGAGTTTCCAAGGAGTGGCTGGTAGATTCAAACCGCTGACCTTTTGGTTAGTAGCCTGAGCTCCTAACCACTGTACCAGCAAGAATAATGCATCATAATCAAGTTGGGTTTTTTCCCAGGAATGCATAATTAACTAACATAATTTACCACATTAAAGAATAAAAGAGAACAATCATTTGCATCTTAAAAGATGCAGATAAAGCATTTGATAAAAACTCAACATCTCAAAATACTTAACAAACTAGGAATAGAAGTAAACTTCCTTAATCAAAGACTGTCTACCTGAAAACATACTGTAAACTTCATACATAAAATTCTGAAAAATTTCCCTATGGAATCGGGAATTGCTTGTATTATCAATATACTAGAGGTCCTAAACAAAGTAAGAAGGTTCTCTATGTTATTGAAAAGGAAAAATAAAAATGTCATTATCTACAAGATTGTGTATGTAGAAAATCCAAAGAATCTACAGATAAACCATTAGAATTATAAATGAATTTAGGACGGTTACTAGATACATGGTTAATAAACAAAGTCAGTTATATTTCTATATATCAGTAACAAACAATAAGAAAATGAAATTTTAAAAAGATACCATTTATAATAACACCAAAAAACTCCAAGCCTATGAAATATCTATAAATAAATTTAACAAAAGATATGTCAATTGTAAATGGAATATTATAAAACAATATTAAAATACATTAAAAAACTAAATGAATGGAGCTATATACAATGTTCGTAAACGGGCATAATCAGTATTGTGAAAACTACCACTCTTCCCAAATTGATCTCTAGATCTAATTTAATCCCAATTAAAGTCTCAGCATGATTTTTTGGAAATTGACAAATTGATTATAAAATGTATATAGAAATGAAAAAAGAGACAAGAACAGGAAAGAAAAACAATGAATTTAACTGATTTTCTCTATCGGATATCAAAACTTACTGTAAATCTACAGTAATGAAGATAACGTGGTATTTACAGAAGGACAGACAACTGAATGAAGCAGAGAATCCAGAAACAGACCCACGCATATGTGGAAACAAAATGTATGACAAAGGTGACAGAACAGTGTAGAAAGAACAATCTTTTTAATAAACAGTGCTAGACCGATTGGATGTCCATATGGAAAAACATGAAACTTGGCCAATTCCACATGCATAAACAAAACTGAATTCCCAGTAGCTCATAGAAATAGTCTGAAAGGTAAAATAATAAAGCAAATAGAATTGTACTGTCCAGACTGACAGCCACTAGCCTCATTTGGCTGTTTTAATTTTCATTAGATAAAATTAAAATTTAAAAGGTGGCGTAGTGGTTAAGAGCTACAGCTGCTAACCAAAAGGTCAGCAATTCGAATCCACCAGGCGCTCCTCAAAAACTGTATGGAGCAGTTCTACTCTGTCCTATAGGGTCACTATGAGTTGGAATCGACCTGATGGCAATGGGTTTGGTGTTTTTTTTTTTTTTTTTAAGTTGCACTGGCCACATTTCCAGTACTCAATAGCCACACACAGCTAGTGATTATTGCATTGGACAGTGAAGATATAAACATTTCTATCAGTCCAGAAATAACACAGACTAGCTTCATAAACTTGAGGTAGACAATTATCTCTTAACTGGGCTACAAAACCCACCTGCCATAGAGGGAAAGATTCATAACTTAGACTATATTAAAATTAAAGACTTCTGTTTATCTAAAGACACATTAAAAGAGTCAAAAGCATGCCAGAATGTAGAAGAAACTATTTGCGACACTTATCTCCACCAACCCAGAAAATCAAACCCATTGCCACTGAGTCAGCCCTGACTCACAGTGACCCTATAAGACAGACTAAAGCTGCCACATAGGCTTTCCAAAGCTGTAAATCTTTACAGAAGCAGACTGCCACATATTTCCTCCCCAAGAGGGGCTGGTGGGTTCAAATTGCCAACCTTTCAGTTAACAGCCAAGGGCTTAACCACAGCGCCATCAGGGCTCCATATCCACCAAAGAGGAGGCAAAAGATCTCTTTTAAATCTTAAAAAGCAAAGATGTCACTTTGATGACTAAGGTGTGCCTAACCCAAGCCATGGTATTTTCAATTGTCTCATATACATGCAAAAGCTAGACAATGAAAAAAGGAAGACCAAAGAAGAATTGAATTGTGGTACTGGTGAAGAATATTGAATATACTATGGACTTCCAGAAGAACAAATCAGTCTTGGAGAAAGTACAGCCAGAATGCTCCTTAGAAGTGAGGATGGTGAGACTTTGTCCTACTTGGTTTAGGCAGTTCATCAGAAGGGACTAATTGCTGGAGAAGGACATTGTACTTGGTAAAGGGTCAGTGAAAAACAAGGAGGCTTTAAATGAGATGGATTGACACAGTGGCTGCAACAAAGGGCTCAAACATATGAACAATTGTGAAGACAACACAGGACAAGGCATTGTTTTGTTCTGTTATGCATAAGGTTGCTATGAATCAGAGCCCACTTGATGTCAACTAACAATAACATCCACCAAAGAGCGCCTATGAAGAATTCCCACAAATCAACAAAAAAAAAGACAGACTACCCAACAGAGAAAATGCCAAGAGACCTGAACAGGTACTTCATAAAAGAGGATATCCAAACGGCCAAGAAACATATTAACTGTGCTCAACCTCATTAATCATCAGGGAAATAAAATTTAAAACACAATGAGATACCACTGTATCTAGTCACCAGAAGAGCTAAATTTGAAAATACTGACAATACCAAACGTTGGTCAGAATATGAAGCAACTGAAACTCTTATACATTATGGATAGGAGTGTATATTGGATCAACCAGTTTGGAAAACTATTTGGTATTATCTACTAAAGCTGAACATATGCATACCCTAAGGCCCAGAAATTCCATTCTTCGTGTATACCCAACAGAAATGGGTACGTACATGTATGCATCAAAAGATATGATCATGATAGCTAAGAACTGAAAACAATCCATACGACCATCAAGAGTAGAAAGATAAATAAACTGTGGTATAGTCATACAACAATATACTACTATACTATACAGGAATAAAACTCAATCAGCTCCCTGCTACCTGCAACAACATGAATGGATCTCATAAACATAATACTGTGCTTAAAATCCATTGCAATCAAGTGAATTCAGACTCATAGCAACCTTTTAGGACAGAGGAGAACTGCCCCACAGGGCTCCCAAGCTAGCAAATCTTTACGGAGGCAGAATGTCACATCTTTCTCCCAAAGAGCGGCTGATGGTTTCAAACAGCCTACCTTTCAGTTAGCAGCCAAGTGCTTAACCATTGTGCCAAGAGGGTTCCTTACTGTGCTTAAGTAACCCAAATGAAAAGAACACAATACATAGTATATGATTCCATTCACATGAAGTTCAAAACACAGGCAGAACAAATATAATGTTTTTTACATTTACAGAGGAGGGAGAGAAATTAATTTGGAGTGGATACCAGGTGGGGGCTTCTGGGATTTTAGAAAAGTTCTATTTCTTAACTAAGTGGTAGCTATATAGGTAGAATTACTTTGTGATCATTAATGAATCTGTATATACTTCTGACTTGTGTATTCTTCTGAATATATCTTATACTTCAGTAAGAAAAATCTTTAAAAAACATCAGATCCTCTGAAGCACATGCCATACGGTTATACCATCCTCCTTCATTGCTATTTACTGATCTAGCCTCTTCCAAGATTTTAGCATTTGATTAATAGTTTTCTCTTCTACTTCCAGCTCCACTATTATCCAAGGTGACTTTACATCCATGTGGATGACCTGTCCAACACTCTGGCCTCTCCTTCTTAACTTCCACTTCAGCTAAGCACTCCCATAGCCATACTCAAGAACTTATCAACACCAAGAGTCACTCCCCCTTAATATCACTCGGATCAAAACATTTTACCTTTTCAGATATCTTAGTCAACTATTCAAAGATTTCATTTCGTTGACCTCACGGGGACCTCCAGTTCAAGTCTTCTATGAGCTTGCCTCCTCTCTTCCTTATTAGACTCTTTTTTTCATCACTTCAACTACTTTCTTACCAATATTCTCAATTTTCTTGCCTACTATCTCTCCATCTCAACACCTGGCAAAACCCCAATTCTGGCTATTCTACCTATTTTACATTTGCATTTAGGTTGCCAGGTACTGCTTGAGAAAATCACATAACTTGGCATATCTCAAGCAGGCCCTCCGTTCCCCTTGGTAGTGCTGATACGTATATTTCTGTAGTTTACTCTTCCATCCCTCATGGTGGAAATTAAAATCTTCTCCATTATTTCTAAAGCTCTGAAATCCCCCTCTGTATGCAGATGAGTTTGTTCCAACTTCACATTAAAAATAGAAATCATAAAATGTCCTGTCATTCCAAACTTAAAAATACACTTGCACCCATACCCTTGTTCTGTTCTCTATAACTTCTTCTATAATGGAAGAGTTGTCCTTTGTCCCTCTATCACATCCACCTTTGAACTCTTTCCAACCCCCTCCAATCTTTTCTGGGACTTTTCTTTCTCCAGTCCATTCTTCCTATATCTTCCCTCTCTATTTGCTCTTTCCTATCAACTTTAAAATACTCAAGTATTTACAATCTTAAAAACAAACAAATCAATTACAATGAAAAATAAAATTCTCCTTCCTCTCTATGTCTCTCTCCAACCTATCACCTTACTTTCCTCTCCTAATTCTTGAAAAGATTATTCTGTGTCTACTTCCTCGTCTCCCCATTCATGCATCAAACCACAACAATATGACTTTTCCTCACCACAAACACACAAATAATCTTGTTGTCACTGAACCCAATGGGCACATTTCAGTCTTCTCTGAGCTGACTTCTCTGAAGCACTCAACATGCTCATTGTGCTGAAATTCATGCCTCCCTAGGCTCCAGGGCTCCAGAAACTTCTGGATTTCTTCCTGCATTTCTGACCACTCCCTCTTAGTGCCTTTCATAGGGAGGCTTCTTCTGCCCATCTTTTAAATGTGTGCTTCAGAATTTTCCCTTAGGCCATTTTTCTCTTTTCATCTTATAATATCCCTGGCTGACTTCATCTAGTCCCATGACTTCAATTACCCTTTATCGCTGATAACTTCCAAACTCACAGTTCTATTCCTGCCATGTCTCATAAGGTTCAGAGACATACCACTCAGATGTCCTGCATGTTACTCAAGGATGCCTAGAACTGTGCTATATACATTTAATATTTTTATCTTATTTAATCTTTTAAAAAAAAAAAAACAAACCAACACTCCCCTCTTTCTTCTCTGACAGCTCTGCCCCAAGGATGGGTGGCCCCAGTCATGGAATGTACTGCAAGGCAGCCTAAAACTCTAAGGGAAAACCATCTTTCATATCAGAGGAACTGGGAAAGAAGATACTGTGGTCCAAAGATCGGGGGATTACTGAATTTTCTTCTTCCTCTCTCTTTTTTTCTTTTTGAATATTTTATTATGCTGTAGGTGAAAGTTTACACAGCAAATTAGTTTTCCATCCAAAAATTCATACACAAATTGTTCTGCAACATTAGCTGCAATCCCCACAATATGTCAGCACTCTCCCCATTTCCACCTTGGGTTCCCCGTTTCCATTTGTCCGGTTCCTCTGGCCCTCCCAGCCTTCTCTTCTTTGCTTTTGGGCAAATGTTGCCCTTTTGGTCTCATATAGTTAATTCTACTAAGGAGCACATTCCTCATGGGTTGTTACTGTTCATTTTATAGGCCAGTCTATTATTTGGCTGAAAGTTGTCCTCCAGGAGTGGCTTTGATTCCAAGTTAGAAGGTTGTTTCAGGGCAATAGTCTCGGGTTCCTCCAGTCACTATCAGACAAGTAAGACTAGTTTGTTTTATTAATTTGAATTCTGTTCTATATTTTTCACCCACTCTAACTGGGACCTTCTATTGTGTTCCTGATCACAGCAGTCAGTAGCAGTAACCAGGCACCATCTAGTTCTTCTGGTCTCAGGTTAGAGGAGGCTGTGGTTCATACAGGCCGTTAGTCCTTTGGACTAATTGTTTCCTTGAGTCTTCGGTTTTCTTCATTCTCCTCTGGTCCAGAGGGAAGAGATCTAATAGTTGTATCTTAGATGGCCACTTGCAAGTTTTAAAGACCCCAGATGCTACTCACCAAACTAGGATGTAGAACATTATCTTTATGAATTATGTGATGCCAATTGACCAAGATGTCTCCCAAGACTATGGTCTTTAGCCTTCAAGCCCAGTATCTCAGTCCCACAAAGTGTTTGGTTATGTCTAAGAAGTTTTCATAACTGCCCACTATGTGCTCTATTATATATATGAACATATAAGCAGCATTTACAAATATGTATGTAGAAATATCCACAACCCTACCTATATATACACACAGGTGTACTCCCATACGACCTCCCACACCTATTTAGCATACATATCTACCTATGTATCCACTAAAAAAATATCGTTTGTTATTACTGTTGTCGCAGGATTGTATAGGTTATAGAATTTACCATAACTGCCCTTTATTCTTGTGTACCTTTCAGTGTCTTCCTTTGCCTTGGTCACATTGTGCTGACTTCCCCCATACTGTGTATTGCCTCTCCCTTCACTAGAATTCACACATGTCTATTATCACAGTTCAAACAGAGAAAAGATTTGGCAATCTGCTCCTGTAAAGATTACAGCCTAGGAAATCCTACGGGGCAGTTCTACTTTGGCCTATAGGGTTGCTATGAGTCAGAATTGACTTGACGGCACACAACAGTAACAGCAGCAACATAAGTCATTAAAAGTATACGTATGAAGACATACAGCAATATGGAAAATGTACAGAAGACAATATGTCATTGATGTTTTGTTCATAAATATTAAAAAATTAAATAGGCATATATATATATAAGGATTAGAAGGCAACATAATCCAATGAAAATAATCAGACAAGAAAGGGATTATAGGTGGATTTCTTTCATGCATTAATGTTTGTATATAAAAATTTTACAAAAATAAAATAGTGTTAAAAAGCAATGAGATCCAAAGGACTGAGAATAGGCCTGGGCTCATAAAACTTGACTGTGGTGAGCAAATGGCTATGCTATATGAGCAGCAACCTGAGGGGGCTGAGGATACAGAGACTGAAAGAATTCACGTTGTGTTTGTGGGAAGAGATGTAACTAGAATTGAGAAAACCATGACTAAGGCAAAGAGGAGGAAAGAAAAAGCTTATAAATGAGAAGAAGAGAGCTAATAGGGGTGGTGTTAATAACATTCAGTCAGTGAAAGATTTAAACTTGTTTCAAGGCTGTTATCTGAGGGGCCAGAAACATTGCTTTCCAGGTATGACCCATTCCTGAGATTGGCATCAAATAAAATATACTTCACTCACTTGGACAGCTTCAGCGATTAAAACATTGGTTCTCAAAATGAAATTCCTATGCCCCATCCCCAGAGACTCAGAAATATTGACCTAAAAAAATACCTTGCTTAAACGTCTAGGGTGGGGAAAATGATGCAGACACTCTGATGCTCCTTACAGATAAAATCTGTCTTCTATTCAATAATGATCACAAACGAAGTGTTTTGATGGAGTCTTGGTGGCACAGTGGTCAAGAGCTACAGCTGTTAACAAAAAGGTCAGCAGTTCGAATCCACCAGCTGTTCCTTGGAAATCCTATGAGGCAGTTCTACTCTGTCCTATAGGATCACTATAAGTCGGAATCAACTCAACGGCAATGGGTTTGGTTTTTCTTTGGTTTACTATCTAGTTAGTGATTCTTCCTCCCTCCCCCTCCCATCCCTGGTAACCATCAAAGAATGTTTCTTTCTCTGTGTAAACCTGCTCTTGACTTTTTATAATAGTGGTCGGTCCCATATGATATTTGTCCTTTTGTGATTGACTTATTTCACTCAGAATAATGTCCTCCAGATTTATCCATGTTGTTAGATGTATTGTGGATTTATCATTATTCTTTAATGTTGCATAGTATTGCACTGTGTGTATGTACTACATTTTGTTTATCCATTCATCTATTGATGGGCACTTAGGTTGTTTCCATCTTTTAGCTATTGTGAATAATGCTGCAGTGAACATGGACGTACATGTATCTATTTGTGTCACAGCTTTTCTTTTTCTAAGATATATACCTAGGAGTGGTATTGCTGGGTCGTATGGTATTTCTATTTCTAGCTTTTTCAGGAAGTGCCATATCATTTTCCATAGGGTTATACCAGTTTACAGTCCTACTAGCAGTGTATAAGAGTTTCAATCTCCCCACATCCTCACCAGCATGTTGTTTGCCGTTTTTTTGATCAGTGACATTATTGCCAGGGTCAGATAGTATCTCATTGTAGTTATTTGCATCTCTCTAATGGAAACCCTGGTAGCTTAGTGGTTAAGTGCTACAGCTTGTAACCATAAGGTCAGCAGTTCGGATCCACCAGGCAATCCTTGGAAACTCTATGGGGCAGTTCTACTCTGTCCTATAGGGTCGCTATGAGTCGGAAACCACACGACGGCAACAGTTTTTGGTTTTAACGGGGCCCTGGTGACACAGTGGTTAATTGGCTGTTAACCAAAAGGTTGGCAGTTCGATTTTACCAGCTGCTCCTTGGAAACCCTATGTGTAGTTCTACTCTGTCCTATAGGGTCACTATGAGTCGGAATTGACTCGACAGCAACGGGTTTTGTTTGGTTTTTTTTTAACAGCTAATCATTACGAGCATCTTTCCATGTGTTTGTTAGCTGCCTGCGTGTCTTCTTTGGAGAAGCATCTGTTCACGTCCTTTGCCCATTTTTTAATTGGATTGTTTGTTTGTTATTGAAGTGTTGAAGTTTTCTATACATTTTAGAGATTAGAACCTTGTCAGATATGTCATTGCCAAAATTGTTTCCTCAGTTTGTAGGTTCTCTTTTTACTCTTTTGGGGAAGTCCTTTGGTGGGCGTAAGTATTTAATTCTTAGGAGGTCCCAGTTATCTAATTTATCTTCTGCTGTTTTTGTACTTTTAGCTATATTTAACAGTCTATTTATGCCATAAATTAGGGCCCCTGGCTTTGTCCCTACATTTTCTTCGAGAAACTCTATAGTTTTAGGTTTAACATTTAGGTCTTCTATCCGTTTTCAGTTAATTTTTGTGTAGGGTGTGGATTGTTTCACTTTTCTGCACATGGATATGCTGTTTTGTCGGCACCATTTGTTATAGAGACTTCCTCTTCCCCATTTAATGGACACCGATGCTTTGCTGAAGATCAGCTGTTCACAGCTAGAGCGATTTATTTCTAGATTCTCAATTCTGTTCCACTGGTCTATGCATCTGTCATTGTACCAGTACTAGGCTGTTTTCATGACCATGGCTGTATAGCAGGTTCCGAGACAGAAGCGTGAGGCCTCCTACTTTGTTCTTCAATAATGCTTTAGCTATCAGGGCTTCTTTCCTTTCCATATAAGGTCGGAGATTAGTTTTTCCATTTCGTTAAAGAATGTTGTTGGAATTTGTACTGGAATTGCATTAAATCTATAGATCGCTTTGGGTAGTACCGACATTTTCACAATGTTAAGTCTTCTTACCGTGAGCATAGTATGTTTTTCCATTTATGTAGGTTTTTGGTTTCTTGCAGTAGTGTTTTGTAGTTTTCTTTGTACAGGTCTTTTACGTCCCAGTTAGATTCATTCGTAAGTATTGTATCCTTTCAGGGGCTATTGTAATTGGTATTGTTTTCCTGATTCCTTTTTCAGAGTTCTATTTGGTACCATAGAGGAATCCAATTGACTTTTATATGTTGATCTTGTACCCTGCCACTTTGCCGAACACTTCTATTAGTTCCAGTAACTTTCTTGTGAAGTCTCTGGGATTTTCTATATATAGGATCATGCCGTGTGTAAATAGGGGTAGTTTTACTTCTTCCTTACGAATCTGGATGTCCTTTATTTCCCTTTCTTGCCTTATTGCTCTAGTTAGAATTTCCAGTACAATACTGAATTAGAGTGGTGATACAGGGCATCCTTGTCTGGTTCCCATTCTCAAGGGAAATGTTTCAGTCTCTCTCAGTTGAGAATGTTGGCTGTTGATTTTGTATATATGCCCTTAGTTGTTGTTGTTGTTGTTAGGTGCCGTCCAGTCCGTTCTGACTCATAGCGACCCTATGTACAACAGAATGGAACACTACCTGGTCCTGCATCACCCTCTCAATCGTTGTTAAGCTTAACCCCATTGTTGGAGCCACTGTGTCAATCCATCTTATTGAGGGTCTTCCTCTTACTTTACCAAGCATGATGTCCTTCTCCAGGGACTCGTCCCTCCTGAAAACATGTCCAAAGTATGTGAGATGTAGTCTCACCATCCTTGCTTCTAAGGAGCATTCTACTTGTATGTCTTCCAACACAGATCTGTTCATTCTTTTGGCAGTCGATGGTATATTCAATATTCTTCACCAACGCCACTATTCAAAGGCATCAAGTTTTCTTTGGTCTTCCTTACTCATTGTCTATGCATACGAGGCGATTAAAAACACCATGGCTTGGGTCAGGCACACCTTAGTCTTCAAGGTGACATGCCCTTAATTATGTTGAGGAATTTCCCTTCTATTCCTATTTTCGTGATTATTTTTATCAGGAAAGGGTGTTGAATTTTATCAAGTGCCTTTTCTGCATCGATTGAGATGATTCTTTTCATTTGTTTTATTTACGTGGTGAATTACACTGAGTCATTTTCTAATGGTAAATCATCCTTGCATCCCTGACATATATCCCACTTGATCATGATTTATTACTTTTTCATATGCTGTTGAATTCTATTGGCGAGAATTTTGTTGAGAATTTTTGCATCTCTATTCATGAGTGATACTGGTCTGTAATTTTCTTTTTTACTGGTATCTTTACCTGGCTTTGGTATCAGGGTTATGCTGGCTTCGTAGAATGAGTTAAAGAGTATTACTTCCTTTTCTATGTTCTGGAGCAGTTTGAATAAAACTGGGGTCATCTCTTCTCTGAATGTTTGGTAGAACTCTCCAGTGAAGCCATCTGGGCCTGGGCTTTTGTTGTTGTTGGGAATTTCTTTTTTTTTTTTAATGACCTCTTCAATTTCTTCTTTTGTTACAGGTCTGCTCAAACTTTCTACTTCAATTTGTGTTAGTTTAGGTAGATAGTGCATTTTTAGAATTTGTCCATTTCTTCTAGGTTTTCAAATTTGTTGGAGTACAATATTTTGTAATAGCCTGTTATGATCCTTTTTACCTCAGTTGGTTCTGTTGTAATATCACCCATCTCATTTTTTATTTTGGTTATTTGCATCTTCTCATTCTTTTCCTTTGTCATTTTGGCCAGTGGTTTGTCAATTTTATCAATCCTCTCAAAGAACAAACTTCTAGTCTTATTGATTCTTTCTATTATTTTTCTGTTTCATTTATTTCTGCTCTAACCTTTATTATTTCCTTTTTTTCTGGTGACTGTGGGCTTCTTTTGCTGCTCTTTTTCTATTTGTTTGAGTTGTAGGTTTGTTGTTACTGTTGTTACGTGCCATTGAGTCAGTTCTGACTCATAACGACCCTATGTACAACGGAATGAAACACTGCCCGGTCCTGTGCCATGTTGCTATGTTTGAGCTCACTGTTGCAGCCACTGTGTCAATACATGTCATAGAGGGTCTTCCTTTTTTTCACTGACTCTCTATCTTACCAAGCATGATGTCCTTCTCCAGGGAATGGTCCCCCTGATACCATGTCCAAATTACACGAGATGAAGTTTCACCATCCTCCGTTCAAGGAGCACTCTGGCTGTATTTCTCCCAAGATAGACTTGTTTGTTCTTCTGGCAGGCTGTGGTATATTCAATATTCATCACCAACACCATAATTCAAAGGCATCAAGTCTTCTTCAGTCTTCCTTATTCATTGTCCAGATTTCACATGCATATGAGGTGAATGAAAATACCACGGCTTGGGTCAGGTGCACCTTACTCCTCAAAGTAAGTGTTGCTTTTCAACACTTTAAAGAGGTCTTTTGCAGCAGATTTGCCCAAAGCAATACCCTGTTTGACTTCTTGACTGCTGCTTCCATGTGCATTGATTGTGGATCCAAGTAAAATGAAATCCGTTTCAATATCAATATTTTCTCAGTTTATCATGATGTTGCTTCTTGGTCTAGCTGTGAGGATTTTTGTTTTCTTTATGTTGAAGTGTAATCCATACTAAAGACTGTAGTCTTTGGTCTTCATCAGTAAGTGCTTCAAGTACTCTTTGCTTTCAGCAAGCAAGGTTGTGTCATCTGCTTATCACAGGTTATTAACGAGTCTTCCATCAATTCTGATGCCACGTTCTTCTCCATATAGTCCAGCTTCTTGGACTATTTACTCAGTATACAGGTTGAATAGGTATGGTGAAAGGATGCAACCCTGATGCATACCTTTCCTGACTTTAAACCATACAGTATCCCCTTGTTCTGTCCAAATGACTGCCTCTTGGTCTATGTACAGGTTCCGCATGAGCACAATTAAGTGTTCTAGAATTTCCATTCTTTGCAATGTTATCCATAATTTGTTACGATCTACACAGTCAAATGCCTTTGCATAGTCAATAAAACACAGGTAAACATCTTTTTGGTATTCTCTGCTTTCAGCCAACCTCCATCTCACATCAGCAATGATATCCCTCATTCCATGCCCTCTTCCGAATCCAGCTTGAAATTCTGGCAGTTCCCTGTTGATGTACTGCTGCATCTACTTTTGAAATATTTTCAGCCAAATTTTACTTGCATGTGATATTAATGATATTGTTCAATAATTTCCAAATTCTGTTGGATCACCTTTCTTTGTAATGGGTACAAATACAGATCTCTTCCAGTTGGTTGGCCAGATAGGGTTAAGCTACTGATTTGGGACTTTTCTTCTTTTTTTATGTGTGCATTCGTTGCTATAATTTCTCCTCTGAGCACTGCTTTTGCTGTGTCCCAAAGATTTTGGTATGTAGTGTTTTTGTTCTCATTTGATTTCAGGAATTTTTTAATTTCATTTTTGTTTCCTCTATTATCCATGGAAACTCTGGTGGTGTAGTGGTTAAGAGCCATGGCTGCTAACCAAAAGGTTGGCTGTTTGAATCCACCAGATGCTCCTTGGAAACCATACAGGGCAGTTCTACTCTGTCCTGTAGGGTTGCTATGAGTCAGAATTGACTCAATGGCAATGGGTTTTTTTTTCTTTTTTTAAACCCACTTGTTTTCAAGCAAGATGTTATTCAGTTTCCATGTATTTGATTTTTTTTCCTTGTTCTTCTTGTTATTAATTTGTAGTTTTATAGCACTGTGATCAGAAAAGATGCTTTGTATTATTTTGATGTTTTTTGAATTTACTGAGGCTTGCTTTGTGGCCTAAAATATGGCCTATTCTAGAGAATGATCCATGTGCATTACAGAAGAATGTGTACTGTGTTGCTACTGCGTGGAGTGTTCTGTATGTGTCTACGATGTCAAGTTGGTTCATCGTGTTGTTTAGATCTTCTGTATCTTTGCTGAGCTTCTTTGTAGTTGTTCTGTCCACTGTTGAAAGTGGTGTGTTAAAGTCTCCTACTATTATTGTAGAACTGTCTATTTTTCTTTTCAATACTGCTAGAGTTTGTTTTATTTTGGAGCTCTGTCATTGGGTGCATATTTATTATGATTATGTCCTCTTGGTGGACTGTCCCGCTAATCATTATATAATAACCTTCCTTGTCTATTATATTGAATTTTGATCTATAGTCTATTTTATCAGAGATTCATATTACCACTCCTGCTCTTTTTTGGTTACTGTCTGCTTGATACATTTTTTCTATCTTTTGATTTTTAACCTATTTATGTGTTTGTGTTTAAAGTGCGTCTCTTTCGGCAACACATTTATGCTCTTTTTTTTTTTTTTTAAATCAATTCTGGCACTCTCAGTCTTTTGAAGGGTGCATTTAAACCATTTACATTCAGTATAATTATTGATAGGTATGAATTTACTCTTTTCATTTTGTCATGCTTTTTTTTTTTGGTGGTGTTGACAGTTTCTTTTACTGTACTGAGTTCCTTTTGTTTATAAATTTTCTTTTCATTTCCTTCATTGTTGTTGCTTTTGTGTTTCCTGAGTCTTTTAGATTTTTTTCTTTATTTTGGTGAGTAGGTTTATTACATTTCTTTGTGGTTACTCTGAAAATCATCTTCCCAAGTTTAAAACAATCCATTATTTCTTGATATCACCTTGACTTCCTCTCTATGTAGAAGTTCTACAACTACACCATTTACTCCATTTTCATTTTGAAGTTGTCGTTGTATACAGATTGACATCTCTGGTTCCCTGTTTTCAAATCTGTAGCTTTATTTTACCTTTGATACTTCTTTATCTGGGTTGGTATCTGTGTGGTGCTGTTGTGTGTCTCAGTTTCAGGTTGCTGTCTGATGTCGTTGATTCTCTGTCTGCAGGACTTCTTTTAATATTTCTTCTAAGGTTGGTCTTCTGGTTTTTACAAAATTCCTTAATTTCTGTTTATCTGGGAATGTCCTAATTTTGCCATCATATTTGAAAGATAATTTTCCTGGACATATGATTCTTGGTTGACAATTCTTTTCCTTCAGAGTTTTATATATCTCATCCCATTGCTTTCTTGCCTGCATATTTTCTGCTAAGAAATCTGAGCTTATTCTTATTGATGCCCCTCTGTAGGTGATATGTTGTTTCTCATGAGCTGTTCTCAGAACTCTTTCTTTGTCTTTGGTTTTGGAAAGTTTGATTATGATATTACTTTGCGACTTTCTTTTGGAGTCTATCCTATATGAGGTTCACTGAGCTTGCATGGAGATCTTCTCAACTTTCATGATATTAGGGAAGTTTTCTGCCAGAAAATCATCAAAAATTCTCTCAGTGCTTTTTGAATAATCGATGCATTTGAATTACGGTGTTAGTGAAGAACAGTGAATATACCACGGACTGCTAGAAGAATGAACAAATCTATTCTTGGAAGAATTACAGCCAGAATGCTCCTTAGGAGCAAGAATGGAGAGACTTTGTCTCAGATACTTTGGACATGTTATCAGGAGGGACCAGTCCCTGGAAAAGGCCATCATGCTTGGTAAAGCAGGGAGTCAGTCAAAAAGAGAAAACCCTCAACGAGATGGATTGATACAGTGGCTGGAACAATGAGCTCAAACACAGCAACCATTGTGAGGATGGTAAAGGATCAGGCAGTGTTTTGTTCTGTTGTACACAGAGTCTCTAGGAGTCGGAACTGATTCAATGGCACCTAACAACAGCAACAAAATAAACTAAGAATACCAAGTGCTGGTGAGGAGGCAGAGCAATTGTAACTCTCATAAATTGCAAAATGGTTCAGGTAATGAGAAAAACAGTTTGACACTTTCTTATAAAGTATATACTTGCCATACGACTCAGTAATATTACTCTGAAGTATTTACCCAAATGAAACTATAACTAATATCAACAACAACAACAAAAAAAACCATAAATGAATGTTTTTAGTAGTTCTACTCTTAATCATCAAAAAACTGGTCTTTCAGCTGGTAAATGAATAAACCAAGTGTGATACATTCATGCAATGGAATACAACTCAGTAATAAAAGGAATGGGCTGTTAATACATACAACATAAATGAACCTCAAATGCAGTATGCTAAGTGAAAGAAGCTAGACTCGAAATGCTATCTATCATATGAATCCATTTATATGACATTCTGGAAAAGGTAAAACATAGGGACAGAGAATAGGGGTTTGGGGTGGGAGGAGGGATTGATTACAAGGAGCTACACAAGGGAATTTGGTAGGGGGGGATGACAAAACCATCCTGTATACTAATCATGATTTGAGTTACACATCTTTGTGCATTTGCCAAAACCCACAGAAATATAAACCAAAAATACGTAAATTAAAAAAATAATGTTCTATTTATTTAAAAAGATTAAAAGTTAAGGAACAGAGAAAGATTTATCAGGCAAATACTTAGCAGAAGAAAGTTGTTGTAGCTATATTAATAACAAGTAAAATAATTTTTAGATAATTTATCCCAACACAATGGGTCGCTATGAGTCAGAATCGACTATCTAGCAATGCGTTTAGTTTTTTGGGTGTAGTTCCAAGACATATAACTTGTAAGGGACAGATGTAGCCTTTAATCCCAACTCTTTCTTACTACAGTGAAACCTGTGAAAGCCAGAACTTGACGGTACTGCCTTGTTTTTCCAGGTCTTGCAGGTTTTCCACCTTTGACAGGGTGCAGTCTTACCACTTTCCGATTACTCATTTTAGTGGAAAATATTTGAGTTTTCCTTCTCTGGCAGGTTTCCACCTTACACAGGTTCCAGCTTTCACAGGGTTTATTGTATGAAGTCTATGCTCTTTAAAATGCATCTTAATGACTCACATTCTAGTTATTAAGACCTTGGGAATTAATTAATTTTTTAAAAATTTGAAAAAAAAATGCTTCATAAGCTCACAAATTCTACCACAAAATAAATGCAGTTTTCATATTTTGAGAAAACCAACCACAAACCAGTAAATATTCATTCAGGAAAAGGCTTACTCAGTTAATACTTGTGATGCTATTTCTGTTTAACTTGTCAATTCCTTACTTTGTTTTCTTCTGATAATAAGGGGAACTATCCATTACTCTCACCCAAAATTTAAAAATTATTTGTTATTATTGTTAGGTGCCATCAAATCAATTTTCGACTCATAGCAATCCCATGTGACAGACTAGAACCTCCCCATAGGGTTTTCTTGGCTGTAATCTTTACAGAAGCAGGTTGCCAAGTCTTTCTCCTGCAGAGTCGCTGGGTGGGTTTGAACTGCCAACCTTTGTGTTAGCAGCTGAGCACTTAACCGTTATGCCACCATAGGCTCCTTTTGAAATTTTTTACCAGACTTGAAAAGAATAATCAATATTAGCATTTAGCATTGAAAAATTCCTATGGCTAAGACAAATGACTGGAGGAACCAGGCAGCTTTTAACTTAAACATTTGCAGGAAAAACTAGGCGAATTTTAGCTACATAATGTGTCAGTGTGAAAGCTGAATGTGCACATTTACCTAGAAATGCATACTGCATATCACGCTCCTTACGGAAGTTAAAGGTAAAGCATTATACTGAGCATTAAGTAATATTTTCACTGACAAAACTAGGATGTTCCATCTTCACAAATGCCAATGTGAAAAGCCAAGCAAAACAGCAATTAAATAAAGTTTCAACCAAGTCCCCAAATCCAAGAAACTATTCTAGTACTATTCCCTTCCGGGAACTTCTTCTATTAAAATACAACAGCTGCCTGTCCTTAGAATGTGTCAGAACAAGACCAATAACCTCTCAGACCATAGATTCCAGTTGTGGAATCTCTGCTTGTGAGAATGAGTTTAAAGTTAAAATTACAGAAATCATGTATAAAATGTACATATTCATCCTAGCCTTCTATTTATTAAATGCAAATTTCATTTCTTTTGCTCACCTTCTACTTCATTTGACAGTAAGACGAATTTCTTATACCACGTCTTTATATGTGGTCTAATATTACTTATAATATCTAGGAAGTAAATTTCAACAAAAATCTAGAATTGGGCAGGTGAATTAAATAAAAACCTCATGGCAAACACACAGCATTAGCAGCTGAATCCCCTTAATCAAACTTCCCGAGGCACAATCCCTCCCTGTCTCCCAGTGTCCCTCATATCTTCACTTTAAAAAGGAATGACAGCTTCTTTTTTGCACAAACAGAGCATGTAGCATCATGCATTAATCAGAGCTTGGGGAGAACATTCATAGATCAGAAATGGACTTTATTTCCCACTAAACTCCAAACCAAACAAAAAACCAAACCCATCTTGGACTCATGGCAACCCTGTGTGTTACAGAGTAGAATTGCTCCATGGATTTTCTTGGTTATAATTTTTACAGAAGCAGATTGCCAGGCCTTTCTTCAATGGTGCTACTGGGTGGGTTAGAACCACCAACATTTAGGATAGCAGTCCAGCGCAAACTGTTTGTACCACCCAGGGAACTTGCTAAACCCTAGTCCCTGGAAAAAGGGTTCTCTGAGCACTGGGGCCTAACTGAAAAAGTTCACCCAAACAGAAGGAAAAACATCATGCTAAGTGAAAGAAGTCATACATAAAAGGTTACACATTGTATAATCCCATTTATATGATATCTTTAGAATAAACAAATCCATAGAGACAGAAGAAATTAGATAGTGGTGATGGTTGTAAAACCTTGTGAATATACTAAAAACCACCAAATTATATACTTCAAAAAGGTGAATTTTATGGTATGTGAATTATATCTCAATAAAAAAAAATCAAGACATGTAGACAGTTTTCTTGATTGGATCTGTATTATCAGAATGTACTACTATATATTACATCATATAAAATTATTCAAATTAAAGCCAGTTACAATACAAAAACATACAAATAAACCAGGATCCAAACAAAACTAGATTTGGATCCTGCCTTTGCTATCTACTAGCAAATGACAAATCATTTACATTTTTTAGCCCCAGTTTCCTCATCTGTAAAATAGGAGTAATAGTATCTATTTCCAAGGTCATTATGAAGATGGGCTATAATATATTTAAAAGCACCCTAACAGGCATAAGGTAGGTATTTAGGAAATAGCAAATGTAAGTTATTAGCAGACTTCCAAACAAAATTGGCCAGTATATGGGATTCAGAACTTGGTATTAACTTTAACCAACCTACTATTTTCATCCCTGTCTAACATCCCAATTTCTCCTTCTGTCCAAGAATTAACCCAGAGGACCAAAAGTCTACATCCTTTAAAATATCAGTATAGAGAGCTAAATTCGAACACCTGATCACCTTCCTTCTGGGCCATAAAATTTGTTGTTAGAAGAGGCCTGTTTGAAAGAATGAACTAAGTAATATACAAGGCAGTGGAGTCTAAGAACCATTTTTATTCCATCATTCAACTTGGGCAAATGCAAAGGCAAGCTTGGCCATAGTGATCTCAGTTAAGAACAAAAGGGATTTTTTATGAAAAAACTGTTAGAAATAATAAACCAAACCAGTTGCCATCAAGTCAACTTTGACTCATGGTGACCCCATGTGTGTCAGAGTAGAACTGTGCTCTACAGGGTTTTCCATAACTGATTTTTCAGAAGTAGATCTCCAGGCCTTTTTCCAAAGTATCTCTAGGTGGACTTAAACCTCCAGCCTTTTGGTAAGCAGTGGAGCATGTTAACCATTTGTGCCACCCTGGGACTGTTAGAAATAATAAGGACTCACAAATTTCTGATTCAACTTCCTCAACAGACAGACCTGACATGTCTCAATAATGAATTCTCCTTGTCAAGGCACAAAGCAATGTTAGTTGCCTGGCTTTAACTTGGCAGTCTTTTGAATCATATCTAGGCAATGTACTCTCTACAGTGGTGTCACTAGGGTTGGTGTCACCCAGTGTGGTAGCTCATGGTACTACCCACTCCATGGACCTATTCCCCTACCAGACCACACCGAATCCTTAGTGATGGTTTTTTTGTACTAATGTTACTCATAAACTGTAATTCCCGTATATCACTCCTTCTTTTCCTTTAATTATTACTTCATTCTCAAAAAAGTTACTGATATAGATTCACAAATATTAATTATCACAGTATTATAGTTAAAACACCAGTAAATCTGACAAAATCAGCGACTATAAAAACACTAGCAGCAACAAAAACAACAGCGCATGCTTGTAGTGCGTGCAGACGAAACCACGGGATTCGAAGCGTCATTGTAATTGGGTAACAATGACAGCTCTGACCAGAGGGCATTAGAAGGTTCGAAAAGTAAATCAGCAGTTTTAGCCTTGTAGGTATATTGATACATGTAAGATGGGCTTATAAAAAAAGAAAATGTTTTTGTTGTTATAACTAACTACAAGGATATATTTATAGACAGTCATTTTACTGTCACCCCCTCTAACAGTGTCACCTGGTGTGGTCCACAGCCCTTCCTCCCCTCCACCCTGCACTCACCTAGTGACACCATTGGCCCTCTAGCTCACACCTTCCAAACTTTTCAAAGCAGCAGAATGCTTTTCACAAATAAAACATTACAAGGAATCTTAAAACAGAAGAAAGTGGAGGTACTCTGGGAGAAGTAAGATGGAGGGCTCCAAAGATCTATATACTTTTCTTGGTCTCTTACAAATGTGTCCCCTCCTCTCCCACACACCCTAACATACACATAGAATGTTGTGTGCCGTCAAATCAATTCCTACTCATACTGACCATCTATGGCAGAGTAGAACTGCCCCAGAGGGTTTCCTAGGCTGTAATCTTTATGGGGAGCCCCGGTGGCAGAGTGGTTAACAGCTATGGCTGCTCACCAAAGGGTCGGCAGTTCAAATCTACCAGCCACTCCTTGGAAACCATATGGGGGCAGTTCTACTCTGTCCTATAGGATCACTATGATTCGGAATCTACTTGATGGCAATGGGTTTTTAATCTTTATGGGGGAGCGCTGGTGGCACAGTAGTTAGGCACTCGTCTGTAACCGAAAGGTCTGCGGTTCCAACCCATCAGCTGCTCTGCAGGAGAAAGATATAGCAGTCTGCTTCCTTAAATATTACAGCCTTGGCAACCCTATGGGGGCAGTTCTACTCTGTTCTATAGGGTCGCTATGAGTTGGAATCGACTCAAGGCAATGGATTTAATCTTTACAAGAGCAGATCACCAGGTCTTTTCTCTCGAGGAACCTCTGCTGGGTTTGAACTGCCACCAACTCTTTGGTTAGCAACTGAGTGCTTAACCATTGTACCCCCAGGGCTCCTGCATGCAGAATAGCCCCCGAGATACCATCACTCATGCTTAGGGCTTTCCTGAACCCAGTATGAAATCCAAATTAGCTGGCACAATAATTTCATGAGATATGAGTGCATAAAATTATAATGATTTGATTAAACACTCCATCCATAGATGAAAGACCTATTCTGAGTAGATTGTTTCCCTATGGTCCACATTTGTAGGGATAGCTGTCTTGATCATTGGGGAAAACATTTGGCCAAACTTGTCTAAAGTTACAACTTAATTCTCGTAAGTCAAAGAATAAGGTGAACTTCATTCACATACTCAAGAGGTCAGCCTAGTTGCTGACTTAGTCTTTCCTGGTAGCGCTAAATGCACTGGGGTCAAACATGCTTCCGAAGAATTTGAATAAAATTGTTTAAAATGTGGTAAACAATTGCATTTGGCTGATTAGTTCTATCTATGAGATGGATTCTGGAGGATCAAAAGTATCCACTTTACAGGACTTTTAAACCTATTATCTCCCATCATAGACTGTTTTAAATTAATTTGGCTGTGTACAGACCTGCAAGCAGAGGTGGGGAAAAGAAGGCTTTAGGAACCTTAAATGGATTAGCATAAGCAAACTTCCAAGGTCTAAATCATTGACTATTCTGGCTGTCTTCTTGTGGAGGCTTCCCACTGGCTGTATATTAATAAGTGTAGGCATGAAAAACCTGCCTAGATTTCCCTGAGGGTGTGAGGGACAGGTGACTGCATCCTTGGTTATTAAAGACTATTTGAATGGGAGGGGAGTGGGGATGGGAGACAAAGAAAGCCTGGCAGAGAAAGAGCATCCAGATCAGCGGAAGCTACTTAGGCATGTATTCAACTTAACTCCTTTCACCAGCAAGCTGCTTAAGAAATGTACTACACTATCTATGTGTCTTAGTTATCTAGTGCTGCTATAACAGAAATACCAAAAGTGGATGGCTTTAACAAAGAGAAATTTATTCTCTCATGGTTTAGGAGGCTAGAAGTCCGAATTCAGGGTGCCAGCTCCAGGGGAAGGCTTTCTCTCTCTGTCGGCTCTGGGAGAAGGTCCTTGTCATCAATCTTCCCCTGGACTAGGAGCTTCTCAGTGCAGGGACCCTGGGTCCAAAGAACGCGCTTTGCTCCTGGCTCTACTTTCCTGGTAGTATGCGGTCCCCATATCTCTCTGCTCGCTTCTCTCTTTTATATCTCAAAAGAGACTGACTTAAAACACAACCTCATCTTGTAGATTGAGTCCTGCCCCATTAACATAACTGCCACTAATCCCACCTAGTTCACATCATAGACATAGGATTTACAACACATAAGAAAATCACATCCAATGACAAAATGCTGGACAATCACACAATACTGGAAATCATGGCCTAACCAAGTTGACAGGGATTTTTGGGGTCACAGTTCAATCCCTGACACTATAATTATCCATTTCTAGATATATTCTATACTATCTATATCTCAGTGGGAAGTTGTAGGTTTAGCCACAGGTCCAATAATAACTATAGATTGTAGAACACAATTGCTAACAGCATGGCTCTTGGAGAGGCTATAAAGACAGATTCCCATCAATGCCCAGACAGCTCCTTCTACTGCCTTCACAGCCTTCGGACATTCCTCCCCTGAATTGCTAACTTGGAAAAAAATAGCACATTCAACTAGCCATCTAAAGCTGAAGGTCTCTCCTGAGGAAGGAATTTTACTCCTAGAATTTTAGAATCCTCTTTTAAAAAAGAAAAGTATTTAGTTAATTAAAGAAATGTGACCCCTAAGTACTCTATGTCAGCTTTCTTCTCAATAAATTATCACTCTGGGCCTGTGAAAATACTGCTGTAGGAAACCAGCCTGGAAGCTCAACAATTCTATTTTAATGCTATATTTTAGAAAGAATAGAAACTATATCCACTGCTTTTCCTTTTCACAGTATTTATGGATTAATAATAAGAATAGCTCCCATTCACAGCATCTACTATGTGCCAAGCACTATGTTAAATACATAACCTGTATTAGCTCAAACAATTCTCACAGCAACCCAATGAGAGAGTCCTTATAATACTCCCCATTGTGGGAAGAAATTCCCATTTTGAAGATAAGGAAGGTAAAAAGTAAAATAACTTGTCCTCAGTCACACCGCTAGTAAGTAGAAGAACCTGAATAAGAACTCAAGTAGTTTTTATTTCAGAGCCAAACTCTAACCTGTGGAAGAAACTCTTTTTGAGTCAAGCTATATATTACTGTTTCAGTCAAGGTTCAGTTCCAGTTACAGCCTTCATTTGGAGAGCTGAATAAACAAATTCTAGATAACTTCTGAGGAACAATTCCCAAAGCAACACTGCAGAACTGAATACCATGGGACCTACCGTCTCTTCTAGGATCTAGAATCTGCCATTCTAGGACCCCACTCTACTGACATGATCAGAGACCTACCTCTACTGCAACCACCTCCAGAGACACACTACATCTGCTACAATCCACACCAACAAAATGGTTGCCCCATTCTCTTCCTCTTGATATTCAAAGAACTAGTGAGTGGACAATGAAGCTTCTGCTAACGTCATACAGACAACCTCCATGACCAGCAGTACTTCCAACAAAGTGCAGCATCCACACACTTCTGTCTTCCAAATCTTGTACAAATGCATCTGATATGATGAACTTAAGTAAAATTCAGAACCCTGCCAGAGAGGGAGTCTCAGAAATGTCTTTCAGCTTGCTGGTGTCTGAAGTACAGGAATCGCTCATAAGAAGGAGGGTGGAATGGATATTGACTTCTTTCTAATCCACTGTCACCACTGCCAGTTCCAAAAATGTTGATGTCCTGCAGAGGTCCAGGAGACTCCTGATGAGGGTTGCAAAATTGTGTGTGTGTTGGGGGGGCGGGGGGGAGATTTCAAAGTTTTCATCAGATTCCAGAGGGGTCCATATTCTAAAGAAGGATTAAGACTCACTTTAATATAATATCTTTAATATGATACTCTCTAGAGAATAAGTTTAGCATTGTGGGGAGAGGTAAAAAACAGTGGTTAAGGACATAAGCTCTTGAGTCTGGCTATCTTAGTTCAAATTCTGGTTCTGTCACTTAGAATGTATTTGACCTTTAGCGCGTTATTTTGTGCCTCAGTTTCCCCGTCTCTAAAATATGGATTACAGTACCAATCTTACAAGTGTGTTCTGAAGATTAAGCGAAATAATATGCATAAGGTCCTTAGAAGAATGAATGCCGTTCCTAGAGTTAGTCTAAGTGATATCTCCAAGAAGACCATTTTTTCATATTTTTTGTATTTAGTTGGCTTTCTCTTTTTGTTATGTGTTGTCCTAGAAAGCTCAGAAACTCCCCTTAGTCTAGGTTTTCTGATACAACTGTCTTCTCCCCCTCCATCATCTAGTTCTCACTTGCTTTGATGGTTATAGTGTAGGTATGCATGTATGTATTATTATTATATTATACCACTTGAAATATTTTTGAAATTCAGACTGGACAGAGGGAAATAGAAATGAATTAATATACTGGAAAAATTAACATCACCATACAATAAAGTAACTGTCATGACCTGTACAAATATTTTATATACTTTGGTCTTATCTCTACTTATTGGCCAAATTTTTAACTATAAAATACAGAATGAGAATATAATATGGGAAATGTAGCAGCTGATATGGAAAAGAGCAAATGAAAATGACAGCAGAAGGGAGTAAGAAGTTGAATAAAAAAATGTAAAATAAATGCATTGTAGAATATGTATGCATACCAACCACTGTACAAAAAATTAAAATAAAACACACAGCATCTTTCTCAGGAAGCTTATACCCCCTGTTGCGGGTTCAAAAAGTATCTGGATAAATCTATTAGCAGTCTCTTTGATTTCCTCTCCAGGTCCTGTGCCGCCTCGACCTTCACAGGCCCACAGCCTTTCCGCTTCCTGCCAGGCTGCTCCACCTGCCTCTAGCTGCCGCTTGCCCACCCACCAGCCATTAACCTCTTTCTCAAAAACTGGAAATGAGAACATAAATATTCCTCAAACTTGAAGTTTGGGAACTAAGATGTTTATTAAAAATTAAAAATTGATGGTAGGTAATAATCAAAATGAAATGTGCTGAGACGAGTAATATTAAAATTAATTATTAAATATTTAAAATGGTACTTTATTTTTATATTTATAAGCTGTTCCTTTTTCAGGAGTAGGAATTCCAAGGATCAATGAAATGCTGGGAAACTCTTCAAGAAGAACAGTGCATAGATTCAAGGTATGTGCTGAGTCAAACGTGTAACTTTGAAGGTAAAAAACTAAGCAGTATTCTGCTCAACCAGATATACGTATAACAAAGAGCACTAACCAGTTTCTTACTTTTATTATCTGGTGAAATAAACTTCAGTTTAAAAAATTAAAACCCAAATACATCAGTATAACCTGGTTATTTATAAAAACATATTCTTAGTTTAACTATACGTTTTGAACTCTCATTAAAACGGGATAAAGGTACATCTTGGATATTAATTTAATAAGACAAGAGTCTTGAATAGTAAATCATCCCCTCCTTTTAATTAGATTAATTTGAACACTTAATTAGCGGTTAGTGGTCAGAAAAGTTTAGAAAGTAAAGTAAAAGTTGAATGAGAAAGTAATATTACACCAATGTTTATATAGTATGCAATATGACACTCCAAAAACACTCCAGCATGTAAGGCAAAAAAACTTCTGAGAAAAATTACTCAGTCAAAGATAATGACAACAAAGTCTCATATACTGCTTAATATAAGGAAAGTCTAAGAAACAAACAAAATTCATATTTTCTTTCTCCTCAAATCAAGAAAAACCCGGCGGAGCATGAACGACAAGGGACCTTTCAGAACTGGTAACAAAAATGAATATGGAAAGTGGAGTACTCTGACCGAGTATGGTACCCACAGCATCAGTATTCAATAAACATTAAAAATTACAATGCACGTGCATACTGGCAACTTAAACATAATTACTGAAAGAGAGAGAAAAACAGCACAGTTGTTACTCTAAGATACCAAAGAAAGTGGGGCTGCGATGGCTAAAGTGCATTTCACCCCAAGACAAGTAAGTGTGGTAAGGTCATTGAGTACTGTTAAAACATCAGAAGGTTTCTACAAAAAGCCTGCAAGATAGATACTATATTTACTGTGGTGCCATAAACCTACCCACCAAAGGGACTTATTAATACCCAGAATTAATGCCTAGAATCGCAGATTCAACAAATTAGTAGCAAATTACAGAGAAAACAATTATGTGATGTCTGCATTCCCATTTAGATAAAACTCTACCGTGAAAGAAGCCAGCAATGGAGCTGGCAGTGACTCTAAAGAAGCAGCAGTAATCCATAAAGCCTTCTTAATTTTCTTGTCATTTAAGAATTAAGCCACTTCCACTTCACACAGATCCTACCAGGTGCACTAAATTGATGTCATTATGAGCCATCAGGAAATACCCACCGAGACCTCTACCAACACTGAGAAGTTTTGTTAAACAGCTGTGTGTTTTAATTGATTTGTATTATTTAAAATAGGAACAGTTAAAAGTCAGTTATCGGATGTTGTGTAAAAGAGATGCCTAAAGACTCCAGGGAGAATGAGTTCAGAAGAAAGTCAATCACTGGAACTTCACTTGAGCACTTAAGATTATTACTAGAGGAAGCACAATTAAATCATCACAGTTTATCAGTTATCATTATAAATCACCAGGCAACATATCAAGCTTCATTATTTAAGAATCGTTAACCAGTGACTTCCTGCGTCACTGAGACCTGACAGCAATCTATTCACCAAAAGGTACCTAAGGAGTTTTGGGTTTTTTTTGGTTGTGTTTTGATTTTTTTTTTTCTTACCCTGGGAAATTTATCGTGGAAAGAAAATGAAAACCCACGGAAATTAATGATCGTACTTTTGCATGTTTTAGACATGCCAAAGTATTCAAAATGAAATCATCAGCATTTGGGATATGCAAAATCTGTATTGCATAGGGCTTTCCCACTCCACTGCCTACAAATATTTAACCTGGTTATCTCAGTACTTACCTGGTGGGAGCATACAGAAAAAATAATCAATGAGTTTCTTTCCACTTTTATCCACCCAACCTTATTCATTTACCTGTACTCTGACAGTCTTCCCTAGACATGTAGAATCAGAAAACAAAGTACCTCAAAAGTCTTGGTTTCCAAATTTAAACTGTGTTAGAAAGAATACATATGAAAGAAGATATGACACAGAATGGGTTTTGTACACAATCCTTTCTCCCAAGAGCTGAAAGTAAAGCAAGGGCTTGGATAGAAGGCAATTTTTAAAAGGCCATTCCCCAAGAAGGGTGTGTGTGTGTGTGTGTGTGTGTGTGTGTGTGTGTGTGTGTGTGTAAAATCACACAACACAATGCAACCTTGTGTGGTATGGAGACTTGAGAACAGAGAGGACATGGGGGCCTAGAACCATGGGTTTCAGGAGTTGGCAGGCCTTACAGAGAAAAGTCTCTTCCTTCTTCATTTTCATGCTTAGGTAACTGTGAAGCAGAAATGACATCAAGACTTATCTGGACATGAGAGGGCTAAAGATAGTAATCTGAGCTTTTTGTACCCCTATGATGGTAGTGGGGCCCTGGTGTCGCAGTGGTTGAGAACTTGGCTGCTAACCAAAAGGTTAGCAGTTCAAATCCTCCAGCTGCTCCTTGGAAACCCAATGGTAGTAGTTATGGTAACAGAAAGGAGTGGGGTGTAACAGGGTGACTTATCCATTAGGCACGGTAGGCACAGTGCCTAGGGTCCACAGTGCTTATAGGAATCCCAAAAAACATTTTAATTCTCTTAAAAATAGAAAAACAAATAGAAAAAAAACTTTTAGGTCAAATAAAATATCTTAATATAATATTAATTATATTAAAGAATATACTATTCTTATATGTATATATATTGATTATACTGATTACATTAAAGACAATAATATTAATATATTTATTTTATAACAATGTTGTTGTTAACTGCCATCCAGTCGGATCAGACTCATAGCGGCCCTGTATACAACAGAACAAAAAATTGCCTGGTCCTGCACCATCCTCACAATGTTGCTGTGTTTGAGCTCATTGTTGCAGCCCTATGATAATTACTATAACATCCACTATACCAATTTAGGCAGATTCAACCTAAGCATCTGTTAACTTTATTCAGGAAGGTCTTTACTAGGCTGTAGGATTTAAATAATAGGTAGTCTGTTATGCTGGACAAAGGCAGGTTAGCAATTGCCATAATCAAATGTATGAGATTCATGAGTGGCTTGTCTTCAAAAGAGATGGTTCATGTCTGACATGAATAGGTCCTTATCATCAAGACAAATTTCTGAGAGAACAGAAGTGTGATCACTAAAGATGAAGAGCAACAAACTATATGAGCACAATCAGGCCTGAAAATGAAGTAAAATACATTTTATATTATGCAAAGGCTGCTTTTGTTTTTAAGCCACTCTGGGGGACAGGGTCTTATCATCAAGTTCTGTCTGAAAGCTAACAGTTCTGTAACAAAATGCTGTACAATGGTGTCTGCTATTCAGTGCCACCACTATTCCACCAGCCCATCCTCCCCTAGTGCTGCATCACATCCCCTAGCCCCCCATTGAGGACCCCTTGTGTTTTTCTCCAATGGGGACTTACAAAAATGAAGACCTACTCTTTCAAAGATCTCAAGCAAAAAAGAGCATATAAATACCAATTTATTACGCCAATCTTGGATTAAAAGCCAAGACCTCCAAAGTAAATATTCATGATGACTTTAAAACGCTAAGCAGTGCAATGACTACAAATGAGTTTCACTTGTTTGTTCTTTTGTGCCTGGACATGCACTGTGATGAGGCATTAAATAAAACTTGCTACAAAAAGTAGGACACCTGCCCATAGATCAAATCTGACTAAAACAAATTCCAAACAACCCTCCAAACGCTATAGTTGTGTTGCAATTTGGTTGTAACAAGTATCATTCCTATTAAGCAGACATCAGCCTTGGTGTTAGAAATAGTAATACTTACTGCCATAGGATTTGATCTATACTTGGAGCCCTGGGGGCTTAGTGGTTAAGAGCTCATCTACTAACAGAGAGGTTGGCAGTTCAAATCTACCAGCTGCTCCTTGGAAACGCTATGGGTCGGTTCTACTCTGTCCTATAGGGTCTCTATGAGTCGGAATCGCCTCAACAGCAATGGGTTTGTTTTTTTTGGATTATGCTACGATAGGTATGAAAAAGGTGATCTACCAATAGGCTGTCTGTATAACACTTAAATGCCTATAAATTAAAGATATTAGTCAATTCCATTAAAAGCAATCAAGGTATGGATTTGTTCATTTGGTTGGTTTAGCAACTTAAGAATTCTACCAATGGAGACAAGTCTACTGACAACTATTAGGAAATAGGAAACCATATTAGGAAAACTAAGAAAATAAAATTATATTCAAAATCTTCTTCATGTCGTAAGTCAGAACAGAGACACGTGGAATTAAAACTTAAAATGATATAGACTGCCAGGAATTGTGCAATAGGTTTGCAATAAAGGATTAATAATAAGGCTGCTAGTGACAGAAAAAACAGTAGATAAGAATTAGGCTCAGGAGCATGATGGAAAAATTAATTGAGAAGTAGATGAGAAAAAAGGTGCTAAAGTTAAATATATATACATATACTTTGGATACTCTCTTCCATCCTTTGCTGTTTTCCTGGACTCTGATAACCGGCTCTTTTCTGAGTCCTGTGGATTCCATCTCTATAGTATACATTTTTGGACAGTTTGTGGTCATTGACAATACATTGAAAGGTGAAACTCTTAACAACTCTTTAACATACTCAAAGGTTAATCTAAAATAATTTGTATAAAATAAAATGCTCTTGCCAAAAATCTTTAGGAAGGATTTGCTCATATATCATGTATATACATCTATGTAGGAACCTCCCTCCCGTGTAGGGTATAGAACTTGGATTTCAAAGGTGGGCATTATTGTGAGCTGAGGTGATTTTAGAGAAAGGAAAGCATGAGAGCACAGATAGGAAATACGGAGACAGAATAAAGAGGGAAGGCATTAAAGCTGCAAAGAATTCCAAGAACAAACTGCATAAAATGGATTCAGGGAAATAAGTAGCCCGGTTTGTCTGGAGCTGAGACTATGTGAAGGGGACGAGTAGGAGATAAGTTTAAATGGGTAGGTTGGGGCCAGGGTGTGGCAACCATTGAAGTCCAGATGAGGCATTTAGACCACATACTGTAAGTCTTTGGACAGTGATTGCACGTTTGAGCATGGGTAAGATATAAGTGCAGCAGTGGTTAAAAAGATATGACTAGTGGTAAAGGGTAGAGAGGGAAGGAGCAGAAGACCAGGCATACAAGGCTTTACTGTGTTCCAGGTGAGGTCATAAAGGCTGGATCTAGGACATGGGAAGGGAAAGGATCAATGCGAAAGGCAGTGTGAAAGATATGGGAGCCCCTCAGTGGTGTCAACGATTGACGCCCTCAGCTGCTAATGGAAAGGCTGGAGGTTCAGGTCCACCCAGAGGTGCCTTGGAAGAAAGAACTGGCAATCTACTTCTGAAAAATCAGTGATTGAAAACCCTATGGCACACAGTTGTACTCTGACAAACATGGGGTCACCATTAGTTGGAATCGACTTGACGGCAACATGGGAAATAAATATACATTTAAATCTAGTTTTGTTCTCAGTTAAAATCTAGAAAACAGTCACTTGCAGTCATTGTCAAATCACTACTTATAAGATGCTAAGGGTATTTGTGTTGATTGGGAAATAAACTGTCATTATTGTGATCAAACACGTAAGAGGACATAAACATTCTAATGGCTGATAAAGTCATTTTTAAAGTAAGCTTTGATTAAGCTTAAACAAGGCTAGGAAAAAAAATTAGATTTTTTTATGTAAGTAAAAATTATTTTTAAGGAGACCATGATTGGTTGCAAGATGATGACTATTTTTAAATTTCTAAAATAATTAACTGCTGAATTGAGCAAGGCACTAATAATGACTTATATGATTGACAGATCTATTTTCTCTACTTTTTCAAATCACTATAGCAAATCTATTACTAATCAAAAGTTAATTTTTTGCAAATACATCTACTAGTTAAACTATGAAGCATTAACAGCTGACACAAGTGAAATTATTTATTTCTTACCATATATAGCAACTTAGTTTCTATTCTCATTCACTTAATACAGTTTTCTGGAGTACCTACTATATGCTAAGTACTGTGCTGTGCAGGGTATATAATGAAGAGTAAAACATGTGGTATGTCCTCATGAGTGCTCACGATCTAGTGGAAAACACAGACGTTAATAATAATAAAAGTATGCACAAATATATAATTAAAAATTGTGATAAGGATTATGAAGGAAAATTATAGGGTGCTATGAGAGCTTTGGAAACCCTAGTGGTGTAGTGATTAACAGCTAAGGCTGCCAACCAAAAGGTCGGCAGTTCGCATCTACCAGGCACTCCTTGGAAACGCTATGAGGCAGTTCTCCTCTGTCTTGCAGGGTCACTATGAGTTGGAATCAACTCAACGGCAACAGGTTTGGATTTTTGGTTTATGAGAGCTTTGGTGACCTCTTTTCATTAAGATTACAGCCAAGAAAACCCTATAGAGAAGTTCTGCTCTGTAACACATGGGGTCACCATGAATCGGTTTTGATTATGAAAGCTTATAACAGGGGGGCTAACCCAAGCCTGGGTCTGAGCAGGTGTTTCTGAGGAAACAGTCTTTAAGCTGAAATTTGTAAAGATGTGGAGGAGTGAAATAAGGGAAAAGATGGGGGAGAGAGAACTAGATGAAAAGATGAGCAGAGGGAAAGAACTGCATATAGAAAAATGAAAATCATTTCTAACTTGTTGGGTGATGGTGTCCCACGGTCCCTGCAGAAGCCGCGTCTTGTAGCATTCATGGACTTCTTCCCATATGTCCTTCAGAGTTAAAAGTCTTCCATCTGTAAAAGTGTAAGTTAAATACTTTCAGCTAGTAATCCCATGGGCACAGTGGTGCTTGGTGTATATTTAGAAATACTGTGAGAACATTATGATTTAAAAAAAAAAAGTCTTTACTAGTACATATATTAGTTATATATCAAAAAAGTGCCATATGAATTATTCTCTTCTGAGGAAAATTTAAACATTCAAGCTTCTCTCCTAGCAGTTAAATTATTTGCTCATTTACTGCCTCCAGGAATTTTACAAAATAAATAAAACTCAAATATGTTTCAGAGAAAACTGATAAGATACAAGCATAGGCAGAGGACCAGGTAGAGAGACTTCCATATTCACAAGGGTGCACTATGGATAACTCTGAAGACTCAATACTTTCTCTAGTCCTTAAAATCGAAGAGACCACACTCATGTTTCTTTCATTTTCTCATTTATTGACTATCTGTAAGGTTCAAATCACTCTGTTAGGCACCCTGGAGAATACAGAGAAAACACAATTTCTCCTAGTAAGGAGCTTACCATCTACTAGGTAAATGATGATAAGTATATCAACAACTAAAATCCTAGGTGTTGCTGTTGTTGTTCATAGCTGCAGATGAGTTGGCATCTGACTCGCGGTTACCCTGTGCACAATGAGATCTGACTGTTGTGATCCATATGGTTTTCATTGGATGATTTTCAGATTTAGATCACCAGGTCTTTCTTCCTAGTCTGTATTAGTCTGTAAGCTCTGCTGAAGACTGAACAGCATCACAACAACACACAAGCCTCCAACAACAGACAAGTGGTGGCTGTGCTTGTGAAGTGCATTGGTTGGAAATTGAACCCAGGTCTCCCACCTGAAAGGCAAGGGTTTGGTAACTGCTAGAGAAAAATCGCAGTTCTATGACAGTCCAGATGAGGGAGATGGTGACACCCAGTATCTGTGGTAGGTGGAGAAAGAGGACAATTGTGGGTGAAGAAGAATGAGAAGGGTTGGCATGAAGGGATTAGTAAAAGCTTTAGTGGACAATAATTCCTCTTTTCCGTTGAAACAGCCTCAAATATCCCCCCATATTCAGTAACCGCCCAAATAATGTGTTTTATAAAGACCACTATGGCACTTAGAATATATATAAGTAGAGAAATAAGTATCTGAATTCAGAAAATAAAGCAGAAAGGAGTTACCTAAAGACTTTTAAATCCCTCAGTGCTGAAAAGAAGGTAGTCTAACTGCTGGAATTTAGCACTACTTGGCCCTAACTTTTCAAGTTCTCAGGGCTTAAGTACATGCTCTTTACCTTAGGACAAGAGAGGCAATCAATAGGCAAAATGACATCATTTAAAGAAAACACATCAATATACCAAATTATTATATCTATAGAAATATTTGGTCTTCAAGTACAACAAAACTTGGAGAAATAATCTACCAAAAACAAAAACCTAAAAAAAAGCTCTTGAACTTACAGAATATAAGTAGAGATGTGGGGTGTAGGGAAAGAGTACTATATTTGGAGTTCACACTAAGTTTGAATCCTGGTGATGGAATTTACTCTTTCAGCATTACTTTGCTTTTAACTTAATCTGTAAAATGAGGATAGTATCTTTCAAATTGTGTTTTCATGAGGCTTACATCCAGGACTGTGTTAGGCACACAAAAAGAGCCTGATAAATGTGAGGTAGCTCCTCCTAGCCTCCACTCCACTATTCCAGCAAGTCTCGTACTGCTAAGCTAAAAGATTCATTTCTAGAGTTTTATTTCTTAGAATTTTCTGATGTTTCTACACCATGTACGTTGTCTTTGATACAGCAGTATACTGATACCATAGGGAGGGCAATTCTCTGGTTAGAACTGAAAAGCTGACCTTTTCCTTAACCTTTATTTTCAATAAATAGCAATAGAATATTTTGATACATTTTTAATAAGTATCTTCATCTTGGCATTTATCTGGTGGCAGAAGACCATTATCTTGTGATAAATAGTTTTATTCCATTGACATTTTCATTTCTGTAAAATGAGCATGATTTATTCATCCAATTAACATTTGAATGTCATGTTTAGCTCCAAGTTAAAAACAAGCTGCCTTCAGTATCTGTGTTATATTGTTTTCTGAATACATTTACAGAGCAGGGCCAAACTTTGCCCTTAAGATAAGCACTACCCATCTTTAAAATATGCATGTGCACGTGTGAGTGTGTGTCTGTGTGAGTATATTGATGTTGAACAAAGAGAATAGGATCTTAAGTGCTCAGCATGAAACAGTAAACTAAATAATCCAGTCATAAAAGGATGGCATACTTTTAATATAATTTTCACATGTCAGCATTAGAAGAAATCAACTTGTTGGATCATAAAGTGTTAGCGCTGGTATAACCACTGATTTGATAAATAAGGCAACCAAGGCCTTGGGAGACATACATCTGCCAAAATTATACAGCCAGTTCATGACTGAACTGGGGCCATAATGCGGGTCGCAGGACTCACAATCCAGTGCTCTTCCTGCTATTCTATGCTGCCTCTGAGGGCTGGGCTATGTGAATCCTGCAAATTACTTCAGTCCCACTGTCTAGTTTATGCCTCACTCATTGCAAATGCTTTACAAATATTTACTGAACAAACGTTAAATGAAAGAGTGCCTTATTTCCTTCTAAGACAGAGAAAGGCTTTGCAGATCTAGAAAAGAATGCTCAGTTTAATATCTGGTAATCAGTAATGATTTTAATTTTCTTTGTTAAATATTTCAATCAACAACCTAAGGATGGAGTAAATGATCTGGATCTTACCACTGTCAAAAAACTGCATCCTTTGCTGGTGACAATCATACAAAATGCAATGATCAGCAGCCTAGCAACAATGTGGAAAAATCCAGAAGAAATGCTATGGAATATTTTCATCATATTCGATGCCGGAATTGAGGGTATGTGACGTAAGTTTTCAGACAAGACCAAATTTAGAAAAAAAATTTAACACCTTAAAATATGAGAATTAAAAAATTATCTAGAGTAACAGACTGTCAAGAGTTAAAAATTACTTCAAAATAAAAAAACAATGTATTTTCATTTAAGTCACAAAAATACATTTTTTAAAAATGATACAGAATTTCTATTGTCTTCCCTTTTCTACTTTTTTGAAAGACAATGCCACATTAATAGTATTTAGGCCAGTTTCTAGGAGGCATAAACAGTTTGCACTCGACTGCTAACCTTTGGCATAAATGGTTTGCACTCAACTGCTAAACTCAACCTAAAGGTTGGTAATTCGAATCCACCCAGCAATAACACAAAAGAAAAAGCCTGGTGATCTGCTTTCATTAAGATTACAGCCAGGAAGATCCTACTGAGCAGTTCTACTCTGCAACACAGGGGGTCACCATGAGTTGGAATCAACTCCACAGCAACTATTAACAGTATTTAAGCCCTTTCTGTATCATTAACTAAAAACAGATCTATTAGTAGAAACAGATTTGTAGATATCTCCTCCTGATTTTAACTTGAGTCCAAGCATTATAATAAGGAAAATACCGTTTTAATAATGAAAAAAAATCACGAATTCATCATACTAATGCAACAACAATGCTTTTTCTCTCTTCCCTACACAATCCTGCCAAGCTGGAAACGTAGGAGTCATCCTAGATCTCTCTTTCTCAGCCTTACATCCCATGACAAAAACTACATTCTATTCAAGTTTCAAACCGCCAACAATAACCTTTGTCAATCCTTGGTTTTCTAACACTTGGTCCCATCCTCATCAGTCTCAAACAGAAATCCAATCAAATCTCTCTCCTGTTGAACATCATTCCCTCGTTCCCCTCTTTCCACAGCATAAAATCCAAGCTTCTTGATTATCTGGCCCCTGCTCACCGGCCTGGTCTCCTGACATTCTCTTCTGTGCATTAGCCCTCAGTCAAGGTGGCAACTCCTTGTCACCACACACTCACACTAACCAGTCATCCTTTTTTCCTGTTTTACTTTTTTTTATAGCACTTAATCCTGGTTCTTTATACATTTATCACTTCCGTCCAGTCAAATATACCTATTGTGCGGGAAGGTCTCTTGACTTTCCTTATTCCTGGCTGTCAATACTTGGATCAGGGTCTGGCACATAGTAATGGTCAATAAATATTTACTGAATTAATGGTATAGATGAAAGTTTGTATTTATTTTTCCACTCAGCATTATAATAATATAAACATATAGGGTCGCTACGAGTCAGAATTGACTCAATGACAATGTGTTTTTTTTTTTTTTCTTAGTTTATATTGGTAAAATATCATTATAATTTTACTGGTTGCATAATATTGAACTAAGATGATAAACCTTTATGTATTTAAGCACTCCTCTATTGTTGGTCATTTAAAAGTATTACCAGTTTTTACCTTGCTAACTCAGAACTGAAGCCACTCCAGAAGTTCACCTCTCAGCCAAAGATTAGACAGGCCTATAAAACAAGCAACAACACACGTGAGGGGCATGTTTCTTAGTTCAGTCAAGTACAGGAGACCAAATGGGCAACACCTGCCCAAAAGCAAAGACAAGAAGTCTGGAAGGGGCAGGAACACTAGACTAATGGACACAGAGAACCTGGGGTGGAAAGGGACAGGGGAAGAAAGCTGACACATTGCAAGGATTGCAACTAATGTCAGAAAATAATTTGTGTATAAAATTTTTGAATGAAAAACTAATTTGTGCTGTAAACGTTCACCTAAAATACAATAAAATAAAATAAAAAAGAAGTATTACCAGTTTTTAAACAGTGCCCAGGGCAAAATAGTCTCAACGTCAGCTGTAACAATTTTTCTCCTTTTGAATTATTTCTTTTTGATAAATTCCCAAGAGAAGAATTACTAAGTCAAAGAGAAAAATAACTGTTTAAATTCAAGTCAGAAGAACTATGAGCCCACCACGTCAAGATTCTGTCTAGAGTAACGCAATATGAAGCTATGGAATTTTAGGAAGAGATGTGTAACAGCATATAATCCTTTTAATATGCTTTTGGATTTGGTTTGCTAGTACTTCGTTGAGGATTTTGTCTTAGTCATCTAGTGCTGCTATAACAGAAATACCACAAGTGGATAGCTTCAACAAAGAGAAATTTATTCTCTCACAGTCTGGTAGGTTACAAGCCCAAATTCAGGGCGTCAGCTCCAGGGGAAGGCTTTCTCTGTTGGCCCTGGAGGAAGGTCCTTGTCATCCCTTGGTCTTCCCTTGGTCAAGGAGCTTCTCAGGAGCACTGACCCCAGGTCCAAAGGAGCATTCTGCTCCTGGTGCTGCTTTCTTGGTGGTATGAGGTCCCCCAGTCCCTGCTTGCTTCTATTTCCTTTTATCTCTTGTAAGATAAAAGGTGGTGCAGGACACATCCCAGGGAAACTCCCTTTACATTGGATCAAGGATGTGACCTTAGTAAGGGTGTTACAATCCCGCCCTAATCCTCTTTAACGTAAAATTACAATCACAAAACGGAGGACAACCACACAATACTGGAAATCATGGCCTAATCAAATTGACATGAATTTTGGGGGGACACAATTCAATCCATGACAGATTTCTTCATCTACTTTCAGAAGGGATATTGGTCAGTAGTTTTCTTTTCTTGTGGTGTCCTTTCTGGCTTTGGTATAAGGGTAACTCTGGCCTCATAAAATGAATTAGGAAATGTTCCCACTTCTTATATTTTTTAAAGAGTTTGAGAAGTATTGATGTTAATTTTTTCTCTAAATGTTTATTAGAATTCACCAGTGAAGCCACTTGGTCCTGGACTATTTTTTGTTGGGAGATGTTTATTACTGATTCGGTTTCCTCACTTGTCACAGGTCTGTTGATATTTTCTATTTGTTCTTGAGTCAATTTAGCTAGTTTGTATGTTTCTAGAATTTGTCCATTTCATCTAGGTTATCTAATTTGTTACCCCTGATGGTGCAGTGGTTAAGCATTCAGCTGCTAACCAAAAGGTCAGCAGTTTGAATCCATCAGCCGCTCCTTGGAAGCCTTCTGGGGCAGTTCTACTTTGGCCTATAGGGTCGCTATGAGTCGGAATGGGTTTTTTTTTTTAATCTAATTTGTTGGTGTACAAACATTCATAGTATTTTCTTATAATCTTTTTTATTTTTGCAGTGTCAGTAGTAATGTCTCCATTTGTTTATCTGGGAATATCTTAATTTTGCACTCATTTTTGA
Source organism: Dugong dugon (assembly GCA_030035585.1). NCBI lineage: Eukaryota > Metazoa > Chordata > Mammalia > Sirenia > Dugongidae > Dugong > Dugong dugon. The sequence continues at coordinate 86,876,859 of CM057460.1, read as the reverse complement.
AGGACAGTTTTGCCAGATGTAGAATTTTTGGTTGATAATTCTTTTCTTTCAGCACTTTAAATACGTCATCCACTGCCTTCCGGCCCCATGGTTTCTGAGGAGAAATTGTATTTAACCATACCGAGGATCCCTTGTATGTGACAACTTACTTTTCTCACTGCTTTCAAGATTCTTATTGTATCTATGGTTTTCAAGAGTTTGATTATTATGTGTCTTGGTGTGGATGTCTTTGAATTTATCCTCCTTGGAGTTCATTAAGCTTCTTTGATATGTAGATTTACATCTTTTGTCAAATTTGGGGAGTCTTTTGGCCATCATTTCTTCAAATATTTCTTCGTCCTCTTTGTGTCTCTTCTTCTGGGACTACCATAACGTGTATATTGGTCCTCCTGATGGTGTCCCACAAGTCCCTTACATTCTATTCACTTTTCTTCATTCCTTTTTCTTTTTGCTCCTCAGACTTAATATTTCAATTGACCTATCTACAAGTTCACTAATTCTTTCTTCTGCTAGTTCCTATCTGCTGTTGAACCCTCCCAATGATTTTTTTTTTAAATTTCAGTTATTGTACTTTTTGACTCTAGTATTTCTATTTATTCCTTTTAAAATTTCTAACTCTGTATTGTAATTCTCATTTTGTTCATGTATCATTTTCTTGATTTCCTATAGCTCTTTATCCATGTTTTCCTTTAGCTGTTTGAGTATATTTAATACTTCTGCTTTAAAGTTTTTGTGTAGTAAGTCCATTATCTGGGCTTCCTAGGGATGATTTCTGTTGCTTTACTTTGCTTTTTTGATTGGATCATCCGTTTTGTATGCCTTGTGATTTTTTTAAATTGAAAATATAACATTTGAATATTATAATGTGGTGACTTTGTAAATTAGATTTTCCCCCTTCCTCAGAGTCTGCTGTTTTTTTAATATTATTATTTTTTTAATTACTGAAGTCTGTTGTAGTCTATTTGTTTAGTGACTTTCCCTAACCATTTGCAAAGACTGCCTTCCTGGACATATGTGGACACTGAAGTCTCTGTAGCTTGTGTTCAGAAGTGTTTTTTTTTTTTCTATTGTACTTCAGGTGAAGGCTTACAGAACAAATAGTTTCTCATGAAACTGTGTACACACGTTGTTTTATGACATTGGTTAACAACCCCACAACATTTTAACCCTCTAAATTCTCATCCTTTTTTTTTTTTTTTGGTGAAAATACACATAGCCAAAGATACACCATTTCAAAAATTTCTACATTCACAGTTCAGTGACATTGACTACGCTCTTCCAATTGGGCTGTTATTCTCACTTAAGATGAAGGCTTACAGAACAAAATAGTTTCTCATTTAACAGTTACTACAAATGTTGCCCTATGACAATGGTTAACAATCTCACAACACATCAACAATATCCTTACTCAACCTTGTGTTCCCTGTCATCAGCTTCCTTCTCCCCTTCTGCCTTCTGGCCCTTGTCACTGGACTCCTGTATCTTGTTAGTCTCATTTGGTTTTACCAGGCTGTCCACTCCCAGGCTGAACAGTGAACCTCGGAGGTAGCTTCACCACTGAGCTAAAAGTGTGTCTGGGGGCCATACTCTCAAGGTTTCTCCAGTCTCCTTTAGGCCAGTACATCTGGTCTCTTTTTTTATTTTTTATTTTTTTTTTGTGAGTTAGAATTATGCTCTACATCCGTCTCCAGCTCTGTCCAGAACCCTCTGTTGTGATCCTGGTCAGAGCAGTCAGTGGTGGCAGCCTGGCCAGAAGTGTTTTGACAGAGATTTCCTTGAATACCTGGGGAAAAACAAAAACCTCTCCTAGACTTTGCAAATGGAATGTCTATCACAGACCCTTCTTCAATGCTTAGTCAGGTTTGCACTGAGCCTAAGGATTAGCATGAGGTGAAGGCATAAAGTCTTCTCAGTTCATTTCAGACCATGCATCTTGCCCTAGGCATGTGTGTGGCTTTCTCAATTCTCCCGTATACATAGTGCTTTTGAAAATTTTAATTTCTGAAACAAATTCTCTGCTTGGTTCTCTTTCCTGTCTTTAGGTACCTACTGTCTGCCCTAACAGCACTCTTTAGCCCCAGGCAGCTATAGGTGTTACAGCCTTCTGGCATTGCTCACTGTCCCTCCACTCTAGGTGAGCTTTGAGACTGGCCAAACAGAGACAAGCATTTTGCTTCAGTTCTTCAGCCAGCCCCCAGACAAGTTAGAACAGACACACACAATAATTTGCTAATAAACTCTGTTATGCTCCATCTAGAGCCAGAGTCTAAGCTCCCTTTCTGATTAGCCACTACCACTTTAAGAAGGCCACAGCAAGTCAGAGAGGAAGTGGGGCTCAGGTCTGTAGAAAATCAAAGTTTTCTTATCATTTAGATATCTCCTTTTTCATGATTCAGCATTGCTTAGTTGTTGCAGTCTTTTGACTGGTTTTCAGAGTTCTGACAAAGTTGGTTCTGCCATTTTCTGCTTTTGTTTCTTTTCTTTCTTTTCTTTTTTTTTTTTTTTTGGTGTTTTCGTGGGGGAATGGGAGTTCACAGCTTCTCACACCACCATCTTGCTCCATATTCTCCTCACTGTGGTTTTGATACTCATTTTCCCTGATTACAAGTGAAGCCGAGTACTTTTTCATATGCTTATTGGTCATCTGTGTATCTTATCTGGAGAAATACCTACTTTAATCCTTTTCCCATTTTTGAATTAGGTTAGTTGTCTTATTTTTGAGTGGTAAGAATTTTCTGTATATTCTAGATAAGAAGTCCCTTACCAGATATATTATTTGCAAGTATTTTCCCTAATTCTGTGTGTTGTCTTTTCACTTGCTTGATGGTGCCCTTTGAAGCACAAATTTTTAAAATTTTGATGAAGTACGATTTATCTATTTTTTCTGTCGTATGTGATTTTGGATTTATATCTTAAAAGGGTTTGCCTAATTCAAGGCCATGAAGATCTACTATTTTCTTCTAACAAAGACATTGATTTTCACTTTGTGTGAAATGGTGAACCACTGCAGGGTTGTGAATAGAGGAATAACATCATTTGACATATGTTTGAAAAGGTTAACAGTCTGTGTTTCTCTCAAAAATTTGAACTGAGACACAAATGCTTGTTTCTTTCATTGCATATGTCACTTTCTGATACTATTTTATTGTTTTGTTTATGAATCAGTTAGTGGTCTCATTCACCTAGAATGTAGTCTTCATGTAGGCAGGAACCTTGACTATATGGATCCCTACTATATTCCTAGCATCTAGATGAATGGGGGCAGCACTGGACCTGTAAGATAATATAAAATGGGGAACAGGGCTGATGCTGTACAAACCCAAGTCATGGGGACACAGAAGTCAAGAGTATGTAGCAGAAGATGGCCTGTAGAGAGAGAACAGTGTAGCTATATATAGAAAGGCAAAGACAAGGGGCTGAGAAAGTACCTACCTCAGTGGAGCCCCTAGCTGTAGTCCCAGTGAGGCCTACCTAAGTTTTATTTCTGTGAGTTGCCTTTTTCTTTATAATAAGCCCTATTCTCCTCTCAACCCAATTTTATGAACTAGCTTAAGTGGCTTTCTGATTCTTGCAACCAGAACTTTGTTTGAAGGGTATACTCTACTGATTAGAGTGGAACTGATGGAAAAGTTGGTAACATAACAGAATGTAAGCTCTCATGATGATGTATCGAAAGGCCATTCTGCTTGAGATGGTTCACATAGTTGCAATCTCTATGAATAGTCTCTCCAAACTGGTGTGTAGCTTTCAAAATGTAACACCCTTACGAAGACTGAGGAAGGTCAACGACTGTCAAAATATTTGCTTCTTATAGGTCCATAATCTAGCTATATCTCAAGGCCCAATGCAGTCTCTAGTCTCTGCTGAGGTTCTGTGTTTGGCACCCTCTGCTGGTGGCATGCTAGGTCTACTGAGACTATAAAGATTAGAATTTCAGTGTTTAAAACAAGCACATCAGGTCTTAAATATTCAAAAGAGCACTGTTCTTCCAAATAGTCACCTGGAGAGGTAACCTGACTATTCAACAAATTCAATGAATACTTATATCGACAATATTGTAATGCTATCACTAGAACTGTTCCTTTGCAACTGTCTTCAGAGCCAGATGAGAAACTCATTATTTTATAGGCATAAACACGTTTTAATCAAAGGAAAAATATATACACATTTTACTCCTTATATTTGGTTCCAAATGATTTTGTTGTTTCAAAACAAATTCACCTTTCATGGGCAACCATCTGCCAACTTTTGATCATAGGGACTGGAAAAAGTTTCAAAACCAGCAGTTCCAAAAATATGTTGAATAATGGTAGTGTTGTAGGCATAAGAATATAATTTTGCTTTTCCCCTGTGTCCTCATGAACCTCTTTAGTTTCTGGTGACCATTTGTAGTGTAGATGATCTGGGTAGATACACCTTTGTTTGTCATAAATAAAGATGACAATAATAACTTAAAGAATTATGATGTGGGTTATCTTCCCTAAGCCTTCATCACTGGTTTGCCTAGATACAGTTCATACCATCATAACCAAAGACATACAAAAGTTAGCTTTTTGATCTTTTATACAAAACAAAAAGGTTTGGCCTAACTACAGTATCTTCAAAGCCATGTCATACACTGGTGACACCTAAAATATATTCAACTGTGCTTGTGACTCTAATTATTTCACAAGAAAAACGAAGCCTTCTGAAACCCCACTGGAATCACTGAACTGGAATAACAAAACATAAAGAACTGCATCATAGAAACAGAGTTTAAATACAGCAGAAACTTGAAGAATTTTGTATGTATCTATTTATGAAAACTGAAGCCCCAAAACTTTAACTTGAAATTAAAAGGTGGGTATATATAAATACTCAGTTAAATAACTTTCATGAGCTTGTTATGTACCTTCATGTTCAGTTCAGGGTATTTCCAATCAGAAATTTTACACCATGTTAACAGGCTTTTTTTTTTTTTAGGTGGTTCTGTCCTCAGTCAGAGGAGACATAAGCATATTCAATTAACAACTTTCTAGTTTCAGACATAAGATAGGACCAATTTTAGCATGCTTAGAAATCTCATTAATCACATTGAGGCTAAGTAAAAGCCCTTGGACACTTGAAAATTTGAAGTAGAAAACAAAATAATTTCAGCAGCAACCTACAAAGTGAGCATGGTAAATTAAAGTCACTTATTTAACAAGTGTTTATTGAGTGCCTACTATGTGCCTGTATCACCACAAAATGATAATACACATTTAAGCTAAAGAAATATTGTTTAGTTATCTAGTGCTGCTCTAACAGAAATACCATAAATGGGTGGCTTTAACAAACAGAAATATATTTTCTCACAGTTTAGGAGGTTAGAAGTCTAAATCCAGGGTGCTGACTCTAGGGGAAGGATTTCTCTCTCTCTTTGTTCTGGAGGAGGGCCCTTGCCTCTTTTTGAACTTCTGCTCCTGGACAATCTTCATGTGGCTTGGCATCTCTCGTCCCCTACCTCTACTTGCTAGCTTGTATTTAATCTCTTTTCTATCTCAAAAGAGATTGACTCAAAATATACACCACACTAATCCTGCCTCATTAACTTAACAAAGATAACCAATTCCCAAATGGAATTATAACCACTGGCATAGAGATAAGGATTTACAACACATATTTTGAGGGACACAGTTCAATCCATAACAAATGCCCTGACAGCTACCTAAAATGTTAGTGACAAAAGAAGAAGAGGCACTAGATGAAAAATAGAATAATTAAAAAGTACAATCTTTAGCACCTGCCAGTAGTATTTAATTTAATTTAACATCTTCATATAAAATCTCTCAATTGAATAATAACCTACATGTCAAGTAATCTATATATTACTCAAAATGTGCAACTTTCTAAATTAAATTTCTCAGGGCTATTAGTTTTCATGAATCAAATAACAGCATGAGATATTTCACCAGCACTGCCTAACTCTAGTGCAAGCACACTGAAGTCAGCTTTATCCTTATTGTGTGTGGTTTCACTAAAATTTCATAACTCTGAAAATGAAGATTAGAGAGAATATAAATTATTTAGAGTAAGTTTAAGAATAATGTGCTGAATGTGGTCACTAGAAGTAAAAAGGAAACTGGATTTTTTCACAATGAAAGATGTCATTATTCAATATATTGTCTTCAGCAGAGCTTTAAAGGACATAAAAATTCATGTCATACTCACAGCGAGGCAGAGATGATGCTCCACCAAAGGGGAAAATTCATTTTTGCTTCAGTGAGAAAATTATATTGTGATATGAAATGAGTGTTAATTGTTCATGTACATTCATATCAGCTACAATGCTGGCTAATTCTGTTAATTTTTTTATTTATTCCTACATACATGTTTAGCATTTTGTATCTTTATTAGTCATGAAAAAAATGAATAAAAATGCCCAAAATATAGATTATGGTAACTTTTTTTAACTTACGTATAACATCAACTAGTTAATTTAGTTGATATGTTTCTTAAATTTTAGTTCAGTTATTTGAATCAGAGAGTTTGGTGCAGTTAAAAATGAGTTATGAAGTTCCAATTCCATTGTTTTCTATGCACCCTTGGGTAGACCATTTCATCTCTCAAAGCACTCAGTGTTTATTTCTGTACATGAGGATGATAACAGTTCCTACCTCACAATATTATTGGGAGGATCAAGACGTGCAATTCAACTTCTATTATTGAAAGGTACAATGTGGCAAGCCTGGTTTCACATATTAATTCACAATCCTCACAATTCGACAGTCGGTATTATTATTATCATCATTATCATCTCACTTTTATCTTTCAAATGATACAAGAGAGGAAACAGAAAAGTTTAGTAACTTGCTCAAAGTCATAGTTAGTAAGCAACAGAGACAGGAATAGGACCACCAGACCCTGCAGTTTTCACCACTGTACATCTTTGTTCTGTTACTATCCATAAAGTTTTCATGCAAAATCTGGACAATAAAAAGGAAGACAGAAGAACTGATACATTCGAACTGAAGTGCTGGCAAAGAATATTGAATATACCATGGACTGCCAGAAGAACAAACAAATCGGTCTTAGAAGAAACACAACCGGGATGCTTCTTAGAAGCAAGCAAGACGAAACTTCATCTTGCTTACTTTGGACACATCATCAGAAAAGACCAGTCGCTAGGAAAGGACATCATGGTTGGTAGAGGGTCAGCAAAAATGAGGAAACCCTCAATTAGATGGACCAATACAATAGCCAAAAGAATGGACCCAGACATACCAATGATCATCAAGATGGCTCAGGACTGGGTCAAGTTATACATAAAGTCGCCATGAATTGGAGCCAACTTTAAAGCACCTAACAACAACACGTCTTTGTACGCCAGAGCTCTCTGTAAACTATGAAGTGATACACACATATTAGTTGTGTTGTTATTGCTGTTGCTACTAGTAGTCTCCACCAGTACTACCTAACCTAGGTTTTCTTACTATGCATGGCCTGCCCTTACTCCCATTACTGCATGGACAAACCCCATGTCCAATCAAGGCCTCTCTTAATCATTCCAGCTCAAGTTAATATCAGCCCTCTGAAACCTGGTGGTGCTTTTTACCTCCCTTACAGCCCTTAACAAATACTACTGGTTACAGTAAATTGCAGACCTCACTAGAGGTCTCCCTCACTAAACTGTAAGTTCCTGTAAGTTCCTTGAGGGCATCAACCATTTCTGATTTGCCTTATTCATCTCTACATTTTGGGAATATCCTCATGCCTCTGGTAGAAATATTTTCAAATGACTGGATAGATGAAAGTTCAACATTATTTCTAGAACTGGCACAATTTTACTAAGACTGAATAATCAGGATAAAAAATTCACTGATTAAATGCTTTGTATTTATATAAAAAATCCATAGCATTAAGCAGATGCATATATAGTAGATACATGGTTTCTCAGTATTCAAACATATTTCTGATTTAGGGAGAAATTCCAAAGAAAGTAGGAGGCAGAGTCCCACATCCCATCACTAAAACCAAAGGAAACTAGGCATCTCCTCAGCTTGTCATTTGGCTTTATGAGCTACCCTTCCAATACTCCTTTTCTGCTTACCATGGTCAGGTTCAAGTATTTGCAACCAACTATTCTTAACTACTGCAGCACAAATAAATGGTTTAGAAGTCTAGTTTAATATTTATCTATTTTCAAAATTATCAGTCCAAATTTTAAAATGTTACATGTTTGTTTAGTAATTTTGAATAGAAAATAAAAATAAGGTGTTTTAAAAATTACATGAGAAAGTTTATGTATGTTTGTGGGATGTACTCAAAGAATTTGGTCTTTATCCCTGGGTCCTGGGAGGTAATCTCTAGACTCTTAGAATTTCACCAGTGACTGGGTCTTTGTTATTCATGAAGGGGCTCCAGACCACAACTACCTAACAGGTTATGATAATGAGGTGACTTTTAGGTGGGGGCTAGCCAGGCCAGAAAGACCCACCTTACGATATCAGCCCAACCTCAGGGTGGAAGGGGTGGAGGTTAAGTTCAATCACACAGGTAATGATTTTGTCAATCACGTCTACCTAATGAAACCCCATAAAAACTCCAGACACTGAAGCTCAGAGAGCTTCCTGGTTGGTGATAGACATTGGTGCTTGGGAGGGTGATGTGTTCCTTCTTGGGACATGGTAGCTTCAAACTGGGGACCATCGCAGATCACGTTACATGTCTCTTCATTTGTATCATTTTTGTTATAATAAAACTCTAATTGTAAGTATAGTGCTTTCCTAAGTTCTGTGAGTCATTCTAGTGAATTATTAAACCTGAGGGGTAATGGGAATTCCCAAATTTGTAGCCAGCAGGTCAGAAGTGAGGGTGTCACACAGACCCCAAGCTGATGACTGCCATCTAAAGTCTTGGACTGACTTGGCAGCTTGGAGGATTGTGCCCTTTAACTTGTGAAGGTCAGAAGATGAAGTCTGCATTTTCAGTTAGTGTTAGAGAGGATATTAAGACTTAGAGTTGACCTCAGAGAAGGTGGACAAAGAGAAACAATATAATCTTACAAACTATTTGAGAAATATGTACACAGAGGAGTAATTTTGAGTCACTTAAACTGACCGTGCACTATGTTAAGAAACTTATACTAATGCAAATTATGTAGAAGTAATATACGATCTTCTTTGAGGTATCCGTGAATCAGGAAATGTCCCAAAGGAAGCAACGTATGTCCACAAGATACCCTAGACATCAACCTTGAGATATTACTACTCATTAAGAAATCTTAAGAGTGTGAACCATACCATCAGATGAATATCTACAACCTTAGGTCTCCTGGTTCTAAAGTAGAAGACACTCTACTTTCAATCCTACTCTAAGTATGCTGAGGTTTTGATCCCAATCTCTAGGTCTGGTACCTCAGTACTTAGCATTTTGGACCCTTGTCTTCCTTTAACTTTCAGTACTCCCAGAACATGGACCTATTACTCATGTTTGAACACTCCTAGACCAGCACCTTGACAATTCTTATTCCACATCCAACTAGGTCCCCTTCCAATGGAGAATGCAGCCTTGGTCGTCTTAGCACAGCACCTTATATAAGGATTTTAAGAACCCTGCTTTGACGACTTTAAGGGAGGAGAAAAGCAATAAACTAGTTTTAAGTTGGGCAGTGAGCTTTTTCAGCATACCTTTAAAGCAGGTTAATGATTTTTTGTGCCATGCACACAGTAGGCACTCACATACGTTTTCATAGATGTGTCAGACAGGTTTCATTTTACCAAGAGTAAGCAAATAGATGTTTCTTCTGTGTGGATCACAACATAAACATTCATCTGTCCAGGAAGGCTAAAGTACAGTCTCTTGCAGGTAAGAAAATAAATTTACTTACCTCTTATGTCATCCTCTTCCAGGACTCTGGATCCATTTAAAATCTGTTGTTTTTTGTGTATGTGGTGTGTGCTGTACTAACACAGGTTAGAATAAACCTTTTGCCTAATTAGCTGCCCCGTAGATTTATTTCACATTTCTTTAACACCTTTCCGTTAAAACATTTGTAGACAGCCCCATAAAACCAAATGGGACTAATGAGGCACAGCAGTCCAGGGACAGGGACTGGAAGGCAGAAGGGGACAGGAAAGCTGGTGATAGGGATCCCACGGTGGAGTAAGGACAGTATTGACATGTAGTGGGGTTGTTATCCATTGTCATAGGGCAACATGTGTACTAACTGTTTAATGAGAAACTATTTTGTTCTGTAAACCTTCATCTAAAGTGAGAATAGCAGCACAATTGTAAGAGCATAGTCGATGTCACTGAACTGTGCGTGTAGAAATTTTTGAAATGGTGTATCTTTGGATATGTATATTTTCACCAAAAAAAAAAAAGTTCGAGAAGGGAGAGGGTTGACATGTCGTGGGCCTGTTAACCAATGTCATAAAACAATATGTGTACTACTGTTTCATGAGAATCTATTTGTTCTATAAACCTTCACCTGAAGTACAATAAAAAAATAAAAAATAAATAAAACATTTTTAAAAAGCTTATTTTTTCAATGAAATTCTATTCCCATCCTATGTTCTAACCCAACATCTTACTTCTACTCTAATTCCCCATAATGTTTCCAACATTTATATGGTTCAACAAGTAAGTCTTATTAAATTTCCTCAATTATTTAAACTTTTCAGTTTGAATATATTTGTATTAGTTAAATAATTTTTCATTATTTTTCTTAATAACTTCCACTGTTTTCTCTTCAAATTTCATGTCAATCGCTAGAATCTCCTATTAATCCACCAAAATGCATGTTCCATTTCATTATTATGACTTTGGCTAGATTTACTGTTTACGTAAATATAACTGGCACACATGAACTTTCTTAAAGATTCTTTACAATCAAATAAGACTCTAAATTAAATTATCTGTCAGATCATTTTCTATTTTACGCTCATTGTAAAAATCAACTGGAGTCATTTTTGCCTCAGTCTTTAAGCACCACTGTAATCCATCTTTATTTTTTTCCCCTGTTCAACAAGCTGCCTTAACTCTCACTGTACCGGCAAGAATACCATTTCCCTGAAATATGTTCTTTCTAGGTTGTTTTCTCTAAGAGATTATTATTAAAAAACTTAATAATGCTAACAGCAACCAAAAAAGAACAAGCCAAATTCCTTTTTCCTGAAAACAGAATTTCTGTTCTAGGAAATCCCTCTCTTGGTCCCATTCACTTTTGCTCAATCTCTTCCACTTTTTTTTTTTTTTAATAGCCCCCAACCACTTCTCATTGCATTATCTCTTCCATAATTTGACCTCAACATATCTTTTCAACCATTTCTTTCACAATCTATCTTAAGAAAACCCCTGCTCCAATCTGGCCTCTCACAGTTCCCCAAATATGCCATGATCTATCCAGCCCCACATCTTTGCACTCACCCTTCTCCCCTTCTGCAACGTGCTTCCCACTCTCTTCAGAAAAGCCAATCTGTTACCTTGCCTCCTCATAAGCTGTTAAATAAAGCTATGGATAATCTACTAGTATCCTCCAACTTTTTCTAACCTCCCCCATCTTTCCTGTTTTCCTGTCATTCTCTTCTCTGCATTCCAAAGACTTTCTTTTGTTCCTGACCATAGACAACCCCTTTCTTCTTCTTCCTTAATGATTTATACACTGCTTCAATTCCACATTCTCTTCCATTATTTTTCTTTATCCTGGTTTGGTTCATGCTGCCTTTGAGAAGGAATTCTCTGGCTATTTATTTTGTCCTGGTTCTCCGTGAGCTTTCCTCTGGTTTATAACAAGTGGACAAGTCTTCTACACAAAATATTTAAGCTGTATCTTTAATTCTATATCCTTACTCCCTGGGCCAGTCATAGAATGGGTAATCAGAAAGGACAGAACTTCCATTGCTGAATGGAAGAAATATTTCCTTCCCTATTAAAAAGCAGCCCTTCTGACTAATTAAAGAAATATATCAAAACGGTTCCCAAGAAAAACCCGCATGGCAGCTAAAGAATTAAATATTTTGAAAACGAGAAGAATCATTTGGTCTATTTTTCAGTAGAGATTGTTTAACAAAGAAAAGAAGAGAAACAGGGAAGAAATGAATCAGAATTCAAGCTGAAATAAATACAGATATCTCTAGTGATAGTCTAAGGGGAAAATATTCAAGATTAGGACTTTGGCGAAGCCCAAAGCTATTCTGTATATGCCTAATTTTTACCATATTTCTAATGTTGCCATCAGCTCCAAAAGAGAAAATGCAACGTAAAAAGGGGATGGCATGATACAAACAATTTAACAAAATATGCTCCAAAAATAGTGGGCAATTGGGAATACCAATGCAATATTAGGTGGAAATGGACTTCAGAAACTACAAAGCACTATTCAAATGTAGGTTAGTATTACTATTACTATTATTACTTAACAGAAATGCAGTTACCTCTTCCTGGGCGGCAAATGGTATCTCCGGTGTCCCACTACCTCTCCCAAACAGACAATATCAAGAGTAGTCAGGGAAAAAAAGAATATTGGGATGGACTTATTTCTTCTCTTAAATTCATGTTACCCACTTGGGAAGGGAGCTCCTGTATGTCCAGGCAGTAGAAATGAGAAGCACTCAACCAGAATGCTGTCTCAACTTGGCTGTCCACCTTCAAGGATCAACTAAAAATATGTGTTTGTAGGCATGGAACAGTTGCTTAGGTAGTCTGGATACCCTCTTTTGAATTGTCTGGACTTTCCACCCTCCTCAGTCAACTAGTCCCACAATGACTGATAAGTGACAGACGAAAGAGTAAAGATATATAGATAGTTTGCTCCTGGGTCTCCTGGAGACAAGGGCATTACTTCCTTACAACCCATCATAGCAGTTCAAGCTAGCTACCAACACAGTGTTTCAGTCTTTGGGCTGTAGTCAGAAATTATTAGAAATTCTTCATTATTGGTTCATTCAGGTTCAGTCAATAAACATCCATTGATACTGTGACATAATTGATACTGTGGTCATCAAAACGAGTAAGATAAATTATATATAAAACACCAAAACCAAACCCGTTGCCATTGAGTTGATTCCAACTCATAGCGACCCCATTGGATAGAGTAAAACTGCCCCATAAGGTTTCCAAGGAACAGCTGGTGGATTTGAACTGCTCACTTTCTGGTTAGCAGCCAAGCTCTTAACCACTGTGCCAGAGCGCTCGTGTGTGTGTGTATACATATATTTATACCCCCCATCATCACACAGCCATCAATGAAGCCTATCATTTTGTAGATATTCAGTATTAATTCCCTTCTTCTGTTTTTTCCATAGAACCCTAACTTCTAGCTCACTCTCTTATAGGGTATATGTGCAAGTAAGCAGACAACTCTGTTATAGTATAACTAGTGATATAAGATGATATGGCATGGCAGTAACAAAAAGCAAGTGGCATTTTAGCTGAATCCTGAGCAGTAGTTGGCCTAGCAGATACTGCACCATATATACAGGAATAAGAGGAACTCATAGTCCAGTAGATTTGCATTACAAGAAACAGAATAAAGATTTCTTCTGGAATCTAAGTTAGTTGATAAAAGAATGAGTAATATCTATTTAAATGGGAACTACTTACTACTTGCTTTTCCTAAAAAAGGAACAGGAAGACAATTCAGAGCAAAGCAGAGAAATTAAATTTTAATAACATTCAAATGCAAAAGAAATGCTAAATATCTGTCAAAAGCAAGACTAAGTGAACTACTTCTGAAGCAACAAAAAAGACCCCTGGGCCAGAAATTTTATAGTTATCCTCTTTCTGGGTCAAACTTTCTTAGAATGAGATAAAGAAAAATCTGGACCTGGAATAAGAGGAAGGCGTTAGGAATCCATTGACCGCACTGACAGAGATTTGTTTAACAAACAGATGGAGGGCCAGAATGATTAGGTCTCATAAGAAAGTAGAATGAACTAAGGGGAATAAATGAAATATTATGACTCCAGAGTAAAGGGTGATACATTTTTAGAACACCCATTATCTGAAGCTAGGTAGAAAAGAGAAAATAAATTATTAGAATATGATAAAAGAAAAAAAACATTTTTCATGTTCCTCTACAAGAAAAATTCAGTATGCTTTGCAAAAAGCAACTCTGATATTTTCATGTACCTGAACAAACACTAAATGAATTCTGGACTGAAAAAGAAAAAAAAATCCTATGCCCATTCCATATAACACAAAATGGATGAGGGAGCGGGGCGGGGGGAGAGCAAGGACTGCCTCTATATAAAAGAAATGACTTCGTTTGGTTTTCCTTTATTAAGCAAATATGAAGGGTATTTTAAAAGTATATAAAGAGAGCCCAAGAACACTAATCTGTGTTTAAGAAATAGAAAGCCATTGTGGAGAAAGGATCTTAGGAAGTCTACACATGTCATTAAAATATAATTGGACTTACAGGAACAATTACTGAGCTGTACTGTAAGGGGAGCTGTTGGCACATAAGAGCAGGCGCATAAGAGCAAAGCACACACATGAGCTCATCCACTGGCTTTAGCAAGACCCACTTCCAGCTAGAAGCAGTCATGTTTCAACACCTCTGATTCCCTAATGCTGACAAGCTAAACAACTTGTTTTGTCTCTGGGAGCTCTTCTCTGGTGATTAACTGCTTATGGTGAATACTAATTACAATATACGAAAGTACAGTACTGAAGAAGCAGTGTCCTATTTCCTCTACCTGCAGCTTCGACCTGTCTTTGACTCTAGAAGGTACTGGCTAGAGCCAGTGCAAACCAAAACCAAGAAAGAAAATTTCCTCCCCTTAGTAAATAAATATACCTCCTTCTACTTTTTTGTATAGCCCAGCTCACTAACAGGAAACATCCTTTAACCTCTGGGCTCCAAACCAAATATAATTACAATAAAGCGAGCATTTCAAATGCTTGTAATAATCATCCACATAAATCTGCAGCAAGAGTTGTGAATTAGTGAACTATCAGTGTCCTCAATTCCCCATGTCCCCTGTTGAAAATTTACCCCAAATTGTCAGTTCTTAGGAACTGCACCTCAGATTAAAATCTCACCAGGCAGTCTATGAGAATTTGTTCTTGTGTTTTAAATCCTAAGTGCTTGTTAAACCGCCAACACTGCAAAATTAGAGACCATTAAACAATATAAGGCAGAAAGTGATTAAATCTACCAAATACACATTCAAAGCAGCTTAAGCTACTTTTTAATTAAAAATAAAATATCACTGGTTAAATTCAGATGTCTCAGCCATCCAGAAAAAGTTAGAAGACTATTCAAAATGCAAAATGCTGCTGATAAGGCCAGAGAGTAAAGGAGAAACAGGGTAGGGGGTAGGCCGGAAAGGGGGTCCTCATGGTCTTCGAGCCCAGGGCAGCAGGGCCTCACAAGGCTGACCCCGCTTTGTCGGTTAGCATTAAGGGGGAGTCACCAGCACTGCAGGAGGAGGACTCCATGTGGCTGTTGATTAAATAAGCTTTATTAGGAAAGGCCTCAAAGGAGACAGGGTGTTCCACCTCCTTGGTAGGGGAATGAGTTGAGTAACAGCAGTGGAGGAAGTGAAGGCATTTGAGATGTATAGGTGGCCAAACAATATGTTCGTGCTATTTTTAAATATAGCTTAAGCTAATTGATAAACGGTTCTGGAAATAATGATTAGCTTTTGAGGAGAAAGGCATTGGAGCTTTTCTGTTAATGGGATCACTTGCAATAGGAAGGAATTTGTACTGTAAATTTAGAAAGAAATAAACATTGTAGCTTTAAGTTGTTCCTACTTGTTTAAGAAAAGGGCCAGGGGGCTTAGTCAACGTTGGGCAGGATGACAAGAATCTGAAGATCAGTCTTAAGGCTGGGATGATATCATTCACTCTGAAGTCTTGATACTCACTCTTTCTGAAGCATGAGAAAATTTACTGGTAAAACCTTACCTCACCCACAGTTTTCTTATTTTTAACTCTTATTTTTTTTCCTCTCAAGAATAATTTTCCAAGTATGTGTTCTGCCTTATATGCAAATGTTATGAATTTACTTTTAGCATCAGGCATGGTCTTACCTAAAAAGCTTGCCCTGAAGTAAAGCACAGGCACTTGGTAGCTACAGGAATATAAGACATGATACTCATATTTAATCACTTCCGATGCCACTGCAGTCTCTGGCACTTCAAAATCATCGAGGGGTAGCTCTAAAGCCTCCTGAAAAAAAGCAAAAATGAAAACAAAATGTGTTTGTCAATAAAAAAGTACTGTAACACAGAGAGGGAAAGATGAGATTTTCTTCCTGCAGAATAATAGTTAAATAAATATAGGGCAATGAAGTAAGGAAAAGGGAGTTTCCCATATTAATGTTTAACATTTGAATACTGGGTAAATAGCAAAACCAGAAAACATTAGCATTCCAGATTGTTTCTGAGAGACAAAGCAGCTCTGGGTGAAGACACAGGAAGGCAGAAAGCAAAAAGATCTATTTCAACAGCAACTCTGAAAAATCTTTATTGTACAATTTTAGCAACAAGATGACGGCTATACAAGCTACCTTCTTCCCTACCTGTGAAAGCTAAAAACATCCTAACAATTGAACAAGAGGCTGTGAAATGTCCCTAAAGATTCTATTGTACTTGCCAAAAGATGATTCATTGTGCGCTGAACAATTCCCAGATCCATTTTGAATAAGAAAGTTATTTTGCAAGAAGTTGAGTTTATTAGGTACATTTCAAAAGACAAAATGAATCTGTTTTCTTTGCTATTGTGCTATCTTTGGTATATTTCTACAATAAATCTTGATTTATAATAAAGTAGATGGCAAATATTAATGTCGATTTAAACAGGGCTCTGTAAGTAGAGATGGTTATAGTCATCTCTCTTCTCACTTAATCACTCTTTATGAGTTGATTTTTTATTATGTCTGGATGTTTCTGAAGAATGTATCTTAATATTTGGAAGCAATTAATAGAATACATTGAGTCCGAATTCGATTCCATCCACACTCACTTATTTACTTGGGTTGAAGACTTTCCTTGGAAATTAAATTAGTAAAAGGAATGAAGCAGGTTGGTGTGGCTCATTGCTACCTCTCATTAAGACAGTTACAACAACAATAAACAATTGGAAAGAAGCACAGGAAAGATTTCAAACTTTATCAGTATGAAATAAGGTTTCCCTTGGAAATAAGTAAAACCACTGACTACTTCCTAGATTTGTATCTTCTTTACTAATTAGCCCCTCACAGTCAATTCACTGGGGAGATTGTATTATATATACCACAATTGGAAAGGTTTGCAAAATATTTTTCCACAAAACTTCAGTAAATGCCATCAATTCAACACAATGAACTAAATAATCAGAGAGAAATCACTGAAATAAACATTCTAGACACAGAAAATTAATATAGTAGTAAGAAAGAGGGTTTTTTGTTCATTTTTTTGTTTTGTTTTTTTAAATTTTCATTAGGCGTAGGTATCTATAGTTTCTTTTACAGCAATTCTTTTAACCAAATTCTTTCTTTTTGGTCAAAGATTGAACTGTCTAGCATTTATAATTTCTTTTTTTTAATGAACATTATAAAACCCCAACATCTTTATGATAAGAAAGAATTGCAAATACTGTACAAGAACATAACATGAGAAGTGAAATTCTTCTTATGCTACATACCTCAGATTTGTAACCATTTTTAATAAGCGAGTGTATTTTTTCCCAACATCTTTTTATTTTTTGGCACAAAAACACACCTCCGATTAAATCACGTTACATATACATGTGTTCCTAGATTTGATTTTTTCACTCATGCATGTCCATGTGCCACCATGTCAGTGCTGTACACTTAACTCCTTCTTTAATAGCTTCACAGCATTCTACAGTATGCCTAAGCCGTTGTTTGTTTTCCATATTATCAGATACTTTAGGTTGATTATAATTTTATGCTACTACAGAAAATGCTGCTATGAATATCCTTGCACACCTCTGCTTTTCTATGGAACAGATTCCAAAAAGTTGAATTACTGGATTAAACTTTGTATTCCCCAATGTGGATTTTAACTTTCAACAGTTCCTGCCAATCTATCCTCAGGAAAAGGCTGTATCAATTTATATTCACAGCAATAATGCCGGCGTATGCTCCTTTCCCATATCCCATAAACACTGAATATTATTTGTGCTTTTAATTTTTGCCAACTGATGAATTTAAAAGTCAATTTTGTTGTTTTAATTTCTACTTCCTTGATTACTAGTGAGGGTGAACATCTATTCATAAATTCATCGGTAATTTATATTCTTCTGTGATTTGCCTATTATTACCCTTGGCCCATTTTTCTGATATTTAGTTTGTTTGCATTTTTGTTACTGAATTATATAAATTGTTTATATATTAGAAATAATAACCTATTATTGGAGATTAAAATGTATGTATAGAGTATTAGGCAAGATGGCGCTCTAGGCAGAAACACCACGCCGTCCCTCCACAGCAAAGATCCGAAAAACTAAGCCTAACAGAGAATCAACAATCCTGAAACCCTAGAACACCAAATGAAGAGATAAAGAACTCAGCCAAACACCAAACGGAGTGAGAATACTAAAAGAGAACGGAGAGCGAGGAGAGACTCAGGCAGAGATTCCTTACCAGCTAACGCAGCGCGGATCCACCATCTTGGATTCCTATCGGAGACCAGCAAACGGGAGAGCAGCCTTGCAGAGCATCTGGTCGGAGACAGAACGACCGGTAAACTGCGGTGCACGCTCTCCCACCACCCACCCCTCTCCGCCTCAGCTGGGGATCCCCTGCTTTCCGTGGCCAGGGTCTCTGGGCTGGGGGGTGCTGGTGCTTGGATTCCGCGCGCCTGGGCTGGCGGCTTTCTGAGAGCCGTTTGCTGGCAGCTAGCGAACCTTTCTCTGCCGCCTCCCCCTCCTTTTGCCTGGGTGCCTGGTTCCGAGTGCCGTCTCTGCTCTCTCCTGCGGGGCTGTAGGGCTGCGTGCGGGCGTGTGGCTGTTTCTAGGTCTGGGCTCCCGCGTGGGTGGGATCCCGGGGCCTTTGTCCGTTCGCCCCTCTGCTTTCCGTGGCCGGAGTCCCTGAGCAGGGGGGCGCCGGTGCTTGGATTCCGCACGCCTGGGCTGGAGGCTTTCTGGGCGCCGTTTGCTGGGACCTAGCAAACCTTCTTCTTCTGCCTCCCCCTCCTTTTCCCTGGGTGCCTGGTTCCGAGTGCTGTCTCTGCTCTCTCCTGCGGGGCTGTAGGGCTGCGTGCGGGCGTGTGGCTGTTTCTAGGTCTGGGCCCCCGCGTGGGTGGGATCCCGGGGCCTTTGTTTGTTCGCCCCTCTGCTTTCCGTGGCCGGAGTCCCTGAGCAGGGGGGCACCGGTGCTTGGATTCCGCGCGCCCGGGCTGGAGGCTTTCTGGGAGCCATTTGCTGGCACCTAGCAAACCTTTTTCTGCCGCCTCCCCCTCCTTTTGCCTGGGTGCCTGGTTCCGAGGGCCGTCTCTGCTCTCTCCTGCGGGGCTGTAGGGCTGCGTTCGGGCGTGTGGCTGTTTCTAGGTCTGGGCTCCCGCGCGGGTGGGATCCTGGGGCCTTTGTTCGTTGGCCCCTCTACTTCCCGTGGCCACGGTCACTTAACCCCGAGACTACCGGCTTCTTGGAATTCGCGCCCCTGAGTGGGGGCTCTCTGGGTCCCATTTGTAGGCACTGACTGCTGGTGTTGCCCTTTTTTTTTTTTTTCTCTCAATTTTATTTTTCTTCCTTTTTTGATTAGTTTTGTCATCTTTTACCTCTTTTTTTCTTTTGTCTTTCTTCATTGCTTAATTTCTTGTCTCTCTATCTCTTCCTTCTCTTTCTGATCCCTGAATTCCAGGCAATGTATGCCTCTGTACCTTCTGGCCAGGCTGAGCTGTGAAAATTGAGACCGACTCCCCCAGACCTCATAGCTGCATCGGTGGGATCCCTGGGAACTTTGCAGTTCTTTAACTTTTCTGATTTTTATTTGGTCATTCTTTCCTTTTCTTTCTCTTCCCCCTTCTGGTTTCCTCCATCCCATAGTCTCTCATCTGTACATTCCAACGACAAGCTCCCCTAGCATTCTTTTATGTTTGTACACTTTTTGCTCCTCCTCCTCTCTCCTCTCTCCCATATCCAGCTTAGCTTCACACATAACCATCTTCCCGCTGCACCCTACCTACCTGCACCGTGCACTAGACATCACATCACCAAGCGGTGCAGGCACGCCCTATTGGAACCTGCCCAGCACTGACTACCGACCGTCCTGGTGGCTGCGGTGAGTCCCACAAGCAACCCATCCCAGTGGCTCCTCCTCAACTAGATCTGCCCAGCTGTACCACAAGAACGAAAAAAAAAAAAAATCTACAATCAATAAACGAGAGAAATATCTACTGAATGCCCCGAAAACAGCAAACAATATCAAAACATTTACAAAAACAAGACAAGATGGCTCCAATAGGCGTCCAAATTAAAACACCAGAAAACTCTCCTGTGGAAGAAAATGCACTAGAAGTACCTGATACGGAACTCAAATCATTAATACTCGGAATTTTCCAAGAACTGAGGCAAAAAGCTGACAAACATGAGGAAA
This sequence comes from Dugong dugon, assembly GCA_030035585.1. NCBI lineage: Eukaryota > Metazoa > Chordata > Mammalia > Sirenia > Dugongidae > Dugong > Dugong dugon. The sequence goes on along the minus strand of CM057460.1, from coordinate 86,856,347 downwards.
AAATAGACAAATTTATGGAAAATACAGACAAAAAATTGGAAGAATTCAGGAAGATGATGCAAGAACAAAATGCCAAAATAAATTCACAACTCGAAATTATACAAAAACAACAATTAGAAATCCAAAAGATAAACAACAAGATTTCAGAAATGGACGGTGTCATAGAAGGGCTGAGAAGTAGATTTGAAACCATGGAAGACAGGATCAGTGGAACTGAAGACAAACACTTGGATACAACTCTGTTTCAGGAAAACTCAGAAAAAAGAACAAAGAAAAATGAAGAGACCCTGAGAGTTATGTGGGACACAATTAAAAGCAAAAACTTACGAGTGATTGGCATACCAGAACAGGGGGAGAAAACAGAAAACACAGAGAGGATCATTGAGGAACTGCTGACAGAAAACTTTCCCAATATCATGAAAGATGAAAAGCTGGTCATCCAAGAAGCTCAACGAACCCCATATAGAAGAGACCCCAAAAGAAAATCACCAAGACATATCATATCCACACTCACTAAAACTAAAGACAAACAAAGAATCCTGAGAGCAGCTCGTGAAAAACAAGAAGTCACATACAGAGGAGAAACAATAAGACTAAGCTCAGATTATTCAGCAGAAACCATGCAGGCAAGAAGGCAATGGGATGACATATATAAAATCTTGAAAGAAAAAAATTGTCAGCCAAGAATAATATATCCTGCAAAACTCTCATTCAGATTTGATGGTGAAATTAGGTCATTTCCAGATAAACAGAAACTAAAGGAATATGCAAAAGTCAAACCAAACTTACAAGAATTATTAAAGGGAGTTCTTCGATCTGAGGACAAACAGCTTAAGCCCTCAGGCAGGACCTAGGACCTAGGACGCAGGTTAACATGAACCAGATACCATTCTAGGAACTGAACTACAGACGACTTTCCAAAAACAAAAGATATACAACAGGGAATCAGAGAAATCAATCAAAGGATGACAACAACATCAAAACAATGAAAGAGGGAACAAACGGCATAGGTATAGAACCTTCTAAAGGAGAAGAAGGCAAGGCGATACCAAGTAACGGTAGACTGCTTCAAAATTATAAAGATAAGGGTAAAATTCATGGTAACCACAAAAAAAGTTAACAAACCAACTCATAAAAATAAAGACGAAAAACATAAAGTCTCAACAAAACCAAAACCTACAAAAACAAAAGAAATGAACACAAAATCCACAAACAAAAGGAACTCAGCACAAGAGAGTAAGAAGAACAAAGAAAACTTCAGCATCACAAAAAAAAGCACTACAAAATGACAGCAACAAATTCACATCTATCAATAATTACACTGAACGTAAATGGACTCAATGCACCCATAAAGCGACGGAGAGTGGCAGAATGGATAAGAAAACAGGATCCATCTATTTGCTGTCTACAAGAGACACATCTTAGAAACAAAGATGTGAATTTATTAAAAATCAAAGGTTGGAAAAAAATATATCAAGCTAACAACTACCAAAAAAGAGCAGGAGTGGCAATTCTAATCTCAGATAAAATAGACTTTAAAACAAAATCTACCATAAAAGACAAAGAAGGACACTATATAATGATTAAGGGGATGATCCATCATGAAGACATAACCATAATAAATATCTATGCACCCAATGACAGGGCTCCAAAATACATAAAAAAAACTCTAATAGCACTGAAAAGAGAAATTGACAGTTCCACAATAATAGTAGGAGACTTCAACACACCACTCTCAGTAAAGGACAGAACAACTAAAAAGAAACTCAGCAAAGATACAGAAGACCTAAAGGACACAATCAGCCAACTGGACCTCATAGACATATATAGAACAATCCATCCAACCGCTGCAAAGTACACATTCTTTTCCAATGCACATGGAACGTTCTCCAGAATAGACCACATCTTAGGCCACAGAGCAATCCTCAACAAGATCCAAAATGCTGAGATAATTCACAGTATCTTCTCTGACCACAATGCCATCAAGGTAGAAATTAACACTAGAAAGAGCAAGGAAAAAAAATCAAACACATGGAAACTGAATAATAATCTGCTTACACATCAATGGGTAATAGAAGAAATCAGAGATGGAATTAAAAAATTCCTAGAATCAAATGAAAATGAAAACACATCATACCAAAACCTTTGGGACACAGCAAAGGCAGTCCTCAGAGGACAATTTATAGCAATAGATGCACATATCAAAAAAGAAGAAAGGGACAAAATCAAAACATTAACTACAGAACTCAAACAAATAGAAAGAGAACAACAAAAAAAGCCTACAACCACCAGAAGAAAGGAAATAGTAAAGATCAGAGCAGAAATTAATGAAATAGAGAACAGAAAAACAATAGAAAGAATCAACAAAACCAAAAGTTGGTTCTTTGAAAGAATCAACAAAATCGACAAACCACTGGCCAGACTGACAAAAGAAAAACAGCAGAGGGCACAAATAACCCAAATAAGAAATGAAATGGGGGACATTACAACAGACCCAACTGAAATAAAAAGGATTATAACAGAATATTATGAAAAACTATATTCCAACAAATTTGAAAACCTAGAGGAAATGGATAAATTTCTAGAAACATACGGCCTACCCAAACTACAACAAAGTGATATTGAAAACCTGAACAGACCCATAACAAGAGAAGAGATTGAAAAGGTAATAAAAAAACTCCCAACCAAAAAAAGCCCTGGCCCAGATGGCTTCACTGGAGAATTCTACAAAACATTTACAGAAGAGCTCGTACCAGTTCTACTCAAGTTATTTCAGAGCATAGAAGAGGAAGCAACACTTCCAAATTCATTCTATGAAGCCAGCATAACGCTGATACCAAAACCAGGCAAAGACATCACAAAAAAAGAAAATTACAGACCAATATCTCTCATGAATATAGATGCAAAAATTCTGAACAAAATTCTAGCCAATAGAATTCAGTATCATATCAAAAAAATAATACACCACGACCAAGTAGGATTCATACCAGGTATGCAAGGATGGTTTAACATTAGAAAATCCATCAACGTAATCCACCACATAAATAAAAGGAAAGAAAAAAATCACATGATTATCTCAATTGATGCAGAAAAGGCATTTGACAAAGTCCAACACCCATTCCTGATAAAAGCTCTCAATAAAATAGGTATAGAAGGGAAATTTCTCAACATAATAAAGGGCATCTATGCAAAACCAACAGCCAACATCATTCTTAATGGAGAAAGGCTGAAAACATTCCCCCTGAAAACAGGAACAAGACAAGGATGCCCTTTATCACCACTCCTATTTAACATTGTGCTGGAAGTTCTAGCTAGAGCAGTAAGGCAAGAGAAAGAAATAAAGGGCATCCAAATTGGTAATGAAGAAGTTAAACTCTCCCTGTTTGCAGACGATATGATACTATACATAGAAAACCCTAAAGACTCCACGAGAAATTTACTGGAAGTAATAGAAAGATTCAGCAGAGTAGCAGGATACAAGATAAACATTCAAAAATCAGTTGGATTCCTATACACCGGTAAAGAGAACGATGAAAAGGAGATCAGGAAATCAATACCATTTTCAATAGCCCCTAAAACGATAAAATACTTAGGAATAAATCTGACCAGGAATATAAAAGACCTATACAAAGAAAACTACAAAACACTGCTGCATGAAACCCAAAGGGATCTACATAAATGGAAAAACATACCATGCTCATGGATAGGCAGACTCAACATTGTGAAAATGGCAATTCTACCTAAAGCAATCTACAAATACAATGCAATTCCGATACAAATACCAACAACATTCTTCAAAGAGATGGAAAAACTAATTATTAACTTTATATGGAAAGGGAAGAAACCTCGAATAAGTAAAGCACTACTGAAGAAGAAGAATAAAGTTGGAGGACTCACACTACCTGACTTGAGAACCTACTATACAGCTACAGTACTCAAAACAGCCTGGTACTGGTACAACAACAGAGACATTGACCAATGGAACAGAATTGAGAACTCAGATGTAAATCCATCCACCTACGGTCACCTGATTTTTGACAAGGGCCCAAAATACATCAAATGGGGAAAAGACAGTCTTTTTAACAAATGGTGCTGGCAAAACTGGATATCCATTTGTAGAAAAATGAAACAGGACCCATACCTCACACCATATACAAAAACTACTTCAAAATGGATCAAAGACCTGAATATAAAGCCTCAAACTATAAAATTCATAGAAGAAAAAATAGGACCAACACTTCAGGCCTTAATACATGGCATTAACAGGATACAAACCATAAACATCAACACAAAAAACCCAACAGATAAACTAGATAATTGGGATCTTCTAAAAATCAAACATCTATGCTCTTCAAAAGATTTCACCAAAAGAGTTAAAAGAGAACCTACAGACTGGGAAAAAATTTTTGGACAGTACAAGTCAGACAAAGGTCTAATCTCCATAATCTACAAGAAAATCCAACACCTCTACAACAAAAAGACAACCAATCCTATCAAAAAATGGGCAAAGGAAATGAACAGACACTTCACCAAGGAAGACATTCAAATGGCCAACAGACACATGAGGAAATGCTCGCGATCACTAGCCATTAGAGAAATGCAAATTAAAACCACAATGAGATACCATCTCACCCCGGCATTACTGGCACGAATCAAAAACACTGGAAATAACAAATGTTGGAGGGGCTGCGGGGAGACGGGAACTCTTATACACTGCTGGTGGGAATGCAAAATGATACAGCCATTTTGGAAAATGATATGGCGTTTCCTCAGAAAGCTAGAAATAGACGTACCATTCGATCCAGCAATCCCACTCCTAGGAATATATCCTAGAGAAATAAGAGTCATCACTCGAATAGACATATGCACACCTATGTTTATGGCAGCATTATTCACAATAGCAAAACGATGGAAACAACCTCGATGTCCATCAACAGACGAATGGATACACAAACTATGGTACATACACACAATGGAGTACTATGCAACGAGAAAGAACAATGAATCGGTGAACCATCTCATAACATGGATGAAACTGGAGGACATCATGCTGAGTGAAATAAGTCAATCACAAAAGGACAAATATTGTATGAGACCTCTATTGTAAAAACCCATGAAAAAATTCACATGCAAAATGTAACAATCCTTGTTGGTTACCAGGGATGGGAGGGGGGGGGGGATACTAAATAGGTAATAGGTAAGTGGTAACTTGGGTGAGAGATGAGATAGTACATAGTACAGCGGAAACTAACACAACCTGCACAAGGAAAGGTCATGAAGGCCCTATAGACACATCCAAACCCCCCGAGGGACTGAGTTGTTGGACGGAGGGCTCTGGGGACCATGATCTCGGGGAACATCTAGCTCAATTGGCATGACACTACTTATAAAGATAATGCTCTACATTCTACCTTGGTGAGTAGTGTCTGGGGTCTTAAAAGCCTATGAGCGGCCATCTAAGATACTCCACTGATCTCATCCCTTCGGGAACAAGGGAGAATGAAGAGAACACGATACAAGGAAAAGATTAGTCCGAAGGACTAATGGTCCACAGCTACCAAGGCCTCCACGGGACTGAGCCCAGTACAGCTGGATGGTGCCCGGCTACCACCAATGACTCCTTTGACCAGGATCACAACAGAGGGTTCTGGGCAGAGCTGGAGTAGGATGTAGAGCATAATTTTAACTCCCAAAAAAAAAAAAAAAAAAAGAAGACCAGATATACTGGCCTAAAGAATACTAGAGAAACCTCGAGAGTGTGGCCCCCAGACACCCTTTCAGCTCAGAGGGGAAGTTACCTTCAAGGTTCGATGTTAAGCCTGGGAATGGACACCCCAGTAAAACTAAATGGGACTAACGATGTACAGGAGTCCGGTGACAAGGGCCAGAAGGCAGAGGGAGAGTAGGAAACTGATGATAAGGAACACAAATTGAATAAGGACACTGTCGATGTATTGTGAGATTGTTGACCACTGCTATAGGGCAACATTTGTAGTAACTATTAAATGGGAGGCTGTTTTGTCCTGTAAGCCTTCATCTTGGGCGAGAATGGCAGCACAATTGGAAGAGCATAGTCAATATCACTTAAATGTGTAAGTAAAAAGTTTTGAAATGGTGTTTAAATAAAATAAAAATAAATAAATAAACAAACAAAGGAGACTAAAGAGGTACAATAATCCACTGACAAGGTCCAGAAGACAGAAGGGGACAAGGAAGCCCCCTGGTGATAGGGAACACAAGGTGGAGTAAGGATATTCTTGATGTGCTGTGAGATTGTTAACCATTGTCATAGGGCAACATGTGTAGTAACTGTTAAATGAAAAACTATTTTGTTCTGTAAGCCTTCATCTTAAGTGAGAATAACAGCACAGTTGGAAGAGCGTAGTCAATGTCACTGAACTGTGAATGTAGAAAATTTTGAAACGGTGTATCTTTGGCCATCTGTAATTTTCATCAAAAAAAAAGGTTGAGAATTTAGAGGCTTAATACGTTGTGGGGTTGTTAACCAATGTCAAAAAAAACAACATGTGTACTACTATTTCATGAGAAACTATTTGCTCTGTAAGCTTTCACCTGAAGTACAATAAAATATATATTAAAAAAAAAAAAAAATGTATGTATATATTGTTGTTGTTAGGTGCCATCAAGTCGGTTCTGCCTCATAGCTACCCTATGTACAACAGAATGAAACATTAGCCAGTCCTGCACCATCCTCACAATTGTTATTATGCTGGAGCCCATTGTTGCAGCCACTGTGTCAGTCCATCTCGTTGAGGGTCTTCCTCTTTTTCGCTGACCCTCTACTTTACCAAGCATGCTGTACTTCTCCAGGGAGTGGTCCCCCCTGATAACATGTCCAAAGTATGTGAGACAACATCTTGTCATCCTTGCTTCTAATGAGCATTCTGGCTGTATTTCTTCCAAGACAGATTTGTTCATTCTTCTGGCAGCCCATGGGATATTTAACATTTTTCGCTAATACCATGATGGAAACCTTGGTGGCGCAGCGGTTAAGAGCTACAGATCCTAACCAAAAAAGTCAGCCGTTCGAATCCACCAGGTGCTCCTTGGAAACTCTATGGGGCAGTTCTACTCTGTCCTTTAGGATCGCTATGAGTCAGAATAGACTCTATGGCAATGGGTTTGTTTGTTTTTTAATAACACCATGATATATGTATGTATACACACACACACACACACACACACACACACACACACACATAAATATACATATATATGTATATACCCACATACACATATATGTATATCTCCATCGCCCATGGAAACAACGTATTGCATTGGGCAAATCTACTGCAAAAGACCTTTAAAGTGTTAAAAAGCAAAGATGTCACTTTGAGGACTAGCGTGGGCCTGACCCAAGCCATAATATTTTTAATTGCCTCATATGCATGCAAAAGTTGGACAATGAATAAGGAAGACTGAAGAAGAATTGATGCATCTGAATTATGGTGTTGGTGAAGAATATTTAGTATACCACAGACTGCCAGGAGAACGAACAAATCTGTCTTGGAAGAAAAACAGCCAGAATGCTCATTAGAAGCAAGGATGGCAAGACTTCGTCTCATGTACTTTGGTCATGTTATCAGGAGGGACCAGTCCCTGCAGAAGGACATAATGCCTGGTAAAGTAGAAGGTCAGCAAAAAGGAGGAAGACTCTCGATGAGATGGATTGACATAGGGACGGCAACAATGGGCTCAAGCATAACAACGATGGTGAGGATGGTGCAGAACGGGGCAGTGCTTCGTTCTGTCGTACAAGGAGTCACTGTGAGTGGAAATTGACTTGACAGCAATTAACAAAAACAACATATATATATATATATATATATATATATATATATATATATATATATATATATATATAATTTAAATTTAGATCATTAATCCACCTGAAATTTTCTTTTGAACATAGCGTGAGGTAGGAATTTTTCCCAGATGATTCCTAGTAGTCCATCTTTTCCTCACTGATTTTTAATGCCACCTTTACCATAAACTAGACGTGTGTGTGTGTGTATTTATTCGCTATTCTTCTCTATTGAGCGATTTCTTTCATAAATCAATACTGTCCAATATTAAGTGAATGCTAACTCTAAGGAATTGGGTTGTTCATTTCTGCAGAAAACTGCAGAAACAGGACTGCCTGAGACCCAGTCCTGCTAGGGAGGAAGAAACACCTGGAAAGAAACACTTTCATCCAAAGTCAAATCAAGCACTTAGGAACATGCCGGAGTTGACACCAGGTACTTGCAACTGTTGATCAGTTAGGAATAGATCTAAATTCTCTGGAACAGTTAGGAGGCCCAAGAAATAGGAGGGAGGGGAACAGAACAAACTTCTGGAAGAGCCTGTTAAAATTCTCACTCCAATCACTGTTCACACTGACAGTTGAGTGCCTTTGTGGGATTTGAAGGCCAGGTGTGCTTGTCCTGTAGCTGGTATGCTGCTGTGTCACCCTGGTCCCTTGCTCTGGGTAGCCTTCTATGTGCAGAGATGACTTTGCATCCTTTACTCATATTAAATGAATTTGAGTCCTTGGCCTATATATGTTGAGAAATTTCCATCATTCATGGTCACCTTTGTGATGCTTATGCAAATATTAATCCTTGAAGTTACATAATTTGGAAATCTCACACTTCTACATATTTTCTGCTTCTCTTTCCAGTTAAGAGTGCCAGATGGTTTTAGAACTTCAAGGCTAAGGTTCTTGTCTTACTCATCTTTGTATTCCCAGAGACTCTAGCACAGAGCTGAGAACACCATTTCTATTTCAGTCTGCAGATCTGTTTCCTCCCATCAAAGCATATTACAACAAACTTCATAGGTAACTTACCAGCAATATCCTCGCCTCAAAGTCTGAAAATAAATGGAGGAATAAAAATGCAAAAGATCACCAAAAAAGATGTGGCAAATAGGTACATGAAAAAATGCTTAACATGAGTAGTCATCCAATTAAAGCACAATAAAATATCACTAACCATCTATCAGAATGGCTAAAATAAAAAAATAATAATAACACCAAACGCTGGTGAAAATGAGGACAAACTAGGTCACTTGTACATTGCTGGCTGGAACGTAAAATGGTATAGTTACTCTGAAAAAGTTGAGCAGTTTCTTATACAAATAAATACGATGCAATTACCACATGACTCAGCAATTGTACCCTGGGCATTTATCCTAGAGAAATGAAAACATGCTCACACAAAAAACTATATACAAATATTCATAGCAATCTTATTCATAATATTCAAAAACTTGAACTAGCCCAGATGTCCTTCAACAGATAAAGGGTTAAACAAACTGTGGTACACTCATTTCATTCTATTCAGCAATAAAAAGCAACAAACTATTGACAGACACATCATGGAAGAATCTTCAGGTAATTATTCCGAGTAATAAAAGCCAGTTTCAAAAGATTACATACTACATGTTCCATTTATATCACATTTTTGAAATGACAGAATGGAGAACAGATTAGCTGGGGGGGGCAGGAGAGAAGTGGGTGTGGTTATAAAAAAGCAACACGAGGGATCCTTGTAGTGATGGAATTGTATCGTAACTGTAGTGGTGAGTACCTCGACCTACACGTGTGATAAAATTGTATAGAACTAAATTCACATATACACACACATACACACACGTACATACACAAATGAGTGCAGGTAAAACTGGAAAAATCTGAATAAGACCAGTGAATTGTTTCAATTTCAATATCCTAACTGTGATATTGTACTATAGATTTGTAAGATGTTACTATTGGGGGAAACTGGGTAAAGGGTGCATGGGATCTCTCTGCATTATTTCTCACAACTACATGTGAATCCACAACTATCTCAAAAATTTCAATTAAAAAAGCGCAAAGGAAAAACTGGTGAGGCATTTTTGAGGCTAGTAAAAAATTAAATAAAATTTCTAAGACCTCAATGTGCTAACAGTACAGATGACATAGAGGTTATGTTAATAAAGAGAGTGTAATGTCTGGCATTTGCTTTAAATAATACAGAGGAGGGGTAAGTAGACGGAGGTGTAAAGGGACAGGATTAGTCATGGACTGATGGCTGTTGGGTTTGCTTGATGGGTCCATGGGTGTTCATTATACTATTGTGTCCCCAAAATAAAGTTTAAAAATGTTTAAAATGTTAAAAAATAAAGTGTCTGATACCACATTACAGTATACAGAATCATAGAACTCTAATGGTGAAAGAAACTTGGATATTTTCATCTAACACAACACTTTCGTCTAGTAGATATGAATAATAAGGCCCCTAAAGGTTAGTGGTTCATCCAATGTAGTTAGAGGCACAGGCAGACCTAGAACTCATGTCTACTGACACTCAGGCCCCTGCTGAATATTCTATATTGTAGTATGCTGCTTCCTATTACTATATGTCATTTGGACTGATGTTCTGGACACCATAATGTTATTAATATTTTGAGAAAGTTTGTTAATATTTTATTAGTTTTCTTTTATTATGTGATTTTAAAAGGATTTGGGTATTTTTAATTTGATATTAAGAGTTAATAGAAAAAAAAAGTCACATACACATTTATTTTCCTCAAAATGTTATTATTTCATTAAATGAGAAGATACTTGTGTTTTGAAAATTACCTTCATTCAAGCAGCTAAAAGATTAAGTAATTCACATTAAAATTATGGAAACCTTGCTTTTATTGAATTCAATTAACAATAAGTTGACAGTGATCTCTCATTTGGAAAATCTGCTATGAATGAAGCTTTACAACTAAATCCATTAAATAGGGACCATGCTGAAGACGTTTCATAGATATTTTATTGAAAGCAAACCCAAATAGTGTATTGGGCTTTGGAAATGAGACCCATATCTCTATTTAGCCTACAGGGAAAGGTAATTGAAGGAAGAAAAACTTTTCTCCTATCACTAATAATCTCTATTACTATTATTGAGAAAACATAAGTAACCAGCTTTATTCATAATATCCCTTGAGGAAAAGACAGTTGATTTTTTTTTTTTTTTAATCTTCTACTGAGTTAGGTTTTTAATTTAAACCTAACTTTGTTGTTGTTGTTAGTTGCCGTCAAGTCAATTCTGACTCATGGTGACCCCAAGTGTGCAGAGAAGAACTACACTCCACAGGGTTTTCAAGTCTGTGACCCTTTGGAAGCCATCACCAGATCTTACTTCTGAGGCACCTCCGGGTGGGTTTGAACAATCAACCTTTCAGTTAGTAGTCCAGTGCTTAACCACTCGGGCCACCAGAATCATAGACAAGGAGCCAAATCATCCAAAAGTACCAAAGAGTGGCAGAGATGCAGTACTAGTTCACGGACTGTCTTTAGCTGTATTCATGAGTGGCCACATAAACCACCTCATCACAATGGGAAAATTGGCTACATAGCAAACTCTTTGTCAGCTGACTTTCTTAAGCCAACACCCATTTAATATTTTCAGAAGTGCTAAAGACTGGCAAAAGCCTTTTAATAAACCATTGAAAAATCAACTCTCTAAAAAAGAACAGATTCTAACTATTAAAACATTTAAAGTGAATTATAAAAATAATCTATGTGGGACTGTAAATAGCCAGCCTCCCCCTCCCCCCTTTTTTTTTTGTTTCACTTGCTCATCACTTTACAGTGGGGTGTTCTTTTCACTCAATCCCAAGAATGACTCTCTTTTTATGATCTCTGTGGCTTTAAAATAATTGACTTGTCACAAGAGCCTTTGCAAGCAATGCGATTCTTTTAGCAACTGTAAATGTTGTATCTGGTACAGAAGAGAGGGTTCACCACATGGCAGGAGGCAAGTATTTGACAGCCTCCAGGGCATCACTAAAACAACAAAATGTGGCCACCAAGATGATCCCAAAAACAGCATCCTACAGAGGCTCCACCTTTCCCAGTAATATTATCACTCTTACTACTGACTTTTTAAAAAAGAAAAAAATAAGTAAGAGAGGCAATATTCTCCCTGCTACATCAGAGGGGAGTGAATTAGCATCAGCATGGCCAATGTGGGTTCCCACTGAGAGGAAGAATCGTCTCCAGCACAGGATTAAATCCTCCTCTGCAGACTGGCATGCTCAAGGGCAAGGCAGGAGGGGAGAGGACTCAGAAGCCCGCCTGAGCACATCTGGCAGCTTTCTGGATGTTTCCAGCTGGCTCCATTGTGCTTCTTAGGCCCTGTTTCCTTTAAGAAACACTGTGCAGGAGACAGCGTGTGCCCAGAGATGGGCAGCTAGCAAATAGGCTGAATAAAGGCTGACTGTGGAAGAAAGAGGCTGTCTCTTAGATTCTATGCAGGAGAACACGCGTTCTCTGGCAGGAGGAAAATAGTAATAATGTATAACAGCACCAACTGTATGTTAATGATAATTAGTCCTTACATCATAAATATGTAAAAAGCATTGTTTTCCTCAAAAAAAAAAAAAAAAAAAAAGGGAAGCGCTCAAAAGGACTTTTTTAAAGCCAAGTTAAGTCGTCTTCATCATCTTAAGATTTCTGCTGTCTAAAAACAATGTTTACATGTAAATGCAAAAAAATTAGCAGAACAAGGGATATGCAGAATCAGAAACTTCTTATGAAAGTCATGCCTAACTAAAGGAAGAGGGAAAGAATTTTACCTGGTATTCTGAGCTTCAGAAGTCAGTCAAAATGTATATCTATTCAGTTACTCTTTTACATGTTACATAATAAGACCAGCATCAGTTATAAAGTTTTATCATTTTTCTAGAGGCCACGGTGGTTCAGTGGTAGAATTCTCACCTTCCATGCAGGAGACCCAAGTTTGGTTCACAGCCAAGCACCTCTTGCACAGCCACCACCCATTGGTCAGTGGCGGCTTGCATGTTGCTATGATGCTGAACAGTGGTGCGTCCAGACTAGGATGCACTAGGAAGAAAGGCCTGGAGATATACTTCTGAAAATCAGTCAATAGAAACCCTATGAATTACAACGGTCAGATCCACAAGCAATCATGGGTATTGCATACAACTAAGCAGCAATTAGTTCCGTTGTGCATGGGGTCTTCACGGCTCAAAAGCAGCTAACAACAACAACAGCACAGTTTTTCTAAGCACATTTATGTATGTTAGATCATTTGCTCCTCTGCTCTAGAAGGAAGGCCCAAGGTCACCCTGCAAGTAAGAAACTGAGCCAGGGCACAAACTGAATTAAGTCTTCCAGCTCCAAGCCCAGGACATTTTCTACTTTGCAAAAGATCATCAGATTCTTAGTGGTGGGGAATGTTAAACAGATATATTCCCAGGCTCCATCTGAAAATTCGGATACAGTACGTCTTGGGTGAGATTTAAGAAACCACCTTATTAACTACACCCCAGATGCTGCTAATTAACCGTGGCAAGGAGCCTTGACTCACACATATGCAGAGGGACTACTTCAGGGTTCTTTACTTCTGTAGTTTATGGGACTATAAAGTCAGGAAACCCCAATCACCAACACCCCAAATTATGCCACAAACCAGTTTGCCTTCACTGGCTGCCCATCTACGTTTTCAGGAGCATTGTTACCTCTTTTGAGTTCCTCTTGGCTGGAAGCCTAATTTGCCCCCAGTAACTCATCACCCCTACTCCCAGTTCATCCTGGCCCAGGGACAGAGGTTCTCTCACAGGCACTTTCCTTTATCTCCTTCTATCAAAAAAAATCTGTCATTTATTCCTTTTCCTTCTAATAGATTAATTCTTACTAAAGTATTAACGGCTATTAATAGCATAATATGTTCCTCTTTCATCAATTACTACACATCATGTCAGATTTGTAGCTGATAACCCTAAGCAAAAGAAACTTTAATAATAGTGGAATTTGGGTGTTAAAAAGGAATAAATTTTGCACCACACATGTAATCAATAACATGTAAGTCTTGCCTGATAAGCCTTCAAATTACACCATGCACGTAACCACCAATGTGTAAGACTTGCCATTATATGTTTTAATCCCAGAGCCAGGAAATTCTTTCTTGTGTTACAAGGTAAATCAGTTTCAACTAGGTTTATGCTTGAACAAAACTAAGAACCAAGAGCTATCATCTTTTATATATCCTCTCAAAAATATGAGCAAATTTTTTGTCTTCAGATTTCTCTTCCCATATTAAACAATCCTAGTTCTTCTAATTTTTCTTATACCCTAGTCCAGAGGACTGCAAACTTTTTCTTAAAATGCCAGATCAAATAACAACAACAACAAATAAAAACCAGTTGCCTTTGAGTTGATTCAAACTCATGGCAACGTTATGTGTATCAGCATAGAACTGTGCTCTATAGGGTTTTCAGTGGTTGATTTTTTGGAAGACTGCCAGGCCTTTCTTCCAAGAAGTCTCTGAGTGGACTTGAACCTCCAACTTTTGGTTAGCAGTTGAACAAGTAAACCATTTATTTGCACCACCCAGGGACTGCAAAAAAAAAAAAACAAATCAGTTGCCATGGAGCCAATTCCAACTCATGGCAATTCCACATAGCTTTGTGGGTTCTAGGATAGCTGTTACAACTACTCAACTCTGCCATTCTAGAAGAAAGCATCCGTAGACAATACATAAACAAATAGGCAGGGCTGTTCTCCAATGAAACTTTATTTACAAAAACAAACTGCAGGCCCACGGGCCATAGTTTGCCTATCTCTGAGAGTCCGTCTTAAGGCGTTATTTAATTTCATTTTATTATATTTTTATAAGCAGTATTCAGAACTTTATTAAAGGACCCTGTGTCTCCACTTTTTTCCTATCTTAGAATGTTACATTAGATTTCCTGTGGGGATAATAAATTCTGAGCTTTATAAGGATGATGATAATTAAATCCAATGGCTGAGGTTTGGCTGAAGTCATTTTCTAAAGTAAGAGATACCACTACCCTAATTTAAACAAGTGAAATTTTTAAATCTCTTATTGAATAAACTGCAAACTCCTTTAGCATATGAATAAACGTCAATACTCAAATCCAAAAATGAGTAAATTTTACTGCCAAAGAGTGAAAATTATAAGGTCTTGATAAACAGACCAAAAGACAACAAAAGGTAGTACATTTTAGAGGACTATGAATCCTGAAATGTGGACCCTCACCATGTGTTCAAGAAACATCATATACAGGAATCAGCAAAGAGCTGTTCTAAAGGACCATCAGGTAGACCATCAGCTCCTTCCCCTTCATCAAAACTGTCTCTGGATTAAATGGATGTGAATAGGGGTTTATTTACTTGTTTACTTTTTCACCAGGAGAAGCCCTTAAGGAGTTCCACAAGTACCTACCATGTGCATTGTGCTTGGCACCGAGACAAGGATATTGTTTTTACTTTTAAATAATATGTTTATCAGAAGTGGGAGCAAGATGAAAGTTCTCATCTTTCTACTGGGCCTGTAAGGGACACTCAAATCTCAGACAACATCCAAACAACTAAGTTTTAATTAGAGAAGCATACTGTAGCCAAAAGTGAAAAGAGTATGAAATTTGGAGTCAGGACCTAGGTTCAATTCCTGGCTCCACCACTCACTGGATGGGCATATCACTTATCCCCTCTGGGCCTCAGTTTCCTCACTAGTTAAATGAAGGTCTTATTTGCCAAACAGATTGTCTCTCTCACTCCAACACTGGGTGTAAACAAACAAAGCCTTTGGTTGCCAACCCTATGACGTGTTAACACTCTCCCCTTCTCAACCTTGGTTCCCCATTTCCATTCGTCCAGCTTTCCTGTACCATCTTGCATTCTCATCCTTGCCCCTGGGCTAGTGTGCCCATTTAGTCTCATATACATGGTTGAACTACACGTGTTATTGTTTGCTTTATGTTGTTGCTGTGTTAGGTGCCATTGAGTCAGTTCTGACTTACAGCGACCCTGTACGCAGAACAGAACTGCCCCACAGGGTTTCCAAAGAGTGGCGGGCATATTTGAATTGCAACCTTTTGGTTAGCAGCTGAGCTCTTAACCACTATGACAGTAGGGCATAGTTTTACAGGCCTGTCTAATCTTTGGCTAAAGGGTGAACCTCAGGAGTGACTTCAGTACTGAGTTAAAAGAGTGCCTGGGGACACTATCTAAATTTTTTGATTGTTCACCTTTGTAAGTCAAAAAATATAAGCAATCATCCTTAATAAGTGTACATTTACCTATTGATCAATTATGCACATGTATTTCTGTACTAATATGTTACGTATGTTGTAAAACATACATTAACATGGAGAATTTAAAGGATCAGACAAAGATGAATTATAAATATTTTCTAAGTAATTATTTTAGCTAGATGATGATCTGGTTACTGATAGACAGCTCGCCCGCCCTACCCCACTTCTGGGCACCAAAGGACTTTGGCTGGCCCCTCTCCCTCACCTCCTCATTGAGCGTGTTGCCCATCTGGCTCATGTTCTGTGCCAGTGGTCTTAGTTGAATAAAGTTGCAGAAATGTTGATTTTAAGGTATCTGTTGAAAAAGTTAGCACCTCAGACTGGTCAGATATGTAAATAACAAGCAAATGAGCATACAGGAGCCTGGTTTTCTCCCAGCTCCTGGTCCCAGAGTCAGTGTTGCTTAGCAGCCAGTCCTGATCACAGCCCAACATCGTCAGACTTGGAAACCAAAAACCTGGATCTCGCTCACCAGCAGCCCTGTTTCTTCCTCCAACACTGGCTGTAAACAAACAAAACAAAACAAACTCATTGCCATCAAGTCGATTCCAATTCATAGTGACTCCATAGGACAGAGTAGAATGCCCCCTACGGTTTCCAAGGCTGTAATCTTTATGCAAGCAGACTGCCACATCTTTCTCCCACAGAATGGTTGGTGGGTTCGAACCACCAACCTTTGGGTTAGCAGCCAAGCACTTAACCATTGCTCCACCAGGGCTCCTTAATACTGGGTGTACCAGCCTTAATTCAAGCCAGACTCTGAGAGAGGTGAGGCCAAGAAGGCGGAGTAGTCAGAAACTTCTGGTGGTCCCTCTTAAAACAAAGACCCAAAAAAACAAGTGAATCAATTACATATGACAATATAGGAGCCCTGAACATCAAAGACAAAGTTGAGAAATTAGACTGAGTGGCAGAGGGAGGGAGAGACAGTTCAGAAGCAGCAAGGAGTTGCCAGACCTGACCCAGCAGGAACCGGCACCATGCAGGCCAGATCAGCCGGAGTGCACAGTCAGGCAAGCAGTGGCATTCGGGACGCATTTTCCACATTGGGAGAGACTAAGTGGTGGAGAGTTTACTCAAGCCTCCAGAACCAGTGAAAAGCAGCGCTAAATCGGCAAAAGATAAGTACATACATCTAACCTACCATTTGGATCAAAAAACACCCCATTTGGGAAGAAGCTTTCTCCCATTTGTCTGCTTCCTTCCCACTCTGCACTGGGTCCTGAGTCGGCTTCAGTGATTGCCGTGTCCCCTGGGCCAGAAGTAGGATCTGTCACATGCCCTAAGCCACTCTTCCAGCCTTGGAGAGGGAACAAATTAACAAACAGGAAAAAATAATCTGCCAGCTCCCTAAGCCGAGAACACAGGGCAGGCACAGCACCCTAGGGACAGGCACAAGGGGTCCACGGACTTTGAATGCCTTTCACCCCTGAGTAGACCTGTGTGGGCCCATTTCAACAGCACAGGCCTTCATTAGCACAGTACAACAGGGAATATACCTGACGCCTAACTTCAACTGTATCAGCTACATGGTGGAGGGACAGGTTTGTGACATCTGACATTGCTCTGCCCATTAAGCAGGGTACTCACCCACCCACATCAGGGACCTCAGGACTGGTGGCTCCACCAATGCCACATAGCCACCCGCGACAGGAGACCAAGAATAAGTGGTGCCTCCCAGTCCTTCCAGCCAACAGCACTGGGTGCCCACAGTCCAGCTGCAAAACCCACCCACCTATGCAACCTAGGAAACAGGGACACGTTTTCCTCCCAGACACTCAGGGGAAGCTGTAAGCCCCCTGCCTTGCTCAGCGCATAACCCCATACAGCAGCCTGATACCAGTGCCTACTTTAATCACCCCTGCCCGTCTAGGACTGTAGGTGAGAGCCTGCACCACACACTTGGTAATTGAATACCTGGACACCTGAGCTGAATCCATACAAGAAAACTAAACAGACTCCTGGGATCAAATACCTAGTAACAGATCTAACCACTGGGTGACAGGACACGAGAGCTTCAAGGCACCAATAATCAAACTAGCTCACATGAGCAGCCTATTTGGGCATATCAAAACAAAACAAAAGAAGCTAGGACACAGTAATCCAACATAAGAGAAATAAATATAATACTTATTGATGGCTCAGAGACAACAGTCAATATCAAGTCACATAAAGAGGCAGACCATGATGGCTTCAGCAATCTCCCAAAGCAAAGAATCAAGAAATCTTCCAGGGGAAGAGAACTTCTTGGAATTACTGGAGGTAGAATATGAAAGATTAATATACAGAACTCTTTAAGACATCAGGAAGGTGGTCATTTAAAATGCAGGAATAGCCAAGGAACATACAGAAAAAGCAATAGAGGAACTTAAGAAGATTAGAGAAGAGCATAATGACAAATTTAACAGTCTGCAGTCTGCAAGAATCCATAGAAAGACAGCAATCAGAAATACAGAAGATTAACAATAAAATTTCAGGATTAGACAACTCAAGAGAAAGTCATAAGAGCAGAATTGAGGCAATGGAAGTCAAAATTAGTGAGACTGAAAATAAAGCACTTGACACTAACTTATTAAAACTTATTATTAATTATTAACTTATTTAAAAAAGAATTTTTAAAAAATGAAGAAACCATAAAATTATGTGGGATTCTATCAAGAGGAACAACCTACAAGTGATTGGAGTACCAGAATAGGGGAGGATAACAGAAAATACAGAGAGAATTGTCAAAGATTTGTTGGCAGAAAACTTCCCTGATATCATGAAAGATGAGAAGATATCCATCCAAGATGCTCATCGAACCCCACACAAGGCAGACCCCAAAAGAAAGTCACCAAGACATATTATAATCAAACTTGGCAAAACCAAAGATAAAGAGAGAATTTTAAGAGTGGCTAGGGATAAACAAATATTCATCTTCAAAGGAGAGTCAATAAGACTATGCTTGGATTACTCAGCAGAAACCATGCAGACAAGAAGGCAATGAGATGGCATATATAAAACCTGGAAGGAAAAAAATTGCCAGCCAAGAATTATATATCCAGCAAAACTGTCTCTCAAATATGATGGTGAAATTAGGACATTTCCAAGTAATTGAAGTTTAGGGAATTTGCAAAAACCAAGCCAAAATCACAAGAAATACTAAACGGAGTACTCTGGTTAGAAAATCAATAACATCAGATAACAACCCAAGACTAGAATACAGGACTGAGCAACCAGATATCAATCCAGATAGGGAAGTCACAAAAATAAATCAAAGCTAACACACTGAAAATAGGGAAACAGAGACATCAATATGCAAAAGATGACAACATTAAAACAAAAAAGAAGGACTAAAAAATGTATAGATCTTTCATATGGAGAGGAAGTCAAGGTGATATAAAGAAATAAAAGATTGGTTGAAACTTAGAAATACAGGGTAAATACTAAGGTAAAAACAAAAGGAACTAAAAATCGTACACATCAACACAAAAACAAGAAAAACATAAAGTCTCAGCAAATATAAAATCAACAACAATTAAAAAGAAAATACATAAAGGAAAGTGACTCAGCACAGAAAATTAAGTGGAACAAAAAAAGACACCAAAATGACAGCACTAAACACAAACCTATCAATAATTATGCTGAATGTAAATGGACTAAATGTACCAATAAAGAGACAGAGAGTGGCAGAATGGACAAAAAACACAATCCATCTATAATCTGCCTACAGGAGAGACACCTTAGACTTAAAGACACAAACTACAACTCAAAAGATGGAAAAAAATGTATCTAGCAAACAACACTTGAAAAAGAGAAGGAATGGCAATATTAATCTCTAACAAAATAGACTTTAAAGTAAAATCCACCACAAAGGATAAGGAAGGACACTATATAACGCTTAAAGGGTCAATACACCAGGAAGATATAACCATAATAAATATTTACCCACCCAACAATAGGACTCCAAAATACAAAAAACAAACTCTTTTAACAGCATTGAAAAGAGAGATAGATGGCTCCACATTAATAGTAAAAGACTTCAACACACCACCTTCCATGAAGGACAGAACATCCAGAAAGAAGCTCAATAAAGACATGGAAGATCTAAACGCCAAAATCAACAAACTTCATCCCATAGACATACACAGAACACTCCACCCAACAGCAGCCAAGTATACTTTCTTTTCCAATGCACATGGAACACTCTCCAGAATAGACCACGTATTAGGCAATAAAGCAAGCCTTGAGAGATTCCAAAGCATTGAAATATTACAAAGCTTCTTTTCTGATCATAAAGCCATGAAAGTAGAAATCAATAACAGAGAAAGCAGGGGAAAAAAAAATCAAACACAAGGAAACTGAACAACACCTTGCTCAAAAACTGCTGGGTTATAAAAGAAATTAAGGATGGAATAAAGAAATTATACAGAATCAAATGAGAATTCAAGCATATCCTACCATAACCTTTGGGACACAGAAAAGCAGTGCTCAGAGCTCAATTTATAGCAATAAATCTACACATCCATAAAGAAGAAAGGGCAAAAATCAAAACATTAACCCAACACCTCAAACAAACAGAAAGAGAACAGCAAAAGAAGCCCTCAGGCACCAAAAGAAAGCAAATAATAAAAATTACAGCAGAATTAAATGAAACAGAAAATTGAAGAGAAAACCAATTTTTTGTTCTTTGAAAGCTGATTCTTTGACAAGATCAACAAAATCGATAAACCATTGGCCAAATTGACAAAAGAAAAACAGGAGAGGAAGCAAATAACCTGAATAAGAAATGAGATTTGTGATATCACAATAGACTCAACTGAAATTAAAACAATCATAGCAGAATACTGTGAAAAACTGTACTCTAACAAATGTGAAAACCTAGAGGAAACAGACAAATTTCTAGAAACACACTACCTACCCAAACTAATACCAACAGAGGTAGAATAACTTAAAAAACCTGTCACAAAAGAAGGGATTGAAAAGGTGATTTAGAAACTCCCAACAAAAAAAAAAAGCCCTGGCCCTGATAGCTTCACTGGAGAATTCTACCAAACTTTCAGAGAAGAGTTAACAAGAACACTACTAAAGAATTTTGGAGCATAGAAAAGGATGGAATACTCCCAAACTCATTCTATGAAGCCAGCATAACCCTGATACCAAAATCAGATAAAGACACCACAAAAAAAGAAAATCAGAGACCAATAACCCTCATGAACATAGATGCAAAAATCCTCAACAAAATTCTAGCCAACAAAATTCAACAACATATCAAAAAAATAATTCACCATGATCAAGTGGGATTCATACCAGATATGCAGGGATGGTTCAACATTAGAAAAACAATCTGTCATCCACCACATAAATAAAACAAAAGACAAGAACCACATGATCTTATCAATCGATGCAGAAAAGGCATTTGACAAAGTCCAACACCCATTCCTGATAAAAACTCTCAACAATATAGCAATAGAAGGGAAATTCCTCAGTATAATTAAGGGCATTTATACAAAGCCAATGGCCAACATCATCCTAAATGGAGAGACTTTGAAAGCATTCCCCTTGAGAACAGGAACCAGACAAGCGTGCCTTTTATCACCACTCTAATTCAACATTGTGCTGGAGGTCCTAGCCAGAGCAATTAGGATAGAAAAAGAAATAAAGGGAATCCAAGTTGGTAAGGAAGAAGTCAAAGTATTTTTATTTGCAGATGATAGGATCTTATACACAGAAATCCCCAAAGAATCCACAAGAAAACTACTGGAACTAATAGAAGATTTCAGCAAAGTTTCAGGATACAAGATAAACATACAAAAATCAGTTGGATTGCTTTACACCAACAAAGAGGACCTCGAGAAGGAAATCACCAAATCAACACCATTTACAACAGCCCCCAAGAAGGTAAAATACTTAATCTAACCAGAGATGTAAAAGATCTATACAAAGAAAAGTACAAGATACTACTGCAAGAAACCAAAAGAGACCTACATGAGTGGAAAAACATACTTTACTCATGGATAGGAAGACTCAACATTGTGAAAATGTCTATTCTACCCAAAGCCATCTACAGATACAATGCAATCTCAATCCAAATTCCCATGACATTTTTTAATGAGATGGAGAAACAGATCACCAGCTTTATATGGAAAGTAAAGCATTACTAAAGAAGAAGAACAAAGTAGGAGGCCTCACACTACCTGATGTTAGAACCTATTATACCGCCACAGTAGTCAAAACAGCCTAGTACTGGTACAACAACAGATACATAGACCAATGGAACAGAATTGAGAATTCAGATGTAAATCCATCCACCTATGAGCAGCTGATATTTGACAAAGGCCCAAAGTCCATTAACTGGGGAAAAGACAGTCTCTTTAACAAATCATGCTGGCATAACTGGGTATCCATCTGCAAAAAAATGAAACACGACCCATACCTCACACCATGCACAAAAACTAACTCAAAATGGATCAGAGACCTAAATATAAAATTTAAAACAATAAAGATAATGGAAGAAAAAATAGGGACAATGCTAGGAGCCCAAATATATGGCTTAAACAGAATACTAAACATAACTAACAATGCATAAACACCAGAAGAGAAACTATTAACAGGGAGCTCCTAAAAATCAAACACTCACGCTCATTGAAACACTTCACCAAACTAATAAAAAGACAACCTACAGACTGGGAAATAATTTTTAGCTAGGACATTACCAATCAGGATCTAATTTCTAAAATCTACAAGACACTGCAAAACCTCAACAACAAAAAGACAAATAACCCAATTAAAAAATGGGCAAAGGATATGAACAGGAACTTCAACCAAAGAAGGCATTCAGGCAGTTAACAGACACATGAGGAAATGCTCAACATCATTAACCACTGGAGAAATGCAAATCAAAACTGCAATGAGATACCATCTCACTCCAACAAGCCTAGCATTAATCCAAAAAACACAAGACAATAAATGTGGGAGAGGCTGTGGAGAGACTAGAACACTTATACACTGCTGGCAGGAATGTAAAATGGTACAACCACTTTGGAAATCGATTTGGCACTTCCTTAAAAAGCTAGAGATAGAAGTACCATAGGATCCAGCTATCCCGCTCCCTGGAATATATCCTAGAGAAATAAGAGCAGTCACACAAATAGATATATGCACAACCACGTTCATTGCAACACTGTTCACAATAGCAAAAAGATAGAAACAACCTAAGTTCCCATCAATGGACAAATGGATAAACAAATTATAGTATATACACACAATGGAATACTATGCAACGATAACGAACAATGATGAATCCGTGAAACATCGCATAACGGATGAATCTGGAAGACATTATGTTTAGTGACATTAGTCAGTCACAAAAGGACAAATATTATATGAGACCACCATTATAAGAACTCAAAAAGAGGTTTAAACACAGAAGAAACCATTCTTTGATGGTTACAAGGGTAGGGAGGGAGGAGAGGGGTACTCACTAACTAGATGGTAGATAAGAATTATCTTAGGTGAAGGGAAGGACAACACACAGTACAGAGGAAGTCAGTACAACTGGACTAAACAAAAAGCTAAGAAGTTTCCTGAACACAACCAAACACTTCAAGGGAGAGAGTAGCAGGGGCAGGGATCTGGGACCATGGTTTCAGGGGACATCTAGGTCAAGTGGCATAACAACGTTTATTAAGAAAATGTTCTGTATCCCATTTTGGTGAGTGGCAGCTGGGGTCTTAAAAGATAGTGAGAAGCCATCTAAGATGCATCAATTGGTCCCAACACACCTGGAGTAAAGGAGAATGAAGAACACCAAGGACACAAGGAAAGTATTAGCCCTACAGACAAAAGGGGCCACATAAACCAGAGACTCCATCAGCCTGAGACTAGAAGAACTAGATGGTGCCCGGCTACCACCAATGATCGCCCTGACAGGGGACACAACAGAGTCCCTGAAGGAGCAGGAGAAGAGAGAGGTGCAGAACTCAAATTCTAGTAAAAAGACCAGACTTAATGGAGGGACACCAGAATATATAGCCCCCGGACTGTTTGTTAGCCCAGGACTAAAACCATTCCCAAAGCCGACTCTTTAGAGAAAGATTAGACTGGACTATAAGACATAACATGATACTTGTGAAGAGAGTGCTTCTTAGCTCAAGTAGATACATGAGACTAAATGGGCAGCTCCTGTCCGGAGACAAGATGGGAAGGCAAAGAGGGACAGGAGCTGGTTGAATGGAAATCCGGGGTGGAAAGGAGTTTGCTGTCACATTATAGGGAGTGCAACTAGGGTCACGTAACGTGTATACAAATTTTTGTATGAGAAACTAACTTCAATTGTAAACTTCACTTGAAAGCACAATAATAAATAAATAAATAGAACCAAGGGCGGGGGGCAGACTCTGAGGAGCCAGAGCTGATTTCCTTTCCCTTCATAAAGAACCCCCTTCTAATCCTGCGTTTCAACTGTATGATCAACACAGTAAATGAAGTGTTACAGAAAAATAAAGTTACTCTATTATGGTGCAGACACTTTTTTTTGCCAGTAATATTTTGATGAGAACAATTTGAATATGCTACAGTTGTTTGTTTGTTTTAATCTTGGTTGTAATATGACAGTTCAAAGATCTGGCTTCAGTTCTTTTTCCACTGTTTGATAGGCGATTTCAATGGCTGCAATAGCTGAGAAAGATACACAGATCCCCATGGAAGAAGTATTTATCACTGGCTGTGTTTATTCCGTCATGACATTCACTTTCAATCCCTTTCTGCAGTTGTAAGAGGTTTGTCTTCATGTTCTGGAAGCTTTTAAATGACAGCTTCATACTATCATTGGGTAATTTCAAGACACAACATGCACATAGGCTGAGGGTCATCATTAATTACAGTCGATGACAAGCATATTTCAAATTTGGAGAGCTAATTTTTTTTTTAAAGAACTCGTTAGATGGTAACTGCTTTTTACATTTTGCCATTTTCATGTTCATTGTGGTTTCTTCGCAGGAATCTTTTAAAAGCCTCTCGTCTGATAAGTGGCAACTGTGTTAACTAAAAACAAACACTATTCCCGTAAATCCAGAGCATACGTAAACTGCAGTGAAATAGTAAACACTGAAAAGAGGGAGCGTACCTCTGTACTTCCTTCTTATTGCCCAACTCCCACTGTTTTCAGGTGCCTTGAGTAACACATATCACACCTGAACTTCTAACAAATGAACGTAGCGAAGGCACCATAGTGAATCCACATTTAAGACATCATTAAAATCAGTAAGGCTTTTTTTTTTTTTGCTTTTAATCTAAGTATAAATAGAAGTTCTAATGTTTTTCCCTATATCCCAATGGATTGTTTTGCAAGCCCTCTGGGGGCATGCATCCACGTCAAACACTCTATGCTAGCAACCTAGACCATTCTTAAAATTATGAAGAATGCAAAATTGATATTTGCATCCCTTACATGTTGCTTTTCATAGCCTTGTTTCTATCTTTCAGCACAATGCTCTCAATTTCAGCCATTCTGATCTGATCTGCAGAGCCCAAAAAACTTACCCATACTAAATGTTACAGGCTGGACATACCAGTCCTACCAAGAGTCTTTGCCTTTTAAGAGGAATTTTTCCTGAACGGGGAAATCTGAATGAATCACCAACCGAGCAGTTTCTGTAACACAGAAGATGACCTGGTTGGCAGAGGCAGTAGCTTCTCTGCTACTCTTCAGAACATACCCTATGGGTGACTATCTTGTTTACTGTGGAAAAAGCCACCCTTGCCAATGACTGACGTGGGGCAGTGATGGTTCAGTGGTAAAATTCTTACCTTTCATATGGGAGACCCAGGGTTGATTCCCAGCCACTGCATCTCATGTGCAACCACCAACCGTCAGTGGTGGCTTGCATGTCGTCATGATGCTAAACAGGTTTCACCAGAACTTCCAGACTAAGATGAAGAAGAAAAGCCTGGTGATCTACTTCTGAAAATCAGCCAGTGAAAACCCTATGGATAACAACCGTTTGATCCAGAGCTGATCATGGATATGGCACAGGACCAAGCAGTGTTTTGTTCCATTATGCATGGTGTTATGGAATGAATTGTGTCCACCAAAAATATGTGTCAACTTGGTTAGGCCATGATTTCCAGGATTGCATGGTTGCCCTCCATTTTGTGATTGTTGTAATTTTCCCATGTGTTGTAAATCCTAATCTCTGTCTGGGGTTAATGAGGCAAAATTAGATTATGTAAAAGAAGATTAGGGTGAGATGTAACACCCTCACTCAGGTCACATCCCTGATCCAATGTAACGGGAGTTTCCCTGAGGTGTGACCTGCACCACCTTTTATCTTACAAGAGATAAAAGGAAAGGGAAGTGAGCAGAGAGTAGGGGACCTCATACCAAGAAAGCAGCACCAGGAGCAGAGTGTGTCCTTTGGACCCAGGGTTCCTGCGTGGAGAAGCTCCCAGACCAAGGTAAGATTGATGACAAGGACCTTCCTCTAAAGCCAACAGAGAAAGCCTTTCCCTGGAGCTGATGCCTTGAATCTGGACTTCTAGCCTACCAAACCCTGAGAGAATAAACTTCTGTTTGTTAAAGCTATCCACTTGTGGTATTTCTGTTATAGCAGCACTAGATAACTAAGACTCATGGAGTCACCATGAATAGGGGGCTGACATGATGGCAGCTAACAACAGTCAATGACTGTGAAAGGGGGGATATGGAAATGACTAGTGCCTCAAGAGTCAGCCCCAGCGCCTCATGATTTCTCCCTGAGGTGACAGGAATTACTCACAGAAGAATTTATGTTTGACTTTGTAATGCTGACCCCCCATGTCACTCTCTTACCAAGCCTAGGCATTCAACCATTTTTTTCTATTAATGCTAATGATAAATCAATATTCAACAGAACTTTTCAAAGAAGAAAACAAAAGAAGTTTAATCTAGTAATACTGAATTAATGTATTTTCCCGGTTACTTATAATGGCAAAGAATTATTTGCATAGTAGGAAAAATGCTAGTTCTATTAAACTGCTATTAGATGAGGCTTTTAGACTAACTTGCAGCACCCTAAAAAATTATACAGAATGACTTATTTGTCAATTCTAACCTCTTTGGAATTGTTTGCCTGCACAGTTGCCACACTAGGAGGAAAAACCAAATCCAGAACTGACTTATTTCCTAAATGAATTGGGAAGCTGTCGTCATGAAAGCATCTGCTACTTTACTGCATTCATGTAAAAGCATTCTTGTGCTGCTATAACGGACTATTGAGCAGGTGTTTTAGAGCGCTATACCCACAGCAATACGTGTATAATAAAAAAGATAAGGAGCTACAACGTAATTGATGATTTCAGTTCTTCCATAAATGAATTTTTTTTTAATGGATTAAAAGTTGTGTCAAGAACTTCAGCAACTAACTCAAGCAATTCACCTGCAAGAAAGGGAACACAAAATCATTTCCAGTAATAAATAACAAAGGGTCAGACTCAGCAGTACACCCAACATGATAAAATCTGAGAGTGCAAGGAAGTCCTCTCTGGAAAATCACTCTACCACCTTCCCATAGATCAGCCTGAGAATCTGACCTCAGGGATCCATTTGTTTGTGCCTTGAAGGTCTTTAAGGCAGGAGAACATTCAGTTCCTCCGAGGATGGGTGAGTGGGGGAGGGGATACTTAAAATCATTATCAACTAAGATTTTTAAATCGACAGTGGTCTGTTAGTCTGGGAGGTGGGAATGGAACACTGTGCAGCCGAATCAGGGTGACAGGCAGTGTGTATAAACACAAATGGTGGAAGTTACTGGTAACATGTTTCTCTTAACTAGAATGAAATCCCCTAAACTTAAGATAAAATTTTAAAAAATGAGTAACAGCACTTAACGATTACAAGAAAGTCTGCAAGAATATTGTTCTTTAATTTAAGATCCGGGCTCTATATGAAGTTCATGTCTTAGGTTGGGTTACTCCCAGAAGCAGACCTTGAGAAGGATTAGAATGTAAATGATTTGATAAGTGATTTCAGGCACACCAGTAAGGGAGTGGGGAAGTAAGATAGGAAGGGAAAGAAGCCAATACAGGGTATGCTAGTGAACAGATTACCACTGTGGGCAAACGGGGCTCCTTCTCACTGGGAACCTCTGGGAAACTACACAGATCACACCTCAGTTGTCCCTCCTGAAGGGCGAGAAAGTTAGGACATGTGTTGACCAACTCCTGCTTGCTATTAGATGAGGTCTGCTTTAGGGTGTGAACTCCTTGGATTACAGGGCTATCTCAGACTGGGGCAGAGGGTGCTCCAGCTACCAGAGAAAGCCTCATGCAGAGTGTCCCCCATGCTTGCGATAGGTGCTGGAACGTACAGGAAGAGGAGGCCAAGAGAATACGAGTGGGACATTGGGAATGTCTGTTCTCATCCATCACTGCTGATCAAAAGCCTAACAATAGGCCCCCATCCCTTAGCCACAATTCTGGAATCCAAAAATCTCTGGAAATTAAAGAAAAAGAAAAAAAATGTTTTCATAAGTTTGGAAGCATTTGAAACTCATTTGGTGGAAATCTATGGTCTTTACCTGAGGCTATTAATGGCCTTTCTTTATCCCACTTTATATGATGCTGCTTCTCCCATACATTTACTGTACTACCACACATCTTAAGATACCAATTATTTTATTGTATCTTCATTGTATGTAAGTCAGTCTGTCCACTAAACTGTTGGCTTGAGGGAAAAAAAATGGTGTCTTTTAGTCTTGTTAACTCAAACACCTAGCACCATGCCTAGCACATAGATGCTCATAAAATATCTGTTGAATGAATATATGAAGTAATTCAATGGCATGTTCCAACACTGCAGGTCAGTTTCTCACTGGATTACTATTTCCAAGCGCTGTATATTCCAGAATATGCACAGTAACACTACATTCAATAGGTGGAGGGAGAATTATTTCGTAAGTCAAGGCATTAAAACTAAAATAACTTGTACTCTGTAAAATTTAAGGGCAATTTAAAGTTTTAAAAAATAGGCTAAAGTGACAGGGCAAGAAGGTAAAACCAATGCCACTTGGGAGTTGAGAAGATAATATGAGGCTATTCTGCTAGCAACTGGATATTTCATACTACTTTTAAAATGATCTTACTGTGTGTGTGTGTACCTGCACGCCTTAAGTAGAATTCTGTATCATGAAAAACACACAATGATCCTTAAGACAAAAGAGGAGACTGCCCTGAGCAAAGGAGGAAAATTCCTGAGTCCATACACAAATCATATGCACCACTATTCTTTTTTTCCCTTTTTGCTTTTTTTTGGTGGGGGGGATCTAAGGTAAGCTACATTTGTTTGCATTTGTTGGCATCTCTGGGCATTTTGCCCAGTTTGGCTTAATTTTTTTTCAACTATTTAGCCTTTCCTGGGTTTACTGTGACTGACAGTTTTAATGATAATTTAGCATCACCTCTTCATTTTTGTGCTCCCTCACAAACTAGTATTATTACCGAGACTAAGAGAAGGTGCTAGGCAATAAACACATTTTCTGCACAGTCCACAGATATTTAAGTAAAAGACATATCAAAAGTCAAACTCCTAAAAAGTAATTTTCTTAATTAGCTTAACTAGTACTGACTATTATCAAATCAAGTATATCAGTTCAAGAAAGCCTTTAAAACATGATAGGCTTCGGTAACAACAAGAAAAATAAATTGCAGTTTATTAATTCCTATATTCTACCCTAATTTTAATCCTCATTTGATGGCTTCAAGTTCTGTTCTTAACAAAACAAATCCCAAAATTAAAATAGCAACATTTTTATTGCTACTACTTTCTACAAACATGCCAAAAATATTTTTAACCGCTGCATATACTAAAAAGAGTCCAGGGAATATAAGAGAATAAAACATGAAGGAGATAACCTATTTTTAACTCAACCACTTCCTTTTGTTTTAATAAGTGGTTTAAGGTTGGACTAGGTTCCATAGGCTCTATCTCCAACTTCTAATTGTAAATAGCAGTTTTCATAAATAAAGCAAAATATCCAGCTTCCTAAAAATCTTAGTCTAATTTACAGCTTTGCAAAGAGCCCACCCTGGTTATGTTTAAATGTGGAGAGAAAACTTAGAAAACATGTACAGAGGGTGTTCCTGTCCTGTGTCAGTTTCTCAGTGGCTCCTGTTAGCAGGAACACAGGACTGATACTACGCATGACCACCTTAGGATTTCCCATCATCCTCCCAATTACCATTCCTTTTACGCAAAACTGAAGAATTATAGAAGAACAGGAGATATAACCTCTTAAGGAAAAAATGTTCTAGTTTGGTATAACCCTTACTTCTGGCTCCGTGATAGAGTTACTGAACCCTATTTTTTTGGAATGTAGCTTTATTATTTCACCCATTTAACAAACATTTTGAAAACTTAATACGTATGGTCACAGTTCATAAGATTTTCAGATCAATGCAAGTAATAGATACGAACCTTCCTGCCAGAAATACTAGGACCTTTTATATCTAAATTGGTAGGTAATGCTTCCACTCCCCAACTTGGCTTAGGCCACTTGAACTCTAAACTACCTTACTGCCTCTATCCTAAGTCTTGGCAGAGCTACAATCATTCCTTTGGGGCCAAGTCCTTAGCTTTTCTTCAGTCAAAGGAGGCAGAAATGTTGCCTGAAAGAGAAAACACAATATCCACAAAGACAATGAGATTTGTTAGAGGAAGTGACTGAGGCTAACAAAAACAAAACAAACAGAAAAAAATAAAAGCAAGAATTCTTTCTTATACCCTCTTTTATCCATTACCAAAATCAATCTTTCTGTGTCAAGAAATCGAGGGAAAAAGCTATTAGATCAATTCCCCTTAATCTAGTCACTTCCCTCTTACTCCAATTAAAATTTTTGCCTAAATAAACAAACTTAAATTCTTTCTAGAATTCTTCACTGCAATGAAACTGCCTTCTGGTGTGCTGGTCGCTGGGCAGACTATGGCACTGTTGAAGACTTTCAGGCATCTGGCCACAAAACATGGATCCAACCTGACTACAGGCCAGGGAAGTTTCTACTACACAAAACAACTGGGATATCAGAAGTCTCAAGATTTTGTATATACTTACAACCAATCAGGCATTTTTGAAACATTATGCAATTTCTAAGTCTTGACAACAATCAATTTCTCAACCCAAATTTACTGATCACCTAGTAGGAGCATGTTCAATACTGACGGAGTCTACTTACAAGGAAGTCTGCCATGCTAAATGAGTAACAGCCCATCAAATTTGTAGATTCAGAGTTACGAAGCAGATCTTCATAGGGCCAACAGGTTTACAAAGACAAACATAATAAGTAATAGTTTCCTGCAGCCAAATAATTCTTCAACTGTTTCTATTTTCAACTAATGTATCTTTTTGTCTTTCAGTTCTCTCTTGCTAGTTGTTAAGGAATCTAATCTATTGCTAAATAATTTACTCTTCCAAAGAAAAGCAGGAGAATTTTTGTTGTTGCTAAAAATATTTATGGTAACTCAAAAAACCTTACAAATCAAAGAATTTCAGCTTCCTCATTCTGCTACACATACTAGTATATGCACAAATGTTACAATAATACCCTTATGCATCAACAATCATTTATGGTGGCTAGAAATTCATTTGTCTTTTAATTACTTTCAAAATGTTACCACAATCAAAAAGCAAAATTTATTCAAGTGAACAGACCACAGGACCATGAAAATTTGAAGATAAAATAGTTTAGGACATACACTTCATCTAAAAGTAGAAGCTTCTGTCCAAATTTTGGTCTTCTCCTCTTGCAGTTCATAGGTAACAATCTTAAGGCTTTTTTTAACTGAACAATACTAGTAAAGAATTTTATTTGGATTTCATAGGCATAAGGTAGTAGCAGGAAGTCTCCAATTAGGGTAAGTAATTTGACTATCAAAGAGCTCACACATAATTCTGAGGCAAATGAAAGGACAGTAGAATACTCCACGAAACCCTGACCTTCCTAGAACACTTCCAGGCATTCAAATTCCCCAAATGCTGTAAAATACTGTATCCCAAGACTACTCCTCCTTGAAAATCTCTCCTCTTTTCCCTTTGATGACACCACCATATCCTGATTTGCCTCTTAATACCCTGGCTATCCTCCTCAGTTGCTTTAATTAGCTCTTCCTTCTCTGCTTACCTCTTAAATATTTGTGTTCCCTAGAGTTCTGTCTTTAGCATTATGAGGTCTCACTTTACTTACTCTTTCAATTAATCTTAAACATTGCCATGGTTTCAGGTTCTACTTACATCCCAAACCTAAACCTCCATCCAAGATAACTCTTTTGAAGTTTAGACAGAATCATATCTCCAACTGGATTTCTATGCCATCTCCATTAAATATATCGAAAATATAACCTATCTTTTTGCTAAATATATTTTCACTGCTCATCCTCATGCATTTCATATCTTAGTTAAAGGTATTAAAATGCATCTAGAACAGTGCCTAGAAATCAATAAATATTTATATTTATTGAATGAATGACACTAATCAGTTGACCAACTGCTATTAATTGACTGTATTAGTATAGCCAGACACTTTGCCAGTGCTGAGGCAAGAAAGACAAAATCCCTGCTGTCATGGGGTTCAATCTGATGGAGAAGACAACCATTAAATAATTACAAGTGTAATGAATATCACAAAGGAAAAGCAACCTTCCAATCACCTAAACCAGCAAACATAAAATATATTCAATAGTTTTCTTTCCCACACCCTCAACTACAAAATCTTACTGGCTCCATTTCTGGTTTTTTCCAATTTATTCCTTCTTCTCCATCATTACTGTCCTGCTCAATTGAGGGGTTCATCATTTCTTTCCTTTAACTGACTGCCATTATCTCTTACCTCTCCTGACTGCTCTCTCTCTTCTTTATGATCCAGTCATGGCATTGTTATCTCTATGCAGTACAGTAGATCTGACAGTGTCACAATCCTGCTGAAAACTGCTTATGGGTTCCACTGCCTGAGAAATAAAGCTCCAATTCCCTGATTTTCATGTTTTTCACAGTCCACCCTTCACTTGCCTTTCCAAAACTATTACAGTCCTCTCAATGGCCTACACCGTGGTCTCTAGCCACATCACACCTGCATTCTCTCCATTCTCTGAGAACCTGCCTTTCTAATATCCCACACCAGTAAAATCAAATTGGCTGGAAGACTTAGTTAAAGAAGGATTCTGGAGACCTGGCCAGATCACATGAGCAATGCTCCTTTTATTTAAAACTACAACAGATCAAAGAGAGGGCCAGTTATCAGTTGTTGTTTCCGCCGAGTTGGTTCCAACTGATACCGACCCTCTGTACAACAGAACAAAACACTGCTGGGTCCTGCCCCATCCTCATAATCTCTTCTATGTTTGAGCCTATGTTGCAGCCACTGTGTCAATCCATCTTGTCGAGGGTCTTCCTCTTGTTCCATGACCCTCAACCTAACCTAGCATGATGTCCTTCTCTAGGGACTGGTCCCTCCTAATAATATGTCCAAAGTACATAAGACGGAGTCTCACAACACTCGCTTTCAAAGAGCACTGGGGCTGTACTACTTCCAGGACAGAGGTCTTTTCAGCAGATTGGCCCAATGCAATCTGTCCTTTGATTTCTTGACTACTGCTTCCATGGGTGTTGATTGTGGACCTAAGTAAAATGAAATCTGTGACAACTTCAATATTTTCTCTGTTTATCATGATAATGCTTATTGGTCCAGTTGTGAGGATTTCTGTTTTCTTTATGTTGAGGTGTAATCCATACTGAAGGCTATAGTCATTGATCTTCATCAGTAAGTGCTTCAAGTCCTCTTCACTTTCAGCAAGCAAGGCTGTGTTATCTGCATACTGAAGGTTGTTAGTCAGTCTTAAACTAATCCTGATGCCGCATTCTTCTTCATACAGTCCAGCTTCTTGGATTATTTGCTCAGCATACAGATTGAATAAGTATAGTGAAAGCATACAGCCCTGACACACACCTTTCTTGATTTTAAACCCTGCAGCATCCCCTTGTTCTGTTGGATCACCTCTCTTTGGAATGGGTACAAATATGGATCTCTTTCAGTCGGTTGGCCAGGTAGCTGTCTTCCAAATTTCTTGGCATAGAACAGTGGGCACCTCCAGCACTACATCTGTTTGCTGAAACATCTCAGTTGGTATTCTGTCAATTCCTGGAGCCTTGATTTTCACCAATGCCTTAAGTGCAGCTTGCACTTCTTCCTTCAATACCATCAGTTCTTGATCATATGCTACCTCCTGAAATGGTTGAAGGTCGACCAGTTCTTTTTGGTACAGTGACTCTGTATATTCCTTCTGTCTTCTTTTGATGCTTCCTGCATCGTTCAACATTTTGCTCATAGAATCCTTCACTACTGCAACTCGAGGCTTGAATTTTTTCTTCACTTCTTTCAGTCTGAGAAATGCTGAGTGTGTTCTTCTCTTTCAGTTTTCAGTTATCAGAAGCTGTGTATTTTGAGAGTGCCAGGTCAGACTAAGAGCAAACAGCTCAAAATCAAGCCAAAACACCCATTGCCATCTAGTTGATTCTGACTCCCAGTGACCCTAAAAAACAGAGCAGACCTACCCCATAGGTTTTCCAAGTCTGTGAATCTTTACAAAGCAGATAAAAATAGATTGAATGTGCATGAGGATGCAAATAAAGCCAGATGGATAACCAAAGTTTGTGGAACAACCTAAGTATCTGAAGTAGACAATGGGTAAATAGAACCAGAAGAAATTTCAAAGCTAAGGATAGGTGGCTTCTATGGATTTCTTCTTCTTTTTTTTTAAATCAGGTTTTCACAGCTGCTAGTTTTGATATAATAGGAGATCTAATCAACTGCAATTCATTCTTCAAGGTTCTTCTCAGTGAAAACTGTCCCTACCCTCAACTCCCACTCCATCTCCTAGCTAATCTTTTTTTTCCATAGTGTTCTCATAGTCCTTTGCATATGTCTCCATTGTAACAACTGGTACACATATTCACAAGGATTTATTTACATCTCTATTAGGTCAGCACCATGAAGGTAGGGACTAAGTCTTACTCATTCTTTTAGTCTCAGTGGGAACATGCAGTAAGTTTGTTGAATAAATGCATGAATGAAGATAA
Source organism: Dugong dugon (assembly GCA_030035585.1). NCBI lineage: Eukaryota > Metazoa > Chordata > Mammalia > Sirenia > Dugongidae > Dugong > Dugong dugon. The sequence continues at coordinate 86,821,146 of CM057460.1, read as the reverse complement.
TGAACAAGCTAAGGAACAAATAAGTATAACAGCCCCACCTTAGTGGTACTTGTTGCTGTTGTTACATGCCATCCAGTCAGTTCCCACTTACAGTGACCCTATGTACAACAGAATGAAATACTGCCTGGTCCTGTGCCCCCTTGCAATATTTGTTATGCTTGAGCTCACTGTTGCAGTCACTGTGTCAATCCATCTTGCTGAGGGTCTTTCTCTTTTTCACTGACCCTCTACTTTACCAAGATGGATGTCCTTCTCCAGGGGCTGGTCCCCGCTGATAATATATCCAAAGTATGCGAGACTAAGTCTCACCATTCTTGCTTCTAATGAGCATTCTGGCTGTACTTCTTCCAAGACAGATTTGCTTTTTCTTTTGGCAGTCCATTGTGTTTTCAATATTCTTTGCCAACACCATAATTCAAAGGCATCCATTCTTATTTGGTCTTCCTTATTCATTGCCCAGCTTTCACATGCATATGAGGCTATTGAAAACACCACGGCTTGGGTCAGGTGCACCTTAGTCCTCAAAGTGACATCTTTTGCAGCAGATGTACCCAATGCAATGCGTCGTTTGATTTCTTGACTGTTGCTTCCATGTGTGTTGATTGTGGATCCAAGTAAAAGGAAATCCTTGACAACTTCAATATTTTCTTTGTTTATCATAATGTTGCTCATTGTTCTCCAGTTGCAAGGATTTTTGTTCTCTAATCCATACTGAAGGCTGCAGTCTTTGATCTTCATCAGTAAATACTGCAAATCCTCTTCACTTTCAGCAAGCAAGGTTGTGTCACCTGCATAACTGCAGGTTATTAATAAGTCTTCCACCAATTCTGATGCCACATTCTTCTTCACATAGTCCAGTTTCTCAGATTATTTGCTCAGCATACAGACTGAATAAGAATGGTGAAATGATACAACCCTGACACACACCTTCCCTGATTTTAAACCACGTAGTTTGTTCTGTTCAAACGACTGCCTCTTGGTCTATGTACAGGTTCCTCATGAGCACAATTAAGCATTCTGGAATTCATATTCTTCACAATGCTATAGATAATCTTTTATGATCCAAATAATTGAATGCCTTTGCACAGTCAATAAAACACAAGTAAACATCTTTTTGGTGTTTTCTGCTTTCAGCAATGATCCATTTGACATCAGCAATGATATCCCTCCTTCCACGTCCTCTTCTGAATCCGACTTGAATTTCTGGAAGTTCCCTGTCGATATACTGCTGCAACCGCTTTTGAATTACCTTCAGCAAAATTTTACTTGTGTGTGATATTAATGATATTGTTCGATAATTTCAGCATTCTGTTGGCTCACCTTTCTTTAGAATGGGTACAAATATGGATCTCTTTTACTTGGTTGTCCAAGTAGCTGTCTTCCATACTTCATTGCAGCTTGGACTTCTTCCTTCAGTACCATCGGTTCTTGATCATATGCTACCTGCTGAACTTCCACCAACTCTTTTTGGTATAGTGACTCTGTTTATTCCTTCTGCTTTCTTTGATGCTTCCTGTGTCGTTTAATATTTTCCCCGTAGAATCCCTCAATACTGCAACTCGAGGCTTGAATTTTTTCTTCAGTTCTTTCAGCTTGAGAAATGCCAAGCATGTTCTGCCCTTTTGGTTTTCTAACTCCAGGTCTTTGCACATGTCATTATAATACTTTCCTTTGTCTTCTGGAGCCACCCTTTGAAATCTTCTGTTCAGCTCTTTTACTTCATCATTTCTTCCTTTTGCTTTAGCTACTCTACTTTCAAGGACAACTTTCAAAGTCTCTTCTGACATACATTTTGGTCTTTTCTTTCTTTCCTGTCTTTTTCATGACCTCTTGTTTTCTTCATGTATGATGTCTCTGATGTCATTCTACAATTCCTCTGGTCTTCGGTCATTAGTGTTCAATACGTCAAATCTATTCTTGAGATGCTCTCTAAATTCAGGTGGGATATACTCAAGGTCCTACTTTGGCTCTTGTGGACTGGTTCTAATTTTCTTCAGTTTCAACTTGAACTTGCATATGAGCAACTGATAGTCTGTCCTGCAGTGGGCCCATGGCCTGGTTCTGACTGATAATTGATCTTTTCCATCCTCTCTTTCCACAGATGTAGTCAATTTGTTTCCTGTGTATTCCATCTGGCAAGTTCCATGTGTCTAGTCACCATTTATGTTGGTGAAAAGAAGTATTTGCAATGAAGAAGTCGTTGGCCTTGCAAAATTCTATCATGCAATCTCCAGAGTTGTTTCTATCACCAAGGCCATATTTTCCAACTACCAATCCTTCTTCTTTGTATCTAACTTTTACATTCCAATTGCCAGTAATTATCAACGCATCTTGATTGCATGTTTGATCAATTTCAGACTGCAGAAGATGATATAATCTTCAATTTCTTCATCTTTGGCTTTAGTGGTTGGTGGGTAAATTTCAATAATAGTCATATTAACTGGTCTTCCTTGTAGGTGTATGGATATTATCCTATCACTGACAGCTTTGTACTTCAAGATAGATCTTGAAATGTTCTTTTTGATGATGGATGCGACGCCATTCATCTTCAATTTGTCATTCCCAGCATAGTAGACCATATGACTGTCTGATTCAAAATGGTCAATACCAGTCCATTTCCACTCACTAACACCTAGGATATAGATCTTTATGCATTCCATTTCATTTTTGATGATTTCCAATTTTCCTAGATTCATACTTCATATATTCCATGTTCCTATTATTAATGGAAGATTTCAGCTGTTTCTTCTCATTTTGAGTCATGCCACGTCAGCAAATGAAGGTTCCGAAAGCTTTACTCCATCTATATCATTAAGGTCGCCTCTACTCTGAGAAGGCAGCTCTTCCCCAGTCGCATTCTGAGTGCCTTCCAACCTGAGCGGCTCATTTTCTGGCATTGTATCAGACAATGTTTTGCTGCTATTTGCAAGGTTTTCATTGGCCAATATTTTCAGTAGATTGCCAGGTCCTTCTTCCTAGTCTGTCTTAGTCTAGAAGCTCAGCTGAAACATGTCCACCAAGGGTGACTCTGCTGGTATTTGAAATACTAGTGGCAAAGCTTCCAGTACCACAGCAATATGCAAGTCACCACAGTAGAACAAATTGACAGACACATAGTGGTAGTGGCACCTAATAAATACAAATGTTACCTAATAAATACAAATATTTATTAACCTTAGAAACTGACTTTGGGAGCTTGTTGCTTTTGACTGTATAATTTAAAAGATGGCATAGTAGTCTGAGTACATGATGAGGGACCGAATACTTTCCCTTAGGTTTTACTAAAGAATCCAGAAATAGGACCTAGAAAGAAACATGCAAATAGCCCATAAAAGGTACAAATGGAATACAATTGGAAAGTATCACAATGCCAATATGATACTGTACACTAATGTTTTCTTTTGCTTTGTTTTTAAAAAATAGTTAGGTCCTGGTGATGCAATGTTATAATAGACTTTCCACTTAGTAGTTTATTCCAAGGCATTAATTGCTTATTTGCTAAATTCCCCTCCCCTTCCTGGCAGGAAATATAAAATACGGACACTTGCAATATTCTTAAAAAACATATGCTATAAGACTGTTCATTTACTGATGAGAGTTCTTGCTTGACAATAGCTTTGAAACTAGAAGCCTAAGTGAAAATATAATTCATAAATGGTGTTTTATAAAGAAAACTTGGTAATAATTCTTCTCTACTTTAACTAATAATCAATTTAACCAAATATTTTCATTGCTTGAATATTCGTATCTATTATCTAGCCACTACTTCAAAATCTTTCTGACAGCATTCGTAACTGTAACTTTGAAATCCTTATGGTGCATAACTGAATGGCAACTGTCCTCTGGAAATGCAATAAGAATCTGATAACATTTAAAAATAAATGGATTGAATTACATGATCTCAACAGGCCCTTCAAAATAAGAACTCTACATTATTACAATTATTTTAGATGAAATGAATAGAGAAAATCAGGCATAGTAGAAAATACATTTCTCAGTGAGGAATGTCATCTTGGTTATATGCCAAATCAGCTAGCCTGCACTTGAAATACATAGCCATCTCCCAAAAAGAATTCACATCAGCACCCTCGCTTTCTACATGACCTGCATTCTCAGATTTGTGACCTGGTCCCACCTTGTACCCATTCCTGATCTCTTAGGCATTTGACCTTCCTTCTTCCATTTCTCTTGTATCTGATACTATTAATGCTCCTCTGGTTTCCCTCTCAAGCTACTGTTTGTATTCAGCCCTCAAATCTGGTTTCATTAACATTAGAGCCTGATCCAACTTGTCATGAAAGACTCTACCACTTGCTGATTTATGTGGTCAGCTTTGCTACCAAATTTGGCCTTACCCACACAAGAGAGAAATGTGCAAGATAATTTGTCAAATGTCATGGAACAAGTGGAATATAGAATCATGTGTCTAAAATATGATACAGTGTGATGTCATGGAAAAACAAAAGAACTTTGAACCAAACAACTTAGATTTGATTCTCTACTCTGCCATCTAATAGCTGAGTAAATGAACTTGGACAAAAGGCTACACAATATGACCTACAAAGAGCTTTCCCAACTCAATGGTGTTTATTATGAAAACTTTCTGTCACACACAAAAGCATAAAAACAGTATAATGAACCCCATATGCGCATCAGTCATCTCAACAACTATGAACATCGCTAATCTTATCTCATCCAACCCCCTCAAAACACACACACACACACACACACACACACACACACACACTTTTTCTCATAAAGCAAACCCTAGGTATCATACCATTTTATTTGAAAACTTCACTTTGTATCCTCTAAAAGATAAGGTTTTTTGAAAAACATAATCCATTGCTATTATCACATCTAATAAAATTAACTCTCATTCCAGAAAGTCACTTAATATCCAGTCCCTTGTCAAATTTCCCAAATTGTCTCAAAAATGTCTTTTAACCTTTTCATAGTTGGTTTCTTCTAACAGGATCCAGATAAGATCTACACATTCTATGACATCTTTTCATATAACAAGGGAGAAAGCCTCTAATAGGTATTAACTTGACTTGTTAATTCCGTAGCTTGATATACCCCACACAAACTCTAGACCTCTCCTTTTCAGAATAGTAACCACTAGCCACCTGTGACTATTTAAATTTAAAATAATGAAAACTAAATAACATTAAGAATTCAGTTTCTCAGTCATGTTATCCACATTTCAAGTGCTCAGTAGGCACATGTGGCTACCGGCTACTGTACTCAACAGCAAAGATATAGAATGTTCCCATCAATGCAAAAAGTTCTATTGACTAACACTGCTCTAGATCCTAAAGAAAAGACTTATGTCATATTCAGACTGCCTCCCACTTCATAGAACTTAAAAAACAAGTCTCACTGTAAATCCTAGGTACAGAATCATTGAGGACTGGCTAGAGTCTTCCAAACCAACAAGACCATTTTTGGTCAAGTGTCCTTAGACGTAGGTCCTCAAGAAGGCTTACCAGCTGGCCTCAACCTACAAATGGGCTATGTTTCAAAACTTCATTTGTAACCTGTTCATTTTATTTTTTTATTGTTGTAAAAATATAAATAACACATTTGCCAAGTCAACATTTTTCTTGTAGAGTCCCAAATAGCCAGAGCAACCTTGAAAAAGATGAACAGAGTAGGAGAACTGTTACTTGCTGATCTCAAAACATATTATATGGCTACAGTAATCAAAACAGTCTGGCATTGGTATAATAATAGACATACAGGCCAATGAAATACAATTGAGTGTCCAGAGTTAAGCTTGTGCATCTATGGTTAACAAATCTTCGATAAGGGTGCTAAAATCATCACATAGTAAGGAATAAATAATAAATGGTGCTGGGATAACTGGATTTCCACAAGATGCGGATGATTGGAATTAAATCTATACCTTACAAAACATATAAAAACTAAACCAAAATGTATCAAAGATCTAAATGTATGACCTAAAACCATAAAATTCTGTAGCTGTTGAATTCTGAAACGATTTTGTTTAGGTTCCCAGGTTACGCTACCCTTAAAACTGCAATTAACTCACAACATAGCTGAAATTTTATACAATGAACAATAGGGAAAAAATATTACGGCTAGTAACAGCAGGGAAAAAAATTGGGGGCAAGCCTGGAATAAAGCAATTTCTATATATGTAACAGCGTTCTTTGGGGTAGGAAAGAACTGAGTATCACTGGAAACATTTCTCATCCCTCTCTCACCATTCTACTTTACCACAGTGGAGACTAAGTAGCAACAATGAAAGTAGAATACTGAAGGACACTTCTTATGCTTTGAGAGAGCCCACCCCCAGCCTGAGGTAAAGCAGCCAATCCTATATGTGGGATACTTGCAAATGAATCATTATAATTAAAATCATAGTCCAACAGCAGTAATTCCTTATAACATGATTAAGCCAAGTAATACTATGGGTTTGTTTGATCATTCCCTACTACTTCACAGTCTGAAAAGAAAGAAAAACTTACATAATATACAATTGATTCAGGTCTTTCAAATCACAACAAAAAAATCATGGACTAAAAGATTACTAGATTGGACTATAATTATTTTTAAATTTATATATACTAAAAAACACTCAAAGTTAATGAAGTACACAAAATATCTGTAACATATTTAACAAAGTGTTACCATCCTTAACCAATAAAAGGTCTCATAAAACATTAAGAAATGAATACCGTTAACAGAAAAATTGACAAAGAACACAAGGTTTTTTACAAAACAAAGAGATAATTTTTTCCCTATCAAACTAACGAAATGAAAAATAAATCTCTAACACTAATTCTTAGAGTGATGCTACCTAGGAAGAGAGGGGCTACTGGGCTCTCTGAAGAGTGGCACAAAAGGTTAAGTGATTACTAACTGAAAGGTTGGCGGACCGAACACACCCAGAGGAACCTCAGAAGACAAGGCCTGATGGTCTGTTTCCATGGAGCACTATTCTACTCTGCATACATGGAGTCCCATGAGTAGGAATCAATTCAATGCCAACTAACAACAACAAAGTACAACTAGTGTCTTTCTCAGCCCCTAAGAGAGAAACAGCAGTATAGAAATAAATCAAGCTATTACTCCCACTAAAATGCAAACTGCATCATATAAATTAAAAATATCACTTCCTATAGTTCCTATAAAAGAGACTCTGAAACTTGCTCTTGAATGTTAAGTAGCTAAAAAAAAAAACAGGAGAAATGATGAAGTAAAAGAGCTGAACACAAGATTTCAAAGGGTGACTCCAGAAGACAAAGTAAAGTATTATAATGACATGTGCAGATACCTGGAGTTAGAAAACCAAAAGGGAAGAACACTCTTAGCGTTTCTCAAGCTGAAAGAAGTGAAGAAAAAATTCAAACTTTGAGTTGCAATAGTGAAGGATTCTATGGGGAACTACTAAATAACGCAGGAAGCATCAAGAGAAGATGGAAGGAATACACAGAGTTACCGTACCAAAAAGAATTGGTCGATATTCAACCATTTCAAGAGGCAGCATATGATCAAGAACTGATGGTATTGAAGGAAGAAGTCCAAGCTGCACTGAAGGCATTGGCAAAAAACAAGGCTCTAGGAATTGATGGAATACCAACTGAGATGTTTCAACAAACAAATGCAGTCCAGGAGGTAGTCACTCGTCTCTATGCCAAGAAATTTGGAAGACAGTTACTTGGCCAGCCTACTGGAAGAGATCCATATTTGTGCCCATTCCAAAGAAAAGTGATCCAATAGAAGTGGAAATTATCAAACAATATCACTGATATCACACACAAGTAAAATTTTGCTGAAGATCATTTAAAAGTAGTTGCAGCAGGAGGCAGAGCCAAGATGGTGGAGGAGTCAGATGCTTCCGATGGACCCTCCTAAAACAAAGACCCGAAAAAACAAGTGATTTGATTATATATGGCAATCTGGGAGCGAGCCCTGAACATCAAAGGCAGAGCTGAAGAACCAGACTGAGTGGCAGGGGGAGGGAGACACAGTTTGGAAGCAGCGAGGAGTTGCCAGACCTGACCCGGTGAGAGCCTGAGCCCTTCAGGATTTATCAGCTCCTGGGCGAGCGGTGAGGCAGGCAAGCAGCTGTGCTCGGGAGGCGCGTTTTCCGCACCAGGAGAGACCCAGCACCAGAGACTCTACACGGCCACCCAGAAACAGTAAGAAGCAGTCCTCCACGAAAGATAACTACCTGCATAAGGCTTACCGCATGGATCAAAAACACCCCCCTTAGGGAAAAACCTCTCTCCCATTTACCTCCCCGCTCCCTGCTCTGCACTGGGTCCCAGACCAGCTTCAGAAATTGCCAAGTCCTCTGGGCTGGAAGTAGGATCCATCACACACCTGGACTCATTCTCCCCACCTTGGAGGAGAGTGAAAAATTAACAAACGGGGAAAAAATAAACTGCCGGCTCCCCTAAACTGGGAACCCAGGTAGGCACAACTCCTTTGCCGAGGCACAGGCATAAGGGATCCATGGACTTTTAGTACCTTTCCCCCTACATAGGCTTGTGTGGGCCCATCTCAACAGTGTAGGCCCTCATTACCGCAGTACAACAGGGTATATACCAGAACTCTAATTTAAACTCTTTCAGCTGTGAAGTGGTAGGTTCTTGACATTTGACACTACTCTACCTATTGAGCAGGGTCTTCACCTACCCACATCAGGGGCCTGAGGACTGGTGGCTCCACCCACGCCACCTAGCTACCTGTGATAGGGTCCCATGAATAAGAGACGCCCTGAGTCCTTACAAACAACAGCATTAGGTCCTCATACTCTGGCTGCAAAACCTACCCACCTACGCGCTCTAGGGAACAGGGATACCCCTTCCTCCTGGACACTCAGGGTCAGCTGTCAGCCCCCGGCCTTCCTCAGAGTATGTCCCCCTACTGCAGCCAGATGCCTGTGCCGACACTCATGCCTGTCTGGGATTGTGAGAGCCTACACCACGCACTTGATGCCTATCTACTTGGGCATGAGAGCTGAATCCATACAGAAAGAGTGGGCAGACTCCTGAGCTCAAATACCTAGTAAGAAATCTAACCACCTGGTGATAGGCCATTAGAGCTACAAAGGTGCCGATAATCAAACTAGCTCATACAAACAACCTATTTGGGCATATCAACACCAAATAAGAAGCTAGGACACAGTAAGCAAACATAAAATAAATAAATATAATAACTTACTGATGGCTTGGATACAATATCAAATCACATAAAGAGGCAATCCATGATGGCTTCAGCAAGCTGCCAAAATAAAGAATCTAGAGGAGGAAAATTTCTTACAATTACTGGACGCAGAACAGAAAAGATTAATATACAGAACTCTTCAAGAAATTAGGAAGGAAATTAATCAAAATGCAGAACACACAATAGAGGAAATTTAAAAGATTAGAGTACAGCATAATGACAAATTTAAGAGCATGTAAGAATCCATAAAGAGACAGCAATCAGAAATCCAGAAGATTTACAATAAAATTTCAGAAGTAGACAACTCAATAGAAACTCATAGGAACAGAATTGAGACAATGGAAGTCAGAATTAGAATGAAAATAAAGCACTTGACACCAACTTATTTGAGGAAAAAACAGATAAAAGGATTGAAAAAACTGAAGAAGCCCTAAGAATTATTGGGAGTCTATCAGAAGGAATAACCTACAAGTGATTGGATTACCAGAACAGGAGGGGATAACACAAAATACAGAGAGAATTGTTGAAGATTTGTTGGCAGAAAACTTGCCTGATATCATGAAAGATAAGATATCTACCCAAAATGCTATCAAACCGTACATAACATAGATCCCAAAAGAAAGTCACCAAGACATATTATAATCACACTTACCAAAAAGATGGAGAATTTTAAGAGCAGCTAGGGATAAACGAAAATTCATCAACAAAGGAGAGTCAATAAGAATAAGTTCGGACTACTCAGCAGAAACCATGCAGGCAAGAAGGCAGTGGGATGACATATATAAAGCCTTGAAGGAAAAAACACTGCTAGCCAAGAATTATATATCCAGCAAAACTGTCTTTCAAATATAGTGGCGAAATTATGTCATTTGTAGATCAACAGAAGTTCAGGGAATTTGCAAAAACCAAACCAAAATTACAAGAAACACTAAAGGGAGTCTTCTGGTTAGAGAGTCAGTAACATTAGATAACAACCCAAGATTAGAACACGTGACAGAGCAACCAGATATCAACCCAGATAGGGAAGTCATAAAAATAAATCAAAGCTAAAACACTGAAAATAAGGAAACAGATGTCAATATGAAAAAGATGACAACATTAAAACAAAAAAAAAGGGACGTAAAAACTGTAGACATAGATTTTTCATATGGAGAGGAAGTCAAGGCAATATAAAGAAATAAAGGACTTGTATAAACTTAGAAAAATAGGGGTAAATATTAAGGTAACCACAAAGGAAACTAACAATCCTACAAGTCAAAATAAAAAACTAGAAAAACATAAAGACTCAGCAAACAAAATTAGCAATGAAAAAGATGAAAAGAAAATACATAAAGACAAATGACTCAGCACAGAAAATTAAGTGGAACAAAGAAACTGTGAACAACACATAAAAAAAGACACCAAAATGACAGCACTAAACTCATGCCTATCGATAATTATGCTGAATGTAAATGGACTAAATGCGCCAATAAAATGATAGAGAGTGACAGACTGGATAGAAAAACACGATCCATCTATATACTGCCTACAAGAGACACATCTTACACTTAAAAGACACAAACAAACTAAAACTCAAAGGATGGAAAAATATATATCAAGCAAACAACACTCAGAAAAGAGCAGGGGTGGCAATATTAATCTCTGACAAAATAGACTTTAAAGTCAAATCCACCACAAAGGATAAGGAAGGACACTATACAATGATAAAAGGGTCAATACACCAGGAGGACATAACTATAATAAATATTTATGCACCCAATGACAGGGCCCCAAAATATACCAGAAGGACATAACTATAATAAATACTTATGCACCCAATGACAGGGCTCCAAAATACATAAAACAAACTGTAACAGCACTCAAAAGAGAGATAGACAGCTCCAAAATAGCAGTAGGAGACTTTACACCAATTTCAGTGAAAGAACATCCAGAAAGAAGCTCAACAAAGACATGGAAGAGCTAAATGCTACAATCAACCAACTTGATCTCATAGACATATACCAAATACTCCACCAAAAAGCAGCTAAGTATACTTTCTTTTCCAATGCACATGGAACATTCTTCAGAATAGACCACATATTAGGCCACAAATCAAGTCTTAACAAAATCCAAAGCATTGAAATATTACAAAGCATCTTTTCTGACCATAAAGTCATTAAAGTAGAAATCAACAACAGAAAAAGCAAGAAAAAAAAAATCAAACACATGGACACTGGACAACACCTTGCTCAAAATCTACTGGGTTACAGAAGAAATTAAGGATGGAATAAAGAAATTCATAGAATCAAACGAGAATGAAAACATATCCCACCAGAACCTTTGGGACACTGCAAAAGCAGTGCTCAGAGGTCAGTTTATAGCAATAAATGTACACATCCAAAAAGAAGAAAGGGCCATAATCAAAACATTAACCTTACAACTGGAACAAGTAGAAAGAGAGCATCAGAAGAAGCTCTCAGGCACTGGAAGAAAGGAAATAATAAGAATTAGAGCAGAATTAAATGAAATAGAGAATAGAAAAACAATTGAAAGAGTTAACAAGACCAAAATCTGGTACTTTGAAAAGATCAACAAACTTGATAAACCACTGGCCAAACTGACAAAAGAAACACAGGAGAGGAAGCAGATAACCCGTATAAGAAACGAGATGGGTGATATCACAACAGACTCAACTGAAATTAAAAGAATCATAACAGAATACTATGAAAAACTGTACTCTAACAAATTTAAAACCATAGAGGAAATGGACAAATTTCTGGAAACTCACTACCAACCTAAACTAACATAAACAGAGGTAGAACAACTAAATAAACCCATAACAAAAGAAGAGATTGAAAAGGTCATTAAAAAACTCCCAACAAAAAGAAAGCCCTGGCTCGGATGGCTTCACTGGAGAATTCTACAAAACATTCAGAGAAGAGTTAACACCACTACTACTAATGGTATTTCAGAGCATAGAAAAGGATGGAATACTCCCAAACTCATTCAATGAAGCCAACATAACCCTGATACCAAAACCAGGTAAAGACACCACAAAAAAAGAAAATTACAGACCAATATCCCTCATGAACATAGATGCAAAAATCCTTAACAAAATTCTAGCCAATAGAATTCAGCAACATACCAAAACAATAACTCACCATGATCAAGTGGGATTTATACCAGGTATACAGGGATGGTTCAAAATTAGAAAAACAATCAGTGTAATCCATCACATAAATAATACAAAAGAAAAGAACCACATGATCTTATCAATCGATGCAGAAAAGGAATTTGACAAAGCCCAACACCCGTTCATGATAAAAACTCTCAACAATACAGGAATAGAAGGGAAATTACTTAGTATAATTAAGGGCATTTATACAAAGCCAATGGCCAACATCATCCTAAATGGACAGACTTTGAACACATTCCCCTTGAGAACAGGGACCAGACAAGGATGCCCTTTATCACCACTCTAATTCAACATTGTGCTGGAGGTCCTAGCCAGAGCAATTAGGCTAGAAAAAGAAATAAAGGTCATCCAGATTGGTGAGTAAGGAGTCAAAGTATCTCTATTTGCAGATGATATGATCTTATACACAGAAAACCCCAAAGAATCCACAAGAAAACTACTGGAACTAATAGATGATTTCAGCAAAGTTTCAGGATACAAGATAAACATACAAAAATCAGTTGGATACCTTTACACCAACAAAGAGAACCTCGAAGAGGAAATCACCAAATAAATACCATTTACAATAGCCCCCAAGGAAATAAAATACTTAGGAATAAAACTAACAAGAGACGTAAAAGATCTATACAATTAAAACTACAAGACACTACTGCATGAAACCAAAATGAGACCTGCATAAGTGGAAAAACATACCTTGCTCTTGGATAGGTAGACTCAACATTGTGAAAATGTCAATTCTGCCCAGGCCATCTACAGATACAATGCAATCTGGATCCAAATTCCACTCGCAATTTTTAATGAGATGGAAACAAATCACCAACTTCATATGGAAAAGGAAGAGTACCCGAGTAAGTAAAGCATTACTCAAGAAGAAGAACAAAGTGGGACGCCTCACACTACCTGATTTTAGAACCTATTATATCGCCACAGTAGTCAAAACAGACTGGTACTGGTATGACAACAGATACATAGACCAATGGAACAGAACTGAGAATCAAGACATAAATTCATCCACCTATGAGCAGCCGATATTTGACAAAGGCCCAAAGTCCGTTAACTGGGGAAAAGACAGTCTCTGTAACAAAAGGTACTGGCATAACTGGATATTCATCTGCAAAAAACTGAAACAAGACCCATACCTCACACCATGCACAGAAACTAACTCAAAATGGATCAAAGACTTAAATATAAAATTGAAAACGATAAAGATCATGGAAGAAAAAATAGGGACAATGCTAGGAGCCCTAATACGTGGCATAAACATAATACGAACCATAAGTAACAATGCACAAGCACCAGAAGAGAGACCAGATAAATGCGAGCTCCTAAAAATCAAACACTTATGCTCAGCAAAAGACTTCACCAAAAGAGTAAAAAGACCACCTACAGACTGGGAAAAAATTTTTGGCTACAACCAATCTGATCAGCGTCTAATGTCTACAATCTACAAGATACTACAAAGCCTCAACAACAAAAACACAAATAACCCAATTAAAAAAATGGGCAAAGGATATGAACAGGCTTTTCAACAAAGAAGATATTCAGATGGCTAACAGACACATGAAGAAATGCTCATGATCATTAGCCATTAGAGAAATGCAGATCAAAACTACAATGAGATATCATCTCACCCCAACGAGGCTAGCATTAATCCAAAAAACACAAAATAATAAATGCTAGGAAGGTTGTGGAGAGACTGCAACACTTATACACTGTTGGTGGGAATGTAAAATGGTACAACCACTTTGGAAATCGACTTGGCACTTCCTTAAAAAGCTAGAAATAGAAGTACCATACGATCCAGCTATCCCACTCCTTGGAATATACCCTAGAGAAATAAGAGCTGTCACACGAATAGATATATGCACACCCATGTTCACTGCAGCACTGTTTACAATAGCAAAAAGATGGAAACAACCTAGGTACCCATCAACGGATGAGTGGATAAACAAATTATGGTATATCCACACAATGGAATACTACGCAACGATAAAGAACAATGATGAAGCCGTGAAACATCTTATGACATGGAATAAGCTGGACAGCATTATGCTGAGTGAATTTAGTCAGTCACAGAAGGACAAATATTGTATAAGACCACTATTATAAGAACTCAAGAAAAGATTTAAACACAGAAGAAAACATTCTTTGATGGTTACGAGGGTGGGGAGGGAGGCAGAGGGTTATTCACTAACTAGATAGTAGATAAGAATTATCTTAGGTGAAGGAAGGACAGCACACTCTACAGGGGAAGTCGGCACAACTGGACTAAACCAAAAGCTAAGAAGTTTCCTGAATACAATCAAACACTTCGAGAGACAGAGTAGCAGGGGTAAGGGTCTGAGGATTGTGCCGTCAGGGGACATCTAGGTCAATCGGCATAACAAAGCCTTTTAAGAAAATGTTCTGCATCCTACTCTGGTGAGTGGTGTCTAGGGTCTTAAAAGCTTGCAAGTGGCCATCTAAGATGCATCAATTGGCCCCAACCACCTGGAGTAAAGGAGAATGAAGAACACCAAAGACAAAAGGAAAGTAGTAGCCCAAGAGACAGAAAGGGCCACATAAACCAGAGACTTTATCAGCCTGAGACCAGAAGAACTAGATGGTTCCCAGCTACTACCAATGACCAACCTGACAGGGAACACAACAGAGAGTCTCGGATGGAGCAGGAGAAAGGTGGGGTGCAGAACTCAAATTCTAGTAAAAAGACCAGACTAAATGGTCTGACTGAGACTGGAGGTACCCCGGAAAGCATGGCCCCTAGATTCTCTATCAGCCCAGAACTAAAACAATTTCCGACGCCAACTCTTCAGACACGGATTGGACGGGATTGTGGGACATAAAATGATACTTGTGAGGAGTGCGCCTCTTAGCTCAAGTAGATATGAGAGACTAAATGGGCAGCTTCTGTCTGGAGGTGAGATGGGAAGGCAGAGAAGGTTAGGAGCTGGTTGAATGGACATGGGGAATCAGGGGTGGAGAGAAGGAGTGTGCTGTGACAGTATATGGACAGCAATTAGAGTCAAAAAAAAAAAAAAAAAGTGGTTGTAGCCATACATAGACAGGGAATTGCCAGAAATTCAAGCTGGATTCAGAAGAGGATGTGGAACGATCGCTGCTGCTGTCAGATGGATTTTGGTTGAAAGCAGACAATACCAGAAAACGGTTTACCTGTGTTTTATAGAGTATGCAAAGGCATTCAATCGTATGGATCATGTGATGGTTAAGATTGTATGTCAATTTGGCTAGGCCACGATTCTCAGAATTTTAGCAGCTGTATTATGTTGTGATCACTTCCCTGTTGAAATGTGATATGTGATCATCCCTATGATGGAATCTGCTGATTGTTACTGGCGGGGAGGGGGGTGTGTGCAGGGCCTGTGGTGGCTCACTGCCCCCTCAGCCTTCATCTCTCCACCCTCTGCCAGCTGCTTCCTTCCTGCTCCCCTTGCCAAGGTTTTTGGCTTGTTCTGGACCCAGCAGCTGCCTCTTGTCATATCACCTCCGATTCTCCACACTTGAGCTAGCAGCTTACTTGTTGATCTTGGAATTCGTCGACCCTCACAGCCTGAGTGGGAGCCCTGCTCTCTGCCCTGCCGACCTTGGGTTCACCAGCTTCTGTGGCTGCGTGAATTGGCAGAGGCCTCTACCCTGATCCATGGACATGGTACCTTCTAGCCTCTGCAATCATGTCAGCTGTTTCCTTGATACAAATCTCTCTATATTTATATTTATATGCTTTGCTAGTTTTGCTCTCTAGAGAAGCCAGCCTAAGACAGATCAAAATAAATTATGGATAACATTGTGAAGAATGGCAATTCCAGAACACTTAACTGTGCTCGTGAGGAACCTCTACATAGACCAAGAGGCAGGCATTCAAACAGAACAAGAAGATAGTGTGTGGTTCATAATTAGGAAAGGTGTACATCAGGATTGTATCCTTTCACCATACCTGTTCAATCTGTATGCTGAACAAATTATCCGAGAAGCTGGACTATAGGAAGAACAGGACATCAGGACTGGAGGAAGGCTCATTAACAACCTGAGTTATGCAGATGACATAACCTTGCTTGCTGTAAGTGAAGAGGACTTGAAGCACTTACTGATGAAGATCAAAGACCAGTCTTCAGTATGGATTACACTTCAACATAAAGAAAACAAAAATCCTCACAACTGGACCAATAAGCAACATAATAAATGGAGAAAATATTAAAGTTGTCAAGGATTTCATTTTACTTGGATCCACAATCAACGCACATGGAAGCAACAGTCAAGAAATCAAACGATGCCTTGCCTTGAGCAAATCTGCTGCAAAAGACCTCTTTAAATGTTAAAAAGCAAAGATGTCACCTTGAAGAGTAAGGTGCACCTGACCCAAGCCATGGTGTTTTCAGTCACCTCATATGCAGGCGAAAGCTGGGCAATGAATAAGGAAGACTGAAGAAGGATTGATCCCTCTGATTTATGGCATTGACAAAGAATACTGAATACACCATGGACTGCCAAAAGAATGAACAAATCTGTCTTGGGAGAAGTAAAGCCAGAATGCTCATTAGAAGTGAAGATGGCAAAACTTCATCTCATATGCTCTGGGCATGTTATCAAGAGGGATCAGTCTCTAGAGAAGGACATCATGCTTGGTAAAGTAGAGGGTCGGTGAAAAAGAGGAAGACCCTCAAAGAGATGGACTGACACGCTGGGCACAGCAGTGGACTCAAGCATAACAATGATTTTAAGGATGGTGCAGGACTGGGCAGTGTTTCATTCTGTTGTGCATACGGCTGCTATGAGTCAGAATCGACTGGATGGCACTAGCAACAACAACAACATATTTATGGTAAGGAGCCCTGGTGGCGCAGTGGTTAAGCACTTGGCTGCTAACCAAAAGGTAAGTGTTTCAAACCCACCAGCCACTCCAAGGGAGAAAGATGTGGCAGTCTGCTTCCATAAAGATTTACAGCCTTGGAAACCCTATGGGACAGTTGTACTCTCCCATAGGGTCGCTATGAGTCAGAATCAACTCAACAGCAACGGGTTTGGTTTTTTGGTTTTTATAGTTGTAGGTTCGCTATGAGTCGGAATCGACTCGATGGCAATGGGTTTGGTTTTGGTTATAGTTATGGTGGAGAATTTTACTAAGGGGATGGGCTTGAAAAACTGAAAAATCTGACATTCTATGTAATATTACTTTATCTCTATTATATTTCACATTAAGCCATTTTAAAGCCTTTTAAATCTGCTAGTCTGCATCTTCTCTGCATTGCTTATTGGCATTGACTCATTAAGTATTCTTTATCTGATTCAAGGCAAAATATACTTCTGATCAAATATGCAGTCACATGCTCTTTGGCAAGCTACAAACCAAATTAGAAAAGTCATAAATCTGGTGCTAAATGTTCTGGAGGGATGGTATATGCTATACCTTCCTTATCAGAAAAGCACACATATGGATTGCAATATGTCAACAAACTGCGTCTGTGACTTTTCTCACTCTAATTTTAAAAAATCATAGAAAGATCAATAAAATAAGTTATATTTGGATTAATAACAAACCTAGCTCCCTACTTGTCAAATGGAAATCATTCAAAAAACACTTTCAAAGGCACGTGAAATGTACTTGAAATGTACATTTTAATAACTATATCTGCATAAAAGTTAAAAATAAATACATCTGATACCCCAAGGCTGATACCAATTTCAATATCACTAACCACTTACACAATAGGGTTCTCCAAACAAAGTCTGCTGTTAAATGGCCTATAAAATCATTTCATCACTTTGAATATGCACCTTTGTTTAAGATCCTTGTTTCCCTAATTAAATCAACATAAAAAAATCACCAATTACTACTAAATTTTAACCACATATGCAAAGTGTATCTTTCATGTCACATTCTTATCATTTCACATTAAAATCACTATTAAAGGTCCTTAATAATTACAGCATTAATGTCCAATAAATCATGTAAGTAGTAGACAAAATTCTTTGCAGGTCACAGGAATCAGAGTGTAAAAAAATTCAGTTCTGCATATGATCATTTCATTAATAATTAATACAAATTAAATGTTATAAAATGAAATTCAAGCATACAATTACCCTGTGAAAGAATAAACCTTTCTATTCATATTGTAAAATGCAATAATCAAAGCATAAGACTAAACATAATAAATTTCTAAAAAAAAATCTTCAAAAATCTATTGTTATAATACTACACATTACATTATCTTTTTATACAAGAGATTCTAAACCAACTCAAATATATATTCTATAAAATACTGGTTAACAAATATTAATTCTAAAAAATTTAATTATAAATGTTACTAAATAAGTATTTGTTGCACTACATGCAAAGTACTGGGTTGTACACCATGAAGAAGGGAAAGATGCATCTTTCTTAGACTTATCAAGGAGAAAACAATCTAATAGCAAGAATAACACAGGTATACTTTGTGTCCTTCTAAGATATCTGCAATTTGTTCTCCTTTGCCAACAGAAAAAAACAAACCGAAACAACCCCACTAAAACTCCTTATGATGGATTTCAAGGTGCTCCATTATCTGACTCTAGCTTTCTGACCTCACCTCTAAAACATCCCCTCTATTGCACACGTTCTGTCTAGCCACAACCCTATCATTGCCGTTCATCCCAAACACCATGTACATATGCTGTGCCCTCCAGTCTCGAATTTCCACTTTATGAAACCTTATCCTTCATGGTCCAATTCAAATGTCACCTTCTCTTGTCATACCTCTGCTGATTCTTCACTAAGAATTGACCCATCTTCTACCTTTATTAATATCATTCTGCCTTGTATACAGAAGGATCTTTATAATTCTGTCTCCAACTAGATCATAAATTCATGAAAAATAGACTGAGTATTCATTGTTAACTCTCCACCACTTATCATATCTTAAATACAGTAGGAATTTAATGAATGTGTATAGAACTGAATAAGGCCCCTTTAAGTCTTTTACCTTCACAGAATAAGAAGCATATAGAAAGTTAATATTACACAGTGAAAATGTATACCCCATAAATTACTAGCTGTAGATATCTTTTTAAATGGAAGTTGAAAAACCAAGTAAAAAATACATCATTAAACTGTAAGCTAAACAAAAATATTGTTCGGTGCTCCCTCTGCTGGCTTTGCAGCAGCAACTTAAAGATGTTGAACAATAGCCCCCAGAGACAAGTAAACATAGATTTAGCTTATCTGCTCCGTTTACCTCTGCAAATAACCAGAGTGGAAAATTTCCACTGAGTTCATTTGGAAATAATCCTATCTGTAAAAAGGCTGGTCTATGAAAATTATTTATAAAGAGAAAAACTGATCTTAAAATTTTAATGATAATAATTCTGGTTAGAATTTCTGTTTATACTTTTTTTGTTTTCTAACTAAGCCACATACTTTTTATGTACACACAGCTCTAAATTTTAGCTAAAACTATTGAGAAACAGTAGAATGAGATCCTTTGGGTTTCTCCTTATTCTATAGCTTTTTAAATATGATTAGGAACATAAGAGGTTAAACTCTTCTTGTGTTTCTAAACAGAGTTATTCTGAGTACCCTGAAGGCATTTAATTCCAAAACAGGAAGCCACAGAGAGGAACACTTGGTTACACTAATGTTATGCAGATCTTTTGGAACATATTTTCCTCAACACTTGCTGAAAGAACCTTTTCTATACAGCACGGTATCACACGAAGTTGGAGAAGGATCCCATGGATACTACAGTGCATTTGCTGCTCAAATTGCCCTTTATTACTTCTGTATTTTCCTCCACTCCACTTTTGTTACTTTAAAATAGCCTTCTGCCAGGGGCGTATCTAGGGTATTGCACTGGCCCTGAGTGCGTGGCGCCACTGAGCAGTTTTTATTAACCCAGTACGGCCCAAAGTCCTTCTTCAAGGATGGTAATGTGTTAATTAAAAGATTAACAAGCTTGACTTGTATTTTTGAGCTAATATTATGGTAGAGTTATCTAAAAGAGGGGTGTCAGATAAACAGAAACTGCTCAGTGGCGGCACACGCCCAAGGCTGGGCTGATGCATACCTGCCACACCTGCCATACCCTAGTTCTGCCTCTGCGTAAGTGCTTGCTCCTAGAAAGAGTGGTAAGGAAATCTGGTTGGGGTCAGGGATGTTTATTCAAACATTATAGTTTATTTGTTTTTATATTTATGTCTAAAAAAGTTATGATATGGCTTATGGCAATCAATTTTTTTAAGTGCCCTCTAACGCTCAGTAAACGAACCAAAGACTGGCAAAGGCATCACTGTTAAAGATCAGGGTCCTTTCTAGTCAATTCCTGTTTTAAGTGTACTATACAAAAACCAAACCTGTTGCTGTCGAGTTGATTCAGACTCACGGCAGCCCAATAGGACAGAGGAGAACGGCCCCAAAGGCTTTCCAAAGCTGTAATCTTTATGGAAGCAGACTGCCACATCTTTCTCCTGCAGAGCTGCTGGTGGGTTCCAACTATTGACCGTTCACTTAGCAGGTGAGCACTTAACCACTTTGCCACCAGGGCCCCCTAACTGTACTATAAAACCTCTTAAATCTAAACCATGTTAAATGAGATCTCACCTGTATAAGTGAAACAACGAACAATAGTAAACCACAGGCAGGTGGAAAGAATGGTGGATTAATGTAGTTAAGATGCCTGGATGCTGGAGCTACCTCTGTTACTGAGCAAATCATTTAACACTGCCGGCGCGATTTCCCAATCTCTCACCTAAGGGCTCAGACCATTAGTGACCAGTAGGGTTCTGTCACCTCCATGATTCCATGACTAGAGAGGTGACTTGCAAGGTCCATTTTAAGTCACTGAGGTGTAAGGCAGTATAAAACACCAGGGTGTGTTTTTCATAATTCAATCCCATTTTTCCCTTTTTTTTTTTTAATTGTGATACAAATATACATAACAATGTATTTACCAATTAAACAATTTTATATGTATAATTCAATGACATTGAGTACATTCTTCATGTTGTGCAAACATTATCATTACTATCCTTTTCCAAATTATTCCACCACCATTAACATAAACTCTGTGCCCTCCAAATAATAACACCCCCTTCCACCTCACCCAACCACTAATAAGCTTTGGTTTCCATATATTTGCCTATTTCATTTAAGTGAGATCATACAGTATTTGTCCTTTTATGACAGACTTATTTCACTCAGCATAATGTTTTGAAGCTTCATCCATGTTGTGGCATGTATCAGGACTTCATTTCTCTTTACGGATGAGCAATATTCCATTGTATGTATGTACCACTTTTTGTTCATCCATTCATCTGTTGACAGACATTTTTAGGTTGTGTTATGGATTGAATTTCATCCCCCAAAAATATGTGTTGTAAATCCTAACATCTATACCTGTGGTTATAATCCCATTTGGGAATGGATTGTCTTTGTTATGCTAATGAGACAGGATTAGTGTAGGGTATATCTTGAGTCAATCTCTTTCGCGATAGAAAAGAGATTAAACAAGCCAGCTAGCAGAGACGGGAGAAAAGACATGCCAAGTCACATGAAGACTGCCCAGGAGCAGAAGCTCAAAGAGACAAGGACCTTCCTCCAGAGCTGACAGAGAGAGAAAGCCTTCCACTAGAGCGGGCAACCTGAATCCGGACTTCTAGCCTCCTTAACTGCAAAAAAACAAATTTCTGTTTGATAAAACCAGCATTTGTGGTATTTCTCTTATAGCAGTACTAGATAACTAAGATAGGTTGTTTCCACCTTTTGGTCATTGTGAATAGTGTTGCAATGAACACTGGTGTACAGGTTTCTGTTTGTGTTCCTGCTTTCAAATCTTTTGGGTTTATACAGTTCAATGCTATTTTAAAAAATAGCCCCTTTTCTTAGTTTCTGTCTTAGTTTATATTCAGTTACGTTTTAAAGAAAGTAAATGATCACCAAGCAATTATTCTTCTGTGCTGGAATTAAAGTTTCATGCACATTCTTGGTTATCCAAAAAAATGAAGTGCAATAATATTAAAAGCACTAGTCTAGTCAGAAGAAGTCGAACAGAAAATACAGTCAATATATTTGGATCTGCTAATGGTTACTTTTAAAGAATTCATGAAAATATTTACTCCATTCTTAACTTTTAGGCACTAAGAATTTTATTTAAATCAGCTACGAGAAAGTCAAAGTAGTATTTACAATTGATTCTACATAGCTTAGAAATTCTTTTTCCTTAAGAAATCTTCATGTGAACAAGAACAAGCATTTAGCCACTACGGTGGCATTCTTGTACCGAAAATCTTGACTGTCACCCCCTGGCGCAGCTGAGATCAGAGATTGGTTGGTGAGTGCTGCCACTGTCACCACACAGGAAATGGCAGCCAGATACTGAGGAGTACGCAGAAGCAGGTCACAGCAGAGCAGGATATTCCCAGGCTCACCCTGACTCTGTCATTCAGTACATGGCAAGCTCAAAAATGCTGAGCTTCCGTTGTTTGATCAGGGCTGTCAAACCATTAGATTTGTTTTTGGAATTTCGGCTCATGAATATGTCATCTAGTGCTCAGAGGGCATCCTCACGGAAATGTACAATTACATATACGACTGCAGCAAAAAATACCCTTACATTTCATTACCCCCAAAAGATTTAACAGCAATTCTTCAACACATAGTGATTCATTTCACTTTACGTTCTTGAATGCTCTATTCAAATGATACAACAATGTTTCAGAGCTGCAAATTAACTGGCAGTTAGACAGTATCTAAAAAGATATTCTGAAGTGTGGAGGAAAAATATTCCAAAATTGTGACTCATTGTTATTTAACATAATATAAACCCGTGATGAATGAACATAGGAAACTTGTGATGTGGTTTGTTGTGAAAATGAAAACAGTAGTAACCAATAAAAGTTATGCTTTGTACATTCCTTATGGTAATTCATTCACCCTGCTAGCCAATACCAGTGCCATATCTGTAGAGAAGATGCCAAGGAAAGCCAGGCTCCAGCTGTTTAGATGTCATTACGTCCAAGTGTGTGGTGACATCAAACACTGATTTTATTAGGTGTTCACAATAAATAACTCAGTACGTTCTAGATGCTACAATGCAGTTAAGCTGATCACAAAATCAACTCATGTATGTCACATTTATTTCAAAATGCCTACAACATAAATGAACACTAGACATTTTGAAATAAAATAAATTTAAATTAATATAATTATATTCAAGATGTTTTTCTCCTAGAATGATAATAATAATGAAAGACGATTTCTATGATGATTCAACATAATCTCACATATAGCTTCAATGGTAAAATTCTGTCTCCCCTTTAGACAGAAGAGACAGAAAAGAATACATTCTTAGATGCTCGTTTAAAGGTTAATTTAAAAAAATACAAAGATGATTTAAAAAAAACTGTTTATGTTAAATTGTTGTAACTCTCTGTTCTATTGCCGTCAGATAATCCCAATCTGGTACCACAAACCAGTAGAGAATCTAGTCAATTAACATTACTAATTAGGTTGAAGGGAGCCCTGGTGGCGTAGTGGTTAAGAGCTCAGCTGCTAATCAAAAGATCAGCAGTTCAAATCCACCAGCCGCTCCTTGGAAACCCTATGGGTCAGTTCTACTCTGATGTATAAGGTCACTATGAGTCAGAACCGACTTGATGGCACCTAACAACAATTAGGTTGGAGCCCTGGTGGTGCAGTGGTTAAGAGCTCAGCTGCTAACCATAAAGGTCAACAGTTCGAATCCACCTGCCGCTCCTCAGAAACATATGGGGCATTCGACTCAATGGCAACAAGCAGTAGTACAGCAGTAGTAGTAAGTACGTTGGCTGCAAAGCCAAAGGCTAAGTCAGTTGCCTCAATAATATACAGAAAAATGGATTAGCTGTATTTTTTTCTTCATACTAGTATTTTGAAACTGCATAAAGTTAGATTCAAAACTGATGAAAAACATTTTGGCATTATCTAACATGACAGTTAATTTTGGAGACAGCAAATGAGAAATCTTTCATACAGAGGAAACTACTTCACCCTGCAGACAGAGTAGGTTCTTTCAAAACTATTAGGCAAGCGGAATTGTAAATTATTACAAATACTTTGGATGATTGTTTGGCAGACTCTGCTAAAGTTAGACATATGCATACCCTAAAAAGCAATCACTTGTCATCGAGTCAATTCCAACTCGTGGTGACCTCATGTGTGTTAGAGGAGAACTGTGATACAAATGGCTGATTTTTTTCTGATGTAGATCACCAGGACTTTCTTCCAAGGTTCCTCTGAGTGGACTCTAACCACACTACCACCCATTGCCGTCAAGTCAACTCCAACTCAAAGTGACCCTATAGGACAGAGTAGAACTGCCCCATAGGCCAAGGAGCAGCTGGTGGATTCCAACTGTCAACCTTTTAGTTAGCAGCCAAGCTATTAATCACTGTACCACCAGGGTTCTGAGTGGACTCTATGATTCAGCAATTCCACTGTCAAGTATGTTTTTGTTGTTAGGTGCCATCAAGTCAATTTTCGACTCACAGTAACCCCATATAACAGAGTAGAACTGCCCCAAAGGATATTCTAGGCTTGTAATCTTCATAGGAGCAGATTGCTGGGTCTTTCTCCCACAGACCGGCTGGGTGGGTTCGAATTGCCAAGCTGCAGGTTAGCAGCCAGTCACATAATCACTGTGCCACGAGGGCTCCTTATTGCCAGGTATAACTCAACAGAAATATGTTCACCAAAAGGGATGTATAAGAATGTGCATAAAAGCATTCTTCATAATAGCCCCAAACTGGAAAGAACCCAAATGTCAATCATACTGTAGAATGGATAAACAAAATGTGGTATATTTATATGACTGAATTGTATACAAATAGAATGAACAAACAACTTGAATAAATTTCAGAAACATAATATTGAACAAAAGAAGATAAACACAAAAGAATATGTAGTATATGGTATATTTACATAAAACCAAACCAAGATATTTTGAAGCAGATTTCAAATCACTCCAGCTGCTTCAAAAAAAAAACCAAACCCGTTGCCATCGAGTCAATTCTGACTCATAGTGACCCTACAGGACAGAGCAGAACTGCCCCACAGAGTTTCCAAGGAGCGCCTGGTGGATTCAAACTGCCAACCTTTTGGTTAGCGGATGTAGCTCTTAACCACTACACCACCAGCGTTTCCATATTTTACAAAATGCTAAGAAAAAATGAGGCAAAATAAATCTAAATGTTAGAAGTCAGACTACTGGTGAACCCTGAGTACTTGGGTAGTGATTGAAGGTGTCCAGAGGGTGTCCTGGAGGTCTGGTAATGTTTTGGTTTTTGGTCTGGGTGTTAGATACATGATGTGATCACTTAGTGAACATTCACCAAATTTTAAAAAACAAAACAAACAAAAAACCTGTGGGCAGAAGCAATGGGAGAGCCACTGGACCCCACCTCATGCATACATATGTACACTGAAACTTAGTATGGATTTCTAAAGGAAAAATAAGTCCTTCTGGGGGCAGGGAAGAAAGTGGGAAGTAAGACGAGGGCTGAAGTTGATCTACTACCTAGTCACAGATATGTGGTAGAAAAATGGAAAAGAAAAAGGGAAAGGCAGTTTTATAGAAGGGTGAGTCCTAATCCTGGATTCACAGAATAGAGCAGTGTATTTACAGGGATGGAACTACAGACTCAGTGAGGTCCATGTTATATGAGGACCTCATATTAGAAAGTAAAGGAAATCACCAGTTGTTAATCTTTATATACCACCACGCATCTGTCAGTTTGTCTTACTGTGGTAGCTTGCGTGTTGCTGTGATGCTGGAAGCTTTGCCACTGGTACTTCAAATACCAGCAGGGTCACCCATGGTGGACACGTTTTAGCAGAGCTTCCAGACTAAGACAGACTAGGAAGAAGGACCTGGAAGTCTACTTCTGAAAAAATTGAGCAGTGAAAACTTTATGAAGAGAAGCAGAACACTGTCTGATACAGTGCCAGAAGATGAGCTCCTCAAGTTGGAAGGCACTCAAAATACACTTAAGAGCTGCCTCCTCAAAGTAGAATTGACCTTAATGGCATGAATGGAGTAACGTATTCAGGATCTTTACTTGCTGATGTGGTACGACTCAAAATGAGAGAAAACAGCTGCAAACATCCATTAATAACAGGAACGTGAAATGTACCGAGTATGAATCTAGGAAAATTGGAAGTCATCAAAGATGAAATGGAACATATAAAAGTCAATATCCTGGCATTAGGGAGCCGAAATGGACTGGTATTGGTCATTTTGAATCAGACAATCATATGGTCTATTATGCCAGGAATGACAAATTGAAGATGAATGGCATTGCATTCACCGTCAAAAGGAACATTTCAAGACCTATCCTGAAGTACGAAGCTGTCAGTGATAGGGTAATATCCATACGCCTACAAGGAAGACCAGTTAATACGACTATTATTCAAATTTACGCACAAACTGCTAATGCCATAGATGAGGAAATTGATGATTTTTACCTACTTCTGCAGTCTGATGAAATTGCAATCAAGACACATGGCTAATTACCGATGATTGGAATTCGAAAGTTGGAAACAAGAAGGATCAGTAGCTGGAAAATGTGGCCTTGGTGATAGAAATGACACTGGAGATCACATGACAGAATTTTGTAAGACCAACGACTTATTCATTGCAAATATCTTTTTTCAACAACATAAAGCAGCAACTATACACGTGGTCTTCAATGAATGGAAAACACAGGAATCAAACTGACTACATCTGTGGAAAGAGATGATGAGAAAGCTCAATATCATCAGTCAGGACAAGGCCAGGGGCCAACTGCAGAACTTGCTCATATACAAGTTCAAGTGAAGCAGAAGAAAATTAAAAGAAGTCCACAAGAACCAAAATATGCCCTTGAGTATATCCCACCTGAATTTGGAAACCATCTCAAGAACAGATGTGATGTATTGAACACTAATGACTGAAGACCAGACGAGTTGTGGAATGACATCGAGGACATCATATGTGAAGAAAACAAGAGGTCATTAAAAAGACACGAAAGAAAAGACAAAAATGTATGTCCGAAGAGATTCTGAAACTTGCTCTTGAATGTAGAGTAGGAAAAGCAAAAGAAGAAATGATGAAGTAGAAGAGCTGAACAGAAGATTTCAAAGGGCAGAGCAGGAAGACCAAGTAAAGTATTATAAAGAAATGTGCAAAGTCCTGGAGATAGAAAACCGAAAGGGAAGAACACACTCTGCATTTCTCAAGCTGAAAGAACTGAAGAAAAAATTCAAGCCTCAAGCTGCAATTTTGAAGGATGTTACAGGCAAAATATTGAACAATACAGGAAGCATCAAAAGAAGATGGAAGGAATACAGAGTCATCCTACCAAAAAGAACTGTTCGACCTTCAACAATTTTAGAAGGCAGCATATGGTCAAGAACTGATGGTATTAAAGGAAGCTGGTATTAAAGGAAGATGCACTGAAGGCACTGGCGAAAAACAAGGCTCCAGAAATTGACAGAATATCAATCGAGATGTTTCAACAAATGGATACAGTGCTGGAGGTGCTCACTTGTGTATACCAAGAAATCTGGAAGACAGCTACCTGGCCAACGGACTGGAAGAGATCCCTATTTGTGCCCATTCCAAAGAAAGGTGACTAAACAGAATGCGAAAACTATTGAACAATAACATTAATATCACATGCAAATAAAATCACGCTAAAGATAATTCAAAAATGGTTGCAGCAGTATATCAAAAGGGAACTGCCAGAAATTCAAGCTAGATTCACATGAGGACGTGGAATGACAGATTTAGCTGCTGATGTCAGATGGATCTTGGCTGAAAGCAGAGAATACAAGAAAGATGTTTACCTGTGTTCACTGACTAAGCAAAGGCATTAGACTGTGTGGATTATAACAAATTATGGGTAACATTGCAAAGAATGGGAACTCCAGAACACTTCATTGTGCCCATGAGGAACCTGTACATTGACCAATAGGCAGTTGTTCAAACAGAAACAAGGGGATAACGCATGGCTTAACATCAGGAAAGGTATGCGTCAGGGTTGTATCCTTTCACAACACTTATTCAATCTGTGTGCTGAGCAAATAATCCAAGAAGCTGGATTACATGAAGAAAAATGTGGCATCAGGATTGATGGAAGGCTAATTAACAACCTGCAATATGCGGATGACACAACCTTGCTTGCTGAAAGTGAAGAGGACATGAAACACTTATTGATGAAGACCAAAGACTACAGCATTCAATATAGATTACACCTCAACATAAAGAAAATAAAAATCTTCATCATTGAACCAGTAAGCAACATCATGGTAAGTGGAGAAAACACTGAAGTTGTCAAGGATTTCGTTTTAGTTGGATCAACACTCAATGCCTATGGAAGCAACAGTCAAGAAATCAAAGGACGCATTGCATTGGGCAAATCTGCTGCAAAAGACCTCTTTAAGGTGTTCGAAAGCAAAGACGTCACCTAGAGGAGTAAGATGGGCCTGACTCAAGCCATCATTTCAAATTGCCTCATATGCATGTGAAAGCTGTACAATGAATAAGGAAGACTGAAAAATTGATGCCTTTGAATTATACTGTTGGAGAAGAATATTGACTATACCACGGACTGCCAGAAGAATGAACAAGTATGTGTTGGAAGAAGTACATTTAGAGAGCTTCTTGGAAGCAAGGATGGGAAGACTTCGTCTCATGTACTTTGGACATGTTATCAGGAGGGACCAGTTCCTGGAGAAGGACATCATGCTTGATATGGTAAAGGGTCAGGAAGAAAGAGGAAGACACTTGACAAGATGGACTGACACAGTGGCTGTAATAATGGGCTCAAACATAGCAATGGTTGTGAGGATGGCACAGGACTGGACAGTGTTTCGTTCTGTTGAACATAAGGTCGCTATGAGTCGGAACCAACTTGACAGTACCTAACAACTACACATACCACATTCTCTGCTAAGAACTTTAAAAAGAAATCATTTTACATTTTACTAGACCAATAATACAGAAAGAGCTCAAAACATGTTTATTGAATTTAACTTAACTGCCATAATCCTTACATAATAGGTATTATTATCCTCGTATTACCAATAATCTTAGGCCCACATGAGTTATTTGCTCAAAAGTTTTAGAAATAGAAAGTGGTGGAGTAAAGTTGCCCTTTCTCTTTGGAAGGAGTTGGGAAGAAAGAAGAAAAAGATGAAGGACCCCAGACAGTAGTCAATCCCTCCATTTTTAGTTAACTCCCCTGCCCCCACACAAACACTCCAAAATAATGATCTTTAGAAACCATGGCTCAATTTAGGTCAACACAGTGCATATTAGATTAAGTAAGAATTTCATTTGAGGGTCAAGTAATTATTCCTCAAGGCAGAAGTGTTTGAATTGGATGAGGAATAAGACTTAAATGCTAACCAAGAGGAGAACTAAACAGGCAGGATACAAGATTTGTTTCCACAAAGCACAGCTTAGCTGTGTATGGTTAATGTGTATCAGGTAAGGCCATCAGCTACACATTGGTGGGAAGATGGTCCTTTCAAGCCCTCCCCACAACCCTGTCCTTTTACGCCTAGTACCATTAAGAACTCCAGGTTGAAGCAAAAATGCTTTCTAGAATTGTTCTTTCTAAACTAAAATGAAGATATATAAA
Organism: Dugong dugon; assembly: GCA_030035585.1. Taxonomy (NCBI): domain Eukaryota; kingdom Metazoa; phylum Chordata; class Mammalia; order Sirenia; family Dugongidae; genus Dugong; species Dugong dugon. The sequence continues at coordinate 86,791,124 of CM057460.1, read as the reverse complement.
CAATCAAACTATTCCTTGGTAAATGTGTATAGGACAAATTATGTGAGGCTTATATTCTTATGTATGAAAAATTCATTTAAGTCTTTAAAAGAGCACAATTAACAATGCATGCTGTTTGTCACTGCATACTTACTGATATGTGGGTTACCTGTTTGGAATCATAACAGAACAATGTGTTGCCAGATCTTGTGCCTTCTTCATTACTGTTTGTATGTTTGAGCCCATTGTTGTGGCTATTGTGTCAATCCATCAAATTGAAGGTATCTCTTGTTTTCACTGGCCCTCTACTTTACCAACCAGGATGTCATTTTCTAGTGATTGGTCTTTCCTGATGACCTATCTCAAGTCAAAATCTCACCTTCCTAGCTTCCAAGGATCACTCTTGTATTTCACTCTGTTGTACGTAAGGATGCCACGAATTGGAGCTGACTCCACAGTAACTAATAACAACATCTGAAATCTTGAGAATGAAGTTTCTTTTTTACATTACTTTTTTCTAATTTGGCAAGCAATAGCTTTTCTCCTGTTTTTAATTAAGTAGGCATCCACTAACTACTGTGTTCATTAACTTCTTAATATCTGTGGCAGCAAGAATGAGCACAGGTCTAGAAATACTTGCATTTCTTCAGCTTACTTCCTACTTAGGTACGGTGAAGGGCAGGGTGTTATAGTCTAAAATTACAAAAATAATGATTCTAATACATCTAGATATCTTAGTTACAGAATTATGACTACAAATCCAAAACATACACCAAAATAAAATTTTCTGAAGAAACTTATGTTAAAAGTCATAGGAAAAGATAAATCTACCACAAAGTAAGACTGAGGCTACACATTCATGTGACAAAAATCTTAACATATACCTGTCTTGTAGCTATACTGAGTGAAATTTGAGTCAATCAATTGATCAATACTATAGTGAATTACTGAATAATGAAAGTCATAAAGCACAGAACTGCATGTACTAGAAAGAATGCTCAGTTTGCAAGTCAGTATGCGTCCACAGAATCACATTTCACTAGTGTCTTCCATCAAAAAAATATGATGGCTTCTGTAACAGCCAACATCATCCTAAATGGACAGACTCTAAAAACATTCCCCCTTGAGAACCGGAACCAGACAAGGATGCCCGTTATCACCACTCTTATTCAACATTGTGCTGGAAGTCCTAACCACAGCAATTAAACTAGAAAAAGAAATTAAGGGCATCCAAATTGGTAAGGAAGAAATAAAAGTATCCCTATTTGCAGATGATATGATCTTATACACAGAAAACCACAAAGAATCCACAAGAAAACTACTGGAACTAGTAGAAGATTACAGCAAAGTATCAGGATAAAAGATAAACATACCAAAATCAGCCAGATTCCTCTACACCAACAAAGAGAACTTCGAACAGGAAATCACCAAATCAATACCATATACAATAGCCCCCAAGAAGATAAAATACTTAGGAATAAATCTAACCAGAGACATAAAAGACCTCCACAAATAAAACTACAAGACACTAGTGCAAAAAACCAAAAGAGACCTACCTAAGTGGAAAAACATACCTTGCTCATGGATAGGAAGACTCAACATTGTGAAACTGTCAATTCTACCAAAAGCAATCCACATATACAATGCAATCCCAATCCAAATTCCAATGACATTTTTTAATGAGATGGAGAAACAAATCGCCAACTTCATATGGAAAGGGAGAGGCTCCAGTTAAGTAAAGCATTACTGAGGGAGAAGAACAAACTGGGAGGCCTCACACTACCTGATTTTAGAACCTATTATACCACCATGGTAGTCAAAACAGCCTGGTACTAGTACAACAACAGGTACATAGACCCATGGAAGAGAACTGAGAACCTAGACATAAATTTATCCACCTATGAGTAGCTGATATTTGACAAAGGCCCAAAGTCCATTAATTGGGGAAAAGACAGTCTCTATAACAAATGGTACTGGCATAACTGGATACCCATCGGCAAAAACCTGGAACAGGATCCATACCTCACACAATGCACAAAAACTAACTCAAAATGGATCAAAGACCTCAATATAAAATCGAAAACGATAAAGATCATGGAAGAAAAAATAGGGACAACGTTAGGAGCCCTAATACCTGGCATAAACAGAATACAAAACATTACTAATGATGCACAAACACCAGAAGAGAAACTAGATAACTGGGAGCTCCTAAAAATCAAACACTTATGCTCAGCAAAAGACTTCACCAAAAGAGTAAAAAGACAACCTATAGACTGGGAAAAAATTTTTGGCTATGACATATCAGATCAGGGTCTAATCTCTAAAATCTACAAGCTACTGCAAAACTTCAGCCACAAAAAGACAAATAACCCAATTAAAAATGGGCAAAGAATACAAACAGGCACTTCACCAAAGAAGACATTCAGATGGCTAACAGACACATGAAGAAATGCTCATGATCATTAGCCATCAGAGAAATGCAAATCAAAACTACAATGAGATACCATCTCACCCCAACAAGGCTAGCATTAATCCAAAAAACACAAAACAATAAATGCTAGGCAGGTCATGGAGAGACTGGGACACTTATACAGTGCTAGTGGGAATGTAAAATGGTAAAATCACTTTGGAAATCGATTTGCCACTTCCTTAAAAAGCTAGAAATAGAGGTACCATATGATCCAGCAATCCCACTCCTTGGAATATATCCTAGAGAAATAAGAGCCCTCACAAGAAGAGATTCATGCATACCCATGTTCACTGTGGCACTGTTCACAACAGCAAAAAGATGGAAACCACCTAAGTGCCCATCAATGGACAAATGGATAAGCAAATTATGGTATATTCACACAATGGAATACTACACAATGATAAAGAGCAACAATGAATCCATGAAACTTATCATAACATGGATGAATCTGGAAGGCATTATGTCGAGTGAAATTAGTCAGTTGCAAAAGAACAAATATTGTATGAGACCACTATTATAGGAACTCAAGAAAAGGTTTAAATACAGAAGAAAATATTCTTTGATGGTTACGAGGGTGAGGAGGGAGGGAGAGGGGAATTCAATAACTAGATACTAGACAAGTATTATCTTACGTGAAGGGAAGGACAACACACAATACAGGGGAAGTCAGCACCACTGGACTAAACCAAAAGCTAAGAAGTTTCCTGAACACAACCAAACACTTCGAGGGACAGTGTAGCAGGGGCGGAGATCTGGGGACCATGGTTTCAGGGGACATCTAGGTCAACTGGCATAACAAAGTTTGTTAAGAAAATGTTCTGCATCCCACTTTGGTGAGTGGTGTCTGGGGTCTTAAAAGCTAGGGAGCAGTCATCTAAGATGCATCAATTGCTCTCAACCCACTTGGAGCAAAGGAGAATGAAGAACACCAAAGACAAAGGAAAATATTAGCCCGAGAGACAAAAGGGGCCACATAAACTAGAGACTCCATTAGCCTGAGAGCAGAAGAAATAGATGGTGCCCGGCTACCACCAATGACCACCCTGACAGGGAAAACAACAGAGATTCCCTGATGGAGCAGGAGAAAAGTGGGATGCAGAACTCAAATTGTAGTAAAAAGACCAGACTTAATGGTCTGTGACTGGAGGAACCCCGAAGACATGGCCTCCCAATTCTCTGTTAACCCAGAACTAAAACCATCCCCAAAGCCGACTCTTCAAAGAATAGACTGAATTATAAGAAATAAAATGATACTCATGAAGAGTGTGCCTCTTAGTTCAAGGAGATACACGAGACTAAATGGGCAGCTCCTGTTCGGTAGTGAGATGAGAAGGCAGAAAGGGATAGGAGCTGGTTGAATAGACATGGGAAATCCGAGGTGGAAAGGAGGAATGTGCGGTCACATTATACAGATAGCAACTAGGGTCACATAACAATGTGTGTATAAATTTTTGTATGGGAAACTAACTTCAGCTGTAAACTTGCACCTAAAGCACAATTTATATATATATATATATATATATATATATATATATATATACACATGCTGGCTTCTGAATAACATGAAAAGACTTGTGGACTAAGTATTCACTTTAAGGAACGCCTGTCATTATTGATAAGCAATAAAGACAAATCTAATTTTGTCTAAACCTATCATAAGAAAAGTTAAACTAAAACTCAGCACGGCCTCTGTACATGTTTATTGAAATAGAATCTTGGTACATAGTATTGGAAGAAATTGTACAAATCATGTCTCTCCCTAAAACTTTCCTGATTGGCAATTTTCTATTTACTTTTAAATGTTCAATGACAGTGATGTCAGTACCTCTAAAAAAGCCTACAGTTTGGGGCAGATGTAGCTATTAAGAAATTATTTCCTATATTTAATAAACTTTACTTCTTTTTAAGTTCTATCTACTGGCTCTATTCTGCCTTCTGAAGTTAGACATGTGACATGAAACTATTTGTCTCTTGATATCTGTTCTCTTCCTTAATAATAGAATCCTTGGCAATAAACTCTTATTATAATTTATAATATTATATAGTATAATAAAATAATATAGCTAGAACACTACATTTACAGCCTCCATAGCAGCTAGATATGGCCATGAAACTTTTTTGTGGCCAAAAAGATGTAAGTGGAAGTGTTTGCGGAAATTCTGAGAAGGTCTATTAAAAGGATGTGCACCTCCCCTCACCACCTTCCCCCCAATCCCACACACCCTTCTTCCTACTCTCTCAAATGTGGTTATGATTGTCCGAGCACCAGCAATTTACAGTGAGGTAATCTTGAGGATGGAGATGAGCATACATTGAGGATTATCAGAGAAGAAAGAAACAGTGAGCTGGGGTCCTCAATGACTTCATGGAGCTGCTTCACCAGCCCTGGACTGTCTGCCTTCAGACTTCTTTTACAGAAGAGAATAACCATTATGAGGTTACTCTTGTTACCTATGACTAATTTCTAATTTATATGCTGAGTCTACAAATAAGTCTTTACTATTTGATCAGCAACATTACATTCGACCTACATCCTTTCTACTTTAAACTCATCATTTTCAGCTTCTTTGTCATCTGAATCCGCCTCTGCTGTACAGGGTCAAGCTTTTCAGAATTCTTAAAAGTTTCAGAACAGAACTCATCACAATCTACCAGATGTGATCTGACCAGTGTAGAGAATAAGGGAATTATTAACTTCTTTTTTTCTGACCATTCCAAGACAGCCTTATTCGTTAGTTTCTTAAGCAGTCCTTAAGACTAAAAATGCAAACTGTGTGGACAGTTTGGATACACACAAAAAAATCTTTTGTTTTGTTTTTACTGGAAGTACTGTTAAACCAGGCTTTACTTACCCTGTATATGTTCAGTTTTTTTGTTTGTTTTTTTCTCTTTAACCTAAGGGTAGAACTTCATATTTCTCCCTATTGCATTTCTTCTTATTATAGTCTTTTTAATACTCCATACAAAGGAAATAAACATTGAACCACAATTATGGTATCCAAAATCATCAGTTCTCCTTTCTAATATGTATCTTCCGCTTATTTGTTTAATAAGTGTTCTGTATCCCCACCAAATCCTTGGTAAGGACAATGACATGATTAAGGCAAAAAACAGAATCTTTTAATGATTCACAGAAGACCTCCCTCCCAGTGGACAGGAAACACATAATCAAGCTCTGGGGATACTCCAAGTTCCCAAAGATTGTTTCCTTCTTCTGAGGACTCAGGGCCGAGTGCTTGGACACAGAAGGCCCACCAGGCTAGAACTCTGGAAACCCCCATCACTACTACCACCTAGCAAGAGACTTGTGGTGTTAGCAATAGACACACTGTGAAGATGGGTAAGTGTGCAGCTAAAAGGCGGTGGGAGAATGAAGGCGGTCAAAGCAGTAGCACTCATCTGTGCAGCAAATACTTAGAGAAAAAGGAGTCACTGTCTCTTTAAAAAGAAAAAAATCTTTATTAGTACAGAGTTGAGTGCAAGGTGGGGACTTCACTAGTAATTGATTGACAAGACAGTGTAAATTCCATAAACCACCCCATTTGCATAGATATTGATTGCAGTGGGCTTCAAAAGACTCTGATTATGCTGCTTTTCAGATTTGAAATGAGCGTCTTTTACCTTGGTCCTTCAGAAAAACCAAGATAGCAAATGTTAGAGGACTTAAATATGCACATGTGAAAATATATGTATGATTAAGGAGAATTTATTAAGTGTAATACTGTGCTAAATTAATATATGTAGTGTAAGAATGGCTTGTGCTGATGGGATTATCTTGTTTATGATTATCATTGACTTTAAAAGAGCTACGTAAGTATTTTCTGAACAAGAGGCATAGTCTAACACACACAATGCAAAACATTTGGATTTTACATTTCATTGCCACTGTTAAGTAGAATCAGTCTCTATAACCTAAGGGTTCTCTGTATCTATAAACGTCATTTCATTTATAGAAATGACTATAAAGAAATCATATTTAAATATATACTTATTAATGAACTTATTTCGGATTAAAAGATATACATACAAAGTAAATTTAATACATTATAAATTAATAATTACACCATTATCCCTTAAATAAACTGCATCTTAACTGAAATTACTCAATACTTAAAAAAAAATCAATGCTTTAAAATTAATCATTAAATATTTTTTATCACTGTTATTTAATCAATGTAGTTTTTGAATTTATCAAACTACCATGAAATGAGGGACAAACTACATACATTCTTTTCTTTTTGAAGCTAAAGTTTTCTTCAAACTAAATAATATATTCAGGTTTCGCTGAAAAATATTTAGATTTTCTAAGTTTTTTTTTTCCCCCTAATGAGTAATTTGAGAAAACCTAGATATAGATGAGGTTGCAGTTTAAACCATTGTGACAGCTTTTTCTTTTCCTTTTGGTGAAAGAAAGATCTAAAAAATAGTGTAATTTTGTCTAGTTTTTGGTTCATGGTTCATGTCAGTTCAAGTCCCTAGTTAAATCTAAATTAAATTAAATTCAAGATGTACTGCTGTTTTATTGTTCTTATAAAGTTCATTTTCCTATTTTACTTCAATGCTGTCAACAAGTCTATGTGTTCTGGTTGAGCTGGACAAAGGACCATGCAATTTGGTCAGGCTGACTTGTCAGGGACCATCCGAAGGAAAACTATCCATTCAATACTTGTGAATTCACTTTGAGGGACAGAGTAGCAGGGGTAGGGATCTGGGGACCATGCTCTCAGGGGACATCTAGGTCAACTGGCATAACGGAGCTTATTAAGAAAATGTTCTCCATCCTACTTTGGTGAGTGGCATCTCTGGTCTTAAAAGTTTGCAAGCAGCCATCTAAGATGCATCAATTGGTCCCAACCACCTGGATTAAAGGAGAATGAAGAACACCAAAGACACAAGGAAAGTATTAGCGCAAGAGACAGAAAGGGCCACATAAACCAGAGATTTCATCAGCCTAAGACCAGAAGAACTAGATAGTGCCCAGCTACCAATAATGACCACCCTGACAGGGAACACAACAGGAAGTCTCGAATGGAGCAGGAAACAGGTGGGGTGAAAAACTCAAATTCTAGTAAGAAGACCAGACTTTATGGTCTGAGACTAGAGTAACCCCAGAAAGCATGCCCCCTGGATTCTCTATCAGCCCAGAACTAAAACAATTTCTGAGGCCAACTCTTCAGACACGGATTGGACTGAATTATGGGACATAAAGTGATACTCGTGAGGAGTTTGCCTCTTAGCTCCAGTAGACACAAGAGACTAAATGGGCAGCTTCTGTCCGGAGGTGGGATGGGAAGGCAGAGAGGGTTAGGAGCTGGTTGAACGGACATGGGGAATCGGGTGAAAAGGAGGAGTGTGCTGTCACGGTATGGGGAAAGCAATTAGAGTCACATAACTATGTATGCATAAATTTTTGTACGGGAAAAAATTCAAAAAAAAATTTGTGAACTCATATGGTTCTTGTAGCTGGCTAGGGCTGTTTCTATAAATCTTATTCAATTCTGAATGACCTGAAAATTTTTCTTGGTCCCATTACTTAACAGCTTTGTCTTTAGGTCAAATCATGTGGAGAAGTACAGAAGTAATGACCCTCTGTTTGCGCAGTATTAGTTAAAACTAACATCAGCAAATAAAAGGTAAAATAATAATAATAAGTTCACTCTTACCATATATTCTATTTATTTAGATATTAGAATACTAAACTTCACACACCAGCCCAGGGGCAAAGATGAGGTGGCAAGAGGGGACAGGAAAGCTGGATGAATGGAAATGGGGAACTCAACGTCGAGAAGAGGAGAGTGTTGACACGTTATGGGGTTGGCAACCAGTGTCACAAAACAATATGTGTACTAATTGTTTAATGAGTGTTATAGAATAACTTGCGGCCCTCAAGAATATGTGTCAACCTGACTAGGCCGTGATTCCCAAAATTGTGTTACTGTCTACCATTTTGTCCTCTGATGTGATTTTCCTATGTATTATAAATATTACCTCTATGATGTTAATGAGGTGAGATTAGCATCAGTTATGTTAATGAGGTAAGACTCACTCTAAAAGATTAGGTTGTGTTTTAACTCAATCTCTTTTGAGATATAAAGAGAAAACCAAGAAGAGAGACAGCAGGACCTCATACCACTATGAAATAAGACCCAGGAGGATAGCGTATCCTTTGGACCTGGAGTCCTTGCACTGAGAAGTTCCTCCACCAGGGAGGATTGATGACAACAAGGACCTTCCTCCAGAGCCAACAGAGAGAGAAAGCCTTCACCTGGAGCTGGCACCCTGAATTCGGTAGCCTACTAGACTGTAAGAGAATAAATTTCTATTTGTTAAAAAGTCATGCACTTGTGGTATTTCTGTTATAGCAGCACTAGATAACTAAGACAATGAGAAACTACTTTGCTCTGTAACTTTCACATAAAACACAATTTAAAAAAAAAAAGAATACTAAATTTCAGAAAAGTCTTAAATGTTTCATTCTTGTGTCTCAAAATTGATTACTTGGGCAAGATGGCAGAGTAGTTAGATGCTTCTTGTGTTCCCTCTTACAACAAAGGCCAGAAAAAACAAGTGAATCGATACATATGACAATCTACAAACCCTGAACATCAAAGGCAAAGTTGAGGAATTGGACTGAGTGGCAGGGAGAGGGAAAGGAGGTTCGGAAGCAGCGAGGAGTTGCCAAACTTGACCCGGAAGGAACAGGTACCCTGCAGACAGGATCAGCTGGCATGTGAGGTGAGGCAAGCAGTGGCACTCAGGATGCGTTGTCCACAACGGGAGAGTTCAAGCGGCGGAAAGTCTACTGAAAACTCTGAAACCAGTGAAAAGCGGCGTTCAACCAGCAAAAGCTAAGTACATACGTCTAACCCACTGCGCTGATCAAAAAACACCCCCTTTGGGAGAAATCTCTCTCCCATTTACCTGCCTCCTCCCAGTTCTGCACTGGGTCCCGGGCTGGCTTCAGCAAATGCCCCGTCCTCTGGGCTGGAAGTAGGACCCATCACGTGCCCTGAGCCATTCTCCCGGCATTACAGAGGGAACAAACTAACAAACAGGAAAAAATAACCTCCCAGCTCTCCTAAGCCAGGAACTCAGGGTAGGCACAACTCCTTTGCCTAGGCACAGGCATAAAGGGTCCATGGACTATGAATGCCTTTCACCCCAGCATCGACCTGTGTGGGCCCATTTAAACAGTGTAGGCCATCATTAGCACAACACAACAGGGTATATACCTGAAGCCTAACTTCAGCTGTATCAACTATATGGTGGAGTGGCAGGTTTCTGACATTTGACACTGCTCTGCCCATTAAGCAGGGTCCTCATCTACCCACATCAGCGGACTGAGAACTGATGACTCCACCCACACCACCTAGCCACCTGCAACAGGGGTCCAAGAATAAGTGGTGCCTCCCAGTCCTCACAGCCAACAGCATTAGGTACCTACAGTCCAGCTGCAAAACCCACCCATTTGCACACTTTAGGGAACAGGGACACGCTTTCCTCCTAGACACTCAGGGGCAGCCATCAGCCCCCTGCCTTGCTCAGCATGTGACCCCTTACTGCAGCCAGACACCTGTGCCTACTCCAATCACCCCTGCCCCTCTAGGTCTGTAGCTAAGAGCCTATACCACAAACTTGGTGACCGACTACCTGGACACCTGAGCTGAATCCATACAAGAAAACTAAACAGACTCCTGGGCTCGAATACCTACTAACAGATCTAACCACCGGGTGACAGGATGTGAGAGATTCAAGGCACCAATAATCTTTTGATGCTTCCTGTGTTGCTCAATATTTTGCCCATAGAATCCTTCAAAATTGCAACTTAAGGCTTGAATTTTTTCCTTCAGTTCTTTCAGCTGGAGAAATGCCAAACGTGTTCTTCCTTTTTGATTTTTTAACTCCAAGTCTTTGCACATTTCATAATACTTTACTTTGTCTTCTCAAGCCGTCCTTTGAAATCTTCTGTTTATCTGTTTTACTTCATCATTTCTTCCATTTGCTTTAGCTACTATACGTTCAACAGCAGGTTTCAGAGTCTCTTCTGCATCTGTTTTGGTATTTTATTTCTTTCTTGTCTTTTTAATGATCTTATGCTCTCTTCATGTATGTCCTGGATGTCATCCCACAACTCCTCTGGTCTTCGGTCATTAGTGTTCAATGTGTCAAATCCATTCTTGAGATGGTCTCCAAATTCAGGTGGGATACACCCAAGGTTGTATTTTGGCTCATACGGACTTGTTTTAATTTTCTTCAGCTTCAAGTTGAACTTGCATATGAAAAATTGACAATGTCTTCTCCAGTCAGTACCTGCCCTTGTTCTGACTGATAATACTGAGCTTTTCCATCATCTCTTTCAACAGATGTAGTCTATTTGATTCTTGTGTTTTCAATCTGATGAGGTCCATGTATATAGTTGCCATTTATGTTGCTGCAAAAAGGTATTTGCCATGAATAATTTGTTGGTCTTACAAAATTCTATCATGCAATCTCTGGCATTGTTTCTATCAGCAAGGTCATATTTTCTAACTACCAATCCTTCTTTGTTTCCAAGTTTCACATTCCAATCACTAGTAATTATCAATGCATCTTGATGGCACGTTTGATCAATTTCAGACTTCAGAAGTTGGTAAAAATCTTCAATTTCCTCATCTTTGGCCTAAGTGGTTAGTGCATAAACTTGAATAACAGTCATATTAACTGGTCTTCTTTATAGGTATATGGATATTATCTTATCACTGACAGCTTTGTACTTCAGGATAGATCTTGAAATATTCTTTTTCATGATGAATGCAACATTATTCCTCTTCAATTTGTCATTTTTGGCATAGAAGACTGTCATGGATTGAATTGTGTCCCCCAAAAAATGTGTGTAGCACCTTGGCTAGGTCTTGATTCCCAGTATTCTATGATTGTGTTATCTGATGTGATTTCTTTATGTGTTGTAAACTCTATCACTATGATGAGATTATATGTGATCTCCTCATGTGTTATAAATTCTATCACTGTGATGAGGTTATACCGATGAGGTTGACAAGATTAGTGTCTTAATGCAATCTCTTTTGAGATATAAAAGAGAGAAGCGAGCAGAGACACATGGGAACCTCATACCACCAAGAAAGCAGTGCCAGGAGCAGAGCATGTCCTTTGGACCTGAGGTTCCTGTGCAGAGAAGCTCCCAGACCAAAGGAAGATTGATGACACAGACCTTCCTCCAGAGCCAACAGAGAAAGCGTTCCCCTGGAGCTGATGCCCTGAATTTGGACTTGTAGCCTACTGGACTGTGACAGAATAAATTCCTCTGTGTAAAGCTATCCACTTGTGGTATTTCTGTTGGAGCAGCACTAGATGACTGAGACATAGACCATAAGATTGTGTGATTCAAAATGGCCAGTACCAGTCCATTTCAGGTCACTAATGCCAAGGATACTGGTTTCATGCTTTCCATTTCATTTTTGATTACTTCCAATTTTCCTAGATTCATACTTCATACATTCCACGTTCTGATTAAAGGAGTTTTGCAGCTGTTTCTTCTTGAGTCTGGCCACATCAGCAATCGAAGGTCCCAAAAGCTTTACTCCATCCACATCATCAAGGTCCATGCTACTTTGAGGAGGCAGCTCTTCCCTGGTCATATTTTGAGTACCTTCCAACCTGATGGGCTCATCTTCTGGCACTATATCAGACAATGTTCTGCTGCTATTCATAAGGTTTTCACTAGACAATTTTTTCAGAAGTAGATCACGAGGTCCTTCTGCAGTGAAGGCACTGGTGAAAAACAAGGCTCCAGGAACAGACAGAATACCAATTGAGATGTTTCAACAAACAGATGCAGCACTGAATGTGCTCACTCATCTATGCCAAGAAATTTGGAAAACAGTCAACCCACCAGAAGAGATCCATATTTGTGCCCGTTTTAAAGAAAGGCCATCCAACAGAATGCAGAAACTATAGAACAATATTATTAATATCAAACACAAGTAAAATTTTGCTGAAGATATTTCAAAAACTGTCCCAGCAATACATCAACAGGGAACTGCCAGAAATTCAAGCCGAATTCAGAAGAGGATCTGGAACAAGGGATATCATTGCTGATGCCAGATGGATCTTTGCTGAAAGCAGAGAATAGCAGAACAATGTTTACCTATGTTTTATTGACTATGCAATAGCATTTGATTATGTGGATCAAAACAAATTATGGATAACATTGCGAAGAATGGGAATTCCAGATTGTGCTCATGTGGAACGTGTATATAAATAAGAGGCAGTCGTGTGAACAGAACAAGAGGATAATGAGTGGTTTAAAGTCAGGAAAGGTGTGCATCAGGGTTGTATCCTTTCTTAATCAGTAGGTATGCTGAGCAAGTAATCCAAGAAGCTGGACTATATGAAGAAAAATGGGACGTCAAAATTGGTGGAAGACTCATTAACAATATGCAATATGCAGATGACACAACCTTGCTTACTGAAAGTGAAGAGGACTTGAGGCACTTACTGTCTGGATTACGGTCTTCAGTATGGCTTACACCTCAACATAAAGAAAACCAAAATGCTTACAACTGGACCAACAAGCAACATCATGATAAATGTAGAAAAGATTGAAGTTGTCAAGGATTTTATTTTATTTGGATTCACAATCAATGCCCATGGATGCAGCAGTCATGAAATAAACCATGTACTGCATTGGGCAAATCTGCTGCAAAATACTTCCTTAAAATGATGAAAAGCAAAGATGTCACTCTGAGGACCAACGTGCGCCTGACCCAATCTTTGACATTTTCAGTTGCATCATATGCAAGTGAAAGCTGGACAATAAATAAGGACGGAAGAATTGATGCCTTTGAATTGTGGTGTTGGCAAAGAATACTGAATATACCATTGACTGCCAGAAGAATGAACAAGTCCATCGTGGAAGAAGTACAGCCAGAGTGCTTCTTGGAAGCAAGGATGGAGAGATTTCACCTCACGTACCTTGGACATGTTATCAGCGGAGACCAGTCCCTGGAGAAGGACATCATACTTGGTAAGACAGAGGTTCAGCGAAAAAGAGGAGATAGATTGACACAGTGACTGCAACAATGGGCTCGAATACAGCAACGATTATGAGGACAGCATAGGATCAGGCAGTGTTTCATTCTTTTAAACATGGGGTCACTGTGAGTCAGAATCTACTCAACGGTACCTTACAACAACAAAAGTCTTGTTGCTGAAGGTCCCTTGTGGAACAAATTTTTTGCGCTCGTCTACTAAGCGAAAAGTCAGCTGTTTGAACCTGCCCAGTGGCACTGTGGAAGAACAGATTGACGATTTGCTTCCGTAAAGATTCCAGTCAAGAAAGCACTACTGAGTAGTTCTACTCTAAAACACATGAGGTCTCCATGACTGTCTTAGTCATCTAGTGCTGCTCTAACAGAAATACCACAAGTGGATGGCTTTAACAAAGAGAAGTTTAATCTCTCACAGTCCAGTAGGCTACAAGTCCAAATTCAGGGCATCAGCTCCAGGGGAATGCTCTCTCTCTCTGTCGGCTCTGGAGGAAGGTCCTTGTGATGCATCAGTCTTTCCTTGTCTGTCTGGGAGCTGTCTGGGAGCATCTCAACCCAGGAACCTCAGGTCCAAAGGACACGCTCTGCTCCCGGCGCTGCTTTCTTGGTGGTATGAGGTTCCTATGTGTCTCTGCTCGCTTCTCTCTTTCATATCTCAAAAGAGATTGCATTAAGACACTACCTAATCTTGTCAACCTCATCAGTGTAACCTCATCACAGTGATAGAATTTACAACACATAAGGAGATCACATATAATTTCATCATAGTGATAGCGTTTACAACACATAAGGCAATCAAATCAGATTACACAGTCATACAACACTGGGAATCATGACCTAGCCAAGATGCTACACACATTTTTGGGGGGACACAATTCAATCCATGACAATGAGTCAGAATCAACTTTACCACAACAGATTTGGTTTTGGTTCATCTAGTTGCTGAGGAGTTTCTGTGTGGTACAAATAGTTAAGCACTCAGCTACTAACCAAAAGGTTGATAGTCTGAATTCACCCAGAGGCACCTTGGAAGAAAGTCCTGGAGATCTACTTCAGGAAGATCACAGTCACTGGAAACTATGGAGCATAGTCCTATTCTGAAACATATGGGGTCACCATGAGTTGGAATCAACTCGATGGCAACTGATTTATCTTGTTGGTGAGGTCAAAATTCTTGCAACACATACCTATTGTGAGTTCTCCTGAGACTTCCTTGAGCAAACACTGTGGTATAATTTAATGGCCCTAGAACTTCTGGCCTTTTGACAAACCTTTCCATATAATTTAAACAATTCTAAAGAGGACTTTCTCAATACTTCAATATTTTACTGTTGACTCGTTATAACTCTGTGACCTTTGACCTTCATTCACGAATGTTTGGGTTTGGCAAAAAGTAGGTATTTTTAAAATTTAATACTAATATTTACAGGGATAAAGGTCATTAGTGTCCATAATAACAATAATATTTTATGTTTACATAGCATTCTTCCTCAAGAAAGGAAGTTCCTCTTTAACAAAAAATCAAGGTTGACTGAAAAATCTGTTTTACAAAACACACATGTTTAAGATATTTTAGGTATAACTGGCTATAATTTTACAGGGCATTTAGTTTTGCTAAATTTAAAAATAGAATATATTATTGCTTCAAAAAGCATACAACTACTAAGTAAATGGAGCTAATTTACCTTAACCTTGAGGTAACTCAGAAGATATTTATAGATAATTCATAGGTATCTCTTTGAAAATATTTCTTTGTAGGTAGTTGAAAAAAATAAATACAATAATATGAACACAAAAGATAGTATTAAAAGACAAAGACGATATTTGATCAGATGATTTTAAGAAAAAATTGAGGCAGTGAGAGGTGGCCAAGCACAGTGTGAAAGTATATGAAATTACTAACAACTGATTTCTTTTGTTAAGTAAGGGCATTAGCCTGCATAATGTATTCACTGAAAATTTCACCTTAGGATGAAATGCGAATCATCAGGCATCTTGCACTTACTGTCAGGAAGCCAACATCAGCAAATAAACTAACATTTTGGATAGACAGGCCCCATTATACACTCTCCAAACTTCAATAAAAAGCCAGCCTAGTTAGCCCACAACCTACTGGGCCCCTCACCCCAGCCCTCAAAGCCTCGCACAGGCAATCATCAAGGAAACACAATAATGGAAAGCAAAGCCAAAGGGCTAGAGGGCAGCAAAAGAAATTGCAAAGCGGTGTTGATACCAGGGACTAGAAAAGATCGTGAAGCATGGAAATGGTAATATTCTAACAGGGGGAGGGTTCCATTTTGAGCTAACTTTAGGTTTAAGTCTTTCCACAGGAAACATGTATCTGAGAGACAACATGGGTTACAAAGTTTAAGTTGTTCTACAGTAAACATGAAGTTAGACTTATGCGAGCTAGCTTTTAAGCTGATCTAATAATAGCAAAAATGGCTTAAATTGACTTCTGCAGAAATTTTAAACTAATTTTCCACCTAAATCATCTGACAAAACGGACAAATCTTAGAAACAGATGTGTGAGTACACCTGCTTGTCTCACAGCAGTGCATAAAAATATTCCGAATTCAGGCAGACTGTAGAACTGATGCTGCGCGAGTCTTTATTTGACTATATAACGATATCCATGTGATAGCTAGTATACTAGTGTTTTTATTCAAAAGACTAGTAATGTCTTTGGTAAGAAGTCCTAGCCCTATTCTACAATATCAGTGGCAAGAAACTACATTTAAGGAAAGTAAAGAAGCTCACTGGCTCCCTGCCTCTGCGAAATCTCCTAGCTGGGCTGTCATAAGGGTGCACAAGTGTAAAGAATTTTTTTCATTTAAAGAGTTCAAGACTACACAAGCCACGGGATCACTGAAACCACTAGCTGCTAACTCATGGTGACTCCATGTGTGTGACAGTAGAACTGTGCTCCATAGGATTTTCAATGGCTGATTTTTTTAGAAGGAGATCTCCAGGCCTTTCTTCCATGGTGCCTCTTGATAGACTGAACCTCCAACCTTCTGGTAAGCAGCCAAGCATATTAACCATTTGCACCACTCAAAGACTCCAATGGGATTATTAATGTCTCTTAATGTTCCTACTAATAACACCTTGTTTTAAGAAACAAGAGGTTCTTATTCTTCAGAGCCAGTCTATCTTTAGGAATGAAGGAGGGGTTAGGAGCTGAGAGGAGTCTGAAAGATCCCCGTGAGGAAGGGCACAAAGCCACTGCCCAATGTCTGCAGCAGTAATATAAGCCTTTGCACCTCCCTGTCTAAAGCCAGCAGCACTGAGCAGTCAAGCAGGAACAACGCTCAACTGAGACATACTGAGGGGGCATACGCCAAGAGAACTACCAGCTGCCAAGTACAGACACCACTCCCAGTTAAAATAAAAAGAAACAAAATACTCTGTGACTCTCTTAATTGAAGATCACATTTTAGACAAACTGAAATTGAGTTTAACTGAAATTAAACATGGCAGCTCTCATACAGAGTTAATCAGTATTTGTTAATTGTACCATGATAATAATAAACTTATCCCTAATCTAAGTAGATTTTTATGCCTGATAAAAACTATTCTCATATTTTTACTTAAAAAAACAACTGCCCGTTACTGAGTGTTACATTACCTGTGACATAACTATAATAACTACACAATATGTTATCATTAGAATATATGCCTAAAAAACATTAACATCAAAGATGTTCGAGAAAGTCAGCATAACTTGACCAAGGCAAAGTCACAGAAGTTACCTAGACAAATCCAAATACCTTGAGGGACTGAGTTACTGGGACTGAGGGCGAGGGACCATGGTCTCGGGGGGCATCTAGGTCAATGGGCATAACATAGTTCATAAAGAAAATGTTCTACATCCTACTTTGGTGAGTAGCATCTGGGGTCTTAAAAGCTTGTGAACAGCCATCTAATGCATCTATTGGTCCCATGCTACCTGGAGCAAAGGACAATGAAGAAAAACAAAGACACGAGGAAACTATTACTCCAGAGGACTAATGGACCACATGAACCACAGCCTCCACAAGCTTGAGCCCAAAAGAACTAGATGGTGCCTAGCTACCACCACCAACTTCTCTGACAGGGATCACAGTAGAGGGTCCCGGACAGAGAGGGAGAAAACTATATAACAAAATTCTGACAGAAAATGGAGGAACCCCCAAGACTATGGCCCCCGGACACCCTTCTAACTCAGAACTGAAGCCACTCCCGAAGTCCACCTTTCAACAAAAGATTAGACAGGCCTTTAAAACAAACAATACCACACGTGAGGAACATGCTTCTTAGTTCAATCAAGTATATGAGACCAAATGGGCAACACCTGCCGAAAAGCAAAGACAAGAAGGCAGGAAGGGACAGGAAAACTGGACGAATGGACATGGGGAACCCAAGGTGGAAAGGGAGAGGGGGAGAGTGCTGACACCTTGTGGGGGTTGCAACCAATGTCACAAACCAATTTGGGTATAAATTTTTGAATGAGAAATGAATTTGCCCTGTAAACTTCCACCTAAAGCACAATAAAATAAAACAAACAAACAAAAAATGTTAAGGGATTGCCCCAAGATCACCCCACCCCTAAAGAAAAGAGCCAGGATCCAGACTTTGGTCCTGCTTTTACTACCACCCAGATTTCCCTACTGACAAATCACAGATTTCATCTCCATTTTGCAAACTAGTTCCTAGGAAACTTCTAAGGCTTCTCTATGAAGGTTTCCTTTCTATTATTTTCCTTTTTAATATATTTGTAACAGATTTATTTTATTTTTGCTGATTGTAAAACCCCTACATGCTCACTATTTTGAAAAATTTTAAAAAAGGATAAAAATTAAAAAATGCAAATCATCTGTATTTCTACCTCGAGGAGAAATATTGTGTGTGTGTGTATTTATATTTGTGAGTGTGTGTATATGTGTGAGTGTGTATATATCACTTCGTATGTTAAAAAACATTTTTACATATTAATAAATACATGTCTATATATCATTATTTGTCTTGAGACAATAGTGGTATCCTGAATGTATATGGAGCCCTGGTGGAAAAGTAGTTAAGAGCTCAGCTACTGTCACGGATTGAATTGTGTCCCCTAAAAATATCTGTCAACTTGGCTGGGACATGATTCCCAGTATTGTGTGATTGTCCACCATTTTGTCATCTGACGTAATTTTCCTATGTGTTGTAAATCCTACCTCTACGATGTTAATGAGGTGAGATTAGTGGCAGTTACATTAATGAGGCAGGACTCAATCTACAGGATTAGGCTGTGTCTTAAGTCAATCTCTTTTGAGATAGAGAAGCGAGCAGAGAAACACCGGGACCTCATACCAGCAAGAAACTAGAGCCAGGATACAAGGTCCCTGGGCTGCGAAGCTCCTCGGCCAGGGAAGATTGATGACAAGGACCTTCTCCCAGAGCCTACAGAGAGAGAAAGCCTTCCCCTGAGCTGGCACCCTGAATTCAGACTTCTAGCCTCCTAAACTCTGAGAGAATAAATTTCTGTTTGTTAAAGCCATTCACTTATGGTATTTTTGTTATAGCAGCACTAGATACCTAAGACGGCTGCTAATCAAAAGGTCAGCAGTTCGAATCTACCAGCAGTTCCTTGGAAACCCTATAGGGCAGTTCTACTCTGTTCTATAGGGTCACTATGAGTCGGAATCAACTCAACGGCAACAGGTTTGGTTTTGGAATGTATATACATATACATATTAAAAACGGCGGAAGTAATTGCAAGAAAAAATAGTCTCAAAGATAATTATGGTAGAATTTTAAAATAATAAATAATTGCACATACTTACAAAGATTAACTATTTGATTAATGACTGACATGCAAGTTAGTTCCAATTTTCATCCTACAATAAATATTTTTTACAAATTTGTGGGATTATTTGTTTAGGATAAATTCCTAGATTTGGAAATGCTAAATCAAATAATTATTTTACATTTTGATACATATTACCAGATTGTCTCTCTAGAAAGACTGTACTGATGTACATTTTCACCAAAATGTATTAGTATCCATTTCACTACCCATACATATCACCATTTGTTTTCTTCCTTGATAATGTGAAAGGTAAAAAATGGTATCTGTCATTTCAATTAGCATCTTTTTGATTAGCATTAGGATTAAAAACCTTTTCATTTATTTATTGGTCATCTACAATTCTTTTGCCAATTTCCGATTAACAAAAGCAAAAATAAACAAAAACACCTTTCCCCATTTTTCTGTTTGGTTTATTCACCTTTTTCTTATTGATTTACAAGATTCACTTAAATACTGGGGCCACTGATCCTTTGTCAGACACAGTAGCTGCAAATAATTTTCCTAGTTTGTTATTTGTCTTTCAACTTTGTTTACAGTGTCCTCTATAGTATTGTTATTTATTTTAATAAGGTAAAATACAAATATGATTTGTCACCTAATGCTATTAGGTTTCTGAAGACTTCCACTTCCAGCCAAGATAGAGTAACAGGGACTAGATTTCTCTTGCCACCTGAAACGACTAAAAATGGACAAAATATATGAAAAATAATTTTTCAAGACATTTGACATCAGGCAACAAAAGATAGTGACTCTGAGAGACAGGAAACAAATAAGGTAAGCTCTATGATTGTCCCAGCTTATTGCTTAGAAAGAATTTTCAGGTCCCAGCACAGGAAGACATAAGCCAGGTGGGCCCAGCGGCTCCATGAGTTAAGGAGACGAAACTGAAAATTCAGGGATTTTCCAAGCCATTTACAGCCCAAAGAATCAGTGAGCCTGGGGCAACTTCATACATGTTAACTGGAAGCCAAAGGAGAGGAATGGGACAGAATAAACATTTATAAAACAGCAAACCCATATATACATGTAGCTCAATGAACACCAACCACAAGAAACATAAAGAAAACTACACCAACATACATCATAATCAAATTGCTTAAAACCAGTGATAAAGCTATTACATTTCTGATTTAGGATAGTATAAATAGGGATGTCAAGTTCAGATAAAGAAGGTTACCACATAATGCAAATCTAATGAGATTCTAAGCTTCGGTTAGTGAGTAACAAAAGTTCAGATACAGAAAAAAACCCATTGCCATCGAGCTGATTCTGACTCATAGTGACCCTATAGGACAGAGTAGAACTGCCCCATAGGGTTTCCAAGGAGCGCCTGGTGGATTCAAACCACTGACCTTTTGGTTAGCAGCCGTAGCTCTTAACCGCTACACCACCAGGGTTTCCAAAGTTCAGATAGTAAGGAATTTATCTAAAGATGTATTAAAATCTATTTGGCTCCTGGGTTCAGTGTTTGGCAGAGTGTTTGGATAGCAACATATACTGACGGAGATCATTATAATAATGGTTCCCAATGAATATGGCTCACTATGTTTGAATTTCTTTGCAATGAGACATTGCTTCTCAAGAGGTGGCATCTATTCACCCCCTTAATTCGGGCTGAGCTTGTGAACTGTTTTTTTGACCAGCAGAATGTGGCAGAAGTGATACTTCATGAATTCTGGAGCCTAGGCCTCCAGATATCTTATAGCTTCTAATTTCACTCTCTTGAGGCCTAGTCACCATGTAAGGAAGCCTGGGCTAGACTACTGAATGATAAGATACAACAGGGCGGAGAGATCCCAGTCTTCCTTGCCTAAACCCCAGATATATGGGTAAGCCCACATTAGATCCTTCAGCTCTGGGCAACCCACCAAGTTGAAAGCAGTCTCATAAGGGAGTTAAGATGAAACCAGCAGAACTCCTTACCCAATCTACGTACTCTTGAGAAATAATAAATCATTGTTGCTTTAAGTCATTTAGTTTTTAGATGGCTTGGTATATACCAAAAGATAATGGAAACATACTTTTCTGTTTTTAATGACGTGCTTAGAAATTCCTTGCCATTTTGTATTATACAAATATAAACCTATACTTTCATATAGTCTTTTTATACTTTAATTTTGTACAGTTAGTAGTTTAATTTGTTTTGGCATATGGGATCCAATCTTATTTTTCCAAATGGTTATCGAATTATCTTAACATTTAGTAAATAACCATTCTTTCCCCCATTGCTTTGAATGCTACTTTTACCATATATTAAATTCTTAAGAATACCTCAAATGGGACAAATCCAAAACAAAAATGTTCAACCCCATCCTCATATACAGAACTTATCAAACCAATTTATAGTGTTTCTATTTAAAAAAATCCATATTTTCATTTTAAATATATGCATGCATAATTTATTATAAATATTCTTTTTCTACATTTTAAGAACAAAATAAAAAACATGTGTTTTCCAACATTCTGTCGTGGAAATAGTCTTCTTATTCAGAAAGCTTTTTAGTATTGTATTCACTGTAATATGATTTTACTGGTACTAATTAACCCTGGTCTTGTAATGTGGTTTCTACATCTCCCTGACTATGTATTAACCAAAATGACCTGAAGTCAGCACTAATCCAAATGATATTGCTTCTTGAACAGCCTTCACTGCAATCTACAAATATGAGATAAAATTCAAGTTAATTTTTTCTACATCATAAAAATATGGGAAATAGATCTCATTAAATTCCAGGTAGAACACTTTGTCAACATGTAAGCCTCCAAGGAGTTACTTAAGTCTCTTCACGTGAAATCTGTAAGTACATAGACATTTTACGGAAATTGTTGTAACAACAACATTAAATCCCATGTCTTTACCCAAAAAAACATACTAACAATGTTGAAGGAGACCTGTATTAAAGGAGAAATCCAGTTCCCAACTTTTAAGTAAACTATACACACAAATCATCACTATTGAGTTGCCTCTTCTTACCTCTACTCCATTGTCAACTTGTCCCGTATGAGTGTCATGGAAGCTACTGAATTGGAGGAAGGATAGAAGATGTTAAAAAGGCATAAATAGTAGAAAGGAGCCATTTCCTAGATGGAGTGTCTAGAAAAGACAACCTGCCTGCACATTACCGTGTCTGTCAGTTTGTCCAACTGTGGGAGCTTGTGTGTTGCTATGATACTGGAAACTTTGCCACTGGTATTTCAAATACCAGCAGGGTCACCCATGGTAGACAGGTTTCAGCGGAGCTTCCAGACTAAGGAAGACTAGGAAAAAGGACCTGGCAATCTACTTCTGGAAAAACTGGCCAGTGAAAGCCTTATGAATAGCAACAGAACACTTTCTGATATAGTACCAGAAGATGAGCCCCTTAGGTTGGAAGGCACTCAAAATACGACTGGGGAAGAACTGCCTCCTCTAAGTAGAGTTGACCTTAATGACGTAGATGTAGTCAAGCTTTCGGGACCTTCATCTGCAGATGTGGCACAACATAAAATGAGAAGAAACAGCTGCAAACATACATTAATAATTGGAACATGAAATGTTCGAAATATGAATCTAGGAAAATTGGAATTTTTCAAAAATGAAATGGAACATATAAACATCGATATCCTAGGCATTAGTGAGCAGAAATGGACTGATATTATCCATTTTGAATCAATCATACGGTCTACTATGCTGGGAATGACAAATTGAAGAGGAATGGCGTCATATTCATTGTCAAAAAGAACATTTCAAGATCTATCCTGAAGTACAACACTGTCAGTAATACAACAATATCCATATGCCTACAAGGAAGACCAGTTAATATGACTATTTTTCAAATTTATGCATCAACCACTACGGTCAAAAATGAAGAAATTTAGAATTTTTACCAACCTCTGCAGTCTGAAATTGATCACACATGCAATCGAGACGCTTTGATAATAACCAGCGACTGGAATGTGAGAAAGTTGGAAACAAAGAAGGAGTGGTATTTGGAACATATGACCCTGGTGATAGAAACAGTGCTGGAGATTGCATGATAGAATTTTGCAAAACCAACAGATTCTTTATTGCAAATACCATTTTTCAAGAACATAAATGGCAGCTATACACATGGACCTCACCAGATGGAATACACAGTAATTAAATCGACCACATGCGTGGAAAGAGACGATGAAAAAGCTCAATATCATCAGTCAGTACAAAGGTTGGGGCCGACTGCAGAAGAGACCACCAATTTCTCATATGCAAGTTTAAGGTGAGGCTGAAGAAAATTAGAACAAATCCACAAAAAAAATACAACCTTGAGTATATCCCACCTGAATTTGGAGACCATCTCAAGAATAGATTGGACACATTGAACACTAATGATCGAAGACCAGACGAGTTGTGGGATGACATCAAGGACATCAAACATGAAGAAAGCAAGAGGTCATTAAAAAGACAGGAAACAAAGAAAAGACCAAAATGGATGTCAGAAGAGACTCTGAAACTTGCTGTTAAATGCTGAGTAGCTAAAGCAAATGGAAGAAATGATGAAGTAAAAGAGCTAACAGAAGATTTCAAAGGGCGGCTCGAGAAGATGAAGTAAAGTATTATAATGACACATGCAAAGACCTGGAGCTAGAAAACCAAAAGAGAAGAAAATGATCGGCATTTCTCAAGCTGAAAGAACCGAAACAAAAATTAAAGTCTCAAGTTGCAGTTTTGAAGGACTTCATAGGCAAAATATTGAACAATGCAGAAAGCATAAAAAGAAGATGGAAGGAATACACAGAGTCATTATACCAAAAAGAATGGGTCAACACTGAACCATTTCAGGAGGCAGCATATGACCAAGAACCTATGATACTGAAGGAAGAAGTCCAAGCTGCACTGAAGGCATTGGCAGAAAACAAGGCTCCAAGAATTGACAGCATACCAACTGAGATGTTTCAACAAACAGATGCAATGCTGCTGGAGGTGTTCACCTGTCTCTGCCAAGAAATTTGGAAGAAGGCTACCTGGCCAACAGAGTGGAAGAGATCCGTATTTGTACCTATTTCAAAGAAAGGTGATTGAACAGAATGAAGAAATTACTTACCAATATCATTATTATTACACAAGTAAAATTTTACTGAAGATAATTCAAAAATGGTTGCGGCAGTACATCATAAGGGAACTGTCAGAAATTCAAGCCAAATTCAGAAGAGGACATGGAATGAGAGACTTAACTGCTTATGTCAGATGGTTCTTGGCTGAAAGCAGAGAATACCAGAAAGATGTTTACCTGTGTTTTATTGACTATGCAAAGGCATTTGACTATGTGTATCATAACAAATTATGGATAATATTGCAAAGAATGGGAAATCCACAACACTTAATTGTGCCATGAGGAACCTGTACATAGACCAAGAGGCACTCACTCCAACAGAACAAGGGGACTGTGTGGTTTAAAATCAGAAAAGGGGTATGTCAGGGCTGTATCCTTTCACCATATATACTCAGTTTGTATGCTGAGCAAATAAGCCCAGAAGCTGGACTATATGAAGAAGAATATGGCATCAGGATTGGTGGAAGGCTCATAAACAACATGCAATATATGCAGATGACACATCCTTTGCTAAAAATGAAGAAGATTTTAAGCACTTCTGATGAAGATCAAACACTGTAGCTTTCAGTATGGATTACACCTCAACATAAAGAAAACAAAAATCCTCACAATTGGACCAGTAAGCAAAATCATGATAAACGGAGAAAAAGACTGAAGTTGTCAAGGATTTCATTTTACTTGGATCCATAATTAGTGCCCATGGAAGCAGCAGTCAAGAAATCAAATGACGTATTGCATTGGGCAAATCTGCTGCAAAAGACCTTTTTAAAGTGTTAAGAAGCAAAGACATTACTTTGAGGACTAAAGTGCACCTGACCCAAGCCATAGCATTTTCAATCACCTCATATGCATGTGAAAGCTGGACAATCAATAAGGAAGACAGATGAATTGATGCCTTTGAATTATGGTGTTGGCAAAGAATATCGAATATACCATGGACCACCAGAAGAACGAGTAAGTCTGTCTTGGAAGATGTACAGCCAGAGTTCCTTGGAACCGAGAATGGTGAGACTTCATCTCACATACTTTGGACAAGTTATCAGGAGGGACTGGTCTGTGGAGAAGGACGTTATGATTGGTAAGGTAAAGCGTCAGCGAAAAAGAGGAAAACGCTTTGATGAGATGGACTGACACAGTGGCTGCAACAATGGGCTCGAGCACAGCAAAGATTGTGAGTATGGTGCAGGACTGGGAAGTGTTTTGTTTTGTTTTGTATAGGGTTGCTATGAGTCGAAACCAACTGGATAGCACCTGACAACAAAAACAACAACAGAACTTCCAGCACTGTTTGAATAAGAGTGGTTAAGTAGGTATCCTTGACTTGTTCCTGATTTTAGGGAGAAAGCATTCAGTCTTTCATTCAGAATAATGTTAGCTGTAGGTTTACTTTATCAAGTTGAGGAAGTTCATCTCTATTCGTATTTTTCTAAGAATTTTTTTAATCATGAATGGGTGTTGAAGTTTGCATCAGTTAATATGGTTATGTGATTTTTCTTCTTTAGTCTATCAATATGGTGGATTACATTGACTGATTTTCAAATAGTGAACTAGCCTTGCATCCCTTGGCTAAACCACACTTGGTCATGATGTATAATTATTTTTATATACTGCTGAATTCAATTTGTTAAGGATTCTTCCATCTATATTCTTAAGAGATACTGGTCTATAGTTTTCTTTTTTACTGTTCTGGTGTGGTTTTGGTATCAGGGTAATACTACGTTCATTAAATGAATTGGGGACCAGTATTCCTCATGAATACAAATGCAAAAATTCTCAATATAATTCTAGCCAACAGACTCAAACACCATATCAAAAAAATAATATATCATGATCAGGTGGGATTCATACCAAGGGTGCAAGGGTGGTTCAACATTAGAAAACCAATCAATATAATTTGCCACATAAATAAAACAAAGGAAAAGAATCACCCGATCATCTCAATTGATGCAGAAAAAGCATTTGATAAAAACCAACACCCTTTCCTGATAAAAACTCTCAGCAAAATAGGAATAGAAGGAAAATTACTCAACTTAATGAAGGGCATATACCAAACCAACAGCCAAAATTATTCTCAAAGGAGAAACACTGAGAGCCTTACCACTGAAAACGAGAATGAGACAAGGATGTCTACTATCACCACTATTATTCAATATTGAATTAGAAGTCCCTAGCCTGAGTAATGAGGCAAGAAAGGGAAATAAAATGTATCCAAATTGGAAGGGAAGAAGTAAAACTACCCTTATTTGCAGATGACATGATATTATACATAGAAAGTCCCAAAGATTCCACAAGAAAGCTACTGAACCAAATAGAAAGATTCAGCAAAGTGGCAGGATACAAGATCAACACACAAAAATCTACTGGGTTCCATTACACTAACAAGGAGAACCCCAAAAATGAAACCAAGAAAACAATACCAAGTCACTTCCGAGATTCACTGTTCAGCCGGGGGTTGGACAGCCCCATAAAACCAAATGGGACTAATGAGGCACAGCAGTCCAGGGACAAGGACTAGAAGGCAGAAGGGGACAGGAAAGCTGGTGATAGGGAACCCAAGGTTGAGTAAGGACAGTGTTGACATGTAGTGGGGTTGTTAACCATTGTCATTGGGCAACATGTGTACTGTTTAATGAGAAACTATTTTATTCTGTAGACCTTCATCTAAAGTGAGAATAGCAGCACAATTGGAAGAATGTAATCGATGTCACTGAATTGTGCATGTAGAAATTTTTGAATGGTGTATCTTTGGCTATATATATTTTCACCAAAAAAAAAGGTCAAGAAGGGAGAGTGTTGCCATGTTGTGGGGTTGTTAATCAATGTCATAAAACAATATGTATACTGACTGTTCAATGAGAAATTATTTGTTCTGTAAACCTTCACCTAAAGCACAATTAAAAAAAAAAAGAAAACAATACCATATACAATTGTCTCCCAAATGATAAAATACCTAGGACTAAACCTAACCAGGGATGTAAAAGACTTATACAATGAAAAGTATAATACACTACTTCAAGAAACTAAAAGAGACCCACATAAATGGAAGAGCAGTCCATGCTCATGGACTGGAAGATTTAACATTATAAAAATGTCAATATTACCCAACGTGATCTATAGATATAATGCAATCCCAATCCAAATTCCAACATCGCTCTTTACTGAAAAGGAACAACTAATCACCATCTTTATATGGAAAGGAAAGAAGCCCCAAATAGCCAAAGCAATACTGAAGAAGAAAAACAAAGTAGGAGGCCTCATGCTTTCTGATCTCAAAACACACTATACAGCCACAATAATCAAATCAGCATGGTACTGGTTCAACAACAGACACATACACCAATGGAACAGAATTGAGAACCCAGAAGTAAATCCATCCATCTATGGGCAGCTGATTTTCAACAAGGGGTCAAAGCCATTCAGTGGGGGAAGAAACAGTCTCTTAAACAAATGGTGCTGGCAAAACTGGATATCCACTTGCAAAAAAATGAAACAGGATCTGTATGTCACACCATACACAAAAACTAATTCAAAAGTGTTCAAAGACCTAAATATTAAAGTTAAAACTATAAAGTTCCTGGAAGATAATATAGGGAAAAAAATTATGCAACCTGATTTTCTTTAGAAATAGATTATCAAATACTACTATAAATACACAAGCAACAGAAGACAAATTAGATACCTGGGACCTCCTAAAAATTAAATACCTTTGCACATCAAAAGACTTTATCAAAAGAGTAAAAAGAGATCTTACAGACTGGGAAAAAAATCTTCAGGAGCAACATATCTGATAATGGTCTAATATCTAAAATATATAGACTTTGTCAACAACTCAATAATAAAAAGACAAACAATCCAGTGTAAAATGGACAAACGAAATAAACAGATATTTCCAAAAAAATGACATTCAAGTGGCCAACAAACACATGAAAAGATGCTCGTGATCATTAGAAAGATGCAAGTCAAAACCACAATGAGATACCATCTCAGCCTGCAAAAAATGGCACTGATCAAAAAACAACAACAACAAACAAACAGAAAACAACAAATGCTAGCAAGGTTGTAGGGAGATTGGAACTCTGCTCCACTGCTGGCGGGATTGTAAATTGGTTCAACCACTATGGAAAACAATACAGTGCTTCCTCAAAAAGCTAGAAATAGAATTACCCTGTGATTCAGCTATCCCACTCCTAGGCATATACCCTAGACAGCTAATAGCAGTGACAAGAATAGACATATGCACACCTATGTCCGTTGTAGCATTATTCACAACAGCAAAAAGACGGAAACAACCTAAACGCCCATCAACAGATGAATGGACAAACAAACTGTGGTACATACACACCATGGAGTATTATGCAGCCATAAGGAATAATGATGAGTTCTCAAAACATACTATAATGTGGAGGAATCTGGAGGCCACTATGCTGAGTGAAATAAGCCAATCACAAAAGGACAAACATTGTATGATCTCACTATTATAAAAAGACAGGAATAGGTACACATATAGAAAGCAATACTCTTTTGTGGTTACCAGGAATGTGAGGGAAAGGGAGGGGAAATCGCTTTCTAGATAGTAGTCACTTGTTAGTTTTGGTGATGGGAAATGCAATACTGATTAAGGGTGAAGTCAGCACAACCTGACCAAGGCAAATGGTAACACTACGAAGTACACAAGAACAAGGGACAATTTTGTTAATGCTACAACACATACAATTTTGAAACAACAGTAATAACAACTAAAAAATATGTGTGTAGTTACACAGATAGATATGTATGCATATATATGTATATGTATAAACCAAACTAAAGTCGTCGCAGGGTTTAGTAAGTGCTTTTCAGTAAGGGTTTCAAGTCTCCTTCAGTTTCAGCCAGCAAGGTTGCGTCATCTACATAGCGCAGGTTGTTAATGAGTCTTCCACCAATCCTGATGCTTCATTCTTCTTCATATAGTCCATCTTCTTGGATTACTTGCTTAGCATGCAGACTGAATTAATTATGGTGAAAGGATACAACCCTGAAGTACACTTTTCTTGACGTTAAACCACACAGTATCCCCTTGTACATTTCCAAGGCTAGGTCATAAGAAGCCCTTCGGCTTCCACTTGGGTCTCTTGAAATATGTGCTCTGGGAGAAGAAGACCACCAGCTAAGAAGTGTGACTGCCCTGAAACCACCATGCTGGAGGAAGCCCGAGATAATCATGTGGACAGACCACAGAGAAAGAGAGATGCCCTGTCAGCTTCAACTATTCTAGTCATTCCAATTGAGGTGCCAGAGATAGGAATGAGAAAGCTCTCTCAGATGTCCAGCCAGTTGAGATGTGGGGTGACTCTAACTCCAGATTGTTGTTTAAAGCCACTAAGTTTTGCAGTGTTGGGTTTTTCCCCCACCAGCAACAATATATAAACAAAACACAAATTTAAAACATAATCACCCAGGCACTTGCAAAACAGGACTATGATTAACATATGTTTTTAATTTGAGTCCTGACCCTAAAGCTATTACTATTTTATTTGCATTTTTTGTTTTTTCATGCTATTATTTTGTTAATTTTATTGCCACTTTTAATTTTATTCCATTATTTCATATCATAAATTATAATTGGCTCATTAATTACAGTAAACAGAAACAATTTTCTCTATGTAGAATCCACTCAATTATTTATTAAAATATGTAGCTTTTGGAAGGTTTTTGAAAGGAGGGGTGATGTTGTGATTATTTTTCCTCTGTAGTATTACACAGTAATTATTCAATAAAGATTGAGAATTGAATTGTGAATGCTGGGCAATGATTTGAAAAAGTCAATCAAATATCTTTTACTAAATTCACTATTGACCCTGTTAAGAATTTTTTAAATACACAAAGATGTTTTATTTGACATCTATTATTATGTCTGTTTAAAATTCTTAAACTTTAATTCTAACACAATATTATCCATTCTAATCCATTATTACTTCAAAAATGTATTTGCAATAAACTAACAAACAATTCACAAACAAAAATATAAGAATTTGACATTTTAAATATATTTTGATGAGCTGATAGGCAATAATTAGAAATCAATATAACTTTTGAACAAAAATAGAAAAAGGTTTTTTTTAAAAGCCTTATTCAAATCTTTACCGAGTTATTGTAAACATCCATATTTTTTACTAGGTTAATGGTGTAACAGTTTCTTAAAAATTTAATGAGTATCTACTACAAGTCTATATTCTATATTTACCATAAATAGTTTTTAATTTTCTGCTATAATTATATGCCTAGTTTATAACACTTCCAAGAAAACTTTGATTATAATTATCTGAAAAAATTATAAATACATTGCTACTTACTAATTCAGTCTTCTAGACCTCCGCTTTGCTTTTTATTTCATGAAAAGTGGATGGATTTCTAACCACTATAGTAGTTTGGTCAAAGAGAAAGAAAGACTACCAACAGTTGGATAAAAGGCTGAGAATTTATTTAGTTTCAATTCATATTTCATAGTGCACTTTTTTATTGTGGTAAAATATAACAAAACATTTGCCATTTTAACCATTTTAAGTGTATAATTCAGTGACATTAATTACATTCACCATGTTGTGCAACCATCACGTCATAGTGTACTTTTAAAAGAAAAAATCTAGACGTCCATAAACCAGAAAATATATCCTAGAAAGAATTTAGACTAAATTAAGGATTTTCAGAAGAGTCTCAAAAGGGTCTTCAAAATGAAGATGCCCAGGAGACACGAAGTTAATTAAGTAATTGAAAAAAAAGCAACAAGTCAGCCTGGCTTACTACCTATTTACCGAGATATTTCTGGGTTCAACAAATGAGAACATATACAAAAATAGTTATTTAGGTGTTCCTAACCTATGCTTCTCATATTTTAACTACCTTCTCCAGAACTTCTCACACAGTCACTTCACTGACTACCAAAACATACTGTTGTTGTTAGTTATATTCAAGTCAGGTTGAACTCATAGTAACTTTATGTGTAACAGAACAACACATTGCCCAGTCCTGTACCATCTCAGAATAGCTGGTATGTTTGAGCCCATTGTTCCAGCCACTGTGTCAATCCATCTTATGTTTTTTGCTGACCCTCTATTTTACTTTGTCTCACTTACTTTGGGCACGTCATCAGGAGGGACCAATCACTGGAGAAGGACATCATGCTTGGTAAAGCAGACCAAAATATGTAGAATGCTGTAAATCACTGTGGCCAAGGGCCCTAGAAAAAATAAGCCAATCTGATTTTACCCTTTTATCATCAAAAGACAGAAGTTTAGGGGTCAGAACTTGAAGTCTATCAAGAAAACTGAATGATTGGTTTAGTCTGATATAACCATCAGGCATCAAACCAAATTGTAAAACAAAGGAAGAGAGACTGGGAATTTGACTCAAATTACAAGGGTAGAGTTAGAAACACATGGAGATTCATACAGAACCAAGCAAATAAAAGCAGAAAAGAAAGGGAAGATGAGGTACTGGAGTTTGGGTTCACTGGCTGACACAGCTACCTGATACAGCAGGGAAGATTCCATATGGCCTTTGCAATATACCAGGTTGCACCTGCTATTAGTTCTACCTCCACCTGACTGCAATGCCTGCGTTAATTCCTGACCATCTAGCCCCAAGCGTCCTTATATCGCTCTTATATGCCTTTCAGAGCCTAAGGAGTCGATAAGTTTCCCCTTATCAACTTTTGTCAGAGCACACGAATGACTGTGCCTCCTTACGATCCTTACTCATAAGTTCTTATGCAGGAAATGACCAAGTAATTCCAAAGAGGTAAAATAATCATTTCATCTTCTAATATTTCTGGTGTCTTCTTTTTTGGAAATAAAAATGTATGCTAAAAGTCTTTGGTGTATATTAAAGAAAAAAATAAAAGAGAAACTATCAATCTAAGAAAGCACAGTGGATAGTGGCTAGAAAGGGATGTATATCCTTTGTATATTATAAATCATAAAAGCTCCGTATTAAAGACTCTTTGACCAACTGAGACACTTGTAAAGATTATGATGGCAGAAAAGTGACTGTGTTATATGTAAGTTAGACAGTCGGTATTTTTCCATTCTTAAAAACCATGATCCCAATGCACCAAGACCTTACTCCCTAATAATAACTGATCAAAGGAAAGTGATTTCACTGCTTACTTGTACTGGAGTCCGTGAAAGATCAGGCACTATGAGAAGCTGCCAACAACATACTCCAGCCAAGTGCAAAACCTAGGAAGTATAAAGAGTAAATGCCCTACACTATAAAGAAAAGAAAATCTTACAGCTTTCTCTAAAGCATCAATCAAATCAGAACGAAGTGCCACAGAGAGGATTTTGCTTTATGAAGTGCTGGCTTCCTTCAAGGTCATTCATGACGGTGATGCAAAGACATCTACAATACCGTACTTTCAGTGTCGGCACTGGAGAGCTGCCTAGGGGCCTTACTTAATGAGTTTACTAGCCGAGCTTCATCTTAATACAACAGTTGAGTTCTAAAAAAAAAAAATATGTATTTATCTCAGCTCAGTGCAGTCTCTTTCACAGCAATAACAACAACAACAAAAAAGCAATACACTTATAAAGTAATGTATACTAACTTAAAATGAATGTGACATCCAAAGAGCCACTAAATGTTATCATTACAAATACCAGTTTCTCTCATTTATTCATCATTTTACTCAAAATCCATATAAAATATTTACCTTTTAACACTGAATCTTATTTTTTTTGCTCTCCTTTCTCCCTGAAGACATCTTTCTTTTATTAAATCTCAAATCTTTGAAAGACAATCCAAGTTACAAAGAATACAAAAAGCCTAAATCTGTAGATTGTGAAGCAAGATTAGAATTAGGCAGCAGAAAAATCTGAAAATGTGGACCTAGCATAAAACTTAAAGGAAAAAAAAACCTATCAGATTATACCTGTATCTCAGCATTAAAAAGGAAAGAGAACCACTGAGTACTCTTAATATATTTCATAAATTATTATATTACTGTACTACTGGGGAGTCCAATTTAGTCTATTATTCTGTTAATGTTTTTCATCTGATAATCTTGTCTGGATTTCTAGTGTCAGATTCATTACTAAACCCATACATTGGTACATACTAAGTTGTCTGGTTACACTTAAGCAATACTATCCATATACATTACCCACATATAGTATATATATTATCTGTATATACTAAGAACTATCCATATATACTGGAAACCCTTGTTGTGTAGTGGTTAAGTGCTACAGCTGCTAACCAAAAGGTCAGCAGTTTAAATCCACCAGGTGCTCCTTGAAAACTCTATGGGGCAGTTCTATTCTGTCCTATACAGTCACTACGAGTTGGAATCAACTCCATGGCAACGGGTTTGGTTTTTTTTTTTTTTTTTTTGGTATCCATATATACTAAGAACTATCCATATACGCTATCCATATAGAGTATACATACTATCCATATATACTAAGAACTATCCATATATACGGAGCCCCGGTGGTGCAGTGGTTAAGTGTTATTGCTGCTAACAAAAAGGTCAGCAGTTCAAATCCACCAGCGGCTCCTTCGAAACCCTGTGGGGGCAGTTCTACTCTGTCCTGTAGAGTCACTATGAGTCAGAATTAACTTGAGGCAACGGGTTTGATTTGGTATTTTTTATCCATATATACTAAGAACTATCCATATACACTAAGAGCTATCCGTATACACTAAGCTCTCTGGTTATACTTAAGTAATTCCATGTTAAACTAGCTTCTCTGAGAATATTATTCTAATTACAGTCAGGAAAACCAGATGTAAATTCAAGAATGATCTGTGTATCTTCCTATGATGCTCTCAGGGTTGTAGCAGGAGCCAAGAAATCTAGTCCTCTTTTTAACTATATGTCCATACAAATAACCCAAATAGCACCGTTGAAAAAAAAATTGACAAGTAAAAAGTATCATAAAAACCTACATAATACTCAGTAAAAATACTATTCAATACCAATAATGAAGAAAACATATAACAACTAACACAGAATAGAAAATGCCAGCAAAAATACTTTCATCTTCCAAACTACCCTGGAAAGTAAATCAATACTTCCAGGGACTATTTTATTTCTTTCAGTAACCTTTAACACAGTGTCTGACACTCAATATATGCCCCAAAATATTCACTGAATGGAAGAAATAAAGAATAAAGTTAAACAGAATATAGGTACTAACTCTATGAGGTTAGTGGAGTATCATTTAGTATGCAAAAATAATACTTAACTAAATTACTTAAGTATAGCCAAAGACCTACAGCCAAAGACCTGGTGGTGAAGTGGTTAAGAGCTCAGGCTGCTAACCATAAGGTAGGCATTTCAAATCCACCAGCCGCTCCTTGGAAACTCTACGGGACAGTTCTACCTATAGGGTCACTATGAGTTGGAATGGACTCAACGTCACACAACAACAACAAAGACCTTAGCATGTATGTGTTGTTGCTGTTGTTAGATGCCCTCGTGATGGTTCCAACTCACAGCGACTCTACGTATAACAGAATGAAACATTGCCCAGTCCTGTGCCATCCTCATAATCATTGCTATGTTTGAGCTCACTGTTGCAGCCACCATGTCAATACATCTTATTGATGGTCTTCCTCTTTTTCGATGACCCTCTACTTTACTGAGCATAATGCCCTTCTTCAGGGACTGGTCCTTCCTGATAACGTGTCCAAATACATAAGATGAAATCTCCCCATGCTTGCTTCTAAGGAACATTTTGGCCGTACTTCTTCCAAGACAGATTTGTTCATTCTTCTGGCAGTCCATGGTATATTCAATATTCTTTGCCAACACCACATTTCAAAGGCATCAATTCTTTTTCAGTCTTTCTTATTAACTGTCCAGCTTTCACAGGCATATGAGACTATTTAGAACACTATGACTTCAGTCAGGCACACCATAGTCCTCAATGTGACATCTTTGCTTTTCAACACTTTAAAGAGGTCTTTTGGAGCAGATTTGCCCAACGCAATACATCGTTTGATTTCTTCACTGCTGCTTCCATGGGCATTGACTGTAGATCCAAGTAAAATGAAATCCATACTGAAGGCTGCAGTTCTTTGATCTTCATTCAGTAAGTGGTGCTTCAAGTCCTCTTCACTCTCAGTAAGCAAGGTTGTGTCATCTGCATATGGCAGGTTGTTAATAATTCTTCCTTCAATCCTGACTCTGCCTTCTTCTTCATATATTCTAACTTCTCAGATTATTTGCTCAGCATTCAGATTGAATAAATATGGTGAAAGAATTAAACCCTGATGCACACCTTTCCCAACTTTAAACCACACGGTATCCCTTGTTCTGTTCGAACAACTGCCTCTAGATCTATGTATAGGTTCCTCATGAGGACACTTAAGTGCTCTGGAAGTCCCATTTTTCCTAATGTTCTCCATAATTTGTTATGATCCACACAGTCAAATTCCTTTGCATAGTCGGTAAAACATAAGTAAACATCTTTCTGGTAGTCTCTTCTTTCAGTCAAGATCTGACATCAGCAACGATATCTCCCATTCCACGTCCTCTTCTGAATCTGGCTTGAATTTCTGGCAACTCCCTGACAATGTCCTGATAATGTTAATTATCTTCAGCAAAATTTTACTTGCATGAGATTTTAATAATATTGTTCGATAACTTCTGCATTCCATTGGATCACTTTTCTTTGGAATAGACACATATATGGATCTCTTCCAGTCAGTTGGCCAGGTAGCTGCCTTCCAAATTTCTTAGTATAGATGAGTGTTGTATTCCTTTGTTGAAATATCTCAATTGGTATTCTGTCAATTCCTAGGGCCTTGTTTTTGCCATTGCTTTCAGTGCAGCTTGGACTTCCTCCTTCAGTACCATTGGTTCTTGATCATATGCTACCTGCTGAAAGGGCTGTACGTCGATCAGTTCTCTTTAGTACAGTGACTCTGTGTATTCCTTCCATCTTCTTTTGATGCTTCCTGCGTCATTCAATTTTTGCCCATAGAATCTTTCAATATTCCAACTCAAGGCTTGAATTTTTTCTTCAGTTCATTTAGTATGAGAAATGCTGAGCATGTTCTTCCCTTTTTGTTTTCTAACTCCAGGTCTTTGCACATTTCATTATAATACTATACTTTGTCTTCTTGAGCTACCCTTTGAAATCTTCTATTCAGCTCTTTTACTTCATCCTTTCTTCCTTTTTCTTTAGCTACTCAATGTTCAAGAGCAAATTTCAGAATGTTTCTGACATCCATTTTGGTCTTTTTTTTTCCCCCCCTATCTTTTTAATGACCTTTTGCTTTCTTCATGTATGATGTCCTTGATATCATCCCACAACTCATCTGGTCTTCCATCATTAGTGTTCAGTTTGTCATATCTATTCTTGACACGGTCTCTAAACTCAGGTAGGATATACTCAGGTCAAACTCCTGGGTTTGTTTTAATTTTATTTAGCTTCAACTTGAACTTCCATATGAACAATTGATGGTCTGTCCCACAGTGGGCCCCTGGCCTTATTCTAACTGATGATATTGAGCTTCTCCATGGTCTCTTTCCATAGACATAGTAAACTTGCTTCTTGTGTATTCCATCTGGTGAGGTCCACATTTATAGTCACTATTTACTTTGTTGAATTATGGTGTTGGTGAAGAATACTGAATATACCATGAACTGCCAGAAGAACAAATAAATCTATCTTTGAAGAAGTACAGCCAGAATGCTCCTTAGAAGCGAGGAAGGCAAGACTTCGTCTCATGTATTTTGGACATATTATCAGGAGGAACCAGTCCCTGGAGAAGGACGTCATGCTTGGTAGAGGGTTGGCAAAAAAGAGGAAGTCCCTCAATAAGATGGATTGACACAGCGGCTGTATCCATGGGCTCAAACATAGCAACGATTGTGAGGATGGCACAGGACCAGGCAGTGTTTCATTCTATTGTACACAGGGTCACTAATAGTTGGAACCAACTCAACTGCACCTAACAACAACAACATGTTGTTGAAAAAAGGTATTTCCAATGAATAAGTTGTTGGTCTTACAAAATTCTACCACATGATCCCCTGTGTCATTTCTGTCACCAAGGCCACATTTTCCAACTAGCAATCCTTCATTTCTAACTTTCACATTTCAATCACCATTAATTATCAATGCATCTTGACTGCATGTTTGATCAATTTGAGACTACAGAAGTTGGCAAAAATCTTCAATTTCTTCATCTTTGGCATTCGTGAGTGGTGCATAAACGTGAATAACAGTCATATTAACATGTCTTCCTTGTAGGTGTATGAGTATTATCCTATCACAGACAAAGTTGTATTTCAAGATAGACCTTGAAATGTTCTTTTTGATGATGAATGTGGGACTGTTTCTCTTAATTTGTCATTCCCAGCATAGCAGACCACATGATTGTCTGATTCAAAATGGCCAACACCAGTCCGTTTCAGCTCACTAATGCCTAGGATATCAATCTTCCGTTTCATTTTTGACAACTTCCAATTTTCCTTGATTCATACTTTGTATATTCCACTTTCCAATTATTACCATATTTTTATGCACTAACATGCATCTTCTGTGTTTGTTTGCTGGCCACGTCCTCACTCTCACAAGCACTGCCATGCCAATCTTCTTCCACATGTTGCTGTAAAAAAATTAGCATAGACCACTTAGGAAAATACCTCATGGTGGGAGAGCATGGCCAGCAAACATACACAGAAAGTGCGATTTGCATAAAAAATATGATAATACATGTCTGCAGTTGTTTCTTCTCATTTCGAATCATGCTACATCAGGAAATGAAGGTCCCAAAAGCTTGACTCCATCCACTTCATGAAGGTCAACTCTTCTTTTAGGAGGCAGCTCTTCCGCAGTGGTATTTTGAGTGCCTTCCAACCTCAGGGGCTCGTCTTCTAGCACTATATCAGACAATGTTCTGCTGCTATCCATGAAGTTTTCACTGGCCAATTTGTCCAGAAGTAGATCGCCAGGTCCTTCTTCCCAGTCTGTCTTAGTCTGGAAGCTTCCCTGAAACGTGCCCACCATGGGTGATCCTGCTGGCATTTGAAATACTGGTGGCTTAGCTTCCAGCATCACAGCAACATGCAAGCCACAACAGTACAACAAACTGACTGGTAAGTGGTAGTAGCATATATATATGAATAGTCAATACTCAAAGATTTTAATTTTGAAAAAATATTTCAATGAAAACTTTGTAATCATTTACCCTAAAGTTATTTTTATCACTCCTAAACAATAAACTATACAATAGTATAAACAGATATTTGTAAATAACATCCTTTATTAAAATAATTATAGATTAACAAACTCTAAATTTCCTATGCAATATAGAGCAAAACTGAAAGAAATGCAAACTAGGTACAAGCTAAATTACTTGTCTTAATAAACCTCAACTGTTATTAAAAACATTTAACTCCATGATTTAACTTGGATGTTGAACATTCATTCAAAATGTTCTTTAATTTTTCTCACTTACATGTTTCTAGGCACTGGAAAAAAAAAACCCCTCAGTCTAACCTCTCTAGCAAGCTCTTTATATACTTACTGCCTTCATGGTGTTTTCCAACTGTCTGTCTTAAACAGAGTCCTTGCTGGCACTGGCTTGTTGCTAGTCAGTATTTAGCTCTCTGTGTAGCTAAGAGAGAGCAACCATCTGCTTCACACAGTTTTTCATTCCTGTGATAGCTTTCTGCTCTTTCCTCTTCCAACTCAGAAGCAGAAAGCAAGAGAGAAAACAAAAGCATCTTAGGTCCACAAGAAGCTGCAGAATACCCAAGAGAGTTTCCTTCCAATCAAGAAAATGCTTCCTTAGCAACCAAGTCACTAAGGCCAGTTAACATCTTTTCTCCATCAATATTCAATTTACATGGAAACCCTTTTTGGTTAAGCCCTTCAGTTCTACAATGCGCTTTCTGCCAGAGAAAAAGGTGCTTCTGTCTTAAAGGAGCCAGACCCCTTCTCCTAAATGTCTCTAAGTGCAATTTCAATTTAACATAAAGTGTTAGGTGATTTGCTCAAAGGGCGTTAGGAACTGGAAACAGAAATGGAATAGAATTAAGTGCAATCAACCAACATATGCCCAAAGTGACACTGAACATTTCAGAACAACAAGAGATCGGATACTAAGGATAGTAAGAGACGTAGAAAAGACACTTTGTAGCTGTCATGGCTTCATACATGCCTTCGCTGATTTATGTCCCTTCCACATAAGCGACAAAGCCCAGGTTACCACTAAATAATCACAATCTCAGTAGAATCCCAGGGAAAAGATGAATGGAAGAGAGAAGCATGGACAGTAACAAAACCAAGGAATTTCTTTTCAGGTAAGAACGTCCGAAATTAAAGCTTGTGAGGAACTAGTATTTCAAAGTCAGGAGCTACTTCAGAAGCTGTAAAATCTATAACACATTTAAAGAAGAGGAAGTGGTTTTATAAAAATATACTAATGTACAGTGAAAATTCTCTCTCCTCCCAAAGATTTCAAGCTGTGAGATGGAAAGTTACATTTTTCCAAGTCTCACATAATTAAATTACTATACTGTATTCTGATTAGAGTAAAAAAAAAACTTGACAGAAATACTGTAGAATGGGTAATTAGCTGTCTTCTGATGTTTATTTTCCAGGTCTTGATGAATCGAAGTCCTCTGTTGAACAATTTTTAAAGTTTCTTCAAATTCTATATACAATGCAATGTAGAACAACTTCAAATTATACAGTAATTGCTAATAGGCACTATAAATCATGGTGCAGGACTCGGTAATGTTTCATTCTGTTATACATAAGGTCGTTATAAGTTGGAACCAACCGGACGGCACCTAACAACACCACTATAAATCATCCTTCAGCTGTTTTGGTAGCATTTCAGTATCGACTTGCCATACCACTGTATCTCAAAACAATCCTTGCTACTAACAGTTAAAATACAGAATTTCAAAACCAGTTTTGTTTCTAATTTTGTCACTTAATGTTTGTAAGACTCTCATCCCACTTGCATAAAGATCTATTCTGAAACAGTAAAGTTGCCTTAAGGTTGCCCTTAATAAAATGAACATTTGTTAACCCTTTGCTTCCATCATGTTATTTGATCCTTATAACCACCCTGTGGATTGTCACTACATCCTTTTCTAGTTGAAGTATGTGAGGCTGAGAAAGAGTGAGGAGAGGATACTCAACAACAACAGGTGTTTGACTTCCACAGCACTGGGCAGGTGTTTTCTTTCATGACACCATTTAATGCACATATCCACATCATCCCCCCCTCCATGCACAGCCCCAGGCCCCATCTCCTGACTGCCCATAAATATTTGGGGCCCTGTTTTACAGATGAAGAATTTGGGGCTCAAAGAGGTTCAGTAGCATGTGCAAAATCACACAGTTAAAATGAGGGAAAATAGGGAGTAAAACCAAATTTGTCCAACTCTAAAGCCCTTGCTCTTTCAACCACGCCACACCACCTGCCACCCAAAGCCCATGGCAGCCCCATTATTCAACTCTCCAAATCCCTTCCACTGGCGGTTAGCAATCACCAAGGGTCTAAGGTAGCATTTTTCAAACGTGAGTGTTGAGTCATCCATTAACAGGTAGGAAAGCAATTTGGTGGGCCCCGACTAGACTTTTTTTTTTTTTTTTTTTTTAAAGAAAATACAGCAGAATAGATTAATAGAATAGAGTAAGAATAAGAACTGTTTTATGAACCTTCGTTTCAGGGATGCATGTGTGGAGTGTGTAGGTCCTGATGTAAAATGTGTATCTCATTATGGGTTTACATAAAAAAAGTTTGAAAGCCACTGGTCTCAGAGGATGCTCTGACACGGACCTGGGTCGTGAAGACTTAACAAAGTACTGAAAACTACTCAATGCTCAGCTCTCTTCACTTAAATAACATCAGGAAACATAAGACAGGAAGCCCTTCTCAGACGAGGCAGAAAAAGGATTACCTAGAATCAGCATAGGAGGTAGATGCTGATTGTATAATTACACACCTCCTTCACAGCAGCTCCAGTCCATCAAGTAGATAGTATAGTTTATTTTTTACAACACTAATTATGTAATTATCCATAACACTAAATCAGTTCCAGCTGATTCAGTCTAGCACAGGTTTCCTGAAACATTCATTTGTTTATTATTTTTAAAAAGAGCACGAAACTACCAATCATCTTATATGTAAAAGTTCCAGTGCAGATGATGGATAAACCTTCCTTGAAAAAGATCTTATGTCAAATATGATACTGTTAGTCCTTCACGATAAATACCTAGAAGCTTCTAAAAATAACAGATTTCAGACAAGTGTATTCACATTTTTTTCTTCATTATTTCACAAAATATCTATTGTAGAGCAATAATGCCATGTTGGATATTTTCAGGAGTTCCTGAGTGGTGCAAGAATTTGGCTACTAACTGAAAGGTTGTGGTTAGAACCTACTCAGAGGTGCCTCAGAAGAAAGGCCTGGTGATTTACTTCCAAAAAATCAGCCACTGAAAACTCTCACACACATGGGGTTGTCGTGAGTCAGAGCTGACTTCATGGCAACTGATTTATCCACACACATACACACATATATTCACAAAAAACTTTTCTATAGAATAAAAATCACTTGTTCTTTATAATACTTCTGGTATATCATTCATTCAAAATTATTTCCTGAGAATGTGCTACAAAAATAAATAAGCTATGGATCCTACACTCAAGGAGCAGTTGATTAGAGGAAATATAACCGTAGACACTATGGCTTCCACTCAGCTGCTTTCTAGCACCTCTGAGCAAAGCTATAGCCCCAGCCACCAGCCAATACCTGCAACAGTGCCAGAACATCCAGAAAGACTCACTAGATACTCTCTAACAAGCAAGAGAAGAATACAAAGAATAAACAGACAAGGACCAGGGCCAGGACAAAGCACGCAAATTATAGATCCCATATAGTACTCCTGCCCACATATTCACACTACCTCTTGGCTCTGCTTAACCCCTCAAACCTGTCTGACACAGTCAAACACCACTTACCCATTAACTGAAAAGAAGAACTGGTACATACCAAATGGGTCAGGGCAATCACTCAGGATTCTCCTCACTTTTTCCCCACCTAACCTCACTGCAGTCTTACCTCCCTAACTCCAAATCCTTGATATCATCATTCCCTAACTGTTTGTACTGCACTTCCTTGTGTTTAAATCTTGATTTTCCTTAATGGATTCTGACTTAGTCTGTCTCTTCTACTCTCAGGACTCCCTATAACTTGAATAGGAATCCCATATTCAGGAAACTAACAATACACCAGCAAGCTGGATGACCTCATACCCTTCAGGAGGAAAAACCCTGCTAAAAACTGCAACTACTTCTCAGACCAATCTAAAGTCACAACTCAGAGTTTTATGTTCCACCTAAAATCGTTTGCTTTAGTGCTGAATCTCTATAGCTTCCCACA
Source organism: Dugong dugon (assembly GCA_030035585.1). Classification (NCBI taxonomy): domain Eukaryota; kingdom Metazoa; phylum Chordata; class Mammalia; order Sirenia; family Dugongidae; genus Dugong; species Dugong dugon. The sequence continues at coordinate 86,748,328 of CM057460.1, read as the reverse complement.
ACTACCTCTACACTCATCATCATGTACAACCCCTATGGTCATTTGCAAGATCCCAAGATGTACAATATGGTGGAAAAGGAACACGACACTAAGGTTAATCCCAACACCACATATCACCAAAAGAGTATTGATTTGGAGGAACATTTGTGGGAACTGGCATCATCTTAAGAATGCCCAGGATATGCTGCCACCTCTCTGTAAGAATTGAAAGTCACTGTAGACACAGGATTTGTTGATGGGTTCATAAAGCAGATAGAGGGATAGATGAAATTCCTCCCCAGACCCCAAATTTCTTGTTGCCAGATCTCAACCATGTATTTTTAAGTCAGCCTGAGCTATGAGAATGCCAGCTGTCAAACTGGAAAGCCACAGACACTTTATTTGAGGTTATTGCCCAAGATCATCTATGCCCAGCTCTATACTCCAGGCTCTTGACTAGGCTTCCCATTTTCAGTCCCACTATTGCCCTTGGATTCATCTTCGTTTGTATGGGTTGACCTTCAATACTCCCCAAGACCTCTGCCTTAGTGAGTGGAGATGTTGGAATCATTATCACAGAATAATATTGAAAATTACAGTCAGAAATTAAAATTTACTGTCACCAGTATCACAAAACAAAAAGAAGAAAGAATTTTAAGAAAGGACTTTGTCAATAGTGTCTGCCTTAATTAAATAGTGCTGCTATAACAGAAATACCACAGTTGGGTGGCTTTAACAAACAGAAATTTATTTTCTCACAGTTTAGGAGGCTAGGTATCCGAATTCAGGATGCCCACTCTAGGAAAAGGCTTTCTCTGTCGGCTCTGGAAGAAGGTCCTTGTCTCTTCTGAGCTTCTACTCCTGGGCGATCTTCATGTGGCTTGGAATCCCTCTTCCTCCATCTCTGCTTCTTTTGCTTGCTTGTTTAATCTCTTTCATATCTCAAAAGAGACTGACTCAAGATATACCCTATACTAATTCTGTCTCATTCATATAACAAAGACAACCCATTCCCAAATGCGATTATAACAGGCATAGAGACTAGGATTTATAATGCATATTTTTGGGGGATGAAATTCAATTTATAACAGTGTCAAATATTGTAATGTCATCAAGGAGGACGAAGACAGAAGATGTGATGATTATAAGGTAACTAGTAACTTAGAGGAGCATTGGTGGTGCAGTGGTTAAGAGCTCATCTGCTAACCAAAAAGTCAGCAGTTCGTATCAACCAGGTGCTCCTTGGAAACCCTATGGGGCAGTTCTACTCTATCCTATAGGGTCGCTATGAGCTGGAATCGACTCAAAGAAATTTCCATAGTGTGATTTTGATAGAGGCCAAAAGAAAAAGTGTTGAAGTTGGAATGAGTGACAAAAGAGTGAAGGTACTGTACAGTACCTATCCAAGAAATCTGATAGTGAGGGAAAGAAGAAAGTTAGGATTGTAGAAGAGGATTGGGAAGTGGCGATAAAGGACCAAGGGTCACGGAACATAGGTGTTCTTGTGGTCATTTCTGAAATGGCCAAGGACAAGACTAAGAAAGAAGGCAAGAGAAATAAAAAGAAAACTGATGTCATTAAGGACCTCAAGACAAAAGGAGTATACAGAGCACATTCAAAATGAGAAAGACATAAAACTGTTGAAAATTAGGAGTTTCTGAACAGACAGGAGGATTTCAAAGGACGAGATCATCGTATTTTTCCCTTTTGTTTCACATCTAACAAACCTAAAGGAAGTCTGAGAGAATTATTTCACAATAATTACTGGAATGCGGGCATTTAATAATGTCACTTCAGAATAGTCACCGGTCATTTTAACTATCTCTTCCAAAAAAGCCTTGTCAATTTCAGATTACAACTACTTCTTTTCTTTTCCTTCAAAATAAGCTAAGTTCAAGCAACCAGAGCAGAGACCAGGTTTAATTTGCTGGGCTGCTGTACCACCTGACCCACTGGTCTTAGGAAATAGCATCCTCTCGGGCATCCATCCAGCCTGAGAGCCTTCCTACTTTTTTCAATCCTTTCTAACTCAGCTATAGCTAAGACAAATATGTAATCTCTATCCTAAGGCTCCTTTGAGGTCAGCTAGTAGTAGATGTAATTTCTCTCAATATTCATCACAAGCACATACAGACTAACAGTTTGCTAAGAGCAAGGAATACCTCTAAAACAGCAAATTTGCAAACGCCATACTGAAGAACATTATTGAAGTTCCCATATCCCATGTATGCAACCAAAAACAATACTGTTAAAACACTCTGATAGTTTTAACAGTAAGAGTTTTTCTCCTTAGCTTTTCATTTTGAAAAGCTTTCATTTAGTTATTTCCATTTACTTTAAGGTAAAATTATTGTTACTTACTCTTAGGCAAAAAATTTGTAAATAAACTTCAACAAAATATCCCTGGCCACTTTATTTAATAGGGATCATTTAATAAACAAGCAATAAATTGATCATGACAAAATATTTATACTAATATAGCTGAGTTTTAGTTAAGTTAGCAGTACAGTGGTGTCACAGATTGAATTCTGTCCCCCAAAAAATATGTGTATCAATTTGGCTTGGCCATGATTCCCAGTATTGTGTTATCGTCCACTATTAGTCATCTGATGTGATTTTCCTATGTGTTGTAAATCCTAATCTCTGCCGGTGGTGAATGAGGCAAGACTGGATTATGTTGAAGAGGATTAGGGTGGGATGTAACACCCTTGCTCAGGTCATGTCCCTGATCCAACGTAAAGAGAGTTTCCCTGGGGTGTGGCTTGCACCACCTTTTGTCTTATGAGAGAGAAAAGGAAAGGGAAGGAAGCAGAGAGTAGGGGACCTCATACCACCAAGAAAGCAGCTCAGGGAGCAGAGTGCATCCTCTGGACCTGGGGTTCCTGTGCTGAGAAGCTCCTAGTCCAGGGGAAGATTAATGAGAAAGACCTTCCTCTAGAGCCCACAGAGAAAAAGAAAGCATTCCCCTGGAGCTGACGTCCTGAATTTGGACTTCTAGCCTACTAGACTGTGAGAAAATAAATTTCTCTTTGTTAAAGCCATCCACTTGTGGTATTTCCGTTCCAGTAGCCTTAGATGACTAAGACAAGCAGGGAGAAGAGAAATTCTAGATAGTTTCAACCCAGAAAAATAAGATACAGGCTATATTAGTTTCTGGCATTTATGTGCCAGGCACTGTGCTAGATGGTAAGGACACAGTGGTGATGTCAGTGACCTAATCAACTCAGTCTAGTAGAAGGGTTCAGAACCACTACTCCAGTTTGAAAAAGGTTGTGCTCCCTACCCTCAAAATACTCCTATCTGCATTTTTTAATAAAGGTTCTTTAATATTGAGCATTTCAGATATAGTGGAAGAAATTTTGGGAGCTATACGAGACCTATTACATAGGTAGCCGTCTACATGTATGACTATCCCTAGTTCTGGGCAATTGGTTTGCGGTAAAATAATATTCTACATAACAGTTAGCCTTCACCTGGTATTCAAAAAAAAAAAAAAAAATCCTGAAATGTAGCTACTTCATTCGAGCTACTAACAACAACAACAACAACAAAAAATTCAACAACCCCTTTAACACCTGAAGAGTACAGATTAACATGAGAGTGAGATTTCACATTTCCTTTGTAAGATTCAATTTCTTCAGAATATATAACAGGATTGTTGTGGAGCCCAGCATGGAAAATTATGCAGACAGATAATTCTTTCACCTCATAAAAGATTTTTAAACTGACTTTTTCATTTAAGGAATAAAAAGAATTAAAATATAATTAAAAAATAATTGGAAAGCCCAAATATTTTAGATTCTATTTAATTTTTTTCAATATCAAATTTAATTGTAACATATCCTAAATGTATCTCTCTCCATACACGGAGTTTCCATTGGCTTCAGAAAAATCAAAGGAGGTAAGAGTACTAAATAGTGGTTTCGCTTTCATTTATTTTAGATTTGATTATAAAGCCAAGATATCTTGCTCAGAAATTCACCATGAAAAAGACTCACAGAAAGTTTGAAACCACCAAACAATCCACTGTCTTTAAAAAGCAGTATCATGGGAAGCATCTCAAGCTCATTAAAAGAAATGGAGGGAACACACAGTTACAGCAATTAAAATTAAAAAAAAATTGATTCTCTCTTTGCTCTGCCAAGAAGAGCAGAGAACAGAGAATTTCAAAAGTGGAAGACATTTAGGTTACAGGTTCTCACTGAACCTAATATACTCTCTGAATTTTGCAAAATGATATAACTCAAGTACCAAGGGCTTAGAGAAGAAAGAAGGTTCAGTAGGAGATGGAGAATGTCCCTGCCTTTATATAAGACTTCCTGGCTTCAGAATATAACACCAAATTGCATTATGATTCTCAAGTCACAGATTTTACTAGATGGTTCTAACAATTTTAGTGTCACATCTCTGTATGTGGTTTTTGATGAGTTCTAAGAATAAGTAAACAAATGCTTCTGTCATACACTAGTTACAGAAATATAGTTTGTATACTGCATACTATATCTAGCTTAATAATAAAATAATTCTCCATTTTATTGGAACTGCAAATCCTAATCAGAACTAATAAGAATATCTGATTCTTTCCCTTCTCAAACACCACCACCACTCCATGGCATATATTTACACTTTAAATTACATAGAATTAAAATTAATCTTGTCTTTGAATTTTGTCATGATACCTTTAGAAAAACACAAAGGTGGGGTTGAGTTTTGCTGCATTAATAGTTATTTCCTAAAAAAAAATTCATGCATCTATCAGCATTAGATTCATCATTTCAATCAATAAATAGTGAGTTACCACTACACGTGCTTTCATTTGTATCTATACATATTAAACATAACAGACTTTCTGGTATTTTAATGTTACTTTAATAATTACATTTTCAAATACTAGGAGTAAGCATGCTTACTACTCATCATTTACATTCATCAAAATGTCTACACTTCAATCTAAAAAATAGCAGTTGCTTTGTAGAGAAATTGTTAACACTTACTGAGAACTGTGGCTTGTCATTTGTTCCATTCTAAAATAACATAATATCCTGACATACGAGTCTATTTTGGACATACAAAATAGAACTCATCCAAGAAGCCGCTTAATAAAATCCTTAGGGCAAATGAGAGTATATCTGAAGCCCTGGTTACCTCAGAGATCATCATTCTCTGAATATGTTGTTTTGGCAGTTGAGATCATCTCCTGTTGGTGATTCTCGGCTTCATGCTTCAGGGAATTTATGACAGGTTGTTTTTTGTTGAGGGCTTCACTCTATGTAATATTCTACCTGCCATGGTCTAAGGAAAATCCCAGCTAGTGGACTACAAGGCCCTAGGACAAAAAATATTTTTTCCAGTAGCATACTATTGCTATTTTTATGACTCCATCATTTTCATAGTTTTTAAAAATGTAATATGAAGGTGTAACCTGAGGCTCTAAAGTAATGAGGACAGTAAATGAATAAATAAAATATGCTCAGTACCCATCTCTGATGCCTCTTCAAAAGGAAGAAATGGAACTTCAGTAATCTAACTTCTGACAGAAGAATCCAAACCTCAATGATATAAAAACTATTGACCAACTTAAATAGGCATAGGTATCCAAATTGTATTAGTAAGGGCAGTATCTGGGTCATCTCTATTCCTTGAAAATAATTCAAATCCTCATAAACGAAGCTGTTAAAGATTAGAAAGATATAACACAATGTCAGCTAGAAAACTGGCTCTACACAAAAGACTTTCAGACATTTCTTTCTTCTAAGCATTGACTAATAATTTTTATGCTGATGATCAACATTCAATATCCATGTTGGACATTCATCTCACTATTTCCTTTTCAAAGGGATTTAATGGTAAACCTGATAGAAAACTTATACCTTGTTTTTATAATATCACTCTCATCTTTTTTAGCCAGTAAGTTAATTTAGAATCTTATAAAATATTTTTAAAGTTTAGCAGTTATTTTGCAATACTGCATACATACAAATTTTAAAGGTTAATAAATGACTAATTTTCATCAATAAATTGTATAATTAGAATACAGAGCTGTGTTCCCACTTCCATTCTCAAGCAATCATTTCATTTATATAAATAAGGCCTCATTAAAGACTTTCCACAAGATTATGTTCATTAAAGCAGACCAATTGTTAAATGATGTATTTTGTTACTGTTAAATGATCATATCTTAATTTCTCTAAGCAAAGCCTCAGTTTAAAAAAATCATAAACTGATAAAATGAATTGTTAACACCAACACACATTTATGAACATAAGTGTCACATATAATAAGATATCCCAAGGGCCAACATCGGGTATGTTGGCTCCTGTTGAAAACATTCATTTATATTCAGAGGATTTTAAATCAATGCAATGGATTTCTGTTGGTCGCTGGTAAAGAAAAGATCTTGTTCAAAAACGGTTCTGTGTCTCATTTCACAAATTCAGAAATGTCACAAGACAAACTATGCTAACTACTCTCAGTAAATGTTTTGTCCAATATGATAAACCTTAAAGAACTCCTGTTCCCCAAAACCAGCACTAAAAGACACCTCAATACATTTGGTAGATTCCTGAGAATCATCTCATTCTTTTAACTATCATTTTAAAATATTATTTTATAAATTCAAAGAAGATATAAATTATGATTTTCACAAAGACTTCACTCTATTATATTTTAATTAGGTTTTAAAAATCCTATGGAAAGCCTATCTACATATCACTGTTGACAATCTCACAGGCATAAAAATTAGGAGTCCAGCTGTCTTCCTACAGTCAAAGCTATTGGTTCAGGTTAGAAAAGGAAGGTGTGTTGTTTCCCATGACATACAAAAGATTTTTTGAAACAAATATTAGCAGAAGTGTGCCTTTTGAATATCTTTAAATAGGAAATGTGATGTTCAGATAAGGAACCATTGGTCTCTAAATTTCAAAGAGAATTTAGAGGTCCTCTAGCTCAGTCTTCTACACAATGCAAGAATAGTTTCTATAATAATCAAAGCTAGGGATAAGAAGCCAGTGGTCCAAGGACCATTGGTAGCCCACAGATACAGCCTATTTAGCCTGCACAGGATTTTTTGTTTTTTTAAATTAAGCCAACACAAAAAAAGTCCGGATCTATGCCTTTGCTTGAAAATTCACCTGGAGCTGAGTGTCTGCTGCACCTTTAGATGAGGCATGCTCTCTCTACTTTTCCATAGCTCCCACCACTTCCAACCAGCCCACTTCACTCATCTTGTCACCTTCCCAGCTGCTTTAAGCATCCGACTATTTGAATCTGTGACCACTGTTCCAGACGGATAGCTATCCACTCCGTGGCTGAACATCTCCACGATGGGGAGGGAGCTCATAATTTTGCAACTTCATTGTAGGCAACTCTAAATATTAGAGAGATTTGTCTAGAATAATTTCTAGACACTGGACCTAATTGTGCCCTTGGAGGCAATCAAATTTTAAGTCTACTCTCTCTTCCACAGGAAAGCCTCCTAGATATCTGAAGACAACCAACCTTCCCAGGTCTTCAGTTTTAGTTCAACAGTCCCACAGCCCCCCAACTATTCCTCACAATGATATGTTTTCAAGCCCACTCACTGTCCTTGGCACGTTCCTTAGTATGAATTAACTCTATTTATGATTTATTTATCATTTAACTATTATTTATATATTCATTTTTTATTCTAGTTATAAAAGTTTTTCACAAGTAATAATGTAATATTTCCCTAATCAATATCAGTAGTTCTCAAATGTTTTGGGACCCTTTTACACTCATAATATTCATTAAGGATCCCAAAGAGCTTTTGTTTAAGACAGTTATGTGTATTGATATTTACTGTACCAGATATAGAAACCAAAATTTTAAAAAATATTTAATTAGTTTTAAAATACAAGTTAACCTAATAACATATTTCTACAAAAGTAAGTATATTTTCCACCAAAAATAAACAGTGAGACAAGTGGCATTGTTCTACATGTTTGCAAATCTTTTTAATGTCTGGCTTAACAGAAGACAGCTGGATTCTCGTATCTGCGTTTACACTCAATCTGTTGCAGTATCACACGTCAGGTAGCATCCGAAAACTCAGGAGACAATGAAAATAAAAATATGCAAATACCACCTTAATATTATTATAAAAATAATTTTGACCTTGTGGATCCCCAGGGGTTCCGAGACCGTGCTTATGCTTTAATTAATATAGTTTAAGTTCCAGTTAGTTTTTCTAGCATCCAGGTCATTCTTTTTGCTTATCTTGAGCTTCTGGTCAACTAAAATCGCCAGTTTTTTCCTCACACAAATTGCTGTGAAGCCAAGCCTTTCCCTTTAAATATAAACGCAAACCTTATACATCTGTTTCTCCATAGATTTCATTTTGTTGGCTTCAGGTTACTCTTTGGTAGTGGATGCTATTGGTGCCCTGCCCAGATGCCCCTTAAAGGTGGTGCACTCATCCCCACTCAGCTGCTGTGATTGTTGGCTGATCACTCATAGCTGCCCTCTTCTCTGCAGAATTACTCTCAGTAAAACTGGAGCCACCTTAACAGTCATTTAGCCAATGACTGGCTGACAGGTGAATGTCTGTCACAGAACACAAAAGGCCAGCCCTAATGACGCAAAGTGAGACTAATTCTGTGCTCCAGAGCTTCCCACGGAATTAGACTGAAGTTTGTCTCTAGTAACATGACATTTATTCTTAGCTTTTATCCCTTGCTCTATCCTGCTTCCCTCCCTCCCTTTCTTCTAAGAGCACATCCTTAATAAATCACTGGAGCAGGAATCCCCATCTCTGGCTCTGTTTCTAGTGAACCTGACCTAAGCCATCTTTCATCCCATCAGGATTATTGCAATCTTGACTCTGTCATACATCATATCCTAACCATTTCAGCAGTGCAGCATTTCAAATACGTTAAGCATTTTATTATACAGTAGTACTTGGGAAAAAAAACTAGCTACCATCGAGCGGATTCCAACTCACGGTGACCCTACAGGACACAGTAGAACTGACCCATAGGGCTTACAAGGCTGTAATCTTTATGGAAGCAGATAGCCATGTCTTTCTCCCACGGAGCTGCTGATGGGTTCAAACCGCTGACCTTTCAGTTAGCCGAACACTTAACCACTGTGCCACCAGGGCTCCTTCATAGAGTAGTGCAATGGTTCTTAAAGTATGCTACCTGGACCAGCAGGAGCCCTGGTGATGCAGTGGTTAAGATCTACAGCTGCTAACAAAAAGGTCGACAGTTCGAATCCACCAGCTGCTCCTTGGAAACCCTATGGGGCAGTCCTACTCTGTCCTATAAGGTTGCTGAGTCAGAACTGACTCAAAAGCAACGGGTTTGGTTTTTGACCAGCAGCATCAGCATCACCTGGGAACTTGTTAGAAATGCAAATTTCAGGCCTCACTTCAGACCTACTGAACCAAAGACTCTAGGGGAGGGGCCCAGCAATTTGTGGTTTAACAAGCCCTTCTGGTGATTCTGATGCCCACTAAAGTAGCAAAGAAAGAACATTTGACATCAGAAGACTTTCACAGGAAGGCTATCTTTGGAATCTACTAGCTATATGACTAGGAAAAATCACTTAACTTCATTAACTTTATTCATAAATTAGTCATATTAATATCTATTTTCACAGGGTTTTTCTGAGGATTAAAGGAGATAAAACAACTACTACAGTAAACTGGCACATAATAGGTAATCAATAAATGGTCATTATAAGTACTATTATTTTGTGAGAATTAAAAGTTAATACATGAATATATTAATGTTGGCACAAAAATTTGTTGAAAGAGAATCTGTTAAAATCATTAATAAAAGTATAGATCAGAGCTAAGCAAATAGCAGAGTTCTCATGGCACAATAGTTACGTGATCAGCTGCTAAACAAAAGGCTGGCAGTTTGAGCCCACCCAGAGGTGAAGGAGAAAGACCTGGAGATCTGTTCCTGTAAAGACTAGCCTAGGAAACCCTATGAGGCAGTTCTACTCTGTCATATGCGGTCGTTATGAGTCAAAAATTGACTCTGGCACCTAACAACAACAACCAAATAGCGGTACTCTAGAACTCTACAGAAGCACTTCTCTCAAACTTGGTATCACTCACTCATATATCTGTATTATTTTGGTACGGTTATTCAACGACCTAAAAAGATAACTGATTATTAACTTAGGAGAAAATGTAGAAACGTTATTTTAGCCCTTTAATCATTATATTTTTAGGATCACAAAACAATGTATTTTACCTAACCCTTGTTTCAAAATGCTGAGGGCCATAGTTACTATGAATTTATCACTTTTTAAGACATAAGTGATGTAACTTTTGATAAGTGATGGCTAAAAATGAAAAATAATGTTGATCTACACAATTGCTTAAAAGGCCATGAAGTTCGTTAATCATCACAAAACTACCAATAATTTTTCATGATTGACAGAGTCCATCCTATAAATACACTTATGGCTGAATTTGATAATTTTACAAATTAGGATTATAATCACTTGAGCTCATCTGTCTATCACGACTACAATCAATCCTCTTCATGAAATTTGCTTAAACACTATATTTTTAAAATGCCAGCAGTTCATTGCATTTGTGAGACAAACAGTATATGGCTCTTCCCTATCTAATTACATTCCACCTACATATGTATCTAAATTGTCATAATATTTTCTACCGATGTCATAAATAGGAATACTGTTAAGAGAAAACTTTTCTGAGATATTTAAAAATTAAAAAACTATAAATTTCAAATCATCATACCTACAAACATACCACAAAGTGAATAAAAATTATGCACAAACCTATGATGAAGGAAAAACACTTAAGAGAAAGCTACAATTCTGCCTGCCCAATTACTGATCTAGGAAAGTGAAACATTATACATACAGTTCTAATGAAATGTTTTACATTGCCTTAATTAGTGTACCTTTTTTTTTTTAGTGAGAGTCATTCTCAGTTGTCTCTGTACCACATCACTGAGATAGCAGTAGCATCGGTTGAAATAACTGCTATCTTCCAACCAGAAGGCTATTTCCAACTCTAGAAGGCAGGAAGAGAACACGATTCGATAGGAAGTGTTACAGAGTCTCTGCTCCCTTCTGGTTTCTTCTTGTTTCTCCATTTACACCCCTGCATTTACTTGCATAATTATGTTGTTGTTAGCTGCTGATGAGTTGCCCTCTACTCATGGCAACCCCATGAACCCTATAAGCAAACTTTGTGCCGTCCTGTGCCATCCCTATGATCAGTTGCAGACTGAGGTTTCACTGGCCGATTTTCAGAAGTAGATCCTCAGGCCTTTCATCCTAGTCTATCTTAGTCTGGAAGCTCTGCTGAAACCCATTCAGCATCATAACAACTTGAAAGTCTCCACTGATGGACGGGTGGTGGCTGCGCATGAGGTAAACTGGCCGGGAATTGAACCTGGGTCTCCCGCATGAAACATGAGAATTCTGCCATGGAACCACTGCAAAATTACAGCATATACATGAAAAAAGACAACTGCATGTGTGACATTATCAGTATTAATAATAACAGTACTTTATACTTATTAAGTCCAACCTAAAATAAACAAGAAAGTAGGGTATTTTGGAAAAGAAGACTGAGATTTACTCAAGGTTACACTGCTAGTAAGAGGCTAACATAGGATTAGAAAACAGAACTTCTGATTCCAAGTCTAACATTCTTTCTTCCAATTGTGCTTTGCTATAATCTGAATAAAAACCTCCCAGAAAATAGGCAGTATAAATTTACTATGGGTTACCAAATGATAATTATAAATAAAACACTGGAAGTTGACTGAAGACCAAGGGCTTATTATCAGATTCCACTCCTATGACTACTCCACAAACATAAACTATTAAAAACCCACTGCAAGTCTCTCTTGTAAACATTGTTAATTTTTCTATGTATGTTGATTGCTGAAAAAGACATCTTACCTAGTAGGAACTAAACTATTTCAGAATTCAGTCGATTCTAGAGTGACTCACTTGGGAACCCTGTTTATATCAAGATACAGAGGTATCTGATCCTTCGGGGGAGCTAGTTCCAGGGAAACTAAATCTAAAGTTTTAGTCAAATACCAAATACTTATCGAGTTATATTACCTCCATGGGGTTTACAGTCTAAAGGAGCTGTCTGGCTTTAAACAATAAGTACAAGTCTAAGAGTCCTAAGAAAAATAAATAAAGGATAGGTACTTTTAAGGCAAATCCCTGAAGAGAAAGAACAGGAATAAACAATACTGAAAAAAAAAAAAAAAAAGCAGCTAAGAAAATCTTATCTGATTAGAAGTGGGTAAATTACTTCTAAGCGATATATAACTCAGGTAAATATGTACATATCTATGTAGTAGTAATCTTTTAATTACTGTTTCTGCTACGTAGGTGGATAAAAAAAGCTTGGCGATACACCGAGACGGGATACTGGACCATCTTTCCCTGAACTTTAAATCTTCCTCTGTTATTTGTGAAGGGACAGAGTGAGATGACCATCTGAGCCATGATATTAAAGGAAGCTTACAAGGATGGACAGGGAGTCCAAGTGAAACCACTGAACCAAACAAAAATAATCCCAAGGATTTCTAGGAGGTGAGAGAAAAGAGTTAAGGATTTCACTCTTTGAAGAGATAAACAACAAAAGAAAGAATAATGACTTAAATCCTAAGAGTGAAAGGATAGTTCAAAGGCTGTTAACCAAACTTGGATTCTATTGTTTATACCATATAACCTACTTTCTTCACCTAACATGAACATTTAACACTTGTAATTAAGTAGCTACCTACAGGTCAATTTTTACTGACTGCATCCTTCGTAGATATGTGCCATTCTTTAATTAATCCACCACTGTTGTACAGTTCAGTTGTTTTCATTTTTCCTATTACAAATAATGGTGAGATGGATATACCTGCAGGTAAATTTCTGTGCACATCTCTCATTATTTTATGAGTATTTATCTGCAATTTGCTTTGATATAAAAGTAATGCATTAAAAAATTAGATGTATCAATGGGTGGATAGAGGGATAGATACATAATAAAACAAGCACAGCAAAACGTTAATGGTAGAATCCAGGTGGTAAGTATATGGATGTTTACTGTAAAACTCTTTAAACTTGTCCATATGCTTGAATTTTCTTCATAATAAAATGTTTGAAAAATTTATACTCTATGAGAATAAATTCCTTGAATTGGAATAGAGTGTTCATAGTAAGTATACATCTTAAAACTTTGTGAAGTTAAAACCTCAACCAGAAACTGTCAGTTCCCTCATACTCTCAGCACTACTTATAAGTGATTTTTAAATCTTTGCCAAATTGTAAGACAAAAACTGGTAATTCGTCTTTAAAATATTATTTCTATGTTCATTTTTAAGTGACTATGTTATAAACTGAAAAGCTTCCTAACATGCTTGGCTCCAGATTTGATATTGGTTATTCAAACCATGAAGCAGTAATCAAGATTCAAGCACCTACCCAGGGTCACCTGCTTCTTAGTAAGCACAGTACTCTCAAGAATAACTTGCAAACCAAATTATACTGGAAAGCATTACTTCCCAGGCCAGCACCGTACACAGGCAGAGGGGATTAATGCCTAGTTGCCAAATGACTCTCTTCTCCCATTTTATTAAGATGGTCAGAATTCTAATAATTAGTGATTTCTTCCTTTGTGCTGAAGCAATTCTTCTTGTTGTTAGGTGCCATCAAGTTGGTTCCTGCTCATAGCAACCCTATGTACAACAGAACGAAACACTGTCTGGTCCTTCGCCATCCTCATGATTGTTGTTATGCTTGAGCCCATTGCTGCAGCCACTGTGTCAGTTCATCTCATTGGGGTCTTCCATTTTTCACTGACCCTCTACTTTATCAAGCATGATGTCCTTCTCCAGGGACAGATCTCTCCTGATAACATGTTCAAAGCACCTGAGATGAAGTTTTGCCATACTCGCTTCTAAGGATCATTCTAGCTGTACTTCTTCCAAGGCAGATTTGTCCATTCTTCTGGCAGTCCATAGTATACTCAGTATTCTTCGTCAACATCGTAATTCAAAGACATCAGTTCTTCTTCCATCTTTCTTACTCACTGTCGAGCTTTCACATGCTTATGAGGCGACTGAAATTACTATGACCTGAGTCAGGCTCATCATCAAAATAATATCTTTGCTATCACTTTAACCCTTTCAAGACCTATGGAACATATGGTATCCCACACAATTTTTATGCCTCTGGAGTTCGCTGAAAGGGGGTAGCCCAATTTTAAGTGCTTAGCTTCAAGGCTGAGCCTTCTGAAATGTGTGATCCTGAGTGGGAGCCTCATTTTTGTATAGGTTGAGCATTGTCTTAGGTGATGCCTCCCGGATATCTGAATTTTCTAAACTTTTGACAGGTTTGCCTTTATTTCTGTGAGATAAGCCTCCACACTATGTTTTCCAGTTACTATGTTCTAATGAGAACGTACCTATCACAAGAATAAGCTGTTGCCAGTCTTCATTCAGTCATAGTGGCCATTTTCTCTTTTATGCCATTCACTGTTTCCAGGTGTTACTGGCTCCCTTCTTTTCTAGCTTCTAAACAGTAAATAATGCCTTTCCACTAAGGAATAGTGCATTGCCCTGGTACTCTTCAAGAGATTGGAACTCCTATAAGTTATTCTTACCCTGCATTCAATCTTAGGGCCAGTCATTGCTTCCACATGTAGCAGGTGGAAATGCACCATTGTGAGTAGCTCTGCCATATTCCAGGGCAGCTGTTCCTGCTTCGTAGTTGTTAGTACTGCTTTTGTTATAATAAAGAATACACAGTAGTGGTAATTTTCCTGAGATTCCAATTCCTTTAGTTTTAATTATTTTTCCTATAAGTACTGCTTTTGCAGTAATGAAGAATGCCTTGTAGTGGTAATTTTCCTGAGATAAAAAATCCTTTGGCTTTATATATTTGGAATGTAGGTACTGCTTTTGCAGTAAGAAACAATGCATTGTATCATGTTTTCAAAAGTTTCATGAAAAACAATAAAAAGGCTAAGAAGGAGGAGACTAGAATAAAATGTACGTGTCGTCATTGCCAGGTGCCTTCATGTTTTACTGAAAGTTTTGCAAATATTCAAGAAATAAAATTAAGAACAAAAATTTTTTATCACTCACTCATATGGGCAGAATTTACACTGTTCAGAATCTGCTGGGACAAACGTGATCCCAGATAATGGGTATCAAAATCCATGCTGTTGTTTTGGTTAGGTGGCATCGAGTCAGTTCAGACTCATAGCAACACCACGTACAACAGAACGAAAAACTGCCCATCCTGTGCCATCCTCACAATCCTTATGTTTGAGCCCATTGTTGCAGCTGCTGTGACAATCCATCTTATCAAGGGTCTTCTTCTTTTTTACTGCCCCTCTACCTTACAAAGTATGATGTCCTTCTCCAGGGACTGGTAATGTCTGATAACATGTCCAAAGTATATCTTCCAAGACAGAACTGTTCACTCTACTGGCAGTACATGGTATATTCAACATTCTTCACCAACACCATAATTTAAAGGCATCAATTCTTCTTCTGTCTTCTTTATTCATTGTCCAGCTTTCGCATGCATATGAGGTGACTGAAAACACCATGGCTTGGGTCAGGGACATCTTAGTCTTCAAGGTGACATCTTTGCTTTTCAACACTTTAAAGAGGTCTTTTGCAGCAGATTTGCATAACGCGATACATCTTTTAATTTCCTGACTGCTGCTTCCATGGGCGCTGACTGTGGATCCAAGTAAAATGAAATCCTTGACAACGTCAATCTTTTCTCCATTTATCATGATGTTGCTTATTGGTCCAGTTGTGAGGATTTTTGTTTTCTTAATGTTGAGGTATAATCCACACTGAAGGCTGCAGTGTTCATTAGCAACTGCTTCAAGTCCTCTTCCATTTCAGCAAGCAAGGATGTGTCATCTGTATATTGCAGGTCATTATGAGTCTTCCTCCAATCCTGATGCTCCGTTCTTTTTCACATAATCCAGCTTCTTGTAGTATTTGCTCAGCATACAGATTGAATAAATATGGTAAAAGGATACAACCCTGACGCACACCTTCCTGATTTTAAACCATGCAGTATTTCCTTCTTCTGTTCAAACAAATGCCTCTTGTTCTACATACAGGTTCCTCATGAGCACAATTAAGTGTTCTGGAGTTCCCATTCTTCACAATGTTATCCATAATTTGTTATGATCCACACAGTCTAATGCCTTTGCAAAGTCCATACAACATAGGTAAACATCTTTCTGGTATTCTCTGCTTTCAGCCAAGATCCATCTGGCATCAGCAGTGATATCCTTCATTCCACATCCTCTTCTGAATCTGGCGTGGATTTCTGGTAGTTGCCTCTTGATGTAATGCAGCAACCATTTATGAATTATCTTCAGCAAAATTTTACTTGGGTCTGACATTAATGACATTGTTCAATAATTTCTACATTCTGTTGGATCACCTTTCTTTGGAATGGGTACAAATATGGATCTCTTCCAGTCAGTTCTCCATGTAGCTGTCTTCCAAATTTCTTGGCATAGATGAGTGAGAACTTCCAGCCTTGCATCCATTTGTTGAAACATCTCAACTGGCATTCCATCAATTCCTGAAGCCTTGTTTTTCGCCAGTGCCTTCAGTGCAGACTGGACTTCTTCCTTCAACACCATTGGTTCTTTATCATATGCTACCTGCTAAAGTAGTTGAACGTCAAACAATTCTTCTTGGTACAGTGACTCTTTGTATTCCTTCCATCTTCTTTTGATGCTTCCTGCATCATTCAATATTTTGCCCACAGAATCCTTCCCTATTACAACTTGAGCCTTGAATTTTTTCTTCAGTTCTTTCAGCTTGAGAAATGCCCAGCATGTTCCTCCCTTTTGCTTTTCCATATCCAGGTCTTTTCATATGTCATTATAATACTTTACCTTGTCTTCTCAAGCTGCCCTTTGAAATCTTCTGTTCAGCTCTTTTACTTCATCATTTCTTCCTTTTGCTTTAGCTACTCTACTTTCAAAGACAACTTTCAAAGTCTCTTCTGACATCCATTTTGGTCTTTCTTTCTTTCCTGTCTTTTTCATGACCTCTTGCTTTCTTCATGTATGATGTCTCTGATGTCATTCTACAGGTCCTCTGGTCTTCGGTCATTAGTGTTCAATACGTCAAATCTATTCTTGAGATGGTCTCTAAATTCAGGTAGTATATACTCAACTTGTTTTAATTTTCTTCAACTTCAACTTGAACTTCCATATGAACAATTGATGGTCTGTTCCGCAGGTGGCCCCTGGCCTCGTTCTCACTGATGATATTGAGCTTTTCCATTGTCTTCTTCCACAGATGTAGTCGATTTGATTCCTGTGTTTTCCATCTGGTGAGGGCCATGCGTATAGTTACTGTTTATGTTGCTGAAAAAAGGTATTTGCAATGAAGAAGTCATTGGTCTTGTGAAATTCTATCATGCGATCTCCTATGTCATTTCTATCACCAATGCCATATTTTTCAACTACTGGTCCTTCTTCTTTGTTTCCAACTTTCGCATTTCAATCACCAGTAATTATCAATGCATCCTGATTGCATGTTTGATCAATTTTAGACTGTAGAACTTGGTAAAAATCTTCAGTTTCTTCATCTTTGGCATTAGCGGTTAGTACGTAAATTTGAATAATAGTCATATTATTGGCATTAGCGGTATGTAAATTTGAATAATAGTTGTATCAACTGGTCTTCCTTGTAGGCATATGGATGTAATCCTATCCCTAACAGTGCTGTACTTCAGGATAGATCTTGAAATGTTCTTTTTGTCAATGAAAGTGATGCCAATTGTCTTCAATTTGCCATTCCTGGCATAGTAGACCATATGACTCTCCCATTCAAAATGGCCAATATCAGGCCATTTCAGCTTACTAATGCCTAGGATATCTACAAGCATTCTATTTCATTTTTGACAACTTCAGTTTTCCTAGATGCATACTTTGTACATTCCATGTTCTGATTATTAATGACTGTTTGTAGTTGCTTCTTATTTTGAGTTGTGCTACATCAGCAAACAAAAAAAAAGCTTCATTCCATCCCCGTTATTAAGGTCGACTCTACTTTGAGGCGGCAGCTCTTCCCCTGTTGCATTTTGAGTACCTTCCAACTTGAGGGGCTCATCTTCTGGCACTATATCAGACAATGTTCCATTGCTATTGATAAGGTTTTCACTGGCCAATTTTTTTAGAAGTAAATTACCAGGTCCTTCTTCCTAGTCTGTCTCAGTCTGGAATCTCTGCTGAAACGTGTCTACCATGGGTGACCCTGCTTGTATTTGAATTACCAGTGGCATAGTTTCCAGAATCACAGCAATACGCAAGCCACCACAGTACAACAAACTGACAGATGAGTGGTAGAATCACTGAAGCAATTATGTCCCTACAAATTCTCTTTGAAAATTCAAGTACCTTACTTCAGGTTTCCCTGGGAGGCGCAAAAGGTTTAAGTGCTTGGCTACCAACTGAAAGGTTGAGGGTTCAAATTCACTCAGAGGCACCTTAGAAGAAAGGCCTGTTGATCTGCTTCTGAAAGGTCACAGCCATGAAAACCCTATGGAGTCCAGTTCTACTCTATAACACATGGATAACTGTAAGACAGAATCAACTTGATGGCCACTGGTTTTTTGGTTTTATCTTACTTCAGTTTGGGCTTCACACAATTGTGGTGCATCCATAGGTAGAATGCAATGTAGCCATTAAAAATAACTATGGAATTCTACATTTATTGATATGGAAAGATGTCCATAATATACTTTCACTACAAAAAAACAAATATACATATGTGTGTACAATAGAAACGTGTGGAAGGATATTTAATAAAATATTAACAGCAGTTACCTCTAGTTGGAGAAGTATGGGAGATTTTACCTTTTTTATACATTTCTCTATTTTTTATTTTTACAATAGATATTTATCATTTTTATAACAGAAAAACAATAAGGCTATTTTCATTTTGATAAAAAGAAAACTGAAAATATTCCAGGATGGGAAAACCACTAAGTTATTAGCCCTTAATAAAATTTCATTTACCAATATTTTCAAGTTAAGGTTAAAGTCTCCTATGGAATAAATCCCAGGTGCAGCATATTTTAAAATGGAAAGGAGAAAAGGGCTAATGGCAGACTAGGCAAAGAGGTCTCCAGTCATGTACTAAGCAGTCTATGGATAGATATGTCTTATTCCGAGGGGATTCCCATAGAGAAAAACTGATAGACCATGGAAGACATCTGTAGTCCTCTGACCCAAGAAATACCAAAAGCGAGAAGGCTCACTACCATCTGCGTAGACTCAGAGCAGATCTTAACTTTACCACAATTCCTGCTTTCAATATTATAGAAGATACCACCTTACAAATGATGTTCACTTCTTTCCCCACAGCAGGCCCTGGATGTAACAGAGGTTTGTATTTTCGTTTTTTTTTTTTTTAATATATTTTTAATAGATTTAAATTTTTTAATTTATACTTTACAAAGACTAAATGGAGAAAATGGCATGTTAAACTACTCACCTCTGTAGGAAGGCATGTCTGTACATAAGCAGATGTTCCTGGATGTGACACCACAGTCCCATTTTTAATTTGAAAATACGTTTTGCACATGTAGCCATCAGAACAGTCCTGTGTTGCATCACCAACGAATACATAAGAAAATGCCAATTAATTTAAGAATTCATCGTTTTAGGAAATACAACTTCTCACAAATTCCAAACCAAGTAATGAAAAAGTAAGTTTATTAAATGAGATAATATATAGCTCCTATTCCAATACCTCTTGCACATAGTAGGCACTCAATAAGTAGAAGTTTTATTCTCTGATGTTTTTCATTTGTTAATGTTTCCTCTTTTCATAGATAATGTTAATTAAATCTTTTCCCTCCCTTTTTTTTTGAGAAATCCATAGCACCTAGGTCAAATACGACCAATTTTTAGCTTTGCAGCTGTTGAAAGCATTTAAACTTATAAAAATATCTTGCCACATAATCAATATTAGTTTTATCACATATATATGTATATACAGAGAGAGGGAGAGAGAAAGAGAGAGAGCCCTCGTGGCTCAATGGTTAAGCACTTGGCTGCTAACCCAAATGTTGGCAGTTTGTATCCACCCAGCAACTCCAAAGGAGAAAGACCTGGCAATCCGTTCCTGTAAAGATTACAGCCTTCAAAACCATATAGGGAAGTTCTACTCTGTCACATGGGGTCACTATGAGTCAAAATCGACTTAACAGTACCTAAGAACTATACATATATATATACACGTGCGTGCGCGCGCACACACACTCACATATGTGTATATATATATATATATATATATATATAGAGAGAGAGAGAGAGAGAGAAAGACATATATATATATATATATATATATATATATATATATATATATACACACGCATAGAGAGAGATTTTACAGACTTGCAATAGATCTTGAAGCTGGAAGGGACCTTCTATTTCAATTTCTCATTCAAGGCAAGACCTCCATTAAAACATCCTAGGAAGGTAATTACGCAGCATTCGCCTGAGCACTTCCAGGAACCAGCGCTTTATCACTTACACAAAAGCTGCTTCCATTTTGGTGTGTTGTACTTTGAGAAAGTTCTGTCATATTGCATTGAAATGTTTCCCTTTAACCTCAACTCACTGGTTCTAGTTCTGCCCTCTGCAGTCTATTGCCTTTCCCCTAGACCTGTTCTTCAAATAGACAAAGAAAATTACTACCGTTTTTAAATATTCCTTTCAAGATATGCTTTCTAAGCCCTTCACCAATTATATTTCTCTCCTGTTTCTTGTACTTAGTCGTAAATATATTAATGGATGATGTTTCATTTAATCGTGGTCCCTTCATTGTCTCTTGTTGTTTTTCACCAAGCATCCAGTCCCCCTTCTTTTGGAACACTTGCCAATTTTCTTCTAAGGAATCATCTCCTTCTCCACTGTGATTGTTGATGTAGCCTCCTCAGCTCCAGGGAAGGGCATGGGACTCTGATATGCCCAATCAGGACATTACTCCTCCTGGCCTCAGTGACTCAGAAGGAAAAATAATCCAACCTAAGCCAATGAGATGCAATTTAGAACTTTGATTTGGGGTGAGAGATGGTGGTGTGGGGGGTGGGGGAAGATGCTGCTCTCTTTTCCACTGGATTTGAACCAAAGAGATAAAACCTTGGCAATGCTGGCAGCCATCGTGTAGCTAAATGGAGCCTAAAAATGAAGCCAATGCAAAGGAAAGCAAGGCCATGAGATACTACAGAGAAACCAGGTCCTGATTATACTGTTTATACCAACCATACCTGAAGTAGGTATGCCCTCAAATTTTTCAGTTGTATGACCCCAAAAAGTCTCTTCTTTGCATCACTATTATGGATTGAATTGTGTCCCCCAATAAGGTATATTGATATCCTAACCCTTGTGCTTATCAACGTAACCTTGTTTGGGTGTTTCTTGAAGATATTATATTTGAAGATATTATCAGTTAAGTTCTACCTGAGTAGGGTGGACCTTTATCCTATATGACTGGTGTCTTATAAAATAGGAGGATGGACATGGAGTCACACACAGGGGGAAGAGAGAATGTAAAGATTCATCTACAAGCCAAGGAACACTCTGGGCTACCAGAAACTGAAAGAGACAAGGATCTTCCCCCAGAGCCAAAAGAGAGAGAGCATAGCCCTGTCAAAGCCCTGAATTTATACTTCTAACCTCCAGAACAGTGAGAAAATAAATTCCTGTTCTTTGTGGTATTTTGTTATGGCAGCCCTAGGAAACAAAGAAGTTCACCCAATTTGAGTTGGGTTTTCTGTCACGTGCAAACCAAAAGGAGCTTGCAATAAAATGACATCCATTGTTTCCAATAGTTTAAAATAGGAGATTCTCTACTGCATTGTATTATTACTCTCATTAAGGTAGATAATCAACAGTTGATTATATAAAAGATTTACCAAAATACAATAAAACTATAATGTTATGTTTTTGTATGAAAAAGGACTGGCAATTCAGAACTTCAAACTGATCTAGCAAAAGAGAAAAAAAAGTTAAGATATTCAAAAACAGAGCTAAACTATGTCTATTAAATGCAATAGTATATCAAATGAGAGTAACCTTTCTATTTCACAGTTTTCTACACCTGAGGTCAGGTCATACAACCTCTTCTTAAGAGAACATACAATTTAGTAAAACTCACATTACAATGCAAAATATATCGCCTTTGACATAAAAAGAGGGTGAGTCAAAAATTCCAATGTCATAAAATTGAAATAAATGATCTGGTCCATTTTCTAATGAGTTAAGATACAGAGATATATCATTTTCAATATTACTTATACTTTAAGAAATTTTTATTTCTATTTTAAGTAATGTATAATACTATTTATTATTATCTACAGGGAAGTATACAAAAGATTTTTTACTCAACCTATTTCTGATCATGGTGGTTTTCTTTTCTGTATCAATATCTTTCAAAATTAGCCTTGAAAAATATAATCTAGAAAAAGAGTTTATAACATTTTGGTTTCCCTTGAAACATTTACTTCCACAGAAGTAGGTCTTCTCCTACATTGTTTTAATATGAGGCAGAAAATATTTTGTTCTTTGCTGTTGAAAGATGCTTTTTCAGAGACAAGCAAACACAAAACATGAGAAATGCCACCCTGAGTCAGCTCTAGCCCAGTATGAAGGTTAACTCAAATCTCCCCTTTGCAAAGAATCTTTCCTTGACTACTTCAATCAACACTCCTCTTTGGCATCCCTGAATTTTTTTTGTACTTACCATGGCCTCCAATTTAACCTTTAACTCTTCTTTAATTTTTTACCATTTGTTATTTTTATTTCCCCCGGTAGATCATAACCTCAGGGTCTAAATCCCAGCCCCTGGTGAGAAAGGCCCCTAAGGGAGAAGTCAGGGTCATAACTACAGAATCCAGACGCCCACTCCACATAAAAACCTGATCTAGACTGAGTCTGAAAACATCCTGGACAAGTGTCAGAGGATATAAAACGAACGAAACCTTACAGCTTATCCAATTAAACCCTCTCATTTTAGAGATAAGAGGGGAGAGGACTGACGCACTTCTATGTCAAGAGACTTGCCTTATAGCTAATTAGGGCCAGAGCCGGAAGTGGGAAACAGGCCTCTTGACCTCAGTGTTCTTTCTATTACACTAAGCAAATTCTGCCAGACAGCAGGATCATGCTTGAAACATGCTTAGTGATATCTCATGGACTAGTGTAGGTCAGTGCTTTACACTTTGAGTAACAAATTCAAGCCACTCAAGTGTGGTCTAGGAAACCAGCAGCACCTGAGAGCTTGTCAGAAGTGAAGAATCTCAAGCCCTACCCCAGACCTACTGAATACAAATCTCTATTTACAGGATTCCCAAGGGATTCACACGCATTTTTAGGAGCATTGAGGCAGCTTGCACTTCAATCTTTGATTTAAAGGAACTGCAAACTGATTGCACTAAACAGTAGTTCTCAACCCTACCTGCACCGTAGAATCACCTGGGAAGTTTTCAAAATGCTGTTGCTGGGGTCGCATCTCAGAACAACTAAGATAGAATCTCTCCAGCAAAGTCTAATGCAACAGCCAACGGTGAGAACCACTATGTGAAACTCACTGGGGTTTCCCCTGTTGAACTCAGAGAAGAACAGTCAACTTAGTAATGTGCAGCTACCTCAGGAGAAAAGGTCACAAACAACTCAAGACCTTCATGAACAACGTGATTCACCTGGAGCTCTCCATATGCTAAAATCACCTTCTACTGATGCTCATCTTAGAGCTTTGACTGTGCCGAGACTGCCTTTTAAGTGGTCTTTACTATTGCCTCAAACCCTATGTCCTGGCAACTTGCCCGGCCTTGACCTAGTCATTAATCATATTGGCAAGATAACTTAAAATTGTCACTGCCCCAAGTCCAACTACACTTCAGCCATCAGGACTCCTCACTGCCCATCCACCACAAAGCAGATTGCTTCACTCCGTCACTGTAGAGGAGAAATAAATAGGAAACCTCTAAGTGCTATAATTCAGACATCACTAATAAAAAAAAAAGAACACTTCCTCATACTTCACAGCTAAAATTCCTTCAAGTTATCTAAAAAGAATGCCCTTCACCTTATACCAAAATAAAGAATAAAGATTTAAATAAGAAAAATCATGCCATAAATGTGCTAGATGAAAATACTGGAGAATACATACGCACACACATACCAGTTTTTAAGTATGATAAATATCCAGAGGTCATAAAAAATTGATAAATTCTACTGCAAATAAAAAAAAATACTCTTAATACCATAAAGTCGAAAGATAAATATCAAATTGTGAAAAAGACTTACAGCTCACATCACATAAAAGGATTTTCACTCTCTCTCTATATATAGCTTTAATTTCCTCAAAAAATAAACAGTTCCAAGAAATTAATAAGAAAAACACCAATAGCCCAAAGGAAAATGAACAAAGGATATAAACAAACTAAAAAAGGAAATACAAATGGATATTAATCATATAAAAAGATGTTCAATGTTACTCATAAGAAAAATGCAAATTAAAGCTATGAGATTCCATTTTTTACCTATCAAATTGGCAAAGATCAAGTAGTGTGAAATATACTACATTGGCTAAAGTGTGGCTGAAACAATCAGGCATTCTGATATATTGCTGGAGGTGGGGGAGTTTAAATTAGTATAACCTCTCTAGAGGGCAAGTTGGCAGTATCTACTGAAATTAAAAATGCACGTGCTTCCAACCCAGTAATTCTACTTCCAGAAATTTATTTTACACATGTGGGAAATAAAATGCACGCAACAATAAGTACTAAAGTATTGTTTTAATAGTTTAAGACTGGAAACAATCTAAATGTCTATCAGTAAGGATTGGTTAAATAAATTATATTAAATCCAAATAACAGAATGCTGTACACAGCCACAAAAAAAAAAAAGTAAATTCTGTAAGTATTAATATCATATAGAAACCACGATATATCAAGTAACAAAAAATGTGTGTGACAGTCTGTGTTTATGTATATTATGCTACCATTTGTTTAAATATAAATGTATATGTTTGTGTGAGGGCTGAATATATCTGGAAAACCCAATGCTAATGAGTCAATTTCAACTCATAGTGACCCCATAGGGTTTCCAAGGCTGTAAATCTCTGCAGAAGCTGACTGCCACATCTTTCTCCAGCAGAGCCACTTGTGGTTTCAAACCACCGACCCTTCAGTTAGCAGTCGATCTCTTTAACCAACTGTTATCAGTGGTGACCTCTGAGGGTTTGGATAATGTCTTAGTTATCTAGTGCTGCTATAACAGAAATACCACAAATGGATGGCTTTAACAAACAGAAATTTATTCTCTCACAGTCTAGCAGGCTAGAAGTCCAAATTCAGGGCACCAGCTCCAGGGGAAGGCTTTCTCTCTCTGTCAGCTCTGGAAAAAGGCCCTTCCCACATCGAGGAGCTTCTCAGCATAGATAATCTCCTGGCTCTTGTTTCTTGGTAGTATAAGGACCCCATGTCTCTCTGCTTGCTTCTCTCTTTTATACCTCAAAAGAGACTGACTTAAAACACAATCTAATCTTGTAGATTGAGTCCTGCCTCATTAACATAACTGCCGCTAATCCCACCTCATTAACATCATAGAATTGGGATTTACAACACATAGGAAAATCACATCAGATCACAAAATGATGGACAATCACACAGTACTGGGAATCAGACTAGCCAAGCTGACACATATTTTTGGGAGACACAATTCAATCCACTACAGGTGAGGAGAGGGAGGGTTAGCAAGGAGACTTCCTTTTCTAATGTACAAACTCTGTGCCTATTAAAAAAAAAATTAATTTTAAACAAATGCTTAAGTGGATTGCCCTCAGCACCTATGACTCCAAGCCATTACACTACTGCAGTGTTAAACTTCTAGGGAGAAAAGGTCCTGCGGGCCCCAGAGTGACAACTAAGTTTTCTAGCATAGTGCTGACTGCATATTGGACGGAGATCTGAGGATTTCCTGACACAACATATTTGGATCGGCTTTCTTACAAGCTGTCATAGGGCTATGCCACCCAGTGAGCTATGTTATGCCTGTTGGAATCCAGCTACCCAAATAATTACAGGGCTTCTGCTGCTGAATTTTAATAAGCTTTTAAAAGATCTCCAGAAAAATGCTGGTATCTAAAAAAATTGAGTGTTTATCTAAGGACTTGCTCTACTTTGGAATAAAGCAGGGCTATAGGACTTAAATTCAAGTTAACTGCCCAGACTGATTGGCCGCAGGAAGGGCTGAGCAACTAAGAAAGGCTGACGTTTCTAGTCACTGCCATCACTGATCAAACAATGAACTTGACCTTCAAGATCAGTGGAGCCCTGAGGACACATTTAAGAGATTGTTCTTTCCCTCTATAGAAGATCAAAACAATACTACCATTCCTGGCCCAAAGCTGATTAACCTTGGAGTAAAAAATAAATAAATAAATAAGGAAGAAATGCTGCCTAAAAGCAAAGCTTACATTGGTTAAGTCAGACATTAAACTGATACCTGTCCTTTAAAAAAAAAGCTAGATGATGTAGGAAGTCAACTGTTGTGGATGTAAAGATCTACTAGAACACAATTCTGAATAGGTTAATATGATTCTTCCACTTGCCTACCCCCAATACCCACCCAATGCCACTAACTCTCATTTCAGTTTCTGATACTGTTACACCTCCCAAATTCATGTGTGGATCCTGGCCATGGCTGACTGTGATACCTCTGGTAATATTACAGAAAAGATGGGTTAATATAAGAAGTGACCAAATCCAGCCAAAGTAGTTCATGGGTAACTGCTGACCTCTGGCTCACTGAGATAAAAACTCCAAAGAAAAGAAACTCAAAATCCAAAAGCTGAAGTAAGGATATAGCTCATCTTCCAAAAATACCTTTGTATGTCTTTCATTTTTCTCCTGGTCCTGTGGTATTTTAGGGTTTATTAAACATGATACAGCCACTAATTAAACAGGCCACCCCTACCTCAGAACTTTCACAGGAGAGGGGTTGGAGAGACACCTCAGATGATAACAAGTTCCACTTGAGAAAGCTGGGCCTGTCCTTTTAGGAAAGAATTCAGTCTGGATGTGTTCAGCCCAATAGAGGCTGGTACCCACTGCTTTGCCATCTGCATAACAGATGCTTTTATCTGTGTGACCTAACATGTTAATCCTTATTGAACACATGTGTTCACTAGCTGGGAATTAAACCACACAAAAACATTGGGACCACTGATCCTTGATTGGACGTTCTCTCCTTCTGCCCTATTTAAAACAGCCTTCTTAGTGTGGTAGGAAATTAAAAGAGAATCTGTAGGGTTTTGACTTGGATCAATTCTCTCTCCAGCAGCAGCGTGTCAGAGGACTATACTGTCTTCTATTAAAAATACTTAGTTCTACAGTAAAACATGTTTACAAAGTCATACTAATTCAATACTTTTATTAGGTTTAAATTTCTAATCAACCTATAAACAAAGCACAGAGGACTAAAATTATCGTTACTGAACAGAATCTAAATGTTATAAATCTTGATAATGTAAAAATAATAATATAATTAATAAAAAATCAGAAGGAGAAACAGAAAGGAAGATGGGAGGTAGTGTAAGTAAATTCCTCATCTATCATAGGAGGAATCAACAGTTATTGGCCAAAGATGAGAAACCAGAAAGTAGAATTATATTGTTTAAACTTATAGGGGCAATGACCAGAATACGTAAGGGATTATTCTTCATCACTAGAGGTTCCATTAAACAAATTAAAATAATCTGTATAATGGAATGCTATGAAGCTGTTAGAAATAATTAGATAGTTCTATATATGCTCACAAAGAAATACACTCATAATGTAATATTAAGTAGAAAAGTAAGTTAAAGAACAATGATCCCATTTATATAAATACATATATGCACACTCATACAAAAATGTATGTGTGTGTGTATATATATATATGTATGTGTGTGTATATGTGCATAGAGAACAAACTACAGAATTGGGTCAGAAGACAGGAAAGGAAAGATTTTCATCTTTATTTTACGTATCTGTGTATTGTTGGAATTTTTATGGGTTTTTATGCATTGGTTTTCCTTGTAAAAATTAAATAAAATAAAGATCCAGCCCCTAAGAGAAAAGATAATATTGCACTAGGGAAACTGAGATTCAAGTCAAGAGTAAGGAAGGTTCATTTAAAGCTTTCCTTCCACTCTCTGCAGTCAAGATGAACCATGAAATCTTCTCAAATACAAAGCTAATTTTGTTTTTATATTCTCTCCTTTTTGAACTATCTTTCTAGTTGCTAAATCAAAGGAAGGCTGTAAAAATGGTGTGGCAGCAGCATCTGACCTCCGCTAACTTTGCAAAGGAGAAGGAAAAACAAGATCAACAGCTCAAAGCCAATTGCTATAAGGCGGGAGGTCAGACATGCCTCCTCTTTTCACTATCTTTACCAATTCTGACACCATCTGTCCCTCCCACAGCATTCTCTACTTATCTGCTAGTTTTGATAATTCCTTGCAATGGCCACACAGAACTCACAGACCACAGTTATGGGGTTTATTAGAGAAGTAACAGGTTACAGTTCAGATTCAGGAATGGTCAGATACAGTTCTTCAATCAAGACAGCCTTTTCTCAGCTGTGCTGCAGGCAGGTTTCTCTCCAGCCCTCGGCCCCTGGGCCTGGCCTCTGCCCTGCTCCGGAAAGTGCTACAAAGCTCTTTTAGTTCTGCCATAAGTGCCCAGAGGCACTCCACTCTGCCAGTAAGTGTTGGCCCGAAATTGCTCAGCTCTAGCTCCACCAAGTGCCCAGGGGCACCCTACTCTGCCAACAAGCCTCCTGCCCAAAGGTGCTCAGCTTTCTCACTCCATGGGCCAGGAAGCCCACCACACTGTCTCCTGCTGGCCTCCTGCTGGTCTCCTGTCAGTCTCCTGGTTCTGCTGCCACTGATTCTCTGCCACTGTTTCTAACCGTCTCCAGTGTTATGGCTCTCCCTCTCTGTCCTGGTTCTGCTGCCTCTGCTGCGTCTGCCCTCTGTTATAGCTCCTCTCTCTCTCTCTCCCCATGACTCCCTTTAAGCCTCGCAGGATGGCAAAACTGATCAATCCCCTCGCTGAGTTTCCATACATCTTATTTGCATGGTCCCATCCATAAGAGTGCCATGCACCTTATTTACATGATTAGCAAAATATCCAATCCCCTTGACGGACCATAAATACCTTATTTGCACAGTCCCGCCCAATTTTTTGGTTGGAGTTACAAGAACATGGCTAGAAAGGCCATACAAAAGTGATCCATCTCACCGAATTGCTAGGCTGAGGGCTGTGGGGACCATGGTCTCAGGGAGCATCTAGCTTAACTGGTGTAACATAGTTTATAAAGAAAATGTTCCACACTCTACTTTGGTAAATAGCGTCTGGGGTCTTAAAGGCCTGTGAGTGGCCATCTAAGATACTCCACTGGTCTCACCCCTTCGGGAGCAAAGGAGAATGAAGAAAACTAAAGACATAAGGGAAAGATTAGTCCAAAGGACTAATGGTCCACAACTACCATGGCCTCCACTAGACTGAGTCCAGTACAACTAAATGGTGCCTGGCTACCACCACTGACTGCTCTGACAGGGATCACAATAGAGGGTCCCAGACAGAGCTGGAGAAAAATGTAGAACAAAACTCTAACTCACAAAAATGATTTACTGGTCTGACAGAGACTAGAAAAACCCTGAGAATATGGCCCCTGGACACCCATTTAGCTCAGTAATGAAGACACTCCTGAGGTTCACCCTTCAGCCAAAGATTAGATAGGCCCATAAAACAAAAGGAGACTAAAGGAGCACACCAGCCCAGGGGCAAGGACTAGAAGGCAGGAGGGGACAGGAAAGCTGGTAATAGGGAACCCAAGGTCGAGAAGGGAGAGTGTTGACATGTCGTGGGGTTGTTAACCAATGTCATAAAACAATATGTATACTAACTGTTTAATGACAAACTAGTTTGTCCTATAAACCTTCATCTAAAGTACAATTAAAAAAGAAAAAGTGATCCATCTCAAAGTAAAGGCCAATATTTCTTTCCTAGGTTACTACCTAATTGTTGCATGTCTTCTCTTTGTTTCTCAAATGGACATTGTTTTATGCCACTTAGGGCTTTCAATTTTCCATTCCATTCAAGACATGCCGAGAATACCAGCACTATGCTTATTTGTGTAAGAAGTTAGTTTTCTTACAATATTCCTGCTCTCTTCTTCCTACCAGGACTCTCAGATCTACCAAGTCTCCCTTCTTTTCAACTCCAGCCACTTTATGACTTCCTAGATTAGCAGCAGAGCGAGCACACTGCTCTCTCCACTCCCCTAATGCAGGTCAAAGCACAGCAAGGGCAGTGGCCCCAAGGAACAAGTATCAGAAGAAAATCAGTTACTTGTTAGACCAGAAAAGAAGGTTGCTGGGGCATTTTGGTGACCTTATTTGGGGGGAAACACGCATGCATGTATGTTTACATATACTTAAAGCCCACTTATCTCATACAAGTTTTTAAAGAATGATTAGAGTTTACATGATGCTAAATCCCTTCTACTTCTTGGAATGAAAGCACAAAAAATAAGTTTAAAACACACTGTTTCCATTTCCCTATCTCTACAATGTCAGGCTTTGCTATTAAGCACGGGCGGGGGGGGGGGATGGTGGTGTTATTCTGTTTGCCCTCTTTTATTTTTTAATAACAGTTTGTTTTCATGTTTTCCAACTTGCCCATTTTGAGTTTTCAATTTTGAGTTCATAGATGTAGGACCTCCATGTGTGCCCTCATACTTTTTATTATATTAAAAAATTCGGTTTGGGTTCCCAGAGCATTCTTGCTTATTTGTGTCCAAGCGGCCAAAGGATGCTGTAACTCATTGGAGGGGGTCTGGGAGGCCTGCTATAGAAAAAGAATTTTTTCCCCTCTTGTTTCAGCTTTCAATTTAGGTTAGTAGAAATTTTACTATATTTTGTTTGTTTGCTCTAGTTGAAATGTTCTCAAAGGTTTATCTCTGGTTTTCCAATTCCATTAAGAAAAATAAAACACAGATGACCCAAGTATTGACTTTGCCCATCCTGATTCCTGCATTTAAAGTTACTCCAAATCTTATTCTTTCCATAAATAAATTATTGATTTCTAAAATATTAGCCATTGTAAGAGAATTACCTGGTAATTTTGTACTTTATTAAATTGAAAGAAATTTCATAGTGCTGTAGTGCTGACAGAAGAAAAATTATCAGGGGTAGCAAGTTGTCGCTTGGATTTCAAAGCATTATCTTTGCAAAGCATCACAAATGATTTATTAACTTTCCCAGCCATTAGTAAAATGAAAGGTGCCTGGGCTTAAGCAGTTTAGCTCTTCTGAGAAGGATCCTGACACAGGGTGGGAGGAAAGACAAGAGAAATGAGAAAGCCTTTCTGGAATGGGTAGAAAGGCATGAAGAGGTGGGAGAAAGGCAGTCCCTCAGCTTCTGCAGCTAACACAGAGGCAGCTTGCCCAGGAGAACAGCGAAGGTAGGACAGAGGCAACGGCCAGTGTGTCACAAGCTATTCCAGCCTGAGGACACCAGACCAGATTCTCAGCACTTTGACCAAGAATGGGGACGCAGGCACTGGCAGTTTTTAGAGAAGGCTGCACAGTAGTGCAATTACTGCTTTTTATCCATGGACCCTGTAATGTGAGATTGAAGACTTTACTGAGGTCATTCTGCTTGCCAAGAAGAATCACTACTGGGTTCAATATCAGGCACGTGGCAAACACGTACTGTTGGCAGAGAAGAGGGAGAAGGAGGAAGAGAGAGAGGATGTCATCCACTCAGCCTCTTTTATTAATGTAACAAAAGTATCTTGACATATTTCCCAGAATGAGTCACAATCTCTGCCCCTCCTAGTCATTTCCATTCCAAGCCTGTGCATGTTTTAAAGCTTTTATACTGAATTCCCTCTCCTTTTGTGTCTTCTATCAGATCTCCTGCTTCCCATGGCTTGACATTAACAAGTCTCAGAAGGAGGAAACCTGTTGTCTCTGCACCAAGGCAGGAGCTGTGTGAGGCTGGAACAACATAACCCAAAAGCAGAAAGAGCAGAGAAGGACCCCACCACACCCTACCCCCAGCTACAAATCTTAGGAAGTCTTCTACATAACTTCCTTGAACTAATCATGTTCTCCTGCTGCTGCATCTACAATCTTAGGGTTGGAAGCAGACCAATTCAACCGATGATCAATTATCTAATAATCAGCCGCAGTTTTTATTTATTAAATTTACATTTCATATAAATGAAGGCACACACTGGTATCCTTCAAGAATTTTTCAATTCTTCTTTTTCTTTTGACCTCTGACCAGGTGGAGTAACCGAGACTAGATTTACCCTTCTACCTTAAACAACTAGAAAAACAGATAAAAAACATAAAATAAGGATTTTTAGGCATTGGACACAGGCAATACAAGACAGTGATCTCTGAGAGAAGGGAAATGAACAAAGCGAGGCCTCCAAGCGTCCCAGTGCACTGCCTGGAGAAAGTTTCCAGACCCGGGCACAGGGAAGGGGGAATCCAAATACAGCCACAGTCTCATTGTTGAAGAGACAGACTCAGAGTTTGGGGAACCTAAGGGACAAAGAACCAGAGTCTATGGGGCAGGATACAATAGAAAGAACTCTGGAGATCTAAGAAGAGTTCCCTTAAGTCTTTGTTTGAGTAGCAACTGCACATGTGTGTGAGGAAACCAAGGCCTGGGAAAAACTAGCAAAAAAAGAAGTAGGCAGAGCAATCCTCAGAGCTCACATAGGGCCAGGAAGAGTTCATATTCCCACCACCTAGAATAGAAAGACATCCTAATATACAAGGTAATGAGTAGCACCCTCAGAAGGAAAATGCCTTGAAGGTGGTCCAAATTAGCCCTAGTCTGTTCAGGACCTGCCCTAACAAATCTTAAAAGCAAGCCTTTGCAAAGAATCAAACTGATTCCAAGTATCTTAACTGCATCCTAGAAAAAGTCCAAAACTAATTAAAGGGGTGAAAAAATCCAGCACCTAATAATGTAAAATTTAGAGTGTCTGTCATCCAATAAAAAATACCAGGAATCCACTGCTGAAAAAAAATCAGCCATTGAAAATCTTATGGATCACAATTTAACTCTGACATACATGGGGTCACCATGAGTTGGAATTGACTCCACAGCAACCAGAAAAAAGAATACAAAAGAGGCAGGAAAATATGACTAATAACCAGAAAAAAATCAATTCAATTACTAGAACCAGTTGCTGTCAAGTTGATTCTGATTCATGGCAACTCCATGTATGTCACAGTAGAACTATGCTCCACAGGATTTTCAATGGCTGATTATTCAAAAGTAGATTGCCAGGCCTTTCTTCAGAGACACCTCTGGGTAGAACTGAACCTCCACCCTTTAGATTAGCAGCCAAGCACATTAACCGTTTGTACCACCCAGATTCCAATCAACAGAAACCGACCCAGAAAAACCTATTATAGAATTAAAGACAAAGACATTAAAACGGCTATCATAAATATGCTCCATATGTTCAGGAAAGCAGATGAAAGCATAATAATGATGAACAGAGAAATGGAAGATATAAAAAAGGCCTAGATCAAACTTCCGTAGATGAAAAATACAATATCTAAACATAAATATAAGCTCGATAGGGTTAACAGCAAATTAGACACTGTAGAAGAAAAGATTGGTGAACTTAAAGACTTAGCACAAAGAAACACTGAGAAAACAAATACTGAAAAAAGAAATAAACAGAGCTATGAGACAACAACAAGCAGCCTAAAAACATGTACTTGTGTCCTCAGTATTGTTTTATACTTGATCCAATTTTGAGCAATTCAAGGATTTTGGAGCCAATTAATCTAAGAGTAATTCAGCTTTATTCTTATATCCCTAATAAGTATTAGTAAAAATGAACGTATTTCATTTACTGTATGATTAAACCCATTCTAGTATTTTTGTTTCCACTAACAGTCCTTCTCTATTTATTAATTTTTTTTTAGCAATTATTCTAAAGACTCTTAAGACTTGAAATGCTACCCAATGTTTGTTCCCAATTTTGAGGTGTCTCTGTTTTGACAACAAGAGGTAAATACGTGACAAATATAATGGAAACACAGTCCTTTTATATGACCTTTAAACTCATCCACTCATTCAAAAATATTTATTGAATGCTTATTATGTTCAGTAACCTAGTGAAGACACAGTAAGCAAGACATAAAATCACCACCCTTGCTAACTTAAATGTTGATACGGGAAGCATAAGTAAAGACATAAACAATAAAATATAATTAAGGTGCTTGTGGTGGGATAGTTTGTTACATAGCAAGAGATACCTGGAACATGAATCATATAGTCTCTTTTGTGAATTGTCTATTCACGTCATACAGTCATACACATTTATCTATTATGGTCTTAATATTTTTAATAATATATATGAGATGCCTATAGAATAAAGATACTAATCTTCATCTGTCATATTTTTAATATATATTTCCTAACATATATGTGACTTTTAATTTTGATTATAGTTTGCTTACAAGCGTTTTAAATTTTTTAGCATTTCACCTCAAAGTTTAAGAAAGTCTTCTTCCAAGATGATATTCATTTTCTATGTCCTTCTAATGTTGCTGCAATTTTTATAATAACTCTTCACATTAATAAATTCATCTTTAATCCATTTTGAATTTTGCTTACAGTTTATCAGAGGAAAGATTCTTATTGATATTTCCAAGCTCTCTCCTCTTAACTCCCTGATTCTCCTCTTTATGACAAAGCAGAGAAATAAAGTAGTTCATGGAAAGAAGGATATTACTAATTTGCGTAATGTTCCATACCTAATTACACAGAAAAAATGTTCCCATTTCTGCATATAAGTGACTTTCTCCAAAAGTTCAGACTGTGTGGTTTTGCTGGAAATTAAAGTGGAAGAGGCCTTAGATAAAAGGGCAAAAAGAAAACCTGAAAATATTCAAGAGTGGGGAAAAAACAGAAAATTACACATAAAATAATATAAAAATCCTCAAAATAGACTGAATCCATCATATATTCCAAAACCTAAAAGTATTAAAATGAAACCAAATATTAGGCAATATGATCCGGAGAATTATGTAAAGATAGATGGTTTTTTCCCCTCTCTAAATTTCCTTAATTTACAGGATCTTTGGGCCATCTGTCTGGCATCTCCATTACTTCAAACACCAGCTTCCTTTTTCATTTATAATTTCTGTGACTGTGCTTGGGTCTAATGTGTGGTTGCAGATGGAGACCTAGAGTAATAATCGTGAGTTACATCAGACAGAAACAGCAAGGGTAGGCGCCTCACAATGATTCCTTCAGTGGCCATGTCTGTTCACCCCTCTGCCCTCCAGGTCATGCTAACTGATCAAAAGGTAAGGGCACCTGGCCCATGCTAGGGTTAATCAGATTCTCTCTCCTCAAAATTAAACTTAATCATAGAGGCACAGTAACTGAAGTCATCTTAATGGCAGTGCCCTACAGAGGTGTGCACCCAAGAATTTCTACTACTGAGAGCTGTATGGTTTCTACCTTTGTTTTCATTCTGTGAGTATATTCATCAGACTCAGGACTAATTTTCTATTTCCAGAGGTGGAAGTACAACATGTTTTTTTTTCCTCTCTAGGCGAGTTGATTTATACAGAGACAGACTCTTATCAGAGTTTGGATAAAAATCCAATCAAGTAACCTCAGTTAGAGTTTTACACCACTCTAGTCAGTACTCAGGAGCCCTGGAGGTGCAGTGGTTAAGTGATACAGCAGCTAACCAAAAGGCTGGCAGTTCAAATCCACTAGACGCTCCTTATAAACCCTATCGGGGCAGTTCTACTCTGTCCTCTAGGGTCGCTATGGGTTGGAATCGACCCCACGTCAATAGGTTTGTTTTGTTTTGTTTTGTTTTTTGGGGGGGTCAGTACTCATTCAGCTCTCACAGATGAGGAAAAAGGGAGGTGATGGACATTGCCCCAAAAGTCTTGGGCCCTCAGATGTTTGAGTCCTTTTCTTCTGGCCAAAGGAAGATACTACTTCTGTAAGTAGGTCCTAACAGATAACACCAGCAGCCACCTAGACCTAACACTCTCTTATTGCCTCAGGCCAGTCCCTTCACCTTATGGGGCTACTAGCTATAATCCTAAATCTTTCTAGAAGTAGCCAGACAAGATGGGCCAAGCAGTCTAATTATACCAAGGATAATCTAGCACACTAACCCGTTACCGCTGAGTTGATTCCAACTCATCACTACCTAAGGGTGATCAAACATTCAGGAGTTGAAGCTTTCCAAAAAAAAAGATGTCATCATATTTAAAATAAAAAGCTCAAATTCTCAAGCACGTATATTTTAAAATAACATTAGGATCTAGCTAAAACATCAGACAGCTTTACATCAAAGAAATAGGCTTTAATAAATTTGGGTGACAGTAAGGCAACAACAAAAACAAGAAAAGCCTGTTACAATGTTATAACATGGCTTTTGCTTGGAAGAGTTTAGACAGATGGAATTGACCTACAGAACTCATTTCAGGACTGTGAGAAATCCCAGTGTATTGGACACTTCTTGCACTTCTTTTAAAACCTTTCATCTCCATCTTGTACTCCAACCACTGCACCCACAATCATTCCATGCAGGCTTTGACCAGCTTCATACAGGTACAACTGGTCAACCCCACACTGCTGAACCTCCACTTTGGTTGTGGGTCTCCAATGGGAGCTCACTCTGCACTGGCACATGTGCGAAGTCCAGAGTATGAGTAGTAAACACTGTGAGACCACCTTTGACTAATGGCAGAAGAGAACCAGTGGATAAATGCTCCTCCTTTCATCTCATGGATGAACTGCCTTATTTCATAAATCTCCTAGGAAGGTTCTGGAAAGATTGAGAACCAGGTGCTAGCAGAGTCTCAATAACACATCTTATAGTGACTTTTCCTCCTACCCTGTTAATTCTCCTAGTCCTACATTCCAGCTTCATGATATTACTTTTCAAAATAAACACCTACACACAAACCTTTGTCTCAAGCTCCAGATGAAACTCAGACTAAGATACCTCATATCTAGAAAACAAATAAATTTCTGTTTTTACTTAGGTTAGCCAGAGTCCACTTCTTTGGCAACCAAAAGAAATTTTACTATCTAACTGAAGACCAAAAAAAAAAAAAAGTTGTATTTAAGAATGAGAGAAAGTAGCAAAAAAATATTAAATGAGATATTATCAAATTGAATCTAGAATAATATGAATGCATAATGCCTCATGACCAAGAAATATTTACAACAGAAAGACAACAGAAAATCTATCAATGTAATCATATAACAGATTAAAAGGGAAAAGCCATATGACTATCTTGATAGACGTTGGAAAAGTATGCAATAAAATTCAACACTCAATCTCAATTTTTTTTAAAAAAAGCTCTCAAGAAAAATACAAGACATTTTTCTTAATTTGGTGAAGAGAATTTAATAAAAATTATAGCAAATATCATATTCAATGATGAAATATTACAAAAATTTCCATTAAAGCAAAGAAAAAAAGGAATGTTCACTATCACAGCTACAATGCAATATTGTATTAAAATACAATTAGACATGAAAAATAAATGAGATCTAAATATTATAAAAGAAAAGGTAAAACTGCAGATGATTTAATCATTTACCTAAATAATCCAAGACAATCAACTAAAAAAATCAATAGAATAAATAAAAGAGTCTCAGAGTGGCCAAAAAAAAAAAATCAACATACAAAAATTAGTTAACTTTTACAACTGCAGCAGTAAGCAATTAAAATTATGTCTTCGTTATCTAGTGCTGCTATAACAGAAATGCCACAAATGGATGGCTTTAACAAACAGAAATTTATTTTCTCACAGTTTAGGAAGCTAGAAGTCCGAATTCAGGGCGCAAGCCCTGTAGGAAGGCTTTTTTCTCTATGGGCTCTAGAGGAAGGTCTGTCTATTCTGAGCTTCTGCTGCTGGGCAGTCTTCAAGTGCCTTCGCATTTCTCTTCCCCCATCTCTGTTTCTTTCGCTTGTTTGTTTAATCTCTTGCATCTCAAAAGAGATTTGATTTAAAACACACTCTACACTAATCCTGTTTTATTAACATAACAAAGACAATCCATTCCCAAATGGGATTATAACCACAGGCATAGAGGTTAGGAATTACAACACATATTTTAAACCCAAGGAAACCCATTGCCATGGAGTTGATTCCGACTCATAGCGACCCTGTAGGACAGAGTAGAACTGCCCCATAGAGTTTCCAAGGAGTGCCTGGTGCATTTGAACTGCTGATCTTTTGGTTAGCAGCCGTAGCTCTCAACCACTGCGCCACCAGGGTTTCCGTACATATTTTAGGGGAATCCATAACAAATTATAAAGATAAAATACACCACTTCCAGTATGAATAAAAATTGTCTATTATCCAGGAAAATACCCATCATTATACCAAGAAAACTCTGCAACTTTATTGTAGGACACAGAGAAAAATCACAACAAGTTTTTTATGAAACTTGTAAGTGATTCTAAAATTTATCTTCAAAAGAAAATGTGCAAGAGTAGTTAAGACAATTATTAAATAGAGAACAATGAATGGCAGAAATAATCAGATTTCAAAATAAACTAAAAAGCATTAGTAATAATTAAAACCTATGTTGCTGGGACAAAGAAGACAAATGGAGCAGGGGAATAAAATACAGAGTCCAAAAACAGATCCATCACCATCAAAATTCAATGCATGATAAAGAAGGAATTTTGGATCTGAGATAAAAGAATGGGTGCGTCAATAATCTCTATGAGCTCAGTTGACTCACCATTAAAAAAATACTAAGTTACATTCCTACATCACACAATGCCCGCAGATATATTTCAAATGGGTTAAAGTCCTAAATATAAAAACTAAAATAATAAAGGTCCAGAAGAAAATATGAGTATTTTCATATTTTGGAAGTTAGGATTTCTTCAGCAAGACACCAACCTATAAGCCATAAAGCAAAGGATTGGAAAATATATTAAAAATTAAAAACTTCTGTATGACAAATTATACTATTAACAAAGTTAAAAAAGAAGTGACAGTCTAGGAAAAATATCTGCAATACATACAGGAAATGACAGATTGACAGTCATAATATATAAGTTACCCCTAAAAATCAATATTAAAAAAATAAACAACCCCTACAGTAAAAGAGACAAAGGACATAAACAGGAAATTCCCAGAAGAAATACCAATGACCAATAAAATATGAAAATATGCTCAACATCAGTAGTAATAAGGAAAATGCAAGTCAAAACAATAT
Organism: Dugong dugon; assembly: GCA_030035585.1. Classification (NCBI taxonomy): domain Eukaryota; kingdom Metazoa; phylum Chordata; class Mammalia; order Sirenia; family Dugongidae; genus Dugong; species Dugong dugon. The sequence continues at coordinate 86,709,005 of CM057460.1, read as the reverse complement.
ATCATTTTTCATCTTTCAGACTGCTAAAATTAAAAAGATCATTAATATCCAATTTTATAGAGGGTATGAGAAAATGGCATGCTTATACCCTTTCTGATAGGAGTATAAACTGGTAATCTGTTTAGAGGGAAATTACATTCATTTTTTAATTTATTCAACAAATACTTACTGAGCACCTACTTCATGCAATGTGCTGTACTAAGCAATAGGAATAAAGCAGTGAACTAAATAGTTGAAAGCTCTTGCCCTAAAGGAGCCTGCATTCTGGAGGGTAGTGGGGCAGGGCAGAGAAGACAATAAATAATCTAAATATGTAGAATAGATGGTTTTAAACATAATAAAAAAAATCACAGTAAATCCATTGCCATCCAGTGGATTCCAACATATAGCGACCCTACAGAGTTTCCAAGGTTGTAAATCCTTACCGAAGTAGACTGCCACATCTTTTCTCCAGTGGAGCGGCTGGTGGATTCAACCGCCAACCTTTTGGTTAGCAGCTGACCACTTTAACCACTGCACCACCAAACCAAAAATCTCACCTCTTGCCATGGAGTTGATTCCAACTCACAGCAACCCTATAGGACAGAGCAGAACTGCCCCATAGGGTTTCCAAGGAGTGCCTGGTGGATTCGAACTGCCGACCTTTTGGTCAGCAGCAGCAGCTCTTAACCACTACACCACCAGGGTTTCCACTGCGTCACCAGGCCTCCTTAAATCTGAGTAAGGGTATCAAAAGTGATAGGGATGGAAAGGTTTTTTTGTTTGTTTGTTTTTAAATAAGATGAACAGGGAAGACCTCATTGATAAAGTGGCATTTGGGCAAAGGTCTGAAGGAAATAAGAGAATAAATCATGAAGCCATCTAGCAGAAGAACACACTAGACAATGGGAACAAGAAGTGCTAAAGTCGCACGGTGGAAAGAGCAAGCTGTTAGTGCTGCTGGAGCAAAGTGAATGAGGGGGAGAATGACAGAAGATGAAATTAGAGAGGAAAGGGTAGAGGGATCATTTAGGGCCTTGGAAGCCATGGTCAAACACTAGACAGTAACTCAAATCCACACTCTTTACTGAGTACCAGTAAATATACAAGACAGCATAAATGTATTTTTTGTTTGTAACTCCTTTTCTCCCCTGATTTAAAAGACAACTGCATAAAGCAATTATTATAAATCTATGTTGATGGGCACAAAATGTACAAAGATGTAATTTGTGATAATAGCACAAAAGAGGGGGAGTGGGAAGCATAGCTATATAGGAACAAAGTTTTTGTATACTATTGAAATTAAATTGGCACTGTCATGGGTTGAATTGTGTCCCCTAAAAATGTGTGTCAACTTGGCGAGGCCATGATTCCCAGTATTGTGTGATCGCCTACCATTTTGTCATCTGAGGTGATTTTCCTATGTGATGTAAATCCTACCTCCTCTACGGTGTTAATGAGGCAGGACTCAATCTACAAGATTACGTTTTATCTTGAGTCAATCTCTTTTGAGATCTAAAACAGAGGAGCAAGCAGAGAAGTGAGGGACATCCTACCACCAAGAAGGAAGAGCCAGGAGTGGAGTGCATCCTTTGGACCCAGTGTCTCTTCACTGAGAAGTTCCTCACCCGAGGAAGTTGATGACAAGGATCTTCCTCCAGAGCCCACACAGAGAGACAGAAAGCCTTCGCCTGGAGCTGGCGCCCTGAATTTGGACTTCTAGCCTACTAGACTGTGAGAGAATAAATTTCTCTTTATTAAATCCATACACCTGTGGTATTTCTGTTATAGCAGCGCTAGATAACTAAGACAGGTATTAATCAGAAAGGAGAAAAAAAAAAAAGCTTTGGATTTCGCTGTGACTGAAACAGGAAATCATTGAAGGGTTTTGAGCAAAAAGAGTGATATGACTGGACCCAAATTTTAAAAGTTGCTGTATAGAGACCAGACTGTAAGTGAATATTAAGATGTTACTGCAATAAACCAGGAGGAAGATGATGGCAGCCTGGGCTAGGATGGTTCAGTGCAGGTGATGATGGATATATTTTGGATATCCAACCAGTGGAGGCTGGATTATGGATATATTTTGAAGATAGTAATAGAATGTACTAATAGATTTGACATGATACAATGTAAGAGAAAGAGAGGAGTGTCCTGTGTAACTCTAAGTTCTTGTCCTAAACAACTGGAAGCTAATATTTATTGAGGTAAGAAGTATGTGGAAGAAGGAGGTTCTGCAAGGAGGGGAGGGCAAGGTTTAGTAAAAATAAGTTTTCAGGGCCACAATGGATGGATCCTGATAGAATGGGAGAAAAATGTGGAACAGAACTCAAATGCTTATTAAGTCCAGACTCACTGAACTGGTTGAGACTAGAGGACTCCTCAAGACTGTATCACCCTGAGATACTCTTTAAACCTTACACCAAAATTATTCCTTGAGGCCACCTTTTAGCTAAATAACAGACTGGCTCGTAAAATAAAGAATATCACTCATGAGTAATGAGTTTCTTTAAAAGATCATCTATAAGAGACCAAAGGGTCAAAAATTACTCTAAAGCAAAGACAGGAAAGTGAGGAGGCAGAGAAACTAGAGTACTGGAAATGGTACAACCAGAACAGAATGAATGAGAATGATAACACATCGTGAAAAATGTAACCAATGTCACCCTGAATAATTCGTGTACAAATTGCTAAGTGGGAACCTAATTTGCTATGTAAACTTTTACCCTAAATACAATAAAATATCATTTTAAAAGATAATAATAAGCTAAGTTTACAATGCCTAGTAAACATTCAAATAGAATGGATAGACAAGGCTGAAGTTCAGGGATATGATAAACCTAAAAACCAAACCCAATGCTGTTGAGTCGATTCTGACTCATGGTGACCTCATGTGTTATAGAGTAGAACTGCTCTATAGGGTTTTCTTGGCAGTCAGAATCATCTAAAGGGCACCTAACAACAATAATCTTTATCGAAGCAGATCACCAGTCCTTTCTGTGGTGTCACTGGGTGGATTCAAACTGCCAGTCTTTAGGTTAGTAGTCAAGCGCAAGCTGTTCGCACCACCCAGGGCACCTTTAGGAACTAAAAATATAATTCAGGAGTCATCAGTGTATCTACAGTATGTAAAGCCAAGTAGCTGGATAAGATCCCTTAGAAAACGAGTCTAACTGGAGAAGTCCAAAGCCCTGCGGCACCCCAATGTTTACCAGATGGAGAGATAAAGAGGAATCAGCAGAAGAACCTAGAAGAAACAGCCACTGAGGTAAGAGGAAACCAAGAAAGCAGTGTCCCAGATGCCAAGCAAAGAGTGTTTCAAGAAGCGAGTGATCAATCGTGCCAATTTTGCAGTATCTACCGAAATGTAAAGTGAGCATACTCTTTCATTCAGCGATTTTATTCTGAGCTATCTACTCTACAGAAAAGGAGCCCTGGTGACACAGTGGTTAAGCACTCAGCTGCTAACCGAAAAGGTCAGTGGTTCAAACCCACCAGCTGCTACATGGGAGAAAGATGTGGCAGTCTGCTTCCGTAAAGATTAAAGTCTTGGAAACCCTATAGTGTCACTATGAGTGGGAATCAACTCGATGGCAACAGGTTTTGAACTGGTTACTCTACAGAAATATATATGTACACATAAAAATTGTATTGCATAGGTATTTCTTAAAGTATCATTTATAACAGCAAATTAAATGCTCACCAATAGGAAAATGCTTTAACTATGGTACATTTAAACAAGAGAATAAAATACAACTAAAAAAATCAGGCAGTGGTAAGTTACTGATATACACTGACTTCTGAGATAGTAAATGAAAAAAACACTTGAAGAATAGTCATATAGAATGACTGATTTCAAATATATGGAAAAAGAAAACATACAGGCACATGTGATCCACAGAGGAGGCAGGATAGTGAGAGAAAGCATGAGCCCTGAATCAGACTTCCTGGGATATAAATTTGGCTCTGCCACCTTGGACAAGTTTCTTAACTTCTCTTGGCTTTCCCTTCTCCCTCTATAAAATCCCTCACAGGGAGATTCTAAGGGTTAGATGAATTCATACACATAAATGAAATTATGCCTGGCACATACCAAGTACTTAGTGTTAGCTATGAATAACATCTTAATAATGTATATTATAATATTTAATAACAACATATATTAGTGCATAGGAAGAAGTTTTGAAGTTTATGCCCCAAACTCTTAATACTAGTCATCTTTGAGCAGAACTTTGGGATGGGTGGTTGGCAGAGGGGGTGGGAGAAGGCTGAAGGAGACTTAAGAGATTTCACCATATAGACTGTCATATTACTAGAATTTTAAATAATATATTCACACAAACTTTTACACAAATGTATGTATATTCCTTGTGAATTTTGTTTAAGATTTTTTTTTTAATTGAGAGAGGAAAAATCACAATAAAAGTTTATGGATCTTAATAGCTCTTTCTGGCAATTTGTATTCAATGACCTATTGTTCAGCTGACAGCAAAAAGATAAATCAAAGAGTGGGATAATGTGAAGCAGATAACATAACGTTTTCTAGCCATTTCCAAGAAAGAGACAGACACGTGGCAATAAAAATAGAAGAGACAGAAGTGCCTGAATAAAATGAAATAAAGGAAAGAGAACGAAATTGAGCACAGATTCATAGACTCTGAGTCTAACTATTAAGGCAAATCAAAAACTCCATCAGTTACATCCAAGAGAAGCAGTCACCCAGCCTCTCCTCACACATTTCCTGTGGTCTCATGGGCAGCACTAATTATCAGTAGATTACAACTTATATTAGCCAAACATCATCCCTCATTGGTCCTAACTGTCTCATCAGAGGCAACACAGAATTAAGCCTACTCTCTCTTCACCAAGACAAACTTCTGGTTACATACTCTGACCCCACTACCTCGTCTGGGCAGGCCCAGCCCTGCTTAGTGTGGGTAGAGACAGCATTCCAAGCAGCAGGCTGCTACAGCTGCTCCACTTAAGTCAAAGAACACCTAAGATTCTTTCCATACAGTGATGCCAACAGGTAGAATAGGTAAATCAACATGGATGTCCGACTGCACAACTTCTGCTTTGACTAAATTCCACTACAGAAATAACAGGTATTTGCAGGACATAAATGCTAGAGTGCGTTTTACGCGAATGCAAATTAACCCTTTTAGGTACAACTCAGTCCTTATTTCATCACCTCTTTCTTTGCCTTCAGTACAAACATTTCATCAGCTCCTCCCCAGACCTTCCCAAGGTGGAGCTCACTAGTCCATGTATGGCTCTGCCTCTAATTACTATTTACTGCATTTGCATGTGTTTTTTCTCATTATAATGTCATTAGCACGCAAGGGAGCCCTGTTGTCAGGGCAACCAGGAGTGGTGAATACATGGCACAGTCTTTAATGAAAACTTAACCCTACTTCATTTAATTCCCATTGTGTTTTTCGGCTTACTTCACTTTTGTGGTCACAAAAATGGAAATATTCTGCAGTTACTCCTTGTTATTTGGTGTTGCTCCATGATCTTGGTAACCTATGTGTGTTCCCCAAAATACACTAACAACACATTCTATTTCTAGTAACTAACCTTGATAACTTTCCCTCTAATACAATAAATCCCCCTCCTGATCAATTCTGCTCACTCAACACAACCCTTTGAATTTCTAAAAGAGTCCATTTTTCTCCAGATTAAATATTCTCAGGCTCTTTAAATGATATGATTTCTGAAGTCCTTACTAACCCAATTATCTGCCTCTGAAAGCATTCTAGATGCTTTGGTTGAGATCAAAACTCACTACTTCTATAGCATCATGCCAATCTGGTAACCCTCTCAAAAAGAAACAAGAGGTTAGCTTGACATGAAACCTTTTTAGTCAACCTACAGAGGTATACTTATCAAAAACCCAAAAAACAAACAAAAAAAAAAAAAACCCATAGCTGTCAATTTCAACTCATAGTGACTCTATACGACAGAGTAGAACTGCCCTGTAGTGGTTCCAAGGAGTGCCTGGTGGATTCAAACTGCCAACCTTTTGGTTAGCCGCCAAGCTCTTAACCACTATGCCAACAGGGCTCCTTGTTTATCAAAGCTTATGATTATCAGGGCATAATAATAATAATGGTTTATCAGGTGATCAAGTCAATATTTACAACAAACAAAAAACCTGAGTCACAACAGGAAAAAATGAGATTATACTTAGCATGAAGAAAATAAAATCCTAAATTTAGGCTCAAAAATACAACAGCACAAATACAAGGACTCTTGCTTAATAGTAATGCACATTTTTAAGACACAAGAGCAACAGACAGATGCCCTCAAGTTCAATAACAGCCAAAGTGTGACAAGGCTGTCATGTAGGGATTACTTAGAATTCAACTATACACTTCACAGGATAAGGCAAGGAGAGCAAGGTCAATACATCTGTGTAGTGCAAGAAGGCAAATCTTGTATGAACCAGCAACTACTAACCACAAAAATCTATTAATTTCAGGTATTGTTCTTTTGCTAGATGAGGAAAGACAGAATCAGTGGAGCCAATGAGAAGCAAGGCAACCTGAGGAGTTAAGAGCCAATAGGAAGTACGTGCTCACCTCTGATGTAGCAGACTGGGAGAAGAGAACCAGTGAGAACGCTGTTGCGCAGCAACGCGGTCCAATAAAACCATATGCAATGATGGAAAAGTTCTTTGTGCTATCCAAAAGGATAGGCACTAGCCACAAGTGACTATCAAACACTTGAAATATGGCCAGCGCAACTGGGGAACCAAATTCTTAATTTTATTTAATTTTACTGAATTTAAGTTTAAATAGCCACATGTAGCTAGTGGCTACCATATTACACAGCACAGCCATATAGTGGATGGGACTACTACAGGGTGAATGTTTTGATAACGTTTTAAGATGAGACTATATTCTTCAGTATTCCCCAAAAAAGCAACTGAGGTGGCCCAGAACATCCAAGTCAAGGCCCATGAGGAGGCTCTACTGTAGCATCCACTGTAGGCCACATCCTGCGTAAGGGAAGGTTCAGGCATAAGAGCAGTCTGTCTTGAGACCAGGAGTGGGAATATAGGAGGAAATGGGTAGTTAGCACCACCACAAACTTAAGAAACAGTGTAGCAAAGAGTCAAGAACACAGACACTCAAGTCAGACTGCCTGAGTTCATATCTCAGATCTGCCATTAATAAATGTGACCTTAATTTTGTCATCTGTAAAATGGGAATAATAAGTACTATTACCCACCCAGGGGCTCCCTGGTTGGTGTGAACAGCTAATGTGCTCAGGTGCTAACCAAAAGGTTGGAGTTTTGAGTCCATCCAGAGGCACCTCGGAAGAAAAGCCTAGTAGTCTACTTCCAAAAAATCGGCCACTGAAAATCCTGTGGAGTACAGTTCTACTCAGACACACATGGGGTTGGCATGAGTCGGAGTCGACTCAACAGCCACTAATTGTTGTCTGATGATCAACAAGTGAGAACAGAAACTGAGACATGCAAAACACTTAAAATAGAGCCTAGTACAAAGTAAGTGGTATCTTGGGTGAGAGGTGAGACAGTACACAGTACAAGGGAAACTAACACAACCTGCACAAGGAAAGGTCATGGAGGCCCCATGGACACATCCAAACTCCCCAAGGGACTGAGTTGCTGGACAGAGGGCTCTGGGGACCATGGTCTCAGGGAACATCTAGCTCAACTGGCATGACACTACTTATAAAGATAATGTTCTACATTCTACCTTGGTGAGTAGTGTCTGGGGTCTTAAAAGCCTGTGAGCAGCCATCTAAGATATTACACTGGTCTCATCCCTTCGGGAGCAAGGGAGAATGAAGAGAACAGGATACAACGAAAAGATTAGTCCAAAGGACTAATTGTCCACAGCTACCAAGACCTCCACCGGACTGAGTCCAGTACAGCTAGATGGTGCCTGGCTACCACCGCTGACTGCTCTGACCAGGATCACAACAGAGGGTTCTGGACAGAGCTGGAGAAGGATGTAGAGCATAATTCTAACTCACACACACACACACAAAAAAAAGACCAGATTTACTGGCCTAAAGGAGAATGGAGAAACCTCAAGAGTATGGCCCCCAGACACCCTTTCAGCTCAGAGGTGAAGTTACCTTCGAGGTTCACTGTTCAGCCTGGGAGTGGACAGCCCAATAAAACTAAATGAGACTAACGAGGTACAGCAGTCCAGTGACAAGGGCCAGAAGGCAGAGGGGGAGTAGGAAGCTGATGATAAGGAACACAAGTTGAGTAAGGATACTGTTGATGTGTTGTGAGATTGTTAACCATTGTTATAGGGCAACATTTGTAGTAGCTGTTAAATGGGAGGCTATTTTGTCCTGTAAGCCTTCATCTTGGGTGAGAATGGCAGCACAATTGGAAGAGCATAGTCAATGTCACTTAAATGTGTATGTAAAAAGTTTTGAAATGGTCTATCTTTGGCTATGTGTATTTCCACCAAAAAAAAAAAAAAAAAAAACCTGAGAATTCAGAGGGTTACAATGTTGTGGGGTTGTTAACCAAAGTCATAAAACAGCATGTGTACTACTGTTACATGAGAAACTGTTTGTTCTGTAAGCCTTCATCTGAAGTACAATAAAATATTAAAAAAAGAAGAAAAAAAACACTTAAAATAGAGCCTAGTACAAACTAACTGCCAATAAATGCATTTTCCCAAAAAACAGGCCTCTCCTCAAGAGTTAGCTTATTTTGATCAATCCCCATGTGTGAGTTACAGAGGGCTAGGATAATCTATTTCTCCCTCCAGTCCTCCATTCCTCTACATAATTTAGAGTCTATCTGAATAGCTATTTGGCTCAGTCCAGCTCAGTTAGTTCATCATTTTCTTCCCACCTACCATCTGCTGACGCCCAACCCCATCAGTAAGACATAAGACACACGTGTCACATGTGTAAATATATTTCCTGAATCTTTACCCTCTCCTAGACCTTGCTCTTTACTCCATTCTCTGAACTCTCTTAGCTGCTGAATTTGAAGCCTGTCCCAGTTAACATTCTTGCCTCAGTCTTCCAGATCGTCACATGATTCAGTCCATCATGCCACACATAAATTCATGTTGGAACAATACAATAGGGTAATATGCAGTTCTACTCTGTCCTATATGGTCGCTATGAGTCAGAATCAACTCAACAGCATACAACAACAACAACATATGAAACTGTGGGGAAAAAAATCTTAAATACATTTTTTTAATATTATATTATTACAGGCAAGCCCCATTCCTGCCCCCACCCCCAGGCAACCACTAATCTACTTTCTGTCTCTATGGAGAAGAATATTTACCACTTTTTCTCCAAATGATGGCAACTCCTTTCACAACATTAACCAGAATTTGAATAATTCAAATCTAAACTGTACTTCAAAAGTGCCATAATTCAGTATATCAAATAGCTCTTCCTTTACTTTCATCGACAAACGTAATGTAAAATTTCTTATAATATGAATAGATTGTAAATAAAATTGAAATAAAATATTTCAAAACAGTGATGCAGCTTCTCCTTAACTGCACAAGATGTTACTCTACTTGTCTTAATAATTTTTCTTTACTGTTCAAATTGTTACACAGACCAAACACTACAAGCAAAGCATTTTTAATCTCATGTTTCCAAAGCTGAATTTTTGCTTTCAATCCATAAATTTTATCGGTACATTAACATGAGGTCCAGGCAATTTTCTACTAGGTTCATTCATTCAACTAACTAAGCCATTCTTTTTTTTAAGCCAATAACTGCATGTTAACAAATTTTCAATGTAAGAACTGCTCACCAAATAAGTTCCAATTCTTCCAGTTCATAAACTTTTGACAAAACTCCTCCTTGGACATCTACTGCACTTCAGTGTGAAACAGTGGAAAGTTGTATTCCAATCCCATTTCTTCTCAGCATTTCTCTTTAGGAACCCTAATTTGTGCTGGAATTTAGCAATTTCTAATGTTTGTAGAAAATTCATCAATCAAAATGAAAATCTTACTAAATATAAAACCAACAACTATAAAGATCATAGAAGAAAAAACAGGGTCAACGCTAAGGGCCCTAATACACAGCATAAAGGGGATACAAACCATAACTAACAATACACAAACACCAGAAGATAAGTTAGATAACTGGGATCTTCTAAACATTAAACACTTAGGCTCATCAAAAGACTTCACCAAAAGAGTAAAAAGAGAACCTACAGACTGACTGGGGAAAATAATTTGGCTATGACATAGTCGATAAAGGTCTAATCTCTAAAATGTACAGGAAAACCAAACACCTCTACAACAAAAAGACAATCCAATTTAAAAATGGACAAACGATACGCACAGACACTTCACCAAAGGAGACCTTCAGGTAGCTAATAGAAATATGAGGAAATGCTCATGATCACTAGCCATTGGAGAAATGCAAATCAAACTACAATGAGATACCATCTCACCCCGACGTTACTGGCATGAATCAAAAAAATAGAAAATAACAAATGTTGGAGAGGCTGAAGGGAGATTGGCACTCTTATGCACTGCTGGTGGGAATGTAAAATGGTACAACCATTTTGGAAAACGATACGGCACTTCCTTAAAAAGCTAGAAATAGAAATACCATACGATCCGGCAATCCCACTCCTAGGAATATATCCTAGAGAAATAAAAGCCATCTCACACGAATAGCCATATGCACACCCATATTCACTGCCGCATTATTCACAATAGCAAAAAGATGGAAACAACTTAAGTACCCATCGACAGATGAATGGATAAACAAACTATGGTACATACAATGGAATACTACACAACGATAAAGAACAATGATGAATCTGTGAAATATCTCACGACATGGATGAATCTGGAGGGCATTATGCTGAGTGAAATAAGTCAATCACAAAAGGACAAATACTATATGTCTTAGTTATCTAGTGCTACTATAATAGAAATGCCACAAGTGGATGGCTTTAACAAAGAGAAGTTTATTCTTTCATAGGAAAGTAGGCTAGAAGTCCGAATTTAGGGCACCGGTTCCAGAGGAAGGCTTTCTCTCTCTGACAGCTCTGGAGGGAGGTCCTTGTTATCAGTCTTCCCTTGGTCTGGGAGCAACTCAGAGCAGGAATCTCAGGTCCAAAGGACATGCTCTGCTCCTGACGCTGCTTTCTTGTTGGTATGAGGTCCCCCCTCTCAGTTCGCTTCCCTTTCCTTTTTATCTTTTGAGAAATAAAAGGTGGTGCAGCACACACCCCAGGGAAACTCCTTTTACATTGGATCAGGGATGTGACCTGGCTAAGGGTGGTTTTACAATCCCACCCTAATCCTCTTCAACATAAAATTACAATCACAAAACGGAGGATAACCACACAGTACTGAGAATCATGGCCCAGACAAATTGATACACACATTTTTTGGAGGACATAATTCAATCCATGACACTATATGAGACCACTATTATAAAAACTCATGAAAAGGTTTACACAGAAAAAGAAACAACCTTTGATGGCTATGAGGGAGGAGAGGGGTGGAGGAAAAAACACTAACTAGACAATAGATAAGTGGTAACTTTGGTGAAGGGTAAGACAGTACACAATACCAGGGAAGTCAACGCAACTTGACCAAGGCAAAGTCATAGAAGCTTCATGGACACATACAAACTTCCTGAGGGACAGAATTACTGGGCTGAGGGCTGGGGACCATGATCTCAGGGGACATCTAGCTCAACTGGCATAACATAGTTTATAAAGAGAGTGTTCTACATCCTACTTTGGTGAGTAGCATCTGGGGTCTTAAAAGCTTGTGAGCGGCCAGCTAAGATACTCCACTGGTCCCACCCCATCTAGAGCAAGGGAGAATGAAGAAAACCAAAGACACAAAGGAAAGATTAGTCCAAAGGACTAACGGGCCACCACTACCACAGTCTTCACCAGACTGAGTTCAGCACAACTAGGTGGTGCCCGGCTACCACCACTGACTGCTCGGACAGGGATCACAATAGAAGGCAGTGGACAGAGCTGGAGAAAAATGTGGAACAAAATTCAAATTCATAAAAAAGGACCAGATTTACTGGTCTGACAGAGACTGGAGAAACCCCAAAAGTATGGTTCATGGACACCCTTTTAACTCAGTACTAAGGTCACTCCTGAGGTTCACCCTTCAGCCAAAGATTAGACAGGCCCATAAAACAAACAATAATGCACACAGCTCAACCATGTATACGAGACTAGATGGGCAGACCATCCCAGGGGCAAGCATGAGAAGGTAGGAGGGGACAGAAAAGCTGGATGAATGGAAATGGGGAACCTAAGGTCAAGAAGGGGAGAGTGTTGACAAGTCACAGGGTTGGCCACCAATGTCACAAAACTGTATATTGTCTAATGAGAAAGTAATTTGCTCTATAAAACTTCATCTAAAGCACAATAAAAATAAATAAATGAAACTGTGTTTTTTCTATTAAAAAATGAAAACCATTTTCATTTAATTAATAGCCTGTTGTCTTTATGTCATCTGACATGTCATCAATACATTTATTAATATTATTTGAGAGTGCTACCTCTTCCATATCTTTTGTTTTATTGGCCCCAAACCTTCCATCCTTGTGTGGTGGCACAGTGGTTAAGCGCTTGGCTGCTAATGAAAGGTCAGTGGTTCAAACCTACCAAGTGTCCCACAGGAGAAAGATGTGGCAGTCTGCTTCCATAAAGATTACAGCCTTGGAAACCCCATGGGCAGTTCTACTCTATCCTATAGGGTCGTTATGAGTCGGAATTGACTCAGCAGCAACGGGTTTGGTTTGCTTTACTAACCTACAAGCCAGTAGTTCAAACCCACCCAGAGATGCCACAGAAGAAAGGCCTGGTAATTTGCTTCCATAAAAGATTACAGCCAAGAAAACCCTAGAGAGCACAGGTCTATTCTGTAACCCATGGAGTTGCCATGAGTCGAAATCAACTCAACAGCGACAGGTCTGGTTTTTTGTTTGTTTTTTGGTTTTGGATCTAGTCCCCAACTTCCAGCTTTCTCCCTGATCAGTCTCCTGTCTCTCCCAGGCTCAGCAATCCTCTAGATAAATTTCATCTTAACTCTACCAGAACTTGTGACCTCTGCTTCTTGTATGTTATATCCAAGGACACTCCCTTCCCTTCCAGTACACCCCAGCCTCATGGGCAGAACTCAGACAGTGACTACCAAAAAAAAAGCAGCTAATGCATCATAATAATAGAAACAGTATCTGGAACAAGGTGAATTATATGACCTTCTAACTCTAAACCTTTATTTCTATGACTTATGGAAGTTTTTATGACCCAAGGTTATGTAATACATTAATCTCAGCCTTATACTCTGCTTGTCTGGATGTCAGCAATGCATAAATGCATGCCAAAGAGGCATGCCTCATGATTTTTAGTAGCACTAAGTTACCCAAGTAAAACTGCTAAGTGCATGAAACTTGTCGTTGATGCTCTCCCATTTTTACCGCCACTTTGATATCAAGAGCCCACATGATGTGCCATGGTGGTCTGAAGTTCCTCACGATCTTATCCTCCAAAAGGGACCCAAAGTACATAAAGTATATAACCAACTTTTTCTGCTCTTTGCTCTCCCCTAAAACCCTGCCTCACTTTAAAAAAAAAAAAAATCTCAGTTTGGGAATACCAAAAAACCCATTGCCACCGAGTTGATTCTGACTCATAGCGACCCTACAGTCAGAGTAGAACTGCCCCATAGGGTTTCCAAGGAGCGGCTGGTGGATTCCAACTGCCGGCCTTTTCGTTAGCAGCTGAGCTCTCACCCACTGCGCCACTCAATTTGGGAATAGCCCACATCTACTAAAGCACAAGTCCTGGTTAGGTTTCTTAATTTCCTTATGAGAATGTTAACATCACCTTCCACTCAGTGGTCATTAGAGCACATAGACTTGACCTTAATGGGAAACACAGAACATCTCTACTTCTGCTATCCAACCCTTAGCTTATTAAATCATCCAACATCATCAAGCTATTTTGTTAGGGTACTGCAATTATGAATGAGTGTCTTTCTTCTTTTTTTATATGTTAATATCTAACATTTGTTATGGTGCAAAGGGACATAAATCAACATTTGAAAATCGTATCCTAGACCAAATGCTTCTCAAACCATCTGTAGTGAAAGATCAGGATTTTATTTCCAATCTGTCATAGACCATACTTTTGTGAAAAACAATAAAAATGAATTACTAGAAAAAGTGAATTAAAAAATTTGAAAACATACAAAATACAACCCCAATTTTTTTTATTGTCCAATTCAATACACATAAAATGACTCTTGTCAAATGGCTGAAAAGTTTCTAACTACTTATTTTCAATTTTCAGTATTTAACTGGTACCAATCCACAACCACACTTTGAGTAGCCCTGACCTATTCCATTCTCTCATCCCAACCCAAAACCTCCACCCTGTCACCAGAGTCAAACAATCCTATTCAGAAAAGGGCTGGAAGATAGAGAATGGTATATGATATGGTTAGGGAAATGAGGCATTGGTGGTTCAGTGGCAGAATTCTCTCCTTCCATGTGGGAGACCCAGGTTCAGTTCCTGACCAATACACCTCATATACAGCCACCCCCTGTCTGTCAGCAGAGGCTTGTGTATGACGCTGAACAGGTTTCAGTGGAGCTTCCAGACTAAGACAGACTAGGACGAAAGTTGAGGAGCAGGCAGTGTTTTGTTCCCTTGTGCATGGGGTTACCATAAATTGGGGTCTGACCCAAAGGCAACTAACAACAACATGATTAGGGAAAGAGCTATTTGGAGTACATACACAGCTGTCATCTATAGATTTCTAATTCTAGAAGCTGATTCTTTTTCATAAACTACTCACCAACCTAACACACTTTGAAGTTAACGAAAGTAACAGGATCTAGAAGTCTCATATGTGCCTTTTACTTTGAAATCTCTCATTTTTCTGGGTTAGTTTAAACCCTTGTTCTGGTTCTTGGTTATTTACATAATAAAGATTCATTTAAATGCACATGCACTACATCTCCTGAAGCCAGCAGGAGGTGAACAGGAAGATCTGAGACCAAACTTCCCTGTATGTGTGCAAAGCATGTCTCCATTGTGGAATCCCTGTACAAATAAGAAATAAACACTGGGTTTATAAGACCTGGAAGAAAAGGTTTATGGCTTCAACTGTTTTCCATTACTGGGAAATTTACATGTTGAAAAGTAGCAAAAACCAGTGCAAAAGAATAAACAGCGGGTGCACACTTTAAGGATTTGTTTCTTTCAAGAATCAGGAGCAAAATCGGGTTTTATTAGCTGTTTCATTAAGTTTTACTTTGGAGAAAGACAAACGGTGAAAGCATATGTGCAACATCTGATGAAAAAGGATTTTATTCTAAACAGTCTCTGTACAAAACTCATTAATGTAACATTAAATGTGAAGACTTGTCTAGCAATTTAAGGATAATTTTACTCAGTTTATTTATATTTTTTGACACAGTTTATTTAATGTATCCTAATCTTTAAATCACCATGTGTGCTAAACTAATATATCAAATTTGTCTTTTCAATGACATTTTGTAATAAATATCTACAGCATGGGTTAAAGGCAATTAGTATACAAAGTTCTTACCAAATTTAACACCTAAGGTAAGATAACACAGGTAGATATTGATAACTTGGAAAACTCATGAAAAGAGATCAGTTCTTAGTCAAATTCCCAATTTTATACACTTTCCCTAACACTATAAGAAAAAAAAAATCTGAATATATGTGCTACTATAATCCAATCTGAAGGAGCCCTTGTGGCACAGTGGTTAAGCACTGGACTGCTAACCAAATGGTCAGTGGTTTGAGCCCACCAGCCGCTCCAAAGGAGAAAGATGGGGCAGTCTGCTTCCCGAAAGACTATAGCCTTGAAAACCCTACAGGGCAGTTCTACCCTGTCCTATCAGGTCACTATGAGTTGGAATCGGCTCAACAGCAGTGGCTTTATAATCCAATCAACCATTCGAAAACACCAGGGAGCACAGTTCTCCTCTGACATACATGGAGTTTTCATGAGTCGGAATCAACTCGATGGCAACTGGTTTGTTGATTGTTGGTATAATCCAATACTTAAAATCTAAATATATAATGCAATACAAAGTACTAAATAAAACAAATAATTTGCCCAATTCCACTAGATGTTGACAAGAAACAACTAAAATGTGTTAGTGGAAGAAGAAAACTTCAGCTTCTAACTCAGTAGATGCACGTTCAAATATACTACAGGTTAGGGGTTAAGACTGTAGTCTTTGGAGACACACCTTGATTCCAATTCTGACCCTGCATCTTACATGAGACTATGTAACCCTGGACAAGTCACTTAACTTCTCTAAGCCTGTATGCCTCATCTCAAGTAGAAATAATAGCCAACTCATAGGGTTAATGCGAGGGTTAAATTAAATGAGATAATATATGTAAATAATAGCACAATGACTGATGGCTTTGAAAATGGCCAATAAATTGTTATTATAATGTTCCTCTTTTTAAAAAATTATTACTTATTTTAATCAAAGTAATACAATACATAGTTTAAAAACTCAAATTCCATTAAAAGATATATATATAACGAAAATCAGCAACCCCTTCCCATCTCTCCTCATACTCCGGCTAGCCTCTCCAGAAGTAACCACTTACAACTCTGTTATTTCTTCTGGCATTCATCTCAAAGTTCCCTACATTTTATGTATACAGTTCTCTCTTGACACATCATATTTAGATATTATTTATTGGCTTATCCTGGTAGGTTTAATACATTCAAATTCAATGTGATCCTGAATTCAAAAACCAGGATCATTAATAGATGACTTCTGCTAAACTCATACACTGGAAAGAATACATAGAAGTAACTATCTCTGTTGTAAGGAGCCCTGACAGTGCAATGGTTAAGCACTCAGCTGTTAACCGGAAGGTTGGCGGTTCGAACCCATCAGCCACTCCATAGGAGAAAAGACCTAGTGATCTGCTCACATAAAGACTACAGCCTAGGAAACCTGTGGGGCAGTTCTGCTCTCTCATACAGGGCCGCTATGAGTCAGAATCTACTCAACAGCAAACAACAACATCTCTGTTCTTAGGAGCCTGTTGTTAGTGGTTGTCGAGTCGATTCCAACTCACGTCAACCCCATGTGTTACAGAGTAGAACTATACTCTATAGGGTTTTCTTGGCTGTAATCTTAAAGGAAGCAGATCGCCCAGCCTATCTTCCATGGTATCACAGGGAGGGTTCCAATCACCAACCTTTAGGTTAGTAACCTTGCCATAGAGTCAACTCCAACTCATAGCGACCCTATAGGACAGAGTAGAATTTCCCCATAGGGTTTGCAAGGCTGTAATATTTACGGAAGCAGACTGCCACATCTTTCTCCTATGGAGTAGCTGGGGGGTTCAAACCACCGAGCTTTGGATTAGCAGTCAAGTGCTTAACCACTGCACCACCAGGGCTCCTTCTTAGGCCAGTAGTCAAACACAATAAAGAGTCCTGGTGGCACAGTGGTTAAGCGCTTGGCTGCTAACCAAAAGGTCAGTGGTTCGAACCCATTAGTCGCTCCACGGGAGAAAGATGTGGCAGTCTGCTTCTGTAAGGAGACCACAGCCTTGGAAACCCTATGTGGCAATTCTACTCTGTCTTACAGGGTTGCTATGAGTCGAACTCGACGGCACACAACAACAATAATCAAACAGTTTACGCCACCTAGGGACCTCACTTAGAAGCCTATGTAGTCCAAATCGATTGTAACTATTTATTAATATAGGGTTGCTATGAGTCATAATCAACACAACAGCAATGGGTTTTTTACTCCTCAGAATAAGACAGAGTAGGAAGAAAGGCCTGGCAATCTATTTCTAAAATTCAGACAATGAGTCACAATGGTCCAATCTCAGTGCGCATGGGTTCACCATGAGTCCAGGGCCAACTTAATGGTAATTAACAACGACAACTCCTCATAACATAAATATGAAATAGTTTTATATTTTCCAGTAATTGCCCATAACTCTCCTATGTGGAATCTCCTTTCCCATCTGGTAAGTGTGGTAGATTGCATTAATCACCCCAGTTTTTCACACCTCCCTGTATCTATGCCCTTTGGTGGTATCTTCCCACACCGACTCTAAACTTAATCCCGTGACAAGCTCAAGCAGAGGTCTGAAAAATTGCTTGAGTTTTTCTACTTTTTCTGCTGGAACCTTACCACCACCATGAGAACAAGCCAAGGCTAGCCTGCTGGAATGTGGAACTTAGCCAAATCATCCCAGCTGAGGCCATTTTAGTCCAGCCAGCCCCCATTCCACCCCCAGCTGACAAGCCCTGCAGACCTCAGCTGAGCCTGTCTCAGATCAGCAGAACTGTCCAGCCAATCTGTAGACTTCTGAGAAATAATCAATGGTGTTGTTCTAAGCTACTAAATTTTGCAATGGTTTATAATGCAGCAATACCGAGCTGATATACTAGGGATCCTTAAGCAACAATTTGGTCCCAGTCCCAGGAGCAGATTATCTAATATGCAAGTAAGCACAGTGCTTACCTCGCTTACCAGACCATCTGTAGTGAACAATTTCACATGGATGATGTCATGGATTGAATTGTGTCCCCCAAAAATATCTGTCAACTTGGCTAGGTCCCGATTCCCAGTATTGTAGTATTGTATGATTGTCCATCATTTTACGTGATTTTCCTATATGTTGTAAATCCTATCACTATGATGCAATAAAATGGATTAGCAGCAGTTATAATGATGATATCTACAAGATTAGGTAGTGTCTTAGGCCAATTTCTTCTGAGATATAAAAGAGAGCAGCACGCAGAGAGACACAGGGACCTCATACCACCAAGAAAGCAGTGCCGGGAGCAGAGCTCATCCTTTGGACCTAAGGTTCCTGCACTGAGATGCGCCCAGACCGCAGGAAGACAGACGTATCGCAAAGACCTTCCTCCAGAGCCGACATAGAGAGAAAGCCTTGCCCTGGAGTCAGCACCCTGAATTCGGACTTCTAGCCTACTGGACTGTGAGAGAATAAACTTCTTTTTGTTAAAGCCATCCACTTGTAGTATTTCTGTTATAGCAGCACTAGATGACCAAGACAGGTGAAACTGTCCACTACAGATTAGTAAATAAGCACAAATAAGCCTGTGCTTACCTTGCTTATTGGGCCATCTGCCCCTGTCAGGGACTGTAAATTTGAAAGAGACTTTGATTCTGCAGGAAGGTGCTGTGGAGTTGGGAGAGAGACAGAAGCCAGCCATACCTAGAAGCAGAGTCTTTGATGTGGTAGAAAAAAAAAAAAATGTGAAATTGTCCACGACAGATAATCTGGTAAGCAAGGTAAGTACCATGCTTATCTTGTCTATTGGATAATCCGCCTCTACCCAGTCCATAACATTTTAGAGGCTTTCAGTTACTAGAATTCTGTCCTTCAGATAATTAAAACTCAGTCCTATTATTATTTTTATTATTTTGAAGATTTCAGTCTCAAAATCAATTCAAAGCTCTTTTCTTCCTGTAGTTCAACCTACAACCCTCAACAGCTTGGAAAGGAGAAAGGTAGCACGGTCTGACTCAGAGAAACCTGTCCCTCCCTCCTTCTGCCAGGGGCCTGTGGCTTGAGAACTGGAAGCAGGAAGGAGAGTCATCCCCTCACTGAACTAGATGTGGTCACAGTCCCCGCCTTGTTGGTTGCTGTTGCTTCTCTGGCTGACACCAACTGGATGTCAGTGTCCCTCCATGTGGCACATATGTAGCTCCCTCATGGGGTAACTGTAGGGGTTCTTCAGAGCATCCTACAGGGAGACCACCCTCTGGCACATTTGCTTGATCTAAGCAGTCTCTACCTCCCTTCAACTGCTGTTGAGGCCCCTCTACCTGGATGACAGACTTCTTGAGCAGGACAATGAAAAATAGGTCAAGCCTAGCTACTCTCTGAAGTCACCATATTAAAGAGATTAAACAGGGCCACCTCCCTCTCCCCTCCCCCACTTAGCCCCACTCTGGTTCTCAAATCCCTTTACTCCTGCTCAGGCAGAAAAGGGAAGATCAGCAAGTCCATGGCTAAGCAAAATGCCCACCTTGGGAATGAAATGCCTTCCCCCACAATTGTAGGTAACCAATATTCTTTACAAGTGGTTCTTTTGGAGGGGAGAGAGAGGCTTGGGGAGGAGAGAAAATAATGTCTCACTGCAAACACTGCATTCCCTCTCTGCTGAGACCTATGGTCTCATATTGGGGGTTGGGTGGGGTGGGGTCCCAGTTCTCCTGGAGTGGTTCCACAGAGCAGTCCCTGCAGGCAGGTTTCTGGCCCCACTGGCTAGTAGATTATTCATAGCAATCCAGATATAGAAAATTAGTTCCTTAGAATCTTTTGTCTTCAGCTAGAGGCCTTAGCTGCAATTCTGGAAGGAGATAAAAAGATCCCACTGAACACACTGTTACATGGCTATTTTTAAATCTAAAGTATGTGTTAAATTCTACTATACTGTATATCATTACAGAAAAAATCCATTTTTACAGAAATGCCAGTTTTATTAAAAAGACTGCCCTGAAGAGATTACTTGAATGATACATATTAACTTTTTATGTAAATTTTATGATGTTTTCAGGGATTCTAATTCATCAATTAAGGGATAAAAGGGGAACACTGGCATTTTTAAAAATTTCTCATAATTTTTCAAATAAAACTTTTTGTCTATAAAATTCTTCAGACAAATTGTGAATTTTTCTTTTTCCAGAAAATTAGATATCCAATTAGTCATTTAACAAACATTTGTCTGCATGCCTAATTTATACCAGGCAATATTCTAGTTGCTTTGGGTATGTCACCAAACAAAACAAAGATCCCTGCTGTCATGGATGTTAGTACTATGAAAAAAAGAAAAAGTAGAGTAGGTATTTTAGTTATCTAGTTGTCTAGAGCTGCTAAAACAAAAATACCACAAGTGGATGGCTTTTACAAACAGAAATTTATTCTCTCACAGTTGGCTGTTATTGTTGTTGTCAGGTGCCATCGAGTCAGTTCCAACTCATAACAACCCTGTGTACAACAGAACAAAACACTGCCCAGTCCTGCGACATCCTCACGATTGCTGTTATGCTCCAGCCCATTGTTGCAGCCACTGTGTCAATCCATCTTGCTGAGGGTCTTCCTCTTTTTCACTGACCCTCTACTTTACCAAGCATGATGTTCTTCTCCAGGGACTGGTCCCTCCTTATAACACATCCAAAATATGTGAGACAAAGTCTCACCATCCTTGCTTCTAAGCAGCATTCTGGCTGTACTTCTTACAACACAGATTTGTTTATTTTTCTGGCAGTCCATGGTATATTCAATATTCTTGGCCAACATCATAATTCAAAGGCGTCAATTCTTCTTCAGTCTTCCTTATTCATTGTCCAGCTTTCACATGCACATGAGGTAAGTGAAAACACCATGGCTTAGGTCAGGGGCACCTTAGTCTTCAAGGTGACATCTTTGCTTTTTAACACTTTAAAGAGGTCTTTTGCTGAAGATTTGTACAATGCAATGCATCGTTTGATTTCTTGACTACTGCATCCATGGGTGTTGATTGTGGATCCAAGTAAAATGAAATTCTTGACAACTTCAATCTTTTCTCCATTTATCATGATGTTGCTTATTGGTCCAGTTGTAAGGATTTTTTTTTTTTTTTTTTTTAATGTTGAGGTGTAATCCATACTGAAAGCTGTGGTCTTTGATCTCTCACAGTGTAGGAGGATAGAAGTCCAAATTAATGGCGCTAGCTCCAGGGGAAGGCTTCATCTGGGGGAAGGTCCTCGTTATCAATCTTCCTTGGTCTTTTCAGCACAGGGACTCCAGGTCCAAAGGACACGCTCCACTCCTGGCTCCTGTTGTTTGGTGGTTCTGAGGTTCCTCTCCTCTCTGCTGGCTTCTCTCTTTTATATCTCAAAAGAGATTAACTCAAGATACAACCTGATCCTGTAGATTATGTCTTGCCTCATTAACATAACTGCCTCTAATCTTGCCTCATTAACATAATAGAAGTTAGGATTTACAACACACAGGAAAATTAGATCAGATCACAAAATGGAGGACAACCACACAATACTGAGAATCTTGGCCTAACCAAGTTGACACACATTTTTAGGGGACACAATTCAATCCATAATAGCAGGACAAGAAGAGTCAGGAGTGCCAGAGGTGAGGCTGGGAGGTAGGGGAACAAGGTGGTTGAAATGTTGATTAAAGTGGTCAGGGAGGCCTCAGTAAGAAGGTGACATGTGAGCAAACATATGAAGGACCTGGGGGAGTGAGTCATTTCTGGAAAAAGAGTATTCTAGATGAGAGGCCATCTAGTGCAGCAGTGGAGAGGCCCTAAGACAGGAGTATGTTTTGTGTGTTTGAGGAAGGAGGTCTGTGTGACTGCACACAAGTGAACAAAAGGAAAAGAAATAGGAGGTGAGGTCAGAGGAGTAAAGGGGGCTGGGGGAGGCGCAGACCACATATTGTATAGGCCAGTGTAAACTCTTTGGCTTTCACTTTGAGCAAAGAAGTAGCAAGACATGACTTGTATTTTGAAAGGATTATCATAGAGGAAGACACAGGTGGAAGCAGACAGATCAGTTAGGATGGAGTATTAGTAAGAGTTGATAATGGTTTACACCAAGGTGGTAGCAGGAGAGATGATGAGAAATGCCCGGTTCTAAGTAAAGTCAGAAGGGTGAGAGAGCTGGATTTCCTAATGAATTGGACGTTGGGTGTGAGAAAAACAAAGGCGTTAAGGATAACTCCAGTGACATGAACAACTGGAAAGGTGGAACTGCCATCAACTGACAGGAAAACACTGGTTTGGGGGTAGTGGGTGAGCAAGTTTCGGGGGACGGGGATATTAGGAGATTAATTTTGGACATGTTGACTTTAGGATCTAAGGGTAGACAGCCAAGTAGAAATGCCAAGTAAGAAGTTGGCCTTTTGAATCTGGAATTCAGGGGAGAAGTCTGGGCAGGGGATATACATTTGGGAGTAACTGGCTGTCTTAGGCTGGGTTCTCTAGAGAAGCAAAACCAGCAAAGTATATAAATATATAGAGAGACAGAGATTATATCAAGGAAACAGCTCATGCGATTGTAGAGGCTAGAACATCCCAAGTCCGTGGATCAGGGTAGAGGCCTCTCCCAAGTCACACAGCTGCAGAAGCCGGCAAGCCCAAGATGGGCAGGTCAGAGAGCAGGGCTCCCGCTCACAGGCTGTGCAGATCGATGAATCGCAGGTTCGGCAGATAAGCTGACAGCTCAAGTCCCAAGAACGGGAGATGAGACAACAGGAAGCAGCTACAGGATCCAGAGAGAGCAAAAAGCCAGAACGTCTGCTTATATACAGATGCGGGCCACACCCCAAGGAGACTCCCCTTTATTTGACTGGCTATTCACAGTATATTCAATCATGGGAGTGATTACATTAAAACACTGAGAATCACGGCCCAGCCAAGTTGACACACAATCTTAACCATCACACTGGCATTCGGATGAAATTTAAATAATGACACCTCCAGAGTCATGACAATAGCTGGAGATGAGAATAAGACAAAGGACTAATCCTGGGTACTAACATTATGAAGTTGTAGAAAAACAAAATAGCAAAGGAGATTTAAAAGGAGTGAAGAGTAATATAGGAGGCAAACCAAAGAGTGAGGAAGCCAAACTAAGAAAATATATCAAGGAGGAAAGAATAATCAATCTTGTCAAAGCTGCTAAAAGATCAACAGATGAGAACTAAGAATTTATCAATGAATTTAGCATCGTAGAGGTCACTGATGACATTACATTATGACATTGGACCCAAGAGCTCATTCCACTATCTAACGAAAATTCTTCAAAAACAAATAGGTCTTTAAACATCAGTCAGTGACCCACTTATTTCAAGTAGTATATTAAACAATGAAATGCATTTCTACAAATAAAAAACCTGGCTGAACCCTTCTTTGCAGTTTATATGATTTTAATTCAGTTAAACAAATGCATACAGACTGCTCACTGTGCTAGGCATCAAAGATATAGAAACAATAGATCTCTCAAGGAGGTCCCAGACTAGTATAAGGAATTAGACCAGTGAATAGATAATCACCAACTAAATACGAAGGAGGGACACTTAAGCCAAACTTGGAAGGGCAGAGTTGCCTATATGAAGTAGGTGATGTTTAATAAATTTAATCTCAAAAAAAAAAAGTAATGATTATGAGCAAAAGACTTACCCGTACAAATCACAAAAGAAGGTACCAGTGATGATTAACATACAAAAAGTGCTATCTGAACTAGTTTTTCAGAAAATGCAAATTAAAATCACAGCACAGCCTTAGGAGGCAGGACTTCCAGTGTGGCAGATAAAGAGGTTATCAAATCCTCTTCCCAAGAAACAACTATGAAACTGGACAAATTGTTTAAAATATTTCAGGGATCTGGAAATCGACCAAAGGCAAACAACATACTAAAAACCAAAAACCAAACCCGTTGTGGTTCCGACTCACAGCGACCCTATAGGACAGAGCAGAACTGCCCCACAGAGTTTCCAAGGAGCGCCTGGTAGATTCAAACTGCCGAGCTTTTGGTTAGCAGCCGTAGCATTTAACCACTACGCCACCAGGGTTTCCTCAAACATACTCAGAAGCACTTATTTAAGGGAAAAACTGTTGGAATTTGGGTAAGGACTGTGAAGTCTAGCATTCCTGCCTGAGGCTGCCCCCATCGCTCTGAGCGTGGTCAGTGCTGTGATTCAGGCTGCGAAACCAGCAGCTTCACTGCCAGCGGGGCTCCCGGGACCTTGAGCGGAAGGAGAAACCATGCTACCTACCCAGCGGCATTATCAGTAAAAGTAGGTATCTCAGTGGCAAGCCTGAGATAGCCCTCCTTGTTGGTACAAGCAAACGAGTTGCAAACTAACCACAAAATTAATAGGGAGATCCTGGGAATGAGAGAGCCACAGAGGAACCCGATAAGTGCAAAAAATCCTGCTGCCTTCCACTTTCTCGCTGCAGGGAGACCAAAGAGGGCCCAAGCTGTCCACACATCCTGGGCTGGCTGGGAGGCTGCACACTAGCATAGAGGAGACATGAGAGACTAAAAGGCAGTGCAGACTTAAACACTGCCTGAACTCTGAATGCGCTCCCCAGCCCATACACAGATCCTTCAGCAAAAGGTGGAAGACTTACTGGCTCTTGGGGTTTGAGCATAACCTCTACTCAATCGTTGACTGACCACTAAGCTATGCACAAACATAATGTTGAAAGAAAGAAGCTAGACTCAAAATTTGAGTACATCTTTTTTAGGCAAGGGCTTTGTGTGTGTAGCTGAGAAGCCTGAACTGTATCCTGAAATAATGGAGACTCACTAAAAGATTTTAACCAGAGGAGTAATGGATTGGAATTGCATTTTATAAGATCGCTGTGGCAGAGTGGAAGGTGGGTTGGCAGAGGGTAAGATTAGAGACAGAGACCAGAAATAATAACGGTCTGAACAAAGATAGTGGCTATGGAAAAGGAGGGCAGGGAATGCAGAGGTGAACCAATTTGAGAGATTTTTAAAGGTGGAATAATCTGACATAATGATCCATTAGATGTAAGTATTGAGGAGACAAGGGAATGTAAAAGCCTTCAGGTTCATGGCCTGAGCCAGAAGGAGGGGTGGTGCCACCTACTAAAACAAAGAAGGAGGAACTGAGGTGGAGGTTGAAAAATGATGAGCTCAGTTTTGATCACAATGAGTTTGAGGTTATTTGACAGAACTCTAATGTGTGAGATGTTTAATGTAATTAAACTTCATGTAAAATTTATTCTTTAGAAAAACTAAGTAGTATATGGAAACACGTGGCTGAAGTGGTCCAAAGACCTGGGTTCTTGTTCTAATTCTAGCTTAAACACTTGAGCAAGTCAATTGTTATCTTGGTGCCTAAGTTTATTAAATTTATTCAAGTTATCCTGGTGCACAATAGAGAAAGTAAGATCTGTCCTATATACTTACAGGGGAGCCCTGGTGGCACCGTGGTTAAAGCAATCAATTGCTAACCAAAACGTCAGCAGTTAGAAACTACCAGTGGCTCCATGGGAGAACGATATGGCTGGCAGTCTGCTTCTGTAGAGATTTACAGCCTTGGAAACCCTATGGGATTGCTATGAGTCGGAATCGACTCAATTGGCAGTGGGTTTTTATATACATACAGGAGTGTTGTGAGTATAAAAGGGATACTTTAAAACAACATATGCAACTGCTGCTACACTATACAATTTGTTCTGGAAGTTATAATAAATATAATATGACCAAAATGAGGCCATAAATATTGGAAAAGATACCATATTTTTATTATTTCAGATGATGTGGAAAGCACCGAAGAATTGTTTTTAAAGCTACTAGAACTAGTGAGAGAGTTCGGTAAGGTAAATAGTTGCTACAGAATATAACTAGTAAAATCAATAACTTCCTACATATCAGCAATAACCTGTTAGAACTTAAAATGAGGAAAAATTCTAGTCTCTATTCTAAAGCTAGATCTGTATCTATTCTATCTTATCCTATTCTAGGATCAAGTTAAAGAAATTAATAAGTCCTGTAAGAAGAAAGGCGTAGTGGAGCCCTTGTAGCACAGTGGTTAAGAGCTCAGCTGCTAACCAAAAGGTCGGCAGTTAGAATCTACCAGCCACTCCTTGGAAACCCTATGGGGCAGTTCTACTGTCCTGCAGGGTCGCTATGAGTCAGAATCAACTCAACAGCAACAGGTTTGGTTTTTTGGTTTTTTATAAGAAGAAAACTTCAAACTTCACTTAAGACTTAAAAAAGTGAAGGTCCATTACATTCCTAAAAGGGAAGATGATGTTTTAGATATGCAATTTCACTCCAAATATATAAATTTAACACAGTAATTAAAATCACAACTGGGAAATATGGAACACTAGTTTGTCTAGTAAGTATAAATACCTAATAATGAAAGCATATGTATGAGCAGAATTCACCAAAACAACGACAATTGTATTAGGGTAGTGGTTTTTTTTTCTTCCTCTATTTTTAAAAACATTCACAAGATGGTCAAAATAATGTTGTCTGTAGTTGGAGGCCTTGTCCAAGGACTTGGGAATATGGAACATAAGAAAGCATTTTCCGAATTCACACATGAAATTAACTCATAATAGATCAGAGCAGATAGACAAATTACTGTAAAGAGAAAGAATGGCTCCCCAGGCTGCAAGATTTGACTATAACTTGAGGGCAATCAGAACAGATACTGGTCAGGCATTAAAACTTAAAAATAGAAAAAATTAGATCAGTGAAGCAAACATCAGTAGTGTCTGTTACACTGCCCAAGAGAGGGACTATTACTCTACACACTTTAAACTTGACCTCAATAGGGTAAGACTACCATTATTGTAGAAAGAGGTGTATGATGCCACTCTTATTATGCCATTAAATATTTCACTCATACAACTACATGTGAGAATTTGCACTCTTTCCGTGCTCATGTGATTGTAATTTGGCCACCTACAAAACACAAAGGAGCCATCATGGAAACAATTCAAGATGAAATGATAAGCAAAATGTGGTATGTACATACAGTGGAATATTAGCCATCCATAAAACAGGAACGACGTTCTAATACATGCTACAACATGGATGAGCCCTGAAAACATAAGTGACATAAGCCAGACATCAAAGTACAATATTGTATGACTTCACTTATATAAAATATCTAGAAAGGCAAATTTATAGAAACAAAGTAGATTAGAGGTTACCAGGGACTGGGACGAAGGGGAGATGGGGAGTAATTGCTTTATGGGTACAGAGTTTCTGTTTGTCATGATCAAAAAATCTGGAAACAGAGGTGATGACTGTGCAACATTGTGAATGTAATTAATTCCACTGAATTGTACACTTAAAAATGGTTAAAATGGTAAATTTTATTTTATATGTATATACATATGTTTTGGAGCCCTGGTGGCCCAATGTTTAAGAACTCGGCTCCTAACCAAAAGGTTGGCAGTTCAAATGAACCAGCTGCTCCTTGGAAACCCTACGGGGCAGTTCTAGTCTGTCCTGTAGTGTCGCTGTGATTTGGAATCAACTCGACGGTAATGGGTTTGGTTTTTTTAAACATGTGTTTTACCACAATAAAATAACATAATGAAAAATATGAACCATAATACTGAGAGATGCAATCCAGTTCATTTGACAATTCTATCTATAATATATATATACACATACATACACATATATGCACATACATACATATATACACGTATATACACACACACACACACACACACACACATATATATGTATATATACATATATATCAGTCCTTTGATGTTGCTTAATGCTGGTCCCTCCTTGAGAGATAGCCCATTCCTGATGTGCTGACTACAGCAGGTTTCTGCACCAAAAAGTTGAGGGTCAGTTCTAGGCATCATAAACTCATAAGTGTAGAGACGACTCCCAACAAGTCCTTTTCAAATATAGCCAGCCTGCCCAGCACACCCAAACATCACTGTTAGCCAAGATGAACTTTTATTTGTTAAACATGCATAATTACTATAATTATTTAAATTTTAATTTATAAATTTACAAAGTATTATAGCTTTTTTTCTCAGGTAACTCTTTAGACAATCTTTAAAAATGGTGTTTACAAATACTTATTTCACAGGCACTATAGCCTATTTCTCCCTGAAATAGTTGCTTCAGATTTTCATATGCTTAAGTGACAAATGATTTCGTAACACAATAAATTATGAATGACAAATATAGTGTAACTGACTAGCATTCCATATTAGTACAAACATACAGCATGCTACTCCAAGTGTATTTTTCTTCTAATCTCCAAAGATAAACAAAAAAAAAATTTTAAACATACTTTTAGTCTCATCAAAAGATGAGATGAATGCAATACATTTAATCTTTAGCAATATTTGGGGCCAGAAAGCATATTTCTTTAACTCACAGTAGATGGTTTAAACAAATATAATATTACACGAAAACTAATAACAGTAACATGCCTATACCCTGTAGAATTATTAATAATATATAAAAATGCGTAAACTCGAAAACCAAAAATTAAGCAAAAATAAGCATTTCAAACTCACAAATATATTTACTCATTACTCACATTAATCAAGATTATACCTAAGAAACCTATAGGAAATGTCTGTTTCTTTTAGAACCTTAAAAATGTCACTAAATTTTCAGAAAGAATCTAAGTGAATTGTGTACATAAAGACTGAAAAATTTAAGTAGATACTGAAATTTCACCTTTGAAGCTAAAAATCATTACTTTCAACAATTCAATGGATAAATAACACAAAAATGAATGGTTAGGCAGAGTAAAATTACTATATTTAATATATGGATTCCATTATTTAACTTGATTATGATTCTGATAGAAATATCTGGTTGGGCTTGTATATTATCAGCAATTGTGAGACATGGTAAAAAACTAGTTCTGTCAGATACATATAGAAAGCATTTTTAATCCCTTTTAATAATGTTGTGCTTCAGAAATAAAAGAAATGTAGTCTCTTACAGAGGCTGTGTAATTCAAGAAGTCATCATTTAAGAGAAATTCACTACAAATTCTCTTTTGCTCTCTATTTCATAAAATCCTAAATGAGAATTTGTAGAAATAATATTTCATGTCTCTAGGAACTTTTTCAGATTTCATTCATTAGTATAAACATACAATGATAAATAACTTACAGAGTAAATATATATATATATTATATATATATATATATATATATATAATATATATATATATATATATATGTTAACTGACTTCATACCTGGCACAGATGCTTAAAAACAGTATGTATCAGGCTATGAGTTGATAATTGTAGGAGCTGTCTTAATGGGTACGTGGGAATTCATTATACTATTCTCTTTACTTTTCTATTAGAATTTTTCATAATAAGATATTAAGAATAAAGATAGCTACGTAGATGAACAAGGAATGAAATTCAACTGGGTAGTGGGAATGATGGGAATTTCATGGTGGGCTTTGTACCCAAATAGTATTAAAAGATGGAATAAATTAAAATATGGGCATATTTTTAGAACTTAATTTTAAAATATGAATTTAATGTAATTAGAATAATGGTGAAGGACTTTGGAAAGCAATGTGGGTTAACCAGACAGCAAGATTACTGGAAGGAAGGAATCATATCAGTTTAAATTTTTACTAGAATCCCTAATAAAATGGTTTTTTAAAACTTACTTTATATAAATTATGAAACAAGTCCTTAAATAAGCAGTTTCTAAGATGTAACTAAGATAATAAAAATATTCCTAGTATGCTGCTATGCAATTTCAAAATATAATCAAGTAGGTTTAACTGAAGAGACAAGAGATTAATGGGGAAGAGACTCTTTAATTCTTCCTTAAGAGTACAAAATGATCTATTATTAATTATATAAAATCTAATCTCAAGAAAGTAGGATATTTTGTTTCCAGTATCTAAAGTTCTCTCCTCCTATTCCTGCTATACAAAAGTGAGAGAAGAAAGCTGAAAACCTATAGGAAATTATTAATAATCTGCAAAAGGAAGAATTACATAACTGAGGTCCTAAACTAATGCACTCACATATAGAAAGCAAAAATAATAATAATAGGATTTCTGGGCAATATGGCACTATACACAGAAGCACCATGCCATCCCTCCACAGCAAAGATCTGGAAAACTAAGTCAAAAAGAGACAAGCGTCAATCCTGAAACACTAAGCATCAAATGAAGTGATAAAGAACTCAGTCAAGCACCGAATGGAATAAGAAACTGACAGAGAGCAGAGAGCAAGGAGAGATACATGCGGAGGTCCCCTACCAGCTAACACTGTAAGGATCCGCCATCTTTGACTCCTATTGGAGATCGGTGAACAGGAGGTATGGGAAAGCAGCTTCATGGAGCTTCCAGCAGGAGACAGAACAACTGCTAATCAGCGATATACACTTTCCCACCCCCCACCCTTCTACATCCCCAATTGGCCTCCTCTGCTTCCTGTGGCCAGAGTCTCTTGGCCAGGAAGCACCAGCTTCACCCCGTTGCTGCTTGGATTCTACCCACCTGCACGGGCCGACTCCCTGAATGGCATTTGTTGACTGCTGGTGTTGCTTTTTTCCACTTCTTTTGATTTCTTCTGTACCTCTCACAACCTCCCCATCTTTTCTCTCAAATACCTGGCTCTGTGTGCCATCTTTGCTTCTTCCTGAAAGGCTGTAAATGCCGCTCAACTGTGGACCTGCTTCCTGGCCCGTGCCACCATGCTGATGGGATCCCTAGGGCTTTCTGTTTGTTTTGATTTGTTTGTTCTCTTATTCTTTTCTCGGCTTGGGAGCCCCTTCTAGCTGGGCAGTACAGAGTGGCTTGGTAACTACTCCCTCACTCTGTGCAGAAGCAAGTGGGATCCCCGGGGGCATTTATTTTTTCTCTTTTTTGGTTTTTTGTTTTTGGTATTTTTTTTATTTTTTTGTTTATTTTCTTTTCTTTTTCCTTTTTTGTCTTTCTTCGCTTCTCAGTTCTTGTCTCTCTATACTCACCTTCTCTTCAGGTCTCCTGAATACTTGGTGCTGTGTGACACCTCTACACCGTCAAGCCAGGCTGTTCTTCACGTCCTGGGAACAACCCCCCAGCCCTCACAGCTGCACCAGTGGGATTCCTGGCAGCTTTTCTTTCTTTTTCTTTTTTTTTTTTTTCCTTCAATTTTTATTTCTTCACTTTTTTCTTTTACCCTTTTCTTTTCTTTTTGTTTTTCTCCATTTCTCAGTCTTTCATCTCTCAACGCCAACAGCAAGCTCCCTTAGCACTCTTTTTTATTTGTTTCTTTGTATGTTTTTGGCTCCTGTTCCTTTCCCCTCTCTCTCTTCTTTCTCATACCCATCTTAGCTCCACACATCACAATCTCCCCCTTCCTTCCTGCCTATCTGCACCGTCCGCTGAACATCACACACCCAAGCAGTGCAGGCATGGCCTACCAATCCTGCCCTGCATTAATTCCCAGCCTACCCTGTCGGACATAGTATGTGCCACAAACAACCTAACCCAGCAATTCCCTTTCACCTGGACCTACCCTGCTGTACCATACCTGAACGACATGCTGAACCTGTACCATACCTGAACGACCGACCCAGCCCATTGGAGGAGTTGAAAAATATTGTACCCATAGATGAGCAAACAACAAAGAATG
Organism: Dugong dugon; assembly: GCA_030035585.1. NCBI lineage: Eukaryota > Metazoa > Chordata > Mammalia > Sirenia > Dugongidae > Dugong > Dugong dugon. The sequence goes on along the minus strand of CM057460.1, from coordinate 86,676,849 downwards.
CACAGCCCACCTGCTAAGACATAACAAAATAAAACAAAAAAGCACGATGACACAAAAAAATCTACAATCAATAAATTAGGAAAATAACTACTAAATGTCCCAAAGACAGCAGATAAAATCAAAATATATATAAAAACTGGACACGATGGTTCCAGTAGGCTTCCAAAATAAAACACTCAATGACTTTCCAGTAGAAGAAAAAGCACTAGATCTACCTGATAGGGAACTCAAATCTCTAATATCCAGAGCCATCCAAGACTTGAAGCAAAAGGAGACAAAAATGAAGAAAAATAGACAAATTCATGGAAAATACAGACCAAAAAATGGAAGAATTCAGGAAAATAATAGAGGAACAAAATGTCAAAATAATTTCACAACTAGAAGTCATACAAAAACAACAATTAGAAATCCAAAAGATAAACAAGAAGATTTCAGAAATGGACACTGTCATAGAAGGACTAAGGAACAGGTCTGAAACAACAGAAGACAGGATCAGTGAAACTGAAGACAAACACTTGGCTACAACTGAGGAAAAATCAGAAAAAAGAACAAAGAAAAATGAAGAAACTCTGAGAATTATGTGCAATACAATCAAAGGAAAAATTTTCGAGTAATCGGAGTTCCAGAAAAGGGGGAGAAAACAGAAAACATACAGAGGATCACTGAAGAACTGCTGACAGAAAACTTCCCCAGTAGCATAAAAGATGAAAAGGTGACCATCCATGAAGCTCAATGAACTCCATATAGGATAAACCCCAAAAGAAAATCACCAAGGCATATCATAATCACGCCTGTTAAAATGAAAGACAAAGAATCCTGAGAGCAGCTCGAGAAAAACAAAAACTTACATACAGAGGAGAAACAATAAGACCAAGGTCAGATTATTCAGCACAAAAAATGCAGGCGAGAAGGCAATGGGATGATATATACAAAACCTTGAAAGAAAAAAACTGTCAGCCAAGAATAATATATCCTGCAAAACTCTCATTCAAAAATTATGGTGAAATTAGGACATTTACAGATGAACAGAAATTAAGGGACTATGTAAAAACCAAACCAAACTTACAAGAATGTTTAAAGGGAGTCCCTCAATTTGACAACAAAAACATCAGACCACAGGCTGAACCTAGGACTCAGGATCCTACTGCCAGATACAATCTAGGAAATGAAACCTCAAGGACTATCCAAAATCAAAAGAATTACAACAGGGAACCAGGGGGGTTAATCTGTAAATGACAATAACGTCAGAACAATAAAAGAGGGAATAAACAGTGTAGACATAGAACCTTCTAATGGAGAGGAAGGCAAGGTGATACCAAGTAATAATAGACTGGTTCAAATCTAGGAAGATAAGGGTAAATTTCAAGGTAACCACAAAGAAAGTTAACAAACCTACTCATCAAAGTAAAGAAAAAAACCATAAAGTCTCAGTAAAAACAAAACCTACAAAAACAAAATAAATGAAGAAAATCCACAAACAAAAGGAATTCAGCTCAGGAGAGTAAGATGAACAAAGAAAACATCAGCACCACAAAAAAAAAACACTACAAAATGACAGCAATAAACTCACACCTATCAATAATACCACTGAATGTAAATGGCCTAAATGCACCCATAAAGAGACAGTGACAAAATGAATTAAAAAAACAGGAACTATCAATACGCTGTCTACAAGAGACACACCTTAGAAACAAAGATGTAAATTTATTAAAAATCAAAGGACGGAAAAAAATATATCAAGCAAACAACTACCAGAAAAGAGTGGCAATACTAATCCCAGATAAAATAGACTTAAAACAAAACCCACCATAAAAGACAAAGAAGGACACTATATAATGATTAAGGGGATGATCCATCATGAAGACATAACCCTAATAAACATCTACGCACCCAATGACACTGCTCCAAAATACATAAACTCTAACAGCACTGAAAAGAGAAATTGACAGTTCCACAATAATAGTAGGAGACTTCAACACACCACTCTCAGTAAAGGACAGAACAACTAGAAAGAAACTCAACAAACATACGGAAAACGTAAAGGGCACAATCAGCCAACCTGACCTCATAGACATATATAGAACACTACATCCAACCGCTGCAAAGTACACATTCTTCTCCAATGCACATGGAACATTCTCCAGAATAGATCACGTCTTAGGCCACAGAGCAATCCTCAACAAGATCTAAAACGTTGAGATAATACAAAGTATCTACTCTGACCACAACGCCATAAAGGTAGAAATTAACAACAGGAAGAGCAAGGAAAAAAAATCAATTACATGGAAACTGAATTACCCCTTGCTTACAAACCAACGACTAATAGAAAAAAATAAAGATGGAATAAAAACATTCCTAGAATCAAATGAGAATGAAAATACATCATACCAAAATCTTTAGGACACAGCAAAGGCAGTCCTCAGAGGAAAATTTATAGCAATAGATGCACACATCAAAAAAGAAGGGACAATATCAAAACATTACCTACAGAACTTGAACAAATAGAAAGAGAACAGCAAAAAAAGCCCACAGCTGCGGAGGGCTGTGGGGACCATGGTCTCGGGGAACATCTAGCTCAATTGGTTTAACACACTTCGTACAGACAATGTTCAACATTCTACCGTGGTGAGTAGCGTCTGGGGTCTTAAAAGCCTGTGAGCAGCCATCTAAGATACTCCACTGGTCTCACCCCTTCAGGAGCAAGGGAGAATGAAGAGAACAGGACACAAGCAAAATATCAGTCCAAAGGACTAATGGACCACAGCTACCAAGGCCTCCACCAGACTGAGTCCAGTACAGCTAGATGTGCCCGGCTACCACCACTGACTGCTCTGACCAGGATCACAACAGACGGTTCTGGACAGAGCTGGAGAAGGATGTAGAACAAAATTCTACCACACACACAAAAAGACCAGATTTACTGGCCTAAAAGAGTCTGGAGAAACCACAGAAGGATGGCCCCCAGACACCCTTTCAGCTCAGTGGTGAAGTCACTTCCGAGGTTCACCGTTCAGCTGGGGATTGGATAGCCCCATAAAACCAAATGGGACTAACGAGGCACAGCAGTCCAGGGACAAGGACTAGAAGGCAGAAGGGGACAGGAAAGCTGGTGATAGGGAACCCAAGGTTGAGTAAGGACAGTGTTGACAAGTAGTGGGGTTGTTAACCATCGTCATAGGGCAACATGTGTACTAACTGTTTAATGAGAAACTATTTTATTCTGTAAACCTTCAACTAAAGTGAGAATAGCAGCACAACTGGAAGAACGTAATCAGTGTCACTGAACTGTGCATGTAGAAATTTTTGAAATGGTGTATCTTTGGCTATGTATATTTTCACCAAAAAAAAAAAAAAAGGGTCGAGAAAGGAAAGGGTTGACATGTCGTGGGGCTGTTAACCAATGTCATAAAACAATATGTGCACTGACTGTTTAATGAGAAACTATTTATTCTGTAAACCTTCACGTAAAGTACAATTAAAAAAAAAAACCCAGCACTGGCAAATGTGGATAAACTGACAAACACATGCACTATTGTTGGTGATGTAATGTTGTGCACCCAGCCTGGAGGACAGACAATATATATGACACTCAAGAAAATAAGACTTGAGGTATACTTTTTTAACATGATAAAATACATATACTTTGGTCCTAAACCACTGCCGTCGAGTCGATTCTGACTCACAGCAACCACATAGGACAGAGTAAAACTGCCCTATAGGGTTTCCAAGGAGTGGCTGGTAGATTCAAACTGCTGACCTTTTGGTTAGTAGACGAACACTTAACCACTGTACCACCAGGGCTCCTAGAGGAATTATATTACTTAATTGAGAATCACTAGAGGCATTTCCATTAATATTAGGAATAAGGCAAGGATGTCTACTATCTTCAATACTATTTACTGCTGTACTAGAGGTATACCTCAAAGTAATCTGACAAGAAAAATAAATTAGAGGAATAAGAATTGGTAAAGAGGGTGTGAAAATATGTACAAGTGCATGATAGTGTATGTACAAATATATGATAGTATATTTGGAAAAATCTTTAAGATCCAATGATAAAACTAACTCAAATAATAAAAGAATTCAGTAAGATAGCAGGATATAACATTAATATATAGAAATCAATAGCCTGCATATACACACATAACAGTAAGGAAAACCCCATTTACAATACCAACGAAAAAAGTTAAATACTTAGAAACAACAAGAAATGTGTGAAACTTATTAAGGAAAATTTTAAAACACTCCTGAAAGACACAAAAGTAGATGTGAACAAATGGAAAGATATCCTTTGTTCTTGGATAGAACAACTCAACAATATAAAGCTATCAATTCTCCCTAAGTTATTTATAGACTTAATACAATCCTAATAAAAAGACATCAACCTTTTTTATGGAGACAAGTTTTTACTAAAGTTCATATGGAAAAACAAACATGCAAGAACACCCATAAAAACACTAAAAAGGAAATACTATGAGAGAGGACTAGCTCTCCCAGACATTAAAATAAACCATAAAGCCTCTATAATTAAAAGTGTGTGACACTGACTCAGAAATAGACAAAGAGACCTGTGGAATACAATAGACAATCCAGAAATATATCACGTACATATGGAAGTTTAGTATATGATAAAGGTGCATCTCAAATCACTGGTGTAAAGATGGACTTTTTAATAAAAATGGAATAGGGGCAACCAAGTAGTCATCTGAAAAAAAGATGAAATTATATCCATAATTCACATTACATAAAAGATGAAACTCAAAATGGATCAGGAATCTAAATTGGGGGCAGGGGGGGAACCGTACAAGTACTAGAAGAACACATGGGTGAGTTTCTATTTAATTTCAGTGTAGGAAAAGATTTTCTAGCTATAACTCAAAATCCAGAGGCAATAAATGAAAAGACTGATAAGTTTAACTACATAAAAATATTTTTATAATATTGTAAATCAAAAAACACCATGAATATAATCAAAAGACAACTGAAAAAAAATATATTCAATAATTTTTATATCATACAATTCACATTTTACATATATATAGTGTGCATATATATACATATATAAATAGAATAATATAGAAAATGTTAGTAGATTTTTTTGTTTTTGAATAATATTTTCTTCTTTACAATGTTGAGTATTTGCCTAATTTTCTACAATGGTATCTAACGTACTATGCCAAGCACTTTAAATGAACAACCATGTGATAGTAAAAACAGTAACAATCACTGCTATTTATTGAGAGAAGTATGTATTAAGCTTTGAGCTAAGCATACTTTGCATATATTGAATCTTCATAACAGCTCTCCTGCAGCTAAGCAGAATAAGATGAATACTTCTAAATCAATATTTGTCAGTGGGGCTAGATGCTATTGGTATCTAGGCAGGATAATTCTCTGTTCCTTCACACATAACATTTCCAGCCCCTCAAAGTTCTAACAGGGAAACTAGCTAGGTGGGGAGCCTTTTCCACTGGGTAGGGGCATATCTGGCAAAGAACAGTGGAACTCATGGTTAGGCCTTTGGGGCTCTGTGAAGCTCAAAGATGTTAAGGCAGCACTTGAAATTTTAAGCCTTACAATACAATAACCACAAAAATTACTGTGGTCATTCTACCCCCGATGCAATAATATTAAAATCAGGTTCAAGACAAAGAGACCTGTTATCACAAGTACTTGTCATTTTCTGTTGTTGTTGTTGTTGTTAGTTGCTGTTGAGCTGATTTGGACTCATGGAGACTCCATGCGTGCAAACAACTGCTCCACAGGGTTTTCAAGGCTGTGACCTTTTGGAAGCAGATCACCAGGCCTATCTTCTGATGCTCCTCTAGGTGGGTTTGAACTGCCAACCTTTCAGCTAGTAGATGAGTGCTTAACCATTTGCACCACACAGGGAGCCTTAACATTTTCTAGCTGATGCATAAAATACTAGAAATATCCTAAAGAACACAACATAAAAACTCTTCATTTGTAGGTGACATCACTATACCTAGAAGACCCAAGAGAAACCACTGAAAAACTATAAAAACTGATAGAAGAATTCAGTAAGGTAACTGTCTTAGTTATCCAGGGCTGCTATAACAGAAATACCACAAGTGGATGGCTTTAGCAAAGAGAAATTTATTTTTCACAGTCTAGGACGCTAGAAGTCTGAATTCAGGGTGCCAGCTCCAAGGGAAGGAACTTTAAGCTCTGGCGGAAGGTCCTTGTCATCAATCTTCCCCTGGTCTAGGAACTTCTCAGTGCAGGGACCGTGGGTCCAAAGGACACGCTCCCCTTCTGGTTCTTCATTCTTGGTGGTATGAGGTCCCTAACCTCTCTGCTTGATTCTCTGTTTTATATCTCAAAAGAGATTGACTCAAGATACAACCTAATCCTGTAGATTGAGTCCTGCCTCATTAACATAACTGCCTCTAATCCTGCCTCATTAACATCATGAGGTTAAGGATTTACAATATGTAGGATAATCACATCAGATCACAAAATGGTGGCCAATCACACAATACTGGGAATCATGGCCTAGCAAAGCTGACACACATTTTTGGGGGACACAATTCAATCCATAACAGTAACTGAATGGTTACACAACTAATTTACAAACATTAACCACTCTTTTATATATCAGCAATAACCACAGAAGAAATAGGATAAATGAAAATCCCAAACACAATATCAAACAAAATTATAAAATACTCAGGAACAAACTTAATAAAAGGTACAAGTAAGAGCATGCTATCCTAGACCAGAAGACTTCCTAGGGGCTGATGGACTGTCCAGTCACTAATTTAGAGAGTAGGGCTGGAATCTACCATGAGGGAATAACCCTACATCTCTGAACCAGCCCATGAGCCACCCTGTCTAGCCTTAGCCAGAAGATGACCCAAGAGGAAGTCACATCTTCTCTCCCCAGTGACATTCTGAACTTGATCAAAACCCGCATCTTCCTGAATCATGAGAATCAGGCCAGAACTACTGAAATCTCTGAGTGCTTTTAAGAAACAGAACCAATCAGCAGAGAATCAGGATTTATCACTCTTTCGGGAATCAGATAAAATGTCAAGCAGAGAAAACTTAGTTATTCTCTAAGAAAGGGATTTCAAGGAACTCTTAAGAAGCTTTTGGCAGAGAACCTTACCAATTCTATGTATGGAAATAAGAGTACATAGGAGTTTTGCATTATTATTACTGAATAGAAACAAAAATGTTTTGGAATGTATTACATTATTAAGATATTCCCAATTAACACAGTCCTCAATATTTCAGAATTTGTGATTGTTTGACTATGGTTTGGCTTCAGGATTATCTTTTCACTCTCTGGACAAAAGCAAGTTTCCTAAGAAAATCAGTAGTATAAACAAATGGCTTGAAGCACCACAGAAGCATCTGTTTACATTCAGATAATTAATATGCTAAGCATTCTTATCTATTAAATTAAAACAGGTCACCTAAGGACCTTTCTAGATAATACTTCATTAGTCTAATTATACTGAGTATATATAGCTGAACTAATAAAACAGACATCTGTTTTAAAACATTCTTCAATTCAGGGCTTTTACTAAATCAAACTAGCTTTCATACATTAGTTTCAATTACTGAGGTTTTACATAGCAAAAAACAAACAACAAAAATCACCAAAACCTCCATTTAAATAAAGAAACAAAAATTTCTGTTCTTACCTTTGAAATTTTCCATTCCCAACCATCACCTATCTGCTGTGAATGTTTAATGAATTCTGCACAATAATGCTGGAATGTTTTTTCACCAAAGAACTCATCTTCTTCCATGTTAAGCGATAACTGCAATGTAAAAACTAAGTATTAACATTAACTGTGGAATGAATACTGAAAGAATTCTAATTTGTTTATTTCCTTAAACAAACCGAAATTCGGAATCTAGAAGGGACAATAACCTCCGGGCCATTCCAAAAATTGTTTTGTTTCCATCTTTCTCACCCCATCCATTTTTCTATCGGGAACAAAATGTGATCGGTATGAATACCAGAAACCCCAAGATTTGTAACAAGTGCACATCTATGATTTTTATAATGACAAGAGTGATGTCAAATACAGAATAAATCCTTACTGTTACATTATTTTTTTAGTTATAAAAATCACGTTTGAAAACTTCAGACAGATTTCATTAAACTAGAACCTCTTGTATATTACCTATATTTTAAAATACACAAGTTATTTGAGTAAGAAAAAAATTAAGAATCTGTCTTAGAACAGAATTTTTAGATTGCTTGAACTAAAAATCAAATAATAGCTATCATTTGTAGAGCACATAGAGTTTCAATAACTTGCCCAAAGCCTTTACACTGAAATATATTGCCTCTGTTCAATGTTCAAAGGGACACATTTATTAACTCTTTGGTACAGCTCCTAGTTCTGCTTTGACTGTATTCAGTTCTCTGTTAAATACTTGGAGGGATATGAGTCTTTGGCGTGTTGACTGCAGTGCATATCAATAATTGATACATCATTGAATACCCTGAAATCAGTAGAGTGCTACAATTTTTTTTCCCTAACATATCAGTTGCTATTCTTTTTCTTCTTGAAATATTACAATTAATTTAATTTAAAAAAGGAAGGATATTTAGAAACCCAAACAACTGCACATTTCTTGATATTTTACTCGTAATAAAAGTGACACTGATATTTAAGAATGCAATGGTGGGAGTTTGCTTGCTTGCATGCTTGTTTGTTGTTTTTAACAGATTTCCTTTGACCCTCTGGATAGTTTTAAAACTATATTAGATAGACTAATTAGATTGTCTAGCCTGGTGTTCCCATGGGTACTAAAATGCACTTTTTATCAAAGAAAGGTTATAAATATGATGACACACACAAAATCTGACATTCCCCTCCCCCCATTAGCAATGGGATTCAGTAGATCATGTGCCCTCTTCCTCAAAGCCTCCTCAGACATGCTTCTGACACCCTCCTGCCCTATAAATATAGCCAATATATTATCCTCATTTATTGACCTATTTTTATTGTGGTTTTTTAATGTTGCATTACAGGAACTGTTTGCTAATTCTTTTCTAAATGTCCCTAAGTGGAGCCCTGGTGGCACAGTGGTTAAGAACTCAGCTGCTAACCAAAAGGTCAGCAGTTAGGATCCACCAATCGTTCCCTGGAAACCCTATGGGGCAGTTCTAGACGACAACAGGTCTGTGTGTTTGTTTGTTTGAAGTATGGTACACCAGCAAGAAGACTCAGTTGGTGCTTCCTGGGAACTTAAAAATGAAGGCTCTTGTGCTTGAGCTGCCCTTCACTTTAATCCTGTATCCTCTTCCAAGTAGTTTATAAGTATCAACGAGAAGTCAATCTCAGTCGTTAACCACTGACATAGGGCAATATGTGTACTAACTGTTTAATGAGAAACTATTCTGTAAATCTTCATCTGAAGTACAAAAAAGAAAAAAGAATTATCTATGTGAGATCAAATTGACAACAGCAACTCAAAAGGTTTGATAGGAAGCCTAGGGGGCAGTGAGTTGAAGGTAATGGTGATGGAATAATTTGGAAAAGGACAGTGAGAATAGCCACACAACTGGAAGAACGTAATCAATGTCACTGAATTGTACATGTAAAAATTTTTGAAATGGTACATCTTTGGCTATGTATATTTTCACCAAAAAAAAAAAAAAAAAGGTCCTCCAAGGTCAAGAAGGGAGAGTGTTGATACGTCGTGGGGTTGTTAACCAATGTCATAAAAGAATATCTGTACTGACTGTTTAATGAGAAATTATTTGTTCTGTAAACCTTCATCTGAAGTACAATAAAAAAAAAATTAAAAAAAAGAAGTCAATCTCAGACTCCAGTTTTATTAGCCTCTGCCACATGGGGTCACCATGAGTCAGAAATCGACTCGACTGCAAGTGGTTTGGTTTTTGTTTTGGCCTCTTTTTTTCTAGGGGAGTCTTTTCTGCCACGCCTTATCCTTACCCTAATCTGCACTCTCTTTTCAAAAAAAAATTGAAAACTAAGCCCAAGCCATGGGATGCCTCACACTGCTGTGTCCACTAAAATAAGTGGGGGTAAATGATCCCAAGGCAAATGATCCTTTAAGATACTTGCTTTTAGCACTGTTATTTTGCTTTTGTTCTTTTGGATTATCTCAACTTTGATCTCCTGGAACCACCTACTAAGGTGGTTCACAAAGTAAATGTACATTTTTAATTTTCTTCTCAATTCAGCTGTAAATGGAAATCTGGGCTTTGTTCAATAGTTTTCACAAAAGACAGCTTCATTCAAACATTACATCAATGAATAAGTAGCATAATGAACATTGGAGTTTCCTATATATGAAGATATTAAACCCCCTCTTTAAAATTTATGGAAAGGATAAATGGATAGATATGTAATAAATAAGGTACTGCTTATCATTCTTGAATATTACCTGTAGCATAATAAAGTATATTTGCAGCCACTGAGTGGAGTGGTTTTTACATACCATCTTCATACCAGGCAGCTGCCAGTACTCTCAAGGGGCGTATTCCAACAACCTCCTCCATCATGTTAAATTGCCCGAGAGGTATGTTAAATGGCATTAAGCACCAATTTACTTCTAGCAGAGGGTTTGGCACATAATGGGTACATAATAGATATTTGCTTGAGAATGAATGGATGGATTAATTAATTAATATTTTTTAATTCATTGACTATATAGTTTTTCCATTCCATATTACTTCTTTTTTTTAATAATATTTTATTGTGTTTTAGGTGAAAGTTTACATAACAAATTAAGTTTGTTTTTAACAATTCTTACACAAATTGTTCCATGTCATTGTTTATAATTTCTACAATGTATCAATCAGCATTCTTATTATTTCCATTCTGTTTGTTCTATTTCCATTGATCTAGCTTCCTTTCCACTCCTTGCCTTCTCATCTTTGCTTCTGGGTAACTGTTGACCATTTGGTCTCATATAGTTAATTGTTTAAGGTAGCACATTACTCACCACTGATATTGTTCATTTTATAAGCCAATCTATTACTTGGCTGAAAGTGACCTGCAGAAATAGCTTCAATTCCAAGTTCAAGGGGTATCTTGTTGCATTATATTTTAATAGGACCTGTGTTTAGCAAAAAAGGACCGCTGGTGGTGCAGTGGTTAAGCGCCCGGCTATTAACCAAAAGTTCGACAGTTCAAACCTACCAGCCACTCCACAGGAGAAAGATGTGGCAGTCTGCTTCCAAAAAGAGCACAACCTTGGAAACCCTATTGGGCAGTTCTACTCTGTCCTATAGGGTCGCTATGAGTCAGAATCAACTCAACAGCACACAACAACATTTAGCAAAAAGTGTAGTGTTTCCACAAGTTTAGTTTCAAGAGCTGGATTTTATTCCACTTGTAATGCTTCTAAAAAAGCTCCTCAGAACTTCCTTCTCTACCTCCAGCCTTAGCTCTTATATAGATAGTGCGACAGTGATTAGTGGAGCTAAGTTGTTCTTCGCACTTTATTAGAGTTCAACTCACTAAACAAATGATTCTAAAGCCTGAAATTGTTTTTATTCAAGGTGTAACGTTATGATCACCTAATTATCTACTTTTTGAAGTCTACAGATGTGACATATCATAGGATACCCATATATTTGGTATATGAACCTGTCCAAAATATGAAACACTGTTTATAGAAAGAGAATTTTTAGAGCTGGAAGGAAACTTGTAGATCAAGCAGTTTAAGCCTCTCAATGAAAAAAGTCAGACCAAGTAAATTCCCATATTCTCCTCATTAGTGATAAGCACCATCAGAACTGGCACTTGTTGACTGATTACTATGTCAAGCACTGTGTTAGACTGGTCACATTCCCACTTAATCCTCACACAACCCAAAGGTGTGGCTACCCCTCTCCTCAGATGAAAAAGAGTAAATAATCTGTATTGTTTTGTTGTTAGGTGTTGTCGAGCAGATTTTCGACTCATAACCACCCCACGTAACAACTGAGAAAAGGGGATTGGTAGAGAGGGCAAAGCTGAAAAAAGAAAGTGGCTGATGAAGCAATATCCTAAAGGTATTGGGAGAGGATGTGGTCAACAGCACAGGAGGATGAGTTTTAACAACTCAGTAGACACCTTGCCCCTTGCAACTGGCGGAAAGGCATTTGAGGATGAATATAAAATTCAGAGAAGTTCTTCAAAGGGGACTCAAAGTTAATGAAAAGGAAGTCTGATGGTCACAAGATTTTTTGAGGCAGACACAGACAAGATGTGCTGCAGAGAATGAGAGCATAGGGGTGAAAAGAGAATGTTTGAGAAAACTAGTGTAGACTTGGAATTGCTGGTGATAGAAATTAAGAGGGCAGCACTTAAGGATGAATAGACAGAAGTAAAGGCCCAACAGAGACTGAACACCTAGAACTTCTAGTGCAGTACAACACTCTGCAAAGTGGTGTGATTGTCTTTGGCAGTTCTCAGCTCCCCATGTGTAGGAACCAGCAGAGAGGGCTGCATAAGCATGCATACAAAGTGGAGGTTTTGCTGGATTGACTCAGTGGAAAGAGAAGACTGTAAGAAGGAACAGAATATGTTAATCAGAAAAGTTCAGAGTTGCAAATTAGGTAGGAAAGGAAAAGATGCCAAGAGTTGGCTGGGAAATTATGGAGGCAGCAAGGAATACGAGATATCAGAAAGGGCTAAGGACAGCAGTAGTGAAGAGAGAAAAATGAAATAATTGGAAGAATATGAGATTTCAGAACTTGACAAGGTCTCAGCTGTGGCCATGGGGATGGGTATATAAAGTAGCTTGGAGATGAGGGTCACTAAAGTTCTGGAAGTTTTTTAAAAAGTGAGGCTACGATGTTTGGTGTTTTCCACATGGACAGGGAAGTCACTTAGGATTATCCTGAGATTTGCTGGGGTGAAGAGATCTTCAAAGAATACAGAAAATCAACAGGGAGATTCGTAAGTGACAGGGGGCAAACGGTACACAATGGAATAGCACAGAGATGGTAACTGATACATGATACTAGTGGCTGAGTCCATACAGAACAATCACTAACCAACCAGTACAGGTGTTTCTGATGAACCAGAACCCAGCCTTGGATTCCTTCTCAAGATGGTGTGAAAGGCAGCCACTACCAGTGGACAGGAATAGTGTATGAGAAAAAACCTGGGTCTGGCAGAGCTGAATTACAGGAGCCTCGAAGAAGGGTTTATGTGAAGCTGGAGAAGCAGCGGGCTAAAAGTGGTCCTGGGGAGGAAGGGGCTGCCAGCAATCTCCACACCCTGAGCTTTGTGGGGTGGAGAAAAAAGTGACTACCACTCAAAGGGCTTCAATATTTTTTTAAGAGCCAAGTTTCCTTTAAACTAGTTGGCAGAAGCACTGTTCTGTGACTATGTTAACATCGTATGAGATTTAGGGTGGGAAATGATCCAACTACATCCACTCATCACCTCCAACTCAGAGATTCACAAGGCACATTAAAGCTCTGGCTTCCCAACTCTTTGGACCATAGAACACTTTTTCCCAGGAACACTTTTTCACAACTTAACTCTACAGAATGTAGTACAGGAAGTGCTGGGTTAAACGCTTACGTGAGTTTGTTTACCATGGATATGTGCTCCTGAGATCACAATGGAAAATCTAAGAGGGTGGGGGAACAGTGGGAGAACAAGTTTGAGAAGAGAAAACACCAAGTACAGAAAGGTTAGTATAGAAGCGAAGATCAACGGCAGGGGCTTCCCCTGGGGCAGTTATATATGTTTCAGAAATATAAGTGAGATCTCCAAGTTACAAATAGAATTCTGATTAAAAAAACAAAAAAAAAGTCCTTCAGTGTAGATACAAGTTGAGACAATGACATCTAAGAAGATACAAAAGGAAGAACAGGAGATAACTAAACAAAAGAAGGGAGATGAAGGAAAGAGAATGTGCCAAAGTCTAAATATAAGAGGTCTAATAATTGAGGAGGAGCCCTGGTGGAGCAGTGGTTAAGCGCTCAGCTGCTAGCCAAAAGGTGGGCAGTTCGAATCCACCAGCCACTCCGGCTCCGAGGGACAAAGATGTGGCAGTCTGCTTCCGTAAAAATTACAGCCTTGGAAATCCTATGGGACAGTTCTATTCTATCCTATAGGGTTGCTATGAGTTGGAATCAACTGGACAGCACATAACAATAACAACGTAAGACTGGAGACGGAGTATTGGGAGAACTAGTGCTGATGAAGAAAGGAAGGACTTAGAACCTGAGGGCTCCAAAGGGTTTTGATCATGGGGGTGAACTATTGGATCTGCATTTTGGCTTCCAGTGGAGACTGCAGGTCTTGCCCAGCAGGATGACCAGTTGAAAGACTCTTACAGTAATCCAAAAGAGGTATAATGATGCTAAACAGAGCTAAAGAGTGGCAGTAGGGCAGAAGAGGAGGGCTTCAAAAGACATTGTGATAGTATATGCATTACTATTGATGGTCTTGCTATGTGAGGGGTAGGAGAGAAAGAAGATACCAGAAAGACTCACAGCTTTGGGCCTTAAGTGATGGTGTATTGACCAGACAGAGATCCTGGGAGGAAGAGTAGATTTGGGAAAATAAATGGGTTTAGTTGAGCTACACTGAGTCTGACATGGCTGTAGAGCACACAAATGAAAGGGTCTAGTAGGCATTTTGACATGGGTCTGGAATTCAGAAGGAAAGAGAGATCTGGTCTGCAGATATTGACTCTAAATCACCATTATATAGACAGTAACAGAACCCATTGGATCACTCAGGGAGAGGATGCAGAACTAGAATAGAAAGACTGAAAAGCAGCAATCAGAGAAATAGTCTTTCTAACTTTGATGATGCTGACATATATTGAGAAATACAAAATTAAAGAAAAATTAAACTTGATTTATAAAGCATACTAATATATTTTGGATTATTTTAAATTCCAAACAAACCCTTACTTAATAACAAAACTGAACTAAGTAAAAACACTCCATTCCCTAAGCCTTCCAGTTACTTGAGGTTTACTAAGCTATTCAAAACGTTAGTTGAAACATAAAATTTCACTCAATAATAGTTCATCCAATTAACAGCACTGTGCTACTAGCAAGATGACTGAACATCAAAACACTAATTAATATTTGGTTGAATATTTTTTTTAATTATTAAGGACTGGGATTCACTGAAGGATGTTACATACTATTATGCAAACACTTAAGGCTTGATTACAAAATTAGGAACTATGCTATATTAAAAAGATATCCATCTCAACTCAAATCATCATAAAGTACCATAATGAAAAATCACTTAATAATTATTGTTTCTTTATTCAAGCAAGAATGTTCTCAACTCATTAAAAATGAAAATATAATACAAGCAACATTTTTATATGTACTTTTCAAGTTGTAATAGCCTTTGGTCCTCTACCAAATTTATAGACTAGTAGAGGCAGAACTTCTGTCATGGGTTTAATCCTGTCCCCCCAAAAATATGTGTCAACTTGGTTAGGCCATGCTTCCCAGTATTGTGTGGTTGTCCTCCATTTTGTGATTGTAATTTTATGCTAAAGAGGATTAGGGTGGGACTGTAACACCCTTACTAAGTTCACATCCCTGATCCAATGTAAAGGGAGTTTCCCTGGGGTGTGGCCTGTACCACCTTTTATCTTACAAGAGCTGAAAAGAAAGGGAAGCAAGCAGAGAATGGGGGACCTCATACCACCAAGAAAGCAGTGCCAAGAGTAGAGCGTGTCCTTTGGACCCGGGGTCCAGGGGAAGACTGATGAGAAGGCCAACAGGGAAAAAGCCTTCTGCTGGAGCTGACACCCTGAATTTGGATTTTTAGCCTACTTTACTGTGAAGAAATAAATTTATCTTCGTTAAACCCATCCACTTATGGTATTTCTGTTACAGTAGCATTAGATGACTAAGACAACTTGCTACTATGAGATGGCTGAAAATTAAATGGAAATAACGACAACTGCAGCATATTAACCAAGAGTGGCAAAAATAGTTCTTATTTCACAAATGAAAAACCTTAGACATGTGAACTGCCTATGTTTTCAGACTTAAGCTATCATACTAAATCCTGATTAAAGATGAAAACAGAACGCAGGTAAACTCTCAGTAAAAAAGGCTAATTTCAATTCTCATCTCATCTTAAACAGAACCTCTCCTTGTTGATTATAAGTAAAAGTTAGAAATGAGTCAGAGTTCCTCATGTCATAAAGTATAAGTTGTTAATACATCTGTTGTGCTTGAGTCTCACTCTTGTTAAACAGCCTTTTTTTCCCCCCTAAGCTCAAACAATCAAAACCCTTTTTTAACTGCTTCAGCAGAGGCTAAAGATTGAAAAGCTAGAATAATTTTTTCCCCACTAAGTTAAAGCAGTCTTTCCAAACTACAGGTTAGCACTCACACTAGATATGTAAAGAAGCTTATTCTGCTGCTATTCAAATATATCTTTTCAGAAAAGTGGCCCCAATAAATTTTAAAACTGTATATAATCATTGTTTAAATGATCCTTCCTTTTAATTAAAAACAAGTTTTTTCACTACCACTCTACATTATTTTATGTGATTTTTAATCTAATGTGTGTGGAACTGATTCTTTATAATTTTTTTGGTCATACACATTTCCTTTTTATGAGTCTATAAATCAACATAAATCAGTGTGTATCAGAATCATGAGACTAAAACACTATAATAAATATGACTAAATTTCCCCAGAATTTAAGATCATATATGTCTTAGGCATCTAGTTCTGCTCTAACAGAAATACCACAAGTGGATGGCTTAACAAGAAGTTTATTCTCTCACAGTCCTGTAGGTTACAAGCCCAAATTCAGGATGTCAGCTCCAGAAGAAGGCGTTCTCTCTCTGTCGGCTCTGGAGGAAGGTCCCTGTGATGCATCAGTCTTCTTTTGGTCTGCAAGCATCTCAGTGCAGGAACCTCAGGTCCAAAGGATGCGCTCTGCTCCTGCCACTGTCTTCTTGGTGGTATGAGGTTCCCATGTGTCTCCGCTCACTTCTCTCTTTCACATCTCAAAAGAAATTGGATTAAGACACTATCTAATCTTGTAAACCTCATCAGCATAACCCCATCACAGTGATAGAATTTACAACACATAAGGAGATCACATATAACCTCATCACAGTGATAGAGTTTACAACACATAAGGAAATCACATCAGATTACATAATCCTACAATACTGGGAATCAAGACCTAGCCAAGTTGCTACACACATTTTCTGGGGGACACAATTCAATCCATGACAATATACAAAAATATGATTATCACAGAACATACTATGTATACATTTAAACATTACAGACCATTTTTGACTAATTAGACATCTTCCTACAGTCCCTCTCCAAAATGCTGCCATGTTATTGTAACTTTATATTTAGACTCTTTCCTAAAAATATGCAATTGTTCTTGTTGTTATTGTTAGGTACCGTCGAGTCAGTTCCAACTCATGGCAACCCTAAGTACAACAGAAGGAAACACCGCCTGGTCCTGCATCATCCTCACAATCATTGCTATGTCTGAGCCCATTATTACAGCCACTGTGTCAACCCATCTCTTTGAGGATCTTCCTCTTTTTGGCTGACCCTCTACTTTACCAAGCATGATGTCCTTCTCCAGGGACTGGTCCGTCCTAATAACACGTCCAAAGTACACAAGACAAAGTCTCACCATCCTCGCTTCTAAGGCGCATTCTGGGTGTACTCTCACCAAGACAAATTTGTTGTTTCTTCTGGCAGTCCATGGTATATTCAATATTCTTTGCCAACATCATAATTCAAAGGCATCAATTCTCCTTTGGTCTTCCTTATTCATTGTCCAGCTTTCACATATATCTGAGGCAACTGAAAACACCATGGCTAGGCAGTGGTGTTCGGGAGGCGTTTTCCACATCAGGAGAGACCCAGCGGCAGAGAGTCTACTAGGGCATCCAGAACCAGTGAAAAGCAGTGTTCAGTCAGCGAAAGATAAGTACTTGCATCTGACCTACCATGCAGATCAAAAAACACCCCTGTCATGGATTGAACTGTGTCCCCAAAAAATATCCATTAACTTGGCCAGGTCATGATTCCCAGTATTGTATAATTGTGTACCATTTTGTAATCTGATATGATCTCCTTATGTGTTGTAAACTCTATCACTATGATGAGGTTATAATGATGAGGTCTACAAAACGGGATAGTGTCTTAAGCCAATCTCTTTTGAGATATAAAAGAAAGAAGCAAGCAGAGACACATGAGGACCTCAGACTATGAAGAAAGCAGTGCTGGAAGCAAAGCACGTCGTTTGGAACTGAGGTTCCTGCGCTGAGATGCTCCCAGACCAAGGGAAGGCTGATGCATCATAAGAACCTTTCCAGAGCTGAAAGAGACAGAAAGCCTTCCCTTAGGGCTGATGCCTTGAATTTGGACTTGCAGCCTACTAGACTGTGAGACAATAAATTATCTCTTTGTTAAAAGCCATCCACTTGTGGTATTTCTGTTAAAGCAGCACTAGATGACTAAGACAACCGCCTTTGGGGGTTGTCTCATTTACCTGCCCCTCCCCGCTCTGCATTGGGTCCCAGGCCAGCTTCAGTGATTGCTGAGTCCCCTGGGCCAGAAGTAGAACCTGGCACATGCCCTGAGCCATTCTCCTGGCCTTGGAGAGGGAACAAATTAACAAACAGGAAAAAATAATCTGGCGGCTCTCCTAAGCCAGGAACTCAGGGTAGGCACAGCTCCTCTGCCTAGGCGCAGGCATAAGGGGTCCACAGACTTTGAATGCCGTTCACCCCTGCATAAACCTTTGTGGGCTCATTTCAACAACATAGGCCCTAATTACCACAGTACAAAAGGGTATATACCTCAAGCCTAACTTCAACTGTATCAGCTATATGGTAGAGCAGCAGGTTCGTGACATTTGACACCACTCTGCCATTAAGCAGGCTCCTCACCTACCCACATCAGGGGCCTGAGGACTGGTGGCTCTACCCACGCCACCTAGCCACAGGATTCCAAGAATAAGTGGTGTCTCCCAGTCCTTACAGTCAACGGCATTGGGTGCTCATAGTCCAGCTGCAAAACCCACCCACCTATGTGCTCTAGGGAACAGGGACATGCTTTCCTCCCAGTTACTCAGGTGCAGCCATCAATCCCCTGCCTTGCTCAGGATGTGACTCCACTACTGCAGCCAGACACCTGTGCCTACACTAACCACCCATGCCTGTCTAGGACTGTAGGTGAGAGCCTACACCACACACTTGGTGAGCGACTACCTGGACACCTGAGCTGAATTCATACAAGAAAAGCAAACAGACTCCTGGGCTCACAAACCTAATGACAGATCTAACCACCTGGTGACAGGAGGTGAGCGATTCAAAGGCACCAATAATCAAACTAGTTCACAGGATCAGCCTATTTGGGCATATCAAAACAAAATAAAACAAGAAGCTAGGACACAGTAGGCAAACATAAAATGAGTAAATATAATAACTTATTGACAGCTTGGAGACAACAGTCAATATCAAATCACATAAAGAGGCAGACATTGATGGCTTGAGTAAGCTCCCAAAACAAAGAATCAAGAAATCTTATAGAGGAAGAGAACTTTTTGGAATTACCAGAGGAAGAATACAAAAGATTAACATACAGAACTCTTCAAGAGATAAGGAGATCAGGCAAAACGCAGAACAAGCCAAGGAACACACAAACAAAGCAACAGAGGAACTTAACAATGTTACTCAAGAGCATAATGACAAATTTAATATACTGCAAGAAGTCATACAGAGACAGCAATCAGAAATTCAGAAGATTAACATTAAATTTCAGAATTAGACAACTCAATAGAAAGTCACAGGAGCAGAACTGAGACAATGGAAGTCAGAATTAGTGAGACTGAAGATAAACCACTTGACACCAACTTATTTGAGAAAAAATCAGATAAAAGAATTTTAAAAAATGAAGAAACCCTAAGAATTATGTGGAACTGTATGAAGAGGAATAATGTACGAGTGATTGGAGTACCAGAACAGGGGGGGATAACAGAAAATACATAGAGAACTGTTGAAGATTTGTTGGCAGAAAACTTCCCTTATATCATGAAAGATGAGAAGATATCTATCCAAGATGTTCATTGAACTCCACACAAGGTAGATCCCAAAGAAAGTCACCAAGAAGTATTCTAACCAAACTTGCCAAAACTAAAGATAAAGAGAGAATTTTAAGAGTGGCTAGGGAAAAACAAAAACTTATCTACAAAGGAGAGTCAATAAGACTAAGTTCAGACTACGCAGTAGCAACTATGCCGGCAAGAAGGCAATGGAATGACATATATAAAGCCTCGAAGGAAAAAAATTGCTAGCCAAGAATTATATATCCAGCAAAATCGTCTCTCAAATATGATGGCAAAATTAGGGCATTTCCAGATAAACAGAACTTTAGGGAATTTACAAAAACCAAACCAGAATTAACAAGACATACCAAAAGGAGTCCTCTGGTTAGAAAATCAATTACATTAGATAACAACCCAAGACTAGAATACAGGACAGAGCAACCAGATATCAAACCAGATAGGGAAGTTGTGGGGATATATGCCATTTAAACATGGCTGCACTATTGACAACTGCAACCCCCACAGGCCTCTATGCTGCACAGCATGTTGAGACTTGTCCCCAACATGTTGAGACTTGTCCCCAACATGTTGAGACTTGTCACGACTTGTTTTCCCAAACCTATTGTCCCTTTACTGATTGGCTTGTTTACCTGAATTCCTTCTCCCTTGCCCGCACCCAAAGCCCATTGTTCTGTTATTTGCTTCACTGCTTGCTGTACTGACTATAAATAAACTCCTGGGACTGAAGCTGGGGTCGACCCTTCAGAGTGACCCTCCTGGCCCCACTTCTCTGTAAGAGTTGTGTTTGGTTACTGACTCCGCCGTCCCGACAACCGTCACCGTTGCGACAGATGGTGCCCCATGTAAGGAGCCACAACAGATGGTGCCCCGTGTGAGGGTGCTGTAGACATCCTCGCACTCAATCCCTAAAGGTGGTTAAGTACAGGACGCGTCCATTTCAGGCTGCTCTTACAGCCCCAGGAGCGGCGGGGTTTTTCTGCAGGCGGAACTTTCCCAGACGTTCTTATCTCGGGCTGCTATAGCCCCGGAAGCGGCGGGGCTTTCTCGTACGCTCCCTCAAGGGATTTCAGGCTTCAGGCCAGGAGCTTTCCTATCATTCTTTTTTTCATTTTCCTATTCCTCCTCACTATGGGGAATTCTCTTTCTCCTGAACAACATCAACACAAAACCCAGTTGTCGGGATTGTTAAAGGTCTCTAAGCTTAAGGTGTCAAAAAAAGCCCTTACCCAACTTCTGCTTTTAACTGAATCTGCCTGTCCTTGGTACCCCTTGCGGGGAAACCTTGATGGAGAAGCATGGGAACGTATCAGTAACATCATTTGTGACACGAACATCCCAGCTTCAGTTCTTATTGCTTGGCATCACTGCCGCCTCACTTTACAGCCCCTACAGGCAGCTCCTTCTGCTCCCTCCCCTAGTAAAGAAAATGTTTATGACCCTCCTCTTTCCATGCCTCCCAAGGCTGACTTCTCTCAACATGAGTCTCTTATGGAAAGATGTTTGCAGGAGGGCCGTGAGAAAGAGGGGTTTTCTGCTTATCCTGTCATTCGGGGATCAGGACCGCCCCATCACGATGGCCTTGACTTTCAAGTTTTTAAAGAACTCTGTAAAAGCATGATAGAGAATGGTTTACAGTGTTCCTTTACAAAAGGAATTATAGAAGCTATAGGACAAAACTATGAGATGACCCCCTGGGATTGGAACGTTTTAATGCGAACAGTCTTAACCACTGCTCAATTTAGTGTATGGAGTCAAGAATACAAGGAACATTGTAACCTTCATGCCATGGACAATCTTAACCATAATATCCCCGTTAGTCTTGGCATGCTCCTGGATGTTGAGAATCATTCCACTCTCCAGGCCCTGAGTCAGATGAATAGGCAAGCATTCAGTCAAGCCTCCGATGCTGCCACCAAAACCTGGAGTAAAATCCCTGACTCCAGAACACCCACCAGCTCATTCGCCGCTATTCGCCAAGTGGCAAACAAGCCTTACACTGATTTTATCAACTCCCTCCAAACGGCCATTTCCGGACAGGCAGATAATCAACAAGCGGCTGAAGTTCTTTGTCTCCAGCTTGCTTATGAAAATGCTAACGCTGACTGTCGAGCTGTTTTAGCCCCCTTAAAGGCACAGAATCTTAATTTAGCTGACATGATTAGAGCATGTCAAAATGTTCGCACAGAAACTCATAAGGCACAAGTATTAGCGGCAGCTCTCCGTCCATCCACTGCCACCTGTTTTGGGTGTGGTAAACCTGGACAGTTTAAGAAGGACTGTCACAGTTTAAAAAACAAAAATGCCAACACTAAATTTCCAACCCAAAAGTGTCCCCGCTGTGGTAAAGGCGGTCATTGGGCTAAGCAGTGCAGATCTCAATTTAACAATCAAGGCAACCCTATGGCGGGAAACGGGAAGAGGGGCGAGAGCTTTCGTGCCCCAAAAAATCCAGGGAGCCCCCGAGTGTGGAGTGTGGAGACCACAGCATAGATTCCAAACAGCAACGTTTGCGAGTCAATGATTTAAAAGCAGCTACTGAAGGGAGTGCAGGATTAGATTCACCCTTGACAGAAGGTGTCGTATTAGATGAGGCAGAAAAAGTTTTTCTTATAGCAACACAGGTTTAGAGACCCCTGCCTCAAGTGCCTCAAGGATATTTAGGACTCCTAATGGGTCGCTCTAGTATTACATCTCAAGGTCTAACTGTTCATCCTGGTATAACAGATTCCGATTATGAAGGTCAAATTAAAATCATGGTTTCCAGTCTCTCTTATTGGAACATTACTCCCTCTGATAAGATAGCACAGGTTATTTTACTTCCCTTTGTAGTCCCCTCCGCTCGCACTACCCCAAGAGGGGCTGGGGGTTTCAGCAGTACTGACGCTTTTTGGGTTACTAAGTTACAACCTTCCCGACCATATCTTATGTTCAGGTCAATGATCGCATGTTTAAAGGGCTCGTGGATTCTGGGGCAGATGTAACTATCTTCTCCTCTGATTCCTGGCCCTCTTCTTGGCCCAAGAAGCAAACCGCTGAAACCCTCACAGGAGTTCAAGGAGCACAGTGTCCTTTTCAAAGTACACTTCCCATTGTTTGCTATAGCCCTGATGGACAGCCCGCTTCTATCTGTCCCTTTATCCTTCTTTTACCTACTACATCATGCGGACGAGATTTACTCTCCCAGTGGAATGTTCAAATTGGTACCCCTCAGGATTTTTCATAGGGGCCACTGCTCAAACAGACCCTCTGCTAAAATTAACCTGGATACCTGGCCCTCCTGTTTGGGTTGAGCAGTGGCCCATTAAAGGAGAAAAATTAAAACACCTTAAAAAACTTGTCCAGGAACAGTTAAGAGGCCGGACACATCCGGCCTTCCTGCAGCCCTTGGAATACACCTATTTTCTGTGTCCCCAAAAAATCCAAAAAATGGAGCTTCCTTCATGACTTACGGGCTGTTAATCAACGTCTTGTCCCATGGGACCTCTCCAACCAGGAATTCCCAATGTGGCCTGTATTCCTCAAACCTATAATATTATTATCATTGATCTTAAAGATTGCTTTTTTACCATCCCACTCCATCCCGATGATTGTGCTAAA
The DNA here is from genome assembly GCA_030035585.1 of Dugong dugon. Classification (NCBI taxonomy): domain Eukaryota; kingdom Metazoa; phylum Chordata; class Mammalia; order Sirenia; family Dugongidae; genus Dugong; species Dugong dugon. Next base: position 86,653,189 of record CM057460.1, on the reverse strand, counting down.
TTTGCCTTCTCAGTTCCTTTTATGAATAATTGTCGTCCTATGCACCGTTATGAGTGGACTGTTCTCCTACAGGGCATGGTAAATAGTCCAACTATCTATCAATATTATATTGATAAGGCTCTTAAGCCAGTCTGAAGGGCCTTTCCCTCATGTCTTATATATCATTATATGGACGACATTCTCCTAGCCCATCCCAAACCAGAACAACTTATTCGCCTCTTGTCTCTGGTAACTTTTCTTCATACTCTCTCCCTTTCAACATTTCACTAGAAAATTGGGGCCCTCAAGGTTTAATTTTATTACCAAATCACTCTACTTGGCAGTGGGCAACCCCATACCATTACCTAGGACATTCTAAGTCCTGGAACCCTGGCCTAGCCAGACCCATTCTCCGCTTACATTATTCAACCACTCATTTTTCCCCACTAAAAATCCTTTTCTTGGCAATTAGGTCTCCCTTTTCATAAAAGAACTCTCTGTTCAGGAACCTTTCTGAGGGGGACAAAGGATGCCAAGAACCCACTCCCCAAATTACAATGGACCCTCCATGACCATAATGATTCTGTACTTATATGCATGTCTCGACCATACATTTTTGCTATAACTTCTAGTCCTCCGGATATCGTTACAATAAATGCCTCTTTTCAATTAACATTATCCAGTGGCTCTACTTGGATTACTCCATATCTGTCCAGGAAAAATGTCTCCACTCTTAACATCAATTCTGTATTTGTTCTTCGACAAAAAAGCCACCTTTGGCTGCCCGTTAACCTTACACGCCCTTGGCAAGATAGTTCCCCCCTCGCTCAGGTTGTTACTGCATTACAGAAAATACGAACTAAAAGGTTTCTTAGAATTCTCATAGCCTCTTTTATCACAGCCACTGCTATTGCTATTGCTACCGCCGCCGTAGCTCTCTCCCAATCTATTCAGACCGCCTAGCAGTTTAACACTTACATGCAAAATGTTACTTCTGAAATGCAAACTATGGCACATAGTAATCAAGAGATCCTCAAGCGTCTGGGTGCTTTAGAAGCCTCAGTCCTTTGGCTTGGAGAACGACAAGAAGCCCTATGGGAACATTCTCAATTAACCTGTGATGCTGAATACACTCGCTTCTGTGTTACAGCCCTTCCATATAACGAGTCCTGGAAGGATGTTAAAAACAACCTTCTGGCTAGCTTCGCTTCTCCATTGAAAGGTGATATTCAAAAATTACAATTTCAATTACAAGAACAGCTCTTGAGATTACAATCAGAGTCTAATAAGGCTACACTTAACACACTTAATGATTTTGCCTACCGGCTCATTCCCACACATTGGTTCTCTGGACTCAATCTCCGTGTCTGGATCCTTTTTGCTGTAGGATGTTTAACAGTCTTATGCCTCCTTATAGTCATCCGATGTCTCTACTCCCTGAAGATCTCCCATCACCAACAGAAGTTGGCCTTCTACGCCTGGACCATTCGCTACCAGTTACCTAAACAGGAGACAGGAAAAATAAAGACCTCCTCTTAAGAAGGACCTTCCTATGTTATTATTTTGATAATCAGTAATTACCTATATTTGGTTAATCAGTAAGTTCCCAATGAAAATTTGTTATGTGTAAATTCCTCTATATTTTCTGCTTCTCCTAGTTAGATGCTTCTTTATAGATAGATTTCTAAGTCAGATGATTCCTTTCCAATTGATAGTAAATTTCTGTAAATCAGTTTGTTGTTAAATCTGTTATGATGTGTAAATTGCCCTTCCTAGTGATTCCCTTCCAAGTAATCGTGAAGCTGTTTAAATCATTGCTTGTTTGATTGTTAATGAATCTTTGAGCCTTTATAAATCTTTAAGCCTTTAAGAATAATAATTTCAGTGGACGTTAAAAGTTAGTGTTTACCTGACAAAATGAGAGTCAGAGGAAACCCATGGGTCCAACAATCAGGATATCACTAGTGCAGAGGATTATATTATCCTCATAAGATCATTGTCTATTGTCTTACACACATGAAAGACACACTGAGTCCGCTCACTCCAGCTATGCAATTGATAAGAGCATCTCTCTTACTTAGTAACCTGGTGAAGAACCAGATGGTATCTGGTGGAAAACCAGCACCATGAGTTTAAAAAGCCTGCTATGGCCACCATCTAGGAGACTGAGTCCAGGCATTAAGTAACAACCTGGTGAAAAACCAGACGGTATCCAGTGGAAAACCAGCACCATGGGTTTAAAGAGCCTGCTATGGCTGCCATCTAGGTGACTAAGTCCAGGTGTTACTCATAGCTATGCTACTTCTCCTCCTTATACATATGGAGTGTGCCCCAGCTGTAGCTGGGCTCACAAGGACTCACTAAGTCACCAGGCCCTGAGGTGTAGAGACAGTACCTGAGATAATCTTACACTTTACCTCCCAGAGAAAATTGTACTTTACCCTACCGGATACTTGTTGGACCAGTGGAAACCCTCTTGATTCTTATTTCCTTAACTAAACAAAAGGGGGAAAATGTGGGGATATATGCCATTTAAACATGGCTGCAATATTGACAACTGCAGCCCCCACAGGCCTCTATGCTGCACAGCATGTTGAGACTTGTCCCCAACATGTTGAGACTTGTCACGACTTGTTTTCCCAAACCTATTGTCCCTTTACTGATTGGCTTGTTTACCTGAATTCCTTCTCCCTTGCCCGCACCCAAAGCCCATTGTTCTGTTATTTGCTTCACTGCTTGCTGTATTGACTATAAATAAACTCCTGGGACTGAAGCTGGGGTCAACTCCTCAGAGTGACCCTCTTGGTCCCACTTCTCTGTAAGAGTTGTGTTTGGTTACCGTCTCCGCTGTCCTGACAACTGTCGCCATCGCGACAGGAAGTCATAAAAATCAATCAAAGATAAAACACTGAAAATAGGGAAACAAAGATGTCAATATATAGAAGATGACAACATTAAAACAAAAAAGAGGGACTAAAAAATGTAGTCACAGATTTTTCATATGGAGAGGAAGTCAAGGCAATATAAAGAAATATAAGACTGGTTTAAACTTAGAAAAACAGGGCTAAATATTAAGGAAACTAACAATCCTACACATCAAAATAAATTAAAACATAAAGACTCAGCAAATACAAAATCAATAACAATGAAAAAGATGAAAAGGAAACACATAAAAACAACTTTGCGCAGAAAATTAAGTGGAACAAAGAAACCATCAACAACACACAAAATAAGACATCAAAATGACAGCACTAAACTCATATCTATCAATAATTACACTGAATGTAACTGGACTAAATGCACCAATAAAGAGACAGTGGCAGGATGGATTAAAAAAAACACTATCTATCTGTATGCTGCCTACAAGAGACACACCTTAGACTTAAAAACAAAAACTAAAACTCAAAGGATGGAAAAAAATATACCAAGCAAACAACACTCAAAAACGAGCAGAAGTGGCAATACTAATCTCTGACAAAATAGACTTTAAAGTAAAATACACCACAAAAGATAAGGAAGGACACTATATAATGATTAAAGGGTCAATAAACCAGGAGGACATAACCATAATAAATATTTACACACCCAATGACAGGGCTCCAAAATACAAAAAAAAAAATCTAACAGCGCTGAAAAGAGAGATGGACAGCTCAACAATTATAGTAGGACACTTCAACACACCACTTTTGGTGAAGGACAGAACATCCAGAAAGAAGCTCAATAAAGACATGGAAGATCTAAATGCTACAATCAACCAACTTGATCTCACAGACATATACCAAACACTCCATCCAACAGCAGCCAAGTACACTTTGTTTTCCAACGCACATGGAACATTCTCCAGAATAGAACACATATTAGGCCATAAAGCGAGCCTTAACAAAATCCAAAGCATCGATATATTACAAAGCATCTTTTCTGACCATGAAGCCATAAAAGTACAAATCAATAACAGAAAAGGCAAGGAAAAAAAATCAAACACATGGAAACTGAACAACACCCTGCTCAAAAACTACTGGTTTATAAGAGAAATTAAAGATGGAATAAAGAAATTCATAGAATCAAATGAGAATGAAAACACATCCTACCATATTCTTTGGGGCAAAGCAAAAGCAGTGCTCAGAGGTCAGTTTACAGCAATAAATGCACACATCCAAAAAGAAGAAAGGGCAAGATCAAAACATTAACCCTACTACTCCAACAAGTAAAAAGAGAACAGCAAAAGAAGCCCTCGGGTGCCAGAAGAAAAGAAATAATAAGAATTAGAGCAGAATTAAATGAAATAGAGAACAGAAAACCAATTGAAGGCGTTAACAAGACCAAAAGCTGGTTCTTCGAAAAGATCAAAAAAATCGGTAAACTGTTGGCCAAAGTGACAGAGGAAAAACAGGAGAGGAAGCAAGGAAATGTATAAGAAATGAGATGGGTGATATGAAAACAGACCCAACTAAAACTAAAAGAATCCTAACAGAATACTATGAAAAATTATACTCTAACAAATTTGAAAACCTAGAGGAAATGGACAAATTTCTAGAAACTCACCACCTACCTAAACTAACACAAACAGAGGTAGAACAACTAAATAAACCTGTAACAAAAGAAAAGACTGAAAAGGTAATCAAAAAACTCCCAATACAGAGGGGAGATGGGAAGGCAGACATAGAGGGTCAGAAGCTGGTTGAATGGACACGGGCAATCCGGGGTGGAAAGGAGGAGTGTGCTGTCACAGTATAGGGAGAGCAACTAGGGTCACATAACAATGTACGTATAAATTTTTGTATGAAAGACTAACTTGAATTGTAAACTTTCACTGAAAGCACAACTGAAAAAGAAAAAAAAAACTCCCAACAAAAAAAAGCCCTGGCCCAGATGGCTTCACTGGAGAATTCTAGCAAACTTTCAGAGAAGAGTTAACACCACTACTACTAAAGGTATTTCGGAGTATAAAAAAGGATAGGATACTCCCAAACTAATTCTATGAAGCCAGCATAACCCTGATACCAAAACCAGGTAAAGACATCAGAAAAAAAAAATTACAGACCAATAACCCTCATGAACATCGACACAAAAATCCTCAACAAAATTCTAGCCAATAGAATTCAACATCAAAAAAAAAAAAAAAAAAAAAAAATTCACCACGACCAAGTGAGATTCATACCAGGTATGCAGGGATGGTTCAACATTAGAAGAACAATCAACGTCATCCATCACGTAAATAAAACAAAAGAAGAGAACCACATTATCTTATCAACTGACCCAGAAAAGGCATTTGACAAAATCCAACACCCAATCATGATAAAAACTCTAAGCAAAATAGAAATAGAAGGGAAATTCCTCATCATAATTAAGGGCATTTATACAAAGCCAACAGCCAACATCATCCTAAATGGAGAGAGTTTGAAAGCATTCCCCTTGAGATCAGGAAACAAAGATGCCCTTTATCACCACTCTTATTCAACATTGTGCTGGAGGTCCTAGCCAGAGAAATTAGGCTAGAAAAAGAAATACAGGGCATCCAAATTGGTAAGGAAGAAGTCAAAGTACCTCTATTTGCAGATGATATGATCTTATACACAGAAAATTCCAAAGAATCCACAAGAAACTACTGAAACTAATAAGAAGATTTCAGCAAAGGATCAGGATACAAGATAAACACACAAAAATCAGTTGGATTCCTCTACACCAATAAAGAGAACTTCCAAGAGGAAATCACCAAATCAATACCATTTACAATAGCCCCCAAGAAGATAAAATACTTAGGAATAAATCTAACCAGAGACGTAAAAGACCTATATAATGAAAACTACAAGACACTACTGCAAGAAACCAAAAGAGACCTACATAAGTGGAAGGATATACCTTGCTCATGGATAGGAAGACTCAACATTGTGAAAATGTCAATTCTACCCAAAGCAATCTACAGATACAATGCAATCCCGATACAAATTCCACCAGCATTTTTTAAGGAGATGGAGAAACAAATCACTAACTTCATATGGAAATGGAAGAGGCCCCGAATAAATAAAGCATTACTGAGGAAGAAGAAAAAGTGGGAGGCCTCACACTACCTGATTTTAGAACCTATTATACCACCACGGTAGTCAAAAGAGCCTGGTACTGGTACAACAACAGATACATAGACCAATGAAAGAGAATTGAGAATCCAGACATAAATTCAGCTACCTAAGAGCAGATGATATCTGACAAAGGCCCAAAGTTCGTTAATTGGGGATAAGACAGTCTCTTTAACAAATGCCACCATCATAAGTGGATATCCATCTGCAAAAAACTGAAACAAGACCCACACCTCACACATGCACAAAAACTAACTGAAAATGGATCAAAGACTTAAATATAAAATCGAAAATGATAAAGATCACGGAAGAAAAAATACGGACAACGCTAAGATCCCTAATACATGGCATAAACAGAATACCAAATATTACTAATGATGCACAAACACCAAAAGAGAAACTAGATAACTGGGAGCTCTTAAAAATCAAACACTTATGCTCATCAAAAGACTTCACCAAAAGAGTAAAAAGACAACCTACAGACTGGGAAAAATTTGTTGGCTATGACAAATCCAATCAGCATCTAATCTCTAAAATCTACAAGATACTGCAAAACCTCAACAACAAAAAGACAAATAACCCAATTAAAAATGGGCAAAGGATATGAATAGGCACTTCACCAAAAAGGACGTTCAGGCAGCTAACAGACACATGAAGAAATGCTCATTATCATCAGCCATTAGAGAAACGCAAATCAAAACTACCATGAGATACCATCTCACCCCAACAAGGCTAGCCTTAACCCAAAAAACACTAAATAATAAATTTTGGAGAGGTTGTAGAGAGACTGGAACATTTATACACTGTTTGGGGGAATGTGAAATGGTACTACCACTTTAGAAATCAATTTGGTGCTTCCTTAAAAAGCTAGAAATAGAACTACCATACGATCTAGTAATCCTGCTCCTTGGAATATATCCTAAAGAATTATGAGCCATCACACAAATAGATACATGCACACCCATGTTCCTTGCAGCATTGTTCATGATAGCAAAAAGATGGAAACAACCCAGGTACCCGTCAACGGACGAATGAATAAACTAATTATGGTATTTTCACACAGTGGAATACTATGCAACAGTAAAGAACAATGATGATTCTGTGAAACATCTTATAACATGGAGGAATCTGGAAGGTGTTATACTGAGTTAATTTAGTCAGTCACAAAAGGACAAATATTGTATAAGACCACTATTATAAGAACTCAAGAAAAGGTTTAAACACAGAAGAAAACATTCTTTGATGGTTACGAGGGCAGGGAGGGAGGGAGATGGTTATTCACTAACCAGATAGTAGACAAGAATTATCTTAGGTGAAGGGAAGGACAACACACACTACAGGGGAAGTCAGCACAACTGGACTGAACCAAAGCTAAGAAGCTTCCTGAATACAACCAAACACTTTATGGGACAAAGCAGCAGGGGTCTGCAAAACATGGTTTCAGGGGACATCTAGGTCAATTGGCATAACAAAGTTTATCAAGAAAATGTTCTGCATTCCACTTTGGTGAGTGGTGTCTGGGGTCTTAAAAGCTAGCAAGCAGCCATCTAAGAATCATCAATTGGTCCCATCTCACCTGGAGCAAGGGAGAATGAAGAACACCAAAGACACAAGGAAGGTATTAGCCTGAGAGACAGAGGGCCACATAAACCAGAGATTTCATCAGCCTGAGACCAGAAGAACTAGATGGTGCCCGGCTCCCACCAATGACCACCCTGACAAGGAACACAACAAAGAGTCCCTGATGGAGCAGGAGAAAGGCGGGTGCAGAACTCAAAGTCTAGTACAAAGACAAGACTTAATGGTTTGACTGATACTGGAGGGACCCCAATAGACATGGCCCCTGGACTCTCTGTTAGCCCAAAACTAAAACCATTCCTGAGGCCAACTCTTCACACAAAGATTAGACTGAACTATGGGACATAAAACGATACTCGTGAAGAGCGTGCTTCTTAGCTGAAGTAGATACATGGGATTAAATGGGCAGCTCATGTCTGGAGGTGAGATGAGAAGGCAGAGAGGGTGAGGAGCAGGTTGAATGGACACAGGAAATCCGAGGTGGAAAGGAGGAGTGTGCGCCACAGTATAGGGAGAGCAGCCAGGATCACATAACAATGTACGTATAAATTTTTGTATGAGAGATTAAGTTGAATTGTAGACTTTCACTGACTTAAAGCACAATTAAAAACAAAAAAAAAGGCAGAAACTATCAAGTTGGGCTCCCTTTCTGCATGACGAAAAAGAAGAAAATTCCATGGCTCAGGTCAGGCGCACCTTAGTCCTCAAAGTGACATCTTTCCTTTCCAACACTTTAAAGAGGTCTTTTGCAGCAGATTTGCCCAATGCAATACATCGTTTGATTTCTTGACTGCTGCTTCCATGGGCGTTGATTACGGATCCAAGTAAAATGAAATCCTGGACAATGTCAATATTTTTTCCATTTTTCATGATGTTTCTTATTGGTACAGTTCTGAGGATTTTTGTTTTCTCTATGTTGAGGTGTAATCCATACGGAAAGATGTGGTCTTTGATCTTCATCAGTAAGTGCTTCAAGTCTTCTTCACTTTCAGGAAGCAAGGCTGTGTCATCTGCCTATCGCAGGTTGTTAATGAGTCTTCCTCCCATCCTGATGCCATGTTCTTCATATAGTCCAGCTTCTCGGATTATTTGCTCAGCATACATATTGAGTAAGTATGGTGAATGGATACAACCCTGATACACACCTTTCCCGATTTTAAACCACACAGCATCCCCTTGTTCTGTGTGAACATCTGCCTCTTGGTCTATGTATGGGTTCCACATGAGTACAATTAAGTGTCTGGAATTCCCATTCTTCCCAATGTTATCCATAAATTGTTATGATCTACACAGTCAAATGCCTTTGCATAGTCAAATAAAAGACAGGTAAACATCTTTCTTGTATCCTCTGCTTTCAGCCAAGATTCATCTGACATCAGCAATAATCTCTCTCATTCCACGACCTCTTCTGCATCTGGCATGAATTTCTGTCAGTCCCCTGTTGATGTACTGCTGCAACTGTTTATATGTATCTTCGCAAAAAAATATGCAATTACTAGCTGGGAAAGGTAAATCAACATACTACCTTTATGACAATTTGGCTCGAATTCATTTCAATGAGCTAATCACTTACTTAAGGAAACATGGTGGCTCAATGATTAAGTGCTCGGCTGCTAACTAAAAGGTTGGTGGTTTGAACCCACCAACCTGCTCATTGGGAGAAAAAACGTGGAGATTTGCTTCTGTAATGATTACAGCCTAGGAACCCCTATCGGGCATTTCTACTCTGTCGTGTAGGGTCACTGTGAGTTGGAATCAACTCAGTGACACGCAACAACAATCACTTACTTAGCGGGGTGCATGGGCAGTGGTCTTGAAATTTTAGTGAGCAAAGAAGCACCGAGGGTACAAATTTAAATGCAGAATCCTAGGCCCTGCCACCAAATATTACCTAAGTCTAAGGGCCTCAAATTATTTTTAATTAGCACCATGATAATTCTGAGGAGGAATCATGCTAGGAAATTCAGAGAAAAGACTGAAGGGCTAGTGAAAGGCCTAAATTTCAAGGCAGCCTTGGTGGGGCACAGCAAGGATGGCCCTGGGCAAACCAATAAATATCACAGAGTATCATCAAGAGAGGAAGTTGGTTCAGTCCTGACAGCAACTGGCCAGTAGGCCCCCGTTCTCCCTCTTGCTTTCCCATTGAAATACATATCCCAAATCAAAGTACAAACGGGAAACACATTGTACCTGGAATCGAAATGAGGAATCTCTATCAGTAGTTGATGCTTGCTATGACCTCAACAATAGGCGGTCCAGTTAGAAAGAGAATAAGAAAGCATTTCATTTTCTCCTATTTGCCTTAGTCAGTGTACTCCAGAGAAATAGAGCCAGTATATAGAGTTATTTTAAGAAACTGGCTCACACAATCGTGAGGCTGGCAAGTCCAAAATCAGTAGGCCAGGTGGTAGGCTGGAAATTCCAGTAGTCTTGAGGCAACATCATTCTCCCTCCGTAAATTTTAGTTTTTGCTCTTAAGGCCTTCAACTGATAGGATGAGCCCTACCCACATTATGAAGGGTAATCTGCTTTACTTAAGGTCAACTTATTTAAATGTTAAGCACATGGAAATACCTTCACAGCAACGTCTAGACTAGTGTTTGACCAAACAACTGGGCACCATAGCCTAACCAGGTTAACCCATAAATTAACCATCACACCCACTGTATATTCCCCTCAGAGAAACAGAGCCTGAAATGTGCCCTCCTCTACTGGCTTCTAACTCTGTTGGTCATTCTCTTTCAAGCACTTCTCTCCCAATAATGTAATATGTATGGCCAGAAGTAGAAGGTGAAACTAAGTGATTCATTGCATACTGGAATGTAAAGTAGCAAGAGGTAATTGTGGAAACAGGATGAGCCCTCAAAATAGTACAGTCTGGCAAAGGAAACTTTAATCTACTTCAAATCATACAGAAATTTGTTGTTGTTCGGTGCCATTGAGTTGGCTCTGACTTATAGAGACCTTATGTATAACAGAACAAAATGTCGCCTAGTCCTGCACCATCCTGACAATAGTAGATACATCTGAGCCCATTGTTGCAGACGCTGTGTCAGTCCATCTCATTGAGGGTCTTCCTCTTTTCGCTGACCTTCTACTTTACCAAGCATGCTGTCCTTCTCCAGGGATTGGTCCCTCCTGATAATATGCCCAAAGTAAACGAAACGAAGTCTCACCATCTTCACTTCTAAGGAGCATTCTAGCTGTACTTCCTCCATGACAGATTTGTTCCTTCTTCTAGCAGTCCATACAGAAATACTCTCCTCTTTTATAGACACAAGATTGGAAGATTAAACAACAGAAAAAGAAGACCGCTTCTCAGTACAGCAGAAGTTCTATCTTTCATAAATTTGCATCAACCTACTGTCCAATCTAAGATTGAGAGGAGGATTCCTTTACCACCTAAATGTAGTGAGGGAGATGAAGCAGAGCTTGTGCTACACAAGTCCCTCTTCTGTCAAGATACGTAAAACCAAAACATCCACAACAATATGGCCAACAGGAAGCTCTTGCACCGTAAGAAAAGGGGAGGGGAGCCAAGAGAGACAGAAAGCTTGCTTTTATAATAGGCTTACACTGGGGATCAGAAAATGTTCAAAAACAAAAAAGAATTTGGATAAGGAAAAAATGGAAAATTAAAACACATAATAGTAAAGTCAGGCAATAGAGAAGAATACAGAAGCTGGAAAAAAATCAGATACACGTTTTTGCGGATACACGAGATGATCTCCAAAGAGGCAGAGAAAGGACTAAGGTGAAAACAGTGCATATATGATTGACAGGACAGACAAAGAACACAGATCCAGCCCACAAATAACTGGCATTTCTAAACTGGAATCAGAAGCACACATACAAGTGAAAAAAAAAAGTTCCTGAGCTAAAAAAAGAAAATATTTACTCTTATAAACCGAAAGGATTTACTATGTCTCTGAGAAAACTGTTGGAAAGAAATCTATGCCTAGACTTAGCCTAGTGGACTACCTTAATTTAAAGACCTAAAAAAAGAGAAAAGAAAAGAAATATCAAGGCAGAAAAAACAGTCTACCTACAATTGAACAAAACGGGTTAGCCTCAGATGTCAGATGTCTCGTCCACAATAAGAAATGCCAGAAGATGATGGCGCAATGTCTACAAAGTCTGAGGACTTCTGATTTACGCTTTTATATCTTAGCATCTAGAACAGAGTTATGCACACAGTAAATAGTAAACAAACATTGTAATGAATAAAAGAAATATTATAAAATTTAAATGAATTTATTCTACTTATCTCTAACCTCTTTATCACATCTTTCTTTGACTCAGCTTTCAAACCTGTTCACTAATTGGATCTTTCCACATTCAATCAACAGATTTATATCACATCTAATCTTTTTGATATCAGTATTATGACTTTCATAAGATTATAATTTTTTTTTATATAAAACAAGACTTACCCACAAGCATATATGAGAAATTATTACACCACTGGTGATGATTTGAGCTGATCCACCCACATACCCTTACAGACTTCGAATAGTGAGATTTGTAGAACCAACTCTATTCAGCACATATGCCAATTAGCCCAGAGCCAGGGACTAGTAGGGTATGACCTTGGCCAATGATATTCAACAAGTAAGAAGGTACAGAAAAGGCTAACAGAAGCTACAGACTCAGTGCCAGCTTGAATACAGATGATAGAGCAATGCATTTTAAAATACACTACCAAATACCTTTTTTGTTGTTGGAGGAAAAAAGTATATGATGGGACATTTTTATAATGGAAGAGACATTCCTGTTATTATTTTTTTTTCCATCTTGTAAAGTCTTTGTTCAGTGATTAGATTAGATGTATGTACCTTCTTCTTTTCACAGCCTTTCATTCATTCACTCAGCCTACAATATCCCAGGACTTGCTGCATGAGTAGCCGTAGGAAGAAGTGTCAAACTTTTCCTGGGAAAGTCAGGGAAGACTCCACAAAAGGAGTTATAGTTGAACTGAATGTTAAAATTTGAATAAGGGTCTACCAGATGAAGAAGACAAACAAAGGCACTCCAGAAAGAACTAAGAGCCCCAGCAAAGACAGGGCCTGAAAAGAGTGCACTAAACTTAAAAAAAAACTAAAAACAGTGGCAGTGGATGGAACATAGGTTGTGTGGAGTGAAGTAGAAGCAAATAAGACCCAATGGTTCCCAACTTTAGGAGGACTATTCCCCAAGGAGGTATTTGGAAATTAGTGGAATCAAATTGTGTTGTTACAAAAGAGGGATCGTAGTTTGTTATTGCTATTTAGTGCACAGGGATAATAAACATCCTATAATGCACAGGACAGTCCCACACAATGAAGAATAGTCCTACCAAAATGCCAGTACAGTGTCCTTTGAGAACCAATGGGAAGTGTGTTAGGGCTTAACAAAGTCTGGAAATGCACAATCGGCATTCATTCACCAAATATTTACTTCGAAGGGGCTGTCTTTTCTGAGCAAGTGGTACGTTTTCCTTCTTTCCTTTGACTATCAGGAAGCTCAGAAATTAATCTGTGGCCCATCTTAAACAACTGGACAACTCTTCACAGTATGCATTTCAGACCCAAGCCTCATCTTTCTATTCAGGCTTCATTTTTTCATGACCCTGATTTAACTTTATCTTATATGCCATTATATATCATTTATAACCTACCTCAAATACTTTTGGAACATGGTAAGTTATAAATTTTAAAATGTAAGTAACGGAAGTAAAATAGAATACAAAGAAACTAGATAGTAAGGGAGGAAGAGAAAATATTATACTGAATCCCCAGAATCATCCTAGGAGAGCTTTAAGAGACTTTTAAAAAGAAGTATAATCTATAGTCTTTGCCCTGAACAAACATATGTAATCAAATCTGTAAGAAAGGACTCAAACTGAAAAGAATACTAGAGAATAAAATAAAGCAAAAATCAGTGATGCTACAATGACTTTAAATAATTAGTATGGATCAAAATAATGATAATAATTATAATAACATGTATTGAGCCCTTACTATGTATCAAGAACTGTATTCACTTGCTAAGTCCTCACAGCAACCCTATGAGGTAGTTATTCTTTATCTTACAGATAAAGAAATTGAGACATAGAAAGTTGAAGTAATTTGTCCAAGGTAATACAGCTGTTAAAACCTAAAGCAGTTTGGAACTAAAGCCTGAGACCTAGAGGAGTTAGATTTGAGCTAATCCTTGAATTATGAGATGATATAGAAAGGCAGAGATGGAATAGGAAAAGGAGAGAGAGGGTGGGATGGGGCAATATGCCTAGGAAGAGGTTGAAATGAGGTAGAAAGGTAAAGGGCCTGACTAAAGAGTATAGATTGAGGAATACAGGAAAACCTCTCAGTGGGAAGCAGTTTATAAACCTCAAACTAGTGGGTAGTACGAAACAGGGCTTTGAACCAGTTAGAAACAGTTCAGTCATGGCCAATGAAGTGAAACCAGAAAAGACTTGAATTTTTAAATTTTTGGGTGATCCAGAACCATAACCAAACAGGAAAATTATGGGTCAAAACCCTGGAATGGGAGACTTGGAAGAGGCAGAGTGAGCCCTTTCAGGAGCTTGATGCGTGACACTGGATTACTGCCAGGACTGAGGAGAGTGACACACATTCAAAGTGGTGCAGTTGGCCACCATCTTTGAGTGGGGCACTGCTATTTCCAACTCTGTGCAAAACCCGACAGGCAAGAGATTTGGTTGCTCTGTAACACGTACACTACCCATGTTTTCCAAGAGGAAGATTAAGTTTCTAGCACGGATTCAACTGTAACTTTTCCCATTCAGGTTATGGTTCTGGTTCACCCAAATTTTAAAAATCCAGGTCTATTCTGGTGTCGCTTCCTCAGCCATGACTGAACTGGGAAGAACTGGTTCGAAACTCTGGTAGGAAACCACTGTAGAGCTCAGAAGAGATGACTAAAAAAAAAAAAAAAAAAAAAAAAGGTTTCTTATAAAGATATTACCTGACAGTGATATGAAATAATCCTAACCAAAGCTCAGCTCATATTAAAAAGTACTCTTCCTCCATTTTGTAACATATGAGATCAAGCACTTCAAGACTTGGCATGGCAGATACATTAATGGAACCTCAGGTTCTGCGACCCCTCCTTAACCTGGACACCTTTAGGTGGAGTTTATTCTCCACTCCCCTACTCACCAATTGTTTTATACCCAGCCTGCTTGGCCCCTGAAGACATTTGTTTTCAACTCCTGATCACTAGATAATCTCTATGACTTTTTCATTACAGTTCCCTGATTATATTTATGATTCAAACACAGCCTCAGACCCGGGTTCCAAACACATCTCTAGACTTCAAAGATTTTAACAATCAAATCAAGCCCAGTCTTAAAAGCAATCTACTTATATAAGCTGTGCCCTACTTGTTTTTCCTAAGACGCTGCTTACTGTTCTTAGACACATATCATCAGTAGTAACTACTATCAACATACAATTTGTCTCAAAAATTGTAGCCAACTTGATTGCCCCATCACATAGCAAAATCTGTTAACCTTATCCTAAATAAAAATGGGTGTTCGGGGTGGAGGTGGGGAGGGGAAATGATCTTGTAACATTCTGTATCCAAATGAATCTAGCTTAGAACTATTTCCAATAAATTTTCTCAATTAAAATACCAGTAAGAACAATTTTTAACCCTATAATTTGCAGGACTTCAATTTGAATTTTCTTAATACTCGATACTTATTTTTTTTGGTCAAGATTTTCATTTTTCGGTTGGCCAATATTTGAGCCTCTGGAAGCAAAGAGGAAGGATTCTACTTGGGGTCCTATGATGTATTAGAGTACTACACGGGGCCCTATGCTTATAATCCTGAAAAGCATAAACTTAAACTTCTGCATCTATAGAGTGGAAGCCTTTGTCAAATCATAAGTTTTAAAAAGTTATAAACATGACTCATACAAATAAGCCTGGGTAAAAGATTTATTTAACCCATCAATGAGGGAGCCAGCTGAATGGTAAGGAGGGTTCAAAAGCATTTCAAGAAAAGAATATAAACACTGAAAAATGAACGCTGTTACAGATTGCTAGGTTAAATACAAAAATGATTAATATTCTATAGGGCAATAAATCTACAACCTTCTGGGGTATTTTTTTTCTTCCTCTCAGTTAACAATCATTTGCATCTGGATCAGACAAAAATATGTAACTTCAGAGTCTGGACCCTAATCAATACTGTATCAAACTAAAGTATACTCGCCTAGATAATTACATCATCTTTAGATAGGCCTGTTAGACTATGCTCCATTTTGACTTTCAAAGGACATGCAGCCATCCTTTTGCCTTATTTCCAATTCTATAATTTTTACCATCACTAAAAGCAAGTTTCTTCAAATCAGTTAACTACTCCCTTCTCCTCCTCACTCATGATTTCCTGTACCGTAAGTAGGTAGGTTATTATTTGGACAAAGAAAAATCGCTGGCTATAAATATCAGGTTATTCCTCCCGACATTTAATGAATCTTAAACCTTTTCATTATAGTTAAGGGAGATTTGGACATTGGAATGGCCAGTAAATTGATACCTTTTGTTTCAGTTACATGGACTTCCCACGAGTGTGCAGGCTTTAAACACACGGCAACTACCAATATCGAGGGTGAGGCGAGTGTTGGCCATACCGGGTGCGACTGGCGGGAACCGTACCCGGGGCGGGGGGATAAGTGGAAACTAGAAGACCGTGCTCCTCCTCCTCTCGCAACTCACACCGCCAAGCTGCGGTTCTAACGCGGAAGGCCGGAACCGGGCCTGCGTTTCAGTGGTGAGCCCTGCTTCCCCGCTCTTTTGTTCAGGGTTAGGCTGCTTCACGGCCGCCCGCCACCCGCCTTTCCTCCCTATCCTGGCATCAGGTTGCGGACCGTACGGGAAGCAGAGCCGTGAGAAGAAGCCCGCAAACGCTGTGGGAATACTCACCCCTCTCCGCTCGGCCCCTGACCTCGCCCGCGACCCAGATCAGCAGGGGCGGGGCGAGGGGCCGGGGGAGGGGAGCCTAGGAGAGGGACCCACCGCTCAGTGAGGCTGCCGCCCGGCAGCAACCCTAAGAAGGAAAATGGTGGTGGCCCCGGGGACCACGAGGGCGGCAGCCGAGGAACCGAGCCAGCGCGCTAGGAGGCCCACCCGCCCAGGTGCCCAACCCCTCCCTAAGGCGCCATCATAGCCTGAGACCGAGTCAGAGCATGCGTACTGCACCCCGTACGCGCCGCAGCAACCGACTCGCGGCCAAGGCTGTCGTCGGGGGACGTGCACTCACGGCCGGGGCCGAGGGGCGTGGCTTTCCTGCTAGCTGGCGACGCCTGTGCCGAGGCCCCGCCCCTCGCTCCACCAGGAAGGTCCCCGGGAACTGAACGGTGTCTGTTATTTTTTGCGTAGCACAGAGGCTGCTGGTTGGTAGGGGTTCGGGGGTGCTAATGATATCAACGGTCATTTATACCTCTGCACACCCTCCTCCAACAAACAGCGAAATATTTGGTAAATAAAAAGGTGATCAACTGAGAAAGTAAAGCGAGAACAGGGATGCAGTACGTAGTGGCACTAACATCCCGCTAACCTGTTGCTGATTCCCACTCATAGAGACCCTACAGGGACAGACTAGAACTGCCCCATAGGGTTTCCAAGGAGCAGCTGGTAGATTCGAACTGCCGACCTTTTGGTTACCAGCTGAACTCTTAATCACTGCCCCACCGGAGCCAGCCACCATCCCTCTAAGAAGGTTGGATAAACCACTCCAGCTAAAGTACGCACACGGCAAAAAAAAGTACGGTAAACACCACAACATGTAGGCACAAGCACCGCAACCCCTCTAAAATTTAAGGATAGAGGGAAAAAGAAGAGTGAGGAATTCGAGTATCGACAACAGTACCATCTGTGGCACATCTCGGAAAAAAAAAAATTCTAGCAGCAAAATTAAATTGAGGGATACGGTGGGGAAAGATGCAGGCATAACGGATGATTGAACTAAAATACTGAAAATGGCAACAGCAGACATCTGAGGGAAAACTAGCATCTGCTTCTTTTAACACAAGGAATAAATTAGTGTGCAAAGAAAAGAGTGAAAGAAGGCAAAGAAGTGAAAGGAAAACCTGCCTTCAAGTGTACAGGGCATGGTTTTGAGCTTGTACTATGGTTATATAAGATGTCACCATTAGGGAAAGCTGGGAGATGGATACACGGACTCTATGGACTAGTTTTGCAACTTCCTGTGAGTATAGTTATTTCAAAAAAGTTTAAAAAGAAATGTAAGGACAGAATTCTGATCAGGGGTAGGGGTTGGGGGAAGGAGTTTACAAATGAGCATGAAGGAATTTGGGGGAGGGGATGGAACTCTTCTATATCTTGATTGCTTTGGTCACTTCACGACTGATTTTGTTTATCAAAACTCATAAAAGAAGGGTGATGCTTGCACAATGTAATTAATGTAATTGACATCACTAAATTGTTAGTTGTCAAGTCGATTTGGACTCATGGCAATCCCAAGTGCGCAGAGTAGAACTGCTCCATAGGGTTTTCAAGGCTGTGAACTTTCTGAAGCAGATTGCCAAGCCTGTCCTCAGAGGTGCCACTGTGGGTTCAAACTGCCAACCTTTCTGCTAGCAGTCCTGCCCTTAACTGTTTGCACCACCCAGGGATTTCTGAAAATGTTCAATTGGCAGATGTGTGATATATATATTATTACAACAATAAAAAACTCATAATGTAAATTTTATGTAAATTTTTTAAAATTTCAATTAAAAAAAAGATACTACTAGTATAGGTAAATTTCCCTGACATGTTTGAGCAACTGTGGATATAAATTAACTAAATAGCTGCCAATTAAGATTATCTATTTGATTTTTATCAAAAGTACTGGACAGTAAGTTCTGAATGAGAGCTTTAGTGGGTGGGTTTCTCCCTCACCTATAAGTAGGTACCTTGAAAACATAAAGCTTTCACATGCAAAAATAAGAATGTATTCATTTATATTGGACTCAATACTTTAGAACTTTTCATGCACCAAATACACCATGTTACCTTAAAAAATGTTATTTTTTTTTCCATTTGGTTTTAAGTTCCATATTTTACCTGCCCAAAATAGAAACTAAAAGAAGTAAAATGGGTAACCTCCATGTACATCCTCCTCAGCATATCACTCATCAACAAGAAATAGTACTGACCTGTTTATGTGTTTACCCTACACCACTATCAAGTGCTTTAAGATGGGGTCCGTCATCATTGCATCCCCAACCTCTAGCAAGATTCCTTACTAGTAGTATTCGTTGAATAAAGCAATGAATTAATCACAAAAAGGATGGAAGCTATAGGCCAGAAGTTTTATACATAATTAGTTATATGATAACCACACAAGATACCCATTTTACAGGTATGAAAACTAAGACTAAGGATGTTGTTGTTGTTGTTGTTAGCTGCCATTGAGTTGGTTCTGACTCATAGCAACCCCATGTACAACAGAAACATTGTCCAGTCCTGCACCATCCTCACAATTGTTGTCATGCTTGAGCCCACTGTTGCAGCCACTGTGTCAGTCCATCCCACTGAAGGTTTTCCTCTCTTTCAGTGACCCTCTACTCTACCAAGTGTGATGTCCTTCTCCACCAAGTGTGCTGTCCTTCTCCAGGGACTGGTCCCTCCTGATAACAGGTCCAAAGTATGTCAGACGAAGTCTCACCATTCTCACTTCTAAGGAGCATTCTGGCTGTACTTCTTCCAAGACAGATTTGTTTGTTTTTCTGGCAGTCCATGGTATATTCAATACTCTTTGCTAACACCATAATTCAAAGGCATCAATTCTTTGGTCTTCCTTATTCATCGTCCAGCTTTCACATACATATGAGGCAACTGAAAACACCAAAGTGACATCTTTGCTTTTCAATACTTTAAGGGTAGAAACCTGTTGCCATCTAGTCAATTATGACTTAGTGACCCTGCAGGACAGAGTAGAACTGCCCCACAGGTTTGCCAAGGAGCAGCTGCTGGATTCGAACTGCCGACTTTTTGGCTAGCAGCCATAGCTCTTAATCAGTCTGCCACCAGAGCTAAGAATAATAATCTCTTAATCATTAAATCATTTGGACATGTTGCTAACTTTTTAAAAATCTTGCTTCCCTTAGATTCCATAAAACCAGTCCCCTGATTCTCCTTCCAGCTCTCTGATATTCCTTCTTATCTCTCCCTCACGGGATTCAGTTTGTCCATTACATGTTCAATGTCCATGTTTCCCACAGGGCCTCCTAGAAGATGATAAGAGGTCCAGGTGCCTTTGGTTTCTTGTTTGTTTTGTTTTTAAGACTGAGGTAAAATGAAGAGAAAAAATCCAAGATAGGGTTATATAAACTGTATTATATTTGAAGTGTTTTCCTTTAACCAATGAACACTTTTATTATGAAAAATTAAACTGTAGCATAATTGTGTCTTTCACAAGACAATTACAGGATTTATTTGAAATATTAACTTATAGTGTCCTTTCGATAGTATGACCCCAGTAATAGGACACAAGTTTAAAGTGACAGAACAAATGTCTTATTTTCTCAGTCTTATCAGTTCATGTCACTTGTAGATATTCTTTCTGCTCATATTCCACAGGCCTCACCTAGATGCAAAGGAAGGTAGGAAATGTAGTCTCTAGCTAGGTAGCCAAGTGCCCAGCCAAATCCTGACAAGCTGAGGTTGTTCTGTTATTAAAAGAAAGAAGGAGAGAAAAAGTGCTGAGAGATAATAGCCATCTCTGCTGCAGCTTGTAATAGACAGATTTCTTACTACTACCCTGCAGGAAGTCCTCAGAGAAAGATAAATTCCATAAAAGAAGGAGATAGGGGAGGTAATCTGAGTAGATGGCAGGGATAAGAAACTTGTCTTGAAATTTTGTGTGCATTGCACTTACCTAAAAATGCATAAAGAAAAATAATCCAATCAAAGAATGGGCATGAAAGGATTGCTAAGAATCAAAGGGAGGCCAACCACACAATTCTGGGAATCATGGCCCAGCCAAATTGATACACACATTTTTGGGGGGACATAATTCAAACCATGACATTCCACCCTTTGGCCCCCAAAAAATCACATCCTTGCAACACGGAAAATATATTCATCCCATCATATCATAGCAAAAGTCTTAACTCCAAGTCCAAAATCCAAAAATTCCTCTTCATCTGTGAAATCTAGAATACAAATTATCTGCTTCCAAAGGTACAATGGCAGAACAGGCACAAGCTAGATATTTCCATTACAAACGGGAGAAACTGGAGGGAAAGAAAGAGTAACAGGCACCAGGTAAGTCAGCAGAACACATTACATCAGCCTTCAAGGCTTTGAAAATAATCTTCTGTTCTGTGAGACAATTTACACAATGGCCCTGCCCTCCAGACTCTAGGTATTGGCCACGCTCTCCAGATTCTGAGTGGAGGCCCCTCAGCCCTGGGCTTCAGCTCTGCCTTCCAGGCCCACTGGGACAGCAACTCTGCTCCCTTGGCTTCAGGCGCACTATTCTCCTAGTCCATTGGAGTAACAACTCCACCCTTAGAAACACCAGAGGGCATGGCTCCACCCTTTGAAACCCTTGAGGTCATGGCCATACCTTTTGAGACTCAGGCAGCTGGTCTTCTTGTGTTCCTTCTCTCTTCAGCTTCTGCTTCCTGTGGCCTCTTGGCCCTTGGGCTTCAAGCCTGCATCTACCCTGCTGAGGCAAGTGTTCCAAAGCTGGGTAGTTCCACCACCAAGTGCCTGGAGGCACACAACTCTGCCAGGAAGTGTCCTGCGCACAGGCACTCAGCTCTCTCACTCTGTGGGTCGGCTCCAGCGCCTTGTTGGTCTCCTGTTTCTGCTGCTGTTGGTTCTCTGCCACTGCAGGTTCTCTGCTGTTGCTGGTCCTCTGCCACTGCACTCCTCTATCCATTCACAGTTTTAAAACTGCTTCCACATTTTAGGTATCTGTTACAGTAGCACTCCACTCCCTCGGTACCAAATTCTGTCTTAGGCATCTAATGCTGCTATAACAGAAATACCACAAGTGGATGGCTTTAACAAAGAGAAATGTATTTCTTCACAGTCAAGTAAGCTAAAAGTCCAAATTCAGGGCGTCAGCTCCAGGGGAAGGCTTTCTCTCTCATGAATGCTCCCCAGGACTAGGAGCTTCTCCACTCAGGGACTCCGGGTCCAAAGAATGCGCTCTGCTCCTGGCACTGCTTTCTTGATGGTATGAGGTCCCCAATTCTCTGCTTACTTCCTTTTCCTTTTATCTCTTGTAAGGTAAAAGGTGGTGCAGGCCACACCCTAGGGAAACTCCCTTTACATTGGATCAAAGATGTGACCTGGGTAAGGGTGGTGTTACAATCCCACCCTAATCCTCTTTAACATAAAATTACAATCACAAAATGGAGGCCAACCACACAATTCTAGGAATCATGGCCCAGCCAAACTGATACACACATTTTTGGGGGGACATAATTCAAACCATGACAGCCCCCTATCAAGCCACTTCTTGTTACCTTTAGTACACCTGCAAAACAAAACTACACCTATTGCTGTTGAGTTGTATCCAACTCATGGTGACCACATGTGTTAGAGTAGAACTGTTACATAGAGTTTTCCTGGCTGTAATCTTTACAGAAGCAGATCTCCAGGATTTTTTTCCATGGTGCAATTGGGTGGGTTCAAACTGTCAGCTTTTGGGTTAGTAGTCGAGTGCAAAATGTTTGTGGCTTAGTACACCTTCGTACATGTATATTTTTTATTTTTATATTTTCAATCAACTTCTCTTGAGGTATAATTTACATACAATAGAATGCTCCCACTTTATGTATACAGCTCAATGCATTTTTACAAATCTATACACCCACATAACTGTTATGGGTTGAATTGTATCTCCCCCAAAATATGTGCTGTAAATCCTAACCGCTATACCTGTGGTGATAATCCTGATGGGTTTTCTTTGTTATGTTACTGAGACAGTATTAGTGTAGGGTATGTCTTGAGTCAATCTCTTTTGAGATATAAAAGCAGATTAAGAAGCAAGAGGCAAGGAAGCAGAGATGGAGGAAGATAGATGCCATGCCACATGTAGCTCTCCAAGGAGCCAAGGAATAGAAGCTGAAGAGACAAGGACATTTCTCCAGAGCCAATAGAGAGAGAAAGCCTTCCCCTGGATCTGGCACCCTGATTTTGGACTTCTAGCCTCCTAAACTGTGAGAAAATAAATTTCTATCCTTTAAAGCCACTCACTTGTGATATCTCTATTATAGCTATACTAGATAACCAAGACAGTAACTATTGCCAAAATCAAGATATGTAACATTTTCATCAGCTCAGAAAGTTACCTCATACCCCTTTGCAGTTAATCCCTTCCCTCACCCTCAGCCCTCTGGCAGCAATTCATTTATTCTAGATTATTTCTGAAAATAGGGCAGCTCTACTCTGTCACATGGGGTCACTATGAATCAGAATCGACCTGAGTGCACCCAGCAATAACAGTCACTTTAGATTAAATTTGCCTGTTCTAGAAAATGGCATCATACAGTGTGTTTTTTTGGGTATTTGGCCTCTTGAGCTCAGCATAATGTTTATGAGAGTCATCCACATTGTTGCATTTATCAGTAGTTAGTTCACTTAGGGTTTCATTTTACTTGGATCCATAATCAACGCCCATGGAAGCAGCAGTCAAGAAAGCAAACAACTTATTGCACTGGGCAAATCGTCTGCAAAAGAACGTCTTCAAAGTGTTCAAGCAAGGACGTCACTTTGAGGACCAAGATGCACCTGACCCAAGCCATGATATTTTCAATCACCTTATATGCATCGAAGAAATAAGCTAGAATGTTCCTTAGAAGTGAGGATGGCGAGACTTCATCTCACATACTTTGGACATGTTATCAGGAGGGATCAGTCCCTGGAGAAGGACATCATGCTTGGTAAAGTAGAGGGTCAATGAAAAAGAGGAAGAGCCTCAAAGAGATGGATTGACACAATGGTTGCAACTATGGGCTCTAGCATAACAACAATCATGAGGATGGCGCAGGACCGGGCAGTTTCTTTCTGCTTTACATAGGGTCACTTGAGTTGGAACCAACTCAATGGCACCTAACAACAACAACAACATATGCATGCGAAAGCTGGACAGTGAATAAGGAAGACTGAAAAAGAACTGACACCTTTGAAACATGGTGTTGGTGAAGAATATTGAATATACCATGGACTGCAAAAAGAATGAACAAAACTGTCATGGAAGAAATACAGCCAGAATGCTCCTTAAAAGCAAGGATGGGGAGACTTTGTCTCATGTACTTTGGACAGATTATCAGGACAGACCAGTCCCTGGAGAAGGACATCATGCTTGGTATGGTAAAGGGTCAGGAAAAAGGAGGAAGACCTTTGACGAGATGGACTGACATAGTGGCTGCAATAATGGGCTCAAGCATAGCAATAATTGTGAGGATGGTGCAGTACCAAGCAGTGTTTCATTCTGTTATACATGGGGTCGCTATGAGTTGGAACTTACTTAATGGCACCTAACAACAACAACAGTTCATTTTTTATTGTTGAGTAGTATTCCATTACATGGATATACCACAATTTATTTATCCATTCATCCGAGAGGAACTTTTAGGTTGATTCCATCTTTTGGCTATTATGAATAAAGCTATATGAACAATCATGTGCAAGTATTTTTGTGGATGTATATTTTCTTTTCTTTTGGGTAGATGCCTACGAGTGGACATACATTTCGTGATCAAAATGAAAATAGAAATCCCAAAAACCAAACCCATTCCTGTGGAGTCCATTCCGACTCATAGAGACCCAATAGGATAAAGTAGAACTGCCCCCACGGGCTTTTCAAGGAGTGGCTGGTGGATTTAAACTGCCGACCTTTTGGTTAGCAGCCAAGCTCTTAACCACTGCGCCATCAGGGCTCCAGAAAATACAAATAGTACTCTATTAATATAATTTTATCTTCATAATATTCCTTAGCTTGGAATTTGTCTTATTTGATGATTCTAATTTAGAGAAATTTTTGTTGCTGAATGTGGTTATTTTTATGGAATTAAACATTTTTAGTGGTGCCTATATGTTTTATTTAAGGATCTCTGGTGGCACAATTTTTAAAGCACTCAGCTGCTAACGGAAAAGTCAGCAGTTCAAACCCATTAGTCTGCTGTGACAGTCTGCTTCTGTAAAGATTCACAGCCTTGGAAACCCTATGCAGCAGTTTGATGTTTAGTAGTAGGCATACGTACTTAATAGTATGTAAAATTGGGGACTGTGGCATGGCATGTCTAACCCAGCAAGGATTCAGATACTTGTAGGGAAACAGCAATGGAAGGTGTCATTCTATAATTGTCTGTGTTTTAGAATTTTTCTGAAGGTTACTAGAAATTAGTTGTAAAGGTTTTGATGATAGCAAAGGATAAAGTGAATGTGGAATTCCAGCAGGGATGTGCTGTAGCTAATAATGCATAGCAATGGGATTCTAACTGTGCTTGTGTTTTAAAGATCTTATTCTTGAGGGTCTAGTTTGTACTGTGAATGGGGACAGCACATTTCAGAAAGTTATCCAATTTTTAACTGTCTGAATAAGGGTTGGAATATTTTACTTTGTGCATTTTTATATTTTCTTTGTCTTTTTCTAACATTCTTGATTGGGCATTTTAACTTTCAAGTATTTAAGAGTATTTAGGAACTATACCTTGTGTTTTAAATTTATCAGGAGAACGCAGTGTGCTAAAGGATCATTCTGGCAGTGGCCTGGTATTACCCAGTATGCTTGTTTTTTTCCACTAGCAATGATTGGGAGGGCCCTATGCTCTTTTATGTTCTGAGGTGTAGAAGAAAATCTGTGTTTCAATGGAAAAAGTATGAATTTTCTTTAGGATATTTAGTTTCTTATGGCTGTGTACCAAAACACCACAAAGCGGGTGGCTTTAAAGAAGAGAAATTTATTGTCCCAGACCTGGAGGCTAGCAGTTCAAAGCAGGATGTCAGCCATGTTGATTCTTTCTGAGGGCTCTGAGAGATAAACTGTTCAATGCCTCTCTCCTAGCTTCTACTGGCTAGTGGCAATCCTTGGACTCCCTGGCATGTAGATGAATCTTCCCCCTGTGCCTAGCCCTCCATGTCTGTTCTCCTCTTTATAGGGATGCAAGTCATACAGGATTAGCCCCCTCACCCTCCAGTATGACCTCATGTTAACCCAACTGATAACATCTTCAAAGACAACCCTATTTCCAAACAAGGTCACACTCACAGAAATAGGGGTTAGGACTTCAACATATCTTTTTGGGGAACATCACTGTGCACATCACTGTTAATTCAATCAATAGCACAAATCCTGGATTATCAGTTTCTAGTTCTGTTAATTGTCTTTACTCCCTATAAATTTGTGCTGTTTTGACTTTTCCTTTGAACACATTATAACATCTGCCTGGTTCCCGCATATCATATGAGCAAAATGAGTTCCTTTATATATGCTTATATATATATGAAAATCACAATTATACCTTTTTCTGAAAACTATCATTTAACAGGGCAATGGAAGTTTGCAACTAAAAATTCCATAGGAAAAATAAATAAAATAAAAATTCCATAGGAATAAACCCTGAATGTGGACTTTCACTCTCATGCGTCACAGAAGTGTCCAAGACCCTTAAAGGGAAAGATAGTCCAGGGTCTTTGGAGGAATGAGAGAGGAGTTGCCCAGTCAAGTTGACCAAATTTTGACCAGAGGGTCTTTGAATGGAAAATGGTGAAGGATAGTATAAGACCCAAGAAGAAGAAAATGAGAAGGTAGATAAAAAGCTGTCTGTGATAAAAGGATGCATAGCACCTTTAGACTATGTGAAAAAAGAAGGGCCCAACAGGATATTTGCATAACCCTGTATCCAGAACCCATTGATTTGGAAAGTAATGAGTGGAGAATAAGAAGAAGTAACTACAGAACCTCATAAACTCTTCAAATTTTTTGGTTCAAACACCTTGTGCATGCTGGGCCCTAAGATAGACTCCCTGGAACTGTGCAGCAGGATGCCTTCCCCTGCTGGGCCTTCCTCTCATCAGCCAGTGAAGAAAATACCAGGAGGGTAATGAGAAATGAGGGTAATGAGATTCTTTGTGCTAACAAGGGCTTAGATGTTTTGGCTCAATAATGATCTATTTTCTTTAATGTTTACTGATCAGGAATTAATTCTGATTGTAGGATTCAATTGCATATTGATATTGGTGTGTTAAAATCCTATATGACTTGCATCCTTATAAAAGGAGAACAGACATGATGTTTTGCGTTACAGAAAATTTAGTCTTCAGCCACTTTCTGCAGATTTAATCCAGAAAGCTACCCTACATTCAGACCAAACCTGGAATTACCCCTAAGGCAATGATTCCCTTCAGGTGCCTCTTAAAATAAAATAACGATAACAACAACATATACTTGCAGGGCCTCTTCATCTGCATATCTCATCAGAGAGGCCAGAGGCACTGTAGAAAGGCACCAATTTGGAGTCAAGTCAAGGGACAAACTTTATCCCTGCCACCTACTTGGTATGTAAATTCTGGACAGTCATCCTCTCTGAATCTCAGAATCTGTATGTCTATAAAATGAAATTAGTAATAAGTATAACTTTCCAGAGCTGTGGAGATGAAAATAAGTACATTTTTCAAGGGGCGTGGCCAAGATGGCGGACTAGGTAGACACTTCCTATATCTGTCTTACAACAAAGACCTGGAAAAACAAGTGATTTGATTATAGATGAATATCTAGGAGCCCTGAACAAGGCAAAGTTGAGTAATCGGACTGAGCCGCGGGGCAGGGGAGAGGGAGACGGTTTGGAAGAAGCAAACAGTGCCAGAGCTGCGGCAGCAAAACTGCAGCTCTGCAGCCACGCCAGTCCACAGTGAAGAAGGCAAACAGCTGTGCTTTGCATGCCCTTTGGAAGCAGTTTCCACATCGAGAGAGGGCCGGCAGCAGAGATTCTGCTTGGACACTCCGAACCAGTGAAAACCAGCTCCCAAGTGGCTAAGATAAGTACATGCGTGTAGCCTTTCACGGGGATTTGAAAAAAAAAATTTTAAAAACCCATTTGGGAAAACCTCTCTCCCTTTTACCTCCTCCCTCCGCGCTCTGCACCGGGAGTCCGCTGGGCTGGAAGTAGATCCCAAAAGACACCCTGACCCATTCTCCTGGCCTTGGAGAGGGAACAAATAAGCTACTGACTCCTCTAAGCCAGGAACACAGGGTCGTCAGAGCTCCTTTGCTAGGCACAGGTATAAGAGGTCCGCAGACTCTGAGTGCCTTACACCCCTGTATAGACTTGTGGAGACCCATCTCAACAGCGTTAGCCCTCACTACCACAGTACAACAGGGCAACATCTGAAGTTTAACTTCAACTGCTTCAGCTGTGAACTGTCAGATTTGTGACCCTTGAAACAGTCCTGCCCCTTAAGTAGGCACTTTTAATGATCTGCAACAGGGGCTTGAGGACTGGTGGTATCACCTAAAGCTCCTAGTCACCTGCTACAGGAGTCCAAGAAAAAGTGGTGCCCTCGAGTCTTTACAGCCAACAGAGTGGGGTGCTCATAGTCTGGCTGCAAAACACAGCTACCTACTCACCCTAGAGAATAGGGACATGCTTTCCTTTCAGACTCCCAGGGGCAGCCATCAGCCCACTGCCTGGCTCAGTGCGTGATCCCCTACCATAGCCAGAGTCCAGTGCCTGCACCAATCACCCATGCCTCTCCAGGACTGGGGGTGAGAACTTGCATCACGTACTTGGTGACCGACTACCTGGACACCCAAGCTGAACCCATATAGGAAAATTTAACAGACTCCTGTGTGCACATACTTAGTTACAGATCTAACTACCTGGTGACAGGACGTTAGAGGTTCAAAGGTGTCAAAAATCAAACTAGTGCACGGGAGCAGCCTATTTGGGCATATCAAAACAAAACAAAACAAGAAGCTATGTCTCACTAAACAAATGTAAAATTATAATAAATTATTGATGGCTGGGAGACAACAGTCAATATCAAGTCACATAAACAGGCAGTCCATGATGGCTTCAGCAAGCTCCCAAAATAAAGAATCAATAAATTCTCTGGAGGAAGATGACTTCTTGGAATTACCAGAGGCAGAATACAAAAGATTATAATACAGAACTCTTCTAGAAATTAGAAAAGAAATTCGACAGAATGCATAAACATCCAGGGAACATATAGACAAAGTAGAAGCGGAACTTAAAAAAGTTATTGAAGAACATAATGCCAAATTTAATAGGCTGCAAGAATTCATAGAGAGACAGCAATCAGAAATCCAGAAGATTAACAATAAAATTTCAGAATTAGACAACTCAATAGAAAATCATAGGAGCAGAATCAAGGCAATAGAAGTTAGAAAGTCATAGGAACAGAATTCAGGCAGTAGAAGTTAGAATTAGTGACATTGTAGATAAAGCTCTTGATGCCAAGTTATTTGAGGAAAAATCAGATAAAGAATTAAAAAGAATGAAGAAACTCTAAGAGTCATGTGGGACTCTATCAAGAGAAATAACCTATGAGTGATTGGAGTACCAGAACAGGGGGGATAACAGAAAATACAGAGAAAATTGTTGAAGATTTGCTGACAGAAAACCTCCCTGATATCATCAAAGATGAGAAGATATCTATCCAAGATGCTCATCAAACCCCACATAAGGTAGATCCCAAAAGAAAATCACTAAGACATATTATAATCAAACTTACCAAAACCAAAGATAAAGAGAGAACTTTAAGAGCAGCTAGGGATAAAAGAAAAGTCATCTACAAACGATAGTCAATTAAAATAAGCTCAGACTACTCAGCAGAAACCATGCAGGCTACAAGGCAATGGGATGACATATATAAAGCCTTGAAGGAAAATAACTGCCAGCCAAGAATTATATATCCAGCAAAACTGTCTCTCAAATATGATGGTGACATTAGGGAATTTCCAGATAAACAGAAGTTCAGTGAATTTGCAAAAACTAAACCAAAATTACAAGAAATACTAAAGGGAGTCCTATGGTTAGATAATCAGTAACACCAGATAAATAACGCAAGACTAGAACACAGGACAGAGCAACCAGATATTGATTCAGATACGGATATCAAAAGTACATCAAAGCTAAAACATTGAAAATAGGGAAACAGATATCAATATGTAAAAAGGGACAACATTAAAACAAAAAAGAGGCACTTAAAAAATAGAGACATTGATTTTTCATATGGAGGGGAAGGTAAGGTGATATAAAGTAATAAAAGACTTGTATGAACTTAGAAAAATAGGGGTAAATATTAAAGTAACACAAAGGAATCTAACAATTCTACAAATCAAAATAAAAAAGTAGAAAAACATAAAGACCCAGCAAACACAAAATCTACAACAAAAAAAAGATGAAAAAAAAAATACAGAAAGCAAAACGACTCAGCACAGAAAACTGAGGAGAACGAAGAAACTGTGAACAACACACAAAATGAGATATCAGGATGACAGCACTAAACTCATACCTGTCAATAATTATGCTGAAGGTAAACAGACTTAATGCACCAATAAAAAGACAGAGAGTGGCAGATTGGATAAAAAAGCATGATCCATCTATATGCTGCCGACAAGAGATGCACCTTAGACTTAAAGACACAAACAGGCTAAAACTCAAAGGAAGGAAAAAAATATATAAAGCAAACAACACTCAAAAAAGAGCAGGAGTGGCAATATTAATCTCTGACAAAACAGACTTTAAAGTAAAATCTCCCACAAAGGATAAGGAAGAGCACTATATAATCATTAAAGGGTCAATACACCAGGAGGACATAACTATAATAAATATTTACACACCCAACAAAAGGGCGCCAAAATACATAAAACAAACTCTAACAGCTCTGAAGACAAAGATAGGCAGCTCCACAATAGTAGGAGACTTCAACACGCCGCTTTCGGTGAAGGACCAAACACCCAGAAAGAAGCTCAACAAAGACACGGAAGAGCTAAATGTTACAATCAACCAACTTGATCTCATAAACATATACCAAACACTGCACCCAACAGCAGCCAAGTATAGTTTCTTTTCCAATGAACGTGGAACATTCTCCAGAATAGACCACATATTAGGCCATAAAGCAAGCCTTAACAAAATCCAAAGCATCGAAATATTACAAAGCATCTTTTCTGACCATAAAGCCATAAAAGTGGAAATCAACAATAGAAAAAGTAAGGAAAAAAAGTCAAACACATGGTAACTGAACAACACTTTGCTCAAAAACTACTGGGTTATAGAAGAAATTAAGGATGGAATAAAGAAATTCATAGAATCAAACGAATGAAAACATATCCTACCAGAACCTTTGGGACACAGCAAAAGCAGTGCTTAAAGGTCAGTTTATAGCAATAAATGCACACATCCAAAAAGAAGAAAGGCTCATAATCAAAGCATTTAACAAGTACAAAGAGAGCAGCAAAAGAAGCTCACAGCTGCCAGGAGGAAGGAAATAATAAGAATTAGAGCAGAATTAAATGAAATAGAGAATATAAAAACAATTGAAAGAGTTAACAAATCCAAAAGCTGCTTCTTTGAAAAGACCAACAAAATTGATAAACCTTTAGCCAAACTGACAAAACAAAAACAGGAGAGGAAGCAGATAACCCGTATAAGAAATGGGATAGGTGGTATCACAACAGACCCAACAGAAATTAAAAGAATCATAACAGATTACTATGAAAAACTGTACTCTGACAAATTTGAAAACCTAGAGGAAATGGACAAATTTCTAGAAAACCACTACCTACCTAAATTAACACAAACAGAGGTATAACAACTAAATAAACCCATAAGAAAAAAAAGAGATTGAAAAGATTATTTAAAAACTGCCAACAAAAAAAAGCCCTTGCCCAGATGGCTTCACTGGAGAATTCTACCAAACTTTCAGAGAAGAGTTAACACCACTTCTACTAAAGGTATTTCAGAGAATAGAAAAGGATGGAATACTCCCAAACTCATTCTATGAAGCCAGCATAACCCTGATAGGAAAACCAGGTAAAAACACCACAAAAAAAGAAAATTACAGACTGATATCCCTCATGAACATTGACGCAAAAATCCTCAACAAAATTTTAGCCAATAGAATTCAGCAACATATCAAAAAAATAATTCACCATGACTAAGTGGGATTTATACCAGGTATGCAGGGATGGTTCAACATTAGAAAAACAATCAACATAATCCATCACATAAATAAAACAAAAGAATAACGTTATCTTATCAATTGACCCAGAAAAGGCAATAAACAAGTCCAACACCCATTCATGATAAAAACTCTCAACAAAATAGGAATAGAAGGGAAATTCCTCAACATAATTAAGGGCATTTATACAAAACCAACAGCCAACATCATCCTAAATGGAGAGACTTTGAAAGCATTCCCCTTAAGAACAGGAACCAGACAAGGATGTGCTCTATCACCACTATTATTCAACATTGTGCTGGAGGTCCTAGCCAGAGCAGTTAGGCTAGAAAAAGAAATAAAGGGCATCAAAATAGGTAAAGAAGAAGTCAAAGTATGTCTATTTGCATATGATATGATATTATACACAGAAAACCCCAAAGAATCCACAAGAAAACCACTGGAACTAATAGAAAATTCCAGCAAAGGATCAGGAAACAAGATAAACATACAAAATTCAGTTGGATTCCTCTACACCAACAAAGAGAACTTCCAAGACGAAATCACCAAATCAATGCCATTTACAATAGCCTCCAAGAAGATAAAATACTTAGGAATAAATCTAACCAGAGATGTAAAAGATCTTTACAGAAAACTATAAGACACTACTGCAAGAAACCAAAAGAGACCTGCGTAAGTGAAAAAATATACCTTGCTCATGGATAGGTAGACTCAACATAGTGAAAATTTCAATTCTACCCAATGCAATCTATAGATACAATGCAATCCCAATCCAAATTCCACCAGCATTTTTTAATGAGATGGAGAAATAAATCACCAACTTCATATGGAAAGGGAAGAGGCTCCGAATAAATAAAGCATTACTCAAGAAGAACAAAGTGGGAGGCCTTACGCTACCTGATTTTAGGACCTATCATACTGCCACGGTAGTCAAGACAGGCTGGTACTGGTACACCATAGATACACAGACCAATGGAACAGAGTTGAGAATCCAGATATAAGCTCATCCACCTATGAGCAGCTGATATTTAACAAAGGCCCAAAGTCCATTAATTGGGGAAAGGACAGTCTCTTTAACAAATGGTGCTGGCATAACTGGATATCTATATGCAAAAAACTGAAACAAGACCCGTATCTCACACCATGTACAAAAACTAACTCAAAATGGATCAAAGACTTAAATATAAAATCAAAAACGATAAAGATCATGGAAGAAAAAATAGGGACAATGCTAGGAGCCCTAATACATGGCATAAACACAATACAAACCATAAGTAACAATGCACAAGCACCAGAAGAGAGACTAGATAAATCAGAGCTCCTGAAAATCAAACACTTATGCTCAGCAAAAGACTTCACCAAAAGAGTAAAAAGACAACCTACAGACTGGGAAAAAATTTTTGGCTCTGACAAATCCGATCAGGGTCTAATCTCTAAAATCTACAAGATACTGCAAAACCTCAACAACAAAAAGACAAAAAACCCAATTAAAAATGGGCAAAGGATATGAACAGGCATTTCACCAAAGAAGATATTCAAGCAGCTAACAGACACATGAAGAGATGCTCAGAATCATTAGCCATTAGGGAACGCAGATCAAAACTACAATGAGATATCATCTCACCCCAACAAGGCTAGCATTAATCCAAAAAACACAAAATAATAAATGCTGGAGAGGTTGTGGAGAGACTGGAACACTTATACACTGTTGGTGGGAATGTAAAATGGTACAACCACTTTGGAAATCGACTTGCCACTTCCTTAAAAAGCTAGAAATAGAAGTACCATACGATCCAGCTATCCCACTCCTTGGAATATATCCTAGAGAAACAAGAGCTGTCACACGAATAGATATACGCACACCCATGTTGACTGCAACACTGTTTACAATAGCAAAAAGATGGAAACAACCTCAGTGCCCATCAACGGATGAATGGATAAACAAACTATGGTATATCCACACAATGGAATATTACACAACGATAAAGAAACTGATGAAGCTGTGAAATGTCGTATAACATGGTGGAAGCTGGAACTGATTATGCACAGTGAATTTAGTCAGTCACGGAAGGACAAATACTGTATAAGACCACTATTATAAGAACTCAAAAAAAGGTTTAAACACAGATGAAAGCATTCTTTGATGGTTACGGGGGTGGGGAGGGCGGGTCAGGGTTATTTACTAGCTAGATGGTAGATAAGAATCATCTTAGGTGAAGGGAGGGACAACACACACTACAGGGGAAGCCAGCACAACTGGACAAAACCAAAGCTAAGAAGTTTCCTCAATACAATCAAATACTTTGAGAGACAGAGTAGCAGGGATGGGGGGTCTGGGGACCATGCTTTCAGGGGACATCTATGTCAATTGGCATAACAAAGCTTATTAAGAAAATGTTCTGCATCCTACTTTGGTGAGTGGCGTCTGGGGTCTTAAAAGCTTGCAAGCGTCCATCTAAGATGCATCAATTGATCCCAACCACTTGGAGTAAAGGAGAACGAAGAACACCAAAGACAGAAGGAAAGTATTAGACCAAGAGACAGAATGGGCCACATAAACCAAAGACTTCATCAGCCTGAGACCAGAAGAACTAGATGGTGTGCAGCTACCACCAATGAATGTCCTGACAGGGAACACAATAGAGGGTCCCTGATGGAGCAGTACAACAATGGGATGCAGAACTCAAATTATAGTAAGAATACCAGACTTAATGGTCAGACTGAGACTGGGGGAACCCCGGAAAGCCTGGCCCTTGGATTCTGTGTCAGCCCAGAACTAAAACAATTTCCGAGGCCAACTCTTCAGACAGGGATTGGACTGGACCGTGGGGCATAAAGTGATACTCGTGAAGAATGTGCCTCTTCGTCAAGCAGATACAAGAGACCAAAGGGGCAGCTTCTGTACAGAGGTGAGATGGGAAGGCAGAGAGAGTTAGGAGCTGGTTGAATGTTCATGGGGAATCAGGGGCGGAGGGGAGGAGTGTGCTGTCGCAGAATTTGGTGAGCGGTTGGGGTCTCATAACAGTGTATGTAAAAAAAATATTTTTGTATGGGAGACTACCTTGAAGTGTAAACTTCATTTAATTACAACAATAAAAATATATATATAAATTTAAAAAAAAGAAAAGGAGTACATTTTCAAATTTGTGGGTCTCTTAGTTATCTTGTGCTGCTGAACAGAAATACCACGAGTGGGTAACTTTAACGAACACAAATTTATTTTCTCACGGTTTAGGAGGCTAGAATCCCGAACTCAGGGTGCCAGCTTTATAGGGGACAGCTTTCTCTCTGTTGGCTCTGAAGGAGGTCCCTTGTCTCTTTTGACCTTCTGCTCCTGGATGATCTTCATGTGGCTTGGCATTTCTCTTCCCACATCTCTGCTTCTTCTGCTTGCTTGCTTTATCTCTTTTATATCTCAAAAGAGACGGCCTCAAGACAAATCCTGCATTGATCCTGCCTCATTAACATAATAAAGACAACCCATTCCCAAATAGGATTATAACCATAGGCATGTTGGTGTTGTTGGGTGCCCTCCAGTCCGTTCTGACTCATAGCAACCCTATGTACAACAGAATGAAACACTGGCCGGTCCTGCACCATCCTCACAATTGTTGTTCTCCTTGAGCCCACTGTTGGAGCCACTGTGTCAGTCCGTCTTATTGAGGGTCTTCCTCTTTTTCACTGACCCTCTACTTTACCAAGCATGATGTCCTTCTCCAGGGACAGATCCCTCCTGATGACATGTCCGAAGTATGTGAGACGTAGTCTCACCATCCTTGCTTCTAAGGAGCATTCTGGTTGTATGTCTTCCAAGACATATTTGTTCATTCTTCTGGCAGCCCATGGTATATTTAATATTCTTCGCCAACACCACAATTCAAAGGCATCAGTTCTTTCTCAGTCTTCCCTATTCATCATCAGCTTTCACATGCATATGTGGTGATTGAAAACACCAAGGCTTGGGATGGGCGCACCTTAGTTTTCAAGGTTACATCTTTGCTTTTTAACACTTTAAAGAGGTCTTTTGCAGCAGATTTGCCCAATGCCATGTGTCATTTGATTTCTTGACGGCTGCTTCCATGGGTGTTCATTGTGGATCCGAGTAAAATGAAATCCTTGACAACTTCAATCTTTTCTCCATTTATCATGACGTTGCTTATTGGTCCAATTGTGAGGATTTCTGTTTTCTTTATGTTGAGGTGTAAGCCATACTGAAGGCTGTGGCCTTTGATCTTCATCAGTAAGTACTTTAAGTCTTCTTCACTTTCAGCAACCAAGGTTGAGTCATCTACATAATGCAGGTTGTTAATGAGTCTTCCTCCAAACCTGATGCCACATTCTTCTTCATACAGTCCAGCTTCTCGGATTATTTGCTCAGCATGCATATTGAATAAGTATGGTGAAAGGATACAACCCTGACACACACCTTTCCTGACTTTAAACCATGCAGTATCCCCTTGTTCTGTTTGAACGACTGCCTCTTTGTTTATGTACAGTTTCCTCATGAGCACAATTAAGCATTCTGGAATTCCCATTCTTCACAATGTTATCCATAATTTGTTATGATCCACACAGTCAAATGCCTTTGCATAGTCAATAAAACACAGGTAAACATCTTTCTCATATTCTCTGCTTTCAGCCAGAATCCATCTGACATCAGCAATGATATCCCCGGTTCCATGACCTCTTCTGAATATGGCTTGAATTTCTGGCAGTTCCCTGTCAATATACTGCTGAAGCCGCTTTTGAATGATCTTCAGCAAAATTTTACTTGTGTGGAATATTAATGATATTGTTCGATAATTTCCACATTCAGTTGGATCACCTTTCTTTGGAATAGGCATAAATATGGATCTCTTCCAGTCAGTTGGCTGTCCTCCAAATTTCTTGGCCTAGATGACAGTGCTGCATCTGTTTGATGAAACATCTCAACTGATATTCCATCAATTCCTGGAGCCTTGTTTTTTGCCAATGCCTTCAGTGCAGTTTGGACCTCTTCCTTCAGTACCATCGGTTCCTGATCATATGCTGCCTCCTGAAATGGTTGAACATTGACCAATTCTTTTTGGTATAGTGACTCTGTGTATTCCTTCCATCTTCTTTCGATGCTTCCTGCATTGTTTAATATTTTCCCCATAGAATCGTTCGATATTGCAACTCGAGGCTTGAATTTTTTCTGCAGCTCTTTCAGCTTGAGAAATGCTGAGCATATTCTTTCCTTTTGGTTTTCTATCTCTAGGTCTTTGCACATGTCATTATAATACTTTGTCTTTTGGAGCTGCCTGCCCTTTGAAATCTTCTGTTCAGCTCTTTTACTTCATTTCTTCCTTTCACTTTAGCTACTTACCAACATTCAAGAGCAAGTTTCAGAGTCTCTTCTGACATCCATTTTGATCTTTTCTTTCTTTCCTGTCTTTTAAATGACCTCTTGCTTTGTTCATGTGTGATGTCCTTAATGTCATTCCACAACTTCTCTGGCCTTTGGTCATTAGTGTTCATTGCGTCAAATCTATTCTTGAGATGGTTTCTAAATTCCTGTAGGATATACTCAAGGTCATACTTTGGCTCTCTTGGACTTGTTCTAATTTTCTTCAGCTTCTGCTTGAACCTACACATGAGCAGTTGATGGTCTGTTCTGTAGTCAGCCACTGGCCTTGTTCTGAGTGATGATATTGAGCTTTTCCATCGTCTCTTTCCATAAATTTAGTTGATTTGATTCCTGTGTATTCCATCCGGCAAGGTCCATGTGTGAAGTCACCATTTATGTCGTTGAAAAAAGGTATTTGCAATGAAGAAGTCATTGGTCTTGCAAAATTCTATCATGCGATCTCTGGCATCGTTGCTATCACCAAGGCCATATTTTCCAACTACCAATCCTGTTCTTTGTGTCCAACTTTCACATTCCAATCACCAGTAATTATCAATGCATTCTGATTGCATGTTCGATTAATTTCATACTGCAGATGTTGGTAAAAATCTTCAATTTCTTCATCTTTTGCCTTAGTGATTGGTGCATAAATTTGAACAATAGTGATATTAACTGGTCTTCCTTATAGGCATATGGATATTATCCTATCACTGACAGCATTGTACTTCAGGATAGATCTTGAAATGTTCTTTTCAACAATGAATTCAATGCCATTCCTCTTCAAGTTGTCATTCCCAGCATAGCAGACCATATGATTGTCTAATTCAAAATGGCCAATGCCAGTCCATTTCAGCTCACTAATGT
The DNA here is from genome assembly GCA_030035585.1 of Dugong dugon. Classification (NCBI taxonomy): domain Eukaryota; kingdom Metazoa; phylum Chordata; class Mammalia; order Sirenia; family Dugongidae; genus Dugong; species Dugong dugon. The sequence continues at coordinate 86,615,143 of CM057460.1, read as the reverse complement.
GTAGGATATCAATGTTTATGCATTCCTTTTCATTTTTTACAATTTCCAATTTTCCTAGATTCATACTTCATCCATTCCAATGTCTGATTATTAATGGATGTTTGCAGCTGTTTCTTCTCATTTTGAGACATGCCACATCAGCAAATGAGATCCTGAAAGCTTGATTCCATCCACACTATTAAGGTTGACTCTACTTTGCAAAGGCAGGCAGCTCTTCTCCAGTTGTATTTTCAGTGCCTTCCAAACTGAGGAGTTGATCTTCCTGCGTTATATCAGACAATGTTCCACTCCTATTCATAAAGTTTTCACTGGCTAATTCTTCTCAGAAGTAGACCACTGGGTTCTTCTTCCTAATCTGTCTTAGTCTGGAAGCTCAGCTGAAACCTGTCAGCCATGGGTGACCCTGCTGGTATTTGAATACGGGTGGCAAAGCTTCCAGCATCACAGCAACATGCAAGCCCCCACAGTACAACAAACTGACAGAAGCATAGGGGATCACAGGCATAGAAGTTAGGATTTACAACACATATTTTGTGGGGACATAATTCAATCCATAACAATGGGATTGATACATATACCAAAACTCAAACCAAACTCATTGCCGTCGACTCCATTCAAACTCAGTGATTCTATAGGACAGAGTAGAATTGCCCCATAAGGTTTCCAAGGCTGTAAATCTTTACAGAAGCAGATTGTCCTAGTGGCTGGTGGGTTTGAACCACTGTCCTTTCTGTTAGCAGCCAAGTGCTTTAACAACTGTGCCACCAGGGCTCTCTATTGGTATATACAGGCAATGGAATGATACAATATTAATATAACTATGGAATTTGTTTTCTAACATGGAATGATGATCAGCATACAAAACAGTGCATTAAAGTGTGTTTTCATTTATGATCCTATGAAAAAAAAGATTACAGGTTATTGCCAAATATTAATAGTGACTATTTATAGGTAGGAAACCCTGGTGGCATAGTAGTTAAGAGTTCGGCCGCTAACCAAAAGGTCAGCAGTTTGAATCCACCAGGCACTCCTTGGAAACCCTGTGGAGCAGTTCTACTCTCTCCTATATGGTCTCTATGAGTTGGAATCGACTGGACGGCAATGGGTTTGGTTTTTTGGTTTATTTATAGGTTAAGGGACTACAGGTGACTTTTATTGTTCATTTTTTTTTTTCTTATTTCAGATTTAAGAAAAAAATAATGGATTACCTTTATAATAAAAATAAACAATACAATTTCTTATAAAAATTATAATTGATATCTGTATGTTTAAATGGAAGCAAATTGTTTATAATCTTTACTGAATATGTATTTGGCACAAGGAAAGGAATGTTTCTGAATATAAATTATATCCTGTGGTTCTGTAAAGGGAAGAACAATGGAGGAAAGAGCTCAACTTCAAAGGGAGAAAAACCAAAATGTTGTGGCCAGCAAAGAATGATAAAAGGACTTTGCAAATATGCAAACTTTCCTACCTTCTGCAACCCAGAACTGGCCAGGGACACTGTCCTTGCATAGTTCAGTCTTCCTCAGATGAAGGGGCTAATAGTATAAATATGGAAAACTAGATAGTAGAAAAGTGGAACAAGACCACTTTCTATATATATTCAAGGCACACTAAAAGGCACATTATAGAGCATGAATAATGGCAGGAAGAAAGAGGATACTATGAAAACTGTCCAGTCCCACTGCTGACATTATGTGGAGGGAAAGAGACCACAGTTGGGTAGTACTGGTATATTTTCAATGTAATATTTGACTGCTCTGTATTATCATTATTTATGCTATTTTGTGTGTATAATAAATAGGAGATGAAGTGTACTGGCCACAGGGACTTGTCTCTGATACTGGCTTTTAACACACACAACACACGTTCAATTACATGTTTAGTCTGGTCAAGAGGGAAATGCTGGGAGTTCACTTGGCTGATTTGTCATGATACCCTTACAAGGACTGTCTATAGGGTGATGTAACAGCTAACGGGTAAAGTACAGCACTTGACAAAACCAATAAAGTATCACTACGCCTTCCTGGACACTTATGAATTCCACTAGCCTCAAGAAGGCTCAATAATACTTGCTTGTATGATGCTTAGCCTAGAGATTTCACCTATCTGAAGCTGCCTACTGGAGTGTGGGCAATTGTATAGTGCTGGAGGACATCTGCCTGGAATAAGAACATCAGGCAGGATATAAGAACACAGCATGTATAAGCTATACCTTTGTCACATCACTGTATCTTTTCAATTAATGCCTTTGCTAAGTAGAATGTGAGTTATCTCATTTCTTCAGCTTTCAGAAATCTAATTAAAACAACCTGGATTGAAATATCCAAGGAGATATCTAGCTGGCAGTTTGGTGTATGAGTCTGAAGCTCATGGAAGAGGTCAGGCTGAAAATATATACAGTGGAGTTATCTCCTACGCTTACTTAACTTATATTAACTCTACAATATGTGCTTGGCAAAATATGAAAACATATTTTTCTTATAACATGGCCCCTAAATGCAAGCCAACAACTTCATCTGGTGTTAAACTGAAGAAACAACCTTCTGTTCCAATACTGGAGGAAAACTGGCTGTGTATGATTTCTTGATTGATATTACATACATTCAAAATCTTGTATACTGTAATTTAGATGAAATTTTAAAGCTTTTCAAAGACAATTTTAACTCTATTTTTGCTGTTCACACTGATTTTAGATCCTAACTCCCTCAGAATAAGTCATTCCCCTGTATTTAGGTTTCATCTAGATATAGGTAGTTGCAGCTTTGGTCCCAGAAGAGACTATTCAAGGGAGATTATACGAAGTGAGGAAAAAAAAAGAGGGCTGAGGATGGAATCTTAGAGCATCAATATTTAAAATGCAGGCAGAAGAGCCCACAAGGATTCTAAGAGAGTTGGGAGGGGTTCCAGGAAAGACTGGTATAATAAAAAATTAAGAAGAGAGTTTCCATAGAGTGGTTAACAGTATCAAAAATAAAGGAAAGAAGTCGAGGAAGATAATACTGAAAAGTGACTATTGGATTTGGAAATTAAGAAGACGCTGATGACCTTAGCAAAAGCAGTTTTGATGTTATGGTGGTGGGCTAAATCAGATCTGGATGGGTTACAAAATAGACAGATCTTTAAAAAAAAACAATGACAACAACAAAAAGTGAAAAGGTGGCAAGGAGTGGAGAGCTCAAGCTTTTGTATAAAAAGAAGGAAAAAGATAGGGTGGCAGCTAGTGGAGAAGCAGAGCCAAAGAAGTCTACTTTGGTATTTCAGTTTTTAAACGAGACTGACTTGCACGTGTTTAGAGATCAAGCACAAGAACCAAGTAGGAAGAGGAGATAATTGAAGCAGCACAGCTCCTGAGGACACAGAAAGGGGTGGGATCCCAAGTTCGAATTAGTATTAACTGGATGTAAAGCAGAGGACAAAGATGTACTAATAGGAGTGGAAGCAGATGCTTTTATATTTGAGAGTGTGGAGGAGAAGGAGTTGAGGAAAGTTTATTTCTGATAGCTTCTATTTTTTCTGTGAAATAGGAAGTAAGTAGAGCTACATTCTAAAAGTGGGGAAAGGGACTTGAAAAATCAGTAAAATTTGGTACTACTCCTTGAAGAAACTCAGACAAGCAGAGAAGGAATCTGTAAGATTCAAGGGCATAGTTAAGGCTGGCTCCCTATCTTTTGTGGAGGCACTAAACAACCTGGATGGATAATCTTTTTTCAGGAAGATTCATCCTGCTTGGGTGAAGGAGTATAAAAGACAGATGAGTGAAGGCATCCAGAATTGCAGGGTTGCAGGAGTACTGAGAATTCAAAGGGTGATGGTAAGTTGAGGTTGCTCGTAGAGAGTGGTAGAGGTGGGATCCATGTGGTCTGAGCTGGTAAGGAAGTGATGGTAAGAGGGGAACAACAAGAAAGAAAAAGAAAGCAATTAGGATCCTGAAGATTATCCTAGCGTCAGTTAGAGAATAGCCCTGTAGAAATAGGAGAGAACTGGAGGAATAGGAAGCTAATGTTTTGAGAGGAGGAGATTGGCGTGTCAGATTAAAGAGGTGTATCAGTTAGTTCCAAGTGAGGACAAGTTCCAAGAGGTCAATCCAAGGTGAGTAGCTGAAGTCAAGTAGAATTAAAGGCTATAGAATAGTCACAGACCTATGAGACTAAAGTAGTAGATGGGTCATTCACAAAGGCCTGACGTTTCTGCAGGAATTCAAGTGCAGAGAAAGAGAGTGAACCTGGTACCAAAAACTTATGTGAATGTGAAAGACCAAGAAGAAAATGGTTATGAAGAGGGTAAGAAAGTGGTACAGGTGGCTTGGTATACAGCTTAACAGAAGAGAAATTTTGCCTAATGGGAAAGAAAATGGTCTGGAATTGGCCTTTTGAAGCTAGGAGAATGCTAGCAATACTTCTAGCCTATGAGGAAAGGAGCCATACTCAAGTGAAGTGGGGACCTTAAGCGAGACCTGTGTTTCTAATAGATGAGTGGTCTACATCGTTCTGGCTCTCTCTGTGGAAAATGGAAACTGATAAATCCATTAATATTCCCCTGTTCTTTTCTTAGACACCAAGAATCTAGCAAGTGCCGAGCACTGTGCTAGACGCTGGTAATACAACATTAAGCAAGACAAGCTCTGCCTCTGCCTGAATGAAACTTAGAGCCTTTAGGCAACAAGACCCAGACGAATCCTGAACACGCTATGGGGCTGTGTAGATCTGGTTGTTGGAAGAATGCTGAAGACTAATTCAGTCAAGGCTTTCCCCAAAATAAAGACATGTACATAATCTGTCAGGCACTGATATTGATAATGTTGATAAGCCTTCCTATGTCTTTGAAAAAGTCACAGATACTGTACAGCTGTTTACTAAAGAGCAAAAACTAGTTTACTGTATCTTCAGGATTATTTACATTACAGCAAAGCACAGAATCTATTGATATGGAAATCAGTTGAGAATGCTTTAATAGCAAAACAACCACAGAACTGTATAATGTTATTCTAAAACATAATACCTAAGAACCAGATGAAAGTTAAATTTAAATGTTATATGCATGCAAGATGGAAAACTTCCCAGAAGCTTTTAGAAACACTATTATAGATGTATATTCTGAGTATCAAATGAAAAAAAGAACTACAAATGAATTATAGGCAGATAATATGTGACAACTACATGTAAATTACATGTAAGATCATTATTCCTTTGACAGTTGACAAGCTTTACCTAATAATAGTATTTTCAATTACAATCAGTAAAGTTCAGAGCAAAACATTTAACCATTTAGATCCACTTTCAGAAAGTTTTCTTACGTAACCAACTCAACAAATATAATCTATACATTAATAATTTTCTATAAAATAATAAAACTCAAAACCAAACCCATTACCGTCGAGTAGATTCTGACTCATAGCAACCTCATGTGACAGAGTAGAACTGCCCTGTAGGGTTTCCAAGGAGCCCCTGGTGGATTCAAACTGCCAACCTTTTGGTTAGCTGCCGTAGCTCTTAACCACTAAGCCACCAGGGTTTTCATTAAATAACAGTATTGAGAAAAAAAATGTATACTAACAGTGTCAATTTATCAGACATAAAACATTCCAGAAATAAATGCAGTAAAATTATAAGGTATAAAATTGAAAACAATAACAACAAAAAAATCAGAACTTTAAAAAACAGATTATACTTTGTGCTGTGGAGGAAGGAAGAATAAAGAACAAAAAGCAACAAAAATATTTTCACAATATACCCATATTCCTAGAGCACAAAAATGTTCAAGCCTCAAATCCTGAAGCCAGCAGTCCCTTTCAGCCTTCTCAGCACATCCTCACAACCAGAGGCTTCAGCGTAAGCTTTTAGGGCCACGTAAAGCCTTTGGGAGGCTTGCCACCTCTGGTTTCACTGTGGATAAGGCTCAGTGAACAAATACCAGGCTGAAACACAAGCTAACCCTCCCTTAGGAGGAGGGATTTGGCTTAGGCTAGGTTTAGAGATTTCAATCCTGTGTTTGCTTCCCCAGCCTCCACCTGATTGTACCAGAAGCCCCTACCTTCCTGCAGCACTGTGCATTGTTCATGAGTATCTCTTATCTTAAACAACATATACATTCCAGAAAATGTTAACTACTAAATTTTCTTCTGGCATATTAAATAAAATCAGAGATATGGTCCCACAGAGACATAGTGTAAAAAACTTTTTTTTGGAGGGGGGGGAGTATAAAAAATAATAGCTTCTTATTCATTCAACAACCATTTACTGAATGAGTACTAAGTGCAAAGCACTTTGTGCAAAGCAGCATAAAGATGAAGCTCTTAGTTACAAACAATAGAAACTGACTGGCTAATTTTTAGCTGGAAAGGAATTTATTGGCAGAATGTCAAGTTGCTTGTAGAATCAACAGAAAGACTGAGAACAAGGCTGAGGAAACCAGCAGGGATCAAAAGTGATCAGACAATAGGAACTACAAGGTCACAGCCCAGTTTGGTTAGATGCTTCTGCTAACCCCACCACAGGTAAACATACTGTTACACACCATGCAGGAACCACTAGCTCCTGGGAATATATTTTAACCATCTTTTGCCATTTGCATGACTCACTTTAGATTGAAAGTCCCAAGTCTGATAGGTCAAACCTAGGTTTCATGTTCATGCCCTAGCAATTGGCTAATCTGGTTTTTGGAGTGGGAGTGAGGGCCCCACTGCTCACCAAGATGCACACAATGGACTATTTCCCCCAAAGTAGGAAGAAGATTTGGATGATCAAGGGCCAAAGACTTATAATGTCCACAGATTTGGCCACCCAACGTATACCCTTTCCTTATACTTCCCCCAAAGAGATGTTACAATAATCACTTCTGCAACTTGTCAGTATGTTTGTTATATTTGGTATTTTATAAAGTCTGTCCTATCCTACCCAGTCTAGGTTCCCCTTGCCTTTAGCTGATTATAGCTATTTACCCAGTGGGACAATCCTGCCAGTATAGGATTATAGTCAACATCCATTACTTTTACCACGGGGCCTGGTTAAACAAGGAGGTAGCCCATGAGACCCCCTGGTTCATATTCTTCACCGCCTCCATTATATTGAGCGTTCTTATTTTCCCTTGATAATCAGAATCAGTCATCCCAGCCAAGACTGTAACCTCCTTTTCGGCCCATTTACCCAAGGTAAGAAGAGCTCAAAATTGTCTGGGGAAAGTCTCAACTTCTCATTCCAACGGAGACATTGTTGTGTCCTCTGGTGGAAGCTTTACTCATCTTCTTCTAAACCAGAAATATCAGAGATGAGAGAACAGAAGCTAACATTATATTAATGGACATTAGTAGTCATCATGAGATGCCTCCTGCTCATTTTCAACTCTTGTTTACTTGACTCATTTATAGGAGAAATATCGTCATATATGGTTACTGGTTCAGACTGTACTGCAAATAACACCCCAATCTTATAAGACTTTTATTCCAGTTGGAGTTGTGACTGAAAATAGACTATTTATATTCTATAAGCAAGCTTCTGGCTTCTGGTGATTGGTTCTGTCACATGACTAAGAAATCCTGTGGTATTAGCACATTGTCTTACTTTTCTCTCTGTAATGTGAATTCCTTTGTCAGTAATAAATGGGAATCCATAACAATGTATAAGACATTCAGGAAGTTCACAATAATGGTGCTGGCAGAGGCATAGTGGGCAAGCAAGGCAAATCCAAAACCAGAATAGGTGTCTGTTTCAAAGAGAAAATCGGTGCTTCCTCCATGATAGACGGGCAATGTAATCATCTTGCCACCAGGGGACCTACTAGTTACCCCTCCCCCCTCCCCCAATTCCAACACCAGCATGGTTATAGGACCACATCAGACAGGTTTGGCTTGATAGCTGTTACCGACAAATGGGACGCACACTACGACAGTAATTAGGTCATGCTTGGTGAGAGGAATTCTGTTACTGAGCCAAAGCATCACCTCTGTCTCTGACACCAAGAGACTATTTAGCAAGCACTAGTGTGATTAGAGGAAATGCTGGTGGTGTAGTGGTTAAGAGCTATGTATGCTAACCAAAAGGTTGGCAGTTGGAATACACCAGGCGTTCCTTGGAAACACTATAGGGGAAGTTCAACTCTGTCCTACAGGGTTGCTAAGAGTCAGAATTGACTTGACAGCAATGGGTTTGGTTTGGTTTTTGGTTTACAAAGGAGCCCTGCTGGCTCAACAGTTAAGCACTTGTCTGCTAACTGAAAGTTAGCGGTTTGAACCTATCTAGCAACTCTGTAGGAGAAAGACCTGGTAATCTACTCCCGTAAAGATTGCAGCCTATGGGACAATTCTACTCTGTTACATGGGGTCACTAAGAGTCTAAATCAACTTGATGGCGCCCAATGACAACAATAGTTTGATTGAGGAAGGAGGCTGTCTGTTATCCTTGGAGTAAGTCATCTTATCCATTATCTTTTGGTGGGAATCTTTTGGTAACCATTCACATGCAGTAAAAATAATATATCTGACATATAAATATCTGAGCCCATTCCCAGAGTTCCATCCATATGCCTCTTTCTCAAATCTTGTCTCTAATCATACAAACCCCTGACCAAACAAACTGAATCTATGTAGAGCTTTACCTCAGTTCATCTCTTCATTCAAGCAAAATAGACAGAGAGAGGCACTACTTGGTGTTTTGCCACTGGGAGGATTATCTTTCACCATACTTTAGGACCATTCCTGAGTACGCCCTAACACTGAAGCAGTATATTAACACTTGGTGCCAGCATATCATGCAGAGCCATGTGTAAACCAGGCTCCATTTATTTCTTCCTCAATCAGCTGTTCATAGGCAACTCCTCATGAGCCCATAGCTAGGGAAGATAACCAGTGCTGTGCAAGTGTCACTGTGGGAATTTAAGTAACCTTTTCAATGAACTTACTTTTGCCTTCATCACTTAATGCTGGAATGCTGCTGGGCACTTTATGGGTTGGCACATCAGAGAAATCTTTCTTGTAATAGGTAGCTAAAGTTACATGATCAGGGTTTCTGCTTCTACCAGGGCCATTAGCAAGCTAAGAGTCATTTCTCAAAAGGATAATAGTTACTTGCCAAAGTAACTTCCAAATCCTAGGGGCCTCTGTTGTGATTTCCTATTGGGATTTTCCTATAAGTTCTCTATGGTTTCTCAATCTGCCACAGTCACTGATTCATCTAGAGATTCTTCCTTTGTTCTGAGTTCAAATAAATCTGACAGCCTATCGAGATACATGGTAAATAGTTTGGAGCAGATACCAAAATGTGTTAGTCATCTCCAAAATCTAAAGAGACCCACCAAGAATTATGCCTCTTTGTTTTTGGTGATAGAGGGTACAAGACAGAGTAACATTACCTTCATTTTAGAACGATGTGGCAGATTGCATTTTCCAAGATGGCCATGACAAGATGTCCTCTCTCACATACTCTTCTTAGCATGTGATCTTGACTCCCATACCATTGAGAAAAACCAAACCCATTGCCATCGAGTCGATTCCAACTCATAGAGCAGAACTGCCCTGCCATTGAGAGGTGGAGTCTATTCCCTCCTTCCCTTTGAAACTGGACTACGGGGGAAGTGATGCTATATGACTTCCAAGGCTAAGCTGTAAAGGCAATACAGTTTCCACCTGGTATTTTTTCAACACTGAGCCCTGGTGGCGCAATGGTTAAAGTGCTTGGCTGATAACTGAAATGTCGGGAGTTTGAACCCACCAGATGTTCCACAGGAGAAAGATGTGACAATCTGCTTCAGTAAAGATTTACAGCCTCGGAAACCCTATGGGGCAGTTCTACTCTGTCCTACAGGGTTGCTATGAGTCAGAATCAACTCTATAGCAATAGGTTTGGTTTGGTTTTTTTAATCCTAAGAATCTAAACACCATATAGTTACTCTAACCAAAAAGTAAGAGCTAAAACTCTAAAACTTCTGGAAGAAAAAATGGAAATACCACCAACCAGCTGAACCAATCATTAAAGTGAGGTAGGATAATATACCAGAAAACATTCTCATAGTTCCCCCTCTTAAAAATTATTTTCTGTTCTTTGTAGAGAACTTCTTACTGATGGGGATTCTGAGGTAATATTAAGGTGCATGCTCTACATAACATCAAACTGGGGTGGAGAGGTTTAATAATGAGTTCAGATACCTTGTAGTGAAAAAGTCAATAGAAAAGCACAATTGTTTGAAGGTGATAACGATTATAATAGTGATCCATTGTGGAAAAGGCAAGTCTAAACCATGCAACAAATGAGTATGAAAGTCTACCGGTACTGGCACTGTGCGAGAAATTGCAAAGACAAATAAGATACAGTCCTTGCCCTGAGAGCTTAGAGTATAGCAGAGTAATAAACATTTGAACAGGCCACTAGAATGCAGTGTGAGAAGTGCTGTAATAGAAATATACACAGGGCTGTATGGAAGCATATGGAAAGGACACGAATATCAATTGTGGAGGGCAGACTGGTGGGGTGGCAAGGAGGATTCGCTGGAGGATGCGAAGACGTGACAACTTGAGCCACCTTCTGAAGGATGAGTAGGAGTTAGCTTCTATCTTACCTGCATATTTTATAATCAAGAGCAATAAATCACTCAGACAGCAGTTATGTTCCATTATGAGAACAGTCCCAATAGCGGCCTTTATTTCACCTATCATAACAGTTACCATGTTGTATTGTAATTACTTGTTCTCTTGTCTATCTCCTCACCAACCTTTAAGCTGCGTGGTGACAGACACCATGTCAGTCTCGGTTATAGTTGTATCTTTGGTGTCTAGGACAGTGCCCGGCACAGGGTGACCAATAAGTATTTGTAAAGGAAAGAGCAACGTGAAAGTATTTTACACATGGACATTAGAAATAACTGCTGGAAAAACAATCCTGATAAATTAGTTAAAATACCAATAAACTTTAAAGGCAGCTTATATATACCTAACTTTTAGTCAGTACTTTTGATGCTAAAGCCATAAAACTAGGGTTATATCTTTGATCTGCTATAAAAGATCCAAAACTTCAACTGCTGCTTATTACATAGAAATGAAAAAGAGACTAAGAATAATGGTATTCTCATCTTTTTTACATAAAAAAGGGTTACCTTCTAAACCTCTGCACTTTCCCACTAAGTTAAATGACAGTCACTCCTTAAAAAACCCAGATGTTTAAAGGGCAGGAAGCATTACGTGCTGCAACACAATAGGAAGGAGAAGTTGAAAGGGAATCTAAGATACCTTTCTAGCTAGAGAAGCCATAAACTTCAGCTAGAGGGGCAATGTTTTATGATGCATGGAGACTTGCTGAGGTCACAAGAACAACAAAATCCCACTGTATGAAGGATACTGGTGTTTGAAATAAGTTAAATCCTAAATAGACTATAGCAGTGGTTCCCAACTGTAGGGTACATCAGAATTACTTGAAAGGCTTATTAAAACACACATTGCTGGGCCTCACCCCCAGAGATTCAGGAGAACTGGGGTGAGGTCAAGAATTTGTATCTTTAACAAGTTCCCAGGTGACACTGATGTTGCGTTTTGGGGACAACACATTGAAAATGACTAGACTTCAGCAATCCCTTAACTTTCGCCACATCTTTGATGGTTTCACTTATTATTATATCCGTCCACTCTTCATTCAAGTTTAAACATCTGTCCTCATCTTAGAAAATTCAAGATTTCCTTTGATAAACCTTTCTACTTGGGTATCCCTTAAAAATGCTCAAATATAAACAGTCATGGATCATTGCAATAAACGTACTTTTTTTATTGTCATGCTTAATGGAAAAACACTAGATTGTACTAAGTCAAGAACAAGACAAGGAAGGCTGCTATTGCTACTATCATTTAACATTGTTCTGGCTGGAGGTACTAACCAATTGTACTTAAACAAAAGAAAAATATCGAGACATGAATTTTTTTAAAGAGGTAAATTTTTGCAACGTTTACAAGTGATAGATTGAATGCCTGAAAATTTTTAGAAAATCAACTGAAAATTTCAACTAACTAACTATAAGGAATTCAGTCAAGTAGTAAGATAGAAAAAAAATCGGCAGAAATCAACAGGTTTCATTAATACAAAACAAAACCTAGCAAACATAATGGAAGAAAATACTCATATTATAATAACAAAAAAATGATAAAATATCTAAGAGAAAATTTGAAAAGCATGCAAGATGCACTCTTAAATATATGAAAAGATGCTAAACTTCTCTCTTAATAAGAGAAATGTAAATGAAATCATTTTCCCCCATCCAACTGGCGAAGTTCAAAATAGCTTTCATTTACAGAAAACAGAACAAAATCTAAACAATATAATGGAAGAAAATACGCCTTTTAAATAGCAACAAAAAAGATAAAATATCTGGGTGTAAACTGGAAGAAGTATAAATTGTACAATTTCTGTAGAGATAACTTGGCAAATCTCATGATTACAAATGCATACATCTCTTGACATAGCAATTCCACTTATCCTAGAGATACACTCATATCCGTGGTAAATGATGCAAGAACAAGGATAATTTAGCATTGTTTGCAAGAGAACAAAATTTCAAATAATTTAAATGTCTATCAATAAAAAAACCCGAAACCAAACCCGTTGCCATGGAGTCAATTCTGACTCATAGTAACCCTATAGGACAGAGTAGAATTGGTTTCCAAGGAGCGGCTGGTGGATTTGAACTGCTGATCTTTTGGTTAGCAGCCAAGATATTAACCACTGTGTCACCAAAGGCCTGGATAAATAAACTATTTCTTAAAAAATCCATGCAATGGAATATTATGGAGCTATAAAACCAATGAAACAACTCTTTATGTACTGAAATGGAGAAACCTTTAAAATACATTGCTAACTTTAAAAAAGGCTCTAAAACAAAATGTATGTATAAAGGGAGAAAATTATATATATAATATATTACATCATAATTATACTGCTGTGTGCTGTTGAGTCAATTCTGAATGATAGTGACCCTGTAACATATATTATATATACATACTATATACACACGTATTTCTATACATTTACATAGTTTGTATACGTTTATGAAAGATTTTACTAAAAACTAATGATATCGGTTACATAAGGAGGGTCAAACCATGTAGCTCAGGTGGTGGAGGTGAGAGAGATGTTTTCTGTATACCCTTTTATTTTTTAATTTTGAGCCATGTGAATGCTATTTTAATAACATGGTGTTGTGGGGAGGAGCGAGTTTTAAAAGAATATGTTTATATGTATAGTATCATACCATTTATATAAAGTTTGGATTTGCAAAAATTATGTTTCTATCAATACATCTATATGTAGTAAAATTATAAAAACATGCATGGTAATGATAATGGCTACCTCTGGTGAGTGAGGGAGGAGAACAAGATCAAAAAGAAATACATAAGGGTTTCAGCAATATCTGTAATGATCTATTCTTCAATAAATATATCTGATGCACATATGACAAAAGAGTAACATTTAACAAAGCTGTGTGGTGGTTGTATTGATATTTGTCTTCTCTATACTTTTCTAATTGCTTGAAAGAGTTTATAGAATAGAAAATTAGAACTTTCCAAAGGGTCTTGAGAAGTATTAAGAATGGGGAGGAAGGAGCTAGAAGAGCTGGGAAAGACGGGTTAAGATTTGGGGCTGTGGGGAAAGCACCCAAAAAAGAGGTAAACAGGCAGAGAACTTAAATGGAGAAATAAGAAACTCCAATGTCCTAAAGTAACTTCAATAGACATTATGATCAGCGGATCAAACCACCATCTCCAAAGGTTTTTTGAGGGTGTCACTTAGTGTTTCTGGGACTTGCAATTGAAGCCATTTTTTCCTCTATCAAATCCTGGCATGTCTCAGGAGGCTACATGATCACAGAGTCTATGAGTCATAGGTTAGGGGTTGGGTGGTGTGGAGACGGTTAGTGAGATATCACTCATTGGTTCATCTCCTTCCTGTCCTATTCCCTCACCATTTCTGCTCTCCCCTTTCCCTCCCCAGACCGCGTAGGTATTCTACATCCTCTATAACTCATCTTTCCCGGGAAAGAGCATCTTGGGACTGAGAGCCTTTTACGGGACTCCCCCTCTTAAAGACTCCTCGTTCTCTAACACACAGCCTTCTTGTACAACCTACAGACGTCTCTTACCTGCCCTTTTTAGGGCACAGAGTGGGTGAGTCAGGCCACCCCTATTCCCCTGCCTGTGTCCTAGGAGGATTACTGACAAAAGGACTCCAGGCTTTTACCAAGAAGGAAATTCAGGGCCACACCAAGCTTTCTAAAATGCTGATATAATCACACTATTTCTCTATTGGAAAACCTTTCAACATCCCTTTTACCTAACACATCAGTGGTTAAATTCCTTTGCTTTGTTCCTAAGACTATTCGTAACATGTTGTTGTTGTGTGTGGCCAAGTAGATTCCAACTCATAGCGACCCTATAGGACAGAGTGGAACTGCCCCATGGGGCTTCCTAGGCTGTAATCTTTACAGGAGCAGATTGCCAGGTCTTTTCTTCCACAGAGCCAATGGTGGATTCCAACCATCAGCTTTTTTGTCAGCAACTAAGTGCTTAACCATTGCACCACCAGTGCTCCTTATTTATAACATAACAAACTGCATTTTCCAGTACTCCTCAAGACACAACCTCCATTCCTTTAGACAACTTCCTTCTACTCTATAGGCCCTTTCCTGTGTAATTTCCTCCTCTGGAATCCATCCTCACCTTTCCTCAACATTAGTTAATTTATAGACTTCATTCTAGTCCCAGCTCAAGCCACCTCTTGAGATTTCTGATCAAAGATGATCAAAAAGAAAAAAAGAAAAAAAATGCAATTAAAATGATCAAATTATTTATTAGAGAGATATGAAACTATGGTAAACCTTAGGCAGCAAGGACAGAAGGGTGGATTTTTGAAAAAGGAACAGAAAAGAAACTTTAAAAAATACTTTAAGACCCTAATCTCTTTCACTAATGAGATTTGGTAACATCTCTTAGGGAGGGCAATCTAGCCATAGTTACCAAATTTGAAATGCATATACACTTTAAACCAAACATTCCTCTTCCAGAAATGTATCCTACATTTCTGCTCACGCATAAAATGGAATACATAAAAGGTTATAAATTACATAATTGCTGTAAAAGCAAAAGATTAGAAACTAAGTTTCTAGTAATAGGGTCTAGTTTTATAGTTCATCCAATGGAAGGTTATACAACTATATTAAAAGGAGGAATCCCTTTCTATTTTCACATAGAAAGATCTCCAAAATATATTATATTACAGGTACTCACCAACTTACAATGTATTCAAGTTATGATGAACCACATTTACGGCTGTTTTTTATTTGTTTGTTTTGTTTTTGTGTATCTTATTGTTAGTTGCAGCACATAATTTGCAGATGTTCACTCACAGATATTCAGTGTTATGATTTATAAAGATACTGATAATGAAAGGCAATAATAATGAAAATGAAAAAAAATGAGGTATTTGACTTGCTGACTAACTTACGACAAACTTGTTGGAATGAAATCACATCGTAAATCAGGGACTACCTGTATAAGGTGACATGAGGAAGGTGCAGAATAATGTGTATAGTATCCTTCCATTTGTATAAAATGAGTAGGGGGGAATAAGAATACATGATCATGGTTGATTGTATTTACATGAAGGAACTCTAGAAAGATGCACAAGAAGTAAACAAAATTGGTTACTTGTTGTGGGCAGGGTGAAAACTGAGCAGACAGGGGACTTGGGATAGGAGGGAAAATTCATTGTATAGGTTTGTATTGTTTTTATTTTGGAATTAAGTGAATGGGTTACCTATTTGTCGTGGATTGAATTGTGTCCCCGCAAAATGTGTGTCAATTTGATTGGGAAATGATTCCCAGTATTGCTTGGTTGTCCACCATTTTGTGATCTGATGTGATTATCCTATGTGTTGTAAATCCTAACATCTATGATGTTAATGAGGCAGGATTAGAGGCAGTTATATTAATGAGGCAGGACTCAATCTACAGGATTATGTTGTATCCTAAGTCAATCTCTTTTGAGATATAAAAGAGAGAAGAAAGCAGAGAGGAGAGGGATTTCTTACCACCAAGATAGAAGAGCCAGGAGCCAGCATGTCCTTTGGACCAGGGTCCCTGTGCTGAGATCTCCTAGACCAGGGGAAGACTGATGACAAGGGTCTTCCCCCGGAGCCAACAGAGAAAGAGAGCCTTCCCTGGGAGCTGGTGCCCTGAATTTGGACTTCTAGCCTCCTAAACTGTGAGAGAATAAACTTCTGTTTGCTAAAGCTATCCACTTATGGTATTTCTGTTATAGCAGCACTAGATAACTAAGACACTATAAAAATCTTAAATGATGTTTTAAGCAAGTAATGTAGCCTAACAAGACCCACACATGTTATGGTGGTAGAATGTTCTACTATTTTATGTACATATGGGCAAATTCATGCTTTTAATAAATTTCATTTTGAAAGATTGTATGATTTTTTTAAATAATGTTTTTGTTATTAAATATATACACAGCAAAACATATACCAATTCAATAATTTCTACATGTACAATTCAGTGACATGACTACATTCTTCAAATTGTGCAACCATTCTCACCTTCCTTTTCAGAATTGTTCCTCTCCCATTAACATAAACTCCCTGCCCCATAAGTTTCCTGTCTAACCTTTCAAGTTGCTGTTAACAATTTGATCCCATATAGAGAGTTCTTTAAAACAGCACAAAGCTCAAGGCAGACATTCTTTACTAATTAAGCCCTGGTCGCACAGTGCAGGGCTGAATTATCCAATAAGCAAGGTAAGCATGGGCTTACTTACTAATCTGTAGTGAACAATTTCATATGGGTTTCACGTGGTGAAAGTGTTCACTACAGATTAGTAAGTAAGCACAAGTAAGCCCGTGCTTACCTTGCTTACTGGGTATCATGGTTTGAATTATGTCCCCCCAAAAATGTGTGTATCAATTTGGCTGGGCCAGGATTCCCAGAGTTCTGTGGTTGGCCTCCATTTTGTGATTGTAATTTTATGTTAAAGAGGATTAGGGTGGGATTGTAACACCATCCTTACCCAGATCACATCACTGATCCAATATAAAGGGAGTTTCCCTAGGGTGTGGCCTGCACCACCTTTTACCTTACAAGAGGTAAAAGGAAAGGGAAGCAAGCAAAGAATTGGGGACCTCATACCACCAAGAAAGCAGTGCCAGGAGTAGAGCGTGTCCTTTGGACCCGGGGTCCCTGCGCAGAGAAGCTCCTAGTCCGGGGGAAGATTGATGAGAAGGTCGACAGAGAGAGAAAGCCTTTCCCTAGAGCTGACGCCCTGAATTTGGACTTTTAGCCTACTTTACTCCGAAGAAATAAATTTCTCTTTGTTAAAGCCATCCACTTGTGGTATTTCTGTTGTAGCAGCACTAGATAACTAAGTCACTGGTTCATCTGTTCCTGTCAGGGATTATAAATTTGAAAAGAGGTTTTGATCCTGTAGGAAGGTGCTGTGGGGTTTGGAGAGAGATAGATGCCAACCATACCTAGAAGCAGAGGCTTTGATATGGTGTAAAATGTGAAATTGTTCTCTACAGATTTGTAAATAAGCACAAGTAAGCCCATGTTTACCTTGCTTATTGGATAATCAGCCCCTGGCACAGTGGTTAAATCACTCAGCTGCTAACAGAAAAGTCGACAGTTCAGACCCACCAGCCACTCTATGGGAGAAAGATGTGGCAGTCTGCTTCTGGAAAGATTTACAGTCTTGGAAACCCTTGTAATCCCTAACTCTGTGTGGGCAGTTCTACTCTGTCCTTTAGGGTCACTATGAGTAGGAATCAACTTGACAGCAACAGGTTTGCAATTTTTTTGAAGAAGAAGACTTCAGGAGATGCTTTTGGTTTAAGGTTTAAAAGGTTATCTCAGGGCAATATTTTGAGAGTTCAACTAACCTCAATGGCTCCAGAAAGTTTGGATTCCTTTAGAATTTGAAATTCTGTTTCGCATTTTCCCACCTTTTGATCCAGATTCTTCTACAGAATCTTTTATCAAAACGTTTAGTAAAAAGAATGTTCTACTATTAATGGGGCATATAGTGCAATGAACATGAAATGCATTCACAAAATGTGCTTTGCCATACCTACCACAAAAATATATAAATGTATCTATATGTGTTGTGTTTTATTGACATAAGTTAATAACCTTTCTGATGAGTACCAGTCAATATATCATTAGTGCTAAAGCTGAATTCCTTTTAGGATTCAATAGCTGCCAGCCTACTTGCTCAGGTATACCTACCTGAAATTTCTTGCTCCACATTTTATATGAAAGCCTTATATAATGTTCAATGAACTTCCTCATTTGTGACAATTAATGCTTGACATTCTAAGTTTAAGTCATTTGATCTACAATGAGATTTTAATAAAATTATGCAACTCTCACGATCTTTAATTACATACTTACCAAGCCATATATAGCCAATCCTTCTAAAAGGCTTCTTTTATTCAAAATAATAACCTTTTTAGTGTTTTTTACGCAAATAATGCGCATTTGTTTGCGAGGTATTTTCCTAAGTGCACTATGCTAATTTTTTACAGCAGCAAGTTAAAAAAATTAGCATAGCAGTGCTTATGAAAATATCTCGCAGGGGGGATAGTGTGGTTGGAAAGCGAATGTAGAAGGCACACATTATTTGCATAAAAATGTGGTACTGACCTGTAATAAACAGTGCCATGATTGCTGGGATTTTTAAAACCATATATATTCTGATATACCACCATTAATACCGGCACAGTATGAATTACGTGGCTAATTACTTAATGTCTATGTGATTAGAGAAAGAGAAAAGAGGAGGAATTCAGGATATGGATGGAAGTAGACAAAGATTCGTGGTCTGGGTGGAAAGTGTTAGCTCAGATTCTGAAATGTTTGGGACTCCAAACCAAATGTCCCCAGGCCTCATCTACATTGCTTGAGGGCACCATTAACTTTCATAACTGTAGGACCTCAGTTATTGTTCCATGCCATAGAGTGGATTCCGGTTCATAGTGACCCCATATGACACAGAACTGCCCCACAGGGTTTTCTAGGCTGTAATCTTTATGGGAGCAGATCATCTTTCTCCCCATGGACTCACTGAATGGGTTTGCTAACCTTTGAGTTAGCAGCCGAGAGCTTAACCACTGCTGCCACCAGGGCTCCTTAGGAACTCAGTTCCTTGCCAATATTCCCCTCCACTTCAGGTCATTCTCAAAGCCCCTGGACGTGTTTCAAATATGTTCAAGAATCTATGCTGTGCTATTTTTACACTAAATCACCTCTACACATCCACTGTGTCTGCAAACTTCCTATGGGCATCATAACCTCCACTGGGGGTGCTTTCTCTGCTCCTTGGGAAGGGAGTTTTCTTGCCTAGGGGGCTGTCTCCTGTCACAAACTTTAGAGATGTCACAGTGACATCTACAATCCTCCCTACATTGGAGCCAAGCTCTGTTAAATGCAGAAATGGGGAGAATGACCTTGTCTTCACAGGGATGAGTCCTGGTTGCTAGGCAGGTCTGGATGATCAGATAACATCTTATCTCCTCCACCTCCCTGTGGCTTTGGTCCCTGACCCCAGACACAAAAAGGACTCTTCTCTCCACTCATATTACTTCATAAATTGGTGCTTGCATTCCAGTTTAGGCTCAACCAAGACATCCAGCTACAAAACATTTTCTTCTTCATTCAAAAAATATCTATGAAATACCTAGTATGCACGGGAACCTCTGGATGGTGCAAACAGTTAAACGCACTCGGTTGCTAACTGAAAGGTTGGAAGTTTGAGTCCACCTAGAGGTTCCTGTCTTAGTTATCTAGTGCTGCTATAACAGAAATACCACAAGTGGATGGCTTTAACAAAGAGAAGTTTATTTCCTCACAGTAAAGTAGGCTAAAAGTCCAAATTCAGGGCGTCAGATCCAGGGGAAGGCTTTCTCTCTCTGTCGACCTTCTCATCAATCTTCCCCCGGACTAGGAGCTTCTCTGCGCAGGGACCCCAGGTCCAAAGGACACGCTCTACTCCTGGCACTGCTTTCTTGGTGGTATGAGGTCCCCAATTCTCTGCTTGCTTCCCTTTCCTTTTATCTCTTGTAAGGTAAAAGGTGGTGCAAGCCACACCCTAGGGAAACTGCCATTACATTGGATCAGAGATGTGACCTGGGTACGGATGTTACAATCCCACTCTAATCCTCTTTAATATAAAATTATAATCACAAAATGGAGGACAACCACACAATACTAGGAATCATGACCTAGCCAAATTGGTACACACATTTTTGGGGGGACATAATTCAATCCATGACATTCCACCCTTTGGCCCCCAAAAATCACATCCTTGCAACATGCAAAACATTCATCCCATCATAATAGCAAAAGTCTGACTCCAAGTCCAAAATCCAAAAATTCCTCTTCATCTGTGAAATCT
Organism: Dugong dugon; assembly: GCA_030035585.1. Lineage (NCBI taxonomy): Eukaryota > Metazoa > Chordata > Mammalia > Sirenia > Dugongidae > Dugong > Dugong dugon. The sequence continues at coordinate 86,594,717 of CM057460.1, read as the reverse complement.
AGAATACAAGTTATCTGCTTCCAAAGGTACAATGGCAGAACAGGCACAAGCTAGACATTTCCATTACAAATGGGAGAAACTGGAGGAAAAGAAGGGATAACAGGCACCAAGCAAGTCGACAAAACACATTGCATTAGCCCTCAAGGCTTTGAAAATAATCTTCTGTCCTCTGAGACAATTTACACAATGGCCCTGCTCTCCAGAGTCTACGTATTGGCCACGCTCTCCAGATTCTGAGTGGAGGCCCCTAGGCCCTGAGCTTCAGTTCCACCTTCCAGGCCCACTGGGACAGCAACTCTGCTCCGTCAGCTTTAGGTGTACCATTCTCCCAGTCCATCTGAGTGGCAACTCCATCCTTAGAAACACCAGAGGCCATGTCTCCACCCTTTGAAACCCCTGAAGTCATGAATATACCTTTTGAGACTGAGGCAGCTCGGCTTCTTGTGTCCCTTGTCTCTTCAGCTTCTGTTTCCTGGTTTCTTGGCCTCTCGGCTCCTTGGGCCTCACACCCACATCTGCCCTGCTGGGGCAAGTGTTTCAAAACTCTGTAGCTCCACGGTAAGTGCCCAGAGGCACCCCAATCTGCCAGGAAGCCTCCTGCGCACAGGCACCCAGCAGTCTTGCTCCATGAGTTGGCAAGCCTAGCTCCACCCATAAGTGCCTGGAGGCACCCCACTCCTGTGCACAGGCACTCAGCTCTCTCGCTCCACACAATCTCGCACTGGTCTCCCAGTTCTGCTGCTGCTGGTCCTCTGCTGCTGCTGCTCTTCTCTCCAGTCACAGTTTCAAAACCACTTCCACATTTTAGGTATCTGTTAGAGCAGTACCCCACTCTCGGTACCAAGTTCTGTCTTAGTTATCTAGTGCTTCTATAACAGAAATACCACAAGTGGATGGCTTTAACAAAGAGAAGTTTATTTCCTCACAGTAAAGTAGGCTAAAAGTCCAAATTCAGGGCATCAGATCCAGGGGAAGGCTTTCTCTTTCTGTTGGTCTTCTCATCAATCTTCCCCCAGACTAGGAGCTACTCTGCGTAGGGACACCAGGTCCGAAGGACATGCTCTGCTCCTGGCCCTGCCTTCTTGGTGGTAAGAGGTTCTCCCTCTCTGCTTGCTTCCCGTTCCTTTTTATTTCTTGATAGATAAAAGGTGGTGCAGCCACACCCCAGAGAAACTCCCTTTACATTGGATCAGGGATGTGACCTGGGTAAGGGTGTTACAATCCCACCCTAATCCTCTTTAACATAAAATTATAATTACAAAATGGAGGACAACCACATGATACTAGGAATCATGGCCCAGCCAAACTGATACATACATTTTTGGGGGGACATAATTCAATCCATGACAGTGCCTCAAGAGAAAGGCCTGGTGATCTATTTTCAAAAAATCAGTCATTGAAAGCCCTACAGAGCACAGTTCTACTCTGACACACATGGGATCACCATGGCTTGGAGTCCACTAGATAGCAACTTTTTTGAGGGGGGGTGCTATGCTAGGAGCTGTGGCAGATACAAGGAGGAATTAGAGGCAGCTACTCAGGCATGAGATTTGACACGTTTATACCTGAAACCAACGGCCAAGGAGTCCATCTGTAGTATCTTCCTCTAAAGAATCTCTTCAATCCTAATATCAGCTGTGCTACATTTTCAAATTCTACTTCTCAAAATCTGACTTAGGACAATGGGAAGCTAAGTCAAATAATGAAAATCCTAAATTACTCCCAAAGATTAATGTATGATGGTGAGGATTATTATTCAAGAAGATGAGTAAAAATTCAAAGCAGTTTAATAAAGTACATGCTTGTCCATGAGGAGTCATCATCTCCCAGCGCCTAAGCTGTCACTGAGTTGTTAGATACTTTTAAGTTCCTCCTTCAGAGTAGTAAATGGCTAGGACTGGGAAGAACATGCTCCCCTAATGAGTGATGACACCCTTGTCCAGTGACAGATGACAAGGTAGAAAGAAGAGGTCTGCATCACTATAGACAAATGGACAGTTCATATGAGCACAGACACCAGACCAACTGATTGTAAGGAGGAACTTAAGTCATAATGCTGACAGACATTGAGAGACAGACACTACCACAGGGAGAAAAACATAACAGACGTGGTTTCCTACTGTGTGGAAATGTACACCAGATGGTTACATTTAACATGACAAAAAATGAAGTCTTCTACATGTTGGATTTCTCTTCCATCTCTGAAACTCCGTGGAATCTACATCCAGTTAAGGATATTTTAGGCCTGCACTGTCCAATATGGTAGCCACTAACCACATGTGGTTATTGAGCACTTGAAATGCGGCTAGTCTGAATTGAGATGTGCTGTGAGTGTAAAATACACGCCAGATTTTGAAGATTTAAAAAAAAAATAACAATGTAAAATATCTCATAGATATTTTAAAATACTGATTACATGCGGAAATAATATTTTGGGTTAGATAAAATATACTTAAAAATGAAGTTCGTTTGTTTCATTTTCACTTTTAGATGTAGCTACCGGAAAATTTAAAATTACACATACAGGTTGTATTATAGTTCTATTGGACAACACTGTTTTATTTTTATTTATTTATTTTATTGTACTTTAGATGAAGGTTTACAGAACAAGTAGTTTCTCATTAAACAGTTAGTACACATATTGTCTTATAACAATGGTTAACAACCCCACACCATGTCAACACGGTCCCTTCTCAACCCTGGATTCCCTATTACCAGCTTTCCTGCCCCTCCTGCTTTCCAGTCCTTGTCCCTGAATTGTTGTGCCCCATTAGTCTCATTTTGTTTTATGGGGCTGTCTTATCTTTGGCTAAACAATGAACCTTGGGAGTGACTTCACCACTGAGCTAAAAGTGTGTCCGGGGGCCATACTCTCAGGGTTTCTCCAGTCTCTGTCAGGCCAGTAAGTCTGGTCTTCTTTTGTGAGTTAGAATTTTGTTCTACATTTTTCCCCAGCTCTGTCAGGGACCCTCTGTTGTGATCTTTGTCAGAGTAGTCAGTGGTGGTAGCCAGGCACCATCTGGCTGTACTGGACTCAATCTGGTGGAGGCCACGGTACTTGTGGTCCATTAGTCCCTTGGACTAATCTTTCCATTGTATCTTGTTTTCTTCATTCTCCCTTTCTCCCGAAGGGGTTAGACAAGTGGAGTATCTTAGATGGCTGCTCACAGGCTTTTAAGACCCCAGACGCTACTTACCAAGGTAGAATGTAAAACACTTTTTTTTATAAACTGTGCTATGCCAATTGAGCTCGATGTTCCCCGAGACCATGGTCCCCACAACCCTCCACCCAGCAATTCAGTCCCTCAGGGAGTTTGGATGTGTCTGTGGAGCTTCCATGACCTTTCCTTATACAAACTGTGCTGACTTCCCCGGTATTGTATACTACGTTACCCTTCACCAAAGTTACTGCTTATCTATTAGTATTCCTCCCCCACCCCTCCCATCCCTAGTAACCAACAAAGATTGCTTCTTTTTGTGAGGATGGCACTGTTTTAGATATAACTGTATTTACAGGTAATAACTTAGAGCTGGCTCCTTTGTGTTTAGATAGAATGTCTACTAATAACAACCTCCAACATGACTATTCTCATAAGCAAATGTCAGTATGCTCAGTGTTCTATAAAGCAGATAAGTAGTAACTTGCGCTACAGATAAAACCAATGTTCTGTCATTGCACTAAAATTCAAAAGAAGGCACACCATGAAGAAGCCTACAAAACAAGGCCGCTTACAGTGTTACTCCCTATAACAACAGATCTTTTCATACTATAGCTTCAACTACACGAGCTACATAAACAGCTAATTTGCAGAGCCACTAGGAATACTCCCAACACGATTCTATGGCCGGTTACAGCTGATAGTATTTGGCCCAATGTGGAAGAAGAATTTCCTGGAAATAAATAGAACATGTTTGTGAGCTCTTAGGGGGCCTCCGAGTGGTACAAACGGTTAATGAACTTGCTGCTAGCTGAAAGTTTGGCGGTTCGAGTCTACCCATGAGTGCCTAGAGTTGGAAGACTAAAGAATAAGGTCAAGACCCCTGTGAATACCCTTAAAGGAATTTCTGCAGGAAGATTTTATAAAACCACTTTAGTGGGTCTTTAACCATCTTCCTTTGTTGCTGGTGTGACACCACATAAAGAATATGTCCTGGGGGCTTAATAGTGACATAGCACATTAAAGAAGTCTTCAACACAGCCAGAGTCGGGAATGGCAAATTCCCCATCCCTGAGAGGACGCGTTTTGAAAATTTCAAATTGCTATGCAAAGAGTGCTGAGATATCTATATGTTCCGTGGGAACTTTCCAAAATTTTTCTTGCTGAGAAATTACCTCAGAAATTTCAAGAGAAGCATAAAACCTTAGCTGTAGTTTCATTCTAATAAATACCAACGAGATTTTTAGCTTGTTCTTTTATGTTGTATTCAAGCTAGCCCTTAATTTAATGCATCTTCACCTAAATAGTTCTCATTAATAAGAATATACTCTAAAATCAGACTATCAGCTATACTAAATTAATTCAGTAGAGCATTTATTTTAACTTTATTGACATTAGGAATCATTTTAGAGCTTGTTAAAAATACAGGTTCTGGATTCCCATTCCTGAAGGATTGTAACGGGGGAGGTGTCTGGGACGGGGCTCAGAAACATATCTGAAATATATTCCAGGGTTCCTGATATAAACACTCCTTACATCACACTTTGAGAAGCACTATTCTGGGTTTCAAGCAAATTTGAAGAACTATTTAAATGGAAACATACTTAATGTTTTCTGTATGCTTAACATAGGTATAATTACACTATGAAATGTACTTAGACCTCCATTTTTTCCTTCTTAGTTATATCTGCGACAATGGAAATTTTACTAAAAAAGTTTATGAGTGTTAACTTCATTTACTATTTCACACACAAAGTATGTGCTAAGAAGTATGTCAACACTCCATCTGAAGGGGCACTTTTTTAGAGATTTAAAGAACATTTGCATTCCACAATAAGTTTTAATCTAAAATGAACAATGAAAGGAAAAAGGAAATATATTCATTCATGCAACAAGTATTTATTAGTGACAATACTAGTTAAATATATTCATTTAGGCTATATATATATATATATATATATATATATACACACACACACATATATATGCATATATATTGTGTTGTTGTTAGGTGCAACGTCCTATTCACAGCATGCCCTATACACAGCAGAACAAAACACTGTCCCATCCTGCACCATCCTCACAATCACTGCTATGTTTGAGCCCATAGTTGCAGCCACTGTGTCAATCCATCTTGTTGGGGGTCTTCCTCTTTTTTGCTGACCCTCTACTTTACCAAGCATAATGTCCTTCTCCAGGGCCTGGTGTCTCCAGATAACATGTCCAAAGTACATAAGACAAAGTCACCATCCTCATATCTAAGGAGCATTCTGGCTATACTTCTTTCAAGACAGATTTGTTCGTTCTTCCAGCAGTCCATAGTATATTCAGTATTCTTTGCCAACATCATAATTCAAAGGCATGAATTCTTCACTGATTTTCCTTATTCATTGTCCAGCTTTCCTATGCATATGAGGTGATTGAAAATATCATGGCCTGGATCAGGCGGACCTTAGTCTTTAAAGGATATCTTGGCTTTTTAACACTTCAGAGAGGTCTCTTGCAGTAGGTTTGCCCAATGCAATCTGTTGTTTGATTTCTTGACTTCTGCTTCCATGGGCATTGTTTGTAGATCCAAGTAAAATGAAATCCTTGACATTTTCAATCTTTTTCCATTTATTGTGATGCTGCTTATTTGTCCAGTTGCAAAGATTTTAGTTTTCTTTATGTTGGGTGTAATCCATACTGAAGGCTGTAGTCTTTAATCTTCCTCAGTAAATACTTCACGTCCTCTTCATTTTCAGCAAGTAAGGCTGTGTCATCTGCCTATCACAGGTTGTTAATGAGACTTCTTCCAATCCTTATGCAGTGTTCTTCTTCATATAGTCCAGCTTCTTGGATTATTTGCTCAGCATACAGATTGAATAAGTATGGTGAAAGGATACAACCCTGATGCACTTCTTTCCTGATTTTAAACCACACAATATCCCCTTGCTGTGCTCAGATAACTACCTCTTGGTCTACGTATAGGTTCTGCATGATCCTTCTTCTTTATTTCCAACTTTCACATTCCAATTTGCAAGTAATTGTCAATGCATCTTGATTCTATGTTTGATTGATTTCAGACTGCAGAACCTGGTAAAAATTCTTCAATTTCTTCATCTTTGTCATTAGTGGTTGGTGCATAAGTTTGAATAATAGTCATACTAACTGGTCTTCCTTATAGGTGTATGGATAATATCCTAACACTGATAGCATTGTACTTCAGGATAGTTCTTGAAATGTTCTTTTTGACGATAAATGCAACACCTTTCCTCTTCAATTTGTCATTCCTGGCATAGTAGACTATATGAAGGTCTGATTCAAAATGGCCAATAGCAGTCCATTTCAGCTTACTAAAGCCTAGAATATGTATCTTCAAGCATTCCATTTCATTTTTGACAATTTCCAATTTTTCTACTTTCATACTTCTTACATTCTATGTTCCAATTATCAGTGGATGTGCAGCTGTTTCTTCTCACTCTAAGTCATGCCACATCAGCAAATGAATGTCCCAAAGGCTTTACTCCATCTACGACATTAAGGTTGATTCTACTTTGAGGAGGCAGCACTTCCCCAGTCATATTTTGAGGGCCTTTCAGCCTCAGGGGACCCATCTTCCATCACTAAATCAGATAATGTTATGATACTATTTATAATGTTTTCACTGGCCATTTTTTTTAGAGGTAGATTGCCAGGTCCTTCTTCCAAATCTGTCTTAGTCTGGATGCTCCACTGAAACCTGTCCACCATGGGTGATCCTGATGGTATTTGAAATACCAGTGGCATAGCTTCCAGCATGCAATATGCACCATGCAAGCCACCACAGTATGACAAACTGACAGATGAGTGGTGGAGATATATATATATATAGTGTGTGTGTGTGTGTGTGTGTGTGTGCTGTCAAGTCAATTTCAACTCAGCGTCGGTATAGGACAGAATAGAACTTCCCCAGAGCATTTCTAAGGCTATAATCTTTACAGAAGAAGACTGTCACATCTTTCTCCTGTAGATCAGTTGGTGGGTTCGAACTGCCGACCTTTCTGTGAGTAGACAGTCACTTAACCACTGTTCCACCAGGGCTGTGTATATATATACATATAAATCACTCACATTGTGCTAACACAGTGGGAGAGTTAAAATACATCAGAGAAAGATCTGTCCTCAAGAGGCTTACAATCTAGTTGAGAGCTAAGTCGTGGGCACAGATGGCTGAAACAGAAGACAAGAAGTGATAAACCATAAGAAGAACAAATCTAATGCTATGGGAATTCAGGGAGGGAACATACAGTATGATTGCAGCAAAGACTGAATGTGAGGAAGTAGCAGAAGATGAAGCAAGAGAGACAGGCAAGGGCCAGATTACGAGAAGTCTTTTGAGCTAAGGGGTATGAAAGGAGCCCTGGTGGTGCAATGGTTAGCACTTGGCAGCTACCCCAAAGGTTGGAGGTTCAAACCCACATTGGAGAAAAGACCTGGAGATCTGCTCCCATAAAGATTATAGCCTAGGAAACCCTATGGGGCAGTTCTACTCTATTCTACAGGATTGCTAGGTGTCAGAATCAACTGGATGGCACACAACAACAGCCAGAGGTTTGAATGGGGACATTGGTGGTGCAGTGGTAGAATTCTCACCTACCATGCAGGAGACCCAAGTGGGATTCACGTGTAGTCATCACTCATCTGTCAGTGAAGGCTTGCGTGTTGCTATGATGCTGAACAGGTTTCAGTGGGGCTTCCAGACTGGGAGGAAAGACCTGGTGATCTATTTCCAAAAATCAGCCAATGAAAATCCTATGTATCACCACAGTCTAATCTGCAACCAGTCATGGGGATGACACAGGGCCAGGCAGCATTTCATTCTTTGTGTATGGGGTCACCGTGAGTCAGGGGCCAACTGGACGTCAGCTAACCACAAGGGGTTTGATATTTCTCCTAAGGGTGATGGGCAGCCACTGGCAGATCTTAAGGAAGAGAGTGACAGACATTCATTCTCTCAGTAATTACTGAACACCTGCTTCTTGTCCAGCCCTAAGGCTTACAGGCTCGAGCCTGGAAAACCCTAGGGGCAGTCCGACTCTGACCTATAGGGTTGCTATAAATTGGAATCGACTTGATGACAATGGTTTATATATATATAAACTCTTTGCCCTGAGGTGTCCCTATAAGGAGAGCAATTTCAGCAAAGGAAACGGATAGGTAAGGTACCGCCAATTGATTGTGTTCATTAATTCTTGGACAAGGAAAAGACACTAAAAAAAAATTATTTTAGGAGATTGTTCTGCCTGTGATGGATGTCCAAAGAAGCTTAGAAGAAGAAACGGGAGGCAGAGACACCAAGAAGAGCCGAACACAGTAATCCACGCCTAGGATTATGACAGATGGCTGAGGTTGACAGCTGAAGGGATGGAGAAAAGTGGATAAAACTGAATGATAGTGTTTGGAAACTGACACATAGCTTATAATGTGTTTCACTAGTGAGAGAGAAACAACAAAAAACAAAGAGAACGAGGAGAAAGAAAGAAGGCAGGACAAAAAAAAGGAAAAGAAAGTGGGTGAGATTATGATGAAACTTGCATTGTAAGAAAATAGCTTCCTCTAGAAATGTAAGCTGCCAGTTTTTTGTATAAAACATTTGAATGTGACTTATTTGAAATTACACTTAATGTTACCATTTTGTAAATGGAAAACTAAAGCAGAAAATGGCAATATCCCACAATGTCAAGAAAAGTGGCAACTTGTTTTTGACTCAGACTTGGGGTTTTTTGTTTTTTGTTTTAATAAATATTACTTGTAATCATATTATTATTTTCTTTTTCAAGTGTTACTATATTATTGTTATATCTAGTTTATATTACCATTTTCTTTTCTTTTTTTAATTAAAAAGCTAAATCTACTTCCCTCTCTCTCTACTAACTCCTTAGTCTAGGTGTTTGCCCTCATGGACAGTCTTTGGCTAGAATTCAATTATGATAACAAGGGTGAAAGAGGAATAAGAAGTCTCTTGCCAGGGCCTCCTGCCAGGGACAGATGCACTCGCTCTCTGGTGTTTCTTGCGACAAAGGACGCTTAAGCTTTAAACTGAAAGCTTGAAAGAAAACCAGGCCGTGTACATGAGTGCAGGCTGTGCACTGCGTAGCTCTGGCAGTGCTGTTCACACCCTTAGATTTGTATGTTTAAAATTTCTGACAGATGGAAATAAAATGTCTTGAGGAAGGGATACGTATTTCCAATTTTCACTAAGGCACTCTATGGACTGACAATGATGCCAAAGGAAATCTTTTTCCGAAGTTTCTCAAACCGTGGTCTTGGTACTAACTGCGTTAGAAACATTTGGGGAGCTGACTTAAAAATACAGATTTCTGGATTTCATCTCCAACTATTGAGGTGGGCCTTGGAATTTGCATTTTTAGCAAACTCTCACCAGGAAATTCTTATACTCTATTTAAACATAACTTTTCAATTACTTAGCAGATGACCTCATTTTCCCTCAGCCAAGCATAATAGTATTAACAAGCATATATCTGAACTCTTTCTACCAGAGACAAAAGAGATAGCACACCAGTTCCTAAATGCTCCTCTGTTTTAGAATAAAAGTTTGGGAATAAAAATGCAGACATAGATGGTGAGAAGTGAGGTTAGAAGTTCGATTTCAGAGATACAAAGAAGTGCCTCAAAATAATGTGGAAAACGCCACACCAGGTCACATGTTTGATCTGCCTAACAGAAATGTCAGCCTCATCGCTCTCTATGTCCTCAAAAGTCAGCTCCAGGAGTACATTTTAAACATCCTTAACTTGCCCATAATGGATCATTGATCAATTTTTTTTTAAATCTTATCAACCATATTTATATTTTCAGTCTACACAACTCATGAAACAATACTTCTTGTTTATTATCTAATGTGCAAATTTTCACCTACCTTTATGTGTTTTGAAAGGACAATTTCCAAGCTTTAAATGGCATGCTCAGCTCCCACACCGTGGGATCTGATGGGCACAGTGGTGCTTGCTCTCACCATTCCATTGCTTCTTGATTTACAGGCTGCAGTTCGAGTCCCTTTGAGGTTGAACAGCCCTAATCATATCAGTCTATTCTCATAATGAAAAGTGCCATAGCTTTTTAGTCATTTTAGCTGTCCATGAAAAGGATTTTTTTTTTCTTAATCCATTCTGTGTGTTTTAAGGTTAGGTGACCTGAGCTATACACAGTTGTCTGTATATATATATATATATATATATATACACTGAAGTTTTCTTGCATGCATAACATCATGCATGTGCTGTTTCTAGTATCAATCCTCACAATGGCATCAATTTCTTGGCCTTTGAGCTATCATTTGAGACCCCAAAAGCAATCCCAGATATTGAAAAGCCCCATGAATTTGATAATGTGTAAAATTACAAGTCTTTTTAACCCAGGTAGAGGAGCCAAGATGAACTGAATAACATTAGCCAGCTGTTTTCCCCTGAGCAACATCACCTTCCATCTTACCTAGACTAACCCTCAGCTGCTTGGCTTCCATCCAAGACCCTAATTTGGCCAGGAACTGTCCAAGGCAGGAAACTGCACTACAGGGACCTGGTGAAAAAGAAGCGTATAACAAAGCATCATCTGTACAGTGATGATACTGCCTCTTCCATATGCCTCATGATTACTTAAAAGATTCAGATCCCGACCTCCATGAGCATTCATCCCATGGCATGTGGGTATCGGTAAGTTGCTTTAGGAAGAAAAAAAAAGAAAAGCTTAAAGACCTGCATAAAAAGCCCCAAGCCGCGTGTTTTTTGAACCTTGCTTTACAGTGAGATACAGATGTAGATGCCCTTCATGTTGAAGGTCACTGTGTGTCTGGGGGTGACCATGCAAGCCAGCTAACACAGCGGCGACAGTGCCCTGGAATCCCTCATCACCCCCATGCCTGACCCTCTTCGCTCCTCTCCCTCCCACTTCCGCTCACATATTGTTCTTATCTGGGATATTGCTTCTTCTGACTGGCTTCTCTCTGAATAAACCCTTGGATTCCTTACTTGGAATGTCATCTGGGATGACCTGGAAGGCCTTCTTAAGTGACCACCTAGTGAGGACCCCAGGCCTGTCCAGGCTACTGCCTCCCGAATCTCAAATAAAGCCAGACAAAGAAAAACATGCTACCCTCATTCATATACACATTTCCATCCAGTCGATTCCGACTCATAGCAACCCTATAGGACAGAGTAGAATTGCCTCATAGTGTTTCCTAGGCAAAGAATATTTGATATATCATGGACTGCCAAAAGAACAAACAAATCTGCCTTAGAGGAAGTACACCAGAATGCTCTTTGGAAGTGAGGATGGCGAGACTTCATCTCACATTCTTTAGACATGCTATCAGGAGGAATCGGTCCCTGGAGAAGGACATCATGCTAAGTAAAGTAGAGGGTCAGTGAAAAAGAGGAACACCGTCAATTAGATGGATCGACACAGTGCTGCAACAATGGGCTCAAGCATAACAACAATCATGAGGATGGCACAGGACTGGGTAGTGTTTTGTTCTGTTGTACACAGGGTCACTGAGTTGGAACTGACCCAATGGCACCTAACAACAACAACAACAAAATCTTTACAGAAGCAAACTGTCACATCTTTCTCCCACAGAGCAGCTGGTGGTTTAGAATTGCCAACCTTTTGGTCAGCAGCCAAGTGTTTAACCACCGTGCCACCAGTGCTCCTTTCATTCACACAGCAAACCTATTTCTTCTGGATTTATTTGATCTAGGATAGGCTCACTGGATGTTCAAAGCAGAGAATTCCAAAAATTAATCTAATGGGGAGTGGGTGGGGGTGGAATTAGAAGCAAGGAGATCCACTAGGAGGTGAATGCACCCAGGCTGTGAATTAGGGTGATGGCAGTGGGGACAGGTAGGGACAAATGCAAATCACTTTTTAAAGGAAAAACTTATGGGTGAGCCCCCATGCACCTTATAACACCTTACAGAAGAGACCAACCTTCCTACAGCCTGAGTTTTCAGTCAACTGTACACTCTGTTTTCTGGCCTGTTCCTGAGGACTTTGGCCCCAATCCCTTGCCTCGTTATCTTTGTACACCCCTGTGATGGTTAAGATTGTATGTCAGCTTGGCTGGGCCATGATTCTCAGTGTTTATATGTGATCACTCCCAAGAGGAAATCTGCTGTGAGTAGCCAATTAGTTGAAAAGGAGTTTCCTTGGGAGTGTGGCCTGCATCTGAATATAAGCAGATGTTCTGACTTTTTGCTCACTGTGGATCCTGCGGCTGCCTCCTGTTCGTCTGACCTCCAATTCTTGAGACTTAAACTATCAGCTTATCTCCCAATCTCGGGATGCGTCGATCCTCACAGCCTGTGAGCATGAGCCCTGCTCTCCAATCTGCCAATCTTGAGTTCACCAGCCCCTGCAACTACATGAATCAAGACTAACCTCTATCCTGATCCATGGACTTGGGACATTCCAGCTTATACAATCCCGTGAGCCATTTCCTTGATATAAATCTCTCTCTATGTATTTATATGCTTTACTGGTTTTGCTTCTCTAGAGAACCCAGCCTAAGACATTTGGTACCGAGAGTGGTTCTAGAGAAACAAAATTTAAGGATGAGTTTTCTAAATTGGTTCTCAAGTCTGGTTAGTCTTAAAGATGTTGATGACTCTGCTTCCAGAATTAAAGAGAGCACTGCTAATCCATGGCATGAGGTGGCAATACAAATACTCAAAATATAACCACCAATAGATCAGGTATTGGTGAAAGGTGAGGCTTGGGGTGAACACATGTGTGGTATCTTTATACAATTTTGTCAGAATGAGACGTGTAAGGAAGCTGGATGGTTGGTCCTACTTTCACTAGACAAACTGGTGAAAGAAAAAGACGTGCTCAGGGCTTCAAAGCTCAAGTGCCGCATAAGTGACCTCAAGGCCTACACTTGTGCTTTGAAAGAAAGCCTTATTTCTTGTAGTAACAGAGCTGAAATTGTCAAAAACTAAACCCAGAGTCTTACTGTAAGAGTGGCTGAATTACAACACCAGCTCAATTGCCAACCTCAAGAGGTGTCTGAAGTTAAAGTAAGGGCATTGATTGGGAAGAAATGGGATCCTGACATTTGGGATGGGGACGTATGGGCAAACCAGGAAGCTGGGGACATTGAGCCCCTAAATTCCATTGAATCACTTCTGCCAGCAGAACCACTTCCATCTGTAGAGATTATTTCATGTTTGCCTGCTAAACCACCCTGCCAGAAAAACCATTAGCCCCTCCACTCCCATCTAATGAGATTAGCCTTATCCCAGCTGCCTCTAAAGAGCCCCTGCCTGAGTCATTGCCTGGGGCATTGCCTGAGGCACTTGCTTTACAAGACAATGCGGAATGTTCTCAAAACAATTCCACACTACCAATTCTGGATTCTAGACCTATAACTAGACTTAAGTCCCAGTGAGCCCCAAAAGGTGAGGTACAAAGTGTGATCCAGGAGGAGGTACACTATACTCAGAAAGAACTGCCTGACTTTTCTAATATGTACAAACAGAAACCTGGGGAATATGTGTGGGAATGGCTATTAAGGTGTGGGATAATGGTGCAAGGAACATAAAGATGGATCTGTCTGAGTTTATTGATATGAGTCCACTAAGCACAGATTCTTCATTCAATGTTTCAGCTCAACAAGTTAGGAAAGGGTCTAATAGTTTATTTGGTTGGATTGCCGAAGCATGGATTACGAGGTGGCCTACAGTAAATCAAGCTGAAGTACCAGACCTGCCATGGTATACTGTAGAAAAAGGTATCCCAAGGCTTAGGGAAATTGGCATGCTAGAGAGGATTTATCAGGTTAGACCCATAGACCCATACGTGGAGTGCCCGGAGGACATACCTTTTACCACAACTGTGAGAAACAAATTTGTGAAGCGAGCTTCAGCATCTTTGAAGACTGCTGTGATTGCTATTTTATGTAAATCAGATTTGACAGTGGGAACTGCCCTAACTGAATTAAGACACCTAACCACAATGTGGCTGGTTGGACCCCGTGGTAGTAGCGGTCAAGCGGCAACACTCAATTGACAAAGACAAGGTGGGCAAGGTTACAATAATGGACAGCGAAGTCAAAGCAGTAATCAGAATAGTCTGACTCATACGGACTTATGGCAATGGCTACTTAGTCACGGTGTCCCTAGGATTGAAATAGATAGGAAATCTACTAAACATTACTTGATCTGTACAAATGGATGAATTCTAGGTCAGGTGAACAGCAGTCTAACTTGAATCACCAGAAAAGAGAGTCACAGTCCTTTGGTCAATTCTCAGATTTGAGCAAGTTTAAAGACCCACAACCGCTTGAATGAAGGGGAGGCTGGATCCCCTTGATGAAGGACTCCAACATACTGCCAAAAATTGTTACTGTTAATCTTTCTCCCAGCCTTCCCCAAAGGGATCTATGGCCTTTTACAAAAATGACTGTTCATTGGGGAAAAGGAAATAATCAGACTTTTCAGGGATTACTGGATACTGGCTCTGAACTAATTCCAGGAGACCCAAAACATCACTGTGGCCCACCAGTCAGAGTGGAGGCATATGGAGGTCATGTTATTAATGGAGTCTTGGCTCATGTCCATCTCACAGTAGGTCTAGTGGGTCCCCGAACCCATCCTGTAGTGATTTCCCCAGTTTCAGAATGCAGAATTGGAATAGATACACTCAGCAACTGGCAAAGCCCCCACATCAGATTCCTGACAAATAGAGTAAGGGCTATTATGGTAGGAAAAGCCAAGTGGAAGCCATTAGAACTGCCCCTACCTAGGAAAATAGTAAACCAAAAGCAATACTGCATTCCTGGAGGGATTGCAGATTATTGCCACCATCAAGGACTTGAAGGATGCAGGCGTGGTGCTTCCCACCACATCCCCATTCAACTCACCTATTTGGCCTGTGCAAAAAAACAGATGGATCTTGGAGAATGACAGTAGATTATCGAAAACTTAACCAGGTGGTGACTCCAATTGCAGCTGCTGTTCCAGGTGTACTTTCATTGCTTCAGCAAATTAATACATCTTCTGGTACTTGGTATGCAGCTATCGATCTGGCTAACGCCTTTTTCTCTACACTTGTTTCAAAGGACCATCAGAAGCAGTTTACCTTCAGCTGGCAAGGCCAGTAATACACCTTCACTTGCCTACCTCAGGGCTACATCAACTCTCCAGCCCTATGTCATAATTTAGTCCACAGGGACCTTGACCACCTTTCCCTTCCATAAGATGTCACACTGGTCCATTACATGGATGACACTGTGCTGACTGGACCTAGTAAGAAGGAAGCGTCAATGACTCTGGACTTATTGGTAAAACATTTGCGTGCTAGAGGGTGGGAAATTAATCCCACAAAGATTCAGGCATCTTCCACCTCAGTGAAATTTCTAGAGGTCCAGTGGTGTGGGGCATGTTGAGATATTCCTTCTAAAGTGAAGGATAAGTTATTGAATCTGGCTGCTCCTACAACTAAAAAGAAGGCATGACACCTAGTGGGCCTGTTTGGATTTTGGAGGCAAAATATTTCCCATTTGGGTGTACTGCTCCAGCCTATTTATCAAGTGACTCGAAAAGCTGCTAGTTTTGAGTGGGGACCAGAACAAGACAAGGCTCTGCAACAGGTTCAGGCTGCAGTGCAAGCCGCTCTACCACTTGGGCCATATGATCCAGCTGATCCAATGGTGCTTGAAGTGTCAGTGGCAGATAGAGATGCTGTTTGGCGTCTTTGGCAGGCCCCTATTGGTGAATCACAGGGCAGGCCCTTAGAATTTTGGAGCAAAGCCCTGTCATCTTCTGCAGATAACAACTCTCCTTTTGAGAAACAGCTTTTGGCTTGTTACTGGGCCTTAGTAGAGACTCAACACCTAACTATGGGACACCAAGTCACCACGCAGCCTGAACTGTCTGTCATGAACTGGGTGTTGTCTGACCCACAGAGTCATAAAGTTGGACGTGCACAGCAGCACTCCATCATTAAATGGAAGTGGTATATATGAGATCGGGCCCAAGTAGGACCTGAAGGCACAAGTAAGTTGCACGAGGAAGTGGCCCAAATGCCCATGGCCTCCACTCCTGTCACATCACCTTCCATCTCCCAGTCTGCACCTATGGCCTCATGGGGAGTTCCTTATGATCAGTTGACTGAAAAAGAGAAAACTTATGCCTGGTTTACAGATGATTCTCTGAGATGTGCAGGCACCACTCAAAAGTGGACAGTGGCAGCACTATAGCCCCTTTCTGGGACCTCCATGAAGGACAATGGTGAAGAGAAATCCTTTCAATGGGCAAACTTCAAGCAGTGCACCTGGTTGTTCACTTTGCTTGGAAGGAGAAATGGCCAGATATGCAGCTGTATACTGATTCATGGGATGTGGCCAGTGGTTTGGCTGGATGGTCAGGGACATAGAACGAACATGACTGGAAAATTGGAAACAAAAATTTATGGGGAAGAGGTATGTGGATAGATCTCTCTGAATGGGCCAAAGAAGTGAAGATATTCATGTCTCATGTGAATGCTCACCAAAGGGTGACCTCAGCAGACGATGATTTTAACAATCAAGTGGATAGGATGATGAGTTCTGTGGAAACCAATCATGGTCTTTCCCCAACTACTCCTGTCATTGTTCAATGGGCTCATGAACAAAGTGGCCATGGTGGTAGGGATGGAGGTTATGCATGGGCCCAGCAAGATGGACTTCCACTCACCAAGGCTAACTTGGCTACAGCCACTGCTGAGTGCCCAGTCTGCCAGCAGCAGAGACCAACACTGAGTCTGTGATATGGTCCACCCCTCTAGGTGATCAGCCGGCAACCTGGTGGCAAGTTGATTACCTTAGACCACTTCCATCATGGAAAGGGCAGCGTTTTGTCCTTACTGGAATAGACACTTACTCTGGATATGGATTTTCCTTCCCTGCATACAATGCTTCTGCCAAAACTACCATCTGTGGACTTACAGAATGCCTTATCCACTGTCATTTTATCCCACACAGCACTGCCTTGGATCAAGGGACTCCTTTCACAGCAAACGAAGTGCAGCAGTGGGCCCATGCTCATGGAATTCTGTCTTGGATTGAATTGTGTCCCTCAAAAATATCTGCCAACTTGGCTAGGTCATGATTCCTAGTATTGTATGATTGTGTAAAATGATGTCATTTCCTTATGTGTTGTAAACTCTATCACTATGATGAGGTTATATGTGATCTCCTTGTGTGTTGTAAACTCTATCACTATGATGTTATACTGATGACGTCTACAAAATTGGATAGTGTCTTAAGCCAATCTCTTTTGAGATATAAAGGAGAGAAGTGAGCAGAGACACATGGGAACCTCATACCACCAAGAAAGCAGTTCCAGGAGCAGAGCAGGTCCTTTGGACCTGATGTTCCTGCGCAGAGAAGCTCCTAGACCAAGGGAAGATTGATGACATGAACCTTCCTCTAGAGCTGACAGAGCAGGCATTCCCTTGGAGCTGATGCCCTGAATTTGGACTTGTAGACTCCTGGACTGTGAAGGAATAAACCTCTTTTTGTTAAAGCCATCCACCTGTGGTATTTCTGTTATAGCAGCACTAGATATTAAAGACAAATTCACTGGTCCTACCATGTTCCTCATCATCCTAAAGCAGCTGGATTGACAGAACAATGGAATGCCCTTCTAAAGACACAATTATGGCTCCATCTAGGTGGCAATACCTCGCAGGGTTGGGGCAGTGTTCTCCAGGAGGCTGTATATGCTCTAAACCAGCATCCAATATATGGTGCTGTTTCTCCCATAGCCAGGATTCACAGGTCCAGGAATCAAGGGGTGGAAATGTGAGTGGCACCACTCACTATTACCCTTAGTGACCCACTCGCAAGATTTTTGCTTCCTGTCTCCGCAAGCTTATGTTCTGCAGGTCTCGAGGTCTTAGTTCCAAAGGGAGGAATGCTCCCACCTGGAGACACATGATTGATTCCATTGAACTGGAAGCTAAGAATGCCACCTAGCCACTTTGGGCTCCTTATGCCTCTGAATCTACAGGAAAAGAAGGGAGTTACCATACTGGCTGGTGTGATTGATCCTGATTACCAAGAGGAAATCAGATTGATATTACATAATGGAAGAAAAGAAGAGTATGTCTGGAATGCAGGAGATCACTTAGGGCGTCTCTTAGTACTACCATGTCCTGTGATTAAAGTCAATGGAAAACTACAGCAACTCAATTCTGACACGACCACTGATGTCCCAGACCCTTCAGAAATGAAGGTTTGTGTCACCCCACCAGGCAAAGAACCACGACCAGCTGAGGTTCTTGCTGAGGGAGAAGGGAATACGGAATGGGTGGTGGAAGAAGGTAGTTCTAAATACCACTTACAGCCACGTGACCTACTGCAGAAACGAGGACTGTAATTGTTAGGAGTATTTCTGCTTTGTATGTGTGCATCAAATATTTTTGTTTTCTTCACTTATCAAATATAAGATGTAAATGGGGCTAGTGTATTTTCAGTCGTGCACGTGTTAGTTGTATCATGTTACGCGCAAGTATGACTTTATAATTGTCTTTATTCAGAGACTATGTATGGTTTAAGATGTGTACATGTGCCAAGTTGACAAGGGGTGGACTTTGATGGTTAAGATTGTGTGTCAACGTGGCTGGACCATGATTCTCAGTGTTTATATGTGATCACTCCCATGACTGAATCTGCTGTGAGGAGCCAATCAACTGAAAGGGAGTTTCCTTGGGTGTGTGGCCTGCATCCGAATATAAGCAGACGTTCTGACTCTTTGCTTGCTGTGGATCTTGCAGCTGCCTCCAGTTCATCAGACCTCCAGTTCTTGGGACTTCAGGTATCAGCTTACCTGCTGGTCTTGGGATTCATCAGTCTCCACAGCCTGTGAGCAGGAGCCCTGCTCTCCAACCTGCCAATCTTGGGTTCGCCAGCCCCTGCGACTACATGAATCGAGAGAAGCCTCTATCCTGATCCACAGACTTGGACATTCCAGGCTCTACAATCCTGTGAGCTGTTTCCTTGATATAAATCTCTCTATATATATTTATATGCTTTACTGGTTTTGCTCCTCTAGCGAACCCAGCCTAAGACAATCCCCTATTAGTTTGCTCTGACCTTGACACTGCTGCTCCGATTTTCACCTCTGACTTGCTCCACCACTACAGTTCCCATTGGTCCCCTTGACTGTGCTACTTGCTTCACCCAGCCCAGCCTCTTCTTCAGGACCCCAGCGTTAGCTCAGGCACCTGTGACCAGCATTCTTTCTAGGCTTGTGTTGGTCTCAAGCAGAGAAGTCGGTTTCCTGACAGACTGTCCAGGCATGAGTGATGAGACATGAGGAGGGAGGATGTGATCCTGGGGTTTAGGACATGAGTGATTGGGAGAATGGAATATCTCCAAGTGGAAGTAGACAAGTCAAGAAAGGTCACTGGTCTCAGAGGTAAAATTAGATGGTCACTTTTCACACATCAAATTAGAGGTGACAATGGGCAGTTAATGGAAATGCTCAATGTGCCGTATGACATATTGGCTAGGAACCCAGGAGGGCTGTTAGGGCCAGAGTCATAGCATACAGACACACAGACTGTGCACTACATGATTCCAGAGGTGCTATTCACACAGACTAGGATGTGAATGATACTCCCTTGAGTTGTGCAAAGCTTCAACCCTTGTCAGGACAGGGAATTCTACATGGAGAAAACAGATGAAGTCAGGATATATAAGACTAAGGGAAGAGAGCGAAGCAAGAGAGGAGCACGGGGCTGGCATTTCACTGTGGGAAAAATGTAGAGGGCAGAAGAGAAACTATCAAAGGACATAGAGGAATGGAGTAGTATCACAAGTAAAGCAGGATGTCAAGGAGAAAATAATCAATAATCTCAAATGCCACAGGAAAGTCAAGGAAAAGAAGGCCTAGAAAAGGATCTAAGAGCCAATATACTTCATGCGCAGCCACCACCCATCTGTCAGTGACCAACTGCATGTTGCTATGATGCTGAACAGGTTTAAGCAAAGCTTCCAGACTAAGACAGACTAGGAATAAAGTCCTGGTGATCTACTTCTGAAAATCAGCCAACGAAAACTCTGTGGATCACAATGGTCCAATCCGCAATCAATCGTGTGGATGGCAGACTGGGTAGCATTTTGTTCCATTGTGCTTGAGGTCACCAGGAGTCCACGGCCAACTCAACGGCAACTAACAACAGCAACATAGTGTGGTGAAAAGAGATTGAACTGGAAGTGAGGAAACAGGGCTTCGCATGGCCACAATCTTAGGCATGGCATCTTACTTCCATGAAACTTTTTCTCCCCTGTAGTGTGTTTCACTCAGGTTGTCTTAGAGGTGGTTCCCAGATCCCAAGCAGTCACAAGACTACTAGGAAGAAGACCCTACCCAGTACCATCAACTCTTCTATGGGTGCTATCTCTATCTGGTCCAATTAAGTCATACACATGAGACAGCTACACAGTATTAGCAAAGTGAAAGCCATCATTATTACTCATTGAAAGCAAGCAGTAAACAATAGGAACAGATTTATGATAAGCTGCCCCCTCCTCCCCTATGCGTGCCCCAATTTGTACCATAGGAGAGGGACTCACTTATGTCTCAAAGGGGACCTGCTTACCCTTCCCAAAAACTGATGTCCCTTCTTATGTCACTGCGCGAGGATGCTGTGGCTCAGGTGTCAGCAGGTGCACCTCAGTTCAGGTACTGGGTTCATGTCACCACCTCAAGTACTGGCAGGTGCATTGTGGCTGTGCTTGCCCTCTTTCTCTGTCTCTCCAGGGTTCCTCTTGGCTGGCTCTGCCCCATCACTGACTGCTCCAGCTCTCAACCAGCAGCTTCGGCACAGCCCTGGGCTAGCCTCAGCTCTAGGACTGCATCGGAACAGCTCTTAAAGCAGAACTGCTCTGCAGGCCACGCCCTGAGCTCCAGCACCCCATACATTGTACCCCATGTAGCAATCATAATAATTTTTGTGGTTAAAACAGTCACCTTTTATTGACTATGTCTCTGTGCCAGGCACTACTATAAACATTACACATATTAATGCATGTAATCCCCACAACATCTCTGTTGCAGGATTCCTAGGAACCAATATCATCCCCATTTGACAGAGAAAGAAACTGAAGCACAGAGAGTCTAAAGCTTACAGTTACAGTCAGTAAATGGCAGTGCTAGGATCTGCTAAATGATATGGCTTGGCCTGGCATAGAAGGACTCTTCTAATACCGTCATTTGAAGATACACAAACTAGAAGTTTGCTAGTAAACTTCTAGGTGGTTTTTTAAACAGAGTTGAAGGTACAAAAACATGATCATGAGAGAGAAAAAAGTTTGGCGGTAAAAAGGAGAGAAAAAGGATTGTGAACATTAAAAGTAACAGGGTCAAATAAAGATTGTTTAAGATAAATAAGACATGAGTCTATGGTTGCCTGAGGGGAAGGAACCAATGAAGGGGAAGAGATTGAAGATGCTGGAAACTGGGCAAAACTAACAGAGCAGGACTCCAGAGAAGACAGGTTAGCCTTGAAAAGGGAAAAGAACACCACACAGAGAGACCAACGTTGAGAGGCAGAGAGTAGGAAAGGTGGGAAAAATCCATGTCTAAGGTCCTTGCCTTTGAAAAATAGGAATTAAAAGAACAATCAGGCTCAAAGTACACATAGTCCTTATGGGAAATTTTTTTCATATTTTTTATTATATGGAGTCCTGGTGGCACAGTGGTTAAGAGCTACAGCTGCTAACCTAAAGGTTGGCAGTTCGAATCCACCAGTTGCTCCTTGGAAACCCTATGGGGCAGTTCTACTCTGTCCTACAGGGTCGCTGTGACTCAGAATCGACTCAGCGACAATGGGATTTGGTCGGGGTTTTTTATTTTATTATAGAAGTAAAACATACTCGCTATAGAAAATTCGGAAAAATTGCAGAAAAATAGAAAGAAACAACATCACCTTGGACAACATTTGGTTCAAGGAACCAAAAATAACTGCTAGAGTACATTTCCTTCCAGAAAGTTGGGCACTTTCCCCACTCCACATATTAGCATTAGCAATTATAGTTATTACTTGGTTCTCATAAATCTCACTTTTAAAGTACATTTAATATTCTACCAATGGATGTGCCGTAACCATTTCCCACATTTGAGCCGCTCATAATTTTTTACCATTTTATAAATAAAGCTTCACTGAACATCTCTGCACATAAAACTATAGTTAGAAACACTTTAAAAAGATAGAGCCCCAAAAATATTTCTACTGAGTCGATTACTGAGTATAATCATACCATTGTACATTTTACTGGCAATGGATAAGAATACCATTTTCTTACACCTTTACTAGAATTGATCATTAAAAAAAAACTAATTTGACAGGTGAAAGACTAGTATCTTATTATGTGATATTTATTTTATTTCTGGTGAGGCTGAATAATTTTCCTATGTTTGTTAACTGCTTTTTATCCTTTGTAAATTGTTTATTTTTGACCTTTGTGTGTCCA
The DNA here is from genome assembly GCA_030035585.1 of Dugong dugon. Taxonomy (NCBI): domain Eukaryota; kingdom Metazoa; phylum Chordata; class Mammalia; order Sirenia; family Dugongidae; genus Dugong; species Dugong dugon. Next base: position 86,572,061 of record CM057460.1, on the reverse strand, counting down.
TGTTTTGGAGGTCACAGTGTTTTGTAATATTAGCAATTTTAGGAGTTATTTACATAAAAATATATTAATATGTACCCATTTTGATTTTGATTAGTAATTTTATAAAATGTATTAATGAAAATGAGTCGGAATCAATTTGCCAGCAATGAGTTTCGTTTTTGTTTTTTTGGTTTATTGATGAAAATAGCTTTTCTTATTATTATAAAAAGCAGTACATATTCTGAGCCAGGCTCTGTAATTCCTCCTTTAATCTAATGAGCACCACCATTTCCTTCCATTCAGTTCCCTTTGGGTTTAAGTTGGCTGGTGTCTATGGCTTACAACAAAGAAGCCCAACTGATAAACCCAGCAATAATCAATTAAGGAGTGCAATAAAAAAGGAGGATCTGATTCATTAGCAACCAGAACCATAAAATACCTAGGAATAAACTTAAAAGCAAGCATGCTAGGCATCCAGGAAGAGAGCTGTCAATCTTAGTTGAAGGATATAGGAAAAAATCTGAATGGAAGAGGACTCATTGTTACAAAAACGTCCATATTCTCCCAAATGACTGAGTAAATTCAAAGCCATTCCTGTGGGATTATTTGGAATATGACAAATTGGTTGAAATCTGGATAAAAGCAATGTGTGAGAATAGCCAGAAACTTCTTGAAAATTGCAACCTAATGTAAGGCAGTGATTAATATACAGCACCTTGTTTGTGCTTGGACCCCTGGTGGCCACAGCAGTTAAGAGCTCAGGCTGGTAACCCATCAGCTGCTCCTTAGAAATCCTCTGGGGCAGTTCTACCCTGTCCTATAGAGTCGTTATGAGTCGGAATCAACTCGATGGCAATGGATTTTTGTTTTGTTTTGTTTGTGCTTAGGGCAGACTAGACAGCTAAAGTGGAATAGAGTATGAAGACAAATCTAGGTAAATACAGAAATAATTTATGATAAGGGCCATTTCAGATTAGTGGGGAAAGGGATGGGTTTTTCAATAAATTGTATTTTGGAACAGTTGTGTCATGGTGTCCAAGACAGCACACTCCACTAGTTTTACTCCTACCTTGCTGTCCGTTCCTTCTTTGTCACACTTGTTGGCTTCTCTTTTGCCAACTAAGTGCACTAGCACTTGAACATAGGCCTTCTGCTTTTCTTTTCTAGATCTGCCTCATTTAGGACTCTAACTTTAAATACTAACTCTCTACAAATGAGCCCTACTTCTTCCTCTCCAGCCCTTACCTATCCCCTAAGCTCTAGTGTCATACATTAAATTACCTACTGGACACTCCATTTTAGACATCTAAAACTTAACATTTTCAAGACTGGAACAAGTAATTTCCCTTCCACTGCCACCCTCTGTCCCCTTCAAACATATACACATATACCTAGATTATAGCTTCCATGATACTTCTCATCCTGTTAAATACCATGGCAATCCTCCAAGTTGCTCAAGCCAAAAACTTGAGTCATCTTTGATTTCTCCCTTTTGTTTTTCATCCTCTAACATTCACTCTACCAGCACGTCCATTGGCTTTGCTTGAGAGGGAGTATAATCGGGTGGTTAAGAACATGAGCCATGGAGCCAGACTATCTAACTTTGGGCAAGTAATTTATGCTTGATCAAGTTGTCTCATCTGTAAAATAAGAATAATACTACTATCCAATATGTATAGTACCAATGGGGATTAAATGAGTTATTAAGAGATGGGAGCAGCAGCTGACACACATTGCATGTTCAATAAATATCACTTGTTATTATTGCTTCCAATCTATAACCTAAATCTGTCCATTTCTCACCATCTTCATGTGTACCATCCTAATCCAAGTCACCGTAATCCCTTCTAATTGGTCTCCCCACTTTCTCTACTGTCATCCACCTCCCCACCCCTGCACAATTCATTCTCCACTCAGTAGTTAAAGTGATCCATTAAAAATATAGATTGGACTAGATGCTCTCTTGCTTTAAAAGTTCCACTGGCCCCTTTAACATGTCCTGAAAGTCCCTGCCTCAGCTGGCCCCGACCCAACTCACTGACCTCATCTGGTTGTACTCTCTCCTTCTCACTCACTTTACTCCATCACAGTGGCTTTCATTCTGTTGCTTGAATACACCAGGCTTGCTCCAGCCTCAGAGTTTTTGCCTATGTTGGTGCCTCTGCTTACAACACTCTGTTCTTGGCTCTTCATATGACTGGATCCTCATCATCATGGTCTCAATGCAAATGTGTCATCTCAGAAGGGGCTTTTCCTGACCATCATATCTAATGAACTTCTACTAGGCTGTATATTACCTTGTTTATTTGTTTGTTTACTTTTTTATGTCTCTTCCGTGTAAGCTATATATAAGAGTAGGGACTTGACTTGTTTTTTCGCAATTGTATTTACAATGCTTAGAATGGCACTTAGTAGGCATTTAATAATTATATTGAATGAATTTCAGTAGATTGAATTGATGAATGAGTTTATAAAAACATCATGTTGGGTCCTTACCTTATACCTTACATAAAGGTAAATTCTCAATTGATTAAATCTCCAAACATAAAAAGTAAAACAATGATCATATTTAAGAAAATATGGGCAAACCTCTACGGTCCTGGAGTGGAAATGGTCTTTTTCAGTAATAAAACTTATTATGAAGCCAAAGGGAAAAATACTAACCAGTTTGGTTACATAAATCTAGGAAATTTTGTTCAACACAATGGTCAAAATTAAAAGGTCAAACAGACTGAGAGAAAATATTTAACAAAGAGACTTATGAATATAGACACAAAAATCCTCAACATAATACTAGCAAACTGAATCCAGTAATATATAAAATGATTATATACCATGGCCAAGTGGAATTTATGCCAGAAATGCAGGATTGTTTTAACACATAAAAATCAATCAATGTAATACACCATATTAACAGAATAAAAGACAAAAACACATGATCATCTCTACAAACACAGAAAAAGCATTTGACAAAATCCAACACCCTTTCATGATAAAAACACTCAACAAATTAGTAATAGAAGGGAAATTCCTCAACCTGATAAAGCCATCCATGGAAAACACACAGCTAGTATCCCACTCAGTGATGAAAGACAGACTTGTGCAACCACTACCACAATAAATTTTAGAAAAATTTTATCACCCCAAAAAGAAATTCTATACCCATTAGCAGCCACTTCCAATTTTCCCCCAACTTCCCTTCTCCAGCTCAGTCATAGACAACCAGTAATCTACTTTCTATTTCTGTAGATTTGCCTATTCTTAACATATCATATAATGGAATCATACAATATGTGGCCTTTGTATTTGGCTTCTTTCACTTAGCATAACGTTTTCAAGGTTCATCCATACTGTAGCTTGTTAGTACTTCATTTGTTTTTATGGCCAAATAATTTTCCATTGTTTAAGGGTATACCATATTTTATTTACCCATTCATTGGTTTATAGACATTTGATTCGGTTCCACTTTTTGGTTACTATGAATAATGCTGCTATGAATATTAGTGTACAAGTTTTTGTGTATGTTTTCAATTCCTTTCAATATACTCCTAGAGAACATACCTAGGCTAACTCTATGTTTAACTTTTTGAGGAACTATCAAACTTTTTTATAGTGACTTCACCATTTTACATTCCTACCAGCAATGTATAAGGGTTCCAGTTTTTGTTTGTATTTGCTTGATGCCTAATGATGTTGAGCATCTTTTCATGTGCTTATTCGCCATTTGTTTATCTTCTTTGGTTAAATGTTTATTCAAATCCTTTGCCCATTTTTTAAATGGGATATTTGTATCTTGCTGTTGATTTGTGAGAGTTCTTTATATATTCTGAATATTAAATGCTTATCAGATATGTGATTTGAAATGTTTTCTCCCAGTGTGTGGACTGTCTTTTCATTTTCTTTTCTTCGTCTTATTTTTTAATTGTGCTTTAGGTGAAGGTTTACAGAGAAAATTAGTTTTTCATTAAGCAGTTAATTCACATATTGTTTTATGACATTGGTTGCCATCCCCACGACATGTCAACATTCTTCCCTTCTCAGACTGGGGTTTCCCATTTCCATTCGTCCAGCTTTCTTGTCCCCCCACCCCCACCTTCTCATCCTTGCCCCTGGGCTGGTGTGCTCATTTAGTGTCACATATGTGGTGTGCTACATGTATTATTATTTGTTTTATAGGTCTATCTAATCTTTGGCTGAAGGGTGAAGCTCAGGGGTGACTTCAATACTGAGTTAAAAGGGTGTCTGAGGGCCATACTCTCAGGATTTCTCCAGTTTCTGTCAGAACAGTAAGCCTGGTCTTTTTTTGTGAGTTAGAATTTTGTTCTACATTTTTTCTCCAGCTCTGTCCGGGACGGACGCTCTGCTGTGATCCCAGTCAGAGGAGTCAGTGGTGGTAGCCAGGCACCATCTTGTGCTGGACTCAGTCTGGTGGAGGCTGTGGTAGTTGTGGTCCGTTAGTCCTTTGGACTAATCTTTCCCTTGGGTCTTTGATTTTCTTCATTTTCCCTTGCTCCAAATGGGGTGGGACCAGTAGACGGCCACTCACAAGCTTTTAAGACCCAGACGCTACTCACCAAAGTAGGATGTAGAACACTTTCCTTATAAACTATGTTATAACAATTGAGCTAGATTTCCACCTGAGACCATGGTCCCCAGCCCTCAGCCCAGTAACTCAGTCCCTGTGGGAGTTTGGATGTGTCTATGAAGCTTCTACGACTTTGCCTTGGTCAAGTTGTGCTGACTTCCCCAGTATTGTGTACTGTCTTACCCTTCACCAAAGTTATCACTTATCTATTGTCTAGTTGGAGCTCTGCTGACACAGTGATTAAGAGGTCAACTGCTAACTAAAAGGTCGGCAGTTTGAATCCACCAGCAGCTCCTAAAGTCCTATGGGGCAGTTCTATCCTGTCCTATAGGGTCACTATGAGTTGGAATTCACTCCACGGCAATGGGTTTATTTGGTTTTTGGTTTTTATTATCCAGTTAGTGTTTTTCCCTCCCTACCCTTCCTTTTCCTCGTAACCATCAAAGATTGTTTCTTTCTGTGTGTAAACTTTTTCATGAGTTTTTATAATAGTGGTTTCATACAATATTTGTCCTTTTGTGATTGAGTTATTTCACTCAGCATAATACCCTCCAGATTCATCTATGTTCTTTATCAGTGCGTAGTATTCCATTGTGTGCCTGTACCATAGTTTGTTTATCCATTCATCTGTCGATGGGCACTTAAATTGTTTCCATCTTTTTGCTGTTGTGAATAGTGCTGCAACGAACACGGGTTTGCAGATGTCTAGTTGTGTGCCGGCTTTTATTTCTCTAGGATGTAGTCCTAGGAGTGGGATTGCTGGATCATGTGGTACTTCTAGCTTTTTAAGAAAGCATCATGTCATTTTCCAAAATGGTTGCATCATTTTGCATTCTCATCAGCAGTGCATAAGAGTTCCAATCTTCCCGCGATTTCTCCAATATTTGTTATTTTCCGGTTTTTTTTTTTTTTTTTGATTCATGCTAGTAACATCGGGGTGAGATGGTATCTCATTGTAGTTTCGATCTGCATTTCTCTAATGGCTAGTGATAGCAAGCATTTCCTCATGTGTCTGTTAGCCACCTGAATGTCTTCTTTGGTGAAGTGTCTGTTCGTATCCTTTGTCCATTTTTTAATTGGGTTATTTGTCTTTTTGTTGTAGAGGTGTTGGATTTTCCTATAGATTTTAGAGATTAGACCTTTGTCAGATATGTCATAGCCAAAAATTTTTTCCCAGTCTGTAGATTCTCTTTTTATTCTTTTGGTGAAGTCTTTTGATGAGCGTAAGTGTTCAATTTTTAGAAGATCCCAGTTATCTAGCTTATCTTCTAGTGTTTTTGTATTGTTGGCTATGGTTTGTATCCTATTTATGCCATATATTAGGGCCTCTAGCATTGATCCTATTTTTTCTTCCTTGATCTTTAAAGTTTTTGGTTTTATATTTAAGTCTTTGAAACATTTTGAATTAATTTTTGTGTATGGTGTGAGTTATGGGTCTTGTTTCCTTTTTTTTACAGATGGACACCATTTTCACTTTCTTGATGACGTCCTTTGAAACACAAAAGTCTCTAATTTTGATGAAGTACAATTTATCTAGATTTTCTTTTGCTGTTTTTGATTTTGGTGTCATATCTGAGGAACCATTGCCTAATTCAAGGTCGTGAAGATTTACTTCTATGTTTTTTTCTAAGAGTTTTATAGTTTTAGCTCTTATATTTAAGTCTGTAGTTCACTTTGATTTAATTTTTTTATATAGTGTGAAGCAGGGGTCCAACTACTTCATTCTTTTGCATGTGGATATCCAGTTGTCTCAAAACCATTTGTTGAAAAAGCTTTCTTTCCTCCATTAAATTATTTTGGCACACTTGTTGAAAAAATACTTCTACATTTAAAAATCTGATATTTTGCTCTAATAGAAGGTGGTAGGATGAGATGGTGTTCTTTGGTCTTGATAATTTTCTGACATGCTGTTGAGCAGTTGTTACAGGTGTCATTAGTATTTGTAGATGGTTTTCACACAGAAAAATTGCTAATCTTACAACTCATGGCTCCGAGACAATAGATCCCTTCTTGCAAATTAGGAAAAACACACCCCAACTCTGAATTAAAATAAGGCGCCATTCTACGACCAAGGGAGCAAGGGATGGATTTGGGCCTTTTCTTACTCCCTTAGAAAGACATCTTTGTGTAGAGTACAAACTGCACAATCATTTGTGATAGCCCTGAATTTCATCTAAAACAATCCAAAGTGAGTTATGGAACCATCTAAACAGGACTTACAAAAGAGATTGTAAAAACTACCCACCTCTACCCTACAAAAAGAGGTTGGAGAGGCCAAGAGAGAGGGTATCTTTAGAGAGAGTTGTGCTGTGAGTCTAACTCCCTCCTGGTGGATAGGGTGGGAGATATTTCCTTTTCACTGTAAGTGAAGGTAGTTTCCTTTGGGACCACTTAGAGAGGGTCCTATGTAGTCCCTATAATATAGGGACCACATGTCTGACAAAGGCCTAAAAAAATACTAGCTCAAGCTACCTGTAGCCACAGAGTAGAGAGTAATAACTATAGTATCACTAACAGTAGGTCAGTATTTTATGGACAAAATTGAGCCATGAATGAGCAAGCCAGGCCAGAGTTGTCTAAATTCCTATTCAAAAAATCCTCCTGGAAGAGTGAGGAGACCTTAGCATAAAAGGTAGAAATTTTCTGCTAGATGCTCAGCGGCTAAAGAAGAATCAGAAATGACCAGCAGGAAAATACACATTTCCCTTTTTCAAAGCCCTTTCATATAAGAGATTCCCCCAAAGATGTGGACGTCTCCAAAAAATCCATAGAAGTGCCCATGAGGTAAAGTCAGGCTTACACATTCACGGAGTCTGAAAAGCGCCAACACCAGCTCAGGACAGTACCAATCTTTATTGGTATTTCCCCTGTTTTCTTGGCTCGTGTTTTCTCCCTCGTCCACACCGTCTCTAGAGGGACCAGAAGTCACTGCTAGTGAGTGGCAGGGAAGGGAAGCCAGAGTAAAGAGAGAAGCACCCAACCTCTCCCCATTTCCCACTGAAGGCACAAAGTGGGAAAAGATACTTAATTCAAATCAGTATCTCAATTTTAACTATTCAATGGAACTAGACATTTAATTGCTGACATAAATTTCTTTTTATGACTAAAAGTGTCCAATAAACATTACATTAGCTAATAATATGCACATATGCAACAGTCCCTGCCCTAAGGCAGGGGAAGAACTAATTCCACAGAGCGTGTTTGAACAAGCACTGTGTGTATGTGTAAAGGGAGGGAGAGTGAAGTTGTATTTTGTTTGCCCCCTAACCAGCACATTAGCACCGGCACCAGCTGCCATCAAGTCAATTCCGACTCGTGGCGACCTCGTGTGTGTCAGAGTACTACTATGCTCTATAGGGTTTTCAATAGCTGATTTTTCAGTAGATCATCAGGCCTTTCTTCCAAGGCACATCTAAGTGGACTCGAACCACCAACCTTTTGGTTAGCAGCCGAGTGAGTTAACTTTTCACAAATCCAAGGACTGCTGGCACTCTAACAGTGCCACTTATTCAATGTATCCATTCCTGAACTATCAGAACCAATATAAAACAACATGAAAAGTAGCCATGTCTCTTTAAATCAGATAGTGCCATTTCAAGAATCTTCTTTAAAGTAACTTTGATTCAATTCAAACAATACTTTAAGTAGTTCCCTAAAGAAATAACTGTACTATAATTTGGGCATTGATAGCTCTAACACAATTTAAACACGGCTTCATTCTTTCTGTCTTAATTCCATTCCAACCCACTGCATCCCTCTGTGTGTTGTTTTGATGATCCTGTCACTTAGGGTTCTTTGAGCTCATTTTCAAGGAGTCAACAATTAATGAAATGGACTCAGCAGAGGGATATATTTTCAAAGAATTCTCCACATGGTTTGAAACCATCCTATACAATTCCATCATACTTGATTGTAACACAAAGAGAAACAAAAAAGCTAATCATGACACAGAAGCAACTTCATGTCAAATAATGCCCATGAATGAGCCAATTTAGTAGACTGTGAATTTACTTAGCCTGTTTGAACATCCATAAAGGGGACTTAGCAACAACCGTATTTCCATATGCCAGGTGAAACCCTCAGAGGGAATAGGCCTCAGTTTAATAATGAAAGAGAAGGGAAAGAGCTGATAATTATTCTGTCTAAACAGTGTTTTGCGGCCTAACATTGATTGTGTCTTGAAATCTCCTTTGGGAATGGAGCAGGCAGCCTCTCCTTTGTTTTCACAAACCTCATACAAATTATTTAAACATTTTTGCAATTATTTTCCTGAAACTGGGTTTTGGCTCAATGCCTGGAAACCGAAAAGTGACATCACAGTGCACCCAAGAAACCAGAGCTGCAGGTTCCGAAAAATACTCTGGGATCCTAACAACTAACTGTCTTGGAGGCCAATTTCCATATCACCATGTAAACATGTGAGTCTTTTGGTACTTCTGCCTTTAGAGGGGCTTCAGATAAGGACACCATAAGTAAGCAAATGTTCAGGCAATTTAATTCTAGTTATCTTGCTATAACTTGACTGTTTGTGCAGTTTCCTTTAATGTCCTTTCTAACTATATGCGTAAAAAATATTTCTGTTGGCACTTTCTTAAAGCCTTGATGTGTCTATGACCCCCCTTTTTAATGTTAACCACAAAAAGAAGCCTGTCCCCCCTTTGCTGTGTCCCAGACCTTACTTATATCTAGTTACTCACAAGGATAATTTTATAATGAATGCAGATGACTGGCCTAAAAATGATGACCCTCTTTTGTACTATTACTTCATGCTGAGGACAAAGAGGATACAGGAAAATTACTCCTTGGCCCAGGAAGTTTATTAAAATGCTAAATGAAGGTCTGGCGGCAGCTCAAAGAACTTTAAATAACCTTGTGGTGGAAAACCTCCAAAACCTCTTTTTACCATCAGCTTAAACTAGGCTGACTGTGATGAAGAGTAAGAAAATAAGTAATTTCAAGAGTGCAACAACGCATCTATTTTTCAAAGGTAGCTCTGTCCAATGGTTACAGGAAAAAGAGACACAGCCTCCTCAGGAATGATGACGATAATTTATCACAACATGGTTTCGCCAGGTTCATAGCCAGTCCTCATCAGACTCAACATGTCAGGCGTGGCCGTGGTTACGCAGAAGGAAGTGTTATCACATCGTGGTCGATGCAGGCTTCTCTCTTGTTAGTCAACGCAAAACATGCCACTGACATGTTCTGTGAATAATGTTCTTGTGGCTAAAATTCCATGGAATTAAAACACAAAGTTACATGAAGTACCATGACAATTTCTATTCTAATTAAATCCTCTCTGGTGCCTGATTTACTCTATATGTGGTTTTGGCTCCTTGCAGAGTTGCTGGATCCTTTGACATTCAACAAGTTGCAGACTATCTAAAAGAGAAGAAACTACTGGGCAAAGGAGTTGAGCCTTGGTATTTATAAGTTATTGCTGGGGTATCTACAACTCTTATTAGAATTTTCAAGAAACCCAAAGGAATGAGGACACTGTGTACAAATTGAACAGGAAGAGAAGCTAACCTCTTAATGGGGTCCCAGGGAGACCACCATCCATCTGTCAGTTTGTCATACTTGGTGGCTTGCCTGTTGCAGGGTCACCCGTGGTGGACAGGTTTCAGAGAAGCTTCCAGACTAAGACAGATTAGAAAGAAAGACCTGGTGATCTACTTCGGAAAATTAGGCAACGAAACCCTATGGGTCACAACAGAATATTGTCTAATACAGTGCTAGGAAGTGAACCCCTAGGATGGAAGGCACTCAAAATACATAGTCACCGCAATAATGGACTGGAGCACACAAACAATTGTGAAGAGAGCACAGGACCAGGCAACATTTCCTTCTGTTGTACATGGGGTCACCATGAGTCTAAGCCAACTCAACAGCAACTAACAATAACAACAACAATAGGGAGAACAAAAGAGTTAGATCTCTGCAACCTCAGGCAATAAACACCGGAGAGAGGGAAAGTTTTCCTCAGAGGCCTTACATGGAGCTCTTATATCCTACTCTATGTCTCTGCTCTTTCTTTCGAGTCTGACTTCCTGACTTACAGATGGACAATCTCAGCTAATAGAGCTTGTCTCCTATGGCCTTCTTCCCAGCCCCTAAAGCTGTCCTCACTGAGGGTTCCTGGCCTCCATCTGCAGGTGTTCTGTCAACCTCTCCCCTGCAACTGAGCTCCCCAGGCCCAACCTTACTCAGGAAAGACTTAAGGAAATTGAGCCGGGTATCCAATATCATGCTGTTGGCCAACTTGCATGGCATGTGGCCCTTAGTTCTGATACCTGGGCTTGCAAGACCTTCTCCTATCTAAGTCACTGTTCTTGTGACTTAGTATGTTCCCATCTATTATGAAACCTTCTAGAACTAAAATCCACCTTATTTTTCACCTCCCAGGCTGCTCCTGAATGTCAGAACAAAGGCTGAAACTCTCAATCCTAGAATGTCAACAGCTTCTGGATTCTTTCTTTGGCATCATGTTCCAGCACTAAAGTCGTCTGACTGGGCGACAACCAGTTCCTGCACTGTTGGACTGAACTTCATTCCAGTTGTGTCCCACTGCCCGCCTCAGCATAGAAGGCAGAGACAGCTCCTTCTGCCCTTTCCAGTCCATCCTGCCTCGCTCAGTTAACCAGGCCATCTCAGGCAATGCCCTCAAATAAGAAGGCTTGAGTTGAAGCGGCAAACTTTCCCCTGCCCAGTGCTAAATGAAGCTGGAAACACAATTCAGATGATCCTGCACTAAAAGCTATGCTTCTACCTTTGTAGCTGCCATACTTGTCAAGGCTTATAGGACAGTTAATATCATATATGCTATTTACTGATGAATTTGAGAGTATTATTACACAGCCACTGAAAATCTTAATTTTGTAAAATACTTCATGCTTTAGGAAAATAAAACCAAAACCCATTGCCTTCAAGTCAATTCCAATTCCTATCAACCCTATAGGACAGAGTAGAACTGCCCCATAGAGTTTCCAAGAAGCAGCTGGTGGATTTGAACTGCCAACCTTTTGGTTAGCAGCCAAGTTCTCAACCACTTCACCACGATGATTTAATGTTTCAGGGAAAAGCAGGATACAGAGCTATATAAAGCCGTATGATTTCATTGTGGCAGGTATCATGTGGGATTTTGGCTGCTCAGCATCTAAACTCCTTCTCAGGTTTGGGGAATTTCCTACCTTGTGATTCTTCATGCCCAGTAAAGCCTGCCTACCTTTACAGAGACAAGAAATTAAGAGCCTCTCCATAACCACTCCCTTACAGCCGGGGTAGGCATATGGCCTGGATTTCACCAAGTACCCAGACCCACCCAAACTTGGAGTTGGGACCTAGTGACCCACAGAAGCAAGGACAGTGGAGAGTCCATCCTGTTAGTGACAGCAGCACAGTTTCCAGGATAGCAGGGCTGGCAGTAGCCTAAGTATAAGCTTCAGTGAAAGGTGATCATTGTGGCAGCCTGGGAGCCTTACCAGAATGATTCTGTGGCATGATCTGGCCCGTGGTTCTGACTTCCCAGTCTCCCTTGTTTACCCCTACTCTGCCTGTTTTCCAAAACTGGTTCTCCAGGCTTTCCTGTGAATTTCTGAGCTACCAAATATCTTCTCAATAATTTGCTTTCACTTAACAGAGCCATAACTCTTTCTATTGCTTGCAACTAAGAATCCTGACTAGTACACCAGCATTATTTAAAATATAATGAGAAAAGACTTGATTACATCATATGTTAATAAAAGTTATTACTAGGTGTGGAGGGTCACATATAATTTTAATTGTTTTCATGTTTCTTGTATACATTTTCTAAAAATTTTAGTAAAAACTGTATTGCCTTTGTAATCAGGACAAAAGTAAGTCTTAAAATTTGAGATTGCTTTGAATCCCTCGTACCCATAGGAGTTAGAAAACAATTGTTTGATTACCTGAAGGATCCATTTTGCTTCTATCGGAATGAGGTACCTGGTGACTTTGACCTTGCTCTGAGCCAATCATAGTTACTGAGGTAAGAGAAACACCATTATGTTTTGAAAAGGTATCTGAGACTAATTCTTACCTGCAATCCTAACCAACAAATATTTTTTGTTTTAGAGTTCGGTAGTTCTTTGAAGAGAAAATTGGACTATATATGGGGAACTTAAACACCATCCGAAACAATAAAGAATTTCTTCTTAGCATTGATACTTATAAATGTGTGGGTATAAGCACAGAATGTCACTCTTTGGGTTCTTTGTTGGTTTCTCTTAACCAGGCATCCCAACAGTCTTGTGAATACTAAGAATAACCCATCAGTGATTCATGCAGTTGGCCTGAGTGGTTACCAGTAATGGTGTGAGTAGCACAGGGGAAGATGTATAATAGCTTCCTTCCTTAGAACAAATTCCAGCCTCTGAGAAAAAGCCCCCCATTGTTAGGAAGCAGTGATAGGCTTGTTTCTCCCTATAAGAGCATGAGGGGTTTTTGGTGCCCGAGCCTCACACTAGGAGACTGCCTGCTTTCAACCATGGATGAGAGATCAAAGTTACACGGGTTGATGGTCGCCTGCAACTCCATCAACACTACTAAAAAAGAAGTCAAGAAAACTCCATGGATCTGAATCAGTTTTGGTTACTGCGTCGCTGCAACCCTCAAGAGTGTTGGGACCACATTGATCATGCCAACTGAGACAACATATCATATCAGAGTGGAAGAAGAAGGAAATTTTTTTCTGACAGAGGTGGCATTAGATCTCAATCCAACCATCAATCAGCTGTGTGATTTGCATGAGTTACTTGATCTCTCTGAGTCTCAGTTTCACCATCAGAATGCAGATAAAAAAAAGACCCATGTCATGATGTTAAAGTAGATAATATATGTAAAAGCTTCCAGTATAGTTCTGGCTACAACTGGTACTCAGTAAATGTAAGCCCCTTCTCATCCATGACACCTTCCCATTCTTATTTTTCTGGGAAAATCTTTATCTAGAAAGATTAACTTCAGATACAGTTTTGCAATAAGATGGTTACTTTCTTTAAAGCTCTTAAATCTGATAAAAGGATACAGTTACGTTCTAATTATTCTCCCAAAAGAGATGCATTACCCAAACCATGAAAAATTGTTGATAAATTCTCAGTTAGCTGAGCAAATGCTTTGCGTCAATATTGCATGTGACAAACAGATGTTCACTTAACCTGTAGGAATCAGTATTAAAATCCAGGAAAAATGTATAAGAGTTCATGAAATTGAATAATTCAACAACAACAACAAAGGATTGACATTTGTTTGGTGAGCATGCCAAGCTTCAAGAGATAATCAGCACTCTCTTCAGTTTATTGAATGAGGGAAATACTCCATATTGGGTAAAATGCCTTCATAAATTGTTTGGGTATGGATAATTAGCTTGGACATTAAGATACAGCTTCCCATATCCTTCCAAAAAGCATTTTTCTTGCCAACATGTAAATGGGACTCCAGACTCTGTTTGAAAAGGTGACGTAAGAATGGAACGGCAGAAAGAAGGAAAATCAAAGCGCAGAAGAAGCGCTGTCAAAAAAAAATCAATAATTTTGCTACTGAGAAATTGCCACCATCCTTATCCAAGAAGGGGTAGAAAGGTGAGACCAAGCCAACTTGTGTGATAAATGAGTTTATAAAGTAGCCTGCATCAGGAGACTAATTTAACTGGCTACTTTAAGCGTGATAATATACCACACCTCCTACAGATCTTTCTTTTATTAAAATCTTAAAATTAAGCTGAGTGTAAGGCATATCATGTCTACCTTCATGTTACAAGCAACACCAACTGCTACCAGGGCATAACAGCATTCATTATTATTATTACTACTCTCTACCAAAAATATTAAAAACAAAATGAGATATTTTTTTCTTCTTGACATTTTAGACAATTTCAAGTCATAGAAGGAGAAAGAAAAAAAAACTATTTCTACTACCTCCTGGGACATTTGAGGCCTCATTAAACCTACTGATGTTCCCAAATTGAAGTCATATAACCAAGCTGAGATTTTTTTTAAAATTTTTTATTGTGCATTAGGTGAAAGTTTACAGAGCAAATTATTTTCCCATTCTATATTTTGCACATAAAGTGTTCCATGACATTGCTTTCATTCCCCACAATGTGTCAGAACTCTCCTCATTTTCACCCTTATCTCCCCCTTTACTTTCATTCTGATTTTCTACCCCTTCCTGCCTTCTCATCTTTGTTCTTTGGCAAATGCTGCCCATTTGATCTCGTATAATTGATTGTTCTAAGGAGCATGTTCCTCTCGTGTCTTATTGTTTATTTTATGGGCCTGTCTATGGTTTGGCTGAAAAGGGGTCTCCAGGAATGTCTTCAGTTCCAGTGTAGAGGGATGTCTTAGAGCCATAGCCTTCGGGGTTCCTCCTGTCTCTGTCAGACCAGTAAATCTGGTCTTTTTTGTGAATTTGATTTTTTGTTCTACAATTTTCTTCCTGCTCTGTCCGGGACACTCTGTTGTGATCTCAGTCAGAGCAGTCAGTAGTGGTAGCCAGGCACCATCTAGTTCTTCTGGTTTTGGGGTTGTGTAGGCTGTGGTTCATGTGGTCCATTAATCCTCTGGACCAATCGCTCCCTTCTATCTTTTGTTTTCTTCACTCTCCTTTGCTCTCGATGGTAAGAGACCTATAGTTCTATCTTAGATGGCTACTTGCAAGCTTTTAAGGCTACTCACCAAAGTACAATGCAAAACTTTGTCTTTATGAACTATGTTGTGCCAACTGACATAACTAACCCCAAGTCTACAGTCTCTCATCTTCGAGCCTAGGAACTTCTTCCCATAATGTGTTTGGTTATGCCAAGCTGAGATTTAAACTAAGGAGTTTTGACTGTCTACATTTATAAACACATAGATATGTGTTCTCAGGTTTAAAACTCAGTTTCTCACTCCTCTACTAGTTGCATGGTATCAAGGTAATTCATGTTCTACTGGCTATCACTTTCTGTGTTAAGAGAAAGATAAGGTATTTAGGAGATGATTTCAATTTTAAAATATAATTTCACCCAAGTTCCATATCTCTCTTATTAGAATAACTGGTAGAGAAAACATCTCTGGATTAGGAACACAGTCTAAAACCATAGAAGAGTGTAATCCAGACAACACTTGCCTCCTAAAATGCTAAGAGAACTGATAAAACCAGTGAAAAGTTAAATGTATAAATCTGGAGCTCTCACAAAGGGCTGTGTTTGTGCAGCAACATAGGTCCTGCTCTTAGAACCTCCAAATCTCACTTCTGTATATAAAGGAAATACTGAGAAAAATGGGTAAAAGTACCCAACACAGTATTACAGCTTGTGTTCTTGTGATATTGATAAGGATGGTAATAGATGTTCTACAAAACAGCCATCAAAAAACCAAAAACATTGTAAGGTCAAATGAAGTTAGGAAGTTCTGCGTTAAACGAGGTGAAACAGGTTTTTCTCTGTTTTTTGATTGTTGGTGTTTGTTTGTTTTTTTAACTTAAATAATCCTTAAAGCCTCTAATAAAGGTGCCATTATATGTTCAAAAGGGTAGCAATAATATTATAGAGTTTTCCTCCTGCAAGAAAAAGCTAGGATTACCTATTAAAACAG
The DNA here is from genome assembly GCA_030035585.1 of Dugong dugon. Taxonomy (NCBI): domain Eukaryota; kingdom Metazoa; phylum Chordata; class Mammalia; order Sirenia; family Dugongidae; genus Dugong; species Dugong dugon. Next base: position 86,555,906 of record CM057460.1, on the reverse strand, counting down.
ATAGCCTGCTGAAACACTTTACAGAATTTCAAGCTTCCTACAGTGAAGCTGTATTAATTTGTTTTTTAATTGGAGAAAAAAAATTCTTCTCCTTTCTGCACCCTTACATTCAATCCAACAGTAAATCCTGTCAGCTCTAACTCCAAAGTATATCCTGAATCTAAGTACTTCGCACTAGCTCCTAAGACCATAGCCCTAGTCAAAGTCTCGTCTTCTTTCTCCTGAATTGATACAAACCCCACCACCACCCCCAGTAAGTCACCTCTGGCCACCACTCTGGCCTCTTCCCACTCCATCTGATTCCTGCACAGAGCAGCAAGCCAAAGGAATTTTCCTGAAGTATAAATCAGATTACATATTTCCCCTGCTTGAAACTCTCCAAAGGCTTCTCCCTGAACTAGAATAAAATCCAAATTCCTGCTGTTGGCCCTCAAAGCCCTACCTGATGTGATACCTGTTTGTCTGTCTTCTTTCACAGCCCTCCCCTCTTTCTTGCTGCACATGCTCTAGTCACACTGGCTTCTCACTGTCTCTCCACATACAAAGCTCCTCCCACTCTGGGGGCCTTTATTCTTGTGTGCCCTCTGCTAAGAATACTCTTGCTCCACATCCTCACTCAACTCTCTTATTTTCATCGTTCCCATCCCAACTCACGTCACCTCCTCCAAGAGCTCTTCCCTGACCACTCATTTAACTGAAGCAACCCACCACTTATTTAATCTTCTTCATTAGCATTTATTTCAGCTTGAAGTGATCAAATTTATTTCTCTGCATGTTTATTCTCTTTTTTTCTCTGCTAGAATATAACCTCCTTGAGAACAGGGACTCTTACTCAATTCTGTTCCCACAGTGCTTAGAATAATGCATAGAGCATAGTAGCTACTCAATATATATTTGAAACGAGACTACCGAAAAGGACATTTGTTGATTTTTCCATAGGACACAGTGTTAAAAATCTAATCCTCAGCATAGATCTGTCAGCTATATGTCATCCTCATTTTGCAGCAAGGGAAATGCAGATTAAGAGAGGCCAAGCAACTTCTCCAAAGTATCACAGTTAGTTCTTTTCTATATGTTATACCAATAATATGCTTGGGAAAAGATATCTCCAAACATTTTACCTTATAATCCCTCAAAACCATAACAATGCAAACTACTCCCCAGTCCCTCATAATTACTACCACAACAAGGCCCATAGTTTCTCTTTCTCGTAATTGCAAAATATATTGACATCTCATTGATTAGTCACTTGTCTGCTCTAAATAGGTGACTTTTTAGATAACTAAAGCTTGCTTGTTGAAAGTCAAAACTCCATTTATTTACGTCATGTTTGGTAAAATGTTTTTCAAATGTACTGTATATTTCTCAGTCTTCTTAAACAGTGTATTTAGCAGAATTTAATGTTTTCTGAATAACATGGTAATTTTAGAAACATCAGTTATTATTCTGAACAAAAAGAATTTTCTATTAATCATGACAGGATTGGCTACATAATTTGCAAGGCCCAAGGCAAAATGGAAATGCAGAGTCTCCTTGAAGATTCATGTCTTTAATCAAATATGGAAAGTTTTCAGCCATTATTCTTTCACATATTTTTCAGCCTCTTTCTCTCTTTTTTCCTTCTAGGACTTCTATAATGTGCATATCGGTATGCTTGCTGGTGTCCCAGAGGTCCTAAGGCTCTATTTATTTTTATTAATTCTTTTTTCTTTCTGTTACTCAGATTGGGTAATTTCAATTTCCCTGTCTTCAATTTCACTGATTCTTTCTTCTACCTGTTCAAATCTGCTGTTCAATCCTTTTAATATTTTTTTTATTTCATCTATTATACTTTTCATCTCCAGAATTTCTATTTGTTTCTTTTTATACTTTCTACCTTTTTATTGATATTCCCTATTTTTTTTTACACATTGTTCTCTTGATTTCCTTTAGGTCTTTGTCCATGGTTTCTTTTAGCTCTTTGAGCACATTAAAGATAGCTAATTTAAATTCTTTGTTAGGGGGATTCGGGCAGACATGGCTGTGGCAGCATGCTTGTCCATTTTCCCCTTCTTGCCTATTCTGTAATATTCTCTGGACTTGGATAGACATGGCTGTGGCAGCATGCTTGTCTACTTTCCACTTTTGTCCTTTTGAATATATACCAAATAAAACTTTCTTTTTCACTTTACTAAACTTTGTGATGTTTTTCCCTACAACAGTTAATCGCACTGTGAGCAGGATCTGAAGCTACAAATCCAGTCAACTTCGAAGAGACCTGGACTGCAGAGCAGAAGCCGGCAAAGAAAGGTCCTATCTTCTGGACCCACCTGTTCCCACTCCATGTCCCTTCGACACTGACCAGGTGACTGCTCTCAGAAAATGAACCTTTGCTTACTCTTTGTTGTTCTCTTTCTCATGTTTTCTTAAGTTTTGTTTGGCATATTTGTTTGTAAAACCAGTTAATTGATTAAGGAGAATCATTCTTAGATTTTTGCTTGATCATTTGTTTAAGAGAGGCATTTAGTAACTCTTTAAGTGAACTACAGTTTAGGCCTGGATTTGGGCGTTTGAAGAGGTAATTCTATTTTCAAAGAGCTGTGAGTCACGATAAGCTGCAAAATTCAGACTTTTTTTTTTTCTCTTTTTTTTTTTATTGTTACTTCAGATGAAGGCTGACAGAACAAATAGTTTCTTATGAAACAGAATTACACATGTTGTTTTATGACATTGGTTAACAACCCCACAACATATTAACCCTCTAACTTCTCAACCCTTTTTTTTTGGTGAAAATACACATAGCCAAAGGTACACCATTTCAAAAATTTCTACATGCACAGTTCAGTGACACTGACTACGCTCTTTGAATTGTGCTGTTATTCTCACTTACGATGAAGGCTTACAGAACAAAACAGTTTCTCATTTAACAGTTACTATAAATGGTGCCCTATGACAATGGTTAACAATCTCACAACACATCAACAATATCCTTACTCAACCTTGGGTTCCTTATCACCAGCTTGCTTCTCCCCTTCTGCTTTCTGGCCCTTGCCACTGGACTCCTGTACCTCGTTAGTCTCATTTCGTTTTATGGGGCTGTCCACTCCCAGGCTGAACAGTGAACCCCAGAGGTAACTTCACCACTGACCTAAAAAGGTGTCTGGGGTCCATACTCTCAGGGTTTCTACAGTCTCCTTTAGGGCAGTGAATCTGGTCTTTTTTTTCTGAGTTAGAATTATGCTCTACATCCTTCTACAGCTCTTTCCGGAACCCTTTGTTGCGATCCTGGTCAGAGCAGTCAGTGGTGGTAGCCGGGCACCATCTAGCTGTACTGGACTCAGTCTGGTGGAGGCCTTGGTAGCGGTGGACAATTAGTCCTTCAGAATAATCTTTTCCTTGTATCCTGTTCTCTTCATTCTCCCTTGCTCCTGAAGGGATGAGACCAATGGAGTATCATAGATGGCCGCTCACAGGCTTTTAAGACCCCAGACACTACTCACCAAGGTAGAATGTAGAGCACTGTCTTTATAAGCTGTGTCATGCCAACTGAGCTAGATGATCCCTGAGACCACGGTCCCCAGAGCCCTCCCCCCAGGAATTCAGTCCCTCAGGGAGTTTGGATGTATCTATGGGGCTTCCATGACCTTTCCTTGTACAAGTTGTGCTAGATTCCCCTGTATTGTGTACTGTCTCACCCTTCACCCAAGATACCACTTACCTATTGTCTACTTAATACTCCCCCCCCATCCCTGGTAACCAACAAAGATTGTTACATTTTGTGTGTGAACTTTTTCATGGGTTTTTACAATAGAGGTCTCATACAATATTTGTCCTTTTGTGATTGACTTATTTACTCAGCATAATGTCCTCCAGTTTCATCCACGTTATGAGATGGTTCACAGATTCATTGTTGTTCTCCCTCGTTGCATAGTACTCCACTGTGTGTATGTACCATAGTTTGTTTATCCATTCATCTGTTGATGGGCATCTAGGTTGTTTCCATCGTTTTGCTACTGTGAACAATGCTGCCATGAACATAGGTGTGCATATGTCTATTTGAGTGATGACTCTTATTTCTCTAGAATATATTCCTAGGAGTGGGATTGCTGGATCGAATGGTAGGTCTATTTCTAGCTTTCTGAGGAAGCGCCATATCATTTTCCAAAATGGTTGTATCATTTTGCATTCCCATCAGCAGTGCATAAGTATTCCAACCTCCCCACAGCCCCTCCAACATTTGTTATTTCCAGTGTTTTTGATTCATGCCAGTAATGCCGGGGTGAGATGGTATCTCATTGTGGTTTTAATTTGCATTTCTCTAATGGCTAGTGATCACGAGAATTTCCCCATGTGTGTGTTAGCCATTTGAGTGTCCTCTTTGGTGAAGTGTCTGTTCATTTCCTTTGCCCATTTTTTAATAGGATTATTGGTCTTTTTGTTGTAGAGGTGTTGGGTTTTCCTGTAAATTATGGAGATTAGAGCTTTGTCTGACTTGTACTGTCCAAAAATTTTTTCCCAGTCTGTAGGTTCTCTTTTAAGTCTTTTGGTGAAGTTTTTTGAAGAGCATAGGTGTTTGATTTTTAGAAGATCCCAGTTATCTACCTTATCTGTTGGGGTTTGTGCATTGATGGTTATGGTTTGTATCCTGTTAATGCCATGTATTAAGGCTTGAAGTGTTGGTCCTATTTTTTCTTCTATGAACTTTATAGTTTTAGGCTTTATATTCAGGCCTTTGCTCCATTTTGAAGTAGTTTTTGTATACGGTGTGAGGTACGGGTCCTGTTTCATTTTTTTGCAGATGGATATCCAGTTTTGCCAGCACCATTTGTTAAAAAGACTGTCTTTTCCCCATTTGATGGACTTTGGGCCCTTGTCGAAGATCAGGTGACCGTAGGTGGATGGATATACATCTGGGTTCTCAATTCTGTTCCATTGGTCAATGTATCTGTCATTGTACCAGTACCAGGCCGTTTTGACTACTGTGGCTGTATAGTAGGTTCTGAGGTCAGGTAGTGTGAGTCCTCCAACTTTATTCTTCTTCAGTAGTGCTTTACTTATTCGGGGCTTCTTCCCTTTCCATATAAAGTTAATGATTAGTTTTTCCATCTCTTTAAAGAATGTTGTTGGTATTTGAATCGGGATTGCATTGTATTCATAAATTGCTTTGGGTAGAATTGTCATTTTCACAAAGTTTAGTCTGCCTATCCAAGAGCATGGTATGTTTTTCCATTTATGTAGATCCCTTTGGGTTTCTTGTAGCAGTGTTTTGTAGTTTTCTTTGTATAGATCTTTTATATCCCTGGTAAGATTTACCCATAAGTATTTTATCTTTTCAAGGGGTATTGAAAATGGTATTGTTTTACTGATTTCCTTTTCATCATTCTCCTTATTGGTATATAGAAATCCAACTGATTTTTGAATGTTTATCTTGTATCCTGCTACTCTGCTGAATCTTTCTATTAGTTCCAGTACATTTCTCGTGGAGTCTTTCAGGTTTTCTGTGTATAGTATCATATCATCTGCAAACAGGGACAGTTTAACTTCTTCGTTTCCAATTTGGATGCCCTTTATTTCTTTTTCTTGCCTTATTGCTCTAGCTAGAACTTCCAGCACAATGTTAAACAAGAGTGGTGATAAAGGGCATCTTTCTCTTGTTCCTGTTTTCAAGGGGAATGTTTTCAGCCTCTCTCCATTAAGAATGATGTTGGCCGTTGGTTTTGCATAGATGCCCTTTATTGTGTTGAGAAATTTCCCTTCTATATCTATTTCATTGAGAGTTTTTATCAGGAATGGGTGTTGGACTTTCTCAAATGCCTTTTCTGCATCAATTGAGATGATCATGTGATTCTTTTCTTTCCTTTTATTTATGTGGTGGATTACGTTGATTGATTTTCTAATGTTGAACCATCCTTGCATATCTGGTATGAATCCTGCTTGGTCATGGTGTATTATTTTTTTGATATGATGCTGAATTCTGTTGGCTAGAATTTTGTTCAGAATTTTTGCATCTATATTCATGAGAGATATCGGTCTGTAATTTTCTTTTTTTGTGACGTCTTTGCCTGGTTTTGGTATCAGCATTACGGAGGCTTCATAGAATGAATTTGGAAGTGTTGCTTCCTCTTCTATGCTCTGAAATAGCTTGAGTAGTACTGGTGCAAGCTCTTCTGTAAATGTTTTGTAGAATTCTCCAGTAAAGCCATCTGGGCCAGGGCTTTTTTTGGTTGGGAGTTTTTTTATTCCTTTTCAATCTCTTCTCCTGTTATGAGTCGGTTCAGATTTTCAACATCACTTTGTTGTAGTTTTGGTAGACCGTGTGTTTCCAGAAATTTATCCATTTCCTCTAGGTTTTCAAATTTGCTGGAGTATAGTTTTTGTGTAATATTCTGTTATAATGCATTTTATTTCAGTTGGGTCTGTTGTAATGGCCCCCATTTCATTTCTTATTTTGGTTATTTGTGTCCTCTCCTGTTTTTCTTTTGTCAGTCTGGCCAGTGGTTTGTCGATTTTGTTGATTCGTTCAAAGAACCAACTTTTGGTTTTGTTGATTCTTTCTATTGTTTTTCTGTTCTATTTCATTTATTTCTTCTCTGATCTTTACTATTTCCTTTCTTTCGGTGGTTGTGGGCTTTTTTTGCTACTCTCTATTTGTTTGAGTTCTGTAGTTAATGTTTTGATTTTGTCCCTTTCTTCTTTTTGGATATGTGCATCTATTGCTATAAATTGTCCTCTGAGGCCTGCCTTTGCTGTGTCCCAAAGGTTTTGGTATGATGTGTTTTCATTCTCATTTGAGTCTAGGAATTTTTTTATTCCATCTCTGAGTTCTTCTATTACCCAGTGATGTGTAAGCAGAGTATTATTCAGTTTCCATGTAGTTGATTTTTTTTCCTTGCTCTTTCTATTGTTAATTTCTTCCTTGATGGCATTGTGGTTAGAGAAGATACTTTGAATTATCTCAACGTTTTGGTTCTTGTTGAGGATTGCTCTGTGGCCTAAGATGTGGTCTATTCTGGAGAACGTTCCATGTGCATTGGAAAAGAATGTGTACTTTGCAGCGGTTGGATGGAGTGTTCTATATATGTCTATGAGGTCAAGTGGGCTGATTGTGCCCTTTAGGTCTTCTGTATCTTTGCTGAGTTTCTTCTTAGTTGTTCTGTCCTTTACTGAGAGTGGTGTGTCGAAGTCTCTTACTATTATTGTGGAACTGTTAATTTCTCTTTTCAGTGTTGTTAAGTTGGTTTTATGTATTTTGGAGCCCTGTCATTGCGTGCATAGATGTTTATTATGGTTATGTCTTCATGATGGATCATCCCCTTAATCATTATATAGTGTCTTTCTTTGTCTTTTATAGTAGATTTTGTTTTAAAGTCTATTTTATCTGAGATTAGAATTGCCACTCCTGCTCTTTTTTGGTAGTTGTTAGCTTGATATATTTTTTTCCAACCTTTGACTTTTAATAAATTCACATCTTTGTTTCTAAGGTGTGTCTCCTGTAGACAGCATATTGATGGATCCTGTTTTCTTATCCATTCTGTCACTCTCCGTCTCTGTATGGGTGCATTGAGTCCATTTACATTCAGTGTAATTATTGATAGATGTGGGTTTGTTGCTGTCATTTTGTAGTGCTTTTTCTGTGGTGCTGACGGTTTCTTTGTTCTTCTTACTCTCTTGTGCTGAGTTACTTTTGTTTGTGGATTTCTTTTTCATTTCTCTTGTTTTTGTAAGTTCTGTTTTTGCTGAGACTTTATGTTTTTCCTCTTTTTTTTAATGAGTATGTTTGCTAACTTTCTTTGTGGTTACCATAAATTTTACCCTTATCTTTCTAAGTTTGAAGCAGTCAACCATTACTTGGTATCGCCTTGCCTTCCTCTCCATTAGAAGGTTCAATACCCATGCCGTTTATTCCCTTTTATTGTTTTGATGTTGTTATCATTTACTGATTAACTGCTCTGATTCCCTGTTGTATTTCTTTTGGTTTTGGATAGTCCTCGAGAGTTCATTTCCTAGATTCGTATCTGGCTGGTACGATCCTGCTTCCTAGGTTCTGCCTGTGAGCTGAAGCTGTTTGTCTTAAGATCAAAGAACTCGCTTTAATAATTCTTGTACGTTTGGTTTGACTTTTACATATTCCCTTAAATTCTGTTTATCTGGAAATGACCTAATTTCACCATCAAATTTGAACGAGAGTTTTGCAGGATATATCATTCTTGGCCGACAATTTTTTTCTTTCAAGATTTTATAAATGTCATCCCATTGCCTTCTTGCCTGCATGGTTTCTGCCGAATAATCTGAGCTTAGTCTTTTTGTTTCTCCTCTGTATGTAACTTCTTGTTTTTCACAAGCTGCTCTCCGGATTCTTTGTTTGTCTTTGGTTTTGGCGAGTGTGAATATGATATGCCTTGGTGATTTTCTTTTGGGGTCTCTTCTATATGGGGTTCGTTGAGCTTCTTGGATGGCTGGCTTTTCATCTTTCATGATATTGGGGAGGTTTTCTGTCAGCAGTTCCTCAATGTTCCTCTCTGTGTTTTCTGTTTTCTCCCCCTGTTCTGGAATTCCAATCACTCGTAAATTTTGCTTTTAATTGTCTCCCACATAACTCTCAGGGTCTCTTCATTTTTCTTTGTTCTTTTTTCTGAGTTTTCCTGAAACAAAGTTGTATCCAAGTATTTGTCTCCAGTTCCACTGATCCTGTCTTCCACCATTTCAAATCTGTTTCTCAGCCCTTCTATGACATCATCCATTTCTGACATCTTGTTTTTTATCTTTTGGATTTCTAATTGTTGTCTTTGAATAATTTCTGTTTATGAATTTATTCTGGCATTTTGTTCCTGCATTATTTTCCTGAATTCTTCCAATTTTTTGTCCATATTTTCCATGAATTTGTCTATTTTTTCCTCATATTTGTCAGTTTTTTTGCCTCAGTTCTTGGAGAATGCTGAGTATTAGAGATTTGAATTCCCTATCAGATAGTTCTAGCGCATTTTCTTCCAGAAGAGAGTCATCTGGTGTTTTATTTTGAATGCCTACTGGAACCATCCTGTCCTGTTTTTGTAAATGTTTTGTGATTGTCTGCTGTCTTCGGGGCATTCAGTAGTTATTTTTCTCGTTTATTGACTGTAGATTTGTTTCGTCCCTGTTTTAAAAAAAAAATTTGACCATGTCTGAGCAGGCAGATTGTGTGTTCTTTGTTGTTTGCTCATCTGTGGGCACAATACTTTCCACCTCCTTCTTCAATTGGCAGGGTCAGTCATTCAGATATGGTATGGCAGGTCAGGTCTAGCTGAAGAGGAGTTACTGGGATGGGTTGTTTGTGGCACTTACTACAGCCACCAGAGCGGGTCGGTAATCAGTGTAGGGCAGGTTCCAGTAGGCCGTGCCTGTGCTGCTGGTGGTGTGATGTCAAGTGCACGGTGCAGGTAGGCAGGATGCAGCGGGGAGATTGTTATGTGTGGAGCTAAGATGGATATGGGAGAGAGGAGAGAGGAACAGGAGCCAAAAACATACAAAGAAACAAAACAGAATGCTAGGGGAGCTTGCCGTTGGAGTGGAGAGATGAGAGACTATGAAATGGAGAAAAACAGAAAGGGGAGGAGGAAGAAAAGAAAATAATGAATAAATAAGAATCAGAAAGGTTAAAGAACTGCAAATTCCCAGGGATCCCACCAGCTCAGTTATGAGGTCTGGGGAAGTTGCTCTCAGGTGTTGCAGTACAGCTTGGCTAGAAGGTGTAGAGGTATACAACACCAGGTATTCAGGGAACAGAAAGAGAAGGAAGATATAGAGAGGAGAAACTGAGCAATGAAGAAAGACAAAAAGGGAAAAAGAAAATAAAACAAATAAAAAAAACAAGGAAGGTCCCCAAAGAAATGGAAAATAAAAAAAAAAAAAAATGTAAAAAGAAATGCCCTCAGGGATCCCTCTGCACATCTGTGGAAGCCGAAGGGGAATCTCCCTGCCATGCAGCTCAGCCTGCCCAGAAAGGGCTCCCGACTCAAGAAAAGGAAAAGAAAACAAACAAACCATTCAAAACAAACAAACAAACAAAAGCCCCAGGATCCCACCAGCGTGGCAGCCCAAACTGGGAAGCAGCTCCACACTCGAACGGACCTCCGCAGCCCCTCAGGAAGAAGCAAAGATGGTGCATGGAGCGAGGTACTCAAGGGAAAAGAGGGGGAGGTGGGGAGGGGCAAGGAAGAAATATAAAGAAGCAGAAAAAAAAGCAACACCAGCAGCCAACAAATGGCACTCAGCGAGCCACCTGTTCGGGTGTGTGGAATCCAAGCAGCCGCTGTTTCCCGGTCAAGAGACTGTGGAGGCAGGAAGCAGAGGAGGCCGAGTCTGGGTGAAGAAGGGTGGGGGGTAGGAAAGCGTTTATCGCCAATTACCGGTTGTTTTGTCTCCCGCTGGAAGCTCCGTGAGGCTGCTTTCTCATACCCCGTTTGCTGGTCTCCGACAGGAGTCCACAACGGCGGATCCGCGCTGCGTTAGCTGGTAGGGGACCTCTGCATGAATCTCTCCTTCCCCATTCTCTGTCAGTTTTCTCACTCCATTTGGTGCTTGGATGAGTTCTTTATCTCTTCATTTGATGTTTTAGGGTTTCAGGATTGTTGTATTCTCTGTTGGGCTTAGTTTTTCAGATCTTTGCTGCGGAGGGACAGTGTGGTGCTTCTGCCTAGAGCGCCATTTTGCCAGAACTTCAAACTTCAGACCTTTTTGTGGCTCAGAGAAAACCTGGAAAATAGTGCTCTGTTTTGCCAAATTCTCAGGGGGAGGTGACAGCTCCTGACCTGTGTTTTGATATTTAAGGGAGAAGTGGTACTTCTGTACCTGTTTTTTTCCATTGAATTGAGTCGATCTTACCAAAAATTGCTATATACACTTTAAGGAATTAGATCCCCATATCCTTGTTTTGTGTGGTATTATCTAGTGAGTTTATGTGGTCTTTCTTTCTTTCTCCTTTTATTCTAAGAGCTTGCTTCTGGTCTAGAACATTGTATCTAAATTTGTCTTGTATTAGATTGCTGGCTATAGCTAAGAATTGCTGTTTTCTGTAAGGCTAGTGATAGCACCTCAGCTCCTTCTTCATCCAGAAAAAACAGCGTCTTGTGTCTGTCTTATGATTTAGATTTTTAATAGCTACTTAGAAAAACGTTGATATAAATTGGTCTATTTGAAAAGTACACTAAGATCTTTATGTTTTATACTATGTCAGTCTTAAAAGTGATACCTTTTTAAGTAATTTAAGCTAGATATTATATGGAATGTGTTTTATTTAAGGAAAAAGGGTAGTTTTGCCTTAAAGTAGCAGTTCCAGGACAGTAAAAGAGAAAGAAATTAGCTATCTTTTGTCTTTCAAAATGCCTCTGTCAATTTAAACATATGTAAATGTCTTCCCTGAGTAAAGACAGTGAGGGAGAGGCAGGATCAGGCCTCTTCATCCCCCACCTCCCAGTCTCCAAGGTCCTGTAGCTCCAGGGACGCTTTTTAAAGACACCTTTCCAGCTAGGTGGAGACTCTTTTAAGACAAAAGATAAGAAAAATTGCTGCTTTGCTATACTTATCAGAAATTGGGTAGATCCTAATCATAGAACTGTAAACAAATTCTATTATAGGGGAAATTTAAGAAGTAAAAAAAATGGAAATCACAATGAGACACACCTGAAGTGACCTGGAAAAATGTTTCCAGCAGTAGCCAAACACTTAAGGTAATATCTATATCAATGAATTGGTCAAGAAAGCAGAGACTTTGTGATTTCCAAAGCCAGTTGATAAAATCTTTAAGGGCTAAAATTAGATTGGGGAAAATATGAGAAGTAGTAAAAGTTGAATGAAATCTTAGAATGTTTAAATAGACTTTTCTTTCAACAACAGTTATGTTTTATGGTATACAGTCTTAAAATAATTCCAAAGGTATTTTAAGTAACTTACATACATTAAATTGAGTTAATAGATATTTGTCATAATTTAAGCTTATATACTTTGGTTTTTTATGCCACAAGAGAAAGAATAGACAGATATATATATTTAAGTCTGCTAAAGAGTGTGCTCATCTTTGCCATTTAAAGGGATACACTGTAAGAGATATACAACAAAGACAACCTTTAAGAGGTTTATTGAAAAAGAAGGTTATCTGATATGGTCAAGTTTCATCTGTCTGACTAAAGTTTAATGGTTTGATTTATGAGATTTTTAGGAGTTTTAATGTTAAGTAGCATATAAAACAAAGAACTGGGTTTCTCACAGTTAAAATAACAAAATTTTCTTTAATTTCTGAGTTAAAGGGTCAATTTATTCTTTGTGTAATCTGCCTGGAAGACAAAGGTTTGGCCTTTCATTAGAATTAAGATTCCTGAGTCTGAATACCAAGCTTCATGGCTTTTAGAAAAGAAAGCTAAGGGTTTTACTTTAAGATCTTTGGTTAAATTTGGTTAAATAACTTAAGTATTGTTTCACAGTGACCTATATTATTATTTCTTTATTGCTAACTTGGTCGCAACTTTATCTTTTTGAATCTAGCATTATCAAAGCCAATGGTTTGATTGGGAAATGCACATCACTTACCTATAAAGTTTTTTTTATTACTATTCAGGTATTTAGAGATTTGATAATCTTGATATATTCTTGGTAGACCCTGACTATACAGTATTTTATCTCAAAATTATTATGTATTGTATCTGAAGCTCTTTGAATACGGTTAATTGTTACATTTAGAAATATTTTTTATCTGAAGTTTTTTTTAACTGATTTTATTTGGCTTTACGTTATGCTTATAATTAATTTCTATCAGGTCTTTCACTATTAAGAATATTGTGTTTATGAATTAATCATGGCCATATTAAGTTTTGTCATCTACAGGTAAGTTTTTACTTTGCTGATCTGCTGAAAAAGTTTGACCAAAATATCTCAACAAAAAGATGGACGATATTGGACTTGCTAAAAAGACTGTGAGTAGACTGAATAAAATTTCCAGAGCTCCTATGCAGCAGCTGATGAGTTTGCAGACTGCGGCTGATCCAGAATCACATGGAACAGAAATTAACTACATAAGACTGAGTAAACTAAAGGAAACTATGTTTTTTTATGTTGGAATATTGCTGATGTTTTGAGGTCCTAATTTCTGGGTATGAGAAATCATTCTCCTTTCTCCTAAATTATCTAACTAATGGATTTAGATATTGTAACTCTTGAATTAGAAGTTCCTGTTGGTAAACTTAGCCAAGTTGTAGATATCATAACTAGAGAACTGTCTGAAATTTGAGCTATGATTTTACAAAATAGAACAGCATTAGTTTTCCTGTTAGTTCTCTTAAGAAACAGTTTGTGCCTTAATAGATAAATGTTGCTGTATTTATATAGATACTCAATCTGAGGTTTTGCAGAATGTAGTTGCTGTTGAGGCACATGAAAAGCAGTTACTAATTCTGCTTATGTATAGACAAACACCTCATAAGATTTCTTTCCTTGGTTCAAAGACCTTAGGGTCATGGTTTCACTGGTTATTTCAGACAATTGGCCTAATATTATTGTTAGTGTTTCTGTTTTATTTCCTAGTTTACTGTATGTTGCCTGGGATCTTAAAAAATAGATGATGCCCAATTACCGTTTATTGAGCATTTTTGATAAAAGATTCTATAACAAGATCATGATCCAAAGGAAAGCGTTATGAAAGAGTTGTATATAATTCTCCTGGAATCCAGATTTCTGGCTTTCAGGGAGGTTGAGGCAACCCACACGGGATATTTGCCTTTGGGTGTCCTCTTGAACCTTGAGCTTTGAGAAAAAAACTGGTTCCTGAAGATACTTTGAGTCAAACAATGGTCCAGATAAACTAGTAAGACCATTCTGCTCTGGTATTGAGCTTTTTTTTTTTTTGAAGAATTCAGTCAGTTTTAGGAAACTAACTTCAAAGATCAGACAGAGTTATGTTTAGGGTAAATTAGTAACTAGTTTAAGCAGTCTTTAAGACAATGTCATATGAAATACCTGTCTAATGTTTGTAATCAAACTGTCACCCTCTTAGGATGCAGAAAATTATGTATCTTAAAGAAACCAGATTCTCAGAAGAAATCAACCTCATGGCTCAGGCTCCATTTTGTCTTTGGTTCCATTTCTGCTTCTGAGAAAGTGACTCATGACTGTTAATAGGTAAACCAAGGAGGGGCAGCTTGCCCTTGGGAAGAACACTTAATATGTTTTAAACAGACTAACTGAAGACCTTCTACAGGAAAGGTCCATCCTATATTATCTTGCTAATCATTAGTTCTCTAATGAAAACTTGTCACATGTAAATTTTTCTATACTTTCTGTTTCTTCTAGACAAACTTTGTGTGCTTCTTATGGATATATGTTTCTTTGTGGTAGATTCAACTATACTAATTTAGATGATTCCTTTCCAACTGATAGCGAATTTATGTGGGCAATCTGTTTAGATTCCTGACAAATGTGTGGACAATGCACTCTGGAAACTTTAGAATTATCTTTAAGTATTCATAGTAATTATGCTAGTAAATACTGAAAAGGTAATGTTAAAATTGTAAAATGCAAGTCAAAAGAAAACCCATTGGTCCAACATTCAGGGTATGGTTGGCAGCTTTAATTCCTACTTATGGTATATCTGAATTGGAGAAATCTTTAAGAAAAATTTGTCAGTCACTATGGGACAAATTACAGATGAGACAGAAGCACAACAGTGATCTCTGATCTCATAAGCCAAGGTGACATGAGCTAACAAAATAGCCTTAGATTTTTTTTATTAGTCCAAAAAAGTGTAGTCGTGCTGTAGACAAGATATACCTAGAATTAGACAAAAAGCTACTTGATTACACATTGTCACACCCTTACAAACACCAGACCTATTTGGGTGGTTACCATCAGGAATAAGTACAGGGGCTAGATCACTACTGCAAGGGATAGTAATACTTTTCGTCTACATCCTGATAGTATTAGGCATAATAAAATTTATCCTCTATTGTCTTACACACCTAAAAGGCAAAAGAAGGCCTTAGGCCAAAATGTTGATGTACATTGAGTCTGCTCACTATGGCAATGCCATTGATGGGAACATCATTCTTGCTTAAGATTCTGGTGAAGAACCGGGTGGTATCCGGTGGAAAACCAGCACCCTGAGTTTAAAGAGCCTGCAATGGCCGCCATCTAGGAGCTCGATTAAGTCCAGGCATTGATCATCGATGTGTTATCTCCAATCTCCGATCAAAAGGAGGGACTGATTTAGGAAATAATATTGGAGTTATTATTCCCTCTCCTTGAGCATGGAGAATTGTGACCCACCTGGTGCTGAGCCCTCACAGACTCACAAAGACACATCAACTGGGCCCTGAGATAAGACAACAGATGGGACAATCTCAGAAATTATCTTAAGGAAGTTTTCACAAAAGGGCAATAAAACCTAACCCAAAGGACTTCTCACCTTTTGTCTTTTTCTATTAACATTTAGTGAACAGGAATTTATTGGACCAATGAAGACCCTCCTGACTTTCGTAACTGGAACCCGTACCAATGATTGTTAATAAAGATGATTCAAAATGTAAGATTACAATTTCTAGCCAATCAGTGAAAAAGTGATGCTTTCAATGGTTCTACCCATTTTGTGATGTTGATATATACTGATGGCTCTGTAACTGTTCTTGGGATTCAGGCAGACATGGCTGTGGCAGGATGCTTGTCCGTTTTCCCATTCTTGCCTATTCTGTAATATTCTTTGGTGCTGGGCAGACATGGCTGTAGCAGCATGCTTGTCCATTTTCCCATTCTTACCTATTCTGTAATATTCTCTGGACTTGGGCAGACATGGCTGTGGCAGTATGCTTGTCTGCTTCCCACTTTTCTCCTTTTGAATATACGCCAAATAAAACTTTCTTTTTTACTTAAAAACAAATAAATAAATAAAGTCTTTGTTAGTAAGTCCAATGTCTGGGCTCCTTCAGGGATGGCTTCTGTTAATTTCTTTTCTCCCTCTGAATGAGCCATACTTCTATTTCTTTACATGTTTTGTAATTTCTTGTTGAGACCTGAACATTTTGAATATTGTAATGTGGTAACTCTGGAAATAAGATTCTCCTCTCTCCCAAGGAATTGTTGTTTGTACTTGGGGAAGGTGACAGTCATCCATCTGTTTAGTGACTTTTCCATACTACTTTTGCCAAGCTATATTCCTTGTTGTGTATAATCAGTGAAGTCTCTGTTCTATCATCTATGTGGTCAGGCACTGACCTGACAGATTTTCTCATATGCACAGATCCAATAAGAAAATAAAATTTTTTAAAGAGGTTGTTGTTACATGCTGTTGAGTTGGTTCCAACTCATAGCAACCCCTTCCAGCTCTCCTTCTAGCCAGCCTCTATCCATCTTTCCCTTGACCCCACCATGCTGCTGCAAGCCTCCAGGTTGTTGTATTGATTCCCATGATCTGGATGATTTTCCTCCCCTTCTTCACCTAGCTGGCTCCTGCTTGGCCCTCTGTCCTTAGTAGGACATCCTGCACCCTCTCTAGGCCAGGAAATGTTGCGGACCCATCCATCTTCCTCCTGTAACACTGGGCCCGCTGCTTTGTAATTAGCTGTCTCTTCCCTCTGGTACCCTGGTTCTATAAAACAGAGTGAAACACTGCTCAGTACTGTGCCATCCTCAAAATGGTTGCTATGTTTGAGCCCACTGTTGTAGACACTGTGTCAATCTATCTCATTGAGGATCTTTCTCTTTTTTTTTTCTCTACCAAGCATGATGTCCTTCTCCAGGGACTGGGCCTTCCTGATAACATGTCTAAACTATGTGAGAAGAAGTCTTGCCATCCTCGCTTCCAGTGAGCGTTCTGGCTGTACTTCTTCCAAGACAGATTTGTTCATTCTTCTGGCAGTCCATGGTATATTCAATATTGTTTGCCAACACCATAATTTAAAAGCATCAATTATTCTGTGGTCTTCCTTATACATTGTCCAGCTTTCGCATGCATATGAAGCGATTGAAAATACTGTAGCTTGGGTCAGGCACACCTTAGTCCTCAAAGTGACATCTTTGGTTTTTAACACTTTCAAGAGGTTTTTTTGCAGCAGATTTGCCCAATGCAATCCTTCATTTGATTTTTTGACTGCTGCTTCCATGGGTGTTGATTGTGTTTCCAAGTAAAATGAAACCCCTGATGAACTCAATATTTTCTCCATTTATCATGATGTTGCTTATTGGTCCAGTTTTGAGGATTTTTGTTTTCTTTATGTTGAGGTGTAATCCATACTGAAGACTGTAGTCTTTGATCTTCATCAATAAGTGCTTCAAGTCCTCTTCACTTTCAGCAAGCAAGTTTGTGTCATTTGCATATTGCAGGTTGTTAATAAGTCTTCCTCCAATCCTGATGCCATGTTCTTCTTCATATAGTCCAGCTCTTGGATTACTTGTTCACCATACGATTGAATAAATATGGTGAAAGGATACAACTCTGACACACACCTTTCCTGATTTTAAACCACATGGTATCCCCTTGCTCTGTTCAAATGACTGCCTCTTGGTCTATGTATAGGTTCCTCATGAGCACAATTAAGTGCTCTGTAATTCCCATTCTTTGCAATGTTATCCATAATATGTTATGATCCACACAGTCAAATGCCTTTGCATAGTTAATAAAACACAGGTAAACATCTTTCTGGTATTCTCTGCTTTCAGCCAGGATCCATGTGACATCAGCAATGATATTCCTCTTTCAGTCCCCTTCAGAATCTGTCTTGAAGACCCTATCGATGTATTGCTGCAACCGTTTTTGAATGATCTTCAGCAAAATTTTACTTGTGTGTGATATTAATGATATTGTTTGATAATTTCTGCATTCTGTTGGATCATCTTTCTTTGGAATTGGCAGAAGTATAAGTCTCTTCTCCATCAATGAGTGAGTGCTTCTGGCACTGCATCCATTTGTTGAAACATCTCAGTTGGTATTCCATCAATTCCTGGATCTTTTTTTTTCACCAATGCCTTCAGGGCAGCTTAGACTACTTCCTTCATTGTCACTGGTTCTTGATCATATGCTACTTCCTGAAATGGTTGAACATCGACCAATTCTTTTTGGTACAGTGGCTTTGTATATTTCTTCCATCTTCTTTTGATGGTTCCTGAGACATTCAATATTTTGCCCATAGAATCCTTCAGAATTGCAACTTGAGGTTTGAACTTTTTCTTCAGTTCTTTTAGCTTGAGAAATTCTGAGCGTGTTCTTCCCTTTTGATTTTCTAATTCCAGGTCTTTGCACATTTCATTATAATACTTTACTTTGTCTTCTTGAGCTGCCCTTGAAATCTTCTGTTCAGCTCTTTCACGTCATCATTTTTCCATTTGCTTTAGCTACTCTACGTTCAAGAACAAGTTTCAGAATCTCTTCTGACATCCATTTTGGTCCTTTCTTTCTTTTCTGTCTTTTTCAAAAAGATAGTTCTGTCTTTTTAAATCCTCTTGTTCACACACTGAGGAAGCCATTTCTACCAATGGTGGTTTAAACTGGCCAGCCTCTGTGCTGGCCCTTCAGCATTCAAAAGTTTGTAATCAAAACACAGAACTCTGAATTTTGGAGAACAAGTTCCCTATTACCCTTACTGGCACCAGCAGGCTGCACCAAGCAGGCAGGCCACATCCCCATGGCTAACCTGCCATAGGACTGGGGCTTGGTAATGGTAGCTGATATGGAAAAATGTCTAAATTTACCAAAATTTTCCTCTTTATTCATCAAGCACTCCCCTGGACATAGCAAGTGTTTTACTAGACTCCAACATTCCAAAATTATTGCTTTAGATGGTTCTTACCAGCCCAATATTTATTTTGATGGAAGGGCTGATTCCTCAAGTTTCCTACTCCACCATCTTCCATGACATCATGCATAACATTTTGGAAATGTTTGGAAATTTAGAGACATTTTAGCTCAACTTCCTGTAACTAGAAATATACAGTTGATTATCTAACTGCACAAGTGGGCTCCAGGTAAGTTAGCTATTTCTAAATAAAAACAGAAAATTCAGAGAAATGGGACAAGGTCTGTAAGAGGAAAACAGAAAGGAAGAGAACAGTTGCTTTTGTCAGGAGTCCATGCCTCTCCTGCTTCGATTTCTACAATGCCCTCAGAAATCCCGGTTGACTTTTCGCATCCCAGAATTCAATTTGACAAACACTGGTCAAATCTATTTAATACAGCGAAAATAATGTGTGTCAGTGCCTCATATTTAATCTGAAGGACTATAATAGGTCATCTGAAAATATTAGAAATGGTCTAGAGTTGTTTGACACTCTTGTCAGAGATCTGGTGATGGAGAGAGACATGTTGAAGAAATCGAATTAACTAGAGGTGTTAAATGATTTTGTAGATAGAATGAAACAACCCACAAAGTCATTCACAAGCTTCATAGTGAAGAACATGAAAAAGTTAAAGCACAGTGACATTGCTGGAGGCCTATAGCATATGAGGAAACGGAAAAAGCTCAAAGAAGTGAGCATTCCAGGAAGAAACTCAGAAAAGATCACTTCTTATAATGATAATAAGCTTATAAGTCAAAACTGAGTTCAGCCATAGAGGGCTGTGTCATCAAGAAGAAAGGTGTTGCCTCAAAACAGAAGACTTTCTTCAGGAGGCTTACTTCAAGTGTTCCAGAATGAGAGAAATGATTCTGATACAGAGCAATCTTGTTTTTTGAAAATTAGAATTAAGCCAATTTGAAATCATAGAATATAAAATAATTAATAAAGTATTTCTTTATGCATAAAATACAAAAAATATAAATTCTGAAACTGCTTCTAAATTTATCAAGAATCTCAATTTCAAAGTGGTAGGTAACGGATTTGTAAATTGGGTTTATGGTATCGCTCTAATGGTGCCACTTTTAGCTGATAAGTAGAAATACCTGCCTGTTTTTGTCATGATTAGGCTGGATTTAAAGAGTCTTTGAATTACATTAGGTCTTTGGAAGTTCCCCCTTCATGAAATGCTACTGCCCTGTACCTCAAAAGAGAGACTGATCATGGGAATTCTTAACCTAATGGATCTCAACAGACTAATGATGAGAGAGGAAGTTCTACAGAGGCCCTCTTATCCAATGCAATAAGGACAGGGAGTGGGTTGGTTAATAGCAGTTGTTGGTTAAAGAAGTAAATCATTAAAAAATTATAAAAACTCACACCAAACTTCTATTTTAAATTAAAATAACTATGAACTTTTCTGCCAATCTTCTGATATAAGGCCCAGGCTTTTTCTTTGATGGTCATCAGTCGATTAGAGTTCCGCCTCATCTTTCTTGCATAAACCACATCCATTATATATCTTTTACTATTTCTGATTTTAATTTTTTTAAAAGGAGGCAAAAAAGTTAAAGACAACTGCTGGGCAAACTGAGTACAGAATCCATCTAGATTTTTATAATTTCTTTTCCACTTTTACCATTTCCCAGTAACTCACCTTTATTGAATCTTTTCAAAATATTTAACCAAGCTTTCACAGAAACAACTCTTGCTTTTTGCACTCATATTTCACATGTTTATGCAATATTTAATTTGTTAATAATAATTACAAGTTTAATAGCATGAGACAGACTGGGGAACAAATAAACTGAGTCTTAGTAAGTAAAGAACGCAACTGCTGGCTGCACAAGTACATGGGGGTTCTAGAGAGTGGTTTTCCTGCTGTGAGTACTCAGTGCACTTCGATTTTCAGTTGGTATATTTCCCTGCAATATTCAGTTCACTATCAGCATTGTCTCTCAAAGTCAATTAGAGCTGCTCTGTATCGCCAAATACACACTGCCTTACTGATTCTCTCTTCCTTACTGATACACTCTCACTTGCCAGCCCAGGTCCCTCAAATGGCTTAGCTGCTTGTGGTGGTCAGGCCATACCTGCCTTGCTCAGTGCCTCCTAGGTCTCATAACACACTGGATGAATGCTAGCTTTTGCCCACAGACTGCTCATCAGCACAGAATCGTGCTGTGACTGTTCACATACGATGTCAGTGTGTTATTCTTTAATCTGTGCTGATAAAGCAACTTGGTGCCATGTAAGAATATGGTAACATATAAGAAACTGCTCCTCAAACCCAGATATTAGATCCAGATGATGAAACTAGCTAAGGCAGTGTTTGCTTCCATATAAAGTAATTACACTGATATTTTAGGATGACACGGTAGGGGGTATAAAATGAAGGGAAAGTCCCCCTTTGGGTGATTCCCTCAACCTACGAGAATTTATGTCCTGGACAGCTGACCCTCGCTGCCATCCTAACTCATTTCGCTTGATGGAACTAGAGGATATCTTAGATGTATACTCACTGAATAATGACAGACTTGATATCATTGCCTATGTTTGTTGAAACCTGTATTGTTTAAATTTGAAACAGTGGAGTCTGACCTGCATACTGTTATGTGACAGAGTATATGGCCCTGACCATCCTGAAACCCTGAACACTGCTTCCTTTCCCTTCCATTTCAAATCATCTTGCTGGTCAGACACCTTGGATTTGGGGAGTAGCAGAGGAGGGTGTTCAGTTTTTGAAAGGTTTAATGTGAAAACTAAGGGAAATGGGAATCCAAAGGACTTGTCAGTCTGGAAATTTCTTGACTACCACCAATATTAATAATGGAATCCAAATAATTTGTGTATACAAGAAAAGACCAGACTTACTGGCCTGACAGAGACTGGAGAAACCCTGAGAGTATAGCCCCTGAACACCCTTTTAGCTCAGTAATGAAATCACTCCTGAGGTTCACCCTTCAGCCAAAGATTAGACAGCTCCATAAAACAAAATGAGACTAATGGGGTGCAACAGACCAGGGACGAGGACTAGAAGGCAGGAGGGGACAGGAAAGCTGGTAACAGGGAACCCAAGGTAGAGAAGGGAGACTGTTGACATGTCATGGGATTGTTAACCAATGTCATAAAACAATATGCATACTAACTGTTTAAAGAGAAACTATTTGTTCTGTAAACCTTCATCAAAAGTACGATAAAAAAATTAAAAAGAAAAAAATGATCTGTGTATAGCAAAAAAGAGGTCAGAAATAAATACAAGTTATACATTTCAGAGGAGGAATAACAGACTTTAAGAAAATGAAGTCACATGGAAAATGGGTGTGAAACAGTTAAACTACAAAGCCAGGGACTGCTGGGAGGTGAGGAAATCTATAAAAGGGCACAGGAAGTAACCAAGTCTATGGGTCCAGAGGGCCCATGCTACATTGTGACAGAAAGAGAACAGCTTCCAGGTCACAGTTTAGAACTGTTCTATTTCAGGATTCCAGATCTACTTTCCATGTTTTCCCTTTGACATCTTTATCAAACTCTTTTCAAATTACAGTATGATTTGAGATAGTCCCAAGGGAGATAAATGAATAATTTCTTTTAGAAGGATCAGCACAAATCTGGTTTCTATGAGACAGAAGTTAAAGATGTCTCAAATGTCCAACTTTTCCAAATTGCTGTACCACTCCATCATCTCTAACATCAACTATTCCCCTCAGTACTCTCCCTCCTGTCTTTGGGTTCCGTAATTTACTGCAACATCTCACAGAACTCACAAACCTTATCAAGGAAATGGCTCATGTTGTTGTGGAGGCTGGAAAGTCTCAAATCCATGGCTGCAGGGGCTGATGAACCCAAACTGACAGGTCAGATGATAGGCTGCCGGCCTATGGGGCTGCGGAAGCTGATGAATCCCAGAATCGGTGGGGCAGACAGCAGGCCGCTGACTCAAGTCCCAAGAATTGGACGCAGGATTCAAAGTGAGAGAGAGAGAGACAGCCCCGCCAAGGGACCCACATATATACCTTAGATGCAGGCCACACCCCAGGGAAGGGTGTAACTTGAGTAAGGGTGGGACTTGAGTCACATCCTCCTGCAAGGCTGTGACTCAAGATACACCCCACACTAATCCTGCCTCATTAACATGTAGAGGTTAAGATTTACAACACATAAAATAGAGGATAATTACATCAGATCACAAAATGAAGGACAATTGCACAATACTGGGAATCATGGCCTAGCCAAGCTGACATATAACACAAACCATCACAGGTTCCATATACCTTATTTGCATAGTCTCACTCAGTCACTGTGTGTGAGTCACAAAGACCGTGGCTTGAAGGTCCATATGAAGTAATTCATCGCACTACAGAGGTAATACTTTACAGTAGCTTTGTACTCACTCACACAGCTCATGTTACCAGAGAATCTACCTCCCAGGTGCTTAGATATTTGTCCATCTTGAGGGGAAAGTTTTTTCCTCTAGATAATTTTGATACAAACTAACTACAAACATCCTAAACTCATTGCTCCTGGTAACCAGTAACCCAGTGAAGGTCCTACCTTTGACTGAGTGAAATTCCTCCAAGCATGTTTTCCCACAAGGTACTTCTCCATTAGCCCACCTCTATGTTATGTTGGGGACTCTCATAAACCCGCATTGCCCCCACATACCTCTATGGCATGCTGTAACAAAACCATCTCCATCCTCTATCTTGGTCTTAAAAAAACAAACCAGATGCCGTCAAGATGATTCTAACTCATGGCTACCCCATATGTGACAGAGTAGAACTGTGCTCCACAGAGTTTTCAATGGCTGATTTTTTTGGAAGTAGATCACCAGGGCTTTCTTCTGAGGAACCTCTGGGGGGGACTTGAACTGCCCTTCATCTAACAGTCAAACACAGTAAATGTTTGTGCAACCTAGGGACTCCATCTGAATCTTAGTCACCTGCAAATTCTCCATTAATTGTATAATCCAGATAGCAACTTAACTTTTCTCTGCATGGGCTAACTTGTTGTTGTTGTTAGGTGCCACAGAGTCGATTTTGACTCAAACTGACCCCATGCAATAGAGCAGAACTGGCTCCGTCGTACTAGGTTCTACTGCTCCCACTGCTGCAGCACTTAATTTTTTTTTTTTTTGACTCTTGATTTTTGGTAGCTTTCAGCTTCCACCTTTATAGGCCTATCTTAACCTCAACCCTAACTGTCATATACTGCTACTTCAAGGTACTGTCATAACTGCCACCTTAATGGCAGAAAGATGCAACAGTCTGCTTCCATAAAGATTACATCCTTGGATAACCCTAAGGGTCAGTTCTACTCTGTCCTATATGGTCGCTATGAGTTGGAATTGACTCAAAGCCAACAGATTCGGGTTTTTTTCATCTTTACAGGAGCAGATCACCAGGTCTTTCTCCCGTGGAGTCGCTAGGTTGGTTCAAACTACCAGCCTTTCTGTTAACAGCAAAGCACTTAACCACTGCTCCACCAGGGCTTCTTTGGGTTAATTAGTGCATGTTATATTGATGTAACACTAATTTCCTTCCTCGCTAGCTTCCAGGAATCTGGTTATCCACACACCTCATGATAAGTGTGGTTTTACTGGCAGTTTGGTAATTGGTAATTCACATCTTACCAGAGACATCCCCATTAGACACCTCTTCCCCAGCGTCATCTCCACACTTGCAGCCACCAGAGAGCCCCCCTCCTCAGATTCTGCTCCCTATTCAGGCCTTTTCCAGCTCTGCCTTCTTATCATGCAGAGGAGCTTTCTTTTCCAGCCTGAAACCAGGCCCTGAGGCTCCCTTCTACCCAGAGCAGGCTTATCAACACATCTTCCCTACAAAAGCAGGCTTCTCCCTATGGAAATTCTCCCCGAGCAGCTATTCCAGATATAAAATTGGAAAGTTTGTTCATCCAGTTCCTGCAGGTTTATAACAGCCTGTACCTCTGACTCATATTGGTTAGCCAATTTCTGCTTTTTCCTCAGAGTCCAATTCTCTGGCTCCCTCCTTTACACCAGGTTCTACTGCTCCCTCTGCTGCAACAACTTCCTTCTGGACTTCTGATTTTTGGCAGCCCTAACTGTCGTATACTGCTACCTTAATACATTCTCTGATAAAGTTCGTCAAGAGTAAGAACTGTCACTCAACTAGAAGACAACAAAGCAACTCTCCTGGGGCCTTGTTCTTGGTACAAAAGAAACTAAGGGTTACATTTATTTTTCAATAATTAGCTTCCTCCTCCACCATCATCCAGGTCATCTCTAGTGCTTTCCACAAGCTATCTCCTGCATGGCCTTGCATTCTGGATTCCAGCCTGGTTATCTTGCTAAGCACCATCCGTCAGTTTGTGGTACTGTGGTGGCTTGCATGTTGCTGTGATACTGGAAACTATGCCACGGGTTTTTCAAGTACCAGCAGGGTCACCTACGGTGGACAGGTTTCAGTGGAGCTTCCAGACTAAGCCAGATTAGAAAGAAATTCCTGGCAATCTACTTCCAAAATTTAGCCAATGAAAACCCTATGGATCACAACAAAATATTAACTTATAAAGTGCTGGAAGATGAGCCTCCTAGGCTGGAAGGCACTAAAACTACACAGTAGCTGCAACACTGAACTCAAGCATATCAGCGATCATGAAGATGACACCAAGATTGGGCAATGTTTCCTTCTGTTGTACACGGGGTCACCATGAGTCAAAGCAGACTCAACGGCTCCTAACAACAACATCTTTTTAAGCTCCTTAATTATCTCAGGTTGAGTAATGAATCCTTGAGCATTATATAACCTCTTAGGAAACCCATAATGCAATTTTTCTTAAACTTTCAGCTGCATAAGAATTCCTGCAGATCCTGTTAAAAAGGTAGATTTCCAGCCCTGTTCTCCAAAGATTCTGATCCAGTAGATCTATAGTGGGACCCAGGAATCTGCCCTTTTTAATAAACATATAATCGACTCTGAAGCCAGTAAAAGGAGGATCACAGTCTTTCCCAAAGTAGGCTATTTACACTGTGGTGGCCCAAGAGGGTGAGTCAGGGTTGTATCTTTTCACCATACTTATTCAACCTATGCTGAGCAAATAATTGGAGAAGCTGGACTATAGAACAGGGTATCAAAATTGGAGGAAGATTCATTAACAACCTGCAATATACAGATCACACAACCTTGTTTGCTGAAAGTGAAGAGGAATTTAAGTACTTACTGAGGAAGATCAAAGACTACAGCCTTCAGTATGAATTATACCTCAACATAAAGAAAACAAAAATCCTCGCAAGTGGACCAATAAGCAGCATTCTGATAAATGGAGAAAAGAATGAAGTTGTCAAGGATTTCATTTTACTTGGATCCACAATCAGTACCCACAGAAGCAGTCAGGAAATCAAACTACATATTGCACTGGGCAAATCTGCTGCAAAAGACCTCTTTGAAGTGTTCAAAAGCAAAGATGTCACTTTGAGGACTAAGGTGCACCTGACCCAACTCATAATATTTTCAATCACCTCATATGCATATGAAAGCTGCACAATGAATAAGGAAGACCAAAGAAGAATTGATGCATTTGAATTATGGTGTTGACAAAGAATATTGAATATACCACAGACTGCCAGAAGAATGAACAAATCGGTCTTGGAAGAAGTACAGCCAGAATGCTCACTTACTTTGAACTGTATCAGGAGGGACCAGTCCCTGGAGAAGGACATCATGCTTGGTAAAGCAGAGGGTCAGCGAAAAAGAGCAAGATCCTCAACAAGATGGATTGACACAGTGGCTGCAGCAATGGGCTCAAACATACCAAGGACTGTAAAGATAACGCAGGATTGGGCAGTATCTCATTCTGTTGTACATAGGGTTGCTATGAGTTGGAACTGACTTGAAGGCGTGTAACAACAACAACATGTTGGTTTTTTTTTTAATTTACATTAAAAATAATCTATAGCAAAACCATGATTTTATAGATATTACTTAGGAGATTAGGTAAAATAGCGATTCAATAGCAGTAGAGGTAGGACTAATATAGACTGCTTTGAATATTTGATATGATTACATATAGCATTTGGAGCCCTGATGGCACAGTAGCTTAAAGCTTGGCTGCTAAGCTTGGTTGGCAGTTTGAATATACCAGCCGCTCCTTGGAAACCATATAGGGTCGCTATGAGTGGGAATCAACTCGACGGCAACGGGTTGTTGTTGTTTGTTTTTGTTATATATAGCATTTATTATTTTTCTAATTTTAAAAGGGTATACTTTCATTACAGAAAATTTCTTTTAATTGAGAAAAATAGGAAGAAGGAAATAAAAATTACTGACACTCCATCGTCAAGAGACTCCCTCTGTTAACATCTTCTATACTACTTTCCAATCTTTTCCCTCTGCTGGGCTTGCTCATGCTTTCTCTCTCTCTCTGTCTTCATACTTTCTAAATTGGGAGCACGTCGTATATATAGATTTGCCACTTTTTTTGTTTTTTAACATTTTACCATGCCTTTAAGTAGTCTCCAGAAAGATGATTTGTAATGGGTTAATAACATTCCAGCATGAAGTAGCTGTTAAGAGTACATGTTCTAGAGGCAGCCTGCCTGGTTTCAAACCCTGGCTCTGCTTTAGGTAGATTACTTTGCTGCTCTTGGGAATAGTAGCAGCTAACTCATAGAATTACATTAAATAAGAGAATATAGTTAGATCAGTGTCTGCACATTGTAAATTCCTGAAAAGTTTAGACATTATTATTCAATATGTATTACCATATTTAAATTATGGTGAAATATACATAACAAAACATAGGCCATCTCAACAATTTCCACATGAACAATTCAGCAGCATTGATTACATTCTTCAAGTTGTGCATCCATTCTTCCTATCTTTTTCCCAACCATTCCACCACCATTAACATAAACTCAATACCCCCTAAGCAAAAACTTCCCCTCCAATATTTTTTGACATTTCGAATACTTTAAATTTAGAATATTTGTGATTCTTGTTGGACTTGATTCTAGAATCAGAAAATCCATGTATAATAATTCAGGTGGGACAGCAGCTATATGTTCACTAATTCCCATGGCCTATCTACTTCGGCTTTTTGGTTTTAACATTTCTGCCAATACTGACTTTTTTTAAAATGTCTTCTCATTCCAGGCTATTAAAATGTGGCTCAAACAAATAAGTCTATTCTCTCACACCAGAGGTAGGAGGCTCTGTCATCTTCACACACTCGTATTTTTGCCATAATCCTGCGTTTATAGACCACCACCACCATTTAAAACAAACAAACAAACAAACAAAAGCTGTTGCTGTTGAGTCGATACTGGCTCATTGCAATCTCATGTGTTTCAGAGTAGAACCGTGCTCCACAGGGTTTTCAGCGGTTGTGACTTTTTGGAATTAGATCCCCAGTTCTTTCTTCTGAGGTATCTCTAGGTGGATTTAAACCCCAAGGGCCCTTAATGGTTTGAGCCACCCAGGGGCTCCGACCACCAACATAGATGGAGATTATTCTCTTAAATATAATTTGTTGTCTGTGTCTTTATTTTCACTATTGCCAAAGGAAGTTTATGTCCTTAGTTTGAAGAAAAAGAGAATTACTAAACACAAACAGTGCCAATCTCTAAGATTTAACTCTTAGCTTTGTCTCTCAGTTATTCTGATTAAGAAGTTGACATGTCTTAATACTACAGGCATGAAGTCTGCCTTGACCACTCCGTTATGCCTTCTTCTTGAGTGAGTTTTCTGATCTAGTTATTTGGGCTACACTTCGGTAGTTCTCTGTATTAGGACTCCCTGCATAGTGGTTAAGTGCTTTAGCTGCTAATCAAAAGGTCGGCAGTTCAAATCCACCAGGCTCTCCTTGGAAACTCTATGGGACAGTTCTACTCTGTCCTACAGGGTCACTATGAGTCAGAATCGACTCAATGGCCACGGGTTTGGGTTTTTTTCTTTTCTTTTTTTTTTTTTGGTTCTTTTATACTTAGATTTTGCTGACCAGGGCCATTTATTTGTGAGATTAGCATAGAAAAAACTTACACTGTCTCTTATAAAGACCAAATTTTCCTTAGTGGTAATATCCCGCTTTACTCACAGCAGTTACACCTTGTTATTCTGTTGGTGAGGTGCTGGACTGACCCTCCTGCTCTTGCTCACTGGGATCTCCACTGGGAAATTTTCAGCTGAACAAGCTCTTTCTCCATTTGGCCTTTTGGCCCGTTTAATCAGAGACCTTCCACTGAACTTCTGAGTCTAATTGGCTCAGTGGTGACTTGTATCATATGATTGCCATTTACCTTTATTTTCTCCAGTAATTCTCATGTCAACTTTTTGGCCTGTTTGTATTTCTTAACCTTGTCAATGATGTATACTTTAGGTTGAAATTTTGCATAGGGAACCCTGGTGACTGGTTTATTATTCCATGTAGTTGGTGGGATTCTAGCAAGCACCCCTGAGGCCCCATCAGGAGTTTAGCTCTTTGCTATTTCTTCTGTCACTATGAAGTTTCCTTAAAATCTGTATATAATTTATTTAAAGATGTTGAGGCTACTTCTGTTTTATTCTGCAAGAGGAAATCCCTGGTTCTGCAAGATCTACTGTGAGTGGTGGCTATGGGAGTGACTGAACATCACAAAGCAAATCTATTTCTGAATAAACAGGCAGAAGGCCATCTTCCCTACCCTCACTGGACAATCCAATGTTGCACAAGTCTGTGTAATAATATACCAGGAAGAGATATAGATATCCTTTATTTCCCATAGCTTTTATTTTGAAAAATTGCAAATCTATAGAAAAGTTCCAAGAAGAATACAATGAACACTCATAACTTTTATCTAAATTCCCCAATTGTTACCGGTTTGTCACATTTGTATTCTCTCTCCATATGTATGTGTGTATGTGTGTTTGTACACTTTTATTATTATGTTGCTGACAATTCACCCCTAAGTATAAGGAGATTTTTTTTTACATAGCCATAATTATTAAAGAATGGAAATTCAACATTGATATGATAACATCAGGTAATATACAGGCCATATTCAAATTTTCCCAATTGTCTCTTTCGTCTCTTTTAACTTAGATCAGTTCTCAGGATTTCCTTCTCTTTTGCCACATTAATCTACTATTTTTTGTTAATAAGGAGTCCCTGGGTGGTGTAAATGGTTAAGTTGATCGGCCACTAACCGAAAGTTTGAAGACTGGAGTCCACCCAGTGAGGTACCTCAGAAGAATGTCCTGGTGATCTACTTCTGAAAAATCAGGCATTGAAAACCCTATGGAGCACAAGTCTACTCTGGCACACTTGGGTCGACATGAGTCAGAATCAATTCAAAGGCAACTGGTTGATTGTTAATGATGATGGTATGTTGTTTTGCATAATATTCCTCAATTTGGATTGGTTTGATTGTTTTCTCATAATTAGAATCATTAAATTTTCATGGGGAAATGAAAGAATACTAAATAGATGACACTGTGTGGATGAAATTAGGGACCTCATTATGCCAATTGGTATTTCCTTCGTCTTGCTAAATGTGGTCACTTGATGAAGGTGGTAGTCACCAAATGTCTCCACTGTTAAAAACACATTAACCCTTTGTAATAAACAAGGAATCTAAGGGGGGAAAGCGTTTGAACATCCCACTCCCCACTGTTGTTTCATTCAGTGGTTTTAGCATCCATTCATGATTCTTGACTGAATAAGTTATTACTATGGTGGCTGTAAAATGATGATTTTTTATTTTTATTTTCCCGCTACATTTATTAGTTGGTATTCTTCTATAAAGAGGAGCTTTCCCTTCTCCTTTAAATTTACCTCTATCTATATGAATTCATAGACTTAAATACAACAAATTCAACATGGTATAACCAATTTCTATCATTATTCATTTTGATGCTTAGATTGTTCCAAATTTGGCCAGTGGGAACCCCTTCAATCTGGTCAATACACTTTTGGTGAAGACTCTGTACTCAAACCCTGAACTTTGGGCCATTGCACTCAAAAGGAATGTAGGCAGACGGGCGAAATTTCATCAGCTCTCTGCTAAGCACTAAACCAATAAACCAGTTGCCATGTATACATCATTTCATTAATTCTTACAAAAACCTGTAAGGTAAGTACTATCTATATTTTACTGAGATTTTAAAATTCTGCAATTAATATAAAAGTCCTGATACATAGATATTACAGCAGAGATGCGCATTTAGGGTAGAACATATAAGACAACCAACAGCAAAGAATAGAACGCTTCATACAGAGCCAGAAGCAACATTTTCTTTATCCACTTCTCATAAAACTATTTTTTGCTTTTAGCTGTATGTATGTTTGTGCGTTTAACCAATTCTTTAGTGATGGTAAACCAGAATCACACTGTATATTCTGGGTAGTTAAATAAGCTAACTTGATAAGTAAAAGCTCTCTGTGTGACTTCCACTTAACTAACTTAACCAATTAACAGATGTGCTCATTCCTTTTGCTGAATGGAATTTTCTGATACTCACAGCATGCTGAGCACTTGAGGGCAGTAACTACTCTCCAATATACCCGAGGACTTCTGCTCCCACTTCTGCTGTTGTTTACTAACCAAGAGTGAGTTGTATTTGTTCCCAAGCCTGCCTGAGTTAATTAGACTTGTGATGGTAGTATGTTAATTAAATTAAGCACACATTAATTAAATATTATGAGAATCGACAATCTAGAAGAAAAAAGAATGTAGTTGCTGTTCTGAAAATTAAGTTGAATACTTTTGAAAGTCTCAAAATAATCCTAAATCACTTAAATATATATATGGTTCCAGCAGGTGTGAGCAAGACAAGTTTAAAAGACTGGAATAGGAACCATAAAAATCTCATCAGGTTTTAGACTCAGACTGCCTCAGAAATGTCTACTTCACTTCAAATAAGTTGAAACTTAGAAAAAGATGCATTATGGGATGTGGTTTATGCAAGACTCCAAAAAACAGATCTCCACTTAGAAAAATAAAAGGCCTTGCCTCTATATCATAATATTGCCCAACGAGTATGCGTTATGTTTTATGTTATTGGAGTTTTTACAATTTTAGGCTTTAGCCAAATTTTGGGTTAATTGACCTATTACTGCTTTAGGTCTTATAAGAATTCCTACTATAAAAGTTCTCATTCTGCAAAGGATTCGGTCATTCTTAATTAGGGTTTGTATGGCTTTAAAACAAAAAGTCTCAAGTTAAAGAACAATTTTAGTATTCTAGGGAGACACAAGTGACCACTGCAGTCTAGCTTTTGGTGCCTTGAATGGACAGCCTCCTAGTAAGGTGGTGCCTAAAATACCCAAGAATGGCAGAAAATGTTCTGGGACTTCACATGGCATATGTTGTGTGTTATATGATGTACATTATTCATAGGTTAAAGTTCTTATTGAATTTATGTGCTTCAGAAATGGCTACCACTTTTTTTGAATCTCCCTGAATACTGTTCCTGCCTTTCCTAAATTAGACCTCCAAAAAAATCAGCTGAGAGACAAGATGCCAAGTGTAGTCAAGATGGAAGGTGGAAAGAAGATGTAGGGTAAACACAAAATGCAGGGTGGAGCCAAGATGGAGGACAGATACAAGATAAAGGATGGATACAAGATGGAGGTGGGAGACAAGATGGAGGGTGGATACAGGATGGAGGGTGGAGAAAGGATAGAGGATGGAGAGTAGATGGAGGGTGGAGGCAAGATGAAGTACAGAATCATGCTGGAGAGTGGAGACAGGAAACAAAGGTTGGAGATAAGATTGACGTGGGGATAAGGATGGAGGATGGACACATAACAGTGGAGACAAGTGGAGGGTGGGTACTAAATGGAGGTTGGAGACAAGATGATAGACGGATACAGGATGGAAGGTAGATACAAGATGGAGGATGGAGACAAAATGGCATTGCTTAAATAACTTCGAGTCAGGATTTCTGGAACTGTAGTGGAGAAGCTGATGGGTTCACGACATGGCTAACTCAAGATAGTCTTAGGTTAGGTTACCGATTTGAGGTTTTTTTTTCTTTTGGTGAAAATATGCGCAGTAAAAAATACAACCATTTTCAACAATTTCTGCATGTACAATTCGGTGGCATTGATTACATTCTTCAAGTTGTGTGACCAATCTTGCTATCCTTTTCCAAATTAGTCCACCACCATTAACTACCCAGTTCTTCCGGTCTCATGGCAAAAGAAGCAGTTACTCATGGAGGGAACCAGACGTGCATTCCATTTCTTCCTTCGACTCCTGGCTCTTCTTCTTCCTCTGCTGCTCCAGGGTAATGGAGACCAATTGTGCCTTGGATGGCCACTTGCTAGCTTTTAAGACCCCAAGCGCTACACTACAAACTAGGAGGTAGAACAGACACACTTAGAAACAATATGAGGCCAATTGACTGGGATGTCCCACGAAACCATGACCCTAAACCTCCAAATCAAGAAAGCAGATCCTGTGAGGTGTTTGGTTATACGTAAGCAGCATCAGCAGCTGCTCCCTTTTTTTTATATGTATATTTATTTAAGTATGTGTGTGTGTATATATATATATATATGACACAACATTTGCCAATTCACATTTTTCAGGAATCCACTAATAAATTTTGGTCTCTTAAAAAAAAAATTAGCTGAGATGATACTATTAGTCAAGTATTGCAAAGGCTATGAGTTCATGGCCTATCTTTTGGGTGCATCATTCCCAGAATTCTGACTTGAGTTCAAGCTTTTATTTGGTTTCAGGCTGCAGTTGCTACCTTAACACCAATCTAGAGCAGAGCACTATCCATCCAACAGGCACTTAACAAATATTTGTGGATGATGATGTTTCTTTTCTTCACTTCAGAAAAATAGTCAGGAGCTCAAACAATATCTAAATAGCCAGGACACAGAGGCTACACGCAGCAGCTAGACTGCCCCTCAGTGGGCAAATGTCCCCTACTGTGCTTTGCCTTCCAAGTAAATCTTTAGCGCAGAACCAATTTCTCCCCCAGGGTCTGGAGACCAGCCTCACCCTTTCAGCAGGCTAATGCAACTGGGTACAAAAACATGGGCATCAGAGCAAAAATAGAACGGTGTCATGTCACATCATGTCACGTGGACCTTGATGGATTCCCACTGCTTACTAAATCTAGTCCAGACTCCTCAGGCTGACATCCAAGCCTCGAAACCACATGACCGCAGCCCACCTTCCAGCTTTAGTCCCTCTAACCCCACATACACACATTATGCTCCAGCAAATGTGTCCTTTCTTCTCAAATAAGGCCTGAACTGCTTGTATTCTCTTTCCCACCCCATTCAAACCAATCAATCCATTTCTGCCTGTTGGAATCCTACCCGTCCATCAAGGCCCCATGTCAAATGTTGCTTTTCCTTGAAGTCTTTCTTGATTTCCCTAACCCATGGTCTTCTCTCCCTCCTTTGAACTCTTAGGGCCCTGAACATATTCTGATTCATCATACTATCATTTGTTACCTTACCTCCCTATGCTCCTTCGGGACAGGCACTAAATTTTACTCAATTTGCATTTCCTGCAGTACCTTGCCCAGTCAGTGCCTTGCACATAGAAAGTTAATATATAAATGTTTGATTACTTTAAGTTGAATTGTGTAAGCTCTTGACTCTATAACCAAGTAGTGCAATGCTGGGAGAGTATAGGAAATATTTTTTGGAGTTAAATGATAAATAGACTTAGAATAAAAAATATTCTACTCTAAACCATGAAATTCTCTGAACTGAAATATAATGCTTAGAATTCAGGTGGAATATTTGACTCCCAGAGATGTCCCTTTATATATGCTATAAATAGATTTTGTGTTTATTCCAAGGCAATTTTTATTTATTTAACACTAGGAAAAATATTACTCCTCTTCTCTTTTCTTGACACTTCTAAATTCTTGTCTTCAATATTTTTTACTTATAATGTTAATTTAATTAATTAATATTTATAGTCTTTAAAAAAACAAATAATTTAAGACTGTGCCTACACCTTTTTGGGGGGCACTGAGTGGTCAAATACGCAATCCTAAAGACTGATACCACAAATAAATACAAGGAACTACTCCTTGTATATAAGGCATTCCTATAATTTATTATTGATACATTTTATAATGATACATCTATTTCCTCCTTGCTTTTCTGCCATGGAGTTGGGTGGCAGGTAGCTGAACAAGCACTAAAGAACTTTCCCCATTAACTTTATTCTGCTGTTCAGGATGGATTGTGACATTGACAGCATTATGGAACACTCAGCATCCTCCCCTCCCCCTTATTTTTTTCTAGTACTTTGTTCTCTTGGGGCTGAGGGGCATTTCAAGGTGAGTTCAGCACACTAGATATATATATGGTCTGACTACAGTACCAGGATGGTATACATTAATTATCTCATTCCAGATTCTGGCTTTTTTTAAAACTTTCCTGTGTGCAATATACCCAGGAAGATCATGATCAGCCAGATACATTTCCAATTTCACTCATCTTGCTTATTTGCTGAAGGGTTTTCACATATGCCATCCAAGCCAGTTTATCTCTTAGGTTTGGGGTAAGTTTCCTTAAGTGTGATCATCAAGCACAGATTTTGAACATCTGAAAATAAAATGAATGGCTTAAACTACAAAGGAGACAAAAATTACATTCTGTTGGCTTTGATGTAATGACTGGACTCCACTCCTTAAATGCAAAATTGCTGGTCCTGGATGATACCAGAAAATATCTTAGTTATCTATGCCCAAAATCCTAGCCCACAATGATCTATAAAAGAAGAGCATTTTCTAGCCTGTTAAACTCAAATACTTTTAGATAGGTGGCTAGAGGTTCAGAATAATATATAAGAGATTGTTATGGATTGAATTGTGTCCCCCAAAAATGTGTGTCAACTTGGCTAGGCCACGGTTTCCACTATTGTGTAGTTGTCCTCCATTTTGTTATCTGATAATCCTGTGCGTTGTAAATCCTAACCTCCACAATGTTAATGAGGCAGGATTAGAGGCAGTTATGTTAATGAAGCAGGACACAATCTACAGGATTAGGTTGTATCTTGAGTCATTCTCTTTTGAGATATAAAAGAGAGAAGCCAGCAGAGAGGAAAGGGACCTCATTATCACCAAGCAAGAATAACCAGGAGTGGAGCGCGTCCTTTGGACCTGGGGTGCCTGCATTGAGAAGCTCCTAGTCCAGGGGAAGATTGATGACAAAGATCTTCCCCCTGAGCTGACAGAGAGAGAAAGCCTTCCCCTGGAGCTGGCACCCTAAATTCAGACTTCTAGGCTCCTCAACTGTGACAGAATAAATTTCTTTGTTAAAGCTACCCACTTGTGGTATTTCTGTTATAACAGCACTAGATAACTAAGACAGAGGTGATCAGTATTCTTTTGGCTCAGTGTTCCCTCCACAGAATTTTGGTAATTTTAGTCTTAAATCCCTCTCTTTTGGCACCTTGGAGTTTCCAGATTTCTCAGGCAACACACTGAGGACTTGGCACTTGCTATTCCTTCTGCCTAAAATGCGATTCCTGCAGATACACACATGACCTGTTCTCTCATCTCCTTCAGGTCTTTGCTCAAATGTTCCTTTCCTTCTCAGTGGGAGGTTACACTCTATAGGGTGAAGTGGTCATCCTATTTAAAATTGCAAAGATGGCTTCTACTTTCCTTCCCTGCTTCATTTTCTCCATAGCACTCATCACCACCTGAACAACAATATATTTGCTTGTAGCCTGTCTCCCTCCACCACTTGAAGATGCATGAAGGCAAGAAATTTTGACAATTTGGTTCAGTCTGTATCTCCAGTCCCTAGAAAAAATACCTGGCACATAGTAGGTACTCAATAAATATTTACTAGATAAAAATGGAGTGAATTCAGTCTTTTTCCTTTCCTAATTTTCCTTGTCATCTTTCCAAAACATAAATCTGATCATATTACTCTCATGCTTATAAACTTCCAGTAGTCCTCTACTACCTACATAATAAAATTCAAATGCCTTAGCTTGGCATACAAAATTCCAACCCAAAATCCAATCTTTACTCTTAGAGCTCATCCCATACATGCCAAAGGCAAACCACACTGAACCACTCGATGTTGTCCAAACCTGCTTTGCTCTTCATGTCTCCACGCTTTTGTGCATATTGTTCTTCCACCTACAGTGCCCTTCTCACCTTTCTTCTTGGGCAACTCCTGATCATCCATCAGGACCTAGATGATACTTGAGCTCCTTTGGGACATTTTCCTCCCCCATCCCAGGCAAAGTCAGCTTGTTCTGGGCTCCTACTCTTTCTATACTACCGATCACACAGGTTATAGTTACTTATGCACCTGTCTTCTAGTAAACTCTGACATCAGCTTTTACCTTCTGTAGTCCTAATCATTAAATAAGATTGTATACGTAAAGCTTTGCACAGTAGGTGCATAATTTCCCTTCCTTCTTTTCTTCCCAACAATGCCTCAAAAAGTCTGCTCAAGTTTGATATATGAGCTCTTCAAGGACTGCAAATGTACACGTATTAAAAATCTTTGAAACCTAGTGGGTTATATTGAGATTGACATTTTGCAAGTTTTTGGTTTTTTTTTAATTATATGGAATAATGGATGGATGGATGGACAGATGGATGGACCACCAAAGGTCAAAGTTCCAGGTTCTTTTTTTGCCTTTCTATCTTTTGGCATAATTGTTTCATTACGATTTTTCTTATATGTACAATTATCCCCTCATGTGTCCAATGAGATGATTCCACATGATTTGGAGGATATAAATGATTAATTGCAGACCCAAGTGATTAACTTTGGGGACTCAAATTTTATGTATAAAAAAGAAAAAGTTTATCTGAGGTTAGGCTAAAAACATGGACAAAAAAGTTAAAGGCACTGTGTACAAAACATCAGCTTGCAATTTTTCACCATCTAAATGTATTAGTCAGACTTCAGGGAACAAGCAATAAGCAAAGAAAGTTAGAGTCGAATGCATTGGAAATTGTTTCATATTTGACTCCAAAAAAGGATTAAAAGGACTTGACATAGAATGGAGCGATTTTATCAAGGTAGAGGACATTGCGGAAGAAAGGTCATAGAATGTAGCTGAATACACTGGGACTGCTATAAATCACGTTAGCAATCAACACACCCAGTGTTCTTTGCCTACCAGCAATGGCCTGTGTTTGAGAGAAAGGTGTAAATCCCTCATCCAGCACTAAGGTTTGCAATCCTATGCTGTAAAAGCATTTCTTTCTGAGCCTATTCAGGCATCAGAATATGACCTGATGAACAGCCCCATTTCATCCTAGTTATTAAATGCATGGGATGGGAAAGACACCAGCATCCACAGTACAGGATCAGGTGGCAACAGCCTTTGTGACAGTGGTTTCCACATGTGGGACTTCTGGCCTTGTGGCCCTTGGCCTAATTTGCTCTGGGAATCTTGTATGTCACCACTTGACTCACCAGCCAGTTCTGGGTTGGTTCCTATTCCAACACCTTGAATACTGAAATCACTCTTTCTGCCCATAGCATTCTATCCTTCTTCTACTGTTCCTCTTGCTGAACTCATCCTTTTCATTACCTCTAGGACCTCAACTTGGAAAGACAATAAGATACTACTTGCAGCAAAGAATGTTAGTTTCCTCCAGTATTTCCCCTTCTTTCTCTTAATAATAGAAGCCACAGGTTTTCCAAAGGCACCTAGCTGCTCAGATTAAAGGCTACATTTTCCTCCCTCCCTGGCAACAAAGTGTGGCCTTATGACTAAGTTCTGGCCAGTGAGATAGGAGCAAAAGTGTCATGTGCCATTTCTAGGTTGTTTCCTTAAAAGGGAGGGGTGTGCTATCCTGCTGGCTAAAATATGGACACAGCAGTGAGTTGTTCTGAACCATGTGGATGAGAGAACCACTCTATATGGCAAAGCAACAAGATAAAAGAAACTTGAGCTGCCCACTAGCTCAGTCTGCAATTTAAGAGAGAAATAACTTACTGTGTTTAACTCTGTCACAGCAGCCAAGCCTAACTTGTACAGTCCTTCACAAAGTGACCTCTCCACGAAACACGTTTTTCCATCCTTGTCCTACAACCTCTTTCATAACCCCCACCCCTTATCTTAACGCTGTACTTATATGGAACCTCCTACATTTTTCCACGCAAGTCACTCCTTCTTATAACCTGTCAATGATATTCCCTCCAGCATCAGTATCTCAACCTGGCAAGCCTTCACTCACCATCCAAGACTCATCTCAAATATAGCACTATTGATCTTTTATTGTGAGTTTCTGTTTTACCTGTCTATACTGTATATTCTCTGTTTGGCCCTCCAGATCTACTCTCTACTCTTCACCCTGCTCTGTGCCCCGGGAGGCTGATGCCTACAGACAGCATAGCCCAGAGTCCCTTGCCCTGTGGCTTCCAATTGGATTTTCCCTATGGAAGTCATGAGACTGGAAGGTAGTGAAAAAAGAGGTCAAGGTATTTATTTCCTCAACTTCTTATCTTTTGGGCCACAGATTGGCAGGGCCTCCATGCCTCCACACTTCTCTCTGGCAGCCCATTCACATTGTTCTAGTTCTCATCAGGTTTAGTAATAGCTCTGACTCCTTCTATCTTCAGACCTCCAGGCAGTAACAGCTTCTTGCTATTGGTAGACTCTGGGTGCTTCACTATGCCTTGTGGTTCTATTAATCCTACCTATGCATTTAAAAAAAATTTTTTTTCATTAAATTCTCTTCAAAGAACTTTTTTTGAGTATGCCATCTGATTCCTCCTGGAACTCTGACCCATGCTATGTTTCATTAGACTGTCACTAGACTATGACAACCTCTAGTACAAGGAACAAGACTGAGATGCTTTTCCATCCACATGCCTAGTTCAGCACCTAGCTCACAATTCTTGCAGGATAAATTTTCATAGAGTAAAACACATTTTTGTCCATTCAAGATCCTTGTATACTTCCCTAAAAGAGAACTGTTGACTTTTGGTATAAAGCTTAACTTACATAAATCTATGATGTGAATTTAAACCCTCATGTTAATTTCAAACAACTGTAACGTTCCTTTCTCTTTTCTAACTTACATAGTCATGTAGTAGTTAACTCTCACTTCAAATATTCACTCCATTCATTTCTTCCCGCTTGTTTCATTTGCTTATCTAGTTATCTAATCATCTGTGTATTCATCCAAAGTTTTCACCAAAAGTACTGACCTAAGGATCTGGCCAAGGACTGAGATCTATGGGGTACTACTAAAGACTTCCTTCTTGACACCAACGTATCGATCAACACTCATTCAGTACCTTTATTCCCTTGCTTTGATGCTATTATAAATGGAACTGTTTTCTTAATTCCATTATTGTATTGTTCATTGCTAGTGTATAGAAATACAATGGAATTTTTGTATATTGATCTTGTATCTTGCAGCTTTGCTGAACTTGTTTATTAGTTCTAATAGCTGTGTGTATGTGTCTGTGTGTGTTCCTTAGGACTTCCTACACAGAGGATCATGTCACCTGCTAATAAAGGTAGTTTTATTTCTTCCTTTCTAATCTGGATGCCTTGTTCCATGCTATGAATCCACCAAGCAATTGACATTGCTTCCAAAATGGACCAGAATGAAAGATTTGGAGTATAGTTTAAGATTGCTAAAAGATAGCCTTGCACTTGATATTTGAAGGGAAAAGTAGCTATATGCCTCACAAGTCTTTCACAAATATTCTTCCATTCACTTATGATATTAGTATTCAAGGAAGCCTATAGATGTGACTATCAGCAATGACCTCTTATACGGAACTTAAAAAAATCTGGCCAGTTAATAAAGATCCCAGTATGCAGAGTGTAGTGTGACAGTAGATTTTATAGTTTAAATTTCAGCTGTACCACTTAGTAGCTGTGTAACCTTGTGTATACATTATTTAACATCTCTAAACTTGTTTTCTAATCTGTAAAATAAGAAAAATAATACCTACCTCCATGGCTATTGTGAGAATAAAATGAGGATAATTTACATAAGGAACCTAGAAACCCAGTGCACACTCAAATTTCAGCCCCCGACTCTCCACCTCCACTTACAAGAATAAAGGATATTTATTTAACTTACATTCATACTAGATGAACCTTCAAGGAGAAAAGATGCTTCATTTACCCCTTAAGAAGGCCTAATTTCTTCCACTCTCATCACTAAATTAAAAACAAACACTAAGAATAATCCATTCTCTAAGAAGGGAAATGACTAGGATCCTGAGGTGTCATTAAGAGATCACAGAATCCACAGGGAGTAAAATGCAATAGAGAGCATTCAGGGACTAAAAATATGTAACCTGAATAAATCCTGGAGATCCATGTGGCTCACCTCTGAACTGAGTCACATTTAAGGAAGCACCAAATGATACCAAAAGAAATTTTAAACAATTCTGATTTTATTCTGAATACTTCAAAGGAGATTTAATTCTTAACTCACAGGACCATGGCTCCAGATCTTCCCTTTCCTCTCCAATTCTCTCATACCACATAGCTGTTCCAA
This sequence comes from Dugong dugon, assembly GCA_030035585.1. Classification (NCBI taxonomy): domain Eukaryota; kingdom Metazoa; phylum Chordata; class Mammalia; order Sirenia; family Dugongidae; genus Dugong; species Dugong dugon. The sequence continues at coordinate 86,514,699 of CM057460.1, read as the reverse complement.
AACCTTCCACTCATCAAATCCTTAAAACACCACTCCAAGTCAGCCCTCAAAATGTACTTCCCATTCCCACTCTCTTTAATATGTAGATCAATCTAATATCTTCGGCTACATCATTCTCTTTTACTCCTTCTCGTCTATCAGGTCTTCTTTCTACCCATTCTTCCAGTTCTGCGTTCAAAAGATCCAAGGAAACAGAGAACACTCACACATCAGTAGATCTTGTCCCTTTCATACCACTTAAGATTCTCTTCCATTTTTCCCTTTTCCTATATGCCCTTAAATAAAATATTATCTAAAGAAGTCACAGAATGGGTCTTACTTTTTTAGTTATTTATTCACTCAAAAATAATTATTGAGTATTTACCATGTGCTCCTCAACTCTGCTAATATAAGCCTTTGGAAGAAAATTTCATAAGACTTATAATTACAATCTCAGGTCTTCTAATTACCCTGTTCTTTACCTTCTGGTTCCTTCTAAAGAGTCTCTGAGGGGACAGATAGCAGATGATCAGTTAACCAGTAGGAGAAAGGAATTCACCCTCCTCCTGCATTTCACTAGGATTCTTCAACAAAAGATGCATGATTTAATTGGAACCATAACAAGTTAAAAAATACATAAATTATTTCTCTTATCTGTCTACTAATCTAAGGATTATCTTGGATCCCTGGTGGCGCAGTGGTTAAGAGCTTTGCTGTTAACCAAAAGATTGGCAGTCGCTATGAGTTGGAATCAACTCGACAACAATGGGTTTGGTTTTCTTTTTTTTTTTTTTTTAAGTATTATCTCTAGTTTAATTTGTTTTCAATTCCTCTTCAAAGTTGCCATCCACTCTCTTTATTTATGTTGGAGCGCTGGTGGCACAGTTGTTAAGAGCTCAGCTGCTAACCAAAAGGTCAGTAGTTAAATCCACCAGCTGCTCCCCGGAAACCCTATGGTGCAGTTCTGCTGTGTCCTGTAGGGTCACTGCGAGTCAGAATTGACTCAATGGCAATGGGTTTGGTTTGGTTTTGGCTGGTAAATATGGGTCTTTGTTTATTCTGGTCCAGCAGAAGCTCTAAAACAATGTTTTAAAGGTATAACAATTACCTCTCTGTGAAAAAGTAGCACCAATATGTTATGTATTTCGTGTCTTCAAACTGGTAGAGACTTGAAAATGTTGAAGTTATATCAGTAGTTCTCAGCCTTTGTTGCATATTATAATCACCTGGAAAGGTTTTTTTTTTTTTTTTTTTTTTTTTATTAATTTCAACGCCCAGGGTTTACCCCAGACCAATCACATCATAATCTTTGGGAGCGTCTCAGGCATCATCATTTTTCAGGTCCCCCAAATGATTCCAATGGGCAGCCAAGGTTTAGATAGTTTAGTCTGCTGGTGTCTTGAGAAGTGATAGAGACCATTCCTAGCCTGAAGTTGAAACAAGAAAAGGAGCAAGTACTAGAGAAGGTCCAGAAGAGTATAACTCTTCAATCTATCTTGCTTCAGAACTTGATAGAACTATTCAATATCTTGCTTGAAGTCTTAAAAACTCTTAGTTTACCTCAATTACCGTATTTCAATGAGTAGAAAATATATTCTGAAGTAATTTTTCATGATCTTTTCATTTACTAATACTGATTTTTTTCCAGAATTTTGACTTCTTTCATGTGTAATATAGAGTTGAAGCACATAATTAATATCTTGCAGAATGCTAAAAACCAAAACAAATCCATTTCCGTAGAGTCGATTCTGACTCATAGCAACCCTAAAGGACAGAGTAGAACTGCCCTATAGTGGTTCCAAGGCTGTAAATCTTTTATGGAAGCAAACTGCCACATCTTTCTCCCTCGGAGCAGTGGGTGGGTTCAAACTGCCTACCTTTCAGTTAGCAGCCGAGTGCTTTAACCACTGCGGCACGAGGGCTCCTCTGCAGAATACTACACAGATGAAAAACAGGACCACTAGAGAGAACCAGTCACCATATGCCCCATTTACGAAACAAAGCAAAGTTCACCCTAAGGAATAATTTTTTGTACTTGGGAGAACTTTCCATTCAATGTTTAAAACACCCAAACCACGTCTCAGTGATACAATAGGCCCTCATGTCTGAGAGATTTGAAACTGAGAAAGACAGAGAGAAAGAGTTATATTGACCGGGCGCAAGGAGAGAGAGATTAAGAGAGGAAGAGAAAGAGATGGATAGTTATAGCTCTTGAGGGGCCATTAAGGTTCATTTCCCTTGCCATATACCTCTCCACCCATTCACTCAGCCCCTGTAAATGACTTTTCTGATTTACAGGGCAGGGGAGGGGTTATTCATTTCCTGTGTATTATTCCATTACTTACTAATATCTTAAACTAGACTGAGAGATGGTATAAGCTGAATGGGAGAGAGTGGAGGAGAAGTTGTAATTGTATGAATTTATTCTTCTGGATTTTTTTTTTTTTTTTTCTGATGGGGTCATTTCATCTGCTGTATGGTGTGACAAAAATACTACAGAAATTTATTAAAATTGTGAGAGAGAGAAAAGCAAGGGTTTTGTTGTTGTTGTTGTTTTGTTTTTTAAGGGCCAAAAATGGTAAGCCCTAGCACTGATCACTTTTCAAAATTTATTAGGGATCTAAAGTCTGAACTAATACACATTGTCACCACCTTCCTAGGTTGTTCCTCAGCTAATGTTCCTTCTGAAACCAATGTTCCTTCGCAGAGGATATTCAGTGGAATCATGAGAGGGTGTGTTTCTAGCTAGATCTAGCAGGGGTTGAAGAGATAGCATTTATAATAAAACAATTTGTCACCAGTTAAATCTAGCTTTATTAATGGAGCAAGGAATGATGTAGTCAGCTATCAATGAGATATAACATGAAAAGAGAGCAAGAGTTGTAACAGTCTTCAAATGAGTTAGGTAAGAGTTCGTTCTTAACTATTTCTGTTTTTGAGTGTTATCAAGCCCAGCCTAGGTTAGACATCAAATTTTAAAATGCTTTAAGAGAAAAGGCCAACGGGTTGACAAAACCTGTAAATCTTGTTATTAATCACAGAACTCAGACTTGAATGGATAAGAACTTTTTGGCTAAAACATTAAAAAAAAAATATTTCAAAAGATCAGTGATTCACAGGAGAGAAAGCAAGCACAGCATGTAGAGTAGACATGCTCCAGAGGGGATAGAGACAATTGTTTTTTAGTCAGGTATTTTTTGTTATCATATAAAATATCTTATTTGCTGTCCTACTGAGATATCTTTACTGGAACCTTGCAATTCAGGCTGTGGTTTTTAGAATCTCTCTTCTGAAGGGCAAGAACCATATTTATTTGTACGCACACAGACAAAATATCTCAGAGGGACACCGTTAGGCAGTTATCCAACAGTCTTCCCCCACTTCCCTTTATCCTAACTATTTAACCCCTGATTTTATTTCACCACAATGTGCCTAGCCCCAGGAAGTGAATTATGATTGACTCAAGGCCCTTAGGCTACAACCATACCTACTTCTGCCAGATATTTGTTTTCCCAGTTTCCCTTACAGAAGTGGTGGCCATTTGACCCAGTCCTGGCCAATCAGATGTCAAGAGGGAATCTCCAGGGGCTTTGTGGGTAAGATTTAGCTTTCTGATAAGAGATATAAGTATTTAAGATAGTTTTCCTGTAGTGCCCCTTCCCTTCTTCATTCTGCATGAGATACTGGTGTTAAGACCTGATGCTTGGAGCTGAAGTATACATCTTGTGACTGACCATAAGTGACAAGCATGATGGGTAGCCGAGATAGTGTCAAAGACGCTGACCCAGAGCTCTGACATTGTTGAGCCACCGAACAAGCCTTGGGATTGCCTACAACCAGATTCTATTTTAAAAAAAAAAGATATCCTTCTGATTTTTAAACCAACTTTAGTTGAGTCTTCTGGTATTTGCAACCAACAGTATCCTAACCAATACAATTCCCTTCCTTTCAGGTCATAGGCCTTTATTACCTTTTTGTGTTATCAGGGAAATGATTCTCCTTCAGTTTACTTTTTGGTTTATTAATCCAGTTTTATACAAATTTTTTAAAACTGGTAGCTTGCCCCAAGAAAAAAAATAGAATTTTCCTTCCATAAAATCTAACAATTATTACATTAAAATGTTAACTAGTTATATGGCAATATTCACCATAAACATTCACCATATTGCAGCGATTTGCATTTAGAGATTATGATGAACTTCATAAGCATTCTTCATCTGAAAGGTTGGTACTATCAGTACAGCAATATTGCTTCTCTGTTGATGAATGGACACTACTGTGTATTTGCTCTAAAGAGTAATTTTTTATTGGGCTTCAAATTTTGCAGAGTGCTTTCACATATATTAGTTCAATGGATTCTCACAACAACCTCAAGAGTCAGATATTATTTTTAGTTTTGTGTTACAGATAAGCACACTAAGACTGAAGAAAACCAAGTGACTCGCTCCTGCTAATTCAATTAATAACTGGAAGAACTTGGATTAGATCAAAGCCTATGTTCTTTCCACAACACCATGGCATGAATAGTCACTTGTACACTTCTGATTCTCTTGCTTTTAACCCTCAGCCTAAGTATCTCCATATTTCATGATATATTTTTAGTATATTATTTTTAACTTTATAGAACTTATAACAGATAATTCATCTGCCGTAACTATAATAAATTGCTATCCTAAAGAACAAAAATAATGAAAATATTGGTAGGACTTGCTTAAAACAAATTTCGCAAAGACCTAAAAGGGCACCAGGGTGATATTTGGAGGCATTCCCTCTCCTGGGACTTCCATGGTACTGTTTATTACTGTTTATTATTACCTATGACGTATGAGAATTAATCTGTGAGCCTGCCCCGGGCAGGGAGCCTATTTTAGTTGTTTTGGTCTAGTATAGTGCCCACCACATAGTAGACACTCCATCAATACTTATTGAACAAGTACTTCTGATCTAATCATTCACAGACACAGAAACACTGTCATTTTTGCTCTCTTAAACACATTAGTCAATTGTTTTAATAAGTTACTTTGGAGACCCAAACCTCCCTACAGTTTCAAGAAAGGAATATTTTAAATAGCAGTAAGGTGAGTTTCTTAACACTTTTTCCTTCTTGAGCTAGAGGAAATATCCAAAAACCAGAGAAAAGCAATTAGTTTTTTCACTAGTAATGATAGTTTCTAGAAATAGCTTATCCATCTTCCATTGGGAACTTTGTCCATTCTAATCATGTTTCTCCTCTTGCTGGATTAGTTTAGAAACATTATTGCCAGAGTTTAGTGCATGCCTTTGGTTTTTAATATTGCAACTACACCATCACAGGTAGTGAAGGAAAACAGCTGGACTGAGGACATCCACACACCTACTAAAGAGTCAAAGGAGTGAAATTACAGCTCAAATAATCTTAATTTTCTGCGAAAGTTAAAAAAAATTTTTTTAGAAAAATCCATGCTCCTGATGTTTTTGAAACATGCTTACATTTTCATTGAACTCAACTGCTCTACTAAAAGAAAGTAGCTCATAACTGGAATCCAAAATATTTGTGAATTATCACTGTGCAAACTGAGTTTGCCCCAATGGGTAAAACAGCCACTTCAAAAGATGTTCATGCTTGAATTTTAATTTTTTAACTGTCTATTCAAATCTATTTTGGTGATTTAGAAGTAAGGGAGGATAAAATGATTAATGGAAAAATTCAGGCACTAAATAGTCTGAATTAGCTTTGCAAACATCAGCTAACTAGATAGCCAGAAAGCTCACAGGGACTAAAATATAGGTCATTCTATGATCCAAAGAAGACATGGATAACTACAGTCACCATAATGTTTGAAACAGGAATCCTAGTATTAATAGTAACATGCAAGTAAACTTAGGAAAATGTGTGCTGTTATTAACCTGAAATCCATCAACATTTGTATTCTCAAGAAAGAAACTCTTCAGAATGAATGGCACTGGGAACATAAATGTTCCTGCTGCATAACAGTGTGAATCTGATAGACATCTAGCCATTTATACACAACAATACATCATGCTCCTACCAGGTGAGTGCTGGATGAGTTTACAGAAACCTAAACTTGCTTGGTTTTTTATTTCATCTCGTGGCCTCTACAATATTTTATTTCTCTCCATTTTGAAACAGCTAAGTGGCATGCTGGCAAAGTCAAGAAGACTGTTGATGGCGAAGATAACAAAAGAGAAGATTTTATGCAGTTTTCCTATCTGTTGTCTTTATCTAGGGAGCTACCTAAAGCATTTAAGAACCACTTAAATAAAAATATACGGAATGCAAATAATTTAGAACTTCATATTCATACTGAGTAATTGTTACAGGAAAAAAATTCTCAGTCATCGTTTGATGGTATATGGTGTGGTTATCAATTAAAAAACATATATGTATATATATATATATATATATATATATATATTTAATACCAGGATCCTTCTCTTTAATTCAAAATTTTAACTAGAACCACATTATATAAAACACCCCAAAGTAGTGTGGTTCTGGTTGAAGAAGGCGAGGAACAATCAACTCTCTTCCCTAAAGTGGACCTAAGGCGCCTCTAAAAAAACCAAACCCCTTGTCGTCTAGTTGATTTCGACTCATAGCAACCCAATAGGACACAACAGAACTGCCCCATAGGGTTTCCAAGAAGCGGCTGGTGGATTCAAACTGCCGACCTTTTGGTTAGCGGCCCAGCTCTTAACCACTGCACCACCAAGGCTCCAAGGCAATTCTAGACACCCCTAAACTCCCCAGAAAATGCCTCAGAACCATTGGGTAAGTACCTTGACTTCAAAACTAAACTCTAGATCTGGCTCAACTATCAGAGCTATGTGACTTTGAGAAATGATTTTGCCCCTTTGGGCCTCAATTCCCTCACTTATAGAATGAATCATCTCTAAGAATATAACAACTTAGATTATGACCTTGCAAAGAAATCTGTTGTGAGTAAAAGTATTAAGAAAGGCACCTATGATTTACGTTAGCATTAAAAGCATATCGATTTGAAATATGCACTTATTTACTCTTGAAAAATACAATAAAAACTATCAAAACCCTCAGGTCACACGTTTCAGTCTACAATCCTTGTATTCCATCTCCCATTTAAACCACAGCACATCACTACATATCGGAAAGAAGATTCGTTAACTCCCTGTCTACAGCCCTCAGTATTTGAAGGCCTTTAAGATCAGGTATGTAATATTTTCAATCTCACATTAGCAAAAGGACAGTTGTCTCATTTTCACTTGGAAAAGATGCTGTTATCGTTCTATCTGACTACTGTATGGTTTGGGTATTTTCTTGGTCAGATTACAACAGAGTTAAATGCATATTTTTATTCTAAAAAAAAGTACATTCACTTTACAGCTCTTCACAAGTGGATTTTTAGTTTCCTTGCACAGCTGTTCTATATTATACAACTATGTTGTGCAGAATTTGGCATATAAATGTTCAAGTACACCTGGTATAATTAGAAATGCTGTGGGCGTTTCTAAGGAGAGTTGTAAGGGCAATGCTGAAGTAGTTGCCCAGTCTGGGCAAAGAGATGAATATAGTGGTAATGAACTGATGGACTAGACAGGAAGAAAGGGAGATGTTAACAGATTGTACACCCTAGTGTTGTTCAAGAACGATGAGAAGTATGGAAGGGATGGTCGAAGAGGAAAAGCCTTGATATCCAAATCTCAGAGGGAGAGAAGAGCTGAGCTATGCATTCGTTCCAGGTATAGCTGTGTAGGTGTGTTGTGGAAAGAGGTGAAGGATGGGATTCCTGAGGCCAAGAGAAGATGAACTGGGACGTTGATAGATCCTCAAAGAAGCCCTAAAACCACTGAGGCAGAATTTCAGAGTCCGCACTTCACCATTTTGCTTCAGGTAGTTACTACCATACAACCTAAAGTGTTCAAGCACAGAATGAACGGCCACCAACCAGATAGGATTCCCACATCAGGTGGGAAGTTGATGCGATAATGTCTGTAGCTCCTTCTTATTCCTAAAATTCTGTTATCTTCTCCAGGAAAAAAAAGATCACATTACTTTGATCTTGCACAAGGCATAAGCATTTATAATTTGGAGTCAAAATGATTTAGAGTACATAGCACTTAACTACAGATATGAATAGACCCTAAAATGGTTGAATTTTAAAGATCCTAAAGTCCTGTCTCTCCATTAGACAGATGGGAAGACAGAGGCCTAAGGAGAGTACGTGATTTGCTTGAGGTCATTAGATGAGTTTGACAACTCTGAACTTGACTCTGGATTCATCTCCTTTTTCTACTACACTGTGCTGCCTAGAAGCCATTGAACTTATGTGCTGATCTGGGAACTGGAGATAATAGATGCCATTAGCTGGCCAGATCTGTGTGAACAAAGAGAACTGCAAATTTGAGACAACTTTGCAGATAATTCTGTTTCCTAAAATGCTTTTAAAGTGTTTTAATGAAAATATCTAGATAATTAAAACCTGATTATTTTACTTTAAAAAGGTTTCTTTTTTGGTTCCTGGATGATTACCTTATTCTCCACTTCACTACTAAGTGCTCAGTAAACGAAAATACTAGTCTCATTACTATGAGGTTCCTATAATAAATCATTCAATTGATAAGCATAGAAAAACGAAAAAGAAGTGGTCAAACTTAACATCACCAGTAATAGGACAACCTTCTGATGTTATGCACGGAGAAGAACACAGCATCTCTCATGTAGGATTCTTGCCAAAAATGCTTCACCTGAATCCAACCATAAGGAAATAATCAGGTATATACTGTGGGAGATTCTACAAAATGACAGATGTAGATTTTTCAAAAATGTCAATGTCATGAAGGTAAAAAATTTTAAAAAGTGGGGGGACTATTTTAGATAAAAGGAAACATGACAAAAAGATGACTATTAAATAAAATGCATAATTCTTGATCAGATCTAACATCAGGGTAAAAACAGCTAAAAGATCAGAATTGGGACATATAAAGAAATTTGAGTGTAGATTGTATATTACATAATTTGACTGAAACAATGCTAAATTTCTTGAGTACGACAATGATGTTGTGACTGTATAAAAGAATGTCTTTATTCGTCAAAAATACATGCTAAGGGATTAGGGGGTGAAGTGATGTTATCTGAAACTTATTTTCAGACTGTTCAGCCAAAAAAAGGGGGGGGAGGGGCGAGGTGTCTGTGTATTAGTGTGGAGAGGAGGGAGAAGAAGGGAAAAGAGAGAGAACATATATGGGAAAATGTTAATAATTGGTGATTCTAGGTGAAGAGTATGATGAGTTTTTATCGTACTTGAAATTTTTCAAGATAAAAAGTTAGGAAAAAGTTGAAAGATTCAATGGGTTGTTATCCTCCATACAAAATATATAGTAGGAAAATGAATAAAATGGGAACATTTATACCTTGTCCAGTAAATTATTACTTGCTCTGATCAAGCATCTATTAACAAGTCTGTCCTAGTCTGGGTTCTCTAGATGAGCAAAACCAGTGCAACATGTATATAAATCCAGAAGCGAGATTTACTTTAAGGAAAGGCTCAAGCAATTGTGAAGAAATGGCTCATGCAACTGTGGGAGCTGGCAAGTCCCAAATCCGTGGGTCAGGTAGCAAGCTGGAGACCTCTCCTGACTCACAGGTTTGCAGGGCTGGCAAAACCAAAATCTGCAGATCAGGCAGCAGGCCACAGTCTTCTGTAGGCTTAAGTCCCAAGAACTGGAAATCAGGACGCAAGAAGAGTACAGGGTCAAGACAGAACAAGCTTTGCCAGAACATCCACTTATATATTGGAGGCAGGCCACACCCCCAAGAAAATCCCCTTTTAACTGATGAGCTGTTCACATCAGATCACAACAGGAGAGGCAATTACATTACATTAGACTAATGAAAAGCAACCATTCCAGTGTCTGCCACAACCGCTGAGAATCATAGCCTAGCCAAGTTGACACACAACATTAACCAACACAAAGGCTATTATGAAGCACTTTATAAGGATAACACCTTAATGAAATGCTAAATTAATGAAGATGTAGTTGTGTATATTTTCTAAGAAAGTCTCTCTTCAGTTATTTAGGAATTCAACAATTTTAGTAGCCACACACTTCAGAAATGATATATATGAAATAGTCCAACTTCTAGAATTGCAGAACACTGAGATTCCTTAGTCACAACTGAGCAGAGGCAACGAATGTGGCCTTTTCTTTTTTAATGTGGCCACTACATTCAACTCAGTCTACATTTGGCATGTAGACTTTAGGGTTATTTTTCTCCTCCCAACTAGAGAAAGAGTAATCTAGCATGTAATGTTGCATGTGTTCTTGAGTGCACACATGCTCACACAGATACGCATATATGTGTGCATGTGTTTCCTAAACAGAGGGAGGGTTTCTAACACATCTTGTGTGTAGTAGGGTTGAGTGTTGGCTATAAAGTTTTCCTAGAAAATGTGGTACTGAGCTAGTGGAGGATGGAAAAGGTAATAAGACTTTCCAGAATGTGGCAACAGTATGAACAAGAACAGCTGCCAGCTAATTGGGTTATCCAAAATATAAATGAACATTTACTGTTCCATGAATGTGGGCTTTTTTCTCTCCCTCTATTTTATAATTCTTGCTGCTTTGCCTTTATGTACTGACAAGAGTCTAATGACCACTTCCCTCATATATGAGTCAAATATCTCTTGTGCAGGTAAATGTTTCTCAGTTGGTTAGCAGCTGAGCTCTTAATCACTGGACACCATGGCTCCTACGATTGGCTTAGAGTAGACAAATTAAGGCTCACCCTTAGGAGCTGGGACTGATACAGCTTTCCCTCAAGCACACAGCTTTACAGAATCATGGGGATACCCACGCAAAATTACGATTGTGTTAGCAAGAAAGAAGGCAGGGAGATGGTTGGGTAGGTGGTCATCAGTGTCTATTACAAGGAAGAAATAGCTTCATGGCAGAGAAGACAGATTTGGGAGAATATAATATATTCTGTTTTTACTAGATGACTTTGAAGTCCTCTTGGAATATCAAGGTATAAATAAAGAGCAAATATTTGCAATTCCAGGTAGAGTACTGGATTGGATATATATAGATCTGAATGCCATCTACATATGGTAAAAATCAAAGCCATGGAGAGTAGGTAGCATGAGAAGAGCAGTGAACAGAAGAAGAGAAACTTGTAAGGGAGACAGGGAAGATGTGGCTAGGGAAGTTTTTGAGGAACTCGGAGAGGGCAGCGTCCTTGGAAACTTGGAACAAGATAGAGAGCTTTGAGAAGTGACAGACATTGTCAAATGTAAAAGAGAGATCCAGCTAGCTTGCGCCTAAAGATGTCATTGGATTTGCCAATATGAAACCACTGGCAGCCCAGAGGTAGCCAGAGGCAGTGGAATGTGAAAGCAGGTACCAGAGAAGTATTGTAGGGAAGTGAGGAGAATGATGTAAACTAACCCTCCAAATAGTTTAGATGAAACTGGGAAGATAGATATGGGGCATATTTGAGAAGGGAAGAAATAGCACATTTTAGGCTAATATGGAATAAGGCCTGGAAGGCACCAATAAGGATGATGTGAGGGGGGCAAAGGGAAGGAGTGAGCTTTGAACGAGAGGATGACACTTATTCTATGGGTCAAAAAGAAATGAGATGATGTAGAGAAAAATTTTAATATATATATATTTTTTAAATGGAATGGAAGACTTTCTTTTTTAAAAAAACAGCTTTATTGAGATATCATCTACACACCATATAATTCACCACTTTAAAGCATACAATTCAATGGATTTTAGTATATTTACAGAGTAATCCATCACTACAATCAATTTTAGAACATTTTTATTACCCCAGAAAGAAACCCCGGTTTTATAGTTGAGGCTTCTTTAAATTTGCCTATTTGTTTACTGTGTTTTTAACTCTATTGTTTCTTTTTGTGTGTGAGCGTGTGTTTTAAGTGAAAGTTTACAGCGGAAATTAGTTTCTCACTCAAAAATTTATACACAAACTGTTTTGTAACATTGGTTGCAATCCCTGCAATGTGTCAGCACTCTCCCCCTTTACCTTTACACCCCAGATTCCCTGTGTCTATCTATCCAGGTTCCTTGTCCCTTCTTGCCATTTTTTTTTTTTTAATTGTTGTAGTTTAAATGAAGTTTACATTTCAAGTTACTCTCCCATACAAAAATTTATACATACATTGTTATGTGACCCTAGTTGCTCTCCCTATTCTGTGACAGCACACTCCTCCTTTGTACCCTCGATTCCCCATGTCCATTCAACCAGCTCCTAACCAACTCGGCCTTCCCATCTCACTTCTGGAAAGAAACTGCCCATTTACTCTCTTGTATCTACTTGAGCTAAGAGGCACACTCCTCACGATTGTCACTTTATGTCCCACAGTCTGGACAAATCCCACTCTGAAGAGTTGGCCTCGGAAATTGTCTTAGTTCTGGGCTGATAGGGAATCAGGGAGCCGTGCTTTCTGGGGTTCCTCCAGTCGCAATCAGACCAATAAGCCTGGTCTTTTGACTAGAACTTGGGTTCTGCACCTTACCTTTCTCCTGCTCCATCAGGGACTCTCAGTTGTGTTTTCTGTCAGGGAGGTCATTGGTGGTAGCCGGGCACCATTTAGTTCTTCTGGTCTCAGGCCGATGAAGTCTCTGGTTTATGTGGCCCTTTCTGTCTCTTGGGCTAATTCTTTCCTTGTGTCTTTGGTGTTCTTCATTCTCCTTTACTCCTGGTGGTTGGAACCAATTGATGCATCTTAGGTGGCCGCTTGCAAGCTTTTAAGACCTGAGACGCCACTCGCCGAAGTGGGATGCAGGACATTTTCTTAATAAGCTCCGTTATGCCAGTTGACCTAGATGTCCCATGAAAGCATGGTCCCCGATCCCTACCCCTGCTACTCTGTACCTCAAAATGTTTGATTGTATTCAGGAAACTTCTTAGCTTTGGTTTAGTCCAGTTGTGCTGAATTCCCCTGTACTGTGTGCTGTCCTTTCCTTCACCTAAGATAATTCTTCTCTAATATCTAGTTAGTGAATAACCCTCACCCTCCTTCCCCACCCTCGTAACCATCAAAGAATATTTTCTTCTGTGTTTAAACCTTTTCTTGAGTTCTTATAACAGTGGTCTTATACAATATCTGTACTTCTATGACTGACTAAATTCACTCAGCGTAATGCCCTCCAGATCCCTCCACGTTATAAGAAGTTTCATGGCGTCATCGTTGTTCTTGATCATTGCGTAGTATTCCATTGTGTGGCTATACCATGATTTGTTTATCCATTCGTCCATTGATGGGCACCTAGGTTGTTTCCATCTTTTGCTATCGGGAACAGTGCTGCAATGAACATGAGTGTGGATATATCTATTCATGTGGTGGCTCTTATTTCTCTGGGATATATTCCAAGGAGTGGGATTGCTGGATCGTGTGGTACTTCTATTTCTAGCTTTTTGAGGAAGTGCCAAGTCGATTTCCAAAGTGGTTGTACCATTTTACATTCCCACCAACAGTGTATAAGTGTTTCAGTTTCTCCACAACCTCTCCAGCATTTATTATTTTGTGTTTTTTGGATTAATGCTAGCCTTGTTGGGGTGGGATGATACCTCATTGTAGTTTTGATCTGCATTTCTCTAATGGCTAATGATCATGAGCTTTTCTTCATGTGTCTGTTAGCTGCCTGAATCTCTTCTTTGGTGAAGTTCCTGTTTATATCCTTTGCCCATTTTTTAATTGGGTTTTTTGTCTTTTTGTTGTTGAGGTTTTGCAGTATCTTGTAGACGGTAGAGATTAGATGCTGATCGGATTTGTTGTAGCCAAGAATTTTTTCCCAGTTTGTACCTTGTCTTTTTACTCTTTTGGTAGAGTCTTCTCATGAGCATAACTGTTTGATTTTTAGAAGCTCCCAGTTATCTAGTCTCTCTTCTAGTGCTTGTGCATTGTTACTTATGGTTGGTATTCTTACTTATATTTGTATGATTTATGCCGTGTATTAGGGTTCCAAGCATTGTCCCTATTTTTTCTTCCATGATCTTTATCGTTTTCGATTTTATATTTAAGTCTTTGATCCATTTTGAGTTAGTTTTTGTGCATGGTATGAGGTATGGGTCTTAGTTTCAGTTTCTTGCAGATGGATATCCAGTTACGCCAGCACCTTTGGTTAAAGAGACTGTCTTTTCCCCAGTTAACGGACTTTGGGCCTTTGTCAAATGTCAGCGGCTCCTGGGTGGACGAATTTATGTCTGGATTCTCAATTCTGTTCCATTGGTCTACGTTATCTGTTGTTGTACCAGTACCAGGCTGTTTTGACTACCGTGGCAGTATAGCAAGTTCTAAAATCAGGTAGTGTGAGGCCTCCCACTTTGTTCTTCTTCTTGAATAATGCTTTACTTATTCGGGGCCTCTTCCTTTTCCATATGAAGTTGGTGATGTGTTTCTCCATCTCGTTAAAAAATGCCGTTGGAATTTGGATCAGGATTGCATTGTATGTGTAGATCGCTTTGGGTAGAATTGACATTTTCACAATGTTGAGTCTTCCTATCCGTGAACAAGACAGTTTTTCCACTTATGTAGGTCTCTTTTGGTTTCTTGCAGTAGTGTCTTATAATTTTCATTGTATAGGTCTTTTACATCTCCGGTTAGATTTATTCCCAAGTATTTTGTCTTCTTGGGGGCTATCGTAAATGGTGTTGATTTGGTGATTTCCACTTCAAAGTTCTCTTTGTTGGTGTAAAGGAATCCAACTAATTCTTGTATGTTTATCTTGTATCCTGAAACTTTGCTGAAATCTTCTATTAGTTGCAGTAGTTTTCTTGTGGACTCTTTGGGGTTTTCTGTGTATAAGATCATATCATCTGCAAATAGAGATACTTTGACTTCTTCCCTATAAATTTGGATGCCCTTTATTTCTTTTTCTGGCCTAATTGCTCTGGCTAGGACCTCCAGCACGATGTCGAATAAGAGTGGTGATAAAGGGCATCCTTGTCTGGTTCCCGTTCTCTAGGGGAATGCTTTCAAAGTCTCTCCATTTAGGATGATGTTGGCCATTGGCTTTGCATAAATGCCCTTAATTATACTGAGGAATTTCCCTTCTATTCCTATTGTGTTGAGAGTTTTTATCACGAATGGGTGTTGGACTTTGTTAAATTTCTTTTCTGCATCTATTGATAAGATCATGTGGTTCTTGTCTTTTGTTTTATTTATGTGACGGATTACACTGATTGTTTTTCTAATGTTGAACCATCCGTGCATACCTGGCATAAATCCCACCTGATCATGGTGAATTATTTTTCTGATATGTTGCTGAATTCCACTGGCTAGAATTTTGTTGAGGATTTTTGCGTCAGTGTTCATGAGGGATATTGGTCTGTAATTTTCTCTTTTTTTGTGGTGTCTTTACCCGGCTTTGGTATCAGGCTTATGCTGGCTTCATAGAATGAGTTTGGGAGTATTCCATCCTTTTCTATGCTCCGAAATGCCTTTAGTAGTAGTGGTGTTAACTCTTCTCTGAAAATTTGGTAGAATTCTCCAGTGAAGCCATCTGGGCCAGGACTTTTTTTTGGTTGGGAGTTTTTTAATTACCTTTTCAATCTCTTCTTCTGTTATGGGTTTATTTAGTTGTTCTACCTCTGTTTATGTTAGTTTAGGTAGGTAGTGCATTTCTAGAAATTTGTCCATTTCCTCTAGGTTTTCAAATTTGTTAGAGTACAGTTTTTCATAGTATTCTGTTACGATTCTTTTAATTTCAGTTGGGTCTGTTGTGATACCACCCATCCCATTTCTTATATGGGTTACCTGCTTCATCTCCTGTTTTTCTTTTGTCAGTTTGGACAATGGTTTATCAATTTTGTTGATCTTTTCAAAGAACCACCTTTTGATCTTGTTAACTCTTTCAATTGTTTTTCTATTCTCTATTTCACTTAATTCTGCTCTAATTCTTATTATTTCCTGCTTCTGGTGCCTGAGGGCTTCTTTTGCTGCTCTCTTTCTACTTGTTCCATTTGTAGGGATAATGTTTTGATTATGGCCCTTTCCTCTTTTTGGATGTGTGCATTTTTGGCTATAAACTGACCTCTGAGCACTGCTTTTGCTGTGTCCCAAAGGTTCAGGTAGGATGTGTTTTTATTCTCGTTTGAGTCTATGAATTTCTTTATTCCATCCTTAATTTCTTCTCTAACCCAGTAGTTTTGAGCAAGGTGTTGTTCAGTTTCCATGTGTGGTGTTTTTTTTTTTTTGTTTGTTTGTTTGTTTTGTTTTTGCTTTGCTTTTTCTGTTGTTGATTTCTACTTTTATGGCTTTATGGTCTGAAAAGATGCTTTGTAATATTTCAATGCTTGGATTTTGTTACGGCTGGCTTTATGGCCTAATATGTGGTCTATTCTGGAGAATGTTCCATGTGTGTTGGAAAAGAAAGAATACTTGGCTGCTCTTGGGTGGAGTGTTTGGTATATGTCTGTGAGATCGAGTTGGCTGATTGTAGCGTTTAGCTCTTCCGTGTCTTTGTTGAGCTTCTTTCTGGATGCTCTGTCCTGCCCCGGCAGTGGTGTGTTAAAGTCTCCTACTACTACTGTGGAGCTGTCTATCTCTCTTTTCAGTGCTGTTAGAGTTTGTTTCATGTATTTTAGAGCCCTCTCGTTGGGTACGTAAATATTTATTATGGTCACGTCCTCCTGGTGTATTGACCCTTTAATCATTATATAGCGTCCTTCCTTATCCCTTGTGGTGGATTTTACTTTAAAGTTTATTCTGTCAGATTAATATTGCCATTCCTACTCTTTTCTGAGCGTTGTCTGCTTGATATATATGTTTCTATTCTTTGAGTTTTACTTTGTTCGTGTCTTTAAGTCTAAGGTGTCTTTCTTGCAGGCAGAATATAGACGGATTGTATTTTTTTATCCTATCTGCCACTCTCTGTCTCTTTATTGGTGCATTTAGTCAATTTACATTCAGCGTAATTATTGATAGGTATGAGTTTAATATACATCAAGCAAATAACACTCAGAAAAGAGTAGGAGTGGCAATATTAATCTGACAGAATAAACTTTAAAGTAAAATCCACCACAAGGGATAAGGAAGGACGCTATATAATGATTAAAGGGTCAATACACCAGGAGGACGTGACCATAATAAATATTTACGTACCCAACGAGAGGGCTCTAAAATACATGAAACAAACTCTAACAGCACTGAAAAGAGAGATAGACAGCTCCACAGTAGTAGTAGGAGACTTTAACACACCACTGCCGGGGCAGGACAGAGCATCCAGAAAGAAGCTCAACAAAGACACGGAAGAGCTAAACGCTACAATCAGCCAACTCGATCTCACAGACATATACCAAACACTCCACCCAAGAGCAGCCAAGTATTCTTTCTTTTCCAACACACATGGAACATTCTCCAGAATAGACCACATATTAGGCCATAAAGCCAGCCGTAACAAAATCCAAGCATTGAAATATTACAAAGCATCTTTTCAGACCATAAAGCCATAAAAGTAGAAATCAACAACAGAAAAAGCAAAGCAAAAACAAAACAAACAAACAAACAAAAAAAAAAAAACACCACACATGGAAACTGAACAACACCTTGCTCAAAACTACTGGGTTAGAGAAGAAATTAAGGATGGAATAAAGAAATTCATAGACTCAAACGAGAATAAAAACACATCCTACCTGAACCTTTGGGACACAGCAAAAGCAGTGCTCAGAGGTCAGTTTATAGCCAAAAATGCACACATCCAAAAAGAGGAAAGGGCCATAATCAAAACATTATCCCTACAAATGGAACAAGTAGAAAGAGAGCAGCAAAAGAAGCCCTCAGGCACCAGAAGCAGGAAATAATAAGAATTAGAGCAGAATTAAGTGAAATAGAGAATAGAAAAACAATTGAAAGAGTTAACAAGATCAAAAGGTGGTTCTTTGAAAAGATCAACAAAATTGATAAACCATTGTCCAAACTGACAAAAGAAAAACAGGAGATGAAGCAGGTAACCCATATAAGAAATGGGATGGGTGGTATCACAACAGACCCAACTGAAATTAAAAGAATCGTAACAGAATACTATGAAAAACTGTACTCTAACAAATTTGAAAACCTAGAGGAAATGGACAAATTTCTAGAAATGCACTACCTACCTAAACTAACATAAACAGAGGTAGAACAACTAAATAAACCCATAACAGAAGAAGAGATTGAAAAGGTAATTAAAAAACTCCCAACCAAAAAAAAGTCCTGGCCCAGATGGCTTCACTGGAGAATTCTACCAAATTTTCAGAGAAGAGTTAACACCACTACTACTAAAGGCATTTCGGAGCATAGAAAAGGATGGAATACTCCCAAACTCATTCTATGAAGCCAGCATAAGCCTGATACCAAAGCCGGGTAAAGACACCACAAAAAAAGAGAAAATTACAGACCAATATCCCTCATGAACACTGACGCAAAAATCCTCAACAAAATTCTAGCCAGTGGAATTCAGCAACATATCAGAAAAATAATTCACCATGATCAGGTGGGATTTATGCCAGGTATGCACGGATGGTTCAACATTAGAAAAACAATCAGTGTAATCCGTCACATAAATAAAACAAAAGACAAGAACCACATGATCTTATCAATAGATGCAGAAAAGAAATTTAACAAAGTCCAACACCCATTCGTGATAAAAACTCTCAACACAATAGGAATAGAAGGGAAATTCCTCAGTATAATTAAGGGCATTTATGCAAAGCCAATGGCCAACATCATCCTAAATGGAGAGACTTTGAAAGCATTCCCCTAGAGAACGGGAACCAGACAAGGATGCCCTTTATCACCACTCTTATTCGACATCGTGCTGGAGGTCCTAGCCAGAGCAATTAGGCCAGAAAAAGAAATAAAGGGCATCCAAATTTATAGGGAAGAAGTCAAAGTATCTCTATTTGCAGATGATATGATCTTATACACAGAAAACCCCAAAGAGTCCACAAGAAAACTACTGCAACTAATAGAAGATTTCAGCAAAGTTTCAGGATACAAGATAAACATACAAGAATTAGTTGGATTCCTTTACACCAACAAAGAGAACTTTGAAGTGGAAATCACCAAATCAACACCATTTACGATAGCCCCCAAGAAGACAAAATACTTGGGAATAAATCTAACCGGAGATGTAAAAGACCTATACAATGAAAATTATAAGACACTACTGCAAGAAACCAAAAGAGACCTACATAAGTGGAAAAACTGTCTTGTTCACGGATAGGAAGACTCAACATTGTGAAAATGTCAATTCTACCCAAAGCGATCTACACATACAATGCAATCCTGATCCAAATTCCAACGGCATTTTTTAACGAGATGGAGAAACACATCACCAACTTCATATGGAAAAGGAAGAGGCCCCGAATAAGTAAAGCATTATTCAAGAAGAAGAACAAAGTGGGAGGCCTCACACTACCTGATTTTAGAACTTGCTATACTGCCACGGTAGTCAAAACAGCCTGGTACTGGTACAACAACAGATAACGTAGACCAATGGAACAGAATTGAGAATCCAGACATAAATTCGTCCACCCAGGAGCCGCTGACATTTGACAAAGGCCCAAAGTCCGTTAACTGGGGAAAAGACAGTCTCTTTAACCAAAGGTGCTGGCGTAACTGGATATCCATCTGCAAGAAACTGAAACTAAGACCCATACCTCATACCATGCACAAAAACTAACTCAAAATGGATCAAAGACTTAAATATAAAATCGAAAACGATAAAGATCATGGAAGAAAAAATAGGGACAATGCTTGGAACCCTAATACACGGCATAAATCATACAAATATAAGTAAGAATACCAACCATAAGTAACAATGCACAAGCACTAGAAGAGAGACTAGATAACTGGGAGCTTCTAAAAATCAAACAGTTATGCTCATGAGAAGACTCTACCAAAAGAGTAAAAAGACAAGGTACAAACTGGGAAAAAATTCTTGGCTACAACAAATCCGATCAGCATCTAATCTCTACCGTCTACAAGATACTGCAAAACCTCAACAACAAAAAGACAAAAAACCCAATTAAAAAATGGGCAAAGGATATAAACAGGAACTTCACCAAAGAAGAGATTCAGGCAGCTAACAGACACATGAAGAAAAGCTCATGATCATTAGCCATTAGAGAAATGCAGATCAAAACTACAATGAGGTATCATCCCACCCCAACAAGGCTAGCATTAATCCAAAAAACACAAAATAATAAATGCTGGAGAGGTTGTGGAGAAACTGAAACACTTATACACTGTTGGTGGGAATGTAAAATGGTACAACCACTTTGGAAATCGACTTGGCACTTCCTCAAAAAGCTAGAAATAGAAGTACCACACGATCCAGCAATCCCACTCCTTGGAATATATCCCAGAGAAATAAGAGCCACCACATGAATAGATATATCCACACTCATGTTCATTGCAGCACTGTTCCCGATAGCAAAAGATGGAAACAACCTAGGTGCCCATCAATGGACGAATGGATAAACAAATCATGGTATAGCCACACAATGGAATACTACGCAATGATCAAGAACAACGATGACGCCATGAAACTTCTTATAACGTGGAGGGATCTGGAGGGCATTACGCTGAGTGAATTTAGTCAGTCATAGAAGTACAGATATTGTATAAGACCACTGTTATAAGAACTCAAGAAAAGGTTTAAACACAGAAGAAAATATTCTTTGATGGTTACGAGGGTGGGGAAGGAGGGTGAGGGTTATTCACTAACTAGATATTAGAGAAGAATTATCTTAGGTGAAGGAAAGGACAGCACACAGTACAGGGGAATTCAGCACAACTGGACTAAACCAAAGCTAAGAAGTTTCCTGAATACAATCAAACATTTTGAGGTACAGAGTAGCAGGGGTAGGGATCGGGGACCATGCTTTCATGGGACATCTAGGTCAACTGGCATAACGGAGCTTATTAAGAAAATGTCCTGCATCCCACTTCGGCGAGTGGCGTCTCAGGTCTTAAAAGCTTGCAAGCGGCCACCTAAGATGCATCAATTGGTTCCAACCACCAGGAGTAAAGGAGAATGAAGAACACCAAAGACACAAGGAAAGAATTAGCCCAAGAGACAGAAAGGGCCACATAAACCAGAGACTTCATCGGCCTGAGACCAGAAGAACTAAATGGTGCCCGGCTACCACCAATGACCTCCCTGACAGAAAACACAACTGAGAGTCCCTGATGGAGCAGGAGAAAGGTAAGGTGCAGAACCCAAGTTCTAGTCAAAAGACCAGGCTTATTGGTCTGATTGCGACTGGAGGATCCCCAGAAAGCACGGCTCCCTGATTCCCTATCAGCCCAGAACTAAGACAATTTCCGAGGCCAACTCTTCAGAGTGGGACTCGTCCGGACTGTGGGACATAAAGTGACAATCGTGAGGAGTGTGCCTCTTAGCTCAAGTAGATACAAGAGAGTAAATGGGCAGTTTCTTTCCAGAAGTGAGATGGGAAGGCCGAGACGGTTAGGAGCTGGTTGAATGGACATGGGAAATCAAGGGTACAAAGGAGGAGTGTGCTGTCACAGAATAGGAAGAGCAACTAGGGTCACATAACAACACATGTATAGATTTTTGTATAAGAGACTAACTTGAAATGTAAACTTTCAATTAAACTACAACAATAAACGAAAAGAAAAGAACTCTGAGCGGCTCAGATGCAGGGATGCAATGACCACATCTTGAGAAATATCGTCTGACATGTCTGCTCCTCTGCTACTAGAAGTATCCTCTTATGGGACCCTAAGGAAGAAAGACATGGTCAAGAATTACGGTTTCTCAAAACTCCGCTTATTGTTGCAGGAAAGCATTGGCAAACTAGATTAAAAAAAAAACAAAAACAAAAAAACCACTGCTCTCAAGCTGATTCTGACTCATGGCAACCCCATCTGTGTCAGAACAGAATCATGCTCCATAGGGTTTTCAGTGGCTGATTTTTCAGAAGTAGATCACCAGGACTTTCTTCTGAGGCTCCTCAGGGTGAACTCGAACCGCCAACATTTTGGTTAGCAGCCAAGCACATTAACCATTTGCACCACCCAGGAATTGAATTCAGAACTCCCCAGCTGGTGTACTACAGCACACCACTGTGTCTAGAATGAACCAACATTCTAGGGGTGTCAACATACTGATTCTCCTCAGTCTCTGAACTAGCTAGAAGCCCTCAGGCCGAAATCCTCAGGGGTGTTGCCTCCTACTGAAGGCAACTCCATCCATTTAGCCCAGTATTCTGTTTAAATATTGTCATGGATTGAATTGAGTCCCCCAAAATATGTGTCACCTTGGCTAGGCCATGATTCCCAGTATTGTGTGGTTGTCCTCAATTTTGTGAGCTGATGTAATTTTCCTATGTGTTATAAATTCTAATCTCCGCGTGTGGCTAATGAGACAAAATCAGGTTTTGTTAAAGAGGATTAGGGTGGGATACAACACCCTTACTGAGGTCACAGCCCTAATCCAATGTAAGGGGAGTTTCCCTAGGATATAGTTTGCATCACCTTTTATCTTACAAGGGATAAAAGGACAGAGAATAGAGCAGAGGGATAGGGACCTCATGCCACCAAGAAAGAAGTACCAGGAGCACAGTGCATCCTTTGGACCCAGGGTCCCTGCGCTAGAAGCTCCTAGACCAGGGGAAGATTGATGACAAGGACCTTTCCCCAGAACTGACAGAGAGAGAGCACTCCCCAGGAGCTGGTGCCCTGATTTTGGACTTCTAGCCTCCTAGACTGTGAGAGAATAAATTTCTGTTAAAGCCATCCATTTGTGGTATCTCTTTTACAGCAGCACGAGATACCTAAGGCAAATACTAGCACTTCCTCTGCATGATATAGCTGGGAAAAGCTGAGAAGGTGTTTAGCAAGTATTCTCTGTGCACTGTAAAAGGCAATGGAATTATACTAGATGATAAGAAAGGACAAGGGATTATTGATTCAGGCACCGTGCCTGCTTTTGAAATAAACAAACGAAAAAATGAATGAATGCATGCATGCTAAGGGCCCACAATATCCCAGACACAGAACACAGTAGGCTCTAGAAGCTAGAAGCCACCAAGGATTGTGTCTCATACAGGCATCTGAATCAAACGGGATCAGACATTAAGTCTCTGTGATTCACCACAGCCATTTCTCTAACTCAGCCACATGGTGGGGACCCAGAAATACCAGTTCTGCCACACACACACCAGTCCTACCACTCACCCACCTCAATTCTTCCATACCAGCCTGACTTGGCTGCAGTTTGGAGTTTGACCTTAGATAGGTTAAAGGCAAATCACCGGCATCTAGCCCACAGAATGAAAAAATGACTACTGAGTTCTACTGTCGTGTCTTACTTTAAAAGAGAAGAAGGAAAAAAAAAAAAAGCTTTTCTGTTTCTGTTTTTTCTGTTAATTATATGAGCCACCAGCTGAAATCTCCTATTACCTGAAGCCCAGAGGAAATTTCTCCAAATCCAAAGTCTCACTCTCTTTCTTGTTCTCTTGGCTTCAGCCCAATGCCTGGGTTCCCCTAGGTCTAGAATTCTCTGAAAGTCAGAACTATTTCACCTTCCTCCAGTAGTAGGGAAGTAGGACTGAACTTCCCAACTTTTAACCCTTAAGAAATTGTTACAGTGTTTAACACATCAAAAACACCAGTATGCTATAGCTACAAAAGTGAGGA
Source organism: Dugong dugon (assembly GCA_030035585.1). Lineage (NCBI taxonomy): Eukaryota > Metazoa > Chordata > Mammalia > Sirenia > Dugongidae > Dugong > Dugong dugon. Next base: position 86,491,063 of record CM057460.1, on the reverse strand, counting down.
TTGATCACAGCATTTAATCTTTTTTTCTCCTTCTTCTTAAATTAGCGTAAGCACTAAAAAGGATAAATAAAATAAGAGGCTAGAAAATGTTGCTCTTTCCCTTACCCTCTCAAAGAAACTTCGTGAAGAAGGTTAAATCCTGGGATGGGAAAGTTCTAACATTTTACAGAAATTATACATCACTGGACTCAAGGAGGAAAACCCTATGCCTGACACAGCACTGACTCTTGGAAGACATTCCAGAGCCCAGAGAGAGCTGGCCTGGGAAGTCCTAAGTTAATAAAGTTTGCCACACTAAGGTTTTCTCCCCAGCCGGGAAAATGCCTGACCCCTCCTCTATGGATCCTCACACTGAGCCCTCCTGCTTTGCTTGCTCCCTGGGCTCAGTCCCACTTCCACCAGCACCCCAGACAGAAGGAAACCTACAATCTTCTTTTCCCCACATTTCTGCTTGCTGTGGATTAAATTGTGTCCCTCAGAAAGACATACTTAAGTTCTAACGTCCTGTACCTGTGAATATGACCCTAATTCAGGCCTTTGAAGATGTTAACATGAGGTCATACTGGAGGAGGGTAGGTCCTAATCCAGTAAGAATGTGTCTTTATAAAAGAGGAGAAAAGATACAGAGAGATACAGATGGATGACGGCCAAGTGAAGCTAGAGGCAGAGATTGGAGTGATCTACAAGCCAATGATCACTAGCCCTCACCAGAAGCTAGGAGAGTGGCATGAGACAGGTTCTCCCTCAGAGGCCCCAGAAGGAACCAACATGGCAGATACCCTGATTTTGGCCTCCAGAACTGTGAAACAATTAGCTGTTATCAGTTGCCCTTGAGTCTTTTCAGACTCAAGGCGACCTTATGCATAACAGAACTTTGTTATGGCAGCCCTAGAAAACTAATGCCCTGCTGACAACTGAAAACTCTAGTCCAGGGAGAAAATCTTCCAGACAGCCTGTTTTTGCTCCTTCCCAATCTGTTCAACTCAGTTTCCTGCCAGCAGGAGTGTTCTTGTCTGCCAGCTTTAAGCCACCAAGTACCCTGGGCACGGGCCCGGCCTCTGGAGCTGTGCCTAGTGCTTGGCCCACTACTTGAACTACTGCCCAGGAGTTGTCAAGTGTCTGGACTGGGTATCTGTCCCTTCAGCTGCCTGTCCTCCAACCCTCTCCTTGGAACAGTGGGATGGTAAAGATCCATTCTTGTCATTTTTCCAAGCCTACCCATAAAGCTTCTCCATGTCCTTGTTTAGGGAATAGGCTCAGGGGTGGCTGTGAGCACTGGCTAAATGAGAAAAGAGGGTGCTAAGAGTTCTAAATGCATTCAGGGATTCCTTCTGAGCCCTCTATTGATCATAAAACATTTTAAAGGGCCTCTGGGTCCTGGCTGTGGATTCTCCAAGAGCCACAATTTGAATGCAGCCTCGGCTTACGGGCCTCTTCCAGAACTTCTTCATTCTTAAGGTCTCTTGGCTAAATACAGCTTTTCAGAGGAAAAAACCATGGCTAATTTTAGCCTTAAAAAACTTGTAAGTGAGGTTGAACCTGTCAAACTGTGCCCCTAGGATGTTAGATAGCTATTCAACAGCTGCCTAGTGGGTACTCCAGAGGAGGCCCAATGGAAGCAAACTACTAGGGGGATGGCCAGAAAGGAGAGAAGAGTCAAGTGTGTAGCACAGAGAAGAAACCACCCAACTAGAAGGACTCATACTAGCTGGAGTCAAAGCTGGAGGCTCCAGCTAGGTCAGAACTCCCACACTAGGCTCCCGAGCGCAGAGATTTACGCCATATTTAAATCTCCAAAGTTGAATGGGTTTAGAAAATTCTAGGAAAGTAAACACACTATTTAACCACTGGGTGGGTGGTCATCACACATGTTACATATCTGAAAATCTAAGTCAGAACAGCTTGAACCGTTCCATATCCAATTCCCAATAGTAGTTCTGTGTTAGGTTAGTATTGTTTATGAACAAAATCAAAGCTTCCTTTTTCCCCCTAAGGATGCAGTTAGCCCTTCAACATAAACCTATATATAAAAAATATTGCTTTGTTTCCAAAATCATAAGCAAGAGCGCCAGATTTTTTTCCCCTAATTCAGGATTCTTTGTTTCCATATGTAAACAGAAAGAGATGCCCAGTCTGGTTTTTAGAAAGCAAGTTTAGCTTGCAGAATAGGCAGTTAGTGAAACCTCATTTGTACCTTTAAACACAACAAATTTGGAAAGAAAAGCACTGGTGGACAAAAAGAATATAGAATGCTAAAATGTAATTGCCATGACGGCTCTGACAATAGCCACAATCAAGAGCTACTCTAAACTTTTAAACCCACAGTTTAGTTGATAACTTCTTTTGCATGTCTACTCATTAAACAAGTCACAGAGTAAATGGTCATTTAGAGCATTATTTATCAAATTCCCACATTTGCAATGAGCTGGAGATACACTTCATATTCTACTTTTCAAAAAATCACTAAAAATTCTTTGGGTCACAGAAGTAAAATTAAACATCCTGCCATAGATAATGGTAAATGAAATTGCAATCAGTAGTCCTGAGTGTAAAGATTAGCTTCACTCCAACGCATTTCCACATAAAATAATTTCAAATGATAAACTTTTCTTTAATATTCCTTATGGACAAAAATTCCATAACAACTTTAGAAAAAAAAAAACTATTCTTCTATGCAGCATTAAAATGTTTAAAATATTTTCTACCCATAAAAGTACAATTATTACCAAGGGTTTACTAACCCATTTAGGATTTTAGAATCTTTACTGTCTAATGCTAGCATAATGCACTTTTTGGCTAAACACATAAACTCATTATAATATCAACACAGAATTTTTTTTTTTTTTTTACAGCAACAGCAGCAGCACTGCTAAACATGTAAAAACATGTTACAGGTTATAAAACAGCAATAGATTTCAAGTACAGTCTAAGTAATCTCAGATTAAAACTGGCATCAATTCCTAATAAATGGATTCGCCTACCAAATAGCAGTAGAGACTAGACTGGTTCTTAAAAACAAAAAAGGAAAACAGAAGTAAGACAGTGTATGTGTATGTGTGCGTGTGTGTGTGTGTGTGTGTGTGTGTGCGTACACATGGATACACACACACACACACACACACGTTTACTTACTTAAATATATATATATTTAATAGACAGGAAATCCAAGCAGCCTTATGGGAAGCAGGAATCTCTCTCTCTTTCTCTCAGAACTGCTTTCATTTTGACCCAAATTTGCTGGCTTACTTGAAATGATTTTACCTTCCTCATTGAAAATTCATTTGAAATAAAACTGCAGAATCTTGAAAAATTAGAGCATCAAAAATTATCTTAAGGGGAATAGATTGTGCTATTATTTAATTTTCACGTAGTATTTCTTTTCTTTTATCATTCATTTGGTGTTAAATTTTGCAAATTTACTCTAATGCCAACCTGTGATCTGCCTGGGAAACTTGCCTTAGCATGCAGACGTCCAGACCAGAAATAGCCTATCATTATGGAAGAAATATACACATTTACACATCATACAAAACAAGGTTGAAGTGGGTGGGGCCACTTGATTGACATCCATTTGTCACTTTCATTGGACAATTTCGTGGGCAGCTTCCAATATGCTTAGACAAATCTAAATGGATGAAAGTGCTGACTAATGACGCTATTATCTATATACCAAATATAAATAAAGGCCTGAAAACCCTGAGTCACTCATGTAAGCTACTAAAAAGAAGCGAGGGGGAAGAACTTAGAAAAATGAGAAATGAGAAAGAGATGGCAGATTAATGAAAAGAAACAGCATTCAGATATGTAAAAAGATAAAATATGTTTGTTTTTTTGGGAGGAGATCTAAATCAAGTAAACAGGGCCAAGTCTTATTATGAATTCCAAAAATTGCATTATCTACAATCTTTTTAGCAATAATTTTAACATCAAAAACTAAGGGTGGTTATTTTAGCAGAATGAAGTCAATACATTTGTTTTCCTGAGGCAGGCAGGGGCAGTATTGTGCTATTCATGAACTTCATTAATATTCATTAATTCTCAAAGCGGTTTAGTTAGCTTTAGCTATTACCTACACAGATAATTTGCCTATAAATAAAAATAATTTTGATAACTTCATTATTTAAAAATGTAATTAGCATGAAATTCAAAAACCTACATTTTCACCAGAGGACATCATTCACTGGATGATGTATATTTTTCAGAAGGGTCTGTTTTAATTAAATTCCGGAGGTAAAAATCTAAAACTCATACTGACTACAATAAGGTAAGTGAAAACAAAAGTAAACTGAACATACTTAAATATTTTTAAAATTAATCTTCACTTTAAAGAATACCATAGTTGACCCAATTAGTTCTGCAAATGAATTTGATTGTTTGACATTCTTGCAGCACTTCACAGTAGACTATTTTCATCCATCCAGCTCCTTAGATCCCCAAAGATCCCAATGCACATTCAATGGTATTTACCTTACGAAGTAACTAAATCCAGAGGAGCGTAGAGCTCACATCACTGTAAAAAGAAATTGTTTCCTCATGCTTACCGCTCCCATTCGGGGACAGAAACTGAAAACTCTGAAAAATATCCTTGTGCAACTATGGAAATTGTGGACAGAAATGCAAAAGAGTTTTATTTGCAAATAAGCCCAACCATATGAACTATACAAATACCTACCTCTGCAAGAGTCCTGCAGCCTTCGTAAATTAGGCTTTTTACACTGTGACTGATTAACAACCAGGGCAAATAATTCATGCACATGGAGTTGGAAATGGAATCCTCTACATGTCGTTTTTGATTCCCATCCACACTGAGGTACAACATGTTGAGTAGTACTCTGTGGATTATAAGAAAATAAATAAGTAAAAATAAAAATGCCACCCAAAGAAAAGAAGTCTGAATAATTCGGGGAAATTTGTGAGGCATGACCAAGAGGAAAATTCACTGTAGTGAAGAACTAAAATTTCAAGAAAACACACATTTCTTTGGCATGTTTTTAGAGACTGCCTGCTCTATAACTGCATTTGAATCAGTTTGATTTGTATTTGCCTTGCCACCGCTTCCTCAGCTACATTTTCTATAGACTGTGTTTTTGGCTTTTTGTTTTGTGTTTTAAGGTAAGCTGGGCCCATGGGACTCGTATAGTCAGTCTTCCTTTTCAGGCCAGTTTGAAAAACAGGAGAAAGCGTCTTGCTTCTTGTTATTGAAGCTACATGACTGTAGACCTAATTTTTCTAAAAACTTGTTTACTAATAGCTTACCAACAAGAAGAATAAATTGAGTTTCTGGCTCCCTAAATTGATTAAACCCGCCTTCCCCATCCCTGTAATATTATAGTGGGGCAATGGGTTATACTCTCTTCAGAGATTTTTACTCACTCACTCTGACTTAATTTTTTGAAGGGAGAAAAGAATTCTGCTGCACCCACAAGTGGACAGATTTCCAGTTCAAGGGAACAGGCTTTGAGTTGCCCACTTTGTATTACATCGTGGGTACTGGATCCTCTCAGCTGTCCACATCTGACTTGACATTATAGTGGGGGCTACAGCAACACCCTCTCTGATCTCCCTTGTTTGAATGCAATATGTCCTGTCGCAAACTACAAAGTTAGTATCAGTGCCTGAGGCAGCTCCTCCACGAAAAACTGTGGCTCATAAGTAGCAACACTTCATGAATGTCTAGACTCACAACTCTGCAAGACAGGCCTTGTCCTTCCCAGCATTCTGAGCTGGACTGAACGTATCTGGGTAAAAGTACGGAGTGGAAAGGGTTAATCAGAGTTCCCCCTGCGCTGGGGAAGTGCCAGGAGCTTTTCTGCGGGGGAGCAAATGGAAACCACAAACACCCAAACTAGGTAGTTGCAACTTTAACTAAACAGCGACCTGGCTTGGGGAAGACAGCCAGTTAAGTTTAGACCGAATGGTTTAATCAAGGTATCAGAACAGACCTATTAAAAACAGAAAACGTGGAACATCCCTGTCCTCAAATCCCATGGATTTCTCTTATGTTGCAGTTGATGCCTCAAACTACATCTTACGACCCCAATGCCCTTTATTCCGAAAAGATCCCGAGAGGTGTCTGTAGCTATGTTCTACAGCAGTATTGAAAGCCCAATGGGCACTCGGGCACTCGGGCCCTCCGGCTTTGCCTTGCCTCCGCTTCTGAGTAACCTTTGTTACCGGGTTGGGGGACGCAAAGCCAACATTCGCCTCGGTCCGTACATCTTCAAAACAAGCGGCAGCCAATAGGCTGCTGGACTCCACTTCCAGAGTTCTCCTCGCCCCCAGCCCCGACTGCCCACACGCCCCCTCTGAAGCCTCTTCCCCAAACCGACCCCAAAGGGCGTCCTTTATCTCCCCCTTAACCCCCACCCCCCCCCCCCCAGGCACTCTCAGCGCCCACCAGCGCATTACTGCCCCGGCCTTGCAGGAAAGCAAAAAAAAAAAAAAAAACACCATGACATCACGGGCAGGTTTATTTAGATTTGTTTGTTTGCTTGTTGGTTCGATTAAATACTCGTGGAAGGTGAACGTACCCCACACAGGAGAAGTTTGATGTTGACAAACTTCTGGTGGCAGCGAGACGGTGTCAGCACAACTTCCGGGATAATGAGAGCTGCTTTGCAGGGAGCGCGGCAGCGGCGGCGGGAGGCGGCCGCAGGACGGAACAGCAAATGCTATTCAGCCCGAGCAGTTTCAAGCCGCCCGAGCTGGGGAATTACTGTAGTCGAGCTACGGCTCTTACCACCGGCGCTGGATCTGGGCGCGCGTTAGGGGGGGAAGCTGCAGGCACAGGGCGCAGAGAGGGGAGCTTTCAAGTTACTTTGCTCCATCTCTGCACCCGGCAGAGGCTTGCAAGCTGCGTGCTAACTTCAAACATCTTATTCTTTGCTTCTTTGGGCGGCCGCCCTGGAACCAACCAACTTTTCTCTCCCCAAAAACTCCCTCTTTGTTTCAAATAGGACTCTCCAAAATTTATTCTTGGGAAGACTGACAGCCGGGGTCAAGAAACAGCTGTTGAAGTTAATGTTTCTTCCTCCCACTTCGTCTGATGGTTGTGCCCTGCCAAGACAAAGTGAGAGGCACTGCCTGGTGGCTTCTTTAAGCAGACGTGCATTTAGCTCAAGTTGGGGCGGGGGTGGGGGGTGGTATTTTCCTGCTTAACATACAATCTGATCAGAAATGCAACAGCATGTGCCTTTCGACTTGTGCTGATTAGTTGCTGAAAAGATGCTGCAGCTTTTAGTTTTGAGTACTTTGAGCGGCGGGGGGGGGGGGGGGGGGCCGAGGGGCAGGGATGGCGAGAGAAGTGGTTGACACTTCCCACGGTTTGGAAAACGGGCGAAATTTTTAAACCTTCTGGCCTCTTCCGACCCACCTTTCGCCCTCTAGGAAAGGAAGAATGGCCTAGGGAGGGAGAAAAGAGAGTCGTATTCCACAAGGTTTAAGTCACATTTGAAAATTCAAGTGATTTTGCAGAACAAGGGCTTGCCTAGAGCTAGGCAAACTGTTCATTTTGAGACCTGGGCTAAACCTAGACGGAGCTGCCCGCTCTAGGTAGCTTTCTCCAGACTAGACCTGTCCCCTTTCTCACTCCTCAGCCCAACTCCTTTGCCGTTGCCCAGCCGTCACCCTCTTTTTCGTGCTGCTTTCTCCAGGGTGAAGGCTGGTTTTAGCACATCCCTTTCTGCTTTTAGAGTGCCCTCTGGCCTGCTGAGGGGGCACCCTCAGGGTTGTCCTCCAGAGTCTCCATCCTATGACTGAGCCCCTCCTGAGCCAGCCAGCCCTCTCTAGTGGGGTTGGGTTGATGGGAACTCTATGGGCTTCCACATCACAGAACTTAACCACTTGTCCAACCAACACATTCTCCTTCGGGAGCTCTGGACACATTTGGCCTCCCTCAGACGAAGTCATATAAAGACATAAAAGGCCCTCCCTCCCCACCACCAGGTTATCCTGTCACCACATCGCAATGCAGTGCCATCACAAAGTGATATTGCATCAGGCTCAAGGATATTTTGGGAAGCTCTCAAGCTAGGTCCAGAAAGCCCTTCGTGCAGGCATCAGGGCCACACTGCCAAAGTCGGGGCTGCCGAGCTGCTAGACAGGTGGCTGAGATGCCCTCTCTATTCTCGGCTCCATTACCCACTTGCTCCTCCCACCCCCAGCCCAGTGGGATCCTCTCGGCTTCCCTTTCCCCTTCTTGCCTAGCTCCCAGATGCCACCACCTTTGTTTTCCCCCATGTCTGTCTGCAAAGTGTTCCGGTCTACTTTCTGATGTATTTCCTGTTTTTCTGCCCGTCACGGTCATTCACTGAGAACTTAATTAGTATTTGCTCTTATTAACTGTGAATCAACTGAGTTACAAACTTGGAGTTGTGGTGGCCTCCCCAAACGCACGCAACCTTCCACTTGGGTGTCTGCAGATCCCAGGCCTTCCTGACATGTTTGACTTGGGTAAACTTTTCTCACTTCCTCAGACTCTGGCTGTCCCAGCATGGCTGCACCATGGCAGCAGCCAAGAATCACTGCACCACCCTCTGCAAGTGCCCCCTTCGCTGAGTCCTGCTAATGCAATCCAGCAGCCAATTGACTTAAATTCCTTCCGCTTTATTGTTCTCCGTCCTGAGAGAAGCCAACGCTCTGCATCTAGCAGGACTGGGAAGCAGACCTCCACTGATCCAGGAGTTGTAATTCCCCACTCCTGGCTCCTGCAGTTTTATTACGGCCTCCTTTTTTTTCTGAGACTGACAGACATAAACCTCCAGTGGGGAGGCCTGCAACAGCACCCTTAAAGGCTTCTTTGTGTGGAAATGAAACCTTAGGGCAAAGTCGGCCCAGCTCCAGGAAAGGCACATTATCCTGCTACAGGGAAGTACTGTACTGGGACAAACCTTGGGATTTCTCCTTCTGGTGGGCTACCCATGAGCCTCTGAGACAATGTCTTCTCCCTCCAAGTAGAAGACAGGCTTGTCTGATTGTCTGATTTGGGGAGTGGGTAGGGAGGGAATGCTGTAAGAGGAGACCTGTCTTGGCTGCCCAGAGAACTCTACGTGCCATCAGAGGAAACCAACGTCCTTCCTTCAGCGAATGGGCCTCTTAATGCAGCCACTCCTGAAGTCCCCAGGCACTGTCTACGTCAGGACTGCTCCTGGTAGGGTGGGAGTTAGCACCATTGGCTCTTTCTGGGAATGCTGCCTTTCCCAAACTGAATGCATTTTGGATCACTTAGAGGATCTGATCTATTTATGCAGGCATTGGTTTAGACAAATTACTCCAAAAGCAAGGGTAAAAAGACACAGAATCAGAATTTGCCATGCAGGATTATCGTCCGATTTAAATCAGGTAGAATCATTAGGGGATTTAGAGCCAGCATGTTTTTCCAAAGAAGAAAAGCACTGAAAATCTTTGTTAAAGTATGATGAGGTCAGGAATGTAGCATCTTATGTTTTGGGTTTTTTCTCCCCTAGCTTTTAAATGTTTCTCTATATTACAATCAGTCAAATAGAATGGTAAAAGGAAATTAGATGATCAGATAGTATATAGTTAGGCATTAAACGTTCCATATAGACAAGTTCAAAAAGGAGAGAGGAAGGTGTATGCTCGTCACCACAGAGGGCTATGGCTAATTAGAGAAGAGGAGTTCGGAATCAGAAAGACGTAGAAAAGACATGAGCGCAGTCCATATGGAATCCATTTGAAATGTGGGGGTTTAGTCCTGTCACCCCAGGAACTGAAGTTACAAGTATTGAGAGGTTAACACAATGCTTTTAGTCAGTGTTTTTGAAAAACATATTCTTCATGGCTCCTGCAGAGTCAAGAACATGGACAGTGGAGGAAATAGAAACAAGGAGATGTCTACAGAGGGTGTTTGAGATTACAGAACATGGACAGAAATAAAAATACGCATGTAATTCTTTTCTCTCACCCTTTTCCTCCTAAATCTGGGCAGGAATTTAATTTGGGTTTAAAGGCTCCCTGTTGTTTCTCCTCTAGCTTCTCCAGTTAGCCCATCCATATTCCAGTTCTGGTTTTGGGCAGAGCTGCAATTGTCCTTTGTAAGGAATTGCATGAAATCCTGTGCTGGTTTTCTAATGTGGGAAAATGTCTACTAGGGAGTCTAAGACCACCAGACTAGTTTCATTACGACCCAAGGTGCACTTAAATCCACCCCCTCGGTGGTGGGCAACTGGCCTGCACACTCTTCTTCCACAGTGCTCATTAAAAGGTTATTTCCATTTTACAGTTTGATCCCAAGTCATAAGTTGAGATTTTATCTTGACAAATAGAAAAGAATACTCTTGTGATATCTGGACCTGCAAAGTTTTAACTTCTACTATGGACCGCCTGGTGATTTGCAAAACAAGGTTGTAGCGTTAGAGAAAGAACCTTCCTATTTTAGTTCAGAGGCGTTGTAGAGAACAGGGGATTAAACAAATAATAATAATAATAATAAAAAAAAAACATGATGTTAAAATGAAACTTACCAGCCAAATGTATTTTAACTTTTTTGATGTTTCCCAAAAGGGCAAAATCAACAACTCTGAAGAAAATACATTTTGTACTTGGGTCCTGAAATGACAACAAAGTTCAACATTCTTCATAACTGCTCTCTATCTCCTTGCCTTGGAACTTCTAATTCACAAGACTAGAATTATTCCAGATCAACAACAGTACCATTAATCCCAGTCACTTTTAGGTAAACCAAACTGTCTGTATTCTTACCTCAACAGGCTAAATTAAATTAACATTTTAATGATGTGTTTCTGGCATTGTTCATGCTTCATAAAGAGTAATTTATTTTATTTGACTCAAGGCAACAAGGCTAAAGAAGTAGTTCCAAAAAATGGATCTTTGCCAGATTTGGAAATTAAGTTCCCTTGAGTTATTCTGAAGCAGCAAATATTCTTCATAGTCCGCAGGCCCGACCACATGATGTTACCACCTTTTCAAGATAACAATTAAGAATTACGGCTAGAACCAGTTATGAGCATAGCATTTTGTAACATCCTTATGAAGGCCAGTTGAAAATCACAGGGCATCTCTGAACGGCAATAGGCCAAACATCTAAGGCCTCTGGTGATGCTTGACATCTTAACATGTGTCATCACAATCAAACTCTACATAGGGTATTCTCGTCTGAGTTTCACTGGCTACCAGTAAGAGGCATGGGCAGAATCACGAGTGATTCCACTTCTAGGGCTCCGGTCAGAGCTTAAAATGCTTAATAACATTCCCAGGAAGAGGGAATAGATAACGTGTATCAAAGATGGCATCAACCTTGTTCATAACCTTTCTATAGCTTGGAGATATCTGATTGGGCAGCCACCTTAATCCTGTGGTTTGTACGATTCTGGGATTCTTGGATTACTGTGATATGGAACTCTCAGCTGAAAACAATGAGTCTATTTTCAGCTGTAGAATGGTATTAAACAAGGTCAACTACAAGAGAATTTTTTTAATGCAAAATTTAGGGAAAAGCAACACTTCACTGACCTAAAAGTGCTTCTGTTGCCAAATGGCAATCTCAGATCCTGGCAGTTACCTAGTACCTTTGGTTTGCTAAAGGTGTTTGTCCCCAAAATGATCATCATAGTAATAATAATAATATCTTCTTTCTTCCTTTCCTAACCAACACGTGAGACCAGGTATCTTACCAAACCAAAAAAAAAAAAAAGCCCACACTCATTGCTGTGAAGTCAATTCTAATTCATAGTGACCCTACAGGACAGAGTAGAACAGCCCCACTGGGTTTCCAAGGAGCGGCTGGTGGATTTGAACTGCCAACCTTTCGGTTAGTAGCCGAGCTCTTAACCACTGTGTCACCAGGGCTCCTGGTATTGTATCATCTCTGTTCAAAGAAATCATGTGCTACGTCACAGAGAAACGTCTGTGTACACAGGGAAACTTCAAACTTATGAGAAATATATTCAGTCTTTCAATGTCCTGCATCTCCAGATTAATAAATACCATCACTTTTTAGCAGTAGCACTAACAGTTGACTTTCTTTTCAGGACCATTTTTCACAAAGAAACCAAGTCATTCTTCACAGGGTTTATTGCAGATGTGGCAATTAGAGAGAACTTAAGATTTTGCTTGATATGTGAATACCAGGCAGATAGCTGGACACATTCAGTAATCAAGTGATTTATTCTCGGACAATAATGTTTGGGATCCGGATGCTTGCATCAGCAAAATTACAAATTATTATTTTTCATAGACCTTTGAGGTTGTCCATAAATCATTGCAATGTTCAGTACTAAGTCCTCACATTCTCAGAGATAAAGAGGGCAAAAAAGGAGAGATGGACTTTGCAGCTCACTATGCACAGGTTAGTTTCCTTTAGTTTGGGATACAGAAAATAATTTTTAAAAACTTTGAAGGCAATGACTCCCAAATGTTTTCCACAAAAGAAGGATATTGTTGCATTTTGTGTGCTGTTCCTAGAGTGGACATAAGGAGCAGTTTGTTTTTTGCTCTAAAACATGGGAAGTAACTTAGGTAATTTGTCTTGTGACCATAGAAGTGTCTTTTTTTTTTTTACAATATTCAATTCTTACATGGTACTGCTTTGCAAACTGATACACATAAGAAATTTTGCCTGAAAAATCAAATTTGTTTTTCTTTTAAATAAGGGACACTTTTTAAAAGTTTTTAACTCTTCTGGAATGGATCATAAATTCAAGCTAGACTGTAATGATAGTTACATAGTACTTTCCCTATACTTTAAAGAATTCTAAAAAACAATTTGGTACAAAAAAGTGGTAAATGTTAGGCTTACTACAATATCACTATAAAACACAACCAGTGATGTCAATTCAATTCCGACTTAAGGAGACTCAATTTGTGCAGAGTAGAACTGCACTCCATAAGGTACGGTTTTCAAGGCTATGACCTTTCAAAAGCAGATAGCCATGCCTTTCTTCCAAGGGGCCTCTGGGTGGGATTGTGCCATGCAGGGGCTCCCATTATCACTATAGGTTATGTTTTATAGCAGGTATAAAACCCTTCCTAGATATTGTATATACTTTACAAAATGAGTCCATAAATGAAGTATCTACAACAGCAACTTTTAAAAAGTGATTGTTGTTGCAACTGAAATCAGAATCCAAAGCTTCAGTGACTGACTATCCAATGGTTAGGTAGAACAGAGACAGAAGAGAAAGTGCTACTCTGTTAAGGTGCCTCAACTCTGCCCTAAAGGGATTATTTCCAGGAGTGGAAAGGAAGACCAAATCTACAGAAATCTTGGCAACCTCTTACCCAGGAACACTATAGAGATTCGACAATTTGTGATATTGTTTGCCAATAGGTATTACCTTTCTCCAAATTCTATTCACGCAGCTTGTTTCCTTTTTTCTCCTGCAGTAAACTGCATAGTAAATATACACATTGATTACTGCCATGCCTAACATCTCTTGTTGGCACAAGTAAGGTGTGATAATCAGTCTTTAGTCTGCGATGGACCCTGGGTGTTGCAAATGGTTAATTTGTTCAGTTGCTAACTGAAAGGATAGAGGTTCAAGTCCACCCAGAGGCACCTTGGAAGAAAGCCCTGGTGATCCACTTTTGAAAAATTAGTTACTGAAAACCCTACGGAGCACAGTTCTGCTCTGACACACAAGGGGTTGCCATGAAGCAGAATCCACTTAACAGTGAAACAAAACAAAACAAAACAAAACTGCTTTGAGGAGGGAGTCATAAAAATTTAGAGTGCAGGCTTTGTAGTCAGAAGTTCTGGGTTCAAATCCTGATTCTGCCCTTAGCAGCAATGTAACCTCAAAGGAACCTCAGGTTTCTCTTTCATAAATTGGGGTAAAAGATAATCATACATACTGCAATGAGTGTTGTGAGGATTAAATGGCTAATGAATATAAAATGCTCAGCATCATACCAGATTCGTGGTAATCACTTAGTAAATGTTGGCTATTATTCTTGTTTTCATCTGAAAAAATTGCTTGATGAGGCAGAGACAAGAATTCAGATATGAGGGAGAATACGGGACTGGGGCCAGGCCAGTCTCTCCGTCAAGTATATTGGCTAGTGGTCATCCAAGGACATAGTCACTGGGTAAATTATACAGGTCTCTGTTTTCTCCTTTCCCTTTCCCTGTTCCCCTTCCTGTCATTGTTTCCACTCTCACAGCTCATCTTCTGACTTCATTAGCATCCCCATCAAAAGCCTCCTGAAATTCTCTGAAATCGGGATGGAGTTCTTACTGGCATGTGGATCAGTCTGTGGATTTCCCTTCCCATGGAAGAGTAAGGGTTACATTTTTGTCTCATGCTCAGTGCTGACTCTCAACTTAATGCTTGGACGCATAGAATCTTGGGTGGGGCCAAAGACTGTGAGTAATCAGCTAGTCAATTTCTCCACCTTCACACATGGTAGCAAAATTCTCATGCATTGGTTACTGATGGTCTAGTGCTATGCCTACTTCATTAAATAAGCGTCTTCTTATTTCTTCAACTAGATTCTAAGGGTTTTTTGTTTTGTTTTGTTTTGTTTTGAGAAAAGGCTGTAACAGCTTTATATATCCTTCTATTCCTCTGAGCACTGAGTGCAACACAGTACCTTGAAAATAACAGATACTCAGCAAATGTTCGTGGCTTGATTATTTTGAGAATGAGCTCTAGGCTGTTTATAACAAAACAGGTTCCAAGTCAAGAATCTTATTATGCCCCTTCAAAATGGGCCTATAAAAACTCTTTCTAGGAGTACCCTCTTTGGACACTAATCTCGTGACAGCTCCTTTTTCTTTTCTTTTATGTTTCTTTTTTTTTTTTTTTTACTTTGCTCGGTCTCAGCTATAGTAGTTAAAAATATTTTTTAATGAGCTTTTATCATATTTGAAAATGTAATAAATGGTCACTAAAAAATAAGTCTCCCTAGATAGGCTTTCCCCACTTCCGGAGCACCCATCAAAAAAAAAACCGCCAATGGTTGGGAGTATACTCTTCTAAATTACCTATTGCTGTCCAGTCAATTCTAACTCATAGTGACCATATAGGACAAAGCAGAACTCCCCCATAGAGTTTCCCAGGCTGTAATCTTTACAGAAGCAGACTATCACATCTTTCTCCCACGGAGCGGCTGGTGGGTCTGAACATCGAATTTTTGGTTAACAGCCAAGTGCTTAACCACTGTGCCACCAAGGCTCCTCACACTCTCTTAGGAGGTTTTATTTATTTAAATTTTTGATGAATATACTGACATTTGCAGGAGAAAGATGTGCAGTCTGCTTCTGTAAAGATTTACAGCCTTGGAAACCCTAGGGGGCGGTTCTATTCTGTCCTCTAGGGTTGATATGAGTTAGAATTGACTCCATGGCAGTAGGTTTTTGGTTTCATACAAACATTTAGTATTATTTCATAGAAACGTGGTTATACTATTCATACTCTTTTGGGACTTGCTTTTTTCATTTAACAATGTATTGTGGACATTTTTCCATGTCAATACACGCCTCATTCCTTTTTAATATCGCATAGTACAGAAGTTCCTTGTTATTCAACTATTCATTATCATTATCCAAATCCCAGTAGTTACCATGTTATGGAGGGAAGCAGAAATGGGTCATAACAGGAACAGATTCACTCGTGAACTGACTGCTTACTAAATTAGACCCCCTCTAACAGCCCTCCTGACTTAATACCAGCCTCTATCCCCACCCAGTCAGTCAGTTTTGCTGATTGTAGATGTTATAAACATCCGACAATGCAATGTAAATAAAATGCATTTCAGTTGCCATGTAAAATTGCTAATCTTGCAAAAGATGCAGCATTTTATGAAGTCGTTGAAAGTGATTTTAGAGAACTGTTCCACAAGAAAATGAATATCCAGCAGTGTTAGGCCAGCTAACAATTAAACAAGAGAAAACAACAAGGATGATAACAGGATAAGTTCTTCAAAGGGAGAATTATTTGAATACAAAAGGATTAAGAGAGGCTCTCAGGAAAATTGATGAAGCCCTCAAGTCTTTTTTTCAAAATGACCTTTGTTATGATTCTGCTATAAAAGTCAGTGTGAAGTGAAGGGTGTCAACATTTGCTATCAAAATAATTTTGATAGGAATATTAGTCCCTCATCCAAATCCACACTTGATTCATTCTTGGTTCATTCTAAAAATCTGGAGCATTGTTGCAATCAGAGTATAAGCTAAATTTTGTTATGTATAATACCTATCTTTAAAGATAAAAAAGTTTAAAGATAAATAAGAGTATCTTTAGTATTTTTTTCTAAATAAAATCTCAAATAGATGTCTCTCTTTTTTTTTAATTCTTTATTTTACAGTGTTAGTCCCCTATTTATTACTTTACAGCTTTTCAACAGTCACATTATGGCAAAGAGAAGCAACAGCGGCTGAAAATAAGGTTCCTAATAGACTAATCAGATTCTCGAGTTCTCTCTCCATGAGACAAGGAGTAAAGCCCCAGGGTGGTTGGATGATTCAGGGGGAGGGGAGAGACCTCCAGAGAGGAGACAGGCAGTGGACTTCCTCTGGCACTAATCTGGCACATAGATGCTTGGGCCTAATGTAATTTGAAAAAAATAAAAAAGATGTAACCTTATTTGTGCCCAAGCTGGTAAAGCAAGTTAGACCAGTTAAATGTGGGTATATCAGGATTTATTTTTAGCAGTTACCTACTGACTGGATATTTGGGTTGTTTCCAATTTTTTGCTACCACAAGCCATGTGGCAGTGAACAGCCATGTACAAATATATCTTGGTGCCCTTGTACAAGCATCTCTGTAAAAAAAATTCCTAGAAGTGAAACTCTTGGTTCGGGTATAAGGTGCATTAAAAATGTTAACAGGCATTACCAAATTCCCTGCCGTTTAATGTCCACCTACAGTATCTGAACGAGCTTTTTTTTTTTTTTTTTTTCTGACAATATCTGAGAAAGCCTGTTTCTCTACACCCTTGTCAATGAGGCTGTTATCAAATTTTGCCAGTCTGATAGCAAAAATATGCTATAGCTCATTTTTGTTTTCACTTTCAATAATATAAACTCTTACTCTGCAAGATAAACTTTGCTCACTGCTTGTTTAGAATCTTGAGGAAGAGCCTCACTGTAGGCTCTGGAAAATCTACATAATGGATTCAAGGGAAGAACGTCTCATCCCTGGTGCTTGGTGGGAGCTAAAATATTGAGCTCAACATGTATTCTCCTGTTTAAAAATCCCTCTTTAAAACTATCATTGTTACTGCTTATGCAAAGATAAAATGTTTATGGTCAATAGTGGAAAAATGGGGATGATTATTTCTGCAAATTCCTGATTTCAGCACTGTGAGATCCTTTAAAACCAAAAACCAGTATCCTTCCAGTCAACCCCAACTCAGGCAACCCCATGTTTCTCAGAAGGTAGAACTGTGCTCCAGAGAGTTTTCAGTGGCTGATTTTTCAGAAGTAGATAGCCAGGCCCTTCTTCCAAGGCACTTCTGAGTGGACTTAAACCTCCAACCTTTAGGTTAGCAGTCGAGAGTGCTGACTGTTTGCATCACCCAGGGGCTCCATGAGATCATTTACAGGCTTCAAAATATGTGCAAAGATAAGGTCAATAGATCCTGAACTAGATGCCTGGTATCATCCAAGCTCACGCTCTTTCCATCAGGAATTTTGGCCACAGGAAACTGTCAGCATTCTAACCGAAAAGTTCTTAGATATGTTGAGGACCTAAAAAACAAAATAAAAATTAAAAAAACACATCGAGTATGCATTTGTTACAGCTCGTCAAATGGTACACTTAAGATTTGTGCATTTCACTGTTTATAAATTTAATATCAAGAAGAAATCATAAACAAATATTGAACTCTAATGATATGCATGATGGCTGTAACTTATTTTGAAATGCATCCAAAAATTAGGACGAATTGATGGGAAGAGGAATAAACAGATACGTGATTAGGTAAATACAGCAAATGTTAATTGTAGAATCTAGGTATTGAATGTGTGAGTGTTCACTGTGCAGTTCTTTCAATTTTTCTGTACATTTGAATTTTTCTTAATAAAAACCTGGGGAAAAAAAGACCTGGGCTAAAAAAAAAAACTAGCAAATAAAAGACTTTTTTTTACAAAAAATTCGTATTTTGATGTTGTTAATTATGGGGGGTAATTTTGCCATGGAGAGGTCTTTAAGCAGAGTTAAGGAAACAGGACCTATTTTTTGTTTGTTTTTAATAACTGTCAGACAGGAACATTTATTAGACAAGTGTTGGGCAGGTAATGATTCAGAAGTGACTCCATGATATTAAAAATGAACTCAATACCACCAAAGTTGGTAAGTATCTCTCTATATATGTCAAAGGCAAGGGTCATAGTTCAGCTTCTTCTTCCCTTTGTAGGAACTGAGCATGTGGAGAGGGAAAGAACTCCAGACTACTCAGTCAAATGGAAAAGATGCAAATAGACTGGCTGTGAGGACATGCAACTTCAGAGCATTTGAGAGCGTGAAAGTCCTCCTGATAAATATTAGCTAATTGTAGAAGTATAGTAGATTATAAATTACAGCTCTTCCTTTCCTCAATAGAAACATTTTAGAGAGCTCCACATTCCTTTTCTTTGGTTCATTAAAAAATAAACAGAGAGAGAACTGCCTCCATTTCTGGGATCTCTGCATTGCAAGTGTGCTTAGGCAGTTTTTATAATTATAGAAGCATGTGACCATCCTATCTCAGCAACATTCCTATTGCATTGGAATAAACATCCAGAGCTTCAGAGGTTGCAAACTCAGTGCCTACAGGGGTCAAAAGAAAAAAAAAACCCTTTGCCATTGAGTTGATTCCGACTCATAGTGACCCTACAGGATCAACTGGAACTGCCCCATAAGGTATCCAGGATGTACCCAAATGAGTGACACAGGCCGGTCTAACTGGGGTTCGTGGTCTCCTGCAGAACCTGTATTGTGTTTAAAGGAGGAATCCATGACTCAGTCCTAGCCAACTGACACAATATAGCCAGATATGTCAATTTTTTTAAGAGCAGTCTGAAATCTATATATTTATGTGAAATCTGTCTTAGTTTCTTCATGCTGCTGTAACAAAAATACCACAAGTGGGTGGCTTTAAAGAACAAAAATTTTATTTCTCACAGCTCTGGAGGATAAAAGTCCAAATCAGGGTCTTGGTCATGTCAATTCCTTCCTTGTAGGTAGTCCTGGGTGTTCCTTGGTTTTTTGACTTGTTGACGATCCTCACATAGTGTTTGTCTCCCCACACCTCTCCCCACCCCAGTGTACATATTGCTATGCTTAATCTGTTCTTTTTATAATTCAGAAGTGATTAGATTTAGAACCCATCCTACTTGGGTATGATCTAATGAACATAATGAAGAAAACCCTATTTCCAAACTGGATTACAACCACAAGTATAGGGGTTAGGCATCCAAAACATATTCTGGGGGGACATAATTTAATTGATAACATCTTCAAATTTAAATGTGGGCAACAAATTCAAATATTTTTCAAGAACACTGTGTGGGTCAAACAAAACGTCTTTGTTGGCATGCTGGAGTGTGTGGGCTTCTCACGCGTGACCTCTAATATGTGTGACACTCCAACTCTCTTTGGTGCTAACGTTCAGTAGAATTCAGATCAGCATTGCCTTAGCTCTTTGGGGTTTTATGTTCAACTGGCATCACCTCCACCAGCCCCAGTTTCTTCTCCCGTCTAACTGTGGAATATGAGTTGCTCAGGCCTTTAACATTTTAAATAGAAAACAAATATTTGACTGATGGAATGTTTATAAAATCCATGCAGTAAATGTTTATGGATAGTCTACTTTGCGTCAGGCACCTTTTACATCCTAAAAAAAAGCAAATGGACCAAAATATATAATTCATGGAGCCCTTCCTTTATTTACGTGCAATAATTCCAAAATGTATGTGTTTGGAACTAGGAACACATTTTCCCATTTAACGGTTGTTTAATGAGCGCCCCTCTGGATTGGTCATTGTATGAGATCCCTAATATATTTGGCTTCTTCTTTTGGGGCCCTGGTGGTACAGTGGTTAAAGAGTTTGGCTGCTAACAGAAAGATCGGTGATTCAAACCCACCAGCTGCTCTTCGGGAGAAAGATGTGGCAGTCTGCTTCCGTGAAGATTTATAGCCTTAGAAACCCTGTGGGGCAGTTCTACTCTGTCCTATAGTGTAGCTCTGAGTCGGAATTGACTCAACAGCAGTGGGAATTCTCATATCATGATACCAGCTTTACAGATGAGGAGACAGGCTCATCTAAGATCAGTAGGTTAGATGTCAGAGCTGATGTCAGAGCTAGGAATCAACTATGTGTGAAGGCCTGTGTGTTTAACTCTTCATCATCACAGTGCCTAGAATTTACAGTTTTCTAGGTGGTGTTAGGGCCCCCAGATTAGGCTACAAAATGCCTTTGTATCCATTTTATGCTTGCAGAACTATATTCTTTGTATCCTTAAGGTGCTTGCAGAAATATGTTCTTAATAGTCTACTTCCAAAAGAACCCAGCCTCATGTATGTTTATGCTTCTTTAACTCTCCCCACCTCCGTGTGAAGGAGCCCTGGTAGCACAGTGGTTAAGTGCTCGGCTGCTAACCAAAACGTTAACAGTCCAAACCCACCAGTGGCTCCACTAGAGAAAAGACCTGGCGACTTGCTCCCATAAATATTACAGCCTAGGAACCCAACAGGGTAGTTCTACTCTGTCACATGGGGATGCTCTGAGTCAGAATCGATTCCACAGCACACAACAACAGGTAATAATATATGGATACATTTTCAGCGTGAAATATCCAAACAACACAGTAGTATACAAAACAGTAAGTGAAAATTCCCCTTCGCTTCACTTCTTCCTCCACCCCGTTCTAATCCTTCTATTAGCTACCACTTTTAACTATTATCCTGCCACTATTAACAGTTTGGCTTGCTTTTTCCAGACTTTCCTATGCATCTACGTACATATATGTACATATTTAAATATGCATGTAACTGTTTCTATGGTAAATGCATTCAGAATTCCAATTTGGGATAACAGAACACTTTTCTATTGTACCCCTGGCAACTTCTCCAGCTCTAAGTTATTATTGGAGGACTTGGGGGTGGGAATTTAGACGGCTATATTAGTTATTGCTGCTTAACATACTATCACACAATCTTTTCAGCTTAAAACAGCGAACATTTATTACCTCACATAATTTCTGAGGGTCAGGAATCTGGAAGCCGGTTAGTAGGGTGGATCCGGTTCAGATTCTCTCATAAGATTGCATTCAAGATGGTCAGGGCTGTACTTGTAGGCTTGGGTGGGACTGAAAGATTTGCTCATTCCATGGCTATTGACTGGAAGGTCTCACCTCCTCCTTGGCTGTAGGAAGGCGTCAAGTTTCTCACTGTGAGATCCTCTTCCTAGGGCTGTTCAAGTGTTCTTATGACACAGCACCTAGCTTCTCCCAGAATGAGCCATCCATGATCCACAAGAGAGGGCAAGGAGGAAGTCACAATGTCTTTTATGACCTGGTCTTGGAGGTCACACACCATCACTTCCGCCATATTCCATTCGTTGACTTAGAGTCGCTACGTCCAGCACACAGTCCAGGTGTGGAGGGAAGAAAGGAGTATTAAAGAACTAGTGACATATTTTAAAACCACCACAAGGGCTATTTTTGTGTGGGAAGAAAAATGGAGGGTGGCAGAGTCTAAGGTCAGGGCAGAATCATCTGAGTAACAGGGAAGAGAGGAGCAGTTTAGACATGAGGCAGAATAGCATTGTGCTGTGGCTTTCAATTCTGACTGCACACTAGAATCGCCTGGAGAAATTTTAAAAGTAGTGATACCCCAGGCCCCACTGCAGATCAATTAAATCCGTATTTCTGGGATTGAGGCTGAAGTGTCAATACTGTTTAATAACTCTCCACGTGCTTATAATGTGCAGTCAGAGTTGAGAACGGTATGGTAATAGAGGTGCTGAAGTTAGACTGTCTGGGCTCAAGTCCTAACAATGCCAACTAAGTAGCTGTGTGACCTTGTTGTTAGGTGCCATCGGGTTGGTTCCGACTTACAGTGACCCTATGTACAACAGAGTGAAACATTGCCCGGTCCTGCGCAGTCCTCATAATTCTTGTTATGCTTGAGCCAATTGTTGCAGCCACTGTGTCAATCCATCTTGTCAAGGGTCTTCCTCTTTTTCGCTGACTTTCTCCTTTACCAAGCATAATGTCCTTCTCCAGGGACTGATGCCCCCGATGACATGTCCAAAGTCCATGAGATGAAGTCTCACCATCTTTGCTTCTAAGGAACACCCTGGCTGCACTTCTTCCAAGACAGATTTGTTCATTCTTTTGGCAGTCCATGGTATATTCAGTATTCTTTGCCAACACCACAATCCAAAGGCTTCAATTCTTTCGAACTTAGGCAAGTTAATTAACTTTTCTGTGCCTCATCTGTGAAATGAGGATATTAATCTCACTTCCTCATAGGGTTGTTATGAGGATTACTTGGGTTAATAGTCCACATAAAGTGCTTTGAACATTTTCTGACACAGTAAATGCTAGCTAAATGTTACTATCGCTACTATTAACAGCATGCAATGGGCTTTTCCTCTCTCTTGCTCCCTCTTCCGGGGGGTCCTAATCATGGAAAGGAATATGGCTTCTTGTGCCCCAAACCAGTTGTCATCAAGTCAGTTCCAACTCATGGCAACCCCATGTGTGCAGGTCTCCAGGTCTTTCTTCCAAGACACCTTCAGGTAGATTTGAACACCAGCCTTTTTGGTGGTAGCTGTGTGCTCAACTGTTTATGCCACCCACTCCTTCCTTTTCCCTTGGGAAGTTAAAGGGATCCTTCAGCATCTTTCTCAGTCTCTGCAAGGCCTGCCCACCCCTCAGGCAGGTTCCAGGTGAACTAAGAAGGCAGGCTGCTGCAGCTGAAATGATGGGCAGAGCTGCAGAAGGATCTCCTGCATCCTGGGAGACGGGAAGAGAAAGCGGCACCCTGGGGCAGTGAGACAAACGGCTATTCCCCCTCAGCCGCACAGGAGCTAGATCTGCTCACACATTGCAATTCCTTCAAGAAGCCTTTCCTGACCTCACTTCTCTGAACACCTATAATACTCACATGCTCCCTAAACCACCTGCTGCCTTGTGTATTTATTTACATACCTTCTGTGTTTTCTCTGCATCAGACAGGAAGTTGCTTTGGAGCCAAGGTCTGTGTCTTCTAGGAGAAGTATCAGTGAAAGCAGGGAGGGAAGGATGAAGAAAAAAGGACGCTCTATTTAGAATAGAGATACGTCCTTAATCTTCAAAACTTATATATGTGTAGTGGGCAATGTGCTCTGCTTCTTTAACTCCCCTCTCTCTTTCTCTCCCACGCCAGCACATCCCCCAGACACTCCTTCCTTCCCCTAACCACCATTTTCATGGAAAAATCGCATGAATGTTCTTTCTCCTGCTTTTACAGCAAAGCTTCATAAATTGCCACTGTTACAGGGTATTCCAGCTGATATTGATGAGGCAGGTACAGAAAGAAGCTAATGGGTTAGTTCCTATAGAGAAATGTGTTTTCCAAGTATAAAAGCACTATTCTATAGGAAAGTAGATCTAGTTTTTTTCAAGCCTACTAGGATAGATGGGGGAAAAAATAAAAGAATAATATAATTAAACTATAAAACAATTGTTGACAAGATTCCTACATGAATTTTCACCCTGTTCTCCGACATGAAATTAATAGTGATTTTAATAGGTTATATCCCAATTCTCTGTTGTTGTTTTTTTTAACCCCTCTGTTCTGCAAGTTTATGATTTAGATCCTAAAAGTTAAAGATCTTTTTAATAAAATATATTAAGTGAAAACATATTTAAAACCTTCTGCCATTCATTAGGAGCCCCGGTGGTGCAGTGGTTAAGAGCTACGACCACTAACCAAAAGATGGGCAGTTCCAATCCACCAGCCAGCTGCTCCTTGGAAACCCTATGGGGCAGCTCTACTCTGTCCTATAGTTGGAATCAACTTGACAGCAATGGGTAACAAGTTGTTTGTTAAGAAGTCCCTGAGTGGCACAAACGGTTAAGTGCTCAGTTAAGAGCTCAGCTACTAACTGAAAGCTTGACAGTTCAAATCCACCCAGAAGCTAAAGAAAGTCCTGGTGATATAGTTCTGAAAGATCACAGCCTTCGAAAACCCTATGGAGCACAGTTCCACTCTGAAACCCATGGGATCACCGTGAGTTGAAACTGACTCCGTGGCAGCTGTTTTTTGAATTTTTTTTCCAGCTGTTTATTAAGTGCATTTTTACAGTAAATATGGGTGACAAAGGAGAATGTGGTATTAATAGTTAAACTATGGCGGTAAGGTGCCTAATTTCAATAGCACTTATGCTTAGTTTTAAAATATAGAAATGAGCATCATGGCTAAATATTCTGGGTAAATGAAGCCTGATCCCATGCATACGAGTGGTGTCAAAACATGAAAACTTCTCCGTAACAAGCAGCTGGATGCTAGAGAGAAGTCACTCTAGATTCTGGGTTCTTCTTGCTTCCTTTTTTTCACTGCTGCCAACACAGGGAATCCTGGACTTTTAGCTGTACAAGCTAAAACAAAATAAGCCTGAAAGTAGAAGGTATTTTAGAGAAATATGGTCTTGATGGTTGAGGTTGTAACAACTGTTACTTACATAAACAGCTGATTTTATTGGTCTGGTTAAATGATTCCCATGTGTCCTTCTGAAACTTTCTGCAGTCATTCTTCATTGACAGCCACCTCAGTTATTAGAGAAGAAAAAATGATGAACTCAAGGCTTCTTCATCAATGAGCTCAGCCAATAAGCCAATAGAAGGTTCTGTGAGCACCACTGACCTTCTCAGGAAATCAAGCTGCCTGCAAACTGAAGACACACGGCCCAGAGACGCAGCAGTAACATTCAAGAGACTAAAATAAACTCAGTGAGCCTGCCTGGTCTCAAAACACTGAATACATTTAAGGGCTATTTTGACAAGAGAGCATGGCGCCTTTTTAAGAATTTCGTTTTTAAAACCCTAGTACAATTTTGTTCTTCTACCAGCATCATTCCATGCCTGTGTTTGTTCCCAGTGAGGTCATTATTAACTGAATTGAATTATTGTTCTGTTCAAATGACCTGTGCATTCAACAACGTGTTCTGCGCTCCAGCAAGAAATGTTTTATGTATTATTGGGAGATGGCCATCTGTGGCACAAACCGGGCCTCCCAACATGCAGAAATGTTGGGAGATAGTTTATGTTCAGTTTTATCTATGATCGAAATTCCATTTATAAGCTTTTTTCATCCACTTGTCAACACTGTTCATTATAGCAACACTGAAAATGGCCAGAAATGAACAGATTTATCAGTGCAATGTCAGGTCGGACTATACGTTTCAATTACCGTACGTTGAGTTTTTATCATACATTAAAATTTTTTTCATAAAGATAGTAACAGTGTAATAAAAATGGATGTCGTTTTCTTTGATCAATTTCCAGTTATCATAAGTTACAAAGTGAACAAGCTAGATTTCATGATTTTTATTAGATAATGGGTCTCGCGTTATACGTATATATGTGTACGTGCGTTATGTGTATTTTAAATGTAACATTGGTTGTCCATGCCAAAAAACATAGATTAATTTTTTAAGGCTGAAGAATGCTGCTCTTCCCCTCCCTGCATACGTAATGGAACAGCGTGGCAATATGTAAAACAGAATTTTTAAATTGCAGATTATATTTAAACCACACCCTTCCAATCTTTTCACATCTTTTTCAAGTAAACTCTTGATAATGCTAGGGACATGCTGGACCAAATGAACGATTTTAGCTAAGGTAAATATACCCAGACATCCTGTGTTATAGAATTTAAAGATTTAGGTATTTTGTGTGTGTGCGTGTGTGTCTTATTACACCGACATCTCCGTTAACAATAGGAAGCTTCTATATAATGAAGTATAAAATCTTAGAAGTGGAAGAGGACTTTCAGAAGCTAGAAGATTTTCCTTCTTCTTTCCTTTTCCCCCCACTTCCTTCCTCTCTTTCTTTTTTAAAATAAAAATCTTCTAAATTGTATAAAGTAGTGTTCATTTTGAACACATAGCTTTACAATTTAAATACATTGGGATTTTAATTTCATTTGTAGGTAGGGAATGTTTATTAGAAAAATGTCTAGTATCAGCAAACAGGTAGAGAGATAAGCTTTGTTCACAAACATATCCCTGGAGTCATATTACACCCACTCACCTTGAAAGTAACATAATGAAAATGATGACGATGACGATATAGCAATGATAACCAGCATTCAGTAAGCACTCTCTGCGCCTGGAGTTAGGTTAGGTTAGGTGCCTCACAGTCGTTGTCTTATTTACTCTTCACAACAACCCTATGAAAGTAGATAATCTCATCTTCAGATGGGAAAATTTAGGAAGCTAAGAAATTTGCCCCAGGTCACTTACTAGGACCCTACCTTAGGTCTGTGTGACCCCTCAGTCATTTTGGAGAGATGGTGGAAAAGGCAGAAGATGTGGGGGCCATCCCCAGTTTCCCCCTGCTGGGAAGTAGATATCAAGCCAAGCAGAGGGGCCAGTGACCTTTCTGTGGCTTTGAGAGACCTGGAGCTTCTGAGGCTGAGAAGTGCCCACTGTGGTATCACTGTTTTTTCCAGGCCCTGAAGCCCTTAGTTTTGGCTAGATCAGCTCAGCCATTACCTACACCTCTCTGGTACATATTACAATTCCTGCTGCAAATGTTTTTATTTAATATTTGTTTGACATTTCATAGTGTGACCCTTCTTTTTGTTGTTCTGGAACACACATCTCCTACAATGGACACAATGGAGTGTCTATGATATCCTAATTTCCTAGAATCTGTTATTGTTGTTTAGTGGGAACCCTGATAGGACCAGAGGTGGGTGCCAAAGAGGTAGTTGCCAACTCACAAGTGGCCAGGAACAAGGGGTTCTGTACAGTTGGGACACCAGTAATTAGTTGTCCTTTTCTGGAATTTGGACTAGCAAATATGGAGGATGTTGGCCAGATCAGACTGAACGGAGAAGGGATCACTCAGAGAAGCAGAGATGGCATGGAAGAAAAGCTATGAGGGAGCGAGAGATGGAAGGAGTGGCTGACTGGTCCTAAGACCAGTCTCAGTTTTTTGGTGGCTTTCCACTTCTAATCTCGTCACATGTGTCCTTGTACGTATTCTTCGGGAGACCTGAATGAGACTCCATTCCTTGCAGCCACAAGAGCCTGATAGGAGCAACCCACCACCAACATGTTCCGTTTCTTCCTTTTTTTTTTTTTTCCCCCACTTCTGTCTTTGGCAGGTTTTATTACGAGTAGTGGATCAATCAGGATCCTTTCCTTTGCATGTGACAGAAACCAAACTCAAACTACTTTAACCCAAACAGCTCCGAGCCCTCAGGGACTAGAACCAGGGACTTGCTGCTAACAGGGTTCTCTCCCACTTGTTCTCTTTGTCTTTTGTCTTTTTCATTCTCTCAGGCATTCCACATGGTGGAGGGCACGGCTAACAGCAGCTCTTGGACACATTCTTGCATCTCTGAGACTAGAAACGAATGAGAACTTTCCTCATCGGTAAAACTTAGAAATTTCCTGGGGAAGAACTCTGACTGGCCAGGCTTTGGCCACATGTCTCTCCCAGGATCAATCGTGTGACCAAGGGAATAAGGTCACACACTCAGCCCTGTGGCCTAGGAGCGTAATGCCATGATTCTAAGCCCACCAGAAATATATGGTTGAAGTGAGGAAAGAGCAGTTCCTCAAGCAAAGAGAACTGCTATTCTATGCTGACAGCGCAAGCTGCATCTACGACAAGAGGTGCATCTATACAACTTCGCTGTATCCTTTACAAAGTGACAGAAGAGCGAATTAGCATTTTGTGTCCTTCTACAGCTATTTCACACCCCTTGCTCCCACCTCAGATCACTGGCTCATCTCAGAACATTGGAATCATTATCTGAGGATGTTCACACACCTCCTCCTGGTAGTCATCCTCATCACTGACCCCAACAACTTAAATAAATTTGATTTCATTAAACTATGGTTTCTCAAAGTGTGATCCCTAGACCAGCAGCATCAGCATCACCATCACCTGGGAATTTGTTAGAAATGCAAACCTACTGAAGCAGAAACTCTGAGAACAGGACCTGAGACTCTTTGTTTTAACAACCCCTCCAGTCGATTCTCATGAAGGCTAAAATTTGGCAAATTCTGTTTTAAACTTCTCTTTCAATAGTCCTTTGTTTAGATGGTTTCTCCAAAGCATAGCTGAGTGAAGACAGTTGGGTCCAAGGATGCTGGCTCATCAGCAGGTGTTTTGCAGCAGCCACTGTACATCCACCTATTGCCACGTGGATCACCCAGGTAGACCCCAGAGAGAGTCTGAAGAATAAGGGGAAGAGTGGGTGGAACCATTCTACAGGGTTATCTCATATAGCTCATTCATGGCAACGTACTCTTCAGTGAGAATGTGCACTTGTGTGTACAGGCACAAATACATACATTTAAAATGTACTTGGGGGCATTTCTTTGTGTCAGTTTCATGGGCTTCTTGTGGCTCCAGAAACTTTCAAAGCGGTGCTTGAAGTCACCTTGTCTTCCCCGTGTACCCAATGGCACTTGCTTAAGAAGCCTCAAGGGCTTAAAGAGGAAAACAGCCACAAGTGTTTTCCTGCCCCGCTTTCCCTTTTATGTTGTTAGAAACCTGAGATCATGTTTTCTCCACACTCTGAAAATCATTATGGTATCTCATAAGTGCTGTGCATACAGTAGCTGTGGAGGAGATAACAAACTCTGGTGATGCATATAGGCCTTCACTGCTCTTACTTCAAACCATCACTACTGGATTCTAGTCCACTTATTCAGAAATAGTTATCTTCTCAGGAGCCCTGGTAGCACAGTGGTTAAAGTGATAGGCTGCTAACCGAAAGGTCGGCTATTCAAATCCACCAGCCTCCCCTTGGAAATCCTATGGGGCAGTTCTACTCTGTCCTCCGAGGTCACTACGAGTCGGGATCAACTCGACAGCAATGGGTTTAGTTTGGTTTGGCAGACATCTTCTCCACATATCCAAAAGTTCCTAACTTTAAAATATTCCTTTTACTCATCAACTAAGAAAGTGTTTTTAGATTTCAAAAAGCCTTATATGTAGAATGTGAAGACATCAGATGTGTAAAATATAGACTCATGTTTTGGATAAGTAAAGTTATTTGAAAACCAAAGACCATAAATCTTAAGAATACGTGTTTTAATGTTTGTCTTTAAGAATCTTTAGGGTGCAAGAACACTTCTTACATCAACTAATCCACAATATCATCTTTAAGCAGAAACTGCTTCTGCTAGAAATGAGTTCTTATCCCAAAGTAAAAGTATTTGCAAGCAGGGATTCATAACAGAAGTGCCATCTCAGCCTTCTTGGTGGAACAGCAAACTGAAAATTTAATTAAATTATATTATTACTGAATATCTTCTGTGTTTCCCTGGGAGCACTTTGAGAACAGTGTTTGGATTGGCAGGTAGGTCTTTGATAGCATAGTTCAAAACAAGTTGCCCTCGAGTTGATTCAAACTCATGGCGACCCCATGTGTGTCAGAGTAGAACTCTGCTCCATAGGATCTTCAATTTCTGATTTTTCTCAAGTAAATCGCCAAGGCTTTCTTTGGAAACTCCTCTGGGTGGATTCCAACCTCCAACCTTTTGGTTAGAAGCAGAGAGTGTTAACCTTTTGTGCCCCCCAGGGACGCCATAGTAATGGAAGGTGAGGTTATACCCACAATTACTAGCTAGTTTGTTTGTTTGTTTTTAATCTCAACCTCTGAAAATATGGAGCCCCTGTGGCACAGTGGTTAAGAGCTCAGGTGGCTGACCAAAAGGTCAGCAGTTTGAATCCACTAGTCACTCCTTGGAAACCTTATGGGGCAGCTCTACTCTGTCCTGCGGGGTCTCTCTGAGCTGGAATCCACTCGACAGCAATGCGTTTTTTTTCTGAAAATATTTAGCTCGTGTTAATTTTTTTTTCTTTACATGAAGTAACAACATTCTTTTTCAAGGTCATTAATTTGCATTCTTATAAACAGAGTTAGATTTTCCAGAAAATAGTTGAGTATTTATCCAAGAAATGACTCGAATTTTCTTTACAACAGGAAGAAGAAACAGCAGACATCAGCCACTTCCCCATTGCTTAATTCCAATATCAGTTCCCAACCCAGACCTTAGAAGCTCTGCCTAGAAATCTGTTGTCTTGGCTTCTTCAGTAATTTGGGGAGTAAAAGACAGATAGGACTTATGCCAAATTTCACTTTGTAGTGAATTATTTAAAATTGTTTAAAAGGATAAATATGCTGGAAATTAAATGTGACAGACTGTAAAAAATTGCCCAAGGCAATTTTTAGAAATCTTAAGATTTCCATTTTGCTACCTTGGGTAGGGAAAAATGATGGTGCTGATGACAAAGAGAGGAAAGTCAGGGGAGAATTTAACTTGTTTAGAGGAGCCTGAGTTTAGTTTCCACATGATGAGTATGTGGAATAATCCAGTATAGTGGCCTCTTTGGTGAGCTGCCCAAATTCTACCTTCAGAACTAATAGCTGAGTTATTCCCCTCAGTTATTAAGAGTGTTACCTGTTATTGGCTCATAGCTGAGTCCCTCTCCAGGAACTGTCCTCAGCCCGAGGAAGCTGTCTCTCCCAAAGTTATGTCTCCTTCTCCAGTGATAGCCCACATCCAGTGTTTGACTGATGAGGGATACCAAGTCCTAACTCTCCTGCCTCAATTTGGGGTCATCTCTAAAGGGCCATCCCAGCTTCAGACCCCTGATGGAATTGGCTAAGGCCATTGTTGCAACAGTTTCTCCCTCTGCCCAATCCTGCTTTCCTCACCTACTTACAAGTGGTGTTTTCCGTTGCATACTCCAACAAAATTATTGCAAGCATGTCTTCATCTGTAAAATGGGAACAATAATACGACTTACCTCATAGGGTTGTAATGAGGATTAAATAAGCCAATCAATATGTGGTTTTGTCAGGTGCCGTCGAGTTGCTTCCAACTCATTTTGACCCCATGTGACAAAGTAAAACCATCCGATAGGGTTTTCTTGGCAATAATGTTTCTGGAAGCAGATCACCAGGTCTTTCTCCCATGGAGCTGCTGGGTGGGTTTGAACCACCAACCTTTTGGTTAGCAGCCAAGCCCTTAACCATCTGTGCCACTAAAACCCATTGCCGTTGAGTCGATTTCAAATCATAGCAAGTTTGGCTTGGATACCAAGGAACTAAACAAAGGTGTTAACGTGAGGAGTGGGGATGGGGGGTGGGCAGGTGGGAGGAGTTACTTTTTTACTATAATCCATCTTAATTAAAACAGATTTGTTTGACATTATAAGCCTTCAATTCATAGCATCCCTTAAGGCTGATTTGATGTATTAATTTAAATAATACCAGCACAAATCAATTAGTTAAATATTTATTAAGCACCCATAAAGTACCTAGTTTCTGACTGAAAAATTCCCATTAATAGTGCAGTTTGCTTATAACATAACCTGTTGGTACTCTCAGGATGATTTTCAACTTTGATGATAAGAAGCTCATTTTTTTAAAAAAATTGTGCTTTAAGTGAAAGTTTACAATTCAAGTTAGTTTCTCATACAAAAACTTATACACACATTATTATGTGACCCTAGTTGCTCTCCCTGTAATGTGACAGCACACTCCTCCTTTCAACCCCAGATTTCCTGTGTCCATTCATCCAGCTCCTGTCCCTCTTTGCCTTCTCATCTCACCTCTGGACAGGAGCTGCCCATTTAGCCTCAAGTATCTACTTGAGCTAAGAAGCACTCTCTTCACAGTCTAATCTTTGTCTGAAGAGTTGGCTTCAGGAATGGTTTCAGTTCTGGGCTAACAGAGAGGCCAGGGGCCATGTCTTCCAGGGTTCCCCCAGTCTCAGTCAGACCATTAACACTTTATGGAGAATAAACCAAGTGATTTCAAGGGCTTAAAAATGAGTTATTGACCCAGTGTGGACCTCGTCGGATAGTTTCCCATAAGCTACCAGAGTCTTATACAATTAGCTCCTTGTGAAATCTATTGCAAATTTCCTTTTTTTGTTTTTTAATCACATAACAGGATAAGTCAAAGTCCTCTGCATAATGATTTTATTCAGTGTGATCAAGATATGTAGCTCGGTTTTATAGATAATTTTGTGAGAACTGTGCAGGATTTATTGAGAGGTAAGAGTCTGAGTGCACTACCTCTCTTCTCTGTGTCTCTTCCTCATTGACACTTGTCCCAGGGCAACAAGGGCTGCGCTAATGTTCCACTGTTACTTCCACCAGTGAGAGCCCAACACAGCTGGCCTGGCAGGAATGGAGGAGACCACAACGCGGACGCCCAGAGCACATCACCTACATGATGGCTTCCATGAATCATTTCATTTTCTCATGCCCAGCTGCTCAGATTCTGCTCACTTCTGGTTGATGTCCTGCAGGGTTGGGTTTGGGAACTCAGAAAAATAGCTAATTATCCCAATTCTTAAAAATGATGAAGAAACACACATTCCCTAGACCCCCTCATTATTTCAACTCTGGGACCTCCAAAATCTGTGGTGTTTCCTGTATAATGCAGCACCTCTCATCCATGACTGACCACGTGTAATAGAATGTTGCAGGGAAAAATCACCGCACAGAGGATAGATTTTAGCGTCTTTTTTTCTCTCTCTTTCTTTCCATAATTTAATATTAAAATAATGTTTTAACATTTTAATGTGACGTAGTTGACAATGCAGGTTTTCAGAATGAAAAGATAATTGCTATGACGTTTTAAAATATTTCATTATGGCATTTTTAATA
Source organism: Dugong dugon (assembly GCA_030035585.1). Taxonomy (NCBI): domain Eukaryota; kingdom Metazoa; phylum Chordata; class Mammalia; order Sirenia; family Dugongidae; genus Dugong; species Dugong dugon. Next base: position 86,458,244 of record CM057460.1, on the reverse strand, counting down.
ATAAAAACAGTAAGATGCTTTTCTATTTTAGACTCAGCCTAAACTTTAATAATCATTCTTATTCAAATGACAGGATGTAGAACACTTGAATGTTGTATGTATGCCCATAAATGATTTAGGGGAACTATGAAATTATATTAAATTTGAGGAATACAGTTTAGTGTAGAGGGGAAAACCCTAATGACTTCACAGGAGAAATATTTATTGGAATATCATGTTACTTTTGTTTGTAGCATAATGGTCTCTGAGGGACCAAGCGAGATTGTTTTGATGGTAAATTTATTACATAGTTTTTAGGGGCCTAGGCCTGAGGGATCTTGTTGAAAAGGGTTTCGTGATCCCAGAAGCTATAAGGAACTCTGGCCCCTCCCAGAGAGAGTTTCCACAGAGTGAATCAATGTCCTTGGAGAACCAAAACAGATGCTGCCCACGGGGGGAGCAAATGTTTCAAGTTGGTGTCAGCTCACCAAGGAAGGGAGCAAACAGCACATACTTCACTTCTGTCAAAAATGCAGTATTTCCTTTAGGACAGCAGCTCCAAAGCATTATTTCCTCTCATTAAAATCTCAGGTTCCAGTAGTGAATTACCAGAGCTGGAATGCTGGTGTTTCCATTTAAGAGCTATGTGATCTTAGTCAAGTTACTCAACCTCCCCAAGCCTGTTTCCTCATCTGTAAAATGGGAACAATAATACGACTTACCTCATAGGGTTGTAATGAGGATTAAATAAGCCAATCAATATGTGGTTTTGTCAGGTGCCGTCGAGTTGCTTCCAACTCATTTTGACCCCATGTGACAAAGTAGAACCGTCCGATAGGGTTTTCTTGGCAATAATGTTTCTGGAAGCAGATCACCAGGTCTTTCTCCCATGGAGCTGCTGGGTGGGTTTGAACCACCAACCTTTTGGTTAGCAGCCAAGCCCTTAACCATTTGTGCCACTAAAACCCATTGCCGTTGAGTCGATTTCAAATCATAGCAAGTTTGGCTGCTAACCAAAAGGTTGGCAGTGCGAATCCACCAGGCGCTCCTTGGAAACCCTATGGGGGCAGTTCTGCTCTGTCCTGTAGGATGCTGTCAGTCAGAATTTGTGCCACTAGTCCTTCTTAATTAATATGTAGCACCGGAGCCCTGGTGGCACAGTGGTTAAGAGCTTGGCTGCTAACCAAAAGGATGGCAGTTCGAATCCACCAGTCGTTCATTGGAAACCCTACGGGGCAGTTCTACCCTGTTCACGACTATGAGTCAGAATCGACTCGACAGCAACAGGTTTGATTTGGCTTGGCACATGATATACTCTTCAAAAATAGTAGCCGTCACCATTATTGTAATTAATTATTTTTTTGTGCCATATTTTGTCTACAAATATGGGAGGGATGCTTGGGGGCATGATTTGTGAAATAGGGTCTGTGTTTTAATGCCTCAAATACCAGCTTCACTTTGGGGATCAGCAGGCCCACAAAGAGGTTTGGTTCAGAGCTGGCATGAGGCCAGAGGTGCATGTCCTATCTTGTGGCCACTATGCAGCCTGGAGATTTAGAGAAGCCAGACTATGGCAAAATCCCCAAAACAGCAGAAGGACTTCCAGACCTTTCTTTCTCACTTTTTGGCCAAAAAAGAAAATTATGTTCTCTCAACTGTATTTGCAATAATTTTCCTGGAGCTCTGCCCCTGCAACTCTCTCCTACAGCTTATATGCTTCCCCATCCGTATGCTTAACCTCACCCCAGATATGGGACCATTCTTGTCCTTCCTCAGAGCAATTGAAGAATAGCTCAACCACTTTGCTGGTTCCACATCAAGACCACCCTGTGTCTTCTTTTGCTCTGATTATTTATGCCAATTCTAGTAATAATAATATTAGCAATAATAACCAACCTTTTTAAGCACCTCTGTGCTAGCCCTGTTCTAAATACTTATGTATGTATCAATTCATTTACGTCTCACAAAAACCCTATGAGGTAGGCTTTCTTATTTTTCTCATTTTACTGATGAGGACACTGTGGCACAGAGAGGCTAAATAACTTGACCAAAATTACATAGGCCGTGAGTAAAAGAAGAGAGATTTCAACTCAGGCAGGCTGCCTGTAGGTCATGCCCTTAACAATTTCCCCTTCCCCCTACTTTCCCACTAATGATTCCAACTCATGGCGACCCCATATGTGTCAGAGTAGAACTATGCTCCATAGGACTTTCAATAGCTGATTTTTCAGAAGTAAATCACCAAGACTTTCTTCCAAGGCATCTCTGAATCATTTGAAATTCTAACCTTTTGGTTAGCAGCCGAGCTCATTAACTGTTTGCACTACCCAGGGACTCCACTCCCCCACTTAAGCTCCTTTATTCTCCTGTCTCAGCACTCAGCTTGTTTGCCCATGCTAAAGCATTAGTCTCAGACTTGTTTTCATCTATGTGATTGCTTGTGATGTTGAGCTGCCTGGGGCTTTGGGTCCTCACCACAGACCTCTCTGGGGCTGAAAACCCTATCTCTGATCCTAGGCCAGCATCCCTGCCTGCCCCCGCCAACACACATAATTTCAGGCCTCTCCACCTTGGCTTCCTGCTTAGTCTGTCACTGAATGCCTATCTCCAAGTCCTCCAGATGTTACCTTACCTCCATCACCCTCAGGGGCTTTGGTATCCAAGCCTCTTGCTCACCTAAACTGGTGTCTCATATGTTGGCTCCAACAACTCCAAACATAACTCTCACTGCTATGGACCAACTCGTTCTTCACAGTGCCACTCTTCAAGGAGTGCTCTGGCTACGGAAGAATGTGGCTACTTCATTCTAACACTCAATTCTTTCCCCTCCTTCCACAGCTGAGTTTGGAGGTGGCCACTTACAGCAAGTCAGCATTTGTGCATTCTTGAGATACACAGAACAGGCCAAAAATCACCGAGCAGCTCCTATGGATGAGCATGCTTTGGGGTTATTGGTCTGTTCAACATGTGTAGATAGGCTTCTAACCATGTAAACAAGAAGAACAAACATGATGGAGATGCTATAAAGACCGGTAAAAGATACTCCAAATGTCCTTAAGACTATGCTGTCTCCCTCTGAGTAGGAAAAAGGAACTTAGGCTGACTTTATGAAAATGATCAGCTACACGCCTTTTAGTTTAGTGCCTAAGATATCGAAATGTCAAGTATCCCATGTCATTTTTCTAGGCCAATTGAAACTAAGTAATAAAATATACCTAAAACAGTAGGAGAGTCTGGGGACTCCTTAGTCATGAAAGCACATATTTGGTGAACAAGTCAAAAAAATTTCCCTGTCAAAAAGGCAGAATGTTAAACATATCAGGAGGCAATAGATTCCAAACCTAGAAAGTGATAAGGCTACTTCATAAGACAAGCAGCCTCAGAGCAGATCCTCATGTGTCTCAGGGTCAAGAACATCTGTGACATGAGAAGAAGGACCTGGACATCTGAGTGGCCTAAAAAACCAAAAGATGGTACCGCACCATGATAGGCAGAATAATGCCCCCCCACCATGCCCCACACCCCAAATATTAAGTCCTTGATACAGGCACAGAAAATCCTTAAAAGCAAAAAAAAGTAGGCCTAGCTAGTTCAGCTGGGAGAGGGTAGGAAGGGGTGAGAGGGTAAGGGTCACAGCAGAGTTGTTAAGATAGGGAACCATAAAGGAAAATATTTTCAGATTATAGTCACCAAAAAATAAATAAATACTCTGTATAGCTAAAGGCACTGTAAGAAAAATTTGAAGTTAAACAACAAGCTGATTATTGAGCACTCTCTATCGTCTTATTGCCTAGCCTCTGACTTTCCCTTCTAACACTTGGAGACTTCTCTTGTATTCTTTACAGGAAGCATCAAAAGAAGATGGAAGGAATACACAGAATCACTGTACCAAAAAGAACTTGTCCGCTAGGAGCCCTAATACATGGCATAAACACAATACGAACCATAAGTAACAATGCGCAAGCACCAGAAGAGAGACCAGATAAATGGGAGCTCCTAAAAATCAAACACTTATGCTCATCAAAAGACTTCACCAAAAGAGTGAAAAGACAACCTACAGATTGGGAAAAAATTTTTGGCTACGACAAATCCTATCAGCTTCTAATCTCTAAAATCTACAAGATACTGCAAAACCTCAACAACAAAAAGACAAATAACCCAATTAAAAAATGGGCAAAGATTATGAACAGGCACTTCACCAAAGAAGATATTCAGGCAGTTAACAGACACATGAAGAAATGCTTACGATCATTAGCCATTAGAGAAATGCAGATCAAAATTACAACGAGATATCATCCCACCCCAACAAGGCTAGCATTAATCCAAAAAACACAAAATAATAAATGCTGGATTGGTTGTGAAGAGACTGGAACACTTACACACTGTTGGTGGGAATGTAAAATGGTACAACCACTTTGGCGTGTTCTTAAAAAGCTAGAAATAGAAGTACCGTATGATCCAGCTATCCCGCTCCTTGGAATATATCCTAGAAAAATAAGTGTTGTCACACAAATAGATACCTGCATAACCATGTTCATTGCAGCACTGTTCACAATAGCAAAAAGATGGAAACAACGTAGGTGCCCATCAATGGATGAATGGATAAACAAATCATGGTATACCCACACAGTGGAATACTACCCAATGATAAAGAACAACGATGAAGCCGTGAAACATCTTATAACACGGAAGAAGCTGGAGGTCATTATGCTAAGTGAATTTAGTCAGTCACAGAGGGACAAATATTGTATAAGACCACTATTATAAGAACTCAAGAAAAGGTTTAAACACAGAAGAAAACATTATTTGATGGTTATGAGGGTGGGGAGGGAGGAGGAAGTTTATTTACTAACTAGATAGTAGATAAGAATTATCTTAGGTGAAAGGAGGGACAGCACACACTACGGGGGAAGTCAGCACAACCACACTAAACCAAAGCTAAGATGTTTCCTGAATACAAACACTTTGAGGGACAGAGTAGCAGGGGTAGGAGTCTGGGGACCATGCTTTCAGGGAACATCTGTGTATTCCTTCCATCTTCTTTTGATGCTTCCTGTAATTAGGTCAATTAACAAAGTTTATTAAGAAAATGTTGTGCATTCAACTTTGGTGAGTGGCATCTGGGGTCTTAAAAGCTAGCAAGCGGCTGTCTAAGATGCATCAATTGGTCCCAACCACCTGGAGTAAAGGAGAATGAAGAACACCAAAGATACAAGGAAAGTAGTAGCCCAAGAAACAGAAAGGCCCACATAAACCAGAGACTTCATCAGCCTGAGATAAGAAGAACTAGATGGTGCTCGGTTACCACCAATGATCGCCCTGACAGGCAACACAACAGAGAGTCCCAGATGGAGCAGGAGAAAGGTGGGATGCAGAACTCAAATTCTAGTAAGAAGACCAGACTTAATGGTCTGACTGTGACTGGAAGTACCCTGGAAAGCATGGCCCCTGGATTCTCTATCAGCCTAGAACTCAAACAGTTTCCAAGGCCAACTCTTCAGACAAGGATTGGACTGGACTGTGGGACATAAGGTGATACTCATGAGGAGTGTGCCTCTTAGCTCAGGTAGATGCAAGGGACTAAATGGGCAGCTTCTGTCTGGAGGTGAGATGGGAAGTCAGAGAGGGTTAGGAGCTAGCTGAATGGACATGAGGAATGAGGGGTGGAAAGGAGGAGTGTGCTGTCACAGTATGAGGAGAGTCACATAACAATGTATGTATAAATTTCTGTATGCGGAAAAAGTGATAAAAAAAACAAAAACAAAAAGAATTTGTCGACTTTCAACCATTTCAGGAGGTATAATCAAAAACCAATGGTATTGAAGGAAGAAGTTCAAAGGGCACCGAAGACATTGGTGAAAAACAAGCCTCCAGGAATTGACAGAATACCAACTGAGATGTTCCAACAAACTGACGCAGGGCTGGAGGTGCTCACTCATCTATCCCAAGAAATTTGGAAGACAGCTACCCGGCCAACCAACTGGAAGAGATCCATATTTGTGCCCATTCCAAAGAAAGGTGATCCAATACAATGTAGAAATTACCAAACACTATCATTAATATCACATGCAAGCAAAATTTTGCTGAAGATAATTCAAAAGTGGATGTAGCAGTACATCAAAAGGGAATTGCCAGAACTTCAAGCCAGATTCAGAAGAGGACGTGGAATGAGGGATATCATTGTTTATGTCAGATGGATTTTGGCTAAAGCAGAGAATATCAGAAGGATATTTACCTGTGTTTTATTGACTATGGAAAGGCATTCGACCATGTGGATCATAACAAATTGCAGCAAATCTGCTGCAAAAGACCTCTTTAAAGTGTTAAAAAGCAAAGATGTCATCTTAAGGAGTAAGGTGAGTCTGACCCAAGCCATGGTATTTTCAATCACCTCATATGCATGCGAAATCTGGACAATGAATAAGAAAAACCGAAGAAGAATTGATGTCTTTAATTATGGTGTTAGCGAAGAATATTGAATATACCATGGGCTGCCAGAAGAATGAACAAATCTGTCTTGAAAAAAGTACAACCAGAATGCTCCTTAGAAGCACGGATGGCTAGACATCGTCTCACATACTTTGGTCATGTTATCAGGAGGTATCAGTCCTTGAAGAAGGACATTATGCTTGGTAAAGTAGAGGGTCAGTGAAAAAGAGGAAGACCCTCAGTGAGCTGGATTGACAGAGTGGCTACAACGATGGGCTCAAGCATAGCAACAACTGTGAGGATGGCACAGGACTGGGCAGGGTTTCGTTCTGTTGTACATAGGGTCGCTATGAGTGGGAACCAACTCGACGGCACCTAACAACCACCACCACCACCACCACTGTATGAATCTGGATGAGAGGCAGGGTCCACTCTCCTCTGCAGAAGGTCAAAAGTCTAGATTCACTTTGTCTGCTCCCTGGTACTAGGATACGGGCTGTGACAGAGACAGAATCAACCAGACACTCTGGCCAAGGACTCTGAATCAGGAACAGACAAGAATCCACTTTGGTGGCAGCAGCATTAAGTCTCCATGGCCAGTGGGGCAGAGGAGCTGGGAGTGGCTTTCAGTGTGTAATGTTAGTATTGGCAGTGTGCTCACCAGGTGGTTTCCATAGTGTGATTTGGCTGTGGTCTATCTGCCTAGCATCCCTTGGTGCTGGTCTATTTTCAGTCTAGTTCTCTAGGCTTTCCAGCAATTCTGTGATCTACCAAATATCTTTCAGAATGGTCCTTTTTTGCTGGAATAAGACAGCTGGTTTCTGTTGCACGCACCCAATAACTCCTGACAATAATATACTGGCAAATCTATTTGCAGAGTTTTACACACAAAAGTAAAATACACGGAATATAAATGATTCTAACAAATTCGTCAAGAAAAGATGCCTCTCCCAAGAGAGAAAAGGCAAAGAACATGAACAGACAGTTTACCAAGGAGGAAACACAAATGGCCAATAAACATAGGAAAAAACATTTGCCCTCACATTTCCAAGATACAAAATTTTCAAATATTGTTAAGAATCAATTTTGGCAAAAGATTAAAAGAGTTATAACTCTCAGTGGTGGTGAGTGGGTGGGGAACAAGTTGGTGGTGGTGTAAAATGTTACAGCCCTTGGGGGGTGTATCAACATTTAAAGTGTTCCATTGGTCCAGCAATTTTGCTTGTAGAAATTTATCCTGAAAAAAGGCCAGGACTCATTAAGCTCAGAACTCAAATGGTGTCTTAGAATATATAATTCATGCAGTTCAAAGTAATTTCACAGTTTGGGGTAATTTCAAAATAACTCAAGCCCTTACTTTTTGTCTCAGACACCACAGAAAGAATGGGATCACAGAATTATATGTTAAATCCCTTTTCATCCTCTCCCCCAATTCACTGCCCTGTACCTTGTAGCTGCGCTCCTCTAACACTCTGACCCTAAGTACCCACCTGCCCTGGCCCCAGGTACTTCCTCCTCGTCTCTCCCTCTGGACCAAGAATGTGTCTGGCTGGGCTGGATCTTCCCTGAAGGGCAGAGGAGAGAAAGAGACTGAAATTGGTGAAGGAGGTAAAGATGGGAACATTCACAAATTAATAATCCCTTTAAAAATCTCATCTAAAAATCAGTAGAGAAGAGTTCTATGAGATATAGCTCAGCCCTTACTAACTGTCCCCTCACTCCACTCCAGCCACCCTGGACTCTGCTGTTCTTCAGGTCTTTGCACCTGCTGTTCCTCTGCTCATACTGTTCTTTCCCTAGGTATAATCAGGGCTTGATCTCTCATCTCCTTCAGGTTTTTGCTCAAATGGCACTCTCTAATGAGGTTTTCCCTGTTCACCCTATTTGAAATTATAACCCCCAAGTCCTTAGTACTTCCTATCTCTCTTCCTTGCTTATCATCTAATGCTCTATATATTTTACTCATTTATTCATTGTCTGACTCATCCCTCCCCCACTAGAATATAAGCTCCATGAGGGTGGGAATTTTTGCCTTTTTGTTTTGTTTTTGTGTCCCTGGGTGGGACAAACGGTTTGCGCTTGGTTGCTAACTGAAAGTTTGGCGATTTGAACCCAACTAACAGCTCTGTGGAAGAAGTCTTGGCTATCTGCTTCTGTAAAGATTACAGCCAAGAAAACCTTATGGAGCTCAGTTCTACTCTGTAACACATGGGGTCGCCGTAAGTCGAAATTGAGTCAAGGGCAACAAGTTTGTTTTTTTGTTTTTAATCCCCAGCTCCTAGAACAGGGGTTGGCACATAGTAGATGCTCAAAAAATACTGTTAATGCAAAAAATAGTTGTTAATATTTATAGTAAAGAAGAACAAAACACTCTAAATATTCCACAATTGTAGATTTGTTAAATAAATTATACCCATTCATGCAATGGATTGCTTAGCACACTGTGGTAGGCAGAATAATGTCCCCTTCTACCCCTAAAGACAGTAGGTTCTAATCCTTAGAATTTACAATGTAACTTTATTTGGAAAAAAGAGTCTTGCCAATGTGATTAAGTTAAGGATCTTGAGATTATCTGGGTGAGCCCTAAATGCCATGGCACGTGTTCTTATAAGAGAGAGGCAAAGAGAGGTTTCACATACACACAGAGAGAAGGTGATGTGCAGACAGAGCAGAGAAAGATTTGAAGAGTGGAGTGATGCAGCCACAAGCCAAGGAATGCCAGCAGCCACCAGAAGCTGATAGAGGCAAGGAAGAGATTCTCCCCTAAAGCCTTTGGAGGGAGCACGGCCTTCAAGACACCCTGATTTCAGCCCAGTGACACTAATTTTAGACTTCTGACCTCAAGAACTGTGAGAAAATAAATGTGTATTGTTTTAAGTTATGAAGTTTGTGGTAATTTGTTATGGCAGCTACAGGAAACTAATATCAAGAACATTAAATAAACGGAATCATACAGTATGTAACCTTTGGGATTGACCTTTTTCACTCACAATAATTCTCTGGATATTCATCCAGGTTGTTATGTGTAATCAATAGTTTGTTTCTTTTTATTTCTGAGTAGTATTCCATGATATGATGAACCATTTCCCCACTGAAGGACATCAGGGTTATTTCCAGTTTCAGGTTATTATGAATTAAGCTGCTATAAACACTCATGTACAGGTTTTTGTGTGAACACGTCTCCATTTTTCTATGACAAGTACTCAGGAGTGTAATTGCTGGGTCTAATGGTAGTTGCACGTTCAGTTTTTAAGGAAATTGCCAAATTGTTTTCCATTTTACATTTCCACCAGCAATGTATGAGCAATTCTGTTTTTGTTCATCCTTGTCAGCATTTGGTGTTGTCACTATTTTTTATTTTAGCCATTCTGAGATGTGTGTAGTGGTATCCATTGTGGTTTTAATTTGCATGACATCTGTGTATCTTTTTCAATAAAATGTCTCTTCATGTCTTTGGCTCATTTTCTAATCTTTTTGTTGTTTTTTACTGTTAAATTTTGAGAATTCTTTATATATTCTAGATACTAGTCTTTTGTTGGATATGTGGTTTACAAATATTTTCTTTTATTCTATAGCTTATCTTTTCATTCTCTTAACAGGGTCTGTAGCAGAGCAAAATTTTAATTTTGGTGAAGTTGAATTTGTCAATTTTTATTTTATAGATCATGCTTTTGGTGTCAAGTCTAAGAACTCTTTCCATAGCCCTGGATCCCATAAATTTTCTTCCGTGTTGTTGTTGTTTGTTTTTTCTAAAAGTTTTATATTTTATGTTTTACATTTAAGACCTTAATTCGCATTGAGTTAATTTTTGTATGAAGGATGAGTCATAGGTCAAGCTTCATCTTTTTGCCTGTGGATGTCCAGTTGCTTCAGCACTATTTGTTCAAAAGGCTGTCTTTCTTTCATTTAATTGTTTTTTCACCTTTGTCAAAAATCAATTGGGCATAGAAATATCCTGTGATCTGGTGATTCCGCTCCTAGGTATATACCCAAAAGAATCTAAAGCAGGAACACAAACAAATACATGTACATCGATGTTCATTGTAGCACTATTCACAATATCCAAAAGATGGAAACCACCTAAATGTGTATCAACAGATGAATAGATAAACAAAATGTGGTACTTACAAACAATGGAATATTATTCTGTGTCATGGATTGAATTGTATCCCCTCCAAAATATGTGTCAACTTGGCTAGTTCATGATTCCCGGTATTGTATGATTGTCTACCATTTTATCATCTGATGTGATTTCCCTATGTGTTGTAAATTCTATGACTATGATGTAATAAATTGGATTAGTGGCAGTTACATTGATGAGATCTACAAGATTAGGTAGTGTCTTAAGCCAATCTCTTTTGAGATATAAAAGAGAGAAGCGAGCAGAGAGACATGGAGACCTCATGCCACCAAGAAAGCAGTGCCGGGAGCAGAGTGTGTCCTTTGGACCTGAGGTTCCTGCTCTGAGAAGCTCCTAGACCAAGAGAAAATTGATGACACAGACCTTCCTCCAGAGCTGACAGAGAAAGCCTTCCCCTGGAGCTGAGGCACTGTATTTGGACTTGTAGTCTACTAGACTGTGAGAGAATAAATTTCTCTTTGTTAAAGCCATCCACTTGTGGTATTTCTGTTAGAGCAGCACTAATGACTAAGACACTCTGCCATAAAGAGAAATATTACAAATATTTCATGTAATGGGATCATACAATATTTGTCCGTTTGTGTCTGACTTATTTCACTCAGCATAATGTTTTCAAGGTTCATCCATACTGCAGCATGTATCAGAAGTTCATTTCTCTTTATGGATGAATAATATTCCATTGCATGGATAGACCACATTTTGTTTATCCATTCCTCTGTTGATGGATACTTCCATTGTTCCCACCTTTTGGCTATTGTAAATAAAGCTGCAATGAACATTGGAGTACAAGTATCGATTTGAGTCCCCACTTTCAAGTCTCTTGGGTATATACCTAGGAGTGGAATTGCTTGGTCATATAATAATTCTATATTTAACTCTTTGAGGAATCTCCAAACCATTAATCACAATAGCTACACCATTTTACAATCCCACTAGCAAAGGATGAGTGTTCTAATTTCTCCACACCCTTGTCAACATTTGTTATTTTCTGTTTTTCTAATAATAGCCATCCTAGTAGATACGAAGGTGGTATCTCACTGTAGTTTTGATTTGCATTAGCCTGATGACTAATGATGTTTAGCACGTTTTCATGTGCTTATTGGTCATCTATATATCTTCTCTGGAGAAGCGTCCATTCAAGTTCTTTGCCCATTTTTTAATTGGGTTGTTTGTCTTTTTGCTGTTGAGTCGTAGGAGTTCTTTTTATTTTTTGGATATTAAACCCTTATCAGATATAACAACAACAACAACAAAAACATTGCTGTCAAGTCGATTCCGACTCATAGCGATCCCATAGGACAGAGTAGAACTGCCCGATAGCGTTTCCAAGGCTGTAAATCTTTGTGAAAGCAAACTGCCACAGCTTTCTTTATGGAACCAGACAGAGTGGTTGGTGAATTTGAACCACTGACTGTTCAGTTAGCAGCTGAGTGCTTAATCACTGCACCACCAGGCCTCCATTTATCAGATATATAGTTCCCAAATATTTTCTCCCATTCTGTAGGTTGTAGGACTTTCTTGATAAAGTCCTTTGATGCACAAAAATTTTTCATTGTGATGAAGTCCAATTTACCTATCTTTTCTTATGTTGCTCCTGCTTTTGGTGTCATATCTAGAAATCCATTGTCAAAATAAGGTTTTGAAACTTTAGTTCTATGTTTTCTTCTAAGGGTTTTATGGTTTTAGTTCTTATATTTAGGTAATTGATCTATTTTTAACTAATTTTTGTATATATTGTGAGTTATAGGTTTGGTCATGTTTTTTAATTCACTCTGCCAATCTGTGTTTTTAGATCATTTACATTTAAAATGATTATTGATATTTCAAGGCTTATGTCTACCATTTTATTTTAGGTTTTCTGTTCATTTTATGTTTTTTGCCTTCCTGTGGCTTACTTGAACACTTTTCAGAATTCTATTTTGTTTATTTATAGTGTATATGAGTGTTTATCCTTCTATAGATTTTTTTAGTGGTTGCTCTAGAGATTACATCATATACATATAACTTATCACAATCTACTACAGTCATTATAGTCAAGAAAGTATAGAAACCTTACCTCCCTTTACAACATTTACCCTCTCCCATTTATAATTGTCTTAAATATTTCCCCTACATATAAAACCATATCAGGCAGTGTTAATTTACTTCAATCCTGAAATATAATTTAGAAAACTCAAGAGGAGAAAGAAAAACTGTTGTATTTATGCATATTTTTGCTTACCATATTCTTCCTTTTTGATATACCAAGGTTCAATTGTTTGTTGCCTGTTTACAGAAATTTCTTTAACCATTCTTTTAGAGTAGGTCAGCTTATGACAAATTCTCTTAAATTTCTGTCATCTGAGAATGTCTTGATTTCCTTCTATTCCTGAAGAATATTTTTATTGGCTGTAGGATTTTGGGTTGACAGTTCTTTCTTTTAGAACTTGGAAAACATTGTTCCACTTATTTCTGATCTCCTTAGTTTGTGATAAGAAATCCATTGTCATTCTAATAGTTTTCCCCCCATTTTATTGTTGTTGTTAGGTGTTATGAGTTGCTTCTGACTCATAGCAGCCCTATGTACAACAGAATGAGACGCTGCCCAGTCCTGCACCATCGTCACAGTCATTGCTAAGTTTGAACCCCTTGTTGCAGCCACTGTGTCAAACCATCTCATTGAAGGTCTTCCTCTTTTTCACTGACCCTTTACTTTACAAAGTATGATGTCCTTCTCCAGGGACTGTTCCCTCCTAATAACATGTCCGAACTACATAAGACGAAGTCTCGCCATCCTCACTTCTAAGAAGCATTCTGGCTATATTTCTTCCAAGACAAATTTGTTAGTTTTTCTGGCAGTCCATGGTACTTGAATTCCTGGCAGTTTCCTGTCAATGTACTGCTGCAACTGCTTTTGAATTATCTTAATTTTACTTGCATGTGGAGTTAATGATATTGTTTGATATTTTCCATATTCTGTTGGATCGCCTCTCTTCGGAATAGGCATGAATATGGATCTTGTCCAGTCAGTTGGCCAGGTGGTTGTCTTTCAAATTTCTTGCCATAGACGAGTGAGCACTTCCAGCATTGCATTTCATTGTTGAAACATCTCAATCAGTACTTGGTCAATTCCTGGAGCTTGTTTTTCGCCAATGCCTTCAGTACAGCTTGGACTTCTTCCTTCAATACCATCAGTTCTTGATTATATGCTACCTCCTGAAATGGTTGAACATTGAACAATTCTTTTTGGTGCAGTGACTCTGTCTATCGCTTCCATCTTCTTTTCATGCTCCCGGTGTCGTTCAATGTTTTGTCCATAGAATCCTTCAATACTGCAACTCAAGGCTTGAAGTTTTCCTTCTGTTCTTTCAGCTTGAGAAATATCAAGTGTTCTTCCCTTTTGGTTTTCTAATTTCAGGTCTTTGCACATGTCATTATAATCTTTACTTTGTTTTCTCGAGCCACCCTTTGAAATCTGTTCAGTTCTTTTACTTCATCATTTCTTCTGTTTGTTTTAGTTATTCAACATTCAAGAGCAAGTTTCAGTCTCCTCTGACATCCATTTTGATCTTTTTTTCTTTTCTGTTTTTTTAATGACCTTTTGCTTTCTTCACATATGATGTCCTTGCACAACTCTTCTGGTCTTCAGTCATTAGTGTTCAATACCTTAATTCTATTCTTAAGATGGTCTCTAACTTCTGGTGGGATATACTCAAGGTCATACTTTGGCTCTTGTGGACTTGTTCTAACTTTCGTCAGCTTCATCTTGAACTTGCATATGTGCAATTGATGGTCTGTTCCACAGTCAAGTCCTGGCCTTATTCTAACTGATAATATTGAGCTTCTCCATCATCTCTTTCCACAGATATAGTTGATTTGATTCCTATGTATTCCATTTGGTGAGGTTCACATCTATAGTTGCCATTTATGTTGGTGAAAAAAGGCATTTCCAATTAATATATTGTTGGTCTTACAAAATTCTATCATGTGATCTCCAGCATCATTTCTATCACTAAGGTCATATTTTCCAACTACTGATCCTTCTTCTTTGTTTCCAGCTTTTGTATTCCTATCACCAGTAATTATCAATGCATCTTGATCATTAAAAATCTTCAGTTTCTTCATGTTTGGCACTAGTGGTTGGTGTGTAAATTTGAATAATAGTTGTATTAACTTGTCTTCTTGTATGTGTATGGATTTTATCCTATCACTGACAGCGTCATATGTCAAGAAAGATCTTGAAATGTTCTTTTAGACAATAAATGTGAGGCTGTTCTTCTTAAATTTATAATTCCTGGCATAGTAGACCATATGACTGTCCTATTCAAAATGGCCAACATCAGTCCATTTCAGCTCACTAATGCCTAGTGATAGGCTTGATAGATGGAGAAAGTATTGAAATTGTCAAGGATTTCATTTTACTTGGGTCCACAATCAGTGTCCAAGGAAGCAGCAGTCAAGAAATCAAATGATGCACTGGGCTAATCTCATGTGAAAGGCCTCTTTAAAGTGTCCAAAAGCAAAGATGTTACTTCGAGACTAAGGTGCACTTGACCCAAGCCATGGTATCTTCAATCACCTCATATGCATGGGAAAGCTGGACAATAAATAAGGAAGAACAGAGAAGAAATGATGCATTTGAATTATGGTGTGGGTAAAGAATATTGAATATACCATGGACCGCCAAAAAAACAAACAAATCTGGCTTGGAAGAAGTATAGCCAGGATGTTCCTTAGAAGCAAAGATGGTGAGACTTCATCTCATGTACTTTGGACATGTTATCAGGGGGGACCAGTCCCTGGGGTAGGACAGCATACTTGGTAATGTAGAGGGTCAGTGAAAGAGAGGAAGACCTTCAACAAGATGGACTGACACAGTGGCTACAACGATGGGCTCAAGCATAGTAAGAATTGTGACGATGGCACAGGACTGGCAGTGTTTCATCCTGTTGTACGGAAGTTCACTATGAGTTGAAACCAACTCAACAGCACCTAACAACAACAACAATGCCCAGGATATCGATCCTTAAGTGTTCCATTTCATTTTTGATAAATTCCAAGTTTCCTAGATTCACACTTCATACATTCCACTTTCTGATTATTAATACATGTTTGCAGCTGTTTCTTCTCATTTTGAGTTGTGCCACATCAGCAAATAATGGTCTTGAAAGCTTTACTCCATCCATGTCATTAAGGTCGAGACTACTTTGAGGAGACAGCTCTTCCCCAGTCACATTTTGAGTGCCTTCCAACCTGAGGAGCTCATTTTCCGGCACTACTTCAGACAGTGCTCTGCTGCTATCCATAAAGTTTTCACTGGCCAATTTTTCCAGAAGTAGAACCCCAGGTCCATCTTCCCAGTGTGTCTTAGCCTGGAGGCTCTGCTGAAACCTGTCCACCATGGGTGAACCTGCTTGTATTTGAAATACTGGTGGCATATCTTCCAGCATCACAGCAAAGCCCAAGCCACCACAGTATGATAAACTGACAGATGAGTCATTGTTTTCCCCTATAGGTAAGGTACTGTTTTCTCTAGCTGCTTTTAAGATCTTTTCTTTTTCTTTAGTTGTAGTAGCTTAATTATGATGTGTCTTAGTGTGATTTCTTTGGGTTTATTGCTCTTAAAGTTTGCTCAGCTTCTTGGATCGGTAGGTTTATGTCTGTGGCCATTATTTCTTTGAGTACTTTTTCAGCCCTGCCCTCTTTCTCCTCTCCTTCTAGACGCTAATGACATCAATGTTAGTTCTTTTATTATAGTCCTACAGGTCCCTGAGGCTCTGTTAATTTTTTTTTTTTTTCAGTCAATTTTCTCTCTGTTTTTTGGACTGGATAATTTCTATTGTTCTGTTTTCCATTTCACAGAGTCTTTCCTCTGTATTCTTCTGTCTGCTATTGAGTCCATATACTGAGCTCTTTATTTTGGTCATTGCATTTTTCAGTTCTAAAATTTCTATTTGATTCTTCTTCGTATCTTCAATCTCTATTTCTTTTGTTTTTCAAGCATGTTTGTAGTTGCTCATTTGAGTACTTTCATCATGGCTGCTTTAAATTTTCTGTCTAATAATTCTAACATCTTTGCCATCTTGCTTTTTTCATCTGTTGATTGTTTTTTTCATTCCTGGTTCTTGGTATGTTGATCATGTTTTTCACTGAAAACTTGATCTTATATTATGAGACCTTATTTAAACTTTTAGTTTTAGCTAGTTTTCTCTGGCAATGTTCCAGCAGGGGGTGAGGGGGCACCACCTCATTACTTCCAGGTGGGAGAAGTCCAGATAACCCCTTGACCTCTGCTGACACCAAAAAAGGAGGCTCCTCATTACTATTTGGTGGAGGTGGGAGTTCAACTCCCCACATAGTCTCCACTTATACTGCAGAAGGGATGGCCTCATTTTTTCTGGATAATAGTGAAAGTCTTGACTTTCCACTAAGTCTCCTGCAACACCACCTCAGTGGGAAGAGGGGAGAGACACCTCATTACTGCCAGATGGGGGTAGAAATCCAGGCTCCCCGAGTGGTCTCCATTGACACTGAAGGGTGGATGGGGGAGCAGTCTCATTACTGACAAGTGGGTATGAAATTCCTGCTCCCTACTTTACCTTCTCTGACACAATAGTTTTTTATGTGGTGTTCAGCTGGAGTGGAGTGGTTGTTGTCTAAAAGTTTTCTGTCTTGCTTGGTTACTCCTTTCCTAGTCCTTTGGCTTTTGTTAGAGCTTTGTGTGTGTGTGTGTCTGTTACTGTTTCCAGGTGTGACAGTTTCTTCAGGTCCAAGCTTGGCTGGGCTAAATGATCAAAAAGAAAACCCAGGGAATCCACCACCATGTTGTTCCTGAGATTCTGAGGTCCCTAGCCAGTCTGTTTTCTTCTCTCCACCTTTCAGAGTCTCCTTACGTTTGTTTTGTATATAAGGTCCAGAAGTTTTAGTTGTATCTAGTGAGGGGAATAGGGAGAAGTATATCTATTCTATGTGTGAAATAATTTTGTATTTTGGGAAGTCTTTCACTTATAGGAAGAGAGTTTGGAAAGCTCCAAAAAGCAGAGAAGCTACTACCGTTAAAGTTTATCATTCCTACAGTCATGTTGACCCTTCCCTGTGTAATATTATACCTTGCACACATTTTTAGAGGTTTCCCGTAAGCTCAGGTTTTCCAATTCCACTGTGAAGTCGTTGGCGAAGACTGCATCTTATACTTTTATTTTTTCAACCTGGTTAACCACACGGGGTGTCCAATAATTGTTGACTGAATACATGAAAAGAATATCTATCACAGAACAAGAAATATGGGATCTTAGAGGGATGTGGAGGGAAAAAAATCATCTTGTCCTTAAGGGCCTTAAAGTCTAGCACAGAGAGAATTATCCCTGGCATCCTTTTTACATCAAGTCTACCAACTTGATTTTATATGACATAAATGAAAAGTTTGCTCACTCTGTGAGATATGGATCCCAACTTCTAATCATAGCATGTGTTGTTCTGAACTATTTCATAAATTGACTGCTGCTTGAATATGATGGTGGCTGACAGAGTCTATAGGTTTACTCACTCGCACATTTCTTTTTAGATTGTTGTTATTGTTGTTAGGTGCTGTCAGCTAATTCCAACTCATTGGATAACAGAGAAGAACTGCCCCATAGGTTTCTCTTGGCTGTAATCTTTAAGGAAACAGATCACCAGGTCCTTCTCCTGCAGAGCCACTGGGTGGATTCCAACCACCAACCTTTCAGTTAGCAGCTGAACACCCAGCTGTTGCACCCCCAAGGTGTTCTTTTTTAGATTACCCTCTGGAAAAGACTCAGATACTCTATGAACTTACAAAGTAAGTTCTTTCCCACTGAGTGAGACATGAGGGCTAACCTGCATTTTACCTCCATAGCATCTTTCCAATTGGGCCTGAAGGAAGTTTAGGGTAAATGAACCTATATGCAAACCTCCCACTTATATCTTATCTTCTGGACTGAATTCTTCAACAGGCCATTAGTAGTAGACAGATAGTCATAGTTCCTGTGAACTGACATTAATGTGGCCTCCTGGAATATCACAGCAGTGACTAAGACCTTTAAAGTTTATTTCTGAGTACAAAAACCACATGGTGAACAACTTCTTTCTCTCAGTCTTTAAGTGAAATGTCTTGTCTGCTGTAGACTTTAACATCAGAGGGTAGAGGGACGAGACTATCTTTGTGTCTAGAATGCAGATAATTTTGAGATTGGGGTCATGATGTTCTAATTTTGACTCCTCCTTGACTTTTCTATATAATTGTGTAACCTCTTTGTACCTTCTCACTGGGATGTCATAAAGATTACCTCCTCACTTGAATGTTGTAAATGAGACATATGTATCAGTAGAGATTTTTCTGATGTGAGGTACACTCACGAGTAAAAGTACTGCCCTTGGGCTTCTAAGCTATAAAGTTTAATCTTCAGTCCCCAGTGTCTGAACTCTTAGTTGATTAATTCATATCAAATCTTCACACTTTCAATGGTTTTATCCTTTCCATTCCCAATCCAAATTTCAAGGACAATATACATAAATTAATTTTTTAAGTTAGAACGGGATAAATTGTGTTAAATTCCTTCAGAGAATTAATGTGGAGTTAAATTTAATATTTGCCAACTCTACAATGCTTTACTTGCAGTTGTCTTTGCCATTTTTATTTTAATCCTTTATGTCTGTTTTTAAAGCAACTATTTTAAAGTAGATTTTCAAGTATTTTATAATTATGTTAAGGGGAGTGGGAATGACCAGTGTATAGAGACAGTTTGTCTAGGTTGGGTATCCATTGTTGAGTGGAATGGATTTTCACCATTGCTACCTGAATTGTGGAGCTTCTACCTGACTGTGATAATAAGGGGCTCTTTTTGTGATGGTTAATTTATGGTTCTAGGAAACAATATAATAAAAGATTTTTTTAAATAGCAAAATCTTTGATTCCTCAGACACCTGGAGAACACATTTAAAGTTGTGATAAATCTGAAATAGTTTGGAAACTTAGTATTTGATCCCCCTCCAGTTCTAATATTGACAGCTTTTTAAGTGAATTCAGTTGCTGAATTCTAATGATTTGTTTACCATCTCTATCTACCCGCAGAGCATTGCAGGGAGAGTTAAATGAAAGAATGAATGGTTAAGTAATTTCTAAACAATAAAGAGTAGTCTGTTACAATTTTTGTAATCATTGTCATCATCATCATCACCACCTCCACAGTGTCAAGCCATTGTCTCAACTATTTGCAAACACCCTCTCACTCCTCTCTTTGCTTCAGTCCGTTCAAAATCCTCTCTGAGTAATTTTTCTCTCCCAGCACTCCTCCTTCTTCAAACTCATCCTCTGTCCTCCAGATTAAGCAACCTCACATCCTTCCAAAAGATTCATTTTCTCCTGTAAGGCTTTTTCCTTGACCACCACAATAATCTCGGAAATGCCCGGTGTCAGCGATGACTGATGACAGAAACTAATCTCTCTCCCTGCTGTCTGTTGGCCCTGCCTTTCATACATTCCATTCTTTGCAGTGCAAATGCCATCTATTTGAATTGAGAGTTCCTGCAGAGGACTGGCCTCCCTTATCTAATTTGCCATGGGAGCATCATTGCTATTTATGGATGAGACACAGTAAACATTAACATACTCTGAGCCCTTCATCTAGAGAAGAAAGATGGCTTTGGGGATGAACTTTCCTAGGCTGCCTAGCGAGGTTGTTTTCTAAGTTATCGAGGAATGGTGAGGAGCCATCATCCATACTCTCCTACATCCATTTGCCCATAGGAATACATTTGAGATACAGATATTGTAGGTTCACTCTGTCATTGTGTCATCTCCTGATATGCCTATTACTAAGTATCCCATTTCCAAGAACAGACTGGCTCCAACTTTCAATACCCGAGTGATAATCTAAAATGCAGGTGCTTAAATTAATTAATTATTAGCATTGAAGCTTATTTAAATATAGTCTCAGTTCAGAGAGTTTTCCTCAAATCCTTTATCTACCCTCTCTTGCTGTTCAAATTATTAACAACTACTATTTATTGCAGAGTCCCTGGGTGTACATATGGCTATGTGTTTGGCTGCTAACTGAAAGCTTGGCTATTCAAACCCACCCAAAGGCAATGCTGAAGAAAGACCTGGCAATCTGCTTTTGAAAAGTTCCATCCTTGAAAACCTTATGGAGCACAGTTCTACTCTGCAACACATAGGATCACCAGGAGTCGGAATCAATTCCACTGCAACTGGTTTTTTGGGTATGGTAAAACTATCTTGGAAGGGTGACTTTCTGTGTTTCCTTACTTAGCCCAAGTCACCAAGAGTTCCCCCCATCTCTCTCTCTCTCTCTCCCTCTTCCTCTTTATTTCTCTCACACACACATCCCTGAAGAATAGAAGCTAACAATTTGAAGCATGCTTTGTGCTAACCTCAGATTTAGCCAATTGAGCTAAGTGGCTCAGTAAGTATTGACAAACTAAGATCTGAGCCTTTGCTTATACGTGGGATTTAAGGTTTATTTTAATATTAGTCCACTCAAGAAGCTACTGGCCTTTCCAATTAGCCAGAGAATATAGGACACTTTATGTTCAATACTTCAAGTTTAGCCACTGGGGAGAAATTGCTTGAAAAGAGAACTGCTAAGGGACTTCGCAGAGGGGACATTACATCAATATGTAGTCTTTTCTTTCTCTTTTTCTCTTTTTTTTCCTGAAACCTCCCAACATCCTCAGAAGTCTGCTACTGAAAAGCTTACCTTAAATCATACATGTTAAATCTATATAACTATATATCTAATCAGTATTCCTAGGTCTCTCTGAAAAATGTTTTATTCTAAATTATACAAGTATACATAAATTCAGGCTCACTGTAAGAAAAATTAAAACAGAAAATAATAGGAATAAAAGTCCCATAACACCTTCATTTCCATTTCATACCTTTCCCTCCCAAATACATCACTATTCATAGTACAGCTGTCTGGACCTTTTTGTATCATTTACTTACAGTTAATTTATACACAGATGTATTTTGTCATTTTTTTAATGCATCTGCATTTATACTAAATATAACCTGCAATTTACTTTGTTCGTTTAATGTACCCCTGAGATAGTTCCATATAAATACATAAAGATATATATCATATTCTTTTCAGTGGCTGGATGATGTTCTATTTTACAGATGTACAGTAATTTGTATAGCCATTTTTGTATTGATAGACTTTTGGGTCTTTCTAAATTTTCACTATCACTGGCGTTACTGAATTGAACAGAATATTTTGTGAGATAGGTTCCTTGAAATAGAATTGCAAGTCAAAGGCTTCCTAAGTTTCTTTGCACAATCTGCTTATTTTCTAAAAGCTTGTTTCATTCAGAAAGTCTTCCAGGAATGATTAAATTAATTTTGACATAAATCTAGAAGAGCATCTTCTTCCCAGCTTTAAAATATTGATACAAAACAATGACTTTAGAAGCAGCATATATATTCTAATGTCACACCTTATACCCATACCCTTCTAAAAAAGGCACATGGTAGAATTAAACCTAGTTGTGTAATCTTAGAGTTGAAAGAAATTCTAGCTATATTAGAAAAAAGTAATAATAACCACGATAATAATAATAGGTAACACTTGGTTTGTGCCAGGCATTGCCCCAGTGTTTTTACTTGCTTATTTCACTTAATCCTCACAAACAACTCTAGATACTATGCTTTAGAGAGGTTTATATATTTTTAGGCAACACATTTAAACTCGTTTAGCCTCAGTTTTTTCTTCTACTATAAAATGGAGAGGCTCATACTGGCACTGGCTCTTGAAAGCCAATTGTGTGCATCTCTTTCCAACTTTTCTGTAGTTTAGACATCAGGCTGGTAATTTAAAGTCAGCCATGGTGGGAGTATTTATACCGCAGCAATTGGCAAATGCTGCAAATCAGACTCTCTCCCTCCCCTCTCTGCTCTTGCCCATAGATTTAGTTGTTGAACATTTAACACAACAGCTTAAATTGTAGGTTGTTATGAAAATTCAGTTAAGTAATATAGGTGCCTGGCACCTAGTAGGTACTCAACAATATGTTAATTCCTTTCCTTGTTTAGATGAGGAAGCTGCAGCCCAGAAGAGTTTAGTGACTTGCCCAAGGTTGCACAGCTGGTTACAGATAGAGCTGAGACCAGATCCTGAGGTCCCTGACTCCCAGGCAGAAGTCTTTCTATTAAACCAATGATTCTGAAAGTGTGGTTCAAACCAACGATTCTCAAAGTGTGGTTCAAGGACTCATGGGTGAGTCATCCCTTTTCTAACTACATATCGATGTGAGACCGAGTTTTCTTCATATACTTTAACCAAAACAACATAGCACAACAGATTAAATGCAGAAACAGATATGAAAATCCTGACGTCTTCTATTAAGTCATGAATATAAGCGGCATGCAAAAATGTAAAAGAATGACATACTGCTCATTAATTTTTGTTTGTTTGTTTTGGAAAACAGTTCTTTTTCATAGAAATGTTATTTATGCTAACATGTTTCTAATTGTCATTTTTTTAAGTAAATTCACAAATATTTTTAAAATATTTCAGTTTTAATTTATAACATGATAAAAATCAATAGCTATAACTCATCTAAACAAAAGTGCTCTGGCATCCTTATTTTTAAGAGTTTAAAGGGGTCATGAAACCAGAAAGTTTGAGAACTTCTGTGTACCCTTTTTAATATATTACGATGCTTTCTGTGTGTCATATAAGGAGAAGGAATTATAATAACCACAAACAGTCTTTAAATTCTTGAATAATTTAGCATATCCTGGAACATAAAGGAGCTCTGGTGGCACAACGGTTAAGCACTTGGCTGCTAATGGAAAGCCTGGCTATTGGAACCCACACAGCAACTCTGAGGAAGAAAGATCTGGCTACCTGCTTCTGTAAAGATTACAGCCAAGAAAACTCTATGGGGCAGTTCTATCCTGTCACATGGGGTCACTATAAGTCAGAATTGGCTCAACAGCACCCAGTAACAAAGAACATACAACTTTGAATCTGGGAATTTTGAAATAATATCTGAATTAAAAAAAAAAAAAATACCAGTTGGATTAAGGTTAGCGTGTTGGGGAAGGGCTCACTCTGGGTGTTAGCAGTGAGATGGGGGACATGTCAGGGTGTGTCAGGTGGGCAAGCTTCAGTCCAGGGAGGGTGGAGGCATCTTTCTTTACCTCAGTTGCTTCAGGGCCAGGTCAGAAGGTCTTCAGCTCAGCAGGGGGCACCCTGTGAGCAGGCCAGATCACGGACCCTCTTCTTCCTCCCCTGCCTCCCATGCTACACTGAAGGGGCTAAAATATGGCCCATTCAGGTCCCTTGCTCCTATTGCAAGTTTCTTTAGGGAGTGTCTTAGTCATCTAGTGCTGCTATAACAGAAATACCACAAGTGGACAGCTTTAACAAAGAGAAATTTATTTCTTCACCACAAAGTAGGTTAAAAGTCCAAATTCAGGGTGTCACCTCCAGGGGAAGGCTTTCTGTCTCTGTCGGCCTTCTCATCAGTGTTCCCCTGGATAGGAGCTTCTCCGTTCAGGGACCTTGGATCCAAAGGATGTGCTCTGCTCCCAACACTGCTTTCTGGGTGTTATGAGGTCCCCCCTCTCTGCTCAGTTCCCTTCTTATCTCTTGAGAGATAAAAGGTGGTGCAGCCCACACCCCAGGGAAACTCCCTTTACATTGGATCAGAGATGCAACCTTAGGAAGGGTGCATTTTGGTTAAAGTGTCAATTATTCTACATGTCATCTGAATCTTTTCAGAGTGGGGAGGGAGTGGTGAAAGGTGCATGAGGACAACCAGGTGCTCGATCAGAAGATTGTCACCAGGACCTGAACTATGGGGTGCGGCAGGCAGAAGGCTGAGAAACAGACATTTCACCACTTGCAAATGGCTTAGGGTTGGTTGGCCCTACCTGTGCCCGTGCAGTTGTAATTGGGTACAGTACTTTTCTTTTTTTAAATCTGAGTATGTTGAACTAGTTTCCTGGAGGATACATCAGTTCAGATATCTTAGACCCTTGGCCATGGGCCATAAAACACGCTTGACCTGAGTATGATATAAATACCTTCCACTCCATTGATGTATTGATTTGTTTTCATTTCGCTGTCTCTGTGTACTATACACATCCATCTCCCAGCCTAAGTTCCCAGAGAATAAGGGCTGGCTTGAAGAAATCCTTTTTGAGCAGTACAAGAGCCCAAAGAGGTTACGACTTCTTATTCTCCCAGCACCAAAAATGTTGCGGGCATTCAAATATTAAGCTTACCCAGTTTCCACAATACTTAACAGATGAGGAAACTGAGTCTCAGATAGGTTATACATGTACTATAGGATAATGTTTTAAAAAGCATTTCCTGCTGTTATTCTCCGTGTTGGTAAGTTAGGGGTTTACTGTTGGTTCACTTGTTTCCTTGCAGCTCTCATACCATTAAGACCAGGCATTCAGACTGAGGATGAAGAGGGGAGAAGGAACACCAGTGAGGGAAGGAGAAGGAAGTAAAGGGAGGCAGGGGAGAACGGACATCAAAACTCCCAAAATAGACAATTTGAAACTAAAAGATGCTGAGTGGTGTTGAATGTGCAATTTTAACCTTTTTCCCCTACCCTACTTCTGAATGGGAATAAGAGCTAGATACCAAGTTGTCTGTATTTTTCAAACTTCTTGACGACTATCCACAGTAAGAAATGCATTTGATATTGTGACCAGTAAAATACATGTGTATCTATATTACTGAAACTAGTTTCATGGAACAATACTTAACCCTTCCTATATGCAAGGCACTCTATTATTTTCTGTGCCATTCTACTTCTTTTTTTAAAAAAAGTAAGACAGTCCTATAAAGAGATTCCATGACCCATTAATGATTGCCAAACACGATTGCCAAAAAATGGTTGGAAAAACACAGAGATATAGAAAAGTTATTTTTTGGCTCACCTAGGTAATTTGCTCCACCACTCATCTGTCAGTTTGTCACTCTGTGGTGGCTTGTGTGTTGCTGTGATGCTGGAAGCTATGTCACCAGTATTTCAAATACTAGCAAGTTCACCCATGGTGAACAGGTTTCAGTGAAGCTTCCAGACTAAGACAGACTAGAAAGGAAGGCTTGGTGAGCTACATTCTAAAGTCAGGCAATGAAAACCCTATGGGTCACACAGAGCCTTTTCTGATGTGGTGATGGAAGGTGAGTCCCCTCGGTTGGAAGGCACCCAAAATATACAGTAGCTGCAACAATGAACTGGTGCATACCAGTGATTGTGAAAATGGTGCAGGAACGGGCAACGATTTGTTCTGCTGTACACGGGGTCACCATCAGTCAGAACTGACTCCATGGCAACTGACAACAATAAATAACTTGGTCAAGGTCATGTAATATAAGTGGTGGATCTGGAATTCACCCTGTATTTATTTGGCTGGGAGCCCTGGTGGTGCAATGGTTAAGAGTTTCGCTGCCAACCAAAAGGCCAACAGTTTGAATCCACCAGCCACTCCTTGGAAACCCTATGGGGCAGTTCTACTCTGTCCTGTAGGGTTGCTACGAGTTCGAATCAACTTGACAGCAACAGGTTGGGGTTTTATTTTTATTTTTATTTATTTTTTTGGTTTATCTGGCTGCTGAGTGTGAACCAGCCCCAGGGAAACGCCCCACCAGACAGTTAGAGGTCCCCAAGATACAACCAGTCCTTTATCTCACAGACTTCCTGTGTTTTAGGAGGATACACCTGGGATCCCATCTATTTTCAGCTACAAAATGTTTCTTCCTTGACACGTTATGGAATCATATAGAGCTGCAGGCAAATTCTGAAAAACTTTATAAACAGTCTGGAATTATCAAAGAGAATAAAGGAAAATGACATTCTCCCCTCTGTAAAGGGAACTTCCTGTGTAGGTGTACCTTTGCTCAAGAGAAAAATACAACATTCACCAAGTTCAAGGAGGACAGGAAGTAAAAACTCTTCTTCCTGTGGGCCACCTAATCCCACACCTAACCAGTCCAATCTCCATTAAGAGGAGAAGTATGAGGTAGAGTTGAACCAGGAGCAAAAAAAACCAATTCTTCCCTTACTCACTTACTTCTTCAGCTCTTCACATTCTGTACCTTCTTGGCTACTTTTTCCACCCCCTGCTTATTTCTTTCACGGTTTAACTGCTGTTAATTATACTTTAGGGTAGGCTATAGCATTGAAAGAAAATGAAAAACAAAAAGTCCTCTCTTTCCATGAGACAGGAACCTATGATACTTTTCCTGGGGAAAAAGGAATCTGACTTCCCAAGCATTTCGTC
The DNA here is from genome assembly GCA_030035585.1 of Dugong dugon. Taxonomy (NCBI): domain Eukaryota; kingdom Metazoa; phylum Chordata; class Mammalia; order Sirenia; family Dugongidae; genus Dugong; species Dugong dugon. The sequence goes on along the minus strand of CM057460.1, from coordinate 86,431,428 downwards.
TGACCAAGTTGGAAATCTTTGTCTTCAATACATGTAATTCTTTATCTTCTGAGTGTTTCTAGGTGTGGTGGTCTTTGTGGGGAAAAAAAAACAGTTGCCGTGGAGTCAGTTCTGACTCATGGAAACCCGATGTGCTTCAGAGTAGAACTGTGCTCCATAGGATTTTCAGTGGCTGGTTTCCAGAAGTAGATTGCCAGGCCTTTCTTCTGAGGCTCCTCTGGGTGGACTCAGATCTCCAACCTTTCGATTAGCATCCGAGCGCCTTAACTGTCTGCATCACCCAGAGCCTCCCTCTTTAGGAAAATCCTGGAATAAACTTGCTCTGAACTTTTCCTCATACTCCAGTTTCTTGTCTATTCTGCTCTCTCTCTTAGATTCCCATCATTCCTCCTACTGGAACAGGTTGGCTGGATAAAGCTGTCAACTCATAATCTACCAGCCTTAAGTGATCTGGCCCCTGTCTCTGTGCTCCTTTCTCACTCAGGCACTGAGCTCCAGTCTCTCGGGGGTCTCCTTTAGGTTTTTTAATGGAACGAGCTCTTTGCTGCCTCAGCACCTTTGCAGAAGCCGTTCCTCTTTCTGTAAATCTCTTTCCTTGGTTCTTCACATAGTTCCTTCTCTTCCTTGGGGGCTCAGCTTAAAATGTCACATTCTCAGGGAGATTTTCCTCAATCATACCATCTAAAATAGGTCTCCATTGTTATTCTCTGTTTTAGCCCTTGGTTTCTTTCATGATACTAACTACAATTTGTTAATACTTTAGTTTTATTTTTTTCCTGCCTCCTTCACTATAAGGAAAGCTTCCACATGAACACAATTAAGTGTTCTGGAATTCCTATTTTTCAAAATGTTATCCATAATTTGTTATGATCCACACAGTCGAATGCCTTTGCTTTGTCAATAAAACACAGGTAAACATCTTTCTGGTGTTCTCTGCTTTCCGCCAAGATTCATCTGACATGAGTAAGGATATCCCTTGTTCCATGTCCTCTTCTGAATCCAGCTTGAATTTCTGACCATTCCTTGTCGATGTACTGCTGCAACCGCTTTTGAACGATCTTCTGCAAAATTTTACTGAACATGATATTAATGATATTGTTTGATAATTTCCACAGTCTGTAGGATCACCTTTCTTTGGAATAGACACAAATATGGATCTCTTTCCATTGGTTGGCCAGGTCGCTGTCTTCCAAATTTCTTAGCATAGATGAGTGAGCACCTCCAGCACTGCATCCATTTGTTGAAACATCTCAATTGGTATTCCATCAATTCCTGGAGCCTTGTTTTTCACCAATGCCTTCAGTGCAGCTTGGACTTCTTGCTTAAATACCATTTGTTCTTGATCATATGTTAACTCCTGAAATGGCTGGATGTCAACCAATTCTTTTTGGTACAATGGCTCTGTGTATTCCTTCCACCTTCTTTTGATGCTTCCTGTGTCGTTTAATATTTTGCCCATAGAATCCTTCAAGATTGCAGCTCAAGGCTTGAATATTTTCTTCAGTTCTTTCAGCTTGAGAAATGCGGAGCACATTCTTCCCTTTTGGTTTTCTAACTCCAGGTCTTTGTGCATTTCATTATAACTTGAGGACAGGCCTCTATAAAGCAGCTCCACTTTTCTGGGTCACATTGTAGCTGGTGGTGTCAACCATGGCATGAACTTCACTTTCTCGGAGGATGCTAAATGTCTGCAAAGTGCTAAAGAAGAGGACGTCAGTAGCTAGGAACCTAAGAGCTTTCTATCAAGGTGCTCTTCCCTTGAATGAGGTAGAACCTTGAGTTTGTGCCTTGTTAGAAGGGCCAGAAAGAAATGAATTTAGGTCTTCGCAGTTCATAAATATTTATTTCATACTTTCAATTCCACATCTCTCCTGGGTTGCTACTATAGACTCTTATAAAATGGTCTTTTTATTTTGAGCTACGTGGGGCTCGCTTTTCTTATTTTTTCCTGTGGGGGCTATCATACACATAGGACTAAGAGAGAAGGAATTTCTCCAGCTTGTTTGAAAACTTGTAGTGAGTTGTCTTCTAAGTGTTTTAGGCTTCCGTTTCTTCATCTATAAAATAGGGAATTAGCAAAATTAATGAACCTTTGTCTTTCATAAAATGTCTCATAACACTGCATAGGACAGGTGCTGTGCAAGGGCAATGCTATAGCACGTAGTGTTTATAAACTTGATTTGAATTTTCCATTAATTGGAATTAATCCTGTCTATTAGGAAAGACTTTTCCAATTAAATCACTGGTGTGCAACTTTGGGTGGCTGAAGTCTTCATTTTGCTTTACTTCTAATAAAATGAGTTCCTACTCTATTTTGGGTAAATTCTTAATTTGCATCTTCCTCTGGCCAGTTGCAATGAAGCTGTTTCACCTTTTATTTAGTCTCTCTAAACGTTTTTATTTGTGTTAGAAAATTCTATTTGCTATTATGCCTCTTGTCATTATTAAAAATAACTTTACTGCTGAAAATTAATAGCACTGTTTATTCAAGGTAATGTTACTATGTGCCTTAAGATTTTTTAATAAAAATAAATAATCATTCATTAAACTATTATTTTAGTAAGTCGTATTTTATTTTTATCCTGGATGCATAATATTTCTTTCCATTAAGAATGAAAATTATCTTGAACACCACATGCTAAAAATGGTGACAAAAACACAAAGAAGTAAATGGCCACCTGGTTTTAACATTGAGATATTTTAACCCTATTCCTCCCACTTATAAGCCTTTTAGCCCCAGTGTAATCTTTTCTTTTCTTGAAAAGTAAAAGATTTTGACACACATAGATATGCCTCATCTAAACCCCTCATTTTCTGCACAGTATTCATCACTAAAGTTATACACAAGAAATAATGTAAGTTGCAGTATCAATTTGTTCCTTTCTAAGCGTTATTATGAGTCAGAATTGACTCGACAGCAATGGATTTAAGTGGTATCAAAAAAATTAGCAGCCATAGAGGGCCAGAGTGTGTCCTGACCTGCCTGTAGCCTGTTTACTCATTTGATGTCCTGGGGTGCTTTAGTCTGAATCCATTCAACTTTGGATACAGACAATTTATCACAATCTCAAATCACCCAAGCTGATTTCTTCTGACTCAAGAAGACCTTTGGACCAAAAAAAAAGAGTGTGGGGGGGTACTGTTCTAGGTTATACCACCCCCATCCTAAAACCAGGATTTCCAAATAATTTAGAGAGAGGTGCTAGCTCCCTGTGAACCTCTTCCTATTCCACAGTTACCACGTATTAAATTGATTAAAATCTTGGGAGTGGGTTTTCAAGATGTTTAAAGTATATAGTCTGTTGTTGTTTCATGTCCTTGAGTCTATTCCAACTCATAGCAACCCTATAGGATACAGTAGAATTGCCCCATAAGGTTTTCTAGGCTGTAATCTTTAGGAGAACAGGTCACCAGGTCTTTTGCAGAGTGGCTGGTGGATTTGAACTGCAGACCTTTCTGTTAGCAGCCAAGCGCTTACCAATGCACCACCAGGGCTCCCCATCAATTAAAAAACAACAACAACAAAAAATAAACACACCAGTTGCAGTGAGTCGATTCCTACTCATGTTGACCCCATCTGTTTCAGAGTAAAACTGTGCTCCATGAGGTTTTCAGGGGCTGATTTTTTAGAAGTAGATTATCAGGCTTTTCTTCAGAGGTACCTCTCGGTGAACTCAAACCTCCAGCATTTAGGTTAGCAGAGAACACTTGACCATCTGCGCTTCCGGTAGACTTCAATTGTCAATTAGGAGGTTCTTAATAAATATTAGGCTCCCCTACCACCATTCACTTAATCTCTGTGACTGGTAGAAACTTGAAATAAATCCTCCAGTATGCCTCTAAATCCAGATGGTAGTTCAGACCCACTCTAAACAAGATCACTCTTCTCTCCTCAGATCTCTGCCTACAAATAATCTCTATGGCTGGGATGCTGTTATTCTAGGCTATGGTCTGGATGGCCCATAAAAAAATAAATAAAACCCATTGCCATCAAGCCAATTCCAAATCATAGCAACCTTATAGGACAGACTAGAACTGCCCCATAGTGTTTCCAAGGAGAAGCTGGTGGATTTGAACTGACAACCTTTTGGTTAGCAGCCAAGCTCTTAGCCACTATGCCACCAGGGCTCCATATGGCTCATCCTCAGGTAGAATTCTTTAGCCCATTATTTCCTTGGTGGATACAGGAATATGTGGCTCTGAGGTAACTCATTAACTATTTAGCATGGTACCTGGCTCATCTACATTTTAGCCTTTACTTTCTTCCTTCTCAAGAATATTTGGAGTGTAAGAAAGCTAGGAAAAAAACATGGCATGAGCATGGCCAACAATCTCCGGTTCAGGCAAAAGGTATTTAGCTTCATTCTCCACCTAGACCAGAAGAGTCCTAGCTATGCACATCTCTTGTGCCAAAGGGGCTCCAACATCAAAGCTCTGCTGGCTGTTGCCCAGCTGTGCGGGACTGGACATGGGAGGAATAACAATGCTGATTATGAAAGAGCTCCAGTGCAAAGTTTGAGGTGATGGCGATCAGAGCCTTCGCGAAAAATGTCTTAGGGGTAAGTTGAAAAGTGCGGAATTGTCAGAATTAATTTTCTGCAACCTGAGAAGCAGAGAGGCATTGTTGAATGAAAACTATTACATGCCCCTTCACAAAGCTTTTTTTATAGCAGAGCTTTGAACAGGTTCTTTCCAGTTCAAACCCCTGCTGAGAATTTGCATTTCTGACAAGCTCCCTCCTCAGAATTTGCATTTCCACCCCTGTATACTGAATCAGAATCTACATTTTAACATGATCCTCAGGTGATTCTTGCATATAAATTCCTAGAAACTTGTTAGAACTGGTTCAAAACCCTGCTTTATAGTCCTTACGATCATCCAAAAGTCACTTATGAACACTGACGGTGTGAGAAATAATCCACTCAAACCAAAAAAAAAGTGCAAAAGCTTGTAAAATGTAAGGTTACCGAAGTTTTTGGAATGGAAACCATGGGTTTTATACTGCAGTCTACACATGATGACGTTCCTGGGTGGTGTAAATGGTTAAGGTACTCAGCTGCTAACTGAAAGGTTGGAGGCTCAAGTCCACCCAGAGGTACCTTGAAAGAAAAGACTGATGATCTACCTCTGGAAAATCAACCACTGAAAACTCTATGGAGCACAGGCCTACTCTGACACATTTGGGGTTCTCATGAGTAGGAATTGACTCCACAGCAACTAGTACCATAATTATTGTTGTTGGGTGACATTGAGTCAAGTTCGACTCATAGCAACCCCATGTGATAGAGTAGAACTGCCGGCATGGGGTTTTCTGGACTGTAACCTTTACAGAAGCAGATCATCAGGTCTTTCTCCTACAGAGCCGCTGGGTGGATTCAAACCACCAACCTTTTGATTAATAGCCTAGCGCTTAACCCTTGTGCCACCAGGGCTCCTTGATACACTCTCATAAACTCTCTATTCAACAGGGCCTCACTTCCTAGTATCTCTAGCATGCCACTAGACCTACACCATAGCAAGCCTCCTCTTTTTTCTTCCCCTACCCCACAATATAATGCTCAGGCTTCCAGACCCCATCCTCCAATCTCTTACAGTTACTTTATGCAGAGCTATTTCACCAAACTTCTGGAGCTTCTCCAAACTTACATACTGATATGCAGGTGCTCAGTACAAAATAACTCTTCAAAATAACACTTAGAAGGTAGATTTATGAATAACAATCTACCTCCAATTTTTCTCACACACATTTGTCATTCATTGAGCCTAATTTAATAGTTATTGATTGTCTGAAATGACAAAGCTAACAGAGATGAAGCTAGGTCTAGAATTAAAGATTCATTTCTCCACTTTCTACCAGGTAGGTTGGATGACAGGCCAGGCTGGGTGATGTCCTCGAGATGTAACCAAGTCAGCCAGCTGATCCTTGCTGAAGCACAACTCTTCCTACAAAGGAATTCTCATACCAGTTAGCATGAAGATAAGGTTTTCTCCATATGTTACATATCCTTTATTACTTGAAAGGTACTATTATGTTTTTGGTAAATTTAAGTATAGAGACTCAGATTCATTTATTCCGTAGATTCGGGGCTTTTTATGTGCCAGGCACTGGGCTAGGAGCTGGGGCTATGACAGTGAGCAAGACCCAGTATTTGCCCTCAATGAGCTTACTGTCTAGTAGGGAAGGAGGACAAGAAAACAAGCATTTCAGCTCAGAGTGTTAAGTGTGATATTGTGGTATGTGTTCAAGAGTTGCCATACCCAGTCTCGCATTGGGCAAACCTGCTGTAAAAGACCTCTTTAAAGTGTTAAAGAGCAAAGATGTCACTTTGAGAACTAAGGTGCCCCTGACCCAAGCCATGGTATTTTCAGCCATCTCATATGCATACAAAAGGTGGACAATGAATAAGGAAAACCAAAGAAGAATTGATGCCTTTGAATTATGGTGTTGGTGAAGAATACTGAATACACCATGGACTGCCAGAAGAACAAACAAATCTGTCTTGGAAGAAGTACAGCCAGAATGCTCCTTAGAAGTGAGGATGGTGAGACTCCGTCTCACATACTTTGGACATGTTGTCAGGAGGGATCAGTCCCTAGAGAAGGACATCATGCTTGGTAAAGTAGAGGGTCAGGGAAAAAGAGGAAGACCCTCAATGAGATGGATTGACACAGTAGCTGCAACAGTCAGCTCAAGCATAGATAGCAATGATTGTGAGAATGGCGCAGGATCAGGCAGTGTTTCATTCTGTTGTAAATAGGGTTGCTATGAGTCAGAACTGACTCAACAGCACCTAACGACAACATACTCAGTCTTGGGGGAGGAAGCTCTAGGAAGACTTTGCTGAGAAAGTGACATATTAGCAGCAGCCAGTGTTCTGAGAGAAGGCAAGAGTGGAGGGCAGAGGCAACATTCCAGTAAGGAAATAGCATGTCCAAAGTCCTGAGGTGAGAGGGAGCGTAGCCTGTCCCAGACTGCAACAGTCCACTGTGGTTAGGTGAGGCAGGGGAACAGTGGTAAAAATGAGGCAGGATGGATCATAAATGGTCCGTAATGACATGACAAAGGGTTTCGGTTTTTTGTTTTGTTTTCCCTAGAGTCAGTGGAAGAGATCTTAAGCAGACAGGCAACATATTTAGATATCATTTCTTTCGAAAAATCTCATTTGATGAAATAGCAATTTAAAAAGCGGGGGAGGGGGAGGTATATGTGTGATAGGTCCCTGGGTGGTACAAATGATTTGCACTCGGCTACTTACTGAAAAGTTGGTGGTTCGAATATACCCAGTAGCGCCACGGAAGAAAAGTCTGTTGATCTGCTTCCATAAGATTACAGCCAAGAAAATCCTATGGAGTACAGTTCTACTCTGACACACGAGGTCACCATGAGTGTCGATATCAACTTGGCAATTATTTTTTTCCTATGTGTGATAATTGCTATGTTTGGTTGTGAACAAAGTACTGGTCTGCAGGAACTGAGTGACTCCCCGTGGCTGAGGCAGGAACCAGAAGGCCTTCTAGAGCAGGAAGTCTGGGCAGTGAGGGGGCACTTCAGCAGTGCGAATACCCTACTTCCTAAACGTGTTGGTTTTATTCAGAATTGCACACCCTTTAATTCTTGAGAACTTTGAAGACAATATCATCCAAGCATCTTCTAAAAGCCACAACCCCATTTATTATTTATCTGAAGTTCCTGATGACTTTCTTTTTTTGTCATGGATATGAATCTGAAAGAATTTCAGAGCCCAGATGAAAACTTCCTTGAATAAATTATTATAACATCTTCATCTCCAAGGAAAATCATCAACTACAATAACAATGTTAGGAATCTTAAACTAATTTTGGTTTTATTTCCTAAACGATCTACAGAATCCCCAAGTCCTACCAAAATGTTGAAGGATGAAGTTTGCATGATCATTAATTTAGCTCTTTTCCGAGAAAAAATAGCTTATCTCCTCTAATGGGGGCAATATAAGAAACAATGAATCTAGCAAAAGGAATTTGGGCATATAAAAAAAAGAAAAATAATTTTGATAGAAGTGGATGTCATATTTTAGCTTGTCAAGAAAGAAATGTTAAAAATAATGGTTAAGTGATATTTAGCACTTACTATGCACAAAGTGTGATTATTCTTGCTTTGTGTCATTTAATATTCAGAGTAATTCTATGAACGAGGTACCAGTGTTATCATCATCCCCAGTTTACAAACCAGGAAGCAGAGATTCAGAAAGATAGGTAATTTGCCTAAACTCACACAGAAGGTAGCAGGGCTGGGTTTTGAACCTAAGTCTGTCTCCAGAACCTGTGTTTTATTTATTGTTGCTGCAATCTCTCTTCTTAGAGATTTTGGGGATCTTAGCCAAAATCTTTTGGCTTTTTGGGTTTAAATATCTAGCCACCTTGTGGGCTAGATATTGGATATCAACTTTGGAGGAATGGCTAAAGTAAAGACATATAAGTAGAAGACTAGTAGAGAAAAGATAATTTATACTTGATAATCCTACAATTCTAGTCTCAATTCAGTAATCCGATTTTAACATTAATCTCCAAGACCTTCTTTTTTCTCAGATCATCTTTTTTCTTACATCTTTAATGAAGGCTATAGGATATGGCCTTAAATTATTTATTTTTCTTAGATTTGTAGAATTATGCTTTATTAGATCATTTTCCATTCTCCTCAGTTATTGTTGTTGTCATTTGCAGCCACTGAGTCACCCCCTACTCATGGTGACCCCATGTACAATGGGATTGGACTGATCCTTAGGCTCTTCACTGACTGATTCTTCAGAATAGAGCACCAGGCCTTTCTTCCTAGTCTGTCTTAGTCTAGAAGCTCCACTAAACCTGTTCAGCATTATAGCAACACACAAGCCTCCACTGACAGATAAGTGGTGGCTGCACTGATGTGCGTTGGTCAGGGATCGAACCCAGGTCTCACTTATGGAAGGTGATAATTCTGCCATGGAACCACCACTGCCTTCCTTTTGTGATTAAGAAGGATTAAATACTTCTCCTAACATCAGTTGTTTTCAGTTGTGGAAGGTAGCTTTCTGTAGTGGAAGGAGTATAGCGTAATGGTGAAGAGCACTGGCTTTGAACTCTAGCTTTACCGTTGACTAGCTGTATGTGCTTAGGCAAATTAAACATCTCAGAGCCTCAGTTTCTTCATTTGTACAATGGAGATAACAAATCCTACCTTGTAAGGTTGTTAAGAATTAGATTAGTTAACACCTGCCAAGTTCTTAGCCCAGTGCCTGGCATCTGCCAAGTAGTCAATAGAGATTTATTTGTAGTGAAATCTACTTTTTCTAAATATGCTTTTTCTGCTACCATAGAACAAAATATTCTAATAGGTTTCTCAGTTCTGGCATAGTTTGTTCACAAATATTTCCTTTTCCTTACATGGCGTCATACACTCAACCTTTCTGAATCAATGTTTGATTATAAGGTTGACACTGATCCTAGCGGCAATGATTAGAGGGAAGGATTCACTGGCTCAAACTACCACCTGTAAAATGTGTCCATCAGAACCAAATGCCTTCTTGGCTCTGTTTCATGCTCAGAACCAGGTGGCATTTTAGTAACATGTCATTTGCTAGAACACTGAAGTCCTCCGTCAGTTCACTCTCCTGTTCTCGGGTCTGACTGTTGGCTTGAACCTGTGCCACCGACTCATAGGTTATGTTTGCCTTTAGGGATCAGGAAATGGACTGCTGTGTAGGCACACTGCCCAAGGTCTGAGTGCAACACACACTTGAACTCAGACAAATGACAAGTTTATCCTCTTGTTTGTTGGTTGACTGATCGATTTTTAGAACACAAGGCTTCTCTATGGATCAGCCCGGCCTCCTTCCTTGGAAATCTGTGGAATTGGTGACTCCGTCCACCTATGTGCAGTGTGAGAGCTAGATGTAAAAGACCTCGTGATTCTTTCTTTTTTCTTTTTTCATTTTTTCATGTACTGTAAAATTCACCATTTGAAGTGTACAATTCAGTGGTTTTTAGTATATCCGTAAGGTTGTGCAACTGTAACTACTAGACCTAGTGATTCTTACTTTCCCAAATACCTGTATCTAATGACAGAATTAAGTTTTTGCCTTGTACCCGCTTACCCTTACATAAGTTGCTGGTGCAAAAGATCCGTAGTTCTGACCTCAGTGACCTTCAGTCTACTTTAGTCTGCATATTAAAGTGGGTCTATTAAGGAATTCCTAATATGAATTATAAACATATTCCTTTTTATTTAGGTGTTTTCTCCCCCGCTTCCAATGATGAAAGAAGTGATTGTAAAATATATAGAACCTACACATTTTTAACTCTTTTCCTCTCATACACTAAATTACTCTTCTTGATGAGAGTTTGCAACATATACCTAGAAAAGCATCCTTCCAGAGGGTAAAATTCAAGCCACCGACTCTATCTCCTCCTAATATTATCTTTTCTTATTATGTAGAGGTAGAAGTGTTAATATTCATATTGCTTCTTGGTTTCAGAGATCCCACTCCCATTTGGTAAAAATTATTTTTGCTTATAATATTTATCTTTTCAGATTGAAAATGTTTTACATTTACTATAGCCTCTTTGACCTATCTTTTTAAAATGTAGACTTTTGAAAGAGTACACAAACACGTGCCATGTTTTGTGTTTGAAGATAATATCATGAACCTATGCTGTCTATGTAGAAATAGTTTCCTGTCTTAATGAGGGATTTGTATCAATGGTACAGTTACAGCTGTACGGAAACATAAATATCCCAGGCAAAAGGCATACCAGCTAGTTAATGCCAGTAGAGATAGAATTATGTTAGCACAAACTGCCTTTCTGTTATTGGTTGATATTAAGCTGCTTGCTTTTTAAAGGAGGAATTATGGATAAGCAAACATGTCTAGAAGATTTCATTTGAAAGGCTATAGTTTCACACTTAATTTCTTCAAGTAGTGATAAAAATGGTAATGAAGACAGAAGGCCATGCTAATTGCAATTCAACAATTCTGGCTAGTGCCGTTGCTATATGTTGGGGGAGTGGTTTCCATTTCATATCCAATTCTACGATAAATCATTCACTCATTCTAATATATATTAAGCATCTACTATGTATGAAACGTGGTGTTAGGGACTATTTTCTTAAGGATCTTATGATCCAGTGGAAGATCCCACGCACTCTCACATGACAAAGAATACAGATACAAGGTCAAATTAAAATAGAATTGAAGGAACATCCAAATTATTTTACTCAAATTTTATTGCATTGAATATGTTTGATATAAGTAAGTTACTGGTTAAGTCTCAGAAATCTTTCTATAACAGTGAGGTTTTCATCATGACGGTATTTATTAAAGGGGGATCTGAACTGTAATATAATACAATTATAATCATAAATATAATTACGAATGTGTAAGTGCAGAGGGAATATAGTAGAGGAGATTAATTAGAGACAGGTGGGTCTAGGCCTCCTCCAAGGGCTTCTGATAGATTCAGGGGGAGATCCTGGTTCTCTCTAGACTTCTTTTTGCTCCCAAGGGACTCTTCCTACACTGAGAGCTTGTGATGGAGAAGGTAAAGGTCTTTTTCTCTGCACCCAAACCAGTAGGGCCTTTTGGTTCCAGCTTTTAAGACACTTTGGAGTCTCCCTTTATTTCTTTAAAATAACTAATACTACTAGAAAGTACTATATTACCCACTAGAGAAATTTTCTTTTGAAACCTTTATGTTAGAAGTTTTCCCCACGTTTGGAAAACAGCCTTTAAGATAAAGAGACATACAGAGGACTGGGGTCAAAACTCCAAATTCTGTTGAGGATAGGCATGCTTAAAGATAGACCCCATAATTTATGAAACACTAATGGATCCTGACATGGCTGCCACTGTGGTCCCGTGGTCACCTCATGTGGTCAGTCATGTATGAGTTCTTACATTAGATCAGGGGTATAACTGTTCCACATCTCTCTGCCTTCCCATACAACCTGCACATTTCACAGCCTTTCATATCCAATAAGAAACTCTCCTAACATTGAGCAATGGGTTGATCCCTGGGTATAAGAATCGTTTTTGTGGTAAGCAATCAGAATAAATATAAACGTTTTGACCATCACTGACACTATAGACGGCTTCAAAACTTACCCAGTGAACTGCAATAGCACTAGGTTTTGCTGGGTTCTGTCAGCACGCTAAGCTTCGGTATGCTTATGCGCAAAAAGCAGCCGTTAGAAGTTCCTAGAGGATCTTACCTAGGTTATCTTTGGTATTAGGTTAATTTAATGTACATAATACATATTTTAATAAAAAGCTGAAACAAAACTAGTCAAAGCCCAAGTTAAATCAGAAATGAGAATGTTGTGGAACTTTAACTCCAAAGGCAATAGAACCCATTACACTGTTTTGACCATCAACTGTGAGAAACATTGAAATTTAGTGATGACTCACTCTGCGATGCTAGGTTTGAGTCATGTAAGCCATCTGTGCCTCAGTTTCCCCATTTGTCTCCTTTTAATATGTATGCAAAGATCTTGCATAAGAAGTCTTTTTTTTATTTTATTGTGGTGAAAATATATATAATAAAACATATACCATCTTAACGATTTCTACATGTACTTCTTTTTTTAATGACATGTTTTCAAGCATCTGAGTGGGTAATCATTTTACACGAACAAAGAAAAGAAACGTTCTAAAAACCAAACTTCTACCCTGGGTTGATTTTACATCAGTACCAAACTACACTTTGTTGCTATGTAGGGTTGGACATCAGCAGTCATGCAACAGCGAAGTTCCAAGAATCTGCATTGGTAAAGTGCCAGCAAGCAAAAAGGTAGCTTGCCATGTTTCTAAACAACTGGAAAGATGGGAGCAGGCTGGAGCAGGCAGCTAGGAAAACCTTAGGCAGGATGTAACAGAACCCCAGGGTTAATAGGAGGCAGTGAAGGTGAAGTGGGATCTATGGCTTAACAAAGTGGTTAATTGTCATCACATGATTCCAGTATGTTTGTTTCATAAACCTCCATCCCTGACTGAGGTGGGCAAGGAGTCTTTTTTAGCCACTAATGATCATTAACAACAACACAAAAAAACAGGGGGAATGAAAGAACAAAAATGAATGAAAGAAAGAAAAGCATTGTGATTGTTCAGATTCTCAAAAGTGATCAACAATCGGTTCTTTAAAGGCTGTGAGAGAAACATTTCAACCTTATCTCCTCAGCCTCAGCTACCAGCCCAAACTCCCTGTAGAAAGAAGGTCTAGCAGCGTCACTACACACAGACAACAGAGATGGAAGCTGCTTGCTGTAGCTGTCACCTTCAAGACGACAGACAGCCAACAGAGCATCTCACCCTGAAGGTGTACGTGTGATTACACAAAACCTTCACTTGGTCATTTTTTAGGTTTTTTTTAATAATGCTGATGCAAAATAAGAGTAAAATTACAGGTGCCAGTTCCCAGTGTAGAATGCTGATAAACAACTTACCATTTTGCAGTGGCTGGTCACATCTAGAGCCTTTTGGGATGCAAAAGTACTGGAAGGATTATTGCAAAACTTAAAGACACTTTTTTGCTGCCATTACTTTGTTTTTAACCTAAATTAGTGGGGGTTTGGAGGGGAGGGAGGGCTTTTTAGAGAATCATAATGCTTATACCATAAACTTATTTAGTTAAACACTAATGGAATAGCAAAATAGAAAAGGGGGTTAGGTTTAGAGTAGTTGCTTGAAAACTTTTCCAAACTGACCTTAAATAGACAAAGGCTGGTAGAAAACTATGGATGGGTGGACTGTGGTTTATTAATTTTGGTATGTTATCAAATCCTCTAATTTAAATAACCTGCATAGACTTGATTTGTCATTGTGGACACCTCTCTTACAATGTTGAATTAGCACATAATGTGCACAGTTTAAGAATAATAATATAAATAGAAGTGTATTGTTATTCTTTATGGAGCTATGCTTTTCCATAACCACAAAATAACATTAACATAAAAATACAATGTATTTGGGTATAGCTGATATTCATTTTGAATAAAGCGCTATCAGAATATAAATATTTCTCTAATTGTTATATTCTCTTTAAGGTTATCTGGGCCTGGACCCAGGACTGGACATAGGTGTGTGGGGAGAGTCTGGGTATTGCTTTTTAGAAAAGTATTATTTCTGGATTCTTGCATATTTTCCATCAACTTGCTTGAGGAATGATTTTGCATGTATGTAGCTAATGTCTATGGCCATACCACCCTGAATGCGCCCAATCTCATCTGAGCTTGGAAGCAGGGTCAGACCTGGTTAGCACTCGGAAGAGAGACTGCTTGGTAATACCAGATGCTGTAGGCTTGAAGAAGAGCCCTGGTGGTGCAGAGGTTAAGAACTCAGGCTACTAATGAAAAGGTTGGCCGTTGGAATCCACCAGCTGCTCCTTGGAAACCCTATGGGGCAATTCTGCTCTGTCCTATAAGGTTGCTATATGTTGGAATCTACTCAAGGGTAACCAGTTTGGTTTCAACAGGTAGCTAAATAGCACGTGATCCCCTTTCTTTCTTTTTGTTCCCTTCCATTGGGAACATGCGATCTCAGTCTCAGGCTGCAAACGACGCAGGCAGAGAAGTCTGTCTTCCAGAAGGTTAACTGCCATATCTACCACGTGGGAAAGGAGACATTTTAATGAACGCACATGTTTTTCTACAGCCTTACATGGACTGACAGGGCTGGAGATGTCTGAAATGATTCGGTTAGATCCATCACAGTTGTCCAGAAATCATTTCCTGTGATATTATGCACTGCATTTCTCATAGGGCTTCCTTGTCAAGAATTTTCCCCTCATGAATGAAATAATAACTTAGTTTAATAGATTTTATGACTGAATATTGAAACAGCATTCCCTATTTATGAGGCTTTCTAGTTTTCTTCATGCAAATGAGCAGTTATGCTTAACAAGTCAGTCTTGTATTTGGTAAAAGAAAACGTCACTATGGGCCGAGTCCTGTTAGTACATGTAGACACAAGCACACACTGGTTTGGGCATGTATTAGAATCAGATTTTACTTCACTGAGAAAGTAATTTGTTGACCAAAATATGCATATCTGAATTAAAGGAGGCCTTTAGGGGCTCTCTTCAATTCCAGTCCCTTCTGCCTAAGGTCTTCATTTAAGCCCTAGGTATGTTCCTCTTTTAGACAGTAATGTAGGAAACTTTCTGGCCGACTAGGTCAAGAAGTCAAAAACAGTTTTTCAATTTTCTTCCAGTTTCTATAGCTCACTTATTCATGTGGAGTGATATTCTGCGGTGGGTTGTAAAATAATAGGACGGGCATGGTGAGTGACGGGGTTGGGAAGGTTAGCATCTGTTGAGTACCTAATATGTGCCAAGCTCTTTCCATAAATTATCTCATTTATTCCTTACAACAAGCTTAAAGGTAAATATTATTCTCAATGTCTAGATGAGAAAATGGAGGCGCAGAGACATTAAATAACTTGACCAAATTCACTGAGCTGATATTTAGAGGAGTAAGAAATTCGACCTGAGTTGAGCTCTCAAGTCCAAGTTATTTCCACAGTACTATGCTATCTTCTGTGGAATCTGAAAGGTCATGTAGGGAGCACCAGAGGGAGAAAATTCCCTTGGAGGATAACATCTCATAGTGTTTGAAGCACGTTTTCAAGCCTGGCTAGTTAATCTAAAAACCAAAGGGAAAAAAAAAAAACCAAACCCCTTGCCATCAAGTCGATTTTGACTCATAGTGATTCTATAGGACAAAGTAGAAATGCCCCATAGAGTTTCCAAAGAGCAGCTGGTGGATTCGAACAGCCAACCTTTTCATTTGTAGCCATAGCTCTTAACCACTGCAAAATTGTGTTTTGAATTTTCTGTGGTCCAGTCTGCATTTTATAGTTGAAAAAGCATATCTGTAAAGAGTTTCATCTTGGTAGCTACAAAGAACAGTTGGAAAGTCTTGCTTTTGGTACAATAAAATCTAATGTTCATGATAATGACCTGTCTAGTTGTGGCATTAATGTTTTAGCCACAGCTCTACTGGTCATCCCGAAGAGAAAGTCACTCAAGGGGAGTTTATTATGAGGTTAAAATGGGTCATCTACTGGCCATTCTCAGATAATAAAGATCAATGTATAGTCCACGGAGTGGATTAGGAACTAGATCTAGAACCAAGTACTTCCTCCATTTTCCCTGCCACTATATGATTTACTGTTTTCATTCCTCTCTGTTCATCTAATCCATTCTCCAGCTCTCTCTACCTGCTTATCAACATACTCTTGGCTGAAAATGGCCACCATAGCTTCTAATTCACCATGATCACTTGGCCACTATCTGACAACACTCTTGAGTCTCTTCAAATTCGAGAAAAGATCTTATTCTTCATTGCCATTGTGTGTCCTTGGTCAAGTGTCCACCCAGCCCCCGGTGTCGCCAGGGAGAGAGATATAAACTGACTGTTACGCTTGTCTGTTTAGCAAGGGTGACAGATATGGGCAATTTTTAGAGAAAGGGGCTCTGGTAAAATAGGCACTTCCAATATATCTTCAACCATAAACAAAAAGTATGTGAATATGGCTTTATAGCTCTTGAAGTATTTTCATATACACAATCTCCTTTAATCTGGAATGACTGGTCCCCATCTTACACTTAAGGTAACTGTGACCAATTGGTTGAATTACTTGTTAAAGGTAATTCGGCAAAGTACGTTAAGGAGCCAAGACTTGAGACAAAAGCCTAAGTCTTTTCACTATGGTGTTGCCTCTTTGGAAACCCTGGTGGCATAGTGATTAAGAGCTACAGATGCTAACCAAAAGGTTGGCAGTTCGGATCCACCAGGTGCTCCTTGAAACTCTATGGGGCAGTTCTACTCTGTCCTATAGAGTCGCTATAAGTCTGAATCGACTTGACAGCAGCGGGTTTGGTTGCCTCTTTGTCCACAGACATAGACATAATTTATGGCATAATACTTTTTTTTAATGTGTAGTTTAATTCGCAATTAGCATTCATGGATGAATTTGCTCATTTGGAACCACAGTGAGTTTTGGCTTCCTTCACAGTATCACATTTTTGTGTTGAACCTGAAGATTAGTATTGCACTCAGTTTTGTCAGGAGCTTGTGAACACATTTTCTTATATTGGTATGGTATGAACTTGTAGGAATTATGGGCACAAGAAAGGAATAAAGTGAATAGATGGTTCTGGACTGAAGGGTAAAAAAAAAAAAAACCAAAACCGCTGCGGCTGAATGATTCTGACCCATAGCGACCCAACAGCACAGAGTAGAACTGCCCTACAGGGTTTCCAAGAAGCAGCGGGTGGATTTCAACTGGATTCGAACTGGCAACCTTTTGATTGGCAACCCAACTCTTAACCACTGCGCCGCCAGGGCTCCGAACTGTTGGGTAATGTAGTTAAATTCTGTACAGGTAATAGAACATGCTTTTTAAATGTCATGTGGCAGTTTTGTGGAACTGGAAAATGCTGGTTAAAGGGAGGCACATGTTCCATAAATGTAGAGATGTTATGAAGGATTGTCCCTAAAATGCATGGAGAAATAATCCCTTAGGTCTACACCAATGATGGTGTGCTAGTTTTTTCAATGTGTGCCAGTATTGCAAACCAAAAATCAAGAAAAAAAAAATTGAATTAAAAAGTTTGGTGTTATCTCTTTGCTGAGAGATAACAAAATTTTCTCATGCTAAATTCTGTTAATTTTTCAAAATTTAAATAAGTGGTACCATTTTAAAGATGAAAGGAATCTCTTCCTGTCCTCAAAAGAACTGTCTGGTATAATGGACAAAGCAAAATGCATCAAAATATAGAACGCTTCTTTACTTCATTCCTAGAGGACGTGTCTGCTGGCAGTGGCCACCATGCAGGAAAAAGATGGCAATTTTTCATGCAGAAGCATTACAAATAAATCCCTGTAGTGTATTAAACATTTGGAAAAGTCTCCAGAAATGGACCTTAAATGGTTACACAGTTAACATTCAGATATCAAAGAATTCAGCAAAATAGAAACTGATTAAATATTAAACAACAAATATTCTTTCTTTCAAAGGACTAATAAGTTAGCAATAAAAATTGTTTTTGAAACTTGCCATCACAATGTCTCATCGACGGCGGATTTTAAATAAAAATTTGCAGGCAGCTCCTATTTAAGCAAAATTAACAACTGAGCGAAGAGAAATGAATTAGTAACCTGCCCAAACTCACCTTGCGCAGACAACGGTCCACCTCCTTTGCAGCACAAGCTCCTCCTCACAGAGCTGCCTGCAAAGTGAAACCGCCCAGGATCGGATCGATCTGTCAGGGAAATGCCTCTGCA
The DNA here is from genome assembly GCA_030035585.1 of Dugong dugon. NCBI lineage: Eukaryota > Metazoa > Chordata > Mammalia > Sirenia > Dugongidae > Dugong > Dugong dugon. The sequence continues at coordinate 86,413,133 of CM057460.1, read as the reverse complement.
CAAAGGCAAGGCACTAATCAAGTTCTGCAGCTGCTGACCTGGCCCTCAACACTGAACAAGAAACGCGAAGCCATAAAAGAGAAGCAGATGGTGGACAAGGAAGTGGAGAAAGGGAAACAATAAAGGACGAGTCACTGGGTTTGAAAATAATGGGCCACCTCAACAATAAAAATCTCTCTGTCCACAGTGATCCGGAAATGTTCCATTATGATGTTCTCAAACAGACTCTCCCTTTGGTGGGAGAGGCAAAGGGTCAGGTGACTTGCTAAGACTGTTCCTGGGTTAGGAACTGGAGCCTGAGTTGTGTGCCTTCAGTGGATTCCAACTCATACAACCCTATAGAACAAAGTAGAACTGCCCCACAGGGTTTCCTAGGCTATAATCTTTACAGGAGCAGAGCACCAGGTCTTTTCTCCTTGCAGAGTGGCTAGTGGGTTTGAACTACCGACCTTTCAGTTAGCAGCCAAGCTCTTAAACATTGCGCCACTAGAGCAGTTTCCAAATGGAAGCCATGTTGCTGGACCAAAGAGAAAAGATAGAGCCCAGTCAAAATTAGTAGAAGGAGTCATAACCTGGGGGGAGTAGAGAGTTAGAGAACGCAAATACATTTTTCCTGTATTTGTGTTCCCCTGAAAACTACTGACTTTACCTGGTTCCCAAGAGAACACTCATAAAGAATCACAGCATTATAGAATCTTGGAGCTGACAGTTACCTAAGGCTTTCTTGGAGCCCTGGTGGCATAGTGGTTAAGAGCTACCACTTTTTAGTCCAATCACCTTATAGACAAGGAAAGGGAGACTCAGGAAGATCCAAGAGCTTTCCCAGAGTCAACACACAAACTAGGGACAGAGAGCTAGAAAGAACCAAAATCAATTTCCCCTAGATCTCAGGATGGTACTTTTAGAGTTTCAGTAAAATTTCCAAACTTCTGAAGCCCTTTCAGCTATGAGTTTAGTGAGTTGGTTGAAATGGAACACTATGGGAGAGTTAATAATAAAACTGGTTTTGTAAGTAATGACTCCTATAGGAAATATGACTTTCCCATTAGTTAATCTATAACGTGTATTTTGGTTTTGCAAATGATGAGGCAGTTGTGTTCCTGTTGGATGGCAAGGATTCTTTTCAGGATGGAGTCATCAGCTGGGTTAAGTGTTAATACAGCATAGATTGACATTTAACTAGATAATTTCAACAGTGAAATCAAGGAATCCAGAGACTCTGAATAGCATTGTAGATAGCACCACTGCACGCACTTTATCCTCCTCATTTATTTGATTAATGCATATAAAAATGATGAGAGTTGTAAGGAATCAGGAGGGGAGTGGTTTGCCTGAGTAGTTTGGACATCAAAGACTTACACTCTGGAGGTCTTTAGGCAAGTATTTTGTGTTTCCATCTCTAAAAAAAAAAAGAGTGGATAGATCACTGTAGAAGCAACCACGTCTTTTGTGAAGAGTATCTGCTGTTAAAAGACAATATTCTCTGATTTACATTAGTACTGCCTGGCAATTTAGGAACCAATCTATAAACATGAGTTTTACTAATCCAGCTCTAACCGCCATAACCTGTTACTCTGTATCCCTCTCCTTTTTGTCTCCAAACCTGGTGAAAATGAAAATATTTTAATTCAACAACTAGAATGACAGTGCCTATAGAGCATGTGTGGTTTTATAAATTTTTACCAAGCAAGACCATTTAGCCAGGCAAATTGATTAAACTTACCAATCAACTTGATTTTACTGGGAGTCAAAGATTTATGAGGGGGAAATGGGAAGATAATTATTTAAGGGGCACTGAGTTAAGTTTGGAAATGAATAGTGGTGATGGTTGCACAGCACAATGAATGTAATTAATGTCACTGACTTGTACATGTAAGAAATGTTGAAATGGCAAATGTTTTGTTATATATATTTTTCCACAATTAAAAAAAATAAAGGAAATACAGAGGAAAAAAAGACAATATTTCCTTTGGACATATTTAGGTTATAAACAACTAAGAATGAATATGCAAAGGCCACTGTAAAAAGCAAAGCACACTTTTCAGAGGCTCATCTACTTAAAAATCTTCCACTGAAGTATAAATCATCAAGGAATGAAAGAGCTAAGGAGAACATCTGGTAAAATACAATGAGAAATTGTGGTAATTAACACAGTGCAAACATTATCCAATAGCATTAGTAAGGTTAGCAGTTTGAGTCCACACAGAGGTACCTCAGAAGAAAGGCCTGGTGATCTACTTCTGATAAATCAGCCATTAGAAACCCTTTGGAGCACAGTTCTACTCTGACACACATGGGGTAGCCATGAGTCAGAATCAACTCAACGGCAACTGGTGTGGCTTGGTGTATTTGCTGAACTTTCCCACAGGCACGGTTTGGGAGTCAAGGGGTCATGCCAGGGAAAGCACTCAATTGGCAACATTATCATGAAACCTACCTGCATTTGTAAATAAAAGAAATAAGAAGTGTATATTTCAGTACTAAACGCAGAAGAAGTTAGATTCTCACACATCCAGGTACATACTCTTTTTTTTTTTTTTTTTTTTAGCACCTACTGTGTACTCCACTACCTGTCAGTTTGTCATACTGTGGTGACTTGCACGTTACTTTGATGCTGGAAGATATGCCACCGGTATGTCCAACATCATCAGGGTCACCCGTGGTCAACAGATTTCAGTGGAGCTTCCAGACTAAGAAGAAAGACCCAGTGGTCTACTTCTGAAAATTAGTCAGTGAAAACCATATGGATCACAACAGAATATTGTCCAATATAATGTGGAAGATGAATCCCCTAGGTTGAAAAGCACTCAAAATACACAGTGGCTGTAACAATGGACTCGAACATACCAACCATAGTGAAGATGGTACAGGACCAGGCAACATTTCATTGTGCTCTCTATGGGGTCACTATCAGTCAGAGCTGGCTCAATGGCAACCAACAACAACTATGTGCTAGATGTAACATTCGGTGCTAAAAATATATGAAGATGGAAGTTTATGAACTAGTGAGGAAGATGAACATGCGTATAACAAACTGCAGTGCAGCACAATCATTCCAAGACCCCAAAGGAAAGCAAGCTTAATACTCTAAAAAGTGAGCAAAACTTACTCGGAGAACCTGGAATGATCCTGGGGGAATGGATGGGAAAACAGGACTAGAGGGCAGAGAAATTCTGGACCGATGGAACTGCACTGTTCAGAAGCATGAAAATGAGAGAAGTTGATGTCTTCTGAGAGTGTAAGTGGGAAGGTAGGGAAAGCAAGGTACATCATGTAAGACGAGAACGGACAGGCAGCCAGGGGCCTGATGAGGAAGAGGGCCTCCTGTGGGGTTGTTTCCGGTTTTCTTGGCTGCAATGAGTAAAGCTGCTATGAATATAGCACAAGTCTTTTGTGAGCATATTTTTTAAAATTGCTATTGGATAAACACTTCGGAGTGGAATTGCTGAATCATAGAGTAGGTATATATGTAACTTTATAATAAATACCGTGCATTTTTCTAAAGTGGTAGTACTATTTTATACTCTCACCGGCAATGATGAGAATTCCTGTTGTTCCACATCCTTTGCAATATTTGATGTTGTCAACTTTTTAAAAATTTTATTCAGTTTAGTGGATGTGTAGTGGTAGATCCGTGATTTTAATTTGCATTTCCATAATGACGAATGATGTTGAGCATCTTTGAATACACTAATGGCTTCTTTTGTGAGGTGTCCAAGTCTTTTGTCTATGTTGCAAGTATGTTGTTTTTTTAATTATAAAGTTGAAGATGTGTTTTATGTATTCTGACACCTTGCTGTCAACACATAATCCACAGAAAGATTTTGTTTAAATCTCCTTCTGTTCTCCCACTGGTTTCATCCCCTAGCTTTTCTAGCCTTTTCTTCCCAAAATCCTGAAAAACATATTTCCTAGCCATATCCCATGCACATTTTCCTTCTCTGAACTATTTTCTCCCCATTCTGCCTTCCCTAAGCCCAAAGAAGCATCCTGACAATGGCAGAACTCTCTCTGAGTAGATAGGAGCAAGGGAAATGCTGGGAAGTCCCCCCCCCCCCCCCCCATTAACAACTTCCCTCACATCTCCCTTGGTGAATGGTTCCTAAATCAGGAAGAGCCTGTGTAACTTGGAAGGCTTCTGGGCAGTCCTGAAGGCTAGAGAAAGGTAAGACTTATTCATTAAGAATCAGTTTTCTGTTCTTATGTGTAAAGATATAATTGGTATGGAAGAAGTTATTCTAGAGGCAAAGTCATTTTCAGGAACTTTTCATCCTATTTGCTTTGAGCCTCTACTACTAAACCACCCAACAAATTGGCTCAGCCCCGGGCTCTGGGGGGGGGGGCCTAGGTTTGGAATTCCTGGGGAGTCGCAGGTTGGGAAGGAGCCACTGTAGCAGTGCAAACCAGGGAAGCTTGCAGATGCTTGTCTGCCTGTGTTGATCTTTTGGTCTGATACTTGTTTTCAGTTTCACTTTCTTTTAATTATAGTCTCTCCATGTCTGACCTGAACACCACCATTCTTCTAGTTTGTTAGTTAATTTTAATAATAACACCATATTACCATTACAGTGGCTTCTGAGGTCACACTGTATTACAGAGAGCAGATTGTTAATTAAATGGTAATGTTTTCTGAATTTGGAAGTAATTCCTAAAGTTAATAGTTATTAGTTACCTTGAAATTGTTCAAAAAAAAAATCATCAGTATATAAAATCAGTACATAATTAGCAAACTGCCCTCCAAGAAGCAGATCACATCACACTCTGTCCAAAAGGAACAGCTTTGCTGACGAGGCAATGACATAGTTAAGAGAAACAATGAATCATGAGGGGCCAGGAAAATGGTGCTGCCCAGCTCACATTCAGAGGCAGCATAATTTATGAAGCACTGAGGACAGTGGGAGGTAGGCTGTCAGAAATGCTAAGTTCTGTGTGGAATTATTACATTCCCTTTGAAAGATTCAATGTCATTGAAACGAGGTAATCTGGGGAAGCTTGGAGGTTTTGTGCAATTGGAAAAAGTGCAAAGATATTTGGAAATGAAGCCAAATTTCTTCAGCCCTTTTCCCACTGCAAATCAGGCCCAAGGTCTTATGAAAGCAGACTTTCTTTTCAAGCACTAGGAGGAAATACTGTAAGAAGGATGCCCATGGTATTTTGAAACTTCTGGATCCATCAATACTAGAAGGGTCAGAGCTATGCAGAAATACATTGACCATGCCTTTAAGATCTACATTTGCTTAATTCCTAAGCACACTCTTTTCAATTATTTAAGATCAGATATTGTTTATGGGTTCAAGGGAAAGAGAGAATGTAAAAATTAACAATATAGGCTGATGACTTGAGCAAACTTATTATCAATCATTACATTTATTATTATTACTTTTAATAGTAATAATTTCTAACACTTATTGTTGAATGCTTCCTATAACCCAAAAAACCCATTGCCGTTGAGTCGATTCCAACTCATAGTGACCCTATAGGACTGAGCAGAACTGCCCCACAGGGTTTCCAAGGCTGTAATCTTTACGGAAGCAGACTGCCAATTTTTCTCCCATAGAGTGGCTGGTCGGTTCAAACCGCCAGCCTTTCAGTTAGCAGCCAAGCGCTTAACCAGTATGCCACCAGGGCTCCTTTCATTGAATGCTTACTAAGTGCTAAAGACAGTGTTAAGTGCTTTGCATGGGTTATTTCCTTTAATCCTAGCATAAATATAAGCATCACCTTTAATTCAGAGATGAGGAAACCGAGGCTTAGAGAGGCCAAGCAATTTGCCCAAGATCACATAATTCGTCAGTGGTGGAACCTATATTCCAGCCATTTCCTTTAGCTTTTATAAAGGTATAAAGTTTTAATCTAATAAAAAGATTAAAATGACTAAGTATACTTGACATTTTGAAATGGAATATGATTCACCTTGAAGAAGAGCACTCTGGATTTTGGCAGGGCAGACTGGCAATTTTTTTTTTTTTTTGTCTAATCATTTTTATACAATTCCTGTCTGATCCATAACGGCTCTGTGGTATGTACTCTCTGAATACAGATGAAATAACTCCACCTTTAATGCCTCAATGGAACAGTCCCTCAACAAGAGAGAAAGTTTATTCAACTTTGGAAAGCAGCATCTGCAAACTGTTTCAAAACCACCTCATACTACATTCAGACCTTTTTTCTCCCTACCTGTTCATACACTCAGCTTGTTTTTAGGACTTGGATCATAAACAGATTTCTTCTAATGGGTTGTATTATTTTCTGTCAAGCAGCCATTCATTTCCTTGGAGGTCCATTGTACCCATTATCCATTTCTATAGGGGTAGGTAGTCCCATTTCTGAGGTATTTATAAGAAATTTTATAACTGTTTCTATGGCAACAGAGGATGAGAACATTACTTCAAGCCATCTAAAATGATAATTCACCAAAACAAGTGCATACCTTTTTGTTTACTACCTGGCCATTGAAAGGTCTAGGGTAACTTGGCTGGCCATTTGAAGAAACACTTTACTCCTCATTTCTTACATCAGGCAGCTACCTGGTCAGAGAACAGATTTCCAGAAACATGAATGACCACAGAGCAATTTTAGCAACAGCTCTAGCTGCACTGTTTGCTAAACAATGCCATTTCCTGGGTGCAGAGTGATTGGACTTCAAAATGAACCATCAGGCCCACAGGCAAGCTCAGTATAGCAAGCAGGCCTGCTCTCCAGGTTAATGTTTTAGTTTTTCTCTTCTGAATCAAATATCAGAAGTAAGCCTTCTCCATTTATGTATGATACCAGAATAAATAAAGGTGCCTCCCAAGGGAAGCATTTTGATTCAACTCTGTTCAACAGATGGTTATGTGGACGCTGTGTGGCATTGCAGGAAGAAAGCAGGCTTCTGGCTCCTCAGGACTGAATTCAAATCCTAGCTTTGGCTGTGGGACCTATGAGAAAGTTACTTATCTGCTTTAAGGCTCTTTCGTCACCTGGAAATTAGAGACAATAATGCCTCCACTGGCAGGGAGTTATAAGGATTAGAAATAATATATGTGTAATCTGGGACCCACATGGTCCTATCTTAGAGAAGAAACAGAAGCTAGAAGCAGTTAGGAGTAAACCATATCCCTTACTTCAGTTTCTCAGAGCACAACAAAAGAGGTCCTGTTTGTAATCTACAACAGCTCTTCATAAAATCACCCCTGTCCCATTCTTCTCCTTAAAGTCCTGCCCTCATAGGGCTATCCTTTCTTTCCCTCTCCCTTCCTCCCACCTCTTTAGTTCTGTCTCTTTGGCTCCCAGTCTCTCAATTCTGTATTACAAATGTCCAGGAATCTGGCAAAAGTTTTATTCTCCTCAGAGGGCAGAGAACAGGAAGAAACTGGAGAGCAAAGCCAGAATTCTCTCAGATGGAGACGGGTGTGGAAAAGGCTGTAAACACACACCCTAATGAAATTTGCTCTGTTATATACAGATAATACTTAACTCAGTGCTTAGAACCTACTAGGTGTTCGACAAAAAGATCCTAGATTTATGAGCATGTGGGCAGTGGTGGTTCAGAGGTAGAATTCTCACTTTCCATTCAGGAGACCCAGGTTCAATTTCTGGCCAATGCAGTTTGAACTCAGCCACTACCCATCTGTCAGTGGAGGCTTGCGTGTTGCTATGATGCTACAAAGAATTCAGCGGAGCTTCCAGACTAGGACAGACTAGAAAGAAAGGCCTGGTGATTTACTTCAGAAAATCAGTCAGTGAAAACCCTATGGATTGTAAAGTTCCAGTCTGCAACTGATCATGAGGATGGCACAGGAGGGGGCAGCATATTGTTCCATTACGCATGGGTTTGCCATGAATCAGGGCAGACTCCGAGGCAGCTAATAACAACAACAGGTTAATGAGCATCTACAATGTGCCAGATACTTATCTCTTGAGCATGAGGGTTAGAGCACAGTGATTAGTAAGGTAAGATCCCCACCTTAAGGGAGTTCATAGGGCAGAACTTATTCTTGAATTTCGGTGTCTGTTTTAAGCAGTTGTATCATCTCTAAAACAATGAACATACACCCAGTTATTTCCATCAAATAGCCTAAGCAGGAAACCCTGGTGAAGTAGTGGTTAAGAGTTACGGCTGCTAACCAAAAGTTCGGCAGTTCAAATCCACCAGGCGATCCTTGGAAACCCTATGGGGCAGTGCTACTCCGTCCTATAGGGTCGCTGTGAGTTGGAATCGACGACAATGCAGAGTAAAATATTTATGGCAGAAATGATAAATTAATATATTGGTTGTTGTATTCCAGATAACTAATTTCAAAATGGCCAGGCAGCATTTCTTAAAACAAACAAACAAAAGCAACAACAAAAACTCCACAGAAAGCAACTTATTTAAGATATGCATTTACTAGTTGTTTATTTGGAGTCCCTGGGTGGTGCAAACAGTAAATGCTCTCTAGTGCTAACCAAAAAGCTGAAAGTTTGCGTCCACCTGTAGGCAACTTGTAAGAAAGACCTGGTGATCGTCTTCTGAAAAATCAGCTATTGAAAACCCTATGGAGCACAGCTCTACTCTGACACATGGTCACCATAAGTCGGGATGGATTCAAAGGCAACTGGTTACTGGTAGTTGTATATTTAGCACCAAATGCTATTTGTGGGTTGTATAATCATTAAAGTGCTATCAATGTTCATAAATTTTGTCATCTCTTTTTATCATTTATGTCATCCATGATTGGATTAGAATGACAAGGCACATATACTTCACTCACTAATTGTTTGCTTCTTCCTTTTTTTTTTTTTTTTTTTAATAACTGCCACTCTTTTCTAGACTTAAGTGGGTTGTGATTTTTGAGCTCAAATACTTATTAACTGTGTTTGAGGACAAATTACATAAACTTTCTAACCTTCAGTTCAACGTCTGTTAATTGGGGTTAAATTTAGCAGTACCTACCTCATGGGGGTGTTGTAAAGAGTAAATGAAATGATGCGTGTTTGACACCTGACACAGAGTCTGGCACATTGTAAGCACTCAGCAAATGGTTGTTATCGCTGTTGTTGTCATTGTTATTGTTTATTATTGCTGTTGTATCAATTTATTACATGAATTACAAACAGGAAAAAGCTTTATTTTTAAATTCCATTGCCTTCAGCCGTGTTCTGTATGATCTCACTTTCCGGCCACTGGATGATTATCTCAGGCAGATTCTATGGCCTTTCCTGTTAACTTAGGATATTAGACTACAGTCTTACTTTCAGATTTTAAAAAGCCAAGTTGAATCTAAATCACAACTTTCATTTCCTACCCAGTTTAAAGCTTCTCCCCTTTGCCCAGCTCAGGCCTGGACAGGGCTTCTGCTGATCAGGGGAGGGAGCAGCACAGGATCTATTCTTCAGCCCTGCTGTTCTGCCTTCTCTGTCACCCGCTCTGCTGCTCTGCTGCTTCTGGCTCCTTCAGAGTTGAGGACAGGAGGAAAGGTTTGAGATGGTGGCTGCTGCTCCTTGAACTTCTCTCTTGATGATCAAATGGCCTCTGTCCTGGAAACTGGCCAACTGCTGGCTTTTTCTTTCCTGGAGCACTTTTGCTGGTTTTTCTGAGACATTCACCCCTCCACCTCCACACTGCCAAGAATGTCAAACACTGGACTGTTCTCCCAAGAAAGCAATCCTCTCTCTGGCCTGCATGCTGCCCTAGAGCCCAGCCCCTTCCCAAACTGCATATTTGGCTTTTCCCTGTCAAATTCTGGAAGGGCAGGCTCACCATTGCTGTTCTCTCTGTCCCTGCTCACCTCCAGGCAAGATTCAGGCACCAGGCTCCCTATCCTCCAAACTCCAGGGAACATATGCTTCGAAGCGGGAGAGAAACCATAGCACTTTCTACACCTACAAATTCCTTTATGTCCCAGAATCTTGTCTCTGATGATTCACCAATTTATATAGAATGAGAGCATGAGAGGATGGACAGGAATAAAGCCAGCTGGCAAGTCCTGCCTAAATGTGTTTAGCAGCTGTCTTTAGAATGTGTGGACTCATTACCTATTGTCCTCAGCCATGGAGTTTCAGCGGAAACCCTGAGACAACAGGAAAAGTCCCATTCAACATCCTGTTACATTTTTATTATGCCTGGACTTTTATAACAGTCTCTTAATTGGTTTTCCTGCCTCCTATTGCCCACTATTCCATTCCATTTCATACCTAACTGCTAGATTAATCTTTCTCAAAAAACACTGATTTATGTCATGTTTCTCCTCTCCTGTGGCTTCTGCAGGTTGGCTACCATCCCAACAGCCCTTCTGAAACTAGGGTCCACAAACTGAATGTAAACCCAGAAGGTTAGCCAGATATCACAGTAGTAGGGTTTCTGGGAGTCCCAAAAACTCCTGTGACACTAATTGCTTCCAAATGCTTATTTTGTCAGATAAAGTCCCCAGGCTACAAACATAGACTCCATGAATTCAATGAGGTATTTATGGTATGATCAGAGATCTCTGTGGCACTGGAAAGTACATCTTTAATATCTAATTCCAGTTTCATCATTTCATCAAAATCCTCTACATTTTTAGGACTGACCCACTGGCTGAACATTAGGAAGACCACACAGAGCCGAACTCTCCAAAAGCCACATATTACATCAAAAGAGTGCAAAGAAGGCGTTTAGGGAACTGGAATTTTAGAACTCAGGGAACATCTAATTCAACCTTCCTGTTTTACACGTGGCAAAAATGATGACTCAGAGAGGTTGTGAATTGCTGTGGTGTGATTAATTACTTTTGTGTGTGGCCTTTCTACCCACGGTCTTGAAACTCCCACCCAGGTGACTGGGCAGGACTGTGTGATAGGGTAATTGTGACCCACCGAGAGGATTGGTCGGGTTTGCCTTAAAGGAGAGCTAATTCCGGAGCAGGGAAGAGAATCCCACCACAGCCAGGAGCCAGCACGTCCTTTGGACCTGGGATCGCTGCACTGGGAGGCTCCTGGGATCAGGAGACAGAGAACGAGCTGTAACCCTGAAGATGGTGAGAAGCAGTGGCGGAAGAGACGCAGCATTAGAGACCTGGCGGTAGGAGACGGTGCGTTGGGCTTTCCGGCCCACGGAGAAAGAAAACCGAGTGCTTTTGGGCAGAGCTCTAGGGCCAGGGAGGGGCGTGTCTGTGAGCATGGCTGGGAAGAGGCTGTCTTGATGAAAGAATTGTATTCTTAAGTGTTCCTGAGCCTGAATTGCAACTGTTACTTCCCTAATAAACCCCATAATCATATGGTCTGTGAGCTCTGTGTGGCCATTGCAATGAATTATCGAACTCAGCAAAGAAGTAGAGAGTGCTGTGCAAGGGACCGTTGGTGTCAGAATTAGCAAAGATGGTGGAGAGAGGAGGCATGTATGACCCCTGCCTCATAGGAATCAGCCTTGGGCTGTTGATCTTGGTTCTCCTTCTCCCTTGTGGGGTTGGAGGAGGTCAGACACTACCCCTAAGCCATTTTTACACTTGCCCAAAGTCAGCAAGTCATTTGAGGCACAACTAGAACCAGTACCCAGGACTCCTGCCTCCTAGACTGAGGCTGGTTTCACCATCTCAGGTGATAGTGTGCCAGTTGGTTTCATTTCTTTGTAAACCACTGTTCAGTTAGTCCCTTGCAGAAGGTCACCTACCTGTAATAGAAAAAGAATGCTCTCTCTGAAATTGTTATTAAAGCCTTCTCTAACAGCATGTAGGGAGAAGAAAATTATTATTATTAAACACTGCAGACACAGAAGATGCTGATGGATCTTTTTGGTTATGAAAGTGAAGTCCCAGGACATATCTTGGATAGGAAAGGCTGAGACAAAACAAGCCAAATGGTTCTACATAATAAAGTAACAGGGATTTTCAGTTTCCAGTGAGAATTGGGAGGGAGGTATTTCGGCAGGTCCAGGACTTGGAGACGGGAGAATAAGGGGAGAAAAAATCCCTGAAGAGAGGGAGCGAGCAGACCAGAGGGAAGAGAGGGTAAAAAGAAACTCCCTGTGGCAGAGAACTTCAGAAGCAATGAGGTTTTATATTCAAATTTAAGTGTGTTTCTCTACTGTACTGTCTCTAGTAAAGTCTTTTACACACAATAATGGGTATTAGAGGGGTCTTGAGGAATTTAGGACTGGGCAATTTGTCCATGCTTGGGCTATAGGAATGTGGGGAGGCTAAAAAATCGTGGTAAAAAATCATGGTAAAAAATCATGGAAGATCCTGACTGCTAGGTTGCTTTGGTAAGTAAAATAATGCTCCTCCCCCCCCACCCCCCCCGCCCAAAGATGTCCACATCCTAATCCTTGGAACCTGTGAACATGATACCTCACATTAGGTTGCTAATCAGCAGATAGAGAAATTAGATTATCCAGGTGGCCTAATGTAATCACAAGGGTCCTTAAAAGTAGAAGAGGGAGACAGAAGAGGAGGTCAGAGTGATGGGACATGAGGACTCCACCTGCCATTGCTACTTTTAAAGCTGGGGGAGGGAGCCTTGAGCCAAGAAATGTGGGTGGCCTCTAGAAGCTGAATAAAATTAGAAAATGGATTCATCCCTCCAGCCTCCAGAAAGGAATGCAACCCTGCTGACACCTTGATTTTAGCCCAGTGAGACCTGTGTGAGGTTTCTAACCTACAGAACTGTAAGATAATAAATTTGTATTGTTTTAGGCCGCTAAATTTGTGGTTATTTGTTAACAGCAGCGATAGAAAGCTAAGGCAGCTGCCTAATTTACATTTGATAAGAATGTTAATACTTATGTTTAACCCAAATATTTTCAAGTTTCTGGGTTCAGCCTTATGAAAAAAATCTCAGAGCTGTCCCCAATATTGCCAAGGATTTCCAGAGTGATGATGAGCTTATATTCTACTTGGTGGTTGCCCTTTTTTGATTATTTCCTGAATAAAGTCCTCTTGATTAATGTTGGCATTCAAGTCCCTATACAGGTTTGCCTTAGTCTACTTTTCTAAATTCATCTCCCACTATTTCTCTTCATGAATCCTATAATCGCCCAAAGTGGATCATTCATACTCCAAACTTGCTCCTCTTTACCCTTGCTGGTACTGTATTGTCAACTCAAAAAGCTCTATCTTCCTTTCCGTGCATCCTAGGTCTGTTAATAATATGCCCATCCTCAAGGATTAGCTCAAACATTACAATTCCACAAAGCCTCCCCTGGTCTCTCCTCCTCAGAACTCCACCCCCCTACCCGCATTTTGTTCTTAGCTCCCTTGTGACCATGTGTGATCATTTACTGCAGTTTGACCATTTGAGTGCACTCCTACCACATGTCCTCTTTGCTCTAGCTGCTTGGCATGCCTCTCACCTGTCTTTCCCTTCCATCGTTGCTGTCGTTGGGTGCCCTCAAGGTGACTGCAACTCATAGCAACTCCATGTGACAGAGTAGAACTGCCCCATAGGGTTTTCTTGGTTGTATGTTTGTGGAAGCAGATCACCAGGTCATTCTCCCACAGAGCTGCTGGGTGGGTTCGAACTACCATCCTTTCGGTTAGCAGCCGAACATTTCATCATTGTGCCACTGGGGCTCCACCTATTTTAGCCTCAGCCCTATCTCTGCTTCCTACCCACCCTTGGTTTGGTCTAGGGGAGGGTTTACAGTGGGAGAATTTGTAGTACTGAGGAAGAAGAATGAGGAAGGCAGGGCAAATGGTCTCTTCTGTCCCTTTCACCATTCATGTGCCTCCAGTCCCATCATTCTGGTCTCTTCTAGGTGTTCCCAGAAACCATTCTTATACTTTAATGTTCTGTTTCTTAACCCTCAGTCTCTGGCTTCGCTTCATATGTCCCACTGATCTCATATGTCATCACTGATTTTAGCCCCTGACTGATATCACAGCAACTTAGAATTGGGGTAACCCTTAATCACATTCAAGAACAGGTGAGATTCTCCTAACATCTCACCTTGTAACTGAACATATTTTTTTTGATGGTTTTTGTTGTTGTTAGGTGCTGTCAAGTCAATTCTGACTCGTAGTGACCCTATGCACCACAGAATGAAACACCGCCTGGTCCTGCGCCAGGCTCACCATCGTTGTTATGCTTGAGCCCATTGTTGCAGCCACTGTGTCAATCCATCTAGTTGAGGGTCTTCCTCTTTTTCACTGACCTTGTACTTTACCAAGCATGATGTCCTTCTCCAGGGACTAATCCCTCCTGACAACATGTCCAAAGTATGTAAGACATACTCTCGCCAACCTTCCTTCTAAGGAGCATTCTGGTTGTACTTCTTCCAAGACATTTTTGATGGTAGCAAGTTCTAAACTGTGTTTTGGGGAACTCAAGTTTTGGGTGTTAATATATGTTAATTAAAGTCAAAAAAGGTTGATGAATTCTCAATGGAACAATTTTAAGCAGTTTTCTTGCCTGTAGAACTTCTTAAAGTCTTTGATATGCAAACGTACATTATGAATCTCTGAAGGGGATATATGATACGCAACGTTTCTCAAACTTATTTGACATTGAGAATTTTTTCCTTGAAACTTTCTTGAGGAAATATTGTTCTCTGAATCATATTTTGTCTTATAGTAACATACTTAACTCTTGTGGGTTAGGCATAGGTCCTTGTCAATTGACAAAGGAGTCTATGGAACATAGGCATTACTGTTCCGGTGGTACAAATGCATTTTTGGAATACAGCAGGTTCTGAAGTGGACAACTGCATGTAAGACCCTTCCAGCTATGAGCTGTATGATTGTCCAGAGAACAAAGGCAGACATTCAAGTGGAAAGCATTGGTCAGAAGGGCTGGTATCTAGTCTCAACTTTACCACTATTAGTTTGGTATTCCTGACAAAAATTCAACTTTTTTTTGTCCTCAGTTTGTTCACCAATCAAATGGGATGATTAATGATGATGTTATAACAAAAATAAATAAAACTTGTTCAACACATCTTACAAAGATTTTGGGGAGGTTCCAAAGACATAATGATGTGAAAGCACTTTGTAAACAATAAGGCATACATAAAAGTAGCATATTATTTCTTAATTAACTTGGTTTTGTAACTGGGACAAAGATATAAAACATAGCTAACTTTCAAATCTTATTATTATTATTGCTGCAAAACACTTCTATCCAAATTATTTCCCACAACCCTGGTAATAAAGAACAAAATTAATGAATTTTAATCTCCTTTCTTTTCCCTTTCTAGATGTTCTTTCTGTTAGAAGTGCAGTGCAGTGGTCAAGAAAAAGAAGAATCAAGGGAGGGAAGTAGAAGCCTGACATTTAACAAACTGATTAATCAGGATAAGGTAGATCAGCGTCACATTTGATCTTTCTTGATTAGTGGGGTCTGATTTATTTGGAAACAATGCAATTGGGCAAATTCTATCCTCAAATTTTATGGCAACTTTGGAGCCAAAGTTATTAGCTGTCACTTGCATTCCCATTGGTGAAAACTAAGGGCATGCCTCTGTTGACAAAACCTAAAATGTCATTTGATGTTTCCTTGATTTCACAGAATGTCAAATGTTTCATTGATTCCACAGAAGAGTAAGAAAAAAATCAGGAAGAGCAGGAAATATTAGTTTTCACATTTGCACATTGTCCATCTCATGTGATGGGGCAGAACAAGACTAGTGGGTCATTGGGCAACAGCAACATGGCTGCGTTTCATGGCCCTGTCATCTCCAACCCAAAACCAGACCTGTTCCTGTCAAGTCGATTCTGCTCATAGCAACCCTATAGGGCAGAGTAGAACCGCCCCATGTGATTCCTAAGGTTGTAATCTTTATGGAAGCAGATTAACATGTCTTTCTCCTGCAGAGCAGCTAGTGGGTTTGAACCGCAGACTCAGCATTTAACCATGGAGCCACCAGGACTCCTCTCTCAGTTTACATAATCTATTAAATTATCTCACTCACAGTGTTCTGGGTATTCTTTTCTTTTTTTTTTCTGTAATTTGTTTTTATTCCAAATATTTTCAAACACACAGAATTAGAGAATCTCCATGACCCAGATTCAAATCCTACAATTACCAGTATTTTCTCATATCTGTTTTTCTCTATTCCTTCTTCTTGCTGAAATTTTTTTTTTTTTTAATTGTACTTCAGGTGAAGGCTTACAGAACAAATAGTTTCTCATGAAACAGAATTACACATGTTGTTTTATGACATTGGTTAACAACCCCACAACATATCAACCCTCTAACTTCTCAACCTTTTTTTTTTGGTGAAAATACACATAGCCAAAGATACACCATTTCAAAAATTTCTACATGCACAGTTCAGTGACATTGACTACACTCTTTGAATTGTGCTGTTATTCACACTTAAGATGAAGGCTTACAGAACAAAATAGTTTCTCATTTAACAGTTACTACAAATGTTGCCCTACGACAATAGCTAACAATCTCACAACACATCAACAATATCCTTACACAACCTTGGGTTCCCTATCACCAGCTTCCTTGTCCCCTTCTGCTTTCTGGCCCTTGTCACTTGACTCCTGTACCTCGTTAGTCTTGCTTGGTTTTACGGGGCTGTCCACTCCCAGGCTGAACAGTGAACCTCGGGGGTAACTTCACCACTGAGCGAAAAGGGTGTCTGGGGGCCATACTCTTGGGGTTTCTCCAGTCTCCTTTAGGCCAGTAAATCTGGTCTTTTTTTTTTGTGGGTTAGAATTATGCTCTACATCCTTCTCCAGCTCTGTCCAGAACCCTCTGTTGTGATCCTGGTCAGAGCAGTCTGTGGTGGTAGCCAGGCACCATCTAGCTGTACTGGACTCAGTCTGGTGGAGGCCTTGGTAGCTGTGGACATGTTCTGGGGATTCTTGAGCAATATATCCCACCTCTCTGGTTCAGAAGCTGACAACTGTGACTAATCTGGTAAAATATAATTTATCTGGAAGATTCCTGTATGTTAAGTCTGGACCAGCAATTAATTTTAATTTCTTGCTCTATTTGTTTGAAAATGGAACTCGTAGTATTTTGTGGATGTGCTGGGCTTAAAAGAGCATTAAAAAGTAGTCTCCATTATTTTTCACTCTAGTGGTAGAAACCACGGATGATGCTGGGAAGGTGAGTTACACAGGCAAACACGGGGAAGGTGGGACACTGCCTTACCATGCTCATGTGCATTTAGGTTTAGTGGATGCATGGAGAAGGGGTGTTTCTCTGTAGATAACACAAATTAGCATCTAATTTAGAGACATTTTCCTTAAATCGTCTGGTTGCTTTCCATCATCAGAACCTGTATTGGTACTCCATTCTTTTTTTTATTTTTATCATTTGATGTGAAGAGAGCAACATTTTATGAGCAGGCATGGTTTTCACGCATTCTTTCCAAATTGTTTTATTTATAT
Source organism: Dugong dugon (assembly GCA_030035585.1). NCBI lineage: Eukaryota > Metazoa > Chordata > Mammalia > Sirenia > Dugongidae > Dugong > Dugong dugon. The sequence goes on along the minus strand of CM057460.1, from coordinate 86,395,851 downwards.
ATTACTATCTTCATTCTTTAACTTTCTTTTTCAACAAAGAATCTCAAAGCACATTACAAAAACACATTCATTAATCTAAACACAGGGCCAATCACTTGTTTGTCAGTTCATTGGTACCATTTACTCTTGGTTTCACCTGTCATTAAAAAGTGATAACAGGGCCCAGTACCCTTTATTCTCCTGTTTAAGCTTTGACTATTTAGATCATGCCACCAATTCTAGGCTTTAGACTGGATTTTCAACAGTAAATTAATTAGCATATATTCCTTGTTGGGATTGAGGAGGGGGAGTAAATACTGGAGAAACAAGATTGAGAAGAATTGAGGGAAATAGGTTATTTCATCTTTCAAAGATAACGTTCAATGAAAAGCAGCTTGGTGCTCATTAGGAACATAAACCGCCATATACGCATGGAAGAATGGTGAGTAAAACAAATTTCAATAGTTTTTTCATGAAATCTGACCCAGAGTTGAACAAAGAGAATTCTAAAGCTTTTGCATATGCCATTTTTCCCCCTTCTCTGGTGTTGCTTGAACATATAGAATTGTTGAAACTGAACTTTTTCAGGTTTTTATAAATCAAGATGTCAACAAATACAAGCACTCGTCTAGTTACAACAAGATACTGTAGTTTACAGAATAAAACCAACCCTGTTTTTTTCAAGCTCGACAAAGAACGCATTGTTTATTCTCGTGTAAAAACGTCATGTAAAGAAGCTCTCTGTCAGGTACTCTATTTAGTTGTTTCATAACTCAGTTATAATGTTCCTCTCTGCCTAATAATTAGCATACGCATAGGAACAAGGCTTGAAAACCTGTTCTTTTCCCAACCGTGTGTCTGTTAAATTTCCATATTGTATGGAGAGCAGGTTGTTGTGCCTGAGTAGGTGAGCTGTTTCTCTCTGCTGCTCTGGCAGCTTGTCCCTTTGCAGTAGCTGAGGGTCAGCTCTTGGAGAAAGGCCCAGCCAGAAGACTGAACAGGGACATCCTGCCATCTGGAACAGTCTGGAGGACCAGGAAAGATGTCAGGAAGAAAGACTTAAATGACTCCTCTCCAGTTCCCCAGGGATGACTAGTTCTCCCCCGTTCTAATTGGGCCTAATTTAATAGTCACTACCAGTCCCTAGGAAACCCTGGTGGTGTAGTGGTTAAGTGCTACAGCTGCTAACCAAAAGGTCAACAGTTTGAATCCACCAGGCGCTCCTTGGAAACTCTATGGGGTAGTTCTACTCAGTCCCTAAGGAGCCCTGGTGGCACAACTGTTAAGTGCTCTACTGCTAAGCAAAAAGTTGGTAGCTCGAACTCACCCAGTGGCTCCACTGGAGAAAGACCTGGCGATCAGCTCCCATAAATATTACAGCCTAGAAAAGCCTATGGAGAAGTTCTACTCTATCACATGAGGTTCTATGAGTCCAAATCTACTTGACAGCTCCTAACAACAACAACCAGTTCCTGGGTAGTGCAAATGGTTAAGCACTCAACTACTAATGAAAGATTGATGGTTCAAACCCACCCAGAGGCTCCTTGTAAGGAAGGCCTGGTGATTTGCTTCTGAAAAGTCATAGCCTTAAAAATCCTATGCAGCACAGTTCTACTCTGCAACATATGGGGTTGCCATGAGTCAGAACTGACTCCACAGAACCTGGCTACCAGTAATTTGATGTACAAGTTTTAATCCCTATTTGGTTACATTTCATTCAGACAGACACTTACCTAGCTTTTGGGGGCCACTTACCACCTTTGAGGTTCCCAGGTGGCACAAATGGTTTGTATTCAACTACTAACCTAAAGGTTGGCAGTTGGAACCCACCCAGTGGCACCATGGAAGAAAGGCCTGGCAATCTGCTTCCTTAAAGATTACTACCAAGAAAACCCTATGGTGCAGTTCTATTCTGTCACATGGGGTCGCCATGAGTTGGAATTGACTCAAAGGAAACAAGTTACCACCTTCTGAGCACTCTTTCTATGTCTGAGAAATTTCTCCCAGTATAATCAAGGCTTTCTGATCTACCCAAGGTAGAAGCCCTAAAAGCACTTTTCCAGTTTCTCTTACAGGTATAAATAGGTGACCCAGCCTTGGCCATGGGCCTAGCTTACAAGAGAAATTGTTTTGGAAGAGAACAATGTGAGGAAGTAGGTGTCTCACAGAATCCATTTTCTGGCAAAGGCGGCAGCGGAGGCTTCTGACTCCACAGTGATGGAGGTTCCGGCATCCAGTGTCCACTGTTAGCAGTGCTCACTGTGATGGGGGAAGGGCTATGGGACCTTCTTGCTACAACTGGGATGGATATAGTGCCTAAGACCAAGATTTTTTTTCCAACAAAAAAGAAAGTACAGGCATCTAATATAATTGTTCATTAGATACGTACATCCTGAAAATACAAGGACTTAACCTGATTTTCGGACTTCTTTTAAGTTAATAAAATGATAACTTTTGAGTGCATTATTTTCCATAGGCAATTAACATGGCTTCTGATTCAAAATTGACTCAATGGCACCTAACAACAGCAACAACATGATGAAAACAAAACAAAAACCTCAAAGACCAAAGTGTTTGTGGGGGAACTAGTGTGCCATGGTTATCATTCAGGTATTTGGGGGACACATGGGGACTTATAATTTGTTTGGATATTATCATTTACCCAAATTCTCTTTACTCTTCTAGTCCCTTCTCATGTCTGTATCATTGCACCAACCTGGGTTTTCCTAGCCCTGGATGGATGGAGGCTTTCTGATATATAGCATGGTATCTAGGCAGGAATGGAGAACCCCATTAGCTGGGTGGGGGAGAGGAGTTGCAATGGGAACTACAATAAACCTCCCTAGTGTGAACGAAGAGCAGAAAACTCCATCTAAACCAGTGAAAAATAATTTTTTGAAGTAAATGTTATTTTATTATTTTCTAAATAATTTGCATATTATAAGAAAACATGATATTGTCAAGAATAGGTTCAATTAGTTTTGAACATTACAAATCATTATTGACCAGTGGTAATGGATCATGACCACCTTTGACATTATGGAAATAATTACTGGACTCGGAATTTGAAGATATGCTTGGGGAAAATTAGTAGGCCCCTTATGTACAAGAATCCATAATTTTCAGGGAAAAAAATCATTGCAAAATGTTTTCTCAGTCAGAATGACACACTACTACCGTACAGCTACAACATTACAAATTTATGGGATCCAAATCAATGAGTGTTAACCATAGAGATAAATTCTGAGGGATGAGGAATTTATGAACTCAGCACATAGTACCAAATTTCAGGAATCATACTTAAAGATCTTCTCCATTTTCTGCCCCTTTTTCCCTGCCATCATGTTGAAGAAGACTTACAATCTAAACTGGGTGAGCTATTCTCTCTTTAGCTATTCTATTGGTTTTTAAAGTTATCTCTCCTCCATTCTGTACTTCCTTTCATAATTTCTACATGATAATATTCCTGTTATGAGTACTCTTCAATTATTAGTGACTCATGCAAAGAGAACTTAAATATCCTGGTAAAAGTCATTTCAGATGAGGTATAACTGACTGAATGGAGAAAGGAAACTACAGTTTTCTCCTGTAGTTCAGGAGTACTCTGCATCACTTCCTGAAGTTCCTTCTAGTACTATGAAGCTACATGATTACTTTGTACGTTTTATTGATTTTATTAATTCTGTGATTTCCACTATACATACAGAAAGGGGAGCCATGGTGGTGCAGTGGTTAAGAGCTCAGCTGCTAACCAGAAGGTCAGCAGTTCCAAGAAGGTCCACCAGCCGGTCCTTGGAAACCCTATGCGGCAGTTCTACTCTGTCCTATAGAGTTGCTATGGGTCGAAATCGACTCGACAGCATAGGGTTTGGTTTTTTTTTTTTTGTTTTACGCAGAAAGGTAAGAGAAGAACAATATCCTAACATCAATACTATTTTTTTTCTGCTTCTTTTAATTTCCATTGGTATTTTATTACTAATAAATTATTTTAAACTCAACTTCACATTCTTCTTTTCTCCATACTATTTCTGTCTTTCTATAATTCTGAAATAGCACTTAAGTATAGGGGATATAGCCATTTGGCTGGAGTAATCTAGATATTGTTCTGCCAAGGCCAGGAATATGGCCTGCTTCTATCCTTGAGCTACATTCAAACAGGGGTATGCAAATGTTGGGAATACAGAGATCTGCTTTCAAGGAATAATGACATGTTACCTAGCTGTGGGCAGGGTCAGCATCTTCAAGGTCTGCCTCAGCTGCTCAGAACTACCTCTCAGGAGATCACACCCTGCCTGGGGCAGCTCACATCTGGTGAGTGAGTAAGGCTGGGGTATAAAGACCAGGCCATTTTGCCCGGATATAGGACACTCTGAGGGACAATATTTACTCCAGATATCTCTGCCAGATTGGGCCTGTATTGCAGTTGTACTTCTTCCTCTGTCCAGTCTGCTTCCTCCCCTTTCTTTTCACAGGGCTGATCCCTAGTAAACATCTCGTGTTCCAAACTCATCTTAGAGTCTGCTTTTACAAAACCTAATCTGTGATAGAAGTCAAGCAGTATGGGATCTGGAGGCTTTTCCAGGCAAGGTCTGAATGATCTAAGCCAGAGTTTTGAAATGTTCCTTGTCCTGAATATATATACTGAATGTTATAAAATATGTAATTTTTATTTTGTTTGGTTGCTGTTTTAATTTTTGTTTGTTTCTTTGTTTTGGAGTTTTGTTCCTTTATTCATTTGTTGGGAGGAACTGTAGGTAACTCTTCATGCATTAGAAATCCAAAGAGAGTAAAATGGTGATTTTCCTATCAAGTTCCACTGTTACTGAAAAAAAAAATGTACTCTCACTGAAAAAATATTTTGTTTATCACACAAAATGGAATCCTGGGTGGTGCAAACAGTTAAGCGCTTGACTGCTAGCCAGAAGGCCTGCTTTGGAAAGGTCACAGCCTTGAAACCCCTCTGGAGCAGTTCTACTCTGCACACATGGGTTGCCATGAGTTGGAATCAACTGACAGCAACTAGCAACAACAATTACATGAAATAATTTGTAGCTAAAGAACTCATGTATACAATTTTTAAAAATATTTTATTATGTTTTAGGTGAAAGTTTACACAGCAAATTAGGTTCCCATTTAACAATTTTTATACAGATTGTTCCATGACATTGGTTACATTTATGTGTCAACATTCTTGTTATTTCCATTCTGTGTGTTCTGTTTCCATTAATCTAGATTCCCTGCCCCTCCTTACTGTCTCATTCGTGTATACGTGTTAAGGAGTGAACTCTCATTGTGTATGTGTACTATGAGGACACTTAATTAATATAAATATTGAAGGAAGTTGGCCAAGTAGATAATCTTTGCTCCTTCTTTCGAAACGGGCACACAGTAATCCCAGTTTTTTCATTTTTCTCCATCTCCAGATCACACATGATTCCCTCTTCTCCACTCCTCACTGAACCTAGCTTGGGTCAGACCTCCATCAGTTCTTACCTGGATCCTTGTGAGGTCCCCTACACTAGTTTCCCTATCTGTGCCTACCCTTCTATCTCTCCTTCACACAGCTATTGAGTGATTTTTCTAAATTGCAAATCTGATCAGGTCATTCCTATGCTTAAAATCCTCCAGTGGCTCCCCAAGGCTATTAAAAAATTTAAAACCCAAAGTCTTTTTCATGGCATTCATGCAAAACTCTTCATCAATTAGCTTTTGCTTACTCTCCAGCTTCACCTCTCTACTACTGCCTCTCAGTCACCCCACTCCAGGCAAATTTTCTATAGCTTCTGGAATGTTCATGGTCTCTCCTCCCCTTTTGCCTTTGCACATGTTGCTCTTTTTGTTGAAATGCCCTGTTTTTGTTTTTTTTTTAAAACTCTAATCCTCATTCTTCTTCTGAGGCCCCACTCAAGTATCAAGCAAACTTTAGGCAGAGGTATTCCTCTATGCTCCCATAATACCTATCACTTCTAACATCTTTCACAATACTTATAAGACTATATTGAATATATAAGACTGTTAATATTCCCCTCTAACCTATGAGCTTCTCAAAGACAGAAATTATGTTTGTATATCTCCAACACTTAGCACAGTGCCCATCTCATAATTATTCAGTAAAGTTTTGTACCCCCTTACCTAATCTCCTTTATGGCAGCTAATGTTTCTTGCAGATTTTTGCATCCCCTCCACCGCTTAGTAAAATACTGTGTTGCTCAATCCTGCATACTGTAGGTGCTAGATGAATGTTTGTTGAGTGCATGACTACGTTAATGTTGTTTTAAGGATTACCATTCTACTGCCAATAAATGCTTAAAAGATTCTGATTACCCAGGGTAGCTTAGTAAAATATTTAAGTGTTGATTGACCAGTAGAAACCTCTAAGGATGTTTTTATTTCACTTCAGAACAGTCACCTACACCATGAACTACAAGTTAATAGTATTCACAGGAGAGCAACTTTGTCTGTTTGCCTAGACCGTTTGTGATATTAACTATGCAAATAAACGTTTTGATTGTTCATTTGGGAGAAGAGGATTACTTGATGACTGTCTTGACGTATATGTAGGCTTATTATGAGGAGGATGATGACTAATTTTTTCCCATTGCTACAGCTGATTCAATAAGGAAAAGTACTTATGTTGTCTCAATAGTTAAAGATAAGAAAGAATTTCTTCACTGGAATTCAGTGACACTATGGATGGAAATTCCCTCTTTGCAGACGTGACAAGATGATCTTAAAACTCCTGTTTTCACCCTTGCATCTGTGAAATTTGAAATTATGTCATCGTGAACAACTGCTACCAATAAGGAGGCTGTGCACTTGGCATTACATTCACCATTGGCTACATTCAGAAATAGTTAGCAGGTACATACTATGAGTGTAAGACTATCTTAGGTACTGTTGCCGAATCACAGCATTACCCCTGCACTTATATCTCACTGAGGAGATGAGACAAAGGAAATTATATTCTAGTAAAAGGCTGTTTATTATAATGTAGGATACAGATTATAAGAGCAAAGAATGTCTTCAAAGGGAGTTAGGGAGTTGGTGAGAGGTAGAGAAGGCCGTTCAAGACAAGGTTAACTGCATGTACAAAGTGATGTGGTATTGAGAGATGTGCCAGGTGTGTTTGCATATGGTTATAGGCCCTATAAAGTATAGACCAGCTCTACCAAGGAGGAAAACAATCATAAAGATTTACTAAGCACTTCTAATGTGCCAAGCTCTGCGCTAACCCCAGTATACACACTTTCTCATTTAAGCCTCACAACAACACTAAAGTATAGTTAGTAACATCATCTCAGCTTGCAGCTGATGAAACCAAGGCATGAGGAGGTTAAGTGATTTGCCTGTGATCATACAGATAATAATTGGTGGAACAGGGAATTCAAATCCAGCTTGTCAGACTTCTGTACTGGGATTAACATTGAATTCCAAAAACATTAGCAAGCAATTTCCAGGGGCAAGGCACAAACTGAGGTAGGAATAGTGGGGCTTCAGAACAAGGAGATGTTTCCCTCAATGATATATTCCCCATATTAAGCCCAACGTGACTTCTTCATTGCAAATACTTTTTTTCGACAACATAAACAGCAACTGGACCTCACTGGATAGAATACACTGGAATCAAGTCGACCACATCTGTGGAAAGAGACAGTGGAAAAACTCAGTATCATCAGTCAGAACAAGGCCAGGGGCTGACTGGGGAATGAACTGTCAATTGCTCATACACAAGTTCAAGCTGAAGCTGAAGAAAATTAGAACAAAACAAGACAAGTCCACCTGAATTTAGAGACCATCTCAAGAAAAGATTTGACACATTGAACACTAATGACTGAAGACCAGATAAGTTGTGGAATGAAATCAAGGACATCATACAAGAAGAAAGCAAAAGTCATTAAAAAGACAGGAAAGAAAGAAAAGAGCAAAATAGATGCCAGGACTCTGAAACTTGCTTTTGAACGGAGAATAGCTAAAGCAAAGGGAAGAAATGATGAAGTAAAAGAGCTGAACAGAAGATTTCAAAGGGCGGCTCCAGAAGACAAAGTATTATAATGAAATATGCAAAGACCTGGAGTTAGAGAACCAGAAGGGAAGAACATGCTCGACATTTCTCAAGCTGAAGGAACTGAAGAAAAAACTCAAACCTCAAGTTGCAACTAAGAGTTACTGTACAAAAAAGAATCGGTCGATGTTCAACATTTCAGGATCAAGAACCGATGGTACTGAGGAAGAAGTCCAAGCTGCACTGAAGGCACTGGCGAAAAAAAGGCTCCAGGAAGTGACGGAATACCAATCGAGATGTTTCAACAAACAGATGCAGTGCTGGAAGTGCTCACTCGTCTATGCCAAGAAATGTGGACGATAGCTACCTGGCCAACCAATTGGAAGACATCCATATTTGTGCCTATTCCAAAGAAAGGCGATCTGACAGAATGCGGAAATTATTGAACAGTATCATTAATATCATACACGAGTAAAATTTCCTGAAGATCAATCAAAAGCGGTTGCAGCAGTACATTGACAAGGTACTGCCAAAAATTCAAGCCAGATTCAGAAGAGGACGTGGAAGGAAGGATATTATTGCTAATGTCAAATGGATCTTGGCTGAAAGCAGAGAACACTAGAAAGATGTTTATCTGTGTTTTACTGATTATGCAAAGGCATTCAACTGTGTGGATCATAACAAATTATGGATAACACCGTAAAGAATGGGAATTCCAGACACTTAATTGTGCTCATGAGGAACCTGTACATAGATCAAGAGGTAGTCATTCAAACAGAACAAGGGAATACTGCATGGTTTAAAGTCAGGAAAATTGGGCATTAGGGTTGTGTCCTTTCACCATACTTTTTCAGTCTGTATGCTGAGTGAATAATCCAAGAAGCTGGACCATACGAAGAAGAACTTGGCATCAGGATCGGAGGAAACTCATTAACAACCTGCATTATGCAGATGACACAACCTTGCTTCTGAAAGTGAAGAGGACTTGAAGCACTTACTGATTAAGATAAAAGACTACAGCCTTCAGTATGGATTACACCTCAACATAAAACAAAAATACTCACAACTGGACCAATAAGCAACATCATGATAAACGGAGAAAAGACTGAAGTTGTTGAGGATTTCATTTTACCTGGATCCACAATCAACACCCATGGAAGCAGCAGTCAAGAAATCAAACGATGGATTGCATTGGGAAAATCTCCTGCAAAATATCTCTTTAAAGTGTTAAAAAGCAAAGATGTCACTTTAAGGACTCAGATGCACCTGACCCAAGCCATGGTGTTTTCAACTGCCTCATGTGCATGAGGAAGCTGGACAATGAATAAGGAAGACTGAAGAAGAACTGATTTATGAATTTTTTAATTGAATTATGAATTGAATTTTGAATTATGGTGTTGGAAAAGAATATTGAAAATACCATGGACTGCCAGAAGAATGAACAAATCTGTCTGTCTTGGAAGAAGTACAGCCAGAATGCTTCTTAGAAGCAAGAATGGGGAGACTTCGTCTCACATACTTTGGACATGTTATCAGGAGGGACTAGTCCCTGGAGAAGGACATCATGCTTGGTAAAGTAGACGATCAGCGAAAAAGAGGAAGACCTTCAATGAGATGCACTTACACAGTGGCAGCAACCATGGGCTCAGTCATTCTGTTGTACGTAGGGTCGCTATGAATTGGAACTGACTCAACGGCACCTAACAGCAACGTGTAGGTATGCTATAAGTGCCTGTGAATGAATAGGCTATTTTTAAGTCGTTTATACTCCAGTAGGGAAGACAGACAGTGCATAAGTAACTATAACGTACAAAAGGTTATAGGTACTGAGGGATCAGGCTGGATAAAAATCTGAGGGGAGAGGAAGTTATACTCTAAGCAGTGACGAAGCATTGAGGTTTTTGAGCAGGAGCATGACATGATGAAAGCATGTTACTGAAAACTTAATCTGCTGACTATGTGCTAGTTGTTTCCTTATTGTCAGCAACACTAATCCACTTGGAACTCCAAGCAAGTTAGATCTGTGGTGACAGAAAAGAGGAGGAAATATTTCTCTTTCTCATTTCCTGTTCACTAAAATTCTGCTGAACTGGATTAAACACTGGAACAATAAATTGGAGTAGTAGCCACCAAAAACCAACCCACTGCCATTGAGTCGATTCCGACTCATAGCAACCCTACAGGACAGAGTAGAACAGCCTCACAGGGTTTCAAGGCTGAAAATCTCTACAGAGGCAGACTGCCACATCTTTCTCCCATGCAGCAGCTGGTAGGTTCAAACTGCTGACCTTTTGGTTAGCAGCCAAGTGCTTTAACCACTGCACCACCAAGTCTTCTTGGAGTAGGAGAAGGCTACAATACAAATGTATGCTGACACTCTGTCTGATCACTGTTGTTGATAACAATATAAAGAGCTCCCAGGAGGCAGGGTAGGGTGTTGGGCTGGAAGGGTTGTTTATTATAAATATCTAAGAGAGCTAGGATCTAAGGTCATTCATGTATGATAGTCTTGCTGTTCTTTGTTGTTGCTAGTTACTGTCAAGTTGGCCCCCAACTTATGGAGACCCCATGGACAACAGAAACACTGCCTGGTCCTTCGTTATTCTCACAGTCGTTGGTATGGACATTATTTTCTTATGCTCCATAGGTTTTAATTGGCTAATTTTCAGAAGTAGATCACCAGATCTTTTTTTCTAGTCTGTCTTAGTCTGAAAGCTCTGTTGAAACCTGTGTACCATGGATGACTCAGCTGTTATTTGAAATACTGGTGGCATAGCTTCCAGCATTAGAGCAACATGCAAACCATTACGGTACAACAAACTGACAGATAGGTGGTGGATGATAGTTTTAGAGTTATCTGTTCATTCATTTATTCATCCATTCAGTTCAGTCAGTGAGTCAGTCATTCAATAAATATTTGTTTATTGAGTGCCACTGTGTACCTGGTACTGCTCTAAGTCTGGAGCTATAAGGATCTAGTATGAGAATAAGTACAACAACCATTGCTCCCATGGAGTATGCAAGCTAGTAGGTAATTCAGACCATAAACATTTCAGATAGTGATATGTACTATAATGAAAACAAAACAAAAACAGATTCAACAGGGTGGAGAGTGACTGAAGATGAGGGTGTAAGCACTTTAGAAAGGACTCTCCGAGAAAACCTCTCTGTGGAAATGATGTTCCAGAAGATTTGAATACAATAGGGATACATTCCAAGACCCCCAGTGGATGCCTGAAACTGCAGATAGTACCAAATCCTATATGTTGTATATTTTTCCTATACATACGTATGATACAGTTATAAATTAGGCACAGTGAGATTACAACAATAACTAATAATAAAATAGAACAATTATAAGAATACACTGTAATAAAAGTCAAGAACTTTCACCTTTTCACTTAAAGCACTTTGCTGCTTCTCTTTGGCATATCTGAATTGCCAGCATCACCACTTGCGCTTTGGAGCCATTATAAAGTAAAATAAGGGTTACTTGAACACAAGCACTGCGATAGGCGACAATCCACCTGATAACCAAGACGGCTACTACATGATGAATGGGCGAGTAGCGTAGACAGCGTGGATACTCTGGACAAAGGGATGATTCACGTCCTGGGTGGGAAGGAGCAGGACTGCCAGAGATTTCATCACTCATTTAATATTTTCGGACCATGGTTGATCTCTGGTAACTAAAACCGCGCAAACGGAAACTGCTGATGGCTGGGGGCGGGGCGGAACTACTGTAGTAAGAAAAGGCCAGCCATGCAAATAGCAGAAGGAAGAGCATGAAAAGTAGAGGAAACAGCCAGGGCAAAGGCCCAGAGGCTGGAAGTTCGAGAAGAGGCAGCAGGAATCATGGGTGTTTCCCATTAGCCACACTCAGAACTTTGAAAAGCACATCTAAATTGCTTCCTCTTCAAACACTATGCCAGTGAAATATTCTAACAAATTAATGATTCAGTGATTCCCCTTATTATTAACTTTGCTCTTAGTAATCAATCTAAATTTCCATCTGAAAAAAAGTGGATATTTAAAAAATTAATTTGGGTATAAACTGACAAACATCAAAAAAGAAATAAAGGTCATAGATAATAAGGAGCCAAAAATATGGATGAACAGTTTCAGAAGGTCACCTTGGGGAGAGATAGAGGTGGTGGTGAGGGTTGGAAATGAAAGGCTGGAAATCACATACTATTTATTAATTTAATAAATTTGTTTTGATGTCAATGTAATTGAATGTTGCTACAAAATAATGGTCTCCTGCTGCTACATAAATGTTGAGGCCAAGTTCTGATGTTTATTTTCAAGACAGAAGACATTGATCCTTCACTAATAGAATATTACAAGTTTATTTCTATTAGGCTAAGTAACCAAAGTTGATTTCATTGTTTGATTTGATGAATGCTGGTGCTGTCAGAGTTCAGAATGGTCTAAGGCTAGGAGACAAAGAAGATGAGTAGTTTTTTTTTCCCTAGTTAGGCAGTGCTGTATTTCATTCTAATGTAACATCAATAAAGTAAAACTTTAGGGATCCTTAGTCTCTGGAACCTTTCTTCTGATGTTTCAAAGACCAAAAGACTCTGGAGCCAGACAGTGAGTGAGTTGGATGGGGCTCCATGGATTGGAAAGGCAACAGGAAACGTGATGAGAGGAAAAAAACAGCTACAACAATAGAAGGAGGAAGCAAAGCCAGAAAAACAAGAGAAGAAGGAAAAGTAACAGTGAACTGCAATAATCCACGAGGAAAGGAAAACCATACGGGAAAAAGAAAATTATAGTCTGCTGGTTTAGAAACTTGTGACCAGTTTTTGACCATTTCCAGAGTGAAGGCACTTTATTCACAGATCCAGTGAATGGATGGTGCTGCCCAGTCTCTCTCCACTTTCCTAAGCAGAATGTGAATTATAACAGGGATCTTAGTTTGGGGTTTTACCTACCACAAATCACGCAAGCACACAGAACTGCTAAATGTGATTGACCGAAAGAGGAATAAAAAAGGTGAAGGTTGGAAAGAGGACATGAACTGACCAGTTCAGTAGAAGTAAGGAGAATACTTACAAAACAGAAATAAAAACAAAAAACCAAACCCAGTGCCATTGAGTCGATTCCAACTCATAGTGACCCTATAGGATGAGTAGAACTGCCCTATAGAAGTTCCAAGGCTGTAATCTTTATGGAAGCAGACTGACATGTCTTTCTCCCGTGCAGCAACTGGTAGGATCGAATCGTTGACTTTTCTGTTAGCAGCTGAGTGCTTTAACCACTGTACTACCAGGGCTCCTGAATAAAAAAGGTGAAGGTTGGAAACACGATTTGAACTGACCCAGTTCAGTAGGAGTAAGGAGAATACTTACAAAGCAGAAATAGACACAGACACATAACTAAGCATTTCTTCCTTTAATACTCTATTATGAGCCAAAGTACCCACTTAACAATAGTCAAAACAGGGGAACTGATGAACTTGATAAAGGACAAGATTCCAGTAAAGCAGGGTGTGACTTGATGCTTCTAATTTTGCCCAGTCAAAGGAGTTTAACAGTAGTGACAGAATCCACTGCCGCTTAAAATTACCATGCTGAAGTGAGATCCCACAAGCCTTGGTATCATGGCCTCACCTGCATTTAATCAAACCTGAATTCACCAGATGTTTGCCCTTCTAGATTCACAGTACATGAAAGAGTAAATATTAAGGGGTGATTGGAAGGATCTGTGTACCAAAGTCCTAAGATGGCCTGAAGAGTTAAGCTGCCTGAGTGTGAATTACAATCCTGTCATCCAACAGATGTGTGTGAGAGAAAAATATGTTAATACTGATAATAGTACTTATATCAAAGGATTGGTAAAAGTATTAAATGAGATGCTCTGTGTAAAGCAAGTAGAGCCTGGTACATTTAAGACCTCAATTAATGTTAGTGTTAACATATAAGGAATCTGAGGTGTGGAATGAAGAACTGAAATGCCTGCATAGTCGAACCATGTAACATTGCCAGAAGTCAACCATTTTTCACCTACAAAATCCTCTTACGCTTTTGTCCCCTTCTCAGGGGTCAAGAGGAAGAGGAAGAGAAACGGAAGGAGAAGAGAGAGAAAGAAGAGGTAAAGGAAGAAATGGGAAGGTGGAGGATTATGTGGTAAACTCCTCTGAGGCAACATGTACCTACCAGGAGCTGAGGTGTTGAGCTGCAGCCCTATTTCCCAGCATAATCCTTTAGCAAGCTCTATAGGTCTTTAGAAAATTCCTGAGACAAGAATGTGGCATATGTCTCCTGTGCTACAAATAATAAACACTCCTTTAAAATAAAGAAAAAAACCCAGACTATAAAAACAGCACTAAAAAAATGAACCCATTGCCATAGAGTCAATTCCACCTCATAGTGACCCTATAGAACAGAGTAAAACTGCCCCAAGGGTTTCCAAGGCTGTAATCTTTATGAGAACAGACTGCCACATCTTTCTCCCATGGAGTGGTTGGTGGATTTGAATCACCAACCTTTCGGTTAGCAGCCAAGCAGTTTAACCGCTGCACCACCAAAATCCGCTGCTGTCAAATTGATTTCAACTCAGTAAAACAAACAAAACAAAACAAAACAAAAAAACCCCACACAATCCAAGCTCCCTGAGGGACCGAATTACTGGGCTAAGGGCTGTGGAGACCATGGTCTCGGGGAACATCTAGCTCAACTGGCATAGCATAGTTTATAAAGAAAATGTTCTACATTCTACTTGGTGAGTGGCATCTTGGATCTTAAAAGCTTGTGAGCGGCCATCTGATATACCCCACTGGCCTCACCCCATCTGGAGCAAGGGAGAATGAAGAAAACCAAACACACAAGGGAAAGATTAGTCCAAAAGACTAATGGACCACAACTAGATGGTGCCTGGCTACCACCACTGACTGCTCTGACAGGGATCATAATACAGGGTCCTGGAAAGAGCTGCAGAAAAATGTAGAACAGAATTCTAACTCACACACACACAAAAAAGACCAGACTTACTGCTCTGACAGAGACTGGAGAAACCCTGAGTACGGCCCCTGGACACCCTTTTAGCTCAGTTATGAAGTCACTCCTGAGGCTCACCCTTTAGCTAAAGATTAGACAGGCCCATAAAACAAAATGAGACTAAATGGGCATACCAGCCCAGGGCAAGGACGAGAAGGCAGGAAGGGACAGGAAAGCTGGTAATGAGGAACCCAAGGTTGAGAAGCGGAGAGTGTTGACATGTTGTGGGGTTGGCAACCAGTGTTACAAAGCAATATTTGTATTAATTGTTTAATGAGAAACTAGTTTGCTTTGTAAACCTTTATTAAAAGTACAATAAAAAAAAAAAAAAACCTGTTGCCGTCAAGTCGATTCCAATTCATAGCGACCCTATAAGACAGAGTAGAACTGCCCCACAGGGTTTCCAAGGAGCTGTTGGTGGATTCCAACTGCGGACCTTTTGGTTAACAGCTGTTACTGCACCACCAGGACTCCTTAAAAAAACAGCACTACACCAAACCAAATACCCACTGCAGCTGAGTTGATTCCAACTCACAGTGATCTTATAGGATAAAGTAGAACTGCCCCATAAGGTTTCCAAGACTGTAAATATTTATGGAAGCCAACCGACACATCTTTCTCCTGAGGAGCAGCTGGTGGTTTCAAGTTGCCAACCTCTTTGTTAGCAGATGAGTGCTTTAACCACTGCAACACCAGAGCTACTTATAAAACAGCACTAGCCTCTCCTAAATGGACAGAAGAGCTGAGGCAAGGACAAAGGAAGCAGTGCAGGAAGGTTGGCAATAAGGACAGCTTTTCCAGTGTGGTAGGAGGATAGGACAAAGCGCCCAGAACTTGGTTCTCTCTTGACCACCCTTCTCTTTCGTCATTGCTGTTGTTGTTAGGTGCCATCAAGTTGTTTCCGACTCACAGCAACCCTATAGAACAGAGTAGAACTGCCCCATAGGGTTTCCAAGGAGTGGCTGATGGATTCAAACTGCCGACCTTTTGGTTAGCAGCCGTAGGTCTCAGCCACTGTGCCACCAGGGCCCCCTCAGCCATTTCAGGAGATAGCATGTGATCAAGAGCCAATGGGTACCAAAGGAGGAAGTCCAAGCTGCAGGAAGGCATTAGCGAAAAACAAGTCTCCAGGGTTGATGGAATACCAATTGAGATGTTTCAACAAATGGATGCAATGCTAGAAACACACACTCATCTGTGCCAAAAAATTTGGAAGACAGCTACCTGGCCAACCAACTGGAAGAGATCTGTTTACATGCCCATTCCAAAGAATGATCCAACGAACAATATCATTAATATCACACACAAGTAAAATTTTGCTGAATTCAAAAACCGTTGCAGCAGTATATTGACAGGGAATTGCCAGAAATGTAAGCCAGATTCAGAAGAAGACATGGAATGAGGGATATGATTGCTGATATCTAGTAATTGAACTAGGCTGAAGAGCTAGGATAAATGGATGTAGCATTCCCAAAGCTTCTCATCTCTGGGACATTAGTATCAAACATAGTATCAAAGGAGAATATTCTAGAGATCAGACTCCTTGGTAAAAACTATCCTTAACCCAGAGGGTAACAACAACTTCAGCCCTAAGTAGCGTCCATGGGAATGTAGACATTATTAAGGTTCTTTTTAAGGAATACACTGAGTCACTGTACCAAAAATTCCATGAATGCTAGAGGGAGGGTAGTGTGGAAGGTAAGCATAGAATGGGGCACCGTAGCAGACCATACGACAGAAATGTACTCATTTAAACTTTCTTAACACTGGTTCCCAATATTACAGAAACGTGGTTCTCAGAAGTTGGCCAAGGTTAGTAGGGGTTTGCTTTGTTACTGTCAATAGCTCAGCATCAGGTAGCAGAGGAATCTTTTTATCCTCTGGGTCTTAGTTTCCTAGTGTTACCATAATAGAAATACCACAAGTGGGTAACTTAACCAACAGAAATTTATTTTCTCACAGTTATGGGACTAGAAGTTCTAATTCAGGGTGCCAGCTCTAGGGGAAGGCTTTCTCTTTCTGTGGGCTCTGCGGGAAGGTCTTTGTCTTTTCTCAGCGTCTGTGCCTTCATTCCTTGGCCATCTTCATGTGGCCTGTGTCTTCCCCTCCATTTGTTCTTCCTTGTCTGTGCCTAATCTGCTCTTTTTATGCCTCAGAGGTGATTGGTTTAAAATACACCCTTCACTGATATGGTCTCATTAACATAACAAAGAAAATCCTAGTCCCAAATCAGATTACATACACAAGTATATTGTTGTTAGTTACCTTTGAGTTGATTTTCGACTCATATTGACCTCATGTGACAAAACAGAACTGCCCCCACAGGGTTTTCTCCTTATCTTTATGGGAGCAAATCACCAGGTCTTTCTCCCTCACAGCTGCTGGGTGGGTTTGAGCTGACAACCTTTCAGTTAGCAGCCCAGTGTTTATCTGTTGTGCCACCAGGACTACATTTCACAACTACAGGGATTAGGATTTACAACACATATCTTTGGGGGACACTGCACTTGGTGAATAGAGGGCCAGCAAAAAAGAGGAAGAAAAAGAGGAAGATGAGATGGATTCACACAGTGGCTGCACGATGGGCTCAAACATAGCAATGAGTGTGAGGATGGCGCAGGACCAGGCAATGTTTCGTTCTGTTGTACATAGGGTCTCTGTGAGTCGGAACCGATTTGAGGGCACCTAACGACAATAACAACAATTCAATCCATAACACTCTGCCTCAAGAACTTACCTGTAAAAAAAAACCAACACATTGCCATCCAGTTGATTCCGACTCACAGTGACCCTACAGGACAGGGTAGAACTGCCCCATAGGGTTTCCAAGGAGCAGCTGGTGGATTCAAACTGCTGACCTTTTGGTTAGCAGCCACATTCTTAACCACTGTGCCACCAGGGAGACCTGAGGAGTCTGGAAAACTAGTGATATTGAGACTCTAAAATTATGTATCTGATGAAGAATCTGACTGCACATGTATCATCTATTGGTACCTGATGACGCTGGCAGGCAGCAGTTACCACCACAGAATACTTATAAACTTTTAGGAGCTACCAAACTTACTGTGGGGCCCTGGTGGTTAAGAGCTACGGCTGTTAACCAAAAGATCAGCTGTTCGAATCCACCAGCTGCTCCTTGGAAACCCTATGGAGCAGTTTTACTCTGTCCTAATAGGGTTGTTATAAGCCAGAATTGACTTGATGACCACGAGTTTATACTTAATGTATTGCAATAATAGGATGTAGCCTAGCTGGTTTCAAAGACTTTTTGAGCACCCAAAAATAAAAAATTTAAAGTATCCTTTCTATTTTTGACAAGTATGTATAGCCCTGATAAGATTTTTATACCTTTAGAGCTTATTCAGCACTCGTCTTAGATTTTGTGTATGTATATCTCCAAATAATATATGTAACATAAAATTTTAACCATTTTTAAGTGTACAGTTCATTGGCATTAATCATATTCACAATGTTGTGCAACAATCACCGCTACTTAATATATTTTTAACCCCTTAAATTATTTCATGGTAAATAAAATATGATGGTAGTATAATTTGTCATCTTCCTTTTCTGGCACACTTGATGGTTTTTGTTGCTGCTAGTTGCTGTTGAGTTGATTCTGACTCCTGGCGACCCCATGTGTGCAGGGTTGAGCTGCTCCATGGGGTTTTCAAGGCTTCAAGGCGGGTGACTTTGAAAGCAGATCAACAAGCCTGCCTTTCGAGGTGCTAGTAGTTGAGTGATTAACTACGCCACTCAGGGATCCTGCCACACTTGGTTAAGAGAATCCAATTATGTTGGAAAATTATGAAAAGCAAAAGTAGCAGTTTTTTTTTTTCTTTCTATATTTCCATTCCCAACAGAAGGAAACGACACTGCTTGGAATGTTGCACAGCCTTTCTCTTGAGACTGGGGCTTTTGTCAACTCTAATAGTGCAAAGACATATTGGCATAACCTCACTAGGTGAAAAACCATTGTGAAGATTTTGTAATGCATTAAAAATATACAGTAATACTTTTGAATGAACAGTACTCTTTGGCACACTTCCAAAGAAACTCTCAATATTTAATGACAAAAATCCAGCCTGTGAACACTGCAACACTTGGAATTTGTTTTGCAAAATGTGCTAAAATATGTGAAATTGCCATACATGGTTGCCCTGGTTTTTCATTTTTCTTCATTTTCAGTTTATGTACAATGCTTTGTATCAGGATTATTTTATTTCAAGTTACTAACCTTCAAGTTCTTGATGGTTGCTGAAAAAGACTAGGCACTTTAGACATGGAACATTTTGGAAGTGGTCGGCTCTGTACACTCTCTCTTCTAACCCACTGGTAAGTGTTTATAAATATGTAAATTGGGATTTTAAAAATCCAGGGCAATAGGTTAAGTAA
Source organism: Dugong dugon (assembly GCA_030035585.1). Lineage (NCBI taxonomy): Eukaryota > Metazoa > Chordata > Mammalia > Sirenia > Dugongidae > Dugong > Dugong dugon. The sequence continues at coordinate 86,376,474 of CM057460.1, read as the reverse complement.
ACAGACATTGCCTCAGATTAACTGATGCTAAATCAACAATGGTGTGTCAAATAATGTTAATCTGAGGCCCCATTTCATTTATTATTCTGGTGTAAGTGACTATGTTGCTTAGTAGGATAGTTGCACTGATTGTACTCATTCCATTACTTTGGTACACAGCATTTAGCAGTTTGTGAATCTAAGTATATTGGCCTGTTCTGCCTGGGAGTGAAGTTTTACAAGGTAGTTTGAGTGACAAACATCTCAGAGCTTGCTCACATTCCTCTGTGGAATAGTCACTTCTGAAAGAAAGAGGTGCGGCTTCGTGGTTTGGGAACAGGACTATCAGCCAGGAACACAGAGTTCTCCTCCTGGAACTGCTTCTATTTGCTTCAGGGATCAGGTCATGCTAACAAATCTTTCTAGGACTCAGTTTACCACTTTTGAAAAGCTAGTTGGGAAAATCTAACTAACTGAGGTATATTAAGTATTAAAGAATGATTATCTGTTATATGTTTTCAAATGAAAAGTGATATGAGTGCAATTAAGGAGATGTTATTTCTAGGAACTAATTAGTTTTATGAAACAATACTAGAACAGTTTTGTCCTTTAAAAAATTTCCTAAAATAAAAAAATTTCATTTTAATGTCTAAATAGTTCATTTTTACTTTTCTAAATAAATATTTCTAGTCTAAATGTGTTATTTTTGTAAGTTAATATGCTAAGTGTTCTACGTGATGTAAATAATTAAATTCATGATTAGCTTCCATTTAACTATGAAGAGGTAGTCTCTTTGTTCTATGTAACAGGGAAAGCTTTTCTGAAGCTCCAGCACTGTAAGAATGTGGACATAATTAACCTTAACGTTTTAGAGAAAAAATGAGGATCAAAGAAATGTATAGTCAATCTAGAGCTTGAGCAGGGTGGTATAAAGAACTGCCTGCTTTAAAATGATAAAGACTTCCAAGAATAAGATGCAGGTTCCAGAAGGAGAAAATTATGCATACGTGCCCAAACAAAATAGAAAAAGAAAAAAAAAAGAAAAGACCTAATGATTGAGTAATTGTGGTGTTCTATATCTGAAAGAAGAAAGTTAAAAAAATATCAACCCCAAATGCTCCATTCTGGTGGCTTAGCTGGTCAGCATTCCCCTGCCCAAAGTCCAGCCCCCTAAAATGAATCAACCTCATTACTGACGTTAAAAACAAACACACACACAAAGACCCTCCAAAAATATATTGTGATTCTTTGTACTAGGAAGCTTGAAATTTTCTCTCTCTTCTCCCCTTTAAAAACCAAAACAAATAAAACAATGATCTTCAATTCTGTGTCTGGGATCGCTTATTTGGCTTGGAATATGTGTTTCAAATCTCATTAATTACAATATTGGCCCCAGGAGATACAGTTGCTGATGCAAAGAACACTCTTTGTACTCAAAATAATTTGAGCAAGGGCAAAGAAGCATTTTATTTACATGTGTAAACATTAAGAGGGAAATAAAAGGGAGATGGTTCAGGTAGCTGTGGAGATGTTTTAATGATAATTGATTTGATTACTTAAGTCTTAAGGTTACCATATACAGTAACAGTCACGTTTTGACTTTGTATATTTGTTGGATGGTAACATTCTTATAAAGGTAACTCTGACATTAACTTGGCAAATTCTGAACTAAGACCTTTTAGCATTTCATTCTTTCCAGATACTAAGACCAAATTGTTCTGAATTCCATACTCCACTGTGCACGCCTATAATTTATTTATTTTTGAAATACCAGAAAATATGCCATTACCCAAAAGACGTTCCATGTACCAAATTTGGGTAAAAACCAATCAAATGAATAAATTACAGCAGTAGACAGCAAAAAGCCTCTCCTATTTTACTTCTTTTTCCTCACTCTTTAGGAAATAGCAGATTAAACCATAGCTATTTGTGGTCTTGTACTATAAGAACACATGTGGTCATACATTTTCATCCTATTAACAAGCTTGTTGGATCAGTGGTGGAATACAAAGTCTACAGGAAAAATGTCTTAACGCTGTAGTCAGACTATGGTGAAGTCGCTGTGTACAGCCACAACTTAAAAATCTTGCTTTAACTCTGAGCAAGATGGTGCCCACTGGCTTTCTTTAAATGGATACTGAGGAACAAAAGTAAGCAGACTTGGCTATAGATAAGAATAGTTTGAAGCTTAAAAAAAATACAGATGTCTGGTCCCATCTCCAAGGTTTCTGATTCTGTTGTCTGGAGCAAGACTCCAGACATTAAATTTAAAAAACAACAGTAACAACAACAACACAAATTTTCCTAAAGCAATTCAAATGTGCTACGACTTAGAACCATAGCTAATGCTGACACCAGTACAAGAATAATAACCCATTTTTGTTGATAACAATACAAAGCCCACTCTTGGTTTCCAATGGAAGTCTTCCATTATTCCAGGAGTGGGCAGGAGGGTGGATCATCAGTTACCAGAGTTTTCTCCCTGACAACATTTTTAGAACAGCGTCTTACAGGGAGTGTTCTATGAATGATGGAAGCGTTAAGATGCTAATGGTTTTCTGAGTTAAAGCCAACGGAAGTAGATAATTGAACAACAAACCTTGAAAGTAGAGTCTAAACAGCGGCAGCCTCATACACGGTTGAGTATTTTGAGCAAAATTTCATTAAAAGAGAGAAGGTTACTGGCTCAGCCTCCATCCTCCCAGTTCTTCAGAGACCATGAATGCAATATCTCAACCACCAAATCACTGTAGGTCATTAGAAACAGAAGAGAATGTCAGAGTTAGAAATGGCAAATTAGTTCTTGTGGAAAGTAATCTACTCAAGCCAAAGTAATTTCTTTCCACTTTGCTTATTCTTGTTCTTTCTGTTTGCTTTTTCTGATTTTTTGTCCTTTTACTAAAAGTGCTTTTATTTTTCTTATCTTTTATTTCATTATGTCAGTCCTCTATTATTTTTGTCATCTTCTTTTATTATCACATTCTGTGGCTTCTTGATTTAATCCTGCTTCTTCTACTGTCCTTTCTTTTACACCCTACTTTTTCAATTTTTTTTTTTTTCATTTTCCCTAATACCAGGAGAGCAGGTCCTTCCTCTTCATTTTCCCAGTCTTTGATTTATGTTTGGTTGTCAACCCCTTTTCTGATTCTCTACCTTTCATTTTTGCTAACTGCCCTTTCTCAATCTTCTGTTGATGTTTTATTCCTATCACTTGCTGTCAATGCCCACACAAGCCCATTTCTTTCCATTCCATCTATCTGTGTATCTCCATACACATTTTTATGATCCTTTTACTGCTAAAAGCTTAAAACTGTATGTGAGGGATTGAAAGGTTCCTCTCCCCTCCCATAGTTGTTGCACGCTATTCATCCTTCCGTGATGTTCCCATGGGTTCTGCCCCACCTGCACCCCTCTTCTGTCACTCCCCATTTGATGCCCATCTTTTCTTTCTATGTCGATTGCACCCTGTCTGATTTTACAGCCAAGGATCTCTGCAAGATAAAGGATGGAGTTCTATTTGAAACCAGGTTGTGTGTTTCAGAAACTTTTGCGCATTTTCGGAAATGGGATTAGGGACCTGGACCCAGAAATATCCCCGGGCAACCTTTCACCTAAGGCACAGCTTTGCGCACCTTGGGGCGCTGCTGGGCCCTATTCTGATGACTAAGGACAGGACAGGGATGTCTTTTAAGGCCTTTTCCACGCCAGGGTTCAGGACGAGTTGGCATCACCGTGCAAGGCTGGAAAATAATGCCTGGGGCCCTCTTCCGTGGCTGATCTGGCAGGGGAGCTGGTGCGTGGTGCATCTTCGGGCTCCAGGCGCGGAGGGGCCGAGGTAGGGGGGTAACTGAACCCCCCGGAGTCACCCGGCCATCTTTGGGAGGCAGAGTCTTTCCTTGGAGACGAGGCAGGCCCGAGGCAAGGCGCTCCCTCGAGGCGCAGGGCGCGGCCCCAGGAGCCGGGCGACGCCACGCCAGCGGCGCCGAGGGCCGGAGGCGCAGTCCCTCCCCAGGAGGGAAGGAGAGTCGCTCTCGGTCGCTCAGCTCGAAGGTCGAGGGAACAGCACGCTGTCCCTCGCTAGCCGGCCCTCAGGGAGCTGGGCGGGGACGCCACCCTAGGGAGTAGAGCTGAGGGAGGCAGAGATCAATCGTGGGTACCGGCACGGGGGCACAGGCAGGAGAGGAGCTGGATTAGGGGCTGGTGGGGGTGCCCGGGGCGGCTGGGGCCGTGGGTCGGTCTGTGTACTCGGCGGGCGCCCCGAAGTCTGGAGCCACTGCGGCTCCAGCTCCGCGGGCTCCTGCCACAGACTCCAGGCCGCACTTTCCCCTCCTCCCGGCGCCTTCTCTCCAGTGAGGAGCCGAGCGCGGGCGGCGCGGGGGGAGGGGAGGCGGCGGAGAGAACAGCCAGTTGTTTAAAATCCTTCTAGAGCAGTTTCTAATTCCCCCATTGCGCCGGGGTTCGGAGGGGGGAGGGGGGAAGAAGAGCGGGAGGAGGGAGGAGAGACGAGAGGGAAGGAGGGAGGGAGGGACCCACGAAGGGAGGGAAGTAGGGAGGGGACTGCCGCTTAGGCTGTAGCAGCCACCCCGCGTTTCGGAAGGCCGGAGGGAGGAGGAGGCCTGTCAGTCTCGCGCGTTGCCTGGGCGAAGAGGGGTGGAGCTTTGGCGTGGGGCGGCCAATAGTGGGGGTGGCTGCGTGGGTCGCCATGGGGACGGGGCTGTTCCCGGGGAGGCTGTGATGGGTTGACAGGTGCGTGACAGTGGGAGCTGCTCTCGGCACAAGCATGTACGGCAAAGGCAAGAGTAACAGCAGCGCCGTCCCGTCCGACAGCCAGGCCCGGGAGAAGTAAGTGTCTCCGCTTCTCACCCACCTCCGCCTTCACACGCGCGCACACACACGCACGCACTCGTACACTCTCTGAGACACAGACACACAGACACTCTCCGCCCGGGGAGAGCCGGGGGTGGGATGGCAGGAGGAGGGGTGCGCGAGGTGGGGGCGTGTGGTGCGGGGAGTGGTGTTTTCCCAGGAGGGGCTTGCGCGGGGCGGGCGGCCGTGGGGGCTGTCTGCGGGAGGGAACGAGTGTGCTGGGGGCGGCGGTGGTGCTGGTGGTGAGGATGGAAACTTGTTTGGGTGATTGAGGGAAATAACCCGCGGGTTTATCTTCTCACAAAGTAACTTTAGAGCTGGGGTCCGGGGCTGCGGAGACCCGGAGAGCCGCCGGGGGTCGTGGGGAGACAGAAGCTGCGGCAAGGAGGGCGCGCCGTGGGAATGTGGGTGTTTAGAGGGTGGGCTGGGGTCGGGGCGGGGAATGCGCGGGGTGCCACGGCGGGGGCTTGGGGGCTGGGAATTGGGTCCAGCTGCGTCGGGCGAGGCCAGGGCGGCCGTTTCGGGAGCGCAGCGGGCGGAAGCCGGGCGCTGAGCGGCCGAGCGGGGCCCCGCAGGGCGCGGAGACGCGCGCGGGGCACAGAGGGCGTGTGCGGGCGTGGGCCGGGTGGGCGTCGGGGCTTCCCCCGGCCGAGCCGAGGGACGCGGCGCCCGCAGCCCGGGTGCCTCGCGGAGCTGGGGCGGGGGCGGGTGGGCGCCGGGGAGCCGCTGAAGTTTGAGAGTCAGAGAAGGACCGAGTTTCCGGGGAGGAAAAGTGTGCTGGCGAGGAGCGGGTTCTGCTGGAGGAGACTGACATTCCTGCCTCTCGCAGCCGACCTAACTTCGCGGGGGCGGCTGGAGAACTTTTTGTGGCGACGTGCTGCGTCCCAAACGTCGGGGGGCCTTGGTGGCCCTGGCGGGATGCAGCGGCGGGCGGGGCAGTCCTCACGGGGCGGTGGTCGTGCGGCGTGTGGAAGGGAAGTTGTGTGCGCCGTGGCGGCGGCTCTTTACGGTGGGGAAGGGGCGGTGGTCCGAAAAGGGGTTTGTGGGAAGGGGAGAGGCTCTGAGGTTGGGAGGAGTTGTTAGGTCAAGGTTGTGGGGAGATACAGGTGTTCACTTCGGTGGAAGCTCTTGAGAAGGCTGGCGAGCAAAGAGTTCCTCCCGCCTTGGGATGCCACCGTTATGGCACACTGCTAAGCAAAGTTGTTTGCTGCTATTCTTATGTATTTGTAACGGTGATTTGGTTGTTACTAAAAATGAGAGCAAATAGTGACTGTGACCACTGAGGAAGAACTCCTCTTTTCTGTGCAGCAGATGAAGCAGTGATTCCCAGTAACTGTCTTAACTCTGAGGGTCAGGTTTCTCTTGGTCATTTAAAGCACGCTGCATTTCGAAGGGGTGTAAGACTGGGGAGAGGTCTGGGAGCATCTCTCAAAAGGTACTTTGGTTATCTTGCCCACAGAAATCGCTGTGTAAGTAAAAACCGAACGAGCAGACGACTGAGTTTCCCTGCTTGCTTTAGGCAGTTAGTCTCCCTCTGAAAGTTTCCTGTGCCCCAGGGATGGGAAGATTTCCTAATCTTCGTGTTGGCAGCAATACACACAGTTCCCATAGGATTTTGAGGTGGCAGGCCTTGATGTAGCAAAACAAAAAAATTATCGGAGAGATGCTGTTTTGTTCAGAGAGATTTTTCTGAGGAGTTACATTAAAGATTTTGTTGCTGTGACAAGAAACATCTAAAAGGCGTAGAATTATAGCTTGGTTAAGGAACAGCAGTAACTGGAATTGAAGTTTTATAATAACTTGATTTGTTAATCATTTGGTTGTAATATCTGATAAAATAAAAACATCTGAAGGAGGATGTTTTAATGTTTACAGAACATTTGGATTTCATATTGGAACGGAGGGTTGAAATGTATTGAGGTATTATGTAACTTCGGGGTGGTTGACTTTGAAAATCAAAGTAGTTTTGGATTTTTGATGGACTCCCAGGAATCAGTGAACTGTGGCTGAATGTGCATCCTGATGACTTTGTAAGATTTTTTTTTTTTTTTGTATCTGAGATAATAGAGGAAGTTAGATTTGGTGTGTCTGTAGCTCTAGTTCTGTGACTTTGTCATTAAAACAAATAATTGCCACTTTTGCTGTCAGATCTACCAAACCGAGCACCAAGTAACATCTACTCTTGTGAGCAAAGTGATGAAGGTTCTGCTAGATGGTGCTATTTGATTTAAATAAATTTCTTCCATTCATTATAATTGGCACCAGAAATTCGGGACTGGCTTGGCTTTTGAACTAAATATAGGTAAAGAGACCACCTTTGGAGAATTGACTATGATTGCTTTGGGTTAATTGTTGCACTAATTTCTAGGTGAATGTTTGAATATAAGAAAAACCTTGAAGTAGGTTCTTTTTAGGAGCCCTGGTGGCACAGCGTTTAAGCGCTGGGCTGCTAACCAAAAGGTCAGCAGTTTGAACCCACCAGCCAGTCGGTGGGAGAAAGATGTGGCAGTCTGCTTCAGTAAAGGTTACAGCCTTGGAAGCCTGTGGGGCAGTTCTACTCTCTTATAGGCAGCTATGAGTTGGAATCGACTCGAAAGCAATGGATTAGGTTCTGTTTTATAAAATAAACTTTTTTTTTAGTGGGGGAGTTGATCTGATCACTCAGTTTTCCCCTTTATGTTTATTTGGGACTTTAATGGTACAATTTTACAACAGGGTAGTAACTTCTGAAGATAGAATCTTGAAGTTATCTTTAAAATGGTTGCCGCCAGATTTTTTTTTTAAACTATTAAGGTGGCAGATTTTAAAAGGTACCTGAACAAAGAATTTTGTTTTAGTAAGCAAATTAGGACTGGTGCTTGTTTTAAAAATCACAGGAGTAATTTATTTTCTGTAATAAATATGTAGTATGTATTTTAATAAAATTTTTGAAAAATGAGTCATTTTAAATAATGGCATTAACGTGAAGTAAAAATATTGTTTTTATAATTTATCAAGAAATGTGTTTTCTAACGTGAGTTCTTAGTGGATAGCTGACAACTTCTTACCTATATATCTTTGCTTTCTCTTTCACTAAGTCACTACATGGAGTATTTAACGTTAATTTTTAGATTTTACGCAGTTCCTACAATTTCAGTGTACAATTCTGAACATAACAATGGTCAGGGTTAGGCTAATTACTTGTTTTGTTGTTTTTTTAAACCAGACAGATCAAGTCTATACGAAGGTTTGGATTAGATTTAATTATAGAGGGAGTGATTGAAAATCTTTGGAGGGAGGTGGGATGTTTGTGTAGAAATTTAAATTCTGATCCTGTTAGGTCATTTCCCCCTTTAGCAGTTCTCATAGCATACTGTAGATTTTCTTTGTAACACTGATTACAGTAATTAAATAACTATGTAATTGGTTATTTAATGTCTGTCTTCCTGTAAAATGTAAGTTTCTTGAGTGTAGGAATGATACTTCCGATTTATTTTCCGAGATATCTTTGGCATTAAGAACAGTGTCTTATGTTGTAAGTATCAAATAAATACTTGTTGAATAAATGAAGAAGTTAAACTCAGGAATTTTTTAATGTGAAAAATATTTTTTAAAATAGCCTTCAAAATAAGGACTTGGAAGTTTGAGTTTCACATTTTGTAGCTTAGGTGTATTTCAACAATATCCAACAACAACAGCAACAATGTAACAGTAACTATTATCTATTTATATATTTGCCATCTATGTGCCAGTCATTGTGTTCAGCATTTTATGTACAGTTTCTCTAATTCTCCCAGCAGTTCTGCAAGATAGGTGATATTTTTTCTCCATTAAAGAAACAAGGAAGTACAATTGTTGTGGAAAACAGTATGGCAATTCCTCAAAAAATTTAAAATAGAACTGCTGTCTGACCCAGCAGTTCCGCTCCTAGGTATCTACCCTACCTGTTGCTGTTGAGTCGATTTGGGCTTACAGTGACCCTATAGGACAGAGTAGAACTGCCTCATAGGGTTTCTAGGGCTGTAATCTTTATGGAAGCCAACTGCCACTTCTTTTGTGGAGCGGCTAGTGGGTTCTAACTGCCGACCTTCTGGATAGCAGCTGAGTGCTTAACCACTTAGCCACCATGGCTCCTTAGGTTTATACCCTAGGGATCTAAAAGTAGTGAAGTGAACAGATACATGCATGCCTATGTTCATTACAGCAGTATTCACAATAGCAAAAAGGTAGAAACAACTGAAGTGCCTATCAACAGATGAATGGATGAACAGAATACATAGAATGGTACATGCATACAATGGAATACTACTCAAGTGTAAAGAGAAATGAAGTCCTGATACATGGGTGGTCCTTGAAGACATTATGCTGAGTGAAATAAGTCAGTCACAAAAGGACAAATTGTGTATGACCTTATTTATATGAAAAGATAAGAATAAGTAAATGTATAGAGACCAATGGCTATTAGTGGGACCAACGGCTATGATGGGAAGTGAGGGAAAGGAGAGAGGGAGTCATTCTCTTTCCATTTGAGGAGCCACTGATGGTTTCAAACTGCGGACCTTTCAGTTAGCAGTTGATTGCTGTAACCACTACACCACCAGGGCTCCTTAGTAGAACTGCCCCATAGGGTTTCCAGGGAGTGACCGGTGGATTTGAACTGCTGAACTTTTGATTAGCAGCCATAGCTCTTAACCACTGCTCCACCAGGGCTCCAGTTGAGGGTGGGGAGTGGGGGGAGGAAGAGACGGAATCATTCTCTGGGAAGTAGTGGGTTTATGTTTACAGTGATGGGAAAATTCTCATCAGTTAAGGGTAGTGGTGGCACAAGTTGACAAGTGTAACTGATATCACTAAGTTGTACACTAGGAAAAGGGTGAAATGGCAAATACTATATTACGTATAATTTTACAGTAACAGCAACAAAAAAATTAAAAAGAGGCCAAAGTTGCTGATACTACTTAGGTCCAGGGTCCTGGCTTCATGGGACTGTCCAGTTAGTTGGCCTAATACTGTTTTTAGAGTCATTATTTCACTCCCTAGTTTGGTGAGTAGTGCCTGGGGTCTTAAAAACTTGCAAGTAGTCATCCAAAATACAACAATTGGTCTCTATTCACCTGGAGCAACAGAGGAGGAAAGAGACCTAGGAATCAGAGAAGAAACTGGACTGCAGGTCTGATTGTCTCCGTGAATTACTGCCCCCCTTGCCGTGAGACCAGAACTGGATGGTGCCTGGCCTCCATTACTGAACGTTTTGATCAAGGAATCAGTAGGTGAATCCTGATCAAAAGGGGGGAAATGTGGAAAAGAATATTAAATTCTTACAGAATCTATATTCGCTGGACCTATTGAGACAGGAGGAACCCCTGAACCTATCACTCTGAGAAAACCTTCACACATTAAGTGAAATTTTCCCTTGAAGTAATCTTTAAACTAAACATTTTAGCTAAATAAGTAAAGACTGTTGGCCATGAGTATTGTTTTTTTAAAGAATTATCTACATGAGATCAAATTGACAACAGTAACTCTAAAGCATATACAAGGAGTTTGGGGGTAGTGAGTCTAAATCAATGGTGGTAAAATAATATGGGTAGAGATAGTGAGAATGGTGACATAAGGTGAAGAACATAACCAGTGTTACTGAATTGTACATTTAGAAATTGTTGAATGGGTGTATGTTCTGCTATGTATATTTTCACCAAAATTAAAAAAAATAAGGAAACTAAGACTCTGAATGGTTAAGTAACTTGCTCAGTGATACATTGCTAGAAAATAAGAAATCTGGATTTCTAACACAGCTTTCTTTAACTTTAGGAACTGTGGTTGAAGCTGAAAGACATTTTTCAGTATACCAGATTGCCTCCCTGATCTCGGGTAGGATGCTACAGATTTAGGGAACAGAGTTACATAATCAGATATAACAGACTTTAAAGATTTGATCAGATATGTGATCTTAACCATTGGTGCACCCTGATGCTTATACCCTCCATTTTGGCAGACTGCAGATATGTGTGTGGCCTAAGAGAAATTTTAGGAGTGAAAGACAGAAACCTAATAATGAGGAATGCCTTGTGACTTCAGATTTTTTTTTCTAGGAATTCTGTTTGATCACTTAAGTTTTAAAACTAAGCATAGTAATTGTGAACAATTCCTGTATGAAATATTGCTGAACATTAAGCTAACACTGTACCCCAAACAAGAATAACTGGTATCTGCAAATAGATGAGTAGCGGTATTAGTTTTTTATTAAGCTAATTTGACCCTTTTAAAATTATGTAATAGCACAGAAAGATAAATCTGCTATAAAGCCAAGTTGAACATGAAGTATTTAATACATAGTAGACACTCAGTGATATTTATTAAGAAACTGCAGAAATCAAACTGTACATCTAACTTGGGGCTCTGGAAAGTAATTGTGGTCTTTAAATTGTGAAACTTTTAGTCGAATATACCAAGAAACAAATATCATATGCCCATTTTTAAGTGGTTACAATCTGATGAACATTTAAATACTCCATATAAAAGAGAGAGCTTATAGGGATTAGTATCTACTAGCATCACTTTATCTCCTCCTGTTTTTGCTATTAAGGTACCCCCCTAAAAATTATAAATCTTTTGTTTTCTTCCTTTCTGAAGGAAGTGAAGTTAAGGCAAGCAAAACAATGCGAGTCTCTTCAGAAACTTGTATAACAAGCATCTGTGGTAATACAATTCAAGATTTCTAAAACCAGTGAAGGAGTACCTTCATGAGTACGAAATATGCTGTATTAAGTTGACTCTCCTCCCAATCCTCAGGATATTTCCTCCAAAATAGTAAACAGCTTCTATCTAAAATGCATCTTAGCTGTGAGAGTTTTCCTTTAGCTTGATCTCTTTTCCATCAGTTTAAGACACGTATCAAAAAAACTGTTTTCGAAGGAACAAACCTAAAGAAAGAAAATGTGTAAGATGTTGGGGGTCAGTTTTAGTATTGTTTATCCAGAGATTTACTGTGATTCTTAGAAACAATATTAATATTGTAAAGTATTTTTTCAGAGCTGTGAGAGAAAAAGTTAAAGGCTTATTCCCACATTTTCAAAGCCATTTTGCCACGTAAAACCAATTCAGCATGAAAAAAAATGGTTAAATTTTACTTGGAGTGCAGTAGTGGACCAAATGTGTCTTATATCTTAACTACTACTGGAGAGTATAATTACTTTGTTTTAAAATTAGAACATACTCTGTGGGACAGGGGTTGGGATACCCAGCTTGCAGTTTATTAACATTTCACCTCAAGAGTTTAGAGTTGGAAGTAAAATTTGGGAAAAAGCCAGCTTGAATTTAGAATCTTCTTCATTCCACAGAAACCACAACTGTTATATTAGTATTGGGACATTGGCTTGAGGACTTAAGTACTGGAATTAAAGACATGATGTTATTGCTGGGAATATTTAATTTTAAAATATGAATCGAAGATATTTATGACTTTATTTTGTAATACATGGGAATATACTATTGTGTGTACATTACTGCTTTGACATTGCTATGGCAATGACAGGAAATATTTGCATGATAGTGACATTTTATTGGTTAGTTACATGTAAGTTTCTGTAAATGTATGATAAAATATTATGTTTATTAGTAACTTATTTTTTTTTCCCAGAGGAAGGACTTAAAATAGCATTAAAGCTTGAGAGTAAGATAACGTTTGTTAATATCTGAAGAGAGCTGGGAATAAAAATTGAGTGACTACATTCAGATTTTAAACTTTGCTTATCATATTTTGTATATATTTTACATATGTAACATCTATTCGTATAGTGTTTTGTTAACATATGTACATCACATAATTAGGACTATGGAAGTTATTTGACTATTATACCAAAACCTCGTGTATGTTACAAAAGGTGACCCGAAGAGTGGCCCATCAAGATTTACATTCTGCTTGTTTTTAGTAATGTTACAAAAATTACAGAGATTGTTCTTACCTTCCCCAAACTGTGTATCTTACTCACTGTGTAAGGATATTGAAAAACAGGTAGGAAAATGGACCACCTAGGGAAGAATAAACTTTTTCCAGGTAACTTAATAGCCCTGGAGGCTGCCCAAATTTATGGTTGGTCATAATGGATAAATGGCAATTTTTGTCAGAGTAGGTTGATAGTTAAAGATTTTGAAAAGTGGAGTTAATAGTATCCTTGTAATATTGACAGAATCAAAAAATTATCTGGACTCAGAACAGCCTAGGCAGTCCCACTGCAGTGGAGGAATTCACATTCATTCTTAGTTTACCTTTAAAAGATAAACTTGAGTTGGTGTCATATCTTCAGTAATGACAAAACTACTGTCATATTACTTTAAGAATTTCGATTATATTTTCTTGTAGGGCCCTAAGCAGCTTTCAGACAATAATGAGCCATCATAACATTTTTAAATCACAACTCAGCTACAGTGAGCTTGAACCAGTGACCTGGCAATCTCTTATTTTGGTCTTCTGTATTAGTTTTGCTTCATGAGCATAATGTCAAACAAGTAGTTCAGCAGAGAAACGTTCAGACTGAAGAATAGCACTTTGTTCTTTTTTTCTTTTTTGAAGAAATTATTTGTAAAGAATATAGTTTTAATTACTAATACAGCTTTAATTATTAGTATAATCTAAGCCATATTAAAATACTGATGAAATATTTGTGAAGGCAAAAATATAGCCCTTTTTATCTCTAATAGATGAACATTTATCTGAGACTCTGTCCATGTAAGTTAGAGAGGAGTTGATGCCAAAAATAGGCTCTCACCTGAAATAAATGTGATCTGATATTTCCCTTTATTCTCCTTTTATTTACCTACCTCAAACTTGAGAATAACTTAAAGCTAGTTTTTGATGGAAAAAAGCTAGATAAATAAATTACTTTATTAAAATAATTTTATTTAAGCAGGATTAAAACAAATGTTTTCTGTAAAATAGCAAAATCCTAAATACTATATAGTTTGTGTAGTTCTGTCATAAAGTTATTGTTAATAGTAATAATGACAGCAGTGCTATTATTTAAATATTTTGTTTATGTTTAGCACTTTACTTGCATTGTCTCATTAAATCCCCTCAAGAACCCAGTAGGTTGTAGATACTACTCTTAATAGTACAGAAGAAAACAAAAAAGGAGTGTTTATTATGCTTTCCGCTGCAGGTATCAAAACTGGAGATCAAAGAATGTCTTAATTAATTGGGTTTAAAAATAAATCTCACATAACCGGATGTCTGGAGGAGGTAGTTTGACAGTTGATTTAGTGGATCAAGAATATCAGAGTTCAGATCAGCCTCTCTGTCATCCTCATGGTCTTCCTCAAAATGCAAGAGGGCTGCATCGGGCTCCAACCAAACATCACTCCTCCTACTGCCAAGTGTAAAGTCAGGGTTTTTTCTTCTTCATGTCTCATCAAGCAGGGATGAAAACCTTTTCATGAAGTTGCTTAGCAGATATCCTCTTATGCTTTATTGGTGAGAACTGTAAAATGCCCTCCCCCTAAAGCAATTACTGGCAAAGGTAAGGAGATTACCCTGATTGCCTTAAATCAGTCATTGTTCATCCCCTGGGCTGGGAACATTTCTCCCCTGTACCTGAACTACCTAAACAAAACCATGGATGTTTTAGAAGGAAGGTGTATCTTAAGGATATGGGAAGAATAAAATGGGTTTCTGCTTTCATGGAACTTTTTTTTCAAGGTGGAGTGAGAAACATGTATTACTAAACAAGTAAGCATGTACTAGGCAATTTCAGATAGTTATAAGTGTATAAGTGTATAAGCTATAAAAGTAATAAAATCGGATTATATAATATAGAGAGTGACTGGGAGGCTACATAAGATTGGGTAGTAAGGGGAAGGTTCTCGGGGGAAAAGGGACATTTAAGCAGAAACCTGAGTAGTAGTGAAAGAACCAGTCATGGGAAGACTTGGGGTTAGAGCATTTCAGTTAGAGGGATCAGGTCTAAACCACTGCAGCTGAGGAAACCTCAGCATCAGCATCGTAGTTAAAAATCCCGTTGACGATGGATTGATTCTGACTCAGCGATCCTGTAGGGTAGAGTAGAGCTGCCCCATAGGGTTTCCAAGGCTGTAATCTTTAGGGAAGCAGACTGCCACATCTTTCCGCCCCCAAGTGGCTGATGAGTTTAACCATTCGGTTAGCAGTCGAGTGCTTAACCACTTCACTGTCAGGGCTTCTCCCCTAAAAATAGGGCTGATTATCTAGTATTACCTACTAAAATCCAGAGATACAGGTGTCTCTCACATGAAGACGGAGCCCTGGTGGCGCAGTGGGTAAGTGTTCGGCTGCTAACCAAAGGTCAGCAGTTCAAATCCACCAACCATTCTTTGGAAACCCTATGGGGCAGTTTTACTTCTATGCTGTAGGGTCGCTGAGTCAGAATCAACTCAACGGCCATGGGTTTGATTTTTGGTAACATGAGTACAGTGGGGTATATGGCTTTTACAATGATGTTGATAATAGAAATATTTAAGATTTACTGAGCACTTAAGGCCTAATGGATTGACAAAGGATGGTATAGCTGGGATTATTATTTCACCTGTACCTCCCTAATTGGATTAGTCCCTTTTATTCTGTGCTCTCATAGAAACCTCTGTTTTTTCTCTAGAAATTATTTGTGTGATGTTTGGTTTAATGTCTCATCTCCCACTTAGATTGGAAGCTCCGTGAGGATAAGGACCTTGTGGTCTTCTTCACCATTCTATTCCCTCTGCTTAGAACAGGGGCTGGAACGTGGTTAGATATTTATGGAATAAATGAATGAAGGATGGAACCTATTGTAAATAAGTCACAACAGATTATCGCTAGAAGGAGCTCATTTTTTCCTGTGTTTCTAATACTTGGTATCAGGATCGACATATAATTGCCTAAGAAATGTTATCTCTAATATAGGCATTTAGCAGTTTCTGTTGAATTTCAGGCCTGCTGACTACAGGAGTTTACCTAGTTGTATTCCTATGAAATGTGTGTATATTTTTAATACAGATTTTTGGTAGAATCTCTTTTTTTTCTGTGTTTTAACAGATTTGATAATGTAAATGAAAAATTTGACAGTTATCAAGGTATTTCAATGTACCTTAAATATTTAAGCCTCACACTAATCCTGTGAGATAGATGGTATCCCCATTGACTACTGAGATTTATAAATGGAAATACACTTAATGCATCCAAGATTATACAGCTAATATGTGGGAGAGCTGATCCACAGTTAGATTTTTTTTTGTTCCAAAGTCAGTGTTCCTTTCAGTTTACTAAAGCTGCCTCTTTTAAGATGAGAGATTCACACATACGTATATTTAAAGAACGTGTAGATACGCATCTGCTTCAGTAGAGAATGGATTAGATGATAGTTAAAAGTTTATGCCAGTACTTTGGTTAAATGAGAAACATTGCTGTAGTGTGAGTTAAACACCTGGGAAAAAACAAACACACAAAAAAAACCAAACTGTTGCTGTTAAACTGATTCCATCTCCTAGTGACCCTGTAGAACAGAGTAGAACTGCCCCATAGGGTTTCCAAAGAGCAGCTGGTGGATTCAAACTGTTGACTTTTTTGGTTAGTAGCAAACACTTAACCCCACTGCGCCACCAGGGAGGGCCCTGAGTTAAATATAGTCCTATACAATTACTTTAAAAGTGCCACATAATAATAAAATATGATTTTTGTTCAAAATCCTTATGCTTTTGTTTTATAAATGAATTAGTATGGAATTTAAGTTGGTTTTGGTTTTCTAATTTGTGGGAAGACTTAGGCCAGTTTGGATCAATGAACTCTTCTCTATTCCTTTGCTGATTAGTTCCAATTTGGAGAGGTGGAGTGGGCATAGAAAAAAGGAAGACTTTTTTCCTTGCATGCCTCTCTCACTAAGGGAGGAAAAATCTTTTGATATGGTTATCGATAGACTATTCTTGTTTAATTCTTACAGCAACTTCATGAAGTAGATATAATCCTCATTTTACATATGGAGAAACTGAGTCTCACAGAGGTTATATACCTTGTCCAAGGCCACCCAGTAAGTTACATAGTCTGAATTCAAACTCAGGTTTCTGACTCTACTGCCCATTTTAACCACTTTGCCTCATTGCGTCTAATTGTTTAACATGGGGAAACATTTGTAATGGGAGTTATAGGGGGATGCTTGGGTACTTCTCTTCACATGTATCCATCAGTTTTAGTTGGGGGCAGGGGGCATTAGGGAAGAAGAGAGAGAGTAAGGAAAGATTATTGGCAGTTCACAGTTGTTAAAAAGGTGAACAAAATTTTTGGGACCAAAGAGCTCCACAAATAGATCCAAATTCTTTAGCCAGCATCTGATTTAACAGATTGGATGTAATGTTTGTCAGAGAGGAAAATGAAATTAGTAACTCAGGGTATGATTTCAGGTAGAGCTGTTGCCCCACTCTTCTTTCTGTATCTAGAGACAAAGTAATCTGGCGTAAATTACTTGGTAAAATTTGGAATCAGAAATAAATAGAAGAAGAATATATAATGTCTAGAAAAAAACTTTCTCCCCTAATTATGAGCCTCCCTGTCTCTTCCAACCAGCATATGGCCTGTTGATTTTTTTGTTTGTTTTTGAACTTTGGCATCTGCAAAGTTCATGTGGCCCGGGAGCAACAGTACAACCTTACTGGGTCTACTACCTAGTAATTTCTGTAGTAATGACTATTAGAAAAAAATAGAAACAATTCATTTGCTGCATTTTTTTTTACAGCATCCTGTGCTATTTGGCATTTATAATTGGATTACAATCACATGCTGATTATACTTTGTCAGTTCATTTAAACAATAGCTATTATTAGGAAGCTATTAAGGTGTTTCAATATGCATTTTTTTTTACCCTGAATTAAAATTAGTGACTGATACTGTTATTCCTTCCTTTAGAAATATTATAATCGAAAACATGAGTGAGATTTTTACCATAAAATACATCACGCACACACACACACACCCACCCACCCTTGTCTATTACCTAGTAGTAGGTACATTACACATATGAACCTGTGTGTGTGTATTGGGAGTAGTTTTCAGATAGCACTTTATCTTGGGAAATGACTTACTAATTCATTTTGAGTTTGGATTGGTACCAGGTCATTTATGTAAATGAGTTGGATTTATAAATACAGGGCCAGAAAGATTTAGGGTATAGGCAAGTTTTTACTAAAACATTAAAAATTGTTGTTACTTTCCTGTACCATTGACCTGAGGAACTGATACTGTAGCAATTACTGGCAAAAATGCTGCTAGATGACAAAATGTTTTTGTGTCTGTATTTGTCAGGTCCCCAGTAGGAAACAGATGGCACCCTTAAAGGGATAATTGAAGAGAGTTTAATAAAAGTTTGTGCAGGATTAAAACCAACAAGGGATGAAGAAACACCCAGGCATTAACAACAAGGGAACCCTTACCACCCTTAGGTCTGAAAGGGTAAGAGGAGAAAGCAGTTACCAGAATGTGGTGAGAGCTGTGGTCGTTGAAGAGGGGCCAACCTCCTGGAGCTGTGGTTTTACGAAGAGGACCACAGCCGCTGTCAAACCCACCGTTAAACAGAGGCTTGAGGCCTGGCAGGGAAAAGGCCTTCTTTCTCCTCTTGCCCTCTGAGCTGTTGGAACTTCCTTTCTGCAGAACCCAGTTGAGAGCCAGTGGGCAACGGAACCCAGGCAATATAGTCTATAGACCAGCCTCCCAAGGTCACAGCAGGGCAGAAAGGGTAGATGGTAGAACTGGCTGGCCAAATGGAAAATATCCAGCACATGCTCAATTTTTATTTATTTATTTTTTAAAATTTGAAACAAGTCTTCCAGTTCTTTGTATAAAATGACCTAAGAAAATAGAGCATTTTAAAAAGTTTTTTCTTTTTACATTTTCAAAAGAGCATTTAAAATGTTTTTTAAACATGTTTATTTTATGGTAGAATAAATTTTATGTGATGAGTATTACATTCATCCTGCTTTCCATTGTCTCCCCATTGCTTTATTCATTTAGAAATGTTAATTGTTACATGTCAGCCTCTTTTGAGCCTCCCTGAATCAGATCTGAACAACACCACAGTCTCTGTCTTCCAGAAGCTCACTATCCAGAGGGGGCACTCTGTCAGTGATTACCACACCGGGTACCGGGTACTGTAATCGGTTTGCAGAAGGTGCTGTGGGAGTTCTGAGGAAGTCCACTGAATCTATCCTAGGGCTGTGAGAGTGTCAAGAGAGGATGTATATTAAAAGACAGATAGGCATTAGCCATAGTGGGGGTTGGGCAAGTAAAGAATATTCTAGAGAGAGAGAGAGAGAGAGAGGCATGTACACAGCAATATGGAGGCATTGAAGAGTGTGGTATATTTGATGAACTCAAGAACACCAGGATGGCTAGATGTACTGTAGGGGATAAGTCTGGCAAATTAAACAGGAACTATTTCAGGAATGTCCTTGAATGAGAGTTTGACCTGGGAGAAGTTGATAAGCATTTTAAACTGAAAAATTGTATCTTCTGTAGTGCATTTTAGAAGAATCATTCTGGAAGCAATGTGGAAGGTAGGCTAAAGAGGGGGATAGATCCATTAAAGCTATTGTAATAATGAAGTTGCACTAATGATACAAATGTTTATGTCCTCATCATTTTTCTACACCACTGGCGGTACAGTGGATGTTTTAGGATATGGAATAGAAAGTACTTGGTGGCTTAAATGTAAAAAAAAAAATCAGGATTTTTCAGATGGTTGTTATTGTGGGTAGAAGTTTCAGTCAGAGTTTGAGGGAATACAGGAAGAAGGGTAGGTTGATTTAAGGGGGAAGATGATGAGTTCAGTTTAAGGTGCCATTCAGACATAAAGTGGAGGAGTTTAGGAGGAAATTGGATAGGTGGCTCCCGAGCTTAGGGGAGAAGTGTAGGCTACAGATGCAGAAGAATGGGGAGAGACCAGTAACATAAGCATAAGGTGCCTGTGTTTTAGGTATTATATCTGAGTAGATATTATATTTTATTTCATTCTCTATAGTGCTGTGAAGTTAGTATAATGTCTCCATTTTACAGCTGAGGAAACAGTCTTTAAGAAAATAAGTAATTTAGTCAAGTCACATATATCAGAACTGGAGTATGAACTCAGGCTTAGTTTAGTCTTTCTCTCTTTTAAAAAAATAACTTTATTGAGGTATGGTATTTATTCACAAAAGCACACATACCGTAAGTGTAATAAATAGCTTGATGAATTTTCACAAACTGAATACACCAGTGAACCCAAGCACCCAGGTCAAGACAAAGAACATTTTCAGCACTCGAGAAGCTCCTCATATGCTTCACCCCTGACTTTTAACAGCATAGATTATTTTTGCCTGGTTTTGCCCCATATATATGGCCCATTTTTTCTTTGTACTGTGTATCATTTGAAGCCACAAGACGGTAGTAAAACCATTCTTCATGGGAATGTCCAGGGAAAGGATGTGAAGAGATCAAATATGGAACCCTGGGGAACATTTAAGAGGTAGGTAGAAGAAGAGTTTGAGATTGGGGTTGAAAAGGAACACCAGAGAGATATGAAGAAACTCATAAGGGATTGGCATCACAGAAGTCAAGGAAAGGGAGTTTCGAGAGTTGAAGTGTGATTTACCATCTCAGACATCGTAAAATTAACGTGAAGTTTGAATAAAGGTTGAAAAGTGTCCCCTAGATTTTTAAATTAAGCAGTCATATGTGACCTTAGGGAAAACAGTTTCAGTGGAGTGGCTGAACACAAGCTAGCATGCAGTGGTTTGAGGAGTGGATATGAGGTAATGGAGTGGAGACATCGCATGTGAATGGCCTCCACTTGAGAAAGGAAGGTTAGAGAGAAGACTAACTTGAAGAGGATATAGATTTTTGACTTGGGGAATTTTATGAAGGTAGGGTTTAATTGGGGGGTTAATTTGATTATATCACCTGGCAGGAAGGTTTTGTTAACTGCCTTGCACAGTTTTTGTTTTTCTTTTGAAGAGTGACAATACTGGGATGCCATAAGGGACATGGAAGGGAAAGAAGGAAGTAGGTAAAGTGTTTTTAGCTTTTGTAGATGGGCTTTGGAAGTGAGTGTGAGTATATGAATTTAATAGTTGTGCTGACATGTTTTGGTGTAGTCACAATTGCTAGCTTTTGTCAACTGATTTTTAAAAGCTTTTTTGAATCTTAGGAGGTGATGATTACAATAAAGGAATCATTTCCAAATGATGACTGTGGTACAGTTAAGAAAATCAAATTAATAATTTCCTGCTGTGGTTACCGATCAGTAGGCATTTAGTCTTTAAAGCAAAAGTTTTTTGGGAAAAAGAAATGTATTTTTAAATCTCCTCTGGTTAGCAAACTTCAGCTTTACCCAATAAAGTTTCTCTAAATCTCCTTTCTACTTTTTAAATTTGTAGAAGGGCCAATTGAGAATACTTGAGAAAACCCCCATACACAGGGTACAAAATTGAGTTAATTTGATTAGCTTACTAGTACTCTTTAAAATGCTTTTTATTGTTCAAGTAATTAATGTTCATAGTAAAATAAATTAGAAAATACAAACAAAAAGAAAAAAAAACCATATGACTTTCCACACTTTTTTTTAATATCCATACCTGCATGTGAAATTTTTGATATTATTTAATGAAGTCAAGAACCACCTTTTTAAGTGAGAGAGAAAAAGGCAGCAAAAAGTTTTGTGAGCATTTATTATTTTCCAAGTTCCCAATAAATCCCTTCCTCAAATACAAAAGTTAAAAAAAAAAAAAAACTTTTAAATTTATTTTATTCATTCACTTATTCAATACTTACTTAAGGTCCTGCTCTGTGCCAGGCACTGTATAAGGAAGTGGGCATGTAACAGCAAGGGAAACCTTGCCAGAGAAGTAAACAGGGCTTTTGGCATAGGGAACGGTTTGTGCTTGGGAGAAATCCAAAAGTGAGAAAGACCATGACCCTTTCTAGAAACAGAAAGGTCAGTAGTGCTGTAGTGTCTTTGTGGTTGCGGAGGAGTGTTTTTGGAATGGTGGGTAGAGGCTGCAGAAATAAGCAATGGCTAATTGTTGAAGCCCAGGGTAAGAATTCTGAATCCATTCTGAGGTCATTGGTGCTATCTGTTGAGTTGTAAGTAGGGAAGTGATTTGATCAGAGTTTACTTTCTACTGTTCTGAAAACAGGAAACAAATAACATGAGATGTTAAAAAATATCAACTCCATTTTACCCAGATGTAATAAAGCACAGATGGATTGATAAATAGCTTTTGTCATTTGTAACAAGTTTAAGCTCAAAGGAAAGCAGATGGATATATTGAAATGATAAAAATATATCAAAATGATATTTTATCTAAAATATAGTAAATAGGGTTTATTATTGGTATTTTATTTTTACCTAATATTCATGTAATAAAATATATATTTATACACTTTCAGTGGGGAAGTTTACAATATACTTTAAGAATTGTCATTTGTAAAACAATTCTGTATTCAGAATTATTATTTAAAAATGTAAGTTAAAATAAGCCCTATGTAATATATCATTAATAGCATATTTCTTTTGAATAAATCTCATGACTTTATTAGAGCCTTCAAATGCAACTGATGGAGTTAGAGTTGCCGTTTATTTTTGCTATATAGTCATAAAAGATGCACTAAGTTAACTTCTGTCAATATATATTTAATATAATTTGTAAAATCCAGCCTGAGATGAATTAACAAGTTTACAGCTGGTGCTGTTCTAAGCAAAACTCAGGCATTTTCACTTGATCATTAATTTAGTGTGCTTATATTCATTTAAAATCAACAATGAGGAGCATATGCAGGCCAATTTGATTTTTCTCTTGGGACCTTAAGTAGCATTTATTTATTTGACACACCTTCCAGTAAGAACAGTGGTCTTAATATCAGTTGTAAAATAACCAGTTATTGATAGGAGAGGTAGTGATGACTGGCTTAAGAATGTAGCATACCATCTTTAAATGTTTGTTCTTATAAATATTCCTCAAATATAGAAAAATGCTTCTACTTTATGAGCCTTTGTAAGTCCATTTTACTTGCTGGTTGATGTCTAATAGCATGTGATGAGTACTGGGAATTTATTTATGTTACACATACAGTTCTCATCTGTTTTACTCTCCAAAAGGCTAGGAGCTTTGAAATATACAAGAATTGTGTATATATTACATTTAGAATGGAGCTGCGAGAAGGAGATATTTGTGTCAAACTGCAGACTTAAAACCAAGATGAAAAAAAAATTTTTTTAGGTTTACTGGCTATTTAAGGAACTAAAGATTGTGTAGAGATATTCTGTTACATTGTCTGTTTATCACATTAAAAAAAAAAAGTAGTTAATATGGAAGTAATACAACAACTTAAAATAATGGCCTTTTTACCACTGTATTTAAGAAATAATCAAAGGCAAAGAAACAGGTCGGGGTTGGTGTCATTCTTCTCTATCATCTACCAGTTTAGTTAAGTAGCTTCAACTCAGCTAAAGCAGAATCTTAATTCCCATTTCTAATCAGAAAATGCCATCCTTTCATCCATTTACTTTAAATGAGTAGGTATTTATGGTACAGCTTGTTCATTTCTAATTGTCTTTAGTTAGATTTGGTTTTTTCAGGTATTTGGAAGGCTGATGATGCTTTCAATAATTTTGGACTTCCTTTCCGTTGACAGGGCAGAGAATATTTTCATATCTTTTAAAATATGAGGATATTTAACTACTTGAAATAGGTGCTATTTAGTATCCAGGACCCTAGTAAGACAAAAATTAGCCACTGCAACTGAGACTTATGGGAGATCTTTCAGTTTCCTAAGTTACATTGCTACAGACACTGTTCTGTTTTGAGGAGGAGGTAGTCTGTTTGTGGCATTTGGTCATTTCAAAGTGAGTTATATAGAAAGGAGAAAGGAATCAATGAAGTATAGTTAATTGCTTGATTTTATAAGAGATATGATCTGTCAGCAGAAATGGAGAATTAAAAAAGACATTTCTTGCACCTGTTTGATTTTAAATAATCCATTAAAAAACAAAAAACCCAAACCCATTGCCATGGAGTCTATTCTGACTCATAGCGACCCTATAGGACAGAGTAGAACTGCCCCATAGGATTTCCAAGGAGTGGCTAGTAGATTCAAACATGCCGACCTTTTGGTTAGCAGCTGAGCTCTTAACCACTGCACCAATACATTTATATTATGTGAAATATGTAGTTTATTAGTGAGAATACTACAGTTTTAAAACTAGTGAGTTTCTGCCTGTGGGACTCTAATGGGGGTTTCTGACCCTTTCTGACCCTTCTTTTCCAGCTGTTGATGTATTGATGGGCATTCCCCACAACCATCATTTACTATGATTAAGAGACATTCATTTTCTCGTTTAAAATTCATGAGAGCCCTCTCTAGTTCCTCTATATTTGTTTATTAGTATATGACTAGTTCACTTTTCTGGCTGACTTCCAATTTGTATATTCTGTTTAGTGAAATTCTGAGATTTTTGGAGCCTTCATTTTTTTTTCCATTGATGATTGATAATATTTCATGTTGTTGATTGACAGTAAGATGAGCTTAATAAGACCCTTATCTATTATTGAGCATTCTGGGCATATTTATTTTGCTCAACAAAGAAGCATACAATATTTAACAGATCTTAGAATGTTTTAGAAATTTAAATTTTTTGAAATTTCCAAATTGGAAAGTCTTTAGATCTTTGATTTACTCTCTGATATTTCTTTCCTTCCAATAATGAGAGAATTATTTATTTAACTTTTAAAATCAGAAGTTGAATGTTTCTTGAATGTGCTGTTTTTTAAAATTATAAGAGATCACTTACACAGTAATGCAGGAGGCTAAAATAGCAGAGGGGAAGAGAAAAGGTGTCCTTTTTTTTTTTTTTTTTTTAATGCTGATTAGAAGGGCGTAAGATACTCTATTTTAGTAATAGGTGTATCTGCACAGAACTCAGTTGTACCTCTAGTCATGTTTCTTCTATATGAACCCACCCAGGTAACCGGGCTGCAAACATTATACCACATAGAACAGCAGCATTCAGATTACTTGTTTTGCTTTTATTTATTTGCACATGTAACTTATTGTACCTGTAAAAAGGGAAGTTCTTATTAAAAGCAACAAACAGGAAAAAGTAGCAAATTGTCATATCTATTCTGGAAGATTGTGATTCAGAGCTTAGTTAAAAAACAAGTTTGAGAGAGCCTACTTAATCTTGGTAAAGTTTTGATAGAAACTTGAATATGTAAAAACAGAACTATCTTATTAAAACCATCATTTACAGAATGCTAAGAGTATATTTATTAAATGTATTTGCTCAACTATTTAGTGGATGTGTTGGACCCCAGGCTGTAAATTATTATTACTCTGTTTCATAAAGACCACTAATTTTTAGTACATATTTATGTTGAATTATTTATCCATACTAAGGATCATGGTTTACCACTTTATTTTGAAAAGAGAGAATTACATATAGTTTTTGTTTTTAGAAATGGAGGAAGAAGAATTAAGAAAAAATTGAGGAAGCAGCTGGTTCAAAATCCATAACATCATAATAATTTTGCATATTTTAATTTCTGAAATAAATTTACATTATGGTTCTAATTGACTATGTTTTCTACTTTTGATGTAGCCTTTTAGGGATTACTATTAAGACTTTCTAATTGACATAAGTAGATGATATTAGAGATAACTTTGATGTCTTACATCAAATCAAAGACCATCTTAGGAGGCCAATTTTAATTTTAATTAATCCAATGCACTGCAGTGTTAAAAAGGAAACGTTTTTATTCTTCTGACATGATAATTGAAATGAGGATAGAAATATTCATTTCTTTTTTAAGTTAATATTATAATACAAGAAAAATCCATTTTGAGTTTTATCATATCACCTTTTCAAGTTATACTTGAAAAGCACCAACAGGGAGAGGACTCCCCTTATCGCCAAGGTCTCTACAAATAGTTCATTGTTCTCAAGGGAAAGGAAAAAAGTATCTTCTTAGTTGGATGATGACCTCTTCTATAGCTAGATGTGTTAAAGCCTGGAAACTGGAAAAAAAAAAAAAATCATATTACGTGAACTTTAACCATTTGGGTAAGATAATTGACTTTCTGTTTTTTAAGGGTCTTTACTGGAATGGTTAATGAAATGGATAAGCATTTTTGTCTGAAACTTATTAAGCCAGCCAGGAAATCTTTCTCTCTTACTTGGCATAAGTAAGGATCATTTTCCATATGATATTGCCAAAGGTTCAGTTGGCTGGCTATCACATGGATTGTTTTGTGATTGATTCTTGAGTACAATAATTCTATCCTATGAAAATATTAATCATTATTCTTTAAATCCATGGTTACCTAAAAAAGATAAAGTGTTCACATACAGTTTTTTAATAAACTATTAATATATTTGAATGATCTAAGGAACATAAGGATGTTAACCTGATAACTTCATCCATCTTCTTGCAGTTCGCATTATACTTCATTTTATGGACAAAGAATCTAAAGCAAAAGCAGTTAGAAACTTAAGGTCATACATTTTAGTATTTATAGAGTTCATCTTTGAACCTAGATGTTTCCATTAAGCATTAAAATTCTACTGGAAGTGATTTCATTTTGTTTCCTTACTAGATACACTTTCAGTGAAAAATAACAGGAGATAAAATGTTTATTATTTTGGCCGATCTTTTATCCAAAATGAAACTCCTTAAATTTCACCATTTAAGAGGAACCTGAGTTTTTACTTAGATTTCACCTAAACTATAAAAGGTCCAAGATTGGATTTCTTTTAAAATCTAGTCAATGTTGAAAATTTAAAAGATAAAATATAACTCAGGATTATGGTACCAGGGAATAAGTGTATTTCATTTTGTCACTCAGAATAAGAAGTCCACTATTCAGTAGAGAGAAAACTCAAGTAAGCCTGAAGATTTTTAGAGTTATAGATGTGTTTTTGACTGTTAAATTTATTTTAAAGGCACCATTTTTCTGTAGCTGTTTTTCAGTAATGAGAGTAAAGCATTCATTTTAAAAATGGAGCAGTAAGCGTGTATTTGATAAGAATTGCGTATTTTGGTAATGCCAAGTTATTTGTGATGCCTTTGCATATAACAGGATAGAAATTTATCATCTTATTTAATGATTCCCCTTGGTAATATCCTATGTTTTTTCTCTCTCACCAGTGTCTGTTAAGAATTTGTTTGTGCACCTGTATTTTTTTATTGTTATGTCTCAAAAGCGACAAATACCATCTTAACTGAAATACGGCTTTTTTTAATTCTCTAAAATTGTTACCTTTTATTTTCTCTTTTAGATTAAAAAGATAAATTAGTATAAAGGCTAATCCTTTAGAATTAGGTATTTGATTATGAGATTTAGTGTATCTGTCCATTTTCCACCAGCCGCTCCTTGGAAACCCTATGGAGCAGTTCTACTGTGTCCTATTGGGTCACTGTGAGTCGGAATTGACTTGATGGCAACAGGTTTGTTTTTAGTATCTGTTTGTTTATTTATTTATTTTGACTTTTAAGTGTAGAAGGTTGAGTTAATAATATTTAGTTCATGGCACAGTCTCATCATTGGTCCATATCAGGCCCTTCTACTGTTTAATTAGCATTCATTAATTCCTCCACTCATTCATTTATTCTTACTTACTCCTATTTCCCATGTTTACAACTTCCAGCTCCACAAGAAATCATTGTAATGTATTTGGTATGTTTCCCATTTGTTTTCTTGTAAAACACATAATCAGTTGTTTTGAGCGCAGTGTTCTTAATTTGCACAGTGTTTTTTATGCTATTGTTGTTAGGTGCCGTCGAATAGGTTCTGACTCATAGTGCCCTATGTACAACAGAACGAGACATTGCCCCGTCCTGCCCCGTGCTCACAATCACTGTTATGCTTGAGCCCATTGTTGCAGCCACTGTGTATTTTTTTAATTTTTTCAGGGAGCATTGTATTTTTAGGTCTATCCATCTTGCTGTTTATATATGTCCAGTCTTTATTACTAACTGTTGCAAAGGAGATTTACTGTTTTACATTGTTTTTTTGAGAATTCCTGTCTTCAAGTTCTTTGATTTTTTTTTTAAAGAGAGAATCCAACCTATTTGAAGATTTGCTAGTTCAGATTAACTACTTAAGTGCAAATTCAGTGATTTAAAAAAGTAAATAAATATCACACTTTGAAAGCATTGAGAAATCTAGGAGAGTATATTATTTACTTTAACTCATAGATTTTTTTAAATTCAGTAACTAATTAAAAAATAAAATTTATTTTATTTTCCATTAAGCACCAGAGTTAGTTTTTCTTTGTACTTGGCTATCTCATTGTGTACAACCTCAAATTTGGTAGGGATTAAGTAAATATGTTGATTCTGTTTGATACCACACACATACTGATTTGTAAATTGGCTTGGTCATTTGCAAATGTTAATTCCTGTTCTGGGGCCTAAATATTGCAAAATTATTTGGACATCAACCTAGAAACCAGAATTTATCTATTGCAAAAGCAATAAAAAATGTAATTTCCAGTTTACAATTTAGTTGTTGATAGCCCTTGCCCCCACCAACGTTATCCCTTTTTACCTCACTGCTATCATACATGGTAAGCATGTCAGATATTAGCTACATTTTAATAAAAGAGAAATTGAGAAATTGAGGTATTAAGTGGCTTGCACAAATTTACGTCGCTAGTACGTCATAGACAGGACTAGAAGTGGAGTCTTCTGACTTCTAAACCAATGTTCTTTATTCGGTACCTGTGTTTTCAAACTCTGTTCTAAAAGATTCTGAAGGAGATGATAATAGTATGGGATGGGGACCATGGGGACCATCTTATAGTAGCTCCACCATTAATGTTTCTATATCGTAGGATACAGGGAATGTTTTATTTGTATAAAAAGGTTCTGCTGCTTTAATAAAAGTTTGAAAATCATTGTGCTATATAATTGTTCCTACTTGGTTCTGTGATGGAGGCTCTAAGTCAAGTTAGTCAATGTTAATTCCACAAAGGCATGGGAAAAAAGTTCTACTAGTCTTGAAATATTTGCTGCATTTGTATTATCTGTCTTGTTTTCGTACTTCCCATTCCATTTAGAATAAAACTCAAATTCCTTACGGTGCCCTGCAGGACTCTGTCTTTGACTAATTCTCCAAACACATCTCTTCCTGTTTTCCCTCATATTCATGACCCTGTAGTCCCCATGCTCCTTTTCAGTTCTTGAATAGGCTAGCTCTTTCACACTTCAGGACTTTCGTCCATCTTTTCCTCTGCCAGTGTTTCACTTCCCCAGCACTTTCCATTGCTCTGTCCTTTTTGTTGGTTACGTTAGATTTCAGAGGCCCTCCCTGACTATCATTTCTAAAGTAGGTCCTCCTTTATTCTCCATCTAGCTGTTTATTTTACTCATATCCTATAATACAAAATGAAACTATTTAATAACTAAGAGGCTCTAAGTTCTATGAGTGCCAGGACCATGCCTGTCTTATTCATCTCTGAATCCCTAGTTGCTTCAATAAATTGTTGGCCCTCAAGAAGTATTTCTTGAAGGAGCAGAGTTATCAAGAGACATTAATTTATATTCACTGTCCTCCGAGGAAAATTTCAAAGTATATATTCATTTGACGAAGATTTACATAAAAAATTGTCTTAATGTTTCAGTGCATAAAAGTGGTTGAAGTACTTGTAGCCATGATTTAAAGAATACTGTACCAGATTCTATACATGTGGTTTCTTTAATGTCCACAACAGCCTTGTGAAATTAGTAGCATATCTTTATTGATGATGAAACAGAATCAGAGAGGATCGTTGATACTTGCCCAGAGCCACTTAGCTAGTAAGTGACAGAACTGGGATTTGAACTTAGGTCTGTCTGTAACTAAAGCCAGCAGTATTTCCACTCTACTTTGCTGCTTACTAAATTAGTGCTTAAGTTGTCTAGAAAATTTGCTTATAATGAATACTTCGTTTCCCAGTGATGCTTGATAAATAGGTGCTACTGTAATAAGGTACTAATTGAATAGCGCAGAAAGCAAGTGCAAAAGAAATTGAAGGAGGAAAAGGTGTATGCTGAAGTCATCAGGGAAACTTCTTGGGGAAGCTGTGGGACTTGAGTTCATTCAGTTAATGTGATGGAAGCGTTCTGAACACTGGACCTTGTAGGGTGTGCAGGATACAAGTAAGTAGGAGAGTAGAGGGTGTTCCAGATTGGAGGAAGTGCTTAGAGGCTTGGAGGTATTGTGGTATCCCGAAAGGGGTAAGGAGGCTTAGTGTAACTGGAAGAGAGTATTTATATTGGAGAAAAGTAAACTATTCATTGGAAAAGTGAATGAGGATGATGGAAGGGGTGACATATAAACCATACAAGGTTTAACTTTTTCTGTAATTGCTAAGACCAGTGGTATTGGGGGATAAAATAATATTTTAGGAAATTTGATCCAGTACAATGTTCAGATTTTAAATTAGAATAGTGTAGCATTGGTAGCATGGTGAGTAAGAGTGTTAGTTCCGGCCCTGGATTTGAATTCCACCTCTTATACTTGCTGGTTTCTGAGCTTGGGAATTATTTCACTTCTGTACTTTAGTTTCTTCTCTGTGAAATGAGACTGAACAATAGTAATACCTTTCGTCCAGTTACAGAGATTCTGATTCAGCGGCACTAAGGTGTGGGACAGGAATCCCTACCCTCCCAGTCTCTTGTAGTTGGCCCGCTTCCGTGATCCTAGTGTACTTTCTTAGTTTTTTATTTTTATTTTTTGATCTCAGGTGCAAAAAGTTGAGTTAATCTTCGTCAGATAAGGGCACACTATCAGCTTTGACAGGTACAAGGCTTCTCTCTTATTTTATTTAAGATATTTCTCATTTATTCCCATTTCCCACTCTCATTCTCTACCCTTCATAGACATCGATACCAATTTTTTGGATATGTATCTTTAAAAAATAATGGTGATGCTTTATGCACATATGTGTGCATAATTTAGATAAATGGTATTGTGCTATAGATCTGTGTGTTTTTTCACTCAACACTTAAAAAATAATTTTAATGATGGAAAACTTCAAACATAGAGAAAAATTTCTCTGATAACTAGTGAGGTTGGTTATCTGTTCATGTACTTGTTATGTATTAACCTTTAGAGCCTCCCATTCTCGCTGCTGCTTTTGCCTAGAAAATTCTTTCCCGCAATCGCACAGATCACTCACTTTGTTCAGATAGCTGCTTAAATGCCAGTTCCCCAGAAAGAATTTCTCTGACCACTTTATCTAAAAAGAGTACTTCGCATCACTTTGTGTCCTGCTTTATTTTTCTTCACAGCATCTGTCACAATAAAACATATCAATTATATTATGTATTTGTTTATTTTCCCTGCTTAAGTCTCTCGGACTTAAGACCTTTCCGTCTTGTTCACACTTGTATCCCTAGCACTTAAAAATATAGGTGCTCCGTAAATATTTGTTGAATGAATGAATGTGAATTGGCTATTTATGACCTTTGTCCATTTTTCTTACTAGCTGGAATTCCTAGAATATTCTAGATGTTAATCCTTATTGATTTTAGGCATTGTAAAATAACGTGTTTTGTCTATGGTGTCTGTAATCCCTTAGGAGCTTACCTGTGCATAGGGTGTGAGGTGTAGTGTCTGATTCTGTTTTTCCCTCTGTAGAATACAAGCAATCAATACATTCCTTGCTGATTTATAGCACACCTTTATTATATATGAATTATTTCTTCTATTTCATTGATTAGTTATTTATAGCTAACAAAAACAAACAAACAAACAAACCTGTTGTTGTCAAGTCGATTCCGACTCATAGCAACCCTATAGGACAGAGTAGAATTGCCCCACAGGGTTTCCAAGGAGCGGCTGGTGGATTTGAACTGCTGACCTTTTGGTTAGCAGCTGAGCTATTAACCACTATGCCACCAGGGTTCCATTTATATCTAGTATCACTATATTTTTATTGCAATGACTTCTCCCTATGTCCTAAAATCTGATAGGGCAAGTCCTGCCTCTCTTCTTTTTCAAAATTGACTTAACAGCATGCACAGTAGCTACAAAAGAACGCACAAGACCATTATGGAAGAATTTTAAAAGTCTATTAAAGGACGTATAAGAAGACATGACTAATAGGAGAGAAGATGTCAGTTCTCTGCAAATTAATTGATAAATTCAATTAATCAAAATTAAACTGCAGTCAAAATTTCTGCAAGATATTTTTGCAGACTTCAACATACTTACTTTAAAATTTATATGAAACTTATTGCAAATATGTCAATTTTTGAAATGAAATGTATACTTTGATAGTACTTTTGTATACTGTTTTTTGATAGTTTTTTCATTCTTATGAAGGGCAGTTGGTTGGAGGCAGCAGAGAAGGGAAAAGAGCAGCAGAGATAAGAGTTTTGTTTAGAAGCGATAGAAATAGTGGCGGTGGCAGCAAGTAGTACTTACACCAGAGAAACATAGAAAACATATAAGATAGAAAACTAAGGGGTTGTTGGACAAATAGTTTACTCCTTCCTCAACTCTCGGAAAATCTATGTGGGAAGAACAGAGGACAAGCAGGTACCTGTAATATCCCCTAGTATAGTGCCTTTGCTGTGCCATGCAAATGACGTGTATTCCGTGCCTAGGTCAGCAATCTACATGGAATACTTAACTTTCTGGGGTATAGTAGCATCTATAGGAGCTGTCTCTGAGCGGTAGCTCAATAGTTGATGCTTATGACTGAGTAATCAGAAAGAGCTTTAAATCTAGATGTTATGTTTAAAGTGGCAGGGAAACAAGTGTTAGAGAGTTTCAGTAAAAAAAAAACTTAATTAAAAAAAGTTAATAACATACATGTACTTGGTGTTAATTCTCATCTGTTTAGAAAACAAGTGCATCTAGAGCTGCGCCTTCTCTCAGTTTTCATAGAGTCGAAGTTTTACTGTGTCTAATCTTGTGCATGTACAATTGTGTAGACTGACAAACTGAAAATAGAATAAAACTTATTGTTTCCATTTTTATGGAGTTGAGGTAAGTTAACTACCATACTCTATTGCCAATAATCAACTTCATTGATATTATTATATTAAAGGGTCATTATGAATTTTTCCTCTCCAGAAAACCAAGAACTGTCTCAAGGGGCAAATTACTGTATATATAACTCTTCCTAACAATGTGTAACAATTTGGAAAGGAGTTATGTGATCTCAAACAAGGTGCTGACTACTCATTTGTAACTTGTATTGAAGCCTCTTATTCAGGATAGTCCTTGTTTACTAAATGGACACGCATTGAAAGAGATTTGTTCTAACTTATTTTTAAAAACTTATTAGCACAAAGAAAAAAGAATAGAGTTTCTGTCTTTAAGTTGATTTCTCACATAGAAGAGAGAAAACATTTGCACAAATAATTATAACGTTATTAAAGAGGTACTGTTTTTATTGTTAACTGCCTTCGAGACATGTCTCAACTCATGTTGACCCCATGCACAATGTAAGGAAACGCTGCTGCCTGGTCTTGCACCATCCCATGATTGGTGGTGGATTTGGACCATTGTGATTTACAGGGTTCTTGGAAGTTGATTGCCAGGCCTTTCTTCTTAGTCAGTCTTAGGAAGCTCTGCTGAAACCTGTTCAATATCATAGCAACAAGCAAACCTCCACAGACAGATGGGTGGTGGCTGTGCATTAGGTGCACTGGCCAGGAATTGAACCTGGGTCTTCTGCATGGAAAGGAGGAGTTCTACCACTGAACCACCATTGCCCCCTAGAGAGGTACTAGCAGAAATTTATAAGGTTTCAAAGGAAGAAGAAAGCAAAATACCGGCTCTAGGTCGTGTAACTAGTGAGAAGGTGGTTTCTCTATCAGTAATCTAGGATCTTTGTTTGCTAGCTGTTAGATCTGAGTAGTACAAATTAGTTAGGATGATTACTATTTCAAGAATAATTCACAGACTCTGCCTCAATACCAGAATTACTGTTAAGCCCCTTGCGACTCTGAATGTTTAAAAGGATTTGCAGATGACTGATGGAAGGATATTGTCTATGTCCTCTAGCCTCTCCTTTCCTCCTCATTTCTCCTGAGGACAGTAATAGGCAGGCTTACAAGATGCCCGTACACTTATGTTTCAGCTTTGGAGGGCTGTATGTAATATAGTTATCATAGCAATATTTCTGACAAGGCCTTCATGCAATGGTACCTGCTAACTCAAGTAAGATCCTATTTCTTAATACCATGTAATTGAGGCTTTTTATTTTTCTTTTGTTGTTGTTCATTTTGCTTTTATTTTCTATTAATATTTGGTAAAATCTTTTAGAAAATTTAAATGAATACTATAGAGCTTGGCATATCATAGTCACAGATTTTTGAATGAACAATTGAATGTGTCATCAGTGCTGAGGAGAACCGAAGGAAGGAAGGGTTTTTGTCTGTGTTTAGAACGTAAGTTTAAGTGAAGATCAGGGTGCCCTAATGGTCCAATGTAGGGGTGGTGCAGCAGGAAAAGTATAAAAACCCTAATAGGGACTGACATCCATGGGAATAGGGTCAGATTTTGTTAGAACAATTGCCCGTTTCCCATCAGTGAACCTTGAAGAATTTTTGTTTCATTTTTACTAAGGTATCTGATGCCTTCCATTGACATTAATGAAATGGTTCAGGAAACCAAATGTCATGTCTGTGATCTCATAATCTATTAGAGAATACCACTGTCATAGAGACTTTTATTTTAGGTTGTGAATTTGCTGTAGAACAGTAAACTTTTGACTGCCAGTCTCCCCAAATGCTGGATGGCTGCCTAGTTTTGTATTCAGTTTGCATACTGATTAGGAGCTCTAGTGGTGCAGTGGTTGAGATGGCTGCTAACCAAAAGGTTGGCAGTTTGAATCCACCATCCACTCCCTGGAAACCCTATGGGGCAGTTCTACTCTGTCTTACAGGATTGCTACAGGGTTGCTATGAGTTGGAATTGACTCGACAGCAGTGGGTTTAGTTTGGTTTTTTTAGACAACTGAACTGCCAAGAGTTAGATTTCTATTACAGCTTTTAGCATTGTAAAAATCTTTGGTTTGTGTATAAGATTTGGTTGGATCTTAACCTTAATTGCATTTTGTTAAGTGTATAAACTAGTTCATGATCGTTTTATTTGGATTGCTTTAATGGTATGGCAATCCTAAGTGACTACCTTCAGGATTGTATTTGCTTGTTGTCCGATTTGGAAGATTTCTCTAGAAGTTAAAAAAGATACTCGGGAATATTTCTAGGTCCTGCGATTTGCAAGCCTAAATAGATGATTTATTACGAAGCATAGGGATTGGATCACCACATTCAGATGCTCTGACTGAACATCACATCAAGTAGCAGCATTCATATTTTTTGTGGTATCCATCCAGACTTGATCAGTAGCTGACAGATTTTAGGTCTCCTACTATTGTCACTGTTTTATAAAATCCCTTTAAACAGTATTAAATTGAATGTTTGAAAAATACAGGAGAGAATGTGAAACTGAGCCTGTCTGTATATCTGGTTGCTTTTTTTTTAAGTAGGTTTTTTTTTTTTTTTTTTTTTAAGGCAGTATTCTTCCTAATATTTTTTTCTATGATGATTATGTTATCTAATAAGCATGCCTGCAGTTGTGGAAAAAATAAACCCCTGTTTACTGATGTCCTGTATTTGTGTGTGTGTTTCAAACAGGTCTAATTTTAGCTTTTGCATGGAATAATCAGGAAAAGTATGTAACAATTCAACAGTGAAATACATCTTACCGGTTAAAAAAATCAGTATAGAGATCTAAGTTTTTCCTATGCCTAAATATCTGCTGCACTGAACTATGGTTAAAGCCAAATTGGGAATTTGAAGATTGCATGACTGATAGCATTTCAAAGTCAAACAGAAATTTTGTTCAAAAGCTGAACAGCAGAGGAGAAGGGGAGATGCCTTGATATTTATCTAGTCAGATCCTTTGCCTTTCTTCTAGAAGATGATAAACACTAGTGATGTCTTTAAAATCCAGAGGCATTATTTTTACATTTCTTCTGTTGAAATTTCATGCAGACATCTAAACAGCAACTAACAGTCTAGCTTGCCTTTAGCACCCAAGTGTTCAGTGTTCTGAATGATTCTGACAGCAATAGTGTGACTTCTTAAAAAGTTGATGGGTGATACCGATTTTAAATTGTGATGTAAATGATCATTATGAAACCTAGGGGAGAACATGGAGTGAATATACTGATGCACTTTCCACCAATGTATGATGGTGGTGACATGGAGTGGAGATAGGGTTGATAGTACTTCTAGGACCATGGAGTGATTTTAGCTTAGGGAAACTCTGGAGCTGAGAATGGTTGGTATCCCAGAGTTTAAAAAAGAGGAAGAATATGGACGAACTCTCTGAGCCCAAAAGTACAATCTAAGCCCGACTCTTTTCTGAGTCCCCTTAGCTATCTCTGGCCAGCCTTTGTTCAAACTCGTGATCAAGATGGTAGAAAGATCTTGGGCCCTTACTGGTGTTTCCATGGTTACTTTGATTTCTGAGAAGTCATGTTCTACACTTTTCCGTCTTTCCCCCTCATTGTTCCATTGTTGTGAATATTGAGAAGTCTATGTAGGACATCTCTTTTGAGTAGAAGTAACAGGCTTGGCTGGATGAAGGTAGTAATCTGCTCCCCCCTTCTTTGGGATTGTCTTAGCTCTTCTTGGAGGTGAAGGATGGGGTGGAGAGAAAGGAGCAGTGGTGTCTACAGGCCATAGAGAAGTGGAGCTGGATATACTTGAGGGAAGTGAACCAGCAGATTCATTGCTGCAGAAGGCGTGGAACCAGATTTCTCCCATATTGCTGCTACTTGTGATCTGAAAAAAAGCAAGGAAAACAAAACAGTAATCCAAACCAGTTGCCAGTCGAGTTGTTTCCTACTCATGGCAACTCCATGTATTGCAGAGTAGAACTCCATAGGGTTTTCAAGGCTGTAACCTTTCAGAAGTAGATTGCCAGGCCTTTCTTCAGAAGTACCTCTGGCTGGGTTTGAACTGCCAACCCTTAGGTTAATAGTCAGTGCTTAACCATTTGCATCACAGAGGGACTCTGTGACCTGAAAACAACCTGTGGATTTCTGTACCAGGAGTTTATTATCATACTTTATTCTGAAATCTGTGGTTACCTATTCTGTATTCTAATGTATAAAGTGATGTTCAGTAGAAACACTATAGGAATAAACATAATAAATGTTTACTGAAGCAAGGATGATATTTAATTTTGGAGAAATATCTTTTAAAATACATGGTTTTATAAATCATATAAATGATGGAAAGATGGAGGGAAAACATAATTTAGTGTTCATTAAATATTAATATTTTAAGTAAAATTCCTGTGGTTCAGACTGCCTTTACTGCCTTTCTGAGTTAAGGAAGATACAGACTTATTTGCTATGGCACTACTTGTGGTTACCTAGTAGTGAAGACCCTACTCAATGCATTTCTTAACATAGATTCCTCTAGGGATTTAGTCTCATTGAATATTGGCAAGCTGGCATAGTCTCTTTTCATATGTAGAGCTCCTGGGAATATCTAAGATGCAGAATTTATATTGTTATCCTAGTTGTGTTAATAAATTTAACTAATGTACAGCACCAGTTCAGAGCTTGCTTAGTGAAGCTGGTGAAATCCTCAGCGCCCATCAACTTCCCGATCTCTTTAAAGTCTCAGTCACTTTCCTTTGAATATGGGGAATTTTTTCACTTATGTTTCCCATCTCAGCAGTCTAAATTCAGTTTCCAGTAGGAGGCTGGTTGATAGTTGCTAGAGAACTTCTGGTGTGCATGAGCCTACTTTGCCTGTTTTCAAAACTAATAGATCTCTTTCTCTTTTCTTTTTCTTACACTGTCATCTTTTATTTTTATCAGTTTTTGTATGAGTTTTTCTTTGCTACTTAGTCACTTTGGTCCTACTCATTCCAATTGCTGTTGTTACTGTTAGGTGCTGTTGAGTTGGTTCCAACTCATAGTGACCCTGTGTACAACAGAACGAAACACTGCCTGGTCCTGTGCCACCCTCACAGTCGTTGCTATGCTTGAGCCCATTGTTGCAGCCACAGTGTCAGTCCATCTTATTGAGGCTCTTCCTCTTTTTCGATGACCCTTTACCGTACCAAGCATGATGTCCTTTTCCAGGCACTGACTGGTCCCTCCTGATAACATGTCCAAAGTATTTGAGACGAAGTCTTGCTATCCTCACTTCCAAGGAGCACTCTGACTGTATTTCTTCCAAGACAGACTTGTTCATTCTTCTGGCAGTCCATGGTATATTCAGTATTCTTTGCTAACACCATAATGCAAATGCATCAGTTCTTCTTTGGTCTTCATTATTCATTGTCCAGCTTTCACATACATCTGAGGCAACTGAAAATACCATGGCTTGGGTCAAGCGCACCATAGCCCTCAACACTTTAAGGAGATCTTTTGCAGCAGATTTGCCCAATGCAGTATGTCATTTGATTTCTTGACTGCTGCGTCTGTAGGCATTGATTGTGGATCCAAGTAAAATAAAATCCTTGACAACTTCAATATTTTCTCCATTTATCATGATATTGCTTATTGGTCCAGTTGTGAGGATTTTTTTTTTCTTTATGTTGAGGTGCAATCCATACTGAGGGCTGTAGTGTTTGATCTTCATTAGGAAGTGCTTCAAGTCCTCTTCACTTTCAGCAAGCTAGGTGGTGTCATCTGCATATCACAGGTTGTTATGAGTTTTCCTCCTATCCTGATGCCACATTCTTTTTCATGTAATCCACCAAGAAGCTCATTCCAATTAGTCCTCTGAATTCTATCTCTGTCTGTGGTACATTATTTATACTATAGCCACAGTGAAAAGCCCATCTAGTTTCCTCCTTCATCCACCCCTACTTATGTCAATTCCTAAAACATAGTTCCTTGTTGATAATGTGACACTATGAGCTTCCCTGGTCTCCTATTCCCGCCTTTTCTGAAAATACAATCTCTTAATTATTTGCTTAATGTCTGTGAGGGTGTAAAGGTCTGTTATCATAAAGAAGAACTTTTAGATAAATGATGGAAAAGCAAACTTAGCATCCAGTGGGTAGTACAGAAGAGTTCTTAGAGATTAGAACACAAGTCAGAAGAGGTACCAACAGGCTTCAGGTATATACTGATAACATTTTTTTATGTGGAGAGACCACAACCATGTATGTATCATTGATTGACTGGTTCTGATTACCTTTTAGGTAGACTTTGTGAATAGCTTGGGTGCCAGTTTTATATCTTATGGTTGAAGAGACAATGTAATGGCAAACTTTTTTTCTAAGGGAGTATATAGCATAAGAGGGGAAATGAAAATAAAGGTAGGATCATGGAGTTTATTTGGTAGGGAAAAAGGAAAAAAGAAGAGAAGCAGTAAAAATAGACTGGCAGAAAATTTTGAAATGTATGGTTAGCTGAATTTGGTGGGGGAACATGGAGTTCCATATATTATACTTGTTTAAAATGGTGGTAAAGGAAGAAATGATAGCACTATTCATTCATTTATTATTCATTTAGCCAATGAGAGTAAATATCAGTTTAATAATTAAGATATTTACACAACAGGAGGGAGTTTATTTAAATGTCAGGGGTCTGTGAGTAGCTAAGAGGTAAGTTGGTAGGTCAGGGATTTGATTTCACCCTACTTATAAGTAATGTTACTGTTTCATGGATGTAGGTGTAAGATAGGAGGCCCTTGGGTCACAGACAAAGAACTTTATTACTCATGGCACAGCATGAACATTAGCATATTTGCTTAAGTACTTTTTGCTCCCAGCTTCCATGGAGGTGACATAGTATGGTGCAGATAGATGCTGTACATGCAGTGGGTTACAATTGAGGAACACTGAGCTTGGAGAATCCACTGCTCTTTTAGAGTAAGCAAGACTGCTCTTTGTCCTCAAGGAACTTCACTTCATTCCTCAAGGTTGCTCACTGCAAACACAACCCTGAGAAAGGGTCTGGGTAAAGAGTGGTCAGGATCTTGCATTTTTGGCATGCTTAGCAAGACACATAGGAATGCGAAGACACATGGAGGAGTGTTTCCTAATGGTTATATTGAGAAATGCCTTCTATTTTTTTCTTAAGAGTTAGAACTGCAAGTATAGTATTTA
This sequence comes from Dugong dugon, assembly GCA_030035585.1. Classification (NCBI taxonomy): domain Eukaryota; kingdom Metazoa; phylum Chordata; class Mammalia; order Sirenia; family Dugongidae; genus Dugong; species Dugong dugon. The sequence continues at coordinate 86,336,540 of CM057460.1, read as the reverse complement.
AGGAAAAATTAACTAAATTAAGGAAATTTTAAAAGGGAAAATTCTTCTAGTATAGTTAAAGCCATATACTTCCTTAATTGTGCAAAAAAATACAAAATTTATACCAAACTTCGTATTACCAATGCACTTAGAATAAGTCATTAAGTTAGGCAGTCATGCTGTAAATAGTTTTTGGGTGCTTACTAATTAATAAACCCTGGGGTTACAAAGATTAAACAACACATATCCCTGATTTCCACGACCTCGGGATCAAATGGAGAGACAGATAATGATGTTACAGTATAATTTGTATAGTATAATAAATGCTGTGACACCCAGGATGCTGTGGAATGCCGGAAGAACCACCAACTTTGCCTGGCATGAAGTGGTCAGGAAAAATCTTCTGGGGCTTTTAAACTGAATCTTAAAAGATAAAAAGTTAGCAAAATAGATAAAAGAGCATTGTCATTACTGACAGAGGGATAAGAAAGGACAAATGCACAAAAGATAAGGGAGTTTATTGTATCCAGGACCTTACTAGTATTGCAGCAGTAGTATTTCACATGTGGGGAAAAGAGTTGAAAAATTCTAAGCATGGCAATGACAGGATCAAGTTTTTAGAAGTTATAAAAAATGATAGCTTTGGTAGCACTGAGGAATCTGGGAGATCAGTTTGGACTCTAGGCTAGTAATAATGATGGCTTGGACTAAGATGGTAGTAGTGGAGTGCTGCTAGTTAATTTTTTAGACATTGTCTGTTGGACCAATAAATAACATCATGATAAATGGAAAAAATATTGAAGTTGTCAAGAATTTCATTTTACTTGGATCCACAGTCAACGTCCATGGAAGCAGCAGTCAAGAAATCAAACGACATATTGCATTGGGCAGATGTGCTGCCAAAGACCTCTTTAAAGCATTGGAAAGTAAAGATACCACTTTGAGGACTAAGGTGTGCCTGACTGAAGCCATGGTATTTTCAGTTTCCTCATGTGCATGCAAAAGCTGGACAGTGAATAAGGAAGACCGAAGAAGAATTGATGCCTTTCAGTTCTGGTGTTGGTAAAGAATATTAAATATACCATGGACTGCCAGAAGAAGGAACAAATCTGTCTTAGAAGAAGTACAGCCAGAATGCTCCTTAGAAGTGAAGATGATGAGACTTCATCACACGAGCTTTGAACATGTTGTCAGGGGGAACCATTCCCTGGAGGATATCATGCTTGGTAAAGTAGAGGGTCAGTGAAAAAGAGGAGTACCCTCAATGAGATAGATCGACACAGTGGCTGCAACAATGGGCTCAAACACAGCAATGATTGTGAGGATGGCACAGGGCTGGGCAGCGTTTCATTCTGTTGTGCATAGGGTTGCTATGAGTTGGAACCAACTTGATGGCACCCAATAATAATATAATGACTTCCCACAATGGGAGATGAAGATTTTATTCTCTCGCTTGTTCTTTTTCCACAGCCGCACACACATTTCTTCTTGCCTTTCCATCCTCTCAACACAATTCTAATTTTAGTTAGAGCAGTATTTAATGTTTACATTATTATGTGCTGTTCACAGCTTGACCATGTAGTAGTAATCTATGATTACTTTTTTTTTTTTTCTTGTATACAGTTTTCTTTTTCCTGGAATGTATTGGCCTGTTAAAAGGTAGTTCAGCTTTCCATGTACTTACCACTAATTTATCCCTAAACTCTCCCCTGTTGTGTAAATATCTTCTTGGTTATTCTGTTAATTTATTTTCTTGAAGATACAGCTCTCAGAACCTTCTGACCTACTCTAATATGGGTTAGTTGCCCTGGGCCTTTTGTATAGTTGACATCTTAGACTCTCCCTTCCCCTTCATCCCAGGAATTCCTTTTGTTTCTCTCTTGTGTCAGATCCCATTTCCTAATTTCCTCCTTGTTCATTCCACATTTTGGTGGACACATCCTTCAACAGCACCCTGAGTAATTGGTGGCTTCTTTTGACCTAGGAAATCATGCCCCCCAAAAGCCATTGCCGTCTAGGTAATTTTATTGAGTTAGTTCTTTGATTTCCTTCTCACAGTTTTCTGTCTCTCTCTCTCACTTTCTATGTTTAGTTAAGAATTTGTATTTTTTTCAATGTTGTAGCAACTTGGACTGGTCCTTCAATTATTTTATCTTTTCTCTTTAATTATTCTCCACATCTATTTGGTTTTACTTTACTGGGAGATTTTTTCAGCTTTATCTTCTAACCCTTCTGTAGATAGAAAATTTTTTTTTTCTCTTATTGGACCCCTAATTTTTACGTTACTTTTCTGCTCTTATTTCATGAATGCTTACATTCTTTTGTTCCTTTGAGGGTTATTAATGTTAATTTTTGGAAGTTTTTTTTTTTACATGTTATCTGTTTCTTCCAAGTTACTCTTTTTTGTTTGCTGTCTGTGGTCTCTGTCTTTCCTATTTCAGGCTCTCCTTAAGTGTCCAGTGGTCCTTGACTATCTGTTCTATTAAGAGTTCTATAAACAGTTATAAAGAGTGGATTAGTAGCTCTGTGTCTCTGGGTGAGGTTTGTAATGTATGGGTTTCAGTATAAGGTAATCTGACTGGGCTGTTTTATTGGGGAATGTCTGATATCTGCATTTTTAGTAGATGTTTTATTTTTGGCTGGCCAGATTCCCCACAAAAAGCTTTTTGTTACCCATCTGAAGGATATAAGCCTAACTTACAGTGTTTTGGAAGCCAAGTTTGGCTCATTTGTTAGTGTAATATCTCTGTTTTAATTCACTAATAATAATAACTTTCTTTTTAAAATCTCCTCCAGAGGATAAACTTCTTAAGTTCTGCAGGGCTATGGGAGGGGCAGTCTCCTAGCTATGTGGAATGGAGGGAGGTAGGTGAGGAATTAGGGACCTTAGAGCTTCTTAAAAAGATTTTTAACCAATCTTCCTGTTTGTAATCCTTCTCTCCAACTTTCAGAGGTGTCTGCCAATTTAGCATTTTGGAGATTCCGGAGCGTAAATCGTTTCTACTTTCCTTTTGGCCTGCTTAGTATTCAGCTTTCTTGAGTCTGAATAATCATTTACCATAATTTTGTTATCGTTGTCTTATCTCTTGGACTCTTTGCCCTTGTAAATTTAAGCCTAAAAAAACAGAAAACCTTTTGTACCCTACTACTAACTGAAAGGTTGGCGATTTGAAACCATCCAGCAGCTCCACAAAGGAAAGCCCTGGCGATCTACCTCTGTTTACAGTTATTGAAAACCCTGTGGAGTGAAGTTCTACTCTGACACATGTGGGATCACCATGAGTTGGAATTGACTTGATGGTAATGGTTTGGGTTTTTTAAATGAAAAGGTTCGTAGTTTGAATCCAACCAGCAGTGTTGTGGAAGAAAGGCCTGACGATATACTTCGCATAAGATTAAAGCCATTGAAAACCCTATGGAGTACAATTTTAATCTGAAACACATGGGATTGCCATGAGTCTGCATCAACTGTATGGCAGTAGGTTTGGGGTTTTTTTTTTGGTTCATTTTGTTTTTTTGTTTACTGTCATTTTAGAGGGAGAATGGGCGTATAAATGTGAGTTGAGCCCACCATCTTTAACCAAAACCCTGCAGTCTTTATGTACTTAAAGACATGATCTTTTTCTTTGTCTAATATATAATAGATGATAAAGATTATTCCTAATTGGACAGTCTCTTTTTCAGAAGGTCTGGTGAACATCCATATGTTAGTTCACAAGCTCTATTTCAGCTAAAATCTTATTCAGATGATAACTTTATGAATTTTATATGAACTAGTAGATAGTGACAGCTACAATAGGTAATTCAAAGACATATCTAAAGTTTCAGTATACCTATTTAGGCTATTTGAGTTTTTGAGTTGTGCCACATCAGCAAATGAAGATCCCAAAAGCTGTACTCCATCCACATCATTAAAGTTGACTCTACTTTGAGGAGGCAACTCTTTCCCGGTTGTATTTTGACTGCCTTCAAAGTTCAGGGGCTAATCTTCTGGCACTACATGAGGCAGTGTTCTGCTGCTATCTGTAAGGTTTTCACTGGCCAGTTTTTTTAGAAGTAGATTTCCAGGTCTTTCTTCCACTCTGTCTTAGTCTAGAAGCTCTGCTGAAATCTGTCTACCATGGGTGATCTTGCTGGTATTGTAAATACTGGTGGCATAGCTTCCAGCATCACAGCAACACATAAGCCACCACAGTGTGACAAACTGACAGACGAGAAAAACCAACTGCAAACATCTATTAGTAATCAGAACGTGGAACGTAAGAAGTATGAATCAAGGAGAATTGGAAGTTGTCAGAATGAAATGGAACATTAGAAGATTGATGTCCTAGGCATTAGTGAGCTGAAATGGACTGGTATTGGCCGTTCTGAATCAGACAATCTTATGGTCTATTATGCTGGGAATGACAAATGAAAGAGGAATGGTGTCGCTTTCATTCTCAAAAAGAACATTTCAAGATTATGAAATACAATGCTGTCAGTGATAGGATAATATCCATATGCCTACAAGGAAGACCCATTAATATGACTGTTATTCAAATTTACACACCAACCACTAATGCCAAAGATGAAGAAACTGAAAATTTTTACCAACTTTTGCAGTCTGAAATTGATCAAACATGCAGTTAAGATGCATTGATAATTACTGGAATTGGAATGCTACAGCTGGAAACAAAGAAAAAGGATGGATCGGTAGGTGGAAAATGTGGGCCTGGTGACAGAAACAACACAGGAGAACCCATGATAGAATTTTGCAAAACCAATGACTTATTCGTTGGAAATACTTTTTTCAACAACACAAACAGTGACTACATACATGGACCTTGCCAGATGGAATACACAGGAATCAAATCTGTGGATAGAGACAATAGAGAAGTTCAATATCATCAGTCACAACAAGGCCAGGGCCCGACTGTGGAACAGACCATCAATTGCTCATACGCAAGTTCAAGCTGAAGAAAAGAACAAGTCCGAGAGAGCCAAAGTACAACTTTGAGTATATTCCACCTGAATTTAGAAACTATCTCAAGAATAGATTTAACGCATTGAATACTGATGATGGAAGGACAGACGATTGTGGGATGACATCAGGGGCATCATACATGGAAAAAACAAAAGGTCCTTAAAAAGACAGAAAAGAAAAAAGACCAAAATGGATGTCAGAAGAGACTCTGAAACTTGCTTTTGACTGTAGAGTAGCTAAAATGAAAGGAAGAAATGATGAAGTAAAAGAACTGAACAGAAGATTTCAAAGGGCAGCTCAAGAAGACAAAGTATTATAGTGAAATGTGCAAACACCTGGAGTTGGAATACCAAAAGAGAAGAAGATGCTTGGCATTTCTCAAGCTGAAAGAAATGAAGAAAAAATTCAAAGCCTGAGTTGCGATATTGAAGGATTCTATGGGCAAAAATTTGAACGACGCAGGAAGCATCAAAAGAAGATGGAAGGAATACACACACACAGGCTTGTATCCTTTCACAGTACTTAATCTATATGCTTAGCAAATAATACAAGAAGCTGGACTATATGAAGAAGAACAGGGCATCAAGATTGGAAGAAGACTAATTAACAACCTGCATTATGCAGATGACACAACCTTGCTTGCTGAAAGTGAAGAGGACTTGAAGCACTTACTGATGACGATCAAAGACTACAGCCTTCAGTATGGATTACATCTCAACATAAAACAGAAATCCTCATGACTGAATCAATAAGCAATATCATAATAAATGGAGAAAATATTGAAGTTAATCAAGGATTTCATTTTACTTGGATCCACAATGAACGCCCATGGAAGCATCAGTCAAGAAATCAAACGCATTGCATTGGATAAATCTGCTACAAAATACCTCTTTAAAGTGTTAAAAAGCAAAGATGTCACTTTAAGGACTAAGATTCACCTGACCTGAGCCATGGTATTTTCAGTCGCTTCATATGCATGCAAAAGCTGGACGATGAATAAGGAAGACTAAAGAAGAATTGATGTCTTTGAATTAGGGTGTTGGCAGAGAACACTGAACATACCATGGACTGCCAGAAGAATGAACAGATCTGTCTTGGAAGAAGTACAGAAGTACAGCCAGAATGCTCTTTAGAAGGAAGGATGGCGAGACTTCGTCTCATATACTTTGAACATGTTATCAGGTGGCTGCGGGACCAGTCCCTGGAGAAGGACATCATGCGTGGTAAAGTCAGTGAAAAAAAAGAAGACCCTCAATGAGATGGATTGACAAAGTGGCTGCAACAATGGTCTGAAACTAGCAACCACTGTGAGGATTGCGCAGGACCCGGCAGTGCTTTGTTGTGTTGTACATAGGGTTGCTATGGGTCGAAACTGACTGGATGGCTCCTAAGAACACTGTAACATCATTAATATCACATGCAAGTAAAATTATGCTGAAGGTAATTCAAAAGTGCCTGCAGCAGTACATCAACAGGGAACTGTCAGAAATTCAAGATAGATTTAGAAGAGGACGTGGAACGAGGGATATCATTGCTGATATCAGATGGAACTTGGCTAAAGCAGAGAATACCAAAAAAATGTTTACCTGTGTTTTATTGACTCTGGAAAGGCATTCGACTATGTGGATCATAACTAATTATGGATAACATGAAGAATGAGAATTCCAAAACACTTAACTGTGCTCATGTGTAACCTGTATATAGACCAATCAGAGGCAATCAAACAAGAGGCAGTCGTTTTAACAGAACAAGGGTATGCTGCATGGTTCAGAATCAGGAAAGCTGTGTGTCAGGGTTGTATCCTTTCACCGTACTTAATCTGTATGTTGAGCAAACAATCCAAGAAGCTGGACTATATGAAGAAGAATGTGGCATCCGGATTGGAGGAAGACTCTTTAACAACCTCCAATATGCAGATGACACAACCTTGCTTGCTGAAAGTGAAGAGGACTTGAAGCACTTTCTGATGAAGATCAAAAACTATAGCCTTCAGGATTGATTACACCTTAGCATAAAGAAAACAAAAATCCTTTAAACAATAAGCAATATCATGATAAATGGAAATAATATTGAAGTTGTCAAGGATTTGACACCCATGTAAGCAGCAAAGAAATCAAAGGATGTATTGTGTTGGGCAAATCTGCTGCATAAGACTTCTTTAAGGTGTTTAAAAGGAAAGATATCACCTGAAGGACTAAGGTGCACCTGACCTAAGCTGTGGTATTTTCAGTCATCTCATATGAATGAGAAAGCTGCAGAATGATTAAGGAAGACCGAAAAAGAATTGATGCATTCGAATTATGACATTGCCGAAGGATATTGAGTATACCATGGACTGCCAGAAGTACGAACAAATTTTGTCTTGGAAGAAATACAGCCTGAAGGCTCCTTAGAAGTGATGATGGCGAGGCTTTGTCTCATGTACTTTGAACACGTTATCAGGAGGGACATTGTGCTTAGTAAAGTAGAGGATCAGGGAAAAAGAGGAAGACCCTCAGTGAGATGGACTGACACCGTGGCTTGCAACAATTGACTCAAATATAGCAACTATTGTGAGGATGGTACAAAACCAAGCAGTGTTTCGTTCTGTTGTACATAGGGTCACTATGAGTCAGAACTGACTTGAGGGTATCTAACAACAGCAACACATTTAGGCTATAATAATAACAACAGTAATAATAAATATAGCTTAAATAGCTTAATGTGCCAGGCACTGAGTTCTTTAGTTATGTATTTACACTTTTAAACCTTACATCAACTTTGTGGGATAGATACTATCCCCTTTCACAGATGAGGAAACTGAGGCACAGAAAGGTTATGTAACTTTGTGGAAGTCAACACAGCTGAACTAGGAAGTGGAGAAATAAGAACATAAATCCAGATAGTCTGGCTCATAACCCATACTCTTAACCATTGTCCTATCCCACCTTTATGTATGCTATTGAGATTATCTCTTTTGGTTGAAATAAAGGTTTTAATTTTTTTTATCAGGTAGAATGATCAATTTCATCTACTAAAATTTATAGATCTCTTTAGGCATTATGTAGCATAATTACTCTGCACACTTAAAAATATTATTTTACTTTTGGTTTCTAAAACTGATTTATCTGAAGATGAGTTTTTTTTGTTACCTTAGATTTCTGTGGCATCGTAAAAAGCTCGACTTTTTTTCCCCTTATACAGTGGATATGTTTCTGATGAGCAAAGCTGTATTACCTTTTTTATTGAACTATTATGGATTCAAACTTTTCAAAGGCTATCTGTTGTTTTACTATACTGTTATTTAAACATATGGTAAATTTGTGGCCAAGTAGTGAGCTAAAGGAAAATGTGTCTTTTTCAGGTACACTTAAATATTTATTATCTTGAAAGATAATTATCATATTTAGGTATTTCAGAACAGATAATTTGTTTGACAACTTACTGAGAAGAATCAGTTAGCTGAGTTTAGTCCTTTAAAACATGAAGAGGCTTTTTGTTTTCAGTAGGCTGCTTTAGCCTATTGTACCCTCTTAACTATCTCAATTTATGCCTGACAAGGAGGAATTAAGTTTATTATTTTTATTGTTTTTAAACGAATTTTAAGAGAATTAGACAGTCATATTCAAATGCATATTACAAAAATGTATTTCCTTACAATTTATTTATTGTGACACGTTAAAGGTGTTCAAAATAATTACCCATTTATATAAACAAATTCTGGAACCACATTTAATTTTTTACTTGGTTTGTGGATTCTTTTTAATTTTTGTTTCCATGCCTGAAATGTTCTTTCCTCCCTGCCAATTTTTGCTTGTTACCTATATTAAACCTAGGTCTCTCATCCTATCTAAGAATTCATCCATTGCTTATCACACCTCACTCTTGCAAGAATGATGCTTGGGATACCCTCAGTACTCATGTGTTCATACTGTGTTGCAGGTGATGTTTTGTTTCTATGGAAATGTAGTTTTTAGTTTCTTGTTTGCAGGTTTGCACTCTTCATTTAAGGATAAGAAGCTGCTTCTCATTCTGGTCCACTAGTTCTTTATTCTTCCTCAGCCCTTCATATTATATTTTGGCCTCTAGAAGATGATCAATAAATATTGACACAGCAATTTCATAGAAAAATTTAACTACATTTCATAATTATATAGGTCCCCATGTCATTTAAACATTCATCAGCATTCACCCAGCTCTAATAAAGAGTAACATGAGCCAGTAGTAATCTTGACCACATAATTCCTTGTTTGGGTTCATTTAGAAGGTAAAACTGATTTAAGATGGAAAGGCATATTCAAATTAGAGCAGAACACCTGAAAGCACTGTCGTTGTGAAGAAGCACTCCCCGCACCAAGGTTCCTACAAAATAATTCCCACACCCAGCCACCATTACTTAATTTACATTTGACATCCCATTATAGTTGGGCCATAGTTACCAGTGCATCACATAACCTTGCCAATTCATGGCAGGTGGGATCAAGTGGAATTTATCTATCAACGAAATGTTCTCATTTTGAGTTCTTTTAATAGTGTTCATGCCTCTTGAACTTCTCTTCTAATTTAACAAAGACTAAGTTGGCTGAATTTGAGGACACTCCAAGAACCGTCTGTTTATTTGAAGATTAGAATTGTTGGTGTAAATTTAAAAGCACAAACTAAAGTATTGGTAAAAATTTATGTCTGCTTATTTTCTTTCTCTTGGTTAATTATTAATTTTTTAGTTAAAATGTTGAAATTGAGGGGAAACTCTCTATCCTAAAACTGATACACATAAGCTCTGATGGCCTTTATATATTTCTTTTCATTGGATTATTTTTGTAGCTTATTTTACTGTTTTTAAATAAAGGTTTATAAGCCCGGCTGCGTAGTGGTTAAGAGTTTGGCTGCTAACCAGAAGGTTGGCAGTTTGAGTCCACCATCTGCTCCTTGGAAACCCTATGGGACAGTTCTACTCTGTCCTTTAGGGTCACTATGAGTCAGAATCAACTCTACGGCAATGAGTTTAGTTTTGTTGGGGATACAAAAATTGATATATTTCTAAAATTTCAGACTGGAAAAAAAACTATTGTAAATTTTTGGAGATTCAGAAGTCTTTTTTCCTATCTGCATGTATGATGGAATTTCTTTAATTTTTCTAATCATATGTGAATATGAATATGTCAGGTCCTTAGGGTTTCTTTTTCCTTCTTTGTCACGCTTTTAAATGTCTGTATTTTCTAGGAGATATCATGAATGAACTCGATTATAATTTGTTGATATAAGTATGGTTAAGATATTGAGGAATTACTAGGAACTGTGCACATGTTGGTGGAGAAAACAGAGGAAACTGTATTTGAGAGGTATTTGCTTAACTACTTTGTAGAAGAGAAATCAGGAAAGGAGAAAGAAGTAAGCTACAGAAAAGACAGATGAAAGAGATCAGGAGAATAAATGAAAATAAAATTACCTGCTACAGCTATAGTTGATATTTGCTTCTGTTTCAATTTATTTATTTTTACTTGTTCTAGTCCCTTTGAATTTTAAACTTCCAGAAAGAGGCCATTATTTCTGCTATCTTGAAACTCCTAGATCCTAATAATAATTGTGTTTTAGTTTTTGCAGATAGAGCTTTCAAGATCGTATTGACACATGTAAACAAAAAGAGTGATAAAGACTTTTGGAGTCATTTCACTATTTCATGCTTATTATTTACACTCCTGGGTAACTTGGCACTTTCTTAGATCCAAATGCTCATAGTCAAACTTTGATTAATTTAGATTTAAAAAGGACTAGTTGTCTCACAAACTATATTTTTTTCTTAAAAAAAAAAATAAATGCAATTCACAATGTGAGTGGGTTTTTTGGTGTGAATTTAATTATCTTTAAGTGGACTTTTATGTCCCTGTCTCTCCCATCCAGTGCCTTGGGAGTAAAGATCAGTATATTGTATCTTCTGTATTTAGAACTGTAGTACCATGCGTGGATCACTGATACTGAGGAATCCTAAAGACATAGAAAATCTTTAGCTATCAGTGACAGCTTTAATTGAGATACATTGCCCATACGTACAAACTAAAGAAGAAAGGGTATGTTTGGGAAGGATTTTCAATAATAGTTGAAACAAAAATTTTCTGTTTTCTTCTTATGAAAATAAAAATCCAGTTAGCTAGCTTTAACTACAATTATCCTTTCCCAGCACTAGGGAATAATAAAATGCAAATGCTGCAAATTTAAAGAAAAACAACTTTTGTTTGTCTCCTTTGAAAAAAATCATAGACCTGGAGTTCTCTATTGCTAAAATGAAGCAACGATCAGCAAAGGTTTAAGAAGGAAAGTTGAGTAACTTTTCAGTTGAATTTCTTCATTTAAGTATTGCCATACATGTTATCAAAAACCAAAAAAACCAAACCCGTTGCCATTGAGTTGATTCCAACTCTAATGCCAGAAAATTAAATATTATTCTATTCAAATATAACCAGTTCCTGTTGAGTCGGCTCCGACTCATGGCAGCCCCATGTGTGTCAGAGTAGAACTGTGTTTCATAGGGTTTTCAACGGCAGATTTTCTGAAAGTAGATTGCCGGCCTTTTTTCTGAGGTGCCACTGGGTGGACTCAAACCTCCAGCCTTTCAGTTAGTAGCCAAGTGCATTGACTGTTTATACCCAGGGACTCCTTTCTAGTCCATAGTAGTTACTGAACAAATGTTGGCTCAGTTAGTTACTATGAATGCTTCTCTCTTGAGGAATGGGGAATAGCAATTTTAAAAATGGATAATGAAATGTGGACTCTGAAGTGGCTTAACTTGCCCTGTGTATTTGATTTAGTTTTTTTTGATTAACATTTGAGGTCATTAGTCTCTTATTTCTGAGGAAAAAACACGAGAATCACCTATTAACTTTTCCCTTCAGCTGTTTTCCTTACCTAAAAGCCAGATGTGTTAGGTAGATTGTAAATGTTTGAGAATAACATCTTCTATTTGTTTAATACTTTGTACTTTTCCAAGAACTTTCACACACATTATTAAATCCTATCATCACAACAGTCTGCAAGAGGTATGGGTAAGAAAACTGAGGCAGAGATATGTGCCAAAGGTTACAAATTTAAAATGTAGAATCTAGGATTCTCAAATTTCAGGTCAGTGCTATTTTGCATTTACCTTACAGTCTTCTTTTTAGTTATTTAATTTAATTTAATTTAATTAATTAATTTTTGTTGCTTATCTTTTAGTGAAAGAAGCCTGACTGGAGATATGGACTTTTCTTTCCAAAAACTTAATAGAAACTCCTCATTTGGTCTTCGCTGCTCAGTTGCCTCTCAAAGGAAATTAATAACAGTGGGAAGCAGCTTTGACAGAACCATCCTTGTTCTGTCCCTAGGGCTGTGGAGCTATCTATGTAATGATTAGTTTAGTTTGTAAAGATACCCATACTTATAATTTTCTTTCTCTGGAAGTTTCTTAAGTGAGGACACACAAAGTTAACTGAGAACTAAGCTCTTCTCTTGGGGCTACTCTCTTCAAGTAAATCTGTCAGTCACCTTATGCTCCAGCTGTTCTCCTGTGCATCTAAATGGCCCTGCTGCTTTGGAGGATTTAGGCAGAAGATCAAAGACTCTCTGAAAGAAAGTTTTAGGTTAATCAGCCTATCAAGTAGCTACCTCTGTTTTGTTTTTGTTTATTTTTTTTTTAGCTTATTTCATAAACAAACAGTGATAAGACTTCTTGAACAATATGACTCAGAGGGAGACAAGGAACTCTTTATTGTTATTTAGACAGTTAATTGGAACTCAGTTAACTGGCCTGTTTAGATTAATTGAATTTTTTCCCTTCTACCTGTTCGACCTCCGCTGGGAATGTGAACGTTGGGCAACTCAAATTTTTCACCACTCTGTGCACATGTCCTCAAAGGAGCGTGAAAGTGCTGCAAGTATTGACTTTGGCGTTACAGATAAATTTTAGTGAGTAGGCAAATTTGCAAATATGGAATCAGTGAATAATGATGATACACTGTATACTGTTATTGTTAGGTGCGGCTGAGTTGGCTTCGACTCATAGCAACCCTGTATATAACAGGATGAAATGTTCCCCAGTCTGTGCCATACTCACCATCATTGCTATGTTTGAGCCCACTGTTGCAGGCTCTGTGTCAGCCGATCTTATTGAGGATCTTCCTTTTTTTCGATGACTGTGTACTTTAACAAATATAATGTCTTTCTCCAGGAACTGGTCCCTCCTGATAACATGTCCAAAGTAAGTGTGATGAAGTCTCACAATCCTTGCTTCTAAGGAGCATTCTGGCTACACTTCCTCCAAGACAGATTTGTTTGTCCTTCTGGCAGTACATGGTATGTTCAATATTCTTCGCCAACACCACAATCCAAATGCGTCAATTCTTCTTAGGTCTTCCTTTTTCACTGTAGAGCTTTCATATGCGTATATGATGTGCTTGAAAATAGCATGGCTTGGGTCAGGCATACCTTAGTCATCAAAGTGGCATCTTTTGTTTTTTAACACTTTAAAGAGGTGTTTTGCAGCAGATTTTCCCAGTGTAATATGACATTGTATGATTTCTTCACTGCTGCTTCCATGGGCATTGATTGTTGATCCAAGAAGAATGAAATCTTTGACAACTTCAATTTCTTCCCCATTTATCATGATGTTGTATATTGGTCCAGTTGTAAGAATTTTCGTTTTCTTTATGTTCAAGTGTAATCCGTACTTAAAGGCTGTAGTCTTTTACCTTCATTAGTAAGCACTTCAAGCCCTCTTCACTTATGACAAGCAAGAGTGTATCATCTGCATATCACAGGTTGTTAATGAGTCTTCCTCCAATCCTGATGCCACATTCTTCTTCATATAGCCCAGCTTCTCGGATTACTTGTTCAACATACAGATTGAGTAAGTAAGGTGAAAGAATATAACCTTGCAGCACATCTTTTCCAGTTTTAAACCATACCATATTACCTAGTCTGTTCCAACAACTGCCTCTTGATTCATGTATGGGTTCTGCATGAGCACAGTTAAAGTGTTCTGGAATTCCCATTCTTCGCAGTTGTCTTGGTTATCTAGTACAGCTATAACAAATACCACGAGTGGATGGCTTTAACAAAGAGAAATTTATTCTCTCATAGTCTAGAATGCTAGAAGTAAAAATTTAGGGCGCCAGCTCCAGGGAAAGTATTTCTGTCTGTTGGCTCTGGGGGAAGGTCCCTGTCGTCAATCTTCCCCCAGTAAAGGAGCTTCTCAGTGCAGGGACCCTGGGTCCAAAGGATGCACTGTACTCCCAGTGCTTCTTTCTTGGTGGTATGAGGTCTCCATGTCTCTCTGCTTGCTTCTCTCTTTTATATCTCAAAAGAGATTGACTCAAGACACAATCCAGTCTTGTAGATTAAGTCCTGTCTCATTAACATAACTGCCGCTAATCCCATCTCATTAACATCATATAGAATTTATACAACACATAGGAAGATCACATCAGATGACAAAATGGTGAACAATCACACATTACTGGGAATCATGGCCTAGCCAAATTGATACCCATATTTTTGAGGGACACAATTCAGTGTCTAATAGCAGTGTTAGCCATAATTTGTTATGATCCACATAGTCAAGTGCCTTTGTTTAGTCAGTAAAACACAGGTAAACATCTTTTTAGTATTCTCTGCTTTTGGCCAAGATCCATCTGACATCAGCAATGAAATCCCTTGTTCCATATCCTCTTCTGAATCTGGCTTGGACCTCTGGTAGTTGTCTGTCGATGTACAACTGTAGCCGTTCTTTAAATTATCTTCAGCAAAGTTTTGCCAGCATGCGATATTAACAGTGTCTGATAATTTGTGCATTCTGTTGGATCACCTTTCTTTGGAATGAATATGAATTGGATCTCTTCCATTTGGTTAGCTAGGTTGCTATCTTCCAAATTTCTTCATATAGATGAGTAAGCGCTTCCATCATTGCATCGGTTTGTTGAAGCATCTCAATTAGTAGTAGTAGTCCATCAATTCCTAGAGCCTTGTTTTTCACCAATAGCTTCAGCACAGTTCTTCTTCTTCCTTCAGTACTGGCAGTTCTTGATCATATGCTATTATCTGAAATGCTTGAATGTCAGCCATTTGTTTTTGGTACAGTGACTGTGTATTCCTTCTATCTTCCTTTGATGCTTTCTGTGTCATTCAATTTTTTGCCCATAGAATCTTTCAGTGTTTTAAGCCTTGAATTTTCTCTTTAGTCCTTTCAGCTTGAGAAATGATCATGTTCTTCCCTTTTGGTTTTCTAACTCCAGGTCTTTGCACATTTCATTATAATACTTTGCCTTGTCTTCTATAGCTGCCCTTTGAAATATTCTGTTCAGCTTTTTTACTTCATTATTTCTTCTGTTTGCTTTAGCTACTCTGCACTTAGGAACAAGTTTCAAAATCTTTTTTGGTCTTTTGGTCTTTCCTTTCTTTCCTGTGTTTTTAATGACATTTTCAAGAGCTATCCTGAAGTAAAATGCATTCCATGTTAGGTTAATATCCATACAGCTACAAGGAAGACTAATTAATATGACTATTATTCAAGTTTATACTCTAAATACGAATGCCCAAAATGAAGACATTAAAGATTTTTATGAACTCTTGCAGTCTGAAATTGATCAAACATGCAATCAAAATGCATTGATAAGTATTGGTGATTGGAATGTGAAAGCTGGAAACAAAAAAGGATCCACAGTTGGAGAATATGGCCTTGGTGATAGGAACGATGACAGACATCACATGATAGAATTCTACAAGACCAATGACTTATTCACCGAGAATACTTTTTTTCAACAACACAAATGATTACTATTCATGTGGATCTTACTGGATGGTTTACACAGAATCAAATTAACTTCATCTGTGGAAAGAGAAGATGAAGAATCTCAATAGTATCAATCAGTACAAAACCAGGGGCTGACTGTGGAACAGACCATCAATTGTCATGTGCAAGTTCAAGTTGAAGTGGAAGAGAATCAAAGCAAGTCCAAGAGAGCCATAGAATAACCTTGAATACGTCCTGCTGGAATTTGGAGACCATCTGAAGAATAGATTTGACTAACGAACACTAATGATCAAAGAGCAGAAAAGTTTTGGATGACATTAAGGACGGATATGTAAAGAAAGAAAGTAAAAGGTCATTATAAAGACAGGAAAGAAAGAAAAGTCCAAAATGGATGTCAGAAGAGACTGAAACTTGTTCTTGAGTGCAGAGAACAGAAGAAATGATGATCGACTATACTGTTGTTGTTGGGTTGATTCATACACATGGTGATCCCATGTGACGGAGTAGAACTGCCCCACAGAGTTTTCTTGGCTGTAATCTTTATGGAAGCAGATCTCCAGGTCTTTCTTGTGCAGAGATGCTGGGTGGGATTGACTATACAGGTAGCCCCCAGCTTACAACAGGGTTCTGCTCTGACTACTGTGTTGTCAGTTCTGACATAAGTTGAATACATCTTTTTTTTTTTCAGTCTCTTTTATTTATTGCCTTTTATTATCAGTATCTTTGTAAATCTGACCTGTGAACATCTGAGAATGACATCAGCAAATTACGTGCTGCAACATTTAGTGTAGTACATGTAGTACTAACAGTAATATGTACCAAAAAAAACCGAAACATGGTCATAAGTGTGGTTCATCATAACTCGAATACGTCATAAGTCAGGGACTGCTTGTATAGACACTCAGTATATACACTGTCTATTGTATGGCTGGTGGGATGGGTGGATAAATGGATAAATGGCTGAGTGAATAAATCAGTATATTCAGTCATCAGTTTTGAATAGTTTGGATAAATGTTCTACAAACTGTGTTTTGTGAAAATGTTTGCTGAAAAAGGTCTCTGCAGCCAAATAGATTCAGAAATGTGGCATACCATGTTTCTGTCAAGAAATTCCTAACATAGATTAGCACATTAAAGGTTCTGAGTGGTTCGGCAGTAAAGACACTCCTTTAAACTTAGGCCAGCATTTCCAGAACTAATTAAATACTTAACTTGTGTATCTGGGTGTTTATGTATTTATGTACATGCAAAATTTGGGAAACAGTGGAATAGGGGTTTTCTTTAATATAAGCAGTAGAAGCAAACAAATGGTGGTGGTGTGGCAGAAAGATGGGAGCTGGTAATAGTATTTTGTAAGACCCTTAGGTACCTCTGGAGGCATATGTAAGAACACAGTTTTTACACAGTACTAGAGATAGGGACCAACACCTATCTGTCAGTTTATCACACTGTGGTATGATGTGGTTTGCATATTGCAGTGATGCTGGAAGCTATGCCACTGGTATTTCTCAGATACCAGCAAGGTCACCCATCGTGGACAGATTTCAGCAGAGCTTTCAGATTAAGATAGACTAGGAAGAAAGATCTTGCAAACTACTTCTAAAAATTAGCCAGTGAAAGCCCTATGGATCATGACATACCTTGTCCAGCTCACTTGCTTTGGACAGGTCATCATCATGTTTGGTGAAGTAGAGGGCCAGCAAGAGCTAAGGAGACCCTTGGTGAGATGGCTTGGCACAGTAGCCTCAGTGATGGACTTGAGCATACTGGCAATCATGGAGATGATGTAGAACTGGGCAACATTTCGTTCTACTGTACAGAATATGAGTTGGAGTTGACTGGAGGGCAGCTGTCTGTCTCGAGGTAGGGAAAACCTGCGATACCCTTCACAAATTGTAATCAAGCCGTCATTAGTTATCTACCACAATGGAAGGATTGAGAAAGGAGAGAGCGCCAGATACCTAAGAAGGAGATTCCCCAATCCTCCACCTCATTGCTTGTGTAGCACAAATACCACTACTGCTCTGTGACAGCTACTGTTACACACAGTTCAGATTGCTTGGCTTTTTGCCTGGCTCGGGTATTCACTCACTGATGTTCTTCCCAAATTCCTCAGCTCCTGGTGCTCTCTTCACATGTCAAAGTAACTAAAGCAGCAGGAAAGCTCCATAGCCAGGTACTCTGAGCTCTGACTCATTTTAGGTGCCAAATATTTATAGCTCTGCCTAAGTATATTTACTATACAAGAAAATATAATGAGAAAACAAAAGTAGAATTTGTCAAAGGTTACAAGGAAGAACTTGGCACCAAATTATGGATCTGTGGATTTAAAAACAAAAAAACACATTTAAACTGAAAGATAATCTGAAATGAGTTGACTTTATTAGTCTCCTTTTTGGCTTTTCTTTTTTAAGAGAAAATTTTAATAAACATTAATAAAATCCAGTGTTATCTATTACTAGGAAAATAAACCCAAGGACTTAGACTCAATAACAGTTAAGTGAAACAGAAATTGAATTTTAGAAATTGAATTAAAAAATTTTTTAACTTTTTTTCCCCTCTAGAAATATGTATTCTGTTTTCCTCTGGGCCACCTCATATAACCTAGTGAGCTTCTTGTGTCCCAGGGAATCACTATATCAATACCAAATTTTGTGTGTCCATCTGATGTGCATTGCACATTATGGCCCAGGATGCCTGAGCTTCAAGGATCCTTCAGCTGCAGGCTCCTGAGTTGCTGGCACTCCGTATGTGCTTTATGATGATTGGCATATATGTTTTGTTCATAGCTTAACATCTTCTGTGTGTTCTCAAAACTTTTAAATTTAATTTTTAAACTTCTATTAAGTTATTTAATTAATTAGAAAAAAACTATGTGAACACTGAAGGTTTTTTACAATTTAATGGGCAAACTGCTTTACCATTTAATCCTTAATTAAATATTGAACAACTTTAACAAAGTAGCCAGCACACAAATAATACTGAATAAGATATGTGCAGGTGGCTTTTTGGGAAGAAAAAGGGGAGTGGGGGGAGACAAAATCCCTCCTTAAAATAACCAGCTTGTCTGTTATAGTAAGTAGTGAGGACTGTGTGTAACATCTGCTCTTGTTCCCAGTTACTGGAGCTTCACTGCATTCAGATTCAGTCACAGCATGAGAAGTCCAGGTTCTTTTACTGTTGGGTACTTTAGTAGGAGACTTTAATGGCAGCTTGGAGCAGGTCACAGATCTCTTAGCTAGCTAAAGGCTATGAAGATATTATGTAGCTGTTCAAGGAGACATAGTAGAAACAGGCAAAAATACATCCCAATCCTATCCCCGTTACAAAATGACAGGAAAATGTAGTGACCCAATTTGAATTGGCATTTGGGTCATGTGCCATAGGGATTCTGCCTCCTGGGATTGAGCAGTAGCAGAGAGCTCACGCCAAAATGTCTGGATAAGCTGCAACATGAAAGTGTAAAATGATAAGTTTACTTAAAAAAAAAAAAAAAAAAAAGCATTCCTGCATTTGTTCAGAACTTATTGGCATAGTGTTTCATACACTTTTTATTTTCAGTTGCCTATTTTGTGGCTTCCGTTGCTTTGCAGGAGAGCCCTGTATATAAGTGAGATTGAGTAGTAGGAAAAAATCTGTCGTACAGATTTTGCTCTCTACTAAATACCACAAAATTTTTTATTATTATTAAAAAATTAATGTATTAATTTCTTTCAATGTATGCATTATAAGCTCCATATAACTTAGTTACTAATAATGCCTATTAATGAATCAGTTGAACTTAAATTTTAATCCTCTGTGAAAACATTACTATAGATTTTCAAAAATTTTCAATAATTACTTTGTAAACTGATGTTCTAGGATAAAAGGATTCTGAGGTCAGATGGGTTTATTTGGTGATATGTCCTATATCATTTTTTAGAGAGTCATAATATATAATATCATAGGTTCTAAGAATTGCTGAGTAAATGATTTTGTTTAGTTTTAAGTTTCTTTGGGGGCCAGGAATAGAATAAGGTGACAAGAATGTCTATTGCCTTAGTGCTA
Organism: Dugong dugon; assembly: GCA_030035585.1. NCBI lineage: Eukaryota > Metazoa > Chordata > Mammalia > Sirenia > Dugongidae > Dugong > Dugong dugon. Next base: position 86,316,792 of record CM057460.1, on the reverse strand, counting down.
TTGTATTTTGATGGACTTACTTTGATAAGGTAAACCCAGGTGGCATACTGGTTAAGAGCTATGGCTGCTAACCAAAAGATCAGCAGTTCAAATCCACCAGGTGCTCCTTGGAAACCCTATGGGGCAGTTCTACTCTATCCCGTAGGGTTGCTCTGAGTCAGAATCGATTCAACAGCAACAGGTTTATTTTGATAAGACTAAAATAAAATACCTTATAAAATTAGCCTAGTGAAAAAGTTCTACTTCACTTGAGACGTCTTTAATAGAATCACTTAGCATAGTGTTTGGCACATAGTAGACACTTACTGAAGAGAAGAATTTTATTGTTGTAGTTAAATGAAGTTTACATTTCAAGTTAGTCTCCCATACAAAATTTTATACATACATCGTTATGTGACCCTAATTGCTCACCCCATTCTGTGACAGCACACTCTTCCTTTCCACCCGATTCCCCATGACCATTCAACCAGCTCCTGACCCTCTGTGCCTTCCCATCTTACCTCTGGACAGAAGCTGCCCCTTTGGTCTCTTGTATCTACTTGACTAAGAGGCACACTCTTCACGAGTATCACTTTATGTCCCACAGTCTAATCCAATCCCTGTCTGAAGAGTTGGCCTTGGAAATTGTTTTAGTTCTGGGCTGATAGAGAGTCCAGGGGCCATGCTTTCCGGGGCGCATCTCAGGCAGACCATTAACTCTGGTCTTCTTACTAGAATTTGAGTTCTGCACCCCATCTTTCTGCTGCTCCATCAAGGACTCTCTGTTGTGTTCCCTGTCAAGACAGTCATTGGTGGTAGCCGGGCACCATCTAGTTCTTCTGGTCTCAGGCTGATGAAGTCTCTGGTTTATGTGGCCCATTCTGTCTCTTCGGCTAATACTTTCCTTGTGTCTTTGGTGTTCTTCGTTCTCCTTTACTACAGGTGGTTGGGACCAATTAATGCATCTTAGATGGCTGCTTACAAGCTTTTAAGACCCCAGACGCCACTCAACAAATTAGGATGCAGAACATTTTCTTAATAAGCTTTGTTATGCCAATTGACCTAGATGTCCCTGTCTTAGTCATCTAGTGCTGCTACAACAGAAATACCACAAGTGGATGGTTTTAACAAAGAGAAGTTTATTTCTTCATAGTAAAGTAGGCTGAAAGTCCAAATTCAGGGTGTCAGCTCCAGGGGAAGGCTTTCTCTCTCTTGGCCTTCTCATCAGTGTTCCCCCAGATTAGGAGCTTGTCTGCACGGGGACCCCGGTCCAAAGGATGTGCTCTGCTCCTGGCACTGCTTTCTTGATGGTATGAGGTCCTCCTGTCTCTCTGCTCACTTCTCTCTTTTATATCTCAAGAGATTGCCTCAGGATACAATCCAATCTTGTAGATCCAGTCCTGCCTTACTAACACAACTGCCACCCATCCTCCCTCATTAACATCATAGAGGCAGGATTTACAGCATATAGGAAAATTGCACAGCACCAGGAATCATGGCCCAGCCAAACTGATACACACATTTTTGGGGGGACATAATTCAATCCATGACATCCCCTGAAAGCATGGTCCCCAGAAGAGAAGAATTTTTGATCAGACTGATCAGAGATGGTAAATGGAATACAGAGACCTTAGAATTACAGATTGACCTCTTGTAACATCTGATATTTCTTTAGAATCCTCCTTTGATTGCTCTAGGAAACATTTTCCATTAATTATCCAGCTGGCTTTGTCTAACTCTATACCCGGTGTTAGGGAAGTAGAGGATGGGGAGACCCTGGAATCCTGCAACCCTGAACCCATCTCCCTCAAGGGCTGTAATAGAGCTTCCTCTAGGGCTGGTTTCTCCTTCCATCCTTCTGCATGGGCTGTTTTGTCTGTGTCCTTGTAGGGATGCAGTTGAAGATGATGCTGGATTGGAAATAATCGGCAATTGCATTTATGACTGTAATATTCTCCTTTACTTCAGAAGTCTTGAAGGCTTTAACAACTTGGAGGCTTACATTTCTAGCTCCTTTAGCCCTGTTTGAGGGTGGATGAAGTAAATTTGCATAGTGTGCAAAAGTTTATCATTTTTCAATATATCCAAGTATTCACCACAATAATAATGGTTACTATGTTAACCATAACGTGTCAGGCATTGTGCTAGGCACTTTACACAGATGACCTGTAATTCTGACAAATACCCAAGAGGTAGCTACTACTAATTTACCCCATTTTCCAGGTAAGAAACAGCCTCTGAGAGCTGATATATTGTTTTTGTTGTAGCTCCTCCCATGTCTGTAATTTATTTTTCTAAACTTGTATTTAAAAGCTTTAGTGAGAATAACATTGGATTGGAGAGTAATAATAGGAAAAAATATTTTATTCTCCTCCTTTTAAATTCACCCTTATTTTTAGTCATTTATATATTTTCCTGACCCATTGGATTAATCATGTTTTGGTTTCCTGCTGTGTATCTTGCCTAGAAGTAATCCAATGGAAAAGAAAGATGCTGAGTCCAAGGAATTAATCGGCTTCATTTCCACTGCCTCTCCATGGCTTTTAATATTATGAGTGAGGTTAGGCATAGACAGGGTGGTGGCGGTTGTTGCAGAGGTCAGGAATATTGAGGGAATATAAAGGTTATGGTGGTGGGATAGATTGTTTAACTCCCTGTCCTGCTGCCATCTTGGGCAAAAATAGTGGCACCAGAGACTGCCTGGGAGTTCTTAGTGATTTTTTTATTTTTATTTTTTGTTGACATGGATATTGAAGAATGGCTATCCAAGTAGTTACATTGAGTGTTCAACAACAAAGAAAAGTACTTTGTTCACACTACACTTAACAGTTATTTATTTGGACTGTTAAATTTCTCCTGTTTTGATCTGGAATCTTCCTTAATCTCAAATTAATAGTTCACATCGTGTCATGAATAAGGACCTTGTAACTGAGGTCAGGTGTTATGTTAGCTCAGTTAGTTAAACTAATGGGTGTCAGTGTGTCTAAACATATTAAAGCAGAATTCTTTTACCAAGGTGTCTAAACCTATTAAAGATGTTTAAACCTACTAAAGCAGAGTTCTTTTACCAAATCTTTGAAGCAGGGTTTTGAAGTGGTTCTTCCCTGTTCAGTCATGGCTGAGGAGGTGACACCAAACAGACCCGAATTTTTTAAATTTGGCTGACCCGAGACCATAACCGGAATGGAAAAAATTACAGGAAGAAAACAAGGGCAGCGTACCTGTTACATAGCAACCAAATCTCTTGCCTGTGGGATTCTGTGCAGAGACAGAAACAGCGGTGCTCGGCTCAAAGATGGCGGCTGACTGTGCGACTTCGAATGTGTGTCGTTCGTCTCAGTCCTGGCAATAATTCAGCCTTAGGCATCAGGCTCCTGAAAGAGCTCGCTATGCCTCTTCCAAGTCTCCCATTCCAGGACTTCGAACCGTAATTTTTCCCTTTCTGGCTATGGATCCAGATCACTAAAATTTAAAAAATTTGGGCCTGTTCCAGTTTCACTTCGTCGGCCATGACTGAACCAGTTCAAACCAATTCGAAGCCTTGCTTTGAAGCTGAAATTAAATATCAGTGCTCCTTTTGCTTTATTATTCATTAGACTGACTCCTGTTAGACAAACGTTATAACAGTTTGTTAGAGCCTACTCTCAACCATTGACTATTTTGTTTTTACATAAAATGCACTGTAGAGTTCAGCATTTAGTATTTTACTAGGACCTGGTGAATGCATGCGCAGTTTAAATGAATACCTTTTCTCCTCTCTGTCCATTTGCCATCCCTCTATCTGTCCTTATGGCTAAAAATGAATTATTTGTTAAAAAATAGAATAACTTTTGTGTTCACTGTTTTATCTTTGTGTTTTGTTTTTTGAAGCTGCTTTAAATTAAGAAACAGAAATATGTGGAACATTCAGACCAAAAGTATTTATTAAGTACCTGTAGTGTACACAGTATTGCATACTACCTTAGGCCATGTATTTTATTGTTTGCACATAATGTGGAAGAATTAAGCTTAATATGCAAAAAAAATTAAAATAATTTTCACTATAAACTGATATTTTATGGTTGATGTTTTATATTGAAAATCTTTTATTTTCTGTGTATTTTTTTGTAGTTCATTCTTATTCTATGTTAGGTATAGTTTGATTATTTTAAATGATCATATAAATTTCCCAGTATCATCTTTAACTTGAGGAGGTAGTGCGTTGAAGAAGAAATTGAATATAAAACTTAGCAGGGATATGAAGTGTAATGTGAAGAACTTATTTTTCAAAGGAGCATACAGATGAGATTTTAGATAAATAGTTTTACCTGAGGGGCAAATAATTGTAGTTATGTTTTTATAAAATGTCCATATTTGTTCAGTCTATATGTTTCTTTTATCTTAATGCATCATTTGGATACTTGAGTAATTATTACTGGATTTGGGAACTTAATGCTTATAATAATGTAATTTTTCTCAGTGTTTTTACCTTGCCTATTTTGACAACTGTATTCCTTCTTTTAAGGGTATTTAGTGATCTCCAGAACAATAAACAGCAGAGTTGAAACTACAGGTCTGTTTCTCTCTGTTCTTCAAATCTTCCAAGTGTTTCTAAAATCAACAACATTAAAAATATTTGGGCTGGTATTCACAGTAGTTAATTATTATATTTACCTTTTTTGCTTTATTTTTTGATGCAATGGTTTTATTTTGATTGATGTTAATTTAGTTAAGCTAGAAGATCAGGCAAGGGATATTAATGAACCATTTCATGTAAGTAAACACCAGGTTGTAAATTTCAGTGCATGCTGTCAAAGACTATTGCGATGAAAACATACTTGTGTGCTCTGTGTATCTATTTAAGAGTATGTCTATTTAAGTAAATGAAATAAGAAGTGGAACCAAAAACAATCAATCTGGATTAGTCTGAAAGGGTTTTCTGCTATAGTGAGTCTGCTTTTCCTTGCTCCTCAATTTTATACAGAGATTGTTCTCAGCCCTCTATTTACTTTTCTGGTTGGTTTAAGTTGAGAGCGTTTATCACTCTAAGTTATCTTGTAGTGTTACCAGTGAAAGGGAACTTACACCTCAAGTTTTGACCAGAGACACCTAAGTTTTGACAACCTGTCCTGGGCAGATAAGCGTTTTGGCGTGGTTAAGATTATTTACAAAGGAATCTTCATTTATCTTGTGTAACCTGAAGGATAAAGTAAGTTCTTTTCTTTCAGATCTCAGAAATGCATGTGTTTTAACTAATTGTAGACACAAAATCATTGAGGATGAAGTCTCTTGGAAATGTTGGGCCTCTCCCCATCCCAACCTCTATAAACCTTCTTGAAGTGTATCAAGTGCTGGGTGAGGGATAAAATGCTGACCAAGACACCCAGGGCTCCTGCTAGTCAGGAATTTACAATTTTATCTCCTCATACTGTTTATTTCTTAGTATGGGAAAATGTGAATTAATAACTCCACATTGCTACCCCCAGTGTTTAAATAGGTTAGTTTCAAAAGGTGGTTTGTAAATTCGCAGTAGAGAGAATATTATAAATTGTAGTTATGTTCACAGATGGTGCTCATAAGTAGCTGAACTGCGAAACTAACAATATTGAGGTCTCCCTTTGTCTGTAGGGATATGAGTTCCAGCTATTAACCTAAAATTTAGAGAATCTACTCTCCTTTACAAGCAACTTCAATAACCAGAAGATCCCCCCCACCCCAACCCCCACCCTTAACTTCCATACCCCTTAAACAGTGGGATTTCTTCCATTTCTTTTCTTAACCCACTGGCAGTGAAAAGGGATTTTTTTCTTTCAGTCTGCTATGCTAGTGGCATTGGCAAGATAGGAATGTGTATCCTTTGTAGCCATGACAAGGGAGGAGGAATGGACTCCTGGGAGTTAGGGAAATGGGTGAAGTGGTTGTACCTGGAGATGGATATATGAAAGATCAGTCTGGGGATGGAAGTGGAGAAAGAAGAGAAGGAAAGATGGAAGTTCAGAGGAGATGGGATAATATTGGAATGGGGTCAAGTTGGCCCTAAGGGTATCTATAGATAGAGTAGGTTGGATGTAGTAGGACAGGGAGCTGGAGGAGAATGTTTTAACAATAGTGCTAGGGAATTGGAATCTTTGTAGTCCGTCTAGCCAAGGGCTGAACTCCTCAGATGAGGTAGATTTACCTGGTGGACGTGTGCAAGTCAGGTACTAACCTATACACTGCTTCCTTTTACTGATACATATAATCAGTAATATCATTAGGAAATATTTAAATGCCCATAGAGCACATGGATCAGTTTTAAAAATGATGTTTCTTCTATGCATTTGAAAGTCTTTATTCAATTTTCTTTTAAATTATGTAATCTTTTGGATCTTATTCAAAGATAAAAATTACACCATTTAGCATAAACCAGAACAGTGTAAAATAAAATCCCTCAAAAGACGAAAGCACAATTAATTAAAGAAATATGCTAATTAAGCTTCATTTAGTTAAATGAAAAGAGACATTTCTAGCAATAATAATCTAAAAGGAAACATGGTTTTCTTATGGATTATGAGCAAATACAGAAAAGTAACATTACTAATAACTAAATTTTCAAAGTTAATTTGCGATGTAAAAAGTAAAAGTTTAAAAATCTTTAAAAAATTAAGCAAGAATAATTCCTCCTAGTCACTTCATGGTGTGATTTATTCTGCATTTGCTAGGTAACTACTCGTTTTCAAATCCAGTATGTATTGTGAATACATAAAACCTCAGAATAAGGAATTTTTAAAGCTTGTTTTATTGTGGTATAAACATATATAACAAAACATTGACCAATTCAACATTTTTTACATGTACAGTTCAGTGACATTGATTATGTTCATCCTGTTGGACAACCATCACCATTATGCATTTCCAGATTATTCAGTCATCATTAACAGAAACTCAGTACCCTCTAAGCTATGACTCTCCCTTTCCCTCCCCTGCCTGCCCCTGGTAACCAATAATAAACTTTGGTCTGTATGCATTTGCCTATTCCAGGTATTTCATATAAATGGGTAATACAATATTTATTCTTTTGTGACTGAATTATTTCACTCAGCTTAGTGTTTTCATGGTTCATCCAGTTGTAGTGTGCATAAAGTTTTCATTTCTATTTATGATTAATATTTCAGTGTATGTATATGTCACATTTTGTTTATCCATTGAGGGACATTTCAGTTGTTTACACCTTTTGGCTATGGTGAATACTGCTGCAATGAACATTGGTGTACAAATTTCTGTTTTCAGTTTTTTTTGGTATATACCTAGGATTGGAATTGCTGAGTCATATAGTAGTTCTGTGCTTTACTTTTTGAGTAACTTCCAAACTTTTCCACAGAAGCTGTACCGTTTTGCATTCCCAGCAGCTATGAGTGAGGCTCCTTTCTCTACATCATCACCAACACTTGTTGTTTTCAGTTTTTTTTTTTTTTTAATGGATTGTAGCCATCATGTTGGAGGTGAAGTGATATCTTGTGGCTTTGATTTGCATGTCCGTAATGATTAATGACACTGAGCATCTTTTCGTGTGCTTGTTGGCCACTTGTATTTCTTCTTTGGTGAAATGACTATTCAAGTCCTTTGCCCATTGGTTGATTGGGTTGTTTGACTTTTGTTGTTACATTGTAGGAATACTTTATGTATTCTAGATATTAAACCCTTATCAGATACATGGTTTCCAAATATTTCCTAAGTTGTCTCTGTACGTTGTTAATAAAGTCCTTTGATGCACAGAAGCTTTTATTTTTGATGAAGTCCAGTTTATCTGTTCTGTCTTTTTCTGGTCATGCTTTTGGTGTCACAACTAAGAATCAATTGTTAAGAATAAGGAATTTTTAAATACAGAAACTGTAGGTACTCTGGAAACCCTGGTGGCATAGTGGTTAAGAGCTACGGCTGCTAACCAAGAGGTCAGCAGTTTGAATCCAGCAGCTGCTCCTTGAAAACCCTGTGGGGCAGTTCTACTCTGTCCTATAGGATCGCTATGAGTCAGGATCGACTCGACGGCACCGGGTACGGGTAGGTACTCTTCCTCAGTTTTTGCAAGCTGATATTAGATATTTAAGTGTATTTTTTCTTAAGGTAGGTTTATATTTATATAAATATTTATATAAATATAAAATTTAGAAAATTTATATAAATTTTCTTAAGGTTGGTTTATATTTATATACTCAGTAATGAAATCTCAAAGCAGTATTTTTATCAGTATTTTCTTGATTATTCAAAATATATTCCTTTGAATATTGTCTCTAATAGGAGATAAACTGAAAGATGTAAGCCCTGGTTATTTGAATTTTGATGTGGCACTGCACTTACAAAACTTGGGGGTAGTAAGGGGTGATGGAAGAGAGAGAAAATGATAGGAGTCAGGGAGGAGGAGTTGGGGTTTAAAAAAATTCAAATAGTAGTTTTATTGTGGATAGAAGAAAAATTTCTTGATTCTAAAATCAGGTTAATGAGGATGGCAAATCTGGAAAATTTAGCTCCCAAATTTACTTACTTTTTTAGCGTGAATTATTCTGCATTTACTAGATAGTTTCTGCTTTTCTAATCCAGTATGTTTTGTGAAAATACAACCTCAGAATAAAGAATTCTAAATACAGTAAAACCTGCGAAAGCTGGAACCTGTGTAACGTGGAAACCTGTCACAGAAGGAAAACTCTAATATTTTCCACTAAAACGAGCAATAGAAAAGTGGTAAGACTGCCAAAGGTGGAAAACTTGCGAGACCCAGAAAAAGAAGGCAATCCCGTCGAGTTCTGCTTCTCACGGATTTCACTGTATAAAAGTTGTAATTTTTTCTGTTTTTGCAAGTTGATTTTGGATACCTAAGTACATTCTTGCATAAAATTGGTTTATATTTATAAAGTGAGAAGCCATGTATATGTGCAAGTGTCATTCATTTAGTAAATATTAAATTTATTCATTACATTTACAATATGAATTTGATTTATATTAAACAATTTCCAGTAAGCCTTCTCTATTTCAACTTTCATTTATAAAGCATATATATTTCAAATGGAGATGATCCTTTTTTGTGGCATTTAATGGGAATGTGTCTGATAAATGTGACTCTTGGTTTAAAGAAATGACTAATTGAGTGAAACAATGAGGCTTTCTGGATTCAGTTAAAAAGTTAAATGCATTAAGTTAATTCTTTCCTTGAACTTGATTCTACCTCGATTACCCTCTAAACTTTGGGGAGAAATTTTGAGAAGTCAGAACTTTTCCACATGCTTTGAAGTTCATTTACAAAGTAATCCAAACAAGACTCTCTAATTAATGCAAGTTTTTGTTATTAATTGTGCATTTTTCTAAAGCAGATGGAATGTGTTCTAGATTAATTTTAGGCAGACTAAATATGTTTTGGATAGTTTCTACTTTGCAGAGCAGTCAGTGACTAAAAGTGCCCTTGGCCCCCAACACTACAAACAAGATTCTTTATTGCTTAGGTACCTGGAACCCCACCTGTTGGGGTTTTGGAATCTGCTGACTGCACCAAAGTGGCAACCTTTCTCATTGAAGTAGTGGAAACATCTGTGCTCCTTATCTCAGGAACAAAAGAAGTGAATGTTGCAAGCTCTGCAAAGATTGTCAGATAAACCTCCCCTTCTCTAGCTCTATAGACAGGCAACTTTTTATGCTCTGAGAGCACATTAGTTTTTGTAAACAAATTTCTTGCCACTGTTAGAGAAAGTGAAGAGTATTGGAATATTGGGGAAAAAGAGAGTAGATCTGAAAGGAAGATTATTATACTGAGACTAAAGTAAACTTGAGAGACAGATGGAAGATTAGCATACATTTTACCCTACATGTTAATTGCTGAGTGACCTTGAATAAGTTTTAAAATCTCCCTGGGTCTTAATTTTCCTCATAGAGTTATTATTCCTTCTTCCCTCCTCCCTTCTCTTCTTTTCTCTCTCTCTCCTGCCATCCATCCCTGTCTTCCTTCTTTCCTTCCTTCACTAACCCCTAGTAGATATCAGAGAAGTACGAGGGATGTAAAGATAATTAATAATTAATTACAGCCTCCAGTTCTAAAAGAACTAATGTTGTACACTGTCATAATTATTTATTTGCATAATTCCTATAACAAAGGCACAATGGTGGTACAAAGGAGCGAGGGGAAGGAGAGTTGAGAAGAAACGATGGTGGTCAGGAAAGGCTTCATAGTTAAGAAATATTGCATCAGGCTCTTCAAGGAGAAAGAGCCATTTTCCGGGCAGTGACAACTGTTCAAAGGCAGTTAGTGCCTATTCAGGGAACTGTTCAGTATGACTTCAGTGAGAATGTGCTAGGTGCGTTGAGATAGGAGATGACATTATAGAAAGGCATTTGTCAAATTTGGGCAGACTGTGTTTGGCATGTTTAGATATATGGCCCTTATTTTATTGGTATGGGAATCCACTTATGAGAAGGGAAGAAACTTGAACAGATTGATGCTTTAGAATGCTCTTTGGCCTCATTATGGAGAGGGAGGATAGGAGAAAGGAAGAGCAGTTCAAATACTATCACAGCAACCTGAGAGAAAGACAGTGAGGACATTGCCAGGGAAGGTGGATATGAGCCATTGACTGCAGGGTCCAGAATACTTAAGTGACTTATTGTATATCAGACAAGTGTAAGGTAGTGAAGATGACCATCAGGTTTTTGGTTTGGGCATCTGAATGGATATGATGTCATTACCTAAGAGGAAGAACACAGAGGAATGTGGAGTTTAAGTTGCCTGGGGGATATTCAGGTAGATGTGCCCAGTAAACAGTGGAATAAATAGATCTTGAGCTTAGAGCAAATTATGTGTTGAAATAGAGATTTGGTAGAATAAGCATTGACTGTTCTCTACTGACTAGCATAGTAGATCAGAAGGAAACCTGTAGAATGAGAAGAGGACCATCGCAGTAGCCTTAGGGAATGCCAGCGTTTCAAGGATAGAAGGAGGAATGTGCAGGATACACAAAGGAGTGATTTACTATAGGGGCGAGAATGAGTAGAGAGTGATTTAATCGTTTAAGTCTGAGGAAGTTATCACCACAATCAAATACACTGAAGAAGTAAACTTAGACAAGGATTGCAGAGTAACCATTTCTGACACTGCAGCAAGAACAATTTGGGTAGGGTTGTGTGAAAGTCATATTATGGAAAGACGGAAAAGCAAACTTGATTTAAACAGTACATGCACTAGTTAGGGCTTGATTAGCTTACATATAACAGAAAACCCCAAGTAGTAACATGACTAAAATGTATTTCCTTTTAAATAGAAGAAGTCGGTGGGGGCCGGCGGGGAGGTGTGGGGAGGAGTGGTGGTGAAAATCAAGGGCTGAACTGGCAGTTTCAGCCTTTTTATTTTGGCATCTCTAAAGCGGTCTCATTCTCGTAATTCAAGATGGAGGCTAAAATTCTAGCCATCGCATCTGCCTTACCGGCTGGTAGCAGGGTAAAGAAACGAGAAGAGTGTACCTCTCTTCTTTAAGTCTTACAACTATAGTCTATATCTCCTCAATCAGAATGCTGGCAAATAAACACACTCAGCTGCAGGGAATATGGATATGTTGTCTTTTAGTTGGGGAATAATGTGTCCAGCTAAAAATTTTGTTTTAGGGAGAGAATCTGGAGGCAACTACTGATCTCTGCCATAGTGGGGTGGGGTGGGGGACAGGGAATAGGCACTTAGTGAGGCTCTATGCGTTTGGTTAATCTGCTGTTTTGGAGTTTCATGGTATTTCTCCTCAATATTACTGTGAATAATCAAGAGGGAACTGTTAAAAGATAGAGAAATAGATTGTGTACCTGACGGTGTCTTGATCTTCAAATCATTCTGCCTTCAAACAAATTTAATTTTGTAGATATTTAGGGCAGTCAATTAAGAATGACAGATCTTTGCTAAAATGTTACTTACATTCTATAAATTATATTTTGATATGCCAAAAAAACCACTGAAATGGCATAGTAATCTGATTTAGTACCGTGAACCTATTGATAAGACACTTTCTATTAAGCTGGCTTTGTAATTGTCAATATTGGTGTAATTTTATCCCCTTCAGATGTTTTGTAATAAAAAAAAATTCTTTAAATTACAGAGTAGATTAGGTTAAAAGAATTAAATTAACATAGGATGTAGAAATTCTCTACTCTGAAAGGCTTAAATCTGGAGGAATTTGGAAGGAGGAGATGTCTTTAGGAGGGCAGTGGTGTGGTTCAGTGGTAGAATTCTCACCTTCTGTGTAAAGACTGCCAGTGCACCTCGAGCATAGCTACCACCGGTCTGTCAGTAGAGGCTTGCGTGTTGCTATGATGCCAGACAGGTTTCAGCAGAGCTTCCAGACTAAGACAGACTAGGAACAAAGATCTGGTGATCTACTTCCAAAAATTCAGCCAATGCAAACCCTGTGGATCACGTCCAGTCCCATCCCATTTTGCATGGGGTTACCATGAGTTGGGGGCTGACTCAACGGCAGCTAACAACAACAAAATGTCTTTAGAATTTACACATTCTTTTTATACAGCATTTTATAGTGATATATCTCTTACCATTTATTGTTTGGAACTCTGCTCGCTCTGAATTTACCCATGGAATAAGCTGAATATATATATGTTCATGGAGTCAGTTGAGTAACCTTTGACTGGTAGGGCTAGATCTTTCCTATGGCTATAGACATCATGATTTAATCTTACCTTTTTTTGGTTTGTAAACTTTTGAACTTTGGTCCACTTATGAACAAGGAAGCAACCACTGATTGCCTTTGAGTTGATTCTGACTCATGGCTATCCCGTGTGTGTTAGAGCAGAACTATGCTCCTTAGGGTTTTCAATGGCTGATTTTTTGGAAGTAGATCTCCAAGCCTTTCTTCCAAGGTGCCTTTGGATAGTCTTGAACCTCTAACCTTTTAGTTAGCAGCTGAGCATGTAAACTGCTTGTGCTACCCAGGGACTCCATAGAAAACCACACAGACTTATATTACGGAAAAAACAGTTTATTCTCCTAATGATTGAGTGGAGGGGCAGGGTAGAGGGACAGTTGCGTTAGGTTCAGCTTTGACAGATGAGTTTGCCACTTCTTGTTCCTTTACTTCATTACAGAGTGATATTTTATGGATAATATAACTTCTTTGAGGGAAGACATTGAATCATGATGTTATATGCAGTATTTTTTAAGCTTCAAGAGTCATACATTCTAATCTCAAATCTTCTAACTAGTTATGTTGATCTGGGAGTCGTTCAGTCCTTCTGGGACAAATCTTTGTATAACAGTAGGATTATGCAATCATGTACTTGGAATGTGTTTTAAAGGTTATCTGGTCCAAACTTCTATTTAATGTATAATGTCTCTGCAACATCCCCAGCTTCAGCAAGTACCTTTACTCTTTCCGAGATTGGACACTGACATTTCTCAGCCCCAAAATGGTTCATTAACCAACTCATAACACTTTTGGATGGCTCTAATGGTTATGAAAAAAGGTTTTTGATATACTGAAGTAAAATTCTTATCATTTTAAGCCATTGATTTTAGTTTCACCCTCTTTAGCCATGTGAAATAAGACCAATCCCTCTACTACCTGACAACCCATTAAGTATTTGAGCCTTTTCTTTTTGCAGGCTATGCATCACTGGCATTTTCAGCCATTCCTTATGACTTGTCTTAATTTTTCCTCATCTTTCTAGGACTATTACTTCTCCGTTTCTAGTTCTCATGCTCTATTAATGTATTTTAAGATAAAATTAGCTCTTTTGGAATGGCAGTCAAATACACAATTAATTCATATTGAACTTGCAGTCACCTAAAATCCTTTTCACACGGGCTGGTGTTAAGCCATATTTGTCTATCCTGTTCAAGCTTTTGGCTTCAAGCACAGGATTTTAAATTTAATTTTGTTAAATTAATATTATTAGATTTAGCACAGTCTTTTAGAGTGCTTTATTCTTTTGGGATACTAATTCAATAATCTACATATATTAGTCAGCGTTTTAGTTTTATTTTCAAATTTGATGATTACAGTGTGATTTCTTATCTGAAATCAAGCAGTTACGCTGATTATTTCCAGCCATACAATTCTGAGATTGTCTCAGTTCTGATGGTAGATCTGGACTTAGAGCAGTCTAGACCTCTTAGCTCACTCTTTCCATTGAATTGAGACATCCACAAGTGATACACTTCTTGGTGCAGTTGACTGAAAATTGAGTCTCTGGAGATTAATTTAGTAGAGATTCATTTCGTGTTTAATCCTATTTTTCTTGCTTGTCCTTTTTTTTTAATTTTTAGCTATTATTTTGTGTTCTTATATGAAGATAAATTTTCAAAATTTATTTTAGATTCAGTAATTACTTGAAGAATCATACTAACACTTTCTAAAATTAAGAAGTGCAGACTCCATTTTCTGGTATTCAAAAAAAATTTGGTTTTTTGGTGGGTTTATGTTTTTGGCTACTAGATAGGTTTTTATATTCCAGAGCTTTTCATGGTAACCTAAATTTTAATTAGGGAATGCCATAGGGAGTGCAATCTAGATGAACATTTTTTTCTATTACAAATGCATATAATAAGCCTTCTTTTAATATAAGCTGAAAAAATTCTTAATAAAATAAAATTACTGTAAGCTGCTACTAAATAATTATTTTTATCTGTGAAGGCACTTTATAAGCTATGAAACACTATATAGAGGCTGCTATTATTATTTTGTATTTCAGAATAATAGAGTAAAATCTTTCTATTGCATATTGATATGTAGAAATAAGTCTCAATAATAGATTTTTTTAAAAGCCATTTTATTGCTTTCAGATACATAATTATTTTGTCCACCAGTGTTGTATATAACCCATTGCTGTTGAGTTGATTCTGACTCATGGTGACCCTATAGGACAGGGTAGAACTGCCCCACAGGGTTTCCAAGGAGTACCTGGTAGATTGGAACTGCCGACCTTTTGGTTAGCAGCTATAGCTGTTAACCAGTAATTTCATGCTATTACCCTTTTTTGAAAATCCTCTGTTTTCCCTGCCTATCTCATTTCCCTCAGTGCCTGGCTTAAGTGCTGTTTCCTCTGTCAGTTAAAGCCCTTTGCTCAAGGGTCACTCCTATGGTCTCTTCCTCAATTCTTGATGTTTTTATTGCCTGCACACCCATCATGTGTTACTTTGTATTATTCTTATTTTTAATTATATGTCTTGTGCCATTAGTAACTCTGAAAATTACTTGAGAGCAAAATTTGTGCCTTCATTTTGTTTTTGTCTAAGACTTAGCACAGTGATATGAACTTAGTAACTGTTTATGGTGATTGGCATAATAAATGTTTATTTGTAAAGTTTCTCAGGATATTTGAAAATAGTTTTTGTTTCTAACATTAGATAGTTGGAATTATCTTTATGCTACACATTTGTTAAACTCTACCATGGTGCAAAGATATATTCCCTGACCATATTACCATAAATTCTGCACTAGTGGATTCTAAATGAATGATATTTCATCGGTCCTCAGTACTTTACACAAAATATGTACTTTAGAGTTGTCTAATGAAGAGGTAGATAAATGGCCTCAGAGTAAATGCTATAGATGTCTAAAAATTAAAAAGACAGGAAAGAAAGAAAAGACCAAAATGGATGTAAGAAGAAACTCTGAAAATTGCTCTTAAACGTAGAGTAGCTAAAGCGAACAGAAGAAATGATGACACATAAAAGAGCTGAACAGAAGATTTCAAAGGGAGGCTCAACAAGACAAAATAAAGTATTATAATGAAATGTGCAAAGACCTGGAGTTAGAGAGGGAAGAACACGTTCGGCATTTCTCAAGCTGAAAGACCAGAAGAAAAACAATTCAAGCCTTGAGTTGCATATCGAAGGATTCTACGGGGAAAATGTTGAACAGCACGGGAAGCGTCAAAAGAAGATGAAAGGAGTACACAGAGTCACTACCAAGAAGGAGTTGGTCGACTTTCAACCATTTCAGGAGTTAGCATATGATCAAGAACCAATGCTATTGAAGAAAGAAGTCTAAGCTACACTGAAGGCACTGGTGAAAAACAAGTCCCCAGGAATTGACGGAATACCAATTGAGTGTTTCAGCAAACAGATGTAACGCTGGAAGTGCTCACTTGTCTGTGCCAAGAAATTTGGAAGACAGCTACCTGACCAACCTCCTGGAAGAGATCTATATTCATGTCCATTCCAAAGAAAGATGATCCAATGGAATGTGGAAATCATTGAACAATATCGTTAATGTTACATGCAAGTAAAATCATGCTGAAGATAATTAAAAAATGGTTGCATCGTTGCACTGACAGAAATTCAAGCTGGATTTAGAAGAGGCCATGGAATGAGGAATATCATTGCTGATGTCAGATGGATCTTGGCTGAAAGTAGAGAATACCAGAAAAATGTTTGCCAAAAAGCAAACCTGTTGCCATTGAGTGGATTCTGACTCATAGTGACCCTAGGAACAGGATAGAAATGCCCCATAGGATTTCCAGGGAGCAGTTGGTGGAGTCGAACTGCTGACCTTTTGGTTAGCAGCCAAGCTCTTAACCACTGTGCCACCAGAGCTCCAGAGAGATGTTTACCTGTGTTTTATTGACTATGCAAAGGCATTCGACTGTGTGGACCCATAACAATTCTGGGTAACATTATGAAGAATGGGAATTCCAGAACACTTAATTGTGCCCATGAGGAACCTGTACTTAGACCAGGAGGCAGTCTTTTGAAAAGAACAAGATGATACTGTGTGGTTTAAAATCAGGAAAGATGTGTGTCAGGGTTGTATCCTTTCCCAATACTTATTTAGTCTGTATGCTGAGCAAATAGTCTTAGAAGCTGGAATGTTTGAAGAAGAATGTGGCATCAGGATTGGAGGAAGACTCATTAACAGCCTGTTATATGCAGATAACACGCCCTTACTTGCTGAAAGCTAAGAGGACTTGAAGCACTATTAATGAAGATCAAAGACTATAGCCTTCAGGGTGGATTACACCTCAACATAAAGAAAATAAAAATCCTCATGCCTGGACCAATGAGCAACATCATGATAAACAGAGAAAAGACTGAAGTTGTTGAGGATTTCATTTTACTTGGATCCCTAATCAACGCCTATGTAAGCAGCAGTCAAGAAATCAAATGATGCTTTGGGCAAATGTGCTGCAAAAGACTTCTTTAAAACCTTAAAAAGCAAAAATGTCACTTTGAGGACAAAGGTGCACCTGACCCAAGCTTAGGTATTTTCAGTCTCTTCATATGCATGCAAAAACTGGACAATGAGTAAGGAAGATTGAGGAAGAATTGGTGCCTTTGAATTGTGGTGTTGGTGAAGAACAATGAACATATCGTGGACTGCCAGAAGAACAAACAAATCTGTATTTGAAGAAGTACAGCCAGAATGCTCCTTAGAAGGAAGGGTGGCGAGACTTCGTCTCACATACTTTGGACATGTTATCAGTAGGGACCAATCCCTGGAGAAGTACAGCATGCTTGGTAAAGTAGAGGGTCATCAGAAAAGAGGAATACCCTCAACGAGATGGATTGACACAGTAGCTGCAACAAAAAGGGGTCAAGCATAACAGTGTTTGTGAGCATGGTGTAGGACCGGGCAATGTTTTGGTCTGTTGTACACAGGGTAGCTGTGAGTCGGAACTGATTCAGAGGCACCTAACAACAACAACGACATGTCTAGACACGTGGAACTAAATCTAGGAAATGGTTTCAGCCCTTAGAGAGAACCCTGCGAATCTGATTATTTTATTTGGTGCTTTTTAAAAAAATAATATCTCTGATTGCCATAAATTTATGCCTTCGAAAATCAGACGGACAGAAGTATCTTTTGTTTTTCCTGACTTGGAGCTTTCTTTTGAATATCTGCCCGCTTCCTTCTGTGGTGTTCAAAAGTTCTGGATCCTTAGTTTACAGGTGCATTCTTGTGAATGATTTCTTTCCCATTCTGCCTATGCATTAAGGAGCCCTGGTCAGAGACATTGCTGGAATTTGCTGAGAACAACTCTTCCATACTTCCTTTGGGGGAAGCAGAAAATGGATTATAAGCAGTAGCCTCACTTAATGGTTCATATTCATGTGGATACTTAAAAATATGAATGATGAGGTAGGTACAACTAAAAAACCAAAAGAACCAAACCCGTTTCCTTTGAGTCAATTCCAACGCATAGCGACCCTATAGGACAGAGTAGAATTGCCTCATAGGGTTTCTAAGGAGTGGCTGGTTGATTTGAACGGCTGACCTTTTGATTAGCAGCTGAGCTCTTAAGCACTGTGCCACCAAGGTTCCAACTAAAAACATCACCAAATGTGTGTTGTAGCTATGTAAGCATTGGGATTTCACTAGAGTTAAGGAAGGAACAAGGTGAAACATTAAAAAAAGGTGCAGGGAGGAATAGGGAATGCAATGTGAGTGGGAAAGGAAAACAGACATAAAGCAAAGTAGATCTAGATGGGATGTGCAAATGTTAGAAAAGAGAATTAACTGGAAGAAGTAAAAAATAAGAGTGGTAAAGCCAGAAGAAAATTCTGAACATTTTATTTTCAGTGCTTAGTAGTCAAAGAAAAAGACATTAGAATGCTTTAAAAAGCATTTTCACTTGTTTTATTTTCTTGAAATATGCAACTTACACTGTTTAGAAAGAGGATGTTTTCTTGGTTATATTGAAATAACTTCTTGTTAGAATAAATCATTACTGTTCGTACTTGAGGAAAATGTTACATATAGGTAATGATTTACAATAAACTTGGAAAGTCATGAACTCATGACTAATTTTTTAAATAATTTTTAAAATTATAATTGCAAAGAAGTACAAAGAAGAGAGTAGATAACTCCACTACCCATTGTAATTACTTTTTAACATTTTATCCTGTATACTTCCATTAATTTATGCCATTCATGTGCAAATGGTGTACCACACTTCAGTGAGTTCCATATAGTTGGACATAATAGATTTGTTTCCATTATTTGGCTGTCATTAACACTCTATCATGAAAATGCTTTATGTAAATCCTTTTGTATATTTTTTTTGTTTAGAATAAATTCCTAGACGTATAATTGTACTACCAAAGATATATACATATTTTAAAAGTTTCAAAACTCTTTAAGATTACTTTTATGTAGCTAATATTATTGCTTTGGGAAATAGTTTGCAAAGAAAAACTTCTTTTCTGCCATTGAATTTTTTGTACAAATGTTGGGAATCCTGAATAACTATAAGGTAATGTTTAACAAGACCTTCATTAAAGATACTAATTTCAAATGAACATCTCAAGACACCCCTGTAAAAATAAAAAATAAAAGTAACTAAATATAATGATAAAGCTTCATCTTTACTTTTGAAGCTTTATCATTATATTTAGTTTCTTTTATTTTTAAAGGAGATTTTAACTTTGAATGAAGATAATTAGGCTGGATAAAATTTCACAGCCTAAACATTTTTAAGCTGCTTAAGAATGCTTGGTTTGTGTCATTGTGCTTTGGCCATTCATATTTGAGTATATGAAGAAATAGTAATTCTGTGGTAAAACTGATAAATGAAATTTTATTTGAAAAAGGTTTTTTTCTTTTTTTCTTAACCTCTGTGTAGACTCTGTCTTTAGCCTGGGTGCATAGGGTAGTGCTGAATTGATGCAATAATGTTTCTTGATTTGCGTTTAGCTCCTAGGAAATCTTTAACAACAATAATTGTGTCTTATTTAAATCTTTGTACCCACTGTGTCCTCCCAGCATAAAGCAGTGCTCATTTTCTCCACGTGGGAAAAGTAATTCATTACCAGTTACAGTATTATAGCATTACCAGTTATGTCTCAGGCGGGGAAAGTTAAGTCATGTTGGCTTTAAATATAACTACAAGTGTCCTTTGAAGAAATAACTGTTCTAGGACATTTTGCCATCAATTAAAAATCTTAAGTGAACTTTTCCCCCTCCATTGATCTCATTTCAGTATTAGAGATACAATCGTTTGGAAAAACTGTGAGCTCTCCAGAATGTCACAGAATAAAAATGCTTAATGTAAAAATATGGTAACAAAATCTTTGTCATTATGTTGGTTTTTCTTATTGTTTCAAATTGCTCTCTCTGTAGATGTAACAATTTATACAATTTTAGCAATTTGACCAAGTCTTTACCAACCTGAAACCCATTTTAATATCTCTGACTTCATACCCATTATCACTTTTTTTGGTACTTATCTTCACTAAAAGCTACTGGCCGACCTTTTAGCCAAATTAATCTGGCTGCACTTGCATATTGTCCAGAGACTTGGTGTTAAGATCATTAAAACCACTTAACATTGGTAGGGTGGGTCTACAATAGCTTTTACTCTAGAGCTAATACTTTGCAGGTGTGACCCCATGGGTGTCTACTGAATGCCCCCTGTGTTCATTGACATTTTTCGACTCTGAGTGGTCTGACCTCTAATGTTTCAAAGTTCCGTGTGAGCAATGGCTTTTTGTCTAGCTTTACGGAGTTTCACCCTACACATGTAGAGGGACCTCTATGCAAATTGTTGGAGCTCTTTTTCTGCACACCTTCTTCCTGTCTTGTACTCTGCCCTGCAAATTCCATATCTTGATCTCCTCAAGAGAACGCTGTCCTGTACTTTGATTTCTGTCTCCCTTCTGTATGTTTTGGAATGTGCCTATAGACAGAAAGCCAGGGTGATGGTAGAACTCATCTGGTTTGTCCCTTTTTTCTTAGGTATTACAGGCCAGCACCACCTGTTCTCCAGTGTCTAAAAACAGTTGGTTCACATTTACGTCCAGTTTTCTATTTGTTTACAGCAGGAGGGCAAGTCAGTTCCATTTACTCCTTCATGACATAAGTAGAAGTCTGGCATCTGGTACTAATTTTGATGTTAAAACATCAAAACAGAATATGGAAAGTCTTCCAAGGCTAGTCAACAAGTATTAAGAAGCTACTAGTATTCAGGAAGGAGCCTTGGTGGCATGATGGTTAAGTGCTCGGCTGCTAACTAAAGGTTGGTGGTTGAAACCCACCAGTGTCTCTGTGGGAGAAAAGACTTGGTGATCTGCTCCCATAAAGATTTACAGCCGTACAGACTCTATGGGGCAGTTCTGCTCTGTCATACAGGGTCGGAATCAACTTGACAAGTGACAACAACAATATTTTGGGTGTATGTAAAGGATAAGTCTCCTCTTTGTGAGGACAAGACAAACATACACAAAGGAAAGACTGTGACTTAAACTGTTTATGTCAAGATTCCATAGGAAAGTAGGATCCTGAGTATAATCTTCCAGCTGGATTGAAGTAAATTAAGTATTGTTATCAAATACACCCAGTACAGTATTGTCCATTGTACACATCTTCGCTGAAAGATTGAATGAAAAATTTTAGTAAATTCTGTGAATTACTGTAGTTCTACAAACTTGATTTAATTAGTTTTTGATTAATTCTCATTTTTGTATCTTTCCCTTTTTCAGTTCCCCAAAGTTGATAGTAGTCATTTTAATCTTGATCTTGCCTGTCTGTATAAGACAAGTGTTTCTTTTTCTAAGCACACCAAATCATTTAATTACAAATCCATACTCCCAGCATTATGTCTTTGTGTATTTTCAGTGAAACATCAAGTAAAGTAGTATTTTTTTATGCTCAGCTATCCATTTGATTGTTAAATCTTTTGTTAGTGTCCGTGTTTATATTAACTGATGCTGTTGTTCCTGCCCTAGAATATTATTAGTGCCCAGTTTAGTATCTGTGACATCCGTATGTCTGTTAGGTATCTATTTTTTCCTCACTGATAGTCAGAATATTTTTTTTCAAAAAAGACATTTTACATATGTGTAAAACACAGGCTGCATATTAGTATTATTGTGTAGCTCCATAGACAGTTTTTGACACTCTAAATCTGTTTTTTAACTTCACTGTTAATGTTGAGGAACTTTTAAAGACAACATTAGAAAGAGATTTCTAATTTTTCACACCTACTTAACACCAGGTTGTAAGTGCTGTTGAAAATTTGATCAGGTTGATCTAGTTTCACTGTTAATAACTACTTACAGTCCCATGAGCAGCCTCTCACTGGCTGCCAAATGCTCCTTGCCACTCTTTAGCTAGCTGTGATCCAGCTAACTATTGGCATTTCATCACCCAGGAGTCACATTGGGACGCTGATGTGTAGCCTTGGTCAACACTGGAATGATACAGTGGCTCAGGAATAAAAGAGGTCTCTTTTCGAGATCCAGCATGACTCTAAAAGATCTGTGGGAGAACCTAATCTGTTCTAAATTCTGTGTATCTGAGGTGTCTCTGGTCATTGACATTGGGATGTAAGGACCAAAGGTGGAGAGTAGATTTTGGATACAGGATTTTGGGTATACACAATTAATTTGAAGGCTCTCCTTTTAAAAATTAGCTTAAATTCATTAGAACATACAATAGTTCACCTCCATAGAAAATAACCAACACATTGCCACATACTTTTACCGATGGCAATGTCAGTCAGGTTGGCTGATATATGTTCTTTACTGTGCTTTATCCAAAAGTCATAGAATTCAAGAATAAGAAGTAGTTCCTTTATTACAGCTACTAATAACCAACAATGTCAATATAATAATGGGTGAAATAGTATAAATATAGTCTCAGCCTGCCAGCTGAGTGTAGCTGCATGTGTTTTTCATCTGAGGGATAGTGATCTGATTTCTCTTTTGGGTTAAGATTTTGAGACCCTTACTAAAATATAAATATATATTACCAACCTGGGAAGGTTAATACATTATATATCATTATTCATTGATACTTTGGCTAGTTAGCTAGCTAGTTGCCTAAAAAGGGAATAAAATGTAGTCTAAAATTCTATTTGGGGAAGAGAGGAAAATACACGAACCTAGATAAAATGTTTCTCAAAAGGGTAACAGTCCATTGAAAAAACCAGAAAGCCAGATCAGTTGCTTTCAAGTTGATTCGGACTCATGGTAACCCCATATGTGTCAGAGTGGAACTGCATTACATAAGGTTTTGAAGGCTGTGACTCTTCAGAAGTAGATTGCCAGACCTTTCATCTGAGGCACTTCTGGGTCCAAGCCTCCAACCTTTCAGTTAGTAGTCAAGTACTTAATCATTTGTGCCACTCAGGAAGCCCTTACTCTCTAATAAGGGGCCATTAATAAGACACAGGTCTTGCTATCAAGCAATTAAAGGTAACAAGGGGGACTGACAAGTTAAAAGGTATTTATAATGCTTAGTAATTAGTTTTTCATGAAGAGTAAGCAGAGTTTGGGTAGAGGTAGGTCCTAGGAATGCTTCTTGGAAAAGGTGGCCTCTGGACCAAGTTTCCAGGGAGGTAGGAGAGTTAGCCACAGGAGAATGGCTGCAAGTCCCAAAGCCCAGAGTTGGAGTCCTTGAGAAGCTGCTGATAGTTCACTGAAACCAGGAACACAGAGAATATGAAGACTTGGTGAGAAATGGAGCTGGAGAGATAAGCAGGGGCCAGATTTTGTACGACTCTGCCGTTTGAGCTGGGTCTCTTCTGTGGGCAGAAGAGAATCTTCAGAGTTTCAATAAGGGAATGACCTGACCAGATTTAACCTGTGAGAGAGATACCCTTTGGAAGAGAGACCCAGAATTTATCTCATGCTTTAACATATAAAGCATTTTCTATATATTATCTAAATTCACTCTCACAGTGGGAGGTGCATGGAGAGGTACACAGGGTAGCTGTTATTTTCTCCTGTTTTATGAGTAAACTGAGATTCTGCACGTTTTAGATAATTGTCCATGGGCATACAGCTAGTGAGTGCTGTACCAAGACCTGAGTGTAGCTCTTTTCTTTTTTCAGTAGGTTCCCATTCCACTACAAAAACTGTTTACTACTTAAGAATTAAAGTACACCTTGGAGTGGGCAATGCCAAGGCTTGTTGACCAGTTCATTGTATTTCATTCCAATGACCATATGTGTGTTCATTCCAATAGCATATGGATTTTGCTCGTTAAGGAAGAAACTGTAGTTTAGATTTTATGTAAAATGCTTCTGAACATTTTTCAAGCGTACGTTATGTAAAGTACATTGTGTTAGTTTAATTTGAAGAGTAAAATTAGGAACAACTATTTTTTTTTGAGGCTATTATTTTACTCTGTCTCGCCTCCACATTTGCACACATATTACTCTCTTAGTATAAAAACTGGATCATCATTGGGGAGAGATCATTAATTACCCAAGAGAATTTTAAAATTGCAAATGGGATCCATTAATTTGAAGTCTTTATTTCTATTAGAATTTTTTTCTTTTTCCTTGCTATGTGTGAGAAAATGGCAAAATGCTCACAGTCATTTGTTACCACTGAGGTTTTGGGTGGATGTGTGTTATCCAATATTAAATGGTTAATCTTTCTGGCTTTTGAATTTCAACACTACCGTGTTTTGGAACATTAAAAGAATAGATTGCAAAAGAGAGGTTCTTTAATACGTAATGTTGTTAAGTGCCATCAAGTCAGTTCCAACTCATAGCGACCCTATACAATAGAATAGAACTGCCTCATAGGGTTTCCAAGGAGTGGCTGGTGGATTTGAACTGCTGACTTTTTGCTTAGCATCCGTAGCTCTTAACCACTGCACCACCAGTGCTCCTTAATAGGTAATAGACCTAAGTAAAAAGTGTTTATAGGATATGGTCAGGTTGACAGACATGGCTGTTTATTGGTAGTTGGATTTTTCATTGTATAGGCACTTACCTAATGATATTTGTGCATAGTTCTTAACTCTCTATATCTCACAGGAATAGTTGAGAATTTGCTGTAATTAGAACTCTTGAGTGACGGTCTCTGGGTGTAGATGCCTAATTAGTTAAAGCTATCCTAATACTGTTAGATGACACCTATTGGCCGGCATGTGATAGATTTCTTTCATGTGAGTGGAAGAATTTGTTTCTTTTTGAAATGATTTTATTTGGTGGTGTGGTAATGAAATTTTCTCAGATTTAAAAAGAAGTCACTTAAGTGCCTGTTAAATGAGTATATATAAATACAGAATCGTGAGGATGGCACAGGACTGGGCAGTGTTTCGTTCTGTTGTACGTAGGGTGGCTATGAGTCAGAAGTGACTCGACGGCACCTAACAACAACAACATACTAAATTATATTTTTAATCATGAAATTAACTGATGTGATTTATTTTACTGGAAATATCTAAATTCTAGGTTATGTTTTTAATCATAAAATTAATGTATTTACTGGAAATATGGTCAGTTTCTCTTTTTTTATTAATACATAATTTTTGGTTAAAAATCTTTGTGCCTAAAGCTTTTGTACATGTAGGAAAATTTCAAAGTGTGTGAACTTCTTTTTGAAGGTTCTTGATGTGTTCTTATTGCCCAATTGGTTTTGAAAAGAGTTATACTGACTTATTTCCATCAGCAGTGTTTGAATATCCATTTCATTATCTATATGAATTTAAGTGACATTTAAAATCTCATTACGGTTTTAATATGTGTCTATACATATACATATATATATTTATCTTTGATTACCAGTGAGGTTTAACATTTTCCACGTTTTAAATTTAGTTGTGATGTTTGTTATTGTCTCTGCCCATTTATCTAAGGGCTTGGCATTTTTATTTTCATATTAGTTATTTCTATTTTTAAAAATCAAAAGCCTCTAAATGCCTCCCACCAGCCCCTCCCATAAAAAAACTGGACAAAATTAAGTCCAACAACAAACTGGGGAAAAAATGTTTGCAGAAAATATATCAGAGGTTCAATTTTTTTTTTTAGCTATATCTTTTTATTGTGGTAAAATATATATAACATAAACTTTGCCATTTTGACCATTTTTCTTTTCATTTTATGTAAAGTTTTCTTGTTTGTGCTGATCAGTATTTTTTAACCAAAAAACCCATTGCCATCGAGTCAATTCCGACTCATAGTGATCTTATTGTTCTTAGATGCCATGAGTCCTCTGGGACTCATAGCAACCCTGTGTACAACAGAACAAAACACTGCCAGTTCCTATGCCATCCTCACAATCATTGTTATGCTTGAGCTTATTGTTGCAGTCACTGTGTCAGCCCATCTCGTAGAGGGTCTTCCTCTTTTTCGCTGACTCTCTGCTTTACCAATCATGAGGTCTTCTCCAGGGACTGAAGCCCTCATAATAACACGTTCAAAGTATGTGAGTTATGAGCTTATCATTCTTGCTTCTAAGTAGCATTCTGGTTGTACTTCTTCCAAGACAGACTTGTTCATTCTTTTGGCAGTCCACAGTATATTCAATATTATTTGCCAATACCACAATTCAAAGACATCAATTCTTATTTAGTCTTCTTTATTCATTGTCCAGCAGTTGCATGTATAAGAGATGATTGAAAACACCATGGCTTGGGTCAGACGCACCTTAGTCTTCAAGGTTACATCTTTGCTTTTCAACACTTTGAAGAGGTCTTTTGCAACAGATTTTTCCAATGCAATGCATCTTTTGTTTTTTTGTTTTTATTTTTTTGTTGTACTTCAGGTGAAGGCTTACAGAACAAATAGTTTCTCATGAAACAGAAGTACACATGTTATTTTATGACATTGGTTAACAACCCCACAACATATCAACCCTCTAACTTCTCAACCTCTTGTTTTTTTTTGGTGAAAATATACATAGCCAAAGATACACCATTTCAAAAATTCCTACATGCACAGTTCAGTGACATTGATTACGCTCTTTGAATTGTGCTGTTATTCTCACTTAAGATGAAGGCTTACAGAACAAAATAGTTTCTCATTTAACAGTTACTACAGATGTTGCCCTATGACAATGGTTAACAATCTCACAACACATCAACAACATCCTTACTCAGCCTTGGGTTCCCTGTCACCAGCTTCCTTGTCCCCTTTTGCTTTCTGGCCCTTGTCATTGGACTCCTGTACCTCGTTAGTCTCATTTGGTTTTATGGGGCTGTCCACTCCCAGGCTGAACAGTGAACCTCAGAGGTAACTTCACCATTGAGCTAAATGGGTGTTTGGGGGCCATACTCTCAGGATTTCTCCTGTCTCCTTTAGGCCAGTAAATCTGGTCTATTTTTTTGTGAGTTAGAGTTATGCTCTACATCCTTCTCTAGCTCTGTCCAGAACCCTTTGTTGTGATCCTGGTCAGAGCAGTCAGTGGTGGTAGCCGGGCACCATCTAGCTGTACTGGACTCAGTCCGGTGGAGGCCTTGGTAGCTGTGGACAATTAGTCCTTCGTACTAATCTTTTCCTTGTATCCTGTTCTCTTCATTCTCCCTTGCTCCCGAAGGGATGAGACCAGTGGAGTATCTTAGATGGCCGCTCACAGGCTTTTAAAACCCCAGACACTACTTACCAAGGTAGAATGTAGAGCATTGTCTTTATAAGCTGTGTCATGCCAATTGAGCTAGATGTTCCCCGAGACCATGGTCTCCAGAGCCCTCCACCCAGCAATTCAGTCCCTCAGGGAGTTTGGATGTGTCTTTGGGGCTTCCATGACCTTTCCTTGTACAAGTTGTGCTAGTTTCTCCTGTATTGGGTACTGTCTCACCTTTCACGCAAGATACCACTTACCTATTATCTATTTAGTATCCCCCCCCCGCCCCTCCCATCCCTGGTAACCAACAAAGATTGTTACATTTTGTGTGTGAACTTTTTCATGGGTTTTTACAATAGAGGTCTCATACAGTATTTGTCCTTTGTGATTGACTTACTTCACTCAGCATAATGTCCTCCAGTTTCATCCATGTTATCAGATGGTTCACAGATTCATTGTTGTTCTTTCTCGTTGCATAGTACTCCATTGTGTGTATGTACCATAGTTTGTTTATCCATTCATCTGTTGATGGGCAAGAGGTATAATATTTTTATGTAGCCAGATACATTAAATTTTATGTAATACGAATGACACAAAATATTTTTTTGCTGGAGACAAAAAGCTACCATTATAATTGTTAAGAGTACAGTGCTTCTGTACAAGGCCTTCTGAGTGGGGGAGGGGATGTTCTTCTCTGCTCCAAGTAGGCCATACTGGCTTCACTGAGCTTTCCAGCCCCATCCATGCTAGTTGGACTTCATTTGTCATTTCTTATTGTTATTAATGTTTCAACTAGTGGCAGTAACTCACTTTCCTTCTACTCTTTTTATGCACATATTAAATAGATTTTGGAGCTGTTTAATTTTAACAATGAATTATGAGCATTTCTTCATTTCATTAAACATTCCCCCAAAATATATTTTCCTATCACATGTATATATCACAATCTAATTATCAGATATTTAGGTTGTCAGTTTTTTACTGATAAAATTTTGCCACAAACATCATTATAAACTGTTGTTTGGATTTCTAATTAATTCTTTAGTTAGTATTTTAGAATAAAAATTACTGAGTCAAAGGATATAAAAGTTTTATTATTATTATTTTTACTATTTACTTGCTAGTTTTTAAATAATACAAGCACAGAGGAAATAATCAAGTGGAAGAAAAGTTATGCAGTAAAAAGAAATCTTCCTCTCACCCCAGGCCACTAGTCCCTGGGACAAACCCTGCAATGAAGGATATTGTTTGAACACAAATGATATCCTGAGAGTGGGGACTGTGGGGAGTGATACTTGTTGCTTCTGTGCTTGTGTATATGTATCTCTGAAAGAATATACGTATATGTACAGATGAGAGCATCGTATAGAAGCTGTTCTGTTCTTTGTCTTTTCACTTCCTCAGTTGCCTTTTCACCTTGCGATGTTATTTTCCTGAAAAGCTGTACCAGTTTACACTTAGAGGCATTGAATGCTTGAATGTTTTTAAAGCCTTTGCTATACTCCTTTGTGAAGTTTTAAAATATTTTTTATGACTAAAAAGAGGTTGAATATTTTTCCTTAGGTTTACTTGCTAGCCATATGTAGCCATTGTTCTAATTTGACTTTTCATTTTCATACCTTGCTCATTATTTAAAAATTGAAGTCTCATATTCTGGCGAGTCATTTTATATAAAGCGTTTTAGCCTTTTGTCATCCTATTGATTGCATATCCTATATTTTTCTGTCTGTTATTGCTTTTTAATCTTATTTGATTTTTGGAAGGGACAGAGGTTTAACATTTGTTTGTATCTTTCATTCTCTTCTAATTATATAGTTCTTCAATAACAAAAAAAAGAAAAACTTTTGCTAGAATTGTGTGAAGAGTAGATGGGATTCCCTCACTCTTTCTTTGTTTTTTAAAATAGGTTAAAAGATTAAACTGTAGACCTAGCCATGTCAAAATTATTATGAATTCATGAAGCCTTGTTGAAGATTTTACATGATCAGAACTGGAGGTTGATAAAATTTGAATTGTGGCATTTTGATTGTTGGTTGAGTTTTCTGTTCTGTCTCCTAGGAAATCTGTGAGTGCATGTGTGTGTAGTTCAGGGATAGTAAGCTTAGTGTGGCATTACATAAGTAGGTGATACATAGTTACCGTTTTAAGAGCAGCCCCAAGTGGGCTCAGGCTTTGACCCTTGTCTGTGTTCTGCCCATTTTAACCTCTATCTTTTGCTCTTACTTTTAAGCTTAAAGAACGTGTAGTGACTAGAGAGGAAAGAAGGTTGCATTTGTGGCTTTGGCTTCCTCTCTGGAATTGTTGGCCAGAATTTAGATAGCTCGGTCATTGATATCCAATTGAAAATTAGAACGGAAGGAAGATAACTTAAAGATATATAACCCATGAGCCATCGATAGGCTTTTTCATTAATCAATATTAAAAAAAGAAGACTTGGTCTACTTTTTGCAATGTAATTTACTACACAGTTGTTAATTTTTTTCTGTGTACTTAGATACATTATAAGCTACTAGGTTAAATAGCCTGTCTATCAGAAGTGGTTATATTTCTTAAAGTTCCTGAAAACAAAAAAGAAAAGGAAATTATCAAAGTACAGTTTAAATATTTGTATATTCAATATTTATCTTTAAATTTTCACTGTTGAACAGAAATTAAATCCACATAAAATGTTACCTTCTTATGTTTGATGATTTCATGTCACTGGGTAAGGGAACATGCTGTGATTTTCCTGGCAGGGTGGACGTTTGTTATATTCTGGCACAGGGCCAACGAATGTCACTTTCCATACTCCCCACCCACCTGGAACCATTTGTTCAGATATGTTCAAAGAGTATCTTTTATTGCAGGGTCTTTTCCCAAGAACTTCTTGGAGATTCTCATTTATGATTGCCCCAATGCCTGTTTGGGGGAGCTAACGCACAGTATCTGTATCTGATGCTAGAGTAAATAGCTCCTGCTTTTGCTGTGGCCCCTAGTGGTTCCTTAGGAGCAGGAAGGGGGATAGAAAGGAATGGCAAATGTGGGAGAGATTGTAGTGTTAGAATTCAGTATGTGACTTGGTAATATATTACCGGATGTGAGAGAATCAGGCAAAAGTTTAACAGTATTTGTTACCATTTACTTTGCTGCTTTAATCATTTCAATGATACTATGAGGAAAGCGTTATTCTTCCTGATTTACAAAATGATACTATGAGGAAAGCGTTATTCTTCCTGATTTACAAATGTGGAAACAGACTCAGAGAAACTGTGTTCCGTTTAGGGTGAGCATAGCTATTAAAAACAGGTAGAAAAGGTGAATTTAACTTTGGATCTGGTCAAGAGAGGAACATCTTGTGAGAAACTTCAAAGAGTAATTTGAAGAAGCAGGTTTGGAGCTTGGGAGAGAAGATGGGGCTAAAGGGATAGTTTTGGAAGTCCTGTGGGATAGTTACAATATTGAAGGTTTTCTCTTCATGTATTATGGAGTCATCATGGCGGTAGTTAATTGGATCTTCACTTATGCATTGCTCCCTACCACTCTTTTCAGAGCATAATCCTGACTGCCTAGGGAGCATTAATTTCGTTTACAGGGGACTGCAGAACATGGGCATATGCGGTAACCTTATGGATAGGCTTTCTTGGCCCCATTTCACGTCAGCATCCCTGTTGGTAATGATGGACTGCTACAGCAGAGCTTCTAAGCATAGGAAGACGGGTATACCGTCTTGGAAGATGCTTCAGAATCTCCATTTGTGTAGTTTAAAGCCCTTTACTCCTGTTGATTCTGAGCCTCTTCTAATACACTTTTTTTAGAATCACCGTCCTGGACCCTTATAGGGTTGCTATGAGTCGGAATCAACTTGACGACAACGGGTTTGGTTTTTGGGTTTTGGTCCTAGACCCATAAAGAGAGAGTGCAGATTGTTGCTTTAATTCTACTTGTAAAGAGATATCTTTTTGTTACTTAATTGGAAAAACATAGAAAAAATACATTACTACTATTACTAGTTGTCATTGAGTCTGTTCTGAGTCATAGAGAACCCCATGTGTTGCCAAGAACTGTGCTCCATGGGGTTTTCTTGGCTGTGATCTTTCAGAAACAGATCTCCAGGCCTTTCTTCTGACATGCTATGGGGAGGTTCAAACTGTCAACCTTTTGGTTAGTAGTCAAGTACTTAACCATTTGCACCACTCAGGGATTCCTAAAAATATATTAGCTTCTTTAGTATTGCAGAGAAGAGATTACAAGATGACAAGGAAATAACTCACTTAACTTTAAGGAATGGGGTTTATTGCAAGGAAACAGCAACGGTGTGCTTGTGCCTTTGCTGTTCTGGTGTCTGTTCTCTTCCCCTAGGCCCATCACCGCACCTCTGCTTCACTCTCTGCCTCTCATTTCCAACTACTCCATACTTGGTGAAGCATCCTCATCGTTCACCCTTTGACTCAGGCCTGGATCTTGTCTAGACTGCACTAGCCTTTTGGCTCTAAGGGTTTACAAACCACTAGGAATTACCTGAGGCTACATTTCTTTTCACTTAGGCAGTAGGGCATTGAGCAACAGTATTACTGGGTAGGTGATTTTGAAACTTTACACTCTTACCTGGAAAAGTTCACAAATACTCTAATTTTTCAGGGTAAAAATTACCATCATGGTCAGCAAATGGTATGATAGGATTGGGAGTGGTGAGTGGAGGCACAGGGTGTGTGGGATATGTGTGTTTGAGGAATCTGCAATAAGAATCACCTGTAGAGTTTGCTTGCTTGTTTGTTTGGAAACTACAGAGACGTTCCAATCTCTTTATCCCTTATGATGTACTTTGGGGATGAGCCACACTTCCACAGTGAGACATTGCTACCAAAAGGAGCATGCCATATCCCTCAGGATGTTAGGGTAGGAAAAAAGGTTGAGAAGCAATGATCTAGGAAATGTCGTTCAACTTGAAGACATTAGGAGATGTTTCTAAATTACATAAATATATTCACTGTCAATAAAACACTTCATCTGTGAGTAACTTCAGCAGATGCCTACTCTTTTTTAAGGTGGTTAGTAACTGCAGAATAATTCCCATTCTAAGTGTTTGGCAGTTTTGGAATGGAAAAATAATTAAAGGGACAGAACAACTGAATTTACACAGGCTTTCTCTTTTCATGACAGATGCATGATATGTTTTCATGAAAATGAAGAAAATACTCATTTTTACAAATGTCATCAATCTTTAACAATCAGAAATTCATTTGGCAAGAAAGGCAGTACAGCTATACAGAATTGTGGTTATTGTTATACTATATTGTTTACTGTAAACCTGGTTCAATATTGGTAAATATAGTGTAGCAGAAACTGAACTGTTGTAAGCTATCTGGGCATTGGTCCAACATATCATTAAAAATATTGCCTCAAACTAATTTAAGTTTATGAATAATATTTTGTTAACAGCTCAGCTGAAATCGAGCCACATGGTGAAGCTTAAAAATTGTGAATTCACAGATAATGAGAGTAGTATAAGTGCATACTACACACTTAATATTCTATATTTGAGTGATAAATTTGTATATAATTTTGTGTTAACCTTTAAACTGTAAGCAACAAATGCTTAATATGATCTGATATCTTTAAAGTTTACTTAATACTGTGATTTGGAATGAATTTGAATGCCTTGTAAATGAAAATATTGGTTTAACGATCAAACCAAGAGGATAAGGAGAGCTTGCTGAACAAGTATTAAAATGAACATTCAGCACTCCTTTAGGCATATATGGGTTTGTAAACAGCTCGGGTTCATATTACGTGGCACCAAAAAGACTGAAGGACATAAAGTTGTTGGAAAGATTCAATAAATAATTCATTTATTTTGCTAATGAAAATAATAATTATACCCTAAAATAGGATAGGGGGATTAGTGGTTGGTTATAAGTTATTAATTATAGTAGATATAACAAAGGAACTGAGGTTAGGATAAGTGAGATGATTCAATACAAAATCCTTATTTAGGTGTTTCTTGTCAAGAAAACATGTATTTGTCTTTTTCTTTATGTGCTATTCTAATTAGGTTTAAGAGTATTCTGAAAATGTATGTATAAACTTCCATTGAAAGGGTATGGGAAGGGCTGATTTTCTGTAACTGTTATGGTATAAAATATTTTTGCAAGTGAAAAGTATGCATTATTTAAAGAATGAATGTTAAATATTTCTTAATAAATGTTTTATTCATTTTCTAGGTTAGCACTCTACGTATATGAATATCTGCTCCATGTAGGAGCTCAGAAATCTGCCCAAACATTTTTATCAGAGGTATGTTTTATATATTTTCTGTATTACATTTTGAAACAATTACTTGAAAAGTTTGATTATTACATATTATATAGTGAATGCTCAGTTATCAGTATGCATAATATAGTCTTTATAGATTATTTGTAAGCATTTTTAGTATCCAAAAATACTATTTCAGTGCCACTGAATAACCTCCTACTTTTCAGCATTTTTCCCCCCTTAGAAGTGAAAGCTAATATTAGCCTTGGCAATATTTATCAAAATTTGCTTTTAAAAAAGAACAAAGACAAGCAAAAAGCAGACAAAATACCAAACCATCATATCTCTACTTATAGCAATATCTTATTTTGGCATTATTCACAATTTTGGAAAATTTGGCTTTTGTTTGTTTTCATTTGGGATGGATAATAGTTGACTGATGACTACATTTCAGTTAAAAAATTTTTGATAATCTTATTTTAAGTTTTTGTTTTGTTAAAAAATTTTTGATAATCTTATTTTAAGTTTTTGTTTTGCTTTCTAATCTTCTCCCTCACACTTTTTTACACTTTGAATTTGAGCTTTCTTACAATGGAACTTTTTCTTCTTCAGTCTATATAATGGTAGTGAGGATGATAATTATTTTTATTGAGTCCTGTAATGTGCTAGGCAGGATGGTTTACATATATTATCTCTAATTCTTATAAGAAATTTGCAAGGCAGGTGATGCTATTCTCGTTTTATTGATAAGAAAAGCAGGGCTCAGAGAGTTTTCATAACTGGTTCATGGTTACACAGCTTAGTGAATAATGGAATTAGAATTCAAACCTAGGTCCGTGTTAATTTTAAAACTCCTAGTTTTTTCTCTATGTCTGTGCTGTCTAATATGGTAGCCACTAGCAATACATGGCGTTTGAGCCCTTGAAATGTTACTGGTTTGAATTGAAAAGTGCTCTAAATGCAGAAACTACAGAAATCAAGAGGCAGTTGTTCGAACAGAACAAGGGGATACTGTTCGATTTAAAGTCAGGAAAGGTGTGTGTCAGGGTTGTATCCTTTCACCACACTTATTCAGTCTGTATGCTGAGCAAATAATCTGAGAAGCCGGACTATATGAAGAAGAACAGGGCATCAGCATTGGAGGAAGAACGATATGCAGATGATATAACCTTGCTTACTGAAAGTGAGGAGAACTTGAAGCCCTTATTGATGAAGATCAAAGTCTACAGCCTTCAGTATGGATTGCACCTCAACGTAAAGAAAGCAAAAAAATCTCACAACGGGACCAATAAGCAACATCATGATAAATGGAGAAAGTATGAAGTTGTTAAGGATTTCATTTTACTTGGATCCACAATCAACTCCCATGGAAGTAGCAGTCAAGAAATCAAAGGACGTATTGCATTGGGCATATCTGTTGCAAAAGACCCCTTTAAGGTGTTCAAAAGCAAAGATGTCAGTTTGAGGACTAAGGTGCATCTGACCCAAGCCGTGGTATTTTCAGTTGCCTCATATCCAGGCAAAAGCTGGACAATGAGTAAGGAAGACCAAAGAAGAATTGATGCATTTGAATTAAGGTGTCGCAAAGAATGCTAAATACACCAAGGACTGCCAGAAGAATGAAGAAATCTGTCTTGGAATAAGTACAACCAGAATGCTCCTTAGGAGTGATGATGCAAGACTTCGCCTTATGTACTTTGGACATGTTATCAGGAGGGATCAGTCCCTGGAAAAGGACATCATGTTTGGTAAAGTAGAGGGTCAGTGAAAAAGTGGAAGACCCTCAGTGAGATGATTGATACAGTGGCTGCAAGAATGGGCTCAAGCATAGCAATGATTGTGAAGATGGCGCGGGACCGGGCAGTGTTTCATTCTGTTGTACATAGGGTGGCCACGAGTCGGAACTGACTCAATGGTGCCTAACAATAACAAATTTAATATTACCTTCAAAAATGTTTTTAGTATGTTTACTGGAAAATTTAAAAATTCTTTTGCAGCTCACATTTGTGACCCACATTGTATTTTTATTGGATAGTGCTGCTTGAAATCATATCTCTAGCGACCTCACTACTTTGGCCCCTACCACATTAGGACACACAACAGGTAACCATTGATTAGAGTGCCCTGCCTGAGGTGCAGACTTCTTGTTATTTACCTGCTCCCCAAACAAACACAGAAGCAAACAAACATAGCTCCCAACCCAGTCTTTATCTGATTAATTAGTTTATGTGAACTAGTAGGGGCTATTTGCAAATAAGAAACCTGAGAGGCTTCATTAACTGTTTTACCATGAAGCAATATATACTGAAAATTTGGCTTGAAAAGTTTATTCAAATCAAAAGAGAAGTTTGGTTTATCTACAGTTCATCAAATTATTACTTAGAAGACTTTGGGCTATGACCTTTTCAAGTCACATTCAGTACATGAGATTACAGAGGAAATGATAGAGATCACAAAAAGGATGTTCTTAATATTCGTAGTCTTCTTAATCACTGCGAATCTATAGTATACAGGCAGTCCCCAGGTTACGAATGTCTGCCATACATACAACCCCTAATTATGAACCAATCCCTGTAAAGCCTATTATATTAAAAATTCAAGGTACATTGCAATGGTTCGTAATAGCAAATGGATGCTACTTTATATCGCACATCAAAACATTATTCTTACTGTATTATTTTGTTAAAGATGTTTTAGTGTATCTGGAAGTGTTTCTTTAACGTTTTTATGCATAGAAAGTTACATACTACATACTAAGACAAACATTTGACTCAC
Source organism: Dugong dugon (assembly GCA_030035585.1). Lineage (NCBI taxonomy): Eukaryota > Metazoa > Chordata > Mammalia > Sirenia > Dugongidae > Dugong > Dugong dugon. Next base: position 86,280,578 of record CM057460.1, on the reverse strand, counting down.
TGCTGTTAGACACAAACTGTACCTAACTCTTTGGACTGACTTACAAGTTCAACTTAAAGACAGATTTAGGAATGGAGGTCGTTTGTAATACAGGGACTACTTGTACTTCAAAAAAACTAAAGCCACATTGGTGGTTCAGTGGTAGAATTCTCGCCTTCCATGGTGGTGACCCTGGTTTGATTCCTGACCCAATGCATGTCATATGCAGCCATGACCCCTCGTCATATGTCAGTGGTAGATTGTGTATTACTCTGATGCTGAACAGATTTCACTGGATCTTCCAGACTAAGATGGGTTATGAAGATGGATTGGCAGTCTGTGTTTGAAAATCAGTCACTGAAAACCCTGTGGATCACAATATTCAGGATCAGCAACCCATCATGAGTACATTGCAGAACTGGTTAGCGTTTTGTTCTTTGTGCATGGAGTTTCCATGAGTTGGGGGCTGACTCAGCAGCAGCTAACAACAGTAAAACTGGTTATGTAGATACTAAAATTTTACGTTATTACAATTGAAAACTTGATGAAAGGATTTAGTGATCTCTTTCCTTAAATCAAGAACCATTTTGAATTGACTCAACTTGCTGAATCCTCATGGGTTCTCAAAACTGTATTTTCTTACCAACATTAGAAGATATCAGGTGCAGTGATTATTAAATTTCATCAAAAAAGAAAAATGTTACTAACTTAATTAAGAAAGATGAAGTACCTGGATTCAAGTGGGTTATGTGATTTGAGCAGATAAGTAGATACTATACTTATGCCCTGAGCTCAGTGGAATAATGGTTATACAAAACATCCAGGGCTATTTGGTAAAAAAAAAAAAAAAAAATTAAAATTTCAGAAGAGAGTCACACATTTTTACAGGTATTTACCATGATTTTATTTTCTACGGCTTCATTTGGAATACAAATCTGAGGATTTCTCTGAATTATCAGCCTGGCTCAGTTTCATAAGCGGAATCAGTTAAGCTGAAAACAAACTATTGTCACCAAGAAGACACAGTGTTTTCTGGACTTCAGAGATGAGTGTATGTGATTCCCAGAATTACTGTTCACTTTCTACATTGCCAAACTCTGAGTGGCTCAGTGAAAATATACTCTCATTACATAAATTACCAATATAGGCAAATGGCTAAATTAATTGGGGTGTATGTTTACCATAATGTAAAAGGATGGGTTAGATCTATTTGGGTTTACATGGATAGACTTGCAAAACATTGCCTAGTAAAAGAAGCAAACTGAAGTATGCCATTTATATGGATCTCTCTTGAACATAAAGCAATACTGTGTGTTTTTGTGGGTACATTATTTATAAATGTATAGTAAAGGGTCTAAAAGAATATACATGCCAGTCTGGTTGCTTCTGGCATCCAGGTGTTAAAAAGCTCAAAGGGGATTTGATTTGACCCTTATTTGTTGTAATATTTTTTAAACAAGTAACGTGTGTGTGTGTATAACTTACAAGTTTTGAAAAGTAAAAACAATAGAAGAAAAAAATACATTCTCTTAAATTATCTGAATTTACAGATGGAAGCCTGAAGTCACATTTGTGATACGCTGTTGCTGAGTACACTCTAGAGTTCTTGATGATTTTCAGTTGGTTAAATTTCAATAGCTTGCCATTTCCTCTCTCACACTTCATTTCTATAATACCTAGCTGCTTGTGTTTACTTGTATGTACCATAGGTTTCTGTCATCAGGGCCTTTACTCAGTGGTAATCCCTCTGCCTAAGATCTCCTCCTCTCCTTCTCTACTTGATGAGCTTAGAAGTAGCTTTTTATAGGAAGGCTTTCTCAGGGCTCTACCTCTCTATGCCAGTAGTGTACTCTGCAGAGGCCTGAACCTGAAGACCACAACAGGAGGGTACGCCAAGAAGCTTGGACCTCGTCTTTTTAGCAAATGGGGGCTTTTGAAGATTTTTAAGTAAAAGAATAACATTATTAGATTTGTACATTGGTGTCTGTAATGTTTTAGAGCTTTATACCCTATTTAGAGCTCCTTTTTCTCTTAGTTTCATTGGAAAATTTAAGACTGCTCGTTGTAGAATGACTTCTTAACTAGATTGAGTGATAAAGGACCACCTTATATAAATCCTCCCTAGTCTGTCTCTAGGTTTTTACCTAATACAGAACTTTTACACAAGGTGCTTACAAAATTAGAGAGACAGATCTATTTGGTTTGGCTATTGTGATTAAAAGAAATGATTGAAGTGCCACCAGTTGCTCACACATCCAATGTTCCTACCCTGGGTCAAGGCAATGTTCCTACCTCTGGATGTGGGCAGGGATGACCCTGATGTTATTGAGCCCTTTTGAGCCAGGACTAACCTATGCCAGTAACCCTGGGTGGTGCAAAAGGTAAGGTTGGAGGTTTAAATCCATCCAGAGGCACCTTAGAAGAAAGACCCGGCGATTTATTTCTAAAAAAATCACAACCATTGAAAATCCTATAGAGCACAGTTCTATTCTGGCACGCATGGGTTCTCCATGAATCTGAATCACCTCAACTGGCAACAGTTTGTTTACCTGTGCTGAGCCACCATTTTCGTTTGTATAGGCTTCTTGTTCTCATGGGGGAAGTTGTAAGGTCAGATTGGAACTCCAGACATCATGTAAACAAGTAATATGTGTATCTCAGTAACCCAGTCTCTCACTTGGATTTAGCCTTTTTAATAGTGCCCTTGACCTGGGCCATCAGAAATTGGGCTGCTCTTGAGATCAGTCAGAAGAGTGGAGGGCATAATTGCTGTGAACTCAGCTTCCTCCCTGCCAGCTAAAAGAGATAGGATTGGACTAACAGTAGAAATGAAAACATTTCTTTAGCAGGTTGTGCTGACTACTCAGTGTTATCTCTGATTCATGATAAATTTTAGACCACTACCTGAATTCTAAATATAGTTTGTATGACTTTTCATTTTCTTCCCTCTTTTTCATTTTCTTCCCTCTCAAGGGAAGAAAATTGAACATTCTTTAGAAATAGTTTCAATACAGAGCCCTTCCTCTGCTTTATATTATCATCATCCTTCAGCATTCAGTAATTACAAACAGAATGCTAGGACATCTTTACAATTATAGATCAGTCTTTGTTATTTTGGATTCGTTAGAAGCTTTCCTTTTTCTGGCTTAATTATTTCAGTTTACAGAGATAATTTTGGCATATTCCTGAAATTTTGCATGATATTCATGCCTTAGATTGAGGCTTGGTGTCCTTAAAAAATAAACGTAAGAATTAGAGTATTGCAGCAATTCTAGATTCCCCCTCTTAAAATATTTACATTATTTATACTGTATTACTAGCTCTTGTTCGTCATAAATGCCAGCATCTGATGGATTGCTTTTTCAGATTTTATTAGGAATGCTAAGTTATTGAACACGATAAATTACAAACTTCTGTTGTCTCTGTTTATCTTTCACATATATGAAGAGAGAAAATCATAATAATTTCTTGAACTTTAATTTGGAGGCAATATAGTGTGGTGGGTAATATTGCTTTGGGGCCAGACTGATGTTTGAATTAGGTTCCACATCTTATTTACTTGCTCAGTTTTCTTAATTATAAAAAGAAGATAATAATACTTCAGAGTTATGCTGAGGTTTAAATGACTTAGTACCCATAAGTGCTCAGAAGTATTAGTTATTACTGTTCTTTTTTTTTTTTTTATTGTACTTTAGGTGAAGGTTTACAGAACAAACTAGCTTCTTATTAAAAAATTAGTACACATACTGTTTTGCAACATTGGTTGCCAACCCCACAACATGTCAATGCTTTCCTTTTCTTGACCTTGGGTTTCCTATTGCCAGCTTTCCTGTCCCCTCCTGCCTTTTCGTCCTTGCCCCTGAGCTGGTATGCCTGTTTAGTCTTGTTTTATTTTATGAGCCTGTCTAATCTTTGGTGTTCTTTTAATTATCGGTGCAACAGTTAAGTGCTAGGCTGCTAACCAAAGGTTAGTGGTTTGAACCCACCCAGCAGCTCTGCAGGAGAAAGACCTGAGTTTCCTCCTGTAAAGATAACAGCCTAGAAAACCCTATAGGGCAATTCTACTCTGTCACATGGAGCCACTATGAGTTGAAAACAACTCAGCGGCACTGGCAACATGTGTAATATCTTTAACACTCGTGTCACTTGGGTGGTCTACAATCCTCCTGCCTTCTGGGATTATCCTTTCTACCAAAATGGCTCCAGCTCTAATCCCTAATACTGCAGGTAACCTCCGGTCCTCTCCAGTATCTCTAAGGATTTTTGGAGGGGTTGGAGTACTCTTGAGCACTTCTTGCTCTAATTTCTTACTCCTGCTGAGTATTACAGCCCCACTCTGCTTCTCCTTCTATGGCTAATCCCTTTTCCCTGAAGTCTTCTCTTTCCCTCACAGCCTTAAAGCACCACTAACTTGTTGCCCTTGCATATAAAAGTTTCTTGTTGAAGGTTGGGGAATCACTGAAATAGATCAAGCATTGCACAGTACAGGCAACAACATTATCTTGACTATTAAACAGAACTACCCTTAAATTCTCCTTGCCACAGGGAATTTCTCACTAGCTGTTCTCCTGAGGTCTCAGTTTGACTTCATCTTTTTGACCACTTAGAACTTCTCCCATTTTCTCTTTTTTTTTTGAATCCTTCTAGATCCTCCAAACTTCTTCTCCTTCAGAGACCACCAGCAATCTCCTAAATTCTTGTGATTTTATTATGTAGAATATTGTTTGTTCTCTTCTATGCAAACCTTTCTTTTAAACCATTCCTAGGGGCCTCTGCCTTTCTGGGCCCAAAAATAAAACCAAAAGCAAAAGCAGAAAGGATCCAATAAAATGTGGTTGTCTTTAAGAGGACTTCTACCTTCCTTCTAGAGCTGCTGCCCAACAGAGTTTTCTGTGTTTGTGGAAATAACCTCTATTCTGTGCTAATTTCTGATCTAGTAAGGTCACCAGTAGGCACACATGGCGTGCCTGTTGAGCACTTGAAATAGGACAAGTGCTGTGGAGGAACATTCAGTTAGCTACATTTTAAATTTCTGTAGCCACATGTGGCTAGTGATTATTGTATTGAATAGCACCGTTTTAGAACATCTGCTTCAAAGTGCAGTCAGATATTTCTTTCTATTACAGATTTATTGGCTCTAATTTTTTAATTAAAATGTAGAAGTTCTTACTTAATTTTTTAAAATTTAGTTTAGTATATGGACTGTCCCTACCCATAGTTCTACACATGGAAGATTCTAGAAAATTAGCGGGTAGAGTAGATTACATCTAAATTAGAAATCTTAGGAATTTTGACTGGGAACAAACTTATACATAGGTGTACCTAAGATCATATATAGTATCTAAGGTCCTTTTCTTAATAACAGAACTAGTTTTGTCCTTTTATGATATTAAAAAAGAAAAAAACAACTTTTTTTGAATACTGGTGCAAATTCACTGTTGGAGCCCGAAGCGGGAAACTTCTCTTCTTCCTCCTATGTTTTGATCTCAAGTAAATGTCTCCGTATGGCAGAACTTAACAAGAAGTCAGTTTGAGAGACTGGGATATGTAATTTTCAGAATCCCAGCCCCAAGTATGGAATGGAGTATAGAAGTGTGGGTGTGGGGCTGAGAGATAATAGGTAAATAACCAGTATACCTTTCCAGAAGCAAAAAATGATAAAACGTTAAAGCAAATTTTGTGCATGTGTGTGTGTTTGTGATTTTTTCTTTCTTTACACAAATGTTAGTTTATTATACACACTGTTCTGTACTTTAATTTTTCTTTCACTTAATAGATTTTGGAAGCTTGTTATATTGATGCTTGAAATGTCAAAATTTTCTTTTTATAATTGTAGAGTATTTCTATGTAATGTGCCATTATATAGTTATCAGCCCCCTACTGATGGACATTTAAGTTATTTCCAGTCTTTTGCCATTACAAATACTGTTTGTGTATAATTTTACACATGTGACTATATTTAGAGTGTAAGTTCCTAGAAGAGGAATTACTATATCAGATAGTATGTGCATTCGTAATTTATTTATAGTTACCATTTACAAACCATATGTCATGTTTTATCTCTGCCAATATATAGTTTGTTCATGATTAATGTTAGGTTCTGCATTTATGTAAGGATACTGTAATGTTCTGGTGGCGCCTGAAGTCCTCTAACTTCAGGAGGAGGAGAGAGAATCAACCATCAGCCGAAAGCTGATTCCTATGAGATGGAGGTCAGAGATACCTCCACTCTCCAACCTTTTAACCATTCCTGACACCAGCTGTCTCTCCCAGGGCACTCTCTACTTCTCTCTGGGGCTGACAGCTTATTGCAATGGCCACACAGAACTCACAGACTATACTTAAGTTCTTTATTAAGGAAGTAACGGGGTACAACTCTGGATCAGGACCAACAGACTACAACTCAGGATCAGGATCAGGAAGCCTGTAGACAAAGTCAGGAAGGCTCCCTTGAAGTGGAGAGCACATCCCTCCCTTCATCAGTGCAGGACAGCTCTTTCAGCTCCTCTTGGCTGTGCAGGCAAGCAGGCCCTTCTCTCTGCCATGCATACCCCCTCTCAGTCGTGCAGGCCTCCTCTCAGCCCACTCGGGACAGGCCTTCATTTGGTCATTCATGCCCCCTCTCAGTTGTGCAGGCCTCCTCTCAGCCCCTTCAGGATGGTGTCCTCTCAGCCCACTCTGGACAGGCCTTCATTTGGTCGTTCATGCTCCCTCTCAGCCGTGCAGACCTCCTGTCAGCCTCCTCAGGACACGCCTCCTCTCAGCCACCTTGGGACAGGCCTCCTTTTGGCTGTGCACGCTCCCTCTCAGCCGTGCAGGCTTCTGTGCCTTCGACCTCCCTGCTGTGTCAGCCTGTGATGGTTAAAGTTATGTGTCAACTTGGCTAGGCCATGATTCTCAGTGGTTTGGCAGTTATAATTTGGCACTATGTAATGATGTAATCACTTCCATAATGAGATCTGATATAGTGTAATCACCTCTGTGATAAGACCTGTTAGGAGCAGCTGGTCAGTTGAAAAGGAGTTTCTTAGGGATGTGGCCTGCATCCAGTATATGTGGACTTTCTGGCAAAGCTCGCTGGCTTTTGCTTGCTCTGGATTCTGCAGCTGGCCCCTGATCTGACCTCTGGTTCTTGGGACTTGAGCTATCAGCTTACCTGTCAGTCTTGGGATTCGTCAGCCACTGTAGCCTGTGAGCCAATGGCCTGCCGTCTTACCTGCCGATCTTGGGATTCATTGGCCTCCACAGCCTGTGAGCCAGAGGCCTGCTGTCTGACCTGCCAATCTTGGGTTTGCCAGCCCCTGCAGCTATGTGAGTCAGGAGAAGCCTCCAGCCTGGCCCATGGATTTGGGACTTTCCACGTCTACAACCACATGAGCCATTTCCTTGATGTAAATCTCTCTCTGTATATATCTGTACATTTCACTGATTTTGCTTCTCTGTAGAACACAGACTAAGACATTTCATGGTGAGAGTGGTTCTAGAGAAACAAAATTGTAAAGATGTGTCTTCTAAATTGGTTCTCAAGTCCGGTTAGTCTTATAAAGATGTTGATGACTTTGCTCTTAGTAGTAAAGACGGTACTGCTAATGCATGGCATGAGTTGGCAATAGAAATATGCAAATATCACCCCTAATAGATCAGGTGTTGGTGAGAGGTGAGGCTCTGAGTGGTCACACATTTAGTACCTTTCTACAGTTTTATCAAAATGAGAAGTATAAGGAAGCTGGTTGGTTGGTCCTACTTTTGCTAGACAAAGTGGTGAAAGAAAGAGATGAGCTCAGGGCTTCAGAGTCACAGGTCAAGTGCTGCATAAATAACCTCAAAGTTGTACTTGTGCCTTGAAAGAAAGCCTTATTTCTTGTAGTAACAGATCTAATATTACCGAAAACAAAACCTAGAGTCTTACCATAAGAGTGGCTGAATTACAATGCCAGTTGAATCCCCACCTTGAATGATGTCTGAAGTTAAAGTGCAGGCATTGATTGGGAAAAGAAATGGGATCCTGAAACTTGGGATGGGACATATGGGCAGATAATAATAGGAAGATGGGGAGACTGAACCCCTAAATTCTGTTGAATCACTCCTGCCAACAGAATGAGCTCCTTCTTTCCCATCTGAAGAGATTACTCCATCTTTGTCTGCTAAGCCACCCTCCCCAGTAAAACCCTTAGCCCCACCACCCCCATTTGATGAGATTAACCTACGTATGTCTGAAGAGCCCTTGTCTGAGTCATCCCCTGGTGAGGCATCTGAGTCATTGCCTGGGGCATTGCCTGAGGCAGATGCCTTACAAGATATGGCTGAACGTTCTCAGAACATATCCCCACCATTTGTTTTTGCTTCTAGACCTGTAACTTAAGTCCCAGTGAACCCCAAAAGATGAAGTACAAATCGTGACCCAGGAGGAGGCACACTACACTGCAAAAGAACTGCTTGACTTTTCTCGTATGTACAAACAGAAGCCTGGGAAATATGTGTGGGAATGGCTGTTAAGGGTGTAGGATAATGGTGCAAGAAACATAAAGTTGGATCAGTCTGAGTTTATTGATATGGGCTCACTAAGCACAGATTCTTCAATGTTTCAGCTTGAGAGATGTGGACAGGTTCTAATAGTTTATTATGTGATTGGTTCACTGAAGCAGGCATTATGTAGTAGCCCACACTAAATCACGTTGAAGTACCAGACCTGTCTTGGTATACTGTAGAAGAAGGAATCCAAAGGCTTAGGGAAATTGGCATATTAGAGTGGATTTATGAGGTTAGACCTACAGACCCACACATGGAGTACCAAGAGGACACACCTTTTACCACAGTGGTCCGGAAGAAATTTGTGAAGGGAGCCCCAGCATCTTTGAAGACTGCTGTGATTGCTGTTTTATTTAAGTCAGATTTGACAATGGGAACTACCTTAACTGAATTAAAACACATCATTACAATGAGGCTGATTGGACTCTGTGGTAGTAGGAGCCAAGTGGCGGCACTCAGTTAACAAAGACAAGGTGGGCGTGTAATGGACAGCAGAGTCAAAGCAGTAATCAGAATAGTCTGACTTGTGTGGACTTACGGCATTGGCTATTTAGTCATGGTATCCCTAGGAGTGAAATGCATGGGAAATCTACTAAATATTTACTTGATCTGTACAAGTGGAAAAATTCTAGCTCAAGTGAACGATGGTATGTCTCAAATCAACAGAATAGAGATTCACAGTCCCTCAATCAATTCCCAGACTTGAGCGAGTTTAAAGACCCACAACCCCTTGAATGAAGGGGAGGCCAGGTCCCCTTGAGGAAGGATCCCACTACACTGCCAAAAATTTATACTGTTAATCTTTCTCCCAGCCTTACCCAAAGGTATCTACGGCCTTTTACGAGAGTGACTGTTCACTGGGGAAGAGGAAATAATCAGATTTTTCAGGGATTACTGGATATTGTCTCTGAACTGACACTAATTCCAGGAAACCCAAAATGTCACTGTGGCCCACCTGTCAGAGTGGGGGTGTATGGAAGTCAGGTTGTTAATGGAGTCTTAGTTCAGGTTTAGCTCACACTGGGTCTACGGGGTCCCCAAACCCATCCTGGAGTGATTTACCCAGTTCCAGAGTGCATACTTGGAACACAGGTACTCAGCAACTTGCAGAACCCCCACATTGGATCCCTGACAAGTGCAGTAAGGTCTATTCTGGTAGGAAAAGCCAAGTGGAAGCCATTAAAACTGCGCCTACCTAGGAAAATAGTAAACTAAAAACAATAGTGCATTCCTGAAGGGATTGTAGAAATTATTGCTACCATCAAAGACTTGAAGGATGCAGGGGTGGTGATACCCACCACATCCTCATTCAGCTCACCTGTTTGGCCTGTGCAAAAAACAGATGGATCTTAGAGAATGAGAATGGATTGTCATAAACTTAACCAGGTGGTGACTCCAATTGCAGCTGCTGTTTCAGATGTGGTTACATTGCCTGAGCAAATTAAGACATTTCCTGGTACCTGTGTGCAGCTATTGACTTGGCTAATGACTTTTTCTCCATACCCGTTTTGAAGAACCACCAGGAGCAGTTTGTCTTCAGCTGGCAAGTCCAGCAAGGCCCGTATTCCTACCTCAGGGGTATATCAACTCTCCAGCCCTATGTCATAATTTAGTCTGTAGGGAACTCAGTCGCCTTTCTCTTCCACAAGACGTCACACTGGTCCATTACATTGATGACATTATGCTGATTGGAACTAGTAAGGAAGAAGCATCAGCAACTGGACTTACTGGTAATACATTTGTGTGCTAGAGAGTGGGAAATTAATCCGAGAAAAATTCAGGTGCCTTCCACTTCAGTGAAATTTCTAAAGGTTCAGTGGTGTGGGGCATGTCAAGATATTTCTTCTAAACTGAAGGAAAAGTTATTGCATCTGGCCCCTCCCACAACTAAAAAGGAGGCACAATGATGATAGGCCTTTTTGGATTTTGGAGTCAGCACATTCCTCATTCAGGTGTGCTATTCTGGCCTATTTATCAAGTGAATCAAGAAGCTGCTAGTTTTGAGTGGGGCCCAGACGAAGAGAAGGCTCTGCAACAGGTTCAGGCTGCTGTACAAGCTGCTCTACCAGTTGGACCATGTGATTCGGCTGATCCAATGGTGCTTGAAGTGTCAGTGGCAGATAGAGATGCTGTTTGAAGTCTTTGGCAGGCCCCCGTTGGTGAATCACAGCGCAGACCCTTAGGATTTTGGAGCAAAGCGTTGCCATCCTCTGCAAATAACTCTTCTTTTGAGAAACAGCTTTTGGCTTGTGACTGGGCCTTAGCAGAGACTGAATGCTTAACCATAGGCCACCAAGTCACCATGTAGCCTGAGCTGTCCCTCATGAACTGGGTGTTGTCTGACCCTCAGAGTCATAAAGTTGGACGTGCACAGCAGCACTCCATCGTTAAATGGAAGTGGTATATATGAAATCGGCCCCAAGCAGGACCTGAAGGCATAAGTAAGTTGTATGAGAAAGTGGCCCAAAAGCCCATGGTCTCTATTTCTGTCACATTATGCCCTCTCCCATTTTCTGCCCTCTCCCAATCTGCACCTGTGGCCTCATGGGAAGCTCCTTATGATCAGTTAACTGAGGAAGAGAAAACTTGTGCCTGATTTATAGATGGTTCTGTGCAATATGCAGGCACCACTCAAAAGTGAACAGCGGCAGCACTACAGCCCCTTGCTGGGACCTCCCTGAAGGACAGTGGTGAAGGGAAATCTTCCCAGGGGGCATAACTTTGAGCAGTGCACCTGGTTGTTCACTTTGCTTGGAAGAAGAAATGGCTAGATGTGTGATTGTATACTGATTCATGGGCTGTGGCCAGTGGTTTGGTTGGATTGTCAGGGACTTGGAAGGAACATGATTGGCAGATTGGTAACAAGGAGGTATGGGGAAGAAGTATGTGGATACACTCTCTGAACGCGCCAAAGAAATGAAGATATTTGTGTCTCATATGAATGCTAATCAAAGGATGACCTTAGCAGAGGAGGATTCTAATAATCAAGTGAATAGGATGGTGGAGTCTGTGGAAACCACTCATGCTCTTTCCCCAGCCACTCCTGTCATTGCCAAATGGACTCATGAACAGAGTGGCCATGGTGGCAAAGATGGAGGTTATGCATGGGCTCAGCAACCTGGACTACCACTCACCAAGGCCGACTTGGCTACAGCCACTGCTGAGTGCCCAGTCTGCCAACAGCAGAGACCAACACTGAGTCCCTGATATGACACCATCCCTTGAGGTGATCAGCCAGCAACCTGGTGGCAGGTTGATTACATTGGACCTCTTCCATCATGGAAAGGGCAGCATTTTGTTCTTACTCGAATAGGTGCTTACTCGGGATATGGATTTCCCTTCCTTACATGCAGTGCTTCTGCCAAAACTACTGTCTGTGGTCTTACAGAATGCTTTATTCACCGTCATGGTATTCTAGACAGCATCACCTCAGATCAAGGGACTCAGTTCACAGCAAATGAAGTGGGGCAGTGGGCCCATGCCCTGTGGGCTCATAGAATTCACTGGTCGTACGATGTTTGCCCTCATCCTGAAGCAACCAGCTTGATAGAAGGATGAAATGGCCTTCTAAAGACACAATTACAGCACCATCTAGGTGGCAGTACCTTGCAGGGTTGAGGCAGTGTTCTCTAGGAGGTTGTATATGTTCTAAACCAGCATCACATATATGGTACTGTATCTCCCATAGCCAGGATTCATGGGTCCAGGAATCAAGGGGTGGAAATGGGAGTGACACCACTCACTATTATCTCCAGTGACCCACTCTCAAAAATTTTTACTTCCTGTCTCTGTGAACCTATCCTCTGTGGATCTGGAGGTCTTAGTTCTAAAGGGAGGAATGCTTCCGCCAGGAGACACAACACTGATTCCATTAAACTGGAAGTTAAGAATGCTACCTGGCCACTTTGGGTTCCTCATGCCTCTGGATCAGGCAAAGAAGGGAGTAATGATTTGGCTGGCATGATTGATCGTGATTATCAAGAGGAAATCAGATTGATATTACATAATGGATGTAAAGTCTGGAATACAGAAAATCTGTTAGGACATCTCTTAATACTGTCGTGTCTTGTGATTAAAATCAGTGGAAAACTACAACAACCAAATCCATCGTGACTGCTAATGGCCCAGACGCTTCAGGAATGAAGATTTGGGTCACCCCATCAGTCAAAAAACCACAGCACGCATAGGTGCTTGCTGAGGGTAAAGGGAATATGGAGTAGGTGGTGGAAGAAGGTAGTTCTAAATATCAGCTACAACCATATGACTGGGTGCAGATATGAGGACTGTAATTGTTCTGAGTATTCCTTGTATGTGTGCATCAAATATTTTTGTTTTCTTCACTTAACAAAATAATAAGATGTAAACAGGGCTAGTGTGTTTTCAGTTATATGCATGTTAGTTGTATCATGTTAGGCACAAGTATGACTTTATAATTGTCTTTAGAGATTGTGTATGATTTAGGGAGATGTGTATTGGTGCCAGGTTGACAAGGGGTGGACTGTGATGGTTAAGGTTGAATGTCAACTTGGCTGGGCCACGATTCCAGTGGTTTTGCAGTTAGTATATAATTTGACAACTATGTAATGATGTGATCATTTCTGTAGTGAGATCTGATATAATGTAATCAACTCCATGATGAGATCTGCTACGAGCAGCCAGTCAGTTGAAAGGGAGTTTCCCTGGGGATATGCCCTGCATCCAATATATGTGAACTTTTTGGCAAAGTTTGCTGGCTTTTTCTTGCTCTGGATCGTGCAGTTGGCTTCTGATGTGACCCCCCAGTTCTTGGGACTTGAGCTAGCAGCTTACCTGCTGATCTTGGGATTCGTCAGCCTCTGCAGCCTGTGAGCCAGCGACCTGTTGTCTTACCTGCTGATCTTGGGATTCCTCAGTCTCTATACAGCCTGTGAGCCAGTGGCTTGCTGTTTTATCTGTGGATGTTGGGATTCGTTGACTTCCGCAGCCTGTGAGCCAGAGGCCTACTGTCTGACCTGCTGATCTTGGATTTGCCAGCTCCTGTAGCTGTATGAGTCAGGAGAAGCTTCCATCCTGACCCACGGACTTGGGACTTTCCAGCTTCTACAGGGCCTCCCCTTGGCCTTTGCCGCTGGCTCTACTGCAGGGCTCCTTCTGGGCCTGCCACTGCTGGCTCTGCTGCAGGGCCCTTTCCAAGCTTCTCACTGTCATCAGTGTCACAGCTCTTGACCCATGTTACAGATGTTTTAGGAGGCTCCTTATCTCCTCTCTATCTCTTCTTGCCTCTCTTGCCTTTTTTCCTTTTTGAAACTTCTGTGGGATTGGCTGTATATATAAGCAAACTCCTAATTTTAAGGCATGGCCCTCCAAGCAGGGCTGTGAACTCACCAATACCCTTGGTGGACCATAGCCACTTAATTTGCATAGTCTGTAGTTGCTGTGAGTCAGAATCTACCTGAGGGCAAGGGGTTTGTTTGTTTGTTTATAGTCAGTTCATTTGCATAGTCTATAGTATATTGACCAATCCCTGAAAAGTGAGTAAAATAGACCAGTCATAGGGCAGGCTGCAGCTTAGGGTCAGACAAAAAGTATCAAACCATCAAGTTGTTTACTGCTTACCCAGGAATCGTCAATCAACCTGGACAAAAGTAACAAACCCTCTGGAGTAAAAAACTAGGGCAAAAGTAACTCCTCAGGGTTTAGGGGAAAAAATTTCTCAAACTGACCAAAGAACCAGGGCAAAAGGCCACGTAAAGTTTTCACCACAAGTTGCTGAAAACTTTAGCTCATATGATAAGAGACACAGCGTAATCGCAGACAAGGCCCTCACATGTGCAGTATGGAAGTAGGAATAGGCCTTGAGAAAATTTACATGAAAGCTCTTGGGGAACATAGTCTCTAGCTGGGCAAATGGTGGAAGGAAGGGGACATGGATGATTAAATAGCAAAAAAACCCTGGGAGTAGAAAATACACATTGGGGCTGGAGTAATGGAAGAAGGAAAAACAGAATAGAGAGAGAGAGAAATTTTTGTACAGATGCCACGTATTTACCTAAACAAGCCTGAAGCTTGTAAAACTCAATATAACAGAAAATGCCTCTTTGTAAGTAGCAGAAGAATTGTTTCTAATAATAAGGTTGACATGTAGGCATATTTTCTTGCCATTCACAACCACACTCATCACTAATATGTTTTCTAAAAACAATTAAACCACACGAATGAATATAATTTTAAAATGTAAGTCCTTGTTTACCCTTTTTAAGAAATATCATTGTAAGAGTTTGGTGAGATTTCTTCAGCATACATACTACCCAAATACACACATATATGCACACTGTTTATTAAACAGAAAAAATTTCATACTATACATGTTGTTCTCCAGCCTTCCATTTCCCTGTTGTCAAAAACCAGTACAAGTATGACCCTGTTACCATGCACATATATCTTACTCTTTGAAATTATTGCATTCTGCGCTGCAGTATGTAAGTATTATAATTTATTTTACATTCACTATTGGTAGACATTACAGGTTGTTTCTAATTTTTATTGTTTCTAACGATGCTGCAATGAATGTGATTTAGTTTTCTATAGGTCAGGGTTCTGTTTGCCTTTTCTTGAACACTATCTCATGCTTTCTGTAAACATGTAATATCTAGAGTAGTGATTGGCTTGGAGGTAAACGATACCATTTACTATGTAAACATATTTCTTATGTGGAACCATATCTTCCTGTTGCCGTGGAGTCAATGCTGACTCATAGAGATCCTATAGGACAGAGTAGAACTGCCCCATAAGGTTTCCAGATCTCTTCTACAGGAGGTACCTAAAGAAGTGCAGTTCATTTAGTAATTGTAAATGGGTAGCTTTTGTGGTAAATTCAATCTGATAGACCGAAGTTCTAGCTGCTTCTCCCACAGACTTGGAATTTAACGTGAGAAAGATAAATTCTACTCTCTACATAGTAAATAATATTATGAGGATGAAGGTGATCATGTATATTAAGCATTTTGAGTTTCTCTGAGGAATAGTAAGATACAATACTGTTTAAAAGTCATATGTATTACCTGCAGTTTCCCTCTCATAAAGGACCATATCAAATATGAGACGTATAGGTAGTGTCCTATAGTCCTTTATCTCTTGAGATAGCTGATGATTGGTTGTGGAAGTTGTGTGAGTGCAGAAGGGAAGATTGCTCGGTAACCCATGTGGTGGAGTAGGACTCATGAGACTATGACTTTAATCCCGGTTTCAGCACACATTGAGACTTAATCATACTACTTTAACTTCTCTGTTAAGTCATCTCTCATTTTTCTTCTTTTAATGGAGAATAGTAGTATTTGTTTATTTCAGTCATATTATTCAAGGTCAAGATGAACCGAGTTGAAATATAAGATCACTACTTTGAGAAAACTTGCTTTTCATGTGGCTAGTGTGATTCTAGTGATTAGGAATATTAGTGTGTCAGGGTCATTTTCGTGAGGTCCTTTTGCCCTTTCCAGAAAATACATGTATATGAAGTCCTCATGTGCCGCTTCCAGAAGACATCAACTAGTGAAAAAATGGTAATAAAGATTGAGAGAATGAGACACACATTTTGACTAAATTGTAACTTTAGCAGGACATCAGAGTTTTATTTTTCATAAACTCATTAAGTACTTTTTTTTTTATGAACTAAGAAGATATATTGATCAGCTGAAATTATCAGATAAAGGTAGCATAGATATAGAAATTCTTTGTGTTACTTACTACTTAGGAGGGTTCAAGTTAGGATCTGGCTTACATTTATATAGCATGTTCTGGTACAGTGTTTGTATTTAGTCTTCCTAGCTTCTAGTTTATTTAATTCCTAAGATTTTTTCCTTTTAGCTTTTTTTAAAAATGGCTATCACATACATAATTTTCTAATCTTTAGTACATTTTCTAGTCTCAAAAATTTGCTTCGTTTTTTGAAAACAAATGTCTACTTCAGTATTCCAATTGTTTTGCTTTTTACTTAGTCAAGAGCTCTAAAAATGCAACAGTTTTCAGCGGTTTTAATGGCACTGAATTTTCTTCATGTCTTCCTGAACCTTGCTTTTTTTTTTTTTTTTTTTTTAAGGCCACCCTCTGAGTTCCTGTTTTAGAACTTTCTCCTTAAGTCCTTTTGGGATACCAATTCCCAAATTCTTCCATAGTAGATAGAATTCCTTCAATTATTATGGAATCTATAATTATAGTTGCTTACTACATGTTGTATGAAAGGCCTACGGGCATATTTTGCTGATTGCGATATTGTTAAAAATTTTTAAATTATTTAATGTGAAAAACAGTGGCATATGCTTACACACATAGAAGGTTGTTGGTTTGTTTTTGAGGCCTCTCTTTTTATTGAGACCTTTGTGGATCACCTTATTTAAAATTGTAACTCCCTTCGTACTTTTTTCCTGCTCTCTCTTTTCTCTCCTTCACTGCTTTGTTCTTCTCCATAGCTTTTGTCAGTGGTTAAGAGCTTGGCTGCTAACCAAATGTTGGCAGTTTGAATCTACCAGCCACTTCTTGGAAACCGTATGGGGCAGTTCTACTGTGTTCTCTAGGATTGCAATGAGTCAGAATCGACTTGACAGCAATGGGTTTTAAATATAAACACAATTAACTTCTTGTTTATTGGAGGTGGTTTGTTTGTTCAGGGTCTGTCTTCCCTACTGAAGTGTGAATTCCCTCAAGACAGGGATTTTTATCTTTTGTGTTTGTTGCTACAGTGCTTAAAATAGGCATAAAGTAAATTTATAAGTTTTATTTGTACTTACTGAGAATTTTTAAATTTGGACAGAAATTACCTTGTTTAAAATTTGTTATTTAAAAGAAAACCAAACCTGTTGCCGTTGAGTCGATTTCAACTCATAGCGACTGTATAGCACAGAGTAGAACTGCCCCGTAGGGTTTCCAAGGAGCTTCTGGTGTATTCAAACTGCCAATTTTTTGATTAGCAGCCAAGCTCTTAGCCACTGTACCACCAGGGGTCCATAGTGAACTTCAACTCATCTGAAATATAAACTGTTGGAAAATTAAAATCATTGTTTTTAACTCTTAATTTATGAAAGACATATATTTTTTCCCTCCCACCCCCTTAAATCAGGAATTTATTAAAAAACTTAATCCTTAAATTATAATTTAGAGCCTGTACAGATTAAGCCCAATCTCTTTCAGATTTCTGGGTTAGTAGCATTTAGATGTTCATGTTGATGTTAATAAATGGTGAGATCCTGAAGTGCCTTTTGATTCACCAAAACAAAAAAGAAACAAAAACCTCAAAAACTTAATTCTCTTTAGGATGTTTTTAATTATTCGCCTGAATTTGGTATACGTTATAACTATCAGTTAAACAGAACACTAAATCCCAAATGATTATTGAAAGTAATTGTGGAAGCTTAATTTTCTGTTTAAATGATTAATTTTTATTTGATTCTCCCATTTATACCAGGATCGTAGAAAATTCTTCCTTAGTCCCAACTCTGTTTCCTTTTTTTCCTAGTCACATGTATAAGTTGCTATTCTCCTGTCTTGGTTGCATTTCTAAGCCATCTTAACTTACAAATTTATATACTACCCTGCAGTCCAAAAAATTGCAGAATACATTAACAAGTGTAGGATTTATTATTATTCTTTAAAAAACCTAGTCACTGAAATCTGATGATTATTTAACCGAATTATACCAAATGATTTTTAAAGTATGTATACCAAATTTATATTTCCTTTAGGTATTGGAGCCCTGGTGGTGCAGTGGTTAAAAGTTTCAGCTGCTAACCAAAAGGCTGGCAGTTTGAATCCACCGGTCGCTTCTTGGAAACCCTATGGGGCAGTTATACTTGATGGCAGTGGGTATGGGTTTTGTTTTTGTTTTTAGGCATTTAACATTTTGTGAACTGTCAGGATCTTATAAAATACAAGAATTTTAACCACTTAAACTTATTATTATGATGTTGGTGAAGAATATTGAATATACCATGGACTGCCAGAAGAACGAACAAATCTACCTGGAGAGAAGTACAGCCGGAATGTTTCTTAGAAGTGAGGATGATGAGACTTCATCTCATATACTTTGGACACGTTATTAGGAGGGACCAGTCCCTGGAGAAGTCCATCGTGCTTGATAAAGTAGACGGTCAGCGAGAAAGAGGAAGACCCTCAACGGGAATGAGTGACACAGTGACTGCAACAACCAACATAGCAACCAACAATTGGGAAAATAGCACAGGACAGGGCAGTATTTGTTGTACATAGGGTCACTATAAGTCAGAACCGACTTGATGGCACCTAACAACAACAGTAAAAAACTTATTTTTATTGTAAAATTCTGTCTCCATTGTGCATCTCCTAACCATCACCACCAGGCTGTTTTACACTATTCTGACTTAAAAAAAAAAACCTGTTTCCGCTGAGTCGATTCCAACTCATAGCAACCCTATAGGACAGAATTGAACTGCCCCATAGGGTTTCCCAAGGAGTGGCTGACGGGCTTGAACAGCTGACCTTTTGGTTAGCAGCCAAGCTCTTAACCACTGTGCCACCAGTGCTCCCTATTCTGATTGTTTGGCACATCCCTAAACACTTGAATGTTTTTACATGGAATATCAATAGAATTTTGTGGGTGCTGGTGACAGTGCTGGTAGGATAAATTTTTAGAGAAATGCTGTTCGAGGTAAAGGAAAAATAATAGCAGCTAACAGTTATTAAGCACTTAATACATATCAGGTACTCATTTTTTAAATGTTCTTCATTATTAACCAGTTTATTTTTCACAGCAACCCTATGAGGTAGGTAATTATTATTATCCCCATTTTATAGATGAGGAAACTGAGGCACAGAAGACTTAAGTAACTTTCCCAAGCTCACACGGCTAGTAAGTAGTGAAGCTAAAGTTTAAGCCCATACTTCATTCTGCTTAAAAGGAATACATTTTTAATATTCTTAACTTATGAGGGGGTAAGGGTTATGTATCAATCAGGGTTCAGACATGATGAATTAAAACCACATTAAGTATTTCAACAGAGAGAATATAATGTAGTGAAATAGCTAAACAGGTAAAGAAGCAAAAATGGAACACTGAGGTAATACAAAGTTATTAATTGCAAGAAGCAATCGCTAGGGCTGGGGGACCAAAAGGAAGAGGTTGTGGTTATCAGAATACTGGAGGAGAGACCTACTGGGTCTTAGACCTCTAAAGCGAGAGAGCTGCCTAGCTGGTGCTGGTACCTCAAGAGTTCATAGAGGCCTTGGGGAACTGGGCTTCATATCTCTGAGGAGGGATATTGCCCAACTGTGCTGGTACTTCTGAGGGGGCATGAAGAGGCAGGTTTTGATAGTATGGAAAAAAGCTAGACTGTAACCAGCTGTTATTGTTGGGGTGAATAGCTGCTGCTGGGGCAACCCTGGCAGGAACAGGAAGCTGACAGGAAGGAAGAAGTTCCTTCTCCCCTTTTCCTACTTTCCCTCTAGTGCTTCTCTTAGGTTATGGGACCAACACAAAGCCAGCTGACAAAGGACAGATGTAGTGTACAGAGTCTCGACATCTCAAAGAAGGATGGATTTGGAGCCAAAAGACAGTAGCTTAATACTGGCACCAAAAAAACCCAAACCCATTGCCATCAAGTCGATTCCAACTTGTAGTGACCCTATAGGACAGAGTAGGACTATCCCATAGGGTTTCCAGGGAGCGACTGGTGGATTTGAACTTCCAGCCTTTGGGTTAGCAGCCGAGTTCTTACCCACTTCGCCACCAGGGCCCCAGCCAGTTACTGGCACAGTGGGAAGCAAATTCAGGATAGTAATGGTAGGCTTCTTCTCTCATAAACTAATCTTGTCCTTAAATTACTATGTAAAATGAGTACATGTAAAATGAGTACTTGTAAAATGTGAATAAAGAATAATATGATAGTGATGACAAACTTATATACTACCTTAATATTTTAAATTGGAAAATATTGCTTTTAATATGTGTGGAAAAAAGTGTTACTAGAAAACTGTTTAATACCTCTTTTATTCATTTTAGATAAGATGGGAAAAAAACATCACATTGGGGGAACCACCAGGATTCTTACATTCTTGGTGGTGGTAAGTATCTTGTTTTATTCTATTTTTACTAGATTGATGATGCATTCCAGTAGGCCTGCACCATATCTGTTTATGATTTTATGCTTCCCTTTTATTCCTTCTTATTTTCTAAAATTATTTTCTGAAAAGTAGCACTTAAAAAAAAAAACAAACCTCAAAATCAGCATTAGTGTTATTTGACTTTTTAAGGTATTACTGCTGAGTCATGTTGGAATAGAAACCAGTGCGTAGAATCTTCCAATTGTTAATATGATTCCCTTCTCATCTTACAGTGGCAAAATAAGGATGGCACTTTTTCTTGGTTATCCGATTGTTGAGCTAGCTACAAGATTGGTTTTCTGCAGAGTGGGCTAGCAAGTTGTCATAATCCCAGAGCACTAGATAATTACACAATTTAGCATGCTATTCCAGTTCCTTTTTTAAACCCTTGCTTCTCCTCTTGGAGGCATGGGGAGTGAGAGAAGCAACTCAGGTGAATAATTCAACTGCATCTTCTGTAATAAGCCAGTGCTGTTCAAAAGTAACAACTCGTCACCAAGTAAAAAAAACTCTCAAGAACAAGAGGTGAAAAGGTTGCAAATGAGCAGGTACTGAAATAAGTTTATCTTCATTCTCTTGAGATAGAAAAGCATATTCATGAAAAACAGTTGCCTGAGACAGGGCTCAGCAGATGCTTAACTAATTGAATGGATTTTTTTTTGGCCTGGAAACATGTACCTTTTCATACCTTTATATTTCTTTATATTTCTGCCATGTGGTGGTGGTATTGTCGTTTCAAGTTTTATTTACTCATGAGGTTTTCAGCATATTTTTCCATTTAAATTTAATAAAGTTTATTATTTATTGCATTCCGTCAACAAATACTATTGAGGTTGTTGTATGCTAAGTACTATGCCAGATACTAGGGACATACCGGTGAATAAAACCAACACACATCCCTACCCTCTTGATGATTGCAGTTTACTGAGGAAAACAATTAAATAAGCAGTAAAAAAGAAATACCTGTTTTATGGGCAACATCTACAGTACTGTGTAGGCACATACCAAATACACTTCATCTGGTGTAAGAGTCAAGGATGGCTTGTAGGAGGAGCTGGTATCTAAGCCAAAGTCTTAACTATGAATAACAGTTGGCCAGAGAGGCATGAAAAGGCAGAGAAGGAGACTGTTCTGGATAAATCATATCATGTGCAAGGACCTGGAGATGAAAGTTAGGGAGAGTATAGCCTGTAGGAAGAGTAGAACTTCTCTATGTTTGAAATTGAATGGAACTTGATAGAGTGATTTAGGGATAAGTCGGGTTAGATAAGCTGGGAGTTTGAATTTAATCATAAAGACAATACAGTGCAGTTAAGTTTTTAAGCAGGAGAGTAATGTAAGTTTACATCCTAGCAGTATCCCTCTGGTTCTGTAGAGAATGGGTGGAGCAGGAATAAGCCTAGAAGCACTTAGAAGGCTGTGGCAGTAAGGGATAGAGAATGGCCACTTGCACTAGGGAATAAGCAATGAGGAGGAAGAGAAGTGGACAGATTTAAGGGACGTTAATCTTAAAGTAGAATTGGCAGGATCTGATGATTGACTAAGTCTGGGAAGTAGATAAAGAGACCAGTTTTTTAGGCATACTGAAATTGAGATACATGAAATTCAAGTGGAGGTGTTGAGCAGGCAGCTGGTTATTTGGGTCTGATAGAAAAGAGAAGGCCGTGAAAATGGAATTGCACGTGAATGAGGAGAGAAGTGGGCCTAGTACAGAACCCTTGCAACACTACCATTTAAGTATGAAGAGGAAAAGGAGGCTACAAAGGAGACAGAAGGAACAACTAAAGAGATAGGAGGAAAACCAAGAAAGTGTAGCGTCACAGAAAACAAGGGTAAGGGATTGTTTTGAGAAGGAGGAAGATGAGTAGTGTTAAATGTAGCTGCAAGGTAACATAATAGCAGCAAATATGCCCTTTATGGATTTAGTAAAAATGACCGATGAGAGCCAGTGATGGGCTAGGAAGCCAAAGGGTAATGGGTTAAGAAGCAACTAGGAGGTTAAACCAGTTGCTGTGGAGTTGACTCTGATTCGTGGCAACCCCATGTGTTTTTGAGTAGAACTGTGCTCCTTAGGGTTTTCAATGGCTATAATCTTTTGGAAAGATTGCCAGGCCTTTCTTCCAAGGTGCCTCTGGGTGGATTTAAACCACCAACCTTTTGGTTAGTAGCCAAGTGCTTAAATGTTTGCTCCACCCAGGAACTCCAGTAGGAGGTTAGGAAGTGCGAAACAGTAGACATAGTTCTGTCAGGAAGGTTCAGCTGTGAAGAGGAATTAAAGTAGTGATACCTAAAAAAGTGATACCTGAAGGAGTGTTACAGATTTGAGAGAGAATTTTTCATTTTAGATGGGAGAAATGATAGCATGTTTAGTGTTTATGAGAAGGAGCCAGTAGAGGAGAGGTTGAAGATAGAAGGAGAGAGGGGATAGTCAGTGATGTAAAACCCCTGCAGAGGCCAGGAAGAAGGAGATCCAGAGCACAGGCTGGGGAAGTAAGAGGAGAGCACCGTCTCTACCATTGTAGTGAGAGGAGACATAAGGACGTTTATAGGTTTTATGGCAAGAAATCGTGTTCTTAAATTGATGGCTTTTGTTTTGTCTGCAAAATGGGATGTGATGTCTTCTGCTGATGTGGTGGTGGTGTGAATTTTTAGTAAAGAGTAGGCTATAAAGAGTTTGAAATAATTCTTTATCGAGTCAGGGAGAGAACTGACTAGGAATATACAAAAAGATTACCAGGCAGTGTTGAAGGCTTACTTGATTGTCGGAGCATTGTGGCACCAGTATGCCTAGCTATGTGACCTTCCCCAGCAGTAATTGGTAGTCCAGGTATATGCATGGAAAAGACGTTCCTTTTTTTTTTTTTTTTTTTTGCATTTCTTCAATTAGAAGCATTTCCTGCTCAGTGCTTTACACACTCATCTCTCAGTGTCTTATTTAAAAGAAAAACAAAGGCTATCTGCTGATGCCATTGCATGTGGTCTCCTTGGTACGTTATTTAGTGCCATCATCTTTTTAACATCGCTCCTGAAAGCATGCCTTACTAGAAGTCCCGTGATGAATGGAACCACACTTGGTCAGTTGTGGTTGTACTTGTGGGTTTCCCTTATTTGTCTCACATACATATGGCAGGAACAGGTGCAGTCTTGGTTCGGAGTTCCTGTATTTGGAACAACGGTTCATTGTAGTTGAGCACCATCATGGTGCTGTTTTCCTGGGGTTTAAGTTTTTTAAAAAAAATGTATAATACTATAAAAATCAAATTCTTGTTTTAGGTGGTATATATTTATGATATCTATATCTAGACTGTAAATACTTAACTCTTTGTGGAATGTAATTGAGTTCCTTCACTATTGACACCCTTACTTTTTGCATCTTTTCAATTAGGTCTAAAAAGTGGCATAAGAAAGTACTTTAGGAGTCTGTCCCTATTGGATCAGTGGACTAACAGTGAGGATTTTAAGAGTTTTCAATTACAATACTAATTCTGTTTCTTGCCTTTATTTCTTTTTTACTCCCTTTCTCATAGATTTAACCTATTCCCGTACATTAGATGGTGGATAATAGGTTACTGAATACCTTGGCTTTTTACTTCTTTGATCTCAGCTGTCAGAGGTGCAACTTTTAAATCTGCCATGGCTCTTTACTTTTTCTATGGCACAGCGATTCAGGGGAGCCTTTCCTCCATGGCTTTGGTATTTTAAGTAATTTCATGTGTATTTAGCGGGAGATGTAAAATAAAATATAACCTCATAAATATTTTTAGACTATACTTGTTCAGTTTAAATTCCCCCCCCCCACAAAACTACTAACATACCCTCTGTGATGCCTACTTTGTCTATATAAATTAGTGAATCTTAACAGTTTTGAAGTCATGGGGTCCTCTGAGAACTGATGAAGCTGTGAAGCTATGGATCCTTTTTTCCAGAAAAATGCTCACCTGCTCATATTCTAAGCTTTCTTGATCATTGTGTGTAGCCAGTCATTCTTGTGGGCCTTAAACAGATGCTTGATCATTTTATCCTAAACTCTTTACAGCTGGGCTTCATAGTCTGTGCTCTAGGTTAGGGATTTAGGATTGTAGTAATCGTTGCCTTTTTATGTTGACCAGGAAAGCTGTTGGTGCTGCTGAGGTCCAGATGATTAGAATAATGTGTATCCTTCAAGACTTTAGTAGGTGCTTATTGGGTCAAACTAATGGTCCCTGTTGGATGGACCAGTTGCAGTCCTATGACCTTTTTTCATCTCTGTTTTTTATATAATATTTGAAAATGGAATTTCCTTGACATTTAAGCCTATTCACCAACTATTTATAAAGTGCAAAGCTAATCTATCCTTAAGGACTCAGTAGTAGGAGAGATAATTAAAAGTGTTATAAAAATGTAGAACAGAATTCAAATTCACGTAAAAAAGACCAGACTTAATGGTCTAACAGAGACTGGAGGAGCCCCTGAAACTATGGCCCCAGGATGCTCTGTTAACTCAGAACTGAAACCATTCTTGAAGCCCACTTTTCAGACAAAGATTAGACAGGCCTATAAAGCAAAAAAGAGTACATGTGAGGAACGTGCTTCTTAGTTCAATCAAATATACCAGACCGAATGGGTAGCTCCTATCCAAAAGCAGGATGAGAAGGCAGGAAGGAACAGGAACTATACAGATGGACACAAGGAACCCAGGGTAGAAAGAGGGAGCATGCTGTCGCATTGTGGGGATTGCAATTATGCCACACAACAATATGTGTATAAATTTTTCTTTTTTTATTGTACTTCAGTTGAAGGCTTACAGAACAAATAGTTTCTCATGAAACAGTAGTACACATATTGTTTTATGACATTGGTTAACAACCCCACAACATGTCAACCCTCTCCCTTCTCAGCCTTTTTTTTTTTTTTTTGGTGAAAATATACATAGCCAAAGATACACCATTTCAAAAATTTCTACATGCACAGTTCAGTGACATCGACTGTGCTCTTCCAATTGTGCTGCTATTCTCACTTTAGATGAAGGCTTACAGTACAAAATAGTTTCACATTTAACAGTTAGTACACATGTTGCCCTATGACAATGGTTAACAATCTCACAACACATCAACACTATCCTTACTCAACCTTGGGTTCCCTATCACCAGGTTTCCTGACCCCTTCTGCCTTCTGGCCCTTGTCCCTGGACTGCTGTGTCTCATTAGTGCCATTTGGTTTTATGGGGCTGTCCACTCCCCGGCTGAACGGTAAACCTCGGAAATGACTTCACCACTGAGCTAAAAGGGTGTCTGGGGGCCATACTCTCGAGGTTTCTCCAGTCTCCTTTAGGCCAGTAAATCTGGTCTTTTTTTTGTGAGTTAGAATTTTGTTCTACATCCTTCTCCAGCTCTGTCCAGAACCCTCTGTTGTGATCCTGGACAGAGCAGTCAGTGGTGGTAGCTGGTCACCATCTAGCTATACTGGAGTCAGTCTTGTGGAGGCCTTGGTAGCTGTGGACCATTAGTCCTTCAGACCAATCTTTTCCTTGTATCCTGTTCTCTTCATTCTCCCTTGCTCCCAAAGGGATGAGACCAGTGGAGTATCTTAGATGGCTGCTCACAGGCTTTTAAGACCCCAGATGCTACTCACCAAGGTAGAATGTAGAACATTGTCTTTATAAACTGTGTTTTGCTAGTTGAGCTAGATGTTCCCCAAGACCATGGTCCCCACAGCCCTCCACCCAGCAATTCAGTCCCTCAGGGAGTTTGGATGTGTCTATGGAGCTTCCATGACCTTTCCTTGTACAAGTTGTGCTGGTTTCCCCTGTATTGTGTACTCTCTCACCCTTCACCCAGGATACCATTTATCTATTGCCTATTTAGTATTTCCCCCCACCCCTCCCATCCCTGGTAACCAACAGAGATTGTTACATTTTGTGTGTGAACTTTTTCATGGGTTTTTACAATAGAGGTCTCATACAATATTTGTCCTTTT
Source organism: Dugong dugon (assembly GCA_030035585.1). Classification (NCBI taxonomy): domain Eukaryota; kingdom Metazoa; phylum Chordata; class Mammalia; order Sirenia; family Dugongidae; genus Dugong; species Dugong dugon. The sequence goes on along the minus strand of CM057460.1, from coordinate 86,254,010 downwards.
GTAATTGACTTATTTCACTCAGCATAATGTCCTCCAGTTTCATCCATGTTATCATATGCTTCACAGATTCATCGTTGTTCTTTCTCGTTGCATAGTACTCCATTGTGTGTATGTACCATAGTTTGTTTATCCATTCATCTGTTGATGGGCATCTAGGTTGTTTCAGTCATTTTGCTATTATGAACAATGCTGCCATGAACATAGGTGTGCATATGTCTATTCGAGTGATGACTGTCATTTCTCTAGGATATACTCCTAGGAGTGGGATTGCTGGATCTAATGGTATGTCTATTTCTAGCTTTCTGAGGAAGCACCAATCAGTTTCCAAAATGGTTGTATCATTTTGTATTCCCACCAGCAGTGCATAAGAGTTCCGATCTCCCTGCAGCCCCTCCAACATTTGTTATTTCCAGTGTTTTTGATTCGTGCCAGTAATGCCGGGGTGAGATAGTATCTCATTGTGGTTTTAATTTGCATTTCTCTAATGGCTAGTGATCGTGAGCATTTCCTCATGTGTCTGTTGGCCATTTGAATGTCTTCTTTAGTGAAGTGTCTATTCATTTCCTTTGCCCATTTTTTAATAGGATTATTTGTCTTTTTGTTGTAGAGGTGTTGGATTTTCTTGTAGATTATGGAGATTAGACCTTTGTCTGACTTGTACTGTCCAAAATTTTTTTCCCAGTGTGTCGGTTCTCTTTTTACTCTTTTGGTGAAGTCTTTTGAAGAGCATGGGTGTTTGATTTTTTAGAAGATCACAGTTATCTAGCTTATCTATTGGGGTTTGTGCGTTGATGGTTATGGTTTGTATCCTGTTACTGCTGTGTATTAAGGCCTGAAGTGTTGGTCCTATTTTTTCTTCTATGAACTTTATAGTTTTAGGCTTTATATTCAGGTCTTTGATCCATTTTAAGTAGTTTTTGTATACGATGTGAGGTATGGGTCCTGTTTCTTTTTTTTTGCAGATGGATATCCAGTTTTGCCAGCACCATTTGTTAGAAAGACTGTCTTTTCCCCATTTGATGGACTTTGGGCCCTTCTTGAAGATCAGGTGACCGTAGGTGGATGGATTTACATCTGGGTTCTCAATTCTGTTCCATTGGTCAGTGTATCTGTCATTGTACCAGTACCAGGCTGTTTTGACTACTGTAGCTGTATAGTAGGTTCTGAAGTCAGGTAGTGTGAGTCTTCCAACTTTATTCTTCTTCAGTAGTGCTTTACTTATTCGGGGCTTCTTCCCTTTCCATATAATCTTCCCTTTCCATATAAAGTTAATGATTAGTTTTTCCATCTCTTTGAAGAATGTTGTTGGCATTTGGATCGAGATTGCATTGTATTTGTAAATTGCTTTGGGTAGAATTGACATTTTCACAATGTTGAGTCTACCTATCCATGAGCATGGTATGTTTTTCCATTTATGTAGATCCCTTTGGGTTACTTGCAGTAGTGTTTTGTAGTTTTCTTTGTATAGGTCTTTTACATCCCTGGTTGGATTTATTCCTAAGTATTTTATCTTTTTAGGGGCTAATATAAATGGTATTGTTTTCGTGATTTCCTTTTCATCGTTCTCCTTATTGGTGTATAGGAATCCAACAGATTTTTGTATGTTTTTCTGTATCCTGCTACTCTGCTGAATCTTTCTATTAGTTTCAGTAGATTTCTCGTGGAGTCTTTCGGGTTTTCTGTGTATAGTATCATATCATCTGCAAACAGGGACAGTTTAACTTCTTCATTTCCAGTTTGGATGCCCTTTCTTTCTTTTTCTTGTCTTATTGCTCTAGCTAGAACTTCCAGCACAGTGTTAAATAGGGGTGGTGATAAAGGATATCCTTGTCTTGTTCCTGTTTTCAAGGGGAATGTTTTCAGCCTCTCTCCATTAAGAATAATGTTGGCCATTGGTTTTGCATAGATGCTCTTTATTATGTTGAGAAATTTCCCTTCTATACCTATTTTATTGAGAGTTTTTATCAGGAATGGGTGTTGGACTTTGTCAAATGCCTTTTCTGCATCAATTGAGATGATCATGTGATTCTTTTCTCTCTTTTTCTTTATGTGGTGGATTACGTTGATGGATTTTCTAATGTTGAACCATCCTTGCATACCTTGTATGAATCCTACTTGGTCGTGGTGTATTTTTTTTTTATATGATGCTGGATTCTATTGGCTAGAATTTTTGCATCTATATTCGTGAGAGATATTGGTCTGTAATTTTCTTTTTTTGTGACATCTTTTCCTGGTTTTGGTATCAGCGTTATGCTGGCTTCATAGAATGAATTTGGAAGTGTTTCTTCCTTTTCTATACTCGGAAATAACTTGAGTAGTACTGGTACCAGCTCTTCTGTAAATGTTTTGTAGAATACTCCAGTGAAGCCTTCTGGGCCAGGGCTTTTTTTGGTTGGGCATTTTTTTTTTATTACCTTTTCAGTCTCTTCTCTTGTTATGGGTCTGTTCAGGTTTTCAACATCACTTGGTTGTAGTTTGGGTAGGCCGTGTATTTCTAGAAATTTATCCATTTCCTCTAGGTTTTCAAATTTGTTGGAGTATAGTTTTTCATAATATTCGGTTATAATCTTTTTTATTTCAGTTCGGTCTGTTGTAATGTCCCCCATTTCATGTCTTATTTGGGTTATTTTGCATCCTCTCCTGTTTTTCTTTTGTCAGTCTGGCCAGTGGTTTGTCGATTTTGTTGATTCTTTCAAAGAACCAACTTTTGGTTTTGTTGATTCTTTTTATTGTTTTTCTGTTCTCTATTTCATTTATTTTTGCTTTGATCTTTACTATTTCCTTTCTTCCAGTGGCTGTGGGCTTTTTTTGCTGTTCTCTTTCTATTTGTTTGAGTTCTGTAGTTAATGTTTTGATTTTGTCCCTTTCTTCTTTTTTGATATGTGCATCTATTGCTATAAATTGTCCTCTGAGGACTGCCTTTGCTGTGTCCCAAAAGTTTTGGTATGATGTGTTTTCATTCTCATTTGATTCTAGGAATTTTTTGATTCCATCTCTGATTTCTTCTATTACGCAGTGATGTGTAAGCAGGGTATTATTCAGTTTCCATGTAATTGAGTTGTTTTCCTTGCTCTTTCTGTTGTTAATTTGCACTTTGATGGCATTATGGTCAGAGAAGATACTTCGAATTATCTCAGCTTTTAGATCTTGTTGAGCATTGCTCTCTGGCCTAAGATGTGGTCTCTTCCGGAGAACATTCCATGTGCATTGGAAAAGATTGTGTACTTTGCAGTGGTTGGATGGAGTGTTGTATATATGTCTAGGAGGTCAGGTTGGCTGATTGTGCCCTTTAGGTCTTCTGTGTCTTTGCTGAGTTTCTTCTTAGTTGTTCTGTCCTTTACTGAGAGTGGTGGTTGAAGTCTCCTACTATTATTGTGGAACTATCAATTTCTCTTTTCAATTTTGTTAGAGTTTGTTTTATATATTTTGGAGCTCTGTCATTGGGTGCGTAGATATTTATTATGGTTATGTCTTCCATCGTCCACTTAATCATTATATAGTGTCCTTCTTTGTGTGTTATGGTAGATTTTGTTTTAAAGTCTATTTTATCTGAGATTAGAATTGCCACTCCTGCTCTTTTCTGGTAGTTGTTAGCTTGATATATTTTTTTTCCAACCTTTGACTTTTAATAAATTCACATCTTTGTTTCTAAGTGTGTCTCTTGTAGACAGCATATTGATGGATCCTGTTTTCTTATCCATTATGCCAGTCTCTGTCTGACACTTTATGGGTGCATTGAGTCCATTTACATTCGGTGTAATTATTGATAGATGTGAGTTTGTTGCTGTCATTTTGTAGTGCTTTTTTTTGTGGTGCTTAAGTTTTCTTTGTTCTTTTTACTCTCTTGTGCTGAGTTACTTTTGTTTGTGGATTTTTTTTTTCATTTCTTTTTTTTTTTTTTTTTTGCTGAGACTTTATGTTTTTCCTTTTTATTTTTATGAGTATGTTTGTTAACTTACTTTGTTGTTACCATGAATTTTACCCTTATCTTCCTAAGTTTGAAGCAGTCTATCATTACTTGGTATTGCCTTGCCCTCCTCTCCATTAGAAGATTCTATACCTATGCCGTTTTTTCCCTCGTCTATTGTTTTGATGTTGTTGTCATTTACCGATTAAGTGCTCTGATTCCCTGTTGTATTTCTTTTGGTTTTGGATATTCCTTGAGAGTTCATTTCCTAGGTTGGTATCTGGCTGGTACGATCCTGCATCCTAGATTCTGCCCGTGAGCTGAAGTTGTTTGTTTTCAGATCGAAGAACTCCCTTTAATAATTCTTGTAAGTTTGGTTTGGCTTTTACATATTCCCCTAATTTCTGTTTATCTGGAAATGACCTAAATTCACCATCATATTTGAACGAGAGTTTTGTAGGATATGTTATTATTGGCTGACAGTTTTTTCTTTCAAGATTTTATATATGTCATCCCGTTGCCTTCTTGCCTGCATGGTTTCGCCGAACTATCTGAGCTTAGTCTTATTGTTTCTCCTCTGTACATGACTTCTTGTTTTTCACGAGGTGCTCTCAGGATTCTTTGTCTTTGGTTTTTGTGAGTGTGATTATGATATGCCTTGGTGATTTTCTTTTGGGGTCTCTTCTATATGGTGTTCATTGAGCTTTTTGGATGGCCAGCTTTTCATCTTTCATGATATTGGGGAAATTTTCTGTCAGCATTTCCTCAGTGATCCTCTCTGTGTTTTCTGTTTTCTCCCCTTGTTCTGGAATGCCCGTCACTCAAAAATTTTTGCTTTTGATTGTGTCCCACATAACTCTCAGGGTTTCTTCATTTTTCTTTGTTCTTTTTTCTGAGTTTTCCTGAAACAGAGTTGTGTCCAAGTGTTTGTCTTCAATTCCACTGATCCTTTCTTCCACCGTTTCAGATCTGCTTCTCAGCCCTTCTATGACATCGTCCATTTCTGAAATCTTGTTCTGTATCTTTTTGGTTTCTAATTGTTGTCTCTGTATAATTTCTAGTTGTGAATTTATTTTGGCATTTTGTTCCTGCATTATTTTCCTAAATTCTTCCAATTTTTTGTCTGTATTTTCCATGAATTTGTTTTTTTTTTCCTCACGTTTGTCAGCTTTTTGCCTCAGTTCTTGGAGAATTCTGAGTATTAGAGATTTGAATTCCCTGTCAGGTAGTTCTAGTGCATTTTCTTCCAGAGGAGAGTCATCTGGTGTTTTATTTTGGACGCCTACTGGAAGCATCCTGTCCTGTTTTTGTAAATGTTTTGTTATTGTCTGCTGTCTTCAGGGCATTCAGTAGTTATTTTTCTTGTTTATTGATTGTAGATTTGTTTGTTTCGTCCCTTTTTTAAAAAAAATATTTGACTGTGTCTGAGCAGGTAGACTGTGTTCTTTGTTGTTTGCTCGTCTGTGGGCACGATACTTTTCTCCTCCTTGTTCAATTGGCAGGGTCAGTGACTCAGATATGGTTCGGCAGGGCAGGTCTAGTTGAAGAGGAGTTACTGGGACGGGTTGTTTGTGGCACTTACTACAGCCAGCAGAGTGGGTCGGTAATCAGTGCAGGGCAGGTTCCAGTATGCCGTGCCTGTGCTGCTTGGTGCTATGATGTCAAGCGCATGGTGCAGGTAGGCAGTGTGCAGCAGGGAGATTGTTATGTGTGGAGCTAAGATGGATATGGGGGAGAGGAGAGAGGAACAGGAGTGAAAAACATACAAACAAACAAAAAAGAATGCTAGGGGAGCCTGCTGTTTGAGTGGAGAGATGAGAGACTATGAAATGGAGAAACATAGAAAGGGGAGGAGGAAGAAAAGAAAAGAATGAATAAATAAGAATCAGAAAGGTTAAAGAACCGCAAAGTTCCCAGGGATCCCACTGGTGCAGCTATGAGTCTGGGGAAGTCGCTCTTAGGTGTTGCAGTACAGTCTGGCTAGAAGGCATAGAGGTATACAACGCCTGGTATTCAGGGAACAGAAAGAGAAGGAAGATATAGAGAGACGAGAAACTGAGCAATGACAAAAGACAAAAAGGGGAAAAAAAAAAAAAAACAAGAAACGCCCCCAAAGAAACATAAAAACAAAAACAAAAAACCAGCGTAAAAAGAAATGTCCTCAGGGATCCCTCTGCAAGTCTGTGCGAGCCGAAGGGGAGACTCCCTGCCATGCAGCTCAGCCTGGCCAGAAAGGGCTCCCAACTCAAGAAAAGGAAAAGAAAACAAACAAACAATTCAAAACAAACAAACAAACAGAAAAGGCCCGGGATCCCACGAGCGCGGCAGCCTAAACCGGGAAGCAGCTCCACACTCAAACGGAGCTCCACAGCCCCTCAGGAAGAAGCAAAGATGGCGCACAGAGCCAGGTGCTTGACTGAAGGGAGGGGGAGGTGGTAAGAGGCAAGTAAAAATCAAAAGAAGCAGAAAAGAAGAAAAAAATGCAACACTGGCAGCCAGCAAATGGCACTCAGATAGCCAGCTACTGCGGGCTGGTGTTTCTGGACAAGAGACTGTGTCCACAGGAAGCAGAGGGGGCCGAGTGTGGGTGAAGAAGTGTAGAGAGTGGGAAAGCATGTATCACAAATTACCGGAGCTCTGCAGCCCCTCAGGAAGAAGCAAAGATGGCGAACGTAGCGAGGTACTTGAGCGAAAGGAGGGGGAGGTGTGGAGAGGCAAGGAAGAAATAAAAAGAAGCAGAAAAAAAGCAACACCAGCAGCCAACAAATGGCACTTAGAGAGCCACTTGTTCAGGTGTGTGATATCCAAGCAGCTGCTGTTTCCCGGTCAAGAGACTGTGGCTACGGGAAGCAGAGGAGGTCGAATCGGGGTGAAGAAGGGTGGGGAGTGGGAAAGCATATATCGCAAATTACCGGTTGTCTTGTCTCCCGCTGGAAGCTCCGTGAGGCTGCTTTCTCGTACCCTCTGTTTGCTTGTCTCTGATAGGAGTCCAAGATGGCGGATCCACGCTGTGTTAGCTGGTAGGGGACCTCTGCATGAATCTCTTCTCGCTCTCTGTTCTCTGTCAGTTTTCTCACTCCATTTGGTGCTTGGCTGAGTTCTTTATCTCTTCATTTGAGGTTTCAGGGTTTCAGGATTGTTGTATTCTGTGTTCGGCTTAGTTTTTTGGATCTTTGCTGTGGAGGGACGGCGTGGTGCTTCTGCCTAGAGCGCCATTTTGCCAGAACTCCCGAATTGATATACTCTTTAACCACCAGCATGTAAGGTTGTAGAGAAAGGAAACCTGTATCTTTGAAGGCCCCTAGTTCCCTGCTTTTGGTCTTGTGGAAATCAAGAAACCAGTTCAGTGAGTCATGAGAGCAACTTGCTGAAGTATTTCAGTATAATCCCCCTGACTAAGGAGAAATCAAGTACTGCCGTGAGACTTAATTGCTCAAAAGCCTAAGTCTTTCTCTAGGAGATAAGTCCGTGTTTTTCCATATGGCAGTTGTCACATTGTCATAATATAAGCCAAAAGCATTTGTCAACAGCATTTGTTAAATTTTAGTAGGGTGTGATGTATAACTTCTACATAGGGCTACCTTAGGTGCTTTAGGAAGTTGAGATGCTCTCAATTCCATTCATCACTAGTTTTGGATCCAGTCACGTATGTCCCATAGATTGTAGATCTCAGGAATATCACATATAGAGTTATCCTATTTTAGTAACGAGCTTTATTATCCCTAAGCTTGATGTTGTAAACCTTTGACCTCCCACTAAATCCATAAAAGCAAACTGAAAAATAGAAGTAGAACAATATTAATATTCTAAGGTAAACATTTAATTAAATTGTATATGTGTAAATAATTATGTAATATTTATTTAATAACTTTTAGGACCTCAACCATAAATTGTCATTTTTTTCCCAGTTCATTGTGTGAGATAACATTTTAAAAGTAATGTATTGGAATAGTTTTCAGGACAGGTTCTGTAGTGCTTAATAGGAAATTAGAAAAATTAGGGAAGAAGAGGAGAAATTGAATTGTTTGTTATAATATTGAATATAATATACTATGATTAATTAAATAAAATTTAAAGACTATGTTACAAAATTGAGGTTTTAAGAGCTTTGCAGTCCCTTATGAACATAAAAATAAGAGTAATTTTAATAGACTAAAATTCATACCACTCTTAATCCAGGTAAAACCTTCTAGCTGTATCCTTGTATATCTCTAAGTCTTAGAGTTTTTATCCCAATAGGGACTGTAGGAAGGCCAAATACAACTTTAACTGCTTTCACCTTTGTAAAAAATTTAAAATTTACTTATGTTATTTTTATCTTTATTACTTTGTCTTTAGTACTGATTGTAGAAATTTCAGAAGAAGTGGTGCCAGTACTTAGTCTTTCATGTTTTTCACCTCTGAGAGAAAAGTTACTGAATTAATAGTGACCTTACTTGAGTTGTAATGCCTACAGAAAACATTCTCCTAGCTGAGGAGAGAGACATCCAGTCTAAATGAGTCTTTACGTGTCAAAATAGTCAGGGTTCAGTTTACCAGATTTTATTGTACTGTTGTTACTTGTGCCCTCAGCACAATATCCTGCCTTAGAAATTTATGCAAGCTGTTTATAGTGTTGGTGGTATTATTAATAAAATACTATATGTCAGGAACTGTGCTTATAGTATATATTTCTCACAACTTTATTTTGTAGAAAAGGAAATTGTGTTTCCTATTTGTATAAGCAACTTAATCAAGGACTCTAAGAGATAGCAGGGCTGGCTTCTGTCTCAGATATGTCCTACTTCAAAATCTGCTCTCTTAACCAATTGGCTTATCCTCCTTGGTTAACCACTTGGCAGTCCACTTATAGAGGTTGGGAAATGTGTTATAAAAAATAATTCTATTGATCATTATAATTGCCTTTATTGATAGCCAGTACTTTTAGCTGTTTGCTTTACTGTTTTTTGAATCCCTTGCTTATGTGTATTGTTAGTTTGATGGGTGGAAGGATGACCAGAATCAAATGTTTTATAAGAAGTGTAATTTTTCCCCAGCCACTTCCACTTTGCCTTAACTGCCTGTTATTCTTGAATAGGAAGGAGGAAAAAAAAAAAAGGCATTAGAATGGATTTGATCTTTTTATTTTTATTTTTAAAATTACAGACCTATTTTAGTAATTGCAAGGGAAAACAAGAGGATATTGTAAGAAAGTATATTTGTTTAACCGACGTGGTTTAATGGTCAGGGGGGGATTGGCCTGGGAATTTGACAATAAAATTATCTTGAGAAAAATTAATGAAACCGTTTATTCCTTGATGAGTAAATTTATTATTTACTGTTTTACTGTTTATGGAAAAATTGTGAAAAGAATTTAATTACTTCAGTCAAGTGTGTTCAGTCAAGTAAACAGTCAGTTAAGAGTAACAGTTTTTTTAATTATTATTTTAAAATTATTTTATCTTTTAGAAAAATTTTACTTAGCATTTCTGAAAGATGACTAAGTGGTACCCTACTATTGCATGAAGGGCCTTGCCCAGATTTAAATCTTTCAAAGAAATATTTGTCCTGAAGTAGAAAACAACATTTTGTTATAAAAAATCATATATTTCTTCTATTATTTTTGAAATTGTGATTTCTCATATGGCATTATATGACTTTCTTAATATTACCATAATTACTTTTTTAGTGTATTTTGGGATCTCTACTGTGCAGCTCCAGAAAGACGGGAAACATGTGAACACTCAAGTGAAGCAAAAGCCTTCCATGATTATGTAAGTTACGTATTATTTTTCTAAGTTATATTGTCAGTTTTCTTTTTAAAACCACTGCTCCTGAAAATGCATTGGCCCATCTCTTCTTTTCCTTTGGTACTTAAGATAATTGGCTTTTCTTTGTTTCTTGAAAAGTAAAGTCATAACTTTAAAAGTGAAGTACAAGATATTTGAGTCTTGTTGAAGAAGCTTAGGATAAAAGAGTAGTCATTATTCCAAGATATTAATGGTATTTCCTACATTTAAGCATACTTGGTTTGTGAAATTTCAGATGGGTAAAAAATAAGTAGTTCTTTGTTCTGCAAAAAGATTCATCATAAGATTTCTATAAATGATAAGCTCCTCTTTTGCTCATAAGTTTTTTTTTTTTGATATATAGAAATATTCTATTCTCTCTTGCAACTTTTGGTTGTATAGGATCTTGCAAAATATCCCCTCCCCTGAATTCAGTTCCACAAATAAAATTTATTTTACTCTGAAATCACAAGCAGCGTTTTTACCTGGAGTTAATTGTTTACCAGATTTTTTTTCTGCTACAACTTAACATAGAATTGTTTCATTTAACAATTTATTTGGTTTCATTCATGTCCAAAATATTTAGGAGAAGTAGCAATATATACTACTGAACTTTTAATGAAAAATAAATGATTATAATTTTAGTTCTCTGATGTGAATGGAAGATACCGTAATTGTTCTCAAGCAAGGATGGAGCCAAAATATATTATTGCTTTATCGTGATGGTAATGGAACCACATTGTTACAATGAGTTCTTTGAGAGCAGAGAATTATATTGATTCTTCCTTAGGTTCTGTCAAATAATAGATACTCAATAAATATTAACAGAATGTAATAGCCTGTTAGTTGGAATTTGTAAAGCCTAACTCTAACTGGGAATGTTTCACATTGTTCAAATGTTCAGGTAAAGTGACAGGTTTGAGTCATAATTTTGATAACAGGTGGCTGATTTTTCTCTTCTTGCCTAAGAGAGTCTTTATAACATTTAGAAAGGATAATGTTAAAAGTTTACAGTAATGGGATACTTTAAAAAAATGATATGTAAGTACTAGTGTTATCATATAAATAAAGTAATAGATTTTATTTATACCACATGTTAATTTTTACAGATAATCATCTACTATTTTAGGAAAATACTTCCCTAGAAACTACCCCCAGAGTGTTAGGTACTTCGTCTGCTATGATTCTGTAACATCTTCTGCATACCTCCTTAATGTCCCTAATAGATTATTGTAATGGGATGTTTTCCCTGATAATTTATGAGCTTTCTCAGGGAAGAGGCTTTATCCTATATATCTTTTTCATCCTCTGTGCCTAGGATGTTGCCTGATATGAGATATTCAAATAGATGTTTAGTGTTTATACAAATGAGTGATTGCATAAAATATCCTCTAAGTGTTTGTCATTTCTGATTTTAATATAACAGGATATGTAGCTGCAGGAAGATCGTTTAATACAACTTTTATTTACTTCATATGTCAATATCAATTTTGATAAGATGGCAACTTGTAAATACATAACAAGTGTGTTAAAGCAGGTAGCAGAAGGCTTTATAGCTTGGGGAATATAGCAGTAACAAGATAGATATAGTTCCTACGCTCATGGCTTACCATCTAGCAAAAGATAACTTTTTCTAAGAAGTTTGAAATATCAAAAAGTGAAATACATGTAGAAATACAGTATAGGCTTGTATTGCTGGATCAGTCAAGATTTACAGATACTTAAGAATATGGAGGAAAATCAAAATGAATTGTAACAAAGTACACATAACTTTCAATGCTTGTTTAGATTTTGCCATATAGTAGCCACTTTGTAAATGTTCAATGAATGAATAGTGTTGCTTTGGGCCACAATTCTCTTAGAACACCTACGTAATCTAGAGTTCATAATAGGCTGGGAACAAATAAATAAAGTTACATTTTAAATCCAGTAAGATAATAGAAACTTTTATAGTATATATTAATCTTCATCAGTCAATATATAGGCTGTTGTTCACTTCAACACATAGGGTCTTTATGAGATTTGTTTTTAGCCTTATTCTGGTCTGCCATATTGTTTCTATTCTTGTGTTCACTTCTTTAGGATCCAGTTTTAATTTCTTTGGCCATACGTAAATCTTATATATTACCTTAAATTCTTTCTAGCATTTGGTTTGTTTGCTTATTGTTGTGTGTTTGTATGTGTGTGTGTGTATATAAACTGTTGATTTGAAGAAGTACATTCATCCAGTTTACCTGTGGGGTGTGTGTGACCCTATTCCCAACTTGTCATTTGAGCCCAGGATTGCTTATGGGTGACTTCGAAGTAGTGCTGATGACTGTATCATCTACTTTTTCCTATTTTTCTTGATTCTGAGATTTTCTGTAGGGGAACATTATTTCAGTCGTTTGATAGGAAACATGAATAAAGGGAGATAATCAAGGCAACTATGAAGCACTTAATATTAGAGCTGTAAAATTCGTAGTTTAAAAGTCATGAAAAATAAGTTATTTTAGAGATTTTTAAAAAGTGAAGTAGAAATATAGCTAAATATTCATAATAAAGATTTGTAGTGTCATATTTATATAGCCACTTTGCTTTTTATATTTTATACAACTTCATTTAAGATGATTATATTTGGGGCAATTTAGAAAAATGAAGATCTATGTCTTATTTGTATTCTTTTTCCCTATGATTTGAAGGAAAGAAACTAAAATCATTGGCAAAACTCATTTTTCACTTACTCCAAACCTCAGGTTTCAATTATTGTTGTTTTTTTCTGTTTTGTTTGTTCAGAGGTTCTTATCTCTTTTTGAAATAAGTACCTCACAGTTTTAAGTACTGTATCTTTGACAGGACATAAACTAAGAGGTTAGGCAGTAGTTCTTTAGCCAGGAAATAATGGATAGAGGTAGAATGATGTCACATTCTATTTTGTACTAATAAGAATGGGTTAGCTAATATCAGACTTCAAGAAATATATATAAATTTGATTGCATTTGTTTTGAATATTAAGTTGGCTTTCTTTTACATATATTTAACCAGAGTGGAAATATGAAATAGAGGTTCATGGGAGATCATTGGCTTCATTATGGAAGGACTTCAGTGCTTAGGTAACAGATGGTAAAATTTTAAAAACTGTTAAGGAGATGGTGAATTATTCCTCTCAGTGGTTTCAGGCTGAGTTCTCTAGACCCTTGGGATATAGTCGGAAGGCCATAGATGATGGTTAGGGGTGTGAGGAGATCGAATACCCAAGTATAGAGGCTCTTGGCCTCCTTTTAACCAAAATGGCTCTATTCTCTCCATCCCCAATTCATGTTATTTTTTCTTTCTAATTAAATGGAACCTCCATAAAACCAATTACCCATGCAATAAAGGAATCTTCTTTTTAATTCCCTTTATTGTTCTTTGCCTTCACCTTCAGCTGATTGTCAAAACCTGTCAATTCCATTGCCTGAACATTTCTTAAACATGTCTTCTCCTCTCTAACCCCACTGCATATGCCTTAGTTCAGGTCCTTATCTTGTTCCACTCTTGCAACAGCCTTATAGTAGCGATGTCTGGATTTATCTACTCCCCGTCCTCCCATCAGAGTCTAGGAGTTCTCTTTCAAGGGTTCTTACTGAAACCCTTAAATAAGCAACTGTTTTCGTTTTTTATAAAATCTGTTTTATATATCTACAAGGTATGATTCCAAAACACTCTAAAAACTTTAAATAAAAAATATAAAAACTACTTATGTGGGCCAGCTTAGTGTTTTATTGGTAGGCAACTTGATACCAGAGAAGTAAATGATGTACCATTGTTGAAAAATTGAGAGTGATTTATGCAGGAAAATTCAGGTTTACCAAATTTTCATTGAGTACACTTTTGACTGTACTGGATGAAACTTCTGTCTGCAATAGAGAGTCATTTTTTGAATAGAGTAGTAAATTATATTTTAGAACAATTAATCTGAGGCACTGTGTAAGAGGAACTGAAGAAAAGAAAGGACTGAAGGCAAAGACTGTAAGGAGATATCCTAATAGTCTTGGTATGAACTGAAAAACGCTGAACTAGGGTGATGACAACTGAAATAGAAAATAAAGGATGGAAACAAATTGTCTAGTTGTAAAGATTCAGAAAGAGAGAAAAATTAAAAATAGTTTGTAGTTAACATGGTTGATGAACTAAGACTTGTGAATCATTAGCAGGATTCTGAAATTTGGAAGGAAGCACATAAAGAAAGTAGGTTTAAGCTGTAAAAACCCATTGCTGTCAAGTTGATTCTGACTCATAGTGACCCTATAGGACAGAGTAGAACCGCCCCATAGGGTTTCCAAGGAGCAGCTGGTAGATTTGAACTGCTGACCTTTTGGTTAGCAGCCAAGCTCTTAACCACTGAGCCACCATGGCGCCAGGTTAAGCTATAGGAGTGGGTTAAATTAATGAGGGAGTAAGGGTAAAATAAGAATTGAGGCTTGGGGAGAAAAACTTGGAAAAAATACCCACGTTTAGAAAGTAATTAAAGGGAAGGTGCTAGTATTACAAGAGACCGGAAAAAAAATACAACACAAGGGTAAATACTTATCACTCTGGTTGAACTGACTTAGTGTAACTGGTATGTTCTATAACCCAGTAAATTTTCCAAATCTCTTCACTATTTTAGAATGCCGGCAACTTGAGCTCTGTATCCCAGGGCAGCTAATAAAATGTGTTTGGTGTTGACTTACCATCTTGAGTTCCTGAGATATTCAAAAGCTGTTTATGGTAGTTGAGCAAGACTTGAGACTTCAGCTATGTCAATGCCTGAATGATTTTTATAGGCTACAGTTTCATTTTAGAAAGCAGTCATGTATTGTATAGGGGGAAAGGTAGATTCAAATTTAGGAGGAAAACTAAATGGACTTAAATGATCCATGGCTGCTTCTAGAAGTTTTGAGACTTGAGTTAACAGGTAGGAAAACCTCAACATATTAGCCCTCTCTCTTCATTGCAGCTTTGTTGTAGCAAGCATGTGTCATAGTACCTGTCAAGTAAAAAGCAGTGTAAACATTCTCATATCTTGGGGGAGTTTAAGATAAGCATATTTAAGGATTATGAAAACATATGGTATTCAGTTTGATAGTTTACTGGTTTGTACTTAATGGGTACTAATAGATATTTGATGAAAGAATAGATAGATGAATGGAAGAATATACATTCTTCAGGACATGCTGTTTTTAAACTGAGTGCCCCTACTTCCGTGGGAACATTATACTACTCTTATGAGGTCCATTCAGCATTCCTTCTTGCTTTCCTTTTATTATTGCCTTATCCTGCATATCACCTTATCTTATCCCTTTTCTCATCATTTCCCTTCCTTTATCAGCCCTAAGATAGATAAGACATAGTCAAAAAGAGAAAATAAAGAAAAATATTTCAGAGCTGAGATTATGATTTTTATTATGGACAAAAACTCAGAAAAATAAAGGAATGGAAAATGTGTAGATATCACAACATAACTTCTGTCATCTTTACAATAGCATGCCTTAATTTAATGTATGTTTTAGAAATTAAGGGGGTATGTTCCATATGCAGATCTCATCATCACTGTTCTCCACGCATACCAGACTACTTTCTATCCTTTTTTATTCTAACCTGGAATATGTCTGTGAAGGAACATTTGGAGCTTCCCTAAGTTAAGTTGTGGACCTATTCCATCACAGGCAGGCTGCCTGCCTACACTCCCTTCTTATGTTTTCCTGACTGTGAATATAACCTTTGATCTTCTATTTTTCTTTCTCATTTTTTCCTCCGATAGAGCCTACTATCTTTATGTGCAGGATTTCACTTTTAGTCGCTACAGAGGCATACAGGAGGTAATGACAAACACTGGAAAAGTTGCAGAGAATTAGGAATATCAAGTTGTTACATTTGAATTGTAAGTGGAACATACCAATTTTTGACTTCTACAAGTTTGCGTTCCTGATTATTAACTGATTGATTGGAGGGTGTCTTAGCCTGTGTTCTCTAGGGAAGCAAAACCAGTGTGTATATATGTGTATATATATATATATAGAGAGAGAGAGAGAGAGAGGGAGGGAGAGAAGAGGGGGGGAGAGAGAGAGAAAGATTTATATCAAGGAAATGGCTCGTGTAGTTACAGAGGCTGGAAAGTCCCAAGTTCGTGGGTCAGGTGTCTGGCAGGAGACTTCTCCTGACTCACATAGCTCCAGGGACTGTCAAACCCAAGATTGGCAGGTCAGGTGGCAGGCTGCTGGGTCACAGGCTAGGGAGGCCAATGAATCCAAGATTGGCAGGTAAGATGACAGGCTGCTGGCTCAAGTCCCAAGAACCAGAGTTCAGATGATGAGCCAAATGTAGGACCCAGAAGAGCAAAAGCCAGCAATCTTTGCCAGAAAGTCCATATATATTGGATGCAGGTCATACCCCCAAGGAAACTCCCTTTTAACTGATTGGCTGCTCATAGCAAATCTCATCATGGAAGAGATAACATTGTATCAGATCTCATAATGGAGATGATTACATCATTACATAGCTGTGAAACTACATCATAACTACCAAACCACTGAAAAATATGACTCAGCCAAGTTGACTGACATACAACCTTAACCATCACAGAGGAGGTATGCGGAGACAGTGGAACGGGTGAAACATTGTAAGTTGCATGATTTTTATTTTTGAATCAGTCTAGAACATACCTATTTTTGTCTCCAAATTTGAGTTCCTGATTATTTATTTATATGTTTGTTTAACGGAGGGGCTTTGTGGGTAAAGTGGGGTGAATAGGGTATTTTTGTTTGGAAATCAATCTCACCTAACTCCTATCTTGATTGGAGACGAGATCAAGCTTCTTAGAGTTCAGAGGAAGATAGAGTTGAGCTGGCATCACTGCTAGGTCCTGTAGAACTTGTGGTGCCCTTGGAAACTTCTTAATTTCTAAATGGTCTCTTTAAAAGGCCACAGTGAATAAGGAAGATGTTTCCCTAGCTGAACTGCAGAGATTCTTTTCCTGACTGTTCAGCTGCCTTTTACTATTCGGTTTTCCATCAGCTTGTTCACTTTCTGGGTCTTTTAGGCTAATTCTACCTTTGACAGAATCTAGGCTTTTGTGTTCTTAATGAGTGTTTGGGCTTAGTTTCTTCAGTGTCAACGAGGTTTTAATAGCACGTGTTACTTAGAGAAGCCTTCTGCCTTACGTTACTAGTTTTCTTCATCTGCTCTTAGCTGGCTCCCATGTTTTCCTGTATCAAAATTGTACAACAGATTTGGCTCATTGTCTTAGTCAGGGTTCTGTAGATAAACAGAACCGATAATAAATAATATCTTTCTGTAGAGGATGGATGGATGGATGAATGAATGGATGGTTGGAGGGATGGAGGGATAGATGGATATTGATTGACTGACTGATTTTTGATGAATTGACTCATATGATTGGGGTGTCTGGCAAGTCCAAAATCTGTAAGTCAGGTGACAGGCTAGAGATTCTAGCAGTCTTTTGTCCCAAAATCAGTAGGTCACAAAATTGGTAGGTGGTAATGGGAGACTAGAGGAATTCTGGCAAGATGTCTGTTTGTAGGGTGGAGATGGAATACTCCCTCAGGAAACCTCCCTTTTTGCTCTTAAGGCCTTTAGCTGATTGGATGAAGTCCATCCACGTTATGGAGGGTAATCTGCTTTACTTAAGGCCAACTGATTTAATCACATGTAAATACTTCATAACAACATCTAGACGAGTGTTTAACCAAACAGCTGGACATCATAGCCTAGCTTAGTTGACACACAAAATTAACCATCACAATCATGTACTGAATTCCTAGTTCTGATTTGTGAGATCGTCATTTGCAGAACAAAAATGATTGGTAGCCTTGCTCAGGGACCTACCTGCTCTGGTCAGTTGTCCACCTCCTCTCTGACTCAGCTCTCAGCCTTCCTTCCCAAATTTAAATTCTGTTTTATACAGTAATCAACTTTAATCAAGGGGAAAAGAGGCTTTTCTCTTATAGTTTCCCTCCTTCTGCCTTTGCAAGTGCTTTCTGTCATTTGAGGTACAAATTAAGTTCTGCCTCTTTAGTGAGGACTTTTGTAACTACTCCAACATTACTGGATTATCCAATTTATGAATGAAAAATATGAGATTAGCTGTCAGTGCTCTACCTGATTTGGACCTCTTCTTTTTTTTAAACTTTCACATAAAGTAATAGCAAGCCTGAATGGACAACAAATGAGGTAGACTATAAATAAGGCCTATGATTTTATTTACATGTATAAGCTGAAGTGAGAGAATTTATTAAGTTACTTAATGAGGAATTCATTATAAAGGTAGCGCATTCACCTGAAGTACCCAGAGTAATTCGTTTATGTTTTCTGTAGTTGCATTGATTTAATGCTTTAAAAATAGATATGATTCAAATATGTTAAAATAACTTTAGAGGCCATATAAAACAAAATTGGGGTTTCTCTGGTGGTTATTCTATCCCTGAATAACTAGGTATTTTGGATGCATGAGAGGCAGGTAACTCTTAAGTTCACAGGTCTTCAGACTGCAAGGAATTATACTCATGGTGGAGTACTCAAGACCCTCATTTTCATCTCGACCTGATTTAGATGATGTGATTCTGGACCTTGGACTAATGCTGTAATTAGGAAGAGGCTTTGGGGATACTGAGCCGGGGGGGAATTGTGGAGGAGAAGGTGAGTTTATCTTGTATTGGGATGGATGTGAATTGACTTTTTTTAATTAAGTTTTTATTTTGAGATAATTGTAGATACATGTACAGTTGTAAGGAGAGATCCCTTGTAGCCTTTATCAAGTTTCTCCTGATGGGAGTATCTTGCAAAAGTCTAGTACAATAACTACACCAGGATATTGGCTTTGATATAATCCACTGATTTTATTCAGATTTCTCCAGTTGTACTTTTATCCATTTGTGTGTGCGTTTATTTTGTTCTTTTTTTTTCTTTACATTTTTTATTTTACTTTAGATGAAGGTTTACGGAACAAATAGTTTCTCATTAAACAGTCAGTACACATTATGACATTGGTTAACAACCCCATGACATGTCAACACTCTCCCTTCTTAACCTTGAGGATCTCTTTTTTGGTGAAAATATACATAGCCAAAGTTACACCATTTTGAAAGTCTCTGCATGTACAATTCAGTGACATCGATTACATTCTTCCAGTTGTGCTGCTGTTCTCACTGTCCTTTCCCAAATTATTCCATCACCATTATCACTGTCCCCTAGGCTTCCCATCAAACCTTTTGAGTTGCTGTTGTCAATTTGATCTCACACAGATAATTCTTTTTTTTGTGCCTTAGATGAAGGTTTGCAGAACAAATAGTTTCTCTTTAAACAGTTAGTACACATATTGCCGTATGATAATGGTTAACAACACCATGACACGTCAATGCTGTATCTTTTCAACCTTGGGTTCCCTATCACCAGCTTTCCTGTCCCCTCCTGCCTTCTAGTCCCTGTCCCTGGACTGCTGTGCCTCATTAGTCCTGTTCTGTTATTTTGTTCTATTTTATCACATGTGTAGGTTCATATATCCACCACCATAGTTAAGATGCAGAATGACAAAGATCCCTCTTGTTGCCCTTTTTTAGCCATATCCACCTCCCTATAAGCCCTCCCTCCCTGTACCCATCCCCTGCCAGATTTATTTTTTACTGTAGCATTAGCTGATATTATAAATGTAGATACACTTTGAAAAAAATAAATACACATTACAATTAGGATTGTTTCATTAAATTAAGACTATGGAAGTTACTAACAAAGGCCTCAATTTGGAGATATACAGTGGTTGACTTTTCCAAACTCAGAACTTACCTGTTAATAAAATAAACAACTACTGTATTGGTAAAGACTAATTTAACTTACTATTTTTCACTGCTGTCCGGGGATAGTTTAAAACACTGATACAAGTCATTCAGTTGCATGGCCAAGATGGACTTAGGTAATAATATAATGTTTTTTGTTTTTGCATTAAAAAATACATACCCTAAAAGATGAGATTTTTATTCTCTGTTGTTCAGCATATTCAGTCAAAGGTAACCAAGTGTAAAAAGTTGAAAGGAAAGCATTCCTAAAGGAAAAAATTGCCTTTCTGTGCTACTTGAATATGTATTCTAGTTTACTGTTTTGTTGCTGTGGTGAGAAAAATGCAAAAAAACCCCAGGAATTTAGTGTTTTCTTTTACATGGTTTTTCTTTTTAAAATCTTTAATGACCAAATTGTTTGATTTCTCCCTCCCTTCTTCCTGTTTCTCTCATTTGCTCATTTGTTCCTCACAGTCCTTTCCTGTGATTGTGATTCTGAATTATTCCTCACGTTGCCAGAATTGTTATGCAACATTGGTGTGAATTTTATTTTTTTATTTTTCCTATACAAAAATTTGTACATGCATTGTTATGTGACCCTAATTGCTCTCCATATACTGACAGCACATTCCTCCTCTCCACCCCTGATTCCCCCATGTCCATTCAACCAGCTCCTAACCCTCTCTGCCTTCCCATCTCACATCTGGACAGAAGCTGCCTGTTTAGTCTCTTGTATCTACTTGAGCCAAGAGGTACACTCCTCACGACTATCACTTTGTGTCCCACAGTCCAGTCCAATCCCTGTCTGAAGAGTTGGCCTCGGAAATTGTTTCAGTTCTGAGCTGATAGAGAATCCAGGGACCATGCTTTCTAGGGCTTCTCTAGTCTCAGTCAGACCATTAAGTTTGGTCTTAATAGAATTGGAGTTCTGCCGCCCACTTTTCTCCTGCTTCATTCCGGGCTCTCTGTTGTGTTCCCTGTCACGGCAGTCATTGGTGGTAGCTGGGCACCATCTAGTTCTTCTGGTCTCAGGCTGATGAAGTCTCTGGTTTATGTGGCCCTTTCTGTCTCTTGGGCCAGTACTTTCCTTTTGCCTCTGGTGTTCTTCATTCTCTTTTACTCCAGGTGGTTGGGACCAATTGATGCATCTTACATGGCCACTTGCAAGCTTTTAAGACCCCAGATGCCACTCACCAAAGTAGGATGCAGAACATTTTCTTAATAAGCTTTGTTATGCCGGTTGACCTAGATGTCCCCTGAAAGCATGCTCCCCAGACCCTTACCCCTGCTACTCTGTCCCTCAAAGTGTTTGCTTGTATTCAGGAAACTTCTTAGCTTTGGTTTAGTCCAGTTGTGCTGACTTCCCCTGTAGTGAGTGCTGTCCTTCCCTTTATCTAAGATAATTCTTATCTACTATCTAGTTAGTAAATAATCCTCTGCCTCCCTCCCTACCCTTGTGACCATCACAGAATGTTTTCTTCTGTGTTTAAACCTTTTCTTGAGTTCTTATAATAGTGGTCTTATACAATATTTGTCCTTCTATTACTGACTAAATTCACTCAGCATAATGCCCTCCAGCTTCCTCCATGTTATGTTTCACGGCTTCATCATTGTTCTTTATTGTTGCATGGTATTCCATTGTGTGGATATACCATAATTTGTTTATCCATTCATCCATTGATGGGCACCTATGTTATTTCCATCTTTTTGCTATTCTGAACAGTGCTGCAGTGAACACGGGTATGCATATATCTATTCGTATGACGGCTCTTATTTCTCTAGGATATATTCCAAGGAGCGGGATAGCTGGATTGTATGGTATTTCTATTTCTAGCTTTTTAAGGAAGCGCCAAATCGTTTTCCAATGTGGTTGTACCATTTTACATTTCCACCAGCAGTGTATAAGTGTTCAGTCTCTCCACAACCTCTCAGCATTTATTTTGTGTTTTTTGGATTAATGCTAGCCTTGTTGGAGTGAGATGATTATCTCATTGTAGTTTTGATCTGCATTTCTCTAATGGCTAATGATCATGAGCATTTCTTTATGTGCCTTTTAGCTGCCTGAATATCTTCTTTGGGGAAGTGCCTGTTCATATCCTTTGCCCATTTTTTAATTGGGTTATTTGTTTTTGTTGTTGAGGTTTTGCAGTATCTCGTAGATTTTAAAGATTAGACTCTGGTCAGATTTGTCGTAGTCAAAAATTTTTTCATTCTGTAGATTGTCTTTTTACTCTTTTGGTGAAGTCTTTAGATGAGCCTAAGTGTTTGATTTTTAGGAGCTCCCAGTTATCTAGTCTCTCTTCTGGTGCTTGTGCATTGTTACTTATGGTTTTTATTGTGTTTATGCTATATATTAGGGCTCCTAGCATTGTCCCTATTTTATCTTCCATGATCTTTATCATTTTCAATTTTATATTTTTAAGTCTTTGATCCATTTTGAGTTAGTTTTTGTGCATGGTGTGAGGTATGGGTCTTGTTCCAGTTTTTTGCAGATGGATATCCAGTTATGCCAGCAGCATTTTTAAAGAGACTGTCTTTTCCCTGGTTAATGGACTTTGGACCTTTGTCAAACATTAACTGCTCATAGGTGGATGAATTTATGTCTGGATTCTCAATTCTGTCCCATTGGTCTATGTATCTGTTGTTGTACCAGTACCAGGCTGTTTTGACTACTGTGGTGGTATAATAGATTCTAAAATCAGGTAGTGTGAGGCCTCCTGCTTTGTTCTTCTTCTTGAGTAATGCTTTACATATTCGGAGCCTACTCCTTTTCCATATGAAGTTGGTGATTTGTTTCTCCATCTCGTTCAAAAATGCCAGTGGAATTTGGATTGGGAATGCATTGTATCTATAGATCGCTTTGGGTGGAATTGACATTTTCACAATGTTGAGTCTACCTATCCATGAGTAAGGTATGTTTTTCCACTTATGCAGGTCTCTTTTGGTTTCTTGCAATAGTATCTTGTAGTTTTCATTGTGTAAGTCTTTAATGTCTCTGGTTAGATTTATTCCTAAGTATTTTATCTTCTTGGGTTCTATTGTAAATGGTACTGATTTGGTGATTTCCTCTTTGGGGTTCTCTTTGTTGGTGTAAAGGAATCTGACTGATTTTTGTATGTTTATCTAGTATCCTGAAACTTTGTTGAAATCTTCTATTAATTCCAGTAGTTTTCTTGTGGATTCTTTGGGGTTTTCTGTGTATGAGATCATATCATCTGCAAATAGAGATACTTTGACTTCTTCCCTGCCAATTTGGAGGCCCTTTCCTTCTTTTTCTAGCCTAATTGCTCTGGCTAGGACCTCCAGCACAATGTTGAATAAGAGTGGTGATGAAGGGCATCCTTGTCTGGTTCCCGTTCTCAAGGGGAATGCTTTCAAAGTCTCTCCATTTACAATGATATTGGCTGTTGGCTGTGTATTAATGCCCTTAATTATACTGAGGAATTTCCCTTCTATTACTGTTTTGTTGAGAGTTTTTATTATGAATGGTTGCTGGGCTTTGTCAAATGCCTTTTCTGCATTGATTGATAAGTTCATGTGGTCTTGTCTTTTGTTTTATTTATGTGATGGATTACATTGATTGTTCTCCTAATGTTGAACCATCCCTGCATACCTGGTGTAAATCCCACTTGATCATGATGAATTATTTTTTTGATATGTTACTGAATTATATTGGCTAGAATTTTGTTGAAGATTTTTGTGTTAATGTTCATGAGGGATATATTGGTCTGTAATTTTCTTTTTTTGTGGTGTCTTTACCTGGTTTTGGTATCAGGCTTATGCTGGCTTCATAGAATGAGTTTGGGAGTATTCCATCGTTTTCTATGCTCCGAAATGCCTTTAGTAGTAGTGGTGTTAACTCTTCTCTGAAAGTTTGGTAGAATTCTCCAGTGAAGCCATCCGGGCCAGGGCTTTTATTTGGTGAGAGTTTTTAAATTATTTTTTTAATCTCTTCTTTCGTTATGGGTTTATTTAGTTGTTCTACCTTTGTTTGTGTTAGTTTAGGTAGGTAGTGCGTTTCTATAAATTTGTCCATTTCCTCTAGGTTTTCAAATTTGTTAGAGTACAATTTTTCATAGTATTCTGATTCTTTTAATTTCAGTTGGGTCTGTTGTGATATCACCCATCTCATTTCTTATATTGGTTATCTGCTTCCTCTCCTGTTTTTCTTTTGACAGTTTGGCCGGTGGTTTGTCAGTTTTCTTGATCTTTTCAAAGAATCAGCTTTTGGTCTTGTTAACTTTTTCAGTTGTTTTTCTATTCTCTATTTCATTTAATTCTGCTCTAATTCTTATTATTTCCTTTCTTCTGGTGCCTGAGGGTGTCTTTTGCTGCTCTCTTTCTACTTGTTGCAGTTGTAGGGTTAATGTTTTGATTATGGCCCTTTCTTATTTTTTGGATGTGTGCGTTTATTGCTATAAACTGACCTCTGAGCACTGCTTTTGCTGTGTCCCAAAGGTTCTGGTAGGATGTATTTTCATTCTCCTTTGATCGGAGGAATTTCTTTATTCCATCCTTAATTTCTTCTGTAACCCAGTAGTTTTTGAGCAACGTGTTGTTCAGTTTCCTTGTGTTTGATTTTTTTTTCCTTGCTTTTTCTATTGTTGATTTCTACTTTTATGGTTACAAAAGATGCTTTGTAATATTTTGATGCTTTGGATTCTGTTAAGGCTTGCTTTATGGCCTAACATGTAGTCTGTTCTGGAGAATGTTCCATGTGCATTGGAAAAGAAGGTATACTTGGCTGCTGTTGGGTGGAGTGTTCGGTGTATGTCTATGAGATAAGTTGGTTGGTTGTAGCATTTAGCTCTTCCATGTCTTTGTTGAGCTTCTTTCTGGATGTTCTGTCCTCCACCGAAAGTGGTGTGTTGAAGTCTCCTACTACTATTGTGGGGCTGTGTATCTCTCTTTTCAGTGCTGTTAGAGTTTGTTTTATGTATTTTGAAGCCCTTTCGTTGACTGTGTAGTATTATAGTTATGTCCTCCTGGTGTATTGACCCTTTAATGATTATATAGTGCTCTTCCTTATCCTTTGTGGTGGATTTTACTTTAAAGTCTATTTTGTCAGAGATTAATATTGCGACTCCTGCTCTTTTTTGAGTGTTGTTTGCTTGATATATTTTTTTCCATCCTTAGAGTTTTAGGTTGTTTGTGTCTTTAAGTCTAAGTTGTGTCTCTTGTAGGCAGCATATAGACAGATCATGTTTTTTCTAATCCAGTGTGCCAGTCTTTCTCTTTATTGATGCATTTAGTCCATTTACTTTCAGTGTAATTATTCATAGATATGAGTTTAGTGCTGTTGTTTGATGCCTTTTTTTGTGTGTTGTTGACAGTTTGTTTGTTCCACTTAATTTTCGGTGCTGAGTCATTTTTATTTATGTATTTTCTTTTCATCTTTTTCATTGTTGTTGATTTTGTGTTTGCTGAGTCTTTATATTTTTCTGGTTTTTTATTTTGACTTGTAGGATTGTTAGTTTCCTTTGTGGTTACCTTAATATTTACCTGTTTTTCTAAGTTCATTCCAGTCTTTTATTTCTTTATATCTCCTTGAATTCTTCTCCATATGAAAAGTCTATGTCTACATTTTTTAAGTCCCTCTTTTTTGTTTTAATGTTGTCATCTTTTACATATTGACATCTGTTTCCCTATTTTCAGTGTTTTAGCTTTGATTTATTTTTGTGTCTTCCCTATTTGGTTGATATCTGGTTGCTCTGTCCTGTGTTGTAGTCTTGGGTTGTTATCTGATGGTACTGATTTTCTAACCAGAGGCTCCCTTTTAGTATTTCTTGTAATTTTGGTTTGGTTTTTGCAAATTCCCTAAACGTCTGTTTATCTGGAAATGCCCTAATTTCGCCATCATATTTGAGAGACAGTTTTGCTGGATGTATAATTCTTGGCTGGCAGTTTTTTTTCCTTCAAGGCTTTATGTATGTCATCCCATTGCCTTCTTGCCTGCATGGTTTCTGCTGAGTAGTCAGAGCTTATTCTTATTGACTCTCCTTTGTAAATGACTTTTTGTTTATCCCTAGCCACTCTTAAAATTCTCTCTTTATCTTTGATTTTGGCAAGTTTGATTATAATATGTCTTGGTGACTTTGTTTTGAGATCTACCTTATGTGGGTTCGATGAGCATCTTGGATAGGTATCTTGTCATCTTTCACAATATCAGGGAAGTTTTCTCTCAACAAATCTTCAACAATTCTCTTTGTATTTTCTGTTATCCTCCCCTGTTCTGGTACTCCAGTCACTCATAGGTTATTCCTTTTGATAGAATCCCATGTAATTCTTAGGGTTTCTTCCTTTTTTAAAATCCTTTTATCTGATTTTTCCTCAAATATGTTGGTGTCAAGGACTTTATCTTCAATCTCACTAATTCAGACTTCCATTGTATCAATTCTGCTCCTATGACTTTTATTGAGCTGTCTAATTCTGAAATTTTATTGTTCATCTTCTGGATTTCTGATTGCTGTCTCTCTATGGATTCTTGCATCCTGTTAAATTTGTCATTATGGTCTCCTCTGATCTTTTTAATTTCCTCTATTGCATATTCTGCATTTTGCTTAATATCCTTCCTAATTTCTTGGAGAGTTCTGTATATTAATCTTTTGTATTCTGTGTCTGGTAATTCCAAGAAATCTTCCTCCTCTGGAAAATTTCTAGGTTCTTTATTTTGGGAGCTTGCTGAAGCCATCATGGATTGCCTCTTTGATATTGACTGTTGTTTCCAAGCCATCAATAAGTTATTATATTCATTTATTTTATGTTTGCTTACTGTGTCCTGGCTTCTTGTTTTGTTTTGATATGCCCAAATAGGCTGCTCTTACTAGCTAGTTTGGTTTTTGGCACCTTTGAAGCTCTGATGTCCTGTCACCCGGTGGTTAGATCTGTTACTAGGTACGTGAGCTCAGGAGTCTGTGCGCTCTCCTGTACGGATTCAGCTCCGGTGCCCAGGTCGATAGCCACCAGATGTGTGGTATAGGCTCTCACATAACAGCCCTAGACAGGCATGGGTGATTGGTGTAGGCCCAGGCAACTGGCTGCAGTAGGGGGACACCCTCAGAGCAAGGCAGGGGGCTGACGGCCGCCCCCGAGTGTCCAGGAGGAAGGTGTGTCCCTGTTCCCTAGAGACGTGGGTGGGTGGGTTTTGCAGCTGGACTGTAAATACCTAATGTTGGCTCTAAGGACTGGGGGGCACCTCTTATTCTTGGGCCCCTATCACAGGTGGCTAGGTGGTGTGCGTGGAGCCCACCAGTCCTTAGGCCCCTTATGTGGGTAGGTGAAGACCCTGCTTAATGGACAGAGCAGTGTCAATGTCAAGAACCTGCCACTTCACAGCTGAAACCGTTGAAGTTACACTTCTGGTATATACCCTGTTGTACTGTGATAATGAGGGCCTACACTGTTGAGATGGGCCCACACAAGTCTGTGCAGGGGGAAAGGCACTCAAAGTCCATGGATCCTGTATGCCTGTTCCTAGGCAAAGGAGCTGTGCCTACCCTGGGTTCCTGGTTTAGGGGAGCCAGAAGTTTATTTTTTCCCCTTTTTGTAATTTGTTCACTCTCCAAGGCAGGGAGAATTGTTCTGGACATGTGACGGATCCTCCTTCCAGCCCAGGGGACTCATCAGTTGCTGAAGCCGGTCCGGGCCCCAGTGCAGAGTAGGGAGCGGGGAAGTAAATGGGAGAGGTTTTTCCCTGTGGGGGGTGTTTTTGATCCCCTGGTAAGCCGTATGCAAGTACTTATGTTTCACCGATGAGGGCTGCTTCTCACTGGTTCTGTGTGGCCCAGGTAGACTCTCTGGCACTGGGTCTCCCCTGCTGCGGAAAACGTGTCTCCCAGAGCACCGCCGCTTGCCTGCCTCACTGCTCACCCCCGAGCTTCTCAGCCCTGAAACGCTCAGTCTCTCGCTCGGTCAGTTCTGGCAACTCCTCGCTTCTTCCGAACCGTCTCTCCCTCCTGCCACTCAGTCCCGTTCCTCAACTCTGCCTTTGATGTTCAGGGCTCCCAGATTGCCATATATAATCAAATCGCTTGTTTTTTCGGGTCTTTGTTGTAAGAGGGTCCACCAGAAGCATCTGACTACTCTGCCATCTTGGCCCCCCCGCCCCTTTTCCTATCAGTCTTGAAGAAGGTAAGAAAGGTGTAATTGGGTTCTCCATTGGACCTTTTGGCAAGGATAGAAGGGGGTTGTTATTAGCTAACAGTATCTGGGCTTGGGAAGAGAGGTTGGGCATTCTTCATCTTTCTCTCCTCAGAATACTGCCACTGGCAGAGGCTAAACTTCAGGTATCAAGCACTCCCTTTACAAAGCATCCCCAGATGCTAGCCCATCTGTGGTGTACTGAATCTTTAGATGATTTAAGATCAGTTCTCTCAGAAGAATAGGAGCAATGGTGGTAAAAGCAGGTTATTGTTCGGCACCACATGTCTGGAGAAATAAAGGCAGAGTCAGATTTATTTGCACTTTTGGTGGGGGAGGGATTATAATTTGTATGATACAGAATCAAAGTAGGGTCTGATCTAAAGGGAAGCATGTCCAATTTTGCTAAGTCATAAAGTAGATAGAAGTAAGACTAAGTATGACATACTTGAGAGATTTTGTGTGGCTTAATATGGCTAGAATAAGAGGGAGAATGCAAAGAGACGAGACTGAGACCAGTAGCCAGGGAACAGATCAGAAATGATTTTGAAAGCCTCGTTTAGAAGTTTTGAATTTCCCTGAGGGCAAATTGGAGCTTACAATTTTGACTTTACAGAGGGAGTAATATGATCAGAATTTTGTATTTTTTTAAAAGGCCAATTCAGGCATCATTATGGAGGCTGAGTTGGAGGAAGCAAAATTAGAGGTAGGGATGTAGACTTAACCCATATTTTTACGCAAATAACATGCACCTTCTACATTTCTTTGCAACTGTATCCTCTCCCCGTGAAGTATTTTTGTAAGCACTGCTATGCCTTTTTTTTTTCACCTGTTGTAAAAAAATTAGCATAGCAGCACTTACAAAAATACCTGGGATGGGGGGTGGTGGTGGTGGTGGTGGTGAAGGACATGTTCGACAAACCAACGTAGAAGGTGCATGATATTTGTGTGAAAATAGCGGTACTGGGGCTGCGTAACAAATTACCCCAGAACGACACAAAAGAATAATTTAGTATGAGAGTTGAGAATTTTTTTCCCTTTCAACATTTTAAAGATAAAATGTCTGCTCTCCAGCAAATTTTATGACAAGAAGTCTGTTGTAATTCCTGTCATTGTTCTTCTGTATGTAATAATGTCTTTTCATTTTCTGTGTGCCTTCCTGGTATCCTTTTTATCTTGGGAATATGATATGTCTAGTTGTGATTATTTTCTTTTTTTTGGCTTTGATCCTGCTTGATATTTTCTGAGTTTGCTGGATCTGTGGTTTGTTGTCTCATTAATTCTGGAAAATTCTCAGCTATTATCTCTTCAGATTTTTTTTTTCTGTCATTTTCTTTCTCTCTTCTCCTTCTGGTGTTTCACAGATACGTATATTAGACTGTTTGATACTATCCAAAAGCTCTTGGATGATCTGTTCTTTTTTTCTCTTATGTTTCAGTTTGAGTAATTTTTATTGACCAATTTTCAGGTTTACTGATGCTTTCTTCAGTGTGTTGAGCTTACTGATGAATTTATCAAAGCAGTCTTCGTCTCTGTTACTGTGTTTTTTTTATTTCTAGCATTTCAATTTTATTTTCTTTCATAGTTTCCATCTCTCTGCTGAAATTTCCCATCTGTTGA
The DNA here is from genome assembly GCA_030035585.1 of Dugong dugon. Lineage (NCBI taxonomy): Eukaryota > Metazoa > Chordata > Mammalia > Sirenia > Dugongidae > Dugong > Dugong dugon. Next base: position 86,224,785 of record CM057460.1, on the reverse strand, counting down.
TGCTTGTGTCCATCTTTTCCACTAGAGCCTGAAACATATTAGTTATAGATATTTTAAATCCACTGTCCAGTAGTTCCAATAACTGTCATATCAGTGTTCCTCTTTATTTCTTTGTCTTTTGACAATGTGTTGTGTGTTTTTTTTCCCAGTGCTTTTTTTGGTATGCTTTGTACTTTTTGGTGAAAAGCTAGACATCTTATGTAGGACATTAGAGAATGAGGTTTTATTTATGCCTGGAAAATGACGTGTCTTTATTTTTCTAGTCTAATATGTGGGGTTGGCAATTAATCTAGTCTGGGGTTGAGCTGGGTTTGGATTTAGTTGTTGCTTTGATATCATTGCTCCACAGTCTTTACATTTCTCTAGCCTTAACTTGTGTTTATGATGGAGACTGGTTTGCTGAAATTCAATATCTGACCTGCCCTCACCATTAAGTCTTCAATTTGCTCCTGAGCCTGAGAGGCTATCTTCCCACTCTCTTACCTCTCCCCCAGAAGTTGTCTGTCATTACTTGTTACCTGATACTTCCTAGTCTGGTAATGTAGGAAAAGGAGTGGGTATTCTCTGTTACTCTGGTTCAGCGTCAGTCTTAGGCAGGGCTTGTTTCCAGCGTCTCAAAGGTATCACATTCTCAGAAATCCTGCCCTATCCCAGGGGTAGAGGATCTCTAATAGTCTCGACCCAGGACATTCCAACTTAGAAGTGGAAGAGTTTTTTTCTGTGTTTGTTTCTCCCAGTGGCAATGGGTTTTCCCCTGGGCCCTGAGGGATACGAGGCCTTTTGCTCTCCTCTCAGTGGCTTAAGGTTTTTTATTATTTTTTAGGGGAGAGAGAACTGGGTGGAGCTTTGTACTTTTCTCACTTTAGCCATTTTTCCTCTCCCCCAGGCCTGCTCCATGAGGAAGCTCCAGTCTTACCCTCCCTCAGTTTTTCTTGTGAGCACCTTGTGAGGTATATGGAGAAGAGCCTGTGAGTGGATGAGGATTCCCCTGGTAATTCTGGCTGTATTCTCATGCTAGCTCACCTTCAGCCTTTAGCAAGTTGATAAAAATTGTAGCTACGGTCTTCTTACCAGCTTGTATTACATTTTACATCTGCTTCAGGTAATCAGGTGCTCACATCTTGTTTCTTCTTGGAGGTGCCTGTTTTCACTTAGATCTGCTTTCTGATGGACTCCTGAAACTTTGTGATTTTGTAGACTAACTGTTTTTTGCTGTAAGTTCTGGAGTGATGCTGATTCTAGGTTTCTACATTCTACATGAAAATCATCTGAGCAGGCTCCTCAATATATATTCACTCTTTTAACCTCTTTATCTTTTATGATACTTACTGGGTTACACATTTGACCTGGCAGGTACACGATTCCCACTTTGGTTTGCTTTCTGATACCTTCTAAAATATCTGGTACCTTGATACTTTTTCTCTGTAACACCCTTATCCCCACCCCAAACATATCTCTAAGGTACTTTTGAGATCACTGTTGAATACATTGGTGGTGAAAGGAAATCCCATTTTTAGGGATTAGAAAAATCTGGGTCCTGATGTCAGCTCCTACTGGTGTCAGGAGTCAGTCACTTATTCTAGCTGAACATTTCTCTTGTTTTACTTTTGAAAGGCCTTTTTTTTTTTTAACTGTTGTTGAAAATATACACAGCAAAACATACACCAGTTCAACAATTACTACATGTATAATTCAGTGACATTCATTACATTCTTCAAATTGTGCATTCTCACCCTCCTTTTCTGATTTTTTTTCTTCCCCTATTGACATAAACTCACTTCCTCCTAAGCTTCCTGTCTCACCTTTTGAGTCGCTGTTATCAGTTTGAGCACATATAGATAGTTCTTTAAAAGAGCACTATGGTCATGGCAGACATTCTTTACTACCTAACCTAGACTATTGTTTGATTTAAAGAAGGCTTCAGGGGATATTTTTGGTTTAAGGTTTCAGGTTTAAATAGTTTTGGAAGTTTATCAAACCTCACTGGCTCCAGAAAATCTGGATTCCATGTGAATTGAAACTGTTCCACATTTTTTCCCCCTTTTTATCAGGATGATTCTATAGAATCTTTGATCAAAACATTCAGTAATGGTAGCCAAGCACTATCCATTTCTTCTGGTCTCATGGCAGTGGAGACAGTTGTTCACCGAGGCAACCAGCCACGAATTCCATTTCCTCTGCCTATTCCTGACTCTTTTTCTTCCTTTGTTGCTCCAGGTGAATAGAGACTAATTATTGTACTTTGGATGACTGCTTGCAAGCTTTTAAGACCTTAAGGGGGAGGCGGTGCTTAAGACTTTCCTATCTCTCGTTATAAGACTCAAATGAGATATATATAATCTCTGAAAAACGTAAAACTATATACAAATTGTGATTTTCCCTCTCACTACTAAATTGCACTACTGACTATGTTTCACCCATGAATGCACTTATTTTTACCAAGATTAAGTGGACCAGCTATAATCTGACTTCCTGTTTTTAGTATATTTAAAGAACTTTTTATTATTGTTTTAAAGTCCCTTGGTGTAAGGGCTTGGATTGGTTTTGGTTTACCTAACTTCTTATTTGAACCTCTCATGCTCTGTTTCGTAGACTTCTCTGTTTTTCTTTTGTGGTCAGAATTTTCTTATCTCAAAATATGACTTTTCACCTTTAAAGATTTCTTTTACTTTATTAGTTGCCCATGTGAGAGTTGTTTATTTGCTAGTGTTTGCTTGATATATTTTGAACTCCTGATTTTTTTTAATCTGTGAGCAGAATGTCTTTTTATTTCTAATAAGTATGTTGTGAAGTTTCCCAGCCTCTAGTCTTTAAGTATTTTTTAAAAAATTTTATCTGAAAATAATGTCTCATTTAGTCATAACTTTCTGAAAATTTGGTGACCCCATAGCTGTTTTATGAGAAAGTCGAGTTTGATCGGCAAGTATTTACTGAATACTCACCCAGTTGTGTTTAATATTTTTCTAGTTCTTTTATCAGATACAAAGATAGAAAGTTACCCTCAATAAAGTTACAACCTATTATAAAAGCAAATTATATTTTGTTAGAAAAGAAGACAGTATGAACATCTTTCGAGTTATAAGTACTTACACCTGACTGAACTATTTTATATACATGAATGCCCCACAAGACAGTATGGAATTATGGAAAGAACATATGTTTTAAAATCATAAAGACTGCATTCAGGTACTTCTGCAATTTCGTAGTGATTTGGGGCAAGTTTCTGAGTTTGTTTCCTCATCTGTGAAATAGGGAAAATACCTAGTTGAATCATTGTGAGAAGAAAAGAAAATAATGTAGATAGAGTGCCTGGCATACACAGTAGGATATCAATGATTGTTCCCTTCATCAGACCTTAGCAACCATTATATTCTGTACCAATATGGGGGCAGGTATACAGAATGACTGGATTCAGTATGTTTGTAGGAGGATTATGCAGCAGATTTCCTTCCTTTCATCCCATAACTCTGCACCCTTTTCCCAACTCACATCTCAGTTTATTCTTTTTTTTTAGTTTATTCTATTTTAAGCAGCATTATTTTTTTCTCACATATACACATTGACTTCCTATTTAACTTTTCTTCTTTTCTAAATGTGGCTTAGTTATTATGGTACAATCTTTTTCTTTTGCTTGCCTTGTTATGTAGGAGGAACCTCAAATAACCCTAATTGGAGATGAGAAGAATAACAATACTGATTTACTTTTATTAAGGTTGAAATAGTCATACCTTTAATGGAAACAACAGAAAATATAGTAACTACCTGTTGGGAGGGAGTCCCCCAGGTTCGATAATTCACCAGGAGGACTCAAAAGTCTCAGCATATAATTATACCCATTGCTGTGATTTATTATAGCAAAAGAATACAAAGAAAAATCAGAAAAGAGAAAAGCTCATTGGGGAAGTTTGCAGGAAACCAGGCACAAGCTTCCAAGAGTCCTCTATCAGTAGGATCACACAGGCTGCTTAATTCTCAGAGCAATTAATTGTGACAAGTATGTGAAATACTGTCTACCAGTGAAGCTCGTTAGAGACTCAGTGCTCAGGGATTTTATTGTGGGCTGATCACGAGGGCACTTCTTCTGCCTACCACATACCAAAATTTCAGACTTGCAGATGCAAAGTTGGTGTTCAGCATAAACCATATTGTTTATACAAACATTTTAGACCCTTATCATTTAGGGAATGCTGGGAACCCATTCAAAATCCAAGTTCCCGGATGCCATCCAAAGGCCAACCTTGCAAGCAGGCCTTCCTAAGGATAACAATATCAGGCCTGCTATGTTAACTATTTTCTGCACACTGCCTTTTAGACTCTGAAGGTCCTTTTAGAAAACATCCAGAAGTCCCATTCAGAATCAGTACAGAGCGCTGGTATACTTCCTCATGTTCTGTGAACTGAACAAACACTGACATTTGTAATAAGCTATTCTTATTCGATTTTATATCCTTTCACTGATTATTATTTGTGATAAGCTATTCTTATTTGATTTTATTTTCTTTCACTGATTATTATTTGTAATAAGCAATTCTTATTTGATTTTATTTCTGCTTACTAATTATTATTATGAAATGCTATTCCATTACTTTTTACCTCAAATAGTATTTCTGCTATTATGAGTTCAAAAGGGTTTTGTGAGTTAGTCTGGAAATGTGACAAATTTTATAACATATCTTCTTATGTAAAACTTTATTCCAAGTTTAAAACCACTGATTTGCAAGTGAAATTTTAGAATAAAACCTAGATTTTGGATTTTCTTTATGCAGCATACAGAAAAGGAAAAATTAAAGTAGGCTGGATTCTTTGGGGAAGGCTTTAAGGAGGAGACTGAAATTGAACTGAAGATGGGTAGTGTAAGGAGAGGTAGAAAAGAAGGATGAAAACAGAATAGGAAAACAGGAAATAGCGTGACTAAGGGAGGACTGAGTATGGGAAGAATAGAAATAATTGTATATTATCACTTGGAAGCAAATGTAAACTCCTAATCACTTTTTGTCCCAGTGCTGTTGAGACTCAGATGCCTGACCCATGTATTTTCTGCTTTTGTGGATTCTAACACTGTTTTTAGGAAGACTACTTTTCTTACTGGCAAACAACAACATGAGATGGAAGTGTTATTTATACATGTTTCTTTTTTATGTTTCCTCATCTTAAATCACTTAACTCACAGGATTGTTGTGAATATTAATATGTGTAAAAAAGCCACCTAAAAGTATTTATGGCCATCGTTTTTTAAAAGTCTGACTCATTCTAATAAGTTAGATTAGGCATATACTTAACATACAATTTTTATTATGTGTGGAATAGTATGTATTTTCCTCAGTTTTCTCTTACCTGTTTTTCTACCACCTCACTGAATATTTTTGTGAGAAGGTCTTCCTGCTGTTAAACATTATAGTTCTCTCATTTTATGGTTTAGGCTCCTGGTGTTTGTATGTGGGCTGGCTTTGGTTTTCCTGCTCTGTCATATCACATTGGTTCCTTGTTTGGCATTTGTTTCCTCTGGCATACGACTTGAGTATTTGAAGAGCAACTTTTATAAAAATGACTCTCTGTACTTTTTTCCTTTGTAATATTTTTAAAGAATAAAATAGAATTTCAGGGTTGTCAGATCCAGGATACCAAAACTATATAACGAAAGATCTTTTTGTTAGTAAGAAGTAGAGATAATTTTCATGAGTCCCTGGCAGGTGGACTAAAGGTGTGTAGCACATTGTAAGTGTGTGTAAACATTGTCTTGATGTGAAAAATTGAGTATATTCTGTAATTCTTTCAAATATAAAGTATATTACACAACTATTAGAAATTCAGAGCACTGCTGGCATAGCGGTTAAGAGCTACGGCTGCTGACCAAAAGGTCGGCAGTTCGAATCCAGCAGCTGCTCCTTGGAAAACTCTATAGGGCAGTTCTATTCTGTCCTATAGAGTCGCTATGAGTCAGAATCGACTTGAAGACAATGGATTTATTATAAATTCAACTAAATAATCATTGCTGGCTAATAGATCAAATCTTGATAAATATCTGAATGAAACATGAAAAATTTTGGACCAAGAATTTGAATATTTCATGGATCATTATAAAAGAATACCTCACTGTTAGTGAACAGCTAAATATATGGTGCTTGTACAAATACCCTTGACAGAAACAAACTCGTTGCCATCAAGTCGATTCCGACTCATAGTGACCGTATAGGATAGAGTAGAACTGCCTCATAGGATTTTGAAGGAGCGCCTGGTGGATTCGAACTGCCGACCTTTTGGATAATGGCTATAGCTCTTAACCACTACATCACCAGTGTTTCCATTAAATAACACATCGGTGCTATACTTACTAACTATAATTCACTTGTATCAAACCAGTTTTTGAGCACAGAGACTGCTATAATATTGTATTTAAAAAAATTCGAGAGTAGCAAATACTATGTTGAGCATTTGGTGTGTTAACACTAGTTGGGTGGAAAAACTGCATTTGGTGAAGCTGGATTTGAAATGACAAGGACTGGAAAGTGATAACTATGGGTGGACCTTTCTGGAATAACATAGGCATCTGGTAGCTAAGTTTGAATAGAAATACAATGTTCTGTTTAAAAGCAGAAGCTGTTTCGTAGAAATAGCTTCTATATTTATTGCCAATAAACTAATATATTCTAAAATTAGTTGGGCAGGGATGGGAAGCCATATTTTCAGGTGGGAAGTGTGACAAAATGGCTACTTTTTAAAATGAAGGAGAAACTTACATATGGATAGCAGCTATTTTTGTATCTGATGGTAGTTTTTAGAATAATCCCTATATTTGTTATGTTAGCAGATCTATGTGTTAAAAAGAGGATAGTAATTGCTCTGTTCATGATAAGTGTATATTATCAAATTTTAATAATCATTACAGAAGTTTACTTCGATTTTTCATGCCTATGTCTTCTATAAATGAGAAATGCATGTTAGGAAGGGAATTATACTGTATAATAGTAGTCTAACACGAAAATTGAGAACATTTGTATTAGGTTCAGTATAAACTGTTTTTAGAAGAATGCTTGCTTTTTTGTGAATTTATGAGAAAACATTGAACTAGTTAAATTATTTTTTTTCTTATTAAAATGGAAAAGTCTTATCTTTTTGTATAATGGTCTTCTAAAAGTATAATTTCATCAAAATAAAGAAAACTTAATTTTGTTAACTCCTCTTGACATTTTTAGTATTTCTTTAAATTTTGTTAAAGGGAAAAATAATAGTAGCTCGTAAACATCAGCCTCAAAGAGGAATACTTTTGTCCTCTGAAGATGGCCTTTCTTAGACAAAACAACCAGAGCTTTAACCTAATATTTAAACAAACTGAGTTTATGTGCCAAGGGAAAAGCTATTTACTTTAGACTCAGTTTGTTAAGAAGCCTTTTGAAAAACTGAGTAAAAGCAAAAGACCTTAGCTGAGATATAACATGATTACTACTGATAAGGACATTTCTATATTTTTAATCTAATACTCTTTAAATCTTAATTTCTGAATATTTTGCATTTTATAGTTAGAATTTATGGCTAGAATAAAGTTTAAACTATCAAGGTATTTTTTTCTGATATAATTACGATATGACCTTCTTATGTTTTAGGTTGCATTTTCCTACACATACTCTTGTTTAAATGGAGCCAGTCAAATGGGGACTATTGAGGAGACGGGACACAGAGACTCCATTCTGAGAATACGAATGTTCTTCTTAGCTTTTTCTACAAAATATAAAATATATTTTATTTTCCAAACTCGAATACTTAAATCATTGTACTATGATCAATTTTAAGCAACAGGGAGCTAGAAGTGATAGATTCTCCTAGTAAAAACATGTCATCATTTTTTCTCTCAACTGTTTTAAAAGGCTGAAATTGAATTTTTCAACTTGGTAGAGTTATCTTGTTCTTACTGGATCTTCCCCCTTGGCTTTGCAAGTTTCTGTTAACATGGTACAGCCTCCGCGAAATTTCACAGTTAACCCTCATGCTATCTCAAGCCTTTTATTTATCCTGTGTCGTCTTTAGTGTTGCTACATATCTTCAAGGATTATATACTTATGGTTACTTTCAGCTTCAGATTTCTGTCCCTTGGGACTTAATATTAGTTTCTTAGTGCTGCTATAACAGAAATACCGCAAGTGGGTGGCTTTAATGAACAATTTTTTTTTCTCGTAGTTTCAAAAACCCACTACCATCAAGTCGATTCTGACTCCTGGTGACCCTGTAGGACAGTGTAGAACTGCCCCGTAGGATTTCCAAGGCTGTAATCTTTAAGGAGGCAGACTGCCACATCTTTCTCCTGCAGGGTAGCTGTAGGGTTCCGACTGCCAACCTATGGGTTAGCAGCCAAGTACTTAAGTGCTACGCCACCAGGGCTCCTCTTCTCACAGTTTGAGAGGGTGGAAGTCCAAATTCAGGGCACCAGCTCTGGGGGAAGGCTTTTTTTCTCTGTCAGCTCTGGGGGAAGGCCTTTATCTCTTCACAGCTCTGTTCCTCAGTTCTTTGGTGATCTTCCTATCTCACGGCATCCATCTTCCCCATCTGTGCTTGCTTGCTTCTGTGCCTAATCTTCTCTTTCTGTATTTAAAAAGTGATTGGCTTAAAACATACCCTACACTGATATGGCCCCATCAACATAATAGAGAAAACCCTATTCCCAAATGGGATTATATGCACAGGTATAGGGGTTAGAATTTATAACACATATTTTCAGGAGACACAGTTCAATCCATAACAGGTACTCTTGGTCTCACTGGCAGAATACCTTACCCCCTATTCTTTTCTCTGTATTATTCTATGTAAAAATGTGTTGCTATGGGGTCAACCCCGACTCATAGCGACCCTATAGAGGACAGAATAGGACTGCCCCATAGGGTTTCCAAGGCTGTAGTCTTTACTGGAGCAGACTCTGCACCTTTCTTCCATGGAGGGGCTGGTGGGCTCGAATTGCCAGCCTTTAGGTTAGCAGCCAAGCACTTAACTGCTGTGCCAACCAGGGCTCCTTGTGTTCTCTGTAGACCTAGGCAATAAAAGATTGAACTTTAAATAATTGGTTCTTATCTATACCTACCAGAACCAGAACAATGGACTGTATATTTGACCTAATAGCAAATGTTATGTATGTTATGTTTAGCATTTGGTATATTAACACTGTTGTTGCTGTTAGCTGCCATTGAGTCAGCCCCTGTCTCATGACTACCCCATGTACAATGGATTGGACTGTTATGATCCGTAGGGTTTTCACTGGCTGATTTCAGTAGTAGATTGCTAGGCCTTTCTTTCTAGTCTGTCTTAGTCTGGAAGCTCCACTGAAACCTGTTCACCATCATAGCAACACACAAAACTTCCACTTACAGACAAGTGGTGGCAGCATTTGAAATGCGTTGACCAGGAATTGAACCTGGGTGTCCTGTGTGGAAGGTGAGAATTCTTCCATTGAACCACCACTGCCCTGTATTAACACTAGTTAGATGGAAAACTACATTTGGAGAAGCTGGATTTGAAACAACAAGAACTAGAAAATTATTATGTGTAGATTTTTCTGGAATTACTTAGGCATTTGGTAGCTAAATATATCTATAGTTTTCATTCATTTAGGGGTATTAAGTGGTCTGACAATCTTCATAATGAAGATGATTATATTGAAGATTATTTTTAATAGTTTTTGCCTTAAAAATAGATTACTGTGGTAATGGTGGAACCAGAAGCTGAGCACCATCAAATCAGCATTTGATGTTAACATATGGTATCATTGCATTCTAGTCATAAAGTTTTCTTTTTTTTTTTTTCTCACTTACACTTGAGATTTTTCAGGAGAATTCCAGTTAAAATGTTCTGTCTCATAAGTACCTTGACACTGGCAAGATATATACTCGAGGTAGTGTGCTAGGCCTGAGGGTGATACAAAAATGAATAAGGTACCACTCTCCTCCATCCAGAAACAATCTAGTAGAGTTACATAATAAATCTAACACAAGACAGCTAAAAGCAATAAAGCAAGTGGATATAAACATACAGGGTCAGGAGATTAGACACACTGATGCTATTTTCCTAGCCTAAAATTAAGATTTATAGTCTGAAATTGGAATTAACATAGAAAATCGGTATTCATTTTGATTTTGTATTGATATCCTTTGGTTAAATTGTCAACTTATTTATCTTTCTTCCCGTCAGGCCTTGCCCAGTAGGTACTCAGTAAATGTTCCTGAGCTTGAATTGAATTTGGAGTTAACACGGCCAATGGCTTTGCTTTCAATATTTAAATGTCTGAGCAATGCCAAGAATATGAACTAATGTAGGTTCTCCACTGTTTAGGACATATCACTTTGACTCTGTTTCTTCAGCCCACTAGCACAACTCATTTTTTTCTCAAACAGGTATATCTAGTGTATTGCTATCTAGGTACATTGATTTCTCTGAATTTTTTTTTTTAACTTAGCAGCAGTAAATCATTTTTGTAGTTCTGCTTTAATATCTTGCATCATAGATACCGCAATTTAATAGAAACACATGAATTTTTAATCTAAAGAAAAGCTTCTATTCCCAACCTCATACTACCCCCTTCTCCACAATTCAGATTTTCAAAGTAGAAACCAAGTGGTGGCAATTTTCATTTGTTTTACAGCACTTTTCCTCAAGGCCCGTTAAAATAGTAAGCTTCCTTAAACTAAAAAAGCCTGTTGCAGTCGAGTCGATTCTGACTTACAGTGACCCTGTAATGACAGAATAGAACTGCCCCATAGGGTTTCCAGAGCTGTAAATCTTATGGAAGCAAACTGCCACATATTTCTCCCACGGAGCGGCTGGTGAATTTGAACTGCCGACCTTTTGGTTAGCAGCCAAATGCTTTAACCACTGAGCCACCAGGGATCCCTAAGCTTCCTTAGTGCATTAAATATTTTATATGTATCATTTTTAGACTATTAACTCCTTAACTGAAAGGCTAGAAGGCAGATAAAGTGAAAACAATTGTTAAGAATCACTGCCAAAGTAAGAAGAATAAGAAATTAAGATAAAACATCTCTTAAGTTTTAAAATTATATTTACTTGCAAGTTTTCATGAGTCCCGCTGTGGTACAAAAGAGGTCTATTTATCATACATTTTTTTCATGTGAATTTAATGACCATATGTTTTAATTAATTTGAAAACATTTGCTGGCAGTTGTTCAGGACAGGAACTGGCAAAGCTATTCACCAGGTAGTGTCTAGGGGCTGTTTGACAGCTTCCCTTCCTTATTGTGAAAGTTTTTATCTGATTACAGAATGTGTGTGTACTCAGGGACTAGGTGCTGTTTTTACTGCCCCAGACCCCCCAAAAAAGCAATTGACATGGAGTCGATCCTGATTCATAGCAACCCCTTAGGGTTTCCAAGGCTGTAAATCTTTGCAGAAGCAGACTGCCACATCTTTCTCTCTTGGAGTGGCTGGTGGGTTCATACTGCCAGCCTTTTGTTAACAGCCAAGATCTTAACCACTGTGCCACCAGTGCTCTTCTTTTTATTGTCAGCTACTTGAAATTATACAGTAGAGAACAAACTTTCATAGCCAGTATATTTCTACTCCTATTTCTGCAGTGGATAAGGACAGAGGAAGCTAAGATTAAAATTAAAAACATGAGGAATCTTTAAATAATCCTGAATGAGAGCTATATATTTTAATATGATGTCATCTCTCTCTTTTTTTTTCTTTGATTAATTTTCTTACACCTTAACACTCAGAACTGCCCCTCTGCTTGTTTTTCTCTTCAGCTCATAATTCATTTTATCATTCTTATTAGAATGACTCCTCAGTCTCTCTCAGGCTTTAGCTTTAGTTCTCCAGTTGGTCCATTAGACTTTTGTACTTGGATGTCATTCGGTGTTATAAAAATAACTAAAATCAGCCACCCCTTCCTCAGTCAAACCTAAACAAGCAAACAAAACGAACAACAACAACAAAAAAAACCTTTATTATCAAACAGTAAGAACTGGTTTTCTCCTTCCAGCTTTCCTGATTCTGTTCCTGATACCATTTTTCTTCTACTCCTCCATGATTCAAAACTTTAATGTTTGACTCCTTCCTCTCTTTCCCCACCACCATCTTCCAAACTATCTTTTTTTTTGTCTCTTGCTACCTTCCGCAGTGCCAGAGCAATAGTCTGAAAATACTACTTCCATCAGGTAATTCTACTCAAAAATCTTTAATGATTTCTTCATATTTTCACCTGACATTCAGTTTTATGATTATCTGCTTCTATTCTCTGTATTCATTATTAAGTTTCTACTCCCATCTACTTTAGCCAGGCTTACCTCCATATTGTCTTGTGAATTTGCATTAGAGCTATGCTCAAACCCATTTCTTAAAAACCCCGTCCAGCCCTTTCTCAGTCACGTTGCTTTGCAGATGTTCCCCTTAGGTTTTCTAATGGTCAAACCCACTTTCCACCCATTAAACCTCAATTTATCCTTTGAGATCCTACCTTAGATACTATTTGCTTCATATAGCCTTTCTCAGTCCTGTCAATGGATGCACTTCTATATAGGGTTTACCTTTTACCTCCTCATATATAGCAGTATCAATGGCTATAAACAAAAATAAATGGTAATTACTGGTATAATTCTTTACTAGTAGTTTGTTTCTGAACATCTTTATTTTTCTCATATTGCTTAGCACAAGGAATGTTGTTGTTGTTAATTGCCCTTGTGTCGGCTCTAAATCATGGTAACTTATATGTAATAGAACCAAACATTGCCCATTCCTCACCATATTCATGATCATTAGTAAGTTTTTTGAGTCAGGTGTTGTGGCTATTGTGTCAGTCCGTCTCATTGAGAGTTTCCGTTGTTTTTGTTGGCCCTCTATGTCACCAAACATGATGTCCTTTTTTAGTAATTGGTCTTTCCTGATGATGTGCATAAAGTAAGTAAGTCGAAGCCTTGCCATCCTTGCATCTAAGGAACAGTCTGGTTGTATTTCTTCAAAGACGGATTTGTTCTTTCTTCTGGCAGTCCAGTATATTCAGTATTCTTTAATAATTTTAAACTGTGGTTTAAATGCATCAAATATCTGTCTGTCCTCCTTTTTTATTATCCAACTTTCACATGCATATGAGGCGATAGAAAAGACCACGACTTGAGTTGGATGTGCTTTAGTCATCAAAGTGACAACTTTGCTTTTTAAAATTTTAAAGACATCTTTTGCAGCACATTTGTCCAGTGGAATATATTGTTTAATTTCTTGACTGCTGCTTTCATGGACATTGATTGTTGATCCAAGTAGAATGAAATCATTGACAGCTTCAATTTCTTTGCCATTTATCACGAGTGGTTTATAGGTCCAGGATTTTTGTTTTCTTCACATTTAAGTGTAATCCATCATGAGTAAGTGCTTCAAGTTGTCTTCATTTTTACAGGCAAGCTTGTGTCATCTGTATGTTGCAGGTTGTTAATGAGTATTCCTCTAATCTTGATGCTGTGTTCTTTATGTATTCTGGCTATTTGTTCAGCATATATATTGAATAAGTGAAGTGGAAGGATACAACCCTGCCCCACACCTTTTCCAGTTTTACACCATGCGGTATCCCCTTGTTCTGTTTGAATAACTGCCTCTTGATCTATGTACAGGTTCCACATTAGCACAGTTCAGCGTTCTGTAATTCCTATCCCTATTCTTCACAATGTTATCCAAATTTTGTCATGATCCACATAGTTGAATGCTTTCATGTAATCAATAAAACACAGGTAAATATCTTTGTGGTATTCTCTGCTAGAATCATATAGACATTTTATAAATATGGAATGATTGATTATTTTGCTGTGCTTAGTTTGAATGGAAGACAGTGTAGTATAATCACCAAGAGCCGATAGTATCTTTAGAGTTAGACACATGGATAGATCTAGGTTTAAATTCAGGTTTTTCCATTTTCATGCCATGTTACCTGTAACATAAACAATATGCTAATGAACCTCTCCGAAGTTCCTTTTCTGATCTTTAAAATGAAGTGAACTTCTATTCAAGTATAACATACATACACACAAACATATAAACATGTCTAAATATTTTGACTTACTCAACTAGTACCTTATTTACTTTTTGCTAATACAGTTTTTAAAAAGTTATATATTTTAGGATCTGGAGTACATTTACTACATCAGAGTTGATTGGTTGGTCCCATTTTCCATTGAGATACATGCCAAGGGGAGTATGATAGGGGAGAAAGGCAATATCAGAAAAGGTCATCATTGCTTAGGGGTCTATGCCTTGCTAAAAAGTGATGGAAGAGAAGGCAAGAGGTTCATCCAAGGCCACAGTGCCTTGTCTGCCCCTTTGTATTTTCTGCCTCCTGGTCAGACTAGGTGAGTGGGTCACTTCAAATGGGATGGCATAAGTAAAGGCTATATAAATAAAAATATTATTTTTGCTGTTATTATTGTTGTTAATTATACTAACAGTTTGTATAAACTGCTTTCAGAGAATTAGAAGAGATAGACAAGGTGCCATATTATATACAAAACATAGAATTTTTATTTTTTTAAGGAATGAAGACCCATTTAATAAAATTCCAAAATTTCATTAAATTTTCAAGTAAATGTCTGTCATGTAGTTCATTGAATTTGAGAAAGAAAATTTGGTTGTGATAGATATGTGATATTTTTACTCTAGTGTATCCAGGTAGCAAGGAGCCCTGGTGGCACAGTGCTGAAGCACTCAGCTGCTAACTGAAAGGTCAGCAGTTTGAACCCACCAGCTGCTCCCCAGAATAAAGATGTACAGTATGCTTCTGTAAAGATTATAGCCTTGGAAACCCTATGGGGGCCGTTCTGCTCTGCTCTGTAGGGTCGCTATGAGTCAGAATGGACCCGATGGCAATGGGTGCATCTATGTAGTGAGTTTAGATTATGAGTAACAATGTTGAGTGATTTCATAAAAACAAAGTGTTTGAAAACCACGTTTAAAAATCAAGTTAGTTGTTTTCTAAGATATTATGGTAGGAAATATTGTAAGTCAGTTTTTACCTGACACATTCTAGAGTCTGTTCCTAGAGCATTCTCGGGTATTAGTGCCTTTAATGACCAAAGTTCTTTTTCTTTTCTTTTCTTTGTTTTGTTTTAAAAAATAGGAATCTGTTGCCAAGTTACATAGCTGGTTCTGTAAATATAATTCATTTTCATTATTTAGTACTACTTTTGGTGTATTAAAATTTCTCCTCATTTTTTAAAAACTAAGGTGGTGTTTCTGATCTAGTCCAAGTTGCAATGGCTGGGAGGCTATTGTTTTGTTTTTGTGCTAAAACATTCCTTGATAATTAGGAAGATACTCAAGCATTCTTGGTAGCTAGCTTGACAGAATGGATTCCTGTTCTTGAGCATGTACAGAACTGAGGTTTTTTCCAGAGGGAGTAACATGTTATATATTAATCAGTTTCCAGTTAGGTTTCATGGATATATCTCTTCAGACCACTCAGAAGTTAATTTTTAAATGTATTTATTCAGTTGTAATTCTGTGGGTCTGGGAATATTCTTATCAAGGCAGATTATAATCAAATTTTCATCTGCTTTAGAGGAAACATCAGTGTTGATTTTTAATAAGCTCTAGTATCACACACCTTCTTTTAATTCTGTGAAATAAAGTTTCCTTGTGGTTGAATTTGTATTTACATTATATACTTATGGTTAAATCATTGTTCTTAAATTTGGATATTCACTGTAATAAATTCCAGGTTTTAAGATAAATGCAAGTATCTATGTAAATGAGTGTTAGCCTGGAGAAAGTCCAGACAGGAAAGCATCATCTGGAAAGTAAAATCATTTTGATTTTGGTTTCTTAACGTCAAGTATATTATTGGTAGGTTAGAAATAGCCTTCCAACTTTGCCTGTTATAAGTAATATATTTAATTTAAAAAGAAAGTATACTTTCTGTTGTTATAATACATTGCAGAAGAGCAGTGTAAGATGATTAATAGTATATTAATAAAATACATTTATGATAAAATCAAAATGTTGTTACTGTTGTTAGGTGATGTTGAGTTAGTTCTGACTCATAGCGACCCTGTATATGACAGAAGGAAATACAATCCAGTTTTTTGCCATATCCACGATCATTGCTATGCTTGAGGCCATTATTGAAGTCACTGTGTCCAATCCATCTTGTTGAGGGTCTTTCTCTCTTTCGTTAACCCTTCACTTCACCAAGCATGATGTCCTTCTCCAGGTACTGGTCCCTCCTCATATTATGTCCAAAGTACGTGAGATGAAAGTTTCTCCATCCTCACTTCTAAGGAGCATTCTGGCTGTACTTCTTCCAAGACAGGTTTGTTCATTCTTCTGGCAGTCTGTGGTATATTCAGTATTCTTCACCAACACCATAATTCAAATGCATCAATTTTTCTTTGGTCTTCCTGATTCATTGTCCAGCTTTCACATGCATATGAGGTGATTGAAAATACCTTGGCTTGGGTCGGGTGCACCTTAGTCCTCAAAGTGACATCTTTGCTTTTAAAAGATAGGTAAAGTAAAATACTTTTTAATATTTCACATAACCACTTAGGCTTTTGAATTTTAGTTTATGTACTTCATAAAAAAATAATGTTGACAGAGGAAGATATACTGTGACTAAGGGAATAGGGCATTTCGTTAGCATTTTCCTGTCATACAGAATAGCAAGTGCTGTGTCTGAGTAGCTATGAAAGAAGTCTAGAAAGAAAGTAATGAAGAGATCTATAGTAAGTAGATGCTTGCAGGAGAAGAATAGTCACAGAAAAAGACTTTGTCTCATATATCAGTCTACTTTTTGAGATTTACTTTTATTTGTATAAATTACTTTTGTAAATAATTTTCATAATCATTTTCATTCTTAAATAATCTTTTCTCTTTTATCCATTTTCTTCTCTTTTCCTTTTTTACATTCCCCCTTACTCACTCCTCTGTCTCTTTTTTATTGCTTTCCATTTCTTCAATATTTTTTATCTCTGGCTTTTTCCTTTCTTCTCATTAAATTGTATACATTAACAAAATATAGAAATAATTTTAATGCAATCATATAGTGACTGTTTATAAGTAGCATTCGTTTTCTAATTAACATAAAGGGTCAGTGTGGTTTTTATAATGCCACTCTGATCCTTTCCAAGCTCTAAAGTTCTTTGGGATTTTGGGGTGGCAGCAGAGAACATGGAGAAGAGAGTATTTCATAGAATTGCTGTCACTGTGAGACTCTGGTGGCTCTGTAATTCAAGCATCCTCTGATTCTTATTTGAAAGTAGTCACTAATGTGGTATCTTTGACCTGTTATTTAGTCTGTAAACGTGTAATTGATGATTAAAGGAAAATCTGAATCTAAATGAATAATTATAGAATTATAATGTGCTCTTACTATATTTTTGAAAAGTTTGTAAGTGTGCTTTTGGTTCTACCTACCCGGGTTTAAATCCCAGCTGAACCATTTACAAACTATGTTGGACAAATCACTTAATTCCTCTAAATCCTTGTTGTTCTTGTTGTTGTTTTTTCTGTAAAATGGGGCTTATAGTGCTGTTAAGAAGATTAAATGTAATTCATGTAACATTTAGCACATTCTGATATATAGTAAGTGTTTATTAATACTAGCTGCTACTTCTACTATTGCTGTTAAAACTACTACTATTATTTTTAGTAAGTTCTTCTATTGCACTTTAAAAGTTAGCTTCAACATGGGGTAAAAGAGGTAGAAAAAGAATTTAATAATTATGTGACACAAGACTCCTGTTACCTTTTTTTGGCTTAAATTATATTGAAATTGTAATTTTTATATGGGAAAAGTAGAATGTTCTAAAATTATAAATAAGGTTGTTTTCAAAAATAAATATCTTTGCTTTCCTTTTAGTTTTGTTCTAATCTGTCCTTTAACTTTGTCCATAATCTATTTACAATTCACTATATGCTACGTTCATTCATTCTTAGTTGGCATTTTACTTTGCTGTGGAATGCTTTTCCTTTTAATCTATCCAGAAAAGAGTTGTTTTCTAATGTATACCTTTTTACTCTGGCTTTATGTGAAATGGCAGGAGACATAGGGAATTCATAGTATTTTGAAAAGACTGGGAAATTGTTCATTCCTCTTCCTAATTCTGAAGCACCCCATTTCCCTCATCAAGAGTTTACATACTTATACTGTTTGATATACCTCTAGGACAAACCAGTTTTTCAGAGGGGGAGATTTATATTAATTACTTACTTTGATGGACAATGGTTAAATCCTTTGGAAAATAGATTATAAAGAACTGACTATAATAAGCTAAATAAGAAAGAAAATTTAAAGGAGAAATTAATTTTAAGTTTATTCTTAATATTTATTTTATTGTATGATTTTCACTAATGGTCACTGTGAGGGTGTGAATTCAGAGGCGTCGAAAGATAAATATAACTATTTTTGCTACATAAGAGCTTTGGGAAGAAATTATATTTTATTTTCTCTATAAATAATTTACAACTTTTAAGTATCTTAAGATGTTTGGAAAATTTTCGCTTGAAGGCATATGAACATGTTTTGTAACTGACCTGATAAAATATATAAGATAAATTATATAAAAATGAAAGACTTAATAGTAAAAAAAGGGAAATAGTCTTCTTGGGGCTGGGAAGTCAATGAAAATGTGCAAGTGTACACTATACAAGAAGGAAGTACAGATCAGTTGAGCACTATACTGTAACACTGGGAGACTGAACACTCTACTGAGAATGTAGCTCCAACAGAAGAGTGATGTTTTCCTTACTCAGGAGAGAGAAGTGTTTGTCCTGCACAAATGCCAAAAGTCAGAGATTGACAAAAGATGAGAGTACTGTCAGACTAACAGCAAAAGCAGAAAAAAAATTATACATTACAAAGTGAATTCATATAAATGGATGAGTCTGAGGTGAGGAGTCCCTAATGTAAGTGTACATCAGCACTAGGGACATTACAAGGAGCCCTGGTAATACAGTGGTTAAGAGCTCGGCTGCTAGCTAAAAAGTTGAGAGTTTGAACCCACTAGCCTCTCCACGGGAAAAAGATGTGGCAGTCTGCTCCCGTAAAGATTACAGCCTTGGAAAAACTATGGGCAGTTCTACTCTGTCCCATAGAGTCACTGTGAGTTGGAATCAGCTCAACAGCACACAACAACATCAACAGGGACATTACAACAAGAGATGATCAAAAATAAGCCCAGCCAAGATGGGAGTGGAACCATGATGGAGGGCTCAAGAAGGGAACCATATGAGGCTAGATCTAGGATTTTGCCTGTTTTTCTGTGCCTTAAAAGTTTTCTTTCTTTCTTTTTTTTTTAGTCTAGAGGTCTGTGATCGGCAGTTAAACCATAACTTTGAGATACAGCAAATAATCGTGTACACATATTGCCAACAGAGTTGTTTTGATTCTTCTCAATTAATTCTGAGAAGAATTAATTATCATTAAAAGACCCTCCTTCAGGTGTTTACTAGGAACATTTGAATCCAGGTGGGCCCAACTACTTATATTTAATGTAGTTTAGTTTAGAACTCTGGTTAGTATCCTGCATTAATCACCCAAAAACCCACTGCTGTAGAGTCAATTCTGACTCATAGCGACCCTATAGGACAGAGTAGAACTGCCCCATATAATTTCCAAGGCTGTAATATTTACAGAAGCAGACTGCCACATCTTCCTCCCATGGAGCGGCTGGTGAGTTGGAACTGTTGGCCTTTTAGTTAGCAGCTGAGTGCTTAACTGCTGCACCACCAAGACTCCTTTACTCACCCATAGCACACCAAATTTGCCAATCAGTGCCAAACTAAAGGGTAATGAAGAAGTTCAGGGTGCTTTTACAAAGTACAACTGTGTAGTCAATGAAACGATTGCATTCAGGAAATTTTTTGAAGAAAAAATATAATTTAAGCTTCTCTGGATAGACTGGTTTTTAAGAGAGCAAGGAAATCTCCATCATTACAACAACAGAGAAATAGGCAAAACCTCCTTTAAGTTACAGGGGGTCAAGCAACTTATTAATTAAATGTTTAGTGACTGTTATAGCTGGAATGTTAGTTTTAGGTCACATTTATTATATACCATGTAAAATTGTGCTACGTATATTTTTATGTGCTTACATGCATTAGTTATAGGAGCTTTGTATAATCAGTGTATAGAGCATATTTATCTTTTTTATACTAACATATTATGATTTTATATGATAAGAGTTTAATGGTAGTATTTTTATTTATACCTTTTTACTGTGTTGTTGGCAATACTTACAAACATACTCCTTAATTACATCTTTTATGTGAAAACAGAATCTACTTTATGATGATTAGCTTTTTCGTTCAAAATTGGTTAGGATTCAAGGTCAGTGCCTGAATTAAGAGACCCCCAAATAAGATAGAAATTTGTTTTTCCCTCACATAAATGTCTGGGATGGTGTATCAGAGCCCAAGGGTCCTCCTTTCCTGTTGCTCTGCCACCTTCGACACACAGCTTCCGTCTGATGGTCCAGTCTCAAGGCAGTAACTCTTGTATCCCAGTCAGCTAGAAAGGGGAAAAAGGGGAAAGAAGAAGGACACATTCCTATTTTTTGAAAGCAATGACCTGGAAGTGGTACGTATCGCTTACACTCAGATCTCATTGGCCAGAACTTAGTCACATGGCTATGCCTAGCTACAAGGGAGGCTAGGAAATGTGGTCTTCAGCTGCATGTCCTTATGTTCAGCTGAAAATTTCTATAATTTTTTAAGAAGAGGAGAAGGGATTTGGGGGGAAAGTTGAAGTCAATGTTAAAAAATACATTAAAGCTAAAAACTACAACTACCTTTTTTGTTTTTTTTTTTTAAGGAAAATACCATTATCTTTAGAATGATTGTCAAGAAAATTATTGCAGAAAAAAAAAAATCAAAACTTCCTGCTTGTTTTTATAGTTCTTCTTCTTTACTCTTACAGTAATATTAGTTTGTATTATGTTGCTCAGAAATCAGGGAATTCATAATTAAACTGTCTGGAAAAGCATGGTATTCATTTAATTTATCTAGGGTTAAGGATATAATTACATAATAAAGCTTTACTTTTGAAAATAAGGTTTTTAAAAATTAAAAGCGACTTTAGATAATATTTGGTAAAATTCTTCATTTCTATGTGTTAGGAAGCAGATGTAGAAAGTGAAGTGTCTTTCCAAGATCAGGCATGTAGTTTGTGGTAGAGACCATCTCAGCCCCAGTTAAGAGCTTATTTAGTTGGTTAAGACCACAAACTCTAGAACCTAGGCTCCAATTCTAGCCTCTCCATTTAATATTTGTGCAGTCTTGCTACTTAACTTTCTGTGCTTCAGTTTCTCCATTGATAAAATGGAGGTAATAATGGTACTTTCTTCATTTATAGGTTGTGCAGATTTAATGAGTGTATGTGTGTCTATATAGATCGATCGATCGATCTGTCCATCCGTCCACCCATCCGTCTATATGTATCTATCTATCTATCTATCTGTCTGTCTGTCTATCGATCTATCAATCATTTAGAGTAGTACCTGGCATGTAGTAAGTGCTCTGTAAGTTATTATATACTGAACTTGTAGATATTTTAGCAGACTAACTTCAGATGTTTCACTTGAGTGAAAACTTAGTCCAGAAAAAAATAATGCAGTAGAGTTTTAAACTTGTTGAGTATAGGAGAAGACTGATAATGATTCTTTAAAAACAAATGACCAAAAAAAAAAAAAAGCCTGAAAGAAGCCTAGTAGGAAGAGGAATAGGAAGAAGACAATCTAGAGACCATGTAATTTGGAATTGGGCAATCTCAATGCTAATATAAACTAAATTCTCCACATCTGGGTATGTAACCTGAAGTTAGGCGTACTACTATCTCTCTGGACCTCAGTTTTCTCTTCTTTTACATATGGGGAATTCAACTAGATCATCTCTGGCATCTCAGATCTGATGTTAAAGTATGCAGTATGTGCATTGAATTGATAAAAATGCAAGAAATAGAGTTACCTCATAAATTCCCCTTTGACCTGCCTTTTCTCTCATCACTTCTTTAGAACAGTATCCTAGAGTACAGAAATTGTATTTTACATCAAAATATACTTCATCTGATACTACACCAACTTTCTTTTGGTTATTATCTACACAGTATCTCTTTTTTCTGTCATTTTATTTTCAGATTTTCTATATCCTTATATTTTAGGGTTATTTCTTGTCAGCAGCATATGGTTGGATTTTTAAAACATCTAGTTTGACAAGCTTTGTTTTTTTAATCAGAGTATTTAGTCTGTTAACATTTAATGTAATTGCTGATGTATTTCGGTTTACATCCATCATCATACGATTTGTATTCTATTTGTTCTGCCCTTTCTTGCTTTACTTTGGTTTGATTATTTTTCTTAAGCCATCTCTTCTTCCGCCTTCCACCATTGGCTTGTTGTATTAAGTCTTTACTGTTCTTTTTATGGTTGCCCAAGAGGTTACACCATACATCCTTGATTTATGAAAGTATGATGTGAAGTAGTAGTATTACCACTCCTTGGGCTATCAAAGAACATTCTACTTTGAACCACTTAACACTTTCCAATTTAAATGTTACTCTTGTATATTTTAACTTCATATGTATTTTAAACTTTAGGAGACATCATTATTATCGCTGTTTTTACAGAAAACATTTCTTCCTACACCTCTGAACTTTCTTCTTGAATCCCTTTTTCTGCCTGAAGAATATACTTTAGTTAGTATATCCTTTGTGTATCTGCTGGTGATAAATTCTCTCAGTTGTTGTTTGTTTTAAAATTGTCTTTATGACACCATTTTTTAAAGGACATTTGTGCTGGTTGTAGAATTTTAGGTTGACAGTTTTCTTGTAGTGTTTAAAATGTCATTCCAGTGTTTTCTGACTTTATATCTCTTGAAATAATAGATATTCATGAAAGACTGTGTTGTTAGGTGCTATCAAGTCAGTTCCAACTCATAGCGACGCTATGTACAACAGAACGAAACAGTGCCCTGTCCTGCACCGTCCTTACAATCGTTGTTATGCTTGAGCCCATTTGTTGCAGCCACTGTGTCAGTCCATCTCATTGAGGGTCTTCCTCTTTTTCGCTGACCCTCTACTTTACCAAGCACAATGTCCTTCTCCGGGGACTGATCCCTCCTGATAACAATCCAAAGTATGTGAGATGTAGTCTCACCATCTTTGCTTCCAAGGAGCATTCTGGCTGTACTTCTTCCAAGGCAGATTTGTTCGTTCTTTTGGCAGTCTATGGTATATTCAATATTCTTCATCAACACCACAATTCAAAGGCATCAACTTTAATATCTAAATGATTGATCATTTTCTGGCACCACAGGTCTGTGGGTGGGGAAATAGGCAGAGAGGGCATCGTTCTGGCTGTTTTCTCCATTCCTAATGTCTGAGGATAAAGGTTGGGACCTCCAAGTCATAGAGGTGACAGAAATGATAGCAGTGTATAGCATTCGTATTCTGAAATACAAATTATGTGCCAGTTAATGGTATGGTGTCATCTTGTGAGGATGAAGTTTTAGAGATGCTCTCAGATACTAGTTTGAAATGAGGCAAGTTATAAGAGGAAAAGTACTGAAGTCAAATTTCCTGTGCATGGCTCTGCCCTTGGGCAATTATTTCACCTCTGTAAAATAAAGGTTTTCCCATATAACTGTTATATAATCTCTAATGTTACTTTTCAGCTCCAAAATAATTTGATCCTATGGTCCTAAGGTATAAAGAATAAAGCCTTTGCTCTGTTCTTTCCAATAGGCATTCCTTTACTGCTAGAATTTATTTACAGACTTGCAAATCTAATGTAAATAAGCTACCTTCTTAATGACCATTTAAGTCTTCCCTCTGGGTTTATCCATGGAGTCATTATGTTTACTGACATGCCTTCTTATAATGTAGTCCTTAATTGGGAAGGAAATCTTATAAGAGAATTGTAGTCTCCAAATGGGATACTAATTCCGTCTGGTTTAAAAGTTGCCACAAAAGAATTCACTGGCATTAGAAATCAAAACAAATTTATTCCCAGACTTGGTCCCAGAGGCTCTAAAACATTACTATAAACTCAGACCATTCCTGTAGTTACCAAAAGTTTATTTTCAGATTAACTGATTATTCAGTAGTTTCCTGGAAACCCATTAATTCATATCCTTTACATGTGTACTGGGCCATCAAAATGGTGTGAAAACTAAAATGCTCTTTTCATTAAACGTCCATGTGATACTGTGCTTAGAGACCTGTGGTTGATTTTCTCAAACTGATAGTTTGCTGTTTTTTGGAATTTCATAATTTAAAAACATTTAATAACTTTTTATTGTACAAATGACCAGTTTCATTAAGGTAGAAGAGTTAGAAAACACAGAAAATTATAAAAGTGTATCTTGAATTAGATGGATTGCCATAATTACTTAAAAACTATGTTCAAATATTTTTATAAGGCATTTTTCATTTGTAATACTAAAATTCAAGTTCCCTTTAGTTTATTAGAACTGTAATAGGAAAAGATAGCCAGAAGACTAGGAAATTCCTCCAGCGGAACTTCCTGACATATAATATGGTTTAATATTTCATTTTATTTTCTTTACTCTTAGAATCTTGATTCCAATAACTAAAATAAAAACTGAGCATTTCATGTACCTAATTGAACTTATATATTTGAACTTTAAAAACGTATATAACAAATATGAGCCCGTTAAATAAATTAAACCAGGTTTACATTTAAGTTAAAAAAGTAAAATATTTAAATCTAGAGAGGCCTGATTAGACAGAGCTCTTTAAGGAAAATATAACTGGGAGTTTTAGGTAATTCGAAGTTGAATATAATGTTCTTGCATTGCAAGAGGGAATAGTTCCACACTAATTTGTTTTTGAAGGAGCCCTGTTTGTGCATCGGTTAAGCAGCCGGCTACTAACCGAAAGGTTGGTTATTCAAACCTACCCAACCACTCTGGGAAAAAAGACCTGGCAATCTGCTTCCATCAAGATTACAGCTAAGAAGAAAACCTTTTGGGGCAGTTCTGCTCTGTCATATGGGGTCACTATGAGTCAGAATCAACTTGATAAGAACCAAAAATAGTAACAATTTGTTATTGCTTTTTTTGATTTCTTCCTGAAATGACTTTTTAAGGAGAATGTTGACTAGCCTAGATGCTATTAGAGGGCTACAAAATGGGTTTTTATCATCATCTTTCTCTCTCTGCCACCGTAACAGCAACAAAAACATCTCACTAAAACCATTCAAAAGGAAATAAAAAAATATATATGTTTGAAATCTATAGCTGATATGTCAAAGCTTTATTTGTGGGAGAAACTAAGTAAATGCTTTAATCTATCTTTGGAATGGAGCTCTGGTCGCTCAGTGGTTAAGAGTTCAGTTGCTAACTAAAAGGTAGGGAGTTCGAATCCACCAACCACTCCTTGGAAACCCTATGGGGCAGTTCCACTCTGTACTATAGGGTCACTATGAGTTGGAATCAATTTGACAGCCACAGGCTTGTTTTTTTCTTTTTTTGGTATCCTTGGAATAGTTGGACAACTATTAGAAAAACTACCATAATGTAAAAAAACTAAGTAAAAACTGTGTGATTGCCCTGCAAATGAAACTTCAAGACAAGCCTCCTAACTTGTCCTATGTAGGAACATGAGGTTACATGCATTGGAGAAGAGGAGGAAAAAAAACAGATGTGATAGTTACCTTAAAAAAGTCCCTTAGTGCTATCCTGTAGAGTAACAATAGTGAAAACGGGCAGAAGTTTCAGGGAGGCAAGTTCTGGCTAAATATAGCAAGGAACTACCTAACAGTGCCCATTCCTTTGTTTCATTATTACCTGACATATCTCTAGACAGTGCCTACGCCTGAGTACTTAACAATGTCATAAGGTCCCTAGGAGGTGCAAATGGTTTGCGCTTGACTGCTAACATAAAGATTGGTGGTTAGAACCTACCCAGTGGTACCGTGGAAGAAAGGCCTGGAGATCTTTTGTTAAGATTACAGCCAAGAAAACCCTATGGAGCAGTTCTGCTCTGTAACACATAGGGTCGCCATCAGTTGGAATTGACTGGATAGCAATGGGTTTGTTTGTTTGTTTTTTAAACAATGTCATATCTGTCCATGGCAGTATTCAAATACAGGTTGGAATGGTGTGTGATGGATTTCTTCGTTAGAAGGAAGTAGAGAGCAATGACCTGAGATTAATTCTGGCTTTAATATTCTAGTTGAGATCTTCCTCCGATAATACTATATTGAACTGCTTTAGAGATGGACAATGTAATATTTTCTAGAAAGTGTCTATGATATTTTACCCTTGCAATTTCTTTGGATGACCCTGCAGGAATGTGGCTTACCTAGTGAAGTGGGTTGAATCCAGGCTTCCCTGCTTCCTCAGCCAGATGCCCCTGTGCAGGAACAGTGTGCATACCATGTACAACTGTATGTGCAGCTCAGATTGTTCGGTGTCAGTGTAGTTAGAGCATTTCTCTCTAGACTGATTTCTGGTGTAATGTGGTCTTGTTACATGTCTCTGATTGCTAGTTTTGTTGTTAGAGATAACTAAAACATTAAACATCAGTAAGTATTCTTACTCAAAGTGTTATTTCCTCCAAATGAAATAGAGCTTCTTTTAACAAAAAGTTTTTATAATTTGTCTGATCTCAGGTAGCCGGAAGGTTTAATTTATTTTATTATTATTTAAGCATGATGTTTGATTATAATATTTTTAGTACCAGTTGTAATATTGATATTAGAGGTAGCTTCTTCAGGGACTGCCCTCCCTTGAGTGTGTGCGCTTGTGTTATTTTTAACTGTTGGCAGCGAGAGCAAAACTGTGAAGTCAGGTACCTAGCCTCTGAAAGGATGTAGACTCTGCATAACTAGTAGTGCATCATTTAAATAGAAGGAAATATTGTCAATTTAGTGTTCTATCATAGTATGCCTTTTATGAAAATCAAAGTTTTAAACATTTTTAAGTTATTATAGTTTTAACTTAACATCATGATAAACGAAGAAAATATTGAAGTTGTCATGGATTTCATTTTACTTGGATCCACAATCAGTGCCCACGGAAGCAGCAGTCAAGAAATCAAACTACAGGGGTCAGCCAAAGATGGCTTGCCTGGGCCAGTTGAGCAAAGGTTGCCTTGAGCCCCAGTGTAGCTGAGGAAGACCATGGGAGGCACCAGCTGCTGAAAGAAGGGAAGCATAAGGCTCCAAGATGGAAAATCAGGAACCAGATGATACTATCAAGGAAAACTTGACTACTCTTGATATTGTAACCAGAAAAATTCACCGACTTCCAGAAGTAGAAAAGAATCTCCTTGAACATGGATCAACATATATTGGACTTAATGCTGCTGTCTATGGGCTAATAGCAAACAGTCTTTTTTGACACGTCTTAAATGTGTTACAGGCTCGGCTAGCTGCCAGCTTACCGATGGCAGTAATTCCATTTTTGACAGCACGAGTATCTTATAAAGGTTTTGAAAGTTTACCTCTGAGTATAGGTAATTTGAGCTGTGAAACTTGTACTGTAACAAGGGATGGACTCATTGGTCTTGTTTTTGGTTGTCTTTATCCTGTTATGTTATACCTGTGACTGGTAGCCTAGCAGCCAGATATGACTCAGCCCTGCTACCAGAGGAAGGAAACATCTTAACCTACTGGATCAGAATTTCTAAGCGTGTCTTTAGAAAGATGCTATTTCCCATTTTGCACCAGACTGTGTTTGCAGCATTCCTTGGGTCTAGACAATATAAAGTACTCATAAAAGCCCTTTGATTACCTGAACCTGGCCTAGAAACTCCCTGATTAAAAAAATATATGAACACAAAAATAAAAAAAAATTTTGAAAAATCAAACTTTATATTGCATTCAAAAGACATCTTTAAAGTCTTGAAAAGCAAAAATATTACTTTGAGAACTAAGGTGTGCTTGACCCACGCCATGGTATTTTCATTCGCCTCACATGCATGTGAAAGTTGGACAACGGATCAGGAAGACCAAAGAAGAACTGATGCCTTTGAATTATGGTGCTGGCGAAGAATATTGAATATATCATAGACTGCCAGAAGACTGAACAAATCTGTCTTGGAAGAAGTACAGTCAGAATGCTGCCTAGAATCAAAGATGGTGAGACTATGTCTCACGTACTTTGGACATGTTATCAGGAGGGACCAGTCCTTGGAGAAGGACATCATGCTTGGTAAAGTAGAGGGTCAGTGAAAAAGAGGGGGACCGTCGGTGAGATGGATTTGACACAGTGGCTGCAACAGTGAGCTCAAGCATAGCAAAGATTGTGAAGATGGCAAGGGACCGGGCAGTTTTCGTTCTGTTGTAATAGGGCCACTATGAGTCGGAACTGGCTCGATGGCACCTAACATAACACACATAATAGTTCTAACTTAAAGTAAGATTTGAAACTAGGTGGAGCCAAGGGTGGAGTAATTGAAAGTAATTCTGAAGACTCAAACTTTGGGTTTTCTAAACCATTTTACTTTGCCATGATTATTACCGTAACAAGCTCTAATTTGATGTCACTTTGAATTTAGGCTATGATGTCAAACTGTGCTAAAGGAAATTCTCTAGTGACTAAAACTGCTCAGCAACAGCTGTTGTACTACCAGTGAGAGGATTAAAAAAACAAAACAACAAAAAACCTGCTAGCAAAAAGCAGCCTGATATGCCTTTAAATTATTACTGTACTGGTTGCTGCTATATTTGTAGAGGTTGAGTTTAGTTGTGGGTTTTTTTTTTTTTTTTTTTCAGGAAATTACTGATTTAATTCTGTGGAACAAAGTAGATTTGGTATGGTAATACCAGCAGTCGAAGCTCTTGGTATAGGAGAACAATCAGGTATTTAGAGAAAGTCACCAATCTGATTCTATAATTTAATATTATATTTGATATCATGGAGGCATGGAGACTTCCTCCTGGTTTCTGTGTATGTGTGTTTGTGTGTGTATATGTATCATGTAAATGAATTTTAAAAGCTTGCCTAAAGGTACCTCCTCCCCCAAGTCTGCCTTTGTTGAACTGTTTCACTAACCAAAGGGTAACTAACTTTAAAGATAATGGTTGGAATAGGACTTGGGATACAAAGGAATCACAGGAGGGAATTTTTGGGTGATAGAACTGTACTGTATCTTGATTGTGGCGGTTACACTATATTTTTGTCAGAACTCATAGAAATGTGTGGTAAAATGAGTGAATTTTACCACACGTACTGAATTTTTACACAAATAACACACACCTTCTATGTTTGTTTGCGAACTCCCCCCCCCCCAAGGTATTTTCATAAGCACCACTATGCCAATTTTTTTTACATGTTACTATAAAAAAATTAGCGTAGCAAGCTTAGGAAAATACTTCTCGAGGGGAGGATGCTATTGGGAAACAAATGTAGAAGGTGTGTGTTATTTGTGTAAAAATGCATAAAAAAACAAAAAGAAAATTAAAAAAAATACGGCAATTCTTTCTCTCGTCAGAAATCTCATTAGATGTTAAACTTGGAGTCCCTCTTGCCTTTTCTTTTGCTCCAGGACCTAGATTACTAACATCCCAGAGGAATCCAAGCATAAAGCCCCTAAGCCAGTCCTCTGTGATCCACAACAGCTTCAGAAGACTGATATCTGGGCTCGACTTTGGAAGGTCTCCAATCATGGGATCCATCCTCCTTCCTTCTTTCCCTCCCTCAACATTCTTGTATGAAACTTTATGGTATTTTTACACATACGTCTGTCTTCTAACACAGACTGTGTCCCTTCAGCTAGATCTCTTATGGCCATTTACACAAGACAAATCCCCAACTCCATTATTGCCCTGTTATTTATAGAGAAAATTTTTATGTATAAAGGTAAACGTTTTAATGATTTTTTAAATGTAAAAAAACATATACACATGCTAATGACTCACTTTTAAAAACTTGCTTTATATTGTTTTTCTATTAATAGTGGTGTTTGTACATTTTTTCCTCCTTTCTTCCTTCTGCATAACAGCACGCATTTTCAGGATAAACTACAGGAAAGATACGGCTTACGATGCTGCTGTTGTGTGCTGTTGAGTAAATTCCAACTCATAGTGCTTCTGAGTAGAACTGCCCCATAGGGTTTTTATCTAGGCTGTAATATTGATAGCGGAAACCCTGGTAGCATAGTGGTTAAGAGCTACGGCTGCTAACCAAAAGGTCGGCAATTCAGATCCACCAGCTGCTCCTTAGAAACGCTATGGGGCAGTTCTACTCCATCCTGTAGAGTTGCTATGAGTCAGAATTGACTCGATGGCACTGGGTTTTGTTTTGTTTTAATCTTTATGGGAGCAGATTGCCAGATCTTTTCTCCTGTGGAGCTGCTGGTGGATTTGAACTGCCAACCTTTTGGTTAGCAGCTGAGCACTTAACCATTGTACAACAGGGGCTTCTCAGCTTATAGTATGAGCATTAGATATACAATGCATTAAAATTATAGAAACAATGTTATTTAGCAAAGTTATTTATGAGAGTTCAAATATATTAATAAGCTATTAATTATGAAGATACATTACTCATAAGCCTGTCTTTAACAAATTAATAATCCAAATAATTTTATCCTCAAGTAATTATCATTTGTTGTACACATATGTATTTAATGATCAAGGAATTCTTCTTTATTATAGTCTTCTTTGAACTTTATATTTCTCCTTTGAGTTCTTACTGCTAAGCGATGGATGAAATGAAAGCTTTGTTCTGAGTTGAATAGTTTTTAATAATAGAAGTTGAGAAATATGAACATACAGCCTTCCTTTTTAGCCAGATTAAGAAGGAAATTGAGTATATTGACAGAGAACATATTTTTTTTAAACAAGAGCTGCTGCAACTTTAAGGCTTAGTAGTCCAAATTTATTTAACCGTTTGACTAATATTTTCAATAAGATGTATATTTTATTCATGAAATCCTTTTAAAATGTCTGCTCTGAAGAAGCACTATTATAGGTGCTGAGGACTCCAGGATGAAGGATATGGTTGTTTCTTTCTCTCTGAGCTTATGGGCAACTATAATGTGGCTTGAAATATTTGTAGTAGAGGTATGAACAAAATGCCATGGGGGCACAGTTAGACCTGTGCTTTAAGATAGATTTATATTATGGGACAGGGGAAACAATTTTAAAATACTCAAAAATTATACCTATGTTATTTATATATTTTGATATTTCTGACAAATCTTGTGGGACCTTCAAAAAAGTTTTCTTTTGATCTCAAAAAATTCAGGTAAGTTCCTTGGAAACCCTATGGGTCAGTTGCACTCTGTCCTATAGGGTCAGTATGAATCGGAACCGACTTGACCACAACAGGTTTGGTTTTGATTTTTGTTTTTTGTTTTTTTTTCAAGCTTACATATGAGAGATTTAAGGAGATGAGTCTATTGTAACTTAAAAAAATATTTTTGCAGTGTTGTATAAGTTTAATAAAATTAGGTTTTTTAAAAAGCCATTTTTAAATAGTTGCTATCACAGGATGGTAACAAACAGGCATTAACTTCTGATTAAGTGATTTTGTCTAGATTTTTTTTTGAGAGGCTTATTCAGATATTGTGTTTTATTATTGGAGAGTGAGACAACCAATCCCAATTTTTGATATAGAAATATATTGCTTGAAGAATTTAATAAACTGCTCCTGTTTATGGCAAAGAATCATTAACTATCACATATGGAAAGGGATATGGAGAGGAACATATACACAGAAAACCCTATAGAATACTTTATCCTTGTGCACAGTTCACTTTGATTGGTGGAGGGGGTTTGAGGAATTGGTTCTTTGCAGATACTGTATTACTGTGTTTGAAATATTAGTAGACAGGGAACACAAAAGGGGAAAGATATAGAATTCTGCTTCTTTGACAGTGGCTGGCAAGATATTTCTAGAACTATTTTGCTGAAATGAAAGGATCTAGTAAGGTAATGAGTTTGGCATGAGAAGGAGCAAGAGACTAGGAGAGACCTTTTGAATACCAAAGCTTGTAAATGACTAACCCATTCTTTAGTTCAACTTTTTCTTGATTTCTGACACCTCATAACTTTATTTTGCATGAGACTCTGCCTTCTAAGATGTTGACTGCAGCCTAACTCTGCATGACTTTTCAGCTTGAGCATCAACCACTGGTTGTATGAGTATGAGTGACTTGGTTCACAGTTTTGAAAGTATCTGATAAGTAAGTTGTTTGAGATATCTTCATTTGGACCAGTCAGCTATTGTGGGGAGGGTCAGGTAGTCCTTAGGGATGACAATTTCAGGAGCTTTAGTAAAGAAAGTTTTTCTGAAAGAGGTTGAGGGTACAGTAGGCAGTGAAACATGTATAATATAGCACTTTAAGAAAAGGGAATTTTATTTTAAGGACTCCTGAACGGGACATGAAAGGAGCCCTAGTTGCACAGAGGTTAAGCCCTCGGCTGCCAACCAAAAAGTCAGCGGTTCAAACCCACCAGTGTCTCTGCAGAAGAATGATGTGTCAGTCTGCTCACATAAAGATTACAACTTTGGAAACCCTAGGAACAATTCTGCTCTGTCCTTCTAGGGTCACTGTGAGTTAGAATTGACTCGACGGCAGTGAGTTTGAAACTGGACGTAGAACTGAAACTGAAAATTACTGAAGATACACACACACACTCTCACATACTCATTCATATTATACTTGTCTCTGTGTGCAGACTCTTCCTTTTGCTGATGATTTGCCAGTTTTATTTATATTTGGGAAGGATTCAGTCTGATTGGCTTAACAGATTACCATCAGTTTTTTAAGCAGAGCCCTTCAAGCCTGCCCACCTCACAGGTCACTGATTATTAGCCTAGGGATCGGCTGCCACTGGACCAGTAACTACTTATTAATAAGAATTGGTCAGTGATGCTTCTCCAGTGGATGGTTGTGGCAATATAAATGAGAGGAGGAAGCTGGTGGGACTGATTCATGTGGATTTTTGTAATAACACTCTCCTTTTGAAAAAGTTACCTTTCATTATCAGATAATGGTACTTACTGGAAAAACCTGGGCTTTCAGAGAGAGATGGTGAAGGAAGGGAAGAAGAGAGGAAATATTTATGGAATGTTTAAAGGCCAGGCACTGAGTTCTGGGTGGTTTTCTATTAGTCTTTGTATAGTCAGATAAGGTAACTCAAGTGACATTTCCAAAGTTACACAACGAGTGGCATAACCAGGATTTGAAGTTAGCCCTGTCTGTCTCTCTATCCCCAAGGTCCATGATTTTTTCCAGACCCAGCAGAGTGTCATAATACTTTGTTCATACATTGGTGATGTATCCTGTCTTTTATTGTTACTTGAATTAAATATGTGTTCAATATATAAAATGAGATGTTATTGAGAAGAGAGGCCATGCCTGACCTAATTATTATTTTGTATTGCTTGTGTATTTAATGGGTACCCAGTTTTTAATTTTTTTAATTGTATTTTAAAAATGTTATTTTACCTACTCAATGATTATTGCCTATAGTAGTAAAATCTTGTACAATATCTAGAACTAGCACACAATTTAAGAAGATCAGGTTTTTCAACCTACATTCATTATCAAACAACTGTGCATTGGATGTCTTTCATTGCCTGATTGCTTTCCCCCCCACTTTTTATATTAACGTATAACTTAGGTACAGTAAAATTTGCCATTTTTAATGTACATATTTCGAGTTTTGAAAACACAGAGTCATGCTTCCACCACCAACAATGAAGATAGAGAACTGTTCCATCACCCAAGAAAATTCAACCATGCCCCTTTGTATTTAACCCCTCGTCCAGCAGTCAGCCATTGGTAACCACTCATCTGTTTTCTAACCCTATAGTTTTGCCTTTTCTAAAATGCCATGTCAGTGGAATCATACAGTACGTAGCCTTTTGAGTCTGGCTTCCTTCACTTAGCATAATGCATTTTAGGTTAATCCATGTTGTGTCTATCAGTAGTTTGTCGTTTTTACTGCTGAGTATATTCCATTGTGTGGATATACCACAGTTTGTGTATCCATTCATCAGCTGATGGACATTAGGTTTGGGACGATTATGAATTAAGCTGCTATAAACAGTCTCAAATATGCTTTCATGTGGAATAGGTTTTTTTCCCCCCTAATTTGGATTAATACCTAGGAGTAAGATTAGTGGGTCATCTAGTAAGTATGTTTTACTTTACAAGAAACTCAAACTGTTTTGCAGAGTGTCTGTACCATTTAACATAAACAAACCAGCACCGTATTAGAGTTCTAGTTACTCCCTGTCCTCGCCAGCACCTGTTATTGTAAGTTTTTTTCAAAATTATTTTAGCCATTTTAATAAGTGCATAACTAAAACTCGTTGGCATCAAGTCAATTCCAACTCCTAGAGACTCTATAGGACAGACTAGAACTGCCCCATAGGGTTTCCAAGGAGCAGTTGGTGGATTTGAACTGCCGACCTTTTGGTTAGCAGCTGAGCTCTTAACCACTGTGCCACGAGTAGAATCTTATTGTGGTTTTAATTTACATTTCCCTAATGACTAATGCTGTGAGCATATTTTCATGTACTTATTTGCTGTTATATCTTCTTTAGTGAATTATCTGTTTAAATCTTTTACTCATTTTTTAAATTGGGTTGTTTGTGTTCTTACTATTTAGTTTTGGGAGTTCTTTTTAATATATTCAGAATAAAAGAACTTTATCAAAAATGTGATTTGCAGGTATTTTCTTCCTGTCTGTGACTTGTCTTTTTATTTTCTTAATAGTGTCCTTCCAAGAGCAGAGTTCCTACTTTTGATGAAGTCCACTCTATCATTCATTTTTTTCTTTTGATGATGTACCTAAGGAATCTTTATCTGAATCAGGGTCACAGATATTTTTTTCCATTGTTTTCTTTGAGAAGTTTTATAGTTTTATTTATTTATTTATTACATTTCATTCTATGATCCATTTTTATTGAAATTTGCATATGATGGAGGTTAGGATTAAGGTGTGTTTTTTGTTTTTGTCATTCATATCCAATTATTCCAGTACCACTTGTTGAAAAGATTCTCCTTACCTATTGAATTGCATTTATATCTTTGTTAAAAATATGTATGGATCCTCTTTTCTGTTCTGTTGATCTATTCTTTCTCTACTACCATGTTGTATTCATTGCTGTGCTTTATGTGTATAGTAAGTCTTGAAAGCAGGTAATGTGAGACCACCAACTTTGCTGTTCCTTTTCAAAATTGTATTGCCTTTCCATTTATATAAATTTTAGAATCAGCTTTTAATTTCTACAAAACAGTCCTGTCGAGATATTGATGGGAATTGTGCTGAATCTATGCATCATTTTGAAGAAAACTGAACATATTGAGTCTTCCCCATTCATGACTACATGTATTTCCCCATTTAGTTAAATCTTCTTTAATTTTTTATTAGATATTTTTAGTTTTCAGCCTATGGATCTTGAACATATTTTGTTAGATTTATACCAAAGTATTTCACGGTATGATCAAAGGTGCTTTTTAAATTTCAACATATATAGTTGTTCATTGTCCATATATAGAAATACTGATTTTCTGCCTTGCTAAACTCACTTTTTAGTTCTAGTAGTTTTTTGTAGGTTTCTTTTTTTTAAAATTTATGTGTGGATGATCATGTCTACCTAGTATCCCACAAAAGAGTACATTTTATTTTGTTTTATTCATGAGATCCTTAGTACGTGGGGTTATTGTTCTTATATGTATACCATATGGTTAGATGGTTCTTATGGTTTGTTTTATATTTGTTTTCAGTTGGTTGTTTTTATTTTCAATAGTTTGGTATCAAGAATCAGCTTAATTATCTCATGTGAAATACTGTACTTTTACATAGTCATGAGATGTGTTTCCATGAAAAATAACATATAGTGAAGGGAATGTTTCTGTTAATGGGATTTAAAAGAATGTATATTTTACTTGATGTAGGCAACTCAGATAATTGATAAAAATGGAAAATACCTTCTCACTAGAATGGTACTTCTTTTTGCACTTCTTAGTCATCATTATATAAGTATAAAAATGTCTAAGCATTTTAACCATGTTCAGGGCTGCCGTCATATTTTGTGTGATTCTTAAAAAAGGAGTTGTGACATTGCTTTAGTGAGTTCTCAAGACTTTCAAAATGTATCTTTAATTTGAGCAGATTATGATGAATGAGAAGCATTTACAGTCGGTTGCTATCTGGATGCAATTCTACTCTGTAGTGCTTTACTGATTTCTTTTCTTCTGCATTGCTACAACTCAGGTTTTCTTCTCAGTAAAAAGGGTCTTTGAAAACAAAATGATTATTTGATTCTAACTAGTTATTTTTTGTGAGGGTCTCAAACCAAAATTTTTTTCTCTATTAGTATTTTAGAAGAGTTTTATGATGTAATTTCAGCTTGCATTTTGGTTTTGGATTTTTTCATTTTTTTCACAAACACTATTTTTGGGACACAAACTATGGTCTAGAAGTCATTAAAGAAGGATTATTTTTTAAATGGTATAAATGGATAAATGGAAAAGCATAGGTTTTTTTTTTGGTTTTTTTTTTTTAGGTATTGCAGGCATTGCTATCTCTTACTTCTGTGAATAAGAAGACAAGATTTTTTAAGATACTTAATAGCCACATTTTAGAGATAGTACTCCTTATTGTTTTCTAGGTTTTAAGAGACCATTAGCAAAATTTCTGCTTTCTTTTTCTATTCTCAATCTCTTCAGCTCTTATTTTCCTTGTCCAGTATCATAGGTTGTCTCCATAATAAAGTAAGAAAGAAACCTTTCTAGACAAGGATTTATCAGGGGCTATATTATTTGGTGTGATGGCCCATAGGGTTTCCAAGGAGCAGCTAGTGATTTGGTAACCTTTTGGTTAGCAGCTGTAGGCACTTAACCACTACGCCACCAGAGCTCCTGCTCTAGGTTTAGTAGACATTTATTTATTCAAGTAATGAGAAAAGTTGTAAGAACATTCATCATAGAAGAAGATTTCTGGGAATAGGAAAAATTCCTTTGATGAAAGTATGGTGGTGAAGTCTGAGGAGTATGACACCAGCACTTTTTTTAATCCTGTAGCAATTGTAGTGGTGCTTAAAGTCCTGTAACTTCTTCACAAGTTCTTCAGTTCTAAATATCGTTACCCATTGAGGTACTTAATGAAAACAGAACTTATGAAACAGTTTTACAGTCAAGCCTGTTGAAGTGTATTTCTTTATAGAACATGAGAATCATTGTTTTTTGGCTTTCTAATGTTGCTTCTCTTCTGATGGAGTGTGAAGAGAGTAATGGGCCGGGGCTGTTGGGGGTGGGAACTGATGCACTGTAATAGTTTTATATCTAGCTAGAATAATACTTCTGCTCTCTGTATTGCTATAAGCTCTCTCCCCTCACCCCACCCCCGCCCAACAGACACAAGCTGATTCTGAAGCTTTTCCAAAGAATTATTTCCCTTTGTTTTGGCAGGAAAAGCTTAAGCTCCGTCTGCCTTTTTTTTTTTTTTTTTCCCATTCAACCCTGTGGCAGTATAGAATTTATAGCCACAGCTCTGTCCCTAACTAAACAGAGAAGGGCTGTGAAATCAAAAAGATTTCATAGTGTTAATTTGGGAACTTGATGTTTTAAGAGTCATGAAAATGATGCATGTCTTGAAAATTTAACACAACTTTTTTTTTTTCATTACAAATGACATAAGAATCTAGTAGCAGCATGATTTTTTCTTTCTAACCAAATAGGAAGTGTGATGCAATTAACTACAGTAAATAGTAAAAGGCTTAATATTTCATTGTACTCTGTTATTTAATATAGTTTCTTAAAAAACAAAAACTCTCTATTCAGTTTCCGTTGTGGGAATTTTACTGTATATGTGGAAATAACAAATTAATTGGAATTGAAGATTAGCTTATTCAGGATAATTTTGTGTCCTTTAACAAGCTTATTAAAAGCTTATTTAATAATTAGGTTAGTTATGCACCCAGAGGTGCCTTAGAAGAAAGGCCTGGCAATCTACTTCTGAAAAATCAGCCATTAAAAACCCTATGGACCACAGTTCTAATCTGACACAAATGGGTCATCATGAATCAGAGTCGACTCAGTGACAAATAAAACTAGACTTGTGATACTTTATTATGGAGCACTCTTTAGAATGTTTGTTTTTTGTGAAGTCAAGTGGTATTATAACCTTTTGTTGGAGGAAACCTCATGATTTTCACAGTTTTATATGAAGACATTTTTATTGATGTACAGACTTGAATATATAAAAGGTTTAATTATTTAAATACATATTAGTACACCCACTCCTCACTTATCAACTATCTTGTTATCCAACATTTCATATTTAAGACAGTAGTAAAAAATCTACTATCTGACTATTCTGCACATTAACAGTGTACATCTGGCAGTAACAAATGCCGAAGTATAAGGTGAGAGTTAATACTGGCTGTGATGGTTAAGGTTATGTATCAACTTGGCTGGGCCATGATTCTTAGTGGTTTGGCGGTTATGTAAAATGTAATTTAGCAGTTACATAATGATGTAGTCATTCTCCATTTTGTGATCTGATACGGTCATCCTGCATTTTCACATAATGCCAGTTTTCGTGTAACAGCCTAGTCTTTGGATCCTAACCATGTCGATAAGTGAGGAGTAGGTGTAATGTATATTAAAATGAAGGATCAATTTTAGAAATGTGACTGATATTTTGATAAGAAGGCACACTGATTGTAATGTTCAACAGCTAAGAATTTAAGGCAGAAATCTATTACTAGTTTGAAGTTCTTTTGCATTTTTGCTTTCTTATAACATTATGAATACATTTTTAAAACGTCTTCCTAAGCATGCTGAGTTTCTTTGATATTGCTCTGATATTTCTAGGTATTATAACACTGTTTAAGAAATTAAATGTCTAGGTCTGACAAGCTATAGTAAATATAGACACTACTAGAACTTTGTAGAATAGATCTTTTTGCTTTGACCATTAATTTGGTTTGGAACCTTATGTCAAAGAGATAAGAAGGGAACTAAAAGACATCTTTAAAGAGAGGGAAAGCAAAGCTTTTACATTTAAGTGTGCAAACAAAAACCAAGCCCACTACCATTGAGTTAATTCTGACTCATAGCAACCTTATAGGACAGAGTAGAACTGCCCCATAGGGTTTCCAAGGCTATAAATCTTTATGAAAGCAGACTGCCACATCTTTCTATGTGAGTTAGAAAAAGAATAGTTCAGTCTTTAACACGAATTTATGATACAAACTTTGCTTAAATAAGTAGAATTTTCTATTTTTTCAGCATGTACATTGAATGTTTTCATTTTTCAACAAGCATCTTTTGTGTGCCAGGACTGTGCCAGATGTTGGGAATACAAAATATGCATTGCTTAGGTGTCAAGTATAGCAACAGTACAGCAATAGTATGGAGAAAGGACTGCGTAATGAAAAGACAACCAGACAAGCAATTTCAATGAAGTGTGAAAGGTGCTATATTTATGGGAAGTTCAGGGTGCTGTAGACATACATGGTAGACAAAACGGATAACCTCATAATTCATAGGTCATTGCGTAGTACTCAAAGGGGCTTTGCTACAGTAGTAGGGAATAATTATTCCTAGACTATATGCTACTCTTGTCCCACCTACCTACATTCAGAGTAAGAACCAAATGGATCAAACTGTTTCCAACTAACTTAACTGCCTCCTAGAACAAAGTTAAAGAATAATTATAGGAATACAAAAATAGCCAGTACCCAACAAAATAAAATCATAACGTCTGGCTTTAAATCAAATATTACCAGGCAATGCAAAGGAGTAGGAAAATCTGACCCATAATGAGAAAAATAATCAAAACTAACCCAGAACTGACATGGATGTTACATTAAAAAGCTACAGGAAAGATTGAACATTTATGTAGAGATATGAAATATACATATATATATGTATGTATGTAAAGAAAACATCCAGAGATGAATAATACACTGAAGGGAATTAATACAAAATAAATATTGCAGAAGCAAAAATTAGTAAATATGAAGACCCAGCATTAGAAGCCATCTGAAATGAAAAACAGAAAAAAAAATAAAAAGAACAGAACAACAATGAGTTATGGGACAACCTCAAGTAGCCCAAGGTAATTGGAATTGGAATCTCCAAAGAAGAGAGAAGAGGAAGAAAATTAAACAAGTCATGGCCAGAAGTTTTCCAAATTCAAAGAAAAACTATAAATCCACAGATCCAAGAAGTCCAGAGAAGCCCAAGCACAAGAAACATGAAGAAAGATACGTCAAGGCATATGATCAAATTGTTCAAAACCGGTGACTAAGATAAAAATCCTACAAGCATCCCCCAGCACAGCCGGGAGGGGGAGGGGTTGGTGGAGAGGAGAGGGATGTTAAAAGAAACCCTTCAAGCAGAAGGAAAATGGCACCAAAAGGATATATGGATCTCACAAAGGAATGAAGAACACAGACATACAAGGATGAATCTCAAAATAAGTATGGTAAGTTATAGAAGTCAGACAAAAAAAGAACACATTCTGAATGATTCCATTTATATAAAATTCTAGAAATTACAAACTGACAGAAAACAAATAAATGGTGGCCTGGAGGTAGTGGGAAGAATTATAAAGGAGCATTCAAGGAAACTTTTGGGGGTGATGGATATGTTTGTTATCTTCATTATGCTGCTGCATTCATGGGTATATACATACGTCAGAGTTTATCCAATTATATATATTAAGTATGTACTGTTTATTATATGTCAGTTATACCTCAATAGAGCTTTTTTAAAAAGAGTGCATGGCAGAGACATTGAGCACAGTTTACAGGGGTATTGGAAGATGTCTTAGAGAAAATGATATTTAAAAGAGTATTTAGCTAGGTAAAGAGTGAGGGAAAGGGATTCCAGATAGAGGGAACAGCATATTTGAAGCATCAGTTGTGAATGAGAATGGTTCTTTTAAGTAACATTAAAAAAAAAATTATGCTGGAATGTAGGCAACAAACTTTCAGAGTTGGAGAGAGAGTGGTGATATGATCTCAAGCCGAATAAGTAAATAGGGGCCAGGCCATGAAGAGTCTTTTTATCCACATTAAGGAGTGCCACGGTTTCATAAGGGCAATATGTAGCCATTAAACTTTCCATTAAGCATTTTTTGCATTGATCAGATTTACATTTTAGGGTGTATATTTTAATTGCAGTTGAAGAGCATGTATTGGAGGGCCTTAAGACTGGAGGCAGAGACTGTAGTTAGAAAGCAATCGAAATACAGGTGAGAGATGATAGCAGCCTAGACTAAGACAGTAGCAGTGGAAATGGAAAGAAGTGAACAGATTTGATAGCCATTAAGAGGTGGAACTGACAGAACCTTTGTTGCATGTGGAAGATGGGGCAGAGAATGAGGAGTCTTGGGAAACTCTGATGTTTTAGGCTTGGCAAAATGGATGGGCAATGGTGCCATTCACTGAGATATAGGCAGTCCCAAGTTATGAATGAGATCCTTTCCTAAGTCTGTCTTTAAGTCCAATTTGTAGGTAAGTTGGAACAGATACATACGGTTCTTATTTAGTGTCAGTTAATCAAATGTTTTTCTTAATATATAGTATATATGTTCCCTGTCTCTG
Organism: Dugong dugon; assembly: GCA_030035585.1. Lineage (NCBI taxonomy): Eukaryota > Metazoa > Chordata > Mammalia > Sirenia > Dugongidae > Dugong > Dugong dugon. Next base: position 86,183,268 of record CM057460.1, on the reverse strand, counting down.
CATATAAAGGAGCCCTGATAGCCCAGTGGTTAAGAGCTTGGCTGCTAACCAAAAGGTCAGCAGTTCAAATCCAACAGCCGCTCCTTGGAAACCCTGCAGGGCAGTTCTACTGTGTCCTATAGTGTCATTGTGAGTTGCAGTCAACTCAACATCAGTGAGTTCGGGTTTTTGGTTTTTTTTTAATGCATATAAAACATTTAAATATTTCCGCACCACTCAGTGTTTTCACGGGCATCACAAAATAGTGCGTGCATTCATTATTATGAACCATTGTATTTAACTCAATTTTTTAATATAATACGCTTCTTGGCAGTCAGTTCTTATGTACGAGTTGTCCGTAAGTCAGATGTTCATAACTGGGGTACTGCATGTAGATAAAACAGGAGAGAGGAGTAAGTTTTGGGGTGGGAAATGGGAAGATAAGGTGAGTTTTAGACATACTTAGTTTCATATACTTCTGAGATATCCACCTGAAAGTGTACTGTAGACAGGTTATATAGGTATCTTGATAAGGAGAAAGATTTTGGTAGGAGATAAAGATTGGGAGACATCAGATGGTAATAGAAACTGTGAGAATGGAAGAGATTGCCCAAGGACAGGGTGTAGTGTGAATAGGAGAAGTGGGCTTGGGAGAAAAACACAGCTGATAAAGGAAGAGGAACATGGAAGTAAGACTAGGATGGATGAATCAAAGAGGTAAGAAGAAAACTCCATAGAACATGTTACCATGGAAAGAGATGCTTTCAGGCAGGAGAGGTGGTGTCAAGTGCTGCTGAGAGGTTCAATAATAACAAGCTTTTATATGGAGCTTACTATGGACCAAGCACTGTTTTAAGCAGTTTTGCATACATTAATTAATTTTTACCACAGTCCTTTGGGATAGGTTTTATTATATCCCTATTTTGTAGATGAGAAAACTGAAGCACAGCAAGGTTGAATGACTTGCCCAAGAATGCCCAGCTAGTGAGTGGCAGAATCAGGATCTGAATTCATGCAATTTGACGATAGAATTTGTACTTTTGAGCAGTACACCAAGCTGCCTTTTGAAGGGATGAGAAATGACAATTGAATTGAACAATAAGCATTTCACCGTTAATTTTAGCCAGTTTCAGTGCATCAGTGGGTGCAAGAACCTGAATGGAGTGCATTGAGAAATAAGTGGGAAAAGAGAAGTGTAGAAAATTCTTTCATGAAACTTGCCGTGAAAAGGAAGAGATTAGGTGAAAAGGAGAGTACCATTTGAGATTAGGAAGGGCTTTCTTAAAATAGTCCTGAATAAATTTAAACGCTGAAGGGAGCAAGCAGTGGAGGGGAGGGTGGATCAGAGAGGCAGAGAGAATAAAAAGAGGGCTTCTGAGCCGCAATGAAGGGGCAGTAGGGAATATCCATAGCAAACGTTGGAGGAGAAAGATCTCTTTCATTGTCACAGTGCAGAAGGAAGAGAGCATGATGTGGAGGCATGTAAACTTGTCGGTTTCCTACTATCCCAGATCCTTCAGTCTCAATCTCTCTCTCTTATAGATTTGAAATGGAGATGAAGATTCTCTAAATTTTTCAGCGAGTTACTACCCATTTAATTTGAACTTTGATTGGCTAAATGGGAGGGAGAAAAGAATCCTACTTTGCTGTTGAAATACAGGTTTCTAAAATACAAATTGTACTGGTACCCTTCCAGAATGAAGGATTTCCTACTACTTTTGAAGATCACATTTACAGTTACCCCTGCAAATGACCATAGTCCTTGGTTTCACGTCCTGCATCAATCTATGTTGATTGGAAAGATCCGGTATGTAAAAATAATCTGTGAAATTTTCAGCTAGAGGCAATAGTAATTGTGATATGTTAAGTGTTGTTAGTTGCTATTGAGTCACTTCCAACTCATGGTGATCCCATGTGTGCAGAGTAGAACTGCTCTGTTTCTGGTTTTTAAGGCTGTGACCTTTCAGAAGCAGATTACCAGGCCTGTCTTCTAAGGTACCTCTAGGTGAGTTCAGACCACCAACCTTTTGGCTAGTAGTCATGCACTTAACCATTTGTGCCACCCAGGGACTCTGTAATATGTAATAGCTCTTTATAAATAATTGTGTAGAACATTGGTCAGCAAATACAACCTGCTGCTTGCTTTTGTAAGTAAAGTTTTTTGGAACTTTATTGGAAAACAGTCACACACACCCCCCCCCCCCATTCTTTATGTATGTCTGTGTCTGCTTTTGCAAAACAGTGGCAGAGTTGAATGATTGCAGCAGATACCATATGGCCTACAAAATCTAAAATATTTATTATCTGGCCCGTTACGGAAAATGTTTGTGGACCTCTTGTCTAGAATAAGAAAGCAATAAAGATTTATAAAAATTTTTTAAGAAAAAGAGAAAGATATTAGAAATGGGAAAAAAGTAGAAAAGCAGAAGATGATTAGAATATATTGTTAAATATAAAAATTACAAAAATTAGTCTAATTTTTACTTTAAAATTTTATATAAAGATGTTAACAGTACTTGTTTCTGAGTGGTGGTGCAGTTACACTTGATTTTTTCTTTTCTTCCTAGTTCTTATGTGTTTTCTGATTTTCCTGCCGTGAGCATGTGTTATGTGTTATTAAGAAAAGGAACCAGTAGTAGACCAGGATGAGAACATAGAAGTCACAGCTAACTGGAATATGAAGAGAAAACTTGGCAGGGTCAGGCAAAGATGAGACATCCTAAAAGATGCTTAAAGAAAACTCTCCGTGTTTGTTACCAGAGTTATTTGGAGAAGTTTTTTGATAATGCCACTAAGAACACTTTCGGGTCCTATAATTTCTTATATTTAACTACAGTCTGCAGGAGCTGGTATGTGAGCACTCTCCAGTAACATAGTTTCCTACAAAAAAAAAAAAAAAAAAAACAGCAGCAGCAGCAAATGGGAAAAAGAATTCATTTCCAAAAGATACAGATTTTTAAAATTTAGATTATGGAGTTGTTCTTAATTTTGTGACTTGTAGATAATGCTTTATGTTAATGATTTATTTTAATTAGAAATATCAAATTCAATTATTTAACTGTAAATAAAATCTGTATTATATTGTAGAAGTCGAGAGCTTTGTTTGTTTTGCAAGGAGTCACAATTATGTCTTAAAAAAAGGAAAACAGATTTTATTTGGGCAAAAATAAGTCAGAAATTACAGAAAGTAGTCTTTTCAATGAAGTACTGTTATTAACCAGATGAGACTGAAAGTAGTTTTACTGTGGTATTCTATTCCAACATCTGCACTGTAGTACTACCCAGATGCTCACAATAAAGTTCAATGGATCCTGACAAGCATTAAGTTGGTTTCAGTGGCTGTACTATGTTTGGAATCATTGAAACAGAAGAGAAGCCGGTTTTTACCAAATTTCATCTCTTAAGTCAACATATTTTATTTATCATTATGGTTGGCATTTATTATCTCTATAACGACCAAATCAGTTGTTGAGAGCAATCTCCAGATTGGAGCTTAGTATGCAAACTGCTGCCTTGCCAGTAAATTGTCATGCAAAACAAACAAACAGAAAACCAAAGTGAAAAACAAACCAAAAAACTCTCGTTCTGTTTGTTCTTTAAATATGAGTCAAATAGGCTGGTGATTCATTAACTATAATTAAAATATACTTTGTAGAAGAAATTTTTATGTAACCTTGTAAAGAAAGAATTAATATAGAATGAGCTGCAGAACAAGAATGTAAACACAATACACATAGTGCTTTTATGCAGAATGTAAAATTTGAGCCTGTGTGTCAGTTAAATATATAAATAAGATTATGTTGTTGTTAGGTGCCATCGAGTCGGTTCTGACTCATAGCAACCCCATGCACAACAGAACGAAACACTGCACAGCCCTGTGCCATCCTCGCAATTGTTGCTATGCTTGAGTCCATGGTTGCAGCCACTGTGTCAGTCCATCTCATCGAGGGTCTTCCTCTTTTTCACTGACCCTCTACAATAATTATATAAAAATTAAATATAGATTTAATTGTGTATTTCTAATTATACATACAGACGTGTGTATATATGTGTATATGTGTATGTACCTATATACATGTATGTATATGTATAACTAAACCTGTTGCCATTGAGTCGATTCCAACTCATAGCAACCCTACAGGACAGAGCAGAACTGCCCTATAGGGTTTCCAAGGAGCTGTATATATATACACGTATGTACATATGTAGGTATATACACATATACATGTTATATATACTTATTCATCCCAGTCTAGTATGACCACAAATAATGGAATGATTTTGAATGAAAAAGCTTCAGTCATAAGTATATTTAGAAGAAATTTCCTGTTAATGAAATCTATTATGTTATGAAGCTGTGGAATTAAATAAAGAGAAGCAGTAGAAGTCGTCCACTGCTTGTTATTTAACAGTGTACTAAAAAATCTACACATTGTTGGGAACAAAACTGCATTGGCCATAGATGTACAAGATCTTCTCATATCTGACTTTCATTATTCAGGTTGATTTTTATCATAATGTAGACTGGAATCTGTTTTTGTTGCTTATGCAAGCACCCTTTTTTTTTTTTTTTTTTTTTAATGAATGTGCTTCTCATTCATTCAGGAAGTCTAATGGCATTTGGGGGAGGGAAAACTTCTTAGCTTCCTTCCTGAGTAATGCAGTTTTCATTTCTTGTTGAAATTGTCATCTCAGCTGAAAGCCAATGTTGGAAGGAAGGAGTAAGGAAAAGAGGGTGGAAAGAAGGGTAGAGCGGATGAAAGGAGGAGAGGAAGGGAGGAAAAGAAGAAAAAATGGAAGAGGGAAAAAAAGAAAGTTAACTCTACAGACAGTTCACTTACACAGACAGACGTAAGAAAATGTTAAATGTTCTGCTAAAAGAGCAAGAAAGACCCTGTCATTGTCTCATTTCTACCCATTGGCTGCCCTGATAATACTATTTTATTGATATATAAATACACAAAGCAAAATGTATATTTTTGATGATGTTATTGCTATTATTGAATTCCTAAGTAATTGAGCCATAAAGGAGAGATGCTGTAGTTATAATTTTTTCTGAATTTTCATATGACTACTGTTAAATAGGGAGCCCTGGTGACATAGTGGTTAAAGCACTCAACTGCTAACCAGAAAGGTCAGTGGTTAGAACTCACCAGCCACTCTGTGGGAGAAAAGACCTGGCAATCTGGTCCAGTAAATATTACAGCCTAGGAAACCCTGTGGGGCAGTTCTACTCTGTCCCGTAGGATCTCTATGAGTCAGAATCAACACGATGGCAACAGGTTTGGTTTGGTTTAGAGCAAGGGAAAAGTACAACCAATAATTCGGAAGCCCCTCTTCCCCCACTTCCCTCTAAAATAAACCTTTTTCTTTTTTTTAAAGGTTCTCATATTTTTATAATTCACTTCTAATTAGTCTTTATGATTTATGTAAATATTCAGGTTATCTTAGAGAAAATAAAAGCATAAAAGGTAGTTCCAGAGACTAGAGGCATGAGTGAAGGAATATGTATTAAATACGTATTTCATCATGGCTCTCTTTGACCTCACAATACATTTATGAGGATGTAAACTCAGTATTACTGTTAAAAACCAAATCACTGAGAAGGACACATAGAAATGGGTGATAGAGCTGGAATGAGAATTCATGCTCCTCCCTCAAAGGCTGTGACCTGTTTTTAATGTTGATTCTTCCGGTGAAGAGAGAATATTGCATGCTGTGTTTTATACATTGCTGTGCAAAATGGATGAAGAAGAACTGATAAATCCTGAACCAACTTGGCATTTCCATGCTCTTCATAATTATTAAAAGGCGATCACTGTTTGAGTCACAGGTTAACTAAAAGAGTAAACACTTTATTCAAAGCTGTATCATTGTTCCACTCTCCTCCACTCACAGTTTTACATATCTTTTGTAAATCTTTTAAAATATAAACATTATTCTACGTAAACCCAACTTTATTTATTCTATGTGAACCTGATTCTGTCATGTGACTTTGGCAACTTGTGCTAAATCGACTTTAAAAAGGCTTATTTGCTTATGTATTTCTTTGTGTAAGAATTAACACAAGTCTTCACACACTCAAGAAGTTATCCAGTTAATGCTAATGTTATTAGCTTCATGCTACAGCCCAAAATAAATCCGTGTCCAATTTTTTCCTAATCCCAAATGAGTTTAACTGGAAAAGAAATGTGAGAGAGATCACAAATATTTTTAAAAGGTGGTTAGTGAGATGTGAGTTGAAACACTTAAACCTTTTTTGTTTGTTTTTTGTTTAAGAAGAGACAACCGATTTGAAAGATCAGTGATTTAGGGTAATTTATTTTTTCTATTCTGTGGATGTGTCATACTTTATTTTAAACTTCCCATTCCCTCCTACCCTTTGCCCTGGTAGCCACTAATCTTTTTTGTTTTGATGAATTTACCTATTTTAGGTATTTCGTATAAGTGGTATCATACAATATTTGTCCTTGTGTTTATTTCACTTAGCATAATATTGTCATAGTTCATCCATGTGGTGGCATGTATCAGGATTTAATTTCTCTTCATGGCTGAGTAATACTCCATAGTGTATATATACCACATTTTGTTTATCCATTCATCTGTTGATAGACACTTTGATTCTTTCTACCTTTTGGCTATTGTGAATAATTCTGCTGTGAACCTTTGGGTAAAAGTATCTGAGTCCCTGTTTTCAGTTCTTTTGGATCTATACCTAAGAGTGGAATTGCTGAGTCATATGGTAATTCTACGTTTAACTTTTTGAGGAACTGCTAAACTGTTTTCCGCAGCGACTACACCATTTTACATTCCCATGGCAATGTATGAGTGATACAGTTCCACCACATTCTCACCAACACTTATTTTTCTTTTTTTTTTATTGTACTTCAGGTGAAGCCTTACAGAACAAATAGTTTCTCACAAAACAGTAGTACACATATAGTTTTATGACATTGGTTAACAACCCCACAACATGTCAACCCTCTCCCTTCTCAACTTTTTTTTTTTTTTTTTGGTGAAAATATACATAGCCAAAGATACAGCATTTCAAAAATTTCTACATGCACAGTTCAGTGACATCGACTACACTCTTCCAGTTGTGCTGCTATTCTCACTTTAGATGAAGGCTTACAGAACAAAATAGTTGCTCATTTAACAGTTAGTACACATGTTGCCCTATGACAGTGGTTAACAACCTCACAACACATCAACACTATCCTTACTCAACTTTGGGTTCCCTATCCTTTTTTTTTTTTTTTAAATAATAGCCTTCCTTGTAGGGGTGAAAGGGGTGTCTCATTGTGGTTGTGATTTGCATTTCCCTAATAACTAATGATGTTGAGCATCTTTTCATATGTTTGTTTGCCATTTGTATATCTTTGGAGAAAATGTCTGTTCAAGTCCTTAGCCCAGTTTTTAACTGGGTTGTTAGCCTTTCTTTTAATAATTCTTTATATATTTTAGATATTAAACCTTTATCTGATACATGATTTCCAGACATTTTCTCCTATCCTGTAGATTGTCTTTTCACTTCTCTGGTAATGTCTCTTGATGCACAAAAGTTTTTAATTTTGATAAAGTCCTGTTTATCTATGTTTTTCTATTGTTGCTTATGCTTTTGGTGTTATAGCTAAGAATCCATTGCCTAAAACAAGGTCCTAAAGCTCTACCCCTATTGTTGTCTTCTAAGAGTTTTATGGTTTTAGTTCTTACGTTTAGGTTATTGATCCATTTCTAATTCATTTTTATATGGTATGAGGTATGGATCCAAGTTTATTGTTTTGCATGTGGAGATCAGTTGTCCCAGCACCATTTGTTGAAAAGACTATTTTTTCCCCCCATTGAATGGATTTTTCACTCTTATTAAAAATAAATTGTCTATAAATATGTGGGTTTATTGCCAGATTCTCAATTCTATTTCATTCATTTATATGTCTAAACCACACGTTTTGATTACTGTAGCTTTATAATGTGTTTTGAAATTGATAAGTGTGAGCCGTCCCATTTTATCATTTTTTTTCAAAATTTGTTTTTGCCATTTGAGGACCCTTGTCTTCCATATGAATTTTAGGATCATCTTGCCAATTAAAAAACAAAAAACAAAACAAAAAAAAAACAGTTGGGATTTTGATAAGCATCGTATTGAATTAGCAGATCAATGTGAGAAGTATCGCCATCTTAACAATATTAAGTCTTCCAATCAATTGCAATTAGTCTATTTTGCCTAATATTAATATAGCCACCCCAGCTCTCTTTTGGTTTCAGTTTGCATGGAAGGTTCCCCCCCCCCCCCCATCCTTTCACTTTGAAGCTCTTTGTGTCTTTTAATTTTAAATGAGTCTCTTGTATGCAACATATAATTGGGTTGTTTTCTTATCCATTCTGCCAGTCTGTGCCTTTTGATTGGAAAGTTCAGTCCATTAGCATATAATTACTGATAAAGTATTCACTTTTGCCATTTAGCTATTCGTTTTCTGTGTCTTATATCTTTATTGTCCCTTATTTCCTTGAAAACTGCCATATTTTGTTTAGTTGATTTTTTTTGTGGTGAATCATTTTGATTTTCTTCTCATTTCCTTTTTTAAGGAGTTTTCTTAGTGGTTACCATGAAGATTACGTTTATTATTGTTGTTGTTAGTTGCCATTGAGTCGATTCTGATTCATGGTAACCTCATATGTTCAGAGTAGAACTGCTCTGTAGGGTTTTCAAGGCTGTGACCTTTCAGAAGCAGATTGCCAGGCCTTACTCCTGTGACTCCTCTGGGTGGGTTTGAACCTCCAACCTTTTGGTTAGTAGTCCAGTGCTTAACCACTTGTGCCACTCTAAATTTATACCATCCTAAGTTTATAACAACCTAGTTTACATTGATAGCAACTTCAGTAACATACAAAAACTCTTTCTATACCACTTCTCCCTTCCTGTTTATGTTGCTGATGTCACAAATTACACCTGAATACATTATGTGTCCAGAATCAAGTATTTATAATTATTATTTATACTTTTGTGTTTTATATCATGTAGGACATAACAAATATAGTTACAAACTAAAAATACATCAAAACTGGTCATTATATTTGCCTTGAAATTACCTTTACCAAAGGTCCTTATTTCTTCATACAGCTTTAAGTTACTACTTAGTGTCCTCACCTTTCAAAGGGCAGGTTAGGTAGTAACCAGCTCCCTCAGCCTTTGATTACCTGAGAATGTCTTAAATTTTGTCCTTATTTTTAAAGAACAGTTTGGCTGGGTACTGGATTCTTGGATGACAGGCATTTTTGTTTCAGTCCTCTAAATATATCATCCCTCTTCCTTCTGACCTCCATGATTTCTTAGGAGAAATCAACACTTAGTCTTGTTGGGCCTCCCATGTACATTAGATGGTTCACTCTTCTCTTGCTTTTTGCTTTTTTCAAAATTCTTTTCTCCATTTTTGATTTTTGACAGTTTGATTATAATGCCTGTTGGCATAGATCTCCTTGGATTTATTCTATTTGGATGTCATTGAGCTTCTTATATATGCAAATTCATGTCTTTTGTCAAATTTGGAAAGTTTTCAGCCAATATTTCTTCAAATATCTTCCTGCTTGTTTCTCTTTCTTCTCCCCTTCTGAGACTCCTATAAGGTGTATGTTGGTCTGCTTGGTGGTGTCTCATGGGTCTCTTATTCTCTGTTCATTTTTTAATTCTTCTTGTTTCTCAGACTGGATCATTTCAGTTGTCCTATGTTGAACTTAGATGAATCTTTTTTCTGTCATCTTAGATCTACTATTGAACCCCTCTATGAATTTTTAATTTCAGTTATTATGCCATCCCAGTCCAGAATTTGTTTTGTTTCTTTTTATAATTGCTGTACCTTTGTTAATATTCTTGTTTTGTTCATACATTCTTTTCTTGATTTCCTTTAGTTTTTACCTGTATTTTCCTTTAGTTCTTGAGCGTATTTAAAACAGTTGTTTTAAAATCTGTATATAGTAGGTCCAGTGCCCAGTCTTCCTCAGGGATGGTTTCTGTTTAGTTATTTCATTCCTTAGAGTGGGCCAGCCTCTCCTGTTTATCTGTATACCTTGTGAATTTTTTTCTGTTGCTGAAAACAGGATTTGTGAGTAATATAATGCAGTAGTTCTAGAACTCAGGTTCTACCCCCACCTCAGGGTCTACTAGGTCCTCCCTCCTTCCCTCCCTCGTTCCTCCCTCCTTCCCTCCCTATTTTTAAAAAAATATTTTATTGAGTTTTTGGTGAAAGTTTACACAGCAAATTAGGTTCCCATTTAACAGTTTCTACATATATTGTTCAGTGGCACTGGTTACAATTTCCGTGTTGCTTCAGCATTCTGATTATTTTCATTCTGGTTGTTCTATTTCCATTAATCTAGCTTCCCTGCCCCTGACTTTCTCATCTTTGTTTTAGGGTTAATGTTGACAATTTGGTCTCATATAGATGATTTTTTTTTAAGGGAGCACAATACTCAAGGGTGATATTGTTTATTTTATGAGCCAATCTGTTATTTTGTCGCATAATGTGTTTGTTCTATAGCTTTCTTATTTGTAAAGTGGGAAAGATCATGCTTATTTGAGGGTATTATAATGATTAAATGAGATTAAATAAAGCACTCAGTACGATTCCTAGCACCCCGTAGGAGCTTAATAAATGATAGCCATTGTTCCTATTTTTAGTAAGATCAACCAGGCTTGCATTTAAACACCATCATTAAACTATTAAAGGGAAAAGGAAAGGAAGGGAATTTTGTTTGTGTAGCTTCCAAGAATGGAGTAGGCACTAGATTCTGAGAGCGTAGCCCCATGACAAAGAAATTAAAAATAAAATACTCTTTCTGCCTCCTTACAAGTAAGTTTTTCTCTTTCTTCTGTAACACTTTTTATAGTGTCAGAATTAAAGACTTTTCATCAGCACCCTTTTCTCTCCGTATTTGGCATGTATTGCTTTTTAGACTATGCAAGGGTTATTTTAACACTTGTCTAAGCTGCCCTGCTGTGTCCCTGAAAGCACAAAATGTGTCTTACTCATTGTTATATATTCCAGAGTACTTCACACCTCGTATGTACTCAATAAGTATCATGAATTAATTCCATGAATCTCAGTTGTTCCGTATACAGCTCTTAAGAGTCAGAGGTACTTGGTTCTTTATCAGCTTAGCCATACATAAACTATGTGGTGATATTTTCAGACTTCGTTCACAAATCTAATTATTTCTGCAACTATTGTTAGTATCACTACTATTAATTATTTCTGTTACTCTTCTTTAAAATAATCTTTTTTGTTTTTTGTATTAGTCAAGATAGGCAAGTGATTGTAAAAACAATCCCAAATCTCAGTGACTTAATACAATAAAAGTTTGTTTCTTGCTTATGTCACAGTCCAATATGAGTAGGATTGCCAGATGAAATACAGGATGCCCAGTTAAATTTGAATTTCAAATAAACAATAACTAATTTTTAGTTTAATATATCCTAAATACTGCATGAACATATAAGTATGTCCTAAATATTTCATCTACCACCTGTCTGTCAGTTTATCATACTGTGGTGGCTTAGTGTTGCTATGATGCTGAAAGCTGTACCACCAGTATTTCAGGTATCACTATGGTGGACAGGTTTTCAGTGGAGTTTCCAGACTAAGACTAGGAAGAAAGGCCTGGTGATCTACTTCTGAAAATTAGACAATGAAAATCCTATGTATCACAACAGAAGGTTGTCCAGTATAGTGCTGGAGGATAGGCCCCATAGGTTGGAAGGCAGTCAAAATGCACAGTGACTGCAACAATGGACTCGAGCATACCAATGATCCTGAAGATGGCATAGACCAGGCAATGTTTTGTTCTATTGTACATGGGACTGCCATGAGTCAGAGCCAACTTATGGCAACTAATAACAACAAAGGTTTCACGGGGAATACTTACACTAAAAAATTACTTTTCGTTCATCTGAAATTCAAATTTGACTAGGTGTCCTGTGTATTTATTTGCTAAATCTGGCAATCCTAAATATAGACACATGATAATGGGTGGAAGAGATGAGTAGCTCTACTTTATGTAGTTGTTGTAGGTCTTATACTCCTTCCTTCACATGACCCCAACCATATTCTTGAGCCTTATTTTCTTCTACATTCAGTCAGTATGTAGAGAATAATAGAGCGTGTATAGGGGATTGTGTGGGTAGTTTTATGGGCCACATTCGAAAGCTTCGTGTATCACTTTCACCCACATTATATTTGCCATAACTTCAGTCACAGGCTGAGGAAATAACCCAAGAAGCTGGACTACATAAAGAAGAACACTGCATCAGAATTGGAGGGAGACTCATTAACAGCCTATGATATGCAGATGATACCTATCATCTCACTTGCTGAAAGCAAAGAGGACTTAAAGCACTTACTGATGAAGATCAAAGACTATAGCCTTCACTATGGATTATACAACATAAAAAAAAAAATCCTCACAATTGGACCGATAAGCAACATCATGATAGATGGAGAAAATATTGGAAGTTGTCGAGGATTTCATTTTACTGAGATCCACAATCAGTGCCTATGAAGCCACAGTAAAGAAATCAAATGATGTATTACATTGAGCAAGTCTGCTGCAAAAGACCTCTTTAAAGTGTTGAAAAGCAAAGATGTCACTTTGAAGACTAAGGTGCGCCTGACCCAAGCCATGATGTTTTCAATCACTTCATATGCATGTGAAAGCTGGACAATAAATAAGGAAAACCGAAGAAGAATTGATGCCTTTGAATTGTGGTGTTGGTGAAGAACAGTGAACATATCATGGACTGCCAGAAGAATGAACAAATAAATCTGTCTTAGAAAAAGTACAGCCAGAATGCTCCTTGGAAGCGACGATGGTGAGACTTCATCTCATGTACTTTGGACATGTTATCAGAAGGGACCAGTCCCTGGAGAAGAACATTATGCTTGGTAAAGCAGAGGGTCAGTGAAAAAGAGAAAGACTCTTGATGAGATGGATTGACACAGTGGCTTTAACAGTGGGTTCAAACATAGCAACGATAGTGATGATGCCACAGGACCAGGCAGTGTTTCATTCTGTTGTACATGGGGTTGCTATGAGTCGGAACTGAATCAACAGCACTTAACAACAACAGTGATCACATGACCTCACCTAACACAGAGAGGGGGTGGGTGGGAAATGTAGTCTGGCTGTGTGCCCAAGAAGGAAAAAAAAATGGATTTGGTGAACATTTACCCTCTACTACATGTTCTTCTTCACAAAATCAATAACATTATTGTTACTGTTTTCATTTAAAAAATTTTTCCCTTTAAACAAGTGAAATATCAACACATTTAATCTTAGTTTTGTCTCCCACCAGAGATTCCTTTTGAACATTTCTTGTTCTGTGTCTTTCTTGGTATCATCAAACTGAATTATAATATTTCTCCCAAGAAGATCTTTAATAATACCATGCCAAGAGGCAAAATTTAAAAAGAGACAGACTGCCTCATTTCTTGTTCTGAGATATGCTAAGAGGTACAGATTACACAGCTGATCACTGAAAAGATGCCTCAGTCTTAGAAGAAATACAACCAGAATGTTCCCTAGATGTGAGGATGGTGAAACTTTGGCTCAATTACTTCAGACACATCATTAGGAAAGACTCATAGAGATCCTATAGGAACTGTATAGGACAAGGTGGAACTGCCCCATAGTGTTTCCAAGCCTGTAATCTTTACAGAAGCAAACTGCCACATCTTTCTCCTGCAGAGAGGCTGGTGGATTCAAATTGCCAGCCTTTCAGTTAGCAGCCAAGTGCTTAATCACTGCACCACCAGCGCTCCTTTTAAACAGCGTAGGTCCTCCCAGAAAGGAAAGAAAAATAAGGGAGCAAATGATGGCTCAGTATCTTTACCTGTTGAGTTTTAGTTTAGATGGATATAAACAAACATTTTCCCCACATTGGGTCAGTTGTGGGCATCCTTTACATATTTTTTAGGCAACTAGAATTAAGGGAAAAATAATACCATTAAACTACACTAACACATTGAAATCCATTGCCATCGAGTCAATTCCAGCTCGCAGCGACGCTATCAGAGAGAGTAGAATTGCCCCATAGGGTTTCCAAGTAGCGGCTACTAAATTCCATCCTTTTGGTTAGCCGCAGAGCTCTTAACTACTGCACCACCAGGGCCCCTAAACTACACTAAGAAGTTGCAATAATTAAGTGAATTCCATTTTGTTGTTTTTACGTAAATAATGTTGCATATGTTTGTTGTAAACATTCAACATTAGAGTATAAACTCCTGTGAAAGTATAGGTTAGTGTGTTTTACAAATGTGTTTATTTTATACATCATTTTTATTGCAGAAGTGTTCTATACTGCAATTAATTAGAACAATAGTGACATCCTATGTCTAGCTTTTAGTACTAACAACAAATTCCACATATCAGTAATTGACAGGTTGTAATCATATATAAAGCCCATTGCCGTTGAGCCAATTCTGACTTACAGAAACCCAGTAAGATAGAGTAGAACTGCCCCATAGGATTTCCAAGGCTGTAAATCTTTATAACAGCAGGCTGCCACATATTTCTCTGGAATGGCTGGTGGGTTTGAACCGCCAGCCTTTGGGTTAGCAGCCAAGCACTTAACCACTGCACCACCAGGGCTTCTGTGATAATATTATAATTAAGCCAAAAGAGGGCAAGTGATTGGTGGTAATCTGGCCTCCAACTATAACATCGTGTTTTAAAATTCTACAAAAGTTTAATGAAAAATGAAAAAAAGCAATTCGCCTTTCCTTTTTGTAAAAACATGACTGTTGATACATAAAGTTAATAAAACAGTATCCAGCAAATGGTAGGTATTCAATTAAGGTATATGGAATGAAATTGCATGTTTTTACTTAAAAGACTATATTTATGTCTAAAATATTTCTCCTTTTATACTCATATGCTTTATCAGAAATTTAAAATAAGTTGAAAATGTTAGCATTCGTAAGTGAACAGCATTTCAGATAACCAGATTTCAATCTAGACTCCCTTTAGAATAAACATGTTTAGTATTTTTATCAACTTGCCAGGAAATACATGCTAAAATATACTAGATATTACAACATCCTTCTAATGGAATATTAAGGCATGAATGAATATACTGTCACATATAATCAGGACAGTGCAACACATACTCTAGATCCAAGATTTGTTTTGAGTACTGTTTGTAACAGAAGTGTTGGATTCATGGTCATCTGTCTTCAGCATATTTTTGGTCCCTTCTTGGCTGTTCTTGGTATTTGTGGTCTGTCAGACCATGTTGAGAGATGAAATCCATGGTTGTAGGATAGTTCTGTGTATAACTGTCCTAAGTATTAAGGCTATAACCTTGATTTGATTACAGTGATTCTGTCTCAAGGTTTTTCATACTCCTATTTCATGAAGCCCTAGGATTCCATAAAATACTTTGCGAGTGAAAGTAGACTTTGAATTTTTCAATCTGACTTTTTTTTCATAATTTTTTATATGCAACTAATCTCTCCAGAACTAATTCCTTTCTCTTATTCAATTCCTAGCTACTTTTTCATCTGTACCACCCTATAAGCTATACTTTGGCTACCAGTTTTAGCATATGAGAAAATAGCTAATGTGAGTGATGCCTCCTGTAGGAAGAAAGTTAATTACACCTTTTTATGACATTAAAAAATCATAATCTAAAAAAAGAATTCTTTTTTTCTAACTCCTGCAGTCAACATCTTTAAACTTATTACCTTATTGTTTACGTATTTCTGTTATTGATGTTATCATTTCATACACTTGTGCCTTAAAGCATTTACTTAAACCTTTATCATTTTGTTGTATTGCTATTTGCATATATGTATGTATATGTATATATCACTCAAGCTTACCATTTTATTAAACTTATGTGACTACAAAAAGTTTTTTAAAAGATCTGTTTAAACCAACTAACTTAACTGGTCATATACTAAGCTAACTTTTGGATCTCACTTTACCTCTGGAGTGAGGAACATCACAAGTATTTGTTCCTGGGAACCAAAAAAGCCCCTTCCTACAATCTATTATCATTAGTCTTTGGTTTTGTTCCTTCTCTGTAATGATATAGGTTTGTTTCTCCTTTATTCTTTGCAGAGTGCTGCAGCAGCTCCCAGTCCAGTGCTAGGAAACATTCCCCCAGGAGATGGCATGCCAGTAGGTCCTGTACCACCAGGGTTCTTTCAGGTACTCAGAGAAATTCTGACTAGGAATGTTAAGGCATAGGAACTCCTGTTTGATTTTATTTAGAGATTTGAAGGATGAGGCTATTTTTAATTCATAAGATAAACATAATGCTATGCAGCCAACTCTTGATTATTCAGAGACTGGTTATCTAGTGTATAGATTAGTTCTTCCTTCCTTTTTTTTCTTTTTACATATTTATTTATTTTGCCATTTCATTGCTTAATTATGAAAGAAAGTTGAAATGCAGATATGATCATTGAGTTGATAGTGGTCAAGATTTAGTGAGAGAAGAGGCTAGAGATGAGGTTCAGGAAAGATATGTGGATTTTAACTATTCAAGCTATTCATAGCTTCCAGACTAAAGATAATCAAGATTTGGCTGTACTTTCAAAATATAGCTAAATCATAATCTATCAAAAATTGTAGGCTATATAAAAATATTTTTGAGAATCCTCTTTGTGGCTTTTAAGTTGGAATTTTTTATTAACATTATATAATAATGTTTTTAGATCAGGTCGTCAGATATATATGTTAGTATTTTAAAATTTCAAAAAGATCATTTTTTTTCAGCAAAGACGAGAACAACAATATTTATTAGAATTACAGTACAGTATAACACTTTTCAAGTTATGGCACCCACATCTTAAATCTGCCAGTTTCCTAACCAAAACCAACATAGATTTTGAAATTTATTTTTTTAATACATAATTAATTTTATGTGAGCTTTGAGAAAATTAAGAAGAACCTAGATATTATTAACTAGAGTAGTAAAACAGTACAGGAATTAATATAGTATGCTGTATTATTAATGAATTACCTTAGGTACATATGAACTACTTTATCACTTCAGTGTTTTGTTTTTTCAAAGTCCTTGATAATTATTTATTAATTAAACCATACCATTACTGAAGGCTAGATCAATGTACTAATACACTTGAAAATGAAGAAATAAAATTAGAAGTAATTTTCAAAAATATAACAGAAAAGGTCTTAATTAAAACCTGTTACCAACTCTGAAATACGAAGTCCTTTAGAACATGCTAATTTGCTCAGCTAATATATATTTAGTACCCAACTGGTCTAGAATATTCAGAAGTTTTCTTAGAGTTCGCATTCTGTTTTGGGGACCCTTTCTTATTGTCCAGAGCCCTGGTGGCATAGTGGTTAAGAGCTCAGCCACTAATCTAAAGGTTGGCAGTTCAAATCCACCAGCCACTCCTTGGAAACACTATGGGGCAGTTCTCCTCTGTCATACAGGGTTGCTGTGAGTTGGAATCGGCTCAATGGCATCAGATTTGTTTTTTTGTTTTTTCGGGGTTTTTTTGGCTTTCTTACAATCTAGGAACAGATTATAACTCTTGAGGTATCTTTATCTGTACAATGATTAACGAATGATAGATTAGTGATTTGCACAAAGTTAGAAACTGAGACGACTTGCATTCAAATCAAGACAGTCTGGACTTTTGCCATTAAATTTACCTGTTAAAGTTCATAGTTGATCATTACTCATGAAATATTTCCAGCCCATTTTATTTTTTCTGCATGCTCCTATTTTTCTTGCCAAGGATGAGTTGGAATAGGGAGTAAATCAGAAGAGTTTATCTACTTGAGAATTAGTAGAAGCTTTCTGTGGTACTTTTAAAAAGAAGGAATGAGGTAGAGAGGAAGCCAAATTCTTTGATTCTAGGGTTCATCAAAGATGTACAAATCCATATATTTTCATTTCTACATTTTGTTGAATGAACCATCCTCCCCTTACCTGTCTTCTGTCTCAAAATCTTCCTAAGAGTAGTTCAAACAGAGTTAACTTTGTTTTAATTATTCCACTGTGATAAACGTTTGAGTAGTACTAGATAACAGGCATTGTGGTAGGCATTGAAGATCAGCATATATACTTCATCCCTTCTTGAAACTCGTTGTCTAGCCACTGAGGCAAGATTAAAAAGAAATAACTGTAATACAGTGAGATATGTGCTATAAGAGAGTAAAGTGTAAAGTTTTGTAATGACTAGAGGAGAGAGCCATTGAGTCGTCTTTGGAAAAAGTTGTCCAGGCAAACAAGTAGAGGAGTGACATTCCAGAAAGTGATAACAGTATTAACAAAATTGTAGAGGCATCAACACGTATAAATGGTGCTAGAGTTGTTGAGAGTAATATGCATAGAGGATAAGGGGAATGGGAGGCAGGAATTCCTGGAAATGAAATTGGAAAAAATATGCTCTAGCATATTCAGAAGAGCTATGCTATGTTAAGAAATCGAGTCTTTATTCAGTGGGCATGTCGTAGCCATCAGAAATATTTAAGAAGAGCAGTGATGTGAATCCATGCTGTAGAGTGGATTCAGCCTTTGCTGGGCATCTATGATACAACTGTATAAAAAATTCCTGCCCTTAAAAAACTATGATGTTGTGAATGAGAGAGATGAGGCAATTAGAGTATATAGAGAAATGACTATATTAAATGAGGAAATGAAGTGTGCTCTTGGGGCAAACCAGAAGACTGCTAAACCCAGTCTTGAGAGGGACGTAGTCAGGGAAGTAGTGCCAAAGTAGTAAATAAAATCCTAATGGACATCAAAAGATGAGTTAAGAGTTAGGTAAAGGAGGCAGAGAGAGAAGGGGAGAACATTCCAGGAATACCCATTGCTGTAGAGCCAATTTCCGGTCAGACTCATAGTGACCCTATAGGTCAAAGTAGAACTGCCCCGTAGGATTTCTAAGGAGTGACTCGGGGATTCAAACTGCAGACTTTTTGGTTAGTAGCCATAGCTCGCTGCAGCTCTTAACCACTGCACCACCAGGGCTCTTATTCCAGGAATAGTGGGGAGAATATGTACAAAGACCCAGAGAGGAAAGGAGAGAGAGACCAAGTATTTCAGCAAAACTGAAGCTTAATTACCCAAAGGGAGAATGGCTGGTGATGATGCTCAAGAAGGAGCTTCAGAGGCTTTGTAGGTTAGGTAAGAGTTTGTATTTGATCTTAAGGGCAGTAATAGCTACTGAAGGATATTAAGCAGGAGGGTGGCATGTTCATATTTGCATTTTTAGGAAAATCACCCCAAATATAGCCAGAAATTGCAGAGGAGTAAGTCTGAGGGTGGGGAAACTACTTAGAAGGCTGTTAGAGTAATCCAGGTAAGATTTAATGATGGCCTGAACTAAGTGGCAGTGAGTATGGAGAGAGATGAACAGATTTGAGTGATAGAAATAAATGTAGGGGATGGGAGTGAAAGAAATCAAGGATAATACCCTGTTTCTAGCTCTAGTCTGGGCAGATGGAGGTATTATTTTCTGAGATGAGGACTTCAAACTGAGTAGGTTTGAGGTGGCTAGATGATGTTCTTCTTGAATTAGAGATATCATTTAGGCAGATGAACCTACAGATTTGAAGCCTAGAGATTTTAGGCTAGAGATAAAAATTGGAAGGCCATCAGTTGAGTGCACAGGGTTGGATTAATTATTCAGGGAGAAAGTACAGAATGAGACAGTAAGAGGGTGTAAAGCAGAGCTCCAAATAACACTAACGTTTAAATGATGAACAAGGGGAACAGAAGCCACTAAAGAGACTGGATGCAGCAGTACCAGTTGGTTGGGTATTATAGTAGCCTAAGGAAGAGACTTTCTGAATCTATTCAAGAGCAGTGGCAGTAGGATTAGAAAGGAGAAGCAGTTCATAGTTATGTTTGATGAGTCTTAGCTGATTTGCCAAATTAGGAATAGAAGAGAAAGATTGAAAAGGAACAACTCTTGATTCTGAGTTTCCTACCGGATAATTTTGATGTCATAATCTGAATAATGGATCCCTGGTGGTACAGTGGTTAAGAGCTTGGCTGCTAACCAATAGGTAGGCAGATTGAATCCACCAGCTGCTCCTTGGAAACCCTATGGGGCAGTTCTGTGCTGTCCCGTAGGGTCACTATGAGTCAGAATTGACTCAATGGCAGTGGGTTTGTTTGTTTGTTTGTTTTTATCTGAGTAAGGGAAGACAAAAACCAAGAAACCCATTGCCGTCAAGTCAATTCCAACTCATAGTAACCCTGTAGGACAGAGTAGAACTGCCCTATAGGGTTTCCAAGGAGCAGCTGGTAGACTTGAACTGCCCACCTTTTGGTTAGCAACCAAACGTTTAGCCACTGCACCACCAGGGCTCCAAGGGAAGATAGGAAGTAGAAAAAGTTTTAGATACATTTGAGTTTGATACACAGGTCATTCCTCTTTATACAGACAGACCATTCCAGCTAATCCCAAATACTACTTTCCTGTATTTGTCAGGCTTAAGTCTATCTTGAAATGCTTCCCTGAAATAATGAAAAACTCAAACTATTAAACCTTTTTAAAAAGAAATATGATATTATTATCTTTTGGTGCATACAATGATGGATAAGGCTACTCCAGTATTTCCTAAATATCAGCATTGGTGTCTTGGAGTGGTTTTGCTATACAAATAGTCCCCGACATATGACATATTTGAGTTACAATGAACTGCGCTTAAGACTTCGTCTGTTTTTTGTTTTTTGTTTTAGGTACATCTTATTGTTAATAATATGTACTACGTACAGTGGTCTTATAGTTAATAGCATGTACTGCATACAATGTTTTAGTAATTTGCTGATGTTACCATTCTCAGATGTAATGTTTCCAACTCCCAAAGACAAAGATCGGATTTATAAAGATACTGATAATAAAAGGCAATAATAATGAAAACTTAAAAAAATGAAGTGTCTTACTTACGTCACAACCAACTTACGATGGAGTAACCGGCAGAACAGAACCCCATCGTAAGTCAGGGATTACCTGTACTTCAGTATGACTCTGGTCATGATGCCATAAAGCATGTTGTTAATGAACAGTAATTGCTTTCCATGAGTAGAAACTGTAGCAGATAATCATAATTCAAGTTCAAACACCAGTTGCTAACTGCGTTCCAAAAAAGTATTGACCTTCAAAAATGATCTAAATCTGAAGAAGCTGGGATGGGTAACGTTGCAGAGTTCATAAACTATGGTGCCTAAGATCAGGCACAATACTGACTGTTGGCTCAGAATGAGGCAAAGAAGATTAGAAGCAACTGGAAAAAAGCTGGCCATGGTCCCTCAAAATGAGTAGGTAACTCCAAAAGACTGTCTGGGATAGACTCAGGCCTTCCCAGAAGCCAGAGACTAGGATGTCTGAGAATCTCTGTGTTGAAAGAGACTTAAACAGAAGAGTGCTAAACAGTTGGACCAGTGTTTCAGCTTGGCTGCAGTTTCTAAATTCTAAATGGTAGCTACCTCCAATTGCCTTTGGCTTCTGGATAGAATATGAGATTATTTATGTATTTATTTTTTTATTGTGCTTTAAGTGAAAGTTTACAATTCAAGTTAGTTTCTCATACAAAAATTTATACACACATTGTTATGTGACCTAGTTGCTCTCCCTGTACGGTGACAGCACACTCCTCCTTTCCACCCCAGATTTCAACCAGCTCCTGACCCTCTCTGCCTTCTCATCTTGCCTCCGGACAGGAGCTGCCCATTTAGTCTCATGTATCTCCTTGAGCTGAAAAGCACACTCTTCACGAGTATCATTTTATGTCTTATAGTCCAGTCTAATCTTGATCTGAGGAGTTGGTCTCAGGAATGGTTTTATGGGCTAACAGAGAGTCCAGGGGCCATGTCTTCCAGGGTCCCTCTAGTTTCAGTCAAACCATTAAGTCTAGTCTTTTTACTAGAATTTGAGTTCTGCACCCTACTTTTCTCCTACTCCATCACGGACTCACTGTGGAATATGAGAGTATTTTTTAATCCCAGTTATAAGTGAGGGAATGCAGAATTCTTAGTGAGTTTGAATGGAACTAGACCAAGAAAAGATCGCACCTATTAGAATTTAATGGATAAATGAAAAGAAAGAAAAATAACATAATTAGTACATCAAGCAACCGCTTAAGTAGTTTTGAGCTCTATTCACTATGTGATTATACTATAACAAGTACATTGAAACACTTCTGCTGAATAGATAAACATACTCCCTTTATTCCTATTTACACTGCAGAACATGCCTCCTCTTTTCCATTTTAAGTATAGACTTAAGTTCATTACTAAGTGGCATTTGTACAAACTCTGAATTTGCAAGTTCATAACAACTGCATTTCAAAAATAGCAATTAACTTTAACTCTAAAATAAATACTTACGATCATGCCTCGTACATTTAGTAAGTCCATCCTGGAAGGCAGTCTTTACATTAGTATCTTTCTGTTTATGACAGAGGCTAACATTGTTTATAATTAAACTTTGAAGTTTTTATTGAAATAGGAGTGCCTCTGTTGTTGAGTAGACCAATTAAGTAGAATCAGTGGGAACAGTTGGAGATGTAAAAGGAGGTATGAATTTAGGAAAATGAAAGACATTGAAAGTAAGACACATATATTTCTTTTACTTGGAGTCTTTTATCAAAGGAGTAATTTGCATAAGAAACCCTGTTAAATTCTCAAAGTTACACCTGGTGAATGATTTTAGAGCATGAAACTGGTGAATGACTTTAGAGCAGCTTTTTTAAATTGGTAAGTCGTGTTGCTGGAGTCAGAGGAAAGACAGTAGAAGCAGCAACTGATCGAACTAGAGAATTGAACTTGACAATTTTAGTGGAAGGAAATGTAGTCTTGTGGTATGGCATGAGTACGCATCGTAGGCACCCAGAACTGAGTCTGTAAACTAAGTCTGCTGTCCCCTGCTAGAGTCTTATTCAAAAGTTTCATCGTATGCTAAGAAATCGGAATTATATATTCAAAGCATCAATCTGCCGTTTATTCACTGTCATAGCATTTATGCAAAAAAAAAAAAAAAAAAAAAGAGGAAACGGGCTTGATTCCTGCAATTTTACTGAAATAGGTAGCAGGGTTCCTTAGACCAATTCGATGTCTTTTCACTTAGTATAATGATGAAAATAGTTTAGTACAAGGCATAAATTAAAACAAAGGAAAAGTACTTTTTCTTTTGTATTTCAAAAAATTAGACTATTAGCTATTACAGAGCTCTTTAATTTTATGGATTTGAGTAGTAATAGCAAAGCTTCCCTTGTGAATTTCCTGTAACTTATACTACATTAAAGAAATGGACGTTTCTTACTTCAATCAAAAAATTTTTTGAGAGGAATCAAAATGCTTTATTTTTATTCGTTTCTGCTCTTTACCACAAGCAAATGTTTAAGAAAAGAAACTGTATCTTGTTTATCCCTCTAATAACTGAACACATTTTTATCTTTTATATAGAAACATAATATACTGTTTTAATAGGTGCTAATACAGATAATATCTTTGAGTTTATAACTCATGTAGGATATGCTTGTAAATATCTAATTTTGACACTAGATAGCTTTTTGTTCGTTTTTACCATGTATTATTTTTGTTTTGATTTTTGTCTTGATAGATTTATTGTATCCTAGTCACTGGATCTTTAGTTTTCTTCACTGAAATCGTTGAAAACTAATACTATATTAATGTTGGGTTGTAAATTTAGGACTTAGACATGAATGAGATTATAAATGCTTGTCGAAGATAAAGTATGCCTAATAGTTTCGTTTCAGACCAAGATGGTCATTCATATTTTAATATCTAAATTGATCAGAACTCTGGTATGGTAGGAAATAATGTTGCTGCAGGTTTGTAAGTTACATTTCGTTTGCAGGCATAACGTTAGCAATAGTGAAGCTGCTCTGCCATCTAGTGATGGCTTGCAGATATATCCACTTGTTCAGGGTGCATTTTCCAAAGGTGCTATTTTTAGCAAGACTGCCCTGCAGCAAGCTGACCTAATGCTTTGACATAGTAATAATGCAAAAAGAAGAAATTTCACCTTTTCTTCATGGTGTTATTGATTTAAAAAGACTCAATATAAATAACATTCATAAAGCAACAAAGACAAAAAAAAACAAAGCTTAAAGTAATGAAGTATTCTTGATATTTTAGAAGAGAAAAGGATCAAACAAAACGAATCAAAAATGAGAAAAATAATTCTTTCGTCTACTACTTGAAACTTACAAAGAAAAGCAAAAAAAAAAAAGTTTTAAAAACTCTTAGTTAAATGTTTTGGGGAGGTAGATATTTGACTTATTTCTGGAAATAATACCTCCATTTTTAAGATACCTATGAGGGTCTCTATGAGTCAGAATCGACTGGATGGCAACAGGTTTGGTTTGTTTTTTTGGTTAGTCCCTGAGTAGATTCATCTGCTCTGCTGTTTCTGTTCCTGTGCCTTTAGGAGCCAACCATTTTATTATCAGCACCTGTTTTACTCATACTCGGCGTAACTTTCAGATTCCCTCTGTTGTTGATCTTCTCATTGCCATTGCTGTCAGTGGTTTGCCTTTCCTCTTACCTTTCCTGAGTATGGCTGTTTCAGAAACTAGTTTTAGGAAGCATTCGACACCAGGAGAAAATACCTTTGTGTCCCCCAAAAGCTGTATATAGCGTCTTTGATCTTAGGTAATGAACCGAAAAATACGTTATTATATTCTTTCTTAGTCTGAATAAGTAGGGTTCTGAAAATTTCAAGTAGAATTCACTTGTTGAACTGTAACATCTCATAGTATTTATAAATATAGTTTAAAAATTCAGACATTAAAAATAGTTAATCTCAGAATTAAATATGCCAGGATTTGAATGGTGGGTGTGGGAGGGGCTACTTATTCATCAAAGTTCAAGAAATAAAAAGTTAGGTTTGATTTTCTTTAAAATGTAATTTTGAATCTTTAAAGAACAGAGATTCTAAATATAGGAAAATAGAACTAGTCTTTCCTTAGTATAAAGATAAAAGCAGCCTAAAAAAATAAAGATGCCTGAAAGCTGCTGGCTTTGATAATGCTATCCTGCAGTTGTGGTAATAGTTTTTCTGGCCTCAACTATTAAAACAAATTGAAACTGCTCAACTTGAGTAACTAAAATAAGAATTTTTTTAAATTGCAATTTCAAACAACTAAAGACATTATAACAGTGACTAGATGGACAGAGAGCAAAGAAGGGAATGTTGGATGTTCTGAGTCTTTCCTTGAGTTTTCCAATTAGAATGGAATAAAATAGCTTCCTGTTAGAAACCTTACTTTTTTCTTTGGCAAAATTAAGTATTTAGGAAAAAGTTAGCTTGGCCATCCTGGGCCAGTACTTGGTTTTCCTTTCACTGTTATGCTGCTCATGTATGCTAAAGGTGTCAAGATACATAGTATGAAACAGTAAACTATTGTATTTTTTAAAAGAGCTTAGCTATTTTTCAGATATTTTGAAAGTGGAATTATTCTTCTTTAAATATCTTATTACTGAAAATTCTTCCTAATGTGCTATGGTTTTGATTAAAGCCCACTTGGCGGGGGGGTGGGGGGGAGAAGAGTTTATGTATAGCAAATTACAAATATGCAAAGGCCGTTTATAACATGATTTTAGTTTTTTACTTAATATTGGTTACAGAAACAAAAATGGTCACCATTTTTTAGGGAATTAAAGATAAGGAAGGGGTTGTTAAATTTATTATAAATTCCTCATACAGGTGGGATGGTTTGTGTTAAGTATGCATTAGTACGTCTTCATGTTTTTGAACACCTTATCACTGGGTGATGTTCAGGAATAATGAGTGTTATGTTTTATATCAGGTGTAGACAAACTTATTCTGTAAAGATCCAGGTAGTAAATATTTCAGTCTTTGTAGGCCACACAGTCTCTCTAACAGCTACTCAGCTCTGCTTTTGAGATATGATGGCAGCCATAGACAGTGCAGAAGTTAATGAGTGTGGCTGTGCTCCAGTAAAACTTTATTTGCAAAAATAAGTGCCAGGCTAGAACTCCTGTTCTGTATGAACATGGTCACCACTAGATAGTTTTTAAGAGATCCAAAGGGTAGAGGATTAAGAACAGTATTTCTCCAACTGTGTTCTGCGGATTACTGATATGAGAATACTGGGAGTTACCCCACTCCTAGTATATCAGAGTTTCTGGAGGGTGAGGGGCTGGAAACCCTCTGTGGTTTTTGTGGGGTCTTACAAACTAAAGCTTGAGAACTATTGGCTAAGATTGCTAATAGCATTCAGCAACAAATATTTGGTACACCCCGCACTGGGGTTACTGAATTGAACCAAATAAATAGAAATCCTTGTCTTCATAGCACTTAGAGTCTACTAAAGGAGACCCAGTAAACAAAGTAAAAAATTATTTTAAAATATGCCACATACTACGTGTGATAAGGGCTAGGAGTGAAAATGAAATACGAGAAAGATAGGTGGTGTTGGGAAGTTTGGGATAGGGCGGCTAGGGAAGGACTGATGTCATATGAGTGAAGATCTGAAGGAGGTGAGGGAACAAGGCATTCAGGTAGCTAGAGGAGGAATGTTTTAGGTTGAGGGGCAAACAAGTGCAAAGGCCCTGAGTTCAAATCATGACTGACTTTTTCAAGAGACAGCAAAAAAGTCTGAGTAGCTGAAGTGGGGAGAATAATTAGATATGAAATTATAGATAATAGAAGGCTAGATCAAGTAGAACCTTGTAAGTCACTGTAAGAACTTTGGGTTTTACACTGGAGGGTTTTAAGAAGGTCATTCTGGCTGCTATGTTGAGAATAGTCTGTAGGGGGGAAGGGTGGAAACAAGGAAACCAGTTTGGATGCTATTGCTAAAGTTTGGCAAGAGTTTATTATGGCCTGGATTGAGGTGGTAGCAGTGGTGTGAAGTGGCTGGACTGTAGATGTATTTTGAAGCTAGAGCCAACAGATTTGGATATAAGTTGTGAGAGAAAAAAGACATGTCAAGGACTGCGTGACTTTTGGCCTGTTAACTGGAAGAATGAATTGGACAATTACTGGGGTAAGTAAAATTTCCAGAGGAGGCTGAGGGGGATATGAGAAGCTCAGTTTTGAACCTGTTAAGATCCAGATGGCTATTACTTATTCAAGAGATGTTGGGTAGGGAACAGAATGTCAGAGTGTGGAGTTTTAGGGGTGAGGCCCAGGCTAGACATGTAACTTTGGGAGTCATTAGCCTATGGATAGTATTTAAAGCTATGGGCCTGGATAACATCACCAAAATAGTGAGCGTAGATAGAGGCAAGAAGCTGTACCAGGATGGATCTTGGGGCACTCTGATGTTAAGAAGTCAAGGAGATGAGAGAAACCGATAAAGAGGAATGAGATAGGAAGAAAACTAGACAGCGTGGTATCCTGGAAAACAAATGAAGAAAATGTTTCAAGGAGGAGAATGATCAACTGTGTTAGATGCTGCTACAGTTGAAGTTAGTCGAGGACTAAGAATTGACCATTGGATTTAACAACAAGATGGTCATTGGTGCCCTTGATAAAGCCAGTCTCAGTGCAGTGGTGGGGATGGAAGCCTCATAAAAGGGGGTTTAGGATAAACTGGGGAGAGAGAAATTGGTAGCAATGGAGTTTTGCTTTAAAGGGAGAGTGAGAAATGAGGCAGTAGCAGCTGGAGAGAGAAGGGGGGTGGTCAAAGAAGTTTTGCTGGGAACAAAGTGTTGGGTATTACAAACTGCTCATCCCTGCCGAGGGACAGAAAACAGCTCTGCTGGCATCTGTGGGAGGGGAGAGTATAGACTATTGCCAGGTATCATCCATTCTCCCGAGCAATCATAATCTTACATATAAGAAATAATTCCAGGGAATAGAGCAATCAGATACCCTCAAGAAACAGTACAATAGAATTAATTACTTAGAATGACTGCAAATGTGAATGCTACCTGTTTTCTGTCATTTTTATATTTTGACATTAGTAAATATTTTTCCACTTGAATTTGCCTTATCAGTTTTATTGTGTACATGTATCTATTTAAGATACACATGTTTCACAATGTGTATTTTAAAATGGAGATGCAAAAATAACTTCAGTTAGTACAACCTATAAAGGAGCCCTGGTGGCACAGTGGTTAAGTGGTCAGCTGCTAACCAAAAGGCCGGCGGTTCAAACCCACCAGCTGCTCCATGGAAGGAAGATGTGGCAGTCTGCTTCCGTAAAGATTACAGCCTTGGAAACCCTATGGGGCAGTACTGCTCTGTCCTGTAGGGTCACTATCACTATGAGTCAGAATCAACTCCATGGCAGTGGGTTTGGTTTTGGTTTAGCACAATCTGTATCCTCTCATCTTGTTTATGTTTATACTCTGTAGCGTTAGTCAAATTACTAAACTCTAGTTTCAAAATTAACTTTTTAAAATCAATAATTTTTGTAAAAATCTGCTCTGTATAAAGATGGTCTTATATAGTTCTGACATGAATTGAGTAGCCTAAATATAGACTCCATGTTTGTGGGGAAGTAACTGAACAAATATGAGCATATCATTTCATTTCTAAGGAAAGTAAAAATATGTATAATCTGCCACTTGTATCAGAAGATGGTGAGCATGAGCCAGTTTCATTAACATATGTTATCTCTGCATGCAAATTTGAGAGGACTGTTCTTTAATCTGTATAAACTTTGCTAGCGTATCAAGATATCAAAAGGGTAAGAACTAAGTGGCATGTTTTTTGCAATGATACATTTAGGTGAATTAAAGTACCTGTCTCCCAGCACTCTCATCCAGACCAAGTTTACATGGCAGTGTGAAAATAAAATAGGGGAAGAATACTTTTGTATTCTTTAATGAATAGTTAAGAGTGGTTTTTAAAAATTAGTTTATTAAGTTTTAGCTTCTATTTTAATTGCGTCAGCCTGTTGTCTTATCCTAAATTATAAATCCTAAATAATATTTTCATACTCCATGTGGGAGACCTGGTTTTGATTCCCAACTAATGTACCTCATGCACAGCCACCATCTGTCTACTGGTAGAGACTTGTGTGTTGCTATGATGCTGAACAGGTTTCAGCAGAAATTTCAGACTAAGACGGACTAGGAAAAAGAGACCTGGTGACCTACTTCCAAAAATCCACCAATGGATTACAACAGTCCGCAACCGGTCATGGGGATGGCACAAGACCGGGCATCATTTTGTTCTGTTGTGCATGGGATTGCCATGAGTCAGGGGTCCACTTGACAGCAGCTAACAACACAACAACAGCTGTTATTTTGTAATGTGTGTTGATCTGTCCTTGTGACATCAGTCACTAATGAGAGGCAGCACAAGAGCCAGATTCAGCTTATGTAGAACTCCAGCTACTTGTCTCACAGACACACACACACACATGTATTTCTGAATATAAATTCATGTAAAATAAACTATTGATGTTTTTCTAGACTGTTATTCAAACTTTTGTAGTGTATTAGACCAGCAGATAGTATAGTCTGCATTCACAATCCAGAAGTCCATTGCCATACACCCTACAGCCGAAGACTATATGGTAATGAAGGCTTGAGAAATAGTCTTGTCTTCTTGAAGAGGCCCATAATGTGAGTGACCAGTATTGATGCTTAGACTAAATCCATATCAAAAGAGGCAGTCTGCTTATAATTCTGTGCTGTATTGGGTTAGCCTTGCCAAAATAACATAAAGGAAACTGAATTTGTTATTACTTTACAGTTATTTTATGTGAGTTATTTTAATTAAGTGTTCATGATGATAGGATAGCTAAGATGTATGGGAGATAATGACATATTTATGCTTATCAGCAGAATATGCCAGCACAAATATATCATTTTGTGAGCTAAATTAGTTTAGTACTTGTTGGAATTAAAGTGTGTTAATCAAGAGTGTCTTATCACTGTGGTGTCCGTAATTTCTGATGGAGATGTTCGTGAAAAACAGAAAAGACTAAACAAATTAAGATATATGAATTGTAAAGTAACTTTGACAAAATTCATTTGATGTATAATTTATGCTTCATTACTTTTCTTCAGAATACTGATGAAGCATCTCGTGGAATTTTCAACATAAAAACGTGAACATTCTTACCGTATGAAAGATGGCAGAAATAAGGAATGCACAACACTGTAGTAATCTTTTGAAATAATATTCCCCACATTGTTTATTATTAATAGCACATTATTTGAAGAAAGTTAAAACATTTAAGTAAAAAAAAAAAAAGATTTACTCCTAAGTAAAATATAGAATAGCAAAATGTGGAGTAGAAATCTAAATAGAGAAAATCATGTACAATAAAGAAAATAAAATTGACTAAAAGAGAAAGGACACAGAATGAGTAAAAAGCAATATTTAGTTTTAAAAAAAAATTGTGCTTTTGGTTAAATCTTATAGTAAATGTATTTTTATTAACTTTCCAGGATTATGAATAAACAATTAAATACTGCCTTGTTTATCATTTTCTAAAATTATGTTCGGGAGAAGTTTTTTCCTTTGAAAAATTCTAGAATAATTTTTGTCATAGTACTGTGGCTTAAACTGCATGTGTCTGCTTAAAAACAGCACATTGGCAGTATGAGAAAAAAGATTAAGTCTGTGTTTAAAGCCATGTTTGTATAGGACCAAGTGAGGTATGTATTTGATCCTTATATAATTTGATATAATTACTGAAGATAACCCATATTTTTCCAGGCTGTATTTCACTTCTTACTTTGTGTTTTTGCTTAGATGTTGACAAAAGCAAATTACCTTTTGGCAAATACCATTTTCTTACAGGTTTTTGGACTAAAGATAGTTGTGTGCTGAAGACAGTACAATATTAAGAAAGCAGACTAATGAGTTTAATATTCTTACTTAAATGCTCAGCCTTTTCTTAATGGAAGTAAAAACTGTAAGCCAGAGCATACTGTTTCTGAGACCTGAGGGTTATAACTTTTTGACTCTATTTCACTCTAAAGAGATTAGTATCCCATCTATAACCATAGCACTATCTGAGACAAACAACTGAGAGATGAGCTGCTGTATGGAATTATTAGCAGTTGTCATGGCTAGTCTGTACTTGAGAAAAAGATTAATAAAGTTATCATGCTTTTTGTGCCAAATCATACATAAATTAACTTGGCATCCTTTTATATTAAATAGTGGTTGCAAAATACTGCTACTCTGTAAAACTGTCTGAGAATCCTTATTTTCAACCCTGCCACTCCAGAAACAGAAAAATCTTAAAGCAATAGGAGAGAATAAAAGGCATTTTTATAACATCAGAGCCCTGGTGGCACAGTGGTTAAGCACTCAGCTGCTAACTGAAAGTTCAGCAGTTCGACCCACCAGTTGCTCCGTGGTGGAAAGACGTGGCAGTCTTCTTCCATAAGGATTACAGCCTTGGAAACGCTATGGGGCAATTCAACTCAGTCTATAGGGTTGCTATGAGTCAGAGCTGAATCAACGGCAATGGGTTTGGTTTTTTTTATAAGGTCTCTTATATGTTGATGATAATGGATATTATAATTACATTCAGTATCATTTTGGGGTTACTCACTCTTTGTTCTTTACCTACTCTTATTCTTACCTTCCTCTGGAAGTTATAATTTATCCTGTTTAAACAAGCAGGATTTTCCCCTCTAGACATATTTTATAAGCACTAGACAACCATTGGGGCACTGGTAGTGCAGTGGTTAAAATCTCGGCTGCTAACCAAAAGGTCAGCAGTTTGAATCCACCAGCTACTCCTTGGAAACCCTGTAGGGCAATTCTACTCCGTCCTGTAGGGTTGCTATGAGTCAGAGTCGATTGGACGGCACTGGGTTGTTTTTTTTTTGTTTTTTTGTTTTTTTTTGACAACCATATAAACTATTCTAATCCTGTGATTTACTCTTCACAATATCAACTGATGCAACCTATTTTTAATAAGACAAATAAATTGGTCAAGTTTTATACAAGAGAATCAAGCTTTATGACATCTTTTTCTGGCTTTTAGAGGTTCCCATCAACCTTGTTCTTCCACTCGGTGTACCACTACTGAACTGTCCAAATGGTTATTGAGTAGTTGGCTCTGTATATTCTAATTCTCTTAGAATGTGCTAGCTGCTGCTTTCTCTTCTTCATGAACCTCACTGCAAATTATCACATTGTAATGGACAGTTTTATTATAATGATAGTACTCTACTAATAATACTACATACTTTTATCACCATTCCCACCCATCTTTTAGTATTACTCCCTGTTGGCCTTTGACTTAAAAAAACAAATAACTAAAGATTGCATATATTCTTTTCAAAAACTCTACCAGAAAAAGTTCTAGAAAACAACAGTAAAGCTTTGTAAACTTATTTTATTTCAGTTGTCTCGTTTCTTTTAGAGGGGGAGTCAAGAGCATATGCTGATTACTGCTTTATGTGCAAATTAACTTGCTTACCTAAAATACCACTGCCTTTTCAGCTTTTTGTGGTTGAATGGTAGCAAGGGTAAAGAATTATGCATTAAGTGAATGGTTGCACAGTTATTGGGGGACCTAGGAGGAAGTGCCAAGTCAGGCAATTTATTTATGGTCAGTTGGTCATAAGAATGCAGTCTTGGACCTTTCTTTATCAGATAAAGGTATTACTGTAGCAGTATGTTATAAAGGTTAGAATACTAGAATTGCTGTTAAGAGATTTGGTCTTCGTTTTTCTTTTACGTAAAATTACATTGACCTAGTAAACTGTAAAAAGTAAAACTTTCTGCTCTGAAAAGCATCATAAAGGCGTATAAACCAACACCAAACCTGTTGCCATCATAGTGACAGAGTAGAACTGCCCCATAGGGTTTCCAAGGAACAGCTGATGGATTCAAACTGCTGACCTTTTGGTTAGCAACCAAACACTTAACCACAGTGCCACCAGGGCTCCCATAAAGGCATATTAAAGTAAAATTATATAAGTCAAAATTTATTTAAATGTACAATACAGAACTTGTAAAATTTCAAACAAGTAATGTTGTGAAGTAAAAAGTCATTTTTTAAGTGAATGATCACTCTCTGAATTGTTTTGAAAGTTCGTATTTTCTTAAATTTGGTAAACATATATATCAGTCATTTAAAAAAGACTTTTTTTTAAAAAAATTAGAAGAGAATTTCATGGGATAATTTTGTCTTCCAAAAAGCAATAGAAGTCCAAAACACTTTGAATTAAGTAATGCTGTATAGTTTTATGTTTTAGAACATAGTTGAGACTTAAGGTTTTTTGAGGTATAACTGTCCTAAACGTTACATTAGTCCATTCTATGGAAGTTAGTGTTCTCTTCCTCATTGATTTATTCTAAATTGTGCTCATAAAATAAAATACAGTATATAGAAAATGTTTAAGTGATTGACATTTTAAAGAAACAGACTTTTTAATGATTTTAAAATTTCTTTATTATCAATTTGTCCTTCAAGACTAAGATTTAGAGAGTTTTTAAAGCCAAGTGGGAATATTTAAAATAAGATAGAAGGTGATTTATACATTGCTACACATTTTTAAAAATTGTAAGAATTACCAGGTTTACTTTATGGACTAATGACTTTGTCATTAAGGTATTTAGTTATTCTGATAATATAGTAAATAATTTTTGTCCTTTGAGCTGGGTTCCTCTGAAGTGGGTTTCCTTCATACCAAAACACATAAGTCATCCTTTTCATAATCAAAGCATTTAAAAATGTAAATGTCCTTTTCTCTTAAATTCTTTGAAATTTTAAAAGAAATATTTTCAGTGAAAGGTAATGTTTTACCATATTTTGAGAATTCTTAAATTCTCAAAAGTCCTGGTGATTTTTTGGGAAGCTCAAATATATTTTCTAACCAATGTTTTAGACTTCCTTGAATATACTTTAGCATTCATAGCAAATGTTAATTTTTTTTAATTTAAAAATTAAGTTTTCTTGTGGGCAGTTTCTTCAGTCTACTTTGTCTGAGGCATAAAATGTACTGAGAAAAAATAGTGGAAAAAGATGGAAATTTGGTTGAAGTTGGGAAGCAAGCAGAGAGTTGGGGACCTCATACCATCAAGAAAGCAGTGCCAGGAGCAGAGCGCGTCCTTTGGACAGGGGTCCCTGTGACGAGAAGCTCCTAGTCCAGGGGAACACTGATGAGAAGGCCGAGAGAGAGAAAGCCTTCCCTTGGAGCTGATACCCTGAATTTGGACTTTTAGCCCACTTTGACTGTGAGGAAATAAACTTTTCTTCGTTAAAACCATCACTTGTGGTATTTCTGTTACAGCAGCACTAGGTGACTAAGACACCGAGCATAATGTCCTTCTCCAGGGACTGATCCTTCCAGATAACATGTCCAAACTTTGTGAGATGTAGTCTCACCCTCCTTGCTTCTAAGGAGCATGCTGGTTGTTCTTCTTCCAAGATAGATTTGTTCATTCTTCTGACAGTCCATGGTATATTCAATATTCTTCCCCAACACCACAATTCAAAGGTGTCAGTTCTTATATCTTCCTTATTCATCATCCAGCTTTCACATGCATATGAGGTGATTGAAAACACCATGGCTTAGGTCAGGCGCACCTTAGTCTTCAAGGTGACGTCTTTGCTTTTCAATACTTTAAAGAGGTCTTTTGCAGCAGGTTTGTCCAATGCAACGCATCTTTTGATTTCTTGACTGCTGCTTCTGTGGGTGATGATTGTGAAAGATGTTATGTGGCAGTTACAATTAACAGATTAGTTGCAAACGTAGAAATATAAATTAATCTTAAAAACATAATGTTTAGTAAAAAACATACAATGAGATATATAACATTTAAGTAAGTTAAAAAGTACTTGTTTTCTTTTGTACAAGAAGACACACAAAAAGATATTAATTAAACACATGAAATATTCGCTAAACGGGAAAGAGAATGGGAGTAAAATACGGGATTAAAATTACCAAAGACATGGTTTTACATGGACCGATGATTATATATGCTGTGAATTGAGGACTATGGTTAACTCACCTTCTGAGATTAACTGAGTTAATCTGAGTTAAGGACAAAATAAAGAGAGAAAAGAAATTGAAAAGAAACTAGCAAATATGCTTACTCATGTATGTAACTCTCAGTGATCTTTAAAACTATAATGCTAGCCCTGATTTTCGGTTTTCGCTTTGGGATAACGACTGGTTTTTATCAACAGGGAAGGGGCAAACGAGAAGTCTTTTCATTCGCTTGTGAACACTGTTTTTCTTTCTTTTATTCTGCAAATAGTCAGTAGCACAAATGATGAAAAGAAAGGAGATTGGAGTTCTCTCCTAACCTATGACAACTATTAAAAAAAAAACCAACCTTTTAAGTCAAGTTTATCAAGTTCTTTTGCTCCTCCTCAGAGAAGCCAGAGATAGATACAAAATCCTTGAAGGTATATGTAATCTCATCTGATCTCTTGTAAGCATGTAATAGTTATACAGTGAAAGAAATATTGTAGTCACTTCATAAATGCTTAATTGTTTTGGGGAAAATGTATTGAAAAGTTTTTTTTTAACAAGAGGGCATAATTCTGTTTTCTCCTAAATTATATTCTCTCAATAGATTTCATCATTTGGCTTTGAAGTATTAAATTCTAGATGATCAAAACCACCCACATGAAAATAATTTTAATATAAAAATAGTTCAAATTTTAATATTTGATACATGATATAATTCAACTTCATTGATATAGCCAATCTAAAATTGATCATCCAAAAACAGGTGTTTCATTCTACATAATATACTTAAGAACAATGGAAAGGTTTTGGTTTTTCTTCCACATTTTGCCATCAAACCCCAAAATTCATGTCATCATAAGTCACCCCTAAGTAAGGTGACCTTTTTCTTTGGCTCTAGAGAAATAACCCTTGGAGTAATTGGGGTGCCTTGGTCTGGGACTTCTAGTCCACACCTGAGGATTTGTGCTAGCAAGTGCGGCCTGGGTAGAGCAGAAAAGACACACCTAGAAGGACCATATCAGCTAGCCTCAGGAGGCGTGATTTAGCCTATCAGGCAGGACTGGCCAGTAAAAACCCAGAACACTAAGGCTCAAGGAACTTCCAAAGGGAGGGTGGTATGTCCTCTTTGAGACATGGCAGTTCTACATTGGGAACCTTCCCAGACCTCAGCCATGCATCTTTTCCTTATGCTGATCCTTATTTATATCATTTTACTATAATAAAAGCGGTTGGCATAAGTATAATATCTTCGTTAAATTCTGTCAGTCATTCTATTGAATTAATGAACCCAAGGACAGTGTCCTTTTAACTTGTAAGGTCTGACCTAGCCCCCGGTGGCCAGGGGCAGAGAGAGAGTGCACCATATAGGGGTTAATATCGGAAGTGATGGAGAAGTGGACAGGTGGAGACTCCATCAGTGTCCCCATTTTGGGGATTGGATGCATGCTGATTGTTATCCGTGAAGCCATCATAGTGTCTAGTTTATGTCAGTACATATACTAGGATTAGAGGATCCAGAGATAAATATTGCATAATCCCTGCCCTCCAGGATCTCACTTTCTGATAACACAAATACACATTTCATTATATTGCAGTATACGAAGTCCTCTGTGACGGGTCTGAACAAAGTGCTAAGGGAGTAGTGTGGAAGGAGCCAACAGAGATTTTTAAAGAAGGAAGTGACATTTAAACTGGCTTTTGTGGGATTCATAGAAATTTACTAGGCAGAGAGAAGAGACTATAAAGTAATCTCAAGAAGTGGAGGGTATTTTGTTATGGATGAATCGTAGTTTTTAAGTAATAACAGTTAAATGCTCAGCTGCTAACCGAAAGGTGACAGTTCGAACCCACCCAGCCACTTCACAGAAGAAAGTCCTAATGATCTGCTTCCGTAGAGATTACAGCCAAGAAAACCCTATGGGGTAGTTCTCTTCTGTCCTGTGAGGTCCCTGTGAGTCAAAATCAACTCTATAGCACCTAACAACAACAGAAACATTAACAATGTTAGAAAATTTTAACAATATTAACATTTGAGCAATGTATCATTTAAGATGCACAGTTTTATCATACATACCTTAAAAGAAGATAGTACTTAAAATTGTTCATATCACCTGGAATTTCAGTCCTAGTAAATTATTTATAAAACAGTTCCATTGAGGGATCTAGGATTTTCAGAAGGACAGAACTGTACTGAGCAATCTACTTCCAGCTAATGTGAGGGAAGATAAAGAGCTGGTTCTTTCTAATTCTTAGGGAATTGAGATAAAGCCTAGGGCTTATAAAAGATCACATAAGAAGACAGAAGCTACTACTTTCTACTAGCAGAAAGGACAAGGAATAAAGGAAAATCTCTCTTTTAGGAAAGCAGAAGTTTAAAATTCCACGAATAATGCTTGATACAATGGATAATAATCCCTTAAAATTTAATGACTTTCATTCTGAAATAAATTACGATTCTAAAAGATACCATCTTTTCTTAAAAAGACTACTTGAGGGAAATGAGCTGAACACTTGGTTTGTATTTCAATTAGAGTCCTTTTTTTTTTAAGTCACCAAATATTTATTGATTTTTTGGTTTTGTATATGTTTTTATTCCTTCCACTTTGGTTTGTCCCATTTTTCTAGACAGATGACTGAAACATGTAGAAATGAGAATTTATACCTCTAAATGTGGTTTTCACATGCCAGGGTACTAACTATGCTATCCAGTTTATCTTACATCATAAAGCAAAGAATTTTACCCTGTGGGTTTTGCCTAATTTTGGAATTTTTTTTAAAAAGCATAACCTTGATTTTTTCAGTTATTCTTAGCTACTACTTGTTCTATCAAGTAGGTGTGCTGCAATATGACTTCTGAGGGTAGGCACAAGATTGAAATATTTTCCTGTATTTCATTAATACTTGCCATTTGGTGAAGAGAACATTCTGTTTGTTCCAGATTTGTGGACTGATATAGAAAACAATTTTTCTGGATAATTGTTTCTTCTATTATTTACAAGACTAGGAAACTTGAAAAATCCTCAGCAGAGGGCAGGGATCTTTATCTGCTTTGTTCACTGATATATCCAGCCATCTAGAACAGTACCTTTGCAACTGTATAACAAATATTTGTTGATTGAATAAATTTCTAGCATACCTTCTAATCACTAAGTATAGCTTTTTTATTTTCCCGATTCACCTATTTCTTCTTTAACTAGATTATCCTTTTTCTGTAAAAGCATAGGAGTAATTTTCTGCAGCTCCTTGATGAAGATGGTTTGTGCCTTAGGACCAAAACGCATTTTTAGAACATATACATGTATCCCTCTCCCTAGTCAACACAAACACTTCAAATATTTATGTTGTTGTTAGGTGCCTTTGAGTTGGTTCTGACTCATAGCAACCCTATGCACAACAGAACAAAACACTGCCCAGTCCTGGCCATCCTCACAGTCTTTGCTTTGCTTGGCCCATTGTTGCTGCCACTGTGTCACTCCGTCTCATTGAGGGTCTTCCTCTTTTTTGCTGACGCTCTGCTTTACCAAGCATGATGTCCTTCTCCAGGGACTGTTCCCTCCTAATAACATGTCCAAAGTATGTGAGATGTAGTCTCACCATCTTTGCTTCTAAGGAGCATTCTAGTTGTACTTCTTCCAAGACAGATTTGTTTGTTCCTTTAGCAGTCCATGGTATATTCAGTATTCTTCGCAAACATCACAGTTCAAAGGTGTCAATTCTTCCTCTGTCTTCCTTATTTATTGTCCAGTTTTTGCATGCATATGAGGCAATTGAGAACACCATGGCTTGGGTCAGGCACACCTTAGTCTTCAAGGTGACATCTTTGCTTTTCAAAACTTTAAAGAGGTCTTTTGCAGCAGATTTGCCGATTGCAATGCTCTTTTGATTTCTTGATTGCTGCTTCCATGTGTGTTGATTGTGGATCCAAATATAAATGAAATCCTTGATAACTTCAATCTTTTCTCCATTTATCATGAAGTTGCTTATTGGTCCAGTTGTGAGGATTTTTGTTTTCTCTATGTTGTGTAATCCATACTGAAGGCTTTGGTCTTTGATCTTCATCAGTAAGTGATTGAAGTCCTCTTCACTTTCAGCAAGCAAGGTTGTGTCATCAGCATAACACAGATTGTTAATGAGTCTTCCTCCAATCCTGATACAGCATTCTTCTTCATAGAATCCAGCTCTTCTGATTATTTGTTCAGAGTACAGACTGAATAAGTATGGTGAAAGGATACAACCCTGACACACGCCTTTCCTGACTTTAAACCACGCAGTATCCCCTTGTTCTGTTCGAACAGATGCCTCTTGATCTATGTACAGGTTCCTCATGAGCACAACTAAGTGTTCTGGAATTCCCATTCTTCACAGTGTTATCCATAATTTGTTATGATCTACATAGTCCAGTGCCTTTGCATAATCAATAAAACACAGGTAAACATCTTTCTGGTATTCTCTGCTTCCAGCCAGGATCCATCCGACATCAGCATGATATTCCTGGTTCTACGTCCTCTTCTGGTTCCAGCTGGAATTTCTGGCAGTTCCCTGCTGATATACTGCTGCAGCTGCTTTTGAATGATCTTTGGCAAAATTTTACTTGCATGTGATATTAATGATATTGTTAGATAATTTCCACATTCGGTTGGATCAGGTTTCTTTGGAATAGGCATAAATATGGATCTCTTCCAGTCAGTTGGCCAGGTGCCTGTCTTCCAAATTTCTTGACATAGATGAGTGAGCACTTGTAGCAGTGCATCCATTTGTTGAAAACACCTCAAATGACATTCTGTCAATTCCTGGAGCCCTGTTTTTTGCCAATGCCTTCAGTGCAGCTTGGACTTCTTCCTTCATTACCATCGATTCCTGATCATATGCTACTGCCTGAAACGGTTGAACGTCAACCAATTCTTTTTGGTATAGTGACTCTGTGTATTCCTGCTTTGATGATTCCTG
This sequence comes from Dugong dugon, assembly GCA_030035585.1. Classification (NCBI taxonomy): domain Eukaryota; kingdom Metazoa; phylum Chordata; class Mammalia; order Sirenia; family Dugongidae; genus Dugong; species Dugong dugon. The sequence continues at coordinate 86,143,457 of CM057460.1, read as the reverse complement.
CGTCATTTAATATTTTTCCTGTAGAATCCTTCATTATTGCAACTCAAGGCTTGAATTTTTTCTTCAGTTCTTTCAGGTTGAGAAATGCTGAGCAGGTTCTTCCCTTTTGGTTTTTGATTTCCAACTCTGCACATGTCATTATAGTACTTTACTTTGTCTTCTCAAGCTGCCCTTTGAAATCTGTTCAGCTGCTTGACTTCGTCGTTTCTTCCTTCTGCTTTAGCTATTTGACATTCAAGGGGAAGTTTCAGAGTCTCTTCTGACATCCATTTTGGTCTGTTCTTTCTTTCCTGTCTTTTTAATGACCTCTTGCTTTCTTCATGTGTCATGTCCTTGATGTCATTCCATAACTTGTCTGGTTTTCGGTCATTAGTGTTCAACACATCAAATCTATGCTCGAGATGGTCTCTAAATTCAGGTGGGATATACTCAAGGTCGTACTTTGGCTCTCATGGACTTGTTCTAATTTTCTTTAGTTTCAACTTGAACTTTCATATGAACAATTGATGATCTGTTCCACAGTCGGCCCCCGGCCTTGTTCTGACTGATGATATTGAGCTTTTCCATTGTCTCTTTCCACAGATGTAGTCAGTTTGATTCATGTATATTCCATCTGGCAAGGTTCATGTGTATAGTCACCATTTATGTTGTTGAAAAAAGGTATTTGAAATGAAGAAGTCATTGGTCTTGCAAAATTCTATCATGCCATTTCCAGCATTGCTTCTATCACCAAGGGCCATATTTTCCAACTACCAATCCTTCTTCTCTGTTTCCAACTTTTGCATTCCAATCACCAGTAATTATCAATGCATCCTGATTGCATGTTCAGTCAATTTCAGACTGCAGAAGTTGGTAAAAATCTTCAGTTTCTTCATCTTTAGCCTTAGTGGTTGGTGCAAAAATTTGAATAATAGTCCTATTAACTAGTCTTCCTTGTAGGCGTATGGATATCATCCTATCACTGACAGCTTGTATTTCAGGGTAGATACTGAAATGTTCTTTTTGATGATGACTGCAATGCCATTCCTCTTCAATTTGTCATTTCTGGCATAGTAGACAATATGGTTGTCCAATTTAAAATGGCCAACACCAGTCCATTTCAGCTCACTAGTGCCTAGGATATTGATGTTTATGCTTTCCATTTCATTTTTGACAATTTCCAATTTTCCTAAATTCATACTTCATACATTCCAGGTTCTGATTGTTAATGGATGTTTGGATGTTTGCAACTGTTTCTTCTCATTTTGAGTTGTGCCACATCAGCAAATCAAGGTCCCAAAAAGCTTGACTCCATCCATGTCACTAAGGTTGACTCTACTTTGAGGAGGTAGCTCTTCCCCAGTCATATCTTGAATGCCTTCCAACCTGGAGGGCTCATCTTCTGGCACTATATCAGACAATTTTCTGTGGCTATTCATAAGGTTTTCATTGACTAATTCTTTTCAGAAGCAGATCACCAGCTTCTTCCTAGTCTGTCTTAGTCTGGAAGCTTAGGTGAAATCTGTCCGCCATGGGTGACCCTGCTGGTATTTGAATACCAGTGGCATAGCTTCCAGCATCACAGCAACATGCAAGCCTCCACAGTACAACAAACTGACAGATGTGTGGGGGTCAAATATTTATAGTGATATACTATATGCTAAACTTAATACTTAAAGGCAATTCTGAAAATAATTAACACAGTATTATGAGTTTTATTTTTTAATTTTATATGGGACTTAAGATATCGTCTGGTCCAACTCATTCATTTTAAGGTTGAGAACACTAAAGCTCTGAAACATTATTAGCTCAAGGCCACTCTGCTAATTAGTGGTGGTTGCAAAAACTAAAAACCAGGCCGCCAGCTCTTGGTCAAATCTTCTTTCCATACACATTATAAATAACTTTTGACTGGGAAGGCTTTTTCCAGTTGAAATATTGAGTCACTATCATGACTTCTTCAGGCAAATATTTTGATGCCCAAACTATTTAAAAAAAAAAAAAAGTCCTAAATACCGTATTTTTATGCAAATAATGTGCGCCTTCTAAGTCTGTTTGCCAGTTGCACCCTCCCTCCTGGAGATATTTTCATAAGCTTAGTATGCAAAATACCTCCTGGGGGGAGGGCAAAGTTGGCAAACAAATATAGAAGATACACATTATTTGCAGAAAAATACAGTATAAAGAGTAAGCACACTTTCATAGCCAAGGACCCTTTTGAAGAATCTGTGCCTTCCAGGTTGCTAATGCAGGGAGTAGGGATCTGCCCGTCAGTAGATATAATTTATATTATCCATAGGTAATCTCTTGGACAGATTATTACTTTTACCATAAAAGAATTTCAATTTGTTTTACCATCTTAAATTATATTTAAAAGCAAATTTAGAATCTGAATAGTCAAGTAGAGAATATTCTCATTTGCTAACATACATACTCTTGGGTTTTCTTATTTGTGGGTTCAAGCTAATGAAGTAGGCAGTTATCTAAAAATTTCAAAGTAGAGCTCGATCAGTGAATATGAAGAACTTATAGCAGCACTAATTTTTTTAATTGAAAATTCTTTTTACTATAGCAATTTGCATATTTAGATAAAAGTAGTAGATTTTTATCTAAATTGGAGTTTATCTAGATTAGAGTTTCTAAGTGATTTTTTTTCTCTTTCTTTTTTTTTTTTTTTTTTTTTTGCCAAAAAACCCCATGGATTTGTACTTCTTGGAGGAAGGCATAGAAGAGGACATAAATTTGCTAAAATGAGAATCTCTGTAGCTCTTTCCCAGTCTTACTCTCTAGGGACCTGTAGGTTCACAGCCACCACATTCAGTGCCCCTACCTCATAGCAGTCACTTGATGGGACCCCTCACAATTAGTTAGGAGTGTACAGACAGTCCCATTAAAATACATTAATTTACAGTACCATAGATTAGAGCAAAATTTTTCTCTTTTAAATATTCCATTAAATTAACACTAGTATTTTTACTTTCAGTAGAACATGCAAATATTTAGTGTTCTCTTTTAAATGAGGCACTTCTCAATATTTTTCTCAGCGTTTGTTATTTAGTAGTATCTATCTCTTCCTGGTATTCCATTTCAAAGTGATTTTATTATAAAGAGGAATGATTAGTAATCTATTTTTATTTCTCTACATTTCAAAAACTAAATCGGTGTTATATTTTGGATAAGGAAATGTATCATAAAATATCACTTTGTGAGAAAAAGGCAACCATTCCAAAACAAATGACACAATATTTAATTATTAATTTTAAATGAGTTCATATTTTAAAAGACAGTTTCACAAATATACTTAGGTGATTTTAAAAGGAAAAGGAAAATAGAAGGAGTGTGAATATTGGAATAAGTTTCTAGTTGGTAGTTAATTAACCCAATTTAGAGTTTCAGAAATGATAACCAAAAAGAGGCAATTTTGACCAAATATGTGAAAACTACAGGTTTTTAAATCAACTGTGTTAAAATTGGAAAATCCACTTATGTTTTATCAGCTGGAGGTGACAATATTTTCAGAATAATCTACTGTTTCTGTCCATATAAAATGGACTCCTGGGAGCACATTAACATGTAAGAACACAGTGAGCAAAAAGCCAAATTGTTTGCTTAACTCTAAAGTTCATCTTGCTAGTTTGTCAGACCCTTAAACAGATAATATAGAAAAATTCTATCGGCATAAATTTGTTAGGATTTTATTTTTCCAATGCTGCTTTTAAAACAGCCCTGGAAAGCATGTGTAACCATGAACTACAGCCTTAATTTCTTAAAAAAAAATTGTAAAAAATACATTATAAATGTAGAATTTAATTTTGTAAGAGCTCTATAGATTTAGCTTGATCATGCCTTTATTCATGTGCTATATATTAAATTGACTGTTAATTTATATTCATCTGTTATTAATATTTTACTTAATAATATTCAACCCTTTAGAGTTGCTGTTTGCTTATAAGCAAGGAATAATCTTACATTTCAGTAAATCATGTATTCAGATATAATTAAACAAAATTATATCCTGGTGATTTGCTATTGATTCTAGAAGAAAATTGTAAAAAATCGAATTTTTAATAATTTTGGATTTTTACTATTTGAATAATAGTAAACACTTTAAATGTTTGATTAAACTTCTAAGTTTGGTACCCAAGTCAGAGTAATCGAAAATATTCTCCTCCTACCCAACATTCAACAATCACTAAAATGATCCTTTTAGGACACTTTTCAGGCAGTTTCCGGACTGACTGTTTCAACACATCTCAGGAGCCACTGACTCATCTAACAGTATAAACTGAGTTGAGTTTTAGCATAAGGCCGTTTTATCTTCTATTACAAGAATATACTTCATAATCTACTAGGCTCATAAAATGCAAAGAAATTTCAACTTTAAAATCTGTAATAAATTTTGAATTATAACAAATCTGTAATGGAGGAAAGCCAAAGCTTTTCTCACCACAAATGACCCATGGAAGATAAATGTCTTTACCATTTTAAACAGAGCTACAAAAGAAAAGGTGAAGAAATTTGGCAACTTTGAGACTATTAAGGAAATAAGATAACCAAACTGGGCAATTCTGTCAAAAGTATATCCTCAGAAACTAATTTGTATGATATAACCAGTAAGCCTCCTCCTGAAGTCTTTCCTGAGATTGAATTACCTAAATTTCATAATCTTATTTTTTGCCAATTAGATATCCTTATCCTAATAATAATACATAAGTAGAAAAGATTTTGCTATAGTTATCGTACCATCGCTAATGTTTTTACATTTTCTTTGGAACATATTCCAGATATTCTTTAAAATATAAGATGATAATCATTCTTAAAATCATTTATTCTACCCAAAGCAGCCACATAGAGAAGTAAATTGATTTGTGTTTTGTATAGTTCTAAAATTTTTTTTAAGTAGTTAATGTATTTTCAATTTTGTATTTCACATTGTGCTTTCTGTTTTGTTTTGTTTTTATTTGTTTGTTTATGTCAATAGCCTTTTATGTCACCTCGGTACCCTGGAGGTCCAAGGCCCCCACTGAGGATACCTAATCAGGTAAGATTTATGTCCAATTTTAAGTTTGATTAAGAGTCAATAAAGAGCTTGGAAATGTCACAAACATTTCTTATCCAATAAAATTTTTAAAGTATCCTTTCTCTATTCTATGCAATGCTACTTTCATTACATATAATCTACTTCAGGAGTCAGCAAACTACAGTCCATAGGCTGGCTGAGTGTTCTTATAAATAAAGTTGTATTGGAATACAGCCACACTCATTGTATTGTCTGTGGCTACTTTTGCACTACAGTGGCAGAGTGATGACAGAGACCATATGTGGTCTGCAAGCCTAAAAAATTTACTATCTTGGTCTTCCTGGTGTTTAAATATCTGATCCATAGCCTTGTATATTACATAGATGTGAGGTTCCTGAAATCTGAAATAGCGAAATAAGAGATTCTTAAAAAGTTAGCAGATCAGTGGATTCTGCCTTATACTTTTAACCTAATTTAAAAAATAAATATATGTGATTTTGGTAAATGCTGATTATCTTCTTGTTTAAAGGATGGTATCTTAGGCTGGGTTCTCTGGGTTCTCTAGAGAAGCAAAACCAGTAAAGCATGTAAATATATAGAGAGAGATTTATATCAAACAAACAGTTCACACAATTGTAGAGGCTGGAACATCCCAAGTCCATGAATTAGGGTAGAGGCTTCTCCAGATTCACATAGCTGCGGGGGCTGGCGATCCCAAGATCGGCAGTTCAGAAAGCAAGACTCTGCTCACAGGCTGTGAAGATCAACAGATCCCAGGATCAGCAGATAAGCTGATAGCTCAAGTCCCAAGAACCAAAGGTCAGACAAACGGGAGGCAGCCTAAGGATTCAGAGTGAGCGAAAAGCCAGAACATCTGCTTATATTCGTATGCAGGCCACGCCCCCAAGGAAATTCCCTTTCAACTGATTGGCTAGTCACAGCAGATTCAGTCATGGGAGAGATCACATATAAACACTGAGAATCATGGCCCAGCCAAGTTGACACACAATCTTAACCATCACAGATGACAATGAAAATTTTTATGAACATATTTTGGTTTATTTTCATATTAGTTTCAATATCATGGCTATAACATTCATATCAAATAGTTTAAATAATGGCATACCAGGCATATAATTAGCCACTTCTAGAAGGGTTGGACCTATTAATGAATAAATTGTTGACCTAACAATAATCGTCCACCTTTGCTTTTTTAAGCTACAAGAGTCTGAGATTTCATAAACTTTTGTTCTTAGTCTTTATCAATATGTTTTTATTATGCTAAAAAGAATAAAATACAGTGTTTACTTTCAAGGATTTTACAGTTTAATGTGGCGATACAGTAAACATGACGTATGTGATGCAAGAAATTAAATGCTGGCTTGTATGGAATATTTACATCAAGACAATTGTCTTGTCACTTTCTCTAATTCTGTTATTTGTATACTTCAGCTTTATCCCAGATCTGATGTAAGCCCTGCCATCACAACTATTTTTCTTTCTCATTTTTATTCTCTTTCAATTTCCATTTCATTTCTGACCAAAAATGAAGCAAGAAAATTGTACTTCCTGAGACACTTAATAGCAATAGAATTTTGCTTCTCCTCTCCTCTTACTGGAAATGCAGAGCCCTTGAATTTGTCCCAGTTGAAGCAATATTCTCTGCTTCTAGTGCACAGTGAGGAGTGCCAGTACCCAGATTCACCCCCAAGGGAGAACTTTAAGTGGGAGATAGTGCTGGATCATCTCATGGTTTCAGTGCTTGCCAGTCTTCAGGTAGCAGCTGGAGCACTTTTCTTCAGACTGAATCTACATTCAGTGCATGGGGCCAGGGGAAAATGGCATGAAATAGGAAAGGGAAGCGCGCAGATGCCAAGTGTTCCAACATATGGGAATTTTATTTTCTCTGTGGGTGAACCTGTATATATTGACAGTCACATCTACTTATATACAGTGAAGCCTGTGAGAGCCAGAACTCAATGGGACTGCCTTGTTTTTCCAGGTCTCGAAAGTTTTCCACCTTTGACAGGGTGGAGTCTTACCACTTTTCTAACACTCTCTGTTAGTGGAAAATATTTTTGTTTTCCTTCTCTGACATGTTTCTGCCTCACACAGGTTCTAGCTTTCATAGATTTGACTGTAGGTGCCTGAGTCTTTTAAATTTCTTTTTAAAGAGCAGAAATTTACATCTTTCATTGGAGTCTTCATGATGTTTAAATATCTCACGCATAGTCTTGTATATTACATAGGTGTGAGGTTCCTGGAAATCTGAAATAGGGAAATGTGAGATTCTTAGGAGGTTTTTTGACTCTGTGTATTACAAATCACTGATGAAAAATGTGATAGAATTATTGGAATTGTGACATTGTTGGAATGCCTGCTGTGTGTTCGGTGCTCTGCTAGGTTTCATATACACAGAGTAATAAAATGTAAGACTCACTTTCAGGAAGAAGAGTAAGTTTGTTGTGGGGGTGTGAAACTGTAAAAGTAGATTGTTTGAATTTTGTTAAGAATAAGTGTATAATGCCTTTGGATTTTTTAAAAGAGACGATTAAAGAGTTAAAACAATAAAGATTGTTTTCCTCAAGAATTTTAAACAGTCTTTACCTAAATATATTTTAAAACAAGTGCACTCTTCTATCAGTGACTCTTTTTTGTTTTGTATTTCTCCATACATAGTTTAAAAATAAAAATGAAAAGCCCATTGTCATGGAGTTGATTCCGACTCATAGCAACCGTGTAGGGCAGAGTAGAACTGCCCCATAGGATTTCCAAGGAGCGAGCTCTTAACCACTGTGCCACCAGGGCTCCCCATATATAGTTACACTCCATCAATTCAGAGTCTTTCATTCAAGGTAAAAATATTCTACATTTACACTGTTTTTAAAGAGAATTTACTGAGCAAATGAATTGTGCTAATATTGTAACCAATATTGTCTGAAGAATGTTTAACCTATTTAGGAGCATAACCTTTTCAAACAATCAACATTATTCTTCAATTTCATTATCTAGTCATTGAAGTAGAATTGACAAAACTTTTTGGTGATTAATTGGAATCGTATGTGAAAACACAAATATTTATAAATATTTTACGTTTCAGTTTTCATTTAAATTGATTATAAATTAATGAAATTTTGTTTTATTGATAGGGTCTATCTAAGAAAATAAAAAGTGAAATATTTACCTCTTCAGTGATGTTGACTGGTCATTTTAAGTATGTGAAAGACATCACTTTAATAAACAGATCCTTCAGGATTTATGATTAATAATAATTAGACTATTGATTCTAATTTAAGTTTTCCCGAGGTGGTTTTCATGGTTCTAGACTAAATCCATGATGGTGTAAACTGTTTGTATATTTATATGCCTGGATGTTTGGAATATGATATAATATCACTATGCTGAAAAGACTATAGGAAAGAATAATAGTTTCCAAAGTTAGGAAAGGAAAGTAAAATTTAAAAATCTGGAAAAATAGGCAGTGTAGCAAAGAATGAACTTATATAAGGAAACATATATTAAACATAGAAGTGAAGTTCACAAAATATGTTCGACTATACAGTTTTACAGTGAAATTTGTTCAGATGCCAGAATAGTGATATAGCATCCATAACCTAGAGTATCCTTTGCATGGATAAAATGTATAGTCAGGAAAATTCACAGAATTTATTCAGTACTAAGGAAATTGAGGCAGCCAGAAATACAGACTATTTAGGAGATAAATGATACCAAGAATAATTAAAATACGATTTATTGATCCTATAGAATTTTGAGGAGCCCTGGTGGCAAAGGGGTTAAGAGCTCAGGCTGCTAATCAAAAGACTGGCAGTTTAAATCTACCAACTGCTCCTTGGAAACCCTATGGGGAAGTTGTATTGTGACCTATAGGGTCACTATGAGCCGGAATTGACTCAATGGCAATGGGTTTTATAGAATTTTGAGAATTTACACTCTATTTCTCAACATTCCTGAAACATTGTCAACAGATATATAAATTGAAATGATGCATAGTTAGTGGTCTTGTGCATTTTATATTTTAAAGCTCACTTTAGTATTCTCAAAATACTGTATCGATTATTCTACTGAAATGCTTAAAAGATATCTGTCCAATAATAGATGAATGGTTAAATGAATTATGGTATATCCATATATTGAAGTGGCATGCAACTATTAAGAGGCATGCTATAGAATTACATTTACTGATATGACAAAATATTCATAATCTGTAACCAAATGTAAAAAAGAAAGCCACAAAACATTATATAGGCAATTTATCATCTTTGCTATATAAATGTACAAACTCAAAGACTTCTCCCCACTCACACCCCCTCGCACACACATTTGTCAAAAAGACTGTAAGGACCATATCCTTTATTTATGGGTAGTAGGATTATAAAAAAAATACCTTTTTTAAGTTTTACATTAAGCAGGTATTCAATTTTTGATTAAAAATATATTCCTGATTATATATATAGATAAATAAAAGATACTTTATTCTTCTGGAAATTCCATAGATAGGACTATTCCTTATTATTATTGAATATTTAGTTCTCACGTGGTAAGAAGAAAAACATAATGGATGCTAAAAATAGGAAAATCTTAAAAATACTTTTTTCGTCACTTTTCAGATAGGGAAAAATCAGTAAGCATTTGAGCAGAAAACAAGTTGGTAGGGGCATTTACTTTTATATTGAAGATAAATTTACCATCTCCCAGGTATAACCAAGGTATCTATATTTCAAACAAACTACATGCTTACTCTTCATTACATGTTCTCTTACTCAGGATTAATGCTATTTACTATACATGTCCCTTACCAATAATTTTCTATATTTTTAAAATTTTTCACATGCAGAGTTTGGCTCTTATTTAAATGATAAAAACGTAAGAGAAAGACTTAACTGCATAAAGAGAAATATGTTTTTCACTGAGTAAATAATAGGAGTCTTACAGCTGGTATTGTAAAAATGATGACTTCAGTAAACTAATTTTAAAAATTAAATATGTTGTACCTGTTTAATATAAATTAGTGGTTAATGATGAAAGCGTAAAGTAGCTTCTTTGACTAGTTCAAAATGTCCTCTTTTATCCTTATTTGTTTGCTATTATGATAATTATACTATTAATATATTTAAACTATTGTTTGAAACCCAATCAAACAGGATTAAAAACAAAATAAATTTGAATTAAGAGTTGTATCCTAGGATATGTCTTTTTTCGATTATTTTCGCTCTTTGTAGGACAGAGGGAATTAACAAATCATGTTTGGCAAAAAAGAAATTCATTCTCCTATCCAAACCAAGAAACAATGATGACTAAGGAGCTAAATGTAAAGACAACTTGACTCTAATCAAGGTTTCTATTAAAGATCATGCTGTATTTTTCACTGAGGAATAGAAGCCAAGACTTTTCAATTGTTTTTCTATTCCAAGATAAACTGGAAGAAGGAAAATTTGGAAGAAAATGGCAACCATTGCTAAAACATGATGTCTCTAATGAGATTCATAAATTGTCAAAGTCCAGAGTATAAAATTCTAACCACTTAGGGACTTAAAAAAGTTAGAATTTCAAACTCACAATGAAAGTAACGTTAATAATAACCTCTTCTTTCTTGAAACTCTCCTTATGAATTCTGAAATCTTGGTCTTGGTGCCCTTAATTTATGCTTGTTCAGTTTCAGTTTTCTTTCCTACTTTTTCGTATTTTTAAAGAATTACATATTTGATATTCTTTTCCTCTCTTTGTAAAGTCTGTTCCTTTTTTTTTTTTTTTTTAATTGTACTTCAGGTGAAGGCTTACAGAACAAATAGTTTCTCATGAAACCGTAGTACACATGTTGTTTTATGACATTGGTTAATAACCCCACAACATATTAATCCTCTAACTTCTAAGCCTTTTTTTGTTTGGTGAAACTACACATAGCCAAAGACACACTGTTTCAAAAATTTCTACATGCACAGTTCGGTGACATTGACTACGCTCTTCCGATTGTGCTGTTATTCTCACTTAAGATGAAGGCTTACAGAACAAAATAGTTTCTCATTTAACAGTTACTACAAATGTTGCCCTATGACAATGGTTAACAATCTCACAACACATCAATACTATCCTTACTCAACCTCGGGTTCCCTATCACCAGCTTCCTTGTCCTCTTCAGCCTTCTGGCCCTTGTCACTGGACTTCTTTACCTCGTTAGTCTCATTTGGTTTTACGGGGCTGTCCACTCCAGGCTGAACAGTGAACCTCGGAGGTAGCTTCACCACTGAGGTAAAAGGGTGTCTGGGGGCCATACTCTCGAGGTTTCTCCAGTCTCCTTTGGGCCAGTAAATCTGGTCTTTTTTTGTGAGTTAGAATTATGCTCCACATCCTTCTCCAGCTCTGTCCAGAACCCTCTGTTGTGATCCTGGTCAGAGCATTCAGTGGTGGTAGCCGGGCACCATCTAGCTGTACTGGAGTCAGTCTGGTGGAGGCCTTGGTAGCTGTGGACAGTTAGTCCTTCAGACCAATCTTTTCCTTGTATCCTGTTCCCTTCATTCTCCCTTGCTCCCGGAGGGATGAGACCAGTGGAGTATCTTCAATGACCGCTCACAGGCTTTTAAGACCCCAGACGCTACTCACCAAGGTAGAATGTAAAGCATTGTCTTTATAAGCTGTGTCATGCCAATCGAGCTAGATGTTCCCCTAGACCATGGTCCCCACAGCCCTCCACCAAGCAATTCAGTCCCTCAGGGAGTTTGGATGTGTCTACGGGCCTTCCATGACCTTTCCTTGTACACATTGTGCTAGTTTCCCCTGTATTGTGTACTGTCTCACTCTTCACCCAAGATACCACTTATCTATTGCCTATTTAGTATTCCCCTCCCCCACCCCTCCCATCCCTGGTAACCAACAAAGATTGTTACATTTTGTGTGTGAACTTTTTCATGGGTTTTTACAATACAGGTCTCATATAATATTTGTCCTTTTCTGATTGACTTATTTCACTCAGCATAATGTCCTCTAGTTTCATCCATGTTATCAGATGCTTCACAGATTCATCGTTGTTCTTTCTCGTTGCATAGTACTCCATTGTGTGTATGTACCATAGTTTGTTTATCCATTCATCTGTTGATGGGCATCTAGGTTGTTTCCATCGTTTTGCTATTGCGAACAATGCTGCCATGAGCATAGGTCTACATATGTCTATTCGAGTGATGACTCTTATTTCTCTAGGATACATTCCTAGGAGTGGGATTGCTGGATCGAATGGTATGTCTATTTCTAGCTTTCTGAGGAAGCGCCATATCATTTTCCAAAATGGTTGTATCATTTTGCATTCCCACCAGCAGTGCATAAGAGTTCCGATCTCCCTGCAGCCCCTCCAACATTTGTTATTTCCGGTGTTTTTGATTCGTGCCAGTAATGCTGGGGTGAGATGGTATCTTATTGTGGTTTTAATTTGCATTTCTCTAATGGCTAGTGATCCCGAGCATTTCCTCATGTGTCTGTTGGCCATTTGAATGTCTTCTTTGGTGAAGTGTCTGTTCATTTCCTTTGGATTATTTGTCTTTTTGTTGTAGAGGTATTGGATTTTCTTGTAGATTATGGAGATTAGACCTTTGTCTGACTTGTACTGTCCAAAAGATTTTTCCCAGTCTGTAGGTTCTCTTTTGACTCTTTGGTGAAGTCTTTTGAAGAGCATAGGTGTTTGATTTTTAGAAGATCGCAGTTATCTAGCTTATCTATTGGGTTTTGTGCATTGATGGTTATGGTTTGTATGCTGTTAATGCCATATATTAAGGCCTGAAGTGTTGGTCCTGTTTTTTCTTCTATGAACTTTATAGTTTTAGGCTTCATATTCAGGTCTTTGATCCATTTTGAAGTAGTTTTGTATACAGTGTGAGGTATGGGTCCTGTTTCATTTTTTTGCGGATGGATATCCAGTTTTGTCAGCACCATTTGTTAAAAAGACTGTCTTTTCCCCATTTGATGGACTTTGGGCCCTTGTCGAAGCTCAGATGACCATAGGTGGATGGATTTACATCTGGGTTCTCATTTCTGTTCCATTGGTCAAAGTATCTGTCATTGTACCAGTACCAGGCTGTTTTGACTACTGTAGCTTTATAGTAGGTTCTGAAGTCAGGTAGTGTGAGTCCTCCAACTTTATTCTTCTTCTTCAGTAGTGCTTTACTTATTCGGTGCTTCTTCCCTTTCCATATAAAGTTAATGATTAGTTTTTCCATCTCTTTGAAGAATGTTGTTGGTATTTGGATCGAGATTGCATTGTATTTGTAAATTGCTTTGGGTAGAATTGACATTTTCACAATGTTGAGTCTGCCTATCCATGAGCCATGGTATGGTTTTCCATTTATGTCGATCCCTTTGGGTTTCATGCAGTAGTGTTTTATAGTTTTCTTTGTATAGGTCTTTTACATCCCTGGTCAGATTTATTCCTAAGTATTTTATCTTTTTAGGGGCTATTGAAAATGATATTGTTTTCCTGATTTCCTTTTCATCTTTCTCCTTACTGGTGTATAGGAATCCAACTGATTTTTGAATGTTTATCTTGTATCCTGCTACTCTGCTGAACCTTTCTATTAGTACCAGTAGATTTCTCGTGGAGTCTTTAGGGTTTTCTATGTATAGTATCATATCATCTGCAAACAGGGACAGTTTAACTTCTTCATTACCTATTTGGATGCCCTTTATTTCTTTTTCTTACCTTATTGCTCTAGCTGGAACTTCCAGCACAATGTTAAATAGGAATGGTGATAAAGGACATCCTTGTCTTGTTCCTGTTTTCAAGGGGAATGTTGTCAGCCTCTTCCCATTAAGAATGATGTTGGCCATTGGTTTTGCATAGATGCCCTTTATTATGTTGAGAAATTTCCCTTCTATATCTATTTTATTGAGAGTTTTTATCAGGAATGGGTGTTGGACTTTGTCAAATGCCTTTTCTGCATCAATTGAGATGATCATGTGATTCTTTTCTTTCCTTTTATTTATGTGGTGGATTACGTTGATTGATTTTCTAATGTTGAACCATTCTTGCATACCTGGTATGAATCCTGCTTGGTCATGGTGTATTATTTTTTTGATATGATGCTGAATTCTGTTGGCTAGAATTTTGTTCAGAATTTTTGCATCTATATTCATGAGAGATATCGGTCTGTAATTTTCTTTTTTTGTGACGTCTTTGGTTTTGGTATCAGCATTATGGAGGCTTCATAGAATGAATTTGGAAGTGTTGCTTCCTCTTCTATGCTCTGAAATAGCTTGAGTAGTACTGGTGCAAGCTCTTCTGTAAATGTTTTGTAGAATTCTCCAGTGAAGCCATCTGGGCCAGGGCTTTTTTTGGTTGGGAGTTTTTTTATTACCTTTTCAATCTCTTCTCATGTTATGGGTCTGTTCAGATTTTCAACATCACTTTGTTGTAGTTTTGGTAGATGGTGTGTTTCCAGAAATTTATCCATTTCCTCTAGGTTTTCAAATTTGTTGGAGTGTAGTTTTTCAGAGTATTCTGTTATAATCCTTTTTATTTCAGTTGGGTCTGTTGTAATGGCCCCCATTTCATATCTTATTTGGGTTATTTGTGTCCTCTCCTGTTTTTCTTTTGTCAGTCTGGCCAGTGGTTTGTCGATTTTGTTGATTCTTTCAAAGAACCAACTTTTGGTTTTGTTAATTCTTTCTATTGTTTTTCTGTTCTCTATTTCATTTATTTCTGTTCTGATCTTTATTATTTCCTTTCTTGCGGTGGTTATGGGCTTTTTTAGGTCTTCTCTTTCTATTTGTTTGAGTTCTGTAGTTAATGTTCTGATTTTGTCCCTTTCTTCTTTTTTGATATGTGCATCTATTGCTATAAATTGTCCTCTGAGGACTGCCTTTGCTTTGTCCCAAAGATTTTGGTATGATGTGTTTTCATTCTCATTTGATTCTAGGAATTTTTTGATTACATCTCTGATTTCTTCTATTACCCAGTGATGTGTAAGCAGAGTGTTATTCAGTTTCCATGTAGTTGATTTTTTTCCTTGCTCTTTCTATTGTTAATTTCTACCTTGATGGCACTGTGGTCAGAGAAGATACCTTGAATTATCTTAACATTTTGGATCTTGTTGAGGATTGCTCTGTGGCCTAAGATGTGGTCTATTCTGGAGAATGTTCCATGTGCTTTGGAAAAGAACGTGTACTTTGCAGTGGTTGGATGGAGTGTTCCATATATGTCTGTGAGGTCCAGTTGGCTGATTGTGCCCTTTAGGTCTTCTGTATCTTTGCTGAGTTTCTTCTTAGTTGTTCTGTCCTTTACTGAGAGTGGTGTGTTGAAGTCTCCTACTATTATTTTGGAACTGTCAATTTCTCCTTCCAGTGTTGTTAGAGTTTGTTTTATGTATTTTGGAGCCCTGTCATTGGGAGCGTAGATGTTTATTATGGTTATGTCTTCATGATGGATCTTCCCCTTAATCATTATATAGTGTCCTTCTTTGTCTTTTATGGTAGATTTTGTTTTAAAGTCTATTTTATCTGAGATTAGAATTGCCACTCCTGCTCTTTTTTGGTAGTTGTTAGCTTGATATATTTTTTCCAACCTTTGACTTTTAATAAATTCACACCTTTGTTTTTAAGGTGTGTCTCCTGTAGACAGCATATTGATGGATCCTGTTTTCTTATCCATTCCGTCACTCTCCGTCTCTTTATGGGTGCATTGAGTCCATTTACATTCAGTGTAATTATTGATAGATGTGAGTTTGTTGCTGTCATTTTGTAGTGCTTTTTTTTGGTGGTGCTGAAGTTTTCTTTGTTCTTCTTACTCTCTTGTGCTGAGTTACTTTTGTTTGTGGATTTTTTTTTTTCATTTCTTTTGTTTTTGTAGGTTTTGTTTTTGCTGAAACTTTATGTTTTTCATCTTTATTTTTATGAGTTGGTTTGTTAACTTTCTTTGTGGTTACCATGAATTTTACCCTTATCTTTCTAAGTTTGAAGCAGTCTACCATCACTTGGTATTGCCTTGCCTTCCTCTCCATTAGAAGGTTCTATACCTATGCCGTTTTTTCCCTCTTTTATTGTTTTGATGTTGTTGTTATTTACTGATTAACTGCTCTGATTCCCTGTTGTATTTCTTTTGGTTTTGGATAGTCCTCGAGAGTTCATTTCCTAGATTGGTGTCTGGCTCGTATGATCCTGCATCCTAGGTTCTGCCTGTGAGCTGAAGCTGTTTGTCCTCAGATCGAAGAACTCCCTTTAATAATTCTTGTAGGTTTGGTTTGACTTTTACATATTCCCTTAAATTCTGTTTATCTGGAAATGACCTAATTGCACCATCAAATTTGAACGAGAGTTTTGCAGGATATATCATTCTTGGCCGACAATTTTTTTCTTTCAAGATTTTATATATGTCATCCCATTGCCTTCTTGCCTGCATGGTTTCTGCCGAATAATCTGAGCTTAGTCTTTTTGTTTCTCCTCTGTATGTAACTTCTTGTTTTTCACAAGCTGCTCTCCGGATTCTTTGTTTGTCTTTGGTTTTGGCGAGTGTGAATATGATATGCCTTGGTGATTTTCTTTTGGGGTCTCTTCTATATGGGGTTCGTTGAGCTTCTTGGATGGCCGGCTTTTCATCTTTCATGATATTGGGGAGGATTTCTGTCAGCAGTTCTTCAATGTTCCTCTCTGTGTTTTCTGTTTTCTCCCCCTGTTCTGGAATTCCAATCACTCGTAAATTTTTGCTTTTAATTGTCTCCCACATAACTCTCAGGGTCTCTTCATTTTTCTTTGTTCTTTTTTCTGAGTTTTCCTGAAACAAAGTTGTATCCAAGTATTTGTCTTCAGTTCCACTGATCCTGTCTTCCACCATTTCAAATCTGCTTCTCAACCCTTCTGTGACATCATCTATTTCTGAAAGCTTGTTGTTTATCTTTTGGATTTCTAATTGTTGTCTTTGTATAATTTCTAGTTGTGAATTTATTTTGGTAGTTTGTTCCTGCATCGTCTTCCTGAATTCTTCCAATTTTTTGTCTGTATTTTCCATGAATTTGTCTATTTTTTCCTCACGTTTGTCAGCTTTTTGCCTCAGTTTTTGGAGAATTCTGAGTATTAGAGATTTGAATTCCCTGTGAGGTAGTTCTAGTGCATTTTCTTCCACAAGAGAGTCATCTGGTGTTTTATTTTGGATGCCTACTGGAACCATCCTGTCCTGTTTTTGCAAATGTTTAGATATGTCTGCTGTTTTCAGGGCATTCAGTAGTGATTTTTCTCATTTATTGATTGTAGATTTGTTTGTTTTGTCCCTTTTTTAAAAAAAAAATTTGACTATGTCTGAGCAGGCGGACTGTGTGTTCTTTGTTGTTTGCTCATCTGTGTGCTCAATACTTTTCGCCTCCTTCTCCAACTGGCAGGGTCAGTCACTCAGATATGGTACGGCAGGGCAGGTCTAGCTGAAGAGGAGTTACTGGGACGGGTTGTTTGTGGCACTTACTACAGCCACCAGAGCGGATCGGTAATCAGTGCAGGGCAAGTTCCAGTAGGCCATGCCGATGCTGGTTGGTGGTGTGATGTCAAGCGCACGGTGCAGGTAGGCAGGATGCAGCGGGGAGATTGTTGTATGTGGAGCTAGGATGGATATGGGAGAGAGGAGAGAGGAACAGGGGCCAAAAACATACAAACAAAAAAGAATGCTAGGGGAGCTTGCCATGGGAATGGAGAGATGAGAGATGGTTGTTTTGTCTCCCGCTGAACGCTCTGCGAGGCCGCCTCCTTGTACCCCCATTTGCTGGTCTCCGATAGGAGTCCAAGATGGTGGATCTGCGCTGTGTCAGCTGGTAGGGGACCTCTGCATGAATCTCTCCTCACTCTCTGTTCTCTGTCAGTTTTCTCACTCCATTTGGTGTTTGGCTTGAGTTCTTTATCTCTTCATTTGATGTTTTAGGGTTTCAGGATTGTTGTATTCTCTGTTCGGCTTAGTTTTTCGGATCTTTGCTGTGGAGGGACGGCGTGGTGCTTCTGCCTAGAGTGCCATTTTGCTGGAACCTGTTCCATTCTTATGACTTGGTCCGCTTAATTTTTCTATCACTGATGATTCCTAAAATTGTTTAGTATAAACCTTACTCCTTTTATTCCTTCAGTAAGTATTTATTACTCTGTGCCGGTAGACGCAGATAAGGTTCCTGCCCTCGCAGATCTTGCAGTCTGTTGGGTATACAGAGAAGAAAACAAGCAATGATAGTATTTAAGTTCTATGAAAGTGACGTATAAGACCTTATAAAAGCTTTCCTTCCCTTCTCACTAGTACACCAGCGTTAGCAAAGAGCCACACAGAGATTGCAGAGGGATGAAATGGCCAGTCCAGTTGGGAGAATGGTTATATTGAGCAGATGAGTACATTGATCAAGAAAATAATAAACATTATGAGAATGATGAAAGCTAGGTTTTCAGTGTTGGAGAAAGTATTTACAACATAGAAAGGAAGATGGCTACAAATAAACCTGAGTTATGAATTGGAAGTGGAGGTGTTGAATTGGTGTTGGAGAGAGTATGAATTTATGGTATGTACCCTATGAAGCAGTTCTGCCATGTCTTAAAGGGTCACTATGAGTCAGAATCAACTCAACAGCAACAGGTTTGGGTTTTTTTGGTATACATACCATACATATACACACAGAGAGACGGATATAGATTTAATCATAGGCATGTAGGCATGTGTGCATATATGTGTGTGTGTGTACATATGCATATGCATAGATTCTCGAGCTCAGTGTCTGGTGAAAGCAATGACACCCAAGTAGCAATGAATGACTGTGAGAACCCAGATCTTGCTTTGTAAATACCATCCTCCGCTAAAAGGAATCAAGGCCCTTTAAAGAAAGGCCTGATTCCAGGGCTAGGCCAGAAAAAGTCCAAGATGAACTTGCACCTTTTGCTAGAAAGTAAGGAAATGCTCAAAAAATGATAGATGCCAAAAGGATACACGAGTCAGCTTGAAGAGCCTCTTAACAGGCCAAATCTGGAATAATTTTAAATGATTATAGTAATTGACTACAACCTACTGAATAAGATAGGAATCCATGTGTCTATACTGAAATTGATTGATAGACAGACAGATAGCTAGGGAAAGCTCTTTCTTCCAGTGGAATGCCAACTAATAAGTGTAGAATGATGGACATGGAGTATCACCGTTTGGTAAACATCAGAGTGGTTAGGAGTTATCATCAGTGGAAGTTAAGGCTGGTGAGTGAAGGATTTATGAGGAATGGGATAGTCTCAGAATATCTCTAATACTATAGTAGTCAATTACAAAGGGAAAAATAATGATTTTCTGGTATAAAAACCTAGAAAATACCAACATAATCACGTGATAAAAGTTAACATTACCTAGTAATGGGACAAATCAACCTTTTGTGCCTCCAGTGTGATACCCTGAGAAGAGCATAGCATCATCTCTGTGGTATTCCTGCTAAGAAAGCATGACCTGAATTTGGGTCATGAAGAAATAACAGAAGATCATCTTATAGAATTTAAGGCCCATTCTCTTTAAAACTGTTGAGGACATGAAAGATAGGGGAAAACTAAAGAAGTGTTCCTGCTTGACAGAGCCTGAAGAGACATGACATCTAAATGCAACATATGTTCCATGAGATTCTGGTCCTGGAAAGAAAAAAGAAACATTGTGGAGGCAAAAGGCAAAATTTGAATGAGGTCTGTGGACTCTATGGTAGTATTTTATCAATGCTGACTTTATGACTTAGAAGGTTGTGTGGTATTTATGTGGGAAAATCTCCTTGTTTTGGGAACTTCACTCTACAGTATTTAGGTGTGATAGGGCATCATGTCTGCAACTTGCTCTCAAGTGGTTCCAAAAAATCTAATGATAACAGAGAAAGAAAGGGAGAGAGAATGATGGGACAAATGTGGTGAAATGTGAACAGTTGGAGAATCTGAGTCAGGGCATATGAGAAGTCTTTGTACTGTTCATGCATCTTTTCTGTAAATTTAAAAAAAAAAATTTTTTTTTAAGGCTCATAGAAAGAGAACTTATCCCAGACTGGGGTTATAGGACAGAATTTTGTTAGGTAGCGGTCTCTAAACTGAAATCTAACATGTAAGTTGGCAGTAGTCACTTAAGGGTCTGTGAGCTCCTTGAGAGATTTTTTAGTTTAGTTTAAACTGTTTAAATGGTTTGTTTTTAATGGTTGGCATTTAGATATTTGTCAGTTGAATGCATGAATTGAAGAAACTGAAAGAAGTTTGGTGTGACTGGAAATTGGAATGTAGGTGTGGCAGTGACAAGAAATTAGGCTAGAAGGGTAAGCAGGAACAGATCATATAGCAGGAACATTTTAAAAGATCTAAAAAATGGCTTGAGAAATTGCAACTTTTACTGCATCCCAAGATGACAAGCCAGCTGTTCTAATCTAAATATCTAAGTTCTTTAATGTTAAATTTCTTTTGAAGTATTTGAAAAATTTAATTCAGACAGGATTTATGCTCCTTTAAGTTAAATTAGTGAAACTTCATAGAAATTCTCAACAGTTTTCAGGATTTTGTATGTATGTGTATATGTATATTCTCTACCGGATAATCAGGGTAAATCCTACATAGCTTGATCCACCTGTAAGTGCTTGCTCAGATAACTATGTATAGAAACTTGTGATTCAGTATATACCCAGCATTGTACCCCAGCATAAAACAAGCCCTGTCTGATCACAGCAGAGGGTTCTGGACAGAGCTGGAGAAGGATGTAGAGCATAATTCTAACTCACAAAAAAAAAAAAGACCAGATTTACTGGCCTGAAAGAGACTGGAGAAACCCTGAGAGCATGGCCCCCAGACACCGTTTTAGCTCAGTGGTGAAGTTTCTCCGAGGTTCACTGTTCAGCTTGGGAGTGGACAGCCCCGTAAAACCAAATGAGACTAACGAGGTACAGGAGTCCAGTGGCAATAGCCAGAAAGCAGAAGGGGACAAGGAAGCTGGTGATAGGAAGCCCAAGGTTGAGTAAGGATATTGTTGATGTGTTGTGAGATTGTTAACCATTGTCATAGGGCAACATTTGTAGTAACTGTTAAATGAGAAACTATTTTGTTCTGTAAGCCTTCATCTTAAGTGAGAATCACAGCACAATTGGAAGAGCGGAGTCAATGTCACTGAACTGTGCATGGAGAAATTTTTGAAATGGTGTATCTTTAGCTATGTGTATTTTCACCAAAAAAAAAAAAAAAAGACGTTGCGAAGTTAGAGGGTTGATATGTTGTGGGGTTGTGAACCAATGTCATAAAATAACATGTGTACTTCTGTTTCATGAGAAACTATTTGTTCTGTAAGCCTTCACCTGAAGTACAATTAAAAAAAAAAAAAAAAAAGCCCTGTCTGTTATTTTCCATCTTTTACGATTCTAGTTCTCCTTTTCCATAGAGCTGATCTTTTAATGTAATTGGAGTGTTATTTTCTAATAATTTCTTAGGGAAAGTATGACTACAAAAAATATTTATTGGCCCCTTGGAATTTTAATCCTGTTAGCATTATAATCCCAAGTGAGTAAAACATTCTCTAGAAATAGAGAGCTTACATTTAAGAAGCAAAATTAGTTATTTTAGTATCCTTAGACAATTAACTTTTGGAAAAGACACTGTACTTCTCAGAAAGAAATAGTCCAATTTTTCCCTAGATTTTTGCTCCCCCCAAATAGTTACTTCGTTCACCACAAAACTGGGCAAAAGTAGAATCCTTTTAGAATTAAAAACTAGTGTTAGGTATATAGACCTATAAAATTTATAAATGAATGTAAAATGTAAGAAATATTAAGAAATACAAAAATGCATTCTATAATTGTATTATAGAAAGAATATTCTAGTTTTAAAGGAGAACTGTTAAAGTACCTATTTCATAAGTGTTTATAATACTGCTTTTATTTTGTTTTACTGAATATACTAGGCACTTGGAGGTGTCCCAGGAAGTCAGCCATTACTTCCCAGTGGAATGGACCCAACTCGACAACAAGGTGACTGCTTTAAAGTAAAAGTGACATTTATTTGCAGAATCTCAAAAGAAATCCATTATTTTTAAAGGAAAATTTTATTTGTATAAATCTTCCATGATTATGCTAGTTGCATTTTTGCTGGTAATATGAACAAATGATTTGTATTTTCAGCTAACTTCATTATGTACAGCAGTTGTTGTTAGTTGCCATCAAGTCAATTCTGACTCATGGTGATCCCATGTGTGCAGAGTAGAATTGCTCCAGGGGGTTTTCAATGCATGTACAATCGGGGGGACAGTGAATACGTAAGAAGCAATATACAAATTATCTAAAAATCCATATTTTAACTAATAACTTCATAAAATCTCTTACATAACTTCTAATAAGGAGAATTGAAGTGATTATCTTATCATTGCCCCTGCTTTTTTTTATTTGGAGGGGTTAGTTCACCTGAAAGATCAGGAGAAGGAAAAAAGGTGCTAAGCAACAGGGATCTTATTAGATTAACAAACTCGATAATCAGATCCTTCCATAGAGATGTTTAAGTACCACAGGTATGTAAGGCTTTGTTGTATAGTGCCAAAATAAAGAGGAGCAAGTGGTGTAACAGAAGTAGTTCAGAACAGAGTAGGAAGAAAACTGCAATCACAAGATGGTATTGGGGAGTGTGGGTAGGTACTGATAAAAGTAACCATGGAAGCCAAGAAGAGATGATGTCAGTAACTTAGTCTCTTTGTAAATAAGACATTATAACACCAAGCAGAGAGGGGGCTACTAGGGTCTAGTTTAGCACTCATTACATTGCTAATATCTTCATATTTTTCTTCTTCCTTAGGACATCCAAATATGGGTGGGCCAATGCAGAGAATGACTCCTCCAAGAGGAATGGTGCCCTTAGGACCACAGGTAAATAATCAATGCAGAATGTTAGATGCTGGGCTTTTTGCCTTCATCTTACATAAACAAACTGTGTTATTTGCTGCATTTTATTATATGCATTGATATAACATGATTGTTAGATTCTTGAGAACATAACATCTGTAACACGTCCAAATCAATGTGATAACAAACCATATTGTAAAAGGTTCTGTCATATATGTCTTTGGTTCGTTTGAGAAGATACACTATGTAGAAATACATTGTAGTAATAATTACAAAAAGATAATACCATTTGGTTAGTTATGCTGAAGAAATGGTTATTTTAAGTTGAAACCTAGTTCACTGAAAATATTAAGTAGAATAAGCATAAAACATATTTCTATAGCTCATTTAAAGAATGCCATTGACAATTTATTACATATAACCGTATTTCTTTGTAGATTATGAAAACAATCAAGAACCCATTTAGAAATAAATACTGTCATTATGCATTAGGTGTTAGCTTAATTCTCTACCACAATTGCCTAGAAGTATACACTGAGGTTGAGGTAGACCTAGATGTTGGTGATATTCTAAACACGCTGTTCCAGGATATCATTTGTTGTAGATAATATATGCTTTCCTTTTTCTTGAGAAAATTGCTAGGATAGAAATTAATTTTATGTTGTAGTAAAAAAACTAATCTTAGATTCAGAGTTTTACATTTCTACCTTATGGGTCAGAGGCTGTTGTTGTTGTTAGGTGCCCTCGAGTTGGCTCCGACTCATAGCGACCGTGTGTACTACAGAATGAAACACTGCCCAGTCCTGCACCATGCTCACAATCATTGTTATGCTTGAGCATATTGTTGCAGCCACTGTGTCATTCCATCTCACTGAGGGTCTTCCTCTTTTTCGATGACCCTCTACTTTACCAGGCATGATGCTCTTCTCCAGGTACTGATCCCTCCTAATAACATGTCCTAAGTATGTTAAGATGTAGTCTCACAGTCCTTGCTTCTAAGAAGCATTCTGGTTGTACTTCTTCCAAGACAAATTTGTTTGTTCTTTGGCAGTGCATGGTATATTCAATATTCTTTGCCAACACGACAATTCAAAGGCATTAGTTCTTTGGTCTTCCTATTCATTGTTCAGCTTTCACATGCATATGATGCAATTGAGAATACCATGGCTTGGGCCAGGTGCACCTTAGTCTTCAAGGTGATATCTTCACTTTTCAACACTTTAAAGAGGTATTTTGCAGCAGATTTACCAAATGCAGTACATCTTTTGATTTCTTGACTGCTGCTTCCATGGCTGTTGATTGTGGATCCAAGTAAAATGCAATCCTTGATAACTTCAATCTTTTCTCCGTTTATCACGATGTTGCTTATTTGTCCAGTTGTGAGGATTTTTGTTTTCTTTATGTTGTGGTGTAATCCATACTGAAGGCTGTGGTCTTTGATCTTTGTCAGTAAGTGCCTCAAGTCCTCTTCAGTTTCAGTAAGCAAGGTTGTGCCATCTGCATAACACAGGTTGTTAATGAGCCTTCCTCCAATCCTGATGCCCTGTTCTTCTTCATATAGTCCAGCTTCTTGGATTATTTGCTCAGCATACAGATTGAATAGGTATGGTGAAAGGATACAACCATGACACACACCTTTCCTGGCTTTAAACCACGCACTGTCCCCTTGTTCTCTTCAAACAACTGCCTCTTGATCTATGTACAGATTCCTCATGAGCACAATTTAAGTGTTCTGGAATTCCCATTCTTCACAGTGTTATCCATAATTTATTATGAACCACACAGTCGAATGCCTTTGCATAGTTAATAAAACACAGGTAAACATCTTTCTGTTATTCCCTGCTTTCAGCCAGGATCCATCTGATATCAGCAATGATATCCCTGGTTCCACATCCTCTTCTGAGTCCAGCTTGAATTTCTAGCAGTTCCTGCTAGTATACTGCTGCAGCTACTTTTTGAATGATCTTTGGCAAAATTTTACTTGCATGTGATATTAATGATATTGTTAGATAATTTCCACATTCTGTAGGATCGCTTTTCTTAGGAATAGGCATAAATATGGATCTCTTTCAGTCAGTTGACCAGGTAGTTGTCTTCCAAATTTCTTGGCATAGATGAGTGAGTGCTTCCAGCATTGCATCTGTTTGTTGAAACATCTCAATTGATACTCCGTGAGTTCCCGGAGCCTTGTTTTTCACCAATGCCTTCAGTGCAGCTTAGACTTCTTTCGTTACTTTCAGTTCCGGATCATATACTACCTCTTGAAATGGTTAAATGTCAACCAGTTCTTTTTGTTATAATGACTCTGTGTATTCCTTCCATCTTATTTTGATGTTTCCTGCATCATTTACTATGTTCCCCATAGAATCCTTCATTATTGCTACTCAAGGCTTGAATTTTTTCTTCAGTTCTTTCAGCTTGATAAATGCTGAGCATGTTGGTCCCCTTTGTTTTTCTATCTCTAGCTTTTTGCACATGTCGTCATAATACTTTACTTTGTCTTCTCTAGCCACCCTTTGAAATCTTCTGCTCAGTTCTTTGACTTCATAATTTCTTCTTTTTGCTATAGCTACTTGACATTCAAGAGCAAGTTTCAGAGTCTCTTCTGACATCCATTTTGCTCTTTCTTTCCTGTCTTTTTAACGACCTCTTGCTGTCTTCATGTATGATGTCCTTGATGTCATTCCACTACTCGTCTGGTGTTCCATCATTAGTGTTCAGTGTATCAAATCTATTCTTAAGATGTTCTCTAAATTCAGGTGGTGTATACTAACGGTCATGCTTTGGCTCTTGTGGACTTGTTCTAATTTTCTTTAGTTTCAGCTTGAACTTTCATATGAGCAGTTGATGGTTTGTTCCATAGTCAGCCCCTGGCCTTGTTCTGACTGATGATATTGAGCTTTTCTATCATCTCTTTCCACAGATGTAGTCGATTTGATTCCTTTGTATTCCGTCTGGCAAGGTCCACGTGTATAATCAGAGGTTAGCCTGTCATAAAACTGGTTAACAAGAATGAATTAATTTCTTTTCTTTTTTCCTCTCCAAGTACAGCATTATAAGGTTTTCTCCTTTTAGAGGATGTATGAGTATGTTGTTTAGAAATGAAAACAGTATTATTAGTGTTGTTTTTATCTGTCATATGGAGCCCTGGTGGCGCATTGGTTAAGAGCTTGGCTGCTAATCAAAAGATTGGTGGTTTGAATCCACCAGCTGCTCCTTGGAAACCCTATAGGGCAGTTCTTTTCTGCCCTATAGGATTGGTATGAGTTGGTACTGATTCAAAGGTAACAGATTTTGTTTTGGGTTTATATTTGTCATATTGTAAATTCATTTTGGATGCTACACTTGAGTAACTTTTTGGTCATATTGCCTTATGCTGAAATAGTTACTTTAGATTTTTTATAGCTTGTTTTATTCATTATTTAGCATTTATCTATTAATATTTATTTTCTTCAGTTGTTTAAAAGTAACATAGTGGTCTCATTCTTCCAAATCTTTCATTCTAATATTTTCAGAACCAGTGAATTCAAATTTATACATTAGATTGAACCATGTGAAATAAATTAAATATGACATTTTTGACCTTCAAAAACAGCAATTTCATATGGTTCAATCAAATAGATAGCAAATGCTTGTGCCTAATTAAAACGGTTTTTTAGAATGAACTAAATGGTCCCCTGACAATTTTAGAAACTTATTTCATGTATCTATTTTTTTAATTAATGTTTTATTGTGCCCTCCCCGCAAGGAGTCATCCAGATAATGTGACTTAGGCCAGAGTTTCTAACCAATATGCAGTAATATCAACTGTATTGAAACATGAGGCTTATATAACCAAATTTTTTAGATAATTTTATATAACTCAAATTTTTTAGAGATGCCGTATGACATGTGGAAAACAAAACAAAAAACACTATATGTATGTACGGTAACTTTTTAAAATCACAATATACAAAATATAAAGGGGTAAGGGAAATTATATATACATAACCTGTATGGGGGGCCCTTGTGGTGTAGTCGTTAAGAGCTGAAGCTCCTAACCAAAAGGTTGGCAGTTGGAATCCACCATCCACTCCTTGGAAACCCGATGGGACAGTTCTGCTCTGTCCTACAGGATTGCCATGAGTCGGAATCAACTAGACAGCAACGGGTTTGGTTTTTTGTTTTTGTTTTTTTTAACATGTATTCAAATAAAAACAGGAATCATATTCATATGAATGGTACCATAGGGAAAAATTCAGGTGAAATCATTTGAAATGGGAGGATTCTTATGAGATTTATTTCATAATATCTGGTTTATAAAACATATTCATTATGATCTGTGAGATTTGTGATAAAGGTTAGCTGTGTTTCTTGAAAGATAATGCCAAAACAACTCTGATAATAGATATTTAATCATACAGATTCTACCCAAGAGCAAAATCCATCTGCCTTATTGTAGTTGAATTGTAGAAACAATTTCTGGAATGTTGTTTCTAGCTTGATGCACAAATAAATACACATCTCTTTTTTATCATAGATACTACTACTATCATTTTCTGAGTTTAAGATTAATGAAGTGAAGGGGGACAGTAGTCATCTATTCGAACAATTACTAGAACAAAGAAATATATGTAGTCTGTTATATTCTTGGATAATGCTTATTTAGGCCAAGTGCACATCTAGAACATAGTAAACATGTAATTAATATTTATTACACGGATAAACAAAAGTTTGCTCCCAAATCCTGGCATATTTTTCCCACCCTTAATCTATTTTAGATCTAAGTACAATGATAGGATGTGATTTTAATATTGATATCAGTATCTTTTCAATAGAAAAGCAAAATGTTCTTTTTAATCAAGGAAAACATCTTGTCTAATATTCTACTTGCTTTTGTAATAAGACGTAATTAGCTAGACTGTGTTCTTATATTCAGTGAGTGCTATATGAGTAACAAAAAAATTCACCAAAGTTACTCAACTAGTTTCAGTTTCTCTAGAAATCTGAAGAATAAATAATATATACAAGTAGGAACGTATAATGATTTCCAAATCAGATCCTTGGGATGAGGAGAAATAGTGAGATGGAAATACATGATGAGCACTCATGTGAAGAGAGAGGAGACTGATTCTGTATTTTCAAATCTTAAGTTGGGAGGTAGAGTTCAGCTCAGTATAAGGATGAACTTTGTAGGAATTAAACTGCCCAATCATGGAAAAAACTTTTTATAAACTTGCCAAGCAGATTCTGAACAGCTGTTTTGTCAGGAACATTGCATTGGGAGAGAGATTAGACCAGATGGAATTGTATAGTTACCATCAGCTTTAAAATTCAGTAATTCTAAATTAGTTCTCCCATTCTGTTTGTTGTTACCACTTGGAAAGCCAGTTGTTACTCTTTCTTATCTTTCTGTTTTCTTTTTGCTGTAGTTCATTCACAAATTGAAAATATTTTGTAAATCTATCAACTTATATAAGGAACCCTGGTGGCGCAGTGGTTAAAGTGCTCGGCCATAACTGAAAAGTCAGCAACTCAAACACACTAGCCACTCCACAGGAGACAGATGTGGCAGTCTGCTTCCGTAAAGATTGGAAACCCTATGGGGCAGTTCTGTTCTGTTCTACATGATCACTATGAGCTGGAATTGACTTGATGGCAATGGATTTTATCAAGTTATATATTGAAAATTTCTTACTCATGTCTTGTGAAAATTCAGTTTAATTAATCCATCAAGCTTACTGTGTGCCAGATACCATATTTGAGACCTAGGTATATATACCCGTAGATGGGTAAACAGAGTCCTGCCTTCAAAGTGTTCATGGTTTAGCTGGAGATGCAGACACATGAGAAACACTATTAAATAGTAGAATGAAGTCGTGAACAGAAGTATGCATACTCTGTAGTGAAATCATTAAATGAGCACGCAGGTTATTCTGTTAGCGTTGGAGGCTCATAGAAAGCTAATGAGATGAGAATTCATCTAAATTGATTATTTATGGTAATAAGAAATCGCAGCTACCATTTTTGAGCATCAAGCACCATGCTTTTAATGCACCAAGCACTGTGATAGGTGCTTTATATGATTTCATTTTATCTTCCAACAGTATTATAAGGGAGATGATATTATCACTTTACAGATAATGAAGTTAAAGTGGAGAGAATCATTACCCAAGATCACACATCTAGAAGGAGGGGCAGAGGAAACAGGACAATGACAACAGAGATTCAAACCAGTGTTTCTCTTTGCCCAGGGCTATAAGGAAAATTGATGATTTCTGTGATAATATAAAACACAGATCCTCTAATACCAACACTGAAGGGAGATTTTCCTTATAAACCATTTCTGTTATACTTTACCATTCAGATTTTTTTCCCAGTGACTTTAACTTTCTTCTCAGAGACCCCTTGCTAATACTCCTGCCACCATCATGCTTGATCCAGAGGTTAAAGGAAATAGCTAGCTCTTTAGCTGATGGCTGAAGTATGCCTAGAGATCACTTTGGTATCCCATAAAACACAAAAATTGGGATGTTTAAATAAGATTTCCTTAAAGTAAGAGTAAATAAACAATGAAAATAATATGCAACTAGATAATTCAATTTAGTAACTGTGGCTCACTCTCTTGAGTTAACAGACCTTATCTCATTGAATGTTTCCTTGTATCTTAGACTTACTACTCCAAAGGCCAAGGCGAATGAGTCAAAAATGAGTTTACAGGTGTATTGAGTGTTTCTGAACACAAGAAATCCAGTAGGCTGGAGGGTGTGGTTCAGAGTAGAGGAAGAAGGTGAGAATTGTAGGACATGAAGGCAGGAAAGATAGTCTGGGATTGAGCTGTGAGTAACTTCGTAAAGTCATGCTGAGGAGTTTAGACCGTATTTAATAGAGACTTTACTAATAGGCAGTTTGGGCCATGATGGCTTTCAAATGGCATGAATAGCACTGAGCTTTAAGAAGATTGCTATGGAGGCAGTATGGAGAATATATTGAAAGGGGAAGAAACTAGACTCAGCGAGACAAATTAAGACACTGCAGTAATCTCAGTAAATGACCAAGATTAGCGATAGGAAGGAGAGCACTATTTCAAGAGATATTTCACATGTAGAATCAATAGACTTTGTTGAAGGACTAGATATGGGAATCGAAGGAAAATGAGGAGACATCAAGGATCTCCAAGAAGTTGTTTGCCTAAACTGTTGGGTAGAAGTTGATGTCATCAACTAACTGAAGAAGGCAGCATGAAGAACACTCCTGAGAAGATAATATTG
Organism: Dugong dugon; assembly: GCA_030035585.1. Lineage (NCBI taxonomy): Eukaryota > Metazoa > Chordata > Mammalia > Sirenia > Dugongidae > Dugong > Dugong dugon. The sequence continues at coordinate 86,113,383 of CM057460.1, read as the reverse complement.
AGGTTACTTTTAGATATGATGAGTGTAGGGTGGTATCTAGTTGGAAATGACCCATATGAAGTTCAACCTATGAGTTACCTATAGGAGCTTAGGAGAGATATCATAAAAATAGATAAAAGATTTGGGGTTCTGAATATATAGATAGTTGTTGAATACATGGTAGCAATAAGATTACCCATAAAAGATTTTTTATTGAAAAAGAAAGCTGTTGGTGTCTAGGGTCTTAAAAGCCTGTGAGCGGCCATCTAAGATACTCCACTGGTCTCACCCCTTCAGGAGCAAGGGAGAGTGAAGAAAACTAAAGACACAAGGGGAAGATTAGTCCAAAGGACTAATGGCCCACAACTACCATGGCCTCCACCAGACTGAGTCCAGTACGATTAGATGGTGCCCGGCTACCACCACTGACTGCTCTGACAGGGATCACAATAGAGGATTCCGAACAGAGCTGGAGAACAATGTAGAACAAAATTCTCACTCACAAAAAAAGACCAGACTTACTGGCCTGACAGAGACTAGAGAAACCCTGAGAGTATGGCCCCCAGACACCCTTTTAGCTCAGTAATGAAGTCACTCCTGAAGTTCACCCTTCATCCAAGGATTAGACAGGCCCATAAAATAAAACAAGACTAAAGGGACACAACAGCCCAGGGACAAGGGCTAGAAGGCAGGAGGGGACAGGAAAGCTGGTAATAGGGAACCCAAGGTTGAGAAGGGAGAGTGTTAACATGTCGTGGGGTTGTTAACCAATGTCATAAAACGATATGCATACTAACTGTTTAATGAGAAGCTAGTTCTGTAAACCATCTAAAGTACAGTAAAAAAAAATACTATTGATAGAACTTGGAGAAAAGCAGAATTTAAATAAAAGCCGCCAACAAAGGAAATTGAAAATCAGTAAAGAGAAAGGTTGGAAGAATAGTGGTATCAGGCAGGCAGACATGAAAATGGTTGAAAGTGTCAGAATATATTAACATGATAATGATAAAATTAATGTTAGCCCTTATGGCATGTTTAACTAATGTGATATGCATGTTAAAAACATTACAATGTTTTTATCCTCTGAATGCACATAATAAATGTTAACAGAAGCCTATTGAGTCGTATCATTCATTCAGACATATTTCGAGTATACTTTAATATTCACATATTTTTGTGTATTTGTATGTTAGTGCATTTCTGTATTGTATATATTATTTCATGAACAAAAGTTTGTATTCAGCTTCCTTATGTTGGGTTTACCTGTTTTGTTTTTATGTGCTTTTAAGGATCTGACAATTTCAAACATGTTGACTAAATCTTTCCTTTAAAAACAGTTTGAGATTTATGAATGTTGTCTTTGAAAAAGTTCACTATTGTCCAGACATTAGGAAATTAATAACCACATGTTGACTATTATAATTGCAGCTATACCTTAATAACATGTTCCAATGGTAGTTCACTGTTGTCCAGACATTGGGAAATTAATAAATACATGTTGAATATTATAATTGCAGCTATACCTTAATCATTTAACCTCTTCCAATACATAGTCACATAGTTTTTAAAAGACACAAACCAAAGTAATTGTTAAAATAGTAGCAAAAGTACAAGAGTGGAACCTTCAGAGAATGAATTGCACAGGCCTTATCCAGTGAGGGGTTATGTAGGGAAATTATTAACCTGCTCTCCTTTCTTTCCCCCCTCCTCTTTGGTTTTGTTTTTTTGTTTTGTGGTAGTCTGACCCTTGGTTATCATTACAGAACTATGGAGGTGCAATGAGACCCCCACTGAATGCTTTAGGTGGCCCTGGAATGCCTGGAATGAACATGTAAGCAAAATATTGTATTATCCTGTTCAGTAAAGTGTTGTATTTTCTGTCTACTAAAACAACATTAGTTTGTAAAACAGTTGGAGTTCCTAAATCAGTTTGAGTTCCTAAATCTCCATGTAGTATAAACATGAGCTATAGTGTTTGCTTCATTTTCACGACATAGCCTCTGTGCTTTTCTTCCTTCTTTTGCAACTTCTATTTTTTTTCTTTTTTTTCATTTTCAGGTACCATAAATGTCAACTTCTAGCCTGTTTTTCTTTTTTCTTTTTGTATTTTATTGGTCTAAGCCATCACAGAAATGAGTCTTATAAATAAGCACATAGTCACCGTACAGGTGCTGACACCATGACCGTGACTGAACTAGAGAAGTAGATAATTGAGTATCTTTAACCCGATTTTAGCAGATACATAGTGATTACTAAGACTGGAGTTTTTAATGCTTATAAATATATACGTGTCTTCACTTTTGCTTTGTCAAGACCACTGTTAGCACAGGAAGAATTCACTCTAGTAGGGACTTCTGCTTTAAAGTTTTCCTTGGTATAGGATGATTTTTCTTTTGGAAATTTGTGGTGCATTTAGATAAGGAATGAGCTTAAGGTTTTTACTGAAAAGGCCTTTTCAGATCCAAAGGAAGTAGTTTGTTTCTATCACTCAATATAATAACATTTGTTAGGGAATTTTTATTTATTTTTCAGTATCCAACTTCCCTTCAAAATCCCATATATCTCAGGTGCTGGTTAGTAATGTTCATTAATTCACCATAGGATCAGTTCCATGATGTGGCCTAAAGAAAGCTCGCCAGAAATAATGAGTGTTCCACATGGGGTTATGGCCAGTCTTCTCAGTATACTTTCTGTCAGTCCACATCTTGGTTACCTACATGTCAAATTAAACAACTCTGCCATCAATTAATGACATGGAAAATATGCTATGATAAAAGCTCTTTTGAGGTACAAAGGGATTTTTTTAAGTTTTCAAAACTATTTTCATGAAAAGCCATTTTGCGAAAAATAGAAAATAGGTTAATAGGCAGGTACCATCCAGACTTAAAACTAACAGACAAGGGAAAAAGTAGTTCACATTTTCCTATCATGTCTTTTTACTTTTAAAGTAAAAATAGGCATGAAGTCTGATTCTTCTTAAATTCCTCAAAGGCTTAGCCTTTTATTATGGTTACTACAGAAAATAGTGAATAATATTTTGTGTTTATGTCAAAGGCTGAAACTCTTACCTGTAGAATGGAGATACGTATAAAATTTACCTACCTGGGATTCTCACTTTAAAATGCAACAGACATGAGATACGTTTTGAATACTATGATCAACCCAGAATTATCATTAAATATTAAGAATGTATCTAATGTCATTCTGTACAAAACTCTGCATTATACTGACTGTGTAGTCAACTTTAAATCAACCTGTTTTTGCCAGTAGGGAGAAGAAAAAATATTTTACGTGACCATTGGGAGACTCAAACTGATGCTTAAAATTGTCTACTTCCATTTTCACATGTAGTTAAACATATGCATATGGGTACATTTAATCCCTAGACTAAAACCAAACCAAACCCGTTGCCCTTGAGTCAATTCCCACTCATAGAGACCCTATAGGACAGAGTAGAACTGCCCCTTTGGGTTTCCAAGGAGCGGCTGGTGGATTCGAACTACCGACCTTTTGGTTAGCCGCTAAGCTCTTAACCACTATGCCAGGGAGATCAAAAATATGGTTGAAAATTTTAAATGATTATTTTTGTTAATATTTGAGTTTAGATTTCTTATTTAAGTGTACTCAGGTACTTTTAATTATTTTCCATTATGTAATACTTTGCTATTTATCTAGCAAATATATAAAGGCTTGACAAACTTCTAGACCTTACAGACTCAGATTTCTGTGATTTGTACCATTGCCTTTTATTTGGAGCCTTATACCATTTTTAAATTTCTATAAATTAGTATTCCTCAAAGGACAATGAAAATGTAAATATTTAGCTATATAAACCTTATAGCAGGGAAAGTTCTATACAGTGGAAGATACAACCAGAGAAAATTCTTCCTCTATCGATATTGGCCCCAACAAAGCAAAAGTGAATTTCAGGAGACATAAAAAAATGAAACACATTATCTGCATTGTGCTTAATAGAGTAGGCTTTATTGAAGTTCACTTCAAAATTTAATCATCTTTGAAACAAAATAAGTCTTACTGTGTGAAAGACAAGTGTTTCTAACTGTGATGTGTTTGTGGCTTTCTTCCTGTCATATGTTTACATGCTGGACAACTTAAAAATCAAAGGAAAAGACATTAGAATGGTGTTACCTTGAGCTGTGTCTTATCTTTAACAGTCTAAAATATTTGTGTATGGTGGGTCAGGGCAGACCTGCTGGAGAATGATATCTTGTTCATTTTTCTTTAGCTTGCAATGTTTTTATTATTTGCCATGAAATTATCAGTGATTAAAAATACCCAACCCTGGTCATTAAAGTAACTAAATACTCTGTTCTCAACTGGCAGCTTTATCACTGTACTGCAGCATAAACGATTTGCAACAAAATTTTGATGATTTTGCTGCTAAAAAATACTGGCTTCCTTCAAAATGAATGGTTATTCTGAAATAATCTTATATTTCCATGCTCCAAACACAGGATAAATTACACAAAAAAATTTTAAGTATACTTTTACTGTTTCTATAATTAATATCTTTAAAAATAAAAGTTTAATATAAATAAATATTCTAATATGAATTATTAATATTAATTTAAATAGTTTAAAGTAGAATTTACAAAATATTGACACAATGTAAATGCTTTCAAATGCATTAGAGATTATTTTTTAAAAAAAGCTTGAATAGTGATATGTTTCTATATTAACTACAAATTTCCAAAGAATTTAGAATTCAGCGTTAAAGCATTTCTAATTCAATTTTGATACTTTGCTGTCTTACAGAAACTAGGAGTACAAAAAGATTTTAAAGGGTCTTCTTGCTGTATATAATATCCCCAAGAACTATAAAGTTTGTGTACTTATTATCTTGAAATAAAATAAAGGATTAATCAATCCCAGATTAATTAAAGGATTAATCAATCCCGGATTAATTAAAGGATTAATTAATCAATTTTTTTTGTTTGTTTTTTTCTGTTTGGTAGTCATTGCTGCTTTGATTTCATTATATGCATAAACCCTTACCAAAAAATACAGACTTCTTTTAAATTCTGTTTTTCTCTTTATGTTTAAATGAGGCTAACCTGATTCTAATTCAGATTATACTTTTATAGAAGTTTTCATTGAAAATTAAGAATACTTTGTTGATAACTCTGATGGGCCTCAAAAGAAGTGGGAGTTACTGAGCTTAAGTAGTTGTTCTAATAGAACTACTCACTGTTACAATCCCCACTTCATTCAGTGCTATTTGTGAATTTAAACTATTTCAAAGACAGTGGTAATGTTAGGGGAATTTATCTATCAATGTGAGTTATTAATATTTATTCTATTGTAACACAATACAGTTGAATATAGTGGTGGTTATCAAACAATCAAAATGCATAAACGTTATTGTTTTATATTATTTTAATACATTTTATTCATACAGCCCTTGCTTAGACATAATATTTCAAACTTATGTGATCATTATCTACGTAACATAATTGTATACAAATTTTTGCCATGATCTGGACATGGTATATTTTTTATGTTGTCTGAAGATAGATGTTTCCCAATATTCTGTTTTTCTCTACTGTGTTTTACTTATCATCAAACAAACCATGTGGGTAGGTCTTACTGACCAAATGTTTTACATGATCAGCACATATCCTATGTTTTATTTTAGTTTCTGTCCATGAGGGCATTGATTCGTGCATGTAACATCATCTTTCTAAAGTATTCCAGTAACTAATTGTAAAATAATTAAAATAATGTCAATCTTGGAGAGGCAGCAGTTTCCGTAGACAACATAAACTCCCCTCACCTTCTCCCTGTGTGATAGTTTGGCCAAGTCACTTCGGGAAGTCTTACCTTCCCTTCTATTCCTCAAGCCAGATTGGGAAAAATAACACTTTAGTATCCCCAGTAGAGCCTAAGGACAGGAGTCATGTCTTACTGTGCAGTTTACACCACTCAGGAAACCCAAAAGAAAATTAAAAATAGTTCTAAATATTCAAGCAAACATGAGTAATATAATAACTAAGTTGAACAACTTTTTTGCCTAACATTGAGAACTTTAGAATGAGAACCAGGGAAAAAAATTTTTTTAATTAAAAGTTTTCATTGTCTTAGTTATTAGAGAAGAGAGAATTTTGCAAGACCCTAATTACAGAGGACCAACTGAAGCAGTCTGCTTGTCATCAGTCAGTATGTGTTCAGGTGTGCTTTGTCCTAAAGCTTCAGGACAAATGACCTTTTTTGTTTAATTGGATGCTAATTTTGTTTAAAAATCTTTATATCTTTGTAAATTATGGAGTACAAAACTTTCTCCTCTGCCCTAAAATCTGGTAAAATGTTGGCATACATTACCTCCTGCTTTTTCCAAGATTTACACTGGCCACTCTCTTGACCTAAAATTATGAAAACAAGAAATGTGATTCCTTTATTTCATAGTAACTAAATCATCAACGGCACTGGCAGATAGATTAATATATAGATATATAAAGTAAGACATATAATATTCTATAAGTATAGATATGATTTTTGAAAAAGAGGCAACTTTTTATGTCCCTGTTATGTATATGTAAGTATTTGTAACTTGATAAGAGTAATCGGTTTATATACACAGACACACATTTTTAAAATAATCTCATTTTTAATCAGCTACAGTTGACACATACTGATGTAAAAAATTATTGTTTATATTTATTTCATAATTAGTGCTTTTTACTGTAAAAGTGTGTTTTTATAATGATTTAGATATATGGATATAATTACCATACTATGATGATTACTACTTTTAGTGCTTATTATAATAACCAAACTTGATATTAAAATAAAAGCTTACTAAAAGTGGTTTGATTTAGGAAGAAAGCTGTTTAATGGAATAAAAAACATTTGATTTAAGAAATTTAAAAAACTATGAAAATAAATGTAAAAAATAATTTTGGTGCTGAACTTTATGGTAACTGAATTAGAAATATTAATATTTTACGATTCGTTATTGCTTATTGTTAACCATTCAAAGCATAGGTTAAAAATTATTTTATCATATTGTCTTGTAGGGGTCCAGGTGGTGGCAGACCTTGGCCAAACCCAACAAATGCCAATTCAGTGAGTATATATATTTTGAATTTTTTTTGCAATTTGTAATATCTAACAATAACAGTTATTTTTGAAATCCATACAGTAAATTATATTAACTTTTTAAAAATGATTATTCATAAAGGAAGTTTGTATATAGTTTTAGAAAGCTATACATATTTCTTGGAAATATGTAGTTTATTTCACTTGAAGGTCTAACCTAGACATGCATTGTATAGATTAACAGACTTAAAAATACAGAAATATTATGGTTAAGTATACTGCAGTAGGAATATAGTAGTCTATATTTATTCTAAAAATGGCTCAAATTTCTACCTTAACTATATAATCACTAAGTCTGCAGATAAGATTAATCTCTCCGAGGAATCCAAGTTATATGATTGTATTTGCTGTGCTAGTTACAACAAGGTTTGCTCTCTTACTACTTCAGGAAGCAAGTGCACATCATTTGCCTTGTGCCTGTGAGCAAAATTGCTATTGTAGGACATCCTATTTATGTGCCTGAAATCCTGAGGATTTTCTTTACATGTTTTTTGGCAATGGATTGACCGCCCAAATATGTTTTTCATAATAATGTCACATAAATATATGCACGAGTTAAAAATTAAGCCATCAGTTTTAAAATTAATATAGTCCTGGACTTTGAAACCTTGAGTTCCTTAATATGTGAGAGACGACTACTGTGTACATTTGGGTAGTCTGTGTACTGCTCAAAGGTGCCTGGGCCAAAAGAGTCAGTAGAGGGCTGAAATACAGCCTACGTTCTGTCTGTGAAGCCTATAGGCATCTTCCCAGAAGGGATGCCTTTCATTAATGTGCACAGCACAAAGGCACCTTCCTTGGTTGGCAGTGGCCTTAATGCATAAAACTGATCCATTGATTAAGATTAATTTAAACTTCAGGAAAATAAAAAGTGAGGTGTGTGTGGTATAGCAAGAATCATCCCAAATCCGTTGCTCATACTATTCTAAGGCAGAAGTCTTCTCAGTTAAGTAGATGGTAATTACCATATTTTTAGAGAAAAACATGATTAATTTATATTACCTGCCTCTTCAGTTTAAATAATGAATGAAATTATTAAATAGGTTTAAACTACTGAATGAAATTATTTGGGGTGGACATAATTATGATGTTGCTTCCATTTGTGTCTTCAGTGGACTTTGTCATTTCAGCAAATCTTCTTTCTAAGACACTGTTTTTCCAGATAATATGTTTTAATGTGCATACTTTCTCCAAAATTCTTTTAGTTTGCTTATATGCTTTTGAAGAGTCTACATTTCTTTTTGCTTCTTGCTATTGGCCTTAACCAGGTCATTCAAGATTTCACTTTAAAATGACACCTGGCTAGCAGTTCAAGATACACTGCTTTCATCTTCCTATTAAAATACCCTTAACTATGTAGCAGAATTTTTTTTTTTTCATAACTGAAAACTTAAACTGACAGTCTTCCTACTGCCAGAATCTGGAAAGAATTTTCAATATCTGCATGCTGAAGAAACTAAATTAAAAAGCACAATCAGTGGCTGGTCTTGAGTATGTAAGCCTTCCCACCTAGAAGCAGAAAGACCCTTTTCTCTGTCCTCACTGTCAGCTCAGCCAGTCATCCCTATACTGCTCGTTGCAGGCAGCATGAGTGCAGGTCATGCCCACTACTGCCTGGTTCCCGTCAGTACCTCCTTTTATGCACTTATCCAGAGACGACTACTTCAAAAGTCCACTTAGGCATATGGACAGGGTTGATATTGAGTATGGGGCACTGTACCTCAGGGATATATTACTCAAGTAAAGAGTATTAAAGACAGAAATCACAAGAACTCTGGTAGCAGTGCATTCTGGTGTGTTTGGGTTTGTTAGTTACTCCATCTCTCCAGGATTTCATGGGCCAAGCACTGTGAGTAGAATGTACTATAGCAGGTCAGCAGCTCTGCATTATCTTAAAGCCTGAGAAACATTAGGAATTAGGCTAGGAGTTGTACACATAAAAATGTTATCCAACAGTCAATCTGAAATTGACATTGGACCAGCATATATGTAGGCAGGTAATAACACTGAAAGCAGTCTCCTCTGTTAATATGTACCACATGTGGATGCATCTCACCTCACTCGTGTCTGAATAGAGAAAGAAGTGGGAGGGAGGCTAATCGTTTTCTCTTTAGAAAGAGAAAGGGGACATCGTCCTGAATATGCAGAGAAAGCATTCCTCTGAAAATGACTGATTAGGAAAACAAGAAAAAGTAACATTCTAGCGAAAATATGGTGCCTCTGTGAAACAGGAGCAAGAAGTATTCAGGAAGGATTTTTCCTCCAAATATCACTGATTATGTTGTAGTGACAGCTCATCTGTATTATGAATTCCATGCTCTTTAGACTTCCTTTTCATATTTAATAGTATAAGCACTTTTCATTTTGTATCAATAGAGTAAGTCTCTGACTCCTCATGGAAGTGTATTAAAGTAGTTCATTTTGTTTTTGCTATTTTCAAGTTGTTGTATTCATTTACATGTTTATTCTGAAGTAACTTTATAGATTTACAAAAAAGTTGCAAGAATAATAGAAAGAATTCCTATATACTCTTTACCCAGATTCCCCAAGTGTTAGTATTTTACCACATTTGCTTAATTATTTTCTTTCTACATACATATTTTTCCCTGAAGCATTTGCGTATAAGTTGCAGACATTATGACCCTTTATACCTAAATACTTAAGTGTGTGTTTCCTAAAAACAAAGACATTAACATAACCACAGTACAATGATCAAAATAAGGAAATAATCATTGATATAATATTATTTCCTAATCTATAGATTTTTTTCAGATTGTGCCAATTGTCCCAGTAATATCCTTTATAACAAAAGAAAATTCAAGATCATTTGTTGCAATCAGCTGTCATATCTCTTTTGTATTCTTTAATCTGAACAGGTCCTCAGTTTGTCTTCATCTTTCTTTACCTTACAGTTTTGTCGAATGCAAGCCAGTGATTTTGTAGATTGTCCTATAGTTTGGGTTTGTGTGATGTTTCCTCATGATTAGATTCAGGTTATGCATATTTGGCAGGAATAACATGGAAGTAATTTTATGTTTCCTCAGTGTGTCATTTTAGGAGGCACATGATGATGATTTGTCCAGTTATTGGTAATTTTAACTATAACCACTTGGTTAAGGTGGTGTTTCTCCACTGTAGAATTACTGATTTTCCCTTTGTAATTATTAACTTATGGAGACATACTTTGAGACGAGAGTAAATATCCCCTTGTCCTTATACTTTCATCCACTAGTTCGCACATCATTGATAATCCAAATATTTTTTTTTTATTATGTTGGTTGCCACGTGGACATTTTCTAATTTTATCCTTCCTTCTCCATTTATTTCTTGGCTTTCTGCTATAGAAAGAGTTTTTCCTTCTCCCCTGTTCATTCATTCACTCATTTGTATCAGATGGACGCATGGATTTTTATTTTATTTTTAAGTTAAGAGCAAACTAGTTTCCAATTCGATAGTTTGTACATAAAGTATTCCATGACATTGTATTCATTCCCCACAATGTGTCAGCACTGTCCACATTTCCATCCTAGGTTTCCTGTTTCCTTCCTCCTGATTTTCTACCCTTTTCTGCCTTCTCATCTTTGCTTTCGGGCAAATGTTGCCCTTTTGATCTTATATAATTGATTGTTCTAAGGACTATGTTCCTCTCAGTGTTATGAGCCTGTCTATGGTTTGGCTGAACGGTGGTCCGGGAGAGGCTTCCATTCCAGTTTGGAAGGGTGTCTCAGGGCAGTAGTCAGACCAGTAAGTCTGGCCTTTTTTGTGAATCTGATTTTTTGTTTTAAAGTTTTTTTCCTGCTCTGTACAGGAGCCTTTGTTGTGATCCTAGTCAAAATGGTCAGTAGTAGTAGCTGGGCACCACTGATTTTTATTTTATTCAGTGAGGTTTTGATGCTCAAACTACCCCAAATTTGGCCAGTGGGAACCCCTTCCAGCCAGATCTTTTGTCTTTTTAACATGTTACCATTAATCTTTGAGGACTTCGAAGATCATCTTATATTTTCCCAGCCTCATCCCTGGAAACAGTCATTTCTCTAAGGAGCCTTCGTTCCTTTTTGTGTAGCATAGCATTTAGAACCCAAGGTCTGGGTACTAGGTATACGTTTTGCTGTTGGAGTGACGTGGCTCCTAGGCTCTCTCAACAAACATAACTAGGAAGTAGATGTATGTATACACACACATCTATACCTTTCTAGTCTGTCTTTCTATATGTATTAAAAACATGAGCTTTCACTGATATATTCAATTTCAGTCAAGTACCACAGGCTTCATTCTAGCCTTTTTTCTATATTCATAACTTACTTCTCTGAAAGTAAGAGGCCTGTGGTTGTTTGTTTTATTTTTGTTGTTTATATTTGGATTCTTCAGGCACATGATCCAGTAATATTCTTTTTCAGTATGAGTCTAGTTTGATTGGTTTTCTGTCTCTTGTAATCAAAAATGTCTACAGATGCAGGTAAGTAAGATATTTTCAATAAAAAGTGCTTGCTACGTAATAACTAGAACTTGCTGTATAGCTAAACTCAAATGCATAGTTCCCTTTGAAAAAGGAAAAAAACAGAATTGGAGAATTTGTAAATAAACTTTAAAATAAGGATCTGAGATCAATTCTGTAATGCTCAAGAGTTAAATTAAAAATCACATCTTTTAACATCTAGCTCAATTGGCATAACACAGTTTATAAAGAAAATGTTCCGCGTCCTACCTTGGTGAGTAGCGTTCTGGGGTCTTAAAAGCCTGTGAACAGCTATCTAAGATACTCCACTGGTCTCACCCCTTTGGGAGCAAGGGAGAATGAAGAAAACAAGATACAAGGGAAAGATTAGTCCAAAGGACTAATGGACCACAACTACCACAGCTTCCACCAGACCGAGTCCAGTACAATTAGATGGTGCCTGGTTACCACCACTTACTGCTCTGCCAAGGATCACAATAGAAGGGTCCCAGACAGAGCTGGAGAAAAATGTAAAACAAAATTCTAACTCACAAAGACCAGACTTACTGGCCTGACAGAGACTGGAGAAACCCCAAGAGTATGACCTCTGGATACCTTTTAACTCGGCACTGGAGTCACTCCTGAGGTTCACCCTTCAGCCAAAGATTAGACAGGCCCACAAAACAAAATGAGACTAAAGGGGCCCAACAGCCCAGGGACAAGGACTAGAAGGCAGGAGGGGACAGGAAAACTGGTAATAGGGAACCCAAGGTCGAGAAGGGAGAGTGTTGACATGTTATGAGGTTGTTAACCAGTGTCATAAAGCAATATGTGTACTGTTTAATGAGAAACTATTTGTTCTGTAAACCTTCATCTAAAGTACAATAAAAAAAAGTAACATCTTTTATTCTGAAGTAAAAACAAGAACTTACCCTTAAAAATGTCTTTCTGCAGACATGTAGAAGGGTACAGAAAATAATTTTTATCAAAACACGTCTGTACAATGTGGTTTACCACAAACTGTGGCTAGCCAAGGATTAAGCAAATAAGTAAATATACTCTGTAAATTTGGCTTTGGACAGAAGGGCTCAAATACTGTTATCAGGACCAAGTTTCTAGCCATCTCTTACCTTTGTTCCATTTGCAATGGCAAGAAGGTTGTAAGAAGCTCCAGATTTATATCTTCACAGCTTCCAGTTGAGAACAAAAGAGCATACCTCTTTATCACTTAAGTAAAGGTAGTGGGAATGACTGTAACTGAACTGGATTAGCTTAGCTTATGTCACATGCTCACTCATCAACCAGTTCTGACCGGGGGATACACCGCTCTCTTGGCCAGGCCTACATCACATGCCCACTTGCTGAGCCCTCCTCTGAAGCTACATGGAGTAAAAATAAAGGAGGTATGGTTCACCAAAGAAAATTCAAGGAATCGTTCTCAGAAGAAGGAATATTTCGTACGCAAAACAGCAAATCTTAAATATAATGTATTCATCAACTTACTAACTCCACAGGAGCGAAAAAGAGGAAACAGCTTTAAGAGAAAAAAAAGCAGGGTCTAGTACAGTGACTGAAACTAGGGAAATACACGTATCTTACTCCAAAAATGCTCTACTGACTAAATAGTTGCTTTTTTTTTTTTTTTTAAGGGGACTAAAAAATAATATTTTCAACTTTTCACTGGCACAGATAATGTCTTGATGCTGCCTTCCCTGATCTCTAATAAGCCAGTGTTTATAAGGTAGTTTTAAACTTCACAAAAGGACCCCTGGTAGCATTAACAGTTAAGCACTCAACCTTCTTTCATAAATGTTAAAGCGAAGAAAATCCTAATAGTGACTCCTGTGGAGTCACTGTGAGTTGGCACCTAACAACAGCAAACTTCAATACTGAAGAAAGCTACTTAGCTAAAATGTTAATAATCATTTAAAAGAAGCTAAAACACCTCCAGCCTCTCTTCTGTAGCCCCTACTACAGCACCACAGCCATAGGTATTAGGAGTCATAGTATTTCAAAATATTTGGATTTTTGTCACACCTCTTCAATTATATGTTTAGTTTAGCCAGACAGTATCTATGACTCTTAGTTTTCTTATCTTTCAAATGAAAGTTTCTTCGAGCTCTAAAATATTACTATTCTGCTTCTTTATCTTGTACATCCTCACTTTCATCTTGATGGACATTTCATATTGGATAGGGATGGCGGGAGGAGGAGATTAATTATATCTGGAAGAATCTAGACATTAGAAGTAGAGAGAAACTTGTAAAAAATGTAGAGAAGGGAATATTCAGGAAATGTTTGAGGAAAAATGACTGGACTGTTAGTGACTGGTAGGATAAATTGTTTGGGAAGGCACAGAGGGAAGTAAATCTGAAAAAAGGAAAAGGGGACCACAGTGTGCAGAGGGCTTTGAATGCTGAGAAATCTGGCATTTTTTATTATTTATGAGAAAGGGAGCTGTGTAGGAAGATAATGTATAAAATGGACACAGTAGAGAAACAAAATTAGGAAATTATAGTAATAGGTCTCATAAAATATAATCAGATATTGAGGTGGAACAGTGATAAAAGAAATAGAGGAGAGACATTTCACAGATAGAGTCAAAAACACTTGGTCACCTGTTGGACTTGGGAATAAAGAAAAGGAAAAAGTTGATGTCATTCTTTAAATCCAGTCTTTGAATAACATTAACTGAGCTAGGGGCATAGGAAAAGAAACAGGTTTAGTGAGTAGACAGTGTTTTTGGAATGTTGAATTTTGAAGTATTTGTAGAATACCTTCTTCTGTTCTTCCACAATGCCTTTTGCATAGTTCTATCATTGTACTTAACACATTACATTATAATTCAAATCCGTAATGTTCAACTTCAGGTTTTATTAACTCTTCCTTAGTTAACTACCTTTCCTTCTCTTTTCAGAGGCTGTTACGATTCCTTATGATTCTCATTGTGTTCCTATTTTATGATTGACCCATTCTCTATCAGCTGCAATAGTCTCATAGTTTACAGACAAAAAAAAAAAAAAAGACAATTAGACTCAAATTCCTTCCTAGTCTACTCTTCACCTGCACTATTATGAGACCTTTGCTAATCTTTCTTCCCTCTTGTCACAGAAGAAAAAATGTTTTTTTCTTTTCATTGCTAACCCTTCTATCTGTTCTGTTTATTCCATCTCCTGTTACTTCTTTGTATATATTGCTCCTTCAGCCTTCCAAAAGAATCTTCAGTCTATCCATTTCCATTGACTGGAACTTTCCTCTAAGGCTAAGTCAGTGAACAATCTCAAGACAACCTTAAACCCTTATTTCTCTACTCCTTAGAGTTGGGAGCAGGTAACTGAAAGAAAACTTCTCTCAGCCTTCCCTCAATCTCAAACCAGTATCCCATCTCTCTCATACTTTCATTCTCTCACCACCCCTTCTACTAGACAATGAATTCCTGTCTTTTTTCATTATTATATGGTAGGATAGTACTGAAATGTAGCAGGTGATGAGTAAAGATTTTTTGGATTGACTTCTCAACTCATTTCAATTCCCATGAAAGTCCTATTGTGAAGGTTACTTATGACCTTCACCTACAAACCAAACATATAACAACTTATTTCCTGCGCTTATCTTATCTCTGAAGTATTTCACTCCTTGGTTTTGTTTTAAATGCATGTTAATTTATTTTTTTAATTTTAATATTTCTTTCCTTTTTCCATTTTTTTAATGAAAGTATTATTTTTTTTAAAAAGTCCTAGATGTGTACAGAAAACATGAATGACTTAAGCTTGACAGGACTCAAGAATAAGCCTGGTTTAAGCATTTCCTAGCCAGGCTTCAGCCACTTCCTGCCTCTTAAAAGTCTGACTTGCTTGACTTTTTATAACATACTTTGTCCTTGTTTTCCTCCAGTCACATTAGGAGGAAACTATAATGTTCTAAATTGATAATGTTCTTTAATTACATTTTTGGCCTCTTCTTCCTTTTTATTTTATGTTTTCATATGACTTCAGCTATTACTAAATCTGGTTGAATCCTAGGTAAAGCATTGTATCCAGAAAATAGTAAGCACTTAGTAAATGTTTGTTGAGTTGAATGGAAATTTATTTTAAGATGAAGCTGTATCTTTAGTCATGATAGTTAATAAGCTTCAGACTTACATTTCTAAATGTCTGTTGAACAAACCTACCTCAGTGTCTACTAAACCAAAAAATAAAAAACCAAACCTGTTGCTGTAAGTCAATTCCAACTCATAGCTACCCTATAAGACAGAGTAGAACTGCCCCATATGGTTTCCAAGGAGTGGCTGGTGGATTTGAACTGCCGACCTTTTGGTTAGCAGCTGAGCTTTTAACCAGTGTGCCACCAGGGCTCCCAGTGTCTACTAATGTCTTCAAATTCATCATGCCTGAATACTCCACCCCTCCCGAATTGCCTATAAATTCCCTATAAATTAGTAGCACTGTCATCTACCCAGTCATCAAGTTGGAAATCTAGGAATTAATTATACTTAACTTTTTCTTCCCTTGTCCGCCACACCCACTTTGTCACCAAGCCCTGTCAAGTGTATTTGTGAAATGTCTCTCAGATTCTCTTTCGCCTACTTATCCTGGTTATCACTGCCTAGACTACTTCAGCATCTCTCTCCTGGAGTTTTTTCAATAGCCTCCTAACTTGTGTTCATATTCCATGTTGCCTCCAGAGTTATCTTACTAAAACATAAATTTGAACATATCTAACACCTAAGACTCCCTATTTCCCACAATGTAAATTCATTTACAGTTTTACCATAGCCTCATTGATTACCACACCTCCCATATGTCCCACACTACCATAGCAATATCCAATAATATACTATTTCCCAAATTAACTATGGAATTCACATTTCTTTTTCTTTTTTGTTTTTATGCTGATCCTTCTTTGTCTTTCTGGGGGACACCTATTCTCTTTAAGTCCGAGCTGCCCAGCTCAAATATGTCCTCTACCCACACAGTAGTTCTTCTACCTACATTTCTGTATTTTATGTCTCTCAGACTAGGCTATCAGATCCTGCTAGTAACTTTATAGGGTGCAGATTCAGTAAAGTACTAAGGTTAGGAGCCAAATGCTGATTTTTAATGAGGGCATGGAAGAATATAAAGTAGAAACAGTGAGTATAAGCCAAAATTAAAGAGTTTGACAGGGCAAAGAGGGAAAGAAACTGAATAACTAGATGAGGCAACAAATTTTTTAAAGTGTTTTAAATGTTTATTATATTAAACTGTTTGAAGGAGCCATGAAGAGGGAGAAATTAAAAATATAAAAGGAGCAAGGTCTTAGGAGAAAGGGACTAGCTTTGGGAAAAAAATAGAAAGTTTTTTTCTTCCTGGAATGAATGGATGAAATTTTAAATTTGTCAACAATGAAGTGTTGAGCTGAGGATGAAGGCATAGCAAGAATTTGACGGCTTTAATCTGTGTCAGGGCAAAGTATCCACTCAGGATGGTATAATCACCCTTGGGGCCAGCTCACAAGAGTCAAGTGTTAAATACTGAGGAATTTTGTGAGCTGGTTGTTGAACTGTTAGTAGCTTGAGTCTGTCATGGTGAGCATATTTATACCACAAAAATGGCAAATGCTATACAAATCAGTTTTTGTTTTTGTTTTTCCTGGAGATTACTGGATTTACCAGCACACCACCAGCACACCATTATACCTCAGGGCTTTGGTGAAGGCTGAGTCAAAATACTTTTAGATATTAGTGAAGACTGGGTTGAAGTTGGAGAGCACGATTGTATTTTGGACTTTGTCAACCTTGTTTGGTGTTTCCCTTCAGGAAATCTCTGCTGTACAATAAAAAAGGTGGCTGGTGGTGATCTAAGAGGTGAAAATTAACGAAGTAGGTTTCAGGATAGGGAATGTAAGATACTGGAGAGAGAGAATAAAATGCCAAAAGTGGCATGGGGAAGGAGCAGAGGCAATTTAACTAGGAGAAAATTAGTAGGGAACTTACAAATTAAGCATTGTTATGGGAGAAGATTCTGGTTGGAATATAATGTTTGTGTCATGAGGAATGAGAAAGAGATCTAGCAAGGGAATTCTTCAGAAGAATAGGAAATGCTAAATAAAGATCTCTGTATAAAGACTTCTAGGAGGTGGACAAAGTCATAAATGAAAGAAAGGAAAGTGTGTTGTAAAGGAAGGCAAAGAACTGCATATTTCAAAGATCTAAAGGTTATTCAGAATCTTGAAGTTGCTTAAGAATGATGGTAGGCAATAGAGAGAGGCAGAAGAACATGAGCCAAGTGCTAACAGGTCACAGGGAGATGAAAATTGGTCCTAGGAGCCAATAGATAAGTTGGTGATTTGGAGAGTCAGATGCACATGTTTCAAATAATGAGAAGCAGAGGATGCATGATAGATCATGAACTGAAAGAGGCACAAGAAAACAAAGTGCTGTTCATTCACTGAGTCGAGTGTTTACTGCCATAGATCTCAGTACTCACAGTGGAAGTAGTCCCTGTCACTAGTGATGCTGGGCAGTCTAATAATGGCCATCTGCAGTGTTGAATTACCCATAGGCGGATGAAGAAGGGGCCTCAGAGACATGTGGTCTGTGCTTGAGGCAAAGCAGGAACACAAAACAATGAGGAGAAAAGCTTTTCAAATAATTTAACATTAAATTTTTCCCAGAAAGCATGTAAGTATTATTTATCATTGGAAAATCATAACTTTGTTGGACTTTTCTTATGCTTACTTTATGGTTTCATATTATTTTTGTTTATTTATATGCCAGGTGTTAGGGTGGAGGGAAGGTTTAGGGTGCAGGCACTATAATCTTGTCACTACAATAAAGGTCTTACTCTGGCCCTGGATGTCAGACTCATCCAAGTAGACAGTAATTGATTCGCTTTTTTCCAAACAAGGCAAAAATATCTCTTCTGTATGAGCAGAGTCTTCATGTAAGTAAGCTTATGTGAAAAAAGAAAATACTTGGATTCAACTTTCTCTGTTAATATTTTTATTCAAGGGCTTAATTTTAGATTTATGTTTTACAGTTTTTAATTTCTTAAATTACCAGAATAATCTTTAATCTCTAGAAAATAGCTTGGTAAAAGCTTGATTTGAAGAGAAAGAAGAAATTTGTTACCCTGTCTGATTCCCACAAATTAGTAGTCTTTGAGGACTCATATTGACAACCTTTTTTTTGTTCATTATATTATTTCCTATTAGCTAATTAGAAAGAGAGGGGGAAAGACGAGGTCTATATATCAAGCATTGGCCCCTACTGCATGAATGTAGTAGCCTGAAACCTGTCTTTAAAAAAATTAATGCTTCCCAAAATGCCCACAGGCTAGAGGTTGTCTCTCTAAAGGCTACTCATTTGAAAATTTCTGGTTTTTAGCTGCTCTAATACATATCTTTCTAATTACAGAGTAAGTGTCATTGATATTGAGCAGCGAGTACAGCTGCTGTGAAGCCAATATAATTTGAAGTTGTAATTCTAACTTCCTCTTGTCTAAAATCTGTCTTTTTTGTAGATCCAAGATAATATTTCAGTTTTCCAGTTGTCTAGCACTCAGACAGATATAAATACCCTTCTTCTTTATCATCCTGTGGGATACATTTTAAAACTTGATAAAAGTCAGAAAATAAATTCATTTTAGGTCAGTCTCCATACTACTACATGAATCAAAATATTTTTTTTTCATCCTGTTCATGTTCTAGATACCATACTCCTCAGCATCTCCTGGGAATTATGTAGTAAGTACATTTGGGTTTGTTTGCTCATAAGAATTGATGTTACGTTTTATTTGGGCAATGAAATAGTCATCCAGATGTTAAGAAGAGCCCTTGTGTCTTGGCCAAGAAGTGAACATCTGATTTGTGTTGAGTTGTTTTGTCTGCCAACCGCAGTACATATGTTGATGTTCATTAGTGAAACAATTATCAGTCTGGCCAGAATTGCCCTGAGTACTGTGTTTTACTTCAGCATATGTTTCTGTAACCAGTACAGTACACTCTGTCCAATCATGAAGAGAGCCATCCCCAGTCACACAATGATATGCTTGTATTTGCAGTTCTCCAGGAGAATAATCTATATCCCCCTCCCCTACACCACTTTCCCCACACAGAGTCTAAGAAGACATTACACTTTATCCCAATCACAAAGTGAATAAGACAGCAGAATAATGACTAGTAATTTGGAGGGAAACTTCTAGTGTTTTGTCATTCTTAGAAATTCAGAACACTTATTTTCTTTTATTATTTAGCACGTGTTAAATTTTTCCAATAATTTGTATAGACCTGAAGTCAAGTTAGCAAGTTTTACATGGCCTCTTGAATTTACAAATGGCCTTTTAACCATCATTACATTTTAATCCTTGCTACATCTCAGGGCCAATACTTGTTAAAAACAATACTTAGAGGGAAATGCCTAACAGAGAAGCAAGGATGAAGTAGTAAAAAGGGAAATCTTTCCTAAGGGAATTTTTGGAGATTTGTGACTAACTGGAATGGGGAAAAAGGAGTGCTTGAGAAGAGTATCAGTGAATATTCTATCTTCAGTAAAAAAGTATTTTATTACCATAGTGAAAAGCACACTCTGATTTAGACCTGTGAACTTAGTGCTCAGGGTTTCTTTAAGCTATGCACACTAAGAAAGTCTAACTTCTTTTTATGTCTTCTGTGAAACAAAAATGAAAGTCAGAAATATTTTAATGTATTTTTTAAAAAGCATTTTAACATATCTTTAAAGTCACTTAAGAGTAAGCCAGATATATATTTTTGTGAAATTACAGACACATGTTTGAAAGGAAATTTAACTTGTTTATTAAATAGCAAGTATGTGTACTATTTGAAATAATTGATAGGCTGTGTCTGTGCAGTGAGAATGAAGCAAAATGTAGCCATTTCATAGTTAATTTGATCACTGTACACAGAGCATCTGAATAATTTAAATTCTAAATCATATTGCCTGAGTTATCCATTTTGGTTGTCGTAAATAATTGAATTAACTTTAGAATTGCCTAATTTCCATTTCAGTTGGATGGTGTAGCTGCAGCCTTAGTAAACCACAGCATTAGTCAGCATTGCCTCTCATTTCTAATTTATGTGATAGCTGAAAGTTCAGTGCTCCAGAGGTGTTACAGTTGTTGCTGATAGTCAGAAGGAACAAGGAGCATCAGTGTATTTTCAAAAATACGAATCTCTAAGAGAATATCTTTTGGTCTTTAGTTTTTATATAAACCAGTATACAAAAAGTAAGAAAATTACAGTGAACTAAATGGCAGACACACAGGAATTATTTCTGTTTTATGGATTTGTAAAGACTCTGTTAAATGGTTTCTCCTTAACCTCATTATATCTGATCTGATTAAGTCATGAATAATAAATTAGTGTTACAGTCTCATTGTTTTTGGAAACTTGTCAAAACAATCTTAACATATTTAAGCTAAATTATGTTTTACATAATATTGAAATGATTTTGTATTCAAAGAAAATTAATTATGAAGAAAATATACTTTGTTATTTTCAAAGTGGATTATAGAGATAAGTCTTAACCTTTTGTTTTTTTCTTATATTGTTTAATGAAATGCCTTACTTATACTGAAATTTTATATAATTATTTAGGGTCCTCCAGGAGGTGGAGGACCACCAGGAACACCCATCATGCCTAGTCCAGCAGGTATTGTAATCAAACTATTCATGTGGGCATTTGATTATTAGAGTAAGATCAGATAATATAGAAATTATATTTGGAAGAAGATTAATAGCATTCATTATCTCACGATGATTAAAGAAGTAGAATAGAGGAGGCAATAGGAAGAAATAGTGCTCTTTAAGAACTATTGTCCAGTTGCTTTAAGCATATAGAAAATTCTTGTTGTATGAGTAACGTACTTAAGATGAAAACTGTATTGATTTGTATGAATTGCCCAGTAATTTGTACTATTGACCAATAATTCAAACTAAAAGATTCCTTGAGACTAAGGAAAAGAGTCAATATATCCAAATCATACAACTTAGAAAAATTCTACATGAGTAAAACATGAAATGTATGGATCTACTAGGTTTAAAATAGCAAATCAAACCCATCACACCTATCATCTTACTAAGATAGATGTGCTTACGGTCTTCTTTACCCTACATGTCTATAGGTTATTTCTCAGCTAACTATTCAGTCTACTGTGTAGTGAGAATGGCTTTTTATTTTAATCTTCTAAACTAGAGTATACTTTAGTATTTCCTTAATCATTTTATATAATTATTTTAAATACCTCTAACGGTGGAAATTTACATTGGCACAGCCTCCCTAGAAAGTGTCCAGGCAGCATGTATCAAGAGCCATGAAAAGGTGCATACCCAACTGGTTGACCCTATAATCCTACTACTAGAGATGATCAGAGACACAATCCTTTATATAGAAGGGTACACATTTATTATAGTCAATAGTGAAATAGTAGATACAACCTTCATACTAATCCAATTATAGTAAAATTATTAAATCATTTATGGAATGTGATAGAATATAATGTAGCCATTGACATTATTTTCAAAGAATTTTTAATGACATACATAAATAAATGCTCATGATTCAATACAATATGATCACAATTTTATTTTAAATACATATAACACAGAAATCTAGAAACAAGAAAAAATTATTTAGGCTAAAACCTGATCAGTGATTACTTCTGGATGATGAAATATATTAGGTATTTTTATTTTATTCTCTTTACTTCGCTTAATTTTAAAGGTTTTATATTAAAAAAACAAACCAAACCCGTTGCTGTCAAGTCAGTTCCGACTCATAGTGATGGTTATCTTTGTAATTAGAAAAAAATTTAATTCTATTTTACTGTTAAATTCATATATTCTTAATTGGTTTGTTCAATCTAAGAGATAGAGAAGCTTGAAAGTATCATTAATTATGCCAATAAATAATAAATTTTAAGTTTGAACCTTTTAAATTTAGAAAAAGTATGAATTTCATAATTAATGCAGAATTTTACTTTGCTTCACCACCTCCTTAGAACAGATCTATAAATATTTCACGGTGCTCTGCCCTCAGAGCATCTTCACTGGAAATGAAACAGAATTGCTCATCTTTCTCACATTTGCATTCTTATATATTATTTTATAATTTATAAAGTTAACATATGATCAGTAAATGTTTCACTGTAAGACTAAAAAATTTTTTGGGAGTAACACTAAACATTGCAGGTAGTCTGATAATTTCTCCCTTTCAAGCCAGGAATTGGCACCAATATATCTTGCAAGCCTTTTTGCATATTCTTTTATGTAGTAATCCTTTATCACACTCACTCCAGTAATATGAAGCCAACCACTCTCCCTACCCCAAGAAAATCCACTTTATTATGAATTATTTTTGTATGTAAAGGAAAGCCAGATATTACCTAGAAAATTTCTGGTCAAAATACCAACCTTATTCCCTTCAGTGTTTTTGTTTTTGTTTTTCAGATCAGGTTATATTCTCAGTTGGTGTTAAAAATGATAAATTTTTCTTTCTTTCTGCATATTAAATATTCAGCTCATTTTCTTTTCACCAAGAGTGAAGCTAATAAAGTTAAAAACCATTTGAAGATTTCCTATGTTTTAAAAGCAATCCAGGTTTTTCTGAAAGATAATTGTTTGTGTCATAGAGACTAATCCATGAGTTAAATCTAAGTTAACAGATATTTATTGTCTGCAGTATGCAAGATGAGCAAGACATGGTCCTTTTCCTTCTCTCCGTGAGCTTATTATAACCTAATTGGAAGCAGGAAGGGGAAACTAAGACAGATAAAATATTAACTATAAGGCAAGACAACATTCAATGATAGGGGAGCTCCTGTGCACTTGGTGAAGTGTCAAGGAAAAAACAAACTTCATGTAAGAGGTGGCATTTGAAATGGGCATTGAGTAGTGAGTAGAATTTCAGTAGGTGGAGATGAAGCAGAACATGCTTGGATGAAGAAAGAACAAAATAATACTGAGGTGCAAAAGGTATATACTGGAAAGAGCAAATATCCTCTGTTCATGGGAATATAGTGTACATAGAGATGTGGAAAGAATTATAGCCACAAATGTATGTTAGGGCCTTAATTAGTGTAAACAAATAGGCTGTGGTGGGCATTTCAGCTTTTCACCAGTGTGATACATTAACCTAAAAGTGAAAAATAATATTTAGATTTATGGATCACTGTTTTCCAAATAACCTATAAATGGCATCTAACCTACTCTGTAAATGGTGTACACTAAAATAATAATAGTAAACTTATTAAGTCTAAAAAGAAATCATACATAAAAGGAAAAGTAATTCCTGTCCTCCATTCTCTGGTTACTGCCATGAGAAAGCAAATGATTTTTATTTCTGCCTTGTTCAGTACAAACATTTTGAAATACATTTAAAAAAAAAAAAAGATGCCCTAATACATTATGTTTAAGAAAACTGCATAACTGGAAAATATAGAAAGCTATGTCTTATAATTAATATTTCTTCACTGTAAAATATCTAACCTTTCACTCCAGGTTTTCCATTATAAGAACACCTATATGCTCAGAGATTTATTGAGAATCAACTAATAGGCATGAAATGTTTAAGTGTTACACATATTTATATGCATATGCTCTACACTTACAATAAATCAAGAATTAAATGAATAAAAAATGTTATCAAAAGTTGTGCTGGGGAAGGCTGGACTTTACCTCAAGTAAGACTAATTGCATAGTCTCATTTCAGTCTCTTTCTGTTTGAATTAAGCCAGATACGTCACCAGTTTTTACTAATTACTAACTAAATAAACTGTTTTTAAAATTGGTGTATAGAAAACCTAAGGAAATAATGAGAAATCCAAAGCTACTAAATCTGAATTTTAAAAGATTTTTGTTACATGTATACATATCCTTGATTAAGTAGGGAATTCAAAAAGCATCCATGTTTTTTAAAAAATAAACACTTTGCTGTAACTTTTTAGATTTTTTTAAGTAATGTTTCTTCTTAACCTGAATTATTCAGGTGATTATTCTTATCACATACCTAACTTACGACCTCGGAATGGTAATTCTTGAATCAGAAAATGACTGCCAGATACTTTTTTCTGAGCATTATTGGTAAGACCTTTTCAAGTGCTGCAGCTATCAGTATGTATATGTATCCAGATGTTCTTTACTTGTTACTTTGTGATGACTTAGATTTAGACTATAAAGAAGGATATTAATTAAATAATATTTTGTTTTAGATTCAACCAACTCTGGAGACAATATGTATACTTTAATGAATGCAGTACCTCCTGGACCTAACAGACCTAATGTAAATATGACTTTTTGTTTTGCTTTTGAAGACTTTGAAACTTGAAGTAAATTCCAAATCCAGGCTGTTATCCAGACTGTATATTTTATTTTCCAGGAGCTTATTGGATAATCACACACACACACACAAAAACAAGTTTATCTCTATACTCTGGGCTGAAAAAACAATGCATGATATATGTAACAGAGGATTTTTATATTGAATGAATATAAATGTAACACTGAGCCTAATCAATTATAAAATGTTGGTTTCTAGTCTTATTTTTCCAAAGAATACTTAATGATTAGTACTATTTGCAAATAATGAGTAATGTGTAATCATTTAGGTTAATGTCATTTTTAGCATCACTAAATTTTATTTAATGTGATCATCTATGTTTTTGTATCTGATAATAAATTAAGAAATTGGATGTGTTTGTTTTTCTTTAGATTAGGAAATCATCTGGAGTTTAAATATGGAACTGAGGCAGTTCTACAGCAAGAATTTGGATGTTCTTAATAAAACATATAGTCATGATTTTTTTACAGAAGTTTATAGTGAAATAATATTTTATTTATTTATAAGACCTACCTGCCAACAAAAAAATATTTAAAACAGCTTATACACAAATACATATCCATATAGGTTAACTTAAAGAAGAATCAGAAGATGTATAAGGAATTGCCATAAATATACCAAAAACCAGCAATGAAATAATTGTTTCCTAGCAATGAAGACAACAAAGGGAAACATTAGATCAGTTTTGTCCAATATGGTAATCATAACCACGTGGTGCTTGAGATACGGCTTGTCCAAATTGAGATATGCTGTATATAAAATACTGGATTTCTTGAAGACTTAGTATGAAAAAAAAAGTGAAATATTTCATTAAAATTTTATACGGATTACATGTTGAAATGGTAACTTTTACATATTGAGTTAATAAAATATTATTAAAATTAATCTCACCTGTTATTTATGAAACGAAGACTACTAGAAATCTAAATTTACTTATGTAGCTCACATTTGTGATTTGCGTATTATTTCTGTTGGACAGTACTACCTTCAGTTATCACCATTCTTTTTATACAATTGTTTTCCAAGAAAAAGA
Organism: Dugong dugon; assembly: GCA_030035585.1. Lineage (NCBI taxonomy): Eukaryota > Metazoa > Chordata > Mammalia > Sirenia > Dugongidae > Dugong > Dugong dugon. The sequence goes on along the minus strand of CM057460.1, from coordinate 86,087,487 downwards.
GACTTTCTTATCACTAATGTCTAGAAAAGGAGCTCTGGTGGTGCAATGGTTAAGCGCTCAGGTTTTAACCAAAAGGTTGGCAGTTTGAACCCACCCATCAGCTCCATGGGAGAAAAAACCTAGCGATCTGCCCCCCCCCCTGAGAGCTTACAGCCTAGGAAACCTTATGGGGCAGTTCTACTGTGTCATATAGGGTCACTATGAGTTGGAATCAACTTGATGTCATACAATTAACGGTGTCTTAAAGGCATTTTGAATATTAAAAGACATTGAATACGAAGTGTCACAAAAGATATAGAAAAGTTCTTCATACTAGAATTTTATATCTTAAAACTTGGTAGTATTTGAAAGGGAAGGAGGGAAGGAGGAAACCAAGAGCATATGGTATTGAAGACGTTTCTGTCAGGGCTTCGAACTAGTTCAAACCCCTGCTGAGAATTTGCATTTCTAACAAGTTTCCAGGCAGTGCTAATACTGCTGATTAGGCACCAGTTCTGAGAATCACCAGTAGAGCAGTGGTTCTCAAATTTTATTATACGTAAGAATCACCTGGGGATCTTGTAGATTCTAATTCAGTATATCTGGGGTGGAAATGCAAAGTCTCAGCTGGGGTTCAAACCAGAATGAAGTGGTTTGAAGCCCTGATTTCTGTGGGCAGCTAAACGGATATGATCCAGGTATGTTCCGTTCTGATTCTCCGACTTGATACAAAGATACGAGATCCAAGAAAAGTAGAAGACGAACATGTCAGTGTTTCAAATGTCATTTATCCAAACCAGGGATAGAAAAAGCAAATACCCTCTCTGGGCCAGCCTTACAGGTTTATGTGCTAAACTGACCAAGCATACATACACATAGTCTGAGCGTCTTTTAAAACACTGAGGGGCCAGAAAAAAGGGCCAGACCAAGTAAGTTCACAGGCTAATGGGTTCAGTGGCACCAGTTTCTCAGCCCAGACCTAAACTATGCTTCTGACAAAAGTCAAATAACAGTAGTTGGTTCAAAGTTAATCTTTTTGAGTTATCATTGAAGCATACGTATTTCAAAATGTTTACTGAAAATCAGCTCGTGCTTTTATATGATCAGTGTTTAGCAACAAAATTGTCATTCTCTTGGGAAAGTTTATAAGCATGTGGTTTATATGCTCACAGAGATGGAAAGCCATCTTATTTCCACAGAGAGTTGGTGGTATACATGGTTGTCTGCTTGGGGCAATTTTTTTCTTTTCCCAAAAGCCTGTATGATTAGTAGCCACCACCACAGTATTTACACACACATGCACACACACACCACATTTAACATTCTGTACCATAAGGCATGGAAGAGGTGCTTTTGGCATGGAAATTTTTTAAAGCAATTGTTTTCAGTAGGCTGTTTTCACTGTAAAAGTAAGGTGGTAACAATAGATAACTTGTCTTCAAACTGGGCTCTGGGTTTCTTCAGAAGTATTCCAGCTCTACCATAGTGCATCTGTTCACATTGATTTATACTGGGTATCTAATGTAAAATTTCATTATAAAAATAGAATTCCGCCACTTTAGAAAAATTTTAATTTAACTGCTGTGGAATATCTGATTGTCATTGAATTGACTTAGTTGAGACTGCCAAGAAGAATTAGTTATATTCAGCTATCCCTAAGGGGTTAAATGTATTTAACCTGTAAGATGAAATTATTTATTATGATCCATTTGAACAAAAATATATTATCTCCTCAGAAAAATGTTAATGTTGGCATAATGATGTTGAATCTTTCTTATTAATAAGCCAACACCTTTAGCTGCTTCTTAAGAACCACCCGTGGTTTATAAAAGCCAAATTTGTCAGTTATCATAGAATACTTATCACTTCATTTGCACTGGGATGTATGGGCTTTCAAGTGGAGTATATCTGAAGAAAATTTGAATATAATGAGGATTAGCCTAGAAAGCTGCAGCATAGAGAAGGGGAGATGAAGGAGGTGGATCAATCCACTTAGAGAATCTGCAAGGCTGAAAAAAGTCTAGGAAAAATTTCCATAAATTGAAAATGAAGATAAATTGTGAGAATGTTATAACATTGAGATAAGTAAGCCATTGTTTTCAATGCGATTAGTCATTTTCTTCTTTTTTTAAATAGTTTCCAATGGGCCCTGGGTCAGATGGTCCAATGGGTGGCTTAGGAGGAATGGAATCACATCACATGAATGGCTCTTTAGGTAAGGATATTAAATTTGATGTTTAGTAATAAATTCAAACAAAAAAATTAATTCTGTATAGTGGATGGTTGCAGAGTTTTTCCACATACAGCAGTTCATTTTGAAATGCTTCAACTTTTACCTCTGACTGATAGTTTAATCTATGTAATTGGTTAAGATGAATGGAGACAATTAAAATTGGACATGTAAGAATTGCTGTAGCTCATATTCACAGGTATTTAACCTATCAAAATCTGTGACTGGCAGTGTTTTATGGTAAAGGAAACATTGCTGCTTTGGGCTTTTGTATAATGCATGCCTGGCCTAGAAGACTGCGGTCTTCCCAACTTGTTTCTTTGTCTCTGGAAGTTTATGGACACAGGCTCAGAGGAACTTCAGTGCTCGGCAAAACTGTCTTTATTTATTTTTGCATTTTGGTGGTTATCTCTCTTTTAAATAAAATTGGTAATCACATTCTGGACAAGCTGAATGATTCCTCTGTAGGAGAGCCTACCCATTTTGTATACATGATAAAGCTGATGTCAAGTAGTATGACTTGAACGGTTGAAAACATACTTCGTAAATGATGGCCTCATAGCAAATGAAGCCAGATATCTGCAAGGGGAACAAAACATTTTCCATAGTGAGAAATTGACTGATACACTGTATGTATAGGAGGTTGATTGCAAAACCCTAAAGAAGACATTTATTTTATGTTTGTATATATTTGAAAGGAGCCCTGGTGGTGCAGTGGTTAATCACTCGACTACTAACCAAAAGGTTGGCAGTTTGAACCCACCAGCTGCTCCGCAGGAGAAAGATGTGGCAGTTTGCTTCCGTAAAGATTGCAGCCTTGGAAACACTATAAGGCAGTTCTGCTTTGTCCCATAGCGTCTCTATGAGTCAGAATGGACTTGAAGGTGACGGGTTTGGTTTGTTTTATATATATATATATACAAATATTTAAGTAACATAATAAACTGAACTTTGACAGTGGAGGTGAAGTTTGTGATAATTTTTTTTTCCTTCTGAAAAGTGTTCATAATTTACCAGGATTGGAGAAACTGCCCATGAATGACTTAGGTTATACACAGATTCCATTCTTCTACCAGACGTCAGCAATTACCTCCTTCTGATACTTTGGAAAGCTACATAACTTCAATAAATCAATAAATAATCTGCAATGCACTGATAGGCTTTTGTGCTTTTAAGGATCCATACCTATTTTGCCTAGATTTTTGCCTAGTCTTGTCCAATTGTAGTGACTGTTATATTTTAAGTTAATTAAAATTAAATAAAATTTAAAATTCAGTTCCTCAATTACACTAGCCACATTTTAGGCACACAATAGTCACATGTAGCTAGTGCTACCATGATGGACAGCACAGAGAAATATTTTCATCATCACAGAAAGTTTTATTGGACAGAGCTGGTGTAGAATTTTATTTTTCCAATTTATTATAAAATAATTCACTTTCCAATCTTGTTATTTTTTAAAGTATTCACAAAGCATGGTATTTGGTCATAGTTAGAAGGTTCTGAGTTACATTGTTCACTAGAATAGAATTTGTAGAAGAGTTTCATATGTGCTTGGCATATAGCTCATTATTTTCTACAATTGCACGTGTTTATGTATGTACATGATTGCAATATATATTCAGTATTTAACAGTTTATTATGCCTATTTATTAATTAATGATGCTAATAAATTCTAACTATATGTGTAACTATTGACTGAATATTGTACTATTGAGATGTAATATTTTTATACCAGACAAGTTAATTGTTTAAAATAGTTAAAAATAAAGCTAATATTGTGGTGAAGATCTGATCATTGTTCTGTGTATAATTCTATTTCCTACATCAGAAATTAGTATTGATTATTAATTTCTCCCAGGAATCTAAATAAAAAACACAATATTATTTTGCAAACATTTTTAGTTTTGATACATTACCATGAATATTTATTGACTGCTGTCAAATTGTTAATATCATTAAGAATACTTTGCTTTTAGTTATCACAGCAAAATAGGTTAAAAATATTATCAGATATTGTTGGAAATACCCGTTTTATATTTTAACAGATCTACAGAAGCAGCATTTTCAGAAAATATATTTAGTAATCTATTGATATGTTAAGGAGCCCTGGTGGTGTAACTTAAATGCTCGGCTTCTAACTGAAAGATCAGAGGTTCAAACCCACCCTGAGATTCTGTGAGAGAAAGACCTGGCAGTCTGTTCTTCTAACGATTACAACCTATAAAATCCTATGGGGCAGTTCTACTCTATCACATGATATCACTGTGAGTCAGGATCGACTTGACAGCACCTAACAACAGTCAATATATGTGCATTTTAAAAATTTGAATTGAGTAATGTATATAAATGATCCTTCTAGTTAATATTTCCCTTTCAGGAATCTATAATAATGATGGTTTTCTTCATTCTGCCATTATGACAAAAAAAAAATGTGATTGGGAACTAGAGATAGAACTTTCACTTACATTTGTTATACTGATTTTCTGTACAATACAAGTGGAAGGGAATTTTTTGAAAAATACAAAGTGCTACATTTATTTAAATTAAAGGAGTACTTAATTTATAAAGGAAATCATTACCTAATGAAGGCTTTTTTTTTATATTTTATTTCAGGCTCAGGAGATATGGACAGTATTTCCAAGGTGAGTTCTGCCTGTCCTCTGTGTTATTTTTATGAATATTTCATTCCACTTTGAACTCTCACTAAGGTTATAGAGTAACTCTATGAATCTTCTTCTCAAATAAGAGTGTGAAAATAGAAAGCCAGATATAATTAATTGGAAGTTAAAAATATTAACGTATATAATCTGTATAAAAGGATAAAAGGAACATACTAAGATTCATTTACAGGAGATGCTATATATGATTGATACTCAAGCCGTAACCAATTTAATCACATTATGTCACATATTTGTAAAGCAAAGGGATATAGTTTAGGTGATCTTTTTAAAATATAAAGAAATCCAGAGAACATGAGAAGAGGGAAATTATTTTTTAATTATTATGTCATGAGGGCATTGCATTTATATATCTCATTAGCCTTTCAAGCCTTCATTAGGCAATGCTGATGTCTTCAAACATTATTCTCATTTCCCAAAATGGAGTAAAAATGTAATTAGGGAAAAATAATATTAAAACAAGTAAGTAAGTAAGCCTTCCCAATAGCATATATCTGTTTTTCCTCCATCAATAGTTTTAGTACCGAAAATTAATCCTTTGATTAAAAGCTTTGTATTTTTTTGATGAATAATACGTAAATACTGTTCAGGTGATTATAAATTTAAAATAGTTCTGTGCCGGTCAAAAATATATGTAGAATGGCTAATAAGAACTCATTATTTACTACCACTAGAATGATTCTCTTACAAATCTTCTCTCTGTTGTTAAATACAGAAATTCATTAAAGGATTGCTTAATTTTTAGTTCTACTCCTAATCATATTCATGTATAGTAATGTACAATTTCTGATGCCAAGGAAAATAAGATTGAGATAGAAAACACTTTAAATTAAGACTTCAAGCTAAAGAAAAAAATTTATTTGGCATTCTGACATTATCCCTGCACAGCCTGGCTGCATGGCCTAACAAGTTCTGCAGGCACTGTGGATGTCTGTTTAGGAACAATCGGGAAGGTCTTTTTCTTTTCTAAAAATAGATGGATATATTTAATGGAGAGCCTTCAAAAGCCTGTTTTCAAAGTAAGATGCCCCATATATCTCCATTAAAGCCTTCTGTCTGGAAAGCGCCTTTGCAAATCAGGTGACCCTGATTGTATTGGCTACCTCAGGTAATTCTAACAATTGATACTAGCCACACTGAGCTTTGTGGTCACCAGTAAAACTACTGATGCCATATTTGAGATGTATGTTCCAGTATCTAGAGATAATTCTCAGTTACACAAGGGTAGGATCAGATCCCACATTGCTTTTGGCCATCTTCCTAAAAATTTCCAGTAATGACCCATAACCTTATACATTAGATGTAAACATAATTCTGTATGTTAAAGTAGCCTGTAATTTATAAAGCACTTTACAAGTTCAGAGTCAAAGTGATTAGTTAAATACCACCTTCTGTTCTGCCCTTATATCACATCTGTTGTTATTTCAATGGTCATTATTTTCCCATTCCTATTCCTGGATACGAGGTTTTTCTACTACACTCTGCCTACTGCTGATAATATTCTCTTGCCTAATGATACATTGGTTATTCAGTAAGCACTAACTGACCACCTATTGTGTACTTTTGTGTACTGGGTATTGTCTTGTATACACTAAGGGAAGATTTTATATAAAAGACTTCTTTAAATACAACATAATCTCTGTGCTCAAGTGGTTTATACTTAGGCAGGAGTTCCTTCAGTCAGTAAATGTTAATGTGCCAAGGCATAATGCTGAGCTCTGAGAATCCAAAGATAAACAAGGTAGCTCTCTGCCCTCAAGAAGCTCAGTGTATCTGAGGGAACCAAACAAATATAATAAGGAAATACTTTTACAGAGCAAAATTCAAGCCTCCTGTGCCTCCAGAAAATATTCGTTTCATCTGAAGCTTTCTGACCTCCAGAACCTTAGTCCCGGTTAGAGATCTCACACCATTCAAAGGAAAACTAATCAACAACCATAGATCTTGGCCATGACCTCAGTGTGCTAGTCTGCGTTCTAGCTCAGTTGTACCCCTTGGGAGAACCACGACTGGCATTTTGTTTCTTTTTGAGGACTAGCGAAGTCAAAACAACACTCTATAAAACTTGTTATTTGTAGCCTATGAGAAATCAATGCAAAATCCACTTCCAAAAAGCTTAGAACAATGTCAATGTTATTTTATTCTAGTTATAGACAGAACTGTTTCTACAGGTGTTGACTTTTTCAGTAATAAGAAAGATTTGGAATAATTTTCTGAGAATAGGTAGAAGAGGGGACAATAACTTATTAAATTAAGAGTGAATATGGAAGAATATTGAAGGAGCCCTAGTGGGACAGTGGGTAAAATGCTCGACTGCTAACCAAAAGGTCAGCAGTTCAAACCCACCAGCCACTCCATGGGGGAAATATGTGGCAGTCTGCTTCTGTAAAGATTTACAGTCTTGGAAACCCTGTGGGATATTCTGCTCTGTCCTATAGGGTCACTATAAGTCACAATCGACTTGACAGCAGTGTGGTTTGGTTTGGCTTAGGAAGAATACTTGCAAAATAAAATAAGAGAGCAAAATAAACTTGAACAGAGCCTGAGAGAATTAAATGTGTCAGTCATAGATACGTGTGTGTGCGTATATATGCAATGTGTGCACATCTGTATGTATACACACATACTAATAGAGCTAAAAGTAATCTTTACTGATATTCTTTTGTACACCCTACTCCCTAATTATGTACTCAAACAACTGAAGTGCCTTTAAGATCAACCTAACCCCTTTCTGTGCGTTACATTCTTACCTTCATGATAAAATCTACTGGAGATAACTGCACAGAATTGTAGCTACAGGTAAATCTAACATGTATCTGTACACATTTCATTGCCACCCTCATAACCTGCTCTGGACTGGCTTCTGTACCACTGTCGTAGCTGTTGCTCGAGTGCCAGTATTAAGTGTGCTCTTTAACCTAATCTCCTCATTATGTCACTCAGTGATCATGAACAGCGCATTTTCTCTAAAACTCGCCATTGAGGAGCTTTTATTGTTTTCGTACATTTTGCAGAGATTACTTCAGGTAAAAAACATTTTGCCCTATCACTTCAAGCTTTTCAGATACGGTCCAGTGAGCTGGGTGGGAATAAGTTTCAGAGACCTGATATTAGCCCAGTTTTGTGTGTTACATATGTCCTTTTGATTCTCCACTAAAACCGAGAGAGAGAGAGAGCATGTATAATAACGCTAAGCTACCGTGCTATGAAGAGATTGCATGGAAAATAGAAATTATTGTAACATTGATGGTAGAAGTATTTATATTAACAATGCAATGTAACTTTTAATTCTAAATGTTTTAAAGTCGACACTTTGAGCCAGGAATTAGATTTGAAGTCAGCTAAACTTTCAAAAGTGTAAATCTAGAAATGACACAAGGCAGTACTGCAGCAGAGAGTGCCAGCAGAGTCAGAGAGATGGTGCCCCTCAGGCTCCCTCGAGTACTCCTGGGAATGAGAACGTTACATAGGTGTTGAGAGGGGTCATTTCATACATTTATTTAAATATGTAAAAGTAGACAGCTTCCAAATGCATCCTTAAATTTCCTCACATACATATAGGTTATTTTTTATTTTGCTATTAGCAGTTTCCCCATTATGTATGAAATGACAGAAATCTGCCTTCACCAAAAGGACTTTTAGATTTTAGGTAAATCTGACAATATTTAAATTTAGCTTCTTTTTTGAGCTAAGTCAGATTATCATTCCTATTTTCAAAACACAATTTATTATTTCATTAACTTTAATAATAAACTTTATTATAAAATAATACACTTAGTTAAATTTTACTTAAGTGTATTTGTTCAGGCATTCAGATTATCCATGTTCATTTCAAAGTAAAAGTTTCTTTTCTATGTACTTTGGTAGCTAGCATTTTCAGAGAAAAAAATTATCAAAAAAAAGAATCCTCTTTATGTTATTAACTGTGGTTCCTTAGCCCCTGAGGTTTGTGGGCATGTAGAGCTCCTATGGACTTCAGAGAATCCTCATTCTCAGATCTTCCCTGTGGGATGCACAAGCGCAATGAGATACAAGCTATATCTCCACCAGCTCATCTACCTGCCTCTCCTTTACAGTTTGACCATATTTTGGAAAAGCACACATTCTTTTGGGAATAGCTCGTTCATAAAATTTTAATGTTTATGACATAACTTGTTTTTAGTTAAGTCAGAACCTTCTGAGCAATTTTCTTAAAACATCTAAAAACTTAGCCCAGAACAGAATATGAAGTGGCAATGGCTTAGGGAAAAATTCTAAAAGCTTTCTTCCATTTGAGATGATAAAAAATTTTAACCCTGAAGTTTTTTTTGCAAGTCAATAAAGTGGACCTTGAAAGACTCCCCTCAGTCACAGCTGTAATATTGTATAAACATATTTTATGTGCCAATGACATTCTGTATTTCCTATTGATGTGCGATTATCACATGTCCTCACATGGCTAAAATTGCACAGTAATAATGAGACTAGCAGATTTAAATAGAACACGAAGCATCCTACTGCTATATTAGTGTTTGATTGAATTGCTGCTGTTAGCCATGTTATAGAAAAGTTCCAAAGTAAATCTACTCCTAAACTAATGATAGGAAAAGATTCTAAAGCAGTTTAGTTTTGAGCCTTCTTTTTCTGTAAAAGTATATATTGAATTTTCAAGTCCTAAGGTGTTTGTCTTGTTCTTAACTGCATTGGTTAGCTATCTTTCTTTTTTCTTTATGATTAACATAAAAAAAAAAATAGTTAAGATAGTGTTATTCTTTGAAATGCATGTAGAATTAAAAGCAAATGTTTATTTAAACAGCGACCTTTTAAAATTGGATTAATAAAATTACCAAGGGAAGTGATTGTCCTACCATGCCTTACCAACGGGTAGGCGCTCTTTGTCATGCCCCTCCTGGGAATGTGGTTTAAACTCTCCAGAGCTTTAGGAACTCTATAAGCTGAGGATGGGAAATTGAATAAATATTGATTCTGAGACCAAGAAAAAAAAAAGTGATGGGTTATTTTGGTTTTTGTTTATTTTCTTTTGGGAAAGCATTAGTACTTGTCAAGGTGCAAAGAATGAACTAGAATATATGGCAGAAATCTAAGATTAAAATTATAAGTCTGTTTTGCTCTTATAGATACTGCTATAGATTTCATTTTGAAACAGTACAATGCAAGAGGGAAATTAAAATCTTCAACAATGCCTTGTTTTCTAAATCTTGTTTACAGAATTCTCCCAATAATATGAGCCTGAGTAATCAACCGGGCACTCCAAGGGATGATGGCGAAATGGGGGGAAATTTCTTAAATCCTTTTCAGAGTGAGAGTGTAAGTATTCTTTTGATTCTACTACTACATCCAGCTTTTATTTCTGAAACTTTTCTATTGGAATAAATTAACAAAGCCATTATTATGGTTGTTTATCTAGAGTTCAATAAGGTTGATCTTTTAAAAGTTAGAAGAACCTTTAGGTAGAATTTCTTTGAAAAAAATAACAATATTTTTCTTTTTTAATCTTATGTACCCAGTTACAAAACCCATAATACTAATTTTCTCATAGAGAACACTCACTGTGAAGGAGCAAAATGGACATAGGTTGACAGTCTTTTTAAGTTTCCATGTTACTATAACATCTCAGTTTGCTGCAAACCAAAGTCTGTTCTCAGTGCTGATCTTAAGGCTCGAAAAATTATCTGTTAAGTATGTCCTTCCTTCACGTAGTAGACGTCACTGGACTGAGGGCCAATATTGACAGTCCGTTAACATGTTATTTACATTTAACTCAAGCTAGATACACAAGTCATTTTTTTAGCATGATTATAGTGTTAAGCAAAGACACTGTCATTCCGTATCTCCACAGAAGTAGCTGCAAGCAAAAAGAGAAGCACTAAGGTTTGTGCATTCGTATAGCAAAGAATTACAGAGGACTTAGCACCTAGGCAGTATGCTAGACACTGGAGACATGGAAAAACAATATGGTGCCTTTTTCAAGGAGCTTAACATGATACAATGATTTTTGTTTTATTTTGTGCTTTAAATTTTTTGTGGTAAGATATCTATAACAAACAGTTAGTTGTTTTAACCATTTTTAAGTGTATAATTTAGTGACATTTACTATATTCACCATGTTGTGCTAGCATCACCACTATCCATTTCCAAATGTTTTACAACACCCCAAACAGAAACTTGGTCCCCCTTTCCATTCCCTTTTCTCCCCAACTCCTGGTAACCACTCCTGGTAAACTTTTGTCTCTATGCATTTGCCCAGTTACATATTTCATATAAGTATTACAGATATTCATACAATATTAATCCTTTTGTGTCCGACTTATTTCATTCAGCATTATGTTATCAAGGTTCATCCACGTCATAGCATGTATCAGGACTTCATTTCTCTTCATAGCAGAGTAATATTTCATTGTATGTACCACATTTTGTTTATCCGTTAATCTGTTCATGAACACCTGGGTTGTTTCTACCTTTTGGCTATTGTAAATAATGCTGCAGTGAGCATTGGTGTACACATATCTGAGTCCTTACTTTCAAGTCTCTTGGGTATATACCTAGCAGTAGAATTGTTGGGTCATATGACAGTTATGGAGCCCTGGTGGTGCTTACCCTGTGGGTAAGAGCTCAGCTGCTAACTAAAAGGTCAGCAGTTCAAATCCACCAGCCGCTCCTTGGAAACCCTATGGGGCAGTTCTACTATGTCCTATAGGGTAACTATGAGTCAGAATCAACTCAACGGCAACGGGTTTGGTATTTTTTTTGTTATGGAAATTATATGTCTAACTTTTTGAGGAACCACCAAACTGCTTTCCGTAGTGGCTGCATCATTTTACATTCCCACTAGTAATACACAAGGGTTCTAATTTCTTCCCATCCTCACCAACACTTGTTAGTTTTCGATTTTCTGATCACAGCCATCCTAATGGGTGTGAGTGTGCAAGGATTTTTTAACTGAGATTACACATTAGTGTCACCTATAAAATTTAATTTCGAGGGATGGAGCTGGGCATACTCGGATGTTGAAAAGCATTATTGTGATTCTGATGTACATTCTGTATTATGAACCACTGAATTGGAACATAGCAGAAAGGATCTCAAAACCCAAACTAATTTCATCTTCATAGAATCAGTGCTCCCACATGTATTACCATCACTAAAATATGGTTTGTCGGTGGTGCAAATGGTTTGCAGTAGACTGTTAACCTAAAGGTTGGTGGTTTGAACGTACCCACAATACCAAGGAAGATAGGCCTGGCAATCTGCTTTCGTAAAGATTACAACCAAGAAAACCCTATGGAGCAGTTCTACTCTGTAACACATGGGGTTGTCATGACTCAGAATCAAATCTGTGGTGAATAATAACAACAAGAAAATTTATTATGGTGGATCTACCAATCACAAGGAGCCCTGATGGCTCAGTGGTTAAGAGCTTGGCTGCTAAGCAAAAGGCTGGCAGTTCGAATCCACCAGCTGCTCCTTGGAAACCCTATGGGGCATTCTGCTCTGGAATTGACTCAAAGGCAACGGGTACGGTAACAGGTACCAATCACAAACAGAATCAGAAGAGAAAACCACCCACATTTTGCCCTAACCCAACCTTTACCAGAAGTGATACCATCACAATTTGTAGCAGTGACTGATAATATGTCTATTCTTGCAAGGAGTGGCTCCTTAACAAAATGGAACCAGGATTGAGTCTTCTGTGGATGCTTTTACTTCTTGGTATCAATCTAGGGACTCTGCATAGGACAGGACTTCCCTATTTTTAGAGTTTCCTTCCTTTAAAACTAAAAATAGAATTATGCTTATCTTTAATTTGCCTGTTTTATTTGTAGGATATATATGATTGATGAGTACAAAGAAAATATTCATAAAAATTCATATAAAAATGTAAAAGACTGGTCTGTCAATGATGAGAAAATAGGAAAAACATGAGAAACTATATAGCTTAAATAAGTCATAATGCTTACAATCATGGAAGTTACTTTTTGGATCCTGGTTCTTTCACTGGCATGCTGCAGGACTATAATTTTCTTGTGTTCACTTTATCTAATTACAGACATTTATTTCCTTTTCTGCTAATTCTTCTAGCAATAAAATGCTATAATTCAGTGAAGTATAGGATAACTTGGTTTAACATTTATTGAGTCTCCTATATGCAAAGAACTGGGCTGAGGACCCAGGTATTCTGAGGTAAATATAACACACACCCTCAAAGAATGCAATCTGATGGGAAAAATAGGTGCTTACACAGCTAACTAAAACGTAAGTCAGATTCACAAGTGCTCTAATAGGTATAAACCAGGTGTTTTGAAAGTACAGAGGAAATGATTAAGGTTAGAGAAAAAAAAATTTTTTAAAGGTTCAGCATAATGTTAACTTTATGGGTAGGAACAAGAGGAGCTCTCGTTGCTCCTTCCTTCGCACGTCTTTCATGGGTGACTGCTGCCTTATTTAAGTCTGAAGAAGGATGCCACTTCAAAACTGGCATTAGAAAGTTCTTCATGGGAAACAAAGTACAGTAAAACTTGTGAAAGCCAGAACTTGCGTAAGGCAGAAACCTGTCAGAGAAGGATAACTAAAATATTTTCCACTAATAAAGGATATAAAAATGGTAAGATTGCGTCCTCTGAAAGGCAGAAAACTTGCAAGACCTGGAAAAACAAGGCAGTCCTATTGAGTTCTGGCTCTCACGGGTTACTGTATCAGATATAAAACCCCTGTTGCCCGTCGAGTCAGTTCCTACTCATAGCAACCATACAGGACAGAGTAGAACTGTCCCATAGGATTTCTAAGTCTGTAATTGTACAGAAGCAGACAGTCATATTTTTCTCCTTTGGAGCAGCTGGTGGGTTCAAACCGCCAACCTTTTGGTTAGCAGCCAAGCACTTCAACCACTGCGCATCAGGCCTTCTGTATCAGATATAGCAAGACTTAAAGAACTTCTTTAAGAAGAAGAATTGATGCCTTTGAGGTATGTTGTTGGTGATGTATATACCATGGACTGCCAAAAGAAAATCTGTCTTGGAAGAAATACAGCCAGAATGATCCTTAGAAACGAGAGTGGTGAGACTTCATTACACATACTTTGGACATGTTATCAGAGGGACCGGTCCCTGGAGAAGGACATCATGCTTGGTAAACTAGAGGGTCAGCAAAAAAAAAAGGAAGACCCTCAACGAGATGAATTGACACAATGTCTGCAACAACGGGCTCAAGCAAAACAACGATCCTAAGAGTGACGCAGGACCAGGCAACGTTTCGTTCTGTTGTACGTGGGGTTGCTGAGTCAGAACTAACGTGATGGCACCTAACAACAATAACAGAGAACTTCTTTGCACAGAATAAACATCACCCTCACCCTTTAACCCTAACTGGACTATGCACATGCAAAACAGCACATCCTTCTGTAAACGTGTGCTTAGAAAAGAGCAGCTGGAGCAGGGCCGCCCTCCTCCCTGATTCCTGATTCAGCCTCCCACGCAGACCACAGGAAGAAGGTAAAATGTCAAGCCCCTGGGCAGAGTGAGCAGAACACCGATGCTCCTTCCCTTCTCCATTCCTCCCTCTCCTCTGTCCCCACCAGAAAAATCCTAAAAGGAAATATAATTAGATGGTGGACTGAGAAACTGCACCACTGCCCTGAAGGGTAGTGTAGCCTTGGAAGCAGGTTCAGCTGGCTGCTCTGTTCTTTTGTCTCTAGTGAGGAGAGCTGCAGTATTATGAATGATGTCATCGTTATCCAGGGCTTTCTCTAGCACAACACCACATGTTTTTGTTTAGACCTTTTTGAAAGATCAAGAAATGAGAGCAATGAGTAAAGAAGACAAAAGAGATTCAATGTGGACAAATATAATGATTTAAGGAAGTAAACAGCTAGATAGTTCCAATAAGTAAGCTTCCCTGTAATTAAGGAAAAGTATGATGATTTAATGAATTCAAAAAGAAAACATTTTCCAATAAATGAACATGCAAATTTTAGGGTTTTTTAATGCAAATAACTGTGAGATGTACTTTTTTTTTTTTTTTAATCTTGAAGTGAAACCACAGAACTAAACCTACTGCCATCAAGTTAATTCCAACTTGAAGTTAAACCACAGAACCAAACCCACTGCCATCAAGTTGATTCCAACGTGAAATTAAACCACAGAACCAAACCCACTGCTATCAAGTCAATTCCAACTCATAGTGACCCTACAGGACAGAGTAGAACTGCCCCATAGGGTTTCCAAGCAGCGCCTGATGGATTCAAACTGCCAACCTTTTGGTTAGCGGCTGTAGCTCTTAACCACTACACCACCAGGGTTTCCTGCAACCCTCTAGGGCAGAGTACAGCTGACCCATAGGGTTTCCAAGGCTTTGAATCTTTACAGACGCAGACTGCTACATCTTTCTCCCTCAGGAGGGCAGGCCAGTGGGTTCGAAACGCCACATTTGGGTTAGCAGCCAGGCGCTTTAACCACTGTGCCACCAGGGCTCTTTAAACCACAGAAGGAATCCTTATTATGTATCAGGCATTATGCTAGGCACTTCACGTGTTACTTCATTTAATTAATATAGAAATGAAAATACCCAACCCAGAGTCAGAAACTTTGCCATACCAGCATGTTTTACAGTAGAGCCAAACGTGAACCAGAGAGTGTTTCACTATTCAGCCTCCTTTTTTTTTTTTTTTCTCATTTGTTTTTGGATCTTAAACAAGGCTCTTTATTTCAAGAAACAAAGATGCCCCCTAGTGTTCAAACTCTGTAAAATGTTCGCTTTTGAGAGTACAGACTACCAAAAAGCTTGGTTCAAAAATGGTTTTTCATGGTTCTCAAGTGAAGAAAGCAGTTATTTCTTGAATTAATTTAATAGAATATTTCCCTTTGGCATTGCATCAATTGAATAAATATTAAAATCATGGTATAAAATAGGAATTACAAACAAGAGGGTAGATTATCTCCTATTGTCCTTGAATTTTAAAATAGTTCTGCTTTTCCTTGATTATAGGGAAGCCTACTTATTGGAAATATCTGGCCTATTTACTTCTTTAAATCATTATATTTGTCATATATATGTATGTGACAAAGGGTTTACACACGCTTTGTTATTTTCTGCTATTGTAAAAAAAAAAGTCATATAAGCCTAAATTGTTTTACGCAGTCACATAAACACTAAATGTATTTCACTTCAGTTTACTTTGGAGTAGCTGAACTGTTCTTTATTTCTCTCTTGTTAAGAAAATAAAAATATTATGTAGATGCTTAGAAATAGAAATTGGTGAGATTTGAAGTTTTCTTGCAGTGTATGAACAGGAACACATACTTTGTTCAGAGATTTAATGGACACCTCTGATGGCATCCATGGTACATGAACTGGGTGTAATAAGGGGAAAATCACAAATTCTTTAGTTCATACGAGGGCCGTTTCAAAATATATCTTACATAAGAAGGTAATATAAGTTAGTATATGTTTGAGGTATGTACGTTTTACTCTTTTGCTAAACCAAATGGCAAGGCTCTCGGCAGCTTTGCAAGAGCCATTTTATCATCTGAGCAGAGTAGTTTTGAAAAAGGGCAACCTGATATCACAGCATTTTGGCACAAACATTACAATATGTCATCGCATATTGATGCTGCAGTACAATACAAACACCGCAGTGTGGTCTGGACAGCACACCATGAATATTTTATGTCTCTAAACCTGATACTCCATTTAACACCTACTCTTCCTTTACTTCTGGAAAAGTATGAGCCACTTCCCTTCCACCATGAAGAATAGTGATCAATAGCTGAAATCCCTTTTCGCTTGCACATTCTGTGAGTTTTCCAAGCAATCTTGTGATTTGCCTAACTCTGACTTAGTTGAAGCAGTTTTAACCAAGGCAGGAGCAGATGAACAGTTTATAGCCTTACGAGTGCAAATGGCACATTGCTTCTATAGACAGGCATAATAGATGTTCTGTTTTACTGTACCAGATACACTGAGAATGTCATTTTACAGTTATTTATACTACTAAAAAATTAAAGTTTATTAGATGCTTGTTAATTTTTCTGAGTCATCATGCTTGGAGCTTATGCTTCCATCCCTTTTGACTGAATCTGGCCCTTATTTTCTCTGTTGTTGTACCCTGTTTTTTACTCAAGTTTCCTTCTTAGGCAAGTCTAACTCTCTTAACATCCCAGTGAATTTGTAGAGAGTTATCATTTTTCTGTGAGATTTGCTTAAGATGTTTGAAATCTCGCTGATTAAAAAAGTTAACAATTGCCAGTGTTGAGAGAGTTAAAAAAGAAAACCCAAATCCATTGCCATCGAGTGATCTGACTCATGGCAACACTTTTGGGACAGAGTAGAACTGCCCCACAGGGTTTCCAAGGAGCCTATGGTGAATTCCAACTGCTGACCTTTTGGTTAGCAGCCTAAGCGCTTAACCACTGCGCCTCTAGGTGCTGGTGAAAAATATTGAATATACCATGGACTGCCAAAACAACAAACAAATCTGTCTTGGAAGAAGTACAACCAGAATGCTCCTTAGAAGCAAGGATGGCAAGACTGTGTCTCACATAATTTGGACATATTTTCAGGAAGGATCAGTCCCTGGAGGTAAAGTAGAGGGTCAGTGAAAAGAGGAAGACCCTCGGTGAGATGAATCAACACAATGGCTGCAACAGCAGACTCAAGCATAACAACGATTGTGAGGATGGTACAGGACCGGGCAGAGTCATTCTGTTGTGCACAGGGTCGCTATGAGTCGGAGCTGATTTGATGGCGCCTAGCAGCAACAACAAGAGCGTTACATTTAATCCTCCAGAAACCCCTTTAAGATAGATTCTATTATTAAATTCATTTTACAAGTGAGGAAACTGAAGCACAGAGAGATCAGGTAACCTCTCAAGTTTAACACAGTTAGTAGATAGCAGAGACTCTTCTCATAGGTATTTCATTATGATTCAACCCAAATTGTTACAAGTGCCCAGGAAACATAGAAGGAGAAGGCTGAGAGACTGGGTAAATAGCCTCCTAAACAACAACAGGAGCCCTGGTGGCACAGTGGTTAAGTGTTTGGCTGCTAACCAAAAGGTTGGCAGTTATTATCCACCAGCCGCTCCTTGGAAACCCTGTGGGGCAGTTCTACTCTGTCCTAGAGGATTGCTGTGAATTGGAATCAACTTGATGGCAGTGGGTGGTGGTGGGTAGGTAATAACAGGTCGAGGGAAAAAATGGGACTGGTTGATTTCCAGAGGAAATACTGAAAATTTCAGGACTAAGTAAAGTCTGTATAAATTAACTCTTTTTATAGTTTCTTCGTTTTATGGTGTATGAGGTTAAAAGCTTGAGCAAAAAAGATTATAAGAAATTAAAATTCAGTCACTGTTGTTACACCAGGAAGAACCTTAGTGGTCTGTAAAAGAATTGTTGTTAAAATATGGATTCTTCTTTCCTTCCAGTACTCCCCTAGCATGACAATGAGTGTGTGATCCATTACCAAGTCTCCTCATGGAAACCACAGTGAGTCAGCCCTTCACAGAACTACTACGGAAGAAAATTATCCATCACAGTGTACAGTTAAAGGAATCTCAGTCATACCAAACCAACCTTTTTATTTCCTGCTCTCTCCCCTGTTTTGTGAAGAAAGCGGATCCAAACGTGATTCAAACAACTGTACGGAGTGGCATATTAGAATTGCCCCAAACTGAACTGCAACTACTTATCTGTGTATGTATATGTGTGGGAAAGAGAATGTATTGTATATGTGTATGTTGTATGGACATATGCACATACATGCATTGACCCACAGGACATTGTAAAATATCACATGACATATTAAGTAGAAGTAAGTAGGGACTTTTATTCCATCCTTTTTTTCACGTTTACATTTTAATTATTAAAAGTTGCTCCTGCCCCTCCCTGAACTATTTTGTGCTGTGTATATCACTGCTTTATATAAGTTATTTTTTAAGGTGAACTCAGATGTTATGGTTTTGTAAATGTCTGCAATCATGGATAGGAATAAAATTGCTTATTTGAGAGCTTTCATTAAATTGTGTCTGATGCAAGTTATCCTGTGAATCACAAAGTGTATTGTCTAACAAAATAGAAGAAAGTGTGTCTTCATCTTTATGTCAAATCAAACACTTTCTCAGTTACCTTCGGTGAAAAGTACTTGTGTACTATTCACTTAGGAAAGACACTTAAAATCAACAGAAGCTTACCTGGAGCCTAACACAGTATATTTCTGCAATAACTACTTTAAGTGGAATTTTTGATTTGTTTGTCTTGGATGATATAGAAAATCATAAATTAACTCCAATTGCTTAGACACAGCAATAAAGTGACATGAGTTGTCATATTTTTAGAAACACGTTTTCTCTTTAACATGATAAAGCCCAGAAGTGATAACAAAGTCATTTGCTTGAATTTGTCACTTCCTCAGGAGGAGTACTAGAGCTAAATTTTTAATACCATACTTAATGTGAAATGGTCTCTAATTTTTATTCAGACTTCTTGTGAACATTTCCACATAGACTTTGCAAAGCAGATGCAGTGAAATGATTGAGACTTTTAGCACCAGGGAAAGGGAATTTTTACGGTATCTGAGGGGCTCTGGGGTGCTGCTTTTTTACCCAGGTAGCAGAATTGACTGGTAAAGTCCATTCTGTGTGTACCCCCTCACTAGCAGCAAAGCACCTGCTCTGTTCCCAAGATATAGGGGTTTGATTCAGAGGCAAATCGTGTTAGTAACTTCACTTCATCTGCCCTTTGACTTCAGCAGACTAAATCCATATCGGGTAACTATTCAGAAAAGAGTAAATGTTTTTTAAAAAATTTTCCACTTCCCTTATGAAAGCATCTTGTTCTGTGGCGCTTTCCAGGCCTTTTGTTTGTGTGTGTGTTTCATTACATGTACAAACACCTAAATCACAATAGAAAAGTGAGTAATTTTATACTCTAAAAGATAACTTGGTGATCCTTTCTATTATAATTGGGATACAAATATCCGTTGACAAACATCAACTATATATCCAGACTCCAGAGACTATTGAAAGCATTGTTTAATCTCAAGTAAGAAGACCTTTCTGCTTCCTTTAGGCTTATGGTCTGTAAAGTGAAAAGTATACTTGCTAATTCCTGGTGCCCGATGACTTATTTCTCTCAAACCCATAATGATTTATTCCTTCTGAAAATAAAGACTTTTCCTATGTATGACAGGGATGCTGGACATAACTGTTGAAGGGGGAAAAGAAGAAACTGAATTAAATTTATGTTACAGATTTAAACTCTAATAAAGTGAGTCACCATTAATCACAGTGTGCGGGAGCCTCGGACCGCTCCAAGCTCTCCAGCTGCAGTGACCTTACATGAAGGATTCAAACTAAGACGTATTTAACTCAAGCTGAGGTAACCTGAAGCCGAACACTTTGTACAGACATCTGAATATACCAAGAATAATTTTTAACTATCACTTTTTATGACAATTATGCAAAAATTGACAGTTCTTTGATTATTAAGCTTATAATGCTAGAATTTTCAAACATTGTGCTGGCTTTTTTCTCCATTGTTACTGATCTTGAATTTCTTTTATTTGCCTTCTGAGAAGGTATTGTTTCTTATCATCACAAAAAGTTATGAACCTGACTTTAATTGCCCTTATTTAGGAGTAATACTGGAATATGAATGGCACCAGAGGTCCCATTATTTCTAACCTATATGGTCAAAAATGGAGAATTTGATTTTTTTTTCAAGCTATAGCAATCAACTCATCATAGGTATTTCTTTTTCTCTCCTGGAGCTTACAGATAGAAAATTTCCTGGAAAAGTTCAAAAATTATTTTTCAGGAGAATATTGAATTGAAGAAAACCACAGTATAAAGATATTTAATATCCAAATAATTTTTTCATGCAGTGAGTGGAAAATAATATATCTGTATACTAATTTTTTTCTTTTTAGATTTTGAATCATTTAAAGCTTATCCTTTTGTAATACAACTATTTAACCTCTTTCTCTTGTCTTTTCCTTCTCCACCCATGCATTTTTGTTGGTCTTGATGTATATTAGCTGTTGTTAGGGTTGCTTTTATACATTTCCCATTACAGTAATAACATCAGTAATTCTTTCCTACATGGAACATAACCTGCAAATAAAATGAACATACAGAGTTTGAAAATAAGTAACAGGTAAAAATATTCATTCTCATTACTCCACTTTGCATTCTGCCTAATTCACTACAGTTGAAAATAAATGTCACATTTTTCCTAAGGTATGTATGATTCTTAACCAGCTTTCTTGTAGCAAAGTTGCCCATGGAAACAAAGCCTGTGAGGTGCGATTGGTCTGGTAATAACCCACACGTGTGATGGGTGAATCTCAGCACTCCTTTAAAAGTGTTCCCAGTTTGGACTCGGTTGCCGGTGGATAGCCATTTCACAGCTAGGAATCAGAAGTCCGGATTTCTCTATTGCCTGAAGATTAACAAATCAGTTCTACCCCCCAAGCCATGGAAAGTGCCTAAAACACCTTCCCCCAGGTATAAAATTGAGAAAACGTCTTCCATTTCTATGTTGATGATTGTCTAAGATATCTGCACGCTTGCTTTTCATAGAGTCATTCAGTTAACATCACTTCTGTAGTTTAAAAAACAGCAAATGGAAATTAGTCAATTCAGTTTAGGGCATGAGGAGCCCCTCATCTGTCCACACCCTTTCTTCATCATGTCATTCTGGGAATGCAGCAAAGCATTCGGAACTGCTCCCTCAGCCATCCTTCAGACTGTGAAGTCTTGACTGGCATTTTCCATGGCTTTCCCCAGGTCTCTCCCAATCCCTGCATCCTCAAGTAAAAATAAGATACAGACTGAACCATGTTACCTTCTCAGCCCTTAGGATTTTCACCTCAAAAAATACGTAGTATTTAGTACTAGTAGTAGTTTTCCTAGGGAAAATGATTACAATTTTCATTTCTTGATTATTACTGTTAATCAGAAGCAGTGCCACAGATCATATCTACTTGACTTTGGAATGCATTATAATATTTTGACACTGGCTTTCTCTTTTTTATGTTTTAGGTATGATAGTGTCTCTTTCCTTGAAAACACTAATTGGCACAACAGGTAGCCCATGAGTGTATAGCGTGGGACAGAGAGGTCCAGTAAGGGGAGAAAAGTTGCCATGTATTTTCTGAAAAGTAGATTGATTAGTCCTTTTTCTCTATATGATTTCCCTCCTGGTGGAATAAGATTCCCATTTGCCATGAGGAGCTGAAGTCCCTGTTTGGTTAAAGCAGTGGTACCCAGTTTTAAGCATGTGTGAAAGTCTATCTGCATCTGTGAACTATACCTTGAGAAATAATGGAGAAGTAAAAGAATGGTGAACCATTATTAATAGCACTTCCATTTCTGCATACTAAGTGTGAGTGTGTGCACACACGTGTGTTGGGGGTGGTAATATGGATTTTGCTCACAAAATACTCCCAGTGTGATTTACAGATAACTATTAAACATAATTTTTTAATTTGACTGCTTTTTATTTCAGTGGTAAAATAGCTGATAAAGGGGATTTGGGATGGAAAGAGGAATATAGCACATTAAGCAAAGGGAGTCTCCTATGCCCAGCTCATGTAAGTTATTCATGTTAGCTTGTCCACATTATGCCTTCTCATGAAGGTGCTGCATGTAAAGGTAAGAGCATAAATAATCATTAAATCCTTGGTCACTTTACGGATATTTCCAGGAATTGTGCCATAATGGTAGTTTTTTGATGTGGACATTTGTTTACAAGAAAATGAATGGGCATTATTAATTTATTTTACCAGAACCATCAACTTTACCTGTAAACTGTAATTTAGATTGAAAGGGATGACCTGCACATGAAAAACACCTGAGACTTCTTTAATTACTTTTCTAAACTATATTCTAAAGAGAAACCCTCAGTTGAATGAATCTCCTAAGGAGAATTTCCTCCATCAAGTTTCCCCTGTTAACTCAATATAATTGGTTTTCCTGATAAAGGGCAAAATAATTTCGGTAAGTAATTTAAATGTGAATATTTTTGCTGCCTACATCTTTAAAAATAAAATACAGTACTATACATAGATACTGTAAATTTTAAAATGAGAGTAGATGTTTTCATGTATGAGAATTATAGTTTGTGTCTCCTCCCTTTGCAGATTTACTGACTACTCTTAGGATAGATGTTGGACTCATTTTGATTATCCCAGTCATTGAAATGTTATGATCTGTTTCTAGAAATATTTAACATTTCATTTTTAAAATGAGATTCACTGTTAATGTGACAAAGGTGAATTTTAATATTCCCAGAAAAAATTACATAAATGTTTATCCCAGTTAACATTAAAACTTTATTCCTCTTTCTCTTTTTGTACCAAATGACCTCAGTACATTGCCAAGAGAGTGAAATTTGGATTCCTCACAGTGTTCTCAGAACACAATACGATGTTGTTAGCTAAATTTCAGTCATATCCTTCTGCTAAAATTGCTCAGTTAAATGTAATTACACATCTACTTATTAGGAAAAAAATTCAAATAATCTACCCCGTTTGCCTAATTTGAAAGCACATATACTTTTAAATTTAGCAACAGCTTAGAAATTTTGTTAATTACTGATTGAAACACATATATGGCTTTCTGTCAGTTCTTATTTCAGAATGTTTTACGTTCTTTGAATTAAGACAGTTAAAACTTACATAAGCTGTATGGTGAGTAATTTAAAGGACATGCCATTGTTGCAAACATGAAAAATGAAAAAGTCTTTATAAATAGAATTCCTTACTTGTGATAGCCATCAGCTTATTGAATTGTTTAGTCTTTTAGTTTATCTAATTGTGATTGTAAGAATTTAAGATGTTTTCTTACTACATGTGTTACATTATGTGTTACATTGTTACCTATAATGTCTTCCTGGAAAAAAATTAGATTTCTAAGATCTTTATAAATGCACAATTTATGTATAAATATAGTTGGAAACTGGGATGACTCTTTGTGATCTACTAATCTTAATTCAACCAGGCCACCAGCTACTTGACACATCTTAAAAATATAGCATCTTCTGTGTGTGTGTGTGTACACATTATTACATTTATTCTCAAATGGGTTTATCACTTAACATTTTTGTACAAATACTTGAGCTATTCATGTGATGGGGAAGGTTGCCGTAAAAATGTACATAAATGTCCCTTAATTTAGCACGTTTTCATATTCAGTGTTAAAAACACAGCTTTTCATTTATAATTTCTACCCTTTTAATTCTAGCTTCTACTGCATTACTTATTAAAAATGTAGAGGAAATTGTCCATATGTGGACTTCTGTAAATATAATTGAATTAGATATGCCTCGTGAACACCAGGAGTCTTTAATATTAAAGGATTTATATGCATTTAAGAAAAGATTGTGGTGAGTGGCTGGCTCTCTGTGGTCAGATAAATAAACTTTGTTTACAAAAAAAAATGCTATTAACAAATAGATACCTGTTCACTGATGAAAGTTTGGTATTTTATTACAAATAAGATTACTCATAACATAGAAATTTAAAGGAATTATGCAGATAGTTCATGCAAAAGCATACTTTGCCTCAATTGTATTAATCTTTCTAATGAACTGTACAGATGGTTGCCTCAGTTCACTATGAACTTTGGCCCAAATAGAGTCTTTGAAGTAGGTTCTGCCTACTATTCTGTGGATAAATATGAACATAGGAGGAGGAAGGTCTATAATTGAGATTAAGCATCCATCCTTAAATATCAGTGAAAATACACACACACCAGATTTTTTATTTTCAGTAAATTCTTAAACATTGGCTTCACACTATTTGTTAGGACTTTGATCAAAATGGGGTCTTCCAGTTCAGTGATGCAGCACATTTGTACATAATGATTAGAAAGGAAAATGCTCTAAATCCCCACTGGCCAGACACCCTAGTGAGCCAAAGGTTATCTCAGGTAACTTGCCAGGAAGTTTTAGCAAGGTGTCTGGATTTCTAGGGTGTGGAAGGTCAGTAGCAAGACAACTGAAGGGTCCTTGAATTTAAAACAGAAGTCGTATAACTAAGAACTTTTCTGGAAGTTGATATTTAACTTATCTCTAATGGTGCCTAGTGGCACAGTGGTTAAGCACCGGACTGTTAACCAAAAGGTTAGCATTTCGAACCAGCCAGCAGCTTCATGGGAGAAAGACCTGGTCTGCTTCTATAAAGATTACAGCCTAGAAGACCCTATGGGCAGTTCTACTCTGTCACATGGGGTCAGTATCAGTTGGAAGCCACTGGACAGCACTTAACAACAATGGTACAAAATGGTTATTATTTTAGTGATGGTAGCATTATGTAGATGTAGGGCAGGAGTAGCACAGATAGATATAAGTCAACAGAATTAGTTTAATTCCCTCGCAGCTCCTCTTGGTGAAGGAGAGAGCCAATAGTGAAATAGTCCAAAATGAATGAAAAGGAGATGAGAGTGCGTACCCAGCCCCTAAACAATCTGAAACATCAAGTGTGCGTTCTCATAAAGAAGAAGCCCTGGACATCAAGAGAGTCATGAAGATTAAAGAAAATCCCAGAAATTTTATTCCCTACACACATTTTCTGATGCTATATATGATGAAGCTTTTTAGAAAGTTCTGGAGCCAGTAGACATTATACAAGCAAATGTTTAAGCGTCTCGCCCGTTTTGCAAGCTTCCCTTGAAAGAAGTGTTGGGCTCTGCTTGGCTTAACTGCATTTCTCAGTGTGCAGTGCTCTCAAGTTTTACTCACAAGATTGTGTCTTTGCATCTTACAGTCCATAGTTCTTGACGGGAATAGGAAAGGAACGCTTGATATCTAGTCATTTATGGAAAAATATACTTTTAAATGTGCTTGCAATATAATCTCAGTAATCATATAGATTATGTAAATTCTTATAGGTTGTATAAAAAATTCACTACTTATTCATGTAAATATTGTTTTAAAGAAAGAAATGCTTTTGAATTGAAAAGCCAAATGCATTCTTTATATAATCATTCATAATTTGGTGCTCTTTGTCATCAAGTTGGCCATTATTCACTTATGATTCAAGGATATTAAACATACTTAGTGGTCTCAAAAGGAGCCCTGGTGGCAAAACGGTGAAGTGCTCTTCTGCTAACCAAAACTTTGGCAGTTCAAACCCACCTGCGGCTCCATGGAAGACCTGGCCATCTGCTCAGGTAAAGAAGACAGCCTATAAAACCCTATGGGAAAGTTCTACTCTGTCACATGGGGTCACTATGAGTCAAAAATCAACTCAGTGGCACCTGACAACAACAGTGGTCACAAAATTGTTGTAGCAACCTATATATCAACCATTGAAAATGATTTTAATTTTGAGAACTCAGCATGCTATTTCAACAGTTAATAGCCAAATTTTCATATATTCACTTCATCTTTATTTGAGAAATACTCACAGGCACACTTTTTGAATCAATGGGAAAAAGAAAAAAAAAACCAGAGAGCTAAAATTATATTCACTGAAAACAGAGAATCCAATTAACACTCTTAAAAATACAAGTCATAAATGAAAGACTTCAATGAAAATGGAAGCACCAGAAATTGCAAGAGATTCATCTCACCACAGAAGTTCCCAAACTAATGCTCAGATTCAAAATCAAGCTCCTCAGTATAGCTAATGGTAATAAGATATTTATTGAACCAAATAACCAAAACCAACTTAAGATCCATATCTAATTTGCACTAAAGCTGGATTAGTAAATCCACTCAGTATTTCTGAGATAATGATATCTACAAAGTCAGACCATAATCAAATTCTCAATATTGAGTCATAGAGTTTAAAATTCAATCCATTTAGCAAAAGGTACCATTTGAAATAGGCAGCACAATAACCTCAGCCTGTTCTCAAAAATAGTAATCTTGTTGGAAGATTTCTAGTTGCAAAATTACATGGTCCAGTGAAGGAAGCTCAGTTTAGAATGTAAAACATTCGAAGTCCAAATCTGTGTAGAATTTGTATGCCACAAGTATATCTCTAAAATGAGCCTCATATCATTTCAGAGGAGAATGGTCTGGGTGAATAGAAGTCTGACAAGCTGCCTGTGGTTACATAATAGATGATTTAAAACCCTGTTTGGGAAGATGCTTACTGCTACATTTCAAGTCCGAGAAAGATTGGCATAATGCTTCTGTGTGAGAGTTACTGAACTATGTGTTTTAAAAGTGAATAATATCATTTTTTTTCTTCAATTAACTAGAAATATTTTGCTGTTTTTCTTTGGCAGTAGACGCTCCAGAAAACATGAAATACACATTGCAAAGGTGTATGTTCCATAAAATTTTTCTGTTAATTTGAAATTTGTTTAAAATAAAGTATCTTTCTGGTTTACTTGGCAGTATTGAGTTTCATCAAGTTTACCATGACTCGAGCTCTTGCATTTGGGCCGCAAAAAGTGAAATTCATTCATCCTGCTTGTACATTAAAGCAGAACTGGAAATATATAAGCCCATCCAACTGAAGAGGAGTTTTGGAGCTGACAAGTGAATTAACCAGCAATCTTTTCCGTTTAGAGTTGGACAAATGGATGTTCTTTTAATAAGTAGAAAATTTACCAAGATTAGTGATTAATTGCTAAACTGCCAAATCTACTTCTTGTTCAGAAGTTAAATGCATACAGTGTAACTCCAGACCTATTGTAAGGGATTTCTTCCTGCTGAAGATGAAAACTTATCCTATAGCCTTTATACCATAGAAACTTTGTGTTCTTATCTTGATTCTGCTTGCCAAAAATAAGCTACATGATTCCAACTGTTTTCAAATACAAGTGCCAATAATTAAAACGTTTCACATCTATTTCTGGCAGAAAAAAATATATATAAAAGATGAGTTAGGAAACTAGGGACTTAACCAAAAGAGAATTGCCAAAATACCTAAGTAATTTTGACCTCGGAGAGAGAATACATGTGTGCAAACTGTTGTGTTTATTATTTTACCTACAATCTTGTTAAAGTACCATTTAGAATTATTGAAAAGTTAATGCACCTTCATAAGTAGCTATTAGCTTAAAAGGATTTGTGTAGCTCTTGAAATACCTACTGTAGTCCTTAAAGAGTAACTTAGACACTGTTAAGAACAGAGCCCGATCTTTTTCAGAACATTAAGACAAAAAAGACTCTAGGAAAACAGTTAACTAGAATTCCAAGTCAATACAGATCTTAAACTACGGTTGCAAGTAGTAACGGCATTTCACAATTACTGTAATCTTACCTGTAATGAATGATTTCTTGATCATTTACATTTTGATAAAAGAATTTTACTTCTCCATTAAGCAATAAAACCATATTCCTCAACTCTACCACAAGACCCAGTGTCTGCATTCAAGCCAGTTTACAGCAGTCTTTCTTGATCTGTTCCTGTTTGTAGCCCTCACCATGGGTCCCCAGAGTCCTATTAGAGGAGCAGTGTTAGTGAACACTAATCACAGAATCAGCAGGAGGTTCCTGGAGTCAACATTAGCAACTCCTTAGAATGCACCGCCACTGTACCTCCCCTCACCAATCACCTAGCCGCGGTAGTTCTGTGGAGACCCATGAAACTATTAGCTGTGGTAAATTTTACTTCGAACTTTATCAAGATGTTTTAGGAATTCTATAGTTTGGGTTGTCAGCTTTTTTTTTTTTAAACTTTATCTGGGTTTTAGCAGTTTTTAAAGGATACAAGTAAAATGTTCACTGACAGAAAAATGATAGTTCAACAACAAGCTGATTTGTACTGATAAATGTGAGGCATATCATATTAGGTAGGCAAATGACCCTTGAAGAGACAGAGTTCATGCTGCTTTTTTATGCTACACAGCATATAACACTGAGACAAATGTCTATTAATATTTTATATATTAGCTTTAATGGAGCATTATAAGTGTGTAGTAGCGTTTTTAGTCAAATACTTCTGAATATTTAATGCTTTGAAACAATGGGGAGGGAGAGAGCATGTCCCTTCATCCTTAATTATTGGTCCTTGACATGGATGAAGTATGACCTGATTGTTTTACAACAAGCCACATCCACCTCTTCAATCAACAGTTCCTAAATATGGTTCAAATAAATGTATCTAGGCTTCTAAGACTTCCAAAAATGTGTTCTGTAAGTTACATAAATTTATTTTAGCCTGCATGCTCATTTCATCTATGAATTTTTTCTGTGAACCTAACACACTCTAGTAGTTTTCATTCAAATACATTCATTTAGTTACTTCAGCATCTAATGGGCAGTGGGAATGGGGACAATGTGAGACAATCATCGAATATACCTAGTTGCAATTGATTAATAGTATGAATCTCAAATATTAAGAGTAAGCATTATTCTTAAGAAAAAATAATTAAATCATAGTCCAACATATTCCTGAAACCTGAGTATTTGAAGATTGCTTGTAATAATTAACAGCTTACATCCCTGAGCTAAGACTTGCTCCTTCATAAATAAGCAAGACCCTTGTGGCTCAAATTCAGGCGCTCAGCTGTTAACTGAAAGGTTGGAGGTTCCAGTCCACCCAGACATGCCTCGGAAAAAAAGGCCTGGTGATCTACTTCCGAAAAATCATCCACTGAAAATCCTGTGACATTGAAAGTTCTACTCTGACACACATGGGGTTGCCATAAGTCGAAATAGTGGTCCACATCTGTGTTTAAAGGCTAAACGTGAGGCACTAGGAGGTAGGTAGTGCAGAGAAGCGCATGCAAACTGCTCCGCAGTCCAAGCCTACCGACTCGGGACCCGGGCCGCAGAGCGGTTATGCTCACACGTCCTCTCCAGAGTAAGCATCTCCTCCCCAAGCCTGAAAGGTGTGTGGGAGCCCAGAGCTCCCCAGAAATCTCAATAGTAGCATGTTCCCAGTGGGTGATCATCACAAATGTTAACAACAGCAACATTCTGAAAACGTTTAAAGCCTATATGTTGACTCATTATATCATCTATTGAAAGTCCCCTCGCATGTGAAAAATGAAACATGAAATTCTGACTCACTCCAAACAGGAGGATGGAGATATACTCCTAAAATGGAATACGTATAACTTCTGCATGCATCCCCCCAAAAGAAAACCCTCCCCTGGGATTTTGGCTTTCAAAATATTAACATTTTTTAAATTATTTATAAACTACCCTAAAATTTCTTTAGTTTATGTAATTTAAGGAATAAAAGGCTTCTTACTGGAAGCAGTGTAAAAAGTATCAGAGTTACTGACCACAGTATCAGCAGACGGAAGACATGGGTTTGAATCTCGCTGTCTCTATATGACTGTGGGCAGGTTATTCAGGTTCTCTCTGAGCCATAATTTTTTCAGTTCTAAAATAAGAATATTATTTGAAAAAATCCCTAAGCACTAAAACACTTCTCAAGGCAGTAACAATCATCAAATTTCTCTTCTCAATGCTGACGATCACAGTTTGACAACACAATAACATTAACACTTATTGTCAAAATGAGGTCCTATAAATAACTGGAAAATAGTATTGAAGGAGAGAAACAATATGAAAAATTTTTTTAAATCTTTCCTTTTTTCTGCTAATAAGAGCAAATTTTGGGGCCTGCTTTTTCTAAAAATTTGCCACTACTTTCCTAGATCAATAATCAATTATCACCAGGGGAACAGTCCAATAATGTCAAACTTCTCGGACAATTCTAGGTTTCTAAAGAAAAAAGCTACCAAGAGGTGATAAAAGTCAGGAACTACAGTGGATCTTCTGCCCAGTGCAGGAGTCCCTGGGTGGTGCAAATGGTTAAGCACTCGACCGACTACTAGCTGGAAGGTTGGCTGTTTGAACCCACCCAGAGACACCTTGGAAGACAGGCCTGGCGATTCTGCTTCCAGAAAGTCACAGACTTGACACCCTGTAAATGGTTCTACTCTGCACACTTTGGGTCGCCATGAGTTGGAATCGACTCCACAGCCAGCAACTAACAACTGCACCATGCATTAAAATCATTCACATAATACTTAACAAGAAAGAAAAAAAAGACTAACTTTTGTCCCCTTTGACTACATTCTGAACTTTACTCCGTCTAAGCTCTGCAACTCTGCACTGGTGAGTTGTTAATAGTACTTCAAGGGCTGAGGTATTAAAGCATAAAAAAATTTTTTTTAATTAAATCATCTTGTTCTTGTGGAGATTTTCTATTCTTTTTCATTTGTTTAAAGAGAATTCTAAATGTCTATTTGAGGAAGAAAGCTACCATAATAATATTACTGATGTAGTAATGAGATTTTAGTACCTGAAATGTTTAGAATAGGAATTTAGAAGACAAACTGATGAAAAAAGATTCCGAAGGAAAGTACATTTAATGAAAAGATCTTAATTAAAACGCCCAAAAGCTAATAAGCTACACAATGGTTTAACATCAGAGTTGACAGAGCCTGATTTATCCTGCAGGTAGGGAAAGAGGAAGAGGAGGCAGTTGCCAGCTCATATACGAGATTTTGGAAATAAACACTTTGACAGTCATTTTATAAAATTTTTGTTCTAGTTAGACTATGATTTGTTGTGAACATTTTTCCTGGGTTGTGCAATTTGTGCTGAATTAGACAATAATTAACTTGATGCATTCTATCCGCATGGATTCATCACATATATAAGTATGTTGGTTTTGTATTTGAACTCACTGTTTTGTATAGTTTTATATTTTACTTTGGCTATAATTTTGGAGTATACTAGAGTGAACATATATAATTTAAATACTTTTGAAAGAGAAAATAATTGTGTTTTATTGATGAAGCCACTTTAAAAAGGCTTAAATTTATATTGTTTATGTCTCATCATTCTCTATACATATGCATGTATCTGTTTCAATGGTGATTGTTTCTTGCAATTTTGGGTGTGTTTTAGAATAAGGTTTCATTTTGCAAAAATATTTTGATGAATTGTGCTGAATTTCTGCCATTATAATTTACCTTTAAAACAAACTCTTAAGGATAAAATAAATTCCAGATTAATTATGATAATAAAAATGTAATCATTACAATATTATAAAGAATTAAAAAAAAAAAAAAAAGCCTGTCATGTCGATTCCGACTCATAGCGACCCTACAGGACAGAGCAGAACTGCCCCATAGGGTTTCCAAGGAGCAGCTGGTGGATTCGAACTGCCAACCTTTTGGTTAGTTGCCAAAGCTTAACCACTACACCAAAATATAATAGTATAAAACATCTAGAAAATTATTGTCATAATCTCAAGTACAAAATTGTTTCTAAAGTCAGACTGCCCTAGTTCAATATCTGGCTCTACCATCTCGCACTGTGTGACTTTGGACAAGGTATTTAACTTTTCTGTGCTTACTTTCTCAAATATAAAATGAGAATTATTAATAATACTCTATTCCAGTCTATGTGAGTATTGTGACAATTATGTGAAATGATTCATATAAAGCATTTTGCACATCATCGGACACAACAATAAATGCTACTGTAATTACTATAAATGCTGCTATAATAACAAATAAAGCCTAATGATTCCCTTTTATAATTAAAAAATATTGAAAGAAAAAACAATTCTTAAATTAATTCTATTATATGAATAAATATTTAGGGTTTACAAAAGTAATCTCAAATTACATTTGCCTGTTTTTCTTAAAATCAGTTGGTAAATTTAATTTTTTAAATTGAAAAAAATTAAGCTTTTCTTATCTGTTTCTATCTGAGCATACTGACTGATTTAGAACTCCAAGAATCCTTTAATTTAATTGAAAATCTCAGGAAATGTGTATAGGACAGAATTATTAAAAATATTTTACAAGAATCACATTCTATGTTGATTTAGCTTTTTTAAAAACTTAACCTGGCAGGGACTTCCATTTTCTGGTATAACATGTAAAGACCTTACAAGTGGTCACTTACAAGAAAAAAGCTGAACAAACTGAAAATCAACAACTCTTTTTAGATCTGTCAGAGAATTGAAGTCACAGGGCAAACTGCTACCACAAAACTGAAAGACAGGCAGGTGGATACAGAGAATCACAGATTACCTGGAGCAAAAGGCTAGGAGCAGAGAAGCCTGCCTACAGCTGCAGCCAGTACTAGTACAAACACTTAAAACTATAACTGATGAATTGTTGGAGGCTCAATGTGATCTATCCTGAGAGTTAAAAACTCTAGGGAGAAGCCAGTCTTAGGGAGAGGCCCACACTTTCATGAGTTATACCTCCAGAAGCTCAACTCTGCTCTCACTCTGAAGAGCTGAGAAAAATCCCTTCCTAATTCTAGCAGGGGGACCCATACAAAAGTAGCATTTTGAAATGTGCCCAGAGCTCTCTGTAACAAAGCCTGCCCTCAAAGGAAACTGGTGTACCACAGCCTAACCAATCTGGTTTTATCAAAGTCTGAATGACCTGAGGGGAAAGAGCACCAAACTCCAGCCCTTCTGGCCTTCTAGTCTTGACTAAGATTGGGGAAGGGAGGGCTGGCTGAGAAAAACTCAGGAAAGTCACAGCCCAGAGACCCATGCTCGCTAAAAGACTGGAACCTCATCATAGGTCTGTGGAATGTTTCCCCTCTCCCCACACCTTTCATTACCTCACACACATCAATAGGGCTCCTGGACATAGCTTATGGGTAAGTGAAATGAATGACAGCAATGTAATACGCAATGGGAGAGAGGAATTGGGAATACTCTGTTATAAGGATCCTGCACAACCTGTGAAGAGGTATTTTATTTGAAAATTGACTTAAATTATTTGTAAATGTATATTGCAAACTCTAGGGTAACCACTTAAAAAAAAAATTGTAAAAAGAAGCTTGATTGATACGCTAATAGAAGAGAGAAAATGGAACCATATAAAATGCTCAATAAAACCAGAGAAGGGAGAAAAAGGGTGGAAAACCAAAAAGGGGAGGGTGACAAAGACAGCAAAGAGAAAACAATTACAGTTGCAGTAGACATTAATCTAACTATATCAGTACAGGGAATCCCCGGATTACAAATTGTTACTGCAATAATGCGGATTGGAGCCGCCTGCCGTAATAGCCAATTATGAGATGGGGTGAGGTGAGCAGCAACAGTTTTATTATGTATTGATATATAGGAGACAGAGGGGAACAGATTCTTCCAAAAACTCATCTCCTCAACTGGAGATTGGCCGAAGGCTTTTATAGGGACAGGATTATAGGTCTTCGAAGTTTGTGTTAGTTCCCCCTTGAGCTGGTCATGCCCCAGATGAGTTAATGTTTTCTTGGGGGTTATCTGGCAATATCCTGGTTTTCTTGTCCCAGGATGGGTGCTTTGTTCAGTTTGTCATTCCTAGATCATTATCACTTGTTTTCCACCCTCCAAGGAGGAACATCAGTTAATCTTAAAATTTTTATAGGGACTGGAACAAGAAGGAAAAACAAGATCATGAGACAATGTGGGGGTTAGCAATGGGGAGTAACAATAGTGAGCCGGAACTATGCAGCCTCTTCCAAAATGAGTTCTATTCCTAAATCTGTCTTTAAGTCAAATTTGTAGGCAAGTCAGAACAGTTGCATACTATTCGTATCTAACATCAATTAGTCAAATGTTTGTCTTAGTATATAGTATACAGTGTACCTTTCTATGCATAAACAGCATTAAAGAAACACTTCCAGATACACTAAAACATGTTTAACATAATAATACAGTAATTATAATAATGTTTTGACGCACATCACAAAGTAGGGCTTGTTTGTTATTACGAACCATTGTATGTACCTCGAATTTTCAATATAGTAGGCTTTACAGGATTGGTTCATAACTACAAGCTGTATGTAAGCCGGACATTCCTAACCCGGGAACTGCCTCTAATCAATTTTAAATGTGAATGATATAGATACGCCAATTAAAAAAAGAAAAAAGCAAGAGATTGTCAGAGTAGATAAAAAATAAGACTCAACTAGATGTTGTATACAAGAAACTTACTTTAAATATAAAGACACAAATAGATTAAAAGCAAAGGGATGGAGAAAGATACAGTATGCTAGCACTAACTAAAAGGAAGCTGAAGTAGCTGTATTAACTTCAGACAAAGCAGATTTCAGAGCAAGGAAAATTATCAGGGATAAAGAGGAGCATTACATAATGATAAAGGGGTTGATTCTCCAAGAAGACATAACAATCCTGAATGTGTATGTGTCTAACAACAGAGCATCAAAATATGTGAGACAAAACTGCTAAAACTCCAAGGAGAAATGGACAAATTTGCTATTATAGTTAGAGACTTTGACACCCCTCTATTGGTAATTAACAAATCCAGCAGACAGAAAAGCAGCAGTATCAATCCACTGTGTCTGGCTGACATTTATAGAATACTTCATCCAACAACAGCAGAATACATATTCTTTTCAAGCTCACGTGGAACATTCACCAAGATAGACTACATCCTGGGACATAAAACATATCTTAACAAATTTAAAAGAATCTAAATCATAAAAAATATACTTTCATACCACATATGCTCTCATATGATAGTGGAATTAAACTAGAAATGCATAACAGAAAGGTAGTTGGAAATTCCAAAATATTTGGAGATTAAACAACATGTTTCCAGAGAACACATGGGTCAAAGACAATGTGTCAAGAAAAAATTTTAAATATTTCAAACTAAATGAAAATGAAAACTGAAGTCTAATGTAAACTATAAGTATACTTGCTCTAATGTAAACTTTAGACTTCAGTTAATAATAACATATCAATATTGGTCCATTAATTGTAACAACTGTACTGCACGAATGAATGCGAGGTGGGAAATTGTGGGCAGGGGAAATGGAGTATATGGGAATGCTGTACTTTCTGCTCAATTTTTCTATGAACCTAAAATTGTTCTAAAAAATGTAACCTATTACATTTAACAACGGCAAAAAAGTGTACTTGGCTAAATTAAGTCTTTATATTGGAATCAATTGTAGAAAAACATTAATTAATCAGAAATCTCAATAATTGTCAATGTTTTATTACTTTGCTACTCTTTGAGAGAAACAGAAAACTAGCTAATATAAAAAGCCTATTAAAACAATGCATTTTGTAGGGTATATTCTGGTTTCAGGTCACAGTTGGTCTAATCACAACATGTATTCTATCTATATTGAGCATGAAGTTGTGCAAGATCAAAAGATTTTATATTCATCACACTATTGATTGTGCCAAGAAAATGGGCCAAAGTACTTGAAAAAGATCTTCATCAAGTGTTGAAGTTTAAACAGTGATTCTGCTTAACCCTCTGCTACAGGAAATCTGTTTATCTAATCTTGCCCTCTTTCCCAGGCATGTTCATTATCAGTATTTTCCTGTATCTTTGGATGTTAAATAATCCTCAGTCCAGAGTGCACAGACATTTTACTATGCCAAATCTTAGATGTACTCCAGTCCTATAACTTCAGATGCTATCACTATACTATCAAATCTGTAACTCTAGTAAATCTGTAACCTGCCTTCAGCTTCAGGCATGTGCATCCGTCTATATACTCAGTATTTCCTCGTGGACGTCCAGTGAGTGTCTCCAATTTGTTATGTCCCAAACTGAATTACTAGTTTTCCTCTCAAATCTGTTTCTCAGCCTTTTCCTATCTTGTTAAATGGTATCCCTATTGACCCAATTTGGGGCAGGGTGGGAGAGGGAGGCACAAAACAAATCCTCTCTTTCCCTTACACACATCACATCCAATCCATCAGTAAGTTCTGCTGATTCTGCCTCCCAAATACTTCCTTAATCTATCCACTTCTCACTATCTCTGCTCTTACCTTTTCCCGGCCACTGTCATCTTTCACTTACACTGTTGAAGTAGCCTTCTGACTGGCCTCCCTGCTTCTGCTTTTGCCCCCTTAAAAACATTATACGTTCTCCATGCAAAAGTCAATTTTATCTCTTAAAGGTATAAATCAGATCATATACTCTCCTTGCTTATGGCCCTCTCATTACACTTAAAAAAATAAAACACAAACCAAACCCATAGCCGTCGAGTCGATTCTGACTCATAGTGACCCTATAGGACAGAGTAGAACTGTCCCATAGAGTTTCCAAGGAGTGCCTGGTGGATTCCAACAGCCGACCTTTTGGTTAGCAGCTATAGTACTTAACCACTACGCCACCAGGGTTTCCTGCCATTACACTTAGAAGCACATAAAATTTGAGGCTCTTACTGCAGCCTTTAAGGCCCCAAGATAACCCCTGCCTACCAATTCTCCTCCCACCCTCCCAGCTTCACTAGGCGGTAGCCACGCAAGCCTTCTTTCTATCACTCAGGCCAAGCTAGTTTCCATCTTGGAGTGTTCATACCTGCTGTTCATCTGCCCAGGAAGCTTCTCCCTGAAGTTTGCATGACTGCTTCCTACTCTTCACTGGTGCCTCAGCCCAAATGTTGCAGCCTCAGAGAAGTCTTCCCTGACCACCTTTGCTAAAGTCTCCCACCCCCACCCCACTTGCTGCTTTATTTTCTTCATACTATGTATTGCCATGTGAAATTATCTCACTTATTATTTGGTTTATGTGTTTGTCTTTGGTCTTCTAACAATAGAATGTGAGCTCTATCAGAGCAGAAACTGTATCTGCCTTGCTCACTGACGTGCCTAAGAACAGCATCTAGCAAATTGTAAGCGATGAATGAACAAATGAATGAGTGAAAAAGATGGCTGAATGTGAATTGCATAAACTAAGTCAGACGTTTTCTCACTGTTCTCTATTGCTGGGGGGCTAGGGATTGGGAATGGATAAAACCTCACATTAGTTAGATTCCCAGTAGCGTCACTAGGGTTGGTGTCACCCAATACAGTAACTCATAATGTCAAACCCCACCTATAGACCTCCTCCAGTATCAGACCGTACAGAATCCTTAGCAAATTTTTTTGTACTAAGGTCACTGGTAAATCTTAATTCCCGTATATCACTGAATGTAATGGCAATCAAACCCACTGCCATCAAGTCGATTCTGACTCACAGTGACTCTATAGGAAGGACAGAGTAGAACTGCCCCATAGGGCTTCCAAGGCTGTAAATCTTTACAGAAGCAGACTGCCACATCTTTCTCCTGCGGAGCAGCTGGTGGGTTCGAACTACCAACCTTTCGGTTAGCAGCCAAATGCTTTAACCACTGTACCACCAGGGCTCCCTTGTAATGGCAATAGTGACATAAACAACTAGCAAAATTAAATTACAGTATCATATGCACAGCCTAAATGTGTTTACATAGTTTCATGGGGTTAAAGTGAAAATTCAGTAAGAAAACAATAGAATTCGAAGTAAAAACATTTAAGAGCTACATTAAAATTATGTTCATTTTAATGTTCAACTTTACATGATATACATTAATGGGTTAGGTTTGCATAATCAATAATGGCCCAGATAATGTAGAAGTTGTAGACAAATGAATATGGAAATATATTCATGAATGAAATAATAGTATAAAAATAAACAGGAACAAATACACAAGCATTTCACCACTTAGTGAATATCTCAACTAAATCTGAACTCTCCTTGCCTGGACTTCAAAGCTGTGGACTTGTGAATCACTTCATTGAAATCAATGCCTTTTGCCAACTCACTTTCAGTTGATAATATTGCAAGATCAGAAAGACTTGATTGTGCCATTGTAGGTCGCAAATATTTCTAAGTTTCAGCTTTGAAAATCTCCTCTCACATGATGCCACAGACACACAGATAGTCAGAAATAATTTTAGGCTTAGTGAAAGGGTTGGGAGAGATTCTCCGAAGTCGCGTTCAGCTATCAATGTCAAAACATCTAATGTTGCCCAATCTTCAGCTTCTTCCGTATCAGTCTCTGCTGCTTTCAGATGCCTTCTCAGCTTTGGTATTTGTATTAAAAGCTCACTCTCGGATACTTCATCATAGACAGTGGTCACTTTCAGAATGGATACCTTTAACTCTTCTTCAATGGCAGGTATGCTACTTTTCGGTTGAACAGCCTCAAACATGGCTGCTACTTTCTTGATGGCTCTTGATCTGATCTGGAGTTCAGAATGAAAGTGATCAATGCACTCAAGCATCGCCGTCTTATTTTCTTCTTGCAGAATGGGTCCAGCATTGCTTGTCTGCTCCCCATGCCCCGCCATGCTCTTCTTGAATCCGACTGTTCTCTCTACTGTAATTCCATATTTACTGGATTTTAAAAGTGCCTGTTCAACTGCATACTCCACTAGGTAACTGCGCTCCTCATGCAGAGTGTTAGTGCCTCCAGCTTTGTCACCACCCTGTCCATAGATAAGCCCTTAGTCTTCAGGTACTGCTGTGTAAGATTAACTTCCTGAAGTGCATCACACCAGAAGTACAGGTAGCACAGACGAGTGAAATCACAGACAGCAGCCAAAAGACCTGTGCCACTCCTCCTGTGTCCAAATTTTCATGTGGATCACAAAGAGCTTCAATTGCCACCATAAACTTACCCAACTTTTCTCTGGCTGGCTTACCGGCAGTGTGATGAGCACTCCAGCGTGTTGTTGATAGCCTTTTCACTGACACTCCAGCAGGGTCAATTAACACACTCCATCAATGGGTGGAAGCAGCAAAGAAAGAAAACGTTGTCTCGAGAGTTCCAAAAAATGTCACACAGCACGCGTTCTCAGCAAACGAGTGCTGACCATACAGGTTAAGCGAATGGTCCACACATCCATGACAACGACTCTTCTTGTTCTTCCCTTTAAAGATGGCTTGTACACCTCCATGGTGTACAATATTGTAACCACGTGCACAGCACATCATTATGTCCAGTCCATCACTTTCCAGTTTTTTAAGAATGTCAGAACTGAGGTCAGCAGCCTTTTTTCTTCCCTTTAAAGGGAAAAATCCTAGAAAGACTTCTTTCACTTCAACTTTCCTATTGTTGGTTTTTACCTATCAGATCGCTTCGGACATCTGGTCAGTATGCAATCTATCAGGTGTGCTGTCCAGCATGATCTCAAAGTACTTCACAGACTTTACGTCCATGACAAGCTTCTCCTTCACATGATTTGCCAGAGCACTTATAAACTCTTTCTGAGTTTTTGGTGCAAGATAAGACGCTGATACTTTAAGTTTACAAGTGTTTCACTTTAATCTCATGAGGTGCTCTTTCAGCATAGATCATATTTTGAAAGCATTTCAACCATCTCAAGAAAGTTCCTTGTATCAATGAAGATTCATCTTCCTTGTGGCCATGGAGTGCCACACTCTGCTTGGCAAGAAACAATGTGATATCAAGTAATCTGCGCAAGACGTCCCTCCGCTTTTTCTTCTGTTTCCATCAGAGCAATCATTTTGGTGTCAATGGTTTTGTGCAGCCTCATTCCTGCTGCCAATGTTTTCCACTTTTCAAGGCAATGCAGATGTTCTTTGGATGTCCTATGGTTATGTACTTTAGCGCTCAGTTTCCACCACTTCTGAAACCCAGTCACACATTTCGATGTCGACTCTGTAGCACTAACGGCAAACAGTCGGCAGCCAGAACAGTATAAATTCTTGCTGATAAGTGAGTAAACCATCCAGGACCACAGAATTTTCTCGCACATCTCCCTTTGATTTTGCATCTTGCCTTGCCACAACATTGAAAGGCCCATCTTTGTTCTAGAAAGAAGCACTTTCCCTTTTGGTGATTTCAACCGGAAAATGATCTGTAATGGATATCTCCCAGAAAGAAATATCACACAAAATTTGCAAATCTTTCTCCTTAACATCACGTGTCTCATTTACAGTATCATAGCTAGAGTCACTTTGAGCACTCTCTTCTGCTTCAAATCCTGCCATTTCCACTCTTGGCTTTTCTGCAGAACACGTGCTAGCACCAGAGGAATCAGATTTATCAGTTGGAGACTGACAAATAGTGTCTTTTGATGAACGCTGGCCATCATCTGGTCTTTTGACATATTGAAGCATGGATCCAGTAAGTGTTTTGAGTGATTTAATTCTTGCCTCTTTTGCTTTCTTTTGCTGGAATCCACTTGGCCTCTTTGATTTGTGCACTCCATGTGGCATGATAGAATATCCTTGCACAATTTTAATTAGCAATATTTAAAAAAACAGTAAGAAACTGTAAATCTATTGGATATGTTAGTTCTATCAAACATAAATTTTAATAGGTCACTATTTTTTAAACCATAATTCAAGCTTAAACCCTGAAAATTTCATTAAAATCAGGTATGTATTTGCAAGACAGTGATGTTTTTGAAGAAAATTAAATATTTTTTAAAAAATCGATTTTATTTAAGTTGTATTTCTAAACAGGTATCAAGAAGCATAGCATTTCCCCCACTTCATGTTTCAAACTGACAATGTCTCTAGTTATCAAAGAGTTATATTATCACTCATTGTTGTTCATGATCAATTTTAATCATAGAACAATACGTGATATAGTTGTAAATTGATTAAATGTAATATTTCTTAGATTTCATGAATACTAACAACAAAACTGTTTTGTAGAATCTTCCTACATTGCACATTATTAGCTACAATATTGTTAGTTAACTGAGTGGAAGCCCGCTTTTTATTTTCCCCCTCCTTTTCCTTTAATTACTTCATTCTCAAAAGTTATTGGTACAGGTTCACAAACAATATTTACCACAATATTGTAGCTAAAACATCAGAAAATTTGACAAAATCAGTGACTTAAAACACCAGCAGCAATGAAAACAACAGCGCATGCTTGTAGCACTGTGCAGATGAAACCATGTGATTCAAAGCGTCGTTGTAATTGGGTAACAATGACAGCTCTGACCAGAGTGCATTAAAACCCATTGCCATTGAGTCAATTCAAATCATAGAGACCCTATAGGACAGACTAGAACTACCCTATAGAGTTGCCAAGGAATGGCTGGTGGATTTGAACTAACCCTTTGGTTAGTAGCCAAGCTCTTAACCGCTGTGCCACCAGTGCTCCTGGAATGCATTAGAAGGTTCAAAAAGTAAATTAGCATAGAGTTTTAACCTTGTAGGTACATTGATACATGTAAGCTGGGCTTATGGAAAATGTTTTTGTTGTTATAACTAACTGCAGGATATTTTTATAAAAAATAATAAATTTCTGCTGAAACACAGCATAAGAATTTTGTTGATAGTCATTTTGGTGTCCGCCTCTCTAACAGTGTCACTGGGTTCAGTCTGTACCTCCCACGCCCCACTAGTGACGCCACTGTAGATTCCCACGATTATGTCCAAGACACCTGTCCCCCTGTCTTGGGACAATGAGTGGCAACAGCCTTACAGCCAGGCAAAAGGGGCCCCCGTCCTGGGTCCTGCACTTTAAAAGGCTGCGTGTATCACAAGCACATGCACACAAATTTATTTAACCACACAGAGATACTCTGTCTCTTGGGACCTGGCACTTCGCACTGGCAGAGCAGTATCTTTAACTCTAAATATGCCCTCTGAGGAGTACCACTACCCAGGCCCCAGGGAAGTGCTTCTCCTCATTTCTTGCCCTAAGTCTCAATCAAAAGGGAACTGTGTCTGAATTCATTAAACGTTGTGGTTTTTCTTGTCAGAGCTAATCATTGCTTTGGAGTGGGGGGGGGGGGGGGATTTGAGTGGGAGAAATTTTCAGGTAAATTTAAAAAATTATTTAACTTGATTCTCTTGGATGCAAGGTGTTTTCCAGTCCTGTGGAGTGTCTTTCTCTCTCTCTCTCCGTTTTTAGTTTTCTTCAAGTTCCAATTCCTGGATCAGGAGATACTCCAGAATTAGTGCAGTATTTACAACAGTGGCACATGGTAGCTGTGTAACTTTTTACAATATGTAACAGTTACTCATCCAAACATCATCAGCCCATCTACAGACTAGACATGTGTAATCATGGTGGCTGCTGCACATACTCATTTGCCACTAAAATCAGGCAAAGGAGAACCAAGAGATGCCCCAGGAATTACTTGGTGCCCAATGTATTCTTGTCTTTCCGAAGCAGCCCTATCTCCTCCTAGGGATTAACCCTAGGGATTAGAGTCAATTACCTCTGTCAGGATGGTGATGCCCTTCCTTCCAGCTGGTCTCTTTGCACAAGGAGCCCAAAGTTTCTGAAACTCTTGCTGGGTTCCTTAGTGGAAGTGTTCCTTCTTTGGGAACCAGGACTTCTAGATACACAAAACCTAAAGTTGTGGGGAATTAGAATCACAGATTTCCCAAGTGGGCCACTGAAAGTGGTGGCAAGTGGGTCCATTCTTACTTCCATTCCTTGTTCCTGGATCTCACTTATATATTCTATCTAGTGGGGACATGGTATCATACCATGGTCTGAAATACCCACCTAGCTCCCTTTCTTCCACTCTTGCCCCCTACAATCTATTCTCCACAGAGCAGGCAGAGTGATTCTTTGGAAGTATAATGCAAATCATCATTTCTTTGCTCAGAGTTCTCCAGGGATTACCCATTTCACTCAGAATAAAAATCCAAAGTCCTTACAATGGCTCTCAAGGCCCTATACAACCTCTCTCTCCTTTCCTTGCCTTTTTGACCTTATTTCAGGATGCTTCCCCCCCCACTCTGCTCCACATAGCCTCTGTGCTGTTCCTCAAATGCAACTTGAGGGCCTTTGCACGTGTTATTCCTTCTTTCAGAACACCCTTGTATTGGTCAGAGTAACCTAGGCTATGATGCAATAATAAACAACCCAAACAATCTCAAGGTTAAGGCAACAAGTTCGTGGTTTGGCTCTTGGTTCTGGTCCATGTCATTCTGATCAAGATGGAACTAGATTGAGCCTCTTCTATCTGGAAGAGCACATGGCAAATCATACCCTGGCCCTTAAAGCCCTTCACCCACCACTGCTTGCATTTCATTGGTCAAATGACTTATATTCAAGGGGATACAAATGCAATCTTCCAAGTGACCAGAAGGAGGCAGACAGGAATCAGAGAGCAGTCCTGAAGACCACGACTCTTCTCCCCCACATAAGCCTGAGGGCTCATCTCCTTTAAATCTTTGTTCAGATGTCACATTTTCAGTGGGACCTTTTTTGACCACTCTGCTAAGCTGCAACAGTAGCCACCCACCCCATCCCTTTCCTTTGCTTTATTTTTCTCCAAAAGCACTTCTTTGTCTCTGCCTCTCTCCCTCTCTCTGTGTGTCTCTGTGTCTCTCTCTCTGTAACTGTCTTTCTCTCTCTCACTCTCTGTTTTTCACAAACACACACACACGCAAGTTACATATTTATTTTGTTCAATTTCTGCCTCCCCTCACTGGAATGTAAGTTCTATGAGAGTAGGGAGTTTTGTCTGGTTTGTTCACTGCTGTATCTCTAGCCTGTAAAAACCAAAACCAAGACCATTGTCAGAAAGTCAATTCCAACTTACAGCGACCCTATAGGAGAGAGTAGAACTGCCTCCATAGGGTTTCCAAGGAGAGGCTGGTGGATTAGAACTGCTGATCTTTTGGCTAGCAGCCGAGCTCTTAACCACTGCACCACCAGGGCTCACCCTACCCTTAGAGCAGGTCTTATTAAAGGGCAAGCCCTTAATATTTGCTGAAGAAATAGTATCCATTTGTATTCCTACTCCAGTTCATACTAGGATTTTGAAAGATTATTCTATGGTTGTCAGTTGTCTCCAAATTTCTTCTGACTAGTTTAACTGATGAGATTAGGGACAAAAATAAAAATGCAATGGCAGCCCATTTTCGTGTCCCTTTGGTGTCAGGGGCTTCATAGGTGATTCTATCTTGGGGAGGATGCAAGAGAGAGTCAAAATTCCAATAGGTAAGAAACATTACTTTTCTAAGTTTTACTGAAGTGTTTGTCTTTATTAGTTCTAATACGTAAGCCAACATTTTCTGGCCTACAAATTACTGATACCTAATGTAAAGTTGGAGGCCTGGGGGCAAAGTGGTTAAGAGCTTGGCTGCTAACCAAAAGATCAGCAGTGCGAATCCACCAGCCGCTCCTTGGAAACCCTATGTGGTTGTTCTGCTCTGTCCTGTAGGGTCACTATGAGTTGGAATTGACTCGACGGCACACAGCAACAATGTATTTTTAATTAAATATGAATATT
This sequence comes from Dugong dugon, assembly GCA_030035585.1. Taxonomy (NCBI): domain Eukaryota; kingdom Metazoa; phylum Chordata; class Mammalia; order Sirenia; family Dugongidae; genus Dugong; species Dugong dugon. Next base: position 86,042,696 of record CM057460.1, on the reverse strand, counting down.
GATAAAATTCATTAAGGGATTCACAGAGTAGAAAGTCATTCTTAAGAATATTAAAATTATATCAATCACAGCCATATTTTAGCACACGACTTACCATGCTAAATACTGACAATGCTTACAAATTGCTGTGGGTTGACATTAAGTTACTTTCCCATATTTTCTCCTCTTCCATCTTCTCTACACGTGATTTAAAAAAAAAAACCAAACCTGTTGCTGTCAAGTCAACTCTGACTCGTAGCGACCCTATAGGACAGAGTAGAACCGCCCGATAGGGTTTCCAAGGAGTGGCTGGTGGATTGAAACTGCCAACCTTTTGGTTAGTAGCCATAGCTCTTAACCACTACACCACCAGGGTTTACTATGCCACCAGGTTTCCATGTGATAAAAGGGAGAGGAAAAAAAATCCTAAATGAAAAATCCAAGTTGTCAATATCTGTATTATGAAAAATATTTCTTTTCCTTTCAAATGCTTTATGATGAAAACTAGGATATTACACAAAAAAATAGTATTATTTTGTCTCAATAATATTGCAAGTGGCAAGTGTTTTTAGTACCATGGGCATGTGAATCAAACAGTAGGGTTACTCAGGAATTCAGATCTGATTACTAATTAGGTATGTAATTTGGAGTAAATTTCTGCATCTTCATCTTCTCCACTTAAAAAATGTGATAATTATAATGGCCGACTCCATGCAGAATCTCTTGTGAGTTAATGGTTACAACACAGCTGAGGATAATATGTCACTGCATACAGCTGGGCTATTTTTTTAGTTTCCAGTAGGATAGGACTGGCCTGCATCCTGTCCGATGCCTCTTTGGGTACCACTGAGGGCAGGACTTGCACAGGTGAGACCCATTGGTGGTCGAGTGGTGGCCTGATTTGAGGACACTTTACTGAAATCACACACTGAGGACTGTATAGGTTTCTCTATCTCTATACAGTAAGTTGCATGGCTGAAAAACTGATTTTAAAATTACTGCAAGAAGAAAACATTTCAATGTAATATTGCCTTTGTTTTATTAGGATACATACTATCAAGGGTATAATCATACTTCATTATAAATGTAAACCACTTGTCTGAGATAAATGGCTTCAAAAGTTTAGGTTACGAGCTGGCTCAAATGCCTGATATGAGCTATACATGAGTCTCACTGATGTCACTCTGAGACGAGACAAATGTGTAGAAGTGAATATTTTCATAGGAACTGAAAGGAAAATAAAGGACTGCCTGCCTTTTAGAAGCGTTTTATGAGGATGTATCAGTTAGAAATCTATTAGCTATACATGACAGATAACCAAACGCAAATTGGCTTACAGCAAACAAAAAGGAGGATGGGGGAGGTTTATTTGTGTATAAACTGATAAATTGCAAGGTACTTGGTTTCAGGTGAGGCTTCATCTGGCAGCTCATCCTTACCAAGGACTTAGTTACGTGCATTTACCATGTCTTCTCTATGCCTGAATGTCCCTGTAGCAGTCAGTCATTGGTTATTTCTGTTATTTGTCTAGCTTCCATTCTCCCTTCCTAATCAGAGCCCAATTTCCTTTTGGGAAATAAATACCACCCCCCCCCCCAATGTGTTTAATCTTAGTAAGACAGTACTTCTAGGCACCTGTCTAATTTCTGTTGAAACTGAGAGTAACAGATTTCACCTCTCCCTGTGCCCTCTCCTTCCCCAGACCTCAGGTCGTGATCAGCTTGGTCAGGTATCTGCTGTCTCCTGGCACTTTGAATCTTGAGCAAGTTCCATAAGGATGGAAGAAGCATGGAAAAGAGTGTATCAGAATCTTCCTGCTAAGCAACATTTGCTGTGCTTCCCAGCTCTGCAGCACAGTCTTTGCCTCTGCCCACTGTCAAGCCTGGTTCTCCATACCTAGTCAATTCTCCTTTGCTTAGGTTGCTTAGGTTCTGCTGCTCGACTGACAGAGTGATGAAGCCATTCTGGGCATGCCCATCAAAAGGAGTGCCTCTCCACACTCCATGGCCCATGGCACTGTGTACCATCTTTTGATGCACCCTTATCACACTACACTACTGATTTACCTGTCTATGTTCCCCAGCAGACCAAGAGCTCCCTGACAACAGGGACTTTACTTGATGCTTAGCCTAGTGTCTAGTCAATATTGTTGTTGTTGTTAGCTGCTGTCAAGTCGACTCCCAATTTATAGTGCCCCCATGCACAACAGGATCAGACTAACCATTGTGATCCATAGTGTTTTATTGGCTGATTTTTCAGAAGCAGATTGTCATGTCTTAGTCTGGAAACTCCACTGAAACCTGTTCAGCATCTGTTATGGATTGAATTGTGTCCCTCCAAAATGTGTGTCAACTTGGCTAGGCCATGATTCCCAGTATTGTGTGGTTGTCCACCATTTTATTAGCTAATGTGATTATCCTATGTTTTGTAAATTCTAACCTCTGTGATGTTAATGAGGTTGGATTAGCAGCAGTTATGTTAATGAGGCAGAACTCAATCTACAGAGTTAGATTGTATCTCTAGCCACTCTCTTTTGAGATATAAAAGAGAATCAAGAAGAGGAGAGGGACCTAATTACCATGAAGCAAGAACAGCCAGGAGCAGAGCGTGTGCTTTGGACCCAGGGTCCCTGCTCTGAAAAGCTCTTAGACCAGGGGAAGATTAATGACAAGGACCTTCCCCCAGAGCTGACAGAGGGAAAAAGTCTTCCCCTGGAGCTGGTGCCCTGAATTCAGAATTTTAGCCTCCTAAACTTCTATTTATTAAAGCCATCCACTTGTGTTATTTCTGTTATAGCAGCACTAGATGACTAAGACAGCATCATAGCAGCAACACATAAGCCTCCACTGACTGTGGTGGCGGCTGCACATGAGGTGCATTGGCCAGGAATGGAATCTGGGTCTCCCACATGGAAGGTGAGAATTCTACCACTGAACTACCACTGCCCACCTAGTCAATATTAGATACTTAAACAGTCTATGTTGAATGAATGAATTAATAGCTAAATGAATCTCCTCAGAGAGAAAATGTATGCTTTCATTAAATAATTTTTAAATTTAAGGCAGTATGTTATCAGGTACAAGTAATAACAGCTCTTTACAAAGTGTCAAGTGCCATAAAAATATTTGAGACTGTTTTTTGAGGAGTTAGTGCATATTCTTTGAGGATCTATATACCTGTCAGGACTAATCTTGTTACATTCCTGAAATTTAATCTGAAGACTTCTTCAGGGAAGATTGATCCCTATCTTATATGGTATCAATATTATCCATTTTGCCACCAGGAAATACCCCTAATGTTTAGATTCATGTCTCTTCCTAAATGAGATAAAGTCTCTAAGTCCTTCTGGGTTGGTTTTAGCCTCACACCACCACTCCCCTGAGCCAACACTGGCTGATGTTACCGCAATTGCGCAGATCAGAGCCACCTGCCGCAATTGCCAATTCTGAGACACAGGTGAGGTGAGCAGCGAGAGTTTTAATATATATTGATATACAGGAGACAGAGGGGAATAGATTCCTCCAAAACCTGCCACCTCAAACTGGAGACTGGCTGAAGGTTTTACAGGGACAGGATTATGAGTCTTAGAAATTTGTGGAATGTTAGGTCCTCCCTGAGGTGGTCGTGGTGGTCACATCCCAGACGAGTTAACCTTTTACTGGTATTCTTGAGGGTTATCTGGCGCCGTCTTGGTTTCTTGTCACAAGACTGGTGCTTTGTTTGGTTTTTGATTCCTAGATCATTATCACTTGCTTTTCTGCTCTCCAAGGAGGAACATCAGTTAATCTTCAACTTTTCATACAGACTGGAATGGGAGGGGAAAAAAAGATCATGAGATGTGGGGATATATGCCATTTAAACATGGCTGCACTATTGACAACTGCAGCCCCCACAGGCCTCTATGCTGTATACGACATGTTGGAGAATTGTCAGTGATAAGAAAGAGATTAGGCACGACTTATTTTCCCAAACCTATTGTCCTGTTACTGATTGGCTTGTTTACCTGAATTCCCTCTCCCTTGCCCGAAACTTGTTGTTACTCACCCAAAGCCCATTGTTCTGTTATTTGCTTCACTGCTTTCTGTATTGACTATAAATAAACTCCTGGGACTGGAGCCGGGGGTCGACTCCTCAGAGTGACCCTCCTGGCCCCACTTCTCTGTAAGAGTTGTGTTTGGCTACTGTCTTCACTGTCCCGACAACTGTCACTGCTGGGACAATGAGACAATGTGGGGGTTAGCAACGGGGAGTAATAATAGTGATTCAGACCTATGGAGCCTCTTCCAATGGCTCTGCAGCAGTGGAAGGGACTTCCTTGGTCATATGGTGTGTGCCGCCAGGTGGCTCCATGGGCACACACTCTACCATGCTCACATCTGATGCCCCAGGGCCCTGCACTTATGTAGGTACATATAGGCTCAGCCCCTCTTTAGGGGTATAACCAATTCTAGCTCAGCTCTGTGGTGTACATATCATGTATCCTAGGGTGGGACACGGCAGTGCCCAAAAAGCCTGCTGGCATCAAACCCAAATTTATATACACCCAATTATGCCCAAATAAGCAGATTTTTAACCACTTAGAGCCTGCCTGGGAGTCCCTGCATGGTGCAGTTAAGTGTTGGGCTACTAACAAAAAGGTTGGCTGTTCAAACCCACCCGTAAGTGCCTTGGAAGACAGGCCTGGTGATCTGCTTCAGAAAGGTCACAGCCATGAAAATCATATGGAACAGTTCTACACTCCTCACATGGGGTCGCTATGAGTCAAACCTACCTTTTGGGTTAGAGCCCGCCTGCTTTACGAACCCTGTGAAACTGTGCACAACATCTGCTAGCCCTAGGTAAGATAAAATCCTGTAGCCATAAGGACCCTAAGGTGATACTGGAGTCCCTGTGTGGTGAAATAGTTAACACACTTGGGTGCTAACCTAAAGCTTGGAGATTTGAGTCCATCCAGAGGTGACTCAAAAGAAAGGCCTGGTGATCTACTTCCAAAAAATCAGCCATTAAAAACCTTAAGTTCTACTTTGACATGCATAGAGTTGCAGCTGCCTCTGAGGTTCTGAACAGTCTAAGTATTGGAGCAGACCCTCTCTGTGCCTTGCCCACATCCCCTCAGCATTCATCACCCCAGGTTCCAGCACATGCTGACAGCGTCCTACCACAGCACAGAGACGCTCTGCCTGAGGTTGGTACTGGGGAGTTAAGCCCCCTCATCAGCAGCCATCAGCCAATGACGAGTGGGAGTTAGAGAATAAACACCCCAGCTTCCACGCCTCTGTTGTAAGGCTGTTCTTCACAAACTTTAATGTGCTTATGAGTTACCTGGGAATCTTAATAAAATGCGTTTTCTGAATCAGTAGGTCTGGAGGAGGGTTCTCAGTTCTTCATTTCTAGCAAGCTCCCAAAGAAGCCAGTGCAGCTGTTTCGGGAACAAGCTTTGACTCTTGTCTTAGTTAGCTGGTGTTGTTGTTATTCGGTGTCGTTGAGTCGATTCTGACTCATAGTGACCCTACAGAATGAAACATTGCCTGGTCCCTAGGCCATTCTCACAATTGTTGCTATGTTTGAGCCCATTGTTGCAGCCACTGTGTCAGTCCATCTTGTTGAGGGTCTTCCTCTTTTTCACTGACGCAGCTACTTTACCAACATGATGTCCTTCTCTGGGCACTGGTCCCTCCTGACAACATGTCCAAAGTAAGTGAGATGAAGTCTCGCCATCCTTGCTCCTGAGAACATTCTGGCTGTACTTCTCCAAATACAGATTTTGTTCATTCTTCTGGCAGTCTATGGTATATTCAGCATTCTTTACCAATACCGTAACTCCAATCCATCAATTCTTTGGTCTTCCTTAGTCCTTGTCCCGTTTCGCATGCATATGAGGCAATTGAAAATAGCATGACTTGGGTCAGGCACACCTTAGCCCTCAAAATGACATCTTTGCTTTTTAACAGTTCAAAGAGGTATTTTGCAGCATATTTGCTTAGTTAGCTAGTGTTGCTGTAGCAAAAATACCACAAGTGGGTGGCTTTAAGAAACAAGAAATTTATTTTCTCACAGTTCAGGAGGCTAGAAGTCCGAATTCAGTGTGTGGCTCTAGGGGGAGGTCCTTTCTTGTCTATTTCAGCTTCTAATAGAAGCTCCTGGGCTTCTAGACTCATCTGCCTCCATTGTCTTCAGGCAGTGTCTGTCTTCCCCCTGTGTCTGCTCCTTTGTCTGTGCTACTCTTCGTATCACTCAAAAGTGATTAGATTTTAGGACACAGCCTACACTGATATGGCCTCATTAACATAACAAAAAATCCTATTTCCAAATAGTATTACATACACAGGTATTAAAAAAAAAAAAAGAAATCTGTTGCCGTGAAGTGGATTCCAACCCGTAGTGACCATATAGGACAGAGTAGAATTGCCCCATGGGGATTCCACGGAACAGCTGGTGGATTTGAACTGCCAGCCTTTTGGTTAGCAGTCAAGCTCTTAACCACTGCGCCACCAGGGCTCCTACACAGGTATAGGGATTAGGATTCTAACACATATTTTTGAGGGAGGAGGTGGGGAGGCACAATTCAATCCGTAACAACTCCCCTACAAGTCTACAAATAAACTACTTGGTCTCAAATTCTTATCAGAGGGGTCTGCTTCTGGGGGAAGCAGTATGTTTACATTTCTGTTCCGTTAAGCATTTTTTTCTATCCTTCTTATATTCTGTGCTTCTTGTTCTCAGTTTCCACAAAGCCTGACCACTGCCTTATAATGTGACCCAGGACAAACACTTCATTTCCTCATCTGTAGAACGAGGAGGTTGGACTGTCTGGTTTCCTTCCTGCTCTAACACTCTGAAGATGTTCTCAGTTTCCTAGTGATTATGAAACTTTCCGCACTCTTCCCCATCAGCTTTCCTGCTCTTGCGCATGACCTTTTCAAATCAAGCTGGCTGCACCTTCTGCTCATCTTCAAAAGATGTCTCAAACAGAAATGAGGAATAGAGGCCTTTCCTTCAAACATAATAGCAAAAATTCTTGACATCAGAGATAAATGGATTTAGCAAATGTTCACACACGCAGATGACATTTTCATTATGTAAAGGAGAAAGAGACCACTCAGTAAAACACAAGTATAGTAGTTTTAGGCAGAGGCTATTACAATGAAAATCCATGTAAAACCAACAAAAGATATAAATCATAATCAAAGAACATACCAACAGGAGATAATAAATACAAGAAAATACAATAGTGAGTTTGTACACTGTGTCTGCTTTTTGATCAAACATCATCAGACATATATATAGATACATTGCCCCTTTTCAGGTAATCACTTTCGAAAGCTACCCTCTTACAATTATGCTTAAAATATTTTTTAGAATTCCTCAAGTTTACAAGAAATCAAGTTCACAAGCATACAAGTAATTCAATATTTAATAAAGTGGTAACTGTAGTCACTGTTTTTGACTCAAACAGTACCACGCAGCTTAAATACATGCTTTATTTCCAATAATTTAATAAAAGAATTGGTTGACTGATTCAGGAGGTAGCATACAATCAGGAACCCATGGTACTGAGGGAAGAAGTCCAAGCTGCACTGAAGGCATTGGTGAAAATCAAGGCTCCAGGAATTGACAGAATACCAATTAAGATGTTTCAACAAACAGATGCGGTGCTGGAGGTGCTCACTGTTGTATGCCATGAAATTTGGAAGCTACTTGGCCAACCAACTGGAAGAGATCCATATTTGTGCCCATTCCAAAAACAGGTGATCCAACAGAATGCGAAAATTATCGAACAGTATCATTATTACCAAACACAAGTAAAATTTTGCTGAAGATCATTCAAAAGCATTGGCAGCAGTACATTGACAGGGAACTGCCAGAAATTCATGCCAGATTCAGAAAAGGATGTGGAACGGGGGATATCATTACTGATGTCAGATGCATCTTGTCCGAAGTCCGAGAATACCAGAAAGATGTTTACTTGTGTTTTATTGATTATGCAAAGGCATTCGACTGGGTGGATCATAACAAATTATGGATAATATTACGAAGAATGGAAATTTCAGAACACTTAATTGTGCTCATGAGGAACCTGTGCATAGACCAAGAGGCAGTCATTTGAACAGAATGAGGGGATACTGTGAGGTTTCAAATCAGGAAAGGTGTGCATTAAGGCTGTATCCTTTCACCATACTTATTCAATCTGTACATTGAGCAAATAATCTGAGAAGCCAGACTATATGAAGAAGAACATCGCGTCATAATGGGAGGAAGACTCATTAATAACCTGCCATATGCAGATAACATAACCTTGTTTTCTGAAAGTAAAGAGGACTTGAAGCACTTGCTGATGAAGAGCAAAACTACAGCCTTTAGTATGGATTGCACTTCAACATAAAAGAAAAATTCTCATAACTGTACCAATAAGCAGCATCACGATAAGCTGAGAAAATATTGAAGTTGTCAAGGATTTCATTTTCCTTGGATCCACAATCAACCCATGAAAGCAGCAGTCAAGAAATCAAATAACGTATTGCTTTGGGCAGATCTGCTGCAAAAACCCTCCTTAAAGTGTTAAAAAGCTGATGTCACTTTGAGGACTAAGGTGTGCCTGACCCAAGCCAGGGTATTTTCAATCGCCCCATATGCATGGGAAAGCTGGACAATGGATAAGGAAGCAAAAGAGGAATTGATGTCTTTGAATTATGGTGTTGGCCAAGAATATTGAATATACTATGGGCTGCCGGAAGAATGAACAAATCTTTCTTGGGAGAAGTACGGCCAGAGTGCTCCTTAGAAGTGAGGATGGCGAGACTTCGTCTCACGTACTTTGGACATGTTATCAGGAGGGATCAGTCCCTGGAGAAGGACATCTTGCTTGGTAAAGTAGAGGGTCAGTGAAAAAGAGGAAGACCCTCAACGAGAATGATTGTGAGGATGGCGCAGGACTGGGCAGTGTTTTGTTCTGTTGAACATAGGGTCACTATGAGTTGGAACTGATTGGATGACACCTAACAACAACAACAATAAAATTCCTAAAATATTAATAACTATAATTCATTCATGTAACTGTCAGTTATTGCTGCATAACAAAAAAACTCAAAATCTCAGTGGCAATATGTTGTTATGTCTCATTCATGAGTCTGCATGTCTGCTGGCTCTGCTTCAGGCTGCAAGTCTGCAGGTGGGCTAGGAAGGCCTACAGTATGTGCATTCATTCTGGCGCCCAGATGCTGATGGGGCAGCAGCTACTCCAGCTTGTAATTTTCTCATAGTGGAGGTAGAAGTTCCCTGAGAACAGGAACATGTGGTGCCTCTTAAATAAACTGCTTGGTCTCAAATTCTTGTCAGAGGGTCTGCTTCTGGGAGGAGCAGTATAGTTACATTTCTGTTTGGGTAAGCTTCCCCCCTCCCAGCCCCCACCCAAATCCCTCTCCTTACATTCTATGCTTCTTGTTTTCAGTTTTCTAGATCTAGGGCTAGGCTTGGAACTGATACACTGTCACCTCCTCACATTTCATTCCAAAGACAGTCACATGGCCATGCTCAACATCAGTAAGTTACTGAAGTGTTGCCAGGAGAGAGAGGGAACAGTAGTCTAATTTACCAAGTCCTAAATTATGATGATTTGTCAGTACAGAAGATATTGGGAAGAAGGTATTAATAACTCTAGAGGCATTTTCCAAAGAGGAGAGTCAAAAGTTATATGAGCAATAACATTGTCATTAAACTAAGTGTATAACCACATAAGGGGGCCATCTTGGATACACAAGTTTTAATTTGTTGGTTTAAAAAAGTAATTTTTATCTAATCAAACTTCATGCTTGCCTAACTGAATGTATCCAATTCTTATTTATGTTTATATGGGAAGGAAACATACCCACAGAAACTCCTAAAAGTTATCTTAAGTCAATGTTTCCTTATTTCCTCCTCATTAAAAAAAAAAAAAAAAATTTAAGGAAAGTAAAATTACCAGAATCTCCCTTCTAACGTTTCCATGTCGGAGCCTGGCAGACCAGCTATTTAAAAAATAAAAAAATAACAGTTGCCATCAAGTCGATTCTGATTCATGGCAACCACATGTGTGTCAGAGTAGAATTGTGTTCCACAGGGTTTTCGATGGCTGGTTTTTCAGAAGTAGATCACCAGGTCTTTATTTCGAGGTGCTCTGGGTGGACTTGAACCACCAAGCTTTTGGGACATTAACTGTTGCACTACTGTTGTGTAGGATTTTAGGAATCTTATAAAATAAATAGATACTTCGGTTTGACATACATAAACTCATTTAGTTTATTGCAAGGCATGCAAGTAAGGCCTCACTACAACATTCATTTAGAACCAGAGAATCAGAATTAACAATTAAAATTACAATGTTAGTTCAATGCTTAGAGTCCAAATCTTTAGACTTCGGGCGTTTACCTTTAACGAGAGGTCTCCAGAGGAAGGCTTAACCATAGCTTGAACTCAGCAGAGGTCTCTCATAGCTAGGGTGAAGATCAGTGGCAGCAAGCAGAATCTCAGTTACATCTCTGCTTTCTCTCAGTGAGTGAGCAGAAATTTAGGGTTTATATGTGAATTTGTCACCGTGGCTCCACACGAGGAGGGTCAGCGTGACGTCAGAGAGTAGTATTGTTACGTCTTTTCCCCAAAGTTAGAGAGTAGTCAAATGACGTATCTTCTCTTCAAGGTTAGAGATTAGAGAGGTTGTTTAGATTTTTGCTGTGTTTTCTTGCATCACAACATGATGGCTCAAAGAGAATTTAAAAGTTGTTTATGCTCTTTACATACTTCACATGCTTCTATGTTTCTACGGCTAAGTTCAGAACATTTCTAAATAACTTTCTTATGACTTATAGGTTTCTAATGACTTATAGTTAATATTAGAGAGTCTCACGAAGGTAGACATTTTCTAAGTTCATATTATGAGTGCTTCTACATATGTATTTTGAAAGTGTAATAGTGACTTATACCTTATGGGATTTGAGATCATTATAGAAACATACAGAACAATCACCCAGTGATATATAAGGATGAAAAAGCACCACCAATTTGTCTGAGTCAGGTTTCTTGAACAGTCAGGAGCCCTGGGTTCAAGCCTGGTGCTCCCACTACCTTAGCTGCCCCTACGTTAGCCACCTGCCTGGCACTTTGCTTTACCTCTCCAGTCTTGCATTTCCTCATCCCAGTTCTCCCAGGAGCAGCCTAACCATATGACATCTACAAATCTATGACATGATGGAGGTTTTCTGGTGTCACTGTTTCCCTAATGAGAACTGCTTTGTCGTCACTGATTTCAGCTCTAGAAAGTGTCCCAGCTTTTGTAAGCTGAAGGCTGAGATGAAAAACTCTCATTTATTGTTCTGGATTTTTGTCTCCCACAAAGAGAGATTCTCTTAGGGTTCACTGGTACCATTAGTAACTAGGTGACGGAGTTGAATCTTAAATTCTCCAGATAAAAACCAAAAGGTTGCCTTTCCTTTTTGAGTGGCTCCGATGCACCTACACACATCAGCAGTTTTTTGTTTGTTTGGCAGTGGGATAATTTCATAATAAAATGATCAATAACAAATGGTTCTGTGGAGCCACCATAATATCCTGAGAATCAGAAGGTGGACTTTGAACTAGAGGTTGAGCGGTGAGTATCTGCTCTGCCTGGAAGGCAACAGTCAGAAGAGAAGAGGTTCAAGTACCCTAAAATCAGTTTCTAAAGGAAATGGTCTATACTTCCTGCACAGCATCTAACTAATCAATTCTTAACTCCCTATCACCTGTCAAGTTCTTCACACAGATGATAATCTTATTTATTTATTTAGCAAATACCTATATTCACACAGAGGTGCCTAGGAAGAAAGGCCTGGCAATCTAATTCCAAAAAATTAGCCATTGAAGACCCTATGAAGCACAGTTCTACTTGAAGGCAACTGGTTTGGTCTTTTTTTATATTACCTCAGCCAAGGACATGCTATGAGTTTCCCTTACATTGTTTCATTTTATTCTCTCAACAGCCTATGAAATAAATATGTTATCTTCCCTTTACAGATAAGAAACCGCAGCTCTTTCCTGCTTTGTCTACCGCGGTAGCCCGAGACTTTAACTTCCAAAACATGAGAGTTCTTTTTCACCTCCTCGCCCTGGGGCAATAGGTGGACTTTTTGCCAACGCACAGGGTGAGCCTGGCGCCCAGCGGTGAGCGCAGCTCCGGGAAAAGGCCGGCTGCAAGCAGGTGCCCTTTGGATCGGGGCGGGCCTGCGGATCGCGCGGGTCTGGCCGGGCGCCTTCTGCTAGAGGCTTCGCTCTTCTGGCCTGGACATGGAGCGGCCGGCGCCCGCAGAAGTGTACGTGAGCCAGACCATCCAGCCGGTGCACGCCAACTCCCGCGGCGAGCTGAGCGCTGGGCAGCTGCTCAAGTGGATCGACACCGCCGCCTGCCTGGCAGGTAGGGGGCACGGCGGGGCCTGGGGGGCGGGATACAGGATGGAGAAAGGCTGGGATCCCGGGGGTCATGGATGTGGCGGGGGGGCTTGAATGGCGGGGTGTCCGGAATGGCAGGGGGACGGTCTGCGATGTGGGAGGCGGGCTGGGATGTGGGGGTGCAGGATGACGGGGGTCCGGGATGGTAGGGAGTACTGGACGCGGGCGGGAGTGGGGAGGGCCCCCGAGGGTGGGGGTCCGGGATGGTGGGAATCAGGAGCAGAAGCCTGAAGGAAGGAGGAGGAGGTTATTTACAGCGAGACGTTGTAAACCCTATGCAGCCAAGGACGGTGATGACTGAGGGTAATTCATCCAGCATTGAGAATGACCTAGACCAGTCAGTGGCTCTCAAACGTTTTGGTTTCAGGACCCCGTTAGGCCAATAAATAAGTGAGAATCCTGGTTATTTCTGTTATCTGCTGTATTTGAAAATTTAAAAGATTTTAATTCATTTTAAAAGAACAAAAAGAAACCAATTACATGTTAAAATAAATAACACAATTTTATAGAATATTTTACACAACAAAAGGAATATAGTCAGAGGAGTAGTATTGGTTTACATTTTTGCGAATCTATTTAGTGTCTGGTTTATTAGATTACTGAATTCTCGTATTTGCTTCTGCATTTAATTTATTGCTTGCCATGCCCTTGTGTAGTCTCTGGAAAACTCCACTGTACTCTTTCGAGAGAGTGAAAACGCAAATAACGCTTTAGTGTTATTATGAACCACCACCCATCTGTTAGTTTGACATACTGTGGTGATTTGCACATTGCTAGGATGCTGGAAGCTATGCCACTGGTATTTCAAATACTAGCAGGATCACCCATGGTGACAGGTTTCAGCAAAGCTTCCAGACTAAGGCAGACTAGGAAGAAAGGCCTAGTGATCTTGTTCTGAAAATTAGCCAATGAAAATGTTATGGATCATAACAGAATGTTGTCTGACATACTGCTGGAAGACGAGCCCTCTAGCTTGGAAGGCACTATACAACAATGGATCCAAACATATCAATCATCATGAAGATGTCTCAGGACCAGGCAACATTTTGTTCTGTTGTATGGCGCTGACTCTGTGGCAACTAACAACATTATTATGAAAGTAGTTTTGACCTCAAGGACTCTCCCAGACTACTGAGAACCTCTCACTTAGACATACCTCGGGGGATAAGGGTTCTGCTTTTGAAAAAAAGCAGGTTGTAATGTAAATGCATTACTAATTGAAAGGGTGAGTGGGACAGTATTTTTGAGAAGTGGGTCTTTTGTGCCCTTTGCTTATTTCTCCCATCTTCAGATCAGTAAGAAAAACCATTTCTGGTGCAATTCAGTCCCTCCATCCCTCACTTCTATAAGAAAATTTTAATAACTTCAACACTCCATCTCCTCATGTCAGGTAACTGGACTTAATGTCTATAAGGTATCTTTGGCCAGTGTTGTACTGTGTATATTTGCTAGTGTTCAGCAGTTCTCTGAAAAACTTAAGCACTTAAAGGGCATTTGCTATGGCTGTATCTCTAACTGCCAATGCGTCGACTGGTGAAAAAATAGGATTGATTCAGCTCAGTATCTGGAAATTATTGGGTATTTAATAGAACTCACCAGATGCTCCTTGGAAAAAAGATGTAGCAGTCTACTTCCGTAAAGATTTACAGCCTTGGAAACCCTATGGGGCAGTTCTGCTCTGTCCTATGGGGGCACTATGAGTCAAAATCGACTCATCGACAATGGGTTTGGTTTTTGGTTTAACACATTGAATTAAACTGAGCTTACGTTAAGCATTTCTAAGACGGATACCTCTATGTTTGCTTTCTTTCACTGTGCTTTATAGCTGGGAAGCCCATTATCCTTCATCATCACTCACACAGAGTTCTGTTACGGTTAGTTTTCTGGTAACTCAGTTCACGGTCTGTGCACGTTTAGAAGAACAGTAAATTACTTTCAACTAGTAAAACTAGAATAGCCAATTCTTTGCAGAATTAGATCTTAGAGAGGAGTGTGTTAAATACTTGCTGTCTGTACTATTTTCTCACTCTCTTTACCTGGGACTATCAATATACATATACTGCAGTTAAAGTAATCCATTGTAGGAAGGAACATAAATTCAGAATAAGTCACTATTTATCTCTTTTCTTTTCATAGTATGGCATCAGAAGTGATGTCTCCAAAATAAGAGGGGAGTTAAAAGTTCTTAAAAAGCCAAACAATCTGGTATTTAATCAACTATTATCAAAAAATCAAATTCTGGCAGAAGCACATGTCAACACCTTTGCCAAAAGGAATAAATTCTGGTCTTTCTATATAAAGTAAAACTAGCAAAATCCAAAAAGAAAATTCTGAACAAATTAAATGCAGATATGGAACATGGAAATAACTGAAGCTCCTTCCTAGTCTCTCTCCACCCTCTGTCAAAACTCTTCTCTTCCAACATGATGTGTAACGTATTTGGTGTTAATTTGGTAATAATAAATAATAGACGTTGACTAAATACCCACAAACCTGGGTGGTCCAAAAGGACTGCAATTGGCTGCTAACATAAAGGGTGGCAGTTCAAGCCCACGCAGTGGCTCCACAGAAGAAAGGCCTGGTGAACGGCTTCCATAAAGATTACAGCCAAAAAAAAAAAAAAAAAATGCTATGGAGCAGTTCTACTCTGTAATACATGTGGTCACCATGAATTGAAATCAGTCTGACAGCAGTAAGTTTGGTTTTATGTCTCTCTCTCTCTATCTCTCCCTCTCATGTCCAGAGAAGTTTCTCTATGATATGGGATATTATTTCAGGGTATCGCATACTGCTCAGTGCTTAGAGTGGTTACGTGATTTAAATATCTTCAGCTATTAGTTATGTGGAGTCCTGGTGGCACACTGGTTAAGAGCTTGGCTGCTAACAAAAAAAAAAAAAAGATTGGCAGTTCAAATCCACCAGCCACTCCTTGGAAACCCTGTGGGGCAAGTTCTACTTTGTCCTATAGGGTTGCTATGAGTCAGAATTGACTACAACAGGTTTGGTTTAGTTTGGTTTGGTTTATTAGTTATGTGGGATATTGATTACGTGGTTATGTGGAATAGTGGTTACAAATGAAGAGGAGTAACTGACAAAATATTTAAAATTGGCGCCAACATACTAAAACTGCTATTTAAATAGGTACGTTGGGTATTGGAATTGAATTTCAAATCAATTATGTAAAGTACAGCAATCACTATACAGTAGAAACATAACCTATAGAGCAAAGGACTCCTTTTTGACCCAGATCATCATGATATCTAGTCACCAAAAACCCAAACCCACTGCCGTGGAGTCATTTCCCACTCAGCGGATAAAGTAGAACTGCCCCATAGGGTTTCCAAGGCTGTAAATCTTTACAGAAGCAGACTGCCGTATCTTTCTCCCACGGAGCGGCTGGTGACTTCGAACTGCCAGCCTTGCAGTTAGCAGCCGAGCCCTTTAACCACTGTGTGGTCACAGTGGTGCTATAATGAATGAGAGAATGAGTTAACACATCCATTTAAATTTTACTCCTTTTCCCTTATGCTTAAATATTCAAACATAATTACTAACGAAGCATATTCTTACCTATTTTTGAAGCTGAAAAGCATGCTGGGATTTCCTGTGTTACAGCTTCAGTGGATGACATACAATTTGAGGAGACTGCTAGGTAAGTGGCATTGCTCCATCACTCCATTCTTCTGGGTCTATTGGTTCATTTGTGACATGAATTTGTGGCACCTGAGCTTATTCACTTGGCATCAGTTATTTGATTTGTTAATAAAATAAATAAAATTTGACCCAATGTAAATCAATGAAAAATAATTATAAGGCTTATTTTTAGTAAACATTGTAGGTGTGAAACCACAGTCTTAATTTTGCTGAGAAGCAGCTCTCAACGTTAGATGCTTTTTAGTATAAGGCATAGAAGGCTTTCTATAAACTAATTCTTAATGGTTCCTTCCTCTGTAAGAAGAATAATTAATGATAATAAGTATCTCCATGATGGTGAATTTCATCATTGAGTAAACACTAATTCATCTGAGCAGAGATGGTAAATTATGAAAAACATTTCATATGTGGGAGTGTGTATGTGCTTTAACATCTCTTACTATTGAAAATTTCAAGATACACAAATGTTTTAAACATACACAAAAGTAAAGGAAATAATAGTACAATGTATCAGAAAGTACCCATTACCTAGCTACAACACTTATCCACTCAAGGACATCTGTTTCAGCAATACCCCTTCCCACTCCTCCATACCTCTGGATTCTTCCTAGGCAAATTTCATGCGTCATCTGTAAATATTTTATATATATTTCTAAAATATAAAGGCTCTTTAAAAAAACATAATAACATAACCACAATACCATTGTCAGATATTATCATTCTCAGTGATATAATAAATGTGTTTTGTTTTGATTTTTTAAACTGGCTTCTTGAATCAGGGTTCAAATACACTGCATTTTGTTGATATGTCTCTTAAAACTCTTTTACTGTATAATTTGCCCTTCCTTCTTTTTGCTTGCAATTTATTTATTAAAGAAACCAGGTCATTTGTCCTATAGAAGTTGCCACATTTTGTATTTGTTCACTGTATTATTGTAATCTTGTTTGACTTGGTTTCCTGTCCTTTGTGTTTCCTTAAATCAATAGTTACATCTGCAGGATTGATCTGGTGAAGGGTTGATATTTTGACAAAAGTAGTCTATAATACAATATCTGATGATCATTTCTTGGAACTGTTATTTCATTAAGTATTTGTAAAATTATAGTATGTTAATTGTTTCCTTTCCTTTTAACTCATTATCTGGAATACTTTTATAGAGATAAACTTTCTCTCATGGATGGCTTTGTTACACTGAAATAAATTTTGTCCAAGAAAGATAGGCTTAATTCTTTCCTTTTAATACTATTGTAAACCATGGATTTTCACTTATTTGATTTCTTGCAGTTCACTGATGTTGTTATTGTTACCGATGGTCAAACTACCCATCTTGGCCAGTGGAGCCTGAATTTGTTTCTTAAATACTTTGACACACCCATAAGTTTAAAAAATGTTTAATAACTCCTTTGCTTTCTGGTATGCTATTTCAGGCTCATCTTTACATTTCCTTGTACAAACCTAGAGTCAGTTATTTCTTTAAGGAGTCCTGATTCTTTTCAGTGAAAATGGTAAGTAGAGATCACAATCTGGGCAGGAGAGGTGCTCATTGCAATAGGGTTGGTTATTATTTCTAGGTGTTTTCAGTGAACAGAATTAGGGATTATATATTTTTAAGAGCTTATACTAATACCTGTAGTAATTTAGGATTATAGGGTTTTACTTAATTTCTTTGATTTTATGTTTGTATCTCTTTGATTCTTATTGTATGCTGACTCACTTGATTCTTAAAGATATTAATATAACTTAACCAGTTAATGGTTATGTAACCTTTATCTTATATGTGAAATGGGGATATCACACCAACCTCATTATGAGTGACATGTTGTGAGATTATGGTACAAAGCATTTAGCCAGTGCCTGACTTACAGATAGCATTAAATGAAGGGTAGTCATTGTTAGTATAGTCAGACTGAGAAACAGTATTACTTTTAATTAGTAGCAAGGATTTTTATTTTATTTTATTTTATTATTTTATTTTTTATAGTACTTTAGGTGAAAGTTTGCAGAACAAATAGTTTCTCATTAAACAGTCAGTACATATATTGTTTTATGACATTGATTAACAACCCCACGACATGTCAATCCTCTCCCTTCTTGACCTTTTTTTTTTTTTTTTTTGGGTGAAAATGTACATAGCACAAGATACACCATTTCAAAAATTTCTACATGCGCAGTTCAGTGACATTGATTACGTTCTTCCAGTTGTGCTGCTATTCTCACTTTAGATGAAGGTTTACAGAACAAAATAGTTTCTCATTAAACAGTACACATGTTGCCCTATGACAATGGTTAACAACCCCACTACAAGTCAACACTGTCCTTACTCAACCTTGGGTTCCCTATCACCAGCTTTCCTGTCCCCTTCTGCTTTCTAGTCCTTGTCCCTGGACTGCTGTGCCTCATTAGTCCCATTTTGTTTTATGGGGTTGTCCAAACCCCGGCTGAATGGTGAACCTCAGAAGTGACTTCATCACTGAGCTAGAAGGTGTCTGGAGGCCATACTCTCGGGGTTTCTCCAGACTTTCAGGCCAGTAAATCTGGTCTTTGTGTGTGTGTGTTAGAATTTTGTTCTACATCCTTCTCCAGCTCTGTCCAGAACCCTCTGTTGTAATCCAGGTCAGAGCAGTCAGTGGTGGTAGCCGGGCACCATCTAGCTGTACTGGACTCAGTCTGGTGGAGGCCTTGGTAGCTGTGGACCATTAGTCCTTTGGGCTAATCTTTTCCTTGTATCCTGTTCTGTTCATTCTCCCTTAGTAGCAAGGATTTTTATTGTTCATGAATTGTCAATAATTCTTTTACAAACTTTTTTATGATCACACAACTTTTTATTGTTTTTAAAGAAACTTGTGCCTTCTATGTGTATGTATTTGGTCTTGTTTCTTTTAGGAAGATTCAGTGTAATCCGTTTTATCTTCAAATACTCTGATATAAATTTCTTTGGAGTTGTCATCACATGCAGTTGATGAGTTTTATCAGCTTACTTTGTTAGTTACAGAACAAATAATGCTCTTTCAAGACCTATTCTTCCTTGGGAAATGCTAGATTCCTTAGATAGTGTAAACTTTTCATTAGAAAAAACAGCCCCTGACAGCCAATTGGGAAGAACAGGAATGGGAGAAAAAAAAAAAAAAAGGAATGCATGTTTTAACAAGAAAGCACTCACTTATTTGTCAAGGCCGTTTCACTCCACTCTGTTTATTAGTTAGCTCATTATTCTCATCTCTATTCTGAAGGAACTCACAGTGTTGATGACCACTAACCAGAACTAATTTCATTTGTCAAGTCATATATTGGACACTACCTGACAAAGAATAATTCCAAGAAATGTAGAAGGCATCAACAATTTAAGCAACCCTCTGACCACTTAGAGAAAAGAAGTATAATTGAATATATTTAAAATCAGTCAATGATTAAAAATGTAGACTCTAGATAACTCAGCCAAATTTATACTTTACAAGAAAAAGAAAGAGAGAAAATCATCTACTTCCAAAATGGGACTGCCATGAAGTACCATGGGACAGTTGCCACCAGTTTTCATTTCTTTTTTTATTTTCTTTAGATGAAGGTTTACAAAACAAATAGTTTCTCATTAAACAGTTGGTACACATATTGTTTTATGACAATGGTTAACAACCCCAGGATATGTCAACTGTCTCCCTTCTCAACCTTGGGTTCCCTATTACTACCTTTCCTATCTGCTCCTGCCTTCTAGTCCTTGTCCCTGGACTGTTGTGTCCCATTAGTCTCTTTTTGTTTTATGGGGCTGTCTAATCTTTGGCTGACCCATGAACCTCAGGAGTGACTTCATTACTGAGCTAAAAGGATGTCCTGGGTCTGTACTCTTAGGGTTTCTCCACTGTCTGTCAGGCCAGTAAGTTTGGTCTTCTTTTGTGAGTTAGAATTTTGTTCTACATTTTTCTCCAGCTCTGTCCAGGACCCTCTGTTGTGATCCTGGTCAGAGCAGTCAGTGGTGGTAGTCGGGCACCATCTAGTTGTACTGGACTCAGTTTGGTGGAGGGTGTGGTAGTTGTGGTCCCTTAGTCCTTTGGACTAATCTTTCCCTTGTATCTTGTTTTCTTCATTCTCCTTTTCTCCCAAAGGGGTGAGACCAGTGGAGTATCTTAGATGGCTGCTCACAGGCCTTTAAGAGCCCAGACACTACCCACAAAGGTAGAATGAAGAACATTTTCTTTATAAACTATGTTATGTCAATTGAGCTAGATGTTCCACAAGACCATGGTCCCCACAGCCCTCCGCTCAGCAATTCAGTCCCTCAGGGAGTTTGGATGTGTCTACAGAACTTCCATGACCTTTCCTTGTACAACTTGTGCTGGCTTCCCCAGTATTGTGTACTGTCTCACCCATCACCAAAGATACTAGTCATCTATTGCCTATTTAGTATTCCCCCCCCACCCCTCCCATCCCTCATAACCAACAAAGATTGTTTCTTTTTGTGTGTAAACTTTTTCATGAGTTTTTACAGTAGAAGACTCATACAATATTTGTCCTTTTGTGATTGATTTTTTTCACTCAGCCTAATGTCCTCCAGTTTCATCCATGTTATGAGATGCTTCACAGATTCATAATTGTTCTTTATCATTGCATAATACTCTCATGTGTGTATGTACCATAGTTTGTTTATCCATTCATCTGTTGATGGACATCTAGTTTGTTTCCATCTTTTTGCTATTGTGAACAATGCTGCCATGAACATAGGTGTGCATATGTCTATTCGTGTGACAGCTCTTATTTCTTTAGGATATATTCCTAGGAGTAGGATTGCTGGATCATATGGTATTTCTGTTTCTAGCTTTCTAAGGAAGCTCCGTATCATTTTCCAAAATGGTTGTATCATTTTGCATTCCCACTAGCAGTGCATAAGAGTTCCAATATCCCCGCAGCCTCTCCAACATTTGTTATTTCCAGTTTTTTTGATCCGTGACAGTAATGCCAGGTGAGATGGTATCTCATTGTGGTTTTAGTTTGCATTTCTCTAATGGCTAGTGAATGCGAGCATTTCCTCATGTGTCTGTTGGCTGCTTGAATGTCTTCTTGGTGAAGTGTCTGTTCATTTCCTTTGCCCATTTTTTGATTAGATTATTTGTCTTTTTGTTGTAGAGATGTTGGATTTTCTTGTAGACTTTAGAGGTTAGACCTTTGTCTGACTTGTACTGTCCAAAATTTTTTTCTCAGTCTGTAGGTTCTCTTTTGACTCTTTTGTGAAGTCTTTTGAAGAGCATAGATGTTTGATTTTTAGAAGATCCCAGTTATCTAGCTTATCTTCTGGAGTTTGTATGTTGTTGGTTATGGTTCGTATCCTGTTACTGCTGTGGATTAGGGCCTCTAGCATTGGTCCTATTTTTTCTTCCATGAACTTTATAGTTTTTGGCTTTATATTTAGGTCTTTGATCCATTTTGAATTAGTTTTTGTATATGGTGTGAGGTATGGGTCCCATTTCATTTTTTTGCAGATGGACAACCAGTTTTGCCAGCACCATTTGTTAAAAAGACTGTGTTTTCCCCATTTGATGGACTTCAGGCCCTTGTCAAAGATCAGGTGACCATAGGTGGGTGGATTTACATCTGGGTTCTCAATTCTGTTCCATTGGTCAATGTATCTGTCATCGTACCAGTACCAGGCTGCTTTGACTACCATAGCTGTAGAGTAGGTTCTGAGATCAGGTAGTACGAGTCCTCCTACTTTATTATTTTTCTTTAATAGTGCTTTACTTGTTTGGGGCTTCTTCCCTTTCCATATAAAGTTAATGATTGGTTTTTCCATCTCTTTGAAGAATGTTGTTGGTATTTGGATTGGGATCGCATTGTATTTGTAAATTGCTTTCCGTAGAATTGTCATTTTCACTATGTTGAGTCTACCTATCCATGAGTATGGTATGTTTTTCCATTTACATAGATCCCTTTGGGTTTCTTGCAGTAGTCTTTTGTAGTTTTCTTTGTATAGGTCTTTTACATCCCTGGTTAGATTTATTCCTAGTATTTTATTTTTTTTAGGGACTATTATAAATGGTATTGTTTTCCTGATTTCTTTTTTCAGTATTCTCTTTATTGGTGTATAGGAATCCAACTGATTTTTGAACGTTTATCTTGTATCCTGCTACTCTGCTGAATCCTTCTGTTAGTTCCAGTAGATTTCTCGTGGAGTCTTTAGGGTTTTCTGTGTATAGTATCATATCATCTGCAAACAGGGACAGTTTAACTTCTTCATCACCAATTCGGATGCCCTTTATTTCTTTTTCTTGCCTTATTGCTCTAGCTAGGACTTTCAGCACAATGTTAAATAGGAGTGGTGATAAAGGGCATCCTTGTCTTGTTCGTTTTTTCAAGGGGAATGTTTTCAGCCTCTCTCCATTAAGAATAATGTTGGCCATTGGTTTTGCATAGATGCCCTTTATTATGTTGAGAAATTTCCCTTCTATACCTATTTTATTGAGATTTTTATCAGGAATGGGTGTTGGACTTTGTCAAATGCATTTTCTGCATCGAGATGATCATGTGATTCTTTTCTTTCCTTTTATTTATGTGGTGGATTATGTTGATTGATTTTCTAATATTGAACCATCCTTGCATACCTGGTATGAATCCTACTTGGTCATGGTGTATTATTTTTTTGATATGATGCTGAATTTATTGGCTAGAATTTTGTTGAGAATTTTTGCATCTATATTCATGAGAGATATTGGTCTGTAATTTTCTTTTTTTTGTAGTGTCTTTGCCTGGTTTTGGTATCAAGGTTATGCTGGCTTCATAGAATGAATTTGGAAGTGGTGCTTCCTTTTCTATGTTCTGAAATAGTTTGAGTAGTACTGGTATAAACTCTTCTCTGAATGTTTGGTAGAATTCTCCAGTGAAGACATCTGGGTCAGGGCTTTTTTTTTTGTTGGGAGTTTTTAAATTTCCTTTTCAATCTCTTCGCTTGTTATGGGTCTGTTCAGATTTTCAACATCAGTTTGTGTTACTTTGGGTAGGTAGTGTGTTTCTAGAAATTTATCCATTTCCTCTAGGTTTTCAAATTTGTTGGAGTATAGTTTTTCATAATACTCTGTTATGATCCTTTTTATTTCAGTTCGTTCTGTTGTAATGTCCCCCATTTCATTTCTTATTTGGGTTTTCGTTCTCCCCTGGTTTTCTTTTGTCAGTCTGGCCAGTAGTTTGTCGATTTTGTTGATATTTTCAAAGAACCAACTTTTGGTTTTGTTGATTCTTTCTATTGTTTTCCTATTCTCTATTTAATTTATTTCTACTCTGATCTTTATTATTTCCTTTCTTCTAGTGACTGTGGGCTTTTTTTTTTTTTTTTTTTTGCTCTTCTCTTTCTATTTGTTCCAGTTCTATAGTTAATCTTTTGATTTAGTCCCTTTCTTCTTTTTTGATATGTGCATCTATTGCTCTAAATTGTCCTCTAAGGACTGCTTTTGCTGTGTCCCAAAGGTTTTGGTATGATGTGTTTTCTTTCTTGTTCAATTCTAGGAATTTTTTGACATCATCTCTGATTTCTTCTATTGCCCAGTGATGTGTAAGCAGGGTATTATTCAGTTTCCATGGAATTAATTTTTCTTCCTTGCTCTTTCTGTTGTTAATTTCTACCTTGATAGTGTTGTGGTCAGAGAAGATACTTTGTATTATCTCAAAGTTTTGGATCTTGTTGAGGATTGCTCTGTGGCCTAAGATGTGGCCTATTCTGGAGAACGTTCCATGTGTTTTGGAAAAGAATGTGTACTTTGCAGCTGTGGGTGGAGTTTTCTATACATATCTATGAGGTCCAGTTGGCAGATTGTGCCATTTAGGTCTTGTATATATTTGTTTAGTTTCATTCTAGATGTTCTGTCCTTTACTGAGAGTGGTGTGTTGAAGTCTCCTACTATTATTGTGCAACTGTCAATTTCTCTTTTCAGTGCTGTTAGAGTTTGTTTTATGTATTTTGGAGCCCTGTCATTGGGTGTGTAGATGTTTGTTATGGTTATGTCTTCTTGATGGATCGTCCTCTTAATGATTATATAGTGTCCTTCTTTGTCTTTTATGGTGGATTTGGTTTTAAAGTATATTGTATCTGAGATAGTATTGGAACTCCTGCTCTTTTTTGGTAGCTGTTTGCTTGATATATTTTTTTCCATCCTTTGATTTTTAATAAATTTACATCTTTGTTTCTAAGGTGCGTGTCTTGTAGACAGCATATTGATGGATCCTGTTTTTTATCCATTCTGTCACTCTCCATCTCTTTATGGGTGCTTTTAGACCGTTTACATTCAGTGTGGTTATTGATAGGTGTGAGTTTATTGCTGTCATTTTGTAGTGTTATTTTTTTTGTGCTGCTGACATTTTCTTTGTTCCTCTTACTCTCTTGTGCTGAATTCCTTTGTTTGTGGATTTTTTTTCATTTCGTTTGTTTTTGTAGGTTTGTTTTTACTAAGACTTTATGTTTTTTTTCTTTGATGAGTAAGTCTGTTAACTTCCTTTGTGGTTACCTTGAAATTTACCCTCATCTTCCTAGGTCTGAACCAGGCTGTTATTACTTGGTATCACCTTGCCATCCTCTCCATTAGAAGGTTCTATACCTACACCATTTATTCCCTCTTTTATTATTGTGATGTTGTTGTCATTTACAGATTAACCTCTCTGGTTCCCTTTTGTAATTATTTTGGTTTTGGATAGTCCTTGAGAGTTCATTTCCTAGGTTGGTATGTGTCTGGTACAATCCTGTGTCCTAGATTCAGCCTGTGGTCTAAAGTTATTTGTTCTCAGATCATAGGACTCCCTTTAATAATTCATGTAAGTTTGGTTTGGTTTTACATAGTCCCTTAATTTCTGTTTTTATGGAAATGACCTAATTTCACCATCATATTTGAACGAGCATTTTGCAGGATATATTATTCTTGGCTGACATTGTTTTTCTTTCAAGGTTTTATATATGTCACCCCATTGCCTTCTTGCCTGCATGGTTTCTGCCGAATAATCCGAGCTTAGTCTTATAGTTTCTCCTCTGTATGTGACTTCGTGTTTTTCTCGAGCTGCTCTCAGGATTCTTTGTCTTTGGTTTTAGCAAGTGTGATTATGATATGCCTTGGTGATTTTCTTTTGGGGTCTATCATATATGGGGTTTGTTGAGCTTCTTGGATGGCCAGCTTTTCATCTTTCATGATATTGGGGAAGTTTTCTGTCAACAGCTCTTCAATGATCCTCTCTGTGTTTTCTGTTTTCTCCCCCTGTTCTAGAACTCCGATCACTCACAATTTTTTACTTTTGATAGTATCCCACATAATTCTCAGAGTTTCTTCATCTTTCTTTCTTTTTTCTGATTTTTCCTCAAACAGAGTTGTATCCAAGTGTATGTCTTCAATTTCGTGGATTCTGTCTTCCATCATTTCAAGCCTGCTCCTCAGCCCTTCTATGACACTGTCCATTTCTGAAATCTCGTTGTTTATCTTTTGTATACGTGGGTTTTGTATGATTTCTAGTTGTGAATTTATTTTGGCATTTTATTTCTGTATTATTTCCCTGAATTCTTCCATTTTTTATCTGTATTTTCCATGCATTTGTCTACTTTTTCCTTATTTTTGTCTGCTTTTTGCTTCAACTCTTGGATAGCTCTGAATATTAGAGATTTGAATTCCCTATCAGGTAGTTCTAGTGCCTTTTCTTCTACTAGAAAGACATCTGGAGTTTCATTTTGGAAGCCTACTGGAACCATCCTGTCCAGTTTTTGTAAATGTTTTGATATTGTCTGCTGTCTCTGGGACATTCAGTAGTTATTTTCCTGGTTTATTGATTGTACATTTGTTTGTTTTGTCCTGCTTTCTTGTTTTATTTGCTTATGTCTGAGCAGGCGAGCTGTGTGTTCTTTGTTGTTTGCTGGTCTGTGAGCATGATACCTTTTGCCTCCTTGTCCAATGGGCGGGGTCAGTCTCTCAGGTATGGTACGCCAGGGCAGGTCCAGCTGAAGGGGAGTTCCTGGGATGGGTTGTTTGTGGCACGTACAAGGGCCAACAGAGCAGGCTGGGAATCAGTGCAGGGCAGGGTCCGGTAGCCTGTGCCTGTGCTTCTTGGGGGTGTGATGTTCATTGCATGGTGCAGGTAGGCAGGAAGGAGGGAGGATATCGTGATATGTGGAGCTCAGAGGGGTACGGGAAAGAGGAGAGAGGAACAAGAGTTAAAAACATACAAACAAATAAAAAAGAATGCTAAGGGAGCTTGCCATTGGAGTGGAGAGATGAGAGACTGAGAAATGGAGAAAAACAGCAACAACAAAAAAGGATAAAAGAAAAAAATGAATAAATAAAAAATAGAAAAAGAAGAGAAAAGCTCCCAGGGATCCCACTGGTGTGGCTGCCCGGACTGGGGATGTTGCTCCCGGGCTGTGAAGTACAGCCTGGCTAGAAGGAGTAGAGGTGTCACACCGTGCCAAGTATTCAGGAGACAGGAAGAGAAGGTAAGTATAGACAGATGAAAAACTGAGAAATGAAGAAAGACAAAAAGGGAAAAAGAGAGAAAAGAAAACAAGAAGAAAAAAAAAAGAAATACTCCCAGGGTTCCCACTGTACATCTGCACAGTCTGAATGAGTAGCTCCCAAGCTGCACAGTACTGCCCTGCTAGAAAGGGGTCCCAAGCCAAAAAAAAAGAAAAAGAAAACAAACAAATCAAAACAGACAAACAAATGAAAAAGCCCCAGGGATCCTACCAGTATGGCAGCTGGGGCCAGGAAGCAGTTCCACAGTTGAGTGGCATTTCACAGCCTTTCGGGAAGAAGCAAAGATGGCACATGGAGCCAGGTATTTGACAGAAAGGAGGGGGAGGTGGTGAGAGGTATGGAAGAAACCAAAAGAAGGGGGAAAAAACAACACCAGCAGCCGACAAATGACACGCAGGGAGCTGGCCAGTGTGGGCAGGTGGAATCCAAGCAACACCGGGGTGAAGCTGGTGCTTCCTGGCCAAGAGACTATGGCTGCAGGAAGCAGAAGAGGCCAAGCGGGAGTGAAGAAGGGTTGGGGGTGGGAAAGCAAGTATCATTGGTTACTGGTTGTTCTGTCTCATGCTGGAAGCTACTTTCTCATACCCACTGCTCATCAGTCTCTGATAGGAGTCCAAGATGACTGATCCATTCTGCGTTAGCTGATAGGGGACCTGTGCATGTATCTCTCTTCACTCTCTGTTCCCTGTCAGTTTCTTATTCCATTCGGTGCTTGGCTGAGTTCTTTATCTCTTCATTTGATGCTAAGGGTTTCAGGGTTGATGTTTGTCTCTGTTTGACTTAGTTTTTCAGATCTTTGCTGTGGACGGACTGCATGGTTCTTCTGTCTATAATGCCATGTTGTCCAGAATTCCAGTTTTCATTTCTTAAGTAGTCCAGTGGGATTCTCAGTTCATCTCCCCAACCTTGCTGCATATATATATATATGTATATATATATATATATAGAGAGAGAGAGAGAGAGATTTATAAACAAAATTAAGTGAAATAAACCCACATACATTTTTTTAAAAAGACTTCTTCTTCAAAACTGATCTAAAAGAATTTTTTTGCAGGAATTAGAATCATAGAGATAGAGAGACCTATAAAGATGGGTCCAATCCTCTGTTTGCACAGACAAGAAACTGAGCCCTAATGTCCAGGGCCAGCAAGTTACAGAGGGACGTTAGAATCTTGGTCTCCTTATTTGGGAATAGATTAACCACCATTATTAGATGTATGTCTATCACGTCTATCACATGATAGAATTTTGCAAAACCAAAGACTTATTCATTGTGAATACCTTTTTTCAACAACACAAATGGCAACTATACAAGTGGACTTCACTGGATGGAATACACAGGAATCAAATCGATCACATCTGTGGAACGAGGATGGAGAAGCTCAAAATCATCAGTCAGAACAAGACCAGGGGTCAGCTGTGGAACAGACCAACAATTACTCATATGTAAGTTCAAGTTGAAGCTGAAGAAAATTAAAACAAGTCTGTGAGAGCCAAATTATGACCTTGAGTATATCCCACCTGAATTTGGAGACCATCTCAAGAATAGATATGACCCATTTAACACTAATGACCAAAGATCAGACGAGTTGTGGGATGACATCAAGGACATCATACATGAAGAAAGCAAAAAGTCATTAAAAAGAAAGGAGAGAAAGAAAACACCAAAATGGATGACAGAAGAGACTCTGAAACTTGACCTTGAATGTAGAGTAGCTAAACCAAACAGAAGAAATGATGAAGTAAAAGAACTGAACAGAAGATTTCAAAGGGCAGCTTGAGAAGATAGTAAACTATTATGATGAAATGTGCAAGGACCTGGAAACAGAAGACCAAAGGGAAGAACACACTTGGCATTTCTCAAGCTGAAAGAACTGAAAAAAAAAATTCAAGCCTCAAGTTGCAATTTTGAAGGATTCTATGAACGAAATATTGAACAACCCATCAAGAGAAAATAGAAGGAATACACAGAGTCACTGTACCAAAAAGAATTGGTCAACTTTCAACCATTTCAGGAGGTAGCATATGATCAAGAACCAATGGTATTGAAGGAAGAAGTCCAAGCAGCACTGCACTGGAGAAAAACAAGACTCCAGGAACTGACAGAATACCAACTGAGATGTTTCAACAAATAGATGCAGTGCTGCTGGAAGTGCTCACTCATCTATGCCAAGAAATTTGGAAGACAGCTCCTTGGCCAACCGACTGGAAGAGATCCATATTTGTGCCCATTCCAAAGAGAGGTGATCCAATAGAATGCAGAAATTGTAGAACAATATCACATGCAAGTAAACGTTGCACAAGATAATTCAAAAGTATTTGCAGCAGTACATTGACTGGGAACTGCCAAAAATTCATTGACTGGGAACTGCCAGAAATTCAAGCCAGATTCAGAAGAGGGCATGGAACGAGGGACATCAATGCTGATGTCAGATCGATCCTGGCTGAAAGTAGAGAATACCAGAAAGATGTTTACCTATGTTTTATTGACTATGCAAAGGCATTTGACTGTGTGGATCATAACAAATTATGGATAACACTGGAAAGAATGGAAATTCCAGATCACTTAATTGTGCTCATGTGGAACCTGTACATAGATCAAGAGGCAGCTGTTGGAGCAGAACAAGGGGATACTGCATGGTTTAAAATCAGGAAAGGTGTGGGTCAGGGTTGTATCTTTCACCATACTCATTCAATCTGCATGCTGAGCAAATAATCTGAGAACCTGGATTATTTTCTTTCATATAAAGAAGAACATTGCATCATGACTGAAGGAAGATTCATTAACAACCTGCAATATGCAGATGACACAACCTTGCTTGCTGAAAGTGAAGACGACTTGAAGCACTTGCTGATGAAGGTCAAAGACTACAGCTTTCAGTATGGATTACACCTCAACATAAAAAAAAAAAAAACAACACAAAAATCCTCACAACCAGACCAATAAGCAACACCATGATAAACGGAGAAAAGATTGAAGTTGTCAAGGATTTCATCTTACTTGGATCCACAATCAACGCCCATGGAATCAGCAGTCAAGCAATCAGAAGATATATTGCATTAGGCATATCTGATGTCACTTTGAGAACAAGGTGCATCTGACTCAAGTCATGGTATTTTCACTCGCCTCATAAGCATGTGAAAGCTGGACAATGAATAAGGAAGATTGAAGAAGAATTGATGCCTTTGAATTATGGTGTTAGTGATGAATACTGAATATAACATGGACTTCCAGAAGAATGAACAGATCTGTCTTGGAAGAAATACAGCCAGAATGCTCCTTAGAAGGGAGAATGGTGCGACTTTCTCTTACGTACTTTGGACATGTTATCAGGGAGGACCATTCCCTGGAGAAGGATAATGCTTTTTAAGGCAGAGGGTTAGCAAAAAAGAGGACATTCCTTGACATGGATTGACACAGCCACTGCAACAACGTGCTCAAACGATTGTGAGGATGGCACAGGACCAGGCCGTGTTTCATTCTGTTGTATAAAGGGTCGCTGTGAGTCAGAACCAACTTGAAGGCACCCAACAATAACAACAACAAATTAGATGTATGAATGTCAACACTATAGTGATAAAATGTCTATTATGTCCTTTCTGTTATCAAATTTGGTAACTTTGACTTAAATAGTGGCCCCATAAATGAAATGTGCTTTTGCCATTTTGTGCCATTTTGTACCATTTTATGTTTTCATTACCAGAAAGGATTTGTGGTCATTAAAATCAGGGATGGGGAACTTCTTGTATTTTTTATATGGGACCTATACCAATAGAAAAAAAAATTGGAAGTTACATACAGAAACCATTAAGTTATATGCCATATTAGATATTTGTCTTTTTGAAATTCACAAACATCTATTGCCTATGCAAAAAGTACTCCTCTAGGCTCCATAGGATATTTGGGTGAGTGTGACACAGTTCCTGAGGGTGGTGGTCACTCAGGCTGGCAAGAGTCAGACAAACACACATTTATCAAAATGGAAAGCATGATTGGAATACATGCCTCGGGTGAAATACAAACTCATTTCTATAGGATAGTTGAAAGTTACATTTTGACTGGAGAATCAGTGTATGGATTACAAAAATCAACTTTTTTCAGTAAGTTTGAATATGAAAGAAAAGAGAAAAAATCTTGAGATAGAATAGGTTTGAGAGAAAGATTTAAGAAAGAGGAGAACATTTTCATAGCTTGATACGGAGTCATCCAAGGGGAAAGGTTGAAGGTACAAAAGAGGAAAGTTTGACAAAGCAAGGTGGATGGTGGAGGTGGGAAAGGGGGGAGGATGATGGGATCAAGGACACAGGTAAAGAAAGAGGTTAGGTCTTGAAGAGATCTTTTTTCCTCTGAAACAGAAGGATAAGGAGAAGAGCAGTGAAAAGTTAGTTCAACTTGGAAGTTAAGGGAGAAAAATCAAGGTGCCTAATACTAGGGGCACTCTTACCTTTTACTGAGGTGAGGGGATCAGAGATAGGTGAGGGGCTTGAACAGAGAAGGAAAAACTTTGGGTCATATTGTTACCGCAGTATCGCAGATTGTAGCCGCCTGCTGCAATAGCCAATTCTGAGATGGGGTGAGGTGAGCAGCAAGAGTTCTATTATGTATCAATATATAGGAGACAGAGGGGAATAGAGTCCTCCAAAAACCTGTCTCACTCAACTGGAGACCGGCCGAAAGCTTTATAGGGGCGGGATTATGGGTCTTAGAAGTTTGTGTTAGTTCCTCCTTGAGGTAGTCATGTCCCAGATGAGTTAATCTTTTAATGGCATTCTTGGGGGTTGTCTGGAGACATCCTGGTTTTCTTATCACAGGACGGGTGCTTTGTTCGGTTCTTCATTCCTAGATCATTATCACTTGTTTTCCACCCTCCAAGGAGGAACATCGGTTAATCTTAAACTTTTTGTAGAGATCAGAGCAGAAGGGAAAGAAAAAGTCATGAGACAATGTGGGGGTTTAGCAATGGGGAGTAATAACAGTGACCTGGACTTATGCATCCTCTTCCAATATGATCACAGTTCCAATAATAGGGAGTAAATGGATCATCGAGCAACATCAAGGGCCCCTGTAAACTTAATGAAGCTGATCACTTTGCCTGCTTATTTGTTTTTATGCTTGTTTATTCCTTTATTTACTTATTTTAACAAAAAATTTAAAATAAATATCAGCTGTATGAGTTTGCTTGTTTTTTGTTTTTTTTTTTTAACTTCCTTCGATGGAGCCCTGGTGACGCAGTGGTTAAGAGCTACAGCTGCTAACCAAAAGGTCGGCAGTTCAAATCCACCAGCCGCTCCTTGGAAACCCTGTTGGGGCTGTTCCGCTCTGTCCTGTAGGGTCACTATGGGTCAGAATTGACTCGACGGCAACAGGCTTGGTTTTTTGGTTTTAAGGAGACACTGCTATTAATCAAAGTATCTATAGAAGACTTGGAAATCAGGTTGCATGCTATCTTTGAAAAGACTCTTTTCTGTTTAAACAGAGGTAATGAACTAATGTAAGACACCCTTACCAGTGTAGTTTACAACAATCAGCATCTGTTTTTAGCGTTGTCTTTTTCTGTTATTATTAACATGAATTTTCCATGCATGAACATCATCAGCATGATAAGCTGGAACTGCTCTATGGCATGTGCATTTGAGTAAATCTTTAAGTATGAAACGAAATTTGCTAAGATTACTGAGAGACTCTTTTTTTTTTTTTTTTTAACTAGAGTTGGACAAGTTATAACCATCAAAGCAAAAGTTACTAGAGCATTCAGCACAAGCATGGAGGTAAGAGACACCCTTTCCTTACTTCTGTGTATTAGTGCTTATCTCTTCATTGCAGAGGGAAGAGGAGGAGGCCTGAGATAATATTTGGAATCCATGAGATTAAAATTTCATAAGGCCCTTGAATCTGAAGTCAGGCTCACAGATAAATAATAAGAAGCTAGTGTTTCCTAGCCAGCCCTGGCACTAAAATGTGATGTAATATAACACAGTATTCTTTATATAGAAGAACACAAAGCAAGTAAACATAAAAAGGAGAAGGGCACTTCCTTGGTTCTTTGCAAGGTATGGGTTTTCTTTCTCAATTATTCCTGCTTGATGGCAGCTCACAACAACAACAACTATTATTGTGGCTCGACTCATTCTCCATCCCCTCACCTCCCAGTGGAAACTATCCCCATGATTAACTAGTTTTTGTAAGTTACTCATCTTCAGTAAGAAGGTAAGTTTAGATGATTTTTCTTCTGAATCCACTTGACTTTCTTTTCTTTACCACAGCTGTGAATACAACATTCTCTGGGGCTTTTAGAGTCTCTATCCAGGTTAAATTAGCAGGATGAGGGTTGCTGGATCTCATATTACAATTTCTGGATTGGTTAGTAGCAGTCCCTTTGATGTCTGGGCACACAAGCCTTGTAAGGACTATTTTGGCAATAACCACCACGCCTATGACTTTACTCTGAGTTAGTCCTTTTCACCCAGTATCCAAATAAACAGAATACCAAACACTTAGAGAAACCAGAAAGGAAATGCTTGTGAAAAGCTCAGCTCTGTCAGCGACAGTTGGAACTGTGCTTCCAGACTCTGATTTCCCAACTGTGGGGCTCTGTGCCCTTTGCCACACGGTAGCCTCAGGGCTTGGCCTCTCTCTTGAGGGACACACATTCTCCTTTATATTCAACCCAAACTTATTTTATTTAAGCCCCTTTTCTTTTCTCTTTTTCCTCCTATTCCCTGAGACAGGCTCGAATTTCCATAGGTACTTTGACTAAAAACTAAGAAAAAAAAAAAAAATTTCCCAGTGAGTTTGCTAAGTGCAGATTTCTGATTTTAAGTAAGTTCTAGCCTCAACTGCCTTGCCAGGCCCAATTCACCATGCATGGTTGTGTTCTTTCATCCTGTGTGAATCATGACTACATAGCCTCTTAGTTTTATCTTAAACTTTGCACCACCTGGGCTAGCTAAATTTCCTGCTCTGTTTCTAATTCTAGATGCCAACTAAACATTTATACTTTTACTTTTTAAAACTGGACATATCCCTTAGGGTGCTTCCATTCATTTTCAGTTTCCTCTCATGGACTAAGGTCGGCCCTCTGCTAGTTTGCTGAGCCAAATAAATGGTTGACTTCACCCTAAATCCAAAGAATGCAGGAGCCTTTCTCTGTTTCAATCCTAGCTCCAGGAGATTCTCTGATTCCTCTGTTAATAAGTCTCTTCCCTCCTCTAGAGGTCCCTGGGTGGCGATAACAGTTTGCACTCGACTACTAAGCTGTAAGCTAAAGGTTTCAAACCCACCCAATAGCACTAGGGATAAAAGGCCTGATGATCTTGTTCCGTAAAGATTACAACCAAGAAAACCCTATGGAGCAGTTTTACTCTGTACCACATAGGGTCACCACGAGTCAGAACTGACTTGGCAACTAATAACAACAGGGGATATGTGATGAAAGTTTTACCAGATAATAAGGGCCATTTGCAATAAGAGTGCATTACATAAGGGTGCTTTGTGTGTGTGTCCCTAAAATATGTTTTTAAAATCAATTTTATTGAGATATAATTTACATCCTTAAAATTCACCCATTTTAAGTAAATATTTTTATGAGTTTTGACAAAGTTATTCAGTTGGATGATCACTATTATGAAGAGATATACAACATTTGTGTCACCACAAAAAATTTCCTCAGGCCCCTTTATAACCAGTTAGCTCCCTCAGCTTCAGCCCTTGACAACCACTGGTCTACGTTTAGTCTTTTTTTTTTCTTTTTATAGAATTTCGTGTAAATGGAATCATACAGTATATGTAGTCTTTTATATCTTGGTTCTTGCACTTAGCAGGCTGTTTCTTATTTCTGCTATTTATTATTCCCATTCTTCTGTTTATCTTGGGTTTAATTGCCTTTCTTTTTCTAGTGTTTTAGGGTGAAAGCTTAGGAAATTGACTTGGAACTTTTCTTATTTTCAAATATAAGCATTAAAGCCACAAATTTTCTTTAAAGCATTGCTTTACCTGCATCCTCAAATTTTTATATGTTCTATTTTCATTTTCATTCAGTTAAGAATATTTTCTCATTTCCCTCGTGAATTCTTCCTTGATCTGTAGGTCACCAAGATGTGAATTATTTAATTTCCAAATATTTGATGATTTTCCAGATACCTTTCTGTTACTGATTTCTAATTCAATTCCTTTGTAGTCACATAACATAATTTGTATGATTTCAATTCTTTTAAATTTATTGAGACTTGTTTTATGATCCAGAATATGGACTATCTTGGTGAATGTTCCAGATGTACTTGAAAAGAATATATATTCTGTTTTGGTGGATGGAGTATTCTGAAAATAACATGATATAATTCTGTCCACCATGTGAGCTTGGTTATAAAACTCAGAGACTAAAGGTGAAAAAAGTTATAGTGCATTTCTATGATGAACTACGGGGAATCCATTAATACCTTGTATTCCAAATAATATTCTCTAATAATGGAATTAGAAAATACTCTTAACATAATGTCAAATTTTTGAAAATCAGAATACAAAATTGTAAATACAATATTGTTGTTATTAATTGCTATCAAGTTGATTTCAATTCATAGTGACCCATGTGACAGTAGAACTTCCCCATAGAGTTTTCTTGGACGCAATCTTTATGGAAGCAGATCACCAGGTCTTTCTCTCATGAAGCCACCGGGTGGGATGGAACTGCCAATCCTTCAGCTAGCAGCCGAGTGCTTAATAGTTTGCACCGCTAGGGCTTCTTGAATATAGTATGCAGTATGATAATTACATATGTATGTGTGTATGTGTGTGTGTACATATATATGTTTATTTTTTTTTCTTTCAGAAAAAGATAATTCACCTAAATGTTATTAATGATTATCTCTGGGTGATGGGATGATTACTGATAATATCTACTCTGAATAGTCTAAATCCATTTTTATCACTTAGCTATTTTTATATTTATTTTTAAATTTTTATGGTAATTATATTTTCTATAATCAGAAAAATAGATATTTATTCAATTTTATAGAACATCACTAAAAGAAGAGCACTGCTTAAAGACAAAACGCTGGCTTCATTTTTAAAAATGAAAGAAAAGAATGGTAGAGTGACTAACTGAATTTTGGATGCTATAATCGAATCTGTTATCTGGGTGGCTGAATGTTTATGTATTTATTTTTGTTTTTATTTTAGGTCATCATCAAGGTCATAGTACAGGACATGTTCCCTGGCATTGAAAAAATTGTTTGTGTGGCTTTCTCTACATTTGTAGCCAAACCAGTTGGAAAAGAAAAGGTAAATTATCTGTATGAAGAGGTATGTAGTATGTATGTAATTCAGGGACATACTAACAATTGCATCAGAATTATTATGGAAAAATAGACATTTCTTCTTACCATGAGATGTACTTTCCTGAGATTTATTAATCACCAGTATTTTTCTTAAAAGTTAACATTCTGTGGTAACATTGCAGTATTATGAGCTCTCTACTTTAAAAAAAAGAAAAGGTAGCCAGTTGTGAAAGAGGGGGAAACACTGTGTTTTAAATGATCCGAAGGACGCATCAGGTTCTGAAAATATTGCCCACTGGCTTGGTTCTCTTTTTGTCGTTATAAAACTCAAAACTGAGATTAAAAAAGAAAGAAAAAAAAGCAACAGCAATTTAGCAAGCACTTGTATGTTATGGTCCAATCATTTTTTTTTTAATACCTGAAGGAAACATGTCAGAGTTGCTGAGTTGTTGAAGGGTATATGGGGGTAAAAACACCATTTAAAAAAATATATGGGTTAATGTGCATGCCCCACAGGCTTGCCTGGATCTCATTGGAACTAAGCATTTTTTAATGTAAGAATTCATTTAGAATTTAAATCTTTCACTCCAAGGCTCCCTCTAGATGTAAGCACAGTTACTTTGAAGGGAAAGGAGTATTTCTCCCTCTGACTGCCTCCAACTATAGAGCTGGGACAAAGCAATGTTTTCACCGTATCCAACAGAGGTGACAATTGAGCCTCACTCACACTGCTGTTTCTCCCTTAGGCCAGGAGGCACAGAGACAGGATAGGGCTGAGTTAGCCACCATGGCGCGGTGGCAGGTGTCCCTGCAGAGTTTTGTACACTGGGGCACTACTCTCACTCCCTGCCCATCATCACATAGGCTCCAAGGCAAGTTCATACTGCCGACGGGCAGAGTTTTTCAAACTGAATTTCATAGATAGCAGCTAGTATATCATTAAAAATGCAGCTTTCTGGGCTGTACCTCAGACCTACAGAATTAAAATCACTGGTATAGAAGCTCAGAATCTATACTTTGACAAAGCATCTTAGAGAGTATTATGTACATTAAAATCTAAGGCATTAAGATCGGTCTTGCCAACCATTCTGCTTTTCTTGGAATTTCCCTGGAATCCCTAACAATCTCCAAACGCTTGGAATGACAGGGTATGAGGGTGAGTGCCAAGTTCCCGTATTAGAGAGAAATCTCTGAGAGAAAATGACAGAATGGAGTAGCAACCCTCTATCCCCTTTCTTCACATGTAGGAGGAAGGAGGGTCATCATTTTCCCCTGCCAACCTTAGACCACTCTGACTTCAGGGACTGGTGGGATGAGAATGTAATAGTCACACTTCAGTCCAATGTCTGCTGAGCCTGAAGAATTATTTTTCACAAGCGTTTCTAGGAAGTCGGGTACCTTACAGTGCTGCCATAACTGGCTGGTTCAGATAGCCTTAATTGTAAAGCATCTTTCCCAGATAAACTTACTTTTCAGTTGTTAATATTCTTGTTCAGTAGAACATCATGAAAAGAACCATGAAAAATCAGCGGTTTGGTTTGAGTCTACAGGCCTACCTGGATTTCTGGCCAAAGTGAGTTTATTCCAGGAT
This sequence comes from Dugong dugon, assembly GCA_030035585.1. Taxonomy (NCBI): domain Eukaryota; kingdom Metazoa; phylum Chordata; class Mammalia; order Sirenia; family Dugongidae; genus Dugong; species Dugong dugon. The sequence continues at coordinate 86,005,261 of CM057460.1, read as the reverse complement.
GAAACTGGCAATGATTAACTAGGTTTAGTTCAACAATTGCACAGGGTCAGGTAATTGAAAGGACTCACAAGACTCCAGTAGTATACTCACACAAGCCTTTAGTAACACTACGGTAGGAAAAAGTACAGTAGGAGAAAGAAAGTGCAGGCAAACATCAGAGAGGTCCAAGACTCCCATGCATAGCATAGCGCACAGGGTCATTTCAGTCACACAAGATGTACTTTGTCTGTGGATTATCAACCACCAAGATATATGTGAGGTACCTTGGTTACTGGAGAGCCAAGGCACAAATTTACCAAATGGTCCCTTATACCCCACTAGTCACATAGATAAAACCAGGCTGTGAAAACAGGTAAATCAGTGCAAACCATCAATCTATACATTCCTAAACAATTTAGAAACAAGAATGGCCAGACTTCATCTCACTTACTTTGGACACATCCTTAGGAGGGATCATCGCTAAAGAAGGACGTTATGCCTTGTAAAGTAGAAGGTCAACGCAAAAGAGGGAGACCCTCAACAAGATGGATTTACACAGTGTTGCAACAATGGGCTCTAATGGCAATGATTGTGAGAAAGGCGCAGGACTGGGCAGCGTCTTGTTCTGTTGTACATAAGGTCTCTACAAGTCGTCACCAACTCAAGGGCACCCGACAACAACAGTACAGAGTATCTCCAGCAGAGTTTTGGACTTCAAACAGCATATTGCAAATCACTACCTTATTTTATCCTTATGTTGGGTCAGTAGCAGGCTTTACATGTCCTGGAAATCAGCATAGGGCTTCTCACGTCCAGCTGCAAGGTAACTCGTCTTACACACTCAGGTTCAGCAAACAAGGCATTGATAGGAGTGTGGGCTCTTGATTCTGTTGCACCATATTTCCAGCGTGGTGGAAGTTAGTTAAAACTTTATTCTGATATATTGATCCTTTCACTTTTCTTATTAAGTAATGCTTTCACCATGTGATGAAATTTCCAAATTGAGAATCTCTTGGTACATGATCACTTTCTCTAGGGAACATCTTTATTCCCTCCCTTTGATGTCCTAATTTTTCAAAAGGTAGAAAACACTTCTTGATAGGGATTCAGCACAGTCTCTCACCCGACTCATTCATTTGAAGAATTTCCTATTTTGTAGTTCTGTTGGAAATTTTAAAAATCAGGAAAAATTAATATTTGGAAAACTTTTTAAAGCACATATCTTACTCCATGAAGAAATAGGATAGTTACACAGTGTTTTCACTAATTAAATCCATTTGATTTTGTTAGTTTAAAAAATATTTTACGGCAAAAATTTTAGTCAAAATAATATGTGTGCAAAAATGCTCATAAATGTTCTATTTACTTTGAGTTGGGGAAAATTTAGCATATTTCATTTTGTTTTTTGCAAAATTCATGATGTGATTTTGTAATTTAACAAGGCAATAAAAGTTAACTGTTTTTCTTTCTCTAGGTTCATTTAAAACCAGTCACACTTTTGAGTGAACGAGATCATGTGGAACATAATCTGGCCACTGAGAGAAGGAAAGTTCGGTTGCAACATGAGCATAACTTTAACAGCTTAATGAAGGAAAGTAGCACGTTTGATGGTCAGTAAATCTACTAACAGGAACTTTAATTATATGACTGTGACAAGCAAGAGGGTCCTTTGTAAAGCACACTTATTTTCACCTTATTATTATAATTCAGTCCTGGTAATGCTAGATAACTTTTCCAACAATCCCTGTGGCTGGAAAAGAGTGAGCTGGCCATTCAGAATATAACTTAAAGCCTCTTCAAATTGGAGTATCTCTAGGGGAGAAACGGAGAATTAGGGCGACAGGAATCAGGCAGTCCTTATTAATAACAGTGCATGGTCAGTTATTGAGGAACGAGGGAATGATAACAATGCCGTACATTTATAGGGTACTTCACAGTTTGCTAGGCCCCTGGGTGGAGCAAATAGTTACTGCTGAGTTACTAACTGAAAGGTTGGCGGTTCAAATCCACCTAATGGTGCCATGGAAGAAAGGCCTGATATCTACTTCCATAATATTACAGCCATTGAAAACCCGATGGAGCGCAGGGTCTACTCTGAAACACGTGGGGTCACCATGAGTCGGAACTGACTCAAAGGCAACAGGTTCACAGTTTACTAAGCAATTCCTTGTCCATCATAGTGACCCTATAGGACAGAGTAGAACTGCCCCATAAGGTTTCCAAGGAGTGGCTGGTGGATTTGAACTACCAACCTTTTGATTAGCAGTCATAGCTCTTAACCACTGTGCCACCAGGGCCCCTTATTTCATATGAGCTGCGTATAATCTTAGCAGATAGGGAAACTGAAACTCTAAGCAATAAAGAAACTGGTAAAGGTCATATGAGAGATGAATGGAAGATACAACATTTCTACTCCTGTTTCTTGGCTCTTTCCATAATAACATGGGTTTTTATGTCCCAAAGTTTCTTCATCTTTGCAGTGTTTTTCCTGATTCTTTTGTGCCCAAAGGAGCCAGAATGGCAATGAAGGGCAGGGGCCTTGTCCTTCCTTTTTGTCTTAACTGGACTCCCGCAGCCCCAGGGGAGATGACTTATGGGGCAAAAAAACCAGGTGAGGGGAGGAAACGGAGTGATCCAGCCAAGCCCCCCCTTACTCACCACTGCCAGGAGGACAGGGAGGCTCACACAAGGTTTCACTCTCCGTAACTCCTGAGTTCGTTTCCCAGAGCTTCTGTATCAAAATACCACAAACTAGATGGCTTTAAATAAGAGAAATTTACTGTCACATACTTCTGGAGGCCAGCAGTCTAAAGTCAGGGTATTGACAGGGCCATGTTCTCTCCGAATGCTCTAGGGGAAGATCCTTTCTTGTTTCTGTCACTTCTGGTAGCTCCAAGCATTCCTTGGCTTGCAGATACGTCTTCACAAGGCCGTCATCCTTCTCTGTCTGTCCCTCTGTGTCTCCTCTGCTCACTTAAAAGGATACCACTCAGATGGAATGTGGGTCCCCCCTGTTAACTTAACTGATCTTAACATCTTCAAAGATCCTATTCCAAACAAGGTCACATTCACAGGTACAGGAGTTAGGACTTCAGTATATCTTTTTGGAGGACCCAAATCAATCCATAACAGCTCCAAAGGCAGACACAGGGAGAAGAGGAAGGAAAGCAGAAGACAAGAAAGGAGGAGAGTAAGAATGTGAAAAGGGAGGAAGGAGGAAGAGAATACACAAAAACAGAAGCAGGAATGGCAGAAGCAGGGGTGGTGGAAATGTGTAGGTTTTATTCTGCTCCCGGGACAGCGTCATTATCCTGGGACAGCCCCAGAGAAGCCTTCCAAATTGGAAAACAAACAAAAGAAGTTTTAAAGTGTGTCTGTGCATTGCTGACCTTTGAAAAGAACATACCCATTACCAAGATATTTTTAAGGAAATGAAGACTTCTGCATCATTAAATGACTGCAGAGAAGAGCGAGTCTCCTTTAGCAAAGGCATTCCATGTACTAAAATATATTTAAAATGCATTTTGCCAAAGTAATGAGATAGCTGAACTATGAGAACAACCCTAAGGCCGACAAGACAAGCACTAATAAAAAACAAAACCCAAGAAAGCAATCAATCCCAAATGCACCCTGCTTTCTCTGCACTCCTAAAATCCCAGGAAAGAAATGAAATGACAGACAAAATACTTATTAGTGTTCAAAACCTTACTGTGTGTAACAAGGAGGTCTCTGGGGATATCTTAGGAAAACTCAAGCCTTTAACGTGGTTATTAATAAGTATGTGCAATTATCCTGGTTTCACTCTCCTTCCTTTCTTCATAATTGTCTTCAAAAAGAAAGCCTTCTCTCCACATTGAAATTATACTATCTGACTTTGTAAGGAGAGAGTAGAAATAAGCTACTCAACAACCAGAAGCCTGGTTGGTAATGTCAGTAAACTTTTTTTTTTTGAATCTGTGCATGTTCACCCAGAGATCCTTGCAAGAATTTGCTTCCATCTGCTCCAAAACATCACTCACCCAAGTCATATGTCTTAGGATAATTCTCCACCCTCTTAACCTATAATTCTAGCTGTTGCCACTAGACAGACGGTGGTCCCATGCCAACTGAGAAGCTGGTCAGATTAGGCCAGTGTTTGCTAGATGAAGTACATGTGTGATTGTGGATAAGATCATTTAAAATCATGTAGATGGATGGGCTGCTTTCCTCTTAGCGGAGAGGAAGGAAAGAATACTACACTGACTAGTTCTGCCCAATAAATAAGAATGTGAAGACAGAGGAAGGAGGAAGAGAGTACGCAAAGATCTACCATGTGCAGTGAACTATGCTTGCCACGAGAGGTACAAAGATGAAAAATCAGAGTCTTTGCTTTTGAATAACTTGTAGTTTAGTGCCAGAGACAGATACATTAACTGATAAAACCAGTCACCATCGAGTCGATGCTGACCCATGGTGATCCCATATGAGTCAGAGTAGAACTGTGCTCTGTAGGTTTTTCAATGGCTGATTTTTCAAAAGTAGTTCACCAGGCCTTTCTTCCAAGGGGTGGACTCAAACTTCAAACTTTCAGTAAGCAGCTGCGTGCATTAATTGTTTGCACTATCAGAGACTTCATATTAACAAATAGTTTCAAAATAGTATGGAGACTGAACAGAGATAGGTCTGTCCCAAGTACTATGGAAGCCCAGAGAGGAGGAACCCTTAGGTAGTTCTGGAAGAATCTACTAGAGGAGAGGCTATGAGAAGAAAGTTGGGAAGGACTGTGGCAAGCAAGTAACAACATGAGTACTGTATTTTTATGCAAATAGCACAGGCCTTCTACTTTGTTTGCCAACCATGCCCTCCTCCCTCCACCAGGTATTTTCTTAAGTGCACTATGCTGATTTTTTTGACAGCAACATGTTAAAAAATTGGCATAGAAAATACCTCTGGGGGAGGGCTGGGTTGGCAAACAAAAGTCGAAGGCTCTGGGTTATTTGCATATAAGTACAGTAGAAGACGTGTAGTATAAAACAGCCTGCAGGTGTGTAGGGAACCACTATCACAAGAATATTACTAGAGAGGAAGTTCAAGGTGGAAGGAGGTAGGAGCTGAAAAAGGTAGGACAGTGTGGTGGAGGCTTTCTTAGGCCACACTAAGAAGCTTGACCTTCCTTCTGTCCTTAAAGAGAGTCATTGAAAGGTTTTGAGCAGGGTTGTTTATGGTTAGGTTTACACCTAACATGATCTCTCTGGCTAGAGGATAGCCCAGGGGGAGGACTAGATGGAGGGAGACCAGGCAAGTGGCAAGGAGTGCCTGAACTGGACAGTGGTAGTGGAGAGAGAGAGGAGGCAAAGAGTCGAAAATTGTTAGGTGCCGGCGAGTCGGTTCCGAGTCATAGCAACCCTATGTACAACAAAACAAAACACTGCCTGGTCCTGCACCATCCTCACAATCGTTGTGCCTGAGCCCACTGTTGCAGCCACTGTGTCAGTCCATCTCGTTGAGGGTCTTCCTCGTTTTCCCTGACCCTCTACTTTACCAAGCATGATGTCCTTCTCCAGGGACTGATCCCGCATGATAACATGTCCAAAGTATGTGAGACGTAGTCTCGCCATCCTTGCTTCTAAGGAATGTTCTGGTTGTACTTCTTCCAAGACAGATTTGTTCGTTCTTTTGGCAGTCCATTAAATACTCAAAATTTTTCGCCAACACCACAATTCAAAGACATCAATTCTTCTTCGGTCTTTGTTATTCATCATCCAGATTTCCCAGCATCTGAGGCAATTGAAAACATCATGGCTTGGATCAGGCACACCTTAGTCTCCAAGGTGACATCTTTGCTTTTCAACACTTTAAAGAGGTCTTTTGCAGAGATTTGCCCAATGTAATGTGTCTTTTGATTCTTTGACTGTTGCTTCCATGCTTCCATGGGTGTTGATTGTGGATCCAAGTAAAATGAAATCCTTGACAACTTCGATCTTTTCTCTGTTTATCATGATGTTGCTCACTGGTCCAGCTGTGAGGATTTTTGTTTTCTTTATGTTGGGGTGTAAGCCATACTGAAGGCTGTGGTCTTTGATCTTCATCAGTAAGTGCTTCAAGTCCTCTTCACTTTCAGCAAGCTAGGTTGTGTCATCTGCATAAAGCAGGTTGTTAATGAGTCTTCCTCTAATCTTAACACTGCGTTCTTCTTCATATAGTCCAGCTTCTCGGATTATTTGCTCAGCATACAGATTGAATAAGTATGGTGAAAAAGATACAACCCCGATGCACACAAAAATACATAGGAGGTAAAATCGACAGAATAAGGTCACTGATTGGATGTGCGGGGTGGGTAAGGGGGAGTTTGGGTACTTCTCAGATGTCTCATTTGAATGATGATACCATAAACAGAGATAATGAATATAAGGGGCAGGCAGAGGGGCAATTTTCTTATTTATTGTGCTTTAGATGAAGGTTTACAGAGCAAACTAGTTGCTCATTAAACAATTAATACACTTAATTGTTTTGTGACATTGGTTGCCAACCCCACAACATGTCAACACTTTCCCCTTCTCGACCTTGGGTTCCCCATTACCAGCTTTCTGTCCCCTTCTGCCTTCTTGTCCTTGCCCTTGGGCTAGTGTGCCCATTTAGTCTCACTTAGTTTTATGGGCCTGTCTAATCTTTGGCTGAAGGGTGACCCTCAGGAGTGACCTCAGTACTGAGCTAAGAGGGTGTTCGAAGGCCATACTCTTGGAGTCTTTCCAGTTTCTCTCAGACCAGTGAGTCTGGTCTTTTTTTCTTTTTATGAGTTAGAATTTTGCCCTACGTTTTTCTCTAGCTCTGTCTGGTACCCTCTCTTGTGATCCCTGTCAGAGCAGTCAGTGGTGGTAGCTGGGCACCATCTAGTTGTGCTGGACTCAGTCTGCTGGAGGCTGTGGTAATTATGGTCCATTAGTCCTTTGGACTAATCTTTCCAGGGAACCAGTTTTGATGGGGAGGATGAGAAGTTCAGTTTTAGACATATGGAGTGCCTGTGGAACAACCAAAAGGAAGAGACCAGAGCTGGGGAGAATGACTTTCAGAGACGATAGCTTACAGAGGGTAATTCAAACCAGGATGGCGCATGGCAACCACCTAGGGAGAGCATATGAGTGACAAGGGTGGTGGTCCAAGGATGGAACCCAAGGAACACTAGCATCTAAGAGATCAGAGGAGTAGGATGAATCTACATGGGAGACCTGGAGGGACTAGTCAGTCAGACACAAGAAGAATCAGAGAGCCAAGGGAATAGAGTTACAAGAAGACATGAGTGGTCAACCGTGTTCCAGTAAATGAGGACTATAGACTGTCCACTGGATAAGGAAGTCATTGGTGATGCCGGCAAGAGTAGAGTTCCACTAGCATGAGTACAATAAATCGAGTATGGAAAGGGAGACATTCTGATAAGCCTGCACTAGTTAGAGGAATAAAGAGGATGAGGTTGAGGACTAGCTCTATGTCACTCTCACATGGCTAAATTAAACACTCTTAACACTAGGCTTTTTAAAAACGGATGTGTTGATGAAACTTTAAAAGTATTAGTTAAATTTTTTAAATTAATTGAAAAGTTTTTATTTAAAATTTTTTGATAAAAATTTAAATAAAAACAGGACTAGAAAATGGGAATAATTGTATCTATTTAATAGGTTTAGGTGAGGAAAAAATTAAATAAATTTGTAACAGATAGATTGCTTAAAACAGTGGCAGGAATGCAAAAAGTGTTATTGTTATTGACAGGCCTTCTTTCACAGGAGGAATTGGAGGCATCAGTAGAAGGCTGTACTGTCAAGGAACTTGGCTGTGAAGGATGGAAGAAATAGCCTGGAGTTAGAGGGGGCCCTCAAGGTCAACGGGCATTGTTTTACAGGCTGGGAAAAACTTGATCATAATTATAGCCTGAGGGGGCAAAAATCATTACAGAAGGAGAGATTTATTATAAGAGGAAGAGATAATTGATGTCAAACCTGTACTTAAAGAATTTAAAATCTGTTATTTATTTTTCTTGGAAGGAATTTACTGATGATCTCTGCTAACGTGACCTCTGTCCCAATTGTCCATGTATTGGGAAATGTTGCTAGGACTAATAATTAAACTTCCTTCACTCCCTGGTCAAGGATAACACAAGCCAGGTGAACTTGGGTAGCGGCATTTGCTTTTTCTGGTGTTGTACAGATTGCTTAATAAACAAAATTAGTAGCAATTTCTACACCTGTCTCCACAATCCCAAAGGTACTTTGAATACTGGAGACATTTTGAATTAATTAATAATAGGCTTGTGTTACAGTCATTCAAATGTGAAGGTAAAATGATTGTAATTGACTTTAATTTTTAGCTTGTTAGAGAGTTGGCCAGATCAGATCTACATGGCTGGTTCAGTTTAGAATGATAGATTTTTTAAAAGTCTGCTTTTATCATCTGTTTTATCTAATCTGTCCTAAAATAGATGATTCTACATCCCTTTCCACAAAACAATTTTTCACCTAATGTTATTGATTTGATCTTCTTTGTAGAAATTTTACTAACTTCCATGCCACCAAAGGCATCACTAAGAACTTCAAAGAACTTTTCTTAAAGAACGCAAGAGTCAAACCCTGAAATTTAAAGTTGTCATAGAGTGTGGTTTGTCCACCTGCTGTCCCTTAGCTCTCATGGAATTTGTTTTGAACTAGACTATATGTTATAAGGAAGATAGCTAGATCATCTCTGTTATTGAATCAGATTTTGAGAAAATCATGGTTCTGCATTGGTTGTAATATCAGACATAAAAATGGGAATATTTTCCAAAATGTTGAACGATTGAAATATATGTTGTTAGAACAGTGTGAAAACTGAATCCAGATCATATACTTGCAGAAGAGAAAATGATATCAGTAATGTAAAAGCAGAACTTCTAGGGGATATGCTGTTGTACCACTGTGTCATTATTTGGAAGCTTAGCATATAAGATCAACATTTGAGACATTTTAATTATAATTTTTTCAGTAAGAAATCAGATCTTATAAGCATTATTCTGGTGCTGATCCCTTCTGGATATGCAGAATGAAACTTAGGGCTAGAATGACTTCAATTTAGGCCAAAGTTCCTGACCTGAAAATGTAGAATGAATTACAGTAGTCCTAGCAGGACTAAGACACAATACTTTAAGAACATCCAAAGTCCAAGTGTTGAAGTTGACCACTGGGCAATTATTACCCCCATCTGGAAGCCTTCAGAAAGGACAAGCTCTGTTTACTATATGCTTAACCCAAGCCAGAAATGTGAGCCTGACTTGCTCTCTGAACCCAGGAGAGTCCTATTTTTTTATTGACTCACGATTACTTGCAAATGAGCATATTTCTGTACTAAGTTAACCTATTCTCACTATATTTCTGCATACGTATCATAGCTAATGCTTGTGCATGTATAACCCGGTCTAGTACATGCCTCTACGTATCACAATATATGTCATATATGCCTTAATAGAAAGTAATTGGCTTTTTCTTTAAAGTTAGCCATCAGAAAAGAAGAAGTTGCCTTATATTTGAGACTTTACAATGTTTATCATACTATTAGGTGCTGTCTTACTTTTTTATTTTATAATTATTTTTTAATAGGTAGTACATGCTGTCTTAGTTATCTAATGCTACTATAACAGAATTATCACAAGTGGATGACTTTAACTAAGAGAAATTTATTTTCTCACAGTCTGGGAGGCTAGAAGTCTGATTTCAGGGTGCCAGATCCAGGGGAGGGCTCTCTCCCTGTTGGCTCTGGGGGAAGATCCTTGTCATCAGTCTTCCCCTTGTCTAGGAGTTTGTCAGTGCAGGGACCCCAGGTCCAAAGGACTCGCTGCTCCTGGCTCTTCTTGCTTGGTGGTATGAGGTCCCCTTGTCTCTCTGCTTGTTTCTCTCTTTTATAGCTCAAAAGAGATTGGCTCAAGATACAACCTAATCTTGTAGATTGAGCACTACCTCATTAACATAACTATCTCTAATCCTGCCTCAATAACATCATAGAGGTAGGGTTTACAACACGTAGGAAAACCACATCTGATGACAAAATGGTGAACAATCACACAATACTGGGAATCATGACCTAGCTAAGTTGACACATATTTTTTGGGGACACAATTCAATCCATAACACGTGCTTAGGGTGAAAAATTTTAAAGGTAGAAAAGTAAGTCTTCCTACTATCTGTGTCTCCCAGTTACCCAGTTCTTATCTTTAGAGACAACCACTGTTATATACATGTATACACACACACACACACTAGCTCATAGTGGTAATATAATATCCACATGGTTATGCACTTTGATTTTTTTCATTTAATATATTTTAGAGACAATTTGTATTATTTTATTTTGAATAGCAAAGTACCATTTGTGTAAGATATTTTAGCTTGAAGACATCTCAGTCCATACTAGCTCCAGCTGCATATAGAACATCACGTAGCAAAAGCAGTGGAAAGGCTAAGAAAATGAATTTAATGTTGTTGTTAGGTGCCGGCAAGTTGGTTCTGACTCATAGCGACCCTATGTACAACAGAATGAAATGCTGCCCTGTCCTGCACCCTCTTCACAATTGTTGTGCTTGAGCCCATTGTTGCAGCCACTGTGTCAATCCATCTCATTGAGGGTCTTCCTTTTTTCACTGACCCTCTACTCTACCAAGCATGATGTCTTTCTCCAGGGACTGGTCCCTCTTGATACCATGTCCAAAGTATTTAAGATAAAGTCTTATCATCTTGCTCCTAAGAAACATTCTGGCTGTACTTCTTCCAAGACAGATTTTGTTCATTCTTCTGACAGTCCACGGTATATTCAATTTTCTTCACCAACACCATAATTCAAAGGTGTCAGTTCTTCTTCGGTCTTCCTTTTCATCGTCCAGCTTTCGCATGCATATAAACGACTGAAAATACCATGGCTTGGGTCAAGCGCACCTTATTCCTCAAAGTGACATCTTTGCTTTTTAACACTTTAAAGAGGTCTTTTGCAGCAGATTTGCCCAATGCAATACATCAAATTTAATATAGATTAGTATTTTTTATGGAAAGGGGCTTAAAATTGCATATGCATTTTACACATCACTTTAGGAAACAATCCACCTGTGATTGCAGCAATATGGTGGGCTCGATGTCTGGAAAAAACTAAAATTTCTGGATAATGTATTTACACACCTCTTACAAACACATCTCAACAGGCAAAAAATTTAAATAAATTCTTAAGGTACCGGAATAGTTAGAAAGCCCAAATGCAGCAGTGTAAGAAGGCACTAGAGCAGGCATTTGCTCTGGAAGACCTCATACATTCTCGCAGTACTAGAACTTGTATTTTAATGGCCCTGCATGGAGTCAGGGGACAAAGACAAGGGTCTATTTAAGGGGAAGACTCAGATCAGAAAACCTTCCATAGAAAGGCAACCCCAAAAGATGACACCCTCAATGAGTCAACTAGAAAAAAACTCACCCTTAGAGAGATCTGGTAGGGGTGCTTTCTGGTCTCAGCATTAGCTCTAGGTGGAGTGGAAGAAAAAATTTGTTTCACCTTAGAGAATTCAATCACAAGTGCATTCTTACACAAATTTGGGGTTGGAAACCACATTGCCTGTTTGGGCTAAAACAGACCAAGTGAAATTAGTGTTAAGTGGCACTATGTTGGTGATGCCACCACCAACCCCACCCTCCAGATGATTTGCAGCAGTAAATGCAAATCCTCTGCAGAGAAATGTGCTTTAAATACAGCTCTCAAAGATTTCCTTCAAATAAAGGTCTAAGGAATATGAGATCATAGTAAAAAATTATTAAAAAAAAATCATTGCTGTCAAGTTGATTCTGACTCATAGCGACCTGATAGGACAAAGCAGAACTGCCCCATATGGTTTCCAAAGAGTGGCTGGTGGATTTGAACTGCTGACCTTTGGTTAGCAGCCAAGCTCTTAACCACTTATAAAAGACAAAAATAAATAAGATCTAAAAGAAGCACCAGACAACAGAATGAGGCCCAAAAAGACTGTAGATACTGGATGTATCATATAAAGAATATGAAACAAGAATATTTGTATGTTTTAAGACACAAAAGAGTATAGAAAATATGATGCAGGAATAGAATCATTGGCGAAGAATCAATGAGAACTTCCATAGAAATCAAATACATAATAATTAAAATTTAAAACTCAATGAATGGATGAAATGGCAGATAAGACCATGAACCGGTGAGAGAGTTACCTAGAATACAGTCCGATAGACAAAGAAATGGGAAATAGGAAAAGAAAAGTTTGGACATAGTGAATGGGGTAAGAAATGTAACATGCATCTAAATCAGTGTTCCAGAAAGAGAGTATAAAGAGAATGGGAGAGGTGCAATATTTGCAGCAAATGGTAGAAAGAGACATTTATTGAAAGGGTAATAAGAATGTTTGTAAATGAAAAGAAGTTGGACCTCACAATTTATCAGGGGAATGCAAATGATAACCACCACGAGATACTATTTCACATCCATGAGATTGGAAAAAATTCAACAGTCTGACAACACTAAGTTTAGGCAAAAATGGGGTTCAGTGGGAACTCTCATAAATAGTAGGCAGGAGTGTAAATCAGTACAAACATTTTGGAAAGTAACTCAGCTATACCAAGTAAAGTTGAATAGCCACATACTCTACTGCTTTGCAGGTTCATTCCTAGAGGTGTATCTTAGAGAAACTCTTTCATATGTACGGTAAGAAATACACACACACACACACACACACACACACACATATATATAAAGAGAGAGACAGAAATACTCATAACAGCATTCTTTGTGGTGGCTCCAGATTGGAAACAATAAAAATGCCTGTCTTAGAGCAGACAGTACAACAGTAGAATGGATAAATTGTAGCATATTCCTAGACCACAATAATGTATGGCAATGAACACAAATAAACAAACTAACTACCGAATCTCAAATATATGATGTAGAACAAAAGAAGCTAGCCATGAAAGAAAAAATTAGAGTTTGATTTCACTTATATAAAGGCCTAAAACAGGAAAAAACCAACCAATATAGCGTTAGGGAAACATACAGATGGCCTAAAACCATTCCAGTGTGACCAGTAAGGTTTTATTAGATCAACCCATTTGGAGATAACAACTAGAAAGTCTAAAACAAAAATATAACAACTATTCAAAAGCACTACAAGGCTACAAAAGGAGGAATATTCTAGAGGGATGTCAACCGGGGAAGAAAAGAACAGCACATGGTGAATTTCACTTTTTTTTTTTTTTTCCTTTTAGCCCATGGGCAGTCCTCAGCTGGCATTGGGTACAGTGGCTGAAATTTATTTAAAACAAACAAACAAAAAACTCTGATGTCTTCTGTCTTAAAGAGTCTAAAGTAAGACAACTGTTTGAAAGCGACAGGTATAATCCTTGAAGGAGATAGCCAGAGAGGGGGAGCCCAAACTTCTGTGTATAAACTTCCCAGATCTCTAGTTAACTCTGAAACACACATGTGTTGGGCAGATTCCAAGCAGCCCACCTAAGTCAAAAGAATGGACCTGAGGTTTGAGCTGCTATCTATGAGATGGTGTTTGCCTTTTGAGAACATTTAATTTAATTGCCTGTTAAAACAGAAACAAATGATTTTCAGAGAAACATAATAGAACCCAGAGTTTCCACAATAACTTCTATTAACAAATTTAATTTACATATGAAATAACAGGAAAATCTGGCTCATTCTCATGAGGAAATACAATTAATAGTGACTAACCCCAAGATAAGGAGCCCTGGTGGCACAGCGGTTATAGTGCTTGGCTTTGCTAACCAAAATGTTGGTGCTTCAAACCCACTAGCTGTTTTGAGGGAGAAAGCTGTGGCAATCTGCTTCCAGAAAGACTTGGAAACCTATGGGACAGTTCTACTCTGTCCTGTAGGGTTGCGGTGAGTTGGAATTGACTTGATGGCAATGTGTCTGTTTTTTTTTAACCCCTAGATGATCCAGATATTAGAATCAGTGGGCAAGAATTTTAGTGCAGTTATTATAACATGAGTCAGAATTGACTCGACAGCACACAACAACAGCAACAACAACGTTATAACTATACTTGAGGAGGTAAAAGAAAGCATACTCCTAATGAATGGATAGGTAATCTTAGCAGAGAAATAAGAAATATAAAAAAGAGCTAACTGAAAATTCTATTATTAAAAAATATGACAAATAAAATACTTCATAAAAATTATTTCAATACAAAATTCACTCAATGAGCTCAACAGCACAATAAAGGGAGATGGAGGAATGAATCTGTGAACTTGAAGCTATATAAATAGAAACTGACAATCTGAAGAAAACAGGGGAAATAATGATTTTTTAAAAAAGAGCAGAGAATGAAAGACTTTTGGGACAATATTAAAAGAGCTAACATATGTGTAATTTGAGTTCCAAAAGAAGAAAAGTGAGAATATGGGGCAAAACAAATTTTAGAGAAATAATGACAGAAAAATTCCCAAATTTGGTGAAAGACATATATTTACAGATTCAAGAATCTCAATGAACCCTAAGTAGAATGTATTTTAAACAGGCCACATCTAGGTCTATTGTAGTCTTCTCAAAAAGTAAGGAAAGAAAAAAAAAACTACGAACCTATAAAATATCCTTCAAGAATAAAGGTGAAATAACATTTTCAGAGAAAAGAAAACTAACAGAATTAGACTTCAGTAACAATCAGATATCCAGGAAACCCCCCCAAATTTGGAAATTAAATGAACACTTCTAAATAACCCAGGGATAAAAGAAGAAAACACAAGAGAAATTAGAAAATATTTTTAATCTAATGATAATGAATTTAACATTTAAGGGATGCAGCGAAAGTAGTGCTTGGAGAGATATGTGTAGCTTTAAATGCATATATTAGTAAAGAAGAAAAGTATAAAATCTATGATATAAGAACAGAGTAAACCCAACAAGAAAGGAAATAGAGAAACTAAAGAAACAGAAAACACACAAACTATACAGAAACTTAACAGCCAAAAGTTGGTTCTTTGAAAAGATCAACAATATCAACAAATCTCTAGTTAAGCTAATCAAAGATAAAAAAGAGAACAAACCACTGATATCAGGAATGAAAAAGGAGTTATCACTACAGATCTTACAGATACCAAAAGATTAATAAAGGAATATTACAAAACACTTATGTCAACAAATTTTACAATTTAGATGACATGAACACATTCCTTAAAAAATATAACTTAACAAAATAGGCAAAAGATAAAACAGAAAATCTGAATAGCAAGAGGATGATTAACCCAAAATTCAGTACAGGTAGCCTTAGACTTATGAGAGTCCCATCCATTGACTCCGTCATTAAGTCAGTTCTGATGTATGTCAAATGCCTCATTTTTTTTGTAGTTTTCTTTATTATTGCCTTTTATTATCAGTGTCTTTATAAATCATAACATTGAACATCTTCAAGTGAACACCTGAGAATGATAACATCAGCAAATTACATGCTGCATCACTGTATGTAGCATATGTTACTAAGGCTAAGATGTACAAAAAAAAAAAAAAGATGGTCATAAGTGCAGTTTGTGGTAACTTCAACACATCTTAAGTCAGGGACTACCTGTATAGTGTTTACTCTGGTGAATTATGGTGGGAGGGAGTGGTTCCAATCAAACAAAGGAATACAGAGGAATGCAAAGATACTAGTACTATTCTTAATTCTTAATTAAGGTGGATGATAAATAGACAGTGTTCATGTTATTACTATCATTTAAACTGTGTATAATATACAATTTTTATATGTATAATATATACCCTAAAACTTTTTAAAAGATAATACAATAAAGTGATTAAGTTGTGGAGATCACAAATACAAATCTAAAAAGCAAATGAAAAATAAACTGTCAAAATTGCACATAAAATTTCCAGTGATATTGTGTTATAGTTGTTAGTTGCTGTCGAGTTAGTTCCGATTCGTAGCAACCCTGTGTATAACAGAACAAAACATTGCCCTCTCCTGTGCCATCGTCACAACCGTTGCTGTGTTTGAGCCCATTGTTAGACACTGTGTCAATCCATCTCACTGAGGCTCTTCCTCTTTTTTGCTGACCCTCTACTTTACCAAGCATGATGTCCTTCTCCTGGGACTGATCCCTCCTGATAATGTCCAAAGTATGTGAGACGTAGTCTTGCCATTCTTGCTTCAAAGGAGTATTCTGGTTGTACTCCTTCTAAGACATTCGTTCGTTCTTTTGGTAGTCCATGGTATATTCAATATTCTTTGCCAACACTACAAACAAAGGCGTCAATTCTTGTTCAATCTTCCTTAATCATTGTCCAGCTTTAGCATGCATATGAGACAATTGAAAACACCACGTCTTGGGTCAGGCACACCTTAGTCTTCAAGGTGACATCTCTGCTTTTTAACACTTTAAAGAGGTCTTTTGCAGCAGATTTGTCCAATTCAATGCGTCTTTTGATTTCCTGACTGCTGCTTCCATGGGTGTTGATTGAGGATCCAAGTCAAATGAAATCCTTGACAACTTCAGTATTGTCTCTGTTTATCATGATGCTGCCTATTGATCCAGTTGTGAGGATTTTTGTTTTCTTTATGTTGAGATGTAATCCATACTGAAGGCTATGGTCTTTGATCTTCATCAGTAAGTGCTTCAAGTCCTCTTCACTTTCAGCAAGCAAGATAGTGTCATCTGCATATCGCAAGTTGTTAATGAGTCTTCCAACCAATCCTGATGCCCCATTCTTCTTCATATAGTCCAGCTTCCCGAATTATTTTCTCAGCATACAGATCAAATAGGTATGATGAAAGGATACAACCCTGACGCACACCTTTGCTGACTTTAAACCACACAATATTCCCTTGTACTGTTCGAATGACTGCCTCTTGATCTATGTACAGGTTCACATGAGCACAATTAAGTGTTCTGGAATTCCCATCCTTTGCAATGTTATCTATAATTTGTTATGATCCACACAGTCGAATGCCTTTGTATAGTCAATAAAACACAGATAAACATCTTTCTGGTAGTCTCTGCTTTCAGCCAGGATCCATCTGACATCAGCTATTATATCACTGATTTCACATCCTCTTCTGAATCCAGCTTGAATTTCTGGCAGTTCCCTGTCGATATATTGCTGCAGCCGCTTTTGAATTATCTTCAGCAAAATTTACTTGTGTGTGATATTAATGATATTGTTAGATAATTTCTGCATTCGGTTGGATCACCTTTCTTGGGAATAGGCATATATATTGATCTCTTCCAGTTGGTTGGCCAGGTAGCTGTCTTCCAAATTTCTTGGCTTAGATGAGTGAGCACTTCCAGTGCTGCCTCTGTTTGTTGAAACATTTCAATTGGTATTCTGTTAATTCCTGGAATCTTGTTTTTCACCAATGCCTTCAATGCAGCTTGGACTTCTTCCTACAGTACCCTCAGCTCCTGATCATATGCTACTTCCTGAAATGTTGAACATCGATTAATTCTTTTTGGTATAATGACTCTGTGTATTCCTTCCATCTTCTTTTGATGCTTCCTGCGTTGTTTAATATTTTCCCCATAGAATCCTTCACTATTGCAACTCAAGACTTGAGTTTTTTCCTCAGTTCTTTCAGCTGAGAAATGCCGAGCATGTTGTTCCCTTTTGGTTTTCTATCTCCAGGTCTTTGCATGTGTCATTATAATAGTTTGTCTTCTCCAGCCTCCCTTTGAAATCTTATGTTCAGCTCTTTTACTTCATCATTTCTTCCTTTTGCTTTAGCTAAACGTTCAAGAACAAATTTCAGAGTCTTTTCTGACATCCTTTTTTGTCTTTTCTTTCTTTCCTTCTTTTTAGTGACCTCTTGCTTTCTTCATGTATAATGTCTTTGATGTTATTCCAAGTACATAACACATGTTATATATGTTATAATACAGTTATATCCCCAAAAATAGCACCAGACTTGAGTTAAAAACAAAACAAAAACACAGTTTTAAGTTTTGGCTGTCACTTACTAACTCTATGATGTCACAAAGCAGGTGGTAATATCTCTATTTTGTAGATTAGAAAACAAAGTTGGGGAGTTTCAGAACCTCTGTATTCACTATATAGGAGAAACCAGGTTCATTTTGAGGCTTTGATTTATTTTGACAATGTTGGCTTTGATAGAAAGGTGGCATGGTGTAGTGAAAAGAATGGGGTGTGAAATCAGACGGACTTCTAACCCAGTCCTTGCTCTACCTGTGGGAAATTCAAAGGCCATTCACTTTTCTGAATCTCAGTTTCCCCACCAGTACATTAGGAATAATAATACCTACCTTTAAGAGCTATGATGATATAATACAAGCAATGGATCTCAGCACATGGTAGTGATGAGTGTTATTATAATGCCAGTGTAGACTTAATACCTATAAGAGTGGTAACGAAGAGTTTCAAAGTCATTTAGATTAACAAATATTAGCTTTTGGGGGGAGGACTCTGACATTAGAAGTTGTAAAAATAAAAATGATACAGAACCTTATGGTTTTCCTATTTAAATAGCAACAAAGATGTTACCTAAAGATATTCTCTTGAGAATAAGGAATATGAATGTAAAATAAATCAGCAAAGTTAGGTTTGTTCATTCCTTCTGTCTTAGTCATCTAGTGCTACTCTAACAGAAATACCACAAGCGGATGGCTTTAACAAACAGAAGTATATTCTCTCACAGTCTAGTAGGCTAGAAGTCCAAATTCAGGGCATCAGCTCCAGAAGGAAGGCTTTCTTTCTCTGTCAGCTCTGGAGGAAGGCCCTTCTCATTAATCCTCCCCTGGACTAGGAGCTTCTCCACACAGGAATCCTGGGTCCAAAGGACGCACTCTTCTCCCTGCATTGTTTTCTTGGTGGTATGAGGTCCCCCGTCTCCCCGCTTGCCTCTCTCTTCTATATCTCAAAACAGATTGACTCAAGACACAGTCCAATCCTGTAGATTGAGTTCTGCCTCACCAACACAACTGCTGCCTGTCCTACCTCTTTAGCATCATAGAGGTAGGATTTACAACATATAGGAAAATCATATCAGATGACAAAATGGTGGACAATCACACAATACTGGGAATCATGACCAAGCCAAATTGATACACATATTTTTGGGGGACACAATTCAATCCATGACAACTTCATTCAACAAATATTTCTGGAGCATTCGTGTCCACGGATTATGTTAGAACAGAAAAAAATTTCTAGTCCCTGCCTGCAGAGTCTAGTGGGTCAGAGGATCAAAGATCACACAAATAAACAAAGCAATAGCTGTGAAAGAAAGGTATGTATGAGAGCTTATAATAATAAGAATTAACTATGGAAATGAGGGTAGGCTTCCCAGAGGAAGTAATGACTGGGATGAGCCAAGAAAGAACAGGAATTCATTGTGGTGGAGGTGGTGGCCAGGGGAATTGCTAATGACAGGGGCAACAGCATATTCAAATGCCCTGATGTTGAAGGTAACACTGAGTTGGGGCAACTGAAAGAAACCAGCCAGTGTGACTGGAACAGAGTAGGAGAGAGATTGAAGGAAAGGGAGAGGATATGCTGGTGAGGGTTGGGGAGTAGGTGTGAATGAGAATAGACTGGATGGAACTGGAGAGGTAGGTATAGGCCAGACAAGAAAGGAAGTGCATGTAGGCCATGGGAAGGTTTTGGGGTTTTATACCAGAACGATGGGAAGCTACTGGCATTTTAAGCAGGGAACTGAAACAATCATTGGAATGAAGGAGGAAAGAAAAAGACCATCAATTAGTTATAACTCTAAAAATTTCATTAGGAAATGGAATGAAAGATCTTTGGAGCCACACTTCTTTGCTCACCTATATGTGGCTGTGCCAAGAGTGGCCCAGTTCTCAGTTCCCAGCACCAGCTGGGTGCATCCATGCTGTCACACTGCAAGCTCAGCTCTGCCTCTGACAGTACAACCGAGATGGGCCCCCTGATTTGTAAATCCTCCCCCTACTTCCCCAACAACAGCCCGTGAGACTTAAGCCAAGCTGGTGATGCACTTGATGATGCAGGAAACATAACTGAATACATTTTACTTCTTTGCAGCCAGAGTAAATGATTTCTTCATTGTTGAGAGTAAAAACCAATTTGTCAGTAAGTGAAGTAGATATGATTCAAAAGAAGCAGGAGGACACTGAGAAATGCAACATATTGTGTCTTTTCTGTTCCTGATTGCATTCATTACAAAACAGCTTCCACAGAAGGCCACATTCCCCCTCTGAAGTTTATGGTACAACAAACATGTTTCAGATTCTCAGTGTCTGTGGCCCTACATAGCTCCAATTCTTTTCTTATTAGCAACATTGTTGAAGTATAATTGACATACAATAAATGGTACATACTTAAAGTGTACAATTTGCTAAGTTTTGACATGAAATCATCATCATAATCAAAATAATGAACATGTCCATCACTGCCAAAAGTTTCTTCCCACCCCTTGCTGTCTTGATCTGCCCTTCTTCCACCCCAAACAATTCACGTTTAAATTTAATCATTATTTTAATCAAAATTCTGGTAAGATTTTTAGATCATTTAGAATAAACCACTACTAGTTGCCATCAAGTCAATTCTGACTCATGGCGACCCCATGGGTGTCAGAGTACAACTGTGCTCCATAGGTTTTCAGTGGCTGATTTTTCAGAAGTAGATCACCAGGCTTTTCTTCCAAGGTGCCTCTGGGTGGACTTGAATGCCCAACCTTTTATTAGCAGCTGAGTACGTTAATAATTTGCATCACCGAGGAACTCCATCAGTTGGAATACAATCTCTAAAAGACTCTTTTGGATAAATTCACTGTAAATGTCTACCATGCAGATGAAAGTCACTCACTTTGAACAAAATGTGTTTCCTTCCTCAGGGGTTTTAAATCTTTGGGAATAATTTAGTTTTTATAAAAATCCCATGACTTGAGTGTGCTGCTGGGAAGGAAAAACCATAACCCCAGGTTCTGTGGTTCACTCCTTCATGAATGTTTATATCCACCTTTCAGATCCCGATTGTGATGAAGAAGAAGGAACAGTTTCTACAGAGGGCACCTCTGTTCAGAGCATTGAACTAGTCCTCCCTCCTCATGCAAATCATCATGGAAATACATTTGGTGGCCAGATTATGGCTTGGATGGAGACAGTAGCTACTATTTCTGCAAGGTTCGCAGCTTTGACCTTTGCATGTGATTTGGGGACAAGCACGGAGACATTAGAAAGAGCCCCAGATCCAGTTACGGGGCTAGTTAAGGAGACAAAGAAAGGACTGAGGGAAATGTGGCGTTTTATCAAAATAAGAAAACTACAAATCGTTTACCTGTTTACTTTAGAATTGATCTGCCCTTTTTGTTTGAAAGTAAATGTTTCAGTCTTTGGTTCAAAAATAAAAATGAAATGACAGTTCTGATATTTTATTCTGAATTATGGATGCTGATCTGGAGACACTGCAACTCATTGTAAAGATAGTGTATGACAAATTAGATGCAGCCATAGAAGACAGACTTTACACTTAAAAATAGTCAGTCTAGTTACAAACCTTTTTAAAGGCAACTCATACAATTAGATCGGAACTTTAAAGTTATTGTTTAGAATCATTATGGTCAAAGTCTTAACTGAAAAATAAAGGGGAAAGAAAGGAGTACTTAGAAGAATACTTTTAAACTCTCCTCAATTTCAAGAAGGTTATTTTATTCTTAATGGAATCTTGAAGATAACTGAGCTGCTTTAAGAAACACTGTGTACTCTGAAAATGCATTTGAGCAGGATCTGCCCTTCTGACAATTTTTGTAACCGCTGAAAATTATTAGGGTTTTATTTTCCCCAAATTAAAAGAATTTTATTATTAATATGCATGTAGTTATAACTATAGTTAGAAACCTGTATTTATCCTTCCTATGAAATATGCACAAATAAGGGAGCTTGTTTCTAAAATGATACTGTCATTCTTAATGACAATAAAGCATTTGAACATGTTCTATTGTAAAGGCTTACAATGTAATTAACTATGGCTGAGTCTGTTCACTTAATGTTGACAATTCTTTAGAGTAATTGAATGACTACAGTAGGAATCTAAAATGTAGAAAATTATGGAAGTAATTTTCTTAGATAAATATTCTTTATAACTATTTCAAAATTTTACACACACAAATGTGTATCTCATAGCCTTTCAGGCTTTGTTCAGCAAGCAATCCAGGGTATTTTTCTGTGGGGGAAAAAATCAGTCTTTTCATACGTGGGCAAGTTCAGTTAACTCTCAGATTGAGGAATCAGTGTGAATGGCACAAGCTGGCAGTTACCTTCACGTGTGCCCCACTCCACCCCAAACACCCTTCCTGTTACTGTGCTCAGGACCCATCAGGAGGAATAACCAAACAAACAAACCAAACCTGTTGCCTCTGAGTTGATTCTGACTCCTAAGGACCCTACAGGACAGAGTAGAACTGCCCCATAGGGTTTCCAAGGAGCGGTTGCTGGATTTGAACTGCTGTCCTTTCGGTTAGCAGCCAAGTGCTTAACCACTGCACTACCAGGGCTCCATCAGTAAGAATATGACCCTCAAATTAGAACAAAAGTTACTGGTTTGTTGTTCGGAGGGACCTCCATAGGGGACAAGACAAAGGTAGGACTGTCACCACAGAGCAAAGTAAAAGCACCAGCATCTTGTAAAGACCCCACTGCTTGGGGAGATGGTATTTCCCCTCAAATATCTGCAGATAGTGTGTGGAACCACTCTCAGCACAATCCAGTTATTTATTTCACTTTTGAATGTAAAGACATGTTTATTTAGAAAGCAAATTTAGTAGTTGCCTATTGCATCCATTAAATGAATCAGCAGTTCACAAAAATATTTTGGAGAATGATCGCTTTCTTCTCTCTTTCTCTTTCCCTTTGTTTCATCAGCCGCCTCTGTGGAGGACGTTGTCTTCTGAAGTCTGTGGACATGTTTAAGTTCCGAGGACCATCTACAGTTGGAGATCGTCTTGTCTTCAATGCCATTGTCAACAGCACATTTCAGACCTGGTAAAGTGTGTGTAGGGCTCTTAGGATTCTTGTTGTTGTTGTTAGTTGCCACAAGTCGATTCCAACTCATGGCAACCCCATGTGTGCAGAGCAGTACTGCTCCATAGGGTTTTTAAGGCTGTGACCTTTCGGGAAGCAAATCGTCAGGTCTGTCTTCAAAGGAGCCTCTGGGTGGGTTCGAACCGCCAGCCTTTTGGCTAGTAGTTGAGTGCTTAACCATTTGTACCACCCAGAAATTCCTTAGGCTGCTATAAACTAATTAAACTTGCACATAAATAAAATTTTTATTTTTACTTCAATCCAGGGATGAGTACAGGCACTACTCAGTAACCAAGCCTCTGCCAATTTTTTTCCCCCTCAAAACTGCCCTCAATCTTCAAAATCAGTAGACACACATTTTAATTCCTTTTTCTGCCTGTGGCCTCCTCAAGTAAATTGTGAGGGTTGACTGTCTCATAATGAGCATGACTATATGTCCTAGTTTGCCCAGGACATCCCACTTTGTACCTGTCCTTCTGATAAATTATAATGTAGTTATAAGTTAATAAAGGAGCTCTGGTGGCACAAACAGTTAAGCACGTGGCTGATAAACAAAAGGCTGGAATCCACCCAGCAGCTCCTCAGGACAAACACCTGGTAATTTGCTTCCATAAAGATTACAACCAAGAAAACCCTATGAGGTAGTTCTACTCTGTCACATGGGGTTGCTATGAGTCAGAATCAACTCAGTGGCATCTAACAACAACAACATAAGCTAAAATATTTTGTTAATAAATATTAACTTACAAGTGTCCCAGTGACTGGTCAGCCAACTCATAATGGACCTGTCATTTACCACCATAAAATGCAAAGTATTTCTCATTTATTTTTATAATCCTTATTACACAAAGAAAAGATTTAATTTAGTGGGTTTTTTCTTTTTAAGTATAAAAGAGGATATGGTTCTTATCTAATTTCAGTGTTTGATTCTTTTTTATTACAAAATTACTATTTTTAGGTAAGAAAACTTTAATCCCACCCTGTCACCACTCTTACCAAAATATATTCATGAATATATAAAGACCCAAATGGCGTTTTCCTACTTGTGTATGGGAAGTAAAGTGGAAATGTTCCCAAGGGCTTGTGCAGACAGAACCATTGACCTGATAAAATGGGTTTTAATAATTGCACAGATTTGCAGACGACAAGGAAGAAGAACGAGGTGCCCTCATTCTCTTGGTTGCTCTGAGGTGGTGGTGTTGGTGGGTAGGAGGGCCTGTAGGTGCTCTGGCTCTCTGTGCCCACAGCCCTGTGTGGTCCTGTTGCAGTGTTGAAGTTGGAGTGCGCGTGGAGGCCTTTACCTGTCAGGAATGGTCTGAAGGCTGTGGCCGGCACATCAACAGTGCTTTTCTTATTTATAATGCCATTGATGATAAGGACGAGCCTGTCACATTTCCCAGAATCAAACCCATTTCAAAGGTCAGTTATTATCACCTGAGGTTCAATAATCAGACCACTTATTCTGGGGGAAGCTGTGGGTACAGATGCTCTTCCCAGAATCTCCTCGCATCATCAACAACCTCTATGGCTATGTCCCTTTGATTTTCTTCCTTTTCTGCATCATAAAGTAAAATAGACCTTTTTTTTCACAGTGATCATTTGTTGAAATGATGTGGGCCCTTAACTTCACCTCTACTTGGCCATGCATTCCTGTTAGTGGTGTCCCCTTTCTGACTCCCTCTCTCACTTCTTTACACCCAGTTCTCTGTGCTGCTGTACATTTATCTGAACTGTATCTCTTTCCATCATTCTGGATTTGTGTTAGTGCCATCTTTCACCTTTTCTAAAAACTCTATAGTGAGATATATGCATAATTCTGGTTAACAGGAATGATAACTGTCCACTTTAAAACAAAAACTGAAACAACTCTAATAGTAGCACTTTTATCCATGCATCTGCCTTGTGGGTTCAGCCAAGGCAACTCTGAATGATGAGGACACTTGATGTAGCGCCAAAGCATCCCAATTAAACCTCTCAACTGACTTAAGAGAGCACTAAATTATAAGAAATATATTGATTTTACTTTGTTTTTTCATTAAAGGATGATTTTAGAAGGTATCGTGGAGCAATTGCACGCAGGAGAATTCGCCTTGGCAGGTAAGGGATATACAGGTAGTCCCTGACTTACTACAGGGTTCCATTCCAACAACTCTGTCCTAAGTCAGTTCTGATGTAAGTCACCTATCTCTCTTTTTTTTTAAGTATTCATTAGTATTCCCTTTTTTAATGAGTATCTTTAAAAACCCAATTATTATTTGCCTTTGGGGGTTGGAAACATTATACGTAAACTTACAGGCGTATTTTAATACATACATACATAAAAAATACACAAATCATAAAAATTTACTCTGACAATGAGAAGGGTTGGACAATGTTGGCATTTTGTCAGTTGCAGTAATAACTCCACTTGTGGAAGGTGTTGGATCATCTGGATTATTCCTGGGAATGGGGCTGGTGTTTCTAGTCAGAAAACTAGTGAGAGTAATCTGTATGGTCCTTTTCTTTCTTTCTTCATATACTTTGCGGTAACATCTCACTGCTTCCTGAATCTGCTATTGACTTTAGCAAAACGATCAGCCGTTGGGTGCATGTTGTCAAGCGACTGAAACCCTTGATTTAGTTTAGAAAAACTAAAGCTAATCCTTTCAATGTAAAATTTTTGACAACTTCTCCCCTTTCTCTTCCTCATTATTTCTTTCTTCTTCAGCCTTTTTTCCTCTTGAAAATCCACTAAGTTCTGATCTGTCAATTCCTCTTCTTTGTGATCAATGAACTGTTCTACATTGTCCATATCAAGTTCTAAGTTCAGCGTTCTTGCCATATGGACAGTTTTTCCACTGATCTCTTTCATCATATTATCTGATCAAATGCTTGGAGCATATTCACATAACTTAGCAATTTTTTCCAAATCACCTGCGTGCATTTTCCCATAACTTCCTCCAGGAAGGTACAATGTTCTGGATACACTGAAGAAAATTTTAATTCTTCCAGAAATCACATAATGTACCATACTTCCATCTGTTGTAGCTATTGCCTGAGCAAACATAGCCTGTAGATGGTATGCCTTGAAAGTGGTAATTGCACCTTGATCCACAGGCTGAATCACAGCTGTTGTACTGTGAGGTAGATACACCACTTTTACGTCTTGATTTAGATCATCTATGTGAGGAGGATGTCCTGGGGGCATTATCAAGTAGCAGCAGAGTTTTGAAAGAAATGCTCCTTTCAAGGCAGTAGGTGCACACTTCTGGGATGAAACATGCTGCAACATTATATGTAATACATATTAGTAATGATAAGATGTATTAAAAAAACAAAAACAGATGGTCATAAGTGTGGTTTATCATAACTTGGATACATGGTAAGTCAGGGACTACCTGTAAGGTATAAGAAGTTTATGGAATCTTCTGTTATCTGACATATTACATAACAAAGGGCTCTCTCTGGGTCTCCATATTATATACAGATACAGAACAAGAAGTTCTAATGTTCTCTGAGGCTGCGATGAAAATTATTCTTCTTGATTGTTCCACCAGCAAAAGCAGCTTTTTAATACTACTCATTCGGTTCAAGAAAAGGCCATGGTTATTATTGTGTGTCAAATGCAGAGAAGAAAACTCTTATTTAACATTGATTTTTTTTCCAGAAAATATGTTATTTCCCACGAAGAAGACATTCCACTTTTCGTGCACTGGGATATAAACAACCAGGTGACAGTTTTATGATTTGGAGCTCTTCATGTGAAAATCACATTTTAAAAAAAGCTGAAATACCCTTGTTTAACTGAATCAGATCATGTCTACACAGGTTAGCTGAAAAGGTGAATGATATCCACCAGTCATTTCAAAATGAAACAATTCCAGACTTTCAGTAACTGGTTAGTAACCAGTTGCATAACTGCCTTTTAAATTATACCTACAGTTCCCAAACTACAAACATAGGATCTCTGCCATCGAATGCATTCAAGCAGCTCTATACATTGAGGTCTCTTGTTTTATCATAATTTGTGCTTAATACCATGCTCATAGGCTCGTATTTTTACAGAACAACAAGATATTAGTCATCTTAAAGTTTTAGACCATAAAAATTAAAGGGAAATCCAAGTTTATTTATTACATGTGGATTATAAACCATACTGAAGTACAGTCTGTCTTTGCTCAGGACACCAATGAAAATGATAGTAATTTCTAAGCATACAGTACTTATACTACCTTGTCTGAATTCTGAATTAAGAGTTTGAGATACTATGTTAGCTGCAGTTTAGTTCTAAACTCAGCATCAACATTTTGACTCAACATATACCTCCTCTAACAGTGTTCATTCTCTAAGCAGAAAACATTTAATCTCATATCTGTGTGTTGAACACCCAGCTTTTAAAATATTTGTATTTTAGGTGTCCCTGAGTAATGGCAATGTGGAAGCTCTCAGAAAACTGGCAGCTAAAAGTGGTTGGGAGGTCACCAGTGCTGTGGAAAAGGTAGGAAGTGTCCAGGTATATACACAACCCCTTGTCCATCACAAATGGTTCTGCTGCTTCTACTGCTGCTTTTTAAAAAGTTAAAAAAAAAAAAAAAATCTTTTGAGGAAACTATGTCCAAGAGCCAAGCATCTGTCCAGCTCTGTCTGTACTACTCCACGCTGGCTGATTGGGGGGCCCTCAAATAGCTGTACATGTTCCTGCTCCTGAGCCTAGGTCCTCATATTCTACCTTTCATTCTGTTCTCCATCTATCCAAATCCTACCAGGTCCTCGGAACCCATCACAAATGCTTCTCAATAAAGTTTCTTTTCTCACCTCTCTCTGAGGAAAATTCTCCCTCTAGGAATTCCTTTAGCAATTATTTCATTAAAATTAATTTGTCATGGCACAAATGGTTAAGCACTTGGCTACTAACTGTAAGACTGGTAGTTCAAATCTACTGAGAGGCAACTTGGAAGAAAGACCTGGTGATCTACTTCTGAGATCTCACAACCACTGAAAATCTATGGACACAGTTCGACTCTGACGCACATGAGTTGCCATGAGTTGGCATCTACTCAAGGGCAATTGTTTTTGGGTATTTTTGTTTGTTTTTATCCTGTGACATTTCTCCCATGGCTACCTTGAATTGATATTTAACTCTTACATAGTAATTTAACTTTCTGTACATGATCTTCTTTCCCTTACTAGATTAGAAACTTCTTCTAAAGACAAATCAGTCTTGTCTTGACTTTTTATCTCCCTTAGTACCTTTTATAGTGTTTTGCGTGTGTTCAGCAGTAAATAAACATATATAATTTGGATTTTAATTGTGTCTAATTTCAGAGAGCCTTTGAGGATGGTGCCCACACTCAATAGACGGGAAGCTCAATGAGGGCTATTTTTCTTGCCACTGTATTCCTGGAATTTCATAATGCCTGGCATTCAGGAGACGCACAATAATGTTGGCCCTTCAGCTGTGTTTACGTTTCAGGGTGCACTATTTTTCATCATCAGTGAAGCAGTAGCCCCTAAAATAGGGTGACCTTATGTCCTAGTTTCTCTGGGAAGGTTCTGGTTTACACCTGTTGTCCCATCATAATTATCAACAGGCCTCAGTGTCCCAGGTTGGATGACAAATTACATGATCACCTTTACCTGAAATCTAAGAAAATTCAGATACTACTTCATTGATTCTTTTCAACTCTGATGCTGACCTTCTCTGTGTGCTTTGTTTTCGATTGTTTGCTTTTATTGTTTCTTTGTCCTCACTAGTGAAGTCTTTGAAAGGCTTCCTTATTCCTCTGGATCTAGTTAGGTCTCCGTCTGTACTTTCTTCGGCAGCACATTTAACATTACTAAGTTATTTGTTTCTCTTTACTTCTCGTAGTAGATATTTCAAGACTTTGTTTTTAACAATATAATGTAAAATCTTTTATATTACTAATATAAAATCTTTTACTAATATAAAATCTTCTTGCATCTCAATATTCATGAGCACAATTGGAAAAGACAAACTCATGTATGGAATTAATTTAGTGAAGCAAAGTTGGAAAGCCATCAATAATTGCTTCTTAATTTTTGTGCAGATGCTTATTAGAGAATATTGTGTAATTAAGGAAATATTCTTACATCATTTTGGTTGAATTTAAATTCCTCCTTTTTTCAGATTATATTTATAACAAAAATTGGATTTTTCCTTTTGACTTATTTGCCTTTCTCTTCCACTTTTATAGCGTTTATATGTTTTTAATTTAAAAATCAGCATTCTTATTTTTTCTGTTACTTTTTAATTGAATAATTCTTACAACACTGTTGTCTGTTAAGTTTCGTACTTATTTCAGGCTTTGAAACCTACACTTATTCTCAATATAAATTAATTAGGCAAAAGTATAAGCCTTCTGGTATCTGTAAGGAAACTGGATAGTGTTATTTTAATCCATATTTTATTTTCAATGTATAATGAAGGAATTAATAATAGTAGTAATACAAGGAACAAAAAGATGTACCGTCATCTTAAAGAAGCTTGTAGTCTTTAAGTTTATAGTCTATGGATTACACTTCAACATAAAGAAAACAAAAATCCTCACAACTGGACCAATAAGCAACATCATGATAAATGGAAAAAAGATTGAAGTTGTCAAGGATTTCATTTTACTTGGATTCACAATCAATGCCCATGGAAGCAGCAGTCAAGAAATCAAACTGCATATGGCATTGGGAAAATCTGCTGCAAAAGACCTCTTCAAAGTGTTCAAAAACAAAGATGTCACTTTAAGGACTAAGGTGCGCCTGACCTAAGCTATGGTGTTTTCAGTCACCTCGTATTGCATATGAAAGTTGGACAGTGAATAAGGAAGACAGAAGAAGAATTGATACCTTTGATATGGTGTTGGTGGAGAATATTGAATATACCGTGGACTACCAAAAGAACAAACAAATCTGCTTTGGAAGAAGTACAGCCAGAATGCTCCTTAGAGGCAAGGATGGTGAGACTTCGTCTCACATACTTTGTGCATGTTATCAGGAGGGACCCATCTCTGGAGAAGGACATCGTGCTTGGTAATATAGAGGGTCAGTGAAAGAGAGGAAGACCCTCAACGAGATGGACTGACACAGTGGCTGCAACAATAGGCTCAAGCATAACAATGATTGTGAGGATAGTGCAGAACTGGGCAGTGTTTCGTTCTGTTGTACATAGGGTCACTATGAGTAGGAACTGACTCCACGGCACCTAACAACAACAACATAGTCTATTTGGAAATCATTACAGATATACTTAAAACAAGAAAGAGTATTTTAAGGTAGTACATAAACAAGTGAAAAATTGTAGTGTTTAAACTATAAAGCTCAGCTCTTAGGCAATTCAAAGTAAGAGAAGACAGTTTCTTAGAGTGTCTGAGAAGAGGTGGTTCTTATAATAGTCCTTGTAGATAGCATAAAGAATAGATTGCTAGAGGGGTAAAGGTCTTACTAGCCAGTGGGTAGCTGGAGCCAAGTCCTGATGATGGAAAATTAGAATGAGGAGGAGACTGGCCTGACAGGAGTAGCTTTTCATTTAGAGAGTAGCTGAGAATGTACTGGAAAAGTTATGGTGAAGGCCAGAATGATGTGAGGCACCTGGAAATTTTACTCAGGACAAAACCCCAATACCAAAAACAGACGAGAGTGAAACCATACTCACTGAAGCTGGGAGAGGGACTGGGCCCAGAACTCCACCTGTCCAGCCCCTGTCCATGTGGTAAGCTCTCAGGCACCTCCAAGGAAATTTAGGGTTCCTCCCTGGCCTCTGTGAAAACAATTTTGTCCCCTTTGCATAATGTAGTGTCAATAGCATATTTGTCAACAGATAGTACAAAATTATAAAATTTTTGGACTTTGTATAAGACTTCCAAACCCATTAAACACAATTTTATTAGAACGAAAAAATATCATTAATAAAATGTTAGCAAGCCCCAGTAGACTTTGAGCCCACTTACTTTAAGCTTCATTTCATAGAATAAAAATCTCCAACCACCAAATGATGAAGAGAATTTGAAAGTAGTTTGAGTTGATTACGAAGAAATCTGACCTTTATTCTGCAGAGCATGAAGGAACTCATGTTCTTGGAGAGTTGGTATGCAGAATTTTTTTCATTAAGCAAAACCTGACATTTCTAAGAGTTTAAGGAGAGACAAAACTAATAGCTACCTTCCCTTGTTTGCTTCTTTTGAATCAGTGTTATTGATTTTAACAACAGGGCAATTAAAAAGACTTTCTTCAACCTACACCTTCAAGGGGAAGGATCAAAATATCATTCACTTATTCAATACTCTACTGGACACTGGATAAGTGTAGTGAGCTCTGTAAGGGCAGAATTTAATGGTGGCTACTTATAAAGACAGGAAAGAGAAAAAAGACCAAAATGGATGTCAAAAGAGACTCTGAAACTTGCTCTTGAACATAGTGTAGCTAAAGTGACCATAAAAAATAATGAAGTAAAAGAGCTGAACAGAAAATTTCAAAGGGGAGCTTGAGAAGACAAAGTAAAATATGATAATAAAATGTGCAAATACCTGGAGTCAGAAAACCAAAAGGGAAGAACACACTTGGCATTTCTCAAGCTGGAAGAACTGAAAAAAAAATTAAGCCTCAAGTTGCAATTTTGAAAGTTTCCATGGGGAAAATATTGAACAATGCAGGAAGCATCAAGAGAAGATGGAAGGAATACACAGAGTTACTGTACCAAGAAGAATTGGTTGACGTTCGACCATTTCAGGAGGTAGTATATGATCAACAACTGATTAAAGGAAAAAGTCCAAGTTTCACTGAAGGCATTGGCAACAAACAAGGCTCCAGGAATTGATGGTATACCAATCAAGACGTTTCAACAAACAGACGCAACGCTAGATGTGCTCGCTTGTCTATGTCAAGAAATTTGGAAGACAGCTACCTGGCCAAGTGACGGAAGAGATCCATATTTGTACCCATTCCAAAGAAAGGTGATCCAACAGGATGTGGAAATTATTGAACAATATCATTAATATCACACGCAATTAAAATTTTGCTGCAGATAATTCAAAAACTGTTGCAGCAGTACATCAACAGGCAACTGCCAGAAATTCAAGCCAGATTCAGAAGAGGAAGGACATGGAACGAGAGACATCATTGCTGATGTCAGATGGATCTTGGCTGAAAGCAGAGAATACCAGAAAGATATTTACCTGTGTTTTATTGACTATGCAAAGGCATTCGACTGTGTGAATCATAACAAATTATGGGTAACATTGCGAATAAGGGGAAGTCCAGAACACTTAATTGTGCTCATGAGGAACCTGTACATAGACCAAGAGGCTATCATTAGAACAGAACAAGGAGATACTATTCGGTTTAAAACCAGGAAAGGTGTGCATCAGGGTTGTAGCCTTTCACTATACTTATTCAATCAGTATGTGGAGCAAATAATCCGAGAAGCTGGACTATATGAAGAAGAACGGGGCATCAGGATTGGAGGAAGCCTCATTAACAACCTGTGATACGCAGATGACACAACCTTGCTTGCTGAAAGTGAAGAGGACTTGAAGCACTTACTGATGAAGATCAAAGACTACAGCCTTCAATACAGATTACACCTCAATACAAAGAAAACAAATATCCTCACAACTGCATCAATAGACAACATCATGATAAACAGAGAAAAGACAGAAGTTATCAAGAATTTCATTTTACTTGGATCCACAATCAATGCCTATCGAAGCAGCAGGCAAGAAATCAAACGATGTATTACACTGGGCAAATCTGCTGCAAAAGACCTCTTTAAAGTGTTCTAAAGCAAACATGACACTTTGAGGACTAAGGTGTTCCTGACCCAAGCCATGATATTTTCAATTGCCTCATATGCATGTGAAAGATGGACAATGAATAAGGAAGACGGATGAGAGTTGATGCATCTGAATTATGGTATTGGAGAAGAATATTGAAAATACCCTGGACTGTCAGAAGAACGAACAAATCTGTCCTGGAAGAAGTACAGCCAGAGTGCTTCTTAGAACGGAGGATGGCGAGACTTCATCTTGTGTTCTTTGGATATATTATCAGAAGGGACAAGTCCCTGGAGAAGGACATCTTGCTTAGTAAAGTAGGTCAGTGAAAAAGAGGAAGACCTGCAACAAGATAGACTGATACAGTGGCTGCAACAATGGGCTCAAAGACAGTAACAATTGTGAGGATGGTGCAGGACTGGTCAGTGTTTCATTCTGTTGTACATAGGGTTGCTATGAGGCGGAACCAACTCGATGGCACCTAACAACAATTTAGCTTGATGTTTGTTTTGGCTCCAGGAAAGGAAGCAGTAACATGTTTCTGCAGCCTGGGTAACAGCTTCCTGGAAAAGTACTCAGCCCAATATGCCATCCCTCTACTCATGGGGTAGCCAATGGTGCCCCAAGGCCAGAATCTGACTGAGACTGTGGAGTTAACCCTGGCCACCTGCCCTCAGCTCTTCTGAGATGGTAGACCCCCAGCAGCCTGGCCTAGAGCCATCAGTCTCCAAGGTTTGATAAGGTGACTTCCCTCGGGGTTTATGCTAATGAACCTTCTTCTATCCTCACTGTGCTGGGGTCAAAGCTTGGCGTGTCCATGCTGGCGTGAGCCCCACAACCTACTGGAGTTCCATTCATATTTTTCTTTCTGTTTCGTAAGTACCCACAGCCTAGATCGTGTCCTTCCTTGAAGGTGAGATTTACTGACAGGGTTGGCACTAAGGTCAATAGAAAAAGTAAAATAGCATAAGCAAATAGTCATTTCTTTACTTCTAAGCTGCTTTTAGTTAATTTCTCATTTCTTCATTCTCTTATTGACGACATTTGTGTTTAAATAAAGGATTTCTCTTTTGCAGCCTGATTTTTCCATCTGCTTGGTTCCTGCAGTGAAGTCTTAACCTCAAGTTTGTTTGTTTTCTCACAGCTTGTTGCCATGGGAATAATTATAAAATGGCATATTTCAACCCTAACTTCAAAGCACCCTGAAAGAGATGGAAAATGGGCAGGATAGAAATATGCTCTTAGCTGAACACATATCTCTGATAATTATCAAAAGCACAGTAGAAGGAAAGTTCAGAGTAACAAGTGATACATTAATGTTTAAGTATATGTCAAATGGCTCCCCTGAACAGGTCTCTTTTCTCTAAGGGAATGGTATATAATAGAAACCCAAGAATTGGCTTCCCAGAAGAATGAGCCTCTGTGATTTAGAAATGAAAAAATGCTTCGTGCTGAAGAAATATGGTGCTTCAGGGGCACTGTAGAGAGGTTGAGTTGGTTTTAGAGGTGGATGGCTTGCTTCCTTGGTCACCTTGGCACACCTGGAGACATATCTGACATCCTAGGAAAATGCCCTAGGCTATAACCTCGGTTCCAGGTTCTCCTGAGGGAGATGAGACCTAGCAGTCTGATGATATTTTCTGTTGTTCTTGGGTAGAGGCAAGGAAACATCACAACGAGAAAGAGAGAAAGGCTTATGCTCTTCATTTTTTATAAGAAAAACTGTTATGCAGTCATTAAATAGCCACCCTCAAGTCACATATTGTTTGGAAGACTCAGGACTATAACAGCTTGGTCTAGCTCTTGCCATCCATGTATTTAAAGTGAAATTGTTGCCATCTTAGCTTCATTTTACCCGAGTAGCAAGATGCCTTAGCTAACACAATCAATCACTGACTATATATAAATGTATATATTTATATATAAACATAAGTTTTTCTTTTGTAATTTCTTTTTTCTTTCAGACAAAAATATATACTTTGGAGGAGTACAATGTTTTATGTGTTTGGGTTGAAAAGCATGTGGGAAGACCAGCACACTTGGCGTATCATCTCTTGTCTGACTTTACAAAGCGACCTTTGTGGGACCCCCATTACATGTAAGAATAAACTAAAATTTTCTCTCAGTCAACCCTGATATCATGTAAAAGATGACCTCCACATTGTAGTTCATCTCTATTGCCCAAGGTATAACTCACTTTATTATTTATTAAAAAGTATTTATTTTTATTTTTATTTTTTTTTAATTGTACTTCAGGTGAAGGCTTACAGAACAAATTGTTTCTCATGAAACAGAAGTACACATGTTGTTTTATGACATTGGTTAACAACCCCACAACATATCAACCCTCTAACTTCTCAACCTTTTTTTTTTTTTGGTGAAAATACACATAGCCAAAGATACACCATTTCAAAAATTTCTACATGCACAGTTCAGTGACATTGACTACGCTCTTCGAATTGTGCTGTTATTTTCACTTAAGATGAAGGCTTACAGAACAAAATAGTTTCTCATTTAACAGTTACTACAGATGTTACCCTATGACAATGGTTAACAATCTCACAACACATCAACAATATCCTTACTCAACCTTGGGTTCCCTATCACTAGCTTCCTTCTCCCCTTCTGCTTTCTGGCCCTTGTCACTGGACTCTTGTACCTCATTAGTCTCATTTGGTTACCAAAGCCTCCACCGGACTGAGTCCAGTACAGCTAGATGGTGCCTGGCTACCACCACTGGCTGCTCTGACCAGGATCACAACAGAGGGTTCTGGACAGAGCTGGAGAAGGATGTAGAGCATAATTCTAACCCACGAAAAAAAGACCAGATTTACTGGCCTAAAGGAGACTGGAGAAACCCTTACAGTACGGCCCCAGACACCCTTTTAGCTCAGTGGTGAAGTTACCTCCGAGGTTCACTGTTCAGCCTGGGAGTGGACAGCCCCGTAAAAGTATTTTTTAAAGCTTGCTTTACACAGAATAATGCATCAGATGCTATTGAGAGACACAAAACAAAGAGTATTATAATCATTTATTTACCATCCACATTGAGTCGACATGCTTTACCCACATCTAGTGTAATCCTTCCAAGAACTCTTCAAGGTTGATATTGTTGTTGTTGTTGTTAGGTGCCGTCAAGTCGGTTCCGATTCATAGCAACCCTATGTACAACAGAATGGAACACTGCCTGGTCCTGCGCCGTCCTCACAATCATTGTTATGCTTGAGGCCATTGTTGCAGCCACTGTGTCAATCCATCTCCTTGAGGGTCTTCTTCTTTTTCGCTGACCCTCTACTTTACCAAGCATGATGTCCTTCTCCAGAGACTGGTCTCTCCTAATAGCATGTCCAAAGTACGTGAGACATAGCCTCATCATCCTTGATTCTCAGGAGCATTCTGGTTGTACTTCTTGTTACTATTCCCACTTAACTAGAGAGAGGTTCTGATACTTGGCAAGATTGCACAGGCAATAAAGGGACGGAACCCAGATTTGAATCCAGGTCAGGTTCTGAGTTCCACACTCTTGCACTCTTGTTTTGTGGAAGTGATTATCTCATAGTCCTTCTCTCTTCCCACTCTTGATATTTAACTGGCGGTTCATTGTTTTCCTGTGAAACAATACCTCCTGGTGAGAAGGTAAGAGAGGAAGCTGTGTGCGTACTGATGTGAAATGCATTTCTTCCTGCCCTCCCTGTCTGATCAAAGCCTCCTTCCATCTCCCTACATCTCTTACTTCCTGCATCCTTAACTCAGTCTTCTTCCTTTCCTGCAATGCAGAGCTAGCTACTTTGTCAACTGCACCAACAGTGACTGCTTGCCCTCAGGCCCAGCCCCCTTCTCCAAGGAGAGGGACATCAGCCTGAGACATAGCCACCACAACTACAGCACCATTCAGGGCCTCACGGATACCTTGTTGAAAGGGAAGGATTGGTGAGATGGGCTTCCTATTATTTTAAGCATTACCATGTATTTCCTAATCTTGACAAGGTAGAGCTTCATCTTTAAAACTCCTAAAAAGTACTGTGATTAATATCATCTAATAGAGGTGGTGCAGTGGTTAAGAGCTCGGCTGCTAACCAAGAGGTCAGCAATTCAAAGACACCAGCCACTCCTTGGAAATCCTGTAGAACAGTTCTTCTCTGTCCTGTATGGTCACTATGAGTTGGAATCGACTTGACAGCAACAGGTTTGGTTTTGGTTTTCACAGACAATTTAATACCACTAAAGTGAAATGTCTCTGGTGTCATGAGTTATATTGGCACAGGTGCTAGAATGACCCATCATGATTAATGCTATCATAATAAAACACTCTGAGAAAGAAGAAATACTTCAGTTTTCTTGCATCAACATCTGCAGATTCTCTATAAGTACAAAACTTTTAGGAAGAACAATGACTAAACTTTGGTGTTAATGTTTTTTAAATGTTTCTCCCACTATTCTCTATGTAACCCAACATTCCAGCCAATTTGAACTTGAATGAATGGAGGAATGCATGAATGAATTCTAATTCAGCTAATTTTTTTGTATACCTACTATGATTCAGGTACTGCACTAGATGCTTTCATTTAATCCTCACAATAACCCAGTACAGTATGTTTTATTGTCTATGTTTTACAGATGGAAAAAATAAAGCTGATGTAACATAGCTAGTAAGTGGCGATCTGGGATCAAAGGCAAGTTGTTTAACTCCAAACCTGGTGCTCTTTCCAATATACCACATTTCTGTACTTAATAGTCCCTTGTGGACTCTCTAGATAAGTCACTAGGAGTCAACATATTTTTTCTTGGTCCTCAAGAAAAATAATCTTGTAGAAAATAACGAAATGCCTTTCTCTAAAGTGTTGAAGACAATGACATTAGAGTCAGATGGTCACCATTCTGTCACATGCAGACTTATTCCTTCTGACCACACAGTTCATTTTAAAGATAGACTTTGAGAAGTGAAGCTGACTTTGAAGGGATAGTAGCTGAAGGAGTGAACATGGACGCCAATAATGAGATTGTGCAAGCCAACAAGAGAAGTGAATGCCTTATTATAGCAAATAGAATAGTACAGTCTTCCCCCCATCCCACTGTTCTATTTACATAGGTCCTGTAAAGTCATAGACTCGGTGGATGAAGACAATCAGATATATTACATCACCTGTCCTGTAGTGAATGGTGACAAACCGAAAGACTTTGTAGTACTTGTATCACGAAGAAAGCCTCTCAGAGATGGGTGAGTATATACAATTCAAGTGTTACATCAGTTTTATAGCATACAGTGTAAATGAAAAGTTGATATGAAAATAAGAAAGTCAGTATAAGCTTTTCTGATCTTGAATGGTGTTTATTTGATTTTTTTTTTCTAGATTGAACTTAAGCTATTATTACCAAAAAAAAAAAAAAAAAGAAAGTAATAATCATCATTTGAGTGCAAGCTGTGTGAGAAGCACCATGCAAGTTTCCTGAAGCAGTTCTCTTTCCTATTGCTCTATGCAGATGCAAAACTGATATTTAGAAAATCTTTAGAACATTCAATTATCAGTCAAAATGCATTGAAAGCCAAATAAAACACCATAAATTGAGTTAGAATCCACAAAGTAATGTTTCCTACCTTGGATGATTTGGGTTTAATTGTGTCGCCTATAAATATGTGTTGAAGTCCTAACCCCCAATACCTGTCAATGTGACCTTATTCAAAAATAGGGTCTTTGCAGATGTGATCAAATTAAGACGAGGTCATACTGGAATTAAGGTGGCCCTAATCCTATATGACTGGTGTCCTTATAAGAAAAGGATCCCTGAGGGATCGAATTATTGGGCTGAGGGCTCAGGACCATAGTCTTCGGGGACATCTAGCTCAATTGGCATAACATAGTTTATATAAAAAAGTTCTACATCCTACTTTGGTGAGTAGTGTCTGAGGTCATAAAAGCTTGTGATCAACCATCTAAGATACTCCACTGGTCTCACCCCATCTGGAACAAGGGAGAATGAAGAAAACCAAAGACACAAGGGAAAGATTTGTCCAAAGGACTAATGGACCACAACTACCACAGCCTCCACCAAACTGAGTCCAGCACCAATAGATGGTGCCTGGCTACCACCACTGACTGCTCTGACAGGGATCAAAATAGAGGGTCCTGGACAGAACTGGAGAAAAATGTAAAACAAAATTATAACTCAGAAAAAAAGACCAGACTAACTAGTTTGACAGAGACTGGAGAAACCCTGAGTGTATGGCCCCCAGACACCCTTTTAACTCAGTACTGGAGTCACTCCTGAGGTTCACCCTTCAGCCAAAGATTAGACAGGCCCATATAACAAGACAAGACTAAATGGGCACACCAGCCTAGGGACAAGAATGAGAAGACAGGAGGGGACAAGAAAGTTAGTAATGGGGAACCCAAGGTTGAGAAGGTGAGAGTGTTGACACATCGTGGCGCTGGCAACCAATGTCATAAAAAAATAGGTGTATTAATTGTTTAATGAGAAACTAATTTGCTCTGTAAACCTTCATCTAAAGTACAATTAAAAAATAATTACTTAATCAAAAAATTAAAAAAAAAAAAAGAGGAATAAGAGACACAGAAGCAGACACATGGGGGAGAAGGCCATGTGAAGGTAAAGGCAGAGATTGGGATGATATCTACAAGCCAAGGCATGCCAAGGATTGCTGGTAACCACCAGAGCTAGGAAGAGCCTTTGGAGAGGGCCTATCACTGCCAACACCTTGATTTTGGAATTGTAGTCTCTAGAACTAAGAATAAATTTCTGTTGTTTTCAGCTACCCAGTTTGTAGTAATTTGTTACATCATCCATCAGTCCTAGATAACAAATATAGTCAACTGCCAACATGTTTAAGGGAGATAATTTTTTAAATCTATCCAAATGTAAACAAGGCAGTGAAAAATAATAGAGGCAAGATTTCAGAGAAAACAGAAGCCCAGAAAGGTGAGCTTGGCATTTTGGGGTCATTTTCCCCTTAGGAATATTGGGTGATTCCAGAATAGGCAGCTGAGGTATAAGACTCTGATCATATTTTTTGACAGACTTATGGGAAGAGGAGGGATGGTTAACCCTCCACTCATGGGGTTTAGAACCCGTAGGAATACTTCCGAGGAGTAAAGGTGAGCTGAAACTGGACTGGCTCTCCAAGGGACTGACACACATTTTTTACTCACTGAAGATTCTGAAATTAGATTGAGATGATCCTAGAGAACTAGTTTCATAGCTGTATGCCAGAAGCAAATGTAAATTTCTCCAAAATAGGTCACTTTATACCTCAAATTATCTCTATAGCTATATGCCAGAATGATAATGTTTGACATTCACTCAAAAATAACCAGGCACACGGGAGACTTGAGAATGTAAATAAAAGCCAAGAGAAACAAAAGAAAATATAAACAGATTTATAGGGTCTCTAGATAATGGAAGCAGCAGTCAAGAAATCAAACGACATATTGCATTGGGCAAATCTGCTGCAAAAGACCTCTTTAAAGTGTTCAAAAACAAAGATGTCACTTTGGGGAATAAGATGCCCCTGACCCAAGCCATAATATTTTCAATTGCCTCATATGCATGGAAAAGCTGGACAATAAATAAGGAAGACCAAAGAAGAATTTATGCCTTTGGATTATGGTGTTGGTGAAGAATATTGAATATACCACAGACTGCCAGAAGAACTAATAAGTCTGTCTTGGAAGAAGTACAGCCAGAATGCCTCTTGGAAGTGAGGATGGCAAAAATTCATCTCACATACTTTGGACATGTTATCAGGAGACACCAATCCCTGGAGAAGGACATCATGCTTGGTAACATAGAGAGTCAGCAAAAAAAAGGAAGACCCTCAGTGAGATGGATTAACACAGTGGCTGCAACAATGGGCTCAAACATAGCAACGAGTGTGGGGATGGCTCAGAACCAGGCAGTATTTTGTTCTGTTGTACACAGAGTCGCTATGAGTCAGTCAGAACTTACTCCATGGCACCTAAGAACAACAACAAGATAATGGGATTATTAGACACAGCCTTGAAAATAACTATATTTAATATATTCAAGGAGGTAGATGATAAGATTGAAAATTTCAACAGAGAATTGAAAACTATAGAAAGAACAAAATAGAAACTCTAGAATTGACATAAATAAGAACTCAGTGGATGGTTTTAACAGCTGATTAGACATAGATGAGGAGAGAATTAATGAAATAGATGATAGGGTAAAAGAAAGTATACAGCTTGAAACACAGGTATAAAAGAACTGACAATATCAAAGATAGGATAAGACACGTAAGACATATAGTAAGAAAAACTAATATGCAGATTACTGAATGTCCATAAGAGAGAGAAAAGGGGACGTAAGTAACATTTAAAGAGACCATAACAGAGAATGTTTTTCAAACCTAATTAAAGACATCAAGCCCCATGTTTGAGAAGACCTACAAGCCCTAACCAAGATAAGTAAAATAAAACCACACAAAATCATACCATATCAAAATCACTGAAAAGGAAAGGAAAAAAATCTTAAAAGCAGTCAGAGTTTTTTTTTAAAAAAAGGCATGCGTAATTTAAAGAAAAAATGGAAGCTGAAAGAAAACTATTGTCAATTTTTCTATCCCCAGCAAAAACAGCCTTTAAGAATGAAGGTGAAATAAGGATAGAGTGTTTGTCACTAGCAAACCCATGCTAAAGAAAATAATAAAGGTTGTTCTTCAGGCAGAAGGAAAATGATTCCAGATTGAAGGTCATAGATGTAAGCACAAATGACAAGCAATAGAAAGAATAAATACATGGGTAGAGTGGAATGAATATTGACTACATAAAATAATAATAATAATATATACTTCTAATTAAAATCCACCCCATCAATAACATATAGGTCAGGAGCAGAATAAGTGAAGTTAAAGTGTTTTTAGGTTTTTGCATTGTCCAGGAATACATGAAAGTATGTAAGATTTTGTTATGTAAGAATCATACTGTGATCACTCATATAATGATTAAAATAATAGTGAAATTATATAACTATTAAACAAGTAGAAAGTGAAGTGCAATAATAAAACATATCCAGACAGTACAAAAGAAGTCAAGGGGTGGGGGATAAGACAGGTGGACAAATAGAAAGTGTCCCAGTTATCTATTGCTGCATAACATATTACTCTCAAAACTTAGTATCTTAAAACAAAAATTTGTTATTATCAATCCTGGTTCTGTAGGTTGACTGGGCTCAGCTGGGTGATTCTTGCTTGGGATCTCCTGTAATGTTGTAGTCATATGTCAGCTGGGGCTACAGTCATCTAAAGACTCAACTGGGCTAGACATCAACATGGCTGGCTGTCAGCTGGGACTGTTAATCAGAGTGTCTGTATATGGCCCCACCATGTGCATTGGGCTTCCCAGAGCATGGTGTCTAGGTTCAGAGAGAAAATGTCCCAAGAATAAGTGTTCCAAGAGGGAAGAAGTAGAAGCTACCAAGACAGTTAAGGTCTACACCTGGAACTGACCAGAATCATTCCTAGTGTCAGAGCTGACCTGTAGAAACAGTCCCACACATGTATGAGTGTTAATGTACTTGAATGTTCAGTGTAGTATCATTTATTGTGGCAAAATATATTAGAAATAAACTGAATGTCTGTCTTAGTTATCTAGTGCTGCTATAACAGAAATACCACAAGTGGATGGCGTTAACAAAGCTAAATTTATTCTCTCAGTTTAGGAGGCTAGAAGTCTGAATTCAGGGTGCCAGTTCTAGGGGAAGGCTTTCTCTCTTAGCTCTGAGGGAAGGTCCTTGTCATTAATCTTCCCCTGGGTCTAGGAGTTTCTCAGCACAGGGACCCCAGATCCAAAGGACATGCTCTATTCCTTGCTCTTCTTTCTTGGTAGGAGGCCCCTGTCCCTCTGCTAGCTTCCTTCTGCTTTTATCTCTTGTAGGGCAGTTAAGGGCAATGACTCAAGACACATCCTACCCTAATCCTGCCTCATTAACATAACAAACATAACCTAATCCTCATTTACATGACCTAATCCTGCCTCGTTAACATAATGGACAACTCACTCCCAAATGGGACCATAATCACAGGCATAGAGGCTAGGATTTATAACACATCACAAAATGGAGGATAATCGGATCACAAAATGGTGGACAACCACACAATACTGGGAATCGTAGTCTAACCAAGTTGACACATATTTTTGGGGGACACAATTCAATCCATGACAATGTCCTTCTTGTAAATTATGGTAGACACATACTACTAAATACCGTGCCATCATTAAAAAGGATGAAGTAGCTATAGATGCACTGATATAAAATTTCCTCCAAGATTTTTTAGGAGAAAAATCAGATTGTAGACCAATTCATAAAATGACCATATTTATGTAAAAATCTATATATGTACATTTGCTTACATAAATGTTAAATATTTAAGAAAAAGTCTGGAGAGA
Organism: Dugong dugon; assembly: GCA_030035585.1. NCBI lineage: Eukaryota > Metazoa > Chordata > Mammalia > Sirenia > Dugongidae > Dugong > Dugong dugon. The sequence continues at coordinate 85,962,076 of CM057460.1, read as the reverse complement.
TACACAACAAAAAGTTAACAGTGGTCAGCTCTTGAGTTGGGAGTAGGATTGGGGCTAGAGTGGATGAAAGAAAACTTTTATTTTCTAGCCTATAAGTTTCTGTATTGCTTAAGGACTTTTTAAAAACAAAAAACAAAAAAACACTGGCTATTATTTTTGTAATTAAAAAAGGAGAGGTCTGAAATTTCAATTCTTTAGGGCACAATAAAACTTCAGTTTGGACATTGATTTCATCTTTATAGAGTTAGGCAAAGTATTATGTAGTTCTTAGGACAGAGAACACCTGTGGTTCTTATGCCTATTCCCTATACTTGAATGTGGCCGTAGAGAATGTTTTCTAGTGCAGACCACTGATCTAGAAGATCTGTGTCTTCAAAGGTTCATTTCTAACTATATAAATAAATTGCCTTCATTTTAGTAATTTATTTTCCAACAAATGTTCTTCATTTCTTGCAAGAACTTAGAAAATGTCCCTTTAATCTTTCAGTGACCCTTACACAGTGGCAATGAAATCGGTTCTTCTACCATCAGTCCCACCTTGCCCACAGTACATCAGAAGTGAAATCATATGTGCCGGATTTCTGATTCACGCTACTGACAACAACTCGTGCACTGTAAGTCTGATGAAACATCTGTAGGCTAATTTGCACTTACAGATGTAGAGAAATCTCTTAATTTACCCAGATTTCCTAATTAGTTGTAATTCTGTGATGTGTGTCTGCACTGGGGGGAATCCTAAGGTCAACCTTTCAAATTTACTCTAGAAGGTCCCCAGAAGATTAGGGTCATAGCCTACCCTACTACCAATGAGATTTAGATCCCTGATTGAAAAAGCTTTCAGTCAATAAGACTGTAAATAAAAATATTATATTTTCTTTTTGAAACAGATATCCTACTATAACCAGATTTCTTCTAGCATTCTTCCTTACTTTGCTGGAAACATTGGTGGCTGGTCAAAATCCATTGAAGAATCAGCAGCCTCTTGTATACAGTTCATAGAGAATGCTACTGATGATAGGTTTATAAGCTTGTTTTAAATGTTAAATTTTCAATTATCTGTATACTTTTAATTCCAAGCACACTTACCCCTGACACTTGGCAAGCTTATGGGCTACAAAATAATATCAGCCTAATCAAAATGCAAGGAGCCCTGGTGGTGCAGTGGTTAAGCATTTGGCTGCTAACCAAAGGATCGACAGTTTGAATCCATCAGCTGCTCCTTGGAAACCCTATGGGGCACTTCTGCTCTGTCATATGGGGTTGCTATGAGTTGAAATCGACTTGACAGCAATGAGTTTTGGGTTATTTAAGCAAAATGCAGTTAGGAAGAAGTTAAAAATCAAAATGCATCTCAAGTCAAATGTCAGGGATTTGGATCATTTAGAAGAATTTTAAAATTCTGTTTTTGATCATCTTCGCTTCTGGAAAATTGCCTGTATACAACCCTGCATGTTCTGTAAAATGGTGCAAATTTGGTTAAAATTTCATAAACAATTTTAGGCTACAGGGTGTAACATGTGTTCTGTTGGAAGTTCTTATTTTATACAATCTAAAAGGATGATTTCCTACAGGTTTAATATGGCGTGGTTCCATGTGCAGTAGATATCTGTATGTCAGGAGCATCTGACAAGATGTATTACATGTTTCAGAGCTTTAAACTAGGAAGACATTAAAACATAATGTAATGCAATCAATTTTCATAATAGGACCTACTTTACTAGTGTCATTTAACATATATTCGAGGTGGCTGACCAATTTAGTATCTATTGCTATATATACACACACAAAGTACCTGCAAAATGTGATATTACAAAGAAAGAGAATATTAACTGAGCTCTTCTTTTAAAACCATTACATTAGCACTTTATTCCTTAGACTTCAACATTCATTATTCTACTCTGTGATTTGACTTAACTCATAAGGCAAACCAGCGTATGTCAAGTTAGCCTCCTCTGGAGGACAACCTTTTTAAAAGTTGGAGGACTTCTCCATAAAAGCTTAAGGTACTTAAAAGGTAAGACAATATCCTGCTATTAGTTTGCCAAATCTGTACCTCCATCTCCTCTCACACCCATACACATAGTCTAGGCCTGGCTATAATCATTTGTATTTTTCTATGTCAGCAGGTTTTCATTTATATAAACTTTGGGCTGTGCTCCAATTTTATGAATTAATGTTTATATACAATAAGAAGAGTGGCTATGTAGATTAAAATGATTATATATTCCATTCCAGAAGTAGACGGGTTTTTGAGAATATGTTTCAATTTTTTTTAAAGAGTGGAAAACAAGTTAGTAGCAAAGGAGTTACATTTCACTAAAATTTTGTATGCTAAATTTTCAGACCTTATCTACAACTGAGACACTTTGAAATGCTGTCTGCCTAGCCTAGCCTAGTTCTTTGAATTTATATTTTTTTGAAGCATTTTCCCAAACATTACAGAAACATCCCAAGGTTGAAGGAGTAAAATAAACTTAGCTGAATTTTTTTTTTTTAGACGTAATGTTGCCCTCTCTAATTTATACCACAGGCATAGTTCATACTTTGTGCTAGTATGGTAGCCACTAGTCTTATGTGGCTATTTACATTTAAATTAATTAAAATTAAATAAAATTAAAATTTTCAGTTCTTCAGTCAGACTAGTCCCATTGCAAATGTTCATTAGCCACATGTGGTCAGTGACTGTCATGTTGGACAGTGCAGAAGATATAGAACATTTCCATCTTCATAGAAAATTCTTATAGATAATATTGATGTATTCAATTTGTTCCAGTCTTATAATGCAGGCAGAACTGCTGTTTTCCCATCTTCATCTCTCTTTGTACCAAAGGCTACCTTTTCTAAAAGATTTTGCTTTTATGCCTCTGAACAAACAAAGACAGGGCTCATCCACTTGGCTCTTTCTTGGATTAGTCAGCGTGGCCTAAATTGAAGTGCTTACTCTCAAGACTACTAGACTTCAGAGACTTTGAAAGGCTATGGTAGAGGAAAAGATAGCCATGTATTCAGGCTCTACTTAGGGTATCCAAAAAAAGATTTGAAACCTTTTGTCTGAAACAATGTCACAACTGACTAAGGCACTGCAGTAGTAATACTCTACAACAACCCTTATGTTTGCATCCATAGCATACCAGCGAGGATGGTATCCCCATTAAGGATGGTATTCTTAGCTTCCTGTGCAGGCTTATTCATAATATATTTTTCCATTAAGGACAGTATTCTTAGTCTTCTCTGTGAGGGTGGTGAGACTTTGTCTCAAGTACTTTGTTATCAGGAGGGACTGGTCCCTGGAATAGGACATCATGCTTGGTAAAGCAGATGGTCAGCAAAAAAGAGGAAGATCTTCAACGAGATGGATTGACACAGTGGCTGCAACAATGGGCTCAAACATTGTGGGGATGGTGCAGGACTGGGCAGTGTTTCATTCTGTTGTACAAAGGGTCGCTATGAGTCGGAACCAACTCAGTGGCACCTAACAACAACACAACAATGGGAATACATCTGGTCATTCTTTCATTCATTCAAGAAGTATTTATTGAACACCTATTTTGTGCTAGACTAACTTCTAGCCACTGTGGGTTTATCAGGGAACAGAATTGTATTGATCACATCATGAATAAAATAGATTGAATAAACAATATTGATGTTTAAGGATAAGTGTTATGTGGAAAAATAAAGCACGATAAAGGAAATGATGATTCCTTGGGAGTAGGTGGAGGTGGTTGTTGGAATTTTAAATAGCATTCTTAGGGTGGGCTTCTGTGAATGACAACTGAGCAAAAATCTGAAGGCAGAGAGGGAGTGAGCCACAAGGATCTCTGGAGGTAGTATGTTTCTGGCAGAAGGAATAGCCAGGGCAAAGTCCCTGAGGTGGGAGTGTTTCTGGTGCATTCTAGAAAAATAGGGAAGCTGGAGGGACTGGAATAAAGTGAGACATAATTAAAGACAGCTGAATGAGAGACAGCCTTCCCCTCCTCTCTTTGGTACCCAGACTTTAGGTAAACTGTTGCTCTGAGGATAAGCAGCTAAGCTGTTCATCAGCGGTTACCCTCAGCCCCTAGAGACTAAGGACAGAGGAAACATAAAAACGTAGTCATGCTTATTTCTTCTTTTAGAATATCAAAGTATCCTTAAGGAACACTCAAGATTTCATGCCTTTCTTGATGGTAAGCATTTTCAAGTGATTCTAATGGGACTGAAAAGCTTTTTGATTAAGAAAGGAAGCTTATTCCTATTAATTCTTCCTGGTTTTAATGCTACCAGGTTGCTGATCTACGTTCAGTTTTTCTATCATCTCTTGTTTTAGAAGGTTCCTAGGAAAAAATGTGAAAATCGAGTAGGATATAATTGACCCTTGCCTTGTGCTCAGATTTAAGAAATAAGGAGCAATTTTAATAAAAATCTAAAGAAACCAGAGTGTTATTATATATACCGTCACATGGTTTTGTTCATATTTCTTATTGCACATCTCAGAGATAAACTAGGAAATTTTTATTGATATAAATATTTATAGGGGTAGTTTTGAAAATATATGTTGAAAATGTATGTGTAAAGCAATGTTTTATGGTTTAGAATAAATTATTAAAGTGCGAATTGTTATGTTTGTTCAATATTTACTTCACCCATTTGAGGGTAATGTAACTATTGGGAGAGGCAGTTCACCATGGGCCCTGACTGGTCTTGCATATTCTTTCTGAGTGCACCAAAATCTAAGACTTATCTGTCTTCTGATTCTGAGCAATTTCTATAACTAGCCCATAGGCAACTAAGTAGGTCAAGGTGAACATAGCATGAGTATGGTGTAACTGCTTGCACCTTGGGGGAGAGGGACTGATTGGCTTGTTTGCTGCTTGCTACAGCATTTGCTCAAAAATTGCTGAGCCCTGGGTTCCTCAATTGTGATGCAAACTTATTATATGTGCAGCATCCATCCAGGCCCATCTGGTCACTCCTGAGGGACCTGGAGGCCAAGGGAAGAGATACAACTCATGCTACTTGCTGTGCCATGTAATAAAGTCCTTTGTCTCTGAACTAGGAGTCTCATGTCTTCTACTAACATCCAGGAAATAGTAACAAGTTAACATATTAACTTATTAAGAATTTCAGACCCTTCACAATTCTTGATAGTAACCCATCTTCCAGATTCAAAAGTCAGAGAAATAACAGGTTAAATTTTCTTTCTAATTTTATACCTGCAAATATGAAGTACCATATAAAAAGCTATTCATCTGATGCTATCTTTCTCATCCCCATTTTGAAATACAACAATTTTAGGGGCATTTAACAATAAATTAGAAACAAATATTTATATCATTCTTACAGTGCAGTCCCCCTCTCCATTTCCTCCCATCTTTTCTCACCCATCTTAGATTCCATGGTTCATCATTATAATCACTCCCTGTAATTCTCTCTCCTTTCATTCAACTTGTCTGGGAAGATCCCAACCTTGATTAAATTATTCTATTCATCATACTTCACCCCTGCACTGAGCATCTAAAATCTGTAGACTGGTTTCACTAAATTCATGACCACAAATTTCAAAAGGACACTCAGCACTCTGATAATCTTACTACATTTCCCTGCATATTTGCTATTTCACACTGCCTCCTGTTCCTTTAAACTTCCCATGTCTTCTACCCTCCCTTATTTCATGAACTTTAGGAATATTTAATTAAGAAAATAGAGACTATTAGGTCTTCTCTCCTTTAACTATCTTGGTTCTCTTCTCAGGAGTTTCTTCACATCTGTTGGATTATTCCTATAACTACTAGTACCTTCTATCTTAAAACATAACAGAACAACATTTCATCTGACTCAGTTTCCTGAATCCGACCCCACCCCTATTCTAGTTATCTATAGATGTGGTCTTCACATCCTCATTTCTCTGTCCCAATCATACTTCCACTTCCACTACTCTACAAAGACCTCTCTTATCAGAATCGCCTATGTCCTCCACACTGCTAAATCCAACAGTCCTGTTCTTGACTTACTTAACCTCTGAGTAGCCTTTGATGAAATTGACTAGTTCCTTCATTTTTGCTTGGCTCGCATGATATTCTTGTGGATTTTCTCCTACCTCACTAATCACACTTTTTTTTAAAGCCTCCTTCTGTGGTTTTTCCTCCTACACCTGTCCTTGTCCTCTTCTCCTCTACCTCTTCCGTTCCTTAGTGAGTCCACCCAGTTTCTGAGTTTTAAAAACCACCCACTTGCCAATAACTCCCAAATTTATGTCTCTAGTCTTAAGCTGTCCTGAACTCCACACTTGGGTATCTAACTACCTGCTTGATATCGCTATTAATAGTTATCTCAGAGTTCACATCTCCAAAACAGACTGCTTAATTCTGCTGCCCTTCCCTCCATAAACTTCCCTTCCATCAGCTAATCCTATCAGCTCAATTTAAAATATATAATCAGAACCTGATCACTTTTAATCAACTACACCACTCACACCCTAATCAAAGACATCATCTTCTCTCATCTGGATTCTAACCTATCTTCCTGTTCTGCCTTGCTCCCTTCACTTTACTCTCAACACAGAAGTCGGATCATGTTACATTTCTCCTGAAACTCCCCAAACAATTTTGTATACAGAGTAAAAGCCAAAGTCTTACAATAGTCTACAAGGGCCTGTGTGCTACATTCAATTATTGTTCAGAAACATTCACTCACCACCATTCCCTATCTCCTTGAACACAGTGTACTTCTCTATCTCTTGTTTCTGGGCTTGGCCATGTGACTCATCAATGGAATGTCAGCAGACACGATGATGCAACCAAAGGCTTGAAAGTGTTTTTGCAAATGGACTTGCCCTCTTACATCTCTAACACTGTTGTGAGAAAAACCTGCCAGGGCCAGCCTCCTGATCCTACAAGTGGGATGAGAGAGACATGGAACAGAGTTGCTTAATCTGAGTGCAGTTTAGATTAGACAACCCCAAGCCCAGCTAAGATTAGCAGAGCTGCCCGGTAACCTCACCCTAGATTTCTGATCCATAGACATGAGCTAAATAAATGCCTATTATTACACACCTCTGAGATTCTGTGGTTGTTATGCGCCCAGTCCCTGCGTGCTACAAATGGTTAATGCACTGGGCTGCTCATCTAAAGGTTGGTTGTTTGAGTCCACCCAGAGGCACATTGGAAGAAAGACAGAAATGCACATAGATTTTTGTTTGTGGCAAGAGGGTGGACCCCTAACTGATCTTACCACTGAAAATAACAAACAAACCAAAAAATGGGGTAAATTTATTTTTAAATTTTTTAAAATACATCACTGAGTTTACAGGAAAGCACAGAATCTACACAAGCCAAATATTAAGTGAACGCAAGAGCTCTGGGAGACAAGCCAGCACTGAAGCTAGTTTTTACCTGAGGGCATCTGCTGACCTCTAAAGACTTTGAGCTGCCTGAGGGCTGGAAAATAAAGTTTAGGGTCCATCTAATATGGGCAGTCTAATATTTGCATCAGGCAGAGACTGAGAGGACTACACATTCAGTGTAAAGGTGAATGAGAAATAAACATGCTCCATAGGATGACACAGGAAGAAAACTCCTTGCCTGTCACCATTTTGACATGAGTGGCAGGGAAAAAAATGTCCCCTGAGAATTTGAAACCTTAAGTGTCCTCTCACCTGATTTTCAGCCTTCATTCCTATTGCTTATATGGTAGAAATGGCTCATTCCAAGCTGGAAGTACTCTGCAAGCAACTGGCAGAAACTTAAAACAATCCATCCTGGAAACACTCAACTTTAACCTAGCTCTCTAAGAATTCATACAAATTTCAAGGGGCCGGACTTCACAATCAGAAACCACACAACACACAAAATAAGACATTATGAATAAATCTGCAACAACAACAGGTAGTAAATTGGCCCTGCGAAGATTTCAGATTTTGCAGTTGTTAAATACAGAATGTAAACAAGTATGCTTAATATGTGTGATGGTTACAGTAACCTGGTTACTATTACCAGGTTACTGTTATGAGTCCACTTGGCCAGGCTATGATTCTCAGTGGTTTGGCAGACACTATGTAATCACATTCCATTTTGTGATCTGATGTGAGCAGCCAGTCAGTTGAAACCTGAGTTTTCCTGGGGTTGGGATCTGCCTCCAGTGTATAAATGGATGTTCTGGCAAAGCTCACTCTCTTTCTCAACACTATACTGACTTCTGGTTCTGGGGACAAAAGCCTGCAGAAGTCTCTGGCCTGCTGCCTGACCTGTAGATTTTGGATACACCAACCCCAGCAACCTGCGAGCCAGCAAAGGTCTTCAGTCTGTGGCCTGACCCATGGATTTAGGACTTGCCAGCACCCATAATCGTGTGAGCCATTTTCTTGAAGTAAATGTCTCTCTCTCTGTATTTATATATATTTATATACACTTCACTGGTTTTGCTCCTCTAAAGAACCCAAACGAAGACAATATGTTTAAAGAAATCAGGAGAAAATTGAAAAATTGAGCAAAGAGCAGGAGACTATTTAAAAAAAAATAAACAGGTTTGAAAAGTAACCAACCGAAATATTTAAAATTGAAAAATACAATAATTAAAATAAAAAACTCAATTGTAGGTCAAAAAATGGCAAGGTAAAGACAGAATCAGTGAATTGGAAGATAGTGCCAAATAAACTATCTCAAATATAGCACAAAGATACATTAACCTGTTGTCATAGAGTTGATTCTGACTCACAGTGACCTATAAGACAGAGTAGAAGTGCCCCATAGGGTTTCCAAGGCTATAATCTTTACAGAAGAAGACTGTCACATCTTTCTCCCGCGAAGTGGCTGGTGGGTTCAAATCACTGACCTTTTGGCCACCACACTCCTTACAAAGATAACATATAGAAATATATAAAAAGAGGTCGATGAATATTGAGGATAGAATGATATGGTCTTACAAATATATAATAAAATAGGAAAGAAGCAATATTCAAAGAAATAATGGCCAAGAATTTTCCAGAAGTGTTGAGAATTTTTTTTCCTTCAGGAAGTTCAATACTGTATATCCCAAAAAGGCTGAATAAAAAACATACACAACTAGGTATTATAGTGAAATGAAGAACTCCCAAAATAGATTTAAAAGCATTCAGAAAGAAAAGGCATTACCTGCAAAAGAAGAACAATTTGCAACTTCACAATAACTACGCCAGCCAGAAGACAATGGCATAATATTTTCAGTGGGCTAAGGGAAAATAAATTTCAACTTAGAAGTGTATGCCCACTGAAACTATCTTTAAAGAATGGGGACAAAATTAAGCCACTGGCAGTCAAACAAGATAGAATTTACCACCAATAGCTCCTTACTAACAAAAATTCTAAACGATGTACTTTTGGAAGAAGAAAAGTTATTAAGTGTAAGGTCTAAGATACAAGGACACATGGTAAGCAAACATACTGTCAGATAGATAAATAATTCAAAGAAATATTGTTTAAAGAATAAAAATGTCTAATTTGTGGGTAACAATTACATATACGATGAGAGATGTCAGAATTAAAGTATTATAAAATCTTCTACCACAATGTTGTAAAGAGTAGATACCAATAAACTTTAAACTCTTAGACTTTGTCACCAAGCTGGGGAAGACAAGGGTGTTTATTCATTCAAAGAAAATTTACTGAATACTTAGTATGTGTCAGGTAATGTACTAATACTGGGGATACAGCAATGAACAAAAAACACAAAAATCTTGGCTCTCATGAAGCTTACATTCTAGTTGGGAGTGGCAGACAATAAGCTGTTATTGGGTGTCCTTAAGTTGGTTTCAACTCATAGCGACCCCATGTGATAGAGTAGAACTGCCCTATAAAGTTTTCTAGGCTGTAATCTTTACAAGAGCAGATCGCCAGTTTTCTTCTGCGGAGCAGCTGGGTGGGTTCGAACCACCAACTTTTTGGTTAGCATCTGAGCGTTCAACTATTGTGCCACCAGGGCTCCAGTAGACAATATATAGGATATATATACATATATACATACATACATACATATATGTATATATATATATATGGAGCCCTGGTGGCACAGTGGCTCGGCTGCTAACCAGCAGTTCGAATTCACCAGCTACTGCTTGGAAACCCAGTAGTTCTACTCTGTCCTATAGCGTTACTATGAGTTGGAATCAGAGAATGGAATGGGAGTTCTTGAGGGGAGGGAATTTTAAATAGTGTGCTTAGGAAAGGTCTCCCTTAAAAGATGACATTTGAGCAAAGACTAGAAAGAAGTGAGGGAGCAAGCCTTGGATATCCTGAGGTGAGGGAACAGATAAATGCAATGATACCAAGGAAGGATACCTGGTGTTGAACAGCAAAGACACCAATAAGGATGGAACAGAGTGAGGGATAAACTAGTAGAAGAATATCATCAGATCAGTAACAGAGGCCATATCTTGAGGACTCTATTAATTAGTTTCTGCTGTGTCTAACAGTTGCTATTGATCTGAAGTTTCTATCTATAACCGATCAGTTAACCAGTTGCTGTCAATTCAGACTCATGGCAAATCCACGTGTCAGAGTAGAGCTGCTCCATAGGGTTTTCAATGGCCGATTTTTCGGAAATAGAGGGTCATCAGGCCTGTCTTCTGTGGTGCCTCTGGGTAGACTTGAACCTCCAACCTTTCAGTTAGCAGCCAAGCATACTATTTGCACCACCCAGGGACGCCCTGCTTCTGACAGGACAGGTGAAATAAATCAGGGTGTTTTAGGACTAAAACATGTACATTCAGGACTAAAGCACTGCTGTCCTTCTCCAGCTGCATGACTTGTGCAATTCCAAACGGCGCTCGTTTCCTTAAGCTCTGGGGTGCTGAGCAGTGTTTTGTCATCATGTTTTCCTCTCACACTGACAATAAAAGAACAGCTCCTATTAAGACTAGAACTGTTGAGTTGTGCAGACATTAAAAGAGAAAAGTGTTCCTTTTCTTATTTGGTAAATATTTTGCTTTCAAAGCATCAGTAACTAATCACAGCTGTCTCCTTTAGTTACAAATGTATCCAATCAGGTAAAATTTCAAATGAGACACACAATCCACCAGTCATTCCATTATACTACAGCACAATGGTGGCGTTAAGCCTTGTGAAATATATGTACTAAGTATGCATGTATTCATCAAATCAAACAAAGCAGCTAATGGGTCTCTCATTAGTGTTCTATTATGGTGATACTTCCATCTCACCCTGACTCAAACATGTGAATAAAACGCTGTTAAGTTTGATATACAATCTGTTATGTACCATCATTCCGGTTAAATAGTCCAAACTGAATCTTGGTGTTGTGGTTTGAATTGTGGCCCTCCACTTCCCTGCCACCTAAAATATGTGATGAAATCCTAACCTCTGGTGGCACAGTGATTGAGAGCTTGCTGCTAACCAAAAGGTGTGCAGTTGGAATCCACCAGCTGATCCTTGGAAACCCTATAGGGCAGTTCTATTCTGTCCTGTAGGGTCCCTATGAGTCACAATTGACTCAATGGCAATGGGTTTGGTTTTTTGGTATACCTGTGGATATAATCCCACTTGAGAACAGTGTTTTTGTTATGTTAATGAGGCCATATCAGTGAGGGTGTGTCCTAAACCTAATCACTTCTGAATTATAAAAAAGAGCAGATTAGACACAGAAGCAAGGGCATACTGGGGAAGATAGATGCCATCTGAAGATCACCAAGGAATCAAAGAATGCTGGGGCTAGAAAAAGCTGAAACAAGGATCTTCCCCCAGAGCCAACAGAGAAAGAGGCATCCCCAAGAGCTAGTGCCCTGAATTCAGACTTCTAGACGCCTAAACTGTGAGAAAATAAACTTCTGTTCATTAAAGATAACCATCTGTGGTATTTCTGTTACAGCAGCACTATGAAATTAAGACATTTGATTACAATTTCTCTCTTGAAAATCAAGGACAAAGAAAGGGCTGCTGTTAAATTGAGATGCTTTCAATTTTACCCTGAAAATTTTGTAATTTCTTTAGGTCAAAACAAAAACAAAAATTAACCAAATCCTTGTTTATACTCGCTAGGATTCATGAAAGACCTTGTTTTGAAAAGGATTGTTACATGGATGTTAATAGACAATGGTTCGCTCAATTTAGAATCAGGTATTCAGAAAAAATAAGCAAATGACTTTTTATTCAGTATTTTAAAAATATAGCAATCTTGTGGCAGTTATAAATAAATTTCTATTGTACAAAAAAAACAGTAAAATTTGTATTTTCAAACAGTATAACAAAAGTTCATCTCCAAATGCAAATACACATTAATGCATAATCCTTTGTTTTAAGAAAAGGTGATTGTTAAAATCAGGTATACAACCTCTTAGTTATACCTGAGTTCTGCCTGTTAAACATGTTCTAGAGAATTCCATTTAAGCATCTTACGCTTTTTCCAATGGTGTGCTCCAGAGACAGAAGTACTTCTTGTTGGACAGAACTCAGGAAATGGTGTTTGACCATGTCCAGATCATACAGGCCTCCTAGGAAGCCCCACTCCATCTTGTCAAGTAGATATTATCAAAAATTAACAACTTTAGGTATCTTTGTTTTGGGTTTCTGTGGTTTGGGAGCATCCAAAATTTCTTCGTAGTCTGCACTCATTCCCTTTGCCCAGCGACCAACTGTGACAATTTTATCTGTAAAGGAATAGAAAAGTTAGAATGTAAGAAAAGCAATGTAATCACAGACATCCACTTAGAATGGTATTGGCTGAGCAAAAGAACTAGTTTTGACATGAATAATCACAAGGAGGGAAGACTCCATCACTAAAGGAAAGTGAGTAATTCTGTAATTGATTATAACACTTGATTTCAGAGTACCACAGGCAATTTCTCATTCCAATTAGGGAAATGCAGCAACTGCTTTGCAATGCACAAATTGATGAGAAAGCTCTTTCATTCTTTTCCAGAGTTCATCATTATAGTCAATGAATTCCAACAGTCTGTAAACAGCAAGACTTATGAAGCATCAGTTTTAAATGCGCAAGATTCCACCTGTAAAATTATACAACATCTGCTTGTCAGTCTTTTCACTGGGGAAGTGGTAATCCTCCCAGGAGAGAGAATTCAAATCCACTTCATCATTTCAATCTCACTGCCTACAATGTAGTAAAAACCATCTTCTTCTAGGCAAGACTGTAAACAAGGATTCTTGTTTTTCAGATCAATTTTAGGGGTAGAAAATTAAGAATGTGCAGCGTATTCTGTGTAGTGCTATATGAAATAAAAAGAAATGTGATTTTTTTCCCCTAAGAAGCACTACTGGGCTATCCTACTGTCTCACTTTCTTTCACGTAGATTATCGTTACTCTAATCCAGGCAAACTAATGTAATAATGGTCTCTACTTCCCCCAAAGTCCTTCTTAGGTATACAGAACAGTTACCAAGTTTTTGACCACCACAGCTGTACTTCATTAGGAAGAAAATAACTGGCCAGATGCTGTGTGGATAACACATTTTTAATATTTCAGCAGTTTTCACAATCAACGTTGAATCCTTTAGGCACACACAAAGCAAAACATATATGAAGATACTCAATCATAAGAAGACTAAAAGTTATTTTCATATTTTTTATTTTCTCTTTAAGACTTTTCTGTAAGAAACAGAATTGGCTCTATTATAATTAATTAGAAATTAATCAATAAATTCATTAGTTAACAAATGTAAGCATTTATAAATAAAATGCTTTATAAAATCAGGCTCCCCTAAGGCTCAGTAGTCATGTTTTTTCCACACACCCCCAACTGAGAACAGTAGCTAATGCTCAGTTACTCAGTACTGTGTCTGCTGCTGACAGTGAAGTGATTAAGGCATCACTGCAGTAGGAAAACAGGCTGCCTTAAAATCAATGGTCCTCAATGGAAGTAATTAATAATAAAAAACACAAAGAAATACTAATCTTGCCCCTTCTAAAAGGAGGCCAGGGATCTCACCTGAATTCTTACTTTCTGGGCAATCTTTCTTATAATGTTCCACGGAGCCACAAAGTCTGCAGCCACCACCTATTAAAAGAACAAGATTATTAAATACCATCTCATACTTACATAGGTCTTTTAACGTTTCAGAGCTCTTTCATATCATATTTACTCCTCATGTCATCGTCCATAGCAAAGGTCGCTCTTTCTCTTACATTCTGTTTTTCTACATAGGTAAGTGCCATCATTCCTACCAAGTTCATTCTCCATTCCTCTTAACTTTACAAAGCACAAAACTGTACCTACCCGCTGTTTCTTGCACCTGGCCTTCTGGAGCGGAGTAGGGAAGAGAAGAGAGATAGGATGGGAGGCACTAAGATCCAGAAACCTGGATCTTAGCCAGGGTTGACAGTCAAGGGTCTGTGAACCCTCAGACCTGTAAGCAAAAGTTGTGTGCAGATACATCTTCCTGAGGAGGAAGGATGTCCAGAGTTTTTATCAGATTCTCAAATGGATTGGTCAATGACCCCGCAAAAAAGTTGGGAGCCACTGCTCTGCTCTACAGGACAGATGGGGATGAGCAGTTAGGAAAGAAATAAAATTAACTTTTATTCCAGATGCCTTCTATCTGTCAGACATCCTAATCTTTATAAAAATGCCTATTTGCCTGATTTAAGCAACAGTCCAGGACTGTGATTTTAAAATGACTCTTCCACTTAACAGTCAAGCAGGATCATGATCATGCTCATAGTGTTAAGTCACTTAGAAAAATGACCCTACAGAATGTAAGCCTGGCTGAATTCTCACTTCTGTGTACTCTATTCCTCCTGCCGCACTCTTTTAAATATCTATCTAGTCATTTTGGCTGACAATCCAAAGTTGTCTTTGCTCGTTAGTCATATTAACTGGCCTATTTCATAAGTCCACAGCTGAAAGGCGCCTACAAGCATTTACCAGGCCCAGGCCTCTTTACTGTTTTAAAATCCAAAGAAGAGGTACTTAAATAATATAGTTTAATCCTCACAATAATTCTTCCAGAAAAATACCATAATTCATCAATTTAAGATACCACTCATTATAAATGTATCATTAATTTATATACCACTCAGAAAGAAAAAAGTTCTGCCAATTATGGGATATGGGACACCAGCCAATGGTAAGATGCATCCTGATTTCAAAGATACTAAAATGTGAAAAAAATATACATTTCTGAATCAATGAAATACTGTTTTATCATCACCATCTTATAAGTGAGGAAACTAAGGATGACAGAAGTGAAGTAACCTGGCCAAAGTCCCACAACTAGTGAGTGGTGGTGCTGGGGTTATAACCTGTCTGACTGACTCAAAAAGCTATGTTTTTCCATTGGGCTTCGCCAGGGGAACCCAGGACATGAGTTGAGAGGGGTCTGGAACCTCATGGCACCAGCCACAGGCACACTGGCCTGTGTGTGGATTCATATTAACAGATGACAATCTCCTCCTCAAAGCTTTAAACATCACAGACTTTATTTCAGGATCTTAAGATGTTAGCTGAGCTAAAGATAAGGAAGCTACATGATTGCATGCCAGACAATTAACTAAAAAAAAACTCAGAAACAAAACTATGACAAATATTTAAAGGGTAGTGTGTATCAGCCCTTCTACTCAAAATGGTATGTATGCTAAGATGAGATTCAATACACAACACTGTTTTTAAAATCTTATATTAGGTTGAGATATATTCCCTGTTTCTGTTACGTTTAAAAGCAGAAATTTATAAAATACTCTCACAAACGATGCTGAAGCAAACACAAAGAGTTTGAAATATACAACTTACTTTTTTCTGGTTTGATATCAAATCACATTGCCCAGAAAGCCCAGTACATATAACTAACATTTGATAAAAATAATGAAATTCTAAAGGTTTTGCTATTTATGCTAGAATTCTGATCAAGAGAGTAAATTAAATCACAACTCTGCATGATAACTCAGCAATTTTTTTTATATCTGAGTGTAACAGTACTCACCATCAGCATAGAGTCCTTTGGGATTATCAGGACAGGACCTGGACAGGTGCCCCATTTCCCCACAAACAAAGCATTTTGCAAAAGGAAATTCACCTGTAGGGATCAACAGTTTGTTACGTTTACTATACGTATGACAAGTCATGTTATTCACATTATTTTAAAATACTTTGCATAGAAAATGTGTTTGTTTTACATAACTTAAAATTTAATCTCATGATTTCAAAATATTAAGTGGCATGCTCATAACAAACCCTCTCAAGGGGAAAAAAAAAAAACCAGTTGGCTACTTCTTGGTCACTTTCCCCACCAACTGAACAAAACACTGACAGAAAAACATACCAAGAGCTGGGTCTACTTTAGCCTTGCACTTGGTTATTTCGTGCTCTGTGGATCCACACCGATAACATATTCCAGTGCCCATATCTTGATTCTCAAGGGCGGCTGGGCAATCTGCAACCCCATGTCCAGGTTTTCTACAATGGAAACATACCTGGGAAAACAAAATGTAAGTTTCCACACTGTAATACTACATTGGCTCCAACAATTCTTGTTCTCAAAAGTATCTTTAAAATTTTCCCATTTTTAAATTATCTCTTTTTAAAAAATTCTCAATATTTTAGCTATAGAAAAAAGTGTTTCACATATTCCTGAACAATAAGAAATGGCATTTCCATCAGTGCTTTTGAAAACCCTCAGTCCATAAACCCATCAATCTCAGAAACAACGTTATAAATGGCTTTGTAGGAGGCAATTGCTTAAATGAATTAAGCAAATATGGACTATTTCGTTAGCCGTGATGTAGAAGATAAACAATGGCTGTAAAATTTTCACTCAAAATAATATCTGCAGTTTTAAAGTTCACATAATTGAATGAATTTGGGTCAAATAATTCCATTTAAATTATGACTAAAATCATAAGATATTTTCACATCAAGTATATCCTTAATTTTTTTATAACCTTAATACATATTCTTCGATACTCACAAATTGAGGTTTTATTTTTAGAATATATGTACATTACCTTTTAAAGGATTAATTTATACTAAGATGAATTTTTGGCTCCAACATAAAACTGAACAATGGCGTGATTACAGACCACACAGCAATTTAGAATATATTTTCTTAATACAATGAATGAGAATGGCTGCCATATCAAAGACGACAGACAATTTAAACTATTTTACTCAGTCTGGAAAAAAGTATATGTATTTCTTGCACAGCAAACAGTTAATCATTTAATTATCTTTCAAAGTATGCATACATTTAAAAAAAAAAACCAGATACATTAAAATTAAAATACCTAACACTTCGAAACTATGTCCTCACTTTCCTTTGTTTCTGTTTCGTAACATACTGGAAAAGAATGATTCCTTTTATTTTTCAATTTCTTTTAATGATTTTTTAAATTTAGAATGAGTTGATTCAAACAAAGAAAATGCATTTATCCAACAACTGCAGAAAAAGCTACTACTAAAAACTGGATCATCAGCATAAAAATTCTTGGCTTCTTGGTCAAGGTCCTCTCTATTAACTTGGCAATTCACTTTCTTGATCTTTACAACCTAACCATCACCAAATACATATTTCTTGAATGATCCTAAAATTTAATGTATATGGTACTGTAGACAGCTGCCTGGTAAATTTCTATACCCTAATCAATTTATTTGCATTCAAAAACTGGTGCTAGTATGAAGTATTAAAAATACTGGCAAGAAAATGAGTCGAAAGTAGGTCACAGCAAGCCATATACTATTTATACAGCATTCCTTTAAAAAAAAAAAACCCTCCCCTTTAATTACAAATATCCAGCACTTCTTAAAAGGTCACAATATTAAACTTTTTCAACTAGTATGCAATTCATCATATTGCCTATGTCAATACAATTATCTAATTATCTTTAAGCTTTAACTTATTTGACTAAAATATAAAATAATTTTAAAATCTAAACATAACGCTATCCTGATCCAAATAGAAACATCTTTTTATTCAAATTTATCCATAAAGTTTCATTAGTATTATCTGCAAATAATTATCTTTAAACGTGACAATGCACAGAACTAATCCTGCAAATAGTCAGAAGCCACATTTATAGAGGCTGTAGACTTTTAAGCTTGCATTGGAGTAGTGCTCTACATTTAGTAATTCTAATAAAAAATAAAACTGTAATAACTGAGAAGTCTTGTTTCTTCTGTAGTACTCTGCTCAAAGACTGTGGAAGTGAACTTAGAGAAGGGGAAGAATCTTAAGTATTTCACTTCCTGTGTCCAACCAAGTTTACAATCCAGGGCTCGACACTGCAGAAATAAACCTGCTGCCCCCAGCATTCCTCCCAGTGTATTATCAGGGAGGGAGCAACGACTAAGGGAGATCTCAAGTTTTAACTCTATTATTCTGCCCTGTTACTAAAGTGATTCTTGTTAGATCTCCTTCCTGTGCCTGTTTTTCATGGATAAAGAAAACAGAAGACACACTTAGCCTGTTGGACTTAATCTTCTTTATTGTTTTGATATATTTTTAAATAGCTATTTGAAAACGGTTATTGGAAGTCAAAGTTAAGAACGTTAAATTTTGAAGTCAGATCAACTCCAGGTTCCAATTTCACCACTGATCCTAGCTAAGTGCCTTTCACCCGGTTGCTTAACCTGTCTGCACTTCAGTGTTTTCCATCCATAACATGGGAATAATGCCACCATCTTTGTAGGGCTGCTGCAATGATTAATCAGTACATCAAATACCTAGCATATAAAAAGAACCAAACCAAATCGATTGCTCTCAAGCCAGTTTGACTCACAGAAACCCCATGTGTTACAGTAGAACTGTGCTCCATAGGGTTTTCAATGGCTGATTTTCTGGAAGTAGATCACCAGGCCTTTCTTCAGAGGCACCTCTGAGTAGCCTAGATTCACCAGTTAGCAGCCAAGCACACTGTTTGCACCACTCAGGGACATATAAACTCAATGCAGTCGAGTCAATTCTGACTCATGGCGACCCCACAAGTTACAGAGTAGAACTGCTCCATAGGGTTTCTTGGCTGTAATGTTTACAAAAGCAATTTGTCAGGTCTTTCTTCCACAATGCCAGTGGGTGGGTTCAAGCCACCAGCGTTTCAGTTAGTGGTCAAGCGCAAACCATTTGTGCCGCCCAAGGACCTCAGGGACATACAAAAAACCAAAAACCAAACTTCTTGCCATTGAGTCCGTTTAGACTTATAGTGACCCCATATACCAAAAATCAAATCCACTGCTGTTGAGTCAATTCCAACTCATAGTGACCTTGTATAGGAGGTGCTAAAAGTGGTAGCTGCTAGTATTATAAAGATGCTTTCTAACTCTGGTACGTAACAGCAATCAGACCCTCCCAAGATGTGTGTATGAATGATAGAGTTTCTAGACATAAAAGTAAGTAACATGGTAGAAGTAACGATCTTACCATTGCATTTTTCTTTGCTGCTTGTCTTTTTAATCTTCTTCCTTCCCGTCGGCTGTCTTTCTTTAAAGCTACTGCAATTTCTTCCCTTATTTCCTGGCTGGCTGTCGCTATCATCTCCCCATTGTGAGCCGTCTGTGAGTTCTGTCTTAGGTATTCCATGAATCCATTCACATCTTCATTTAAGTACTCTTTCTTCTTTTTGTTCTTTTTGTGTTTTGTTTGGAGTGTGTCATTTTTAAGGGACAGTCTCTTGGCTTCAAGTTGTTTACCCTTTGGTAGGCTTTGACTTATTCCCTCAACAGATCCCTTCTTCATGTCCTCCCATGACGTTGCAGCCAAGGGTCTCTTGTTATGTGAGGTACTAACTCGTGCCCACCTGGTCATGGCTTCATCAGATGTACCTTACCAATCTTTAAGACAAGCATGGGCGATTAGTCATCATTTAAAAAAAACAAAACAAAACCTAGAGACACATGCCATATCACATATGCCCATATGTTGAAGTTTATAATTACTAAAACACTTTTTACTACATGTAGATATTTAAAAAAAAAAAAAACTCCCTGGGGGACTGAATTATTGGGCTGCGGGCTGGGGACTCAGGGGGCATCTAGCTCAACTGGCATAACATAGTTTATAAAGAAAATGTTCTACACCCTACTTTGGTGAGTAGCGCCTAGAGTCTTAAAAGCTTGTGAGTGGCCATCTAAGATACATCTGGAGTCCGTCTGGAGCAAGGAAGAATGAAGAAAACCAAAGACACAAAGGAAAGATTAGTTCAAAGGACTAATGGACCACAGCTTCCGCCAGACTGAGTCCATCATAACTAGATGGTGCCCAGCTACCACCACCAAATGCTCTGACAGGGATCACAACAGAGGGTCCTGGACAGAGCTGGAGAAAAATGTAGAACAAAATTCAAACTCACCAAAAAAAAAACAAAAATCAGACTTACTGGTCTGACAGACTGGAGAAGCCCCGAGAGTATGGCCCCCAGACACGCTTTTAACTCAGTATTGAAATCACTCCTGAGGCTCACCCTTCAGCCAAATAGTAGACAGGTATATAAAACAAATAATAACACACAGAGTTCAACCATGTACGGCCATACCAGCCTAGCGGCAAGGATGAGAAGGCGGGAGGAGACAGGAAAGCTGGACGAGTGGAAATGGGGAAGCTAAGGTCGAGAAGGGGAGAGTGTTGACATGTCGTGGGGTTGATAACTAATGTCACAGAACACAGCGTGTTAATTGTCTAATAAGAAACTAATTTGCTCTGTAAACTTCTACCTAAACCAAAACCAAAACCCACTGCCATGGAGTTGATTCCAACTCATAGTGACCCTATAGGGTTTCCAAGGCTGTAAATCTTTACAGAAGCAGATTGCCGTATCTTTCTCCGGCAAAGCTGCTGGTGGTTTCGAACCACCAACCTTTTGGTTAGCAGTCAATTTTACTTTAACCACTGTACCACCAGGGCTCCTTAAACTTTCACCTAAAGCACAACAACAACAAAAATCAAACGATGTTATCACATTGGGCAAACCTGCTGCCTGAGACCACTCTGAAATGTTCAAAAGCAAAGATGTCACTTTGAGGATAAGGTGCACCTGACCCAAGCCATGGTATTGTTCAACAGCCTCATATGCATGTGAAAGCTGGACAATGAATGAGGAAAACTGAAGAAGACTCGATGCCTTTGAAGATATTGAAAATACCATGGACTGGCAGAAGAAGGAAGAAAACCGTCTTAGAAGAAGTACAGCTAGAATGCTCCTCAGAAGCGGGGATGGGGCCATGTACTTTGGAAATCTTATCAGGAGGGACCAGTCCCTAGAAAAGGACATCGTGCTTGGTAGAGTAGAGGGTCAGGGAAAAAGAGGAAGACCTTCAAAGAGATGGATTGACACAGTGGCTGCAACAATGGGCTCAAACTTAGCAATGAATGAGAGGATGGTGCAGGACCAGGCAGTGTTTCCTTCTGTTGTACACAGTTATGAATGCGAACCATCTCCACGCACATAACGAGTCCTAGCACCACTTTCTCCTAATCTTCATGTTTAGTCTGCCATCTCAGCGCAAACAATTTGTATAGCAGATTTGTAATTATACAGAAATCTTGTCCTTTAAGTCTGTCGTAACAACTTTTCCCAGCATATTTACAAATGAAATATTTAAGTGTTTAAGGTCGTGATGATATTGGATCTTTTTCTCTCATTAATCAGGGTATAAACTACTTCCAATCCAGTGGTTTCAAATCGTCTTCAATCATTAACCTGCCACCTTTTCAGGGCAGCATCCCGTGCATCAACCAACGTCAAAGACCCAGCTACCACCCTCCGAGAGGTCATGAAACACGTCTCCTCAACACAAGCTGAGCCGCGACTCAATGAACTAGGGTGAGACGTTGCACGCCACTTCACCCACGGCGCGTACACTTGGCACTGAATACTCTGTGACTGTCACAGTGGGACGGGCGCTGTTTAAGAGGAAGTGGACCATCCTTCCTCCGAATACGTGGGAAGGGGAGGATCTGGGTATCAAGAGGGTAAGGTGAAAGGATCCGGGTCGGCCCGGCCCACCCGCGCCCAAGGCTTCAGCGGGGCTGAACGCGCCTACCCCAGCAGCCAGGGCCCAACAGCTGAGGCCGTTCTCCTCCGTGGGCGCCCTCGGCCGGCAGCGCTCCAGCCCCACCTGGCGCTGGGGCCCCGGGAAACTCCGCAGCCAAGGAAACTCCGCAGCCAGTTCCTCTGTCCTCCTGCAGACAGTCCCAACAAGCCCCAAAGAACGAATGAGGGGACCCTAGGGAATCGTGGTGGCCTGGTCGCCCACCGTGCTACGCCGCGTAAAACTTCTTACCACGCGTGAATCGTCCACAGCACGAGCGTCAGCAAGCGAAAGAACCCCAACCCCCTACAACGTCGTCGGCACTCTGGTGCGGAAGTACATTGTCCCTGAGAGCGCGTCACTTCCGGCAGGACAAACCCGGGCTTGCGCGTAGAGGTGCGCGGTTGGGTGCTTGCATCTGCCCTTGGGTGGGTAAACTTTGATGAGTAGAAGTTTGTGGGGGGTCTGTTGTTTGAAGCGTGCTGCGGTGGACGCTGGGGGACGCAAATAGGAAGAAGGCTCAATCTGTGCTCTCCGGGAGCTAACAGCTTAGTTAGCGAGATAGACGGGAGGAAAAATAATTGCCCTGTGGGATTAGTGGAGTGAGAGATTCCTGGAAAGGCTTTCCTAAGAAAGCGACCTTTGAACTCGTCTTCGAAAAACGAAAAGAAAAATTCTGCTAGTGAAATTGGCGGGAGGAGGGAATTGAAGGCATTCCAGGAAGAGACAGACGCAGGTGGAAGTGGATCAATGTGACACAAGCAAGAAAAGAACATTTGGAAGCCCTGTGGGGGCCGGAGGGCGGGGGGGTGTGCTTCATGGTATTCCTACCCAATGCTAGTTGGGCATTCGTGTGAAATTTCAAACGCTGTAGCTGAAGAAGTTCTATTTGAGTGAAAAACCCTAGACT
The DNA here is from genome assembly GCA_030035585.1 of Dugong dugon. Taxonomy (NCBI): domain Eukaryota; kingdom Metazoa; phylum Chordata; class Mammalia; order Sirenia; family Dugongidae; genus Dugong; species Dugong dugon. The sequence goes on along the minus strand of CM057460.1, from coordinate 85,939,233 downwards.
CCCATACTGAATTCATTATCTCCCCATCCCCTCCCAGACGATACCTCTATCAGTTGTGTCTAGTGAAAAAAATTGCACCATCACATCCACCCAGTTCACCAGGACCATCATTCCTGCCCCGTCATTATGCTGCATCCATTTTACCTTTTAAATATTTGTCCAATTCTTTTTATCTCTGTTGCCACATTGTCTCAGCTTCCATCGTTTCTCACCTGGGTTACTGCAGCTGGTTTTGGCATCTGTTGTGGCCCTGCCCAGCATACCCATTTTCCATGCCATAGCCAAGTGAACTTTTTAAAGTATAAATCAGATTGTCAAATCAGATTATGGCTCTCGTGCTGTAAACTTTTCCAGTTTCTCATTGTTCACAGAAAGAAATTTAAACTACATAACATAATACTAAGGCCTTGCCTCTTCTGTCCCTGCTTACTTCACTAGTCTTGGCTTACCCAGTTCTCTCCCTCTTCTTTTAGCCCATGCATAGGGGGCTTCCCTCAGTTTCTCGAATGCCATATATACATTAATATCACTCCAGGCTTTTACGCAAGCTGTTCTCTTTGTATGATACTCTCTTTCTTCTTCCAATTAATTTCTACTCTGCATTCAAGTCTTTGAACATTTTATTCTCAAGTACTTAAGGGCAGTAGTGGGCCAGTGGTAGAATTTTTGCCTTTCATGTGGGACACCAGGGTTTAATTCCCAGCCAGTGCACCTCAACCAGAGTACTATCTGCCTGTTAGTAGAGACTTTTGAGTTGCTGTGACACTGAACAGGTTTCAGTGGAGCTTCCAGACTAATACAATCTTACATGGGGTTGTCATGAGCTGGAGACAGAGTCAACGGAAGCTGACAACAAGAAGCCTTCCAAAGCCCTCCCAAACTAGACCAAATCCCATATTGTATGCTCATGACAGTCTATATGTCCTTATGGCACTTTTCAAATTATAATTACATAATGAATTGTGTGATCAGTTTCTTATATTGTATCCCCTTTAGTACATTGCTTGGTACGTAGTTGGTGCTCAGTGTGTATTTGCTAACTGAATGGAGAATAAAAACTTTGCTGTGTTTGTTTAAAGCAAATTAGAAAGTACCCCAAATTTTTTTAAGAGGAAGGATAAAAGTCAGTACTATAGGAATATTGGAATTTGGTATGATAAATATCATGAAAGAGTACTCCTAGGTCAGACATGGGGAAAATTTTAAAAGGCAAAAAAGTCCTCCAGACTTTGAAGATAATGAGCATCCTAAAAGATGCATCCACATTCATCTGCCAGCTTGTCATACTGTGGTGGCTTGAATGTTGCTATGATGCTGGAAGCTATGCTACCAGTATTTAAAATACCAGCAGGGTTACCCATGGTGGACAGGTTTCAGTGGAGCTTCTAGACTAAGAGTTTAGGAAGAAGGACCTGGTGATCTATTTGTTTAAAAAAATTGGCCAGTGAAAACCTTATTAACAGCAGTGGAACACTGTCTGATATAGTGCCAAAAGTTGAGCCCCACAGGTTGGAACCACAAAAAACCAAACCCGTCGCTGTCAAGTCAATTGTGACTCATAGCGATCCTATAGGACAGAGTAGAACTGCCTCATAGGGCTTCCAAGGAGCCCCTGGTAGAATCAAACTGCTGACCCTTTGGTTAACAGCCTAGTTCTTAACCACTATGCCACCATGCTTTCCACAGGTTGGAAGGCAGTCAAAATATGACAAAGTAGAGTCGACTTTAACGATTTGGATGGAGTAAAGCTTTCACGACTTTCATTTGCTGATGTGGCATGACTCAAATGAGAAGAAACAGCTGCACACGTCCATTAATAATTGGAACATGAAATGTATGAAGTATGAATCTACAAAAATTGGAAGTCATCAAAAATGAAATGGAATGCGTAAAGATCAGTATCCTAGGCACTAGTGAGATGAAATGAACTGATACTGGCCATTTTGAATCAGACAATTATATGGTCTACTATGCTAGGAATGCCATGATGGTGCAGTGGTTAAGAGCTCAGGCTACCAACCCAAAGGTCAGCAGTTCAAATCCGCTAGCCACTCCTTGGAAACCCTGTAGGGCAGTTCTACTCTGTCTGGTAAGGTCACTGTAAGTTGGAATCGAGTCAACAGCAAGGATTTTTTTTTTTTTAATGCCAGGAATGACAAATTGAAGAGGAATGGTGTCACATTCATTGTCAAAAAGAACATTTCAAGATCCATCCTGAAGTACAACGTTGTCAGTGATAGGATAATATCCATACGCCTACAAGGAAGACCAGTTAATACCACTATTATTCAAATTTATGCACCAACCGCTAATACCAAAGATGAAGCAATTGAAGATTTTTACCAACTTCTGCAGTCTGAAAATGATCAAACATGTAATCAAGATGCATTGATAATTACTGGTGATTGGAATTCGAAGGTTGGAAACAGAAGGATCAGTAGTTGGAAAATATGGCATTGGTGATAGAAATGACTCTGGAGATTGCATGATAGAATTTTACAAGACCAACAACTTATTTATCCAAATACATTTTTCCAACAACATAAATAACAACTATACACGTGGACGTTGCCAGATGGAAAACACAGGAATCAAATCAACTACATCTGTGGAAAGAGACAATGGAGAAGCTCAATATTATCAATCAGAACAAGGCCAGGGGCCAACTGCGGAACAAACCATCAATTGCTCATATGCAAGTTCAAGTTGAAGCTGAAGATAATTAAAACAAGTCTACAAAAGCCAGAGTACGACCTTGAGTATATCTCACCTGAATTTAGAGGCTATCTCAAGAATAGATTTGATGCATTAAACACTGATGACTGAAGAAGAGATGAGTTGTGGGTTGGCATCGAAGATATCATACATGAAGAAAGAAAAAGTTTGTTTAAAAGACAAGAAAGAGAGAAAAGACTGAAATAGATGTCAGAAGAGACTCTGAAACTTGACCTTGAATGTCAAGTAGCTAGATCAAATGGAAGAAATGACGAAGTAAAAGAGCTGAACAGAAGATTTCAAAGGGCGTCTCAAGAAGACAAAGTATAATCAAATGTGCAAAGACCTGGAGTTAGAAAGGAGAAAGGAAGAACATGCTTGGAATTTCTCAAGCTGAAATAACTGAAAAAAAAAAAATTCAAGCCCCAAGTTGCAATTTTTAAGGATTCTGTGGGAAAAATATTGAACGACACAGGAAGCATCAACAGAAGATGGAAGAAATACAGAGTCACTGTACCAAAAAAGAATTAGTCAACATTCAGCCATTTCAGGAGGTAGCATATGATCAAAAACCAATGGTATTGAAGAAAGAAGTCCGAGCTGCACCGAAGGCATTGGCAAAAAAACAAGAGTCCAGGAATTGACAGATTACCAGTTGAGATGTTTCAACAAACCGATGCAGCTCTGGAGGTGCCCACTCGTCTATGCCAAGAAATTTGGAAGACAGCTACCTGGCCAACTGACTGGAAGAGATCCATATTTGTGCGTATTCCAAAGAAAGGTGATCGAACAGAAAGCGGACATTGTCGAACAGTATCATTACTGTCACATGTAAGTAAAATTTTGCTGAAGATAATTCAAAAACATTTGCAGCAGTACACTGACAGGGAACAGGCAGAAATTGAAGCCAAATTCAGAAGAGGATGTGGAACAAGGAATATCATTGCTAATGTCAGATGAATCTTGGCTGAAAGCAAAGAATACTGGAAAAATGTTTACTGTGTTTTATTGCCTATGCAAAGGCATTCAACTGTGTGGATCATAACAAATTATGGATAACATCTCGGAGAATGGGAATTCCAGAACGCTTAATTGTGCTTATGTGGAACCTGTATATAGACCAAGAGACAGCGGTTGAACAGAACAAGGGGATACTGCATGGTTTAAAATCAGCAAAGGTGTGCATCAGGGTTGTATCCTTTCACCATATTTATTCAATTTGTATGCAGAGCAAATAATCCAAGAAGCTGGACTATATGAAGAAGAACACAGCATCAGGATTGGAGGAAAACTCATTAACAACCTGCGATATGCAAATGATACAGCCGTGCTTGCTGAAAGTGAAAAGGACTTGAAGCACTTACTGATGAAGATCAAAGACCACAGCCTTCAGTACGGATTACACCTCAACATAAAAACAAAAACAAAAATCCTCACAACTCGACCAATAAGCATCATCATGATAAACAGAGAAAATACTGAAGTTGTCAAGGATTTCATTTTACTTGAATCCATAATCAAAGCCCACGGAAGCAGTTGTCAAGAAATTAAATGATTTATTGCATTGGGCAAATCTGCTGCACCTCTTTGAAGTGTTGAAAAGGAAAGATGTCCCTTTGAGGATTAAGGCACACCTGACCCAGGCCATGGTATGTTCAATCACCTCATATGCATGTGAAAGCTGGACAGTGAATAAAGAAGACTGAAGAAGATTGGACGCCTTTGAATTATGGTGTTGGCAAAGAATATTGAAAATACCATGGACTGCCAGAAGAACGAACAAATCTGTCTTGGAAGAAGTACAGCCAGAATGCTCCTTAAAAGCAAAGATAGCGAGACTTCATCTTACGTACTTCGGACATGTTATCAGGAGGGACCAGTCTCTAGAGAAGGACATCATGTTTTGTAAAGTAGAGGGTCAACGAAAAAGAGGAAGACCCTCAACAAGATGGATTGACACAGTGGCTGCAACAATGGACTCAAACATGGCAAAAACTGTGAGGATGGAGCAGGATCAGGCAGTGTTTCATTCTGTTGTACATAGGGTCGCGATGAGTCGGAACCACCTCGCTGACATCTAACAACAGCAACAGCAACAACAAAAGAAAATGTATAATAGTGCTCTTCACACCATAACATTACCAACTGGGTAGCTTCAGGTTCTAAGCACCAACCTAGTTACATTCCATAAAGAGGTTTTATCCTGTAGATGCCAGGTACTTTGCATATAACATATACCACTAGAGGGCGCATTCAACTAAAACGTGTCTTTAACTTATGTTAAATTTTAAACTGTAGGAGGTTTCCATGAAGGAACATGATCTTATTTGTGTGTGTGTGTGGAGGTGTGTCAAATAACGATGGGTAGAAATACTTCGTGGAAATCCTTTGGGATTCAGAAGAAAATATTACTATCACTACTAATAATTGCTAACTTTTATCACACAATTTCCAGGTACCTGGCACTATGCTTAATGCTTTACATGCATCACCTCATTAATCCACCCAATATCCTGTGAATTACATACTATTATTTTCTCCATTTTACAACAAAGAAACAAGTTCAGAGAGCTGAAGTGTCTTATCCAAGGTCCCACAGCTAGTAAGAGGTAAAATCAGGATTTGAACTGAGATCTCAGTGCAAAGCCCATGGACTCTACTGCCTTGAAATACTGCAGAGGATTATTGGACTATTTGAACCCACTTTAAACCAGACTTTACTAAGTTATCCATGTCCATATTGGAATTTTGTTTTAGAATGTATTCACTCTTACAGTTTAAGAGTTTTTTTTAAATTCAGTTTTCTCATTCAGTTATCATTGAAATACTGTGAATGTGTTATTTCATAAAACTATTATCGGCTGAGTAAATGTTAAATGAGGAGCCAAGGTTTTGGTTATGAAAGGCTGAAGTACCTCATTTTTAAAAATTTATGAAGTGTATCATACATACAGGGAAAGGTATAAAATGTATGATGTAATTATAAGACACATGCTCATATAAATATTATCCCATTTAAGAACGTGACTACTGACAGATGTTCTTTTTAAGTATATTAATGTATTTTTCACATGGGCATAAAAATGGTAAAGCATACCTACAGCACAAATAAAGGATATTCAGGCATCAAGTATTTTAGTTTTGTATTTCCTCAGAACTAAATATAGCTTTATACTTCAAAGTTAATTTTAAAATAAGTTAATGCATATTTTCTTTCGTCCCAAAATTATCTAGGTTAATAATACAGTCTATGGACAGGGAAGAAATATCAAAACATTTTAGGAACCAGTAAAGATAAATTTTAATTCTACTAATACTCGTTGAATACCCTATTATAATATTTATTAATAATTTGCATTGTTACAGGACCTTACATTTTAGAAAGTGTTTTCACATAGGATTTTTAATTAATCCTTTTATATATTCAGCAAATGTTTATGAACAGCCTCTTGTAAACCAAATACACATCTTAAGGTACCATACTTGATGCCTGTTTAAATTCTTAGTCTACAGATAATTAAAAACTTACTAATTTGATAAATTGATCAATATCAAGCTTATTGAGAAATCTACTTGTGAACCCAATATGTTAATAAATATCTTCTCTACTCTTTCTAGCTTATGCTGCAGGAGTCCAGTACTACCTGGGAGGTATGAAAGCTTGGTTGCATTGACTTTTGGGTATTTGAGAAGAGAAGGATTTGTGTAAATTGTTGAGGATACCTGTCACACTCCCAATCCCTATAGGTGTAAACTCCAGAAAAAGGAAAATTTGTTATTTCTGAAAGTTGGACTCTGTGAAATGGTTTAACAAAGTAATTAAACTAGGGCCCAGTCATAGCAGAAAAGAGTAAATCAGTATTTGTAAGTACAGGGAGGCCTGCCTCTTACTGTGAGGTTTACTGCAAGGTTTTACCAAGAAAAACTAAAACTCTGTATAGGGCATCTGGAAGGATATTTGCATAAAGTTAAGCACCACCCAAATAGAATTTGTGAGTAGGGAACCGAGCAGAATCAGAGCAAGTCAGATTTCATATGATGTAAATATATTTTTGTATATTTTATAGAATAGAACTTGGGTTTCTCGTTCAGCTCAAATGCAGAATTTACACTCAGAGAATTTTCTTTTCCTATGCGACAGACTTTCTTACTACAAGTCCCAGAGTCCCCTGAACTCAGAGAGGAAGAATTATTTTCTGATAGGACAGTGAAATCCTTGTTGTCTTTCTGTTAGAGAATTGAAGACACCGGTATGCATACTGAGATAGATTTAGCTGTATATGCTTTGTACACAGAAGGAATGGTAGAAAGCCCTTTGAGGGAAAGAATTATTGTATTGAATTCCTATTGTGATAGTTTGCATATAGCAGGCACTCAGTACGTATCTAATTAAGTAGCATAAATTCAGGTGTGCTTCATATGTATTATATTTACAGAAGTGGATGGAGGAAAAGGAAAAAAACAAAAGAGATACCCTGTAAGAATGGATATAGGCTTAAGGTGACCTACATGGAGAAATGCTGAGGCAGCGGGAAAACAGGATAAACACTATTGTTGCAGTAGAGCAGAAGATAGCGGCATTCTGCTAGGAACGTGAAGCAAGACTATACACATTTGAGTTGGCTTTTCCTATATGAATACTCATTTTTTAGATCAGAGCTGTACTTCAACCAATCAGATTTTATGTCCAAATTATCTTGAAGACATTTGAGAAAAAGAGTGTAATATCAATCTCAAATACTTAGTAGTGTACTTCCAAAATATCTTCACCATTTTATTATTTGTTTTATATTTTTCCCTCACTTTTTTGTTCCTGTTTCCCCTTTCTTGCCCTTCTTAGGGTTGTTTAAACATTTTTTAACATTCCATTCTAATTAATTTATCGTGTTTTTACTCTGTCTCTTAGTATAGTTTTTTAAGTAGTTGCCTTAGGGATTACGATATACGTACTTAACTTTTCGCAGTCTACTTGGAATTAATTTTACCACTTCAAGTGGAATATTGAAACTTTATCACAACATAGATCCCTTCTTCCCTTACATTGTACAGGTAGTCCCTGACTTACGACGTGTTTTGAGTTTTGATGAATCGCACTTATGACCATCCTTCTTTCTGTACATCTTATCATTAGTAATATGTACTACATACAATGTTGTAGCATGTAATTTGCTGATGTCATCATTCTCAGATATAATGTTTCTAACTCCCGAAGACAAATAAAGATCAGAAAGGTAAATAAAGACAAAGATTTATGAAGATACTGATAATAAAAGGCAATAATAGTTAAAACTTAAAAAAAAAAACGAGGTATTTGATTTACGTTAGAACTGACTCATGACGGAGTAGTCATCGGAACGGAACCCTGTTGTAAGTTGGGGACTACCTATAGTTGTCTTATAATTACATGTAATCAAATTGAAAAACCCCATCAGACAATGTTATAATTTTTTTCTTTCAACCATCAAACATATTTAAAGAACTCAGTAGGAAAGAATAGTCCATTATATACCCAGATATTTGCCATTTCTATTCTGATTTTCCATTTTTTTTCCCCAGATATTATTTTCCTTCTATCTGAAGAATTTCTTTAGCAGTTCTTTTAAATCAGGTCTTCTGATAACAGATTCTCTTAGTTTTCCTTCACCTGAGACTGTCTTTATTTTACGTTCATCCCTGATGGATATTTTCACTGGATATAAAATTCTGGGTTGACAGTTCTTGTCTTTCAGCACTTTAAAAATGCTGTTCTGCTTCCTTTTGGTCCCCATAGTTTCTGATTAGAAGTTCACAGCCATCTGAATAGTGTTTATAAGGAATGTGTCAATTTCCTTTTGTTGTTTTCAGAATTGTTTTCTTTGAATTTAATTTTCAGCAGCTTTATTATGATGTGTCTGGGAGTGGATTTTTGGGGGTTTATCTGATTTGGGGTTCACTGAGCTTCTTTATAGGTTTATATCTTTTATCAAATTTGGAAGTTTTCAGACAATATTTCTTCTAATATGTTTTCTATATAAAACTCTCCTTTCCTCCTGGGACTCTTATGATATAAAAGTTAAGACTGTTTGGTATTGTTCCAAAGGTCTCCGAGGCTCTGTTCTTGTTTTCCCCCTAATCTGCTAGTGACAGAGTTTTCTATCTCCTGACATGCAAATGGAGGTAGCTCTGTATTTTTATTTTTTCATTCGTATCAATGATTTCCTCAATAAGAAAGTTACAAGTAATACTGCTTTATTTCAGAAATGAAAGAAAATGGTATCTGAAGTTTCTAGCAGGAAAAACACGTTAGTGGAAGTTGCTTGGGGTTGCTAAGCAATATGGAATGGGAATCGTATGAAGTTTATGTTCTCCCAAAAAAGCTTAAACATACGAAAGAATAGCATTGGAAGACTTCCGACTCTCATCTCACGCTCTTCTGGTGTGTCTCTCAAGTTCGCGTTCCTAATCATGCTTTTTAGTGGTTAGGGTGCCAAGTGCTTCAGAGGAATACTTCAATCTAAATTACATGTAAGTGGCAAAAATTGCAAACTCTCTTGTATTCTCTGAAATGAGCACTTCCTCCTCTCCATCATGTCTGAGGAAATGACATCTGATATGGGCCGTAGACTGTCCCTTCAAAGGAAACAATGGGAGGCCCTGTAGTTGTAAGTGGAATTCTGTAAATTGGAAGAGTTGAGGAAAAATCTTTTGTTGGTATCTACTGTTTGCCAGGTACCTTGCTAACTGCTAGATAAACAAAAATGACAGTCCTTGCCTTTAAGTAGCCAAGATCCTGTGAAGATAAGACATAAAGACTCATAAACCACTAATAGGTGATGAATGGTAATAATAATCAATGAGGGAGGTACGGTGGCCGTATAGATTACAGATAAATTAACCCTTCCTGGGAGATGTTGGAAAAACTTCTTAGTAGAATGTGTTGCAGACACACTGGAGGGAGAGATTAGGAAGTGATAGGGAGGAGTTAATAAAAAAGAAATATGCGCTCTAACCATCCTCTCTAATAAGCTGAAATGCTTTGGGTAAACGAGGCTAGAAAAAAGAGATGCGTGTAAGCTAGTACTTCATAAAGGATCAAAATGAACAGAACCCAGTGGCCAAAATGTTTGGTACAGATTTAGTAAGTATCATGAGAAATAATATACCTCTAAGTCTCTGGGTAAAAGTAGTAGAGTAATTAATGATTTAGGATGAACTAATTTAAGAGGACCACATAACCGAAAACCAAACCAAACCCGTTGCCATCACATCGATTTCAACTCATAGTGACCCTATAGGACAGAGTAGAACTGCCCCACAGGGTTTCCAAGGAGCAGCTGGTGGATTCAAACTGCCGACTTTTTGGTTAGCAGTCGAGCTCTAAGCCAGGAGGGCTCTAAGAGGGCCACATAGCAGGAGAAAAATAGCCCTCCAAAACCCATGCTGTAGCAAATAAATGATGATGATAATAGTGGTCCCACAAATTTTTTTTTAAAATTTTTTATTGTACTTCAGGTGAAGGCTTACAGAACAAGTAGTTTCTCATGAAACAGCAGTACACATATTGTTTTATGACATTGGTTAACAACCCCACAACATATCAACCCTCTCCCTTCTTGACCTTTTTTTTTGTGAAAATATACATAGCCAAAGATACACCATTTCAAAAATTTCTACATGCACAGTTCAGTGACATCGACTACGCTCTTCCAATTGTGCTGCTATTCTCACTTAAGATGAAGGCTTACAGAAGAAAGTAGTTTCTCATTTAACAGTTAGTACACATGTTGCCCTATGACAACGGTTAACAACCTCACAACACATCAACACTATCCTTACTCAACCTTGGGTTCCTTATCACCAGCTTTCCTGTCCCCTTCTGCCTCTGGCCCTTGTCCCTGGACTGCTGTGCCTCATTAGTCCCATTTGGTTTTATGGGGCTGTCCACTCCCCGGCTGAACAGTGAACCTTGGAAATGACTTCACCACTGAGCTAAAAGGGTGTCTGGGGGCCATACTCTCGGGGTTTCTCCAGTCTCCCTTAGGCCAGTAAATCTGGTCTTTTTTTTGTGAGTTAGAATTATGCCCTACATCCTTCTCCAGCTCTGTCCAGAACCCTCTGTTGTGATCCTGGTCAGAGCAGTCAGTGGTGGTAGCCGGGCACCATCACAAATATTTTGTTTAAGAAACATTTATGGGCCAGGAAAATGTGTAAAATCATATTTGTATAATTTCTGGAAGACATGAGAATATGCTGGTGAGCTGTATGAAGATGAATTGAACATAGTGCATACCCCAGGGGAACCTGGAATCTAGTGGAGGAAACAGACAGATATGCTAATTTTACCCCTAGGAGTAAATGAAGTTGGGTAGGTACGCATGTGTGCCCAGGGAAGCTCAGTATGAAGGTCAACAGCAAGTTTTCTGTTAGGAACATCAGCTACATTGAGTGTATGTTGCTTTTAGATCTCTAAACAATGTATCTTGGAGCACGAGAGCAAACCAGATAAAGGAACTTCTTTTAAGATCTATCCAAAGGTGCAGTCTTCACCTTTCTCTGTATTTGGATACTAGTATTAACAACTGATATTTCAGCCTTTTTATCAGTAGTATTTTCATCCTGATTCTCTTGAAGCTCACTTTTTACATCTTTATTTACTATTTACTCTAAAAAGCTGTTCTTAAGTCTTATCAATGTAAATTTCCCTTTCTTATCACAAAATCATCAATTTTAATTTACAAAGTGCTATTTGTGCAGCATAAAACTGTTCATAATGATAATACCCACCACCACCCCACAACCCCCCCCCCCACAAGTAGATTCTGACTCATAGCAACCCTGTGCAGAATAGAACTGCCCCATAAGGTTTCCAAGGCTGCACATCTTTACAGAAGCAGACTGCCACAATTTTCTCCCACAGAGTGGCTGGTAGATTCAAACTGCCAACCTTTTGGTTAACAGTCAAGCACCGTACCCACTGCACCACCAGGGCTCCTTAATAATAACAATAATAGCCACTACTTATCAAATATCCAATGCTCTAAAGCTTGCCAGATAGTTCTGAATGGTACTCCTCATTATATACTGATAGTCATGAACAGTAAAATTCACTTTGTCTTGGGAAAAACTAAGATACATTGGGCTTAACTAACAATAAATTTGTCAAAACAGGATCTGGGATTTAAAATGTCTAATCCCTTTCCTGTGCTCGGAGATATGGTCATGTTATCTTCTTGTGGTTGTGCTAATATTTCTTTCTATTATTTGTCAGGCTTATATTAAAATACACACTGATACTTGACACATATTCATCTTTCCTTCTCAATTTCATATTGTGCTGAATCTCACAGTTAAACCTTATTTGGAGGGGGCTGGTCTTTATTTTTTCTCCCAAGCTATGATGAATATATTCCTAGAAAAGATGAAGAGTAGGGGCCTTACTGGTTTAGAAAAGTGCCAGCAATCTTTAGTAGCAACTTAAAAGAAAAGATGGAAAAGGACATTTCAGCAGTAAGAAAATTTGGGATCTCAGAGAAAACATTGGTTTAATTTCTGTAAAAAAAAGAAAGCAGAATGGCAAAAGACAGATAAATCTCTGTTTCAATTAAACTAAGCCAATAGACCATTTCAGTAAATATTGGAGAGATGTGCCAGGGAGAGGCCTGAATAGAATGTGATATTTAAATAAACCTTTAATAACCAAAAATGTTTAACTATCTACCCAAGAAAGATGTGACTGCACTGTTAACCAACTTGTCAAATGAATAAAGTGCAGAAAATACTTTAAAACCAACCCTCTTTTATTCATTAATGTCTTCTAGTGCCTCATTAATTTTAATGGTATAGTCTAGTGCTGATTGAAGCGCACCTGAATGCTGTTAGTGCCTCATCAGTGCTGATGAGTTCCAAGTTTTTCAGGCCATGTCTGCAGAGTGATCACAAATTACGTGTCTCTGTTTACATCTACGCTATGCATGTTTGTCCGTGTCTCCAGCAGCACAGCTTTTACATTTCAGGAGCCCAGTGTCTTCCCATTTGGCCATTCCTATAGTATTTTCATAGTTGCTTTTATAGTAACAACTGAGTTTTGTGGAAAAAAATATTTTGTGGAGATGCCAAAATATTAGTTTCTTCTCAAAATATTTGGATTGAATATAGATATAGCCTAAACCACTTCCCATCCCCCCAAAAAAACCAAACTCATTGCTGTCAAGTCAATTTTGACTCATAGCGACCCTATAGGACAGAGTAGAGCTGTCCCACAGAGTTTCCAAGGTTTCAAACTGTGGACCTTTTGACTAGCGGCTGACCCACTTAACCACTATGCCACCAGGGCTCCAGATACAGCCTATATGAGCCAAATACATTTTTTAAAAAAAGGAAATCTGATTTATATGTTCAAAGTAAATGACAATTATCAGTTCACTGCACTTCCACTGTAACTCGAAGTTTTATAAAGCTAATTTAAAATAAAACTCTCCCTGAATTTTGCTTTTAAAAAAACCCATTGTTGTCGAGTCAATTCCAACTGATAGCAACCCTATAGGACAGAGTAGAACTGCCCACAGAGTTTGTAGGAGCACCTGGTATATTCGAACTGCTGTCCTTTTGGTTAGCAGCCAAACTCTTAACCACTATGCCACCAGAGTGTCCATTTTGCTTTTACAGTTCCATAATTACATCTCTCAAATTGGATTTATTCATTGTCAGATATGGGTTATGCTTACAGAATGGACAAATGATACATGATTAATTATGGTGCAACTCTTTAATTCTTTACCTCTGATTCATAGCACTCAGGTAAGTGGCTTGAACACTTCTAGCCTAATGCTAGAAGGCCAAACAATTGAACCTCATCTCCACCTAGGAACAAACCAAAGGAATCTGGACGTTAGTTAGTATCAGCTGGGACTCTTCCATTTTCTCCAATGATGCTAAAGGCTCATCCGTCAGGTGTGATCTCTTAATCTTCCTTTTCTAGGTTTCATGATAGCCATTTGCCCTCTGTTCACATAGAGCAGGGGTGGGATAGCAGGCCTTACATGATAAATTTTCTCTAACATTTCACTCTTTCTAAACTTTTGGACACTTTTCTCTAGTGTATAAGGAGCCCTGGTGGCAGAACAGTTAAGCACTTGGCTACTAACTGAAAGGTTGGTGGTTCAAATGCACCCGGTAGCTCCACAGGAAAAGGACCTGGCAATCTGCTCTTGAAAAGATTACAGCCAAGAAGACCCTATGGGGGCAGTTCTTCTCTGTCACATGGGGTCACTATAAGTGAAAATTGACTGGATGGCACCTAGGAGCAGATTATCCAATACGCAAGATAAGCATGGTACTTACCTTGCTTACAAAATCATCTGTAATGAACAATTTCACATTTTTTTTCACCACATCAAAGGTTCTGCTTCTAAGTATGGCTGGCATCTGTCTCTCTTCTAATTCTACAGCACCTTCCTACAGAATCAAAGCCTCTTTTTAAATGTACAGTCTCTGACGGGGATGGATTACCCGGTAAACAAGGTAAGCACGGGCAAAGTAAGCACTGTGCTTACTTACTAATCCGTAGTGAACAATTTCACATGTTTTTTTTACCACATCTGATGTATGGCCCCTGATGGCACCTAACAACTCTACTGTATACCAAGGAAGTTCTATCATAACTTCATTTAGTGTAGACCACCTTTGGCCCCATATTTCAGTCAACCAACTAAGCAAACAGTTAAAGCCCTTCCTAGCCCCTTGTACTCATATATTTAATCTGGAATTACTGCTTAGTAGGTTATTAGTGAGTTCTTATCAAAACTTTGTCCTGATCCTATACAGAGGTGGACTGTACGTGGAAAAGCATTAACATTTGATCAAGAATTTTTATAGGAATGTTCTCATATCTCCCTTTTATGTGTTGTTAGTTGTCATTGAGTCAGTTCTGACTCATGGTGACTCCCATGTGTTACAGAGTAGGAGTGTGCTTCATAGCCAGGACTTCAAACCTGTTCTGCCCAGTTCAGTCATAGATGAGGAAACGAAACCGGAACAGACCCTAACTTTTAAAATTTGGGTAAACTGGAACAATAAATGGAATGGGAGAAATTACAGGTTGAAGCTCTGATAGAAACTTAACTTCCCTTTTAGAAAATAAGGGCAGCATACATGTTGCATAGCAACCAAATCTCTTTCCTGTCAGATTTTGAACAGAGTCAGAAACAGCGCTGCCCTGCTCAAAGATGGCTGCCAACCGCATCCCTTTGAATACATGTTGCTCTCCACAGTCCTGCCAATAATCCAGTCTCCTGCATCAGACTCCTAAAAGGGCTCACAATGCCTCTTCTGAGTCTCCCATTCCAGGGCTTTGACCTGTAACTTTTGCCATTCCAGTTATTATTCTGGTTCACTCAGATTTTAAAACTTCAGGTCTGTTTTGGTTTCGCTTCGCTGGCCATGACTGAACTGGTTCAAACTGATTTGAAGCCCCGTTCATAGCAGTTCTAGGCTGAGGCCTTTTGGAAGCAGATTGTCAGGCATGTCTTTTGAGGTGCCTCTGGGTGGGTTCAAACGAAAAATCTTTCGGCTAGTAGCCAAATGCTTAACCATTTGCACCAATCAGGGACTCCTAGATCATGAATTTTTAATGGGCCTCATGTTCTAGACCACGTAGGATCAGCAAACTACAGTCCATGGACCAAATCAAGCCCAATGACTTTTTGTAAATAAAATTTTATTGGAACACAGCAATGTTCATTCACTTTCACATGTCTATATCTGCTTTTGTACTACAATGGCAGAATCGAGCAGTTGCAACAGAGCCCAAATGGCACTGGAAAGCCTAAAATATTTAGTCTGGCCCTTTAGAGAAAAAGTTGGGTGAATCCTGTTCTATACACAGAGTTTTAAATTTTTAAATTGAATTCCACTATGTATTTGTTGCAAAATTTCTGATAATAATTGGACATAGTTAATAACTAATATCATCTTTCATAAGTGGAAGCAGAATGTTCAGGAAAAAGGAGATAAGGATTCTGTTTTGTCTGCTTGCTATATGAAAGAAAGATTAGAGTTATTTTGTGTGAACCCAGTGAGCTAAATTTATAACAGTAAGCATAAAATTAGAGAGAGACATTTTTCAGAATACTGCTTAATAATTAGACATAAGTGTAAATGAAATGTACTGTCTGGTGAGGTGGTGAATTCACTATCAATAGAAGTGTTCAAGCAGAGGATGAGGTTTCATGAGGGCTCATCAGTGAAGTAGAAGGTTAATTTTATGATTTTTGTGATGCAATGCTTAGATACAGCGGCATGCACAGATCTTGTGTAAAAAACAATGATTTTTTAAAGTAAGTACATGCATCTGTGTCTATAGATTTATTCGTACTGTTGTGTCTATCCATTGTTTGTTCTTTTTCATTGCTGTATTCTAGTCTATGAATATAAAACAATTTATTCATTCTACTATTGGTGACCATGTGGGTTGTTACCATTTTGAAGTTATTATGAATAAAGCTACTATGAACATTATTGTACATGACATTTGGTGGACACTGGACTCAACTTCGTTGGGTAGATACCCAGGAGTTGAACTGCTGAATCATGGGGTACAAGTAGAGTAGTTACTGCCAAGCAGTTTTCCAAAGTGGTGGTATCAATTTACACTACCACAGCAATATGAGAGTTCCAGTTGCTCCACATCTTTGCTAACACTTAGTATTGTCAGCCTTGTTAGTATTTGTCAGTTAACCATTTTGATATTCATTTAATGATATCTCATTATCTCTGTGTGATTTTAGTTTGCCTTTCTCTTATGACTAATAATGTCGAGTACCTTATATGTTTATTTGGCCAGTTGGATGTTCTCTTGGGAAATGTCTGCTCAAGTCTTTGGGGCATTTTAAAACCAATATCTGTTACTTTCTTATTGATATGCAGCAATTCTTTATATATTTTAGATATGAATCCTCTTTTGGAGGATACACACGCGCACACACACACACATTTTTCCACATACCTTCTCCCAGTATGTTTCTTGTCTTTTCATTCTGTTAAAGGTATCTATTGATGAATACCAAACCCACTACTGTCAAGTAGATTTTGACTCATAGCGACCCCATAGGCTTTCCAAGGCTGTAAATCTTTACAAAAGCAGACTGCCACATCTTTCTCCTGCGGAGCTGCTGGTGGTTTCGAACCACCGACCTTTCGGTTAGCAGTCATTCACTTTAACCACTGTGCCACCAGGGCTCCTTATTGATAAATAGAAGTTCCTAATTTTAATGAAGTCTAATTTATCAACTGTATTGATCTTTTCTTTCAGGTTAGTGCTTTCTGGGTATGGGTTATGAAATCTGTCCCTATCCCTTGGTTATGAAGATATTCTGTCTTTTTTTTCCCTTCTGAAAGCTTAAATGTTTTATCTATTACATTAGGTTTAACAATCCATTTCAAATTAATTCTTGTGTATGGTATGAGGTAGGGATCAAGGTGCATTTTTTTTTCCATATGGATGTCCAAATGACCCAGTACCATTTATTGAAAACATCATCTTTTCCCTCACTGAATTGCAGGGGAGCTTTTGTCATAACCAGGTTATGTGTGTGTCTGATTATGTGCTCTATTCTAGCTCATTAGTTTATTTGGCTATTTGTCAATACTACGCTGTCTTACCTACTGCAACTTTATAAAAAGTATTAATATCTGGTAATATAAATCTTCCAACTTTCTTCACATTTTCCTTCTCCTTCTTCCCTTCCCTATCCTCCTCCTTCCTCCTCCTCTTTTCCTTCTCTTTTTTTTTTTCTTTTTCATTACTTCTTTGCTTATTCTAGGTTCTTTGCATTTCCATGAAGTGAAGAATAACTAGTCTCCATGTCCTAGGACTTTTATGTAATTTAAGATCTAAGCCAATTAATGACTTCTAAGCCAATACAAAGAGGAACTTCTTTACTTGTATTAATGTGTTATTCCTTAGCATCCATTATGAATCATAAGTTGGAAAATTCATACTTTTTTTGTAGGATGCTAAGATTCTTATTACAGATATGTTGGTTAGCTTCTGTTTTCTCTACATATTCCAAAGTCCTCCCCAGTGTGTTAGTAACTAGAAAGTTTCTAAAGTTAGAAATTTATTAGGTTTCTGTTATGGATTGAATTGTGTCCCCCAAAAATGTGTGTCAACTTGGCTAGGCTATGATTCCCAGTATTGTGTGATTGTCCACCATTTTGTGATCTGATGTGATTATCCTGTGTGTTGTAAATCCTAATCTCTATGATGTTAATGGGGCAGGATTAGAGGCAGTTATGTTAATGAGGCAGAACTCAATCTACAGGATTAGTTTGTATGTTGAGTCAATCTCTTTTGAGATATAAAAGAGAGAATCAAGTAGAGAGGAAGGGAAGCTCATGCTACCAAGAAAGAAGTCCTGGGAGCAGAGCATAACCTTTGGACCCAGGCTCCCTGTGCTGAGAAGCTCCTAGACTAGGGAAGATTTATGACAAGGACTTTCCCCCAGAACTGACAGAGAGAAAGCCTTCCCCTGGAGCTGGCACCCTGAATTCAGACTTCTAGTCTCCTAGACTGTGGGAGAATAAATTTATGTTTGTTAAAGCCACCCACTTGTGGTATTTCTGTTATAGCAGCACTAGATAATTAGGACAGTTTCCGTTATTATTTATATGTAAAGTTGAACATAAATGACTTAATTTCTAACTTAAAACACTCCAAAGAAATCTTTTTTCATAAAAGATAGGGCTTTATTTTAATGTATTTGTAACTTTTTCAAAAACATTGTGCTTTATAAAAAAAAATACTGTGCTTAGTCCAATGGAAAAAACTGCTATTCTTCTTCCTTCACTTAGTTAATTTATTAATGAATTTAAAGATTTTTATCAGAAGATTATTTTTTCCCACCCCTGATCTGTTAAAAGGAGCCCTGGTGGTGCAGTGGTTAAGAGTGGTGTCTTAGTCATCTAGTGCTGCTATAACAGAAATACCACAAGTGGATGGTTTTAATGAAGAGAAGTTTATTTCCTCACAAAGTAGGCTAAAAGTCCAAATTCAGGGCATCAGCTCCAGGGGAAGATTTTCTCTCTCTGTCGGCCTTCTCATCAGTGTTCCCCCAGACTAGAGCTTCTCAGCACAGGGACCCCAGTCCAAAGGATGCACTCTGCTCCCAGCACTGCTTTCTTGTTGGTATGAGGTCCCCAACTCTCTGCTGGCTTCCCTTCCCTTTTATCTCTTGAGAGATAAAAAGTGGTGCAGGCCACACCCCAGGGAAACTCCCTTTACATTGGATCAGGGATGTGACCTGGGTAAAGGTGGTGTTACAATCCCACCCTAATCCTCTTTAACATAAAATTACAATCACAAAATGGAGGCCAACCACACAATTCTGGGTATCATGGCCCAGCCAAATTGATACACACATTTTTGGGGGGACATAATTCAAACCATGACAAGTGGTTAAGTGGTTTGGCTGCTAACCAAAAGGTCGACAGTTTGAATCCACCAGCTGCTCCTTGTAAACCCTATGGGGCAGTTCTACTCTGTCCTATAGGGTCACTATGAGTTGGAATTGACTCAACAGCGATGGGTTTTGGGTTTTTGATGTGTTAAAATAGGATCAGACTTCCTCAAAAGTCAAGGAAGTCACTACTTTCATAGTGGGGATACTCCTAACAGACTCACCCTCCTGTAAATAAAAAATACAAACTCTGGGCAAAATTTAAAAAAAAAAAAAAAATCACACAAGAGTTCTGGAGATTGAAAAAAAACAGATTTTGAATGAGAGTTAAATTTTAGAGAATGTGGCTAAAAATCCAATAAAGAGCCCATCATCTTTCTGACCTAATGAACCAGGAGATAGAGCCTGGAACAACCATGGCCACCAGAGACAGTATTCTAGAGGTGAGACAGCTAGAAAGGGGGGTGGGGGGGCAAATTTTGTGGATGAACTCTGCTTAAGTCTTTGCTTGAGCTCTCAGTCACTCATAAATGAAGCAGTCTCAAAGCAATTACCAACTGAGGCTTAAAGAAGTGAACTAAGAGTTGAACTGGCAAAAATCACAGGTGAGACTGCAGTTTGAGTCTCACCAAGTTAATTGCAAGTTAAAATGAAAACATCAGCACTCTTTGGAGGAATACAACAGAACCCAGGTTCTACAAAACATAATATTCATATTCAATATATAATCCAAAATTACTTGACATGCAAAGAACTAGGAAAATATAATAAGAGAAAAGACAACAGACACTTATGCTGAGATGACACAGGGATTATAAGACAAATACTTTGATGCAGCTATTCTAACTATGCTTAATAAGTAAAGGAAAATATGTTTGCAATGAATTAAAAGCAGATAAATAAAAAATGTAAGAAAAGAACCAAATGAAAATTCAAGAAATGAAAAATGTAATTTCTGAAGTGAAAAATTCATTGGATGAGTTCAATAGCAGAATGAAGAGGACTGAGAAAATAATTAGCAGACTTAAAGGTAGATCAGTGGAAATTATCCAATGTGAAGAAGAGAGAAAAATGATTGGAATAAACTGAAGATGGAAAAAAAAAAAGACTTAAAACAATGAACAGACACTCAAGCCCCTCTGGATCAATAGCAAAAGTTCTGATATCCAGGTAATTGGAGTACCAGAAAAAGAACATAGTGAAAATGAGGCAGAAAAAGCATTTGGATAATTTATGGCCAAAACCTTCCTAAACTTGATAAAAGACATAAGTCTACATATTCAAGAAGCTCAAACTCGTTGCTGTTGAGTCAACTCTGACTCATAGCTACTCTATAGGATAGAGCAGAACTGCCCCACAGGGTTTCCAAGGAGCGGCTGGTAGATTTGAACTGTGGAACTTTCGGTTAGCACCCGAGCTCTTAACCACTGACCCACCAGGGCTCCAAGAAGCTCAGTGAACCTCAGATAGGCTAAATACAAAGAAACCCACACCTAGGCCCGTAATAGGCAATTGCTGAAAAATCTTGACAGGAGCTAGAAAAAAATAACAAATTACCTATAGAAGAACAACTATTTGCATAACCATGGATATCTCATCAAAAACTGTGAAGGTCAGAAGACAGTGGAACAAAATATTTAAAAGGCTGAAAGAAGGAAAAATGGAAAGAAAGAAGGAATTTATTGAGACACATAATTAAGTCTGTGTTTTCCAAACTGTAAATTTCATTCCATTTATGTGTTGTGAAATCAATTTAGTGGGTGACAAAGTTTTTAAAACTGAAAGAGAATCAGATAGTAAAGAAAAAAAAAAAAAATAAAACTGCCTCTCATATAGTAAGGGTAAATATTACATGAAACTTTTATTTGAGTTTTACATACACTTGCACACATATATGCGTGTACTGTGTTCTAATGTAAAATACATTTCTTCCTATAAGGTAGGGATAAAAACAAAAAAAAACAAAAAACAAGTCACTGCCTTATTTAATCATCCTAAAGCTTTGTAAAGCAGGAATTACCTACATTTTACCAAGGAAACCAAGACTCTGTTGAGTTAAATAATTTGCCTTTGGTCATATAGCTGGTTGGTGTCTGATCCTGAATTTAATGCAAATCTTTTGGCCCTAAAATAACTTCTTTTGGTTGCTTTCAAAGCATCCAGACATGCTCTTTTATGACTTTTGGCCCCCTAAGAGTTCCCCATAAACAGACTACTATTGCAGCCCAGAAGTTAAGGAGAAGGACCCAGATTTCTTATCCCCCGTGGAAGACAGCCAGAATGACTTCCCAGCCATTACAGCCTACCCTGTCTACCTTCTGCCTCAGATGCAAAGAATGTAGCAAATTAAAAAGGCCCTGTGACTCAGAACCAAGCTCTGTTCATATCATTGCTTGATGAATATTGATTGAACCAGACTTTAGTAAACAGGAACTATTTCCATGCTGTGACTACTTTGGCTGGGAGATAAGATATTCAATTAGAATTTTAATTAATAGTTAAAATTCTCTTTATCTCTTCCAATTAACTCATCTTTCACTTAAAAGGTCTTTTGGTTTTTCATTGTGAGTAAATTGCCAATGTGCTTATTTCTTGTGGCAAAATCATAACTTACCACAACTTCTGCAAAACAGGATCATATCACTCAAATGTTTGGCAGTGCTTGAGGACAAAGGATATTCTTGTAACCCATTTAAATGCTGTTACATAATCTGAAATTGTTTGAAGAGCTGTCAGGAAAGGATAATTTATGAATATGGAGGATTTCAAAGAAAAGTGAGTTACAGATCAAACATTTAGGAATCCATTGTAGACTTGGCTTAAATGACTAAGTTTCTAGTTATGAATGTTTTGTTTTAAGGGAGTAAAGTAACACTTGAGTACATTCCTGGTAATACAATAAAGGTCAGGAACCCCACAAATCAAGAGTTTCAAATGCAGATAATTTAAAGATTAAGTACTAACAGTCTACAGGCAAGCAATATTGACTACAAATGTCAGTGTGGTTATTGATGAGTTAGAACTAATGATTAAGAGTGAGAAATGAATTAGATAAAAATGCAGCAACAGCAAATAAAGAGAGATGTTATCTGGAACTCTGTACCTTAGATATTCAGTTAATTCTTGTTAATGATGTTGGTGATGTTACTTGAGATGTTGTGGTATAGATTACAGGACTTGCTTTCTTTTTCTGCCAGTAGCCATATATTTTTAACTCAGTCCTTGTTTCTCAGCTTTGCTTCTAAAAAAATGAAACACTGGTGTATAGCTCTGTCTTGATTATCTAGTGCTGCTATAACAGAAATACTACAAGTGGATGGCTTTAACAAAGAGAAATTTATTCTGTCACAGTCTAGTAGGGTAGAAGTCTGAATTCAGGGCACCAACTTCAGGGAAAGCCTTTCTCTTTCTGTTAGCTCTGGAGGACGGTCCTTGTCATCAATCTTCCCTTGGTCTAGGAGCATCTCCGTGCAGGAACCTCAGCTCCAAAGGACTCACTTTGCTCCCATTGCTGCTTTCTTGGTGGTATGAGGTCCCCATGTCACTCTGCTTGCTTCTCTCTTTTATATCTCAAAAGAGATTGGCTCAAGACACAGTCCAATCTTTTAGATTGAGTCCTGCCTCATTAACATAACTGCCCCTAATCCCATCTCATCAACATCACAGAGACAGGATTTACAACACATAGGCAAATCACATCAGATGACAAAATGGTGGACAATCACACAATACTGGGAATCATGGCTCAGCCAAGTTGACAGATTTTTTGGGGGAACACAATTCAATTCATGACAGTCTCTATCTAGTCTCTTCAGTTTATTTATGATTTGTGCTTATGTTTCTTTAGCTATATGAGTGTGCCTTCATTTACCACATAGTTCATAAGATCTTTTAGAACAGGGACCATCAGTCCTGTTAGTTTGCCCTACAGGATGGTGTTGAGGGATATTCAGAGACAAGTTATTGCAATATTATAATAATGATTTATTTTTATTATTTATTCAGCAAACACAATACTTAGTATGTATTGAGCCCTTTTAGGTGAACTTTTCATATAGTAATTAATTTTATCCTCCCGACAACCCTGTGAGATAGGTATTATCATTGTACTCATTTTATAGAGAGGAAACTGAGGAACCTAGAGACTAAGTTACCTAATGTCATATAGTGGGAGAGTTGGGACTTGTACCCAAGCAAAGTAGAGTCGACATGCTTAATCACACCATAGTCTTCTCTATCCATATCCCTCTTTATTCAAAAAATGTTGGCCACTGTCCAAGGTGGGGATCCCTAATTTGTCTTCAGGCATTGGTTGGTGAAACAACCCTCCACCTCTGCGCCATTAAGGGTGTTTATCTTGGTGGCCTGAATTATATTGAGTGTGGTTTACTTTTTTTGAATTTCTCCCACATACCAGTTTGTCGCTTGAAATTTAGTGTGGTGCTTATTAGTACCAACACAAGTGTATCTTCTTATGCTTCATTTTTCCTCAATATAGCAGGAGCGAAGCCAAATGCTTACATTATAGCAGTGATTTAATTTAACTGTAGCACCAGTAGTGCTCATTTATAGAATGCAGAACTTGATTTCATTTCTTATTCAGGCTCACAATATTTGTCTTTTGTGTAGGCACAGTTTCATAACTTGTTACAGAATTAGCAACTCCCAGGTCGCTATGAGTCAGAATCAACTTGATGGCAAAAGGTTTGGGTTTTTTTTTTTTTTTTTTTTGGTTAGCCCTTCTGTAATATCCCTTCAGGTTACAGACGTCACAGGATGGTGGAAAAGAGTAACAAGATTTGAGATAAGGATCTGAATGCTGAGGGAATAATTCAGCTTTAGAATTATACTAAAAACATTTTCAGTATTTCATTGATTGAATTTTGGATTGTTTTTGAGAGATTGAATGTACAAATGGATAACAGACCATATATGACAATAGAATCTGGTCCACAACCTCTTCAGTAACCAGTCCAGGAAGCCAAACCACAGCTTCTGCAGAAATCAGCCCAGAATAGTCAGGTCTTGGTCAATGACTGCCAGCTTCCCTGATTTTTGCCCCTGCTTCCAACTTAGGACCAACCAGAGAAAGCCAAATATGCTCCATAAACCAATCACATAGGATAGCCTGCTTCTAGTCAGCCCACTTCCAGCTTCCCCATGTTCTCCAATCAGAGCACACCTGAAGCCTTCCTTTATTGTCTCTATAAAGCTTTCCCATGCCCCTGCCTGCCTTTGAGTCTCTGCCAAATGCAAGTGATGGTGCCCCCAACTCCCTTGTTACAGCAAACTCTGAAAAAATAAGTAGCTTCTGTTTGTTCTCATTTGGGCAGTGTTTGTTTATTTCCACACTTTCTTGCTCTATTTGTCAGAAAACTGGTTATTTTATTAGCAGCTCATTTTCCAACAGTGCCCATAGAGATTTGTTAAAGAATTGACTATAGTTAGCATCTAGATACAGCTGGACAGTTGTCTGGATATGAGTGTAAGTGGTCTTACAAATGTAATTTTATCATTGCCTTAAAATATTTTTGCCTCTTGCTACTTAAAATTGGGTGTGTTTGCCCTTCTTAGCAGCATAAAAAAATTAGGGAAACAAACCAGGGATATTAAGGAGAGTTTTATTGTAACACTAGATAGGACTTACAATTTTACATTTTTCCAAATGTATAAAAACTCTCAGTATAGAGATTGCTTTATGTCTGTCATACCAGCCGACAGATTATTTATAAATTGGGAAAGGGAAAGTTCACTTCCTGGCAAACTGAGGCAGAGGCGGTGGCACCTTAATATCTTGGCCTTTCTCCAACTTCTTTTCACAGTCCACCAGGTAATTGACTCCATCGATGACTATCTGAACAAGCTCAACCTTTGATAGTGAAAAAGATGAATGATTAAATGGCATAGAAGGCACATGCAGGGCATTGGTCAACAGGTAGAATGCTGGAACAAATGGGAACTTGCCATATTAGATGGACTTTATAACAATTTCTTCCTTTTCACTATTTCCCTAAAGGGTTGTTGGAGGAAAGACATCTGTGAGTCATTGTCAAAGATGGAAAGCAGAGGCATTACAAGGGTTTCTCTCAATCTTTCTTTTGTTGAGATGAGGTTACCACCTTCTGTGTGAGAAATTTTCTTATATATGAAAACCATTAGTTTGCATCTCAGACTCTTTTTTCCCACCAGTCTCTACTATGAAATATCAGACTTTGTCTAAAGTAAAACTACACAGTGACATCCTTGTGTTTTTCAGCCTGGCTTTTAGTTCTGACCTGCCACTAAGCTATCTGAGCACCGACTATGCTATAGTTTAGGTATTTTCATTTACACAGTGGGTGTCTTTCTGAAGAATTGTTTAAAGTCAAATTTTTGGCAATGAAATCATGTTTTCACTATACCAGACAAGCTTGCTATTTTAAGGGAACTTTGTGAATTATATTGAACAATAAAATTTTAATTATATGTATGTGTTAGAACTTTGATTTCCAAATATTGGTTTTTCTTGAACTTGGGCACATTTATCTATTTCTTTTTGGGATAACCTTCCAAGTAAATTACTTGCACTGCTCATGAAGACACCCAAACTAAGATAGTAAGCAATTAGTTAATTCCACACAGCACTACATACATGGTATAACCCATGAAGGAACAGCAAGGACGGAAGGAATCATTGAGTGTTAGAGCTGGAACAGGCCTTATGGATGATGGAGTCCACTCCCCTCTCCACCTCTTTAGCATATGGAAACAGGCCCAGAGAGAAGGTTGGGTCAGAAAGCTTAATACTAATGAAAGAAATGCATATTTTCTACTTATCAAATTGACCCATTCCCGTGTTGTTGAGGGTGTGGTAAGTTGGGTTTCTCATTCATTGCCAGTGGGATTCTATCTTGGTATAACTCTCTGGTAGAAAACTCGGTCATAAGTAAGAGCCCCTGATCTTTAACCCAGGAATCCCCTTCCTAAAAATATATCCTATGTAAATAATCAGAGTTATGATTTTAGGGATGGTCGAACAAAATATTAAATAATCAGGGAAAGATCGAATACTTAATGGACTCTCTTCACTGTCATTTAAAAATCATGTTTTTGAAGATTATTTAATATTGTGGAGAAATGCTCAGAATACATTAGGAAACAGCAAATTATAAAACCCAAAATATGTGTTAAATACCAAATTTTGTAAAAAAAAAAAACAACTTTTTGACTAATTGTAAAAAAGAATGGAAGGCAATTCGGAATAATGTTCACAATGGTTATCTCGGGGTTGTTGGGTTGTATTATTTTTTCATACTTTCTGGCATTTTTCTAGTTTTTATAATGATCATGTATGAACTTATAATTATACTTTAAAAAATTATAAAAAATGACTACCTTGCTTTCCATTAATAAAAATCTAGTTAATATTAGAAGGGACAAGGCTGGGCCCTATATTTTCTTTATTCACTACACCACACATTACCTTGTAGATTTCAGAAGATGCAATATTTATAGCTGCTTCCTGCTCAAGTACTTCACCACAACTGGTAGCAAACAAGCTGATTTAATTTTTTTAGTTGTTGTAAACAGTATATATAATACATTTGCCAGCTCAGCATTTTTTACATGTATGATTCAGTGATACCAATTACATTAATCATGTTGTGCAGCCATCGCCAGAATCCATTGCCAAGTTATCCATCACCATAAATAGATACTGTGATCAGTATTTGCTTAGGATTCTGCTACATGTTGCCTAAGTGTGCTCTTTATGCCTCCTCTCACTCATTGCTCCAGGTCTACACATAGTCTATGCATCCTATTCCCATCCTATGTAAACACAAACTTAGTGCACACCCTATTTTCCATCTTTAGCCCTAAAAATAATATTTTAGCAACTATTAAGTATCTAAGAATGCCAAGGTGAAGGTGATGATATGCGAGCTTCACTAAAGGAAATTCCAAATCAAGATAAAATCCCACTATTTTACCACCCTCAGAGAGATACTGCACATGTTCTCTGATTTCATGGTGACAAAATACTGCTGTCCTTTAGCATAATAGAGCTCCTGCTGCTGCAGATTGCTGGCCTAGCTCTCAGGGCAGGTTGGTGACAACACTCATCTGTGAATTCCTTTACCTGCCTATAAGTTCTTAGATTGTGCTTACTTTTAGGAAGTTATTTCAGGCATATGAATACTACTGCAGAATGAAAAGCTAATATGACTCATAACTCAATGGGGAAAGAGGAGGTCTCGAATTCTGTGAATAAGGTAAGGCTGTTTAGGCTACTTCTCTGTTTCCTCTTTCTCTTAGACTGATTTTGCTAGTTTATGTTAGGAAAGTGAGAGATGTTACCTCTGATCGCCCAATTCGATCTGTGTTGGAAATGTCATACACATCTGCCACTGCTGCAGTGTCCACGCCACCAGTGCCACGCTTCTGGAGTCGTAGGTTCTCCAGGATCTTAGAAAAGCGGGGGTCCTTGAACAAGGGTTAATAATTATTGTTATTAGAAGCAAAATAGATTTTAGCATGTTCACTTAGAAAAAGTACACAGTGAGATATAATTACACTTAACATTTATTAAGCATTTATTTACTATGTATCAGGCACTGTGCTGGTACTGTTAATCCTTACAACAACCTCATGAAGTTGGTGTTGCTTTTATCACCATTTCACAGATCAGAAAACTGAGGATTAGAGGAATTAACCAAAGTCCTACAGCTAGCAGGTGGCAGAGGTAGAATTGAACTGGGCAGTCTGATCCTAGACTTAAGCTCTTAACTTCTAAACCACTTTTGGGGCATCTGGGTGTGTTTATTATTCATCTACATAATAGTTGTCATTGATATAATTAAAATCACTAAGCTAAATCACTTCAAATCATTTTATCGTTGGAATTTTGAATAACAAAACTTTTCATACTTTTTTTTTTTCCGGAAGCACACTGTCTAAAAATGTTTTAAAGTACTTGATTCACTTGGTGTGCTGAGGAAGTGGCCACTGGCTATGTTCTCGCCAGTGGAACAAGCAGAAACGGGCACGTCTGTACACCCTTTCTCCTTCCCACAAGCTGGAACACAGGACCTGACTGGGACTATGCAAATGGAAACTAGGTCCTAAGACTGTGGTCCTCCAGGTGTGGTTCCTGACTGGCAGTATCAGATCACCTAGAAACTTGTTACAAATGCAAATCCTTTAGGTGAGGCCCAGCAATTTTGTTTTAACAAGCCCTCCAGGTGATTCTGATGCATGCTCAAATTCAAGAACCACTGCACAAATCAGGCCAGGACTTACACGGTTGCTGTGAGTCGGGTGGAGCCCCGGTGGTGCAGTGATTAAGAGCTCAGGCTGCCAACCAGAAAATCGGCAGTTCAAATCCACTAGCCACTCCTTGGAAACCCTATGGGGCAGTACTAGCCTGGCCTATAGGGTCACTATGATGCGGAATCAACTCCATGGCAACGTGTTTGGTTTTGGTTTTATGAGTTGGAATCGACTCGATGGTTTGGTTTTTGCACTAGGAGAGAACGAGAAACAAGATGGCGGGAACCACAGAGAACAGAGCAGCCGGCTAATCACCTGGCCTGATTTGTTAAAGGAGAGAGAATGTAAGCTTATTGTTTCCGAAGCCACCATCTGTTTCTTACAGCCCTTTAACCTTTTAACTAATACAAATGTCTATGGAGGCAAGATTAACCCTTCCTTATTATTTTTCTATTATAGGTGTAGAAAGTAATGGCTAAGGAATGGGCAGTGACGTTTTCTCCCTCCTCAAAGCAGCCACATTTGAGCTAATCCTGGCGGGCCTCCGCAGGGCTGCTGGTCACACAGCATACCTTACTGAGCTTTGGGATCCTAACATGGACACCAGCCCGTAATCCTGTTCCGAGATTCGAAGGGCAGGTCAGGATGTATCCTAGGCGCTCATTCCACATGAACTCCCAGCCTCGTTCTTGAATTAACTGTTCTACCTACAAGGAGAACAACAATAAACAAATGGCAGAGTTGTAAAGTATATATTCATTCAGCACATGCCAAACACCACGGTCAGACATGTGTACTACATGTTTGCCATGAATAAAATTTAGGTAAAGTTAGAGTACTTCTTAAATAGAAAATGATACCTCTTCTATTTGAATATTAAAATGCTCCAACTAAGTTAGATGAACCATGTAAAACATGGAACACAGTACTTGCATATTCTAAGTACTCATTAAGTGTCAGTTTCTGTTACTGTTTTTCATGCTAGGACCGTAGAATATAGGAATCCTCAGCAGGTAAGTTGGCAGTCGGGTTTAGTTATCAATATAGTTGCATCCTATACTGTCTCTAAGCTTAGAATAGCCAAGAGCAATGTTAGTAAAATTAAAAAAATAACTAATGACTCACAGACTTCCCAAAACCATAGATGCTCACTAATAACAAGGAAAAGTCAGCTATTCTCCGAAGCACTGCCCGGGAAGTCCCACCCCAAAAGAGTGCCTTGATCCCTGGAAAAAAAACTTAGCCCTGTCTTGGAAGTCACCACAGTGCCTTCTTTCAAGAATGAAAAATCAAAAGATTTGATCTTAATGAATATTCAGAAATCTATGATGTCATCTTACTTCTTTCAGTCCACGACAGAATCGCTCAAACACTCTTTTCATATTGCCTCCTTTTTCCATAGAGATGACCCTGGTGTGGTCCTCCTCATTGATCCAGATGAGAAACGTCTTGTCATAATTGTGCCTAATGAACAGAGAAATACGGTGTTGAGTGTTAACTGCATTTGTTTCAGCACGTGAAAATTCCCATTATCTCTGTAGCTTGATTGCTTCATTCCACCGTCCTCCTTTCCTAGCAGGCCCTAATGTCTTGATTGTGCCTGAACAAGAACAAAATAATGTTACCCCGACAGAGTGGAAGATGAGAGTAGCTCCCACCATTAAAGATGTTGTATTTTTGCCCAACAAGAATACAATCCTCCTACTTCCTCAGACTAGGATGACAATAATTCAACTAGGATTACATTTTTAGCTTTGACACTAACAACAGTATTTTGTCTCCCAACAGATCCAGCCGAAACATTGTAGTGTATTTGGAAAAAGAAGTTTTACCTGCAGCTTAAGTTATTAGGGGTACCGAAAATCTCATATATGTTTGCTATTAGATCCTGCCTATCCACCCCCACTGAGTAGCTGCTCGTGGACTCTTTTATCTCAGCTCCTTCAGGTACAGCTATAATACTCTACCAAGGAAGAAGAATCAAAGTGGGTGAGGATTATTGGCCAAGATAAAATATGTGTACACTAGATATCCATTCTTCTTTTTAGGGTTTTGCTTAAACCCTTAATATTTATTTTTCATGTTTCCACTATTTAGTTTCAATGTCGTGAAACAGAGTCCCCGCAAGGTCAAACAAACACTATGAAGCTAATTTTATTTTCCGTTAAAAGGCAGTCTTTTTTCTCATGCATAGTTGATACATACACACCTTAGACACATTACAATACTTAGGCTTGCACACACTCGCACACACACAGCCTCTAAGTAGTCTGTCTTCTCCATTTAGCTCAAGCCAGGCATGCTGTCAGCTGCAATTCACAGCAACCTCAGGTTAGGACAAGCCAGATGATCTGAAGGAGATGCTCTGCACATATTGCAAATATGAAAATGCTATGTCCATACCAGATTCCCCTGGCATCTGGCCAGTCACGGGCCATCCCGGCACATGTTAGTAAAGGGGACACTGGCTTATCAAACAGAAAGTGGTCCTGCAGGCCAAAAGGGACAAAGCAGAGAGGAGAGACTGAGATCAGACAGGACTGTAAATGCCAAGTGGCCAATTTTCAACTCACTAATAATGGCTGAGGTCCCTTAGGCAGGGGTTCTCAATCATGACTGCCCACTAGAATAACCTGGGTAGCTTTATAAAAAAAACAGAAAACACTAATGTCCAGTTTCTGCCCCCCAGAGATTCTGAGTTAATTATATGGGGTGTAGCCTGGGCACTAGGATTTTTTAGAGCTCTTCAGGTGATTCTGGAGTGCAGCCAAGGTTGACAGCCACTGACTTAGTCTGGGTGGAAACACCTACTCACTAAACCACTCGAGTCTACCACCAGCACCAACTATATGCAATGGCAGAGTGGGCAGTGAATGAGAGGCCCTATCCTGAAAGGTCTATTCTGCACAGGTGCCAGATTGGTCATTTATTATTACCATCTCTTTCATTAAAAAGTACTAGAAATACAAAATGATGATCTATAAATAAAAATTGCTAGCATTAATTTTATGTGCCAGGCTCTCTGCTAACTGCTTTTACATTATTTCTTTTAATTCTCACAATATCTCTATGAGTTAAGTATGAAAACTTGAGACTCAGAGACAGAAAGCAACCCATATCACACAGCTAGCAAGTGGTAGAGCTGGGATTCAAACCTAGACCTGTGGGACTCACAAAAGTTTTAGCTTTAACCAGTACCACGTACTACTTCACGTATCAAAATCAATGTCAAGACACTGGTATTTTTCTTGCTATGTGTACACTACCCTTTCTTGCATAGATATATGCTTACTCTGTAGTGAGATACATAGATACTATATATTTGAATATGATTCTACTGAGGTATGGAATCAAGAAGGCATGGGGAGGGGAATCCTTATACAATCTCTAAGAGGTGGGAAAGGTTGGCAACTTGAGCCACGACAGGCTTGTGGACTGCCACAGCCCAGGAAGCAATCAATGTCCCTTAAGCTGGAGTCCAGAAGTGACTAACTGATAGAGTTAGGCTTGTTCTCTAACAGGGCAGGAGATGGGGTGACCTGATGGCCACAGAGACGAGGAAACTGAGGCCCATAGGCCATATAGCTAACCTGACTGATTTGAAAATGGGAGTATTCTGTGGCATTTGCATCTGCAGAAATGACAGGAGTTTGTTTCTGCTTTTCCTTGGAGTTTAGTTAAAAGTTCCTTTTTAATTTTCTGTTTTAGCCATGCTAAGGGGAAAATAAGTAAGGGTCTTAGGTGTTGTCTACCCTAGTGCCAGAGAAATTTGCTCCAGAGGCGGGACATTGTTGGGGCAGCAGGAAACGCAGGGTTTGCCTCTGACAAGTCAGTAGACTCCCTCCACCTGGCATTTCTTTTCTAGATTTTCCTAGATTTCAGGGCTTCCTTTGGGCACAGTAATGGAGACCTCCCTGGTACAGACAGGATTTCCACACTCAATTGTTCATATTTACCAACAAACAAGAGGATCCTTCATTCACCCCTACCCTTCTATCCTCAGCCGATCAACTCCTTAATGTAGTTTGCAGATTTTATCCACACACTGTTGTGGTTTGACAAGTACAATTTAAGACTTCATCTTTCTTTCTTATATTGAGAAGTGTTGAACTGGAGCTTCCCGATGCCTCGTTGAACTCCAAGCCTGCTCAAGGCCTCGGGTGGACCCTGAACGCAGGGAAAAAGGCCAAATCGTATGGGTCATGACTTTCGGTCCAGCCTTGGGTGCCATGCACTACTCACGTCGATGAGACGTTGCTGGTCCTGCTCCGTCATCTCGGACAACTTGTAGTAGCGGCCAGCCAGGTCTCCCTTGAGGCCCTCTAGGGCTGTGATGGCCACGTTCTCCACCTCCCTCCGCTCAGCCCGGCTGCAGGCAGGCGGCAGGCTCAGCCCACGGATGCTGCGGCCAGTGCGCACCCGAGATGACAGCACGTAGTTCTCGTCAAACTGCCCTTGGGTGATCTGTGGAGCACAGCGTAAGGGGTCACTGCAGGCCAGCCTTGGATCCACAGCCCTGCCACAGCTGCCAGTGTCCCCTTGGACACTGTGCATGTTTACAGAGCAGACTTGCTCTACAGATTCTGGAACTCTGTGAAGAGAGGGCCTTTTTTTTAAACTATACTTTAGATGAAGGTTTACACAGCAAATTAGTTTCTCATTAAACAATTAATACACATATTGTTTTGTGACATTGGTTTCCAACCCCACGGCATGTCAACACTCTCCCCTTCTCAACCTTGGGTTTCCCATTACTAGCTTTCCTGTCTGGTCCTGCTTCTCATCATTGCCTCTGGGCTGGTGTGCCCATTTAGCCTCTCTTTGTTATACAGGCCTGTCTAATCTTTGGCTGAAGGGTGAACCTCAAGAGTGACTGAGCTATAAGGTGTCCGGGGGCCATACTCTTGGGGTTTCTCCAGTCTCGGTCAGATCAGTAAGTCTAGTCTTTTTTTTTGGTAAGTTAAAATTTTGTTCTACATTTTTCTCCAGCTCTGTCTGGGACCTCTATTGTGATCCCTGTCAGAGCAGTCAGTGGTGGTAGCTGGGCACCATCTAGTTGTGCTGGGCACCATCAGTTTGGTGGAGGCTGTAGTAGTTGTGGTCCATTAGCTCTTTGGACTAATCTTTCCCTTATGTCTTTGGTTTTCTTCATTCTCCCTTGCTCCAGATGAGGTGAGACCAGTGGAGTATCTTAGATGGCCGCTCACAAGCTTTTAAGACCCCAGACTCTACTCACCAAAGTAGAATGTAGAACATTTTCTTTATAAACTGTGATATGTCAATTGAGCTAGATGTTCCCTGAGACCATGGTTCCCACAGAAGAGGGGGCCTTTGAGATAAGTAAAGAACAGGGCTTATTTATACAGTGCAGTATGGAACACTTTACCCCCACTAGGTGTTTTGGGATGAAAAAAAAAAGAACTTCTTTAGGAAAGGTTTAACGTTCTCAATGACCAGCCCTACTCTAGTGGTACTTGTTAAGGAAAACAAACACTTCGAGGCTTTCTTAACCTTCACGGTGGCCCTCTATGGAGTATCATGTGCTGGGGCAGCCAGAGAGCTTTCAGGGGGCATCTGAACCAAGGTGTGTACCCCTTCTCTCTGGTTCTCTTCACCTTGGGCTCTGGTACACCACATCATGGGAAGGTATCTAGGGAGGTTGGGGCCAGCGAGGAGCCTACCTTGGAAGCATCCAGATCCGTAGTGTGCTTCATCACCCTGGGGTCATAGCCGTTGTGCCTCAGTTTGATGACAGGGTCAAAAAGGTCAGCAAACACCTGCAGAAGGGAAGATACTTCTGTTTCCTCTTTAATTGGTTCACCTATTATTAAAAGACCTTTCCTGTTACTTGCCTCTTTTCATCTTAATGGCCAAAGTCGATGCCCTCCTTCTCTGAAATTCTCAGGGCTACCATGCAGGAAATGGGTGAAGGGTGGTTTTACAGTTAATAACAATAAGAAGAAGAAGAAGAAGTAGCAGAAGCAGCAGCTTATACAGAGAAAATCTTTTGGAGGCATCTTGCCCCTCAGTAGTAGGCAGGGCATCTGAACCCTCTGGTCTTAAGTTCATCCCTAGTGATTCTGCCAAGCTGACTGCCTTCAGACTGAGCAAGAAAATCTTGTGTTTAAGAATTCAAAGGTTTTCTCCCAGATATTCTTGCCTTTGTGGGATTAAAGAAGCTGCCAGATCAGAGTCTAAGCAATTTTGTGGTCAAAAGGGAAGATCAGGTTCTAGAGTTTAAGCAACATAAAATAAATTTGTGGAAAACCCAGCTGTGGCAGAAAAAAAGTACACAGCAACAGTAGGGCAAAACAGGGACCTCTCAGCCTGTGAGGACTTTTCCCCAGCCCAAACTCTCAGGCAAAATCTAATTAAAAGGAACATCAAAGATAGCTTTCAGGTAAAAGAAAGTTAAGAGAAATCATAACAGAGGGAGCCATGGGGATGGGGAGAGGGCTTGGGGGCCAGGCAGCCAGCTCCAGCTGGGGCCCTGCTGTACGTGAATGAGCCTCCAGTCCAGGTGGCCACTTCCCTCCTCTCCATGGCTGCCTTCCCAAAAACCCTCCAGCCCCCTGCAGCAGAAGGGCACAGAGAGGGTGGAACTTGAAGGAGGGCCAGAGATACTTGCCATGACCTAGACGCTGCTCTTTGTGGAGATGTGTCAGTGGTGGCTGAGCTCAGCTAGCAGAAGACCATCCTATTCTTATGGGCCAAAGATACCAATACTATAATCATGGGATGTGTACAAAAGACTTGGTGAAGTCTCAAATCTGGGCTACAGTGGCTGTCTTATCAGTAATAGCAAAGAGAATTCCTAAAGACACATTGAACCATTCCCAAACTAAAGGCTCCCCAACAAAGCCTAGCCTCAACACATCAGTAGTTTTACTTGTTTTTTGCTTTTTCCTGTACCACAGGAAAAGCCCACAGAGTACCATCATGCAACTGATTCCTCCAAGGGGAGGGATACCAGAGCAGCAGCAAAGGAAGCCTTGTCCCTGGGAAGCTGCTGACCTCATTGTTCCAAAAAGTATTCCAGATGGTGGGCTGAAGTTGGTTTTCCTTTATGGATCCCTTTCTGAGAAGGCAGAAAGTTGATCCCATAGAGAAGGGAAGGACTCCGGGACCTTGCACTTCAATCATACCCA
The DNA here is from genome assembly GCA_030035585.1 of Dugong dugon. Lineage (NCBI taxonomy): Eukaryota > Metazoa > Chordata > Mammalia > Sirenia > Dugongidae > Dugong > Dugong dugon. Next base: position 85,903,688 of record CM057460.1, on the reverse strand, counting down.
GAGCATCCCCCCAACTGCAGAACCAGCAGCCAGCAGGAGCCAGTAGGGAATTTTACCTCATAGGACTCCTCATCACCAGCCACCATGCCCACCGTCTTAATGAAGGGATGGCCAGGGTTGTCCACTCCGGTCTGGATACACTGGTCCAGTGTGTAGCCATTGGGTGTCACCTTGTTGCGGAGCTTGGCATAGATGGCCGGGGTGAGGCACTCTGCCATGCAATTGTTGTGTTTGCGTAGATCAGGGTAGTCTGCACTGCAGGGCGAGGAGAGAGGCTTTCTGTGAGCAGCACCTGAGGGAAGGGGGCCTGTGGAAGTACTTTCCTTTTGCCCATCTTTCTTCCAGGCTCTCTTCAGTCAGTGGGCACAGGGACACTTGGCTAGAGCTGCCCAGGAGTCCCCATGAACTACCAGAGAAAGGGACCTGGCTCTACCTAAGAATCCCTATGATGCTGGCTGCAAAAGCTCACCATTGTGGCTCATGTTAAGAGAAGGTAGAGTGAAAATAAGTAGGAAATAAATTGAAATCATATGCAGACTTCACCTCCTCCTCCTCCTTCTTCTTCCCAGAAGTTTTGGTAAAATACAATAGCCCCTTTGTTTCCCTTAGGCCTGCTGTTGAGAGGGCAGAAACTCTGCAGGTGGAACTACATAGAAATTCTTTTATTTATCCTTTCTCACTCTAGAATGTAAGTTCCACAAGAGCGGTACTTTGCTTCACTGAAAACAGTGCCTGGCTATTGAAACAAGCACTCTGTAAATATCCGGTGAATGAATACATATCTCGCCCTGGGATACGTGTTGGCTGGAGAACAGGGAATTCAGGGATAATCCTCAGGAATTCCTGAGGTAGATGGTGATTGCCAGTGATTCCTCAGGGATGCTGATTCCCGCAAGAACCAGTACATGTTTCTGAGAAACACCCAGTGGTTTTCCTCATCTCTCTCAGCCACACCTGCCTGTGTGGAATTCCTAAAAATCAGCACTTCCCTCAGACTCTATTCTGTGTGCCATGTCTCACCATGGCAAGGTTCTGAGGGCTGAGAAAACATGTCCATCTTTGTCTCACTCATGACACTCGTCTGCTTCTCATCTCAATGTACTTTAATGCTGATACTTAAAATTGGTACTATGACATCACATTTTCCAGCAAGCGGGAGAGCCATGAGGAAGGTGTGGGTCTGGAATCAAGTTTCCTGGGTTTGCATTTGGCTGCACTAGCTGTGTAAACTTGAGTACATTGCTTAATTTTTCTAAGCCTCCATTTCATCACAAAAGGATGTTAAAATGAATCAAATAGATATTCCATGTAAAGTGCTTAACACTCATTAAGTGCCCAACTCATGTTACTTATTAGCTATAATTATAATTCAACTAAAACTGCAAGCTCCTGGGCAGGAATACGACAGTAGACTTCCTTGGCCTCTCCACAAGTCACTGTTCATAATGAGGTTTCAAAAATGATTGTCAATTTGAGTCAGTCATCTTCAAAGGCAAAAGGAAGCACGTTTGCTGACAGTTTTCAGAAGGGGAAAGAATATTTCTAGCTAGCATCTGGAGCTATTTTAAAGCCAAAAGGACTCACCTTGGAGGGAATAGCCTGTGTTGCTCCCGGGCCTCAGCACACACATTCTGCCGGTTCAGCAGGTACCCAGTGGTCAGGGCACTGGTGCCCAAGGTAGCAAATAGCAGAGAAGCATTGCGGCCAGTTAGCAACTTAGAGAAGGTGCTGGCCATCCTTTCTCTTGGAAGAGTGTCTGGAAATCAAAGAAGTTGGATTATACATGCAGGATGACCCTGAGCCACAAGATAGAGATCAACAGGCAAGAGAATGAACTGCAGGAGCCCACAGCCCTCTTTTGTTTTGTTTTTATATTTCCTCTTTTTTTTCCCTCCACAATGATCAGGAAAATCTGGATTGTGTTAGGCATTGTGAATGTCTAAACTGCCTGATGCCCATGCTATTTTCTCCATTGATATGGTATGGGAAAATAAACAAAAAGAGAAGATCTCCATTTCTGGCTGTTTGAGAGATGGGGTGCTCTTTTGGATCCTGCCACTTCACAACAACTATATCTTGAATAGGATGGATTTCTGGGCTCTAAGAGGTAGGGGAAGTTTCTGAGGACCATCCTCCCAGTCTACTCCCCGCAAAATGAGCTGACATTAGAGCTCAGAGCAATAAGCCAGAAGGTTTGGGTTGTCGAAGGGTGGATGATCATCTGAGCACTAAGGTCAGGATGCCAACAGCAAAATGGGGGAGCCGAGCCTGGAACTGGCACATTGATGGGGGCTGGTTCAAGGTCAGTGGGTCACCATCCCCTGGTTCCCAGTGAAACTGTCTCATATCCCTTCTGAGGAAATCATACAGGTTAGGTCATGTTTCCTATAGATTAAGATCAAGCAACAAGCTCCCAGTCAAAGATCGCCAAGCATACAGGAGGTACTATGAATGAGAGTCAATAGAAGAAATGACCACAGATTTAGACTTTCAAAGACAGAAGATACGGAATTGTCAGACAAGAATATAGATTGGCTTTATGTGGAATGTTAAAAGAAGTAAAGGATGGAATTACAATGATGAGCAAGGAACAAGAGACTATTAAGAATGACCAATATCAGATATTGGGCTATGTCAATCCCCTTCCAAGACTCAGGAAGGGCTTCTCAAAGATCTGCCTTGACTTTACATGGCCCTCGTGCGTGGCAGGTGACACTAACATACATCCTTTGGGCCTGTCTTATCTGCTTCCACACCTTCTGATTCCTGAGCAGAGACAGTGCTGTCACCTCTGAGGTTTACCACAGAACTCAACAAAGTTAAATAAGCTTTGCCCAAATTCTTTCTAGGCAGTATAGGCACCCCCCAAAAAAAAAAATTCATGGGCATATACCCCAAAGAATTGAAAACAAGAACTCAAACAGATACTTGTATACCAATGTTCATTGCAGCACTTTCACAAAAGCCAAAAGTTGGAAACAACCCAAATGTCCATCAACAGATGAATGGATAAACAAAATGTGGTATATCCATACAATGGAATGACTATTCAGTCATTAAAAAGAATGAAGTCCTGATACATGCTATAGCACAGGTAAATCTTGAAAACCTTATGCTAAATGAAATAAGCCAGATACAAAAGGATGACTATTTTATTGTTCCATTTATATGAAATATCTAGAATAGATAAATTCATAGAGACAGAAAGTACATTAGAGTTTATCAGGGGCTCATGGGAGAGAGGAATGAGGAATTTTTGTTTAATGGATACAGATTTTCTGTTTGTGATGATGATAATGTTCTAGAAATAGTGATGTTGGTTACACAACATTGTGAATGTGCTGAGAACCACTGAATTGTATGCTTAAGGTGGTTAAGATGATAAATTTTATGTTATGCATATTTTACCTCCCCCCTTCCCCCGCCACACACACCATGACATGGTCTCCCTAAGCTAACAGGAAGTGAATTCGTTTCTTAAGTTGACCCAGATGTCTTGCTCTTTTTCTTTTCTTACATTGCCCAAGCACTGCTATCTGCTCACACCAGAGTCTGTTTGAGAACGTAAATTTTAAGAAGTAGAGTCAAGAGGAAAGGGAGGGGATGGTCTCCATCTACAGCCAGGTGACAGACAACTGGTGGTCTTCAAAGGGCTTCTTCCCTGCAAGGGTGAGCTGTGAGTGGGTGTCTAGCTTGAATTATTAATGCTTGAAATATCACCACATCCATATTTTAACTTCTAGAATAATAATAATAATTTACTCCCAAGAGTTTCAACACTGCAGTCCTGTACGATTCATGTCAACAAACCTGGGTAGGCTTTCATTCTAACAAACAAAGCAATCTTGGAACTGAAATTCTTCGAGTGCCCCTGTTTCTATTCCTTGTAGAGAATTGATGTAGACTCAAAGTTTTGTGGGTTTTTTTTTTTTTTTTCCAGTTAAAGTTTTGGTGAAGAATTCTTGCTTCCTTGACTGATTCTCTCTCACCAAGACACACAGAGACATTGAATTTCACTATCAGTGTTCCAGTCAATAAACTTGGGTATGAGATTGAAACAAAGGTCTCACTGAACAGGCTAGTGATCCTGCAAACGGGTGCTCCATGCTCCCCAAAGGCCCAGAGCCAGGCTTGCAATGAACTCACTTTTCCTCATGACTAAATGAAATCTCGATTGCATGTTAAAATTAGTCTTTGAAAAGCTGCACAAGCATAACATTGCTTTGTCTACAGATTTCCCTATAACCTGGCAGGCCCCAAATATTACATAAGCACTATCTACAGCTGCAACCTTTGCTTAGAGAGGTTTGATTTATTTTTTTGCACAGATGGTAACATGTGGTATAAATAAGTAAAGTTGGCAAGACATTTGTATGTAAGAGATAATCTGTGGTCCACCAAAGCAGTCAGTGTTTGGCTTTGCCTAGTTTTCAAACACAGTGGTTTTATAAGGCAACATATCTTGTGAAACCACTGGGACAAAAGTTTGGAGCAAAAAGGAATCTGAGGCTCACTTGCAAAGCTATTTTATTTTTTCAATTTCCTCCATGCTCCTGAGCATTAGTGTAACTTACTGAACAGTTCTGTTAAGAGATCACTGGGGAGGGGAGATGAAGGGCCAGAACCGCCGTGACATTTCTCCTCGGGATAAAAACCTCAGCACCCAGACACCCTCATGGTAGGCTCCACTCCTGAAGCCAGAAGGGTTTTGCAAACAGCAAGAGCAGTTCACAAAAATCTTGCAGAAAGCAGACATGTCTGTTTTTCAAATGTTTCTGTTTAGAGCTGTTTTTTGATAAGTGACCCAGCTTCCCCTTTTGCACATGCTGAGCAGTTAGGAAAAAGGACAGAACTTCCAACCCAGGGCAGCCTCTGGCCCACCAAGGTTCTTCTCCCAGGTAACACTGGTTGCTGGGTATCATAAGGCTGAGGGAAACTGGCTTCTAAACTTCTCTGTTGCCCGTGCCCTTCCCATCACTCTGCTCAGTTGTCTGCCCAGCACCACCCTAAAGATCGCTATAAATGCTCGTGAGCTTGTACCCTAAGAACTTCCCCAGATGCTTTTCAAGCTCCGGAGAACCTCAGATTTATCTGCCTTCTGGGATCTTCAGTTTGTGTCTCTATCTAAACAAGAATAATTGGCCTGCTTCCTGGCCTCACACACAAATCCCCCCAGTGCCCTCTGAGTTGACATCCACTTTCTCACATGACTCCCTGCAAGCCTTAGGTCAGTTATGATCTAAGATTGTCTTCCAGTCCCAAAAAGAAGCATAGAATTCATTCATAAACTATTTACTGAGAACCTACCATGTGCCAGGCACTGTGATAGGCAATGGTGATACAACAGTGAGCAAATAAAACACAGTTCCTTCTTTTTGGCCTCATAATCTATTTTGGGTCAACAATCAATAAACAAGAAAACAAACAAAATAATTATAGGTGGGGTGAGTGCAAAGAAGGAAGTGAATAGGGTATTTATTATTCAGAGAAACTTGGAGCTATGCCTACCTTTAAATAGATTTGACAAGCAAAAAGAACACCAAAAGCCTTAAAGCTGGACAGACCTTGACTTGTTCTAGAACAGAAAGGAGGTCAGTGGGGCTGAAGCACAGTGAGCAAAGGGAATGGGGATTGAGAGACGTTGGAGAAGAGGGCAGGAGCCAGGTCCTGCAGGACCTTGAGGTCATGATAAGGAGTCTAGATTTTATCCTCTCTCCGTGCAGAAGGGAATCATGGATCTGCTTGCAAGCAGGAGAGTCAGCTGATCTGACTTATTATTTACAAAGATCACTGTGGCTGCCATGTGAAGAATGGCTTACAGCAGTGTGGGTAAGGATGGAAGCAGACAGACCAGTTAGAAAGCCTCAGAGGTGGTCCAGGTGAGTAACAAGGTGGTCCAGACCCAGGTGGTATCCGTGAGGTTGAGGAAGGGGAATGCATTTGCAATCTATTCTGGGGTAGAATGGAGGGGTCTTGCTAATGGTTTGGAAGTGAAAGATAAGAAAAATCAAGGATGACTGAGGTTTCTGGATAAATGGTGAGGCCATTAATATGGTGGGGAAGCCTGGGAGAGGAGCAGATCTGTGAGGAAATCCAGAGGATCATTTTGGACAAGTTTACAGTAGAGGTAGATGTTATGTCAGTTTTCCAGCCCTGGCTCCTCGTATCTGCTATTGGTTTGACTCCTCCCTGGGCTCTGGCCTTGTGGGGCTCCCTGCCTGCTCACCTCCTGCCTAGTCTCCGGACTCCTCCTCCCTCTCAGCTGGCTGTCCTGCCTCTACTTTACCATCTCTGAGGGACCCTGGGACTCTTTTGGAGTCTTCATGAGACCTAGAGCTAAAGCCTGGCCGCTGGGCAGCTTGTTTCTGCCTAGCACCACCATAGAGATCGCTATAAAAGCTCGTGATTTTGTACCCTAAGAACTTCCCGAGTTGCTTTTCAAGCTCCACAGAACCTCAGATTTATCTTCTCTCTTGGGCCTTCGGTTTATGCCTCTACCCAAACAAGTAATGCTTTCATTAGAAAAAGGAAAGGAAAAAGGAATGGGTAATCATTGTGTACCTGCTATGTGCCAGGCCCATTACACGCTGTTGTCCCTGCTTAATAAATGAAAACACGTTCCTCTATAAAGTTAAATGCCTTGTCCAGGGTCATATTGCTAGAACATGGCAGAAATGGAATTTGAATGCACATCTGTTTTGATTTCATATCACAAGTTCTTTTCACATCATCAGCAACATCTACCATCTCGATTTTTGCCAGATCCCCTCTCCATCCCCTCTTCTGGCCTCCACAAGTGGTCCTGACCAGACCCAGGTTGGCAAAGCCGGGGGCAGGGGTAGGGGTGGGGGACAGAGTGATAGGAGAGCCTTGGCCCAGATCTTCGGACCTCCATCGTTCACTGTTGTCAGAGATGCCAGACCTGACATTGGACTCCTTGATCCCAAGCCAGGGAAGAAGGATGAGTTTTCCTAATAGCCAAAAGGTGGCTGAAGGTACAAGGCAGGGCAAGGATGTAAGTAACAGATTTTCTAAAAGTGTTGTTTGAGGGGTAGGAGGCAGGGTGAGGAAGGCAGTAGGTGGGTTTCCATGAAAAGAAATGCATTTCCACACAAGAGAATAATTACATGAAGAATCACATGATCTCTATCCTCAACCCTATAGTGCTATAACATAACACAATTTAGGTGTGCGCATGGAGGCTGAGGTTTTTTTTTGTTTGTTTGTTTGTTTGTTTGTTTTTTTAGTGTTAGGAGAACCCAGTGGGTAGAGGGGAGGTGAAGTGTTTGAGGACAGGCTGCTGATACACTGGTACCTTACTAGCATGCACTAGCATGGCATCCTTTGGAGTGTGCTACAGTCCACACCGGGTAAGAGAGACTATAATATCCAAAACTCTTCTTTTTAAAATTCAACTTCCTTTGGGCATAGCCTAAGATGAAGCTGCCTCATGAGACTGTAGCGTATATGGTTTACATAGTACTGTGAAACCCGTGAGAAATGAAACTTGACAGAACTGCCTGTTTTTCTGGGTCTTGCAAATTTTCCATCTTTCACGAGGTGCAGTCATACCATTTTTCTATCGCACGTTTTAGTGGAAAATATCTGAGTTTTCCTCCTCTGGCAGGTTTCTGCCTTACACATGTTCCAGCTTTCACAGGTTTTACTGTATATGTACTATAAAGGTTCCAGTGTGTTTTCAAGGCATTCTGAGAGATCTTTCTGGAAATTCTGGGCAGACGACATCTGTGCCAATTGTACTTTGTCTTGCTGAAAACCTTCAGCATCATCAGTTGTCGGCACCTGAGCAGGTCAGGGCAGGCAGGTAGAAAGGATCAAGCTCTGGGGAAGAAGAGCAGGGACTCGATGCTGTGTCCTTTCCTCCCAAGCACCTCTGAGGCCTGCACCAGGGAACCCCAAAACAGGGAACCCCAAAACTTGGCCGGAGCAGCAGGTAACATTAATGATGTGATACAGACAATTAATTAGGTCTGGCAGCCTCTTGTGATTTCCATTAAGTCATGATGCATTACACTAAGTAACTTTCATTCTACTTTTGACTTTTGCTAATGAAAAGTGGCAGGCCTGGCCTATCCTGTGGAGGACTTGCAGAAAACTTCATCCGATCTGGCTGAAGGTCCACACCTCTTCCCTAGTCCCTCTGCAATCCATTTAGAGCATAAGCCAAGATAAAGGGAAGCATTTTCTTTGATCTTTTTAGGGGGATAGAGGAAAATATCAACTAAATAAGCTCATGTGAGGAATTTTGTGAAAGTACATGCAAACACATACCCACATATTTCCAGGGACGATCATGGGGGCCCAGAACATTTGGGACACAGTGGTCAGACTGACATTCAGACAATCTCAAACTAATAAATAAAATAAATATATATATAGATTTGAATATATTCTAGAAAAATATGCTTATACACATATATGTGTTTATATTCCAATATCATATAATAGTTTTATATATAGTTTGCTGTCTATACTTTTTGTGCTAATGAATAAATAAATCCTACTAATTTGTTCTAGTAAAAGTGTTACTGTTTCTTTATTTTTACTATCTCTCCAGTTCGGACTTTACTGTCCTTCTCTGTCTGCCTGACTGGTTCCACAGTCTAGTGCCTCAGTTTCCACAAAATCTCTTTGTTCCCTTCTAGCCCAAGGTGATCACTTTCCCTCTGAGTTCCCAAAGCACTCACTAGCTGCTTATTCATTTGCATCGTGCTGTGTAGTTTTTTGACATCTGTTGGTGAGCTGAACTGCCGTGTATCTCCTACAATGCTAATGAGCTTCTCTCTGTTTGTATTGTCTTCCCAGATGATGGGTAATTCTTCAAGGACAGGAACTTCTCTCTCTCTGCCAGAGTTCCTTGCACACAGTACCTGCTCAGTAAGTATTTTTCTCTGACTTCATATAATTATTTGTGGGTAGTGCCCTGACTGATTTCCAGAAGGGGAACATCTTCCTAGCCTCCTGCGTATTCCCTTTTCAGACTATGTACCGTGCTTTTCCTCGAGTCATTCCCCAAGACACCTTCTCCCTACAGCCTTTCTTGAGCATTTCTCACCTTTTAATGTGCTGCTGGAGCCCTGGTGGTGCAGTGGTTAAGAGCTATGGCTACTAACCAAAAAAGGTCAGCAGTTCGAACCCACCAGCTTCTCCTTGGAAACCCTATGGGGCAGTTCTGCTCTGTCCTATAGGGTCTCTATGAGTCAGAATTAACTCAGTGGCAGCGGGTTTAGTTTTTGGTTTAATGTGCTTCCAAGTCCCAGTCCTGGTATCCAAGTCAATTTAGAATCAATTTTGTGAGCTAGCTTGCTGGATCAAAACTTAAGGGAAAAAAAATCTACTTAGATTACACTAAACACATTCCTTTCAGCCGCTGATTTTGGAATCCTAACAAAAAAGCAAACAAGCACGGCTGGCAAGTTTGGTTTTCAGACTCTCCCTGCTCAGGTTCCTGGTCTCTGAGATCTGCTGGTGAGCCAGGGCTGGCCCAGACAAGCTCCGGACCTCTGATCCATGGCAAGCTGTCTGACTCTGGGAGCCTGCTGAGCCCATCCTTAGGGGGTTCATGGATGATCCAGCAGACTAGTCCACAGGAACAGATGGAAGCCTCCCAGCAGAGCGCCCAACACAGTGCATCCATGTGCACGCCCTTCCTTCCTTCTGGGATCTTTCTCAGACTGAGCAGGCAGATGGGGAAGGAGAAATCAGAACAGGAACAAGTGCCAGGGATGCCCCAGTAAGGCCCCGTCCCCCACCTCATGAGGGCTCCACTCAAGGGTGGACAATCACTCTTAACCAATCTGCTTTAAAGAGCAAGAGGCAAGACCGAAGGTAAGACTCTGTCACAGTTTTTCTTGGCTCTCCAGCCTGTTGGCCAGCACGTGATAGGTTGTAAGTGAATGCTTGTACGTGAATGAACAGTCATAAGAACTTGAGAGTTCGAAGGACTTTAGAGGTCATTTACCTCTCAGCTTAAGTGCAAAATTCCTTCCCCCTAAACCGAAAACAAAATCCATTGCCATGGGGTCGTTTCTGACTCTTAGTGACCCTACAGGACAGAGTAGAACTGCTCCAAAGGGTTTCCAAGGCTGTGATCTTTACAGAAGCAGACTCCCACGTCTTTCTCCTGCAGAGCAGCTGGTGGGTTCAAACACTAACCTTTCAGTTAGCAATCGAGCACTTAACCACTGCACCACCAGAGCTCCTTTTTCCCCTAAAAACAAAACAAAATTCATTGCCATCGAGTTAATTCTAACTAATAGCAACCCTATAGGACAGAGTAGAACTGCCCCATAGGGTTTCCAAGGAGCAGCTGGATTCGAACTGCCAACCTTTTGGTTAGCAGCCGTGTTCTTAATGTCTTAACATAAGAATCACCTGGGGATCTTGTTAAAATGTAGGTTCTGATTAGTATATCTGGGGTGGAAAAGCAAATTCTCAGCAGGAGTTTGAACTGGAACAAATTGGTTCAAAGCCCTGTTTCCAAGAAGGCATGGCCTGGTGCTGGCCCAGACCATTCAACTATTCCCTTTGACAGGCCTTGTCTGGTCTTAATCAGACCAAGGTATTGCTTCTCTCCACCTGCCCTGGGACTAGCACCAGATCACAAACTGCAAAGGATTCAAAGGGAAACAATAAACGGATACCCTCACGCCCACATGCACAGATGACCGCTGATGCCTGCATGCATTGCCTCTCTCTGGACAGCTGCTTTTTGAGGGAATGGCCATCACCCTCAGCCCACACCAGACTTAACTACTTGTGAATGCTGCAGAAAATAAGAGAGGAATGAACGTCTAAATATGTCCCTTCCTTGTTTTATGTGTAGGCCCAGAGCCTCAAGGATGAGGACACAGCATCCTGGGCCACTGTCACTACTCCAAATTTGGCTCTTGGGGAACTCTACAGAAGATAAATCTCTTGAAATTTGGAGAACTTCATTAAACTAGACTGAATCTGCGTAGAATTTATAGTGGCTGCCTATGACCAAAGACCCCAGGGAAAATTCATGTTTTGGGACAACCCTAACTTATTTTAGTGTCCAGAACAGCTGCAGCTACCAGGGATGTGTGGATCTGAACAGAGCTGAGGCCAACCAACCACCCTGTACGCAGTGCGAATACAGCCTACGCAGCAGAGGTCACATGACAATTGAAGACCCAAGCCTCAAATCTCATTCATCCATTCACCCATCCATTCATGCAAGCCTGCACCCATCTACCCATTCATCCACCCACCCATTCATCCACCCACCTGTCCACTCATCATCCACTCATGTCCAGCCAGCCAGCCAGCCATCCGTCCTTCCATCCATCCATCCATCCATCCACCACCCATCCAGCCAGCCAGCCAGCCAGCCATCCAGCCATCCAGCCAGCCAGCCAGCCACCTACCAAACCCACCTACCCACCCATCCACCCATCCATTGATTCATCTAACAAACATTAGAGAATCAATCCCAGTGCCAGATAATGGGGCTGCCCTCAAGGAGCTCACAGTTTGGTGGGGGAGACAGATGATTATAAAAACAGATGATAATCCAAAGTGACAAGAGCAAAAAGAATAAAGAAGAGAGAAGACCCAAATCCATCTGGTGGAGGTCATTCTGGAAAAAATCTTTGAGAATTTCAGTTTGCCAGGTGGACAAGGAGAAGACATTCCAGGCAGAGGGAACAGAATGAGCAGAGGTGGGGAGCCATGAGAGGCAGCTGAGCATCTAGGGAAGTGAAAGGCAAGAGAAGAGACAGCTGACGCAGGCAAGGGTTGGGTCATAACAGGATTTGTAGCCACAGCAAGAAGAAAATCACCGTGACTCTTGCGACTTGATTCCAGAGGTAGTGAAAAGTATTGATGAAATTTTTAACACAGGAGTAATTTTACTAGATTATGGAACATTGACCACACCAGACCAATGTTACCAAAGCATGGTCTGTTGACTGTTACCAGTCCATGGTGAGGTAAGTTTAGAAATTGAGAGTAAGTCTTTACAACTTTTAAAGCAATTTGATAGAGTAATTTTATGTCTGTTAATGTAATTTTAAAAATTTGACCTTGTATTTTATATATCTTTTTGGGGGCGCAAAGTAGCTTTATTATTTTGTGCAGTTTAGTTTTAATTTTTTATTTAAAAAATTTCAAACTTAAAGTTGAAAAACAGTATAGTGACATCCTTATATCCTTCACCAAGATTCACCAATTGTTAACATTTGAGTCTCTTCCTCCTAACGACCGTTCAAGCTATGGGATGGGTCTCCCTATGTCCCTCCCTCCCCAGCTCCATCCCTGATCATCCCAGCACTGGTCTGCCCCTTCTCGGAATGTTTGTTGATTTTAGGTTACATTTTTTGCATTTAAAGTATTTTATTTAATCGTTTTATTTTGTCATCTTTCTAAGGACAAGGTTTTAGTCCAGGAGGACCCCAGCACATACTTTCAGATCCACTGATCATCCTCTGGAGACTGATGTCCTTGTCCACAAAATAGATTTAACCAGTTGGGCTCCCAGGCTCTCGTTCCAGACTCCTCCTAACAATGACTCCAGTGACAACCCCTCATCTATGGGCCTCACCAGACAGGCCCTGCACTTCCCCACCTCTGCCCCTTTGCTCTGGCCTTTCTTTTGACTTGGAATGCATGCCCTTTCCATTTCCCACCCCTCCCCCAGTCAAAACTTACTATTTTTTCCCCCTTAACTAATATTTATTGAGCTCCTACCATATGCCATGCACATGCAAAGGGTCTTACAAACATTAACATCAGTCTTTGCAACAATCCTGCAAAGTAGGCATTATTTTGTGAGTGGGGAAACAATGCTCAAGAGAGGTTAAGTCTCCTGCTCCCGGCCTCAGTGCCAGCACATTGGTAGAGCTGGGATTTGAACCCAGGTTTGCCGTTGGCCCTGGATTCAGGGTCCTTGTGAACCACAGCACTTTGCATGTAGCCCTGCAGTGGCCACCAATTGGAGGAAAACCACCTCACAGGCCTTGGAGTGCCTCAGACCACTCCACTTGGTTAAACCCCAAGCCATGAAAATGCATTTACCACAGCAGTTTCTAGCTAGGCACAGGTTGTCGCCTTGCAGCATGTGACTATACTAGAGTCCCAGAATATTATAAGCCTGTTCTCTTTCCCTGTCCTTGGGCTTCTGTTGAAGTGGTCAAGATGCCAGCGATGCCTCTGCCCAGTCCACTCTGATGCTAGGTGCCCAAGGTGCCTGCCAAGCCATGCTGGGGTTGCTGGGGCAGCCTGGCTTTCTTTAAGGTGATGGCATGGGCTTGCTTTCTCTTTCCTTCTCCCTTTCTTCTTTCCTTCTTCCCTTTCTACCCTCCTTTATGTAGAAGTGGGGATTGCAGGGGGTAAGGAGGGAGGTAGTCTCTCAGCCCTCACCCCACAGTTGTCTGCCTCAGTTTCCTTGACCTAGAACACTTTTATAGCTCCTGGTTTGAAAAAGCATTGTTTGCAGCATCAGGGATAAAATCAGGCAGAGATCCTGGGTCCCCAAGCCAAGGATCTTTGTTGATGGGGTTCAGGAGCACAGCCTGACAGAGCCAAAGGTGGTAAGATTATGTTTATTCCTACACTTGCCCTCTCCATTAAAAACCACCACCAACAACATTAAGCACTTTTGTCAAAGTGTCCAAAAGCCGTATATCTCTCTGTCCCAGGCAGGTATGCTAGGAATCTGGGCCCTGGTTGAAGGGTTTTGTGTGGTTCAGGGACATCTGAAAGGTGGGAGCCTTGGAATCTGTCACTGCCTCAATTCTGAACCTCCTGGTCTTCCTGAGTATCCTGGATGGAGATGCCACGTGTGCTTTTCTGCTGACTCAGAGTTATTTCTGGTCCAGCTGTGCATAGCGTCTATGTGTCTGAGCTTTGCTGGGTCAGGGGGTAGGCAGAGGGCCAAGGGGAGGAGCATGTGTCAGCTTTCCATCCAGAGAGAGTCAGCCCAAAACAGAGGACGTCCCCAGGGCTAGACTAGCTCCACAGAATGCTCTGAACCAATCTCATAATGCCAATCTCCCAGGCCAGCAGAAAATGGCTGTCCCCTCGCAATTCAGAAAACAAAAGTTTCATGTTATCTCATGACTATTAGACACACAGTCAACCTTATCAGGAACCCTTGGGAATCTCTGTTCTATTCAACAAGTAGAAAGTCACAGGCAGGAGATGTTTAAAGCCCCTCCCTGTGTAAGAGAGGCCATTCCTAGTCTTCCCTGTGATGAAGACATGGACCATTACCAGGCCAGTCTTTCAAAGATAAACTGTGTTCCAGAAAATAGAAAGCTAGGAGTCCTCTAGTTCTTTGAAATGGCATAAAGGAGTGGGCTGCCTCCTTCCCTGCCCAAGGAAAAGCTCTGCAGATTCTCGGTGCCTGTCCAGGCAGGGGTGGGTGTCACCTTCAAGGGTCACCTTTAGCACTTGGCTCCCTGCAGGGTTCCTGGCTCAGTAGATAGGAACTCCCAGCATGTTCTATGCAAGATCCCACGTGGTTTCCTCTGGGAAGACAAACGGATCCCTCTCTAGGCTATGGCAGACATGGAGACCCAGAGGCTCTGAGAAGTGGGCAAAATCTGACCCACTATCAGTCTCCCTCCTGCCCCTGAAAGTCCAGGACTTCCCATTCCTTATCTACCACCCCCCCTAAATCCACTGTTTTCTGGAACATTTTCAGCCATCCCTTTAGGAAAACTGACCTGACCTATGACCCATGCTCCAAGGATGTGATTCGACCATGTAGCCGGCAGAGTGCATGCAGTGAATGCGCTTTTTATAGATAGCTTTGTTAAACTGTGCCTTAACATACAGAAGTGATTTACTCCAAAGGCAAGGACTTTGGGAAAGGCACCTATAAATGCTGAGGAGAAAGTCTAGTGCTTAAGCAGCTAAATAATGTCCAAATCCTCTTCTAAGAGTCTGCTTAGTCCAGAAGCCCTCTTGCCAAGTTCTGGTGGTGGCCGCTTGCTTCTCCATGAGAGACTAGACCAAGGACACTGGTTTAGAAAGGAGAGAAAGTGTGAGAGCTGCAGACAGGAGAAGTGGCACCTCTGGAAATAGCATGCCAGTTTAACTAGAGTAGGCCTGTCATGAGGGAACTGCCACCTCACATGACATCAGCTGACACTGGAGAGTTGAAGAGCCATGGCAAAGTGTGACCGAAGGTTTAAAGGAGAGCACTGAGACAAGCAGAAGGTTTGAGTTGGTTTGGCAAATGACACTCCTCACAGCAAGCAGAGTAGTCAAAGGCAGAGATGCCATCCAGTCAAGAATGTAAAACTCAAGGGGCAGGAACAAGGCTCCTAATCCCTTAGGAGACAATCAACCAACCAAGCAGAGATGAAACACGTTTAGGCAGATTCTGCAGCTTTTTACCTCTGATGAGAGGAAAAAATAATTATTCTGTTTCTCAGTGAATAATGAATCTCTAGCATCTCTAGGATCTCAAGCAATAATATTTAAAAAACCTGCTGCCATTGATTTGATTCCAACTCACGGCAACCCCATGTATTACAGAGTAGAACTGCTCCATAGGGTTTTCTTGGCTGTAATCTTTATACAGAAGCAGATTGCCAGGCCTTTCTTCTGCAGTGCCACTGGGTGGGTTCAAACCACCAACCTCTAGATTAGTAGCAGAGAGCAAACCATTTGCACCACCCAAGAATCTGTAGCAGTAATGTTAATCAGTTGAAATTGGGCCAAGCTTAGTCATTAGCTCCTTTTAAGGGCCTCAAAATTTAATTTTTTCATTTAGTTCATCCCAAGTCACTGATCTGCACCTCTCTGATGCTGCTGAGGGAGAACATTCCCAGAAATGAATAGATTAGTCTTGTAAATTACAAACGAGAGGAATTGTGAGGGGTAAAGTTGCCCCAAATGGCATTTAGATTTATTTCCATCAACAAAAATTCCTGATTCACTATCAAAAACAGGGGTCACAAGCAGGGTGCTGATAGGGTTCCAGCACCTCCTGCTGGGCAGTCCAGAGACCTGCGGCTATGTGCGGAAACCCTGGTGGCTTAGTGGTTGAGTTCGGCTACTAAAAAAGTCCACCAGGCACTCTTTGGAAACCCTGTGGGGCAGTTCTACTCTGTCCTGTCGGGTTGTATATGAGTTGTATATGAGTAGGAATTGACTAGACAGCAATGGGTATGTCCGTGAAAAGAGGGAAGCTTCAGCCAAAGCAGATCGCTACCGCCTTCTTTAGAGAACAGCCACTGCCTCCTCAAGCTGTGTGGCTGCCCATACTGAGGGTCCTCTGCCCGGTCCCAGCCCAGCCCTGGGGCCCACTACTCACAAGGCCCCTCACGCTGACCCTCGGAAATGCCCCCGCTTTGGAGGGATAAAGCAGAGTTTCACGGTTTCCACTGACCTTGAAGCCGGAGTCTCCTACGTCGTGCTGCACGCAGAGAGCCAAGGAGTGTAATGAGAGCTGGCAGGGGCCTGGCCCGGAAAAGCCTCTGGGGCTGGGCGGGGCTGGAGGGTCCATCTCCGCCAATCGTATCTGGGACTTCATGGAATACTTGCTCCCTCAGCTGTGCTCTTGAAGGACAGCCAGCGACTCTTTTGCCACTGGGCTCTGGGCTTTTTCTATCACCTGCCTTTCTGTGAAATGTTTCCCTCTCACTCAGGGCAGATTAACCAATAAACAAGGTAAACACAGGCTTACTTGTGCTTACTTCCTAATCTGTACTGAACAATTTTATGTTTTTCACCACATCAAAGATGTCCCTGTCAGGGACTGTGAATTTGAAAAGAGGCTTTGATTCTGTAGGAAGATGCTGAGGGTAAGGGGAGAGAGAAAGATGCCAGCCATACCTAGAAGCAGAATCTTTGATGTGGTGAAAAAACATGAAATTGTTCACTGGCAAGCAAGGTAAGCACCGTGCTTACTTTGCCTGTTGGATAATCCACTCCTGAGCCCCACTTGAAGAGAAAAGGCAGAGCCGGCCTTGGTCCCCAAGCCCAGTCCTGGACACAGCCTCTTCCAGGGCTCTGAGAAGGGTTCTGGGGCCCACAGCCTGGCTGAAAGGCCACCTGGCTCTGCGGGACCAGGCCTCTGGGTGGAAGGGCCAGTAGGGAAATGCCATGCATGTTAGGGAATTTGTTCCTCCCTCCCTCAGGAGCACCATACCCAGGGCCTCGGACTCTGGAGAATAACCGCCCCCCCACTTTGTCCCAGCCAAGGTCTTAGGGGAGGAAGGTGTCTAAAGCACCCTCTCTCCTGCTGCTAATCTGGCCCTGAGCCAGGGCCTGGGGGCCTCCACCCAACTTGTTGTCTGGGGCCTGGATTCTGAAACAGTAACAATCATGCTTCTCTTCAGGATGGGGCTATCTGAAGTAGATCAGATCACCTTTCTATTCCACACCATCTTACTATACAACCCAAAAACCCCTGCAGGCTATATCGCTGCTTAAAAATAGCCCTTCTTGAGACATCCACTCCAAACCAGAAAGGTTAGCTGTAAATAGCAACGACCCACCAGGATTTTGGACGGCAGCTTTGCCATTTCAGAGGGAGCCTGCCTCGGCTTCTGATGATGGTCACGTACCAGCTTCTGCAGCTGCGTGAACACCACCAGTGAGAGGATGCCTTTACCTTCCTTCTCAGGGGCCCAGCCTGGGCTCAAGGAGATGATGGAGCAGGGGTGGTGCCCCAGGAGTAACCTTCCACCTAGCATGGTTCTCCAGAAGTGTTTCCCCATTTTAAAAAACATGACCCATAAAAAAAAACCGTATTTTGTCTGTGGGTGGGGTTCTGACTGGGAGAGCAAACAAGGGGCTTCTGGGTGCTGGAAATGTTCTTGATTTTTTTTAACCCTTTTTTTATTGTGATAAATACATATGTGAGAAAGCATTTGTCATCTCAACAATCCTCACATATACAGTTCAGTGGCATTTTATACAGGGGCATACACTTGTAAAAATTCCTCAAGTTACACGCTTAAGATTCACTCCCTTTACTGGATATTGGTTATGCTCTTGTTGTTAGGTGCCATCCAGTTTATTTTGACTCATAGTGGCCCCATGTGACAGAGAAGAATTGCCCCATAGGATTCTCTTTGGCTGTAATCTTTATGGAAGTAGATTGCCAGATCTTTCTCCTGTGGAGCCGCTGGATGGGTTCAAACTGCTGACCTTTCGTACAGAAAGCGGAGCAGTTAACTATTTAATATATATGCTATCATGATGACCCAGCTTACATTGAATCAAAATTTTTAAATAATACTTACCCTTTCTACATATGATTTATTCAGGTATTTTCTGTGCTTTTCTGTTTTATTTCATTAAAATAATTGTAGATTGCGACCAACCAACCAGATTTCATGATCCTCTAAAGCATCAGAGCACCCCACCCCCACCCCTGCCCATTTGCAACTTCTATTGTAATGGATCACGGTCCCTCTGGCCCCTGAGAGCCTCCCCGGTAGAACAAGCAGCAGGCCCTGGATCTGGGGGACTGAAGAGCTGCTGCTCAGTAGGCAAACTGGTCTCTGTAGGGTTTTCAGGGTTTTTGGGGGGTGGGTAGAGGGGGAGGCATTTAGGCATATTTCTTCCCACAATAGCTGTTTCACACACACAGTTTCAAGTCCAGTACAGGCACTTAAAGAACCTGACATATATCGAACCAAAAAAACCCGAACCTGTTGCCATCAAGTCAATTCCGACTCATAGAAATTCTATAGGACAAAGCAGAACTGCCCCATAGGGTTTCCAAGGAGAGGCTGGTGGATTCAAACTGATCTTTGGTTAGCAGCTGTAGCTTTTTAACCACTGCGCTACCAGGGCTCCACCTTAATAACCCAGCTTCCAGATATGCAAAACTATGAGGGTTTTGAAGGGTGTGGAGATGTAGATGTCTAAAGAATAACAGTTACAATGAGAACCCCACCCCCAATTCCGCATTAATGAACATTTATTCCTTCTCCACACACATACCTTAATCTCTTATATAAGCTAGTCAGTAAGGTCTGAAGTGGATAAATTGGGAGATGGTTGAAAAAGGGATGACTCTTTTCTTTTGTGGGGTCTGGTTGTCTTCAAACTTATAAAAGTGAAGTAATGAGGGTAGCAACCTTTACAAGCAACTCACAGCAGAAATTCCAGACTTGAGAAAATCCTTCAAATGCTTTCACTGTCATATGCCATTTACATCTTTCTCTGTCTCTGAAGGCTAAGCCAACTCCCTTCAAAGCTTGGGGTATCTATCCATGCCTTGTGGCCAGTGTGGCCATGTGGCTGGCTCTTCCCATCGGGACAGGAACAGAAGCGATGTGTGTAACTGCCATATCACTGGCTTTGAAGGAAATCTCCTGTCCTGAGCTTTTTCTCTTTTCTGTTCCAGCCAGCTGGAACCTGGCTGTAGAGGTGACTCAGACTTGATCTTGCAGATGAGGACCTTGCAGGTGAGGCCTTATGCGATGGTCATGAAATAGAATGAGTCTCCACTAGCCCATATTGCTCATTTCAGGGGAGAAAGAAATAAATGCCTACTTTATTGAAGCCACCATATTGTCAAGTGTGTGTGGGCATGCTGGAGCCAGCTCATTAATTGGCTCACTGAGCCAATTGTTGAATTTTCAGAAATTTTTCGAGCTAGCAGTTAAACACAGCCATTATTAAAAGTTAAATTATATAAAGTTACAATTAAATAAATTATATTAAAAACAAAGATAATAAATCCTCAAAACTTTTCAATTTCTAATTATTTTACTACAATATACGCTCTTGGAGTTATTTACATCTATTGTTATCTATGGTGGAAATACCATATAAGGCTTGCCACTGAGCATCTCTTCCCAACTCAGTGACGTCATGCGGTAGCTTGAAATCAGCCACAGTGGGAGTGTTTAAACACAAAAGTCTGAAAATGCTACAAATCAGGACACTGCTTTTATGGACAGTCAGTTTGTAAACATCTACCATCAAAGAACAAGGTGTAATTGTGAGGATACAATGCAAATAACAAAGATGGGAAACGCAGCCTCACAGCCAGTCTTCATGGGAAGTGCAGAACAGCTTCAGAAGCTTCACAGAGAGTGGAATATATTTCAACAGAAGGAATGTTGTTCAGAATCCAAAGCTGTTTTAGCATCTGGCAATCATCTCAACCCTTCTCAGAAAATGTTGGTCAATTCAACATTATTGTAATAATTCTCAAACTTGGCTACAAATTCTAATAATCTGGGGAGCTTAAAAAAATACCTAAGCCTGGGTCCTGCTCCCCAGAAATTCTGCTTTAACTGGTCTGGGGTGTGGCCTGGGATCTAGCCCCCCTCCCCAGGTGACTTAATGTGCAGCCAGGGTTGAGAACCATGGCTTTATTGTTATCAGCTGCTCTTTCGTCGCTACTCCTCCGTGTCTTATGGCTTCTTCCTCAACTACCAGGTGCTCGATTCTCTTTCCATGGCTCATGGTCCACTTAGCCACCACCATCCTGGTGGGCAGAGCACTGTGTACTATTCACAGGCTGCTGGACAGCCTGTAAACTGACTGTCTTTGAGTCAGGTGACTACCCCTGACCGATCAGCTGTGACTACACAAGCAGATTCCCATGCTGTGTATGTAGTGGACACTTTGAAGCTTTGTCAACATGAAGACCAGACCAATAGTGAGGGCAACTGGCACTAAGTATCAGTGACAAGGAAACCCTAAAACCAAATGTTCCCCGTACGTCAGCTCTTCCATTATCCATGCAAGCTAAATGTTTCTGCCACGTATCAATGTGTATGTAGAGCTTGACTCCTCTGCTAATTTCCACAGGAAATTCAGTTATCCTGAGCGTTTTGTGTGTGTTTGCTGTTGTATTTTTGTAGTTTAGGAAGTGTGGTAGATCACACATGGCGCCCCATAAAATTCCACTACGGGGCTCACCCTCTTCTTTCCTCATCCCTCTCTCTCTTGTCCTTGCAGCTCTCTCACAAACTCCCAGTTCTTTCTCTAGTATGACTTCCTTCATCTCAGGCCCTGAGAGATAATTTTCTATCCTCTAAGCAGACAAATCAAAGCATCACCTCAACAGGCAGATCTCTCCCTATAGCCTCTGAGAGGATAAAATCTCCCTTTCAATTCACCAGGTAACTCCTCATTAGGCGGGAAGCTTCAAATACTGTTCGCAGGTCAGTGGGCTCCTCTCCTATCTATAGCAGTTTCCTCCAGAGTCTCCCCTTCCCAGGAAGAAAGAGTTGCCATCGAGTTGATTCTAACTCAGGGTGACCCTATGTGTGTCAGAGGAGAACTGTGCTCCAGTCAGTTTTCAGTGGCTGATTTTTTAGAAGTAGATCACCAGCCTTAATATAGTTTTTAAGGTCCCCCAAATTGCCTAATATTTTAGTGCCTACAACATGGACTTCTAAATTGTTCTTTTGTTGTTTTTTTATTTCCTCCTAAATTTTGGAGGTTAAAGGATATCTGAACACCAAGAGAGCTCACTGCAATGAAGACGACAAAGTAGGAACACGCAAAAGTTAAATGAAGAAACTAATGAGGATTTTGACAAGTCAAGAAAGACTAAGTTTAATTTGCATAAAGGCATAATCCACACCTCACCCAAAGTGTTAGGTCACAGCACAAACCCCCCCTCTGTCAGAATCACAAATGTTGGTGGGTTGGCAAAGTAACTGGAAAACAAACAATAAGCTTCTCAAAGTAACACATGGGTTTGTCCATCACAAAAACAAAAAAAGAAACCAAACTCGTTGCCGTCAAGTTGATTCCGACTCACAGTGACCCTACAGGACAGAGTAGAGTCCATCACACACACACACACACACACACACACACACACACACACACACACACACACACACACAAATAAGAAAAAAATACATTTAAATTCTTTGCAAAAGAGAGCTGAGGATGGTAATCACGTTACCTCACATTTGAACAGCACTTTAGTTTATAGTCTCATTCATTTGGTCCTCACGACAGCCCTGTGAGGTAGACAGCACAGGAATTACTGTTAACCCTATTTTGCAGATGAGGAAACTGAGGCTCAGAGAGGCTTAAGCACTGGCCTAAGGTTTCCCAGCTTGTAGATGTAGATCCAGGCCTTGGGTTCAGGGCTAGGGATCCCAGTTCAGTGCTCTTTCACAACTGCCTCTCTAATACAAAATGAAATGGGTTGTTAAAAGACAGGGGTTCAACATCACTAAGTAGAACTGTTATTTTCCGTGAGCAGATCAGAACAAATACAATCAACCCTGATGTTAATGCCATGCTGGTGGTAGCTGGGATGAGTAATTTTCTGAATCATTCAAGTATTTATACCTACAACAAAATGATTGCTTTCTACTTTACCTCTGCCCTGCCCCAATTTTAAGTCACTAGCAGCCACGGAGAAATGACACTCTGATTACATTTCCTGGACTCAAGTCTTACTACCTAGAATCATGTGGTGGCATCTTAATCGAGTCATTCTTCAAACTTTCACCTGTTTTCTAATTGATACAAAAATGAATGTTATGTTTTTTTCCTTCTTGCTGTGGACATTAGCCTGGCTCTGCTCTTTAGCCACAAATGATGTTATATTTTTCCCCTTTCAATTCTAGTAAAAATGCTTAACTTTGCAGGTTGGATCAACATTTTCAGACATTAAAACGAAGGGACAGATTTTCTCCCCCCAGGGGGAATAAAATCAAATTTTGAAAAGAAAAGCTAAATAAAATTTTTTTTGTTTTCAAATAAACAAGTTAATTTTATGGGGAGTAACTCCTCTATTGCATTACTATTTTTAGTTAAGAATTTAAAAGCCACCCAATCATTGCTGGTCCAATGTTTTGTCTCATGTAATACTGTGAGAGAGAGGTGCTGGTCTATCACGGACACTTAAAGCAGTACTTTAAGGTGTACTAAAATTTAACAAACAGTAATGGGGACTTTGTGGGATAGCCACTTGAAAATATTACAACAGCAGTTTAAAAATCCCTGTTTCGATTCCTTTGGAGAAACACTAAGGAAAAGTGACAACTTTCTACTTCATGCCTGATTTTGTCAAATAATATACTGGCTTACGTAAGAGCTGTGTCCTGTAGCGAAACCAGATTTCTTAGTTAATATTCAAAGGCATCCCGTAAAAGCCCCAAGATAATTTAATTGACGTTAAAAAATGTTGAGTATTCATCTGAAAGCATGAAATTGGATTTTTACTTCTGATTTTCTAGGTTAATTTTGCAACATAAGTGTTCGCTACTTGGTTGTTGAAGGTCGACCTTCCATCTACTTTTAGAAATAAGATCTCATATAATGGAATCCAGGCAGATGCAGCCAGGAATACACATTCCAACAATAGAGACAAATTCAAAGGCCAGACTGTGGAAAGTACATACAGAACCTACCTCCTTCGCTCTGAAGGATTTTGGGGACTCCAAGACAAAGGAGAAGGCATTGACTTTTCTGCGTGTTGTTTTGTATGAAACTAGAATGTGTGTGGTCATTTCCTTGATTTGTCCTGGTTTTAGTTTACTTGCAAGATTATGTTTTTTAACTAATCTTTACTCTCCTTTTCTTCTGCAAAATCTTGATGTGTTTGGTGCAAACCTATGTATATTATTTTAAACCCTGCATTCTGAACACTGTGAAATAAATTGCAAGGTATGCATTGTTAGCATCCAAAGAACCCATGCTTCTTATCATGCATAAAGATGCGTCAACCTCTTATTTGATATTAAAAGGAACAAACAAGCAACTTTTTTTAAAAAAAGAAAAATAAAGCATCCATAAATAACCCTCCTCGGGCTAAGTGCTACACTGTTGGCTGATACGAGCTATTGAAAATATTTTTGGAATGGTCTTCAAATACTATATTTTCTTAGTTGATATTTCACTATATAGTTATGTACAGAGATGGCCCTTATCGTGCAGAAAATGTACATTCTCCATCTCTATGGTACATTATCAATGCCACCACTTCCACGGGTCTTAAGAGCCCACAAGTGGAATTTATTGGTCAGCCGTTAGCTCTAACATCATAATTAAAGTGCAAAGAAAGAAGGAAAAAAGCCAGACAGATCAATTTCTCGTTGTTGGCATCGATAAGCTTCATGCCTCTAAGAAAGTGTCGGGTGCAATAGGCTCAGGTAACAGTCACTTTATATTTTGTTCTTGTCCTTCTTTTAAAGCAATGTTCTCCCTGAGAAGAAGAGAGGGAGGTAAACGAGATAGCACTGTTTCTTCAACAAGTGACAATCTTGGGAAAAGCAAGGTCACTTCTCCAGCTAGAGTAGCAGGGCTAACTCTGCATTTGGTTTTCTGATACAAGAGCTGTTGGGTGGTTGGGGCCATCTCCTATGCACTTATAATATTTTCACTTGGAAATATCTCAAAATCATTTTTTTTTTTTTAAGGATGGCTAGGGGAGAACTGTCTACTAACAGCTCATGGGAGTGTGGGTTTTAAAAAGGAAAATCCTACTGAACAACTTTTCGTTAAAAAAAAAACAACAACTAACGTTCATAGCGAGCCTAAAAAAGTTTTGTGTAAATCAGAATAGATTACCACGTCACAATGAGAGGGGTTAAAAAAAAAAAAAAAAAGAAGCAGCAGCAAAGCAAGGTGCAGAGATTATTTTTAAGTATATATTTTCACTTAACATTGAGACCCATTGTTCCCCAAAGCACTTGTGGCTTTTTATCTTATTCTTCAGTTTTGGTGGTGAGGGAGTGTGCACCTTAATGAGCCATCTTTTGCATACTCGGCGCCCGTCTCTCCAGGGAGCTGGCTTCTTGGGTGCCACCAGCCTCAGGAGAATGCCTCCCTCCCCTCCAGATACCCACTGGCTGGAATCCTCTGTGGCACAGTCTACTGATTCTCAATTAAGGAAATGTTATGTACAAATCCACATGCCTTTCATCATTTTTTCCCTGTCCAGTTGCCTAAAGATTGAAAAGGCCATTTCAGAACACATCATTCCTCAAATATAAATATTTATAATGCATTGAAAACCATGCACATGCTGGAGACTGAAATTGCTTATGTGTTGGCCTAGGCTTTTCTGTGAAGCTTGTAACAAAAGGAAATGTAATGGATGCCGTTAAATCCTAGGAGTGTTGGTAGGTGTGCCCAAGCCAGTAAAAGGCCAGAGAACCATCACAGGTCTCCTCCACGAATCCTTGTCCCAGGTTTTAACAGAACACGGGACTTGGTTTGCAATTTGCTTTCTTACCTGCTTCATTAAAATGGCTACCAGCATCTCCCACCTGACAGTCCCTTAACGTACAACGTGCCATCAGCTTTACCAAATATCAATCTGTTCACCTTCCCACCCGAGTCTGCAGCATTGTCTTTCACCCTAAACAGCTATGCCTCCCTTGTGGGAGACAGAATTCCCAGCCGGTTTTGCTTTCTTCGGTGGAAAAAGGAGACTGGATTGTCTCCTCTGTCCTCTCCCCACACTGTGGGAGGCATGGCATGCAAATTCCGTTTGTCCTGCTTCCCATGAAAATCCTGTGGATGCAGGGCAAGGCCAGTCTTCAAGCAGGGAGTCGTGGTTCAATTTTTAGTGACAGCTCATATAACGTATCTTCATCTATGATGAGAGTTTTGTCAAGCAAGTACTGAGTAGCCTGAAAAAAAAAAAGAGAAATTCAGCTCCTTTCTTTCAGAACACTTCTATTTGAATGGAATCTGACCATCTCTTTTAATTCAACATTTTCTCATAAATATTTTAAAATTTTATATAACTAAAAAAATTACGAATATACCCTCATTGTAAAAGAATCAAACAAGGGCTCTGAGCTGTTGCTAAGGATTTGCATTTCTAACAAGTTCTCTGCTGAAATTTGCGTTTCCACCCCAGATATACTGAATCAGAATCTACATTTTAACAAGACTGCCAGGGGATTCTTATATATACCTTCCTGGGAACTTGTTAGAAATGCAAATTCTCAGCAGGGAACTTGTTTGAAATGCAAATTCTCAGCAGGGGTTCAAACCGGAAAGAACAGGTTCAAAGTCCTGAATCAAACATCCCTACTCTGACCTATAGGGTCACTATGAGTCGGAATGACTCGACGGCAGTGGGTTTGTTTGTTTTTTTTTTTCAGTCCCCTACCAACCTCCAATCTCAGGCACCTCCATCAAGAAGAACCATTGTTATCATTTGGTTTGTATCCTCCCAGACGTTTTACTATGTCTTTATAGACATTAGATGTACTTAAAGAAATTGCCCTTTTCTTTTAAACATAAATGGTATCATTCTGTTCATTGTATTCTGCTTTCACCTCTTAACTGTAAGTCGTCAGAGAGCTCCCCATGTCAGTTCATAGAAATTTACCTGCTGTGCAGTACTCAATAGTATGATGCATCAGAGTGTAGTTAATGATTTCCGTATTGATGGATATTTAGTTGCTAACAATATTTCACTATTACACAAAGTTACAGTGAAATCCTTATTATCATGCTCCCTAGTGTACACATGTGAATGTTCCTCTAGGGTAGAAATGAGATGAAAGGAAATGACATGGGCAATAAAAATTTGTGGGCATTTTCTATGAAAATATTTATTTTTATTGAGACATAACTTAGATAAGTGAAATGAATAGTTCAACCAGTTTTGACAATGTGTACATCCATGTAACTCACACCACATCATGATATAGGACAATTTATCACCCAGAATGTTCCCTCGTGCATCTTTTCAGTCAATCTGATTCCCACAAGCAACCACTGCTCTAATTTCTTTCACCAAATATTAGTTTTTTTTTTCTATTCTAGAACTTCATATCAATGGAACCATACAGAATGCACTCTGTGTCTGGCTTCTTTCACTTAGCATAATGTTTTGGGATTCATCCATGTTGTGGCATGCATCAGTGGTTTGTTCCTTTTTATTGCCAAGTAGTATTCCATTGTATGGAGTCCCTGAGTGGTGCAAATGATTAACATGTTTGCCTACTAACTGAAAGGCTGCATGTTTGAGTCCACCCAGAGGCACCTTGGAAGAAAGCCTTGGTGACCTACCAGCAGTCCTCGAGTTATGAACGCCTGGCTTATGTACAACCTGTAGTTATGAACCAGCTCCATAAAGCCTATTATATTAAAAATTCGAGGTACATACAATGGTTCATAATAACAAACAGGCACTACTTTGCAACTTGCATCAAACATTATTATTATTATTGCTGTATTATGTTAAAGATGTTTGAGTGTATCTGGAAGTGTTTCTTTAATGTTTTTACGCATAGAAAGGTACACTATATACTAAGACAAACATTTGGCTAACTGACGTTAGGTACGAATTGTATACCTAACTGTTTCAACTTACGTACAAATCCAAATTAAAGACAGATTTAAGAACAGAACTCGTTCGTAATCCAGGGACTGCCTGTACTTCCAAAACATCAGTCATTGAAAACCCTATGGATCATAGTTCTACAATGACATACATGGGGTCACGATGAGTCTAACCGACTCGCAACTGGTTTTTTGGTATTCAGTTGTATGGATATACCCCAATTTGTTTATCCATTCACCTATTGATGGACATGTGGGCTGTTCCCAATTTTTGGCTGTCATTTTAAAAATGATGTAAACATTTTTGTACAAGGCTTTAATGGACTTGATTTCACTTTTCTTGGGTAAACACCTAAGATAGAAATTGCTGGGTCATCAGGTAGATGTGTGTTTAGTATTTTAAGAAACCACAAGTTTTCCAAAATGGCTGCACCATTACACTCTCACCAGCAAAGAATAAGCATTCCAGCTGCTCAGTATAATCATTTTTAATTTTAAAAGGTGATGTCAGTGTATCTCCTAAACTGCTATACTTGTAGCACATAAGAGCACCTGTTTCCCTATACCTTAGCCAACGTTTGAAATTATCAATCTATTTAATTTTTGCCAATCTGATTGGTGAAAATAAACTCTCATTATAATTTGAATTTTCCCTCTTACTAGTGAATTTGGGTATTTTTCAAAATTTCTTTAAATAGTATTTGGCTCTATATTCAGGTCTTTGATCCATTTTGACTTAGTTTTTGTATATGGTGTGAGGTATGGGTCCTGTTTCATTTTTTTGCAGCACCATTTGTTAAAAAGACTGTCTTTTCCCCATTTGATGGACTTTGAGCCCTTGTCGAAGATCAGGTGACCGTAGGTGAATAGATTTACATCTGGGTTCTCAATTCTGTTCCATTGGTCAATGTATCTATCGTTGTACCAGTACCAGGCTGACATTTTTCAAATATTTATTGACCATTTTAATTTTTTTCTGTCAACTACCTGTTTATAGCTTTGCCAATTTTTCTACTGGGTTATTTATACTTTTTAAAAATAGCTTTATAGGAGTGCTTTACATATTCTGTATCTTTGCTTTATATGTTGAAAATATCGTCTCCCAGTCTACTGCTTGTATTTTAACTTTTTAAAATAATTGCTCTTTGTCACATAATGGAAGCTTTGGGTATGGGTGAGACTACCTGTGGAGAGGGTCTAGAGTCAGGAGAGGAGATGAGCTAGGGCAGAGCTTAGAAACCACCAGGTAGAAGAGGCAAAACCTCACAAGCCCCAAAAGAGAAGGAGCCAGAGGGGCAGGAGGAAAACTAGGGGAAAGCTGTATGATGGAGTCAAAGGAAGAGAAGTTTCAGGGAGAGGATAAATGGTAATGCTTCCAATATTTTGCCCAAGTACATACTGTTTATTTCTGGTCGATACCTTTATCATGTTAAAGAGGTTTCCATCTATTCCTAGTGTGCTAAAAGTTTTTAATCAGGAATCAGAATTACAGTTTTATCCAATGTTATTTTCAGTATCTATGATGATCATGGGGCCCTGGTGGTGCAGTAGTTAAGAGCCCAGCTGCTAACCAAAAGTTCAGCAGTTCATATCTACCAGCTGCTCCTTGGAAACCCTATGGGGCAGTTCTACTCTGTCCTACAGTGTTGCTATGAGTCGGAAGTGACTCGACAGCAATGGGTTTGGCTTTGTATCATGATCAGGTAGTGTTATTTTTCCCTGTCATCAGTCAATGTAATGAATTACATTGAGAGATTTTATAGTGTTGAGTGAAACTTACATTCCTAAAATAAATCTGATTTAGTCTTGAATGCATGAATTCTCTTCTTGCGAGGCTGCATATGATTTGCAAACATGAAATTTAGGCCTTTGATATTTATCTTCGTAACTGACATTGATTTTCTTTTAGTCTGCTCTTCCTTGTTCAGTGGAATGAATGGATTATATTAGCTTGAAAAAATGAGCAAAGTAGCTTCCTACCTTTTTCATGTCCTGGTACAGTTTCTAAACCATACAAATAATCTGTTTATTGAGGATTTGGTATAACTTGTCCTTAAACTTATCATGGCCTTGTGCTTTTTTAAAGGGATGGATCCAGCTTTCTTATGGTTATCTAATGGTGATTTCTATGGTTACTGGCCTATATTCTTCAGTTAATTTTTGTAATTTCTACTTTCTAGAAAGCAGCTGATTTGTCTATGAATACAGATTTGTCGTCATAAAGTTACACTGCATTTTCTTACAATATTAAGGTATCATCTTTATCTGTAACTCTATAACTTTGTCCCCTTTGTCATTCTTGATATCCTTTCTGCCTTCTTTTTTTTTTTTCTTGATCAGACTTTCCAAAGGTTTGTCTATTTTATTGATCTTTTCCATCAGCCAGCTTTTGGTATCATTGAGCAACTCTACTTTTGTTTTCTAATTCATAATTTCTGATTTTTTACTTATTAATTTCTTTAGTTGTTGTTAGTTGTTAGGTGCCATCAAGTCAGTGCAGACTCATAGCAACCCTGTGTACAACAAAATGAAACACTACCCAGTCTGGTGCCATCCTTACATCGTTGCTGTGTTTGAGCCCAGTGCTGCAGCCACTGTATCAGTCCATCTCGTTGAGGGTATTCCTCTTTTTTCGCTGACCCTCTAACTTTACCAAGCGCGATATCCTTCTCCAGGGACTGGTCACTCCTAATAACATGTCCAAAGTGTGTGAGACGAAGACTCATCATCCTTGTTTCTAAGGAGCGTTCTGGCTGTACTTCTTCCAAGACAGATTTAATTAATTTCCTTAGAGCCTCATAATATTACCTTTGGCTGATGGTCTATTCGGTAGGAAGTCTGCTGGAACTGACGAATCTCTCTGATGATGTGCGATATCTACAGAGAATAACAACAACAAAAGCAAAGCAAAGGTATTTCCCTGTATTATAATATATTCTTCTGGGGCCCATCCTAGAGCAGCCAGTCCCTTCCTCCAGTGAGGTATCTGGAGCCCTGCCCAATCATTCTCTATGCCCAGTGCTTTCTTGCCCTTCAACACATCACGTGGCATGCCAACAGTAAGAAGATACTAGATTCACAGTAAGGGGAACAGCTGGCATTGGGTAGACACACACTTGGTAGTGGCAAGCTCTGGGTACCACTGTCCATAGGCTTCCTGCTTCTAACTTGGTGCTCAGACCCCAGTTGTCCATCAAGAAGCCTTAATGTCTGTCTATCACTGGTCAGTCTTAAAAAGTCAACCCTGGAGCTGTATTCCCCAACCCCTTTGCCCATATTACAAGCTGAAATTGTTCTGCCAAAGTCTCCTCCATCAGCAGAATCAGGTACTAGACTTAGTACTTGTTCACCATTGCCTCTACCTCAGGATTAAAAAGCAAAGAGTGACCTTCACAACTCATTCATCCCTTCTCTACAAACTACTGAAGTCAATTGCAACAGGCTAATTATGAAATTATCACCTACCATTCTCATTTTGGAAAAGTTGACAAGGCCTTCCTCAGTAAAGTTTGGTGTTCCTTCTTCAATAAATGCCAGGTCTGTCAAGTACATTCCAAGGTAAGGAACCGCTGGGGGGTTACAACTGCAAGACCAAGAGGCACTGTTCTCATACTTGGTAGGACAGATGTCTATTTTTCCTCCCCAGTGTAAACAGGAAGCAACTATGCTGCTTCAGTCCTGAAGAATACTTTCTTTTTATTGCATTTCAGAAGCACACTCATGCTACGCAATCCTAACTACATTTCACAATAGAATACAATACAAAATTATAGCCCATGTCTTACTCTGTGTTTGAAACAATGGTATTTGCAAACAACAGGATGTTCTGTGGGCAAGAGCACAATCTTTGCCAGCCCACTGTTTGTTTGCAGTACTTCTAACTGGGCCACACTTCTTGGAGGGGTAAAAGCTTGTCGAAAACCCCTTTTGCCCTCACTTCATTAAAATACAAACATGCAATCTTAAAGAACTGGATAGCATAATGAATGTGATTAGAGCTTTGCACCATAGTAAAACTTAAAACTTAATTTCTGTTTCATTAGTACTTAAACATTTTAGATGGTATAAGACCTAATTAACATCACAACTGCACGCGAAAGGGTGGGGGTTTTTTTGTGGGGGGTATAGTTGATCTCCTCAAAGAGGCTAGAGGTTGAGATCATGGGCTTCTGATACAGAGAGAGAACTGAGTTTGAATACCAGCTTGACCACTTACTAAGTGACACTGTGTAAACTTTCTGAACCAGTTTCCTCATCTGTAATATGGAGATAATAAAGCTTATCTCTTTAGTTGGTTGTGAGGCTTAAACAAGACACATCAAGCACTTAGCGTGGAGCTTGGCATTTAGTAAGTATTCAGTAAGTGGTTCTATTAATTATATTATTATTACTACTACAAGTCTTTCTTTCACTCAAGCCATCACAGGACTAATATTTTTCTTCTGAGTAAGTCAAATGCATATGGTAGATCATGAGAAAACCAGTTGCAAGAGAATAGGTTCTATGGTGTGTGTGTGTGTGTATGTATGTATGTGTGTGTGTAGAAAAAGGGAATGTTCCAGAAATAAATTAATAATAATAAACAGATGCTGGAATATTCAAACAAAATAACTATGGGAAGTCATTGTCCTTAGATTAGGAAATACCTAATCAAGAAACCTTTTATGCTAAAGATGGTTTGATTTATTATGGTGATATTTTCTTATTTGGAATACTCTGCATACAGTGAGTATATCCATAAGACACTTAGCGTATGCATGGTATTCCAAATGAAAAGGAAAATCAGAAAAACACCTAGATAATGAAAGTAGTTTCCCATTTGTTTTTCTTTTCAAAGAAAAGTAGAGGGAGGTCACTACTTGTACACTATATAAATTATTTAAATATATTTCTGAATTATGAATATTCTTAATAATTAAGACAGACATACTTTTTAAGGGTTTCTCTAAGATTTTTAAATCTTCCTTCAGATGAAATAGTCTTCTGAAGTTTGTCCATTAGAGCTTTTGTCTAGGGAAGAAAAAAAAAAAACAACTTAGTATGTCATGAAAATACTCCTGCAGTTTGATAAGAGTGAGTTACCAAAAAATGCTCAGTTCTTGTCTATAGTGGCAGGTGTTATTACCTTTACCTTAATAAAGGTCGTTGTGTAATAGGATTCCCACAGGGTAGAGATAAGGCATTATGTTTAAATTTGGCTAAAAAAAAAAAAAAAGGAAGAACATGTGGAGAAGAGAAAGTGCCCACATCGACACATTTAGCCAGAAAAGAAGGAAAAATTTATAGAAAAGTTGTAAAAGCACAAGAAATTTAGGGACATAAAGAACTGAAAAGCACATGTTGAATATGGGATCTTAAAGGAGAAGTCTCATGTCAAGGAGTTTTCATGATGAATCTTTTTGAGTGTTAATCCCCAAACTATCAAATCACATATTTAGTTGCTTTGCTACTGATTCAGCAACATACTCTACTCCATATCTTTTCCTTTTGTGATTTTCAACAATTTGTTAGAAAAATGTAATTTACCGAGAAATAAAATTATTGTTGATACTGCTCTGGAGTTTTTCCCATAGAAATGGGAGAATGATTAGGGTCCCTTGGGGATGATGACTCACTCCCCATAATACCCACAGGAGGCAGCCTGGCTGGACCTTGATCCTCCAAGTCCCAAGGGAGAAACACTTGAGATGCCCAGTGGTGAGTCTCCTTAGATTACTCTGTCCCAACCTGGAGAGGAGCTGCACAGCTTCCTGAGAGCTTTCAGAAGAAGGTCTCAGAAGGGCTGCCTTGTCCCACCCTGGTTTCTGAGGTCTCCGGGAAGAAGACAGCCAGCAAGACCTGGACAAGGGGTGGCGATGGGTTCAGGTAGGTCTCCTGCCTGCCCAGGGACGGCCTTGGCTCAAAGAAGCCACAGAATACAATCTATCCCATAGCTACTGACAGAATCTGGTGGGCTCCAGAGTGTAAATTCTACGAGGCCTTCTGATCCTCTCCAAGATTGGATCCAGATCCTGGGAAGGGACAGCTGCAGAGAAGATGGTGTTACACAAAGGTATCTGAAGCAGGGCATATCTGCAACCAGGCCCTACCTACCATACCTGGAGTGAGGCCCTGGACCCTGGAGATAGTCTCTCTAGAGGACAGTCCATCAGCCCATGCTAAAGCCACTCTCAGTGACCCAAACATGTGGCCAAAATGGTATATATACTCTATTTAATGCCTCTACAGGTGGTATATTCAAAATTTGAAACAATAATTTCAATATTAGCCTTAGCATCTCTATTGCATGGTCAGTTTTTCCTAAACCCGCATCCCATTAAAGCCATGAATATCCCTTAAGTCAAGTACAGGGAAGATATAGATGCTTTCTTAAAGAAGATTTCAGTTTCAGAGGAAAAAAGAAACAACAACAACAATAACAAAAAAGGAAGGCAAAGAATAGTGAAGGCAGAGGAGTGACTACTGACCCTGATGAACTGTAGTACGTGAGAGGATAATATACTCATTGTACTCAGTGACCAATGGCTGAAGCCACCACCTTAAAACCTATTGCTGTCAAGTTGATTCTGACTCATGCTGCCCCATAGGGTTTCCAAGGAGCAGCTGGTGGATTCGAACTGCCAACCTCTTGGTTAGCAGCCAGGCTCTTAACCACTGCACCACCAGGGCTCCACTGCCTTAGGGAAAGGCAAAACCTAGTCAAAACAAAGGGTCAGTGCCCAGCTTTTGGATTCTGATATAGCTGTTTGAAGTCCATTTTAAAAACAGTATGCTAACATTCATTCATGATAGAAAACTCTCAGAAAACTAGGAATGGGGGGAATTAACTCGGCTTTATAAAAAGCATTTATTAAAAAAACCTACAGCTAACACTATACTTAATGGTGAAAGACTGAATGCATCCCCGCCCCCACCCCCAGAATCAAGAACAAAGTAAGGATGCCTGTTGTCACCACTCTTACTCAACATAGTACTGGCAGTGCTAGCCAGAGTAATAAGGAAAGAAAAAGAAATAAAAAGAATAGAAATTGGAAAGAAAGAAAGAAAATGGTCCCTATTTGCAAAAGACATAATTATCTATGAGAAAATTCCAAAGAATCTACAAAAAACAAACAAACAAATCTCCTGTCTTAGTTATCTAGTGCTGCTATACCACAAGTGGGTGGCTTTAACAAACAGAAATTTATTTTCTCACAGTTTAGGAGGCTAGAAGTCTGAATTCAGGGTGCCAGCTCTAGGGAAAGGCTTTCTTTCTCTGTCTGCTCTAGAGAAAGGTCCTTGTCTCTTTCAACTTCTGCTCCTGGGTGATCTTCATGTGGCTTGGCATCTCTCTTCCCCTATCTCTGCTTCTTAGATTCCTTGTTTAATCTCTTTTATATCTCAAAAAAGACTGACTTAAGACAAACCCTATACAAATCCTGGCTCATTAGCAAAACAAAGACAATCCATTCCCAAATGGGATAATAACCACAGGCACAGAGGTTAGAATTTACAACACATATTTTAG
Organism: Dugong dugon; assembly: GCA_030035585.1. Classification (NCBI taxonomy): domain Eukaryota; kingdom Metazoa; phylum Chordata; class Mammalia; order Sirenia; family Dugongidae; genus Dugong; species Dugong dugon. The sequence continues at coordinate 85,868,938 of CM057460.1, read as the reverse complement.
AGGAACACAGTTCATTCCATAACATTCCACCCTTTGGCCCCACCAAAATTCATGTCCTTCCCACATGAAAAACACATTCATCTCATCACATCATCCCAAAAGTCTTCAATCAACTCCAAGTCCAAAACAAGGATGCCCTTTATCACCACTCCTATTTAACATTGTGCTAGAAGTCCTAGCTAGAGCAATAAGGCAAGAAAAACAAATAAAGGGCATCCAAACTGGAAAGGAAGAAGTAAAACTATTCCTATTTGCAGATGATATGATCCTATACATGTGGAACCCCAAAGATTGCACAAGAAAACAACTGGAACTAATAGAAAGATTCAGCAGAGTAGCAGGATATAAGATCAACATACAAAAATCAGTTGGATTCCTATACACCAACAAACAGAACTTCAAAAAGAAATCAGGAAAAAATGCCATTTATAATAGCCCCTTAAAAGCTGAAATACTTAGGAATAAATCTAACCAGGGACATAGAAGACCTATACAAAGAAAATACAAAACACTATTGCAAGAAACCAAAAGAGACCTACATAAATAGAAAAACATACCATGCTCATGGATAGGAAGACTGAACATTGTGAAAATGTCAATCCTACCCAAAGTGATCTACAGATATAATGCAATCCTGTTCAAAATACCAACAGCATTCTTTAACAAGATGGAAAAACTAACCACCAACTTTATATGGAAAGGAAAGATGCCCCAGATAAGCAAAGCACTACTGACAAAAAAGGAACAAAGCTGTAGGCCTCACACTACCTGATCTCAGAACCTACTATACAGCCACGATAGTCAAAACAGCCTGGTACTGGTACAAGGACAGACACAGTGACCAATGGAACGGAATTGAGAACCCAGATGTAAATCCATCCACTATGATCAGCTGATCTTTGACAAAGGACCGAAGTTCATTAAATGGGGAAAAGGCAGTCTTTTTAATAAATGGTGCCAGCAAAACTGGATGTCCATCTGCAAAAAAATGAAACAGGACCCATACCTCACACCATATCCAAAAACTAACTCAAAATGGATCAAAGACTTAAATATGAAACCTAAAACAATAAAGATCATGGAAGAAAAGTAGAGACAATAGGGGCCGTAATACATGGCATAAATTAAATACAAACCATAACTAACAATGTACAAACACCAGATGAGAAATTAGATAACTAGGAGTTCCTAAAAATTAAACACTTATGCTCGTCAAAAGACTTCGCCAAAAGAGTAAAAAGAGAACCTACAGACTGGGAAAAGAATTTTGGCTACAACATGTCTGACAAGGGTCTAATCTCTAAAACCTCCAGAATACTTCAACACCTCGATAACAAAAGGACAAATAATCCATTTAAAAAATGGGCAAAGGATATGAACAGACACTTCACCAAAGAAGACATTCAGGGGGCTAACAGACACATAAGGAAATGCTCACAATCATTAGCCATTAGAGAAATGCAAATCAAAACTACCATCTCACCCTGACATTACTGGCACAAATCAAAAAAACAGAAAATAACAAATGTTGGAGAGGCTGCGGGGAGATTGGAACTCCTATGCACTGCTGGTGGGAATGCAACATGGTACAACCACTATTGAAAATGATATGGCACCTCCTTAAAAAGCTAGAAATAGAAATACTGTATGATCTGGCAATCCTACTTCTATGAATATATCCTAGAGAGGTAAGAGCCGTCACACGAATAGACATATGCACACCCATGTTCATTGCAGCATTGTTACAATAGCAAAAAAGATGAAAACAACCTGAGGGCCCATCAACAGATGAATGGATAAACAAATTATGGTACATACACACCATGGAATAATATACAACGATAATGAACAATGATGAATATGCAAAACATCTCACAACATAGATGAATCTGGAAGGCATCAGGCTGAATGAAATAAGTTAATCACAAAAGACCATTACTATAAAAACTCAAGAAAAGGATTACACACAGAAAAATACAATCTTTGATGATTACGAGGGAGGGAGTGGGTAGGGAGGGGAAATCACTAACTAGATAGTAGACAAGGGTTAACTGGTGAAAGGAAAGACAACACACAATATAGGAAAGTCAGCACAGCTTGACCAAGACAAAGCCATAGAAGCTTCCTGGACACATTCAAACACCTTAAGGGACCGAGTTGAGGGCTGGGGACCATGGTCTTTGGGGATATCTAGGTCAATTGACATAACGCAGTTCATAAAGAAAACGTTCTACATCCTATTTTGGTGAGTAGCGTCTGGGGTCTTAAAAGCTTGCAAGCAGCCATCTAAAATGCATCTATTGGTCCTATCACATTCGGAGCAAAGAATAATGAAGAAAACTAAAGATGCAAGGAAAATATCAGTCCAACAGACTAATGGAGCACATGAACCACACCCTTGCCAACGTGAGCCCAGAAGAACTAGATGGTGCCAGGCTACCACGACTGACCGCTCTGACAGGGATCACAATAGAAGGTTCTGAACAAAGCAGGAGAAAAATGTAGAACAAAATTCAAATTCACAAAAAAAGACCAGACTTACTGGTCTGACAGAGACTCGGGGAAGCCCAAGACTATGGCCCCCGGACACCCTGCTAACTCCAAATTGAAGCCACTCCTGAAGTCCACCTTTCAGACAAAGATTAGATAGGTCTATAAAACAAACAATAACATACATGAAGAACGTGCTTCTAAGTTCAGTCAAGTATAAGAGACCAAATGGGCAACACCTGCCCAAAAGCAAAGACAAGAAGGCAGGAAGGGACAGGAAACCTGGATGAATGGACACAGAAACCCATGGTGTAAAGGGAAGCGGGAGAGTGCTGACACACTGGGTGATTGCAACCTATGTCACAAAACAATTTGTGTATAAATTTTTGAATGAGAAACTTTTACCTAAAACATAAAAAAAAAAAAAATCCCATTTAAAAAAAGCACCAAAGATATGAACAGACCTTTCACTGAAGCAGATACACAGATGGTAAATAAGCACAGGTAAAAATGTTTAGCATCATTAACCATTAAAAATGCAAATTAAAACCACAATGAGATATCAGAATGGTTAAACTAAAAAATAGTGATAACACCAAATGTTGGCAAAGATGTAGAGAAACTGGATCACTCATAAGTTGCTGGTAGGAATATAAAATGGTACAGCTGTTCTGGAAAAGAGTATTGCAGTTTTTTATAAAACTGAACATATGTTTACCATATGACCCAGCAATCCACCCTTAGTTACTTATCCTGAGAAATGAGAATTTATATTCACACAAAATCTGTACATGAATGTTCAGAGAAGATTTACTTGTAATGGCCCAAAACTGGAAACAACCCAAGTGTCCTTCAAGCAGTGAATGTTTCAACAAAAGGTGGTGCATCCATATTCATGGAATACTACTCAGCATTAAAAAGGAACTAACTATTGATACATTTAACATCTCAAATGGATCTCAAGGTAATTATAATGAGTGAAAAAGAAAGGCAATTTCAAAGTTACATACTGTAAGTTGTTGGTAGCTGCCATCGAGTTGGTCCCTGACTCATGGTGACCCCATGTGTTACAGAGTAGAACTGCTCCATAGGGTTGTCTTGGTGTAATCTTTTACAGAAACAGATTGCCAGGCCTTTCTTCCATGAAGCTGCTGGGGGGGTTCAAACTGCCAACCTTTAGGTTAGCAGCCTATCTCATACTACTTGAACCACCTAGACACTTCACCTACTGTATAGTTCCGTTTATATAACATTCTGGAAATGACAAAATTAAAGAGATGGAGAACAGATTAGAGGTTGTCAGAAGCTAGGGAATGGGGAGGAGGGGTGGCTGTGGCTATTAAAGGGTAGCATGAGGGATCCCTGCCATGGAACTGTTCTGTATCTTGACTGTGGCGTTGGTCATACGATATATCCACATGATAAAAGCACACACAACGAAATACACACAGACACAATGAGTGCATGTAACACTGGTGAAATCTAAATAAGGTTGGTGGATTGTACCAATGTCAACTTCCTGGTTGTGATATTGTCTGCAGTTATAAGATATTATCATTGGGGAAAACTGGGTGTAGGGTGTAGGAAATCTCTGTATCGTTTGTTACAAACTGAATGTGAATCTATAACCATCTAAAAAAAAAAAGTTTAAAAAATTGTGGCTTTTATTTGCAAGAGTCAGACTTTGTTGACAGAAAAAAGATTTAGACATTCTCAGGGCCCAAATTTGAGGTTCTGTTTACTAAGGAATACAGTGAGTGGGATGAAGGACATGATTTAAGCTTGGGTTTTGGCCATATAAGGAGGACTTAAAGCCCCTCCTTTGCTAGAGAGACAGACTTCAAGAGAGAAAAGTAGAAAAGAAAAGGAAATGGTGAGAGTCCCTGAAGGGGACTTAAATTATCTGGAGCTTAAATTCTCAGAACAGGCAATAGAATCTAGTTTCGAGGAAATGAGAGCAGAATGTATTTATGCTCTTTTTCCCACCTGGGACCATGGAGGTGGGGACCCATGCAGATGACCTTCACCAACTTTGGGTGGTCACAGCAAGGTAGGCATAGTGGTGTGTGTGAGAGGGTTAGGCAGAGAGGGCCCGAAGAAGACCCTCCCACTCTCTGGCACCAGTGAGAAATGGAGGAGTCTGGAAATTCCCCAAGGCCCTTTGAGAGAGCCAAGGTAGTTATCTAATAATGAAGTGTCAGCATGCCCACCAGGGACCACCAAGGGGCAGGACAGTCCATAGTAGAGGCTGCTAGGTGGGCATGGGCTAGAGGTAAGACATACTTCAGTCTCAGAGGATCAGCAGAGCTGGTGGTTGCTGAGGAGGTGAGGTCAGCCAAGCTCCCTGCTTCAATTACCATGCACCATTCCTGGGTAGGGTACACAGACCATGTGTATACCAAACAAAAAAAAAACCCACAAATCTATTGCCATCAAGTTGATTTCCATCCCACGTGTTACAGAGTAGAACTGCTCCATAAGGTTTTCTTGGTGTAATCTTTACGGAGGCAGAGCACCAGGCCTTTCTTCTGTGGTGCTGCTGGGTAGGTTTGAAGTGCCAACCTTTAGGTTAGTAGTTGAGGGCAAATCATTCGCAGCACCCCGGGACCTATGTGTACATCAGGCACAGATGAGTCACAGTGGCCTGCACCCAATGACCACTCAGCAACAGACTGCAATAGGAGGCCATTGGGATGCAGACATCCTCCCACAAGCTCAGTGAAGCCCTCCCCAATACCCACTGACACCCAGGTCCCCCTGGGTAATTTAGTTTGAATCTTGAAATTATCTGAACCAAAAAGACAGGCATGGGCAAGCTCAGTCAGCTAAAAAAAAATTAGAACGGTTACGTCCCTGCACACCCATGTCATTACGCCAGAACTTTAAATTTACTTCATAAATGACAAAAAGGTGAATGTTGAGGCCCTTTGTCCCTGGTTTTTGGCACTAAGGCATCTGTACCCTTACTCTGGGGGAGAAAGAATGCCAAGTATGGTATTAATCTGCCCTGCCTAAGTAAGTCAGAAAACACTTCCTGATTGACAACCACATTGTTTGAGGTAACCCCCTAAAATATTTTACTGACTGTTTTGGCTTGTATTTTATTTTCTAAATTAACCATTAAGAAATGCACATGAGTGGAATCAATTAAGTAGTAAGAACACAGTAATTACCCCACACTGGCACCTTTCTTTGGCAACTAAGCTGCTCATTTCAGTTAATGCTTTCCTAATTAGTAATATTTATCTTGGCTCTCGCCTCCCAGCCTCTCCTAGCCTCTCCTCCTCTAGGCAGCGGGATATGTCGCATGCTGACGCTCACCTGCTTGGACACCTTGGCCCAGGTTTTCTTCAGCCTGTAGATGGCACTTCTGTTTAAGGCTGAAGTGATCTCCAGCACGCCATTGTAGTTGTGCAGGCACCGGCAAATGTCGGCCACTGCCACCCACTTCTCAATCGCGTTGGCACGGGAGCTGACGTCGGCGTAATTCATTATCTGGGAAGCCACCAGGTTACTCATCTGAGGCAATCAGAAAGCCAGAGAGGCAGGCCAAGAGCCAAACAATGCATTAAGATAAAATGCCTGAGTTACCTTCAGAAATGTCAGGAAAACAGGGTATTGGGTGGCATGGACGTCAGATTCCATATTTATGTATCAATTTTCTGAAGAGACTAAAGTCTGTGATAATAACAACAACAAACAGATGAGCACCTGCTCATCCTTAGCGTGAAGAGAGGCGCTGCTCAGAAGACTTGATTGTGTTAACCAATAATTTTGATGAAAGAGTTATTGTCAATAATTATTCAGAAAATGGAATAGAATAAACTAAACTCTGAGGAGAAGCAATCTTCGCAGACCATGAGCTTCACTTCCACATAGTCCTTGGCCCCCAGCAGTGTGGACAGACTCACTGTGGGAAGCCTCGTTCTCACACAGAGAAAAAACACATGTGCCCCCAATCCCACCATACTCTAACCTGACCAACGTTCAAACCACAAACCCTTAGCTGCAGGGGAAGGGAGAACATTTTCTCCTTATCTTGCTGATTTTCTTTTTTCCCACCAGCAGTTAAAAGGACTTACAGTTTCAAGGCTAAATACTGTCATTCTATTAGTTAAAGCCAAGAGCAAAAGAGCTATCTTAAGACGCTCAACACTTGCAATAATGGGAAAGAAAAGGACAGGGTAGAATTATTAACCAAGGGAATATGCGCTTATCATCTTTGTACCCACACACTAAATCTGATGGGTGAGCCTGTTCTTTGATGATTCTGAAGGTATTGAAGATCTCACAGTGCCTTAGAATTATCACTGTGGATATTCATTAAAGACATACTTTCATTAAATGAATAAAAACATTATTCATTAAGTACATATTTTGTGTTGATCAACTACTACGGGCCATGCATTCTTTTAGGTGCTGGGAGCAGAAAAACAAATAAATCAGTGTCCCTGACCTTGAGGCACTCTGAGTCTAATCATATAAGTAAATGCCACACAGTGAAACGCAAAGCTAAGTCTACGCTTAGATGGCTTGGAGAACATGGAGGCAGGGTGGGGCATCTAGCCAAGAACAGAAAAGGCTTCTGGGAATAGGTAATGCCTACACTGTCTTAAAGGATGAGTAGGTGTGAATGGTTAACACCTTCGGCTGCTAATTGAAAGGCTGGCAGTTTGAGTCCACCCAGAGGTGCCTCAGAAGAAAGGCCTGGCAATCTACTGCTGAAAAACCACCCACTGAAAACTCTTTGGAGCACAGTTCTACACTGACATGTATGGGGTCGCTCTGAGTCAGAATCAACTCAATGGCAACTGGCTTTTTGGTTTTTCCATCAAAGTGGAAGAGATTTTGCAAGGGACAGAGGTAGAAGGCATGGCAGAATGAAGGACCTGGCAGTCATCTGAAGAGCATGGGCGTGAGAGAAAGGCTGACAGGTGGGAAGGACTCTTGCATGTCAGGTTGAGCAGTTTGGACAGTATCCTAAAGGTGAAGCGAAGCCACTGACAGATTTTTGTAAAAACGAGTGACATAATTAGATTGGCCTTTCAGAAAAGCCATTCCCATGATACTGAGTGAAGAATAGATTGGAGGGCAGTGAGATGATGGGGAAAGAAGACTTAGGTGCTTCAGGAGACAAAGGGTAAAAGGTCAAATCAAGGTGTGGCAGTGGGGAAGGAGCGGAGAGGAAGGATCTGAATCATATGCAGATTTAGGGTTCACTGACATGTTGGGGGTGAGGGTGAGATGGGTAAGGGAGAAGAAGGAATAAAAAATGACCTCAAGCTTTTGTGCTTAGGTGACTGAGTGTATGGTGAGGCCATTAATAAGGACTGAGAACAGAGAAAAAGACGAAGAAGCAGGCTTGGCAGGTCAAGGATGCTGATGGTAAATTCCATCTGCAACCTGTTGTGGGCAAAGTGCCAAGCAGTCAACTGGAGGTCTGTGGGTCTGGAGGTTAGGACTGAGCCTCTGATTTGAGTGTCCATTTTATATCCAAGTGTATATGCGGCATAGGCAATAGAGGCTTATTTTCCACAGCAGGGGCTCTGCTGCTCAGGGAGCAGCCTAGACAGCTTGTGTGCCCTGTCTGCTCAGCACAGAGGCATGGATGCCCATGAAGTGACAGTGTTCACTCAGCATTTAGTGCTGCCCATGGACTCTGTGCCAAGCACTGTCTTAGGAATCTGCACTGTTGTTTTTGTATTTTGATTCTGGATGACTTATTAATTTACCTACTGGGTTCCTGGTAAGTTTTTCTTTTTTTAATAAATATACCATTGTTCCTTTTACAGTCATTTACTGGACCTGGAAAGGAAGCCTTCCCTTTGGATGGCTAAGCCTGAAGACACTCCCATATCTGTTACTAATTCCACCAAAGGACTAAGACCATCAGAACAGAACCAATTAAGAGTTAGTGGGCATAAAAGCAGCTCCTAGTCTTACTGCTGGACAAAAGCAGAGCTGGAAGACAGACCAATAGCTGGTCACCATTGCACAGAGCCACAACAACAATGTAATTATGCACAAAGAGGCCCCTTCCAGTTTGGTGATATCATTTGGGCTGAATGTTCAGTAATGATGAGAAGTTGTACCAGCCCAACCTTACTGTTAGCAACTATCACCAGTGGCCAGTGACACATGTGCATCTAACTCTGTTAGAACAAGTCAATTTACGACCACGAACTAATGATAGCTATGATAAAGATAATAACAGCAACTTATACATTATTGAGCACCTACCAGACTTGGGAACCATTAAAAGTGAACCTCTCACATCTGGAAGTTAACTGGAAATATGACATCACTGTGAGCTCTTAGAGGAGATTAAAGCTTGTCTTGAACATTCCATCAGTTCTGTTTAAAAAGTATGTGGCACGGTTGCTTTATTTTAGAGGAGTCTTAAGACCCTGATGTTCACCTTCCTGTAACGTGCCCAAGGTTTTATGTTTCTGGTTACTCACATCATTGAAGTGTTGGCTGGTTTTCATGATGTAAGGTGTTCTTTCATTTTTATCCGGCTTCATCCACCCCTGCCCAAGAAACTCTCTGAAAAGTTCAAAACAAACCACAAAACCAATTAACTTTTCCTTAAATGTGGTTATGATCCTGAATAATTAGTATGAAATTAGATGTAATAAATTTGACACTGTCCAGAGTGTTACCCTGACACCTGTAGCTACTGACCATTTCAAAGACGTTTTAGCTCAATGCTAGCGTTTCACTCTTCATGCCGAAGAGAAAAAGACGTTTTCTGTTTCCAGCTTTCCTTGTAATTGTTTGGAACTCTGTCCCATTAGCATCATTATAAAGGTTTCCTCAAAATTGAAAAATAATGACCAACGCAACCGGAATAAAGAGGTTAAGTACTAACCCAGAAACCAAGACTATTTTCCATGAATTAACTTAAAAAAACACTAAAGGTTAGCAGAGGATCCAGAAAATCCATTATTGCTAAATATCTTAATTAACAACAGTAGTTTTTCCTCCACTTTGTCCTGACATTCTCCAGGAACATGTAGGTTCTAAAGGTAGGGACTTTCTCCCCAGAGCCCAGAGCAGTGTCAGTATATGGGAAAGGCAGAATAAATGCTTGTTCAACAAGAAGTGGACAATTAAGATGAAGCATGTAGGAATTATTCTGTATGGGCATTAAAAAAAAAAACTTGAAATTGTTCTGTCACATTGTTAATACAGAAATGTTGACTGAATTCCTGTCTTGTTCTTTGTCCCTTGCTGTTGTTGACACTGCTCCCATCCTGCAGAGCTGTTGGGCATAAAAGTATACCGCCTCCACAGATGAAAATAACTGGTAGGTGTTCACACAAGTACAGAGGCAGGGACAGGGAGGAGAAGGTAGGGGCATCCCAGGACGAGACTGTGCCAAGGCAAACAGGAAGGTTCTGGCTTTGCTTCTTCCCCTCCTCCACAGATGTCATGCTCTTCCCCTCCCTTCCGCACCCTGACTGCTCTGGAGGGGAGTAGGGGTTGGGGTGAGGGGCAGGCAGTGGCAGACGAGGGCTGGATGAAGCACTGTGGTTCCTAACTGGAGTCTTCAAATAGTCACAGGGTTCATTTTTATGCTCAATTGGGACCACATTCCTGTTACGATTTTTATTTTTTTCGTACTTATAGATAGGTCTATGAGTGCTGCAAGAAGGGGAGGGAAATGTGTTAACAGAAGAGACAGCAGGGGCACCTCTGGTCCTGCCCCCGTGCCTCTCTAGCATAGCTGAGCCTCTGACCCACGTCCCAACCCTCCATCACCACTGATGTTCTCCTCTCTGCATACAACACTGATCACATTCATATCTCATGCCCAGCCCCTCCCTTACCTTCAGTTTGGCTAGCAGTTCACAGAAGATGTGTGCCAATAGTTGCCATTTGTCCAAACAAAGGCCTTGTTTCTGGAGCTACACAATATGACAGCTGGGGGCGTGGGGTTAGAGAGCCAGCCCTTACTCTTCACATGTGGAAGTTAAAGGGCTGTATAGGGTCTCTATGAGTCAGAATTGACTCAACAGCAACGGGTTTGGTTTTGGTGAAGAGTCCATGGTCACAAAGCTTAACAATACATGTTGATTCACTGAAGTGGGTGAAGAACTGTAGCAGAATTTACAGTATTTGTCCTAGATCAGTGTCTCTCAAAGTACAGTTTTGGACCACCCAGCATTATCTGGGATGCTCATTGAGAATACAGTTTTCTGGGCCTCACCTAAACCTACTGGAATCAGAATCTCCGAGGGGGCAAGTGTGTGTGTGTCTACGAATCTGCATTTTTAACAAGCTTCCCAAATGATTCCTTGGGTGGTACAAACAGTTAATATGCTCGGCTGCTAACCAAAAGGTTGGAAGTTCAAGTCTACCCAGAGGAGCCTCAGAAGACAGGCCTGGCAATCTGCTTCCAAAAAATCAGCCATTGAAAACGCTATGGAGCACAGTTCTACTCTAACACAAATGGGGTCGCTGTGAGTCAGAACTGACTCAACGGCAACTGGTTTCTGGTAAAGTTTGAGAACCGCTGTTAGAGCTTTATTGAGGCTTCTGTAATTCACGGACAGAGAAATCGACATTCTATTGTAACCAGAGTATGTACAGAAACAGAAAAGTAATAGTCCTGAGAGTCACCAAATAAGATTTCCAACATCAGCTGGATCCAAAAGGCTTTCGAGTGGGACCAGAACATATTAAGACTCACTCCCCTGAACACACAATCTATCTGAGGAATAATGTCAACTTCTAAGCTAGCTAGTCCTGCTGGAGCCCTGCCACGGGGAGGGGCAGCACTCACTCATAGGGGATGCTTCTGAACACGATGTGGTCCAGGAGGGTAATCTGCTCAGCCAGCTCCATGGCTGACAAGGTCTCAAAGCACTCAGCCTTCAGATAGTCGGTCTGCAAGAGAGAAGGAAGGGAGATGAAACACACAGCCCAGGAGCAACACACTCCCCATCTCTCTGGCCAGGCGGAGGCAGACAGCTGCATTTGCTGATGCATAAAATCCATCACTGGCTCCTAGCTTCGAAAGGACACGGCTAACAGCTAAAGCATATGAAAGCCGACATTCAGATCATGGACTAACTGCTAACCCCCCAAACAAATGTGGATTGTCTCAGTGATGGAGCATATTATTGTCAATACTCAGTTATCAATTATAAGCAAACTACTTGCCTTTGAGAGATAGTTTGCACATCTGTAGCTGAAAAACTATAGCTGAACTCACCATCTGAATGATATCCTCTAATTTTAGGTGGATGTCATCTTGATCATCTTGTGAAAGAGCCCTAAAAAAAAAAAAAAAAAAAAAAAAAAAATCCTCCATGAAGGAAAAAAAAAGACAAGCTACTTAAGCTAGGAATGAACTACAAAATGCAGTTTGAAATGCAAGATCCAAATAACAGGAGAACAGTGTGCAGGGGGGAAAACGGTACATGGGAACTCTCTGTACTTTTGGCATAATTTTTCTGTAAACCTAAAATTACTCTAAAAAATAATTTAAAAAGAAAGGTGAGAAAGGATACACCTCCCTCCCCCCAAAAAATGCAGTTTAGTTTTCCCTGGCAGGTCTGAGGGTCCAGGTCCGTGAGGCTGTGGACATTGCACACAAAGGGATGCTGAGCTGGAGGCTGTGGAGACAGGTGTGATTCTCCCAGGTGATCAGTGAAACCAAAAATGCACACGAGAATAATCAAGAGAGCTGATTTATAACGAGGAGCCAATTTGTTACATAAAAAATCAGTCTCTGTGGAGTCGATTCCAACTCATGGTGACCCCATTTGTGTCACAGCAGAACTGTGCTCCATAGGTTTTTCAATGGCTGGTCTTTTGGGGAATAAATTGCCACGCCTTTCTTCCATGCACCTTTGGGTGGACTTGAAGAGCCAGCCCTTCAGTTAGCAGCTGAGTGCATGACCCGTTTTTACCACCCAGAGACTCCACTTGTTACATCCACGGGTGTAAATGAAACAAACACTGTCAAAGTGAACCTGAAGGTCAGCTGGGTGTGCTCTGCATTACTAAGAGGATCTGTGATGTGAGCTTGGGCTTCTTGTAATAATATCAGTGACAGTACAACAGGCGTCCCTCAGAAGCAAAACCCATCAGAGCCTCTGCTCGCTTCCTTCACAGGACTGTGTGCCCCATCCACTCTCCTCTAGCCCCCATCCTGGGCCATCGATACTGACACCTAGGCAGAAGAGACAGGGGAACCTGCTGGGAGCCACCCTTCCCACCCATGCAAACCAGAAGCACAGGGGAGTTCCTATGTGGCAAAGTTTGAACAATGCCAGGGAGAAGCCGGCAGATAAAATTCTTCTGTTTTTCTTCCTAGACGGACTTTCCTGAGACACGTTTGGTTCCGTAACCCCACACACAGTATTACTCAGCACTCAACAGATATTTTTTGGATAAGTGATAAATGAATAAACACATAAGTAAATGAATATAGAAGTGGATACTAGTTTCAGAGTGAGAGCAATACTTTCTATCCAATGGGAAGTTCAAACTCCAGAAGAATTAGACTGAGTAGGCATCCAATTACATAACTTGCCATCTGGGCCAAGCATTTAAAATTTTCCAAAATGAAGGCACATATTAAAAGTATTAAAATATTTAAACAGTCCTAAACTATGCAGTCTGCCTGCCAGATGAAGTTAGTTTTAAAAGAATTGTGTTCTGAAGTGATTAAATCACCATCACCACCCTCGAAAACACAAAATCAACAGAGATATGTTACTGTTCTGTCCACTATGTGTCGGGCATGTGCTGAGCACTTCACATCTCTTATTTCCTGTATCATAAAAAACCCTTTCAAGCGGACATTATTATCTCCATTTTACAGATGAGGAAACTAAGGCTCAGGGAAGTTAACTAACTTGCCCAGGGTTTGGGGGTTACTCGATGCTGCTCTTAAGCAGGCATATAGACAGTCCTTCTTGAAGGGCCCCGCATAGAGCACAAAGTTGATAAATGTCAATTCCCTTTCCCCTCTCATTCAAAGCTTCCAAAGCAGTCCCTAGGTGGTTCAAACGGTTAACACACTCAGCTACTAACCGAAAAGCTGGTGGTTTGAGTTCACCCAGAGATACCTCAGAAGAAAGGCCTGGTGATCTACTTCAAAAAAATCAGCCACTGAAAACCCTGTGGAGCACAGTTCTACTCTGACACATATGAAGTTGTCATGAGTTGCAGTCAACTTGACGTCAACTTTTTTTTTTTTTTTCCAAAAGCTCAAAGCAGGCTCTTTCTAGATTCTTGTCAGCAACTTGCCACTGCATTTGTGAACAGAAAAAAAGCTGTACTCATATGGTAAAGGGCAGACTGAGGTGAGGGAAAAATAAACACAAATCTTTCTCCAAAGACTGTTAAATCATGTTTAAGAACTATATACTGAAGGTCACAATGACTCTTTCCCAAAGTGTATGGCATTCTTTCTATCTAGTCTAGGCTGTTGGGGAGAGATCTATGACCCTAAAACTATGTGCACTAGTGGATAAGATCTTTTTTTTTTTTTTTTTTTTGTGGCTAGAAAATATCCTTCTCTTGGAAAGAAATGGTCAGGAAGTCATCGCCTATCAAATGTTCCTCCCCTCAATGATCTCAGCCTAATGTTCCAAGACAAAATCCAGTTCTGCGAAGTGAGCTGGTATTTTCCCTCTTCCTAAGGGCCTTGCTGATCAGACTCTGGGCGCTGTGAGGTTCAGTGACGATGTTTTCATGACCTAAGCCCAATAAGGGGACCATCCAAGAAGTCAATCACTGTTTCTTTTAATTTCTTGGTATGTTTGGTGTCTATAAAAAATCTTTACACTGTATTGATTCTGAATCTGTACATATTCAGAAGACAACTAGTTAGACAACTTTGGGGTTGGTATTTTAGAAATATAAAAGTCTTGAGCAAAGGTTTTTATTCACAAGGAGGGCAACAAACTGCAGCAATTAAGCGTATCCATCATAAGGTAAGCCCCTATGAGACTGTGTGAGTCAGGGATGGTTCATCACAGAAGGATTTAGCCCACAACTCACACAGGTGCACAGGGATGTATAATGTCACATACGTTTAAATACGGAGTCCCTGGATGGTGCTAATGGATAACACGCTCAGCCGCTAACTGAAAGGTAGGTGGTCTGAGTCCACCCAGAGGCACCTCAGATGAAAAGCCTAGTGATCTACTTTTGAAAAATCAGCCATTGAAAACCCTATGGAGTATAGTTCTACTCTTGACACACTGTCTATGACTTAGAATGTGTATAAGCCTATAATGTCAAAACTACATTTAACTGAGATACGACTGGTTTTTCTCTCACAATCGTAACCTGTATTGGCTGGGATATGTTCAGAAATGTCTTGCCCTTCAAATGTGGAGCCCTCTGCACCCTGGTCCAGTCCCCATAGAGGAAGGACTTGCTTCTAATATTCTGACTACCTTCAGGCTCTGATGAACACTCCAGGGCCCTGGGTTCCCCCCACATCTGTCAGTAAGTATAATCTGCTTAATAACTGTGCATTTATAGGGAAACATCAGAGACTCCTAAAAGCAAATGGGATTATACAAGTTCTTTAACTAGAAAGATTCCCTTCAAAAAATTCAATTGTAGAGATTAAGTAGTTAAAAACAGAGCCAAAAGCAGCTGGCTCCTGCTTGGGGATGGGTTGCATGTTCTGGGTGGTTCGCTTGTCACTTGTACTTGCTGACCTGCTGCCCAAGGCACAGCTGGCCTATGACCCTGTGCCCCATCCACCTCCAGTGATTTGGGAATGGTTGAACCTCCTGCTTGCCTCATCCGCTGGGACCTGCCAGACGTTCTCCCTCTTCTTATGCTTTCTCACACAAGACTTTCCTTCCCTCTAGGTGTACCTGGACCTGTGGCTACCTATGCCCTGGCATGTTAAGAAAGAATATGTCTCCAACAGTGTAGCGAATTAATACAGAACGTTTGCCTTTGGCATTGTGCTCTTCTAATTATCTATGTGAGTTTAAACTGACAACAGTTAATCTAAAGCACAGATGGGAACTTTAAGGGGCAGACAGCCTCTGTTAATGGTGAGGAAACAATATGGGAAGAGACAGTGAGAATGGTGACACCGTGTGAAATATGTAACCAATGTCCTTGAACTGTTCATGGAGAAACTGTGAACAGATGCACGTTTGTTGTGTATATTGCCACCAAAAATAAATAAAACATTAAAAAAAAGGAACATGTCCTTAAGTATATGAAAATCTTTAATAATAAAGTCTCCTGGCTTTGGCTAGAAATGATGTACTGTTTATTTCCAAATTAAGAAATGAACTAACAAGAAAATCTTTTTATTTTTCAGAACTGTTAAATAATCCTTTTGTTTTCTTTGTTTTCCTTAGACTACATGATGTTTTTTCACAAAGAAGTGTAATGAATGACGGCATTCCTTCAGTTGATGGTTATACCTAGGTCTTACTCAGTAATTCTACTTTCTAATCATTCTGATATGATTTTTAAAAATATAAATATATAAATTTCATACATATAAACATACCTGTCTGATATGAAAGCTTATCAAAGGCCCTAAGAAAAACCAAGGCATGTGACAAAAATGTTTCATTTGTTGTTGTTAGGGGCTGTTGAGTTGGTTCCAACTCGTATCAACCCCATGTACAAGAGAACAAAAAACTGCCCAGTCCTGTGCCATCCTCACAATTGTTGCTATGCTTGAGCCGCTTGTTGCAACCACTCTGTCAGTCCATCTCATTGAAGGTCTTCTTCTTTTTTGCTTTCTCTTTACCAAGCATGATGTCCTTCTCCAAGGACTGGTCCCTCCTGATAACATGTCTAAAGTATGTGAGACGAAGTCTCTCCATCCTTGCTTCTGAGTGGCATTCTGGCTGTATTTCTTCTAAGACAGATTTGTTCATTCTTCTGGTAGTCCATGACATATTCAATATTCTTCACCAACACCATAATTCAAAGGCATACACTCTTCTTTGGTCTTCCTTATTCATTGTTCAGCTTTCACCTGCATATGAGAAACTGCAAATACCATGGCTTGGGTCAGGCGCACCTTAGTCCTCAAAGTGACATCTTTGCTTTTCAACACTTCAAAGAAGTCTTTTGCAGCAGATTTGCCCAATGCAATACTTCATTTGATTTCTTGACTGCTGCTTCCATGGGCGTTGATTGTGGATCCAAGTAAAATGAAATCCTTGGCAACTTCAATCTTTTCTCCATTTATCATGATGTTGCTTATTGGTCCAGTTGTGAGGATTTTTGTTTGCTTTCTGTTGAGGTGCAATCCATACTGAAGGCTGTAGTGTTTGATCTTCATCAGTAAGTGCTTCAAGTCCTCTTCACTTTCAGCAAGCAAGGTCATGTCATCTGCACATCACAGGTTGTTAATGAGTCTTCCTCCAATCCTGATGCTGAGTTCTTCTTCGCAGAGTCCAGCTTCTCAGATTATTTGCTCAGCATACAGACTGAGTAAGTATGGTGAAAGGATAAAACCCTGATGCACACCTTTCCTGACTTTAAACTATGTAGTATTCCACGCAGTGACCCAGGGACCCAGATGACCCAAACTGGGACTCAGGGTCTGGCTCAGTTAACAGTCTGGTGGCCCCCATGGAAGTCTGTCTGCTTTAGTTGCTATGCCAAGGAAGTTTATTTTGGACTAAACAAAGGGTTGTTTTGGGCTCATGGGAAGAAAGATGATCAGGAATGGGAGACGGACAGGGTAGTATAACATTTACTCCCTGCTTGGCCCCTTGTGTGGATTTCGGCGCAGTGGTTAACCAACTCGATGGCCCCTCACAACAACAACAACACAGTGAAAGATGTGGAACCAGGAACTGAAGGAGCTGTTTTCATGATAGACTGAGACTCTGGGTCAAACAGGACTGCTCTGGGCACAGGTGGCACAGGGACGGAGCAGGTTTCTCTTTCTCAGATTTCTGATAGATCAATGGCAACTTCAGAAGATTGGCAGGCAGTATCCTCACAGAAACAGTGGGTGTTCACACTGAGGTCACAGGCCTCAGTGGTCCTGACAAGGTCTCTCCCTGAGGTAGCTGGGGGCAGTGGGCTTGAATAAAGACACTGAGGCAGAAATATGACTGGGCTTATTCCTAAAGACATGCTTCTTGTTACTTTTAAATACATTGGGAGGACTTGGCAAGAGACTGGATTCCTCCATGCGCAGCTGGAAGCACAAGTCAGTAGAACTGTTTTCTTTTTCTTTTAAAAAATAGCATTAAGTGGGTTATGCCTGTGGGTTCTTTTCTGTTTTATTAAGATTTAATTCATGTACCATACAATTCACCCATTTAAAGTGTACAATTCAATGATTTTTAGTATATTGCACAGAGTTGTGCAACCTTGAATTAGGTTTTAATTTTATTATGATCTCTTTTGTATACAGAAGGTAATGAGGCCTAAAGAAAGTTGAGTTTGACTAGACTCTAGGCCTGGTTTCCCTTGGGCCATTGCTTTGATAGCAGCAACCATTTTTCTCAAGAGCTACTGCTGCTACTATTAATAATAATAATTATAATAATAATTAATAATAATAATAGCAATAACAATATGAGTGCTAATTATGTTTCAGGCACTATGATAACTTCTTTACACATATTAGACCATATAATCATCACAACAACTCAGTAAGGGTTAGCCTCATTTTACAGATGAAGAAACGGGTTCAGATTGGTTAAGAAACCTGACAGCTGGAAGCGACGGCTATAAGTAGCATCCTGTAAAAGTCAGAATCTGATTCTGCTCATGTTACATCCTCAGGCTGTACCATTTACTAAAATTTCTACTTCCTATCAATGTTACACCTCTAGTTCTCAGGTTATTTATTCAGCAAAGAGAACTGGCACAACTTAAGCCAGATGAATAATAAAGATCTGGGATGGTACATAGGAGTCATCTTAAGTGTCAACTCCAATTAGCTGGTAGTGGCAGATAACTGAGTTCTGAGGCCAACTTTTCGCTCTGGCAGAAAGCCTCTCAGGATTGATTAGTGATGTCTGACATGTTGTGAGGGGACTGGCAACAAGAGGGTTTCACATGGGCCAATCCTGACAGTCTTTCCCAGAGTGACCACCCTCATTTCCTTAACAGCTAATCAGTAAAATGCCCCTAGTGGCACAAACTTCCAGAATGTAGTTTTTAAATATCAGTGTTTTAAATACAAAGAGCATAAATAATACACTGTTTACATGAAGAGAAAAGGAACAGACATCATTCACAGACATAACCATTCAACCACTGAAACCAGGTTTTTCCTGAAAATGTATTTAAAATTTTTTAAATCTGAAAATAGACACAGTAATTTGGGTTTCACAACAGTTAAGCACTCAACTATAAGCCAAAAGGTTAGTAGTTTGAATCCACTCAGAGGGTCCTGGGAAGACAGGCCTGGTGATCTGCTTCTGAAAGGTCACAGCCTTAAAAATACTATGGAAGAGTTCTACTCCACACACATGGGATCACCACAAGCTGGAATCAACTTGAAGGCAACTAACAACAACTAACCTACGGGTTGAAAGTTTGAACCTACCCAGTAGTGCCACAGAAGAAAGGCCTGGTAATCTACTTCCATAAAGATGACAGCAAGAAAACCCCATGGAAAGTTCTACTCTGTAACACATGGGGTTGCCATGAGTTAGAATTAACTCCACAGCAATAGAGTTTTTTTTTTTTTTTTTTAATGTTTATCTACATTTTTTCATAGAATAGAAAAAGCAAAGAAGGCCCCTATACCAAAGAAGCGTCTGCCTATGGAATCTTGGGCTAATGGGGGCTAAGAATGGCTTACGGACCAATTGCTAAAAAGTTACAGACCAAAATTTGGTATGGCTGCATCAGGGCTGGCCTTCAAGAACCATAGTGGATTGAGCTAAAATAGACTAACATCTAGCTCAACTGGCATACCATAGTTTATAAAGAAAAATGTTCTACATTTTACTTTGGTGAGTAGCATCTGGGGTCTTAAAAGCTTGTGAGTGGCCATCTAAGATACTCCACTGATCTCACCCCATCTGAAGCAAGGGAAAAAGAAGAAAACCAAAGACACAGGGGAAAGATTAGTGCAGAGGACTAATGGACCACAACTACCACAGCCTCCACCAGACTGAGTCCAGCACAACTAAATGGTGCCTGGTTACCACCACCCACTGCTCTGACAGGGATCACAATAGAGGGTCCTGGACAGAGCTGGAGAAAAATGTAGAACAAAATTCTCACTCACAAAAAAAAAAAAAAAAAAGACCAGACTTACTGGTCTGACAGAGAGTAGAGAAACCCCAAGAGTATGGCCCCCAGACACCCTTATAGCTCAGTAATGAAGTTACTCCTGAGGTTCACCCTTCAGCCAAAGATTAGACAGGCCCATAAAACAAAGCGAGACTAAACGGGCACACCAGTCCAGAAGTAAAGACAGGAAGGCAGGAGGGGACAGGAAAGCTGGTAATGGGGAACCCAAGGTCGAGAAGGTGAGAGTGTTGACATGTCGTGGGGTTGGTAACCAATGTCACAAAACAATATGTGTATTAATTGTTTAATGAGAAACTTGTTTGCTCTATAAACCTTCATCTAAAGTATAATAAAAAAAAAAGAATTGAAAAATAAAATAGACTCCCCTCTATATACAAGCATTCCAGATAACACATAACAAAAAAACAATATAGCCAAGCTTGGAAGAAAGAAGCAATAAGCCAGGGGTCGTAAATGAAGAGGGAACTAGAAGTCAGATTGGTAAAGGAGCACCAGGCCCTAAAAGACAAATGCTGGGCTTTCTACCCCCAAGTAGGGACAGAGATTTTAGCCACGAATGAGGTGGGAAGCCATAACATTTCAGACATTTCAGTCTTCACAAAGCCATTGATGGTTGCCCTCCTCATATAGAATGGACTAGAAAAAAATCCACCTACCAGTTCAGGAAGATATGAGAAAGCTTGTTACCTGCCTGGATTCTGGGAATAACAACTATGGATACAAATAAACAAGTCTCTAGTGAGAGAGCAAAAGTTAAGCCTTTATCACATAGAAAAGTGTGGGGCCCACATTTATACAACCTACGTAATGTGGAAACCCTAAGTCAAGACATTGACAAAAAAATTGGTCTAGGACCACAGAAACAAGTAAGACAGACAACCATGTAACGAACTACTTTGTGGCAGCACAGAAAAACTTAACATCTTGCTTATAAATACCAGCTTACAGTAAACAATTAGAACCCACATGAAAGAGGAAAAAAAAAAAAAAAAAAGCAGCTCTCTTCAATGCCTGCTGGACTCCCAGGAGAAGATCTACAATGCTTCCTTCCTCAACTGTGGGCACTACAGTAAACCACTGTCTCCCACACAAGTAGGTGCAATTCTACTCCATGCAATTTACGTAACCCAGTCCTAACTCCAGGGAACCTTCTGAAGCAGAAGTTTGCCTTGAGGCAGCAGACCCAACCTGCCCTCAGGAACAGGAAGATGATAGATCTTATCTTACCAGTGAGACTAGAATCCTTGATACCCGCAGGATTCTAGGATTTATCATTCTGGTTTGATAGGATCTTATTTTATATAAAAACAGCACAAACAAAAGAAATGTTATTCAATAGGTATCTGCAATTGCTTTTACCTCAGGATATTTGCAGTGGCTTTCCTCTCCTGGGGAAGAAGGTCTGGGTCCCGCAAAACTTCTTCTAGTAAATTTAGGACGTTCATCTTTAATTCGTTGTTAAGTTCAAAATCCTATAAAATAAAGCAAATCTTTTTTAATTTGGGTTTTGAAGGGGTTAGCTCTATGACAGCTGAGATCATTGCTCATGATAAATTCTCTAGAGGCTACATATGGGAATTAAAATGCATGGATCCTAGAGCTCACCCCACAGATCCTTATTTAATTGGTTTCAGATAGGGGCTCTGTTGATATTTCTGATAGACTCCTCAGATGATGAAAATGTGCAGCCTGGGTTAGAACTGCTCCTCCCTCTAGGGACAGCAATTTGGAAGAGTCCTTAGTAAAGCTTACAAGGCTCTTCTCTCCCACTGCCTGCACCCGTGTAGTCCCCAACATACCCCCACATATCACATACACACACTCACCCTATTCCAGAATTAACACATTTCTTTGGTTCCTCAAAGAAATACGTACATCCCTTAGCCTGGAACATTGTGCCTCCTCCTCACATGTTTATTTCTAATCATCTTTGAGGTCTACGAAGTGTTGACATTCTCTCAGGAGCCCTCCTTATGTTACCCAGTGTGGCTAGGAGATCTTCCTCATGTTCCCATGGTTCCTCCTATCATAACTCACCATATGGTAAGGGTCAATTGAATTGCCTGGTTTCCACTGGACCATGAGTAAGATCAGTAACTGGGTCATAGCAATGGCTCAAAAAATATTTGTTGCAAGAATAAAATCTGTCATGTGGGCAGTGACTCGAATGAACCCACAACATAGACACGCTAAGGGCTAAAGAACAAATGATATTCACAAACCAATGGGAAAATGTCAAAAGAACTTAAGAGGAAGATTGAAGGAGTAGCTACTGGGCAAATTTGGGACAATATGAGCATTAAAATGAATAATGAGGGTAATGAGTAATAACTTATTTTTGAATAAAAAGAATCCACAGGTCTCTACTGATGCTCACAAATAAATGCAGAGATAGATAAATACACAGAGGTAGTAGAAGATAAAACCATTGTTTACAGTGGAAGTCCAACTAATAAATGTAAATGAATATAAGAATTAGAAGCCATCTTCAACCACAGCAGTAATAACTGATTCAGGCAAGAATCATGAATGCGTGCTGAAATGGCTGAATGAAATTTATTGGGGAACAGAATATTAATAGTGTCAGCGTACCCCCCCCCCCAACATTACTTATTACTAACAAAGGGAGAACCTGGAAGACATCATCTTAACCGAGTGACCAAAGTTAACATCACCAACAGGGGGACAAACTGACATTGTGTCACCGCTGTAATGCTCTGCTAAGAATATATCACTTACTTAGCATTTCTGCCCAAAATGCATAATCTTAATATAAATGTGGGGAAGCAGGCAAACCCACTGGAGGAATATTCTACAAAACAACTGCTCTGCACTCTTCAAAAAATTTCAATGTCATGAAAAACAAAGAAAAAGTGCATCAAATGGACAAGAACTAAAGGCAATGTGTAATCCTCGATTGGATCTGGAATCAAGGGGAAAATGCTATAAAGGACATTACTGGGACAAGCGGCAAAAATTGGATCGGGTCTATGTAGTAGTTGAGAGCATTCTATTAGTGCTAAGTTTTCCTGAATTTGATAATTTTGCTGTGGCTAAGTAAGAGCACTTCTCTGTTCTAAGACGGAGGGAGAGACAGAAGTAGGGGGGAGCAGAGAGAAGGAGAGAAATGTGGCAAAAATGTTAACAATTAGTGATTCTAGATGTAGCTCCATATACAATACATTATTCTGACAATTTTTCTCTAGATTTTAAATTTCAAGACAAAAAGTTGGGAAAAAAAGAACAAAAAGGCAAAATTGTGGCTATTACCTGCTTTGATTGAATGCATTCTTATAAAACACCTACAGGCAACGTACTAGGATGGTTACGTGTTAGAGGTGAACTCAACAGCTTTGGAGGGTCATACTCTGCCAAACTTTATCTGTGCGTGTACAGGCAGAAGTGTTTATTTTCCCTCCTATACAAACTTACTATAACTGACTTTTAACTTGAAGGACAATAATTTTGAAGCACTGACATTCTGAGTGTTTTAAAGGCTTGGAAAGAACATTGCTAATTGCAATGAATCAGATAAAAAGAAAACAGGTAGCATACTCTTATTATATTTAGTAAATCAGGGACCAAAAGCCTCTAATTTCACAAACTGTAGACAATGCAAAGTCTAATCTAATTTGAGTGCAATATTTTTGTGCCTCAGTTTGGTGGGGAAGTATATCATTTTTCTCAATGTTTCATGTTCACTGTTTGACAGTCACTATCCATCACTACAATTCTCCTCTGTTCCATATGGTCTCTATGAGTAGGAATCAACTCAAAGGCAATGGGTTTGGTTTTTGGTTTATCCATTACTACAGCGGGAACGGGGTGATTCAATGGTAGCATTCTCACCTTCCACATGGGAGACCGGGGTTCAATTCCCATCCAATGGGCCTCAAGCACAGCCACCACCCATCTGTCAGTGGAGGCTTGCATGTTGCTATGATGCTGAACAGGTTTCAGCAGAGATTCCAGACTAAGATGGACTAGGAAGAAAGGCTTGGTGATCTACTTCTGAAAATCAGCCAATGAAAACACTACGGATTGATCCACAATCAATCATGGGGATGGTGTAGGACCAGGCAGCGTTTTCTTCTGTTGTGTGTGGGATTGCCATGGGTCAGGGCCAACTGGAAGGTAGCTAACAGCAACAACGACATCCATTATTTCAGGAACAGGAGCCACTGGGGGGCCCAAGGGCAACACATCAATTTTAGGACTTTAGATGACTTGGTTTCCTAAAATTTCAGTTACTTATTAATATCTTTTTAGCCATTGATTTTTTCCTTTTAAAATGCATGCAAGGAAAAAAGAGTAATATTTTGCTACTGTTTTTTCTTTGACCCCTCATCCTCCTTTCAAGGTAAAGTAAAGATGCTCATAAACAGCTAATGAGCTCACATACTTCAATCTGTGTGTACTACCAAAGAATCTGTCAACCATTGGGAGCCTATTTCTTAGTGAATATTTGATAAATACTAGTGAGACACAGAGTCCTCATGTAGCTTTGTTGCGTTCCTAATGCTGTAAATAATCTGATGATCATAAACGGCAGGATTATTGTGAAGGACATCAGGGGAGTGTTTGGACCTTGCTGACTGCTAATTAGTGGTTTAATAACAAGCATCATCAAGCACCTACTGTGCCCCATAAGGCACCTCCTGGGCTCAACAGGCAGAACGCTTTCAAGGTGCCAGGAAGGCACGTTGTTTTGAAAGGTCTTTTTAAGGAAAACAGAATGTAATTTTATTATTATGAGCTTTGGGAAGACTAGCCTGAGAGAGACTTTGGAAAGACTTAAGTGAAATCTCCCGAGACACTATTAGAAGCATGATGAATGGTTACAGTTGAGTATTTGCTCAGCTCATGATCTGGCTAATATAAAGCAGATTGTCTAATAACAGCTGAGTACAAAACGCAAGCATTATCAATCATAATATCCCCTGACATTTGTTGTAGAGAAAAATTTGAATGCCGTTTCAAAGTAAAACAGAGGTTTATGAAGGGTTTAAAACGATTGCAATTGGGGAACTACGTAGCACACTGAAAAGGGAACCATGTAGTCCGGGGCAGTTTCGTCATGCAAGTATTTTTATGAGGTAAAAAACAGGTACTAAACTATGGGGGGGGGCAGTTATAGGAAAATCAATGAATACTGTAACAATATTGGTTACTGATTATTAATAGCATAGTTAGTGATTACAGATAGTTTCACAGGATGCTTAGATCATGGTCACAAGATGCTGACGTGTGTTTTCTTTGTCTATCTTGAAAAAACACTTTGCTGGCAACAACACCCAGACAACACGCTTCCTGAGTATGTCAAGTACGTGTATTTTGGGGGATGCAGATGGCGCTTGGTCAAGACCCCTCGATGCATATGGTTTCACATCCTGGTTTGCCCACCAAGGAAAAACATATTTTTCTCAAAAACATAGCTGTGAGTCTAGAAATCCAGATTAAAATTAGACAGCACAGTCAGCATATTATGCCTCTGTCTCACTGTCTGCACTGCAAGTACCCACCCCGCCCCCCGCCACCCAGGCACACTTGCACAGGTCTTTACAACATACAAAGTAATCTCCTGTCTATTATTTCAGCGGTTCCTAACCACAGCCCAGTGACAGACCAGGCAGGAACCATGATCCATTTACACGTGGGGTCCTGAGGCTGAAGAGACTAACTGTATAGGCTGAGATAAGAGATGTAAGGAGATGGTGGGGCTGGGACTAGAACACAGGTCTCCAGTCTAACTCCTGCCCACAGTCCTTTACACTGGGGCTTCTCAAATGGTCGTGTACACAAAAGTTACAGGGTGGGGGTGGGGGGTAGGGGTCTTGTCAAAATGCAAATTCTGATTCAGCAGGTCTGAGACTAGGGATGAGAGTCATTCCCTAACAAACTTTCTGGGTGATAATGATGTTGCTGATCCCCAGACCATACTCTGAGTAATAAGACTTCCCACTGTCTTTATTAAAAAAAGAGGGGGGAAAAAAAAAAAAAGTCATGTGAAAAACAAGTCCTTAAAACATGATTTTTAAAAATCTGAATCCTCTGAAGGACTACTTAGAATGCCTAATTTTATTTTTTTACATATATATATATATAAAATGCAGAACTGGTCATTCAAAAGTCCCTGTTAACAATATATTAACCGCTATTCATTAGAAGGAGCCTTAGTGGTGCAGTGGTTAAGAGCCTGGCTGCTAACCAAAAGGTCGGTAGTTCAAATTCACCAGCTGCTCCTTGGAAACACTATGGGGCAGTTCTACTCTTTCCTATAGGGTCACTATCCATAGGAATGGACTTGAGGGGAACAGGTTTGGTTTATTGATTAAAAAGAAATATACCCTATCTAAATTCAGAGGTATATTACTCATAATAAATCTGCTTGACAGCCATTTTGCAATTATCTAGAATGTAATTTTTGACTAGATCTCCCCAAGCCCTGGAATGATGAATGAAAATCTGGGTAGTGTCACGAACATCAGAGCACCTTCTTGGAGGCAGTAGTCAAGGCGTCCACAAGATGGCACTCCTGGGTCGGCTGGATCCTTGGAAGTCCGCATCCACCTTTCTTCCCAACCTGGTGAGCGGGCTGCAGAGCGGGAAAGGCCCTCAACAGGGAACCGGCTGCTGAAGGTTAACACACAAAGCTTCATGCTCGCAAATGAGCAAACCCTGTGGCACCCTAGGGAATCTGAGGCATATCACTGCAACTTAATTTTTATTTGCCAGTTCATGAAGCAAGGATGAGGAGAGAGAAAACTGGAAAAAAAACCAAAAAAACTAACAAAAGGGACAGCCCAGCAAACGTGAAACTTTTACATTTTGGTCTTTAAAAATAGAGACCACATCTCTCTTTCAACAACAACTACTGAGCACCTCATTAAGTAAGGCTCTGCGGGAGAGGCAAAGCAGCAAACAGAAGTCTGGGCAGGCAGACAGATGGACACATTAACCAAATGCAGGTGAGTGCTTGGTAACATGTAAATGAATCTTGGGAGAGGGGCTGGACCTGGTGGTGTAGGTCTGGGAGCCACTTGCAAAGAGGTGACAGCTCAGGCAGACAGCATGGATGAAACTCTCAAGGAATGAGTGGAGTGTGGCACCTAGGAAATGCTTAAACAAAAAAGGAGCCCTGGTGGGACAGAGATCTAGTGCTCAGTTGCTAACTGAAAGGTTGGCGGTTTGAACCCACCAGCCGCTCCACAGCAGAAAGATGTGGCAGTCTGCTTCTGTAAAGATCACAGCCTTGGAAACCCTATGAGGCAGTTCTACTCTGTCCTATAGTCGATTTTGTCATGTGACAGAGTAGAACTGCCCTATATGGTTTGCCCCATAGGGTTTTCTTACCTGTAGCCAAGGCAGTCTTTACAGTAGCTAATTGCCAGCTCTTTCTCCCACGGAGCCACAGGATGGGTTTGAACTACCAGTCTTTCAGTTAGCAGCCAAGCACTTAACTACTTGCGCCACCAGGGCTTCTTAGCAAATGCTTCAAAACAAACCCACTACCGTTGAGTCGATTTCAACTCATAGCAACTCTATAGGACAGAGCAGAACTGCCTTATAGGTTTTCAAGGCTGTAAATCTTTACAGAAACCCACTGCCATGTCTTCCTCCTGCAGAGCAGCTGGTGGGTTCAACCCGCCAACCTTTTGGTAAGCAGCTAAGTGCTTTACCACTGTGCCACCAGGGCTCCTTAGCAAATGCTTAGGAACTCAAAATTACTGTATTAGTTTCCTGGGCTTCTGTAACAAAACACCACAAAGTGGGTGCCTTAAGACAACAGAAATTTATTGTTTCACAGTTTTGGAGGCCAGACGTCCAAAATCAAAGTGTCAGCATGGCCATGCTCTCTATGAAGGCTGTAGCGGAGGACACTCCCTGGCCTCTTCCTAGCTTCTAGTGGTTGCCAGCTATCCTTGGCATTCCTTGGCTTGCAGGCGCCTTACTTCAGTCTCTGCCTCCGTCATCACAAGGCCTTCTTCCTGTGTTTCTCGGCCCAAACTCCTCTTCTTAGAAAGACACCAGCCATCAGATTAGGACCTACCCTAATGCAGCATGACCTCATTTTAACTTAATTACATCCGCAAAGACTTTATTTCCACATAAGGCCACATTCACAGGTACAGGGAGTTAGGATTTCAATCTATCTTTCTGGAAGGCACAATTCAATCCACAACAATGACCAATTGATGGTGTTAGAATCCTCTTAGGTAAGCTATTGTGAGATGGGAATATTTCAACCGTTATTTTACTAAGATGCTTTTCTCAGACACATTCATACACATTAGGAACGTCAATATTTTTTTGTAGATTGGTGGACAACCTGAGGTAATGAGACTCATAACTAACACTTAATGACGGCTTGCCATATGCCAGCTAATATTGTAACCACTTCGTTGTCTCATTTACCTCAGTAGCAATCCTGTAACTTATTTACCATCATTATTTCCATTTCCATTGTTACTATTCCCTTTTTACATATGAGGAAGTTAAGGTAAAAAAGATGTAAGTATCTTGTCTGAAGTCACACAGCTAGCAAGTGGCAGGCCTAGGATTTGAACCCAGGCAGTCTTGGCTAAAGCCTAAGCTTTTAACTGCTACACCACATGGCCTCTCAAGAGAAAGAAACTATCGCTGAATTAGTATCAGCAGGTTTGGGGAGGGGTGGACCGAAAAGCACTTTAAAGAGTAGTTGGTTACTGTGCTGAGTTGGAAATTATTTCTCACCTATACAAACAACCAGTTGAGGCAGGGATCTTGGGACTTAGGTTTCCAGTGAGAACAAACTTATTAGTAAGACTAGGCCATAGGACAGAGAAATTATCTGTGAAGCAATAAATCAGATTCTACAGCACTATAAAACTAATCCCCGTTGACAGTTTAGGCATTTTGGAGATTGCATTCATTCTTTCAGGAGAGCAAGGTAATAATTAGTAATATACTACATATGGCCCAGGGAACTCTAGGACATTGGGAAAATCTGATTCAATAAACACAGTTTGAGGGTAAGGAGAATTATGAGAGTAATTTTCTCACTTTAATCAGTACAGTGTATTCCTAACTATGGCCAGAGTTTTTAAAAGGAAAGTGGAAATACCGCAGAGCAAAGTAAAACCACGTAAATAATTTTTAAACCTGGAACAAAGGGCTCATAAGGAAGGAGCTTAGAATGCTTCAAGCTCAAAAACAAGAGACTGGGGTTTGACTTAGTGGTTTTCAAAAAACGAAAGCATTCGACTCTGTCTTCTTTGACTACAAAAGATGAGGAATTTAACTTATATGTGGTGTGGATTTAGGTTTGATTTGGGCCATTTTGCAAACTGGCAAACCAAGTGTCTTAGTTATCTAGTGCTGCTATAACAGAAATACCCCAAGTGGATGGCATTAACAAGCAGAAATTTATTCTCTCACAGTCTAGGATGCTAGAAATCCAAATTCAGGGCGCCAGCTCCCAGGAAAGGCCTTCTTTCTCTGTCAGTTCTGGGGGAATGTCCCTGTCATCAATCTTCCTCTGGTCTAGGAGCTTCTCAGCACAGGGACCCCAGGTCCAAAAGACAGGCGCTTCTCTCTTGGTGGTATGAGTTCCTCTCCTCTCTGCTCAATTTTCTCTTTTATATCTCAAAAGAAAGTGATTCAAGATACAACTTAATCCTGTAAATTGAGTTCTGCCTCATTAACATAACTGTCTCTAATCCTGCCTCATTAGCATCACAGATGTTAGGATTTACAACACATAGGATAATCACATCAGGTCACAAAATGGTGGACAATCACACAATACTGGGAGTCACGGCCTAGCCAAGTTGACACACATTTTTAGGGGACACAATTCAATCCATAACACTGAGTGAAAGGTGCTGACTGACTATCCCGCGACAAAACAAAAAACACTGCTGTCTAGTCGATTTTGACTCATAGCGACCCTATAGGAAAGAGTAGAACTGCCCCATAGGGTTTCCAAGGAGCAGCTGGTGGATTTGAACTGCCGACCTTTTGGTTAGCAGCCGAGCTCTTAATCACTGCACCACCAAGACTCCCAAGATGTATGCAAATCAACCTTCACAGGTATAGGACACACACTTCTGGTTACTCATTTTCATGAACTAGAGATAACACACCTCTAAATGAGTGTGGTTTCGATTCTTTTGGAAGGGAAGCTCTACTCAGAACTTTAATATTTAAACCCGATCCCAAAGGAGTCTCTGCTTACGAAAAGCTGGGACAATGGACCCTGCACACCACCTGCTGGGCCTTGTCAATCGGCCACCACCTGCCTTGCCTGTCTCCACGCCACCTCTGGGCAACCATGACTCTGAATCAGGATTTCTCACTGAGAAGTGAAATGGTAGGATTTTCCAGCATTCCCACTGCCTTCCTACAAACATATTTCTAAATATATGCTTATAAATTTTCACTTTCATACTACAAAAAGAACAGCCTAATTGGAAAAACATAAGGAAGGGCAAGAAGTTTAGAATTAAACCCTACAAAGCAAACTATAGTAATTTTAAACGTTATTCTACCTGTTCAACATTTACACCACCAGTTACCATCAGGTCAACGCTGACTTATGGCAACCCCATGTGTGTCAGGGTAGAATTGTGCTCCATAGAATTTTCAATGGCTGATTTTTTGGAATTAGGTTGCCAGACCTTTCTTCTAAGGCACTTCTGGATGGACTTTAACCTCCAACATTTTGCTTAACAGCCAAGCACTTTAACCATCTGCACTACCCAGGAACTCTGTTCAATACTTTAAAAAAAAACAACAACAACAAAATTGCTGTCAAGTCAATTCTGACTCATGGTGATTCCATGTGTGTCGAGTAGAAAGACACTCCACAGGGTTTTCAAGGCTGTGCCTTTCTTCTGAGGCACCTGTGGGTGGGTTTGAACTGCCTACCTTTAAGTTAGCAGTTGAGCACTTGACTGTTTGCAACTCCCTGGGACTTCTTGTTGTTGGGTGCCTTCAAGTCGATTCGACTCAGAGTGACCCTATAGGACAGAGTAGAACTGCCCCATAGGGTTTCCTAGGCTGTAATCTTTACGGGAACAGACCACCAGGTCTGGTGGGTTCACACCGCTGACATTTCAGTTAACAGCCAAATGTTTAACCATTGTGCCACCGGTGCTCCTCGTTCCCAGGGACTTACTAGTTATTAATTACTTACAAGTTTCTAGAATCTTCACAGAAGAGAAGAATATATAGGAAATGTATATCTGACTATAATCTAGGAGCTAATGTTCCAAAAAAGGTAGTGAAACCCAGATAAAATTAAACCCTATATTTGGTAAGCACAGTACTTTACTCCTGGTAGGCCCTCAAATGTTTGTTGAATGAATGGACAAAATTCCCTGGGGAGGTTACTTGACTTTGAGACAAGTGGTAATAAACTACCTAATTCTTCTTCAACTGGGTGGATTAGGAAATTAGCAGATGTGAAGTGGGAGGCTACTAGGAGAAGGCACAGTACAAATGTGGAAGATATGTTAGAACAAAAATAACCGGGAAGAGCAAATGGCAATGAATGACACCAACTCAGCGAGAAAAAAAAATCTAGAAAACCACTTATTTGATCATTTTCTGAGAGATGACTCTACATTTGAATGACTTGCTAAAACAGCCTCTAGTCCTAAGCAGCTGTTCTTACAAGAATATTTGAATACTGCCCCACAGCCCTGAAATCAGTTGCTCCCAGGCTTATATCTTTAAGACTCAAAAGGGAATCAGTTCAAAAACAATTTTATCAGAAAAGAGAGTCTTTTACCAGATGCTGTGTTTTCTACTGGTTTCTAGACTGGTGGTTAACTGATACAGATTATACCTTTCAAGACAATGGCAAAGATTGCAGAGAAAAAGAAAAGTCTGGAAGTGCCTGCTTTTCATTAAGATTTTTTAATTTCCTTGGTTACCTCAAACCCGTTGCTGTCAAGTTGATTCTGACTCATAGCGACCCTATAGGACAGAGTGGAACTGCCCCATAGGGTTTCCAAGGCTGTAAATCTTTACAGAAACAGACTGCCACACCTTTCTCCCTCTGAGCAGGTGGTGGGTTTGAACTGCTTCACCACTGAGTCACCAGGGCTCCTTATTTCTTTGGTTATATAATGCTAAATGCCAACAAATTATCTTGGAGTTTAACTCCAATGTAAGCCTTAGGAAAATACTAGAAAGTGGTCTATAAGTTACACTTTGTTTTCCCTGCCCTGAGCTATAAGAGGGGGAAAGACTGATAAAGCTGGTAGGTAAACTGTATACCATTCCTTCCCCCATGGAAAAGATACTCTCAGAGTTATAGAAGCATGGTATTAGTAGAATCTTTGACACCATTCGTGGAGAAACTGTATGCAAAGAAATTGGGAGACACAGACTGGTGATATCTGAGAGCAAGCTGGGAGGACAGAAACACAAAGAAAAGGCCAACAGTGAGGCAAAACCTTAGGGCTGGAAGTAACCAGCTGATGAACAAATATCACGTTGGCTCCTTGGAGCCCTGTTGTTAGGTGCCTTTCAGTGGACTCTGACTCACGACAACCCCAAGCGTGCAGAGCAGAACTGCTCCATTGGGTATTCAAGGCTGTGACCTTTCAGAAGCAGATCACCTGTCTTTCGAGGTGCCTCTGGATGAGGATGAACCACCAGCCTTTTGGCTAGTAGTTGAGCGCTTAACCATTTGTACCACCTTGGGACTCCACCTGGAGCCACTAAGGCAGCATTAAAGTGATAGAGGAGAACTGGTTCGGGTCCTGCCTAAATAACAAGAACTAGGTGATAATATCCCAGTAAAGGGCCTGTCTTTCCATTCCCCACTCTGAGGACTCAGCAGTGTGCCATGGTCTCCTGAAACGCCTTTGAGGTCCAGAGAGAAAATATAAGAGCGGGGAATGCAAATTATAAAACGTAAGGGTTCACCACGCACTTAAACATCAGAAAACTCAGATAAACAAGAAGCTATGGTTGTACATAAAATCCCACACGGCTTCTCAATGTTCTCTCTGTCAACGAAATCCATCCACAAAAGGTTAAAGAATCCCACTGGTTCTACAGGGAAACATAAATCCTGTCTTGGCAACTAATGGAAATTGAAAATAAGTTCCATTTAAGACATTAGCTTCTTAAATGCTTACTTTTATTTTACGCTGCCTTAAATAAGTCCTGTTGTAAATGTCTCACCAAGTGTTTTCTTTCTTTTTTTTAAGAAAAGCACAGAAAGCTTAACGAGAGTTTAAAGAATAACAATAGGGATCTATAAAAGATAAGAAAAAACTTTGGTAAAAAAGGAAGTAGGGTTTTTTTTACTTGGTTGTTTGCCTGGACCAGGTTTTAAAAAAAAATAAAGTTAGAGAATGAAAATCTATCTTCAAGATTTAAAAAAAAAAAATCCATATTCCTCAGATGATAGTTTCTTAATATTTTTCAGAGCATTTTGACAAATAATTCATGTGTGCATAAAAATCTCATACAGATAATTTTGCCTGTTTCACAAATGAGGAAGACAGCAAGTTAACATCGGAATGCAGACAAGCATTCAGGTTTCCCGATTTCTCTCCTCACATTAGTTGTTTTTGACCCAGGAATCTCTGAGGAGCTAACGTGAAATGTGATGCCTAAGGCAATCTGCTCTGGGGGAAGGAGAAGGGGAAAATGTCAATAAAATAATACAGCAGGATAAAGTACTATTGTCATGAAAATAAGCATCAGTCCACATATCCATGAGATCCGGAGGAGCCAAAAGGAACTCAATTACACTGAATGGCTCATTCTCTGCTTCATTTTGGCTGCCTTCAAGGGAAAGGCGAGTTTGTGAACCAATGCTGGTTTACCCTTAGCAGATGTCTGTGATCTCTTAGCTTAGATATACAGAGGTTAACAGGAAGTAGTATGGACAACTAAAAATAAATGGGCATGGATTAATAAGGACGAAATGAACATAAGAAATACATAACCCATTGGTTGTTTTTGGATTTGGTGATTTTATAAAACCACTTGCAAGTTTGAAGCAGTAGACGAATACTTGTCATTAAGAAGAAATACTTCATAGCTGTTGGCTTCTCACATTGAGATTAATTTTTATCTTCCTTTCATGGATTTCCCCAACAGCTCCCACTGGGAGGGGACAGGACAAGTAAAAATCAAACCAAGTGCTGTCGAGTGAATTCCAACTCATAGCAATCCCATGTGTGTCAGAGTAGATCTGTGCTCCATAGGATTTTCAATGGCTGATTTTTTTTGGAAGTAGATTGCTAGGCCTTTCTTCCGAGGCCTCTGGGTGGACTCGAACTGCCAACTTTTTGGCTAGCAACCAAGTGTATTAACCATTTGCACCACTACAGGCCTAGTAGCTATTGCTATTTGAGGCCTCCGAGCAAGGGGCAGCATCATAACCCATCTGTCAGGGTGGGATGTCTGGGGTCTTGAGGCCTCAAGAACAGACAGGGTTTCCTGACCTGTCACCTTCTGCAATGGCCAGCAGCCTGGTGGAGGCGGGCATGGGAGTCTTCTAATCCCCATCAGAATGTGAGAGGCGGGAGAGTGGTCACAGAAGGAATGGCACGCTCTGCCCCACATCAACCTTCAGCAAATACAAATCTTTTGTTTAAGCAACACAAAGTAGACTCTGGGATGAAAGTAGCTTTTCTATGTAAAGATTCAGAAACAACACCTAAGAGAGGGAAAGCACAGGCCATGTTAAAATATGACTTTCTCACTATTTTTAACCAGAAGTGGATTTTTACATTTTATATGTTCAGTAGTCTGTGTCCCAAGAGTTGGCTGGTGAGATTGAAGAGGGTGAGAGCATAAACTGTCCAGCCAGAGTGTATGGGTGGGAATCCTCATTCTGCCACTTGCTATTCGTGCAACCTTGAACAAACTAATCTCTCTGGGTTTCTATTTCCCCATCTGTAAAGCAGGGATAAAACAGTATCTACCTTTTCTCCTTCAAAAGGCTGGGGTGAGGGTTAAGTGAATTAATATTTGAAAACTGCTTAAAATAGTGCCTGACCTATGGTAAGTAACCATTTTTAAAAAATCGTGAGTGTGTCATTCAGAATGCAGACACCAGCTTCTAAGTGGGGTGTTAGGTTCTCAAGTTGCCTGTAAGCACCATGTGACCCATATCATAAATAAAACAAGATGATACCTCAGGCTGGCTGATAGATGATTTCTATGGAATAAAGTGGTTCCTCCTTCTAGCTCAGGGCACTGGTGATACAGCTCCCCTGGAAGCGGACATATGGAATCCCCTCATGCAGCTGTGGTTAAGACTTGAGGAGGGGGTATTGTAAAGTCCCGAGCATCTTCAGGAAAGTGGGGACAAGAAACGCTCGCACACCTCACACACAGCAGAGGGAGGCATTCTTGCTCT
This sequence comes from Dugong dugon, assembly GCA_030035585.1. Classification (NCBI taxonomy): domain Eukaryota; kingdom Metazoa; phylum Chordata; class Mammalia; order Sirenia; family Dugongidae; genus Dugong; species Dugong dugon. Next base: position 85,833,831 of record CM057460.1, on the reverse strand, counting down.
TGCAAAGAGCTCAAAGATGAGACACCATGAGGTGGAGGCTGCCTACCGTGTGGAAAGTACAGGATGGTACAGGACCTTGTGGCCTCTGGTAGGAGCTGGTATGGACAAGGAGAGGGCTGAGGCCAAGAATAGGAGGGATCTGGGAAGCAGTCCAAGAGCTGTCAGGAAAGGTGACAAGAGCTGCTAGTTCAGTAGCTGGTTGTTTCTTACACATTTCATTCTCTCGCCCACAGCAAAAGTCTGTACTGCGTTCATCCTGGCCCAACCTCCATTTCAGATTTGGAACAAAGAATGAATCTGAATTTGGTGCTCAAATTCAACACTGAGTTTTGTAAATTTTCCTAGCAATGCCAAAAAAAAAAAAAAAAAAAAAGCGAGAGAGAGAGTGCCCCCGTGTCTTTTGCCAAAACATTAAATAGGCGAATTGTATAAACTCTCATTTTAGGACAAACAGATCCCTGAGAGCCATCGCACCAGCATCTCCATCCACATCAATTAGGACGCATTCCCTCATCACTGCTGACCTGGGACTGCAGGCCCAAAGCCCAAACTCTGTGGGGTATAAGGATACTTATGGGTGGCTGCTAGGAAAACAGCCATCATCTGCTCTGAGATTTGTAACCCCAGCACCAAGTTACATAAGGCGTTACTTTTCTCTACCTAAACCTGAGATAGGTGTGTACCTCTTCAGCAGGCTTATTGCTGGAGCTAGAGTTTCGGCCACCCTGTCGGGCTCCTGTTCCAGAGGAATGAGGCACTGCAGCAGAGTGGATGGAATGCTGAGCTGGACGTCAGCGCACTGGGTTGGGTTCTCTGTGTACTTTGGAGTTACCTAGAACTGTGCTATTTAATACTGTAGGCATTAGTTACATGTGGCTATTTAATTAAATAATATTAAGAATCTACTTTCTCAGCCACTTTTCAAGTGCTTAATTAGCCACATGTGACTAGAGGCTACTGTATTGGACCCTACAGACATAGAACATTTCCACCATCACAAGAAGTTCAATGGGCAACACTGACTGAACCTCATGGGGACTTAATTGCCTCACTGGCCAAATGGAGTGACAATCTTTTGCCTGCCTGAAGGCCAACGATTAGACCAGATACCACCCCAACAAGGCTAGCTCTACAAGAGCAGCCATCTGTGACATTCTGAGCATCTAACTATGACAGTTATTCTACGTGTATTACCTCATGTAATCTGCACAATCACTAGATGGAATAGTGGTATTATCCTCATTTCTACAGATGAAGAAATGGAGGCATGGAGGAGCTAAATAGCTTGCTCAGTCACACAGCTGAAAAATGGCAAGAGCAGGGATTCCAGTCCACATCACTCTGACTCTGAAACCTGTCAGAGTAGCCCCATCACTTTTCCAACAGATGTCCAAAGTCACCGCCAGTTCTGAGACATACTGGGCTTGAATTCAGCTTCTACAGTAATTCCTGAAGTAATTCTTATAAAAACTTCTACCTTCATTTGCTATGAGTTACTACAGAACTCTGTGGTTGTAAGTACTGCTAGTTCCTGTCTTATACCCAAAAGACAGTTAATCATTAGTTGTGTTCAAGAAGTGTCATGGAATATATATTTTAATAAGAAGACAGATAGAGACTCTTGTGTGTGTTTATAGGAGAAAGTATACGGCAAACCCTTTTATAATGAACAAAAAAGTATATGTATGTAAGAAGTATCATAAACAACATTAAAAGTAAAAGAAACAGAAGGTTAAAAATACCACTTTTAATATTTCATACTGTAGATGAAGTATGCAATATTAAAAAAATACAAAAAAGCATGTAAACTGAAATATTAACTCAAGAGTTCTTCAGTGTCAGCTAAATATGTATCTCTTTGCTCACCATAAAATGAATGTAAGAGGACTGAAATGAATTAGAAATACAGTAGCTGAGTTATTTTGATATATTCTATGAAATTGCTCTCTCAAAGTAATCTAGACTTCCTGTTTATCATAAACAGTGAATAAATCATCAAGCAGCTTCACTCTTTCTCACCAGTCCCACTAAACCACTCTATACGCGTCCCCTTCCCCATTCTACATGTAGTTTTGGGCAGGCACCAACGTCTTCCAGTATCTTTTAGTTACCAAGTCTAATTTCATTGATCAAATGTCCAGTCCACTATACTAATCAAAACAACAGGTCTATCTAAAATCAGTGGTCTCCCTTGTGCCCTAGCTCAGGCTGCTTCAAGCCTGGAAGCCTGCACAGGAAGCCCCTTCTCCCTCTACCACCCCCAATCGCTATTGCTTCTGATCCTCCAGGGCCAGATCCAGGGAAACAGCACAGTCTGATGTGCTGCTGCAGGTGTAACCTGTCCCCGGTTCCCTCTGGATGTGGCAGGTGGACAGTGGCTAGCTCATCATCCTGTGGGGCATGTTGAGGGAATTTTTGGAGACCTCTTCGCTGGAGACTTAGTTCAGCTCCCTGATTCAGTCAACGTCTATTCCCCCCAGGCCCTGGGTTGCCAATGGCCCACTTCACCCAGACTCTCTATCTGGGTTGCATTGCTCCCCAGGCAGTCCTCTTGGGCAGGATCCAAGGCAACCAAGGCTGGTTCACAGAAACATTTATGAATGCAGCTCATTCTCAGTGCATTCACCTCTCTTCATTTGGCCCCAGGCAAGCATCTTTCACTTTTACACAGGGCAGGCTAACTGGGTGGTTTCCTTGAAGGTTCTCTCGTTTGGCTGGAGGTAAGAGGGAAGCATCTCCTTCCCTTCCCAATGGTGGTAGGGAACTTAACACTGATAACTGTCCCCAGAAATCGCCCTCGAGCTGAGCTCTCCTGTCTCAACCTCTCATAGGTGCGTGATGACTGCTGTCAGGGCTGGTTTCACAAGCTCTTAGCTCATTTACTTTGGTAGCCTAACAACTCCCTAAGACCTACTGTACCTTCTCCTTTGCCTTTGGTCCTCTGCCTAAAAGTTTGAAACAATCAGAATAATCAGATTTAATCTGTCACACAAGTAATTACATAAGTACAACGCCTGTTGTTAGTTGCCGTTGAGTTGTCTCCAACTCACAGCGACCTTATATATAACAAAACGAAATGCTGTCTGATCCTGTGCCATCTCCAAGATCATTGGCATGTTTGAGCCCATTATTGTGGCTACTGTCTCAATCCATCTCATTGAGGGTGTCCTTTGTTTTCACTGACCCTCTACTTTACCAACCATGATGTCCTTTTCCAGCAATTGATCTTTCTTGATGATGTGTCCAAAGTAAGGAAGTCAAAGTCTTGCCATCCTTGCTTCTAATGAGTACTCTGGTTGTATTTCTTCTAAGATCGATTTGTTAGTTCTTTTGGCAGTCCACAGTATATTCAATATTCTTTGCCAACACTACAGTTTGAAAGCATCAACTCTTCTACCATTTTCATTATCCAACTTTTGCATGCATAAGAGGCAACTGAAAAGACTAGGCTTGGGTCATATGCACCTCAGTCGCCAAAGTGACATCTTTGCTTTTTAAAACTGTAAAGAAGTTTTTTTGCAGCAGATTTGCTGCAATGACTACGGGTGGGTATCTTTTCCCAACGACTGGAAGCTCCGTGAGGTCAGAGGCCCTTGCAACTGCTCACTCGCACACACTGTCAGCACACTCCTGTGCTCAGTTCTTGTAGTAAATGAAGGAGGTGAGAGAACGCAAAAAGAAGTAGCAACAATTCCTCTACTTGAGGAAGTAGGTTTTTATGTAACTAGGCCATTTTTGTCTGATTCCATGCTTTTTAAAACATGCTTCCAAGACTACAATTAAGAAAACATGATCATTTCATACTCGGCCACCTGTCATTCAAACAGTGGCCAGAGTCTGACGAAGCCCATTTGTAACCTGTGGATTCAGCTACAGGCTCCCGCATCCCATATGTTCTATGGTCTATAAAGTTCCTCAGGTAAGTGGACAGAGTATCTGTTCAGAATTGGTTGATCAATAAGGCAATTCAAGAAAACCAGAATTGCTATAAATTATATATGCAACGCCTGCAATAGAGAGTCAAGCACAGATCTGGATTCTCCAAAGCCAACCTGGAAGCCCCTCACCTGCTTGTCTGCTCACAGAAGACAAAAGAGATCACAGAGGCATCTAGTTAAAAACTCTGCAGCCCTGGCCCCTGCAGAGAGCCCTGGAATTGTGCAAATGGCAGTAAGCAGGAGATACCGGAGGAGTGTGTGGACACCTAATGCAAAACACTTCCTGTACTTAGATTCTCTACAGACATAGCCTTGATTTCTGGTTCCTTAATGGTTAGCGTCTGTCATGGCTGACTATGGAAACTTTACAGACTAGGAAATGACTCCTGGAGAGAAAGAACAGCAGCAACGTGAACATGTAAATGCAATTCACAATTACTTACTGGGCATCTACCACGTGCCCAGCTCTACAGGACTATGTGAAAGGAAAGACAAAGAGGAAGGAGACGAGCTCTGTCTGCAAGGAGCTTTACAGGCTAGTCGTGGGGAGATGAACATGCATCTCTCCGGTATTTTGGCTGGAATTGATGTAGTCACACAATTCTTTGTTGCAGTGTATGTCTTTCACTGCTCTGTACGTTCAACACCACTTTTCATTTTCACCACATCCTTGAGGGAGGTAAAGCAAAGATGGTTGTTCTCATTTTCAGATGAGGAAACTAACATCCAGAGAGGCTGAGTGACTGGCTCAGGGCCCCACAGGAGATACAGTGGCTGAGCTGAATAAGAACACAGGTCCCTTGACTCTGGGCTGCTTCTCCTTCTACTAATCCATAATAGCCAAGGCACATGAGAGAAACCTAGCTTGGCCTCGCGGCTTCACTTTCAATATAAAAGGCAACAAATGAGTGAGAAAGCTTAACAAATGAAAAGAAACTAGACCACAATGCATTACAGATGCAGATTTTTAGAATAAAAAACATATATATCTGGCTTCACTAAATACTTACTAAAGAAAAAGCTAGAAAGTTCCAGGAGAAGAAATAACATTCTAGCACCACATGGGGGATGAAACAGATGAGAAATAAATACATATCTAATAATTTGTGGTAGACTCGCTTCCCTAGGTTGTCTGGGAATAAATCTATATCTTAGTACTTCACTGTAGCATTTCCGTTCTCTATAAATTGAAGTTGTGTCCCTGGGGAGTTTACCATATTAAGAAAATGCGATTGTTACCACAACTGGCTATATTTTTGAAATGAGTAAAACTTCCTACTCATTTTTTTTAAAGCTAGTGATTCAAAATAATCAGGTTGCCACAATACGTTACACTCTTTCTTAAATGGACTTAACTGGTACAGAGTCAATCGGATCATTAAAAACCATCTTGTCCAAGCCCTTTACTTTCTGATGGGAAAACCAAAGGCAAGAAAAGCGAGAGTTAGTTGACAGTCTGATTGTAGCCCAAGTTTTTGGAGCAGTGGTCTTATCTTATAGCTACAGCTTGCCTTTAGAGAGTACAGACCTTTAGATAAACTTAGATAAAGGTACCAAGATGGGCTGTTGTTGTTTCTTTAAGAACCACAGCGTTCAGCTTGCTTAGAGTCCGGAAGTCAGGGGCCACACTCACATCTCACCTGAACTGAAACGACTCATGAGAGGAGGCTGAGGGAACACAGCGTGACTGGCCTCATAGATCTCTGCATATTGTCCATAATAACCTCCAGGACCATGAGCCAAAACCAGCTCTGACTATTTGAGCTGTCTGCCAACCCATTATCAAAATTACTCAAACTGTCCACGGTGGAGGCAAATGACTGCCAACAGCAACACAATAAAGAGAAGTGAAACCCAGGCACTCAAGCCAGCAAACAATGCCCTAAAACAGTTGTCAATTAGCAGAAATGTAACAGAAATGTCCTGCATGTATTGTACTTGTACAGAGAGGATAACCAAGAACTTGCAGGGATCACCAAGGTGACGGGATGTACACAAGATGAGGTTACGCCAGGACAATAAGAAACCAACTGCAGATCCCCAAATCCACTCACTCATGCAGGGAGGGTAAGAAAAGACAAATGAGTTAGTGATAAGAAACTCTCTTTGGTACATCAGTGAACTAAATAGCCCAGGGTCTATATGTTATATGGAGCCCTGGTAGTGCAATGGTTAAGAGGTTGGATGCTAACCAAAAGATCAGCAGTTCGAATCGACCAGCCACTCCTTGGAAACCTTATGGGGCAGTTCTACTCTGTCCTATAGGGTTGCTATGAGTCGGAATTGACTTGATGGCAATGGTTTTTTTGTTTTAAAATATTTTATACAGTAATCTTGTCAGAAGAAAAGACTGAATGCCTGAGTAATTTATACCACTCACACATGCCCCTGACATAGAGAGCGTCTGAGAAGCAGGGATTCCTAGTGTGGCCCCTCTAATTGGAATTGAAGACAGAAATGCCTTTTGAAGTAACTTAGGCTGCAAAGTATTTGAACTGTTCAAACAAAAGCTAACATTTGTGTGCTTTTTGGGCTAGAACTAATGACCGCTAGGACACAGTCTGAATAAAGAGTCCTTTGGTTTTGCATGTAACCACTTTCTATTTCAATAACTTGTTATTCAACATAATATTGTCCATATGCATGGTATAATTTAGCTATCAAACTAGATGATAAAATCTTACCGGAAATCTCTTTATTATAAGGGATTCAGTACACCAATCCCTCCGCATCTACGAATTTTTATTATTAAAAATAAAATAACCCCAGCATGTTGTAATTTGCCGTGTGGTATTTGTAGCTACTATAAGAGTTATATGTGAATTGTGAGGGATTCCTGCTTGAGATAATTAGAAAAAGAGAGTACTGGGGATTGAGAGAGCATCAGTAAGGCTTGTAGGAAAGGAAAGATTAGACTGTTTTCTGAGAGAAGACTTGGAAGAGGTAGGGGGGAGCAGAGGCCAAGTCAGTCTAGACCTTGACTCTGAACTGGTGACTCTATGAGTCTTGGCGTGAACTTGTCATGGGCCAAGCAGAGAGTGGGAAAGAGAACTGAGCTGCACCTGCTCAGCCTTGTCAGTCCCAGCTACTTTACATCTCTGAGGCCACCTTGGGCCCAAGGAATTAGGAGCCAAGACCCTAAGTCGTAAAACCAGAAAGCAATGTGATGGATGATCAGGCAGGAGAGAAAAGCTCATTATCATGCTGTATCTGCAATGAGGCAATGTCAATTTACAAGCATCTCACTGAAGTTATGGAGGTGAGAGACTAGACATTTCCAATGAGATAAGAATGACTTGAGTCATATATGATCCATTTCTATTTACTTAAGACGTATACAATAGAATTTTCATGTCCTTTATGTAGTGTGCTATTTTCATTTGAATGAATATTTAAGAACTTGTATGGGCTTATTTGTGGTGATGCCCAAATTCTCCTTTTCCTAACTGGTAAATTCTCCTATCATAGGGATTTGGGGAGCCTGGTCCCAATGGTGACCCTATTGGATGGTCCATTGTGACCAAAGGACCATGAGACAGACCCACGACAGTCTCTGAAAATACAACGAAGTGAGACCGGAGGACTTTGCCTTTTTCTCTTATTTTGATGCTCATTAGCTAACTCACATCTTACACGTTTCATATGCTCTGATCTGAGCCATGTAGGGCGCCCTTCTCTCCCCAGATCTCTCCTTGCAGAGGTGCTAGGCAGCCATGGGTCCAGGACGGCCGACCCATTGTTTGGCAGTGGGTAAGAAAAGCCCTAAGGTTTTGCTTTATTTTGCAAAATGGGTATACAGTCCACAAACTTGCATTGAAAATGCACAAATAGATAACAAATGGCTGTTTTATCTGTGTGTCACAACTTAAAAATAAGAGTAGTAGGAACCAAAAACTCAAAGGACATGAGGTAAAATTCCCCAAGAACACACTCTCTGACCAAATACCTGAGTGTCCAGCCCCATGTTGCTTACCGCCATGCACACTGCAGCTATTGGCACCTGGAGCACAGCTCCACTCAGAGACCACCACGTGAACAAACCCAGTACAGGGGCCCTGCAGAGGAGCTAGTGCCCTCAGGTGGCTGCTATCACCACAGTGGGCCTTGGAAGATGCTGTTGTTTAGTTGTTGTCCAGGGAGCTCCGATTCATGACGACCCCATGTACAAGAGTCCCCATGTACAGTGTTGCCTGGTCCTGCACTACCTTCATGATCATTGGTATGCTCAAGTCCACTGTTGCAGCCTGTGTATGAGTGCCTTCTACCCTAGGGGGCTTACTTTCCAGCCATACTGTATAAATTCTGTTGTGATCCATAGGATTTTCAGTGGCTAATTTTTGGAAGTAGACTCCAGGCCTTTCTTCCTACTCTGTCTTAGTCTGGAAGCTCCACTGAGACCTGTACACCATGGCTCAGTCTGCTGGTATTTGAAATACCAGTGGCATAGCTTCCAGCATCATAGAAACATGCAAGCCACCATAATATGATAAACTGACAGGCAGGTGATGGCTTGGAAGATAAGAGAAGACCCATTTCAGCATGCCATATAATCTGCAGCTCTAAAGCAGACCTCTTTGCTGTCCAAAGCAGTTGATGCTGGCAATACACATTGTTTGCTTTGATCTGTGTGTCTATTCTCTTATTTCTCCCAGTTCCATTTTCAAGGTTTCAAACTCTGACTCCAAAGAATCTGGAGGTGTTTTACATGTGTAACAACTTTAAAAGCTGAATTTTTAAAAATTTCTTAAAAGCACTCAACGAGGCCACTGAATTACCTGTGCGTGCTTTGAGACCCAGTGACGGAGAACATTCAGGACTCGATTGGTGGCTGTCCTACGTATAATGAACTCCTTGTCACACGTTCTCTCGGTGTTGTTAAATCCTTAGGAGGAGAAGAAACATACACACATTGTAGTTAAAGCCAATCCTTAGGAACCTGGAAAAGGTCACTTACTTTAGGACATTGGTTAATGAAAGTCAAGGATGACACATCTTGGCATAGAGATGCAAGTGGTTTCAGACTGTTGTGAATTCAGCTTACCTATTATACTCTCAGCAACAAGCTATGGGTGCAATTAAATGAATAATGTTCACATATTTATTAAAGGCCACTGATTAAAGCTAAGCTGGTCTAAAGAGACTTCTATTTATGCCTGTCTTGTTCTATAATATAAAGCCAAGAAGGAGCTTTAACAATGTATTTGAATCAGCATTAGGTTATGCTCTTGCCCCGAAGTGATTATATAACCAACAGCATTTTCAGTATTTGTGGATCGATGATAAGCCCATACCTTGGCCCACAGATTATATAAATACTTTACAGTATATTCACATCGTGAGAAGTAACATTGCATATGGTTAAGAGTGGGTTCCAAAGCCAAGACTACCTGGGGTCAAATCCCTGTTCTCCCACCTGGCAAGGTATTTCACCTCTCTGGTGACCAGTTTTCTCATATGTATAGTGGGATAATAAGTATACCCACCTTGTAGAATTGTGGGTATTAAAGGAGTTAAGCATCTAAAATGACACCTGGAACACAGTGAGAGCTCAGTAAATGTTGGCTATTATTACAACTCAATATTGGTTCAGTGTCTGAGTTCTTTCTGTGCTAGCCTACCTTTCCATCTTGGTGACCTTCTTACTATCAAGAAACTGTTTTAATATTTTTATACTTCTTCCCTATTTTAAAATATTTTGTCTTCCAATCATAGTTAAGTGATACATTTCCTTTGAAAATTAATTAAAGCCTCATATAACTTTACCAGCAAACTTCTCTTAAGAGTTGTATGTACTCACTGACTCGATTTCCTCATTTCCTACTCTCTCTACATCCTATTCCAAGCTTCTGGCCCCATCTCTCCACCAAAACAGCTTCCATTAAGATCACTAACAATCTCCATGTCCCCATAGCCAAGCGACAGACTATAAAAAAACAAAACAAAACAAAACCCAAACTCGTTGCCGTAGAGTCAATTCCAACTCATAGCAACCCTACGGGACAGAGTAGAACTGCCCCAAAGGGTTTCCAAGGAGCGGCTGGTGCATTCGAACTGCTGACCTTTTGGTTAGCAGCTGTAGCTCTTAACCACTGTGCTACCAGGAAATCTCATTTAAGCCCACCACTTAAATGATCAACTATAAGCAAATGACTCACACATTTATATCCCCAGATATCTTTTCTGAGCTCCAGACCCATATATCCAACTGACACTTGAACCTCTTTGCTGTTTTAAAAATATCTCAAACTCAATACGTCCAAAAGAAAAACCCATGACCTTTCCACAAAACCTTGTCTTCTCCTAGCGTACCCTATCTCAGTAAAGAATCATCGGCATCCATCCAATTAATATAAGCTGAAACTCTGGAATTATTCTTGACTCATCTCTCTCCTTCTTCCTGATAATTTTACCTGCAAAATAAAACTCTCCCAAATGTGTCTACATCTTTCTATCTACAAAGCCCACACCAGAAATGAGCTACCAGCAACTCTCATCTGATCTGCAATCGCCTCCCAACTGACTCCACTTTCACTCTTGCCCTCCTCAAATCTGTTCTCCTCATTGCATTCAGAAGGATCTCTTCACAGGGAAAATTAGAATGTGTCATTCCTGTGTTTAAAGCCTGTCAATGGTTCTTATGATAAATACAAAACTCTTTAACATGGCCTACAAGTTCTTTCATGGTTTGGCCCCTAGTGCCTTCCCCAGCCTCTTCTGGAATCATGTTGTTCTCATGATTTCCCCTACTGTTTCACCTTCTTTTAGTCTTTCATCCTCATCGCAGCACCTTTGCACATGCTGTTCCATGGAGCAATTATCGCTCCCCTTTTCACCTACTGAACATCCATTCCTGCTTCTTATTTCACTTCCCCAAGTGAGACCTTCCTGGTCTGAGTTAGACAAATCAGCATTACATATCTCACAGTACCGTGTACGTTTCCTTTATAGCACTTATTACATTTGCAATTTTACATTTATTTATGTGAGTATCTGATCAATGCTGTGTTCTCCATAAAAACACTGGTCATGTATGTTTTTACTGAGCATGGGCACATGCTACACACAATATATATTTGCTAAATAAATGAATGGAAGTCTGAATAGTAAGAGCTTGTTCTTGTTGTTGTATGCCATCGAGTTGATTTCAACTCACAGTGACTGTATATGACAGAGTAGAATGGTGGGTGTCCTAGGCTTTATGGGAGCAGATCACCAGGCCTTTGCTCCTGTGGAGCCGCTGGTTGGTTTGAACCACCAACCCTTTGGTGAGCAGCCTCTAGCACTTAGCCATTGCACCACTAGGGCTCCTTTTAGTAAGAGCTTACTGACGATTTATTGAATTCCTTAAATGTAGACAGGCATCTTCCACCCACCAGTAGACACTTAAATTCTGTCAGAGGATGGTGATGATGTACTCTTGGCAGAATAGATATCTTAAAAACTTTATGCTATTAAAAACTTCTAAATTCTGGGTAAAATATAATAAATACTCTTTTAAATGCTTAGCTGAATTCTTAAGAAAGCAAGGAATTTTCCAGGGCCAAACAACAGAGGGATCTTAAAACCAGAACCAAGCCCTTGAACTAATACTGTGTCTGCCCTAGGGGAGGCAGGTTACCAGTCTCAATAAGGTAGGATTTGGATTGTAACTGTCATGTGGGTTCAGGAGAAGAGGCCTTAGGACCTTCATGGAGTGGGGCTGGGGGTGCTGGAACTGAGACTCCCACATAAAGCTGGAACTCTCAAAGGACCACCCGCTCTGTGAAAGAGTAGACTAGGAAAACAATTTTCCTACCCACCCAAGGAGACAATGAAGGAATGTGTCTGCCTCAGCCTGGATCTCAGATGGGGGCAGCCGGTCGGGGGGAAGCTTCCCTGAGAGTTGATAACCATTGGCCCACCTCATGTAGGTTTGAAATTCAGATGGAACCACTATCTAGTGATCAGCCCCTCTAGATGAGATGGTAAAATAAAAAGTGACCTAGGGCACAGGGTTTCTTTTAAAGGTGGTGGATTAACTAGGAAAAGGATCATGGTGATGGCTGCACAACATGATGAATGTAATCAGTGTCACTGAATTGTACGTGTAAAACTTGTTGAATTGGCAAAAGATTTGTTATATATATTTTTATTACAATAAAAATAATTTAAAAATATGAAATGGCCCAGGCCAATGATAACCCTAGAACTCCCGACAAAAGCACACTCTATACCTCCCTGGAGGGACACCCACCCAACCTCAAACTGCACAGGATTACCACCTATAAAGCTCCTGAAGAAAAACTCACAATCTAAAATTACAAAACACATAAGCCATCCACCATGAGCAAGAATCAGGCTCTATCTATAAGACACTATAAACACAGAGATCAGGAACCTGCCGCCATCCTCCATCACTACCACCATCACCAAGAATTGAAGATATTAGAACTATTAGATACTTATAGTTTAAACATCTGAAAATTCTGATGTTTAAAAAGACCAATGATATCAGAGTGGGAACTGACAACATGAGAAAAAAAAAAAACTTATTTCAGAAGTCAGATTTTACAAAAAACACAAAACTTCTTGAGATTAATAGAACTATTCTTCCAAATATTCTTGAAAAATTGAAATTTAAAACCCAACAGATAGGTAAATGTAGATTAGACCCAGTAGAATAAAGGAAGAGTAGACTGGAAACATATGAAAATCAGATTTGAGAAAATTACTCAAAATGCAACACAAAAAGCTAAAAAGATGGAAAACAGAAAAGCTGAGTTAAAAGCAATATGGGAAAGGATAGAATTTTCAACATTAAGTGTAGCTGGAGTGTCAAAAGAAGAGACAAAAAAAATCAGAGCGAGGTAATGTATGAAAAGGACTTTCTAGATTTGAAAGACATAAATCTGCAGATTCAGGAATCACAGTGAATCCCAAGTAGGATAAATAAGACGAAAACCACTCTTAAACTGTGCAATGGTAGAACTCCAAGGCAAAGATATAGTTGAAGCAACAAGAGAGAAAAAATATGTGATCTATAATGAAAAGGAGATGAAGAGGATGGGAAATGGTATGGTAAATAAGAAGCAGCCGATTAAAAGGCTCGGAAGTCATATTAATCAAATTGGAGCTGAGGCCTCAATTGAAGTTGGAGCTAGTGAACAAGAAGTCAGCACCTTGCTGAAGGATCAAAGTCAAAAGCTCTTGAGACACTCTAAAAGTGGGATGAGGCAAAGGTCTCCTCCTCCACTGATACAGATATTCATGATATTGCTGTGGTTAGGTGCCTTCAAGTCGGTTCCGACTCATAGTGACCCTATGTACCACAGAACAAAACACTGCCTGGTCCTGTGCCGTCCTCACAATCGCTGCTATGTTTGAGCCCATTGTTACAGCCACTGCATCAATCCGTCTCCTTGAGAGTCTTCCTCTTTTTTGCTGACCTGCTACTTTACCAAGCACGACATCCTTCTCCAGGGACTGGTCCCTCCACATAACATATTCAAAGTAACATAAGACGAAGTCTTGCCATCCTCACCTCCAAGGAGCTGTACTTCTTCCAAGACAGATTTGTTCATTCTTCTGGAAGTCCACAGTCTATTCAATATTCATCACCAACACCACGATTTAAAGGCATCAATTTTTCTTCTGTCTTCCTGATTCATTGTCCGGATTTTCTATGCATATGAGGTGACTGAAAATACCACGGCTTGGGTCAGGTGCACCTTAGTCCTAGAAGTGACATTTTTGCTTTTCAACATTTTTGCTTTTCAACATTTTTAAGAGTCCTTTGCAGCAGATTTGCCCAGTGCAATGTGTCATTTGATTTCTTGACTGCTGCTTCCATGGGTGTTGATTGTGGATCCAAGTAAAATGAAATCCTTGACAACTTCGATATTTTCTCTGTTCATCATGATGTTGTTTATTGGTCCAGTTGTGAGGATTTTTGTTTTCTTTATGTTGAGGTCTAATCCATACTGAAGGCTGTGGTCTTTAATCTTCATCAGTAAATGCTTCAAATCTTCTTCACTTTCAGCAAGCAAGGTTGTGTCATCTGCATAACACAGGTTATCAATGAGTCTTCCTCCAATCCTGATGCCCTGTTCTTCTTCATATAGTCCAGCTTCTTGGATTATTTGCTAAGCATACAGATTAAAGAGGTATGGTGAAAGGATACAACCCTGATACACACCTTTCCTGACTTTAAACCATACAGTATCCCCTTGTTCTGTTCAAACTGCCTCTTGATCTATGTACGGGTTCCTCATGAGCACAATTAAGTGTTCTGGAATTCCCATTCTTTGCAATGTTATCCATAATTTGTAATGATCCACACAGTTGAATGTCTTTGCATAGTCAATAAAACACAGGTAAACATCTTTCTGGTATTTTCTGTTTTCAGTCAAGATCCATCTGACATCAGCAATGATATCCCTGGTTCCACGTTCTCTTCTGAATCCAGCTAGAACTTCTGCAGTTCCCTGTTAATGTACTGCTGCAACCACTTTTGAATGATCTTCAGCAAAATTTTACTTGTGTGTGATATTAATGATATTGTTCGATAATTTCCACATTCTGTTGGGTCACTTTTCTTTGGAATGGGTACAAAATATGGATTCCTTCCAGTCGGTTGGCCAGGTAGCTGTCTTCCAAATTTCTTGGCTTCGACGAGTGGGCACTTCCAGCGCTGTATCAGTTTGTTGAAACATTTCAATTGGTATTCCACCAGTTCCTGGAGCCTTTGTTTTTCGCCAATGTTTTCAGTGCAGCGTGAACCTCTTTCTTCAGTACCATCAGTTTTTGATAACACGCTACCTCCTGAAACGGTTAAGCATCGACCAATTCTTTTTGGTACAGTGACTTTGTATTCCTTTCATCTTCTTTTGATGCTTCCTGTATCGTTCAATATTCTCCCCACAGAATCTTTCAATATTGCAACTCAAGGCTTGAATGTTTTCTTCAGTTCTTTCAGCTTGAGAAATGCCAAGCGTGTTCTTCCCTTCGGTTTTCTATCTCCAGGTCTTTGCACATTTCATTATAATACTTTACTTTGGGTTCTTGAGCCGCCCTTTGAAATCCTCTGTTCAGCTCTTTTACTTCATCAGTTCTTCCTTTTGCTTTAGCTACTCTACGTTCAACAGCAACTTTCAGAGTCTTTTCTTTCTTTGGTTTTTTCTTCCTTTCCTGTCATTTTAATGACCTCTTGCTTTCTTCATGTATGATGTCCATGATGTCATTCTACATCTCAGTGATCGGTGTTCAATGCTTCAAATCTATTCTTGAGATGGTCTCTAAATTCAGGTGGGGTATATTCAAGGTCTTACTCTGGCTGTCATGGACTTGTTCTAATTTTCTTCAGCTTCAACTTGAACTTGCATATAAGCAATTATTGGTCTGTTCCACAGGTGGCCCCTGGCCTTGTTCTGACTGATGATATTGAGCTTTTCCATTGTCTCTTTTCACAGATGTAGTCAATTTGATTCCTGTGTATTCCACCTGGCGAGGTTCACATGTACAGTCGCCATTATGTTGTTGAAAAAAAGATTATTTTCAATGAAGAAGTTGTTGGTCTTGCAAAATTCTATCACGTGATCTCCAGTATCGTTTGTATCACCAAGGCCGTATTTTCCAACTACCAATCTTCTTTGTTTCCAACTTTCACATTCCAATCACCAGTAATGCATCTTGATTGCATCTTTGATCAATTTCAGACTGCAGAAGTTGGTAAAAATCTTTGATTTCTTTATCTTTGGCCTTAGTGTTTGATGACTAAATTTGAATAATAGTCATATTAACTGGTCTTCCTTTCACGTGTATTGATATTATCCTATCACGGACAGTGTCGTACCTCAGGATAGATTTTGAAATGTTCTTTTTGATGACGAACGCGATGCTGTTCATCTTCAAGTTGTCATTCCCGGCATAGTAGACCATATGATTGTGTGATTCAATATGGCCAATACCAGTCCATTTCAGCTCACTAATGCCTAGGATATAGATGTTTATTTGTTCCATTTCATTTTTGACAACTTCTAATTTTTCTAGATTCATACTTTGCACATTCCACGTTCTAATTATTAATGGATGTTTGCAGCTGTTTCTTCTCATTTTGAGTCCATGCCACATTAGCAAATGAAGGTCCTGAAAGCTTCAATCCATCCACATTATTAAGGTCGACTCTACAGCAGCTCTTCCCCCGTCATATTTTGAGTGCCTTCCAACTTGAGGTGCTCATCTTCCAGCACTATATCAGACACTGTTCTGGTGTTATTCATAATGTTTTCACTGGCCATTTTTTTCAGAAGTACACTGCCAGGTCCTTCTTCCTAGTCCGTCTTAGTCTGGAAGCGTAGTTGAAATCTATCCATCAAGGGTGACCCTGCTGGTATTTGACATATCAGTGGCAAACTTCCAGTATCACAGCAACATGCAAGCCACTACAGTACGAGAAACTGACAAACATGTGGTGGTTAGTCTGTATACGGCAGCTTATTTGGTCTATTAATATACAGGTGTCCCACTGCTTTCATTTTAATGGAATATGAGTTAGCAATCTTTGTTTGCAAGGGACAGAAACTGGCTCAGTGTAAAAAGGGAATTACTGTTTCATACATCTGGAGGTAGTTCTGGGTTCAGATCCAGTTTGATTCAGAGGTACGTGATGTCAGCCTGGCCCCTCTCTGTCTCTCTTTAGTGCTCTCATTTTACTCATCTCTAGGTGCTAGCTTTATTTCCACATAGCAAAACTGGTGAGATCATGCTACTTTCATAGCTTCACAACACACCATCCTTTCTGGTAGATTCCACTGAAGGGAGAGAAAGTTTCTACCCCAGAAGTCTCCAAACGAATCCTGATCAAACTCCATCATGTGCCCTTCTGTGAACCCATCACTGTGCCTGGGGGGTGGGGTAAGCTCCCACTCAAAGCACATAGTCCAGAATGCAAAGAGGCAGTTTCTCAAAGGTGCTGTTGGCAAGATACAATGAGACAATGAACAGATGTGCATAGCTTTTCTTTTTTTTTAACCTTTCTATACGTGTATCCTATCTTTTGGTTTTTAAATTCTCCTTACTCAGGTCAACCTGAATTTTTTTCTAAGTGCAATTAACTGTAACAATGAAAAAATACATCCTTGAAGATAGAGGAAAAGAAGCTCAGCAGGCCAATCATCTTGTGATGGAAAATATACGAAAAATGGTAAAATCAATACCTTTTCTCTGCTTTCATCTTTCAAGGAAATCAGTAACTAAGAATGGTAGTTGAATTGTTCTCATGGATTTTTAAAAAATGTGTGCTGTTTAGATTCTTAAAGGAATAATTTTATATTGAGTGAAAAATAAAACTTACTGAGAACTTTCGTATATTATTTCTTTAGTTCTCACAAACCCATAACACATAGTCCTCATTTTTGTAGATGAGGAAACAGAAACTCAGAGAAGTCCAACAGCCACTTAACATCACACATGGTAAAAGCAGGTAAAAGGATTTATGGCCAGATTAACTGCTTCTAAAATCCAAGCTCTTTCCAGTAAAACACGCTGTAAGTGCCTATTCGCCAGGAGTGGCATGTTCCCATTTATTGTTGTGTGATTTTCAGCTCTCCTCTGACTGTTGTCACCAGCTTTTGTGCTGGTGTAGAACTGCAGCAAGAACATACCGCTAATATGGAGTGACGGTTACTTTTGCCAAAGCCATTTCAGTGGAGTGGGGGCATTTGAGGAGTGGGTGGCAAGTGAAGTTGCAGAGTGAGCAAGATTAAATAACTTTCCAACAAAATTGTCTTGGGCAAGAAGGAAATGAATAGGCCAGAACTGAAAGGTGACAGAGACTTGTGGGGGGCAATCACTTGTACCAGTGGAGGTGACAAAGTGGAGACATAAGTATACATAACACTTTCAAGAAATTCTGCTTTGAAAACACAGAGAGAAGTGGAGTAATAGCTGGTGACTGGAGTGCTATTGGATGTGTCTGCATACCGACAACGACTGAAGGAAAGGAAAACTTGAAGCTGCAAGAGAAAGGAATTAACTGCAGGCAAAAGCCCCTGAGGTGGAAGGGGATGGGATGGAGGGCAGAGTGGAGGAGGGGACCCAACAGCAGTGCAGGGATGAGTCTTCCAGAGCCGCAGCAAGAAGGCAGAGGATGAAGTCCAAGTGCAGGGGGCCAGAGAAATTAGCGGAGGCAAGAAGAGGTCATTCTTGATTGTATCTATTTTTTCTGGAAGTCCGAGATAAGGTTATCAGCTGAGAGTGGAGAGAGGTGTGGGGATCTGAGCAGAGGAGATGGGAAATGGCCATCTCAGAAAGTAGGAAAATGACTTTACTAGGATGGTCTGATAGTGTAGAACGCCCATTTGAGACCAGAGGCCACGTATCTGAGGTGAGTCCAGGCAGCACGACTGTGGGGGTCTCTCCCGAAAATGGCTCCCCTCTGTCTGAAGGCCAAGTCCCTGACTCCTTCAGCATTCAGTTAGTCTTGGTTGCTCACACTCCGGGTCTTTGATCACACCATCCGAACTTGCCAAGCGAGGCTCCTGTTTTTCTTCATCTGCACTGGAGGCAGCCTCAGAGCGGCTGAGGGTCAGAATGGAAGCATTCATGCTTGCAGCTCCTCTTGTGGCCTTTCATTTTAAATTCTGTGTCTTGCTTTGAAACGTACAGAAAGCACCGTAAGGAGAATACCACTTCCAATGGTTGTGTACTGAAGTGTGCAGACAGACTCTGAGCCGTTTGCTGCATAATTCTACTCAAGTGAATTAGCTTAACAAAAGCTGACTGGTTAATGGCTCTAAATTTAAAGAATCTCTTGGTTTTACATTTCCTGTTGTTTGTGTCCTCACTGGCAATGCCATTCCACCCCTCACCTGAAGCTGCTTCGAGGCAGGAACCAAACCTACACCTTGGTGAGTCTCTAGCCCCCAAGACCCATGCCACAGAATGTGCCCTGGATAAATAGCTGCTGCATGAGCGCATGACAACCAGCTCTCTAACTACTTAATTAAGAGTTTCTGCTAGGAAGACAAGGCTTGGACAATCCAGGTTCCTAGTGCCAACAGCTTTAGACCCATTACTCTATCCATTGAGGACAATGTAAAACAACTCACCATGCTGGTAATACTCCAGTGGTAATACTCCAAACTCCCTACTGCTGGGATCATCCCGTTCCTTCACTCTCAGCAGACCTCGTCACCAATGACTTGAAGCCTAAAGTTTCCTCATGAAAAACATCAAGAGATACCTCAACCCTCTCTTCCTTCAAAATCTCTCTGCCACTCCATCCTCACTCTCTTCCTTCCCACTGAAGGAGAGCAGCAAGATGGGACAGAAAGAACAATGTACCAGGATTTTTAAATGGGGTTAACTCACTGAGTAGCTTAGGAGCAGTCCCTTCCCCTCTCAGAGTCTCAATTTCCTTTTTAGTAATATGAGGAGCTTGTCTCGTTCAGATGCCTCTGAGGGCCCTTCCCTAGTGTCTCTGTCAACAAAGCTCAGGTATCCCACCATGCTTCTGACACCCTCCTTCTTTGGCATCATCAATTACCTGTCTCCTACCTCCCCCCACCCTTCCTCTAGCACCTCAATCTCCACGGATCCCTTCTTTCTGCTTATAAACGCCCTCAACAGGTGATAATGCAGATTACCTCTTTCTTCCTTATCCGTAGGTATCCTTAGGGTATTTGTAACCAGAAAAGGCTTTGGGCAGGAGGGGTCAGGTGTCACCCTTGCCGCAATAATCTACTGGTACTTTTGTCCTGGGTGCTGCCTGGTAAAGTTGGGTAATACCTCCCCCACATGACTAATTGCATCCAGGAATTTACATAAGGCCCCCTGAGTGCAAATAGACCACAACCCCATCTCTTTTCTTTGAAGTTCAAAGACAGCGAGATATATCAGATGGGTGCATGTGATGCTAGATGATGGAGGCCCCTGAAAGTCAAGTCACCACAAGGGAAGGGGAATCTGGACTGGTGCCCTGAAAGCATACTGGGACTCAGGAGGGTTTGCAACCTGGGCAAGTTAGCAGAGAGCCAGCCCCAGTGATGGGCTTCACAGGAGCATCTCTGTAGATTGTCTGAGGCTTCAGCATCAGCAGCAGCAGCAGAGGCATCTAGGATGAGTGAGTGGGGCTGTCGATGTAGTTAGGACATCTGGCCTAGAGGAGCTCCAGCAGGCAAGCAACAACAGGTGAAAACAGCACTGGGGATTCTTGGAAATATTCTCCAAGAATTCTTTGAAAGATGGAATTTACAATAATGAGCCATACTAGATGTGGGAATTTTTTCTAAAATTCCTAAATTATTGTAATTCAAGTATCAGAAAAAAATCAGGCCTCGATGTGAGGTCCTAGGCTGTAGGCCTGGTATAAACCGGTTACATCTGCATTGTTGTTAGCTGTCATCGAGTCAGCTCCAACTTATGGTGACCCCGCATAGAATGGGACGAAATGTTACCCTGTCCCGTGCCATCTTTACGATCATTGGTATGCCCAAGTCCACTGTTGTGGCTGCTGTATATTTTGAGTGCCTTCCCATCTAGAGGGCTCATCTTCTAGCACTATATTAAACAATACCTTCTTGTGATCCTTGGGGTTTTTATTGGCTAATTTTCAGAAGTAGATTGCCAGGCCTTTCTTCCTAGTCTGTCTTAGTCTAGAAGCTCTGCTGAAACCTGTCCACCATGGGTGACCCTGCTGGTATTTGAAATATGGGTGGCATAGCTTCCAGCATCACTACATCATGCAAGCCACCACAGTATAATAAATGGACAGACAAGTGGTGTGGGTTACATTTACATCCCTTTCAATGCCTGACAAAGGGCCTTATACACAGGAGGTACTCAATCTATTCAATTGGCTTTATTTTTTAAAATTCATGACTTTTTATTCACTCTATCTTTTGTGGATAACTTTACTAACACAGACTAGTTCCGTTTATTGGAATAACTTGGAATTTCCTGAACCTCCTCACTTTGGAATTTACCACACTTCTCCTCCCATCCCCTCCTCCCCAGGGTCTGTAACCACAAGACTTGAGGTATTGTTAAGTACTTTCAATTTAGCAATTGAGAACTCGGAAGAGAAGCTTGTACATAGCTGTAAAACCTTCCGCCCCAGAAAAATACCTTCCATGCGAGGGCAGGGTTGTACTGGGCCCCATCGTTGGGGCATCCTCCACCCTGGTTGAGGATTGGCCCTGCCCATGTCTATGCAGTGTATTCAGGACAAAGTCTATCTGTATCATTTAAATGGAAGACGGCTTCTCAACATTCAATGTTGAAAATTTCAATGTAGATTACAAACAATTCTTAAAATGTGTTTGAGAGCCTCAAGGTTCCTCCTTGCCATATCCAGGCACTTTCACTTCATTTACATAGGACTTGAATTCCTATATAGGAATTTCATCACTCTTCCCCTCCAGAATTCATACTTTACTGATCAGGCCAGCCCTTATTAATTGTTATACAGCTGTACCAGAGGCTCCTCAAGGCCTCCTCTCCCTAAGTCTGTGTAACTATCATTATTTGTTAGACTAGAGAAACTGTTGTTTTTAAAAAAAAAAAAAAAAAATACCACAAATTCTGAAAGTATTTTCTACTCAACTTCCCAAGACATGATTCAATAGTCTAGAAATGATTGAACAGTCTACCACATACTTGTATAAAAATATTTTGTACCCAATCAAGTCAAACTATTTGGTTAATATCAGGATGAATTAATGAACTATACTGATCCCTAAACCTCCTAAGAACTTGTCCTAATTTTAAGTGCAGGGACCTTGATAGTCATAGTGAATAAGTGTGGTGTGAAGTTATCTGGTTAGAAAAATAACTTTCCAAAAGTAAGCCAACCTTAAGGATTCGAGTTCCTGCTAAAGGATGGAAAGTGCACTAAAGCTGTGGAGTGAAGGTATATGTCGCCAAGAAAGTGCTCTGCCCTCAAGAAATGAAGATGGACCTTGTGCTCTTCTCTTAAATTTAACCGGCAACGCCATCTTACTCGTCAGAGGTAGGAGACTTCAGGGTTAAAAAGATTAGGGAAGAACACTCCACTAAACATCATTTTAAGAATTAAAACATTATGATGATGATTATTTTATAGCTAATACTTATTCATTGCTTACTTGTGCCAAGGACTAGCTCATTTAAGCTTCACAACAACCCTATAAGTTACAGTTATCGCCCTCTTGTAGAAAACAATAATGATATAATAATAATAGTGATTATTTAATGTAGTATTTATTCTATGCCAGGCATTATTCTAAGCGCTTTCTGTATATTATTTATCTTCCACAATAACCTTGGGAGGTAGCAGACTTTTTGCACTGCACAATGTCATCAGGTACCATTCACATCAACTACAGAAGTGAATACAAGGGTCGTATGAGCTAGGTTCTAATTTCCCCACCTTATAAGGGTTCTTGGATGGGCAAATACCTCCTGGAGCAGTCAGTAGTCAGCCTGACTCCCTGATGGCATAGCACCTCACACTGGGACACACATCACATCTGTATTTCCCTTGCTCATAAAAATAAAGGGCTGCTTATTCTAAGCACAGGACTTGATTTATACTCACATGTACGTAAACTTAGGTCCCAAAAGAACCTGCTAATTGTATGTTTTTTTGTAGCTAGACCACATTGCATAAAAATTGCTTTCCTTGATGATATTCTAAATTAGTGCATTTGGGGGTCAACAGAAGTGTTTATTTAAATATGGGAGAGCACTTTATGTGCTAATTTACTGTTTCATTTTTGCACATTCTTCCAATATACTGCTATCTGTATTTGACTCAAAAAGGTTACAAATGCACATTTTCTTTCATAAGCATAACTGTCCTTCTCAGTTTGGAAGTTCTGCTGAAACCTGTCTGGCATCACAGCAACACACAAGCCTCCACTGACAGACGAGGTGGTGCACTGGCCAGGAATCGAACTGAGGCCTCTCACATGGAATTCTACCACTGAACCACCCACCACTGCTCCCAAATGCAAATAGTGACCCTATAGGATAGAGTAGAACTGCCCCATAGGTTTTCCAAAGAGTGGTTGGTGGCTTTGAACCGCTGACCTTTTGGTTAGCAGCCTGAGCTCTTAACCACTAGGTCACCAGGCTCCAAAAGCAAATTAAGTTCCACTAATCAGAGCAAGTGCTCAGTATGTGGAAGGTGGAAGTGCAATAGAGGACATTTTCCTGCTGCAGCAGCCATCTCTGCTGGAGAGCATGGTCATGGAGGCTTAGGACTCTTCTGCAGAGGAACTTCAGTGTTCCTGTGTGTGGGTCACAGAGGTACCTGCAGTGGAGACAGCTGCCGTTTCCTGATCACTGACTGCAGCTAAGTTGAGGTGTTCCTGAGGTCAACAGTCTAGCACTAATCCACCAACTCAAGTCCAGCAGAGGCAGCAGCTCCCTGGTGGGACAGTCCTACAAGGTGTTCTAGAAGTGATTCCTGAGAGGTCAGCCTCAAGCCTATTCCTCCAGCCCCTTCTATGTACCTAATTCCCTGTAATAAATCTCTTTTGAAGTAAAACAGCTAGAGTGGCTTGCTCCCTAGCAACCAAACTTTAACAGAAGACAGATAGCAAGTGCCCAATTCCAAATGTCCAGAAACCAGCTCATGACTCTCAATATTTCAATTAGAAACCAGAAGCTGCCTTTCCTGTCAGATGTCCAGCAGAAGAGGGAGGCAGTGCCTGAGAAAGTTTTTCCATTCAACTAAAACAGCATATTCCACACTCAGGGGCACTACCCTCAGAGGATTCTTTCATTCTGCTATGCCAAAGCCAACCTTCTTGCCAAAAACAAAAAACAAAAAAAACTCATTACCATTGAGTCAATTCCAACTCATGGTGACCCCATGTGTGCTCTGTTACCTTCTAACAGACTTGCGTAATTTCTACTCAAATACTCATTTCTCACAATTGACTTTCTACCATTGCCCTTCTTCCCCCCTTCAGAATAAAAGAAAAAGGAAAGGAAAAGAAATCCTAGCCAAGGTAATGAGGCTTTGCAAAGAAACTTCTGTTTCAACCATGAGGACAGTCCTTGGTGAAATGGGCACTCTTGAGCCCATCTTTAGAAGAAAATAGCCTGTGAGCATTTTAAAAGCCCCATTAAAAGTCTGTGTTTGCCTGGAAGAAACTAGCCTCACATTCAATCAAGAACTAAACCACTGCAGAGGATAATTCTACAGATTTAGGGAAAAAGACTGATGGACAAAAAAAAAGCATGTCAGTAGAAGATGACAATGCATATCAGAATGCACAACACAGAACTAAGACATTGGCAACAAGTTCACTGGTGCCAGTAATGTTTATAGTAACATCTTCATTACGAAGATTTAAATAAGGCATCAGGGAATCACACACACTAAAATCCATAAATGGGAATCTTTGCATATGAGGTGGGAGAAAGGCTATAGCAGGGACAAAACAATATTCATATTTTGTCTAAGAAGTTCTCTCCAACTATATAATGTTCAGTAAGTTTAGCAAATTATAAAAACTCTAAAACCTGTAAATAACAAACCCACCTGAGAGGATACATTATTGCCTCTGGCTCCTGAAGATTCCAAGAGCTGGGCTCTTATACTCAGCCTGACGGCAAGGCTGTAATAGCACCTTAACCATGAGGTCATTCATTAGAACTTAGACTCCATCAACTGCCCAGAAAAAAAGCCTGTTTTCCTTCAAGATCAGATCTCGGAAATGCTTTCTGATGAAGGAAATGAAACCGAATCAGCAGACCATCACATCAACTACCACCTGGCCCTCTTTCTCCCAGTATGGCCAATTCTGTCAAGAGTAAGAGAATTTTTCAGTTCCATGAGAGCTTGCCTGTCTACCAGAAATGCCAACGGTGCCACACTTTACTAACTTACTCCCTTGATGAGATGCAGTGTACAATTATGCAATTATGCCAAGACAAATTTGAATTGAGTCCTTGACCTGTCTGAGGCTCAGATCATATGCTGTGAAAGCAATGATCACAGCAGACAACTGGCACACATAAGTACTCTCTTCTTAGCACAAAATTATCTTCAAAAGACATGGACAATTCCTTAAGCATCAGATAAATTAACCTCCTCTGATCTACAGAACTGCCAGAAGTTCAAGCTGGATTCAGAAGAGAACATGGAACAACCGATATCATTGCTGATGTCAAATGGATCCTGGCCGAAAGCAGAGAATACCAGAAAGATGTTTGCCTGTGTTTTATTGACTATGCAAAGGCATTCAACTGTGTGGATTATAACAAATTATGCATAACACTGCAAAGAATGGGAATTCCACAACACTTAATTGTGCTCGTGCAAAACCTGTACATAGAGCAAGAGGCAGTCATTCAAATAGAACAAAGGGATACTGTGTGGTCTAAAATCAGGCAAGGTGTGTGTCAGGGTTATATTTTTTCACCATACTTATTCATCTGTATGCTGAGCAAATAATCCAAGGAAATGGACTATATGAAGAAGAATGCGGCATCAGGATTGGTGGAAGATTAACAACCTGTGATATGCAGATGACACAACCTTGCTTGCTGAAAGTGAAGAGGACTTGAAGCACTTACTGATGAAGATCAAAGACTATACAGCCTTCAGTATGGATTGCACCTCAACATAAAGAAAACAAAAATCCTCACAACTGGACCAATAAGCAACGTCATAATAAACAGAGAAAATATTGAAGTTGTCAAGGATTTCAGTTTACTTGGATCCACAATCAATGCCCATGGAAACAAACAAACAAAAAAAAAAGAACCCATTGCCATCGAGTTGATTCCAACTCATAGCAACCCTATAGGACAGAGTAGAACTGCCCCATAGAGTTTCCAAGGAGCTCCTGGTGGATTTGAACTGCTGACCTTTTGGTTTGCAGCGGTAGCACTTAAACACTATGCCACCAGGGTTTCAGCAGTCAAGAAATCAAACGATGTATTGCATCGGGCAAATCTGCTACAAAAGATCTCTTTAAAGTGTTAAAAAGCAAAGATGTCACTTTAAGGACTAAAGTGTGCCTAATCTAAGCCATGGTATTTTCAATCGCCTCATATGCATGCGAAAGCTGGACAATGAATAAGGAAGACCGAAGAAGAAGTGATGCCTTTGAACTGTGGTGCTGGCGAAGAATATTGAATATACCGTGGACTGCCAGAAGAGCGAACATATCTGTCTTGGAAGAAGTATAGCCATAATGGTCCTCAGAAGGGAAGATGGTAAGACTTTGTCTCACATACTTTGGACATGTTATCAGGAGGGATGAGTCCCTGAAGAAGGACATCATGCTTGGTAAGGTTGAGGGTCAGCGTAAAAGAGTGAGACAGATTGATACAGTGGCTGCAACAATGGCGTCAAGCATAACAATTGTGAAGATGGCACAGGACCGGGCAGTGTTTTGTTCTGTTGTACACAGGGTCACTATGAGTTTAAACTGACTTGACGGCACCTAACAACAAAAACAACAATCTAGGTTAGATATTTTAGGAGCTTTTATGAAGGCAAGAAGAAAATATATACAATTAAAAGCTCTTTTATTAGCCACCTCTGTCATAGTTATCTAGTGCTGCTATAACAGAAATACCACAAGTGGACAGCTTTAGCAAACAGAAATTTATTCTCTCACAGTCTAGGAGGCTAGAAGTCTGAATTCAGGGTGCCAGCTCCAGGGGAAAGCTTTCTCTCTTTGTCTGCTCTGGGAGAAGGTCCTTGTCATCAGTCTTCCCCTGGTCTAGGAGCTTCTCAGCGCAGGGAACCCCAGGTCCAAAGGATGTGCTATTCTCCTGGCTCTTATTTCTTGGTGGTATGAGGTCACCATGTCTCTCTGTTTGCTTCTCTTTTTTACATCTCAAAAGGGATTGACTTAAGATACAACCTAATCTTGTAGATTGAGTCTTGCCTCATTAACATAACTGCCTCTAATCCTGTCTGATTAATATCATAGAGGAAGGATTTACAACATACAGGAAAAATACATCAGATGACAAAATGGGGGACAATCACACACTACTGGGAATCATGGCCTAGCCAAGTTGACACACATTTTTGGGGGACATAATTCAATCCATAACAACCTCCAAAGCTATAATCCATGACATTTGATTCCAGATACTGCTGCAATGATGTTGCTATAAAGCTTTCTTCAGAGTTCTAACTAGGTTTTTCCTTATAATAAGATTCCTGGGAGAAGGTTCAAGAAGGAACTCACCTAACTCATATCCAGAGGGAAGAGTTTAAAGTTCCAGTGCACTTATAAAAATTCTATCTCTGAGCATTACTCTTAGCTTGAATACTAAAGTTACTAACTGCGATGGTTAAGACTGTGTGTCAACTTGGCTGGGCCATGATTCTCAGTGTTTGTATGTGATCACTCCCATGATTGAATATACTGTGAGTACCCAATCAGTTGGAAGGGAGTTTCCTTCGGGGTATGGCCTGCATCCAAATATAAGCAGACGTTCTGGCTTTTTGCTTGCTCTGGATCCTGTGGCTGCCTCCTTTTCATCTGACCTCCAGTTCTTAGGACTTGAGCTGTCAGCTTATCTTGCTGATCTCACAGCCTGTGAGCAGAACCCTGTTCTCCGACCTGCCGATCTTGGGTTCACCAGCCTCTGCAGCTACACGAATCAGGAGAAGCCTTGCAGTCTTTCCTGCCAGTCTTGGGAATCATTGATCTTCACAGCCTGTGAGCAACACCCCTGCTCTCTGACCTGCCAATCGTGGGTTTGCCAGCCCCCGCAACTACAATCGAGAGAAGCCTCTATCCTGATGCACAAACTTGGGACGTTCTAGCCTCTACAATCGCATGAGCCATTTCCTTGATATAAATCTCTCTCTATATATATACTTATGCTTCTTTAGAGAACCCAGCCTAAGACACTAACAAAATAAGATTTTCATTGAAGATGAAGATAATAATATGAAATTAAAATGGCTAAGCCAGTAAAACAGAAACAAAAGTAAATGAGAACATTATTATTTTTAAGAGCTGTACTGAAATATAATTTACAGGCCATGAAGTTCAGCCACTTTAAGTGTACAACTGACTGATGTTAAGTAAATTTATAGAGTTGTGCAGTTATAAAACATTTCAATTACCCCCAAAATATCTCTAATATCTATTTGAAGTCAATCCCTGTGCCCACTCCCAGCACCAGTCCAGTCCAGTTGCTGTCCAGTTAATTCTGACTCATGGTGATCCGGATTGTCAGAGCAGAACTATGCTCCATAGGGTTTTCAATGGCTGATTTTTCGGAAATAGATAGCCAGGCCTTTCTTTCAAGGTGCTGTAGGTGGACTCAAACCGCCAACTGTTCAGTTAGCAGCCAAGTGGGTTAATCGTTTGCACTAACTACTCAGGGACTCCTAGCTATAGGATTTTTGTAGATATCAGATTTAAGCATTTGCCTTCTATTCCTACTTTCTTGGATGGGTATTGGATTTTATGGAATGTTTCATCTGTATCTACTGAGCCTGATGAAATACCTCCAAAGCAATGTCTTCTGACTCACAGTGCAGCCAGCCTCAAGCCCTTTCCTAAATAACTTCAGATGTCAGAAAACAAGCTCAGGGGATGCCTTTCCAGAGGGGAGAGGGCTGGACAAGCTCATCTTGGAAGTGCATCTAGTCCTTTTCTCTTTGGTTCTTCAAACTTAAGATTTCCTGATGACACCTAACACTTACCTGATTGTCAGCTGAGATCATTATCGTATTATTCACTTAGTCTTTCCGACCTTGGACTCACAATTTCACAATTATCTTTGTCACTTCCCTCTGTTTCACAACATTCTATATATAGCCCAGCAAAAATGTTTACACTAACACTTCTCACACTCTTTCCCCTTCCCAAACAGTTCCTATGCAGGTCCTAACTATTGCCTACCATAAAAAACTTGCAAAAAAAAAAAAAAAATTTGTTGCCATTGAGTTGATTTCAACTCATGGTGTTCCCATGTGTTGCAGAGTAGAGTTGTGCTGCATAGGATTTTCAAGGCTGTGAACTTTTGGAAGCAGATCGCCAAGCCTTTCTTCCAAGGTGCCTTCCTACCATTCCTACTGTAAAAACATACTGGCAAGCCTCTCACCTTTTTTTATCTCCAACTGCCTTTCATTTCACACAAGAGTTTGCTACAGTGAATATTGTTATATATCATAGATTAATTCAACAGAGTTATTTCTAGGTCTTCTGACTGTGCCCAGAAATTACCCTCCTTTCATCAGATTACCAGGGGATGATAAACAGTAATTTTTCCTGTTATTCACAATTCGTTCCCATGCAACAGTCAGTAGATATCGTGAAATAACATCATGGTAGTGTAGGGGAATAGTATGTGCACATGTGTATGTGTGTGTATGCATGTACACAGATGCATGCGTATAAATGAGGTAAGAAGAGGTAGAAAGGGAACAAATGTATGACAGGGGAATGCATGCAATTCAACTAAATTCAACACTCTGGTCCGGTCTGGGCATGACTGACTGGGGAAGGGTTGGAGAGCCAATGGTGAACACAAAGGTCCCTGTTTCCAGGAAGCTTATATCATAAATGAAGTGAAGGGAACAGCTAACAATAGTAGGAAATATTCATGGAACACTTGGTAGACTCTAAGTGCTAAGCTAAGAACTGCACATATATCATATCATTTAATCCTCACAACAACTCTGTAAGGTAGGTACATTCATTATCCTCACTTTAAAGATGAGGAAACTGAGACTTGGGGGAGGCTGCCCTATGTCACACAGCTAGGTAAGTGGCAGAACTCAGACCCAGGCTTATTTGACACCAAAATCCACTCTCTTGATCATTCTTCAATCCTGTCTCCTTGGAGCATCATTCTTAACTGCCTCACCAGGACCCATCTTTCCTAAGGTTTTCTGGCCCCTGATCCCTGAAGAGCTTCCTTCCCTACTGCCAGATCACTGGACAGCGATAAGCATCAGACACTTCCCCACAGGCAATGTCCTCAGGAAGAGGAACATGGCCTCTTTCCCACCTTCAACATAATAAGAACAGGAGCTCAAATCCTCAGGACAACATTATAAGCCTCTGAGGGCAAGGGAAGTTCTTTTTGAAATCAGGATGCTCTACCCACCACAAAGTGGCTGGATCGAGGCCAGACACTCTGAGTCTGTCCCAAATCCTGACTGAATTGTTTTCCACAGTAGACAGCATGAGTATTTCCAAAAAATCAAGACTGGAAGTCCACTAAATGCTAAAACCACTGAACTGCACACTTTAAACGGGGGAAGTGAGTATTGTGTGAGTTGTATCTCAATAAAGCTGTATTTTAAAAAAAGGGTCTTCTCTAGGTCCTACCCTCAAAGGTTGTTCAATGCACAGTATGTGTCCCAATGAAACTAATGCTGAGTGGATTTTTAAAAAAGACCAATAAATAAATAAAATCTGGTTGGTGAGTTCAGAGGTCTCTTCTACTTGCCATGATGCTCTGTTACATGTTTACCTGAAGACATGTTTATGAGAACAAAGAAATATGTTCAAATCCTTAAAGACGTCTCCTATTTGTATCGATCAGTATTTGAGTGTTAAGGATTGAATTGTGTCTCCCAAGATATGTGTTGTAAATCTGAACCTCTATGCCTGTGGTTAGGAAACCCTGGCGGCGTAGTGGTTAAGGGCTATGGCTGCTAAACAAAAGGTTGGTAGCTTGAATCCACCAGGTGCTCCTTGGAAACTCTACGGGGCAGTTCTACTCTGGTCTATAGGGTCACTATGAGTCGGAATCCACTCGATGACAACAGGTTTGGTTATTTTGGTTTTATGCCTTCGGTTATAATCCCATTTGAGAATGGGTTGTGTTTGTTATGTTAATGAGGCAGGATTAGTGTAGGGTGTATCTTGAGCAAATCTCTTTTGAGCTATAAAGAGATTAAATAAGCAAGCTAGAAGCAGAGATGGGAGAAGAGAGATGCCAAGCCACATGAAGATCGCCCAGGAGCAGAAGCTCAGAGAGACAAGGACCTCCCTCCAGAGCCAACAGAGGGAGAAAGCCTTCCCCTCGAGCCAGCACTGAATTAGATTTCTAGTCTCCTAAACTGTGAGAAAATAAATTTCTGTTTGTTAAAGCCACCCACTTGTGGTATTTCTATTAAAGCAGCACTAGATAACTAAGACACTGCCTATATCCTCCTCGGGAATGTTTTGATGCGAAACCCTGAGCCCTAGTGGGAAATTAAACTCAAACTATGAAACACACAAAGGAAACCTGGAACAAAAGGCCGTCCTGGAAAATTCCTTATGTACTGAATCTGAGAGGAAAGGAAGTCAGGATATATTCTTGAAAATGGTCAGTAATTAAAATCACTGGTTATGAAATGCATACCAAGTAAATGTTCAGCTGGCCCTCCATATATCAGTAGTATAAGGCTCTCATATACTACTTAACCAAGGTAACCTTATTTAGTAGAAAGAGCACTATTGTAGGAGTCCAGAGACCTGTACTCAGGTCCTATTTTTGCTACTTATAACTGCCCTTGGCTAAGTCCCTTTGCCTCGCTGAGCCTGTTTCCTTCTACGTCAGAAAAGGAAAATAATATCTGCCCTGTCCACTTCCCAGGCTTGTTATGATGGACACATATGTCATTATGTATTAAAGGGCTTTGAAAATTGTAAGGCAGTATACAAACATAAAGGAGTCCTCGTGGTGCAGTGGTTAAGCGCTTGACTGCTAACCGAAAGATCAGCGGTTCTAACCCACTTTTGGGGAGAAAGATGTGGCAATATGCTCTGTGAATATTTACAGCCCTGGAAACCCTATGGGGCAGTTCTAATCTATCCTATAGGGTCGCCATGAGTTGAAATCGACTCGACGGCAACAGGTTTGGTTTCAGTTTTTGTTATACAAACACAAGGCACAGAATTAGGTCTTCATAAATCCATAATGTTAGTAATGAAAAAAGAGTCCTAGCGGTGCAAATGGTTAAGTGCTTGGTTGCTAACCCAAAGGCCGGCGGTTTGATCCCACCCATTGGCTCTGCAGGAGAAAGACCTGGCGAACTGCTTCCATAAAGATTGCAGCCTAGAAAACCTTACGAATTAGAATCGACTCGACGGCACCCAACAACAACAGTACGGAAAAAAAGGAAAGAGGATATTACTTACAAATCTTTAATATGCAGTGAAGAAGGTGAACAGGATGGAGGCAGGAGGCTCTAGCCTTTGCTAAGACTGATTGCATTTGGGCAGCTTCCTAAAGGGACCTGCGGCTTGTTTTATACACAATCCACAGGATCCAAAAGAACTGACTTTGGCAGGGGAATTTCTGGCAACATAACGTTCTCTGGCAGATGAAGTTTCTTCATTCTGACTAAGATGCTCTACTGTTTTTAATTAATTCTGAATTGTGTACAGGATCTTGAAAATTAGATGCAAGCACAAAAGAAAATCTGGAAAGAGGAGGAGGATTACAGGCAGGTGGCATCTGTGCTGTTGCCATTTTAATGCTACTCAAAATGAGACATCCACCTCAGTGCCTTTACACCTGATGATTCAATTAATATTTGAGAGAGGAGATGTTTGGCCCTGAGGGGTATTTGTTACATTTATAAAAAACACATCACAATACTGTTATTTTACTCTATTTCAACTTGTCTATTTTGGGCTTTCTGTAAGCTTATGGCTCATGATTTTGAAACCAATGAAATATAATTTGCTCCATGTAAATCTTTCATCACTTCTCATTATGATGAACATGTAGAAATCTTGACAATATTAATTTAGTCCCATATGACAGAGGCTGCCTCTACTTAATCTGATACCAGCTAAATTCCTATGGCTATTAAATAAATCAGCAAGTGTTCACCATAAAGAAAAACTGATAGATCCAGAGAGAAAAGTCCTCAAAAAAACAAAGTATGAAATACTTTCAAATTATATTAACCTTTTCTTCCAGGGTCATGCACTGAAACCTTGTTATTTTGCTAATGTGACATTTTCTCTTGGTTTTCAAGTCCAGAGTTGAACAACATGGCCGGTAATTATACTGATGACTAACAGCACATTGGAGTTTACATCTTGATCATTTGATATTAACTTTAAGCCTGTTCATCTTATCTCTTCAATTCCACTATCAGCTCTTAGCTCTTGGAGACAGTGCCTCATATTTCATTTTTCTCTTTCCACAGTATCTGGTACGGCGCTGGGTCATCACAGGAAGACCTATATAACTCTTTGAAGATTAAATACAATCAAATAGACTTGTGCATCACTTAGCCCACAGTGGGAAAGAAAAATTATTTTTAATTGGGGCAGAGATATCTGAATCTAAATACCAACCTTGCTCATGAACAACGGAATTTAGGCCTCGTGTTTAACAAATTCTAAGTAGCTGACATCTCTGGGCGCCTTCCCAACAGAGGAAGTCCCTGGGTGGTGCAAACAGTTAATGTACTCGGCTGCTAATCATAAGGTTGGTGGTTTGAGTCCATTCAGAGGTGCCTTGGGAGAAAGGCCTGGTGATCTACTTCCAAAAAATCAGCCATTGAAAATCTGTGAAGCACAGTTCTGTTCTGACACACATGGGGTTGCCCTGAGTCATGATCGACTTGATGGCAACTGGTTCCGACAGAGCAGGGCAGCAAGGTCAATGGGAGCCATACTTCCCACTCACCCACTCCCCAACATTTCTTTGGAATCCCCACTACTTTGTAGCCTCTTATCTGCTGGCCCAGTTTCTAGTTACACTGGAAGGCTAAATTTTCAGTCTCAGAATCACAAAGTCAGTATATGGTGAATACGAACCACCTGTTTTCCTACCAAAGAAGAATTTACTAGTTTCTTTCTAGCTCCACCTTAGACTTCTAAATGCTCCATAATTCCAAGAGACCTGCTCTTCTGCAAGGAAGCCTCAAACTGAGCCAGTCCAGCCCCCTGGGTAGCCCAGATGTTAGGGGAACTGTAATGTGTCACACAGACCAGCTTCAATTTGATCTTAAAATGGTAATTACAATTTTAAATTCAGCATTACAGGCAGGCAATAGCTACACAGAGAGGCTCCTCTCAGTTTGCAGAAGAGAGCAGAGCCATTAAGTTCCTTCCTATTGCTAAGCAACAGTTTTGTTAAAATCAAACTGCTCTCAGCTCTCAAACAGCAGGAAATCCAGTCTATTCAATTCAGAGCACTACAGGTGAAGAGAAGAGAAAGCCTGTTCACAGACCTTGAAATATAAGGAAGATTTAAGCTAGGTGGTAATTTCAGATATACTCCCTCTATTTCAAAATACTGGGTAGGGAATAAGCCCAGGGTGCTCTGTTCCATGGGGGCAGCCCACACATACTTCTCTTCCCAAAATGAAAACATACTCCTTAAACTCAATTTGATTATGATTAATTTGACCCAGGTTCACTGGTCACCATGATGTCACCTATATTAGTTATCTATGGCTGCATAACATGTTACCCTAAAACCTACAGGTTTAAAACAACAAACATTTATCATCTCACAGCTCCTGTAAGGCAGGCATTTGGAAGCAGCTTAACTGGGTGGTTACGGCTCAAGCTTTCTCATGAGGCTGCAGTCATTTGAAGGCTTGACTGCGGCTGAGGATCCACTTCAATCTCACTGACATGGCTGTTGTGGATGGCCTCATTCCCAGTTCTTTGCTTGCCTCAGTTAATCACCATGTGACATGGCAGCTGGATTCCCCCAGAGCAAGTGATCCAAAGGAGAGACTGACCAAGATGGAAGCCAGTGTCTTTTGATGACCTCAGCTCCAAAGTCACACACTATCACTTCTGCTTCATTTTATTCCTTTGAAGCAAGCAAGTAACTAAATCCAGCCCATACTCACAGGAAAGGAAATTAAGCTCCACTTCTTCAAAGGAGGAGTATTAAAAGATTTGTGGGTATATTTTTACAACTACCACACCACTCAACAAAAATGTTCATGCCCCAGAAAAAGACCAGACTTACTGGCCTGACAGAGACTGAAGAAACACTGAGAGTATGGCCCCTGGACACCCTTTTAGCTCGGTAATGAAGTCACTCTTAACCACTATGCCACCAGGGTTTCCTCTGCCTCTATAGGTTTCCCTATCTTGGATATTTCATATGAATGGAATCATATAATACAAATCATATCCTTTTTAATGTATAGGGCTCATGCAGTGTTACATACTCTTAACATTGGCATTGACTATTTTTCCCACTAGAAAATTCACTGAGATATTTCACTTTTCTTTACATATTGTTGAGGCTGTCTACTACTCCTAACTTTCGAGAAAAGTGATTTTTCAGCTTTTTGTAGGGCTAAGACTCCCAGTGTTGTTTACTTTCCTTACTGCATGAATTACAAAACTTCCAGCAACCAAAAAGTCCAGGAAACCAGATGTTTCTTAGTCTTACACAATGATGATTTTTGTTTTACAAATACTCTGAGTCATCATTAGATAGTGACAGCCTTTTCCAACTCATAAGAGATTATATTCAGCCTTGATTCAGTGATGCAAATATTTTATGGTATGTTAATTTAAAAAAATTTTTAGGTCAGGAGCCCTGGTGGCAAAGTGGTTAAAGAGCTTGGCTGCTAACTTAAAAGTCAGTTGTTTGAACCACAGAAAGATGTGGCAGTCTGCTTCTGCAAAGATTATAGCCTGGGAAACCCTATGGGGCAGTTCTACTCTGTCCTATAGGATCACTGTGTCGGAACCAACTCAAGAGCAATGGGTTTGGCTTTGGACAGGAGTCCCTGTGTAGCAAAAAATGTTTATAAGCTCGCCTACTAACGGAAAGGTTGGTGGTTCGAATGCACCCAGATGCACCTCAGAAGAAAGTCCCAGCAATGTGCTTCTAAAAGATCACAGTCATTAAAAACACAATAAAGCACAGTTCTATTCTAAAACACATGGGGTTTCCATGAGTTGGAACTGACTCGATGGCAACAGGTTTATATTCCAGACACTAGCAAATTGTTAGCATGTCATTTTGGAGCCCTGGTGGTGTAGTGGTTAACAGCCTGGCTGATAGCCAAAAGGTTGGCAGTTTGAATCCACCAGCTGCTCCTCAGGAATTCCATGGGGCAGTTCTACTCAGTACTATAGGGTCATTATGAATTGGAATACATTCGATGACAATGGGTTATTCCCATCAGAGAAGCAGGAGTCCTGGGTTTAAGTACCTTTTCTCTTTCTAATTGATTTCTCCCAGTCTAAGATTTTTCATCTTGAAAACAAGGGGCTTGTCTTCTATTAGTATATTTTTCACCATGAAAAAAATTCTACAGAACCAGGAGACAATCCTAGAGACACACTGAAGGGCACATCCCAAGAGCACATTACTGCAGGACCCAGAAGGAAACATTAGGAAACTGCCTGATTCTTGATGAGAAGGCAGGGGGCAGGGCCAGCTTCCCGGGCATTCCACCTGTGCAGTCACACAGTGACCCGTGCTTAGAAGGGCCCCAGGCCTGGTTTAATGCTGTGGTATAGCTATCTTGAAATTCTTAATAATTTTTGAACAAGGGCCGCACAGTTATTTTTCACCGGGACCCACAAATTATGTAGCCAGTCCTGACAAGATACACCTCTATGAAACAGGTGCAGATAAAATTCCAAATGGTAAGAACATACCAAGGCAAAAAAGAGAGCAAACTACAATGAAAGGGGAGATGAATAAGGGTGGGTTCCAAAGAAAATGAAAAGTTGCTGAGGGTCCCATACAAGAGACAGTACCTGCAGCCAACATTTTGACCTTAGACCTCTGAACGCTACAACTGGTTAGACAGGCAGCCTGTTCCCACTATGCCGTGACCAACCAAGGGCAGTGGTGGTTCAGTGGTAGAATTCTCCCCTTACAGGAGGGAGACCTGGGTTGGATTCTGAGTTAACGCGTCTCATGTACAGCCACCACCCATTTGTTAGCGGAGGCTTATGTGTTGCTGTGAGGCTGACCAGGTTTCAGTAGCGCTTACAGACTAAGACGGACTAGGAAGAAAGTCCTGGTGATCTACTTCTGAAAATCAGCCTATGAAAACTCTATGGTCTGATTCCCCAGATGATCATGGGGATGGTGCAGGATCTGGTAGCATTTCATTCCATTGTGCATGGAGTTACCATGAGTTGGGGGCCAACTTGACAGCAGTTAACAAAAACAACCAGGAAATAGAGAACTGGATTGGGAAAGTGAGCATAGTCTTTTCAGGGTTGGCAGATAGCAGAGCAGTGAGCCTTAACCTTATTTTTGTTTTTAGACCATGCACGTGTGCAGAGCATTTCCGTCAATAATCAACCTCTCTCTCTCCCCTGCTGATTCTAAAATCAGGAGGGCTGCCTTCTGGAAGATTACTCAGCATCCCCAGAGGGGTAGATTTATTTTGAAGAAAGTACCCTGGTTGTTCTTATTCCACCTCACTGACATTTCACAGAGAATCACTGTAGTAAAACATCTACATGTTATTAAGCTTCTGGTTTTGAAACAGAAAATCAATGTGTGATTCCTGCCTGAAGTTACAATTTTAGCTTGTAATAGACATTTGAACAATCAGTCCATATCCTTTTCCTTTCTTATAAGTTTATCTAGGTGGATAAGTTATTTAAACAGTGCTGAGTGTTCTCACAAATCCTGAAAGAGACAATAAACAGCAGGGTACATATGTGACATCAATTTAATATCTTACTGCAAATTTACTCCAATTCTCAACACTAAGATAAATGCTTTCTCTAACCAGATTATATCATTGTACTAAGGCCCTGGTTTCTACATGTCCATGAAAGAAATTACAAATCTCTCAATGCCAACTGCTGGCCAAGTAAGAAACCACCCACAGATTACTAATTTCACCCAGGCTCGTCTCTCCGGAATTTCCAAGTTGCAGTATCTATCACTTGGGTGAATGTCACGCGGATATAAAGGTGGGAAGAAGGTGGAAAGATATGGGTGCATTGCAGAGGAAGACAGGAGCAAGAGTCAGTAACAAAACTAGTTAATTTAAATTTCCCCCAAACTTACTCATTGTGAAATACATACGGGATTAGAGGCAAATCAGGGCAAAGAAAGGCAGTAATTACGTAGTAGATGGATGAGTTTAGTTCTCAGTAACTGTAAGAACCTGGGCAAGGTCCTTCACATTTCTGGGTCTCAGGCTTGCTAACGACAGGAAGAAAATGGCCCTTGCTGTCCCTTCCATGGTGATGAGGTAACAACTAGTCATCCCCCAGATCTTTGAAATAAGATTACCCTCTGAAAGCAAAAGTGGTCCAGCTACACTGGGTGAGGCGAGATAAAATTTCTGTAAAACAGGCCAGCCAAAGACATAGAAAATGGTGGGAGTAGAAAATGGTCATGGTGGTTAGGGGTTGGGGAGCACTGAGGAGATTCAGGAGCCCATTGCTAATATTTTGGGCTGTCTTAGGAAATCGTATCTGTATCAACCTAACTCCAGCTGCAAGTAATCATAATAAAATCTGAGGTCACACAGTGGTGGCTCATGGACAAATGTGGCCCACAAAAGTATTTTGTTTGGCCTGGATGGTGTTTTTGAAGAGTATGAATTTAGTTCCAACATTTAAAAATAAGAGATTTCACATAAATGCCCAGATTTCTGGCTTTTCTTTAAAAAAAAAAAAAAGAAAACTAAGGAAGAAAGAATGCAGAAGATCTGACAACACCAGTCTGCATTCCCTAATGGCAAAAATTAGCAGGAGCTAGCAGTGGCTACCCCCTTTAAACATGGAATCAGCTCTCCATTCCCTGCCTGGTCCCAAAATGGATGACGCTGTAATGCAGTCAAGCAGCAATGAAGCAATGTGAGCGAATCAATGAAGTTTAAACAGGCACAATCAACTGCTTTGTCCCTTTGCCAAGGAGAGACAGTAACAGAGGAGACTGGTCTGTGTAGAGCCCAGGGAAGGGCAGCCCAAAGAAAGAGAGCTTAGCAGTACATGCATGGTGAGGAAAGAGGGTGCCCAGGCCAGCTGGAACAAGGATTTGGGTCTGCGTGTAAGACATATTGGAGCAAGAGAGTAGACACTGTGATCTAGCCTGCAATGGGTCACTCCAGGGACAGAATACAATGATCATGCGACATGAGCATTCATAGCTGCTTTGCAGGCTCAGGACTGCACTAACACCAGCTAAAGATGTGACCTTTAGGTTCTAAAATTTTAATTCCAGGCAATACGCAAGCGCATGTGTGTGTGTGTGTTTAAAAACTCAGAATCATTGTTAACTTATATTTGGTTTGCCAAAGCTCTTTATTTTTCATTGATAACAGTGATAATAATTTTTTTATTGTTGTAGTTTAAATGAAGTTTACATTTCAAGTTAGTCTCCCATACTAAAATTTATACATATATTGTTATGTGACCCTAATTGCTCTCCCCACACTGCAACAGCACACTTCTCCTTTCCACCCGATGCCCCATGTCCATTCAACCAGCTCCTAACCCTCCCTGCCTTCCCATCTCACCTCCGGACAGAAGCTGCCCACCTAGTCTCTTGTATCTACTTGAGCTAAGAGGCACACTCCTCACAAGTATCACTTTATGTGCCACAGTCCAGTCCAATCCCTGTCTGAAGAGCTGGCCTCGGAAATTGTTTTAGTTCTGGGCTGATAGAGAATCCAGGGGCCATGCTTTCCAGGGTTCCTCCAATCTCAGTCAGACCATTAAGTCTGGTCTTCCTACTAGAATTTGAGTTCTGCACCCCACCTTTTCCCTGCTCCATCAGGGACTCTCTGTTGTGTTCCATGTCAGAGCAGTCATTGGTGGTAGCCAAGCACCATCTGGTTCTTCTGGTCTCAGGCTGATGAATTCTCTGGTTTATGTGACCCTTTCTGTCTCTTGGGCTAATACTTTCCTTGTGTCTTTGGTGTTCTTCATTCTCCTTTACTCCAGGTGGTTGAGACCAACTGATGTATCTTAGACGGCCGCTTGCAAGCTTTTAAGACCCCAGACGCCACTCACCAAACTAGGTTGTAGAACATTTTCTTAATAAGCTTTGTTATGCCAATTGACCTAGATGTCCCCTGAAAGCATGGTCCCTAGACCCCTACCCCTGCTACTCTGATAACAGTGATAATAATATTTTATATAAAAATATAAATTAGATACACCCCATGCTCCATTAGCTGTCTTTGATGGAATAATTAAAAAATGGTTTTTGTATATTTTGGAAAAAAACAGAAAATATGCTTGTCCCCAAACAGGATACCTACAGTAGAAGAAAAAAGTCTGTGTTTCTTCAAGAGTGGCTGAGAAAAGAGAGAATGCAAAAAAGAAGTATCTTTAGATTTTTTCATTTAGATATAACCCAATGATAGAACAACAGAGCCCACAAAGGTGTAGTTGACCCAGTTTAAAAGTCTTAGTGCCAAAAGTTTTGAAGTACAGTCATGCGTCCCTTAACGTCCATGATATATTCTGTGAGATAGGGCGTTATGTGATTTGGACATTGTGCAAACATGCCTAAATTGCAAGTAATGGCATTCACTGATTTTCCACCCTCATATTGTTTAACAACCTTTTGTTCCACTTCCAAATTGATACTTCTCCTTTGCCTCTTGCTGCTGCTATCACTACCACTGATTTTGTAGCATTTGGGAGCCATGATGTATGTACTTCACGGTAATATTTTAGAAAGAAAATTAAACAGAGAGATAATGCTACTACACTCAAGAGACATGCGATATGCCAGACTGGATGCTGCTAGCTATGAGCTGAAGCACACACTGTTAATACGGTAAACTTTTTATTTGTAAGTAAGGAAAATTCACATTAAAAGAATGATAGAAAGTACAGTACCTACATAAGCCAGTAACAGAGGCATTTATTATGACTACCAAAACATATGTGTTACAGGTTATATATGTACTGTACCTTGATATGCCTGGCAGCGCAATCACTTTGTATACAAGAGACATGAGATACACGTTTTGCACGTGGGAAACGTTCTCTATGTCCAGTTACATCCACTATGTCCTGTTCTCCAGTCAGGATTTCTGAACTCTGTTTATACCCTTCTGGGATCACAGACATGTATGTGGTCGATGTTACCTGAATGGACATTATGTGGTGCACGACTGAAACTGAAAATAAAAGTGCACTTATCAAAATTAGTGGGATGCAATAAGGCGGTAATTTACAGTATTAAGTGCATATATTAGAAAATTCCAGCAAGCTTTTTTCATGGAAATAACAAGCTGATCCTAAAATTTACAGGGAAATACAAAGAACTCAGAATACCCGAAACAATTCTTAAAAAGAAAAACTAAGCAGGACAACTTACACCACCTGATTTCAAAACTTATTATAAAGTTTCATTAATCCAAACAGTGTGGTATTTGTATAAGGGCAGAGGTAGAGATCAACTGAACAGAATGGGAAGTTCAGCACTAAACCATTATATTCATGGTCAGTTGATAGTCAACAAAGGTGTCAAGAAAATACAAAGGGAAAGAACTGTCTTATCAACAAATACTACTAGGACAATTGGATATGTACATGTAAAAGGATGAATTTAGATCTTTATACCATATCTTATGCAAAAATCAACTCAAGTGGATAACAGACCTAAAGGTAACAGCTGAAACTATGAAACTGCTAGAATAAAGCATAGAAGCAAACCTTTGTGACCTTGGGTTAGGCAAAGAGTTCTTGGATACATCAAAAGCAAGATCCTCAAAATTTAAAAATTGATAAATTGGACTTTATCAATATTAAAAACCTTTGCTCTTCAAAAGACACCACTAGGAAGATGAAAATACAAACTGCTAACTCTCAGAAATTATTTGCAAATCAGATACCTGATAAAGGGTTTGTATCTAGAATATATAAAGAAAACTGAAAACTCAACAATAAAAAATAAGCAACCCAATTTTAAAATGGGCAAAAGATTTAAATAGACATTTCACTAGTTATATGAATGACTAAAAAGCATATAAAAAATTATCAACATCATTCATCATCATTGTTGTTGTTGTTAGGTGCTGTCGAGTCCGTTCCAACTCATCGTGACTCTATGTA
Source organism: Dugong dugon (assembly GCA_030035585.1). Lineage (NCBI taxonomy): Eukaryota > Metazoa > Chordata > Mammalia > Sirenia > Dugongidae > Dugong > Dugong dugon. The sequence continues at coordinate 85,791,947 of CM057460.1, read as the reverse complement.
CAACAGAACGAAACACCGCCCAGTGCTGTGCCACACTCACAATCATTGCTTCATTTGAGCCCATTGTTGCAGCTACTGTGTAAATTCATCTCACTGAGGGTCTTCCTCTTCTTCACTGACCTTCTCCCTTACCAAGCATGATGTCTTTTCCAGGGACTGGTCCCCCCGATAACATGTCCAAAGTACATGAGACGAAGTCTTGCCATCCTCGCTTCCAAGGGGTACTCTGGCTGCACTTCTCCCGAGACAGACTTGTTCATTCTTCTGATAGTCCACTGTATATGCAATCTTCTTTGCCAACACCATAATTTGAAGGCATCAATTCTTCTTTGGTCTTTCTTATTCATTGTCCAGCTTTCCCATGAATATGAGGCAACTGAAAATATCATGGCTTGGACCAGGCACATCTTAGTCCTCAAACAGACATCTTTGCTTTTCAACACTTTAAAGAGGTCTTTTGCAGCACATTTGCCTGATGCAATACATCATTTGACTTCTTGACTGCTGCTTCCACGGGCGTTGATTGTGGATCCCAGTAAAATGAAATCCTTGACAACTTTTATCTTTTCTCTGTTTATCATGATGTTGTTTATTGTTCCAGTTGTGAGGATTTCTGTTTTCTTCATGTTGAGATGTAATCCATACTGAAGGTTGTAGGCTTTGATTTTCATCAGTAAGTGCTTCAAGTCCTCCTCCCTTTCAGCAAGTGAGGTTGTGTCATCTGCACATCTCAGATTATTGAGTCTTGCTAGAATCCTGATGTCACATTCTTCATCATATAGTCCAGCTTTTCAGATTATTTGCTCAGCATACAGATTGAATAAGTATGGTGAAATGATACAACCCTGACACACAACTTTCCTGATTTTAAACCACACACTATCCCCTTGTTCTGTTCGAATGACTGTCTCTTGGTCTATGTACAGATTCTGCATGAGTACAATTAAGTGTTCTGGAATTCCCACTCATCATTAAAGAAATGCAAATTAAAACAATGAGATACCACTAAAATGGTGGTAATTTAAAGACTCGCAATACCAAGTTTTAGTGAGGATTTGGAGAAACTGGAACTCTAATATACTGCTGGTGGGAATGTAAAATATAGCCACTTTGGAAACAGTTTGACAGTTTCTTAAAAAGTTAAATATAAGCTTATTACATGATCCAGTAATTTCACTCCTAGGATGGACCCAATAGAAATGAAAACAAATATTCACACAAAAATTTGAATACAAATGCTCATAGCAGCATTATTCATAATAGCAAAAAAACAAAAAAAGAAACAACTCAAATTTCCATCAAGTGATGATTGAATAAATAAAATGTGATATATTCATACAAGGAAATACTATTGTGCAGTCTAAAGGAATGTTTATACAACATGGATGAACCTCAAAAAGAGTACATTAAGAAGAAAAATACGGACATAAAACGCCACATAATATATGACTTAGTTTATATCAAATGTCCAGAATAGGAATTTACTATCTCTACAGAGACAGTAGATTAGCGATTGCCAGGGGCTGGGGGAAGGTGAGAATGGGGAATAACTACTAATAAGTACAGCATTTCTTATTAGGGTAGTATAAATATTCTGAAAATGTGGTGATGGTTGTATAACTCTCAGAATATACTAATATCCATAAAATTGTACACTTTAGGTGAATTGTATGGTATATAAATATATCTTAATAAAATTGTTATAAAAATGTGACTGGAGAAATCAAATTGGCAACAGCAACTCAAAAGGTTGGATGAGAAGTTTAGTGGGCAATGAGTAAGATAATGGTGGTGGAATAATGTGGAAAAAGACAGCGAGAATGGAAGCACAACTTGAAGAATGTAATCAATGTCACTGAATTTTTACATGTAAAAATGGTTGAAATGGTGTATCTTTGTTTCCATCGAAATTTTTAAAAATTTTGGAGGTAGGGCCAAGATGGTGGAGTACTCAGATGCTTCCAGTGGACCCTCTTACAACAAAGACCCAAAAAAACAAGTGATTTGATTATATATGGCAATCTCGGAGCCCTGAACATCAAAGGCAGAGTTGAGGAACCGGAGTGAGTGGCAAGGGGAGGAAGAGACAGGTCGGAAGCAGTGAGGAGTTGCCAGACCTGACCTGGCAAAAGCCTGAGCCCTTCAGGTCTGAGCAGCTCAGGGGTGAGTGGTGAGGCAGGAAAGCAGCAATGCTAGGGAGGTACGTTTTCCACACAGGAGAGACCCAGCTGCTGAGAGTCTACATGGCCACCCAGAATCAGTGAGAAGCAACCCTCATTGGCGAAAGATGAGTACTTGCATACGGCTTACTGTGCGGGTCAAAAACACCCCTCTTAGGGAAAAACCTCTCTCCCATTTACCTCCTGGCTCCCTGCTCTGCACTGGGTCCCAGACAGGCTTTAGCAATTGCCAAGTCCCCTGGGCCGGAAGTAGGATCTGTAACATGCCTAGAGCAATTCTCCCTGCCTTGGAGAGTGAACAAATTAACAAATAGGGGAAAAAAATAAACTGCCAGCTCCCCCAAGCCAGGAACACAGGGTAGGCATGGCTCCTTTGCCTAGGCACAGGCATAAGGGATCCAGGGATTTGAATGCCTTTCCCCCGGCATAGACTTGTGTGGGCCCATCGCAACAGCATAGGCCCTCATTACCACAGTATAACAGGGTATATACCGGAACTCCAACTTCAACTGCTTCAGCTGTGAAGTGGCAGGTTCTTGACATTGGACACTGCTCTGCCCATTAAGAAGGTCTTCACCTACCCACATCAGGGGCCTGAGGACTGGTGGCTCCACCCACATCACCTAACCACCTGTGATAGGGGCCCATGAATAAGAGGTACCCCCCAGTCCTTACAGCCAACAGCATTAGGTGCTCATAGTCCGGTTGGAAAACCCACCCACCTACGCACTCTAAGGAACAGGGACATGCATTTCTCCTGGGAACTCAGGGGCAGCCGTCAGCCCCCTGCCTTGCTCAGTGTGTGTCACCCTGCTGCAGCCAGATGCCTGTGCCTACACCAATTGCCCATGCCTGATTAGGACTGTAAGTGATAGCCTACACCATACACTTGGTGGTTATCTACCTGGGCACTGGAGCTGAATCCATACAGGAGGAGTGGGCAGACTCCTGAGCTCACATACCTAATAAGAGATCTAATCACCTGGTGACAGGATATTAGAGCTTCAAAGGTGCCAATAATCAAACTAGCTCATATAAGCAGCCTATTTGGGCATATCAAAACAAAACAACAAGCTAAGACACAGTAAGCAACCATAAAATAAGTAAATATAATAATTTATTGATGGCTTGGAGACAACAGTCAATACCAAATCACATAAAGAGGCAATCCGTGATGGCTTCAGCAAGCTCCCAAAATAAAGAATCTAGAAATTTTCCAGAAGAAGAAAATTTAATATACAGAATTCTTCAAGAAATTAGGAAGGAAATTAATCAAAACCCAGAACACGCAATAGAGGAAATTAAAAAGATTATATGAGAGCATAATGACAAATTTAACAGTCTGCAAGAATCCACAGAGAGACAGCAGTCAGAAATCCAGAAGATTAACAATAAAATTTCAGAATTAGACAACTCAATAGAATTCACAGGGGCAGAACTGAGGCAATGGAAGTCAGAATTAGTGAGATTAAGATAAAGCACTTGACACCAACTTACTTCAGGAAAAATCAGATAAAAGGATTTTAAAAAATGAAGAAACCCTAAGAATATGCGGGACTCTATCAAGAGGAATAACCTACAAGTGATTGGAGCACCAGAACAGGGGGGGATAACAGAAAATACAGAGAGAATTATTGAAGATTGGTTGGTAGAAAACTTCCCTGATATCATGAAAGATGACAAGATATCTATCAAAGATGTTCATCGAACCCTACATAAGGTAGATCCCGAAAGAAAGTCACCAAGACATATTATAATCAAACTTGCCAAAACCAAAGATAAAGAATTTTAAGAGTGGCTAGGGATAAACAAAAACTCATCTACAAAGGAGAGTCAATAAGAATAAGCTTGGACTACTCAGGAGAAACCATGCAGGCAAGAAGGCAATGGGATAACCTATATAAAGCCTTGAAGGAAAAAAACTGCCAACCAAGAATTATATATCCAGCAAAACTGTCTGTCAAATATGATAGCAAAATTAGGTCATTTCCACATAAACAGAAGTTTAGGGAATTTGCAAAAACCAAACCAAAATTACAAGAAATACTAAAGGGAGTCCTCTGGTTAGAAAATCAGTAACATCAGATAACAACCCAAGACTAGAACACAGGACAGAACAACCAGATATTAACCCAGACAGGGAAGTCACAAAAGTAAATCAAAGCTAAAACACTGAAAATAGAGAAACAGATGTCAATATGTAAAAGATGACAACATTAAAACAAAAAAGAGGGACTTAAAAAATGTAGACATAGATTTTGTATATGGAGAGGAAGTCAAGGCAGCATAAAGAAATAAAAAGCTGGTATAAACTTAGAAAAATAGGGGTAAATATTAAGGTAACCACAAAGGAAACTAATAATCCTAAAAGTCAAAATAAAAAACTAGAAAAATATAAAGACTCAGCAAACACAAAATAAACCACAATGAAAAAGATGAAAAAATACATTAAGAAAAATGACTCAGCACTGAAAATTAGGTGGAACAAAGAAACTGTGAACAACACACACAAAAAAGACATCAAAATGACAGCACTAAACTCATGCCCACCAATAATTATGCTGAATGTAAATGGACTAAATGCACTAATAAAGAGACAGAGAGTGGCAGATTGGATTAAAAAAACATGATCCGTTTATATGCTGCCTACAAGAGACACACCTTAGACTTAAAGACACAAACAAACTAAAACTCAAGCGACGGAAAAAAATATATCAAGCAAACAACACTCAAAAAAGAGCAGGAGTGGCAATATTAATCTCTGAAAAAATAGACTTTAAAGTAAAATCCACCACAAAGGATAAGGAAGGACACTATATAATGATTAAAGGGTCAATACACCAGGAGGACAAAACTATAATAAATATTTATGCACCCAATGACAGGGCTCCAAAATACATAAAACAAACTCTAACAGCACTGAAAACAGAGATAGACAGCTCTGCAAAGGTAGTAGGAGACTTCAACACACCACTTTCAGTGAAGGACAGAACATCCAGAAAGAAGCTCAACAAAGACACGAAGAGCTAAATGCTACAATCAACCAACTTGATCTCATAGACATATACCGAACACCGCACCCAACACCAGCCGAGTATGCTTTCTTTTCCAACGTACATGGAACATTCTCCAGAATAGACCACCTATTAGGCCATAAAGCAAGCCTTAACAGAATCCAAAGCATCGAAATATTACAAAGCATCTTTTCTGACCATAAAGCCATAAAAGTAGAAATCAACAACAGAAAAAACAAGGAAAAAAAAAATCAAACACATGGAAACTGAACAACACTTTGCTCAAAAACTACTGAGTTACAGAAGAAATTAAGGATGTAATAAAGAAATTCATAGAATCAAACGAGAATGAAAACACATCCTAACAAAACCTTTGGGACACAGCAATGCAGCGCTCAGAGGTCAGTTTATAGCAATAAACACACACATCCAAAAAGAAGAAAGGGCCTTAATCAAAACATTAACTGTACAACTGGAACAAATAGAAAGAGAGCAGCAAAAGAAGCCCTCAGGCACCAGAAGAAAGGAAATCGTAAGAATTAGAGCAGAATTAAATGAAATAGAGAATAGAAAAATAATTGAAAGAGTTAACAAGACCAAAAGATGGTTCTTTGAAAAGATCGACAAAATTGATAAACCACTGGCCAAACTGACAAAAGAAAAACAGTAGAAGAGTCAGATAACCCATATAAGAAATGAGATGGGTGATATCACAACAGACCCAACTGAAATTAAAAGAATCATAACAGAATACTATGAAAAACTGTACTCTAACAAATTTGAAAACCTAGAGGAAATGGACAAATTTCTAGAAATGCACTACCCATCTAAACTAACACAAACAGAGGTAGAACAACTAAATAAACCCATAACAAAAGAAGAGATTGAAAAGGTAATTAAAAAACTCCCAACAAAAAAAAAGCCCTAGCCCGGATGGCTTCACTGGAGAATTCTACCAAACTTTCAGAGAAGAGTTAACACCACTACTACTAAAGGTATTTCAGAGCATAGAAAAGGATGGAATACTCCCAGACTCATTCGATGCAACCAGTATAACCCTGATACCAAAACCAGGTAAAGACACCACAAAAAAAGAAAATTACAAAAACAAATATCCCCCATGAACATTGACACAAAAATCCTCAACAAAATTCTAGCCAATAGAATTCAGCAACAAATCAAAAAAAATAATTCACCATGATCAAGTGGGATTTATACCAGGTATGCAGGGACGGTTCAACATTAGAAAAACAATCAATGTAATCCATCACATAAATAAAACAAAAGACAAGAACCACATGATCTTATCAATGGATGCAGAAAAGGCATTGGACAAAGTCCAACACCCATTCATGATAAAAACTCTCAACAAAATAGGAATAGAAGGGAAATTCCTCAGTATAATTTAAGGCATTTATACAAAGCCAACAGCCAACATCATCCTAAATGGAGAGACTTTGAAAGCATTCCCCTTGAGAATGGGAACCAGAAAAGGATGCCCTTTAACACCACTCTTCTTCAAGATTGTGCTCGAGGTCCTAGCCAGAGCAATTAGGCTAGAAAAAGAAATAAAGGGCATCCAAATTGGTAGGGAAGAAGTCAAAGCATCTCTATTTGCGGATGATATGATCCATAAGAAAACTACTGGAACTAACAGAAGATTTCAGCAGAGTTTGAGGATATAAGATAAAGATACAAAAATCAGTTGGATTCCTTTACACCAACAAAGAGAACCTCGAAGAGGAAATCACCAAATCAATACCATTTATGATAGCCCCCAAGAAGATAAAACACTTAAGAATAAATCTAACCAGAGACGTAAAAGATCTATACAATGAAAACTACAAGACACTTCTGCAAGAAACCAAAAGAGACCTGCATAAGTGGAAAAACATACCTTGCTCATGGATAAGTAGACTCAACATTGTGAAAATGTCAATTCTACCCAAAGCGATCTACAGATACAATGCAATCACGATCCAAATTCCAACAGAATTTTTTAATGAGATGGAGAAACAAATCACCAACTTCATATGGAAAGGGAAGAGCCCCCGAATAAGTAAAGCATTACTCAAGAAGAAGAACAAAGTGGGAGGCCTCACACTACCTGATTTTAGAACCTATTATACCACCAAGGTAGTCAAAACAGCCTCGTACTGGTACAACAACAGATACATAGACCAAAGGAACAGAATTGAGAATTCAGACATAAATTCATACACCTATGAGCAGCTGCTATTTGACAAAGGCCCAATGTCCGTTAAGTGGGGAAAAGACAGTCTCTTTAACAAATGGTGCTGGCACAACTGGATATCCATCTGCAAAAAACTGAAAAAAGACTTATACCTCACACCATGTACAAAAACTAACTCAAAATGGATCAAAGACTTAAATATAAAATCAAAAACAATAAAGATTATGGAAGAAAAAATAGGGACAATGCTAGCAGCCCTAATACATGGCATAAACACAATATGAACCATAAGTAACAATACACAAACACCAGAAGAGAGACTAGATAACTGGGAGCTCCTAAAAATCAAACACGCTCATCAAAAGACTTCACCAAAAGAGTAAAAAGACAACCTACAGACTGGGAAAAAATTTTTGGCTATGACAAATCCGATCAGCATCTAATCTCTAAAATCTACAAGATATTGCCATACCTCAACAATAAAAAGACAAATAACCCAATTAAAAAATGGGCAAAGGATATGAATGGGCACTTGGCTGAAGAAGATACTCAGGCGGCTAACCGACACATGAAGAAATGCCCACAATCATTAGCCATTAGAGAAACGCAGATCAAAAGTATAATGAGATATCATCTCACCCCAACAAGGCTAGCATTAATCCAAAAAACACAAAACAATAAATGCTGGAGAGGTTGTGGAGAGACTGGAACACTTATACACTGTTGGTGGAAATGTAAAATGGTACAACCACTTTGGAAATCAATTTGGCACTTCCTTAAAAAGCTAGATATAGAAGTACCATACGATCCAGCTTCCCGCTCCTTGGAATATATCCTAGAGGAATAAGAGCCATCACATGAACAGACTAATGCACACCCATGTTCATTGCAGCACTGTTCACAATAGCAAAAAGATAGAAACAACCTAGATGCCCATCAATGGACAATGGATAAACAAATTATGGTATATCCACATAATGAAATACTATGCAACAATAAAGAACAAGGATGAAGCTGTGAAACATCTTATAACATGGAGGAAGCTGAGGTCATTATGCTGAGTGAATTTAGTCAGTCACAGAAGGGCAAATATTGTATAAGACCACTATTATAAGAACTCAAGAAGAGGTTTAAACACAGAAAAAAACATTGTTTGATGTCTGCGAAGGTAGGGAGGGATGGGGAGGGTTATTTACTAACTAGATAGTAGATAAGAATTATCTTAGGTGAAGGGAAGGACAGCACACACTACGGGGATGTCAGTACAACTGGACTAAACCAACGCTAAGAAGTTTCCTGAATACAGTCAAACACTTTGAGGGACAGAGTAGCAGGGATGCGGGGTCTGGGGACCATGCTTTCAGGGGACATCTAGGTCAACTGGCATAACAAAGCTTATTAAGAAAATGTTCTGCATCCTACTTTGGTGAGTGGCATCTGGGGTATTAAGAGCTTGCAAGCGGCCATCTAAGATGCATCAATTGATCCAACCACCTGGAGTAAAGGAGAATGAAGAACACCAAAGACACAAGGAAAGTATTAGCCCAAGAGACAGAAAGGGTCACATAAACCAAAGACTTCATCAGCCTAAGACCAGAAGAACTAGATGGTGCCCGGCTACCACCAATGACCACCCTGACAGGGAACACAACAGAGAGTCCCGGATGGAGCAGGAGAAAGGTCTCAGCAGTTTGAAAAACTACTAGCTGGAAAGGAAAATACTTTAGACAGTGATATGGCCACTGCCCCAGATGGCAGCACCAATTCTGTAGCCCACTTCCCCTCCATTTGCCTCAAGCGTTTCCCAAATATACAAAGCATTTCAACTACATGCGCCCCTGGTGGACAGGTTGGCAAATTTGTTTATCCGGTTCCTGGGATTCAGGGATGTGTCTGCAGGCATTCATAGAGGCCTTCTTCTACCTGGCCCAGAGGAAATTCAAGATGCTGCCACTCCACGAGCAGGTGGCCTTGCTGATTGACCTGTGTGAATACCACCTGTCCCTGCTGGATGAAAAGCATCTGGTGTGTGGCTGGAGTGGCACTTCAGGGTGCCAGCCCCCTCACAGCAGCACTCCCCAGGAAGCCACCCCCTTGGCCCAGCTGTCGGAGGTCACCTCCCTTTCCTGCCTCAACAGTGCCAATAAGCTCTCCCAGTCCAGACACTTTCTGTCCTGAGGGCTTCTCTGTCCTTCTAGAAGGAGATAACCCTTCTGGGCTACGGACGAACCCCTGGGCTTCCTGCCTGTGGAGAAATGGCAGGCTTCTGAGAATTCCCATCTGAGATTCCCAGCTAATTGTCTCCATGTTCTGCTGAGCTGTGCTTTGAAAGACTGATTTCTCACCCACCTTCCTCCCAGCGCCTTTCAGCGAACCACCCTGCTTGTGATTCCTCAGTGGACATGACATCCAAAACGTGACAGATGGCATCTTCTATTCTGGGCTCATGGGAAGTAATAACCAGGGTGAAACTGCTGCTAAGTTTGGGGCACGGGGCACCAGCAATCCAGAGACTGAGAGCTGTAGAGAGGGAAGAGCTCGAGGAAGCAGAATCCTGGGTGTACCAGGGTCTCTGAGAGACTACCAGTGAAAGCCCGGGAACATCATGTTTACTTCCTACCACTCGTCCAGTGAAAATGAGTTGGAAATATCCAGCGGACATGCACTGATCTCCCATCCCAATCATGTGCTACACGAGTGGAGTTAACAGATTAGCTTCATTTATTTCATTACTTTGCCTTGTTGCTGCAATATTCAGTTTGCTATTAATTAAAAAATAATAAAGAAGTAACTAAAAAAATTAAAAATTTTTAAATATAACTGGAGAAAAATTACTACAATTTCTATTGCTTTGAGATAAAAAAAAAATAGTGTCTCTAGCACACTGCAGAAACTCTAAGCAATTTTCCATATTTTAAATGATGAAGAAAAGTGGGAATTTAAATTTTTACCACCAAGGCCATATCTTTCAACTACTGATCCTTCTTCTTTGTTTCCAACTTTTGAATTCCAATCACCAGTAATTATCAATGCATCTTGATTACATGTTTGATCAATTTCAGACTACAGAAGTTGGTAAATCTTCAATTTCTTCATCTTTGGCCTTAGCGGTTGGTGGGTAAATTTGAATAACGGTTGTATTAACTGGTCTTCCTTGTAAGCACATGGATAGTATCCTATCACTGACAGCATTGTACTTCAGGATAGATCTTAAAATGTTCTTTTTGATGATGAATATGATGTCATTCCTCTTCAGTTTGTCATTTCTGGCATAGTAGGCCATATGATTGTCTGATTCAAAATGGCCAATACCAGTCCATTTCAGCTCACTAACACCTAGGATATCGATCTTTATGCATTCCATTTCATTTTTGATGGCTTCTAATTTTCCCAGATTTATACTTTGTACGTTCCAGTTTCTGATTATTAATGGATGTTTGCAGCTGTTTCTTCTCATTTTGAGTTGTACCACATTAGCAAATAAAGGTCCTGAAAGCTTTACTCCATCCAAGTCATTAAGGTTGACTCTACTTTGAGGAGGCAGCTCTTCCCCAGCCATATTTTAAGTGCTTTCCAATCTGAGGGGCTCATCTTCCTGCACTATATCAGACAATGTTTTCACTTGGCAATTTTTTTCAGAAGTAGATGGCCAGGTCCTTCTCCCTATTCTGTCTTCGTCTGGAAGCTCCACTGAAACCTGTCCACCATGGGTGACCCTGCTGGAATTTGAAATACCAGTGGCATAGCTTCCAGCATCACAGCAACATGTAAGCTACCAGAGTACAACAATCTGACAGATTCATGGTGGTAACTGACATTACCTTGGTCAAAAAAGAAATATATACGTAGGCATATATGTGTGTATGTGTGTTTCCTCTCTTTGGCCCCATATCTGTATCAGTTGGGGAACTTACAAAGATCCTGATGCCCAACATGTGCTCCAGACCAATCAAATCAGAATCTCTAAGTGTTGGACCAAGTATTAATGTTTTTAAAAACTGATCAGCCCAACTCATATCTAAATCAAGTCTAATGTTGACTACACAAGGCCTGACTGGTTTGAGAGAAAGGAAGATAAGATTATGAACAATCTGCTTTACAAGTACCAGGTAATCACTGTCTATTTCTTTAAGCAATTGTAACTGTGCCATTAATTTTCCTATAAGCGCATTCAACCACTCCTCTACTTTGTTAAGTTCCTTTGACTTGCACAGAACTATAAAACATATAATCTGCTCACAGATAATCAAGAGTTGCTTGTGTAGCTTCATTCCCATTATTTCCACTCTCATGAAAATAACCCACCTCATCCTTGCATGCTGCATTTTAGATCATTTCATAAACTCTATAATTAACTCTAGAGCTTCAGGTGTATAGTTGGCGCCATGATATGCCCTGATATATCTATTCACTGCATTTGCATTTCTATTCATATCACAACTATATCCAAGCTGCACCTGCAGATTCCCTGTATCAGCAACCATCTGAAATACACACATTTCATTTATACTTTAGTACAGTGCTACTAAATTTGAGCAGATGCCTGCAAATTAACCATATCTATATTTAACCCCACCACTCATCTGTCAGTTTGTTGTACTGTGGTGGCTTGTGTATTGCTGAGATGCTGGAAGCTATGCCACTAGTGTTTCAAATACCAGCGGGGTCACTCATGGTGGACAGGTTTCAGTGGACCATCCAGACAAAGATGAACTAGGAAGAAATGACTGGCGATCTACTTCTGAAAATTAGTCAATTGAAACTTTATGAATTGCAAAAAATACTGTCTGATATAGTGCTGAAGTTGTGCTCCTTAGGTTGGAAGGTACTATACAATAGCTGCAGCAATGGACTTAAACATACCAACAATTATGAAGACGGCATAAGACTGGGCAACATTTTGTTCCGTTATACATAAGATTGTTATAAGTCAGAGCCGTTTCAACCAACACGTTTCAACCAATGTTGTTAGATGTCACGCAAGAACCCCATCAATCATCTTTTGTCTCAATCTTGTATATTAATTTTGTTAAACTTGTTAGACTTAAAGCCCCACCACAGAAAAGTAGACACTAGAGAAGTAAATCAGGATGACAAAATATACAGGTTTCCGCTCCACCCACCAGTACCAACCCGTCTTGCATACAGCTATTTTGCATGGGCATCTGTATATTAATGTCTGATCAACAGTTCATTTTTAATTGATAGAATTTTCTGTTTTTCAACTAGCTTTGGACTAACTTAGGAGAAAGATGGCTAATGACTGATTGATGATCATTGCCCTCCCCACTCCAACAAACAAAATTTCTTATAGCTAACGTTATTTCTATAAAGGAACCCTGGTGGCGGAACAGTTAAGCACTTGGCTGCTAACTGAAAGACTGATGGTTCAAACGCACCCAGTGGCTCTGCAGGAGAAAGATCTGGTGATCTGCTTCCATAAAGATGACAGCCATGAAAACCCTATGGGGCAGTTCTACTCTGTCACATGGGGTGGCTATGAGTCAGAATAGACTTGATGGCACCCAACAACAACAACATTGTCATTCCAACAATTATCTGAGCTAGACTCCAAGCTGGATTTACCAGGAAGCCAATGAAGCTTAAGTTCAGGGCTCTCAATTTGTACAGACCTCTTCCAAGGCTCGGGGAGGGGGCTTAAAGGCTTGTATTTGTAATTTTATATTATTTTCCTTGAAGTGGGCCTCTCCAAATTGTCTAAGTGACAGGCCCCACAAATTCTGGATCCATCTATAACTGGGCCTACTGTAACTTATAGATCAACAATGGTACCTCTGTTGGAGGAGAAGAAAAGCCTAGTTTTGTGGGTACAATAAAGGAAGGAAGTCCTGACAGTCTACGTCTGAAAAATCTGCCACGGAAAATTCTGTGGAGCACAGTTCTACTCTGACATATATGGGGTCATTATGAGTCAGAATTGACTTGACAGTAACTGGTGGGTACAACTGCAAAACTAAAGCATTTCTTGTTAAACTTCACACTATGAATATTTAAGTTTATTTAGTGCCTTCCTTCTGATGGACACTAACATTTAGAGTGACCACGGGCCTCAGGGTTTCCCAGTTGCAAGTGTGAGAGAAGGTCTTACATTAGATCAAGAGCAAGTCAACAAGCCTTGTCTAGGAGCCTACCAGGCACCCAGGGCAGAGCTGTGGGTGTCCAAAAAAGTGGTCTTAAGCACAGGAGACACTCAAAAGTTGCTTGCTTATTTGAAGTGATGGATTGCTCCCCCAAGGCAAATAGATAAATGAGACAAAACTCTTTTGCCTCCAGAAAAAAAAAGAAAAACAGTAATTAAAACTTCTGCAGGGCTGTAAATATATGGGCAAGTACAGGTTTTTCTTTTAGGTACTGAATCTACTTCATTGCAAGTATGGAAGATTCATTCGTTGATTCATTAATTCATTTAATATACACTTATTGATTAATTACTATATGTACAATACTCTCTTCTGGATATTAGGGATACTGCAGTATATAAAATAGACAAAAATTCCTCCCCTTATGAGTCTTATATTCTATTGGAGAAACATAATAAGCAAGATAAATAAGTAAAATATACAGCATGTCAAATGGTGATGTGTGGAGGGAGAAAACTAAAGCAAGGATGGAAAGTGTATGTAATTTGAAATTAACCAGGAACTTCCATTAGAAGATACATTCGTGATGCATATCTTTATCACAGAAATACTATAAACAGAGGGAGAAGTAGTAATTGGAAGCCCAAGACTGCAGTCCAGGATTCTGGCTATGAGTCTGCCTAAAAAGCCATAAAAATCTCCCCGAAAGGCTCCATACTCACAAAAAGCACAAAATTTCACTCTTGAGTTTTTAGGGAGAGGCTTTGGGTTCTCTGGATAGAAGAAGTGGGCTCAGAAAGCAAATAATGGAGGTGTTATTGAAGGAAGCGACCTATCCATGTTTGGGAAGGGCAAACTCTAGATCCTAGTTGAAATCAGGGAGGAAATACCCAGGCTTTTCCAGTGTCTGTGGAAAGTAGGCAGGCCAAGACCCCTGGGATAGGGCAGGAGATCCCAAGCAGATCCCAGGCCAACTTCCACAAATAAAATCAGGTTTGCAAACAACCTGCCAAAGTCAGGCCCAGGCAAGAGCATCTTGTCTGGCCTCTTTGCAACAAAAAAAAAAGTTTCTGTCCACGCTCTTGCTAAATTTGGAATTCCTCTTAATGCAATAAGAAAGATTTCCATGCAATGATTAAAGAGAAATGGTCTAGCATGCAAATGCCTGGAGTGAATGTTTTAAGGCATAATCATTAAGTGACAGTTATAACCCGGAGTTGCCAGATTCCTGTGTATTTTGGTGAGGAGAGGGGGATAGGATTAAACCAGGCAGGAACCTACAGAAGAGCCTGGAGCAGGGAAGATCCACTCTGCAGACCACATGGCTTGGCAGGGTAGTACTTTGTTTCATGCTACTGACCCAGGAGAGAGCAGAGCTGGGCCTCCAGACGCACCCATACTGTAGCCCCACGAGCAGACAGGAAGCCTGGCGAGACTGATAAAAGCATGAGGCTCTATGACGCATTGTTGTTAGTTGCCATCAAATTGGCTCTGACTCATAGCAACCTCATGTATAACAGAGTGAAGCACTGCCCTGTCCTGAGCCATCCTCACACTCATTGTATGAGTGACTCCATTGTTTTGGCTATTATGTTGCCATCCATAAGGTTTTCATTGGCTCATTTTCAGAAGTAGATAGGCAGGCCTTTCTTCTTAGCCTGTCTTAGGCTGGAAGCTCTGCTGAAACCTGTCCACCATGAGTGACCCTGCTGGTATTTGAGGTATCAGTGGCAAAGCTGCCAGCATCACAGAAACACGCAAGTCACCACAGTATGTATGACAAACTGACAGATGGGCTATGGTGCATTCAGGTCAGAAATTCCAGATTCAAAGAGTGGATACAAAGTCCAGTTTGGGAGCTAACCTTTGTCTAGCATGCCTTTACTCTGAACACCTGTCAAGCCATCTGGGTCTAGCCCTTCCCTGGACAACACTGTGCTCTCTCTGCTGGCCAATAAGTCCAGATCTTCACCTTAGAATCCAACCTTCCTCAGCTTCCAATGAAGCAAACTCTTCTGCGGAGTTCTCACAGGCCAGTGGAATTTCCTGCTGGGCCAGCTCCACTGAGTGGCTGAGCCCCAGGGAAACACTGGTCCCCACTCCAAAAGAGGCTCCCTTTCTTACTGCCAATAGCCACTGAAACTGACCATTTGCAACTTGTTGCCTTAACAACAGAGTCGCAGGCACTGTCAAATCTATTCCCTTGTTTTCTTTTATTTCTAAAATTGAATCATATGGCTCCAGACCACATTATAAGCAACATCCACAACACCATAATAAAAAAGCAGTCTGGTTGCCCAGGAGTCAGGCTTTCCTCCACCTAGCAACACTGGCTGTGGTCAGTTAATGTCCACACTGTCCTCAGAAAGCACAGCCAGGGCTGGCTCATTATGACAGCTTTCTTCATGAGGCTATTTCAGCTGAGGGGAGAAGTATGGAGAGAGGCAGCAGAACAAGGTATGTTCAGACAGAGAGGAAGCTGTGCTGGTTTGGTTACTTTACCCTTCTGGCCCAGTATGCATGGACAACATGCCAAAGTCAGAAAACTATTCTCTAAAGCTCATTAGGAATACCTATGTTCATTGCAGCATTATTCACAATAGCAAAAAGATTGAAACAATCTAAGTGTCCATCAATGAATGAATGGATAAACACAGTGGTACATACAATGGAATATATACTAAACAACTATAAAGAATAATGAGTCCAAGAAGCATAACATGGGTGAATCTGGAGGACATTATTCTGAGTAAAATAAGTCAATCACAAAAGGACAAATATTGCACAATCACACTACTAAAAAAGTCAAGAATATATACACACATAGAAAGCAACGTTCTTTGATGGTTACCAAGGATGGGGGGGAGGGAGGGGGAATCACTTTCTAGATAGTAGACACTTGTTATTTTTGATGATGGGAAAGGCAGTACCTAATATGGGTGAAGTCTGCACAACTTAACCAAGGTAAATAAAGACATTAAGAAGTACAGAAGAAAAAGGGACAATATCGGTAAATGTAACATACATAATTTTGCAACAACAGTAGTAACCAAAAAAATATGTGTGTGGTTACATAGGTAGATAAGTATGAATATATGTGTATAGGAAGGCATATGTGAATACATGCACATGCATATATATAGGTGTATCTGTAGGCATATGTACGTATATGCTTGTGTGTGCTGCATATATACCCATATATATAATAAAGCACATAGACGGCACAGTTACGGAGACTTCCTAGACACAGCCAAACAACTTTTGGGATTGGTTTACTGAGTTAAAAGGCTTAGGACCATAGTCTCGTGGGACAACTTAGTCAACTGGCATAATATAGTTCATAAAGATAATGTTCTACATCCTAGTTTGGTGAGCAGCATCTGGGGTCTTAAAAGCTTGTGAGCATCCAAGATACAACTATTGATCTCTACTTGTCTAGAGCAAAAAAGAATGAAGGCAAACAAAGACTCAAATAAGAAACTAGTCCACAGGACTAATAGCCCACACGAACCATGGCCTCTGCTAACCTGAGACCAGAAGAACTAGATAGTGCCCGGCCACCACTACCAACATTCTGACCAGGGACATAACACAATAGAATTGTAGGACCCAGATAGAATGGGAGAAAAATGTAGAACAAAATTCAAATTCATAAAAAAGGCCAGACCTACTGGACCAATAGAGACCAGAGGAACCCCAAAACGACTGCCCTAAGATACCCTTTGAACTTGGAACTGAAGCTACTTCTGGAGGTCACCTTTCAGCCAAGTAATAGATCGGCTTATAAAATAAACAATATCACTCGTGAGTAAGGTGTTCCCTTAAACAGTCAACTGTATGAGACCAAATGGTCAACATTTACCCAAAAGCAAAGATGAGAAGGCAAGGAGGGGAAGGGAAGCTAGACCAATGGAAACAGAACAAACAGAATGGAAATAATGAGATTGTTGACACACTGTAAAAATTGTAACCAATCTCACAATAATCTGTATAAAAATTATTAAATAGGAACCCAATTTGCTGTTTAAACTTTCACCTAAAACACAATAAAATATTTTTTAAAATAAAATAAAGCCCATTAGGAGTCCCTGGGTAGTGTAAATGGTTAAATGCCTGGCTACTAACTGAAAGGTTGGAAGTTCGAGTCCACCCAGAGGCACCTTGGAAGAAAGACGTAGAGATCTACTTCCAAAAAGTCAGCCATTAACTATCCTATGGAGCATAGTTCTGCTCTGACACACATGGGGTCGCCATGAGTTGGCATACTCAATGGCAACTGGAAAAGCTCATTAGAATGTTTAATTTTCATTGCAATTGCAAGCGAGAAGGAAGATTCTCCTACCCAGCTTCCAGCAAAAGGAGAAATGGGCTCATCCCGAATTAAAACTAAAAACTATTTCCCCACACAAACCATACTTAAATTATGAAATCCGTGAGGAAGCTGTTGTACTTCACTTTTTCCAAAGACAGATAGTTTGTGAGTGAGAATGGAAGACAGGAGAAGGTCTTAGGGAATCACAACCTACAACCAACCCTTTTGAAATATCACAAAGATTTCTTCATTATTTCACTACACAAATACACACAATATCCACTGTTACGGAATGCAGTCAATAATACAAGTCAACTGGATTGACAAGGCATCAGATTATTGTCATTCCAGGCCATTTGCTGTCAGGCTGATGGTACTTTTGGAGAAGGTTTTAGGAATATTTTGGGAGAGGAGAACACCCCGATTTGCCTGATCACATTGAATGCAGCATTTGTGGCAAAATGCCGAAGAAGTGGAAGGTGGTCAATCTGCAGTGATTTCCATTCAGATGGAATACATGTAATTCCTATAGTAGTTCCTGCTCATTATAAAACATCTCTCTTTGTTCTTACTTCAATTTAGAAAGAAATTCACACAGATAGTACCTACTGGCTACTATTGTAAATATAGGTTCATAGGCTTTGGAAATTGATGCTTTTGTGGGATGAACAATGACTAATCAACAAAATACACATTACTCTCAACTCTACAAATCATGATGATCAGAACCAATAGGGTTAGTTTAAGTGAGCACCCTCACAGCAACAAGGCTACTTAAGCTACTTACTGATTTATATTAATATAATATCCTCTTTGCACATGAGAGGACACATATTCATTACTATAATTTCCATCTATTAAAATACCGTGCCTTTATTTTAAATACTTCTCCTTTACTCTGAAAACTAACTGACAGCAACTCAGAAAGCATTGTGTAGCCACTGGAAATTAATTATGGGTCAGCTAAAGCAATAGTCCTCCCTTCTCTCCTCCCTCTACAGGCCCTTCCTCCTACCTAGCATATGCTTTTGGCAAGGTACGCAATCAAAACGGAAACATCTATTCCCAGTAATTTGGTTAAAATGATTAAAGAACGCCACAAAACAATATGGGAAAAATAACACCTCCTTCTCTGATACAGAATTTTTCAAAAATGCAACCCACGTGCCACTATGTGAGAATCACCTTATTTAAAAAACAGTCTCACTCCATCCAGACACACTGACTTAGGTTGGGAATGGGGTATCTGCATTCTTAATAAGCTGCTCAGTGCACCATCAAAACCCTGGCAGTCAAGGAGCCCTGCTTTAACGTAAATCATCGTGTGTCTGTACATAGCTGCTCCCCCCACTCACCTGGTGGACTCCCGTGTCCTGCTGCAGCTGTGGCAATTGCAAAAGCAGAAGCAGGCGAGACAGAGCAGTGGGCATTGTCAGCAGTCTGTCCTGATTATTTAAAAAAGAAAATGGAATGGTGAGGTCAGTGGATAATATTCTGTAACGAAAATTCTCATTTTCTTTCCTGCATTGGATGAAGGCTTGAGCCATATGCCCTGTATTGTCCCTGTTAACAGGGAAATAGCAAGATTCTTCATCAGCAACTCTACTCTATCCCCAAGAACAGGGAAACATGTTCACAACATCTTGTACAAGAATGTTCACAGCAGCATTATTCACAATGGCCAAAAAGTGAAAACAACTGATAAACGGATAAACCAAAAGTAGTATATCCATGCAATGGAATATTATTCAGTCATAAAAGGGAATGAAGTACTGATACATGCTGTGACATAAATGGACTTCTAAAACATTACGCTAAGTGAAAGAAACCAGACACAAAAGGCCGCATATGGCATGCTTCTGTTTATATGAAATGCCTAAAACAGACAAATCCACAGAGACAGAAAGTGGATTAGTGGTTGCCAAGGTTGGTGGGGCAGGGGGAGGAGGAATAGAAGGAGGGGAGGTGAAAATGGGGAGCTTCTGTTAATGGGTACAGGGTTTCTTTTTGGGGTAATTAAATTGTTCTGGAATTAGACCGAGGTGATGGTTGCACGGCTTTGTGAATATACTAAACAACACTTAAAAGGGTAGTTTTATGGTACATGACTTATATCTCAATAAAGAAAGATTTTTTTTTAAAGAGCCTACATCAGTTACTGATAGAATTTCCTTCTTATAACACTTTTAAAGACGGGAAGGGGTTAAGTGTGGCCCTTCTAAACTCCAAACGGTGCACTGAGCAATCTTTCACTGTCCCTTTCACTCCTCAGACTGTGCTGAACACACAGCATCTGGGATGCTGATGCCAACCTCACTGTTTATCCTCACTCAGGCTTTTAGTGAAAACAGTTCCCTGTGATTCTGGCCTGAAGGGTATGTATTAGCTTGCCCCTAAGTTATGCAGTCATCCTTAAGTTAAATAAATACAGGAGAAAGCAAAGAGCTGCTTAAGGTGCCCATGTGTGAAAGCCCACAACAGCTCTACCCTATCCTTACGCAGTAGTCTTAAAATATTTCTGGAACAAAGTGACAAGTAGACAGATGAACGGGCAAAATTTTAGTTAGACAGGGAGATAATATATGATGCTGTCCCAGTTTGGACCCTCCATATAATCACGGATTTCAACCTCCTTCCTGTGTTCCTATGTCTCTGTGATTTTAGTCATACCAAGGAAGAAACAAAGGATTTAGCTAATCCACCACAGAATTTCCAAATACTCCTTACATAAATTTAAAAACTTATATATGAATATAAATATATGGAAAGTGTTTCAGAGGCCAAAAAAGCAGAGCCTGAATTATTGTAACAGAGTGAACAGTACTTCATTCTTGCCTTAGTAGAGTTTTGCTTCCATGGGCTCTGGCCCCAAATTTTTCCGGGCTACAATGAACTCAAGGAGGTCTGTCCTACATGACAATAGTCAAGTAAATTGGCAGGGCCTGGATTGACAGGCTCTAAGAATAGAAGAGAGATTTACTAATACGATAGCCATCTTATGACAAGCCAGGAAAGTCTAGCTTGTCACCTCCGTTTATCAGAACCACCCAAATGGCAGGTTGGCCCCTAAGAGACCAGGAATCTGAAATCAATCCAATCCCCAAAGGGTTAATATCCATCAAGGCAAATTCTCTATCCACAGCCTGACCCAAGCTAGCTGCTCTCATGCTGATGATGGGAATGGCAGCAGCTTCCACCAAGTGGCTAAGACCACACATGAACGACCATTTGGAGCCATGCACTCTCCTTGATATCGTATTTTGCTGAACTGCCTTACTTGAAAACATGAATATAAGAGTCAGAAGTGCCTTTGCATTCTACTTGGGTTACTTGGGGTGAATCTGGTTTCATAATTATGGTTTTCCCTTCTGACTTGAAATAATTGGCTTGAGAAAAAAAAAAATAAACAAAGACAATTGTTATTTTATTTGGATATATTTATTTGAGCAATGGGGAAAATGGAGTAATAAAAGATTTCTACCTTTGCTCTGATGGTTTTCCCACCAACTGGAGAAAGCTTGATGTGTTCTAAAACAAATTATGGGTAATCCTTTACAATTTTCTTAACCAGAGAGAGAAAAATTATACCTGTTTCTGCCGCAAGCAATAATGACTGGGGTCCCATGCTACAAAAAAAAACCAAACCCATTGCTATCGAGTCAATTCCAACTCATAGTGACCCAATAGGACAGAGTAGAACTGCCCCATAGGGTTTCCAAGAAGCGGCTGGTGGATTTGAACTGCTGGCCTTTTGGTTAGCAGCTGTAGCTCTTAACCACTGTGCCAGTAGGGCTCCATTAGGTCCCCTGAAACTGATGCGTCCCAGATAAGCATAATTAATACAGACTATACTGGGATACACAGTAAGGTATCAGAGGTCTGGGAACATTTTGGTAAAACCAGTATTGAGATTCTTCATCTAGCAATCATCTAAGGACAAGCCCCTTGATTCATGTTACTCCACATGAAGCACAATGCAACCCAGGGCCCAAATAAATATTGGTGATTCTGATGACATATTCTGTAATCATCTATTTTTTCCATCAATATATACAGTAATATTATTTCTTACAATTGATTTTTACAACTGAAACTAAATATAGGGAGGCAAAGGAAATATCCAGAAATTAGAAATCATTTCTCACTTTGATTTTTCTTAGTCCCTTTCCGAGTTCTCACCTCCAGGCTGCCGATAGCGGAGGTGCCTAGGAGTCGAGGGGGATCTGCAGGGTGAAAGTTCTGTGGCATCTGCTGCTGGGGAGCTTTCCATTCCTGCTCGGTCCACTGGTGCAGACTCGAGGACTGCTGCTTTAAAACACCATGAATTTTAATTCAAGACCTTCTTGTCAGTTTCATGCATAGAAACAGAAAAGTTTGTTATGGATGACGAGCATTTCATATTAGTCCACATTTTTAAAGGGCCTTAATATGAAATCAAGTCATTCCTCTTGGCAGAATGCTAATAACACTAAATCTAAATAGGAATCTTTCTAACCCTACTTGCAGACCCTGCTGATCCTGGTTGACGCTGATCCTGGTTGACCCTGGCTCTCCCTGCCCAGTCTCTCTGTCCAATACAGCAGCAGATGTTGAAGAGAACACGGAGAATGCAGTGGGTCCTCCGCCCTCCAGAACTGGATGGGGAAAGGGGAACTTCCCAGATTATAAATCAGACTGGGATCAAAATTGAGACTTCACTAGTTCTTTGCTTGGGTTGCTCCCTTAAGCCAATCAAAGTCTGGATCTCTACTAATGTGGTCCCCCCAAGAAGCTCTAGGACCCTTAGATCTTAGAGGTACACCGTTCAAAATGGTAGCACTAGCCAAATGTGGCTATGAAAAGTTTAAACTTAAATTGTTTTTGTTAGGTGCCATCGAGTCGGTTCCAATTCATAGAGACCCTATGTACAACAGAACGAAACACCACCCTATACTGTGCCTCCTCACAATCGTTACACTATTTGAGCCCATTGTTGCAGTCACTGTGTCAATCCATTTCATTGAGGGTCTTCCTCTTTTCTGCTGACCTTCTACTTTACCAAGCATGATATCCTTCTCCAAGGACTAAAGTTAAATTAATATTTCAGTTCCTCACTTGAACTAGCCACATTTCTAGTGCTCAGTAGCCACATGTGGCTAGTGACTACAGTATTGGACAGCACAGATTATAAAGCATTTCCATCCTCCCAGAAAGTTCTACTGGATAGCCCTGATCTAGAGCTAAAGATGAGCAGGAAGCAAGTGGAAATTTTTACAATGAACTGTTGAGAGGGTTTGAGATAATTTTGCCCTCTTCACTGCAACTAACATCCCGAGAATAAAAGACACTTCATTCTAGGGTCACATTTAGGCTACTACTGATGACATTTCCATACTCCTCCCACAGGCTTGGGTAGCGTAAATGGCTAAGCAAGGGACTACTAACCAAAAGATTGGCAGTTTGAACCTACCCACAGGTACCTTGAAAAAAAAGCCCTGGTAATCTGCTTCTGAAAGGTCACAGCTTTGAAAACCCTACGCAGCAGTTCCATTCTGAACATATGGGGTTGCCATAAGGTGGGATCGACTCGACAACAACTAACAACGACCCACTGGCTTAATAATCAGGTAACACTGCAACTTTGTGTATGTCATTTCAAGGACAGGCACTAAATGAATTTCAGAAACTTCCAACAATTCTTCCATCTCTTTTTCCTCAGACTTATCGTCAGCTCCCACTGGTAAAAGTTTGCTGTCACTTCGGCTAATTTTACATTATACTTCAGCAGAACTACTCCAACCGACTCCCTTTGCCAACCCGTTTGAAATTTCACTCAACAAAATTTACAAAATCCCTAATGACTTCACATAAAGCCATTTTTACACTCACATGTGATTGACTCTTAGAAATGTGGCCACAGTTCCGCTATTTTGAAACACAAAAAGGCCAGGGAAGGAAAATGGCTAGCATTTTTCCTTGAATGACATAATTACAGTAAAGTTGGCAGTAAGGCAAGATGCAGACAAAACACCAGCTCTCAGCTGTTAGTTTTATTGTTTTCTAAATAGCTTCCTCAAAATTCAGTAATGGAAGGCATCTGCTCTGCAAAGAGCAAGCAGAATATCAAATGCATTTCTTTGGTTTGATTCAACCATTCATTCATCTGAGGCAAATGAAATCGTTAGTCAGCAACTACACTGAATGCAAAAAACTTTCCAGTGAGAGAGCTGGACAAGATCGGAATATCCATTGAAAGAATAGGCAAGAAAGAATAACACTGTAAGCTAATAGGTACCTACAAAAAGGAGAAAAATCGTGCCTGGATGGTGAGGAGAAACAGCATTTGCTCCTGGCATGTTCACTTTTGATCAAGCTCCATGCAAACAGCTTTGCTTGCAGGAGTGGGCAGATGTGGGCTCCAAACAAATGCTAAAATTGGGAGCACTTTCAGCCCACAGGCAGACAATTTTCAAACCAAGAGCACAGACACAGATACTAGTAATATCAGCAAAGCTGAGCTAAGTTACACAACCATGGCCTAAGTGAACGTTGATTGCTGTTGGTTTTATTTTCATTGAAAACCCCATTGGGTGGAAGCTGGTTGCATCTGAGTCAGGCTAACTCTTGTACTTTTTAAAAGCACCCAAGGTAGAAACAGGTGGAGACTTCCTGGTAGGAAAAGGGGAGGGGACGCTAGTGAATACTGGTGAGCCTGGTACAAATTTGGGGACTGGGTTAGAGGGAAATGAAATTCCATTGTCTTTCTTCCATGCAGGAGACACAAATCCAATTTCTGGCCAATGCACCCCATGTGCAGCCACCACCTATCTGTCAGTGGAGCCTTGTGTGTTGCTGTGATGCTGAACAGGTTTCAGCAGAGCTTTCAGACTAAGACAGCCTGGGAAAAAAGGCCTGGTGATCTACTTCTGAAAATCTGCCAATGAAAACCTTATGGATTACAATGGCCCAATCTGCAACTGATGATGGGGATGCCTCAGGACCAACGAGCATTTGGTTCCACTGTGCATGGGGTCACCACGAGTTGGGGGCTGACTTGGCAGTAGCTAACAACAATAAAGTCTTTCCCTAGGAAGTTCATAGTCTCACTCATTTTAAGAAATATTTCGTATTTCTCTGTTTTCCCTTCACTTCACTTTAAGTTCTCTCCCCAGAAAAATACTTCAAGGCTGGCAATATAATTGCAATGACAATAAAGTTGGACAAAGGTCACTGGTATTTTTTAAATAATGTGCTCTGAAGCTATCTAGTTAGACAGTGTGAGAGAGACCTTTGGCCTCAGTAAGGACCTAATGGGTGAAGCTGGTATTATACAATAAGATTGTGTGCAGTTTTATCCTGAAGTGAAAAGCAGAAAATGTATGAACTCTTGGCACAGGAATCTAACTCTAAATCAACATTTTGGGGAAAATTCAGTGAGAAACAGATAGATTAAGCCCTCAAGTTTAGCTAATCCTCTAGTGTAAGAGAGACCCTAGTATTTCTGCCATGCTT
This sequence comes from Dugong dugon, assembly GCA_030035585.1. Lineage (NCBI taxonomy): Eukaryota > Metazoa > Chordata > Mammalia > Sirenia > Dugongidae > Dugong > Dugong dugon. The sequence continues at coordinate 85,766,655 of CM057460.1, read as the reverse complement.
TTATTCACAAGTTCTCTCCATCTGTTGGTCCCAGGCCATAAATGATCAATGCTATCATCATATGACAAGGCTCTCCAGCTGCCTCTGTGACCACAATGATTCCACCTCTGCCCAACATCTGCAATGCCAGGTTTTTGAAGTCTTTGTCAGTATCCTTTCCTGGGCACTTGATCCAGACCCTCTCATTTCCCTTGGTCTCTCTCAGTCTTACCTTATTCCAGCTTATTTCTCCAGGAAAAACTTCCTGGTTCCCACCACAGTGACCACACCTCCATCCAAGCAGGTTTTATGACATGGCACTGGACATCACCTAACCATCACTATACACTGTGGGCCTGGGCTTTGAAGACCCAGAGTTAGGGAACTTGGTGAGCAATGTGGAACACTCCCTGTGCAATACATGGAAAAATTAATTATAGTGGGCAATTGGTAGCTCGAGCAGGGATCTCTAGAACCATGAGTTGGAATTGACTCAGCAGCAACTAACAACAACAAAACTATGACACGTTTAGACTGCTGTAATGCAGAAAGGAACAGACTTTACTTTTGCCTTTTTATTAAAGAAAAAAATATTCCACACTACTAGGCTTTGAGGGCAGTGGTAGTTAAGTGGCAGAATTTTGGCCGTCCTGGTGGGAGACCCTGGTCTGATTCCTGGCCAACAAACCTCATGTGCAGCTACCGCCTGTCTGTCAGTAGAGGCTTACATGTTGTTGTGATGGTGAACAGGTTGCAACAGAGCTTCCAGACTAAGACTGACTAGGAAAAAGGCCTGGCAAACTATTTCTGAAATTAGCCAATGAAACCCCCATGGATCACAAAGGCCCGACTCGCAACTGATCATGGGGATGGCACAGGGTGGGGCAGTGTTTTGTTCCATTGTGCATGGGGTCCCTATGAGTCAGGGGCAGACTCAATGGCAGTTAACAACAACTCTTAATTAGGTAACAACACTTTAAGTAGGCTTTGGCCAAATTAAAATGCAATCTCTAGGAAATTACAGAAAAAAGAAAGATTCCTTAGGAGAGTTTTCCCCCTTTTTTTTTTTTTTTTTTTTTTTGTAAGTTAACTCAATGCTAGAAAGCCCTAAGAAGACTAGTAACAAGGTCAGCTCTACAGGGCTGTCCATGGTTTCAAAACTGGACAAAGACTGTCACCTGCTCTCAGAAATGACTTTCACTACTGAGGTCACTAACCCATTGATCCATTCTTCTTGGCCTGTGCCAAATGACACTCTGATTTGGCTCAATGATATATGACTTCTCCTACTTTTCACCTTCCAGAACACTATCGGTATCTCTTGTATTAGAGTCCTTCTACCCTTATAGTTGCTTTGTGTCTATCTTAACCACATAACTAGGTTATAAAGGGAAAGGACACCATCTTATTTGCCTTTATGGCCCATGCAGCACTGAGCACAGTGCCCCACACAGAGAAGGTGCTCATTCAACAACTCTTGAACAGGCCTGACTGTGTTCCCATCTCAGGCCCAGGGGCAAGCAAATCAAAGCCTTGGAGTCACTGGTGTTTGAAGCTAAAATGCTTGTTCCTAAAGCTCTCCTAACTCAAAATAACATAAGAATCCAGACTTCCCCAGATCTGTCTTCTCCTGTGATTAATAGCTTGTACTTTACAGGCTACCCAGTCCCAGAGGGTGTATTCCAGATAAGCTTCTCTAAATCACTTCCTCCAGGGAGGATCAAACCCCAGATGCACTTGTCAGCTGGGCACTGCCTCATTATTCCAGAGAAGAATCCATCATGATTCTGCTGAAGCTTGTTCTAATGACTTTTTAATTATCTTCCCCGTTTCCTCTTCCTTAATTGCTAACTTGTCAATTTAGAGAATTTCTTGTTAAATAAATAGGGTGCTACTTTTGAGGATGACAACTACTCCAGTTAAAATTCCATGAAGTACTTTATTCAGGAAGCATATTTCAGTGATCTAAGCTATAAAGTACATGGAAACTTCAAGGAGGTAGAAACGTGAGGGTCTATGCTTCCATCTGGGTGACTCCCCTTGAAATGTGGGCACTTTGTTTTATTTATTGTCCAATTTTGATTATATTATCAATCATAATAAAAAAAAATTTTTTTAAGGTGCTTGCTAATTTGGCTGTAAAACCATTTTGTTTTAATGGCAGAACACTGGACTTTAAAGCAACAAGGTTTACCTCTTCCAACCCCCATACTGTACCAAACTGAGGAAGGTGAGGCGATGTGCCAGAAGGCCTACAATTAGTTCACTGAATGTTCTGCTTGATTCAGTCATTTAACAAATATTTACTACCTGCCAGGTACTAGCCTAGGCACTAAGGGTACAGGGATGAACCAGACAGACAAGGTAGCTGATTTCATGGAGCTTACACGGGGAAAGACTGTCTAGGGCAGAGGGAAGAACAAGTGCAAAGGCCTGAGGCAGGACTGACCTTGATGTTTCTGAGAATCAAAAAGGAAACCAACTTGATGAGCTTAGTAGATGAGGGAACATGGTAAGAGAGGGACTGGAGAGGGAGACAGGATCTAAGTACCAGAGGGCCTTGAAGACCTAGGGATGGAGGATATATTTTAAGTGTGATGGGAAGTCATTAGAGAAAACAAGCAGGAAATGATGTGATCTGATTCACATTTTTAAAAACAATCCTGGCTGCAGCATGGAGAATGAAAACTGACCCCAAATCGGTTTTTCTCCCTATATCTCTGTTGTAATATGGAGTGCTGCCTTAGTAACTAAACTGAAGAACCCATCTTAATGCTTTCAAGCAAGGTCATCCTCAGCAGAGGAAAGGCTGCAAGCAGTACAAATGCTTAAAGTGGGCACTGGAGAAAGAAAAGGCCTGAGGCACGAGCTCATGGATGAGGGTGCCCTATGCAAAGTGTCTTTAGCCAACCAGCTTTGACCAAGTTCCAAGAAAAAACTTCTAGTAATATTGTTTGAATATACTATTCTTCACTACAGAACTGACTGCAATTAGCTTTTTAGTGTACAAGGCATAAGAACAGCTAACCTTGCTCTTGGTTCCACAAGGGCTAGAGGGAACTGCAGGAATTTTCTCTTCTAACTAGCCAACGTATCCATTCTACTTTCTGTACAGGTGTATGAAAATTACAAAGAAAGGGAGTTGGGGTTCCAGAAGGAATGATGGGGAAGCAGGTGGCCAGTAAATGCAGGGTGTGGCAGCTGGATAATACCTCTTTGAATACTTCGTTTTAGCTTGTTACACAGGTCCACGCGGGGGTTATCTACATTCTCTTTTACAGATCCCGGGCTTTGTTCTGGAGAAGAAAGGCCTCTGCTAAGATCCAACGGTACTTTACCAGTGTGTGGCGGTGGGGATGCAGCAGGGCTATGCGTGGTGGTAGGACTGCTGGATGCCGAGGAAGTGGTCAGGTCCAAAGCTCCTATCCTTGAGTTCAAGGGAGAAGTCAAGGACAGCTTTCTGGCTCTCACAGGGGAGGAGGTTCTAGACATAGCCAGTGGCGGTGGGGAAGAGAATTTTCGACACAGACGTGGGGATTTTCCATCCACCAAATGTTCACCTCTGTTGTTCTGGCTGGTAGCAAAAAACAATTCCAATGACCTAAAAGTAAGAGCAAAACCTATTAACAGATTGTAGCCAAGTGAAAATGACACCTACAATATCCTTCAAGGACATGCTCCCTACATTGAAAAGCTACAGTCTTATGGCACTTATGTTGCTGGACCTTCCTCAGTCTAAACGCTACGTGTTATAATGGGGGTGGTGATGGTTCAATGGCAGAATTCTCACCATGCGGGAGACCGGGATTCAATTCCCAGCCAATGCACCTCATGCACAGCCACCACTTGTCTGTCAGTGGCAGCTTGCATGTTGCTATTATGCTGAGCAAGTTTCAGTGGAGCTTCCAGACTACGATGAACAAGGAAGAAAGGCCTGGAGATCTACATCTGAAAATCAGCCAGTGAAAACTCTATGGATAACAATGGTCCAGTTCCCAACTGATCATGGGAATGGTGCAGGACTGACGGGGCAGTGTTTTGTTCTGTTGTACACTGGGAACCCAGAGGTCAAGAGATGGACTTGACAGCAGCTAACAACAACAAATGCTACATATATACCATGTCCTTGCCAAAGGAACACAAGACACTTTCTAAATATTATCTGATTCCTTACTACTAAACTGTGGTCTGAAAACCAACCAGGAACTTGTTGGAAATGCACAACTCAGGCCCAAGACCGCTGAATTTAACAAGACCTGTAATTTAACAAGAGCCCCAGGTATTTCTTATTGAATGCATATTAAAGTTTAAAAAGTACTGGTCTACTCAATTGTTTAAAAAAAATAAAAAATAGAAAAGCCTGAAGCAATAGAGTTGACACAGGAGCCACTAGGGTCACACTTTAATGACAGGCAAATCCCAGACATACCTCACAGGGATGGAGGTGAAAGGCCTCTTGTATATGTCAGAAAGCTTCGCCAGCACCACAGCTGCAGTAGTGAAAATCCGGTATGTGTGCAGAAAAGTGTTGAGGAAATCTATACTAAGAAACCTCAAGTCTGTCAGCCTCTCCAAGAGGCGCTCCACGCTGGCATAACGGATCTGGGGAACCTTGCAGGAGTTGAGTGTTTTACTGAAGCAAATGTCAGTGTCGTCTTTATGTAGTCGTGCATCAGACCTACACGCAAAGCAGGAACATGATAACCAAACCAGCATGAGGCTTCCTCTTCAGCCACTGAGAATTTCAGTATTTGTAAAAAAAATACTTGTGTGTGGGCTTTCCATTGCGTTTTATAAGAGATGGATAAATACGTACATTTATATTGTGTACAGATATATACAACAAGGTGGGTCTATTTGAAAAGTACGCCATTACAGTATACCAAAACCAAACCTGTTGCCGTCGAGTAGGTTCTGACTCACAGTGACCCTACAGGACAGAGTAAAACCGCCCCATAGGGGTTCCAAGGGGTGGCTGGTGGATTCAAACGGCCAACCTTTTGGTTAGTAGCTGAGCTCTTAACCACTGTGCCATCAGGGCTCCCATTATAGTATAGGAAGGCCAAAATTAATTGTAGAGGAGGTAATAATGATTTATTTCACCCTGCGGATTCCTTCTCTTTAGTTCAATCATATTTTTATGAGGGAAGTGAAGTCTTAAGTCCAACGGTTTATTTAGGAAAGGAAAAGAGCATTGCTATGCCCTTAAACAAAACCCGAATGGGAACATCAGAAGTGAGCTTAAAAAATAATAGGTGAAATACAGGCAGTGAACCCTTCCTGAGATTGTGCTTGAACAGGCACACCCCCACCCCGACTGCCACCCTGTGTACTCTGCTTATGATTCTTTAAAACCTCCTGTTTGACCTCCCAACCTCTCTTCCTGAGGCATCTCCACTAGAAGCCTGTGGCACCCTCTCCAGCTGGATAACCAAAGCGGGAGGAAGCTGCTCACAGGCTGGGGGATGCACACAGGCACGCTCGGAATCCACAGCCACTGGAGCACATCTGTTACCGAGGGTAAAAGAGGATGGCAAAGGGGAAAAACTTGTAAGAGGAAAGGCTTGTGAGCAGAGGCTGAAGCCACGTGAAGCCCAAAGAATTGCTCAGCCTTCACCACGACCGCCTGTAGCCTTCACTTTCCCTCCTGAAATCCCTTGTTCCCCTTCACTGCAGTGTCTAGAACAGGCAGTCAATGACGTGAAGTCCTGGATTTCGCCCCTTGGTTAAAGGATGAGCTACAGGGCCAATGATTTCCAGCGAGGCGGCTGCTTGCTAAGCGCCAGTGGCTTGTTGTTGAGTGTCCCTAATTAGCTCTTTCAGCACTCAGAGGGATTTTAAATTATATATTTCTTTTCTTTTGGATAAAATGGAATCAATAGCTTTCTTAGCTTGCTCTTGGAAACTTCCCACCCCAAAGTATATTCAGTGCAAGTGAAAGTACTTCATTTGCAGGCCTGAAAGGGCATTATTTTTTTTTTAAATTTTTTTATTGTTGTAGTTTAAACGAAGTTTACATTTCAAGTTAGTCTCCCATACATTGCTTTATGTGACCCTAATTGCTCTCCCCTTACTGTGACAGCACACTCCTCCTTTCCATCCCTGATTCCCCAAGTCCATTCAACCAGCTCTCTGCCTTTCCATCTCACTTCTGGACAGAAGCTGTCCACCTAGTCTCTTTTATCTACTTGAGCTACAAGGCACACTCCTCACTTTATGTCCCACTGTCCTGTCCAATCCCTGTCTGAAGAGTTGGCCTCAGAAATTGTTTTAGTTCTGGGCTGATAGAGAATTCGGCGGCCATGCTTTCCAAGATTCCTCCAGTCTCAGTCAGACCATTAAGTCTGGTCTTCTTACTAGAATTTGAGTTCTGCACCCCACCTTTCTCCTGCTCCATCAGGGAATCTCTGTTGTGTTCCCTGTCAGGGTGATCACTGGTGGTAGCCAGGCACCATCTAGTTCTTCTGGTCTCAGGCTAATGAAGTCTCTGGTTTATGTGGCCCATTCTGTCTCTTGGGCTAATACCTTCCCTGTGTCTTTGGTGTTCTTCATTCTCCTTTACTCCAGGTGGTTGGGACCAACTGATGCATCTTAGATGGCCACTTGCAAGCTTTTAAGACCCCAGATGCCACTCACCGAAGTAGGATGCAGAACACTTTCTTAATAAGTTTTGTTATGCCAGTTGACCTAGATGTCCCCTGAAAGCATGGTCCCCAGATCCCTACCCCTGCTACTCTGTCCCTCAGAGTGTTTGATTGTATTCAGGAAACTTCTTAGCTTTGGTTTAGTCCAGTTGTGCTGATTTCCCCTGTAGTGTGTGCTGTCCTTCCCTTCACCTAAGATAATACTTGTCTACTATCTAGTTAGTGAATAACCCTCACCCACCCTCCCCACCCTCATAACCATCAAAAAATGTTGTCTTCTGTGTTTAAACCTTTTCTTGAGTTCTTATAATAGTGGCCTTATACAATATTTGTCTTTCTGTGACTGACTAAATTCACTCAGCAAAATGACCTCAGCTTCCTCCATGTTACAAGATGTTTCACGGCTTCATCGTTGTTCTTTACTGTTGCATAGTATTCCATTGTGTGGATATACCATAATTTGTTTATCCATTTGTGCATTGATGGGCTCCTAGGTTGTTTCCATCTTTTTGCTATTGTGAACAGTGCTGCAATGAACATGGGTGTGCATATATCTATTTGTGTGATGGCTCTTATTTCTCTAGGATATAGTCCAAGGAGAAGGATAGCTGGATCGTATGGTACTTCTATTTCTAGCTTTTTAAGGAAGCGCCAAACTGATTTCCAAAGCGCTTGTACCATTTTACATTCCCAGCAACAGTGTATAAGTGTTCCAGTCCACAACCTCTCCAGCATTTATTGTTTTGCGTTTTTTGCATTAATGCTAGCCTTGTTGGGGTGAGATGATATCTCATTATAGTTTTGATCTGCATTTCTCTAATGGCTAATGATTGTGAGCATTTCTTCATGTGTCTGTTAGCTGCCTGAATACGTTTAAAGAGCATTTTAAATGAGCAGCTTACCCCTGCCAGGGAACTGCTAAGGGTGACCTCTTATTTTCAGTCCCATTACTGGTCTCAGAAATATACAAGTGTATCTTTTGAGATTCTTGAAAATAGCATGGCTCTTTCTGTCACTCACTATGTGACCCTCAGCCAAGTTGACTTTTCTGGTTCTTAATTTTCTTATTTGTAAAATGAACAGATTAAAAATATCTTAGAAAATTCCATGAATATATCAGACAGTACAGAAGACTGAATGAGGTAATCAAGTTTTCCCCCATGATTTCCCCCCTGGAGATCTCTATTTTCTAAGAAATTGATGTCAAAACAAGCCTTAGACTATATACATAAAATGTAAAACACGTTTAGACACGATTTCAAGGGATATTTTATCTAATAAACGTCATGATTTAACATCCTAATTGTGGTTTTGAGCTTTGCATCTTCTGACTGTAATTAGTTTAATCAAAACACAAGGGAAAACAAAAAACAAAAACACTTTGTAGCCAACATAAAATTAAAACTGACTAATTACTCCCACTGTCCCTCAAAATTATGATTACATTTTCATTTTAAATGAAAAGAAGAAATTAAATATTATGAAATTATTTAATTTTCTTTTATTTTACTGAACAGGATCTCATTTTATTTCCTAAGGGACTCTTGGGAAAGAGATAATGCAGTTCTTATCTCCTATGATAATAGCAACTCCTTTTTGGAAAACACTTAAAAAGCAATCCTGAGACATCAAACCTTAATCTCCTATAATAATTAGTAAGTTTTAAAAGGAAGAGAGTGCTTGCAAAGTGATTCCATGCCAGTAACAAGACATAATTAAGACTGGGTAATTCTTTCAATTCTGCAAAATGTAGTGATTTTTATTTATTTATTTATTTATTTGTGATCTGCAGTCAGGGAGATGCACAGGGAGCCAGGAATACAACATTTAGGGTAAGATGAGGCCGTGGAGAGGGCCATGGGAAGGCATCCGTTGCCATCTAGTCAATTACAACGTAGAGCCTATAGGACAGAGTAGAACTACTCCATACGGTTTCCAAAGAGCGGCTGGTGGATTCAAACTGCTGACCTTTTGGTTAGCAGCTGAAACCACTTCGCCACCAGAGCTCCATGGGAAGGGACAGAGATTGCAAAACCATACTTTCCCCTCTGAATGAGGCTCACTGAGGCTGGGAAAGATAGAAGGAAGAAATAGGTGATTCTTTACTCTGCCTTGGGAGTACATCTAGTACAAGATGAACATCAAAACGTGCTTGACTCTAAATCCTTACAGCCTGAGACACGGAGTTCTGTCCTCATAGGAAGGCAGTTCCTGCTCCCTGACATGTCCCCTGTGTGCATCCAAAGGCAGGAAAGTCCTGGTCTGTATGTGGGGTGGTTGCACAAACATGACTGAACACGGATAAAACTGCCATCATTGCGGAAGGAAGATTTCAGGCACCGGTCATAACAGGCCAGGCACAAAACCAAAGTTTATATTACTATTAATTTTTAAAAGTCTACAAAATATATGTACAGCAGGTTTACAACTGTCCTATGATATAGAGACTTATAACTTGGGTATACTGTCCAACTTAACACGTCCTAATTCTAAAGCAGCTTGGATTTTAATGGCTGTCGAACTTATAAGAAAGTACTTTTAAAAAAAATTATATATATATATACTCTTGTGAAGTATTAAAATCAGAACCCCACGGCAGAAAATTAATAAGAAAACTCTGACTCAAAAATAAAAAAAAAAAACTCTGCTCAAAAATTAAGTTATAATTTGAAACTTTTGACTTAATATTCTATATTTTGACTTAAAATTTCATATTTTTAACTTTGCATCATAAAGATTTTTAACTAATCTGGTTAAGTAAAAAATAACTACACTAAACTAAAAACCTAGAAGAGTGAACGTTAAAGTATTGTTTGCCCTGGAGTTTCAAAGTAATTCCTCTCAATTAGTACATCTGACTAATAATTTAAAATACCATTAGCAAATCATTCTTTTATAATTTTTATTTTTCAGTAGTGATTATGGCACTGGTATTATGTACTCTGCCTTCATCTGATACAATAACAATTGTTTTAAACTTGTACCATTGGGATGATGCTAATTGTAGTCAATGCCTATCAGAAGAGGAAGGTCATTGCTGTAAAGTTGTATTTTATTGCCTTAGCATGAACAATCAGATGTCAAAAAAGCCACATAGAAAGGCATAGGAGACAAACATTTATCTTAGTTCTGCATAAATTTTTTTGAAAAATAGAACTGCTAAAAATAAACAAATAAAAAAACACTTTGTTCCTAGAATTGGGAGTGCAAACATCCAAGAAAATGAGAGTTATGAACAATTTGGTCAGTTTCAAAATAATCCAAAAGCAATTTCTGAGTATAAAAACAGAAAGTATAGAGAGAGACAAAAGCACTAGTAAAGAGAGCCCTAGCACACAATTATTGATACAACTTCTTTTTAAGCTGTAGTTTCCCTAACAATCACTTTAAATTACAGGATTTGCTTGTTAACAAAACACATAGAGAACAGGATGGGGGCACAAGCAAACAACCTCTGAGGCAAATCCATGTGCAGGTAGTGAGTGGATGGCATCATGGAAAAGGAAGTTGGTTCATGTTGGGTGTCTTCAGAATGGAGACATATCTCTATACCAAATCTGTGGTAATACGGTTCAAGCCGCCAAGTGAAGCAGCCACCATTTTGTCAACCCTCTGACCCTGCACAGCCTGAGTATTGCATCTGGCAGTCACTACTTTAATTTTTTACACTGAACTTGAAAATCCTGACAGGCTTTTGTCTTGAGTGGAGGCATATTTATCATTATGGAAAACACAATTTTCCTATGCTATGAGTCAACAAAGTAAACTGTGAATCTGAAAAACCATGTTGACAGCCTTATCATTTATAACAGCATAACATGAATTATCACATCGCTGTCAAGAAACACATTCTAAATAATAAGAAAGAGAATCCTACTGAAGCAATATTTTATTCAGAAGCAATATTTTATTTTATACACACATTACAATCTGATCTTGTTTAAATGTAAGGGAAACAATTGTGATACTTACTTAATCATATGTGGCACAGTTACTTTGGAATTCTCTTCAAACACTATAGTCATTAAACCATTACACCGTATATTGTCCACACACTGTGAAAATGAAAGTAGAAAATTACAATCCATGGGAAAACCTAGGTAGATCATATATTCCAGGAGTGCTTTATATCCACAAAGACAATCAAATTTCTCACCCATGTGCAATCATAAACAAAAAACAACAACGAAACAAACAAAAAACCTGCTTGTAAACATTACACATGATGAACAGATTCAATATTCAGTACCAAAGCTATGTACCACCCAAATACCTTACAAATACCTGAAGGTACATATAAGGGCTATATTTTCCAGGAATTTGTTTTCTGATGATTCAGACCAGAAGTGTCACATCATCACAATTCTCTGGCAGTCCCAGAACTGCTTGAGAGGTTTATACTTTCTGTTGGTGATTGCTCTTGCTGTATTCATTCTCTGCCACAAGGGTTTGGTTTGGGGCAGTCAGATTAGAAATGGCGGATTTACTGGGTGCAATTAATGTTCTTTCTCACTAATAAAGCTCTATGCCTCTTTATCATATATTCTTCTGTCAATAAATTCCCATTTATTACTAGTTTCTACAGCAGTTTCTATTGACACCATGTTGATTTGGTGGGGTTGCAGGGTGCAATTTCTCCTGTTTCTGGCACACATAAAGCCCTGTATCATCTTTTTCTCTTTTCTTTCCAAGAGGATAATTCAAGAAACTCCGCTAATTTTCTGCCTTCTTTATTTACTGTTGTTGTTAGGTGCCGTCAAGTTGGTTCCAGCTTATAGTGACCTTATGTTCAACAAAACTAAATACTGCCTGGTCCTGCGCCATCCTAACAATCTTTGCTGTGTTTGAGCTCATTGTTGCAGCCACTGTGTCAATCCATCTTGTAGAGGGTTTTCCTCTTTTTCACTGACCCTCGAACAGGTCCCTCCTGATAGCACGTCCAAAGTACACGAGACAAAGTCTCTTCTAAGAAGCAATCTGGCTGTACTTCTTCCAAGACGGATTTGTTCTTTCTTCTGGTAGTCCACTGTATATTCAACATTATTTACAACACCATAATTCAAAGCTGTCAATTCTTCTTGGGTCTTCCTTACTCATTATCCAGCTTTCCCATGCATGTGAGGCAACTGAAAATACCATGGCTTGGGTCAGGTGCACCTTAGACCTCAAACTGACATCTTTGCTCTTTAATACTTCAAAGAGGTCTTCTGCAGAAGATTTGCCCAGTGCCATATATCACTGGATTTCCTGACTGCTGCTTCCATGGGTGTTGATTGTGGATCCAAGTAAAATGAAACCCGTAACAACTTCAATCTTTTCTCCATTTATCAAGATGTTGCTTATTGGTCCAGTTGTGAGGACTTTTATTTATGTTCAGGTGTAATCCATACTGAAGGCTGTAATGTTTGATCTTCATCAGTAAGTGCTTCAAGTCCTCTTCACTTTCAGCAAGCCAGACTGTGTCATCTGCATATCGCAGGTTGTTAATTACTCTTCCTCCAATTCTGATGCTGCATTCTTCTTCATATAATCCAGATTCTCAGATTATTTGCTCAGTATACAGATTGAATTTAGTATGTGAAAGGATACAACCTTGATGCACACCTTTCCTGATTTTAAACCACTCAGTTCTGCGCGAATGACTGCTTCTTGGTCTGTGTAAAGGTTTCACATGAGCACAATTAAGTTGTTCTGGAATTCCCATTCTTTGAGATGTTATCCATAATTTGTTAGGATCCACATAGTTGAATGCCTTTGCATAGTCTATAAAATACAGGTAAATATCTTTCTGGTATTCTTTGCTTTCAGCCAAGATCCATCTGACATCAGCAATGATTTCCCTTATTCCATGTCCTCTTCTGAATCCAGCTTGAATTTCTGGCAGTTACCTGTCAACGTACTGCTGCAACCACATTTGATTATTTTCAGCAAAATTTACTTGTGTGTCATATTAATGATACTGTTTGATAATTTCCACATTCTGTTGGATCACCTTTTCTGGAATGGGCATAAATATGGATCTCTTCCAGTCCGTTGGCCAGGTAACTGTCTTCCAAATTTCTTGGTATAGACAAGTGAACATCTCCAGTGTTGCATTTATTTGTTGAAACATCTCAATTGGTGTTCCATCAGTTCCTGGAGCCTTGTTTTTTCGCCAATGCCTTCAGTGCAGCTTGGACTTCTTCCTTCAGTTCCATCGGTTCTTGATCGTTTGCTACCTCCTGAAATGGCTGAACGTCGACCAGTTCTTTTTGGTACAGTGACTGTGTATTCCTTCCATCTTCCTTCAGTGCTTTCTGCATTGTTCGATATTTTCTCATAGAATCCTTCAATGGTACAACTCGAGGCTTGAATTTTTTTCTTTATTTTCTTTATTTATACTACTTAAAAACCAAAACCAAACCAAATCATTGCCATGGAGTCGATTCCAACTCATATAAAACCTACAGGACAGAGTAGAACTGCCTCATAGGATTTCTAAGGAGCGGATATGGAATTTTGAACTGCCAACTTTTTGGTTAACAGCTGAGTTCTTAACTACTGTACCACCAGAGCTCCATTTACACCACTTATTAATTGAAAACTTCCCTTTGCAGTTACTTTGGATTAGAGAAAAATTTATTTTGAATTACATGTATTCCCTTTGAACAAAAATAGAAAAATGATTCCTAATTATTTCATGGTTAAAGTGTATAGCTTATGATATATCAGTTTTTAGTACTAACTGAACTTTGTTTTATGGCCTAATAAGTAAAGATTTTGAAAATAAAAGTTCTACATGTGGGTGAAAGGACCACGTACTATCTGGCTATTGTGTGCTAGGATCTATCTAGCTCAAATTTGTTAATTGGATTGCTCAGATTTTCTTTATCTTTACCTTTGTCTGCTTTATCTACTGGTTTTTGAGTGACAAATATAAAAATCTAGTTGTGGGTTTGTCAATTTCTTTTTGTAATTCTGTCCATTTTTACATATATGTTTGAGCTGTGTGATTAGATGCCTACACGTGAAAGATTGTTTTATCTTCCTGGTTAATAGTCTCTTTTATTATTAAGTAATGATACTATTTGTCTTCTCCTTAAAATTTATTTTTCTAGTACAAATGTTGCTATACTGGCTTTCCTGGTTACAGTTTGCCTTGGTACTACTTTCCATTCCTTTACTTTCAACTTGAAACACAAAGTTTTAGGTGGGTCTCTTGTAAATAGCACATAGCTATTTTGTTGTTGTTGTTATTATTAATCCAATCTGAGAATTTCTGTCTTTAAAGATATATTGATGCTATTGATATACTATATTTAAGGAGCCCTGGTGGCACAATGGAGCCCCAGTGTCACAGTGGTTAAGAGCTTGGCTGCTAACCACAAGATCATGAGTTCGAATCCACCAGCTGCTCCTTGGAAACCCTATGGGGAAGTTCTGCTGTGCCCTATAGGGCCACTATGAGTCAGAATTGGCTCAATGGCAATAGGTTTTTTTTTTTTTTTTTTGGTGACACAAAAGGTTGGCGGTTCAAACCCACCAGCCACTCCATGGGAGAAAGATGTGGCAGTCTGCTTCTGTAAAGATTGTTGCTACTGGGTGCCCTCGAGTTGGTTCCGATTCATAGCGACCCCATGCACAACAGAATTAAACACTGCCATGTCTGGCACCATCCTCAAAATTGTTGCTATGCTTGAGCCATTGTTGCAGCCACTGTGTCAATCCATCTCGTTGAGGGTCTTCCTCTTTTTCGCTGATCCTCTACTTTACCAAGCATAATGTCCTTCTCCAGGGGCTGATCCCTCCTGATAACATGTCCAAAGTATGTGAGATGTAGTGTTGCCATCCTTGCTTCTAAGGAGCATTCTGGTTGCACTTCTTCCAAGACAGATTTGTTTTCTTGGCAGTCCATGGTATATTCAATATTCTTCGCCAACACCACAATTCAAAGGTGTCAATTCTTCTTCTGTCTTCCTTACTCATCGTCCAGCTTTCTCATGCATATGAGGCAACTGAAAACACCATGGCTTGGGTCAGGTGCACCTTAGTCCTCAAGGTGACATCTTTGCTTTTCAGCACTTTAAAGAGGTCTTTTACAGCACATTTGCCCAACGCAATGCATCGTCTGATTTCTTGACTGTTTCTTCCATGGGCGTGGATTGTGGATCCAAGTAAAATGAAATCCTTGAAAACTTCAATCTTTTCTCTGTTTATCATGGTGGTGCTTATTGGTCCAGTTGTGAGGATTTTTGTTTTTCTTTATGTTCAGGTGTAATCTATACTGAAGGCGGTGGTCTTTGATCTTCATCAGTAAGTGCTTCAAGTCCTCTTCACTTTCAGCAAGCAAGGTTGTGTCATCTGCACAATGCAGGTTGTTAATGAGTCTTCCTCCTATCCTGATGCCCTGTTCTTCTTCATATAGTCCAGCTTCTCGGATCATTTGCTTAGCATACAGATTGAATAGGTATGGCGAAAGGATACAACCCTGACACACACCTCTCCTGACTTTAAATCATGTAGTATCCCCTTGTTCTGTTCAAACAACTGCCTCTTGATCCATGTACAGGTTCCTCATGAGCACAATTAAGTGTTCTGGAATTCCTATTCTCTGTAATGTTTATCCATAATTTGTTATGATCCGCACAATCGAGTGCCTTTGCATAGTATATAAAACACAGGTAAACATCTTTCTGGTACTCTACTTTCAGCCAGGATCCATCTGACGTCAGCAATGATATCCTTGGTTCCACATCTTCTTCTGAATCCAGTTTGAATTTCTGGCAGTTCCCTATCAATATACTGCTGTAGCTGCTTCTGAATGATTTTCAGCAAAATTTTACTTGCGTGTGATAGTAATAATTTCCACATTCGGTTGAATCACCTTTCTTGGGAATAGGCATAAATACAGATTTTTTCCAGTCAGTTGGCCAGGTAGCTGTCTTCCAAATTTCTTGGCATAGACAACTGAGCACTTCCAGTGCTTCATCTGTGTGTTGAAACATCTCAATTGGTATTCCGTCAATTCCTGAAGCCTTGTTTTTTGCCAATGTCTTCAGTGCAGCTTGGACTTCTTCCTTCAGTACCATCGGTTCTTGATTATATGCTACCTCCTGAAATGGTTGGACATCAACCAGTTCTTTTTGTAGTAACTCTGTATTCCTTCCATCTTCTTTCAATGCTTATTGTGTCGTTTAGTATTTTCCCCGTAGAATCCTTGAGTACTGCAACTCAAGGCTTGAATGTTTTCTTTAGCTCTTTCAGCTTGAGAAATGCTGAGTGTGTTCTTCCCTTTTTGTTTTCTATCTCCAGGTCTTTGCACATGTCATCATAACACTTGACTTTGTCTTCTCAAGCCGGCCTTTGAAATCTTCTGTTCAGTTCTTAAAAGAACTGAACTTCATCGTTTTTTCATTTTGCTTTAGCTACCTGACGTTCAAGAGCAAGTTTCGGAGTCTCTTCTGACATCTGTTTTGGTCTTTTCCTTCTCTCCTGTCTTTTTAATGACCTCTTGGTTTCTTCATGTATGATATCCTTGATTTCATTCCACAACTCATCTAGTTTTTGGTCATTAGTGTTCAATGCATCAAATATATTCTTGAGATGGTCTCTAAATTCAGGTGGGAGATACTCAAAGTTGTATTTTGGCTCTTGTGGACTTGTTCCAATTTTCTTCAGCTTCAACCCGAACTTGCATATGAGCAACTGCTGATCTGATCTGCAGTTGGCTCCTGGCCTTGTTCTGACTGATGATATTGAGCTTTTCCATGGTTTCTTTCCACCGATGTAGTTGATTTGATTCCTGTGCATTCCATCTGGCAAGGTCCATGTGTATAGTGGCCCTTTATGTTGTTGAAAAAAGGTATTTGCAATGAAGAAGTCGTTGGTCTTGCAAAATTCTATCATGCAATCTCCGGCATTGTTTCTATCACCAAGGCCATATTTTCCAACTACTGATTCTTCTTCTTCGTTTCCAACTTTTGCACTCAATCACCAGTAATTATCAATGTGTCCTGATTGCATGTTTGATCAATTTCAGACTGCATAAGTTGGTAAAAATCTTCAATTTCTTCATCTTTGGCCTTACTGGTTGGTGCATAACTTTGCATAATAGTCATATTAACTGGTCTTCCTTGTAGGCATATGGATATTATCCTATCACTGGCAGCGCTGTACTTCAGGATTGATCTTGAAATGCTCTTTTTGACAATGAATGCAATGCCATTCCTCTTGAGTTGTCATTCCTGGCATAGTAGACCATATGATTGTCCAATTCAAGATTATCTGTAAAGATTAAAGCTTGGAAAATCCTTTGGGGCAGTTCTATTCTGTCCTGTAGAGTCACTATGAGTAGGAATTGACTCAGCAGCAATGAGTTGTTTTTTTTTTTTGCTATTGTTGTTTGTTTGGGTGGTGCAATGGTTAAGTGCTCAGCTGCTAACTAAAAGGTCAGTGGTTCGAAACCACCAGCTGCTCCATGGGAGAAAGATATGGTAGGTTTGCTATGAGTTGGAACTGACTCAACGGCAATGGGTTTTTGGGTTGTATTTGGGTAGCACAATGGTTAAGCGCTCGGCTGCTACTTGAAAGATCAATGGTTCTAACTTACCAGCTGCTATGCGGGAAAAAGATGTGGTAGTCTGTTTCCGTCAAGATTACAGCCTTGGAAACTCTGGGGCAGTTCTACCCTGTCCTATAATGTCACTATGAGTCAGAATTGACTCTGTGGCAACAGGTATTGATATATTTGAATATTGCTTTCAACATCTTAGGTGATTTCTATCACTTTTTTCTTTTTGTCTCCTTTGCTGACTACTACTGAATTGACAGTGTATCCTAAAACCAAAACCAAACCAGTTACCATTGATTCTGACTCATGACGACCCTGTGTGTTGCAGAGTAGAACTGCACAACTTAGTATATCCTATATTCTCCCTTTCCCTTCTACTAATTTTATCCTCTGTTGCTGGTTGGTGTTAATCTAACTGATTTTCTTTTTTATAGGTGCTCTGTCTATCTTTTAAGTTTTTATAGATAATTTGTCTTTTATATCTTTTAGTTTTATTTCTCCTTTTGCTTGGTCTTTTGTAGTTTCACCTTAATGTGTCTAACCAGCTGCTGTCGAGTCGATTCTGAGCCATAGTGACCCTATAGGACGGAGCAGAACTGCCCCATAGGGTTTCCAAGGAGCAGCTCATGGATTCGAACTGTCCACTTCCTGGTTAGCAGCCATAGCTCTTAACCACTGGGCCACAAGGGCTACTTAATGTGTCCAAAAGGGGTTTTATTTGAGTATATGCAGACTGGAATTTACTATGTTTCTTCATTATGAGGACTCAAATCATTCATTAGTTTTAAAAATTCTTACCCATTTTCTCTTTGAAGATTGCATTTCCTTATTCTCTCAAATCGCTATTTCTATAATCCTATTAGATGTATGATAGACCTTCTTCCTCAATTCTCTATGTCTGGGAATCAATCTCTTACAACTGCCATCTCTTTATCTCTGTTGCATCCTAGGTAATTTCCTCAGATATATCTATTATCTGGTTATTAGTCTTCTCTTCAATTGTGCCTTACCCACTGTCTTTAACGAATTTCCATGAATTTGTAATTTTGATGGCAATAGTTTCCATTTTTCTTTATTTTCTATTTTTGGTTCTTTGTCATGATTGTCTGGTCCTTTTACATATCATCTACTATTTCCTTATAGTTTTTATTACTTTTTTTCTTTAAAAAAAAAAAAGCTTTATTAATATTTTAAACCTTTTTTTTTTTTTTTTTTTTTGGGTCTTTTCCAGACTGTCATTCTACTATCTGAAGTTCTTGCGGTGATAATTCTACTTTTCATTGTGTCTGCTGACTTTCCCTCACGGTAGATCATTTCCATATAAGGTTGGTAATTTTTGTATGTGAGCACATTTTCAGTGAGCCTGGATTGTAGAAGTGTTGCTAATGGAGAGACTTTATGTCTTCTTCTACCAAGTATACTTAGGATTTCAGTAGTCTAAAAACTGTTTTTTACACAATAATTTCTCAGTTTTGAATATCACACTCTGTGAATATTATAAACCTGAACTTCAAATCTATAGGCCAGAGAGACGTTCATTTTTAAAAAGGAGATTTAGAAAAACCCAGAACCCAGGGCAAAGACAAACTTCCCTATTTCTTTCCTGAGAAAATGAGTAGAGTTTTTTAAGCTCTTGTTTCACCAAGGGATATCCTTCCAAGGTGAAGGCTTTAAGCAGGAAATCTCCATTCCGTTAATGGGCCCAAGACTACCTCTCCTCTCTCTTTTTTTCTTTTTTCTTTTGGTTAATATACCTAGGGCTTGGGACTTATGTCCAATCTAAAATCATTCCCAGGTCTCCATGACTTTGGCTTACAAATCCACTGCTCTGGCTTGAAGCTCCTTTATTATTTCTGGCAATTGGAAATTTCCCTTTCTATACAAAGATCACCTATGTGTTAAAATATTTTTTTTATTATACTGATTCTATGTGTTAAGCATTTCTAGTTTGTAGCTAGAGGGAATCTTAATTAGCTCAGTGCTCCACACTGCCAGAATTGAAATTTGAGATAAATGTTTCAGATCAAGAAGAGATTAATGTGACCATTTTTTCACATCTTATTATCCAGTGTCAGATCTCACTCATAAATCATTCTGATTCATTATATTAGGCATTAAAATTATTTTCAATAGAAAAAAACAAGAAAATTTCACTGACATTCAAGTTGCAGGAGAATAAACTATACATGCAATCTGACCCACAGCTTAAAATGCTATGTAATTAAAAGTCATATTTTAATTGTGCAAAAGGTTTTTGATAACTGGCATATAATCTTTAATAAACCCATGGGATGGATGGATGCAGGGATGGACTATCCAATAACCAGTGTAAGCATGGTGCTTACCTTGCTTACCAGATCATTTGCAGTGAACAGCTTCACATTTTTCACCACACCAAACACTCTGCTTCTAGGTATGGCTGGCATCTGTCTCTCCCAACCCCACACTGTACCCTCCTACAGAATCAAAGCCTCTTTTCAAATTTACAGTCCCTGACAGAAGCGGATGACCCAGTAAACAAGGTAAGCGTGGGCTTACTTGTGCTTATTACTAATCTGTAGTGAACAATTTTACATGGATTTCATCACATTAAAGATGTGTTTACCTTAACTATTGGATAATCTTCCCCTGGATGGATGGATAGATGGGATAGATGGATATACATATATATATATACACACACACAGAGTGCTATGTGTATGTGTGTGTGTGTGTGTGTGTGTGTGTGTATATATATATATATATATATATATATATATATATAGAATATGCCAGGGACTGCCAAAAGAATGAACAAATCTGTCTTGGAAGAAGTACAGCAAGAATACTCCTTAGAAGCAAGGATGGCGAGACTACGTACGTCTCACATACTTTGGACATGTTATCAGGAGGGATCAGTCCCTGGAGAAGGACATCGTGCTTAGTAAATTAAAAGGTCAGAGAAAAAGAGGAAGACCCTCAACGAGATGGACTGACACAGTGGCTGCAACAATGGGCTAAAGCACAACAATGATTGTAAGGATGGCGCAGGACCAGGAAGTGTTTCGTTCTACTGTAAAAAGGGTCACTATGAGTCGGAACAGACTTAACAGTACCTAACAACAACAACAACAACAAACACACACACACACACACACACACACACAGAGCTGGTGGCACAGTGGTTAAGAGCTACAACTGCTAACCAAAAGGTTGGCAGTTGGAATCTACCAGCCGCTCCTTGGAAACCCTATGGGGCAATTCTACTCTGTCCTATAGGATTGCTATGAGTTGAAATTTACTTGATGGCAACAGGTTTAGTTTTGGTTTATATATATAAAACATGGTATATTTGTAATATATGTGTGTTTTTCGAAATGGGTTCCTGATTTCTTAGGGACTCCATAGATAGTCTTTAGGAACAACAGGGATCCTGGGGCCCTGGGGTCCAGCAACAATAATTCAAGTAGAGTATTCTGCTTTTATCTGACTTGCATTTGGAACTTTCAGTAATATTGCACAGAAGAAAGAGTTCTGCTCTGGAAAAAAGGTTAGCAAACTAAAATAGAATTTGCGTTTCTGAGTGTGTATATGAACATATCTATAGTGGAGGGTATGATATCTATTCACAGTTAATTGTATAAGCACATACCTTGGTTGTGGTGGGGAGCAGTGATTGGGCCCTTGTAAATGAACACAGTTCACTCAGTTAAGAAGAAAACAAGCAGGGCATCACATATCTTTAAAGACACATAGAATTTATGTGAACTACAATACACCTTGAGATTAATAGGTTAACAAAGCAGATTCCTTGGTCATGGATATTCTAGTTCAGTCTGTGATGAGTCAAGGGTGGGGCTTGGGAGTATGCATTAACAAAATCCTCAAGCGACTCTGATGCAGCCAGTCCTCCAAAAAGTGCTGGGAATAACATCTCCAACAGGATTTTTTGAGGGTCTTCCCAGGGTGGTACCTGTTCAGATACTGTGTCACCATATTTTTTATATTCTCAACACTTCTGAAGCACTGAGAAGAAGGATTAGATCCAATTTTTCTCTTTCAATTTTTTATGCTAAAGTAGAAAATTCCCTATTAATTTCAGAGAAGCTATTTTAAGGAAGAAAGCACTTCCAGAGTGCTACAAATTTGTCTACATATGGTCTATATTTTGATACTACTACACAAACCAAGAAGCTCAGAGGTGAATTTTAATTCTGCATTTTAGTGAATACCCACAATTATAGAGAAATCTGTTCATTAAACCATTACGTATGGCAGTGAGACAAGCATAAACGAATGCACTAAAATGCACGGTCAAATTTTCAACCTCAAAATTTTCCCTATAAATAGATGAAAGAGGGGAAGAATTATTGGTCAAGACCGTTAACCATTTGCATGTTTTGTTGGAGGCACCAATGGTTAATTATAGCCTTACTGGTGTAACTAAATGTGCAATTAATCATTCATGCAGTTGTCGCTTCTAAAACTTGCAGCTTCAGAGAGAGAGACCTGGCAAATCTAAAAGTCTTAAATCTTCACAGAGTTCCTTATGTGAAACTGGGATTGTATCAATACTTAGGAATCACTGTTATCTTAAATAAGGATCATGTGTGATTAATATAACAAGGTACAGTAGCTTAATAAGGTGGCTTCAAATTAAGTCACAAATAATTAAAACTTAGCAAAATAAGAGTGACAAAAAATTTAAAAGACAAAACAAGGGACAATGTGCTCAAAATCTGAACTGAAAGAAAATGTTTATTTCTCTATTCTGTAAGGATAGTTCCATTTCTAATGAATAAATGTCCATCTGGTATGAAAAGATGAGAAATAGAAATAGTGGAAAAAATGTTCATCTCATGGATAATTACAGAAATGTATATCAGAACCACTAGAAGGCAATACTTCCTTCCACTAAATAGAAAAATGTGATAACTATGACAAAATTCAACATTGGCAGGATTTAGAAGAAAAGTTAGTTACATGGCCTGTTGATGATGTAGTGAAATGATAGTTCCATATTTCTGGAGGGAATTTTGGCAGTCTGTATAAGAATCATGAAAGTGATCAGCTCTCTGAACCAGCCTTATACCCACCAGGGAATATACACCAGTGAGAGACCTTGAAAGGGAGGAAAAAACTCCCTGCACAAAGATGTTCACCTAACATTATATATTAATGCTAAAACCTGGAAACAGTCCATATGCCAAATTTTTCAAAAACAGCTAGAAAAGTGGGAAGTTAGTATGATAGAATATATATTGCTATTAGAAGAAATCAATATGGAGAGTTTCTAGAAATAGAAAAAGAAGTAAATGAAGTAAAAAGCAAAAATGATGCATATATACACTGAGAGCAAAACTGTAAAACTATAAATAAACAGCAGGATTTAGGATACAGAAAAAGTTGATTCTTTAGAGCCCAAAACCCACTACCACTGAGTCAATTCTGACTCATAGCGACTCTATAGGACAGAGTAGAACGACCCCATACAGTTTCCCAGGCTGTAAATCTTTAAGGACCCAGATTGCCATATCTTTCTGTCGCGGAGCAGCTGGTGCGTTCAAACTGCTGACCTTTCAGCTAGCAGTCGAGAGCTTAACCACTGCACCATCAGGGTTCCTTATTCTTTAGGGCAGAGGATCTCTAATTTAATGTGCAAAAGTGGCCTGTGGAGCTTGTTAAACCTGGCATTTTAGAATGGCATCTGAGATGCAGATGTAGGAATCTGCATTTTAAAAAATACCCTCAGGTGATTCTAATACAGGTTATCAATCGAAAATACTTAGGTAAACATTTATTTAGTGTGCTGGGCATTGAGAATATTTTTACTCGCTTTTTGTGTCCATATTTTTACATATACATAATAAAATACTAAACCGTACATTTCTAAGCATCCAGCTGATCGTTACTAATAATGAATATGCCCAGAGACATATTTGGGGAGTGACAAAGATCTTTTTCAGTGTCCCAAATTCCAAGAATGTACGTACATAGCACACAATAAACCAAAAACACACTGCCGTCGAGTCAATTCCAACTCATACGACTCTATAGGACAGAACAGAACTGCCCCATAGGGTTTCCAAAGCTGTAATCTTTATGCAAGCAGACTGCCACATCTTTCTCACACAGAGTGGTTGGTGGGTTCAAATCACTGACCTTTCGTTTAGCAGCTAAGTGCTTTAACCACTGTGCAACCAGGGCTCCTTATAAACATAATAACAAAACAAACAAACAAACAGACCTGTCGCCATTGAGTCGATTCCGCTCATAGAGGCCCTACAGGACAGAGTAGAATACCCTCACAGGGTTTCCAAGGAATGGCTAGTGGATTTGAGCTGCCTACCTTTTGTTTAGCAGCTGAGCTCTTAACCACTGCACCACCAGGCCCCCCATAAAATGAGAATGCTTTAAGGAGAGAACAAAGCCAGTTGAGATGCAGGTTGCTGGGCGGCAGGCTAGGCTCAATCAGTAGTGGACCATTTGGCCCCTACCACCTGTAGTTCAAACTCCATATCAGCAAAATAAGAAAAAGTCTCCAAGAAAGCTCACTATCTTACTCAGCCTTTAGTGCAGTCCACACGTAATCACTGCCTCCCCAGCTCTTTCACTCTTCACTTGGCTTCCAGAACACTACACCCTCTTGCCTGTCCTCTAACTCTCTGGCAGTTCCTTCTTAGTCCTCTTTGCTATTCTTGCTCTTCTCCCTGGCCCCTCACTCCGTCCATAGCCCTCTTCCTGTTTCTATCTATGCTTACTCCACTGGTGGTCTCAACAGTCTCACAGCCTTAAACACTACCTAAATGACGTGGACCCTCCCACTCAGACCTTTCTCCTAAGTCCTGGACTTCTATGTCCCACTGCCTACTTAACACCTCCACTTAAATATCTAACAGACTTCAGACATATCTAATTTAACATATCTAAACTTCTGATTTTCACCCCAAAACCTCTTTCCCAGCAGACTCCCCCACCTCAGTTAATGACAACTCCAGTCTTCCAGTTGCTCAAAGCCAAAAACTTTGGAGTCCTCCTTAACTCTTCTTTATCCTCACATCTTATATCTAATCCATTATAAAATTCTGTTGGTTCTACTTTAAAAATGAATCCAAAATTTAAATCCTTATCTCCAACTCGACTCCTGCCAAGCTGGTCTGAACCTTCATCGTCTCTCACCTCATTTACCACAATAGCCTTCTATCTTGCCTAGCTGCTTTCACTCTTGCTCTCCACTCACAGCCTATTCTCAATGCAGTAGTCGAGGTAATCCTTTTAAAAGTGAAGTCAGATCATGAAATTCCTTCGCTCAAAACCTTTCAATGGCTTTTCATCAGACTCAGAGTGATAGGCAAAGTCCTTTCAATGTCTTAAGAGGCCCTCCAAGACCTCATACCTGTTACCTCTACAATTTCCTGTCTTATGTTTTCCCTCTTGCACACCCCACTTCAGCAGCAGCAGCTCTCATGCTATTCCTCAAATACGCAGCATCCTCCTGCTTTAGACCTTTTGCAGTGCAATGGCTGTTCCCTCTGTTTAGAAAGACATTTTCCCCATCATATAACCACATTGTATCTTCCTCACCTACTGTCATTTTTTTGTAAAATGTCTCCTTTAGAATGGGATGACCACCATTTTTAAAACTGTGCCTACCCATACCTGGAGCCCTGGTAGCAGAGTGGTTAAGCGCCTGACTGCTAAGCAAAAGGCTGGCTGTTCGAATCCACCAGCTGCTCCTTGGAAACTCTATGGGGCAGTTCCACTCTGTCCTGTAGGGTCACTATGAGTTGGAATCGACTCAGTGGCAATGGGTTTGGTTTTTGGTTTTACCCACACCTACCTCCAACAGCCTGATCCTTCTTACCCTCCCCTATCACCTTCTAACATAAAATAATATGTGCTCATTTATTACATTTATTGTTTATTTTCTGTCTTCCCCATACTAGAATGTAAACTATACAAGGTCAAGGAATTTTTTGTTGTTGTTTTTTGGTTAACGCTATGTCACAAGAGCCTAGGACAGCGCCTGGTGCACTGTATTATTGCATAATATCTTTGCTGAACGAATAAAATCACAAGTTTCAAAATCGCACATGTCAAGGCTATATCCAACATAATCATTTCATGTAATGATGTCATCAGCACTCAGAAAGATATAATTTTCTGTTAGCTTTTTTCTCCAATTCAATTGTCGACATAATCTAGTACAATTTTTTGCTAAGCAAAATATTAGGCATAGCAACTTAGAGAAAAAAGGAGGAAGGTGACACTTCAGCATCAAGGTGTAGTCGAAATAGAGAGAAAGACTCATTTGTATGCTTGAGGCAGGCAAAGCATTGGGTACCTTTCTTTAAAGGATGAGGCATGGAATCATTCATGAATCCCAGCGATATTTCTCTTTTTAGCAATGCCTTATCAGGCACACTAAAGAAAAGAAGGTCACCTAAAGCTTTTATCAACTCTGTCATAGAAGCCCCAGTTACATCATTAGGTAGAAGAGAAGCTGGAAGCAACTGGAGAAACGCCTTTGCCTACTCCTATTCTCCCTACTCATCTTGGCTTCACAGCACCTATAAAGCTTTGTTGCATTAAGTCGTCTCCTTCCTCTTCTTCTCTACTAGCCTGTCTGTTTCCTTAAGAGCAGGGACCATCACTGTGTCTCTTGTACCTACACGATACCCGGCAGCACATGGTGATGGCTCAATAAATGTTTGTTGAATCAATGAATGATCCAGAGTTTCATAAGGTAAGAGATGAATCACAGATAGGGAGATACTTAAGTAAAGTATTAATTTATACAACATGGAGCTAATGGAAGTATTAATGAATTACTTCAAAGATGCACCTATTCAAAGGTCGGGAGAGTCCATATTTTCAATTGTCAGCCAAAAAAGAAGCGACTTCACTTGTACCTGTTTATTCATCACCAAAGAATCGTTCTTATTTCCTAGCCTTCTTGGCCATATGTATTTATTGACGGTGAATTCACTATTCACCATAAAAACTATATTTTATGGTTTGCAAGTATGTAAGTGAAATTTCAGCAGCGGCCTTTCCGGTAGAGGCTGTTTAGAGTTCTAAAGCAGACTGGACTAGGTCTGAGTCCGAATAATTATCCAGCTGTGTAACTTTGGACAAACAGCCTTCCAAACCTCTGTTCACTTTCAGAATATTATTGTAAGGGACAAATGAGATTAGGTTCGCAAAACTTCTTTGACATACAAAAATAATTATTACTGCCATTCATTCTTTCTCTATTTTCCCTAGGTTTTCAATTACTGAGAAAAAAAAACTAAGTATCTGGAAAGAACTCTGACAGTTCCTATTTTTACCTAAGTCTTATATATAAATTACTTTGAGAAGAAAGAAAACAATGAAATCTAGAGTTTATTCCTTTTTTGCTTGCCTCAATCTTCCTTGACGTTAGGTTTGAAGATAATGATCAAGCCTTCTTTTAACATTTTCTTTACACTGCATCACTTTTCCCTTATATTAGCTACTGGAGCCAAAATTTATGTCGAGCTTAAATTTAAGAATGTCCAAGGGCAATCATGACCAGTTTTGACATATATTCAAATCATATCATTGCCTAGATAGCAATTCCCTAGATGGGTGTTGCTGTTCAAGGAAATGTAAGCAAATCGTTTCCCTAATTTTTTTCTATATATACTACAGGAGCTTCTTTTGAAATTTCACACTACAATTAGTATCTCTTCTTTGAACTGATTCCTTAATTCGTGATTTCTCAGCATAGCCCTTATTAATTGTTTTTGTACCTTAAATCTCTTACCATTTTCTTTTTTCAGAAGTAAATAAGCAAAAATCTAGCGGGGTCATAGGCAAATTTATTACCAACAGAACAATTTTAACACATACAAGTGATTACATTTGCAGCTGGTACAAAAATGCCCGGGAACTAAGAGTAGTTAACCACATTTCGAGTAAAAATTAACCTTAAGAATAAAAACAAAGAACAACAACATAAACGATCACAGATATATCAAGATACATACACTGGTGATGGTAGTTACAGCAGTAACCAGATGTAATATTTTTAGAAAAATAAAAAAACTCTAAAAGTCCTTCCCAAAATTCATGCTGTCAAATTAGAAAATAAATTTGGAAAAAGCAGCTTGCTCACCTGACTTATGTCACTTGTCCAGGCAGCTTTCTCCTGGCGCGAAGGTGCTAGCAAGACCACAGTGAAAGGCGCAGAATCAGGAGGCTCCACCACTATTTTAAAATCCAGATGGCCAAACACTTGCCCAGAACCTTTGGCTTTAACACACGTAAACCAAATAATCAGACGTGAAAACAAAAATACGAGTGATAGCTGCTTTCACGTAGTTCTATTAATACAATCAATGTACATCCAAGTACAGAATCTCATTTCAGCAATATCCTACTTCTCGGGTATGGGGAAGTCCTTAGGGAGCTCATAAGCAGATGAAGAAGCTGAGGTCCATTGGTTGTTCATGGCTAGAATCCAGATTTCCTTCTTCTCACTTCATAGTTTTTTGGTTTTTTTCAAACGTCCATCATCTACAGAATTCTAACATTCTAGTTAAATTTTTCTTTCTTCTCTACCTGACACTAAAAAGTCACTATCATGAGACACACACAGTAAAACGTGAATTCCCAAAAATGGTTTAAAATTTTGGCTCTCAGGTTTAATGGTTAGACAGACTTCCCATATATAAATGAATCCAGGGGTTTATCCTCAGGATCTATCCCGACTCCCTAAGTACCTCTTCTAAGCTATAAAGGAATACAAACAAGGGGCTTTATTTGTTTTTATTCTAATGTAATTCTAAGTGATAGAATGTGACTTACGGTCATCGTCGCTTGCGTCTGGCTCCTCAATCAATGTACATTCTATTAGAGAGAGAACCCCACCTGCCTGGACACAAATCAATTTTTCATTGAGAGACTGAGGGTCTTGCATAGACCGGGAAGCTCTAATTTGTAAATCTTATATTCAAGTTGCCACAGAAGAAAACACATAATTCTGTATCATAAAACGTTTTTCAGACTCTTAAACTTAGATGTGTAAAAGAATTGAACTCATTTAACTTACGAGTCTTCTCCCTGAGCCTACTCTCGCTCCCTATGTTTGTAAAATTTAGCAGGTCCATTCATGGGAGACTCAAGAGCACCTTAGAGGCCTTGGAGAGTAAACGCAGCTCAGCAAAGGGACTGAACTTAACAACTGGGACAAGGTTTCAACAGTAGAAAAGCTATTATCAGGATGATGGAGAATATTTTTCAGCAGTAATAACAGAGAGGATAGATAATATGATAGATATTTTTAAGCAATAGTTATAGACAATATAGATAGGCAATTTTTTTCTGTAAAGGGCCATACAGTAAATATTTCAGGCTTTACAGGCCATCTGATCTTTATTGCAACTACTCAATTCTGCCCTTGTAACATGAAAGCATTCACAGACAATATGTAAATGAATGGATGTGGCTTTGTCCCAATAAAACTTTAACAAAAACCAGTGGCAGGCTTGGGGGCCATAATTTGCAGACTCCTGATGTAGAGAAAAAGGAGCCCTGGTGGTGCAGTGGTTAAACACTCAGCTGCTAACCAAAAGGTCGGTGGTTTGAACCCACCAGCCGCTCCTCGGAAGAAAGATGTGGCAGTCTGCTTCCCTAAAGATCATAGCCTAGGAAACCCTATGGGGCAGTTATTCTCTATCCTATTGGGTTGCTATGAGTCAGGATTGACACAACGGCAATGGGTGTTTTTACGGGTTATAGAGCAAGATAGAATATGTTTAGCAGATATTACATTAGTACACTGTAGTTATTAGAGATTTTTGTAGCTCAATAGTCATCAACTAGTAATACTTTCTGGTTGTCCAGATTGTGATTGTAATTGTACTTCTTTACAGTAATACACATGAAATAAATTCCTATTACTTTGAAGCTAACTGACAACAAAGTAAACATCAAAGTATTTTAATGCAATAGTGACAATCCATCTCATGATGCTATCAGGCATAATAATCTAAATGCATCTTAAGTGCATGGAATACAAATGGAATAATCATGTAAAACCAGTACCTTGAGCAGATGCAGCTTTCCTCCTGAACTTCTTGTACAAATTAAAAAGTGTTTTGTAAATAAGAAGCATTGTCTTTCTCCTTCCTTTTTCAAAGACAATGAACCCAGGCGCACTTTACTAAGTTTCCCCCTCTCAACGGAAGGTACTTGAATTAGAGAACCTGGTGGTCACAAAAGTGAAGAATACACAACAATCAAAATTCTGTCAAGCGAGAGCCATTCCTGTGGCAATAAACACTAGGGCTGTTTCTCAAGATACCAAGGATTTATTTGATGCACCATAGGAACAAGTAAATCCCCTACATTCTGAGCAGAAGAAACACTACACTGTATTTTAACAGCCAAACTAGTTTCCACTATTTTTGTAATATACTTTAAACTCAATTCTTCATTTATAATCTAGAAAATAAGTTTGAAAGACAGTCAAATTGAATTCAAAGAACACGGCACTTCTGCCATCTGTCTTTGGTGATCTGATACTAATCAACTTACCTAAAGCAAGGAACATATTTTATAATTACGTAGAGTAATACGGTAATATAATAAAAGGCAAATAGAATTTACTCTTCCTGAAGCATTGAAGGTAGATATATAGCATATTAATATAGTTCACTTTTTACTTAAAAAATATACAATATATGTATATTATAAAAATACATAAATCATACAATTCAATGCAATTTAGTTAGGGACTACTTTTAAAGGGCACTATTTCAAGCTACATTGAAATTGTACCTGATAAAAAATTCTTTATGGAATCTAAATGGAAAACAAACTAGATAAAATCTATATCCTGATCATTCCTGTGAATAAAACTATCTTCCATTCAAAGGGAGAAGCTATGCACAGACTTTATATAATACAGGGATTACCTCTGATTTTTCTAGATGTTGCCCTAAATAACAATTTCCCTCTCCTCCCAAAAAAGAGAAAAGTCCAAAATGTAGAACAAAATTCTAACTGAACAAAAAAGACCAGACTTACTGATCCAACAGAGACTGGAGAAACCCTGAGAGTAAGGCCCCTGGACACCCTTTTAACTCAGTACTGAAGTCACTCCTGAGGTTCACCCTTCAGCCAAAGATTAGAGAGGCCCATAAAACAAAAGGAGACTAAATGGGCACACCAACCCAGGAGCAAGGATGAGAAGGCAGAAGGGAACAGGAAAGCTGGTAATGGGGAACCCAAGGTTGAGAAGGAGAGAATGCTGACATGTCGTGGAGTTGGCAACCAATGTTGCAATAGAATATGTGTATTAATTGTTTAATGAGAAACTAATTTGCTCTGTTAACCTTTATCTAAAGTACCATTAAAAAAAAAAAAAAAGAATCTTTACAAGGCAAGACACTAACCATCAAATGGAGTGTCATTTTTATAGATAACCAAATCAAACAATAAAGTTTGAATATATAAACTAAAGAGAGAGAGAGAGAGAGAAAAGGCCAATATTAATTAACATCAAACAAAAAGTACTAAAAAGATTCATGCAAATCCCTTGGCTCTGACTTTTGAAATGCCCTGAGCCATCAATATTTCTAATATCTGCTTACCCACCACCTACCCCAAATGCAGTCTTACAGAGGCTCATTTCAGCTTCATAAGAACCATTAAAAGTATATTCAACCCTTAAATGTTAACAGGGGTCCTCACTAAGACATGAGATTGCAAGCAATCTTATTTTCCTCTTCATACTTTTTCTGTGATACCTGATTGTTTTTTAATGAGCACAGATTACTTCTATAAGTGGAAAAAAACCCACTAAAGTTCTTTATATAAAGAACACATACATAAAACAGTAAAACTATGATTGTGAGTCACAAAACCTTCACATTAACATACGAATATTCCAAATAGTACCTATTTTTTAACAAAGATTTAAAGATATGCATGGTGGTAAAAGGACCTAAGTTTCCACCCCAAATTTCAGTCCATCTACTTCAGTGAGTGTTTAAAGCTGGGCTGCTTGTCAGACACCAAGAAGGCAGCTCTTCCGGACCTAAAGAAGCAGCCCTGGGGGAGGAGTGGGAGAAGGGAACAAAAGGGCCAGAAGAAGGCTTGATTCCAGGGAAGGGAATGGGCAAGAGGAGAGTGAATGAAGGAGCGATGTCAGTGGGAACAAACTGGCAGAGAGTCCACGCAGAAGGTAATTAAATTTGAAGAGTAAAGGAAGTATGGGTAAAGCAGAAGGCAGAAAGGTTCAAGAAGTAGATAAGCATGTAATAGCAGCAAAAGGATTGTACTCATGGACTGTCTGGGATGGAATCAAAGCTAGAGGAGAACTCTCAGATGACCTGGGTCATCCCCTTTATTTCACAGGTGGGGAAACTAAGGCCTGAAATGCTAAGTAGCTTTCCCAAGTTCACGGCTAATCGAGGGTCACAGCCAAGAGATGGCAGTGAATTGAGCAAGGACCTAAAAGCTGAACTTCAGAAAGGGGGGCAGATGGAAAAAGGCAGTTAAGGTCTAACTTTGTCATGGGTGGTTACAAGTATTCAAGGCAGATTAGGTAGGGCCCAGTGACAGACTGGGGCTTGGACAAATGACTTGGTGGACAAACGGGTTTGGGAGTCATTTTTAGAAAGGCTATAATGCTATCTTATTTGATTTTGGAGGCCTAGTGGTGCAGTGGTTAAGCGCTCAGGCTGCTAACCAAAAGGTCAGCAGTTCGAATTTACCAGCCGTTCCCTGGAAACCCTATGTGGCAGTTCTACTCCATCCTACAGGGTTGCTATGAGTTGGGATCGACTTGATGGCAATGGGTTTATAAACAAGGCTATGAAAATTTGATAATAATAAGTTTGTTGGTAAATGCTTCTAGCAATTTAATGATTTTCTAAGTAAGAAATTACAGAATACACCGCTAGGCTCATATATTATTAATTACTGTGAATTTCAGCTTTGAGGTAAAATATAAGTGTTTCCTTGGCAACTATATACTAATTTGCTTAATCTATAACTGTTCACATAGTCTAACTCGGAAGCTATGTATGTTAAGTATGTACAAAAATCTAAATATACTAATTAAAAAATGAGAAATTGAAACACTATTGTTTGGTTTATAAAATAATCATACTTGGAAAAATCATGTTAGGTGTATTTTTTTTCACATTTCATCTTATGTTTGACATGATATTTCAACATAGCCATGAGACATGAGGAAGAGGTTCCTCTCTATTAAATGCAAATTAGAGAAATAATTAGTAATTCTTCAATATCAGACCATTGCTATGATAGCATTCTCTGCATCCTGTCATCAGACTATCAAACAATTGAGATCAACTTACAACAAAACTTCTGTTATTTCAATCACTAAATTCCCATGGAATGGCATTCTAGACTGGCTGATACTGTTTTAAGGAGATCTTTCAGATGACTTGGGTGGCTTTTTTCCTAGTCCTCAGAATAAAAACTAATTTAAGACTGACATCATGCACACATGTACACACACACAGGCACATGTGCACACACTCATACACACTGAAATAGACCCTATATAATCCCAAAAGTAAATGACACAAATTCTAGCACAACATTAGAGACAAATCGTAGTCCATTTCATAGAGAATGGAATCCCTCAATATTTAAAAGAATACATCCACTCCTCACTTATCAACATGATCAGGTTCCAAAGACCAGGTCATTATGTGGAAATCAGCATTATGTAAAACGGAGTATGACCACATCAGATCACAAAATGGAGGATGACTGCATCATTATATAACTGTCAAATTACATCATTACATAAATGCCAAATTATATCATTATATAACTGCCAAGCCACTAAGAATCATGGCCCAGCCAAGTTGATACATAACCTTAACTATTACAGCCAGCACCTTGGTGTTTGCTAATGCCAGACGTACGTTGTTAATGCACAACATAGACGGAGAGTAGATTTTTACTATTGCCGTGTATGCAAAATGTAGGATAACCAGACAGTCAATAAGTGAGGCATAGATGTAACAAAAACACCTCAACAGGTCTTAACACACCGTTAAGAGTATTTAATAGAAGTGAAAATAGGAGCAACCAAAGCAAAATGATGCAAACTCTTCCAGATTTTGTCTAATTGGATTACTTTCTACTTTCAGATTAAGGTCTGATTTTTTTAAAACACCTTTATTGAATAATTCCTAAACAGACTAACTAACCAAAACAGCAAAGATATTGCTGAAAGGCAAATCGTTATACTGATATCAATACAATAATAACATCAGGAATATTAAGAGCTGACAGAAGTGCCTTATACATATGGTACATAACAAGGAATAAATAACATGTGAACAGGAATCAAGGGGAGAAGTAGCTCATGATTGATTTTTTCCAGGTGCAATGCAAAAGAAATACGTCTTATTCAAAATATTTGACCTTCCAGCATTTTTTATTATAAATGCTTAAACCAAAATAGTCTAAGCTTGCAGAAGTATATTAGATGTTTATAGATAATAATATTTCGCAATCAAGAGTTCTTTAAGGAATTTTATACTAGTTATAAAAAAACTTTCATTTCCATTTCCATTCTTACATATTGTAAAACTTAAGTCAATTAAGAGATGTTTCTAGTGAACTCCAAACACGAGAAAAATAGAAAAGAGGACATCTTACATTCATAACTGCAATTCAATGAAGGATTCAATTTAATTTCAATGCCCATTTTCCAAGTATCTATAGCATGGAAAGCATCATACTAGGCATAGTGGGGCAGAGAGAATTCATACCTGCTGCCCTTCAGAGTTTACAATTATTGGGGGAGATTGGCATGCAAACAAATATCAGTAATACCCAAGAGGATGAAACACATGCACTGAGAAGCTAAATGTCTTGGAAACGAGGAGAAAGGTAAATTCATTCTAACTGGGGGGAGGAAGAGGACAGGTGAGGAGGGAATTTAAAAAGGCTCCTTAGAGGTATCTGACCTGAGCCTGGTAGGATAAGCAGACCTTCAATAGGCATGAGCAAAGTAGGTAAGAGTATTCATGGCCCCCCAGACTAGGGGACAGCACAGGTAAAGGCACAGAGGCAGACAAGTGCCCGGAGGGCAGGCAGCCAGTATCTGGACACAGTGTGTGCAGAGCAATAGAGGGGAAATTACACAAGTGGGGACTCAAAGACTTTATGAAGGCCTGATGTTGTTAACATTACATTCTTCCATTATTTAAAGAAAAAATAGTATCTAAAGCCCCAAATGGGAAAAGGTATCATTTCCTAAAATATAATTCCAAACTTTAACATGTGTGTTTTCTCTCTTTGGAAATAAATAATGGAAAATAGAACGGCATGTGTTAAACTTTTTAAGTATTCAGTGCAAAAATGAATGTTCACTGCACAAATAATGTCTTGTTTGAGGAGATGAAAAATATTTTAAGCAGCACATTTTGGTAGGCAACGGCAATGCAAATATCTTCAAATGATATTGGCACATAATAAATAGAAGCTACATTAAAGGTTAACTCTAGCTGCAAATTCATGCACCACTCCTTGAAAAATTCAAATACATAATGTGTGCAATACTTTGTCTAAAATCGATTCCATGCGGCACGATACCTTACCCCAGAATACCTAAGCATTTAAAAATAACTTGGGATGTGGTTCATTTCTTGTACTTTGGAATAAGAGTCAAGTAAGAATATGCACTATTAGACTATTGATTCTACACAGATTCTGGCACAAATATCTGCAACTCTTCTGAAGCTTGAAAATTTAATTTACTGGGTGATTTCCCCAAAACACACCTTGCAAACATGATACCTTGCCACTGCCAAAGCATGGCGGGGTGAACTGTGAAACATTTCATCTGGCAACTGGAGTTACCAGTTAAATCATATCAGGTGGGGCCGATCTGGAAGTGCTGATGAAAAATGGGAACAAGAGACAGCTGTTCTCACTGCGGACATTGTCCCCACTGCTACGTGAAAGGGTTTTGAGTAATGCAAGTTTCTCTTGGGCCTTTGCCTGGATGTTGTCACCACCTGGCACTGCCACTCCAATTGGCCAGACCGACCTGTCCTGCTTGGAGCTGTAGAGAATGTCCGGTCCACTGAGGAGGAGAGTCCAGTCAGAATGTAATTTACTGTCCCACTCGTGCTTTACTATTATTGTGTTGCTGTTTTTCATGGCCCCTGAAAAGAAACAGCACAAATGTGGGCCTCAACCACAGCCTCAGTCAAGGCTCCGGGGGTGTCCTGCATGAACAGCACCAATTACACAGCTAAACTAGGCCTGCTCCAAAAGGCTTTCCTGGATCTGTCAGTGATAATGTGACAGCCACAAGGATCACTTAGATCACAGGTCCACTGAGCAAAGATTTACCTTGACGGATGAAAGTCTGGCTGGTGTCCAGCAAAATATCACAACCCTCGACGATCATTCTTTCTATGGCGAGGTTTTTCCTTATGTTCTCAGTGTCGCTCACTTCATCATGCATCACCCTGTGAGACACAACACAGACGGAATCACAGTAAGAGATATTTTCTACTTCTGTAGCAGGTAAGCAAAGAAGAACTAAGTTATGGATTGAATTTTGTATCCCTGGCACCTGTAAACATGACCATGCTTGGAAATAGGGTCTTTGAGGATGTTATCAGTTAACATGAGGTTATACTGGAGTAGGGTGGGTCCTAATACATTCTGAGTGGTGTACATATAAAAGAGGAGAAGAGGTATAGACAAATAGGCAGAGGAAGGACAGCCACGTGAAGATGGCTATAAAAGCCAAGGAACGCCTGGGGCTACCAGAGGCTGGAAGACATAAGAGATGGTCTTCTTAGATAGAGATTTCAGAGGGAGTGAGGCACAGCTATAAACTGTTATAAGGAAATGTGCAAAGACCTGGAGTTAGAACACTAGAAGGGAAGAACATTCTTGGCATTTCTCAAGCTGAAAGAATTCAAGAAAAAACTTCAAGCCTCAAGTTGCAATATTGAAGGCCTCTATGGGTAAAATATTGAACAATGCAGGAAGAATCAAAAGAAGATGGAAGGAATGCACACTCACTGTACTAAAAAGAATTGGTCGACGTTCAAACATTTCAGGAGGTAGAATATGATCAAGAATCTATGGTACTGAAGAAAGAAGTCTAAGGAGCACTGAAGGCATTGGTAAAACATAAGGCTCCAGGAACTGACAGAATACCAATCGAAATATTTCAACAAACAGATGCAATGCTGGAAGCACTCACTCATCTATGCCAAGAAATTTAGAAGACAGCTACTTGGCCAACCAACTGGAAGAGATCCATATTTGTGCCTATTCCAAAGAAATGTGATTCAACATAATGCAGATATTATCAAACAATATCATTAATATCACACACAAGTAAAATTTTGCTTAAGATAATTTAAAAACAGCTGCAGCAGTACATCGACAGAGAACTGCCAGAAATTCAAGCCAGATTCAGAAGAGGACATGGAATGGGGAATACCATTGCTGATGTCAGATGGATGTTGGCTGGAAGCAGAGAATACCAGAAAGATGCTTACCTGTGTTGTACTGACTATGCAAAGGCATTCAACTGTGTGGATCACAACAAATTATGGATAACATTATGAAGAACGGGAATTCCAGAACACTTAATTGTGTTCATGCAGAACTTATACATAGACCAAAAGGCAGTCCTTTGAACAGAACAAGGGGATACTGGATGGTTTAAAATCAGGAAAGGTGTGCATCATCGTTGTATCCTTTCAACATATTCAATCTGTATGCTGAGCAAATAAATCCGAGAAGCTGGACTATATGAAGAAGAACGGGGCATCAGGATTGGAGGAAGACTCATTAACAACCTGTGATATGCAGATGACACAACCTTGCTTGCTGAAAGTGAAGAGGACTTGAAGCACTTACTGATGAAGATCAAGGACCACGGCCTTCAGTATGGCTTACACCTCAGCATAAAGAAAACAAAAATCCTCACAACTGGACAACATCAGGATAAAAGGCGAAAAGATTGAAATTGTCAAGGATTTCATTTTACTTGGATCCACAATCAACACCCATGGAAGCAGCAGTCAAGAAATCAAACAATGCACTGTGTTGGGCAAATCTGCTGTAAAAAACCTCTTTAAAGTGTTGAAAAGCAAAGATGTCACCTTGAAGACTAAGGTGTGCCTGACCTAAGCCATGGTGTTTTCAATCACCTCCAGCATGTGAAAGCTGGACGATGAATAAAGAAGACCGAAGAATTGATGCCTTTGAATTGTGGTGCTGGAGAAGAATATTGAATATACCATGGACTGCCAAAAGAATGAACAAACCTGTCTTGGAAGAAGGACAACCAGAATGCTCCTTAGCAAGGATGCCAAGACTATGTCTCACATACTTTGGGCATGCTATCA
The DNA here is from genome assembly GCA_030035585.1 of Dugong dugon. Taxonomy (NCBI): domain Eukaryota; kingdom Metazoa; phylum Chordata; class Mammalia; order Sirenia; family Dugongidae; genus Dugong; species Dugong dugon. The sequence goes on along the minus strand of CM057460.1, from coordinate 85,729,099 downwards.
GGAGGGATCAGTTCCTGGAGAAGGACATCATGCTTGGCAAAGCAGAGAGTCAGGGAAAAAGAGGAAGACCCTCAATGAGATGGACTGACACAGTGGCTGCAAATATGGACTTAAGCATAACAACGATTGCGAGGATGGTGCAGGACTGGGCAGTGTTTCATTCTGTTGTACGCAGAGTCACTGTGAGTCGGAACCAACTCGATGGCACCTAACAACAACAACGTGCTGAAAAAAATGTGAACATTTTCAAATTTAAATCCAAATATACTTGATCCTAATTAAATGCTATAAAGATATTTTAAGGATCTATTTTATATTTTAAAATATTAATATATTTAATTTTTAAAGATATATTTAATATTTTACATATATTGAATTTCCAGGTGAATCTGAGAAGCTGGATTTGTGTCTTGCTTCTAGGTTTTAGGTCTCCACGAGAGAATAATTTGCTGCTTTCCCATCTCAAGTCTTACAAATTCTTTACATACCTGGACAGTTCCTCTAGTTTTGATTTAGCAAACTCCAGACTTTTTCTCTCCACATGCTCATGGGGTGTATGAGCTAGAAGTTCATGAAGTGTGATGATATACCTGGGGATCTAAATGAAAACAAAGGCAGAATGAGCAAGAGGTCAGAATGGATCACACCAGGACATCCTCTATGGCACCATCACCACTTCTGAGAAGTTCGCCTCTACTCTTACAGTTTTGATTGTTTTACAAGTATATGATCCGAAGAAATACATTTAATACAAACAATGCTTCAAACTTCACACACACAAAGACTTCACCAAGAACACACAAAAAGGTAGTAATAAATTATTGTGTTACAAAAGAAACAATTGATTTTTTTTTTTTTTACATAATCATACATTTTCAAAACTTGGCTCATAGGGAAGCACATGTAGCTATCATCAAGTCACTTGAGTCTATATTTTAGATTTATTTGTTTATAAAACTTAAAAAAAATGACAATCCTATGGTAATGTTCTCTTTAAAAATTAAAGCTTGGGAGAAGATTATACATTCATCCTTATTACATTTTGCTCCTACTTCACCTCCACTCACCCCCAGCAGTAAAAAGTATTGTTTAATTAGATCATTTATTTGTAATTTAGTTTACAAAAGACTATTTATCTGAATTCTGTCAAAGACAGAAACTCCATCAACCCTATGAAGGTTTTAATGGGACACAAAAGCAAATTAACTCAAGTTACAGTGATTCAATATATTTATTTTTTACTGGCTTATAAACTAAAGATTTTTAGAAAGCAGAGAGTGTGGATTTCACTTTATAATACCATGCCTGAGCCACAGCTACCATAACATCCCCACTGTGGGTCAGACCATGTGCTCAACACTTAGCAAGTTGAGTCCAACCCTACAGTAACATAAAGATTTTCTCTCTATTTTATAGATGAGGAAATAAGACGTGAAGAGGTTCAGTAACTTGTCCAAGGTGGCCTGACAGTAACTGGTAAAGACAGGTATAAGCCTGGCTCTGACTAGTGTACTAGCTGCATCCCATCAGAGCCCACCCTTGTGGTTCTCCTCTGTGGAAACAGTGTCTCACTCAAAAGTTGAAAAGACCTCTGAGAATGAAGAAAATGAAAACAGATTTCCAGAGCCTTGTGGGTAGTTCCTTCCATTCTGTGCTGAGGTGTTGGTGGCTCCATCTATGGCCCTGCTTTTGCTCTCTTGCAGTTGGTGGTCTTATTCGGTTGTTTACTAATATCTACTGAGTGCCCACAATCCGTGCACTGTGCACAGAGGGTAGTGCCAACAGCACAGCAGACATCCATCTGCAGCTCACACTCTGGGATCGTGTCCTAGGGAATGTCCTTGTCAAGGTTTCGGGAAGTGCAGAAAGACTTGGTTCGGACAGTGGAAAGCTGGAGGACCTATGGAGGAGGCTTGCTGCCTCTCCATCTCATAGTCTTTTCACTAAGACGCAGCCTTTACAGCTGTCCTGCTTGGTGCCAGCCCCTGGCATAGGTGTGCTCTCAAATATCCCTGTTGTTGGCACAATCCCATGACTGATAAAAGTTTACCTCTAAATTAGTAGTTCTACAAGAAATTAAGGCAATCAACACCCAATGTATTAATTTTTCATTACAAAGAGGGCAGGAGTGGGAGAGCCTGACTACTTACAATACACTGAAAACCCACAAAACTAAGTTGACTCAATAGTTTCATGATCCTCCCCCATTAATTCAATCCATTTTAGAGAGCTGCCTGGCAAAGATTCAAATGGATAGATTTTTCATTCAGTAACTGGTTCTTTCCCTTTCTGGTAGAAGAACTAATAAGCCTGAAACTGCCAAAAGGGAGGCAAAGGAAGGTCTGCAGAAAAGTTGGACGGCCCTCCAATGGGCTCAACCGTATATTCAGGAGCTGATTATAAATCTGTTTTTAAAAAACACAAGAATCGTAGTAAGAACTATCTGAATGAATCATAATTCTCCTTTCAATTATGGAACAAACACTTGCCACTTTATAGACATTATTTAGGTAGCTTGCTCGCAATTACAGTAAATAGGGAATAGAGAGGCAAGTGGGTACTTTCTGGAGAACATCTAATAGTGTTGTTCTTGTCAGGAGCAGATTTTATGATGAGCTTACCTATGGACTTTCACCATGAAAATATCCAAATGAGCAGATGCGCAGCTGAAGCCAATTTAAATAGTAGCAGCCAAGCCACTGTCTTTACTAAATAAATTATGTTAATGACTACATTATTTTCCATAACAAATTTCTTGGCAGTACTTGGACTTCACTGGTATGATAGTTCAGCTGAGGAGAATTTCACAGCATCATTCAAATTCTACAATTCCTCCACATCTCTGTAGTTGCAACATAGTTCAATAACAGCAGCAATCAACTTACTTGACAAAGGGCCCAGAAAGAAGTAGAATACAACACCTTCTCTCTTCTACTCAGATACAGGCTAAAAGCTTCCAGTCACCCCTCCTTCTCCCTCAGCCCCCACACCAACCTCTGCCCCATATCTAGACTCAAGGAAAAGTCTGGGCCAGAGTCCCCTTGATGGTATGAACGAGTCATCTCCTATAGTGTTGCCTTGCAGCAAAAAGTGTAGAGCTTCATCCTGAGGCATCCAGCCCTACATGGGAGCCAAGTGCAGGCGCAGAAGTACTGCTGCTAAGACAACATATGCAGAGGGAGCAGATATTCCCAGGACCCTCTGAGATAGCCAATGCCTTCACAACTATTTCACCTCAGTAGTGGAAGGAGCAAAAGGGGACAAGACGGATAGAGTGAACTCAGTAAGATAAAACCTTCAAACTTCTGGAAAGGGTGATTTCTGCCTAAGTGTTTCATATGGTCATTTGCAGAGAGGGGACAGAGGGAGACACACCAAGTGAACAAGACAAAGGAGAATGAGGTCCCTGGGCAGCAAACTGATGATTTTGTCTCTTGGTCTATTCAAACTAAACCATTGTGGGAAACCAAATAAAGACCATTCAGAGTTCTTTCAATTTGCTCATTTCTTGCAATCCAACCAATTTTGGCCTAAATAAGTCTGAGGCTTCTCCAGAGCAATGGCTCTCAGAAGCTGAGACCTCTGGTTACCCTATTCTGGAAGAACCAGAGAACTGAACAAAGCCTAAACTCTAGGCTTTGGGACCACCATAATTTTGGGGAGACCTAAATTAACACCAGGCTCCTTGCAACACCAAAGTGTTACACAACCCAAACTTCTAGAACCAATCTAATCCTCCTAGTCTCTGGGAGATAACTAGAGCTCATCTGCCTCAATTGAGAGACTGAGAAAAAGAGATTTAGATTGGTTTAACTGTTTTCCTCAATACTATGGTTGAAGGGTGAGCAAGACATCCTAAAGATTCCCAGTCCAAAGCTCTTTTTCTGGCACTACGGGAATTCTCAAGGTCTATCAAAATGCTAAAGTCCCTTCTAGTGAGGTTAAACCTCAGATGGGAGGTAAGGAAAGTTGGTGGAGAGTATCCCAGCATTTTTAAGAAATTAAAAAAATCTTTCCAAGGCCCTATAGTCAACCGTGTTTGGACACCTCACCTAGAATGCAAGTGCAGCCTGCCATTTTAAAACATTAAGAGAATCACACCAGGAGGGAACTAGGTAGCACCCGGAAAGACATTAACAGGCTGTCCAAAGGGGATCTAGGTCCCTCTCTAAATGTTCCGTGTGTTTTTTTTAAAAACTCTGCCTTTGAATATCCACCTGACTTGGGACTAGTGGGCAGATACAATTTGGGGCATTTAATAGTTGTTGTTGTTGTTGGGTGCTGTTGAGTCGATTCCAACTCATAGCGACCCCATATGACAGAGCAGAACTGCCCCAGAGAGTTTTCTAGGCTGTAATCTTTACAGGAGCAGGTCGCCAAGTCTTTCTTCCACAGAGCCTCTGGGTGGGTTCAAACCACCAACCTTTCAGTTAGCAGCCGAGCACTTAGCCAATGCACCACCAGTGTTCCTTATTTAATTATTACCTAGAAGTAATTGCCGAAGATCCAAATAAAATCTCAGAAGAATATTACATTACATAAAATTTATTTAACTGTAAATAAATATTAAATTAAAATTTTATGTACACTAAAAAAAGTTTTTGAATTTTTCCTTGTGAAATAATTCCTCAGAGAGGCAAAGAGTTCAAACAATTCAGTTCCATGGGGGGGAAACAAAAAACAATAACATTACCAAGTTTCACTATACTTAAGTGGTTTCAAATGCATCCTTTTGGTTTTTAAAAATCATACTAAACTTCTATGGTGTCTTCCATGATTTCAAACAGGATTGACAAACTTTAAGACAAACAATTATGAACCAGAGCAACATTTCTTTCTGAGGCTACAAAATGATTAGCTGGGGTCAGAGATGCCTGTTTAGGAGGACAAAGCGCCCCTCGGTAACCATAACACACATGATTAGTGTAATCGGTTTACCACATGACAATTTTTAAGCCTGGCCAGAAGCCCCATAAATTCCACAATGGGAACACTCAATGCTTTTCCAAAAAACAAAATCGACACTTTTCAAAAGAAAAGGAGATTCAATACACATTTTGGCCTCCTCAGTTCTCACTCAAGAGCTCCCTCACAGCAAAGCCCTAGACACAGGAAAGAACACAAGTTCTTGATCACTTGGGTTGCTCTAGTCCCAAAAGTGAATGTGAGGGCAAGGTTGGGCCTCATTACAGCAATCTGACTGGGCGCCAAGAGTCTCAGATCCAGCCAGTGCCTTCTGGCACCTAAATTTCCACAGCCACCATGACTCGTAAGGTCCTCCTTGAACTCCCCAGAACTCCAGCCAAGGGAGACTCAACAGCAATCACAATAGGGCGGGAGGATGAGCAGGAAAACCTTCCCAGCAGTCACCAGAGTCCCCAGGAACCTTTTATGCAACCAGCATAAACTGGAACATTTGCACAGCATCCTATTTCTGTAAACCTAATAATATTTTTAAACATGCTGGAGGAGGAGACTCCGTGGAAGAGGGCTGTGTGGGATCATTTTGTAAAAAGAAAATTGTACTGCTTTTCAAAAAAATCATTCTCAATTTATTTGCTTCAAAAATACCTGGTTTTCTTATATCTACTAGGCAGACAGAGAGTGTGTGGCACAATATCTGTTCACCTCAGGGTCAAGTTCAAGTCGACAGATGACGCAGACGCACAGCGATGCCTCACAGACAATACACATCTCACCCTGGTCATACTGCATATCAGTAATACTGAGCTGCAACAAATGACTTATAAAGTGCATCACAAATGATTTACCTGGAACATTGGATAGGTCAGAAACGTTTCCAGCATCCTCCCCTCACAGGCGGGGTTGGCTTCATACTGTTTTAAGAGTTTGTCAAAATCTCTGTTCTGCTTACAATTGGCGAGTACTTGGAGGCTGTACTGGTGATTACGCACAAATTCTTGATAAATGTTCAACATGGGGAGCAAAATGTCAAACAGATCAGCTAGAAAGAAGAAGTAAACATGGCAGTTTCTCTTGGTGCAGTGCTAAGTTATTATGGTAAGGGGAGAGACTGTGGATATTCTATGGGAATAGCAGAGAGTGGCTCCCAGCACCAGGTGCCAAGCACGCACAGGGCCCCTGGGCAGATGCCTGAATGACTGATCTGGTGGAATATACCCTGGGGCTGGAGTTGGGCTCTGCTCCATGGAAAATGGGCCACAGAAAAGGGTCAAAACGTAACCACTGAGGCAGAACCCAGGTGACAAGGAGACATCCCCAGAAGCTAAGGGAGCTCCTATCAGTTTTATCAGTTAGGCTGAAAGGAGCCTCGGTGGTGCAGTGGTTAAGAGCTGTGGCTGCTAACCAAAAGGTCAGCAGTTCGCATCTACCAGCTGCTCCTTGGAAACCCTATGGGGCAGTTCTACTCTGTCTTATATGGTCATTATGAGTCAGAATTGAATCGAAGGCAATGGTCTTTTTTAGGCTGAATAGGCTAGAGAGTTCTATGGTGGTACAAACAGTTGCTTAGCTGCAAACCAAGAGGTTGGAGGTTCAAGTCCACCCAGAGGCACCTCAGAACAAAGGCCTGGCAACCTACTCCCATTGAAAACTCAGCCATTGAAAATCCTAAGGAGCACAGTTCTATTCTGACACACGTGGGTCACCATGAGTTTGTTTGCTTTTTTGTCTCTGACTGTAGCCATACTAAAAGGAAAATCTTGTATCTCAATAGCACATACTTACCTAAAATTAAAGTAGGCCAGTTAGCTATCCTTGCCTTCAGTCCTTGATGAAATATTTCATGAAGAAACATAATTGTTTCACTATAAAAAATGGAAAAATAATATAATTTAGTCACTACAGAACACTTGCTCTGTTAAAGAAGTCTTCTGATTCTTTAAAGCCTTCATATATACATATCTCGGGGAGCGTCCCAACTCCACACCCATAATAGCATGGATCATTCTAGCCTCTGTTAAGTGGTTTATCTTTTAGACTACCTCAAAAACCCAAATAAAATTCTGAGCTAAGCTTCAAAAACTGGAGGATGGGAAGCACCAACTCATTCTTATATAGCACTCTTCACAGATTATAAATGAGCTTTCTACTGTTAGAATAGAACACTTCAACCGATAATCAGAAAATTAAAGTTACTATCCTTTTTCTCTTCAGATACGATTCTAGCTGACAAATTTCTCACTAAAATAAATTTTGACAGAAAGGGTGAAAAGCCATAGCAAAGACATGGTAGAATTCTGCTGCAACCACTCCTAAGACACCCAAGAGGGAAATGCAAAAATGTTCTCAAAAGGGCAGAGCCAACATAGAGGCACTAAAATGAGAACCATGCACAAATTAGGGATATAAGTTCCCAAAAGGGTCAAGAAGAGCAGTTAGCAAAGTGTTTTTTTTTTTTTTTTTTGCTTTTTGCCTAAAGAATTACCCTGCAGGAATAAACCTTTGAAGCTTTTTCTGAAATAACACATTGACACAATCAAATACGGAATTACTCATCTAAGTGAGATCCCCGTTTGGCCAAAAGTCAAGTTCCATTACAAGAAAGTGTTCTTACTATTTCCAAAAGTTCTTGAAATGAAATAGACACTTCTTAGCGATTATATATTTTTTGCTTTTATAGAAATTTTAACTAAGTAGTGTCTGTTGTTTAGAGATTTCAACCAAATCTAGTTTGGTAGGTAGTGTAGATAAGTCTTTCAATGTCCATTCCATCCTTCTTCTAGGTGGAGAGAGTGGAGACCTAAAACTACGTTTTCCAAACTCTCTTGCATCTAAGGTTCTGGGTGTGAATTCAGTTTCCACCAATAGATGCACCTGGTAAAACATGGAAGGCAGAAGTGGAGGCGAACTTCACCATTTCTGTCGTAATCCTTGGCAACTCCAATACATATACAATCGTCCAGTAACCTGGCCTCTCAAGTCTTTGAATTCCTGTCCTCCAAAGATTTTGTCCTCCACTATCCTTAGTCAACATTCTCCTGATTGTTGTATTCCAGACCTTGTCATTGTCAATAACTGTACCTCCTCCTGATCTCAGTTTCAATGACACCATTTTCTGACCATCTCTTATCTTTCAGTTCACTGCCTTTAGAATCCTGACTTCAAAATTCCTTTTACCCCATCAGGAACTAAATCCACTGATCCTACCACTTTTTCATTGATCAAAACTCCCTCACACCATCACTTCTCTCTCTACAGAGTTTAGACTCCATGGCTTACCATTACAACCTCTTCTTGCATGTATACCTTCAACTCCCTTGTTCTTCTCTCACTTCATCATATTAACCTCACACAACACTAATCCCAGTTAAACTCAAACCTCCACCCACTCTGCACCTTCACCCATGCAGCTGAAAGTGGCTAAAAAAAAACACAGGACCATCCTGACTGGTCTCACTGTAAAGTCATGACCATAGCCTAATACGGGCTCTTAATACTGTCTAGCAATCTTATTGTTGTTGTTGTAGTTATGTGCCGCCGAGTTGATTCTGACTCGTAGCAACCGCATGTGTCAGAGTAGACATAGGGTTTCCTAGACTGTCATTTTTACAGGAGCAGATCTCCAGGTCTTATCTCCTGCAGAGCTACTGGTGGGTTTGAACTACCGACTTTTCCGTTAGCAGTCAAACACTTAACCACTGCACCACCAGGGCTCCTTTGCAATCATACTACCTTTCCCGAATGCATTTATTCCCCTGCTCTCCTTGATCACTATTTCATACCTGCTCCTCTCTTCTGTAACTCCAACTCTGCCTCTCCCATCCTCACTGTCGGCTGATGTCCTTGCTTCCTAACCACATATGTGTCCATGTGTCATGGATTGAACTGTGTCCTCCAAGAAGATAGGCTGAAGCTGTAAACCCCAGTACCTATAAGTGTGATCAGGTTTGTAAATAGGGTCTTTGAACATGTTCTCAGTTAACATGAGGTCATACTGGAGAAGGGTGCACCCTAATCCAATATTAGTGGTGTCTTTATAAAATAGAAGACACAGACATACACAGAGAGAAGAATGTCAAGTGATGATGGAGGGAGAGAACTGGAGCTATGCTGCAGCTGCAAGCCAAGGAATGCCTGGGACTACTGCAAGGAAGAAGAGACAAGAAAGGACCTTCCCCTAGAGCCTTTGCAGAGAACATGGCCCTACTGTCACCCTGAATCAGATTTCTAGCCTCCATAATGTGAGACAATAAATTTCTGCTCTTATAAGCCATCTACTCTGCAGTACTTTGTTACAGCAGCCCTAAGAAACAAAAATACCGTGTACTATTCCTTCCTGGTCCATGTTGCCACCTAATGCTAACCTCTTGACTTATGTACCACATTCTATCTACTTTGCCTATGCAAGTTTACTGCTTCAGCAATTGTCCCCTCTCTCTCCTACATCATTTATTTTTCCGTCTTTATTGGATCGTTCCTATCCAGATATTAGTATGGTATAATTTTCCCCATCTTAAAGAAACAAATCCTCTTTTGATGTGCCCTCAGCTACCACCCTGTTTCTCTGCTCTTCTTTACAGCAACACTCTCTGGAAGAGTTGGTATGGTCACTCTCTCTCAATCCTTTCCCATCATTCTCTCCTAAATATTTTCAATCAGGCTTTGAGTTATCAATAAACTCTGAATTGCTAAATCCAGTGGTCAATTCTCAGTTATTATCTTATTTGACCTACAGCTCCTTTTGAAATAATTGCTCATTCACTCTTCCCCCAGTTTCCAAGGGCACCCACTTTCCTGGTTCTCATCCTATAGCACTGACTGATACTCTTCAGCTTTCTTCGCTGGTTCCTCCTCATCTCCCTAACTTCTTTTTTTTGATTTGCAATTTTTATTTTTTATTTATTTATTTTTATATTTTATTGTACTTCGGGTGAAGGCTTACAGAACAAATAGTTTCTCATGAAACAGTAGTACATACGTTGTTTTATGACATTGGTTAACAACCCCACAACATATTAACCCTCTAACTTCTCAACCTTTTTTTTTTTTTTTGGTGAAAATACAGATAGCCAAAGATACACCATTTCAAAAATTTCTACATACACAGTTCAGTGATATTAACTACACTCTTCCAATTGTGCTGTTATTCTCACTTAAGATGAAGGCTTACAGAACAAAAGAGCTTCTCATTTAACAGTTACTACAAATGTTGCCCTATGACAATGGTTAACAATCTCACAACACATCAACAATATCCTTACTCAACCTTGGGTTCCCTATCACCAGCTTCCTTGTCCCCTTCTGCCTTCTGGCCCTTGTCACTGGACTCCTGTACCTCGTTAGTCTCATTTGGTTTTACAGTGCTGTCCACTCCCAGGCTGAACAGTGAACCTTGGAGGTAACTTCACCACTGAGCTAAAAGGATGTCTGGGGGCCATACTCTCGAGGTTTCTCCAGTCTCCTTTAGGCCAGTAAATCTGGTCTTTTTTTTGTGAGTTAGAATTATGCTCTACATCCTTCTCCAGCTCTGTCCAGAACCCTCTGTTGTGATCCTGGTCAGAGCAGTCAGTGGTGGTAGCCGGGCACCATCTAGCTGTACTGGACTCAGTCCGGTGGAGGCCTTGGTAGCTCTGGGCAATTAGTCCTTTGGACTAATCTTTTCCTTGTATCCTGTTCTCTTCATTCTCCCTTGCTCCCGAAGGGATGAGACCAGTGGAGTATCTTAGATGGCCGCTCACAGGCTTTTAAGACCCCAGGCACTACTCACCAAGATAGAATGTAGAGCATTGTCTTTATAAGCTGTGTCATGCCAATTGAGCTAGATGTTCCCCGAGACCATGGTCCCCACAGCCCTCCGCCCAGCAGTTCAGTCCCTCAGGGAGTTTGGATGTGTCTATGGGGCTTCCATGACCTTTCCTTGTACAGGTTGTGCTAGTTTCCCCTGTATTGTGTACTGTCTCACCCTTCACCCAAGATACCACTCATCTATTACCTATTTAGTATTTCCCCCCCAGCCCTCCCATCCCTGGTAACCAACAAGGATTGTTACATTTTGTGTGTGAGCTTTTTCATGGGTTTTTACAACAGAGGTCTCATACAATATTTGTCCTTTTGTGATTGACTTATTTCACGCAGCATAATGTCCACCTTCCAGTTTCATCCATGTTATGAGATGGTTCACAGATTCATTGTTCTTTCTCATTGCATAGTACTCCATTGTGTGTATGTACCATAGTTTGTTTATCCATTCATCTGTTGATGGGCACCTACGTTGTTTCCAACGTTTTGCTATTGTGAACAATGCTGCCGTGAACATAGGTGTGCATATGTCTATTCGAGTGACGAATCTTATTTCTCTAGGATATATTCCTAGGACTGGGATTGCTGGATCAAATGTTATGTCTATTTCTAGCTTTCTGGCATCTCCCTAACTTCTAAATGTTGCAATGTCCCAGGGCTCAGTCCTTGTTCCTCTTCTCTTACCCATCTGTATCTACTCCCTTGCTAATCTCATTTGGACTATCTGCTTTAAATACCATCTATATGCTGTTGGACTCTCAAATTTATATTTCCTGTGAACTCCAGACTAGTATCCACTCCCTACTCACTTGATGTCTCCACTTGGATGGCATCTCACACTTGACAGGTCCAAGTTAAAACTCTTCTCCCTAAACCTGTTCTTGCCTCAGTCTTCCTCACCGAATAAACAGGAACTCCATCCTTCTAGTTGTGTTCAGTCCAAAAGCCTGGAATCTTACCAGTTTTTTCACTTTCTCTCAAAACCCACATTAAACCCATCAATAAATCCATTGATTCCACCTTAAAAATATACCCAGCATCCAACCACTTTTCACTGCCTTCATTACAGTTATCTCTTGCCTGGACTGTTGTAATAGCCACCAAACAGGCCTACTTGCTACAGCCATCTCTCACGTGGCTTATTGATACAGTCACCAAACTAATATTCCTGCTTCCAAATTTGACCTCCTACAGTCTATTCTCAACAGCAAAGCAGAAAGAGCCTTTTAAAATGTAGTGATGTCCATTCCTTTCTCTGCCCAAAACCTTCCAATGGCTTCACATATCATTTAGAGTGAAAGCCAAAGTCTTTACCTCTCTGACTTCCCGCTCTTCCTCCCTGCTTTAGCCACTCTGATCTTAAGAGCTCCCTTTGCGCTCTGCTGACATCACTCTTCCCCCAAATGGTCACATGCTCACTTCCTCACCAACCTTAAGTCTTTCCTCAAACTATTACCTTATCTTTCAGGCCTTTCTGAAGATTGGCTATAAAAAACTATGGCACATTCACATAATGCAATAGCACGCAGTGTCATGGATTGAATTATGTTCCCCTAAAAACGTGTGTGTCAGTTTGGCTGGGCCCTGATTCCCGGTAGTGTGTGATTTTTCCCATGTGTTGTAAATCCTGCCTCTATGATGTTAATGAGGGAGGATGGGCGGCAATTGTGTTAGTGAGGCAGGACTCAATCTATAAGATTGGATTGTGTCCTGAGGCAATCTCCTGAGATATAAAAGAGAGAAGTGAGTAGAGAGACAGGGTGACCTCATACCACCAAGAAAGCCGTGCCAGGAGCAGAGCGTGTCCTTTGGACCCAGGGTCCCCATGTGGAGAAGGTCCTAGTCAGGGGGAACATTGATGAGAAGGCTGACAGAGAGAGAAAGCCTTCCCCTGGAGCTGGCGCCCTGAATTTGGACTTTTAGCCTACTTTACTGTGAAGAAATAAATTCCTCTTTGTTAAAGCCATCCACTTGTAGTATTTCTGTTATAGCAGCACTGGATGACTAAGACACGCAGTGATTTTTTTTTTTTTGAAAATGAGAATAATCTTTAGGTACCAATGTAGAAAAATCTCCAGGATAATATTGTTAAGTGAAAAGGTCAAGTATTTATTAAAATATACTGCCTTTGAGTAAGAAAGTGGTAAATAAGACTGTGTTTATACTTGCCTGGCTCTACATCAAGAAACATTAGGAGGATGCATAAGAAACTAATAAAAACTAATCTCTGGGATAGACAGAGACAGGGTGGGAGTGAGACTTGTAAGCATTGTTTGATGTTTTCATGTTGTTTTGATTTTTGAGCCATGTGAATGTATTATCTATTCAAAACCAAATAACTAAAATTAAGTAGAACACCCAAGTATTCCTTTACCCTCTTCCCCTCTTCCCATCTTGATTTTTCTCCACAGCACTCATCACCATACAATATACTATCTATTTTACTTATTTACTATTTATTGTCTGTCTTTCCACATCAAAATTTAAGCCCCATAAGGGCAGCGATTTCCTGCTATGTTCACAGATGAATCCTGAGCAGTAAAGACACTGTAAATATTTACTGAGTGAATAAATTTACTAGTAATCTCACACTTTGTATGGTTTCTGCTCTCCCTAAAATGCATTTGTGTAATTACACGCAGAGCTCATTAATTACTCCATTTCCCCCAGTTTATGAGGGAGATTATCTTCCCCAACACACACACACAATGTCAAGAAAACATGTCAAATAGCGAAGAAAAAATTAGAAGCCAAGATTCAAGATGAAAATATGCAACATTTGGACTAATAATGAAACAACTGATAGCTTTCTTATTTGCAACATCATGAATTAATTAGAATGAATTTATGAGACCTGAAGTAAAAATTCTTTTAAGAAATGCAAATGAGTTTTTCTCATGAATGTCTGGTTCATGCAAAGACAAACCTGTTGAGAAAAATACTGCTGACGTCATCATGGCTGATGGGGGGCTTTTTGGAGCTGGCTGCCATTCGCAGGGGCCGGAGGAAGCCGTTGACCAGGATGTAGAGCTGGTGAACATACTCCGATTCGGCCTCCACCATGGTAAACACAATCTGGTTTCTCTTCCTCATGCTTTCGGCGTGAGGAGAACAAATGTAATCCTGCACGATCGTCTTCCATTTCCTTCTACACAACCATCCTCGCATGAAGCTCTGAACCTACAGGGCAAAAACAACAAGAAGGCATCAACAGAGGGGTGAGACTGACTTTCTCGAGTGCACCAGTAATCAGTGTTAGAGAAAATGCAACTGTTCTTTCCATCATGTATTTTTTAAATAATATATGGACATTGTAAAAACTTTAAACAGTAGAGGTACTTTTTAAAAAATGTAAAAGTACACAACAAAAATTCTCCCCCCCACTCCAGACTCCCAATGTAATTGGTTTTTATTAATCTTTCCAAGACTACAGTATTCTATGTGTATATATGTACATATATATATAAGCAGATCCAGATATATTTTCGTTTATATACAAAGTGAGAGCACACATACTCAGCTCTGCACCTTGCTTTTTTCACCTAACAACTTACCCTGGAGAATGTTTATCACCGTTTTTAAACGGCTGCATGATATTCCACTTACTATAGTTTTGCAGTCAGTCCCCAAGTGTTGAACATTTGGGTTGTTTCCAGGATTTTTCTTATATTAAAAAAAAAAATGCTGCAATGTGTTTTTTAATACAATTATATTAGACAGCTATCAATAGCATCTCCTGCGTTGTTTTGGTTTTTTTCCTTCTTTTTTTGCCTATGTAGTAGCAGAAAAAGATTATTACACGTTACCTAATTTTCACACGCACACAACTACTTATACTCGATCATGCCCAACAATCTAGTAGAAAAAAAGTATAGATACAACGTGTACATTGGAAAGAGAACTGGAGAAGGAATATAGTCCCAGCTCTTGCCCTGACTGATGGTAACACCTTGCATTATGACCTAATCTCTCTGTGCTTTCTGTTTTCTCATCAGTAAAACAAAGGAGCTGACTCAGGTAAGCGTGTCTATCCTGTGCCGTACAGCACACTGTTCTTCCACTGGTGCGCTAATGGTCTCACCAGTAGGATAAATAATGGCAGGCTTTTTCCAAACAGCAGGAAAATGAGGAATTTTTTTTTTTTTCCCCTCAGATTCACAAGCTTCTTCCATAAATCCTTCTTAAGCTGTTTAGGTGTGTCTGTATGGATTCCAGAATATAATAATAGGATAATTTAATTATGAACATTTCAAGAGAGGAATAAGTGGACACTCCATTTCTTAACAAAATAGAATAATAATTTTTTGGCTTAAAAAAGATCAGTTCAGTCAACCCCCTCCTTTTACAAGTGAGTAAAGTTCTTTTCAAGTCACACAGTTAGGAAACCTGCATCAAGGCTCAGTGCTTTTCTACCTGCCCTTCTTTAGTTGTAAGGACTCTCAGCCCTATGAGTAAAACACATATGAACTACTTGCAATGATGATTATTTTGTGGAAAAGGACATGAAATATAATTATTTTGTAGAAAACATGATAGCCTCTAACTTTGACCTGAATTCCTTAGGTATGATTTGAAAACTAACAGGTAAACCTGGGAAAAGGTGCTAGTCTGTGACTTTTTGCCAATCAACAAACACTGTTAGCCTGAGCATCTTTTAAAGGCCCGGGTAAATGGTGGGTGCTGAGCAACAAACAGGTATGGGTCAGAATCCTTAACCCAAAAGCTCTGCCATTATCCAGCTGGATGACCCTGAGCAAGTTAATCAACATCACTGGGTCTTCATTTCCTCACCTATAAAATAATGGACCAAAAAATAGCCGAAGTCCTTTGTTGATACAAGAAATTATATGATAATGTGTTATACGTAAGTAACAAAGCAGGCTGCAAATTTACATATCATTGAAAGCATCAAATCACTGCCAAACGTTTTTTTAGTACCATTCTTATCTGTTCAACACACTCTTACACTTTTTATTTTTTCATGCTATTTTGCCCACATTGTCTAAATTATCATGCGTTTAAACAACCACTCCTACAATGTCTAAATTCTCTCATTTGCCTACCAATTTTGTCAGCACGCTGTCAATTTACACAGACACGAAAGTCACTATACCTCAGACAATAAAAATCAACCACATTTTAATAGAATTATGTGCAGAAATAGTATGCATATTATTTAAGCAAATCTAATGAAAACATTCTGAGACTTATAACCAATTTCAATTTTTCGGTCTCTTAAAGTCAAAAAATTATGTTGATATTTGCAAGATCAGAATAGAGAAACAACTTCATTTGCAAACAGCCCTTCCCACACAGACATTAATTTGATTTGGCACATAAAGGACAATATAATTAATTTTAAAATCTATTTAACATATTCAAATATAGGGTTTTTAAAAATTTACTTCTATTAAGAAACAGAAAAGTTTAAAAATGTAAAAAGTATTCTTCCACTTGACAGAAATATTTTTTAAAAATCAACTTAATTGAATTTTGTGTCAAATAAAACCTTTCTTTTACTTGGGCTGGGCAATAGTTGGTTCACTTATTTACTAACAGACCATTTTCTCCAGCAAAACTGAAAATGTTCGTATTTACGTGTCACTGCATACTCTTAAAAGAAAAGTTAAAACATTAACCTTGTAACACAATAACATAAATCAAATTCAATAAATTTTTTTAATGCTAAAATAGGAATGGTTCTTTAGTTGTTTATTTCTTGAAAACTGAAAATATTGCACGTTAGTCCTTAGAATCATTGAATCAAAGTCTGAACAATATTTAGTTAAAGTTCTGATATAACTACAGGGAATAATTTAGCACAGATAAATAGGAATAAGAAAATATTAAGAAGGAATGAATGTTTAAAGATGTGTATCCAGGAAAGGTTCTTCAAATGCGAGACATTTCAATATACTGTGAACAAAGCTGAGTAAGTGCTTTATACAGGACAATTAAGATTCTGGAACACAAAACCTAGATGACATAAATCAAAACACAGGGGACTAGAGTGTGTGCCAGTGGCTGGCTCACTGCAAACGTTCTTAAATTATAAATGACAGTAAGGTGGAAAGATCTGCTGCTTATGTGGATGTTAAACAAGAAAGAAACAACAATAGTAAAACAGAAATCTAAGCAGATATACTGATTTACTCAATCTTCTCACGTATTTAAAAAAAAAAAAAAAAACTTCCCTAAATAGCACTGAAGACAATTATTTTTTAAATGTAATTACTTTAAAAATACTCTCCAAAAAAAAGGAGCACAAAATCAGGAGGTTCAACAGCACTTAATAATCCAACTGGAGAATACTGTTGTTTTACTGTCCAGTTTTGGCATCCTTTCCAAAGACCCCAAAAGAGGATTCCCAGGACTGGAAATAAATCTCAAGCTGAAACTTCTCCAGAGACAGAACCATGTGCCAAAGATCTGAGGGCAAGTCTGGGAGCCATTAAAACAGAAACAGCAAAACTGCTTCCAGCTCTGGGGAAGAGTGGCAAAGATATCACTACAGCACAGTCTCCTGGTTGCCAAAGCCCCTTCAAAGCCTGAAAGCCTCAGTGTCCTACCTTTTTAATTTTTTTGATGTCTGGATCCTCATCTTCTTGGTTGCTTTGGTAAGGTCGCATTCGTTCCTTGGTTCTATTCAGGGCGATAATCTATAACACAAAATTGATCCATTTCATGATTACAGAAATAGTGCATTAACCCACTGGGAGTTCTGCCTAGGAAGGGAGTTGATGAGATCTTCAAGAAACACTCACTTTGTACGCACCTTCTCTTCCTTTGGTGCTGAGGCAGGGAAAGCATGGACTTCATCCCAAGCCTGGTGTTACCAACAAAAGTGCTTGTAAGAAGTTGCTGTGAAAATTGTAAACTGGGGCCTGGGATTAGGAGACATGTTAGCCCAAAACTCAGTCTTGACTGCCAGTGATAATTAGGCCAAGCCTTCCTCAGGAGCTCAGTAACATGTCAACCATCTCTCCTGAGGGCAGCTGCCCATAATGTCTGTGGTCTCAAGTGCAGTGATACGCAGCTCAAACTCTTGTTTCCCACAGGCAACCTGTGGCCTTTCAGGTACACACGGTAGAGCAGACTCATAGTTTTCCTTGGGAAAATGGTAACTGCAGGGGGAAGTGTGCAAAGCCCTGGGGTGGGTCCAAGCCAGCCAAGAGGATTTCTCAGAAAAGGAAAGAAGAATTGAAACCTGGGATCCCTACGTATCTCTGGTTCAGTTATATGTCTATGAGGGGTAACTCAAAACCAGGTGGCCTCTCAACTACATTTAGCAACAAAATTTACTAAATTACCACTCAGTTGCAGGCTCTTACATTAAGAACTTATACAGGTTTACTGACATGTAAGCACAAATACTTGACAAGTTAAACATAACTGCCCTCTCTGAACTGTTGTTACATTTTTGTTTCCAACACCAAATACACTCCTCTGCCATTTTCTGGTAGGGAAGTGGGAAAATAAAAGGAGTAGGAAATAAATTATGGCTCTTGTCGAGAAGACATACCTGCTACTGACAGTTTTTAGCTGGAATCTATGTTCAGACTAAAATAGAACATAGTGAAGACAGATAAACACACATAAGTAGATATTGGGGAACATTGCTTGGTGCCGAGTTTCTCTCATAAATACCAACCTCTGTCACTTAGCAGACAAGCATCTGCTCTAGCTTACTGTGGCAAAGAAAGAACACAATAATTTTGTTTTAAATTACAGTGCCTGATATAGTCTTTTAAAATGCAGGTTTGTTAAGTTTTCTGTTGTTGTTTCTACTATATCAGATTTCAGGGTCTAATCATGAAGTTAACAACTCCAATGATATGGTGAACACGGTCTGCAACTTATCATCACAGGAGAAGCTTTCTCATCCCAGTGGAAATCAGCTGACACCCGTGTACTGTACCCTGGAGGTGAAATACACAGGGAGCAGGAGGTAAAAATCCCTCAACAGAATTTACAGAAAGTATCTTGGGGGAAGGTGTGAGGAAATAAAGGGGAAAATGCTGTCCAATGACAGGAAGAACGACAAGAAGGGTGTCAAGGCTGAGGGGCCTGAATAGTTTCAGACAATGAGGATACAATTAATAGCAGGGTTCATCCTGTCCTATTTTCCTCTTTAAATCTAAGAGGATACTACAAGGCACCTCTGCCCAGAAAGAGGGAAAAATATCTCATTCTCTACATTCCTCTTCAATTCTTCATTATTGATCACTTCCCATGAGGAATGACGAGGACAACAAAGAAAGCTACACACGAGTTTCTGTATAAAGCCTGAGGCACCTGGGAGAGAGGGAGGACCCGGCACACCACCCTAGTGGTGGACTCCCTGACCACCTTCTTTTTTCACATGGTGTCAACCTCTATGTGGGGGTGGAGGGCCTGAGAAGTTCACACTCTGAGGGGAGGGAATAAGGGAAAGAGGGCTGGAATTCCAACTTCAGGAAAAATTCACCCTAGGAAATGTCTTATACTTTAATTCAAACGTGCCACTCAAAATTCTAGAGGGGAGAAAGTTGGACTCTTTAGATCCAGTCAGCTAGAAAAAGAAGTCTTTCTGAATTCATTTTTGGTTCTTCCTTAGTTGACATTTTAGACTTGGATTGAAATTATAATAGGCTCACAATTACCATTACTACAAGAGTCAATCAGAAAACAGTACAATATTATGGTCAACTCTTGAATACCTGATCTATGAAGGATATCATCAAATGTATGCATATGTAGCATATTATCCTGATATTTTTCTGCAACACATTTACCTAATCCTAACATAGACTTGGATTCACTTCTAGATCAATAGCGCAGCCACATATGTGTTGATGGCATAGGAACTCAGTTGAGGATTAAAATTTTGCCATGAATCAGACTTAGGTAATCATGAGGCAATGACAGTAACTGTGAGACAATAAGAAGGAATGTACTGACTGAGAAATACCTCTGATTTAAGCCTTTCGATTTCTGTATCTTGATCTTCAAGTTGATGTCGGAGCTGGTTAGCGGCAATTTTTTCTGTCTCTACGATCTGAACTAGATGAATGTACTTCTGCATTAACACTTCCCTCTCAATCAAAATGTCTGCATAACTTAAAAGAAAATTGCATAGTTAGTCATGAAGATATTGTCTTACTACAGTTCCATATTAGAACTGAACACAGTTTATTTTGCTAGCTCTACTTTATATAAACATTAACTTTCAATTTACACTTGGTGTCCTTCAACTTGTAGATTCTGAATCATTATCCCTTCACATGTCCTTTATTAAAAGTCCATTTAATGATGCTTGTCACTCACAATTTCATCATATAGTGAGAAAAGTGCAAAGGAAATCTTAATAGCTTTAACAAAGAAAATGGTCCCTCTCCTTTAACAAAGAAACTAACATCTTTTAAACTGACAGCACATACTTTGTTTCCAGGGATGTTACTCCAAACACTTGCCTGGGTAAGGTACAGACACTAGCCAATCAAAATGGGCCTGACACCAAGCAGAATGAATGTGTAACCAATCAAAACAGGTGCTGGCTATAAAGCACCATTATGGCCACACTAATGCCCACCAGTGCACAGTAGCTGACCACCAGCTCAGCTTGGTTCCCTTCAGGATTGTGCATTAACAACTTTCTTTCCACAACCAACCCCAATCCCCACTGCCATCAAGTCGATTCCAACTCATACCAACCCTATAGGACAGAGTAGAACTGCCCCATAGGGTTTCCAAGGCTGTAATTTTTAAGGAAGCAGACTGCCACCTCTTTCTCCCACAGAGCGGTTGGTGGGTTTGAACCACCGACCTTTTGATTAGCATCCAAGTGCTTTAACCACTGCATTACCAGGGGTCCTTCCAAAACCAACAGAAGCACTAATTCCATTCTAGAGATAAGTTTAGATTCTTTGGGGTCTAGTTCCAGCAGGCTGACCTGTGTCCATTTCTTTGGCAAGTATGGCAAAAATGAACTCTTAGATTTTTATTAACTATGAAATTCTCTGGCATCTGGAATTTTTCCTCTAGATCTTTTTGCAATATCCAGGGAGTAAAATGTATATTCCTCCGTTCATATAATCTTTGCCAAATGGTATGATAATGGCAATAATTAATAAAAATAAACCAAAAACCAAACCTGTTGCTGTCAAGTTGATTCTGACTCACAGCGACCCTATAGGACAGGGTAGAACTGCCCCATAGGGTTTCTAAGACTGTAATTTTACAGATACAGACTGCCACCTCTTTCTCCCATGGAGTGGCTGGTGGGTTCAAGCCACCAACCTTCCAGTTAGTAACTGAGTGCTTAACTATTGTACCACGAGGGCTCCTTAATTAATAAAAATATTTACTATTTATTAAGTGCATAGGATATACCATATGTTATCTCATTTCATCTTCCCAGCAACTCCAAGAGATAGACTTTATTATTCCAATTGTACAGAGAAAGAATTTGACCCACACAGAGGCCAACTACCGGCCTTGGGTCACACAGCTAGTAAGTAGGTGGCAAGGCTTGGATTGAAATGAAGGTCTGTCTGACTCCAAGCCCATGTTCTTAACCACAAGCTAAATTGCCTCTCTAATGAGAAATAACACATCTAATAGAAACAAGAATGTTGCAGCAGACATGTTTTAAGATATTTGTCTAATCTTTTCACTTAACCTTTTTTTTAGAAACTTGGGCCATAGCATCTTTGTTTATACCATAAAATCTGCCCTCATGATCACATTAAACTATCCTGAAAAGAGATTAGTAACCCGACCTAGAGGCATTGGTGGCTCAGTGGTAGAATTCTCGCCTTCCATGTGGGAGACCTGGGTTCAATTCCCGGCCAATGCACTTCATACATAGCCATCACCCATCCATCAGTGGGGGCTTGCATGTTGCTATGATGCTGAATTTCCAGACTAAAACAGACTAGTAAAAAAGGCCTTGTGATGATCTACTTGTGAAAATCAGCCAGTGAAAACCCTATGGATCACAAAGGTCCAATCCACAACCAATCATGGAGATGGTGCAGGACCAGGCAGCATTTCATTCCATTGTGCATGGGGTCACCATGAGTCGGGGGCCACCTCGACTGCGGCTAACAATAACGATAACAATAACCCAAACTAAGGCAATTAGATTCTTTCTTCTGGGAATTTGGGATTAGGCCTCTGACCTATTTGCTTGGGACCTCACGTTACCATTGTGAGGCAGCCATGTTTGGCCACATCCATGCCAAAGCAGTCAGTGTACTGAGAGGGAAAAGAACAGGTAGATGTTCAGAAAAGCAAAGGCAAGAGAGATAGAAAATCTGAGGCATGAAGGTAATGACTACTCAAAGTCTTGTCAGCTTTCTAGTCTCTGGTCCCAGTCCCTTGTGATACCTGAGTAGTTTTACCCTCAGGTTTAGTGAGATATTGCAGTTTCCTTCTAATAAATTCCCTAAACTAGTTTGAGTAGATTTGTGTTACTCAGAACCAGAATAGTCTTAAGACAATTCCAAATTCACAAATTTAATTCAATTACCTCAACATCCTCAGCACGTACATCACGTGTGCTATTAGTGCTAGAGAAAAAACACATGCTGTCGCCAACATTTTTAAGTCACTTGCTCTAAGAAATCACCCTGACAGAAAAGAAAGGCAGTGTAAGTATAAGTGGGAGGAGGGGAAGAAAAGCGCAGAGTCCTCATAGAAATGTGCTACTGTTGGGAAGTTTAAAAGAAGGAAATAATAATAAAGCATAAGAAAAGTAATTATTGTAATAAAAACCCTAGCCTTTTAGTTTTATAATTAATTTTATTAGAAATATGCCAAATTTACTAGGAATATGCTAGATCAGAGTTATATGCAAAAGAATTTTATTTTCCCATTAAAGAAGAAAAAGGCAAGTCCAGAGCAGGATGCTGGGCTGAGTTCTAGCAGACTGATCACTGATGTCTGCCTCCCTCCACTTTCCAGGTCCCGTTCAAACCACACCAGCACCATAAAACAGGAAAATATGCCATGAGAACAGACCAGAAATTTTGAGAAATTCCATGAAGAGAAAAACCAAATGGAATCAGATTGGTGGGGAAACAAGCGTAGAGGAACCCACAGACAAGACACTTGCACAAGCATGGTTCTCACTACAGGTGGCTTGGAGAAGTTCCAAGCTGTAAATCAATAAATACAAAGAGCAAAGGGGCCCTCATTAAGGTACTTCCCTAAGCAAGCGTCTTCAGAATAACAGGAAGTTATGTACCTCTTCTTCCCATTCCCCTAAAATTAATACATAAATAAAAGACATGGCTGGCAGCAGTGACAAGGCCCTCATGTCACAGCCAAAGATTGTTGGCTCTTTATAGAAAGGAGGTCACCTTCTTAAACAAGGGTCCTACGGAAGGAGCTGGACACTGAGAGAAAAGAACAGAGCGTGGCTTTACCCAGACATCCAAAGCAGGCACAAGTGGGAAACAAAACAGGAACGGCCCCCTCTTAGGAGTGAAATAAGGTGTATTCGTTTCCTATTAATGAGCCCTGATGGCACAATGGTTAAGCACTTGGCTGCTAACCAAAAGGCGTCACCGGAGAAAGACCTGGCAATCTGCTCCTGTAAAGATTACAGCCTATGTGGTGGTAGTTCTACTCTGTCACATGGAGTTGCTATGAGTCAGAATCGACTCAATGGCACCCAACAACAATAGTTTTCTTTTACCACAAACTCAGTGGCTCAAAAATGTTGAAATGGCAAAAAAATAAATAAATTTTAAAAATTCACACGTTTATTATCTCATAATTTCTGTGCATCAGAAGTCTAGGCTCAGCTTAGCTGGGTCTTCTGCTCAGGATCTCACAAGGCTGTAGTCAAGCTGCATTCTCATCTGGAGGCTTGAATGGGGAAGAACATTTTCCAAGCTCATTCAGGTTGTTAGGAAAATTCATTTTCTTGCAGCTATAGAACACATGGTGGCTTATTTCTTCACGGCCAGCAGGAGAGCACCTCTGACTTCAAGGAGGGCCCCTTTCCCTCTTTCAGGGCTTTCAATTTATTAAGCCAGGCCCCACCAGGATAGTCTCCCTTTTGATTAATTCAAAATCGACTTTGATTTGGGACTGTAATTATACCTGAAAAATCTTTTTTCCTTTGCAAATATCATAACCTAATCAAATAAGTGACTATCCAAACACCTCTGCCATACTCTAGTGACTAGAAGCAAGTCACAGGTTCCACCAGCACTAAAGGGTAGGGAATTATACAAGGGCATGACTCACTGATGGTCGCCTTAGGGTGTATTTGCAACATACACTAAACCATTCTACTTCTGAATAAGGTCTAGGGGGAATCCCCAGCCTACCTGCCTGCCTGCCTGCCCACACACCTGAAAGGGAAGCCTACACATGTTACACAAACCCTGCATTCACGGTCACAGAGTAAACTCATGCCAGCTACTGATAATAACCCACAAGGTCCTTCACTTAGAAATAAGGATGACTAGACACTTGAGAAAAACCAACTCTAAAAAAAGTAAGAACTCTGGGCAGCATGTAAAATGGCCCCCAATGATCACTACCTTCTCGTATTCACACCCTCATTTAATCCCTTCCCCTGAGTGTGCCCTGAACCTAGTTGACTCTCTTCTAATGAGTAAAAAACAAAAAACAAAAACAAAACCAATAGACTATGGCGAAAGTGCTAGGATAACACCCTGAAGATTCATTTACAAAAAGACTCTGACTTCCATCTCGCTTGCCTTCTCTTATTGTCTTGCTGGTTTCCTATGAGGGATGCCAGCTGCCATGTTGTTGGTTGCCCTATGGAGAGGTCCACATGGAAAGGACCTGAGGGAGACCCCCAGCCAACAGCCAGTGAGGAACTAAGGCACTCATTCCAATATCTAGTAAGGAATTGAATCCTGCCTCCAACTATGTCAGTGGGCTTGGAAGCTGATCCTCCCCAAGCTGAGCCATCAAATGACACCAAAGACCTGGCCAATACCTTGATTGTTGCCTTGTGAGAGACCGTGGGGCAGAAGCACCCAGCTAAGCTGTGCCTGGATTCCTGCCCACAGAAACTGTGGAATAATAAATGGTTATCATTTTTAACCATTAAGTTTTGGGGTAATTTGTTATGCAGCAATAGACAGTCCAAATGAACAAAGAGAACTGACACTAGAGAAAACAAAGCTATATCAAGCAACAGAGAGAGATTTATTATCTCCAGAGAAATATGAGAGGATATTGCAGCCATGAAGCAAAAAGCAGATGCTTAGGAAAAGAAGTAATCAGGTAACAAGAAGACTTCTTGGGAACAAAAAATGATTGCTATTATTTTACAGGTCACTGGATGTACTAACCAGTAAGCTAGACATGGCTGAAAACTAAACTGGGTGGTCTGAGAAACAAAATCAAGAATATCAAACAAGAATACA
Organism: Dugong dugon; assembly: GCA_030035585.1. Lineage (NCBI taxonomy): Eukaryota > Metazoa > Chordata > Mammalia > Sirenia > Dugongidae > Dugong > Dugong dugon. The sequence continues at coordinate 85,703,981 of CM057460.1, read as the reverse complement.
AAAAGACTGGAAATACGAGAGAAAAAATTAAGCAACATACAGCATAGATTCAAGAGGTCTAGTATCTATCTTTTGGGAAATATGTCTTATGCGAATTCCAGAGGAGAAAAACAGAAGGGGAGGAAATAAAAAGAAACAGAAAAAACCCTGCCTGAACTAAACATGGCACAGTTCAAAGAGAAAGGATGATCCAAATGCCATGCATGATATATGAAAATATTCCATACCTGGAGACATGCTGGTGAAATATCAGAGCTCTAAAGATGAAGAAAAATTATAAAAACTTCCAAAGAAAAACAACAGGTTATCTAAAGGAAATGACAATCAAGCTGACATTTCTCTTAGTAACCTGGGATGCTAAATGATCACAGAGAGTTGAGGGAAAAATATCTTGGACCTAAATTCCTATAACTAGGCCACCACCAACCAACCAAGTGCCAGGATAAGACAGAAAAAGTTAACTACACATCGACAGTTAATAGAGGAAAAAATTATGAGGAGGTTTTCCAATCAAACAGGACAGAAACAAAAACATAAGATGACACAGGAGGCAAGAATAAAAGCCAAACGATGTCAAGGACTCTAGAAAGAAATTAGAAGTTGACACATGCAAGAGTGTCCTTCAGGGAACAAATATTCAACTGTATATTATTACATTTTATTCCCTATGGGACCAAATACTGACCTTTGCATTACAGAACATAATATTTGTATAACCATGATGTAAATGCCCCCCTTTTTTTTAATTTTTAGAATCAATCATAGCAAAGCACAGAGGCTTAGTTAAATTTAGAGGACAGAATGTAAATGTTTTAAAACTTATAAAGTGAGAATATATAATAATTAAAGTAATAAAACCTACGGATTAGAGGAGGAAAAAAGAACAAAGAAAACACATTAAATATCTTCATTATTTTTCATAGCAGAGAGTTAACACATACTTTGCAAAGTTGATAAATCAGTATAGAGGTTTAACTGTACTATTTTAAGACATAAACTCAACCAATTTAATAGCCAAAAATATGTAAGTAACAAAAACAGAGAGGACAAGGGAGGAGGGAGTGAGAGGTATTGTAAGGATATGATATTCTTCATCTTTATATCTTTATAGCAGGTAGTTAATGATACTGGCTGCAGTGGATTAACTACTTTCGTGTGTGGCCTTTCTAGCCATGGTCTTGTAACTCCCACCCAGGTGACTGTGTGATAGGGAAATTGTGGCCTACCAAGTGGATTGGTCAGTTTTGCCTTAAAAGAGAGCCAATTCCAGAGCAGAGAGAGAGGATCCTACCACCACCAAGGAAGAACAGTCAGAAGCAGAGAGCGCGTCTTTGGACCCAGGATCCCTGTGCTGAGAAGCTCCTGGAAGCAGGAGACTGACAGAAATCAAGCTGTAACCCTGAAGACAGTGAGAAGCAGTGGCAAGAGAGACCCAGAAGCAGAAGACAACGAGGTTGGCTTCCCTGCCCACGGAGAGAGAAAGCTGAATGGAGAGGCCTAGGGCCAGGGAGAGGCGTGCCTGGGAGAACAGCTGGGAAGAGGCTATCCTGATAAAAGAACAGTATCCTTGAGTGTTCTTGAGCCTGAATTGTAACTGTTACTTTCCTAATAAACCCCATGGTTGTGACTATGGTCTGTGAGTTCTGTGCGGCCAGTGCAATGAATAATCGAACCCAGCAGAAAAGTAGAGAGTGCTGTGGGAGGGACAGTTGGTGTCAGAACTGGTAAAGATGGCAGAGAGAGGAGGCATGTCTGACTCCTGCCTTATAGGAATCAGCCTTGGGCTGTTAGTCTTGGTTCTCCTTCCCCCTTGCAGGATTAGAGGAGGTCAGATACTACCCCTGCCATTTTTACACTGGCTAAAATTAGTAAGTCAAGAAAGAGACAAAAGGTTGTCATAGAATATAATATACAAAAAAAAAGGACGAACAAATGCATGAAAAAAGTCCTACTTAAAGAAGTACAAATTATCAAAATTCATCAAGATATTTAGAGAACTATAAATAGTGCTGGCAAAGTCATGGTGAAATTGATACTTTCACATAATGATACTAAAATGAGCCATTCTAGAAGATAGTATCACAATATGTATCAAGATAGATTAAAATGTTCACATCCTTTGTTTTAGTAATTTTACTTCTAATAATCTAACCCAAGAAAAATGATGAAACTTGTACAAAAATGTACAATGAAATAAAATGTTCATTCATTAATGCAAATAAAAGAAAATTGAGACAATCTAAATATATATGTAAAATACGGAAGAGGTTAAATAAGTAGTAGTACCCAAATGGAATGGTACACATCACTTAACATCATGCTTTTAAGGAATACTTAACATAATGTAACATACCTACTGATAAAGAAAAAAAAAGCAGGAAATCAAAGTATATATGATGTGTGCATGCATATGCATATGTGTTCATAGGCAGAAGGAGAAAATTCTGTGTATACACAGATAGGAGGGGGAGGAAGAATAGGAGCAAAAGATAGGCCCTCCAAGTCAAAGACGTAGATCAGAACAAAAAAAGATATTTTTATAAAAGCAATTATGAGTATTTTTAATTACTTCTTTTGTGCTTTTCTGTATTTTCCAACATCTCTATAATATTAAGTGGGAAAAAAAGAAAATGTACAAAATCCTAATTGCAGAGTAATACACACTGTGATATGAGATTACAAGTGGTGCTGATTTCCTTCTCTATATGTTTCTGTGAATCCAAATCATTCTTTCCATCAATAAACATTGAATGCTGTTATGTACCCAGGAAATGTTCAAAGCACCAGATACAGTAGTAAACAAAATAGAAAAAAAAGTCTGTGCCCTTATGAAGTTTCCATAGTACTAGGAGGAGAAAGAAAATAAAATAAGACAAATTTACAGTATGTTGCCTTGTGATTAGTGCCGTAGAGAAAAGGGCGGGGGAGTAGAATAGGAAGTGAGAGGTGGTGGTTATAATTTAATCATAACATGAGAGAAGGCCTCACTGAGAAGACGGCTTTTGAGCAATGACCTCAAGAACTGAGCCATGTGACCAGCTGATGTTAGAGTATTCTGGGTAGCAAAAACAGCAAGTGCAAAGGCCCTGTGGTGAGAGTGGGCCTGGCCTGCTTGAGGAATAACAACGTAGCCAGTTTGCTGGAGGGCAGTGAGAGGTAGAAGAGGGAACAGAGTTTTAAAGCATGTAGGGCTTTGTAGACCAATATAAAGTCTCAGGACTTTTCCCAGGTTGAAATACAGAGCTTCGATCAAAGGCATAACAAGATTTAACTTTTTATCAGGATTACTCCGGCTGCTGTGAAGGGGAAAGACACGGGGCCAGGAGAGGGGTGCAGCAAGGAAAGAGGAGAGCAGTTGGAGGCTACCACAGTAATCCAGGCAAGAGATATGAAGTTTTAGTCCAGCACCTGGCATAGGATCTAGCACAAAACTGTCACTCAAAACTGCTTGCTAAATGAAAACAAAAGGCGGGGGGGAGGGCATATAATATAATTAATTTTGCACGGTTTATTCTTCATGTAATAACTTTCATTTCCTGTCATTTTCAAGTCATTCAGTTTTTTTCATTGGGGCTCCCCAGTTTACTACTCTTACTGGGGGGTACCATCAACTTTATACTTCAAAGCTTCCTTTATGGATCCTACTAGTTAATGAATGTCTCCTCCAGCACTGTGTCAAAACAACTGAAAACACATGGATGGCTTCCCTTCAATATAAGAATTTAGAGAGCAACAGTATTTCTAGTCCACTATGTTTCTGTACGGAAACCCTGGTAGGGTCACTATGAGTCAGAATCAACTTAACAGCAGTATGTTTTTTGTTTTTTTTTAAAATATTTCTAATGTATGTTTTATCTGATTAAATTTTCCACTTAACAACTAGCACTATTGAAGATTTCTTGCCTCATCTACTCGTTTCAGCTTTGTTTTTGTTTTTTTGTTTTTTGTTCAACTCACGCCAGAAAAGAAAGTTTTCTCACTGCCAAGGGAAATAATAAAACTCAGCCAAATAAATCAACATGATGAGAGCCAAATTCAAAATTCATCTGTCAAGGACCAACATATGGTAAGTTCCGGGTATACATGGGAATAAAATATTGATGTGTAATATTAAACCAAACCATCACTGCTCCATACAGGACAAGGGGGAACATTAAAACAAAATCTGTAAGAATCCAGAGGAGAGGAATAGTACACAATTATAGGCCTTAATTATACTTATGTTGTTGTTGTTGTTAAGTGTTATTGAGTCAATCTGACTCATAGCGACCCTGTAAGAGAGAGTAGAGTTTCCCCCATAAGGTTTCCTAGGCTGCAATCTTTACAGGAGCAGATTGTCAGGTCTCTTCTCCCACGGAAGGGCTGGTGGTTTCAACTGCCAAACTTCCAGTTTACAGTCGAGTGTTTAACCATTGTGCCACCAGGCCTCCTTAATTACATTAAGAAGGGCAAAAATTATATTAGCTTAGCAAGAAATTAAATGGGATAGAATCTCATCCTAGTTATTTTGATTGTAGACACATTTGACAACGAGACGAACTCTAGTAAAGCCCAAGCTGAAAAGTCATGTAACAGGTGATGGCAGAAAAACTCTCACTACTCCATTATGCTCAATTTTCTTGAGAACAATGTTCAGAATCAGCATCTGTCACATCAGGGGAGTTGTGCTGTCTTTAGGATTTGGGAAAATCCGATCCTGAGCGACAGCGGTACGGCTCGAATCTGCGCAATGTTTGAGCACTGGTAGCAGCTCAGCCTTATCTAAGCAAAACGAGGCCACCGTGGCTTACTCTTGGCCATTCTCACATTAATATCTGCCACTTATTTTCATTCTCAAATTCTCTTACATCAATATACCCACTCCACTTCCTAATCAATATTTTTCAGGAATCGCATTAGTGTAAGGTTCTAACACTTTATCACCCACTACCAATCTCCTCTCTCTACCAACAGGCTCTCCTCCCCTGAGTTGTCCCTTTTACAATGAATTTTAAACTCGAGCATCTCTTAGGAGAGATCAAAAAGAGGTATAAAATTTAAAGACTAAAACTCCGTTTTCTAAACACTGCTCCTTCATTCCAGTTCATAGTTGCAGTTCATTACTTACACATCTTAAGACTCTAACTTTAGGACATGTGGAAAGTTGTCAGTAATCCTCTCCTACCCTAAAGCAAAATTAAATATTAAAAAAAGAAAGCAAAATACTGATGTAAGAGAATATAACAGAAATTCAATAACAGCAAAGTTACTCCTTTGGGACAATGGTATTTTAAAGAATGCTCATAAAAATGAATGTAAGAGTAAGTACTATGTTACAAAACTGTGAAAAATGTTTTACATAACCATATTTATGATTCTTTCCTAACAGAGATTTTATTTCCTTTCAAATATGCATAAATAGGTATTGCTGGAATTCTCTTTATGATCAAACAAAAATTCTTTAGCAAGAGTACATATCTAATTAATTATACCAGAACGGATTAAAAGGATTTATAAATTCTCATTTTTAATTTCCACTATAAAATGAATCACTATTGTACTGCAAATGTGTTGTTTAACTTGGTATTAGGAGTACAGGAGCTGCAAATAAATGTCCCAAATAAACCCACCAAATATTCAACTACCTATATTCCATGTACACATTTAATGGATTATATTTTAAAAGATAATTTTGAAAAAGGATATAGAAAATGAAATTAATTATTACTAGAATGATATGTTAAGGCTGCTCATCATATAAGAAGCCATGGTAGCACAGTGGTTAAAGCACTCAGCTGCTAACTAGAAGGTCAGTTGTTTGACCCCACCAGCCACTCCACAGGAGAAAGACGTGGCAGTCTGCTGCCATAAAGATTTCAAGCTTTGGAAACCCTATAGGGCTGTTCTACTCTGTCTTCTTGGGTCACTATGAGTCAGAATCTACTCAACAGCAGTCGGTTTGGTTTTTTTGGCTCATCGTATCTCTAGAAAATGTATGGGTAACTACGTACCTGATCTGAGGAAAGGAAAAGACTCTTGTGATGAAATGAGTTCCTTTATGTGGCCTTTTGCCTTGGTTCTTTGGAAAAACTACTTGAGAAATTTTTTCACTGAGCCCTAAGGTGTTATCATTGCCCTAGTTTTCTACCCCAGAAGGTTTGTTATTTTGTCCAGGTCGACTAACATTTCCTGGGTACGCTGCAAACAACTTAGTCTGATACTTTTTGTCTGGTCTGGGGCTGCAGCCTGCCCTGTGATTGGTATGCACCTTGCAGGATTGGTCAATAGACTATGAAAATTAGGTGTCTGTAGCCTACTATGTAAATGAAGCATCTGTGGCCTATTGAGAGGGGATTGGTCAGTTCATGGCCCTGGTGGGAGGGCCATGCCTTGAAATTAACCAGGAGTTTGTATATATAAGCAGCCAATCCCACAGTCATTTCAGAGACAGAAAGAAGCAGGAAAAGAAGCAGCAGGGAGAAGCAGAAGGAAGACAGAAGAGGGAAGAGAGAAGAAGCAGAGAAAGAGAGGGGAGGCAAGGAACCTCTTAAAAGAGCTGTAACACAAGTCAAAGGCTTTAACATCGAAGACAGCAAGAGGCCCAGAAGGGGCCCAGCGGCAGGCCAGTGGCAACAGATGACAGGGCCACAAGGAGCCTGTCCTGAGGGGGCTGAGAGGAGCCTGTCCTGAGGGGACTGAGGAAAGCCTATCCTCAGGGGGCTGAGAGAAGGCCTGTCCCACCAAGGGGAGCTGAGAAAGCTGTCCTGCACTGAAGAAGGGAGGCTTCGGCTACATGCTTCCTGATCCTGATACTGAGTTGTAGCCTGTTGATCCTGCTCCCAAGTTGTACCCTATTACTTCCTTGATAAACCACTTAACTGTAAGTATGGTCTGTGAGTTCTGTGGGGCCACTGCAATGGATTGTAAAGCCAGCAGAAACTGCCATGGACAGGACAGCTGGTGTCAGAATCGGTAAAAAGTTTGGAGTGCAAAGGTATGTCTGACTTCCATCTCATAGGAATCAGCTTTGGGCTGATCCTGGTCATTATCAGCCCTAAAATTAGATGGGTTCTGATCCTACTACTAGTAACATTTTACAACTCTAAATTTAAAAAAAAAAAAGGAAACAAAAATCCTCACAACTTGATCAATAAGCAACATCATGATAAATGGAGAAAATATTGAAGTTGTCAAGGATTTCATTTTACTTGGATCCACAATCAACGTTCATGGTAGCAGCAGTCAAGAAGTCAAATGATGTACTGCATTTGGTAAATCTGCTGCAAAAGACCTCTTTAAGGTGTTAAAAAGCAAAGACGTCACTTTGAAAACTAAGGTGCACCTGACCCAGGCCATGGTATTTTCTATCACCTCATATGCATGCAAAAGCTAGACAATGAATAAAGAAGACAGAAGAAGAACTGATGCATTTGAATTATGGTGTTGGCAAAGAATGTTGAATATACCATGGACTGCCAGAAGAATAGACAAATCTGTCTTGGAAGAAGTACAACCACAATCTCCTTAGAAACAAGGATGGCAAAACTTCATCTCATGTACTTTGGACATGTTATCCGGAGAGACAAGTCCCTGGAGAAGGACATCATGGCTTGGTAAAGTAGAGGGTCAGTGAAAAAGAGGAAGACCCTCAACGAGATGCACTGACATACTGGCTGCAACAGTGGGCTCAGACATAGCAACGATTGTGAGGATGGTGCAGGACTGGGCAGTGTTTCGTGTTCTGTTGTACACAGGATCACTATGAGTCAGCACTGACTCAACAGCACCTAACAATGATAATGGTCTCTGAGTTCTGTGTGGCCATTGCAACAGATTAGCAAATCCAGCAAAGAGTTCTGTGGGGAGGACAGCTGGTGTCAAAACTGGTAAAAAGGTTGGAGAGTAGAGGTATGTCTGACCTCCGCCTCATGGGAATCAGCTTTGGGCTGATCCTGCTCATTTTCCCCCGGAAGTTAGACATGTTCTGACCCTACTATTTGTACCATTTCACTACTCTAAACAAAAAAAGCAATGGAAACAAATGTGGGTAAGGATTTGGAGAAACTGGAACCATTGCTGGTGGAAATGTAAAATGGAAGCCACTGTGGAAAAACAGTTTGGCAGTTCCTCAAAAAGCTAAACACAGAATTACCATATGATCCAGCAATTCCACTTCTAAGTATACACTCAAAAGACTTGAAAGCAGGGACCAACGTTCACTGTAGCATTATTCACAATAGCCAAAGGGTGAAAACAACCTAAAGATAAAGAAAATATGGTATATCCATATAATGGAATATTATTCAGTCATAAAGAGAAATGAAGTTCTGATATATGCTATGACATGGATGAACCTTGAAAACATTATGCAAGTGAAATAATCAGTCACAAGAGGACAAATATTGCATGATCCAACTTATATATGAAATATCTAGACTAGACAAAGACATAGAGACAAAAATTTATTAGTGGTGACCAGGTGCTGCAGGTAGGGTGGGGGAATGGGGTGTTATTGCTTAAAGGATACTGAGCTTTTGTTTGAGGTGATGAAAAACTTTTGGAAACAGCAGTGATGGTTGTACAACATGGTGAATATCATTAATGTCACTGAATTGTACACTTAAAAATTATTAAAATGGCAAATTTTTGTTATACCTATTTTACCACAACAAAATTTTTAAATTTTCATAGATATAGTTGTAAGATAGTAAAACGTCAGTGGTGAAAGCGGGGATATTTCTCACAAATATGAAAGACAAATAGATAATATCTTTGTCACACAAAGGGCTTATAAACAAACTGGTAAGAAAAACACCAATAGGAGAAATGGGGAAAGGAGTTGAGATAATAATTCATGTAAGAAATACAGATAAATATTAATGACAGCAAAAAAATGGCCAATCTCACCAATAATCAAGGTAATGCTCATTACATCAAAATACCATTTAACCCATCAATCTAACAGAGTTTTTTTAAAAACAATTCCAGTTTTCTTACACCCCAGTGAAGGATGTATAAGTCAGTACACACATTTCTGAAAAGTAACTTGGCACTATGCCCAGATGAGGGGACAAGAGATGAGTAGGACACAATTTGTTTTCAAGAAATTTAGGCTGGCAGAGAGAAACAGGAACATAAACAAGTCAATGCAATGACCTCATAGGCTCTTTGAGAGAAATATGAGGATACAGTGGAGGCTTAAAGAAAGTAAAGGTACCTCCTTCCTGCAGGTGGAGGAAGAGGATAAAGGAAGATGGTGCAGATGCCAGAGCCGAGTCCTGAGAGATGAGCTGGTGTTAGACTGGAAAGGGGCACCCCAGACCATTAGAATCCCTGTATGTGGTTGCTATAGCTGGAGCCCAGGACATCAGGTGAGAGAGTAAGACTTTCACAAAGATAAGTCCATGGGTCCTCACTTGGACTGGCTCATTGTATTCCAGAACTTAGGACAGAGCCTGGTGCCTGGTAGGGAAGTAACAACTGGAAAATGAATGATTTTTTTTTTCTTCACAGTAACATGGAGGACCATTATAGTACTCACTTCACCTTTATTGTTGTTACTGTTGTTAGGTGCTGTCGAGTCGGTTCCAACTCACAGCAACCCTAGGTACAGAAGAATGAAACACAGCCCGTTCCTGCACCACCTCACAGTTGTTGCTGTGTTTGAGCCAATTGTTGTAGCCACTATGTCAATCCATCTCACTGAAGGTCTTCCTCTTTTTTGCTCGGACCCTCTACCAAGCATGATGTCCTTCTCCAGGGACTTGCGCCTCCTGATAGCATGTCCAAAGTACATGAGACAAAGTCTCATCATCTTTGCTTCTAAGGAGTGTTCTGGCTGTATTTCTTCCAAGATAGATTTGTTTATTCTTCTGGAAGTCCGTGGTATACTCAACATTCTTTGCCAACACCATAATCCACCCTTATATATGTTTAAAATTTTCTATACTAAGAAGCAAATTGAATATAATAAAATCAACAGGGAGCCCTGGAGTTCTTTCAGCAGATCAGATGTTCTTTTTAGAAAGGGCACTCTGACAACCATGTGGAGGGAGGATTAGGAGGCAAACTCACATGAGAGATTGGTGAGGCAGCTGAGCAACAGGCCAGGCAATAGATGCCTAAACCAGAGCAACTGCCATAGACATGAGAGGGATGGAGACCAGCAGGCTTGGGGGAATAGAGGATGAGGGGGTGATGTGAATGAGAACAATAACTTTTAGTCTATATACTTTGGCATTATTTGAATCTTCTTTCTTTTTCTTTTTTTTTTTGATGAGGACTTGCATTTATGTATTACTTGTGTACAGGTAGTCCCTGACTTACGACAGGGTTCCATTCCGATAACTCCATCGTAAGTAGGCTCTGACAAAAGTCGAATACTTTATTGTTTTCTAGTTTTCATTATTATTGCCTTTTATTACCAGTATCTTTATAAATCCAATATTTATTTGCCTTTGGTGGCTGGAAACATTACATATAAATTTACAGATATATTTTAATATATATATACATAAACCAAACCAAACCAAACCCATTGCCATCAAGTCCATTCTGACTCATAGCGACCCTATAAGACACAGTAGAACTGCCCCATAGGGTTTTCAAGGAGCAGCTGGTGGATTTGAACTGCCAGCCTTTTGGTTAGCAGCTGTAGTTCTTAACCACTGCACCACCAGGGCTCCGTACATAAAAAATACACACGTCCATAAAAAAGTGGATGATGTTGGCATTTTTTCAGTTTCAGTAATAACTCCACTTGTGGAAGGTTCTGGATCATCTGAGTTAATCCTGGGAATAAGGATGGCGTTTCTAGTCAGAAAATTAGTGAGAGTTGGCTGTATGGTCCTTTCACTCACTACAACATTGTATATAGTACATATTATTAATGATAAGATGTACAAAAAAAAAAAACAGTTGTAACTGTGGTTAATCATAACTCAAATATGCCCTAAGTTGGGCACTATCTGTATTTCAAAACATAAGTAAGTAAGTATTAAATATAAACCAAAAGCTTGAGTTATATAAGGAAAGAATAGCTTCTGCTGGCTTTGGACAGTCATTGTTGACCCAGATGACAACAGTTTCGGTAGAGAAGGAACAGAAACCCATCACAAAGGGCTGAAAAAGAGCAGGAGCTGTGTAAACAGAAGAACAAGTCAAAACATTTCTTCAAGAAGCCTGGGTGTCCATGCAAGAGAGGAGGACAGTAGCTAGAGAAAGACTCAGGGCCAAGGAGGGTTTTTTAATTTTTTGTTTTAATGTGGTAGAGAGTTAAGGATATTTGAAGAATATAGGGGAAAAAATACAAGGAGGGTGGAGAATAAATAGATTGGAAATATAGACAAGAAATAGAATAACTAGTGGAGCAAGAAAACCAGAGGGAAGAGGCTGAAGGTGGAGATTTGCCTTGAATTAGAGATGGTTCCCCCAGGGCCAGCTATGAGAACCGACAGAGACAGATCACTACTGCAGGCGAGGCAGTGTGCCCTTGAGGATGGGGGAGCCTTCAGCCTATTTTGGGAATTATACTGTAGCATAAGCTGGATGCTTAAGGAAGGAAATGCACTTGAAACAAACACATTGTGAGGAATAGGAAAGATAACTGAATAGTAAAAATATTAAACTGCGGGCTAAAAACAAGAAAATTCAAGACCAGCTTTTCCCTATAGAAAAAGAAAGTTCTAAACATCAAAGCCGGCAAAGTCTTTCACAGTTCACAAACATACTACCAATTTTCCCTCCTGTTGCACTTTTCTGAGCCCTGGTGGCACAGTGGTTAAGAGCTCGGCTGCTAACCAAAAGGTCGGCAGTTAGAATCTACCAGCCGCTCCTCAGAAACTCTGTGAGAGAGTTGTACTCTGTCCTGTAGGGTCGCTCCAAGTCGGAACAGACTCAACGACAACAGGTTATGGATTAAGGAAAGAAAACGTTGAATTCTCTTTCATCATAGCATATCTGGAGGCCAGGCCTGACAGACGTTCTTAGTAAAAAATACGATATCTCAAACGAACAAAACCCACTTCCTCAGCTTTAGATTAGTGGTAGTCTTACTGTTACAAGATGACAAAATATAGCTTTGGGATTGCTTTAGGCTATATCATCACTGCCTGTGTCTGATTTTTGAGTCCTGTGGTTTTGCCGTGATACAAAGAACCTTCAGCTTTTCTATGTAATCATTATTTTCTGATTTGTGAGGGATTTTTCCACACATATTCCATAGCAGGCTGATCTTACGGGATGATAGGATACACATAGTGCCCTTTAGTGTTGCTCAGATTTTACACTATACTCCTTGTTCTAAATTATGCCTATATCCAAGGAAAAAGAATGAGGTTACAAGACTAGGTGTTTGGTGCAGTTGCCATGGTATATGTGTATGTGTGCGTGCATGCGTGTGTGTGTGTGTGTGTGTGTGCGTGTCTGTGTGTGTGAAAGAGTGAGAGAACCAATAACAGACCGCCTCAGGCACACACAGTCAAAAGGACTGTACATAAAAACAGGCCCAAGAGGCTGGATTAAATCTTTCTTTAGTGGAAAAGAAAACAAGGCTTAATTGAAAGACTTAACTGGAGGATTAAGTCTGTCTGCTCATCAAGTTAGGGATGACAGGGTGAAGGAAAAGGTTAGGTCAAGCCCTTGCCACACTAAATCTGACATGAGCTTTATGGAATGGAAACATATGTCCAATCGCTTATTCCCTTGCCAATGCCCTCCCCTTAGAGGGAAGCCAAAGATCCACCTGCCACAAGACACACAGTAAGGGAAAGGAAGAGAACTGAGGTAGTGGTTTGTGCAGAGCTTCAAGGAGAATAGCGGTGGGTCAGTGGTAGAATCCACATCTTCTACACAGGAGACCCGGGTCCAATTCCCAGCCAATGAACTTCATGTGCAGCCATCACCTGTCTCTCAGCAGAGGTTTGCATGACACTGTGACAATGAACAGACATCAGCAGCGTTTACAGACTAAAATGAACTAGGAAGAAAGGCCTGGTGATCTACTTCCAAAAATCAGCCAGTGAAAACCCTATGGATCACAACAGTTTGATCCCATTGTACGTGGGGTCACCATGAGTTAGGTGCCAACTCAACAGCAGCTAACAACAACAGCAGTTTGAGAATATGGGAAGCAGGCAAAAGACAGTGACATAGCATTAAGGACTGAAAAAATGTATACAGGGTGAGCAAAGCTATGTACATTTGATGGTGCACTGTATGAGGCATGATATTCTCAAAATCTTCAACTTTTCCAAAAGTTGTCCCCAACCCAAATTTTGGTAGAAACCCAGATCTCCCCTCTGGACACAGCTTACTTCTCTAGTAGCCCCTAGATTCTCATCTACTCATTCTCTCATACCTTGCATGCCAAGGGGCAGGGAGATCACATCAATATCTCATGGCTGTCCACTGCCCCTTGCTGGCAATCATACTCTTCCAAATCCTTGTGGAAGCCCTTCCTGGCCAGTGCTCACCATCTCTGCCCCACTAACGGGCTTTCATCCATTTTTTTTTTCTCCCAGTGAATGATGTCATCTATGTTAGGGCTCAGAGACATGTCAGATGCGACCCTGTTCTAATACATAGGTGGTCACAAAGACCTTTGAAGTCTAACTCCTGCATACCTGGAATACTTTTCCTTTTGTCTTTCCTACTGTCATAATCCATATCCTGAGGGTCCTATGCTGAGGCCAGGATGGGAAAAGCAAAGGAAGGTGTACACCTGGCTCCTCTTCTAGGCTATGACTATTTTCTCACTTCTGAGGTTTCACTTGGCCAGTGTCCAGCAGTGAAACATTGAGAGAAAGTGCTGTGATCATTGTCCTCGGCTTTAGCATTTCAGCCGATGAGCTCTAAGGACCCACAAACAGGTCAGTGTTTTTGATTGTCCTAATATTTACAATCAAACCAACTACTGCAGACAGATACAGCCAAGAGAGCAAAGAAGAAATACCTGGTTACTGGGAACGTCCAGAGTTCAACACTCAACTGGCAAACTAGGGAATAAGCACAGACTCAGTTGCTATTAAAATGTTCCAGTCTTACATCAACCAGACAAAAGCAAGACCAAGTATGGCTATCATATCAAAAAACTTCTGCAGCTTCCCATGACGGGTGCCAGTAACACATGATGGAATGATACTTTAGATGTAACATCAGCCAACTGTGGGCAAAACTATAAAACCAAGTCAAAGCTTCAAAATGAAGAATGTTAATTTCCAAAAAGATTCTTTCTGGGCCAGATCTAAAAGGGAACACATGCAACTGGACAGCCCAAAAAATGACCCAAAGATCCTCTGAAGGTCAACGAGGGTACATAGATTCTGCTCAGGGTGCAAGAGCCAGCAACAAAAATGTGGTTGTCACAGCACAGACTCTTCATTCAATGTTTCAGCTCAAGAGGTCAGGAAAGGATCTAATAGTTTATTTGACTGGGTCACTGAAGCATGGATTACGCGGTGGCCTATACTAAATCAAGCTGAAATACCAGATCTGCCTTGGTATACTATAGAAGAAGGTATCCAAAGGCTTAGGGAAAGTGGTACGTTAGGGTAGATTCATCAGGTTAGCCCCATATCCCACACATGAAGTGCCCAAAGGACACACCTTTTACTACAACGGTGAGGGACAAATTTGTGAAAGGATCCCCAGTATCCTTGAAGACTGTGGTAATTGCTATTTTATATAAGTTCGATTTGAGAGTCGAAACTGCCCTAAGTGAATTAAGACATCTAACTACAATGGGGCTGATTGGACCCCATGGTAGTAGGGGCCAAGTGGTAGCACTCAATAGACAAAGACAAGGTTCGCATGGTTACAGTAATGGACAGCGGAGTCAAAGCAGTAATCAGAATAGTCTGACTGGTATGGACTTACGGTGTTGGCTACTTAGTCATGGTGTCCCTAGTAGTGAAACAGATAGGAAATGTACTAAATATTTACTTCATCTGTACAAGCAGAAGAATTCTAGGTCAAGCGAATAGCAGTCTAACTCGAATCACCACAGCAGCTAGTACTGAAAAAAGCCATGACCAAGAGTAGGTTCTGAGCAGTCTCTGTGTAGTCTCTGCAGGAAGATTTGTAGCTCAGAACAGAACTAGCCTCATGCTAAAATGTTGTTTTTAGCTGCTGTCTTGTTGGCCCCCAACTCATAGGGACCCCAAGCACAACAAAATAAAATGTTTCCCAATTCTGTTGTGATCCATAGGGTTTTCACTGGCTAATTTCTGGAAATAGATTACTAGGCCCTTCTTCCTACTCCATCTTGGTCTGGAAGCTCAGCTGAAACCTACTCAGCATCACAGCAACACACAAGCCTCTAATGACCATGGTGGCAGCTCAAGAGGTGCACTGGCCAGGAATTGAACCTGGGTCTCCTGCATGGATGGAGAAAATTCTACCACTGAACCACCAATGCCTTCCACGCTAAAATACCCAAAACCAAATCCGTTGCTGTTGAGTCAATTCCAACTCATAGCAACACTATAGGACACCATAGAACTGCCAAATATGGTTTCCAAGGAGCAGCTGGTGGATTCAAACTGCCAACCTTTTGGTTGGCAGGGAAACACTTAACCACTGTGCCACCAGGGCTCCCTGTGCTAAAATAGTCATCAGTTAATCAAACACTCAGACTTTTAAAAGAAGGGGCAATAAAATCATAATTTTTGAGCATCTAAAAAATAGCATAGAAAACAGCAGCAGTGCCAAAATACTGGCAGTCCCCAATTATAAACATCTGACTTACGTGCAACCTGTACTTATGAACCAACCCCCGATAACGCCTATCAGGAAATAAAAGGACTCAGTGTTGGGGCCCCAGGGCTCCCACAATGGGCCACACTTCTCCAGCATGTGCAGGTGCTACAGCTCATCCTCGGCGGCGACTGATAGGGCAGGGGGTGGGGGAGTGGTCTGCGACACGGTGAACAGAGAGCTTACATGTGCCCACCTCCCTCTGAGCTTGGAAAGCGCCCGCCCCACTATCCGTGGGCCCACTGTCCACACGCATGGCGGGCCTGCTGGTGGTGGAGTATGGCAGCCAGGACGCGGGCGACACGCTCTACGTGTTCTCCTAGTACCACTGGTCAGTACACTGCACTGGGCATGCGGCCGGCCTCCGCAGTGCCCCCTTACACAGCTCCGCCCCACCCTATGCCGCAGGGCCCTCCACGCTGTGCAGCCCGGGGCCATCCCAGCACCTCTCTGGGCTTCTGCTTTCCTTACCTTACGCATGTGGGATTTCACCGTTGCAGGAATTATTGGCCTTTTGGTGGCTGGAAGGGGGTGCAGGGGGGTGGGAGGGAAATCTTAGATTCCTGACCTCTATATGTCCATATGGTTTGGGAGGGAGTCTGTGGAGAACTTCAGACTTGGGTTTCCCTAAGTGTCCTCTTCCCAACCCTTGGGCCCCGGGCTAGCTCTTAGCACATCCTGAGCAGCACTTTCTCCCTTGCACCCCAAGGCAGGGACCTCATAGTTGGTGTATGGGGTTGACAGGTCTGGTGAGGAGGTGGTGGAGAATGATGTATCTGGCCCCAACACCATCCTACAGAAGTCCCCAAGCCCCAGCTCTCCCTGCCTCTGCTGAGGAGGGTTCAAGACCCAGCAGAAATGCTGCCCGGGTGGCACAACATAGATTTTTTTAGTTCAAAGTCTACAATAAAGTATCTAATTGGTCTTAAAGATTTTACAGCATTTGCCCTGTAGGTATCTCTTCAACTGTGGAGAAGATACAATGATTTGTAATAACAAACAGTCGCTACTTTTCAATCCACATCAAAATATTATTATTACTGTATTATTATGTTAAAGATGTTTTAGTGTATCTGGAAGTGTTTCTTTAATGTTTTTTATGCATAAAAAGGCACACTATATACTGAGACAAACACCTGACTAACTTATGTTAGATAGGAACCATACCGATCTACATACAAATTCGATTTAAAGAGACTTAAGAATGGAGCGCGTTCATAATCCAGGGACTGCCTGTAATGTCATCATGTTGTCCTCAAGGGTGAAATGTTTAGTCAGCCAACTGGCTGACTGACAATGCCAACCAAAAATTTCTGACACATTCTTGCCTCTGAATCAACTCTGTTCACTTTCTGGCTTTCTTCAGGTAGGAACAAAGTCAGGGTGAATAATTTCATAGATTCAAGATAATACCAAAAACTTACTTGCTTTTATGAAGCTTAAATGAAAAAATTATCATCTTGCCTGATTTAGAAAACAAAAATTTAAATAGCATTCCTATGCAAAAAAGTCAAAGATGAGAACTCAGGTCATCAAAAAAGGAACTCAGCCCCAGGCCTCAAGTCAAAGGAAAAAAAAAATCTAACAGGCCAAAAAGTTAGGGCATCCAAACAGAAAGATCAATTAATAACCAAATCTTTAAATCCAAAAAGAAAAGAGAATTTTCATCATTTCACCACCTAAGCCACTAAAGTGGTTTCTGAAGTCTACAATTTCTGGCAAGATCGTAAACGCCTGATTTTGATCATATGTCAACGGACACCAGATAGTTACTGAACAACTTCCACATATGTGACAAAGCGTTTTCATGGTATGGGAAGAAAGTTCTCTAACTTGAAATCTACAGATCGCTGGGTAGCACAAACAGTTAAGCACTTGACTACTAGTTGAAAGGTTAGTTGTTCAAACCCACCTAGAGGCACCTCAGAAGACAAGCCTGGCAATCTGCTTCCAAAAAGGTCACCACCCTTGAAAATCTTACACAGCACTGCTACTCTGCACACGTGGAGTCTCCATGAGTCTGGACTGACTTGAACACAACCAACAACAACTTGAAAGCTACCACCTTTTAAGTAATTCGCAAGCTGTTTTTTTTTTTTTTTTTTTTTGGTTCACCAAGCTATTTGCTTGGCAACTGCAAAGGCATTTAGGCTACTGATGGTACCCTTGGTCTTCTGGAATACAAAAGTTGGGCAAATACACATGTTTTAGATTATTTAATTCATTTTAATGTCCAGGTAGAAAGAAACAGAAGTGGTCACAAATATTGTGTGAAATCTTTTGAAATGACCCAAGGGATCTACCTTGCCAACTTGATGCTTCTTTAGTTTTTGAAGGCCTGTGACATTCTTTCTACAGCAAGTCTTTCTGCATTAATCCTAAAACAGGAGCAAAACCCTCAGAGCACTGGGAACAAAGAACAGTGTTGCCGGGATCATTATATGGGCCAGCTGCCCGGGGGCCCACTCAGAGAGCAGCATTTGGTTGCCAAACCCATCCATCTTACAGAAATTTTTTTGAGAGGAGGAAAGAAAAGAAATTAAATAATTCACAGATAACATCTTCACTCTCAACCCTGACCTCACATTAGTCCATTTTCATCTTTGAACAAAGGAAGAGAAAAAGAAACTGAAGAGGGAAAGACTGAGGAGGGAGAGTAAAGAGAAGAGACCAAAGAGAAGTGAAATAAAGAACATTGTTAAAGTCTCTGGAGTCAGCTGGACCTGGGTTTGAAACCCAGCTCTGCAGCTTAACCACTCTGAGTTAGATCTTGGCCAGTCTAACTCCTATGTTCTACTCATCATGAACCTTGGTTTTCTTATCCACAAAATGGGGTTAATATCTTGCTGGGTTATTGTGATAAATAAAAAAATGTAAGTATGGAAAGCACTTCGCAAGCTGCCTGCCACTGAGAAGGTGGTTAATATAGAGTAGATAAAGAGGAGAAGAATGGGAAGAGAGGGAAGGGGAGAAGGGAGGAAAGCAGGAGAAAAAGTCTCATGGATTCAAAAAATAGCCTGAGTTCACGCAAAACAAAAGCCTTCTTCTCTTTATAATTAATCTGAAAATATGAGCTGATCACCTGCTACCTAACTAACACTGTACTTCATTCAGAAATGCATGCTCCCTGACCCTCCTCCTCACCACCAAGATGCATACAATCCAGCTCAGGAAACATAAATTAACACACAGGAAATACAGTAAAAATAGTCTAGATCGTACTAAATGGTTAAGTGTTCCACATGCAGTACACAATGCACGTGCTGCCACGATCTAGAGAGGGAGCCCGGGAGGGCTGATGGGGGGCGGGGGGAGTTTCCGAGAAGACGGGGTAGAAATGTGAGTGGATAGCGGAGAACGTGGGGCGGGCATGTTAAGGGAAGAAATAAAAACATGTCACATTTCAAGTTTTGTCATTGAGACATGGCGAGATGGGCAAGACGAGAGCAGGGATTCGTGGAGTGATGAGAGCCTGGCTCAGGAGGGGACAGGCAAAAGGCAGTGAGCACAAAGCCATTTGAAGCAAAAATGGAACCAATTTAGGAATTGAATACGAAAAATGAAAGAGAGGGATCTGCCTGTGTCTCTTTCAGATTTCTCGTTTCCTTAAAGTTGTGTGCTTTCCTTTCCACCTTCCTGGTATTTCTTAGGGGAAAGCGAAATCGTCCTCTTCCATTTCCCTGGAGTGCAGGTTGGCCGTCATTTTCCTTGATAACCAGACAGCACAGCGCCAGGTTTATGAATGCAGGCCCAGCTGAGTCCACAACCTAGCTGAGATTGTCACAGTACGTGCCTACCAGCTGTGCCACCTTGGGCAAGCAAACTAACCTCGCCAGGCCTCAGTCTCATATGTAAAAGGAGTGATTATAATACGCCTCTCATGGACCGCTGTGAGGAAAAGTGAGTTAATACATTTAATAAACTTCTTAATGAGAAGCACTTCAAACAAGGCCTGGCAAATAGAAAGAATTCCACAAAAGTGATATTATCATTATCATTACTATTGTATCTATTACTTTCAACTCGTTAGCTAGAATATAACCAAAGAAAGCTCAAAGTATTATCTCGTGCATGACTGAGGAGATATCAAAGAGACACCCATATTATCCTAAAACTACCGCAACAGTGATAACCCCAGTGCAACACCCAGACAATCAAGTGTCACACAGGAGAATGTGAGCCGATACCTGGCCTGATGAATGGCCTCCATCCACTCTTTACCATCCTGCTCCTCCTCACAGCGCAGCTCCAGTGGTTTCTGACCATCATGGCCAAAAAGGACAGTAAAGTAATACTGGAAAGAAAAACACACAAAAAAAGTTTATTTTTATTTTTCAAGAGTACCAAAATACCAATATGGGATTTACCTACAAAGGGTATTTGTTTACAAAATGCATCAGAATT
The DNA here is from genome assembly GCA_030035585.1 of Dugong dugon. NCBI lineage: Eukaryota > Metazoa > Chordata > Mammalia > Sirenia > Dugongidae > Dugong > Dugong dugon. The sequence continues at coordinate 85,683,845 of CM057460.1, read as the reverse complement.
ATGTAAATCATATTTCAAAATGTAATACCATTACAAGTGCAATGGCAATAACTTTGCATCTAGAAGTTATAATGGGCTGCATTTTAGCACCCCTTAGTAAGAGTTAACCTATAAGCCCACTATAATCTATATTTTTTATACAAGCACAAAAAAGAATATTGCAGAAGTCTGACTATCTATATAAATTAAAGTTAGCATGATATTTTCTAAAAGTCTTCCCTTTCTGGGTATTATAAAGCTATAGGAATACATGAGCCTACACCACTGCACTGGCTAATATTTTCTTGTCCATTCTAGGAAGCAAAATGCCTATACGGGCACAGCCCAAGTGCTGCCATTTGCCTCCCCTGCAACCTTAGCTCACTCATCTATGCCAAGAAATGTGGACAACAGCTACCTGTCCATCTGACTAGAAGATAATTATACATTCCAAAAAAAGGTGATCCAACAAAATGCAGAAATTATCAAAAAATATCAGTTATACCACACACAATTAAAATCTTCTTGAAGATAATTCAAAAACAGTTGCAGCAGTACATCGACAGGGAACTGCCAGAAATTCAGTATGGATTACATCACATCATAAAGAAAACAAAACTCCTCACAACTGGACCAATAAGCAACATCATGATAAATGGAGAAAAGATTGAAGTTGTCAAGGATTTCATTTTACTTGGATTCATAATCAATGCCCATGGAAGCAGCAGTCAGGAAATCCAATGACGTAGTCCATTGGGCAAATCTGCTGCAAAAAAACCTCTTTAAAGTGTTCAAACGCAAAGATGTCACTTTGGAGACTAAGGTGTGCCTGACTCAAGCCATGAGATTTTCAATCACCTCATATGCATGCAAAAGCTGTACAATGAATACGGAAGACAGAAGAAGAATTGACACATTTGAATTACGGTATTGGTGAAAAATATTGAATATACCATGGACTGCCAGAAGAATGAAAAAATCTGTCCTGGAAGAAGTACAGCCAGAATGCGCCTTAGAAGTGAAGATGGTGAGACTTCATCTCACATACTTTGGACATGTTATTAGGAGGGACCAGTCCCTGGAGAAGGACATAATGCTTGGTCAAGTAGAGGGTCAGTGAAAAAGAGGAAGACCTTCAACGAGATAAACTGATACGGTGGCTGCAACAATGGGCTCAAACATAGCAACAATTGTGAGGATAGCGAAGGACTGAACAGCGTTTCGTTCTGTTGTATATAGGGTCGCTATGAGTAGTAACTGACTCAACGGCACCTAGCAAAAATTCTCCGTTTGAACGTGGAGTGCTTTGTATTTTTACTCAGCATTGCCCAGCTCGAGCCATATTATTCCTCACTAAAACTCCTTTTCTTTCACTCCTAACAGAGTATGAGATTTTCTTCATTGACATGAGCCTTTTCTCTTTGCTAATTTTGCTTTGTATCCTTTCACTGTAATAAATCCTAGCTGGGAGTACAACTAGATGCTAAGTCCTGTGAGTCCTCCTAGTAAGTCACAGAACCTGGGGGTGGTCTTGGGGGCCCCCGATAAAGGAAGTCACTATGAAAGATGTAATTATGAGAATAAGAACAGAAGTTAACAAAAATAGAAAACAAAGATAAAATAGAAAGGATCTGTAATACCAAAAATTAGTTTTATTTATGACAAAACATTGAAAAGAAATGGGCACTTTCCAAGAAAATTATAACTTGCCAGAATTTACTCAAAGAGAAATAGAAATCCGAAACAGACCAAAAATCATTTTTAGAAATTGAAAAAATATTTTCTAAACTTACAGACTATAGAGAGCCTCTCAGTCCAGATAGTTTTACCTGTGGGTTATACGAAATACTGAAAGAACAGATGTTTCTAACCCTATACAGACTCTTCCAGAGAGTAAAGAGAGAATGCTCCCCAACTCTTTTTGTAGAGCTTGTGACCAGAGAACTTTTTATTATATAAGAGTGACCACAAAATACATCAGGCCTGCCCAAGACTTCACTGGGGGCATGAAAAGAACTAGCCCCCCCAGAGCTGGTCTGAAAAGAAGAACAGAAAACAAAAATAAATTTCTTTCTGTTGTTCCTCCTCATCCCCGGTCCTGTTGTGTGACAGTTATGTACTCATTTTCTTCAAATGAATTTAAAACTTTTGGGTCAAAAATTTTATTAATCTCTAGCCCTTGAGGCAAGATTTTTCTGCACAATTTTACCAAAGGAAAACACTGGCCAAGAGACTTACAAGGTTTCCTGCACAAAAAGTCATCAGTGTGTTGAGGACTCTGGGCAATGGTTGTAAGATAATCCACCCTTCTTCCCCACAGACAGTCCTGAGCCCCATCAATGACAACTGTCTTTAGTTCTTGACCTCATATCCACCCAGAGGACTAAATGCTTTAAAGTAGGGGGAAATGGCTTAATGAAAAGGCCACTGAATTGAGTTTAGCATTGTATTCAATAAAGCTCAATTAAAATTTGAGAGGGAAAGAGTCGAAATTCAGTAACAAATAATGGTTTAAAGGGCACTCCTATAACTGATAGCATTTCAGTAACTGCCAGCTACCATCTAAGCCCAAATATCCAAGCTGGGGAGAGAAAACAATGAACCAGCCAAATCTCTCTAACGGCTTCCACAGGCACCACAACAGCAGGTGCTGCTTGGGAACTCAGTTAAAAGCCACTTTTAAAAGACAGGTAATTACATTAGCAGAGTACAGTCGTCCTTCAGTATCCACGGGGGTTTGGTTCCAGGACCACTCCCCCGCCCCCTGCCATGGATGCCAAAATCCACGGAGTAGTATTTGCATATTACCTCCCATATGCTTTAAATCATCTCTAGATTACTTATAATACCTAATACAATGTAAATACCATGTAAACAGTTGTTATACAGTACTGTGTTGTTTAAGCAAACAATGCTCAAACAATGAGTGCTGGAGAGAGATTGAGGAGCTGTGAAATGGTGGGAGGCTACAGCAGGGTATGCCTACACATCACTTCATTCGCAAGGATTCAATGTAGTGCTCCGCGCACAGCAAATTCAAGGTTTGTTTTTTAGAACTTTTGTTTTTCCTAATATTTTTGGTTGGTTGAATCTACAGATTTGGAACCTGCAGATACAGAGGGCCGTACATTCAAAGGTTAAACCATGTCTCAGGCATAGCAATGATGGAAAGAAAGTGTTATGAGGAGTACACTTTATGTTTCCCGGAGTTTATTTAACAAATTCAGCTCAACCACCAAAAAAAAAAAAAAAAAAAAAAAAAAACACTGCACCTCTGTGTGTTCCTGAAAATTACTTCTTCTCAGACACACATCAGAAAGTTTTCTTTGTATATTCTGGCCTTGCTCTGAATAGAAGTCAGTAGAACACGGATCTATGTCTGGGACCTGGGGGTTTAGAGGTCACCTTGGGTATTAGGAGTAGCAGTAGACAGCACTGATGATATTCTGTGACTCTGATCTGTCCCACTGAAGGAAGTTCCAATGTATGGGAGAAGTAGGAGAAGTTCCAATGTATGGGGTCCTGATGAAGTGCCAGGAAGAATTTAAAAAGAGTGATGACCTTGACCTTGATTATGTCTTTAAATTCTACAACTACAGTGACAGGGAGTTTCTCTTCTTTTCTCCACCTGGGTAGTCTCACCTGTTCCCAAATCTATTTCTCCAGCCAAAATCTCTCCTAGGCATCAGCCCATATTTTTACTATTAGACAGCATTTCAGTCATGTCCAAAACTGAACTCACTGTCTTCCTTCCCTCTCCCCACCCCCAATACCCCTCCTCCTACCCACTGGCCCCACAACTATTCCTTCTTCTCTCGTCTTTTCTTTGTGAAGTGTATCTTTATCCAACAGTTGCCCCAACTAAGAACCCCAAAGTCACCCTCATCTTCTCCCTTCTTAACAGCCTCATCCATTTGGTTTTGCCAGTGTTCTCTCCTGGGAATCTCTTGAATCTGACCCCTCCTCCCAAACCTTGGGGCCACTGCCTTAGTTCTGGCTTTTGTTATCCTTCACTTAGACTACTATAACAGCAAAATCACTGGGATAACAAATGTAACAGTTCTGCAATACTTGCCAATTTATGTTTCTTCACCTTATAGCTGGTCTCTCTCTCCCCTTGTATCCTACCTGTCATTACAGCCCAAACTGGGGATTAATGGCCCCTCAGGGAGAACAGGATGACGGGGGGGGGGGGGGGGGGGGGGGGGGACATTCCAGTGAGTCAGGAGAACAATGGAGATGTTGACCCTTTCAGAGGAGGTGAGAGGAAATAAGTGGCCATGGTAGATAGAGAAAGGCAGGAAGAGGCAGAGAGAGACATGTGTTTCAGCTCTCTCCCCACCCCCCAACTCTGGGCTAAAATCCCAGAGAAGGGTAAGAGGTTAACAAGCCAAGGGGCTTCTGTACTAGCTTTCCTTTGGGACCCTAGAGGATGTCATCTCAAAGTGTCCTCTTACCCCGGTTCCTCCCTCATGTCAACATGGGGTGGTGATCACATCAGAGTAAAATTTGTGTCACAGCCAACTTAGGTAGAGAAAGGCCCTGAGTTTAGCTATCCAGAACCTCCCTTAGCTTCTCTGTGGTGTGGAAGTTCCCAAGCGTACTGTGGAGGGATGTGGATTGGAGTGAAGGGCACTCTCAGACCTCAAGCAACTCTGCAGCCCCACCATAAGCCAAGGTGGGAGCAAGTAAGCAAAAAAGACAACCAGGCCCTGACTGATGTGAGAGAGAATGGGCCAAAAATTACTACAGTCACAGACTTCAGCAGTAGATGCCAACAGAATGCCAGTGCAGAGCCAGAGAAGCACCAGACACCAGTCAGCACCAGCAAGGAGCCCTCCTCAGATTCAGATACACACACACACACACACACACACACACTCACACACTCACACATACCCTCAAGGACACATAAACCCCTTTTTACAAAGCACCACCTTAATGAGGCGCAGAGACCTTTTCCATTATTAGAGCAGACTGAGTTTACTACTTTACTATCCCCAGTTAAATGAGGTTCTTTTTCCTCCACTTAAGGAGCTCTGGCAGTGCAAAGATTAAGACTGGACCGCTAACTGAAAGGTGGGCGGTTCAAATCCACCCAGCAGCTCCAAAGGAGAAATACCTAGCAATCTGCTTCTATAAAGATTACAGTTTAGAAAACCCAATAGGGTAGTTTTACTCTGTCATATGGGGTCACTATGAGTGGGAATCAACTAGACAGCACCTAGCAATAACAACATGGAGTGCAGAAGAAACCTTAAGGAGGAAGTTAGGTCAAAATTAGAAGAACATTTTCTTTGCACATCCGACCCTGCTTCCAATCCCTCCCAATTCCTTCCACCCCAAACAATGTGGCCAGAGTTCTCTTTCTAAAAGACAAATCTGAGCTTTCATGTTTCTGCTTACAAACCTCTGCTGGTATGCTCTCCCTCTAGAAGCATATCTTACCAAGGCAGAAAACACCCTTCACAAGGAGGCCCCATCTCCATTTTTAACCTCATTTCCACCTGTTTCCTCCAACACACTTCATACTCTGGCCGGATCAACATATTTCTCCTCCAGGATACCAATATACTCCTCTCCATGCCGCTGACAGAGTAAGGTTTGTGGAGTCAGTTAGACCTGGGTGCAAATTCAAGTACTAACTACAAGTCATGAGGCCTTAGCACGTTACTTCACCTTTCTGAGCCTCAGATTAGTCACTGGCAAAATGAGGGCAAAGATATATACCATGTAGGGTTGAAGTAGCTAACATACAGTATCCAGTAGGTACTCAACAGACTGTTAATCCCTTCTCTGTTAATGTGTCTCTTTGTCTTGACATACTTTGTTCTCCTTCATTCCCAGCCCCTTCTCCACCTAGCAAATTCTTACGGAACCTGTATGTTTCATGTCACTGAAATGTCACTCATCTGAGAAGCTTTGCCTGGCATCCTCTGGCAAAAAGAAGTCACTTCCTCCTCTGGTTTTCAATAGCCCCATGTACCCCTTTCTTCACACTGCTGTAGAGTTGCCCACACATGTGTCTCTCTGCTCTGCCGGCCTTACCTTCTTGTACCTTCACTCTTAGTACTATGCCGGGCACAGAGAAAGCCCTCCGTGTTTGGTGAATGGATGATCAGCAGTAAAGAAACACAAGGTATGGTTAGTCTACTAAATTTGCTTCAGCCACTCACACATGACAATTTCATTACTATACAGTTACATTTCAGATAGCTATCAAGAGAAGACAAAAGATTTAGCAAAAGACATAGATTTTAAAAAAGAATATAGGCGAATCACTGTAAGGAATAAAATGACCGTTGAAGCCACGGAAAACCAGAATGCTAAAATGATCTCACAAACCCTAGTCAACAATAGTAAGAGATACCATAGATCGGCAGACTCACCACAGATTTTTACCTCTTACCCACAATGACCATAAAATGTCAGAAAGATGACATAATGAATGGACTCAGGAAGCATAAGTGTCCAGGTCTGATTGGTATCTTTTGTAGCTTTATATGAATTTTCATTTTCAGTTTTCTGATTTGTATTATAATGAGGTTTGCTGTTGTTTATGCTGTGTGCTTTTGTAGAGAGAACAAATGAAACCTAATATGAGAACAAAGGTTCAGTTAAAAGGCTGGCTCTTATACAAAAACTACTTTAAAATGGATCAAAGACCTGAATATAAAGCCTAAAACTATAAAGTTCATAGAAGAAAAGATAGGACCAACACTTCAGGCCTTAATACATGGCATTAACAGGATACAAACCATAACCATCAACACACAAACCCCAATAGATAAGCTAGATAACTGGGATCTTCTAAAAATCAAACACCTATGCTCTTCAAAAGACTTCACCAAAAGAGACAAAAGAGAACCTACACACTGGGAAAAAATTTTTGGACAGTACAAGTCAGACAAAGGTCTAATCTCCATAATCTACAAGAAAATCCAACACCTCTATAACAAAAAGACAAATAATCCTATTAAAAAATGGGCAAAGGAAATGAACAGACACTTCACCAAAGAAGACATTCAAATGGCCAACAGACACATGAGGAAATGCTCACGATCATTAGCCATTAGAGAAATGCAAATTAAAACCACAATGAGATACCATCTCACCCCGGCATTACTGGCACGAATCAAAAACACTGGAAATAACAAATGTTGGAGGGGCTGCGGGGAGATCGGAACTCTTATGCACTGCTGGTGGGAATGCAAAATGATACAACCATTTTGGAAAATGATATGGAGCTTCCTCAGAAAGCTAGAAATAGACATACCATTCAATCCAGCAATCCCACTCCTAGGACTATATCCTAGAGAAATAAGAGTCGTCACTCGAATAGACATATGCACACCTATGTTTATGGCAGCATTGTTCACAATAGCAAAACAATGGAAACAACCTAGATGCCCATCAACAGCTGAATGAATAAACAAACTATGGTACATACACACAATGGAGTACTATGCAACGAGAAAGAACAACAATGAATCTGTGAAGCATCTCATAATATGGATGAAACTGGAGGACATTATGCTGAGTGAAATAAGTCAATCACAAAAGGACAAATATTGTATGAGACCTCTATTGTAAAAACCCATGAAAAAGTTCACACACAAAATGTAACAATCCTTGTTGGTTACCAGGGATGGGAGTGGTGGGGAGGAAATACTAAATAGGCAATAGATGAGTGGTATCTCGGGTGAAGGCTGAGACAGTACACAATACAGGGGAAACTAGCACAATCTGTACAAGGAAAGGTCATGGAAGCCCCATAGACACATCCAAACTCCCTGAGGGACTGAATTGCTGGGTGGAGGGCTGTGGGGACCATGGTCTCGGGGAACTTCTAGCTCAACTGGCATGACACAGTTTATAAAGACAATGCTCTACATTCTACCTTAGTGAGTAGTGTCTGGGGTCTTAAAAGCCTGTGAGCGGCCATCTAAGATACTCCACTGGTCTCATCCCTTCGGGAGCAAGGGAGAATGAAGAGAACAGGATACAAGGAAAAGATTAGTCCAAAGGGCTAATGGACCACAGCTACCAAGGCCTCCACTGGACTGAGTCCAGTACAGCTAGATGGTGCCCGGCTACCACCACTGACTACTCTGACCAGGATCACAACAGAGGGTTCTGGACAGAGCTGGAGAAGGATGTAGAGCATAATTCTAACCCACAAAAAGAAGACCAGATTTACTGGCCTAAAGGAGACTGGAGAAACCCTGAGAGTATGGCCCCCAGACACCCTTTTAGCTCAGTGGTGAAGTTACCTCCGAGGTTCACTGTTCAGCCCGGGAGTGGACAGCCTCATAAAACCAAATGAGACTAACGAGGTACAGGAGTCCAGTGACAAGGGCCAGAAGGCAGAAGGGGACAAGGAAGCTGGTGATAGGGAACCCAAGGTTGAGTAAGGATATTGTTGATGTGTTGTGAGATTGTTAACTACTGTCATAGGGCAACATTTGTAGTAACTGTTAAATGAGAAGCTCTTTTGTTCTGTAAGCCTTCATCTTAAGTGAGAATCACAGCACAATTGGAAGAGCGTAGTCAATGTCACTGAACTGTGTATGTAAAAATTTTTGAAACGGTATATCTTTGACTATGTGTATTTTCACCAAAAAAAAAAAAAAGGTTGAGAAATTAGAGGGTTAATATGTTGTGGGGTTGTTAACCAATGTCATAGAACAACATGTGTACTACTGTTTCATGAGAAACTATTTGTTCTGTAAGCCTTCACCCGAAGTACAATAAAATATTAAAAAAAAAGAAAAGGTTTACACACACACACAAAAAGAAAAGGTTTACACACACACACACACACACACACACACACACACACACACACACAAAAATGAGTTCACAGAGGGAATGAAATTGCGGAAGGATGGTATAATGCTGCAAGGAAAAGAAAACGTTCCCCCATGGGGATTAATCTTGGAACAACAACAACAACAAAATTGACCTAGATGTAAGATACCCAAAAACCAGTTCTCAGTTTGCTCAGTTAGTCGTGAAGAAATAAATTATATGTTATATGTTTTGTACGTAAAATTAACAAAAAAAAAAAAAGGCCGGCTCTTAAACTTCTAAAAGTTAGCAACAAATTTATAGCTAACAGGCAATTTCTAAGGGATAGTATTAGAGGGCCACTCCCACTTTCTACATTTCTATAGTGTATGAATCATTTACAATAAAGACATACAGCTATATAATCAACAGTAAAAATATTTATTCCATTTTGGAAAACATGCCAGGTTTTTATAATACTATTTCTATGCCCATAGAAAGTAAATGACGTTGGTCAAATCAGTGACGTTCAAATTAAGATTAAAAAGTATTTTGGGTTTTCTTAAAAGCATACAGCAGAAGAAAACATTTCTTTAAAAAAATTAAATTAAATTTAAAAAATGTTGCTCCACAACTAGTATCATTTGGATGGTACCGCAAGGTTTTAAATTACTACATATTGTTCTTCAAATTTTTCAGTTTTGAATTAAGAGAACTAAAGCCTAGCCCCACCAGATATGCCCACCCTGTCACTGCAGCCACTGAGGAGAGAAAATCTTCTTCCCACGGCTCCTGCCCAGGGAGGGATGCAGGCGCCTCGCAGGAACTCACTGTGGTCTTCTCCTCTCAGGCCGCCAGATTTCTGACCCACAAGTCTTATGCTGAATGGAAAAAAAAATGGGTGTGTTCCAGATCACCCTCAGCTCCAAGCCTCATCTCAACACACACACAGGACTAGTGATCACTGTAACACAGCAACCTGGGGTGGCGGCACCTCTAGGGCCACACCACTGCTCTAGAGCAGGTGTAACTCTCCATGCCAATCAGGCCTGGGGTCAAGCCTTCAAGCTGGATTTCACCCTATTCCCCAAGAATTTGAACAATACTATTGAGCTACTCTCTGTAGCCCGAGCATGTTTCCTCCCCAAGACCCCTATGGGTTACTATGACCAGCCATCCCATTCAGAGGGAAGACTCCAACCATTTCAGGATGCAGAGATGGACAAAAACCATGGACAGCAATTCTCCAGTCAAAGTGCACTTAAAAAGCAATAATAAAGTATGTGAGCATGTTATTCTTCCTTTCTATGATTTCTTACCTCCTCCTCTTTCTCCTTCTTCCCCTTTCTTCTTCCTTCTGTAACAGCTTGTAAAGTGGGAAGGAAATCTATCTCAAACATTTGATGTATTGATGAAACTGAGTTTTATGTTCCCTATTACTGATTTTGATTCTGAGAAGTTTAACTTTTTACATATCTCAAAACTCACCCAAACTGACACTGAGCTATCTTTTAACACTCATGGAAGTTTCAATCAATGTTTTCCTGGTACGTGGCTGGACCCTCATAAGAGAAAGGTATCCTATCCCTGAGCCCTAGAGGCACAGACAGATCACTCTAAACCTGATTTGCAGCCACCACCCTGGCATGTGAGTGAGAGATAAGAGAAAACAAACCGAAAATAGCAGTAAGGTGATCATACCAACCAACCAATTGTCATGGAGTTTATTTCGACTGATGGCAACTCCATGTCTGTCAGAGTAGAATTGTGCTCCACAGGGTTCTCAATGGCTGATTTTTTGGAAGTAGATTGCCAGCCATTTCTTTCGAGGCACCTCTGGGTAGACTTGAACCTCCAACCTTTTGGTTAGCAGCCGAGCCCGTTAACCATTTGCAACACCCAGGATTCCAATGTGAGCATAAAGAAGGGGAAGACAGTGTTTCTTGATACCATTCCCTCTCCTTCTCCTCCTGGCATTCTTACTCCCTCATACTTCCTACCATTGAAATGTTATTTGCAAGGGGTGTCTCTGCCCACATCATCTGGTAACTATCGCATCAGCTGGTGGGGCACTAACTGAAGAAGAAAAGTTCTAAAGCTTTACCCTTGACCCAGCTCTTCTGGTTTCTGAGAAAGAAAGCACTTCACCCTCCTGCTTCTGTGACTGTTTTTCATAAATTGAGATCATTTCTTTTCCATAGCTCTATCTCATGGGCACCAAAGAAGATTTTGTGTAAATTAGTGAAGACTGACTTTCCAACTGGTTTATAGACTCTGTCTTTCATATCATGAATATATGTTAAGATGCATTTTTATTGGTAAAACATACATAAAATCATCCTACTACCCCCTCCGGGCTTTCTTAGGAATAAAGATCTAAGATGTTAAAGGCTTTTCCCCCCTCCACTTCCTTTTCAACACCTGCTTCAGAGGCTCTGCCTTGAGCACCTTCGCTTCAGTACAAGCCGACTTCACAGTCACATCAGACTCTGATCTCAGCATCAGAGCAGGCGGAGTGGCTCAACAGAAAGAGCCCCAGGCTAGAAGGCAGGATGTCAGGATTCTCATCCTGCGTCAGGGATTCGTGTGAACTCCAGCAAGTTCCTCTTTGTGTCAGTTTGTTCTCAGTCCAAGTGGCTACAAGGCCACCTTCACTACTAACCCCCAAGGTGAGGCTCAAATGCAATAACATCCATCAAAGAGCTTGGAAAAGCATGAAGTGTGTCTTGTCACTGCTGTTAGTGGTAGAACTGCCAGATCTCACCTGGGAACCAGTTGCCACGAGTGTGCCTATGACCCCGGACACTACACTTGTTCCAGATCTGCAGAACTGGGTCATTTCAGTTTCCCTGCTTTCCTCTAATAAAAATGCTAATGCACAAAGAAAACAAAAAGAAAATCACGTATTAAAATTATGAACAAGCATGCTAAGTACTTAGTAATTATGAAGAGGTCATACTGCTTTTGTTGTTGTAGTTGTTTATTGGTTGTTTTGATTCTGTGCATTTTGTGCGGGTGTGTGGTTGTTTGACATTCATGATGAAAAGATTTCTTATTCTCCCAAAGTCTTGAAGAGGAGATTGTATTTTGATGTTCCAATGACAAGCAAGAGCTCACTGAACAATTTATCTCACCACAAACCAACATATAGAGTGTTAATTTGAAAATATGAATAAAGCCAAGAATTTGCATACATAAAATTCATGCAATGCTACAATATCAGCTTTTAAGAACTGCCTCAGAAAATATTCTTCTATTATACATATTTTAATGGAAATGAATTTAACTTAGATTCCAGCTCAAGGAGTTAAGAGTATAACGGCCTTCCCCTATGGTTCTACCACAACTGGAAAAATATGTTCAGATTGACTTCCAAATTTCATGAAGAACTGAGTCAAATTAAGCTGCACTCACTGGAGAGTGACAAGGATAACAAAGCATCAGAAAACCTGTCATTTTAAGAATGGTTAGAAGACCCTGATATAGTTGGTTAGTCTTCAAATCTTTGAAAGGCAAATATGCAAAATTGGAACAGAGAAACTTGGTCAACCAAGGGATCTGAGTCCCCATAAATCACCACACATATCAAAAATTCATGAAAAGGGAAGCATGAGATATGATGACTTAAGATATCATCCCCAACTTGCAGGGAAAGACAGTGGTTCATTCTCATGTTTTGTTAAATTTTCATACACATTCTCATCCTTCTCTTGCATTATCACTCCAGACAGGAAAGGATTTGTGGAAGATAATGTATGATTTACATATTGGCTTCACCCCACCCCCAACCCCTCCCATTTACTCATTATCTTTAGAAAAGAGACATCTAACTCTGCTCAGCCTCAGAGTCACTGACTGAATTCAGTGAATTCAGTCACCACTGTCACAGTACTTTCTTATGGTGAGGTAACTAAACTTCATCACTGTTCCAATGACATTCTATCTTGGCCTCCAATGAACTGATATGGAAACTCTCATTTCACTAGTTCTAAAGAAAGAAACCTCCAAAACCTTTTTCCCTCATGCTCTCTTCATCACATTATTATTTCAACAATCGGTTTTAATTATTTTTCATTTGCCAACCAAATTCTCATTTATGCAAAATACAATGAAAATGTATGCTATTAACACTAGGGTAGTTAGTACCACTTAGCAGAAGGGAGAATACTCCCACAGAGATTTGAATGAGTTAATAGTTCCTCTGCTGATGAAAAGCAAAAATTCTTGGGGTGTTCTCTCAAAGGGGGACCATGGTAATGCCCAAAAATGGCCAAGGGGGAAATGTGACTGAGATAGATTTATTCCATGTGGCTTCAGAACACACAAGTAGGAATAAAGGGTTAAAGTCAGAGATTTGAAGACCTTTCTAAAAATGGTATAGGATGCCTAGGCTGGTTGACCATTTCTCAGGGTGCTTGGAAAGGGATTCTCCCCCTTGGAAAACAAAACTAGATTGCCTCTAAGATCCTAAACTACCAAAATTCCTTAGTAGCTGTAACATAATCTAGATTTTTACCATTAAGACATGCAATAGAGGATGCGTATAAATATCTGTTAGCCCACTGTCCTGAATTTTCTGTTCAATATCTCAATTTTTGTAACATGACAATTTACCAACATGGAAGTAAAAGAAAATTCATGTCTGAGTAAAGAAATAATTAGTGCCTTTTAAGAGGGAAAGACTTTCATGGCATTGTGCTGCCCACTACAAGGAAGACAGAGTTTCAAGTTTGAGTCAGCCAAGTAAACTGCCTGCTAAGAAAAAAAAAAAAAGAACACTCTACAGAGGAAAACAACAGAATCTAGAGTCTCTAAAATGTGTCATCCACTATTTCCAGTACACAATAGAAAAGTACTAGTCACAAAAAAAAAAAAAAAAACAAGAAAATGTGACCCATAGTCAAGAGATAAAGACGAACCATATATTGGAATTAGTAGACAGGACTTTAAAGCAGATATTATAAATAAGTACAAAGATAAAGGAAAAGAAAGTTGTAATGAATTGTTGTTGTTAGGTGCCGTTGAGTCAGTTCCAACTCATAGTAACCCTATGTACAACAGAATAAAACACTGCCGGTCCTGTGCCATCCTCACAATCATTGTTATGTTTGATCCCATTATTGCAGCCACTGTGTCAATCCATCTCACTGAGGGTCTTCCTCTCTTTTGCTGACCTTCTACTCTACCAAGCATGATGTCCTTCTCCTGGGACTGGTCCCTCCTGATAACATGCCCAAAGTATGTGAGACAAAGTCTCACCATTCTCACTTCTAAGAAGCATAATGGCTGTACTTCCAAGACAGATTTGTTCATTCTTCTGGCAGTCCATAGTACATTCAATATTCTTTGTCAACACCATAATTTAAAGGCATCAATTCTTCTTCAGTCTTCCTTATTCATTGTCTAGCTTTCGCATGCATATGAGGCAACTGAAAATATCATGGCTTGGTTCAGGCACACTTTAGTCCTCAAAGTGACATGTTTGCTTTTTAACAGGTGAGGAATCTCAGAAAAGAAATGGAAAGTATAAAAAAGGACCAAATGCAGTTCCTCAAACACTTAAATGTAGAAATAGCATATGATCCAACAATCCCACTCCTAGGTACATAACCAAAAGAATTGAAAGAAGGAACGCAGATGAATATACATCATTGTTCATTTTAGCACTATTCACAATAGTCAAAAGGTGGAAATAACCTAAATGTCCATCAACAGATGAATAGATAAACAAAATGTGGTATGCACGTTCAATGGACTATTACTCAGCCATAAAGAGAAATGAAGTCCTATACATGCTACAACATGGATGAATCTTGAAAAGATTATTCTAAGTGAAATAAATCACAAACAAAAGGACAAATATTGTAGGATCCCACTTATATGAAATATATAGAATAGGCAAATAGAGGCCAAAATTCATTAGTGATTATCACTAAGGATGGCGAAAGGGAGAGTTATTGCTTAAGGAGCACTGTCTTTCTGTCATGGTTGATGGAAAACTTTGGAAATGGATAGTAATGATAGTTACACAATATGATGAATGTAATCAATGTTACTGAATTGTACATGTAAAAAATGTTGAAATGGCAAATGTCTTGTCACAATAAAAAAAGGATCAAATGGAAATTCTAGAACTGAACAATACAACATCTGAAATGAAAAAATTAATTCAGATTAAAGACAGCTCTTCCAGATGGAGGAGTAAATGTAGTAATGAAGTGAATTTGCCATGAAGAAGCCAGTTGATCTCTTTGGGGAATGGTATCATATGAAGGCTCAGTGTTTAACTTTTTTTGTTGGCAGGTTGGATATTCAGCAGCAACACTACCTAGATAAGCCCTGGTAAGTAGAAGTTCCTCTGCCACCACGGTCATTTTGTTCATATGCTCATTGTGTCAGCACTGGGTGGCCAATGACAGCTGTTGGTTGATATTGAGTGGCCAGGTCAGTGTGTCTACTTGATTGTTTAGTGCCAATTAAACTGCATACTAGAACAAAAACTGAATACTCCCCAGAGGAAAATACCAGAATCCACAGTCAATAAAACTCTCTTGTGGGTACTGCAGAGATCTTTATGCTTTGCATCCACTCCTATATGTCCATCTACATGCGTCTACCAGGTCTTGTTGTCCCCAAATTTCCAATCCTTTTCCTTCCAGGCCCTGATGCCATCCATGCCATTCATCACTGACCATGAGCCCATATGGGCCACTTTTCTTCCCACACAAAGCACCACCTGGTGCTCTGGTCATTGGGAGGATTTTCCCTTGTCACAGACTTTAAGACTATTGGGCTGACCCATCCACAACCCAAGCTTGGACTTTTTCCTCCCACTTTCATCTAGGTGCACAAGATCTACCATATAGTCATAGGCATGAGCTGAGAAAGAGGTACTGATGTAATAGAAGGCCATGGAGGAAAGAGTAAAAATTGCCTGCCAGAGTTGCCCCCCTCAGACCAAACTGTTTGGGTCTTTAATATCACCACCTCACTCAGTCACTGATTTTGGGCTGTCTCAGCTCTCTGCAGCTGAGGAAGACTCTGAAGAAGCTGACAGCAAGAGGCTGTCTGCTGACCATAATTTCTGCAGCCTGGAGGGAACTCCTTTCTTGAAGGAGGACCTGGAAGATGCACTTCCTTGTCTATCAAAATCCCAAATGTCCATCAACAGGTGAATAAATAAACAACTTGTAGTATATTAATACAACGGAAAACTACTCAGCAAGAAAAAAAGAACTACTGATACATAAAACAACATGGACAAATATCTCCATAAATTATTATTAATTACACAGGAAAAAATCACTTATAGTGGATAACTCTGGCAGATACCACTATAACCAAGTGAACAAGATCAAGCAAAAAACTATGAGTTCATAAAAAGAGGGAGAGGGAACAGGAGAAAGACAGAACATGTACAAAAGGTGAAAAATGTTCCTAACTAGTGAATCCGGGTAAAGGACATACAGGAGTCCTCTATACCACTGTTGTAATTTTCCTTAAGTTTAAAATTATAGCAAAACAACTGGGGCGAAGATGGCAGAGTAGTCAGACGCTTCTGGTGGACACTTTTATAACAAAGACCCAAAAAAACAAGTGATTTGATTATATGTGGCAATCTAGGAGCCCTGAACATCAAAGGCAGAGTTGAGGAACCAGACTGAGTGGCAGCAGGAGGGAGAGACAGTTCAGAAGCCGCAAACAGTTGCCAGACCTGAGCCAGCGAGAGCCTGAGCCCGTCAGGCCTGAGCAGCTTGGGTGTGAGCAGTGAGGAAGGAAAGCAGCTGTACTTAGGAGGCACATTTTCTGCACTGGGAGACACCCAGCCACTGAGAGTCTACATGGCCACCCAGAACCAGTGAGAAGCAGCCCTCATCGGCGAAAGATAAGTACTTGCGTACGGCTTACCACACGGATCAAAAACACGCCCCTTAGGGAAAACCCTGTCTCCCATTTACCTCCCCAATTCCCTGCTCTGCACTGGGTCCCGAACCAGCTTCAGCAATTGCCAAGTGCCCTGGGCCGGAAATAGGCCATCACATGCCCGGAGCCATTCTCTCTGCCTTGGAGAGTGAACAAATTAACAAACGGGTAAAAATAAACTGCCGGATCCCCTAAACCAGGAACCCAGGGTAGGCACAGCTCCTTTGGCTAGGCACAGGCATAAGGGATCCATGGACTTTGAGTGCCTTCCCCCTGCATAGACTTGCGTGGGCCCATCACAACAGTGCAGGCCCTCATTACAGCAGCACAACAGGGTATATACAAGAACTCTATCTTCAACTGTTTCAGCTGTGAGGTGGCAGGTTCTTGATATTTGACACTGCTCTGCCCATTAAGCAGGGTCTTCACCTACCCACATCCGGGGCTTGAGGACTGGTGGCTCCACCCACACCACCTACCCACCTGCAAAAGGGGCCCATGAATAAGAGGTACCCCCCAGTCCTTACAGCCAACAGCATTAGGTGCTCGTAGTCTGGCTGCAAAACCCACCCACCTATGCGCTCTAGGCAACAAGGACACGCCTTCCTCCTGGACACTCAGGGGTAACCGTCAGCCTGCTGCCTTGCTCAGAGTGTCCCCCTACTGCAGCCAGATGCCTGCGCCTACACGAATCACCCATGCCTGTCTAGGACTGTAAGTGAGAGCCTACACCACACACTTGGTGACTATCTACCTGGGCACCTGAACTGAATCCATACAGGAGGAGCGGGGGACTCCTGAGCTCACAGACCTAGCAACAAATCTAACCATCTGGTGACAGGACATTAGAGCTTCAAAGGTGCCAATAATCAAACTAGCTCATACGAGCAGCCTATTTGGGCATATCAAAACAAAACAACAAGCTAAGATACAGTAAGCAAACATAAAATAAATAAATATAATAGCTTATTGATGGCTCGGAGACAACAGTCAATATCAAATAACATAAAGAGGCAATTCATGATGGCTACAGCAAGCTCCCAAAAAGAAGAATCTAGAAATTTTCAAGAGGAGGGAAATTTATTGAAATACCAAAGGCAGAATACAAAAGATTAATATACAGAACTCTTCAAGAAATTAGGAAGGAAATTAAACAAAACACGGAACACGTAATAGAGAAAATTAAAAAGATTAGAGAAGAGCATAAAACAAATTTAACAGGCTGCAAGAATCCATAGGGAGACAGCAATCAGAAATCCAGAAGATTACCAATAAAATTTTAACATTAGACAACTCAATAGAAAGTCATAGGAGCAGAATTGAGAAAATGGAAGTCAGAATTAATGAGCTTGAAGATACAGCACTTGACACCAACTTATTTGAGGAAAACTCAGATAACAGCATTAAAAAAAATGAAGAAACCCTAAGAATTATGTGGGACTCTATCAAGAGGAATAACCTACAAGTGACTGGAATACCAGAACAGGGGGGATAACAGAAAATACAAAGAGAATTGTTGAAGATTTGTTGGCAGAAAACTTCCCCAATATCATGAAAGATGACAAGATATCTATCCAAGATGCTCATCGAACACCACATAAGGTAGATCCCAAAACAAAGTCACCAAGACATACTATAATCAAACTTGCCAAAACCAAAGATAAAGAATTTTAAGAGTGGCTAGGGATAAACGAAAAGTCATCTACAAAGGAGAGTCAATAAGAATAAGCTCAGACTACTCAGCAGAAACCATGAAGAGAAGGCAATGGGATGACATATATAAAGCCTTAAAGGAAAAAAACTGCCAGCCAAGAATTATATATCCAGCAAAATTGTCTCTCAGATATGATAGTGAAATTAGGGCATTTCTAGATAAAGAGAACTTTAGGGAATTTGCAAAAACCAAACCAAAACTACAAGAAATACTAAAGGGGTTATCTGGTTAGAAAATCAGTAACATCAGATAACAACCCAAGACTAGAACACAGGACAGAGCAACCACCTATCAACCCAGAGAGGTAAGTCACAAAAGTAAATCAAAGCTAAAACACTGAAAACAGGGAAATAGATCTCAATATGTAAAAGACAACAACTTTAAAACAGAAAAGAGGGACTTAAAAAATGCAGACATAGATTTTGCATATGGAGAGGAAGTCAAGGCGATATAAAGAAATAAAAGACTGGTATAAACTTGGAAAAACAGGGGTAAATATTGAGGTAACCACAAAGGAAACTAACAATCCTACAAGTCAAAATAAAAAACTAGAAAAATATAAAGACTTAGCAAACACAAAATCAACAACAATGAAAAAGATGAAAAGAAAATACATAAAGAAAAACGACTCAGCCCAGAAAATTAAGTGAACAAAGAAACTGTGAACAACACACAATAAAATAATACATCAAAATTACAGCATTAAACTCATACCTACCAATAATTACGCTGAATGTAAATTGACTAAATGCACCAATAAAGAGACAGAGAGTGGCAGATTGGATAAAAAAACACAATCTGTCTATATGCTGCCTACAAGAGACACACCTTAGACTTCAAGACACAAACAAACTAAAACTCAAAGGATGGAAAAAAATATATCAAGCAACAATACTCAAAAACGAGCACGAGTGGCAATATTAATCTCTGACAAAAGAGACTTTAAAGTAAAATCCACCACAAAGGATAAGGAAGGACACTATAAAATGAATAAAGGGTCAATACATCAGGAGCACGTAACTATAACAAATATTTACACACCCAACGACAGGGCTCCAAAACACATAAAACAAACTCGAACAGCACTGAAAAGAGAGATAGACAGCTCCAAAATAGTAGTAGGAGACTTCAATCCACCACTTTCCATGAAGGACAGAACATCTAGAAAGAAGCTCAACAAAGACACGAAGAGCTAAATGCTACAATCAACCAACTTGATCTCACAGACATACACAGAACACTCCACCCAATAGCAGCCAAGTATACTTTCATTTCCAACCCACATGGAACATTCTCCAGAACAGACCACATATTAGGCCATAAAGCAAGCCTTAACAAAATCCAGAGCACCGAAATATTACAAAGCATCTTTTCTGACCATAAAGCCATAAAAGTAGAAATCAACAACAGAAAAAGCAAGGACAAAAAATCAAACACATGGAAATTGAACAACACCTTGCTCAAAACTACTGGGTTATAGAAGAAATTAAGGATGGAATAAAGAAATTCATAGAATCAAATGAGAATGAAAACACTTCCTACCAGAATCGTTGGGACACAGCAAAAGCGGTGCTCAGAGGTCAGTTTATAGCAATAAAGGCACACATCCAAAAAGAAGAAAGGGCCATAATCAAAACATTAACACTACAACTGGAACAAGTAGAAAGAGAGCAGCAAAAGAAGCCCTCAGGTGCCAGAAGAAAGGAAATCATAAGAATTAGAGCAGAATTAAATGAAATAAAGAATAGAAAACAAACAATTGAAAGAGTTAACAAGACCAAAAGCTGGTTCTTTGAAAAGAGCAACAAAATTGATAAACCATTGGCCAAACTGACAAAAGAAAAACAGGAGAGGAAGCAGATAACTCGTATAAGAAATGAGATGGGTGATATCACAACAGACTCAACTGAAATTAAAAGAGTCATAACAGAATACTAGGAAAATTGTACTCTAACAAATTTTAAAACCTAGAGGAAATGGACAAATTTCTAGAAACTCGCTACCTACCTAAACTAACACAAACAGAGGTAGAATAACTAAACAAACCCATAACAAAAGAAGAGATTGAAAAGGTAATTAAAAAACTCCCAGCAAAAAAAAAAAAGCCCTGGCCTGGATGGCTTCACTGGAGAATTCTACCAAACTTTCAGAGAAGAGTTAAAACCACTACTACTAAAGGTATTTCAGAGCATAGAAAAGGATGGAATACTCCCAAACTCATTCTATGCAGCCAGAATAACCCTGATACCAAAACCAGGCAAAGACACCAAAAAAAAGAAAAAATTACGGACCAATATCCCTCATGAACATTGATGCAAAAATCCTCAACAAAATTCTAGCCAATAGAATTCAGCAACAAATCAAAAAAATAATTCACCATGATCAAGTGGGATTTATACCAGGTATGCAGGGATGGTTCAACATTAGAAAAACAATCAATGTGATCGATCACATAAATAAAACAAAAGACAAGAACCACATGATCTTATCAATCAACACAGAAAAGGCATTTGACAAAGTCCAACACCCATTCATGATAAAAACTCTCAACAAAATAGGAATACAAGGGAAATTCCTCAGTATAATTAAGGGTGTTTCTACAAAGCCAACAGCCAACATCATCCTAAATGGAGAGACTTTGAAAGCATTCCCCTTGAGAATGGGAACCAGAAAAGGATGCCCTTTATAACCACTCTTATTCAACATTGTGCTGGAGGTCCTAGCCAGAGCAATTAGGCTAGAAAAAGAAATAAAGGGCATCCAAATTGGTAGGGAAGAAGTCAAATTATCTCTATTTGCAGATGATATGATCTTATACACAGAAAACCCCAAAGAATCCACAAGAAAACTACTGGAACTAATAGAAGATTTCAGCAGAGTTTCGGGATACAAGATAAACACAAAAATCAGTTGGATTCCTTTACACCAACAAAGAGAACCTCGGAGAGGAAATCACCAAATCAATACCATTTACAATAGCCCCCAAGAAGATAAAATACTTAGGAATAAATCTAACCAGAGACATAAAAGATCTATGCAATGAAAACTACAAGACACTACTGCAAGAAACCAAAAGAGACCTGCATAAGTGGAAAAACATACCTTGCTCATAGATAGGTATACTCAACATTGTGAAAATGTCAATTCTACCCAAAGCGATCTACAGATACAATGCAATCACGATCCAAATTCCAACGGAATTTTTTAATGAGATGGAGAAACAAATCACCAACTTCATATGGAAAGGGAAGAGGCCCCCAAATAATAAAGCATTACTCAAGAAGAAGAACAAAGTGGGGGGCCTCACACTACCTGATTTTAGAACCTATTATGCAGCGACAGTACAAGAACAGATACATAGACCAAAGGAACAGAATTGAGAATCCAGACATAAATTTATCCACCTATGAGCTGCTGATATGTGACAAAGGCCCAAAGTCCATTAATTGGGGAAAGGACAGTCTCTTTAACAAAGGGTGCTGGCATAACTGGATATCCATCTGCAAAAAACTGAAACAAGACCCATACCTCACACTATGCACAAAAACTAACTCAAAATGGATCAAAGACTCAAATATAAAATCAAAAATGATAAAGATCATGGAAGAAAAAATAGGGACAATGCTAGAAGCCCTAATACATGGCAAAAACACAATATGAACCATAAGTAACAATGCACAAGCACCAAAAGAGACTAGATAAATGAGAGCTCCTAAAAATCAAACACTTATGCTCATCAAAAGACTTCACCAAAAGAGTAAAAAGACAACCTACAGACTGGGAAAAAAAATTTGGCTATGACAAAGCCAATCAGCATCTAATCTTGAAAATCTACAAGATACTGCAAAACCTCAACAACAAAAACACAAATAACCCAGTTAAAAAATGGGCAAAGGATATGAACAGGCACTACACCAAAGAAGATATTCAGGCAGCTAACAGGCACATGAAGAAATGCTCACAATCATTACCCATTGGAGAAATGCAGATCAAAACTACATGATGAGACACCATCTCACCCCAACAAGGTTAGTATTAATCCAAAAAACACAAAACAATAAATGATGGACAAGTTGTGGAGAGACTGGAACACTTATACACTGTTGGTGGAAATGTAAAATGGTACAACCACTTTGGAAATCGATTTGGTGCTTCCTTAAAAATCTGCACATAGAAGTACCATACAATCCAGCTATCTCACTCCTTGGAATATATCCTAGAGAAATAAGAGCCGTCACATGAATAGACATATGCACACCCATGTTCATTGCAGCACTGTTCACAATAGCAAAAAGATGGAAACAACCTAGGTGCCCATCAATGGATGAATGGATAAACAAATCACGGTATATCCACACAATGGAATATTACGAAACGATAAAGAACAACAATGAAGCAGTGAAACATCTTATAAGATGGAAGAAGCTGGAGGTCATTATGCTGAGTGAATTTAGTCAGTCACAGAAGGGCAAATATTGTATAAGACCACTATTATAAGAACCCAAGAAAAGGTTCAAACACAGATGAAAACATTCTTCGATGGTTACGAGGGTGGGGAGGGAGGGTGAGGGTTATTTACTAACTAGATAGTAGATAAGAATTATCTTAGGTGAAGGGAAGGACAGCACACACTACAGGGGAAGTCAGCACAAGTGGACTAAACCAAAGCTAAGAAGTTTCCTCAATATAATCAAACCCTTTGAAAGACAGAGTAGCAGGGGTAGGGGTCTGGGGACCATGCTTTCAGGGGACATCTAGGTCAATTGGCATAACAAAGCTTATTAAGAAAATGTTCTGCATCCTACTTTGGTGAGTGGCATCTGGGGTCTTAAAAGCTTGCAAGCGGTCCATCTAAGATGCATCAATTGGTCGCAACCACCTGGAGTAAAGGAGAATGAAGAACATCAAAGACACAAGGAAAGTATTAGTCCAAGAGACAGAAAGGGCCACATAAACCAGAGAACTAAATGGTGCCCGTCTACCACCAATGACTGCCCTGACAGGGAACACAACAGAGAGTCCCGGATGGAGCAGGAGAAAGGTGGGGTGCAGAAGTCAAATTCTAGCAAGAAGACCAGACTTAATGATCTGAATGACACTGAAGGAGCCCCAGAAAGCATGGCCCCTGGATTCTCTATCAGCCCAGAACTAAATTTCCAGGACCAACTCTTCAGACAGGGATTGGACTGGACTGTGGGACATAAAGTGATACTCGTGAGGAGTGTGCCTCTTAGCTCAAGTAGATACAAGAGACTAAACAGGCAGCTTCTGTCCAGAGGTGAGATGGGAAGGCAGAGAGGGTTAGGAGCTGGTTGAAAGCACATGGGGAATCAGGGGTGGAAAGGAGGAGTGTGCTGTCACAGTATGCAGAGAGCAATTAGAGTCATATAACAATGTACATATAAATTTTTTATGGGAAAAAATAAAAAATTACAGCAAAACAAAAAGGTTTTTACAAGTTGGGTTGCTAGAAAGCAAATTCTGGGTCATTATCTCCAGGCATCTGTGGGACTGGTATTAAAAATTTCAGATCACCTATAACATTGTGTCAGTTTTGTATATTGTTGTTGTTAGGTGCCATCGAGTTGGTTCTGACTCATAGTAACCCTATGTAAAACAGAACGAAACACTGTCCTGTCATGTGCCATCCTCACAATCGGTGTTATGCTTGAGCCCATTGTTGCAGTCACTGTGTCAATCCATCTCGCTGAGGGTCATCCTCTTTTTCACTGGCCCTCTACTTTATCAAGCATGATGTCCTTCTCCAGGGACTAATCCCTCCTGATAACAACATGTCCAGAGTATGTGAGATGTAGTCTCACCATCCTTGCCTCTAAGGAGCATTCCAGTTGTACTTCTTCCAAGACAGATTTGTTTGTTCTTTTGGCAGTCCATGGTATATTCAATATTCTTCGCCAACACCACAATTCAAAGACGTCAATTCTTCTTCGGTCTTCCTTATTCATTGTCCAGCTTTTGCATGCATATGAGGCTGTTGAAAACACCATGGACTGGGTCAGGTGCACCTTAGTCTTCAAGGTGACATCTTTGCTTTTCAATGGTTTAAAGAGGTCCTGTGTCGCAGATTTTCGCAATGCAATGTGTCTTTTGATTTCTTGACTGCCAATTCCACGGGTGCTGATTGTGGAACCAAGTAAAATGAAATCCTTGACAACTTCAATCTTTTCTCCGTTTATCATGATGTTGCCTATTGGTCCAGTTGTGAGGATTTTTGTTTTCTTTATGTTGAGGTATAATCCATACTGAAGGCTGTGGTCTTTGATCTTCATCAGTAAGTGCTTCAAGTCCTCTTCACTTTCAGCAAGCAAGGTTGTGTCATCTGCATAACGTAGGTTGTTAATGAGTCTTCCTCCAATCCTGATGCCCTGTTCTTCTTCATATAGTCTAGCTTCTCGGATCATTTGCTCAGCATATGGATTGAATAAGTATGGTGAAACGATACAACCCTGATGCACACCTTTCCTGACTTTAAATCACATAATATCCCCTTGTTCTGTTTGAACGACTGCCTCTTGATCGATGTATACGTTCCTCATGAGCACAATTAAGTGTTCTGGAATTCCCATTCTTTGCAATGTTATCCATAATTTGTTATGATCCACACAGTTGAACGCCTCTGCATAGTCAATAAAGCACAGGTAAACATCTTTCTGGTATTCTCTGCTTTCAGCCAAGATCCATCTGACATTAGGAACGGTATCCCTCATTCCACCTCCTCTTCTGAATCTGGCTTGAACTTCTAGCAGTTCCCTGTCAATACACTGCTTCAGCCGCTTTTGAATGATCTTCAACAAAATTTTGCTTGCATGTGATATTAATGATATTGTTTGATAATTTCCAAATTCATTTGTATCACCTTTCTTTGGAATAAGCATAAATATGGATCTCTTCCAGTCAGTTGGCCAGGTAGCTGTCTTCCAAATTTATTGGCATAGACAACTGAGCACTTCCAGAGTTTCATCTGTGTGTTGAAACATCTCAGTTGGTATTCCATCAATTCCTGGAGCCTTGTTTTTCACCAATGCCTTCAGTGCAGCTTGGACTTCTTCCTTCAGTACCATCGGTTCCTGATCATATAGTACCTCCTGAAATGGTTGAACATCGACCATTTCTTTAAAGTATAGTGTGACTCTGTGTATTCCTTCTATCTTCTTTTGATGCTTCCTGCATCGTTTAATATCTTCCCCATAGAATTCTTCAGTACTGCAACTTGAGGCTTGAATTTTTTCTTCATTTCTTTCAGCTTGAGACATGCCGAGAGTGTTCTTCTCTTTTGGTTTTCCATCTCCAGGTCTCTGCAAAAGTCATTATAATACTTTATTTTGTCTTCTCCAGCTGCCCTTTGAAATCTTCTGTTCAGCTCTTTTACTTCATCATTTCTTCCTTTCGCTTTAGCTACTCGACGCTCAACAGGAAGTTTCAGAGTGTCTTCTGATACCCATTTTGTCCTTTTCTTTCTTTCCTGTCTTTTTAATGACCTCTTACTTTCTTTCTTCATGTATGATGTCCTTGATGTCATTCCAGAACTCATTTGGTCTTCTTTGGTCACTAGTGTTCAACATGTCAAATCTACTGTTGAGATGGTCTCTAAATTCAGGTGGGATGTACTCAAGATCGTACTTTGGCTCTTGTGGACTTGTTCTAATTTTCTTCAGTTTCAATTTGAACTTGCATATGAGCAATTGATGGTATGCTGCACAGTCAGCCCCTGGCCTTTTTCTGACTGATGATATCGAGCTTTTCCATTGACTCCTTCCACAGATGTAGTCGATTTGATTCCTCTGTACTCCCCATGGTGAGGTCCACATGTATAGTGGTCGTTTATGTTGATGAAAAAAGGTATTTGCGATGAATAGGTCATTGGTCTTGCAAAATTCTATCATGCAATCTCCAGCATCGTTTCTATCACCAAGACCATATTTTCCAACTACTGATCCTTCTTCTATGTTTCCAACTTTCGCATTCCAATCACCAGTAATTATCAATGCATCCTGATTGCATGTTCCATCAACTTCAGACTGCAGACGTTGGTAAAAATCTTCGATTTCTTCATCTTTGGCCTTAGTGGTTGGTGCACAAATTTGAATAATAGTCGTTTTAACTGGTCTTCCTTGTGGTTAAATGGATATTATCTTATCACTGATAGCTTCAGGATAGATATTGAAATGTTCTTTTTGACAATGAATGCAACATCATTCCTCATTAAGCTGTCACTCCCGGCATAGTACAGCATATGATTATCCAATTCAAAATGTCCAATACCACTCTATATCAGTTCACTAATGCCTAGGATATCGATGTTTATGCATTCCATTTCATTTTTGACAATTTCCAATTTCCCTAGATTCATACTTTGTACATTCCGTGTTCCGATTATTAATGGATGTTTGCAGCTGTTTCTTCTCATTTTGAGTCATGCCACATCAGCAAATAAAGGTCCTGAAAGCTTGACTCCATCCGTGTCATTAAGGTAGACTCTACTTTGAGGAGGTAGCCCTTCCCCAGTCGTATCTTGAGTGTCTTCCAACCTGAGGGGCTCATCTTCTGGCACTTTAACAGACAATGTTCTGCTGCTGTTCATAAGGTTTTCACTGGCTAATTCTTTTCAGAAGTAGACTGCTGCCTACATCAGTTTGTCATACTGTGAGGGCTTGCATGTTGCTGTGATGCTGGAAGCTATGCCACCGGTATTCAAACACCAGCAGAGTCACCCATGATAGACAGGTTTCAGCTAAGCTTCCAGACTAAGACAGACTAGGAAGAAGGACTTTTGTATGTATGACGTGGAAGAAGGTCAATATTATGTCAATAAGTGAAAAATGCAAGATTCTGAGCAGCAGGAGTAATGAACTGATCTTTTACTCTAAAAGAAAAGTAAATATATGTAATATTTATTTTTATATAATATGTATGTTTGTAAATGGATAGAGAAATATACTGAGATACATAGTAAATAAAGAAAATGTAAAGAGCAACCCCCATCACTAAGTAATTCCACTTCCTAAAGAAACAGTCGTTCATGTGCTCAAAGAGCACATACAAGAATGTTCACTGCAATATCGTTTAATAACAAAAAAATTGGCAACAACCTAAACGTCCATCAGTGAAGGAATAGCTAAATAAACTATAGCATGCTCACACTATGGAATAGGTAGCGTAAAAGAATGAGTTAGATCTACATGTACCAACACGAATGGGACAGGCAATACAATATAAGAAAGCTAGAGAATAAAAACAGAAGTGGTAACATTTATGAAAAAACAATACAAATAAGTGGAAGGAAACATATCAAAATGTTAAAGTTAGCCCCTGAGTAATTTTCATCTTCATATTCAGACTTTTTATATATTTTTTTCAAATTAGCCATAATGAGCACACAAATTTTAAAGACAAACACAAATGTCCTATATGTGGTAAAGATGTGAAAAATATTCAAGGCCTATTAGACATGACATGTTCCTGCTTCAAAACAAACAAATACAATGCTGAGGATAGCAATGTGAAAAAGAGGGCCATTTGGTATGCATTTATTTATAAGTAGAAAAATATACAGCGAATTGCTGGGAACACTTACGTAAATAAAAGGACTTGGCACACATCTGGTGGATACGCCTCACTATTAAATACCATAGGAAAAGGATTAGGAAGGGCGCTTAACTTGTTTTGCCAGAATGTGAACTATTAATGATGGTTTTGCTGGGCCTCCTTCCCTAAAAAGACTTTTAATATTAAAAATACATTTTCACCTCATTTGCTGATAGCTGAAAGCTTGCAGTTGTCAGACACTGAGAAGAAATTGACAGTCTCAAATCTCCAAGCATCACAAAAGATAAGAATATCAAACTCCAGCCCTAGGAAGGAAAATTGGCACATGCAAATGTGCATGGGCTATGTTTTTGAGTTTTCTCCCAAAATGCTCAAAAAGCTAAACCTCTCTCAAATTCTCCAGAGTAGAGAGTCTTTAATTTAGACTATGTCCCATTCTTATTTCCCTTTGAGAAGTACCTAATAAATACTTCTGTTTTGTTCCTCATACATTTGATTTTTTTAAGTGTGAAAATTAAAGCCAAATACCATGGTTTTTGTCTGCCATCTATGTACATTATTTAATTTTTCTGAAAAAGTTAATTTTTCTGTCTATGAAAATAATACCCACATATCATATAAATATAGAAAGCACCAAAAGGCAAAATTAGAGGTGAAAAGTCATTCATAATTCCACCACCATCGGAAAGTTGTTAAATTTTGAGGTATTTCAATCCAGTCCATTTTCTGAAACCATTTTAATATAGCTGAGCTCATGCTGTGTATGCAATGTTATCCCCGTGTTTTTCAGGTTGCATGATAACCTGCACATTTTTCGGTGTTACTTAAAAATGTGGAAAGCATTTATAAAGCCTGTGGACACTGAAAAAGATGGTATACTACAGTTCTCTGAAAAGGTATTTGCCCCCTTTTGAAGCATTTAGAAAGTTTTCAGCTATTCTTTATAACATCTGGGTACATAAAACTTCAGAAATTTTGGGTTCTTCTACTGATATTTTCAAGAATGGATGAAAGACTATGAATAGGTTTGTTTTTTTAACTTATTTTTAGATTTTCTTTAGGGACCTTGCTGCCCATGTTTGCCAAGGTTGATGTGAAGCTGCTGCATCTGATAGCTGTGATAATCAGCTACTAACGGGCGCTGACGGTACAATTTCAGAAACTTAGTGGCCCCATATGTGATACTATAACTGAAAACACAAGCGGTTGAATAGTTCCTGCTCTCTAGGAGCTTACATTCTTAAGGAAGCTTCATTATCCTGGGAAGCATATGATGATGTTCATACTATATATCCGGACATAACAATAACAACATCAGTGCTTAATATATGCCAAGCATTGCTCAACATATTAATATATTGCCAAGATTTGCCCTGCATCATCTTATCGGATTCTCACAATGACCCCATGATTTAGTCCCATTTTACAGATGATGAAACAGACGTAAAGAGGTATGATGGTCATTTCCAATCCACGGTGGCATGTGTTCTAAGCATGAGGTCCAGGAAGAGTAATGGACTCACACTGATCCACCCACACACCATTCCCTATTCTCTGTTGTTAAAGTTATATATGTGGCAAAGCTAACCAGATCCAAAAGTCAGGACTCTGATACGGAAGTCTACTTTCCACACATAAAGGAGAAATAGACATGTTGAAACCTGTATAGACAATAAATATGTCCAGAAAATAAATTTCCAAAAAATCACCAAGTCTACACAGTTCTATTCTGCCCTTGAATTTTGTAATGATCCTAGCTGCTGTCCTACCATTTCTATTTGTAATCTTTATCTCAGCAGCCTAAAAAACAGAAGGGGCTACAAAAAGAGGGAAAAAAGAAAGCAAAAAAGGAAGGGAGGAAGTGAGAGAAAGGAAGGAAGAACAGAGGGATCATCCATTAAATATTTACCAAGCACCTTATTTTAAAAAGTGTCATGCTGGTTGAATAGGCATATATGTATTATATGTATGTATGTACATATATATATAACACTACCTGGTCTTGAGTAGATTATGATTTAGCTACTTAGGCACCCATAAAGTGATTAAATAACAATGCAAGATAAAGTAACAGCACCAGATGCATCAAAGTGCTAAAATAAACTGCAGGAAAATGGCAACCATCATCCTTCATTTTTTTTAGAGTATCATAGATATGAGACAGTTGGTCTTATGTATCAGACCATGAATTCTAACTTTGACCAGTGGGGAAATGTTTATTATACATGGAGACAATAAATGCTATAGGAGTTCACTGCACAAAGAGATCAAAATGCACTGGTGTTGTTTCCAAAGAATGTGCCTTAGAGGACTGGTGAACGTTGAAGTGAAGCATCCGGATAAGAAAGGCAGTCCAGACGATGGAAAGAGTAAATGTGAGAAGATTGGAAAATATGAAAATTGGTCTCCTGCTGGTGGTACTGGGGAAGGTTGAGGCTTCCAGAGCCTCTCCATTACTGCCATGGCCAAAGAATGGGGGTATTCTGCAGCTCTTCCCATTCACGTCTCCGACTTACTCACCCCTTCCCACATGATAAGAAATATCTGTTCTCCTTGCTCAGCATTTTACATTCACTGGGCTGGTTTCCTCTGTGAGTGGGGTCACTGCTTTGAAAAACAATATACAGCTGCCTTTCTCAGGTGCACCTTCAATTAGGTGAGCAAGCAAGCAGTCATCATGAAGAGGCAGCTGATCCCAATGGTTAACTGTCGGTTCTAATGCCAGTCTCCCTGGGTTCAAATTCCAGTAATGCCCCTTATTAGCTTACATATCTTGGGCAAGTTACTTGATTTTTCTGTGCTTTAGTTTTCTCATCTAAAAATGTAGGTGATTGCCATACCTGCCTCAGAGAGTTGTTGTGAGGGTTAAATGAGTTATTATACTCAAAGAACTTACGTGTTCTCATTAACAGACTTGTTTGCCTCAGCCTCTCTCTTTTTGCAGGGACTGAGCGCGTGGGTTTGACACTCTAGATTCAAGGGAGGTAAGATACTCCTCTTCAAAGTCAAATCCGGCCTACATTTTCACATATAGTTGGGGAGTAGGTTGTGCCCGGATTAATAAATTGGCCCTCGATTCTCAATTGACCGGTGATTCTTCTTCTACACTTGATCCATTGGTGAAAGATCTAGAGGGAAAAAGGAACCCAAACCCCTAAGGAAATGGGCATTGTTTTTGTTGTTGTTAGGTTCCGTGGAGTCAATTTTGACTCATAGGAACCTTATACGATGGAGGAGAACTGCCCCATAGGGTTTTCTAGGCTGTAATCTTTACAGGAGCAGATCGCCAGGTCTTTCTTGCATACAGCTGCTGGGTGGACTCAAATCGCCAACTTTTTGGTTATTAGTTTGCCTAAATTCATTTATCCGATTTTAAAGAATCTCAAGTTATTAGAATATAAAGTAAACTTTATTCTATAGGCAATAGTGATTTATTATATTTTCTGGGGCTAGAACTATGAGAGAATGAAAGCTATGTTTTACAAGCATTAACCTTATGTAGGAAATCTTTGCATTCTTTTAAAACAGAGCTTTGTAAATATAAAAAATCCAGCATTTATAATTTTTTACATGCCATCTGCCAGATTTTTAAGGATTCTGCATACAGTACTGGGGTTCATGAAAGAAGAAGTGAGACTTTGACCACTGTAATCCCACCAACTGACAGTGCCCGACACATAGTAACCTACTACCATCAAGTCGATTCTGACTCGTAGCAACCCCATAGGACAGAGGAGAACTGCCCCATAGGTTACAAGGAGCAGCTGGTGGATTCGAACTGCCAACATTTTGTTAGCAGCCGAGCTCTTAACCACTGTACCACCAGGGCTCCGACACATAGTAGGTGCTCTGTCATGTTGACTGAATAAACCCCAAACAATGTTTACTATAACCACAAGGACCACGGTAAGAAAAAAAAGTGAGAATTCTACCCAAAGCAATCTACAGATACAATGCAATCCCGATCCAAATTCCAGCAGCATTTTTTAATGAGATGGAGAAACAAATCACCAACTTCATATGGAAAGGGAAGAGGCTCCGGATAAATAAAGCACTACTCAAGAAGAAGAACAAAGTGGGAGGCCTTACATTACCTGATTTTAGGACCTATTATACTGCTGCCACAGTAGTCAAGACAGCCTGGTACTGGTACAATAACAGATACATAGACCAATGGAATGGAGTTGAGAATCCAGATATAAGCTCATCCACCTATGAGAAGCTAATATTTGACAAAGGCCCAAAGTCCATTAATTGGGGAAAAGACAGTATCTTCAACAAATGGTGCTGGCATAATTGGATATCTATATGCAAAAAACTGAAACAAGACCCATATCCCACACCATATATAAAAACTAACTCAAAATGGATCAAAGACCTAAATATAAAATCGAAAACGATAAGGATCAAGGAAGAAAAAATAGGGACAACACTAGGAGCCCTAATACATGGCATAAACAGAATACAAACCATAAGTAATGATGCACAAGCGCCAGAAGAGAGACTAGATAACTGGGAGCTCCTAAAAATCAAACACTTATGCTCATCCAAAGACTTCACCAAAAGAGTGAAAAGACAACCCACAGATTGGGAAAAAAATTTTGGCTATGACAAATCCGATCAGCGTTTAATCTCTACAATCTACAAGATACTCCAAAACCTCAACAGCAAAAAGACAAATAACCCAATTAAAAAATGGGCAAAGGATATTAACAGGCACTTCACCAAAGAAGATATTCAGGCAGTTAACAGACACATGAAGAAATGCTCACGATCATTAGCCATCAGAGAAATGCAGATCAAAACTACAATGAGATATCATCTCACCCCAACAAGGCTAGCATTAATCCAGAAAACACAAAATAACAAATGCTGGAGAGGTTGTGGAGAGACTGGAACACTTATACACTGTTGGTGGGAATGTAAAATGGTACAACCACTTTGGAAATTGATTTGGCACTGCCTTAAAAAGCTAGAAATAGAAGTACCATACGATCCAGCTATCCCACTCCTTGGAATATATCCTAGAGAAACAAGAGCCGTGATACAAATAGATCTATGCACACCCACGTTCATTGCAGCACTGTTCACAATAGCCAAAGGATGGAAACAACCTAAGTGCCCATCGATGGATGAATGGATAAACAAACTATGGTATATCCACACAATGGAATATGTGTGGAACAATGATGAAGCTGTGAAACATTGTATAACTTGGTGGAAGCTAGAACTTATTATGCTAAGTGAATTTAGTCAGGCACAGAAGGACAAATACTGTATAAGACCACTATCATAAGAACTCAAGAAAAGGTTTAAACACAGAAGAAAACATCCTTTGATGGTTATGGGGGTGGGGAGGGAGGGTGAGGGTTATTCACTAACTAGATAGTAGATAAGAATGATCTTAGGTGAAGGGAAGGACAGCACACACTATAGGGAAGTCAGCACAACTGGACTAAACCAAAGCTAAGAAGTTTCCTCAATACAATCAAATACTTTGAGAGACAGAGTAGCAGGGATGCGGGGTCTGGGGACCATGTTTTCAGGGGACATCTATGTCAATTGGTGTAACCTTATTAAGAAGATGTTCTGCATTCTACTTCGGTGAGTGGCGTCTGGGGTCTTAAAAGCTTCCAAGCAGCAATCTAAGATGCATCAATTGGTCCCAACCACTTGGAGTAAAGAAGAACGAAGAACACCAAAGACACAAGGAAAGTAATGGCCCAAGAGACAGAATGGGCCACATAAACCAGAGACTTCATCAGCCTGAGACCAGAAGAACTAGATGGCGCCCAGCGGCCACCAATGAATGTCCTGATGGGGAGCACAACAGAGGGTCCCTGATGGAGCAGTAGAACGACGGGATGCAGAACTCAAATACTAGTAAGAAGACCAGACTTAATGGTCTAAGACTGGAGGTGCCCCGGAAAGCGTGGCCCCTGGTCTCTCCATCACCCCAGAACTGAAACAATTTCTGAGGCCAACTCTTCAGACAGGGATTGGACTGGACTGTGGGACATAGAGTGATACTCGTGAAGAGTGTGCCTCTTAGACAAGTAGATATAGGAGGCCAAAGGGGCAGCTTCTGTCCGGAGGTCAGAGGGGAAGGCAGAGAGGGTAAGGAGCTGGTTGAATGTTCATGGGGAATCAGGAGCGGTGGGGAGGAGTGTGCTGTCACAGAATGGGGTGAGCGGTGGGGGTCTCATAACAATGTATTATGTTAAAAAAACAAAAATGCTGTATGGGAGACTAACTTGAAATGTAAACTTCATTTAATTACATCAGTAAAAGAAAAAGGGGGGGGGATAAAATAAACATTCAAAAAAAAAAAAGTGAGAGAACGTATAACCAGCTAACTCCCACCACAATAGGAAGTGATGACTTTCTGTGGGAAGCTGACAAAATTGGTGCCAGTGAGAAGGAGGCATTTCAGTCTCAGGGCTCAGCTCAGGAAAGGGTCCATGGGAAGGAGTAGACACCCAGCCCCCAGAGAAGAAGGACCTGCTTCACTGTACCAAGCAGTCCCACAGGGACACTAAAGAGTCAATGTAAATTCTCAAGTTGCTGAGCTTGAAAACCGGCAAGTAAGCAAAAGGAAACTCAAATTCCACCTTCCTTTCAACACTGGAAAGAATCTTGGGAGTGTGTTTTCTGGGAAGATTTAGTCAATTAGAAACCATAATCAGAAATTTTTTGAACAGATTATATTGTGACAGGAGTAAGTATTTTGATGGCATGTAAATCAGTCAAAATACATATTAGGGATGCTAATACAGGCAGAAGTAGTGGATTAGCTGCTTCAAGCTATATAGCCTGATCTCTGTCTACCATGTACCAGTCTGTCTGCTGACTATTCTAGACTGAGATGTTCTTTTAGAAACACCTTTACAGTTTCAAAACTGAGGTGGCTTTCCCAAAGCCATTTGAACCAAAAGACTTTTCACTTTTAAAGGTCCTCCAATGAGAGTAAGAAGTATATATAAGTGAAATCAAGACCAGCTTGAAATGCAATAAAACGTGATCTCAATAGAAAACTGTACTAAGTATGATTACAGCTCAGTAAACAACAAAACCTAAAGTGGAAAAGAACTGACAGGAAATGCACAAAAATATTAAAGTAAAAGTCTTTGGGTAATACAAATTTGAATAATTTTGGTTATATATTCATCCAATTTTTGTAATGAGCATTTATTTATTTTTATGAAATAACACAAACATTTAACTAATAAACATTAAAGTCCAAGTTGTTTTCAAAAATCGGAAACAAAAAACTGCATTCAGGGACTTTTGAGGGCTTTGGTTCTTTATTTAGACCTTACTGAAATATTTCTCTTTGTATCCTGAAAGGCTTTTATTAAAACTGAGAAAAATTTTTGAACCTGGGAGCGACTTTAAAGATTTTCTAATAAAACTGCCTCAGTCCATGGCTGAGAAAACAGAGTGGATGTTCTACCACACAGCAAGTCAGGGGCAGCCTGAAACTGTGACCCAGGACTCCTGCCTCCTGATCAATGCTCTCTCCATTACAGATCCTATATCATTAAGAAAAGCTTCCCTTCCATTTTCCAGAGAGAAAGAAAAAAAGCACTGCTAAATATAATGTCTCTGCACTCCTAGCTGTGTACCAAGAGAAATGAAAACCTCTCTCCACACAAAAACTTGTACATGAATGTTCATAGCAGTGTTAAGCGTAACTGCCAAAAAGTAGAAATAACTCCAAATGTCTACTGACAGATTAAATGGATAAACAAAATATGATCTATCCATACAACAGGATATTAGGTAGACAGACAGACAGATAGATAGATATCCATTGCTGTCGTGTCGATTCCGACTCATAGAGACCCTACAGGGCAGAGTAGAATTGCCCCATAAAGTTTCCAAGGAGCAGCTGGTGGATTCAAACTGCCAACCTTTTGGTGAGCAGTCAAGCTTTTAACCACTGCACCACCAGGGCTTCAGATAGACAGATAGATATCTGCCATCAAGTTAACTCCAACTCATGGCAACCTTACTATCTATAATAGAACAAAACCTTGCATGCTCCTGGGTCATCCTCAAATTGCCAGCATGTTTGAGTCCATCATTATGGCTATTATGCCAATCTATCTCACTGAGGGTCTCCCTCACCTTCAATGGCCCTGTACTTCACCACACATAATGTCCTCCTCCAGTGATTGATCCCTCCTGATGATGTGTCCATAGCAAGCACGTAGGATAATGCTCTGTTGTGATCCATAAGGTTTTCATTGGCTAATTTTTGGAAGTAGATTACTAGGCCTTTCTACATAGTCTATTTTAATCTGGAAGCTCCACTGAAAACTGTTCACCGTGGATGACCCTGCTGGTCTTTGAAATATCAGTGGCAGAGCTTCCAGCATCATGGAAACACACAAGCCACTATGGTACAACAAACTGAAAGGTGGTGGAAGGGAATATTATTCAGCCATAAAAAGGAACGAAGTACTGATACATACTACAATATGGATGAACCTAGAAAACCTTATGCTAAAGGAAAGAAAATTGAAAAAAAAACTGAAACCCATTGCCATCAAGTCCATTCTTACCCATAGCAACCCTATAGGACAGAATAAAACTGCCCCATAGGGTTTCCAAGGCTGTAATCTTTAGAGAAGCAGACTATCACATCTTTTTCCCATGGACTGGCTGGTGGATCTGAGCCACCAATCTTCCATTTACCAGGAAGGAAGTCAGTCACAAAAGCCCACATATTATATGACTCCATTTATATGAAACATCCAGAATAAGCAAATCCATAGAGACAGAAAGTAGATTAGTGGTTGTCTCGGGCTGAGGGGATAAAGGAAGTTTAGGGTCGCTGAGTCGGAATCAACTCGAAGGCAAGGGGTTCTCTTTGGGTTTAGGGAGTCATGGTTAAGGGACACAGTGTTTCTTTTTAAAGACAATGAAAATGTTCTAAAATTGATTAGGATGATGGGTGCACAACTCTGAATACACTGATGTTATTGAATTATACACTTTAAATGGGTGAATTGTATGATGTGAATTTTAGCTCATGAAGCTGTGCATATGTGTGTGTGTGTGTAAAGTTACTTTCCCTTTATCCTTCCCAAGTAGCTAAAAACAATTACCAAAAATGTATGAGCATGCACTGCACTGGTGTTCCATGTAAAGAATAATAATGCTAATGACAGACTGAGGGGAAAACCATCAGCTAAATAGACTATCATTCCAACCAAGGAAATCATACCTTTGCCATATTTGTTACACTGTAGTTGGTTATGTTACCCAGGCCCCAGGGCTCCTGCCTCTATCTGTCCAAATGGTAAATTCTCCGAAGTCACTTCAACTGACAAAATGACTTGTTTAAATGGTTGTGCATACCATTTCATGGAACAAGCCAGACTTGGCCAAGAGAGCCACCTGCTTTTAAAGAGCGGTACCTTATTAAGATGTAAGAAATGCATCTGCTTCAAATTGTTTGACCAAGTAATTAGGTGTCTGGTGATTCTCACACACAAGCCAAGCTAATGAAATGAAATGTTGCTATTGGATAGGCAACCTCAAGGCTTAGCACTACACCCAAAGCAGCCTCTTGGTAAGCCTCACTTCTCACCCGCAGAAAGCCCACAAGCTCACTGCGGTGGATCACCACCCTGAAACAAGAAGGGCATGCAACAAGTAATATGCCAAGAAGCCCTATCACATTTCTAATCAAGGAGGAGACCTGTAATCCAAGTACATCAAAAAATCAGTTGCTGAGCATTATTTCCCCCCACCCCCTTTTAAATGACAGGAAACTGTTCATTGTGTTTAGAGTTCAGCAGCATGCAAGAATTTTATTCTGGCTGCAGGCCTCAGATCGTTCCAGAGAACCTTAAATGCTCTTAGACGGTGATCAGGCCGGCCTGCCAACGTTAATACAAACACAGGCACAGAAGTCAACTCCCAGTTCTCAATTCACCAACAGCTCTGGGCCAGGGCTTAGGCTTTCTGGCAGAAATTTTTAACAGGAGGGTAGGGATATGTGCCACTGACTTGCACCCCTGTTGACATCCCACTGATGTGAAGTTAGACCGCTCCAGTCAATTCCCCTAATTGTTATCCCCAGCACTCTTGTCAAAGACCTAGCACAATGGTAAAACATTTCAGAATGCTCACCTCCCCACTGTTTGGGAAGGAAAACATCCTTTTCCTGAAATAACTCAGAAGAAGTAGACATTGTGTTTCTTCAGGTCTCTAAGTTCAGCCTCAGCCCTGACCCTGTGTTAAATTTCTATCTTGATGCTTGCGATTAAAATCAAAATTTTGTTTTTATGAATAAACCACAAAAGCCAGGCTAACTTACTTTTTCTTCATTAAAAAACAAAACATTAAATCTGACTCCTTGTGATGTAAAAATTAAGACTCCACAACTACCCTCCTCCAGCAAGTAATCAATTACTTTGACCAAATTCACGTCAACCTCACAAAGCAGGAAACCAGGGGATCATCACTGACAGTTTCCATCTGTTTGAGGACATCCATAAAGCATTTTTTCCATAAGGAGCCCAATGAGCAAAGCCAGTCCAGCCATTCCGCCTGTCAAACCTGTTGTAATAAATGTAATATAATGCAGATAATTTACTATTGAGGAAAATGATAATCCTAGCATCAAATACTCCATTTCACTCTGTATAGTGAGAGAGCATCATGCAATATCCTGGATGGCTTAATTACAAAATGTCCACATCGGTACAATGAACACTCTTTATTTACATGGTCTTGGTATACCATAACTACAAATACATTGTAAAGTCTAAATCATTCTAAGTAACAGTACAGTGAAAATGTGTGTTTTTTTTGTTGTTGTTGTTTGTTTGTTTGTTTTTGACAATTTACGCAGTGGTAATCAATTCACCCAGTGGTATTAGATAATCAAAACTGCATCTTCTGAGCCACAGAAAATACTAAGAATGGATAAGTTGCCACAACTTACTGTCCAGATGCCCCTTAGAAATTCCTGAGTTACAGTTTTTTTCTTCATTCATAATTGATCATTTAAAACTTAGCTAGCAAATGAATGGCATTTTAATTGCCAACTTGCTATTGCAGTAGATACTGTGATCAAAGCATAGCATTAAATCCAATATCCAGAATACAAATACAAGAAAGGAAAGTAAATACTTATATGTATTGAAGAGATGAAAAAAAGCCCTGAAAATGAAGCTGACAGATTAGGTAACGACTCCCTCTATAAACAGGAATGGATGCTAAATGGTAACTATGCCACCTTTACTTTTTCCAACAAAGCAAAACAAGAAGAAAAAGTTGGTTGATATTCATTTCAGAACAAAGTTGATATTCATTTCAGAGCTTTCCACTGAATATACACAATATTTGACCAACTGGACTACCTAAACCATGAAGACATTTGGAAAAAAAAAATCTAGAGTGATAACCAAATTATGCACTTCTATATAAAGATGTCTCTTCATAAATAAACTGATTAGATGAACACATTTCCAGCTGAAGTGTATGAACAATTTCCTCCCACTTGCTAGAATCCACCAATTCTGTCACCTTTCAAGAGGGCACAGAAGACAAAGACCTTGTTCAAATCAGTGCGCAAAGAGAAGCCAGAATACCCTTCTACTTAATATAGATTTATGAGGGTCTACCAGATAGCAGAAACTGTGCTAGGCACTGTTTATCTATTAAATAACTTATTTTATAAGTTATTTAAGAATAAGAACAACTTAGTTTACAAAGATCAGCACAAAGCTGGTTCCTATGAGGCAGAGGTTAAAGATGTCCCAAATGTCCAACTTCTCCAAATTGCTGTACCACTCCACCATCTCTAACATCAACTACTCCCCTCAGTACTCTCCCGCCAGTCTTTGGGTTCGGTAATTCGCTGCAATATTTCACAGAATTCACAAACTGAGTTAAGTGGTTTATTGTGGAAGTGTTGTTGTTAAGTGCTGTCAAGTCGGTTCCGACTCACAGTGACCCTATGCTCAACAGAATGAAACACTGCCCGGACCTGCACCATCCTCACAATCGTTGTTATCCATCTGGTTGAGGGTCTTCCTCTTTTTTACTGACCCTCTGCTTTACCAAGCATGATGTCCTTCTCCAGGGACTGATCTTCCTGATAACATGTCCAAAGTATGTGAGACGAAGTCTCACCATCCTTACTTCTAAGAAGCACTCTGGCTGTACTTCTTCCAAGACAGATTTGTTCATTCTTTTGGCAGTCCGTGGTATATTCAACAGCCTCCACCAACACCATAATTCAAAGGCGTCAATTCTTCTTCATTATTCCTTATTCATTGCCCAGTTTTCGCATGCATATGAGGCAATTGAAAACATCATGGATTGGGTCAAGCGCACCTTAGTCTTCAGGTGATGTCTTTGCATTTTAACACTTTAAAGAGGTCTCTTGCAGCATATTTGCCCAATGCAATGCGTCTTCTGATTTCTCGACTGCTGCTTCTATGGGTGTTGACTGTGGGTCCAAGTAAAATGAAGTCCTTGACAATTTCAATCTTTTCTCCGTTTATTGTGATGTTGCTTAGTGGTCCAGTTGTGAAGACTATTTTCTTTATGTTGAGGTGTAATCCATACTGAAAGATGTAGTGTTTGATCTTCATCAGTAAGTGCTTCAATTTCTCTTCACTTTCAGCAAGCAAGGTTGTATCATCTGCATATCGCAGGTTGTTAATGAGTCTTCCTCCAATCCTGATGCCGTGTTCTTCTTCATATAGCCCAGTTTCTTGGATTATTTGCTCAGCATACAGACTGAATAAAGTATGATGAAAGAATACAACCTTGAAGCACCTTTTATGATTTTAAACCATGCAGTATTCCCTTGTTCCGTACGAACAAGTGCCTCCTGTTCTATGTACAGATTCCTCATGAGCACAATTAAGTGTTCTGGAATTCCCATTCTTTGAAATGTTATCTATAATTTGTCATAATCCACACAGTCAAATGTCTTTGCATAGTCAATAAAACACAGGAAAATATCTTTCTGGTATTCTCTGCTTTCAGCCATGATCCATCTGATTTCAGCAATGATATCCCTCATCCCACATCCTTTTCTAAATCTGGCTTGAATTTCTGGCCTTTACAGTTATCTGTATTTTGTGTGCCATGTTGAAGAAACCCATTTTTCTCTCTATTTTTATTAGAGAGTCACTGGCTTGCAGAGGTGTATAGAACACAACCAAGGAAATGGATCCCATGAAACTGGCTGTAATCAAACACTAGCTCCACACCATCAGAGCTGTCTGCACACTTGGACTAACAGTAGGGTTGGGTAAAATCAGATATGCCCTTGACACTTTAACTTTTACTAGGAAAAATCATAAAGGATTGTGAATAATTTATAGGAGAGCCTTAGTTACTAACATTACTATGTTTAAATGCTGTTCAAAAGTAAGAGCTAGGTTCTGTATTTTCCATAAGGGAAAAGAGAGTAAACCGAGGTCATGTCTCAGTTGGGTGCTTTTAACCAAAGCACCAAGATGTGGCCTCTCCAACATGGCATTCGCAGGGGAGTTAGATTTTTTACATGGCAGCTCAGGGCTCCAAAAGTGAGTCCATCCTTCAGCTGTCCCAGCTCAAGCATCAGACATGTGAGCCAAGACACCATCTTGGAAGTGGATCCTCCAGACCCAGCTGTTGCAGCTGCCAACCATCCCTGTGGAGGCCCCAGACATTATGGAGCAAAGAAAAGCCATCTTCACCATGACTTTTCTGAATACCTGACCCACAGAATCTGTGACTGTAATATAACGATTGTTTTTTATGCTGCTAAATTTTGGCTTAGTTTATTGTAAAACCATCTACCTTTGCTTCCAACCCCAAAGCACAGAGCTCAGGCAGTTTACCAGGAGGCCTAAACAAAACACAAAGCAAAGCAAAGCAGAACAAAATAAAAATACAGAGGCTCTTCATTAAAGAAACTGGGGAAAACTGAAGCAACTGATACAGATACAGGCATCTCCAGAATAAAAACTTATCAATTTTGACTTTAGGAAGCAGAAGGCGGATGGCTAGTGATAGTATGCAGTGTGCGGCAGTGAAGTTCCCTGCCTGATCACCCTAAAGTGAAGATTGCCCCAATCACGTATACAGAGATCCCAGTTAGCCTTTTTGGGCCTTCATTCTTCAGTAGGAATGGGTAAAGAAGCCTCAACTTCCGGGTAAATCTTGATCCTTCCTGAAACTTCACTGTATCAGTCAAGATCCCAACAGGAAACAGGTGGTAAACTCGGATTAGGATAATTTGGGGTCTATTTACTAATGTGTGAGGAAGAGATAATGCAGTAACTGGGGGCTAGAAACAGTAGGACTGTCACCTCAATCCCAAAGGGACAAGGGGAGTGAGTATTTACCTAAGTCAAAAAGGCAGGGAGTCTACAAGAATGTTACCTTGACAAGAAACATGACCTTCAGTAGAAGCACACAGGCAGCCTAAGGCAACCTCGGAGGAAAGGATCCATCAGAATGAATATCCCAACTTCATTCTCCTCCCTCCTTCTCATCTCTGCTGGTGGAACCCAACCAGAAGCCAGGGGGCATGGTAGCCTGCTAATCCAATCCACAGAAACAGACAGCAGGGCAAAGAATAGTGGAGAGAGGATGGAGATGGACATAGTAGAAGGCATTCTATTTGTCTCTCAACGAAAAACTAAAGGCAATAAGAAACTTCAGGGAGTAGAAAATGCAACAGAAATGTATAGTGCAAATATGAAGTCAAGTAAAATGTGGCCAAAAAATGTAGCAAGTACATTGAAAAGAGAATTCATTTGAACATATTTCTTGAAGACAAGTTGTGGCATTGGAACCATGAAGAAAAACATAATCAGAGTATACCTCTTCATGCTGCAAAGAAACCTTTTTCGTTTTTGTTTTTTAAAAATCAACCTATACATAAAAAACAGATGACAATAACAATTTCAGAATGTATGTCACCCATCATAATAATGTCACAACAAATGTACATTTGATAGAATTTTGGAGATGGGGTAGGGGGAGAAGAGAAGAAGGAATGGCAAAAAATAGGGAAACGAGGCACTGTTGAAAGTTGATGAAACAAGAAATAGAAGTTGGCAAATATTATTAAAAGTTATAAACTCAAAAGATAGTACCACTGCTGGAACTCAGGGTTATTCCAGGCCTTGCTTGCCCAGAAGGTGAGTACCTTCCCCTGGACATTTCGATTTCTGGAAGAAATAGTTCAGCAAGCATAATGTCCTCTGATCTGGTCATTCAAAACACACCTTCAGCACCTTCTTCACACTATGTTTCTACTGTCACCATCACCTTCTTATTGTAAAGGTTAGTGAAGAGATCAAAGTCTATAAAGCCTTAACAACTGTGAGAGGAAATATTTGTTGATTTTCTTCTATGCTTTAGATTTCACTTTTGTATGAGCTACAGAAATTGTTGCATTTTAGAACAAAAAAAAAATTACTTGATATGAACTGGGAAGCTAGTGCTATTTCAGTGAATTCCCACCTTATCCATCTTAAAACCAAGAAAGAAATATAAAATGGTTGTATGAGCCTCTTTAAGATCACACTCTTTTTTTTTTTTTTGGTTAGATTTAACTAAACAAATTCCTTGAGATTGTGGTTGCAGTTAGAAGTTAGAAGAGTCTGTTCTTGTGTTAAGAAGTCTCTTCATAACTGCCTTACATGAAGCCTTCAAGCAGTTGAGAGTCAACAGTATCCTTTAACATAGAAGAAACCCTCTGCTTGGTGAAGACATTCTACTTTGCATAGTCCGGTTTGCCAGAGATGTCTGGCCCGAAATCTGGATGCCAAACTACCATACGATGAACTCAAATCCAACTGCTTCCAAAGAAGACTTTGAGAAGGTAAATTACTAAATCATCTTGTTTGCACCTGTAGCTCCTCATGCCAGAGAAAAACCGTAGCCAGAATCCATTTTTAACATTTCAAAGATGATTTTTTAAACAA
Source organism: Dugong dugon (assembly GCA_030035585.1). Lineage (NCBI taxonomy): Eukaryota > Metazoa > Chordata > Mammalia > Sirenia > Dugongidae > Dugong > Dugong dugon. Next base: position 85,639,916 of record CM057460.1, on the reverse strand, counting down.
GTACAAAGAAAGTACACTTGTGTTCATCAATATTACTCTGAAAGATTAGTTCTTGTAATATTGGTAAGAATTTCTTAACTCAGTTAATTGCCAATATAAGGAGTCCTTCAGTTGCAAAATCTTTATTGCCAGCTGTCATGGATTGAATTGTGTTCCCCTAAAATATGAGTTGGAATACTAACCCCTATGCCTGTGGATCTAATGAAACGTAATGTAATGACCTTACATTTGTTTGGATGTTGGGTGCCATCAAGTCAATTTTGACTCATAGCAACCCCATGTGACAGAGTAAAACTGCTCCATAGGGTTCTCTAGGCTGTAATCTTTATGGGAGTAGATTACCAGGTTTTTGTCCCATGGAGCTACTGGGTGGGTTTGTACTGTCAACCTTTCTGTTTACAACCGACTGCTCAACCACTGCTCCACCAGTGCCTTTAGACCTTACATTTAATGTAATGTAATCAACTTCCATAATGTAATCTAATGTACTGTAATCAAACAATCGGTTGAGGTCATACCAGTGTAGGGTGGGCCCTAAACCTAATCACATTTGAGTTATAGAAGAGCAGAATAGACACAGACACAGGGGCAAGACAGAGGCTATCTGACAATGGAGGCAGATGAATCTACAAGCCTGGGAACTCCAAGAATTGCTGATTGCAATACACAAAGAAGGACCATTCCCTAGAGCCATACCCTTAATTCAGACTTCTAGACTCCTGAACTGTGAGAAAATAAATTACTGTTCTTTAAAGCCACCCATTTGTGACATTTCTTTTATGGCAGCACTAGGAAACTAAGACACTAGCTAATTTTTATTGTGTGCTTCAAGATTTTAAATCTCATATTCTCACTGGAAAGAGGAAACTTCCTTCTTAGCTTCAATGAACCCGTGTACCTCAAAGAAGCAAGGCAAACACAATACTTCTGCAAGTGTCCTGTAATTTCCTTCTGAATTTTCTTTGTTATGTTTAAAACGATGAAGTTTTTAACACCAGAGGTCTAATTCAACTGTTTTGCAATATATGACTGAAACAATAGTGAATCATATGGATTAACACACACACAGAATGGCAAAGTAACTTACTTGATCATGCCTGAATCCCATCCCTGAAATTTACAGTTTATGTAGTTATTTTATATAAAGGATATTCTGTTGAGTCTAAGAACTGAAATTATATTTCTTCCTTGAAGTGCTAGTGTAAGATATAAAATGAAGAATAAATATTTCAGGTTCAAAGGTAAGCAATAGAGGTAATAAAAATAGTCTTTTAACTAATAACTATTAGAAGCTAGAAAGGAGGTGGAATACTGGAGGAGGTAATGTAATCAGCAAAATCATCACCTCTCACTGCAGAACGTCCATAATGTCAAGAAACAGTGGTTTTTACATTAATTAGAACCTTCAAAAGAACTAAAGACAGAGAGACTTAAATACTGTTGGCTCAGAGAACTAGGATTAGAAATGAGAAAGAGAGGGGTGGAAGACTAGGCTTTTCATTGTAAACATTTTATACTAGCTGATCATCTTTACCATGTGTATGTACTTGGGTAAATATTTTTAGTTTATATAAACACATACACACAAACATAAAATAAAAATCCCAGCAGACTTTCTGTAAAAATTGACAAGCTCATTCTAAAACTTATATACTACACTTGATATTGTTGTTAGGTGCCGTAGAGTCAATGCCAACTCAGAGCAACTTGTAGAACATAACAAAATACTGCCCGGTCCTGCGCCATCTTCACAATCCTTGCTATGTTTTAGCCCACTGTTGTAGCCATTGGGTCAATCCATCTCATTCATCTTTTTTTTCGATGACCCTCTACCTTACCAACCATGATGTCCTTCTCCAAGGACAAGTCCCTCCTAATAACATGTCCAAAGTACATAAGATGAAGTCTCGCCATCTTCCCTTCTAAGGAGCACTCTGGCTGTACTTCTTTGAAGACAGATTTGTTCATTCTTCTGGCAGTCCATGGTATATTCAATATTCTTTGCCAACATCATAATTCTTCTTTGGTCTTCCTTATTCATTGTCCAGCTTTCACATGCATATGAAGTGATTAGAAAATATCATGGCTTGGGTCAGGCGCACCTTAGTCTTCAAAGTGACATCTTTACTTTTTAACACTTTAAAGAGGTCTTTTGCAGCACATCTGCCCAATACAATAAGTCATTTGATTTCTTGACTGCTGCTTCCATGGGTGTTGATTGTAGATCCAATTAAAATGAAATCCTTTACAACTTCAATACTTTCTCCGTCTATCATGACATTGCTTATGGGTCAAGTTGTGAGGATTTTTGTTTTCCTTATGTTCAGATGTAATCCATACTGAAGACTGTAGTCTTTGACCTTCATCAGTTAAGTGCTTCAATTCCTCTTCACCTTTAGCAAACAAGGTTGTGTCATCTGCATATCACAGGTTATTAGTGAGTCTTTCTCCAAGGCTGATGCCTCATTCTTCTTCATATAGTCCAGCTTTTCGGCTTATTTGCTCAGCATACAAGTTGAATAAGTATGGTGAAAGGATACAACCACAATGCACACCTTTCTTGATTTTAAACTATGTAGTATCCCCTGTTCTGTCTGAACAATGGCTTCTTGGTCTATGTACAGATTCCACATGAGCACACTTAAGTGTTCTGGAATTCCCATTCTTCACAATGTTATCCATAATTTGTTATGATCCACACAGTCAAATGCCTTTGCATAGTCAATAAAACACAGGTAAACATCTTTCTGGTATTCTCTGCTTTCAGCCAAGATCCATCTGACATCAGCAATGATATCCTTCATTCCATGTCTTCTTCTGAATCCAGCTTGAATTTTTGGCAGTTCTCTATTGATATACTGCTGTTTTTTAATTATCTTAAGCAAAATTTTACATGCATGTGATCTCAATGATATTCGGTTCAATAATTTCTGCATTCTGTTGGATCAGCTTTCTTTGGAATGGATATGGATCTCATCCAGTCAGATGGCCTGGTAGGTGTCTTCCAAATTTTCTTGGTATAGACGAGTGAGTGCTTTCAGCATTGCATCTATTTGTTGAAACATCTCAATTGATATTCCGTCAATTCCTGGAGCCTTGTTTTTCACCAATGCCTTCAGTGCAGCTTAGACTTCTTCCTTCAGTACTATCAGTTCTTAATAAAATGCTACATCCTGTAATGGTTGAACATCAACCAGTTTTTTTTTGGTACAGTGACTCTGTGTCTTCCTTCCATCTTCTTTTGATGCCTTCTGCGTCGTTCAATATTTTGCCCATAGAATCTTTCAATACTGCAACTTGAGGCTTGATTTTTTCCGTCAGTTCTTTCAGCTTGAGAAATGCTGAGTGTGTTCTTCCCTTTCGGTTTTCTATCACCAGCTCTCTGCACATGTTATTATAATACTTTAGTTTGTCTTCTCGAGTCGCCCTTTGAAATCTTCTGTTTAGCTCTTTTACTTCATCATACCTTCATTTGGCTTTAGCTACTCAACGTTCAAGAGCAAGTTTCAGAGTCTCTTCTGACATCCATTTTGATCTTTTCTTTCTTTCCTGTATTTTTAATGATCTTTTGCTTTCTTCATGTACAATGTCCTTGATGCTATCCTACAACTCATCTGGTCTTCGGTCATTAGTGTTCAGTGCATCTAATCTATCCTTGAGATGGTTTCTAAATTCAGGTGGGATATACTCAAGGTCATACATGGCTCTTGTAGACTTGTTTAAATTTTTTTCAGCCTCAACTTTAATTTGCACAGGAGCAATTGATTGTCCGTACCGAAGTCGGCCCCTGACCTTATTTTGACTGATGATATTAAGCTTCTCTATCGACTCTTTCCACAGATGTAGTTAATTTGATTCCTATGTATTCCATCTGGTGAGGTCCACATATAGTCATCATTTATTTTGTTGAAAAAAGGTACTTCCAATGAATAGGTCATTGGTCTTGCAAAATTCTACTATGTGATCTCCGGCGTCATTTCTATCACCAAAGCCATATTTTCCAATACTGATCCTTCTGTTTCCAAATTTCACATTCCAATCACCAGTAATTATCAATGCATTTTGATTGCATGTCTTATCAATTTCAGACTGCAGAAGTTGGTAAAAATCTTCAATTTTTCATCTTTGGCATTAGTGGTTGGTATGTAAATTTGAATAATAGTTGTATTAACTGGTCTTTCTTGTAGGCGTATGGATATTATCCTATCACTTACAGAGTTGTACTTCAGGATAGATCTTGAAATGTTCTTTTTGACAATGAATGCAATGCCCTTCCTCTTCAATTTGCTATTCCGGGTATAGTAGACCATATGACTGTCTGATTCAAAATGGCCAATACCAGTCCAATTCAGCTCACTAATGCCTAGGATATCTATCTTCAGGTGTTCCATTTCATTTCCAATTTTCCTAGATTCATACTTCATACATTCCACATTCTGATTATTAATGGATATTTGCAGCTGTTTCTTCCATTTTTAGTCATGCCACGTAAGCAAATGAAGGTCCCAAAAGCTTTACGCCATCTATGTCATTAAGGCCGACTCTACCTTCAGGAGGCTACTGTTCCCCAGTGGTATTTTAAGTACCTTTCAACCTGAGGGGCTCACCTTCTGGTACTGTATCAGACAATGTTCTGCTACTATTTATAAGGTATTCACTGGCCAATTATTTTCAATACGTAGACCACCAGTCCTTCTTCCTGGTCTGTCTTAGTCTGGAAGCTCTGCTGAAACCTGTCCACCATGGGTGACCCTGCTGGTATTTGAAATACCAGTGGCATAACTTCCAGCATCACAGCAACATGCAAGCCACCACAGTACGACAAACTTGCAGATAAGTGGTGGCTATACTTAATATAATCCTATGTGTATGAAATTCTAGAACAGGAAAGAAAGACTACAGTGCAAAACTCAGATCAGAGGTTACCTTGAGCTGGGAGTAAGAAAGAGATTTACTGCAAGCAGGCCCAAGTAAACTTCTTTTGAGGTGATGGAGATATTCTCTATTTTGATGTGGTGGTGACTGCACAATCATATGCATGTGCTCAAATTCACGGGAATATGCACTTAAAGTGGGTGAATTTTTTTGTATGCAAATCATACCTCTATTGGGCTTTCTGAAAATTTCACTAATTTGAGAAGCTGGGGAAAAATCCATTTTACACTATAACTCCCTTGAGAGGATATATACACATATTTGACTTCAAATCACAACATTTTTGTGGCCCAGCCGATTTTGTTTCAAGGTATCTCATCAGTGAAGGTGAATCCAAGCATAGAAGGCAGTTATTCACAATAGAGGCTGTCACAGATGAAAGTCTGTCCATCTTACTATTCATCTATGAGATTTATGGATCTGAAAGTGGGGAGTTAAGTCCGACACTATAAAGATGAAAGCAGCAAATTAAATTTTATGAAGGTTTTATTTTTACTCTTCAGTCCAAAAACTATCCTTTTACAGATTTCATCAGGGTCAGGACAACAAAAACTTGAAGAAACCTCACAAAGCCATCAGCTCACCATTTCTATTTTATTTCTTCAGCACTGTAGGTTTTGACTGTTGCTGTTTACTTACTGCCCCTTTTTAAGGTGTGCTTCACTGCTTAGAGGTCCTTTATTCCCTGAACTCTACCAGAGACCAGGCCCTGAAGCTATAGCAATGAACCAGAGCAATACGGTCCCTCAGGAAACTCTAACATGAAGAGAGAACTTCCTAACTCTGAGAAAAACTAAAAGTATCCGGTTGTCAGATTTACTGGCCTAAAGAATACTGGAGAAACCTCAAGAGTGTGGCCCCCAGACACCCTTTCAGCTCAGAGGTGAAGTTACCTTCGAGGTTCGATGTTAAACCTGGGAGTGGACAGCCCAGTAAAACTAAATGGGACTAACGAGGTACAGGAGTCCGGTGACAAAGGCCAGAAGGCAGAGGGGGAGTAGGAAACTGATGATAAGGAACACAAATTGAGTAAGGACACTGTCGATGTGTTGTGAGATTGTTGACCACTGTTATAGGGCAACATTTGTAGTAACTATTAAATGGGAGGCTGTTTTGTCCTGAAAGCCTTCATCTTGGGCGAGAATGGCAGCACAATTGGAAGAGCATAGTCAATATCACTTAAATGTGTAAGTAAAAAGTTTTGAAATGGTGTTAAAAAAAAAAAACAACCAAATGAGACTAATGAGGTACAGTAGTCCAGTGACAAGGGCCAGAAGACAGAAGGGGACAAGGAAGTCCCCTGGTGATAGGGAACACAAGGTGGAGTAAGGATATTCTTGATGTGTTGTGAGATTGTTAACCATCGTCATAGGGCAACATGTGTAGTAACTGTTAAATGAGAAGCTCTTTTGTTCTGTAAGCCTTCATCTTAAGTGAGAATAACAGCACAGTTGGAAGAGCGTAGTCAATGTCACTAAACTGTGTATGTAGAAATTTTTGAAACGGTGTATCTTTGGCTATCTGTATTTTCATCAAAAAAAAAAAAAAGGTTGAGAATTTAGAGGCTTAATATGTTGTGGGGTTGTTAACCAATGTCATAAAACAACATGTGTACTACTGTTTCATGAGAAACTATTTGTTCTGTAAGCCTTCACCTGAAGTACAATAAAATATTAAAAAAAAAAAAAAGTATCTGGTTGTCATTGTTGTTAGTTTCGGTGGAGTCGGCAGACTCATGGCAACCTTACGTATGACAAAATCAAATGTTGCCTGGTCCTGCACCACCCTCATGATCTTTCCTATGTCTCAGTCTATTGTTGCAGCTATTGCAGAGTGCCTTCCAGCACAGAGAGCTCATCTTTCAGCACTATATCATACAATATTCTGTAGCATTTCATCAGAAACATGAAATCAGGGTAAGTGCTGGATGTCTTCCATTTGCCCCTCCAGATCCCCTCTCCATATTTCTTTACCCTACTCTATGCCCATAACGCCTGATATGTATGGAAACCCTCTAGCTTTCTACTGGGTTTGGCCTATAGGGGGCCACCATCAGGAGCTGGGAGAGTGAAAGAGTGAAGTCAAGGTAGTCATCTGCTCAGTCCCCTCCCCACTAGGGTCAGTTGCATCTCTCTACAGCTCTTATCAAATAGACAGTTCCCTAAAGCTAAACTAATTTCTGTAACCACTCCCTCTCCTCAAGCCTTAGGCTAAGAGGTGGTAATGGCCCTTCATTCTAGCTAATTCTGGGGACTACATTATGCCCTGTTGATCCCTAAATCCTGCCTCACCTTTGTAATTAGTCTGTTTATTGAACTTGCCTCAATTAGCCAATTAGAGAATTTTAGCTCTTACGTGCCAAGGTTAATACAGAGAACTTTAGAGATAAAAGGAACCTTGCTGATATATTTAAACCTTCTCACTACACAAACTGAGAAACTGAGCCATCACTATTAGCCACTGTATTTAATTTATTTTGCATATATTTTCCCTGAAATTAAGTTGATGACTTTCTGCTAAAGACAACTACAATCGCAAAATTTCCCTTTGGTAATCTTAAATATTTCTTTATTTAAGCAATTTAACCTAACTAAACATGTCACTTTGAGGACTAAGTTATACCTGGTCCAAGCCATAGTATTTTCAATGGCCTCATATGAACACGAAAGCTGGACAATGAATAAAGAAGACCAAAGAAGAATTGATGCGTTTGAATTATGGTGTTGGTGAAGAATACTGAATATACTGTGGACTGCCAGAAGGAAAAACAGATCTTGGAAGAAGTATAGCCAGAATGCTTCTTAGAAGCAAGGATGGCGAGACTTCATCTCACATACTTTGGACATGTTGTCAGGAGGGACCAGTCCCTGGAGAAGGACACCATGCGTGGTAGAGGTTCAGCGAAAAAGAGGAACACCCTGAACAAGATGGATTCACGCAGTGGCTGCAACAATGGGCTCAAGCATAACGATTGTGGGGATGACAAAGGACTGGCCAGTGTTTTGTTCTGCTGTACACTGGTCACTCTATGAGTTGGAACTGACTCAACAGCACCTAACAACAACAACAACAAACATGTTTTATGGACAAAATATTGAATGACGCAGGAAGGATCAGAAGAAGATGGAAGGAATACATGGAGTCATTGTGCCAAAAAGAATTGGTCAACGTTCAAACCATTTCAAGAGGTAGCATATGAACAAGAAGCAAAGGTATCGAAGGAAGAAATCCAAGCTGCACTGAAGGCACTAGTGAAAAACAAGGCTCCAGGAATTGATGGAATACCAACTGAGATGTTTCAACAAGCTGATGCAATGCTGCAGGTGCTCACTTGCCCATGCCAAGAAATTTGGAAGACAGCTACCTGGCCAACTGACTGGAAGAGATCCATATTTGTGCCCATTCCAAAGAAAGGTGATCCAACAGAATGAATAAATTTTTGAACAACATCATTAATATCCCATACAAGTAATATTTTGCTCAAGATCATTCAAAAGCAGTTGCAGCAATATATCGACAAGGAACTGCCAGAAATTCAAGCCAAATTCAGAAGAGGACATGCAACAAGGGATATCATTGCTGATGTCAGATGGATCTTGGCTGAAAGCAGAGAATACTGGAAAGATGTTTACCTGTGTTTTACTGAGTATGCAAAGGCATTTGACTGTGTGGATCATAACAAATTATGATAACATTGCAAATACTGGGAATTCCAGAACACTTAATTGTGCTTATGCAGAATCTGTACATAGACCAAGAAGCAGTCATTCAAATAGAACAAGAAGATACTGCACGGTTTAAAATCAAGAAAAGTGTGGGTCTGGGTTGCATCCTTTCACCATATTTACTTAATCTGCATGCTGAGCAAATAATCCCCAAAACTGGACTGTATGAACAAGAATGTGTCATCAGGATTGGTGGAAGACTCCTTAACAACCTGCAATATGCAGGTAACACAACCTTGCTTGCTAAAAGTAAAGAGGAATTGAAGCATTTACTGATTAAAATCAAAGTCTACAGCCTTCATTCTGGATTACACCTCAACATAAAGAAAACAAAAATCCTCACAACAGGACCATAAGCAACATTATGATAAATGGAGAAAAGACTGACATTGTCAAGGATTTCCATTTACTTTGATCCACAATCAACTGCTGCCTGTGGAAGCAGCAGTCAAGAAATCAAAAGACGCGTTGCATTGGGCAAATACCTCTTTAAAGTGTTCAAACGTAAAGACATCACTTTGAAGACTAAGTAAGGTGTGCCTGACTCAAGCCTTGATATTTTCAGTCGCCTCATATGCATGCAAAAGCTGAACAATGAATAAGGAAGACTGAAGAACAATTGATGCCTTTGAATTACGGTGCTGGTGAAGAATATTGAATACACCATGGACTGTCAGAAGAACGAACAAGTCTGTCTTGGAAGAAATACAGCCAGAGTACTCCTTGGAAGCGAGGATGGTGAGACTTCATCTCACGTACCTTGGACACGTTATAAGGAGGGACCAGTTCCTGGCGAAGGACATCATGCTTGGTAAAGCAGAGGATCAACAAAAAAGAGGAAGATCCTCGACGAGATGGACTGATACAGTGGCTTCAACAACGGGCTCAATCATAACAACTATTGTGAGGATGAAGCGGGAGCTGGCAGTGTTTTGTTCTGTTGTACACAGGGTCACTATGAGTTGGGACCAACTCAACAGCATCTAATAACAACAACAACAAGCGTGTTTTAAAATATAACTTGTTTAAGCAAAATATTTTTGGAAGATGGCATATTGAACATACGGTCCATCCATTCCTCCAGACATTGTAATTTTATTCCTAGAGGCAGCCAGAAAGCTAGCTGTATACTTAGACTTCATCAAAGTCTACAAAGGCCCTCACTAAATTATGCATAGACATTATGCCATCAGCCTATATTGAAAAATCTTACGAGAAATATCCCCACAATCTAGCTCAATTGGCATAACACAGTTTATAAAGAAAATGTTCTACATTCTACCTCGGTGAGTAGAGTCTGGGGTCTTAAAAGCCTGTGAGCAGCCACTGGTCTCACCCTTCGGGAGCAAGGGAGAATGAAGAAAACAAAATACAAGGTAAAGATTAGTCCAAAGGACTAATGGACCACAACTACCATGACCTCCATCAGACTGAATCCAGTACAACTAGATGGTGCCCAGCTACCACCACTGACTGCTCTGACAGGGATCACAACAGAGGGTCTCCCGGACAGACTTGGAAAAAAATGTAGAACAAAATGCTAACTCACAAACAAAGACCAGACTTACTGGCCTGACAGAGACTGGAGAAACCCTGAGCAGATGGTCCCTGGACATTCTTTTAGCTCAGTAATGAGGTTCACCGTTCAGCCAAAGATTAGACATTCCCATAAAACGTAATGAGACTAATGGAACATAACAGTGCAGGGACAAGGACTAGAAAGCAGGCGGGGACAGGAAAGCTGGTACTAGGGAACCCAAGGTTGACAAGGGACAGTGTTGACATGTCATGGGGTTGTTAACCAATCTCATAAAACAGTATGTGTACTAACTGTTTAATGAGAATCTATTTGTTCTGTAAACCTTCATCTAAAGTACAATAAAAATTAAAAATAAAATAAAAAAAGAAATACCCCACAAAACACTCTCCAGTATTTTTTTCAGGAATATTGCTGAGACTGTAGTTCACTACACACACAGTATTCTCTTTATGAACTGCTTCTCTTAAGTCAAGTCTCAGAACATGAAAAACTGTTTCACCTTAATCTTTTGGACACCGTGGATCCTGTAACTGATGGAGGAGCCTGGAAGCTGTCAGTCAAACGTGTATCTAATCTCCAACAAGTGAACAGAATCTTCTGGGAAACGTCTTATGTGCTGACCCCACCTCTAGCTTCTTTTCTCTCCACCCCATCTTCTCATGTATTTTATTTATTTTGAAATCTTTGTGGTATATCTTTGTGGGCTGTATCAAATCCTTTTTGAAATTAGGCAGGATGAAGATAATTCAGAACAAACTTTCCAAAACAGCAAAATATAGTGACATGTATCTTTCCTCATGATACTTAATCTAGTTTGTAAACTCCATTAAAATCACAAACAAGCCCTAACTGGAATGATAACCTTTATAACTCACCCTGAAGCTCCTCCTGGAACCAATTCCTTCCTGCTTGTGGAAGAATTTCTTCTTGCTTTCACAAGTAAGATCCTTACTCCATCACCCTCCTACAAATCAAGACAAATAAAACATGGAACAGACACTAGACTACACTGGGTAACCGGGTGGAAATCTCCAGAAAACCAATTCCGTACCATATGACTGTGACAGGCATGCAATGTGAAGGCGGCTGATGCAGCTGAGTGGGACTCGTAAGGCAATTTCCTCCAGCAATCTCAACACCAAATGGAACAGTCAGTTGAAGTAGGGTCCTACCAAGGACAGTACCAGCTTTACTGAGGGTCTTGGTTTCCCTCTCTTTTCTCGTCTCTCTCTCTTTGGTTAATGTGCAGTGATATTCTCTATGTTAAAGGGAACTTCAGCTGAGGCACTGGGGATTCTCTGATCCAGGACGGGGCTGGGAGGCTAGTGATGGGGCCAGGAGAGGTCGGGAAGTGATGTGGTAGGTACTGATACGGAAAGTCATCTGCATCATGACCATCCTAATGGGAATTTCTCCCAGGGCACTCCATCCAGAGAGTCCATTCCCTCGTCTACAGGGTCCACCAGTCTGTTAAATTCACCTCCATCACAACAGTTACTTATCTAAGGGCTTTTGCATCTAGGATGCATATCAATGCTGTTCAAAAAAAAAAAAAACTAGTTGCCATGGAGTCAATTCTGACTCGTGGCAATCCCATGTGTGTCAGAGTACAACTGTGCTTTACAGGGTTTTCAATGGTGGCAAAAAGCGCTCAGCTGCTAATCGAAAGGTTGGCAGTTTGAACCCACCCAGTGGCTCCGCAGGAGAAAGAGCTGGAGATCTTTAAAGATTACAGCTTAGAAACCCCTATGCGGCAGTTCTACTCTATCACATAGGGTCGCTGTGAGTCAAAACCAACTCGATGGCACCTAATAATAACAATTTTTTCTAAGTATATCACCAGGCTTTTCTTCAATCGATGATGTTAGTAAGGTTAAAAGATGCCTTTCCTGGTAAAATACCTCTATAAACTGAAGGTACTCAAAATTTGAACATATTTACATAATTTACAAGGGAAAATATTTTAAAAATAAAAGCTACTATTTTCTTTTGCATATATTCTCTTGAGAACACATTCAGTAATTCAGAAGGTTTGAAAACATGTACGTCAGTATGCATCTCAGTAATATCAAAGCAAACAGTACCCAGAAATGGCTCTATTAATTAAATAAATCAAAACAAAATAAAAATGAGGAAGTTAAGTAGGACTTAGAGGTAACTGAAAAATAGTAAATGTCCTATTGAGTGAGAGAAGAATAGTAAGTTACCTTCCTACCTCAGACAGCAAGGGCACCACGTGGAAGCTTGTTAGAAATGCAGAATCTCAGGCTCCACCCCAGACATGGAAGTCATGGTCAAAATTTTAACAAGCACCTCCCCACCCCCGGTGACTCACACACAAAGTAAGGTTTCAGAGGCCTCGCTCTAAAGTCCTTGAAGTTCAAACATTCTGTCAGTGAACATATAAAATGAGGAAGTGCTGACAAACATAAAGGTAAAGAAGAGGTCTTGAAATTTCTCTCTGTTCTAGTCTGATTTACAAACGCCTATGACCCACAGAAGCACAGTCACTACCCTGAGCTTATTCACACTCATCCCATGTGAACTTCTTGTACTAAGAAGTCAGCACTTCTCTACTACCAGCCAGCGATTCAACCCATGGGAAGGAAAAACCTAGCTGGAAAGTAAAAACGGCCAACACCAAGCAGGAGCCCAGAGGACCTGCGAGCTCAGAGCTCTGGCTGGGGGCATTCCAGGTGGGGCAGACGTTCGCCTTGTGAATGGCTGCATGATTCTGGGGCACAGGGCAGAACCACAAAGCAGCAGACCCTGACAAGCCCCTACCCCAGCCCCCTCTCCCCCAGGCTTTCACCTGGACCAACAGCCCTGTTCACAAAGAGCTCCTAACACAAGCCAGCTACAGAAGGGAAAATGCCCCCAGCAGACAGGAAGCCCCAATATCAGAACTTCTTTGGACCACCTTGACTGCTTATGGATGGAGATCCCTCGCCACTCATTTCACAGTTAACAAGACTTCAAGGGGATAAGGAGGATCCTCAGGGCTCCAAGATTCAGCTCTGAGTTAGCCATGAAACAGTAAGCATGAGGGAGCCTACCTTCTTCCTACAGCACCTGGAAATCAAGCCACCACTAGACTACACATTGTGCTTTGTATGATTTAGAAAATGGTGCTCCATCTGGCCATAGGGAAAAAAAACCTGTAGCAGTCAAATTGGAAAAAGGGGTTTCCTGTAGGCCTATGGAGGACTGAGCTCAGCAAATGGAAGGCAACTGTGTGCTAGGACCATGGCCCTCCCTTCTCCAGGGGACACGGCTCCCACGCAGGGGAAAATTAACCAGTACGCAAGGTACACACAGGATTACTTACTAATCTGTAGTGCACAATTTCACCTTGTGGTGGAAAACAGGTTACTCACCTTGTTTATTGGGTAATCTGCCCATGCTCCCACGTCCCCAGCGTAAGCATTTATGCAATGTTGATGTACAAGGCCATCTTCTCCCCTCCCCACTCTGGCAGCCTCTAAGGGAGGATGGGAGAGGAGAGGAAGGGGGAGTTGTTGTGTGCCATCAAGTCAATTCCAACTCTTAGCAATCCTACAGGATACAGCAGAGCTTCCCCATAGGGTTTCCTAGGCTGACATCTTTACAGGAGCAGCTTACTAGCTCTTTTCTCCCACGGAGTGGCTGGTGGGTTTGAACTGCCAACCTTTCGGTTTGTTGTAATCTGTTTTCTTTCAGGGTTCTTAAAAGTATAAACTCATATATTTCTCTTCAAAATGCTACATCATCTATAAGTACTCTTTAATAATGCATTATCACCATTGATATTGGCAATAAAATTATGTGAACACTTCATAATTTAAGTAATCAATCTTTATAATTAGCAATTTTTCATAATTAAAGATGCTGCTATAATACACATTGCACCACCAGGGCTCCTTATATAAGCATTCAAAAAAAAAGCCATTGCCATTGAGTTGATTCTGACTCATAGCAACCCTACAGAACAGAGGAGAACTGCCCCATAGGGTTTCCAAGGAGTGGCTGGTGGATTTGAACCACCAACCTTTTGGTTAGCAGTCGAACACTTAACCACTGTGCCACCAGGGCTCCCTATATAAGCATAGGGGTCCCAAATCCAAAAAACCAAACCAGTTGCCATCAAGTTGATTTCAACTCATGGTGACCCCATGTATGTCAAAGTAGAACTGTGCTCCATAGGATTTTCAATGGCTGATTTTTCAGAAGCAGATAGCCAGGCCATTCTCCTGAGGTGCCCCTGGGTAGACTCGAACCACCAGCCTTTCGGTTAGCAGCTGAGTATGTTCACCATTTGCACCACTCAGGGATTCACAGGGATTCCACAATCTAATAAACAATCTGGTATTCTAGAAGTGCAAAAATATCTCCCAGAGGGCTCCCCATCCCTCTCATCTCGTAACTCATATTGTAATTGTAATTAACCACAAAATGACTACATTTAGTTTTATAAACTGACTGATGGCATGATTATCTACATTCTATCTGCACTGCATTATTTTGGCAGTCACAGCACACATTTCAAAATCCATAAATATAATAAATCCCATGCTTCAAGAACGAAACTGTTTAATTTAAGCCTGTTAGGGAAGTGGGGATAGCTGCAATGTTCATAAGCCATTTCCATTATCTGGTTCTCATTTGCTAACGCAGTTTGATACTTTATGAAAACATTTTTTTACCACTCTGCAGTAATAGTTCCAAACACTGCAACCACACTATTGGTTGTTCCAATGATAAAGGTTGCTCCAATGCAGAATTTCACACAGGGGAGTCATTAAGGAACCCCTGTGATAGCAGAATGTCTAAATTACAAATGGTAGCACGGAAATGGGTGAAATCATGAAAAACATTTCCATAAGTATATTTTTGCTCAGTTTTTTTAACATCCCAATATCTTTAAATTAGACTTTATAAAACAGGCTTAATTTGATTTTGAGTATCAACATTCAACAAAGGAGTTCTTTCTAAAGACATTAACAATGATGCTCAGCTTTCTGACGCACAATGAACACATCACCTTAATTTTCAAAAAAATTCCCACAAGTCAGTAAGCAATGATACCATCATTAAGATAAATCATGTACGTGCAACTATACATATTTTGTAGTTAGGTTTTATTTCCCTGGGTTCTTGCGTGCGAACTACACATAATGGCTAGTATTTATTACGCACGTATTATGTGCCAGACCTTGTTAAGCATTTTACATACCCTTTCTCTCAACAACACTATCCCCTGTGAGGTCCATGTTTCTTTTAGCCTCATTAGGAAATGAGAAAATCGAAGCACAGAAAGGTTAGACTGTTAGCATGTAGCACAGTCAGTATCTGAAGCCAGGCAGTATGTTTCTTTCTCAACTGATGGCAAATAAATGCAAAAGGTGTCCATCGAGGCCTGAATATACACATCAACTAAGACGTGAAATGCCTAACTGTGATTTAATGCAGCAAAACTCTTAACATTTATTAACTATATTCATAGAATGGTACTAGGTACCTTAAAAGAAAAATGAGGTATGGCCCTTGGCTACAAAAACCTTGCAGCCTAATTAAAGAGACAAAAAGTATATACATGAAATATAATTATTGCATAGCTACCTAGAAATAGAGATGATAATGTAGTATAAATAAAAGGAAGGGGATCTTAAAGATGACAGAGATATATCAGGAAGTGTGGTGGAGGTGAACCTGAAGGTAGCTCTCTAAGGAAATACTGGTCGGATTGGCAGAGAGATGGGAGAAGGGAATTTCACTCTATAATCAAAAACAGAGACAAGAAAGAACAGGGGAGATAGAGGTGGCAGTTGGAGAACAGAATGTGTGTCATGAAGTATTTCAAGTCATATGAAACTGTGATGAGCTATTTCACAGTAGTTTTCCTTTAACCAAGAATCTACATTTTGTTCTCATCACTGTTCTGACTTTTGCCTCAGTATTCCAGGGCAAACTTCTGAATATTAAGAGGAAACCAGCTTCCTCATACTCCCTCTCTGGTCTGGCCTCCTGCTAGAATTTGCTCTGAAATAAACCATCAGACTACTTGAGTGATGTCATTACACAATCACTCACCACTTATTTCCAAAAACTGTCAGCATGAAGCTGAAATAAAATGATTGTTGAAGTCAAATAACTTAGGCTGTTGTTGTTGTTTGCCACCAAGTCGATTCCAACTCATAGCCACCCTATAAGACAGAGTAGAACAGTTTTCCTAGGGTTTCCCAGGCTGTAATCTTCACCAGAGTAGATCACCAGGTCTCTTCTCCTGTGGAGCGACTGGTGGGTTCAAACCACCAACCTTTCAGTTAGCAGCCAAGCACTTAACCACTGAGCCATCAGGAATCCTTGACTTAGGCTACTTGTCTATATTAAAATGATGATGGAGTCAGTCATCTACACTTAAACAGTATGTTTTACTTAGAAAGCCCCAACCAGATGCTCAGCCCAGGATAAGCTGTGGTCCCTGTCCCAAAGGACCTTTTAACCCAGTGGGAACTAAGTCTACCACAGTGCTTGGCACACAGTCCACACTCAATAAATGGGAGCTGCCACTTCTTTAGCATTATAGAATGGGAATTCAAAGAAGCAGAAATCATGCAGCAAAACGTAGACATATAAGAAACCATAATCAGTTGCTGTCGAGTCAATTCTGACTCATGGCAACCCATGGGTGTCAAAGTAGAACTGTGCTCCATAGGGTTTTCAACAGCTGATTTTTTGGAAGAAGATCACCAGGTCTTTCTTCTCAGGCACCTGTGAGTAGGCTTTAAATGCCAACCTTTCAGTCAGCAGCTAAGCGTATTAAATGTTTAACCATTCTGGGACTCTAGACATATAAGAAGGTCAATGTAACTCAAAGAGCTGGTAAGCACTGGATAGGGATCTATGTCAAATGCTCTGGGGTACTGTGAGGGGCTGGAAACTCGCAGTGAGGCCAGGGAGCTGGTTTTCGATTGAAGAGAAGCTCACCTGGCAGAAACGGGAGGCTGGAGATCATTTAAAGCAAACAGCAAAGCACAATTAAAGAGACAAAAAGTCGGAATCGACTGGAAGCAGTGGGTTTGGTTTGGAATTTGGTTTAACAACTTCTACACAAATTATTCAGTGACATTGGTTCCATTTTTCACACTGTGTCATCATTCCCATTCATTCTGTTCCGGTTGTGTCATTTCCAGTACTCTAGCTTCCCTGCCCTTTCACCTTCTCATCTTTGCTTTAGAGTAATTTTTGACCATCTGATCTCATATAGATGATTTTTTAAGGGAGCTCATTACTCACAGTTCAGATACTTAATTTTATGAGCCAATTTGTTATTTAGATAAAAGGTGACCTCCAGAGATAATTTTGGTTTAAGGTTTAATTTACTCAGAATTTTGAATTTTTCCAAGTAGCCATTTCGTACATCAGTTCCTAAGTGTATGAATTATTTTAGCTAATTATACAAGATATACCAGCCCACTAAAGAAAATTAGATTATGTATATAATCATGAAGAAAATTAAAATAACTCCAAAATTCTTCAAAGATAATCGGTATGACCAATTGTAATCTGTTTTCTTTCAGAATTCTTAAAAATATAAACTCATATATTTCTCTTTAAACTGATAGATCATCTATAAATACTCTTTAATAATCCATTATCATCATTGATATTGGCAAGAAAACTATGTGCACACTTCTAATTTAACCAATCAATCTTTATAGTTGGCAATGTTTCATAATTAAAGACGCCGCTATAATAAGCATGTTTATACACACATCTTTGCACACTCATCCAATTGTTTTCTTAGGACAGAATCCTAGAAGTGGAGTTGCTAGATCAAAGACAAGATAAAACAATGATTTTTATATAACAAAATATATAGCTCATATATTGTTTAAAACATATATAACAAAAACATAATAAAGCAATGTCTGGTTTAAAATAAATACATCTCTATTTCAAAAACACAAAGGTAAGTATACTTTCTTTATTTTGAAGTAAGAGTTTACATCTATTAACTATAGTTTAGTTGCCAAGAAAACACAAAACCCCAAACTAGAATATGCTTAGGATTCTGTCATGTTTGTTAAACTCATGTCCCAGGAAAAGCTAGCTAGGTTTATTCAAGGGGCTCATTGAAGAAAAGAGTTCTGTGGGCAATAAACTCAGATGCTATACTGTAGATCAGAGTTATACAATAAAAATACAATGTGCACCACAAATGCAAATTACACAAGAAATTTTAAGTTTTCTAGTGGCCACATTAAAAAAGAAATTTGTATCAATGACATATTTTTCGGGTTTTTTTTGGTACCAAGTCTTCAAATTCCAGCATGTATTTTACTCTTACATCATATCTCAATTCAAACTAGCACATTTTTTGTTTTTATTTTTCTATTATTGTAAAAATACATATAACACAACATTTTACAATTCAACATTTTTCAGGTGCACAACTTAGTGGTAAATACATTAATCATGTTGTCCAACCATCACTCATAATCATTGTCAAATTCCCATCATCATAAACAGAAACTCACTGCTTCCTAAACAATGGCTCCCCTTTTCCTCCTCCTTCCTACCCCTGGTAACCACTAGTAAACTTTGGTCTCTATACATTTTTCTATTCTTATTATTTCATATAAGTAAAATCATACAATATTTGCCCTTTGTGATTGACTTATTTCACTCAGCATAACATTTTCAAGGTTCACCCATGTTGTAGCATATATCAAGACCTGGTTTCTCTTTATGGTTCAGCAGTATTCCATTGTATGTATATACCACATTTTGTTTCTCCATTCATCTCTTGATGACATTTGGGTTGTTTCCACCTTTTCGCTATTGTGAATAGTGTTGTGATGCACACTGTTGTACATAGGTTTATTTGCTTCACTGCTTTCAAGTCTCTTGGTTGTATATCTAGAAGTGGAATTGCTGGGTCATATGTGAGCCCTATGTTTAACTTTTTGAGGTACTGCCAAACTGTTTTCCACAGCAGCTGTACCATTTTGCATTCCCAAGAGCAATAGATAAGTGTTCCTGTTTCTCCACAACCGCACCAACACCTATAGCTTTCCTTGTTTTTTTAAATCACTGTAAATTTTAATAAAAGTGAAGTAGTATCTCAGTGTGATTTTTATTTGCATTTCCCTAATGGCTAATGAAGGAGCCCTGGTGATGCAATGGTTAAGCACTCAGCTGCTAACCAAAAGTTCATTGGTTCAATTCAACTCTGTCATAGAGGATCACTATGAGTCAGGATGGACTCAAGGCACCTAACAACAATGGCTAATGAGGTTGAGCATCTTTTCACGTACTTGTTGGCCATTTGAATATCCTCCTTGGTGAAATGCCTGTTCAAGTCCTTTGCAAACTTTTGACTGGGTTGATTGTCTTTTTGATGTTAAATTGAATAAGTTTTTTCATATTTTTTTAATATTAAACCCTTATTGGACATATAGTTCCTGAAAATTTTCTCCCAATCTGTAGACTTTCTTTACTTTTGTTGATAAAGTTCTTCATGAAAAGAAGTAATTTTTATGAGGTCTAATTTATCTATTTTGTCTTTTGTTGCTCGTGCTTTTGTTGTTGTATCTGATAATTCATGGTTAAAAACTAGGTCCCACAGCCACACTCCTATATTTTCTTCTGATTTTATGGTTTGAGTTTTCACATTTAGGTCCTTAATCCATTTTGAATTGGTTTTCGTGTATGGTGTAAGGCCAGACAAGGCAGGTTTTAAGTGTTTAATAGCCACATATATGTTACCCCGTGGCTACCATATTGGACAATGGGAGGATCTAGAGCAGAGTTTTTTGTGTCTAGGGCCAAACAGTAAACATTTTAGGATTTACAGACCAAGGGGCAAAACAGAGGATATTATGTACGTACTTATATAAGACAGTTTGCCTGGGGTGGTTGTCTCGGGTGATGGGCAACTTTGAGCCCAAGTGGCCTCAGCTGGAAACATTCTTAGGAAGAAGAGCAACTGGCCCACGGGTGGTCAGGGCAGGCGCCCTCAGTTTCACTCCCTGCCCAAGAGATGCCCAGATCCTGGCAAGCTTTTTGCTCCTGGAAAGCCCAGTCATCTCAACTTGGTCAGGTGGCCAGAGGTGAGGCAACTCAATGACTGAAATTCCCAGACCAACATTCAACCATTTGGTGTCCTACATTTACCACAGAGGAGACCTCAACATGTAGCTGGTGACCTGAACAGCCCTGGGCAGCAGTGAGATATGGCTGCTGGAGAGAGAGACAGGCGCTGGGAGCTGACTGGGAACAGGGCGAAAGGGGATACCCCAACCTTGGTCTCTGTAGTTAACAGTGCTAGCCCACCACCCTTCAACTGAGGGCCATAGTTTGCAGATCTTAGTTCTAAAATTGACTGGGAGGATTAACAAAGATATTTGCATAAGAAAGGTTCTGAGCTGTCCCATCATAAAGAAATGTGTTTCACTTTGTTTAACTCACCTTTTCCCGTACTTTTTACACCAAGGCACAAAAATAGATATTCCTGATAACACATAGCTCACTTTGAGAGACACTGCTCCAAGCTAATGTAAATTTCATGGAGGCTTGTTTGATATCAGGGAAAATCCTCACAGTAACTTTAATTACTAATAGAACCAACCTAAATGGAGAGAGTCTGAAAGCATGCCCCTTGAGAATGGGAACCAGAAAAGATGCCCTTTATAACCACTCTTATTCAACATTGTGCTGGAGGTCCTAGCCAGAGCAACTAGGCTAGAAGAAGAAATAAAGGACATCCAAATTGGTAAGGAAGAAGTCAAAGTATCTCTATTTGCCGATGATACAATCTTACACATGGAAAACCGCAAAGAATCCACAAGAAAACTACTGGAACTAATAAAAGATTACAGTAAAGTATCAGGATACAAGATAAACACACAAAAATCTGTTGGATTCCTCTACACCAACAAAGAGAGCTTCATAGAGAAAATCACCAAATCGACACCATTTACAATAGCCCCCAAGAAGATAAAATACTTAGGAATAAATCTAACCAGAGGCGTAAAGACCTATACAATGAACACTACAAGACACGACTGCAAGAAACCAAAAGAGACTTACACAAGTGGAAAAACATATCTTGCTCATGGATAGGAAGACTCAACACTGTGAAAATGTCAATTCTACCCAAAGCGATCTACAGATACAATGCAATCCCGATCCAAATTCCACTGACATTTTTTAATGAGATGGAGAAACAAATCACCAACTTCATATGGAAAGGGAAGAGGCCCTGGATAAGTAAAGCATTACTCAAGAAGGAGAACAAAGTGGGATGCCTCACACTATCTGATTTTAGAACCTATTATACCGCCACAGTAGTCAAAACAGCCTGCTACTGGTACAACAACAGATGTCTAGACCAATGGAACAGAACTGAGAATCCAGACGTAAATTCATCCACCTATGAGCAGCTGATATTTGAAAAAGGCCCAAAGTCCATTAAATGGGGAAAAGACAGTCTCTTTAACAAATGGTGCAGGCATAACTGGATATCCATCTGCAAAAAACTGAAACAAGACCCATACCTCACACCATGCACAAAAACTAACTCAAAATGGATCAAAGACCTAAATAGAAAATTGAAAACAATAAAGATCATGGAAGAAGAAAACAGAGACAACGCTAGGAGCCCTAATACATGGCATAAACAGAATAGAAAACATCACTAACAATGCACAAACACTGGAAGAGAGACTAGATGAATCGGAGCTCCTAAAAATCAAATACTTATGCTCATCAAAAGACTTCACCAAAAGAGTCAAAAGACAACCTACAGACTGGGAAAAAAATTTTTGGCTACGACAAATCCGATCAGCGTCTAATCTCTAAAATCTACAAGATACTACAAAACCTCAACAACAGAAAGACAAATAACCCAATTTAAAAATGGGCAAAGGATGGAAAAAAAATATAAAATAGCAAAGAGCTCTAATTTTAATCTGATCTGCCCATACTCTTCTGGGGCACTGATGAGTAGGGGAAAAGTCAGAGCATAACACATACATACATGAAGAAACATAAGGGAAATGGATAACTTTACAGGGTGGAGGAAAACAAAATAATAAAAAATGGGCAAAGGATATGAACAGGCACTTTGCCAAACAAGATATTCAGGTGGCTAACAAATACATGAGGAAATGCTCATGATCATTAGCCATTAGAGAAATGCAAATCAAAACTACAATGAGACACCATCTCACTCCAGCAAGGCTAGCATTAATCCAAAAAACACAAAATAATAAATGCTGGAGAGGCTACTGAGAGACTGGAACACTTATACACTGCTGGTGGGAATATAAAATGGTATAATCACTATGGAAATCGATTTGGTGCTTCCTTAAAAAGCTAGAAATAGAAGTACCATATGAGCCAGCAATCCTACTCTTTGGAATATATCCTAGAGAAATAAGAGCCATCACACGAACAGATATATGAACACCCATGTTCACTGCAGCACTGTTCACAATAGCAAAAGGATGGAAACAACCTAGGTGCCCATCAACAGACGAATGGATAAACAAATTATGGTATATTCACACAACAGAATACTACGCAATGTTAAAGAACAACAATGAATCCGTGAAACTAACATGGATGAATCTGGAAGGCATTATGCTGAGTGAAATTAGTTGCAAAAGGACAAATATTGTACGAGACCACTCTTATAAGAAGTCAAGAAAAGGTTTAAACACAGAAAAAAACATTCTTTGACAGTTACAAGGGTGGGGAGGGAGGAAAAGGGGTATTCGCTAACTAGGTAGTAGATAAGAATTATCTTAGGTAAAGAGAAGGACAACACACAGTACAGGGAAGTCAGCACAACTGGACTAAACCAAAAGCTAAGAAGTTTCCTGAATACAATCAAACACTTCGAGGGACAGAGTAGCAGGGGCAGGGGTCTGGGGACCATGGTTTCAGGGGACATCTAGGCCAACTGGCATAACAAAGTTTATTAAGAAAATGTTCTGCATCCCATTTTGGTGAGTGGTGTCTGGGATCTTAAAAGCTAGTGAGCGGCCATCTAAGATGCAACAATTGGTCCCAAACCACCTGGAACAAAGGAGAATGAAGAACACCAAAGACACAAGGAAAACAGCCTAAATAATTAGCCCAAGAGACAGAAAGGGCCACATAAACCAGAAACTTCATCAGCCTGAGACCAGAAGAACTAGATGGTGCCCAGCTACCACCAATGACCACCCTGACAGGGAATACAACAGAGTCCCTGACGGAGCAGGAGAAAAGTGGAGTGCAGCATTCAAATTCTAGTAAAAGGACCAGACTTAATGGTCTGACCAAGACTGGAGGGACTCCAGAAGACACGGTCCCTGGACTCTCTGTTGGCCCAGAAACTGAAACCACTCCTGAAGCCAACTCTTCAGACTGGACTATAAGACATAAAATGATACTCATGAAGAGACTGCTTCTTAGCTCAGGTAGATACATGAGACTAAATAGGCAGCTCCTGTCTGGACACAAGATGAAAAGGCAAAAAGGGACAGGAGCTGGCTGAACGGACATGGGAAATCCAGGGTGGAAAGGCGGAGTGTCTTGGTAATCTAGTGCTGCTACAACAGAAATACCACAAGTGGATGGTTTTAATGAAGAGAAGTTTATTTCCTCACAGTCAAAGTAGGCTAAAAGTCCAAATTCAGGGCATCACCTCCAGGGGAAGGCTTTTTCTCTCTGTCAGCCTTCTTCTCTTCAGTGCTCCCCCGGACTAGGAGCTTCTCTGCGCAGGGACCCTGGTCCAAAGGACGCGCTCTGCTCCCAGCACTGCTTTCTTGATGGTATGAGGTCCCCCTGTCTCACTGCTCACTTCTGTCTTTTATATCTCAAGAGATTGCCTCAGGACACAATCCAGTCTTGTAGATCCGGTCCTGCCTTAATAACACAACTGCCACCCATCCTCCCTCATTAACATCATGGAGGCAGGTTTACAACATACAGGAAAATCACACAGTACCAGGAATCATGGCCTAGCCAAACTGATACACACATTTTTGGGGGGACATAATTCAAACCATGACAAGGAGTGTGCTGTCACATTATAGGGAGAGCAACTAGGGTCACATAACAATGCGTGTATAAATTTTTGTACAAGAAACTAACTTGAACTGTAAACTTTCACTTAAACCACAAAAAAAAAATTATTATAATAATAGAATCAAATTTCTGGGTTCCTTCTCAGGCTCCAGTCTTTCCTCATTTCAACTTATCCCACATACCATGCAAGATTATCTTTTCAACTCCTCCCTCCCTTACTGATCATGTTCCTTCAAGACTCTCCAACCCTCACAAGTCAATGAGCAAGGTATCTAGCTAGCCCCATCTGCCTTTCCAGCCTTGCCCAAACATTACTTTCCAACACAAATCTAAATGTCCCCAACTTAAGCCAAAATGAGCTTAGCTCTTCCTTCTTCCTACAAATTAAACTCAGGACCCTGGGTAAAGGATAACCTCAAATGTTCTTGAAACCCTCCCTGACAACTGAGAAAATTTTCCACCCTCACCCCTCCATAATATGTATAGCCTTTACTAAGTGTCACATTTCAACAGAGAACTCCTTCAAACACATCATCTCATCTCCTCCACTAGATTGACAGGATAGACGAGACCAGACCAGACCTTAAACTTCTTTCATAGCCCTCAGTAAAGTGCTCGGTACTCAGCAAATGCTCAAAATCTACTTAATGAAAAGTTCCCAGGCTCTGATGAAGGGGATCCAGCTTGTGGGCACACTTAAACCCAAAACCAAACCCACTGCCGTCGAGTCGATTCCTCATTCGCCGTTTTAAAAAGCACAGCAATAAAGGCCACATGGAGACCCATCCTGATCTGTCATTTTTAGAGCACGAGGCACACCAGTGTAATGCTCTGCTGCTAGTGAGCTAATTCATGATCAAAATTCTATTTCCTTTTATAACACTTTTTATCCTTTACATCATTTTACTCAAAAGGCAAATTTAATACACTGTTATTCTCCCGTTAAAACTAGATGATTTGCTTTTAAAAAGCACTTTTTAGCATGAAAAAGGAACTGCCTGGGACACCTCCTAAAAGGGCTTAGTTTCTACGGCACCACTCCACACACATACACACACACTCACAAACCTTGTTGTAAGAAAATCTCTTTCCATCTCAATAGTACCATATGGACTGCTGAGAACACCATTTAAGTTTCTAACCATGATTTTGTAAAAGTTTTTAAAGCCATCCAGAACAACAGTGACCACAGTTTCCAAAGTAAATCATGACCTCAAGGCCTAAAAACTCAAATGTATTTATGGGACAGTGGAGATAGAATATTTTAAATACTTCCCTGGAAAACTTGGAACCCATGCTGTGACATCAATTAAGCAGTGAAAAGACAAATGGTATTAACAACAACAGCAACAAACGTCTTAAAATCTAAAATGGGAAGTTTTCACTTTTTAACAGTGGCTGTGTAAATAACTAGTATTGGTTTATTGGGTTCACAACAACATGACCAATATACATACAGTTCCAAGGCTTTTAAGTGACTTTTAGACAACTGTGCAAGATACATTACTAAGTATCTAGAAAAATGTTAACTAGATTTTACTGTAATATTATTAGCAACAATGCTAAGGAGTTTGGGAGTGGGGTTCATAGTGGGTGTGGTGAGAGGACTCTCTAGAAATATCTACTTCATACTTCACAAATAGGTTGTCAGGTAAAAAAATCAATGGACCCACGTCCCTTACTGAAAACGATTGCCAATTTCTAAACAAGCCTGCCTTCCACATCCCAAAATAATTCTCAGATAAGATGTTTTATCTAAATATCAAGTTTGGAATGCCCATTTACTGACATTCACAGCGAGGCGTACGTTTTAAAATAGAGGAAGGACATAAAAAGTTCAGTGCAACTCTGTCAAGTGTTCTGTTTGGGGCCAAACTTACCCTCATTATCAAAAGCCCCATGGAAGCCATGATGAAGGAGGGCTGGTGGGGCCCCAGAGAAATGATGTTCCCCATGGAAAGGATAACAAGTCCAGGGAGGCCAGGCAGCTGTTACCAGCATTAAAGGCAGGAAAGAATGCATATACTAACCCAAGAGGGTTTAATTTTTTGTTTGTTTGTTTTGGTCTTTTTTAATCACAAAGGTAACATAATCAAATTTAAAATGACCAACTACCAAATTTGCGATTCTCTGACCACAATGGAGGAATATGAAAAACAAAATCCCATTGCCAAATGAGTAGACGATGCCCTAGTTGTATAAAGTAGTATCAACCGCTTCTTGACTTTTACTAAGTCTTGTGGTCCCTAGGGACTGCAAGAAGAGGTAGAAATTAATAATGGTAAAGGTTGGCTGGTACTAACATCTGTCATTTTTCCAGTAGGTTTTTAGAGCAAGCACTTTGAAAACCAAGAACTGAATTTTCTTCTTTCTCACGTAGTCTGACATTCCCTATCCTTAGATCTAATTGTTATCAAAAGACCAAAGACACATAGTATATGCTAGAACATAAATATCCATATTATCTCTTTGCCCTTCCAAGTACACATACTGCAAAGATCTCTGAAAACACAAATAAATGCCAAGAATCTCAGTCTGAAAGTTACCACATTTTTTTGTTTCTAAGATAGTATTGTAAAATGCAACATAGGTTAGTAAAAGTTTTTAGGACAAAATGATGATCAAATGTACACAATGATTAAAAATACACCCTAATTTTAGAAAATGTAAAACATGAAAAAGTAGTATTCTGAGAATCAATGAATTTGGTGATTTCTACTTTGTTCACTGAAAAAGAGCTCAGTGATAATGGTCCAGGCACTTTAACCAGTCACAGTACCTATCAGCCCTAAGGAGAGTACATTTCACCAAAAAGCATTCATGGCCTACTTTTATTTCTAGAAATTAGACTACCATATTTGGTTATATTTATTTCTGTGCCTCATTCACAGATGAGATGACACTTTCATTCCAGAAATCTACTTTTTCTATGCTGGGTTTTCAACCAAAAATACACTGAAATGCTGAATTTCCTCAAGTGAGGTATTCATTAGAGAAAATACTTTTTAATTATGATGGAGAAGTTGGCAGAACTCCACTTCCCATCATGCAGACAATGATTACTGTCACTTTTGGCTTTTTCATCTGTTTGTTTGTTCATTTGTCTGCATGGTCCTCCACCTGCCCTGAAGGAGCCCGGTGGCAAAGTGGTTAAGCCCTCGGCTGCTAACAGAAAGGTCAGCAGTGCAAACCCACCAGCTGTTCCATGGCAGAAAGATGTGGCAGTCTGCTTCTGTAAAGATTATAGCCTTGGAAACCCCATGGGGAGTTCTACTCTGTCCTATAGGGTTGCAATGAGTCAATTCAATGGCAATGGGTTTGGTTGCCCACCTGCCCTGCCAATTTATTTACAAATGTCATCGTGATGTTCACTGCAGTATTACTCACAATAGCAGAGCAAAACTTTACAAGATTAAAACAACCTAAATATTCATCAATAGGATAATGTTTATTGTATACCCATGTGATAAAAAGAATCTTATACAGTTATAATAAATTACGTTTTCAAGTAATTTTTATTGGCATGCAAAATGCTCACAATATAATGTTCAGTTAAAAAAAAAAATTAAGACCCAAAACTCTACATACTATATGATCCCAATATATATACACTTTTTAAAATGTCTACTTGTTATATACATGCACAGAAAAAAAGCCTGGAAGGAAATCACCCAACGATTCAACACACAGTTTTCTCTGAGGAATGAGACATCAGGAGGTTTTAATTTACTTCTTTATACTTCTCTGTGATTTTTAAATTACACAATAAATATACTACTTTTATAATTTAAAAACCACTTTTAAAATGTTCTCTTAATATGGCAATTTATAACACAAGGGTTATATGAGTTTCATTAATTTCTCTTTCAGAATACATTTTAGACAATCTCTATAAAATACTGAACTTTTAAAACACAAGTATGAAGGTAGCTACATTCTTCTGAAAAAAATATCTACTAATTTTACTTTAATATATTTATTATAGTCAAAAGAATCAAAGACCAGACGAGTTATGGGAGGACATCACACATGAAGAAAGCAAAAGGTCATTAACAACATAGGAAAAAAAGAAAAGACCTCGATGGAATGTCAGAAGACACTCTGAAACTTGCTCTTGAACGTAGAGTAGCTAAAGTGAATGGAAGAAATGATGAAGTAAAAGAACTGAACAGAAGATTTCAAAGGGCAGCTCGAGAAGACAAAGTACTATAACGAAACGTGCAAAGACCTGGAGTTAGAAAACCAAAACAGAACACACTCAGCATTTCTCAAGCTGAAAGAACTGAAGAAAAGATTCAAGCCTCTAGTTGCAATACTGAAGGATTCTATGGGCAAAATATTGAATGACACAGGAAGCATCAAAAGAAGATGGAAGAAATACACAGGGTCACTGTATCCAAAAGAATTGGGCGACATTCAACCATTTCAGGAGGTAGCATAGGATCAAGAACTGATGGTACTGAAAGAAGTCCAAGCTGCCACACAGTAAAAGTTAGCCTGGGTGACTTACTAAACCACTCTAAGCTTCAGCATCCTTATATGCAGAATAAAGGGGATACTGTCATCTCACAGTGGATGTGAAGATTAAATGAGATTATATATAACATGCTTGGCTCAGTGCAACCCAAAATGAGCATCCAATGGTTGCTCTTGAAATTATACACTACAAAACAATGTTCATAAAAAACTAACAATTTAGTATCCTAAGTGAATAGTCTAATTTTATTTTGTTTTACATTCTAAGAAGAAGGAGTTGACTTATGCCTTCAGAAATATAAGATTGCCTTAAAGTAAAAGTTCATCAAGTAAGATGGATAGGTAGGTACATAGGTAGACAGATAGACAGACAGACATAGATAGATAGATAGATATCAGATATGAGAAAACTATCAAATTGAAAAGTTTAAACTAAACCCAATGTGTGAGGAAAAAATGGGACTCACATTTCTGTAACCTCAAACTCCACACCTCACCACTCAGTAGTAGTATAAAGATAAACATCTGTAAAATTTTTTCTGACTACAAAATAGTATTTTTATTTTATTTTGTTCAAAAACACAATATTCAAAGATATTCAGAACTCAATTTATAAAGTAAGGCCACATATCAAGGCAGTACCATTAAGGGGCATGGCAACCTGCAGTTAGGAGACGCAGAAGCTATGAGGAGGCGGCAGAAACAGTGAAGAACCAAACAGGGCATGCTGAAACAGGTAAGCCAGTAGCAACATTCAAGGAATAGCTCAGTCTTGATAAAGGCAGAATACTACTCACCCTTAATGCCTTACAATATTCACCTCCCCACATCCACTGTCCGCCTCCCTGACACACAGCCAGTATCATTACTTAAGACAACTTGAGTTAATATCCCTCCCTTGCAATCAAAAGGACCTAAAGCAATCAATCATACGACAGAAATCAACTAACCCTAGAAAAGTTTAGCAATACTAAAAAAGCAAACTACGTGCTTGATTGATGAAGCCTTAGTAATTGCCTTAAAATAACATTGGCTAGCTATTAGGTCTCAGAATTGATTTTGAAAGATGGATGAAAAATTGGTTTACAGATTCAGTCCTGACTACGGTAAACCTGTGCAAAACACTGAATGAGAAGAAGCATTAACGACGTCAGAGGAGGAAGCTCTTGCTCTTGGCTCTAAACGAGACCATTCCACAGCTAGAAAAACTTTGGTAAATGGGCTTCATTTAAAACAAAACAAAAAAAAACCCTCAGGAAGAATCACCAAAATTTGATTTCCCCCTAGAGTGGAGTCAAATCATGAAAACACCTTTACATCATTGATCATGGTTAAAGAACTGATTTTAATTTTTTCTTCTGTTTAGGATTTAACATGCTAGAATTTATTTAAAAGCTAAGTCCACCACCTTTCTGTCTTCACAACTACTGTCATCAGTTTTATCCTTTATTATGACACCAAATAAACAAAAAGATAAAATTTTTAAAAATGACTATTATTGTAACACATATTGTTACAGAAACACATTACACTCTCTTTCCAAGACAGTTCTTTTAGAGCTGCATCTAGTACACCCTTCAGTGCCAAAAAAGCACTATGCCAAAAAAAAAAAAAGAAAGAAAAACTTCTTTATTTCAAGTGAAGCAATATGATGTCTGGGACTTGCTTTAAAATATGCTAGGGAAAAAAAATGTACATGGAGGGAAACAGGTATAACAAGAAATGGCAGAAAGCTGAAGATTGGTGAAGCCAGGTTATTGGTATTTGCAGGCCTCTGAACTATTATCTTGTGTGTGTTAAATTATTTCTTTTAAAAAGAAAGGAAGGAAAAAAATGTCCTAAGTGACCCAAGTAATGAAAACTAAAAGAACAAAATAAAAAATTATATTACAGACCAGTAAAAATACTCCACCACCGTCTGTCAGTTTGTTGTACTGTGGTGGCGTGTGTATTGCTATGATGCTGGGAGCTATGCCAGCGGGGTCACATCCATGGTGGACAGGTTTCAGTGGAGCCTCCAGACTAAGGCAGACTAGAAAGGCCTGGCAGTCTGCTTCTGAAAATTAGCCAGTGAAAGCCCTATGGATCTCAACAGAATATTGTCCAATACAGTGCTGGAAGATAAGCCTCGTAGGCTGTGACACGCAGGTTGTGGTTGCAACAATCGACTTGAGCATACCAACAATCATGAAGATGGTACAAGACCAGGCAATGTTTCATTCCGCTGTACGTGGGGTCGCTATAAGTTGGAGTCAACTTGACAGCTACTAACAATGACGACAAATAAAAATATTAGC
Source organism: Dugong dugon (assembly GCA_030035585.1). NCBI lineage: Eukaryota > Metazoa > Chordata > Mammalia > Sirenia > Dugongidae > Dugong > Dugong dugon. The sequence goes on along the minus strand of CM057460.1, from coordinate 85,608,882 downwards.
TGACAAACATGCTGACGTTTCACCATGGGTCTGGCCCTATGCCATGAGCTTGGCATGGAGTATTCCCTATGGGCCTCACAACAACCCAATCAAGTGGGTACTATCATTATCCCCATCTCATAGGCAGTGAACCAGGCTTAGAAAGAGAAATTGCTAGAGATAATGCTGTCTGCCAAGTAGTAAAACCAAGACTGAAACTCACACAGTCTAACACACCTGAACTGACCTAGACACAAGACTACCACGTGACCTGGTGGTAACATTTAATATTCTTAAAATTTTATGAAAGTAAATTCATATTGGATATGAGTAGCTTCCTGTTGCTATGAATCACTGACACTGTCTCATGATGACTTCTTATATAATGAGTCATGATGTTAGTGAGCCTTAGACCAGGGTACCACCTCCCCACTCCCACATTTCTAGCCCCAGGAAACTTCCTAGCTTTCAAATCGACCTCCATTCCAAAGGGCTAACCCCACTGTTTACATGAGTCACCCTAACAGCATGGGGTCATAAATCCAGTTCAGGAAATGAATCAGGTATGATCTCAGTTAAATCAGTGACAAAATAAAACATTTCAGAGAAGCTGAAAATAACGCAAAGTACCAATAATCAGAGTTCCTTAGGTCTCTGCTGTTTCGGTCATCACAAGTCTCAGCAATATCACATTGGTAAATGTGGGAAGCACTAATGAAACTGTGGCCTACAATTTTAAAAATAAAGCACTGAAGGATCAATAAGTTTTACTTGTAAGCCTAGCTCATATTTATCTTGCTTTTTAAAATATCTTTACAAACACTGAGTTTTAGTTATCTAGTGCTGCTATAACAGAAATACTACAGATGGATGGCTTTAACAAAGAGAATTTTATTTTCTCAAAGTTTATGAGGCTAGGCATCTGAATTCAGGGTGCCAACTCTAGGAGAAAGCTTTTCTCTCTCTCTCTCTGCTGGTTCCAGAGGACGGTTCTTGTCTCTTTTGAGCTTCTGCTCTTATGAGAGCTTCATGTGGCTTGGCATCTATCTTTCCCCAGGTCGCCTTGTGCTTCTCTTTGCCTCATCTGCTCTTTTATATCTCAAGAGAGATTGACTTAAAACACACCCTTCACTAATACTGTCTGACTAGCTTAAAAAAGAAAACCCATTCCCAAATGGGATTATAACCACAGGTATAGAGGTTAGAATTTACAACACATATTTTGAGGGGACACAATTCAATCCATAACACACTGTTATTTTATTTGTATGTTTTTAGAGCTCATGAGAATTCTAATTTTTGTTAATTTACTTTACTCTGATGCTGTAAATTTTTCTTATATTGGCCTCCCCAACTTTGTCTTATTTCTTCCTTTACAGTTCAAAATAAAAAAGAAATAGTACATTATTTAAATAAGCACAGCTCAACTCGAACTTTTTTTTCCCTCTCCTTTCTCCCTAAAACTATAATTGGGGCATTCCGTATTCAATGTCAGGAGTTTTAAGAAAGCTGGTCTTGAATTTTGAATTTTTTCATTGCGTCATAAGTTTTTCAAGTGCCAGTAAAAAGGAAAACTGTGAGGACATGTGCTTTCTGCAACTCAGCTCTATCTACTGATGCCAATGTTTTCTGTGCAAAAACCGCCAGTTTTTGTCTTGATATATATGCAATTATAGTTTAACTCCACGGGCGAAAACGCTAAAATATATACCTTTCAGGAGAGTCAAATTAATGTATTTAAAACTTTTCAACTTATTAAATGTAAATGCTCCACCAGTGGAAATGCAGTGAATAATTCTGGACTAAGGGTTAGTTGTAGACTCACTGCCAAGTGTTATAGTCGAACATTTAAACAGTGCTATTTTGATACTTGACAAATATTCTTATTGCATTTTAATATTAAATAAAAATTTATTGCTTAAGTTTTGATTAATGTAAACTAATTCCAGAGATGAATTTATAGTGTGATTAATTTAACAGACTCATTACACAGCTTCAGTCCTGAAAAATAAAGCTCCACAAATTATAGACATAATGGATTTAACCTCACATTTTAGAAAGTAAATGATACAAATAAAAATGTAAAAACCCCAACATACGTAACTGCATAACAAATGTTTACTATTAATGGTAGGAGGTAACAAACATAACTTATTAAAGACACACACAAACATACACACATATCCCTTTTTTCTAAAACAAATGAACAGGCACAAAAACACAAAGCCACTTTAAAATTGTGAAAATTCGGATTTAAGACCTGAAGAAGTCCGTATTGTTTGTCAATCTGACTTATTTCATTGCAAAACAATCTTAAAGACTAAATTTTTCTATTCTACAATATTAAAATCATACTGACTATAGCGTACATACCTCAGAAGTATTGATAAATGTGGATAAAATCACCTTATGATAATACAATCTGCATTAAACAGACAGCAATAGCAACAATTGTTTGAACAAACTATTAACGCTTGCTTGCTAAAACCAAACATATCGGATCTGCTTTAGGATTTACTTTCAGGCAGCGAAAGGAAAATACCTCTATTTTTTTTTTAATTCCCAAAAGAAGAAAAAAAAAAATTTATCACGCTACAAGTATTTTCCACCACTCAGTAGGACATTTAGTTGTCACTTATGAAAACCCACAGAAAGATACTTGTCACAATAAAAATACTTTTTGTGTACATCTGTCATGTCAAAGATGGATTTTTCTATGTTGGATTCTTAATAAGCACATAATCTAAATAGTAAGATCTACTGTAGCCAACATTAAAATAACTAAATTTTGCCATGAGATATTTTTTCTTCATTAAATTTTAAATGGAAAAATGATTTCAAAGTTCAAGTAATAAATCATTTGTTCCTCAAATTATATTTTAAAACTTTTCATAAGATTTAGCAAATGTTTTTATTCCGTTTTCCTTTTATTTGTATTCAATAAGCAAGAGTTAAAAAGAAAATATTGAGTTGGTTGGTATACCTCAATTAAACAACATGAACTGGTATGAGAATCTACCATCTCTACTCTCTACCCTCTCCCAAATATTTCAGGGCTTGCACAAAGCTCCTGCCTAAATCAATAAAACCATTAAAATCTTCTGCTTGCAGTCAAGTAAAAAAGGCTAAAATGACTGGCTAGTAATGAGGTGACAAATAACCTTCAATCTCTTTAAAATTAAAGTGATAACGTTTAATTCTGAACAAACATGACAAGTATCTACTACTTTAAGCCTCCAAAACTAAGGAGATATTTTCCCAAAAACAACTGGAATCAAAGTGAATAAGACTCTTAATCTCAGCGGGAAAACAAGAACAAAGGTGGCTTTGTTCCTATAGGTCTCTCCTGCTGGAAGGCGAGATAAACGATTTAAATAGACCAGACTAACTGGGATATTTGCACTTTCAACATAAGTGCAAATATTTTTAAAGGTCCCCTGAAGTAAATGAATGTTACTGAAACTGTTTGTTTAAAAATAAATTCTATTTTTCTTTAAAAATATAATTGTCTGTAATTGTACTTCACAAGAATCACAACTGCCTTTTATGATTTGTTTGTTCACTGAGTTAAAAAGCCCGTTGCCGTTGATCATAAAATTTTCCATGTTAACTATTTCTAAGTGTACAATTCAGTGGCATTAATTACATTCACAATGTTGTACAGTCATCATCACCATGTATTTCTCAACATTTTTCATCCCAAACTGAAACTCTGCACCTATGAAGCAGTAACTCCCCAGTTCTATCTCCCCCTTATCCCCCCTGGTAACCTCTAATTTACTTTCTGTTTCCATGAGTTTGCCTATTCTAGGTATTTCATATAAGTACAGTCCAACAATATTTGTCCTTTTGTGTCTGGCTTCTTTCAGTTACTATAATGTTTTCAAGATTCATCCATGGTGTAGCATGTATTAAAATTTCATTCCTTTTTGTGGCTGAATAATATTATATATATATATATATATATATATATATATATATATACACACATACACACACATGTATATGGGAAACCCTGGTGGCACAATGGTTAAGAGGTCGGCTGCTAACCAAAAAGTCAGCAGTTTGAATCCACCAGGTGCTCCTTGGAAACCCCAGCAGTTCTACTCTGTCCTATAGGATCACTATGAGTTGGAATCAACTAGACAGCAATGGGTTACGTGTGTGTGTATATGCATATACACATACACACCACATTTTGTTGATCCATTTTCCATTTTGTTTACCTGTTGGTGGACACTTGGGCTGTTTCCACCTTTTGGTTATTGTGAATAATGCTGTTTATGTACACTGGTATACAAGTATCTGTCTGAGTTCCTGTTTTCAAGTCTTCGGGGTATATATCTATGAGTAGAATTGCTGGGTCATAAGGTAATTCTAGGAGCCCTAACGGCACAGTGGTTAAAGTGCTGAGCTGCTAACTGAAAGAAAGGTTGGCAGTTCAAACTCACTAGCCCCTCAGTGGGAGAAAGATGTGGTAGTCTGCTTCTGTAAAGGTTACAGCCTTAGAAACCTAACGGGGTAGTTCTGCTCTGTCATATAGGGGGTCACTATGAGTCGGAAGTGACTCAACAGCAGCAGGTTTGGGTTTTGTTGGGGTTTTGTTTGTTTGGTTGGTTGGTTGATTTTATGGTAATTCTGTGTTTAACTTTTTGAAGAACTGACAAACTGTTTTCAATAACTAGTTTTTAAAGGTAAAGTAAGAACAAACAAAACACAGTGATTCACACGCTACAACACTAACACTCATCCCATCCATATTTGCAATTTTTTGAAGCTCAGTGGATTTAAATACAATACCCTTAAGAAGGGGCCCTTCAAGGTGACTCAGTCTTCATATTTGGTGTTGGACTCTGATCATCTTCCTAGAACTCTTTGAGCCTCAGCATTAGCATAGGTTAAAAAAAAAAAAAAAACAACACCTCTAAGAGCTGAAGCAGTTTAAAGTAGATGAAATAATGGAAGATAATACCTGGAGCAGAAAACTTGGCACATAAACAGTACTTCTAACTGCAAGTTCCCTTTCCCCTTAATATCTTCATCTGACATAAAAGGTAAGTTTTTTGTGTTCCATAGATTTTTCAGAAAGAGGTACCACCCAGCCATATTTCTGAGAAAAGGAACAACTCCATTAAAAAAAAAAAGAAAGATTTTAAACTGAACTCATTTTAATTATATATTGTTATCCCTAGAAAGTAGCCCCTATGGAAGGCTGATAAGAGAGCCTAGTCATCTCTCAAGAGCTTACCGAAGGGAAATCTTAGAATCCTGAGGGAAAAAAAATGGAGCAGTGCAAACATTCCTTCAACCTAGGCATATTTAGAAGATGAAAAACACCTTTTTCTGTCCAGCTGAAAACATTGTAAGACAATTAAATTGCTAAAAATAAACAAAATAATGTTTTTCTCTGTCAACCAACATACTTTGAATTATTATTTAAATCAAGCAAATCTATGGGAATTTTCTCCTTTAATTTATTTAGAAACACAATTAATTTGAATTTTTAAATTATCTGAAGTAGAGGTAGAATGATAGACTTGCAAGAACGAACTCTCAAGAATGATTACAGGCATTTTATAGCAGGCATTACATCAGCTGCTACAATTACCAAGGCTGTAGCCCGCCAATGTGAATGATAAGAATCTAAGGCAAGGAGGGTTACTATATAGGTTTTCGCATCTACTGGCCTAACTGATTTATCAGAATGTCTACTTCAATCTCCCGCTTGTCTTTAGCTTCTCAAATACAGTATTTATTACAGAAACTGGTAATCTTTCAATCTCATGAAATTTTCTTTCGCATCCTCTACACAGCAAAAAGTTCACACTGTCTGTTTACCTTAGAAACAGAAGATACCATAACTGGAAGGAAACCTAGAAATTATCTTATCCAAACCCTTAATTTTTACATACTAGGAAAAATAAGTTGAAAATGTTAAGAGATTTGTCTAAAGCCACATCGCAACTTGCTGGAGAACCACTCTGCCTCTCTAAATCATATTTTATGTTGTGTCATGCCCTAACCTTCAATTCTGTTTATGTGGTTGATGGAGGTTTTTATGTGGAGAGCTCTGGAAGCATACAGAGAGAAACAGGCCTTGAGATGGTCCCTGCCCTCAGCCTGGGCAGTTTTGCTAGTCTATAGCATCTCTGTGTTTAAGATAATTGGAGTACACCAGCAACACAAATTAACTGAAAGGGAACCAACTGTATACACTGTAGACTTCTCCCTTGTTTCCTATCTTTACAGTTCCTTCTTAACTCTTCAAACCCACCCAGACAGATGATGTCAGAGAAAAGCATCAGTCCACTAAGCTAACCCAAGTCATAAAGCCTGTCTAATAAGACAGAAATTGAGAGGCTTCCCAACCCAACTCCTTATATCCATTTTGGGATGCCTGCTTCTCTACATCTCAGTTTTATCTACAAACATCAAAGGTTCTAATTTCCAACCTCTTAGAAATATAGAAAATGACTGAGAAATACTCATAACTTACATGACTAGAAACAGAGGGAAAAAAAATTCCATAAGATGACCTGCTTAGGATTTCCATCAGAAAGGGACATGAAAGTAAAACTACTTGAAAGTTACATTTTGTTATTAAAGTATAGTTTAAAGAAAACTATCCTGAAGGTGTGAATCAAGATATTTCCCAAGTAGAAAAATGTTGGTTACCATATAATGTTAACAGATAAGACAAACATACAAATTGTAACTGGTAAGGTAAGTAATAACTCTGAAGCCCTGGAAGAAAGGAAGGAAAAAGGAAGGAAGGAACACAAAGGAAGAGTTATAATATTATATAAATAAAAGGAGAACAAATAAAAAACAGTTTGGAATTAAGTCAATGATGTAAATTCAGGGTAATTTAAAAGACCCCATTTTATTTTAGACATAATACTACTTAAAAACCTATTAGTTCCAGCTCCTGTGGGGCCTTGGAACACGTATCTTAAGGAAAAAAAAAAAAAAAAAAAATCCCACCAATAAAAAAAAAGCTGAGATCCTGAAAATATCCCTATTTCCTCAAAACCCTTTCTCCTTTTCCCAACTTAAATTCTAGTAAGCATGACTTGAAATGTATGCTTATATTTCTAGTATATATATCTACAAAGTTGTAAATTGGGTTTTCAATTATTTTCCACAGGCCCTTAAAAACCAAAGGACGTTTGTTTTATTTCAGATTTTTCAGCATTGTAACAAGTTTAATCAGTCAAGTCTTTTTAACAGTTTATAATGAAACCAAACTGGAAAAAAAAAATCAAACTTTTGGTTGCTTTAGCTTTAACTCCTCTTAATTTTATATACCGTTTTATGAGCCCCCAAGGAGTGTAAGCGCGTCTTGCTCATCATTCACCTACTAGCGCCTCTCACCGCCACCCGCAGTGGTTTGGAGTAGATGCTGTTTGGTCTGACTTGCACGGAAAATTCAGCTGCGAAATATTTTTATGCAACAGCAAAAACAATCAGCCTCTTTTTTTTCAAGATGGAGATGTAGAAGCTAAGTGAGAACATTTGGGAGCATAAAATTAGTCTGCTTTAACTTTAATAACCAAACGGTGATTGAAAAAATACAAATTTCGCATTTTGCAGGAATTGGAGGTGGGGAGAATTACTAAACCTAGAGTACCCCCCAGGGAGCACATAGAAAAACTACTAAAAGAGTGACCCTGAATAAAAGGGTCGCATTCATTTCAAAGCATTCATTTAAAAGTACACAGAAGTGCTCTTAAAAATGCCCACATTTTTAAACATAGCAAGAATGTGGCTACCGAATGTTAACCCTGAGGGATATAGATACACATTTATCTTCATAATTAGACCCAGCAAGCCAAACGTTACTCAGGTAAACTGACACAGACCACAAGGACTGATTGCAAATGAGCAACACAAAGTGCCTGTTGGTCTTCGCACAGAGGAGCCCAGCTGGTTCCCTGCACATCCAGCGGTCAATCACCGGCACCAAAGAAACCTATACACGCCAACCGGGTAAAGGAGGAGCCAAACTTTTCCAAATAAGTTAGCTCGTCTTGCCCAGCTAAATCCAACAGGTGTCACCATACAAAATCCTTCCGGGCAAGGTCTAGAGAAGCAAGTAGTGAAGCTGAAACGACCCAACTGCTACCAGGGTCGAGAAAGCAATACAGCCGAGCCCCTATTCCAGCCGATCACACGGAGGTGGAAGAGGGGTGGGGAGGCGGAGATGGGACAGCGCCTGGATAGAGACAGGGAGAGCGTGGAAATGTCTCGGCAGTGACGCCGCAGGGGAATCTAGGATCTCGGAGTATCGTCCCTGTGCTTTGTGGAGCCCCCACCCCTGTCCCCCCAGTCCCCAGGGTTAGAATAGCAAGGGAGTGTCGCGGCGGGAGGCAGAGAGACCGGGGAAGGAGAGCGCGCGGTACCTGCTTGTCCAGCGCGTCCCGGGCGCCGGCCGGCCCAGCGCCGATCCTGGGCGGCGCGGGCGCCCGCTCGCAGCTGCAGCCTTCCAGGAGGTACATGCCCGCCGGGCGGCCGCTCTGCTCGCCCTCGAAGTAGAAGAGCACATTCTGGTAGAGGGCAAACCACTTCTCGTGCCAGCGGGTCGCCTCGGCCGCCTTCTTGCTCAGGAAGCCGCGCTTGGTGCCCTCCTTGCGCGCCAGGAAGGCCAGGTACAGGGCGTGCCCCTCGTTGTACCGCACACTCTTCTGCATGGTGAGCGCGCGGGGGACGCTCGGGCGGCCGCCGGCCTGCCTCACGCCTGCCGGGCCCGCATAGCCGGGCCCGGTCCCCCGAAGGGGCGTCCGCTCCGTTTGCGGCAGGCGAAAGGGAGCCCCCTTTCTCGACGCAGCGCGCAGGGCACTTCCGCGGGCCTCCGGGGTCGCTGCGCCACGCGGGTGCAAGGGGCGCGGGGCTAGAGCCCGGGCGTGTTCTAGGCCAGGGCCACCGCTTTCCTGGCTGAGACAAGCCTCCAGAGTCCCCGACGCCGGGGCGGGGAGCGGCCCCGCGAGGGCCGCTGGGCCGGCCGCCGCTTCGCCCAAAGTTGCCGGAGCCGAGCCCCTGCGGCGGGCTGGGGCGGCGCGACGCGCGGCAGCCAGAGGAGGACTGTCCTCGGGCAAGTCGCTCGGGGAGACAGAAGGTAAAACGTCACGTGGGAGATCAGCTGTAATCGGCTTGGAGACCGATTTAAAGGGCAAAGTCGGAGAGGCAGCGGCGGCCACCGTGCAGCCCGTTCGCCCGGTAAGCGCCTCTCTCCTTTCGCCCGCCGGGGCCCCGGCCGCCGCCTCTACTCCAGCTCCGGGATGGGGCGGATGGCAGCGAGGTGGAGGCGCGCGGCGGCAGCACACCCGCGCTCACACGCGCTCTCGCACACAACGCGCACACTGACACACACAAACGCACACTCACACGCACGCAAATAAACACTCGCACACAATGCACACACTCACAAATACTCAGTCACACAAATACACACTATGCACGCTCAGACACAGAAAATACCCATTCACATACACACAAATACACACAGAACAAGCACACTCATACACACAAATACATTCACACTACACGCACACAACATACACACACATAAACTACACACCGAATGCACACACTGACACACAAAAATACGTATTGACATGCCCACAAATACACACTCACACACAGACAACTACAAATACAACGCACACAGTCATACAGACGCTCATCGGAAAACACTCATGTACACACATTCACACACACATGCTCGTACACAAATACATTCATACACATTCACAGTCATACACTCACAAGGTAAATAATTATACACAAACATACGTGCACACGTATATACATACACACACACAAATGCACTCACTCAAGAGGACACAAACACAAGACTCACAAACTCATACACAAGCACTCACACACATGCAAATATACATTCACACACAAACTCACACTGTCACAAACCCACGCACACAGACTCCCACACTCTCACGCGCCACATCCACACACTCGCACTCATCTACGAGTTTCCATGGCAGTGGGTGGAGTCACAAGGTGGCTTTGCATAACCGGCAAGATGGGCTTTTCCCCGTGTGCCACCCTGTACTACGGTGAAGGTTAATGACAGCAACTCCTCTGTTCCCAAGAAGGCATTAGGTGCTGTCGGTTCCCCCTCAACTCCCGCGATTTCACGAGATGAAAATAAAAGAAACTAACTTGTAAGCACAGAGTTTTAAAACTGGAGAAAATATTCCAACGAAGGAGACTGCCACTGGGGGCAGAATCTGTCCGGAGACCACACTGTCATAGAGCGCTCACCAGATTCCCTTCCTGGGACTGGAATTCATTTGATTAACAAATCGCACAGGTACAACTAGAAAACCAAGATCCCTGCTATAAAATGTAAGTGGAAAAGAAATAAGGTACTAAGGTGCTGCAAAAGAAATAAGGTACTAAGGTGCTGCAAAAGAAAGCTAGTGAGACCCCCCCCCCCCCAGGGAGTGCTGGGACTCCATTCCGCTATACACATTTTTTATTCCCCTTAGAAAATAATAAATTAGAAAATAATAAATGGCCTTTCTAGGCTGTGAATCTGCGACAATACACCTGTCTCGTACCACTGGTTCTGTCTTCATAAATCGATAGCCCTAGGGTTCTGCCTGTTTTGTAAGTGCTGTTTTTGCAGAATTTTTTAACTCTGCTTCACTGAGCAGCTGAGTATTTTTTCCCATTTTACCTTTAAAACAAAAAAAATTTCGCTATTAAAAACGATATAACACAGAAATTGTCATTTCGAAATTACAGTGTGAGAACAGTGGTCATTTCTCTTTACATATTTTTAAATATCTAAAGGACAGTGCTGGGCTAATTTAAGTCTAACCCAGCTGGGAGCCTGCATTGTTCCTTAAAGAAGATACAAGTATAGAGACAATGAGTAAATGTGAATAGCGTTTTGATCCAGATTCTGGATGCAGACAAGATGGTGATTGCCTCAGGAGGCCTTTTATTTCCTTCCCTGTGGTCCAGTTCCAGCTCTGAGAACTCAAAGCAGCTTGACATCTCCTTAGTTAGTTGATGAGCTCCATTTCTGGGCAGAAATCATTAAGGGTGTGAATTCAGTACCTATACAATTTTGCAATGAGTATTTGAACCTTATAACCACTTGCGTGTTTTGAGATGTGATTCTTTTCCCCAGTAAGCAATGTCTCTGTGGTGTTGAGGCTAATTTCAGTGCAGACTTACCCTGTCTGTCTACTCAAATGAATTTTGATTTCAGTTGCACAAAGTATTCATCTCAACTTCCGTCTAACATCACTTTCTACCATGTAAGTGGAGTGGCCATATATAACTCCTATCCTCACCCTTATCCCCACCCCAGCTAGAGAAAGGGGCTCTTGCTTTTCTCTGAAATTTGGCTGGTGATCACTGGGGGTACTAACTATGGAAACGCACTTCAAGGACTCTTTATTGATCACCCCTTTAAGTCCTCAGCAGTATATTTAGGTGATTCAGAAGATATAGAGAAAAGACATTGCCTGTGCGCCTGATGTACTGAGTCTATTAGGAATACAATTTAATGTTTAGGCGCTTCTTGTCACTAGACTGTCTGCTTCTCAAACACAGGGCCTGTGTCCCTTGTCCCCTCAGAACCCAGTACCAGAGTTTACATGCAGTAGACACACAAATTATTCATAAAAATCTAAATTAGTTTAATATTTGTTCTTTGGGTTGTTAAAGAGGGCACCAACATTTGCAAATGTTAGATTATTCTACAAGACTTTGAGAGATGGAAACAACCAGAAATTCCTGGCCAATCTAGAGACGCTATTTTCAGTGAGTGTCTGATGGGCATTTGCGGGCCTTTAGCTTCCTTCATTCATAGGGAAACCGCACCGCTGGAATGGTGCCACATTGAAACACAAAGGTCCAGGAGGCTATGTAAATGAGGATGCTTTTTCTCCAGCTGATCAAACAAGTTGGCAAAAGAGACTAGGTTCCAAGCCAGTGGGAACTAGCTCTTCTGTGAATTCATTGTTTCTGCCTCTTGTGTTTTCATAGATTCCTTCCCGAGAGGTTCATTTTAAGTTGCTTTTTGATGGCATCAAAGCATTTCTTACCGACAAAAAATGAAAATATCTCTTGCCTTTTTCCACACAAGTTAAGAGAAAAAATGCAATGAAAAAATTGCCCTATCTGGAAACCCTAATTACTATTGTAGAGGGAGACACTATTCAAATAATTCTAAAATTAAAAAAGAAGGAAATAAGGAAGGGAGGGAGGGAAGGAGGAAGGGAGGAAGGAAAGGAGAAGAAATTTCATCTGAGTTGTCCAAAGCCATTTAGGTTGGGGTGGGGTGAGGGGCTGGAGGGAGAGGTGATTCTACAAGTATAGAATCTAATCTACAGCTTTTTCAAAATCTCTAATTCATGTCTTATTTTTCAGACACAGAAGGTAGGTTTTCTTTTTTTTTCCCTTCCTCAAACTTCGTTTCGTTAGTAGAATTTGAAAGTGCTGTGTGAATTTCTACAATGCCTTTCACTATGGTTACTATATTTCAGAAAAGTCTCCACACCAGGTCCTTGGAGAAGAACTGTGTCAGGCAAAGCCAAGGTATTACCAAAATCCTTTTCTTGGCCTGACGGCGTTTGGGGAATTGTCCTTTTGATGGCTTGTAGATGTGGAAACTAGTACATTTAAAAATACAGGCACAGGAAGAATCCCAGACTGTTTCTAAAGGATATAATGTTACCATCTCCTGCACATATCCACTTCCGTATAGTCTCTTGATACTTTAAAATTAGTAAAGTCAGGTTTTCCCTCCACTACCTGAAACCTAGAAAGATTATCCTTTTCTCATTCCCAGTCTTTCTTTTTCTCAAAGGGAGCACCTCATTTACAAAATATGAAATACAAAATACTAGACTGGATGACTTAGCGCGAATAAAATCCTCTCATTTATCTGACGTCTTTAGGAGGTATGATGTTTCACCTCACGTCATGTTCTGGAGGGGACAGTGGTGGCTCAGTGGTAGAATTCTCACTTTCCATGCGGGAGTCCCAGGTTTGATTGCCGGACAGTGCACCTCAAGCGCAGTCACCACCTCAAGCGTGGCCACCACTGGTCTGTCAGTAGAGGCTTGCGTGTTGCTAATGATGCCGAACAGGTTTCAGCAGAGCTTCCAGGCATAAGACGGACTAGGAAGAAAGGCCTGGCAGCGTTTCCTTCTGTTTGACGGCAGCTAACAACAACAAACTGACGCCTTTGAATTGTGGTGTTGGCGAAGAATGGTGACTATACCCTGGACTGCTAGAAGAACCAACAAGTCTGTCTTGGAAGGAGTACAGCCACCATGCTCCTTAGAAGCAAGGATGGCGAGACTATGTCTTACATACTTTGGACATGTTACCAGGAAGAATCAGACCCTGGAGAAGGACATGATGCTTGGCAAAGTAGAGGGTCAGCAAAAACGAGGCAGACCCTCAATGAGATGGATTGACACGGTGGCTACAGTAATGGGCTCAAGCATAACAACGATTGTGAGGATGGCACAGGACAGGGAAGTGTTTTGTTCTGTAGTACGTAAGGGTCGCTATGAGTCAGAACCGACTCAACGGCACCTAACAACAATATCGATGTTCTGAGCAGCCAAAGCTTGTCCTTCAAGCACCAAACATATGAGTTATGCACCCCAACACACTCCAGCTTCTGAAAAGTGAAGATAATTTAGCATTTTCTTGATGATTTCAGATCACTATTCTAAAGACGGTGTGTCTAGAGCTGCATCAAAGAGGTTGTTAGCCTGTACTCTTTTGTGCAAATTAGAAAAAGTCATACCCTCTGGGAGGATGGATTAGAGAAAGGCTCTTTCTTTGGGTGCACAGCCCCGAGAAACCTGAACCTGGTAAGTGGGTGGCAGGTTTATGTGAATAAAGGGTATCGCTCCTCCTGGATGGATGCAGCTCTAAGCAGTGACCCCTGTGCACAGACCAGCCTGCGTATGAGCTCCCTCAATGGCAAACTCCATACCACAGCCCTCTATGCCCTGCCCATGGCTTTCTCTTCACTCTCACCACGGATGCTTTTCCTCTCTTATGCATGCCTAGGCTTTTGTACTTACTATTCCGTCAGCCTGAAATGCCCCTCTACCCCCTGCCCATGTAATCACATGGCAAGCTTCTCACTTCCTTTGGGTCCTTTTCAGATGTTACTTCCTCAGAGATGGCTACCCTGACCAGCACCCTCTGTCCCTTTACTAAGGAGCCCTGGTGGTACAACGGTTAAGCGTTCAGCTGTTAACAGAAAGGTTGGCAGTTCAAACCTACCCAGTGGCTCTGTAGGAGAAATATTACAGCCTAGAAAACCCTATGGGGCAATTCTACTCTGTCACACGTGGTCTATGAGTTGAAAATCAGCTTGACAGCACCGAAACAAAACTACGACATTCCTTTACTGCCTGACCTTCTTCATCTTCCTCCATAGCACTTAGCACTGCCTAATACGCTAGTATGTATACTTACATGTTTATTATTTTCTGTCTCTCTCACTAGAATGTAAGCTCCATCATTATCTTCTTCATTGCTGTATCCTTAGCATGTAGAACATTCCTGACTCATAGTAAGACTCAGTGAATATTTGTTGAATGAACACCAGGAAAGAATAACGTCTATGGGGATATTTAACTTCCTATTAATTTAAGAAACCTCTTTCTACATTAACCATTTAATCCTTAATCATATTCTTTCTGTGAAGGACTCTTTTATTAGCCTCCTACTCCTTGACATTCTCTTATCTCTTTCTCGCCTAGAATTTCTTGAATTTTTCCTCCAAGTTCAGCCCCTAGAGGTATCCAGGGCTCTACTCAGAGCCCCTTGTGATTCCAGAGATAATAGTACAACCTTATAGTACAGTGTTAGTGAGGGTTAAACAGTTAATATGTGCAAAGTGATTAGAACAGGACCTATCACATAGTAAGGATGTTATCAAAGGAGACAAGATGAGACTTCAGACAGGAAGTGAGTAAGGAGCTGTGAGTAATGCTCCTTTGTGGAGAGAGCATTAAAGGAGACTCAGCTACTGGAATGATTTCTTAAGCTTTGGGGGTTGACATGCTGACCTCCCATTAAACATCCTTGGAATCATGGTTAAAGACAGGATTCTAGAGTTGGACTTAAATTTGGCATTTTTTATTTTTCCTATTCATTTGGATACCTGAAGAAGTAGACTGTGTTTGTTTGTTGGGTATTGTGAAGCTTACAGTAAATGACATCATTAAGTTTAGAAAATGGTTTATTCATTTCTTCAGAGAATGGATTATCCAATTATATATCTGTCCTTAAATAGAAGTGTTCATCCAGTCCACATAACAGTGAGAACCTTAAGCCCAATTCTCAACCTCAAGGATTCTGCCTGAGGAGATCGACACTAAAAATCTAGGATGCAAATCAAAATGTTAGAGAAAACTGCATCAGTCATCTTACATATTCTGGACTTGGAAGTTTTTGTTTTGTCTTTTTACCACTCAGATCATCTCTCTCTGAGAAGAGCCAGCTGTTGGCCTCAAAGGTGAGTGACAGATAATAGGTCAGCAAGTGTCCTATCACCACATACACCTGGGAGAGACGCCCTGCCTCAGGAGAATTTTCCCCTAGTTAACCATATGTATGTGATATGTCTTGGTAGCGTGGAAGACACACGAATATTGTAGAAACCTTTCTTGAGGTTTTTAATGGAGGGCTGGTTAGATAAATACTGCAATGAAATATCTGCTCTCTTTTATGTGTAAAAATGTGGTCTTTAAAACCTACCAATTTTGTGCTTTTCTGTAGATGATGAGCTCATGGGTAAGTGCTTTTGTGTTGCTTTCCAACATGCTTGAAATCATCTTCTGTCATGGACTGTTCATACTTGGGGCTGAAAAATGTCAACTCTTTCAGTCTATCCCATCACAGAAAGAGTATCTTGGATCACACAGGCAGCATCTTTAGCGATAAACATCAGACATGACGTATTAATAAATACATATGTATAACGTGAGTTTAGAGAATGTTTCCACTTGTGTTACCATCTCGTTTAATTGCATTTCTATACAGATGAAGTATACGCTTGAGGAATCTTCCGCATTTTAAACATTTAGAGAGGGGGCAGGAATGTGGTAGCAAACAGATGACATCAGGATCTATTTAATAGCTTTGACTAGTGTTTCCATCAGTTCTTGATCATATGTTACCTCCTGAAATGGTGGAATATCGACCAATTCTTTTTGCTATAGTGACTCTGTGTATTCCTTCCATCTTCCTTTGATGCTTCTTGTGGTGCCATTCAATATTTTACCTTCAATATTGCAACTCAGGGCTTAAATTTTTTCTTCAATTGATTCGGCTTCAGAAATGTCGAGCATGTTCTTCCCTTTCGGTTTTCTAACTCCAGGTTTTGCACATTTCATTATAATACTTTACTTTGTCTTCTTGAAGAAGAACACCAAGCTGCACTGAAGGCATTAGTGAAAAACAAGGCTCTGGGAATTGATGGAATACCAACTGAGATGTTTCAACAAATGAATGCAATGCTGGAAGCACTCACTTATCTATGCCAAGAAATTTGGAAGACAGC
Organism: Dugong dugon; assembly: GCA_030035585.1. NCBI lineage: Eukaryota > Metazoa > Chordata > Mammalia > Sirenia > Dugongidae > Dugong > Dugong dugon. The sequence continues at coordinate 85,592,330 of CM057460.1, read as the reverse complement.
TACCTGGCCAACCCACTGGAATATCCATATATGTACCCATTCCAAAGAAAGGTGATCCAGCGGAATGTGGAAATTATCAAAAAATTTCATTAATATCACACACAAGTAAAATTTTGCTGAAGAGCATTCAAAAACAGTTGCAGCAGTACATTGACAGAGAAATTCCAGAAATTCAAGCCAGATTCCAAAGAGGACATAGAAGGAGAGATACCACTGCTGATGTCAGACAAACCTTGGCTGAAAGCAGAGAATACCAGAAACATGTTTACCTGTATTTTACTGACAAAAGGCATTTGAAAGTGTAAATCATAAAATTATGTATAACATTACAAAGAATAGGAATTCCAGAACACTAAATTGTGCTCATGTGGAACCTATACATAGACCAAGAGAGTCGTCAAACAGAACAAGGGAGTACTTGGTGGTTTAAAATCAGAAAAGGTGTGTGTCAGGGTTGTATCTTTTCACCATACTTCAGTCTGTATATTGAGCAAATAATGGAAGAAGCTGGACTATGTAAAGAACAAGAGCATGAGGATTGGAGGAAGACTCATTAACAACCTGCATATGCAGATGACACACCTTGCTTGCTGAAAGTGAAGAGGACTTGAAGCACTTACTGATGAAGACCAAAGGCTACAGCCTTCAGTATGGATTACACCTCAACATAAAGAAAACAAAAATCCTCACAACTGGACCAATAAGCAACATCATGATAAACAGAGAAAAGATTGAAATTGTCAGGATTTAATTTTGCTTGGATCCACAATCAAAGCCTATGGAAGCAACAGTGAAGAAATCAAACGTCATATTGCATTGGGCAAATCTGCTGCAAAGGACCTCTTTAAAGTGTTCAAAAGCAAATATGTCACTTTAAGGACTAAGGTGCTCCTGGCCCAGGCCATGGTATTTTCAATCACCTCACATGCATGTGAAAGCTGGACAATGAATAAGGAAGACTAAAGAAGAATTGATTCCTCTGAATTATGGTGTTGGCAAAGAATACTGAATATACCACGGAATCCCAGAAAAACGAACAAGTCTGTCTTGGAAGAAGTACAGCCAGAGTGCTCCTTAAAAGCGAGAATGGCAAGACTTCATCTCATGGACTTTGGGCATGTTATCAGGATGAACCAGTTCCTGGAGAAGGACATCATGCTTAGTAAAGTAGAGGGTCAACGAAAAAGAGGAAGACCCTCAACGAGATGGATTGACATAGTGGCTGCAACAGTGAGCTCAAGCATAACGATTGTGAGCATGGCACAGGACCGGGCAGTGTTTCGTTCTGTAGTACATAGTGTCGCTGTGAGTCAGAACTGACTCGATGGCACCTAACACCAATAACAACATTAACTGTCTTTACTTCTCTTCCTCCAACTCTAGACTGTAAGTTCCATGAAGGTAGTCACCTTTGTATACTTTTGCTAATGCATCACAGTGCTCAGTAACAATTTATTTGACTCTAATAAGCATTATGACTGTCTCCGTGTTTTTAGTTAGTGAAGATGTAAGAATGAAGTGGAGGTGGCGTCTGACCTCCTGTAGCTTCACAAGGGGGAAGGAAAATCAAGATCAACAGTCTAAGGCGCTCAGCTCTAGCTCTGTAGGTCAACAAACCTAGCTCCACCAAGTGCCTGGAGGCATCCTACTCCTCCAGGAAGCCTCCTGCCCAAAGACACTCAGCTTTCTCCTCCATGGGCAGGGAAGCCCACTGAGCTGTCTCCTGCTGGTCTCCCTGATGCTGTTTCTCTGGGACCACTTCTTGGGTTCAATGTTACAGCTCTCTCTCTCTCTCTCTCTGTCTCCTGGTTCCAGGAGTTTCTCAGCGTAGGGATCCTGGGTCCAAAGGACATGGTCCACTCTTGGCTCTTCTTCCTTGGTGGTGATAAGATTCTCTCTTCCTGCCTCTTGGATGACTCATTTTAAGCCTACAAGGATGGTAAAACTGACCAATCCTCTTGGTGGGCAACAATTACCTTATTTGCAAAGTCCCACCCAGTCACTTGGGTGGCAGTTACAAGACCATGGCGAGAAAGTCCACACAAAAGCAATCCATTGCACTGCAGAAGATATTGAGGCTAACAGAAGAGCATGTCTCTCCCAAGGTCACACAACTATAAAGTAGCAGTGTAAGCTCTTGAATTCACATCTTCTCAGAGTCATACAATCACTAATTTCCAAATGGTCATACATTGAAACTATCTAACTGCTTTGACTAGGTGTCCTTTTATGCTGCCATATAGCACCAAAAACCTTGAGTAATTTTCTTGGTGGCTTTGTGTCACCATGCTGCTCAGTTTCCTCTCATGCTGTTGGTGCAGATGCAAGTGGTATAGGGTACAAAGCTGTATGACTTCCTCAGACTGGATTCTGAAAGTTTTGAAACTTTGCGGGTAGAAGAGGAGAAGGAGTAGGGAAGAGGCAAGAGTGATTTGAAAACCATAACCAATTTTCCATCTCCTAGAAGTTGGAGTTTTAGAAGAAATACAATCAGAATACTCTTTTCTAATGGAGGATGATAAGACTTTGACACATGTCATCAGGAAAAACTAATTGCTTGAAAAGAACATCATGGTTGGTAAAGTAGAGGGTTAGCAAAAACCAGGGAAACCCTCCATGAGATGGATTGACATAATAGCCAAAGCAATGGACTCCAACATACCACCAGGCAACATTTCATTCTGTTATCCATAAGGTCGCTATGAGTTGGAGCTGACTCAACAGCAACTAACAACAACAGAAGTTGGAGACTTGGATACCTCTTTGGGGTAGAAAATGTTCCATCATAGGAGGAAGCTCTGAATGGGCTCTTTAGTTCAGAAACATAAAACAAGTGCCCTCTCATAGTTCCGGGAGAAAACTGTGACGGAATCTGGTGCAGGTATTTTGGCTGAGAAACTCAGTGTTCTCTTGTAATACATGTTTCTGTATGCATACATACTCTGGGGAGAGAAATTGCCTTTTCTTGGGGCAGAGACTGGCTAGATACGTCAATGAGCATTACTCTTCTTTCTACCCACCCACTGCCGTCAAGTCAATTCAGACTCATAGCAACCCGACAGGACAGAGTAGAACTGCCTCGTAGGGTTTCCAAGATTGTAAATCTTTACAGAAGCAGACTGCCACATCTTTCTCCCACAGAGTGGCGGGTGGGTTCCAACCACCGACCTTTAGGTTAGCAGACACTGTGACACCAGGGCTCATCCTCTTTCTTCTTTTTCTTCTCCTCTCCTTTCTGTGGAGGACTATATTTCCCAATCTCCCCGCTGTGTAATTGGTTTCTGACCTACGGCATGTGGGCAGAAGTGATAGGCACCTCCTTCTAGGTCTGGTCATGATCATCTATGATCTCTCTTCTTTTCCTTGGTATGAGTGGAGGCCACATGTTGAAGGCAGCATGGCCACAAGATAGAAGGATCCAGGATCCCTGAGTCGCTACTTGGCTGTAGGCCTGCAGGAGCAGTCCAACACACAGGAAATTGTGACATAAGCAAAAAATAAACTTTTGTTGTACTAAACCACTGAGGTTTCTTGTTACAGCAACTAGTGTTAATTATCCCTAATGATAGATTTTTCTATGGAATTAAAATACACCAGACTACAAACTGTTGTTTGTACTTTTTAAAAACAGCTGTATTGTGGTATAATGGACTGAAAATAAACCTTGCATATTTAAAGAGTACTATTTTGACATATGAGTTTTGACATATGTGTACAACCGTGAAACCATCACCACAATCAAAATAACAAACTTTTCCATTACCTCCAAAAGTCTCCTCATGCCCCTTTGAAATCCCTCCCTCCTACCACTCCCTGCCCTACATTCCCATGCAACCACTGATTTACTTTTTGTCACTGTTAGTTTACATTTTCTAGACTTTTATATAGATGGAATCATACAGTATGTATCTTTTTGTCTGGCTTCTCTTACACAGCATAATGATTTGGAGATGCATCCATTTTGAAGAGTGTATCAAGAGTTTGTTCCCTTTTATTACTGAGTGCTATTCCGTTGTATACAGCAATTTGTTTATTCATTCATCTGTTTATGGACATTTTGTGTTGTCTCCAGTTTTCAGGGATTACAAATAAAGCTGCTATGAACATTCATGTGCAAGTCTTTATATGGACATATGTTTTATTTCTCTTGGATAAAATAGCCAGGAGTGGAATGGCTGGATTTTGTGGCAAATGTATGCTTAACTTTTTAAGAAGCTGTTGTTCTGTTGTTACACTCCCAACAGTGATGTATACAAGTTCCATTGTTCCACATCCTTTCCAACACTTGCCTGGTCAGTCATTTTAAATTTTAGTCATTCTGGTCGGTGTGTATCCACTAATAGTACCTCATTGTGGTTTCAAAGCATATCCCTAATGGCTAATGATGTTGAGCAACTTTGTATGTGTTTATTTGCCATCCATATATCTTCTTTGGGGAAGTATCTGTTCAAATTTTTTGCCCAGTTTTAATTGAGTTGTTTATCTTCTTATTAATGAGGTGTGAGAGTTGTTTATATATTCTGTATCAAAGACCTTTGTCAGATACATGTTTTGCAAGCATGTCTTCCCTGTATGCGGCTGCTTTTCATTTTCTTAACAGTTTCTTTTGAAGACCAAATATTTTAAGTGTTTGATGAAGTACAAGTTCTTGTTTGTTTTCTTTCTTTTATAGTTTGTGCTTTTCGTGTCCTATTTAAGAAATCTTAGCTTAACCCAAGGACACTGTGGTTTTCTTCTAGAAGTTTTCTGGTGTTAGCTCTTACATTTAGGCCTATGAGCCAATGGTATGGGGTTTCAGCTGAGGTTCATTTTTTGCAAGTGGCTATCTAACTGCTCAGAGCCCTGGTGGTGCAGTGGCTAAGAGCTGTAGCCGCTAACCCAAAGGTCAGCCGTTCAAATTCACCAGCTTCTCCTTGGCAATGCTATGGGGCAGCTCTACTCTGTCCCGCAGGGTCACTATGAGTCAGACTTGACTCGATGACGAGTTTGTTTTGTTTTGTCTAACTGTTCCAGTACCACTTGGTGAAAAGATTATTCTTTCCTCATGGAATTGCCTTGGCACCCTTGTCAAAACTCAATTGGCCATACATGTGTGGGTATATTTCTGGACTTTATTCTATTCCATGTATGTATATCTTTACCCATATACAAATATACATTGATGTATATCTTTACACTGACATTACACTGTTTTGAGTATTGTAGCTTTCTAAAAAGTCTTAAAATCAGGTAGTGTAAGACTTTCAGCTTGGTTCTTCTTTTTCAAAATTGTTTGAGTCTTCCAATCTATAAGCATAGTATATCTCTCCATTTGCTTTGCTCCCTTTGCTATCGAGTTGATTCTGAGTCATGGTAACCCCATGTGTTTCAGAGTAGAACTGCTACATAGGGTTTTCAATGGTTATAATCTTATGGAAGTAGATCACCGGGACTTTCTTCCACAGCGCCACTGGGTGTATTCAAATCACAAACCTTTTTGTTAGTAGTCAAGTTGTAGTAATCCGTTTGCACCACCTAGGGACCTTCTCCATTTGTTTAGGTCTTTTTTAATTTTTTTCAGTAATGTTTTGTAGTTTTCAACGTACAGGTCTTGCACAATATTTGTCAAGTTTATCTCTGTTTTATATTTTTTGATGCAATTGTAAATGATATGTTTTAATTTTTATTTTCTCATTTTCTCATTTCTCATACAGTTTATTTTGGTATATTGATCTTGTACCCTGAAACATTACTAAATTCACTTATAAGTTTTAGTAACCTTCTTGTAGATTTTCAAAAAGATTTTCTTCGTACGTAATCTTGTCATCTGTGACATAAAGATAGTTCTATCTCTTCTTTTTGTATCTGTATGCCTTTTATTTCTATTTCTTGCCTGATTGCTATGGCTAAGACCTCCAGAAAAACATTAAATAGAAGTGGTAAAAGTGCACATCCTTGCTTGTTCAACGTTGGCTGTGTATTCGGATCATCTCCATAATCCATTGCCTTCAAGTCGATTCTGATTCATAGCAACCCTATAGGACAGAATAGAACTGCCCCATAGGGTTTCCAAGGATGTAATATTTACAGGAGAAAACTGCCACATCTTTCTCCAATGGAACAGCTGGCTTCCAACCTTTTGGTTATCAGCTGAGGCACTTACCCACTGCACCACCAAGGCTCCTTCATAGGAGCTTTTTAAAAAAGACCAATAACTGGGCCCACCCCCAGAGATTCTGATTCAAATTGGTCTGAGGCATTTGCATTTTCAAAAGCTTCCAAGTAATTCTAATGACCAGCAAGACTGAGAACCACTGCCCTAGCCTTTGAGGCATATACTCCTAAGCTCTACAAAACCATTCATCCTATCTGGGCCCACACAGTAGGACTGCTTGTTTTCTTACTCTTCATTTCCTCTCCTCCTCTGACAGGATTTGCTGCTCTCACTCACTACCTTCTCCTTTCTTACTTGTCCTCATTCTCTCTCTTTTATTGGGTCATTTCACCTGTACTTCCAGCTCTGTGGGCTAAAAGGCTAATCCGAAGAAGCCATGGCCAGCCAATCAGAGAGCTGCTTTCCTTCTGCACCCCAACCTCTATATCCAATCAAAGCTGCTTTCCTTCTAGAGGTCAACGCCCACAGCCAAACAGAGAACTGGTTTGATTTTGGCTGGCAGCCTGGACAACTGTGGCTCATTGGCTGTCACCTTCAGAGCCTTGCCTGTCTTGGAGCCATCTGGTCTTCATAGGGTGACCAACTTGTCCTGTATGGCCCAGAACTTTCCTGGTTTTAGCACTGAGAGGCTAGCATCCTGGAAAACTCCTCAGTCCCAGGCAAATGGCATGGTTGATCACTCTACTCCTGGGTGCCGATGCATGACTTCTTTGTTCCAAGAGCTGTTTCAAGCCCATTCAAAGCTCAATTCCATTTGAGTCTTTGAAGGGGACAGTGGTGGATTCCCAGATAACCTAAGGGTTACTGTGCTGGTGGAGTCCCTGGGAGGTGCAAACAGTTAACATGCTCGGCTGCTAGTTGAAAAGTTGGACGTTTGAGTCCACCCAGAGGCTACTCGAGAAAAAGTCCTGGTGATCTACTTCCAAAAAATCAGCTATTGAAACCCTATGGAGCACTTCTACTCTGACACACATTGGGGTCACCATGAGTTAGAATCAGCTTGACGGTGACTGGTTTTACCATGCTGGTGCTTACTATCAAATCTTTACGCAGTTAAATTTCCACAGTTTATTTTAAATGGTAAAATTTTCAAGTTCTGAAGCAGTCAATGTGCCAGAGTCAAATACGCACGTATAGTAGCATATGTTTGCCTGAGGCAAACAAGATGAGATTGCGTAACTGCTAATGTTAGTGCTTAAACAGTATGAGAAGATACTTTTTAAATGTGGATTATGAATATTTGTTCAGGCTTTGGTAAAAACTTGTAAAAACAAAAATACATATATATTCAAAGAATAACAATGTGTGTGTACTTTATATTTAAAAAACACATTACTCACCTACCGTTAGAAAAACGTACACTCTGAGTTGATTTTCCAGAGCCAGAGATGGACTTGGTGCTCCATCCACATTCCACTGTCAAGCCCCACTTGGCGCCAAGGAGGTACACCTAGACTAGGGCACGCTGTGGTGGGGCAGAGTGGTGCTCACTGGTTTATACTAAACCAGAAGAGGCAGTATGCACGGGGTGGGTAAGTCTTTGAAGGGCACTAACCAAAAAAACTAAACCCGTTGCTATCGAGGTGAGTCTGATTCATAGCGACCCTACAGGACAGAGTAGAACTGCCCCATAAGGTTTCCAAGGAGTGGCTGGTGGATTCAAACTACCAACCTTTTCGCTAGCAGCCTAGCTCTTTAACCACTGTGAGTCATCATCACTTTGTCATCATTACTTTGTCCCTGTAAAATTTTTTTAAATGCATATTTCTTCAATAGGAATATGCATCTCTGTGTGAATGAGTTTATCAGCTCGTATTCCTTCCTTGCAAGAGAAATAGAGCAGCATGGAAGCCCTAGATCAAAAGGAAGGAGAACTAGAGGGAGGAGGGAGTGGAAAGGGAGGTGGAGTGTGGTATTAAGGGCAAAAGGTATGTAGTTAAAAGAATCGGGGGAGGGTGTGTTGATGGAGAGACAATATGTCATTCAGGGTCCAGTCAGGAAATTTTAGGTATTTTAAACAGAGAGGACTTAAGTCAGGGATGAAATAGCAAAGGAGTTAAAGAGGGTTTTGGGTTGGAACCTGGAGATTAAGAACTGCAGGAAGTCACTACAACCTCTAGGCTGGAGGAGCAGAGGGGGAAGGCAAACATCTGAGCGCTTAGAATCATCTGACGGAAGCTGAGATCATGGCGGGCCTGTGTGGAAGGGGCTGAAGCCCAGGAGGAAACTCTGCCACTGCTAAGGCAGAGATAATGGGAGCAAGGGAAAGAATTGACTTCACTTTCTCCTGACTTCCAAACTCAGCAACACCTCTCATTGGCTGACCCCAGCCAGACCCAGAGACAGACGCGGAGCTGGGGATGGTAGGAGTGGATCTGAGAGCAAAAGGCCCAAAGCTGGCAGCCACCAAACATCCATCCATTTCACTGCTTGACAAACCTCAGCAAAGGCTGACTTTGCCTCAGTGGTGGCATGCTCCAGCCCTATACTTCAAAACATATAACCTTTCACTCAACTCTCCAAACTCCCAGCTCGATTTTGCCAAGCTAGAAGTAAGTTTATTTTGTGGCCAGCCTTATGGTCTCTGTTTCCCAGGTAATTAAAAGGTCAATTCAACAAACGTTTCTTGAATCCCTACTAGTTATGTTGCTGATGGTGGAGACAAATCTGAATAAGACTCGAGAGCCTCCGAGAGTTCCCCATCTTATAGGAGAGAAGAGGCATATACGGAACTGTTCATAGCACAAGGCAAGACAAAATGCCAAAATGAGTTTTACCTAGGGCCACAGGAACAATACAGTGACTGTCTTAGTTACATACTGCTGCCATAACACAAATACCACAAGTGGGTGGCATTGAAGAACAAAAATTCATTTTCTCACAGTTAGTAGTCCAGGTGTCGGAATTCAGGATGTGGCTGTAGGGGGAGTTGGGCAGACCTTATAGGTGCATCTGTCTCCATCATCTGCCTTCCTCTTCTCCATGTGTGTACCTCTGTTGTCTATTCTGCTCTTTTTATAACTCAGAAGTGATTAGATTTAGAACTTACCCTACTCAGGTATGACCTAATTAATATAAAAAAGGAAACCCTATTTTCAAACAGGACCGTATGTACAAGTGTAGTGGCCAGAACTTAAATATGTACTTTGGGGAGATCCCAATTCAATCCATAACAGAGTGACTGAGTTGGATGATTAACAAAAAGAAATAAATGACAACTCGTAGTTCATAATTTGTGAATATTTCCCAAGCTGGTGAGATACAGTAAGGCTGAGAAAAGGAGAGACTTGTTGAAACTGATCAAATGAAATTCTTTAGCACTAGTCCCATCAGATTATTTGATTCAAATCCCATCTCTCACTGGATAAATCCCAAATTTCTTTGCCTGGAGCACAAGGCCTTCTGTGATCTGATCTTGCTGCCAAATTTGTCTCATCTCTTCCCGGATACTTCAACTGTTGATTTCCAGTAACTTCAGACAGGAGGGCAGTGGTGGTACAGTGGTAGAATTCTCACTTTTCATGCAGGATTCTCAGTTTGATTCCCAGCCAGTGCACCTCAAGCACAGCTACCACTACTCTGTCAGTGGAGGCTTGTGTGTTGCTGTGATGCTGAACAGGGTACAGTAGAGCTTCCAGACTAAGATGGACTAGGAAGAAAATTAGCCAATGAAAACCCTATGAATCACAGCACAGTATTTTCTGATACAGTGCCGGAAGGTGAGCTCCCGAGGTTGGAAGTCACTAAATACACACAGTGGCCACAACAATGGACTTGACCGTACCAGCAATCCAGGAGATGGCACGGGACCCGGCAATGTTTGTTCTGTTGTACATGGGGTCACCATGAGTTGGAGCTGACTCAATGGCAACTAATAACAAGTGATACACTAGGAAAAGATTTGGTATCTCTAGAGCTAAGCAAATAATCAGGTAACAATGAAGGGCAGCGTTGGAGACACTACATGATTCTTATGTATAAATGAGCAGAAGCTCCAACCACTAGCCCAGTACTTTATGGGTACTTCACATACTGCTTTCTACTTTCTATTGTAGTCATTTGTGTGCTTGTCTAATCCTTTCCTTAGAGTGTAGACTCCCCCAGGACAGGGCCTCAGCCATGCTCATCTTTGATATTCCTTATATTTGTTTCCTGGGGCTGCTTGATAAGATACCACAAACCAGGTGGCTTAGAAAAACACATTAATTTTCTTACAGCCCTGGAGGCTAGAAGTCTGAATTCAGTGCATCAGCAGGGCCATGCTCTTTTCTGTCCACTCTAAGGAAGATCCTACCTGTGTCTGCCAGCTTCTGGTAGCCCCTGGTGTTCCTTGGCTTGTAGATGCATCTTCACATGGCCGTCTTCGCCTTGTGTGTCTCTCTGTGTCTGTTCTCCACTTTTTTTTTTAAATTGTACTTTACATGAAGGTTTACAGAACAAATAATTTTTCATTAAACAGTTAGTACACATATTGTTTTATGACAGTGGTTAACAACCTCACAACATGTCAACACTGTCTCTTCTCAACTTTGGGTTCCCTATTACCAGCTTTCCTGTCACCTCCTGCCTTCTAGTCCTTGTCCCTGGACTGTTGTGCCCCACTAGTCTCGTTTTGTTTTATGGGGCTGTTCTCCACTTTTATAAGGACAGCACTCACATTGTAGTAGGACCCACCTCATGTAAACTGAAAAGACCTTCGAAAACCCTATTTCCAAACAAGGTCACATTCACTGGGGGATAGGACTTCAATGTATGGTTCTGGGGGACACCGTTCAGTCCATAACACCCCTATACCCCGTACAGTGGTCTCAGGGATGAGTGAGTGATTCAGTAGGCTTGAAGGGAGTATCTGGGCTTATAGGGATAAGACCTGTGGGTGTGGCTGGGAGCATGGGGCCATCTCCGGGTTTCCTTCCAGCATGTATTCTACGCCTTCTATCCTATAGGATGGAGAGCAGCTCAAACTGCTGGACAACACTCTTCCTTCTTTTCTGTCTTCTCTTATTGATAACCCATGCCTATGGGTTAGGATCCCTGGTGGCACAGTGGTTAAGCATCCGGCTGCTAACCAAAAGGTTGGCAGATCGAACCCACCAGTGGCTCCACAGGAGAAAGATATGGCAGTCTGCTTCCATAAAGATTACAGCCTTGGAAACTCTATGTGGCAGTTCTACTCAGTCCTATAGGGTAGCTATGAATTGGAGTTCACTTGATGGAAATGGATTCAGTTTTGGGTTTGATGGTGACTGTGTCATGGACTGAATTGTATCCCCCAAAAATATCTGTCAACTTGGCTGGGTCATGATTCCCAGTATTGTATAACTGTGTACTATTTTGTAATCTGATGTGATTTCCTTATGTGTTGTAAATTCAATCACTATGATCTAATAAGATGGATTAGCGGCAGTTACACTGATGAGGTATACAAGATTGGATAGTGTCTTAAGCCAATCTCTTCTGAGATATAAAAGAGAGGAGCAAGCAGAGTCACATGGGAACCTCATACCATGAAGGAAGTAGTGCCGGGAGTATAGCGTGTCCTTTGGACCTGAGGTTCCTGCGCAGAGAAGCTCCCAGACCAAGGGAAGATTGACGATGTGGATCTTCCTCCAGAGCTGACAGAGAGAGAAAGCCTTCCTCTGGAGCTGATGCTTTGAATTTGGACTTGTAGCCTACTAGACTGTGAGGGAATAAATTTCTCTTCATTAAAGCCATCCACTTGTGGTATTTCTGTTATAGCAGAAACATAGACAGTGACCATGTTTTCCTAAGCAAAAATCAGTGCTCTTAGGCTGAAAAGAAGAAGCCCTAGTGGCACGGTGGTTAAATGCTTGACAACTAACTGAAAGGTTAGTGGTTCGAATCCACCAGCTGCTCCGCAGGAGAAAGATGTGGCAGTCTGCTTCCATAAAGATTACAGCCTTGGAAACCCTATGGGGCAGCTCTACTCTGTCCTATAAGGTTGCTACGAGTTGGAAGTGACTTGACAGTAGTGGGTGGGCTGAGAAGTTGGAATTTACTAATGAGAAAAATAGGACAATAATTGAAATTGGGACAGTCCTGGACTTACAAGAGGGTTACGTTCATTCCTCACCCACTACCTCGAGTCTGAGTTAGAGCAGCTGGACTCCTCAGAGGAACTCAGAAAAGGGAGCACACACACCTCTGCCCCAAATCCCCATGCCTACTCCCTTGCTCAGATTTGTCATGTGGTAGGGTTTACCCGGATGGTCCCAATCCCTGCAGTGCAGCATCCACTTCTCAGGAAGGGGTCTCTGATTTTTTCTCTGACTTTGCAGACTGCAAGCCCCACCTGCTCCACAAAACAAGGAGCACCCCTGCCTCTGAGACAAAAATCTGCAGAGCAAACCCCAGCGTCCCACAAAGGAGGCCTCCTCTCTGTTTATTTAGAAATCACCAAAAACTAAAGAGGCTTCAAAGAGCCCTGGTGACAGCCAGAAATCCAGATTATAAGACCCTGAACCTACCAGACACACACACACACACACACACACACACACACACACACCCCTTGATTTCATGGAGAGAAAACAGGAGCGTTTGAGGAGGGCAGAAGAAAAAAGAAGGGGGTGGTGAGGAGCAGAGCAAGCTCACACACCTCAGTCAAGGTCATCTCCAGCCATTTGACCGCTGCAGTTCCCTCCCTCTATTCTTTTTAACTGAACACACAGAAGATTCCCTGATGTGCCCATGACACTGCTGAAATGAGTCATGCCAGCCTGGCAGGCATTTTCCTGCTGACTCAGCTTTCATCTGAAGAACCTGGTAGTGTCACAGGTAAAAATGATAGCAATAGCTGAAACGTATATAGAGGTTACTACGTGCTGGATGTTAAGCTATGTCATTTTCATAAATTAACTCATTTAATCCTCATAATAACCTTTTTGTGGTGTTTCATTACTACCACCATTTTACAATAAAGAAACTAAGACACAGGGAGGCTGAGGAAGTTAAGGGCCCACAGCTCAGAAGTGGTAAAGCCTTTGAGCTCAAGCCGTCTGGCTCTAGAATCCATGCTTTTAATCACTATATGGGACTTGTCCATATTTTCATAAAGGACATTACATCTCCTGTTCCCATACTGGTAAAATGAGACTTATCGAGTCTTCTAATAGCTCCTGTTCTTCAGGAACAATAGAACCCACTCTAGATTCTGTAAGCAGAATAGGAATTTAATAAAGGGGATCAAAGCATCTTCACGAAGGTGAGAGAATCAGGCTTTGAAGTTTGGGGCATGGAGGCAGGAACCACAGCCTGGGATCTCCCAGGACTTCCTGAAGCGTGATACACCACTTCTAGCCCTGGCATCCCAGGCTTCATCCACAGGATATCACCACGGCTGCTCTGTCCTGAAAGCTCAAACTCTCTTGGCCACTCACCACCTCTCTTACCAGGTGCTTCCTCAGGATGATTTTCTCCTCCAGACTGAAGTCATGGATGGGTACATCTAATTGACAGGGCCTAGGACCAAAGAATAATTGATGCATTTGAATTATGGAGTTAGCAAAGAATACTAAATATACAGCAGACTGCCAGAAGAATGAAGAAATCTATCTTGGAAGAAGTACAGCCAGAATGCACCTTAGAAATGAGGATGACAAGTATTCATCTCATGTACTTTGGACGTGTTATCAGGAGGGACCAGTCCCTGGAGAAGGACATCATACTTTGTAAAACAGAGGGTCAGCAAAAAAAAAGGAAGACCTTCAACGAGATGGATTGACACAGCAGCTGCAACAGTGGCCTCAAACATAGCAACAATTGTGAGGATGACTCAGGACAAGGCAGTGTTTTGTTCTCCTATACATAGGGTTTCTATGAATCAGAACTGACTTGACGGCACCTAACAACAAGGTCAGGTGCCAACAGACTTGCTCCCAGGGAAGCAGTCAATTAAGTTCTGATTTCTGCTGTGCGGAGGCAGAACTCATAACCTGGACTGTCTTCAGTGTAGAAGGGTTTGCAAAGCATGCTGGGCCAAACAGTGTTCACGGCAGCATTATTCATGATAGCCCAAACTGCAGACAACCCAAATGTCCATCAACATTAAAATAGACAAATCAATTCTGATATATTCATACAATGGAATAATATACAGCAATGAAATGAATGAAGTACGACAGTAATAGCATGTATGAATCTCACAAACATGTTGAGAGTAAAAGCTAAACACTAAAGAATATGTGCTATATGATTCCATTTGTACAAAATTCAAGAGGAGGCAAGACTAATATATGGTGATGAAAATCGGAATGATAGTTCTCTTTGGAGAATTACTAACTGGAGGGGTATATGAGGGAACCTTCTAGGATGTTGGCAAGTTTATAAATTGTGAGCTAGGTGCAGGTCACACAGCTGTTTTCATTTCATAGAAATTCAGTGATGTTGATAAAATGGAACTAGCTATTAAATAATGGCAAAACACAATGGAGTCACGTACAGCTATAAGAGAAAATAAGACTACTTCTATATGCTACTGAAAGGTGATCTCCAGGATACATTGTGAATAAAAACAAGATGAAGAAAAATTCACTGAGTAATACGCTCATCGTGTGTGTATTTTTCTGTATGTGTGTTATATTTCAATAAAAATGTTTACCTAAAAATACATGCTGGGCAGCCATGTAAACCACGTTGTTGTTGTTAGGTGCCATCAAGTCAATTTCTACTCATAGTGAACCACTGTGACAGAGTAGAACTACCCATAGGGTTTCCTAGGCTGTAATCTTTATGGAAGCAGATCTCCAGGTCTTTCTCCTGTGGAACCATTGAGTGGGTTGGAACAAACAACCTTTCTGTTAGCAGCCAAATGCGTAATCGTGCGCCACCAGGGGCCTTTACAAAACTTACGGGTATCTTCAATTGTCCTGTTCCCATCCTCTCTGTTAAATGATTGAGCAGATAAATCATTTCATTCACATCAATCTTCTGCTTAAAACCTCCAGTGGCTCCTTGTAGACTGGAGAATAATATTCAAGTTCCTTAAACTGCCCTGCAAGACTCTTCACAGTGCTGCCTCAACCACTACATTCCAGTCTGTGCTCCTGCACTCTCCTGCCATAACCTCTGCCCCAGCTACATGGGTGTTGGCTCTGCTGTCACCTGGAAAGCTCCACAACCTGGGGACTCTGGGAAACTCAATCTTTTCTGTAAGGCCATCTAAACCCTAGCTCCTCCCTGTGGCCTCCCCACCCTCAACCCTAGGCCCCTCGCCCTCTTCTGAACTTCTATTACAGTTAGGATTAGTAAGATCTGTTTGACAACTCCTTTTGTATTCCAAGTGACATCTCTTAAAATATGACAACTTTTTTTGTGGTTAATCACTTTCATGTATTTTTATCTTATCTCACCACCCAGATCGTTGACCCTGAAGAACTATCATAGTCAATTCATCTATTTTCCCTGCAGGATCTCACATAAGGCCTGGCCCAAGGAGGCAGTCTATGGTAACAGTTTGGCATGTGGATTTGGTCCCAATGCTGCCTGAGTTCAAACCCCACCTCTGCCACCCAGCATACTATGTGTTCTTAATAAGATTTTTTATTCTTACTTTTTAAAAATAATTTATTTTTGTTGTTTTTCATAATATACACAGCCAAAACATACACCAGTTAAAGTTGCTACATGTACAATTCAGTGGCATTGATTACGTTCCATGAGTTGTGCAACCATTCTCACCCTCCTTTATTGAGTTGTTCCTCCCCCCTTTAACATAAACTCACTGCTACCTAAGTTTCCTATCTACTCTTTCGAGTTTGTGTTGCCGATTTGATCCCATATGGATAGATCTTAAAAGACGCTCAAGGCAGAGATTCTTTACTAGTTAAGCTAAACTATTGTTTGGTTTTAAGAAGACTTCTGAGGATAATTGTGGTTTAAGGTTTAAAGATTATCTTAGGGCAATAGTTTCGGGGGTTCAACCAGCCTCCATCGCTCCAGAAAGTCTAAATTCCATGAGAATTTGAAATTCCATTCTGCATTTGCTTTCTTTTGATCAGGATTCTTCTATGGAATCTATGATCAAAATGTTCAGTAATGGAAGCTAGTCTCCATCCAATTCTTTTGGTCTCATGGCATAGAAGGCAGTTGTTCATGGAGACAATTAGTCACACATTCCATTTTCTCCTCCTATTCTCGACTCTCCTTCTTCCTCTGTTGTTTCAGGTGAACAGAGACCAATTGTTGGCCTTGGATGGCCACTTGCAAGCTTCTAAAACCCTAGTCGCTACACAATGCAGCTGAAGGTAGAACAGAAGCACTAAAACACGTTATCATGTGGGGTTGGCAACCAATGTCACAAAACAATATGTGTATTAATTATTTAATGAGAAACTAGTTTGCTCTGTAAACCTTCATCTAAAGTACAAAAAAAAAAAAAAAAAATCTTTAAAAAAACACCATGTTATTAGGCCAATTAACTGGGATGTCCTGTGAAACCATGACTCTAAACCTCCAAACCAAGGAACCAAATCCCATGAGGTGTTTGGTTGTACATAAGTAGCCTCAGCAGCCACTCTTTTTTTTTTTTTTTTGTAAATATATCTATCACACAACTTTTGCCAATTCAACTTTTTACAGGTGTACAACTTATTGTCAGCAATTACACAGGCCTCAGACCATAAAGAAGATAAAGAGTCTGACTCTGGACATGAGAGAATAGAAGTTTTGCTAGGGGAAGTTTCAAGGGAGAAGAAATATGGCTTGAATAAATAAAAGTTCTTACATTTCCTGTGGGCTCCAGGTCCAGTACTGAGCAATATTACAAATCTGACCCTGCCTATCACCCCTCAGAATTTATGGAGGAATTCAACTGTCCAAATAATATTAGAATGCTTAGAGTTTGGCTTACTTTAGGCTTTGATTTTTACCAAGCTTAGCTGTGGCCCATCTATAGCGGCATGAAAATTAAAAGGCTTTTTCAGCAGAGGAGAAAGGCCACCACTGAACCCATTTTAAAAAACAATCAATGGATATAACTTTGTTGTGAGCAGAGACCAGAGCGTATGTAATTTGAACTGAAGACCCAAAGCTCTGGAGTGAGCTCTGGAATGTCTGGCTGGCAGGTAGTTGGCTGGGCAAAATGATAGGAGAAATAAAATTCCTGAGACATTTATTTTTATTCAGGTAGTAATCAAAAGATTTATATAATGACATTGTGTGTCATTTTTTAATTCTTTGCGATGGGGTGATATTTGTAATAAAAATATTGCAAAGATTTTAGGAATCTCATGGTCTGGCCATGTGGTCCATGATGGTGTCTGGTCATTGCGGTAACAATCAGTTGAAAGTTAGCCAAAGCTGGACCACACTTCACTTTTCTCGGAGCCTGAATGTGGTGGGCCAACTTCTACACCCGAGTGACAGTCAGCGTGGTGGGAATGAAGTGCACTTTCAAAATCCAAGGGAATGTGCCAAGGGCTAGGCAAAGAAATCTTCTGAGGATGGAGGATCAGATAAGATCTATAGGATACAAGATAGGACCATGGAGTGGTGCTAACGGTTAACACACTTGACTGCTAACCAAAAGGTTAGAGGTTTGAATCCACCCAGAGGTACCTCGAAAGAAAACCCTGGCAATCTACTTCTAAAAAAATCAGCCATTGAAAACCCTATGGAGAACAGTTCTACTCTGGCACACATAGGGTTGCCATGAGTCAGAGCCGACTCTACAGCAACTAGTACTGGTACTGGTAGCCCTGACCACAGTGAGGCTCCCCCGACTCAGCACTCTGGATATTTGAGCTCATCTCCAGGGTATCTGGAGTTATTAAGAAAAGTCTCAAACAAGAGAATAAAGATAAATACTAATACAGAAGTAGTCCTATTAGTAAACTATATCCCAAATTAGCTCCCTCACAGCCAACACAATAATTAAAATCCCCAACCTCATTTTTATTCATTAAATGGAAGCCCTAAAGATAATGTTAATATGTCCCTATGTGATTCAGGAATGGTGATACATGGAACTTTGATGGAGATATGGGGCAAAAATTTTCTAGAATGTTTAGATGCATTGTCTTTTGAAGAAAAGCCCAGATGACACATCTTAGTAAAGATCTGGGGATCTAACATCAAGATGGAGAATCTCTACCAACAAATGTTATCTGGGCAAGGCCAAAGCATGATGGAGCCTCCTAACACTCAAAAGAGAGCACACCTCAGGCAGCATCGTTTATATAAACATTAGGGGCGGTCATGGTACTATTATGCATAATATAAATCTCAGGCTCTAGAATCAAAGAGAATCTGGTGCTGTTGAGACAATTCTGACTCATAGCGACCCAGTAGGACAGAGTGGAACTGCTCACAGGGTTTCCAAGGTTGTAATCTTTATGGAAGCAGACTGCCATATCTTTCTTCCGTGGAGCTGCTGGTGGGTTCAAACCACTGACCTTTCGATTAACAGCCCAGCGCTTAACCACTGTGCTACAGGGCTCCTTAGAATCAAAGAGATCAGGATTCAAATCCTAACTTCACATTCATCAAAAGTTAAGACTTTGGGTAACTCTCTATTAGTTGGTGCCTTAGAATCCAATGGAAGTGCCCACTGATTATCTGTAAATAGGGATGATAATAATAACAACAGCAGTAAGCACAACAACAGCAACTCCTACCACATAGGATTGTTGTGAGGAATTAGGTGTGTAAATTCACAATGGACAGTGCCTGACTTACAGTATGCATTCTCTAATTAGTTATTATTATCCTATCCCCAACCCTGGCCTTAGAGCCAACATGCCAAGAGATCAGCAGATATCTCAATCATTTCATAAACAGCCCCTTCCTTTGATCAGTCTTCCGCTATTGCCACCCTCACTCTTTGATGTCTCACAGTTTATGGTAATGGACAATAAAGCATTTCCTATGGAATAGAGTCGTTGAAACTTCCTAGGCTGGGGATAAGCTCAATTTCCTGGGAAGGACCATCTGGCATTGCCCCAGGCTGTACTTTGGAGCTAGGAACATTGCCTGGCAGCTGGCACCAAAGTATGTTTCATTTTCTCTTGTAGGATTCAACAGTCATATTTCATTCGAATTACAGTTCGAACTTTCCTTTAGTACAGGAATCAGATGTGAAAATTAAGCTGAAAATGCACATTCATCTTATAAAATTGTGGTTTCTATGGGGCAAAAACCTTTTAAGTCTTGGCCAAGTCCATAAATTCTGTGATGTGTCTATTAAGAAGGCAATGGGTACTGGGAGATTAGAAAGGAAGCCTCAGAAACCCATATGCCCTAGGTGAGTCGGAGTCGACTCCACGGCGATGGGTTTGGTTTGGTAAGAGAAATAACCTCACAACATTCAAGTCTGAGAGTGTTTGTTCTGGGTTGCATATGTATTTTCATTTACTTTTATTTGCTTTTGTCTGCATGAGTCATGAGAAGTTAACTGACAATGGGTTTATTTATGTGACTCTGTGGTGTTGTAGTTGCTGTTATTTACCATTGAGATCATTACTGATGAGAAAATTAGCTTCTGTTGGTAAGCGTAGCAGGTTTTCACTCTCAGAGTACATCCATGTTTGTGTCATTTTAATTTCAAATACAAATTGGCAAGCACAGTAATTGTGGAAGAAGAAAATGAGGAGGCTAGATTACAGATTATGGCAGACAAAAATGTGTTCAGGATATTTTAAACCTTATTTTTTTAATAGCAACTGAGGAAGGTTCCCCCCAACCCACCCCAACTCTGATGATTACCTCCCATTACCAACTTTGATGTTACCATTTCTGGAGTTAAAGAGCTGGATTTTAGTTCATGATCTGTGGCTTTTACTTCCTGTGTCGTTACTGTAACCAACCTATCAGGTTACTGAGGGGATAAACTTGAAAGACTACAGGAACTTTTAAAAATATATTCATTTGTCTTAGTAATAGTGGTGAGGAATATGCTCTTTTTTTAAAGAATAAAAATTAATATTGAAATTGCTTTAAAATCAAGATACAGGAAACAACTATACTTGTGCAGGGTCACATGGAGTGGACTTCTGCATACCTGGAAAGGGACTTTTGCTGACTGGTATTGGCACAGTTGAACAGATATTGAGATGTTGGGAAATTTTGGATTTTCAGTCACTGAGACCTCCTTTGAACTTTATCACTATTTTTGCTCTATAACATAGTAATATTTTCCCCCTGGGCATTTTCTCATATAAATCGTTATAATGGTAAAGAAAAAAAACAAAACAAAACTATTTTTAAAAGCCTTTATCAAAGTCATTTCTCTGGTCAGCCTTGGACTGACCCTACAGGAAGCAGCTGACCTCTCCTGGGCCACACCTATCCTGTGGCACCATTCAAAGCCCACCCTGGAGAGCTGTTGCCCACTGAAGCCTGGCCCACTGGAATATTCCCATTAGAGCAACTCATGGCATCCTGCTTGGACAATGGGATATTACAATAGCATTTTCCTGTATATTTACCAAAAAAAAAAGAAAAAACAGTTGCCATCAAATTGACTTTGACTTATGGTGACCCCGTGTGTGTCAGAGCAGAACTGTGTTCCACTGGGTTTTCAGTGGTTGATTGCCAGGACTTTCTTTCGAAGTGCCTCTGGGTGGACCTGAACCTCCAAACTTTCCGTTAACAGCTGAGTGCATTGTATCACCCAAGGACTCCTCCAGCTCATTTAGCAGGCTTTTATTTCAAAAATATCAAAATGTGCCCATACATCATCTTGCAAGAATGACCTTTAGGAATTCATCGAGATCATGGATCTCAAAATAATGATTTACAAAAAGTTTCACTGGAACATTGTGACATGAGAAAAATAGGGACAATGTAGTGAGTTTGTGATATAACTGCATTTACTAAATTGTACAAAACTGTCTTTTATTCTGAGATTCTTGTCCTTTCTATTTTAAAAATTAAAATATCTTTTTATTATTATTAAATGATAGTGATCGTAGACAGTAGATTTTTAAAACATACGCTTAGCAAAATAATTGGCCACCCAAGTTGTCCTCAAGGCCCTACCCCGACCCCCATTAAAAAAAAAAAAAAAAAACTTTGTATCTACTCTTCTGCTTTTTCCACAACTACGTTGTATCTAAGTAGATTTGAGGTAAGCTGTCTTCTCCACTGCTTTACGAAACTTGCAGGAACAAAAATCACATTTTACTCACCTTTGTGTTTTGATTTCCCTGTCAGCGTTTGGCACTTTGCATACAGTAGGAGCTCAGTAAAACTTATTGCATTGACTGTGAAGCAACCTTCTTTCAAAAGGAAAACACCTCAAGGGGAGGTAGAAGACAGCCTTTATTTCACAGTTGTTTATAACAGTGAGATACAGTGAAAGGAGATACGGAGTGAGAGACTTGGGTGGATTCCTGGTTTGGCCATGTTCCCATGATCCTCTTAAGTTTTCGGTACCTTGGTTTCCTGGCCCATAAAATGTAGATAATATCTGCTTTGCTACTCCATGGACTTGGCGGTCAGGATCAGATGTGTATGTAGTGGACTATGCTTTGTCTTCTTAGCACCCAGTTTTGCCCCACCTCAGGACCCTTCCTAACTCCCATTTTATCATTCTGGGGCAGCCCGTAACAGTGCCCCATCTCAGGCTGGGTCACAAAGTTGAGTATGGGGCCAGCAGCCACATTCTCCTCTGTGTGGCGCAAACCTATATGTAGTTGGAGCCTGAGGGAGTTGCCAAGCAGAGATAATACTAATAGCTAGCCTTCATTAAGCACTCAGTATGCACCAGACACTGTTCAAGCACTTCCGCACATGAACTCTGTGCAATAGGTGCTGTTACTGTCATCCTCACTGTCAGAGAATAAAACTGAGGCACAGCTAGTAAGTGGGAGAAGCCTGCATCACACTGCCTTTCGAGGCTGAAGGACAAGAGGCAGAGTAAGTCCTAACAAAGCCTCCCTAGATCCACTTTTGTCTTTCACAGTTACATGACACAATAACCAGTTGCTGTCAAGTCGACTTTTCAGAAGTATTTAACCAGGGCTTTCTTCTGAGGTACCTCCGAGACTTAAACCTCCAACCTTTTGTTTAGCAACTGAGCATGTTAACCATTTGCACCACCCAAGGACTCCCACATAAGCCAGTAGACCTTATTGCTCATGCTAGTTGTTATCCTCAGGCCAGTTCTCAGACTCGTAGAAGATCAGAACTGAAAGGTGTGTGAAGAACATATGCTGCATCCTCTTATGAAGATGAGAAAACCAAAGTCCCGTGACTTGTATCCACAAAGTCACATGTTCCTAACATCTTTTGTATATAGCCTTATACCCTACTACTTCCTCTCACGAACCTTCTACACAATCTCACTGAAACCCGCCCTGACATTCCTACTCTCATGCTATTGCTCTCCTCTGGCCATTTGAATTCTACCATCCATCCAATTCCATCCCTTCTGTAAGTCAGTGTGATCCCTCCAGCCCACAGTTCTCTCTATTTCCTCTGGATCACCATTGCAGTGTCTGTATCAATCAACTGTATTCACAGGCTGCCTACTGGAATCTTTTGTGTTGATATTTAACTCTGGCCTCTGTTTAACTCACAGAGTCCCTGGGTGGTGCAAACAGTTAACGTGCTCAGCTTCTAACCAAAAGGTTGTTGTTTGAGTCCACCCGAAAGGTGCTTTGGAAGAGAGGCCTGGTGATCTACTTCTGAAAAATCAGCCATTGAAAACTTTATGGAGAACAGTTCTACTCTGACATACATGGGGTCGCCATGAGTCAGAATCCACTCAACGACAACTGGTTTATTGGTTTCTATATAACTCACATACCTGATCCTTGATGCCCATCTTGACTAAGTTCCTTGAAAGACAGGACGTTTTCTTTTTCTTCTGTAGTTTCCAAAGCAGCTAGCACCAATGTTTTCTGAGGGTTGACCCTTACTCTGTTGTTACTCATCTTTCTCTCATCCACGCTGCCTATCTCCCCTCTCCAAGAAGGTCAATAGACCCTCACCTTATTCCTGTTCTAGCAGAGTGGTCCAAACACCATGCCCAGGCCTGATCTAGTTCTGGATTTGGTGACACTGAGGTCTGCCAGCCTCAGCTGAGAGTGGGAAAAACCCAGGCACTGGGCAGCCTCAGGACAGAGAAGCTGCCATTTGGGAATGTGATATCCCCTCTATGCAAACTAGACCACTGTATAACCTAGATATGTCACTGTAAATCTTTACTGAGTGAACGGCTCCAGTGTCATCAAAGTTACATCTAAGCTTCTTTTCTTACAATGCAGTTGTCAGGAACCTCAGGAGGAATAACACGTTGTTTAGCCGTGACCATTTGGAAAAATTAAATATAGGAAAAGGTAGTGTCCTAAATCCAAAATGCTGAACGAAATTCTGTATTAGGCCTTATAATTAAATGAACAAAACATTTGGTCTTTTTCAGTCAGAATGAGAGGCTTTAGTTTTTTTAGTATCTACTATATGCCAGGTACCCCACTGGGTTCTTTAAAACTTTCCAATAACCCTTTAAAGAAAAGACTGTTCCATGTTATAGTCTAGGAAACTAACACTCATAGAGCGAAGGGAAGTGGGAAGTGACAGAGGGCACATGACCATTTAGATTCAAAACACTATTTCATATCCATTTTTGTGAAACAGCAAATAAATCAGATCATCAATAGTATGTGTGTGTTAATTCCATTATGCTTTAGATGATGTTTTCTGAATGCAAATCACAGCAAAGATTCTTCCATCAATAAAGATTTCAATTATTCCAGTATGGAAACAGCATAATTTTTCTGATTATAAAAGTAGATGCTCATTGTAAAAACAAAAGAAGAAGATAGTAGCACAAATATAATGAACATAATAAAAATCACTAGTAATTCTCTTCCACCCAGGAATAAGTGTGATAAAGGATTCTTTGAAAACTTCAAATTCCTCTCCATTGTTACAGATCTGGAGCCATCCCTCAGAAATGTCAACCCTATAAGGCAAAATTCACTTTTGGCCAGTTTGTTGCTATCTGTGGGGACAGGGTTTGAGGTCACCAACAAAAGACCACGCCCACATACAGACACACAGACACTCTAACAATGCATAGAAAACATTTTACTCACATAGACAAGAGTCAGAGCAAGATCAGCTTGGCTAGTGGGCACTGAACTCTAACGGCCAGCAGGCTCACCTCATATGGCTGGTGCAGGGCAGATGTTCTACATTCACTCTGCTTGTGACATAGTACGAGAGACCTGTTCCCTTCCCCCAGGAACAGCTATAGAAGAGGGGTTGGCCAGGTGCCATATGGTGCCCACACATGTGCAAGAGACAGAGAAAGTTACTGTGTGCTCAATACAGGGGAAGGCTTCTCTTGAATAAGAGAAGGAACTGGGAGAGAGAAGGCAACCCAATTTCCAGCCTCCTTATCAGAGAATGTTCCGGGCACAAGGCCTTTACTTAGGTGGCCCAGACAGGAGGCACAGAGGCTGCGGTAGACCATCTCCCAATAGCTCACCCCACCCCCGCCACTCCCACCAGGACACCAGAAAACAAAGAATCAAAGCAGTCAAAAGACCTGTTATGCCTATCACCCATTTCAGACGTTGAGATGCATGTCTGCGGTTCAGCGCACAACTCTGATAGATGTTATACATGTGCATTAGTAGCTGTCTTAGTCATCTAGTGCTGCTATAACAGAAACACCACAAGTGGATGGTTTTAACGAAGAGAAGTTTATTTCCTCACAGTTAAAGTAGGCTAAAAGCCCAAATTCAGGGCATCAGCTCCAGCGGAAGTCTTTTTCTGTCAGCCTTCTCATCAGTATTCCCCCGGACTAGGAGCTTCTCGGCACAGGGACCCCGGGTCCAAAGGACGTGCTCTGCTCCTGGCACTGCTTTCTTGATGGTATGAGGTCCCCCTGTCTCACTGCTCTCTTCTGTCTTTTGTATCTCAAGAGACTGCCTCAGGACACAATCCAGTCTTGTAGATCAGGTCCTGCCTTACTAACACAACTGCCACCCATCCTCCCTCATTAACATCATAGAGGCAGGTTTTACAACGTATAGGAAAATCACACAGTACCAGGAATCATGGCCCAGCCAAACTGATACACACATTTTTGGGGGGACATAATTCAAACCATGACAGTAGCTTAATATCTTCAAATAGTATTTAAGGAGGGTCACTAGCAGTACCTGCCCCAGCAAGGTGATCAGACCTCTTTGGAGGAGAAATCGCAACCAGCTACCCTTGGTCATTACTTAGTCCAAGCCAATGAATAGATCAAAGGGTCGTGTATTTACAATCTTATGGAGGATTGGAACTGTACTCTTTATATCATTGATGATATTCATTACATGTCCTGATTCATTGATGTAAAAGCAGCATTTTTATCCTAACATGGCGCATGCATCTCCAAGTTGTGACATCAGAATGTCAAGCACACTGTGGCTTTGGAAGTAATAGCCTTAAGGAATAATGTGAGGGCCAGGATAAGGATTTTTGTTTGCTTCTGGAGCCCTGGTGGCACAGTGGTTAAGTGTTCAGCTACTAACCAAAAGGTCAGCAGTTCAAATCCACCAGCCTCTCCTTGAAAACCCTATGGGGCGGTTCTACTCTGTCCTATAGGGTTGCTATGAGTTGGAATCGACTCGATGGCACTGGGTTTGGTTTTTTTTTTTTAGCCTAATCAGCTGACTGCCTGGTCCTCCTCCATCCCCTCCAAGCTCAGTATTTCCCAACATGCATTGCAGAGCCATATTTCCCCTCTGCTGGAGTGCAGTATTTAATGTCCAGATAGCTTTGGTGAGACAAGGGTACCATCCTACAAGTAGTCCATCTTGGTGACTTCTGCAAAGTTGCTGCTTGAGTGGTCCATTCCAGTGTTCTATGACCCCATTCGCTTGAGAGTGATAGGAGGCACAGAAGGTCCGTTGTGTGCCGTGACAGTGTGCCCATTGCTGGGCTGCTTGTGCTATAAATGAACTACCTTGTTCAGATTGAAGTCCAGTTGGGTATCCAAATGTATGGCAGAGATATATTTCTAAGGCTATGATAGTGGTCTCCGCATCCACAAGCTGTACAGGAATAGCTGTTCCATAACCAGAGTATGTTTTCACAGCAGTGAAGCACCACCAGAAACTCTGACTAGGTTGATCTGCCACATATGTGCAGGGCAAATTCCTCAGCTAATGTGACCTAATTCTCTATGTTGCACAGCTTGGGCTTGTTGACAGAAGTCACAAGACTGTACAGTGTCTTTGGCTTCCATTTCCTCTAGAAGAAGTCCTAGGGAAGTGGCCTATTCTTGTATCTGGGGTGGACTTCCATGCCCTGTCCAATGATAGATCCAATGAGCAATTATGGCAACTTATTGGGCACAAGCTTGGTATGCATGAGAACTCCATGTTCCATTTCAAATGGTCCTTTACATGGACATTAAGATGAGTGACAAAAATGTTTCCTTTCCAGCTCACAAGATGCTGCCACAGTCCTTGTCCCCACACAGGGGAGCCCTTGATATCCAATCAGTAGTCTGCCATTCACCAGTCCATACAGCTAGACCGTTCATAACAGCCCATGAGTCAGTAAAGATGTAACAGGAAGTTGCAGCTGGAGCAGCTTGCACAGCCATCACCATAGCATGGAGTTCAGCCCATTGGGCTGGACGTCTCTGTCCAGTCTCAGTCAAAAGATGGTTGTCCTTGGGACAGATGGCTGTGGCAGCCTAGTGGACTCCATCAGCCTTCAGTTTTACAGATCCATTTGTGAGCCAAGATATATTTTTAGCTGGAACTTCATTAAACTGGGGCTCCCACTTAGCCAAGGAAGGGGCCTGAGTGTCCTCCTACAGGTCGTTCAGTCCCCTCTGGCAGGCCTGCTATTAGATCAGAGAGCCAACTGACTCCCTGGGGTCCCAGCTGGGCTCGGTCCTAAATGTACAATTTCCATATAATAATGGAACTCTGTTGAGCCTGTCCTACTTTGTCAGTGGGATTTATGAGTACTCATGTAAGGATGGGTGGCTCTGGTCTCAAAGTCATGTAGGGTACTTTGGTAGTTCATGCGCTCAGTTTCCACTAAGGCCCAATAACAAGTCAAGAGCTGTCTCTCAAAAGGAACGTTCTTTATGGCCACCTCGGGCAGTTTGTGTGTCCAAAACCCAAGAGTCCAGTGCACTCCAGTAGCAGATTCTTGTTTCCACAGACTACAGTCAGTATGAGTAGTTCCATAAATGTCTCAATTCCACCTTTACAGGAGCAAGGGGCCACCAGTCCCCAGTGGGTTCCTGAAGACCTTGACCCCAGCCCTAGCCATTCTTTTTAAAGGGAGTGTCATAGTCATCTAGTGCTGCTATAACAGAAATACCACAAGTGGATGGCTTTAACAAAGAGAAATTTATTCTCTCACAGTGTAGGAGGCTAGAAGTCCAAATTTAGGGTGCCAGCTCTAGGGGAAGGCTTTCTCCCTCTGTCAGTTCTGGGGGATGGACCTTGTCATCAATTCTACCCCTAGTCTAGGAACTACTCAGTGCAGAAGCCTTGAGTTCAAAGGACACACTCTGCTCCCGGTATTGCTTTCTTAGTGGTATGCAGTCCCCATGTCTCTCTGCTTGCTTCTCTCTTTTATACCTCAGAAGAGACTGAAGACCCAAACTAATCTTGTAGATTGAGTTCTGCCTCATTAACATAACTGCCGCTAATCCCACCTCATTAACATCATAGAGGTAGGGACTACAACTCATAGGAAAATCACATCAGATGACAAAATGGTGGACAGTCACACAATACTGGGAATAATAGACTAGCCAAGTTGACATATATTTTGGGGGGACACAATTCAATCCATAACAGGGAGTAAGATCAGGATACAATTGAGGATGCTTGTTCTCCTTGTCAGATTCAGTGTGCTCATAGTTGGCCATTCCTTTCATTTTCTTATAGCCTTTTGTGCTCAGATTCCCATTGCCTGGTCTCCATCTGCTTAGGCCTCTATTAGTGGAAATGACAAACACTGCCTTATTATTTCCTTCTCAGAGTGGAACATTATGGTGGAGCTTTTCTACTGCCTCTCCCACTGTCAAGCCAGGACGTAACAACAAAGACAGAGGAGTTTGCTACTGGGAAAGGCCTTGGTGCATGAAGGCCTCCAGCGCCATTCAAGACAAAATATTATCATCAGTATCAGGTGGTGGGGCAGGATCATAAAGCCAGGTGTCTTTAGCCTCAACGCTGAGTGCTGTGATAGCTTCATGGACAATCTTCCAGGAGGGTTTACTCATGGAGAACTCATCAGCAGTTGGAAACACAATTCTCATACTCCCAGCAATGCAAACCAAAAGTGGCACAAGCATGTCTCTGTCTCTGTCTTGTTGGAGCCCCTGTTCGATGCAAGCAAAAACACATTGCAGCACGGGATGGGTGGTAAGTTTCCTCGCGCTGCACCACTCAGCCCAAGACATCTGAGTTTGCACAGCTCCTTCATCAAACAGACATACTATCCAAGAAGCATGAGACTCCCCAGTTCCTGCCTGTATCCATCCTTCCGCTGCTTTATCTCACTCTCAGAAAAACACCTCATTTCAACAGTTGCACTTTCAGCGATACCTTCTTTCTTTCTGTGCTGAGTAGAAACAGGTCTCATTTGGGGCATGCTAGCAGCCTGAACCGGGGGGAACTCCCTAAGCAGTGATTCTTCTCAGGCACAATCTGCGACCCCTGTGTCACCATAAGAGCAGACAACACTGTCTGTGACTCTTGAGATACAGTGGGATGATTGTCCAAGTCCCATTATTCACCATCTGGCCAGAGGGAAGCCAGCATTATCATCAGCCTCTCATTCCCAGAAGAGCCAGCATCATCCTGGAAAGAGTCAACTGACCAGCCCTTCCGTTTCCACCATGCCATCATGTCTTTTCTAGTGATCCTGCCGACTACACCGAACTGTCATGACAGGGTTCGAGACTGTCAACAAAGGACTATGCACATGCTAACAGTGCATAGGAAATGCTTTACTCAGATAGAGAAGAGACAGAGCGAGATTAGCTTCACTAGTGGGCACCAGTCTCCCATGGCTAGCAGGCTCAACCCTTGTATGGCCAGTTCAGGGCAGATGTTCTAAGTTCACCCCTCTTGTGACATAGTACGAGAGACTCAGTTCCCTCCCACTGGGAACAGATATAGAAGCGGGGTTGGCCAGGTGCCATATGGTGCCCACGCATGTGCAAGAGACAGAGAAAGTTACTGTGTGCCCAGAACAGGGGGAAGACTTCTCTGATAAGGAGAAGGAACTGGGAGAGAGAAGGTGACCCAATTCCCAGTCATCCCAGGCCTTTACTTGAGTGGCTCGGATGGGAAGCATAGAGGCTGCAGCAGACCATCGCCCCAACACTCTCTTTTTATATTAGTTTCATTGATTTTTGAGAGGAAAAAAGGATCGAAGTCATCATATTGGCTAAATGTCACACCAATTCACGGCAATTTTCAGTCTAAATTGCTATATGCACCTAAATGGACAGTTTTCACCTTTGTACCCAGAAGACTCAATGTTCAGAACAGCATCACTGGGTTGATCAAGTAGTCAAAATAAATGGGACACTGCAGGGCAGGGAAGACTACTCTAAATGTCAGAGAAAGAAGATGCTGTTCTTCTAAACCTAGTAAAGTCATCCTGTCCTCCATGTATACAGAGGTTTTATTTCTTATATAAATAGCAGGGTTCCTGTTGAATGTTGAGGGTCTAAGAAGCAAATAAAAGAAGGCCAAGTATTTGTACTTTCTATTTATGCTGTTGGCTGACAGCACCTATAGTCCAAAGCAACATATCACTTATATGGAAAAAAGAGGCATATTTTACCTCCCATAACATACTATACTAAGGAATTGCTATATAACATAAACGTAGAGCCAATATTTATAGTTTGAAAGGATACAATCATCTAAGTACTAAAAAAAAAAAAAAAAAAACAGTAGAGAAATTCAAAGAGGGAGGTGTTTAGAATTTGAGTTATTTTGCCCCAATAGAGAAGTTTCATCCTGAGGATGGTAAGAACAGTTAGGGCAGCCAGGTTTACCCTTGGGCATGATAAAATAATAAAGGAAGAGTGAAAAAGACTCAACACAAACAAAATCAGACAGTGTGGAGGTTTCAAAGAGAACATGAATGTCTAAGAGAAAATAGAGCAAGCCAGCGTGCACAGCTACCTAATTCTTTTGTTGGTGTGTGTTGGTGGGGGGATAAAATATACACAATATATTTTTGCCATTTTATCCCTTTTAATGTGTACATTTTAAAGTCCCATTTTAACTGGGGACCTAATAGTCATCAACCAGGCAATGATCTCATTGTAGTTTCGATTTGGTACCTAGGTGGTGAAAGGTTTACACTCCATTGCTAACCTAAAGGTTGATGGTTTGAACCAACTCAGTGGCATCGGGGAAGAAAAGGCTGGCAGTCTGCTTCTATTAAGATTACAGCCAAGAAAACCTTATGGAGCAGTCCTACTCTGTAACACATGGGGGTCACCATGAGTGGGAATCGACTCTGTGGCAACTAACAACAAGTTTTTATTTGCGTTTTCCTAATGAATAAGGAAGATCGAAGGATTGATGTATTTGAATTATGGAGTTGGCAAATAATATTGAATATACCATGGACTGTAAGAAGAATGAACAAATCTGTCTTGGAAGAAGTACAGCCAGAATGCTCCCTAGAAGCGGGGATGGCGAGACTTCATCTCACATACTTTGGACATGTTATCAGGGGGACCTAGTCACTGGAAAAGGACATCATGCTTGGTAAAGTAGAATGTCCGCAAAAAAGAGGAAAACCCTCAAGGAGACAGACTGACACAGTGGCTGCGAAGATGGGCTCCAACATAGCAATGACTGTGAGGATGGCGCAGGACTGCACCGTGTTTCGTTTTGTTGTACATAGGGTTGCTATAAGTCAGAATTGACTTAATGGCACTAACAACAATAGTTCAGTTCTATCTTTCAAGGGTCGACTCCTCTCTCATTTCTGTCTGCATTTTCATCAGGCCCCTGCAGGCATTTGCAGTTTAGCAGCCAGGCAGGGACATGAACAGAGTTTATACTAAGTTTTTGGTTCTCATTCCTTCTGTCTTGACTTCAGAATTCCCCCTAAATTTACAGCTGCTTTGCCAAACTTGAACTCTGAACTCTGGCACCTCAAGCTCATAAATGGGTGGGGAGTGCCCTGAGGCAAGAAAGTCACAAATTCAAATTTCTTACTCATTGTAATTACAGTCTTGGAAGGGAAAATCTCTTCTAGTTGCTGTCCCTCACCACACCCCTTGTAATTCACTTTCTGGTGTCTTCAAATAGTTTTTTTTTTTTTTTTTTTTAAATATTCTGTCCCTATTTTGTATAAGTTTTATATACATGAAGGTGCACTGAAACGATTCACTTCACCATTACTAGAAACTATACCTCCACAACTAAAAAGAGATTTTCTTTTATTTTTTAATTTACATGCAGTAAAATTCACACTTTTTCATGGGTAGTTCTGTGAGTTTTGACAAATGCATAGTCATGTAACCACCACTATAGTCAAGATACAGAACAGTGTCATCACCCCGCAAAAAGTCTGTTATGCCAACACCCCTTTGTATTCAAGCCCTCCTTCCTCCCCAACCCCTTCCAACTACTGATCTGTTTTCTGTACTATAGTCTTACCCTTTCCAGAATGTCATTTAAATGAAATAATATAGTATGTAGCCTTTTGAGTTTGGCATCTTTCACTTAGCATAATAATTCATCCACGTTCTTGAATGAATTAGCAGTTTGTTTCCTTTCACTGTTGATTAGTATCCTGTTGTATGGGTATACTACAATGTGTTCATTCATTCACCAGCAGAAGGACATTTGGGTTCTTTCCAGTTTTTGGTGATTAAGAATGAAACAGCTATAAACATTTGCATACACTTTTTTGTGAACAGCAAGTATTCATTTCTCTTGGGTCAACAACACCTAGGAGTGGAACTGCCCAGTCATATGATAAGTATATGATTACCTTTATAAGAAACTGCCAAGTTGTTTCCCAAGTGTTCATACCATTTTTCCTTCCCACCAGTAGTGTATGAGAGTTCCATTTGCTCTACATCCTTGTCAGCATTTGGTATTGTCTTGTTTTTGTTGGTTTCTGTTTGTTGTTGGTTCACCTGGGGGATGGAGGAAACAGTTGACTGGCACCTCAGACTTCCAGCAGACTGGCATTGTCATATCAAGCATGCTGTGCTTTCTGCTATACATCCTCCCTGACTAATTTCTCCTTGTTCTTTACAACTCAGGTCAGGTGTCACCTCTGCTAGATGACTTCCCTGAACTCCCCCCACCCCTTATCCTCAACCTCAATGTTAATTTCAGTGCATCTCTCATATATTACTCTTGTACTTTATGCATATCACTACTACAGATGGCATTTATCACATAGTATTGCTATGACATGTAGACAATATAGTGTGGTGATTAAAAGTGTGAACACTGGGGTCAGAATGTCTGAATTTAAATTCTGGCTTTATTACTTATAAGCTATGTGACTTACGGCCAAGTTTCTTAAATTCTCTGTGCCTCAGCTTCCTCATCTGTAATATGACTACAATAATACCTCTCTCTCATAAGGCTGCTAGGAGAATTAAATAATTTATGTGAAGCACTCAGAATTATGTGCTTGCACATAAAAATTGATCAATACATATTGGCTATTATTATTGTTGTTTTCCTTTAGAGTTTATGTAGGGGGTAATAAGCTTCTTGAGAGCAGAGTTGTTGTTAGGTGCAGTCCAGTTGATTCTGACTCACAGCGACCCTACGTACAGCAGAATGAAACACTTCCCGGTCCTGCGCCATCCTCAAAATCATTATGCTTAAGCCCATTTTTGTAGCCACTGTGTCAATCCATCTCACTGAGGGTCTTCCTCTTTTTTGCTGACCCTCTACTTCACCAAGCATGATGTCCTTTTCCAGGGACTGGTCCCTCCTGATAACATGACCAAAGTATGTGAGATGAAGACTCACCATCCTTGCTTCTAAGAAGCATTCTGGCTGTACTTCTTCCAAGACAGATTTGTTCATTCTTTTGGGAGTCCATGATATTCCACATTCTTTGCCAACACCATAACTTAGAGGTGTCAGTTCTTCTTCGGTCTTCCTTATTCATTGTCCAGTTTTTGTATGCACATGAGGAGATTGAAAATACCATGGCTTGGGTCAGGTGCTCCTTAGTCCTTAAAGTGACATCTTCGCTTTTTAACACTTAAAGAGATCTTTTTGCAGCAGATTTGCCCAGTACAATGCGCCGTTTGATTTCTTGACTGCTGCTTCCATGGGTGTTGATCGTGGATCCAAGTAAAATGAAATCCTTGACAATTTCAATATTTTCTCCATTTATCATGATGTTGGTTATCGGTTTAGTTGTGAGGATTTTTATTTTATGTTGAGGTGTGATACATACTGAAGGCTGTAGTCTTTGATCTTCATCAGTAACTGCTTCAAGTCCTCTTCACTTTCAGTAAGCAAGGTTGTGTCATCTGCATAGACTTATTATTAATAAGTCTTCCTCCAAGCCTGATGCCCTCCTTCTTCGTATAGTCCAGCTTCTCAGATTACTCGCTCAGCATACAGATGGAATAAGTATGGTGAAAGGATACAACCCTGACACAGATCTTTCCTGACTTTGAATCACAAAGTATCCCCTTGCTATGTTTGAACGACTGCCTCTTGATCTATGTACATGTTCCTCATGAGCCCAAATAAGTGTTCTGAAATTCCCATTCTTCACGTTATCCATCATTTGTTATCCACACAAATGCCTTTGCATAGTCAATAAAATACAAGTAAACATCTTTCTAGTATTCTCTGCTTTCAGCCAGGATTCATGTGATATCAGCACTGATAGCCCTTGTTCCTCATCTTCTTCTGAACCTGGCTTGAATTTCTGGCAGTTTCCTGTCGATGTACAGCTGCAGCTGCTTTTGAATGATCCTTCAGCAAAATTTTTCTTGTGTGTGATATTAATGATATTGTATGATAATTTTTGCGTTTGATTGGATCACCTTTCTTTGGAATAGGCATAAATACGGATCACTTCCAATCGGTTGGCCAGGTATCTGTCTTCCTAATTTCTTGGCACAGACAAGTGAGCACTTCCAGCGCTGCATCTGTTTATTGAAACATCCCAATTGGTATTCCATCAATTCCTGGAGCCTTGCTTTTTGCCAATGTCTTTAGCGCAGCTTGGACCTCTTCCTTCAGTACCATCAGTTCTTGATCATATGCTACCTCCTGAAATGGCTGAACGTCAACCAATTCTTTTTGGTACAATGATTCTGTGTATTCCTTTCATCTTCTTTTGATGCTTACTGTGTCAAATATTTTCCCTGTAGAATCCTTCAGTATTGCAATTTGAGGCTTGAATTTTTCTTCAGTTCTTTCAGCTTGAGAGCAGACAGCTTTATCTTATTCCTTTGTGATTCTCAGCATTAGTAAATACAGTAGGAGCTCAATAAATGTTTTGTTGCATTTTAATATAGACAGAATAAAGAATTGTCTCGGGGTGGAGCTAAAATAAAAACAAACCTCGGTGTATCTATAGAATACATCCAGTGGCACAGTGGTTAAGCACTCATCTGCTAATTGGGAGGTCAGCAGTTTGAACCCACCAGCCGCTCCACGGGAGAAAGATATGGCAGTCTGCTTCCATAAAAATTACAACCTTGGAAAATCTATGGGGCAGTTCTACTCTGTCCTATAGGGTCGCAATAGGTCAGAACTGACTCAATGGCAATGGGTTTAGAGTCAATGTAGTAACCATCCGTTGGGACTATCCATGGTGCTGACCTTTGACTAATTGCTTAAGTAGCCAGAGCCTATCTGGCCAACTGACTTAAGTCTCTGCTATACTGGAGCCTGACTGAGCATGCTGTCACCTCAGTGTGTCTGATGACTAAAGCTTTTTAGTAACCTTCCCTACCTGACTTCCTAAATCAGCCAGTGACCTTCTTTTCCTAAATCTTACCCAGTTCAGCTCGTTTCTCATGACACCAACCACAAAAGTATCCACCTCTCTTCTCTACTCCCACTCATTCCCTTTCTTTCTCTACTTTCTGCTTTGGTTCCCCAGTATTTTTATTGCTCTTGTTTTTTCCGCTATGTCCCTCTTCCCCAACTTTGTTGAAAAAAATCCCATTCTGTGTCCACTTCATTATCAATGACAAAAAAAAAAAAAAATCCCTTTGGAATTAGATGTGTGGCATGCTTTGTCTAAACGCTGAGAGGAAGTAGGAGAGGCTTGGAATAGAAGAAGAGCACGATATAGGCAGACTCGTCAGAGGCAGAGGGCCGTACCATGGGCTTCTAACATTTACTTTAAAAAAAAATAAGCCCAAATATAAATTTTCCTTTAAAAAGAGCTGAGAATGAGAGTGGGTTTGGGGTATGTGTGGCAACAGGGATCTGGCTGTGGATTAAAGCCCAGGTGGGAAATGCCCCGAAGATGAACTTTGCTTACATCACTGGCAGTGTGGGGCCAGACCTGGCTGGAGAGGTAGCTTTTTGTTCCAGATAAACTCTGCTAAAAGAAAGCCATCCAAAGAAAGAAGGGAAAGTTTTGAATTTTTTTTTCCCTCCATGGATTCACTTAAAAGACATTCAGCTACATTTGAAGCACTTATGTATATAGTTTCTAACATAAAAAACTATAAAAACCAAAAACCTGTTGCTGTTGAGTCAATTCCAAATTCATAGGCACCCTATAGGACAGAGCAGAATTGCTCCATAGGGTTTCCAAGGAGTGACTGGTGGATTCGAACTGCTAATCTTTTGGTCAGCAGCCCAGCTCTTAACAACTGTGCCACCAGGGCCCTAACATTGCTATCGGGAAGTGCAACCAACAGATTTTGACCTAGCCCAAAATTGTAAGTGAACCAGGTTAGGCTGCAATAGTCTTAGAGTTCCTCTGACAGTTGGTGCTGGGGATGGCCTCAGCCAGAGGGACTGAGCCAGCTTCTAACCATTTACTTGATGGCAAGCATTTACTATAATGTTTTTGAAGGCAAATGAATACTCATGCAGCAACATTTGCTGTTGTTTTAATTAACATGAATAACTTTTTCAGAATTTTTTGTTGTTGTGGTATTTTTTTTTTAAGCTAACACTGTACGGGACCAGGCATTTTTTAGAAGAGTTTCATATATATTAATCCATTCAATCCCCAAAGTAACCCAATGAACTAGGTACTATCATTACACCCATTTTACATATGAAGACTTAGGGGCCCAGGGAAGTTAAGTAACTTCTCCAAAGTCAAACAACCCAGCTAGGACATGGCTATGTCATTTGAGTCAGGATTCAGGTGCAGGCATTATGGTTCCAGAGTCTATGCTCTTGATCCCTGTGCTCTTCTGACCCTGTAAGGACATTACGTATGTTGGGACCATCTTTCTAGGGATACAGGAACTGGGTACAAGTCTAACTGGGTGGATCTGCACTTCGTTAAATATGTTTAAAACAAGTCTAGGACTCCTTAGAGTAGAAATGAGGATATATCACAAAAAAGTAAATGCAGTTCAAGAAAGCTGTCAATGGAGTGAGCAAGTTGTTAGGTTGTAAGGTCAACTTCTACCCACTCTGCAGGGGGTACCACTTCCTTATTCACTCATTGTCTCCTGGAGTCCCAGTTACTTAGCTCTTTTGGGTTTTGTCCCCCCAAATATACTAGACAATATGTAATTGCACACTATCACATGATAACAAAAAATAAAATAGCATTTTATATTGAAGAAATAGATCTGAATTGGCACTTCTAGACATTTCTCAAATAATCTCTTATGACTTGATCTTTGAAACCATGGGATTTATATGAGCTAAATCTCTGAGAAACCAGTCTGACACTTTCCTGTGCTTCACTTCCTAAAGTTTCTAACTCCCATCTTGCAAAACTCCACTGAAATTGGCCTCTACCCCTTCTCAGTCTTCTCACCTTAGGTCACTCCCAGGCTGTTTAAGAGTGACCAGCGTCACCTCTTTGCCTTGGCGGACCACTTTCTGACCCATGTTTTCTTCCTCGGTACTTCCAAGTGAGTCCAACATTCTGAGGTTACCTTCTCCCTCTTTTTCCTCTCCCACTCCCAGCGCAGCTCAGGAAATCTATTTCTTCTATACACATCTTCAGTAATTCTTGTTATCTTTTTGTTCTTTGCCCCATTTCCACAGGAAAATCTCTCCCATGGACATTCTTCCTTCTCTCTATGAACCAACCAACCAGCCAACCAGATTTTTGTTTCTCTTGTTCCCTGCTGTATCCCCAGAGCCTAGAGCAGTGCCTATCACTTAGCAGACATGCAATACTCATCTGTTCAATTAATGAAAGGACTGAGGGAGACCAAAGTCATGACTTGTAAATTGAATAAAAAGTGTCTTTGATACAACTATCTCAAGCAAGACGAAAACCATGATTTTTAAAATTTCTTAGAACACTTTTTAAATTAATTTTCAGTATCTTTTTCCTGAATATAAAATAATAATGTTTATTGTAGAAAATTTCAAAAATATGGCAAGCTGTTTAAAGAGAAGCAGATTAAAACAAAAAAACAAACAAAAGCAAAACAAAACACAAAACGAATGCCATTTATTCTTCCATTGTCCCTGTTGGAATCTTCATGAGAGTATTCTTCTACCTCCTCGTCGTCTTAGTTAAATTTGTTTTCCTTCGACAATTAGCATTCAATGTATGTTTATAAAAGCTGCTTCCTTATTCAGTTGTGTTGCTTTTCTGGCTATTTAAGAGTCACCAGCATTACAACGGTACTCAGCTCTTATTCATTGTAATGTACAGAATTTTAGATATATTCTGGACAAACTAGGCTCTTATGAACTAACCTAGAAATCTAAGTGCTCCTTGTAACCTTGTTTCCATGGGGAAATGCATTTCAAATAACCAGCTGACACACAGCTGTACAAGCTGTTTGTACACCAGGGACTGCCTGGAACGTCGTGAGCCCATGACTTTTATTTGCCACATGATACGCAGCAACAAAGCAGTTAAATGAGGTTTTCGCTCCCATGTAACCACCCTTTTCCCAAACACAGATGTTTCAAGGTTTCTGTGAGCTGATGGAAGAATGGAAATGCTCCAACCAAAAAACCACGATAAATCAACAAGGTGAAATAACCATTAAACTTCTTAAGAGTTTGGTGCATTAATCCAACCAAAGAAAATTTTATGGGGCAATAAGCAGAAACAAATTTTTATGTAAAGCTTTTCTGGTTCAAGGCATAAATCTAAGAAAGAATGCTCAGAACTTACAGGTGCCAAGTAGCACAAAAATTGGCCTAAGGGCAGTCCAACTATAACATAGAAGAAACAGAGAGTGGAGACAAACTGCAAATTTCTCATTATAAATTACTATCTAACTATACCAAGCACAACAAATTAAAAATAGGAAGTTATTTTGATGAAGATCAGTGTGGACCGCTCAGAAAAAATCTATATTACCTTAAAAGCAGCTTAACTGTTCTAACAGAAAATTTGCAAAACAGCTACCAGAACTGACTTAAATAACTGTACAAGATAAATTTTGTGTATTTCTCTATTGGTGACATAAAAAGAATAGACAATAAAAAAGAACATCAGGTATCAAAATAATGTCTTTGGCAAAATGAAATATAGACAAAAGAAGGATAAAAAGGAAGTAGTGCTAGAGCAATCGATACGTTTGTTATGTGTTTCCAGAAACCTGACATTAAGGTGATGCACTCACATCTCTTTGAGGAGCCACACTCTGCTATGACAACAAAGACAAAAGATGTCTAGAGAAGTTAAAGAATTACAGTAAAACCTGTGAAAGCTGGAGCCTGTGTAAGGTGGAAACCTGTCAGAGAAGGAAACTAAAATATTTTCCACTGAAACGAGTGACAGAAAAGTGGTCAGACTGTACCCTGTCAAAGATGGGATACTAGCAAGACTTAGGAAAACAAGGCAGTCCTGTCGAGTTCTGGTTCTCACAGGTTTCACTGTATATAGATTACCTTGCTGAGATTTTGTGTAGGATCCACAAACTTCTAAAAGATTAAAAGTAACAAAACGTGGTCTGTGAAATAGAAACCTAGAAAAAAACAAGGAACATCTGGAAATAATGGAAAACAGAATGCCAAAATGGAGGCTGTTCCAAACTTAGGTTGAGAATTTAGATGCAGGCCTACTTGCCTAGACCCACAATTTAATCTGTGGTGGTCGCTGCTGTTCATGACAGTGACTGGGTGTAGGGAAATACCTTTACCTTGAAGGAGTGACACACAGAGTACTCCTTGGGGCTTAAACTATGATGTCTGTCTGCATTCATTTATGTTGCAGCTTTAAGATATAATAGAGAACAAGCTCAAGACAATGGCACTGGCAGCTTTTCTGGCATGACTATCTTTTGTTGGAGAAATCACATACTGGATTTGGTTGTAGAGAGC
This sequence comes from Dugong dugon, assembly GCA_030035585.1. Classification (NCBI taxonomy): domain Eukaryota; kingdom Metazoa; phylum Chordata; class Mammalia; order Sirenia; family Dugongidae; genus Dugong; species Dugong dugon. The sequence goes on along the minus strand of CM057460.1, from coordinate 85,552,760 downwards.
TGGAGAAAACACCTAGTCCTAGGTGGCTTATAAGGCTTACACAGAGATACAGCACCCTACACCAAATTTGGCAAGACCAATGATTTATTCATTGCAAATACCTTTTTTAAACAACATTAATGACAACTATACATGTAGATTCACTGGATGGAAAACACAGGAATCAAAAGGACTACATTTGTGGAAAGAAACGATGGAAAAGCTCAATATCATCAGTCAGAACAAGGGCAGGGGCCAACTGTGCAACAGTTGATCAGATCAATTGATCAAATGCAAGTTTAAGTTGAAGCAGCAGAAAATTAAAACATGTCCACAAGAACCAAAATATGAACTTGAGTATATTCCACCTGAATTTAGAGACCATCTCAAGAATAGATTTGACGCACTGAACACTAATGACCGAAGAACAGACGAGTTGTGGGAAAACATCAAGGACATCATACATGAAAAAAGAAAAAGGTCATTAAAAAGATAAGAAAGAAGGAAAAGACCAAAATGGATGTCAGAAGAGACTCTGAAACTTGCCCTTGAACGAAGAGTAGTTAAAGCGAAAGAAAGAAATGATGAAGAAAAAGAACTGAACAGAAGACTTCAAAGGGTGGCTCGAGAAGATAAAGTATTATAATGAAATGTGCAAAGACCTAGAGTTAAAGAACCACAAGAGAACACACTCAGCATTTCTCAAGCTGAAAGAACTGAAGAAAAAAATTCAAGCCTCCAGTTGCAATTTTGAAGGAGTCTATGGACAAAACGGAGTCCTGGTGGTGAAGTGGTTAACAGCTCAGGCCGCTAACCAAAAGGTTGGCAGTTTGAATCCACCAGCTGCTCCTTGGAAATCCTATGAGGCAGTTCTACCCTGTCCTATAGGGTCAACATGAGTCAGAATCGACTCAATGACAGACAACAATAACAACAACATGATCAAAATATTGAACAACAAAGGAAACATCAAAAGAAGATGGAAGGAATACACAGAATCACTGTACCAAAAACAATTGATCAATGATCAACCGTTTCAAGAGGCAGCATATGAATAAAAGCCAATGATATTGGAGGAAGAAGTCCAAGCTGCTCTGAAGGCATTGGCAAAAAACAAGGCTCCAGGAATTGACAGAATACCAAGTGGGATGTTTCAATAAACAGATGCAGCACTGGAGGTGCTCACTTGTCTATGCCAAGTAATTTGGAAGACAGATGCCTGGCCAACGAACTGGAAGAGATCCATATTTGTGCCCAATCCAAAGAAAGGTGATCCAACAGAATGTGGAAATTATTGAAAAATATCATTAATGTCACACTTAAGTAAAATTTTGCTGAAGATAACTGAAAAACGGTTGCAGCAGTACATCGACAGCAAACTGCCAGAAATTCAAGCCAGATTCAGAAGCGGACATGGAACAAGGGATATCATTGCTGAGGTCAGATGGATCTTGGCTAAAAGCAGAGAATACTAGAAAGATGTTTACCTGTGTTTTATTGACTATGCAAAGGCATTCGACTGTGTGGATCATAACAAATTAGGGATAACATTGAGAAGTTGGGAATTCCAGAACACTTAATTGTGCTCAAGAGGAGCCTGTACAAAGAACAATAGGCAGTTGTTCAAACATAACAAGGGGATACTATGTGGTTTAAAATCAGGAAAGGTGTGTGTCAGGGTTGTATCTTTTCACCATACTTATTCAATCTGTATGCTGAGCAAATAACCCCAGAAGCTGGACTATATGAAGAAGAATGAGGCATCAGCATTGGTGGAAGACTCACTGACAACCTGCGATATGCAGACGACATAACCTTACTTGCTGAAAGTGAAGAGGACTTGAAGCACTTACTGATGAAGATCAAACACTACAGCCTTCAGTATGGATTATAAAGAAAACAAAAATCCTCACAACTGGACCAATAAGCAATATCACGATAAATGGAGAAAAGATTGAAGTTGTCAAGGATTTTATTTTACTTGGATCCACAATCAGCACCCACGCAAGCAGCAGTCAAGAAATCAAACGACGTATTGCATTAGGCAAATCTGCTGCAAAAGACCTCTTTAAGATGTTAAAGATGTCAAAGATGTCATTTTGAGGACTAAGGTATGCCTGACCAAAGCCATGGTATTTTCAATCACCTCACATGCATGGGAAAGCTGGAAAATGAATAAGGAAGACAGAAGAAGAACTGATGCCTTTGAATCATGGTGTTGTCAAAGAATGTTGAGTTTACCATGGACTGCCAGAAGAATGAACAAATCTGTCTTGGAACAAGTACAGCCAGAATGCTCCTGAGAAATGAGGATGGCAAGACTTCATCTCACATACTTTGGACATGTTATCAGGAGGGATCCATCCGTTCCTGGAGAAGGACGTCATACTTGGTAAGGTGGAGGGTCAGCGAAAGAAAGGAAGACCCTTGACGAGATGGACTGACACAGGGACTGCAACGATGGGCTCAAATATAGCAAAGATTGTAAGGATGGCACGGGACCAGGCGGTGTTTTGTTCTGCTGAACATGGGGTCACTATGAGTCAGAATCAATTTGACAGCACCTAACAACAACAACAACACACCATATAGCCACAGGGAGCTAACAGCTTAGTTCAGTGTATACACTAAACAGGAATTCTTTCATTAGGTTAGCATTGCACTTTACTGTTGTTGTTAGTTGCTGTCGAGTTGGCTCTAACTCATGGAAGAGACCTTATGTATAACATAATGAAACGTTGCTCGGTTCTGTGCCCTCTTCCTGATCGTTGGTATGTTTAAGTCCACTGTTGCCACTGTTGTGTCAATCCTCTCTTTGAGGGTTTCCTTTGTTTTCATTGACCCTCTACCAAGCATGATGCTCTTTTCTAGTGATTGGTCTCTCCTGGTGACATGCCAAAGTAGGTGAACCAAAGTCTCATCATCCTTGCTTCTAAGGTGTATCGTGGTTGTCTTTCTTCTAAGAATGATTTGTTTGTTCTTTTGGCAGTCCATGGTATATTTAATATTTTTCTCAAACACCGCAATACAAGTATATCAATTATTCTTCTGTTTTCCTTTTTTACTAGGGTTGTCAAATTAAGTAAAACTTCCAAATTCCTTTGACTTCCATTGTAGTTTTTTAAAGAACTGGTAAATCCAAGGCCACCTAGGGTATCCATAACAATAAAACTCCTTGTGAAACAAGCAAAGTGAACACATTTTGGACAAATTTATCCATACATGTTGTATTAGAATGTTTTTGGCGAGACCAAACCCACTGCCAATGAGTTGATTCTGACTCATAGTGACCTTATAGGACAGAGTAGAACTGCCCATAGGGTTTCCAAGGCTGTAATCTTTACAGAAGCAGACTGCCATATCCTTCTCCTGCAGAGCAGCTGGTGGGTTCAAACTGCTGACCTTTTGGTTTGCAGCCAAGCTGTTAACCACTGCACCACCAGGGCTCTTTTTGGCCACAAGCAACAGTAAAATCAGACATGTGGCTTAAACTATAAGGACAATAATAGTTCACTAATAAGTCCAAGTAAGCTGTCCCAAGGTTGGTTTGGTGGATCAATTATGTCATCAAGGACATCAGATCTTACTGTTCTTGGCTCCGTTGCTCTCAGCACCTTGGTATTTATCCTCAGGATTGTTACTTCATGGTCACAGTTCCAGGCATCACATTTTTTACATTGCAGCTTTCAAAGCTCAAAGTGGAGAGACGGGGACAAAAAAGGCTTTCTCCTTGCGTGTCTTTCTGATCAAAGAACAAAAATTTCCCATGAATTCTCCAGCAGACTTCCCCTTAAATCGCATTGCCCAGGACAAAGGTTCATGCCCACCCCTAGAGTAAATACTGTCAAAGGGGAACTGAGTTGAAGGTGAAATAACCTTGCTTGCTGATGTAAAGAGGACTTGAAGCACTTACTGATGAAGATCAAAGATTACAACCTTCAGTATGGATTGCACCTCAACATAAAGAAAACACAAATCCTCAAAACTGGACCAAAAGCAACATCATGATAAATAGAGGAAATATTAAAGTTGTCAAGGATTTCAGTTTACTTGGATCCACAATAAACACCCATGGAAGCAGCAGTCAAGAAATCAAATGATGTATTGCACTGGGCAAATCTGCCGCGAAAGACCTCATTGAAGTGTTAAAAAGAAAAGCTGTCACTTTAAGGACTAAGGTGTGCCTGACCCAAGCCATTGTATTTTCAATTGCCTCATATGTATGGGAAAGCTGGATAATGACTAAGGAAGACTGAAGAAGAATTGATGCCTTTGAATTATGGTATAGTTGGTGAAGAATATTGAATATACCATGGACTGCCAGAAGAACGAACTTGTTTGTCTTGGAAAAAGTACAGCCAGAATGCTCCTCAGAAGTGAGGATGGCGAGACTTTGTCTCATGTACTTTGGACATGTTATCAAGAGGGACCAGTCCCTGGAGAAGGACATCATGCTTGCTAACACAGATGGTCAGCAAAACAGAGGAAGGCCCTCAACAAGATGAACTGACACAGTGGCTGCAACTATAGGCTCAAACATAGCAAAGATTGTGAGGATGGCACAGGACCAGGCACTGTTTCATTCTGTTGGACACAGGGTCGCTGAGTCAGAGCCTTGATGGCACCTAACAATGACAGACCAATTACTTTTAAAAGGGAATTGAGTTGCTATTATTGGCTTAGAATAATCAAAATATTAGAATAAATTTGAGATTTAGTTATCAAAGAAGGAAGAGAAAATTGTATAAATGTGGCCTTTGGGAATGGGCAAATAGGGAAATAAGATGCCTTAACAAAATGATATTTAGATTACATAAATGTTTATGATGCTATAGTTATTTGGATGGAAAAATGCAACAGTCAGGATAGGTTAAGTAAAGCTGCAGGAACAAACAACTCCAAGTAAACAGAGGTTTACTTGCTGCTCACACTACATGTCTACTGTGGCTCAGTTGCAGCTTCATAGACCCAGGCTCGCAGAGCAGCTCTTATCCAGGGTATTTCAGGTCTTGTAGCAGAGGAATAAAAGACATGACAAAATATATGCTAGCTCTTAACGTTTCTGCTCAAAAGGACACGTCTCTTCTGCTCTCAATTAATTGTCCAAAAAGCTCTGGTGGCACAGTGGTTAAGCGCTTGGGAGAAAGACGTGGCAGTCTGTTTCCATAAAGATTACAGCCTTAGAAACCTATGGGGCAGTTCTTCCCTGTCCTACAGGGTTAGTACAAGCCGGACTTGGCTCGGCGGCAATGGTAAGTACGACAGTCAGGGAGATATAATCCTCCTGCAGGGAGGGGGACTCAGTGAAGAGCAGCAAATATTTTGAATGATAATACAATCTACCAAAAAGAAGCATGTGTCATTTAGCCATTCTTCACGTCAACACGGTCATGCACATTTGTGAACCCACACTAAAGCTTTTGTGACACTTCAGTCTTGCTTGAGTTTTTCTGTTGCCATTAACAGCACAGCAACCAGGCCTTACCATTTATCCTGTTATGATAAGCCTCCTGAAGAACAAGGTAAATGAAGAATAGAATTTGTTCTTTCCCTATGAAATTAAAAATATTTTTTGACAGAATAATCCAGGTAATAATACTAAAAACAATTTAAAACAGCCATGAAAAGCCCATTTCCTGACCTCCACTCCTCCCCCACCTTAGCTTTAAACCCTTCTAAGAGCAGAGAAGACTTTCAACTGTACTCTCAGCCCCGCATATTCTCTTTTTCATCTAGATTTAAGCTGACACAGCCACAATAGCCTCATCGTTCACAGTTCAGATACAGCCTAGTTGAAAAAAACACAGTGTTTTATTGTTGAGAACTAGTTAAAACTGGGGGCAAACCCCACACCTTCTAAAGCTCTATTCTGGTCCTCCCAGGAGGAAGCCTCGTGATGTCCTTGTGAAGCATCGCTCTCCCAGAGCATTCTTTCTTCACATACCACTCTTGTATCCTCAGGATGGGAACAGGGACAATTATATAACTATCTGTGCTTTCCCTGCAATTAATTATGGGAGGAAACATTGCTTTTCTTGTTGCCTAGGGCTTTGCAGAAACATTTGAAGCAAGCTTTTTTGCACTTACAGCTTAACTTATTTTGTGATTAATAAAATCTTATGCCAACATACTACACAGAAATCATATATGACTTACTTGAAATAGCTATTAGATTAACTTCTTTATTCTTCAAAGAACTCAAAATGAACTTGAATGGGGTAGTACACAAAGAAATCTTTTTCTAGCATTTCTAAATCAAGACTTGTGTATACGCGTTATTGCCTATGTCAGTTTAAACTGACATAGGTGATAAGGTGTCAAGAAATGATCTCATTATTTTTGTTCGTTTTCTTTTTAATTTGCATTCAGTCAAAGTCCCCTTTTTTGGTGTAGAGTTCTAGGTGCTTCAATACATGGGTAAGTTTCTGTCGCCACAAACACGATCAGGATACAGAAACCCCAAAAGTTCACTTATATATCATCCACCTAACCCTAACCTTAGGCAACCATGATCTGTTCCCCTTCCCTACAGTTTGCCTTTTCTAGAATGTCATATAAATGGAATCATAGAGTATGTAACCTTTTGAGACTGGCTTCTTTCACTCAGCGTAATACATTTAAGATTCATCATGTTGTTATGTGTATCAATATTTGATTCCTTCTAATTGCTGAAAATATTCCATTGTACAGAGGTACCACAGTTTGTTAATCCAGTCACCTGTTAAAAGACATTTGAGTCATTTCCAGTTACAGGTCATTATGGTCATTATTCCTTCCATCTTCTTTTGATGCTTCCTGCATTGTTTAATATTTTCCCTGTAGAATCCTTCACTACTGCATCTCGAGGCTTGAATTTTTTCTTCAGTTCTTTCAGTTTGAGAAATGTCGAGTGTGTTCTTCCCTTTGGTTTTCTATCTCCAGGTCTTTGCACATTTCACTATGATTTATTTTACTTTGTCTTCTCGAGCCACCCTTTGATATCTGTTCAGCTCTTTTACTTCATCTTTTCTTCCTTTCACTTTAGCTACTCTACATTCAAGAGCAACTTTCAGAGTCTCTTCTGACATCCATTTTGGTCTTTTCTTTCTTTTTAATGACCTCTTGCTCTCTTCATGTATGATGTTATCGATGTCATTTGACAACTCATCAAGTCTTCAGTCATTAGTGTTCAATGTGTCAAATCTATTCTTGAGATGGTCTCTGAATTCAGGTGGGATATTCTCAAGGTCATACTTTGGCTCTCGTGAACTTGTTCTAATTTTCTTCAGTTTCAACTTGAACTTGCATATAAGCAATTGATGGTCTGTTCCACAGTCGGCCCCTGGCCTTCTTCTGACTGATGATATTGAGCTTTTCTATCATCTCTTTCCACATTTGGAGTGGATTTGATTTCTGTGTATTCCATCTGATGAGGTCCATGTGTATAGTTGCCGTTTATGTTGTTGAAAAAGGTATTTGCAATGAATAAGCCATTGGTCTTGCAAAATTCTATCATGTAATCTCTGGCATTGTTTCTATCACCAAGGCCATATTTTCCAACTACCAACCCTTCTTTGTGTCCAACTTGACAGAAAGGAATTCCTTCCAACCAGACAGAAGGGATACACAGAGTCACTGCACCAAAAAGAGTTGGTCAATGCTTAACCATTTCAGGAGGTAGCATATGATCAAGAACCAATGGTATTGAAGGAAGAGGTTCAAGCTGCACTGAAGGCATTGGCAAAAAACAAGGCTACAAGAATTGACGGAATACCAGTTGAGATGTTTCAACAAACGGATACAGTGCTGGAAGTACTCACTCATCTATGGCAAGAAATTTGGAAGACAGCTACCTAGCCCACTGACTGGAAGAGATCCATATTTGTACCCATTCCAAAGAAAGGAGATCCAACAGAATGTGGAAATTATAGAACAATATCATTAATATCACACAGAAGTAAATTTTGCTGAAGATCATTCAAAAGCGATTATAACAATACATAGACAGGAAACTGCCAGAAATTCAAGCTGGATTCAGAAGAGGATGTGGAACAAGGGATATCATTTTTTTTGCAGGGGGAGGGTAGTAAAGTTTGTAGTGGTACCTCATTGTGGTTTTAACTTGCATTTCTCTAATGACTAATGATGATGTGCATCTTTTCCTGTTCAAATCTGTTGGCCATTTTTTTATTGGGTTGTTTACTTCCTTGTTGAGTTTTGAGAATTCTTTATATATGATGGTTACAATCCCTTTGCTGGATATTTGATTTGTAAACATTTTTTCCCAGTCTGTAGTTTATCTTTTCATTCTCTTAACAGTGTATTTTGCAGAGCAAACATTTTTTATTTTGATGAAGAGTAATTTAACAACATTTTTATTGTTGTATAAGACAAAACTGGCCAATTTAAAATTTTTCACATGAACAATTTAGTGACATAAATTACGTTAATCATGTTGTGTAACTATAACCGATAAGTGCTTTTTTTTTTTTTTTTTTTTTTTAATGGATTGCTCTTTTGCTGTCGTATCTAAGGACTCTTTGCCTACTCCAAGGTCATGAAGATTTTCTCCTATGTTTTCTTCTAGTAATTTTATAGTTTTATGTTTTAAACTTAAGCCCATTGTCCATTTTGAGCTCATTTTTTAATAAGAAGTGAAGGATAGGCCAAGGTTTTTGTTTTTTTGTTTTTTTTTTTGCCTATGAATTTGAAGGACCCTGGTGGGGCAGTGGTTAAGTACTTGGCAGCTAACTAAAAGATTGGTGATTCAAACCCACCAGCCACTCTGTAGGAGAAAGATGTGGCAGTTTGCTTCTGTAAAGGTTACAGATTAAGAAACCCTATGGGACAGTTCTACTCTGTTCTGTAGGATTGCTATGAGTCTGAATCAACTTGACACCAATGAGGAAGAACGTCTAGATGTTCCAATATAATTTGTTGAAAAGACTCTGCTCTCTCCAATGAATTGCCTTTTTCCTTTCTCAAAAATCAATTGGCCATATTTGTGTGGGTTTATTTCTGAACTTTATTATATTTCATTAATCTATCTGGTTGTCCTTTTGTCAATGTCACACTGTCTTGATTACTGTACCTTTAGGGTAAGTCTTAAAATAGGGTGGATGAGTCTTCCAACTTTGTTTTTATTTTCCAAAATTGTCCTGGCTATTCTGGGACCTTTGCATTTCCATATAAACTTTAGAATATCTTGTCTATATCTTCAAAAAACCTTGCTTAGATTTGGGTTAGAAACTGTTAAAAGTACAGATCAATTTGGGAGAAATGAAATCTTAACTGTATTCAATCTTTTGATCCATGAACACAGTATCTCTTCATGTATGTAGGTCTTTGATTTCTTTAATCACTATTCCTAGTTTTCAGCGTAAAGATTCTGCAGATGTTTTGTTAGATTTTCAAAAGAAATTTTCAAATTGTATTTCTTTTTAAAATTGGTTTTCAACTGCTCATTGCTAGTATATAGCAATGTGATTGATTTTTATATGTTGGCCTTGTATCCTGCATGCTAACTATATTAAGCTAATTCTAGGATCTTTATTGTAGATTCCTTTGAATTGTCTACATAGATAATCATATTGCTTGTGAATAAAGTTTTGTTTTCTCCTTTTCAACCTATATGCCTCTAATTTCTGTTTCTTACCTTATTACACTGGCTAAGACTTCCAGATTGATGGTAAATGGAAATGATGAGAGCAAACATTCTTGCCTTCTTCCCAATCTCAGGCAAAAACATTCACTGTTTCACCATTAAGAATGATGTTATGGGCACAGTTACGGAGGCTTCCTAGACATATCCAAATAACTTGTGGGATTGTTTTACTGGGTTGAAAGGCTTGGGACCATAGTCTTTGGGGACAGCTTAGTCAATTGACATAACATAGTTCACAAAGATAATGTTCTACATCCTATTTTGGTGAGTAGCATCTGGGGTATTAAAAGCTTGTGAGTGGCTGTCTAAGATACAAATATCATCTCTACTGGTATGGAGCAAAAAAGAATGAAGGAAATAAAAGAATCAAAAAAGAAACTAGTCCGTGGGACTAATAGCTCACACAGACCACAGCCTCTTGTAACTTGAGACCAGAAGAACTAGATGGTGCCCGGCTATCATTACCAATCGTTCTGACCAGGGACACAATAAAAGGATAGAATGGGAGAAAAACATAGAACAAAATCCAAGTTCCTAAAAGAGGCCAGACCTTCTGGACTGATACGACTAGAGGAACTCCCAAGACTATCACCCTAAGATACCCTTTGAACTTGGAATTGAAGCTATTTCTGCAGGTCATCTTTCAGCCAAACAATAGATTGGCTTATAAAATAAACTATCACCCATGAGTAATGTCCTCCTTTAAACAATTAACTATATGAGACCAAGTGGTCAACATTTATCCAAAAGCAAAGATGAGAAGGCAATGAGGCGAAGGGAAGCCAGAACAAACAGAATGGAAATACAAGAATGCTGACGCATTGTAAGAATTGTAACCAATGGCACAGAACAATCTGTATCAAAACTGTTAAATGGGAACCTAATTTGCTATGTAAACTTTCACTTAAAATATAATACTTAAACAACAAAAAAAGAATGATGTTAGCTGTCAGTTTTTTGTAGCTGCCCTTTGTCAGTTAAGAAAGTTCTTTTCTATGTCTAGTTTACTGAGAGGTTTTTTTTTTTTTTTTTAAAAATCAGTAATGGATGTTGAAGGGGAGGGGTGGAGATGGAAAAACACTAAATAGACAATGGATAAGTGGTGACTTTGGTGAAGGATAGAACAGTACACAGTGCTGGGGGAAGCCAGCGCAACTTGTCCAAGGTCGGGTCATGAACGCTCCAAAGACAGATCCAAACTCCCGGAGGGAGCAAATTGCTGTGCTGGAGGCTGTGGGGACCATGGTCTCCGGGAACATCTAGCTCAATTGGCATAACATAATTTATAAAGAAAATGTTCTACATTCTACTTTGGTGAGTAGCGTCTGGGGTCTTAAAAGCTTGTGAGTGGCCATCTAAGAGACTCTGATGGTCTAACCCCGTCGGGAGCAAGGGAGAATGAAGAAAACCAAGGACAAAAGGGAAAGATCAGTCCAAAGGACTAATGGACCACAACTACCACAGCCTCCACCAGACTGAGTACAGCACAACAGGATGGTGCCTGGCTACCACCCCCTACTGGAAAAAAATGTAGAACAAAATTCTAACTCACAAAAAAAGACCAGACTTACTGGTCTGACAGAGACTGGAGAAACCTCAAGAGTATGGCCCCCAGACACCCTTTTAGCTCAGTAATGAAGTCACTCCTGAGGTTCACCCTTCAGCCAAAGATTAGACAGGCCCATAAAACAAAACAAGACTAAAGGGGGCACACCAGCCCAGGGGCAAGGACTAAAAGGCAGGAGGGGACAGGAAAGCCAGTAATAGGGAACCCAAGGTGGAGAAGGGAGTGTTGACATGTTGTGGGGTTCATAACCAATGTCACAAACAATGTGTACTGATTGTTTAATGAGAAGCTAGTGTGTTCTGTAAACCTTAATCTAAAGCACAATAATAAAATATGTAGTCAGTAGGCCTTCTACTGAAATGAGGCTTTCTATGAAACACATAAAGATCAATATCCTAGGCATTAGCAAGGTGAAATGGGCTGGTATTGGCCACTAGATCTGCTATGCTGGGAATGACAAAAAAAAAAAAAAGAATGGATGTTGAATTTTGTCAAATGTATTTTCTGCATCTATTGATCATGTGGTCTTTATACTTTAGTCTGTTAATATGGAGGATTACAGTGATTGATTTTCAAATGTGGAACCAGCCTTTCATTCCTGGGATAAACCCCATTTGGTCTTGATGCATTTTTCATTTTATATATTGATGGGTTCAATTTGCTATTATTTTGTTGAGAATTTTTGTGTCTATGTTCAAAGTCTTGTCTTTGAAATGTCCATCTCTGATTTTGCTGTTGGGATAATGCTGTCTCATAAAATGAGTTGGGAAACATTATTTCCTCTTCTATTTTCTGGACTAGATTATATGAAATTTTTTTATTTCTTCTTAAATGTCTGGAAGAATTTGCCAGTGAAATAATCTATGCCTATTTTCCTTGTTGGAAGATTTTTAACTACAAGTTCAACTCCTTTAATGGATGGAGAACTACTCAGGTTACCTATTTTTTCTTTTGAGAGATTAAGCAGTTTGTCTTTCAAGGAAATGGTCCATTTTATCTAAGTTGTTGAATGCATATACATAAACTTGGTCATAATATTCCCTTATCCCTTTAATGTTTGTGTGGTCTGTAACATTATTGAGTTTTTTATTGCTGATATTGATATTTTATGCCTTCTCTCTCTCTCTGTTTTTTGGTCAGTCTGGCTAGAGGTTTTTTGATTTTACTGATATTTTAAAAGAATCAGCTTTTGGTTTCATCAATTTTCTGTTTCCTTCCTTTTGCTTGCTTTGGTTTATTTTGTCCTTTTTTTTCTAGTTTCTCAAGGTAAAAGCTTAGATTGTTGATTTGAGACATTTCTTCTTTTCTATTCCAAGTATTTAATGGTATAAATTCCCCATAGGTACTACTTGAGCTGTATCCCACAAATTTTGATAGGTTGTATTTTCATTTTCATTTACTTCAAAATATTTTCAAATTTCTCTTGAGTCTTCATCTTTGGCCCATGGTTTATTTAGAAGTATACTGTTTAATATCCATGTATCTTAGAAATTTTCTAGATCTCTGTTACTGATTTTTAGTTTAATTCCACTACAGTGAAAGAATATATTTTGTGTCATTTAAATTTTTAAAAAATTTGTTAAGATTTGTTTTGTGACTGAGAATACGGTCTATCTTGGTCAATATTATGTTGTTGCTCTATACCGTTGAGTCAATTCCAACTCACAGTGACCCTACAGGACAGAGTAGAACTGCTCTATAGTTTCCTAGAGTGAAATCTTTATGGGAGCAGATCACTAGGTCTTTTCTCCTGTGGAGTGGTTGGTGGGTTAGAATCACCTACGTTTCAATTAGCAGCCAAGCACTTAACCATTGCACCACCAAGGTTCCTTGGTAAATATTATATATGCCCTTAAAAAGAATGAACATTCTGTTGTTTTGTGGTAGAGTGTTCTATAAATGTCAATTACATCAAGTTGATTGATGGTGTTGTTCAGGCCTTCTATATACTTACTGATTTTCTGTCTACTTGTTCTACTGATTACTGAGAGAAATGTTGAAGTTTCCATCTATGATTGTGGATTTATCTATTTATCCTTGAAGTTCTATCAGTTTTTGTTTTTATATTTTCAAGCTTTGTTGTTAGTTGCATACATATTCAAAATTATGTCTTATTTAATTGACCATTTTATTATTAGGTAATTTCCTTCTTTTTCCTTGGTAATTTTCCTTATTCTGAAGTCTGACTTACATGGCCACACCAGCTTTCTTTTGATTAGTCTTTGCATGGTATATTTTTTCCATCCTTTTACCTTTAATCTACTTACATCATTATATTCTTAGAGATAACATACAGTTGGGTCTTGTTTTTTTAACCAAAATGACAATTTCTGTCTTTTAATTGGTGTTTCCAGAAAATTTACATTTAGTGTAATTATTGATATGGTTGGGTCTATAATTTTCTGTTTGTGCCGTTTTTTTCCTTTTCTGTCTCATTTTGAATTATTTGAATATCTTTTTGTTTTCTATTTTCTCTCTTGGATTTTTGACCATATATTTTGTATACTATTTTTTTATGATTGCTCTAGGGATTACAATGTACATATTTTACTTCTACAGTGTACATGGAATCAATATTTTATCCCTCTAAATTAAATGCAGAACACTTGCAACTATATAGGTCTCTTCACATTTTACAATTTATGTTGTAGTTGTCATATGATTTGCATCTACATACACCAAAAATCCTACCATTCAATGTTATAATGTTTACTTGCAACAAGTACCCATATTTTAAAGAATGTAACAGGAGGAAAAAAAGGTATTATATTTACCCATATGGTTGCATTTCTGTTGTTCTTCCTTTACTCCTGAAAATCCATTTCCCTTCCATGTAAAGAATTTCCTTCAACATTTCTTTTACAGCAGGTCTATTGCCAACAAATTGTCTTAGTTTCCTTTCATTGGAGAGTGTGTTTGTTTTGCCTTCATTCTAGCAGAATATTTTCAATGAATACAGAATTGTGGGTTGATATTTCTTTTCTTTCAGCACTTTAAAAATGTTGTTCCACTGCTTTCTGGCCTCCATGACTTCTGATGAGAAATCCAGTCATTTGAATCATTTTGTCTTGATATGTTATGTGGCATTTTTTTCTGTTTCAAGACTTCTTCTTTATCTTTGATTTTCAGCAGTTTGATTATGAAGCATCTGGACAGTTTTTTGTATGTTTGTTTTAGTCCATCTTGTTTGGGTTTGCTGAGTTTCTTGAATCTTTATATTCATTCCTTTTGCCAAATTTGTTAGGTTTTCAGCCTTTATTTCAATATTTATTCTGCACCAATATCTTTCTCCTATTCTTCTGTGACTCCAAAGACATGAATGCTAAACCTTTAAATACTGCCCCCACAGTTATCCAAGGCTCTGCTCTTTTTTTTTTTTCCAATCCTTTTTCTCTCCATTATTGATTTTGGATAACATATATTGATCTTGATATTGATCTTTAAGGTAACTGATTCATTTCTCTGTCATCTCCACTCTACAATTGAGCTCCTCCAGTGAAGTTTTTATTTGAATTATTGTAGTTCTCAGTTCTTACATATTCATTTGGTTCTTTTTTATAGATTCTGTTTTTCTGCAGAGAATTTCTATCTTTCCATTCGTTTCAAAAGTGTCCCCTCTTACTTCTTGGACCTTGGCTATACTAGGTGCTTTAATGTCATTATCTGGTAAATCCAACAGCTGGTTCATCTCAGGGTTGACTATTTTCTTGCCAATGCTTGAGATTTTGTATACTGAATAATTTTTTATTGTTCTTGAACATTTTTCATATTATATTACAAATACATATGTCCTGTTAAAGTCATTTAGTCAATGTTTGTTATTTTAGCTGAAAATCAACCTGGTTAGGTTTAGGTCATAAGTTCTGACTTGTCTTCAACGAGCTGTAGTTTTAATGTGACTTCAGTTTTCAAAGCCTTTGCAGTGCTATTCAGATCTGCCTCACATGACTATCATCCAGGTGGTCAGTCGTGGATCTGGTGGTGGTTTACACTGTTGCTGGGTCTCAAAGTCTTTGTATGTTGTTTGGGGTCAGTTCCATGCATGTGCAGTTTGAAGCTGAGCCCAGGACTTTATACACACAGTTCTATAGGATCTTTTTCTTAAGTTCCCTCTTTTCAATGAGTTCTCTCACATTCTCCTGCTGCCAAGAGCTTCTTTTCCTGGTTGACTGGCTAAAAAACTAGAACGCCAAGGTTTTACCCCCTACCCCCATACTGTAGTGCACTTCTTATGACTGAGACTAACTCCAGCATGAAGTGTAGAGAGAAAAATGTAAAAGGCGTTCAGCCCACATTCTTTGAACCACAGGAGCCCCTGATATCAGTTCCTATAGTCAGCAAGGAATTTTTTCCCTCAGGTTTTAAGTGCCCATGTACCTACTGTCACTGCTGCTGCTACCACCTCTGTCACCAGAGGAGCGAAGCTTCAGGACTCGGGTTTGACTTGGGGCAGGTTTGGGAGAGAAAAAAAAAAATTCCAAAGAATTTCCCCAACTACATCCATCCTGGGAGCCCTGGTGGTGAAGTGGTTAAGAACTCAGCTGCTAACCAAAAGGTCAGCAGTTTGAATCCACCAACCACTCCTTGGAAACCCTATGGGGCAGTTCTACTCTGTCCTATAGGGTCGCTGTGATTCAGAATGGACTTGATGGCAGCGGGTTTTTGGTTTGTATATCCGTCCTGTAGGGGGCTGGCTTCCTGAATCTGTGACAAGTGAAGGTTTCTCTTAGGACTTAACTCTGCTGGCGCCCTTTGGGCAGTTCTGCCCTTTAGTCTAGGCCAGGAGATATGGGAGGAAGAAAATAACCCAAGAAACTCACTACTGTGTCAGTGGTACTTTGAGTTTTATTTCCCTTCCCAATCTGACTGCTGTTATTTTGTTTTCAGACTTCTAGTTGCTTTAAGTATTCTTTCCAGGGTCTTTAGTTATAGACATTGGGAAAGACGGGGTGGAGTGTGCTTACTCCATCTTAACTGGAAATGAAAGCTTGTATTTTATCTTCTTAGAGGCTTGATACAATTTCTCAAAACCAAGATTAGTTGGGAAAATAAGCAGGGGAGTAATTAGATGCTTTATCATCTATCTTATTACTGTTGGCATTAATATTATAAGCAGTATTAGATACTGTGGATATAAGTAGTATTAGATTCTATTGATATAGTTATCAATATAACTCAGCACAAAAAAATCAGTTATGGTCAATACAGACTGTGAGCTCCTACGACAGAGCTAAGATCTCCTGATCACTGAATTTTCTTCTTTGCTTCTGGTCATCAGAAACTGCTTGTCTTAGTCATCTAGTGCTGCTCTAACAGAAGTACCACAAGTGGATGGCTTTAACAAAGAGAAGTTTATTCTCTCACAGTCCAGTAGGCTACAAGTCCAAATTCAGGATATCAGCTCCAGGAGAAGGCTTTCTCTCTCTGTCAGCTCTGGAGAAAGGTCCTTGTGATGGATCAGTCTTTCCTTGGTCTGGGAGCATCTCAGCACAGGAACCCAGGTCCAAAGGACATGCTCTGCTCCCGGCATTGCTTTCTTCGTGTTATGAGGTTCCCATGTGTCTCTACTCACTTTTCTCTCTTATATCTCAAAAGAGATTGCATTAAGACACTATCTAATCTTGTCAACCTCATCACAGTGATAGAATTTACAACACATAAGGAGATTACAAATAATCTCATCATAGTGATGAGTTTACAACACATAAGGAAATCACATCAGATTATACAATCATACAATACTGGGAATCATGACCCAGCCAAGTTGACAGATATTTTTGGGGGACGCAATTCAATTCCTGACACTGCTATACCTCTTACTTCATTTTTAACTCATAAAATCACAACCTTCACAACAAGTGTACCTCAGAGCTTGGGTACAAAGCTAAATAATCATTAAAATGCATAAGACTACAGAAATTAGCTGAGTGTTTTGAACAAAGAAACATCACTAAGTGCTACTCTACCAAGGAAAGTTAGCAACTACAAAGAGGTAGCAGAGAATCAACAAGGAATTCTCAAACAAGGGCCTTTTCAGAACACACCTTACACAGCCTTCAGAAACAATGTGAATTAGGTACATACTTAAAGAATTCACGAGCAGGAATAGTGATTAACTTTTTATTTTTTTAAATGAGCCAATTCCAAGAAGGATAGCTAAGATTAGGTTTACGGTCAAACATATGCCCAATATTCATAATTTTAAAAAGAGGAAGGATTAGTCTTCCACATAGAAAGAAACAGACAGCATAACTCCCCTCCCAGAAGCCCAGAAATAACAAACAGGGCCAAACAGTGAGAAGGAAATGTCTATAATGAAATCAGGGCAACTACTATTCCACTGAATAGACTCTGAAGAATATTTGTCAAATACAATGAAACTATGACCAAAAAAACTGGAGGATGCTGAGATTGGACCTACATTAGTCTCATCTGAAGCAAAATGCAGCTGTATGGAGAAAGGGGGAAGGTTATGGTGGGCCCCCTCAACAATGCTTACATTAGATATAGGATGACTTAAACCAAACCCAAAAACCAAACCTGTTGCCATCGAGTCAATTCCAACTCATAGCAATCCTATAGGACAGAGTAGAACTGCCCCACAGGGTTTCCAAGGAGTAGCTGGTGAATTTGAACTGCTGACCTTTTGGTTAGCAGCCAAGCTCTTAATCACTGCACCACCAGGGCTACATAATACAACTTACCATACCCATTTGGTTGAGTTGATTCTGACTCATAGTGACCCTACTTAGGGCATGAATAAACACAGCAGTAAATACCCATGTTCACATACAGCCTGTAGGGGAAGCAGGTTTGAAAGATAACCTTTTATACTGTCATTTAAAAAACAACCTTTTCTTGGAATATAATATACATACAAATATGCAAAAGTGGACACACCCATGTAACAAGCATCATACCAGGCAACAGAATATTATCATCACCACAGAAGTCCCTCATGCACTCTACCAATGGAGGTTTCTAACAGCATAGATTGGTTTTGCTTCTTTTTGTAGTTGACATACATGGAACCATACAATATGCACAGTTATGTTTGTCAGCCATGCTATTTTTATTCCCCTCTATATGATTTCCTAACCAGGAAGGAAGGCCAGGAGATGAGGAGCAGAGAACCAGCTCCAGAGCTGCAGAGCAAAGATGACTGAGCAGAAATAAAGAAGATTGGACCTTCTAAACAACAGGCCTGTGAGCTGCAGGGCCTCACACTGACCTGCACTCTGACCAGGATAATTCCTCCAAAGTAGAGGGCCATGAGAAACCTGGGGTTGTTTACCCCCTCCACTTAAACCAAACTAGACACGCTCCCATGATGGAAGATGCTACAGATTTGGTGATCATATGCTCGGTGATGGCATAACTGAAGTGAGTCAGCTGACTTCCTGCTGTCCAACCTTACTGCTCCCTACCTACCTCTCCTGAAAGTAATTGAATGGCTGTATACCAGTTATATGAGGAGCCCTGGTGACACAGTGGTTAAAGCGCTCAGCTGCTAACCAAAAGGTCACTGGTTCAAACCCATTAGCTGCTCGACAGGAGAAAGATGTGGCAGTCTGCTTCAGTAAAGATTTACAGCCTTGGAACCCTGTGTGGCAGTTTTACTCTGTCCTTCTGTCCTATAGGGTTGCTGTGAGTTGGAACTGACTCGATGGCGGTGGGTTTGGTTTTGGGTTTATACCAATTATAAAATGAATACACAATGTAAAAGGCAGGAGAATGAATATTTACCTTTACTATCCTGGGCAAATAGTAGGTCTATATAGAACTTCTCTCATTCAAAGATAAGAAAAACAATTGTATGTAACTTAGGCAAAAAAAAATTTTTTTAAATTAAGAAAAAAGCTAGAACACAAAAAAAGATAAATGTAGAATATACCTTTGAAGAATTCCTCTTGAAAATGTAAGAAATTTTTAAGGAAAAATATGCCCTATTCTATCTTAGCAGCTAAGGAGCCCTGGTGGCACAGTGGTTAACTGCTCAGCTACTAATCAAAAGGTCAGTAGTTTGAACCCACCAGCAGATCCGCTGTAGAAAAGATCTGGTGATCTGCTTCCATAAAGATTACAGGCAGTTCTACCCTATCCTATAGGATCACTATGGGTTGGAGTTTGACTCAACAGCACACAACAAGAAAAACATCTTAGAAACTAAAAAGAACAAATGGAAAGAGAAGTGAATAGCGATGGAGGATAACAGTATAATAGCTCAGGACACAGAGATGAAAGCTATTATTAAAAAGTAACAGATATAGAGTTAAAACAATAGTCAACATTTGGAAACTGAGTTTTTTAAAGAAGAGAACAATGGAGCAGAACAAATCTATACTTAAATACACAGAAGTAGAAAATTTCTGTGTAAAAGAAAGGCTAGAATATACAGAATGAAAGGGCTCAACATGTTTTAGGAAAAATTAATAGAGAATGGTCATTATTGAAAAAGATTCTGGTTATATTATTGAACTTCAAGGATAAAGAAAGGGTCCTACATACATCTATGAGAGAAAAAATGTCATTCCAAAGGAAAATAAATCAGAATGACCACACATTGCTTCTCAGCAACAGCAGATGCAAAAAGGCAATGAAGCAAAGTTTGCAGTGCTTGAGTGAAACATAGGGACCCTAAAAAGCCTAACTTCCATTTATATGTATGTGCAAAAGAAAGCCATGCTCATATATACAAGAATTCAAGATATACAGCAACCTTGAATTCTTTCTAAAAAATATTATTGAAGATGTAATCTAGCTAAGCCAATGCATCAAAAAAAATTAAAAAATAGAAAAGTTTTGGTATAAAAAACCTGGAGATAAGCATCACATTCGTTAAACATAAAAATAAATACAAATATATGCGTTAAGTGCTGATGCCAAGCAGAAACAGCAAAACGACTTCTGTGGCAGATGCTGCAGATTGGCTCAATTAACACTTCTCCAACTCGTTTGTAGAATTCCTTCCTCTCGACAAGAGCTGGAAGACCAAAGTCTGCATCTCTCCAGTTCCCTTCTGTATGGACTGCCGTTTGCCAAGCAGATATATCTATGTAAGACTTGAGAGGAAGAATTGAAAGTTGTTTGGTGAAGACCACATGGCTTCTCAGGCAGCTATAGTTTTGAAGGACTTTGGTTTCTCTGTAGCAACTATAGTGGAGCATCCTGTGTCTAGTCATTAACTTTGTTAATAGCAAAGAAAAGGTGGCAGCAGTGGGCTTCTCACAGGCACAGTCCTGTGGTATGGTTGGGAATTTCTCCTGGCTGGACTGTTTCTTACTATAAACACCCAGGCCTGGTTCTCTAACCTTCTCAGAAATTCTGCAAGCTAAGTAGACCCTATAATAAATCTCTTTCTGATTTAACTAGCAAGAGTGGCATCTGTTGTCTGCAACTAAGATGTTGACCAAAACAACCCTAACCACTTGAAAATTTTTCAACTGTCTCAACTTTAAATCAAAGAAGTCAAAACTGCAATAGTATCATGTTTTGAAATTAACCACAGTGAAAATATCACAACTTAGAGGACTGCAGCCAAAACTTTATTTAGAGGGAAATTCATAGCCTTAACATTTACTTCTTAACAAGTATAGTTGTTAAGAGTGAGGGCTCTGGAGTTAAACTGCAATGGTTTGAACACTGACTCTATTATTTACTCAGTGCTTAGAGCTCAGTTGTGTGTGATCTTGGGCAAGTTACTTTCTTCTCTCTAAGCCTGTATTTCCTTATCTGGAAAATGGAGATAATATCTCAAGAGGGTTTCAAAGGTTAAATAAGAAATATATACAGAACTCGGCTCAGTGCTTAGCACATAGTAATCACTAAAAAAATGTTTAAAATTACTACAAGAATTTAGAAAATGGTAAGTTTCTCTCTTTCTCTGGAGGAAACCAAAGGCAAAGGGAGGGGAGAGTGAGAGAGGAGTTATAAATTTTAGGATTTTTCCCAATGAAGAAAATCTATATTTACTCTTCATTTGTTTTCAATGGGATCCAGGAGCTGTCACAACCCTATTCTATAGCAACAAAAGTATCCTGGACCTTGCCCCAAAAAAAATCCTTGAGGATTTTTCTTTTAGAAACAATTTTCCTAAGAATCTCCTGATTCTGCAAGAGGGAATTAATATTATTTTAAAGACTGTTCAAAATTAGGTTTAATTAAGTCTTCTGAAAATATATGATATTAAGTATGTTCATAATAACTTCAATACCAGCATTGTGCAATTCTTACTTGGGCTATTTAATCAAGTCATCATTACCAGTCAGACCCAAACTAAAAGCATATCATTTTTTAATGTATTTGGATATCCATAAGGAATTTTATAGTTTATGAAGCCCTTTCCATTCATTTTTTAATTTGACCCTTAGAACAATCCTGAAATAGGCAAGGCATTTATTATTATTCTTTCTTTTTTTTTTTTACAGAAGACAAAATCAAGTTCCAGAGATATTATGGGACTTCCTTAAAAATACTGTCTTAGGCTGGGTTCTCTAGAGACGCAAAACCAGTGAAGATTATATACATATATATAGAGAGATTTATATCAAGCAAATGGCTCACACGGTTGTAGAGGCTGGAAAGTCCCAAGTCTGTATGTCGGGCTGGAGGTTTCTCCTAACTCATGTAGCTGCAGGGGCTGGTGAACCCAAGATCGGCAGGTAAGATGGCAGGCCGTTGGCTCACAGGCTGTGGAGGCTGACAAATCCCAAGATCAGTAGGTAAGCTGCTAGCTCTAGTCCCAAGAACCAAAGTCAGATGAAGAGCCAGCTGCAGGATCCAGAGCAAGCAAAAGCCAGTAAGCTTTGCCAGAAGTCCACAAATATTGGATGCAAGCCACACCCCAAGGAAACCCCCTTTCAACTGATTCATTGCTCATAGAGATCTCATTATGGAAGTGATTACATTATATCAGCTCTCACTGTGGAGGTGATTACATCATTACATAGCTGCCAAACTACATCATAACTGCCAAACCACTGAGAACCATGGTCTAGCCAAGTTGACACACAACCTTAATCATCACAGATACTAAGTGGCAGAGCCAGAACCAGAACTGGTCTTCTGACTCTCTGTCCAGTACTTTGTGCACTGAACAATAAATCCTCAATTATATACACATTATATGCAGAGTAGTTGCACTTAATGATCAAACGAGTCATAATTAGATTAATGTTCTTGGAGCCTAACGAAAAGCTGCTTAGTGTTATCTCTGCATATCATTTTGAGGAGAGATCATGAGCTAGGTGAACCCTTTTCCTTTACTCCTACTAAACTGAACACTAGAAATCAGGGAAAATGATGGTCTTTCCGGTTCTCCTTTGGAGCCTCTTGGTAAAATGAAACCCAGTGATTAAAATAAATATATGTATATACCGAGGCAACCAAGATTCGGGGGTTGAACTCCAAGATTCTCTTTCTACACTAAAGCTATAAATTGTCCACCAAGTCCAGAATCACTGGGTGAAAGGTATTTTAGGGAAGTAAGCGTCACAGATTTGGGACAATAAGAAAAGGCAGAGGAGTGGTAGGTGGTACATGAGAGAGTGATGAGTATAGGCAGGTGCAAAAGAAATTTGATAGGAAGTTATGAATTACTAAGAAAGAAGGGGGGAAAAGCATGAGGAAGTAGAGAAAAAAATGGACACATAAGCTTGCTGCTGTTGTTGTTGTTAGGTGTCACTGAGTCGATTCCAACTCATGGAAACCCTGTGTACAACAAAATGAAACACTGCCCGGTACTACGCCATGCTGATGATCGTTGTTATGCTTGAGCCCATTGTTGCAGCCAGTGTCAATACATCTCGTTGAGGGTCTTCCTCTTTTTCTCTGATCCTCCAAATTTACCAAGTATGATATCCTTTTTCAGGGACTAGTCCCTCCTGATAACACGTCCAAAGTATGTGAGACGAAGTCTCGTCATCCTCGCTTCTAAGGAGCATTCTGGCTGTACTTTTCCAAGACAGATCTGTTCATCCTTTTGGCAGTCCATGGTGTATTCAGTATGCTTCGCCGACACCATGATTCAAAGGCATCAACTCTTCTTTGGTCTTCCTTAGTCATTGTCCAGCTTTAGCATGCATATGAGGCGATTGAAAACACTATGGCTTGGATCTGGCACACTTTAGTCCTCAAACTGACATCTTTGCTTTTTAACACTTTAAAGAGATCTTTTGCAGCAGACTTGCCCAATGCAATGCGTTGTTCGATTTCTTGACTGCTGCTTCCATGGGTGCTGACTGTGAACCCAAGTAAAATGAAATCCTTGACAACTTGAATCTTTTCTCCGTTTATCATGATGCTGCTTATTGGTCCAGTTGTGAGGATTTTTGTTTTATGTTGAAGGCTGTAGTCTTTGATCTTCATCAGTAAGTGCTTCAAGTCCTCTTCACTATCAGTAACGAGGTTGTGTCATCTGCATAACCCTAGATACATTTTAATCTCACCAGTTCATAAGGCCATTAGCAAAGAAATCTTGATTCAGTAAATGTGGTAGTTTACAGTTGATTCGACCTCCTTACCTCTCTTTTACTTTAAGCCAATTACTGATAAGTTGTCTCCAACTCATGGCGACCCCATGTGTTTCAGAGTAGAACTGTGCTCTACAGAGTTTTCAATGGCTGTGATGTTCGAACGTAGATCACCAGGATTTTCTTCCAAGGAACCTCTGGGTGGACTCAAACTGCCAACCTTTTAGTTAGTAGCTGAGCACTTAACCATTTTAGCCACCCAGGGACTCTCACTTTAGGGGAATAGAAACACCAGCACGTGCTTTCCTTCCCGTGACAGGGACATATTCTTCCATCTAGATATCTAGGCAAAAGTTCAGAGACAACCTGTTCAATACCTGTAACATAGCCAAGAAATAAAGTATAAATGTCAAGACTTCTAGATCAGCTCACCCATCTACCTTTTAATAAGGGAATTTAGAGCTCAGCTAAGAATAAAAAAGTACTCCACCCATTGTAATATTTTCCTTATATCTGTCTCCAAATCTAACTTTGGCCTGCCTACTAAGGTTGTGGGATTTAAGGGAACTTTTATTTGCTAGGAAAAGAATTCTTTTTCTCTCTCCTATTTGTGTGTCATCACAACTTCTTTCAGTGACCACTCAAAAGGGATTTAATCTTAAATTCTATAAACATGTAAGCCTCCACTATTATCGTTAGCACATTTATTCCCAATAGTATCTAGTCTTATTCCATTTTCCCAGAATTGTAGAAAGTTTTTCCGTATTATTCTACATCCATTTCGACCTTAACTCTGGACTCATCATTTAAAAACCTTAATTGTACATGGAAACACTAACATTTCATTCAGTTTATATTATGGAAATGGGAAAATATTTCTCACACTTCTCCACGCTGACCAAAAACTTTTATCTTTACTCTGATTATAATCTCCTTTTCAATTTTAAGATGCTAGTAAACCTATAAATAAATTGCTGTACAGTGTTCTATAATTCGGGTATTTTAATAATTCGGAAATATCCACCCTTCCAACTACACTGGTGAGGTTCTTTGCTTCTAGGAGGCTGGTTCTCTAGTGTATTCACAAATCACACCAGTCTCTGGCACTTTGAGGAAACCAGGTTAATCGTGTACTGGTGCTCAGAGTGGCGGCCAAGCGCATAGTTCCTTCTGACTAAAGTGACGCTGCCATTCTGGACAGAGCTGATTGGACAAAGTGGCTGCCTGGCCTAAGGCTTGCTACTCTCCAGGCTCCCCGCTGCTCATGAGGTGGCCCAAGATAAACACTGCCCAATAGGAACAAAACCGATTACCTGAGCCAATCAAGTCCGCCTTCCTAGAAAAGTTGAAGGTGAGAGGGAATGAGAAATTGGTTAGTACGGGCAGAAACTGAGACACTTAGAGAGAAGGCAACAAGTATAAGCCATGGGAAAACAGAGGCCAAGGAACAGACAGAAAACAGGGCAGGAAGTCAGTAGCAGCAGAAACAAAGGCAGAGAGAAGCTGATTCACCATTAATAGTGGAAGTGACTGCCAAGTTTGGAGAAACGGAAGTCTGCTGCTGATGAAGTAGTGACAAAATAACAGAAATAGAAGTAGCTGTATTTCTGAAATTCGTTGCAATTCCTTTTCTTCCATAAGCTCTGGTTGGGCCACTGTTTCTGTTTTCCTTACTTTCAAAGTATCCTTTACTGTCTTTCTGTTCTTTGCAACTTAAAAGAATTTATCACTATTAGCTAAGTTTGCAATTATTCATTTAAACACGGTGCTTTTATGATAAACTGCAATTCTGAAGCAATCGTTTTAGTTTAAGTGCTTAGCTATGGCTGGGCATTTATGTAACATTTCATCTTTCAGTTGTGAGGCATGTAGCTCAATTGCCTGAATATAACTGGGTATCTTATAATTGACCACCTACATGCACTTGCCACTTGTAAATGTATTTTTACATTTAACTTAGATGCCCTGAAGTCTTGGGTACTCACATCTGTAGAAAAGTTACTATTTTCAACTAGTGTCTTTCCTATAAATAAGGAATTGCATTTTCTTTCTTCCGGAGAACACTAACTTAATGGTTTTTTTCCCCCACAAACCTCACTCCATGTTTTCTGTCTAATATAGCAGGGATTGTTCTGGAAGCTGCTAATACTGCAGGCATAAGCTAAACCACTGGTGACCAGTACTCGCTTACACAGGGACCTGTTTGTTGCTTATAAAGTATGAGTTAACAACTCTTTTCTGATTAAGTTCATGATGTTTTTGTTTCTACAGTGAAAGAACATTTTAGAAACCAAGATTATGTACTGAGAGCAAAGCTATTGATTGCTAAAAAACTGTAGTGGCTCAAGGTCATGAAGCAGAATTAGTGCTTGGGAATATTTTTATTATCTCGTTTCCTGACAACGCAATACACTAGTTTAAATATTATTTAGCATATACAGCAGAGAGTTTGTGAACAATCTGAAGCAAAATGCATGCTTTTTATAGACACGCCTTTAAATCTCAACACAAAAATGCAACTTTTAATGTCTGTTTCTGCCTGGTATTCTATTAAACCTAAAGAGCTTGGAGAAATTAACAGCCCAGCAGAAGCGGCTTCTGATGAATGAGAATTTGAAGGCATTACTGCCATGGTTCTCAAACATGATTCTTTAAGTCTCTGCATTGGGATCATTTAGGATACTCAGTTAGAAAAGGAAAGTCTCCTGGGCTCCACGCCAGATCCGGATCAGAATCTTAAAAGGGTATAACTCAAAGAATATGATTTTTAGCAAGTTCCTTTGGAGACAAGATCACCACGTAGGGAAATTTGAGAAAGAGAATTGGGAGAAACAGCAGAGAAGAGCTGGAGGGAGAAATTAACACTGACTGATATTCCTGGGTCCCAACTTCAGACATTCAGGTTCAGTAGAACTAGGGTGGAGCCTAGAAATCTAATTTTAGAACACTGCTTTCATGATTCTAAGTGGGCAGTTTACATCAAATGAGGAAGCTCATGGAAGTGAGATTTGACATAAAAAGGTGGCTTGAGGCTGAAAAGGAGATTAAAATAGCACACAATAATTTCTGATGTCAAAATAAAAGACTGTTCTGAATGTTTTTTTTTTTTTAAAAAGAAAAGAGGCTATAGTTAAAGGCAATGAAGGGAGGATTCGAGCTCAGGACTAAATTAGAAAAAAGGATTCTTCTTCCCGAGCTCAATAATTTTTCCTGCAAGAAGACAGCCCTGCTATGCTTCTCACGATGTCACGTAGGTGCATATTCTTCCCCATGATTTCCTGGAAACAAGGCCGATGACAAGTTATCTTTGGGCGATTTAGTTTCAAAACCAGACTAGGTAATAAAGCTCTAACATGCCAATTAGCAGAGACATGCAGTTCTTAAACACCACAATACAAAGCATTTATTAAGAAGAGACAAAAACAATTGGCAGGTCTCTAGGATAAAAATCAGTTTATGAAACGAGTAAGACAAAAACGGATTTTTTTAAAGATGACATTCAAAATCTATCAAGTCAGTCATTGTGCCCATTGTGCCCATAAAACACACCCATAATTGGGGTAATCATATAATTTATAATTCAAAGCAGGATACTTGAGTAAAAGAGGCTGTTAATAAATATGTCAGGAACACAGGTGTAGAACTGTTAGATATCTTCCTAATGGTAATACTTCTCTGGACATTCATAAACATAACAATAATCATATATACTAACTACTATGTTCCAAAGAGGAATCAAGCATAATTACAAAGTTAGAAATCACAGTGTTAATTTTCTTTTCTCTCTCCACCCATGTACTTGGTGTAGATCATCAAACAGAACTTTTATAATTACATGGCACAGCAGTAATTAATATTGATCTCGGAACTTAGTAAAGGTCAGCAGTAATTTGTAGACCCCAGTGAATCCAATTTAGTCTACACTCTGGAATTCATGCAGTGGGCGCTGTTTCACCAACCTCATTACCACTACAATCACCACCGCTCACACTTGGACAAAGTGGCAGAAGAAATTTTTTTTTTTCCATGTTTTAAGATACAGTAGACTTCTGTATGGATCTCGAACCTCATTAAAATGGTGCCTTGATTATGAAAAGAAGCATCTTTTATTGGGTTCTGACCCAAACAGGTTTGGTTTTTCTTTTTCTATTTCAACAAATATTTATTGAGGGTCTATAATATGCCATATGGAGCCCTGGTGACGCAGTGGTTAAGAGCTACAGCTGCTAATCAAAAGGTCAGCAATTCGAATCCACCAGCTGCTCTCCGGAAATCCTATGGGGCAGTTCTACTCTGTCCTGTAGGGTCACTATGAGTCAGAAGTGACTTGATAGCAACAGGCTTTTTTTTGGTATAGTATGCCATAATCTATGCTCAGTAACAGATAAATCAGAGGACAGATGGATCACATGATTGTCAACTCAGTGAAAAATATTGTTTAGTCCTTTGTAATCACTGTGACCAATGGTTCACAAACTGACTGCCCAGCAGAATTACTTAGCGAGCTTAAAAAATACGATGCCTTGCCACACAAAAACTTGTACATGAATGTTCAAAGCAGTATTATTCATAATAGCCAAAAAGTGGAAACAAACCAAACGTCCATCAGCTGATGAATGAATTTAAAAAAATGTAGTATATACATATAATAGTATTTGGTATATACCATATTGTATGTGGTCTATACACACAATCTTTTTTCAGCAATAAAAAGGAATAAAATACTGATACATGCTACAACATGGGTGAACCTTGAAAATATTATGCTAAGTGAAAAAAGCCAGACACAAAAGACTCTATTTTGCATGGTTCCATTCATATGAAATGTTTAAACCAAAACAAACAAAAAAACCCATTGCCATTGAGTCAATTCTGACTCATAGTGACTTTACAGGACAGAGTAGAATTACTCCATAGGGTTTCCAAGGAGCTGCTAGTGGATTCGAACTAATGACTTTTTGGTTAGCAGCTGAGCTCTTAACCACTGTGCCATCAGGGCTCCACAAAATGTCCAGAATAGGCAAATCTATAGAGACAGAAACTAGATAAGTGATTACCTAGGGCTGGGGGCTTTCAGGAGGAATAAGAAGTGACTGCTAATAGATGGTTGTTGTTAGGCACCTTCAAGTGGATTCCAACTCATGGTAACCCCATGTGTGTCAGAGTAGAACTGTGCTCCATAGAGATTTCAAGGCTATGACCTTTCAGAAGCAGATCACCAGGCCCGTCTTCTGAGGAGATTCTAGGTGGGTTCAAACCACCAACCTTTCAGCTGTGACAATATTTAATTTTTCAAATTTAATGACTTTATTCCTTCTGTGCTCTAGTTTCTAAAAGCTTCATAATTCTGTTTCTTATCAAATACTCTTATGTTCGTGGTGATAAACTGGTGGCTTTATACAGTTATTTTAGTTAAAAATGAAAAGGTAGAGATTCCTGCCAGACATTTTACCCAGTGTCAAATTGTCTGAAATGAAATAAAAATATGGATTAAATTTTTGTATCACTCTTTAAAAGTTCACTTTTGGCTTCAAAAGAGTTTATGCTTTTAAAAGTTAGGAAGATAGGAACCTCAAGAGAGCTTTCTACACAAAAGACTTCTCTGTCTCCAATGGCAATATTTCAAAGGGATGAAAAATGTTCTAAAATTGATTATGGTGATAGCTGTACAACTCTGTGAACATACTAAAACCAACTGAATGTATACTTTAAATGGGTGAATTGTATGGTAAATGAACTATACTTCAATAAAACTGTTAGAAAATTTTATGCTTAGGTCTCATTCCTAAAGACTGTAATTCAATTGGTTTAGGTGGTGCCTGGGAATCATGATTCCAATACTAAACATAAGAACCACTGGGATAGACGAACCCGAATTGCTTAGGTTCTTATATTTTTTGTTTCCTTTTAAATTTTTTCTTAAATTATAAAATTTAATTTTTTCTCTTTTTAAAATGATAAATTATGGTCCTATGATTTTTAAGTACTCTTATAATATTACACTATTATGTTAGAAGACATTTAAAAGCCAGTGTAGAATAGTCCACATCAATGAGAGATGAAGGATCAGGGAAGCTGAAGTTGAAACTCGTTCAAAGGTGTTTTGGTTTTTATTCAAGGTTGGATTTATTAAACTGAAAGGTCTATATTTAGAAGGTATTTGAGGAAATTGGTGGTTGTTAATGCAGAATCACTAACTCTTAATTTGGAACTTTGTGAATAAAAAGAGACAAGTCACTTAAAGAAATGTGTCATATTTCAAAGTTATTTCCTTGACAATGGCCATCAGTCAGCCCTGTCTTCCCTAGCTTCCGGGTGCAGTATCCAAGACATTTAATGTCCAAGCTCAGGCCCATCCACAGTGAATTGGAGAGCCCTGGTGATACACTAGCAGCCCTATACTCACCTATGAGGGTTATATGTAGCACTAGAATTCAGCCCTAAGTTTCGTATTTGGAGTATGTACCTCATCAAGCTGCAGTCTTCCTGTCCACCTACACTGCATTTGCCCAGTCTTTCTGACTAGGATTCTGCCTGCTTTTCTTTCAACATCCCAGGAAACTGGCTGGGAATGAGCCTCACTTAGAAATGCAGCCTGGTCTTCTCCCCAACTTGGAGTGGCCTGCCCTTGCCTAAGCCGGCCTCCTGCTTCATGTTGGAGAATCTACCCGTAAAGCTTCACACTGTAGTTGGCCAAATGCTGACTACATCACAGCCTGGACACACTGCTCCTGGAATCCACACCTTCCTGGATGTTGATGCTGCTCTGGACCAAGCCAGAGATGGCCCTGGATGTCCACTGAGACACTGCCATTGACTGCTGGTCCCTGCAGCTCTCCAGGCATGGGTGTGCCATTCCTGGACTCATTCCCTTTCCTTGGCCTCCCAGTAGGTTATAGCAGTATTTCTGAAAAATTTTTTTTTAAATAATACTTTATTGTGTTTAAGGTGATAGTTTATACAGCAAATTAGGTTCCCATTCAACAGTTTCTACACAAATTATTCAGTGATATTGGTTACATTTTTCACAATGTGTCATCATTCTTATTCATTACATTCTGGTTGTATCATTTCCAGTACTCTAGTTTCCCTGCCCCCTTACCTTCTCATCTTTGCTTTAGAGTAATTTTTGACCATTTGGTCTCATATAGTTGATTTTCTAAAGGAGCTCATTACTCACGGTTGATATTCTTAATTTTATGAGCCAATCTGTTATTTAGCTAAAGCTTACCTCAAGGGATAGTTTTGGTTCAAGGTTTAAAGAGTATCTCAAGGCGACAGTCTTTGGTAGTCCTCTAGTCTCAACCGGTCCAGTAAGTCTGGAATTTTTAAGAATTTGAGTTCTGTTCTACATTTTTCTCCCATTCTATCAGGATCCATCTATGTGGCCCTGATCAGAATGGTTGGTAGTGGTAGCCAGGCACTACCTAGTTCTTCTGGTGTCAGGATAGATAAGGTCGTGGTTCCTGTAGACTATTGGTCCTATAGACTACCTTCTTCTCTGAGTTTTTGGTTTCCTTCTTTCTCTTTTGTTCCAGATAAGTAGAGACCAAAAGACGCATGTTAGATGGCCACTCTCAAGCTTTTAAGACCCCAGACACTACTCACCTGACTAGGATGTAGAACATAAATTTTATGAACTATATTATGCCAAGTGACCGAGTTGTCCCATGAGACTATGATCCTCAGCCTTC
This sequence comes from Dugong dugon, assembly GCA_030035585.1. NCBI lineage: Eukaryota > Metazoa > Chordata > Mammalia > Sirenia > Dugongidae > Dugong > Dugong dugon. The sequence continues at coordinate 85,521,407 of CM057460.1, read as the reverse complement.
AAACTCAGAAAACCAATCCTGTGAGGTATTTGGCTATGTCTAAGAAGTATCCATAACTGTGGCCCCTATGTGGTTTATTATATATATAGATATAGATATATATCTATATATATATAGATATACATGCAAGTACACACATACCTGTATGTATATATGCCTATAGATACATCTGTGCATACATATGTACCCATATATTCATACCCATACACATATATGCCTATATACATACTTGTGTAACCACAGACATATTTTCTGGTGGTTGTTGTTGCAAAATTGTATTTGTCATATCCTTTACCAAAAAATTCCTTTTCTCTTGTGTCACTTCTCAGTGACATCATTTACCATGGTCAAGCTGTGTGCACTTCACTCACATTTGATGCTACTTTTTCTATCACCAAAAATAACAAGTGTCTACTATCTCAAGAGCATTGGCTTCTGTATAAAAGTGCGATCACATAATATCTGTCCTTTTGTGACTGACTTATTTCACTCAGCATATTGTCCTCCAGATTCACTGATGTTACGTTTTGAGGGCTCATCATTATTCTTTATGGCTGCGTAGCATTCCATTGTACGTATGTACCACATTTTGTTTATCCACTCATCCATTGATGGGCCTTTAGGTTGTTTCCATCTTTTTTTGCTATTGTGAATAATGCTGCAATGAATATAGGTGTGCACCTGTCTGTGTCTCTTTTATTAGATCTCTAGGCTATATACCGAGGAGTGGGATTACCTTTGAAATTCTGTTAGAAAGAACATAAAACACAATCATACCATTTTATTTTTCTTTTAAAATTTAAAGAGTATATTCCAACTAAGTCTATTTTGAGAAATTTTTGAGAATTTCACCATACCTTAATATTTCTGGAACAGTGGTGAAATCAATCAAAGTACATCATACCTTAACTCCAAAAATGGTGGGAATCAGAGGACTAAAGTGAGTGACTCAAAAGTGTAATAACCAACCACTCATCACCAACTAGGGAGAATGTACTGACTCTGGTGGCACAGTGGTTAAGTGTTCAGCTGCTAACCAAAAGACTGGCAGTTTGGAATCCACCAGCTGCTCCTTGGAAACCCTATGGGGGCAGTTCTACTCTGTCCTATAGGGTCACTAGAGTCGGAATCAACTTGGCGGCAATGGGTTTTGGTTTGGTGGTACAAAGGGTTAAATGCTCAGCTGCTAAATGAAAGGTTGGAGTTTTGAACCCACACAGTGGCTTCGTGGGAGAAAGATCTGGCAGGCAATCTGCTTTAGTAAATATTTTAGCCTAAAATACCCTATGGGGTAGTTCTACTCTGTCACATGGGGTCGCTATGAGTCAGAATTGACTTGACAGAACCCAACAACAACATTAACTGTTTATTAACTGAATGAATGACAAATAATTTCATCCAACAATTTTAAACTGCTTAAAACTGTGACAATATTTAGCTTTCAAATTTCATATGGCCTTATTCCTTCTGTGCTCTAGTTTCTAAAAGCTTGATAATTCTATTTCTTATCCAAAATTCTTATGTTCATGGTGAATAAACTGGTGGTTTTATACAATTATTTTAGTTAAAATGAAAGGGTAGTTTCTTGCCAAACATATCACCCAGCTGCAAATTATCTGAACTGAAACAAATAATACAAATTAAATATTTTATATCACTCTCTAAAAGTTCATGAATTGTATTATGTCACTTTGGGCTTTACTTAGGGGTTTTGATTTTATATGAACTTTTCTGTCCATTCAATTTTCTAATTACACAGCAGATGTCTTAACATTCTAAAGAGTTTATGCCTTTAAAAGTCAGAAGACAGGAACCTGAAAAAGGCTTTCTACATAAAAGGCCTCCCAGTTTCCAATGGCAATATTCCGACAGGGATATCCCAATGGTCATAATTTTGTGGTGCTCACGTTACACGAAGATGGGTTGTTCCTGGAGAGTTGTTTTGTGCAGGTGGTGTTTTTAATTTTCCATCTTTTTGTTCAAACAAATTAATCAGGAAGAGAAGTCTGTAATTTCTTCTACCGCAAACTCGTCTGTCCACTTTTGGAGGTCTTTGGGATCATTTATTGTCCATAACTTTGCAAAATGCTTTAGCCTTTTCCTGGAGAGACAATAAAATACTACTTACTTTATAAATGGAATTGCTGGGTGACAATACATCTCACTGAAAGCTATGAAAATGCTTATGACATTAGAGTATCAGAGAGGACACTGTTGTCAGGACGCCCCATCAGCGTCACCCCTCTAGTGAATGGAGTTTGCAGTACTGCTGCTAGAAGCAAGGGGCCAAAGTTGCTGGCCACCACTACTGCTGTCTCCAGCAGGGAGAACACTGGTTCTTCCCCCTCTAACTCATACAGAGGCTGTCTGTGCATGCGAAGACAAAAGCTCCTGCTGAGTGCTGGCAGGACGGAAAAAAAATTGATATAATCGAAAAAGCCAGTTAGTGAAAGAGTAAAATACCAGTATAACACAAACCTTCTTTTTTCTTCAAAAGAGCAATCCCGTTAAGTATTCAGGGTCTGGAGCCCAAGTATCTCAGTTTCAATTACTGCTCTGCCAATTAACAAGCTGTGTGACCCTGGGTCAGTTTCCTACCCTTGCTTGGCCTCATGTTCTCCAACTATAACATGGAATTAATAATAGGCCCAACTTTACAAGACTGTCATAAGGATCAAGTGAGTTAGCGTTTGGAAAGCAATTATAACAGTAATAGGCACATTGTCTGGGCTGCTGCAAATGGTTGCTTAGGTCTGTTAAGGCACACAGTAAGCATTCAATAAATGTTAGCTATTATAACGGAAGGCACAAGATCTGATTTGGTTTCTTTGATCTGGTCAACGGAAGTGATGGGATTCGCACTTTTAGTGAAAGGTTAAAACAACAGTGTTGTGGTAAATTATCATATTTGATCTCAATATAACCGATTCCAACAATTCTCCTGTCTTTCAAGATAACTATAATTTCAAAATGTCAATAGTAATTGGAGGAGTTAAAATATTTATAAGTAATCTGAATATTATTGCTGTTGCTTTATAGGCTGTGTAACAGCAACAAGTATAAACTATTATATTTTATTGCCATCTTGCATATATATCCTTTGTAGTAAGGTTTTATTCTAGTTTCTTCAGGGAAAAAAGAGAAAATAATAATAAGACAACAACAAAAGTGGATTAAAATCTGTCTTTGGACTTTGCAGAGGAGTAAGTTTGTTTGTTTTGAGCCACGGTGGCACAATGGCTAAGCACTCAGCTGCTAACCCAAAGGTCAGTGGTTCAAATTCACCAGTCGCTCCAAATCCACCAGTCGCTCTGTAGGAGACTAGGCCTGGCCATCTGCTTCCATAAAGATTACAGCCTAGGAAACCCTACGGGGCAGTTGTACTCTGTCCTACAGGGTCGCTATCAGTCAGAATTGACTCAGCAGCAACAGGTTTTCGGTCATAATTTCTAGAACTAAACAAAATTGTTAGAGTATAAGCCAGGGACCACTGGTGTCAAGATTTTCCATCTGATCAAGAATCTGTTCACTCATTATTACATGGTTATAACCAGGGCAGTAACGTCCTGCCCCAGGCAGGTCAGATTCTCCAGATCATGAAGGACTGTGCAGAGGTAAGATATAGTTTCTAACATAATTTTACATTTGGGAAACAAAAAGCTGTAATTTATTATTAACATGTTATTTTCCTAGGAATATCATTCTTCTGAAGTATATCTCAGGTGTATATTAGAATTAGCTTATATACCAACTACATACTGACTGGATGTCAAGGGTTAAAGGTGGAAAGCATTCACATAAACATTCCAGGTGGCAAAGAGAATCCAGTTTAGAATGAAAAATTGTCCCAATCAACAAAATAAGTGACATATAGATACTATGATTACAAGGTATGTAATATCATTATTTTCATTCATGTCCTGACAGAATTCTTCATTTCTGAATGCAATCATTGCATATCTGGATGTAATATATGACTAAAAGTACCGTTGCTGTTGTTAGGTGCCGTCGAGTCAGTTCCGACTCATAGCGACCCCACGTACAACAGAACGAAACACTGCCCGATCCTGTGCCATCTTCACAATCGTTGTTATTTGAGCCCACTGTTGCAGCCACTGTGTCAGTCCATCTTATTGAGAGTCATCCTCTATTTCGCTGGCCCTCTACTTTACCATGCATGATATCCTTCTGCAGGGACTGATCCCTCCCAATAACATGTCCAAAGTATGTGAGACATAGTCTCACCATCCTTGCCTCTAAGAAGCATTCTGGTTGTACTTCATCCAAGACAGATCTGTTCATTCTTTTAGCAGTCCATGGTATATTCAATATTCTTTGCCAATATCACAATTAAAAGGCATCAATTCTTCTTCAGTCTTCCTTATTCATTGTCCAGCTTTCGCACATATGAGTACTCTGTAGGTTCTAAATACTGAGGTTTCTTTCAACAACTTTTTGTATAATTTAATGTTCAAAGCAACTACGTGTTGGCACACATTAAGAAACTAACTTAATTCTTTAGACTAAAAAACCAATTTAGCAATTTATCAGATAAAGATCTGAATAGGGAAGATGGACTGAATTCACATGAGCTTTACCAAGAACTGTTTTCATTTTATCACAATTAGATGTTTCAGAACATTTGCTGAGATATATCTGACATTCATTTACAGGTATATCTGATGTTCATTTACAAGACAACCCGCTTTCTTGGACCACTGGAAGATTTCATTATAAACCAAACAACAAAGCACAATCATTCTGACCTTTTCATATTTACTAATCCTTCAAGATCTTTTGATCTGTGAGCTGCTGTCTTTAAAATTTCTCCAGGAACATCTGCTAGTTTAGCCACATTGAGTCCATAACTCCTTGCTGCAATTCCTCTGGTTATTTGATAAAGAAAAGTGACAAAGTAGGGGATTTGCTCTTCTTCTTTGCCTACCAAAAAAAAAAAAAAATCATTTAAAGTGTTCATTAACAAGAAGCTGAAAAAGTATTTTGTCTTATGGAGCTTGCTGAAAAATCTGAACTAAACTTCTATATCAAAAAGAGAAAGATTCTGATACATAGTACAATATAAAGCCTCCTTTAAAAACAGATAAGGAAATATTATATAATGCCCATTTTAGATAATAAGATTAGGAAATTCTGGTTTATTAAATATTCTGGTTAACTAAGAGTTACACATATTGAAGTAGATGCTGTTCAACACCACCCAGATCCCCCTTTAGGACTGAAGGGTTTATGCCTACAGCTGAGGACTGTGGGCTATCATTGCTGGAATGGTGAGAGCCCACAGTCCTCAGCTGTATGCCCTCTTTGGGAATTGCCTCAGCTGAAGAGAGCTGCTTCATCCAAGGTCATGTCCCCTTCTTGGGGCAGACTGCATCCAGTGACTGGTTACTATGGGGTTGGTAGACAGCCTCTAAGATGGCCGCCGAAGACCCCACCTCCGGTATTCATTCTTTTGTGTAATCTCCTCCCCTTGAGTACGGGCTGGGCACTTGCTTCTGACAAACAGAATGAAAGTGATGGGATGTCCCTTCTAAGATTAGGTTACAAAAGACTGTGGTCTCTGTCTTGAGCACTCTCATTTCTTTGTTTGCTTGCTCTGAGGGAAGCCAACTGCCGTGTTCTGTAGACTGTCATCTGGAGACATTCATGTAGAAAGAAACTGGTATCTCCGGCTAACAGTCAGCAGGGCCTGAGGCAGGCTAACAGCCACATGAGTGAGCCTGGAAGAGGATATTCTGAAGCTTGGCAACAACCACGTGAATGGGTTTGGAAATGGATCGCCCCAGTTGAGCCTGAAGTGACTGCTGCCCTGACCAGCACCTTGACTGCAGCCTGTGAGAGATCCTGAGCTAGAGGTGTCCAGCTAAGCTGCCCTGTATTCCTAACCCACAGGAACTATGAGATAATAAATGTTGTTTTAAACTGCTAGGTTTTACAGTGATTTGTTATGCAGCAATAGATAACTAGGCCCTCTCACCCCAAGTTGAAGCAACTCTGAATCCCATCCTCAGTGAATCCCATCCTCAGAGCTCTATGTAGGGTTGGTTGAAGCCTTGTAATGACTGCAACACAGTAGTCCAACTTCTTCCTCTGCCCAGTCCTGCCCTCAGGTGTTGACCCCGAGAGCAGTCTCTAATAAACCTCTTAAACCCTGAGAGTCTACTTCCTGAGGAACTCAGCCTGTAACACATATACAAGCATATGAATTAAGACCTTGTAAAGAATTAGAAAGGATCCCTGGTGGTGCAATGGTTAAGTGCTCAGTTACTAATCGAAAGGTCAGCGGTTAGAAACTACCAGCTGCTCCAAAGGAGAAAGACCTGGTGATCTGCTCCAGTAAAATTAAAAAAAAAAACAAAAAATATATCCCCAACACGTTGCCATCAAGTTGATTCTGAGTCACATTGAAACTACAGGACAGAGTAGAACTGCCCCATAGGGTTTCCAAGACTGTAATCTTTACAGAAGCAGACTGACACCTCTTTCTCCTACGGACTGGCTGGTGGGGTCAAACTGCCGACCTCTTGGTTAGCAGCTGAGCGCTTAACCACTGTGCAACCAGGGTTCCTCATCAGTAAAGATTACAGTCTAGGAAACCCTATGTAGCAGTTCTATTCTGTCCTATAGGGTCACTATGAGTCGGAATCTACTCGAGGGCACACAACAACAAAGAATTAGAATATAATGAAGTGTGATAATACTCTGAAAATGCTGTATATAGTTTAATCTTTGATAAATCTAAAGCACCTCAGGCTCTTGTAGCTTTTATGTAGCTTTATTATGAAATTCAATATAATTGCACTATGCTGCAAAAATATCCAAGATGAACCAGATTTACAATGATTTCTGAGATCCTAGTAAATGTAAGTTTATCGAGAGTTTTTTCTTATACATTATTTCGCTTGATAAATATGTGTGCTTCTGTTCTTTTATCAGCTAACAGCTAAAAACCCAAAAGACAGAATACAACAGAGTACAAAGATAATGGAATTTTCCTTAACCTCCTTCACTAAGAATTTAGCAACACGTAAATAATACCCTTCTAAGGTGCCAGAAGTAGGAGTTGAAGAGAATGCTGACACTCTCAGGAATACACAGAGTAAAACACTCCATTATGAAGCACTAAGAATATCTTTTGCCTTCAAATAAAACCTAAGGAACACAAAGAGCAGGTGAGGAAGTGGGTGGGAACAGAGTAGGGAAGAGGAATATAGACACCAGTGCCTGCTAACTGGATAATTTTTTGTTACTCTTTGATGCTCACAAGACCAAGAGTGAAGTAAGCAGCAGAAGGCAATCAAAAAAAGCAAACTCTTTTAATTAAGACAGAAAAATGGACTTTACCACTTCAGTAGGTTTTAGTCCTAGCTGATTTCCCTGCCTCTAGCCTCTCCACTATAATCTATCCACTCTGCTGGTATTTCTAAAAAACCATCCATCCATCCATCCATCCATCTACCCACCCATCCATCCACCCATCGATCCATCGATCCATCCATCCACCCACCCATCCATCCACCCACCCATCCATCCACCCACCCATCCATACAGCATTTTCTGAGAGCCTGCTAAATGCTACAAAAAATGTAACTCTCTTGCTTAAAAACAGGTTTATCGATAGCTTTTTCTCTTTTGAAAATATATATACGCTATTACTAAATTATATAAAATATTATATTGCCCTGAACAAGTTGTTAACATATCTCGGTACAAATTGGTGCTGAATTTGTCATCATAAGCTGGTATCCACACTAGTACTAATTTCAGTAGTTCTCACACCATCAAGGTAATGAATGTGACTGCTTTTCCACAATCACCTGTGGAAGCTCTTTTGTGGTTATTTTTTGCCTCAAGTTTGTCTTTTATCCCTCTTTGTAGTGCACACCTGAGTGAGTGAGTGAATGAGTGGGAGTAAGTGGTGTGTGTGTTAAGAGATGGAAACGTGCAATCAGAGAGGGCCAGAGAAAATGAATAAAAACAACTTGTTTCTCTATAGCCTCACAACAGAAGTTCTTAGAACTTAACTACTTATAAGCTATGACTATTTCTTAAACAGATATTATTGAAAAGTTTATCTGGCACTACTTAAAGTCAGTGAAAGTAATAATTCAGTTTCTGCATATTACAGGAAAACTAAGAAAATTCTATTTTAAAGCCTAACTTCACTAGGCAGTTATGAAGAGAAGGGGGTAGGTTAGAGGTAATGAGTGGAACCTAAATATCTAAATACAGCCAGGAATGATACTGGAAGTGAACAGGCAATAAGCCATCCTTTAAAATTCTGAGTGAAAATGATTTTAACCTAAAATTCTAGCCCTAACTGAACTGTCAATCAAGTATGAAGGCATAATAAAGACATTTTTATTCATGCAGTCTCAAAGAATTTGCCTCCTTTAGTGGAAACCCTGGTGGTGTAGTGGTTAAGTGCTACGGCTGCTAACTAAAAGGTCGGCAGTTCAAATCCACAAGGCGTTCCTTGGAAACTTTATGGGACAGTTCTCCTCTGTCCTATAGGGTCACTACGAGTTGGAATTGACTTGACGGCAACGGGTTTGGGTTTTTTTTTAGTTGACATTATTAGTAGCTTATCCAAAATCTATTCTGCCCCTAAAGAAACCCTGATTTTGTAAGGAATCCATTTCCTCACCATTTAACTCAGGGAATAGTGTCCTCAAATGAAACTATAAAAGTAGATCATGGTAAACTCAAGTCAATCAAGGTCATTCCTGCCATCCTTGCATCCAGGGATTGGTTTAAGAATAAGCATGTGATTTAATTCTGACAATGAGATGGAACGATAAGATGCTAAAGGGCATCTGAGAAAGGTTTCCTTGCTCCTCTGAGTTAGAGTCACAGGAAATGCTGGTCTTTTTCCTCCTTTGGACATTGTCATTTCTGGATATGATGCTTGAAAGAGTTATCTTGCCACTAGTCTGATGTTGAAGCCAGCAGGGCAGGAGGGCAGAGCCTGGACAACTGTAAAGAAGAGGAGCTGTAGCCCACTCTTTCTCTAAGGGTTTTGTAATGAGATTTTATATATGTATAGATATATAAATAAATACCGTTATTGTTTGAGCCAGTGTGAGTCTAAGTGTTCTGTTACTTGCAATCAAATGCATAGAAAGAGGGTAAGAGCCTTCCTACGATGATGGCAAAGCAGGTCCCAGGACAACAGCTGTGCAGCATGCCCAGAGAGCAACTGAGTTCAGAGGAGCAGTAAGGACAGAGGACTCCAAGGAGGAATGACCCCAGTGGGTACAAAAGTGGAACCACTGGTCCAACCATGTGGAAAAATGTCTAGAGAGGTATTTTACAAAGATACAGAAGGGCAAAGGAGGATTCAACTCTAGACTCAAAAAAATGAAGAAATGGAAAAAAATAGGGCAATTACTACCTTCAAGAAAATAGAAAAAGTTGTAAAAGAAAGAAAATGCAGTGTCTTAATACTTGGCTCTTCAGTAAGCAATACTTAACAAGGTAGTAATAGTGAAAACAACAAATACGAATAAAACAGAAAGAATGTGAAACAGCTATATGGCAAAGATACAGGGAGGAAAGGGGCATATGAGAGGCTGAAGGCTCCTATCTAACATAATGAGAAGTTAACCAATAATGCCTCAAGTTGATGGATCAAGAGACAGGAGAATAGGCATATTATTTAGAAATACGGAAGAAACAGATGAAAGAGTTAAAGTAGTTGCCTTGGGATTGGGATGGGGAGGGTGCGTGGAGTGGAGGAAAGGAAGCAGAGGGCTGCTGCTTGTTAGCACAAGTCTCTTAGCATCATTTTGTCTTTAAAAGTATGTTCATGGATAAAAAATTTAAATCAATAAAATAAAATGCCGGAAAACTTAAGGGAAAGATATAATGCTCTCGGTTAGTACTCAGCTCACATGAAACGCCTAGTAGCACTGAGGGCTCCCATTCCCTCTTGGTGGACTCTGTTCTGTCTATCCCACTGGGTTTGGTTTCTAAGACTTCTCCTGCCACTTTGGAGACAGATTAGTAGATACCGAACTGCTCCTATGAGAGAACTTATGATGTGTTTTTTGAGACCGCATGGTGGTGAAAGGCAGGAATTGCCTAACATTAAATTTATCTGAGGTCCAGCGCTTTATTTGGGCCACTTGCCTGATTTCTTTTTCATGTCCATGCTTATTACTTTTCCAAAATAAAAGATGGACTCTGGAGTGTATTGGATAATGGATTTTCCATGGTAGCTCATCAGTTGTGCAAATTGTCACTGGCCTGTGACTGGTAGCTTAAAAAAAAATTGCTACTGAATAAGGAAAAAATTATGCTAAAGCCTACTATGTTGTTGTGGCACTTGAACTTACTTCTAATGGCTGATGGTGTTCTTTTTCATGAAGTGTTTCATTTCTGTGAGACTAGTAATAACTGGAAAGGCTAGGAAAAATATCATTGATCCCACATACCACTTTACCTCTCTGAGACTGTTTCTTGTGAAATTAAGATAAAACACACAAAGTGTCCAATAGAGTACATGGCCTTTGTCATTGTATGCCGTGGAGTTGATATATGAATATTACATATAGCTACCCCATATAACAGAGTAGGACTGCCCAATAGGGTTTCCTAGGTTATAATCTTTATGGGAGCAGATTGCCAGGTTTTTTCTCGCAAGGAGTGGCTGGTGGGTTCAAACCATCAACCTTCTGGTTAATAGCTGAGCGCTTAACCATAGCACCACCAGGGCTACTATATGGTACTTGTCATTGTTGCTGTGTGCTGTCGAGTTGATTCCAACTCACAGTGACCCTATATGGCCCTTAATAGTAAGTAATAAATGTTTAATGATATTTTGGGAAATATATTGGGCATTTACAAAGATGACTAATAACACTTTGCACTCGACAGTCAGGGCATCTTTCCTGAGATGTATCATGCAAGAATGTTAGGCACTAGAGAAAAACCTAAGTGCCCTTCCACTCTCCACTGTAGAAAAGGGGTTGCCATTCCAAACGGATAAGGAAGACTACAGAAGGACTCAGTGTGGCAAGGATGAACGCAAATTCCTAAGCTTAGAGAAAATGGATTTAGACAAACATTATCTATAACTGACATTCACAGCTTGTATTATTAATAAGTAGTAAGTTCATGTACCTATAAAAGTTAAATTATCAAACATGAAAACCAGCAGCATTCTAACTGTATTACTGCAAGAATATTTCATACCTGGATCCTGTTTGCTTTCCTCTTCATTGACCAAGAATCCCATGTGATAATTCCCCACCTGTTGTGAGTAACTTTTTTCTAGTTCACAAACTGGTGGATAATGGGTGACAAACAGGGTTAAGGATTTCACCTAAAGCAATAAAACATACAGTAAACATGAATTTATTTTTAAATTTTATTTTAATTGAAACTTTTCCCAACTTTCTATTTTGAAAGAATTCAAAAATTCATAAAAGTTGCAAGACTAGTACAATGAAGATCCATACACTCTTTATTTAGAAAACCCATTAATATTTTGCATCTTTCCCCTTCCTCCCTCCCTCCCATCTCTACACACACACACACACACACACACACATTCTTTCTGACCCATTTGAAAATTAGTTGCAGACATCATGACACGACACCCCTAGATACTTAAGCTTCAATCTTCTAAGAACAAAAGCATTCTCCTTACCTAACCAGAATAAAATTATTACTCAATAAAATTAACAGATATCATTACTACTATTATCTAATACGCAGTCCATATTTAAATTTCCTCAACTGTTTCAATAATGTTCTTTATAGCATTTTTCAAAAATCAAGGATCATGCATTACTCTTAGTCCCTTAATCTAGAAGAGTTCCCTAAGCCTCTGCTTGTCTTTTCATGACGTTAATATTTTTGCAGTATCCAGGACAGTTGCTTTGTATAAAATCCCTCAATTTGGATTTGTCTGATTACTTCTTCATGATTAGATTCAGGCTGAACATTTTTTCCAAGAATATTATATACATGTGTAGGTGATGTACCCTTTTCAGTACATTACATTAAGAGAAGCATGACGTCAATTTGACCCAGTACTGGTGATGCTTAGTTTAATTATTTGGCTTAAGTGTTATTGTTATTGTTGTTAGGTGTCATTGAGCGGATTCCGACTCATGGCAACCCTATGTACAGCAGAACGAAACACTACCCGGCCCCGCACCATACTCATGATCGCTATTATGCTTGAGCCTACTGTTGCAGCCATTGTGTCAATCCATCTCATTGAGGGTCCTCTTCTTTTTCTATGACCCTCTACTTTACCAAGCATAATGCCCTTCTCCAGGGACTGATCCCTCCTGATAACCTGTCCAAAGTATGTGAGACGAACTCTTGCCATCCTTGCTTCTAAGGAGCATTCTGGCTGAACTTCTTCCAAGGCAGATTTGTTCATTCTTTTGGCAGCCCATGGTACACTCAATATTCTTTGCCAACACCATAATTCAAAGGCATCGATTCTTCTTCAGTCTTCTGTATTCATTGACCAACTTTTGTATGCATATGAGGTGATTTAAAACACCATGGCTTGCGTCAGGCGCACCTTAGTCTACAAGGTGATATCTTTGCTTTTGAACACTTTAAAGAGATCTTTTGCAACAGATTTGCCCAATGCAATGTGTCTTTTGATTTCTTGACTGCTGCTTCCATGGATGTTGATTGTGGATACAAGGAAAATGAAACCCTTGACAGCTTCAATCTTTTCTCCATTTAGCATGGTGTTGCTTAGTGGTCCAGTTGTGAGGATTTTTGTTTTCTTTATGTTGAGGTATAATCCATACTGAAGGCTGTAGTCTTTGATCTTCATAGGTAAATGCTTAAAGTCTTCTTCACTTTCAGCAAGCAAGGTTGTGTCATCTGCATAATGCAGGTTATTGATTAGTCTCCCTCAAATCCTCATGTCCCCTTCTTCTTCATATAGTCCAGTTTTTTGGATTATTTGCTCAGCATACAGATTGAATAAGTATGGTGAAAGGATACAACTCTGAAACACATCTTTCCTGACTTTAAACCATACAGTATCCCCTTGTTCTATTCGAACGACTGCTTCTTGATCTATGTGCAGGTTCCTCATGAGCACAATTAAGTGTTCTGGAATTCCCATTCTTTGCAATGTTATTCATAACTCATTATGATCCACACAGTCAAATGCCTTTGCATTGTCAATAAAACACAGGTAAACATTTTTCTGGTATTTCCTGGTTTCAGCCAGGATCCATCTGACATCAGCAATATATCCCTTATTCCACATCCTCTTCTGAACCCAGCCTGAATTTCTGACAGTTACCTGTTGATGTACTGCTGCAGCTGCTTTTGAATGATCGTCAGCAAAATTTTACTTGTGCGTGATATTAATGATACTGTTTGCTAATTTCCGCATTCTGTTGCATCTCCTTTCTTTGGAATAGGCATAAATATGGATCTCTTCAAGTTAGTTGGCCAGGTAAGCTGTCTTCCAAATTTCTAGGAATAGATGCGCACTTCCAAAGCTGCATCTATTTGATGAAACATCTCAATTGGTATTCCATCAATTCCTGCAGCTGTTTATTTTGCCAATGCCTTCAATGCAGCTTGGACCTGTTCCTTCAGTACCATAGGTTCCTGATCATATGCTCCCTCTTGAAATGACTGAATGTCGACCAATTCTTTTTGGTATAGTGACTCTGTGTATTCCTTCCATCTTCTTTTGATGCTTCCTGTGTCATTTAATATTTTCCCTGTAGAATCTTTCACTATTGCAACTCGAGGCTTGAATTTTTTCTTCAGTTCTTTCAGCTTGAGAAATGCCAAGTGTGTTCTTCCCGTCTGGTTTTCTAACTCCAGGTCTTTGCACATGTTATTATAATACTTTACTTTGTCTTCTCAAGTCGCCCTTTGAAATCTTCTCCTCAGCTCTCTGACTTCATCACTTCTTCTGTTTGCTTTAGCTCTCGACATTCAAGAGCAAGTTTCAGAGTCTCTTCTGACATCCATTTTGGTCTTTTCTTTCTTTCCTGTCTTTTTAATGACCTCTTGCTTTCTTCATGTATGATGTTCTTGATGTCATTCCACAACTTGGATGGTCCTCAGTCATTAGCATTCAACGTGTCAAATCTATTCTTCAGATGGTCTCTAAATTCAGATGGGATATACTCAAGGCCGTACTCTGGCTCTTGTGGACTTGTTCTAACTTTCTTCAGCTTCAACTTAAACTTGCATATGAGCAATTGATGGTCTGTTCTCCATTCAGCCCCTGGCCTTGTTCTGACTGATGATATTGAGCTTTTCCATTATCTCTATTCACAGATGGAGTGGATTTGATTCCTGTGTATCCCATCTGGTGAGGTCCACGTGTATAGTCGCTGTTTATGTTGTTGAAAAAAGGTATTTGCAATGAAGAAGTTGTTGGTCCTGCAAAATTCTATCATGCGATCTCCGGCATCATTTCAATCATCGAGACCATATTTTCTAACTATTGATCCTTCTTTGTTTCCAACTTTCAAATTCGAATCACCAGCAATTATCAATGCATCTTGATTGCCTGTCTGATCAATTTCAGACTGCAGAAGTTGGTAAAAATCTTCAATTTCTTCATTCTAGCCTTAGCGGTTAGTGCGTAAATTTGAATAGTCATATTAACTCGTTTACCTTGCAGGTATATGGACATTCTTCTGTCATTGACAGTGTTGTAGTTCAGGATAGATCTTGTAATGTTCTTTTTGCTGATGAATGCAATGCCACTCCTCTTCAAGTTGGCATTCTTGGCGTAGTAGACCATATGACTCTGATTCAAAATGGCCAACACCAGTCCAATTCAGCTCACTAATGCCTAGTGTATCCATGCGTATGCATTCCATTTCATTTTTGAGAACTTCCAGTTCTCCTAGATTCATATGTCATACATTCCACGTGCTGAATATTAATGGATGTTTGTAACTGTTTCTTCTCATTTTGAGTCATGTCACATCAGCAAATGAAGGTCGCGAAAGCTTGACTTCATCTATGTCATTAAGGTCGACTCTACTTTGAGGAGGGAGCTCTTCCCCAGTCATCTTTTGAGTGTCTTCCAACCTGGGGGGTTCATCTTTTGGCACTATATCAGATAATGTTCCACTGCTATTCATGAGATTTTCACTGGCCAATTTTTTCTGAAGGAGACTGCTAGGTCCTTCTTCCTAGTCTATCTTAGTCTGGAAGCTCTGCTGAAACCTTTCCACCAAGGATGACCCTGCTGGTATTTGAAATACCTGTGGCAAAGCTTCCACTATCACAGCAACACGCAAGCCATCACAGTACAACAAACTGACAGACACGTAGTGATGTTACTTTACTGAAATTTCCTTAACATGTAGTTTCCATAACGATTAAAGAAAAGTTCTGAGCTACATCTTTTTGCAAATAAATAAAAATTCCTTTTTAAAGAAAAAAGAGTATACATTTTAAAGTAGGGAACATGTCATCATTAAGATACATAATTAAATAAATGCTTAGACTAACAAAACTGAGGGCCACAAAAATTTAATGAAAAAGGAATTTTACTTTTGTGTTGTATGATTTTTGGAATGACATAAAAGTAAAAAACATGTTTCATTAGCTATTTAAGGAAGAGATGAGACATGAAGGGGGAAGGAATGCAGAGAAAGGAAGACACAAAGAGTAACAGAATGAAAAAAAGAAAGGCCAAAGTAGAGACAAGACTTAGGGGAAGGAAAGACCAAATTGGACAGAAGGAGTAAATAAGAGGGGAGAGTTTGAAAGAAATATAGAGTTGTAAAGTTTGACACAAAAATATTTCATACTGAGATGCTTAGATATGCGCTCTGAAAAAAGCATAGGTACCAAAGGCATACGTAACTCAAACAGATACAAAAGATGAGCTCAAAGGCCTTATATTCAGATCTTTTAGGATACTGCTAAAACAGATCCCACAGGGTAAAAATGACATTATCTCCTTTTTGTTCTTTCCTCAAGGATTAGACTGTAAGTAGATTGTACCTTCTCTTGATTTAGAGCTTGCCAAGGATAATTAGATAGAGCCTTGGGTGAATATATTGCCATGGAGACCTTTCTGCTGCAGACCAGGTTTATTTTGCTTCAGCGAAGAAAGGAAGACACATCAAAGATTTACAAACATAATTTAGGACCACTCTATCTGAGCTCAGAGTATAGGATAATAATGATAAATTATAGGGATAGGGTCAATCACAACAATTAAAAATAATTTTGAATATTTGGATACTCAAGTCAGGAAAACTATCTGTGTAGTATGTACCAAAAGGGTATGCAGGGCACTTACATCTCTAATAAAATGCTCGAGCGTAGCATAAGCAATGGCGATTCCATCATGGGTGCTCGTCCCTCTTCCCAATTCATCCAAGATAACCAAGGACTGTGATGTTGCTTTTCTTATTATTTCTGCTGTGTCTGTCAGTTCTTCCATAAATGTACTCTGTCCTTTATATATATTGTCTGCAGCTCCCATCCTACAAATAAGATGAAGATACCCTGATTTTTCCTCAGAACTTCCTTATTAGAAAGCCAAGCATCATTTTATGAACAATAAACATAAAAGACCTCCCCTAGGGATCTACATATTTTGGGCCAATAATGGCTTAAATTATATTAAACAGAAGAAATATATGTTGGAAGTGATGAGTGCCTAACATCAAACTGCACCTTGTAGAGAGCCTTTGGTACTGGACAGAGTTTCTGAAGAGTAGGGAAACCCTTGCCCGCTGCTGTCGAGTTGATTCCAACGCATATTGACCCTACAGAACAGGGTAGAACTGCCTTATCTTAATCATCTAGTGCTGCTATAACAGAAATACCACAAGCAGATGGCTTTAACAAAGAGAAATTTATTCTCTCACAGTCTAGTAGGCTAGAAATCCAAATTCGGGGTATCAGCTCCAGAGGAAGGCTTTCTCTCTCAGTCGGCTCTGGAGGAAGGTCCTTCTCGTCAATCTTCCCCTGGACTAGGAGCTTCTCTGGGCAGGAACTCTGGGTCCAAAGGATGTGCTCTACTCCCGGCGCTGCTTTCTTGGTGGTATGAGGTCCCCAACTCTCTGCTTGCTTCCCTTTGTTAAGATAAAAGGTGGTGCAGGCCACATCCCAGGGAAACTCCTTCACAGTGGAGCAGGAATGTGACCTGAGCAAGTGTGTTACATCTCACCCTAATCCTCTTTAACCACAGGCAGAGATTATGAATTATAACACATAGGAAAATCACAAAATGGAGGATAACCACACAATACTGGGGGGATCATGGCCTAACCAAGTTGACACATATTTTTGGGGACCCAATTCAATCCATGACATGCCCCATAGGGTTTCCAAGGAGCGGATGGTGGATCCGAACTGCTGACTGTTTGGTTAGCAGCCAAGTTCTTAACTACTTCACCACCAGGGCTCAAGGGAAACGCTTTGTCCTGCCCTTTTCTGACAATTCCAAACCAAACTTTTGTTACTCATAGGGCGAAACAAGTATGTTGCTGTGTCTAAAAATCCATGAGCACTAGGATATTGTACAATTAAAGGTTTTCCCAGTGTTTCCTTAAGAAGATTCCACACTGACGTTGAAGTACCACATATGAAATAATTTACTTATGAGATAAAACTTTATTAGGACTAGAATTACAGATGTTTAATGCCCTCAGACAGCAGCTAATACAGATTCCCGAAGTGGACTTCATTGAACGCAAATTTCTATGGGTGCCAAGAAATACATCCAAAAGATTTTAGTGGATTTCTTACCTGTAAGTATTCTTGTTGTTAGCTGCGGTCAAGTCAGCCCCCGACTGAAGGCAACCCCATGTGTTATAGAACAGAACTGCTCTATAGGGTTTTCTTGGCTGTAATCTTTATGGGAGCAATTTGCCAGGCCTTTTGTCCACGGAGTCACTGGGTGGGTTCGAACTGCCAACTTTTAAGTTAGCAGCCAATCACAAACTGCTTGTGCCACCAGGCCCCTTGTAAGTGTTCTTACAGGCTTTAGTATCCATCTTAGTCATCTAGTGCTGCTATAACAGAAATACCACAAGTAGATGGCTTTAACAAAGAGAAATTTATTCTCTCAAACAGTCTAGGAAGCCGCAAGTCCAAATGTAGGGTGCCAGCTCCATGGGAAGGCTTCCTCTCTCTGTCAGCTCTGGGGGATGGTCCTTGTCATCAATCTTCCCTGGTCGACAAGCTTCTCAGCACAGAGAATCCGGGTCCAAAGGACGCACTGTTTGCCTGGCTCTTGTTTCTTGGTGGTATAAGGTCCCTCTGTCTCTCTGCTTGCTTCTCTCTTTTATATCTCAAAGGAGACTGACTTAAGACACAACCTAATCTTGTAGATTGAGTCCTGCCTCATTAACATAACTGCCTCTAATCCCACCTCATTAACATCATAGAGGTAGGATTTACAGCACATACGAAAATCACATCAGATGACAAAATGGTGGACAATCACACAATACTGAGAATCATGGACTAGCCAAATTGACATAAATTTTGGGGGGACACAATTCAATCCATAACAGTATCCTACTACACATTATGCATTTCTTAGTGGGGGATCTAGAACACAATGTTTTCCTAACTCATTTGACCATGGAGCATGACCACTTTCTCCTTGAGTACCTTGTGGCAATAATGTTCTACAGAACACATTTGGGGAAAATACCAATTTAGTACAAAAGGAAACTGAAAAAAACAAAGGGAATAACTAGGTAATACTCAAAGTCATGCTAATAGCAAAATCTGGAATTCAGGTTTTCAACCCACTAGCCAGCTTTATGATTGCTAGTAACTATTTTCTCAGAAAAAATACCTTCATCAGTTTAGTTTTGCTACAGTAATTCACAAGTAGACCATACCCTTCACACTTGACCTACAGCAGCATAATGCACCTTTTAGTTCTGGAGAAACTCATGGTGAAATATCGAGCCTTAACCAACTCTGTGGTTGTAGCCCTCTAACAGTAACGGTAAGTCGTGTGTGATATTTTCCCCCACGGACTGGTAGAGCCTTATGAAAACTGTTCCAGTACCCAACGGCATTTAGAAACTATAATAAATTACATCTATGGTGGGGCTAATAAGAAGGTTTTACTCAAAGCTCTGTCAATTTTATCTATTTTAAAATCAACAAATGCAAAACAATTTCTAAAATGTTGCTAACTCAGAAGCATTCTGGCTATCTTTTCAAAGTTGAAATACTATTATTTATCTCAATTTTCAAAATTTACTAGTATTTTCCCCAGTATCAAGCAAGAGGAAGATTAAACTTCTGTATTGCGAAACCACCCTGAATTTTTTTAGCATCACAGTGTCTGACCCCCTTAACATTATTTGCCTTTATCCCTGGCAGGTTGTGAGCAGACATAAAGAAGAAATCTTTGGCTGATAATGAATACTCTGACAAGGCAAATATATGGGGGGAATCTTTAGTTCTCAAGAATTAAAGTAACAAGCATTGGATAAGATTTTTTAATACAATCGTATGTTTAAATATTATACTTAAGAGCATTCTAGAAACAGTTAATATAACGTTCTTGCTGGAATTCCAGGAATCACAGGATGCTCCTGGAGCCCTGGTGACACAGTGGTTAAAGTAATCGGCTGCTAACTGAAAGGTAGGCGGTTTGAAACCACCAGCAGCTCCACAAGAGAAAAATGTGGCAGTTTGCTTCCATAGAGATTTACAGCCTTGGAAACCCTACGGGGTCACTATGAGTAGGAATCTGCTTGACGCCAGGTTTGGTTTGGTTCAGTTCGGGATGCTTCTGGGGCAGATATTTTTAGGCAAATACACACACAGGAATATAGAACAATTAGCATATGACAAAAGTGACATTTCAAATCAGGAGGAAATGGGTAAATGATTAACAAAAGTTGTTAGCTAATTCATTATTTCAGAAAAAAATAAAGATGTGTCCCTATTCCCTCATGGTTTCAAATCAGAAAAGCTGTGTATCAGTGTTGTATCCTTTCACCATACTTATTCAATCTATATGCTGAGCAAATAATCTGAGAAGCTGGACTATATGAAGAAGAATGTGGCATCAGGACTAGAGGAAGACTCATTAACAACCTGTAATATGCAGATGACACGACCTTGCTTGCTGAAAGTGAAGAAGACTTGAAGCACTTACTGATAAAGATCCAAGACTACAGCGTTCAGTATGGATTATACCTCAACACAAAGCAAACAAAAATCCTCACAACTGGACCAACAAGCAATATCATGAGAAGTCAAGAAAATACTGAAGTTGTCAAGGATTTCATTTTACTTGGATTTACAATCAACACAGAAGCAGCAGCCAAGAAATCAAACGATGCAGTGCATTGGGCAAATCAGCTGCAAAAGACCTCTTTGAAGTGTTAAAGAGCAAAGATGTCAGTTTGAGCACTGAGATGCACCTGACCCAAGCCATGGTATTTTCAATCGCCCCATATGATTGTGAAAGTTGGACAATGAATAAAGGAGATCAAAGAATTGATGCCTTTGAATTAAAGTGTTCATGAAGCATATCGAATATACCATGGACTGCTAGAAGAACAACAAACTATCCTGGAAGAAGTAAGAAGCCAGAATTCTCCTTAGAAGCGAGGATGGAGAGACTTCATCTCATGTACTTTGACATGTCATCTGGGGGACTAGTGCCTGGAGAAGGACATCATGCTCGCTAAAGAAGGTCAGCGAAAAGAGGAAAACCTTCAATGAGATGGACTGACACAGTGGCTGCAACAATGGGCCAAACACAGCAATAATTGTGAGGATGGTGCAGGGCTAGCCAGTGTTTCGTTCTGTTGTACATAAGGGTCGCTGTGATTCATAACTGACTTGACGGCACCTAACATATGGACTTAAAATTTAGTGTAAACGTAGAAACCATAAACACATCAGGAGGTATAGGTGAAATATAATCTGTGGGCAGTAGGTGGGTGGCTTTACATACCTGACACCAAAAACAGAAACTGGAAAGTAACAGTGTAAATGGAATTAACTACTTAAAATTCTCAACCTCTGAATAGCAAAAATATATCATCGAAAAGTTAAAAGACAAACTGTAAACTGAGAAAAATATTTCCAACACATGACAAAAGGTTAATATCCAGAAAATACAGAGTCTCAAACAGCAAAGCAAAATGGTAAATATTTCAACAGGAACACAGGCAAAAAAGTTAAATCACGAAAGCAACAAACTCATCAAGATGTTCAATCTCATTAATATACAAACTTAAACAAGAGTGAAATGTGATTTTTCTTCTGTCAATTAGCATGGATCTGTGAGCACCCTCTAAAACCTGAGAGTGGCCTCCAGCTGGCAGTCAGCAAAAAGCTGAGGACCTTAGTCCTACAACTCAGGAGTTGAATTGTGCCAACAACCTGAATGAGCTTGGAAATGGGTCCATGCCCAGTTCACCTCCAGATGAGAACCTGCTCTGGCCAATGCTTTGCAGCCTTGCACAGGACCCAGCTAAGCGCTGCCTGGGCTAGAGACCCACAGAAAATTTGAAATAATAAATGTGTGTTGCCTTAAATTGCTAAGTTTTTTAGTAATTTGTTATGCAGCACAGAAAACAAACACAATTCCCTTGTTCTATAAATGATGAAAAATGAGAAATCTGGGGTTTTTCTTTGATTCTTCTTGCTCCCTTCATCTTCAATATCCAGTCACCAACACTGTCCTTTCAACCCCACTGTTGCTTCGCTAGTTTAAATTCTTTCGTCTGAGTTAGTCCCATAGCCTAACTTTTCTCTCCACTCTCACTTTTTCTAACAGCTAATCCATCTTTCAGCTTGCCAGTAGATTCATATATTAAAATCAACGGAGTCATATTGATCCCCATGCTTAAAAACTTAAAATAGTTTCTGAATGCCCAGAGAACAAAACCCACAATTCCTAGCATGGTTTTCAAGACCTGTGTGTTTTGGCCCCAAACCTCTCTCCAAACTCATCTCCTTCTGTACTGCCCCAGGGATCATGTGTTTTTACCACAACAATTTATACCTGTCATCCCTGACATATACCACATACACTGTAAACAGCTTTATTGAGATATAATTCACATACCATAAAATCCATCCTTTTAAAGTGTATGTAATTCAGTGGCCTTTAGTATATTTAGTTGATGGCACACACTTATATCCCTCTGTGATTTTCCTCATTTTTCTGGAATAATCTTCATCCCTCTCTTTTCTGCTGACCAAAAACCCTGTCTCTCTTTAAGCTATTTCTGCATAGCTGTCCCTGATCCCTCACTTAGAATTTGCCAGAAGTGATTTTTCTTTGTCTTCTTCCTAGAAGTAAATGCTATTTGAGAGCAGGCCTGATTGATTTACCTTTGCATTACCCTCAAATGTCAAGCAGAGTGTCTTGAACATAAAATGTTCATTACAGGCTGAAATGAATTTTTTTCCCCCAGGGTTGTAATACAACTTACCCAACCCAAATCTCTCAAGAGAAAACAATTTTGTGAAAGTCCTGAATTAAAACAAAATGCCAACAAAAAAAGAATTGACAGAAAATTTGTGGAAAAAGTTACAAGAAGCAAAAGGATATCAATTTGTTTCCTTTTGTGCTTCCATATAAATTATTCTTGCACACGGTTGTTCAGTTTATTCTAAAAAACATAATTAAAAATACATATATAATTCTAAGAAAATGGAAACAATCTTAATTTTTTAATGGGATCTCAAAATTAACTTTTAATGTTTTCATGGTGAGTTTACTGTTATAATAATGGTACCTGGTAACAAAAAAAAAAAAGAAAGACAAGAAAATTAGGAGCCCTGGTGGTGCAGTGGTTAAGCACTCGACTGCTAGCCAAAAGGTCCTCAGTTTGAACCCACCAGCCATTCTGTGGCAGAAAGATGCGGCAGTCTACTTCCATAAAGATTACAGCCTTGGAAATCCTATGGGGAGTTCTACTCTGCCCTATATGGTTGCTATGAGTTGGAACTGACTTGATAGCAATAGGTTTGGTTCAACTAAAAATTTTGCGTACAATCTCAACAATATTCATTCGTGTTTTCCACTCAGTTGAAAAAAGCTGCATTTAAAAAGTAATTCCAATTTTTATTTTTCACAACAACCTATTTAACGTAAAAATGCCTTTTGTATACTAAACTGTTAGTGGTAAAGTCAAACCTATGCTAATGAAGTATAATTTTGAAAATACTACTGCTTTTTGAAAAAACTTTGTGGATCCAAACTGTCCTTGCTAATGTCCCTAAGGTCCTCTTCACTGAGAAGACTAACAGATTCTCCATCCTGCCCTCTTTCAGATCTTGTCACTGCTGACCACCCCACTGTTCCTGCGCACTTCTGATGATCTCAGCATAAACGCCCAGACAGCCCTTCAGTCACCTTGTACCAAAAAGCCTTTGCTATCAGCAAACATTTCCTACAGGACTGTTTGACCCAGATGAGCTGTTGACAGCAAAATATAATTATTCTAGACAGAACAACAAATTACTTTTCCTCTAAAAATTTTCTCTACGCTCAAATTCTCTATAGAGAATTCTGTCCCATCTCCAACTGCTCCTTCTCCTTTGACAGAACGGAGGAGCTAGTTTGACATTGAAGAATGTCTTGGTGCTGGGAGAGGTTCTGGCAATCATATTATACTCTCATTTTACAAAAGATGTACTAAATTTCAGAGGTCAAAACATTTTCCCAAGGTCACAGGGTTAATGTGTGGCAGATAAGAGACAACTACTCAGGTCTTCTGGCTCCTGGCCTGGGATTTTTGAATCGCCCAACATGCCTCATTATATTATTGGGCTGTTGAAGGCCAGGCCAGATTTCAGGGGTATATGGGTGTATTTTTATTATGCAATGATCCTAACGCTACCATTAGGTCAGTGGTTTGCAGATATCTTTTTAGTTGTTAAATCTTTTGTTCAAATGATTTTACAGGGAAACTCACTGTGGAGATGAGATAAAGGAATAGTGCTCTGGTCAAGAAGCCAGCAAAAACAGGCCTTTCTCCCCATCTAGAGGGGTTCTGTGGACTTAAGTGTCCTATAGGGCACTCTGAAAGCCGCTACATTAGGAGCCAAAACACTTTCTATTTTTCCATAACAAAGAATATCAATGTGCCCAGCAAAGATTCATGAAATCCTGGCTCATCAACCAGTCATGAGGCTACTGGCAAAGTATGTGTTCTAACTGTGGAAACTGTTTGTTAATAAAAATTTTCTTTGTTGATTTCTCTTCAAAAATGTAGAGTCTGTTTATTTTTCCAACAAATTCCAGCAATATAATGACTTTTATATCATTTTTATGACACAATTTTATAAACACAATTTTCTTTTCATCTTGGCTACTAGAAAACTAAGTTGGACCTTCTAACAACAAACAGCAACCCTTACTTTCTCTTATGTTTCTATATTTTTTCCTTGCCCCAATGTCTTTAGATAACATCTTCCTCTCTTATTATTCTGCTGCATTGTTTACTCCAGTAAACTGCCTAAAATAAAATTTTGCAGCAAGGCAGAGTATAAATAAATAAACAACAAAAATTGTTCATGTATTTTTAATTAAATCAATAAGCATTTACAAGACATACTACTGGATAATGATTTTGAAATTTTCAAAATGTTGAAATGTTTTAGAGATTGAAAGAATTCTAAAACATATGTATTATTATCATTCTGTCTGCATTTATATTCAAATGTAGTGAAAAATAAAGAAAATGCATTCTTTAGATTTCATCTTAAAGTTAGTTTGCTCTGAGTAGACAGAAGGTTACAGTTATGTGATTAAAAAAAAAAATCACTCTGATATTTTTAGGAGTGGTGGCAGACTAATCTTTCTAATCCCCCTTCTCCCTCCTTGCCTATAACCTTTATATAGGTCAACAAAGCTTAATAAAGCATTAATGGAGAAAAAAAATTATTACTTTTTGAGCCAGTTTCTAAAGTCAATAACACTTTCATGAAAATTTGAGCAAGAATTTGTTTTTATGGGGTCATGATATTTTGAGATAACAGTCTAGATATTTCATAATTATAGCAAATGAGGTGGACTTCTGATGTTTTAAATCACAATCTCTGGGCCTTATGCAAAGAGAATGATGGATGCGGGAGAAATACTATAATTAACAGAAGAAAAAAGGATCTTTTCATATTGGATGATAAGCAGAGTATAAATACTAAAATTGTTAAACAGAGGCAATGATTATTTGTATTGCATTAGGATTCTTTCACATACTCTAAGTGATTTTCATAGGAGGATTTTTATATTAACTAATTTTGCTTTTTTCCTTAAGAAAAGATGATCCCATTCACCTCACTTTGCTAGAAAGTTTGCAGAATTCTGTCTAGAATAGTATCTAAGCATCTTATTTTTTTGGTACATTAATAAGTTTTACAAAAGGAAAACACTTCCCTAAATAACAAAGTACTCTAACTCTCGAAACTGACAACATTGTTTTGATTCTCCTGGACAGACTTCTGGGTTCATGGAATTGGGGTGACCCACCCAGGCCATCCGCTCTTAGGTGTCCTTTTGAACCTTGAAGGAACTGGTTTGGTTCTCTGAAGTCACTTTCAGGTCAAACAGTAGCTTAGTAAGCAGTTTAGCATAGAGCATTTTGCTTTAGGCACTGAGTTCTCTTGGAAAATTATCTATGTGCAGCCAGCTTTGAGAAGCAGAAACTCCAGGGTCTGACTAAAGGCTGCATATTAGGTGTCCTTTGTGATTCTGACAGAATTTGAAATCCTGCCCATGCTTTGACGTTATCTGCTGATAAATTAACATAACGATGATCAATATAACCTGTTTTCACTGTCCCCTCTCCAGAGTGCCTTCCCGATATGCTCGGGTGATGCTGCCCAATTTGAATGATATATACTCTCAATAAACATATTTGGTTACACTAACTTTTGGTGTTTCTCCAAGCATTTAGGTTTTTGACAATTCAGATGAGTAAAAGGAAGAAAGAAATAAACAAAAAAGTAAAATCTAAGATGAGAAAACTTGCAAAAGAACACCAATTATTAAAAGATGTTAGAGATACTATATGGTATTTAAAAGGCATAAAAACCGTGAAGTAGTAAATCTCTGTGTTCCATTGACTTAGTATCTGAGTTCATTAAACATAATAATTAACTCAGAATGAAAGCATAAATGATTTACCTCTACATGTGTACATTAAAAAAAAAAGCCTGGATTAACGAGGTACAGGAGTCCAGTGACAAGGGCCAGGAGGCAGAGGAGGAGTAGGAAGCTGATGATGGGGAACACAAGTTGAGTAAGGATACTGTTGATGTGTTGTGAGATTGTTAACCATTGTCATAGGGCAACATTTGTAGTAACTGTTAAATGGGAGGCTATTTTGTCCTGCAAGCCTTCATCTTGGGTGAGAATGGCAGCACAATTGGAAGAGCATAGTCAATGTCACTTAAATGTGTACGTAAAAAGTTTTGAAATGGTGTATCTTTGGCTATGTGTATTTTCACCAAAAAAAAAAAAAAAAAAAAAAGCTGAGAATTCAGAGGGTTAAAATGTTGTGGGGTTGTTAACCAAAGTCATAAAACAGCATGTATACTACCGTTACATGAGAAACTGTTTGTTCTGTAAGCCTTCACCTGAAGGACAATAAAATATTTAATTAAAAAAAAAAAAAAAAAAAGCCTGGAAGATCATCATCTTCTACCTAAACAACGATCACATCCAGGTAGTAGAATTACAGGTGATTTTTAAAATTTTTCTTTTATGAGATTTTCTATAGTTTTAAAATTTTGCTCAATGAACAAGCATTACTTGTGTAATGAAAAAAACAAACTTTTTTTAAAACTGCAAACCATGCATTTAAGTACACTACACAATACTGTATCATTAAGACACGGCAGACTGATGGTAATTTACCAGGTTAGGTAACAAGCTTTCTTTTACCAAAGGTAGAATCAAAGCACTTCACTAGCATCAATGAAATTATTTCAATAGATAAGTAAAATGGTTCTTTCTTTAGTGTAATCCTGTCTAATAATAGCTGCATTCATATCACACTGCAATATTTAAAGTCGATTTATAAAAGCTATAATACTGAACTGCAAAATATAATCAAACAAAAACTAGTGAAGCAATCTTCCAATTTCAATGGAAACATTGCTAAAAATTAAGACAGTGATCTAGGAAAATGCTAAACTTGTACTGGCTGACATGAAACAATGTTCACTGAAATGGTCTACAAAGCACCTGCAGGTTATGAAGGACACGGGTGTTTTCCTACCAAAGAAACCCTCCATGTGCTGACTGGGCGAAATCATTCTCTAACACAACAAGTAGTCCACTCTTTGGGGAAAGTCCCAAGAATTTGAAAGGAAAATAAATGGAGCAAATGCTCTTTCTCAATCTTAATTACATCTGTGAACAACATAAATAAGTCTATCAAAAGACAGATAAGATTAATCAGCCAACAGATCATCAAAGGAAAAATAAAATTGATCAGTTATGGAGGGAAACTCACACATCCTTGATCACTGAACAAACATTACAACCTCAGAACATCTCTGATACTCAGTTCTTCTTTTTATAAAATATCAGGAGTTGAACTTGAAACAAGGGTTCCTAACTCTGGACATGCCTCAGAGTCACCTGGCAATGCTCTTAAAAATAGAGCTCAAGGGCCCCCTTTATCATGTCTACTAACACAGCATCTACAAGGCAAGGCCTGGGATCTGTATTCAAAACCAAACCAAATCGAACCCTCAGGTATTGAATTCATACAACCACTTCCAATCAAAACAATGAAATGAGATCTCTTGTTTTTGCTAGACACAGCTGTAACAACAAAAAAACCCACTGTCATAGAGTCGGTTCCAACTCACAGCGACCCTACAGGGCAGAGCAGAACTGCCCTATAGGGTCTCCAAGGCTGCAATCTTTACAGAAGCAGACTGCCACATCTTTCTCTCGTGGAGCAGCTGGTGGGTTTGAACCCCCGACCTTTTGGTTAGCAACCAAGTGCTTAACCACTGCACCATCAGGGTGCTGTAGGAGCTACACATACCACAGAGGCATTTATAACGTAACACTTCTGATGCCAACAAAATCATAACCTACTCATTTAGCAAAATGCCACTTACCATGTGGTTTTTAATGCTGGTATTTACTACCAATTGGAAGATGCATACTTGATTCAAGATGCTTTCTTTCTGCCCATGAGGAATATATTTTATTATAGAGTACAAATACTCCACAGCGGGTGCTCAATAAATCTTTGCTGAATTAAATTGAACTAAATTGGGCAAACAAATCAGTTATCCACATGGCCAAAAACAAACATTTAAAATTATTTAAGCACTTAGATGCTTATTACCTTCTATTTCAAAATGAACACACTGGTGCTGTTCTGAGTATTCAGCATTCCCTGAAGCTGGGTGCCATAAGAGGGAGTTTCCATGGGTAGCATGGCATGAAATTTATTAACTGGGGACCACTTAATGTAAATAACTCTGTCTACCAAAATTTAATTGACATAAGTAGAAAAAATTATTCTGAAAGAAGAGACCAATTGTTTTGCTTTTTTTAAGCTATTTTCTAACCAGACTTAATAATTCATTGCTTTTCTAAAACTTAATTACTGGGTCTAAAAGGCTGAACGAGATTTAGGTTTGCATTTGTCAGGGCAATAAACAACAGATCTTATCTCAGTGATGTATTCAAAGAAGTTAATGATCCTTGGAAATACATGTCTAGAAATGCTTCATCAATGCTTCGTCAATGAGTACATATATCACAATACACTGATATATCATTTACAGCCAAATTTACATGTTTGCCAAAACACTACTTAAAAATAAATCTGCTTCTTATCCAGGAAAAGGTTCACGTGAGGTTCTGACATTCAGAAGCAAATTCCTAAAGCCTCTTGTCTATTTACAGCTTTGCACCAATTTATTCTTCCTAGGCTACAGTCCCTGGCACATAGTAGGCACTCAGTTAATATTTGTGGAATGTGTGTTCTAAATGTTCTATTGATAATATAAAAATAACCAGTTTAAAGATACAGTTTAAAGTTAAATATTATGCAAATATCTAATTCTATTAGATTTTTTTTTTTCCATAGAGTACAAAAAAGGATTTGAAAGTGATTTGGAATAATAACACAGTTATAATAGAAGAATTAAAATGACTACAATACTAAGATTACAAGCAATATAGTAACAATTCTCAAACTTGAGGTGGTAAATTTAGCAAGAGCTTTTAAAATGCTGATTCTGGGGTCTCACACTGGAGATTCCAATCCAATAGGTGTGTGATACAGCTTAGGAAGTAGCTTTTTTTTCTTTTTCAATAATATTGTGTTTTCAGTGAAGGTTTACACAGTAGTTTAGGTTCCCATTCAATAATTTCTATACAAGCTGTTCAGTGAAATTGGTTACATTCTTCACAAAGCATGAACATCCTCATTATGTCCATTCTGGTTGTTCAGTTTCCATTAATCTAGTTTCCTTGCCCCCTTACATTCTCATCTTTGTTTTAAAGTAATTGCTGACCATTTGGCCTCATATAGGTAATTTTTTAAAAGCGCACAGTACTTATGGGTGATATTCATTATTTTTTAAGTCAATCTGTTATTTAGCTGCAAGGTGGCCTCAGAGGTTAGTTTTGGTTCAATGTTTGAAGAGTATCTCAGGGCTATAGTCTTGGAGAGTCCTCCAGTCTCAGCCAGTCCAGTAAGTCTGGCTTTTTTTTTTAAGGAATTTGAGGTTCTGTTCCACATTTCTCTCCCATTCTATCAGGGTCCATTTATTGTGGCCCTGATTAGAACGGTCGGTAACGGTAGTCGGACATCATCTAGCTCTTCTGGTCTCAGGGTAGGTGAGGCAATGGTTCCTGTAGGCTACTTGTCTTGTAGAGGGAGTATCATTTTTAATAACATCCCCATGATTCTGATAGAACTGTTAAGATTCACTCTTGAGAAATCAAGCTTCATTTGGACTTTTATGAAGTCCAAATCTCCCCTTAGCACAGAGGAGGTACAATGAATGTTGCCAGAGACAGACTAATTTCCATGCCACAGGAGCTTTAACCTCATGCTCATCACCTCTGTAGCAATGATAA
This sequence comes from Dugong dugon, assembly GCA_030035585.1. Classification (NCBI taxonomy): domain Eukaryota; kingdom Metazoa; phylum Chordata; class Mammalia; order Sirenia; family Dugongidae; genus Dugong; species Dugong dugon. The sequence continues at coordinate 85,491,343 of CM057460.1, read as the reverse complement.
TTTATTCTGCCTATAAAAAAAAAAAACCAAACCCACTGCCATCAAGTTGATGCCAACTCACAGTGACCCAGGGGGCACAGTAGTTAAGAGCTATGGTTGCTAACCAAAAGGTCAGTAGTTCGAATCCACCAGCGGCTCTGGGAAACCCTATGGGGCATTTCTACTCTGTCCAATAGGGTCACTATGAGTCGGAACTGACTCGACAGCAGTGGGATTATTCTGTCTATACCCAGACTTAAATGTTTTCCCAATAAGACTAAATCTTACATAAAAATTTGATGACTTATTGAGTTTTGTGGGAAAACCTAGTTAAGCTACTATGTCCTCTTTTAGATGGTATTTTAATTCCAAGGGATTTTTCAGCCAGATTCCAGGAATCTAGACTAAGAAACATTTTAATATATTGTTTAATTTCTATTTATATTAAAAATTCTATCGTCAGTCTTTCAACATAGTTTACCACACACTTACTATGTACCAGGCATGGGGGATACAAAGGTGTGCAGAACAGGCCCAATTTCTGTCTTAGTAGAGCTTGTGGTCCAAGAAAAACATAAACATTTGTTTCCTGAACTCTAACCAAATGGAGCCCCTAAAAATGCATCTGTGTGATATTACCCAATACATACATCTATGTGGTCTTATTAAAAATTGTCCAACAGAATAAAAAAGTTTTTAAAAGTTGCCCTCTTAAGTAATGTATTTGATATCAGACATTGAAAACCCTATGAAGCACAGTTCTAATCTGACACACAAGAGGTCACCATGAGTTGGAAATGACTCAACAGCAACTGGCTGGTTACCTTTGTAGATACATTTGAGCCAGATTTGTGGCTTATCCACAACATTATGGGATACATATTTTAAGCCTCATTCCTAGCTCCATTTTAAGCCCTCATCATCTTTATTTATGCTATCTTACTTGAATATTCTGTATGTAAACTGCCTCAATTCCTTTCTGAAAAATGGCAGCAGGATAAATATGAATGAATGAATGAATGAGCAAATAAATACACACACACATACATACTTCTCTAGTATTTCATGATCTCACTGAATTGTAATGATTTGTTTCTTCATCTCACTTACTAGAGTTGAACTCCTTGAGGGCATGTAAAGTGTTTTATTTAGCTTTGTATCCCTAACACATAGCATAAAACCCTGGCAACTATATGGGTTTAATAAAAGATGCTTTTAGCAGAATAGAGTTTTGATTTCATTATTGGGGCATTGCTAAGGTTTCCTAATACCACTACAGCTTCTATGACATAGAAATGTAATGGCCATCTTATCTTATTATCATGTATCATCCTTGGTGTGCCACAGTTAACATTACTTCTCAAATCTGACCTTCCTCCTGAATTTCTCAATGTTACTAATAAGCACCAGTGTTCTATTTTCTTGGTCGCCTAGGCTCAATGTCTTAAATCTTTGTCTCTAGTTCTTCATCTATTTTTCTTCACCCATTCTAGTTGCCAAGGCCTGTCACTTCTAACCCTACATCTCTCCTCTGTCCCCTGTCTACTTCCACCAGTCTAATTAAGATGCTCAGGATCTCCTCCCAGAACCACCACATTACAGCTCCCTTCAAAGAGTCTGTCTTTCACAGTGCTGCCAGATTAATCTTCCGGAGACCTAAATTGTAGCTCTGATCATATCACTTCTCTACTCACAAATCTTCAACGACTCCCCACTGCCTATGGAATTAGTTTACACTTGCCTGATCTTGGGAGCCCTGGTGGTGCAGTGGTTAAGAGCTACGGCTGCTAACCAAAACGTTGGCAGTTTGAATCCACTAGCCACTCCTTGGAAACCCTATGGGGCAGTTCTACTCTGTTCTATAGGGTCGTTATGAGTTGGAATCGGCTTGACAGCAACAGGTTTGATTTGGTTTTTTGCTTGATCTTGACTTAAGGGTCAATTCAATTCAATTACCCTGCTCCTGAGTGTCTGTATATATGAACAAAGCAAAGTTGCAGATAACGGGAGGGAGAACAGAGATGTACAAAATATGAAACTCATCTTTTTGTAATGGACACCACAATACTAGAGAGTAGATATGCAAATAAAAATTGATAAAACTAAAAGTTGTAAGAGCTGTAAAAGAGAAAAATAAATGCATTATGGAAGCACAGAGATGAGATAAATTTTGGCTGGGGAAATCAAGGATGGCTTCATGAAGGAGGCAACATCTGAGCTAGCTCTTGAACAATAGGTGGAATTTGAAAAACAAGCAGAGGGGCATTTCTGGCACAAAAAATGGTCTAAACTGAAAAGACAAGTGTGAAAGTGCAGTCTTCTACTCTGTAACCAGTCGTCTGTCAATTTCCCAATTCAGGTTTTGCTGACAGTACCCCAGGGTGTTGTTTGTATACCCATGTCCTTTTTGCCTTGTAAACTGGTAGATAAATTTAGAGGTTTGAACAGATTCAGGTTTCATTTTTCGGCCAGAAGACTTCATAGGTTGTCCCATAAACTTCTATTTAATGTCTGGTTGTCTCTCTTGGTGACATGAACAGCCATTTATGATTATTGCCTAGGTCTAGTTTTATATCAGGGGTTGCAAAATAGCGATCTTCTAATTGTATCATTCCTTCTGTGTTTATTAGTTGGAACACTTCTGTAAAGAGAAACTTCCCCTCAGCAACTATTTGGAAAGGCTAGATAGTTGCTTGATTTTTTTCCCTTTACTTTTCAGTTTTCATCCACCAAACTAATGATTTTTTTGTTTTAAAGATCATTAAGAACTCATTCTACCATCTTCCAAAGATAGTCAATGCATTTTTTGTTTAGTTTTTTACAGTAATTATAAATTCATGGGTATAACATATTCCACTGGATATCCCACTTAAACATATTCAAGTCTACCATTCAAAAAACAAAACCAAACAAAAACTAAAAATCCCTCATTCGATGTCTCTCCTTCTCTTCCCAATCTTCCCTCATGTGACCTGTGCTAGCATCATTTGCGAGTAACCTCTCACTCACTCCTTAACCCCCATTAGCTGACTCCACCACTCCACCAAAACAGCCTTGCTAAGGTCACTAGTGACATCTATTTTGCTAAGACTAAAGGTGACCTTTCATCTCACTGAACTTTTCAGTACTGTTGACCACTTTCTTACTTCTTAAAGAACTGTTTCCTCTTGCTTCTATGACACTGAAATGTGCTGATTTCTCTCCTACCTCTCTGGTTACTCCTCCTCTGTTGGTTTTTCACGCTTATCTTCTTACTCAGCTATGAAATGCTGGCAAGTTCTAAGGCTCAGTATTGAAACATTACTTTACTACACTCTTGTCCAAGATAACCATATCCACACCTGGGACTTCAATGACTGCTTATACAAAGGTGACTCAAAACAAAGTTACATCTTTACCTTGATCTCTCCCTCTGAATTCTAAACTTTATATCCAACTACCTATGTGGCAGCTCCCCTTGAATGTAATTAAGTCAGTCTATTAGCTGTATGAAAATAAAGTTAGAATCTATGGAAAAAAAAAAATCACCCTCTTCCAGTGAAGGCCAACATTCATAGTCATTTCTGACAACTCCATTTCCCTCAGCTACCATCTACCCCCAAGTCCTGTTGATTTTATTTCCTGAATATCATTCAAATATGACTCCTTTCCATTTAAACCAGTACTACAAACCTACTCCAAAGTACTGATATCTCTTGCCAAGACTACTTCAAGAGCCTACAGATTGGGCAAATCAAATCTAAGCCCTAGTTGTATGACAGTTAAGCACTTGGCTGCTACCAAGGAGTTGGCAGTTGTATTGTGGTAACACCAGAACCCGTTTAGATTCCTCAGGGATAAGAATCACCATCAGCACAAACTTAATTCCTATGAGGTGGAGGCCAGACATACCACTACTCTCCAAATTCTTCACCATTTCTGACACCAACTGTCCTTCCCATGGCACTCTACTTCTCTGCTGGGTTCAATAATTCATTGCAATGGCAGCCCTATTCTGTCACTTGGGGTTGCTATGAGTCGAAATCAGCTTGACAACACCTAACAACAACAATCTACTCTGTCTTTCTCCAAACATTCTCGACACTGCAGCCAATGCAGACACATGATCATGTCAAGTCCTGCTTAAAACCCTTCAATAGTTTCCCATGAATCTTATGATAAACTGCTAACATGGCCTATGCTCTATGTAACTTGCTCCTATCTATTCTCCAGCTTCATCTAGAATCCTGCTTCCCCAGTGGGCTACCCTCAGTTCCTCATCTCACTATGGTTCTTTTTGCTAAAGGATCTCTGAACATGCTGCTCCCTCTGTCTGAAATGTTCTTCCTTCCTTCTTTGACCAGTTAACTCATTTTCACACAGGAGCAGCTCAAGAGTCACTTTCTAAAGGAAGCCTTCTCCTGATTTTCCTGACCAGATCATATCCCCATATCACAAGCTATCACAGAATCTTATGCATATCCCTTGTAGAATTGTCATAGTTGCAATTTTACATTTCTCTGCATGATCATTTGGTTAATACTGATCTTCATGAGAACAGGAACTGTGCCTGCTTTGTATTCCCAGTAGCTGTCATATGTTAAATGCTCGATTAATATATGTTAGATGAATGAATAAATGAAAAGAAATGGATAAATACCTGACTTCCTTGAAATTAGTATGGTTCATCCTTTTCCAGAAGCCTTAGACTTGCACTCATTATAAGTACTTTATATAAAGGGCATAGAACAAGGTTTATACATTGATAACAATAATGTTATTACTACTAATATTGTAAATATGTTACCAGAAAGGTTAGCTGCTATTATTATTATTGCTATTATTATTACTGAATTCATTCCTTGTGGCAGAAACTGTTTTTTGATTACCTCTGAATCTATTCCCAATTACCTTGTCCCTTGCCTAACTCCATTATACTAGCCGGACAAAACTAAATTCTTACTTTCTGTTTCCCCTGCAAATATGACTGGCCTGCAAGTATAGACACAGTTTTGACCACTGAGATATAAATAGTTTTCTAGGAAGCTTCTAAAAAGCTATAGATTTCTTAAAAAAAAAAAAGGGAAAGCTGTAGCAGTTACTTTCCCCATTTTCCTCATGTAATATGAATGTGATGGCCGGAGCTGCAGCAACCATCTTGCAACCGTGAGGGAAAGACCAACGATATTGTAGTGCCACTAAAACATCAGAACCAGCTGTCTATCTCAAGACTTCCCGTTGTAAGAGAAAAATAAACCCTTGCTTTATTTTCCATTACCCTATTTTTACACAACACACGCATTATGTGTTTTTTTGCCAACTGTGCAACCCCCTCGTGTGTTATTTTCCTACATGCACTATGTGCATTATACACATGGAAGCGATATTTACGTGGGTGTGTTATTTGTGAAAAAATACGGTATTTGTATCTAAAAACATTCCTAACTGATACTCTGCTCAATAACAAGAGTGTCTTCTAAAAAAATCACTTTACATTGCCCAAGATGGTTTTTGTGCTTTCTTGTTTGTTTCTTTTCCTCTTTCTTTTCTTTATTAAATGTCTTTGTCACTCTCCCTAATTATTTAACCAAAATAAAGTACCTAGTATATTTACCTTACAAAACAGAAAATTAATTATAATTTTTTTAATTAAGGAAAGATGCTTTAAATTTCTAACATTCTTATAGTCTTATAAATATATGGAGATCAGTATAACGTTTGTTTGGTGATAGAGTATCAAGTAGATTTCAGGTTGCTTTATTTTGTTCACTCTCAGATGAAAAACCAAGCTTTAGAAGTAAAGTATTTTAATGTCTACCAACATACATCAATATTAGCATGTGATACATTCTGATGTGATTCTAGAGTCAAATATTATATAACTATGAAGCTGGATAATGTATCAGACACTCTACACACATAGCTTGAGTACAAATATAGGCTGAATTTCCTTTTAAAAAATGCACATTCAAGAGATATAAGTAATACATTAAAAAAACAACCAAAAAAACCCCATTGTCATCGAGTTAATTTCGACTCGTAGAAACCCTATAGGACAGAGTAGAACTGCCCCATAGGGTTTCTGAGGGGCGCCTGGTGAATTTGAACTGCCGACCTTTAGGTTAGCAGCCGTAGCTCTTAACCACTACACCACCAGGGTTTCCAAGTAATACATTAAGAACTGATAAATCCGAAGGCTTCAAATAGATTAAACTATGAATTCCAGTTAGTGAGACCAGGATATTTCACCCATAATCCTAATATGGCATAAATATAGGTTTATATATTGAGACTCAGAACCTAGAGTGCTACATGTTATGGTCTTAGAGCTAAAAAACAAAAAAAGCTGAATTAAATTCGCTTGAGCCAGTTCCTTTTTCAGGCTGGTCTCAGTTCCTTACCTACAAAGTAGGGAGGGTGGACTAGTTTTCAGACTATGCTCTACACAGTCTAGCAGCCAAGCCTCTAAGCCTTCCTCCACCCTGATTCAGGCAAAGCAGCTCTGCTTTTATCTCTTTAAATACTGATCTTCCACACAAGGTTTTGTTTAAAGCAAGAACTCAGTAACTCAATACTATTTGAAAACAACTGAACAAGATGATCATCAGGTCTCTTACAGCATTAATATCCACGATGAAATGATTTAAGCTTCTATGCTTCAAATATTTTAGAGTATATCTGTTCATCTAAATATATACATTGGAATAATTTTCAGAAAAATATTCAAATGGAACTAATGTTTTTACCTTGTGAAAATGCCATCCACAATCCCAATTGTTGCTTCCTCTGCAGGAACATAGGAGCCAATTTGAGCCATGATAGTAATCAATGCAACTTGTTTTATGTAGGAGCTCTTTCCACCCATGTTTGGTCCAGTAATTATCATTACTCTCTCTGAGTCTCCCTGGAAAATTAAACAGCAATTTCACATATTGTACCAGGGGGGCCTTTATGTAACATCTACAATTTATTCCATAAATGAGAATGCATTAGGCAAGAGATCACCTCGTGGCATATTTAAATATGCCACCAATAAGTATCACAAAGGAAAAGAGGCTGTCTTTGTCTTATATCTGAAAACTGCTACTGCAGAAAAGTGAATTAATTCTTAGCAGCACACAGCTGTTCTGGATTAAAAAATGAAATAACAATCACCAGACTGAGTCCAGTACAGCTAGATGGTGCCTGGCTACCACCACTGACTGCTCTGACAGGGATCACAACAGAGGGGCCTGGACAGAGCTGGAGAAGGATGCAGAACAAAATTCTAACACACACAAAAAGACCAGACTTACTAGCCTGACAGAGACTGGAGAAACCCTGAGAGTACAGCCCCTGGACACCCTTTTAGCTCAGTGGTGAAGTCACTCCTGAGGTTCACCATTCAGCTGGGGATTAGACAGTCCCATAAAACAAAACGGGACAAATGAAACACAGCAGTCCAGGGACAAGGACTAGAAGGCAGGAGGGGAGAGAAAAGCTGGTGATAGGCAACCTAAGGCCGAGAAAGGACAGCGCTGACATGTCGTAGGGTGGTTAACCATAGTCACAGAGCAATATGTGTACTGTTTACTAAGAAACTATTTGTTCTGTAAACCTTCATCTAAAGTACAAAAAAAAAAAAAAGAATTATCTATGTGAGATCAAATTGACAACAGCAACTCAATAAGTTTGATGAGAAGGCTAGGGGACAGTGTGATGAACATAACGGTGATGGAATAATTTGGAAAAGGACAGTGAGAATAGCAGCACAATTGGAAGAATGTAATCGATGCCACTGAATTGTACATGTAGAAATTTTTGAAATGGTGTATCTTTGGCTATGTATATTTTCACCAAAAAAAAAAAAAAGGTCCTCCAAGGTTGAGAAGGGAGAGTGTTCACATGTCATGGAGTTGTTAACCCATGTCATAAACAATGTAGGTACTGACTGTTTAATGAGAAACTATTTGTTCTGTAAACCTTTATCTAAAGTACCATTAAAAAAAAAGAAAGAAATAACAAGAAGTAACCAGCACTGGATAACTATCAGAGCTTTCTCATTAAATATTCATTAATTTGCCTGCGTGTGTATGTGTTTACTATTGCTTACATTTAAAGTCTATCAATTTCCACTGTCTATTTTAACAACTGTTGTTATTAGGTGATGCTGAGTCAACTTCAACTCACAGCAACCCCATATGACAGAGTAGAACTATTCCATAGGGTTTTTTAGGTTGTAATTTTTACGGAAGCAGATCACCAGATCTTTCTCCCATGGAGTTGCTAGATGAGTTTAAACCATCAACTTTTTGGTTAGCAGCTGAGCACTTAACCATTGTGCCACCAGGGCTCCTTAGCAAGTACTATATATCTGATTATCCAAGGCCCTGTTCTGGGTTGGTAGCATTTTTTCAATTATAGATGGATGACTACTGAAAGAGATTTATAATATCAAATTCTAGATAACAGTTTTATTACCATTTAATTATTCTCTGACATTTCACCAGAACATGGGAATGAGGCAGAAAAGTTGAAGCTCTTACAATTCTTGTGACAACTGTGTATTGATCAGTTATAGTACTTGCCATGGATACATCCCTTCTAAGGTAAACCGTCTAACTGCAGCCTCTTGCAGAGGTGTTACCCAAGGCATCCCTGTTCTGTGTTATCTAAACCCAGTATCCTTGGCAATACCTGCCTGGCCAAGAGTAGCCAATCTATGACTGACCAATAGTCTCTGAGTTGGCCTAGCATAAAAAGCTCTTCTCAAACTAGACCAATCAAATAACCTCCTGGGAGTTCAAACTGAGAATCAGAGAGAGATTCAATCAGTTGGTAATGGAGCAAAAGTTGAAAAGAAACCCAGAATGGGGCCACAAAGCACTGGAGATCATGAGTAAGATGTTATGAGGAAACAAAAAAGTATGAAGAAACGTTATATAGAGAAGGGGGTAAAAAGGGTAGTAAGTAAAGAAGAGTAAGAAAAGATAGAGAAGAGCCCAGAGCAGAGCTGAGAAACTTCACACAAATACTGGGATATCAGAGTATAGAGCTGTAAAGTCTTACTACTGAGGGGATACAAAGTGTTCCGTCTCTAAAGCTTTTCCATATCCTAATCAATCCTACATTACATTATTACCAGTCTCCCTAAAGCCCAGTTGGGTTGTTGCTGTTGTTGTTAGGTGCCGTCGAGTCGGTTCTGACTCATAGTGACCCTATGTACAACAGAATAAAACACTGCTCAGTCCTATCCCATCCTCACAATCGTTGTTATGCTTGAGCCCATTGTTGCTGCCACTGTGTCAATCCATCTCATTGAGGGTCTTCCCCTTTTTTGCTGACCCTCTACTTCACCAAGCATGATGTCCTTCTCCAGGGACTGGTCCCTCCTGATAACATGTCCAAAGTATGTGAGATGTAGTCTCATCATCCTTACTTTTAAGGAGCATTCTGGTTGTACTTCTTCCAAAACAGATTTGTTTGTTCTTTTGGCAGTTCATGGTATATTCAATATTCTCTGTGAACACCACAATTCAAAGGCGTCAATTCTTCTTTGGTCTTTCTTATTCATTGTCCAGCTTTCACATGCATATGAGGCGACCAAAAACACCATCGCTTGGGTCAGGCACACCCTGGTCTTCAAAATGACTTCATTGCTCTTCAACACTTTAAAGGTCTTTTGGAGCAGATCTGCCCAATGCAATGCATCTTCGGATTTCTTGACTGCTGTTTCCATGGGTGTTGATGGTGAATCCAAGTAAGATGAAGTCCTTGGCAACTTCAATCTTTTCTTCATTTATCATGATGTTGCTTACTGGTACAGTTGTGAGGATTTTTGTTTCCTTTATGTTCAGGTGTAATGCATACTAAAGGCTGTGGTTTTTGATCTTCATCAGTATGTGCGCTTCAAGTCCTCTTCACTTTCTGCAAGCAAGATTGTATCATCTGCATAAAGAAGGTTCTTGATGAGTCTTCCTCCAATCCTGATACCCCGTTCTTCATACAGTCCAGCTTATTGGATTATTTACTCAGTATACAGACTGAATAGGTATAGTTAAAGGATACAACCCTAATGTGCACACCTTTCCTAACGTTAAACCATGCAGTATCCCTTTGTTCTGTTCAAACAACTATTTCTTGATCTATGTATAGGTTCCTCGTGAGCACAATTAAGTGTTCTGGAATTCCCATTCTTTGCAATGCCATCCATAATTTGTTATGATCCACACAGACAAATGCCTTTGCATGTCAATAAAGCACAGGTAAACACCTTTCTGGTATTCTCTGCATTTAGCCAGGATCCATAGGACATCAGCAGTGATATCCCTGGTTCCATGTTCTCTTCTGAATCCAGCTTGAAATTCCAGCAGTTCTCTGTCGATATAGTGCTCCAGCCACTTTTGAATGATCTTCAGCAAAATTTTACTTATGTGTGATATTAGTGATATTGTTTGATAATTGTTCGATCAATTTCAGACTGCGGAAGTTGGTAAAAATCTTCAGTTTCTTCATCTCTGGCCTTAGTGGTTGGTGTGTAAATTTGAATAATAGTCATATTAACTGGTTGTCCTTGTAGGTGTATGTATATTATCTTACCACTGACAGTGTTGTACTTCAGGATAGATCCCTGAAATGTTCTTTTTGACAATGAATGGAATGCCTTTCCTCCTTAATTTGTCATTCCTGGCAGCTATGTTAGGGGCTTTGTTTTCCTCTGTGATTACTATCTCTTATGGTTACACGAGACTTTATAACGAGCCTAATGAATCTCCATTACTCAAAGGAACTTGAAGGAATCTGTGTTTCTTGAAACACAAAGAGGCTAACACAGTAATAGCAGGAAAAGAAGTTTGTTACAAGGAGAATGATGAAACTAATGATTAAAACAAAATGAAATCTCCTACAGATATTTAAAAAAATAATAAAAAGTGTATTATAAACAACCAAATATTTGGCATAACCAAATATTTTGAAAATTTAAATAAAATAAGCAAATTCCTTAAAGTGGCAAAAATGACATAAAAATAAAAATCTGAAAAATCCTATATCTATTAAAGAAATTAAATTTGTAATTAAAAACCTTCCTACAAGAAAAACTCCAAGCTCAGATAACTTCTCTGTTCTACACTTGCAAATATTTAAAAAAGAAATAGCACCAATCTTACAAAAACTCTTGCAGTGAATAGAACAAGAGGGAATTCTTCCCAAATAATTTCAGGAGACCAACATAACCTTGATACCAAAACGTGACAAGAACATTACAAGAAAGAAAAATTACAGACCCATAAGCATACATCTGAAACTCTTTAACAAATATTGACAAATCAAACCAAGGATACACGAGCCATTGAGGACTTTTGAGGAATACTTGTATTTGTTTAATATTCAAAAGCCAGACAATGTAGTTCACCACATTAACAGAATAAAGAAATGAAATCATACAGCAACCTCAAATGACTCAGAGAAAACATTTGATAAAATTCAATATCCATCCTTGAAAAAATAAATAAAAAGGCAGGAAAAGGAAATAAAAGATACTGAAGATAAAATAATGAAAATGTCATAATTATATTCCAAGAAAGTCTAATGAAATATACAAAAAGTTATTACAATCAATAAAGGAATTTAGCAAGATCTCTGGCTACAAGTTCAATATTCAAAACCAAACTCATTACCATCAAGTCAATTAGGACTAATAGCAATAGTCAAAAGTCAACCTTATTTCTGTAAGTAACTAGAAAATAAAAACTTTAAATAATTCAATTTACCATAGAATAAAAAAAGTCAAACACTTAGGAATAAATATAACACAGAAAGCTACAAAATATTACTGAAAGAAATTAAAGAGGACTTAATTAAATAAGGGAATGTAACACGTTCATGAATATTTACATTAACCTACAATATTGCAATACTACAATTAAAGTAAACTAGTGTGATTTAGGTCTGCAGTTCAAATCCACCAGGCACTCCTTGGAAACTCTACAGGGCAGCTCTACTCTGTCCTGTAGGGTCGCTATGAGTCGGAATCGACTTGACGGCAACGGGTTTTTTTGGGTTTAGTGTGATTATGGCACAAGGGCATACAACTAGACAGTGGAACAGAACTGAGTCCAGAAACAGGATGTCATGTATACAATCACTTGCTTTATGACGAAGAAGACACTGCAGTGCAATGAAGAAAAGATGGTCTTTTTAATAACTGGTGCTGGGTCAATAGGATATCCCCTTGGAAACTCTATGGGCAGTTCTACTCTGTCCTATAGGGTGGCTATGAGTCGCAATTGACTCGAAGACAGTGGGTTTACAGGAAAAAAAGAAATCTAGTTATGATATTTCAACAATGTTTATTTAGCTGGAAAATAGGTCTCTCCCTGACACTACACACCAATAAATGATGAATGACTGACAAAATGACCCTAAGAAAACTTCGTTAACCAGATAAAGGGCATCAGTCAAGACAGGATGCCCACTATTACTGCTTTTACTCAATATTGTCCTGGAGGTCCCAGGCAGGTCAATATGATAAAATAATAAAAAGCTTAAGGATTAGAAAGGATAGAACAAAACCATCATTTCACACAGATCACATTACGTTGTACGAAATAAACCCTTTAGAGAATCCCTGCACAAAGTACAGTAAAACCTGTGAAAGTTGGAACCTGTGTATGGCGGAAACCTGTCAGAGAAGGAAAACTCAAATATTTTCCACAAAACGAGTGACAGAAAAGTGGTAAGACTGCACTTTTTCAAAGGTGGAAAACTTGCGAGACCCAGGAAAACAAGGCAGTCCTGTAGAGATCTGGTTATCACAGGTCTCACTGTATTATAATTAATGAAAGAGTTTAGCAAGGTGGCTAGATTTAAGATAAAGATGCAAAATCAACTGCATCTTTATTTAAGAACAAATAACAGAAAAATGTAATTGTAAAATAGGCATGACCTACAATAGCAAGAAAGGGTACTTAGTGATAAATGTAAGAAAATATGTAAAAAAAAAATTTATGGAGAAATTTTAAAACTTTATTGAGAGGGCATTAAAGGAAATCTAAATAAAGGTATATTACATTCGATGGAAAAAAATTGGAACAGCTATAAGATGATGATTAAACAACATGATGAACATAATAAATGTCACCAAATTAAACATGTGAAGACTGTTGAAATGACAAACGTTTTATTACATATGTATTTACCACAATTAGAAACAAGTATATCACATTCATGGAGGGATATATTCATATGTCATATCAGTATCATAAAGCTGTCAACTTCTCAACAAATTGATCTATAAGGTAAATGCAATTCTAATAAAAATCTCAATGGGCTTTTTTTTTTTTTGTTTAAAAAAAATTGAATAAGTTGATTCTAAAATTAAATGGAGGAGCAAAAGCCAAAGAAGAGTCAAGAATTCTATTAGAAGAATAAGACTGTGTGATTTTGGCTTAGGAACAGAAAAAATGACTAGTGAAAAAAACAGGGTCCATGAAAATATGGAAACTTAATATGTGACAGGGATAATTATGCAGATTGATGAGGAAAGGACAGATTATTGGAAAAATAGTTGCAGGACATCTGATTATCGATATAGAAAGATGTGAGATTGGAATCCTACACCATATCATATAGAAAAATAAATTCTGGGCAGATTGATTAAAGATCTATATCTAAAAAGTAAAATTTAAAAATGTTTAAAAAATTATAGGTGGATGTATCTATGACATGGAGGATAGAGAATAATTTATTAAATAAGGCACAAAAAGCACCCACCCACAAAAGGAAAGACTGATATATGTGACTTCATTAAAATAAGACTTTTTGGTTATCAAAGATACCATATTGAAAGTAAGGAAAAAAAATTACTCTAAGATCTCCTTTAAATGTTAGATATTTTCTCATTTAAAAGTTTGGTGGCTCAAGTGGCTAAGTGCTGGACTACTAACCGAAAGGCTGGAGGTTGAAACCCACCCAGAGTCACCACGGAAATAAAGCCTGGCAATGTACTGCTGAAAGGTCACAGCCTTGAAAACTCTACCGATTGCAGTTCTAGTCTGCACACATAGGGTCACCATGAGTCAGAATTGACTCAACATCAACTAACAACAATATGATAGTAGTTCAATATACTTATGTGTAGATCTCAAATTTTCTAGTAAATAAATTTTAATGTCTATCTCCGGTGTTCAACTATGTGCTTTATGGGAAATTTAGATGCCTAGAAAGCTGAAGATAACATTAAAAGGACTTAAGAGTACAGAGAGGTGTATTTCCACCGTCCCTTCTAAAATGGTCTGCCTGACTACCGTGCTTGTTTCCTGATCCAAACATCAGCTTCCAACTGCTCTTGGCTGTTTTGATCTGAGGTTAGGCAGCAATGCTACAACTTTAAGAGCCACGGTCACCACTGAAGGAAGCAACAGAAATCCAGGACACGGAAATCAGTGCTTGGCTTTTGGCTCCTATTAAAATATGAAACATAATGAAAACTGTTGGACTAAAAAACGAACTCTGAATAAAAACTACACTCTGTGGAGACGATGGGTGTGGTTCTTTTAGCACAAGGCATCGGAAAACAAGTATTACTAAGTAAATTATTCTGTCTTTACTCCAGTGACAGTGTTCAAAAAGATCCCTATGGTTGAAGGCTAACCAAAAACCTAGGGCTGCCTAACCATATATACAACAGGGCCCCAGACAGGAAGCCAAGTCACTAACAACAGAGTAAAAAATACACACACAAATAACTTTAAATAGTACAAGGAGTAAAAAATCTCACAAACTGAAAAATGCATAACCTGAAGTGGCCTTTACCATCAAGGGCAAGTAAATTACCTTTCTCCCAGATTTGGTTCAGTGCTGCTGGGAGGGATGTAAACTGCAATAGCCCTTAAAACAAAAAACCAAACCCACTACATATCCAGCCTTTACAATAATTGATTGAAAGTCTTTAAATTCTTCAAATTATTTCAGTGAACAAAACATGACTGTAATTGTGAATGTGACCTGGGCTAGCATTTGGCTGGTATGTACCTGTACAGCCAAACTGGTTGTTAAATTTTGAAATACCAATTAACAGCTGTGGCCCAGAGCCAAGTAAATGCACCCTTGCCATCCTGGACCCCTAAAACATCCTTCTAGATAAGAGCTGCCACATAAAATATAGGACACACAGTAAAATTTGAATGTCAGGTAAACAACAATTTTTTTAGTATTTTAAGTATGTCCCAAATATTGCATGGGATATATTTATAGCAAAAAATTATTCACTGTCCACCTGACACTCAAGTTTAACTGTGTCTTGTATTTTTGTTTGCTAAATCTGGCAAACCCTATTCTAGACCTTCTTACAACTTAGTAATTTAAGGGTTACTGTCTGAAACGGCAAAGTCTCCTGGATCCTGCCTCAGAGCTACAGCTTGAGTTCTGATTGACTGATGTCCGTGACAGTCATTCCATCAAAAGTCCCAACTTCTGGGAACTGCCACTGGTCCTCTTGCGATATTGGAAGACCAGCCCATGTCCCATGTATGCCTCCTTCTTAGACCCAGGTAGTCTCAGGTGGGCACCCCAAGTGTCTTCTCTGGTACCTTCCAGCGTACCCATTGCAGCTGCCAAGTGCTCCTATTCCCACACAGCCCCCTCGCCAGAGTGGACCTGGATACCCCTAGTGGTGGGTTGGCAGGCTGGAGAGCACATTTCTGGTGCCCATCACGTCCCCAAAGCTGTAGCAGCCTGTTCCCCTTTCCCAGAGTTTCCTTCTGCAGAAATTATAGCTCCAAAGGACTTGGGCTTTGAGACAGCTGGGAAAGCCTGGGCGAACAAGTGGGTGGGAAGTAACAGGAACCAGCACCAGCTGAGCCTTCCTGTACAGGAGGGAGGCTGGGAGAAGAACAGGCTATACCTGAGAGAAGGATGGGTACACCTGGGAGACAGGTGTCCTTCCCACCTCTATTTAAAAACTCATGGAAAACCTGCCTGCCATAGCTACTAACATCAACTTGTTTCTGTTTTTTTTTTTTTTTTTTTTTTAAATGAAATGACCACTACCACTTATATAAGAGGCTCTGGTGGTGCAAACAGGCACTCGGCCAGTAACCAAAAGGTTGGCAGTTGGAACCCACCCAACAGCTCCCTGGGGGAAAGATCTGGCAATCTACTTTTGTAAAGAAAAACCAAACTTGTTGCCATCAAGTTGATTCCAACTCATAGTGACCTTACAGGACAGAGCAGAACTGCTCCACAGGGTTTCCAAGGAGTGACTGGAGGATTTGAACTATCAACCTTCTGATTAGCAGCCAAGTTCTTAACCACTGTGCCAGCCTAGAAAATCCTGTGAAGGAAGTTCTACTCTTTAACACATGGGGTTGCTATGACTTGAAAATCAACTTGATGGCACTTAACAACAACAAAACCAGTTATATAGTTTGCTCTGTGCCAGACACCATTCTAAAGACATATTCATCATCATCATCGTTTTGCAGATAAGGAAACTATGACACAGATTATTTAAAACTTAACTGAGAGAGGAGAGCCCATACTCTTAACCAATATGCTCTGCTGAACCCTGCTTGCCTGAAAGATTAGACTTGATCTAAGTAAACATGATATCCAATGATTTTAAGAGAAACTATTTACTCACTGAGACACCAAGCCCCTTAATGACTGAAAGGGAAAAACTCAAATTATTGATAGTTATCTCTGGATATGGAATTATTTATTTTCTCTATAGTTTTCAATACTTTTCCAAATTTTCTACCATGAGCACTTTAGCAATTTCACTTCTAAGAATCAATCTTAGGCAAAACTGCACAACACATGGGCGGGGTGGGGGGGAAATACTAAATAGGCAATAGATAAGTGGTATCTTTCGTGAGGGGTGAGACAGTACACAATACTGGAGAAACCAGCACAACTTGTACAAGGAAAAGGTCATGGAAGCTCCATAGACACATCCAAACTCCCTGAGGGACTGAATTGCTGGGTGGAGGGCTGTGGGGACCATGGTCGAGGGGAACATCTAGCTCAACTGGCGTAACACAGTTTATAAAGACAATGTTCTACATTCTACCTTGGTGAGTAGCGTCTGGGGTCTTAAAAGCCTGTGAGCAGCCATCTAACATACTCCACCGGTCTCATTCCTCCAGGAGCAAGGGAGATTGAAGAGAACAGGATACAAGGAAGAGATTAGTCCAAAGGACTAATGGACCACAGCTACCAAGGCCTCCACCAGACTGAGTCCAGTACAGCTAGATGGTGCCCGGCTACCACCACTGACTGCTCTGACTGGGATCACAACAGAGGGTTCTGGACAGAGCTGGACAAGGATGTAGAACAAAATTCTAACTCACAAAAAAAAAAAGACGAGATTTTCTGGCCTAAAGGAGACTGGAGAAACTCCGAGAGTATGGCACCCAGACACCCTTTTAGCTCAGTGGTGAAGTCATTTCCGAGGTTCACCGTTCAGCCAGGGAGTGGACAGCCCCATAAACCCAAATGGGACTAATGAGACACAGCAGTCCAGGGACAAGGGCCAGAAGGCAGAAGGGGACAGGAAAGCTCGTGATAGGGAACCCAAAGTTGAGTAAGGATAGTGTTGATGTGTTGTGAGGTCGTTAACCACTATTATAGGGCAACATGTGTACTAACTGTTAAATGAGGAACTATTTTGTTCTGGAAGCCTTTATGTAAAGTGAGAATAACAGCACAACTGGAAGAATGTAGTCGATGTCACTGAACTGTGCATGTAGAAATTTTTGAAATGGTATATCTTTGGCTATGTATATTTTCAACAACAACAAAAAAAAGGTTGAGAAGGGAGAGAGTTGACATGTTGTGGGGTTGTTAACCAATGTCATAAAACAATATGTGTACTACTGTTTCATGAGAAACTATTTGTTCTGTAAACCTTCACCTGAAGTACAATGAAAACAAACAAAAAACAAAAAACTGCACAACAAGGAATTATTTATAATAGCAACAAATGAACACAAAGAGGATTTTTAAAGAAAATTATAGTACTTCCATACTATCAAATATTATGAAGCCATTAAAATTATATTAGGAAGGACATTTTTAATAATATAGAAGAATAATTATGTCATAATATTAAGTGAAAAAAAGCAGGATATAAAAATATTTATATGAAATAATCATGGATATGTTAGGAAATATATAAAGAAAAGATAAAGGAAATTCACCAAAATGTCAAAAGCGTTTGTCCTTGAGATTAAGGAGCAATTTTCTCCCTTTCTTTCTTCCTTTCTTTATATCCCAAATCTCAATCTATAATTTATTTTTAACTAGGTTTTGCCCAAGGAGAGGTACTAACAACCATTTACAAAAATGTATATATCTATACTATGTTGAGTATTATGCAAAAAAGCTTTGGAGAACTTTCACTGTGGTATCAATTTCAAGGAGAATATTGACAAAGAAATGACAGAATGGGAAAATGAGAGAATAACTATGAGTAGCGAATCGGTCCAAGAGTCAGGAATGGTGTTATAGTCCAGAGCTTCACAAGTCAATGCAATTCTGTAGAGCTCAGTTTTCTCCTCTGTAAAATAGGGGAGTTGAATTAAATTATCTCTCACCTTCAAATTCTACTATTCTCTGAAAAAAAAAAAAAGTTCAAACTCAGGCATATCACATGGATATGTGGCCTTGGTGGAACCAAAGACTAAACTAGCACTAGAGATTTGCCCCAGGTTTGCTTGGAAGAGGGGAAGCTATAGAATTCACTTGTCCAAGGTACTTTGGGGAAGGTGGAGTCCTGAGTACCCAGCCAGACTTGTAGTCACTATGGTGAAATTTCCAGTTCTGCTCAGGATTTTGGAGCCCCTGGATGGTGCAAGGAGCCCCTGGATAGTATAAATGGTTAACACTCTCAGCTGTTAACTGAAAGGCTGGGGGTTTGAATTCACTCAGAGGCACCCTGGAAGAAAGGCCTGGGAATCTACTTTGGAAAAATCAACCACCGAAAACCCTATGGAGCACAGCTTTACCCTGACACACATGGGGTCATCGTGAGTTAGGCTGACTTGAAGGTAATTGGCTTTTTTGTTTTTTACCCAGGATTTGAGGATTTCAGACAAAAGCATAATGAGCTAAATGTTTTCCAACTCACTAAATTCAACTATTTGTAGGTGACAAATGGTTACTCTCCCAATGAGTTCCAGTATTTAGACCTGCAATGGTAGATAAATTGCATAGCAGGCAATCTAGTGAACTCTAACAGGAAAAAAGATACGAGATTGTGAAGAATCCAGAGGTATTTTGAGATGTATAAATGCCTCCTGCTTCCATCTCCACACCACCACTTGGTGGGCTACTGTAACGGCTCCTGACTGAACTGCCTGCTTCTCTTGTGCCCAGGGTCCATTCCCCACATGGCTGCCACAGTGACTGTCTTCAAAAACAAAACAGAACTTGTCTTCTGCCCAAAGTCCTCACTAGATCTCCAAAGCACTTGTAATAATACCAAAACTCCTCACTATGGTCTCAAGACCCTATATAATCAGATTCCTTCCTGGGTCTCTTAGCCTAATCTCCTACCACCCTCCACCACATTACCTGGTGCTAAGCAGACTTGATTTCTGCTGTTGCTCAATTTGGCAGATGACACCATGCTCGTTACTGCCTTAAGGCCTTTCCACAGCTGGTCCCTATGCCTAGGATGCTCTTCTATGTGATTAGATCCCTTCTGTCATTCAGGTCTAAGCTCAAACATCAACTCCCAGAAAGATCTTCTCTGACCACCCAACCTACTTAAGCCCCTCTTCCCTAACTTTTGCCTGCTCATGTATTATCAATTTCTATTATTAGAATGTAAGTTCCCACGAGAGGAGGAACTATGTCATCTTCCTCATCCCCACTGCATAGAACAAGGTCTGGAATAAAAAAAAGGCACTCAGTAAATACTAGCTGAACGAATGACTTTCATACGTGAAAGGGACCACAAGGGAGATAGCCACCATCTGTACATTTCCAAAAATAAAAATAAAAAAATCATTAATATTCTCTATTAAAAAACTAGCCAGGAATATATGACTCCCTTTCTCCACAGTTCACAAAATGACATAATTACTAAGGAAATTCCTTCCCCCTTGTGGGGCTGGAGGAGGTCAGACACTGCCTCCATGACATTTTTACAGAAATGATCAAGAAATTTTGCTCAGCTGATTGCTCACCTATGTTTTAGCAAGGATCATCTGTATTTGAGGCACCACATATCAAAGACTCTGTGAAAGACACATTAAATCTAACTCGAAGACCAGCTAGAATGAGTAAATGTTCTAAAAAAATAGCCAGAGGGGGAACCTCATACCACCGAGAAAGAAACACCAGGAGCAGAGTGCGTCCTTTGGACCCGAGGTTCTTATGCAGAGAAGCTCCTAGTCCAGGGGAAGACTGATGACAACAAGGACCTTCCTCCAGAGCCAACAGAGAGAGAAAGCCTTCCCCTGGAGCTGACACTCTGAATTTGGACTTCTAGCCTACTAGACTGTGAGAAAATAAATTTCGCTTTGTTAAAGCAAAAAAAAAAAAAAAAAAGAATAGCCAGAAGCTGGAAACAGTCAAAAAACCACCTACTTACCTACTCTGGAGATGACTGAAGTTACTGAGAATATATCAGACTGAACTCGCCCAGACAGTGCCTGAACCCGTGTTTGGTGCCCTGCATGAGGCCACGCACAGAATAAGTTCTCAAGAACCCCAGATAAAGGAAAGAATAAATGATAAACAAAAACTGGTATCACTGCACCAAGGGGACTATGCTTCTGGATGGCACCTTAACAGTACTGCCTAGATGAACCTAAAGGCCATAAGTTCATTCTTTAGGTTGGCAATGTCTGGACAGCGTTAGCCAATAAGGTCCATATCAATATGGTTTATCAAGTCAAAACATTAAATCTAAACAGGCAAGTTTTAGGATAACTAAGCAGCTTCCACATTTAATGCCATCTCCTGTGGAAAAAGTAAAGTGAGGATGAAAAAATAAAAGGTAAATTTTAAAGTATCATAAGAAAATTATAGATAACAAGTACCAGGAACTGTGCTAATGACTTTATAAAAACACGTTGTCATCGAGTCAATTCCAACTCATAGAGACCCTAAAGGACAGAGCAGAACTGCCCCACAGGGTTTCCAAGGGGCGCCTAGTGGATTCAAACTGCCGACCTTTTGGTTAGCAGCCGTAGCTCTTAACCACTACACTGCCAGTGTTTTCCAATGACTTTATATGCAACATCTTAGTTCTCTCAACAATTTCACAGAGGTAATGCTAGTTGTACTGTATTCCCATCTTACAGGTGAGGAAACAGAGGCTTGGAGAAGCTAAGGACCATGCTCAGTAATGCAGAACTAGCAAGTAGCAGAACTAGTGTGGCAAGTGAAAGTTCATCCTCTAACAGATGCCTTGAAGAGGACTCTTGCTCAATGATGTGACAGGAAATCACAGTCACTGGCAGACAAGAGAAGAGCTGCCCTAGCTCAGGACCAGCATCCTTGGGTCCATTATTCTATGGATAAATTAGCATATATTATCATATGCTGATTTCCAAGATCTGGGCATCAGCTAATTTTCTGCACAAAACTTTCCTTCTTGACAGGTACAGATACTGACATCTATCTTTAAAAAGGAACCACAGTAGCTATTTTTATAATAGCTGCAGAGTGCTGAAAAAGTTTGGCAGTTTCAAAGTGTTTTATTCCTCAAAAATGGCAGGTTACAATAAGAGACTCACTCCATAGTGAAAGCCTCCTCCAGAGAAGCTCTTAGCCCAATCTTTGTACTTTTAAACCAAAGTGAACTAGAAAGGGGATAGTGAGGCTGGAGAGGAACAGAAACCATATATTGAGGTGCAGGTGTAAGAGTCCAAATCCTTCTGAAACCTAGATGCTACCCAATTCACATTTTACTGAGTGTGAAAGCCTCATTTTATAGATGAAGAAACCAAGGCCTGGAAAGTACAGTGACCTACTCAAGACGACAGAAAATAACAGCAGAGTAAGATTTGAATTTACATCTTCTATCACCTCAAGATGCTTTCCCGTTATACCTATGCACCAAAAAGTAGTATGTGACATGAACTTTAAAAATTAACAAAGAAAGTAGTAGAGTAGATAGAAACTTTCTGACCGGAGTGATAAAAAAGCCTTTAAAGACAAGGTAGTATCTTGTTGGGTCCTGGAGGATGAGTAGGAGTTCAGTCAATGAAGGTGAGCGAGGGACAGGAAGAGAGGAGGAATATTCTGGGCAGAGAGATAGCAGCACAGGTCATGACACTTTAAAAAAATGATCAGTTATCACACAAATGTCCTTCTCTAGCTCACTATGTCAGAGGTAGGAAGAGAAGGGCACCGGAAGAAAGAGGTGACAGAAAACAATGTTCATCTACCATTAATATATCCTCTAATTAAATGCTCTGCATCCTACTTTGGTGAGTGGCGTCTGGGGTCTTAAAAGCTTGCAAGCAGCCATCTAACATGCATCAATTGGTCCCAACCACCTGGAGTAAAGGAGAACGAAGAACACCAAAGACCCAAGGAAAGTATTAGCCCAAGAGATAGCAAGGGCCACATAAACCAGAGACTTCATCAGTCTGAGACCAGAAGAACTTAGGTGGTGCCCGGCTACCACCAATAACTGTCCTGACAGGGAACACAACAGAGAGTCCCGGATGGAGCAGGAGAAAGGTGGGGTGCAGAACTCAAATTCTAATAAGAAGACCAGACTTAATGGTCTGACTGAGACTGGAGGAAACTTGGAAAGCATGGCCCCTGGACTCTCTAATCAGCCCAGAACTAAAACAATTTCCAAGGCCAACTCTTCAGACAGGGATTGGACTGGACAGTGGGACATAAAGTGATACTCGTGAGGAGTGTGCCTCTTAGCTCAAGTAGATACAACAGACTAAATGGGCAGCTTCTGTCCAGAGGTGAGATGGGAAGGCAGAGAGGGCTAGGAGCTGGTTGAATGGACATGGGGAATCATGGGTGGAAAGGAGGAATGTGTTGTCACAGTATGGGGAGAGCAATATGAGTCACGTAAGAATGTATACATAAATTTTTGTATGGGAAAAAACAAAATAAAAATAAAAATATTTCCTCTAATTTTTAACAACACGATCCAAAGATCATGCTATGTGAACAACACATTCAAAGCAGAATCTATGAAAACAATCTAGCCATGGAATTGAAGTAAGCCTAAAGCTTAGATATATTTTATAGTATGCATTATTGTTGTTTTGCTTGCAAATTAGGTACAGTCAACAGCTTTTGAGTTTTACTGTAATTAGTCTCACTTTCCTACAGTCAAAGCAAGCATTTTTAAGGTCAGCTAGAAGTATTCGTCCTGGGAGAACAGAGGAAATAAGGAAGTTTGTGGTCTTTGGCCTCTTCCCATCTTCCCTTATCTTCACCAGTTGCAAACATTTACTCATGCAACAAACATGTAAGCAACTACTGTTGCCAAGCACAGGGCAAGAGAGCACCAAAGGCCTCTTCCTGATCTCAGGAGAAGAGATGATGACCAGGATTCCAGTGTCCACCCTGTCCCAGTTCTAGAACACTTTGCTGTGGATTTCCTTGGACTATAGAGACCCACAGGGTTCAAGCATTTCCTGGGTAGCTCTGCACATCTGACTTATTGTCTTCCCCTTCACAAACCGAGACGCCATAAACCACACTTTTCCCTTCCTTCCTCCAGTAAGTTAAGTTTATATTATTTATATTAAAACAAAAAACCTGCAAGCAAATTAAAATCCCCAACTTTAATTGCTGTCAAAAACCCATCCACTAGAAAGTCATTTGGTTTAATAGGTAAACAATCCTGGGAGAGTTAAGACTGCAGTGATTACAGGGGAGAGTCCCAAGCAGTACATCTTGGCACAGTATGTCTTGGTCTGCTTTTTGAGGGTTCCAAGGGTGCCAAGATGTTGACCCCCTAGCCCTTAAGATGGCAGGGTGGGACTGGGCTGCCAGAATCCCTGGGCCAACCTCTTTTGGCTCTGAGCAATCTTTTCCTTCTCCTTTTATTTTAGTTTCAAAATATTATCATTTTCTATGTGTGTGACAAAGCATAAAAGGTCAAGGAGCACCGGGTTGCCTTAGAATACTTTCATATTTTGGAAATAGTTCAAGACTACCCAGTTGGGATAACCTCTGGCAAATCACTTCCCTTTCTGGGTCTTAGTTTCCTCACAAGAATGAAGAGGCGGTTACAATAAATGAGCTCTAATTTCTCTTGTAGTTCTACAGTGTAATGATTGTATAAGTTGTAAAACTGCCATATACTATCCTAAAAAATAAAATTTTGTAAAGGCAAAAATTTAAAGTGAGATTTGGGATTGCAGAAGGCTTCTAGATAATCTTTGTTTATTTAACAAATCTGATTAATTGGGTGCCTGTTATGTGCTAGTGAAATCTGATACTGGAATTACAACTAGAGAGACTTATTCCTTGTTCTCTCAGAGCTTATAGTCCACTGGGAAAAACAATTAAAAAAAAAAAAAGCAAAAAACAGGTAATTATAATTTAGTGGAACAAAATAGGGAGAAATACAAGTGCTGTGGCTACTTAATCAGGGTCCCCATCGCAGCCTTGGTCAGGGAAAGCTTAGTAGAAAGATGACAGCCAAGAGAAGACTTAGAGAACAAGCAGGAGCGGACAGCAGGGTGGAGTGGGTTGTGGGCATGTGTGAGGCGGGAGTGGGTGGTGGGGGAAAGATGACATTCTAGGCAGAGAGAATACCATCTGCCAAGTTCCAGAGGCACAGTAACTTGGGAACTGTAAGAAGTCCCAATACGGCTGGAATGTACGACATGAATTTAAATGGGAGAGTGACATGACAGGTTAGATTTGCACTTCAGAAAAAGCCCTGTGGCTGGAGAGTGGAGAAGGAATTAGGGATGCGCAAGATGGAGGTGGGAAGACCCAGTGATTGCCAAGTCTGCAAATATTCTGGATTGTGTAGTGAATCAGGGACGGGAACAAAAAAAGAGGGCTTAAGAGAATATTCTTAAAATTGGGAAAGGAAAAGAGGGCAGAAAGTTGGCTTGCTCAAAGGCACTATAACAAGTTCATACAATACAGAATCCAGAAAAGTATACTCATAATTACATGTGAAAAGACCACTTCTTACAACTACATGATTATCAAAAGCAATAATGCAAGTGACTTTGAGGAAATTATTTTCAGGGTATATTTTATAATTAACACCCATAAAATCTTTTAAATTGAGTTTTACATAGTAAGCTTTGTCTCAACACTATCTTTATATATAAATTTATACCCTACAAAATAGAATGCACTTCACCATAGCAACAGTTCTATATCAACTCCTACTCAAGTTAGAAAAAGCATATGTAAAAGAAACGAATATTCTGGAATATTCTGAGGTGCTGGCTATAATAAATCACTCCACTTGTTTTGTGAAAATTCAAATATAAGAGTTCAATGTTTCTTTAAAACATTCCTGTAATTAGCAGAAGGCTATATTAGTTTCTCAAAGCTTGCTTTACTAAACAGTATAATAGATTTAATAAAAGAAAGAATGAAAGAAGGAAAAAATTTTTTAAAAAGAACAAAAAATTAATGCCAAGAATAACATATTTAGTATCAAGTTGGTGGGCATGCTAGAGGATGGGAAAAGTAACAGGAAATGATGTTTAAGTGATGTATAAGCGAAGTATAAACTAAGCCACTAAATGTTCCAATCGTATTACCTTCTCAAGAAAAGGTACACCCCGTTGGTATGAAACTGAAGAAAGAAACTGTTATGTTCATATAGTCTTCTTTTTAAAGACAATAAAAGTATTAGTACTTATTAACTTATTTTGCTATATATTTCCTAATAAGAATTATAAGTTTATAGACATTGGGTATCAGGTTATATAATGCCAACAAGACTTTGTATATTGACATATAACACTAAACTAGAGGTAATCCAAACTATTTACTTTCACTTACCACCATTGGGGCCAGCCAAATTCACCATGTCACACATCTGTCATCCTTGCTCTTGGCCCAACATGGAATTGTGTTATCTTCCCAACTCCTTTGTTATTCTGAGCTTCCTTTCTCTGACCTAATCTCCACCCTCTCCTCTACATCTCAGTCCTTTCCACTGTCCTCAGAAAAATCTTCCAATCCTTCTAACCTCCTTGCTTGACACTTCCTTCACACACCAAAACCTAGCTGTCTGCTACTTCCCCTGCAGCCCTCTCCTTTGGAAGCTAAGGTCTTTGCCACACCCTCTCCCATGCACCCCATGGTTCAGAGGTTGTCTCTCACCTGAACTTTAGATGGTGTTTCAAATAGCACCTCTATTCGCCCTCGCTGCATCCATCTACAAATCTCCACGTACCAGTCCCTATTCTTTGGAATCTCTGACACCTGGATCACTGTCATCATTTCCACTACAAATCCTGCTGTTATCTTAGATGATTTCAACATTCACACAATGACTCTCTCCAAAACTCTGTTTCTTGGTGTCCTCATCTCCAAAGACTTTCTCTGCTTCTTCTACCTACTACCATGGCCATACACGCAATCTTGCGATCACCTAGAACAGCTCCACCCCTCTGAAATCCTAAACTCAGGCATTTCATTCTCTGATACATACTAACTCCCTACATATTAATTATTTGATCTCATAGCCACATATTATTTTAATCTATCTATATAGCACCCCCCCCCCCCACACACACCCAGGTTTTCCACAGCTTAAATCACTCTCTTGCTAGTATTCTCAATCCTGTAGGATAAAATCTAAGTTTCTTAATATGGCATATAAGTGAACTGGCCTCTTCCTTATCTCTGAGTACTTCTTTCTTTATACTCTATGCTTCAACCTTACTCAACATCTTTTTGTTCCTTGAATTCACCCTGCTCTATCTCATGTCAAGCCTCTGCCATGCTGGTTCCTCTACCTGGAATACTCCCTCCACTCCCTTGTAGGCTTGAGCCTACTCATTTTTCAGTCAATATCACATTCCTGGGAAACCATCCTTGATGCTCCCCCTACATTGGGTTAGGTCAACCTGCCACATGCTCTCATGACACCTTGACTTCCTGTATCATCGCATTAACCCAACTGCATTGTAACTGTCTATCTATCTTCTGTGCTAGACCACAAGCTCTTTGAGGGCAAAAAACATGTCTGTCTTCCTTAACACTATCTGTCGCTTTGCTACCTGGGGCTTAACAGGCACTCAGTAAGTACAGGTTGGATGAATACATATTAATTCAACCTACACATTGGAACCTATATTAATGTGCTATAAAAGAGCTCTAGTCCATATGAGAAAAATTCTCATCACTGAAATCAGCTTAGCTGCCCCTGATTCTTGCACAAGACATATGACAATAGTGGAACACAGGGCAAAGCATGTACCTCTATAATAGGAACTGGCAAAACCATGGTATGATTCTAACTCCATTAACATATGTGGGCATTTACAAATCTAAAATACTTTCACTGGGGTACCAAGGATAATTAATCAAGACTAAGCCTTCATTTGTAAACCTTTCCATCTATGAGAATCTTTCATTAGAAAAAGCACCATTACATGCTTCATAAATATGAAAGTGTAACTTGGGTTAGTCTGTTATAAAGCCAAAGTTAAAACCAGGGTAAATAAAAGCATTTATTTGGTACTTAAATGTTTAAGATCAATATTATTATCTTTTTCTTATATTTTCTGGCATAATATGGTACTTACTGATAGATTTGTACTATTGGGAACATACTGTTCTCCCAACAACACGTCAATTACAGGGTGCCGGCCATTTTTTATTATAATTTTCCTTCCTTCTTCTAGAGTTGGTCTGTAAAAAAGAAGTATGTTTCAATTTACTAGTCGTGGAAATAGCCTTAATTTTTTTTCCCTAAGATATGAAAAATTTCAGTACCCAGACT
The DNA here is from genome assembly GCA_030035585.1 of Dugong dugon. Lineage (NCBI taxonomy): Eukaryota > Metazoa > Chordata > Mammalia > Sirenia > Dugongidae > Dugong > Dugong dugon. The sequence continues at coordinate 85,463,481 of CM057460.1, read as the reverse complement.
GCAAGACAGACAACAAAACACAGACTTTTAGCACATATGTCAAGAATAAGGCTTTGAGTATAAAAGTTGTATTTTAACTACAGAGTAAGAACTGGGAAAACAATTGTAACAGTAAACGAAGCATACACTCTAGCAGGATCTTACTGTGACTCAGGAGTCTTAGTATGGCTCCACTACAGAAGTCTACCTTTACAAGATCCTTTTTACTTTTATTTTTCTATTACTTTCTAAGCTCAAACCAATATTTGCATTAGTAAGGATTACAGTATACTACTTAAATTAGTATTAATAATCAGCATAATAAAGGAAATCGTGCAAAATTATTTCTAGACTTAATTATTACATCAATATGAATTATATGATGTGCTGGACTTTGACCTAAAATTTTCATATTCTGTTTAATTGAAACATCTCCAAGGTCTTTGGAATTTTTCACTTGTTTGATACAAAAATTATTTTTTTGCCTCACTGGTCTCACTCTCTCTCTCTTCTTAAAGTTTTTATAGTTTTTGGTTTTTACCTTAGTTTCATCTGTTTATCAGTGTTCCCTTAAGCACTGCTCTACTCTCAGTCTCCTCCCCATAGGTGACCACTGTGATTGGTCTGGTTTCTATCCTTCCCAAACTACTTCTCTGCATTTACATATTTATATTCATCATACTGGCTGCTGATTTTCTTAAAAAGCAAACAGAATCATATTGTAACATATTATTTACCTGTTTTTTTCTTTGTGATTTCTTACTCAACCCTAAGTACACATAAAAAACAGACTTTACCATTTACCATCTGGGCCCAACAGACAATTTTATTTATTTATTCTTAATACATGTCAGTTATTTTACAAATAATTTTCCAACTGAGAATAAGGGGTCCTAAAAAAGCAAGTTCATGATAAATTTTACTAAGAATTTAAACATAGCAAATCCCAAATTTTTATTGCATGTTTTCCTGGTTTTGAAGGCATATATACCTGAATGGGCAACACACTCTTCATGTAATTAACTACTTATCAGCTGTCATGCATGAACCTGGAACATACTCATTCTATAAATAACTGATTCCAGATTTCAATACACCTCTAACAGGTCCTAGATTATTATTACTTCTGGTTATTCTTCTCATACTTGCATTGACAAAGAATGTGACAGTGGAAGTTTTTTGAAATCTTTTAAAGATCATAATTTTGTCAAAGAGGATGAGCATCTTCCTTGTTCAAATGTTAATGGCAAAACATTTTCACTTTTAGATTTATAAATACCAACTAGAATAATCAATCAAATGAATATTTTCATTTCTACATCATCTACCTTTAATCACCTGCCTTTAGCATCTGTCCACCTGTGAACTGTATCAAGTAAATTTTAGAGTACAAATAACAAAGAAGATGAAAGAATACAGTCACATGCGCTTTTAGCAAAACAGGATGGTCCAGATTCTATCGCAAAATATTGCAAGATGAGGGCTTCCAATGGGATGACTAAATGGATGAGAATACTTAATTTTATCCTTAAAAATACAATGTTCATGCATCAATTCTTGAGTTTGAAAAAATTCATCTAGGATATTGTCATCTGAAAACTCATAATCTGAGATTTTGTTTATATGAGAAATTCCACCATCATCATTAGAGTCTAGAGCTCACCTATCTTTCTCTTTGCACACATCTTCTGAATAATAATTGTGACATGTCTTCTGTCATTTTCTTCCTCTTTGCTATTATGGATGAGAATGAAAAATTCGGAATTCTCATCTGTGTTCACAGAAGCTAGAAGCAGACTACAAAGGTGGCATCTTTAAGTCTTCTTTTATACCTTCATGAATGATGATACAATACTTTGGGTAATACAGTAAGAGAAAACTGATTTTTCTCTCACTTTTACATCATCACCCTTCAGCTTTCTAATTTTAGACTTTTACAGCATACTGGGAATAATTGATAAATAATGATGAAATAAATCCTAGGATGATGAAACAGCAAAATATTTTAAGATGTAGGAAAAATGAGATCACTAAAGATCCTTAAATATAAGATTTACAAAAAAGTCCAATAGACCCATATGGTAAATGCAAGACAGAAAGAGTTTTATTCTATTTTAAGAAAGTAAATTTTCTCTTTGTTCTTTGGAATACTCTAAGAAACTCAAAAACTTAAGTTAGGTCCAATGGACTATGATGGCATGGCATATTAAAGATTAAGGATCATTCCTTGTCAGGTCTTCATCATTCTTTTTAAGCTGCTGTAGAGCTGATTTACTTCCTATTGTTAGACATTTAGACTGTGTCCAAATTTTCACTGTTACAAACAATGCTGTAATGAGCAACTCTATACATGTTCCATGTGCACAAGTCCAAGTGCTTCTCTAAGCTAGAATAAATTCCTGGAGTAAAATTTTTCAGTCATAGGATCATAGAGTATACACATTTTCTATTTTAATAATTAAGAGTAGCTGGGCCAATTTGCATTCCCACTAGCAGGATATGAGAGTTGATTTGTTTCTTCATACTCTAGTGTAGTTTTAAAAAGCAAAGACGTCATTTTAATGACTAAGGAGTGCCTGACTCAAGCCATGTTCTTTCCAATCACCTCATATATATGTGAAAGCTGGAAAATCAAAAAAGGAAGAAGAACTGATTTTTTCTAACTTTGGTATTGGTGGAGAATAAGGAATATACTGTGGATTGCCACAAGAACAAACAAATCAGTCTTTTAAGAAATACAACCAGAATGCTCCTTAGAAATGAGGATAACAAGACTTAGGCTTGCTTACTTTGGACATGTCATCAAGAAAGACCAAATGCTAGAAAAGGACATTATGTTTGGTAAAGCAGAGGGTCAGTGAAAATAAGGAAAATCCTCAATGAAATGGACTGACATAATAGCCGCAATAACGGACTCAAACATACCAAAGATTATAAAGATAGAGCAGGGCTGGGCAATGTTTCATTCTGTTATACATAAGGTTATCATGAGTTGGAACAGGCTCAACAGCAAATAACAACAACATAAACAGCTGTTATCAAACTTTCTAATTTCTGACAATCTGGTAGGTCAACTGTGTTATCTCATTGTTTTAATTTACACTTACTGATTACTAGGGAACCCTGGTGGCACAGTGGTTAAGAGCTCAGCTGCTAATTAAATGGTCCACAGTTCAAATCCACCAGCCACTCCTTGGAAAACCCTATGGGGCAGTTCTACTCCATCCTATAGGGTCACTATGGGTCAGAATCGACTCGACGGGAACGAGTTTGGTTTTGATTTAGATTACTAAGGTTAAATAGCTTTTCATCAGTTGTTTGGTCACTTGTTGGTCTTTTTTTCATAGCATCTATCCTATTAGCAACCTCCTTAAATTCTTTGACCCAGAACTGTTACATATAAACATTTTTCTAAAATCAGAATACCAAAAAACCCTACTTCCTAAATACTTAAATCACTCTTCTTGAATATATTTGCTAACAAAACCCCAAGAATGTACACTCTCATTTTTCAAAGAAAGTGACTAAAGTATCTTCTAAGTAAACAATGTGAAATCATCCTTTAGACACAGATATTTAAAATTACCAAAAAAGGACAGTTTTTGAATTTTAGAGTATTAATTCTAAAGACAAGATTTTTATCGAAGTGGGTTATGAATGTACTGTGAAAGAAAAAGAAAAAGAAGCATCTGTAACTGATATCAAATTTAAAATAAAAGTCTAGGTGCGCTGCCAAGTGAAATCAATCTATCATATTTGTGACACTGATACAACTTCCCACGAAGATTTTCACTTTAGAATAAAATTTTGAGTGATTTGTTCTGCTCTAAAATCTACACTGACTTACTCTGTCGCTCTCAGAATTACACAATGACAAAACACTTCCTGATAGAGTAAGAAGTAAATGATAATTCACAGAGCTGGGATGAGATACTGGGATTAGGATACTTATAACAAAAAAGATCATGTCGATGATATCTTATGGAAATGAAGGAGACAGAAGTGAGAAAATCTGGATGCTGCCTGGAAAGAATGAAACATTTGAACATGAACAAATTTATTTATTTTACTTTATGTTACATTATATTTTTTAAACTGCATCTTTCTTCTTTAACATATCCAGAGAATTAGAACATAATCTACATCAGTAAAACAGTATAATATCTAGAATACAAACTGGATAGAAATATGCAGAATAGAACTTTTGCCTAAAAGTTTAGACTACAGTGAATAAAATAGCCTTAATAGCATTTAGAAAGAAAAATTGCAATTATGAAGCCAAATAATCAATGTGAACTAACTCCATGAGCTCAAATGCACGAAAGTCTTTAAATGAGCAGGAAATCAAAGAAAAATTTGTAAATTTCAGATATTTAAATACTGGCTTAAAGTATATTTTAGATAGACATTTCCTATCTCATGCCTATTTATACTTGATTTAATTTTTGCCAAAATAAAAAAACAAAAAAATATTGATTACATTACTAAAAGGCTATGGCATGATTTTTCACTTAAATTGTTTTCAGATGAATTTTTCCTATTATAAAATATATGGCATCCAATTTAGCAAGCATTTTTTAGCATGTGAAATAATTCCTAAAATTGTTTACTGATAGATATAAACACAAGTGGTCAATATAGCTGTTACTATTACAACTGCTGTTTTTCAGAGAATCAAATATGTCTTAGTGTCTTAGAATCAAATCCTGTCCTAGTAAGGACAAATAGAAAAGTTAGACAAAGGATAGAAAACAGCTGCTTGATAGAAAACAGCTGCTTGAAGGCATCTGCTAACTAACAAAACAGCAAAGAATTACCAGGCCAGGATCTCAAATAGGGAGGGACCAATTTTACCCTAGAGGTATTTGCTGATTTCTGAGGCAACAGCTAAGGCTGAATACTTCTGACAGCTTTGTTCTGGATTGAGACACCAAAGGGCTACACACCAGGCATGAGAGTGCACTGGAAGTAAGAACTGTAGCTCACCTTTGAATTTCAACCTCTGAAATTAGATTAAAGTAATGCCAGATTGTTAGTGTCCTGAGATGCCTGGCAGAGGCGAATGTAACTATGTCAGAAGGAACTTAACATCAAATTATTTCTTGAAGTGATTTTGCAAGTATAATGCCCAGAAGATAATCAAAAATAATCAGGCATTCAAGGAGATAGTACTATATGAAGGAAAATCAGCAGAAACAATAGACAATAGAAACAGACTCACAGGGACTCCATATATTTGAATTGTCAGACACAGACTTTAAAATAACAATCAGTACCACATTCAAAGAGACAAGGGACATGACTGAGAATTGACAGAGAACTAAAAATTATTTTTTAAAAAAGAATAAAATAAATTAATATGGGTATGATGAGTACTAACAACTCTTAAGTTCAAGTATTTTTATTAAAGACAAATTTTATAATGCTTAATTCCTTCTGATTTTTAAAAAGTTAAGCATCTGTGAATACATACACACTGTAAAATGTCAAAAGAACAAGTCCCAAACTGAAAAACCTAGGACCAAATTCGCATATATCAGATGCTCTAAAAATGTTTGTTAAGTCTCTGATGAATCTAGGAATTAATCATACAGTTTTACAATGATGTTATGAGAGATACATGTAATGAGAGACTGTAGTGCTGGTGAAAAATATTGAATGTACTGTGGACTACCAAAAAAAAAAAAAGAACAAATCAGTCTTAGAAGAAAAACAACCAGAATGATCCCTAGAAGTGAGGATGGTAAGACTTTGACTCACTTATGTTAGACACGACCTCAGGAAAGATCAATCACTAAAAAAGGATTCCATGCTTAGTAGAGGGCCAACGAAAATGAGGGAAACTCAATGAGATGAACTGACACAATAGGCACAACAACGGACTTAAACATACCAATGATCATGCAGATGGCGCAGGGCCGGGCAACATTTCGTTCAGTTATACATTGGGTCACTGTTTGTCACAGTAGACTCAATGGCAGCTAACAACAACAACAAATGAGAGATACATATATTTTTTCTCTTCAGATAGAGTTTCTGCCAAACCTACATCTCAGTAAAAGAGTTCCTACGACTTGAAAATTTATCCCATTTATCAATTCATGACTTTAATTCTCACAATTTTACATATGACTATCTGCAACTTAAATAAGGGTACAAAGCTAGCTAGTGGCAAAGCATGGGCTAGAACCAGGCCTTCTGACATCAAAGCCAGAATCTGATCATTACACCAAACTGAAAATTATATATTAAATTATGCATTATGTTAATATATGTATATAATACACATATAGATACGAAAATTTCAATTTGGTGTAATGGAGCAAACCACATACCCATATAGGTGTCTTTTTTTCACTTAGCAGCAGTAGCAAATGACAGAAGGCCATCTGAAGAAGTACATTGCTGTTGTGTGGCATTTAGTCAAAGAAGTATAAGAGGGGAAAATTAGGCGTAAGTATTTTTCAATGGGAAGAGCTTTATCTGAACACATACTAAATGCACCAGCTGTAGCCAATTCTCTGCTTAATTCCAAAACAGGACTCATTAGGAAAAGCTTCTTTCACAAACCTTGCATACCCAGAAAGAACTCCTAGTAAGACTGCACAGACATAAGGGAGAAATCAACTCAATTGAAGGTAGATTCTTAGTCTTCCAGAACTTGACACAACTAGAGGAAATTTATATACCTCATTTTTTATAGATGATAAAGAGCATATAACTTTTTTTCCACTTACTGCACTGTAAAGTTTTACCTCTAAAATGCTTACAGTTAATTAACTAATTAGGCAAATCTGTCTATATTCAAATCCCTCTGGTGTGAAAAGAAACTGAGCAATAAATGAAAATGGGAAGAGCCTATTTTAAACAAAACTGTTATGTCTGACACTGTAGGTACACTCAACACATAAATGGACAACAAAGCAAAATGAAACAAAACAGTGAAGTGAGTATGTTTAGGGCCCATTATTGGCACAGCCAATTCCTTCAACTCTCGTCCCACAAATAAATAAATGCTTAACATTAAACAAACGTTTTTATTAGCATCCACTATCTACTGGGTAAGGAGCCTGGTGGAGCAGTGGTTAAAGGGCTTGGCTGCTAACTGAAAGGTCAGTGGTGCAAACTCTCCAGTGGCTCCACAGAAGAAAAGGCCTGGCAATCTTCTCCTGAAAGGATTACAGCCTAGGAAACCCTATGGGGCAGTTGTACTCTGTCCTAGAGGGTCTCTATGAGTCACATTCAACTTGATGGTATGCAATAACAACATCTACTAGGTACTCTGCTTGGTACAGGGCACATTTAGGTATGAAAACGATATTTAGCACAAACTACAGAGGAAACCATGATATGAAGGAAATAAGAACAAAACATACCTACTAATGGACTCTGTGTGCCACAGGCACTGATATGCAATTTCACTGACATATTGTCATTTTAGTCTTCATAATAAGCCAGTGAGCTAAATATTCTCTTACTTTTTTTTATGATAAAACTGAGGCTTTGGGAGGACAAACAACTGGTCCAAAAGTTAGAGCTAAGGTTTAAAGTTAGGTCTGTCTGATATTTCCATCCTTTAGGAAAAGGAGAACAAACATGTTCACGGGCCAATAAAGAATAGTAGGATGTATCTGGGCTCCCAAAAAGAGGAACAGAAGAGATCACAGAATATGCCTCTCTCCTCCAAGTCCTTTCTTGCCTCATCAAGCTTTTATAATTATTAAGTTAAACATGTTAAATGTGTTCAAATGAAATCTAACAAATGAAAGGATTGATTAAACTTTATAAAAACGTCACCACATAAATTTAAAATTGAAATATATAATATTCACCTCCAGAGTTGTAGTAAACATCTTTCATTGTACTAAGTGATAAAGCATGCAAGAATTCATTTATTTTTAAATTAAGCTATATTGATATAACATTGAGCTTTACCAAGAGTCCAACACATTTGCCTAATTTTAATGTTTACAATGAAAACACTACAATTAATGGAATAATGCCATCTGATCTAAATGACTGAAAAATGAGGAAAATAATAAAAAAAAATTACCTGCAGTAGTTCCCTTGCTTAGTGACACTGGCCAGTGAGAAAATGCAGTCAAGAGTTGCTAGGTGATAAACTGCTTTACACAAGGAGTGATAATGTTCATTGAAATTCCTACAGAAGTAAAAACAACACTAGGTGAGCAAATTGATTTTTGAGACCTATAAAGGCTGTGAAACAAATAATCACTTTATGAGCTGATATAAAACATAAACAAAATAATTAGGCACACCTAGCAGTTAAGGGAGATAGAATTATATTGAACTTCCTTTCTTTTTAATATAATAACTTGATTACTGAGACTTCTTTTATTTTGTTTGAGATAGAATTATATTTAAAACAGCTTCTATACAAATATGTCTACTATTATTATATTACATATACTTTTCATCTCAGCATAACATTTCAACTTAGACATAATTAACACCAATGTTGCAATAATTTTCATTCAACTTAAAGAACATCATGACCTACTCAGATGGGTCAGCTTTCCTTTGTGCTTTCCTTCATGGCATCATCCATACCTGGAATGACAGTTTCAATATCGTTCTCACTCACTGAACTGGAAGCTTCTCAAAGGCAGAGTCTATGTCTGTCTGATTTACCCGCCAGTGTAACACTAGCATCTAGCCCCAAACCTTGGCATAGGGTAGACACTGTAATAAATATTTGTTGAATACATACAAGAAAAAAACCATTTTTCTTTACTTTTGTTATCTTATTAATAATACAGATAGAAATTAAATTTTAGATCTGCTTTAAAAAAGATAGCAGTCATTGCCCAAAATCGTTATCTAATTAAAACTATAATAGTTGATGATCTAAAAGCTTAAAAGACTCCTTTATTAAAAGACAATCAGGAAAAGTATAGGAATGTATTCAGATGTTCTTCCTTTTCTTTTCTACTCCTTTTTATTTTCTTGCAAAAGTTATTCCATTATTTCATATCATAGTATTTTATCACAATGTGTACAATACTGTATAAACTGTGGACATCTGTACATAGAGATCAACTGTGGATGTTCGAAATGCACATAATTACACTACCAGGCACCAGGACTGGAGGAAGACTCATTAATAACCTGCAATCCGCAGATGACACAACCTTGCTTGCTGAAAGCCAAGAGGACTTGAAGCACTTACTGAGGAAGATCAAAGACTACAGCCTTCAGTAGAGATTACACCTCAACATAAAGAAAAAGAAAACAAAATTCCTCACAACTGGACCAGTAAGCAACATCATGATAAACGGAGAAAGACTGAAGTTGTCAAGGATTGCATTTTACTTGGATCCACAATCTATGCCCATGGAAACAGCAGTCAAGAAATCAATTTACTGCATTGGGCAAATCTGCTGCAAAAGACCTCTTTAAAGTGTTAAAAAGCAAAGATGTCACTCTGAAGACTAAGGTGCGCCTGACCCAAGCCATGGTGTTTTCAATCGCCTCATATGCATGGGAAAGCTAGGCAATGAATAAGAAAAACCGAAGAAGAAGAATTAATGCATTTGAATTATGGTGTTGGCAAAGAATATTGAATATACCATGGACTGCCAGAAGAATAAACAAATCTGTCCTGGAAAAAGTACAGTCAGATGCTCCTTAGAAGTGAGGAGGGTGAGACTTCATCTCATGTACTTTGGACATGTTATCAGGAGGGACCAGTCCCTGGAGAAGGACACCATGCTTGGTAAAGCAGAAGGTTAGCAAAAAAGAAGACCCTCAAGGGACGGACTGACACAGTGGCTGCAACAATGGTCTCAATCATAGCAATGATTATGAGGATGGCGCAGGACCAGGTAATGTTTCGTTCTGTTATACATAGGGTCGCTATGAGTCGGAACTGGCTCAGTGGGACCTAACAGCAACACACTACAAGGATACACAACATAATTCTAAAAAAATTCCCAATATTAAATATCTTTTTAGGCAAAGAGAAAATAAATAACTCAGCTAATCCTTTCAGTAATTACTCTGTTTCCAAGATGGTTTGTTCAATTTCATTTTTAAACTTTTAAGAAAACGTAGGTGGTGATAACATATAAATTCTTCAAAGACTGGAAAATGAGGGAATGTACTTACAAATAAATTGACTGTAAATAAGTACAAGAGGAAAGCTGAAGGAGAAACTAACACTTACTAACCAAAGACTATGAAAGAGGCACCTATACTATTTCTTTACAACAACCTTCAAGGTGGGTCGTCATTATCTAAGTTTTTAAAATTAAACTTAGAGAGATTAAGAAATTAGCATAAGGTCACACATCTATTAAATAGCAGAGCCTTGGTTCAAACTATGCTCTTTGTATCAATCTGCCTCACATTGCAATTTTATGGACTCCTACTGACATCTTCCCTTATTTCTGTACATACATAGAAATAAAACAGAAATGAGATAAATTGCTTGTTTTCTGCATAAAATCATCTTGTAGCTCACGCATCCTTTACATCCCTGTAAAGAAGATCCAAATAAAGAGACAAGGAGTTGCAGTGAATGTCTCTCAAAAAATATTTATTATACCCCGAGAGTATGGCCCCCAGACACCCTTTTAGCTCAGTGGTGAAGTTATCTCTGAGGTTCACTGTTCAGCCTGGGAGTGGACAACCCGTAAAACCAAATGGGACTAATGAGGTACAGTAGTCCAGTGACAAGGGCCAGAAGGCAGAAGGGGACAAGGAAGCTGGTGATAGGGAACCCAAGGTTGAGTAAGGATATTGTTGATGCGTTGTGAGATTGTTAACCATTGTCATAGGGCAACATGTGTAGTAACTGTTAAATGAGAAACTATTTTATTCTGTAAGCCTTCATCTTAAGTGAGAATAGCAGCACAATTGGAAGAGCATAGTCAATGTCATTAACTGACCTGTGCATGTAGAAATTTTTGAATCGGCATATCTTTGGCTATGTGTATTTTCACCAAAAAAAAAAGGGTGAGAAGTTAGAGGGTTGACATGTTGTGGGGTTATTAACCAATGTCATAAAACAATATGTGTACTACTGTTTCATGAGAAACTATTTGTTCTATAAACCTTCACCTGAAGTACAATAAAAAAATATATATATTATTATAGTGTGGGTTTCAGAAACTTCCAGATTTATTGTTTGCTTCTTAAATCCAAAAGTATTTAAAGTGGTTCCCAATTTGAAAAGGATATCCAGATTAAGCTACTGTGACAATCAATTATTTCTATATTGTCACTACTTTGAGTATTTTTAAAACTGTAATTTCTGCTTTATCTAGTATTATTAGAATAAGGTATTATACAAATGATTTTTTTAGATACTAGAAACTTAACATTTTAACTATCCAGTTTTATTTCATGTTAAATATTTGTGAATTAAAAAATATATTCAGAGTACATTTTATACTTTGTCTGAGTTGACAGCACAATGAATATAATTTACCTATTTCTCATTTAATTAAAGTATATTAAAACAAATAACATGAATGCTAATAACAGTGTTAGAATCTGTGCAAAACCCCAACACTAAGGAGATGGGCCCCTGGCCCTCAGCTGCTACCTTAAAAATGCGTCCTAGGTATTTTTTTGTTGTTGCTCTTTTTTTTTATTGTGCTAAGTCTATATGTGTGACTGTATGTATATATACACATACACACATATATGGAGAGAGACTCGAAATGTTAACTGATTATTTCCAGATGGTGAGATTACTGGTGATTTTAATTTCTTTTCTTTTCCTAATACATGATTTCAGAAGTTTCTATAATGTCCATATACTACTTTCATTATAAGAAAAATATATTAAAAGTTTTTATTAAAAAAAAAAAAAAGAATATTGGTTGAAATTTTGCTAGAGATTTTGTAGCTACAGCACCTAGTTGAGAACAGCAGTGACTGTTATGCATGCTATTTATTAAAGTGCCAGATGGTGTGAATATGATGTCATTTAAAAAAATGATTCACCTCAATGAACCCAACATCAAAAGACCGAATACCAGCCATACAATTATATTTGTCTCTTACTGAGGTACTCACTGTTGTGCATTAGTCATATCACTTTTTATCAAAATGTTGCAGGAAATTAAGGCTGTAGAAACTCTGTGAATGGAAACCCTTCTCAAAAAACATGTCATTTCTTTTGTGTTCTAGAAGAGGTGCTGTGAATATTGAATAATCTTCTCCATTGCAAATTCTTTAAAAACTGAATTATAATCTCTCTTAAAAGTAGTTCAAGTGTTTTAGAAATGCATTTTCAAATGAAAAGTAATTTTTCTTTATTAACTTCATTTAGTGGCATCTAATGGTAACTTTGCTGACCATCCTAACAGTTTTAGAACCAAGTGCCTTAATCTGCTTCCATGGACTCAATAATATCTTTCGGCCAGAGATTAAATTATAGTGCTTAGATTTCATCCTTAAATTGGCTGGTGGTTTAGTGATAAAGTTGTATGTTGTTATGATATAAACCTGGTCTCAATGGTTAAGCACTTGGCTGTTAACCAAAAGGTTGGCAGTTCAAACCTACCCAGCTGCTCTGTGGGAGATCTTCCCTGTAAAGACTGCTGCTGTTGTTAGGTGCTGTCGAATCGGTTTCGACTCATAGCAACCCTATGTACAACAGAAAGAAAAACTGCCTGGTCCTGTGCCATCCTCACAATTGCTGTTATGCTTGACCCCACTGTTGCAGCCACCATGTCAATCTGTCTTGTCGAAGGTCTTCTTCTCTTTCACTGACCATCTACCAAGCATGATGTTCTTCTCCAGGGACTGATCCTTCCTGATAACATGTCCAAAGTATGTGAGATGAAGTCTTGCCATCCTCTCTTCTAAGGGGCATTCTGGCTGTACTTCTTACAAGACAGATTTGTTCATTTTTCTGACAGTCCATGGTATATTTAATATTCTTCACCAATACCACAATTCAAATGCATCAATTCTTCTTCAGTCTTCCTTAATCACTGTCCAGCTTTCACATGCATGAGGCGACTAAAATATCAAGGCTTGGGTCAGGCACACCTTAGTCCTCAAAGTGACATCTTTGCTTTTGAAGACTTTAAAGAGGTCTTCTGCAACATATTTGCCCAATGCAATAAATCGTTTGAGTTCCTGACTGCTACTTACATGGGCTTTGATTGTGGATTCAAGTAAAATGAAATCCTTGATAACTTTAATATTTTCTCCATTTATCATGATGTTGCTTATTGGTTCAGTTGTGAGGATGTTTGTTTTCTTTATGCTGAGGTGTAATCACTACTGAAGGCTGTAGTCTTTGATCTTCATCAGTAAGTGCTTCAAGTCCTCTTCACAGCAACCATCTGCATATCACAGGTTGTTAATAAGTCTTCCTCTAATCTTGTTACCATGTTCTTCTCCATGTAATCCAGCTTCTAGAATTAACTGCTCAGCACACAGAGTGAACAAGTACAATGAAAAGATACACCCTTGACACACACCTTTCCTGATTTTAAATCACACAGTATCCCCTTCTGGAGCCCTGGTGGTGCAGTGGTTAAAGTGATCTACTACTAATCGAAAGGTCAGCGGTTTGAAACCACCAACGGCTCTGCAGGAGAAAGATGTGGCAGTCTGCTTCTGCAGAGATTTACAGCCTTGGAAACCCTATGGAGTCACTATGAGTCAGAACTGACTCAATGGCAGTGGGTTGGGTTTTGAGGTATCCCCTTGTTCTGTTCGAACAGCTGCCTCTTGGTCTATGTACAAGTTCGTCATGAGCACAATGAAGTGTTCTGGAATTTCCATTCTTCACAATGTTATTCACAATTTGTATGATTCACACAGCTGAATGCCTTTGCATAGTCAATAACAATGTAAACATCTTCCTGGTATTCTCAACTTTCAGCCAAGATCCATCTGACATCAGCAATGATATCCCTCATTCGTCTTCTTAGGAATTTCTGGCAGTTCCCTGTCGATGTAATGACTACAGCCTAGACAACTCTATGGGGCAGTTCTACTTTGACACATGGGGTCACTATGAGTCAAAATCAACTCAGTGGCACATAGCAACAACAACATCAGTTCGTTATCTGCGTTATCCATTTGTCAGCTTGTCATTTTTCCAGGAATGGATATCTCTATATCTCTTTGAAACCTGGCAAGGTGTAGCAAGTGGACAAACACCAAGAGGTCAAGCAAGCTTCTTTAAGAGTTGTAATGATACTTATAGTTTATGATAAAATATTTCATTTAATTTGCATGTCTTATTTATATCATTGACAGGAGGAAGGACACTGTTGCCCATATCAAAATAATCACTTATCCCTCCCTGCTTTTTTTTTTTTTTTTAACTGAAATGGGAACCACTGAGAGCAATGTCACTCATTATCATGCCAGAAATTATAGAATCAGCAGGGTAAGTTACCTCCAACCCCACACTACTAGGTAGTAACAAATTAGGGTGTTAGTGGCCTGGATGGGAGCTGAGAAGGAGGGAGTGAGAATGAGAAAAATTGACCATTTGTTAGTGCCAAAAGTGCTCTGACACTCATAGCCAGAGCGGCAAGGGCAAATATACATATAATGAATACATATCTGAATAGACGTTTCTCTGAAGAAGATATATAAATGGCCAATAAGTATAGTAATGATATAATAAGCATATATATATATATAACCATTAAAAATATGAAGGTTGTATGCCTGCATGTATGTGGATATAAGAATACATAGAATTTTATCATATTTTAATACTTTTTGCATCATTTTCTTCACCTAGCAATATATCATGAGTATCATATTATCAAGCAATGTCATTTTTAATGTTAGCTTACTCTTGGTAGCTTGTTGTAGTCAGATGCCATCGAGTCAGCTCTGACGCATAGCAATCCCATGTATAACAGAACAAAATGTTGACCGGTCCTGCACCATCCAGCTAACTCTTAGCAATTCTCAGCTACAGCAAAACAGTGATATGATGAAAGCAGAGTACTACTGGATTAATTTGGTAGTTGGGCCCAGTTAGAAGGCTGATGCAGAAATAATGGTATCGGTGCCGGAAATAGTGGGTGCTTGAAGAAAAAAGGAGAAGAATGGGGGAAAAACAAAAATCAAAGGGAAAAAAGAAAATCAGGAATTTAAAGACAGACAAAAAGAAAAAAGAGAAGAATCAAGGATAATGCCAAGGTTTTTAGCCTGGGACATTAGAACTTTCTTTAGTCTAAAAATAAGGAAGAGAGAACATAACCCAAATCTATAAAATCATGAATGTTACTAACAGAGTGAATGTGGAATAACCTTACCAAATCCCCAAGACTCTAGAATGTGGCCCTTGAAGGTTAAAAGGAATACTTTTAGTCCAATTTTCATGTTCTCAGTCATATTACTAAGAAAGAAGCCAGGAAAACTGAGAGACTCAAGGACCCTGAAGAACCTTATAATGGGAAATGGAAATTAAGTTGGGAAAGGAACAGAATACAGTCAACTTCCAAATCCTGATTCAGAAGTCTGAGTCAAGAGTATCTGAAAAGATTTAGGGTAAGTAACTTGAAATCTGCTTCTGAGCCTATAATTTAAGACTCCCCTAGACAAAAAGAGATTGGTACCTACTTACTACCTTTTAGAGCCCTGGTAGTACAGTGGTTATGAGCTCGGCTGCTAACCAAAAGGTCGGCAGCTCAAATCCACCAGCCGCTCCTTGGAAATCCTACGGGGCAGTTTTACTCTGTCCTACAGGGTCACTGTAAGATGACATTAACTCAACAGCAACAGGTTTGGTTTTTGTTACTACCTTTTAAAACTCTCACATAGTATCTATTTTTTTCTTGTTTTTAATTGTTAGGTTGTTTACTTGAAATGGAACTAAAGTTTCCTGAAGACTTCACTGAATACTTACTAAGAGAGAGACTAACAGTGAGATTTCTGTGTAGGGTGATGCCTAGAGACTCATCTTGGGCACACAACCTACCACCAGATGGCCTGGATTGAATCTTGGCTCATTCCTTACCCTTCTCATGGGCAATGTACTTCATATTTTTGCATCTCACTTTATTCATTTGTAAATTGAGGATGATAATAATACTTATCTCACAGGGATCTGGTGAGAAATTATGAGTTCATATAATAACGTGCTTAGACCAGTGGTAGGCTGGAGCAGGCGCCAACAGATTCACTAAAGTCAACTGTGTACATACATCTCCTCCCAACTCCAGTTCAGTGACATGTTAAACCAAAAACCAAACCCATTGATTCCAACTCACGGTGACCCTATAGGACAGAGTAGAACTGCCCCATAGGGTTTCCAAGGCTGGAAATCTTTATGGAAGCAGAGCGTCACATCTTTCTCCCATGGGACGCCTGGTAGGTTTGAACCACTGACCTTAGGTTAGCAGCAAAGCGTTTTAACCACTGTGCCACCAAGCTCCTTAGGGACATGTTAGAAGCTCAAAATCAGCCACAAAAATCAGCAAACACTACGGTTTTCCCAGAAAGCTGGTTGTTAGTCATTTACCAGCACATCACTGACTTAGACCATAGTCTGAGCTCAAAAATGTTTACAGTTGTTACTACTAGTGTTCATGATGTGGTTATTATAGACATTATTAAATGGACCTAATATTCCTAGGAACTGATTGGTCTTCAGTCTTCTAATAGAAACTTGTTAATATGAACACATGACTATTAACAAATTCAGAACGTGAGACATTCTTTGAGATGATAGCAAAGACTCTCCAAAAAAAAAAAAAAAAAACCCCATGTTACAAAAACAAAAAATGTAGAGGGACTATTCTAGATTCAAGTAGACTAAGGAAACATAATAACCAAATACGAAGCATGAAACTTGATCAGACTTTTGAGTTAAAAAATGCGGGTGGGGGGCATTTGATGAAATTTCAATATATTCTTAAATTAACTTTCCTTAGGTGTGATAATGATATTAAGATTATATAGCGGAATGCCCTTATTTTTAGAAGAGGTATGCTATCATGATGTATAAAACTTACTTTAAAATGGTTCAGGAAAAGAAAGGCGTATGAAAGAGATAAAACAAAAGTGGCAAGTGCTAACACTTGATAAATCTAGATGAAAAGTGTATGGGTGTTCATTTCAACTTTCCCATAGATTTAAAATTTTTCAAAATAAAAAGTTAGGGGAAAATTTACAGAATATAATAATAAGAAGAAAAAATTTAAATGGAGATAATAAAAACAAAACAACTAACTCATACTTGTCCGACTCTCAAAGAGATGTTAAGCCTTTATATAAGAAAAGTAAACAAAATTCCAAGGTTAAATTTCAAAAAGTGACTCTACTTACACATCCTTAGCAATAAAATGTTAGGACAGTCACAATAAAGCATATTTGGTTTCTCACATTACTTACATTTCACTGGATTAAAAATAAACTCAGAGAGCACATGTACTCAACTATTTTATGGTAGGTAGCAAGCAGTTATCTCTACTTTTCTTTTTGATGGAAAGATTTTCCGGTCTCATTCTCATAGCAAAAAAGTCAGATTATATTTTTCATTATAAACTCACTCTAGAAAACCTAGCCATTCAGTGCCGCAGTCAAGGACTAGCTGCTCCCGGAGCTGACTGAGATGTCGGTAATTTTCTACAATAAAAGGAGAGTGAAAGCGGCTCACAGCTTTTGTGCTAGAAGAGAGAGAAAAACAGAAATAGGAAGTCAAGGTTACTAAGAAATCAGTAATGCCATCACTTCAGAAAATTAAAGTAGTTATTTATTATTCTCTGATGAACCTTGAAAATAAATACCTGTAAACAGACAGCATTCTTTAATTATGGTCCAGAATTCTATGGATTCTAAAGATCTTTGTTGTAAATAAAGTACTTGGAGTTCATATGACTTTGTTCAGGAAGCTTTCTAAATGCATTTCAAACAATATCCATGTGGCAAAGTCAGAGTTTAGAATTTTTATATCATAAGCAGGAAGTTTTTTTCTTTAAATTATGCTAAATGAAAATGCTTTAAAAAAAGATCAGAAGAAAATATGGCAAAATAAAGTCTAACAAAACTGGGAGGTGGATACATTGGTGAAGTTCATATTATTCTTTATATTTTATACTTTTCTTAATGACTGAAGTATTTCAATTAGAAAAAGAAAGATATAAAGTATTATAATGAAGAACAATGCATTAATTCAGGAGACAATCAAAGAAGAGGAAGTTCATCATAACCTAACTGGAGCTTCACAGTGGCCTTTGACAGGAAGAGATGCCACCTGCTTCTCTTCTGGGCTTGAGTATAATCTCTATTATCTTTTTCATCAAGAAGTCATAGAGGACAATGGGGAACATGTGGGTCCCCAACCAGAAAATCTGGGCCAAGGCTCTGACTCTGTCACACTATTACTATTTATGTGACTTGGGACAAATAACTGACCTGCTCTAAACATTGCTTTACTCATCTATAAAACGGGGATAATAATAGTATCAACGCTGTAGGTACTATTGAAAGGATCAAGACAGACAGTGCTTAGACACTGCTTAGCAGAGCACCTATGTTGGGAGTTGTTCTGTGGCAGTGGTTGTTACGGTTGCTAAAGTCATTATTATGATGAGGTCTTAAAGAAGAAAAGGTCAGTGTTGAATGATAGGCAGGTGATGACAGAGTGTACCCTGACCTTTGTTTGCTCCCTCACTCCTTTAATATACTGTCACAATTGCCTTTAATATGTCAGTCACTGGACTAGGGGGTGGGCCTTTCATGTTCAAGATCTGACTGGTGAGGTTCTAATATATGCTTGTCAAGGTCCTGATAGCTAAACAACAGATAAAGAATCACAAGGAAGCTTCCCAAAACCATCTCATTTGTTCATTCAGTTTTCATTATTGAATGTTAAAAAGATGTTAGCACTGATTTATGTCTTGCTTGTTGCTTTTATATTATGTCATCTAGATTTCTATGCCAACGTATTTATCATAGCTTTCTCTTCTGGCAAAACTCATTTGGTGAGACATTTCAGTTATTGTTCTAGATCGACTAAAATGATTTTTAGTAATTTCTCTTCATAAAGCATATTTCCATTCATCAGCTGTAGTATAGGACAACAAGTAAATAAAGAAAAGAATGTCTTCAGAGAGAAAACAGTATCTCCTAAAATCGGTAATACTCAAATCTAAAGTATCTATACTTCTGGAAGCACAAGGGGGAAAAGGAATGGTATTAGGGCGAAATAAACCCATGCTTATGCCTTCAACACCTTTTGCTAGAGGCAATGGATAATAGTTTCCTTTTTAAATTAAAATAACAAGTTAATAATCATTCACACATCACGTCAAGATTTTCCTTCATCCTTAACATGGAGTCCCTTAACCCCTTCACCAGCTACTAGTCCTTCTTCTACGTTAGGCAAATGCTAACATTTTCACCTCATACTTATGAATAACAGTAGTAATACATATTCCACAAAGAGCACAACTCACAAGAGTGTATACTTCTCTCATATCCCTCTTGGGGATTAATGCTTAACCAAGGAGAAAAGGCAGAGTCTCAATCTGGTTCTCTAATTTTGTTTTTGATTAATTAGTTTCACCAGTTCATGATATAACTTACAAAAATGAAGATGTAAAAAACCATTATAACTACATGCCATGGAAAGCATTAATAGAGAAATCCAGAGCTCAGTGAGGTAGAAAATGAAATTTCAGCTTCTTAAAAGAAATGTCAGGCACAATATTCATCAAGAAGTTCAAGCCACCAAATTAATCTTAGTAACTGAAGCTTCCTCAGCTTTTTTTTCCCATGTGCTTGCAGTGTACACTGAGCTATAATAATAAAATGCTAATTTACAAAACAAATATATGAAAATAAAATACCCTTTTAAAATGTTTTAAAAACCATGATCTCTTTGGCTAAAAATTTCATAAGAAAATCAAAAGGGGAGAATAAACTGCTTTTAACTTCAAGAATGTGGCTATTATCAGCACAGTAGCACACAGGTATAGGGATGTCATTATAATTTATGTTAATAAAAAAAAATTTATTTTTAAACCTACCTTCCAACCTTAACCCAATCAGTTGGTATGCAAGATAGAGCAGAATTCTTTATTTCAATCATATACTAAAATAAATACAAATAAACAGTTAGATATTTCAATGATTAACTATTTGACTTTCTCATTTTCTCAAAAGTGTGTTATAATAGTTTAGTAAATATTACAAATTTGAAACATTCAAAAAATCCAGTACTGTTCTTGGGAGAGTTTATATATGTCTATACAGCCGGATATTATTAATTAGGATTTCAATACCTGGGATAAAGTACAATTTATAATGTGCAAAACATCTGTAATAAGGGATGTAATTTGGAGCTTTAATGTTTATAATATTGCTACATGCATAACATGGATGGTGATTTCTTCCTTAATAACCTCTTTCTTTTATTAATATCCACTTATTTAAGAATTCTACTACTCAGGTAAGCAGTCACTAGGCAGCGCAAACGGTTAAGCACTCAACTACTAGCCAAAAGGTTGGCGGCTGGAACCCACCCAGAGGTACACTGAAAGATAGGCCTAGAGATCTGCTTCTGAAAGGTCTTGGAAATCCTATGGAGCAGTTCTATTTGGCACACACGGGGTCGCCATGAGTCAAAATCAACTCAACGGCAACTAACAATGACGACTTAGATAATAAGATTAAATTTCTAAATATATAAAATTTTAAATTATTCTATTAATAGATGTTACAACAGTTTGAGATTCGGTCCCTTCCCTATTCTGGATAGGAGATTGTAATAGTTTTCATTCAAGAAGCCTGAGTCCTCTAAATCTAGCCTCATAAAGAAAACATTCACTTCCCCAACTATTAAGAGAGGAAAATAACCCTTTGCTGCTGAATTGATTTTGACTCATAGTGACGATATACGACACAGTAGAACTGCCCCAGAGGATTTCCCAGGAGCAGCTGGTGGATCCAAACTGCTGACCTTTTGGTTAGGAGCCAGAACTCTTAACCAATGCACCACCAAGGCTCCGAGAGGAAGACAGTTTTTCCTGTATGAGTGTTTTCTTTTATATGAACTATATATTTATAGATTCAATTTTGCTCTGCAAGCAAGCTTTTCTGAAGTCAGCCAGGAAGCAAATGAAGTTCTTCAACCACATCTTTCATTTTAGCATTTGTTCTACTTCATCTTTTCTTTGTGTGCTCTCATTTCTGTATTACTGCAATGAAATTCAACGCTGTATTTAAACAAATTTAAAACAAAACTCATTTTGTGTAGCATGGAACCCAGAAGCTCTGTGGCTGCCACTAATTTTGAAGTGGCTACGGGAACTTTTTTACATTTATCAGCTTTATAACATTTTGGGTATTTATGATATGTATATTTTTAATAGTATCACCCTACTTTGTGAGTTTGCTTTTCCAGTAATAGAAACACTAGCTTTTACATTAATTACAATAGGAATTAATAGTTAATTTTACACATTTTCAACCTTAACAAAAATTTTGGAACCAGTGATGTCCTCTTGTATATACAGGAATTCATACAGTTTCAAATCTGACACACACACATTAATAAGAGTGAAGAATCTTAAAAAGTCCTCTTTGGCTACAAAAAGTAACTGAAGAACCCAAACCAAAACCAAGCCCACTGCCGTTGAGTTGATTCTGACTCATAGCAACCCTATAGGACACAGCAGAACTGCTTTCCAAGGCTGTAAATCTTTACAGGAACAGACTGCCACATCTTTCTCCCACGGAGTGGCTGCTGGGTTTGAACAGCCAACCTTTCAGTTACCAGCCAAGCGCTTTAACCACTGCGCCACCAGGGCCCACAAAATAAATATCATTGATGGGAAAACCATTTTAAAACCATTTTAAAGCTTTGCTTAAAAAAATCCTACCTAAATGCTATTTTAAAATGTTCTATGAGATGACGTACTGGCCTTTTTATAAAATAACTAGGAAGAACTGTGTCAAAGGCAAACAGCAGAATTCAGGAACATATTGCATCACTCATACTTCAGAAGGACATGTCCAGATCCATTTATCACCGACACAGAGCTCGCCAATAGTTACTGTCTAAGGGATGATGCCAATTTTGAGAAGACGTGAGTAAAACTGCCTCAGTGTGGGTGCTGGACACTCAGCTAGGCTGGCTGACTTACTGAATAGATTTACCCTCACACTCAGTATCGCAGCTCTGGATTCAAATCCGTGCCTTACACACATTACAAATACCTACTGATTACAGTTCCTTGGAGCACCTTGGGAATAGTTTGGACCATAACTGTTAAATTTGTAAAAATCAAGGGTCTACACTAGGGGCCACAACACTCAAGCAAACCACATGTATAGAGCCAATAAAACCAAAACACCAAACCCCTGCCAGTGAGTCAATTCCGACTCATGGCAATCCCATATGTTACAGAGTAGAACCGCTCCATAGGGTTTCCTTGGCTATAATCTTTATGAAAGCAGATCGCCAGGCTTATCTCCCACAGTGTCCCTGGGCGGATTTGAACCAATCTTCAAGTTAATAGTCAAGCACAAACCAGGTAGGACGGAAAATAGAGTGTCAGTGAAACCAACGTGGACTCCTGCTTTTAAACCCCTAGGGACATGTCCCCAGGCAGAGGCTGGTCCTGTAAGTCCTCTTTTATCTTTCAGTGGTCCTCAGGTTCTTCCACCTGTGCTCCTACTCCGAGGTGTCATCAACTAGATGCTTTTTTTTTCCTCTCTAGTGGCGCAGTGGTTAAGCGCTTGGCTGCTAATCAAAAGGTCGGCAGTTCAAGCCTACCAGTTGCTCTGTGGGAGAAAGATGTGGCAGTCTGCTCCCATAAAGATTTCAGCCTTGTAAAACCCTATCGGGGCAGTTCTACTTTGTCCTACAGAGTAGCTATGAGGCAGAATCAAATTGATGGCAATGGGTTTGGTTTTTAGTTTACACTAGCTATAGAATAGGATTTTTTCTCTCAAGCTATTCCCTTTATCACACATTCTCAGAATGAACAGATAGTCCTTTTGTTTAAGGATTGTACTGCTAATGAAAAGGAAGCAAATTAAAATTGGAAGTTAGCATGTATTTACAAAAATCTTAGAAAGTTCTCCCAATAGTGTTCCCTGTTCCGTAGTTCCTGACTTTGTCTCTTAGGCATCAGCGTCAGAACTCTGCCTTGATTTGCTCTAGCAATCTCCCATATTCTCTTGGGACCCAATTCTGTCTTGTTACGTGTCAGATACTGTTACTCAAACTATAGCCTGTGCTGTCTTTAGGTTGGCAACCTTGCTGGGTTTGCTGAAATTCTTAACTCACTCCAGAAACTGATTTCTGCAGCACCACATTTACTACATTCCTACTCCCTTCTCCTTTTCTTTCTCTCTCTTAAGAATTTTCAAATATTTTTTGTTTAGAAGATTTAACAGAAAACACTCTCCACATTTTAAACATACTAAACGGATTCTTGAATTTGCTGCATGCTGTGAATTAATACAATTTTTTCTAAAGAATTTCCCCTAATATGTCTTTGCTTTTTCCTAAGAATAATAAAATGTATTAACACTGCCCCAAATTTAAAGTCTATCCATCCATTCCATATTTGATTCAAGGTTAAGAGATACTCCTCCATATACATAAAATAGGTAGAGACTGTCACAGAAGCAGTGTCCTATGAAAAAACTAAGTTTCTGCTTTCATTAGTTATAAACCAATACTTTCAGAGTCTGAGACAATAAGGCACCAACCATATATTTGCTTACTATTCTAATAAGAATATAAAAACTGGTAACAGGGGTGAAAAACGAAGGTTGCAAAAAATAACACGGGCTTGACAGTCTGGCACATTTATTTGTCCATTTTTAGTAACAACAGCAAGAATGGACCATGTCCATGGAAATAAAATTTCAGACAAAAGTGTATAAAATAAAAAACAAAATAGTTTTCCTCCTGCTTCCCTCACTTCTCAGAGATAATTATATTTGATGGCCTCTGTTCTTAGTCCTTTAAGTATCTCTAAATAATTTCTGGACACCTTTATTAAAATTTTTTAACCAGACAGAATTTTATTATAATGATGCTGAGTATTGAGGATTCATTTAGTCTTTGAATAAATAGAATCACTAATTCTCAGAACACTTCATTAAAGTAATTCTGACTCCAGAGCCACGGAGGCTAGATGAACCCCTGAAACTACTGCCCTGACATAATCTTTAAACCTTACACCAAAAATATCCCCTGAATTCTTCTTACAACCAAACAACAGTTGAGCTTAACTAGTAAAAAATGTTTTCCTTGAGCATTATACTCTTATAAGATCTATCTATCTGCGAAAAACTGACAACAGCAACTCAAAAGATCAGATAGGACCCTTAGGAGGCAGTGAGTTTATGTTAACGGAGGAGGAATAACTCAGAAAAGGAGGGTGAAAATGGTTGCAGAACTCAAAGAATGTAATCAGTGTCACTGAATTGTACATGTAGAAACTGTTAAATTGGTATATGTTTTGCTGTGTATATTCTCAACAACAACAAAATAAATAAAATTAAATTTAAAAAAGTAACTGTATTAATGTACTATTAAAATTCAAGAAAAGGTTGTTAAAAACCAGTAAGAATCCATTCTACTGTTAATATCTAAGAAATGTCTTGCTTCAAATTCATCCTCTTAACCTAATAAAGATATAAAGAATAATAACATGATCTATCTTCCTCCTGAATTATCTATAATCTGATTACTCAATCTCCATGCTGTGCTTTTTCTTCAACACCAATACCACACTGATAATAACTAACCAATCTACTATCTGTTATGAATTCCAGGTCATTTTCTGTCATTATTACTTTAAAATTGCTAATACAGGGCTGTCTTATGAGATTCAAGCCTTATCTTAATTTGAATAGTATGGGATCTAAAGTATCTTGATTTTATCAAATAAAATTCATGGTGTTGAAAATCTCTGGTATTAATATTGGTGACAGGAGTGAAATAATGATGTGGTAGAACGACTGTGAATTTTGGAATCTGGCAGAACTGGGCTAGAATCCAGCTCATGACGGGGTACTTAACTATTCCAAACTTTGATTTCCTTTTCTGAAAGACTGTAACAATCATCTTTGTGTGTTGTTACAAAGAGTAAAAGAGATAATATATGTAAAACACTTAACAGTTTGAGCTCTAATAAGTGAAAATGGTAGGTTAACATTATTATTATTATTATATAAATAACAAGAGCACACTGCTTTAAGAAGCACTTCCAAGTGTGTTAACTCAATTGGTCTCCACAATAGTCTTCCAACAACGGAGGCCACATCTCCATGGTCACCTAGCATATAAGTGGCAGAACTGGCACTTATACTTAGCTTTTCCTATTGTAACACTAAATAGCAACTTTTCTACTACATATCTATTACTACTGTTGTTAAAGCACTTTTGATATCTGATGGCCAACAAATAGTCCGAATAGTGACCCTATGACCCTTTGCAAGGCTCATGACTGCATGGTGAAACTAAGAGATACATTAAATATTTGATGTTTGCCTGTTCAGAAAATAAACATAAATGTAAACATTGTCAAATTATTTTTCTTTAGTGTAGAGCTGCCTATGTATAACATCTTAGTAAGTTTAGCCCTGAAAGCAGGCTAACATAATCAATAATTAAATTTATTGAGTGGCATAAGATTAATAAACATTTTAATAAAAATTGTAAATTTACTATAAAGTTTCTTACCTCAAATAACCATATAATCAACACTCTTTAAGACGACATTGACTAAAATTATAATTTGAAATTAAGCTTTTCTCCATTAGAAAAAGGGCTATTTTTTAAAAATGTGAGTAAAATGTTCATCCTAAAGAAATTATTCACCAATGCCCTAATTTACTGTTTTAATAAAGTAGAACTTCTCAAATTCCTTCAGTTGTGTTATACGTATTTTATTTAATGTAAGATGTAGAGGCAGCATGCCAAAAGACTCAGAATAGAACCAAAAGGTACAACCACACAGAAATCACATACAAACAGCATACTTTTTTTTCTCATTTTCATACAGATATTAACATCACTGATATTAATATCAAACTTCAAACAAAAGTACACATTCTAAACAGTACTATAATCTTATGGATTATTCATTAAATGTAGGTTTTCACTATAGTTTTGTTATTTTGTTTTTAACAGCTCTACATCTGACTTCAGGAGTTCATGTGTGGTACAAACAGTTAAAGAACTTGACTGCTAGCCGAAACACTGGAGGTTCGAGTCTACCCAGAGGCACCTCAGAAGAAAGGCCTGCAATCTATGTCCAAATAATCAGCCATTGAAAACCCTATGGAGCACATTTCTACTCTGATACACATGGAGGATCACCATGAGTCTGAGTCAACTTGATGGCAACTGGTTAACATCTGACTTCAAAGAGGAAAATTAGCCCTTTAATCACTGTGTGATTGTGGTAAAAATGTGTTTCTTTATGTGGTCTTTTGCCTTGGTTCTTTAGAAAAACAATTTGAGAGATTTTTCCCCTAACCCTTGAAAAGTTATCTTTGCCCTAGTTTCCTACCCCAGAGGGTTTGTTACTTTTATCCAGGTTGATTGACATTTCCTGGGCAAGCTGTAACCAAATTAATTTGATACTTTTTGTCTGGTCTTGAGCTGCAGCCTGCTCTATGACTGGTATGCACCTTGCAGGATTGGTCAACACACTACGCAAATGAGGTGAGCTGCAGCCCAGCCATGCCTACTATGCAAGTTAATCCACTGTGGCCTACCAAGAGGGGACTGGTCAGTTCATGGCCCTAGTGGGAGGGCCATGCCTTGAAATTTACAAACAGTTTGTGTACATACACAGCCAGCCCCACCGAGTTTTGTCAGACAGAAAAAACCAAGAAGCAGCAGAAGGAAGCAGAAAGAAGCCGAGAGAGAGAGAGACACATGAGGCAAGGAACCTCCTAAAAGAGCTGTAACACCGGTCAAGAGCTGTAACACTGAGGACAGTGAGAGGCCTGGAAAGGGTCCAGCAGCAGAGTCAAGAGCAACAGTCCCAGAAGGAGTCTGGTGGCAGAGCCAGTAGCCACAGGTGCCAGAATTGATAAAAAGGTTGGAGGGTCGAGACATGTCCAACCTCTATCTCAAAGGGATCAGCCTTGGGCTGATCTTGACTAGCATTACCCTCCGTGAAGTCAGATAGGTTTCGATGTTACTATTACTACCACGGAAACCCTGGTGGCGTAGTGGTTAAGTGCCATGGCTGCTAACCAAAAGGTTGACAGTTCGACTCCACCAGGTGCTCCTTGGAAACTCTATGGGGCAGTTCTACCCTGTCCTATAGGGTCGCTACGAGTCAAATCGACTCAACTGCAACAGGTTTGGTTTTTCGTTTTTATTACTACACTCCTACCATCATTTTTCAGTGATATAATCACCTTAAGGTGGTTGTTTTTTACATCATTTCATCATCTGCAAGGCCAAGGATCAAAAACTAACTTTTCTCTCTTAGATTTAGAGTAAATGAATTCTGTAAGTTATTATTCACAATAGCCAGAGTTTTCTATAATACAATTTCAATAGATAACACTAAAATACATACAATGATAAATTGCATGATTTTGCCAAAACATTAACATAAATTACAAAACATACACTGTTATTAAAATAATTCTTATCAAACCAAGGTATTAAAACATATTTCTAAGGAATGAAACAGAAAAATTTTTAAATGATACTTATCCTCAGAGTTGTATTTGCATTTAAAATTGCTTTTCTATTTGAGGAGAACTAAGGCAAGGCAAAAATTTGTTTGACACTACCTCCTGTCCTGATACCGTCACATATTGTGCAGAAGGATTTTTCAGTATTCTTCGTATTTCCTGCAAATGTATTTGGATCTTGTTAGTAACTTCTTGAATTTCATCCTTCCTCTTTTTTATTAAAGGGAAGTCGGAAAGGTCTTTGAATAACTCAGTTTTATCCCCATTTCTAAAAAATAAAAAAAATGCAAATACATATATTGAAACATATTAATTAGGCAAATTACCAATTATTTTTTGTAGCATGATGAAAGAGCTGGAAGTCAGGAAAATGGGGTTCTGGTTGCAGCTCTTCCACTGCTTATGGGTAAGTCTCGTAATTTCTCTGAGGAGAAACAAAACGACCCTGATGTCATTTTCATCTTGTAAGTTCAATGATTCCCATGGTGAAACCAAGAGATACAATTAAGTATTTGTTGTTTGTTGGTTCAGAAAACAAACACAAATGTAAATACTGTGAAATGATTTTCCTTTTATATAAAGCTGTTTGTGGGATGAAACTGAAATGACTCTCTCTCAAGGGATAACTCTGCTTCTCCAGATTCTAAATATAAGGCAACCATCCTCAGACAGTTAGCAAATGAGGACAAGATGTGATTTGACACCATGTTTGGGCTAATTAACTGCTACTACTTGGCTTTGCTTAGGCTTTATCTTACTACCAAGTGATAGCTGTGGAAGTAAAACATCTGACCTGGATGGTGAACTGCCTAAATTTTAGACAGCAAAGTGTTACTTCCAGCTGGAGTACAGAACACTGAGACCTTTAGTATCCAATCAAGATTCTCATTTCATATGTGTACATGCAACTTCTACTATTACTTCCAGTGAAAATTAAGAATCTAAACAGCAAATGTGCAAGATCAAGTTCACCGTTGGAAAGGAAGAAGTGAGGGTCTGCTACTTACTTGGCAGCATGTTCATTAAGTATCGTTAGATAATGTTCCACTGGGCTGAGGAGTTCAGGAATTTCTAAAATAACTGTCTGGAGCAATTTTGACTGAATGTGAGAATTAGCAGCAGGTATTAATGCTTGAAATTCCAACTTCAAGTGATACAGAGTCTTGACAATCAAGAAGAACTCTTGGGTAGAACACTGAAAATAGAAATATTTTTTACCTAAATAGCATAAAATATGTTAAAAAAAAAAAAAAAAAAGCTTAAACAAGTACTCTTTTACAAGTAAGAATCAGAATAAGAAGAAATTTTATTTTATAAATTTATTAATTAAAATAAAGTATTGGTGATACGCATCTTCTAAATATTAAATCAACAGTTTAAACACTGTATAAAATTAATGTTTTAAAGCTATAAAGAAAATAATTTGAGCCAGGTTTAGTAAAGCCAGCAATACTATATTCATTACTTTTTTATTTTAAGATACATTGACTATATAGCAAGAAATGCAGTAAATAATGTCAAAATATGAAGGACAATTCTGGGGGAAATATCTGCAAGACATGTAAGATATAGAGGGTAAAATTCTCCCAAATATAATGGGTTCTTAAAAATCAACAAGAAAAAGATGAATAATCCAAAACAATAATGGCTAAACAAATGAATATACAGCTCATAGAAAGTGAATGTTCAATAAGCACATGATTAATCTGACACATAATTAAAGACAAGCAAATTAGAACTACAAGATCACATTTTTTTACTTATCAGAATATCAGAGGCTTAAAAGCTTGATAATTACCATGTCACTCAGGGTGCAGAGAAAAAGACACTTATATACTATTAGTAGAAGTGTAATCTTTTTGAAGAGATTGGCATATCTTCATAATAAGAGAATGTATATCCCTTTGACTCAGCAATTCCTCTTTTAGGAATTTGTTTAAAAATATACTTGAACATGCAGGGTGGAAAGCGTGTATCTGGATGTTCACAATAGCATTGTTTGCAATAATATTTAAAAAGATAATAAGAAGCAAATATCCAGCAACTGGGGTCTTGTTAGGAAAGACTCATACAATGCAATACTATTAAACAGTTAAAAAAATATTACATATGTACATATTGATATGGAACTCCATAATTTCAACATATATTAAGTATTACTGTTGTTGTAAGCCGCCATCGAGTTGGCCTCCGACTCACGGTGACCCCATGTGTTACAGAGTAGAACTGCTCTATAGGGTTTTCTTGGCTATAATCTTTACAGAAGCAGTTTGCAAGGCCTTTCTTCTGCAGAGCCACTGGCTGGGTTAGAATTGCAAACCTTTATACATATATATTTACACACACACACACACACACACACACACATATATATATACACATACGTAAATTTATTCATCTATTTATATAGTAAAATCATATTTGTGATTCTTTAGATGACATGCATTAAGACATTTTCAGGTATATAAATAAAAATATTAAAAAATTTCTGGAATTGTACATATGTAACTTACTCCAGTTACCTTTGGTTAGTGGATAAAGGATGGTAGAGGAAGACTTCTTACTCTTTATTTTATACCCTTGTATGCAATTAAAATTTTTAACATGAACATAAACTATTTTTACCCTGGAGCTTCTGGTAAAGACAGTAGGCTGAAACATGAATCTAATTTAACTCCGTCTTGAAACTATAGTCAAGAGGTTGTTTAAGCCGTAAGAATAACCAGGAGAGAAGACAACCAGCAACAACATCTTAGAAGCTAAAAAGTAAATGGACAAGTGGTAACTGACTTAGAAGGCTTAAGATATCTGAATCTTAAGCTGGCTGTGAGGAAAACTGATACCCAACTTGATTTACACCAAGAATCCTAAAAGACTCAGGAACTGGCAGCATAAATTACCTCTGGAAGTAGAAGTTGGCAAAGGGGAGGATTGGTTTAAAACAATTTAAGAAGCGATGGAATTTCTCAATCCCTATTTATTTCCAAGCCACTGGGCAATCACCACTCCCCTACTCTACATAAAACTAGTTTTATTCTCTGGAAAAGGTAAGACAGAGGGTATCTGGACTCATACCAAGCACAGTGAAGGATGAGGGTACCTCCAAAAGCAGGTAGATTAAGAAATGGTTGCAAAATGCAAACTAAGAGCATTTGCCCCCTTCTAGTTCCTTGAACACTGACGGCCAATGAAGAGGCTGAGTTTCTTGGGTATCTCACAAGTCCTGGAGGAAAATTCTAAAGCTACTACACAGCAGGATTTCTCCCAATAAATAGCCTAGTCAGTTCACTCTACGTCACCTTATATTTTACAAGCCACATTCAACTGTATGCATGTTCCTATGAGCACTTTAGTTTCTCACTGTTCAAAAACAAGCACACATCTGAGAAAAAATGCTAACAAGAAATGCAAAGACCAAGCCAAACAATCAACAAACGTGGAAAGAAAAGAGACAATACAGATAGAAGAAAACTTCTAAAAACCAATTATAAATATCTTTAGTGAAACAGATGATACCGCAGTCATGAAACAAAAACAGGATGCTATTTAAAAAAAAGGAACACTCAGAAAACAGCAACAAAAATTCTTGGAAACTAAAACCAAGATAGCAGAAATGAAAAATTCAATAGAAGAGGTAGAAGATAAAGATGATGAAATCTCTCAGAAAGTAAAGCAAAAGGCAAAGAGATAGAAAATAGCAGAATATACAGAAGAAAGGTAGATAACCAATCAAGGAGATTCAATCAATTTGAATAACAGAAGATACGGGAAGAAAGAAATTACTAAAGCAATAATTCAGGATTCAAGTTGCCAGATTAGAAGGACCCAATGCAATGGATGAAAACAGAAACAAATCAAAGCAAATCACCATGAAATTTTAGAACACTGAGAACAAAGGGAAAATTCTCCAATTTTTAGGGGAGGGAGTTGTGAAGAAAGAAAAGAAAAAAGAAAAGTTACACAAAGAATCAGGAATCAGAGTTGCTTCAGACTGCTCAACAGTAACAGTAGGAGCCAGAAAACAATGGGGTAAGCAAGACATTTGAAGTTTTACTATCAAAATACATTATTTTTAAAATACCAAGGTCAGCCCACTTGGGATCCTCTATTATTATCATCTTAAAAATACATATTTGGCATATTCCATGGCACTTTCAACACAGGCATATGGCTTCGACTTATCACTTTCACAACATCCAACTAGAGCATTCCTTACTATTTTATGAAGTTCACATCACTGGCACAGGCTGTACCCAGAACACCACTCATACAGTTGGAGTTTATTTAGAGTAAGCTAATATTAAAGAAGAGACACGTGTCTGATGGTGTGTTCCAACAGCCAGCTAACTAAACTATGAAAAATTTGGTAAAATCATTTCTACTCTTTACTTCTCAAATCAATTTTTAGGTACATTCTTGCAA
This sequence comes from Dugong dugon, assembly GCA_030035585.1. Taxonomy (NCBI): domain Eukaryota; kingdom Metazoa; phylum Chordata; class Mammalia; order Sirenia; family Dugongidae; genus Dugong; species Dugong dugon. Next base: position 85,431,435 of record CM057460.1, on the reverse strand, counting down.
AAACATTAAAACAGTCACAAGGAACAGCTTCTGAGTTAGTCATAAGTTCCTTTAGGAAAGATAAAAGTCATTCTTACTCTGCACATTGGAAACTTTTTAAATGAATTAGATTCTGACTTTTAGCAAAGTCTTGATACTTTTGTAAATAGAAGTGTACACATCAAAATAAACTTTAGAGAGAGGCAGCAGAGCATAAGAAAATCACAGCTGTATGGAATGAGACTACCATCTTGATACCACGGACAGCCTGATTCAGCTCTTTTGAGGCACAATTGAAAATTTTTCAGCTTTGATCTTATTTTCTCTTGAGCAAAAACAAAAATCACTGACATCTGTCAGTGAATTCTTTCAAATACTGAAGGCAAGGTGCTTGGAGATCCATTGCTCGATGAAGGATAATATACACTGATTGTCAGGCACTGGGCCAAGGATGCAAAATAACAAATGGTTTCACATCAACTCTGTAACCTCAAAAACGGCAACCATAAAACATTCGACTACAGTGCAGCTTCTGCAACCACCAGCAAAATAACGACATAGTGTACCAAATAATGGTACAATAGACTCCACTGACCCCATAAGCAACTCACGCATTTTCTCTCTCCGGATTAGTATTCCCAATTCTGTCTTGTACTTTGTTTTCAAATTTAGCTGACGCATATTGAACAGTTACATAAGTCCTCTTAGGCACTGCAAGTATTCTCAAAGGCAGTACTTATTGTTCTAGTAAAACCTTATTGGGGGAAAAAGGCTGAAAAAAAGTAAACACTAATAAAAAACTGGAGCCCTGGTGGCATAGTGGTTAATAGCTTGGCTGCTAACCAAAAAGTCAGTAGTTCAAATCCATTAGCCGCTCCTTCAAAACTCTAGGGGGCAGTTCTACTCTGTCCTATAGGGTCACTATGGGTCGGAACTGACTCAACAGCACTTAATAACACAACAATAAAAAATTGGTCACAACTAAAATTTGGGTATGTAAAAATTTTTCTAAGGTAAAATTATTAAATCGGCAAGGATTTATGTTTGGGCAAAATATATCATTTGCTTGTGAAAAGTGGCAATGAGGGAAAAAAACGCAATCAAAACAACTACATTCAAAATGTTAGTGTCCAAAAGACATATCCACTAATAACTCCATGGAAGTGGCAGTCAAGGACCCTGGGTTTAAGTACTAATAGTTCCGTCACTTACTAGCAATTTCCTAACCCTCTCTCAGGGTCGCTACCCATTAGTAAGAAGGCGGTAAACATAGCATCTTGTCAATCTCATAAAGTTTTTACAGGGAACAAAGGGTATAATGTATGTGAGTGACTTCTGCAAAAGGTAAAACACTATAAAAAGTTTATTAACAATTATTATAAACGTTATTAATTGATAATTTCTTCATTACTTTAGGCATATTTTGAAGATAAAATAAATTATTTCCCTAAGTGTGGAAAATCCCTTGTCACTGATGACTGAAGTCTAAAGCTTAATAATGAACATCAAAATGACGCTTTTTACTCACCTGCAACATCCAAACAGGTTTGTATATTAATACCACCACAAATATTACACCAGCAGATTTTTCCCTTGGGTAAGTCAAATAAGGAGTTGTTCTGAGATCAAAAGAAATAAAGCATCTTTTTTCTAAAGTAGCAAGTCTAAGTAACTTCCCTATTTTGCTGAGGGTCTGTACTTGGCAGATGAAACATGAGACTATCCTGCATTATAGTAGAAGGGCCTATAATATGTATTGCTGTAGCTTAGTATAAGTGAGCAAACTTTACTTTTTACAATGGAAAATTGGAATAACCTTAATTTGTGCAATAAAAATTTCTGAGGATTCAGCAAAACTTAAAATAATAATAATAAAAATAATGCTCTGAGAAGTTTTCTTTTAACTTCCTGTAGTCTCATGCTGAGGGATATTACCAGCTTTAACAGACACAATTTCTATCACACTTACTTTTTTGTGATAAATGCTACAGAGTCCTCTCTCTATGTCTGGCAATTTACGTAGATGACTTTCTATCTGACCAAACACACTAGATTCTGAATGGAGAACTTCAGATACAGCATCAAGCCGAGCATTTATTTCCCTGTGAGAAGAGAGTAATAGCAATTATTAGATACGTTAGGAATTCAGAATACAGATGTTTCCCACTCAAATGCCTAAGACTATGATGCAACCAGTTAGAAAAAGACAAAGGAGATTTTCTCTCCATATCAACTCCTCCTCCCTTATAATCATTTGAATCAGAGAGCAGGTACCATACAAGAAAAGTCATTAGGAAAGTTTAGTAGAGACTGGCTGGCTGCTCACAGGTTTTCCTTTCTTCCTGGGCAAAGAGATAGACTTCATTTCCCAGTCTCCCCTACAGTTAGGGTGGCCATGTTCCTGAGTTCTAGCCAATGGTACATGGCCAGGAGTGATATGGCCAGCCACTTCAAGGCCTAGTCCATAAAAACTTCCTGTATGATCTTTCACATTCTCTGTTTCCCCTTTGGTCATCTGATGCTCAGCACAATCTTGTGAGCGGCATCATGTCACATCTTGTCACCCACATCAGCCTGGGTCCCTGAGTAGAGAAGAATCTCTTCCACTCCCACATCCACTACTGACTGGACTTTACATTAGCAAGAAAAACTTCTCTTGTATTTAAACTACTGAGGTTTGGGTTTATTTGCTACAACAGCTTACTTTACCTTGGCTTATATAACAGGTCTACAATGGGCAAATGAATTTTCTACTCTGACTGAACTGAAGGATCACCTCAGTCAAAAAACATTCAGTTAACCAACTGCTTCCATAGACGATTTGGTGGTGGTGGGGATTGAACTGATCAACTGTTTGACTGAAATGGGGCACACTGAGCAAAGACTGGCAGTAGCAAAAGAAAGGGAAAACGGGTGCATAGAATATGACATCAGAAGACACAGGAGACCAGGATTGCAGGATTTTATTAATGGCTACAATTGGGAAGATGTGGTGAGGCTTTGTCAATTTAAAATGGAAGACTGACTGGCTAACTGTTTCCTAAATGAGGCCCACAATAGATATAATGGTCATATGTTGTATTAAAGACTGAGACAAGGAAACATGTCTGGTGGAGAGGAGGCCTTGAGTAAACATTGTTTTTAATGAGCGAATGAATAAACAAGCAAGTGGATGAAAGAAATGAAATGGTATTGGGGGGAAAGGGAGACATCAGCCACTGAATATACATCTGTATATCAAAGTTCTATTGATATCACACACATTGCTCTGAAGGGAAACCTTGCATCAGAGTCCTGCCTAAGTAACTGTTAAATATGAGTACTTCACAATTAATTGAGTGATTTTTACTTTATTATCCTTGTAACTACCCTGTGAGGTAATGTCTTTTCACAATACAGTCACTATGCTAACTTCAGGTCTCATTTTTTGTTCCATTTTTCTGCGGCTCAGATGCTCCTATGCAGAACAGACATTTGGTTTTAGCATGACACAGTAAAGCAAGCAAGAACTTTGTAGACACATAGACTGCCTCCTCCATTCTTAGTAGGGTGGCCTCTTGAATCCATCCACTTCTTTCCATCTCTACGGCCACCACCTTAGTTTAAGTCAAAATTATTTTCTCTAAAAGACTAACAAAACAGCCTCTAAACTTTCCTCCCCACATCCACTTCTTTTTGTCCAACCCATTCTCTACACTGCAGTCCATGTGGTCTTCCTAAAACCCAAGCCAGCTCATGTTGAATCTGCTCATCAAAGACTTGCTGTTAACCTTAGGTTTAAATCCAGAATCCTTAGTTGACCTACAAGGCAAGTGATGTCTGCTTACCTCACAAGTCTCACCTCAGGTGACCTGCCACTCTCTTCCTCCCACTCTAAATTCCAGTCAGACTGAACTTTTACCAGTATCTTGGCCACTCCATGTCCTCTGACATCAGGGCTTTTACACTTGCTGCCCACTCTGCCTGGATAACTCGTTTCCTTGTCCCTACCACCCACCAGCTCCACACTATTTGGCAAACTCCTACTCATCCTTCCTCTGAAAGGTCTCTTAGACCAGGGATAACCCCTATGCATCCTTTTCCATATCACCCTCTATTCTCTTTCCATAGTGGAAATTCTAATTGTATCATTTCTTTGCTGTTTTTTTTCTGCTAGACTGTAAGCTCAGTGAGGAAGGCAATCATTCCTTCATCCCCACAGTTCTGGGATCACAATATGTGCTCAATAAATAGTTGCTAAATTGAATTGAAGGCGACAATCTCTAGTGCAGGGTCTGGCATGTAGAGACAGTAAATACTTGTTCCTTTTTCATTTCTTAAATGAATTTACTTACGGGTTCTGATTAATAAGCAGATTCCAAAGACTATATATAAAGTATATCAAGATGAAGTGCAAAAAATTAAAAGAAATTAAATTTCCTTTGCATAGGATTGTTGTGATAAAATAAATCAATGTTTTACCCTAACGTTCACCCAAAATGCTATACAAACATAAAGTTTTAATAACTCATTCCTGCGTAAGTAAAAGATGATACCATTTGAAATACACTAAGTTGATGCTACAGATGGTATGAGGACAGATAAAATAATGCCATCTGTGAACATATAAGACAGCCTAAAAAGACAGCTACTCTCAAAAATTATAAAGGTTTTCTGAGATATAGAAAGACAAGAGCAAAGGAGGTTAATAACAATCTAAGCCATATTTATAAAGTCTACCAGAAAATTTTTTTGGAAATACACACAAAACTATAAATCTCTTAGAAAGAGATTTTGAAAAAGTAGTGTTAAGTTGGTTTGGAATCCTGGTAAGTACAAAGGAAGTAGCTTTTATTCTAGCCTAGTGACAGCACAGTCAAAACCACCATGTTCACCCATGAATCATTTTTATTTTAGCTCATTCTTTGTTAGGGAAGCAATAGCTCAGAGGTTAAGAGTCTGGGCTCAGAAGACAGGTGGGCACTGTTTAAATCCAGGCTATACAGTTCACCAGCTATTTAGTCTTGCTCTAGTCCCTTCATCTATAATATGGGGATAATAATGGTCTTCAACTCATAGAGATGTTACAAGAACTCAGTGATATAATACATGTTAAATACTTAGTACCGTGCCTGGTAGATAGTAAATACACAGTGAATGCTTATTATTATCATTGTGATGATAGTTATTTGCTTACAATATTGCTTTGTCGATACTACAAAGCACAGCATGTGGGAGGGAGAAATAACACCCAAAATATAAACTTGGAATATGTGGACAAACCTTAATGTACAGATATGCAAATAGGTACAAGAAAAGGATTACACAAGGAAAGCTAGTTCTAGAATCTCAAATGCTAAATCTGACCAACAGTGGTGATTTGAAGTATGTGGTGAAACTAGTTAGTAGGTTGCATTGAGAAAGAATGCCATAATCAATTACAGATATTCAACACGGGCAGGGAGAGAGTAAAAGTGTGTGTGGCACTATTTACCACAAACTTCCCCTCATTGAGGCAGCTATAATTCCATGTTTATCTCCTATATGCATATTAGAATATGTCTTAGTCATCTAGCGCTGCTGTAATAGAAATAGCACAAGTGGATGGTTTTAACGAAGAGAAATTTATCTCCTCACAGTAAAGTAGGCTAAAAGTCCAAATTCAGGGCGTCAGCTCCAGGGGAAGGCTTTTTCTCCCTGTCAGCCTTCTTCTCTTCCGTGTTCCCCCGGACTAGGAGCTTCTCTGCACAGGGACCCCGGTCCAAAGGACCGGATCTGCTCCCAGCACGGCTTTCTTGATGGTGTGAGGTCCCCCTGTCTCTCTGCTCACTTCTGTCTTTTATACCTCAAGAGATTGCCTCAGGACACAATCCAGTCTTGTAGATCTGGTCCTGCCTTACTAACACAACTGCCACCCACCCTCCCTCATTAACATCGTAGAGGCAGGTTTACAACATACAGGAGAATCACACAGTACCAGGAATCATGGCCTAGCCAAACTGATACACACAATTTTGGGGGGACATAATTCAATCCATGACAGAATACATATGAATAAGAATGACTTCTAATTAAGTTTTTTGAAATAAAATAATCAACATACCTTAGTACTGTTCTTTAATTAGCAATAGTAACAAGACCTCCCAAATAACTCTAATAAAACAATATGTCAGATCACCAGAATAGAGAATCTTATTTTAGTACAATCAGTGAGAGAGACTGGTGATTGTGACAGTTGATTTTACAACACCATATATTCTAAAAGGAACCCTGATGTCACAATGATTAAAGCGCTCGGCTGCCAACCAAAAGGTCGGCAGTTCAAACCTACCAGCTGCTCCACAGGAGAAAGACATGGCAGTCCTTAAAGATTACAGCCTTGGAAACTCTATGGGGTAGTTCTACTCTGCCCTATAGGGTAACTATGAGTCAAAATAGAAATCGACTTGACGGCAACAGTTTTTTTTTTAACTGTTGTTATATATTCCAAACAAATGGAAAGAAGACAGCTGAGTCATTTCATTACATACGGCAAAAAATAATGGACATGAAGTTCTGGGGATGATAAAGGGTCTTCTTTATCACCAAAGACCCAAGGACTAAATGTGGGTGTCACTGGAGTCCTTCACATTTGGAAATGAGCTGGGTGATGATGCTAGTATCTGTTATGTGTGGCTGTCACTCATAAACACAGTGTGTGACCTATAGCCATTGCCTTTATAAGGAATGTCCTTACAATGGAGTTTGTACCTGTGATGGCTATTTGTTGGAGATGTCTCTTTAATTCTAACACAAGATTATTCGGAGGGAAAAAAAACACTAAAATATAAACTGCTGAGGTAACTGTTGTTTTTGTTCTTTGTTCTATTCGTTACCAAAAGATTTGCTCTAAAGGCAGATGACACAAAAATGAGTACGTTAGATTCAGATATTAACTAACATACTCTGGTCATACAATATGGCTAAACCAACTACCTAAAGAGCTTCCTGGTAGAAATATGACACATAGGCCCTTTCCCAGGGTCTAATCATCATTACTTGGATGGACCTAGCTTTGTCTTTCACATACACCATTCATGTATTCATTCAATGAATAATTGCTGAGTGCTTACAAAATACAAACTGTAGAAGTTGGTAGATATAAAGGCTATACTTATTAGCAAGAGACCTTTTGAGACCTTGTCCTCAAAAAGTTTACAGGCTAGTGGAGGATATTTAAAAGTTTTCAAAAAAGAATTAATGATAGCAATGTTCCAAATTACAAGTACGTTATGTTCCTAGTGCTATGGGAACACACAAGAGAAACATCTAACCCAATTTTAGGGACCAGGGACATTTTCCTGGAGGAGCTATTACCTGAGTGGAGACCTATAAGACTAGTGGAAGATGGAGGGTGAAGATTTGAAAGCAGGTGCTAGAGAGGTAAGCAGGGACCTGGTCATGAGAGAAAGGCAGGCCATACAGGAGCCTGTTCTCTTTATTCTGAGAGCAATGGGAACCAACGGCTAATGGAACAGCATGAGAACAATGGCAGGAAGACCAGTTAGAAAGCTGTTTCAGTAATCCAGGGGTGTATCGTTGAAGGCTGGAGCTTGGGTAAAGGACATAGAAATGGAAAGAAGCACATAGCTTCAAGAGATATTAAGGAGGCAAAATTAATAGGAGTTGTGATTGATTAGATGAGGAAGGGGGATAAGAAGTAACTTCAGTCATTATACACTATGATGCCATCCACAAACATCAGACTTACAGCCTTACAGATGGTGAAAGAAAGGTTTTATTTTATTTATAAAATTATGTTTTAAAGAGTTATTCTGAATATTTACATTTTTGCAAATTTTAAATCATCCAACAGGCTGTCTTAGTCATCTAGTGCTGCTAAAACAGAAATACCACAACTGGATGACTTTAACAAAGAGAAATTTATTCTCTCACAGTTTAGGAGGCTAGAAGTCCGAACTCAGGGTGCCAGATCTAGGGGAAGGCTTTCTCTCTCTGTTGGCTCTGGGGGAAGTTCCTTAATATCAATCACTGAGAAGTAGCGATCCCGGGTCCAAAAGCTGCACTCTGCTCCTGGCACTAGTTTCTTGGTAGTATGAGGTCCCCATGTCTCTCTGCTCACTTGTCTCTTTTATATCTCAAAAGAGATTGACTCGAGACACAACCTAATCTTGTAGATTGAGTCCTGCCTCATTAACATAACTGCGTCTAATCCTGCCCCATCAACTTCATAGAAGTAGGATTTACAACACATAGAAAATCACATCAGATGACAAAATGATGGACAATCACACAGTACTGAGAATCACGGCCTAGCCAAGTTGACACACATTTTCTGGGGGGATACAATTCAATCCATACCATTCCACTCTTTGGACCCCCAAAATTCATGTCCTTCCCACATGTAAAACACTTTTACCCCATCATATCATAGTAAAGGTCTTAAATCAACTCTAAGTCCAAAATCCAAAAATTCCTCTCCATCTGTGAAATCCAGAATACAAGTTATCTGCTTCCAAAGTACAATGGTGGAACAGGCATGAGCTAGACATTTACATTACAAATGGGAGAAACTGGAGGGAAAACAGGGATAAAAGGCACCATGCAAGTCAGCAAAAGACATTACATTAGCCCTCAAGGCTTGAAAATAATCCTCTGTTTTCTGAGACCATTTAGACAACGGCCCTGCCCTCCAGACTCTAGGTATTGGCCACACTCTCCAGATTCTGAGTGGGGGTCCCTTGGCCCTGGGCTTCAGCTCCACCTTCCAGGCCTGCCCACTGAACAGCAACTCTGCTCCCTTGAATTTGGGTGGCCCATTCTCCTAGTCCATCTGGGTGGTGATTCCACCCTTTGAGACCCCAGAGGTCGCGGCCCTGCCGTTTGAGACTGAGGCAGCTCTACTTCCTGTGTTTCTTGTCTTTTCAGCTTCTGCTTCCCAGTTCCTTGGCCTCTTGGCCCCTTGGGCCTCGTTGCCCTCATCTGCCCTGCTGGAACAAATGTTCCAAAGCTCTTTAGATCCACTGATTAAGTGCCTGGAAGCACCCTACTCCACTCATAAACTTCAGTCAGAAAGCACTCAGCTCTCTCGCTCTGTGGGCTGGTTCTAGCACTGTCTTGAGCTGGTCTCCTGGTTCTGCTGGTACCATAACACAAGCTTTTAAGGAATTTTATTATTCTCATCCTAATGAAGCAATAAATTGCCAACAGACCACAATTCATCCCCTTCAAATATTAAATAGAAAAGTTTTCCTACAGCTACCCTCCATAATCAGTTTAGGCCACAAACCTGAGCCTACAAAAAAAACATGAATATGATTTCTGCTTCTGGTAATGGTGGGAATAGGTACTTTCAGATCATCTCTCCCACTAATGACAATTTAAAAGCCAGATGAACCATAAAATTGTGCTCATGAAAGTATCAAAGAACAAAATTGTAAGGAATAACTATACCAAAATCGTAAAAAACGCATGAACGCTGGGGATTAATCCAGAGGTTAAAGTCACTTTTGCCCTGAGAAGCTATGCCAGAAGAAATTGCTGTGAAAATATACTGGCTTCAGAGTAAAGGTAAACTTGCAGTCTAGGTTAGCACCATTTGAATGGACAAAAAAAAAAAAAACCTCAAGCAATGAACTTGAATTAAGATGGTCCCAGGCTGGTATAGTCTGGCAGAAAGCCCACTGCCATCAAGTCAATTCTGACTTATAGTGACCTTATGGGACAGAGCAGAACTACCCCACAGAGTTTCCAAGGAGCGGCCGGTGGATTTGAACTGCCAACCTTTTGGTTGGCAGCCAAGCTCTTAACCACTGTGCCACTAGGGCGCCAGAAGCAAACAAAAATCCTCTCTGAAAGGAGATACCTTCATCCTAGCCCTCACATTACTCCTAAAAATAAATTTCCAAATAGTATGAGATAATCAAGCACAAAAATAAACCAGAGAAACAAGAAACAACAGGCAACAGAAACAGACACGCTAGAATGAAACAAAATAATAAAAAATATTCATTAAATCCAAAAGAAGTCACCAAAATAAAGGAAAAGAAACACAGACCAGGTGGGGAAATTAGAAAGCAAATAAGTTATGTAATTTTCCTTGTTTTACAAGTGATCTTTGCTCTGGCTATTTGTAAGATTTTCTCTCTGATTCAGCATATTATAGTTTTACTGTGACTTAATTAAATGTGGATTTCTTGCTAGTTTTAATCATACTTTGGATTCATTGTGTTTTCTAAATCTAAGAACTCACATCTTTTGTGAATTATGAAAATTTCCATCCTTTATCATTTCCTTGAATGTTGTCTCTCTTTCCACTCTAATTTTTTTCTTCTGAAAACCTAATGAGAATTATGTTAGACCATTTTAACTCTAGATTTGTTTTCCAATCTCCTATATTTTGTATCACACTGTCTCTCTGTGCTACATTTCCAAATAATTTCTTCAGGTATTGCTTGCATTTCAGTTACTGAGTACAATTCTTGTTTAGCATCTGTATTGTTTCTAAAAGTTATATATGGTTCTTTTTTAAATAAACCCGACCATTTTGATATTATTTTTGTTCTGTGTTCATATTTTTAATTCTCTTTTGCATTTCTTTTAACTTGGTGGTTTGATACTGATCTTTGTAACTCCATTATCCAGCAAATCTAGTTATTCTACATATGGAAGTTTTTGTTTTTGTTTTTTCAAAGATATTAAAGCCACGTACTGCCTGAAAGTGAAGTCCTCCCATAGCTTTTTGAGGGCAGGTATTCTGCAAGTCCCCATTCATAAAGGCGTAACGGTAGAGAATGATAAAGCTGGAAGAGCCAAGGAGGAAACGATATGTAGCTCCTCCTCTTCATTCTTTCCTATATTCCTCCTCTTTAGCCCAAATGAAAAATGCCATTGATCGCTGATTATTTGAGCCAGTCTAGAGCTCACTAAAGCCCCTGATTATCATAGAACAAAGGGCAGGCCAGCTAAAGGCTCGCAGATAAACGCACCCAAATAGATGCCAGGTAACCCACACCCACTGACAGTCAGGGCAGACCTGTTTTTATATAAGAGACCTTTAGACTCATTTTTTTCTTGGCAGCAGCACTTCCTCTTTCTGCTCTCATTCACATAGCAAAGGCAAAGAGGCACAAAAATCCAATCCATCATGGCGCCAGTTACGTAACCTTCTCCCTTCCCATTCATGAGCTGTACTGTGTCCCTTGGGCTGAGTAAAATCAGTCTCCACAGTGAACACTGTGTTGGTATGCTCATGGAATATAAGAAACCACAAAGAACAAGGAGGGCCCCCTAATGTAGTTAATTTCAAGAAGCTCCAGAGAGTTAAAAATGGCATTAGTTTTGTTGATATAAATGAAATGTTAAGTGGAAAGAAATATGTAACTTTCTATTACTTTGCCATTTAGGCCAGAGCTATGAATTATAAATACAACCATTAATACTCTGAATGTATGGGTTTGCCAAAATAAAAACTATTTAATTATTCAAGGGAATTAAATATCACTAAAATGTACTGAGTGCTTTAGAAAGCTACATGAAAATGTAGTCAAGGACCTATTTCCTAACACCAACGATCTTTTTTCTTTCTTTTAATAATTTGTGTGATTTAAGTGCCAAGAATAAACTTAGAATGCTTAACTTTCTTAAGCAATTTTCTAACAATCTAATTTGGATTATAAAAGTATTCCTCATTTGCTCTAATTGTGGTAAGAGCTATACAGTGAGTAACAGGTAAATGTTTTATTTTAGGTCCAAAAGCTCCCACTACTTGTATGTCCTTCTCACTAGGAGAGATTATACCTTGACCAAATTAGTTTAGAAGGTCCTTGGACACAGGAACAATGCCACGTTACTGAGACTAAATGACATAAAATTTTAAAAAACTTTACTGTTAAGTGAAAAAACGGAGGTACACAGAACTATGTATATGCCCCCACATAAAGTACGTACATACATACACACACACACACACACACACACACACATCCATATATGCTATACACACACACACACACACACACACACAAACCAAATCCATTACCGTCCAGTTGATTCTGACTCAGAGCAACCCCACAGGACGGAGTACAACTGCCTCATGAGGTTTCCAAGGCTGTAATCTTTATGGAAACAGACTGCCACATCTTTCCCGCTCCGAGTGGCTGGTGGGTTCGAACCACTGGCCTTTCAGTTAGCAGCCAAGCACTTAACCACTGTGCCACTAAGGCTCTTGACTCATACACACACACGTACATACATATGTGTGTGTGTATATATATGTATATATTCATATTTGCGTGTTTATTTTTTAAAACAAAAAGTTTCTGGAAGGATACACAAAGTAACAACTGTACATATACAGGAAAATCTGAGCAGATGTAGGGGCAGGGATGAGAGGGAAACATTTCATGTATATTTTTTCATATTTTTAAATTTTTGTACTATGTGAAAATATTACCTATTCAAAAATTTAAATAAATTTTTTAAATGCTAAACTAAGTACAAGAGAGTCTAAACAACAGTAGTAAAGGTAAAGAAAGGGTGGTAGATACTCGCTAAACCCATTTTCTTCTTCTCAGGCAAACAGCCAGACCACATTAGTTAGCCTCCTCTGCAGTTAGGTGTGACCACTGGAATGAGTTCCAGCCAATGAGATCTGAGCTGAAGTGGTATGTGCCATTTCAAGACTTGTCTCATAAAAGCTAAAAACACATATCCTCCCTGCTCTTTCCTCTCCCACTACTTGCATGTCAATGCCCAGGATGACCTTGGAAGCCATATGTTTAAGACTAAGGAGACTGTGGAGTTGCTAAATGCTGCTGTGATGAGTCAACTGACCCCCAACCTGGATAAGGCCATAGATTGTTTATGCAAAGAAAAAAAAGGAAGAAATTAACCTCTACTCTTGCTACAGCCTTTAAACTTTTTGGGGTCTTTTTGCTAGCGGTTAGCTTCCCTAACCTGTGCATTATTTTTATTGTTATCAAACATGTTAACATTTACTTACAGTCAATTAGAACATGAAGTTAAGTTTCCTAAATTCCCAGGACCTGCTCAAGTTCAGAGCATTAAATTTACGAGAAAGGTTGTGATCCAAACCCAACCACATAAAATGACGGGGGTTCAACTGTTAACCACTGTGTCATCCTGACAGGGGACTCAAAAGAGATTCTTACCTACTCATCAATGGTCCTTTCAAATTCTGCTTATAATCCTGACTGTAGCTACAGGCTAGTACCCGATGCAGAGAAGAACTGACCAGGACAGATCCTGGACAACTGATACCCTGAAGGACACAGCTTTCCTCCTCACACCTTTAGAAGCTTCCAGCTGAGTCATCTTATGACTGTTTTCCCAGCTTTCTAAAACAAGATTTGGTAGAAAAACAGAGGCTCTGAAGTGTAACATGGGGTTTCTAGACAGATGCCTGGGTTTGAATCTCACATTCACTTGATTATGATGGTGGTGAAGGTGCTGTAGCAGTATCATTAAAATATGTGTGTAGGTCCCTGGGTAGCACAAACAGTTTTCACTCGGCTGCTAACTAAAAGTTTGGCATTTTGAACCCAGCCAACAGTGCCATGAAAGAAAGCCCTGGAGATGTTCTTCCATAAAGATTACAATCAAGAACACCTTATGGAGCTCAGTTCTACTCTGTAACATGTGGGGTCACCATGAGTCGGAATCGACTAGACAGCAACAGGTTTGGTTTTTCTTCTTTTTTGTATTACATTTTATATATAATTATTTGTTTAAAAAAATAAAAGTTGCAAATACACACTGAATACTACCTCCACCTGTTTCCTTTCCCAGACATAACCATTAGCCTGAGGTTAGCAAATACCCTTTCTACTTCCTGTTTTCTTATGTTCATCACTTACATCTGAACCCCTAAACAATAGAGGGTTTCATTGTGTATTACAAAATTTAGATAAGCAGTATCATGCTCTATGTATTCTTTTATGACATTTTGACATTTTTTAAAAGATTTATTCATGTTGCTACACACAGACTTGAATCATTAGTTTAACTGCTGCATAATATTCAAATATGACTAGATTTTTTTTTTCCCATTCAGCTACGGATAACTATGTTGCTTCCAATATTTTGGTATCATAAAGACCACAGCTATTTTCTCAACCACCTAGTTGATACTAGGAACCACACAAATCATTCACATACATTGTCAACTGGTCCTCATAACAACAGGATGAGGTAGGTATTGCAATTCCCATTTTACAGGTGAAGAAACTGAAGTGTATAAAAGTTCATACTCTGTCCAAAGTGATACAATTGAGTAAGGGAATCAAAACTTAAATTGAGCTCTGATTAATCCCTAAACTGCTTTCAGATAGGCCCCTATGGATTGGGTTGGGTGACCTTAGATAATTAGCCTGTTTGAGTCTCAGTTTTTCTATCTATCAAAGAGAAGCAATAACTATCTCAGAAGATAGCTGAAATAATTAATAACAATAATACAGATCCAAGGAGCAGCTGTTTTTCTACTAAGTCTTGTTTCAGAAAGCTGGGAAAATCGTCATAAAATGACTCAACCTGCAGACCTTTTGGTTAGGAGCCAAGCTCTTAATCAGTCAAATCTGCTGCAAAAGATCTCTTTAAAGTGTTAAAAAGCAAAAGATGTCACTTTGAGGACTAAGGTGCACCTGGCTCAAACCATGGTCTTTTCAACTGCCTCATATGCATGTGAAAGCTAGACAATGAGTAAGGAAGATCGAAGAACTGATGCCTTTGAATTATGGTGTTGGTAAAGAATACTGAATATACCATGGACTGTCAGAAGAATGAACAAATCTGTCTTGGAAGAAGTACAGTCTTGGAAGAATGCTCCTTAGAAACAAGGATGGCAAGACTTCAACTCACATATTTTAGACATGTTATCAGGAGGGATCAGTCCCTGGAGGAGAAAGGACATCATGCCTGGTAAAGGAGAGGGTCAGCAAAAAAGAGGAAGACTCTTAACAAGATGTTGTGGCTAAAACACAGCAGTAATCGTGAAGATGGCAGAGGACCGGTCAGTATTTCGTTCGGTTGTATATAGGGTTGCCATGAGTTGGAATCAACTGGACAGCACCTAACAACAACACTGAATTTTGAATACTTTCTTCTATGACAACTGAATAGCCTTGGAAATTAATTATTTTGCTTAAAACATCATTATAGAGATGTATCTCATACTTTCCACAGTTTGTTTTGTTTTTTTCTATCGATATTTACTAGCAGAAAGGCATTTTGACAAAACCAATAAAGTACATGTGGTGTATATATATAAAAGATTGACAAGACCGTATCAACTAAAAGAAGTAAAAGCAATTAAAAATGGAACCTCAAACAAATGAACTCAATATAATTTATTTAATTTTAAAAGGCCTTAGGACCAATTGCTTGGCAATGTGACCTTCATTTATAAGAAGAAGCCATAGAGCTACAGACTTAAGAATTTTCTTGCCTAAAATTAGCAGAACTGATAATAAGCACTGGTCACAACACATAAGAAAGCATAACCTATTTACACAAAGCAATGTATAAAGGAAAGTAATCTCAGTAATCTAAGTGAATTTATTTAATCAGTGAATAAGTCTTGGGTAAACACCATTTATACTTTCTAAAAGTCACTAGTAAAATTCTGCACCAAAGAGGCCATTTTATAGAATAAAAGGTGGTGGGAGATGAAAAATCCTCTGAAACTTGAAGCACTTTAGAACTAGATATATAAATCTTGTGACTACCCTGAGAACTAGAATAAAAAGGAGAAAGTGAATCTTAAGAGATTTAAGAGAATTCATGGATGACTGACAAATAATGGGCTCTTAGGGGAGATCTGCCTTATTTCACTAAATCCCCTTGTCACCCATTACTTGTTCCATGATCTCACTAGAGAAGAAAACTAGGTCCTAAATTAAGCTTTGGCTGTCAATGCCAGGGACAGAATATCAGACTGGATGGACCACTGATGTGATTAGTATGGCACTTCTTACGTGCAAAAAAAAACCCTAAAAAACCCAACAATAAATACATAGCTGAGTCATTGACTAAACACCTGAAGATTTTTTCTAGGTATTTGTTTGGAATAGGCCGCAAATGCCATTAAGATTTAACTGAAATTATTTTGCAGTGGATTTTAATGAACTGGGGGACAAAAGTTTAAGAAATACGAACTAAAATGAAAAGGGAAAAGAAAAATATTCTGTTTGTTCTTGGCTAATTTACGGGATAGGCCAGTCTAAAGTTTAACATCAGTGTTTAAGGCATGGTAAGGCATGGCACATTCTCTATCAGCCTTTCATATAAAATAGGATCCCAAGGAGATGTGATTCAGCCCCAAAAATGCATATAACATGGTCTACTGAATTTATCTCAAATTAATCCTGCTTAAACAGAATAAAGGAAATTTAACATCAGAAATGAAAATTGAAATTTACATGATAAAGTCCACTAATGAACCTATTTCTATTAAATATTTCAACCAAGCAAAAAATGGTCAGAATTGCCATCAATGTTTAGGAAGATATCTTTCCATCAGCCAGAATGCTATACCCCTTTTTGTAGTCCACAGACTGTCTGCAGAAAGTTGTATTGTCTGCTTTTGTTCCACAAAGTACAAAGTACTTATATTTTATCTGTATATTGAACTAAAGTAGATAATTCCATTTAAAGAATTTCTTCTTTACCTAGCAGTTTCCCATATCCTAGGGTCTTTATGGTCAAGAAAGAAAAATGGAACAACCTGCTAGATACCAAAGTGATTCAGTAATCATCATCATCCTCATCAAAACAGGGTCTTAAAGCTTGTTACTAACATTAACAACATCTGCTATCATTTATTGACTATTACTAAGCACAGAGTAAAATGGAGCTGATAATAAACCAGTTGCTGACAAGTCAATTCCAACTTATGGCAACCCCATGTGTTTCAGAGTAGAACTGCACTCCATAGGATTGTCAATGACTGTGATCTTTAGGAAGAAGATCGCCAGGTCTTTCTTCCCAGGTGCCTCTGGGTAGATTTGAACCACCAACTTTTTGGTTAGTAGCCAAGGGCTTAACCATTTGTGCCACCCAGAAGCTAATAACGGCATCTACTTAATGAGGCTGGTGTGTGGTTTAGAAGAGATAATGCATGTAAAGCACCTAAGTATAGTGCCTGGTATGTAGCAAAGAACTCAAAAGTGGTAGTTAGTACTGTTGTCTCATTTTATTCCTGACAGGAACTTCAAAGGTGAGAACACTGAGGCTTAGCATGACTGACTCACTCAGGTGACAGAGCAGACACACAGTATTCCTCTTCACCACCACACCATACTCTCTCTGGTCTATCCACATGGGTGGCTGATCAGAACAAAGGTTAAGTGTCCACTTGAGCTCCAGAGTCAATGCTGGTTTTAAACCTGGGCTCTACCTCTACTGTGAAACACTGAACAAGTTATTTAAACCTCTCAGAATCTGTTTCCTCATCTCAAGGACCTACCTCAGAGGGTTACAGGCAGTCCCCAGGTTATGAAGGAGATTAGTTCCTAGCTATGCCTTTAAGTCGAACTTGTAGGGAAATCAGAACAGGTACATATGGTTCTTATTTAGACTTACTTTAGTGCAAGGAAAGGCTTGAAGCTGTTTCAATGATTTAAAAGCTGCACGTGCAGCAAGTGAAGGAGATTGTGATCAAGAATTTGTTGTGAGTAGGAGTTGGAGTTGGTTCAATCCTTTCAAAGTGAGGGCAAATTTACATAACATTAAAGGGCAAGTACAAGTTGTTCCTAAGTCTGCTGTTCATAGTCCAGCAACTGCTGGTATTTTGAGTCCTAAATACTGGTGCATAGCAGAGCTCAATAATAATAGCATTTATTCATTCAGAAAACATTAACTGAGCTCCTACTAAGTGCTACACAACTGTTCTAAGTCAGAGTCCCCAAACTTGTCTGCATGCCAGAATCAGTTGAGGAACTTTCAAAAATTCCAAAGCCCAGGCCATACTCCAGACCAGTTACACCACAACCTCTGGGAGTTGGGCACAGGCATCAGTAGTTTGTGAAGCACCCAGGGGATTCCAATATGTAGGCAAGATTGGAAACCACTGTGTTTTAGGGTCTAGACTCAGCTACTTCCCCTCAAAGACTTCCTAGTTTATTGAGTCTACTTTCCCAAGTCTCACATTTGAAACCTCTTTCAGAGTCTTACGGTTATGGCTTTGGCTCAGGTGCTCAGCAGCGATCCAGAAACTTGCTAACTTGTCCCCCAACTGCTTGGCCCTGCCTACATGCAAGCCCAGCTCTGATATCACTCCCACACTCAGAATCACTGAATTAACTTCCTCTGGCTACCAATTCCTCAGCCTAGCCTTCAAGGCCCTACCCATCTATAAAAGACTCTGACCCATCTCTCCAGACCCCCTCTTCCCTACTCCTTTATGCAACTGATGACCCAAACTAATAGGATTCCTCATTTTCTTAGACACATCCCATATCTTCCAATCCGCATGCAGGCTCATTCTTGGGGACAAAGAAAAAATTCTCAGAACTCTAGATATTCTATCGTCAGATACTTAATAAAATTTTCCCCCATTTAAAATTGTGTTCCTATAAACCACAGTAACCTTGGGGAATGTAGTTCCTTCAGGAGACTGGCCTACTTTTAATTTCACGATTTTGTATAATTTTCAGATTAAACACACAAAAAGTAATTCCTTTTAATTTGGTGTTGATTAAGGGTAAATGGGGAGCCCTGGTGGCACAATGGTTAACAGCTGGGCTGCTAACCAAAAGGTTGGCAGTTCAAATTCACTAGCCGATCCTTGGAAACCCTATGGGGACAGTTCTACTCTGTCCTACAGGGTCACTATGAGTCGGAACCAACTCAACAGCACATAACAACAAGGGTAATGGTTGTACAAATAATTAATGTAATTGATGTCACTAGGCAGTACACCTGAAAAAGGTTGAATTGGCAAATGTTGTGATATATATACATTTTTACAAAAAAAAAGAGAGCCGCTGTTGAGGTCGCTTAGATACAGTCGAACACAAGATTTGTTTTCTTGGTTTGAACGTTCACTGTCATAGTTGTAAGGGACATCCCAATCAATTGGCCTAATACAGTTTCTCAGTACTTCCGTTCTACCTCCCTGTTCATAAGGTAGTGCCTAGGGTTTTAAAAGCTAGCAAGTGGCCATCTAAGGTACAACCACTCTCCATTAACCTGGAGCAACAGAGGAAAAAGAAGAGTCAGGAATTGGAGGAGGAAACAGATTGCTATCTGATTACCTGCAGGAATGACTGCCTCCTTTGCCATGAGACAAGAACTGGATGGTGCCCAACTATCATTACTGATCATTTTGATCAAAGGTTCTATAGAAGAATCTTGTTCAGAAGGGGGAAGAATGCAAAACAGAATTTCAAATTCTCAATGGAAGTCAGACTTTCTGGGGCCATTGAGGCTAGATAAACCCCCAAAACTATCACCCTGAGATAATCTTTAAACTTTAAACCTTAAACCAAACCTATCCCCCAAAGTCTTCTTTGAACCAAACAACAACTTTATAAGTACATCTACCTTGAGCATTATGCTCTTTTAAAGAATTATCTATGTAAGATCAAATTGACAACAGCAACTTGAAAGGATAAATGAGAAGCTTGGGGAGCAGTGAAACTAAGTCAATGGTAGTAGAACAATTCAGACAAAGATGGTGAGAACGTCTGCACAACTTGAAGAATGTAATCAATGTCAATGAGATCTACGTGTAGAAATTGTTTAAAATTGTGTATGACTGTATATTTTCACCAAGATAAAAAAAAATTTAATTAACAAAGAAAAAAATAAGGAATTCCTTTTACCGTAACTTAAGGAGTGGCTGGGTCACCCACTTCTTTAACTTCCGCTTCCCAAATGAAGTTTTAGTATGGTCTAAAACCCAAAGTAAACTTCCGTGGGTTTTCCTATCAGTCTAGAAAGATCAGAAAACAAGTTTCATTAACTACACAATTATATTTGTACCAAATGGCTAATTGTTCATGTGCCCTAATTATTCCATATACCCCAATTTAAATGTATTATAAATGCTTAAAGTGTGGCTCATAACAGGTGTTCATTCAATGCATGAGGAATGAATGAATACAAATACACACACAATAAAGTGTTGATGTTTTGCACACAAAAGGGATAGTCTGTGTAGATTTTTGGTTAACAAAGAATAAATTATTCTTAAGCCTCTTTTGAAATACATGCTTATTCTAAGCATCTTAAAAACATATAATCTGTATAGTTTCCTGTCTTGAAAAGTACAGTGTGGTAAAGATAATTTTTCTTTGGCAATTCAGACCTTCTACTATCTCAGAGCTACCATTTTAAAGACTGATGCTCTCACAGTAACACTAAACAAGCAGAAGGTACTGGAGATAGAGATGAACAATCACACTGCACTCTGGGAATTCACCCTAGAAGTGTTTTATTTTAGTCTGTTTTATTAAATCCCTAGTAAAAGTTTACTATGTATGCTTTACCACTTAAAAGTTGAGCTCTAAAAAAGTTTACATGTAACTAGAAATTACAGATAATTTTAACCGAGGTTTCCATATATTACAGAAAGCCTACTTAAAGATTACTTTGAAACACAAAATAGCAGTGTCCATCTGAGTTGGGATTTTTGTTTTGCACTTTTTCCTTTTCCTTCAAATCAGTGAGCAAGTACTTACAGAAACTTCCTATGTGCTCAGCACCAGGATGGGCAAAGGTATGTTAAGACACAGTCCTTGCTCTCAGGGGACTTACATTCAAGTTTGAGAGAAAAGACTCATAATTAGGACAGAACACCACCTGGCAGGAATCAGCTATCAAACAAGTGGCATAAGCTCCCCAAGCCTTAAGAGCTCAAAGCAGAGCACACGCAAAAGCAACAGTGGTCACTGAGGCTCCTCTGAGGATGGACAGGCAGAGACGACTGATAATGGCAGACCATAAGCAATAGCACCACATGTGTTTGGGGCAAGAGCCCAACTGGCCTGACTGGAGTAAAGGGTCCCATGAGGAGGATCAAACCAAAACCAAATCCATTGCTTGTCGAGTCAATTCCAACTCATAACAACCATATAGGACAGGGCAGAATTGCCCCATAGGGTTTCCAAGGCCATAAATCTTTAAGGAAGCAGACTACCACGTCTTCCTCCTGCGGAGCGGCTGGTAGGTTCGAACCACCAACCTTTCGGTTAGAAGTTGAGTGCTTAACCACTGTGCCACCAGTGGTTAAGAAGGGTGAGAAGGATAGTGAAGGGGAATCATTTTCCTGACATCATTCAAGAAGCAGGCTTAGACACGGGGAGAAGTAGGAGAGATACTGGATAACTCATTTTCTCAGACACATCCAATGTCCTAATATAACTTTGCTCTCTCTGGTACCCAACCCCCGCCCATCATCCTTTTCCACTGCACCATGAAAAGGAAAGCCAGAGGACTTCTGGCAAAATGGCGCTGTAGGCAGAAACACCACGCCATCCCTCCACAAGAAAAATCTGAAAAACTAAGACAAACAGAGAAAACAACAATCCTGAAACCCTAAAACATCAAATGAAGAGATAAAGAACTCAGCCAAGCACCAAATGGAGTGAGAAAACTAACAGAGAACAGACAGCGAGGACAGATTCATGCAGAGGTCCCCTAACAGCTAATGCAGCGTGGATCCAACATCTTGGACTCCTATCAAAGACCAGCAAACGGGGTACAAGAAAACAGCTTCATGAAGCTTCCAGAGGGAGACAAAACAACCAGTAATTTGCAATATACGCTTTCCCACCCCCCACCCTTCTTCACCCCCAATCGGCCTCCTCTGCATCCCGCGGACACAATCTCTTGTCCAAGAAGCACCAGCTGCTTGGATTCCACCCACCTGAACTGGCTGGCTCTCTGAGTGCCATTTGTTGGCTGCTGGTGTTGCTTTTTTCCACTTCTTTTGATTTGTTCCTTACCTCTCACCACCTCCCCCTCCATTCACTCAAACACCTGGCTCCATGTGCCATCTTTGCTTCTTCCTGAGGGGCTGCGGAGCTCCGGTAATTTGTGATATATGCTTTCCCACCCCCTACCCTTCTTCACCCATACTTGGCCTCTTCTGTTTTCTGCGGACACAGTCTCTTGGCCGGGAAGCACCAGCTGCTTGGATTCCACCCACCCGAATGGGCCGGCTCTCTGAGTGCCATTTGTTGGCTGCTGGTATTGCTTTTCTTCCGCTTCGTTTGATTTCTTCCTTATCTCTCACCACCTCCCCGTCCTTCCGCTCAAATACCTGGCTCCACGTACCATCTTTGCTTCTTCCTGAGGGGCTGCGGAGCTCCGGTAATTTGTGATATACGCTTTCCCACCCCCTACCCTTCTTCACCCACACTCGGCCTCCTCTGCTTGTCTGGGAAGCACCGGCTGATTGGATTCCACCAGCCCGCACTAGCTGGCTCTCTGAGTGCCATTTGTTGGCTGCTGGTATAGCTTTTTTTCCACTTCTTTCGATTTCTTTCTTACCTCTCACCACCTCCCCCTCCTTTCGCTCAAATACCTGGCTCCGAGCACCATCTTTGCTTCTTCCTGAGGGGCTGCGGAGCTCCTTTCGAGTGTGGAGCTGCTTCCCGGTCTGGGCTGCCACACTCATGGGATCCTGGAGCTTTTCTTTATTTGTTGGTTTTGAATTGTTCATTTGTTTTCTTTTCCTTTTCTTGAGTTGGGAGCCTATTCTGGCCAGGCAGTGCTGCGTGGCTCGGAACCTACCCCTTTGCCTTGCACAGACGTGCAGAGGGATCCCTGAGAGCATTTCTTTTATCGTTTTTTTTTTTCTTTCTATTTTTGGGAGGACTTTTCTTGTTCTTTTTTTTTTTTTTTAATTTGTTTTGTTTTCTTTTCCCTTTCTTCCCTTTTTGTCTTTCTTCATTGCTCAGTTTCTCGTCTCTCTATATCTTCCTTCTCTTTCTGTTCCCTGAACACCTGGCACTGTATACCTCTATGCCTTCTAGCCAGGCTGTAATGCAACACCTCAAAACACCCTCCCCAGTCCTCACAGCCACACCGGTGGGATCCCTGAGAACTTTGCTGTTCTTTTCCTTTTCCGATTTTTATTTATTCATTCTTTTTTTTCTTCCTCTTCCCTTTTTGTTTTTCTCCATTTCATAGTCTCTCATCTCTCCACTCCAAAGGCAAGCTTCCCTAGCATTCTTTTTTGTTTGTTTGTATGTTTTTGGCTCCTGTTCCTCTCTCCTCTCTCCCATATACATCTTAGCTCCACACATAACAATCTCCCCACTGCATCCTGCCTACCTGCACCGTGCACTTGACATCACACCACCAAGCAGCACAGGCACGGCCTACTGGAACCTGCCCTGCACTGATTACCGACCCACCCTGCTGGCTGTAGTAAGTGCCACAAACAACCCGTCCCAGTAACTCCTCTTCAGCTAGACCTGCCCTGCTGTACCATATCTGAGTGACTGACCCTGCCAGTTGGAGAAGGAGGCAAAAAGTATTGAGCACACAGATGAGCAAACAACAAAGAACACACAGTCCGCCTGCTCAGACATAGTCAAATTTTTTTTTTAAAAAAGGGACGAAACAAACAAATCTACAATCAACAAACGAGAAAAATAACTACTGAATGCCCAAAAGACAGCAGATGATATCAAAACATTTACAAAAACAGGACAGGATGGTTCCAGCAGGCATCCAAAATAAAACACCAGATGACTTTCCAGTGGAAGAAAAGGCACTAGAACTACCTGATAGGGAATTGAAATCTCTAATACTCATAATTCTCCAACAGCTGAGGCAAAAAGCTGACAAACATGAGGAAAAAATAGACAAATTCATGGAAAATGCAGACAATAAATTGGAAGAATTCAGGAAAATAATGCAGGAACAAAATGCCAAAATAACTTCACAACTAGAAATTATACAAAAACAACAATTAGAAATCCAAAAGACAGACAACAAGATTTCAGAAATGGATGCTGTCATAGAAGGGCTGAGAAGCAGATTTGAAACGATGGAAGACATGATCAGTGGAATTGAAGACAAACACTTGGATACAACTCCGTTACAGGAAAACTCAGAAAAAAGAACAAATAAAAATGAAGAGACCCTGAGAGTTATGTGGGATACAATCAAAACCAAAAATTTTCAAGTGATTGGAGTTCCAGAACAGGGGGAGGAAACAGAAAACACAGAGAGGATCATTGAAGAACTGCGGACAGAAAACTTCCCCCGTATCAGGAAAGATGAAAAGTTGGCCATCCAAGAAGCTCAACAAACCCCATATAGGATAACCCCAAAAGAAAATCACCAAGGCATATCATAATCACACTCGCCACAACCAAAGACAAACAAAGAATCCCAAGAGCAGCTCATGAAAAACAAGAAGTCACATAGAGAGGAGAAAAACTAAGACTAAGCTCAGATTATTTGGCAGAAACCATGCAGGCTAGACGGCAATCGGATGCCATATATAAAATCTTGAAAGAAAACATTGCCAGCCAAGAAAAATATATCCTGCAAAACTCTCGTTCAAATATGATGGTGAAATTAGGTCATTTCCAGATTAACAGAAATTAAGGGAATATCTAAAAGCCAAACCAAACTTACAAGAATTATTAAAGGGAGTTCTTCGATCACAGAACAAACAACTTTAGCTCAGGGGCAGAATCTAGGATGCAGGATCGTACCAGCTAGATACCAATCTAGGAAATGAACGCTCAAGGACTATCCAAAACCAAAAGAAATACAACAGGGAATCAGAGCAGTTAATCATTAAATGACAACAAGATCAAAACAATAAAAGAGGAAATAAATGGCATAGGTACAGAACCTTCTAATGGAGAGGAAGGCAAGGCAATACCAAGTAATGGTAGACTGCTTCAAACTTAGAAACATAAGGTTAAAATTCACAGTAACCACAAAGAAAGTTAACAAACATACTCATGAAAATAAAGAGGAAAAACATAAAGTCTCAGCAAAAACAAAACCTACAAAAACAAAAGAAATTTAAAAAAATCCACAAACAAAAGTAACTCAGCACAGGAGAGCAAGAAGAACAAAGAAAACGTCAGCACCACAAAAAAAAACCACTACAAAATGACAGCAACAAACTCACATCTATCAATAATTACACTGAATGTAAATGGACTCAACGCACCCATAAAGAGACGGAGAGTGACACAATGGATAAGAAAACAGGATCCATCAATATGCTGTCTACAAGAGACACATCTTAGAAACAAAAATGTGAATTTATTAAACGCCAAAGGTTGGAAAAAAATATATCAACCTAACAACTACCAAAAAAAAGAGCAGGAGTGGCAATACTAATCTCAGATAAAATAGACTTTAAAACAAAATCCACCATAAAAGACAAAGAAGGACACTATATAATGATTAAGGGGATGCTCCATCATGAAGACATAACCATAATAAGCATCTATGCACCCAATGACAGGGCTCCAAAATACATAAAACAAACTCTACCAGCACTGAAAACAGGAATTAACAGTTCCACAATAATAGTAGGAGACTTCAACACATCACTCTCAGTAAAGGACAGAACAACTAAGAAGAAACTCAGCAAAGATACAGAAGACCTAAAGGGCACAATCAGCCAACTTGACCTCACAGACATATATAGAACACTCTGTCCAACCACTGCAAAGAACACATTCTTTTTCAATGCACATGGAATGTTCTCCAAAATAGGCCACACAGCAAATCCTCAACAAGATCCAAAACGTTGAGATAATTCAAAGTATCTTCTCTGATCAAAATGCCATCAAGGTAGAAATTAACAACAGAAAGAGCAAGGAAAAGAAATCAATTACATGGAAACTGAATAATACCCTGCTTACACATCAGTGGGTAATACAAGAAATCAGAGATGGAATCAAAAAATTCCTAGAATCAAATGAGAATAAAAACACATCATATCAAAACCTTTGGGACACAGCAAAGGCAGTCCTCACAGGACAATTTATAGCAATAGATGCACACATCAAAAAAGAAGAAAGGGACGAAATCAAAACATTAACTACAGAACTCAAACAAACAGAAAGAGAACAGCAAAAAACGCTCCCAGCCACTGGAAGAAAGAAAACAGTAAAGATCAGAGCAGAAATAAATGAAATAGAGAACAGAAAAAAAAATAGAAAAAAATCAAGAAAACCAAAAGTTGGTTCTTTGAAAAACATCAACAAAATTGACAAACCACTGGCCAGACTGACAAAAGAAAAACAGGAGAGGATGCAAATTACCCAAATATGAAATGAAATGGGGACATTACAACAGACCCAACCAAAATAAAAAGGATTATAACAGAATATTATGAAAAACTATACTCTAACAAATTTGAAGACCTAGAGGAAATGGATAAATTTCTAGAAACACACTAACTACCCAAACTACAACGAAGTGATGTTGAAAATATGAACAGACCCATAACAAGAAAAGAGACTGAAAAGGTAATTAAAAAAAACTCCCAACCAAAAAAAGCCCTGGCCCAGATGGCTTCACTGGAGAATTCTACAAAACATTTACAGAAGAGCTTGTGTCAGTACTACTCAAGCTATTTCAGAGCATAGAAGAGGAAGCAACACTTCCAAATTCATTCTATGAAGCCAGCATAACGCTGATACCAAAACCAGGCAAAGACGTCACAAAAAAGAAAATTACAGACCAATATCTCTCATTAATATAGATGCAAAAATTCTTAACAAAATCCTAGCCAATAGAATTCAGCAACATATCAAAAAAATAATACACCTTGACCAAGCAGGATTCAGACCAGGTATGCAAGAATGGTTCAACTTTAGAAAATCAGTCAATGTAATCCACCACATAAATGAAAGGAAAGAAAAGAATCACATGGTCATCTCAACTGATGCAGAAAAGGCACTTGACAAAGTCCAACACCCATTCCTGATAAAAACTCTCAATCAAATAGGTATAGAAGGGAAATTTCTCAACATAATAAAGGGCATCTATTCAAAACCAATGGCCAAGATCATTCTTAATGGAGAGAGGCTGAAAACATTCCTCTTGAAAACAGGAACAGACAAGGATGCCCTTTATCTCCACTCCTATTTAACATTGTGCTGGAAGTTCTAGCTAGAGCAATAAGGCAAGAAAAAGAAATAAATGGCATCCAAATTGGTAATGAAGAAGTTAAACTGTCCCTGTCTGCAGATGATATGATACTGTACATAGAAAACCCTAAAGAATCCATGAGAAATCCACTGAAACTAATAGAAACATTCAGCAGAGTAGCAGAATACAAGATAAACATATAAAAATCAGTTGGATTCCTACACACCAATAAGGAGAACGATGAAAAGGAAATCAGAAAAACAATACCATTTATAATAGCCCCTAAAAAGATAAAATACTTAGGAATAAATCTAACGACGGATGTAAAAGACATACAAAGAAAACTACAAACACTACTGCAAGAAACCCAAAGGGATCTACATAAATGGAAAAACACACCATGCTCATGGATAGGTAGACTCAACATTGTGAAAATGACAATTCTACCCAAAGCAATTTACAAATACAATGCAATCCCGATCCAAATACCAACAACATTCTTCAAAGAGATGGAAAAACTAATCATTAACTTTATATGGAAAGGGAAGAAGCCCAGAATAAATAAAGCACTACTGAAGAAGAATGAAGTTGGAGGACTCACACTACCTGACTTCAGAACCTACTATACAGCTACGGTAGTCAAAACAGACTGGTACTGGTATAAGGACAGATGTAAAACCATCTACCTACGGTCACCTGATCTTCAACAAGGGCCCGAAGTCTATCAAATGGGGAAAAGACAGTCTTTTTAACAAACGGTGCTGACAAAACTGGATGTCCATCTGCAAAAAAATGACACAGGACCCATACCTCACGCCATATACAAAAACTAGTTCAAAATGGATCAAAGACCTGAATATAAAGCCTAAAACTATGAAGTTCATAGAAGAAAAAATATGACCAACACTACAGACCTTAATACACAGCATTAACAGGATACAAACCATAACCATCAACGCACAAACCCCAAAAGATAAGTTAGGTAACTGGGATCTTCTAAATATCAAACACCTATGCTCTTCAAAAGACTTCACCAAAAGAGTCAAAAGAGAACCTACAGACTGGGAAAAAATTTTTGGACAGTACAAGTCAGACAAAGGTCTAATCTCCATAATCTACAAGAAAATCCAACACCTCTACAGCAAAAAGACAAATAATCCTATTAAAAAATGGGCAAAGGAAATGAACAGACACTTCACCAAAGAAGACATTCAAATGGCCAACAGACACATGAGGAAATGCTTGTGATCACTAGCCATTAGAGAAATGCAAATTAAAACCACAATGAGATACCATCTCACCCCAGCATTACTGGCACGAATCAAAAACTGGAAATAACAAATGTGGGAGGGGCTGCGTGGAGATCGGAACACTTATGCACTGCTGGTGGGAATGCAAAATGATACAACCATTTGGGAAAATGATATGGCGCTTCCTCAGAAAGCTAGAAACAGACATACCATTCGATCCAGCAATCCCACTCCTAGCAATATATCCTAGAGAAATAAGAGTCGTCACTTGAAGAGACATATGCACACCTATGTTCATGGCAGCATTGTTCACAATAGCAAAAAGATGGAAACAACCTAGATGCCCATCAACAGATGAATGGATAAACAAACTATGGTACATACACACAATGGAGTACTATGCAATGAGAAAGAACAATGATGAATCTGTGAAGTATCTCATAACACGGATGAAACTGGAGGACATTACGCTGAATGAAATAAGTCAATCACAAAAGGACAAATATTGTATGAGACCTCTATTGTAAAATCCCATGAAAAAGTTCACACACAAAATGTTGGTTACCAGGGAGGGGAGGGGTGGGGGGGGAAATACTAAATAGGCAATACATAAGTGGTATCTTGGGTGAAGGGTGAGACAGTACACAATACAGGGGAAACCAGCACAACCTGTACAAGGAAAGGTCATGGAAGCTCCATAGACACATCCAAACTCCCTGAGGGACTGAATTGCTGGGTGGAGGGCTGTGGGGACCATGGTCTCGGGGCACATCTAGCTCAACTGGCATAACACAATTTATAAAGACAATTTTCTACATTCTACCTTGGTGAGTAGCGTCTGGGGTCTTAAAAGCCTGTTAGCAGCCATCTAACATACTCCACCGGTCTCAT
Source organism: Dugong dugon (assembly GCA_030035585.1). Taxonomy (NCBI): domain Eukaryota; kingdom Metazoa; phylum Chordata; class Mammalia; order Sirenia; family Dugongidae; genus Dugong; species Dugong dugon. Next base: position 85,402,234 of record CM057460.1, on the reverse strand, counting down.
CCCTCCGGAAGCAAGGGAGAATGATGAGAACGGGATACAAGGAAAAGATTAGTCCAAAGGACTAATGGACCACAGCTACCAAGGCCTCCACCAGACTGAGTCCAGTACAGCTAGATGGTACCCGGCTACCACCGCTGACTGCTCTGACCAGGATCACAACAGAGGGTTCTGGACAGAGCTGGAGAATGACGTAGAACAAAATTCTAACTCACAAAAAAAAAAGACCAGATTTACTGGCCTAAAGGAGACTGGAGAGAAACCCCGAGAGTATGGCCCCCAGACACCCTTTTAGCTCAGTGGTGAAGTCACTTCCGAGGTTCACCATTCAGCCGGGAAGTGGACAGCCCCATAAAACCAAATGGGACTAATGAGGTACAGCAGTCCAAGGACAAGGGCCGTAAGGCAGAAGGGAACAGGAAAGTTCGTGATAGGGAACCCAAGGCTGATTAAGAATAGTGTTGATGTGTTGTGAGGTTGTTAACCATTGTCATAGGGCAATATGTGTATTAACTGTTAAATGAGAAACTATTTTGTTCTGTAAGCCTTCATATAAAGTGAGAATAGCAGCACAACTGGAAGAGCATAGTTGATGTCACTGAACTGTGCATGTAGAAATTTTTGAAATGGTATATCTTTGGCTATGTATATTTTCACCCGAAAAGAAAGGTCGAGAAGGGAGAGGGTTGACATGTTGTGGGGTTGTTAATCAATGTCATAAAACAATATGTGCACTACTGTTTCATGAGAAAGTATTTGTTCTGTAAGCCTTCACCTGAAGTACAATAAAAAAAAAAAAAGAAAAGGAAGGCCAAAGCTGAAGTGCAAAGACAAACCAATGATGTTAATTCCCAACTTCTGTTTCCACAAGGGTCTAAGTCCTGAAGATGTAAGGAATTTCAAAGGGTATTTTGATTATAAATGGTATTGCCTTAGGAATTTGATTTCAGAAGTGACTCCACTGTAGTAGAATTTGAAAAGGGAGGATATGGTGGAAGGAAGGAAGGCCTGCAATGCCAGGGCTATGGCTGCAGAGTCTGACCAAGAAACGTCCTTTTATTCCTACTACTTGTCTCCTACCCCAGGAAAGTACATAGACTTGATGACAGAGACCTGCAGGGAAGTTTCTCAGCATCTGGGTAATGGAATGACAAGACAAAAATGTTACTGAACAAAAGTAAGTCTGACTCAAGTCTATACAGAAGATTGCAAGAGGGAGAAACTAAGTGAGGAAAACCAGTTGATAATATACAGATCAAGAAGTCAGGAGAATAAGTTCAGCATTTAATTTGCAACGGTAATAAATATTTCTAAGAGCTTTAAACCATTTGATGCAGATCAAATGACTACTTAATCAAATGACTTGGAACTGCTTTTTATTTCTATGGCTTTATGTTACAATAATATCAGTTTACAATAATAATATCTCACGTTTTCAAGTGATAATTTAATAAATGAAAGCAATAATTTTTAATGTCTCCATGTTCTTCCTAATTCACCAATAAAGAGCAGATAAACACTGATAAAAGTTTGTGAAAAGAAATACTATGCATCTGAGTCAAAAACTGTATATCACAGTAACTTGTTTTATATGCTGGATAATGAAATAAGACTTCAGACATTTCAACAAAAAGTGAAAAGTATGTAGAGAAAATATAATCAAACAGACAAAAAAAAATCCACTCCATTTTAATTCTCAAAGATGTCTTTTCAAAGAAAACTTGCTTTGATGATATAGAAATTGTCAGATGGGCATGTCTTTCAATCATTAAAAAAGACAGCTCTATAGCTCCCAAAGAAACTCCCAAAGAAGTATTTCAGTATATTTGATTCTCCAAAAATTGCATGCTGCAGTTACCAAGTAACAAATATATGAAGACAATGCTTATTGTTATTTTCATCTGCACTCCTAAGAACAGACTGTTACCTTACTCTGTTATTTTCAAAACCATTTTGAACCAACTAGACCTTATGTTTGCCTGACCTGATTCTGTAGGATTTCCAGATTCCTTAATGTTGTTCCATTAATTGTCATAAATTCCATTTCACTTGACAAGTGTTTAAAATTCCTGTAAAAGAATGAAATATAATCATCCATGATGTAAGTGCAGAAAGAAATAAAAAACTAATTTAGGCACTAGAAACATTCCAATAACATTATGACAAAAGTTAGCTCGTTAACAGGAAATCAAACCCAAAGAACAAAAGGTAAATTCATTAGGACACTGTCTTTCATTGATGCTGAGGCTGTTAAATAGACTAACGCGAGAGATGTTCCTGCACCAAGAAAAAGAACAAGGAAGGCAAGAAACAATACCAAAATTTTTTCAACATTTCCAGGAATACAGCCAAACACAGTCTCTTATCATTGGCAGAGCATGGGTGGCACCTTCAGGAAAAAGCTATGCAATTAGCTGAAAAAATATGCCAAGATACTTTTAACTGTCCCCTTCATTCTTTGGCATGACATCATCTTGATAATCACCTTAAAAGCTTTTATTCAACATTCTAATATGAGCAACAAATGTTACTTACTCTATAATTAACAACACACATTGAGGTGTTTAGTAGAGTATAAAACTGAAAAAAGTAGCAGAAATGATTTCCTTAAGCTCAGTTAAAGAATTCACATTCTCCTTATGCTCCTGTAACTATCACAAACTAGATACAAAGTTCAATAATTTTCAGGAGAGCTGAGAACTGAGATTGCAATATGACTAATAAACTTACGTACAATTCCAATTCTGACCTTATTATCTTTCATGTTAAAAAGTGTATCAGTCAATGCATTACTAATAAAATAATTCAACTCCCTTTATAAGCCAGTCCTTATACGTTTCTGTCAACACCACTTACAGACTTGATGGCTTATTTTTAAAGGCAAGAAAAATTACAGTAGGTCACTAAACTATTCGGAAGGAAATCATGAGTGTCTGGGTTACAAGTCTAACCGCACTTCTCATGGTTGTAATAAAATTTAAGTAAAATCCAGTTTTCCAACACAGTTACAAAAACAAGCACTCATCCAGGAATCTAGAGGGCCTAAAATTAGAGCCCAGTGATCTAGTCCTCACTGAGAGATCCTTCTACATTTAGATGGCTCCCCCTAACTAAGGCCCGGGAGCCCTGAAAAAGAGAATTAATTTACTGTGTATTAGAAATGTTGTCTAGTAACTGAACACTGTCCTTTAACAGCTGTAATTCATTTGTGACAGGTTTAACCTGGCTTCCAAAGGATGATAACTTGTTAAAGATTTTCAGAGGGAAGCAACTAGAACACAGATTGATAGCAGGTGTCTGTCGCCTGTTCTATCCTTCTCATAACACTTAATTTGACTTGAATTACAGTAACTTATGTTCTTCTTCTACCCTTCTTAATTGATTTAAGCTCCTTGAAGGCAGGGGTTATTTAAGTCTTATTCTCTTGCGGCACCTTCAGGGCCTAACAGAAATTGAGTGCTCAACAAATGCCTGCCATCTTCCTATAGGAAGCCAACAATTTTGGGTTTTGTTTTTTTCCTTTGAGTCACAAAGCCCAAGAAATGTCTGTGAAATATCCAGCTATGGTTATAAAATGTAAAATATAATTTTCAAGAGGTTAAAATCAAGCAGTGACTATAGGTGTTCACAGAGATTCATGGTCAAAGATTCAAGCTGGAAGGGCTGTGTCTTAGTTTCTCAATGCTGCTGTAACAGAAATACCACAAGTGGGTGACTTTAAAGAACAGCTATTTATTTTGACACTTTTGTTATTGCTGTTGTTAGTTGCCACTGAGTCAATTCCGAATCATGGCAACCCCTAGTGTGCAGAGTAGAACTGCGCTCCAAAGGATTTTCAAAGCTGTGACCTTTAGGAAGTAGATTGCCAGGCCTTACTTCTGAGGTGCCTTTGAGTGGGTTTGAACTTCCAACCTTTCTGTTAAGTAGCCCAGTGCTTAACTACTTGAGTCCCCCCGGGGCACCTCCTCACAGTTTAGGCTAGACACCCAAATTTAGGGCACCGGCTCTAGGGGAGGGCTCTCTCTGTCCACTCTGGGGGAAAATCCTTGTCTCAGGTTCTCTAGCATTCTTCTCGGCATGCCCTGAGACCTCCCCGTGGCACCTATCTTTCCTCCATTGTGCTTACTTGTCTTGTGTCTATGCTGCTCTTTTTATATCTTTAAAGTCATTAGGTTTAAGACATATCCTACACTGACATGGCCTCATTGACACAACAAAGAAAAACCTATTCCCAAATGGGTGTAAGCATTAGGATTCCAATACATATTTTGGGGGGATACAATTCAATCTATAACAGGCTGATATCCTGGACTCTGAATCAATGTCTAATCAGTTACCCAAGTGTTTAGATAAGAGTCTTCTACTACTCATGTGACTGAAAGTTAGGTTTAATCTATACTTTAGGAGTCATTAGTTAACAGTTGAGCACGCTAGTCAGACATACCCTTGAGGGGTGTTTAGGGAGCACAAGAAAGACAAGTTAAAAAACCATTATCTAGAGGTCTCTCCTAAAAGTATCTCAGCTAGCTGCCTTTATCTCTCACCAATACCAGAGGTGTAAATCATTTTTCACTAGTGAAATAAGCAGCACTGAAGATCCATGGACTATCCAGAAATACTGTTCAGTTGCCTACACTCTCACATGAACAGGGTATAATAACCTTGTAAGCCCAAATAGGAATGTAAACCCTGAGAATAGTGCTTTAGGTTTAGGATTCTGAAAGCATCCCCTGTACCACCAATTATCTGAGGGTTTTGTCACCCAACTCCAACTAAAAGTGGAATCCTGCTCCTAACACACTGTCATATGTGCCTCATGTGTACCTCTGAAGCAGGACACTGTGAAAACACCAAAAAGACAGAGAGGAAATTTCATGGCGTTTACCTCACTGTTTTTGTGCCTGTTTGCTAAACGATGGCATAATTTGGTATAAAAACAAAACAAAACCAAATCCACTGCTGTCGAATCGATTTCAATTCACAGAGAACCACAGGGTTTCCAAGGTTGTAAATGTCTACAAAAGCAAACTGCCACATCTTTCTTCTGCAGAGCTGCTGGTGGTTTTCAACCTTTCAGTTAGCAGTCCAGTGCTTTAACCACTGCACCACCAGGGCTCAGAGGAGGTGAAAGAAGAGGCCTAGACTCCTCACCTACATATACTTACTGGAGATTCCCACTATCTACCAAAAAGAATGCAGTAACTGTGAATGTCCCAAGGATCTGAAATTAGCTCACACCACCAGATCTTTATAGAGGAAAAAGTATAAATTCTTTTCTTAATTAGTAGTATTAATAATGTGTTGTTTTTTGTTTGTTTTACCATTACAGAACAAGTTATCTAAATCTTAAATTAGATGCTGTGAGAAGGAGTTTCTATAAACTGGTATCTTCATTGATTTTATTAAGATAAATCAACCACTAGACAATCTTAAATTGGATTGATTCCTATGGAACACTATTTATCAAGCAACTGTAAGAAGGACTAACTATGCTTTTGAATTTCTCACATTGTATGTTGCTGATAACGTACTCTGGAGCTGGACTCTTCCTTCCAAATACAAAAGAATATTTCTTCTGTCAGTGTCTATTTACATCAGGAATTATATACATTTCTCAACTAAGGGCTGCATCTGCCAGCATCCAGGGTATTCAACAGCATATGTTCACTAACCTGAAATACTCAGGTAATTCTAAATTATTTACCCTTGTGGAAGAAGCCAAATTTTATGTGCTTTCAAATGCACCTCATCAACAATGCCTGGCTAGAATACATGCTGTATGAAGCTGGAAAGAAATAAGTGACAAGGGAAAATACCTCATTAATATTTCAGACACTGAAAATACAAAGAATGTCTTTTTCTCAAGTTTTATAATGGGAGGAAAATGTCCTTGCTGAAAGCTTGTCAGAGAAATTTAAGACTCTCTATCATTCTTACCCTCCTTTAAAAAAGGAAAAGCAATCTTTCTGATTTAGAAAAAGGCAGTAAATGTGCGGGCCTTATCGGAAAGTTCAGCCCATTTGCAAAGATTCTATTTAAATATTATTATTTTATTTAAATATTGAAATAAACATATAAAAAATCTACCACATTACACATGAAATCTATAGCTGAAAATAGTTTTCCCTATGTACAGTTCTCATTGCTCATTCACCATTTGTCCAACTTTTTGGAGGTTAATTTTATGAATTATACAATGTATTATACTACTAAACTTCAATTTTGTTTAGGTTCACTAATAATTGATTTATAATTGAAGAAAACAACTATGACTGCAAATTAGATACATTCTTAAGAATTTTCAAGCAGCCTGTGAAAACATTAAAAAGATGTACCTCTTAAAGAAGACACTTCTTTCTTTATATTCCTAAAGGCTGCCAATAACATTAAAGAGGAAAACAGTAAAACAAGTGTGCCAGGGCACCCCAGGACCACTCACAAGTTCGATGATTTGCTAGAACTCACAGGACTCAGATATAGTTTTACTCATGGCTATAATTTTCTACAGTGAAAGGATACAAAGCAAAATCGGAAAAGGGAAACGGTGCATATGGCAAGGTGCAGAGGAAACCAGGCACAAGCTTCCAACCCAAGCAACCAGCTGTGACTTAACACGTGTGAAATGTTGTCCACCAGGGAAGATCATTAGAGACTCAGTGCCCAGGGTTTTACTGGGGGCTGGTAGCACAGGCATGTACCAAAATTCCAGCTCCCAGAAAGAAAGCGGGTGTTCAGCATAAACCATACTGTTTGAACAAACAATTTCAACAGAGAGCCATCCTTACGGGGAATAGCAGGGACTCTTACAAAATCCAAATTTCCATATGCCAGTCAAGTGCCAGCCTTGCAAACAGGTCTTTCTAAGGGTAGCAGTCTCGGGGCCTGCTGTGTTAACTCTTTTCTAAACATCTCCCTTTTCAAAGTCTATTTCTCTTAAAGTGTTGTGTGTTATGTTTGTTTGCTTTTATGTTCCTTCTAGTCTTCCTTCCAAACATGATCTTTTTCTTTGATTTTTAATTCTTTCTTAAATTCCACCACTTCATTTCAGAGTGTTTCTACTTCTCATTTATGTTGTTCTTTCACATCTAGTATTATTTTCTTAATATCTTTTAGCTCATTTTGAAACAGTACGTTATAGTTTTTATTGCATTTGTGGGCATGTCTTTCTGCCACAAACTCATCTGTAAGGACGTTATTCTGCTCTTTATTCTTTTTTTTCTTATAATAATTTGTATGGGATTTGACTTTGATACAAGATCTTATCATCTGCGAATAGAGAGCTTTATTTCTTTCTTTCTAATCTGAATCTTTTATTTCATTTTCTTGCCTAACTGCCCAAGGTAGAACTTTCAGTACAATGTTGAACAGAAGTGGCAAGAGAAGACATTACTGTCTTGTTTCTAATCTTAGGAGGTAAGCATTCAGTCTTCATCATTAGCTATGATGCTAGCTGTGAGGTTTTCATAGATGTCCTTTATCAAATTAAGGAAGTTCCCTTCTAGTTTGTTCACTATTTTTATCATGATAGGGTGCCAAATTTTGTCAAATGCCTTTCCTGTCTATTCAGATGATCACGTAGTTTAGCTCTTTATTTTATTCATATGGTGTATTACATAAATTGATTTTTAAATTGTTAAACCAAACCTATATTCCTGGTATAAATACTACTTATCATAATCCTTTTATATATTGCTAGATTTGGTTTGCTTGTATTTTGTTTTTGTTGTTGCTCTTTTTTTAATTGTTGGAAGAATATATATAACACAACAACTGCCAACTCAACATTTTTCAAACCTCTGCTCAAGTGTCACCTTCTCAGTGAAACCTTCCCTGCCCCCAACCTCACCTGATCTTTCCTATCCCCCTTCCTGGCTTTATTTTTCTCCACAGTAGCTATCACATTCTAACATGCTTCATTATTTACTTAGTTGTTTATTATCTACACATCCCCACTAAAACATAAGTTCCATGAGAGATGTAATTTTTCACCAGTGTATCCCCCCAATGCCTGTAACAGTGCTTGGTATGTAGCAGACATTCAATAAATGAATAATAAATGAATGAAATCCAGAGCAAGACTTTCATTGTACTTTTGGCAACTATACAGGACTCCTGAATGGTAAAACCACGTTATTTTATTCACCTGGTCTTCTTGTCCTACTCTAATTTATATTTTTCCAAGTCCTGATTTTTGTCATGTTTCCTTTTTCTCATACAGAGTTCCTATAATCACCATAAATCCTCTGTAATCTGAAGCTTAGAAAAACAGTACACTGCTGCTACCTTGTTTGTGGACTCACTAATTTGTTTTATACATAATAATTATTTTCCATGGTATAAAGTAATTCAATTAAGCCATCATATCAACCCCACTCCCCAATTCTTTACTGGAAATTAGAAAGAAGGGAGGGGTGGACGGAGGGAGGGAGGAATCTTTCATCCTGTAAAGGTGGACTTGATTGTTTTGGAAATCGCTGAAAGCCCTTAAAATAGCTTATATATTAAATTTACTTTCACTAGTAAAAGTAATCACCACATATTCATGATCTGTTATCATAAAAGGTTTTCTAAGGAAAAGATTTTGTAGTTCCCCTTTGGTAGATTTTCTCATTATTTCCTAGAATTTCCAAAGCCTATCTGGAGTTCCAACCACACCAATCTTAAGAAACGGCAAAATGGCAAAAGTACTCATTTCCAACCACAACCAAAAAAGCCAATTCCTTTTGAATTTCATGAACTTAGGAATTAGGCTACTCTGTCATAATAACACTCTAATATTTCTCACATTCTATGATACTATTTTGTTCTGGAACTAATCTATTCAACTTCTCAAAACAAACTTGGAACCTCAAAATTTGCCTTATTCAATAAAACCTCACTTAACAAATCCTTAAGAACAATTCTGAAATGCAATCTTTTAAAACAACTTAAAATTTTATTGTAAAGGCAAAAAAAAAAAAAAAAAACCTTTAAATAAATGCGTATCAAAATTTATATGGAGTATTCATTAACTTAGGTAAAAGGACTTCCTAAACAAGACAACTCAAGTTAAACATACTTTTCTTCCCCTGATAACACAGCTCTTGAAGTAAAAGTTCAAAAGTTTATCAGCATATGATTATAAATTAATCCAACTGAATGTTTAATAAACACAGGAGAACTCGTTCATGTTTTCTAAAGCAATTGCCTTGGGATGTTACATTCTTTTTCCAATACAAGAAGTGTAGAATTACTCTTTTGGAATTATCTTCAGAGTCTATCTATTTACATGCTATCCATAAAAACATCATCCATTACATTTCATATTTAAGTAAAGCAACAGTACCAGTTATATCACCATCTTTATTCACTAACCTTGGCTCCCAATGATATTTTGACTACTTAAAAAAAAAAAAATCAAGTCCATCTTACAGGATGAAGAACTCCTTTTTTCATTCATTTTTCCTGTTTTTGCTGACTGCCTACTAAGTGCTGGGCATATTGGGTGCTGAAAATAAACAAAACATGAGGACCTGAAGCTAGGGCAGAAGTTCTTTGGGATGGAGAAGGGACTAGCCTACAGCCAGATCAGACACATACTAAGGCACCAGCAGAGTCAGTTCCCCGGGCACCCTCCAACACCACCACCAAACCCAAGGGGAAAAAGTTCACCCTCAGTTAACTTATTGAGAGGTTTGCCTTCAGGTAATTTAAAAATAAGCTATAAATTTATATATATACATATACGCTCACGTGTGTGTGTGTGTGTGTGTGTGTGTGTGTGTGTGTGTGTGTGTGTGGTGTGAGGGTGTATATATACATATATACACATACACACATATATATGTTTTACTATTTAGTATTATTTTTACTTTGAATTAATAAGAAAAAGACACAATCGTCTTTTGAGGCCCAAATTCATCTACCTCTAAAAACATCAGAGTCTGATTTTAAAAAAAAAAAAAAAGCTAATTCCTTTGTCAAATATTAATACTTCTTTGATTGGTGGGGTAGACACAGGCAGAAAACATAAATCTTAATGGGGAAGCTATTATTCACTAATTCCAGTGTGGGGATATATGCCACTTAAACATGGCTGCACTACTAACAACTGCAGCCCCCACAGGCCTCTATGCCGTATACGACATGTTGGAGACTTGTCAGTGATAAGTAAGAGATTAGGCACGACCTGTTTTCCCAAACCTATGTCCTGTTACTGATTGGCTTGTTTACCTGAATTCCTTCTCCCTTGCCCAAAACTTATTGTTACTCACCCAAAGCCCATTGTTCTGTTATTTGCTTCACTGCTTGCTGTACTGACTATAAATAAACTCCTGGGACGGGAGCCGGGGGTCGACCCCTCAGAGTGACCCTCCTGGCCCCACTTCTCTGTAAGAGTTGTGTTTGGCTACTGTCTTCGCCGCCCCGACAACTGTCGCCACTGCGACATTCCAGCTCACTGAGTTAGAAGCTCCTTGTTGTGACCAGTCAAATGGTAGGTAGCTGGTCTCCTTTTCTTTATGAGATTCAACACAATCAACCATACAGACCCATCTATGTAATGGAGTAGTTCTGTTAATGAAGCTTAAGGTACAATTCAATGAGCTACAATGCCAGGCTGCCATTTTTTTAAAGAAAATATTTAAGACATATTAAAACATATATAGATTAATATAGCACCCAGGTTAAAAAATAAATTCCCCTTTCATTCCCCCACTGATCTCTACTGCTTCCTCTCCCTTAACATTGGAGAGGAGAAACCATTCTTCTGAATTTATTATTTGTCATTCCCATGCATGTCTTTATACTATCGCTATATATGTATGTATTCTTAACAGATAAATAGCACTGTTTTACATATTTCTAACTCTGTATAATGGTATGTACGGTGTACATACATAAAATGGTATGTAATTCAGCAACCTGATTTTTGGCTCAATATATTGTAAATAAAATTTTTAGTATTGATATGTGTAGCTCTAGTTCATTCACATTTGTTGTTGTATAACATTCAATTGTGTGACTATAACATAATGAATTCACTCATGTTAAAGAACATTTAGATTGCTTTTTAAAAGGACAAAACTATTTGCAGAGAGATGGTATTCTATTCTATCCTAAATACCACATAGTAGAACACTCGCCAAAGACATTACAAAAAGATTCCCAAGTGCCTGCCTTTCTTTGATTCTCCTCAACAAGCTCACCCAGTAACACATCTTTGCTCCCCAATTCATATTCTGCCATATAACTGAGCCAGCTCCTATCTGTCTACCTACTTCCGTAGAATGGGAAGTAGCTTACTTAGCTAGAATCAATATGTTGTTGTTGTTAGGTGCCATCAGGTCAATTTCAACTCACAGTGACCCCATGTGACAGAGTAGAACTGCCCCATAGGGTTTTCTTGGCTGAAACCTTCACAGAAGTAGATCACCAGGTCTTTTCTCCTGCAGAGTCATTGGGAGGGTCTGAACCACCAACCTTCTGGTTAGTAGCCAAGCGCTTAACCATTGTGCCACCAAGACTCCTTACAATCAATATAATGGAAGGTAATTCTTGACAGAGCCAACAAGAGGCTGGCAAGGTAAAATTAAAAAGGGCAACAAAATTATCAGCTGCTTTTTTTTTTTTTTTTTAATTCTTCTACTTATTATTAAACTACTGTTTTTCCAGAATGTCTACTGTCCATGTTTAAACCTTAGAATAACTACAAAGCTAATCGCTCTTTCAAAAAGCTGTCTACGTTAGGCAGCTGGTCCCTTTACCTCCAACTTCTCGGTCTATAAAATAAGAACTGAAATCAAAATAAGAAAGGTGATGAAATTGTATAAATGTTTTTACTACTACTTCTTAATCCGGTTAGTATAAAGCACAGTATTGCAGTCAAAGATATAATACGTCAAATTGTTATCATGAACATAAATTACGTGATAGGATTCTTAAGGATTCTATTAATATTATTAAATTAATCAATATTTTTAATACCCCTCAGTAATACTACCAAATAGTTCCTCCTTGCCCCTCAACAAGGTATTCTATCAACAGCAGGTAAACTTTTCTGAGTATAGTAGTTACCAAACTCAATTTAAGAAATATTATTAACATAAACCCTTTATTTTTTAATTTTTTAATGTTTGTGAAAACCCTTACTTGGGCTTGGAGAGTATCTTTTCCAAGTTAAATTCTTTGAGGTATCTTATTATGGCAGCCAAAGAGCAAATGACAGGCCTCTCCAGGTTCATAATGCCAGAAAAATTTTGAGAACCTAAAAAAAGAGTACACCTTCGTTAAAACAAATTTTAAGTTGAACAAAATTTATCTTATGATTAACCAAATAATAGTTTAGAAAACGCCTCCTAAAGTTGCCCTGCGAGAAAATGTATAAGATACCTAGGACATGAGAAAAAGGTCATTGTCTGACGGTGAAATGAATCTCTTTGGACAGCAATATAGCAAACTTTTTCAAAATTTAAATGTTCATCCTCTTTAACACAGAAATACCCCAACATGCATGTCAAAGATACGTATATAAGGAGTTACACTGAAAAATTTTTTGTAAAGATTTTTTTACTAGAAAAATCTAGTAAACTATAGACGACATAAATGAACATCAAAAAAATAACAGTTTAAAAATTTTTGGTAAATCCATATTACAATGCAGCTACTGAAAGAAATGACTTACAGCTATCCACACTGATACAGAAACCTATCCATAATATATTGTTGAGTGAAGAAATCGACTCTCATCTCTCACTGGGAACACTGCAATAGCTTTCCATCTTTTCTCCCTGCTTCATCCTTGCTCCTGATAGAATATTCTTAATAGAGCAATCATAAGGATCCTTTTTAAAATGTACATAGAGCATGTCACTCCTCTGCTCAAATTCTCCAAAATCCCCAATTCACTGAGAATGGAAGCCAAAGTCCTTACAGTGGACTATAAGGCCCTATACGATCTGCCTCCTGTCTCCTCCTTACCTCTGACCTCACCCCTAATATTCTGCCCCTCAGTCACTCTGCTCCAGCACACAGCCTCCTTGCTGTTCCTTAAACATGCCAGGCACACTTTTACATAAGAGACTTTGTATTTACTGTTCTCTCTGCCTAAAACACTGTTCCTCCACACGTCTATATGGCTTTTCCCCTTAACTCCTTCAAACCTTTGTTCAGGGCCATTTCTCAATGAGGCCTTTCTTTATCACCCTATTTAAAACTGCAACCCCTTTCACAGCACTTATCAACCTTCTAACACACTGTGTAACTTATTCCTTTTACTGACTTAACATTAGCTGGGCTGGCAGCAATGAGAAATATGGGCCAAATCAACTATTGATGCATGGTAGAGGGAACGTGAGTTAGACAAACAACGGCTACTCAGTTATACCCTGACACTAACGTGCCGGTATTTCATTTCTAGCAACCAACCTTTAAAAACACTAGCCTTCAACAGAACATTTATCCAAGCATTCTATAAAACTGTGAGGATAGTAACAAGCCATCTTTAAGAGAAGCAAAAAGGAAAGTTGGTGAATAACCGATTCTTCCTTACACTCCAGTTAAGATGTCAACACCATCAAGTTGCTAAAAGATCACAATTACAAAGGAAAAAGCTTCAGTGATGTTACTGATGAGTGCAAGAACAGTGAACTCTTCCTTCTACCTCCTGCAATTATTTATTGGTAATGACTTATTGTTGTCGTTAGCTGCCGTGGAGCCCACGCATGATGGAATGAAATGCTGCCTCGTCCTGCAGCATTCCTGTGATCAGCTGTGGATCCTCTGTTGTGATGCATACAGTTTTCATTGGCTGATATTCAGTAGACCGCCAAGCCTTTCTTCTTAGTCCATTTTATTCTGGAAACTCCACTGAAACCTGTTCAGCATCAAAGCAACACACAAACTTCCACTGATAGACAAGTCGCGGCGGCAAATGAGGTGCACTGGCTGGAATGGAACCCAGGTCTCCCGTGTGGAAACCAAGATTCTACCATAGAGCCAACAAACTCCGGTAACAACCAAACAGCCTAGTTTTTAATTAGATTGAAAGTCAAGCTCACACCTTTATCCAAATCTAACTCAGTTAAATTTGAGGTCATATAGATAACATGTACAAAATATTTACCTTTGACGTCAACTATATCGTTTGCATAAAAATCTATAACCACCTGGAAAGCATAGCTGTATTCAAAATAAATGTTATCCATCCTTTCAACTCGAATTCTGTCATCCCGGACACTGAAAGAGGAAAATGAAAATTTCAAATGTTAAAAATCTGGACTATCTGCATTTAGGCCTTGTTTTGACCAAAAGAAAATAGGCATATTCCTTATTCTCTCCCAAGATGGGGAAAAAAACACAGAGATTTAAAGTTTTTCTGCTAAAAAGCCCCATTTCATAAAATAGTAAAATCACTAATTTATTCTACTGGCATTCTATATCACTTTTGTTGTTGTTATTTGCCATCAATTCAGCTTCAACTCACAGCAATGCTATCTACAACAGAACAAAACACCGCCTGGTCCTGCGTCTCCTCACAATTGTTGCTATGTTTGACTTTGAGTGCCTTCCAATCTAAAAGGTTCATCTTCCAGCACTGTATCAGACAATGTTCCACTGCTATCCATAAGGTTTTCACTGGATAACTTTTTTCAGAAGTAGACTGTCAAATGATGTACTGCACTGGGTAAATCTGTTACAAAAGACTTTAAAGTGTTAAAAAGCAAAATGTCACTTTGAGGACTACGGTGCTCCTCATTCAAGCCACAGTATTTTCAATTGCCTCATATGCGTGTGAAAGCTAGACAATGAACAAGGAAGACTGAAGAAAAATTGATGCCTTTGAATTATGGTGTTGCCAGAGAATACTGAATATACCATGGACTGCCAGAAGAACGAACAGATCTGTCCTGGAAAAAGTACAGCCAGAATGCTCTTTAGAGGCAAGGATGGCAAGACTTCATCCACTTACTTTGGACATGTTATTATGAGGGACTAGTCCCTGGAGAAGGACATCATGTTTGATAAACAGAGGTTCAGTGAAAAGAAGAAGACCCTCAGTGAGATGGACTGACATAGTGGCTGCACTAATGGGTTCAAACATAGCAACGATTGTGAGAATAGCACAGGACTGGGCAGCATTTTGTTCTGTTCTACATAGGGTTGCTATGGCTAGGCACCGACTCGATGGCACCTAACGTCAGCAACATGTAAAGTTACCTTAATGCATAAACAAAACAATTATTTTCCATGCTGAGTAGTGCATTTTCTGCTTTGCTTGTATCCCCAGTCCCTCTTTCATTATCACCAACTCATGTTAACTGCGTATCATGAAACCTTCTGTATATTTTCACACTCATATGATCATACACAAGTATATATTACATACATGAATACTCATACATGCCTATGGGAGACTGTCACTGTTTTACTAAAATAGATGACTTCATAAAAAACTTTTCTGCATATTGTTTTCTTCCTTAAGCAATAACTCTTAGAAATCCCTCCATATAAAGTAACTCATTCTTTTTAATGGCTGAAAAATAGGTCATGGGATGTAAACATCCTAAGTTATTCAACCATTTCTTTATTGTCGGACATCACTTGGTTTCTAGGTTCTACAAACAAAATTGCAATTAACTATTTAATACACTCACTCCTTACTTATTGACATAATTAGATTCCAAAGATGAGGTCATTACATGAAAATCAGTATTATGCAAAAATGGAGGGTGACCACCTCAGATCACAAAATGGAAGATGACTACATCATTACATAACTGCCAAATAACATCACTACATAACTGACAAACTACTGAGAATCATGGTTGTTAAGGACATGGCTCTGTCCCCCAAAAATGTGTGTCAACTGGGCTAGCCCATGATTCCCAGTATTGTATGGTTGTCCTCCATTTTGTGACCTGGTATAATTTTCCTATGTTTTGTAAATCCTAATCTCTATGATGTTAATGAGGCAGGATTAGAGGCAGTTGCATTAATGAGTTAGGACACAATCTACAGGATTAAGTTCTATCTTGAGTCAATCTCTTTTGATAAAAGAGAGAAGCAGACAGGAGAAGGACCTCATGCCACCAAGAAAGAAGTGCCAAGAGCAGAGTGTGTCCTTTGGACCCGGGTTTCTGTACTAAGAAACCCCTAGACAAGGGGAAGATTAATGACAAGGATCTTCCCCCAGAGCCAACAGAGAGAGAAAGGCTTCCCTGGAGCTGGCACCCTGAATTTGGACTTCTAGCCTCCTAAACTGTGGGAGAATAAACTTCTGTTTGTTAAAGCCATCCATTTGGTTATTTCTAGATAACCAATACAATAGCTTAGCCAAGTTGACACATAACCTTAATCATCATAGACAGTGTGACTCTCACCTTGCACCTCAGTGCTAGTTTCTGCCAGACATACATCGTTCATGTGCAAAATAGCTGGATAGTAGATTTTTTTACTATTGTCATGAATGTGAAATGTTGGATAACAAGATAGTCGATAAGTGAGGAATAGGTATAGATACATCTTTACATACTAGTACTTTCATTTTTGGTTAGCTCTCATCTGCTAACCAAAAGGCCAGCAGTTCAAATCTACCAGCTGCTCCATGGGAAAAAGATGTGGCTCTCTGCTTCCATAAAGATTTACAGCCTTTAAAGATGTAGAACAAAATTCTAACTCACAAAAAAAGACCAGATTTACTGGCCTGACAGACTGGAGAAACCCTGAGAGTATGGCCCCCAGACACCCTTTTAGCTCAGCGGTGAAGTCATTCCCAAGGTTCACCGTTCAGCCAGGGACTGGGCAGCCCCATAAAACAAAACAGGACTAATGAGGCACAGCAGTCCAGGGACAAGGACTAGAAGGCAGGAGGGGACAGGCAAGCCTGAGATAGGGAACCCAAGGTTAAGAAGGAACAGTGTTGACATGTCGTGGGGTTGTTAACCATTGTCATAGGGTAACGTGTACTGTTTAAACTATTTGTTCTGTAAACCTTCATCTAAGGTACAAAAAAAAAAAAAAGAATTATCTATGTGAGATCAAATTGACAACAGCAACTCAAAAGGTTTGATGGGAAGCCTAGGGGGCAGTGAGTTGAAGATAATGGAGATAGAATAATTTGGAAAAGGATAGTGAGAATAGCAGCACATCTGAAGAACATAAGTGATGTCACTGAATTGTACATGTAGAAATTTTTGAAATGGTGTAACTTTGGCTATGTATATTTTCACCAAAAAAAAAAAAAAGGTTCTCTAAGGTTGAGAAGGGAGTGTTGACATGTCATGGGGTTGTTAACCAACATCATAAAACAGTATGTGTACTGACTGTGTAATGAGAAACTATTTGTTCTGTAAACCTTCACCTAAAGTACAATTAAAAAAAAAATTAAAAAAAAAAAATATTTACAGCCTTGGAAACCCTATGGGGCAATTCTACTCTGTCATATAGGGTCCCTATGAGTCAGAATCAACTTGATGGTAATGGGTTTATGTGCTTATTATCTTGGTTAAGAAGTTTTGTCCTATAAAGTATATTTTAAACAATTATAAAATGTTGCAGCATGTAGGAAATATGGAGAAATATACCAAAAGTCTAAGTACTCACCAACCAGCTTTATTAAGTCTCACCATTTTGTCATATGTTACTCTAGAACATTTTAATTTAAAAAACTAAAATAAAACATACGATTCAATTGTAACCTGCACACATCCCTCCCCAATCACATTCATCTCTCTACCATCCTCAGAAGTAAACACTATCTTGAATTTGGTGTATATTACTACCATGTATGTTTGCTTTTGTTTTTGTAAAGAATCCCTGGGTGGCAAAAATGGTTAAGCACTCGACTATTAGCCAAAAGGTTGGCAATTCAAACCCAACCAGAGGAACCCTGAAAGACCTGGCAATATGCTTTTGAAAGGTCACAGCCTTGAAAACCCTTATGGAGCAGTTCTACTCTGCACACATGGGTAGCTGTGAGTGGGAATCTACTTGATGGCAACTAACAACGTTTTTTATACTTTACACAGTATGAATCTTTACACAATATACTGTATTATTTTATGTATTTAATTTTCCATAAGTGGTACTTTATTATACCTATCATTCTACAACTTGCTTTTCTCAGTGTTATATTTCTAAGATATATACATAATAGTATACCTTTTATTTTTACTTTAACTGTTGTTAAATATTCCATTGTTTCTTATATTTTCTAGTAATTTTTTGAAATTTATTTTGGTTTAATATATATAACAAAAAAATTTCCATTCTGTCCATTTTTAAACTTACAATTCACCATGTTGTGCAACCATCACCAGTATGTCTAAAAGTTTTTCAACACCCAAAACAGAAAATCAGTACCCCTTAAGCAATAACTCCCTGAGCAAATCAATTCAATTCAGTTCTAATACCAACTACAAATATGGCACTTCTTTCTCTGACCCTAGTCACCAGAGCCAAATAAGATGTCACAAGTTAAAGGACACAGCCCTCCAGACTGCCAAGTTTATGCAAGACTTCAGATGTCTGCCCCACGACAACCTCACTTTTGGCTATAAATTTGGGGTCTCCCACTGTCCCTCAGGATGCCAGCCATAAGCTCAGGGGTCCTTAGGACCCCTCTCATTTCTGATTTGCTGGCTATAAATTCAGGGATCCCAACCCCTTCTCCCAACCAAGTTCGATAAGTCACTAGACTGATTTGCAGATCTCAGGAAAGCATTATGCTTACAATTACAGTTTTATTATAGCAAAAAGAATACAAATCACAACCAGCATAGAGATGCACAGGGTAAGGTTTGGGAGGGTCCTCAACATGAAGCTTTCATATCCCCAAAAGGGTGTGTCATCCTCCTGATCATGGATCTCTTTTGCCAACCAGGAAGTTCATGGAACTTCCATGTCCAAAGTTTTTATATTGGGGTCTCATTATGTAGGCATGATTAACTGAATCACTGACCACACAGCTGAACTCAACTTCCAGCCTGTCTCCCATGATGTGGGTCTTTCTGACCTGGCCAGCCCTCACCTAAGAGTCATCTCATTAGCATAACCTGTAAAGTAGGTGTGGTCTGAAGTCCCTGCATGAATAACAAAGACTCCAAACACTGGGGCAGTTCCAAGGTTTTAGAGGTTGTATCTCAGGAACCAAGGGCAAAGACCAAATTCTTTGGGTAAAGTTAACCTTAAACCACGTATTCCCCATTTCCCCTTTCCCCCAGCTCCCGGTAACTGCTAACAAACTTTTGTCTCTATGTGTTTGCCTATTCTAGATATTTCATATAAATGGGATCATACAAAACTTGCCCTATTGTTGGTGCCCAGCTACCACCAATGACTGCTCTGACCAGGATCACAACAGAGGGTTCTGGGCAGAGCTGGAGAAGGATGTAGAGCATAATTCTAACTCACAAAAAAAGACCAGATTTATTGGCCTAAAGGAGACTGGAGAAATCTCGAGAGTATGGCCCCCAGACACCCTTTCAGCTCAGTGGTGAAGTTACCTCCAAGGTTCACTGTTCAGCCTGGGAGTGGACAGCCCCGTAAAACCAAATGAGACTAACAAGGTACAGGAGTCCAATGACAAGGGCCAGAAGGCAGAAGGGGACAAGGAAGCTGGTGATAGGGAACCCAAGGTTGAGTAAGGATATTGTTGATGTGTTGTGAGATTGTTAACCATTGTCATAGGGCAACATTTGTAGTAACTGTTAAATGAGAAAACTATTTTGTTCTGTAAGCCTTCATCTTAAGTGAGAATAACAGCACAACTGGAAGAGCGTAGTCAATGTCACTGAACTGTGCATGTAGACATTTTTGAAACGGTGTATCTTTGGCTATGTGTATTTTCACCAAAAAAAAAATTAAAAAAAAAAAAAGGTTTATAATTTAGAGGGTTAATATGTTGTGGGGTTGTTAACCAATGTCATAAAACAACATGGGTACTAGTGTTTCATGAGAAACTATTTGTTCTGTAAGCCTTCACCTGAAGTACAATAAAATATAAAAAAAAAAAAAAAATTTGCCCTATTGTGTGACTTATTTCAGTCAGCATAACGTTTTCATGTTTCATGCATGTGGTAGCATTTATCAGAATTTCATTTCTCTTTATGACTGAACAACATTCCATTGTATGGTGTCTTAGTTTCCCAGGGCTGCCACAGCAAAATACTACAAGTTGATGGCTTTAAAGAACAGAAAAGTATTGTCTCACAGTTCTGGAGGTTCAAAGTCCAAATCAGGGTATTGGCCACGTCAGCTCCTTCTGAGGCTCTGAGAGAGAAACTGTTTCATGCTTCTCTCTTAGCTTCTAGCTGCCGACAATCCTTGGCATTCCTAGGCTTGTAGATTCACCTGTCTCCAACATCATGTGGGCATCCTCCTCTGTATAACTTTCTCCATGTCTATTCTTTCATTTTATAAAACACCAATCAAGAGGAATTAGGATTAGCACCCACACTACTTCGGTATGACTCATTTAACTTAACAGAAGCTTTATGGGAGGCTTCTGGGGTATTTATAATGTTCTATATATCTTGAGCTAGATGCTGTTTATATAGATGTGTTTACTTTCTGAAGATTCTCTGAGTTGTAAATTTGTGATTTGTGTACTTTTCTGTACGTTTGATAGACTTCAAGAAGCTTACATAAAAAGATAACTGCTATCTAAATTAGATAAAAAGTAGATCAATGTAAGAATTCAAAGAGAAAAAAACTATTTTAGAGCACTTAAAAAAGGTCATTTTTTTCTTTTAAAAATCCACCTTTAGCTCCTCCTGTAGATCAGAACTAAAACATGCAGAGAAATTTTCCCTAATAAAATTTGCCATTTAATAAGGAAATAAATATAGCAGCTAGGAGATAGTGGTTGGCTGGGGAAAACAATTAGCATTTTTCATTAATCAACATGATTCTGAAAGACAGTCTGCATAATGCTTTTAAACATGCAGACATTTCTACAGAAAATTCTCATTTCCACAGAAAGCTGAAGGCAAGGAAATGAGAGATACATTATTATAATGAATAATAATGATAACATTTTAAATTATTCAACAGACATTTATGGAGCACCTACTATGTGTTACTTCCTCAAGCCCCTACACCACATTGCTGTCAGAGAGACAGAGCTAAGAGTGACAACACTGTACTTTCTCTAACTCCTTCGACAGCTCTCCATTCTCAACTATTAACAGCAAAAGTTTTCCACATAACATACTCAACATTCTCTACCAAAACGGATAAAAACTCCTGTCCTCATAGAACTTATATTCTAGTAGGCTAAACAGAAAATAAGTGAATAGATTTTTTTCTTTTTCTTTTCTTTCTTTTTTTTTTTAAGGTGGTGATCTAGCCCCTGTTACTTCTCTAACTTTATTGCCTACTAACTCTCACCTTCACTGCTTCTGCTGTAGCCACCCTGGCCTTTATGCCGTTTCTCGAACACCACAAGTAAGGTCTCACTTCAGTGCCTTTGTATTTACTTTCCCTCTACCCTAAACACTCTTTCCTAGTAAGCCACATGGCTTGTGCCCTCACCTCCTTCAGGTCTTCATTCAAAAGCTACCTTTTTTTAGATATTCCCTGATCACCCATGTTAAGACAGCTTTCCTCATTAGTATATAAGATCTGCGGGGATAAGGACTTTTGTCCGTTTTATTTCTGCTGGACCCACTCCCCTAGAGGTAGGCAGTATTATCCTCACTTTAAGAATTAGCAAATTGAGCTTTGAGAAATTAAGTACTATGCCCAAAGTCACAGAGAGATAATGGGTTAATACATATTCAAACCCAGTGTACCTAGCTCCAAAAGCTTTATTTTTTCTACTACAAGACTGCACAGGCATAAGCTGATTCAGGAAGAAATCTAAGAAGGATTTTCTCCCATCTGTGATGCTGAAAGGATTTTTACACCTTAATCCGCTGGAAAGACAGTATCAGACTAACTACTGCAAATCTATTATCGGTTTTTATCTTCTTGTAGACTCCCTTAATACCTGAATTTTGAGAAGCCAGCAGTAAAGTTATTGTTTAGCAACTCAAAAAGCAATGAACGACCTTACATGGAAACCACAATGTTTTTATACAAGTTCCTACAGTGAACACAAGAAGTGGCTGGTTACTCAATTATTGTTCTAATTAATGTTTTGTTGGATAAGCAGTTAAGAATTTAGACACCCATTAAATTTGATAAAAATGGACTTGTCAGTTATCCTAGAGGCTCTCACAGAGGCATTACAAGAATGTTTTAATTCATTGTCCTGCAATCTGTATATTAAACACCCTCATGAAAAAAATCTTTTCACAAACTAGTTAGTTATAAAATCTCTTACCTGTTTTCCTGGAATTCTTAATTAAAGAAAGTCTCTGTGGTAAGTTCAAATCAATGTATCTTTGAAACAAAAAAATTCTACTTGTAAAACTGTAGACATAATGAGCAGTATCCAAGGGGAATTTTGTCAAACTAGGTTTTAGTAATTTCTGCTTTAAACATAGAACTGTCAATCTTGATGTTATGAATTGTGTCCCCCCAAAAATATGTGTTGTAAATCCTACTGAGTATACTTGTGGATGAAATCCCATTTGGGAATAGGGTTTTCTTTGTTACGTTAATGAGGCCATATCAGTGTGTCTTAAACCAACCACCTCTGAGATATAAAACAAGCAGATTAGGCACAGAGAAGCAAGCAGAGATGGAGGCGGATAGATGCCACACCACATGAAGATCACCAAGGAACCAAGAACCAAGGAACAGAAGCTGAAAAGAGACAAGGACCTTTCCCCAGAGCCAACAGAGAGAGAAAGCCTTCCCCTAGAGCTGGCAGCCTGAATTCGGACTTCTAGCGTCCTAAACTGTGAGAAAATAAATTTCTGTTTATTAAAGTTACCCACTTACAGTATTTCTTTTACAGCAGCACTAAATAACTAAGACACTTGTTTTCCTCAAACTGTAGTCTGTGGAATACCAGCATCAGAATCACCTGCAATCTACAATAAAAGCACATATTCCACATTCCAAATGTGTGGAATCGGGGGGGGGGGGGGGGGGGGGGCAGGGTGTCTCCATTTTGTAAAAAGTTTCCCAGGGTGATTCACAGGTAAACTACAGACTGAGAACAGGAACAATTCTGGCAGCCACAGGACCAGAGTACAAAGTAGAAATGTAAATGTAAATCTCAAAGACATGCATCCAATGATAAGTCTATATATTTCAGCTGCTCTTAGAAGCGGGCAGTAAATAAAAAATTCTAAGAAAGTATCTACATACAATTGACATGGGTCTAAAAAATTATGAAAACATATTCCCTTTACCACCCTCCTCAGAGGCTGAACAGAGGCTGTCCTCTTCAGGGTGGCAATTCCCATTCTACGCTTGATGGGAAGACTAACATCAAGATACAGGTCTCAGTCATTAAACATGGTAAGCCAAGCTAGGTTGTTTTAAATTAAAATTTCTAATTAAAAAAGAATCTTTTTCATATGTAACATATTTCCCTGTTGCCAAATACATTGTTTCTGAAAAATTAAATGGTGATAAAAGTCTCTCTCAATTACTGCGAAGCCCCCACTAAAACAAGGGAACTTGAGACTCTCAATAATACCTTCTAATGTCAATTTGGACATAAAATTGGTGACTCCCTGATGTTAAATAACAGATCATCTACAGAGATTCTGAACTAACGTTCAATTATGAACAAACGTCAATTTACCAATTTTATGATCTGTGATGACTTTAGAAACTGTAATTTTCATAGACAAAAAAGCCTTGTTACAGGCTGACCACCTACTCTGGGAAAACTCACAGGGCCTCTCCTGACAGCGCACATACTGATAAAAATAATATTGATTGAGTTCCAACCTTCCTAGCTGAGTGATTAATTCTCTCCTCTGGAGATAGAATTTAATAGAATTCTACATTAAATTAGATAGCAAATGTGACACAGTTACAATGTCTCTGTATTAGAATTAATATGAAATTACTGATTTTATCATTGCTCATTGTCGGAAACTATTCGCCTCTCACAGACTACGGGCATTATATAAAATTATAAAGACAACCAATAGTACAAAATATCAGAATAACCACAGAAAAACAGCAAAGAAGACAGACCACATAATAAAAGATTTTTTAAAAGATACACAAATAGAAAACAGAAAAAAAATAATAGACCAAACTAAGATAAAACATTTCTAACATATTAACAAATGCAAATGGGCAAACTCAACTATTAAAAGAAAATGATGCTCAGACTGGATTACAAAGCAAAACAAAAAACCCTATGCTATGAACTGAAGGCATAACTTTAAAAACTTTAATTCAGAAATCAAGATAAAAGGATGGCAGAAAAAACTGTGTAGATGAATATATCAGGCAGATGAACTAAAAAGGAAGCATGGGGAACCCTTATCCATTGCTGGTGGGAATGCAAAATGGTACAACTATTGTGGAAAACAGTGTGGTAGTTCCTCAAAAAACTACAAATAGAACTACCATATGACCTAGAAATTCCACTCCTAGGTATATACCCACAAAATTTGAAAGCAGAACTCAAACTGTGACTTGCACACCAATGTTCATTGCAGCACTGTTCGCAATAGCCAAAAGCTGAAAACAACCTAAATGTCTGGTAACAGATGAATGGATACACAAAACGTGGTACATACATACAATGGAGTACTACTCAGCCAGTAGGAGAAATGAAATCTTGATAACATGCTACAATATGGACAGAGATTGAAGATAATACACTGAGCGGAATAAGCCAATCACAAAAGGACAAATATTAAGATGACCTCACTTACATAAAAAGACAAGAAAAGGCAAATGTATAGAGAACAAAGTTTATTAGTGGTTACCAGAGGCAGGAGGAAGGGGAAGGTGGGGGGCTTGATGGTGATAGAAATATTGCATTGATTAAGGGCAGGATTTCACAGCTGATTATTTTAACTGCTGTCAATAAGTAGTACACTTGAAAAAAGTTGAATTGGCAAAAGTCGTGTGATAGATATATTTACAATGACAAAAAAAAAAAGAGCCGCTGCTGAGGCTGCTTGTGCACAACCAAAAACCTCATGGTATTTGGTTACTTGGTTTGAAGGTTTAGGGTCATGGTTTCATGAGACATCCCAGTTAACTAGCCTAATAACATGTTTAGCACTTCTATTCTACCTCCTAGTTCATTAAGTAGTACCTGGGGTCTTAAAAGCTTGCAAGCAGCTTGCAAAGTATAACAACAATTGGTCTCTATTCACCTGGAGCAACAGAGGAAGGAGAATCTGGAATAGGAGAAGGATATGGAAGGCATCGCTAATTGTCTCCATGAACCACTGCCTCCTTTGCCATGAGATCAGAAGAACTGGATGGTGCATGGCTACTGTCTTAGTTATTGAGTGCTGCTATGACAGAAATACTATAAGTGGATGGCTTTAAAAAACAGAAATTTATTCTCTCACAGTTTAGGAGGCTAGAAGTCCAAATTCAGGGTGCCAAATCCAGAGGAAGGCCTTTTCTCTCTGTTCACTCTGGGGGGGAAGGTCCCTGTCATCAACCTTCTCTTAGTCTAGGAAATTCTCAGTGCAGGGACCCCAGCTCCAACAGACACACTCCACTCCTGGCTCTTGCTGCTTGGTGGTAATGAGGTCCCTCTCCTCTCTGCTCACTTCTTTGTTTTATATCTCAAACGAGACTAACTCAAGACACAACCTAATCCTACAGATTGTGTCCTGCCTCATTAACATAACTGCTTCCAATTTTGCCTCATTAGCATTATAGAGGTTAGGATTTACAATACATAGGAAAATCACATCAGATAACAAAATGGAGGACAACCACACAATATTGGAAATCATGGCCTAGCCAAGTTGGCACACATTTTAGGGGGATACGATTTAATCCGTAACAGCTACCATTACTGAACATTTTGATCAAAGATTCTATAGAAGAATCCTGATCAAAAGGAGGAAAAATGCAGAATGGAATTTAAAATTCCCACGGACTCCAGACTTTCTGGAGCTATGGAAGCTGGATGAACCCCTGAAACTACTGCTCTGAGATAATCTTTAAACCTTAAACCAAAAATATCCCCGACTTCTTTTTTTTGCTTTAATTTTTTATTGTTGAGGTTTACATTTCAAGTTAGTCTCCCATACAAAAATTTATACATACATTGTTATGTGACCCTAACTGCTCTCCCTTTATTGTGACAGCACACTCCTCCTTTCTACCAGATTCCCCATGTCCATTCAACAAGCTCCTAACCCTCTCTGCCTTCCCATCTCACCTCTGGACAGAAACTGCCCGTTTAGTATCTTGTATCTACTTGAGCTAAGAGGCACACTGCTCACGAGTATCACCTTATGTCCCACTGTCCAGTCCAATCCCTGTCTGAAGAGCTGGCCTCAGAAACTGTTTTAGTTCTGGGCTGAAAGAGAATCGGGGACCGTGCTTTCCAGGGTTCCTCCAGTCTCAGTCAGACCATTAAGTCTGGTCTTCTTACTAGAATTTGAGTTCTGCACCCCACCTTTCTCCTGCTCCGTCAGGGACTCTGTTGTGTTCCCTGTCAGAGCGATCACTGGTGGTAGACAGGAACCATCTAGCTCTTCTGTTCTCAGGCTGATTAAGTCTCTGGTTTATGTGGCCCTTTCTGCCCTGACATCTTCTTAAAATCAAACAATAGTTTAGCTTAATGAGTAACAAAAAGCCCTGAGCATTATGCTCTTTTAAGAACTATCTATATTGGAATCAAAGTGTCAATAGCATCTCTAAAGATTAGATAGGAACCTTAGGGGGCAGCGAGTTTATGTTAATGGAGAAGAGGAACAACTCAGAAAAGGAGGGTGAGAATAGTTGCACAACTTCAACAACATAATCAATGTCACTGAATTGTACGTGTAGAAACAGTTGAATTGGTGTATGTTTTGCTGTGTATATTCTCAACAACAAAATTAAATAAATAAAAATAAATAAATCTAAAAAAAAGAAGCATGGGTCAAGATTTTAATATCAAGAAAGACAGAATCCAGGTCAAAAGCACTGAACAAGACAGACGGAGGCATCTTTTTTTACAGTGATAAAAGATGTAATTCATAATGAGGACAGCACAGTTATAAATCTCTATGCACACAGTTACTAACATTAATCAAGCAAAACCTACTGGAGATATAAGGATAAACAGAAAGATTTTATCTCCCTTATCTCAGGACAGGACAGATTATAGAATGTAAGCAAAGACATGAAGACTTAAACAGCAATTAATAAAGTATATCAAGTATATATACATATATATACACTGTATTCTGTCCTCCGAAAAGAGAGAGCAAATCTTCTTTGCATGAAAACAGTATAAAAAAAATTAAAAAATTAAAAAAACCTGACCACATATTAAAGCACAACAAATATTAATAAATTCCAAAAAGGAGAAATAACTTAAATTATATTCCTTAATTACCATACAGTTAACCTAAAAACTGATAATAACAGCAGAAAATAAAAAGCTCTTACCAACCGGAAGTGTTAAAACTCTTCATAAACAACTCTTGGGTCAAAAATGAAACAAAACTAAAAAAATCTGTAAAATGTGATAATGAGAACAACGAATATTCAGAACCTATGTATTACAGCTAGAAACAGTGCTCAGAGAAAAAATATAGACTTGAATGCTTGTATTAACAAAAAATTGAAATAAATGAATTGCTTAGAAAGAGCAATAAAATAAAGCTAAGGAAAGTAGACGAAAGATATTAAAGCTAAAAGCAGAACTTTTAACACCTCGCCCAAAACAAAACAGAAAAACAGCATTAGTAAATACATTCAAGAAATGCCTCTTAGAAAGAACGACAAAGAATTCAAGCACACACCATTAGCTAACCTAAACAAGGAAGATGCATAGCACAGAAGCACACAAAATAAGAGTGAAATTCATTAAAAAAAAAAGTGAAACAGAATAAATTAAAAGAATCATTAAAGGGCAATTTAAAACCTGATGATACAAAATATAGTCTAGAAAAAATAATTTACAAAAATTGACATTAGAAGAAACAGAAAATCTAAACAAACTGATTTCCTTTTAAAAAGCAAAAGGCAAAAGTTATAAAAGTACTATTCCTCTAAACAAACAAACAAAACACAAAAGCCACAACCTTAGATGCTTTCACAGGGGAATTCTACCAGTCTTAAAAAAAAGAAAAATTCAATACTATTTAAACAGTTTCACACAGGGGTGGGAGGATGGAGAATACGATATACTCGCATACTTGAGAAATAATATAGGTACAAAGCTGTGTATTAGTAGCATCTATGTGATAACAAAAGATTTAAAAACAATCTAAATTTCCATCAATAGGTATCTGTTAAACAATGTACCTTACACCCATAAAATGGGGGGAGGAAGCTTTTATACCTAGCATGGAAAGACCTCTGAAATAATTTTTGAAGAAAAAAAGCAAGGAGAACAATGCATGCAGAATGCTACCAGTTGTCCTTTTTGAAAAAAGGGGAAAAAATATGTATTTGGTTTTGCTTATATATGCATCAAATATCACTTGAAAGCTAAATAAGAAACTAGTAACAGTGGGTACCTATGGAAAAGAAACTGGTTCAACGAGGGACAAGGATGGAAGAGAAACTTTTCACTTCATACCCTTCTATATTTTTAGATTTCTGAACAACTGAAATATACTACTTATTCAAAAAATAAAATTTTTAATTTTCTCTATTAAAAAAAGAGAAAGAAAAGAATGGATTACAGGCCTTACATAAGCGATGCTCTTCAATTCCCTGGACTTGAACCCGGAGGCTAGGGGACCAGGGTGTTTAGCTTGTTTAGGTTAGCTAATGGTGTGTGCTTGAATTCTTTCTCCTGCCACCTTATGGAACCTGGCAAGAAGGCAAATATAAAGAGGAGAACAGACATGACCCAAGAGACAAAGAAGAGCCCCTAAGTCCCATGTCTGATTCCAGGCTACCTTCAAAATTTTCATTCACAAGAGCCAATAAATTCATTTTTGACCTAAAAAATTTCAATAGTAACGCACTACGAAGTGTGGAGTTTTCAAAAAGAAAAAGGATTCTTTTGCTGTCCATAGACGGAAGTGGCCACAATCATAGAGTTTCTTAGAAAGATGGCAATCACTGCTTACGTCCACGTGGCCACCGTGAAGCAAGGCAAGGAAGACTCCCCATTTGATGTTTAGCTGGTAAGTCTACTTCAGCCCAAACCAAAAAGTGAGACAGAGCACATGTTAGAGATTTGGAGACTAGAGGATGCCCATCCCCCCCACCCCCCACCAAACAGAGGTGAAAGGACCTCAGCCAAGTTACCACTGGGGACCAGAAACTAAAAGCAGATTTAGGACCAGGGCCCCTACAGGGTTACAGAGCACTGAGGTAGGAAACACACCAGGTCCTACCTCCAGAAGAAAGGTGTGTTGGGAGACAATGCAATGCCTAAAACCCAGAAAACAACCGAGGGGAGCACCCCTGGGATCTGGGCCACTCAAAGACCACAGAAAGATGGGAGGTACTGTCCTATTAAGAAATCTGTACTAAGTAAACCCATACCTAAACTTCTGGTTTTACTTTTCCCTTGTTTTATAGTATTGGTTACTGTTTGTCATTTTTGTTTGTTGTTTTGTTTTGTACCAAAAAACTTCCCTCTTAGCAAACCTGACAGCGAAGTACTGTATCTGCAGTGAGGTCAGAAAAAATAAGAGCATCTGAGTGCTCAAATTTGGGAGACCAAAAACAAAACAAAAAAACCAAACCCACTGCCGTTGAGTAGATTCTCACTCATAGCGAACCTACTGGTCAGGGTAGAACTGCCCCAGAGGGTTTCCAAGGCTGTCAATCTCTATGGAAGCAGATGGCCACATGACTGCTTTAACCACTGTGCCACCAGGGCTCATTCCGGGAGACCAATGAAAAAGAAAAACTTGAACAGGGAGAGAATGCAGGCATAAAGCCCAGGACCTAGAGAAACCATTCATTTCTGCTAGAGTCATAACCTGCCAGTTCTTCTTCCCTGTTCCTGGGAATCTTCTACAAAGATACAATTCTTCTGTAGCCGTAGTTTAAAATCTCCATCCTTTCTTAATCTCTCAACCTACTGGGGTTTTGCTGGTCTTTTTACCACCCTTCTACACATACCATACCCTTAGCCCTGTGTACATTTTCTTGTTTAACAAGTGGGTCGAGACTCATCTCCTCAAGGAACTTTCCCAGATGATTAACCACAGGCTAAGATTGCCTGTATATTCTACTGGACACACAGGACTGTGGTTTGCAAGGCAATACCTTTAGAAATAAAGTTACTTTGTTTTAAGCACACATGCTTTTTATCAGAAATTTTAGTGCCAGAGGTAGAAATACAAACTGTAATATGCATTACAGGGGAAATAAGATTTCAGGAAATATTAACCCAAATAATGTCAACTGTGCTGTAAAACATTCTCCTTTTGAAGTCCAGAGCAGAGGTGAAGAAAGGGAATGGTTGTTTCCCTGGGTATTTTCCTGAGAGACCATTTAACATGGTGGTGTATAACTCAGAGCCTTGGGATCAAATACCAGTCTGCCACTTATTAGTTCTTTAACCCTAAACAAGCTACCTAAAATCTCTGTGCCTCAGTTTCCTTCTCTATAAAATCTATGTTAAAATAATAGTTTCTCACTCGCAGGGCGGTTCTGAGGACTAAATATAAATAAAAGTAAAGCTCTTAGAACAGTATCTAAAACATAGTGTCAGCTATTGATATCATTATTAACATTATTATCACTATTTAAGAATGAAAGATAGGGGTAGTCATGTGCTCAAAGGAGAAGGAAAAGAAGGAAGAAAGCTTTAGAAAAGACCTAATTGGACAGGGCAGGCATAAAGTAAAGGTGTCAGCAATAAGGAACATTCTCAGTAGCTACCAAAATTTGGTATCTAATAGCACCTTCTTCACTCCAGGGGAAGAGAAGATGAAGGCCAGGAGAAGCTGCTAATGGGTGACTTCAGAAACCACTGCTCGCCCATCTCTCCACCCACCAAATACTACCTCACCTATTACTGACACTTGGAATCTTTTAAGTAGGCAAAAGCCTTTCATTTCGTAAGTAGAAATAAAAGACTTAAATGAACAGCAGTCTCCAAATACCTGAAAACAAAAGGTACAGAAATGCTTACCTATACTAACATTATTTTAAACATAAGAAAAATTAACAACAAAGGCTGTTAAACTCTAAAATCGATTACTTCAGAATGTACTGATTGTGCAGTAGTATTTCCTGAAAGGTTCCACAGTTCCACTTGCTCAGTTTCACACACAAACAGTCATCTATTCTATACTCATCTCCAATTGGGTCTATTAGGGAGAAGTTAGCATCGTAGGTTTCTAGAGCTCCTATCCTACCCATGGTTCTAAAATGTGGTAAATAACTTGAAACCAAAAAAAAAAAAAAAGAAAAAAAACTATTTTAAATGACAGCTTAAAAAAATCAACGTCTAAAATATTCACTGTAGGCAGATAAAGATTTAGGTCACTTTTCAAAGCCAAATTCAAAATAAAGCCTTTGGCGCCAACATAATTCAATGTGGCTAGAACGGTCTTTTCAAGAAGCAAAAACAATTGGATATCTGTTTGGAGAAAAATGAACCTCAACCCCTACCCATACCATGCCCAAAAATTAATTCAAAATAAGTAACAGACCTAAAAAGTAAAAGCTAAACTATAAACTTCCAGAAGAAAACATAGGAGCAAATCTTCACGATCTTGGCACAGGCAAAGATTTCTTTCTTAGGACGCGAAAAGTATTAACCACGGGGAAAAAAAAAAACTGATGAATCAGACTTCATCAAAATTAAAATCTTCCGTTCTTCTGTTCATGCTGAAGAAAATGAAAAGGCAAATAACAGACTAGGAGAAAAATATTCACAATACGTACTATATATATATACGCATGTGTATATACATATATATGTCTAGCAAAAGATTATTATTCAGAATGTATAAAGAATTCTTACAGTTTAATAATAAGACAAACAACCTGATTTTTTAAATGAGCTAAAGAAAATAAACAAATGGTCAATGAGCACATGAAAAAATGTTCAGCATCATTGATCATCAAGAAAATACAAATTAAAACTTTGATGAGATATCACTTCACACCTTCTAGAATGGCAGAAATTAAAAAGATTGGCAATACCAAGGGTTGGAAAGGAAATAGAGCAACTACAACTCTCAGACATTGCTGGTGGGAGTGGAAAATTATAGAGCTACTTTGAAAAATAGTCGTTTCTTATAAAGTTAAACATATACTTATCTCTATGACTCAGAAATTCCACTCCTAAGTATTTACCCAAAAGAAATGAAAACATATGTCCATAAAAAAATTAGTAGACTGTGCATAGCAGCTTTACTGGAAAAAGACAAAAACTGGAAACAACTCAAATGTTCGGTAGGTGAATGTATAAACAACTTTTGGTTTATCTTCATACAATTCAATAATACTAAACAAAAACAAGGAACAAACTGCTGATACAACAACATGGATGATCTCACAGGTGCCATGCTGAGCAAAAGGAGCTGGACACAAAAACATACATACTGTAATGATTCCATTTACCTTAGTCATCTAGCACTGCTATAATAGAAATACAAGTGGATGGCTTTAACAAAGAGAAATTTATCTTCTCACAGTCTAGGGGGCTAGAAGTCCAAATTCAGGGCATCAGCTCCAGGGCAAGGCTTTCTCTCTCTGTTGGCTCTGGAGGAAGGTCCTTCTCATCAATATTCCCCTAGACTAGGAGCTTCTCCGCGCAGGAACCCCAGGTCCAAAGGATGCATTCTGTTCCCAGCGCTGCTTTCTTGGTGGTATGAGTCCTCTGTCTCTCTGCTCGCTTCTCTTTTACATCTCAAAAGAGATTCGCTCAAGACACAATCCAATCTTGTAGACTGAGTCCTGCCTCATTAATACAACTGCTGCCTATCCCACCTCATTAATATCACAGAGGTAGGATTCACAACACATAGGAAAATCACATCAGGTGACAAAGTGGGGGACAATCACACAATACTGGTAATCATGGCCTAGCCAAACTGATACACATATCTGGGGGGACACAATTCAACTCATGACACCATTTATATGATATTCTAAAACAGTGTAAGCTGTTCTACAGTAACAGAAACCAGATTAGTAGTCACTTGAAGTGTGAGGTGAAGATGGGGAGAAAATGGCTGCAAAGAGGCACAAGGGAACTTTCTAGGAAGATGGAAATGTTCTATTTCTTAACTGAGGTGGTTGGTACATCAATGCATATAATACTAGTGTGTACATTTGTCAAAACTGATTGATCCATAAACTTAAAATGTGGAAATTTTATTTCATGTATATAATTTTATTGCATGTATATTGCATGTGTATATGCAGGTATATAATTTTACACCTGAATAAGGTTGATTAAAAATAAAGCTTTTGATACATGCCATAAATAATTTACCACTCAAAATTTTCTACTAAAAAATCTAAACAACAAAACTAACAAATTACTGTTCAAATTTGTATCATTTTGGAATAAGACACTGGTTCCAGTATTTATGCAGCAAAAAGCAATGGTGAGGACGAATAGATTTCATTTTAAAGAAAACTATTTAAACATCAAAAAGTACGTTCTGTATGTATATGCTGAGATGATAACAGTTTAAATTTCATGTTATTATATTACCAATTATAATATAATAATGTGAAATTTTAACTATTATATTATAATTAATAACATAGTATTATTAATTATATATGATACAATCATCCTAACACATGGTAAATTTTTAAAAATAATTTATGGTTCCAGTGATTCACAAGAATTTTTTCAATAACAACAAAAAAAAAAATTCCGTGAAATCATTACCTGACATTATATTTGCCTTTGAGAAAAAACAAACGAAATCATACTTTTCTGAGAACTCCATAGTCTTAGATAACACAACGTTAAAACAGCTATCAACATTAAAACAGTTTCAGATCAGTGGAAATTCTTCTCATGTATGATCAAAAGCATTTCCTCAATAATAAACACAAAATCAAGACTATTTCACTCAGATCAGATACCTTTTGAATCCACAAGTTCATTAACAAGCTCATGCATATCTCAGACAACCTAAGATAACTAATCTTCCTACACTAGTGTTTCTCTATAAATACTAACTCTAACATTATCCCAAGAAAAAACTGCTTAAAATCAACAGACTATCTGGATTCATGGTATAGTAAATAAAAAAATTATACACAAATAACACATCAGCTAAATGGTGTTTCTTTCCAACTGAAGTTAACAAACCTTTACTGTGCAAGTACTACAAAAGGGTGAAACAAAAATAAAAAAAGATCCTTGCCCTTTGTTATGGATTGAATTGTGGTCCCCAAAAAGTTATGACAAAGTCCTAATACCTGTTGCATGTGAACATGATCTTGTTTGGAAATAGGATCTTTAAAGATGTTATCAGTTAACATTAGGTCATACTGGAGTGGCGTAGTCCTAATCCAATCTGAGTAGCTCTTTATAAAAGAAAAAAGGCAGAGGAAAAACGGCCATGTGAAGATGCATCTACGTGCCAAGGAACACCTGGGGCTACCAGAAGCTGAGAAAGACCACGAAGAGTCTTCTGCTACAGCCTCTGGTGAAACATACCCTGCCAACACTCTGACTTTAGACTACTATCCTCCAACCGTGAGACAATGAATTTGTTATTTAAAGCCACCCACTTTGTGGTTTTTCCTTTCGAAAGCCCTAGGAACTAATACATTCTACTAAAAGGTTCAAAATTTATTGACAGGGGCAGGCTTATAAACAAATCATTAAAAAATCAAGCAGATTAAGAAGAGTGCTGCAAGAGCATCTGCCAATGGCCACCACGGCCAATTTCAATCTACCAACGCTTTAACAATCTCCTTATAAAATTCCTATAAATTTAACAATCAACTCTCACGAGCTACTACAAACCAACTTGAACACAGACCAGAAAATCAGAATCTCTAGGGGCACCTGTATTTTTTCAATATCCCCAGGTGATTCCAACGTATAGCCAAGGTTAGAATCACAGCTAGAAAGTGTAGGGTAGCTACAGCAAATAATGTGACCGTTGTTATTAGGTGCCATATACACTATTTTAAAAGATAGATATGGGGAAAATACATTGCACAACATGAGAATAGCTTAAGAATGGTAGAAAAATAAATGAATGAATGAATAATATTTATTGAGCACTTACTATGTTCCAGGCAATATTCTAAACTCATTACATGTATTAACTAATTTAATCCTGACTACAACCCTATGAAATACTTACTATTATTATACACTTATTTTTGGATAAAGAAACTGAGTCACAGAGAGGTTAAAAAACCTTTCCAAGATCCACAGCTAGTGAATGTGGAAGCTAGGATGCAAAGAAAGACTGTCTGGTCCCAGGCTGTGTACTCACACCACTATTCTATGCTATCACTCACTGTATAAGACTTGCTTAGAACATGGCATTTAGTATGGTATAGCTAGAGCCCAGAGAGAGGGCAAGGAACCAGGCAGGTGAAAGTGCACCATACTTCTGGCCTGAGGTATATGTTACCTTACACAAGCAACGGATTAGAAAAATCAAACTTTTGTAAAATGGATCATTTTAACTTTTTCATATAACTTGCTATTTAAATGCACCAAATTAAATTAGAATTTGAAAATACCTAAAAGTCTGAGAGTGAAAATCTCTCTATAAAACAAAATCCCCACCTCCTTACTTAAAAAGAAACTAGCTGCCATCGAGTTAATTCTGACTCATGGCAACCTCATGTGTGTCAGAGTAGAACTGTGCTCCACAAGGTTTTCAATATCATTGGTTTTTCGGAAGCAGATTACCAGGCCTTTTATCTGAGGTGCCTCTGGGTGGACTTGAACCTCAAACCTTTCAGTTAACAGCTGAGTGCCCTTACCCTGTGTCTAAATCCTGATTTGTATATATTGGGAACTGCTTACCAGGCAAAAAGTACCTCTAATCACTCAGGAGAGACAGCATGGCCTAGAGCCTCTGAGGGTGAAACCAGGGAAATTATACACATTCCTTAAACCACAAAGATAATTTTGGAAGATGAAGCTGTACTCACTAAGCACCTGGAGTAGAGGCAGCACGAAAGGGTAAAATAAAAGCACTACTTTTCCACTTCTGAGGCTACAATAAAGACACCCATGAACACTTCGCATCACCATGTGACCCTGTACACGTGACCACTGAATTCCAGGGTTGTTTCCTGCATTTAGGAAATCCTCAATGCATTTAACTCTGCAATTCTACTTTTAAAAAATCATCCTTCATATCCATATGTTTGCAGAGCACTATAATCTATCAGCACTTGGAGAAATGTGCTATTTTAGTATATAGCATAATGGCAAGAGTGAATAAAAGGCACATCCCTAAAGTAAGATCTCTGCATTGTTAGTACACAGGGAAAGATGAAGTGGAAAGAAAAACGCAAGCAGGAAGCAGGATAGAAGCTTCCCTCCTCCTAGAAGCAGAAGTTTTCAATGTACACAGACCTGGGAATGAACTAAGCAAGCCCCTTCCTCTGCAACTCCAAGAAAATGAATGTGGTGAGAGGCCCAGCTGTGTGTCTCTCTATAGGACTAAGTAGGTAGAGGGAGGCAGAATATGACAATCAACCTACAGGCCAGGCTATTCCCACTGTTCTCTGAAAGGCAGAAGAAATGAGATTTTATTCAGTATGGGTGGGCAATCTCTTGTCTTACTCAATTTAATCACCCACAAATAAACTTGGTGATATCTGGGGGCGGATAGTTAAGAATTACATAAAAGACTGCAAAATATACTTACCTATAAGGTAATTCATACCTACACACCACCCAGATTTAGTAACTAGAAATTGCTCAGACTTAAAAAAGACAGTAATCACTTTATCACATACTTCCAAATCGTCCAGGATTTCAGTCAAAACCACAACTAACATTTACATTCTTATTTGCAAAAGTTTAAAAGTATTAAACACCTGTCACTCTTCAGCTAGTTTGAAAAACGAGGCAGAAGAAACTGGGCACACAAGGAAGATAGGCAGTGGTCCGATTCAAGTACAGCAAGTAGCTACCTACGGACAAAATGTTCCCTAAAGCCTCGACCCACATTAAGAAGTGCATTTTACATCATTATCCATTACCCACATATATTGATAGTGTATTAGTTTTCTATTGCTGCTGTAACAAATTAGTGGCTTAAAACAACACATATTATATTATCTTACATTTCTGAGGTCAGAGGTCCAACAGGGTCTCACTGAGCTAAAATCAAGGTGTGGGCAGGGCTGAGTTCCTTCTGGAGGCTCTCACATCACATCACATCACTCTGACCTTCTCTTCTGGCTCCCTCTTCCGCATTTAAAGGAGTCCTGTGATTCCACTTGGCTCACCTGGATAATCCAGGTAATCTTCCTATTTTAAGGTCAGCTGATTAACAGCCTTAATTCAAACTGCAATCTCGATTCCCCTTTGCCATGTAACCTAACATATTCACAGGTTCCAGGGATTGGATACCTTTAGGGGCAATTATTCTGCCTAGCATATATAAACAGATAATGCTACTTCACCTGTGCCTATCTTCTCATTTATAAAATGGGCATAATAATAGTAATTACCTCAAATGGTTGTTGAGAAGATTATATAAATTAATATAAGTAATGGTCATAGGGTCACTGTGAGTCTAAATCGACTTGACGGCAACGGGTTTGGTTTGGTTTGGAATGGTCATAGAATGTAACTGGTACATTCTAAGCTTATTTAAAAAGCTTCTGTCACATTTAGAAATGTATTTTCCCTAATGACTAAGTCATCTAGTGCTGCTATAAAAGAAATACCACAAGTGGATGGCTTTAACAAAGAGAAATTTCCTTCTTCACAGCAAAGTAGGCTAAAGTACAAATTCAGAGCGTCAGCTCCAGGGGAAGGCTTTCTCTCTCTGTCAGCCTTCTCATCAATGTTCCTTTGGACTAGGAGCTTCTCTGTGCAGGGACCCTGGGTCCAAAGGACACACTCTGCTCCTGGCACCGCTTTCTTGGTGATATGAGGTCCCCCTGTCTCTCTGCTCACCTCTCTCTTTTATATCTCAAGGGATTGCCTCAGGACACAATCCAATGGTAGACTGAGTCCTGCCTTACTAACACAACTGCCACCCATCCCTCATTAACATCACAGAGGCAGGATTTACAACATATAAGAAAATCACACAATACCAGGAATCATGGCCCAGCCAAATTAACACACACATTTTGAGGGGGGACATAATTCAATCCATGATATTCCACCCTTTGGCCCCCACAAAATCACATCTTTGTACCATGGAAAACATATTCACCAGAAGTCTTAACTCCAAGTCCAAAATCCAAAAATTCCTCTTCATCTGTGCAACCTACAATACAGGTTGTCTGCTTCCAGAAGTACAATGGCAGAACAGGCACAAGCTAGACATTTCCATTACAGATGAGAGAAACTGGAGGGAAAGAAGGGATAACAGGCACCAAGCAAGCCAGCGAACACATTACATTAGCCCTCAAGGCTTTGAAAATAAGTCTTCTGTCCTCTGAGACAATTTACACAATGGCCCTGCCCTCCAGACTCAAGGTATTCGCCACACTCTACAGATTCTGAGTGGAGGCCCCTCAGCCCCTGGGCTTCAGCTCCGCCTTCCAGGCCCAATGGGACAGCAACTCTGCTCCCTCAGCTTTAAGCGCACCATTCTCCCAGTCCATCTGAGTGGCGACTTCACCCTTAGAAGCACCATAGGCCACACCTCCACCCTTTGAAACCCGAGGTCATGGCTATACCTTATGAGACTGAGGCAGCTCTGCTTCTTGTGTCCCTTGTCTCTTCAGCTTGTTTCCTGGTTTCTTAGCCTCTCTGCTCCTTGGGCCTCAAGCCCACATCTGCACTGCTGGTGCAAGTGTTCCAAAGCTATGTAGCTCCACCCATAAGTGCCCAGAAGCACCCTACTCCACCAGGAAGCCCCCTGCATACAGGCACTCAGCTCCCTCACTCCATGGGTCGGCTCCAGCGCCATCTGGCACTGGTCTCCTGGTTCTGTTGCTGACAGTTCTCTGCTGTTGCCACTTCTCTACCGATGCAGGTTCTCTGCTGCTGTTGGTCCTCTGCTGCCGCTGCTCCTCTATCCATTCACAATTTTAAAACCGCTTCCACATTTTAGGTATCTGTTAGAGCAGCACCCCACTCTCTCGGTACCAAATTCTGTCTTAGTCATCTAGTGCTGCTATAACAAAAATACCACAAATGGATGGCTTTAACAAAGAGAAATTTATTTCTTCACAGTAAAGTAGGCTACAAGTTCAAATTCAGGGCGTCAGCTCCAGGGGAAGGCTTTCTCTCTCTGTCAGCCTTCTCATCAATGTTTCCTCAGACCAGGAGCTTCTCCGTGCAGGGACTCTGGGCCCAAAGGAGACACTCTGCTTCTGGCACTGCTTTCTTGGTAGTATGAGGTCCCCCTGTTTCTCTGCTGACTTCTCTCTTTTATATCTCAAGAGATTGCCTCAGGACACAATCCAGTCTTGTAGACTGAGTCCTGCCTCACTAACACAACTGCCACCCATCCTCCCATATTAACATCATAGAGGCAGGATTTACAACATATAAGAAAATCATACAATACCAAGAATCATGGCCCAGCCAAACTGACACATTTTTGGGGGGACATAATTCAATCCATGATACCTAACATCTGTCCAGTCAAGTGTTACCTACCCATCCAGGCCCATCTCTTGTATGAAGCTGCCCTACATTCTCTAAAACTGAGCTGTCTAACTCAGTACCTACTAAGCACATGCGACTACTGAGCACTTGAAATGCGGACAGTCAGAATCGAGATATGCTGTAAGTGTAAACTCATACTCATAGCAACTCTATACGACAGAGTAGAACGGCCCCATAGGGTTTCTTAGGCTGTAATTCTTTACGGAAGCAGGCTGCCACATCTTTCTCCTGAGAAGCAGCTGGTAGGTTCAAACCACTGACCTTTGGTTGGCAGCCGAGAGCTTTAACCACTGCATCACCAAGGCCATACGGTCACTATGAGTCAATCAACTCAATGGCACTCAGTTTGGTGTTTTTGGGTTTCGTACACGTAAAATACATGCTTAGCGTGAAAACAATATAAACTATCTTAACAATTTTTTATACTGACAGCATGTTAAAATATTTTAGATCGGCTGGGTTAAATAAAATATTTTATTAAAATTAATTTCACCTGTTTCATTTTATTTTTTTTAAATGTGGCTACTAAAAATTTTTAAATTACGTATGCGGTTCACATTTGTGGATCCCATATTACTACTGAGCAACACTGCTCTAGACAGAATTATCGTCTCCCTCCAATATACTCTTTTATTACTCAGTCTGCTTCCCTCATCATAGCACTTCCTCAATCTGCTTTGTGCTGGAGAGGTCTGTGTATGTACTGACTCTCCAGATAGATTGGGGCCCCTTAATGGGAAAGGGTCACCCTTTGAATTTCAATAATATCCATGGTAATTATACAATAAATGTTTGTGAAACTGAATTGAAAGGGAAACATTATTCAGCTAATGTATGATTTGTATACATTGTTTATTGTTAATAGGAATGCACAGCAGTCAATTTGTTGCTCTTTGAAGCAATCAGGATTACCCTATACAGCAAATGAGAAAAAAACAGTTTCATTAAGCAATAATTATATCTTCTACTTTATTCTATTTCATTTTTTAAAGTGTTAATTGTAACTTATAAAACTGATTTAATAATGCCCTAATAAGTTGTGACCCCAAAAAGCACTGCCTTGAATCATCTTAGGTGAAGGAAAGGACAGCACACACTACAGGGGAAGCCAGCACAACTGGACTAAACCAAAGCTAAGAAGTTTCCCTAATACAATCAAACACTTTGAGAGACAGAGTAGCAGGGATGCGGGGTCTGGGGACCATGCTTTCAGGGGACATCTAGGTCAATTGGCATAACAAAGCTTATTAAGAAAATGTTCTGCATCATACTTTGACCAAGTGGCCATCTAAGATGCATCAATTGGTCCCAACCACTTGGAGTAAAGGAGAAGGAAGAACACCAAAGACACAAGGAAAGTATTGGCCTAAGAGACAGAATGGGCCACATAAACCAGAGACTTCATCAGCCTGAGACCAGAAGAACTAGATGGTGCCCAGCTACCACCAATGAACATCCTGACAGGGAACACAACAGAGGGTCCCTGATGGAGCAGTACAACGATGGGATCCAGAACTCAAATTCTAGTAAAAAGACCAGACTTAATGGTCTGACTGAGACTGGAGGTGCCCTGGAAAGCATGGCCCCTGGTCTCTCTATCACCCCAGAACGAAAACAATTTCCAAGGCCAACTCTTCAGACAGGGATTGGACTGGACTGTGGGACATAAAGTGATACCTGTGAAGGATGTGCCTCTTAGTCAAGTAGATACAAGAGACCAAAGGGGCGGCTTCTGTCCAGAGGTGAGATGGGAACGCAGAGAGAGTTGGGAGCTGGTTGAATGTTCATGGAATCAGGGGCGGAGGGGAAGAGTGTGCTGTCGCAGAATGGGGTGAGTGGTTGGGGTCTCCTAACAATGTACGTAAAAAAAAAAAAAATTCTGTATGGGAGACTAACTTGAAATGTAAACTTCATTTAATTACAACAATTAAAAAAAAAATCCTGTAAAATAAAAAAAAAAAAAGCACTGCCTTGAGGGAACATATGCATGTCCTTCAGGCTGTACCACAATCCACTGTAAAGATGCCATTTGAGGAGGTGGAGCCAACATGGCACTACACACAGAAGTACCACGCCATCCCTCCCCAGCAAAGACCCAAAAAACTAAGTAAAACAGAGAGAAACGTCAATCCTGGAACCCTAAGAGTCAAATGAAGAGATAAAGAACTCAGCCAAGCACCACATGGCATGAGAAGCTGACCGAGAACAGAAAGTGAGGAGAGGTATGTGCAAATGCAAAGGTGCCCTATCAGCTAACACAGCACAGATCAACCATCTTGGACTCATGTCAGAGATCGGTGGACAGGGAGTACGGGAAAGCAGCTTCACAGAGCCCCCAGCAAGAGACAGAGCACTCGGTAACCAGCGATATAAGCTTCCCCACCCCTCACCATTCTTCCCTGCCACTCAGCTTCCTGTGATTCCCACCAGCCACAGTCTACTGGTGGGGAGGCACGGGCTTCAGCCTTATGCCGCTTGCATAAACCGCACCCACACTAGTCGGCACAGTGAGTGCCATTTGTTTGTTGCTGATATTTTTCTTTTCCGCTTCTTTTGGCTTCTTCCGTGCCTCTCACCACTCCCCCCTCCTTTCTCTTGAACACCTGGCTCTGTGTGCCATCTTTGCTTCTTCTTGAAAGGCTGTAAAGTGTCTCTCGACTAGGGAACTGCTTCCCCAGCCTAAGCCGCCAGTCTGGTGGGATCCCTGGGGCTTTTTTATTTTATTTTGTTCTCTGTTGTTTATTTTCTTTTTCTTTTCATGGCTTGTGAGCCCCTGCTAGACAGGCTGTACTATGCAGCTTAGGAG
The DNA here is from genome assembly GCA_030035585.1 of Dugong dugon. Taxonomy (NCBI): domain Eukaryota; kingdom Metazoa; phylum Chordata; class Mammalia; order Sirenia; family Dugongidae; genus Dugong; species Dugong dugon. Next base: position 85,359,674 of record CM057460.1, on the reverse strand, counting down.
CCACTTCCCCAGTCTGCACAGCCATGCCAGTGGGATCCCTGGGGGCACTTTTTTTTTTTTTTTTTTCCTTTCTGTCCTTCATTTCTCAGTTTCTCATCTCTCTATACTTCTTTTCCTATGTCCTAAATACCTGGTGCTGTGTAACATCTCTACCTCTTCTAGCCAGGCTGTACTGCGCAGCCTGGGAGCCACTTCTCCAGTCTTCACAGCTGCACCAATGGGATCTCTGGGGCTCTGCTTTTCTTTTCTTTCTGTTTTTTTTTTTTCTAATTCTTATCTATTTATTTTTCTTTCTTTTTTCCTTTTTATTTTTCTCCATTTCTCGATTTCTCATCTCTCCACTCCACTGGTAAGCTACTCTAGCACTTTTTTTTTTGTTTGTTTTTGGCTCCTGTTTCTCTCTCCTCTCTTTCCTCTTTCCCATTTCCATCTTAGATCCACATATCACAAACTCCCTCCTCCTTCATGCCTAAATGCACTGTGCGCTGAACATCATACCCCCGAGGAGCACAAGCACAGCGTACCAGAACCTGACCTGCACTGATTCCCAGCCCACTCTACTGGCTCTAGTATGTGCCACAAACAACCCATCCTAGCGAGCTCTCCCTTCAGCTGAAACTGCTCTGCTGCACCATAGCTGAGCGACTGGCCCAGCCTATTGGAAAAGGAGGTGAAAAGTATAGTGCCCACAGATGAGCAAACAACAAAGAACACACAGCCTGTCTGCTCAGACATAACCAAATAAAACAAAAAAGTCAGGCAAAACAAACAAATCTACAATCAACAAGTGAAGAAAATAACTACTTAATGTCCCAAAGACAGTAGACAATACCAAAACATATAAAAAAAAATGACAGGATGGTTCCAGTACTCGTCCAAAATAAAACACCAGATGACTTTCCAGTAGAAGAAAAGGCACTAGAACTACCTGATAGGAAACTCAAATCTCTAATATTCAGAGCTATCCAAGAGTTGAAGCAAAAAATAGACAAAAATGAGGAAAAAACAGACAAATTCATGTAAAATACAAACAAAAAATGGAATTCAGAAAAATAATACAGGAACAAAATGCCAAAATAAATTCACAACTAGAAATCATACAAAAACAATTAGAAATCCAAAAGATAAACAAGATTTCAGAAATGGACAGTGTCATAGAAGGGCTGAGGAGCAGGTCTGAAACGATGGAAGACAAGATCGGAGAAATCGAAGGCAAACACTTGGATACAACTCCGAGCAAAAATCAGAAAAAACAATGAAGAAACTCTGAGAATTGTGTGGGATAAAATCAAAAGCAAAAATGCGTGAGTGATCAAAGTTCCAGAACAGGGGGAGAAAATGGAAAACACAGAGAGGATCACTGAAGATTTGCTGACAGAAAACTTCCCTAATATTATTAAAGATAAAAAGCTGACCATCAAAGAAGCTCTAGTGCTGCTATAACAGAAATAACCGCAAGTGGATGGTTTTAACGAAGAGAAGTTTATGTCTTCACAGTAAAGTAGGCTAAAAGTCCAAAGTCAGGGCATCAGCTCCAGCGGAAGGCTTTCTCTCTCTGTCGGCCTTCTCATCAATGTCTCCCCAAACTAGGAGCTTCTTGGCACAGGGACCCCTGTCCAAAGGACGCACTCTGCTCCTGGCACTGCTTTCTTGATGGTATGAGGTCCCCGTCTCACTGCTCACTTCTGTCTTTTATATCTCAAGAGACTGCCTCAGGACACAATCCAGTCTTGTAGATCCAGTCCTGCCTTACTAACACAACTGCTGACCATCCTCCTTCATTAACATCATAGAGGCAGGATTTACAACATATAGGAAAATCACACAGTACCAGGAATCATGGCCCAGCCAAACTGATATACACCTTTTTGGGGGGACATAATTCAAACTAGGACACTTGGGGACCATTTAAACAAGCAAAATCACCAACAAAAATGTAAAGAATGTGGAACTAAACAGAACGCAAAAAGAACATTTGTCTACAGTATAAAAGCTGAAACAAGAAGTGTTGTATGTCTGACCTCAGCTGGGAACGTGCAAATCCAGCAATTCAAATCTTTGTCACTCTGCAAATGAGCAGGAAAGTACTGCAAGTATCGATTTGGGGTTACGAATAAAGAAGACCAGCAGTCTGCCCGCCATCTTGAACAAGCAAACGGCTGTGCCTGCCATCTTCTGTGATATAGGAACCCCCTGTCTTTAGGCTATCTCCTTATTTAGGTATGCTTCCTGTTTCTGGCCAAGTTAAGGAAAACAAAAGACTGGGGTCGCAGGACCAGCTGAAACTGGCAAGAACTAGATCTGGCCCACCTGACATGTGCAGAACCATTGGCCCTATCCTCTGGGTGACCCCGCAACTCTTCTCCCACTGGATGGAACCAAACTTTAGCAGCCCAAGATTGGGGGAAGGCTTTCAGAAGAGGGCTCTGAGCCTAAAATCCAGTTGAGAAACCTCCCCCTTTTTAGACTGCAAGCCCAGAAACGCGGAACTGCCCTGGGAACACCTTTTCAGGCCAGACCAATCAGCAAGCTGGCCTCACCTTGAGGCACTCCTGAAGACCCCAGACCTGATTTACTTCACCCATATAAACCCCTTGGGCTATTGTTCTGGGAGCCATCTTGGCGACACAAGTCCTAGTGTGCTCCTTTGCTTGGCCAACCAAATAAAGCATCTTTCGCTTTCCCCCATTTCGTGTCTCTATGGACACGCTGAGCCGACCTGGAACAGTTTGGTTACATAAATTTAAGCAAGGAAGTGAATTCGCAAATACAGAATCCATGAATAATGAGGATCAACTGTATATTAAGTCAAAATATATGTATTAAATCAAATACCAGACAGGTATTCTTAAAGGAGGGGAGAGGAAAGAGGAGTGAGAGAAAGAGGGAGGAAAAATGGGGAGAACAACAACATACCAAGACTTCAGAGACTTTTATTGTTCTAAGAATCAAGAGTTGGGCTAGTAGCTAAAAATAAGTCAGAAAAAGAAGATGGGAGGGGGAGGAAATTCCTGACCTGAAAACAAGAGATAAGAGAATAATCTTATAAATCTCCCAGCAAGCAGGGAGATGTGACAGGAAGGTGTCATTGAAAAGACTAATGGGTAAGTCTAAATTCACAAAGGTTTGGAGATAAGCAAACCCAAGAGAGGCTCTGAACCAGCTAGCCTCAAGTTTCTGACTTAAGGTAGATGGTGAAAGGAATCTCTCTTTGAACTATGAAGAGGGAGAGGAAAGAAAAAAATAGAAGCGATCCTGAGGCCAAATGGCTAACTGTATTAAGAGTTCAAAAGGAGATTTTTATATTTTATGTTGCTATAACCAAAAAACCAAACCCACTGCTGACTCACAGCGACCCCATAGGGTTTCCAAGGCTGTAAATCTCTACAGAAGCAGACTGCCACATCTTTCTCCCACAGAGCCGCTGGTGGTTTTGAACTGCCAACCTTTTGGTTAGCAGTCAATCACTTTTACCATTGTGCCACCAGGGCTCCTTATGCTGCTATAAAATTTTATCCTAATAATAATGGAAGGTAGACTTACCAGCATCAAACAGACCGGGGATCTAATGGGCTTTGCTACTTACTACCTAGGTAATCTTGTAACTCTGGGAGAGTTGTATATGTGTGCGTGTGTGCGAATGTACGTGAGGGGTGGGGGGGGAGGTGGGTTTTAACCCTTCAGTGCCTCTGTCCCCTCACTGTAAAATGAGGATAACTATACTTTCTTCAGAGAACTTTGTAAGGGTTTTGGAACCCTGAACAATGTGGCTGAAACATAGTGAATACTCATCTTACTTCCTTTTGTTTCCATCTCTGATTTTTCTTCCTTCCCCTTCAGCCCCCACCTTGTAATTCATACTGTTTCCCTTTGATTTCACCTAAAATAATAAGTACTATTTTGATATTTACTGTAAGTTTTTTAAAAGATGCTAATAATAAATAATTTAAAAGCATTACTCCTGAAAAATGACTAATTTTAAAAATTATTTTTGCATACTGATTATAAATAAGACACTGGGGGGGGGCATTTTTACAACATTAAAATTTACAACACAAACCTGTAAAAGAAACCATGAGGAACAACGTGCTCTAGTTAATTAGGAGACTTTATGTAATTAACTTCTCAACTCCAAATGAACAGGTGTATTTACAAAAATCAAGCAGGATTAGTAAAACAAATGCTGCACACCTCATACAATTGCTTCCAAGCTTCCTATTGAAGCAGCCTGGCCTCGCCTTGGGAGTTCTCTGTAGTAACTAGTAAGGTCATCCTTCTGACTCCTCAAATGCTGTTTCCTCCTATTCAATTGCTAGCAATAAACCTATTATATGTATACCCCACTATTTTTTTCAAGTAGATATATTCCTGAGGAGTTACACAAAGAAGCTCATTGTTAGGTAAACCCTATAGCAAATACTCTTGAAGAATACCTACCACCTGTTAATTTATTATTACTTTTTAATCTGGATTTTCATACATATGGGTTAAGCACATCCATTGTAAGTGACAGCCAGGTATACAAACAGCTATCAGTGTCAAAAAAAACTACTGAAAATACAACTGAATTTGCACCAGGGGAGCAAGTATCATTGTTGACTCATAAAAACAAAAACAAAACCCACTGCTGATGAGTCAATTCCAATTCATGGCAACCCTAAATGACGGAGTAGAACTGCCCCAGAGGATTCCCTAGGCTGTAATCATTATAGGAACAAATCACCAGGTCTTTCTCTGGAGGGTTAAAACCATCACCGACCTTTCAGTTAGCAGCCGATCACCTAGCCATTATAATTTTTTAAAATAAATAAATGTAAATCAGACATTTTAATACTAAGAACACTCCCTCTTCAAATGTTTTCTTAGACAAACATTTTACTACTGTGTATGAGATTTATTTCTCCTATTTAATTCATTACCAACTCTACTACCACAATTTTCTAATTCTGAATTTTCAAAATACTTAAATGAAATTGTCTATTAGAAATAATGAAATAGAATTACAAACAAGTCAACTTTACATTTATCATCTCCTCTAGAAATGAGTAATGAGGACAGGAATGAGGAATAAAAATGAAGGAGAAAGAGAAGAAGAAGAAAAGATTTCCTATGAGTACCACAACAGAAAAGGTGTAAACTGCCAGAGATGAATTTGGGACCTAGTTACCACTAACATCAATCTTTAAAATAGTCCTTGCCTGGAATAACTTAACCATGTAGATTTCATTAATATTTACTATAAGTGAATGTCCACAAAAATATCAGGATGCTTAAATGAACTAATTTAAAGTAACCTTTTTATTTTTAAAGAATAAAAACAATGAAAAGAAAATTACAGGAAATTAATATGATCTTCCCAAAAGAAGTAAATGAGCTGGTTATATCTAACCATTTAAAAATATGTTTTTCATCATATCCACCCACTGCCGTCGAGTCGATTCCAACTCACAGCAACCCTGTAAGACAGAGTAGAACTGCCCCATAGGGTTTCTGTGATGGTTAAGATTGTATGTCAACTTGGCTAGGCCACTGTTCTCCGTGTTTCAGCAGCTGTATAATGTTGTGATCACTTCCCTGTTGATATTTGATACATGATCACCCCCATGATGGAATCTGCTGAGTGGTACTGGTAGAGATGGGGGCCTGTGGCAGCTCACTGCCCCCTCAGTTTCATCTCTCTGCCTTCCACCAGTTACTTTCTGCTTGCTCACCTTGCCAAGGTTTCTGGCTTGTTCCCAGACTCAGCAGCTGCCTCTTGTTGTCTCATCTCTGGTTCTTGGGACTTGAGCTAGCAGCTTACCTGCTGATCTTAGAATTTGTCAATCTTCACAGCCTGCGAGCAAGAGTCTGGTTCCCTGACCTGCTGATCTTGGGTTCGCCAGCCCCTGCAGCTACGTGAATCAGGAGAAACCTTGCAGTCTTGTCTGCTGATCCTGGAATTCACTGACCTTCACAGCCTGTGAGTGGGAGCCCCTCTCCAACCTGCCAACCTTGGGTTCACGAGCTTCTGTGGCTCCATGAATTGGGAGAGCCCTCTACCCTAATCCACGGACTTGGGACGTCTTAGCCTCTACAATTCTGTAATCTGTTTCCTTGATATAAATCTCTCAATATATATACTTCTACGCTTTACTGGTTTTGCTTCTCTAGAGAACCCAGCCTAAGACAGTTTCCAAGGCTGTAAATCTTTACTGAAGCTGACTACCACATCTTTCTCCTGCAGAGAGGCTGGTGGGTTCAAACTGCCCACCTTTTGGTTCACAGCTGAGTGCTTTAACCACCGCACCGCCAGGGCTCCTTGTCATCGTATAAGTTATATTTAAGAATTTACAGCTACTATAATAATCCCCCTATGTTTATAAAGCCCCAGTTATTTTTCTTAAGAAAAAAAAAAAATAGGATACCCATTATTCTCTTATTTGAAGTCACTAATCTAATTATGTATTTATCAAACATTTATTAAGTACCTGCTAGAAAAGGCCATTATACTTGGTAAAGCAGAGGGTCAACGAAAAAAAGGAAGGCCATCAATGAGATGGAATGACACAGTGGCTGCAACAATAGGTTCAAACAGCAACAATTTTGAGGATGGTGCAGAACTGGGCAGTGTTTCCTTCTGTTGTACATAGGGTCACTATGAGTCAGAACTGATCTGACTGCACCTAACAACAACGTATGCTAGCTAAGGAGCTCTAGTGGCACAGTGGTTATGTGCTCAGCTGCTAACAGAAAGGTCAGTGGTTCAAACCCATCAGTCGCTCTATGGGAGAAAGATGTGGCAGTCAGCTTCTGTAAAGAGCATAGCCTTGGAAACCATATGGGGCAGTTCTACTCCATCCTATAGGGATGCTATGAGTCAGAATCAACTCGACAGCAACAGGTTTGGTTTTTGGTATAAGCTTCTTATTGCTGTTGTTGGTACATGTTGTTGGTATGTTCTAGCTGCTGTAACAGGCACTGGGGACACAAAAGATCGTTATGATACAGCTCCTGTCACTGGCCACCGCTTCTCGGTCTCTTTCACAGAAAACCCTTTATTCAACCCCTCCTTAGTACTGCTTTCTCTCCACTGTTTCATACTGATCCTCTTTCACTTCCACTTCTACTCACCCTTTTTCTCCAAAGCCTACATCTGTACTGCCTCAACCTGCCATGTTCACTTGGTAGAGTAGCACAACCAAACTAGTTTCTGCTCCCTGAGAAAACCATGCTCTCTCACACCTCCATCTGCCTGGCTGTCGGTCTTCAAGTCTCAATTCTGGAAGAATTACTCTTCTGGGAAGTTCTGCCTGACTCCTTTGGGCAAAGCTGATGCTTCCATGCTACTGGTGACTCTAAAAAAAACCACTGCCATCAAGTCGATTCCGACTCTTAGTGAACCTATAGGACAGGGTAGAACTGCCCCATGTGGTTTCTAAGGACCTTGATTATCAGCACCTTCATTTTAATTGTTTATTTCCATATCTATCTCCTAATTAGACTGTAAGAACGTGGAAGGAAGCAACCGTGTTCATTTTTGTAAACTGACCACCTGGTAAAGAACCTGGCACACAGCAGGCACACCCAATAAATATTTTTAAGAACAAATGAATGAATGAATGAAAGAATAACATACAACTCAGAGGATATATTAATAAGTTGAGGAGCTACTGAAAACATCTATCAAATACAGAGATTTTGTAGAAATAGGTTATTAAAAGGATAGTCAATTAGAATTTAGAATTACCAAGCTTTCTAAATTAATAAATAAGCCTAAAGGCTGAATAAAATACCTTAATAAGAAAGGTGAGGTACTATGGAAAACGGAGAGTAGCCCATCTTCAGGGAACACAGATGCCATTTCTAGGTCTCAAATTCATCATCTATATTTCTCTAAAATTCTAATTCTGAATAGTCTATTTTTCTTTTTTTCATTCAAGGCAATGTTCCCATCTATGATGGATTTCCCCCAAGCAAGTATATAGAACCTAACTGAGAAGAAAGAAAGAAATGTGACAAATACTGCCCCTACAATGTGCTCCAGGATGCCTCCCCAACTTCAGTCATTCCCCCTCTAACTTCAGATTTCGCCACATCTGCAAACACATCACTACTGCAACCTGATAAGTTTTTGTTAAATCAACTCATATTTTTTAACTCAAATACCAACTTAAGACTCTTTCTATGCCTAAAAAATTTATGAAATCACAGGTTTGATTCACTAATTACACATTTTCAATATACCTTAAAGTAAATATTTAACTATGAAAAGTAGAAAATGGTTAGTTGTGAACCACTTAAAATTGGTTCAGGTAAGTATAGCAGGTGAAACTCTGCCCAGCCTGTGGTGTCCGATGCCTGGTATGACCCAACTTCATCCTCCCTACTCCAGGGCCACCTCTCCTTCATTCTAGGACTCCTCATATGATTTATGCCTTTCTCTGGGCTTTCTGAATTCACTTGGAACTGAGTTTCCTTGAAGTACTTTTGGTTTTTAACTTCAATATATATTTATTTTCTAATAAAAAAGAAACTTTTTAAGAAGGTAATATGGCCTAGTTACCATGATAGTATTCTGATGAAGAACTGGCAGCACTTTCCTGTTACTTTTTTTGTGCTTAGATTGCGAATTCATCGAGGAGTGGGGTTGTGTTTTTAAAAATATTCTAACATGCTTGAATTTTGTTGTTGTTAGGTGCCGTCGAGTGACCTCATGTACAACAGAACAAAACACTGCCTGGCCCTGCGCAATCTTCACAATCATTGCTATGCTTGAGCCCACTGTTGCAGCCACTGTGTCAATCCATCTCGTTGAGGGTCTTCCTTTTTTTCACTGACCCTCTACTTTACCAAGCATGATGTCCTTCTCCAGGGACTGATCCCTTCTGACAACATGTCCAAAATATGCCATCCTTGCTTCTAAGAAGCATTCTGGTTATACTTCTTCCAAGACAGATTTGTTCATTTTTTTGGCAGTCCATGGTATATTCAATACTCTTTACCAACATCACAATTCAAAGGCCCTTCTTATTCATCAGTCTTCTTCAGTCTTACTTATTCATCATCCAGCTTTCGCGTGCATATGAGGTGACTGAGAAAGATGTGGCAACCTGCTTCCATAAAGATTATGGCTTTGGAAAACCTATGGGGCAGTTCTACTCTGTCCTATAAGGTCACTATGAGTCGGAATCAACTCAACGGCAAGGAGTAACACACCTTAGTCCCTGGGTGATGCAACTGGTTAATGCACTAGCTGCTAACCAAAAGGTTGGTGATTCCAGTTCACCCAGAGGTGCCTCAGAAGAAAAGTCTGGCAATCTCCTTCCAAAAAATTTGCCAGTGATAACCCAATAAAGCACAGTTTTACTCCGACACACACTGGTTCGCCATGAGTCGGAATCAACTTGATGGCAACTGTTTTTTATTTTTACCCCCCAACATTAAGATTTCAATGTTGTCTTTAAATCTGCAGCATACATATCTATATTTGAGTAAACACTGATGTGTTAAAGCCTTGATTTCAAAGGTCAGATCACTAAAGTCACTACAGTACTGCAGGAAATCTTTCCACAGATATGTTATATCTGTTTTTAACCAAGCATCTTTCTGAATGTCATGTACCATATTTTTACGCAAATAACGCGTGTGTTCTACATTTTTTGCAAACGGTGCAACCCCCTTGCACATTATTTCCTTATGCTCGATATGTACATTTTATGTGTATGTGTGCATTGTTTACATGGGTGTGTTATTTGCTGGAAAATACAGTGGTTTCAGTAAATTATTCCACTGATCACATCATGTACAACAGGAAAATTATAACTACACATATCCCTGTTGTTGCTGTTGGGTGCCATCAAGTCAATTCTGACTCAAGGCAACCCCATGTGACAGAGTAGAACTGCCTCCACAGGGTTTTCTTAGCTGTAACCTTTACGGAAGCAGATCACCAGGTCTTTTTCCCGCAGAGCTGCTGGGTAGGTTCAAACTGTCAACTTTTCAGTTAGCAGCTGAGCACTTAACCGCTGCACCACCAGGGCTCCCTACCTTGTCCTATTTCCCCATCTATTCCCTCCCTTTCTGTTTCTTTCTGTTCTTCTTCCTATTCCCAACAATTGGCATTTTCCAAACTCCTTGGTCTTAATTATTTTCTCTGTAAACTTTTTTTTCTCCCTAAAGGGAATAGTTCATTTCTTAAATTCAACTGTCCCATCTAGGCAACAGACTCATCTGTGGGTTCCTGCCTAATTTTCTGCATCATTCCTTTGCCCAAAAACCTTATTGCCTTCCATTAGGAGTTAATACCCCTTTGCCTGGATTTTACAGTCCTCAGCACTTTCTTTCCTAATTCCTCAACATGAAAGTCCCCCTGCCCGTTCTCATACCTCCTCTAATATTTCCAGCCTGTGTGCCTCAGAACTCATATTGTCTACACACACACACACACACACACACACACACCCTTCACTCCTCCCCACTACCAATTCAAAGCCTGCACATCCTACAAATATCCCCATCCAAGCCCACCTCCTCCACAAAGTCTTTCTTGATGATACCAGTGCCGTTATAAGCACTCATTTCTCTAAATGCAAAATTGAGTATCATCTGGTATGTTCATCTGAGTTGTCTCAAAATCAGTTTCTTTGAGACCTAGCAAATATTTACTAAAATCTGCTTTCTTGCTTTCAGTAACTTTTCTCTCCAGCAGTGTTTTATAAGCATATAACATCTCTAAATCAAAGGTTAACCTTTCAAAGCAATGTTAACTGCAGTTAATACAGGTGCTTAAAATCAGTGTTTTCCATGTATCTATATCCTTACAACAAATAGAAGGGAAACAATTAAGATAGTAAAACTAATTCCCTAAGACGCACATTGAAATTTTATGAACACGTTACGTTAAAAAAAAAAAAAACTCGTTTTTTAGTCAATTCCAACTCATAGCAACCCTATATGCGACCCTATTTAAGTAGAGCTAATTAACCTGAGAAAAATTGATAGTTTACCAGTATTTCAAAATAATAATTTTAGCTTACTACCATTTTTTGACTAATACTTATTTTAGGTTACCCTATGATACAAAGTAAATAAGCCTGTGCCTTAAGATATAAAAATAAATATAAAGACTGTAGATAATCTAGTTCTGAAAGTATAATTCACAGAATATAAAATCCTTTGGAGACCTCTAGTGGTCGAAAAAAATAATACAAAAATATCCTAATATTTTAAGATGGTGGTATGTATGTATTATTCCAAGCCATTCTTTTACCTTTTTCATGTAGCTTTAACATATTATTTCTTCAATTTCAAACATACAACAGTAACTGACAAAAACTGTAACTTATTTTTACCAGATTTACTGAAGAAAAAAGCAGTTTTAAATCTAAGACACAAGAAATTACTTAATCACTACGTTTAGAACACACGAAGGTACTACTAAGAACAAAACAAAAGAAATTGTCTACTTAAAAATTCAATACTAAATTGTTTACTGGTAGTAAATATGGAAAAGATTTTGACGAGCTGTTTTCTTTATACATAATTAAAATCATTCCTTATGTTCCTTTTTTTTTTTTTATTTCTTCCTTTTGTTTTTTTTTTCCCCCGATATGGCCAGGAGTTGTTTCTCAGGTTAATAAAAGACAAGTTTTATGGATGTTAAAATGGAACCACTAGCATTTAGGCAAAAAATTAAATTAGGGTCATACCTAACACCAAAACCAAAAACCAAACCTGTTGCCATCAAGTCAATTCTGACTCATAGCGACCCTACAGGACAGAGCAGAACTGCCCCATAGAGTTTCCAAGGAGCGCCTGGCGGATTCGAACTGTTGACCTTTTGGTTAGCAGCCGTAACTCTTAACTACTATGCCACCGGGGTTTCCATACCTCACACAGTAAAGCAAAATAAAGAAAAATGAACTAAAGAGTTAAATGCTAAAAATTCAATTAAACTAAAAATAAGACAAAAGAAAAAATAAATCAACTAACATAAAATACGGAAACCCTAGTGGCGTAGTGGTTAAGAGCTATGGCTGCTAACCAAAGGTCGGCAGTTGGAATCCACCAGCTTCTCCTTGCAAACCCTATGGGGCAGTTCTACCCTGTCCTATAGTGTCGCTATGAGTCAGAATCGACTCAACAACAACGAATTTGTAGTTTGTTTTTCGTTTTTTTATCATTAAATATATTCTTGCAAACCAACCTCATTTGTCTCTCAACAATGCCCCTCCTTATTTTCCCAAGGACCTTCTTCACTTTGAAATAACTGATGGTAGATATTTAGCCTAAAAGTTTCTTTTTCCCAAGACCTGTACCTCTAAGACTTTGTGCAGTCCATGAGAGACTTGTTTTTCTGCACTACTATATTACCTTCAAAGAACCAACAGCTTGAACCAACTACATTCTTCCTTTTATCACAAGATTATAAATGGTATATAAGCAAAAAACAGCTTTACAATAGCCACAGCAGTTTCTCTAGAACTGACTGCCCATTTGCAAACGTCTCTTTCTCTTTCTCTAAATAGTTGATCTCTTTAATGGTCAAAGTCTTATTGTTTTTAATAGTAATTATCCCTGGGTTATAAGATTTGACTTAATATTTTTATCTTTTTTTCTATAACTTCCAATTTCTCCTAAATGATTAGTGTTATAATCAGAAAAATAAATTATGAAAGCTACTTTGAAAGAAGTTAGATTCAAATGAAAAAAAACAAAACCACTCTTAATCCTAAGGACAAAGAAACATATGGAACTTTAATCAATTAGCTTGATTTTCTAACAAATTTTTAATCCTATTAACTGAAAATCTTCTGAAGTCCAAATTCCTCAATACAGTCAGTCCCCGATTTCTGGCGTATTCAAGTTATGACAAATCATACTTAGGATGGTCTTTTTTTTTCTTTTGTACATCTCATCATTAGTAATATGTACTATATACAATGTTGCAGCATGTAATTTGCTGATATTATCAATCTATGTTCACTCTTAGATGTTCAATTTTATGATTTACTATCCACAACATTGTCATTTAGATTTAGTTTTCTAAACTAACTCAGGGGCTTCAGTTGCTTGAAAACATGGACCCAAACATTGATCACTTTGCTAAAGTCGACAGGCAGATTCGGGAACCCGTGAGATGTTACTATGAAATATATGAAGAAAAAAAGAAAAGGACCATACAGACAACTCCCACTAATTTTCCACCTAGAAATGCCATCCCCATTCCCAAGGATAATCCAGATGGTCCAGAACCTTCCACAAGTGGAGTTATTATCACAACTGACAAAATGCCAACATCATCCAACTCCTCTGCATCGTCAGAGTAAATTTTACGATTTGTGTATTTTTTTAACGTATCTACGCATGTATTAAGATACATCTATAAGTTTATATGTAATGTTTTCAGCCCCCAAAGACAAAGATCGGATTTATAAAGATACTGATAATAACAGGCAATAATAATGAAAAAAAAACAAAAAAACAACCAAGGCATTCGACTTACATCAGAACCAACTTACAACAGAGTTGTTGGAATAGAGCTCTGTCATAGGTAGGGGACTACCTGTATCGGGGAAGATTACTCAATAAGCATCAACAAAACAGGGGCACCAGTTTTCCAAAGCAAAGATCCACAGATGTCAAGCAAACAGGACACAAGGAAAAGTGAGCACCACAGTGGAAGGGAACTGTTGGGGCGCTAAATGAAACTGATACCAGCTCCAGTGCATAAGAAAGTGCTGGCTGGAAATAAAGTTCATGCATGGTCACGAGGGTGCCCACCCACAAGATTGTTTAAGCTATGAAGCCACTACCACTTCAACACCTTCGTTGACATCTGACTCTTACGGTACCCTCCCATGTAACTGAAATTCCTTATCTCGGCAGGTCTCTTGGGAATACACTATTTCTTTCTAATAAACAAGAGGTGGGGGTGGGCCATCAAGTCTAACTCTTGCTACATTCACCCAATATGCAACTGGATCCAACATGAGTGATTACCGGGCAAGGACAGATTCTATTAATAGATAACAAGTCTCTGATCCATTCTGGGAGAACTGTCTTGAACATCCACGTCTGCTGATCCAGCAACACCAGTCAGGAAGGCCATCAATGTTCTTTGCAATAATACAAACACAAGGATATGCTCTTGCGCACATCCTAGTAAACAACCAATGAGCACTCCAGTCCCAAATGATGCGCAAAAGTGAGGGAACTCAATTAAGTGGACCATGACAATGAATTCAATCAAGTTACTTTTTAACTGCACAGCATTTATGTACAGAGTTACGTCCTAAGTTGTGCAAACAATAATATTTATAACTTTAACTTTAAAATACGTTTGGCATACACATGGATGCAATCTAGCATACATTTAATATAATACTAACATGGGTAATAATTTAATACTAACACAGCAAACACCCAAAAAATACTGGAAATATTAATATTTATCTAGCACAAAAGGTTTGCATTTACATACCAAATGAGTTTCATTTTTTACTGTCTGCTGTACAGGACACAGTGCTTGATATCACTCCATATATGCCAATAAATCAGGTATATATGTAACTCACATATCCCGTTCAAATGCGTGAATAAGTAGAGGAGGGAGCACCACAGATTATCAGTGCTTAGGGTATGCCTTAATCTGGTCCTGACCTATATATAAAGTCCTCTTCATTCCAGCCCCAGCCTGCCTTTCCAGTCTATTCTCCCACCATACTCGTCCAGGTGGCAGGATAAAATCTTTCCAACTAGACACCTTCATATTTGGAACTTAATACATCATGCCTTATGAATCCAGCCCGTATGCACACATCTGCCTCTCCTACTGGATTATAAACTCTGACAGACATGTAACACAACCACATCTTCTTCCTTCGTATGCCACCATGCCTAGCACACTGCCTCATAAATAAGATGTGTGGTCTTTAGATCTACTAAATAAAAACTAACCTGCTGCTGTAGAGTCGATTCCGACTCACAGCGACACCACAGGACAGGCCAGAACTGCCCCACAGGGTTTCCAAGGCTGTCATCTTTACGGAAGCAGACGGCCACATCTTTCTCTTGCAGAGTGGCTAGTGGGTTCGAACTGCCCACCTTTCGGCTAGCAGCTGAGCGCTTAACCACTGTGCCACAGGGCTCCTTAGTAAATAAAGCTACTGGATATGAATTGAAACTTGCAGCGCAGATAAAGCATTTTCAAAATTAAATAAAACTTTCTAAGAAATGAACTCTAAATTGTCTCCAGATACTGAAAATTAATGACCAAATGATATCATGAACCCCTTTAAAAAGATCAACCTCTGAAGTCCTACAGTGAGGTGATATCACGGATAATTTCATTTGTCTTTTTAAAACGTCCTCTACTATTGCTGAAATATAATTTTACAAGTAAGAACTTTCAGTAATGTTCATAAGTATCAATTAGCTTTGGAATTGAATCTAAGTTTTGGAATCAACATGGGTTTCCAGCATGTACCAACTTACCTAGCTGCAGTTACTCTGCGGATGAGCGTCTCTGTTTGCTGTGACAAGTCTGATGGCAGCAGCAGTTCCACTGGCTGCAGGCACAGGATCCGAGTTTCTAGTTCTGAACGGGAAGCAAAGTCCTGGAAACTATCAAACACAACCTCACCTGTGGCAGGCTGCACTCCCTAGAAACAAACAAAAACAGAATGTCACAGAAAATATATATTTTTTCCCAATTATAGCTATGACACAGCACAAATAAATCTGGAAGTAGTAAAGATGATACACTCATTAGCATGTTCTCCATTTCTAAAGTGTCCAAAAGAAGGACTCAGAGTCACTAATATCTAAACTATGCTAGATGGGATTTTGGAGAGACAGCCTAGTACAAGGTCTGATACACCTAGCTGAGTGTCTGTGATGTCACCAAACCCTCCTGGGCCTCAGTTTCCTCCTCTGTAAATGGGAATAAACCAGCCTACTTCCTTCACTGGATTTTTGTAAGAAACAAATATCAGAAAACAAACATGTAAATGCTCTGTATACCATAAAACCAAAAACACCAAACCCTTTGCCATCAAGTCGATTCTGACTCATAGTGACCCTACAGGACAGAGTAGAACTGCCCCATAGGGTTTCCAAGGAGCAACTGGTGGATCTGAACGGCTGATCTTTTGGTTAAGCAGAGCTCTTAACCACTGTGCCACCAGGGTTCCTTGTAAACTATAAAGCACTGTACAAATAGCAGCTATCATCATTAAAAGTAATGAGACAGGCTCCTAATAAACTGACCATCAGAGTAGTACTAAATTACTACTTCATCATATAAAATATGTAAAAAAATCTAATTTTTACAAAAAAAAAAAAAAAACAAATATAACAAACTCTGAATGGACCTCACATAGATCATCTATCCAGTGAAATAACCACGATGACTTACAGTACTTCTTAACACCAAAGCCAATCACAGCAAAGATAAACTGGAAGATCATGGTTTGGAAAAGATGAGAAAGTTAAGTAACTTAGGCAAGGTCCCAGAGCTATCAAGTGGTGGAACCCAAGATTCAAACTCATGTCATCTGAATTACAGGCCATACTCTCATCCACTACTGACACTTATGAAATGCATGGGGCTAGTCATAGACTGGAGCCCTGGAGGGACAGTGGTTAAGAGGTCAGCACTTCGAATCCACCAGCCACTCCTTGGAAATCCTATGGGACATTTCTGCTCTGTCCTATGGGGCACTATGAGTCAGAATCGACTCAATGACAATGGGTATCAATGGGTAGTTACAGACTGATTAGCTATCAGGCAGAAAAACAACCAATCCCTATGCTCATACACTGCAAGTGGAAAGTAAAGTGACACAGTCACTTCAGAAAATAGCCTGGCATTATCTAAGAAAGCTGAAAATATCCCAACTCTGTAACTCAACAATTCCTCCAACAGGACATACTCTTGAGAAACTCAGACACATGTACACCAGAAGGCACGTACAAAAAACGTTTATAGTAGCATTCTTTGTAGAGACAAAAACACAGAAAGAGCTCATATGTCCATCAACAAAAAAAGGATTAAACTATAGGTCATAAAATTGGATACTACACACAGCAATACAGTGAAAACTACAGCAGCACATGAAAATAAATCTCATAAACATAATAGTAAATGACAGCAAGCCCCAAAAGTACATACAATATGTTTACATATGCATATAAAGTCTAAGGTGGTAAAACTGGAATTAAAGGCAAGGAAGTTATTATCCTAAAAGTCTAGATTACGGTTACTTCTAGAGGGAAGAAACAACAGAAGCCCTGTGAATTGTTGTTGGGTGCCACGGAGTCAGTTTAGCCTCACAGTGGCCCCATGTGACAGAGTAGAACTGCCCCAAAGGGTTTTCTAGACTGTAATCTTTGTGGGAGCAGACTACCAGGTCTTTCTCCCTTGAAGCAGCTAGGAAGGTTTGAACAGCCAATCTTTCAGGTAGCAGCTGAGCACTTAACAACTGAGCTACCAGGGTTCCTTTCGTGAGTTGCAGGCAATGTATTTCCTTACCTGGGTGATTGCCTCACAGTAAATTTTTGTTTTGTACATTTTTCCATTTGAATACTTTATAATTTTTTTAAGTCCCTCATTTTTAGCTCAACGAACTTCTTTAATCCTAGACCAGAGGGATTCTCTAAGACACAGATAGCTGGACTATAAGTACATGAATATACATATATGTTTATCTCCCAAACACAACCATGCATCTACAAAAGTCATTTACAGAAGTTCAAACAACACATTTATCAGCCAGACAAATTCCCCTTTGCTTTATTTAAATAGAGAAATGGTCTATATTGTAATACCTACAACATCTATTGTTCTGTGTGGTATATGACATTGAAAAACCTGAAGCCAGTCTGCATAAAACGTGCACTGCCCAACTGAAGGCAGAGGGCCTGATCGCAGTGGTACTACAATAGTAAGGCCTGTGAGTTCAGACTACCAGTACCCAAAAGACGACTTTCAGGTAGTGACTGGAGAATGTGTGACACTCACCAAAGCAGAGGAAAACCCAAGGAGAACAGTATTGAGAGTAAAGGAGGAGGAGATCCATTTCAGCCATATTGAGTTAGAGGAGCCAGGAAAATTCTGAAGTCCCTTGTCCAATAAAGGGCTGGATGCAGCCTGGAACGCAGGAGAGAGGTCTAGCCTAGACCCAGAGCTCTGGATGTCATCAGCCCGAAAGCAGTCAGTGAGGTCAATAATAGGACCCAAACCACAGCTTCATCTATCCTGAGACCAAAAGAACTAGACGGTGCCTGGCTACCACCACCAACCATTCTAGTCAAGGCCACATGAGACGGACCCTGAAAGGATGGGAGAAAAATGGGGAACAGAACCTCAAATTCCTAAAAAAAAAAAAAGAAAAACTAAGTCTACTAGACTGGTTGAGACTGGAGGACTCTCTGAGACTACTGCCCTGAAATACTCTTCAAACCTTGAACCAAAACTAACCCCTGACATCATCTTGTAGCTAAATAACAAACTGGCTCAAAAAATAATGAACATCACTCGTAAGTACTGTGCTCCTTTAAAAAATCACCTATATGAGACCAAATGATCAACAATTAGTTTAAAACAGGGCTTTCAACCAGTTCAAACAGGTTCAGTCATGGCCAACAAAGCAAAAACAGACCACACTCAAATTTTTACAATTTAACAATATGGGTGATTCAGAACGATAACTGGAACAGGAAAAATTACGAGTTGAAGCCCTGGAATGGGAGACTCAGAAGAGGTGCAGTGAGCCCTTTGAGGAACCTGCTGGGTGAGACTGGATTATCTGCAGGACTGTGGAGAGCAACACACATTCAAAGCAGTGTGGTCAACCCCATCTTTAGGTGGGGTACCGCTGTTTCCAACTGTTCAAAATCCAACAGGCAAGAGATTTGGTTGCTATGCAATGCATACGCTGCCCTTGTTTTCTAAGACGGCAATTAGGTTTCCAGCATGGCTTCAACCCATAATTTTTCCCATACCGGTTATCATTCTGGTTTACCCAAATTTTAAAAATTTGGGACTGTTCCACTTTCGCTTCCTCAGCCATAGCTGAACCACAAAGAACCAGTTTGAAGCCCTGCTTTAAAACAAAGATAAGAATATAAGAGGGCAGGGAAGTTAGATTAATGGAAATGGAACAACCAGAAAGAAAACAGTGAGAATGTTCATGCATTGTGAAGAGTGTAGCCAATGTCACTGAACAACTTGTGCAGAAATTGTTAAATAGGAACCTAAACTGCTGTGTAAACCTTCACCTAAAGCACAATAAAATATTATTTTAAAAAATCTAAAAAAAAAAAGAATAGGACCCAAAAAAATGCTTGAGGGGCAAACTATCATTTCTCATTTTTTCCCACCCCAGTTCACACAATATGATTAACTTTGGCAGTGGACCAGATAATATTTCTAAAAGCACTAAGCAAGAGGTGTACGCTATCAACTGTCTCTTTAGAAGGAGTTTTGGCTAAATATAAAATAGCACATTATATACGTTAAGGCTTAAAAGTAAATAACCTTACTATTTGTAGACAGGGCCAACTGCCTGTAGCTAGACAAAAAGCTGCTTCTCAAGGATAAAAGAATCATTTAGAGCCATCCAATACCAACAGTAATGCTAAGTCTCAGAGAGAAGGGCTTGTTGGTTAAGCAAATGTTAACACAGAAATCACGTGGCCAGAATAAAGTATTAAAAGGTACACTGGAGACATTCAGGTTGTAAAAATTTGTGTTGCTATTGTTGCTAATTGTGAAAGTTAGAAATCGGCAACAATAGTTAAAATTAGTTACTACTTAGGCAAGGAATACTACTTTTGCATAACTTATAGAACGGGAATCTAGTAGCCCCAAAGAGCAATAAGGAGTATGATTTTGAGCAGAGCCCAGGTGGGTCTGTAAATGGGTAAATTACACACATATTGCCAGAATGCAGTAAGATCAATAAGCTATGATTCACAAATTATATTTACTAGAAGACTGCTTGTAAAAATTCCTTTTATTACTTTATTATGAAGTTTTGTACTGGCCCCTTATCATTTCCTCTTAACTATCCCTGCCTTCAAATCTAGATACAATAATCCTATAATCATTCATGTTTAATTTCAAACCCCTAGAGGAAATCTGTAAAACTCTCTGCTCCCCATGCATGTGTTGGCTTAATGTTTTATTCTAACTATACATAGTTCCCAGCATGTCTGTCACTGTGTCTGCCTTCAACTCTAGAATCCTAGAGCACATGGACCAAGACTATCTGGACCTCTCCGTAACATATACTGACAAGTAGCCATATGACTCATTAACAACCTGGATATGCAGCAACCTTGTTTGCCGAAAGTGAAGAGGATTTGAAGCATTTATTGATGAAGACCAAAAACTACAGTCTTCAGTTTGGATTACACCTCAACATAAAGAAAACAAAAATCCTCACAACTGGACCTATAAGCAACATCATGATAAGCAAAGAAAATACTGAAGTTGTCAAGGATTTCATTTCACTTGCATCCACAAGGAACGTCCATGGAAGTAGGAGTTAAGAAATCAAACGACATACTGCATTGCGCAAATCAGCTGCAAAAGACCTCTTTAAAGTGTTAAAAAGCAAAGATGTCACTTTGAGGACTAAGGTGTGCCTGACCCATGCCGTGGTATTTTCAATCACCTCATATGCATGCGAAAGCTGGACAATAAACAAGAAAAACCAAAGAAGAATTGATGGCTTTGAATTACGGTATAGCTGGCAAAGAATACTGAATATATCCTGCACTGCCAGAAGAACAAAATGTCTTGGAAGCAGTACAACCAGAATGCTCCTGAGAAGCGATGGCGAGACTCTGTTTCACATACTTTGGGACATGCTATCAGGAGGGACCAGGCCCTGGAGAAGGATATCAAGCTTGGTAAAGCAGAGGGTCAGCAGAAAAACAGGAAGACCCTCAACAAGATGGACTGACACAGTGGCCGCAACAATGGGCTCAAACACAGCAATGATCGTGAGGATGGTGCAGGACCAGGCAGTGTTTTGCTCTGCTGTACACAGGGTCACTATGAGTTGGAACCCACTTGACAGCACCTAACAACAACAACAATGGCCATATGAGAAAATTTTAGCCAGTGATTTAACATATAATAGTATGAGGAAAATGTTTTCATAATACAATTACTTGAGAGGGCACTTCATCATATATCCTCATTATAAACTATAAATGATATCTCACATTTAGAGATACCATCACAATCTTGAAAACTCTGGTGGCGTAGTGGTTAGCTACAGCTGCAAACCAAGTGGTCACCAGTTTGAATCCACCAGCTGCTCCTTGGAAACCCTATGGTGCAGTTCTACTCTGTCCTACAGGATCACTATGAATCAGAATCGACTCGACGGCAACAGGTTTCAGGTATTACAATCTATCATTCATTCTTCACCTACAAAGTACTTACCACGATCCCAATATAAATGTTCCCCTTTTTTTTGTCCTTAACAGTTTCTTTATTTTCACAGACACACAGCAGATAGTTGGTAGAAGTATCAGTCATTATCTCATCAACATTTACAGCATCATCCTGCTTGATTAGGGGATTCACATGTAATAATTATTAAAGAAAAATATATGCTATTTTTCCATGAATATTAACTGTTTTCTCCTTTAAAATCATGGTTCATTTTGCCAGGTACTTAGAGGATACGTTAGTCTTTGTAAAAATCTTCCATACAGTATTCATTTACTCTGATCATAGCTGCATATCTTATCTACCTTAAGTTGTAAGGCTGATAAGGACAGATGACTATTATCTCCCCACTTCCAAAGCACGTGGCAGAATACATCAGACACTGTGGAAGCCCAAATATTAACCCTCTTCTTTACTTGAGTGATGTTGAGACTTAATGTAAATCCTCGGTAATCCCATAATGTTTTAATTACATAAATCAAGGCACCTAATAGTAGCTGTCAGCTACTCCCCTGTAACTATTCCTTTCTCCAAATTTACATATAATAACCCCATAATCATTCATACTTAATTTCAAATTCCTAGAGATAATCTGTAAAATTACCATGCTTTGCTATCCACACATTTGCTGGCTTAGGGTTTTATTAAAGTGGCTAATAGCTCTGGGGAATAGTAAAAAAACATTTTTTAAAAAATGAGAAAAGAAAACAGATATATACACCCACTCCTCACTTATCAACATGGTTAAGCTCCAAAGACCAGGTCATTACGTGAAAATCTGCTTTATGTGAAAATGGAGGATGACCACATCAGATCACAAAATGGAGAATGACTACATCATTACATAACATATTACATCTTTGCATAACTACCAAATTACATCATTAACATAACTGCCGAATAACTGAGAATCATGGTTCAGCCAAGCTGACACATAATCTTTACCATTACAGCCCAGTGTTACTCTCACCTCGCCATTTGTTACTGCCAGATACACATCATTAATGCACAAAGTAGTCCAATAGTAGGTTTTTTAGCAGTGTCATAAATGTGAAATATCAGGTAACAAGCTAGTCGATAACTGAGGAGTAGATGTATATATATCTATATATAAATATCTACACTTATATATAGATACAAATAATTTATGCATATGTATATGTGTGTGTGTGTGTGTGTATATAGCTCTCTCTCTCATTGCCATCGAGTCAATTCTGACTCATAGTGACCCTATAGGACAGAGTAGAACTGCCCCATAGAGTTTCCAAGGAGCATCTGGTGGATTTGAACTGCCGACCTTTTGGTTAGCAGTCACAGTACTTAACCACTACACTACGAGGGTTTCCATGTTTATACATACACATATATATATACCCAAAACCAAACTCACTGCCGTGGAGTCAACTCCAACTCATAGCAACACTACAGGACAGAGTAGAGCTGCCCCACAGGTTTTCCAAGACTGTAATCTCTACAGGAGCAGACTGCCACGTCTTTCTCCCAGAGTGGCTGGTGGGTTCAAATCACTGACCTTCTGGTTAGCAGCCAATCGCTTAACAACTTTGCTAACAGGGCTCCTCGTATATATGTCTATGATAGTCAATTAATTAAATTCTCAGAAATGATGAAGTTAGTCTGAGCATAGCCGGTTTGGGTAAAGTTCTGATTTTTCAGCAGGTAAGAGCCATAGCAGCAAAGAAGAAATAGGGAGGGGTACTATTTTAGGAGAAGGCTTCGAATGAGAGGCTCAGGCTCAGGCAAAAGAAAAATTATCAAGCCCTGGTGGTGCGATAAGGAGTCCTACTGCAGTGGTTAAAGCACTCAGCTGCCAATCAAAAGGTCAGCAGTTCAAGCCCACAGCCACTCAGCAGGCAGTCTGCTTCTGTAAAGATTTACAGCCTTGGAAACCCTATGGGGCAGTTTTACTCTGTTTATAGGGTCACTGTGAGTCAGAATCAACTCAGTGACAATGGGTTTGGTTTTGGTTTATAGCCCAATCAGCTTAGAGCGACAAAGAGTTCTTAATGGTCTGGGGGTCCATTCTGAATGGCATTTATGGTGGAGATTTATGACACTGATGGAATAAAACAGTTCTCAGAATTTGGGTAGAAGCTAGGCAGGTCTCCAAAGGAGCAGATATGTAATAAATCATAACAGAAATAATAAGAAATATTATTTTCACAAAATATCATTTAAGACCTTCTTATCTCCACATTCTTTTATCATGGGGCACCTGACCCCACTCCACAGTAAACATTTTAAAATGCACCCTTATTTCATTTTACATATAATTATTGGTTTAAAAAAAATTAACAGCATTTTTATGACTTTGCTTTTGAAATTATTTTGCTTCAAGTTACTCATTTATTTTATAAATGGCTATAAATTTTGGGGTAATCCTTGTGCAGCACACAGAAGATTCTTGCAAAGCGAAGAAACTTCACTTACATTTTCAAAAGTAGTAAAATTTTTACGAAGGTAATTCAGATTTAATGAAGGTGCCTACTGCTATGTTTTATAAGCATTTAACTGTGTGTTCATTTTCATTTTGCAGTTTTATTTTCACATTTTGAAACTAATAAGTTCTTTTTTGGGTTTCATTGTAGTAAGATCTTAAAAAGCTTGTAGGCCTTAAGCACCGAACAAGTGCCCACAAATGGCCTAGGTGAGATGTGATTTCAAACCAGTTGCTAACTGCCATCATCTTTTATGAGGTTATCTGTGTTTAACTAACTTTCCTTAGTCTTAATGGATGATGAACTCTGCGTTTACCATGGAATTTGAAAAATGCTTGTTTCTAAGATTAGTCCGAAGGACTAATTGTCCACAGCTACCAAGGCCTCCACCAGACTGAGTCCAGTACAGCTAGATGGTGCCCGGCTAACACCACTGACTGCTCTGACCAGAATCACAACAGAGGGTTCTGGACAGAGCTGGAGAAGGATGTAGAGCATAATTCTAACTCATTAAAAAAAAGGCCAGACTTACTGGCCTAAAGGAGACTGGAGAAACCTCGCGAGTATAGCCCCCAGACACCCTTTTAGCTCAGTGGTGAAGCTACCTCTGAGGTTCACTGTTCAGCCTGGGAGTGGACAGCCCCGTAAAACCAAACGAGACTGACGAGGTACAGGAGTCCAGTGACAAGGGCCAGAAGGCAGAAGGAGACAAGGAAGCTGGTGATAGGGAACCCAAGGTTGAGTAGGGACACTGTTGATGTGTTGTGAGATTGTTAACCACTGTCATAGGGCAACATTTGTAGGAACTCTTAAATGAGAAACTGTTTTGTTCTGTAAGCCTTCATCTTAAGTGAGAATAACATCACAACTGGAAAAGCGTAGTCAATGTCACTGAACTGTACATGTAGAAATTTTTGAAACGGTGTATCTTTGGCTATGTGTATTTTCACCAAAAAAAAAAAAGGTTGAGAAGTTAGAGGGTTAATATGTTGTGGGGTTGTTAACCAATGTCGTAAAACAACATGTGTACTAGTGTTTCATGAGAAACTATTTGTTCTGTAAGCCTTCACCTGAAGTACAATAAAATATAAAAAAAAAAAAAGAAAAAGCTTGTTTCCAGCTATTATCAACCCTTCCCTCTTCAACAGTACACACAATCAAAAGTTTAAGTAACCATATCATCTTATCTGATCAAAAATATAGACAATCAAAAAACTGTTAAAAATTTACCAAAAAAAACCCTGTTATCCTCAAACAAATCCTTTGTGACATTTAAGAGAAAAATTCTATTCAAAAAGGATATCTTCTCCAATAAGGGTAGATTTCGTATAAAGAGCAGTCAATTTCCGGGAAAAGACTGTACTTTTATTGTCCCCGATGGCCTTTAATGCTGCAGTTTCAGTTTGCTTCACAACTCCCACCTTCAACAAAGATAAAAGATATTAAATTTGAAATATGAAGGAAATTTATTCTTAAAAAAACACACTTCAAAATTTTAAAAGGTTAATTCTGAATCCTTTAAAATAAACAAATTATTCCACAATCATCAGATGTAGGTCTTAAATAATAAGCATACAGGGAGTTCACAAGTGTGGCTAAATTACTTAGAAACACTCTACCACAGAATTTAAAAAAATAAAAAAAATTTACCTTAAATATCTAACAAAATGTTCAAAACTCATGAAGATATAATGCTAATAATCATTATACACTTTCATTTCTCCAAATTACCAAATTCCAAAACCATTAAAACCGGTCACTCTACAACACATTTTCATTCTCTGAAAGAGAATTCCAACTCTCTTTCCCACAAGTTAAAGCCAAAGCTGACCTTATATCCTTTTGCCACAAGGCGGCGCACATGAACAAACAGTCTATGAGTAGGTATACTTGCTGTCATGAAGTTGTGATCCAAATGGCAATAAATATTGAGTTCCCGCGCTGCAATCTGAAAAAATTTTGAAAAGAGATTATCGATAAATTTCTATTTCAAGATTCCCTCTGTGGGGTCTGTTGCCTTTGTTGTGAAAATTCATCAAGGCACATACTTAGGATTTGGGCACTTCTCTCTGTGTAGGGTGTATCAATAAAAAGTTTAAAAGACAATCTCTGTGCGAATGTTTAGGGTTTACTGTATTTGGGGCAGTTTCAATGGCCTTACCTCAGGGGAAAAATCTTTACCTACAAACTGCTCAGAAAAATATGATGGGTCTTCTTCTAGGTATTTAGATCTAACAAAACCTTAAAATGCTGAGCTTTCCCTATCCAAAGACTATTTAATACAGAGAACATGAGACTATGATAGAATAAGAATTTGCTACACGGCATATGCAAATAAATGACAATTAGGAGACAGTACAGAGTATACCTAAATGACTTCTTTCCTGGGTGGCACAATCGGTTAAGCACTTGACAACCAGCCAAAGGGCTGGCAGTTCAAACCTACCAAGAAGTGCCTTGGAAGACAGGCCTGGTGATCTGCCTCTGCTGGGTCACAGATTTGAAAACCTTATGGAGCAGTTCTACTCTGCACACATGTGGTCGCTCTGAGTTGGAATCAACTTGACAGCAACTAACAACAATAACAACAACATACCTGAATTATGAACACACTTAAACAGAGAACATCTTTGAGGAAGTGAAAAGAGAACCCTCTGATCTGGTTAGCTAGTCAACGATATATTAGTGGTAGGAATACCCTCTGACCCCCTACTTTCTTTCAGAAAGCACCATGGCTCAGATATTGCCCACTGGAGCCTTGGAATTCTCATTCCAACACTCTTGGTCCTCTGCCCCACCCATCTCTAAACTGTATTTGTCCCTCACTGTAGCAAAGGAAAACGTCAGCCTTTACTGTGGTCAGGGTTGAATTTACCTTTCAACTTAGAGAGCATAAGAGAAAAAACACATTCACCCATTTATCTATAGGATGCCTACCAAGTTCAAGTTCCTGTCCTCAAGAAATATGCTGACTATTTTGGAGTCTAATTTCATAAAGTAGAAAACAGCATGATGCGTCTGACCTAGAGAAGACCACTTTCCAGCCGCAACATGGTTTAGCAAACTTGGATTAAAAAAGTTGGGCAAGTCTTCACTTGCTTGCCATCCCATCAGGCATCATAGTTGCCACCTCATCACTGTCTCTGATGCTGTGCAGCTCCAATCAGGACTGAGACCTATGTAATCATCACGATCATCCACGACTCCGAACAAATGCATCCTCAGCCATACTTTCCCACAGCTTGCCCATTAAATGCTCAAACTCACTTCTAACCTTCTCCTGAATCAACTTAAACCTGTATCAAATATCTCAAAACTAAGTACACATCAACTTAGACTAACAGATATCAAGAAGACTGACATAAAAGAGATCTAGTTGGTGGCTGACAGAGTTAATGTGCCATTGAGACTCACCTATGTCCCTGGCTATGAAAATCCATAAATTAAGGGTAAACAGAGGAACTTCTGTACATCTCAAATTTTTTCTTGCTAGAGTCTTCATTAGGAAATATCAATCCTTACATGACTATGGTTCATTCACTAATCTATTCATCCAATAAACTTTTGATGGGTGAAAGTTACTGGGCTAGCACTACAGAACATAAACACTGACATCCTAATAGGGAACCCCATACCCTCCCCCATAAGTCTAGCTCCCACCAACTGCGTTTGTGTTTATGGTTTT
This sequence comes from Dugong dugon, assembly GCA_030035585.1. Lineage (NCBI taxonomy): Eukaryota > Metazoa > Chordata > Mammalia > Sirenia > Dugongidae > Dugong > Dugong dugon. The sequence continues at coordinate 85,332,085 of CM057460.1, read as the reverse complement.
TACTTTAAATGACACCATTTTTAAAAGGTAATTAATCAAATTAGCTTTTCATAAAGTCAGAAAATGAAACAAAAGTACTGAAAAATAACTAAGGCTGGACAAGAAGAACATAAAGCAGTCTTTGAAAAAAACAACTTACCTCTGCATCATCGCCAAAGAATCTATACTTATATCCACATTCCACAAACAAAATTACATCTTTATGCTGCTGCTTCATTTCTATGTACTGTAATTCTAATGGAGTGTAGATGCTTTTGATCCGTTTGTTAGATGGTTTAGGATCAGAAGTTAGTGTTTTACCCTGTCAACAAAAAGTTTTATAGTTTAAAAGGTTTTAGCCATGATAATATAATAGTTCCCAGAAACAGATGTCTATCTGGCACAAAAATAACTATTCGTGAATCTAGATGAAAGGTTTACAGAGGCACATATAGTATTCAGGCAAGTTGTCTATCAGTTTGTCGTACTGTGGTGGCTTGCGTGTTGTCATGATGCTGGAAGATATGTCACAGGTATTTCAAATACCAGCAGCATCACTCATGGTGGACAGGTTTCAACAGAGCTTTCAGACTAAGACAGGAAGACATGAGGAGGAAGACCTGGTGATCTACTTCTGAAGAGAACTGACCAGTGAAAACCTTATGAATAGCAGCAGAACACTGTCACTATAGTGCTGGAAGATGAGCCCCTCAGGTTGGAAGTCACTCAAAGTACGACTGAAGAAGAGCTGTTTTCTCAGAACACAGTCGACCTTAATGATGTAGATGGAGTAAAGCTTTCGGGATCTTCATTTGCTGATATGGAATGACTCAAATTGAGAAGAAACAGCTGCAAACATCTATTAGTAACTGGAACATGGAATGTACAGAGTATGATTCAAGGAAAATTGGAAGTCATCAAAAATGAAACGGAACACTTGAAGACAGATACCCTAGGCATTAGTGAGCTGAAATGGCCTAGTACTGGCCATTCTGAATCAGACAATCATGTGTTCTGCTATGCCAGGAATGACAAATTAAAAAGGAATAGAGTTGCATTCATCGGAAAAAGTACATTTTAAGATCTATCTTGAAGTACAATGCTGTCAGCGATAGGATAATATCCATATGCCTACAAGGAAGACCAGTTAATGTGACTATTATTCAAATTTACACACCAACCATAAGTCTAGCTCCCAAAAATGAGAAAAATTGAAGATTTTTACCAAATTCTACAGTCTGCAGTTGATCTAACATGCAATCAAGATGCCCTGATAATTACTGGTGACTGGAATGCAAAAGTTGGAAACAAAGAAGAAGGACTGATAGTTGGAAAATATGGCCTTGGTGATAGAAACAATGCTGGAGATCGCATGATAGAATTTTGTAAGAGAAATGACTTATCCACTGGAAATAACTTTTTTCAACAACATAAACAGTGACTATACACATGGACCTTGCCAGATGGAATACACAGGAAACAAATCAACTACAGCTGTGGAAAGAGAAGATGGAGTTTAGTATCATCAAAGTAAGGTGAGGGACCACCTGCGGAACAGCCCATCAATTCCTTATATGCAAATTCAAGTTGAAGCTGAAGAAAATTAGAACAAGTCCATGAGAGCCCAAGTATGACCTTAAGTATATTCCACCTGAATTTAGACACCACCTCAAGAATAGATTTGACACATTGAACACTAATGTCCGAAGACCAGATCAGTTGTGGGATAACATCAAGGACATCATACACGAGGAAAGAAAAAGGTCATTAAAAAGACAAGAAAGAAAGGAAAGACCAAAATCGATGTCAGAAGAGACTCTGAAACTTGCTCTTGAATGCAGAGCAGCTAAAATGAATGGAAGAAATGATGAAGTAAAAGAGCTGAAAAGAAGATTTCAAAGGGCTGCTTGAGAAGACAAAGGAAGTATTATAATGAAATATGCAAAAACCTGGAGTTAGAAAACCAAAAGGAAGAACTTGCTCAGCATTTCTCAAGCTGGAAGAACTGAAGAGAAAATTCAAGCCCTGAGTTGCAATAATGAAGGATTCTATGGGCAAAATACTGAATGATGCACAAAGCATCAAAAGAAGATAAAAGAATACACAGACTCACTATCCAAAAAAACAAAACAAAACTGGTCAACATTCAATCATTTCAGGAGGTAGCATATGATAAATAACCAATGGTACTGAAGGAAGAAGTCCAAGCTGCTGAAGGCACTGGTGAAAAAAACAAGCCTCTAGGAAATGATGGAATACCAATTGAGATGTTTCAAAAAACGAATGCAAGTTGGAAGTGCTCACTTGTCTATGCCAACAAATTTGGAAAACAGCTGGGCAACTGACTGGAAGAAATCCATATTTGTGCTCATTCCAAAGAAAGGTGATCCAACGAAATGTGGAAACGATCAAACAATATCTTTAGTATCACACACAAGTAAAATTTTGCTGAAGACAATTAAAGAATGGTTGCAGCATTACACTGACAGGGAACTGCCAGAAGTTCAAGCTGGATTCAGAAGAGGACATAGAACAAGAGATATAACTGCTGATGTCAGTTGGATTGTGGCTGAAAGCAGGGAATACTAGAAAGATGTTTACCTGTGTCTTACTGACTATGCAAAGGCATTTGACTGTGTAGATCATAACAAATTATGGATAACATTGTGAAGAACAGGAATTTCAGAACACTTAATTTTGCTCATGCAGAACATAGACCAAGAGGCAGTTGTTCAAACAAAACAGGGGGAGATACTGCATGGTTTAAAATCAGAACAGGTGTGTCAGGGTTGTATTCTTTCACCATACTTATTCAATCTCTATGCTGAGCAAATAATCCAAGAAACAAGACATCAGAAGAACGTGGCATTAGGATTGGAGAAGACTCATTAACAACCTGTGTTACGCAGATGATACAACCTTGCTTGCTAAAAGTGAGGATGACTTGAATCACTTACTGATGAAGATCAAAGACTACAGCTTTTAGTATGGATTACACTTCAATATAAAGAAAACAAAAATCCTTACCAACTGGACCAATAAGCAACATCATGATAAACAAAGAAAATAGTGAAGTTGTCAAGGATTTCATTTTACTTGGGTCCACAATCAACGTGCATGGAAGCAGCAGTCAAGAAATCAAACGATGTACTGCATTGGACAAATCTGCTGAAAAAGACCTCTTTAAAGTGTTGAGAAACAAAAACATCACTTCAAGGACTAAGGTGTGCCTGGCCCAAGCCACGATATTTTCAATTGTCTCATATGCATGCAAAAGCTGGACAATGAACAAGGAAGACCAAAGAAGAATTGATGCCTCAGAATTATGATGTTGGCAAAGAATACTGAATATACCATCGACTGCCAGAAGAAGGAACAAATATGTCTTGGAAGAAGTACAGCAGAATGCTCCTTAGACGCGAGGATGGTGAGACTTCGTCTCACATACTTTGGACATGTTATCAGAAGGGATCAGCCCTGGAGAAAAACATCATGCTTGATAAAGTAGAGGATCATCGAAAAAGAGGAAGACCCTCAATGCGACGAACTGACCCAGTGGCTGCAACAATGGTTTCAAGCATAACAATGATTGTGAGGACAGTACAGGACCGGGCAGTGTTTCGTTCTGTCGTACAGAGGGTAACTATGAGTCAAAACCAACTAGACCACAGCTAACAATAACAAAGGCTTAAAAAAAACTGTCTTAGTTATCTAGTGCTGCTATAGCGGAAATACCACAATTTGTGGCTTTAATGAAGAGTAATTTATTTCCTCACAGTTTAGAAGGCTAGAAGTGTGAATTCATGGTGCCAGCTCAAGGGGAAGGTTCTCTCTCTGTCCACTCTGGGGAAAGGTCCTCGTCTCTTTTCAGCTTCTATTCATTCCCAGGTGTCTTGGTGACCACGCAGCATGTACCCTGCCCTCTGTTTGTGCTTGCTTGCTTAATCTGCTCTTTTATGTCTCTAAAGAAAATGATTTAAGATATACCCTACAGTAATACTATCTATTAACGTATACAACTCCATTCCCAAAAGGAATTATAACCACAAGTATAGGGTTTAGGATTTACAATACATATTTTTGGGGGACAGATTCAATCTGTAATAAAAAGTATGAACCAAACTAAATTATTACAACTATTTAAGCAAATTTTGACAATCTAAATATTTTAATGTTTTATACACTTTTATATTTTGATTTTGTTAAATTTACTGTTAACATATCTTTGTATTATTTATTCTCAGGTGTGTGATTCACAAAAAGCCAACAGGCATGAACCTGCCTCTCTCAGCAGTAAGGCAAAACTGCTTTCAGCAAGCATGCCAGCAGCTATAATTACACACTTAATGTTTTATATTTCAAAGCACACACTAAAAGATATGTTCTAGAAATCCTGATTCCAAGAAAGAACCACGGTTGTTTTGGTAAAGAGATATGGGAAAGAGCTCTTGGAAAACATAAAGCACAAGGTTACGTTTTCAACATCAGTATCCCTACTGTACTTACCTTTATGTGATGAAAACCAAAATTACAGGCAGTACCAGGGTTACAAACTTACCGACAACTCGTACTTGCCCTTTAATGCTATGTAAATTTGCCCTCACTTTGAAACGACTGAACCAACTCCTACTCGAAACAAATTCTTCATCACAGTCACCTTCACTTGCTGCACGTGCAGCTTTTAAATCATTGAAAAGACTCTGAGCCTTTTCTTGACTAACCAAACCAAAAACCAAACCCGCTACCGTTGAGTTGATTCCGACTCATAGTGACCCTATCGGACAGAGTAGAACTGCCTCATAAGGTTTCCAAGGAGTGCCTGGTGGATCTGAACTCCCGATCTTTTGGTTAGTAGCCGTAGGTCTTAACCACTATGTCACCAGGGTTTCCGCTTGAGCTAAAGTAAGGCTAAATAAGAACCATACGCACCGTTCCTACTTACCTACAAATTCAACTTAAAGACACAGGAATTAATCTCGTTAGTAACCCAGGGACTGCCGATAATTCCAATTCACAGCTTAAAGCAAACTGCTTGCTTGTTGTTAGACTCAACTTAGACCAAAGGTAAAATGAGACAAATCTATAGGACACATCCAACGTATACTCAATTGTTACTGTGTCATTGCCAACATCTAAAAATTTACCCAGCTACCTCTGGAACTAAAAATATGGTCTAAAAGACTAGTAACCAGCAGACGAAGAGAGAAAGAGAATTGTCTTTATGGCTCAGGGAGGGGGGCCCTGGACCAAGAGAAATCCTGGGAACATGTACATTGCAGTTGCTAAATGTTTTAAAAAGTCAGCATAGCTGGGACAACCGGTAGGGACATTAACTTTTTTTTTTTGCTTTTATTACTGTAATTAAATGAAATTTACATTTCAAGTTAGTCTCCCATACAAAAATTTTTTTTTTTGCATACATTGTTATGAGACCCTAATTGCTCGCCCCATTCTGCACAGCACACTCCTCCTTTCCGCCCCTGATTCCCCATGACCATTCAACCAGCTCCTAACTCTCTCTGCCTTCCTATCTCACCTCTGGACAGAAGCTGCCCCTTTGGTCTCTTGTATCTACTTGACTAAGAGGCACACTCTTCACTAGTATCACTTTATGTCCCACAGTCCAGTCCAATCCCTGTCTGAAGAGTTGGCAGGGACATTAACCTTTTAAAGAGACTCAATTTACCTGAATAGTATATATAGCCTGGTAAACTCCAAACATCAGCAATGAGACGGAAAGTTATGGAGAGGGGTGGCAGAGAAAAGTGGGTCAAAGTATATTAGCTCTGAGAACACATTTGCATTTAATTTTTGGTGAATTTTCTATTAAGTACCCATGACTTTTATGTAAAATTCAGGAATACTATATATTGTAAAACTTAATCAATACTTAAAAAAATACATTTCCTAGAAAAAAAGTTCTTACTTAATACCTTATTCATATGTGGGCTGAGATAAGGCACCCAGGAAAAAGTTTTATCCATATGAGATGCTAACAAGTAAGTCAATCTGACTACTTAAGTATTAAGCAACTTTTTTTAAAAACCATTTGGGTGGAAATACTTCTCAGATATTTTATATTTTTTCATATGCTCAGAGGCAGCAGGCTGAACTCACTTTAACCTTTGCTTGACAATTCAGGATGATCACAATAATAAATGGCAATTTCAGTACCTATCAAGACTCACAGGGTTGCTGACACCACACGAATGATCCTAGGCCACTGGGTACTTTACATTCTTTGATAGCTTTTTACTATTCATCTGTCTCTTTCCATGCCTTCAAACAGTCAACTATCACTTTGGAATAATGTTCAGGGACTGCTTCTAGCTGTCCCTTCTAACTGGTTACTTCTAATCTGCTATGACTTAGAAACGCCAAGTTGGTCATTTTACGTATAAAGCAACGGTGAAGCCCTGAGGTAAATTCTCCAATTAATAAAGCGAGCTTTAACAGACATACTTTATGGCCTCTATACTTTATGATCACTACACTCAGGTGAATTTCTTCTAAGTATTAAAAGAGACTACAAAGAAAATAAAACAACCTTCTTTTTTCTCCTGACGCTCTAAGGTGAGTCAACGGATCTTAGCCTGGTTGAGGGTTGTGGTGAAGGGGATGGAGGGAGCCCATGGATCTGGACTTTGTGGGAGGAGTGTGAAATTCTAAAAATTGTATACAAAATTTTGTTGATCTGAGCATTTTTCTGAGGAAAGATGACACAGTTTTTTCCCTCAGCCAGTTCAAATGAACATCTATATAACAGTTACATACCTTTTGATGACTTTGTGTTTTGGAATCTTCAGAAGAAACTGCATTCTTTGCACGTTTAAGACTGATATCATCAAAATCAGTACATTTTGGCAAAACTGCAAATGTCTCCTGAAGAGGCTCTGTCGGGACTCTATCTTGAAGAAGAGCGGAATTGCAGCGGAATTCTTTCAGTTTTTCCAGAGACTTTGAAACAATTCTGGTCCTCAAACATTTCTTTGGCTCTTAAGTTAGCAAATCAGAAGAAAATACAACAATAGTATTTTGGTCTCGATATGTCAATTCATAAGCAGAACAAAAACTATTTAAAGGAGAAAATTCACACTAAAGCAATAACCTATGATATAATGAAAAAAGAAACAAACATTGGGTTCGGGTAAAGATCGCATATTGAAACATACATCTAGTTTCACTTGTTCCTGAAACCCCATTAAAACTACAGTAAGGTTCTGCCTTTTGCCTTTTTTTTTTTTGGTATAAACCTATAAGGACAAAGAGAAAAGGACTGGTGATAACTGCAAATGAAATATCTGAACTAGAAGGAAAATGGATCTGCAATAACAAGGTTAGCAGATCTGAAAACTAAATCCTAAGGCCAAAAAAAAAAGGAAACCCCACTATAGCTGAATCGATTCCAACTGAAGGTGACTTCATGTGTTACAGAGCAGAACTGCTCCATATGGTTTTCTAGCACTGGTGGCACATATGGTTAAGGACTCGGCTGCCAACTAAAAGGTCGGAGATTCAAACCCTCCCAACAGCTCCACAGGAGGAAGACTTGGCAATCTACTTCCTTAAAGAGTACAGCCAAGAAAACTCTATGGGGCAGTTCCACTCTGTCACATGGGGCTGCTATGAATTAAAGGATTGACTTAATCACACCTAACAACAACAGTCTTTATGGAAGCAGATCACCAGGTGCTGCTGGGTGGGCTCGAACCACTGACCTTTAGGTTAGCAGTCGAAAGCAAACAGTGAAGAAAATGAAGAACCAATCCCTTTTACAACACAAAATCCTCAAATGGCTCAGGAATTAGGGAACCAGTAGCTCTGGGAGTGGAGTAGAAGGGGGTTCTAAAATAAAGAGGATTGGTTGAATGCAATTTGATTTTCACTCTATGTTCAAGGGTCACTGCCTCTCCTGTACTTCAACAGAAGACTGGAGACTTCTTCTGTTTACTGTGACTTCTCTTATCCTAGACATATATATTTGAATCTCTTTTCAAATGTACTTTAAGCTTATTTATTATTATTCCCCTGGCTTTCAAAATATACACTTAAATCACTTTTCAAATGTACAGAAGTTTCCTTCTAAGTATCAGAGCTTCCTTCCCTGTGGATACCCAGGTATGAAAAAGAAAATGTACCTCAGGGGGACCCATATAACAGAATATTATTGAGTAATAAAACGAAATGAAGCACTGATACATGCTACAACATGGGTGATCTTTGAAAGCATGACGCTAAATTAAAGAAGCCAGACACAAATGGCCACATATTGTAGGATTCCATTTATATGAAATGTCCAGAATAAGCAAATCCATTCAGAAATCTAGTGATCTAGTTGCTTACAGCTGGGATGAGGGGGAAAATGAGGATTGACTGCTACTGGGTATGGAGTTTCTTTTGAGGTGATGAAAGTATTCTAATATTGTAGTGATGACTGCACAACTCTGAATATGCTAAAACTATCGAATTGTACATTTTAAATGGGTGAATAGCATGACATGTGAATTGTCAATAAATTTCAGTAAAGCTGTTATTCGGGGAAAAAAAAAAAAAAAAAAGAACTAAAATACAGCAGTCACCCAGCTTCCAGCTGGTAGATGCTCCTCTTACTTCTTCCTGAATGCCACTTTCAGCAAATGGCAAAGGTCTTATTTCAAAAATCCAAGTCTGTAGTCTTAGTTCCACAACTTTCAATGTCAGCTCTCCTGTGTGGCCTTGATCATACTGCTCTAACCTATAGTTCTCCTCACCTGTCACATCCATTTCTTCCTCTGTCAAAGGACAACAAGGGCTGCTCTGAAGAATGAGCTACATAAAGCCTCTAGAACAATGGCTAGCAAATAATGACTGCTCGTTAACTGCTCATAGAATTCACCGAAAAATTGAGCAGATAGGTTTGTCCAGGAGTAAGGAAGGAAAGAAAGGTAGACAGTTCCAGAAAATGCAACATTCATTCATGCCAAATTCTGTCCATAAACCACATTTCCTTTTATACCTGCTTCAGAAAGGAGGAAGAAAGGGGTATTATCACATTAATCTTTTTCCATAACCATACATTTCCATTTCTATAGCTACTTCCTACTAAAGCTTTCATGTTGACATGAAGTCCAAATTTTGCCTTTTGAAGAATAGATTTCTCACATACTTAATCCACTGAGACTTTTTTTTTTTTTGCCTTTGTCTCAATCTCTTTCTCTCTTTTCCAGGGGATAAAGAAGAAAGAAAAATTTCCTGTCTTCCTTTATCACAAATTCTCTGAGACCAAAAACTATAAGGAAAAATCCACTCACCAGCCATATTCAAACACATTTGCACCCAACATCACCTTGGGAAGTCCAAGAGCTCAAGAATCCTGTTTTTATCCAACATCTTTTTGCAGACAAGGAGGGTAGCTCCATGCAAAAACAGGACAGAAAAAACCTACATGTCCTGACATTGAAAAGTTTTCAAAATGTTCTGTTAAGTGGGAAAAGATAGCTGCAAATCAGTATATATGCAGTGTACTACTATTTTATAAAATACAGTATTATTAATTAATTCATGTTTCTATACATGTGTACAGATATGTGTGTAGAGATCAAAAAAATCTGGGAGAATATATAGTGCTCCAAAAAATTAGCAGTAGGCATCACTGAAGGGAGGGATTATGGGGGTCTTTCATTGTCTACCCTCTACATTTCTGTATTATTTGAAATTTTTATAACAAAAATGTTTTACTTATAAAATCAGGAAAAAATTAACTAGAGGGAATAAAAGACAGTTGGGAGAACGAGAGCCCAATTGCAGAACTCCAGCTCTATCCCCACCCACACCACCACCACTTACTGAGGGGCAACTCTGCTCAAGCACAATGGGAACCTTTCTGCATGAAGTAAAAAACACAACTCTCCAATAGCCTCCTCCGCTCTCTGGTGAATGTAAAAATATTAGAGCCATGACTGGTAAGAATAAAAAAATCACTGCCCCAGAACTCACCAGAGTCTCCAGACATTACCAAATCACTTCCTCCTTCTTTTTCTTGGACTTTCTTTGCCCTCTTTTTAACAGGTTCATTGTTCTCCAGTGCTCTCTTTTTACTTCGGTCAACTTCTGTAGCCTGTATCACAGAAAATAATGGTTACACAATAATAAAGGTTATAAAATGATGTATCATCTCTATTTTCAACAGTTGGTGCATGTGAAGTAATTTAAACATTACTCCTGAATTAAAGCAAGGTTCTCACCATCCACCCCTCATAGAATCATGCACTCTTGGCTCTGGAAAGGTCTATGGGTGAACTGTTTCTACCATCACCAAAGACAGGGTGGAGACTGACAGGTCATGAGCTTCAGCACCTCATCTCCTCCTAGAATTAATTGGAACCAAGGCAGCTGCCTTTCTTGACTCAATCAGCCTTCATCTATCTCAAATTATAAAATTCACATCACCCTACTTACATATTTTAAATAAAATACGTTTAAGAAATAAACTAAGACCTATTTAGAAAAGGCAACACTCAGAAAGATTATTTTTTTTAAAAAAGGTTCATTTTGGAAATATTCATTGTAATTTAACTGTTTCATGTTTACAAACAGCTTACGCACAACACTGAAGACGCCACAAGATTATGAGCTATTTGTTGGCAGGAAACCTGGCAAACACTGGCTTAAGCCCTTCAAATATCCTCTACATGGTGGGTGCAAAGAGAATCTTGGTAAACACATGAAAATGTAAATCACCCCAAAAAAAGACACAGGAGAGGAGCAAGCACTTTAGGGAAGAAAAACAGAGAAGAAAACAAGATTTTGAAGCACCCAAGCTGTCATCCCCATTAAACCTTGGTAGGTGACTAAAAGTCAGTCTATCAGCTCCTTCCACAACTTCAGTTTGAGAAACACTGAAGACTGAGTGAGGGCTCAGCCTTCAGCTTTGTCCCTGGTAAAGCACCTCCATTAAAGGGTGGCAAGCAATAGAAAGAACCCAATGATTAACCATTTGCATCTGTACCATGTTAAGAAACTTTATCCAGCCAAGTTGCACATTAGACTTTACAAGGGATGTAGTCACTGGACAATGGCACATTATGACTGCTTTTAACTGTAGTCACTTTAAATATTGAGCAATGATGTTGCAACTTCAAAAACTACAAACCTTCTAGAGCCACTGAGGCCAGATGACCTCCGAAATTATTACCCTGAGGAAATCTTTAAACCTTGAAAACAATTATCCTCTGAAGTCATCTTTGAAGCAAATAACAGTTTAGCCTAATTAGAAACAAATGTCTGCATTAAGCACTATACTCTTTTAAGAAATTATCTATATGTGATCAAATTGACAAAAGCAACTCGAAAACATAAATGAGAAGCTTACGGGGGCAGTGAGTTTGTGTTAATGGTGGTGAAACAGTATAAAAAAGGTTGTCGAGAAAGATGGCACAACTTGCAGAATGTAACCAATATCACTGAATTGGACAAGTAGAAATTGTTGAAGTGATGTCTGTTTTGTTGTGTATATTTTCACTAAAAATCTTTTTAAAAACTAGAAACAGTTTTCTTCTAATCACGGAGCCAAACACATGTAAATACTCTAACAGAAATAAAGCCCATCTTCAAGCCTCAATCCATTAAAAAAAAAGAGAGAGGATGGAGATTAAAAGATTTATCCCTTGTCCACAGGTTCCCTACCCTCATCAGAATGGGAGTCAGGAGCCCTGAGTTCCAGTGTCAGCTTTGCCATTAAGAATCTGGGTGACCTTGGTCTCAAGTTTATTAACTCGAATAGGAACTTAAAAACTTCGAACTACAACCAGGATGTACGGCCTGCTTGTGTTCCCCACCTTCTCCTTCCCCGGCTCCGCCCCTTTCTCATCTGGTCCCATCATCTCGCTGATTCTGCTCATAGTCCCCGCCCTCTCCCGCCCGGCCCCTCAGCCCCCGCCTCCGCCCCAACTCGACCCGCCCCCTCTGGCCGATGGCCCCACCCCCTCCGACCGAACCCACCACGTGAGGAGGCAACTGAGGCGGGAAAGTGGACGCTGGGGGCGCTGCAGAGTCAGGGTCTGCCTTCTGGGCTGCAATCGTGCGGGACGACGTGGACTTCAGGCTTCCTGTAGACTGGAAGAATCTGCTCAAAACCGCCTGCCTTTCAGGGGCTGGACCGGCGGCACCAGCATCACCAGAGGTAGGCTTCCGGCGCGACATCGCGGGACCGAAATGGCAGCCCAGCGGCAGGGCCGAGCCGGGAGAGACCTCGATCACAGTTCCCGGGCGTCCGCGGGCGCGAGCACGTCGCGACCCTGCCGTGCTGCTACGCGAAGGCGGGGCCGGGGGCGGGGCCTCGTCTGCACAAATGGGACCAAGGAGGCGGAGTGGCTACAATTTCGCGCCAAGCTTTGCCCGGAATCCAGGTGTCCGGAGCGAGATCGGAGGTGTTTACTGTTGCTGTCATGGTTCGTCCGCTAAACTGCATCGTCGCTGTGTCCCAGAACATGGGCATCGGCAAGAACGGAGACCTACCTTGGCCCCCGCTCAGGTACCTGCCAGATTGGGGATACCGAGGCTGGTGCAGACTGCGAGTGATCGGGACACCCGGGTGGAGACGCGCCAGGCCAACTTGCCACGGAGAGATGGGGAGGATGGGTTGGACTTTTGACCTGAGCTGACAGGAGGGCCGGTGCTACCCTCTGCATGACCAGTCCAAAAGGCTAAGTTGTAGGTTACCGTCCCGATCGTGCTGCACCGAGGCCTACTCCCCGCGGCGCCCAGGCCCAGAACAAAGTCCAGGCCATGAAGACCCTCCAGCGCACTGTTTGTCGCGCGAGTTACAGCTTGAGCCCACGGGGTAATGTTCTGAGTAATGCTGTGTTTCTCTGACTTGTAGGAATGAATTCAAGTATTTCCAAAGAATGACGACGACCACAACCTCTTCAGAAGAAGGTAATGTGGGTTGTTTTAACTGATTGAGGTTTGCAGGGTTCTTGCTTCAGGAAGTTTTACCAGTGCAAATTTTACTTAAGTGGGAAGTTTTCCATGTTAATCTAGGGCCTTTTCCCTTACCATTGATTTATGTGCAGTTTCCAGAGTTTATTCAAATTTCATTTTTTTCTTTAACATTATATGAGGGCTTGCTCATAAAATTCAGGTATTGAGCGAAATTGGCAGTTGGATAGAGGCTTATCTAACCAGAGATGTTAGGGTGGAAAGGAAACCATATAAAGAATTTGGAATAACCCCTGAAAGAGATGATAAGGCCTGAAGAAGGGCAGTGGAGAGAAGGACAGAAATCCAAGAAATTGTTACATGTTACTCCATTTGGAGATCTGGAAGTTAAAGGTGATGCGAAAAAAACCAAAACTAAACCCAGTGCCATCAAGTCGACTCCAACTCATAGTGACAGATAGGACAGAGTAGAACTGCCCCATATGGTTCCCAAGGAGCACCTGGTGGATTCGAACTGGTTAGCAGCTGACCTTTTGATTAACAGCTGTAGATCTTAACCGCTAGCCAGCAGGGTTTCCAAAGGTGATACAGGAAGGCATCAAAGATAAATTAGGTTTTCACTTTAAGAGTCTGAGTGACATGAAAATAAAGGAAAACAAAAAGTGTTCAGTTGTGATGATGACAATTTTGAGGTGCCTGTACAACATCCAGGATAATGTCAGTCAGAGGGAACTGCGTGAATACAGCCATTGGAGAAAAGAGGATAACCAAGGAAAAGAATATGGGGTTGGAAGGAGACCCCATTTAAAACTTGAGAGACATCTGTAAACAGGGACGAGAGCCATAAATTAAACTGAAACAATACCTCAGAAAGGAGCAGATGCTGCAGAACTTTAACAGGACAGAGACAAGGCGCATCTATCTATTTGGCTCTTAAGTCAAGGTAGAGACAAGATGGAAATCCCCAGAAGCTAAAGAATCCTAAGTATGGTCTGGTAATATGAAAAGCATCCAGTTCCTGATCTGTTTCCCTGGTTTTCAGTAAATACAGTATTTCTTAGATGAACGAATGAGTACCAAAAGTGTCATTTCTTTCTATCTCTCTCTATATATGTCTTTCTCTCTCTTTCTCTATGTATATATATTTATTTTTTTTTTCTTTTTTTTTTTTTTAACTGTCTCCATATATCTTTCTCTCAGTACCTGCACTTTCATTGTTAGGCCAGGTCTGTATCATTTCCTGCATCAGAATCCCTCACCAATTGGCTCTATTTTTGTTCATAGTTCATATCTCCTTATTAAACGCCAAAAGCTCCACCATTGCAAATGCAGTGTGTGTTGTATAAGGGGTAACATGAATTAGAGGTAACATGAATTTTTTTGTTTTAATTCTTAGAGGAGAAGAATACCCATATTTGGAAGTAACATTTAGTTATGAATAGTAAAGTAAAATATAGAAAAATGCGTACTCTTTACCAATTGAAGTTTGTAAATGTTAATGTTTTGTTCAAATAAAATAAAACTAATGCTGGCAACTTTTAAGGATACACACTTCTACATTGCCTTTCGTGATCTCTCAGGATGTATCAAGAATCACAGAAATGTTCATGTTCCTTTGATCCAGATATCTGACTCTCAAGGTCTTTCTCCCCTATGCAATTAAACTGAAAATGAAAGCTATATTTATAAAGAAGGAATCCCTGGGTGGCACAAACCATTAAGCGTTGGACTACTAACTGAAAGGTTGGCAGTTCAAACCCACCCAGAAGTGCCTCAGAAGACAAGCCTGGCAATCTACTTCCGGAAAGTCACAGTCTTGAAAACCCTAAGGAGCAGTTCTACTCTGCACACATGGGGTCATATGGGGTTGCCATGAGTTGGAATTGACTCGATGGCAACTAACAATATTTAGGTGGTGGGTAGTCGATGTAAATTTTGGTAAATCTGTTTTAATTTTTTATGTTTTTAAAGCAGATCCACTAGATGTCACTGTAACAGTTTTACATATATATGTATATTTGTGTCTGTGTGTGTGTGTGTGTGTGTGTGTGTATGCATGATATAGTGAAACCTGTGAGAGCTGGAACTTCATGGGACTGCCTTGTTTTTCTGGGTCTCGTAAGTTTTCTGCCTTTGAAACAGTGCAGTCTTTTACAACTTTTCTATCACTGTTAGTGGAAAATACTTGAATTTCCCTTCTCTGACAGGTTTCTGGCTTTCACGGGTTTTACTGTATATATATATGTGTACACATACCAAACCAAACTTGTTGCCATCAAATCGATTCCAACTCATTGTACACATACACATATATACTATATGCAAATACATTTTTTATTAAAAAATATACTTATTCTTTCTATTGACTTTACAGGTAAACAGAATTTGGTGATTATGGGTAGGAAGACCTGGTTCTCCATTCCTGAGAAGAATAGACCTTTGAAAGATAGAATTAATTTAGTTCTCAGTAGAGAACTCAAGTAAGTACGATAATATAAATTTACTGCAAGAATATCATTTTCTTACAGTGGAGTTTGGTGTATGACAAAATGAAATAGGTGAAAAGTAGCTATTGATGAAGCTGCTTAATATCAATAAAGTGATTACAGGAAATGAATGAGCAGAAATTTATACCACATAACAGTAACTTATTCTGGTTTTGTAACCTTGAAAAGTTACATTAAACATTAAATCTCATTATAGTAACAGATTTGGAAGTTTCTTTGAACCACATTATTCAGTAGACTCAAATATCAGTTACACAGTATAGTTAATAATTTTTTCTAGTTTCACATAAAATCAAAATATGTATGTTTTGGGTGTAGTCAAAATTAAGAAGTTATCCCCTCTCTGGGCCCAGCCCTAAATGCAGTAAGATGTTAGAATGAACTGAAACTGGTCAAAATTATGTGCTCTCTTATTCTTAGTTAACCACAACACTCAAATTACACTTGTGTTCTTTACCCTGTGTCTAACAGAAAAAAATGTCTGAAATGGTCCTAAGGATCCTTGGTGAAGGGAGTGTATTCAGTTGGTCTCTACTAGGATTTTCCTGTCCTCCTATCTGGCCTTGGAGTAGATAGTTCCAGATGCCTGGAAATGCATCTGTGGGATGGAGGTATTTAAGAGCATGTCACTGCTATTGTTTTGATCTTGGCCAAAGCTTCTATGATATTTATTCATGTGTGATGTTCTCTGATTTCCTTTCTGTTTCTTTAAAAAAAAAAAAAAAAAAGTTGGTCCTAACCCATTAACTAAACCTTAGGGATTTTTTTTGGGGGGGGTGGGGTATGGAACTGAATTAGAGCTTTAGGAAAAGTCTGGGATTGGCATGCTAATTGTTCTTCCATACACTTATGTAATCACAAAAAGGAATGTAGCATCCTAGAGCACTACTTGCTTGAGAACAGTGGTCACAATATTACTTTCCCATGTGTATCAATCAGGGTTCAACCAAAGAAGCAGAACAAGTAGAAGTCTATATTAAGAGGTTTACTGCAAGGCTTGCAACAGTGGGATCTGGCTAAGCAAGGGCAAAATCTGTAGGCTAAGCTGTCAAGAAGAGCATGCGGAAGCTCTTGGGCACAGGATAACACTGTTGTCCACAAGTGAAATTTCTTCAGGAAAGTCTGAGCTCTACTCTTAAAGGCCTTTCAACTGATTGAATCAAGCCTATTCAGATTATCTAGGATAAAGTCCATTACTTAAAGTTAACTAACTGTAGACTTTGATCACATCTACAAAATATCTTAACAACACCTAGATTAGTTTTTTATTGAATAACCTAGAACTGTAGCCTAGCTACATCAAAAGACCATCATGGGGTGAAATTAGAAATTAATGACAAAGAAAACTGAAAAAAATACGTGGAAATTAACACACTGTTAAACAAGCAATTGGTCAAGGAAGAAATCACAAGAGAAGCTGGAAAACACTTAAGAGTCGAATGAAAATGAAAGTACAATATATCAAAACTTATGGGACGCAGCAAAAGCGGTGCTCAGAGGGAAATTTCTAGCTATAAGCCCGTAGATTAAAAAGGAAAAAAGGATCACAAATCAGTAACTTAACTTTACAATGTGAATTAGGAAAAGAAGAGTGAAGCAAACTTGAAGAACCAGAAAGAAGGAAATAACAAAGGTAGACCAGAGATAAATGAAATAGAGAATGGAAGAACGAGAGAGAGTCAGTGAAACCCGAAATTGGTTTTTTGAAAAGATCAATAAAATTGACAAACCTTTAGCTAGACGACAAAAAAAATAAAAAATAATTTTTTTTTTAAAAGAAAGACCATCATACCATGTGAAGGTAAAAAACATTCCACAGCCATAGACTAAGAGATTCGGTCTCACAGAAAAGATTTTCTCCCAAATCCCTCCTAGAATGGTATAGCTAAAAACCTGGAGAAAAGCGTACCAGAATATTTACACTGATGGCCTGTGGATGATGGGGAATATGTTGATGTGCATCTTGCCATCTGCTTCACTCTTAATGCTGTTCTCTTTCTTATGGTTGCTAGGATATTCGATTATCTCTTTACTTGGGAGAACCCAAATTCACAGACTATATTGCTATTCCCAGAGACTCTTTAATAGAATATTTTTGAAAACTACTCAAGATTATTTATGGCCAGCTTGAGCTAAAAAAAAACATAAAGAAATCCCAGTAGGGGAGATGTTCAGGTGAGCCAACAGTTCTCCTCAAATGATGAGTCTCATTTCTTCCTTATGACCCCCCGGTGGTGTTTGTAATTGGTTTGGTTGCTTATGTATTTATATATAACATTTATTGGTGTGTTTCCCTTTTTTAAAAAAGGCAGAGAGAAAATTTAAAGTCTTTATCATGAAGTATGCCGAGAAATAGATATACTAGTCAACAAAAAAATTTAGAGTTCATTTTTTGCCCTTCCTTCTGCTTTCCTACTTGCTGGCCAGTTGCACACATATACTGAGCACCTGCTGTGTGCCAAGCACTGCTAGGTCCTAAATAAAAGGGCATAGGTATTCATATGTAAATCGCTGTTACTTATGCAAGCCTTTTAAAGATAGCCAATTTTTCTCACAGCCTCCCGAAATGTCAGAGAAAACTGAATCTTCAAGTTAACCCCAAAATCTACTGCCAAACACTAGTTAGTTTGGATAATTTACTTTCTTTATAAGATATGGGGTAAAATGCTTTTTAAAAGCTTCCTAGATAACTATGTTGTGACTTTAAATTTTATGAACCACGTTTGGAAAACAGGCATTTCCTCAAATTGTTAAACATAAAGTTATCATATGACCCAGAAATTCCACTCCTAAGTATATACCCAAGAGAAATGAAAGTATGTCTATACAGATACATGTACAGAAATGTTCATAGCAGCATTATTCATAATAGCCAAAGAGTGGAAACAATCCTCATATCTATCAACTGATGAATGGAGCAGCAAAATGTGCTAGATCCATACAATGGAATATTATTCAGCCATAGAAGAATGAAATATTGATACATACTACAGTATTGGACAATAATGGAAAACATTATACTAAGTGAAAGAGGCCAGATACTGTATAATTGAATTTACATGAAATGTCCAGAATAGGCAAATCCATAGAGACAGAAAGTAGATGAGTGATTGCCAGGGGCTGGGAGTATTGGGGGGAAATGGGAATGACTGCTAATGGGCACAGGTTTTCTTTTTGGGGTCATAAAAATGCTCCAAAATTAGATAGTGGCAATGGTTGCACAACTCTGTGAATATACTAAAACCCCCTCAACTACACACTTGAGAGTGAATTATATGGTATGTGATTTATAGCTCAACAAAGCTGTTTAAAAAAAAAAAAGTCATTGGAACCAGAAGGGGAAAAACAAGTTTTACTGCTGTTCTGCAGCTTTGACTGCCTCTTTAGAAAACCCAAAGTTGTCTGTATGATATAAGATGTTATAAATTGTCTTCAGTCCATGAAAGTCATCTAAAATTTAATGGTATAATCACTTTTTACAGTCTCAACTAGCATATTCTCCGTGGTGATTAAGATTTCTCCTCTTCTTCAAGCTACAGTTCCCTCCCCTCACATTTGGCTTAGCAAAGACTGCCTGACCTGGCCGCTGATACCTGCTCTGGCACGTATTAACTTTGTGGCTTTAGGCAGGTTACAAGCAAGCGTTGCTAAACCTCAATTTCCTTACCTGCTAAATGGGATTAATGATGACAACTTCTAGGAGTGATTTTGAGAATTAATTGAAATTTTATGTGCAAACTGTCTGGCACACAGAAGGTTCCCTGCAGATACCACCTACTACTCCCCCAGCCCCTGCTTAAAAAAAAAAAAAAAAAGTTGCTATTGAGTCATTTCCAACTCATTATAGACCCTATATGTGTCAGAGTAAAGCTGTGCTCCATAAAGTTTTCAGTGGCTGATTTTTAGGAAGTAGATCACCAGGCCTTTCTTCTGAGGTGCTCTGGGTGGACTAGAAGCGCCAATCTTGCAGTTAGCAGCCAACTGCATTAACTATTTGAACCACCCAGGTACTCCTTAACCTCTGCTACTGTAGCAAAATTGCCTTGCCTTATAGTTTATAGCAAATATTAGTGATATCACAATGAGCACTATAAAAATGATATGGTAGCATCAGACCTCCTCTGAGTTCATAAGGGGGAAGAGAGATAATCAAGATCATCAGCCCAAAGCTGATTCCCATGAGGTGGAGGTCAGACACACCTCTACCCTCTAACCTTTTTACCAATTCTGACACCAGCTGTCCCCACAGCACTCTCTACTTCTCTGCTAAGTTCAATAATTCCATGCAATGGCTACACAGAACTCATAGAGTATACTCACATTTAGGGGATATCTTAGTTATCTAGGGCTGCTATAACAGAAAGACCACAAGTGGATGGCTTTAACAAAGAGAAGTTTATTCTCTCACAGTCTAGTAGGCTATAAGTCTAAATTCAGGGTCTCAGCCCCAGGGGGAGGCTTTCTCTTTCTGTCGGCTTTGGAGGAAGGTCCTTGTCATCAATCTTCCCCTGGTCTAGGAGCTTCTCAGGTACAGGGACCCCGGGTCCAGAGGACACACACACTCTGCTCTCAGTGCTGCTTTCTTGGTGGTATGAGGTCCCCTGTCTCTCTGCTCGCTTCTCTCTTTTATATCTCAAAAAAGATTGGCTCAAAACACAATCCAATCTTGTAGATTGAGTCCTGCCTCATTAACATAACTGCTGCCTATCCCACCTCATTAACATCATAGAAGTAGGATTTACAACACATAGGAAAATCACATCAAATGACAAAATGGTGGATAGTCACACAATACTGGGAATCACGGCGTAGCCAAACTGATACACATATTTTTTAATTCAGTCGATGACGGGATTTATTAGAGAAGTAACAGCTTACAATTCCGGATCAGGAACAACTCATGATACAGTTCTTCGGTCAGGATAGCTTCTTGGCCATGCCCACAGGCAGTCCTCTCTCACAGCTCTTGGCCCCTCGGGTCCTCTGCCTAGCTTCTGCCCTGCTTGGGTAAGTGTTACAAAGCTCTTTAGCTCAGCCAGTAAGTGCTCAGAGGCACCCCACTCCACCAGTAAGCCTCAGCCTGAAGGTGCTCAGCTCTCTTGCTCCATGGGTTGACAAGCCTAGCTCCACCAAGTGCCCAGAGGCACCCCAGTCCACCAGCAAGCCACCTGCCCAAACGCACTCGCCTCTCTCACTCCGTGGTGGCACACCCACTGTAGCCACCTTGCTGCATAGGCCGGGAAGCCTGCTGCACCATCTCTCACTGGTCTCCTGGCTGGTTCTGCTGCAGCCATTTCTCTGCTGCTGCTTCTTGCCATCTCTGGTGTTAAAGCTCTGTCTGCTTGTTGGGTCTAGGAGGTTCTCAGCACAGGGACCCCGGGTCCAAAGGATGCACTCTGCTCCTTGCTCTTCTTGATGGTAGTGAGATCCCCTTCCTAGTCTCTGAAATTGGCTCATTTAAAGCCTAACAGGATGGCAAACTAATCAATCCCCTTATTAGGGCTCCATGCACCTTATTTGCATTTTTAGCAGGCTGTCCAATCCCCTTGGTGAGTCATAAACACCTTATTTGCACAGCCCCACCCAGTCAGTTTATGAGAGTCACAAGGACCATGGGTAGAAAGGCCATATTAAAGTAATTCACTGCACCGTAAGCACCTGGAACTCTCCTTTTCACCTTAACAAATCCCTTTGTTCTTCCTGCCCCTACAATTTTGAGACCAAAAAATCCTATCTAAATCAACTCTTTCCCACCCCTGCCTTTATTCTAGACTCCGTTTTTTTCTTTCCTCGGGACATTGCTTTGTTGTCCCACCCTTTAGTATTATAAACCTCACCACAGATTACATTACTTCTACACTCAGCTTTCTCAGCTAAGGAATACGCCAAGGAGTATTCCCTCATCATCCCGCCCCTGAGGATGCACCACCTCTGCCCCTGTGGCATCATCTGCACATCCCAATAGGCTGTCCTTTTCACTTTATGGCCACTGCTAGGATATTTCTCTGGCTGCCACCACAATCTGTTTAGGGGCAGATTTTCTGTCTCTATTCCCACCATCAAAGTATATCCCTCAGCAAAACAGAGGTTTAGAAATTTTCATGGAATGAATAATCCATGGGTGGTGTCTTAGTCATCTAGTGCTGCTATAACAGAAATACCACAAGTGGATGGTTTCAACAAAGAGAAGTTTATTCTCTCACAGACCAGTAGGCTACGAGTGTGAATTCAGGGTGCCAGCTCCAGGGGAAGG
Source organism: Dugong dugon (assembly GCA_030035585.1). NCBI lineage: Eukaryota > Metazoa > Chordata > Mammalia > Sirenia > Dugongidae > Dugong > Dugong dugon. Next base: position 85,310,428 of record CM057460.1, on the reverse strand, counting down.
CCCTCTCTCTCTGTTGGCTCTGGAGGAAGGTCGTTGTCATCAGTCTTCCTTGGGCTGGGAGCATCTCAGTGCAGGAACCTCAGGTCCAAAGGATACACTCTGCTCCTGGCACAGCTTTCTTGTTGGTATGAGGTGCCCCTGTCTCTCTGCTTACTTCTTTCTTATATCTCAAAAGAGATTGGCTTAAGACACTATCTAATCTTGTAGACCTCATCAATGTAACTGCCACTAATCCATTTTATGACATCATAGTGAGAGAATATCCAACACACAGGGAAGTCACATCAGATGACAAAAGGTAGACAATAATACAATACTGGGAATCATGACCTAGCCAAGTTGACAGATATTTTTGGAGGACACAATTCAATCCATGACAGGCGGTTTATAAAAATAGGATCATCCCACATAATACTACTTTGTAACCTGCCTTTTTTGCCCACTTCATATATTAGAACATAAATTTCTGTAAATATTTTTAGTGGCTACATAGTATTTCTTTATGAGGACAGACCATATTTGAACCAATTTTTGATTGTTGGAAATCACATTTTTAAGGCTGAGTATGAAAGGCCTTAATTTGAACATATAGCTAAATTCTAATTAAGATGCCATTCTCGCCTAGGGTTTTCTGTTTTTATTTCAAGTGTTTTCCCAGGGAAATTGAGTCAGAATTCTGTCTGCCAAGCCATTCTCTTTTACACCAGACAAGGTGGAAAAGGATAATGTTTACATGGCACCCTAGTGTAATCAGATGAGGCTACTCAAGGTGAGAGAACACTGGTAAGAGGGCTCTGCCTAACCCAAAGGGTGAGAATCTGACACACCTGTAGCCCATGGCCAGTAGTTGAGCGTCTTACCTTTGTAACTAAGCTGCCTTTCAGGCTCCAAAGTCAAGCTGCTGTAGTTCAAATCCCAGCTCCACAATTTCTTAGCTGGGTGAGCATTAGATACTTAACCCCTCCGCCTCAATTTCCTCATCTGTACAAAGAATACTAGTACCTATATAGGATTGCTGGTAATATTATATGTTTCACGTAAAACAATGCCTGACCCTACTACTTAGGGGAGCAAGTAGTCATTCAGTAGCAGACTTCTTTAAATAGAGCTGCAAGGAAAGGGATGGGAAGTATCATTGGAGTGCCTACAATGTGTGTTATTTCTTTTCATCCTCATGCCTACCCTCTCAGGGAATTCAAATGACTCTCAGTCAGAAACAATATCAAGCATGTCCACACACTTCTTGACACAGAATATTTGTGCTCCCGACTACCAGCTCTCCCTAGTCAGGGAATCCAGTCTGGATTGGTTGGAGATAATTACAGAAAGGAAATTTAGGGATAAAATAAGTCACAATATTTACTGTGCTAGTCTCTAGGACTTGTGCTCATGAACTCAAATATTCTTTCAACTTCTTGCTTATTTTCTACCCATCTAGGGGTCCAGAGTTTCCTGTGAAACTTATTTCTAAACTGCTAAATAATACTTTTTGCAGAAACACTTCATCTTTTTGCTATGACTGAAATCTGAAACAAATCCTTAATCTGTTCTTCATTTTCCAGACTCACTACTGAAGAGCAAGGAAGTATTCTTCACCATGGTCCTCAGCCATTTTCAAGCCATTGTTCCACAATCTTCACAAAATTATTGCCCTATTTCCTTACAGTCCACACAAACCATTTATACCACCTCGAAATCTTATTGCTCAAATCCAATTTCTAGGATATTTTTTCAATTTTATTCATGATACCAGTTCCTAAGTCACCATTTTCTATTCTACGCTGTCTCCTGACACCAGTCCTAACTCCAACATCTATCTTCAACAATCTCGATTACGAAAACCACATTGACTCTGTTTTAGTGATCTACCAGTTGTTGAGTCGATTCCAACTCATGGCAACCTCAAGTGATTCAGAGCAGAACTGCACTCCATAGGGTTTTCAATGGCTGTGATTTTTCAGAAGTAGATCACCAGGCCTTTCTTCCAGGCGGCTTCTGGGTGGGTTCGAACTGCCAACCTTTCAGTTGGTAGCTGAGCACTTAACCATTTATGACACCCAGGGACTCTTCAGTCATCTTAGACTTTATTAACTAGATTATCTTCTCCCCTAACTACAAATCCTTGTTTTTTCTAGAATCAGTTCTCTCCCTGAACAGTCTAATCCAAACTAGTCACTACAACTGCCCTGATACCATAGGGGATCCCCTGGCTCATTTAACTTTATCATGGCTTCCATGCCTTTTTCCAGCCATGAGTCAAACTACAATCTTTGCTCTATCCTAACTTTTAGAGAAGACAAAGAGTGAAATAAGTAAAATAATTACATATGTCAAAAGGGGGAGGAGGAAGCCAAGAAAATGAATAATCCCATTAATTCTTCATTAATCAAGACTTTGTTATAGGTACTGGTAGTTGAAAGGCAATTATGTAATTTTTTTTTTAAGTACCAGGCAAAGAACTTGACATTGAATTGTAATTTCTATTCTACCTCTAATTACTATGAAAGCCTAGTTCTGCATGTTTCCTCATTTATAAGGGAATTGCAAACGCACACACACACACACCCCAAAAAAATGGAGGTTGGGAGAGATTGGGCTAGCCAGTGTAAACACTGAAATTAATTAACTTTTTCTCCTTTTGGATTTTTAATAACAAAGGTAATAACATGCTCATTTTTAAATATTTCATCCATTTCTGTATTATCTGAAGTACGAAAGCTTTTAATGCACTCCCCAAGGGTAACCACATATTGACAGTTTAAATATCATTCCAAACCTCTTCTACAGTCAAACATATCACTCTTTTCTGACATTTTATCATGAAATTTTTCAAGCATACAGGAAGAATTTTACAGTAACCACCTGTATACCCAGCTAGATTCTACCATTAGCATTATTTTACTATGCTTGCTTTATCACATATCCATGTTGTTCTTTTTGTGCATTTCAATGTAAATTGCAGACATTAGTATACTTCCACATACATATCATTACCTAGAGTTCAGTATTTCTTTAGAGTTTTCTTCTTTTGAGGTAAATTTATGTATAATGATATGCTCAAGTCTTAAGTGTCCATTTGCTGAGTTTTGGGTGGCTGTATAACCCAAACCCTACCTAAGCTATAGAATATTACCATTACCATCACCCTCTGACAATACTCTCATGTACCTTCCCAGTCAGTCCTTACCCCACCCCTCCAGAGACAACTACTGTTACGATTTTTTTTTTCCACCATAGATATTACATATGTTTTTGTTTTTGCATTCATTGTGAACCATAAATACACAAACTTGGGTTAAATTATTGTCCATACTAGTGTCAAGTGCTTTTTTTTTTTTTTTTTTTGGCAAAGATTCTTATTTATGTTCATGTTAGTTTTATAATCACTGCTTCTTATTCAGATTACTTGTCTAGAATAAATGGGTTTCACAAAAATTATATGTAATTCTTTTTTTTTTTTTTTCACCCTCAGGGAACCCCCCCAAGGAGCTCATTTTCTTGCCAAAAGTCTGGATGATGCCTTAAAACTTATTGAACAACCAGAATTAGAAAATAAAGTGGACATGGTTTGGATAGTAGGAGGCAGTTCTGTTTACAAGGCAAGTAAAGTTATCCATAAATATAAAGGAACTTTTTACTTTCAGCTTCCCTGCTGTTAAAGGGGGAAGGGCATAACCCATTGTCTGAACCTTAAAAAATTCAGCCATGAGCAAAAAAAGCACATTACCCCTACTATAAGTTAGACATATTATCAATTTGAATTATTTATTGTTTAACTATCATGCAAACTAAATAAAAATGTAAGTCTATTTTCAAGGAGCCTTGGTGGCACACTGGTTAAGCACTCAGCTGCTAACCAAAAGGTCGTGGTTTGAACCCACCAGCAGCTCTGAGGGAGAAAAGACCTGGAGATCTGCTCCCATAAAGTTCAGAGCTTTGGAAACCATATGGAGCAGTTTTACTCTGTCATATAGGGTCGCTATGAGTCAGAATCAACACGATGGCACACAACAGTCTATTTTCAATTCAAAATAGTTGATGTTTCCAATTTAAAAACCATTCTAAATCCTTCCCTGAGATTAGTACTTCCACTGGACTGTTTTTTATTTCCTGAATGTCCCCTGGATACACTGAGATACTCCTTTTCTTCAAAAATAAGTATGCTTCTTACTGAGAAAAGAATGGGACTGACAAGATGTATATGAATTTGTTAAAAGCAGAAATCTTTTTTTCAACAATTTTCATATAATGTGAGGGCATGGGGCAAGGGTCATAAGATTTCATATCATGAGGGAAATTGATACGTGAAAGAAAAGATATTCCTTTTTCTTGATACTAGATGACTTCCAGCTTTTAAGGATTATAAATAGAATTTTAGGATTATAAATAGAATTCTTTGACCCTTTTAAGACACCAATACAGAATTAACATTTATGGGAAGGAAAAAATATCCTCTACCATTTGAGTGGTTGTGGTAACAAACACATTGAAATTATTTTAGATAGAAGAGATACATCGTAACCCTAGATGGGATTATAAAAACTCTTTATTTCTTAGCTTCCTGTTTCTACAACCCTTCATTTTCCTCATTTGTAACAGGGGGAAATGGATATTTTTCTTTGGTCCTTTCAACCAAGTATGAATTCCTAAGAAAACAAGTTATTTCGTTCAATACTTACCACATTATAAATTATTCAGTATCACATTCACTTGAAACTGTATCCTTTAAAACAATATAATACTTAAATGCATTTATGTAATTTGATGCATTTGTATGTGTAAATAATAAAGAAGTTTGAAGATGACGGTTTTGTACCTATCTCACATTAGAACAGCTTGTAGATCATTCAGACATAATCAGGCCAAGTCCAGCCCACCAGCCTGTTTTTTTTTTTTTTGTTTGTTTGTTTTTAATTTTATTGTACTTCAGGTGAAGACTTACAGAACAAATAGTTTCTCATGAAACACTAGTACACATGTTGTTTTATGACATTGGTTAACAACCCCTCTAACTTCTCAACCTTTTTTTTTTTTTTTTTTTTTTTTTTGGTGAAAATACACATAGCCAAAGATACACCGTTTCAAAAATTTCTACATACACAGTTCAGTGACATTGACTACGCTCTGCCAATTGTGCTGTTATTCTCACTTAAGATGAAGGCTTACAGAACAAAATAGTTTCTCATTCAACAGTTACCACAAATGTTGCCCTATGACAATGGTTAACAATCTCACAACACATCAACAATATCGTTACTCAACCTTGGGTTCCCTATCACCAGCTTCCTTGTCCCCTTCTGCCTTCTGGCCCTTGTCACTGGACTTCTGTACCTCGTTAGTCTCATTTCATTTTACGGGCACCAGCCTGTTTTTGTAAATAAAGTTTCATTGGAATACGGCCAGAATCATTCATTTTGTATTGCCTATGGTTGCTTTTGAGCCCTGATGGCACACTGGTTAAGTGCTCGGCTGCCAACTGAAAGGTTGGCAGTTAGAACCCACCAGCCGCTCCGCAGGACAAAGATATGGCAGTCTGCTTCCATAAAGATTTACAGCCTTGGAAACTCTATGGGGCAGTTCTACTCTGTCCTATAGCGTCCCTATGAGTTGGAATCAATTCAGTGGCAATAGGTTTGGTTTTTTGGTTATGGTTGCTCTTGCCTACAAAGATAAGAAACTGTATGGCCCACAAGGCCTAAAACATTTACCATCTGGCCCTTTACAGAACAAGTTTACCTTCGTCTGCCTTATATTATCAACTTTGATACAGAACTTCGAATACTGCTATGGTTAGTCCCGTTCAGTTTTTGTAATTTTTGTTACTGTAAGAAATGGTAGAATATTTATTTGATTGAGGCAAGAGAATAAATGATTTAATATAAGCTGTACTATTGAAAATAAAAAGTAAAACTTGCTCTAGGTCCTTTTTTGGATTTTATGGATAATGAATACCTGAAAGTATTTTTTCCCCCTTTAAGCTATTTGAAGATCAAGAGTTATTGCTGTCCTGGAGCTACAATTAGGAGTCATGACTTTTTATTAAAGTTTTAATTAAAATTTTAATTTTAACTGTCCCAAGGCAGTTTTTTCTGTAGGAACTATCAGCAGTACTTTAGGCAGTAGTTACAACAGTCATTAGTAATAAAAGGCGAAGTACAATCATTTAGCAACAAGAGGCAGAATAAATTACCCACTAACACTGTAACTATTTCCTGAGAAATGGAAGCATTACTCAATTTTATGTAAATGTACAAAGTATGCCCAGGGGGTTTTCATGAGTTAAGGTCTCATGAAATTGTACTATCTTATCCAGATTAAAAAAAAACAAGCCCATTGCCAGCGAGTTGATTTCGACTCATAGCCACCCTATAGGACAGTGTAGTACTGCCCCATAGCGTTTCCAAGGAGCGGCTGGTGAATTCGAACTGCAGACCTTTTGGTTAGCAGCCAAGCTGTTAACCACTGCACCAGGGCTCCTTATCCATGCACACATACGTAAATTTTTCTATGGAGAGTAACTAGGTAATTTGAGATTCTTAATTCTTAAAAGAACAACCAAACAGGAAAAAAAAAACCAAAAAACTGAATGCTTAAGTTAAAAAGGAGTTCTTATAAGCAAACTAGAGGCCAGAATACATTTAAATTCAGTCTCATAATTACTCATAGTGGTTAATGCTATTCTCAACATAACTAAGGCACGCTTTTCGGGACCCCAAACTAAACAATAGAATATTTACATAGCATGCTTTGAAGGTAACAAGGTAGGCAGTATGTCTTTTAATACCTATTACAAACTTAAATATCTAATATAAAAAACAATTACAGTTCCTATGTCTTTTGACACAGATTAACTAAGGAAATTGATACCTTTTGTCTTATTTCAAAGGACGCCATGAACCACCCAGGCCATCTTAGACTGTTCGTGACAAGGATCATGCAGGAATTTGAAAGCGACACATTTTTTCCTGAAATTGATTTCAAGAAATATAAACTTCTTCCAGAGTAAGTAAATGTTATTAATTAATCTGAAGTACTTATTTGGATTTCTACTTAGGAACTACACTCATTCCTCACTTATTGACATGGTTAGGTTCCAAAGACAGGTCGTTATGTGAAAATCGACATTATGCAAAAATGGAGGATGACGACCCACATCAGATCACAAATGGAGGATGCTACATCATTCCATAACTGCCAAATTAGATCATTCCATAACTGCCAAACCACTGAGAATCGTGACCCAGCCAAGTTGACACATAATCGTAACAGCCAGCGTTACTCTCACCTTAAACGTCGGTGTTCATAACTGCCAGACGAACATCGTTAGTGTGCAAAGTAGTCAGATAGTAGACTTTTTTTACTATTGTCGTAAATGTGAAATGCCAGATAATAAGATAGTCAATAAGCGAGGAGTAGGTGTGTAGAAAAGATCGTGTCTTTTCAGACTGAATTCAGGGTAGCAATGTATCTTAATTATAGCTACCATAGGAATTTTTGGAAATCTGCTATAATAGACTTGGGAATGTTCCAAGTAATGATTTTACTGAAATACAGAAGAGTAGTCATTAATTCATTCTACGAGATTTATTTTCAGCATCTGACACTGTTCTAGGCACTGGGGAAGCAGTGATTACCAAGACAGGTGATGTCCCTGCTTCCCAGAAGCCTACATTCATTCTAGTAGAAGAGGAAGGTAACAACAGAGAAACATCGGAAGAGGTGCTGTGCAGAGAATTAGAATATCGTAATGTGGTAGATACTGTGTAGTCTGAGAAGTCCTCTCCTAAGACATGATTGAGGTCTACATTGAGATCTAAATGATGGGAAGCCAGTCATGCAAAGAGCAGGGAAGAGCATTCTAGACAAAGGAAATAGCTAGTACAGAGGCCTGAGGACAGAACAAGCTTGGCGTATTCCCGGAGCCTAAAGGCCACTGTGAGGATTGTGAGCTGGGGGTGGGGGAGGGTGGTACAGTCCAAGCAGAGGTTTAGATGGTTCTGAAAAGAGAGTGACATTGTTCTAGCTACTTTATGAAGAATGAATTGTAGGGGACAAGAGTGAAGCAGGAAGACCAGTTAGGAAGTTATTGAAGTAGTTCAAGTGAAAGATGAAGAGACTTGGATTAAGGCGGTAGCAATGGTGGAGATGGACAGAAGAAACAGGTTACATTTGCTTTACTGTAGTTGCAGTTTTTAGCATGAGGCTGCCCGAATTTGAAAATTTATAAAATTTTAGTTTAGAACACTTTTCTGTTGTTGGCTACGGAGAATAAAAGTAAGAGAAATTAAGTAGCTCCATACTTTTAGACCAGCTTTCTTTTAGATCAGCACATTCTTTCAGATATTCTCAGTTGTAGCAAGTCATTATTCTCTGCATGTAAATTTGTTTTTTAAAATGCCCTCTAAAAGAACATTCAGAACCAAGTCTGAATAAATGCATGGTCAAGCATAAAAGTAATAGTCTTTAATCAAATGAAATGTTTGACTGATTGTCTTTAGCGCTTAACTAGCTTTAAAGAAAATTGGAAATTATAACAACTCATAAGTTTCTAAACTGTTAAAATGCAGGCTTTTGATTATAGTCTCCAAAAGTGACTACTTGCAAAAATCACACTTATGTTGATATGATTTCATGTATTTACGTGGAAATCAGTTGTATTACTTTGTCACACCTTTATATATTTTCTCTTGTACTGCTTAGATTCATGAGTCTCACCTTGTGTGACTATCGATCTCTATTGTGCCTCATTTATCATTCTCTTTGCTACTAACAAGAAGAACAGATTATTATGTGAACCAGCTTCATATTAAATACCCTTCCAAATCCTATTGCTCTCAGTTTTCATAGCTGTGACCCTTTAGGATCCTTGACAACTTAAAACGAATACCATGCCAATAGCATAGTCATTACTAAGTTGTTATTATTCATGGTTTCAGAAATAACCTCTTGATAATTTGCTTTTGTCTTAATAACTGACAATCTTGACACTCCTGAGAATTAGAGGAAAAAATGTAAATGTTGCTTTTTGTGACTCATTCCAAAGAAATTAAAATTACGATTTAAAGTTGGCCTAATAAAATTATTTCTTTAAAAAGATGGAAGTTTGAGGGAAGACGGATATACTACTACTGACACAGTGGACCAAAAACAGATGAGAAAATGTCTGGTATATAGAAACATAGCTTCTTCCTCTGAAATACAGATCTTACCAGAGAAAACACCTTTTACTTACACATCACTATGCTATTATTACTTCATGTCTCTAGTGTTGTTTTTTATCAAAATGGCATAATCTCTAATTAGTCAATTCAGCATTATGTTAGAGATCCTGAGATTTAACATTTTTTCTTGCATGACCCCTGACCTACAAGGAGTTTAGAAAATAGGGGGACAAAACAAACTAATAATATCAGTGGGTAACATTTGCGGAGCACCTCACATTTCAGGCACAATGCTAAATGCTTTGCAAGAATGAAGACTGTTTATTGATAAGCAGGCTGAGAGACAGTCTCACACAGCGGAACCAGAGTCAAACACTAGTCTGACTGAAACAAGTGTCCCTAACCACCACCCCAGGTGTACTGAAATGCAGCCTGAACCACACGGAGGAAGAACACCAAGAGTAAGAGCCAAATGGGAATGCTTGTAGACTGGAGTGGTCAGAACAACCTCCAGTGGAAGACCTGGGCTTTGAATCAGAAGCTGGAGAAAACTCGGACCTAAGTTAGGGAGAAGAAAATTTCTCAGATTTTAGCAAAAGAGTTGCAGTAAGCCACATATTGGGGAATTGGAACAGGTAAACAGAAATCAAGAGTCTATCATCATGCAAGGCTTATCACTTGTTTTGCTTTAAACAAGCAAGGCTTGTATTTTATTTTTCTTTTGCCAACACAAGAAATTTGATACCAAGAACTTAGAAAAGTTCTTAAGAAATTTCATATTAGCTGGATGATAGAGTGGAAAGACACAAGAGAAGCTGCTAACAGTGGTTAGTTTTGGGAGAAAGAATTAGGAGTTAGAAGCAAAGGAGAAGGAGAAATTACACTTTTTATTTTCTAATCTTCTATAGAGTTTGAATTTTTTCTTAACGATTTTCGTATGTAGTGTATTTGTACAATATTCACCCAACTTAACACTGGCTTACTATAGTGAAGAAAAAAGAAGAAAGGAAAACTTTTATTTACTTTATACACTGTTGATAAGTTTTGGCTGGGAGTCAGGAAAACTGTTTTTCACTGACACATTATTTAACTCTGCACATTTTTCTTTTACAGATACCCAGGTATTCTTTCTGATGTCCAGGAAGAGAAAGGCATTAAGTACAAATTTGAAGTATATGAAAAGAATGATTAATATGAAGGCATTTTCTGATTTATTTCAAATTGTTCTCTTCCTCTCCAAAAAATTATGTATTTTAACATTAGAAAAAAAGACTATTGACTTTAGTTCTGTGGATGATTTTTTCTAAGAAGCTTTTTTTTGTTTTTTGGTTTTTCCTTCATCATTCCTAATAGACTATATCAGACACCATTTGTGAAACATCTCTTGCCATAACTACTAAGTGTAGTTAAAACCCTCAAGGGCCAGGACTGGCTCTATACCTGCCTAAGGTGGCATATCTACAAAGACAGCCAAAGTAAGAAAGTCCCCTGGGAGCATAAAATGAAATCAGGGCCCATAGAGATAGAGCGAGACAGATTAAACTAAATGATGGGAATCCATTACAAACAGAAGAACAGCAACTCAGATTTTAAATGAAAATTGTATCAAAATAGGGACTGTGAATTATTCTGAGTAAATCATACTTCTGATGAAAGTTCTGTTCACCCAGACAGGGTATGAGTGAGTTGAGAACTCCAGTATATTCAGTACGGACGGTAAAAAGGCAGGTAGAAGACTAACGTTTTGATGGTAAAAAAGAGAAGAAAACGTCTGAGACCTTTAAAAATTCTGTTTTTGATCTTCGGTGAAATCCCACGGGATGTTACAATGAGAGAACAAGAATAGAATGCTCTCTTTTAAAAAAACAAAAAGGAATCTAATAGCAAGCATAATGGCTAAAATTAAAAATTCAAAGAAGTAACAAATTAAGAATGGATATTGCTAGAAACCAGAATTTAAGTTAGAAAATAAACTTCACAAAATTAAAATTAAAACAATTTTTTACCCATTATGTTGTCAAAGATTAATTATTATGATATCCAAAGAAATAGCTTTTTTCTGTATTATAAATTATTACAACCATTTTAAAGTATAAATTAACAATATCAAAATTTAAAATGTTCTGGTTTTGAACTCGGAAATTCCACTTCTAGAAATTAATTTTGAACCAAGAGATGAGCTCAAGAATATGTGTTGCAGCATTTTTTAAAACTTGGAAACAGCCCAAGTGTTGATCAGTAAATGATCAACCTATATATATAATTTAATATTCTACAGCAGCTAAAAACAGTGAGATACTGACAGAAAAATGCCAAAGATTGCTAAGTGAAAGAAGCAAATTGTGTACAGTACCCAGAATTTTTAATAAATATTAGTATGTGTAGAAAAAATATGTAGTGCTGGTTGACAGTAGTGGTGTTGGAGATGTTATTTTCCTCACTGGGTATTTTTATTATGATTAGCATCTGTGAAACTATTTATTTTCATTGAAAAAGAATTATTTAAGATAATAAATTGGGCCCTTATGTTCAGCAGTAAAAATTGGGATGCAGAACATCAGGAGTGAAGAGTGCTTTCCTAAAATCTCCTATAGCAGTGGGAAAAAAATCAGGTCACACAAAGAAATAGGAATCAATGGACTGCGTAGGATTTACAAACCACAAGAAAACAGTAGTGCTGTCTGCCATGAATACAACCAGAAATATTATCCAGAATTTATAGAACTCGACACTCAACTGGCCAATAAATATATGAAGAGATGTATATTCCCACTAGTGTTTGTTGTTTTTGTTAGGTGCCATCAAGTCTGTTCCGACTCATAGTGACCCTGTGTACTACAGAACGAAACACTGCCCAGTCCTGCACCATGCTCACAATCGTTATGCTTGAGCCCGTTGTTGCAGCCACTGTGTCAGTCCATCTCATTGAAGGTCTTCCTCTTTTTTGCTGACCCTCTACTTTACCAAGCATGATGTCCTTCTCCAGGAACTGATCCCTCCTGGTAATATGTCCAAAGTATGTAAGATGTAGTCCCGCCATCCTTGCCTGTACATCCTTGGCTGTACTTCTTCCAAGACAAATTTGTTTGTTCCTTTGGCAGTCCTTTGGCAGTATATTCAATATTCTTTGCCAACACTACAGTTCTTCACTAGTCGTGAGGCATATGTAAATTAAAACCACAGTGATGTACCATATCACACCCATCAGGTATGGCATTCTTACCAATACTTGACATTATCAAACTTCTAAATTTTTGGCAGTACTTAATAAGATTGAAGATGCACATACCCTTCAACCTAGCTTTTCCACTCCTGGGTAAATACCAAGAGAAACCCTAGATATGTACTGGGAGATTTGTAGAAGAATGTTGCTACTTATTTGTAATAGTGCAAAACTGAAAACCTGGAAACCCAGTAACAGGAAAATGAGCGTATTACTGTCTTAGATTGGGTTCCCCCTAAAGCAGAACCCAGACTAGAATTTTAGTGTAAGTGGTTGAGTCGGAATAGACGGCAACAACAATACCACAAAGCACCAATCCGGGCCTGGAGAAGTAAAACTGGGAAGGTGAGAAAGCCAGTTCAAGGTCAGTGAGCAAATTCCCATTAGATAACAGGCTCTATCGTGCTGTGACATCTGTGACATGAAGGGGAAGGAAGCTAGGGTATTTATCCTCCACTCATCAGTTTGAGAACTGTTCCCAGAGTTGTCAACTCCCTCCCCTGCCTGTGGGCTGAACACATTCTAGCAGCTACAGAAGCTCTGCAGAGTCCCAGGTGCTTACAGTAAGAAGTTGTAGGTGTGCACAGGAACAGTGATTGCTCAGGGAATATGGACAGGGCACTAACAACATTTGCTATAGTCTGTTCCTTTCAGTGGAGCCCCTGGGTGGTGCAAATGATTAATGCACTCGGCTACTAACTGAAAAGTTGACAGTTTAAGTCCACCCAGAGGCACCTCGGAAGGAAAGGCTTGATCTACTGAAAAGTCAGCTATTGAAAACCCTATGGAGGACAGGTCTACTCACATAAACATGGGGTTGCCATGAGTCAGAATCAACTTGACGGCAACTGGATCCCTCCCAACACTTAAATCCTCTTGTGCCCAGCATTAAGTTCACTCTGTCCTGTCACTGGTTATTCAAAGTAATGGCTAACCGCTATTCAAAAAAAAGACTAGAGGGAGAGTGAGACAAACCTCAGTCCCTGCTGCTGTAGTTGACCCAAGGCCATAATTAATATTCATCATCTCCCCCTTACTCTCAGCCAGCACTTCTGCTGGTCTAGGTTGCTTCCCTGGAAAGGTAACTCAGACCTTCATCGGTGAAGGATCTGAGCCTCTGATCACCGTGCCTTTGTTAGTCATGGTTGCTGCGGTTGCCTGATCCCTTATCTTGGGGAAAGGAAGTACTCAAAGGCCCACCAATACATACTGAGTTCCAAACTTATTCCTCCCTTCCCCCATTATATCGCAGCAGGAACCATGTCTCCTATCGTCAGGGCCAATTATTGCTACTTGTGTATTTATTCCTTTCTTTGCCTCCTGGTCTATTCCTGTTTCACGTGAAAAGCCAAAAATGAATAGGTAGCAGCTTTAGCTGAATTCCAGTAACATTCCCCATCTTCTTCCCCAGAAACCAAGATTCTAGTCCTACAGATCCTAAAGTTGCAAGGATAACTTGTATGGACACCCTTTTAGCTCAGTAATGAAGTCTCATCTCTCCTGAGGTTCACCCTTCAGCCAAAATTAAACGGGTCCATAAAACAACACGAGACTAAAGGAACACACCAGCCCAGGGGCAAGGACTAGAAGCCAGGAGGGGATAGGAAAGCTGGTGATTGGGAACCTAAGGTCGAGAAGGGAGAGTGTTGACATGTCATGGGGTTGGTAACCAATGTCACAAAACAGTATGTGTACTACTTGTTTAATGAGAAGATGGTTCTGTAAACCTTCAACTAAAGTACAATTTTAAAAAAAGAAAAATTTGTCCAAAAAAAAAGAAACATTTTCCTAAGTGGATCATTGGAAATAATGGTGAGAAGGGCCAATCATACTTCTTTAGTTCTGAGACCTGGGGACACAACATAATATGGCATTAATTCAGAATATATACCACATATGAAAGACAGCACCCCAACTCTGAAAAATGTTAGCTGGAACCTTAACTACACCAGTAAGAGGCCATCCAACATTCTTCTAGGCCAGCTCCTCCAGGTGATATGCCTAGTAGGATAAGAGAAGTGGATTTTATGGTCATGTGCCCACTGTTTTTCCTCCTTTGCTGTAAGTGGGCTCCTTGGTCCTGGGGGACATGTATGATCCCAGGCCAATAAATCAGACACTGTGAGCCTTTGGAGAGTGGTGCTCACCTAGGAAAAACCATACCTCGAATACATATCTGTCCCAGTAAGGACAAATTCTTCCCTCCAGAGTGCCAGGGGTTGATGAAATCAACATGCCAACACAAGGCTGGTTAATCTCAAGGGTTGGTACTATATTGAGGGTTCAGCATACTGCTGACACTAAACTGTCTTTCAGCAACAGCAGTACTAGATCAGTTTTAGTAAGAATGAGCCCATACTATTGGCCATACATGTCCTCTCCCTGCCATCATGACTACTCCATAATGTGGGCCCATTGTGCAAGCACTAAGATGGCTGAGAACAGAGGTTGGTGTCCACTGGATGAGTCATCTGTCCACCTAGCAGTTCAGTGTCTCCTCTGTGGTGGGTGTTTTCTGGTGGGCATTGACATGAGACACTCCCATAGGTCCATCCCCATGCCTCTTCCCCATGCCTTCTTATCTCCAACCTTTCAATCTTGCTCCTTTGGTTCCTGACCAACCAGCTAAGTAAGGATTCACCATTGCCCAGGAATGTGTGTGTATCCTCACCTCAGGTCACTTCTCCCTCCACACCACATTGATCAGGTGTTGTGCTCAAAGCTCTGCCCACTGGGAGGATTTTCAAGGGAAAATCCACTGTTATTTGGGGCTACTGTTGGAAATCTGGTGCAGCAGCAGTCTATTTTCAAACAAAACCAACATAATGAGCTAAGTATTCTGTGTAACAGGCTTGAGGTTTTGTTTCTTCCTCCATCAACTGGTTTTAAGGAGCCCCTGGAGGAGTAGATTTGAGCTGAGGGAGAGGTATTGGTACAACAGTGGAAAGTGATGTGGGGATGCAGGGCAGTTTTTGGGTAACTTGTGATTTTTCACATGTGCTTAAGTCAATTTCCAAATGTACCATACCATTTTCATCATATAATAGATTACTACTCTGCCCATTCAACTTTAAGACCTGCTTATAATGGGCAGCTCCAGCACACAGCTACTTGTCCCCTGGTCAGACACTTAGTCTCTACTAGGGCCTAGTAGCATACCAAGACCTGCCTTCCATGTGATGAATAATTCTCTGCTGCAGATGACATGACTTTGCTCTAGAGCTCTAGGACTCTGCCCTGTAACTTACCGCATGAGGTTTTTGTCTCCTGCAGATACCGCTAGCACCATCAGGTCTGTTGGGCCATATAGTTCAAGTAGTAAGCCCACTCGTACTGCAGCCTTAACCTACTGTTAGTCTTTTGCTCTGGGCCCCACTCAAAACTGACAGCCTTCCAAGTAACCAAATGATTCACAAAATGATGCTTGTCCTCAAAATCTGCCCCTACTCCCTTTCATTGCTTCTAGATTAATAACTAGGTTCAAGGCTCGTTATGACCTAAGCAGGAAGTGATGTCCCTGTAAAGGAAGACAAGGATTGTTCCCCTAAAGAGTTACAGGTCCTGGCTAATTGTCTTTAGCTGCCGTGGAGTCCACTCCCGACTCATAGGAACCCCATGTACAATGGAACGAATGCTGCCCAGTCCTGTGCCATCCCCATGACCAGTTGGGGGTAAGACCCTTGTGATCCAGAGGGTTTTCACTGGCTGACTTTCTGAATCAAACCTGTTCTCCTGCATTGAAGGCAAAAGTTCTACCACTGAACCACCACTGCCCCGACTTCTGGCTAATTAAAAAAAAAAAAAAAAGTTGCCAGAGAATCAATAACGACTCATAGTGACCCTGTAGGTGACAGCATATTAGCCTGGAAATGTATCCTGAGTCTGGACCAGGAAAGGAGAAGGGGTGAATATAAGACTATACGGGGTGAGTTTATTGATATAGAAGCACTCTGTTGTGATAAAGAATTTAAAATCCTGTTAAGGGTGCCTAGAACTATTGTATCACACTGCTAGTATGCCTCATTATCACTTAGAAACAACCATGGCTTACTGTAAATAAGGTGAGGATACCAGAAATTCTTTGGCAAACTACTGAGAAAGGGGTCAAAATGCTCAGAGGATTGGACATGTTAGAACAGATTTACAGTTTCAGACAGAGAACCCAGTAGCTGACAATGGAGAGCCCAGAGTTCCCTCCTTTCACTAAAAATAATGAGTGCTTATGGGGGAGGGGTGGGGAAGGCACTGGCATGATTGAAAAGGTTGGTGGAGGCTATCCTCTGTAAGTCAAGTAGGAGATGCTCCTGAGTAAATAGGCTCCCAATGGGGATGATGGAATTCTGTAATAGCAGAGGCAAGGCCAGAATGGCAACCGGGCAGTCTGGACTTGTGGGGATCTGAAGGGATGGCTAAGAGACCATTGTATTTCTATTGAAGAGAGAGATTGGACACCAACAAAAATATTGCTTGATTTAGATAACCAAAAAGTTCAAGAATGGGTGAGAAGGCTGACATCAGCCTCCATAATAGAAAATCACAATCCTGAAGCCACTTTTAATTTGCATAAGCCATGACCCCCTTCCACCTGTACTCCATCCAAATACACTCAAGGTCTCGGTAACTGTAGTAATACAGCTCGCAAGGAGTTATTACTATCTCCTTTATCACAAGGAAAGGGGTCGTTGTTTCCCTCTAGCCAGTAAGTGATGTTAATCCCAGAATCGCATCCTGAAAATGTGCTATAGTCCATCTTTACCTTTGGTACTGTCTTAGTTTGGGTTCCCCTAGAAGCAGACCCTGGTACTAGGATGTGAGTCCAAATGGTTTATTCAGTAGGTGGTCCCAAGAAACACCAGTAAGGAAGTAGCAAAGTGAGATAGGGAAGGGCCCGGGATCCAGTACAGGGTGAGTTAATGAACAGGTTACTGCTATGGGAAACTGGGACTCCCTCCACTAGGAATCACTAAGATATGGTAGAAAAGATCTTGAGATTGTCCCACTCATCAAGGAGGCAAGAAAGCTGGAATATTTAACTTTCAATTTCCACTTTGCATTATTTTAAAGGGCTGCTCTCAGGGGCATCAGGTGCCCAGTATCCCCCTACCCATGGACTGAGCACATTTCCACAGTCAAAGGATGGCCTCAGGCAGAGTCAAAGGTGCTTGCAGGAAGAAAACACTGCCAGCACAGAAAGAGTGAAAACCAAAGGGCCATGGACTGGGCACCAACAGCATTTACTTCCACCAAAATTGATTTATACAAACAATGAAAATACTAAATAACATTCAACATGAACTTGAAGTATAGATATCAACATAGATAACAACTGATGCTTAGTGAAAAAAGTAAGTTGCAAAAGAATATGGATGATGCTATTTATTTATAGTTTTAAAATACTTAAAGCAATCCCATGTATTACTTATGAAAACATGATTATGTCATTAAAAAGTATAAAAACGCACATGGGTTCTTTGAAATGTTTTATTATTAAAAAAAAAAAAAAGAAGAAGAAGCACAGAAGCAGGAAGACCAATTTGAAGTTCAGATGAGGGATGATGATAGTTTGGATAGAAGGAGGAGTTGGACTTGGTAAAAACTTGTGAATTTCCAAATCTATTTTAAAGGTAGAGGTACCAGGATTTTCTGGTAGAGTTTGATTTTGGTTTTGGACCTACTCAGTTTTAGATCTTTTTAGGGAAGAAAGGAAGGGGAAGTGAAAAGAACAAAAAGAAAATAAAAACTGAAAAAAATAGAATCATGCCTTCAAATTGAGAATAAAATTATTTTCAACTGAGATATCTATACTCAGCAAAAAATCAAGAGTGAAGAACTGGATGGCACCCAGCTACTGTTATTGAACATTTTGATCAAAGATTCTATAGAAGAATCCTAATCAAAAGGGGGAAAATATAGAACATAATTTCACATTCTCATGGACTCCAGACCTTCTGAAGCCAAGGGGGCTGGCTGAACCCCTGAAACTATTGCCCTGAGATAATCTTTAAAACTTAAACCAAAAACACCCCTGAAGTCTTCTTCAAACCAAACAATAGTTTAGCTTAACTAGTAAAAAAGTGTGCTTTAAGCATTATACTCTTTTAAGAACTATCTACACGAGATCAAAGTGACAACAACTTGAAAGGTTAGATAAGAACCTCAGGGGGCAGTAAATTTATGTAAAGGTTGGGGGAATAACTCAGAAAAAGAGGGTGAGAATGTCTACACAACTCGAAGAGTGTAATCAGTGTCACTGAATTGTGCATGTAGAAACAGTTGAACTGGTGTCTGTTTTGCTGTGTATATTCTCAACAACAACAACAATGAAATAAAATAAATCAGTACAAAAAAAAAATGAAGGGTGAGGGTAAAAAAAATTTTTTTTAGACAAAGTCTAAAAGATGTTACTACCATGCTCCCTTTCTTGGAAAGATACTGTAGGAAATGCTCCAGCAAAATGAAGGAGTAAATAAACCAAGAAAGAGGACATCATGTGATCCAGGAAATAGGATCCAACATAAGTGATATTCAGCTGCGTAGTTGGCTGGGAAAACAAACAGTAAAAATGAAATGATAAATTATCTACTTTTTTATGAAATATTAGTAAGTTGTTGACAGATTTGGGGCATTTGGAAAGAGGTAAGCTCATTAAAGATAAAACAAATAAAAAAGAGAAGGGTGAGGCCATCGTTAATTCCAGGAAAAAGAAAAACAAAAAAAGTTGTTTAAGAAAAGAAGTAAAACCGTAACTCATAAATATGTAATAATAAAGTATAATTTTTCTCAACAGTGAGTAATATGTACATAGCCACAATGATGTGATCAACTTGTTAACCCCCAAATCTGATAACTAGTTTAGGACAATATGGGAAGAAAAGTGGGAATAGTGGAGATTTTATTTTACCATCTTCATGTATTTCTTTAATAAAAACAATTTCTTAAGAAGTTAAACTAGTTCAAAAGTACTGGCCTCCTGTTATTCTTTGTACATCTCACATAAAATTTCAAAGAAACTCTTAGATGTTTATTATTTCCAAGGTCAGGTTGAAATTATAGAAATGAAAACAAATAATTAGCCAATGGTCACACAAAAGACCCGAAGGACCAATTAATTGTTAGGAAACCATCAGGCTTTGTAATACCCCATGGCACCTGATTTGTTCAACTTTCAGGACAGGGAATCAACTCCCACTTTTTCCAGACTGACTTATGAAACAGCACTATGAAGTGATGAGAACTTGAGGAAAAAATATATATAATAAAACACACACATATGTTCTAAATATTCAAGTTAGCATGTTTTACGTTTCTGTAAGATTGAAATTATGTAACATATCCTTACAAGTAATGTTTCTCAAAGCGTTGTCCCCAGTATACCTGTATCAGGAAAGGGTCCCATAATCTGCATTTTAAACAAGCATCCCAGATGATTCTGAAGCATACTCAAGTTTATTTAGAGTGCGTTTGCACTCTAAGGAAGAAAAAAATTGAAATTTTATTTCCTATTTCTATGACATCTAAGTGAAGCAAAACAGAGAAAAACAAGCAAATTATAAGTCAACATGTAAAAGATTGGAAAAGGTAAAGTTACAAAGGTTAGATTTTTATGTTGCTGATCTATTTTAAGAACAAAAGATTTTTGTTTCTTGTTGTTATTGTTAAAAAAAACCAAGCCCATTGCCATCGAGTAGATTCCGACTCATAGTGACCCTATAGGACAGAATAGAACTGCCCCATAGGGTTTCCAAGGAGCACCTGATGGATTCAAAGTGCCCACCTTTTGGTTAGCTGCCAAACTTAACCCTATGCCATCAAGTTGACCCCATGTGTGCAGAGTAGAACTGCTCCATAGGGTTTTCTTGTCTGTGACCTTTCAGAAGCAGATCATCAGGTCTGTTTACGGAGACACCTCTGTTTGGGGTTCAAAACGCCAACCTTTCAGACAGTAGTCAAGCACTTAACCATTTGGACCACCCAGGGATCCTTTGTTTCTTAAATACGTAATCAAATATATATGAAAGTATTTAGTATCAGTAACTCAAAGAAATACATAGTAAGCAAACGCAACAATAGATGCCACTTAATGAGATGCTTTTGTTTTTATATTTAATAAACTATAAATCAAATGACATAATTAAGCAAAATGACTTAGTGAGGAAAGGTTGGCTAGACTGCTGCTGAAGGATTCAGAAAAATAATTATTATTGAAAGACTGAATCTTTTGATCAAGGATTTCCACCTGGGGGGAAAAGGAATTACATAATTAGATGAGTACTGGCAATAGAATTAGAGATACTGTAATGAAAAGATATTATTGCTTATGAAGGGATACAGTCTCTAGCCAAACAGAGGGAAAAAAGCCCTACAAGAGACATTCAGTTGGTAGTTGTGCTATTCCTGTGACAAAGGTAAAATTACATTAGTAATCATTTCTATTTATCTGCTGCTATCCTTTCTGTTCCCCAGGAGACCTCATGTATACCAGGAAGTTTCTTTTTTAATACACTGACTTTTACATTAAACCTCCTTCTTAGAACAAAAAAAAAAAAAAAACAGAGAAAGAGGACAAGTCACATTGTTGTGTGGTATTTCAAATAACTTTGCAGCCAATAATCAAAGTAAATGAGAAATGTATTTAATGGAAAACAAAGTTTAGGTGGTCTCTACTTCTTTTCCCTTGGGTCATGGGACACACACAAGACAAATCCTGAAGGCATGAAGTTTTAGTCTGCAAGAAGGACAAGACTCAATGATACTCACACTCAGGAAAAACTACTGGATGGAGAAGAGATTTTCTACTTCACCCACCCTTCATCTACCAGCCAAAATCACTTCTTTCAAGCCCTGAATGACACCACTTCTTTTTCAGCCCCTGGTCATACCCGCTTCAAAGGTCCAAAGACTCAAGTCACTGACAACAGGTTAGGAGACAGCCAGTTGCCTCATATTGTCCACAGGTCAGTTTCTGTTATAATGGCAATTTGTGGCTTACTTAGTTTGCTGCCTTGGCATCCATTAATTCCTCCTATTGGCCCTTTTCCCAGCTTCTGACATGGCCACCTCTATCTTGTCACACAGTCTCTCAACAGTTGTAGTCTCTAACTGTCCCTCCCTGTCATGCCCCATATAGTCCTTTTCTGTCTTGTAACCCAGTCTCTCAATAGCTGTAGTTACTCCTTGCCCCTCTGGGCCATGTCCCATAGGATTCCCTGTGATAAAATTTTTCCCTTTCCCTCTGCTAATGCACTGTTGTTGTAAGGTGTTGTTGAGTCAGTTCCTATTCATAGCAACTGTATGCACAACCGAACAAAACACTGCCCAGTCCTGCGCCATCCTCACAATCGTTGTTATGCTTGAGACCATTGTTGCAGCCACTGTGTCAATCCATCTCGTTGAAGGTCTTCCTCTTTTTCACTGACCCTCTACTTTACCAAGCATGATGTCCTTCTCCAGGGACTGGTCCCTCCTGATAACGTGTCCAAAGTAGGTGAGACGTAGTCTCGCCATCCTTGCTTCTAAGGAGCGTTCTGGTTGTACTTCTTCCAAGACAGATTTGTTCCTTCTTTTGGCAGTCCATGGTATATTCAATATTCTTCGCCAGCGCCACAATTCAAAGGCGTCAATTCTTCTTGTCTTCCTTATTCATCGTCCAGCTTTCACATGCATATGAGGCGATTGAAAACACCATGGCTTGGATCAGGCACACCTTCGTCTTCAAGGTGACATCTTTGCTTTTCAACACTTTAAAGAGGTATTTTGCAGTAGATTTGCCCAATGCAATGGGTCTTTTGAATTTTTTTTTTTTTTTTAGGGATGCCACATTCTGCTTGGTTCTTCAGCCTCACACTACTCACTAATAGGCAAATTAAATAGAGAACAGAAAGACAATAGAAAGAATCAACAAAACCAAAAGTTGATTCTTTGAAAGGATTGACAAGATCTACAAACCACTGGCCAAAATGACAAAAGAAAAGCAGGTGAGGACACAAATCACACAACCAAGAAATGAAATGGGGCACGTTACAACAGACCCAACTGAAATAAAAAGGATCATAACAGTACTATGAAAAACTATACTCCAACAAATTTGAAAACCTAGAGGAAATGGACAAATTTCTAGAAACATACTGCCTACCCAAACTAACACAAAATGATGTTGAAAATCTGAACAGACCCATAACAAGAGAAGACATTGAAAAGGTAATAAAAAGAGAAAAACTCCCAACAAAAAATCCCTGGCTCAGACGGCTTCACTGGAGAAGGCTACCAAACATTCAGAGAAGAGTTTATGCCTGTACTACCCAAACTATTTAAGAACATAGAAAAGGAAGGGATACTTCCGAATTCATTCTATTGAAGCCAGCATAACCCTGATACCAAAACCAGACAAAGACACCACAAAAAAATAAAATTACAGACCTATATCTCTCATAAATATAGACGCAAAAATTCTCAACAAAATTCTAGCCAATAGAATTCAGCATCATATAAAAAATAATAATACATCACAACCAAGTGGGATTCATGTCTGATATGCAAGGATGGTTCAACATTAGAAAATCAATCAATGTAATCCACCACATAAATAAAAGAATCACATGATCATCTCAATCGATGCAGAAAAGGCATTTGACAAAGTCCAACACCGATTCCTGATAAAAAAAACTCTCAATAAAATAGGTATAGAAGGGAAATTCCTCACATAATAAAGGGCATCTATACAAAACCAACAGCCAACATAATTTTTAATGGAGAGAGGCTGAAAACATTCCCCTTGAGAACACAAAGAAGACAAGGATGCCCTTTATCACCATTCCTATTTAACACTGTGCTGGAAGTCCCAGCTAGATCAATAAGGCAAGAAAAAGAAATAAAGGACATCCAAATTGGTAATGAAGAAGTTAAACTGTCCCTTTTTGAGGATGATATGATACTACACATAGAAAACCGAAAAGACTCCATGAGAAAACTACTGGAACTAATAGAAAGATTCAGCAGAGTAGCAGGATATAAGATAAACATACAAAAATCAGTTGGATTCCTATACCCCAATAAAGAGAATGATGAAAAGGAAATCAGGAAAACAATACCATTTCTAATAGCCCCTAA
This sequence comes from Dugong dugon, assembly GCA_030035585.1. Taxonomy (NCBI): domain Eukaryota; kingdom Metazoa; phylum Chordata; class Mammalia; order Sirenia; family Dugongidae; genus Dugong; species Dugong dugon. The sequence goes on along the minus strand of CM057460.1, from coordinate 85,286,938 downwards.
AAAGATAAAATATTAGGAATAAATCTAACCAGGGATGTAAAAGATCTATATAAAGAAAACTATAAAATGCTACTGCAAGAAATCAAAAGAGATCTACATAAATGGAAAAACATACTATGCTCATGGATAGGTAGACTCAACATTGTGAAAATGTTAATTCTACCCAAAGTGATCTACAAATACAATGTAATCTCGATCCAAATACCAACAGCATTCTTTAAAGAGATGGAAAAACTAATCATTAACTTTATATGGAAAGGGAAGAGGCCCTGGATAAGTAAAGCACTATTGAAAAAGAAGAATAAAGTAGGAGGACTCCCACTACCTGACCTCAGAACCTACTATACAGCTACAGTAGTCAAAACAGCCTGGTACTGGTACAATAACAGATACATTGACCAATGCAACAGAATTGAGAACCCAGATGTAAATCCATCCACCTACGGTCACCTGATCTTTGACAAGGGCCCAAGACCGTCAAATGGGGAAAAGTCAGTCTTTTTAACAAATGGTGCTGGCAAAATTGGATGTCCACCTGCAAAAAAATGAAACAGGACCCATACCTCACAGCATGCACAAAAACTAATTCAAAATGGATCAAAGACCTAAATATGAAGCCAAAAACTATAAAGATCATAGAAGAAAAAACAGGATCAATGCTAGAGGCCATCATACATGGCATTAACAGGATACAAACCATAACTAACAACACACAGACTCCAGAAGATAAGCTAGATAACTGGGATCTTCTAAAAATTAAACACTTATGCTCCTCAAGAGACTTCACTAAAAGAGTAAAAAGAGAACCCACAGACTGGGGAAAAAAATTTGGCGATAACAAATCCGACAAAGGTCTAATCTCTAAAATCTACAGGAAAATCCAACACCTCTACAACAAAAAGGCAAACAATCCAGCTTAAAAATGGGTAAAGGAAATGAACAGACACTTCTCCAAAGAAGACATTCAAGTGGCTAACAGACACATGAGGAAATGCTCGTGATCACTAGCCATTAGAGAAATGCAAATCAAAACCACAATGAGATACCATCTCACCCCAGCATTACTGGTGCAAATCAAAAAAACAGAAATAACAAATGTTGGAGACGCTGCGGGGAGATTGGAAAATGATACAACCATTCTGGAAAATGATATGGTGCTTCCTTAGAAAGCTAGAAATAGAAATACAATATGATCCAGCAATCCCACTCCTAGGAATATATCCTAGAGAAATAAGAGTTATCACACTAATAGACATATGCACACCCATGTTCATCGCAGCATTGTTCACAATAGCAAAAAGATGGAAACAACCTAGATGCCCATCAACAGATGAATGGATAAACAAACCATGGTACATACACACAAGGGAGTACTATGCAACGATAAAGAACAATGATGAATCTCCAAAGCATCTCACAACCTGGATGAATCCGGAGGGTATCATGCTAAATGAAATAAGTCAATTACAAAAGGACAAATATTGTATGAGACCACTACTATAAAAACTCATGAAAAGGTTTACAACAAAAAGAAACAATCTTTGACAGTTACGAGGGAGAGGAGGGGTGGGGATGGAAAAACACTAAATAGACAATAGATAAGTGGTAACTTTGGTGAAGGGTAAGGCAGTACACAATACTGGGGAAGCCAGCACAGCTTAAACAAGGCAAGGTCATGGAAGCTCCACAGACACATCCAAAGTCCCTGAGGGACCAGATTGCTGGGCAGAGGGCTGTGGAGACCATGGTCTCTGGGAACATCTATCTCAATTGGCATAACATAGTTGATAAAGAAAACGCTCTACATTCTACTTTGGCGGGTAGTGTCTGGGGTCTTAAAAGCTTGTCAGTGACCATCTAAGATACTCCACTAGTCTCATCCCTTTGGGAGCAAGGGAGAATAAAGAAAAACAAAGACACAAGGGAAAGGTTAGTCCAAAGGACTAACAGACCGCAACTACCACAGCTTCTACCAGACTGAGTCCAGTACAACTAGATGGTGCCTGGCAACCACTACCGACTGCTCTGACAGGGATTACAACAGAGGGTCCTGGACAAAGCTGGAGAAAAATAATAATAAAAAAAAAATTTAGGATCCCTGGCTTCAAATCAATCGATCCATTATAGGAGACTGGTATATTGCCCCCACCCCAACAAAATCAGGGTTCTCTTGGCAAGAAGGAGGGTGAATGAATATGAGAATACAATGTTTACTGCATCTACCTTGCCAGACTGCCAGCCATTTCAGGGCAGAAACTATACCTTGTTTGCCTCTGTTTCCCCTCGAGATGTCTAGCCTCTCAAAAATGTTGAAGATATATACACATACACATGTATATATATATATACACATATATATTATACATATATAACAACATTAGCTAAATAGAAGTTTGTGTATCATCTCTGGAATCTCATAACCTGTGTAACACTGTTTCTTTAGGAGAATGAGCTTCAACTTTCAAACGACCAATTTTATAAATGAACTATTTAAAGAAAAAAAAAGGTTATAAATAAGAAACAGTCAATATTCAGCTCTTTTAATGAAATGCTCTCTCTCTCTCTCTTTTTTTTTTAATGAGAACTGAGTAGAAAACCATGCTAGCTGGCTTCTTATTCACTGTATACCTGGTAGTTTTGTCATTTTCCTAAGTGTAGGCAAAATACCTAGAAAAGAAATACTCAGCTTCTCATGGGCCCAGACATCCTGCATCCAATCTCCTCCTTGATTACCATCAGCTCTACTCTGTACATCTCTGATTAAAAAAAAAAACAAAACCCTCAGTCCGTGTGACACATAAAAGCTCATTAACACACAAACACAATGGTTGTGGAAAAAATTCTACATGCAATCTAGACTTGAAATGGAATTTAATTTGTATCATATATTCAATCTTATGATAAGAAATTCTATGTGGCATCCACATTTGGGTTGGTTTGACATTTCATTATATTAGCCACATTAATTACATCCCAATCCACAGGTTAAACAAACTTGATGTGCATTTTCCCCATAGTACCTTAAAAAGTGAAAAGTAATGCAACTCACCCACTGTATTGGTTAAGGACCCACTAGTTGACGTAGCAGCAGTCCCCTGGTGACACAAGTGGTTAAGCGTTCAACTACTAACCGAAAAGTTGGTGGTTTGAACCCACCCAGAGCACCTCAGAAGAAAGGCCTGGCGATCTGATTCTGAAAGGTCACAGCCATTGAAAACCCTATGGAGTGCAGTTCTACTCTGCAACACATGGGGTTGCCATGAGTTACAATTCAAAGGTGATTGGTTTGTTTTATTTTGTCTTTGGTAGTTGCTGTAGCGGACAAACCCCAAATCTTAATGACTTGACAACAATGGAAGTTTACTTCTTGTTCCTGTGAATCCCAGCACAGGTGTTTATGATAAGCAGACAGCTCTCCAGATGGTGATTCAGGAATCTCGGCTCTTTCATCTTTATACCTTCTCTCTTCATTAAGGGATTTCCAAGGTTGTCGCCAAACAGAAAAGAGCATGGAGGATCAAATGTGGTAGAATTAGGTGTGGGGGCAGAACTTTGTCGCATAACCACATCCAACTGCAGAGAATAATTTTAACATTAGAGGTTGGGCTTAGATTTTAGTTCTATATTACCTATATTCTCTTTGCCATTTCATTACATTTGGTAAAAAGTGTTTCTGTTGTGAGATAGATTCTTGTTTGGCCTTTCTATCTAGACTGGAAGTTTGTCTTTGTCCAATAGATCATCAGTAGCACAGACTTCCCCATACCCTGTCCTCAAAATTTACACCAAGAAGATCTTTGTTCCTGGTTGTGAACAGGAAGTCTCAACTCTGTGGGACCTCAGACCTTGAGTGCTCCCGGCTGGTCCTCTCACTACCAATAGTTCTCCTGTGTGCATCCCAGGCAGCCTGACAACCTAAACGTCTTTCTCACTCCACGTCTCTACAGCACTTGGTGACATTTGGGTTAGAATTAGGAATGTTGCCAATTCACTTAGTACGAACTCACAGAGGGGCAGAAAGAAGACTCATTCCAGATTGAACAGTTCAGAATTACCAGCTTAAAAACTTCAGCTATTGCTTGGGTACATAAAGGCAATCAAAAGTAATTGAAAATGTGATTGTGCTGTATGCCTCCTTGAAATTATTGTGTTTCACAACAGAAAGCTTCTTGGAAAGAAAGGCAACACTCTCTTAAGCACTAACGTCACATTGTTGGTCTATCAAGACGTGTTTTCTTGAGTTTGTGGTCCAATCTAAGCAGAATGTCAACCACACTCTGGAGATTTTTGATTTATGGTTGGATCTTAATGGCCACCTCCTTCTTCATAGTTCACTAATTTTTCAAGCTTAGAGAAAAATGAAAAGTAAGCCCTAACTTTTAACATTTTCTCCCCAACACTCCAGAAATTCCAGCTCAAAGGGGACATTTCACTCTTGCTTTTAATCAGCGCCTCCCGGAGTTTGCAGCTTCAAAAAAAGCATTCCTCTGGAAAATCAAGTCTGAAAATACTCAGATAGCCAGCCTTCAGCTTCGCTAACTTGTGACAATAATGTACATTGCATGCAGTTTGTCAAAATCTCTTTTCATAGCCTGTGGCTGGGAGTGATTTCTGGGAAATACTGATTATAAGGTCAGCTCTTTTCAGTCGGTTTCAAAAGGTGACCCCCAGGTAGGTAATCATCAAATAGAGACATTCTCTCAGAGAAGTGAGGGGGTGCGTGAACCCCTCTGGGCCTTCATTGTCGATGGCCTGGGTCATGACCCTGCGTATTCAGCGAATGAAAAGCAGCAAGACACCCTAGCCAGGAGCACTGGAGAGCCTGCTGCCCCCACAGGCAGGTGCGTGGGGCGGAGGAAGGGGGGTGGGGAGCGCAGCTTCAGTGTTTTTAACTTTTCAACACAAATTCTTCAACACGAGGGCAGGAAAACAGCCAGGCTTCAACACGAGCCAGCCCTCAGATCCGTCCTTGAGTCACTCTGTTAAGTGGAAACGGGTAATTGTCTCGTTGGAGACCTGCAGAAACAGCTCATGGGAAGGAACGATTTGTACCTGGAATATATTCATTAACTTGTGTGTCAAAAGCCCACACGTGGATAGAAACCACTATCCTGGCATTCTGTGCACTCTGGTAGCCTTGAGATTTGAGGGTAAGAAGCCCACGTGCCCACGTGTCCGGCTGCCTTCCTCTCCTGCCAGCCTCGCAGGTCGGGGCGCAGGTGGAGGTGGTGGGACGGGGCTGCCGGACTCCCAGGGATGTTGGTTGAAACGGAGCAGAGAAGGCGGATGCCTTGTACAAATAACACTCCCGTAAGGACCTATTTTGGGTTTCTTGGGACCCTCCTAGTGGTCCAGCTTAAAGTGAGAGGGAATTTGGTTTGCCTCTCTGGCTATTTCCTCCTACTCATATTCATGATTACAACTCTTTTCATTGTCATTGAAATACATTTAATACGCACCATTTTTGCATGGCCCTCTGCTAAAATCTGCACCAAGACAATGTCCCTCCCCCTGAAATAGTGGAAAGTGCACTGGACTAAGAGAGAGAAGCCCTGGGTTTCAAGCCTGGGCCCATCACTTAGGAGCGGTGTCACCTTGGAGTGCACATTTAAACGCTTTAGTTGCAAGGAACAAACATTTACCCTGGGACAGGGAGATGACTTTATAAGGATACACACACTGACTAAAGCCAGAATGTGAAGGTGAAGGTCATCAAGAACCAGCAGGCTTCAGCTGGGTGTCAGTTGCTATTTCTTTCATGCAGTGTCTGATTTCCTGCTCACGGCCCCTGGTGACTCCAGCCTGCTGCCATCCCTCAAAAAGGTTTTCTAACTCCGAGCATCCTTTTCCTTTGGGAGCCCACTCCTAACTCCTTCATTTTCTTTCTTTCTTATTTCATAGTCTCAAGAGAGAGTACGATTGTCCCAGCTTATCTTTTTAAGTCAGGCCATATAACAGCCCAATAACAATTGGCTGCTTGTGGGACAGGGGCCTCCCGCAGTCAATCAACTGCCTGGTCAGGAGAAGCTGGAACAGCCTAATTCCCCTCTGAATGAGGCCTGCCTTATGCAAAACACTTGGGTAGGTCAAGTTGCCTGGCCTCTCCTAGACTCTGTTTCCTTCTCTGGAGTATGAGGGTAGCACCTGCCCCTGCCAACGGAGTTATCTTTCATGCACTGAAAAATCATTTCTTGAACCTCTATTTCCAGGCACTGTGCTCAGCAGTGGGGATGCAGGGGTGAACAAAGCAGACACGTGTCTGATCTCATGAAGTTCACAGTCCAGGGTCAGACAAGAGATCATGTCTGTGAAAACACAGTCATTCTTTCATCATCAAGGATTCGTTGAGCATTTACTGTAAGTCACATAGGCACTAGTGATTCAGAAATAAACAATGCGTGGTTTCTGATCTCAAGGAGCTCACAGTCTATTTGAGAAACCAACATGCAAGCAAACAGTGATGGTGCAAAACCACGAGTTAGAAGGTAGAGTACGAGATATGGAAAAGGGAGCCTTGGCTTGGCTAAGGGAGCCAGGGGAGGCTTCCCAGAGGAGGTGACATCTGAGCTGAGATTTAAAGGATGAGGAGGAGTTTGTCAGGTGTTCAAGCAGTGGAAGGGGTAGGATGAGGAAGGACAGGGCATTTCAAACAAACAACATGCAAAGGCATGGAAGGTGCAGAGATTACGGTGAGCTCCAAGAAAGAGAAATACTTCTGGATTGCTGGAACATAAAGTTTAAAGACAAGCTTGGCAAACCTAAGGAAGAAGAAGGAGAAGGAGAAACTATTAAAGTAGCAGAGGCCAAACTATCATACAGAACCTTGGATGCCTTGTTAAAGAATTTAAATTTTATCTCATGTCCAATGGAGAGTCAGAAAAAAATTTAGAGTAGTGGAGTAATTGACTTTTTAGAAAGAGCATCCCAGAGGTCAGAGCAAGGTGAGACTGGTGAGGGACAAGACCAGAAGCAAGGTGGCAGTAAGGACACAGTTATCACAATCTCAAGGACCTGAATTTACGAGGCAACAATGGGTAGAGATTTAGAAGGTAGAACTGATGGAACTTGGCAATTGTTTTGGAAGTGGGGAAGAAAGGATGAGAAGATGACTCCCAGGTTTCTGACCTGAGATACTTGGGAGGAGATGAACTCTGAACCCCAGAGAGGGAATTCAGGAAGGAAGCAGGCAAGGAGGCTATGAATCCCATTTGGACAAGTGGAGTTTGAAGTGCCTCTGGAACATGCAGGTGGAGATGCTGAGTGGTCTGCAGCTGGCTTTGCTAAGTCTGGAGCTCAGCAGAGGAGGCTGGGATGGAGGTCTAGGTGTAGAATCACCAGAATGTGGAAGCAGCTGAGACTATGGGTCTGAGAGAAGGTGCCGTGTGAGAGAGTAAAAGGATCCATAGCAGGGAAGGTGGAGTGGACACCTGGCTGCAGGGATGAAAAAGTGACAGGGGATTCAAAGTAACTGAAATAAAAATCCCACCATCCCTAAGACTAGCAGCTCATTCCCATCTTCCCACTTGGGGATGCGTTATAGTTAGGAACAGAATAAATCATTGTTTCCTGACAAGGATTAGTGGTGTTTGCCCTAACTAATAATTTGATCTGACCTAAAATGAGGATAAATTATAGAGTAAGGTTCTCTTGTGTGTGTGAGGGGGGCTTGGGGAACCCTAGGGGTAGAGCTCTTTGAAATGCTTAGTAATGGGCTCTCTTTTTTATGCTCCACGGGCAGGGGCAGATTATCCGACAGGCAAGATAAGCACAGTGCTTACCTTGCTTACCAGATCATCTGCAGTGAACAATTTCACATAGGTTTCGCCACACTACATCAAAGTGAAACCCATGTGAAATTGTTCACTGCAGATTAGTAAGTAAGCACAAGCAACTGTGTGCTTACCTTGCTTAGTGGGTCATCCGCCCCGTCAGGGATTGTAAATTTGAAAAGAGATTGATTCTGTAGGAAGGTGCTGTGAGGTTGGGAGAGAGACAGGTGCCAGCCATACCTAGAAGCAGATTCTTTAATGTGGTAAAAAATGTGAAATTGTTCACTAGAGATGATCTGGTAAGCAAGGTAAGCACTGTGCTTACCTTGCCTATTGGATAATCTGCTCCTGTCCATGGGGCTCTGGCCTGGTCCAGAACTCCCATTGCTCTGCCCAGTAACATGCTCCCCTGTCTCCACTGTGGACACAAGAAACTGCATTGAGAAACACTTGCTCTAGAGAAGGACTTAAGACAGGGAAGCTGGAAGGAAGGGCATCAGTGAAGAAGCAGCGACTGAAGATACACAGAAGGCAGTGAAAGAGATAGAGAAAGCCCCTGAGGGGAAGGAGGAAGTTACTATATACATTTAGGTCTATTTCTGGATATTGTATTGTTCCATTGGTCTATTTGTCTATCGTTGAGCTAACACTGTCTTGATTACTCTAGCTTTATGATGTTTTGAGATACTATAGTGTGAGTCCTCCAATTTTATTCTTCTAATTCAAAACTGCCTCACCTATTCTAGGTACTTTTAATTTCCACATATATTTTAGAATCACCTTGTCAATTTCTACAAAACTACCTGCTGGGATTTTAATTGGGATTGCATTGAGTCTAGAGATCAGCTTCAGGAGAGTTAGCATCTCTCCATTTATTTAGATCTTCTTTAATTTCTCTCATGAATATTTTATCATTTTCAGTGTAGAGGTCTTAAACATCTTTTGTCAGATTTACTCCTGAGAATTTGATGCTTCTTGCTGGTCCTATAACAGCTCTTTTTTAATTTTTGTTGCTAGCGTATGAAAACCAAACCCACCGCCGTCGAGTTGATTTCGACTCACAGCAACCTATAGCATCTAGAAATGATTTTGCACGATGACCTGTGTTAAGACCAAAAAAAACCAAACCTGTTGCTGTCGAATCCATTCCAACTCATATGCTAAATTCATTTACACTAATAGTTTGAGATTCTTTTGGGTTTTCTTCAGAGACAATCAGGTCATCTGCAAATAAAGACAATTTTCTTTCTTCCTTTTCAATTTTTACCAAAAACAAAAAAGCAAACACGTTGCCGTTGAGTCGATTGTGACTCATAGCGACCCTATAGTACAGAGTAGAATTGCACCATAGGATTTCCAAGGAGGGGCTGGTGGATTCCAACCGCTGACCTTCTGGTTAGCAGCTGAGTTCTTAACCATTGAACCACCAGGGCTCCTTTTAATCTTTAGATCTATTATTTATTTGTTTTTCTGGCTATGATCTCCAGTGATTTTTTTTTTTTTACTTTTCTGTATATATAATATAGTTGTTGTTTTTTTTTTAATTAATGGCATAACTGATCTAGAAGAAAAGAGATTGAAAACCAAATGCAATGCATGAAACTTGTTTGGACCTTGGTTTCTAAAAATCTATAAAAAAACATTTTTCATAGATTTTATTTTTTAGAGATGTTTTAAGTTTACAGAAAAATTATATAGAAAGTACAGATAGCTCCCATATATACCCTCTTCCCCTTGCACACAGTTTCCGCTATTACTGGCATCTTGCCTTAATATGACACATTTGTTACAATTGATGAACCAGTAATGATACATTATTATTAACTAAAGTCCCTAGTTAGATTAGGGTTCACTTTTAGTGTTGTACAGTCCTGTGGGTTTTGACAAATAGGTACTGTCATATTTCCATATTACAGTATCATACAGAAGGTTCACTGCCCCAGAAATGCCCTGAGGTTCACCAATTCATCCCTCTACCCTCCCCCTAACTCCCTGGCAACCACTGATATTTTTAGTATCTCTATAGTTTTGCCTTAGAAAGAACGTTTTTACGATTGGTGAAATTTGAACCTGAACTGAATATTAAATGATTGTAATTTTCTTGATAATAGTTGTTAACAGTGTAGTTATGTAGAACTGTGCTTATTCTTAGGGGATGACTGCTTGAGTATTTTGGGGGAAATGTCAATCATGACAAGTATTTTTAAATAGTTCAGCAAAAATGAGTATGTATGAGAAAGAGACAGAAAACAGATATGGCAAAATGTTAACAATTCTTCAATCTAAAATAACTGAAATGGGCAGGCTTACGGTGACCCTGATGATCTCTATCTTTCATGTCCTTCTGTGACCCATGTGCCCTTGAGTGCACATAGTTACTTGTGACTTGCTTCTAACCAACAGAATATGGAAAATGTGGTGGGTTACGTACATGCAGTTACGTGTACATGTAGGTGATTATGTGATTAAGTTACATAAGAGGAGTTTCTGTCTTGCTGGAGTCGCTCTAACACTTGCCGATTTTGAGGAAGCAAGTGGCCATGCTAGGAAATCCCACATGGAAAAGACTTGTAGTGATCCCTAGGACCGACTGCAGCTTCCAGCTGACAGCCAGCAAGAAACTAAAGTCCTCAGTTTTACAGCTGCAAGGAACTGAACTCTGCCAATAACCTGAGTGAGTTTGGAAGTGAATCTTCCCTTTGTTGGCCTCAGACAAGAGCGCAGCCCCTGCTGATACCTTGATTGCAGCCTTATGTGGCCCTAAGGGGACCCAGCTATGCCATTTCCAGGATGCTGACCTGAAGAAACTGTAAGATAATAAATGTGTGTTGTTTTAAGCGCTAAGTTTGTGGTAATATGCAGCAGTACAGAACTAATAAAAAAAAGTGTCATTGCACTATTCTTTCACCTTTGTAGATGCTTGAAAATATTCAAAATAAAAAGTTGGGGGGAAATGTTCCGGAGTCAGAAAGTGTCGGGAGATAGTTCAAAGAAGGCTCTTAAAATTCACTCGATTCCCTTCCTCCCTCTCCCTCCCTCTCTTCCCTTCTATTTTATTCAACATGGGATTTTAAAACACACAATAGACACTGTAGTTAAGAATAAACAATAAAGCTCCCCATTTTTGCAGATTTGTGCTCTATAAACATTATACTGAGAATATTTGCCCTTAACATTTGTTCTGTAAATGTTTCAGAATTTTTTCTACTGACACATTACAAGATAAATGTCAGTCTAAATGCAGGGTTTTCTGTAAAACTCAGCAGCTTCACAGATGACCTCTAATTCATAGTCATAAAAGACAGGACTACATCTTTTGTTGTTGAAAATAATTTCAAAAAGCTCTTCTGAAGTTCCCATCTGAATATAATGCTACGCTGGATGCTGCATAAGGTCAGTTAAACAATCAACCAAACTGAGAAAATTATATAAAAACAGTAGATTTTACCTCATATGGATATGATCGCTTTTCTCAGAAAGCTTAACAATTATACATGCCCAAATAGCTGTTTGCCCAGATCACTTTCTCTGATATGACTTGATGGATAATCCTATACAGAAAGTGCACAAGGTTAACCAGAGACAACTGATGGAGTTATGCCTCAAATTCATTTTCTTAAAAACATACCTTAAGGAAACCTATGAGCATTAAGATCACATTTTTAAGAAGGCCTGTCACGTAGTGGAGCCTGATGGCACAGTGATTAACAGCTCAGCTGCTAATCAAAAGGTCGGTAGTTGGAATCCACCAGCTGCTCCTTGGAAACCCTATGGGGCAGTTCAACTCTGTTCCATAGGGTCACTATGAGTTGGAATCAACTTGATGGCAGTGGGTGGGTCATGTAGCAGAGCAGTGGTTTTCCACTTTGGTGGTACATTAGAATCACCTGGGGAGCTTAAAAAAATACCAATGCCTGAGTTCCCATCTCCCCAGCTCAGAGAGTCTAGTTTTTGCCTGGGTTGTGGCGTGGGCATCAGGATTTTGTGTGGGTGGTAAAATATATATAACAGAAAGTTTGCCATTTTAATCATTTTTTTAATGTAGAACTCAGTGACAGTAATCACATTTATCATGTTGTGCAACCATCACTACTATCCATTTCCAAATCTTTTCATCACCCCAAACCGAAACTCAGTATTGAAGAATAACTTCCATTCCCCCATCCTTCCAGCCCCTGGAAACCACTAATATACTTTGATCTCTATGTATTTGCCTATTCTACATATTTCTTATAAGTGGGATCATACAATATTTGTCCTTTTGTGCCTGACTTATTTCACTCAGCATAATGTTTTCAAGGTTCATCCATGCCATAGAATGTATCAGAACTTCATTTCTCTGTATGACTGAATAACATTGTATTGTATGTATATATCATATTTGTTTAACCATTCATCTGTTGATGGACATTCAATTTGTTTCCACCTTTTGGCTATTGTGAATAATGCTGCAATGAACATTGGTGCACATGTATCTGTCCGAGTCCCTACTTTCAAGTCTTTTGGGTATATACCTGGGAGTGGAATTGCCAGGTCACGTGGTAATTCTATGCTTAAGTTTTTGAAGAACTGCCAAACTGTTTTCCACAGTGGATGCACCATTTTACAATCCCACCAGCAATGTACAAGAGTTCGAATTCTCTATGCTCGCCAACATTTGTTATTTTCTGTTTTGGGGAGAACCAGGATTTTTTAGTTTCTCAGGTGATTCTAATGTGTAACAAAATTATCCAGAATTATTGTAGTAGAGTCTCAAAAGTAACTAGTTCAGTGAATAATAAGTAAGCATTTTACATATTCTTAGATTATATTCAGAAACTAATTTGAACAGCTTAGGATAAATCAAGTCTGAAAGAATGAAATGATGGTACTCTATGATCTACACTGCTCACAAACCAAGAAGAAAAAAGAGGGGGTCTAAGATTGGGAAAGCACTCAAAATGTTGTCACATTAAAAATAGCTACAGCAACAGGGAATGTTGAGTCTGAGAAGACCAGGGAATGTGACAGATGTCTTCACATATCTCAAAGACATACCCAAACGCAGAACTAGGGCCACAAAGGACAGTTAAAGGAAGACAGATTTTGGCTAAATATAAGACCTTTCTAAGAATCATTGTTGTCTGGTGATAGATTGGGTTGTCTTGAGATCGTGAATGGCTGGTTACTGTAGGATTTCAGACACTGACTTTCTGACCTCCAGGTCAGGTTGTTGTAGGGGACATCCCTCCACTAGGTGCTTTACTAAACATATTTGTTATTTTTTTGGCAATCCAACATCCCTTTGCTCTTTTCCTAATAACAACCTCCTAGTTTTCTTCGAAGGCCCACTCTTTCCCAACTCTCAGATGGTTCTAGTGGGGCTGACTCCTTGTCTACCTCTAGGGATAGAACAATGATCCACTCCCAACCAGCTGGAGCACTGTCATCCCCTGAATGGTGACTGGTTTAATAATCAGCAAATACTCCAAGTTAAGCCAACCAGAGTCAAAGAGATTAAACTCTGGGACTTTTTACTCAATTTTTTTTTTCTTCCACTGGACTAGTTGTGAGAATGTGAAGTAGAAAATACAAACTCAGAAAACTAAAAACAACTGAAGAAAATTTTAAAATTATCTTATTAATATCCTTAGAGAGATTAAGAAAGATCTCGTATCTATGAGATGAGAGTATGATGCTATAGAAAAATAACATTCAGATACCAAGAAAGAGTTCTTAAAAATTAAAAGATATGATGTTAGTAATAAAAAATTTATTTCAGAAGTTGAAGGATAGATGTGAGGAAATATACCAAAAGTAGAACAAAAAGAAGAAAGAGATGAATGATAGATAGATAGATAGATAAAGCCCAAGAGGATTAACATGCTAAAAATAAAGACCCCTCAGAAAAGAAAGTATAGAAAATGGAATCAAATAAATTATCAATCAATAAATAAATAATACAAGAAAAATTCCTAGACTTGAAGGACAGGAGTGTTCATAGTAAAAGGCACTATCACTGAAAGCACAGCAAAAATAAAAAGGGCTACACTAAGACATGGCATCATTGTCTCTGAAGACAAAATTCTTATTATCATACAGCCTGAAAGAAAGTAAAAGTCAAAATGTAACAGTAAAGAAGGTTCTTGCCCAGACTCTGAATTGCAAATGCAAATAATGTCCTGCTTTCATAATTTCTCTAAAACAATTAAGAGCTAACAAATATCATAAAAGCATTAAAAGAGCTTGATATTTTAAGGAACTCTATAGTGGCTTCCTTCATAAACTTACTATAACAACCAAAATCCCTTGGTCTAACAGAGGCTAGAAGACAAAGCAGGTGACTAAAGAAACTATTAAACAGTCTTCCCCTGGATAGTGGATGACAACTGATTACATATAATAACAGAATACTATATTTGACCAGCAAATTTATCAAGATTAACTTCCTAAGGATTCAAATTTTCCCTTGATAAAGGGATAAACACAAATATTTACTAACATTACAATTGTGTAAAAAATATATCTATAATATGGCCAACCATGACAATCTGTACAAATTAAAATAACAAGTGTTGATAGTATATTTCTTTTGATGATTTTTCACTCAAAATTGTTCTTAACACTATTAGTTTCACAATTAAAAAACTTAAATTCCTATTCCTTTGTGATTATTGGCCCCAAGTACAAAATGATAATTTTAATTCATTTTATTTACTCTCATGACATGTTGCAAGATAATTTTATAAAGACTTAACTGTTCCATTTAGCATTGGGGAGAGGTAAAATGTGAAGGAATGGTTAAGCTCTGTAAAGTTGAATAGAATAGTATTTGGATGTCAGGATACAGTTACAGATCACTAAGGATATGGTACAAAACGTAGCCAATCCCACCGCTTCATACTTAGCTAGGAACAGAGTGCCTCAGTGAGATATGGATTAATAACAATCAAAAGAGATAATAATTTTGGAAGAACCAAATCTTCCTGGATAGAGTTATCAGAACTGGAAGAATTATTACTAAATTTAATAAAACAATCCCTCTCTATCTGTAATGGACTAGGATCTGTTCTACTCATGTGCCATTTATTTAATTGAAACCTGTCTTTTATTTTCACTTATTTTTTTCCAAATACTCCAAATAAACTTAAAAGACCTCTATGGGTAAAAACCGTATCGTATATATATATATATATATGTCTTAGTTTGAGTTCCCCCAAACACAGAACCTTGACAAGATCTTGGGGACAGGTAGTTGGGGGTACATGCAATTCCAGGAAACACAAATGAGGGAGTGGGGAAAGTAAGCAGGAAAGAAGGAAAAGCCTTTGAAGGGTGCATTCTCGAGGTTGCTGAGGTCACTGCAACAGGTAATGGGGCCTGGCTGAAATTAGACGTAGTGCAAGGGAATGTGACATGAGGCATCAAAAGCATCTACTATACTCACATACCTAGAATCTTGCTCCATATTCACGAACTCTCAGTAAAAGCTTTCTGGGTTATTTAATTCATCACAGTGGCCCCCAGGGCTTTTGGCTCCAATCAATGATATCGTCAAAGATCATCGAAGGAGGAGTTGAACATTGCCTTTACAACTACATTGTAGCACCTCATTTCATTTTGTGAAGTCCATGTATCTCGGTAGCAAGTAACAAAAGCCCTCTCACATTAGTTTATGCTAAGCAGGTATTTTTTTATAAGGCAGGTCCCTGGGTGGTGCAAATGGTTTGCGCTTGACTGCTAACCTAAAGGTTGGTGGTTCGAATCCACCCAGCAGTGGATGGAAGAAAGGCCTGGTGATCTCCTTCTGTAGAGATTACAGCCAAGAAAACCCTGTGGAGCAATTCTACTCTGCAACACATGGCATCACCATGAGTGGGAATCAACTCAACAGCAACAGTTTTTTTTTTTTTTTTTTTGGATTTGGTTTTAGTTTATTATGAGGCTACAGAGATATCTCAGTGTCTTAGGCTGGGTTCTCTAGAGAAGCAAAACCAGTAAAGAGTATAAATATATATATATATATAGAGAGAGAGATTTATATCAAGGAAATGGCTCACGCAGTTGTAAAAGCTGGAAAGTCTCAAGTCCATGGGTCAGGATAGAGGCTTCTCCTGATTCATGTAGCTGCAGAGGCTGACAAACCCACGATTGTCAGGTCAGCGAGCAGGGCTCTTGCTCACAGGCTGCAAAGATCTACGAATCCCAAGATTGGCAGGCAAGACTGCTGGTAAGCTGCTGGCTTGAGCCCCAAGAACTCAGATGTCAGATGAACAGGAGCCAGCTGCAAGATCCAGAACAAGCAAAAACACATAAGCCTTGCCAGAATGTCTGCTTACATTTGCTGCAGGACACACGCCCAAGGAAGCTCCCTTTCAACTGACTGGCTACTCATAGATCTCATAATCAGGGTGATCACATACCAAATCTCGACGGGGAAGTGATCACAACATGATACAACTGCCAAAACACTCAGAATCATGGCCCAGCCAAGCTGACACACAATCCTAACCATCACACTCAGGAATGCCAAGATGAGCCTTGGGCTGAGTCTGGACTTGGGAATTCGAAGGGGCCCTCTTCTCTACATGCTTCATTCTCTGTCTCTCTGCAGGGTTTACAGTGAAGTCATCACACAGAGGGAAACAAGGATGAGAAATAGAGAGAAGAGGTTGAGTTCCTGTTTATAGACACCCCAGAGGCCCAATCATATCTTGTTCTTCCGAAGTTTTGGTTATGTGAGCCAATGGCTCCTCTTTCTTGCTTGAGCTAGTTTGAGTTAGGCTTCTGTCACTAGCTGCCAAAATTGCCTTGTCTAATACTGCTTCTCAGAGGTGGTGGTGTTTGGACTGGGTCTTGAAGGGTAGTAGCTGGTGTTAACCAAGAGGAGAAGAGGGTGGGGAGGGAGAGCACAGATGAGCAGCCTGTGCAAAGGAGGAAAGTGAAGAACCACTGGGGCAAGGACAGGTAGGAGGATTATGGGCTCTGTCCTTAGAAACGCACACATGCACATAAATGATTGGCTAAATTAAAGGGGTTCAGATAGCCTTTAAAGCCAGCCACACACCTTTGTCTTTGCTCACTGACAATGATAGGATGTGTGCTGTGACTCTATAGAATTTTACATATTGTAAATTTGCTGCACTGCAAAGCAGCTGGCTGATCCTGCAGTACTTTCAGGGTGCCCCCTTATTCCTCATTCCTATAACACATCTGCCTTCCTCTTCTGTCAGGACCCTCCTCCAACTCCAGATACAGTGGGGGCATCAACACTCATTGCCCAGAATGAGGTGGGCACTTTCCGTAATTCAGAGATCAGAGACATGATCCTGGACCTCAAAGAGCTTAGAATTTTTTGAGACAAAGCACATAAAGAAAAGTCTAAATATAAACTAAGGACCAAGTGACTGCTACCATGTAAGTATTATAACCACCCATTGCCATCAAGTCGATTCTGACTCATAGCGACCCTGTAGGACAGAGTAGAACTGCTGCATACGGTTTCCAAGGAGCACCTGGTGGATTTGAACTGCTGGCCTTTTGGTTAGCATCCAAGCTCTTAACTATTATGCCACCAGGGTTTCCATGTAAGTATTATAGGAACTCACAAAAGGGGTATGCCAAAGTGGTTGGGATGGTTAGCAAAGGCTCCATAGAGGAGCTGAGCTGGGTTTCCAGGGAGCTAGAAGCTTTAGAAAAGCAGAGATGAGAATAGAGGGCAGGAAAGGGTAAAATGAGCAAGCAAGGGGTAAGAAGAAGGAATGTGTCTGGCTGGTTTTCATTCCTGGAAATGACGTGATCAGTGCGGAGAGTGGCTTGACCCACACTGAGTAACTCTAGCCAGGAGGGGAAAGCAAAATCTACCAGGATCTTGGAAACCTCTTCCTGTTCTTTTTCAAACTTTGCAATTCATTCATTGCCTTACCTTGCAAAATTTTGAAAATTATCGGCATGGAATATGGCTTTGGTAATATCCTGGGTGAATTCTCTTGCATAGTTGCAAGCATACTCAATCTTAAATATGATCAAAGAACACTTAAAAGTCAGCCACCAGAAACGGGTTCTAACCAAAAGTAGATTCCTCCCCCCTCCCCAACACCGGAAACCTTGACACATAGATATTTTCCCAAAGAACTTAGAGATATGGATTATATCACATTAGTATAAAGCCCACATAATCCACTTTAGTATTTCATGCTTAAAATTTTTTCCTTTGAGTTGGAAGCAAAACTGCAAGTTACAGTAATTCTTAGTTAATTTTTCAGTTATTAACCTCCCCAATGGCCAAGAAATAGAACATCCTGACCTAAACCCATAAACCATCAAATTATCCTATTACACAGTGATCAGTTATTATCACCTAAATATTAATTCAATACAAAATGTTTAACAGTTCGTTTCATAACACTACTATACAAAAACACACACCAAATATTTCCAAAATTCTAAAAAATACATTTTTAATATTGTATATTAACCAAGTAATCTCTGCTTAGTTTTCTTTATTCCTTCTACATATGTTAAGGAGGAGACACAACCTCAGCCTTAAACAGTTATTGTTTGAAATCTTCTTTTTCCCTCAGTAATCTATGCTGAACTTCTCCAGCTAAGGCTTGTCTCAGTTTTGCCTGGATTGAATCTGGTCTTCTTTGCCCTGTGACACGTCCACCCCTAGTCTTCAGCCTCGCTTGGAGACAATTTCCCTTTCCCTGCAGATCCTCTGCTCCTCCAGGAATGTAACTTTAAAAAATAGTCAGAAATTCTATATTGGGCACAAATCAAATGGTAAGCAAAAATCAACTCTAAATGGCAATAGCATGCAGAAGGGATGAGTTAGCCTGAAGCAGATCAGTGCTTTTGGCATAGCCCATCTGTCAATAACTGAACATTAAAGCAAGCTGCATGAGAGTGAAGCCTGAGAAAGCAGGCTTCTTTTAAATCTCTAGCTTTAAACTTAAATGAGTTGAATTCTCTCCTTCCAAATGTCTTATTTATCATTTTGGGTGTGGGGACGTGGGGGAGGACCCATATAACTAAAATTTGTCCACATGCCAAGCAAACACCTCAAACCGAAGGAATAATTCTACCTACCAGACAGGGACACCAACTAGTGACATGTCCAGTTGCAACCTAATTCTACTAGGCATTGTCAATACCCAGATCAAAGGGAGAAGAAAACTTTATACCTTACCTGGTCCAATTCTAGAGCAGGAAGAATTAACTTAAAGACTGCAGCTACTTTAAGGTTCTATAACTGACAGGAAAGCACATTTTTTACGAAGAATGTTGTGTTGTAACATGTTCACATCTCATCTAAGTTCCAGAAGTTATAGCTGGACTCATGAGAGTCTCAGGAAGGTGAGAAATTCCTACAGGATAAGAAAGTTTAAAAAATTTAGTCTCCTTCTAGAAGGCAGAAGGGGACAGGAAAGCTGGTGATAGGGAACCCAAGGTTGAGTAAGGACAGCATTGACATGCCGTGGGGTTGTTAACCATTGTCATAGGGCAACATGAGTACTAACTGTTCAATGAGAAACTATTTTGTTCTGTAAACCTTCATCTAAAGTGAGAATAGCAGTACAACTGGAAGAACGTAATCAGTGTCACTGAATTGTGCATGTAGAAATTTTTGGCTTTGCATATTTTCACCAAAAAAAAAAAAAAAAAGGTCAAGAACGGAGAAGGTTGACATGTCGTGGGGTTGCTAACCAATGTCATAAAACAATATGTGTACTGACTGTTTAATGAGAAACTATTTGTTCTGTAAACCTTCATCTAAAGTACAATTAAAAAAAAAAATTTAGTCTCCTTGTTGCCACTCCCTGGGCCCCACATTTGGAGAAACTGAGGTCTGGCCCTGGCTCTGAGACTGTCCTCTTCTTATGGAACCCTATTGTTCAGCAGCATCTCAACATCTGGTCAGCCTTTCTGGGTGACCGTGGTCTGGCCTTACAACCTGATTCTATAACTGCCCTGGCCTCTTGTACAAATGGAAATTTTGTGAACTCAGTTCTGAGAACCAGATCCCTTCCTTTGCCACTCCCTTCCCCTCCCTGCCTGTCTTTCCTGCCAAATGACACAGTTCTTCAGGAGTGGTGTCTGATTACAATCCCTGCTCCTTCACTAATTGGCTATGCAATTTGGGGTAAATCATTTGGACAGCCTGAACCTCAATTTTCTTATTTGTAAAATAGTGGGTTTGGATGAGATGGTTTCCAAAGTCTCTTTGAATCCTGAAATACAGTGCTTTTCTGTCAGGCTCTTGGAGACTGTGGCCTGTCCCTGATTAGTCCTTAGTCTGTTGCAAGGTGACTAGCGATTAAGCACAATGAGTAAACATGTTACAACACAACATTCTTTGTAAATATATGCTTTCCTGTCAGTTGGACCCTTGAAGTAGCTGCAGTCTTTGAATTAATTCTTTCTGTTCTAGAATTGGACCAGTTATAGAATAAAATTTTCTTCTTGCATAATACCATGTCTCTTATTCTCATGTGGAGAATGAAACAGCCAGAGTTTTTGCAAATAATGAAATCAGCGCTGGCTAACTTATGCAGAAGAGACATTGATTGGAAGGATATCAGGTGGCTCAGAGAATGTCAGGAAGCCTGGATACCTAGCCTTGGGAACAGGAACTGAGGGAGGCATGGCACAGGCAAGAGCCCCCCACAGGTCCAGTCAGCTGAAGATGCTGGCCCTGGAGTCATCAGCCCTGGACACTTGACACCATCCACTGACGTCTCAGTTCCACCCCAGCCATGAGAATAAGCTCTATCTCTGTCTTTGTTATCACTTCCTGAAGATCCAAGGTCCTCAGAAAACACGTCTGATTGACTGAGTCTTGATCAAATGTCCACACACAGGGTCTAGGGATCTGGGAAGAGATTAATCTATCCTCTTCAGCTTCCAGAGTAAGAAGGAAGATCCTGCCCTCCACTGATCTTAGACTCAACAAAATAGAAAATGTGTTTGGATGCTGGACAACCAAAAATGACAAATGCTCTCTCTACAATTTTCTCACTTATGATTATAAATTTAACACATCCTGGAGGCTGATGTAAGAGGTATAATTACGTTATGGAGAGGTTTACTTCTGATTAATTATTCCAGCATTACTTCATCACTTCATTGAATTACATGAATCATAGTTGGTCCAGTTAATGAAAATATATTCCTCTGTATACTGACTAATTTACTGGGCTAGCTTTTCATTTTTACTTGGCTCCTCTGCATGACGAAACGAATATTTAGAGTGAATAATGACTCACCGAAAGAAAACACATCTTCTTTCTGAGCACAGGCTGTCGTTGACTTTTAAAGTAAAAATAATAGCTGGTATGTAGTCCTTATCCAACGTTCTTCACAAATGTGATTTTATTTTCCTAAGACATTGCTTTGTCCTAGTTTTATAGATCAGCTGCGATGTTTAAGTTACCTGGAATTTAGGTGCCAGATGTCAGAGGAGGCACCAGAGCTAACTCCAGAAACATATCCACCTCAGAAACAACTCTTCCAGCCTGAAAACAAAAGTGACAAGAAGGCTTCCACCAGGTTGCTACCCAGTAGGTGGGACCCCTCCCAAGGCCAAGGTAACAGAAGAAAGTTTTGTCATGGAGATCAGGGATTGAGACAGTCTTTCAGAGCAGAAGTGCAACTCACAAAGAGGAAATTGACTGAGGAACTGCAGGGACACCACCAGGTAAGAGGCCTTTTATTTTTGTTTTTAAGATATTCAGAGGCCAGCCAAGAAAACCTCTGCAAAGAGAAGTAAGCAGCTGGCAACCCGTAGTCCTCTGTCCTCAGAACATGAAGTTCCTTCCCACACCAGTCCTTGAAGCGGCTCATGCTCCCAGCCCCGTAGAGGAAGCGGATCACACTGACTGCTCAGGAAAGCATCTCTTCTTCCTGAATGAATTCTTTGCGATACTGGTTTGGACGCAGGTAACAGAGACTCTCAAATAACAATGGCTTATGTAAGATAGACGTTTATTTCTTTCCATGCCATGCTAAGGTCCCCCTACTCTCCACTGAAATACCAATTCATCCTTCAGGACTCAGTGGAAATGTCATCTCTTCTGAGAAGCCTCCCCTGATGTCCCCTAGACAAGCTGAGGTGCTCTAGCTCTCTGGTCTGAGCGTCTTTTAATTCACCACGCTTATCACTCATTATTGTTGTGGATTGTTTCATTTCCCCTCATATTAGAATTAGCAACAGGAGGGTAGGGATTGTGTTTATCTTGCTCATCATCATATCGAGAGCACCTCTCTCTCACCTGCACATGGCAGGCACTTAATTAGTATTTGTTGAATGTTCTAGAGAGTGGCAGGAATTGAATATTTCTGGTTTAGCACACAAAGAGTTGTTTCTTAGAAGATTTCAAAATAATAAATAGTATTAAAAACAACAACAGTAAAATCGTAACCATTGATTCCCCTAGCACACCTGCAGATTTGGAAGAGTAAGAACAAATATTTCCATTTGAAAGATCTTAAGTTATAGAGCAAGCCTCGGCTAACTTTTTCTTTAAAGTGCCGCGATAGTAAATATTTTAGGCTTTGCGGGCTATACCATCTTTGTTGCAACTACTCAACTCTGCCCTGATAGTGCGAAAGCAGTCATAGACAGCACGTAAACCAATGGGTGGGGACTTGTTCCCATAAAACTTTATGTTGGGCACTGAAACTGAAATTTCATACAATTTTCATGTATCATAAAATATTCTTCTTTCGATATTTTGGAGTCCCTAGGTGGCGTAAATGGTTAAGCGCTCTTCTACTAGCTGAAAATCTGGTGGCTGGCACCCACCCAGAGGCACTTTGGGGGTCAGGCCTGGCAATCTGCTTCCAAAAGGTCACAGACTTGAAAACCCTATGGAGCAGTTCTACTCTGCACACATGAGGCTGCCATGAGTCAGAATCGAGTCACCGGCAACTAACAACAATAATGTAAAAGCATTCTTAGCTCATGGACCTTGCAAAAACCAGCGGTGGCTGGACTTGGCCTCATGGGCCATAGTTTACCAGCCCCTGTTAGAGAGCACATTTTTGGCAGAGAAGAATCTCCAGATTTGGTTCATCTCTTTAATCCCTCATGTTCAACACACTGAGTGCAATTCACATTAATAACCACGTGCTACGTGTCCAGTACCGGGCCAGAGGCAGCAAAAACAGTTCAGACCTGGTCTCTGCCTCCAAGACTGTATGACATGGACCCAAATAACTGTAATATAAGGCTGGTTGTGGTAGAAGCCCTAGAGAATCCACAAATTGCATTTGTAGCCACTGGATGAGGGGATCAGGAAATACTTCATGACAAGGTGGCATTTAAGAGGTGTGAGTGAGTCAATTGGCAAGTATTTGGGAGAAAGCAGGATCCAGACTGGTGAGGCCCAGGACGAATCCACAGGGAATTGTGGGCATTATGGCTGGGAAGGTAGCCTGCGTCAGGCAGAGAGAGTATGGGGACCCTTGAGTGCCAGCAAAAGCATAATCGGTGGCAATAGAGAACCACTGGGGGTGGTTAAACAGGGTACTCCCCACAACTAACTGGTTTTTTAATGTTCTAATTTTCAAGTCATTAAAAAAATGGTTTCTGAAGATACTTGGGTTCCTTTAATGTTAGATATTTACCAGTCAATTTGGCCAAATTTCCTGAGAAAAAGGCACTGAGTTCAAGGAGGCATGTTATTGTTAGGTGCCGTGGAGTGGATTCCAACTCACAGCAACCCATGTGACAGAGTAGAACTGCCCCATGGGGTTTTCTTGGCTGTAATATTTATGGGAGCAGATTGCCTGGTCTTTCTTCCACAGAGCCCCTGGGTGGGTTCCAACTCCGAGAGCTTAACCCTTTACGCCACTAGAGCTCCTTCAAGGAAGCGTAAAAGGGGAAAATGCCATCAGCGTACTCCAGGGAAGACAGTGTTTTCTCAGGGGCCATAGTTTACAAAAGGAGCCACTGCATAGTAAAAGAAAACATATAGCAAAAGTAATATTATACTGCTTAGGGGGCCTTGAGTTTATGTTAACGGTGATGGAATGACTTGGAAAAGGAAAAAGAATGGTTGCACAACTTGAAGAATGTAATCAGTGCTACTGAATTATACATGTAGAAATAGTTGAGATGGCATTTTTTTGTTAGGTATATTTTCACCACAATAGAAAAGATTTAAACAAATGAACAAAAAGAATAAAATTATAATTTCAAATATTTACCAGATTTTAGGAAAACTCTGGGCCTCTATCAATCACACATTGCCCTCCCTCACTCTGTATTAAATAAGAAACCCCCATTTTGTGCCTCAAGAGAAAATGACTAAATATACTGTCCCTTTCCCTTTGGCTCTGAAATGGGAGTCTTGTTGAAAATCAGGAACAAGAAAATAATAAATTACTCTTTCATCTCAATGTAAAATACAGGAGGCAGGAAAATCAATTTAAATTTCAAGAATGGAAACTAAATTTTCCTTCAGATGGTTGTAAAATGCCATGTTGCTCACCCAATCAAAATTCAGGATGAATCTCCTTGAGTGCCTCATATTAAAAGACAGCATCTTGCGGCAAAGAACACTCAGGAAATGATAGTGGCTTTAATCTGCATACAGTGATCACCTCCTCAAGCTGACACACAGGCTGTCTGGTGCGACATAAGGGGATGACTGCTGGGGCTTAAATGAGTCCTATTCGGGAAGAAGAGTCAGGAAGAGGGATGCAGCTCAGCCTCACATTTCAGAATTCACCCAGCTACTGTATTTTTATGCAAATAACGTGAGCCTTGTACGTTTGTTTGCCAATCTTGCCCCCCATACCCCAAGGTATTTTCCTAAGTATGCTATGCTAATTTTTTTTATAGCAACATGTTAAAAAAAAAATTGGCATAATGGCCCTTATGAAAATACCTCTTGGGGAGAGGGCATTGTTGGCAAACGAATGTAAAAGGCTCACATTAATTGGGTAAAAATACAGTACATCTTTATGCCAGCTTTACCCATCACATTTCTCTTTTCCTTGGTCAGAGGATTAGTAATTACAGACTCAAGTGCAGGCCAAATGCCAATTGGTAATGAATTTGCACAAACTACAGTGGGGCATTATTACCACTTCAAATTAATGAATTAATTCCTTTTTCATTTTTGAATAAGTATTACATTTATATTATTCAAATTTCACAAGAATAAATAGCAATAGAGTCAAAACAGTAAACGAGAAAAAGGGTCAATTTCAGTAAATGCTATAACATATACAGTTTTGCAACAACAGTAAAAACAACCGAAAACATGTATGTGGTTACATAGGTAGATATGGCTGTGTATATGCGCATAGGAAGGCATATGGGAGTAAATGCACTTGCATGTATAGGTGTATCTGTAGGCATATTATATACACATTAGTGTGTGCTATATATATATCCACATATATAAAAAACCACATAGGGGGCACAGTTACAGAGGCTTATTAGACATAGCCAAACAAGTCACAGGATTGGTTTACTGGGTTAGAAGGCTTGGGACCATAGTCTCGCAGTACAGTTTAGTCAACTGGCATAACATAGTTCACAAACATAATGTACTACATTCTAGTTTGGTGAGTAGCATCTGGGGTCTTAAAAGCTTGTGAGTATCTAACTATTGGTCTCTACTCGTACGGCGCAAAAGAGAACAAAGAAAATCAAAGGCTCAGAGAAGAAACTAGTCTACAGGACTAACAGACTACACGAACCACAGCCTCTTCTAACCTAGGACCAGAAGAACTAGATGGTGCCCAGCTACGACTACCAACCTTTCTGACCATTGACACAACAGAAGATCCCGAATACAATGGGAAAAAAAATGTAGAACAAAACTCAAATTCCTAAAAAAGGCTAGACCTACTGAACTGACAGAGACTAGAGGAACCCCACAGACTATCACCCTAAGACACCCTTTGAACTTGGAATTGAAGCTATTTCAGCCAAATAATAGATTGGCTTATAAAATAAACAATACTACCCATGTGTAATGTACTCCCTTAAACAATTAACTATATGGGAGCAAACGGTCAACATTTACCCAGAAGCAAAGATGAGAAGGCAAGGAGGGGAAGGGAAGCTGGATCGATGGAAACAGAACAAACAGAAGGGAAATAATGAGAATGCTGACACATTGTAAAAATTGTAACCAATGACATGGAACAATTTGTATCAAAATTGTTATAGGGAAGTCTAATTGTGTGAACTTTCACCTAAAACACAATAAAATATTATTATTATTTTTTCCCATACAAAAATTTATACGTACACTGTTAAGTGACTCTAACTGCTCTCCCCATACTGTGACAGCACACTCTTCCTTTCCACCCTGATTCCGAATGTCCATTCAGCCAGCTCCTAACCCTCTCTGCCTTCCCATCTCACCTCCGGAGAGAAGCTGCCCGTTTAGTCTCTTGTATCTACTTGAGCTAAGAGGCACACTCCTCACGAGTATCACTTTACGTCCCACTGTCCAGTCCAATCCCTGTCTGAACAGTTGGCCTCAGAAATTGTTTTATTTCTGAGCTGATAGAGAATCTGGGGGCCATGGGTTTCTGGGGTTCCTCCAGTCTCAGTCAGACCATTAAGTCTGGTCTTCTTACTAGAATTTGAGTTCTGCACCCCACCTTTCTCCTGCTCCATCAGGGACTCTCTGTCAAAACACAATAAAATATTATTAAAAAAAGAAATAGAGTCAAAACAAAATTCCCTCCCACCACTAGCCCCTGTATAGGTAGCCTACATTATTAAAATTAACTAAATATTCTTCAACAAATATGTCTTGGAAGAAGTACAGGCAGAATGCTTCTTAGAAGCAAGGATGGTGAGACTTCATCTCACATACTTTGGACATGCTATCAGAAGGACTAGTCCCTGGATAAGGACATCATGCTTGGTAAAATACAGGGTCAGAGAAAAAGAGGAAACCATCAATAAAATGGATTGACAAAGTAGCTACAACAATCGGCTCAAGCATAACAGCGATTATGAGGATGGCACAGGACTGGGCAGTGTTTTGTTCTGTTGTACATAGGGTCGCTATGAGTTGGAACTGACTCAATGGCACCTAACAACAACAACAACAATGCGTAACAGACTGTTACTGCAAAAGGGAATTACCATGCAGAAAAGCCATGCTTAATGGCAGACCTAACTAACTGTCTGTCTTCCCAGTGAGTACTAGACCCTTTCTTAATTTAACACTTTATAGTATGGAGTCCCTGGGTGGCACAAATGGCTAAGGGCTCGACTACTAGCTAAAAGATTGGCAGTTCAAACCCACCCAGTGGCACCTTGGAAGATAGGCCTGGTGATCTGCTTCTGAAAGGTCACAGACTTGAAAACCCTATGGAGCAGTTCTACTCTGCACTCATGGGGTCGCCATGAGTCAGAATCAATTTGATGGCAACTAACAACAGCAATTACGTTCTCTGTGCTTTATAAATATTAATTCATTTAATCTTCCTAAGAATCCTCAAGGTAAGCACTATTACCGTCCCCATTTTATAAACAAGGAAGCCAAGGCACAGAGAGGTTAAGTAATTGCCCTGGGCCACAGCTAGAAACCTATGCCAATCTGCCTTTTTTACCAACAGAACCCTGATTTTACTGTAATTTCTGTGGTAGCAGAGCTGTAGTTGGAACTTGACTACATTTCCCAGCTTCCTTTGCAGATAGTGTAACCACATGACTAAGCTTTTTGCCAAAAAAATACTTGTTTCCCTTACAAGTAGAGGTAACCATATGACCCAGTAGGTGGAAATCACTGGGTCAGGCACTAAGGAAAGCTAATGTTTTTTTCTTTTTATTGTGTTTTAGGTGAAAGTTTACAGCTCAAGTTAACTTCTCATTCAAAAATTTACACACATATTGTTTTGTGACTGGTTGCAATACCCACAATGAGACAGCACACTCTCCCTTTCCACCCCGGGTTCCATTTGTCCAGTTCCTGTCCCTTCCTGCCTTTTCGTCCTGCTTTTGGACAGAAGCTGCCCGTTTGGTCTTGTATATTTGATTGAACTAAGAAACATGTTCCTCAAGTGTGTTATTTTTGTTTAATAGGCTTGTCTAATCTTTGCCTGAAAAGTGGGCTTTGGGAATGGTTTCAGTTCCAGGTTAGCAGAGGGTCCAGGGGCCATAGTTTTGGGGGTTCCTCCAGTTTCTGTCAGACCATTAAGTCTGATCTTTTTACGTGAATTTGAATTCTGTTCTACGTTTTTCTCCTGTTCTGTCTGGGACTCCCTGTTGTAATCCCTGCCAGGGCAGTCAGTGGTGGTAGCCAGCCACCATCTAGTTCTTCTGGTCTCAGGCTGGTAGAGTCTCTGGTTCATGTGGTCCTTTAGTCCTTTGGGCTACTATGTTCCTGTGTCTTTGGTTTTCTTCATTCTCCTTTGCTCTGAGTGGGATGGGGCCAATAGATGTATCTTAGATGGCTGCTTGAAGGCTTTTAAGACCCCAGACAGTCGCTACTCATCAAGGTGGGATATAGAACACTTTCTTCACAAACTTTGTTATGCCAATTGATTTAGATGTCCCCCAAAACCATGATCCCTAGACCCCAGCCCCTGCTACTCTGTCCACTGAAGTGTTTGGTTATCTTCAGGAAACTTCTTAGCTTTTGGTTTAGTCCAGTTGTGCTGACTTCCCCTGTACTGTGTGCTGTCCTTCCCTTCACCTAAGATGATTCTTGTCTACTATCTAGTTAGTGATTTTCCCTCTCATACCCTCCCCACCCTCGTAACCATCAAAGAATGCTTTTTTCTGTATGTAAACCTTTTCTTGACTTCTTGTAATAGTGGTCTCATACAATATTTGTCCTTTTGTAACTGACTTATTTCACTCAACATAATTCCCTCCAGATTCATCCATGTTGTGAGATGTTTCACAGATACATCATTGTATGTTTATTGTTGTGAGTATTCCATTGTGTGTATGTATCATAATTTATGTATTCATATGTTGATGAACATTTAGGTTGTTTCCATCTTTTTGCTATTGTGAATACTGCTGCAATGAACATGGGTTTGCATATGTCTATTTGTGTGATGGCTCTTATTTCTCTAGGGCATATTCCTAGGAGTGGGATTACTGGATCATATGGTATTTCTATCTCTAGCTTTTTAAGGAAGCGCAATATAGTTTTCCAAAGTGGTTGTACCATTTTACATTTCCACCAGCAATGCATAAGAGTTCCAATCTGCCCACAACCTCTCCAACATTTGTTTTTTTGTGTTTTTTGGATTAGTGCCAGTATTGTCGGGGGGGAGATGATATCTCAATGTAGTTCTGATTTGCATTTCTCTAATGGCTAATGATATCAAGCATTTCCTCATGTGTCTGTTAGCCCCCTGAATGTCTTCTTTGGTGAAGTGTCTTTTCATATGCTTTGCCCATTTTTTAATTGGATTATTTGTCTTTTTGTTGTTGAGGTGTTGTAGTATCTTGTAGATTTTAGAGATTTGACCCTTATCGGATACGTAGTAGCCAAAATTTTTTTCCCAGTCTGTAGGTTCTGTTTTTACTCTTTTGGTGAAGTCTTTTGATGAGCATAATTGTTTGATTTTTAGGAGCTCCCAGTTGTCTACTCTTTCTTCTGGTGCTTGTGCATTGTTACTTACAGTTTGTATATTATTTATGCCATGTATTAGGGCCCCTAGCGTTGTCCCTATTTTTTCTTCCATGATCTTTATCATTTTCAATTTTATGTTTAGGTCTTTGATCCATTTTGAGTTTGTTTTTGTGTATGGTGTGAGGTATGGGTCTTGTTTCAGTTTTTTTGCAGATGGATATCCAGTTATGCCAGCACCATTTGTTAAAAAGACTGTCTTTCTCCATTCAATGGACTTTGGGCCTTTGTCAAATATCAGCTGCTCATAGATGGATGGATTTATGTCTGGGTTCTCAATTCTATTCCATTGGTCTATGTGTCTGTTGTTGTACCAGTACCAGGCTGTTTTGACTACTGTGGCAGTATAATAGGTTCTAAAGTCAGGTAAGGTGAGGCCTCCCACCTTGTTCTTCTTCAGTAATACTTTACTTATCCAAGATCTCTTCCCTTTCTATATAAAGTTGGTGATTTGTTTCTCCATCTCAATAAAAAATGCTGTTGGAACTTGGATTGGGATTGTATTGTATCTGTAGTTTGCTTTGGGTAGAATTGACATTTTCATGATGTTCCATCTTCTTATCCATGAGTATGGTATGTTTTTCCACTTACGTAGGTCTCTTGTGGTTTCTTGGAGTAGTGTTTTGTAGTTTTCTTTATATAGGTCTTTTACATCCCTGGTTAGATTTATTCCTAAGTACTCTATCTTCTTGGGGGCTATTATAAATGGTATTGTTTTCCTGATTTTCTTTTCATCATTCTCTTTATTGGTGTATAGGAATCCAATGGATTTTTGTATATCTTGTATCCCGCTACTCTGCTGAATCTTTCTATTAGTTCCAGTAGTTTTCTTGTGGAGTCTTTTGGGTTTTCTATGTATAGTATCATATCATCCACAAATAGGGACAGTTTTACTTCTTCATTACCTATTTAGATGTTCTTTATTTCTTTTTCTTGCCTTTTTGCTCCAGCTGGGACTTCTAGCACAATGTTGAATAAAAGTGGTGATAAAGGGCATTTTTGTCTGATTCTCATTGTCAAGGGGAATACTTTCAGTCTCTCTCCTTTTAGAATGATGTTGGCTGTTGGCTTTGTATAAATGCCCTTTATTATGTCGAGGAATTTCCCTTCTATTCCTAACTTGCTGAGACTTTTTATCACAACTATCTCCTGGACTTTGCAAATGCCTTTTCTGGGTTGATTGATAAAATTATGTGGTTCTTTTCTTTTGTTTTATTTATGTGGTGGATTACACTGATTGATTTTCTAATGATGAACTATCCCTGCATGCCTGGTATGAATCCCACTCGGTCAGGATGTATTATTTTTTTGATATGCTGTTGAATTCTACTGGCTAGATTTTGTTGAAGTTTTTGCATCTACGTTCATGAGGGATACTGGTCTATAGTTTTCTTTTTTGTGGTGTCTTTGCCTGGCTTTGCTATCAGGATTATGCTGGCTTCATAGAATGAGTTCGGGAGTATTCCTTCCTTTCCTAAGCTCTAAAATAGCTTTAGTAGTATTGGTGTTAGCTCTTCTCTGAAAATTTGGTAGAATTCTCCAGTGAAGCTGTCTGGGCCAGGGTTTTGTTTTGGTTTGTTTTACTTGAAATATTTTACTAATATGAAATCTTATTCTTTTTTTTTAAACTAAACCTTTTTTTATTTATTTTTTATTGTACTTCAGGTGAAGGTTTACAGAACAAATAGTTTCTCATTAAATAGTCAGTACACATATTGTTTTATGACATTAGTTAACAACCCCATGACATGTCAACCCTCTCCCTCCTTGAACTATTTTTTTTGGTGAAAATATACATAGACAAAGATACACCATTTCAAAAATTTCTGTGTGCACAGTTCAGTGACATAGACTACGTTCTTCCAATTGTGCTGCTATTCTCACTTTAGATGAAGGTTTACAGAACAAAATAGTTTCTCATTATACAGTTAGTACACTTGTTGCCCTATGACAATGGTTAACAACCTCACTACACATCAGCACCGTCCTTACTCAACCTTGGGTTCCCTATCACCAGCTTTCCTGTCCCCTTCTGCCTTCTAGCCCTTGTCCCTGGACTGCTGTGCCTCATTAGTCCCATTTGGTTTTATGGGGCTATCCAATCCCCCGCTGAACGGTGAACCTCAGAAGTGACTTCACCACTGAGTTAAAAGGTGTCTGGGGGCCGTAATCTCGGGGTTTCTCCAGTCTCCTTTAGGCCAATAAATCTGGTCTTTTTTTGTGTGTGTTAGAATTTTGTTCTACATCCTTCTCCAGCTCTGTCCAGAACCCTTTGTTGTGATCCTGGTCAAGCAGTCAGTGGTGGTAGCCAGGCACCTTGTAGCTGTACTAGACTCAGTCTGGTGGATGCCTTGGTAGCTGTGGTCCATTAGTCCTTTGGACTAATCTTTTCCTTGTATCCTGTTCTCTTCATTCTCCCTTGCTCGTGAAGGGGTGAGACCAGTGGAGTATCTTAGATGGCGGCTCACAGGCTTTTAAGACACCAGACACTACTCACCAAGGTAGAATGTAGAACATTGTCTTTATAAACTGTGTTATGCCAATTGAGCTAGATGTTCCCCAAGACCATGGTCCCCAGAGCCCACCACCCAGAAATTCAGTCCCTCAGGGAGTTTGGATATGTCTGTGGGGCTTCCGTGACCTTTCCTTGTACAAGTTGTGCTTGTTTCCCCAGTATTGTGTCCTGTCTCACCCTTCACCCAAGATACCACTTATCTATTGCCTATTTAGTATTTCCCCCCCACCCCTCCCATCCCTGGTAACCAACAAAGATTGTTAAATTTTGTGTGTGAACTTTTTCATGGGTTTTTACAGTAGAGGTCTCATACAATATTTGTCCTTTTGTGATTTACTTATTTCACTCAGCATAATGTCCTCCAGTTTCATCCATGTTATGAGATGCTTCACAGATTCATCATTGTTCTTTCTCATTGCATAGTACTCCATTGTGTGTATGTACCATAGCCAGGGCTTTTTTGTTGTTGTTGTTGGGAGTTTGTTATTACCTCTTCAGTCTCTTCTTTTGTTATGAGTTTGTTTAGTTTTTCTACCTCAGTTTGTGTTAGTTTAGTCAGGTAGTGTGTTTCTAGGAATTTGTCTGTTTCCTCTAGGTTTTCAAATTTGTTGGAGTACAATTTTGCACAGTATTCTGTTATGATCCTTTTTATTTCAGTTGGGTCTGTTTTGATATGATGCATCTCATTTCTTATTCAGGTTAGTTGCTTCCTCTCCTATTTTTCTTTTGTTAGTTTGGCCAGTGGTTTGTTGATTTTGTTGATCTTTTCAAAGAGTCAACTTTTGGCCTTGTTGATTCTTTCAATTGTTTTTCTATTCTCTATTTCATTTATTTCTGCTCTAATCTTTACTATTTCCTTTCTTCTGGTGCCTGAGGGCTCCTTTTGCTGTGCTTTTTTGTTTAAATTACAGGGTTAATGTTTTGATTATGGCCCTTTCTTCTTTTTTGATGTGTGCATTTATTGCTATAAACTGACCTCTAAAAACTACTTTTGCTGTGTCCCAAATGTTTTGGTAAAATGTGTTTTCATTCTCATTTGCTTCTATGAATTTCTTTATTCCATCCTTGATTTCTTCTATAACCCAGTAGTTTTCTAGCAAGGTGTTGTTCAGTTTCCAGGTATTTGATTTTTTTCCTTGCTGTTTCTGTTATTGATTTATACTTTTATGGCATTATGATCAGAGAAGATGCTTTGTATTATTACGAAGTTCTGGATTCTGTTAAGACTTGCTTTGTGTCCTAAAATGTGGTATATTCTGCAGACTGTTCCATGTGCATTGGAAAAGAATGTATGTTTAGCTGATGCTGCGTGGAGTGTTCTGTATGTCTATGAGGTCAAGTCGGTCACTGAGTATGTGGTGCAGACTCTCCCCTACAGCCCTAGGTGGGCAGGGCTGTGTGGGGGTGTTCAGAGCAGACACAGGTCTCTGGTTGCAGTGAGGAGCAATGTGTGGGGCAATGTAGGGGGCTGATGGTTGTCCCCAGGTGCCTGGATGGAGGATGTGTCCCTATCCCCTAGAGCATGTAGTGGGGGGGGGGCATACTGCAGCTGGTCCTTGGGCTGTGGGTGCCATTGGCTGGAAGGATTGGGAGGCACCACTGGTTCTCAGACCCCTGTTATGGGCGGCTAGGTGGAGTGGGTTGTACTGCCAGCCTTCAGGCCCCCAGAGTGGGTGGGTGAGGCCCTTCCTAGGGGACAGGGTGGTGTTGACTGTCACAGATCTGTAACACCCCTTTGACTGCTGCAGGTGAAAATGTGCTTCAGGTGTGTGCCCTGCTGTTTTATGCTAATGAGGGAGTGTAGTGTTGAATCGCCCACAAAGAACTGGGCCAGTGTGAAGGGTGTTGCAAGTCTGTGGACCCCGTAGCCAGTGACTGGGAGATGGGGCAGGGCCTAGCACTTGCTCTGGGTTCCCGGCTTAGCAGGCGGGCGTAGCATTGTTGAATGCTGCCAAACTGGTGTTGGAGCAGGCTAGGGGATGGGTGAGGGGAAGGAAGTGCTTCTCGCTGTGAAGCTCAGGGAGGGAGAGGGTATTTTGCCAGTGCTTGCGGTAGGATGGGAGCCTGCACTTAACTTTCACAGGTCTGGCATCACTCCTGTTTAGCTCTAGAGGTGCATACAGATACGCTGCTGCTTGGCTGCATCAGTTGTGGTGTGCCTCGGCTTGGGATGCTGCTGCTTACCTCTACCCATGTGTGCTGTGGCAGACTCAGCTAGCAGAGTACCAGTGAATACATGATCTGTAGTTCCCCATTTTTGCTGCTTTTGAGTTGTCTCTCCTTCCACCTGCCGCTCAGTCTGACTTTTCAGCTTTGTCTTTGATGATTACAGTTTGTTACACTTTGATGATTACTAGATTGTCATATATATTCAATTCACTTGTTTTTTTGGGTCTTCGTTGTAAGAGGGATGACAGGAAGCCTCTGATTATTCCACCATCTTGGCCCTGCTTCTCTTATATTCTTTTTCTGATAAAACAAGAGAAATTAAAATGGCATGCATCTTTTGCCCTTTGACCTTTACCCTTCTGGCCTGGAATGTGTACAAAATGCCTGGCAGTTAAGCAGGCATTTTGTGACCACGAGGCCAAAGTTACAACTAAAGATGGTTGAGCAGAAAGCGAAAAGAAGCCAGCTGCACCAATCCTGGACTTCTTTGTCGTGTGAAAAAACATATACTCCCATTTGATTAAGACACTAGAATTCATCCCAAAGCTAACTTAACTGATATTTAAGGCTGAATCCTGATCCTGATTACTCCAAAAGTCTACAGCGGTATCCCTACTGGCCTCTCCTTCATTGTTGTTGTTGTTTTTTAGGTGCCATTGAGTCAGTTCTGACTTACAGAGACCCTATGTACAACAGAATGAAACAGTGTCCAGACTTGTGCCATACTCATAATCATTGATATGCTTGAGCCCATTATTGCAGCCACTGTGTCAATCCATCTCATTGATGATCTTCCTCTTTTTTGCTGACCCTCTACTTTACCAAGCATGATGTCCTTCTCCAGGAACTGGTCCCTCCTGATAACATGTCCAAAGTATGTGAGACAAAGTCTTGCCATCTTCGAGTCTAAGGAGCATTCTGGCTGTACTTCTTCCAAGACAGATCTGTTCGTTCTTTTGGTAGTCCATGGTATATTCAATATTCTTCGCCAACACCATAATTCAAAGGCATTGATTCTTCTTCAGTCTTCTTTATTCATTGTCCAGCTTTTACACGCATCTGAGGCTATAGAAAACACCATGACTTGGGTCAGGTGCACCTTAGTCCTTAAAGCGACATCTTTGCTCTTTAACACTTTAAAGAGGTCTTTTGTAGCAGATTTGCCCAATGCAATATGTCTTTAGATTTCTTGACTGCTGTTTCCATGGGTGTCGATTGTGAATCAAAGTAAAACAAAATCTTTGACAACTTCCATCTTTTGAATATTTATCATGATGTTGCTTATTGGTCCAGTTGTCAGGATTTTTGTTTTCTTCATGTTGAGGTGTAATCCATACTGAAAGCTGTGGTTTTGATCTTCATCAGAAAGTGCTTCAAGTCCTCTTAATTTTCAGCAAGCAAGGTTGTGTCATTTGCATATGGCAGGTTTTTAATGAGTCTTGCTCCAATCCTGATGACCCTTCTTCTTCGTATAGTCCAGCATCTCAGATTATTTGCTCAGCATACAAATTGAATAGGATACAACCCTGACGCACACCTTTCTTGACTTTAAACCACGCAGTATCCCCTTCTTCTGTTCGAATGCCTGACTCTTGCTGTCGAGTAGATTCTGATGTTAAACTGCAGGTTTTCTCTAGATATTCTATATCAAGTTGAAGAAGTTTCCCCTCTCTCTGAGTTTGCTGAGGAATTTTTTCTTTAATCATAAATGGGTGTTGGATTTTTTCCATTGCTTTTTCTGCATCTATTGGTATGATCATATGATTTTGCTTCTTTAGCCTGTTGATGTGATGGGTTACTTTAACTGATTTTCAAATGTTGAACTAGCCTTGCATACCTGGGATAGATCCTTCTTGGTTGTGGTATATAATTCTTTACATACATTGTTGGATTTGGTTGGCTAATATTTTATATAACTGCTATTAATTTAAAAGTTTCAAATCTCCTTCTTTCCTGTCTGGAGCAAAGGAAAATGAAGAAAACCAAAGACACAAGGGAAAGATTAGTCCAAAGGACAAATGGACCACAACTACCACAGCCTCTACCAGACTGAGTCCAGCACAACTGGATTGTGCCTGGCTACCACCACTGACTGCTCTGACAGGGATCGCAATAGAGGGTCCCGGACAGAGCTGGAGAAAAACATAGAACAAAATTCAAACTCACAAAAAAAGATCAGACTTATTGGTCTGACACAGACTGGAGAAACCCCAAGAGTATGGTCCCTGGACACCTTTTTAATTAAGTACTGAAGTCACTCCTGAGGTTCACCCTTCAACCAAAGATTAGACAGGCCCATAAAACAAACAGTAATACACGTAGCTCAATCATGTATATGAGACTAACTGGACACACCAGCCCAGGGGCAAGGACAAGAAGGCAGGAGAGGACAGGAAAGCTGGACAAGTAGAAATGGGGAACCCAAGGTCGAGAAGGGGAAGTGTTGACACGTTGCAGCGTTGGCAACCAATGTCACAAAACAATATGTGTATTAATTGTTTAATGAGAAACTAATTTGCTCTGCAAACCTTCATCTAAAGCACAATAAAAAAGACACACACACACAAAAGTTCTTTCTTACTCTCTGTTCCTTTTTCATAATATTCTGTTCTTGTTTTAAGTCAGAAAAATCTTATATCTCTGAGGATATTAATGGTAGTTTTTTGATATTTTCTTCTCCTTGCCTTAACTCTATCTTCTCCAAGTTTTGCTTTTATCTGTTTGTTTTTTGTTTCTTTTAATTTTAGTCTTTCATGTTAGAAGCTTTCCTCAAATGTCAGGTAATCCTTGATGTTCATATGTAAGAGTAAGGAACTAAAAAGAGGTTTAGAAGCTCGGAGTGTGGGTGGGACTTTCAGACAGTGAGCTTCCCTAGAAGGTAATTTAGGGACAATTTGTAGGAAGTCTCTGACATAGAGGTCTGGCTGCCAACTTTATGAGAGTGAGGAAGAGGGTGGGAAAATCAGACTCCCAGCAAGCATATGTTTATTGCACTGCCTTGTAGTCAGGATGGCACCTCCATCCTCAACTCTGCTTGATGTCCATCACTTTAAAAACCTTTGGTTTTCCTCTCTAGGAGGAAAAATGCCCATCTTGTGCTAGAAAGGGGAGGAGGTCATCATGTCACTAAGAGGAGTAGGAGAAAGGATATAGGAATATCACCGCTTCTCCAACAGAGTTTTAAAAAACAGTTATATGTAATTTCTTTATTGAGATATAATTCACATACCATACAATTCATCTATTTAAAATGCAGAATTCAATGTTTTTTATTATAGTCACAGAGGTGTGCAATCATCACTACAATCAATTTTAGAACACTTTATAACCCTACAAAGAAATCCTATATGCATTAGTAGTCACTCCCAATTTCTCCCCAACACCCCTTCCCTGAGCCCTAGGCAACCACTAATCTATCTGATATCTCTATGGGCTTGCCTATTCTGAACATTTCATACAAATTGAATCATGTTATATGTAGTCCTTTGTGACTGCCTTCATTCACTTAGGATAATGTTTTCAAACGTCATCTATGTTGTAGTATGTATCAGTACTTCATTTCTTTTTATTGCCTAATAATATTCCATTGTATGGGTATATCACATTTTATTTATCCATTCATTAGTTGATGGGCATTTGGGTTATTCCATTTTTGGCTATTATGAATAATGTTGTTATGAACATTTTTGTACAATTTTTTCCATGGACATGTATTTTTATTTCTCTTGAGTATGTACCTAGGAGTGGAACTGCTGTGTCATATGGTAACTCAATGTTTAAACTTTTCAGGGACTCCCAAACTGTTTTCCAAAGTGCCTCACTATTTTATATTCCCACTAGCAATGTTCGAGGGTTTAATTTCTTCTTCTTACCTCCCAACACTTGTTATTATCTGTCTTTTTGATTATAGCCATCCTAGTGGGTGTGCAACAATATCTCATTGTGATTTTGATTTGTATTTCTGTAATGACTAATAATTTTGAACATCTTTTTAATGTATTCATTGGCCATTTGTATATCTTCTTTGTAGAAATATCTGTTTAAATCCTTTGCCCATTTTTTGTTATTAATTTGTAGGAGTTCTTATATATTCCAAATACATACAAGTTCCTTATATCAGATACATGATTTGCAAAAATTTTCTTCCATTTTGTGGGATGTCTTTCCATTTTATTCTTGGTGTCCTTTGAAGCACAAAGGTTTTAAAATTTTATGTAGTTCAATTTATTTATTTTTTATTTTATTGCTTGTGCTTTTGGTGTCATATCTAAGAAGTCATTGTCTAATCGAAGGTCAAGATGATTTGTGCCTATGCTTTATTCTAAGAGTTTTATACTTTTAGTTTTTACATTTAGGTCTTTGATCCATTTTCAATTAATTTTTCTGTACAGTTTGTGGTAGAAGTCAAAATTCATTCTTTTACTTGTGGATACCCAGTTGTTCCACCGCCATTTGTTGGAAAGATATTTCTTTTCCCATTAAATCATCTGAGCACCCTTGCAAAAATCAATTGACCATAGATGTATGGGCTTATTTCTAGACTTTCAATTCTATTCCATCAATCTGTATGTGTATCCTTATGCAAGTACCAGACTATCTTGATTGCTCTAGCTTTGTAGCAGATTTTGAAGTGGAGAAATGTGAGTCCTCCAAGTAGCCAGCTGGAATTTTTACAGGGATTGTGCTGCTGAATCTGTAGATCAATTTGGGGAGTATTTCCATCTTAACATATCAAATATTCCAACACATGACCACTGGATGTCTTTCCATTTAAGTCTTCTTTAATTTCTTTCAGCAATATTTTGTCTTTTTCAGAATATAAGTTATAAACTTCTTTTGTTAAATTTATTTCTAAGTATTTATATTCTATTGTAAATAAAATTGTTTTCTTAATTACATTTGGATTATTTATTGCTAATGTACAGAAATACAATCGATTTTTAATATTGATCTTGTATTTTGCAATCTTACTGAATTCATTTATCAGTTCTAATAGTATATAGAATCTTAGGACTTTTTACATAGAAGATCATGTCATCAGCAAATAGCAATAGTTTTACTTCTTCTCTTCCAATCTGAATCTCTTTTATTTTGTTTTCTTACATAACGTTCCTGGCTAGAACCTCAGTACAATGTTGAATAGCAGTGGTAACAACGAACATCCTTGTCTTGTTCCTGATGTTACAAAGAAAAGTTTTCAGCCTTTCACCATTGAGTATGATGTTACCCACTGAGTTGATTCTAACTCATAGCAACCATATAGGACAGAGTAGAACTGCCCCATAGGGTTTCCATGGCTGTAAATCTTTACAGAAGCAGATTGCCACATCTTTTTCCCAGGGAGCAGCTGGTGGGTTCAAATTGCTGACCTTTCAGTTAGCAGCCAAGTGCTTAACCACTGCACCACCAGGGATCCTGAGTATGCTGTTAGCTGTGAGTAACACCAGCTTTTAACCAGTTCTTATTTTAGTTCCTTTTCACTTCCACTTCTAAGGTATCTGCTACTGCCAATTTCTGAGCATTATAGGTATTCCAGGGTGTCCATTGGGCTGCTTTAACTGTCTCCACCGCAAACTTCAATTTTATTTTCTTTAATAAAATGATGATGATAACATTGGGATTTTTAATTTAAAGACCAACCACATATCTCTCTCTCTTGAGAGCTGAATTAAACCAACAGTAAATGAATTATAGTATAAACCACATTTGTGAAGAGAATTTGGGTGGCATGTGGCCACTCTCCTCTGCTAACCCAAGGACCATCCCCCTAGTGCAAGATGACACTCTGTTCATTACTGTTTTCTTACTGTTGCTGACCCCCGCAAAAGAGGGTCTCCCCTTGAACATTTCACTTGCCATGGTGCCCCAGGACCAAATAGGCTTGAACTTTCATTTTCTAATATGGAAGTCCCCTGCCCCAAATGCATTGGTGGTACGAGGATGGTGGT
This sequence comes from Dugong dugon, assembly GCA_030035585.1. Lineage (NCBI taxonomy): Eukaryota > Metazoa > Chordata > Mammalia > Sirenia > Dugongidae > Dugong > Dugong dugon. The sequence continues at coordinate 85,246,929 of CM057460.1, read as the reverse complement.
GGCTAGAGGAGGTGTTCCAGCATTAGCCTCCCTCTTTCACCTCCCAGCCGTGGCACAACACCCAGCTCAACAGGGCAGCTCTTCTTGGTGAATTGTATCTTAGGGCTTCATTGGCCTCTCTTTTTTTCAGGCTAGCCTCCCTCCATTCATCCAACATGTTCTCATACCATGCTGATAGGTGTGGTAGAATGAATAATGGCTACCCATAAATGTCCACATCGTAATGCTGGAAACTGTGGATATGTTACCTTAAATGGCAAAAAGGACTTTGCAGATGTGCTTAAATTAAGGATCTTGAGACGGGAGATTATCCTGTTTATCCAGGTGGGCCCGATGTAATCACAAGTGTTTTATAAGAGAGAGGTAGAAGAGTCAGAGTGAGAGACGGAAGCAGAGGGTGAGAAGGACATGTGAAAATGGGAGCAGAATAGAGAGATTTGAAGATGGAAGATGGGGCCACGAGCCAAGGAATGCAGGCAGCCTCTAGAAGCTGGAAAAGGCAAGGGAACAAATTCCCTAGAGCCTCCAGAAGGAACACAGCCTTGCTGACACCTTGATTTTAGCCAACTAAAACCCATTTTATTTTATTTTTTCCCATACAAAAATTTATACATACATTGTTATGTGACTCTAATTGCTCTCCCCATACTGTGACAGCACACTCCTCCTTTGCATCTGACTCCCCATGTCCATTCAACCAGCTCCTAACCCTCTCTGCCTTCCCATCTCACCTCCAGACAGAAGCTGCCCATTTAGTCTCTTGTATCTCCTTGAGCTAAGAGGCACGCTCCTCACAAGTATCACTTTATGTCCCACAGTCCAGTGAAACCCATTTTAGATTTCTGATCTTCAGAACTGTAAGATAATACAATTATGTTGTTTTAAGCCACTAAATTTGTGGTAATGTATTACAAAGAGCAATAGGAAACTAATACAATAGGAGTAAAAATTGGATCATCCACTTTGAAAAACTGGCAGTATCTACAGAAGCTCAGCATATGCCTACTTCATGACTCGCAATTCCACTCATAGGTAGGTACCCAACGGAAACGTGTACATATGTTCACCAGAAGACGTCTCCTATAATGTTCATAGCAGCACGATTGGTAATACCCCAAAGAGAATGAACAAACTACAACTACACAATAACATGGATGCATCTCATAGACATAATGCTGAGCAAAATAAGCCAGACAACAGTATATTTGTTATGATTCAATTGCTATAAAGTGCAAAAACAAGCAAAACGAACTATGCTATTTGAAGTCAGTATCCTCTCCCCCATTGCCCCACCAGGAACCCTGGTGGCGCAGTGGTTAAGTGCTTGGCTGCTAACGAAAGGTGGGCAGTTCAACCCACCAGCCACTTTGCAGGATAAAGATGTAGCCATCTACTTCCGTAGAGATTACAGCCTTGGAAATCCTATGGGGCAGTTCTACTCTGTCCTATATGAAAACTATGAGTTGGAAGTGACTGTATAGCAATGGGGAGGGTATTGCTGGGAGAGAATATGAGGGGGGTTATAGGGAGCGGGTAATGTTCTGTTTCTTGACCTCAATCATGCTTCAGTTTGTACAAAATCATTGAGCTGTACACTTGTGAAATGTGCACTTTTACATGCACACTATATGTCAGTGAAGGGAGCCCTGGTGGTGCAGTTGTTAAGTGCTCGGCTGCTAACCAAAAGGTTGGAGGTTCAAACTCACCAGTCGGTTTGGGGGAGAAAGATGTGGCAGTGTGCTTCCCTAAAGATCACAGCCTTGGAAACACTCTGGGGCAGTTGTACTCTGTCTGATAGGGTCCCTATGAGTTGGAATGACCGAACAGCAACGAGTTTGGTTATATATCAATAAAAACTAAAAGAAAAAATTGGGGAAAGGAAATCCCAGGCCTTCATGCAGATATCTCCAATACCTTCCTAGGTATCTCCAATCTCCCCAGACAAGTGGATGTGGGCAAAGGGCAAGCCAGCTCCAGGGGTCTAGCTTCCTAGAGCCCAATTCTGAGCGACTATGTCCTGTGAACTTGCTTTGCATATGTTTACTGAGGATGCTATTTCAGCAGGTTATTTTCGTAAGTAAAGGAAGTCTGCCCATAGGTAAACCTTTCCCCTATTAGGGACTCAAAACTGCAAAGTAGTTCTGATTGGCATTATCGGACCCAAAAGAAATAATGGTGCTAGTCTTCTCACCACCAGACGACGGATCCATGATAAAATGAAGAGTTAAAATCATTGCTTCCATTCTCTTTATTCCTCAGTTGAGGATAACACGTGACATGTATTTTCTGGAATTTTGTTAAAGGGCTATATTAACGTTTTAATAATAGTGTAATAGAGCCATAAACTATGACACAAAAACACGAACCGTTCTTCCACTAACATAACAATCTGATCCGAGGCTCTGGATTTACCAAAAGAGAGCGCAGGGATGGGGAGGGGGACCCGTGGGGAACAGAAACTGTGGAGGAAGGGTTCAGATATCCGTAGGCGGAATCAGAAACCGTGGGGTAGGGGCGACTGTATCTTCGCAGTGGGAACCACCCGGAAGACCCTGCCGCCCCTGCTCTGGGCTAAGTCGACATGTCCAAAGCTCAGTGGCGGGAGTCGGGCGGGAGTCGGGTGGGGTTGTGAGGACAGAAGGCGCCGCTTCAGAGACCAGACTTTCGCCCCGTGGCCCGGACAGGCTCCGCCGCCCCTACCTGCGGCGCAGTTCGGAGCCGGCGCGTCACTCGCACCCACAGCGCCGCGCCGCGCCGTGCCGCCCGGGCGTCTGGCGAGGTGAGCACCTCCCGGCCCCCGCTCCTCCGCTCCGCGGCTCAGCGCATTCCGCCCGTCGCTCTCCGCCGAGCAGGGGCGGGGACAGGGCGGCACTTACCGGGATCTGCGACTCCAGCCGCCCAGGAGCTGCTGAAGCCCACAGTACAGCCGGGACGGCGCCCTGGGGCTAGCGCTGCAGAGCGTCTGAGCCGAGGTGGGAGGCGCTGCGGGCAACTTCACAGCACGTCCCAGGTCAGTGTGCGGTGCTGTCTCTGCCGCCTACACTTGGAGAAACTTTGGTTTTCCGTGGCGGCTGCCTGAAGGAGGGGACAGAGAGCGCAGCCGGGAGCCCCGCGGCCGCACGGCCTCCGTGCGCCCCGGCCGGTGCGCTCAGGCCCTTGAGGCCGCACCTCCCGCTCGCCCTGACACTGCAGTGCCCAGTGAGGGGAGCAAGACCCCGCGCCAACCGAGGGCCCCCGCGGCAGGGGCCTCTCGGAGTCTCTGCCCCGCCATCCCAGAGCGTGCTTCACCCAGCCGGTTCTCGCGCCTCCGCAATCCTCGCCCTTTCTCGGCGCCGGCTTTGCGGCGACTCGAGCTTGGACCTCGCCGGAATGCGGGTTTTGCCTTCTCGGCCTGGCGGCAAAGGGCGCGCGGCGGGGGCGGCCCGCGGCTGCGGAGGGTTGGGAAGGAACCTGTGCAGGTGCCTCGAGGGCGCGGGTCGGCGCCGCAGAGGGAGCAGTGCGAGCTCGGCCGCAGGAGCGCCGGGTCGGAGGCTCCGAGTAGAGCGCGTCTCGGCAGGTGCCTCTGTCCGCTCGGCGGCGGAAGGACCAGGAGGGGCGAGCTCCAGGCTACGGAGCGTTTGCAGCCACTGGCTAGAGAAATGGAAGCACACACGGGCGGGCAGCCCTGGCCGGCGCCTCTCGGACACGAACAGGCTTGGCGCCAGGATCCTGGACCCCTTTACCGTAGGGTCTCGGTGCAGAGGGGCCCCTGACCTAGCGTGGGGGCAATGGCCGCTCTCCTCGGCTCACCATTTCCCAAAGAAGGGCCGCGTCCTCCAGGCGGGCGGCCAGCGCGGGGACGGCTCCGCAGTGGCTCTGGGCAGAACTCCCTTTCGGGGATGGCTATCACCTCAGCCCGCCAGCTGCCTGCCCTAGCTCAGAGACTAGGCGACGAAACGCGCACCCCGCCCCCATCGGTGCCCCGGCGCTGTCGCCCCAGTCACCTTCCTTTGCCCTTCTCCGACAGCACCTCGGGCTCACTCCCTCCAGCTCTCGGGAAAAACGGAGGAAACGAGCTCGATCTGCGGAACCGGCGGGGACCGTGGAGACGCTGCCAGCATCCTCAACCGCTTGGAAATTCCATCACCTTTGGCTCCCTGATAACTTGGAGGTGTGGGTTTGCGTGTTTGTGTGTGTTGGGAGGAGGGGTCTGCTGAGAGAGGTGAGGATGGTAAATGCCCCGGGTCACAGCCTCAGAGGCCTGGGAGACAGCCGAGGCAACTGGGAGAAAACAACCAGACCTTTTTGAGTATATGTGGGTAACAGCAACCATTCCTAGGTACTCCTCCCCTTGAGCAGTTTCTGAGTATTTCCTATAACCTGGTGCCAGGGAAGAATACTCTTCCTGGCAGGTCATTGCATTTCCTGGGACAAACTCAGATGCATCTTTTGTTCTGGCCGTGCCCCTTTCCTTGTATAGGGGGAGGCACATATTTTGCTTGTGGCAGGCAGGCTTGCCTCATGCCAGGTGCAGCTGGCCCCGGTATCCTTCCCTTGGGCTGCTCACCAGTACTCCAGTTTTTTTCAGACCTATCTGGGAAGGATAAGATAGGAAGCCTGTAGTCCCTGGCACATTCTAGTTCAAGGCTGTACTCTTCTCTGGGATGGTTTCCTTTACCTCTCTTTAGGCTGTGGCAACCATCTCTGTCCTTGGCTCCTGCAGGGAAGTTAAGTGTCAAACCACTGGAGGGAGTGATGGAGACACCCAATGCTGAGTCTGAGGCAGGGGTGACTGGCAAAGAGGAAGTGGGACTGAACCAGGAGTGAAGAGTTTACAACTAAGTTTGCCACAGGTTTTCTCTAAGTGTGCATAGGAAGCACCCCTGATTGAATATCTGGGAATGGAGCCTGGAATCTTATTTTTAACAAGCTTCCTATGACATTCTGATGACCACAAAAGACGGAGAACCCATGGGTATGGGGAGCTTGGCCTCCCATTTTCAGCCCAGAGGAATTCTCAAGTACCTGTATTCGGTGATACATGTTTAGAAACTAACATTTATTGAATTAATTGAAACTAATGTTCACTGAATTCGTAAGTGGCAAGAGCATTACCTAACTAGCTTTTTTAACCCTTGCAGTCATCCTGTCAAGTAGACATTATAACCATTTTCAGGATGAGGAAACTGAACCTGAGCGTGAGAAGAATGACTCTCCCAAGGTGGATAACTTGGAAAGACACAGAATCCAGGTCTCTGACACACACACATGCTGGCCCTCCTGTGGGGCAGCAGAGGGCCAGGGACAGGGCAAAGGGTGAGGGGCTGAATTTGGAGCCTCAAACCCATTTGTTAATGTCCTTCCCTTTCCTCCCTTCCCGCACCATAGCCAGACAACTCCTTTTATGGGAGGGAGCATGAATCCTATTTAGAGATGGAATAAGAGGCCCAAAGGAAATCACTTTTCTCTCCTAATGAAAGGAAAACTGGGAGTGGGGTGAGATGGGGAGAAAAGGCTACAGGAAAGTCCAAGCTAGCTTTTAAAGCACCTCAGCTCATTTGGCACTGCTGTGTCACATGCCACACAAACCAGGCACTCAAAACAGAGCCCTACAGTGTGGGAAGCTAGTCATCCAAGATGCATTAGAATCAAGGACACAGAAGCATCTAATTAAGTCCTGGCAAGCAATTGAGTAAGAAGAATGACTTTGGAGGAGTTCTTGTACCTTTCCTGCCTCTGGCTCCTCATCTGCACAAAATGGAGGCTGGACTAGGTGAGTGCTGAGGCCCTTCCTACCCCAGCATTCATTCCAAGGCAGGCTCCGTCCTGCAAACAGACATACTCAGGATTGCTGTGTGCAGGATCCACTCCTGATGTCCTTAACCCATTGCTGTTGAGTCAATTCTGATTCATAACAACCATTAGAACAGAGTAGAATGTCTCCATAGGATTTGCAATGCTGTGAATCTTTACGGAAGCAGACTGCCACATCTTTCTCCCACAGAGAAGCTGGTGAGTTTGAACCTCAGACCTTTCACTTAGCAGCCGAACGCTTCAACCACTGTGCCACCAGGGCTCCACCCAGACACCCTTACAAACGCATGATCGGTGAAGTACGATGAACTGAACAAACACTATAGAGATTTCTTAACAAGGAATTAAAATCTAGACTCCAAATGGGAAAGATGTGTGTAACGGAATGATAAATAAATTATTGGTGTTTATGTAACTCTGAATAGCTCTGATTTTCTTCAGTAGGAACTGACAGCTGACTGACAGAAAACTCATCCAGGGAGAGAAGAAGCATAAGCGAGGTATGAAATTTTGAATAATGTTTTCAGGTAACTTTCTATTTCCATTTAGAGTGGGTGTTTGGAAGTGTGAATATAGTTATAGTTTGAATTACTTCATTTATCGACAGATATTTTTAATAGGGAGTCATAATTCCAATGCTTTTTACTTCTTTTTCCAGTCACTTTCTGATTTACCAACAGAATTCTTGCCATAGCTCTCTATGGTCTTTCACTTACGTGTGCCAGAGGGCTCGACCTTCTCTTTGACCTCATTTAAATTTTACCTAAACTCTCCAATAATCATCTAGTCCAGTGGTTCTAAACCGGGAGAGATTTTGCCCTCCAGGGGACATTTGGCAATGGTTGAAGATATGTTTGGTTGTCACAACTGGGGGTTGTGCAACTGGCATCTAGTGGGTAGAGGCCAGGAATGCTGCTAAACATCCTACAATGCACAGGACAGTACCCACAGCAAAGAATTGTTCAGATCAGTGTCAATAGTGCTAAGGTGCAGAAACCCTGATCTGCCCAGTGTCCTACCTGTCATTACTGCTTTCCCTCTGTCCTTTAATCCTAGTGAATAATTGTCCTCTGAAGCCTTATTCACTGTCAAATAATCACACCTTCCCTTCCTCCCAAACTCACTTCTCTTTATAACATATCATAGCTAGATGAGTAGAGTTCCCTACCATCTTTCAACCTCATCTGGCCAGTGGATTTTCTTGCCATCTTTCAGCAAGGTTCAAAAGACTGTTGGATGGATTTTGAAATCTGTTAAGAAGCCAGAGGGAAGGAACCAGAAGACTAAAAAGCCAAAGAAATTTTTCCTCCTAGATTTCAAAGTTGAGGCATTATTTCCTTGAAAAAGAGAGAAAAAAGAGATTTGAATATTTTGAGTCTCAAATGTGATTTGGCAGCAGTACTGTCTAGGATTTTGAGCTTCATTCATTCTAGAATTATTTATTGACAGAGGCAGATTAACCAGTAAGCACGGTAAGCACTGGCTTACAGTAAGCAAGTTACACACGGGCTTAATTGTGCTTACTTACTAATCTGTAGTGCACAATTTCACATGGCTTCGTGGTGAAAAAAGGTGAAATTGTGCACTACAGAATAGTAAGTAAACACAGTTAAGCCCGTGCGTACCTTGCTTATTGGGTAAACCATTCCTGTTTATTGGGCGCTTAATATGTACCAAACTCTGCTAATACAGTAGAACCAACATATAATCTTGTCCTATTGTACATGAAGAATATTACCTTGAAAAGTGTCTTGAGCTTAACTGACGTTTTTTAATCAAAGTGAAACAGGCATATTTAAAAAAATTTTACAAACAATACTAAAAGGCCTATAAGGATGAACACCATTCTTGTGTCCCACTGGTTTCTCCCACACCCCCGTCCCACTCCCAGAAGCAGCTTCTTTCATCTCTTTTATATATTTTTTTTCTGGTTTTTACTTCTCGGTTTCTGAAAGATATGCTTGCTTGGCTATCTTATGATTTATCACTTTGAAACAGTATTTAATGGCTTCTTGTTACGGTACGTAAAGATTTAGCTCTCTCTCACTATTTCCTCTTTCTCTCTCCTGATTATCACAGCATAGTTTTAGTTAAAACCAATGTTTACTTAATATGACCATAAAAATATTATCCTCTGCAGAGCCAAACAGTGTGCTGTGATTATATTTCCTTACATATGCAACTTTTGATTTTTCCTGGGAGGATTGCCGAGATTATTCATTTGCTCAGGTTTTTTATGTATTTGTTCTTAATTTCTTCCACAGTCTTCATAATTTTTGTCAAGTTCCTACCAATATTATATTCCACATTTATTTAACTACCATTGAGTGCCTACTGTGTGTCAGGCACTGTTCTAGTTCCTGGGATGCAGCTTCAAAAAAAAAAAGAGTCCCTGTTCTTAAGTGCTCAAATAGTTCAGATACATATGGAAAGCTTTCTTCTAGAGTTCTCTTTTCTGTCATTCCTGGGACTTCCTTCACCCTGTTCCCTGGATTCCATGTCTTATTCTTTCTTGCTTTACATCCTGAAGCACATCTTCAAGTAGCTTCCCAACAAAGGTTGCAGAGGAGGTAAATTATTTGCCATATTTAATGCTAAGTAAGTGAAATCAACCACTTTTGAGAAGCTTCTTGGGCACTGCTAAATCTAGATCTAACTTAATTGCAGAATTTCAGTAGTGATGGAGCCTGCAACAGGAAGTTGCACAGGAGGCCTTTTGTGTCTGAAAGTATCTTCGTTGTACTTTCATATATGATTAATGGTTTGGCTCTGTATAGAATTCTCAGCTGAACATGGTATTAGAGTTTTCAAGGTAACATCCCCTTCTCTCTTGCATTCAAGGGTTGCTTTTGAGAAGTCTGGTGCCAGTTTGATTTCTGTACCATTGTATGTTACCTGTTTTTTTCTCACTGGAAGCTTTTGCCTGGTATCCTGAATTTTCATGTTGTTGTGCCGTGCTGTATTAGTTTCTGATTGCTGCTGTAACAAATTACCACAAACTGTGTCCTTAAAACAACACAAATTTATTATCTTCCAGCTCTGGAGGTCAGAAGTCCAAAATCAGTTCCACTGGGCCAAAATCAAGGTGTTGGCAGGGTGACGTTCTTTCTGGAGGCTGTAGGGGAGAATCCATTTCCTTGTCTCTTCCAGTTTCTAGATGCTGTCACATTTCTTGGCTTACGGCCCTGCATCACTGTCACCTCTGCTTCCACTGTCACATTGCCTTCTCTGACTCTGACTTTCCTGTCTCCCTCTTATAAAGACCCTGTGATTACATTGGACTCACTGGGATAATCCAGGCTAATATCCTCATCTCAAGATCTTTAATTACGTCTGCAAATACCTTAGCCAAGTTAACATATTCACAGGTTCCAGGAATTAGTACATGGACATCTTTAAAAAAACAAAAAAACTTGATCCTGACTCATAGTGACTCTGTAGGACAGAGTAGAACTGCTTCATAAGGTTTCCAAGGCTGTAATCTTTACAGAAGCAGACTGCCACACATCTCCTATGGTGTGGCTGATAGGTTCAAACCACTGGCCCAGGGATGGATTACCCAATAACCAAGGTATTCACGGGCTTATTTGTGCTTACTTACTAATCTGTAGTACATAATTCCACTTGTTTTGCACCACATCACCACCTTGCTTACTGGTTAACCCATCCCTGCGCCAACCTTTCAGTTAGCAGGTGAACACTTACCCACTGCTCCACTACGGCTGCTAACCTATTGCTGCCAAATTGATTCTGACTCATAGCGATCCTATAGGAAAAAGTAGAACTGCCACAAACAGTGTCCAAGGCTGTAAATCTTTACAGCTGACCGCCACATCTTTCTCCTGCTAAGAGGCTTGTGGGTTCAAACCTTCAACCTTTTGATTAGCAGGTGAGTGCTTAATCACTGTGCCACCAGGGCTCCTAGGGGGCTATTATTTGGCCTACCACACTTGGTGTGAACTTTCTTCCGTTCATTGAGCTGAGCAATCAAGGGTCCTTTAAATCCATTTTTTTTTTTTTAATTGTATTTCAGGTGAAGGCTTACAGAACAAATAAGTTTCTCATGAAACAGTAGTACACATATTGTTTATGACATTGGTTAACAACCCCACAACATGTCAACCCTCTAACTTCTCAACCTTTTTTTTTTGGTGAAAATACACATAGCCAAAGATACACCATTTCAAAAATTTCTACATGCACAGTTCAGTGACATTGACTACGGTCTTCCAATTGTGCAGTTATTCTCACTTAAGATGAAGGCTTACAGAACAAAACAGTTTCTCATTTAACAGTTACTACAAATGTTGCCCTATGACAATGGTTAACAATCTCACATCAACAATATGCTTACTAAACCTTGGGTTCCCTACCACCAGCTTCCTTGTCCCCTTTAAATCCATTTTTAAGACCTAGGAAATTTTCTTTTCATTATTTCTCTGATCATTTCTTCCATTTTCTTGGTTTTGTTTTTCTGGAACAACCTTGTTTTGATGCTCATTAAATGTTCCATTTTTCTTCTATTTTCAATCTCTGCCTTTCTTCTCCACCTTCTGACTGCTTTCCCTTTATCTTCTAACCTGTCTCCAGAAAGATTAATTTATGTTACTATATGTCCTAATTATCTAGTGGGGCTATAACAGAAATACCACAAGAGAATGGCTTTAACAAACACAAATCTATTCCCTCACAGTATAGGAGGCTAGAAGTCCAAATTCAGGGTGCCAGCTCCAGGCAAATGTTTTCTCTCTCTGTTGGCTCTAGGGGAAGATCCTTGTGATCGATCTTCCCCTGGTCTAGGAGCTTCTCAGCACAGGGACCCTGGTCCAAAGGATGCATTCTGCTCCCGGCCCTTCTTTCTTAGTGGTAGGAAGTCCCTCTCCTCTCTGTTTACTTCTTTTATATCTCAAAAGAGACTAAATCAAGATACAACCTAATCCTGTAAATTGAGTCCTGCCTCATTAACATAACTGCCTCTAATCCTGTTTCATTAACATTGTAGAGGTTAGGATTTACAACACATAGGATAATTGCATCAGATCACAAAATGGAGGACAACCACACAATACTGGGAATCTTGGCCTAGCCAAATTGACACACATTTTTGGAGGACACAATTCAATCCATAAGACTATCTTTTAAATTTCTAGGAGTTCTTTTTCATTCTCTAACATTGCCCTTTTCATAGTATCCTATTCTTGTTTCATAGATTCAATATCTTATCTTTCTGAGGAAATTAATTTTAAATATTTTTATGTATTTTTTTCTTTGCATTGTCTGTTTTCTCTGAGTTTCTTATTTGGTTTTAGGGTCTTTTCACACTGGGATGGTCCGTGGCTGTCTGTGAAGTACTGAGGGCCTGATGGGAAAATCTGGGCAGAGCTTGTTGCTTGGTGGGAATCATTATACGATGACTGGACAGAGACCTGGCTGGTTGTTGGAGGATCCTCACTGTCAGTGTCAGCAAGCTTTTTCTTTTGGCCAAGTTTCCCTAGAAAGGCATCAAATCTACTGTCTGAGTTGAGTATAGGAGACATATACCAGCCTTCCAGTCTCCTGCTGGCAGGACAGGGGCCTGGGGATCCAATCATTCAGCATGTAGATTCTCACTTTATCTCCATTTTCAGCACACCACCCCCAAGTCTGGAGGCTTTCATGGTCAATTTGTTCAGAGAACGAGTCTTTGTTTTCTTGCCTAGGAAAGTGGTTGTCCTGCTATTTGGGGTGTAGTGAAGTACCTAGGTGCCCAGTATACTGTCCACATCCATCCTCTTGTTTTCAGCCCTGTGCCTCATTGCCACTTTCTGTGGTACTTAGGGCCACCAAGTCCTAACTTATGGGTTCTGCAGGTCAACCAGCTCCCTTCCCCCAGGGCCCACCTCTACCAGCACTCTATGCTGCAGCCTCCTCTGCTTTGCCATTGTCCTCATCTGTTTCCAGAACTTGTTTGAAATTGCTCTTCTGTTGTTGTCTGTCCTCCAAGTTTCTTTATTCTTGAGAATATATATCTTTTTTGTTTTTTTAATAACTGTGATTTTAGTGGTGTCCTGGGAGTAGAGAGAGGCACTAAAGGAGTATGATAAGTATACCATGATGAATTGGAAGTGATGTTAAGGATATTCTAATTTTAAAATTAAAAAAAAAAAGTTTATCTGCTGTTTAATAATTAGTATCTTATAATGTTGAAATTATAGTATCTGTAAATTATAAGGAAAATGCACTTCAGGGATATGTTCTTTGCTTATTAGATTCCATTTATATTTACAAAATACTTTTAAAAGATCCTAAACCAACAACATTTTCAATATTTTACCTGTTATTTAAATAAGCTGTGAACTAGAGATAGAATAAAAATAAAAGGAGGTTAAAATTCTGAGATAAAACTATAAAAGAGAAGAATGCAGTGGGTAGGCAAGTACAACAAGAAAGTGCATTTCTAAACATTGTGTCATTTCCTTATTATGTGCCTGTGGGATGGGTGTTATGTGATTATTGTTCCACAGATGAGGAAACCAAGGCTCAGAGAGACCAAGAGACTTGACAGGACACACAGCTAGTAAGCAGAGGAGTCAGGATTGAAATCTGGGTATGTCTCCTGAACTTCCTCCAGTTGAACTGTTATATTTGGAAGGTATGCCTGAATTCAGGAATCATTTATAAGGTAGATATAACAAAAGGTTTCAGTAAGTGTTAATATAATATCAGCATTGGGGGGGGGTCTATCAGGATGTTTCACGGAAGGAGACAGGAACAAAAAACATTCTTGAACCAGGACAATTCTAGGCAAGAGAAATGGTCTTTATCAAAAATAGGTCTTACTTCTATGAAAAGTAAATAAGCCAAACTTAAATATCAGCATTTTTTCATGTGCAAACTGATGAGGCAAAATAAAAGAACTAGTTGAAAGAAGATGAAGAGCAGAAACTTAGGCATAAAGACAAGGGGGTTAGTACAATAAGGTCCTGATCACAAAAGAAGACACTAAAAAACCAAACATGTATTCATTGCAAGAAGAAAATATCTGACAACTTTTTTCTCTGAAATTTTTCATGTTTAGACAATTTCAGAATTGTTCAACTAAATGTGAACAACCTGAAAGGTAAGAAACCCGGTAGGCTCTGGAATTTGTTAATGAACAAAAGAGTAAGCGTTCTGGAGTTGTTTTTGGTTAACAGTCCTCCTGTACTCAGTGGGGAGTTTTGCCCACATCCACATGGCAGATAGATTAGACAGCTAATTGGTGTCATTGTCCAGCTTCTCTGGGGCCCTGGAACCCACAGGAGCTGCAATGGGACCTTCTCATAATTTAATAGTTTAATTATTAAATGGGACCACTGTGCCCCTTAGGCATCCTGGAGGGAAGTACATTACCAGTTCCCCTTCTTCTCACAGTACCTCCTGGCACCAGCCTTGGTGAGAGAGAAGCTATGGTTTAGCACTGTGGAAAAAGTCCTTTACGTGAGGCTAGGTGAAAAGTTGAAAGTCTTTCCAAAAATAGTCTTATGGGACTTTGTCTTCCTTTCTTTTTCTTTTTTGGTAAAGCAAGATTGACCCAAATACTAGAATCCATGAGAGTGTAATATTGAAATCTGATTATGTGTTCTCATTTGAATATCTGTTTCTCAAATGCTACTTTGGGTCAAGGTTTTTTTCGTTTTTGTTTTTTTTAAGATTGATACTATGTATCTTTTCTTGTAGTTACTAAGTGGTTTCTATATTTGATAATATATTCCAGCTCATTTCTCTAAATTTCTTTGCTATATTAAGTGCTTTTGTGTAAGAAAAATGCTAAAAGAAGGTTTCTTTTGTTTAGTCATCACTTTCTCACATAAGCTCTTTTCAGATGCTTTGCATTCAGAATTGATTTCTGGATCAGAACCCAGGCTGTCAACCAATCTTAACATTTCCCTGGATAAGCTCCTCTTCAAGTTCCTGGGTTGCAGGTATGTCTGGTTCTGGATTATCTTTTTTAGAACGCTGTGCAGGGCAGCCCTAAAATCCAGGCATTCACTCTCATCGTATTTATGTATGGCTGTATTGAGTCATTGTTCTTTGAAAGATACCAAGTGGAAACAAACAAGTGTATTCTTATGAAGATTGGCTCTCGGGAGTTTATTAGTTCAAACTCCATTTGAAAGTTTAGCATAAATACTATTGATAATACAAGAACAGGATTATGTTGTAAAAAGTTCTAACATAACTCTTCAGGAGACCTGGTGGCACAGTAGTTAAAGCATTCAGCTGCTAACCGAGTGTCGGTGGTTCAAACCCACTAGCCACTCTGCAGGAGAAAGATGTGGCAGTCTGCTTCCATAAAGATGATAGCCTAGAAAACCGTATGGGGCAGCTCTACTCTGTCACATAGCATAGCTATAAGTTGAAATTGACTTGATGGCACCTAGCCCAAATAATTTTTAATCCTTTAAAAGAAACATAGAAATGCCCCTCAACTTGAAAATCTAGATATTACTTGTATTATTTAACTCAAGAGCACATTTATGTAATTCAATATTAAAAAGTCTTTTACATTAAGCTACCATAAACATGTTATATTTTTAATTGATTCAGTTGCAATTATACAGAATTTTGGCTTTTTGTTAAATTTGTATTTTAAATATTAATTTTCAAAATATTTTTCACGAGTAGAAGATAAATGGATTATTGTTTAATTAATGTGGGATTTAGGGATTTATGTTAGTGTTATACCATAAGTATTCAATGAAGATTTTGAAAATAGATTTTAGTTCATAATTCCCTAAAGGATGTTGCTATTCTAAAATTTCTTCTATTTTGCAAGTCACTGTTTTCTCTGTGGAGCTCTGGTGGCGCAGCAGTTAAGTGTTGAGCTGCAAACCAACAGGCTGCTCCTTGGAAACCCTATGGAGCAGTTCTACTGTGTCCTATAGCGTCCCTATGAGTCGGAATTGACTTGACGGCAATGGGTTATTTTCTCTGTACTTATTAATAGCATAATCTCATTTATGTCCTTTATCTCTGATACATATTTTAAAAATTAGTTGTGAATAGCAAAATGAGTATAAATGGGGATGTTGATTCTGGCTAATCTTTTGGTCTTCATCTTCTCTGGTAACCAGCTATTTATTGATTTCTGACTTTTGAAGATGGATGAAGGTATAGAGATCTCCAGTGATGGAAATTCCCTGATCAAAGCAGTCCATCAGAGCAGGCTTCGCCTCACGAGACTCTTGCTAGAAGGTGGCGCCTACATTAATGAGAGCAATGACCGTGGGGAAACGCCTTTAATGATCGCTTGTAAAACCAAACATGTTGATCACCAAAGCGTCAGTAAAGCCAAAATGGTGAAATACCTGTTAGAAAACAAGGCTGATCCTAACATACAGGACAAATCTGGGAAAACTGCTTTGATGCACGCTTGCTTAGAAAAAGCTGGTCCTGAAGTTGTTTCCTTGCTTCTAAAGAGTGGGGCTGACCTCACCTTGCAAGACCATTCTGGTTACTCCGCGCTTGTTTATGCTATAAATTCAGAAGATAGAGAGACCCTGAAAGTTCTACTTAGTGCTTGCAAAGCGAAAGGGAAAGAAGTCATTATCATAACAACAGCGAAATCAGCGTCTGGGAGGCACACTACCAAACAGTACTTGAATATGCCTCCTGCGGATATAGATGGGAGTCATTCCCTAGCCACCTGTGCTACTCCTTCAGCAATATACATAACCACAGCCTCATCACCACTTCCACATTCTTCTGAAACAGAAATGACTCCTTTTGTCTTTAAAGATCTGCAGTCCTCAGGAAGCAGTGATGACGTACGGGAACCAGGCTCCCCTGTGTGGAAGCCTATTATGGCCTCTAATGGGCCCAAGCTGCCCCAAGCTCCGCCCTGGATCAAGAGTACCCCCTCATTAATGCACCAGAACAGAGTGGCCTCCTTGCAAGAGGAGCTTCAGGATATTACTCCTGAGGAAGAATTATCCTACAAAACCAATGGGCTGGCACTGTCCAAGAGATTCATCACAAGGCACCAAAGCATTGATATAAAAGACACCGCACATTTGTTAAGAGCGTTTGATCAGGCTGGCTCAAGAAAGATGTCATATGATGAAATAAATTATCAGTTCTTATTTTCAGAAGGAAATCAGCAGGGTGTTGAGATCCCAGATGACCAGGACCCGGATACTAACCAGACAATATTTGCTTCCACTTTAAGAAGTATAGTTCAAAAAAGAAACTCAGGGGCAAATCACTATAGCTCTGATTCTCAGCTCTCAGCTGGTCTTACCCCTACAACTTTGGAAGAGAGCAAAGCACTTATAGGAAAGAAAAAGATCCTCTCGCCGTCTCCTTCTTTGTTGTCAGGGCCCAAAGAATTGTTGGAGACTATCCCCCCAGGACCCCTGAGCAGAAGAAATCATGCAGTTTTAGAAAGACGTGGTTCAGGAGTTTTCCCTTTAGATCACAATATTACGCAAACTAGACAAGGGTTTCTGCCACCCTTAAATGTAAATCCTCACCCTCCCATCTCAGATATCAATGTCAACAACAAGATTTCCAATCTTCTTTCTTGTGGTCAGAAAGTGCTTATGCCGACAGTTCCTATTTTCCCTAAAGAATTCAGAAGTAAAAAAATGTTGTTAAGGAGACAGTCATTACAAACTGAACAAATTAAGCAATTGGTAAATTTTTAAGAGATGGCCAGAAAACACATTTTCTTAAAATATCTGTATTAGAGAAGTACAGAAATTTTAAAAGTTCATCATTTTAAATCTTGTGATTGATTAGTCCATAACTGTTAGGGAGCTCAAAATGTACTGTGCATTGTACTAGACACTGTGGTGACAGAAATAATATATAGTTTCTGCCAAGGGAATGCTCTCAAACAAAATGAAAGCTATTTTCTTCAAAACTTCAAATATTTAACAACATCATGTGGTCCAAGTTTTTCATTTAAGTAAAAATCAGCAAAGGAAGAAAGCCACTTAAGTTGGAGATTTTTTTTTCAGATTTGCCAAATATTTTGAACATTGTGTTCAAGTCAATAAATATTTTTAATAGTTCAACTAATAAATAAGGTTGTAATCTTCCATGATGCCAAAAGTATAAAAGAAAACACTGGCAGCTATAAAATGTCCTATGATCTAAGCTACAAAGACAGACAACTAATTCTTAAGAAGTGTTGACTGTAGTTATGTGAAAATCTAATTCCAGTCAGAAAGGTCCAACTATTATGGTAGAATGGGCAACTAATATTCATGTTGTCAGCTTAGTCAATGTAAAGCTGGCAGGTCAGAGCTTTACAAGCTAGTAAAAAATCTATATGCTGAGTTCTGCTGTGTTCGCTGTTTTTTGCTTTGCTTTTTGTTTTTTTAAACAAACTTACCTATCATGTTATTTTATTGGATTCTTCTCGATATCTTTTAATCCTTTTAATTATTTATAGAAGCTTATCAGTAGGTTACCAATAACAAGATAATACAGAAGTTAAAAAGCATTTCTCTGAACTTAATTCATTCTTATCTTTCCAAAGGCAGTAACAGCAACAAAAAAGTTTGAGATTTATTATGAATAGAAACTAAACATTTGCTTAGTTTAAAAAAAGAAAAACTATTAGGTTAGCTTAAAACATTTGCTTAGTTTAAAAAAGAAAAACTGATTATTAGGTTAGCTAAAATATAAAAAGCCAGTACAAGCTTAATCACAAAATGTACTAAATATTGGGTCAATATTAAATAATATGGGAGAAAGATGTGGCAGTCTGCTTCCATAAAGATTTACAGCTTTGGAAACCCTATAGGGTTGCTATGAGTCAGAATCAACTCCACGGCAATGGGTATTAAATAATGTATTTTTATTTCTGATATGTAATTATTAGACACATAATAAGAATATGCAAGGATAATTTCCTTAATGTGATATTTCAATCTAGTATTTTAGGACCTGTGAATAATTTCTAACAAAATTAATACTACACAACTAGTAAAAAAGATCATAAAATGACAGGTTATATGATTTCAAAACACGATGTTATAAAAGAATATTTCAATCTAGCAGTATCACAACAAAAAATAAACTATATAAAACCTGAGTAGATTCATTTGATGATTGTCATATACGGCCTTATTTCTTTGCCTTCTATCAGCAGAGGAGATCCTAACAAAATGATGTGATGACTTTTCCTAGTAATTTGATATAAGCAAGTTGTAATTGTAACGTACATAGTAATTATTTAATTTCTTGTGGCTTTTATTTTTTAAAATTGAAGGTTTTTCTCTTTAATGTTTTGAAGAAGATTGATATTAAGTATATTAGAAATATTTTCTGTTTCAGAACTTAGAATTGTACCTGATGTTTGTAGGTAGCTAAACTCCTTTTTGTAGGTTTTAACATTGTGAAAAGTGCTTGGTTGTAAGTTGTAAGGATACAGTTTGGAAGAATATGTAAATAGATTAGTTCATAAACTAAACCATTATCAATAAAGATTTAAAGTGTCATTTTGTTATTACTTTTATTTAGCTTTTAATTACTAGTAGTAAATATTTATATATAATTTCAAGAGAAATTTTGCTATATTTGAGTAAATAGAAAACGAAGGAAAAATAACTTTTATTGCTATTCTCATCCCAAATTGAAAAATGTAATAGGATTAAAACTTTGTTGGCCATATTTGGAAGAATTTTGAACCTGCTAGCAATCCTTAGAACTTTTTATGGACTGAGGTTGTTTGAGCCGGTTTGTAAAACCATCCCATGGGAATTTGCATTCCATTAAGTGAAGATATCACTGGGATCCCAAGGATGAGACATAGATGTTTGCAACAAGGAGTCACATATGTGTGTTGTTGTTAAGGTGCCACTGAGTCAGCCCCTCCCCCCCCCACTCATGGCAACCCCACACACAACAAAATGAAATGCTGCCCAGTCCTGCGCAATCCCCATGATCGGTTGTGGATTGGACCGTTGTGAGCCACAGGGATTTCGTTAGCTGACTTTTGGAAGTAAATTGCTAGGCCTTTCTTCCTGGTCTGTCTTAGTCTGGTAACTCTGTTGAAACATGTTCAGCATCACAGCAACACGCAAGCCTCCTCTGACAGGTGGTGGCTGTGCATGAGGTGCATGGAAGGCAAGAAGAATTCTATCACTGAAACACCAATGTCCCCATCATGTACGTATATGTATGTATACATATTTAAAATATATTTTTAAGTTATATTTTAAAGCTTTAAAGTATGATGCCACTACATCTATTAGTTTTGAAGTTAACATTCTTACTACTTGTGGCTAGGATTCCAAAGAATACAGCTAATGCCGAATCATGGCAGGAGTAATTTTGTCGAGGACACAGTACATCAGTTATTGATAAAATTGTTGACAGCATCCATCCAAGCAGTGCCTAGGGAAGCTTGTGAACACCTGTCAGGCATATTTCTTCGTGGAGATGCTCCCATCTGGCATCAGTACCTGAACATTTTAAAATTTCAAATGATAAAACTAACTACCCTTATTCTGATTAAACGCTCACTCTGCAGACTTCTGGAGCCCTGGTGGCACAGTGGTTAAGAGCTTGGCTGCTAAGCAAAAGGTTGGTGGTTCAAATCCACCAGCTGCTCCTTGGAAACCCTATCTACTCTGTCCAATAGGGTCGCTATGAGTCGGAATTGACTTGACGGCAATGGGTATGCAGACTTCAAATAATTTGTTTCCTGTATATCCTACTCAGGAGAGAATAACTTTGTCCAGAGGATGAGAAGGCACAGTCTAATTAACGGTTATAATTCTTAGCAAATTAGTGTTTGAGTTTATAGTGCCTTGCTTAGTGCCAATATTCCTTACATCACATTCCTAGGTCTCCAAGATAAGAGGACGGGGTCATGGACCAAGACAAATTCACTAAAACTGGAGCTGCCCACTGGCATTCCCAAGGTGACACCCTGTCTCTTTGTGTAATTTTTCGAACATCTACAATTCACGAAAGGGAAGTCCAGGAAGGGAAAAAATGGGCAGAATAGCAACACAAAAAATAATAACAATTTAAAAGAATCTGAACTAGCTGAAACATTGGATCAAAACAAATAAGCTAAAGTTTAACAATCATGAATACCCTACATTTAGGTTTGAAAATTAGTTGCATAAGACAAAGATGATTAACAACTTACGAGGAAAAAAAAATCTGACAGTTTTAGTTAGTTACAAGTGTAATATAATCCAAGTTTGTTGGGACTGTTAACAGGACTAAGACTTTCAGACAATTTGATTAAAAGTTTTATCAATGCCTACTAGAGTATTTTAGCACTAGACGATCATATTTGAAATATTACTTTTACCTAAGTACCACATTTTAAATTAAAGTATATATATAAGAAGGTTGAAAGGATGATAAAAAAGAGTCTGGGAAAAAAATTAAAAATAGGTGAAAGAATTTGTGTTGGTTAGCCTGGAGATGAAGAGACTTAACTGAGATTAGACAGATGGACTTAAACACTGAAACGTCTGATACAATGACTTAGTCCACAATCTTCCCAATAAAGATAAACCAGGACGATAAAATTAAAGTTAGAGAAGATTTCAAATCTCTCTTAGTTACTAGAGCTTCCTCCCAATGGAACAGAATAGTCTGTTCTAGGAAGGTATGAACCACCATTTTTGGAAATAAGCCGGGAGAATAGATGTAGGTCATGGATTTAACAAAAGAGATTCCATTTATTGTATAATCTTTAAGATTGTTTCCAACTAGAAGAGTCTTTGAGATAGTCCTTGCTTGTTAACAGTTCTAGATTCAGTGGGAAAAGTTGAAAACTAATGACTGAAATTATGTTTTTGGATTTCAATTATCCACACTACTTCTTGGCTTTGTTTTCAAGTTCATAAAGTGTTGACTATAGTGGCACAAACTTAAAATTTGATTGCTAAGAAAAACATTTCAAAAAAGATCTTCTTGTTAATTGCAAAAAGAACTATTCTATTCCTGTAACTTTGGTCCTACTGGTATGAAGAACGTGGCTTCTAAGTGAAGAACACTTTCACTAAGGAAAAAATAGCAGTTCCCCCGAGTGGGAGCTGAGATAACCACCTGGTCAGCCCAGGCTCCTTCACAGGAGAAAAGGGGCCATGATGTTGGTTGGAGTGGTTCTCAGAACTTTTACTATAAAACAGGAGCTAAAAGGAATACTGGTAGAATCTGAAGAACTCACTGGGGTACTCCCTTGTATTATCATGCCCAGTAGTAAATGTAGATTATTACAATCTCACACGAACAGAACCAACAAAGGCTTAACTCATCAGAAATGAAGGTGTGAGTCACACCAGGAGATACTTTCTCAAGTATCTGTTCCTGCCCATAGCTGGTGGAAGGGGAAGTCTAGTGTAGCATACAATCCCATTGGCCTCTATCCCCTATTACAGATTATTGGACCAAGGATGGACAACTGACCCAAGGAAATGAAGCCACAAACTGGGATGAGCCAAGAGGGTCCTCTCTCAGTAATATGAATTTGCTGATGGTAGAACACTAAAGTAACTCCTACTGATGAGGACCCTGAATCTGTCCTAGTTCTTGCCTTTCCTAAACCTACATGTTCATATTGTCTCTAAATTTTCTGAGATATATATCCTTACAATAACCTTCTCCTATCCTCCTTTATTTAATTTGAGTGGATTTCTATTATTGCATCCAAAAGGTTAGTCCAAAAGGTTTCTGACTAAAACAACATCAGTCAGATCAAAATGAAAAGGTCCAGAAATAAGATAATTATTATTACAACAAAGACTGATAAATGACAGTGATCAACAATTTTCTTCTTCAGGGAGAAGAAAGCTACTTTTCTGGAGTACCAAGACATCTTTTACCATATGGAGCTGGATGAAAAAAATAGTTTTAAAATAATTTATTAACACAGTGTATCTTAGCACTATCACAGGACACTAGTAAAGCTCAGAGGCGGATGTGCAACTTAGTATAGTGGGAGTGAGAGAGATGGTCCCAGCTGAGTTAAGCATGCTTGAGAAACTGAGGGAGAGGGCTTCTAGTTTATTCCTGAGAGACTTGTTTGTAGGTTTCAATGAAGGAAGTAGAAGTGGTTTTACAGAAACCTGGAATAGTGACTGAGATGGGAAACACAGCAAGGTGTCTGACTCAGGTATAGAGACAGCCCTACATATAGAGGGGTCTGCAGGCAGAAACTGAAGGATTTACCGGTGGGATGGACTTGGAAAACCAGAGGCACAAGCATGGCTACAGGGTGAAAAAGAGGCTGGACATAGGGGCTCGTCCCCTATTTCTGCACAGAAGGCAGACTGTCCATGCACAGAAGGTTCCATTTTGCAAGGGCTGCTTTGGCACCTTGAGGATTCAGCTTTGCAGGGAGTACCAGGAGACAGTGTCTTCAGCAGTGACATCAGCATTGTCATAGAGACTCTTAGAACAGTGGCTGGCTTACAGTATGCACTCGAAAATTTTACTGCTTCTTTTCATCATCATTATCATAAATGTGAGGATAAAGTATTTTAGAAAATTAGAAAGCAATTGGTGAGTTGGAAAAATAACGGTTGTAATTAATACTCTTTTCCTCTGCAAAGGTCCAAATGGGTCATTTTATACAGTCCTTTTAAATCAAAAACATCTTAAATATACTTTTGTACTACTTGAAAAATAAATCTGGTCCCAGCCTAATTCTACAGCCTCATTGTGTGGTGTCCCCTACACACTTTTTGAGAAGGTCACATTAGGCTCTTTCCTACTTAGTGTTCCTTTGCTCCTTGCTTTTTCTGAAAGGCCCGTCCCCCTCTGCAGTCTATCTGGTGAATAACTATTGGTCTTTCAAGATGCAGCTCAAGTGCTCTCTCCCAATTAGAACAGACTGCTGTCTCTCTGGGGCTGTCACCACAGCCCATGTATAGCTCCATCAGAGGAGTTACAGCAAATGTTCACTTATCATTCACAGGTCTTTATACCTCTACTGGACTATAAGCTCTTTGAGGTAGGAACAATTTTTTAATTATTTGCACAGCCCCAGCACAGCAGACATCAATCAGATGCCTCTCCCCACTGTTCCTACTGAGCCCTGAAGTATTGTCACATGACTTCCTCACCAAAGACATAGGTAACTGGACCAATTGTGGTCCCTGGACCAAAGACTAGTGAATACACAGAAGAAAAGCAATTACAGTAAAGAGTGAATGAGTCATGTTGATGTGGAGCTCTAGAAAAAAAGACTCTTTAAGTGTCTGCTGCTGAGCTCCTGTGGATCCCACATTGTTTCTTCTAAGACCTGCTCAGTAGCTCTTTTTGGGGTCATTTATTCATTATACTCCCATTTTCTATAAAAAAGAATTTATTTAGCACTACTATCCTCATATTACTTTTTAACACTCAATTGTCTATTTTCCTTGCACGTTTCATGAATTCATGATTATCTCCATAATTAGATTTTAGGCTCTTACTAGGTAGGCTCACATCTTAAACTCCAGAATATAGAGCATTTTTCTGTATATCCTGTATAGTCAGATACGTGTCAGTGGCCTCTAAAAACTAGGCAATTAAGTTTTTTAATTACAGGGACAAAAAACCCACAAGGCCCCAGCTGCAATAAACAAGCAAATAAAGAACCTAGACCAATTACTTTTAAAAATTTCTCACTGGATCGGTGGGTACATATCTGGATAATTAGCAATTACCTCACTCTTACAGGGCCTAAGCTACTATACTTTTTTTAAAGCTCTGAATTTTTGAACAATTGGGTCTCATATCAAAGTATCCTCTAGAGTTAGTATTGTTCTGCCAGTCTGAGAAATAGCCCTCTGATGCAATGGGATCTCAACACCAATACATCAGATGTAAGAACCCGGAAGTGAGGGAAAATAGGTGGTACCTAACCATTTACTTCTTGTGTATTGCTATGATGCTGAACAGGTTTCAGCAGAGCTTCCAGACTAAGAAGAAAGGCCTGGCTATCTACTTCTGAAAAATCAGCCAATGAAAACCCTATGGATCACAACATTGTGCATTGTGCATCACAACCCTGTTGTGCATGGGGTTGTCATGAGTCAGGGGGCCAACTTGTTGGCAGCTAACAACCACAATCATTTACTTATTTTTTGCATGTGACCCTTTCCAAATATTCTCCTATGCACATAAATGCACATGAATATAGTTTTATATAAACAGTATTATACCATATATGCTATTAATAATGTTGTAACATCTTTCAGTGTTAATGAAGGTAGATTTTCAGGGCCTACATAGTGAGGCCTTTAAAAAGTATCATTTAAAATTGAATTATAATTTAAATACAGTAAAATGCACAGTGTACAACTCAATAATTTTTTTTTGCCTATGTACACATCCAAATACTCATGCCCAGAACAAGATATCATCATATCAAAAAGTTCACACATGCCCCTTCCCAGTCAATACTCCATCCAACCAACCCGAGGTAATCACTATTCCGACTTCTGTCACTATACATCAGTTTTGCCTATTCTTGAACCTCATACAAATGGCATCATACAGTAACCACTCTTTCCTGTCTGCTTCTTTTGCTCAACTTGTTTTGGATATTCACCCTTATTATTGCATATATCAGTAGTTCAACATCTTCTGGTGCCACATAGTAGTCCATTGTATGAATGTACCACTATTTACTTAGCAATTTTCTGGTTGATAGAAATTTGAGTTGCTTCCAGTTTTGGGCAATTAAGAACAAAGCTACTGTGAATATCCTTGTACTAATCTTTTTATATGGACATATGAACTCTTTTCTCCTGAGCATACGGCTAGGGGTAGAATAGTTGGCCATAGGGTAAAGATATATTTCCCTTTATCAGAAACTGCTAAACTGTTTTCCAAAGTGGTTGTACAATTTTATACTCTCACCAGCAACACATGAGAATTCTTATTGGTCCATAACCTCAGCACTTGGTATTGTCGGTCCTTTCAGCATTTAGCCTTTCTAGTAGATGTGTAGTGAAATCTCATTGTTGTTTAAATTTGCATTTCTTGGGTAAGTAATGATGTTTGAGCATCTTTTCATATGCTTATTGGCCATCTGAATACTTTCATTTTTTTAAGGGTCTGTTCAAGTCTTTTGCCCATTTTTAATTGGGTTGTTTGGATTTTTCTTATCAATTTATACGAGTTCTTCACATATTCCAATTACAAACCCTTTGACAGATATGTATCAATGGTGTCTTCTGATAAAACATTTAAATTTTAATAAAGGCCACTTATCGATTTTTTCTTTTATGATAACTGCTTTTTAATTATAAAAAGTAATCTTTGCCTTCTCCACAGTCATGAAAACAGTCTTCTATATTCTCTTCTAAATGCTTTATAGTTTTAGCTTTCACATTTAGGTCTAAGATCCATCTCAAATTATTATTTGTGTATGGCAAGAGGTAGGGAACTAGGTTATTCTTTTTCATATGGATATTGTTACGGATTGAATTGTGTCCCTAAAAAATGTGTTGTAAATCCTAACCTCTGTGGCTATGGTTATAATCTCATTTGGGAAGGAACTACCTTTGTTATGTTAATGAGACAGGATTAGTGTAGGGTGTGTCATAAATCAATCTCTTTTGAGATATGAAAGAGATTAAACAAGCAAGCAAAAGAAGCAGAGATGGGGAGAGAGATTCCAAGCCACGTGAAGATCACCCAGGAGCAGAATCCCAAAAGAGACAAGGACCTTCCTCCAGAGTCAACAGAGAGAAAGCCTTCTCCTAGAGCCAGTGCTCTGAAATTCACACTTCTAGCCTCCTAAACTGTGGGAAAATAAATTTGTTTGTTAAAGCCACCCGCTTGTGGTATTTCTGTTACGGTAGCACTAGAGAACTAAGACAGAATTTGACACTGGGAGAGTGGGGTGCTGCTCTAACAAATACCTACAATGTGGAAGTGGTTTTGGAATTGGGTAATGGGTGGAAGCTAGAAGCTTTAAGGTGTTTGATAATAAAAGCCTAGATTGCCTTGAAGAGACTGTTGGTCTAATTATGGACAGCAAAGGCAATTCTGGTGAGGGCTCAGAAGGAAATGAGGAGAGCTACAGAGGAAGTCTCTATTGTCTTAGATACAATAAGTATATATGGCACCAGCAACAGAATGTTGCTAGAAACGTGGATGTTAAATGTGCTTCTGGTGAGGCTTTAAAAGGAAATGATGAACATGTGATCAGAAAATGGAGGAAGGGGAATGCTTTTTATGCAGTAGCAAAGAACTTCTCTGAATTATGTTCAAATATTTGGTGGAAGGTAGAAGTTGTAAATGATGAACCTGGATATCTGGCTGAGAAAATTTCTAAGCCAGATCTTAAAGGGGCCACATGGTTTCTCTCTGTCACTTATAGTAAAATGTGAGCAGAAAGAGGTGGACTTAAAATCAACTGTACAAAATGAAAACAGAACTTAAAGATTTGGGAAATTCTGTTGAACACATACTTTTGTTAAACAGATTAAGCCTGTGAATGATGTATCTAACCAACTATCACAGCAGAAAGTTCATCAGCTTAGACTGAAGGGGACAGATAAAGAACGGAAGGAAAGAATGCTATCTGCATCTTGGAATTCTACAGGTAGGAAACAGGCCAAGGAGCTACATCTGTTGTCCTCCAAGAAAAGGACCATCCCTGGAGCAGCTCAGAGATCAGCAGAATTGTTGGAAGGAGCACGGGAAATAGGGCTTTCTCGGTTTCAAAGGGTGGGGCCGCAGCCACCTAGGTTTTGAAGAGTCTGATCTTTGCCAACTTGGTTCTGGAGTGTGGGACTGTTGTTAAGGTGTGCCAGGGGGATGGAGCCACTGCCCAAAGCTGAGGGGTCAGGGCTGCCATGCCCAAGGGACAGAAGAATGGCACCTGCCGGGGCCAACTGAGTGGGGTTGCCACTCAGATGGACTAGGAGAATGGGGCTGCCTAAAGGTGAGGGAACATAATTGTAACCCCAGAAGGCCTGGAAGGTGGAGATGAAGCCCAGGGACAAAAGGCCTTCACCCAGAATCCAGAGGGTGTGGCCAACACCCAGAGTCTGGAGGGTGTGGCTATTGCCCAGACGGTCTCAGAGAACAGAGAATTATTTTCAAGACTTGAGAGCCAATGTAAAATTGTTCTGCTGGGTTTTGGACTTGCTTGGTGCCTGTTATCTCTTATTTCCCTCCAATTTCTCCCATTTGTAATGGAAACGTCTACCTTGTGCCTGTTCCACCGTTGTACTTTTGAAGCAGATAATTTGTATTCTAGATATCCAGGTTCATGGATGAAGAGGAATTTTGCCCCAAGAAGGAATTTGGACTTGGAGTTAAGACTTTTGGGATGATGTGATGGGGTGAATGTGTTTTGCATATGGCAAGGGCATGGATTTTGGGGGGCCAAAGGGTGGAATATTTTGGATTGAACTGTGTCCCCCCAAAATATGTGCTATAAATTCTAACCTCTATGCCTGTGGTTATAATATCATTTGGAAATGTGTTGTCTTTGTTATGTTAATGAAACAGAATTAGTGTAGGGTGTGTTTTGAGTCAATCTCTTTTGAGATACAGACAGTCCTTGGATTGCGAACCTATGACTTACGTACAACCGATTACAAACCTCCGACTATGTATAATCGTAGTTACGAACCAATCCCCCATAAAGCCTATCAGGAAAAAGATGATTTGGTGTTTGGGCCCCTGGGATCCCACAACTGGCTGTGCTTCTCCCGCATGCGCCAGTGCTGCAGTGGGTCCTTAGGCAGCTGTTGGAGGTGGGTGAGTCCCGTGACATGGTGTGCCCAGCCTTGGTCCACAGCCGAGTGGACAGCCCATATGTACCTGCCTCCCTTGGAACTCAGAAAGGGCAGGCCCCACTGTCTGTGTGCCCTAAGCACTGCGGCTGTGTTCTGCATGGCAGGCCTGCAGGTGGTGGCAGCCGGCGGCTGGCAGCCGGGGTGCAGGTGCTATGTGTTCTCCGAGTACAACTGGTCAGTGTGCTGTGCTGGGCACACGGCTGGGCCTTGGTGGTGCGCCCTTACCTAGCTCCACCCTACCTCATCCCGCAGGGCCCTCTGTGCTGTGTAGCCCGGGGCCATTGCACTTCTCTGGGCTTCTGTTTCCCCTACTTTACGCATGAGGGATTTCACTTTTGCAGTGGTTCTTGGCCTTTTGGTGGCTGTAAGGAGTGGGGGGCAGTCTTAGATTTCTAACCTCTGTATGTCCACATGGTTTCCAGGGATCTGTGGAGAACTTCAGACTTGGGTTTCCTTATGTGTCCTTTTCCCAATCCTTGGGCCCTGGGCTCATTCTTAGCACATCCTGAGTAGCACTTTCTCCCCTGCACCCTGAAGCAGGGGCCTCACAGTTGGTGCATGGGGTTGACAGGTCTGGTGAGGAGGTGATGGGGGTATGATCTGACCCCAGCACCACGCAGGGGAGGATTAACCAGAAAGCAAGGTACACTCCAGCTTATATTAAGCAAGGCATGTACGGGTTTACTTGATGTGGGGAAAAACAGGTGAAATTGTGTACTGTAAGTAAGCAAGTAAGCCCATGTGTATCTTGCTTATTGAATAATCCATCCCTGGCACCATCCTATCCATGCCCCCGACCTTCTCTGCCTCTGATGAGGAGGGTTCAAAACCCAGCAGAAATGTGGTACAACATAGATTTTTTAAGTTCAGAGTCTACAATAAAGTATCTAATTTGTTTCAAAGATTACAGAACAGAATCTTTTGAGTATTTTGGGTAATGTTTGCCCTGTAGGTATCCCTTCAACTGTGGAGAAGATACATACAATGGTTTGTAATGATGAACAGGCGCTACTTTGCAATGCACATAAAATATTATTATTATTTCTGTATTATGTTAAAGATGTTTTAGTGTATCTGGAAGCAATTCTTTAATGTTTTTTATGCAGAGAAAGGTACAGTATATACTATATACTAAGACAAACATTTGACTAACTCACATTAGATATGAACTGTACTTAACTGTTCCGACTTACATACAAATTCGACTTAAGGACAGATTTAAGAATGGAATTTGTTCATAATCTGGGGACTGCCTGTATAAAAGAGATTAAACAAGCAAGTGAAAGAAGCAGAGACTGGGAAAAAGAGATGCCAAGACACATGAAGATCACGCAGGAGCAGAGGTTCAAAAGAGACAAGGACCTTCCTCCAGAGCTGACAGAGACAGAAAGTCTTTCCCTAGATCTGGTGCTCTGAATTTGGACTTCCAGTCTCCTAAACTGTAAGAAAATAAATTTCTGTTTGTTAAAGCCATCCATTTGTGGTATTCATTACAGCAGCACAGATAACTAAGACAGATATCCATTAAAAATTTACTTTTCAACAGAATACTTGTTACAATTCTCTTTGTTCCTGAAAACACTTTAAAATATACTTACAAACCTTAATCTTAGTGACACTCAGTTGATAGATTTCTCATTATAAAAGAAGTTTGCCGTAACAGTAATATTTTAAATATTATCAAGTGTCAAATAATAGTAAAAATAATCTTCTGAACAAATAAATTGTATTTAAAATGTCATCAAAATGCAATTCATTTATAAATTCAAGTCTTTACAAAAGTAATGCATGGTCACTATGGAAAATTTATATAATAAACATTATTTTTTACTATATTTTTAAGTTATCCTTCGTTAAAATTATGTTCTTATAGTTACAAAATTGCACCTTTTGCCTCTGGCAAACAACTACAGAAAGTAAAGTTTTAGGCATTATTTGACACTGCATTCAGCTGAAGCTAAAATTTAAAGTGGAAATATTGTCATTGTCTTCAAGTATTTATATGTCTAAATGTTTCATGTTATACCCCTTAACTGTTTGTCTATCTGTCTGCCTGTCTGCCTGCCTGTCTTATCTATCAATAGACATGGACATGGTAAGTACAAAAGAAGGAGAACTAACTCTAGCTGTTGAGCGCATAGTACATTATGGGCATTGAACCAGATGCTTCTATGACATGATCTCAATCCTCACAAGAAGCCTACAAGAGACTTCTAATTTCCCCCTCATTTTTCAGGTGAGGAAACCAAGACTCAATGAGGTTAAATATTTCCCAAAGTCTAAAATTAGGAAGGAAGAAAGCTGGGGCTATAAAACCAAGTCTGTCTGACATCAAAACCCATGCTCTTTTCTCTACATAGAAACACTTCATTCTTGGAGAAAAATGGCTGATTAACAAATGAAAAATTACATGTCTTAGGACAATCATTGGTAAATTACATTCTCCGTAAATCCAAGAAGCAATATGTTTTTTTCCGAATGCCTTGCTCAGGACTATGCCAGGCCCTGAGAAGGATACTTAATACTTAAGATACTTTAATCTAGCTTAGGAGACATAACATGCATGACACCATTAGTGAACAATATCAGATAGTTAAAATTAACTGTTAGATCTACAAATCATTGATGTTATAGGCGTTCTTGAAATGAGGGACTGTGTTGGAGGACATAGAGTTCACTTTCAGGGTGGGACCACATTATAAAGGGTCTTTAAAGAGGAAAATTCAATAAAATTTAGGAAGCCCCTACAGGTTTTTGATTTGGCATAAAGAGGTGTTTAAGAAAGTTTTGTTTAACAGAAATACTCAGGGTGTCTCTGAGTAGTGTGAGAGATGAAGTCATGAAGGGGTAGCTCATGAAATTCTAGTAGGAGAACATGGGGCTGGATTATGGTGATGCTGGTGAGAAACTTGGAAAACAAATGATATAATACAAGGATTAAAGCTCTGCTCTCCAGTAGTATCTTGCTCACTATAAATAAGATGCTATAATAGAAACAAAGAATACAAAAACACATACTGCTGCTAGTATGCTTCGCAATAATATGGAAATTCTAGATCCATCCACTTTAATCTATATCGTTTTCAGTAAATGGATTTGATGTTTGTATGAGAAAGCTGCTCACCCTTGTGAAAGTTTAAAGCATTTTTAAGCCCTGTTACTCTTTTGAAATAACCAGTTTTCTAGAAGAAGGGAAAGCATATGCCACATTTTGTGGCACCTCTGTAATGCAAGTGCTAACAAAAGTGATTTATGCCCGTGCTACTATAACACATGTGGGTTCTTTCAATCCTCTTCAGTAGATCAAAATTACTTTTTATAAAGATTTCAGAGCATCCTTTTCCTAGCTTATTGTTAGACTTTCTCTGACTTATTATATTAATCATTAACTTACTAAGTTATTAACTACTAGGTTAATAATTAATTATATAGTAGACTGAAATCTCTTCTTTGCAAATCTTGTAGGTAGGTGTAGTATTATAGGGACATATTTGTAACAGAGTAAGCACTCGATAAGTTTTTTTTTGACTGGCTGAATTGGAGCACAAATCAATAATCAATTTATACAGTACTTGATTCAGATAAAAGCAAAGAAGGCTTACGAAATCAAGACACGTGAAATAATTTATAAGACCCTTCTTCTCAGAGGTTAACTTTGATTCCAATGGCTTGTTTAAATTCATAGTTTTGTGGTTCCAAGATGTCATAGAAAACTTGGCTTTTGTCAAAATGGTCTCTAATGCAAAGTAAATCTTCAATGGAATAGTTATCATCTTTTCCAGTCCAAATAGTCAGGCTGTACCTGCATTAAAATAAGGCAGAATTATAAAGTTAAAAGTGGAAGATATGAAACAGTGATGAGCAATTCCACTACGCATAAAGATAGCTACTCTCGTTTGTCTCTAACCCAAATGCACACAGACGAAAAAATGAATTAGCTATGGGGGAATTATATGTCTTGTTTCATTCTTTCATCACCATTGTAGCATCAAAAGAGACCAGAGAGAAAAAAATTCACATGACCATTATCTAAATTAGGTAAGCGCTATACTTCTCACGAAGTATAAGAATGTTCAAATGGTTTTAGAAACTCAGACCAGTGGCACTAGAAATGGGTCAGATTTTGGAAAGGAACTGAAGGAGACTGTGTTGCTGATTCAGGAAACTGTCCCCGACACCAGAAAGTCCAGCTCTACTGCTTTCTTCAGTCAAAAGGGACTGCTAGAAGGACTGTGCGGAGACCCAGATGCTGCCAACATCCCAAATGTCCACATTCACTTTGAGCAGTCCTGTCACCCCTTTTGGGAGTTTTGCATGAGATGTTAACAATGACAAGAGGTATCACTAAGAATGCCAAATAGAATGAATTTAGATCCGTTTCTGAAGAGTTGAAAACAATAACATATGTAGATTTATTACGGATGCAAGAATATGCCCAGAATTTTAATGTTATTTAAATTGTATGCTTTCATTTCTTCCAGTGACACTATTCCTATTCCACTAGAGACTAGGAAAATGCAAAGTTGTTAAGTAGTTCTGTGTTTATTTTTCACATAAACTTGCTGGAACCCCGGGGAAAATCTCCAAAGCATTTTTTTCAAACTAATGAAAAGAAATAAGTGTCTAACCAAGGTATACGTTCTTGTTATATTGACATATTCCTGTTCTTCAAGGTAGCACCACCATTCTGGAAATATGACAGAGGAAAATACTTTGGATTTTGCCCCACAGCAGTATTATATGACAAGTTCCAAAAGAATTTTTAATCTGCAGCTGAGAATGCAAAAAAATTAAAATTAGTTCTGAAATCTTTATTTTTTGCTAAAATGGCATCTTCATTATTTTATCTGTGTACCATGGTGACAAACCTTATAAAAAGACACAAGTATGAGCATCTAGGTTAAAAGAAGAGCTTTCCTGTGCTTAATACTCCTTCTATTAAACTTAAATGGGAAAAATAAAATTGTCTAAGAGTATCTTAAATTGTATTCATGAAAATCAATTCTCAGGCTTCATTATGTCTTTTTTATTGTGAAATAGCATACATAAAAAAGTGCATAAAACATAAATGTAATTTTAACGAATTATTATAAAGTGAACTCCAATGTAACCAAATTAGTAATCAAGAAACAGAACACTGGAGGCGGTGCCAAGACTGCAGAGTAAGCAGATGCCTCCTGTGGTTCCTCTTACAACAAAGACCCAAAAAAACAAGTGAACTGATTATACATGACATTCTAGGAGCCCTGAACATCAAAGGCAAACTTGAGGAATCAGACTGAGCAGCAGGCGGAGGGAAAGATGGTTCGGAAGCAGCAAGGAGTTGCCAGACGTGAGCCAGCGGGAACTGGCAACCTGCAGGACAGATTGGCTGGTGTGCACGATGAGTCAAGCAGTGGCGTTCGGGATGCATTTTCCGTATCAGGAGAGACCAAGTGGCAGACAGTCTACTCAAGCCTCCAGAACCAGTGAAAAGTGGCACTCAAACGGCAAAAGATAAGTATATCCATCTAACCCACCGTGCGGATCAAAAAACACCCCATTTGGGAAGAACCTCTCTCCGATTTACCTGTCTCCTCCTCGCTCTGCACCGGTCCCAGGCCGGCTTCAGCGATTACCATGTTCTGTGGGCCGGAAGTAGGACCCTTCATGTGCCCTGAGCCATTCTCCCAGCCTTGGAGAGGGAACAAATTAACAAACAGGAAAAATAATCTGCCAGCTCCCCTGAGCCAGGAACTCAGGGCAGGTACAGCTCCTTTGCCTAGGCACAGGCATAAGGGGTCCAAGGACTCTGAATGCCTTTCACCCCTGCATAGACCTCTGTGGGCCCATTTCAACAGAGTAGGCCCTCATTAGCACAATATAATAGGGTTTATACCTGAAGCCTAACTTCAACTGTATCAGCTATATGGCGGAATGGCAGGTTCGTGACATTTGACACCGCTCTGCCCATTAAGCAGGGTCTTCACCTATCCACATCAGGGGCCTGAGGACTGGTGGCTCCACCCATGCCACCTAGCCACCTGCGACAGGGGTTTAAGAATAAGCGGTGCCTCCCAGTCCTTACAGCCAACAGCACTGGGTGCCCATAGTCCGGCTGCAAACCCACCCAACTACGCACTCTAGGGAACAGGGACACGCTTTCCTCCCAGACACTCAGGGGCAGCCGTTAGCCCCCTGCCTTGCCCAGCACATGACCCATTACTGCAGCCAGATACCTGTGCCTACTCCAATCACCTCTGCCCATCTAGGACTGTAGGTGAAAGCCTACACCACACACTTGGTGACCGACTACCTGGACACCTGAGCTGAATCCATACAAGAAAAGTAAACAGATTCCTGGGCTTACACACCTAGTAACAGATCTAACCACCTAGTGACAGGACGTTAGAGCTTCAAAGACACCAATAATCAAACTAGCTCACATGAACAGCCTATTTGGGCATATCAAAACAAAACAAACACAGTAAGCAAACATAAAATAAATAAATATAATAACTTGTTGATGGCTCGCAGACAACAGTCAACATCAAATCACATAAAGAGGCAGACCACGATGGCTTTGGCAAGCTCCCAAAACAAAGAATCATGAAATCTTCTGGAGGAAGAGAACTTTCTGGAATTACTGGAGGTAGAATACAAAAAATTAATATACAGAACTCTTTAAGATATCACGAAGGAGATCAGGCAAAATGTAGAACAAGCTGAGGAACACAAAGACAAAGCAATAGAGGAACTTAAGAAAATTAGAGAACAGCATAACGACAAATTTAACAGGCTGCAAGAATCCACAGACAGACAGCAATCAGAAATCCAGAAGATTAACAATAAAATTTCAGAATTAGACAACTCAACAGAAAGTCACAGGAGCAGAATTGAGGCAATGGAAGTCAGAATTAGTGAGACTGAAGATAAAGTACTTGACACTAACTTATTTCAGGAAAAATCGGATAAAAGAATTTTAAAAAATGAAGAAATCCTAAGAATTATGTGGGATTCTATCAACAGGAATAACCTACGAGTGACTGCAGTACCAGAACAGGGGGGATAACAGAAAATACAGAGAGAATTGTTGAAGATTTGTTGGCAGAAAGCTTCTCTGATATCGTGAAAGATGAGAAGATAACTATCTAAGATGCTCATCGAATCTCACACAAGGTAGATTCCCAAAAGAAAGTCACCAAGACATATTATAATCAAACTTGCCAAAACCAAAGATAAAGAGAGAATTTTAAGAGCAGCTAGGGATAAACAAAAAGTTATCTACAAAGGAGAGTCAATAAGACTAAGCTCAGACTACGCAGCAGAAATCATGCAGGCAAGAAGGCAATAGGATGACATATATAAAGCCTTGAAGGAAAAAAATTGCCAGCCAAGAATTATATATCCAGCAAAGCTGTCTCTCAAATATGAAGGTGAAATTGGGCATTTCCAGATAAACAGAAGTACAGGGAATTTACAAAAAACGAACCAAAATTACAAGAAATACTAAAAGGAGCCCTCCGGTTAGAAAAATCAATAACACCGGAAAACAATCCAAGACTAGAATATAGGACAGAGCAACCAGATATCAACCCAGATAAGGAAGTCACAAAAATAAATCAAAACTAAAACACTGTAATTAGGAAACAGAGATGTCAATATGTAAAAGAGGACAACACTAAAACAAAAAAGGACTAAAAAAATGTAGTCGTAGATCTTTCACATGGAGAGGAAATCAAAGCGATACAAAGAAATAAAAGATTGGTTTAAACTCAGAAAAACAGGGGTAAATATTAAGGTTAACCACAAAGGAAACTAACAATCCTACACATCAAAAAGAAACAGAACATCACCAGGACCTCAGAAAGCACTCGTATGTCACTTTCCCGTAACAACCTCTCCTTTCTCCTGGAGTTCCCCATTATCCTGACTTTTGTGATAGCCACCTTCTTGGTTTTCTTTACAGTTTTACTACCTATGTATCCATTCTAAACAATATAGTTTAATTTTTGTCTGTTTCTATTTTAATATAAACGGAATCATATGGTATGTAATTTTTTTGTCTTGCTTCTTTTGCTCAATATTATGTTTGTGAAATTTACCCAAGTTGTAACATGTAGCTGTGGTTCACTCATTCTCTTGGGAAAACAGTTTAGCATTATCTACTAAAGTTGGAAATATGAATACCCTATGATCTAGAAATTTTAATCCTAGTAATTCCCTTCCTATATAACCTTCAGATATGCAAGCATCTGTGCACCAGGATATAGAGATTAGACAGATAAATATACAAAATGTTTATCTACCCCCCCCCCGCCATGAATGTTCATAACAGCAATCTTTGTCATAGCCAAAACCAGAAAAAATCCAAAGGTCCTTCAGTAACAGAAAAGATAAAGAAACTGAACAGATAAATAAATTGTGGTATACAAATGGAATAACATATAGTTCTTTATAAATTCTGTATTAGAGCCTTTTCATTGGTTATGAAATGTTCCTCAGCTCTGTGCCTAACCTCTTCATGTTCTTTACGGTTTCTTTTTTACGAGGGTGGGTAGTTTTGATATATTTATTATATGTGCATGAATAGTATTGGAAAGAACTGCTAAGGAACAAAATGTTTAAAAGTTATTATCTCTAGAAGATGGGATTTGGGTGATTTTATTTTCTTCTTTCTATTGCTTTTGCATTTTATAAATTTTCAACAATGAGCATGAATTCTGTCTATAATTAGAAAATAACCTTTCAATGATCGTTTGTTTTTTAGAGTGAAAAATGGGCAGTTGAGAGCAATGCAGTCTAATTGGTCAAGTTCCAATGAGATCTGGGGAAGTGAAGTAATCCAAGTTCTTCTCAGATCAACTATCCTTTTCTATGGTTGTGCAGTGGTTAAGAACTTGGTTGCTAACTAAAAGGTTGGCAGTTGAATCCACCATCCGCTCCTAGGAAACCCTACAGGGCAGTTCTACTCTGTCCTATAGGGTCACTGTGAGTTGGAATCGACTCGATGGCAACAGGTTTAGTTGGGATTTTTTATTCCTTCCATAGAGTCCCTGGGTGGTGCAGTTAACACATTCAGTCTGATAACATTAAGGTTGGCGGATTGAGTCCATCCAGAGGCATCTCAGAAGGAAGGCATGGTGATCTGCTTCTAAAAAATCAGCCACTGAAAACCTTATGGATCACAGTTCTACTCGGACATGTATGGGGTCGCCATCAATTGGAATAGACTCAGAGGCAACTGGTTTGGCTTTATTCCTCACATAGGAAAAGAATGTGTCCAGTCTGTTGGTACAATCTCTTCCATCCAGGAAAAGGCAGTGTCCACAATTCAAGATGAGCCACAATTCAAGACTGGAGGCCCTAACTGCAGCCCCTTGTATTTCAACACTCAGCTCCTTCAGCAAAGGTTTAATGGGTACCACGTAAAGTTCTTCATCTCATTTGGTATTCTGTCAATTCCTAGAGCCTTGTTTTCTGCCAATGCCTTCAGTGCAACTGGGACTTCTTCCTTCAGTACTAGCGGTTCTTGATCATATGCTACCTCCTGAAATGGCCGAACACTGACCAATTCTTTTTTGGTATACTGACTCTGTGTAGTCCTTCCATCTTCTTTTGATGCTTCCTGTGTCATTTAATATTTTCCCCATAGAATTCTTCAATGTTCCAACTCGAGGCTTGAATTTTTTCTTCAATTCTTTCAGCTTGAGAAATGCCAAGCATGTTCTTCCCTTTCGGTTTTCTATCTCCAGCTCTTTGCACATGTCATTATAATACTTGACTTTGTCTTCTCGAGCTGCTCTTTGAAATCTTCTGTTCAGCTCTTTAACTTCATTTCTTTCTTTCGCTTTAGCTATTCGATGTTCAAGAGCAAGTTTCAGAGTCTCTTCTGACATCCATTTTGGTCTTTTCTTTCTTTCCTGTCTTTTTAATGACTTCTTGTTTTCTTCACGTATGATGTGCTTGATGTCATTCCATAACTCGTCTGGTCTTTGGTCATTAGTGTTCAACACATCAAATCTATTCTTGAGGTGGTCTCTAAATTCAGGTGGGATATGCTCAAGGTCGTACTTTGGCTCTCATGGACTTGTTCTAATTTTCTTAAGTTTCAACTTGAACTTGCATATGAGCAATTGATGGTCTGTTCCAGACTCGGCCCCTGACCTTGTTCTGACTGATGATATTGAGCTTTTCCATCATCTCTTTCCACAGATGTAGTCAGTTTGATTCTTGTGTATTCCATCTGGCAAGGTCCATGTGTGTCGCAGTCATCTAGTGCTGCTATAACAGAAATACCACAACTGGATGGCTTTAACAAAGAGAAATTTATTTCCTCACAGTAAAGTAGGTTAGAAGTCCAAATTCAGGGCGTCAGCTCCAGGGGAAGGCTTTCTCTGTCAGCCTTCTCATCAATCTTCCCTCAGACTAGGAGCTTCTCCACGCAGGGACCCCAGGCCCAAAGGACTCGCTCTGTTCTTGGCACTGCTTTCTTGGTGGTATGAGGTCCCCTGTCTCTCTGCTCGCTTCTCTCTTTTATATCTCAAGAGATTGCCTCAAGACACAGTCCAGTCTTGTAGACTGAGTCCTGCCTCACTAACACAACTGCCACCCATCTACCCTCATTAACATCATAGAGGCAGGATTTATATAGGAAAATCGCACAACACTGGGAATCATGGCCCAGCAAAATTGATACACACTTTTGGGGACATAATTCAATCCATGACAACGTGTATAGTCACCGTTTACGTTGGTAAAAAAAGGTATCTGCAATGAAGAAAAGTCGTTGGTCTTGCAAAATTCTATCATGCGATCTCCAGCATTGTTTCTACCACCAAGGCCGTATTTCCAACTACCAATCCTTCTCTGTCTCCAACTTTTGCAATCCAATCACCAGTAATTACCAATGCATCCTGATTGCATGCTTGGTCAATTTCAGACTGCAGAAGTTGGTAAAAATACTCAATTTCTTCATCTTTGGCCTTAGTGGTTAGTGCATAAATTTGAATAATAGCCACAATAACTGGTCTTCCTTGCAGCTGTATGGATATTATCCTATCATTGACAGCACTGTATTTCAGGATAGATCCTGAAATGTTCTTTTGGATGATGAATGCAATGCCATTCCTCTTCAGTTTCATTCCCAGCATAGAAGACCATATGATTGTCCAATTCAAAACGGCCAGTATCAGTCCATTTCAGCTTACTAATGCCTAGGATGTCGATGTTTATGCATTCCATTTCATTTCTGACCACTTCCAATTTTCCTAGATTCATACTTTGTGCTGATTATTAATGGATGTTTGTAGCTGTTTCTTCTCATTTTGAGTTGTGCCACATCAGCAAATGAAGGTCCCGAAAGCTTGATTCCATCCACATCATTAAGGTCGACTGTATTTTTAGGAAGCAGCTCTTCCCCAGTGGTATTCTGAGTGCCTTCCAACCTGAGGGGCTCATCTTCTGGCACTATATTAGACAATGTTCCGCTGTTTCATAAGGTTTTTTACCATTACAGAAGTAGAACGCTCGGTCTTTTTTCCTAGTCTGTCTTAGGCTGGAAGCTTAGTTGAAATCTGTCTACCATAGGTAACCCTACTGGTATTTGAATACTGGGGGCATAGCTTCCAGCATCATAGCAACATGCAAACCCCCCCAGTACAACAAACTGACAGACA
The DNA here is from genome assembly GCA_030035585.1 of Dugong dugon. Lineage (NCBI taxonomy): Eukaryota > Metazoa > Chordata > Mammalia > Sirenia > Dugongidae > Dugong > Dugong dugon. Next base: position 85,207,736 of record CM057460.1, on the reverse strand, counting down.
CATGGGGTAACATCATGATAAATGGAGAAAAGACTGATGTTGTCAAGGATTTCAATTTACATGGATCCACAATCAATACCCATGGAAGCAGCAGTCAAGAAATCAAAAGACGCATTGCATTAGGCAAATCTCCTGTAAAAGACATCTTTAAAGTGTTGAAAAGCAAAGAATGTCACCTTGAAGACTAAGGTGCGCCCGACCCAAGCCATGGTGTTTTCAATCACCTCATGTGCATGCAAAAGCTGGATGATGAATAAGGAAAACCAAAGAAGAACTGACGCCTTTGAATTGTGGTGTTGCTGAAGAATATTGAACATACCATGGACTGCCAAAAGAATGAACAAATTTGTCTTGGAAGAAGTACAACCAGAATGCTCCTTAGAAGCAAGGATTGCGAGACTATGTCTTACATACTTCAGACATGTTATTAGAAGGGATCAGTCCCTGGAGAAGGACAAAATGCTTGGTAAAGTAGAGGGCCAGCAAAAAAGAGGATGACCCTCAACGAGATGGACTGACACAGTGGCTGCAACAATGAGCTCAAGCATAACAATGATTGTGAGGATGGCACAGGACCAGGCAGTATTTTGTTGTGTTGTACATAGGGTTGTTATGAGTCGGAACCAACTCTATGGCACCTAACAACAACAAAGCAGAAAACAAGATGGGTTATAGGAAGATATATTACTGCAAACACTAACAGAGACGAGACGGAAGAAAGAAAATTCATTTTTAGGAATAGCCATTTCCCAACCATTAGTATACAAAATCTAAAAGAAGAGCACAGGCTTCAGAATTACATAAAGTAGTAGATCCATGCCACAGAGGAGCGAAAGGCTGAGAACTGCTGCCTTGGTAGCCATCAGCCCTCCCTGCCTTCATCCCTGGATATGGCCTGTAGACAAGCTACTCCATTAGGTCAAGTCCACATGCCCACTGTCGGGGAGCAGCAGCACATGCTGGGCCAATTCCCCGTCCAGTTACCTTCTATAGATGTTACTGCCACAGGCCAGGCAGGCCTAAGGGTCAGGGGAAAGCCCTCTAAGGTCAAGGTCTCAAGCATGCCAGGTGATAACACCCCTGGCATGGACGTCCCTTCAGAGTGGACCAGCTGAAGCCTCCTCAAAGCCAGCACCCATCAGAGAGCACGTAAGGGGATTACGAAGTGTAGGTCATGCTTTGATATACACTCTTGTGCCCACTCACTACATAGATCCTGCCTGGAGACCTTCAGGCTTGTATACCTCACTTGTTAGTTGCCATTGAGTTGGCATGATAACCCCATGTACAAGAGAACAAAACACTGCCCAGGCCTGTGCCATCATCTTCATGGTCGTTGGTATGATTGAGTCCATTATTGCAGCCACTGTGTATTTTTAGTACCTTCCAATTTAGGGGGCTTATCTTCCAGCACTATATCAGACAGTATTCTGGGTTTTCACTGGCCAATTTCAGGAAGCAGATTATCAGGTCTTTTTTTAAAAAAATATTTTGTTGCATTTTAGGTGAAAATTTACATAGCAAATTAGGTTCTCATTTAACAATTTTTATACATCTTGTTCCATGACATTGGTTACATTTTTCACAATGTGTCAACATTCTCATTATTTCCATTCTTTTTGTTCTGTTTCCATTAATCTAGCTTCCCTGCCTCTCCTTAGCTTCTCATCTTTGTTTTAGGATAAATGTTGACCGTTTGGTCTCATACAGTTGATTGTTTAAAGAAGCACAGTATTCACAAGTGATTATGTTTATTTTTTAAGCCAATCTATTGCTTGGATGAAAAGTGGCCACCAGGAGTGGCTTCACTTCCAAGTGCAAAGGGTATCTTGGGGTGACAGTCTCTATTGATCCAGTAAGTCTGGCCTTTTTTTAGGAATTTGAGTTTTGTTCTACATTTTTCTCCCTTTCTGTTGAGGATCTTTTATTGTGTCCCTGGTCAGAATGGTTGGTGTGGTAGCTGGGCACGATCTAGTTCTAGTCTCAAGCTAGATGGGGTCGTGGTTCATGTGGGCTATAGTTCTGTGGACTAATTTCTTCTCTGAGTTTTTGGTTTCCTTCATTCCCTTTTGTTCCAGACAAGTAGAGATCAATAGTTATATCTTAGATGACTGCTTGCAAGTTTTTAAGACCCCAGAAGCTACTCACCAAACTAGGATGTAGAATATTCTTTACGGTATCTTTCAATGAAAAGAATTTCTGAATTTTAATGTATTCAAATTTCTCAAACATATTCTTTACAGCTAGTGCTTTTTGTATCTTGTTTGAGAAATCTTTGCCTTCCCCAATATTATAAAGATATTCTCTAGTAATATAATAATATATTCTATTAAAGCTATTGTTTTACCTGTCATATTTAGATATACAATCTGGAATTGATTTTTGAGACTAAGTGGAAGAGTCTAATTTCTTTTTTTCACATGGACGTCTTAGGACTATTGAGTGAAAAATCGTTTCTCCTTTCTCCACTGCTTTGCAGAGCCCATACCATTACCCATTGCCATTTAATCTATTCTGACTCATAGCGACCCTATAGGACAGAGTAGAACTGCCCCATAGGGTTTCCAAGGCTGTAATATTTAAGGAAGCAGACTGCCCCATCTTTCTCCTACAGAATAGCTAGCGGGTTCAAACCATCAACCTTTCAGTTAGCAGCTGAGTGCTTTAACCACTGCACCACCAGGGCTCCTTGCAGAGCTACTGCTATCATAAACTAAGGAACTATATATTCATGAGTGTGTTTCTGGCCTCTAAATTTTTTGTTCTAGTTTATATTCCTACACCAACATCACAAAATCTTAATTACTATAGTTTTACAAGAAGTCTAGATATTTGATAGATACCTTATTATTCTTCAGGAGTATCCTGACACTTTGTATCTCTGCAAACTTCAGAATTAGCTTGAAGTTTCAAAATAAATAAAACAACAATAACAAAAAAAAGACTGTTGAAATTTTGATTGAGAGGGAACTGAATCTATGAATCAATTTTGGGAGAATTGCCAACTTTTTATAATATGGACTCTTCCATGAATACGGTATCTCTCTCTATTTATTTAGGTCTTCTCTAACAGTTCTCAATAAAGTGTTATTGTTTTCTCCACTGAATTTTTGCTAACTACTCACTAATCCCATTTCCTCTGATTTCCAGGCTAGGACTATATTTCCTAGCTTTCCTTATTAGGTGCGACGATATGACTGAGTTCTGGCCAATAAAAAGCAGACAAAAATAATGTACACCATTTCCAAGCCTAGTTCATAACACTTCCCATAGAGGTGCTTCTGTGCATGGCCATGGAAGCCACATACTGAAGACAGTGTTGTTACAATACTCAAGGAACCTAGGTCTCTGAATCATTTGGAGGTCAACAGCCTGATGACTACGAACAACCGTCTAGGACTTTACATAAGCAAGATATAAACTTCTGCTGTGTTAAGCTATTGAATTTTGTGGGTTTAGTTGTCACAGTACTTAGTGTTATCATAATACATACAGAAATGTGTACCATAAATGACGTTCTGCTTTAAAAAACCATAAAGTATGTGACATTGGCTTAGCAAACTGGTGACGTGGAAACTGATCATCAGAAGCTAAAAAGCAGTTGGCCCATGTTATGAAGTAGTGGAACGTTAGGTCACTACCTTGGAGGGCAGACCGTGTGCCTAATGAGCCTGTAGCTTTAAGGGAAATAGTTGGAAAGAGTCAAAGTAATAACCTTGTTACTTTTTAATTTCTGTTTTAGCAAGTATTATGAGAAAGCGAAGAGTTCAAGAAAGAATTAGTTGGACTGCAAGAAGAAATCAAAGGGAATAGAGAAAGTTCAGAAATTTGGGTCCTTGAAGGGCCAAAAGAGTCATTTGCTTTTTATTTGATTACAAAATTTGTGCAGAGATGTAATGGATTATAACATTTCATATTCTATCTCATGTAGTTCTTCATTTTTTAGTGTACAATATGGTAAGTTTTGAGACCACCACCAGAATCAAGATAACACACATATCTATCACCCCTGCAAGTTTCCTCAAGCCCCTTTGTAATCTCTGTTCCACCTCTGCCAAGCAACCGCTTATTTTCTATCACCACTAAAGATTAGTTTGCATTTTCTAGACTCTTAAATTAATAGAATGATACAGTATATACTTTAAAAATGTGGATTGAGGCCAACTGCATTTAGATTTCTAAATTTATAATTCTACAACTTGTATGGAAAAGCAGATGCTCAAGAGCAACCAATATATCCTTAAATAAAAAAACTAGGAAACCTGCCATGGCAGGTATAAAGACCTATTATAAAGCTATATTACATTAAGATCTTGTGGTACTAGCAAGGGATAAGCCAATGGAACAGAACAAAAAGCCCAGAAATGTAATTATATGGATATATTAAACAATAAAGTGTTATTGTTTTCTCCATTGAAGTCTTGCACATTGTGGCAGTGATGGCTAGCTAATCGCTAGTCCCATTTTCCCTGCTTCCCAGGCTAGGACTATCACTGAGGTAGTATTGTCTATTAATGTAGAAAGGATTGACTATTCATTTAATGGTCCTGGGAAAACTGGTTATTCATGCAGAAAATAATTAATTTGGATATTCACATTATACACAAAAATCAATTCCAAATAGATTAAAGACTTAAATATGAAAGGCAAACTTTAAAACTTCAGAGGAAAATATTTTTGTACTCTTAAGACAGAAAAAGATTTTTTAAAACATGACACAAAACACTCAGACTACGGGAAAGAATCAGCAAATCCAACTTCATTAAAATTAAAAACTTCTCTTCGTCAAAAGACAAACCATTACGGGGAAATACCACACACTGAAAAAAATAAATGTATGATACATATAACCAGTGAAGGTTGTATCCAGAAAATATAAAGATATTTACAAATCTAAGAAAAGACAAAAAAACCCAATAGAGAAATGGGAAACTACATAGATACTTCAGAGAGGAACAAACATGAATGGCTAGTAGCCAATTAAGTGTATGAGAAGATCTTCATACAAATTCAAATTAAGACCAATAAGAAACCATCTTACATCCACTAGTACACTAAGCCTTAGGAGGTGCACTGCTGGTGGATGTATTAAATGGTACACTAACTTTAGAAAATAATTTGTAAAGTTCAAGATGTGAAAATCTTAAAAATCAACAATTCCATTCCCATATGTATATACCAGATAAATTCATGCATATTTTCATAGCATCATTATTTCTAATAGCAAAACATTGGAAACAAACCAAAAGTCTTTGGGCAGAAAAACTGAAATAAACTGAGGTATAGTCAACAACAAGATTATCACATAGCAGTGAAAATGAATGAACTAAGCTATAGCCAGAAACACGAATGGATCTTAGAAACAACGCTGAAGACAAAAAGTGGGTCAGAGAAAGAAGACTGTGCAGAATATCATATTTTTCGATATCTCAAAAATAAGCAAAATTAACTATATGTTATTTAGGAATCCATACATGGAAAAACTAAAAGAAAACCTATAAATATTACAAAACTAAGATAGTCATTACTCGGGGGTGGGGACAGTAGAACTGGGACAGGACTACAGAGGTACATACATATAAATTCAACACTACTATTGCTCTATTTCACACATGAAGTACTATATAGATGTGCATGGTGTGTGTATGTTATGTATATTCTTTACATACAAATTCATATTAAAGGGTGAAAATAATCTGAATCATAACAGTCACTGCCTGTACTATGTCTCAACATCTTTTGAGAGATAACTATTTATGAAAAATAAAGCCTAGCTTTTCAAAATCAGGGTCACCTTTACTGTAAAGAATAGCCTAAGTACTTTATTTAAATAGTGTTTTTCTATGGGCTACCTGCATGTGAAAAACCATAGATAAAAATAAATTATTACTGTAAAACCAATATGTCTTGGTTTGAAAAATCTAACTTTATATACTTGAGAAATGTATGGTTTCTGCTTGATGGAAAAAAAATGCTCTAAAATTTCTTAAAATAACTTGGCAATACTGAACAGTCTAGAAATGCCCAGTTAGAAGCTGATAGTTTTCATCATGCCGACTATATTCTAGGTTAATTCAGTTTTTACAAGACCCATTTTGGATTATGTTTAAAAGGCTTATTGCTGGATGGGGTCTCTTGGGTTTATCAGGTGTCTCTGTGAGTTGAAAGTCCCATCAGGACTGAACAGGACCATTCAAAAATCATTGTGACATCATTAAAAATAACTTTAAATGTATTCAAATGAGATTCAGCCTGGGGTGAATTTTCTCACAACTATGGCTATAGTATACAGCCAGAAAACAGAGTACTTTCATACATGATTATATGGATACTAGGCCTCCAAGGAGCCCTAGTGGTGCAGCAGTTAAGAGCTCAGGCTGCTAACCATCAGGTTGGCAGTTCGAATCCATCAACTGCTCCTTGGAAACCCTATGGGGCAGTTCTAGACAGCCCCCTCCTCCTCACATTTGTGAGGAGAACCCGGGCACCCATGTCAGACACTAGGGGAACACACTCCTCCTCCCTGCCCCGCCCACCCTCCTGGTGACCAGCAGTGAGCCCCCCTGTGCCTAATGATTCATGGTGCACACTTCCACACCACTGGACCTGCAACCGGAGGCTGGCACCCACCCCCAACCATCCCCACACAGGCACACCAGCCTGGAGATCTGCAGCATGTGCTTTCACACCGTCAGACCTGCAACCAGAGGCTCATGCATGCGCCAACCACCCAAGGCACTTCGCCCACCAGTAACATGATTTCACGTGCCACCCATCTGGTGACCGGAGACCCCGTGCACTCTTGCTTCAACCACCTGGCAACTGTCACTGTACACCTAAAGCATCCAACCCAGTGATCAGAGAAAACTCCCTGCACACACACCCCAGTGACTGGCCAGACAGATGCATCACCTCAAAAGCAACACCAGACACATCCTGATAGGTGCCATCTACATCTCAGCTAAACCACGAGCAGGAGATTCTAGCGTTCTCAGCCAACGTCCAGCTGGCTGCAGTGTCACACATCCCACACCCAAACTGTTCTTGCAGACCATCTACACTTGCACTGAAGCCCCTTGATACCCCACCACCTACTCAGATGCCAATTTGTGAGCACATAGCAGGCCCAACCCATCCATTTGGGTAGCACTACCTTGCAGTGGATACAGAGGCATCTTGCCCTGACCTTCAGAGAACACAGTAACTGCTAATGCACCAACAACCTGGAAGGACCCCACAGTCCCAAAAGGGCTGTGGAGGGACCCTGACCCCCAAAAACTTGTCACCCAGTATCAGGGAAATAACTTGCTTTCACACATCCACTCAATCCAGTAAGGGAAGACATACAAACCTAACCACAGAGGACCTGCATGTGGGTGTGACCCACCACATCCACTAGTGAGAGGAAATCACACCTAGCCAACAGACACCACCAAAGTCACATACACGAGAACCACAAAACAACAACAATTAAGATACTACAAAGGAAGAAAGACATTCCAAAGAGAAAGAGAAGAAACAAAGCTGTAAACACACCAAAACAAAACAAAACAAAAATCAGCACAAAACAAGCATACATATAATCAATCAATCAATTAACACCATATGCCTCAAAGATAGCAGACAATAACAAATCATATGAGGAATCAGAATAAGATGGCTCAAACAAGTCAGCAAAATAAAGGGACAGAATACCTTCCTGAGGAAGAAATAGTAACAGATCTACCTGATAAGGAATTCAAAAGACTTACATATAGGATCCTCAAAGAGATCAAGGAAAACACAGACAAAACCCTAGAAGATTCAGGAAAACAATACAAGAAAAAAAAAAATGACAAAGTAAACAGACAATTAGAAACCATACAAAAACAACAGCTAGAAATCCAGAACATCAACAATAAAATATCAGAAATAGATAACTCATGGAAGAACATAGAAGTAGAATTGAAGCAATGGAAAAAAGACTCAGCAATATAGAGGACAAATCCTTTGATACTAATTTATTTGAGGAAAAATCAGACAAAAGAATGAAAAAAAATTAAGAAAGCCTAAGCATTATGTGGAACACATCAAGAGGAATAATTTACATGTAATTGGAATTCCAGAAGAGGAGGAGTTAAAAAAAGGCACAGAGAGAATTTCTGAAGATTTCTACACAGAAAACTTCCCAAATATCATCAAAGACAAAAAGGTTTCCATTTAAGAAGATCAATGAACCCCATACAGGATAGACACCAAAAGAAAGTTACCAAGACATATCATAATCAAACTTTCCAAAACCAAAGGCAAAGAAGGAATTCTGAGAGCAGCTTGTGAAACACAAAATATCATCAACAAAGGGGCACCAATAAGATTAAGCACTGATTTCTCAGGAGAAACTATGCAGGCAAGAAGGCAATGGGATGACATATATAAAACACTGAAGAAAAAGAATTGCCAACCAAGAAGCATATATCCAGCAGAACTGTCTTCCAAATATGATGGCAAAACTAGGAGATTCCCATACAAACAGAAATTAGGGGAATTCGTAAAAACCAGACCACAAGAAATATTAAAAGGAGTCCTTTGGACAGAGAACCAATGACACTAAACAACAACATGAGATTAAGACACACGACATTATCACTCAGATACCAACAATGATAAAGGATTGTCAGAAGTAAAATAAAGCAAGAAAACTGAAACGAGGGAACCAGAGATATCAATCTGTAAATGATGACAATTTCAAAACAAAAACGGGGAAAAATGGTGAAATTATAGAATTTTCATATGCAGAGGACAGGAAAATTTCAGAGTAACCACAGAGAAAATTAATAAATCTACTCACCAAAATAAAGAAGAAAATAAAAAAGATTCAGCAAACACAAAACCAACAACAAAGGAAACGAAAGGAAAAAATGAACAGAAAATCCAGAAACAAAATGAACTCAGCACAGAAAATTAAGCAGAACAAAGAAACTGTTAACACCAAAAAAAAGTATAACAAAATGACAGCAGTAAATTCATACCTATCGATAATCACGCTGAATGTGAATGGTTTAAATGCACCAGTCAAGAGACAGAGAGTGTCAGAATAGATTTAAAAAAAAAAAAAGATACATAAATAGGTTGCCTACAGGAGATGCACCTTAGATACAAAGACATAAATAGGTTTAAAATCAGAGAGAAAAAAATACATCAAGTAAACAGTAACCAAAAGGCAGCAGGAGGGACAATAATAATCTCTGAAAAAACAGACTATAAGTCAAAATTCATTGTAAGAGACAAGGAAGGGCATTATATAATGATTAAAGGGTCACTCCACCAAGAGGACATAACCATAATAAATAATTATGCACCAACGACAGAACTACAAAATACATAAAACAAACACTAACATAATTGAAAAAAAAAATGGACAGTTCTAAATAATAATAGGAGACTTTAACACACCACTTTCAATGATGGACAACTAGAAATAAACTCAACAAAGATGTGGAAGATCTAAATAACACAATCAACCAACTTGACCTCACAGACATATACAAAACACAGCACCCAACAGCAGCAGAGTACACATTCTTCTCCAACACACATGGATCATTCTCCAGAAAAGACCGTATTTTAGGCCATAAAGCAAGCCTCAATAAATTCAACAACATGAAAATAATATAAAGCATCATCTCTGATCATAACTCTATAAAACTACACATCAATAACAGAACAAGGAAAAAACTGAGGAGGTGGGGCCAAGATGGCGGAGTAGTCAGACATTTCCTGTGGACTCTCTTACAACAAAGACCTGAAAAAACAAGTGAATCAATTATATATGACAATCAAGGAGCCCTGAACATCAAAGGCAAAGTTGAGGAACCAGACTGAGTGGAAGGGGGAGGGAGAGACGGTTCAGAAACAGCGAGGAGTTGCCAGACCTGACCCGGTGAGAGCCTGAGCCCTTCCGGCCTGATCAGCTCATGGGTGAGCGGTGAGGCAGGCAAGCAGCAGTGCTCGGGAGGACTTTTGAGCACTGGCAGAGACCCAGAGGCAGAGAATCTACTTGGCTACCCAGAACCAGTAAGAAGCAGCTCTCAAACGGCAAAAGGTAAGTACTTGTGTCCAGCCTACCTTGCAGATCAAAAACACCCCCCTTAGGGAAAAATCTCTCTCCCATTTACCTCCCTGCTCCCTGCTCTGCACTGGGTCCCTGACTGGCTTCAGCAATTGCTGACTCCTCTGGGCTGGAAATAGGATCTGTCACATGCCCTGAGCCATTCTTCCAGCCTTGGAGAGTGAACAAGTTAACAAACAGGGAAAAATAAACTGCCAGCTCCCCTAAGCCAGGAACTCAGAGTAGGCACAGCTCCTTTGCCAAGGCACAGGCATAAGGGATGCACAGACTCTGAGTGCTTTCTCCCTGCATAGACTTGTGCAGGCCCATTTCAACAGCACAGGCCCTCATCACTGCAGTACAACAGAGTATACATCTGAAGTCTAACTTCAACTATTTCAGCTGTGAAGTGGCAGGTTTGTGACATCTGACATTGCTCTGCCCATTAAGCAGGGTCTACACCTACCCATATCAGGGGCCTGAGGATCCACCTGCAATAGGGGCCCAAGAACAAGAGACGCTCCCCAGTCCTTACAGCCAACAACACTGGGTGCTCACAGTCCAGCCGCAAAACCCACCCACATACGTGCTCTAGGAAACAGGGACACGCCTTCCTCCTGGACACTAGGGGCAGCCATCAATGTCCTGCCTTGCTCAGAGTGTGTCCCCCTGCTGCAGACAGATGCCTGTGCCTACACCAAACACCCATGCCTGTCTAGGAATGTAAGTGAGAGCCTACACCCCATACTTGGTGGCTATCTACCTGGGCACATGAGCTGAATCCATACAGGAGGGGTGGGCAGACTCCTGAGCTCACATAACTAGTAACAGATCTAACCACCAGGTGACAGGACATTAGAGCTTCAAAGTTGCCAATAATCAACTAGCTCACATGAGCAGCCTATTTGGGTGTATCAAAACAAAACAAGAAGCTAAGCAAACATAAATTAAATAAATATAATAACTTATGGATGGCTCAGAGACAACAGTCAATATCAAATCACATAAAGAGGCAGTCCATGATGGCTTCAGTAAGCTCCCAAAATAAAGAATCTAGAAATTTTCCAGAGGAGTAAAATGTCTTGGAATTACTGGAGATAGAAAAGAAAAGATTAATATACAGAACTCTTCAAGGAATTAGGAAGGAAATTAATCAAAACGCAGAATACACAATAGAGGAAATCAAAAAGATTAGAGAAGAGCATAAGGAAAAATTTAACAGACTGCAAGAATACATAGACAGACAGCAATCAGAAATCCAGAAGATTAACAATGAAATATCAGAATTAGACAACTCAATAGAAAGTCACAGGAGCAGAACTGGGGCAATGGAAGTCAGAATTAGTGAGACTGAAGATAAAGCACTTGACACTAACTTATTTGAGGAAAAATCAGATAAAAGGATTTTAAAAAAATGAAGAAACCCTAAGAATTATGTGGGATTCTAACAAGAGGAATAACCTATGAGTGACTGGAGTACCAGAACAGGGAGAGATAACAGAAAATACAGAGAGAATTGTTGAAGATTTGTTGGCAGAAAGCTTCCCTGATATTGTGAAAGATGACAAGATACCTATCCAAGATGCTCATCAAACCCCACATAAGGTAGATCCCAAAAGAAAGTCACCAAGACATATTATAATCAAATGTGCGAAAACCAAAGACAGAGAGAATTTTAAGAGCAGCTAGGGATAAATGAAAAGTCATCTACAAAGGAGAGTCAATAAGAATAAGCTTGGACTACTCAGCAGAAATCATGCAGGCAAGAAGGCAATGGGATGACATATATAAAATCTTGAAAGAAAAAAACTGTCAGCCAAGAATTATATATCCAGCAAAACTGTCTCTCAAATATGATGGTGAAATTAGGGCATTTCCAGATCAACAGAAGTTTAGGGAATTTGCAAAAACCAAACCAAAATTACAAGAAATACTAAAGGGAGCCCTCTGGTTTGAAAATCAATAACATCAGGTACCAACCCAATACTAGAACACAGGACAGAGCTACCATATATCAATCCAGACAGGGAAGTCACAAAAATCAATCAAAACTAAAACACTGAAAATAGGGAAACAGATTGCGATATGTAAAAGATGACAACTTTAAAACAAAAAAGAAGGACTTAAAAAATATAAACACATATTTTTCATATGGAAAGGAAGTCAAGGTGATATAAAGAAAAGAAAGACTGGTATAAACCTAGAAAAATAGGGGTAAATATTAAGGTAAACCACAAAGGAAACTAACAATCCCACAAGTCAAACTAAAAAACTAGGAAAATATAAAGACTCAGCAAACACAAAATCAACAACAATGAAAAAGATGAAAAGAAAATACATAAAGAAAAACAACTCAACACAGAAAATTAACTGGAACAAAGAAACTGTAAACAACACGTACAAAAAAGACATCAAAATGACAGCACTAAACTCAAACCCATCAATAATTCTGCTGAATGAAAATGCACTAAATGCACCAATAAAGAGACAAGAGAGTGGCAGACTGGATAAAAAAACATGATCCATCTATATGCTGCTGACAAGAGACACATCTTAGACTTAAAGACACAAACTAAAACTCAAAGGGTGGAAAAAAACATACCAAGTAAACAAAACTCAAAAAAAAAAGCAGGAGTGGCAATATTAATCTCTGACAAAACAGACTTTAAAATAAAGTCCACCACAAAGGATAAGAAGGGCACTATATAACGATTAAAGAATCAATACACCAGGAGGACATAATAAATATTTATGCATCCAACGACAGGGCTCCAAAATATATAAAACAAACTCTATCAGCATTGAAAAGAGAGACAGACAGCTCCAAAATAGTAGTAGAAGACTTCAACACACCACTTTCAGTGAAGGACAGAACATCCAGAAAGAAGATCAACAAAGACGTGGAAGATCTAAATGCTACAATCAACCAACTTGATCTCATAGACATATACCAAACACTCCACCCAACAGCAGCCAAGTATACTTTCCTTTCCAATGCACATGGAACATTCTCCAGAGCAGACCACATATTAGGCCATGAAGCAAGCTTAAACAAAAGCCAAAGCATCGAAATATTACAAAGCATCTTTTCTGACCATAAAGCCATAAAAGTAGAAATCAGCAACCAAAAAAGCAAGGAAAAAAAATCAAACACATGGAAACTGAATGCCACCTTACTCAAAAACTACTCGGTTAAAGAAGAAATTAAGGATGGAATAAAGAAATTCATAGAATAAAACGTGAATGGAAACACATACTACCAGAACCTTTGGGACACAGCAAAAGCAGTGCTCAGAGGTCAGTTTATAGCAATAAATGCACACATCCAAAAAAGAAGAAAGGCCCATAATCAAAACATTAACCCTACAACTGGAACAAACAGAAAGAGAGCAGCAAAAGAAGACCTCAGGCGCCAGAAGAAAGGAAATCATAAGAACTAGAGCAGAATTAAATGAAATAGAGAAGAGAAAAACAACCGAAAGAGTTAACAAGACCAAAAGCTGTTTCTTTGAAAATAAAATTGATAAACCACTTGCCAAACTGGCAAAAGAAAATAAGGAGAGGAAGCAAATAACCCATATAAGAAATGAGATGGGTGATATCACAACAAACCCAAATGAAATTAAAAGATTCATGGCAGAATACTACGAAAAATCGTACTCTAACAAATTTGAAAACCTAGAGGAAATGGACAAATTTCTAGAAACTCGCTACCTACCTAAACTAACACAAACAGAGGTAGAACAACTAAATAAACCCATAACAAAGGAAGAGGTTGATAAGGTAATTAAAAAACTCCCAACAGAAAAAAGCCCTGGCCTGGACGGTGTCACTGGAGAATTCTACCAAACTTTCAAAGAAGAGTTAACACCACTACTACTAAAGGTATTTCAGAGCATAGAGAAAGATGGAATACTCCCAAACTCATTCTATGAATCCAGCATAACCTTGATACCAAAACCAGGTAAAGACACCATAAAAGAAGATAATTACAGACCAATATCCCTCATGAACATTGATGCAGAAATCCTCAATAAAATTCTAGCCAACAGAATTCAGCAACGTATGAAAAAAAAAAAAAAATTCACCATCTTCAAGTAGGATTCATACCAGGTATGCAGGGATGGTTACACATTAGAATAACAATCATGTAATCCATCACATAAATAAAACATGAGACAAGAACCACATGATCTTATCAATCGATGCAGAAAAGGCATTTGACAAAGTCCAACACCCATTCATGATAAAAACTCTCCACAAAATAGGAATAAAAGTGAAATTCCTCAATATAATTAAAAGCATTTAAACAAAGCCAACAGCCAACATCATCCTAAATGGAGAGACTTTGAAAGCATTCCCCCTGAGAACGGGAACCAGACAAGGATGCCGTTTATTACCACTCTTATTCAACACTGTGCTGGAGGTCCTAGCCAGAGCAATTAGGCTAGAAAAAGAAATAAAAGGCATCCAGTTTGGTAAGGAAGAAGCAAAAGTATGCCTGTTTGCAGATGATATGATCTCATACACAGAAAACCCCAAAGAATCCACAAGAAAACTACTGGAACTATAGAAGATACAAAATAAACATATAAAAATGAGTTGGATTCCTTTACACCAACAAAGAGAACCTCAAAGGGGAAACCAGCAAATCAATGCCATTTACAAAAGCCCCCAAGAAGATACAATACTTAGGAATAAATTAATCAGAGATGTAAAAGACCTATACGATGAAAGCTACAAGACACTACTGCAAGAAACCAAAAGAGAACTGCATAAGTGGAAAACATACCTTGCTCAAATGTCAATTCTACCCAAAGTGATCTACAGATACAATGCAATCCCAATCCAAATTCCAACAGCATTTTTTAATGAGATGGAGAAACAAATCACCAACTTCACCTGGAAAGGGAAGAGGTCCCATATAAGTAAAGCATTACTCATGAAAAAGAACAAAGTGGGAGGCTTCACACTACCTGATTTTAGAAACCATTATACCACCACAGTAGTCAAAATAGCCTGTTACTGGTACTACAACAGAAACATAGACCAGTGGAACAGAATTCAGAATCCAGACATAAATTCATCCACCTATGAGCAGCTGATATTTGACAAAGGCCCAAAGTCTGTTAACAGGGGAAAAGACAGTCTCTTTAACAAACGGTGCTGGCATAACTGGATATCCACTGGCAAAAAACTGAAACAAGACCCATATCTCACACCATGCACAAAATCTGACTCAAAATGGAACAAAGACTTAAATATAAAACTGAAAATGATAAAGATCATGGAAGAAAAAATAGGAACAACACTAGGAGCCCTAATACATGGCATAAACACAATACAGACCATAAGTAACCATGCACAAGCACCAGAAGAGAGACTAGATAAATGGGAGCTCCTAAAAATCAAACACTTATACTCATCAAAAGACTTCACCAAAAGAGTCAAAAGGCAACCTACAGATGGAAAAAATTTTTGGCTATGACAAATCCAATCAACGTCTAACCTCTAAAATCTACAAGGTACTGCCTCAACAACAAAAACACAAATAACTCAATTAAAAAATGGGCAAAGGATATGAACAGGCACTTCGCCAAAGAAGATATTCAGGCGGCTAACAGACACATGAAGAAATGCTCACGATCATTAGCCATTAGAGAAACACAGATCACAACTGCAATGAGATATCATCTCATGCCAACAAAGCTAGCATTAAACCAAAAAACACAAAATAATAAATGCTGGAGAGGTTGTGGAGAGACTGAAACACTTATACACTGTTGGTGGGAACGTAAAATGGTACAACCACTTTGGAAATCGATTTGGCACTTCCTTAAAAAGCTAGAAATAGAAGTACCACACGATCCAGCTATCCCACTACTTGGAATATATCCTGGAGAAATAAGAGCTGTCACACGAATAGATATATGCACATCCATGTTCAATGCAGCACTGTTCACAATAGCAAAAAGATGGAAACAACCTAGGTGCCCATCAACAGACAAATGGATAAACAAATCATGGTATATCCACACAATGGAATACTACGCAACAATAAAGAACAACGATGAAGCAGTGAAACATTACATGGAGGAAGCTGGAGGTCATTATGCTGAGTGAATTTAGTCAGTCACAAAAGGACAAATACTGTACAGGATCACTATTATAAGAACTCAAGAAAAGGTTTAAACACAGAAGAAAACATTCTTTGATAGTTGCGATGGTAAGAAGGGAGGGTGAGGGTTATTTACTAACTAGATAGTAGATGAGAATTATCTTAGGTGAAGGGAAGGAGAGCACACACTACGGGAAAGTCAGCACAATGGAACTAAACCAAAGCTAAGACGTTTCCTGAATACAACCACTTTGAGGGACAGAGGAGCAGGAGTTGGGGTCTGGGGACAATGCTTTCAGGGGACATCTAGGTCAACTGGCATAACAAAGCTCATTAAGAAAATGTTCTGCATCCTATTTTGGTCAGTGGCGTCTGGGGTCTTAAAAGCTTGCGAGTGGCCATCTAAGATGCATCAATTGGTCCCAACCACTTGGAGTATAGGAGAATGAAGAACACCAAAGACACAAGGAAAGCATTAGCCCAAGAGACAGAATCGGCCACATAAACCAGAGACTTCATCAGCCTGAGACCAGAAGAACTAGATGGTGCCCGGCTTACCACCAATGACTGCTCTGACAGGGAACTCAACAGAGAGTCCCTGAAGAAGCAGGAGAAAGGTGAGGTGCAGAACTGAAATTCTAGTAAGAAGACCAGACTTAATGGTCTGAGACTAGAGGAACCCCTGAAAGCATGGCTCCCGGATTCTCTATCAGCCCAGAAATAAAACAATTTCCAAGGCCACCTCTTCAGACAGGGATTGGACTGGACTGTGGGACATAAAGTGATACTCATAAGGAGTGTGCCTCTTAGCTCAAACAGATACAAGAGACTAAACAGGCAGCTTCTGTCTGGAGGTGAGATGGGAAGGCAGAGAGGGTTAGGAGCTGGTTGAATGGACATGGGGAATCAGGGGTGGAAAGGAGGAGTCTGCTGTCATAGAATGGGGAGAGCAATTGGGGTCACATAGCAATGTGTGTGTAAATTTTTGTATGAGAGACTAACTTGAAATGTAAACTTCATTTAAACTACAACAATTTTAAAAAAAAAAAGAAAGAACAAGGAAAAAATTAAATACATAGAAATTGAATAACACCTTACTTAAAAACTACCGGGTAGCAGAAGAAATAAAAAATAAAATTAAAAAAAAAAACCCTAGAATCAAGTGAGAATGAAAACACAACATACCAAAACTTTTGGAATACAGTAAAAGTTGTGTTCAGAAGAAGAATTTATAGTCATAAATGCACACATCAAAAAAGAAGGGGCCAAAATCAACAGATCAATCCTACAACTCAAACAAATAGAAAAGGAGCTGCAAAAGAAACTCAGTCATCAGAAGAAGGAAAATAATAAAGACCAGAGGAGAAGTAAATGAAATAGAACACACACACAAAAAAAAACAACAGAAAGAATCAGTAAGACTAGAAGTTGGTTCTTTTAGAGGATCAATAAAAATGACAAACCACTGGCCAAGCTGATAAAGGAAAAAAATGAGATGATGCAAATAACCAAAAGAACAAGTGAGATGGGTGACATTACAACTGAGACAAAAATATCATAACAGAATATTATGAAAAAATTATATTCCAACAAACGTGAAAACCTAGAAGAAACGGACAGATTTCTAGAAACATACTACCTACCTAAACACAAATAGAGGTAGAAAATTGAACAGACCCATAACAAAAGAAGAAATTGAAGAGGTCGTTTAAAAAAAAAAAAAAAAAAACAACAACTTCCAATCAGAAAAAGCCCTAGCCCAGATGGCTTCACTGAATTCTACCAAACAGAGAAAAGCTGATACCAATTCTACTCAAACTATTCCAGAACATAAAAAAGGAAGGAATACTCCCTAATTCATTCTATGAAGTCAGTATAACTCCGATACCAAAATCAGGCAAAGACACCACTAAAAAAGAAAATTGCAGACCAACAGCCCTCAGGAATATAGACGCAAAAATTCTCAACAAAATTCTGGCCCACAGAATTCAACAGCATATCAAAAAAATAACACATCATGATCAAGTGGACTTCATACCAGGGATGCAAGGATGCTTCGACATTAGAAAATCAATTAGCATAATTTACCACATAAATAAATCAAAAGAAAAGAATCACAAGATCATCTCAACAGATGAAGAAAACAGCATTTGATAAAACCTAACATCTTATCCTGATAAAAACTCTCAGCAAAATAGGAATAGAAGGGAAATTCCTCAACATAATTAGGGGCACATATGCGAAACCAACAGCCAATATTAGTCTCACTGGAGAAAGACTGAGAGCATTTCCCTGGAGAAGGGGAACAAGACAACGATGCCCTTTATCACTGCTCTTATTCAATATTGTACTAGAAGTCCTAGTTAGAGCAATAAGGCAAGAAAGGGAAATAAAGGAAATATAAATTGGAAAGGAAGAAGTAAAACTATACTTATTCGCAGATGACATGATCTTGTACACAGAAAATCCCAGATACTCCACAAGAAAATTACTAGAACTAATAGAAGGATTCAGCAAAGTGGCAGGGTACAAGATCAACACACAAAAATCAGTTGGATTCCTCTACACTAACAAGGAGGATTCTGAAAAGGAAATCAAAGAAACAATAACATTTACAATAGCCCCCAAAGGATAAAATACCTAGGAATAAACCTGATCAGGGATGTAAAAGACTTATGCAAGGAAAACAATAAAACACTACTGCAAGAAACTAAAAGAGACCTACATAAATGGAAAAACATTCCATGGTCATGGATGGAAGACTTAACATTGTGAAAATGTCAATACTACCAAAAGCAATCTATAGATATAATGCAATCCTGATTCAAATCCCAACAACATTCTTTAATAAAATGGAAAAACTGATCTCCACCTTTAAATGAAAAGGAAGGAGGCCCCAAAGAGCTGAAGCAATATTTAAGAAGAATAAAGTAGGAGGTCTCACACTTCCCGATCTCGAAACTTACCATACAGCCATAGTAATCAAACAGGCTGGTACTGGTTCAATAACAGACATATAGACCAATGGAACAGAATTGAGAACCTAGAAGTAAATTTATCCATCTATGGGCAGCTGATCTTCGACAAAGGGTCAAAGTCCATTTAATGGGGAAGAAACAGTCTCTTTAACAAATGGTGCTGGCAAAACTGGATATCCGTGTGCTGAAAAATGAAACCGGATCCATATCTCATACCATGCACAAAAACTAACTCAAAATGGATCAAAGACCTAAATGCTAAAGCTAAAACTATAAAGTTACTGGAAGATACCATAGGGTCAAAACTAGGAGACCCAATTTTTGGCATAAATAGCCTATCAAACAAAACTAAAAATGCACTAATGACAGAAGATAAATTAGATAACTGGGACCTCCTATGCTCATCAAAAGACTTTACCAAAAGAATAAAAAAGAGAATCTAAACACTGGGAAAAAAATCTTTGGCAGTGATATATCTAATAATTTCTAAAATATATAGAAAACTTGAACAACTTAACAAGACAAACAATCCAATCAAAAAATGGGCAAAGGACATGAACAGACACTTCCCCAAAGAGGACATTCAGACAGCCAACAAATACATGAAAAGATGCTCACAATCATTAGCCATTAGAGAGATGCAAATCAAAAGTAAAATGAGATACTATCACAAACTTGCAAGAATGGTAATAATCAAAAAACCAGAAAACAAGAAATGCTGGCGAGGTTGTGGAGGATTGTTACTCTTATACATTGCTAGTGTAAAATGGTACAACCACTATGGAAAACAGTATGGCGCTTCCTCAAAGAGCTAGAAATAGAAATACTTTATGATCCAGCAATCCCATTCCTAGGTATATATACTAGAGTTGTAAGAGCAGTGACACAAAGAGACATATGCACACCTACGTTCATTGCAGCATTATTCACAATAGCAAAAAGATGGAAACAACCTAAGTGCCCATCAATGGATGAATGGATAAACAAACTGTGTACATACACACAATGGAATACTATGCAACTATAAAGAATAACGAGAAGTATGCAAAATATCTTTCAACACGGATGAATCTAGAGGACATTATGCTGAATGAAATAAGTCAATAACAAAAAGATAAATACTGTATGGTCCTACTATTACAAAAAATCAAGAATACATATACACACAGAAAGCAAAGTTCTTTGATGGTCACCAGGGATGGCAAGGAGAGGGAGGAGGAAATCGCTTTCTAGATAGTAGGCACTCGTTGCTTTTGGTGATGGGAAAGACAAGACCAAATATGGGTGAAGTCAGCACAACTTGACCAACGTAAATAAAGACACTAAGAAGTACGACAAAAACGGACAATTTAAGTAAATGCTATACATCATATACAATTTTTGCAACAACAGTAAAAACAGTAAAAAAAAAATGAGTGCAGTTACATGGGTAGATATGGATGCATATGTGTATAGGATGGCATACATTAGTAAATGCATCTTCATGTATAGGTGTATTTGTAGACATATGGATATACATGTTTGTATGTGCTACATATACAGCCACATATATAAAAAACCACTTAGGTGACACAGTTATGGAGCCTTCCTAGGCTTATCTAAACAATCAGCAGGACTAGTTTACTGGGTTAGAAGGATTGGCACCATAGTCTCAGGGGACAACTTAGTCAACTGGCATAAGATAATTCATAAAATAATTCTACATCGTAGACAGGTGAGCAGCATCTGGGGTCTTAAAAGCTTGGGAGCAGCCATCTAAGATACAAACTATCAGTCTCTACTCATATGGAACAAAAGAGAATGAAAGAAATCAAAGGCTCAAAGAAGAAACTAGTCCACAGGACTAATAGCCTACACGAACCACAGCATTTTCTAACCTGAGACCAGAAGATCTAGATGGTGCCTCACTACCACTACTGACTGTTCTGACCAGGGACACAATAGAAGTTCCTGGATAGAATGGGAGAAAAATGTGCAACAAAACTCAAATTCTTAAAAAAAGGACACATCTACTGGAATGATAAAGACTAGAGGAATCCCCAAGACTATTGCCCGAAAATAACTTTTGAACTTGGACTTGAATCTATTTCTGTAGGTCACCTTCCAGCCAAATAACAGATTGGCTTATAAAATAAGTAATGTGCTCCCTTAAACAATCAACTATATGAGACTAAATGGTCAACACTTACCCAAAAGCAAAAATGAGAAGGCAAGGAAGGGAAGGGAAGCTAGAACAATGCAAATAGAAAAAACAGAATGGAAATGAGAATGCTGGCACATTGTAAAAATTGTAACTGATAGCACAGAACAATCTGTATAAAAATTGTTAAAGGAGAGCCTGATTTGTTGTGTAAACTTTCACCTAAAACACAATAAAATATTATTGAAATAAAAAAAATTAATAGAGGACTTCCAGCAACATGGCGCTCTAGGCAAAAACACCACGCCGTCCCTCCACAGCAAAGATCCGAAAAACTAAGCCAAACAGAGAAAACAGCAATCCTGAAACCCTAAAACACCAAATGGAGAGATAAAGAACTCAGCTAAGCACCAAATGGAGTGAGAAACTGACAAGAGAATGAGAGCAAGGAGAGATTCATGCAGAGGTCCCCTATCAGCTAACGTAGCACAGATCTGCCATCTTGGACTCCTATCAGAGACCAGCAAATAGGGGGTACAAGAAAGCAGCTTCACAGAGCTTCCCGCAGGAGACAGAACAATTGGTAACCGGCGATATACACTTTCCCACCCCCCACCCTTCTTCACCCCCACTCAGACTCCTCTGCTTCCCACGGCCACAGTATCTTGGCTGGGAAGCACTGGCTGCTTGGATTCCACCTGCCCACACTGGCCGACTCCCTGAGTGCCATTTGTTGGCAGCTGGTGTTGCTTGTTTCTGCTTCTTTTGATTTCTTCCTTACCTCTCACCACCTACCCATCCTTTCACTCAAACATCTGGCTCCTTGCACCATCTTTGCTTCTTCCTAAGGGGCTGTGAAGCTCAAGTGTGGAACTGTTTCCCGGTACGTGCTGCCACGCTGGTGGCATGCCAGGGCTTTTTGTTTGTTTTGAATTGTTTGTTTGTTTTCTTTTTCTTTTCTCGAGTTGGGAGCCCGTTCTGGCTGGGCAGTGCTACGCGGCTTGGGACCTACCCCCTCACCTTGCACAGACACGCAGAGGGTTCCCTGAGGGCATTTCTTTTTCTGTGCTTTTTTTCTTTTTTCTGTTTTTTTGGAGGGTTTTCTTATTCTTTTTTTTTTTTATATAATTTGTTTTGTTTTCTTTTCCCTCTTTTTCCCTTTTTGTCTTTCTTCTTTACTCAGTTTCTCATCTCTCTGTACCTTCCTTCTCTTCCTGTCCCCTGAATACCTGGCACTGAATACCTCTCTATGCGTCTAGCTAGGCTGTACTTTTAACACCAGGGAACAACTTCCCCAGACCTCGTAGACGCACTGGTGGGATGCCTGGGAGCTCTGCTGTTCTTTTTTCTTTCTAATTTTTATTTATTCATTCTTTTCTTTTCTTTTTTTTCTTCTTCTTCCACTTTTTGTTTTTCTCCATTTCATAGTCTCTCATCTCTCCACTCCAACAGCAAGCTCCCCTAGCACTCTTTTTTGTTTGTATGTTTTTGGCTCCTGTTCCCCTCTCCTATCTCCCATACCCATCTTAGCTCCACACATCACAATCTCCCCCCTACATCCTGCCTAACTGCACCATGCGCTTAACATCACACCGCCAAGCAGGACAGGCACGGCCTACCAGAACCTGCCCTGCACTGATTACCGACCTGCCCTGGTGGTTGTAGTAAGTGCCACAAATAACCCAACCCAGCAACTCCTCTTCAGCTAGACCTGCCCTACTGTACCATATCTGAGCGACTGACCCTGCCAGTTGGAGAAGGAGGCGAAAAGTATCGTGCCCACAGATGAGCAAACAACAAAGAACACACAGCCCACCTGCTCATATATAGCCAAATAAAAAAAAAAAAGGACGAAACAAATCTACAATCAATAAACGAGAAAAATAACTACTGAATGCCCCGAAGACAGCAGACGATATCAAAACATTTACAAAAACAGGAAAGGATGGTTCCAATAGGCATCCAAAATAAAACACCAGATGACTTTCCAGCGGAAGAAAAGGGACTAGAATTACCTGATAGGGAATTCAAATCTCTAATACTCAGAATTATCTAAGAGTTGAAGCAAAAAGCAGACAAAAATGAGGAAAAAATAGACAAATTCATGGAAAAGGCAGACAAATTTATGGAAAATACAGACAAAAAAATGAAATAATTCAGGAAAATAATGCAGGAACAAAATGCCAAAATAAATTCACAACTAGAAATTATACAAAAACAACAATTAGAAATCCAAAAGATAAACAACAAGATTTCAGAAATAGATGATGTCATAGAAGGGCTGAGAACCAGATTTGAAACGGTGGAAGACAGGATCAGCAGGACTGAAGACAAACACTTGGATACAACTCTGTTTGAGGAAAATTCAGAAAAAAGAACAAAGAAAAATGAAGAGACCCTGCGAATTATGTGGGATACAATCAAAAGCACAAATTTGTGAGTGATTAGAGTTCCAGAACAGGGGGAGAAAACAGAAAACACAGAGAGGATCATTGAAGAACTGCTGACAGAAAACTTCCCCAATATCATGAAAGATGAAAACCTGGCCATCCAAGAAGCTCAACAAACCCCATATAGGATAGACCCCCCAAAAAATCACCAAGGCATACCATAATTACACTCGCTAAAACCAAAGACAGACAATCCTGAGTGCAGCTCATGAAAAACAAGAAGTCACATACAGAGGAGAAACAATAAGACTAAGCTCAGATTATTCGGCAGAAACCGTGCAGGCAAGAAGGCAATGGGATGACATATATAATACCTTGAAAGAAAAAAATTGCTAGCCAAGAATAATATATCCTGCAAAACTCTCATTCAAATACGATGGTGAAATTAGGACATTTCCAGATAAACAGAAATTAAAGTAATATGTAAAAACCAAACCAAACTTACAAGAATTATTAAAGGGAGTCCTTCGATCTGAGAGCAAACAACTTTAGCTCACAGGCTGAATCTAGGACGCAGGATCGTACCAGCCAGATACCAATCTAGGAAATGAACTCTCAAGGACTATCCAAAACCAAAAGAAATACAACAGGGAATCAGAACAGTTAATCTGTAAATGACAACAACATCAGAACAATAAAAGAGGGAATAAATGGTGTAGGTATAGAACCTTCTAATGCAGAGGAAGGCAAGGCGATACCAAGTAGTAATAGATTGCTTCAAACCTAGAAAGATAAGGGTAAATTTCACGGTAACCACAAAGAAAGTTAACAAACATAAAAATAAAGAGGAAACACAAAGTCTCATTAAAATCAAAACCTACAAAAACAAAAGAAATGAAAAAAAATCCACAAACAAAAGTAACTCAGCACAAGAGAGTAAGAAGAACAAAGAAAACGTCAGCACCACGAGAAAAAAGAACTACAAAATGACAGCAATAAACTCACATCTATCAATAATTACACTGAATGTAAATGGACTCAATGCACTCATAAAGAGACGGAGAGTGACAGAATGGATTAAAAAAACAGGATTCATCAATATGCTGTCTACAAGAGACACACCTTAGAAACAAAGATGTGAATTTATTAAAAGTCAAAGGTTGGAAAAAAATATATCAAGCTAACAACTACCAAAAAAGAGCAGGAGTGGCAATACTAATCTCAGATAAAATAGACTTTAAAACAAAATTCACCATAAAAGACAAAGGACACTATATAATGATTGAGGGGACGATCCATCATGAAGACATAACCATAATAAACATCTACACACCCAATGACAGGGCTCCAAAATACATAAAACAAACTCTAACAGCACTGAAATGAGAAATCGACAGTTCCACAGTAATAGTAGGAGACTTCAACACCCCACTCTCAGTAAAGGACAGAACAACTAAAAAGTAACTCAGCAAAGATACAGAAGACATAAAGGGCACAATCAGCCAACGTGACCTCATAGACATATGTAGAACACTCCATCCAATAGCTACAAAGTACATATTCTTTTCCAATGCACATGCAACGTTCTCCAGAATAGACCATATCTTAGGCCACAGAGCAATCCTCAACAAGATCCAAAACGCTGAGATAATACCAAGTATCTTCTCTGACCACAATGCCATCAAGGTAGAAATTAACAACAGAAAGAAGGAAAAAAATCAATTAGATGGAAACTGAATAACACCCTGCTTACAAACTGTGGGGAAATAAAAGAAATCAGACAATGGAATCAAAAAATTCCTAGAATCAAACAAGAATGAAAACACATCATACCAAAACCTTTGGGACACAGCAAAGGCAGTCCTCAGAGGACAATTTGTAGCAATAGATGCACACATCAAAAAAGAAGAAAGGGACAAAATCAAAACATTAACTACACAACTCAAACAAACAGAAAGAGAACAGCAAAAAAAACTCCACAGCCACCAGAAGAAGGGAAATAAAGATCAGAGCAGAAATAAATGAAATAGAGAACAGAAAACAATAGAAAGAATCAACAAAACCAAAAGTTGGTTCTTTGAAAGAATCAACCAAATCGACAAACCACTGGCCAGACTGACAAAAGAAAAACAGGAGAGGACACAGATAACCCAAATAAGAAATGAAATGGGGGACATTACAACAGACCCAACTGGAAAAAAAAGGATCATAAAAGAATATTACAAAAAACTATACTCCAACAAATTTGAAAACCTGGAGGAAAAGGATAAATTTCTAGAAACACACTACCTACCCAAACTAGAACAAAGTGATGTTGAAAATCTGAACAGACCCATAACAAGAGAAGAGATTGAAAAGGTAATAAAAAAACTCCCAACCAAAAAAAAAGCCCTGGCCCAGATGGCTTCACTGGAGAATTCTACAAAACATTCAGAGAAGAGCTTGTACCAGTACTACTCAAGCTATTTCGGAGCACAGAAAAGGAAGCAACACTTCCAAATTCATTCTATGAAGCCAGCATAACCCTGATACCAAAACCAGGCACAGATGCCACAAAAAAGAAAATTACAGACTAATATCGCTCATGAATATAGATGCAAAAATTCTCAACAAACTTTTAGCCAATTATCAAAAAAATAATACACCACAATGAAGTAGGATTCATACCAAGTATGCAAGGATGGTTCAACATTAGAAAATCAAAGTAATCCACCACATAAATAAAAGGAAAGAAAAGAATCACATGATCATCTCAACTAACGCAGAAAAGGCATTTGACAAAGTTCAACACCCTTTCCTGATAAAAACTCTCAATAAAATAGGTATAGAAGGGAAATTTCTCAACATAATAATGGGCATCTGTGCTAAACCAACAGCCAACATCATTCTTAATGGAGAGAGGCTGAAAACATTCCCCTTGAAAACAGGAACAGACAAGGATGCCCTTTATCACCACTCCTATTTAACACTGTGCTGGAAGTTCTAGCTAGAGCAATAAGGCAAGAAAAAGAAATAAAGGGCATACAAATTAGTAATGAAGAAGTTAAACTGTCCCTGTTTGCGGATGATATGATACTATACGTAGAAAACCCTAAAGACTGCATGAGAAATCTACTGGAACTAACAGAAAGATTCAGCAGAGTAGCAGGATACAAGATAAACATATAAAAATCAGTTGGATTCCTAGACACCAATAAAGAGAATGATGAAAAGGAAATCCGGAAAGCAATACCATTTATAATAGCCCTTAAAAATATAAAATACTTAGGAATAAATCTAACCAGGGATGAAAAAGAGGTATACAAAGAAAACTACAAAACACTACTGCAAGAAACCCAAAGGGATCTACATAAATGGAAAAACATACCATGCTCACGGACAGGTAGACGCAACATTGTGAAAATGACAATTCTACCCCAAGCAATTTACAAATACAATGCAATCCCGATCCAAATACCAACAACATTCTTCAAAGAGATGGAAAAACAAAGGGAAGAAGCCCCGAATAAGTAAAGCACTACTGAAGAAGAAGAATAAAGTTGGAGGACTCACACTACCTGACTTCAGAACCTACTATACAGCTATGGTAGTCAAAAGAGCCTGGTACTGGTACAACGACAGATACATTGACCAATGGAACAGAATTGAGAACCCAGACATAAATCCATCCATCTACGGTCACC
This sequence comes from Dugong dugon, assembly GCA_030035585.1. Lineage (NCBI taxonomy): Eukaryota > Metazoa > Chordata > Mammalia > Sirenia > Dugongidae > Dugong > Dugong dugon. The sequence goes on along the minus strand of CM057460.1, from coordinate 85,180,340 downwards.
TGATCTTCAACAAGGGCCCGAAGTCCATCAACTGGGGAAAAGACAGTCTTTTTAACAAATGGTGCTGACAAAACTGGATATTCATCTGCAAAAAAATTAAACAGGACCCATACCTCACACCACATACAAAAACTAATTCAAAATGGATCAAAGACCTAAATATAAAGCCAAAAACTATAAAGTTCATAGAAGAAAAAATACGACCAATGCTAAAGGCCCTAATACACAGCATTAACAGGATACAAACCATAACCATGAACACACAAACCCCAGAAGATAAGCTAGATAACTGGGATCTTCTAAAAATCAAACACCTATGCTCTTCAAAAGACTTCACCGAAAGAGTCAAAAGAGAACCTACAGACTGGGAAAAAATTTTTGGACAGTACAAGTCAGACAAAGGTTTAATCTCCATTATCTACAAGACAATCCAACATCTCTACAACAAAAAGACAAATAATCCTATTAAAAAATGGGCAAAGGAAATGAACAGACACTTCACCAAAGAAGACATTCAAGCGGCCAACAGACACATGAGGAAATGCTTGGGATCACTAGCCATTAGAGAAATGCAAATTAAAACCACAATGAGATACCATCTCACCCCAGCATTACTGGCACGAATAAAAAACAATGGAAATAACCAATGTTGGAGGGGCTGTGGGGAGATCGGAACTCTTATGTACTGCTGGTGGGAATGCATAATGATACAACCATTTCGGAAAATGATATGGCGCTTCCTTAGAAAGCTAGAAATAGAAATAGCATATGATCCAGCAATCCCACTTCTAGGAATATATCCTAGAGAAGTAAGAGTCGTCACTCGAATAGACATATGCACACCCATGTTCATGGCAGCATTGTTCACAATAGCAAAAAGATGGAAACAACCTAGATGCCCCTCAACAGATGAACAGATAAACTATGCTACATACACACAATGGAGTACTATGCAATAAAGAACAGTGATGAATCTGTGAAGCATCTCATAACATGGATGAATCTGGAGGACGTTATGCTGAGTGAAATAAGTCATTCACAAAAGGACAAATATTGTACGAGACCTCTATTGTAAAAACCCATGAAAATGTTTACACACAAAAAGTAACACTTTGGTTACGAGGGATGGGAGGTGTCTTAGTCATCTAGTGCTGCCATAACAGAAACGCCACAAGGGGATGGTTTTAATGAAGAGAAGTTTATTTCCTCACAGTCAAAGTAGGCTAAAAGTCCAAATTCAGGGTGTCAGCTCCAGGGGAAGGCTTTTTCTCTCTGTCGGCCTTCTCATCAGTGTTCCCCCAGACTAGGAGCTTCTCAGTGCAGAGACCCCACTCCAAAGGACACGCTCTGCTTCCGGCACTGCTTTCTTGATGGTAGGAGGTCCCCATCTCTCTGCTCACTTATGTCTTTTATATCTCAAGAGATTGCCTCAGGACACAATCCAGTCTTGTAGATCAGGTCCTGCCTTACTAACACAACTGCCACCCATCCTCCCTCATTAACATCATAGAGGCAGGATTTACAACATACAGGAAAATCACACAGTACCAGGAATCATGGCCCAGCCAAACTGATACACACATTTTTGGGGGGACATAATTCAAACCATGACGGGGGGGGTTGGGGGGAAATACTAAACAGGCAATAGATAAGTGGTATCTTTCGTGAAGGGTGAGACAGTATACAATACTGGCGAAACCAGCACAACTCGTACAAGGAAAGGCCATGGAAGCTCCCTAGACACATCCAAACTCCCTGAGGGACTAAATTGCTGGGCAGAGGGCTGTGGAGACCATGGTCTGGGGAACATCTAGCTCAACTGGCATAATACAGTTTATAAAGACAATGCTCTACATTTTACCTTGATGAGTAGTGTCTGGGGTCTTAAAAGCCTGTGAGCAGCCATCTACAATACGCTACTGGTCTCACCCCTTTGGGAGCAAGAGAGAATGAAGAGAACAGAATACAAGGAAAAGATTAGTCCAAAGGACCAATGGACCACAGCTACCAAGGCCTCCACCAGACTGAGGCCAGTACAGCTAGATGGTGCCCGGCTACCACCACTGACTGCTCTGACCTGGATCACAGTAGCTAAAGCAAAAGGAAGAAATGATGAAGTGAAAGAAATGAACAGATTTCAAAGGGTGGCTAAGAAGACAAAGTAAAGTAATATGACGAAATGTGCAAAGGCCTAGAGTTAGAAAACCAAAAGGGAAGAACACGCTCAGCATTTCTCAAGTTGAAATTACCAAAGAGAAAACTCAAGCCTTGAGTTGCAATACTGAAGGATTCTATGGGGAAAATATTAGACACAGAAAGCATCAAAAGAAGATGGAAAGAATACACAGTCACTGTACCAAAAAGAATTGGTTGACGTTCAACCATTTCAGGAAGAAGCATATGATCAAGAACTGATGGTACTGAAGGAAGAAGTCTAAGCTGCACCAAAGGCACTGGAAAAAAGCAAGACTCCAGGAATTGACTGGATACCAATTACGATGTTTCAACAAAGGGATGGAGCACTGGAAGCGCTAACTTGTCTATGCCAAGAAATTTGTGCCCATTCCAAAGAAAGGTCTAAGAAAAAATGCAGAATCATTGAACAATATCATTAATATCACACAGAAGTAAAATTTTGCTGAAGACGATTAAAAAATTATTGCACCAGTACATCAACAGGCAACTGCCACAAATTCAAGCTGGATTCAGAAGAGGATGTGGAACCAGGGATATCATTGCTGATGTCAGATGGATCCTGGCTGAAAGCAGAGAATACCAGAAAGATGTTTACCTGTGTTTTACTGACCTATGCAAAGGCATTCAACTGTGTGGGTCACAACAAATTATGGGTATCATCGCGAAGAACGGGAATTCTAGAACACTTAATTGTGCTCATGTGGAACCTGGACATAGACCAAAAGGCAGTAGCTTGAACAGAACAAGGGGTTACTGCATACTTTAAAATCAGAAAAAGTGTGTGTCAGGGTTGTATCCTTTCACCATACTTATTTGATCTGTATGCTGAGCAAATAATCCAAGAAACTGGACTATATGAAGAATGGGGCACTAGGATTGGAGGAAGATTCATTAACAACCTGCATTATGCAGGTGATACAACTTTGTTAACTGAAAGTGAAGAGGACTTGAAGCACTGATGAAGATCGAGGACTAAGCTGCACCTGACCCAAACCATGGTTTTTCAATCGCCTCATATGCATGAGAAAGCTGGACAATGAATAAAGAAGACCAAAGAAAAATTGATGCCTTTGAATTATGGTGTTGGTGAAGAATACTGAATATACCATGGACTGCCAGAAGAATAAACAAACCTGTCTTGGAAGAAGTACAGCCAAAATGCTCCTTAGAAGCGAAGATGGTGAGACTTCATCTCACATACTCTGAACATGTTATCAGGAGGGACCAGTCCCTGGAGAAAGACATCATGCTTGGTCAAGTAGGGGGTCAGCGAAAAAAAGGAAGACCCTTGACAAGATGGATTGACACAGTGGCTGCAACTGTGGGCTCAAGCATAACAACAATTGTGCGCAGGACCAGGCAGTGTTTTACAGGGTCACTATAAGCCAGAACCGACTCGACAGCACCTAACAACAACAAACAAATGTAACATTTATGTTTTACCTTAAAATCGATATTTAAGATGTGCATGTATATTAGTTTTCTGATATTTGTAGTAAAACTCGGTGGCTTAATACAACCATAAACACTTATTATCTCTCATAGTTTTGTGGATCCAGGATTCAGGAATGGCTTGTCTGGGAGGTTCTAGCTCCAGGTATCTCATGAAGTTGCAGTCAAATTTCCACTGTGGTTGCAGTCACCTGAAGGTTTGACTGGGACTAGAGGATCCACATTTACGATGGCTCACTCATGTCTGGTAAGGTGGTGCTGGCTGTTGGTGGGAGGCCTCAGTTCCTCTTCATGTGTGCCTACTACCTGGGCTTCTTTACAATATGGTAGCTAGGTTCCAAACGTGAGCATCTCTAGAGAGCACAAGCTGTAACCTTTTTAGAATTTAGCCTCAGGAATCACAGAGTTACTTCCATTGTACTCCCCTGGTTTGGGCAGTCACAAACCCCGCCCAGATTCAAGCAGAGGAAACACAGCAGGAGGCAGGTCAGTCACATTGTAAGGAGAGCACATGGAATGGGAGAAATATGCAGGTGTGGCCATCCTTGGAAAATATAATCAGTCACAGCATGTATACTTTTTTTATGACCCCCTTTAATCTGTATTTTCAGTAAACTTACATACTGCTCCCTTACCAAAGGCATCAAGTGAATTGGGTCTACTGTCAAATATGCAATAGCATTTAAGTTCCTTCTTCCTAATCTCTAATATTTTAAGATGCATGAATTCAAATTACATAGAATTAACAAATGTATATAAACACAAGATCATAGTACATCATTGCCCTTGTCAAATTTACCTTCTAAAATATGGTCTCTGTTTCTACAAGTAGAAAAGGTCTCGAAGCTAATTTATATCCCACAGGTCACTGGAATAGGTATGGTATGCCTATCATAACATGCCAAAAGATTATACTTACAACTCTCCTTAATTGGGGGGGGGGGTGGCGGTTTCCACATTTCGCTTTGAATCAGGGCCCACTCTTTACAAGGTACACTATTACAATCTTTCTAGGATCTGGTCTGATTTAAGATAATCCTCACTGTTTATACCTACATCAAATGTTCCCAAACTTAAGTGCGTATGAGAATTGTCTAGAGGCCTTGTTAAAACATAGATTGGTGGGCTCCAGCCCCATAATTTCTGATTCAATACGTCTGGGGGCTGATCCAACATTCTGCATTTCTAACAAGTTCCCAGGTGATGTTAATGCTGCTGGTCCTGAGACCACACTTGGAGAACGTCTGTTCTATGTTGTCCAGTTTTGAGAGGCTTAAAAGTAAATGGTTAACAATCATTTCTGGGCTCATTTCATTTTCATAAAACTGCTTTTAGGTCAAGTCTTTTCTGCTACAATAGCTGCTTTTAGGTATTTTTAAAATACATATCTTAAAATGTTTCATTGGGAAAAGAGAGGTCAGGAGCTAAAAGAGCTGTTTCTTCCTCCAGGAATTTCAATAAGAAGGTTTTTAAAGTAAATGTATAACTATAAAATCTAAAAACAAACAAACAAAAAAACATTGAGCAAATAAGCCCTTGAGTACATCCACCTTTTATTCGTAAGTTAAGGCTCCCCTTGTTTTGTTATCACCAGAACTACCACTGTTGTTGTTGTTGTTAGGTGCAGTCGAATCGATTTTTACTCATAGCGACCCTACCAGACACAGTAGAACTGCCCCACAGGGTTTCCAAGGAGCAGCTGGTGGATTCGAACTGCTGACCTTGTGGTTAGCTGCCAAGCTCTTAACTACGACGCCACCAGGGCTCCAGAACTATCATTAGCACAGGAATTTATTACACATTTTTAACTCCTTCATCATCTATTGTTACGAAAAACAAAGCTCGAAGCCACTCAAACAAATTAGCTGTATTGTCAAGCAACAGCGTTTTAAAAATATGTATATACAAAGCTTAAGACAAAATATTGGAGCCCTGGTGGTGAAGTGGTTAGGTGTTCAGCTGCTAACCAAAAGGTCAGCAGTTTGAATCCACCAGCTGCTCCTTGGAAACCCTATGGGGCAGTTCGACTCTGTCCTACAGAGTCGCCATAAGTCAGAAATCTACTCGACTGCAACAGGTTTAATATAACTAAAGAGCCCTGGTGTCAAAATGATTAAGCGCTCCACTGCTAACTGAAAGGCTGGCAGTTTGAACCCACCCAGTGGCTCTGTGAGAGAAAGACCTGGAGACCTGCTTCCATGAAGATTACAGCCAAGAAAACCCTATGGGGCAGTTCTACTTTGTTGCATGGGGTTTTATGAGTCAGAATCAACTTGACAGCACACAACAACAAACGTAACTCATGTTTCCTCACTAATTTTTCTATGTTATGAAATTTACACTCCTCTGGGGATAAAGACTGTCTTAAAATTATACAAAGGTATGTTCCTTTTATCCTATTGTTAAAAACAAAAAAACTATTACATGCAAGTGAACAATTTGTTGTTTCAAGCTTTGTATTTGAGACGTTATTTGTAGTGGGTGTTTATCTTTTTTTGGCTGCCTAGCATCAGAACTTCCTTTCTATCTTTGGGGAGTCTGCCTCTGTGTGCAATGGAACCAAAAAGGCCCAGTACTTACTCTCCCAGATGCCTGGCAGTCAGAATGTTAGCATGGGGTCTCAAAGTGGCAAGCCCGTTCCCTCTGCCCAGGACTTTAAGTCTAAAGAAAAGTAACACAGCAAAGCAGGGATGGTTTAGAAGTGGTGTGGTGGTGGCAGAGCTGTGAATTCCACCAGGGAGTGACTAGTGCTGCAACATCCTAACCACAAAGCATCTGTATTCTCAGCTCCCTGGCTGCCCTTAGTTCCTCTCCATATTCCAGGTTCTCCAACATTCCTATTGATTCCGTGAGCTACCCGATACGCTCTCAATAAATCTCTTTCTGCTTAAGTTAGCCAGAGTTGGTTTCAGTTGTTTGCAACTAAGAACTTGACTAGAACTAGTATAGGTCTGGTACCATCTGAGTTTCTCTTTAAGCATGATGCTAGCAGCCACTGAGTCAAACTCCTGTAAGTTTAATTCATCTATAAAATTTTTATACATCCTTTTTGCCCCAAACAAAAACGGAATCATACGATATCCACCATTCTAACCTTTGATTTTTTTCACTTAACAATACATCTTAGAGATCATTTCATATTAAGACAGAATTTATAACAAGTAAATAATATTCCATTGTATGGGCATACTATAATTTTTCCAACCAGTTTCTAATTGACATTTAGATTGTTTCAAGTCTTTTGCTATTACAAACAATGCTTCAAGGAAATCCTTGTACCTACATCTCTGGGCTTTTGTGCACCTCTATTAGTAATAAATGCCCTCATTAGTGAAATTCACAGGTGTATGCTAAATTTCCCTCCAAGGGAATTATTGGCCAGTTTATACTCCCACCAATAATGTATGTGTATCTGCTTCTTCTACTCTCTCTAATGTACTGGATTATCGAACTGAGTCTTTTTCTAAATGGTTTTTAAGAATTCTTTATATACATCTGTCTGCCATATGTATTGAAGATATTTTTACCAGAATCTTTCCATTTTTAGGTATTCAACTATATCAAACTTCCCTTTTATACCTTCTGGGTTTTGTGCCTTACTGAGAAAGGTCTTCCTCCCAGAAGAACGAGATAGTGCCCAGCTACCACCAATGGACGTCCTGACAGGGAACATAACAGAGGGTCCCTGATGGAGCAGTACAACGATGGGACGCAGAACTCAAATTCTAGTAAAAAGACCAGACTTAATGGTCTGACTTAAGACTGGAGGTGCCCCGGAAAGCATGGCCCCTGGTCTCTCTATCACCCCAGAACTAAAACAATTTCCGAGGCCAACTCTTCAGACAGGGATTGGACTGGACTGTGGGACATAAAGTGATACTTGTGAAGAATGTGCCTCTTAGTCAAGTAGATATAAGAGACCAAAGGGTCGGCTTCTGTCCAGAGGTGAGATGGGAAGGCAGAGAGAGTTAGAAGCTGGCTGAACGTTCATGGGGAATCAGGGGTGGAGGGGATGAGTGTGCTGTCGCAGAATGGGGTGAGTGGTTGGGGTCTCATAACAATGTATGTAAAAAAAAAAAAAATTTGTATGGGAGACTAACTTGTAATGTAAACTTCATTTAATTACAACAATTGGGAGAAAAAAAAAAAAAGAAAAGTCTTCCTCATTTGGAAACTACTAAATATAAGTCATCCTGTGTTTTCCCTTTATGTTTAATGTTCAAGTCTTTGACATTTATTTTATCCATTTTGGAGGAAGGACTAAGGGAAAGTGCCAGCTTTTTTCTCTGCATAGCCTGTTGTCCCAAAACCAGCTGAACTTTTTCTTCAACTATCTGAAATGTCAAGTTTTCCTACACTAAATTCTATTACAGATTCGGATTTATTTCTGGACACTCCTTGCTCCTTATTGACTAGTCCATTAAAAAGATAGTTCCAAACTGTTTTAATATCTGTACCTTTTATCTTAATAGTTAACACGTAGTCCAACTAATTTGCCTTACATATTAAAATAATGCATTTTTTATATGTGAAAAGACTTCTGAAATTACAATGGAATTCAAAGGGAAACTATTTTATCCATTTATAACTTTTCATGAATGTGTAATACAATGACAAACAAATGGTAAATATTTATTGGGCACCTACAAAGTGTAAAAACTTCTGAGAGGAACAGAGCTGAAAGATACTATAAACAAGTTAAGGTTCACACAGGAGCTTCAATCTGGTGATGGAGCCCGTGCTTAGATAGTCATTTTCATTCTCTCTATGCCTTTCTCTCACATACACTGTCCGTACATAATCGATTTTCATTCTCATTCTCCTTCTGTCTTTCATACATGCTCACATGCACACGCCGTATAGTTAGATGAATACATACCTGCCTGATTTCTTTAACAGCCAAAGTAACTGAGAACAAGACTGTCTGACTAACGCTGCTCTGACAGGAAATGTTACAGGCTGATTTAGTTCATGACATATAAATTCCATCTCCTTCACCATTGTCCAACTGTAACCTGAAATGAAAAGAAACGTAACTTTTCTGACTGGGATTCTGAAAGTCAATTAAATAAAAAACTAAATTACCTATATATATAAAAATTTCCATTTGAATTCAGAGTGAGTTGAATACTAGAAAATATTTTGAATGGAAAAAGTAGATTAAAAATTAAATCTAAAATCATGCCACAAGTGACTTAGAGTAAATTTAACAAAAAAAATTAAAATGTTAAAGGGATTTATTAATCGCTCAAGTGCAAAAGAAGCACATTTTACATAATTTTACTTACTTTAAAGATTCTAAGGCTCTTTGTTACATATGAAAAAAAAAAAACCAAACCAGTTGCTGTTGAACTGATTCTGACTCACGTCGACCCCATGTGGGTCAGAGTGCTCCATAGGGTTTCAATGGCTGTGATTTTTCAGCTGTTTGCCAGGACTTTCTTCCCAGGAGCGTCTGTGTGAATTCAAACTGCCAACCTTTAGGTTAGCAGCCAAGCACTTAACTGTTTGTGCCACCCAGGGCTCTTAGGTATGCTGTATTATTAATATTTGTGATAAACTTATGTTTTCCACTTGTGTTAATTAAGTTTTCTTTTCCAAGAGAAAGATGGCTTCTAGGTATTTACTAGCTGTTTAAGTAACAATTAACTTCAAATCAATTGATTTGGCTAATCCAAATTACTTATACATTTAACCTCATGTAGACAATAGTGGCAAAATTGATTTTGTATATGTCTTTTCAATCATGTTAAGATATTCTGGAAAACACATTTGCCTATTTATACACAGCTTCAGAAAAAAACGTATACTTTTATAAAGAGCCCTAACTAAACTAGCAAAAGCAGAATGTAAATAGTATTGGTCACCAATGGAACATTTTACATAAATCCTAGGTGAATGTTAGTTTTACAGCTAAATTCCTACTGGAAGAAGGGAAGTGTTCTACCTTCCTTTAAAATCTGGAAGATTATATCTTTTTAATTAGAAAAAGGGATTGCTAACAGAAAGCTAACGAGCCCTGGTGGCACAGTGGTTAAAGCACTCAGCTGCCAACTGAAAGGTCAGCAGTTTGAACCCATGAGCCCCTTTGCAGAAGAAAGATGTGACAGTCTGCTTCTATAAAGATTACAGCCTTTGAAACCCTATGATAAGTTCTACTCTGTCCTATAGGGCTGCTATTGGTTAGAACTGACTCAACAGCAATCGGTTTTTAATAGAAAGCTAAACTTGTATGATCATAAACCTGTACACGTCTTTTTTTAAATCTGTGATGTGAAAAGGGAAGATAAAGTTCAAGTTGGTGATAATGAGAGGGCAGCTGGGAAAAGCTGCCCAGAACATACTAAAGCAGTTTAAAGGCTCAGCTATGGCTAAACTCAGTTCAGCCTTGGAGTTAAAGTCAGAATCAGTAACCAAAAGCAATTTAAAATTAATAACTATTACTCTTCTGTCAGTTTGTCATACTGTGGTGGCTTGTGTGTTGCTGTGATGCTGGAAGCTAAGCCATCAGTATTTCAAATACCAGCAGGGTCACCATGGAGGAGAGGTTTCAGCAGAGCTTCCAGACTAAGATAGACTAGGAAGAAGGATCTGGTATTCTACTTCTAAAAAAAATTGGCCAGTGAAAACCTTATGAACAGCAGCAGAACACTGTCTGATACAGTGCCGGAAGAGGAGCCCCTCAGATAGGAAGGCACTCAAAACACGACTGGGGAAGAGCTGCCTCCTCAAAGAATAGTCAACTTTCTTTTTGCTTTACTAAAAAAAAAAACAAAAATAGTTGACCTTAACAAAGTGGATGGAGTAAAGTTTTTGGGACCTTCGTTTGCTGATGTGGCACGACTCAAAATGAGAAGGAACAGCTGCAAACATCCATTAATAATCGGAATACAGAATGTACAAAGTATGAATCTAGGAAAATTGGAAGTCATCACAAATGAAATGGAACGCAAAGATCTATATACTAGGCATTAATGAGTTGAAATGGACTAGTATTGGCCATTTTGAATCGGACGATCACATAATCTACTATGCTGGAAATGATAAATAGAAGAGGAACAACATCGCATTCATCATCAAAAAGAACATTTCAAGATTTATCCTGAAGTTCACCGTTGCAAGTGATAGAATACCCATATGCCTAAAAGAAGACCTGGTAGTGTAGTCGTTAAGAGCTACAGCTGCTAACCAAAAGGTCAGCAGTTTCAATCCACCAGCACTCCTTGGAAACTGCATGGGGCAGTTCTATTCTGTCCTATAGAGTCCCTATGAGTTGGATTCCACTCGACAGCAACGGGTTTGGTTTTTTCAACAGAAGACCAGTTAATAGGACTATTATTCAAATTTAAGCACCAACCACTAATGCCAAAGATGAAGAAATTAAAGATTTTTAACAACTTCTGCAGTCTGAAATTTATCAAACAAGCAATCAGGATGCAGTGGTAATTACTGGTGATTGGAATGCAAAAGTTAGAAACGAAGAAGGATCAGAAGTTGGATAATATGGTCTAGGTGACAGAAACTATGCTGGAGACTGCACAACAGAATTTTACAAAACCAACTACTTCTTCATTGTAAATACCTTTTTTCACCAACATAAATGGAAACTATACATGTGAACTTCACCAAATGGAATAGACAGGAATCAAATTGACTATATCTTTGGAAAGAGACGACAGAGAAGCTCAATATCATCAGTCAGAACAAGACCAGAGGCCGGCTGCAGAAGGGGCCATCAGTTCCTCATATGCAAATTCAAGTTGAAGCTGAACAATATTAAAACAAGTCCACAAGAGCCAAAATACAACCTTGAGTATATCCACTTCAATTTAGAGACCATCTCCAGAACAGATTTGACACGTCAAACTTTAATGACCGAAGACCAGACGAGTTGTGGGATGACATCAAGGACATCATACATGAAGAAAGGTCATTAAAAAGACAGAAAAGAAAGAAAATACCAAAATGGATGTCAGAAGAGACTCTGAAACTTGCTCTGAATGCAGAGTAGCTAAAGCAAATGAAGAAATGATCACATAAAAGAGCTAAACAGAAGATTTCAAACGGCAGCTCGAGAAGACAAAGTAAAGTACTATAATGAAATGTGCAAAGACCTGGAGTTAGAAAACCTAAAGGGAAGAACACGCTCAGCATTTCTCAAGCTGAAAGAACTGAAGAAAATTTTCAAGCCTCAAGCTGCAATACTGAAGGATTCTATGGGTAAAATATTGAATGACACAGGAAGCACCAAGAGAAGCTGAGAGGAATACACAGAGTCATTGTACCAAAAAGAACTGGTCGACATTCAAATATTTCAAGTGGTAGCGTATGATCATGAACTAATGGTAATGAAGGAAGAAGTCCAAGCTGCACTGAAGGCACTGGAGAAAAACAAGGCTCCAGGAATTGATGGAATACCAACTGAGATGTTTCAACGAATTGATGCAACACTGGAAGTGCTCGCTTGACTATGCTAGGCAATTTGGAAGACAGCTACCTGACAGATCTACTGGAAGAGATCCATATTTGTACCCATTCCAAAGAAAAGTGATCCAACAGAAGGTGGAAATTATTGAACAGTATCATTAATATCACAGGTAAGTAAAATTTTAATGAAGAAAATTAAAAAATGGTTGCAGAAGCACATCGACAGGGAATTGCCAGAAATTCAAGCTGGATTCAGAAGAGGATGTAGTACAAGGGATATGACTGCTGATGTCACATGCATCTTGGCTGGAAGTGGAGAACACCAGAAAGATGTTTACCTATGTTTTACTGACTATGCAAAGGCATTCAATTGTGTGGATCATAACAAATTATGGATAACAGTGAGAAGAATGAGAATCCCAGAACACTTAACTTTGCTCATGCAAAACTTGTACGCAGACCAAGAGGCAATCTTTTGACAAGAACAAGGGGATACTGAGTGGTTTAAAATCAGGAAAGGTTGCATCAGGGTTGTATCCTTTCACCATACTTATTCAATCTGTGTGCTGAGCAAATAATCCAAGAAGCTGGACTACATGAAGAAGAAGGCAACATCATGATTGGAGAAAGACTCATTAACAATCTGTGATATGCAGATGACACAACTTTGCTTGCTAAAAGTGAAGAGGACTTGAAGCACATACTCATGAAGATCAAAGACCACAGCCTTCATTATGGATTATGCCTCAGCATAAAGAAAACAAAAATCCTCACAACTGGACCAATAAGCAACATCATGATAAACGGAGAAAAGACTGAAGTTGTCAAGGATTTCATTTTACTTGGATCCACCATCAACGCCCATGGAGGCAGCAGTCAAGAAATCAAACCACGCATTGCATTGGGCAAATCTGCTGCAAAAGACCTCTTTAAAGTGTTACAAAGCAAAGATGTTACTTTGAGGACTAAGGTGCGAGACCCAAGCCATAGTATTTCCAGTTGCCTCATATGCATGTGAAAGCAGGGCAATGAATAAGGAAGACCAAAGAAGAACTGATGCCTTTGAATCATGATGTTGGTGAAGAATATTGAATATACCATGGACCACCAGGAGAATGAACAAATCTGTCTTTGAGGCAGTACAGCCAGAATGTTGCTTAGAAGTAAGGATGGCAGGACTTTGTCTCATGTTCTTTGGACATATTATTAGGAGGGACCAGTCCCTGGAGAAAGACATCATGCTTGGTAAAGTAGAGGGTCAGTGAAAAAAGAGGAAGACCCTCAGTGAGATAGCTGACACAGTGGCTGCAGCAATGGTCTCAAACATAGCAAGGATTGTGAGCATGGCGCTGGACCAGGAAGTATTTCATTCTGTTGTACATAGGGTTGCTGTAAATTGGAACCAACCTGAAGGCACGTAACAACAAGAATTAATAAGGAAGGTAATAAAGTGTTTCCAATTTATCTTCTTTAAACGTTTTGAATCATACTTTATATTCTTTAATGAAACTAATAAAAAATTTAATGACTAAAAAATTATAATAGAGTTAAGTTAAAGTGCATTAATTTTTCTCTCAATTAGATCAATTGTTGAATCCATTTGGCCAGAGGGTCATATTCTAAACAATTCACTAGATAGCTGCTACTCTAACCTCATGTTGAACTTAAAAACTTTACATATGAAAACAATAATAGCAAATTAGTAAGTAAAAAATTAATGCTCTTAACACAGTAGGCTACATCTCCTTAAGTTCTAAGTGCCTTTTTAGTTTATTATTTTTACCATGTAGACAAGTGTCCCAGAGCATTTGATTGCACACTGGCTGTTTACTTGGAAATCACTAAATAGGGATGTATGCACAAAGAGAAAGATAAATCCAATGGTGTAAGAAGTAGCAGCAGGAAAAAGCAGCAGTACGTCAGGTCCAAATGTAGGAAGACGTGAGTGGAATGAAGGGGTCCAGCCCAGAGAAGAGTGCCATGGCCTCCCACTCCACTGTCCTGCCAAGGACAGCCCAAGGAGGGCACCCGGACTCCAGCAACCTATGTCTGGAGCCCATTCCAATGTGTAGGGAGCAGAACTTGTGTTCTTCATCAACTACACTCTGCTACTTGTGGCTTACATGACCAAAACTCCTTTATTACCACCCACCTCCTTATCCTTCATCTGACATAGGGAGTGTACTCCAAGGCAAGGCAAAAATAAAAAAAATATAGAAGGGACCAATTTAGGATTTGTTCAAAGTATGTAAAGAGGCAGCTTTGATTACTATTTAACTCATTGCTTTCAAGTTGATTCCAACTCATAGCAATCCTACAGGACAGAACAGAACTGTCCCATAGGGTTTCCAAGGAGCAGCTAGTGGATTCAAACTGCCAACCTTTTGGTTAGCAGCTGAGCTCTTAATTACTGTGCCACCAGGGCTCCACTGACTTGCAAATAAATACTTGCCCTGGAAGGTTGGTGAGAGAACATCACCAACGAATGCTGTGCCTATCTGAAATAACAGAAAGAAGGGTCGTACATATATCCTCAGGGCCAGACCTTTCTCTCTACCAGGCTCTTAGATGTTGGGGGAAGCGTGTTTTTGGTTTTGTACCAAAGATGCTATTTTTATATCTAGAGAATATTTTAATTTGAGCAACAAGAAATACACTGTTGGAATTATTACCTTCGTTGACTTTCTGAGGATGCCATCCTGTTGTCCAACCCAGGGAAAATGTCACATCTGGAAAGAACGATGTGACAGTATCTATAAATAGTTTTGCATCCATTACTCTGCCATCTCCATTTGGACCAGGAAGAATATCAGCGTTAATCCACACAGGACGCTTCAGATGCCTCTTCACACTTTCCAAGAGCATCATGGATGGTTCTACAGCTGCCAGACTGAAAACATATTTTGTTGTCAATCACACATATGTCTAAAGTAAAAAGAAGTTCTTTTTGACTTTTTAATGTCCTCAACTTCATAATAAAAGTGTAATATGATAATGCCTGAGTTCAATACAATCAAATATTACACAACAACAGAGGGGGACTTAACATATGTCATCTCAAAATGTTGATTTATGCTCATAATTCATGAGGGTACCTTAAAAGTTCTATAAATACTTGAATAATGCCAGTACTTGTGGACAGAGACAGGTTTCAAAACTCCCTATTAGGATAACTCAACGTAAAAACAATTTAAGAAAAGACACAAATATTCACCATCAGAGAAGGTATAAACAAAGCAACAAATAAGAAATATTAACAACCTGCAAATTCACATTTATGAAAATGCGCGAGTGCTCCCAGGCGCCTTGCCTCTAACACCTGCTCACCACCCTAGAGAAGAGTTTTTTCCTTCACATATGCTTGGGTGAGTCTGGTCACATGAACACGTTTCCAAAAATGATTGTAAAGTATAAAAATGTAACATTTTGTTAAAGCTTTTATAAATTTCTTTTTTTGTTTTCTTTTATTGTAAGCACCTCTTCTGGAAACCAGAGGCAAGTATATTTTAATTAGTTTAAACCAAAAAGCAGCTTCACTTTCTTTACTTCCCCATATCTATTCTAGCCGGCACCTATAGATTTTGAATAATCAGGCTTTAATCAGCCTGCATAATGTTTACTTTTAAAAAATACATTACTTATAATTCTATCTTCTGAATCTTTAGGCCTAAACTGATTTCTAAGAAAATCACCTTACAGTGCACATTGAGATGGAAGACTAAGAATCTTGGAGCTGGATGTCGGCGGGGAGAACGTTCAGCACACCCTCCTCACATATCCATCTCCCTTCTTAAGGGACTGTAATCCTTTGGCCTATGATTCCACCTCTCCTCTCTGCATTCCTTTCCAGTCTCCTACCTCAAGAGGAGAAACTGATAATCTCATTATTTATTGGGTCATGTTTACTACTGACGAAGGATTTTTCTTCCAGTTGCCTTTGGGTCGATTCCAACTCATGGCGGCCCCAGGTGTTTCAGATTAGACTGTGCTTCAAAGGGTTTTCATGGCTGTGACCTTTTGGCAGCAAATCACCAGGCCTTTCTTCTGAGGTGCCTCTAGGTGGGTTTGAATCACCAACCTTTTGGTCAGTAGCCCAGTACTTAACCATTTGTGCCACCCAGGAACTCCATGAGCAAGGATGCTACACATTAAAACCAGAGGGAACCAGCCTCTAGCCTCTCTCTCACTCTGCTCCTATGTGGTGTCTTTTTCTCCCTCTTCTGCCCCTCAAATAGGAGCCCCAGATTTTAGTGGATTAATAAACCCTAATGCTGAACTTTGTAGACTCTAATTTAGATGCTGCCTCAAACGCTTCCTCCCTTGCACTGCATCGATTCCATGTTAAAACCCCCATTCAGAGAGCTTCTCCCTCATCTCTGGCACCATACTTCCTACAACATTCTCCCATTTTTGGCAGCAAGCAACTTGTACCTGTGATTCCAAAGCTCGTCTGTCTGCAAGTCCCACAGCAGCAGCCAAGTCCCCATGGGGTTCTGCTCTTCGCGTGAAAACCTTGAACTAATCCAAGTCTGCTGCTGACCTCCTCTCTTTGTCCAGAAAAGACTCTGATTTAAGAAATCTGGTGTCGGTGGAGGTTGGGTTAAAAACTACTTTCCAGTTTAGATTTCAGGAGGGAGCTTCTTAGGCATTCTCAATTTAGTAAGCTGACATAGGACTGTTTCACATTGGTTTTCCATCTGATTATATCCAGTCTTGAACAGCACATTCTCCCAAAAACTGGAATTCCACCAGCATTTATTAAGTGCCAACTATATGCAAAGCACTGTGCAGCTAAACACAAGAAGCTATGACACAGAATATAATGAAGCAAGAATTTAATATATGTATTCCATTTCATAGGTGCATATTTTAATCATCACCAGAAATTTAAATAACAAAGGCAAAACCTATATAAAGAAAACTATAAAATCTTACTAAGGGACATAATAGAAACTTGTCATTGTTCTAGTTCTTATTTTTTGGAACCTAACAACACAATTTTGAAAGTGTTCTGGAAGAGTAAATGTGGAGGAAAAAATCACAAAATTTTTTTTTGGGGAAAAAAAAAAAAGACTGAGGACAAAGTTGGCCAGAGAGAAAATATAATGTATACTACACAGAACACATGTCATGTTTCTGGTCTGGAAGACTCAATGCTATAAATTCTGTAAAATGATACATCTCTCCAAATTAAACTATAAATTCCATCTAATTCTAATTAAAAATACCAATGGCTAACATTCTCAGTTCTCAAATGTATTTGTATTAAGTCTCCCATAAAGAACTGCCAAAAGGTTTGCCAAGATAATCATTTGAAGGGGGAAGACCTAATCAAACTATTACCGAAAATTGTTCTTTGGTAATAATTATTTAAATCCCTAGGAAATAATATAAACTTAGGTTTTTTTTTTAGAATACTTTTCCTAAAAAGTTACTTGTAAGTCAAACTTCTGAATATTTTATCCTATTTTGCTATTAATTTAATTTAAAAATTTAATATGACAAAATAAAACTGATACTTAAAACTGCAGTAAAACAGTTAAAATTAACATTTTATGGGAAAATAATTTTTTTTTGCTAAAACACTGATAATACTACTACAGAGTTTTAAAAATCACCATATATTACTTATTATTTGTATACTAGATAAAATAACAGAGGCACAAAACAAGAGCTAGTCCTAAAATGTGGTCATTCAGACACTCTTTGAACCAGGCAGAACAGTGTTCTGGTTCAGAGTATGAGCTCAACAGCCAAGCTGACAGCTCTCCATTACCAACTCTGTGAGCACAAACAGGTTACTTACCCACTCTCCGTTCCCTCATCCATATAATGAGGATAATAGCAGTAACCTGCCTCTTAGGATTGTTATGAGGATTTGATGAATTAACACATACAATGCTCTTAGAACAGTGCCTGACACATAGTAAGTGTTCATGTAACTGTTAGTTTATATCAATTCCACTTCAAATATGTTACAACCAAAACACTTGCAAAAGTTTTTAGTAGCTCAGCCCTTCTGTGGTAGTTGCTAGCATTTAGGAATGAACAAGCTGAATCTGACTCTGAGGAGCCAAAGAACACATCATAGGGAATAGTTCAAGGGGCAACAGTAACCAAAAAATTGAGCACATCAGAAGGCAAGATCTAAAACTTGGAGTCACCTAGCATTAAAGATCAAATGTTCTATTTCATGTGATAAAGAATACTTGACTAGCTCCAGGAGACCTAGGTTCTGGTTCTGGCTCAGCCGTCAAGCTTAGATGTTGTCCTTGGGTAAATCAGTTAACCTCTCTGGGCCTATGTTTCTTTGTTAATAAAATGGAGTTGGAACGTTGACCACTTTAAAAGCTTTATGATCTTAATGTTGTTGTTAGTTACCGTTGAGTTGATTCTGACTCATGGCAACCCCATGTGTGCAGAGTAGAGGTCCCTTAATATAGTTCTTTAATTCACATATCCTTGTCAATCCAAACTCCTATATGTCAAGTTTTTGTATATTCATTAATTCACCAAGAGTACAATGAGGTTTGCTAGTATATTTAGCCCTACAACAAATGGTTAGAATCATGCCAATAACATTACAAGTAAGATTTCCAAGTCCTTATTAATTTCTTAAAGTAATATCAATTTTAAAATATTGTACAGAGATAAGTTTGCCAGAAAGCCAAGATTTCTTTAAGAGCTGCCTTCATGGGGCTTATGGTGAACTTTTGTGGTATCACAATATATTCCTGGCTTTACCTATAATTTTTACACTACCAAAATAACACAAAAGTAAAATTTTTTGTGAGAGCCACAGGAAAGGAAACGACACTTAACCTTGCTCTTTACTTTCAATATCTCTAAAATGTGCAACATTATTTTTAAGGAACACTTTCGTTATTGAAGAATTTGAATAATTCCCTTCGTATGTAAATATAACAACATAAGTCAGGTAGGAAGGCATTAACTATCCCAACAAAACTACCCCAACTTTCTCTCTCCTAGACTACTTTTTAACGAAAGTAGTATTTTAAATTTACTGTTCTATCATTACATGGTCACTTACGATGAGTTCCTTTATAAAAATTAATTTTAGCCTCAAAGAGTCTCCAAAAAACAATTCTAAAAAAACAAGTTAGTGGGCCTTAGGTCCATTCCTGAAACATGCAAAAGTCTAACATTCTATTTTCAGTTTGGATAAAGCACAAAGATAGGTAATCAGGCACAGATACATGAGGCTATTAATCTTTTGGTTTTTTTCCAAAGTTACTCTATAACAATCAGGAGATTGGACATTTTTGTACAAATACCTCTTGAAATCCAGCTTGATGCCTTTATCGCTTTTCACAACTTCAGCCAGCCACTCCTGTAGAGTATTATCACTGCTTGTTTCAGGAGGATGGGCCATGATTGGTTGGCCATGTTCTGATCCATCACCAGGAAGAAGGACATCAGCCTCTATCATGTGAGCAGTGCCTGTCCAAATAAAGAAGTTAATGCTGGCAAAACAGTGGGCAGAACTACAGGAGATGCCATGTCCAATAACTTTTTTAGAAGATAAAAGAAAGGAAAGAAAACTAACATTTTCTGAGTACTATGTACAAGGCACTGTGCTAGACCCTTCTCTGTTGTCCTTATTTTGTACAGATGAGCACAGAGGTGATGAGAAGTTAAATAACTGTCCCTCTACATCTGGCTTGGCTGTTGAATTTCTTCCCAGCACCTAGCAAAGTGTGTATACAAACGGAGGATTAATAAGTATCTGTTTAAGTTTTCTGGGAATAAAAACTAGTACTTTTATCTTCTCACTCTTCAAATCATGTTGTTGTTGTTAAGTGCCACCGAGTCAGTTCCGACTCATAGCAACCCTAGGTACAACAGAACCAAACATTGCCTGGTCCTGTGCCATCCTCTCAATTATTGCTATGTTTGAGCCCGTTGTTGCAGCCACTGTGTCAATCCATCTTGTTGAGGGTCTTCTTCTTTTTCATTGACCCTCTATTTTACCCAGCATGATGTTCTTCTCCAGGGACTGGTCCCTTCCAATAACATGTCCAAAGTATGTGAGATGAAGTCTCGCCATCCTTGCTTCTAATGAGTATTCTGGCTGCACTTCTTCCAAGACAGATTTATTTATTATTCTTGCAGTCCATGGTATATTCAATATTCTTTGCCAACACCATAATTCAAAGGCATCAATTCTTCTTTGGACTTCCTTATTCATTGCCCTGCTTTCATATACATATGAGGCAACTGGAAATACTATGGCTTGGGTCTCGCACCTTAGTCCTCAAAGTAACATCTTTGCTTTCTAACACTTTAAAGAGGTCTTTTGCAGCAGATTTGCCCAATGCACTGCATTGTTTGATTTCTTGACTGCTGCTTCCATGGGTGTTGATTGTGGATCCAAGTAAAACGAAATCTTTGACAACTTTAATCTTTTCTCCATTTATCGTGATGCTGCTTATTGGTCCAGTTGTGAGGATTTTTGCTTTCTTTATGTCGACATGTAATCCATACTGAAGGTTGTGGTCTTTAATCTTCATCAATATATGCTTCAAGTCCTCTTCACTTTCAGCAAGCAAGGTACCGTCATCCGCCTATGGAAGGCTGTTAATGAGTCTTCCTCCAATCCTGATGCCCTGTTCTTCTTCATATAGCCCAGCTTCTCAGATTATCTGCTCAGCATACAGACTGAATAGGTATGGTGAAAGGATACAACCCTGACACACACCTTTCTGATTTTAAACCAGGCAGTATTCCCTTGTTCTGTTCAAATGACTGCCTCTTGGTCTAAGTACAGGTTCCTCACGAGCACAATTAAGTGTTCTAGAATTTCCATTCTTCGCAATGTTATCCATAATTCGTTATGATCCACACAGTCAAAAATCAAATGCCTTTGCATAGTCAAACCCAGGTAAACATCTTTCTGGTATACTCTGCTTTCAGCCATGATCCATCTGACATCAGCAATAATATCCCTTGTTCCAAGTCCTCTGCGGAATCTGGCTTGAATTTCTGGCAGTTCCCTGTTGATGTACTATTGTAACTGCTTTTGAATGATCTTCAGCAAAATTTTACTTGCATGTGATATTAATGATATTGTTTGATAATTTCCACATTCTGTTTGATCTCCTTTGGAATGGGCATAGATATGGATCTCTTCCAGTCAGTTGGCCAGGTAGCTGCCTTCCAAATTTCTTGGCATAGATGAGTAAGCGCTTCCAGCACTGCATCCATGTGTTGAAACATCTCAGTTGATATCCTGTCAATTCCTGGAGTCTTGTTTTTCATCAATACCTTCAGTGCAGCCTGGACCTCTTCCTTCAGCACCACTGGTTCTCTATCATATGCTACCTCCTGAAATGGATGAGCGTCGACTAATAATTCTTTTTGGTACAGTGACTCTGTGTATTCGCTCCATCTTCTTTTGATGTTTCCTGTGTCATTTAATATTTTCCCAGTAGAATCCTTCAGTATTGCAACTCTAGGCTTAAACTCTTTTCTTCAGTTCTTTCAGCTTGAGAAATGTCAAGCATGTTCTTCCCTTTTGGTTTTCTAACCTCAAGTCTTTGCACATTTCATTATAATACTTTGTCTTCTCAAGCTGCCCTTTGAAATCTTCAGTTCTTTTACTTCATCATTTCTTCCTTTTGCTTTAGCTACTCAACATTCAAGAGCAACTTTCAATGTCTCTTCTGCCATCCATTTTGGTCTTATCTTTCATTCCTGTCTTTTTAATAACCTCTTGCTTTCTTCATGTATGATGCCCTTGATGTCATTCCACAACTTGTCTGGTCTTCAGTCATTAGTGTGCACTGTGTCAAATCTATTCTTGAAATGATCTCTAAATTCAGTTGGGAGACACTCAAGGTCTTACTTTGGCTCTCGTGGACTTGTTCTAATTTTCTTCAGTTTCAACTTGAAATTGCATACGAGTAATTGATGGTCTGATCCGCAGTCGGCCCCTGGCCTTGTTCTGACTGATGAAACAAGAGATATAAAGAAACAGAAAAAGAAGTTTTCTTGGAAGAGTTTCTGGGAGGACCTTAGAGCTGAAGTGTATCTCGTGCAGCATTCAAATTCTTCAAGTACCCAATTACTTTACTTCTGAAATGGCTTCCCGTGCTGACTCAATTCCTTTATAACCCTATAACAAACCCTTATTACCTGAGGTAACCTGAGAGAGTCTTGCAACCCAGAAGTTTGCTAGATGCATGACAGCCTATATAAACAAACTACTCCACAAGAGGAGTACTAAGCACCTTACTGAGTGCTTACCACATGCCAAGCACTGTACCAGACAGTTTACATACATTATATCTCATTAATTCTCACAACAACCCTATGAGCCAGGTAGAAAAAACAATTAAATGCCCATGTCAAGGACTCTCAGGCCCCATGTAAAGTATGTTCCATTTGAGTTAGTTTTTGCATATGGGATGAGGTAGGCATCCAACTTCATTTTTTTTTTTTTTCATTTGGATATCCAATAGTCACAGCATCATGTGTTGAAAAGCCTGTTCCTTCCCCAATAAACTGTCTTGGCACCCTTGTAAAAAACTAATTGGCCAGTAATGCATGAGTTTATTTCTGGACTATGAATTCTACGTCATTGACCTACACATCTATCCTTATGTAAGTACTACACAGTCTTGATTACTGTAACTCTAAAGTAAGTTTTAAAATAGGAGGTTTGAGTTCTCCAACTTTATTCTCTTTTTCAAGATTGTTCTGCTCTTCTGGTTCCCTTGCACTTCTATATAAATTTTAGGTTCAGCTTGTCAATTTCTGTGAAAAAGACAGCTGGAATTTTGATAGGGATTGCACTGAATCTATAGATCAATTTGGGAAGCACTGCTATCTTAACAATAGTTAAGTCTTCCAATCCATGAATACTGATGTTTTTCATATGTTTAGGTCTTCTTTCTTTAAGTTATGTTTGTAGTTTGGTGTACAAGTCTTGCACTTCTTTTGTTAAATTTATTCCTAAGTATTTTATTCCTTTTGAAGCTGGAACTGTTCTCTTAATTTCATTTTCAAACTGTTCATTGCTAGTGTAGAAATATAATTTTTATATTGACCTTATATTCTACAACCTTGCTGAACTTGTTTATTAGCTCTGGGCTTTTTATCTTGTGTGTGTGTGTGTGTGTGTGTAAATTTCTTAGGATCTTCTATATACAAGACCATGTCATCTGCAAATACAGATTCAGGTAGTCCCTGACTCACGACAGGGTTCTGTTCTGATCACTCCGTTGTAACTCAGTTCTGACGTAAGTTGAATACCTCTTTTTTTTTTCTTTTTGTCTTCATTATTACTGCCTTTTATTATCAGCATCTTTATAAGTCCAATTTTTGAACATCTGTCCATGCTGCCACATCATATGTAGTACATATTACTAACAAAAATATGTACAAAAATAAATAAATAAAAACATGATTGTAAGCACAGTTCGTCATAACTCAAATACGTCATAAGTCGGGGACTACCTGTAGTTTATTTCTTCCTTTCCACTCTGAATGCCTTTTATTTCATTTTCTTGCCTAGCTGCTCGGATTACAACCTCCAGTACAATGTTAAGTAGAAGTGGCAAGAGAAGACATCTCGTCTTGTTCCTGATTTTAGAGGAAAAGCATTCAGTCCTTCACCCTTAAGTATGATATTGGCTGTGGGTATTAAGGCAATTTATACTGTCCTAATGGAAAAGAAGAAATTGAGGCTAGGCTCTGTCTATATTGCAGCTAAAGAATGACAGTATTTTAGGTGAAAAAGTCAACTGTATTGGTATTTTCAAACACAATGTTTGGCATTATAAAGACAACGTTCTTCATCTACATGTATCTTAGGGAGACACTGCCAAATCTTGCACACTTAAATGATTTAATAATACACCAAAAGTAACATTATGTATAATAACAACAACTTCTCTTTAATAAGTGCGTGATACGGTATTATCTCATACGGTCCACACAGCAACCTGGCAAGTTAGGTACTATTATTTCCATTTTATAAATGAGAAAACGAGACTTTGAGAATTTAACTGATTTATCCAAGGACACGCCACAGTAGAGGCTGAAGCTAGGATTTAAGAGGGCATTTGACATTTTCACAAAGGTACATTTAGCCCAGCCTAAACAAACAAATCAATGAATGTTTAGTTTATGAGTTTTTTAATTGCCAAATAATATGAAACAGATACACTCATCCCACTCCTGAGCCTCATCCCCACACCAGGAATCAGGACTAAGATGGAAGCAGGGGGTGGGCTGATGCTCAGGGATAGTCTAACAGTCAGTGATAGGATAAATGGAAACAGTGTACCCATTTCTTGGAAACAATAACACTAACACTGTCATTTTGACTCTGCTATGAAAACGTTACAACTCAGATGGAAGTACATGTTCTTCTGAGTCCAAAGTCCGTGTGCCTTCTCACTCTACCACACAGTTTCTCTGATTTTAAAATTGTAGAACATTTCCTTGTTGGACCAGGTCACTTCAGGCTATGTTCAGCCATTTGAGGATATTCTTTTGTTCTCCCCTGCTGTTGCAGCCAACAGGCATACTTCACAGAACAAGGCTGAGAAACACTGCTATAGGATCAACATAACGAAGAAATATATAATGATTGAATCAGTAACCCAAAAGGCTTGGTTTCTAGCCTAGGCATAAATACTGACCAACACAATTAAATTATGAGTTGGTATACAATAGTTTCATCTACCCACTGAACAAATATTTACTGAGCCTCTCCTTAGTACACTGCAAAAGAGACAAAATGTGTACAGCACAAGACCCTGATCTTAAAATTTTTACTCAATCTCTGCAATAGACAAGACAGGGTAATATATGAAGATTCCAATAAGGGGCATAGAAAGAGAAATCACTTCTGGAAAATAAGAAAATTCTTCCATTATGGAAATTCGTTCAGTTTGTACACAAAATGGGGCCCTTAATAAAATTGTTTATTTCAGCCAAAATTTATATTTGGATCATTTAAGTCTCTGGTACCTGCAAATATGCCCAGGTATCAAAAAGTAGTTGAATTCATCAATTATCCAGAGTAATACAAGTTAACTGTACTGTCTTACTTTTTAGTGCCTCATTCATCTGAGCCTTGTGGTTAGCTGCATGATACCAGGTGATCTCTGCGCCGTCTTTTGTTGTAATCTGGTTATTTCTCAGAAAATGTTCCAGTATGTTTTCACTCCAAGATCCTAAAATAACAACATTTACATTAAAGAAAATAGATTCTTTAAGGAGTAAAGCACTTTTTTAATAGAAGAGGGCAGAAGATATATTGAGGGAGAATAACAAGGTGATTAGATTGGGGAAAACAAGACTTTGAAAATAGTGAACATGTATTATGATGTGGCAGACATATACAGAAGCCATGTATTATACACACACACACATATACACATACATATATTGTGTAATGTAATAATTAGTAAACATATACAATAGTCTATAGGTTCTCTATGAGTCAGAATCCACTCGGTGACAACAGGTTTTTGGTTTAGGATAGTCTGAACCTCTGAAGCATAAGAAAATATGCAGGAAGAAAAAAACTGGTAAGAAGCAGATATTTAAAAGCAGGAATTTTCATATGATGTCCTCTACAATTTGCACCCCATAAATACAAGTAAAATTGATGTAAGTCAAAGCTGCGTTAAAAACTTCTGGTTTGGTATAATTTAGTTGTTTTCTCCACCTGAACCTCCATTCTGTATTTATATCAACAATTCAGAATCTTAAATTTACCATTTTTACTGCACGTTCACTTTCAGAATTTGATTCTCAGCAACACTTACACAAGCAACTATGTAAGTCTCCTGAGTTAGTATTCACAGATTTATCTAGCATGTATAAGTCTACATAATCCTCACATTAACCACTTTTTAGCAGACCAGACTTTCTCTTAATTAAGCATTAAAATGCGTGAGTTAACTGAGACTAAGTGGCTTGCCCAATGCTACATAACTAGTAAGTGGTAGGTAGCAAAAACATTTGAATCTGGGTCTACTACATACTATGCCATACCCCAATATAACAGTGAGAAAAAGCCGGAAAACACTGAAAAACAGATAAGATTATGTGTAATTTTACTTCCCTAATTCTTGCTCATTCATTTAAACATTTATTAAGTGTCCACCAAGTGGCTACAAATTCCTTATTCATGAGATGTGTCCTCTGTTAATTTGTTAATTCTGCCTAACAACAGTTGAAAACCTAAAAATATCTATTAGAAACTGCTCATAAAACATTGGAAAAAAAAGTAAAATTTGAGCAGAAAATGAGAAGGCATATAAAGATAACTTCTAACCAAAATGTAAGGGGACCTAGTGGCCACTCTATATTGGGCTACAGAATAAAGAAAGGGGAGACAGGTTGTAGCATCCACTATTCCCAAGCAGTCTCCTACCTAAAACACATGGCCCTATGAAGCATATGCAACAGAGTCATAGGCCCTTTGAAATTGGATGGTAATAGATGGCCATCATTTTTCTATATTAAAGTTAGCCATTTTGGAAGGCACATTAATTGTTCACTAGAAATGTCCAATAGGAAAGTAATTAAATCATAGCATATCTTCACAATAAAATATGTTGCCATTAAAAATGAAGTTTTTAGATACATCAAATGACTTACAGAAATAGTAATTATGTGTGCTGCCAGAAAAAAATATAAATGTTAGTTATAGTGGGTGTTCCTATGGCACCTTTCAACTCAACACCCTGCATTTAAATTTTTTATAGAAGTAACTTACAAATTAATAATAAAATGCCATCACTGTAGAATTTAAAAACATTTGAGATAAAAAGTACTCCTTTCCTTTTTAATGGGTGAAATTACCACCTTGGACTTAGCCACACTGTGTACAGCACTTTTAGAACATGAGGTTCCAATTACCTATGATTTAGGGTATTGTTATAACTATTTTAAGTAGGTGATAGGCCTGAAGAAGGAACAAGTCAACAGCAGAAGAAATACACCCATAAATCTCCTTAGAAGCGAGGATGGCGAAACTTCAGCTTGCTTACTTTGGATGTGTCATCAGGAAACACCAAATGCTAGAAAAGGACATGATGCTTGGTAAAGTAGAGGGCAAATGGAAATGAGGGAAACCCTCAATGAGACGAACTGACACAAAAGCTAAAACAATGGACTCAAACATACCAATGATTATGAAGATGCTACAGGACTGTGCAAAGTTTGTATTGTTATACATAAGGATGCTATGAGTCGGAGCCAACTTGACAGCAACTAACAACAACAGTAAATAAGCCTGAAAGGAATCTCGGGGTGGTGCAAACAGTCAACGTTTAGGCCACTGTCTTAGTTATCTAGTGCTGCTATAACAGAACTACCACAAGCGGATGGCTTTAATAAAGAGAAATTTATTCCCTCACAGTCTAGGAAGCTAGAAGTCTGAATTCAGGGTGCCAGCTCCAGGGGAAGGTCCTCTCTTTCTGTCTGCTCTGGAGGAAGGCCCTTGTCATCAATCTTCCCTTGGCTTCTCAGTGCAGGGACCCTGGGTCCAAAGGACACACATCCCTAGTTCTACTTTCTTGGTGGTACGAGGTGTCCCTGTCTCTCTGCTCGCTTCTCCTTTATATCTCAAAAGAGATTGACTTAAGATACAACCTAATCTTGTAGATAGAGTCCTGCCTCATTAACATAACTGCCTCTAATCCTGCCTCATTAACATCATAGAGGTAGGATTTACAACACACAGGAAAATCATATCAGAGGACAAAGCGATGGACATTCACACAATCCTGGGAATCATGGCCTAGCCAAGTTGACACACATTTTTTGGGAGCACAATTCAATCCATGACAGATAGCTAAGACAAAAAACCCAGAAAATAACAAATGTTGGAGAGAATGTGGGGAAACTGGAACCCGTAGCCATTTCTGGTGGGAATGCAAAATGGTACAGCCGGTGTGGAAAACTGTGGTGGTTCCTCTCCTAGATATATACCACTCCTATGTATATACCCAAAAAACTTGAAAGCAGAGACTCAAACAGACACTTGTAGACCAATGTTCATTGCAGCACTACTCACAATAGCCAAAAGGTGAAAACAACCTAAATGCCCATCACCAGATGAATAGATAAACAAAAAGTGGTACATACGTACAATGGAATACCACTCAGCCAGTAAGAGAAATGAAATCTTGATACATGCTACAATATGGATAGAGCTTGAAGACACTATGCTGAGTCAAACAAGTCTACCACAAAAAGACAAATACTGTCTGACCTCACTTATATAAAAAAACAAGAACAGGCAAACTATAGAGACCAAAGTTTATTAGTGGTTACCAGAGGTGGGAGGAAGGGGGAAAGGCGAGGGGTTATTGCTCATGGAGTACTGACTTTCTTTTACATTGATGGAAAAACCACATTGATTAAGGGTAAGGCTGCACAGTGATTAATACCATTACTGGCAATAAGTTGTATACCTGTAAAAAGTTGAAACTGGCAAAAATCGTGTGATAGATGTATTTACAATAACAACAAAAAAGTGGGTAGCTGCTGAGGCTGCCTATGTACAACCAAACACATCATGGGATTTGGTTCTGTGGTGTAGAGGTTTAGGGTCATGGTTTCATTGGCCATCGCAGTTAACTGCTCTAATAATGTGTTTAGTGGTTCTGTTCTACCTCCTACTTTGTTCATAGTGCCTGCAGTGTTAAAAGCTTGCAAGCAGCCATATAAGCCACACTGATTGGTTTCTATTCACCTGGAGCAACAGAGAAAGAAGAGTCAGGAATGGGGGAAAAAATGAATGAAATGTGTGGGTAATTGCCTCCATGAACAAATGCCTCCTCTACCATGAGACCAGAAGAACTGGATGGTGACCAGCTACCATTACTGAACATTTTGATCAAAGATTCTATAGAGGAATCCTGATCAAGGGGAAAACGCACAACACAATTTCAAATTCTTATGGGATCCAGCCTTTCTGGAGCCGGAGGCTGGATGAACCCCTGAAACTATTACCCTGAGAGAATCTTTAAACCTTAAACTACAAATATCCCCTAAAGTCTTAACACCAAACAACAACCCATTGCTGTTGAGTCATTTCAACTCAAAGCAGCCCTACAGCACAGACTAGAACTGCCCCATAGGGTTTCCAAGGAGCAGCTGGTGGATTTGAACTGCACAGCAGCCGAGCCCTTAACCACTGTGCCGCCAGTGCTCCAAAACCAAACAATAGTTTAGCTTAATTCTTAAAGAATGTCTGCCTTTAGCATTGTGCTTTTTAAAGATCTATCTATATTGGAACAAACTGACAACAGCAACTGGAAAAGATTAGATGGGAACCTTAGGGGGCAGTGAGTTTATGTTAATGGGGGAGGAACAACTCAGAAAGGGAGGGTGAGAATGGCTGCAGAACTCGAAGAATCAATGTCACTGAATTGTACATATAGGAATTGTTGAATTGGTGTATATTCTGCTGCGTATATTCTGAATAACAACAAAATAAATAAATTACAAGAAAAAACGACAGAGAACAATGCGTATAGGTACCGTGGTAGGAAGCATAATACCCCCCCCCCCCCAAAAAAAAAGTCCAATCTTAATCCCTGTGAATGTTATACTACAGTGTAAGGGGGAATTAAGGTTGCAGATGGAATTAAGGTTGCTAATCAGCTGACTATGAGATGGAGAGACTAGCCTATATTATCCAAGTGGGCCCAGTGTAATCACGAGGGTCTTTATGAGTGAAAAGAGGAAGCAGGAGAGTCAGTGTCAGAGTAATGCAGTGTGAGAAGCCTCAACTGGCCACTGCTGGCTTTAAACACAGAGAAAGGGGCCACCAGCCAAGGAATGTGGTCAGCCTCTAGAGGCTGAAGACGGCAAGAAAACAGACTCTCTCCTAGAGCCTCCAGAAGGAATGCAGCCCTACTGACACCTTGATTTTAGCCCAGTGAGACCCATTGAGATTGCTGACCTCCAGAACTGTAAGACAATAAATCTGTGTTATTCTAAGCCACCAAGTTTGTGGTAATTTGTTAGCGAGGCCATAACATACTAACACAGGTACCTTATGTGTGAGAAAAAAAAAAAAAAAAAAGGCAAAGAAGAGATATATGGTGATATATACATAAAATAACTGAAAGGATGCACAAAAACTAGTAACAGTGGATGCCTGTGTGGAGAAGAACTGATTGGCTGGGAGAGTGGATGAAATTTTTTATTATAAATTCTACTGTGCCTTTTGAATTTCTTTACGTTGAGAATGTATTACTTATTTTTTAAAAAGTTAAGCAGGAGAAAATGATTCATATAATGGAAAAATCTAGTAAAGAATTAGTCTCACCAATAACTTGAGAATAAAAATAGAACTGATCTGGAACATTTTTCACCTAAGCACATTTTATTCAGATTTTGTAAACCTTGCATCAATTCAGAAGAGAGCCTATATTCATGCAGCCTGGTAATTAGAATGTGAAAGTCTTTAGAGTAGGAGCTTTGTCCCAGATTTAGATTTTTTTTTTTTTTTAAGTAAAACTTGGCATTACATGGATTTATACTGAGATATAAGAAAAAGAGACCTAGGTTTAAAAATGGAAAGCTCTGGTCTGAATAGAATGTTCCATGGAGGTTTAGCATAAGCCTTAGAAATGTTCACATCCTTTGATCTAGCAATTCCTGCCACAGGAATTCAGCCCCAGGGTTAAAAAAAAAAAAAAAAAAAAAGATCAGAAATAAGGAAGAACAATGCAAAGATGTTCATCATAGCATTAGTTCTAGTAACAAGAAAAATAAACAACTGATAAATACCCAAGATTAGGAAACAGGTTAAGCAAATTATAGTATATCTGTATGATGAAATACAATTCAATCATTGAAAAATATGTTTGTAAAAAACCTTTTCTGACATGGGATGTTATGTTATGAGGCGATTCAGGATGTTAAAAATGTATATTTACTGTAATCTCAACTATATTTTCTTAAAAGTCAGGATTGTTAGAAAATATACCGAAAAGTTACCAGTGGTGCCTCTGAGTCTTGGCATTCTGAAAATTTTTTTTTCCTACTTCAGTATATTTTATTAACGTTCTATCATGTGCATGTGTTATGTTTACAATCAGGAAAAATTTTAAATTTAGGGAAAAAAAAATGCATCACCAAAGCTAACGCGATTACTGTTTACGTAAAAGATACTGTAACCTTCCGGAGAACTGTATAAGCACGGCTTAAAACACCTCTGATTCCAGAGTTTAAACAACAGAGACACACTTACTACCAGCTTCCAAAGGTTGTTCAACGAGGCGCTGGAACAATGCCCAGCCACATTGTTTCGTCTGCATATCCCAACCTTGCCCAATTCCCAAAGACCATTTGGTCTGTTGAAATAATGATTTGAACTAGTGGCACCTTCCTTTTATTCCAACCAAGACCTCTAAAAGCAATATTCCTGCCATTCTTCGCCTTTCCAAATGCTTTTCCCTTAACGCCCACCCCAGGAACCAAGGTTCTCGCCCAGTCGACGGTGGACGCGCGCCGAGCACGTGGACCCGGGTCCATTTCCAGCCGCCGGACGCCGCTCAGCTCCCAGGTCCCAACAACATGAGGGCCGCCGGGTGGGTGCTGGCGGAGGAGTCTCTCAGAGCGCCACCACCTGGGGGCAGGAGGCCCGAGAAAGGGCGGGGCTGCGATCCAAGCGCTTTTTTTTCCCGCCGGCTCGTGCCGAGAACACCCGCGCCGCGGCCTCCGCGGAGCAGGGTCCCGGGCAGCAAAGCCACTGGCACTTGCGCTTACCCAGGCTTCCAGCGGTTGCTGCCATGGTGACCGATGCCGCAGTTCGCGCAGACGCTTAGCGGTTGGCGCCGTCGCTGACCGGTCACAGGTGCCGACTGAACAAGCGACAGGTTCTGGGCAGAGTGACAGCCTCCGGCGACCACCAGGGCGCGCGCTTCGGAAGCGGAGGCGGAAGCGGAGGCGGAAGCGGAGGCGGAAGCGGTGGGAAGCGGTGTGCAAGCGCAAAGGCTGTGGCTAGAGTTTCGCTGGCGCGCTGTCTGTGCAGCTGGTGTCCGCGATTTTAGTAGCGCGAATTGCTCTTTTTACAGTGTTGTTGCTGTCGTCGTTAGGTGTCGTGGAGTCGATTTCGACTCATATGGAACCCGTGTGACAGAGTACAACTGCCCCATAAGGTAATCAGAAGAAAAAAGCAAGGAAAGTGGACTTTTCAGCCTTCTGAAGAATACCACATTAAGGAGGACGGCATAGGACGAAGCCTCAAGTTTCAAAGCAGTTGCTGGTGTGGGGGACTACTTTCCTAACAAAGCTGGGTGTATTTTCTCTTTTTAATTTTATTAACATCTTAAGACACATCATCATAACTCCACAGAAATGAATGTTCCTGCACAAGGTAGTGAACTAATAACTTGAAGTTTTCTTCCCTCGTCCTCTGTCTACCCGGTTTTCACTCATAAAGCACTCCCAGTAACTTGATTCTCCCACTCGCTGCTTTCCTTGCCCTCCTCAACTCTTTCCATAGGGAAGCCAAACTGGTACAGGAAAAAGTGCCTTTGGATTTAAGCTGATTTGAATTAGCAACTTGGCTCTGTCATTTTCTACTTCTGTAATTCTAATTCACTCCGTCGTAAAACTAACATAAGGGCACATCACCTGACACAAAAAACAAATGGTAGCCTGTCACCCAATCCTTCAGATTTTAATATGCTTAAATCTTTCCAGACATGAGTTGTAATTATTTTAAGCTATCCTCAATCATTCCTCCATATTCTCTAGATGTTCTCTAGCCCAATCAAAAAGATTTCTTAAATTTGATAAACCGCTAAATTTTAAGGACTCCATTGGCCTTTTATTCAATAGCCTTATTGAGATATACAAGTCACCAATTTACAGCGTACACTTTAATGGGTTTTAATGTATTCATAGTTTTGCAACCATCACTAAATCAACTTTAGAACATTTTCATCACCCTAAAAAGAAACACTAAATCCCTTAACTGTCACCCCTCCTTCCAATTCCCTTAGTCCTAGGCGACCACTAATCTACTTTCTGTATGGATTTGTCTATTCTGGACATTACATATAAATGGAATCATGCAATATGTGATCTTTGTGAGTGGCTTCTTTCACTTAGCATAATGTTTTCAAGGTTTATCCATGTTGTAGCATTTATCAGTACTTCATTCATTTTTATGGTTGAATACTACCAAGAGGCAGTTGTTCCAACAGAATTAGGGGATACAGCATGGTTTAAAGTCAGAGTTGTATCCTTTCACCATACCTATTCAATCTGTATGCTGAGCAAATAATCCGAGAAGCTGGACTATATGAGGAAGAAGGCAGCATTAAGATTGGAGGAAGACAATCTGCATCATGCAGATAACACAACCTTGGGTGCTGAAAGTGAAGAGGACTTGAAGCACTTACTGATGAAGATAAAGACCACAGCCGCAGTATGGAGTACACCTCAACATAAAACAAAAATCCTCAGAACTGGACCAATAAGCAACATCACGATAAATGGAGAAAAGATTGAGGTTGTCAAGGATTTCATTTTACTTGGATCCACAATCAACACTCATGGAAGCAGCAGTCAGGAAATCAAACGATGCATTGCATTGGGCAAATACGCTGCAAAAGACCTCTTTAAAGTGTTAAAAAGCAAAGATGTTTTCTTCAAGACTAAGGTGCACCTGACCCAAGCCATGGTGTTTTCAACTGCCTAATATGCATGCAAAAGCTGGAATCTGAATAAGGAAGACCCAAGAAGAATCAATGCCTTTGAATTATGGTGTTGGTGAAGAGTATGGAATATACCATGGACCGCCAAAAGAATGAACAAATCTGTTTTGTAAGAAGTGTGGCGAGAATGCTCCTTAGAAGGATGGCGAGACTTTGTCTCACACACTTTGGACATGTTATCAGGAGGGATCAGTCCCTGGGGAAGGACATCATGCTTGGTAGAGGGTCAGTGAAAGAGGCAGACCCTCGACAAGATGGATTGACAGACTGGCTCAAACAATTGTGGGGATGGTGCAGGACCAGGCATTGTTTCATTCTGTTGTACACAGGATCAATATGATTCAGAACCAATGTGATGGCACCTAACAAGTGGGTATGTGGTCTCTCATTGTAGTCTTGATTTGCATTTTCCTAATGACTAATGATACTGATCATTTCATGTGCTTATTGGCCATTTGTATATCTTCTTTGGAGAAATGTCTATTCAAATCCTTTACAAATTTTTAAATTGGGTTATTTATATTTTTGTTGTCATTGAGTTCTAAGAGTTCTTTAGATATAGTCTGATTGTAAGTCTCTTAACAGATATATGATTTACAAATATTTTCTCCTATGGATTGTCTTTTCACCGTCCTAATGGTATCAGTTGCAGTACAGAAGTTTTTATGGCCTGCTGATTGCAGTATTAATTCAATATTTTCATAGATTCTACTGACTCAGTTAATATTCACTTTTTTTAGAGTTGCATACTGATGTGGCATGAAATGATGATGTCTGAGATTTGCTTTAAAATACTTTAGCAAAGAAATAGTAGCTGAAATAGGAAATCTTGAAAATTATTGAATCTAAGTATTGAAGCATGATGGATATATGAGGCCCATCATACTATTTTCTCTACTTTTGAGTGCCAGTAGACTTGCTTTAAATGTAATTTTATGTACATGTATGTAAATTTGTCTTCAACCAAAATCTTTTAAGTTATCAGCTATTTTTCTTCAGATTTTGTTTTTCTGCCAATCTTTCTTCTCTCCTTTTGGGGCTCATATGACACAAATATTAGATTTTTAAAAAATATTATCCCACAGGTCCCCAAAGCAGTTTTTTCCCTATTGAGACCAGTGAATTTATTTACGTTTTAAAATTTCCTTTTTTAAAATAACTTCTATTTTTTTGTTGAGAACTTCTACCTTTCCATCCAAGAGTGTTTGCCTTGCTTTTTGGAGCATGGTTAAAATAGCTGATTATAAGTCTTTTGCTGATTAATTCCAACAATTGGGTAGTCTCGGGTTTCTGTCTTTTCTCTTGAAAAGTTTAGATTTTCCTAGTTCTTTATATCTTGAGTAACTTTGGATTGCTTCTGGGTCAGATCTAAATCTTCAGAAGAATCTTGGGTTTGGTGTGGTTTTGTTTTAGCAGGTAGTCAATCCAGTTAGGATCAGGCCACACATCCTGGCCAGTTTTCCGTGGACTGTCCAAAATTAATTTGTTTTTCAAAGCCTTTTAGTGCCATTCTGGTCTCCCCCAGTTGTATGCCACCTAGAGGCCAGTCTAAAAAGCAGGTGGTACCAAACCAAAATTACAAATACTAAAGGGAGTCCTCCGGTTAGAAAATCAATAACATCAGGTAGCAACCCAAGACTAGAACACAGGAGACAGCAACCAGGTAGCAACCCAGATAGGGAAGTCACAAAAATAAATCAAAGCTAAAAAGCAGATGGTGGTCTACACTCCAGTGTTCAAAACCTTTGCTGTGCTGATTCTAGTCAGTCTCATACACGTACAGATTTCAAGTGAACCCAGATTTAACACACAGATTAAAAAGTTCCCTTTCTTCAGTTCAGGACTGCCAATCTACTGAAAAATCAGCGTTGAAAACCCTATAGAGCACAACTCTTAACACACACAGGGTCCCCAAGAGTTGGAATCAACTCAATGGCTTTTTTTTCCCCCCTTCAGTTCCCTCCTGTGATACTCCCACACTCTCTGGTTTCCAGATTCCCCCTTCTTAGTGTTCTGGCTGGAAAGCCAGGGCTTTAGCCTCCCCACATCATTGCCAGGTGAAATGTTTTGGAGGTAGAGTGGTCTCCTGTTAGATTCACCACCTTGTGAACTTTGATTTCTGTCTCTTTGCCCCATAAGGTTGTCAAAATAGGGCCCTGTGCTCACTTAATTTCGCTTTATTTTTGGAGTGGGTATTCCTTATTGTCTTAAAATCTTTTTTGGTTTTTTAAGATGATTTTTCTATTTTAAGCAGTGTTGGTTCTTTCTGCAGGTGCATGGGTCTGAATATCTTAGCATACAATTACCAGAAATAGGAAATTTCCCGCAACTGCATCTTTGTTTCTACATGGCCAAACCCAACCTTTTCTCTTGGTATTTTCTGTACTTGGCACATACTACATGTAGCAGGGAATCTATAAATGTAGACAGAAACGTTTAATTGTCTGAACAATTAATCATTTTAGCACTCTTTACTTAGGGCTGCTTAAAGGTGTAGTTATCTAATAATAGTTGCTGCATGTAACAAATGACCTCAATACTTAGCAGCTTAACAAAATAGACATTATTTCACATGGTTTCTGAAGGTCAGGGATCTGAGATTAGCTTAGTTGGGTGGTTCACATGAGGTTGCAGTCAAGCTGCTGGCTGGGGCTCAAATCTGAAGGCTTGACTGGAGTTGGAAGATTCACTCATGTGGTTGATGGCAGGAGGCTTCAGTTCCTCAAGTGGAGGACTGCTCACGCCATGGCAGCTTGTTTTCCCAAAGCGAGTGATTCTACAGAGACTGCACCAAACATGGAAACCAGTCTTTTATAACCTAATCTCAGAAGTGACATCCCATCATTTCTGCCAGATTCTACTGGTCACAAAGACCAATACTGGTACAATATGGAAGGGAACTACACAAGGCTGTGAATACCTGGAGGTGGAGATAGTTGAGGGCCATCTTGGCTACCTTAAACCTTATTTTACCAAAAATTCAAAACCTTTATTATATCCAGAGGTTCATGATAAAGAACATAAATTGACTCTATTTCTTCATCTGTAAAAAGCATAAAAATATGGTTGTAATTATATCAATGTAAATATAAACAATGTTTCCCAAAAGTTGTTAAATATTAAACTTCAAAGCATGCCAAGCAAAATCCAAAACAGGAGATACAAAGAACAAGATTAAAAACTACTAAAAATCTGAAGTAAAAAAAAATACTATATCAATTAATTAGTAAAAGATAAATTTATTTGGCAAGGCTTAGTGTCTAGTAGGAAAAAATAATATTTTAAAATATGGTGCAAATAAAAATAACCTTGCAGTTATTTTAGTAATAAAATTTTTGTTATGAAAACAAGTTTCCTACTGAAACATATGGTTATAATTCCAATAACAGGTTTTCTTCTTGCCTTTCTGCAATTAAGATGCTTTTATTAATCACTGAGTTAAAGTGGTTTGGCAGAAGCAACGAATCCTTTAAGATCCTAAATATAAACCACATAAGCCAAAGAACCTGAGGAAGTGAAATTGTGTTCTTTGGTGTATAAAGAATACTACATTTTGTGCAAGAAATGGGGGGGTGGATAAAAATATATATTTGTAGTTGTTGCTACTGTACCCAAACATTGGGAAGCTATGTAAGAAACTAATAAAAAAAATTACCTATTGAAGTTGGAGAATTAAAAAGGAGATAGATACCTACAGCAAAACTTACACTGAAAAACTTAATAACTGGTTTTGAATTTTGAACTATTTGTATCTAATACATATATGAAACATTTTTTAAAAACCACAAAGAAAAAAATTAAGACATAGAATGACTGGAGGTTTATTTCAAAATGTTTTCTCCTAAAATTTGAGCCATATTATTAAAGTTGTGCTCACTATTAAAAAAAGTTGTATTCTTTATTTAATAAACAATACCTAAGTTTTGCTGCTATAATTTGGGCAACTGAGACACCATAATCAGGCTACTACTTTCATGATTGAATTATAAGGTGAGACATTCAGGTAACATAGAAGACTGGTTTAAAGTAGATTCCTTTTAAAGAGAAAGTTCAGTCTTTCTACATATTACTTATTTTTCCATTTTTCAACTCTTGTGTTTTTTCCTAGACAAGTTTAATGCTGACTCTCTAACAGGTTCTCAGACTGCCTTCTTGCTATTGGTATGGTTATCCTCCTGGATTGTTTTCCAACCACCTAGTGAAATTCTTATCTCTATTACAGCAATTACTTTTACTACAGTGAAACCTGTGAGAGCCAGAACTCAACAGGACTGCCTTGTTTTTTGGGTCTAGTTAAGTTTTCTGCCTTTGACATTGCTCCTTTTAGTGGAAAATATTTGAGTTTTCCTTCTGGACAGATTTTGCCTTTACACAGTTTCTGGCTTTCACCAGTTTTACTATAGATGATAATTATCTGTTCCACACATTCAGCTTAAGAACTATTTTATTCATTTTTCAACCAAAAGAGTGTTATAAAGTGCTGTGCACATAGTAAGTATACAGTATCCAGACACACACAGTTTGTGGGATGGCTGCATAAAACAAATGGGCCAGATTTTACTTCATATTTCAAAATTCAGAGAAAGGGAAGACCAAAAAGATATCATTGCAGACTGAGCACAAAGACTCACTCTACCTCTTTACCTTTAAAAAATCTTAAATTTCAAATTAAGTACCAACGTGAAGAACGTGACCAAATAAGAAATAAATTCAGAAAAATAGATCTACACAGAGTATTTTAAAATGTGACTATAAACTTTAGGCACATAATTCCAATTTTTATTGGAGGTAGAGACTATGAAAGCAAAATATCCTAAGACTATCCTACCACGGACAGAACCCTCCACCATTTAATAATTTTAAGGTGAATTCAGTATTCACAGATTGTGCAATTAATTATACTGCAAAATAAAAACACTTTATAAAAAATACACAAATTGAATTTCATTCTTTTTATCTTATACCATTTTCAATAAATTTCACAAGTTAGTATCTGCAACATTTTATACTGTTTATGATATACTGATACTCCTCTCCACCCTGTGTCTCTTTGGCTAGTACTACAGATGTATGTGATTTCAGTAGGAACCATATGCCCAAGCTGATTAAAATCCTCAGTCTCTTCTAGCCTGAGACCTCAGATCCTGAGTTATAGCCTTGACACTGTCTTCAACTTGAGATGCTTCACAAGTATTTTTCTTAAAATGGGGCTAATTATTGTAGTTTCTTTTTCTTAAGATATACAAGGAGTGTTTTTGATACAAAAACATATATATATATTCCACATAAGAATAAAAAAAAAAGCATCAAAATAATGATAGTTTTATATAACTTAAATGACAGGACTAACTAAAATATGCCCTTTACTTTTTTTTTCTTTAACACAACAGACTTTTGTTTTGTTTTGCTGTTTGAAGTAAAG
Source organism: Dugong dugon (assembly GCA_030035585.1). Taxonomy (NCBI): domain Eukaryota; kingdom Metazoa; phylum Chordata; class Mammalia; order Sirenia; family Dugongidae; genus Dugong; species Dugong dugon. Next base: position 85,141,115 of record CM057460.1, on the reverse strand, counting down.
AGGAAAGCTCTGTAACAGTCTCTGAAACTTGATGAGGGTCAAAGGACCTCTGTAACTCAAGCACAAGTTTCATGTGTCCTTCAGATACATAGAGGTTAACTTATGTTAATATTCCATTATCAAAAATAACTACCATATAAAGAATTTAAATATGCAAAAGTAATTAGTTAATTAGAATTTATACTTAATACATTGGTACCCATGAAAATATGCAGAGTTGCCAAGAAAATTCTAAGGATTAAAGTGGAAGTAAAAGAAAGCTTGCTTCACTGCTTCATTTATTGCTACATAATGACTACTTCAAGGATCATCTGGCCTATTGTCACTCACTCTTGCAAGTGGTAAACACAGTGGTATACTTCAGGAGGAAAGTAGGGAAAATAATGCACTGTAGTAGAAAAATACCACCTACTTATAAATTATTAAATATTTATAAAACATAACAAATCATATGTTCTTTCTTAAAAACAATATAGTTAAATATAGAAGCCCAAGGTCCTAAAGCACCCACAATTTTTTAAAGTATACCCATTTAATCAAGAAAAAACATAAATATATATATACATAATAATTTGAGAAGAAAAAAGGCAAAATTCTGATTTTAATCCAAACAACCAGAGTTTATCTAATCATGGAGGTAGATCTCCACTCCAATTACACAAATAAGTTATCTGATTTATTCAAAGAATTATCATTTAAGCCTATGCTCTGAAAACTGGCCTATGCCATTGCAATGCGTTTCTAACAGACTTTAGAAGCCAGCAATCTAATTAGCATATACAGAAAACTGACATTTCCTCCACAAGGTTACATCTGAAAATAACCTTCATTAAAACCGTTATTGGCATAAAGAGGTATACCTAAGTGCGATACTTTGGCTTAGCACTTAATGACACAGTAAATGCCACAAATTTCTTAGACAGAAGTTCTCATTTTTTAGTACTTGTATTAAGTGTAAAACTTCAAAAACTGAATCCTTTCAATTTTTAGAGTTTTAAATGTTGTGCTAATGATTTAAAAAGACAATTCCTGCCTAAAAAGCAAAGCTTACGTGTTTCAAATATCAAACATATTTGCTTTTAGTGTAAATATTTAGTGCAAAGCACTTCAGTTTTAGTGCCAGAGTAATCACTTTGTAGTATTTAATATGACACATCCTACCACTAAAAAAGATTTTCTATAATGAAAAATACTAATTCTATTTCTAATGGTAAATTAGTAGAGTTGGAGGTCCCACCATGGATCACAGGGATCAAAGCACTATCAAGATCATTTAGATAATGCTGAGGAAGAAGATGACCTTCAGATCCTGCCTGAAATTCAACCTGAAAAAAAAAAAGAAAAATTCTTGGTCGATCCTTAAAGATAAGCAATCTTGTTTTCCTCAGCAGATGAATAAAAAAATAATTAAAATATTTAAAAAATATCATTCAGTTTAAGCATTGTTAATAAAACACTTGATATTTTATGTATAAATGTTCTTCATTCTCCTACATTTATTTTATCCATCTACTACATAAATTATAACTTGCCCTCCCATGGATATCATAAAAATAAAAACAAAATTGTTACTAGTTCATACTTTAGGTTTCCTCTCTATGAACACAGAAACACATTAAAGGGTCAAGGCATTGAATAGTGACTAATATGACTTAAATAAAAACCTCACAATACTAAAAAAAATTCCACATAAAAATATTTCAAATTTGTTGTTGCATTTAATCTTCAGGCTGGTGTGAAATTACATTTTAATACATTTGACTAAAATGGAAGTATTAGCAGTGCTTATTCACATAACAATTATCAGGTGCTTCCTTGGAAAAAGAATACACAAGAAATGAGTAAACTGATTGCCTAAGATGGTGAGCAAGAGTAGAAGGGAGATCTTTCCAGGACTGCTGCCTTAGACAACCAAGTGGACACCACTTACATTGCAGCCGGTAGTTCGTACCTCTGGGGGCCATCAGTTACATAGAATACAGTGTGAATGTAGCTCTCTGGGGATGTTATGTATATACATTTAGACTTTGTAATTTTAAATCACGTGAATACGGAATCTAGTCAGATTAATTAAAAAAAAAAAAAACAGGCAGGATTGTTGTGGAGCAGGAGGTGGTAAATTATGCCCTGTGGGCCAAATGTAGCCTGATACCTGTTTTTGTAAATAAGAGTTTCACTGGAACCAGCCACACTCATTTGTTTCATACATGTTTACATACGTGTGGTTGTTTTGGCACTACAATGGCAGAAGTGAATAGCTGTGACAGAAATCAGATGGCCCACAGCACGTAAAAAACTTTACTGTCCGGTTCTTTACCAAAAAGTCTGCTAACCCCTGTTGTGGAGATTAAAAAAGAGAATGTATGTGAAATATGTAGCATACAGTAGATACTCAACCAAATTTAGCTCCTTTCTTTCACCCCAAAATAAAAGGAAAAAGAAAAAACTTTTGATTGTTACCACCCTCTCTGGTATCATTTTAATGTACATTTATTTTAAAATACACCACAAAAACATGCCTCACCATATCAGTGTCAATGGAAACTCTGAGTCCAATTTTATTCATCCCATTACCCTTTAGAGTTTTCAGATGAGGGCACAGTGCAGCACAACAAGCCATGGCAATTTCTTTTGCAAACTGGTAACGAGTTGCTGAAATTGGTAAGTCCTGGTCCTTTAGAAAGTAGAATACCTGAAATGTATTTAATTAGGAAACAAGTCATGATTAAGACTAAAAACATACAACTGCTGCTTTCAGTTCAACTTTATTAATAAAATTCCAATGTTAGTACCATGAAATTCACTAGTGAAGAGCATTCTGTATCTACTGCCCAATGTAAACTACAAATAAAAACTTTAAACCACAGTTTATGGAATATGATAATGGTTTAGCTTTTTTGCCTAGAGTCAATGTGTAGCAAAAAATCCAGCTTAGAGAAGAATACTAATGAGTCCATCCTGTAAGCGCACCTTCCTATAAGGACGTCTATATGAAGTTAACATCAAATAATGAAATAATGGTGTATAGCCTCCCATCGTAGTCAATGATCTAAAGAGGAATCAGGTGAGAATAAGGTTTACCATGACTCAACACTGCTCCTAAAAAAACCTCAAAGTAAGTATTTTATTTACATCAATTTATAATCAGCGTTCATATATGAAAAGCATTTTCGTATGTTCCAACTTTTTATTGGAAAATAAGAGCAAAACAAAAAGGTCAAATGAGACATGGTCAAAAATAAACTGCCAAAACTAAACTGTTGGTTGGCAGGCAGTACTCTCATGTAACAGGCTGAAATAATACAATGGAAATGCAAATCTGGTGTATAAAAGGTAGTCTGGTGTGGCAATATGTGTGTGTCTCAATGTGGAATGTAGAAAGTGTAATACGCTGCACTTAAATATCCAGAGGGTGAGTAATGGGAAATTTCCAAATTAAAAAAACAAAACAACATCAAAGGGAGAATCCTCTTTCTCACTTACCTCAGTACACTTTACAATCTTCTCATCAGTTTCAAAATCTGTTTCTAGTTTTACTTTTTCACTGAGAAATCCTTGTAATGATCTTCCATCCACTGAACTGGTAACACTACAGAATAAAACATAATACAATAGAATTATTAGTGCCACCAAACCAAAACCAAACCCACTGCCATCAAGTCAATTCCGACTCACAGCAACCCTATATGATAGAGTAGAACTGCCCGACGGGGTCTGCAAGGAGTGGCTGGTGGATTCAAACTGCTGACATTTTGGTTAGCAGCTGAGCTCTTAACCACTGTACAACTAGGTCTCCATTAGTGCCCCGATGCTTTCTATTGAATGAATTATTAGATTTAAACAAATGGAATGAGAAGAAAATTTATAACAGCTATAAATTTAAAGCAATAACAAGATATGATATCTCAATTGTACACAAAATAATTAAGTCCGTAGTTCACATCCATTTACCAAGATTTCTTGATTGTGTAGTCATCTTTTTTGTTCATGAATAAATTTTATCTACTTTCTCATGTGACCAATCCAGACCTAAGGTTTAAAACACGTTAAATAGTCTTAACAGAAAAACTGTCTCATGAGTTCCAAAATTTTATTTTAGAATCCTTCAGCATTAGCCCTCTTCTTTCTTTGCTCCAGACCCCTTAGCCAATCTCCAAAAAAGAAAAAAAATGGGTAACTGAAAAGAGGAAGGAATGGCAGTAACATTCTATAAGGCTTCTAATGTATTTATTAATAAATTCACTTGTTTATATTTACAGTGAATCAATATAATGCAGAATAACTATCCAAAGGGAATCCTGTACTTACTTGCACAAAAATAAGTACACATGACAAAAAAAAACATCTTGCCTTTTTCAGCCCTGGCATCAAGCCCACACTGCTACAAAATGGATCTTTTTATCCTTAGCCACCTCTCAAATTGACCACCCTTTAATAATTTACAGCATCCTTACCAAAAAATACAAATGAGGTTGCTTAAGACACACGTATGAAAAGAACAGACTACGTTCATTAATTGGTATATAGCCATTTAAATTAATGGTATAATTCCAACTTCATTTTAACAGGATGTTTTTATCCTGCCCCTCAATCAAATTTATTATATTTTAGTAATTAAAAAAAAAAAAATCCTACCCTTTTTTTTCTTTCTCTTCGGAATCTACCCAGCAGATATCCACATATTCTCTCAGGTCTACTGCATCAACTTTCCCACATGTAATTTTAAAGTCTTTCTGCTCTCGTAGAGCTAGCCGCAAGCCATTCATGGTCTCTGGAGTTATTTGTACCATAAGGCCATCTAGAAATGACAGTTATGTTTCACATTTCTTTTACCAAATATCAATTTGCACAACTAAGCCATAAAATTACTATCAAAATATATTCTGTGAAAGATAAAATAAATCATCTTAATGGCTGTTTTGTACAGGGAAATAAACATATTTTACAATTTTAAGGGTTTCTTTTTAAGGTTACACAAATAAGGGTGAGAATTTCTGCCTCTGGCTATGATGAAGTAACTGTTACCAAACTATCCCTTTTGTGACAACCAGCCATAAAACAGAGCCAACTGTTTCCAAGTACTGGACAACAGGTCAAGTAATACTGTGGTTCTTAAATGGAAACTCAAGAGGTGAGTCCACAATCTTGCCTGGGCTCTCTGCCTGAAGATAATTTCCTCATAGTGATCCACTAAGCTATGGCCTTACTGAGCTAAGAACATAGAGATAAGAGTCTGGGGAAGCTTTAATGCCTGAAATCTGGGTCAAGACACTGATGAGGAGGGAACTTCATAGAAAGGACACCAGAAGACTATGTACTGGGGAATCCCTTTTGAGTCCTTGGACTACAGCTGGGGGTATATGAAGTGGGACTAGATGAGGCAACCAGAGAGTAGCTGTTATAAGGCTGAGAAGAGAACAGAGATACCAGAAGTCAAGCAATGTGCAGGGGACACTGGTGGTCTGGGCTGCTAAAGTGGAGAGACTTTATTAACACTTCAATAACATGTACTCTAATAAAGCCAAAATAAAGCCCTTATAAAATCTGCAGGCAAAACAGAGTTTGGAAATTAGGTCTTTAAAATATTCGTACACATATCTAAGAAGCTCAATGAACACCAAGAATGATAGAAAGAAAACCACATATAGGTACATCACAATTAAACTGGTAAACACCAAAGATGAAGAGGGTATCTTAAAAACAGACTGAAGAAAAAAAAACATGTTAAATACAGAACAAAAAAAAAATTACGGCTGATTTTTCATTAGAGACAATAGAGAACAGGAGACAATTAAATGACATCTTTAAAATCCTATGAGAGAAAAAAACAACTTTTAAGGATAGCAAAAGTATCCTTCAAAAATGAGAATGAAACATTGAATTCCAGATAAATGAAAGCCACAAAACTTGTGCTAAAAAATAAAAATGCTAACAGATGTTCTTTAAGCTGTAGAAAAATGATACCAGAAAAAACCTCAATCTACCAGAAGAAAACAATTTCCATTATTTCCTTAAAAGACAACTGTTTAAAGCAAAAATGGTAACACTGCAAGCAGGCATAAAAGTCATGATAACATAAAGGATGGGAGGTAGGTAAATAGAGTTATACTGGTGTAACGTTATTACAACGGTAAAGCATGAAGTCAAAGGTGTAAAGTGGGAAATGGGACGTGTGAGGTGGGAAGTGAGAAGTGACAAGAGTCAGGGTGAGGTGTGAAATGGTACAATACTGATCCTAAGTAGATCTGAGAAATTAAGAGTGCATACTGTTAGCCCTAGGGCAACCTGTAAAAAAACTGCATAGTGGCACTTACTACTCGTGGGGTGTGTGGGGCAGGAGGGCATGGCTGGCAAAAAAACATAGAAGGCAAACCTTGTTTGAGCAAACATATGGCATACAAACATATAAAGCAACATAGCTAAGAAGAAAATAGAAAAAAATAAAATTGAGTGATAAAAGTTGAGTAGTCTAAAATAAGATATAAACAACACAGAGAGGAGAGAGGAAAAAAGGGGCAGAAAGAATATTTGAAAAATTGGCAGATAACTTCCCAAATTTGATGAAAAACATTAATCTACATATATAAGAAGCTCAGAGAACTCCTAGTAGGATAAACTCAAAGAGATCCACACTAGATACATCATAATCAAACTGCCAAAAGCCAAAGTGAGAATCATGAAACCAGTAACAAAGTAACCCATCACATACAACTATCCTAAATAAAATGAACAGCTGACTTCTCATCAGAAACAAGACATAAGACAGTGAAATGACATATTCAAAGTGCTGAAAGAAGATTATTGACCAGACTTCTCTATCTAATAAAAGCATCCTTCAAAAAATGAAGGTGGAATTAAAACATTCCCAGATAAACAAAAACTGAGAGAATTCACTGCTAGCAAACCTGCCCTGCAGGAAATACTAAAGTGAGTCCTTCAGGCTGAAATAAAGACACTAGACAGTAACTTAAATCCACATGAGAAATAAAGAGCACTAGTTAAGTAATTCAAGCTGGATTCAGACGAAGATGTGGAATGAAGGATATCATTGCTTATGTCAGATGAATCTCAGCTGAAAGCAGAGAATACCAGAAAGATGTCTGTGTTTTACTGACTATGCAAAAGCGTTCAACTGTGTGGATCATAACAAATTATGGATAACATTGTGAAGAATGGAAACTCCAGAACACTTAATTGTGCTCATGAAGAACCTGTACATAGACCAAGACACAGTTGTTTGAACAGAATAAGGGTATACTACACAGTTTAAAATCAGGAAAGGTGTGTGTCAAGGTTGTATCCTTTCACCATACTTATTCAGTCTGTATGCTGAGCAAATAATCCAAGAAGCTGGACTATACAAAGAAGAACGCAACATCACGATTGGAGGAAGACTCATTAACAACCTGTGACATACAGATGACACAACATTTAAGAATGTTATTAGCACCACTGTTCATAATAGCAAAAAAACAAGAAATGATCCAGATGCTCATGATCAGGAGATAGATAAATTGTCATACATTAACAAAATAAAGCATTTAATAGCATTTGTCAACTTGACGACAACTAATGACAACAGCAAAAAGCACCGAAAATGAAGCTATAGTTGCAGGCGTAACATAACCTAAATCTCAGAAACACAAATGTTGTGTGAAAACAGTAGGTTTCATATGACTACATGAAGAATGATACTTTTATAAATATCCCAAATAAGCATAAATAAACAATACATTGTTTTGGCATATATATATATATATATATATATATATATATACATACAGTATAAAAAAGAAAAAAAGAAAAATTAAGCAACGGAATGATAAACACAGTATTTAGGGTAATAGTTAATTCTCAAGGAGAGGAGGAAGGAGACATAAGTAGACTCAAATGCTGGTCATGTCCTAATTCTGGGGTTGGGTGGTATCTTCACCTAAGTTTGTGGTACTGTGTTTTATAACTTACATATACTCTTTTGTAATTAGCAAATACATTTTTAAAAAGTAATGGAAAAACAACTTTATATTAAACAATCTTAAACATGAAACTCGTACCTTCAACTATGCTGGACTTAGCAAGAAACCCTGAAGATGTCTTTAGAGCTCCATTGAAAACCACAAAACTTGCACCTGTCACTGATTAAAAAAACACAATTATTTATATTTTAACCTACCATTTTATATTTGTTAAAGGCATACCGTAGAGCATGGCACATTTTCAGTATCCAATAAATGTCATGCCCATACTACTTATATTAGAAAACTAACCAAAAACCAAAAGAAACAAAATTAACATAAAATACTACATAAAAAAACAAAAACAAAAAAAACCAAACCCCTTGCTGTTGAGCTGATTCAGACTCACAGGGGTAATTTAATGTTTGTATCTAAGTTATACTATTTAAAATGTTTGAGCCTGTGTCAGTGAGGGTATGAAAAATTCAACATCCTCTACCGGTGAGAACGTAAATCAGAACAATATGAAGGATGGCATGACAATTTCTATTAAAATTACAAATAACACATATCCTTTGATGTAGAAATTCCGCTTCTAGGAACTTATCCTATAGATAGGTTCACATGTGTGCAAAATAACACAGTACAAGGTTATTCACTGTAGCATTTTTATAAATACCCAAGGATTGGTAAGAACTATGTTTATCAATAAGGGATTGTTAAATAATGCATACATATAAAATGGAAAACTATGTAGAATGAGCATGCTCTTTATATACTGTTGTTGTTCTATGCTGTTGAGTCGATTCCGACCCACAGTGACCCTATATGACAAAAGTAGAACTGCCCCATAGGGTTTCCTAAGCTGTAATCTTCGTGGGAACAGATCACCAGGTCTCTCCTCCCTCAAGGCCGCTGGTGGGCTTGAACTGCTGTCCTTTCAGTTAGCAGCTGAGTGCTTAACCACTGCACCAGCAGGATTCCTTCCTAAACTTTATATACTAACATAGAATAATCTCCAAGGTGTGTTAACAACAACAAAAAAAAAGCAAGGTACAGAATAGAACAAAAGTTATGACTTCTTTAAAAAAGTCAAAAATTGTGTATGTATTTGCATGAATATATCAACAAGCAAAAATGTCTCTGCAAGTTTATATAAGAAACTAGTAACACCCTATGAATACAATAGGCTTGAAGATATCAAAATGAATACAGTCTTCCAAGTCTAATGTAACCCAAGAGAAAAACACAAACAGAAGGAATTGTTTAATCTGCTATTTGTGTAGCAGAAATTTTAAAGCATATTGCCTTATTACTATCAATTCAGCAAAGAAATTATATACTACATTATGTATTATATATACATGTATTATATACATATAATTTTTTCCCCTTTGAAAGGAATTACATTAACTGAGGTAGTTTTATAAGTTAGCATCAGGAACCATAACTCTTACCTTTCCTAGGATGACCAGCTGCACAGTTGGCCTGTGTTTGATAAACTCCATCATTCTGTACACAGACTAGATGAGAATCTGCTTCTGTACTAAAACTAGCTCCAATGCTAATGACATGTTCATTAGAAGAATTTATTACTTTCATTACCTGGTAGGGAAAACATTCATTGAGAAATGCTATTAACATTTTATGCCTTTATTGGTTACAATAATTCAAAGAGTCATACTCCTGATCAGCTTCATAATTATCAAATTTTGGTCTGGACAAATCACTGGAATGTGACAGATACAAATGTTTTAAAATAAAACAGTAAGAAAAAAGTTGAAAAAAACTGTTAAACAAATCCCTTACTAGGAAACAAATTCTAAGATTTTAAAAATGGGTTTTTTGCTATTACAAATTAAATAGTCTGATTCAAAACAAACAAAAAATTTTGACACAATTCTAAGGAAATCTAATGTTTAATAACTGTCTTCAAAATTCAAAAAGCAATTATACTTACATCACTGTATTTTTTCCGAGGTATTTTTATGCAGCTTTTGCCCATTTCCATATGAATCAAGAGCTGATCTATATTATGCAAGGTATACTGGTAATTTCGAAGGTCCTACATAAAATAATCACATTTCCATAAATTTTAAACTACTGTTCAAGAGCATTTACTCATTTATTAAACCCTTTTTTAAGAGCATCCATCAGTTCAAAGCTTCTGATACGTAACTATCAAAATGCCATCCGTAAAAACCCAGTACCAACTTAAGAAAACCAACTAATGCTTCCAGCCACTCCACATCAATTATAAAGACTATCATTCTCAGGAAGAATTCTGTAGTATTTGGGGGTGAACTCCTCTTTATACTTACAGATCTTCCAAAATAGGAAAGGTCTTCAAACTAAACATGGATAAAGGAATGTGAATCCACTGAAATACTTTCTGTGTGTCTGAGTTATCTGGTACTGCTATAACAGAAATACCATTAACGAGTGACTTTAGCAAACAGAAATTTATCTTCTCACAGTTTAGGAGGCTAGAAGTCCAAATTCAGGGTGCTAGCTCTATGGGAAGGCTTTCTTTCTCTGTTGGGTCTGGAGGAAGGTCTTGTCTCTTTGAGCTGCTGCTCCTGGGTGATCTTCACGTGTCTTGACATCTCTCTCCCGCCATCTCTGCTCCGCTTGCTTAACTTCTTTTATATCTCAAAAGAGACTGACTCAAGATACACCCTACACTAATCCTGTCTTATTAACGTACCAAAGACAACCGATTCCAAAATGGGATTATAACCACAGGTATAGAGTTTAAGACTTACAACACATATTTTGGGGAGACATAATTCAATCCATAACACTATGGTAACAGGTAAATATAAAATTACAGAAATTAGTGGTTTAAGGGAACCTCAGACATAATCTAATCCAATCTGTCCTATTATAAATGAAGAAACTTAAGGCCATAGTTTGCTCAAAATCACAAAGCTGACTAAATTTATTAACGCTTTTACTAAAATTTCAACAACTACACAGTGCTCTCACATTATCTAAGTATGTAAAAACTCCAGCAGAATGAACCAAAAGGCAATTGGAGTTAGACACACATAAATTGCTATTGTTAGCTGCCACGGAGTCAGCCCTCAACTCATGGCAACCTTATACACAACAGGGTCGGACAGTTGTGATCCACAGGGTTTCACTGGCTGATTTTCAGAAGGAAATCTCCAGTCTTTCCATCTTAGCCTGGAAGTTCTGCTGAAACCTGTTCAGCATCATAGCAACACGCACGCCTCCACTGACAGACAGATGGTGGCTACATCTGAGATGCACTGGCCAGGAATCAAACACAGGTCTCCTCCATGGAAGGTAAGAATTCTAGCTCTGAACTACCACTGTCCTCTTGCACATAAATTAGGAGCTATTACATTCTGAAAAGCAACTGGTCAGAAACAGAGCCCATTTATGTTAAATGAATTAGGATTTCCTATAAATCAACTTTCAATATGCCAAAAACACCAAATTAAAATGGAGAAATACAAATGTGTGAAATTTGCTAAATAAACTTAAGTAACAGTACAAAAATACTTAATAAGATAGTTCAATTACTTACAACAAGTAAGTTCATAATAGTGTGTCCTATTTCTCCAAAAAGAGGTTTTCGACCTCTGATACTTGTTAGAGGAGCAGGATACGCTATACATAAGAAAGTATAACTGGTTACTGACAACAATAATCAAAAAAAGTGTTGAATTTAGTACCTTTAATTCCCATTTTTCAAACAAGCAAACTAAATAACTCAATATGAAATACCAATCCTCAACTGCATACACTGACCCTAACTCTGGTATTATGACTAAATACCACCCAATCAGTTCTTCAGGGAAATGAAAGATGACATTAACCTTTACTGAGCATCTACCAGATGCTACATTGAGTTGGGAACTTTATATACATTATCGTATTTAAACCCTACGACAACCCAATGAGGCAAGTATGACTATACCTACTTTACAGGTGAGAAAGCTGAGACAGATTAACAAACTTGCTCATCATGACTAAGTTAATCAGTGGCGAAACAGATTTGAAACTAGGCTTGCCTGATTCCAAAGCATTTGATCTTTTCATTATACATGTTGTTTCCACAAAATTATGGCAGCTGGAAAATTATGAGGTAATTGGCTAGACCTCTATAAAGTTCTGGTAACTTAAAGAGAAATAGGAAGAATTAAAGAATTTTGAGCCATTTACAATTAATATTAAATTGCGCTGATTTGTGGGTGGTAGTAAACTTTTACAGTTCTTGGACTGACAAAGGGAGCATATAGAGTAACAGAAGTCCACGCAGAGAAGAGGAAGGGGCATGGTAACTGCCACCTAAATATTTTTCTCTTTCTTTGTTGTTGTTGTTAGGTGCCACTGAGTCAATTTTGACTCATATCAACCCCATGTGACAGAGTGGAACTGGCCCACAGGGTTTTCTAGGCTGTAATCTTTATGGCAGCAGATTGTCAGGTCTTTTTCCTTAAGAGCCGCTAGGGAGGTTGGAACTGCCAGCCTTTCGGTTAGCAGCCTCGTGCTTAACTGTTGTGCCACCAGGGTTCCTTTTCTCTTTCTTTAGGGCAGTATAAATACTGCATACCAAAAAGGAAAAGATACCTTACTGGCAATGCAGCAGGGCCTCTGGAGGAAAAGTAAAGGTAAAGAAAGGAAGGCGAGACTGTTTCTATGATGATAAAAAGCAGACAAATTTTAAACAGTTCTTGGTTTAGATATAATCAAATTAACCTTTCTAATACTTATTATACAATTATACATTCTCAACTTTCTAAGAAAACACCACACACCTGACTATCTAAAGACTTGAGACAGAGAAACACACATCCTTGCTATGCAAGGATATTCTGGATAGTTGTGTATTTTAGATATTTTGTGATTCTATAAAGAGCAACTAAATTATTCTGAGCATAGAGGCTCTAGAATGGAAAAAAATTAAGAAATTAGTGTTAAAAGACACTAAAATGAAAAAGGAAATGATTAAGGTAAGTGACGACCTCATCTCCTTAAATGAATGAGGGAGCATCCTTTGCAACTTGATAAAAGTAATTTTATTTAAAACAGTATTCTAACAGGTTATGGGGCTGAGAACACATACTGTCAGAGTTACAAAGGAACCTCGTAAGTTATCTACCCAGCATTTAGAGATATGCTAAACAAGTGGTGTCAACATAAGAGAGGAGATGATCTCCATTTAAAAATTACTAATTTGAGACAGTTATTTTCAGTCTTTAATCTTGGGACTCTAACTTTTGCCATTAGCTTTTCCATATTTACATTTCCTCTATAACAAAACACACACACGATGCAAGTTCAAGACTAATGAGACATGGATATCAACAAAGTACAAGTCTATCTAAAATTGTCCTATACAGTCACTATGAATTGGAATCGACTTGATGGCAACGGGTTTTGGTCTTGGTTTTCAGTATATTGAAAAGATTAAAGTTGTCAAGCATTTCATTTTACTTGGATCCACAATCAACACCCATGGAAGCAGCAGTCAAGAAATCAAATGACGCCCTGCATTGGGCAAATCTGCTGCAAAAGACCTCTTTAAAGTGTTGAAAAGCAAAGAAGTCACTTTGAGGACTAAGGTGTGCCTGATCCAAGCCACGGTGTTCTCAATCGCCTCATATGCATGCGAAAGCTGGGCAATAAATATGGAAGACCAAAGAAGAACTGATGCCTTTGAATTATGGTGTTGGTGAAGAACACTGAATATACCACGGACTGCCAAAAGAACAAACAAAACTGTCTTGGAAGAAATACAGTCAGATTGCTCCTTAGAAGCAAGGATGGCGAGACTACGTCTTACGTGCTTTGGACATGTTATCAGGAGGGATTAGTCCCTGGAGAAGGACATCATGCTTGGTAAAGTAGAGGGTCAGCAAAAAAGAGGAAGACCCTCAGTGAGAATGACTGACACAGTGGCTACAACAATGGGCTCAAGCATAACAATGATTGTGAGGATGCCACAGGATAGGGCAGTGTTTCGTTCTGTTGTACACAGTGTCGCTGAGTCAGAACTGACTCAGTGGCACCCAACAACAACAAGCTTACTGCTCTAACCTTCCATAAAATGGCCTTCACCTATTAACATCAGAGACAAAATACTAGACTGAATGAATCAAACATTTCACTCAGAATAAAATTTCTTAAGCTCTTTGATTCACACAGTACAGAACCTGAGATAAAGGCTGAATTTTGTTCCTATTTACACGATTTAATAGCATCATGTATTTAAACCCTTTAAATGCTAAGGACCCTCCTAAAATCACAGTTTAATAAAATTTTCCAAATAGAAGAATTTAAATAAATTTATCTTTCACTGTGTTTGTCCATTCTGAAATACTAATGATCACTTTTATAATTTCCCTAAATTTACTTTTCTTCCAGGAAAATACCTATTAAATTATATTAGAATCAAATGTCTAAAACTTCATTAGATGTGATGTACTTCACACATGCAACAAATATATTATTTCCTGAAAAAAGTCAGGGATAAAGAAATGGTGGGAATTCCTAAAAGTTTAATACTAGAAATAACCATACACATAAACCTGGACCATTATTTCAAAATAACCTTAGAATCACTGCTTTTGTCAAGGGTAGATATGTAAATACACACACACACATACACAAACAATACATTCTACCATCACTTCTGGGTGATAATAAATATAAGGAGCCTCAAGCTTAGAAAAGATGAGAACCACTATTACAGTTCCCTAAATATAGTTAACTCTTGATTATAGTAAGCAACTGAAAAGAACTGGCACTGATAATCCAAAAATCCTTTTTATCTTTGGCTTTATGATGTAGACAAATTGAGAGTGGTAATAATTTACCTTCTTAATATGTAGGCAACATAAAAAACAAAGTCGCTACAGTACATGCTTATAACAAAACTTTTAGCAAAAATTAATACTGTCAAAGTTTTCTATGTTTTATTTTGAAATTAAAAAAAAATTAGGGTTAGTTAATATAGTAATTTCTGAACATCTAGAAGCTTGATGACATACCAAGTTTGTTTAGACTAACATTACAGTAGAAAAGGGTTGACTGGGAATTTTAAAAGCAAAGAATAACAAAAGTAGTCCTATCAATCCATTCAAAAATTGATTTTAATGAATTACCTAAAATTCTTAGTTTATATTCAGTATATCTGAACCTATATAATTTAACTTCTCATTCTAAAACTTACCTTTATATTCTGCACCCAGTCTCAACATTAAACGCATAGGAAAAACCTTTGCCCAGGGAATCTCTAGCTTCTGGATAAGAATTCCACAAAGAAAAGGATTACTTGGTAATGGGAGATCATCAAGTTTTTGAAAAGTAGGTGTAATAAACAAGAATCCTCCATGATCTTTGCTACTGAGAAAACTCTCAGTAAAAGTAATATTGTCCAAGTTTTCTATATATTTTCCTAGAAATAAAATAATTAATAGAAGAATTTTAAGTTATTATTGTTTTAAAGATGCATTCTCAGTTTGAATATCCCCATATAACTTCCATAAGTAAAGCAATGTAGAATTTTTTTTTTTTTTGGCTTATTTCCACTCTTGAAGAAGCATCCACTGAATACCTTCTGTGCACAAAGATCAATTATTCCTGGAGACTGGGGATTGTGAACAAAAACTGAAAAAACTTCTAGCCATAGGTAATTTAAAATTTTTCATCTTACTACTTAGTCAACCAAAAGATTATACCGTGTTCCCAATCTTATATAGACAGCAAAATAAATACCGACACATTTAAAAAAAAAATCCATAAGGCACGTGTTATTTCCATTTTTTAAATCAAAATAAAGTTTGTGCAAAGACACTAATTACATAAAATGCTGTATTTAAGAAAACTAAAAATTATGATTAAGATCTTTTAAGAAATCAGCAATCTCATCACAAAATAAATCTTTACTATAGTTAGCAAAGCCGAAAGTCTAAGTGCCTTTACTAATTCATCCATTTCCAAGTCTGAACTGTTCAAAACAAAATGCTATACCTTTTAGAGCATCCTTATATATGGTGATAAATAGTTTGAAGATGTCCGTAGGAATAGTATCTTCATTTGGCAAACATAACAACAGAATAACAATTTCTGCCTGTCCCAAGCCATGCAATCCATTGGTTGAGAAGTACCAGCATTTGTCTGAGGGATCTTAAGTGAGAAAAGCACACAACTATAAGTATCAACTTCTATTAACCAAAAAAACTAAAAATAATTGTCCTTTGCATGAAGCACAACTTTTCAAATTCCTTATTTTTCCACTGCTCTCCTCACAAAAGCTTTAAGTTGAATTATATAAGATTAATGTGAAAAACAGAAAGCATAAAGAATTATCTTAGGAGTCAATTAACAAATAGCATTTAAATAAAAGATGCAATAATATGCTGAAATGTGGTGGGTTAACAATTAGGTTACTTTCAAAGAGAATGAAATGTTGATAGATGCTAAAATCCATTATTGAGGATTATTTACTTCCTTATTTTAATTAGGTCATATGCCACTTACTTTAAAATTGTCTTTTATTGCTGCTAAATAAGGATTTCTCTTTATCCAGTTACCAAATTTCAATTTATCTAGAAGCCATACGAGATCAGCCAATTGTGTTATGAGCATCAAAATACAACTCAGCTACAAGCCCGTGACCTTAACCTAGGATTGACTGAGAGATGGTAGTAAAAAATCTGAAGGCTTGAATTTCAAGTCCCACTGAATATAAATTTGCAAAATTTATTTATAGCTATACCTAACTGAAAAACCAATATCCAAAGTTGCTTATTTTCACTGTTGTCTGTCAAAATCTAATTTGAAGATGTAATTAATTCGCAAATCCTGCTTACCAATTAGGCAAAGAAAGATGAATCACTACTTACAAAACACTAACTTGACATTCACGAGGAGATTAGCATTTAGGACAAACGTAACAGGACGAAACCCTTCGCCTTCAAGCAGCAAAATGATCTGCTCATGAGATGGATGTTCTTCTACTGTGGGCACTAAATAATGAAAACAATATATTAATTATGATAACTATAACTTACAATGAGAAATATGCTAAATATGCTTACAATGAAAAAACCAAATTTACAAATCTACCAATGCCTGATCAAATTTAAAAAACAAAAGCAAACAAGTTTCATAAACTCAATCAACACCGTGGACAATGGTTAGACACTATTTTTACTTTCTATCTATGTAAAGACGTTAGTACTGTAATACATATAAAACCAAAAAACCTGACCCATTGCTGTAAAGTCGATTACAACCCATAGTGACCCTAAAGGACAGAACAAAACTGCCCCATACGGTTTTCAAGTCTGTAAATCTTTACGAAAGCAGACTGCCACATCTTTCTCCCCCACATCTTTCAAACCACCAATCTTTCAGTTAGCAGCCAAGCACTTAACCACTGCACCACCAGAGCTCCTATGTAATACACATAAATCTTGATAATTTGATAAATCAAATTATTGATCAAACAGTATATTTATACAATTTTGCCGCCTTTAAAATTTTAAAACAGTTTTGTAAAGTGGACTTCACTTTGCCAGTCACTCTAATTATAATTTCTAAAATTTACTCTGTGAAAGCAGTTGACAGCCAAGTTATCTATGCTGCTTGCTGCCATAGGCCCTACTGCAGGGACAGGCTGTAAAAAAGTATCTTGATAATCAATAGGAAAATATGTATGGTATGCAAAGAACAGGGCTTAAGGTATTTTTGCCACTACAGCTAGGTTCATGAAATGGTTCCTACTGACAGAACAGAGACCCTAAGCCTCATTCCCCTACATGTAATTATCATGTAGAGATCACAACCATTTCACATTTCAGGATGCAGCATAATGCCTAGCATGACAAGTACCTATCCTAGGGAACACCACTCCAAGATAGGAGCCAGCCACAGAATCTTAAGCTTGAAAAGGACCTTACAGACCATCTACTGAAGAAACCGAGGCCCAGCAAGATTAAACAACATGCTTCAGGTCATACATGTAATAAGTATCAGAATGAGTGACTAAAATTCTTGGCTCTCAATCCTGTAATCTTTTCTTTAGGTATCATGCTGGTTAAAAAAAAATGATAGGAAGTCAAAACTCTAATACAGCAGAAATACTTTTCAGAGCTAAAGTCTATGAGCTTCCCTATTGTACTGGACTCAGAAACCCAGATGTGATAAATCAATCATGTAATTCAACTCAAAAGCCAAATTTTTAAAGAATATTTTATGTAAGATTTTTTGTAAACTAAAGTTACCATCCACAGTACATATTACAACAAAACTAAATTTAAAAAAAATGCATTTCATACAAACCAACAAAATTCATGAGCACATTCTTTAAAAAAAAATTTTTTTTTTTTTTTTTCACCCAAGAGACAGAAAAGGCCACATAAACGAGAGACTTCATCAGCCTGAGACCAGAAGAACTAGATGGTGTCCGGCTACCACCAATGATCGCCCTGACAGGGAACACAACAGAGAGTCCCTGATGCAGCAGGAGAAAGGTGGGGTGCAGAACTCACATTCTAGTAAAGTTGACTGAGACTGGAGGAACCCCGGAAACCATGGCCCCCGGATTCTCTATCAGCCCAGAACTAAAACAATTTCCAAGGCCAACTCTTCAGACAGGGATTGGACTGGACTATTGGACATAAAGTGATACACGTGAGGAATGTCTCTCTTAGCTCAAGTAGATACAAGAGACTAAACAGGCAGCTCCTGTCCAGAGGTAAGATGGGAAGGCAGAGAGGGTTAGGAGCTGGTTGAATGGACATGAGGAATCAGGGCTGGAGAGGAGGAGTGTGCTGTTGCAATATGGGGAGCACAATTAGGATCACATAACAATGTATGTATAAATTTTTGTATGGGAGACTAACTTGAAATGTAAACTTCATTTAAACTACAACAATAAAAAAACAAACAAATTTTTTTTTTTTTTAAATTTAAAGAACTGCTATCCTACCTGATCCCGTTTCTCCAGATGTAACCAGTAGTGGGGGCAAGCTGTCCTCATCATTAGGTAAAAGACTAATCTTATTGGAAACATATTTGTCAATACCACACAGTAACTTATAATCTGAAATACTAGCAACAGGTAAATTATTGTTCACTAAGACATGACCAATAGGACTAGACGGTTGCTCAATTTCTGCAAAAACATCATCATCTAGTATAACAGAACCAGAAGTCGGTAACCCCTCAGTTCCTGTGTTGATAGGCAGTTTTTCCACAGATGGATCCTGAGAAATAGGGTTTTGAATAATCTCATTTCTTGTAATATCTCCTATCTCATTTGGTTTTTCCACTGTAGTAGAATGGCCATAATCCACTGTGTTTACCATCTATAAAAATACAGAATGAAAAAAAAATCAGTTCATACTCCTTGTTCAACTGTGAAATCTTTATCTATAGAGCCACACATCTCTTTTTTTTTTTTTTTTTTAATATATATTTTATTGTACTTCAGGTGAAAGCTTACAGAGCAAATAGTTTCTCATGAAATAGTAGTACACATGTTGTTTTTTTTGACATTGGTTAACAACCCCACAACGAACACATCTCTTTTTAATAAAAGTAAATAAAAATCAAAATGGGCTCAGAAATTCTTCTGATGTCCAATTTCCCGAGAAACAGTGCCACTTTACTTCAACTTCAGAAGCATAAGGTATTTGTTTTAGCTTTACAAGATGCTTAAGGAGGTATTAATGACTTTAATTTTATACATTGGAAAAATGAGGCAATGAAAACTTCAAGATCCTGTACCATATCACACAATCAACAAGCAAGCTTAGTTCAATCCAAGACTCTCCTTATGACAGTCAAAACAGCTTGGGCAGGAGAGGGTGAGCGGGGAGTAGTCAGGAAGCAGAGAGTAGATATATTCCACAGTAGTAGCTACTGGGAATTAACTACATATCAAGTCTGCTTTAATAAAGCCCCTTTCTCTTTTGGCTGGCCAAACACAAATCAACATTAAATGAAACCATTTATGAACTCAAAAAATACTAGCCTGTTTACAACTTTCATCTTGTTAAAACATCAAACCCTCCATCAAGGTAGGCCCTACCTAAGAAACAAACCTTCAGTGACTATGGCTACTGGTAAAATCTAGCTCATGAATACCTACTGACGAACAGCATACATTTAACTTGGTATGTGAACTCCAATAGAGCAGGTAGGTATCCATCTTGTCTAATGTTGTGTACCTAAGATCAACCTGGTGACTACCATAGAGCAAGTGCTCAATAAATATTTGTCTAATGAATGAAAACATACCTAATTCATGTATTAATACCTGCCCCAATGACTACTGGTGTACTTTAAAATGAGGGTTCTTAGTGGTCTGATTCTGTATTAGGTATTTTCCATTTAACACCTAGCATACTTGTATAAATACAAACATAAAATACCACTATCAGATACTTCCCTGAATGTATGAAAATTATTAGTATTAGTCTAAATTAAATGACTAAATCTCAGTTCCATTTCCCTATACCAATGGTTCTCAAAATGTGGTATGGGGATTTCTGGGGTCCCTGAGACCTTTCAGAGAGTCACTGAGTACCTTGGATTTTCTTCACATAACTTAATCAAAAAAAACCTATCACAAGACTGAATGAAGAAACAGATGTGAGAATATACCCGCCTTCCATTAAGCCAGACACCGAAGAAATTTACAAAAATGTAAAACAATGCCACTCTTCTAAGTTCCTTTGTTTTAAAGAATATTATTTTCCATAAAACTAGTATTTCTATTAACATGTTCATTATTTTTTAAATTAATTTTTACATTTTTCTCAATTTTAAGTTTAATATGGTAATTACCAGTAGATACAGCCAACATAATCTATAGTTCTAGTATAAAGGGGTCCTGAGACCAAAAAGTTTGAGAACTATTGCCTTAAACTGACATTCTTATTGTTGTTGTTAGGTGCCGTCCAGTCGGTTGTGAGTCATAGTGATCCTAAGTACAACAGAACAAAACACTGCCCCGGTCCTGTGTCATCCTCACAATGATTGTTACGCTTGAGCCCATCGTTGCAGCAACTATGTCAATCCACCTTGTTGAGGGTCTTCCTCTTTTTCGCTGACTTTACCAAGCATGATGTCCTTCTCCAGGGACTGATCCCTCCTGATAACATGTCCAAAGTACATGAGACAAAACCTTGCCATCCTTGCTTCTAAGGAGCGTTCTGGCTGTACTTCTTCCAAGACAGATATGTTAGTTCTTTTGGCAGTCCATGGTACACTCAATATTCTTCACCAACATCCTAATTTAAAGGCATCGATTCTTCTCTGGTCTTCCTTATTCGTTGTCCAGCTTTCACTTGCATATGAGACTAATGAAAATACCATGGCCTGGGTCAGGTGCACCTTAGTCCTCAAACTGACATTTTTGCCTTTGAACATATTAAAAAGATCTTCTGCAGCAGATTTCCCTAATATGTCATTATGTCATTCAATGCAAAACTGACATTAAACAAGGTAAAATCTAAAACATATTCACTACATCAATTCAGTTCTCATTTTATGAAACTGAGAACATTTTAAGAAGCTCAAAGCATTGAAAAAAAATTAAGTACTCTAATATCAAATGATCACACAAGGAATTATCTACATAATAAAATCTAATTAATAGGCCATTATTTAGATTCCTTACCAAGGGCGTATCAGGTAAGAGAGGACTAAAGTCTTCAGGACATCTTTTACTTCCAGATGATAATTTCGTTGTATCTGCAACTTCACCATTGGGCAATATGCCATCTGCAAACCATACCCTCTTCTGTTCTTTGGAACATAGTCCTAGAATTAGTTGAAAAAGCAAAACATTTTAATTTGGCACTACTGCAAGGATCTGATATCAGATGGGTCAGGAAATGTTTTCAAAAACTTTTAAAAAATTGTCATCCTCTAGGGAGCATTTGGTCCAGTTTTACAACTCTCTTTAACATACACCGTTCATGCAAACATGGGTAGCAGAAAATCAACAGGTTGCTGTGAATGAATTGTCCTATTTGTTACTGCATAGAGGGGGCTACCAACTGCAACTTGGAGGATGAACCTCCTCCCCCACCCCCATAAAGTTGCTATCTAGTGGTGAGCCCGGGCTCTCAAGGCTGCGAAGCTCTTTGTCATTCATCTACCCTGTGGCGAAAGTCTTTTTCTAATCCACACAAAGGAAGCATATTAGACCAGGATGGCCCTGGAAATGAGGTACTCAGAAAAGGAGTGGACAGGAGAGGTTGTACCTTAAAGACACTGGGGGCAGATTTAAAGGCTGCATTAGGGAGGCTAGGCTTTTGAGTGTGGAGTGGAGACGGAATAAATTTAGGGACTAAGGCATAGGGGTGAAGAGTGCAGTAGACTGGAAAATGAAGATAAGCAAAGTAAAACATCTGCCACTTTGGCTTTTCTCAAGAGGCCACACACAGCACCAGCCATGTGATGCCAACCCCTCAGCCCCAGGTCTGCAAACTAAGCACCTCCTGGTGCCCTTGTACTAGGCTCTAGTAATACTGCCTCTTCCTTTTTGTCCTCAACCCTAAGGAGGGTTCCTGTAGTTAGTAATTTCTGAGATACCTCAGCACTTGCTTTTTGCTCTTCCAGTCTTCTAACATACGTTTATAACCAAGACCCTGTATTAAATCCCTTCTGATAACTAGTCTGGTTCCTCTTTCCTAACAGACCCTGACATACACAAGACAATTTCTATTTTAATAATTTATCTTCTAACATACATTTGTAACCAAGACCCTGTATTAAATCCCTTCTGATAACTAGTCTGGTTCCTCTTTCCTAACAGACCCTGACATACACAAGACAATTTCTATTTTAATAATTTATCTTTAATCTAAGACACAGCGTCTTCTTCTAGTTACCTTCAACACTTGGTTGTTTAAGTGCTGAGATTGGTAACGCTGTAGGCGAAGTGTTACTGGATGTTTGGGTCTCCTGTAGAGCCTGGGCAGTGGCACAGTCATCCGAATGATTAGATTTAAGACTAGAACCAGTTGGACTCATCATCCTTTCAAATGCCTGAGCTATAAAGAAGACAAAAAACAAGAGTGCTGAAATCTCAAATGTTTTTGAACTTTAATAAAGGAAATTAAAATAAATATTCTATTTTGCAAGTTGTAAAGAGAAATAAATAAATGGCGAAACAAGAAAAAGAAGTGGTACTTGGCAAAAAATAACACCTGAGTAACTAGCACAGGCTCCTACTTTAGTTGGCAGCACTCCCCTTCAGTCTCGTTGTTGTTGTTGTTAGATGCCATCGAGTTGGTTCCGACTCACAGTCACCCTGTATAAAACAGAACGAAACACTGCCCGGTCCTGTGCCATCCTCACAATCGTTGCTATGTTTGAGCTCATTGTTACAGCCATTGTGTCAATCCATCTCAATGAGGGTCTTTGTCTTTTTCACTGACCCTCTACTTAACCTAGCATGATGTCCTCCAGGAACTGGTCCCTCCTGATAACATGTCCAAAGTACGTAAGATGAAGTCTTGCCAACCTCGCATCTAAGGTGCATTCAGCTGTACTTCTTCTAAGACAGATTTGTTTGTTCTTCTGGCAGTCTGTGGTATATTCAATACTCAATATTCTTCGTCAACACCATAATTCAAAGGCGTCAGTTCTTACTGGTCTTCCTTATTCATTGTCCAGCTTTCACATGCATATGAGGTGATTGAAAATATTATGGCTTGGGTCAGGCGTACCAATTAGTTATTTTAATACAATATTTAGCGTATGTCTGATATCTACTACAGAAAATAATCCTAGCTTAATATGACTCCTTTTTTGCCCTTATACCCCTGGAACCTATTTCCAACATGGTTCAGAGTTATTCTTTTAAGACACAAACCATATCACATTATCCCTTTGTTTAAAATTCCTTAGTTGCTTCCCAACTGGAGTAAAAAAAAATTATGTTGTTATAGTGGGTCACCAACTTATTCCATAGATACTCACTTAACTTTAATCTCAAACTTGTTTAAGTCTCTGCTCACGTCATATTATCCTAAAGCCTTACCTTAATCACTTTATAAAAAATTCTACCTCTTGCCAGCAAACTGTTACTATCCATCTCTCTCTTACATTGTTTTATTTTCATTTAGGGTATTATCACCACCAGACATTCTCTGTGCTCACTGTTTCATCTCCCCCCACATTCAAAAGCTCCATGAGAACAGGGAGTCTACTTCGTTCTCAGCTGGCACTCCAGAACCTATAACACTGCCTGAATATTGCTGAATGAGTTTTCATCCAAATAACATGAAACAGAACTGGTAGTGTCAACAGTTCTCCAGACTGGTCTCTTATAAATAATGCCACTACTAAAATAGTCTTCTTCCTCAAGTGCCACTAAATGATAGCATTCTCATGAAATGGATTTCACCAACCAAATGAAATCCAAACATCTTACTCTGGGTTTCAAAGTAGATTTCCAACTTGCCTCAGATCTACCTAATCGCACTCATCAGATGTGTGTTTCCTTGAAACTCATACAGTTTCAGCACAACTTCATTAGCCACAATCTCTATTCAAACTATCTTTCTTCCAATCTACTGTGGAAAGTGTCTCACAAACCTTGAATCATCTATCTCCTCTTATTTAATAAGACATTTTTTTCCTACACTATCTTAAGCGATCAATTCTAATTCTACCATTTTCAACTCTAAAGCTGATGCTAAAATAACCTTTATTTATATTTCCTTGAGGTATACAATGACAAAAGTACCATCAATGAAACTACATGGTATATCAAAAGACTATATAAAACATGTAACTAAATAAATTTGTTCTAAAACATTTTCTCTGATTAACCAATGCTTGATTTTAGTATCCTACTAAGTCTCTTTAGTGACTACACCTTCTCTCTTCCTCAGCCCTGATACTCAAACCCAAACCCATTGCCATCAAGTCGATTCTGATTCATAGTGACTTTACAGGACAGAGTCGAACTGCCCCCGTACAGTTTCCAAGGAGCAGCTGGTGGATTTGAACTGCCAACCTTTTGGTTAGCAGCTGAGTTTTTTAACCACTGTGCCACCAGAGCTCACCTGTATATTTCTCAATGCTCACCCCAAAATCCAACCTGTCAATTGAAATAATGCTTCAAATTTCCATGGTTGTTTTGTTTTTTTTTTTAAAGTAAGAGAAATAATTACATGGGAGTGTGTTCTAATATTTCTGAATTCTAGCAGGTTGCCTTGGCTAACAGCACCAGCAGCTATCTTTTGGGCTATTGAAGCATCATAAGAAAAAATAGAACTATAAGCACTGAAACTAACCTCATCATAAACAATGATGATACTACGGAGATACAAAAAGTTTTATACTCTATTATCTTCCAGAGAAGAGGTCAACAGCAGGGAGTAAAGCAGCTTACCTCAGGCTAACAGACTCACATCAGAGCTTTTTGAAGAACTGCTGAAAAAATTTATCTTCATTCAAAAGAGAAAAACAAATTATCATCAAGTATTTAGTCTCCTGGCTAACAGGAAGCAATGCCTGAGCTAGTACATAGGTCTAGTCTTAAAAAGTCCCAAATAATATTTGCTGGGAATTAAACTGTCAACAAATCTTAGAAAACGCCAAGTAGTATTCAAAACAAAAAACATGTATCTGGGGGGGAATAACACACACACAACACAAAACTGTGAGAACTCAGATAAGACCACCCATATGGCTGCTGATCATGGTAGCTAGCCAGGGATCCAGCGAAACAATGGAAACGCATACACATAAAATTCTAAAGTCGTGGAGGGAAAAAAATAAATGTGCAAATCATGTGGAAGTCCTATTAACTTATCTGTAAAATCATGAATATTTTTACCCATTCTTTTATTTTCATTTTAGGTTGTTATTTTCTGCAGGGTGAGAACTATGATCTTGCCTTATGCTATTAATATATAATAATGAATACTATTTATTGGTAGGTATTCTATGAAAGTTTAGAGTATGACGATGAGGATGACAGCAATGATGACAAAAAACAAATAGGGAGATGAAACGCAGCATTTAGGGACTTGGTACCTGTTAAAAGTTAATGAACTGCCACTCCAGAACTGAACGCTTCCTTTCCAGACTGGTAGTATTAATTGTGAGAGTGGAACAAAAAGAAGAGAAACCAAGGCTTGGGATGTCCCACCTAAGCCAGATAAGTCAACACTAGGTCCTTGCCTTAAGAAAATAAAGAAGTTTATCTTTGTCACAATCCAATTGTTTTTAAGATATATTCAATTACTGGAAGAAAATGTATCAAGTTAATACTCACCTTTAGTGATAGTCTCATAGCAGACTACACATACTCTTGCTTCCTTTTCTAGGTACTGCAGTTTACATTTCCTATTACAACAGACACCACAAAACACCTATTAAAAAAAAAAATTTGTTTTTGTTTTAAACATCCCTATACCTACCAGAGGCAGAGGAGGTAAGGGGACCCAAACCCTAATCAACCAAACACCACTTTCCTTATTATATAAATCATTTTTCTAATTACCATAATTTTGGGTAGTTATTTATTTTTTATTTAAACTAGGTTTCTGCAATTTAAAACTGTATTTCTGACAAGGAGAATTCCTCTAAATCTTCTATGTTGATTAGAAAGGGCAACAAAAACTTGAAGTTTATAATGCAAAAAGATTAAAAAATAGAATGTTAGTGTTTTTGCAAGAGAGTAGGGTTGATCTGAAACCAACATATTGCTGGAAAATGCTGAATAAAAAACAGTATTTCCATAACTACCCCTTAGAGTTTACATACGGTTAGTTCAGTCAGAGCACAAATGAGGTTAGCTAAAGCATTCTTGTGCAGACCTATTTGCTTTTCAGTGTTTCCCTGAGCACTGACCACAAGACTAGCTGCCAAGAATGGTCTTAAAAATATGTATTAAAGGGCAAAGAGGTCTGAGCTTGGAACATCTGATGTGTCAATGTTAGCAATTATGGACACGTTTTTAGATTTCACAAAAATTAGTAATTAAACAAGTGTTCCTCATTTCCCAGCGTGTATTACCCATGACACTGTGATATTTATTCAACCATCAAGCAATCTGTAAAATGATAGTGCTTTATATATTCCCACTAATGGGATCTTTTAATCATCTTGTTAATCAGCTTTTTTGTCACATTAGATTGTATTAAGATGTTCTGAAAAGAAAGACTTAAAGATTTTTATAACTTACTTTCCCACATGCTCTGCAGTGGTGTCGCCGTTTTGTAAAAGTAAATTTGACTTGGCAGTTCATACAGTTTGGAGCTTCTGAATCAGGAACCCAAGAAGGCTGTTTCTGCCCCAAAACCAAGCCTTCTTCACAAGGTTTTTCAGGTAAAGGAATAGATTCTTCATTTGCAGTTACAAAACTGGGTCCAGCTTCAAAATTACTTTCTATATCAATATAATTAGAGTTGAAGCTAACCTGAGGATCAGTTGCAGGATCTGTAATACCAGTGGTTGGGGCAACAGCATTTGCTACACTGGGTTCACTTTCAGGCAGATTTGGAATATCCAGCTTATTCAATTCCTTTGAATTCTCTGCTCTGGATGGAAGGCTGAACAATTGCTTAGGTCTGGCCCCTCCAGCATGAATAGACTGACTGTTAATATCAGAGGCTGCTAATTCATTTGTAAGCTCAGACTTACTGCTAGACAACCCTTGTTCAGTTGGAATTGTGCTTTTTTCCCCTAAAGAAAGGCTACCACTTTCTGCTATATTTTGTTTATCAACTGTTCCACAAGTTGTATTAATAGCAGGACTTTCCCCAGTAGCTCCTGCTTCAGCATTGAAATATATATTACTGATGGTTCCATCATCTAGGCCTTTCATAGTCATCTGATTCATCTGCGATTCTGAGTCATTTACATTTTCTTCAAAAGGCGTTATGTTACTGGTTTGAAGACACTGCTTGGTCAGAAAGGCATCAAGTTCGGCATCACTAATTAGCGTGTCGCTTTTCATGCCTTCATCAATATTAAAGTAATCTAAGTCTTGTCCATTAATATCATTGCTTGAAAAAGTGAGGCCTTCATAATGATCAGGAGACTCTGGGACACTAGCACCAGAAAGTTCCACTGCAGATTCTGCAGCTGTAGAAGAACTGTTGTTATCAGTGTAATTCAAAGATTCCACTATGGTTATGGTTTGGTCAGGATCTATCTTTCCATCTCCTATTTTTTCAACTAATGGCTGAAGAATTATGTTTTTACATTTTCCCTGTTTCGAAAGATCAGTCTCCTTAAATGGTTCCCCACCTACAATAACATTCTTCTGTACTTCTTCCTGCAAGGTTACTGCATCTTGTTTGTTATCTCTATGCTCACTGTGTGGTAAACAATCACCATGCGGTTCACTCTCAAGTAATGATCCACACAAAGACCGAGATACTGGAAAACAGGACAATGAGGACTGCACACCTTCACACGAAACACATAAAGTTGAAGAGGAATCTTGGAGTACAACATTATTATCTTTAAAGTCTAAATTTCTTGAGTTTTCTTTTACAGATTGTTTTATAAATAAAGCAGTCTTATCTTCCTGAAAGGAAACATCAGGTAATCTGAAATTTTCATCTCCTGAATCAGAATCATTTAAATATAAACCATTTTTTGGGAGACTGCAAAGCAAAGCACTCGTGCTGTCTCCTTCTTTTAAACATTCGGTGGCAGCTGTGACTGCTACATCTACCTCCTCTTTTACCGAACAGCTATCATCTTTTAGCAATTCACAAGGCTGGTTCTTGTGTTGTAAGTTGTCTTTGGCATCAAACACTTTGGAACTTTGTTGAGTCAAAGCAGATGGTATGTTAAAATCAGTTGGTTCTAACTGATTAGAGATCTTTTTATCCTTTAAATTTTCTGTTCCGCCACAATTACATGAATCTGAAAGTGTTGTGCCTATTTTTATACCCAATTCTTTGGTTCCACCGACTTCTCTATTTTGTAATTCAGAGTTGACATCATTCTGTTCCTCTGTGACAGTATCACTACCATGATCTGTTGAAGAAACACAAAAACTATCTGACACTAAAGATAAATCCAATCCTATCAAAGAATCTGCACTAGACTTAAAATCATCTGGCAGTAATTTTTTAATATTTTCTTCACTATTAGCTGCATGAAGTAAGTTACCCATGTCACTTATCAGATCACAGACAGGTTTACTACATTGTCCCATATACAAAGGCTTGATTTCATCTGAAGTACCACTATCCACAGAAGAAAGAAGATCAAGTCCTGTTACATTTTTTTCATTTTGTATAGAAGTTTGTCTCTCCAGTGTTTTTTCATTCAGGGCAATCTGGTTTGTCTCATAGCACAGCTCTGATGAGGCACAACTATAAATGCACTGTTGATCCTTTGGTAACAGTGAAGTTAGTTGTGAGGAAGCCAGCTCTGAAGAAACTGAACAGTGATTAGAATTATACACATTCTGTGCATCTTGGAGATAATCTTGTTCATCTGATTAAGAGAAAATACAACATTATTCAGGAGATCGAAACAAAATAAAAATTAATAAGATGTTATCTTTTCTAAGACTTCTAAGTAAACTTCCCCTTCTTCAGACAATAAATAGATTGTCCTTTTGCAAACTAGTAAAAACCACCTAAACTATTTTTATCTGGCTTTAAAGTACTTCCTGGTTTTTACTTTTGAATACAGATGTCATAAAATGGTGGGATTGCACTCAGTAACTCAGCTGCATTATAAAAATCAGACTAAGGAACAATCTAACTTCCTTGTTCAACCTTCAGGATCCCAGTCCTCATGAGGAAAATACCATCTCTCATAGTAATGAAGTATCAGTTTACATACAGCTTTCAAGTTGCTTTTAGCTTGCTCATATGTTGGTTTTAAAGACCTTTCTTATATATGAACTTGTCTCTGGAGAAAAACTTCTAGTTTCCTTAGTTCTAGTTCTGGGTATAGGTTCCATTCAGTATAATAAACTATTATGCTACAAGGAAAATAAGTGTACTTTTTGCAGAAAATAACAATGTGGTCAAAATTGAAAACAAATTTTGCTATGAATACTCCATACCTGAGATACTTGAATTACAAATATTTTTTAAAAATTCTATTAGCGGGAAAAATGAAAAACTAACAAACCTGGGTTCTGTTCAAAATCATCAAGGAGTTTGTCCAAGTCACTGACTGCTGCTTTAAAATAACTGTCCATCCTACCTGTAGATTTATTCAGAATTTAACTCTTGAATGTCTAGAAAATAAAAAGTATGATATTTCATTTAATCCTTTAACACATAAATATTATGCCATCTACTAAACCAAATCAAACCCACTGCTGTCGAACTGATTCCAACTTACAGTGACCCTACAGGACAGAGTAGAACTGCCTCACAGGGTTTCCAAGGAGCAGCTGGTGGATTGCAACTGCCCACCTTGTGGTTAGCAGCTGAGCTCTTAACCACTGCACCAGCAGTGCTCCTGCCACCTACTACATGCCAAGAAATACAGTCATGGCTGAGACAGTAATAAAATTAAGAGCTCTGTTTTGATGCATCTACAATTTACTTGGGAAACTGCCTCTACATATACACAAAAATGCCTTGGAAAAACAACTCTAATAACATAACAATTACAAATATTAAAATACCTATCTAAATAATTCATGTGTCAAAGAATAATGGACAGCTAAAAATATTTATAAATACTACATGTAAAATAAAATATACTATGAATAAAACACTGTACATAAAAACTTGTGGGACTGAGCAGAACTATTACTTCAAAGGATGCTTAAAACCTTAGTGAAACTACTTCACCCCAAAGACAGAGTAGCCAGAAAGAAAAGGATACTTTCAAAGGAATAACAGTTTTGGGAACAGACTTAAAAGCAACAATGGAAGCCAGAAAACCAAGGAACAAAATATTCAAAGAACTGAGAGAAAATAGCAACATATATCTAGCAAAGCAAATACTGAAGAATTAGAGTTAAAAAAAAAGAAAATTTCAGATAAACAAACAGGGAAAATTTATACACACAAAGCATTTAAAAGAGCTTCTGAAGAGTGTGCTTTCTTGAGACTATGGCCCCCAGACACCCTTTTAACTCAGTACTGAAGTCACTTCTGAGGTTCACCCTTCAGCCAAAGATTAGACAGGCCCATGAAACAAAACGAGACTAAATGGGCACACCAGCCCAGGGG
This sequence comes from Dugong dugon, assembly GCA_030035585.1. NCBI lineage: Eukaryota > Metazoa > Chordata > Mammalia > Sirenia > Dugongidae > Dugong > Dugong dugon. The sequence goes on along the minus strand of CM057460.1, from coordinate 85,109,980 downwards.
CAAGGACAGGAAAGCTGATAATGGAGAACCCAAGGTCAAGAAGTGGAGAGTGCTGACACGTTGTGGGTTGGCAACCGATGTCACAAAACAGTATGTGTATTAATTGTTGAATGAGAAATTAATTTGCTCTGTAAACCTTCATCTAAAGCACAACAAAAAAATAGTGTACTTTAAAAGAAAAATGACTCCAAAGGAATAGATGAGAGAAAGGAGATAACAGCATTTAAACAAACATAGATAAATCTAAATAAACATTGTTTATAATAATAATATGGCATTTGTGAGGGTAAGAAAGATATGAGTAAAACAGACGTCAATAGTATATAAATTGACAGAAGAGTGGTAGACATTAAAAGTGTTCTAAAGTGTTCTAAGAAGCTACTAAAGCTAACAAATGAATTTAGCAAAGTGGCAGAGTACAAGGTCAACAAACAAAAATCAGTCAGCAATGAGCATTCTGAAAAGGGAAGTAAGGAAACAATTTCATTTACAATAGCATCTAAAACAATAAAATACCTAGGAATAAATTTAACAAGGGAGGTAAAAGACTTGTACACTGAAAACTATAAAATATTACTTAAAGAAGACCTAAGTGGAAAAACATTCCGTGTTCATGAAATGGGAGACTTAATATTGTTCACATGTCAAGACTACCCAAAGTAATCTATAGATTCAATGCAATAACCTATCAAAATTCTAACAGTGTTTTTGGCAGAAATGGAAAAGTCAATCCTCAAGTTCATATGAAATTGCATGGGAGGCCAAATAATCAAACCCATCTTGAAAAAGAACAACAAAGTATGAGGACTCACATAAACAAACTATAAACCAAACCCGCTATCGAGTCATTGCAATTCATGGCAACCCCATGTGTTAGAGTAGAACTGCTTCGTAGCATTTTCTTGGCTATAATCTTTACTGAAGCAGATTGACTGCCAAACCTTTCTTCCATGGTGTCTCTGGTGAGTTCGAACCACCAGCCTTTAGGTTAGCAGGTGAATGCAAACACTTTGTGCCACCAGGGATCTCAAAACAGACTGCTATTAGTATAATGGCAGACGTATAGGCCAATGGAATAGAACTGAGATCCTACAAATAAACCTATACATCTATGGACAACTTCAACAAGGCTGCTAACTCTGTTCAAAGGGGAAAGAGCACTTGCTTTAATAAATGGTGCTGGAGAACTAGATTCCCACATGCAGAAGAATGAAGCTGGACCATACTTCACACCATATATGAAAATCAACTCAAAATGGACTAAGGATCTAAAATAAGAACTAAAACCATAAAATTCTTAGGAGAAAACTTAGAAGTGATGCTTTAGGACCTAGTTTTTAAAAACAGATTCTTAGATATAACACCGAAAGCACAAGCAACAAAAGAAAAAATAAATAAATTGGATTTTATAAAAATTAAAATCTTTCGTGCATCAAAGGACTTTATCAACAAAGTGAAGACACAACCTAAAAACATGGGGAAAAAATTTGGGAAACATGTATCAAATAAGGGTTCAATATCCAGAATATATAAAGAATTCCAGAATCCCTACAATGTAACAACAAGAAGACAAACCCAATAAAAAAAATGGGTGTCTTAGGCTAGGTGCTCTAGAGAAGCAAGACCAGTGAAGTGTTGTTATGGATTGAACTGTGTCTCCCAAAAATGTGTGTCAACTTGGCTAGGCCATGAGTATTGTGTGGTTGTCCACAATTTTGTGACCTGGTGTGATTTTCCTGTGTTGCAAATCCTACCTCTATGATGTTAACAAGGCAGGATTAGAGGCAGTTACGTTAATGAGGCAGGACTCAATCTACAAGATTAAGTTGTATTTTGAGTCAATCTCTTTTGAGATATAAGAGAAGCAAGCAGAGAGACAGGGGATCTCATGCCACGAAGAATGAAGAACCAGGAAGGGAGCACCTGCTTTGCATTTGGGGTCTCTGCACCATGATGATTCTAGACTAGGGAACGACTGATGACAAGGACCTTCTCCCAAAGCCAACAGAGAGAGAAAGCCTTCCCCTGGAACTGGCACCCTGAATTCAGACTTCTAGCATTCCAGACTGTGAGAGAATAAATTTCTCTTTGTTAAAGTCATCCACTTTGGTATTCCTGTTATAGCAGCACTAGGTAACTAAGAAAAGCGTGTGTCTGTGTGTGTGTGTGCGCGCGCGCGTGTGTGTACACAAAAAACAAAACCCGCTGCCACTGAGTTGATTCCGACTCCTAACAACCCCACAGGACAGAGTAGAATTGCCTCATAGGGTTTCCAAGGAGCGGCTGGTGGACTCCAACTGCCTAACATTTGGTTAGCAGTTGAACTCTCTGGAGACACAGTGGTTAAGAGCTTGGCTGCTGTCATGGATTGAACTGTGGCCCCGCAAAACACATGTCAACTTGGCTGGGTCATGATTCTCAGTATTGTATAATTGTGTACCATTCTGTAATCTGATGTGATTTCCTTATGTGTTGTAAATTCAATCACTATGATCTAATGAGATGGATTAGCAGCAGTTATACTGATGAGGTATACATGATTAGATAGTGTCTTAAGCCAATCTCTTTTGAGATATAAAAGAGAGAAGTGAGCAGAGACACATGGGAACCTCATACCACCAAGAAAGCAGCGCCGGGAGCAGAGTGTGTCCTTTGGACCTGAGGTTCCTGCGCAGAGAAGCTCCCAGAACCGGGGGAAGATTGATGACATGGATCTTCCTGCAGAGCTGATAAGAGAAAGCATTCCCCTGTAGCTGACGCCCTCAATTTGGACTTGTAGCCTACTGGACCATGAGGAAATAAAACTTCTCTTTGTTAAAGCCATCCACTTGTGATATTTCTGTTATAGCAGCACCAGATGCCTAAGACAGCTGCTAACCAAATACTCTGCATATTAATATTGCTACATCATGCTGCAGATTAGCAGCACCCTCTTTACTACTGGATGCAGAGTTTTCAGTGCCTTTAAGGCTAGTCAGACTTGGGAACAAATTTAGAAAACTCACCCTTAGGATTTTGTTTCTCTAGAACCACTCTTGATACCAAATGTCTTAGGCTGGGTTCCCTAGAGAAGCAAAATCAGTAAAGCCCATATGTAAGCATACATATATCTATATATACACATATATATACACATGTATATACATACACATACACACATATATATACACACACATATACACAGAGCGAGAAAGCAAGAGATTTATTTCAAGGAAATGGCTCATGTGGTTGTAGAGGCTGTCAAGTCCCAAGTCTGTGGGTGAGGCGTCAGGCTAGAGGCTTCTCCTGACTCATGTAGCTGCAGAGGCTCACAAACCCAAGATAGGCAGGTAAAGTGGTAGGCCACTGGCTTGCACGCTGTAGAAGCTAATGAATCCCAAGATTGGCAGGTAAGACAGCAGGCCGCTGGCTCACAGCTGTGGAGGCTGACAAACTCCAAGATCAGCAGGCAAAATGACAGACTGCTGGTTCAAGTCCCAAGAACCAGTGGTCAGATGATGACAAGTTGGATGCAGGATCCAGAGCAAGCAAGCGAGCTTTACCAGAACGTCCACATATATTGAATAAAGGCAACACCCCTGAGAAAACTCCCCTGAGAACTGATTGGCTGGTAACATCAAATCACATCATGGAGTATGACTACATCATTACATAACTACTAAATTACATCATTAATAACTGCCAAACTATATCATTACATAACTGCCAAACCACTGAGAATCACAGCCCAGCCAAGATGGTACACAATATTAACCATCACAATGGTCAAAGGTCCTGAATTTTCATGTCACCAAAAAGATACACAAATGGACAACAAGCACATAAAAAGATGTTCAACGTCTGTCATGCACTGAATTGTGTCCCCCAAAAATATCTGTCAACTTGGCTAGGTCATGATTCCCAGTATTGTATGATTGTCTGTTTTGTCATCTGATATGATTTCCCTATGTGTTGTAAATCCTATCACTATGATGGAATGAGATGGATTAGTGGCCATTATACTGATGAAAGCTACAAGATTAGATAGTGTCTTAAGCCAATCTCTTTTGAGATATAAAAGAGAGAAGCAAGCACAGAGACACGGGGACTTCATACCACCAAGTAAGCAGTGCCAGGAGCAGAGCACATCCTTTGGACCTGCGGTTCCTGTGCCAAGATGCTCCCAGGCCAAGGGAAGACTGATGCATCATAAGGACTTTCCTTCAGAGCCAACAGAGAAAGCCTTCCCCTGGAGCCGGCGCCCTGAATTTGGACTTCTAGCCTACTGGACTGAGAGAATAAACTTCTCTTTGTTAAAGCCATCCCCTTGTATTTCTGTTATAGCAGCACTGGATGACCGAGGCAACGTTATTAGTCATTTGGGAAAGGAAAATCAAAACCACAATGAGATTCCATCTCACCCCCACTAGAATGACTGAAATGAAAAGTAGAAAACAGGTGTTGGTGAGGATATGTGGATATTGGATCCCTCATCCATCATTGCTGGGAATGTAAAATGGTGCAGTCACTGTAGAAAACAGTTCGGCTATTCCACAAAAACTGAAACATAGAAATATCACTGTTACTGTTGTAGTTAGGTGCCATCAAGTCGGCTCCAATGCGTAGGAATCCTATGTACGAGAGGATGAAACACTGCCCAGTCCTGTACCATCCTTACAATCATTGTCATGCTTGAGCCCATTGTTGCAGCCACTGTGCCAATCCATCTTGTCGGGGGTCTTCCTCTTTTTCGCTGACCCTCTACTTTACCAAGCATGATGTCCTTCTCCAGGGACTGGTCCCTCCTCATAACATGTCCAAAGTATGTGAGACAAAGTCTTGCCATCCTTGTTTCTAATGAGCATTCTGCCTATACTTCTTCCAAGACAGATTTGTTCGTTCTTCTGGAAGACCAGGTTATATTCAATATTCTTCTCCAACGCCGTAATTCAAAGGCATCAATTCTTCTTCAGTCTTCCTTACTCATTGTCCAGCATTCCCATGCATGTGAGGCAACTGAAAACACCACTGCTTGGGTCAGGTGCACCTTAGTCCTTGCAGTGACATCTTTGCTTTTTAACACCTTAAAGAGATCATTTGCAGATTTGCCCAACGCAATGTGTCTTTGATTTCTTGATTGCTGCTTCCACAGATTGCTTCCTTGATTGTGGATTCAAGTAAAATGAAATCCCTGACAACTTCAGTATTTTCTCCGTTGATCATGGTGTTATTGGTCCAGCTGTCAGGATTTCTGTTTTCTTTATACTGAGGTATAACCCATACTGAAGGCTGTATTCTTTGATCTTCATCAACAAGTGCCTCAAGTCCTCTTCATTTAAGTTGTGTCATCTGCATAACGCAGGCTGTTAATGAGTCTTCCTCCAATCCTGATGCCACGTTCTTCTTCATATAGTCCAGGTTCTCGGATTATCTGCTCAGCATATAGATTGAATAAGTATGGTGAAAGGATACAACCCTCATGCACACCTTTCTTGACTTTAAACCATGCAGTATCCCCTTGTTCTGTCTGACTGACTGACTCTTAGTCTAAGTACAGGTTTCTCACAGGCACAATTAAGGGTTCCGGAATTCCTATTCTTTGCAATGTTATCCTTAGTTTGTTATGATCCAGACAGTTAAATGTCTTTACATAGTCAATAAAACACAGGTAAATATCTTTCTGGTATTCTCTGCTTTCAGCCAGGATCCATGTGACATCAGCAGTGATATCCCTTGTTTTACATCCTCTTCTGAATCCAGCTTGAACTTCTGGCAGTTTCCTGTCGATGTACTGCTGCAACCACTTTTGAATGATCTTCAGCAAAATTTTACTTGTGTGTGATATTAATGATATTGTTTGATAATTTCTGCATTTGGTTGGATCATCTTTCTTTGGAATGGGCACAAGTATGGATCTCTTCCAGTCGGCTGGCCACGTAGCTGTCTTCCAAATTTCCTGGCATAGACAAGTGAGCACTTCCAGCGCTGCATTCATTTGCTGAAATATCTCAGTTGGTACTCTATCAATCCTTGGAGCCTTTTTTTTCACCAATGCTTTCAGTATAGCTTGGACCTCTTCCTCCAGTACCATAGGTTCTTGATCATGTGCCACTTCCTGAAATGGCTGAACATCAACCAATTCTTTTTGTTACAGCGACTCTCTGTATTCTTACCATCTTCTTTTGATGCTTCCTGGGTTGTTTAATATTTTCCCTGTAGAATCCTTCAATATTGCAACTCAAGGCTTCAATTTTTTCTTCAGTTCTTTCAGCTTGAAAAATGCCAACTGTGTTCTTTCCTTTTGGTTTTCTAAGTCCAGGTCTTTGCACATGTCATTATAATACTTTACTCTGTCTTCTTGAGCCACCCTTTGAAATCTTTTGTTCAGCTATTTTACTTTATCATTTCTTGCTAACGTCTTCGCTACTCTACATTCAAGAGCACATCTCTTCTGACATCCAGTTTGGTCTTTTCTTTCTTTCCTGTCTTTTCAATGACCTCTTGCTTTCTTTATGTATGATGTCCTTGATGTCATTCCACAACTTCTCTGGTCTTCAGTCATTAGTGTTCAATGTGTCAAATTTATTCTTGAGATGGTCTCTAAATTCAGGTGGGATATACTCAAGGTCATACTTTGGCTCTCGTGGACTTGTTCTAATTTTCTTCAGCTTCAACTTGAACCTGCATATGAGCAACTGATGGTCTGTTCCACAGTCGGCCTCTAGCCTTGTTCTGACTGATGATATTGTGCTTTTCCATTGTCTCTTTCCACAGATGTAGTCAATTTGATTCCTGTGTATTCCATCTGGCAAGGTCCATGTGCATAGTCGCCATCTATGTTGAAAAAAAGTATCTGCAATGAAGTCGTCCCTGGTTTTGCAAAATTCTATTATGCGATCTCCAGAACCGTTTCTATCACCAAGGCCGTATTTTCTAACTACCAATCCTTCTTCTTTCCAACTTTTGCATTCCAATCACCAGAAATTATCAATGCATCTTGATTGCATGTTTGATCAATTTCAGACTGCAGAAGTTAGTAAACATCTTCCATGTCTTCATCTTTGGCCTCAGCGGTTGGTGTGTAAATTTGAATAATAGTCATTGTCACGGATTGAACTGTGTCCCCCCAAAATATGGGTCAACTTGGCCAGACTGCAATTCCCAGTACTGTGTGACTGTCCACCGTGATATCATCTGATGTGATGTTCCTATGTGCTGTAAATCCTACCTCTATGTTAATGAGGCAGGATTAGAGGCAGTTATGTTAATGAGGCAGGACTCAATCTACAAGATCAAGTTTTGTCTTAAATCAATCTGTTTGAGACATAAAAAACAGAAGTGAGAAGAGACACAGGGACTTCATTACCACCAACCAAGAAGAGCCATGAGCGTGCATCCTTTGGACCTGGAGTCCCTGTGCCAAAATGCTCCTAAACCAGGGGAAAACTGATGACAAGGACCTTCCCCCAGAGCCAACCAAGAGAGAAAGCCTTCCCCTGGAGCTGGCACCCTGAATTCAGACTTCTAGCCTCCTAAACTGTGAGAGAATAAACTTCTCTTTTTTAAAGCCAACTATTTGTGCTATTTCTGTTATAGCAGCACTAGATAACTAAGACAGTTGTATTAACTTGTCTTCCTTATACGGGGATGGAGATCATCCTATCACTGACAGCGCTGTACTTCAGAACAGATCCTGAAATGTTCTTTTTGACAATGAATGAGATGTCACTCCTCTTCAATCTGTCATTCATGGCATAGATTATATGACTGTCTGATTTAAAATGACCAGTACCAGTCTATTTCAGCTCACGAATGCCTAGGATGTCGATCTTTATGTGTTCCATTTCATTTCTGATGACTTTCAATTTTCCTAGATTCATACTTCGTACATTCCATGTTCTGATTATTAATGAATGTTTGCAGCTGTTTCTTTTCATTCTGAGTCATGCCACATCAGCAAATGAAGGTCTGGAAAGCTTGACTCCATCCACGTCATGAAGATCAACTCTATTTTCAGGAAGCAGCTCTTCCCCAATCGTATTTTGAGCGCCTTCCAACCTGAGGAGCTTATCTTCCAACACTATACCATATAATGTTCTGCTGCTATTCATAAGGTTTTTACTGACCAATTTTTTTTCAGAAGTAGTCTGCTAGGTCCTTCTTCCAAGTCTGTCGTAGTCTGGAAGCTCAGCTGAAATCTGTCCACCAACAGTGACCCTGCTGGTATTTGAAATATCAGTGGAAAAGCTTCCAGTATCAGAGCAACACGCAAGCCACCACAGTATGACAAACTGACAAAAACGTGGTGGAGAAATACCGTATGACTCACAAATTCTACTCCCAGGTATATATATACCCAAAATAATTGAAAGCAGGAATGCAAACAGGTATTTGTACAATCAATGTTCACTGCTGCACTATTCACAAAAGCCAAAAGGTGAAAACAACCTAAATATCCATCTACAGATGAATGGATAAACAAAACGTGGTACATATATACAATGTACATATACAAGAGAATACTGCTCAACCATAAAGAGAAATCAAGTCAGGATATGTGTTACAGCATGGATGAACCTTGAAAACATTATGCTGAGTGAAGTAAGTCAGTCAAAAAAGACAAATATTGAATGATCTCACTTACATGGGATACCTGAAATAGACAAAAGTATAGAGACCAAAGTTTATGAGTGGTTACTAAGGTCAGGAGGGAGGGGGAAAGGCAGAGTCATTGCTTAAGGGACACTAAGTTTCTGTTAAGGGTAATGGGAAAAGCTGGAAACGGATAGTGGTGATGGTTGCACAACATGATAAACATTACTGATGTCACTGGATTGTACACATAAAAAATGATGAAATGGCAATATTTTGTTATATATATTTTTAACACAATTTTTTTTAAAAAAGCATTCTAAAGTTCAGAAAGGAAATTATGATATCAACTAACTTTAGACTTGGAAAGTATACATACGTTGTAGAATTTTAAACATAACCACTAAAAGAATAAAAATAGTAGAGAAAAAAGCTAACGTGGAAAAAAAAAGAAATTTAAAAAACCAAAAGGCAACTGAAAAAAAAAAAATACCACATAAAAAGTAGAACAAACAGCATAAAATCAAAAGAGTGAATGGGTTTTCATGTATCAGTAATCATAACAAATATAACTGATAAATGGAAAAACAAATCATGGTACATCCATAAAATGGAATATTATTTAGCAATTAAAAAAAAGAGCTATCAAGCCACGATAAGACATCTATGAATCTTAAGTCCATGTTGCTAACTTAAAAAAGTGAGTCTGAAAAAGCTATATACAATGATTCCAATTATATGACATTCTGGAAAAGACAAAACTACAGAGACAGTAAACAGATTAGTGGTCACCAGTGGCTTGGGGTAGGGAAGGGTGAGATAGGTGAAGCACAGGGGATTTTTAGGATGGTGAAACTATTTTGTATGATACTATGAGCCCTGGTGGTGCAGTGGTTAAGCATTTGACTGCCAGCCAAAAGGTCGGCAGTTTGAATCCACCAGCTGCTCCCTGAAAACCCTACGGGCAGTTCTACTCTCTCCGGTAGGATTGCTATGAGTTGGAATTCACTGGACGGCAACTGGTTTATAATGGTAAATACAAAATATTAAGCATTTTTCAATACTCATAGAACTCTGCAGCACAAACAATAAATCTTAACGTATGCAAAAATTTAAAAAATCATTTCGGTCAGAGGATCCCAGGATGGAATACAGAAAGTGACAAAAGAATCTAAATGTATTACAAATATACGAAACAACCTCACTGAAGGAAGTGGGGGAATAAGGTGCTAATCTAGTAACTTTGGAAATGAGTGGAGTCTGTAAGACTGAAGACAATATGAAGTATACATATAAGCACCACATTCTAGGTGATAAAGTAGTTTCCCACAGGGGTATGGGTTAATAATTCTGAAACCACCTTATATATATACTGGAATTCAGCAATTAAGTAAATGGATATTGGATGATGGGAGTGGGAGGTTACAGAAATGCAAGGGGAAGAGGCTAGAATGGTCCATGTGGTAATGGAGTAGTGTTGGAGCCATCGGTCTAAACGCACGTGTAGTTAACGTGAATAGAGATGGTTACATACAAAATATTTATAGATATGTGTATATACCCAGATTAGTATATACAACATATATTCCTTGCTCTGTTACCTGAGAGAGCCTACAGAAGCAACAACATTCCAGCGGCAACAACCACACTTAGCACCCAGATCTTGGTTTCTAATAGCATTCTCCAATAAAAATAACCCGGACTACTTGGAGATATGGCTGATTCTAGGACTGGGGCAGGAAATATACAAGATGAGTGTGGAACATCCTGTAATGCCTTACAGTAAGACATTGTGCATGCATGCAAACACACACAGATGGGGGTATGTCAAAGGAATACAAGAGCCAACAGAAAGAGCCCCCACTCGTTAAAGCTGGAACAATTTGAGCAATAAAATATAACAGTACTGGGCTTCAGCCCAAAATATGAAATAAATATATGAGCCCATGCTGACATAATAAATGACAGCATAAATAAATATAAGTGGGGTAGAAGTGAATCTCCCATATAGAAAAATTCCAAATAATTTACGTAGATACTTTGCCCTTAAGGAGGTGGAACACAACTCCTCACTTCTTAAGCATGGGCTGTCCACAGTGCTTACTTCTTCCAAAGAGTACAATACAGAATAGCAGGAAAAAAAGAGTAACTTTACAGTGGAGAGACCTGTCCAACACTACCTGAAACCAGCTGATCAAGGTTAAAATCAACAGTAATAAGTCATGTTGACAGTATGATGCGTTGAGAAAGGCATTTTACCTGTCGTCTTTCTCCCTAAAACATATTACCCTAGTCTAATCATGAGAAAAACATCAGAGAAATCCCAACTGATGTTCTACAAAATACCTGCCCAATAATCCTAAAAATGTCAAGGGCAACAAAAATAAGTCAATTCAGAGAAACTGCCATAACCAAGAGCAACCTAAAGTGACATGACTACTCAAACGTAATGTGGTATCCTGAATGGGACCCTGGAACAAAAAAAAGCATATTACTAGGGAAAAACTAAGCAAATGTGAATAAAGAATGGACTTTAGTTAATAAGAATGTATCAATATTGGTTCATTAATCCTGACAAATTTACCATACCAACGTTGTTAATAATAAACTGGATGTGGGGTACATGAGAACTCTCTGTACCATCTTTGCAGTAATTCTGTAAATCTAAAACTGTACTAAAATTTTAAAAAAATTATTTAAAAAATGTAATCAAGGCATTGAAGATAAAGTTGAAGAAATATCCTAGAAGGCAGAAAAAGACAAAGGAATGAAAAACAGGGAAGAAAAGATTAGAAAATTAGAGAATCAAAATAATGAGGTCCAATATCCAAATAAGAGATCCAGAAACACTGAATAGAAAAGAAAGGAGGACCTTATCAAATAAAATGTCCCAGAACTGAAGGATATGGTCTCCAGGAACAAAGGGCCCAATACAATGAATGAAAAACCCTCAGCAAGCCACACCGCTGTGAAATTTTGTAACGCCTGAGGAGTTTAAGGGAAGGTCCACCCTCACTTAATACTGTCATCTGGACCCCTCACCTTTCCTTTCCCCAGTATTTCTGACCCTCACCTCCTATCCTGCTCTTTTTTCTCTTTTCTAAAGCTCTCATTTACTTTATGACCTTCTAACATTTTGCCTACTTTACTTATTACATTTATTGTTTATCATCAAGAACAACCCCCCCCGCTCCCGAATTCAAGCTCCATGAGAGCAGGGATAGTGTCACTTTTTTCACCCATATATTCAAAGCATCTCGATCAATGCCTGGCACACAGAATGTTCTCAATACATACTTGCTGAATGAATATAAAAGCTTCAAGAAAAAAATACTAGGTTATATACAAAATATTGGTTACCGTTAGACTTCTCAATAGCAACACTAGAAGGCAGAAGACAATTGAACCATGCCTCTAAAATTCCAAAATAAATAGTTTCCAATCTAGAATTCTACAGTCGGGTTTGTTATTAAGTGCGAGCGTAGAATAAAAAAACATGCTTAGACGTACAGAAACCCGAACAATGTGCCTTTCTTTCTTTCTTTCTCAGGAAGCTACAGGAGGACGTGCTCTACCAACATTCAGGAGCCACCAACAAAGATGAAGACCTGAAATCCAGGAAACAGGCTATCCAACACAGGAGAGAGAGAGAAATGAAATTCACAGATGACCATAAAAGGGTACACCAAGAAGATAGCTGCGCAACAGGCCTAGACAGCAACCTATCCATACGGAAACAGAGTGACAGAGCACTACAGGAAAGAGGCTGCAAAACAAACAGATTATCTGATGTGTTTGAATCTAAGAGGAGATTTACATATCTTGTCTAAGGGGTTGTTAATAAACAGATCAAATAAAAGATATGAAACATACATAAAAATATACATCATACATTTATAAAGATACATGCAAGAAAGATTTATCAAAGAACTAAAATAATTAACTCTATTAAAATCAAAAAATTATATAAGAAATGAAATATCTTTATGATATACTACCTGGTTTGGCTATATACATGGTTAAAATGAGGTTAAAAAAAAAAAAATTCAACTAAAAATTAACATATTACTAAATCAGGAATATAAAGGGAAGAGAAGTGCAGTGTTTAAAGACTGGGGTTGGTGTAAGAGACCTAAACTCCCATCCTCTATAATAGGAAGTTGGTAAATGATAACCTAAAACTGGGGGCAGATGTGTGCGTGTGTATGCAGAACAATTATACAAGTAAGCATGTTATTTAGAAAACTGGAGGTGAGAAAGAATCAAAGTCATTGTCTCTGGAGCAGCCTTTCTCAGTAGAGGTTCAGTGAGCAAATTATGCCTTAATGCCCTAAGGCATCCACTTTACATAATAATTAACTTATTTCTTACGCATTTGAAGTGTTACTAGTTATGCACTTTCTCTGAAAGAATTGAGAAAATAGTTCCTCAAATTGTGTTCTGTAGTTCAGATGAGGAATGGTGGTTGCGAAAGGTTGCTTCCGGACAGTGGGATTCAGGGTGAGGATTGAGGCAGAAGACTGCTGACTTTCATGATAAGCCTTGTAGTATTATCCAACGCTTTGAATTATGGACAGGTGTTCCTTTGGCAGGAGCCCTGGTGGCACGGTGGTTAAGCGCCTGGCTGTTAACCAAAAGGTCAGCAGTTCAAAACCCGTTGCTCCACAGGACAAAGATGTAGCAGTGTGCTTCCATAAAGATTTACAGCCTTGAAAACCCTATGGGGCAGTTCTACTCTGTCCTATGGGGTTGCTATGAGTTGAAATTGACTCAATGGCAATGGGTTTGGTTTTTTTTGGTTTTGGTCCCTTTGATAAACATTAAATTAAAAATAAATATAACAGAAAAGTAGTATAGGAACTCTGAATACAGAATGTATAGAAAAAATTAACCACAGGAACTGAAACGTTTAGAAATAGTTCCTCATTACATAAAGCCAGAGAATTTCTCTAATAAATTATGAAATTCATTAAATAATATCTATTTACAGACTATCTCTCTTTTTAACAATGTACTACTAAACATTGTTATTTGAGGTGCCTAGAAAGAGAAAAAAAAAGTATGATAATAATATAATCCAACAAATTATAAAAGGTCTGGCAATGCAAATTCTGTACACTGAAACTTTTTAACATGAAATCCTGTTAAGCTGCATATAACTCCCATTTCAATCAACCAAGATGTCAGCAATCTACCATGTACTATAGAAGACACACAAAAATATATAAGACACATACACCCTGTTCTAAAGAAGTTTGTTTTTGTGTACATTGTATAACCCGGTTTAGGTAATATTTTTAATCACTTAGTTCTTTATGTATGCTCAGATTTACAGACAAATATTTACGAAACTTTTTTTTTAATCTCATGATTAAGGGACAAAAAACATTTTGGCAGCGATATGGAAGATTAATTAGGAAATGCGCAAAACCAGAAAACAACGGCAAGGAGGCTCCTAAAATGGTTAAGGTGAGAGATGATGAGGGATTGAGCTGAGACAGTGCAGTAGAAATGGAGAGGAAAATAGATACAAAAGTGGATAAAGAGCAGGAACTTTTGGGGAGAAAAAACAACGGAAAAAGCTAGGATTACTGTCAGGTTTCTATCACAGGTGACTGGGTATATAATAACAAGCAATAAAAAGAGGGGCACGCTTGAGGGAAAACTTGAGTTCACTTTTGATTGTTTGAAGTACCTTGAGAACATCCTGGAGAAGATATCCAACAGGCAGTTAAATATAAAGATCTGGAGTTCAGGAGAGAAGTCTGAGATAGATAAAGATTTGGAAGTTGGCAGCACACAGCTGTTAATGGGTGAGATCACCTAAAAAGAGAAGGCAGAAAAGGAGAGGGGCCTGACATCAGATAACTAAAGATCACAATTAGTATTCCTAAAAGCTACTCTGGACTGTACCCAAAATTATATGTACTTACATAGAAAAATATCCAGTATGTAATGTTAAATGAAAACAAAAATCAAACTGCAAAATGTTATGCACAGCATAGCCCATTTGCCCAAGTAAGTTGTTTAAAAAAAAAAAAAAGTATTAGCAAAAGCAGAGAGAAAAAAAATGGAGAAATATACACCAAACTGTTAATAATGCTATAGATCTCTATGCTATTTTAACTTTTTTTACAAGTTCGTACTACTTTTGTAAACAGGAAAAAAAAGATAATTTTGCTCCTTTCCTTTAAAAAGTACAGCATGTATCCTTACAATTTAAAGATAACACAAATTTGTTAGAAAAACACTTGAATACTGGAATATAAATCGGTAAATAATATGAAGAGGTAACTTGTAGGATTATGAAAAAAGTTCAATGCACAACCTTTACTATCAAAATAATGTGAATTAGAACACACACCATTTCTTGCCTACTAAACAGGTAAACAAAAAATTTTTTAACAATAAAAATAATCAATGTTAGTAACAGTGTGATAAAAAGAGCATCTCAGACACTGTTGATAGGAAGTAAACTGTACCATCTCTCAGGAAAACAATGTGACAATATCTATCAATAGCCTCAAAAACATTCCTAACAATTCTCTTTTTAAAAATGTTAAGAAAATAATCTAAAACAATTGAAAAAATCAGACAAAATATTTCACTGAATCACTGGTTGGACCAATTTAAACACCAGCATTACGACACAACAGAAATGTTTTTACAACACAATAGAAATTTTTGCAGGCATCAAAAGTAATGTTTATGTCTATCAACACTTTAAAAAAAAAAAACCATACTCTATGACCTAGCAATGCTATTTTAAACAAACACTAGCACCTGTACACAAGAAAACATCACAAAAAATTTTTCAATGCTGCAGTGTTTGTAAAAGTGTAACATTCCAAACAACCTGACAGCCCATCAATACAAAAATGGTTAAATTAGCTTTCTCAAACTGTGGTCTGAGGAACCCTGGAAATCCCAAAACCCTTTTTAGGGTGTTTGTCAGATCCTCCCTTTTCCAACTATCTGTGGAAGGTTGGATTTTCTTCATATTCTTCAACCTAAACAAGACAGCATCCCAGGTTGAATGGAGAAGCAGATAGGAGAATCCAGCTATCTTTGACAAAGACAGGCATTAAAGTGATTTGCAAAAATGTAAAACAACGCCACTCTTCTCACTAAATTTTTGTTTTAGAAATATTTTTTGTTAATGTATGTAATTGTTATTTTTAAATTAATAAATTAAAATTTTAAATTTTTCCCAATTTTAATTTCTAAAATGAGAAAACCAAAAACTCTTTCAGACCCCAATAATTTTTAAGCAAGTAAAGGGATCCTGAGACCAAAAAGTGAGAGATCTGCTGGTTTAAATAAACTGTGGTACAATCATGTTATGTAACATGATTGCGGATGATAATTAAATGAGAATTTTGCTTTATCTGTTTTAACTGTTCCAAAAGAGATTTTGCTCGGTACTACTGGTATAATCAAAAAGTAATGAAGTTATGTCCCTGAAGTTTTTAAAAGCATGAGGAAATGTTTAAAATATGACGTTAACTGAGAGAAGTAGGCAATCCAACTATATATAAAATCTCATCATCTTAATTAAGAAAAGGCACAGGGAAAAAAAGACAAAGGAAAAGACTCAAAATATGAACAGTGGTTGATTACCTTTAACTGGTGGGATTATGGTTGATTTTTTTCCCTCTTACTCTTTATTATATTTTTCAAATTTTTGACTTTAAACACGCAGTTTAATATACAGGGGAGGACAAAAGGAAAAAAAAATTGGGTGGAAAATTATATACAGTTTTACTGGATCAAGATATTAAACTTCTGCCAAATCAAGAAACGGCAGGCTCAAATGAATAGAGGGAAGCTGATTTGATCAAACAATTGTCTATTTTTAAATTAAAAAGATTAACTTAATATCAAATTTATGGGCTGATTTCCATACGAGTCAAACTAACAAAAACATCAACACAGCCAATACTTAGCCTGGATTGTAACAGTTCGCAATCACGGTAGCACAACTGATGGATTAAAAGTTATGTTTTAGAAATTTTCAAAGGTACCAAGAAAAGGTAGAGGTGGGAAAGAATACCACCACATCCTTTTGGTCTAAAATGAAGATACAAAGCAATCGATGCGGGAATGGGCACTGAGAGAGCACCGGCAGCGATGACAGATTCCGTTTGCCGGGACCGAGTCCTTCCAACTCAGAGGCTACCGTTCTTGAGAACGAGCTCCCTCCTGCAGGCCCTCCGCCCAGGCGGGTCAGGCGGCTCTAGGGTCGCTTCTTCCTCCACCCGCCGCGGCCAGAGAGTCGCTCCCGGCAGCGCCGAGCCCTCCGGGCGGCCCGAGTGGATGGACCCGGCGAACGGCCGCTGCGATACCCTCCCAGCACGGTCAGGCCCTCCAGGCTCCACCGAGGGAATGGGAAGTTTGAGGGCTGGGGAAGGAGCTCGGGAGGAGGAGCAGGTCGGGAGCCCAGGCTCGGTCCTTGGAGGAAGAGGAGGGCCAGACCAGGCGCCGAGGTCGACTGGTCCAGGGTCCACCCCGCCCCCTCCGGGAGGGCAGCCGGACTGAGGAGAGGCCAAGACGGGGTGTTATGGGGGGCTCTTACCTCCCCACACCCCTGCGGAGCTCTCGGGAACTCGAGACGACACTGCCCTGACGAGTGAAAAGCGACCGCGGCCGAGAATCCCGAGAGTGCGCGACTACGACTCGGGGTTTGTTTTCCCCCACGACCTCGGCCGAGAAGACTGCGCAGGCGCAGTAGAGGTTCTCCGTCGGCTCACGCGCCCCCTCCCTCCGCGTCCTCGGCCACCGCCGGTCCCGAGGCGCCTGCGCGCTGCGGTGCCGGGTCCGAGGTGCGGACGCGCGGTTCTTACCGGAAGTGCCTGAGAAGATTCTAGGGTGAGGGGGAAACTTGAGGAGTTAGTGTGATGTGCGGAGTCGGTTTTCCGCCGGATGCACTGTATCGAGGGTGGGAAGGCGATCCGCGTCAGTGTCCTGCTTCTTCTTGCCTTTCGTTGACCTAGGCGTAGCTTCCCCCAACCCACCCTCGTCGGTTCGTGGAGGGGGCCGCGCGCCAGTTGGTACTGGACACACCCGCCTGTCCAGGACCTAACTGGGCCTGCTCCCAGCGCTGCGTTCTTTCCAGAAACCTAACTTTTTTAAACTTCAAACTGGTTTTGTTTCTTTTCCCCAAAACCCCCACTCCCAGCCAGGCAACAACAGAAATGCTCCCAACCCCGACCTCCAAGCCCTCCAGGCCGCTAGCGTTTCCCAATAACTCTTGCTGTAGCTTTAGTTCCGCTTTTCAAACAGTGGACACAAGAACTGCTGCCTCCCCTGTCTAAGAGCAAAAGCTAACTTCTTTGATGGAGAAAAAATGGTGCTCGTGATATACTTCTGTGCTTGTTGAGCTTTACTATTTTTATCACAAGTTTCATATAAATTCAAACGGGGGAAGAAGAACCATCTGTGGCATCAGTGTGTCGTTGCAGGCTGGGACAAAAGAATCCATTAGTTGCCCAAAGCTTTTACCAGTTCAAGATTCAGGCTGGCCTTTCAAAAATTGAAAGAGTTATAATATCTCAAGAATATTCCAGGCGGGATATGATTTGTGGTGAAAGATTTGAGAATCACGGTTCAAAGCCTAAATCTGCAATTTACTAATTTGTGGTGTTTCGAGGTGCTTAATCCCTCTAACCTTGATTTTGCTAAACGCTAAAGAGGAATTGTGTGTTTTAGTCCAATAGTGAAACTTAAATTGCCTAAAATAATGTTTATTATTAATTGAGCATCTGATATGTGACAAGCACTGCCTTAGATGCTTTGCTAACATTACCTATTCAGTTAATCCTAAATAATTCTGCAAAGTACAAGATTCATTCTCTCTGCTATGTGTTATGCACTGTACCCAAAGATAAATGTAAAAAAAGGAATCACTGCCCTTAAGGAACCACACAGTCTAATAGCAGAGACTCATGTATAAAAATGTATATTTTGACACAGAAGTATTTCCTTATAGTACAGTATGAGGAAAATGAAAATAAAACTAGAAAAGTAAAACACTAACACCTTAATAGATAAATGAGATACATGGGAAAGGCATATACATGAGCAGCCAATTCACAAAATAGAAACTTTACATGCCTAGTGCATATTTTATAAAGGAGTCCCTGGGTGGTGCAAATGGTTAAGCATTCGACTAGTAGCCGAAAGGTTGGTGGTTAGAACACATCCAGAGGCACCTCAAGAGACAAGGTCACACCCTTGAAAACCCTATGGAGCAGTTCCACTCTGCACACATACGGTCACCTTGAGTTAGAATTGACCCCACAGCAACCAATAAGAACAACATATAGGTGTGGTAAACCTGTTGTCATGAAGTTGATTCTGATAGGTGTAATACAAAGTTCAATTTCATTTGTATGTTAAGGCATTTGAACTTTTGGTAGCCTCTTCACTTTCCTTATTATTTTGCTCAAACTTACATCAAATTAAGTTTATTCCTGAGCACACACTAACTAGTGGTCCAGGTAGAGGCCTAAACCTAAATTCAGTATGAAAGGAAAGCCAGCCTGCAAGTAAAATTTGCTGCAGATGAATCACAAAACGCATACCACTCACAGACTAACAAAAGGTGACAGAACAAGCATGATTAACTTATGTTTTCAAAATGCATAGAAAATATTTGTAGAGAATGTCTGACTTATTTCACTCAGAATAATGTGGAAGACAGTGTGGCAGTTCGTCAAAAAGTTAAACATAGAATTACCACATGATTCAACAATTCTACTCCTAGGTATATACCCCAAACAGTTGAAAACAGGTACTGTAACAGATGCTTGAAGGAGCACAGTGGTTAAGTGTTTGGCTGCTAACTGAAAGATGAGCAGTTCGAACCCACCAGCTTCTCCGTGGGAGAAAGATGTGACAATCTGCTTCCATAAAGACTACAGCCTTAGAAACCTTATAGAGCAGTTCTATTCTGTCCTATAGGGTCGCTATGAGTCGGAATCAACACCACAGCACACAATAACAACAACAAATACTTGTACACCAGTGTTCATTTCAGCATTATTCACAATACCCACTAGGTGGAAACAACCCAAATATCTATAAACAGATGAATGGATAAACAAAATATGGTACATTCATGCAATGGAATATTATTCAGCCATAAAGAGAAATGCAGTTCTGATACATACTTTGAGATGGATGAAACTTGAATATTGTATGACCCGCCTTATACAAAATACCTAGAATAAGCAAATACACAGAGACAAAAGTTTATTAGTGGTTACCAGGGGTTGGAAGAAGGGGAGATGGGAAGTTATTGCTGAAGGATACTGAGTTTCTATTGAGGATAATGAACAATATTTGGAAATGGATAGTGGTGATGGTTGCACAACCTGGTGAATATAATGCATGCCACAGAATTTTACACTTAAAAATGATTAAAATGGCAAACTCTTTGTTATATGTATTTTACCACAATAAAGATTTTAAAAAGAGATTATGGCACACATGATTAAAACCATTAAAAATTATGTTTACAAAGAATTTTTAATGATGAGTAAATTACTATTTCCTAATAGAAAAATGTTTTAAATATTTGAAAATATTTAATATTATTTAAGTAATATGAGGTCAGCTACATTGATACAATACATGTAAAATAGTGACGAAAGTTATACCAAAATGTTAACAGTGGTCCTGTTAAGATGATTGGAATATAAGTGTTATGGTTAACCTTACTCTTTGTTCTCTGGACAGTCTAAATTGTCTATAATATATATGTATTACTTTTATATTCTGAAAGAAATATGTTTTCTAATCTAACAAATGTGTTAAGTAGATCAGTGAACCTAAGAATCTAGTCTCCCTGTTGTTAACAGTATGGTCTGTAGAGTCAGACTACCTGAATTTTAAGTTCAGCTCCATCAGTTATTAGCAATGTGACCTAAACTTGCTAAGCTTAGATGCTCTTACAGTCAAATGATAATGTAACTAGATTGCATGAGATAATCCATGTAAAGTGCTTAAATAGGGGTATTCAATATGAATAAATAGTTGTTATTATTGATGGTTAATTTCTTATTGTAAATGAGTAAATTATATTCATGTTGATACATCAGTCTCCTATGAATTTGGCTAGTGTACATCAGTTCCCTATAGCACAATTACTTTTGAATACATTAAAAAGCTGAATTTCTTACTCTACTAAATAAGACAATGGGAATTGATTACCCCTCCACATGATTGTCACCTTATGAAGACCTGTAATTCTTTTTAAGAATAGGTAATAAGTTTGCCCACATAAAATTTACAGCCCTTGATTACCTTTTTATGCTAAATATTTAATATTTATGCTAAATATTTAAATAAAACATTTAATATTTAGCATAAATATTTTTATACTACCATCCTGAAACATCCTTTGAATTTTGAACTGAAACCACCCTCCCAAGGTCATCTTTCAGCTAAATAACAGCTCATAAAATAAACAATATCACCAATGAGTACTATGCTCCTTTAAAAATATCATCTAAATGAGACCAAATGGTCAACAGTTACCCTAAAGCAAAGATGAGAAAGTAAGGGGCAGCAGAGAAACTACATTAATGGAAATGGAACAAGGAGAACAACCAACATTTAATGGTAGTAATTTAATTTTGAAGCTCACAGAAGCAAATTGCTATAGTTCCAGTAAATTTTTAGAAGTGTAATAACCTTCCCTAATTATGCCTTGAATGAGTATTTAATTTGGATTCCACAAAACTTCTAATCCGTGGAGTAGCAAAAAACAAAACAAAACAAACAAATGAAATAAAGGAAATGAAATCAACCAACCCTCTTTAAATCAATGACTTAATTTAACTCAGTGGTTCTCAACAGGGCAATAGGGAGGAGCTGGATAGTGGGGATGGGATTTTGCCCCCCAGGAGACATTTAGCAATGTTTGGAGACATTTTTGAGTGTCACTACTTTGGAGATTCTACTGGCATCTAGTGCGCAGGACAGTCCCTCACAACAAAGAATTTTCTGGCCTAAAATACCAATAGTGCCAAGGTTGAGAGACCCTGATTTAGCCAATGAGTGGTTTAATATTAATATATATCTTCCAATTCCTAGTAACTAAGTTCTTTTCTTTGATAACCACGGGCACAAGCATAAGTTCAGAAGCTCAGCACTTGGTTTTGGATTCCTGCATTAGACCAAATTGGTAGTCCTATAGCAATTTAGGAGCCCTGGTGGCACAGTGGTTAAGAGCTCGGCTGCTAATCAAAAGGTCAGCGGTTCAAATCCACCAGCCACTCCTTGGAAACCCTCTGGGGCAGTTCTACCCTGTCCTATAGGGTCACTATTAGTCAGAACCGACTTGACAACACATAACAACAGCAGCACAAAGCAGTTAACAGAAAAGCAATCTATAATGACAAGTTTTATGGAGCAGGCATCTGGTCACTTGAACTCTGGCACATAGCAATGGTTCATACCTATTGTTTAGTTCCACCAGACACACACCACACACACACACAAATCCCTTTTTTACCAAGAATCACTTTACAAATAGCTACCATTTACTGATCATCTACTGCTTTTCATCCCTAATATAATATCTAAAATTGATATGAACACTCAAAACCCTGAATGTGAACATTTTTTCTCACATACAAACAAATTCAGAAGTTCAGGAATTCACCTCGTGTTTTAACTACTTTGTTAGCACGACAACATTTACTGATGGAGTCCTTTACCGTAAGCGCAAACTGAGGAACAGACTTTCTGTCAACAGGCTGATAGCCTGTACCAAGTGCTGTTATTTAGCATTAGTTCTGTGAGAGCTGCTTCTCAGTGTTCCAAGGATAATTACATTTGTAGTGCCCACAGGACAATCACTGTAGACCCTTGGATGTGAGTGACACAGTAATCTCTATTTATTTAGAGTTCTAGAAACCAAAAAGCTCAGATAACTCAGATTTTTTTTTTCTGGGTACGTTTTGAAATAAAGGAAATGAAATCAACCAACCACCTTTAAATTAATTATTGTTAATTTAACCCAGTGGTTCTCAACAGGGCAGTGAGGAGGGGTTGGATAGTGGGTATGGAATTTTGCCTCCCGGGAGACATTTAGCAACATTTGGAGACAAAAAAAATATATTTTTTTTGTTTTACTGCTCCACAGATTAGAAGTTATATGGAATCCAAATTAAATACTCATTCAATGAGTATTCGAAAAAAGAAACAAATAGTAAATTAACAGCATAACAAGAATTTGTCGACAAATCTCACAAAACTTCTGTACTTTCTATATCTGTAGTGATAAGTAGGAATAACTGATGTTTATTTCAACAAATACTTTTTTTAAATTTTTTACCATGCAAAAATTTATACATACATCGTTGTGTGACCCTAATTGCTCTCCCCATCTGTGACAGCACATTTCTCCTTTCCACCCCTGATTCCCCATGTCCATTCAACCAGCTCCTAACCCTCTCTGCCTTCCCATCTCACCTCTGGACAGAAGCTGCCCGTTTAGTCTCTTGTATCTACTTGAGCCAAGAGGCCCACTCCTCACGAGTATCACTTTATGTCCCACAGTCCAACAACAAATACTTTTTTAATTGAGTGTAATCGAATTGTTTTTCCTGTTGATGACCCTGATGCACTCATTGCAACACCCTGCGGTGCTTTTTTTTTGGAACATATTATTGTGCTTTAGGTGAAAATTTACAGAGCAAATTAGTTTCCCATTCAATAACTTATACACAAATTGTTTCATGACATTGATAGCAATCACCGCAATCTCCCCCTTTCTATCAGAGATTCCCCGTTTCCATTCATCTGGTTTTCCGACCCTTCCTGCCTTCTCACCTTTGCTTTTGGACAGGTGTTGCCCATTTGGTCTCGTATATACTTGATTGTTCTAAGGAGCACATTCCTCAGGGGTGTTATTGTTTGTTTTATAGACCTGTCCAATATTTGGCTAAAAGGTGAACTTCGAGAGTGGCTTTAGTTCTGAGTTAGAAGGGTGTCTAGAGGCCACAGTCTTGGGGGTTCCTCCAGTTTCTGTCAGACCAGTAAGTCTGGTCTTTTTTGTGAATTTGAAGTTTGTTCTACATTTTTCTCCCACTCTGTCCACGACTTTCTACTGTGATCCCTGTCAGAGCAGTTGGTGATGGTAGCCGGGCACCATCTAATTCTTGTGGGCTTAGGCTAGTAGAGGCTGTGGTTCATGTGGTCCATTAGTCCTTTGGACTAATTGCTTCCTTGTGTCTCTGGTTTTCTTCATTCTCCTTTACTCCGGACAGGATGAGACCGATAGTTATATCTTCTATGGCTGCTTACAAGCTTTTAAGACCCCAGATGCTACTCACCAAAGTAAAATGTAGAACATTTTCTTTGTAAACTATGTTATGCTAATTGACCGAGATGTCCCCCAAGATCACGGTCCCTCGAGATGTTTGGTTGTGTCAAGGAAGCTTCTATGACTGTGTGCGCTGTGTGCTCTATTATCTATATGAATATACATGCTGCTCATACAAATTTGTATGTAAAAATATCCACAGCCAAACCTATATATGTGTGTGGGTGTGCTCCTATACTCCCTCCTTCCCTGTTCAACATAGATATCTACTTATTTATCTGCTTGTAAATTATTGTTTCTTTTTACTGTTGTTGTAGGGTTGTATACGTTATAGTATTTACTGTGGGTTGCCTTGTGTGTGTGTGTGTGTGTGTGTGTGTGTGTGTTCCTCTCAGTGTCTTCCTTTGCCTTGGTCGCTATAGTGTATATTGCCTTTCCCTTCACCAAAGTTAACACTTGTCTACTGCACAGTTAGTGATTTTCCCTCCACCCTCCTCCCTGGTAGCCATCAAAGATTGTTTCTTTCTGTGTGTAAACCTTTCTCGACTTTTTATAATAGTGGTCTCATAGAATATTTGTACTCTTGTGGTTGATTTATTTTGCTCAGCATAATGTCCTCCAGATTCATCCATGTTGTGAGATGTTTCACAGATTCTTTATTGTTATGCTGTATTCCATTGTGTGTATGCACCATAGTTTGTTTATCCATTCATCCATTGATGGGCACTTAGGTTGTTTCCATCTTTTTGTTATTGTGAACAATGCTGCAGTGAACATGGGTGTGCATATGTCTACTCATGTAACAGCTCTTATTTCTCTAGGTTATATACCTAGGAGTGAGATTGCTGGATCATATATTATTTCTATTTCTAGCTTTTTAAGGAAGCGTCATATTGTTTTCCATAGCGGTTGTACCATTTTACATTCCCACCAGCAGTGTATGAGAGTTCCAGTCTGCCCACAACCATGTCAGAATTTATCGCCTTTTATTTTTTCAATCAGTGCCATTCTTCCAGGAGTAAGATGGCATTTCATCGTAGTTTTGATTTGCACCTCTCTAATGGCTAGTGATTTTGTGCATCTTTTGATGTATTTGTTGGCCACTTGAATGTCCTCTTTGGTGAAGTGTCTGTTCATATCCTTTGCCCATTTTATGATTAGGTTGTTTGTCTTTTTGTTGTTAAGTTGTTGAAGTTTTCTATATATTTAAAGATTCAACCTTTATTAAATATGTCATTGCCAAAGATTTTTTTCCCAGTCTGTTACTCCCTTGTTAAAGTCTTTCAACGAGTTTAAGTGTTTAATTTTTACGAGGTCTCAGGCATCTAGTTTATCTTCTGGAGTTTGTGCACTTTTAGTTATGCTTGATATTCTATTTATGCCATAGATTAGGGTCCATAGCATTATCCTTGTATTTTCTTTCATGATCTTTATAGTTTTAGGCTTTACCTTTAGGTCCTTGATCCATTTTGAGTTGGTTTTTGTGTATGGCATGAGGCATGGATCCTGTTGTATTCTTCTGCCAATGGATATCCAGTTTTGCCAGCACCATTTGTTGAAGAGATAATCTCTTCCTCATTTAATCGACTTTAACACTTTGTTGAAGATCAGGTGTCCATAGGTAGATGGATTTACTTCTGGGTTCTCAATTCTGTTTCATTGTTCTATATGTCTGTCATTGTACAAGTACCAGGCTGTTTTGATGACCATGGATGTAGAGTACGTTCTGAGACTGGGAAGTGTGAGGCCTCCTGCTTTGTTCTTCTTTTTCAATAATGCTTTACTTATCTGGGTGTTCTTTTAAAGTTGATGATTAGTTTTTCCATCTCATTAAAGAATGTTGTTGGAATCTGGATTGGGATTGCATTTATCTATAGATCACTTTGGATAGAATTGACATTTTCACAATGTTGAGTCTTCCTATCCATGAGCATGGTATGTTTTTCCACTTATGTAGGTCTCTTGTGGTTTCTTGCAATAGTGTTTTGTAGTTTTCTTTGTATAGGTCTTTTACATCCCTGGTTAGATTTATTCCTTAGTACTTTATCTTCTCGGGGTCTATTGTAAGTTGTATTGATTTGGTGATTTTCTTTTCAAAATTCTCTTTGTTGGTGTATAGGAATCCAACTGATTTTTGAATGTTAATCTTATATTCTGCTACTTTGCTGAAATCTTCTATTAGTTCCAGTAGCTTTCTTGTGGATTCTTCAGGGTTTTCTGTGTGTAAGATCATATCATCTACGAATAGGGATAATTTTACCTGTACCTTACCAATCTGGATGCCCTTTATTTCTTTTTCTTTCCTAATTGCCCTAGCTAGGACCTCTGGCACAATGTTGAATAAGAGTGGTGATAAAGGGCATCCTTGTCTGGTTTCTGTTCTCAAGGGGAATGCTTTCAGTCTCTCTCTGTTGAGAGTAATGTTGGCTGTTGCCTGGAATACTTTTGAACTGACCAAGAAAGTAGAAATAAAGTTGCATGAATGTTTAAAGTTAAATCGTGTTTTATTATATTACAGTGATATCCCTACCATTATAATAAATGAAAATGTATTTAATTAACCTGGGCTAACCATTCTCTCTATATATACTCGATAAATAGAAGGAAAGGGTTAGAAAAGCATGTACCCCAAATTAAAAATAATAATAATAGTAGTTTGGCCCAGAAGTATCTCTTATGTCACATCATGTTGTAACATACTAGATTCAAGAAATACAGATAGAGTTACAGTTTGTGGCTTCTGAGATGAATAAAGTTAGTTACTAACCAGCTCTCATGGTCACTAAAACTATAACCATTTTTCATTAGTGACATTGCTTGAAATAACTGATCTAAGTGATCCTAAACCAGCAGGTAAGTTGTAACAAGGGTCTTATCTTCTAAAAAAAAAAATTTTTTTTTTTTTTTTAGTGTCGTCCTTGTAACATAAGTGCTTTAACATAGTTACATAGCACTTAAATACTAATGGCTAACTACAAATCTAAAAGTTCCAGAGCACATTCTTTGTTTGGGGTGGGCAATGAATCCCTAGTTCTAACATTGTTTGTTAGTATAAAACCAGTCAAAAAACAAAAAATAAATGAAAAATTGTAACTGATGAATTTCATTTGCTTCTGGTATTTTCTCTACCCACTCATTTTCTCCACTTATGAAAAGAAAACAGCTTTGGAAGTTCATAGTAGAGTGAAATTTAAGCCTCCTAAATCACCAAGATTCTGGTTACCTTTCAAAGTAGTAAAAATTACTGATAATTCAAGAATTGATAGGTTATTCTAGGGAATAAATTGGCCAAATATGTTTAAATTGGGGTGATTTCCTCAAGTGCAGAAACGATTTAGTTATAAGCTGGGCTCTTTAGAGGTCAAAGCTGATACATAAAATTTTTCAGCAATAATTACTCAAATTTTGTCAATTTCTTTTTCATTAATATTTTATTCAATACTGCATTTGATGTACAGATTTTTTTTCATGTCAGTAAACATGAAATCACAGAAAATTTAATTGACTAAAAATCAACACAAAGATCTTATAATCTTAACTTCCAGCAATCTCTCAACTATTTATGTTAGTAAACAAAAGAATGACACATTGAACTGTAAACTGCTTAACTGTTGCAGAGTAAAAACCATGAATTATTTACTTTTGTAATACAATTCCTAGCACAATACATTGCACAGAGGAAGCACCCATAGACAAATCGATGTGATACAAAGTACAATTTCATTTGTACCTTAAGGGATTTGAGTTTTTAGTAGCCTCTTTACTTTCCTTATTATTTTTCTCAAATTTACATCAAATTAATTTTATTCCTGGGCACACTGACTAAAGGTCTACGTAGAGGCCTAAACCAAAGCTTGGTGTGAAAGGAAAGCCAGCCTGCAATTAAAATTTGCTGTAGATGAACCACAAAATGCATACCACTCATAGGTTAACAAAAGATGACCAAATGGCATAATTAAGTTATGTTTTTAGAATGTGTAGAAAAAAATTTGGAAGGAAATTCACTAACATATTAACTGTGATTATCATGGGATGGTGAAATTGAGTGGTTTTCCCCCTTCTTTCTACTTTTCCATATTTTCTAAGTTTTCTGCAATGACAATCCAATTCACCTTGATAATCCAAGATGTAAAATATAAACACTTTCTTTTTAAAAGTGTTTCTGAATTCATAATTGAGTCAACCAGCTAGCTAATATTCATTGTGCAATCTCTGTGTATAATGTGTTGCATGACTGTGCGTCACAAGAAACAAATAGACCAAAAGGATGGAGGAGCTGTTACCCAGGGAGTAGCATTTGTGTCTGTGTTGCTGTTTTAGAGAAGTGAACACGGTACAGTCATATTCCCAGGGCTTAAGTATGATATAGCTTTAACATCATGACACGGGCTCTCTGAGTGTTGAAGTCATTATAACTCTTTGTCAAACGTTTCCCACTCTCTCTTCTTCTAGTCATATGATGGAATTGTACTTCCTGGCTCCACTGTGGTTGGACAAGCCCATATGACTGATTCAGGTAAATGAATTGTGAACAGAAGTGACACGTGTCATTTGAAGGCTGGATTCTTTACTCATGAATGTGAGACCCTCTGGAACCCTCTTTCTCTCTGGCACAGGGACCTGTAACAACTATTTGGTTTCCAAGAAATGCAGTTCATACAGGAAAAGGAACTTAAATGTTTGACTCTTTACTGACGAATTTTCAGAATAATGGGTTAATTCCCTTGTACCCTCTAAAAGAGATTAATACTAAATTAGTTCTGCTGATTTGGAGGTATTTTTTAAACAAATTTAAGCATTTTCACCATTCTTCACCCAAATAGTTATTACTGTAATAAATACATGTCACATCTATTACTGTAATCATAATACTATAACAAAAATTATTTAAATAGTCAATGGAATCTTAATTAAATTTAAATCAGATTAGGATTTAGCTATAATTCTAATGTTAGATTTCTGCTCTTTTTTATCAAGTCACAAAACAGGCTCAGTAAGGAAAAACTATTAGTTACTTTTATATATCTAAGGATAGTCACAACTGAATTCATAAACAAAATTTTCAAAGATATAGGCATATTAGTACACAGATAAACTCATTTTGTGATTGAAAGCTGGTACAAAGAGCTCAAATTTCTTAAGATGGAGCTGACAATATCAGGCTTAGAACAAATCTATTGAGCGAAGAGGAGCCCTAGTGGCATAATTGTTAAGCACTTGGCTGCTAACCGAAAGGTTGGCAGTTCAAACCCACCAGCTGCTCCCTGGGAGAAAGATGTGGCAGTCTGTTCCCATATAGATTTACAGCCTTGGAAGCCCTATGGGGCAATTTTACACTGTCCTGTAGGGACACTATGATTGGTTTATAGAGCCAAATGTTGGTGATTTAATTCCACTGTCAGCTAGCACTTAAACCTGTAGCCAGAAATTTAAAAAATTTACAACTTAGAAACCCTATGGGCAGTTCTCCTCTATCCTATAGAGTCATTACCAGTTGGAATGGACTCGATGGCAGTGGCTTTTGTTTTTGATTTATAGAGAGAAGAGCCAATTGTTGGTGATTTAATCCCACTGACAGCTAGCAGTTAAAACTAGCCAGAAGGAGAACTGAAATTCAAATTAGAGAAGTGAAATTAATTATTGTACTTGCTATTCACTTGAATAGTGACATTTTGTGAGAAGATGCTCAAAACAAATGGTTACTATCCTTTGTCGTTACATAAGTTACACAGTGTGCATAATTAGGGGAAAAATGAACTGGGGTTATCATCTCCTTTTCTTGTCTTATACTGAGAAAACAGATCATGTTTCCAAACATTGGAAGAGAGAGTTTTAGCTTGGGAGAAGACAAGCAACCACTACTGGGTGGTAGAAACCAAGCCCTGCTGGAATGCAGTGACCCTCTTGGGGACTTACTATGGGAAGCACTGTCTGAAGTCAGTGGGAAGATCGCTGTGTGCTCTTCTCTGATCCTGCCTCTAGCCTCAGTGCCCAAGAGGCAGGGTCCAGGGCTCTACAACAGCATCATGGCATCCAAAGAGCAATGGCAAAGATGCAACCACAGAGAAAAAAGGACCGGCTAGAACCTACCTCCTGACTTGGACATTATGGAAGCTCAGGATTGTTTCAGGACCCCACTGAGGGAGAGAAGAGACAGATTAAATTTGATTTAGGAAATAAGAAAATGTGATGTTTCTTGTATCTTATCGTGGTGGAATAAAATTCATGTCCACTATATGTGGTTTGTGGACCTCTTACTAAAAGCACAGTTCTATCCTGACACATGCAGGGTTGTCATGGATCAGAGCTGACTTGACCACAAGCGGTTTGTTTTTTTCTCTATTAGGAGAGATGACAATGTTTTTATCAGCTTTTTAACAGAGATTTGGCAGTCAGTTTAAAAGGAAGTTTTCTTATACAAAATGTCTTTGATTCACTCCTTGAAATCAACAAAGAGGTATGCTGACAACCAGAAGAAGCTTTTTTGCAAACTTATAATTTGCATTAATATAAATATAATTTTCATTTAATTAAAAAACAACAAAATCATATGGACTTTCAGGCTTTCACAACCCAAATTATACACTATATGTATAAACTATACATATATAGACTGTATAGTGTATAGACTGTATATAACTATACGTAAACCATATATGTATATAGACAAACAAGTTAACAGAAAGTATGCACTAAATAGGAAAAAGTACTCATCATCTGCCTGCTTTTTCCTTTTGAATTAAGATTTTACAAGAGGGTCGGCTGTGGCTGGTGATCTACAAGGGGACTGGGTAAGATGGGACCACATTTCCTTCTGTGGCATTTTCTCTCTTTTTATGGTCATTTCCCTGCCCAATACCCTCCTGACATCAGGGACTCCTGGGAAGGGTCACTGGGCTTAAATTAACACTATGTTTTTCTTAAATGGAATTTTCTTTATTGACTTTTAATCTGTTTTAATTTCAATGATGGTTTATAATTTCTATTACAATCTGAGTTTTTCCTGCTGTCCTTTGTATCAGTTAGCTTTAGATTTGATTAAGGATATCAGTAGTCCCTCAAAATGTCAGAGACTTAAATGAGATGCTTATTACTTTTATTATTATTTGCATTAACATTTAGATACGGGCAGTCTAAGGCTTCCAAGAAACTCTACTCTATGATGTCAATGTAGACTCTGTATCTAGTTTTTTGCCCTATCTTTGGTGGCGTCCATTCCCAAGGTCAATTCATCGAGCACGATGGCTACTTCAGCTGCAGCCATTATGTCCATATTTCAGCCAGCAAGAAGGAAGAAAGAGGCATAAAGGCTCAAAAGGTACATGTCAGTTATTCCTTAAGGGAGATTCTCTGAAGCTGCCACTAAACACTTTTACTTACATCCATTGCTCAGAATTTATTCTCTTGTCCGCATATAATTGCAAGGAAGATTGGAGAGTTGTCTTTATTTTGGGAGGCTATGTGCCCAGCTGAAAATTCTAGTGGAACAATGGATATTGAGGGGAAATAGCAGTTTCTGCCACACTCTAAACCACAGTGACACTGACAGCTCCGTTGTTGTAAGAACACAGCAATATTTAGTCCAATAACGTGGGCCTGAACAGACTCTAGGAGCCCTCGTGGCACAGTGGTTAAGTGCTTGGTCGCTAACCCAAATATCAGCGGTTCAAACCCACCAGCCACTCTGTTGGAGAAAGGTGGCAGTCTGCTTCTGTAAAGATTACAGCCTTCGAAACTCTATGGATCAGTTCTGCCCTGTCCTATAGGGTCACTATGAGTTAGAATTGATTCAATGTTAGTGGATTTGGTTCGTGTGATGGTTAATGTTATGTGTCACCTTGGCTAGGCCATGATTGTAATTATCCTGTATTTTGTGATCTGATGTAATTATCTTCCATTTTATGTGTGGTAAATCCTAACCCCTATATGTGAATGAGGCAGGATTACTGTAGGGTATATCAGGAGTCACACCCTTACAAGAGGGTATGACTCAAGTCACAACCTTACTCAAGTCACACCCTTACTCAAGTATCTGATGAAAGAGGAGTTTCCTTAGTGGTGTGTTGCATTTCAAAATATATGGATACTCTGACAAAGCTCTCCCTTGCTCTGGATCCTGCATCCAGCTCGTCATCATCTGACTTCCAGTTCTTGGAATTTGAGCCAGCAGCCTGCTGTCTGACCTGTCTGACCTGCCAACTTTGGGATTTGCCAGCTTCCTCAGCTCTGTGAGTCAGCAGCCTGCCAACTGACCTGCCGATTCTGCGATTTGCCAGCTTCTGCAGCCCCGTGGGCCAGTAGCCTGCTGTCTGACCTGCTGATTTTGGATTTGTCAGCCTCTGCAACCACATGAGTCAGAAGAAGCCCCCAGCTTGATGCCTAACCCATGGATTTGGGACTTGCCAACCTCCACAACTGCGTGAGCCATTTCCTTTCTCTCTCTCTCTCTATATATATATATATGTATATACACTTCACTGGTTTTGCTTCTCTAAGGAACCCAGACTAAGATAGTTTTGATTTTATGGATTAGAAGTTTTATGGAATCCAAATTAAATACTCATCCAAGGCATAATTAGGAAAGGTTATTACACTTTTAAAAATCTACTAAAACACTAGCAATTTGCTTCTGTGAACTTCAAAATTAAATTGCTACTGTTAAATATTTGGCAAAAAAGGTAATAAAGGGCTGCAAATTTTATAGGGGCAATCTTACTATCTCTTCTTTAACAAAAAATTACAGGTCTTCATAAGGTGGCGATCATGCAGAGTTCTCATCAATTCCCAGTGTCTTGTTTAGTAGACTAAGGAACCCTGGTGGTGCAGACGTTAAAGCACTCAGCTGTTAAACAAAAGTTTGGCAGATTCAAACCCACCAGCTCCTCCGAGAGAGAAAGATGTAGCGATCTCCTCCCATAAAGACGACAATCTTGGAAAACCCACAGGGCAGTTCTACTCTGTCCTATAGGGTCGCTATGAGTCAGAATCAACTCAACAGCAACAGGTGTGGTGGTGCTGAGGAGGCTCTGCATAACTATTGCAACCTCAGAATAAAAGCTGCCTTTCCAATCACACTGGAACATATCATTAATGATTACAGTGTCAGTGTATCAGCTTAACTACAACGTCAAATACAAAAGCCCTCCCTCTACCCGTCACGAGCTCTCTCTTCCTCTCCACAGCCACATTTCTAAAAAGAATGTCTGCTCTCATTGCCTCCATGTCCTCATGTTCTATTTGTCTTCAACCCTCTCAGAATGGATCCTACCTAATTACTCCATCAAATTCTTCTTGCTAAGGTCAGTAATGACCTCTATGAAAATAAAATGTTTTTTTCTGTCATCTTCCTTGATTTCTCAGCATCTGGAAATGTTGAGACTTTCTCCTTCTTGAAATGCTCTCTTCCTTGGAGTCTGTGACACCACACTCTTTTAGAGCTCCTTGTAAATCTCCTTTGTGAGCTTCTGTATCAGAACACAAGATGATAGATCCCAGAGTTCAATTCTAAGGCCTTCTCTTCTCTACTACTACATATAGATGAATTCATCGAACGCATACTTCAATTGTCAACATGTGCTGATGATTCCTAAAACTTCATCTCTATCCCAGATCTCTCTTCTATGCTATAGATGGTTATATCCAACAGATTCCTAACATTTTTTTTTACTTGTGTTTGTCACAAGAACCTCATACAGTGTATTTAGCGCAGTGTCTATTATATAGTAGGAATTCAATAAATGTTAACTAAAAAAAAAAAAAAAAAAACTAAACCCATTGCCATCAAGTTGATTCCGACTCATAGTGACCCTATGGGACAGAGTAGAACTGCCCCCGTAGGGTTTCCAAGGCTGAAATATTTACTGAAGCAGACTGCCACATCTTTCTCCCACAAAACAGTTGGTGGGTTCAAACCACTGACCTTTCAGTTAGCAGACAAGCACTTAACCACTGCACCACCAGGGCTCCTTAATGCTAGCTAAGTGACTGACAAATATACTTACACAGTCCTATTAAAAAGATAGATACATAGAACAAAAGAATTTCCTTTCGTTTATGGACTTAGCATTCTTGTGTGCATTATGTAACCTAATAATGTTGTGCACTGTGGGAGACACAAAGGAAATAAAGAGACTGCCATGTCTAAAACTTAAATCATTATCTTTCTTGCCGAATTGGTTTCTTCTCTGGTGTTCACTGTATCTGTGAACTGTACTCATTTGCTCAAGCCAGAAACTTGGGAGCTTACCCACTATGCCTCCTTTTCCCATACTGCCTCCCGCCTACCTAATGCAGACACACACACACACACACGCAAACACACACACAGTCACCACAGGCCTGTGGAGTTTCTCAGATCAATCCTCAAACCCTAAGCTTGCCTTACTCGATTTACTAGGTGCTCCATGATCTGCTTTCTTAGCCCCTCTCATCTCTTTGACCTCAACCCCTCACCTCTCTCTGCAGTTCACGCTGTTCACTCCATCCAGCTGGGGAGTTCTACAAGCAGGTCAGTCTTGCTCCTACCTCAGGGTCTTTGCATTTGCTGTTCCCTCTGCCTGGAATGCTCTGTCCTAGCTTCCTCACTTTCTCCAGGCCTTTTATCTAAAAAGTCACTTTCTCAGTGAGACTTTCCTAATCATTTTATCTAAAAATTTAACATCTTGTCTCCTATCCCTGGCACTTTATATTTCTCTTTCCAACTTCTTTTTTTCCCCCTTAGCACCTATCACCAGTAGCACTATTTATCCTGTTTGTTGTCATCTCTGTACTAGAAAGTGAGCTCCACGAGAGCAGGATAATTTTTAGGGGGGTTGTTTTGTTCACTACTGTTTCCTCAGCACCTAGTATAGTGCCAGGCATTGTAAACACTCAATAAACTTTTGTCAGATGACTGACTGAATGCATTTCCTATTCTGCATCTCCACTGACTATGCTTTAGCTCCAACAATCATTATATATTGTTTGGGTTACAGGAGTCCTAGGTGGAGATAAGATCACCTAAGGACAATCACTGTCACCATCTGTCAGCTTGTGTTACTGTGGTGGTTTCCATGTTGCTGTGATGCTAGAAGCTATGACACTGATATTTCTAATCCTAGCTTGGTCACCCATGGTGGACAGGTTTCAGTGGAGCTCCCAGACTAAGACAGACTAGGAAGAAAGGACTGGCAATCTACTTCTGAAAATTAGCCAATGAAAACCCTATGGGTCATAATGGAATATTATCCAATATAGTGCTGGAATATGAGCCCCCTAGGTTGGAAGGCACTCAAAATGCATGTTGCTGCAACAGTGGACTCAAGCATACCAGCAATTGTGAAGATGGTGCAGGACTAGGCAACTTTTTGTTCTGTTGTATGTGGGGTTGCCATGAGTCAGAGCCAGCTTCACAGCAACTAACATCAATAACAAGGAGAATCAAGGACTACGAATATAATTATGGGGAAAACCAATAATTAATGGTTAGTATTAAACTCTGAATAGAGGTCAAGAAGAAGAACCAACATTTACTGAGTGCTTTCTATGTGCCAGAACATGTTATAAGTGTTACTTTTAGTAACTGATTTCTCACAACCTCTACAGGTAAGTACTTTAATTATCCCCACTTAATAAATCAGGAAACTGAGGCACAGGGAGGTTAACTAACTTGTTCACAGTCACACTGTTATTAAGTGGTAGGATTCTAAGCCAGGCAATCAGCCTGTAGAGCAGAGGCTCTTACCTATATACTATAAAGGATTAGAAAGTGGCAAGAATTTGACACCTAGGAGGTGACTGGTAACCTAAGAAGAGGAATGCTAGGGAAGGGATAGAATGAGGTGGGCTGAGGAATTAATAATAGATAAGGAAATGGGGAAGGGAAAGATGGGATGGTCACAGTCCTCATGTTAGAAACTGGGGAATAAGACACACTGTTAGAATTGATGAATCAAGAAATGCAGGTATCATGGATTGAATTGTGACCCCCCAAAATATTTGTCAACTTAGGTAGGCCATGATTCCCAGTATTGTGTGATTTTCCACCATTTTGTCATCTGATGTGATTTTCCCATGTGTTGTAAATCCTATCTCTATGATGTCGGTGAGATGGGATTAACGGCAGTTATGTTAATGAGGCAGGACTCAATCTACAAGATTGGATTGTGTCTTGAGTCAATCTCTTTTGAGATATAGAAAGAGAGAAGCAAGCAGAGCGACATGGGGACCTCATACTACCAAGAAACAAGAGCCAGGGGAATAGCGTTTTCTTTGGACCCCGGTCCCTGCTCTGAGGAGCTCCTTGACCAAGGGAAGATTGATGGCAAGGACCTTTCTCCAGAGTCAACAGGAAAAGCCTTCCCCTGGAGCTGATACCTTGAATTTGTACTTGTAGCATACTAGACTATGAGAAAATAGATTTCTTTGTTAAGGCCATCCACTTCTGGTATTTCTTTTATAGCAGCACTAGATAACTAAGACAGCAGGTTTAAGTGTTTGAAGTTGCTGAGGCCATCAGTGGAAGAATTGAGATTAGTTGGTAAACTTATTGGCATGGGCAGAGGGGACATGTGTGCCAGGAGTGTGTAAGTTGGCAAAATTCTCATCTAACGTATCATAAAGTTAAAGACAATGTCTGAAGCTGATGAATTAAGAAATATTTATTTATAATATGGAAGCTACTACTAGAAGAACTAAGGAGCCCTGGTGGCACAATGGTTAAGCACTCAGCTGTTAACTGAAAGCCACCCCGTGGCTTCACAGAAGAAAAGACCTGGCAATCTGCTCCCATAAAGATTACAGCCTAGGAAACCCTATGGGGCAGTTCTACTCTGTCATATAGGGTCACTACGAGTTGGAATCAACATGATGGCACACAACAACAACCAGAAGAACTAAAAACTGAAACTGTTAAAAAAGAGTTGCCTCTGGACGAAGAACCGTTAGTGGGAAAAGCTGGGGCAGAGGATGGTTCATTTTCATCATAAACTATATTGTATTCAGTTACTTCATTTGTAAAATGGGTATAATAATAGTACTTACCTCATAACGTTGTGAAGATTAAATGAGATAATCTCTGTAAAGGGCTGAGAACAGTCCCTGGCACAAAGTAAAAGCTCAATAAATATTAGCTAGCATTGACAGCAACGGGTTTGGTTTAATATTATTTCTATTACTTTTTAAATTACTTAATATATATGCATATTATTTTATAAAACATTTTTAAATTAAAAAAAGAAAGTAGTGAGGAGGTGACAACACTGAACAAAGATGACCATTTCCAGAATCTGGCTAGATGGGATGTTTAGTTTAAGTTAGTTCCCTAAATTCAGTTAGTTTTACTTTGGCTTAGCATTTTTTGGAAGATTAGAGAAATAAACATATTTATAATTTGAACAATTGAGGGGTAATATCCAGTAAAGAGGAAGAGATTGAAAGGTTTAGGAAATTGGTAAAATATCATGGAGGAGGTAGGAGGAGTTGACTTTCAGAACAGATGGGATATTTTATTTTCACATAAAGATTTACCACTACTAGATTGTGAAGTCTGAGATCAGAGATAGTGTCTTGTTAAATCTTTATCAACATCATTCTAGGATGTATCATAGTGCCTAAAACATAGTTGACATGGAATAAATATTTATAAATGTATGAATGAGGGTAAAGAACAAGATGACTCTAGATGAGGGAGATAATGAGTCCAGATTTAAAGATGGTAAATTTTGAATTGCCTATGAAGATGTCCAGTAGAGATCTGGAAGTTCAGGCAGAGGTCAGGAGATAAATTTAAGATCCATTTTAGCATTTAGTATAATTTGCAAATGAAATATTTTAATACACGATACCAATATATCTTTTGTACAACATAGCTCTACAAGGTTTGATTATATAAGCTAATTCCTAAAAATCAGAAATACCCAGAAAACAGTCAGCTTCTCAAATTATGGTGACATTCACGGTCTTCTTTTCAAGGGCTCTTGATATAAACATCTCTCAGTCCTGGTATGATTTGGGTTTTTGTCAAAATATCCAATTCCTGATGGCAAGAAATGGCATTTTTAAGTGTTCTTGTGTCGTTTGTCACATTTAGAGATTCTTGATTGAACCATTGCAGTCCATAGGATTAAAAATTTGGGAACTTCAATAACCGGATCATACAGAATATAGCATTCTAAACTTTCATGACAGTGGTTTTTGAATAAGAAAAATTTCCTCATACAATTTTTATCTGTTTTTTATTTTGTAGTATCTTCTTTTTCTTTCAATGCCTGAGTAAGCAAGTGACTAATTTCTCTTTAATAGGTCAAAGCTGTTTCTCTATTACCCAGCTGAATCACAGGAATTAACAAACATAAAGGTTGTCAGTAAACCACAAGCTGTATAGTAGTAATAAGAGAAAAAAAAATTATAGTTTATTATCATAATGTTAAGTCCTTTATTCTTTAAACTGTCAACCAATATAAAGAACTAAGTGCCTACTGTTTTTCAGATATATCCTCTATATATTATTGAGGCTTTAAGAAAATGAACTAAAGACAATGTGTCTTTTATTGAGAACCTTAAAATATAGTTGGGGCAAATGAATATATTCATTATATATATACACATACATATTTGCAATATATAATAATTGTATGTGCACAAATAGCAACTTTAGGCCCTTTAGGCGTAAATATAAGTTGATGTAATGAGTCTGTGCCTTAGTTTAATCATTTATAAAATAAGGATCATGATTAAATGACCAATGTAGATGCAAGTGTCACAAAACTTTAAGAAGGTAGACAGCAAGGGGTTATAATGAGTTGAGCATAAAAATAATGACTATGAAAATAATAAAAAAATAAACAAGTAGTCAGCATTAACTAAGGGAGGCCCCTTGTCATATGTGGAGCTTTAAGTCTGATGTTGAGGAGCCTTGGTTGAAGAAGAGAGAGAACACTGAAGTATTTTGAGGAGAGGAACTTGGTAGAACGTATCGCCACATGGAGAACAGCCTTAAAGACAAAGGAAGAAAGATCAATATAGAGGCAGGCATGAATAAGTTAAGGTAGAACAACAGTAAATAGAGCTGGAACAGACGATTTACCAAGGTTGAAATTGGCCATAATCTCTAACAAGAAGAAAAAAGATACTAATTAAATGTATTAGCATCTTAAAGATACCCTAGAGAGTATCCTGGTTTCTAGTTTTCTTAGAACTTTTTTCAGAATCAAGCATATCCAATAACTTCTTTCCTAAGTTCTTCTTTCTCTGTGACAAAAGTACTAAAACTAAACATGTAAATCCAAATGAAACACGAAGACAAAAATATTAATGTTCTTTCCAGAGGCAGATTTTACTTTGAAGCTAATGAAGCTGAAGCTTCAAGTTCATGGGAGAAGCCCTAGCCATGGGCTCACATGGTCATAAGATTTTACAAAATTTGTAAAAGTTGTGATTTCGTTTCTTATTCCAAGTAAGTATACACTTTTGTACCTAATTTCTTTTTGTAACTTTGTTTTTCTTAAAGCAGCCCCCAAATTATATAAACTTCAGGTCCCACAAAATCCGGATTTACCCCTGAAAAACAGATGAAAATGAACTAATATTAATTCATTACTAATTTGTGAGAAAATTTCTGGCAAAGTCAAGACAAGCAGCATAAGGTAAAGAAAAAAGCAGCAATTTTAGGGCAAAGCTTATAAATGCAAATCTCTGTATGCAGGACCAGCTATATAATTTGAGAGCCTAGTACAAAGTGAAAATGTCGGGCATTTCCTTTTATATTCTGTAAAAGATTGACTCAAAATATACCCTACCCTATAGCCTATTCCTTTTAGAAATAGGTAGCTTTCCCTTTCCATAGTTTCTTTTACTATAGAGATGACCACTCACTGTTGATTTGAATACCAGGTTGTGTGATTTTTTTTCCTTACCATAGTTTCTTATGTAAGAATAAATAAGCATGTGAGCCTCAAGCATTGTATTGTTTCAGGATTAGGTGAACTGAAGAGAGGGCATTTCTTAGTCCTCTTAGGGATATCATTTACATAGCATCTGTTATGGACTGAATTGTGTCCCCCCAAAATATGTTGTAAATCCTAACTGCTATGCCTGTGTTTATAATCCCATTTGAGAATGAGTTGTCTTTGTTATGTTAATGAGACAAGATTAATGTAGGGTATATTCTGAGTCAATCTTTTACAAAATATAAAAGAAGCAGATTACCTCTGTCTAAAAAGGAAACCTATGTATGCTTTGGAGCTGGTGGTGCAGTGGTTAAGAGCTCAGGCTGCTAACCAAAAGGTCAGCAGCTCAAAGCCACCAGCTGCTCCTTGGAAACCCTATGGGGACAGTTCTACTCTGTCCTAAAAGGTCACTATATGTCAGAATCGACTCGACAGCAATGCCTTTGGTTTTTTTTAATTTTAATGTACCTATTTATTCTGTCTGAAAAGGAAATATTTTTAATAGCCTACCTCATAGTTTCCCTAAACTGTCACATCAAGAAGAAAAACTAGTAGAAAGCATTAACCAAAATTCATACTGTGACTCTTCAGAAAATTAAAATACACTTACAAAATGAACCAAAATCTTGTCACTAAGAAATCTGCAAAGATGTGGTGAAAACTGTAAGAAATGGAAACAGCTTTATGTAAATGAATTCATTGTGTTAAAGACTACATGGATATTGTAATAGTCAGCTATTGCCACAATAATGTTCCACAACAAACCTCTGCAAAACTCAGTAGCATATAACAACAGGCATTTATTTCTTGCTTACGCATCTTTGAGTCTATTGTGGTTCAAGCTGATCTAGGCTGGGCCCTGCTGGCTTGGCTCCAAGACACAGGTTTAGCCCAGATATGGTTCTTGGGTTCATTATCCTCCTTGAACCATCAGCTACCTGGGGCAAGTTATTGTAATACCAAAAGGCAGAAGAGCAAGAGGGCAAGCCCAATTGCTTATTTCAAGCCTTCACGTACAAGTCAACTGGCATTCATTTGGCTGAGCCCAAAGTTAAGGGATGGAAAAGTACACTCTACCCACCTGGAACCATGGCAATGGTGTGGATGTAGTAGGAGGGAAGAATTGAGAGTAATAACGCAATATTCCACAAATACTTTAATAAAGCTGAGATATTAGGAGCTATGCCTCTTGGACTCTTATTCTTCCTGGAACATAACTGAAGTTTGTCTATATTTGTTTTGAATTTTTCAGACCAAAATGATTGTTTTGCGTATTCTGGTGTAGAACACTGAGAGAGCAAGTGAGTAGCTACTCAAATGTAGGAGGAAAACCAAACCTACCTCTTAAGGAGAATCCCTGACTTTACCTACTGATGCCTATCCTTATCACCTACTTAAATGCAAACATGGAGGGTCTTCCATCCCACCCTGCCCATTCCCAACCAGAGCTCCATCTGGTGTGGCTTTGCCTTTGTCAGCAACACAGAATACCAACATTCCTGGGTCCTCCTCAGTGTTTATTTTTTAATTTACTGCTGTTGAACTCATACCAAAAGCTTAGTTGAGAGAAGTAGTTCTTGGGAAGTCATCTAGAGTAATGTTGTCCATAGTGTTCATAGGTATTCTGTTTTTTCCTTAGAACAAATTGGATTCCAAGAAGGGTACATACTTGAATACATTCCTTAGCCCCTTGCAGAATCACCAATATCGAATTGAGTTTTAATGTTATACTCTTAGCTTTTATCAAAGTTATTAGAAGAAAAAGTCATACAAAAATCGATTTCATTTTTGTTATTGAACTGTCACTGAGGTCATCTTATTGCTCAATGGCCTCTTTGCATCTCTTGTAGGTAGGTAGATA
The DNA here is from genome assembly GCA_030035585.1 of Dugong dugon. Lineage (NCBI taxonomy): Eukaryota > Metazoa > Chordata > Mammalia > Sirenia > Dugongidae > Dugong > Dugong dugon. Next base: position 85,068,288 of record CM057460.1, on the reverse strand, counting down.
GGTGGATCTACACAGTGGCTGCAACAATGGGCCCAAACATAGCAACAATTGTGAAGATGGCACAGGATCGGGCAATGTTTTGTTCTGTTACACACAGGGTCGCTATAAGTCTGAGCCAACTTGATGGCACCTAACAACAACAATAACAAGGTGAGTAGGTAGGTAGACATATACATAGGAATAGATAGCTATAGAGATATAGATGCATATCTTTTTTAGTGTAATCCACACAAACTCTTTTAAGAAAAGAGATGTCTTCCACCATGTTATGTATCCTTTTTTTTAAATGTTAAAAGAAACATTTTAAACAGTCATTGTAAATACATAAGAAATACTGAAATTCATGTTAAAGGTTTAAGAAATTTAATAATACACTTAGAAATTATCTTCTCAGAATTTTAATACTGCGTATCAATTGATGTATTCTAAACTTTAGTCTTTATTAATGATGAATATATTTAAATTGTGATTTGATTGGCATTACTCATTTACACATCATGAATTCTATGCAATAAATAAATGAGAATTGTTTTTGTACACTGAAGATTTAACAAAAAAAAAAAACACAGTCTCTAAAGAATAAGAGCTGTTTTGTTTAAACAGCAAGACCTCTTCAATTGTAATTTTATTCTCCCATGCTGTTTTTATATTTTGTTTAGAAAATGTAATGCAAAACAGCTCAAATTGCCATAAAATTTTGGTAGGCTTGTAAGTCTAAAATTATCCAAAAAGTGCTATTTTGTTTTTAATGAGAATAGTTTATTGAATTTTTTAAGCCAACATTTTTTTCTCCCACTCTTAAGTGTTCCTTTCAGAATCACATATATTCAATACTGGCTAAGTATATTAGATAAATAAATTCAACTGTGGGTTTCATGGATATTATCAATATTATAATACTGGGGAGTTCTCCTGTAATCATCTACAGTTTTGTTACTTTTCCCCCACTAAACTTGGTATTGTTTGAGATAAAAACCAAAAAGACCACACCCGTTGCCATCAATTCGAATCATAGTGACCCTATAAGGACAGTGTAGAAGTGCCCCATAGGGTTTACAAGCAGCAGCTGGTGGATTCAAACTGCTACTAATCTTTTGGTTACCTAACCTTTTGGTTAGCAGCCGAGCTCTTAACCGCTGCAACACCAGGGCTCCATTGTTTGAGACAGCAGAATATAAAGAAGTGATTCTGTTGTCAATTTGAAAAGAAGATGATTTCATTATAATAGCTCATTGGCAGCTATGACCTCCAATGACCTCTTGTTATTCTAGTCATAGATACTGACTCATTAAATGGATCAATTGTTAAGTAAAACATTATAGATTATAGCATTGCTTAAACTGAGTGTTAACTGGAATGATTATACTTGTATTTAATGATGGCACCCTGATGGTGCAGTGGTGGAGAGCTACGGCTGTTAACCAAAAGTTTGGTAGTTCAAATCCACCAGCAGCTCCTTGGAAACCCTATAGGGCAGTTCTACTCTGTCCTATAGGGTTGCTATGAGTCGGAATCAACTCAACAGCAATGGGTTTTGGTTTTATATTTAATAACAAAAAATATAAAACTTTTACTTAGAATAATACTTTAATATCCCTTTTAAGATGTCTCTAATTTATCTGTTCTGATATTTTTGTACACATTTCATCCACTTGTCCAATTTAGTCCTGATCTTTTTCTTCATTAATTGTTGCTCCAAGGCAATTTGGAGAACATCTGCCATTATATAGTAAATGCTTCACTTTTCTTCGGAAATTCCAACTGTTTTGGAAAGAAAGTTCATGAGCTATCAGAGACAAACCCAGAATAATCTCACCTGAATTGTGAGGATGATGAGTAGATGTGGCCTCCTGGCCCCTAGTCTCTCTCAGGGCCTAACATTGGACCCAGACTAAGTCTGGTGATATCTCGCTATTTGTCCCTATATAGTGCTTGGCATTAAAATACGATTGGAAGCACTATGTGCATGGGCAGAATTTGTGGATTTGTGGGGAATAACTTTGGAGTGATTTTAGGCCCAGATATTTCTTAGGGTAATCCCTAATTGTTAGTATCTGTGGGAACTGTCTCAGGCTAGTTAATTTGCCCAAGAGTAATCTGCCAATCTCTTGGGTAGGGGAGTTTGGGGGTGGGTGGTGGTGGGATGAGTAAAGCTTGGCTTCTGGCTTTCTCAGAACCAAAGGAGGGAAGGAGCATGGCGGTCTCACCATTGGATGTGTAGACCTTCACTTTGTAATTTCCCTGGTTTTCAGTACTACGCCTTCTGCATTATGTAAAATGTAAACAAAAATGGCAGTTTTGAAAAGGACCTTTTGAAAACAGTTCTAAAATTCAGCATATCAAAAACCAAGCTCTTGCTATCTTCCCCAATTAGCCTCTTCTCACAGTTGGTTGATCTCGATAAATGGCGACTTCCTCCTTCCAACTGCTCAGAATAAATTTGGGCATCATCTTTCACTCTTCTTCTTCTTCTCACACTTAGATCAATCTGCAAATCGTGTCACTCCACCCTCAAAATACACCTGGAATCCAGCCATTCTCACCAGCTGGTGCAAATCACCACCATCTACAATCTGTTGCAGCTTGTTCCGCTAACTTGGATTTTTTAAAAAAATCTGGTGCTGTTGACAAAGAATTTATTTTATCTGTTTGGACTAATAAGCCATTACTTGCCTTTTTCTTTCCTCCCTTAGTGTTCTGCTCTGGACCTGACTGCTGGTAGTCTGACTTGTGATACCTTCCTTCCCGTCTTTTTGGATCCTGAATAGCCTGCAGTTGTTGTGAACCATAGAGTAGATTCGACTCATAGCAACCCTATGCAACAGAGTAGAAGACCAGCTTTCTAGAAAATCCCGTGAGGGAGGGCTATAATGGGGAAGAAAGGAAAACAGTAAAATTGCAATTCTGTCCCAGTCCGTGCAAACAATTCCTCTGAAAATAATGTGACTGCCCCTCTGCTAGTTACTTGTCGATTTGCTCTCAGATCCAATCCCTGCCATTCCCCCTGCTCCCTGCTCTGCTCTAAACTCAGCCCTGCTCTCTGCATTTCCCAGGCTCTTTGACAACTGGTTTCTAATGAGGATCAACCAGTGGGGAGGCCATCATTAGAGACTGGAGACTGGGAAGTGGGGAAACCAGCGTATTTCTCCTCCCTTCTCTCTGATCTTGTGGCAACCCTGGCAGGGGTTGAGTCTTGGCCATGGTTCCATCTCCCTCCAGGCTTCCCAGTTGTAAGCTCTGGTTACATCACCTCCTCCTCCTTTTGTCTCTCCGGCTGTGGGAGTATTGCAGTTCCTGCTGTTGATAAATTCAGGCTGCCTCACTGACCTCTGATTGCCCTCTTTGCTCTCCCATCCCTTTTGTGACTATGTAGTTCCCCATATTAAATTTACCCTTATTTCTGTTTTCCTACCTGGACCTTGACAGATACTGCCACCTTTCAAATTGCTGCCATGTGCTGCAGGAATCTAGTTGTATGCCTAGAACTAGATTTTTCCCTCTACTACATTTGTAATATTTATTTGTTTTCATATTTATGCTGCAGGTTTAAAATAAAATTCTCCACCTTTTATAAAAATGAAATGTTTTTAGATTCATAGTCCAAGTATTTATTTCTCAAGACAAGATGCAGCAGCTTCCATTTTAGTGAGTCCCTATCAAATATTGGCCCCTAAGCTAGACATGTCACAAGTATTTTCTCTAATCTGCACAATTATCTATAAGGTAGCTATTACTCCCTATTTATCAGAGGAGAAAACTTGACTAGATTATGCAGGTGGTGGGACTTGACTTTAAACTTGTGTCTGTCTGATGCAAGTTCTTTTTACCACCCCACTTCACTTTTCTAATACATTCTATGACATCTTCACATTAATCAGTGTTTGCTTGTTCTTGTGATTTTAAGAAGCACAAACAGACTTCATTATATCCTTAAATAGTAATTTTAGGGTCATTTACAGATTAAAGATATGTGAATTTAGGGAATATTAAGTAAAATCATAGGGAACTGATTGTGTTTCGATTGGGTAAACAATTGTAAATGGCTTCAAACGTCATTCCAAGTGCTATTTGTAGCCTTGAAACATGGAAACAAAATCTAATTACTAGGTTAATTCTATCATCTAAAACTAAGCATAAATATCAATATCCCTTGCACACTACAGTGAAGTTAATCCAGAACAAGTACTTCTATTTATTCTACAAAAAATGGCAAAACAAACCAAAGCTGTTGTTGTTTTACCTAATTACTGAGCCTCACCTTTGGAATGGAAGAAGCTACTTTCAACCAGAGGCTGATGCTTTAGCAAAGGAACAGGGACTACAATGGAGGCAGGTGCCAAGTACTGCAAGCTTTAAGCCCAAAAAGCATTACAACTTCCACTAAGCATGCTAGGGTCTTATTTGCCCACAAACATGAGAGTGTGCGCGCACAAGTTTGCAAATTATTTTTCAAGCACCACTTCCAAAGAAACTAGAAAGAAAAGTATGAACCAAAGGATGCTGAGGCCAGGATTTCAAGTGGGAATTAATAACACATGAGGAAAAAATCAATTTCACTTGAAATAGAAAATAAAACACACCACCTTCCTCCTTTTTGCTGTCAAACCTTTTAACCCTAGCATTCACGTTCAATAGTTACAGGCCCTCAGAAGGAGTTTGGCCTAGTTTCACAGGTAACACTTTCACATATCCATACGTAGGTTTGTACTTTGTGGATTTTCTGTGTCAAATTAACATTCCAGGCCGGTTTCTCCCTGGTGCTTGGCAATCTCTGTTGCCAATTCCTTCTAGTACTGAGTGTTACGTGCTAAGAAACGACAAAAGAATTATATTGTTGAGTAAAATGAAAGAACTCATAGAACCACTCCCCAAACAAGACACTTCACAATCAGCAACCATACCATAAAATTTTAAGACAAAGAGAAAAGATTTCTTAGATGAACTACTGTTCTAAAAATACCTCTGATCCTGATCCCTTATATTAGCACAGATGATAAGAAGTTAATTATGTTTAATTAATTGTTTATCCCAATGTAAAGTAAAGGTAGTTAGAGTTCAGTCCTGAGGGACTCACCCAAAAGTGATGAAAAGAAAGACTCCTTCATTTGTTACTTATTTCAACAACCAGTAATAAAGTCTTGCTTTCCAAAAAAAATTCTGATTACTAGCATTCAATGAGGACATTCTGTTCACCACATTAAGTCATGGCTTTCAAATGCTTTCATGTGGAACTTATTATAAAATTATTTCTAGACTTCCATCGAGTGTGAAACTTTTCTTGTATTTATTTTAAATATTATCCTATTTTTTAGAGACTTTTAAGGATAACTTTTCCATAACTTCTCATGATTAAGTTCTGCCTGTAAGAGAATAGCAGTCTCATCTTATTTACCCCAAGACTCTTTTTGCTGGGATTTGCTTTCTTTCACAAATCCCACAGTGCTAAGGCATTTAGCACTCCAGGCAGGAGTTAACAATGTATCCTCTAAGATATGGAATTTAGTGAGCAGGCAGCAGACGTAGGCTTAAGACCTGGCTCTCCCACCACATAATCCATGTCACCTTGGGAAGGTCTTTTAACTTTTTTGGGTCTAAATTTGCACACCTTTACAGTGGGAAAATAATTACAACTACATGTCATTCATAGGTTTCATGTGAAATAACAAAATGTATACAAAAGTACTTAGGAAATCTGTCCATTCCCTAATGCCTGAGAAATTTATGTGTGGCTAAATGGTGCCAGCAAAGCAGGAAGTACTGACCTGCGCGCTCAGTCTCAAATTTCTAGGGTTCTCTAAACCACAGCAATTTGCCAAAAGTGAAATGAACAAGAAAATAGAAGATTTTTCTTGTATTTAACTCTCAGATACTTATTTACCTCAAGATCTGTTACCTCTCCAAAGGCAATTTTATAAACAGTGCATATTTCCTGAGTAATAATCCTCTTTTTTTTTTTTTTAATTTAGCATTGCAAGGGACTCCAAATGCTTTTGATTCAAAACCAAAAAGGGAAAGATTAGAAAGAATTAGTTATGAAGTTCTGATGTTAGCTAGCCTAGTTATTCCAACAAATAATAATTTCTTACAGGCAATGTATACAGCAGACATCATATACACTTGATTTTTTATGCGTACATAAGTTTATCTGTAGTATAAATGCTCAGAAATGTAATTACTGGGTCAAAGGGTAAAATGCATTGGTAATTTTGCCCTCCGTAAGGGTTACACCAATTTGCACTCTCACCAGTAATATATGCAAGAGCTTATTTCCCCACAGACTTGCCAATAGAGTATATTCACTGTATATTCTGTAAACAAAAATTCCCTTCTTTCTAGTGCTGTAATTAATCAATTATGATTGAATAAGAATATTTTCAACTTCCACTATTAGAACAAAACTACAAAGTATAATTTTTCATATTTCTAAGTATTCCTAGAAAGAATAGGACACTTAAAGAAAAAAAAATTAATAGCATCATAAAGGAGCTCTGGTGGCACTTGGCTGCCAACCGAAAGCTCGGCGATTTGAACCCACCACCCACTCTGAAGGAGAGAAGACCTGGTGATTTGCTCCCATAAAGATTATAGCCTAGGACAACAACAAAAAGACGAATAACCCAACTGAAAAATGGGCAAAGGATATGAACAGGCACTTGGCCAAAGAAGATACTCAGGTGGCTTACAGACACATGAAGAAATGCCCACGATCATTAGCCATTAGAGAAATGCAGATCAAAACTACAGTGAGATATCATCTCACCCCAACAAGGCTAGCGTTAATCCAAAAAACACAAAATAGTAAGTGCTGGAGAGGATGTGGAGAGACTGGAACACTTATACATTGTTCACGGGAATGTAAACTGGTACAACCACTTTGGAAATCAATTTGGCACTTTCTTAAAAAGCTAGAAATAGAAGTACCATACAATCCAGCAATCTCGCTCCTTGGAATATATCCTAGAGAAATAAGGGCCGTCACACGAATAGATACATGCATACCCATGTTCTTCACAGCACTGTTCACAATAGCAAAAAGATGAAAACAACCTAGGTGCCCATCGACAGACAATTGGATAAACAAATTATGGTATATTCACACAATGGAATACTACACAATGATAAAGAACAAAGATGAAGCCGTGAAACATCTTATAACATGGAGGAATCTGGGGGGCATTATGCTGAGTGAATTTAGTCAGTCACAGAAGGACAAATATTGTATAAGAGCACTATTATAAGAACTGAAGAAAAGGTTTAAACACAGAAGAAAACATTCTTTGATGGTTACGAGGGTGGGGAGGGAGTGTGAGGGTTATTCACTAGCTAGGTAGTAGACAAGAGTTATCTTAGGTGAAGGGAAGGACAGCACACACTACAGGGAAGTCAGCACAACTGGACTAAACCAAAGCTAAGAAGTTTCCTGAATACAATCAAACACTTTGAGGGACAGAATAGCAGGAGTGGGGGTCTGGGGACCATGCTTTCAGGGGATATCTAGGTCAACTGGCATAACAAAGTTTATTAAGAAAATATTCTGCATCCTACTTTTGTGAGTGTAGTCTGGACTCTTAAAAGCTAGAAAGTGGCCATCTAAGATACATCGATTGGTCCCAACCACCTGGAGTAAAGGAGAATGAAGAACACCAAAGACACAAGGAAAGTATTAGCCTAAGAGACAGAAAGGGCCACATAAACCAGAGACTTCATCAGCCAGAGACCAGAAGAACTAGATGGTGCCCGGCTACCACCAATGACCACCCTGACAGGGAACACAACAGAGAGTCCTGGGTGGAGTAGGAGAATGGTGGGGTGCAGAACTCAAATTCTAGTAAAAAGACCAGACTTAATGGTCTGACTGAGACTGCAGGAAGCCCAGAAAGCATGGCCCCTGGGTTCTCTATCAGCTCAGAAATAAAACAATTTCCAAGGCCAACTCTTCAGACAGGGATTGGTCTGGACTGTGGGATGTAAAATGATACTCGTGAAGAGTATGCTTCTTAGCTTAAGTAGATACGTGAGTCTAAATGGGCAGCTTCTGTCCGGAGGTGAGTTGAGAAGGCAGAGAGGGTTAGGAGCTGGTTACACGGACATGGGAAATCAGGGGTAGAAAGGAGGAATGTGCTGTCACAGTATAGGAAGAGCAGTTAGGGTCACATAACAATGTATGTATAAATTTTTGTGTAAGAGACTAACTTGAAATATAAACTTTCACTTAAACTGCAACCATAAAAAGAAAAAAAAAGATTATAGCCTAGGAAACCTTATGGGATGGTTCTGTACTATCCTTTAGGGTTGCTATGAGTTGAAATTGACTCAACGGCAACGGGTCTTTTTGGTTTATACCATATATTTTTTTTGCTTTCCTTGAGAAAAAAATGAGTACTAGAAATGAGACCTCAGAATATTTCACATGCGCACTCTTTCTGTTGAAGGTTTAATTAAATTTAATAATTACTGATATTTACTAGTACAAGTTTGAAAAACATGAATAAAAAGACATATTTTTAAAAATTTAGTTAGAAACATTCTATTGAATAAAAATTCGTATGTATCCCCAAACTTCTCAACTTGTTTGGCATCAACGGCATAAAAAATATTTAAAAGTGAAAACAGAAAGCGGAGCAGCGGATCACTAACTCATCACTTAAATGCACACCTTAAAATAGAAATGTCTAAGTAATTATATAGTGCGTACTTGTGAAAATGTTACATTTACTGATTAGGATTGGCCCTAGACCATCAAAACAGTAGCTGATATCATCATTTACTAACTTGAGGTTTTTTAATTAAAGATGCTATATAAATTTAAAGCATTAATTCTCTACTAACAAAAACACACCGCAATCAAATGGGAGATAGTCCTTGCCTGTTAAGCCTAGGACATCTGAGCAACAAATACCATTTCTTTGCCCAATGGTCTTGAGTATTCTAGATCTCTAGTTTTCAAACTGAGTTCTATAGAATCCTAAGGTTCTAAGGAGGTTCTGTGGAGATTTGCAAGTGTTTGATTAGAATTTTACATTAAAACTATGATTAAAAAAATTTGAGCACTCAAATATGTATTATAGAAATATTCTAGAGATCACCAATGAATTAATACTTGTGCTGCCAGATAATTCATTTTTATACTGACCTCAGAATAAAGCTTTCTCCTCCATCTGTTTAACTGAAGAGTATCCAGAAAGGCAAGCTACTAAATACCTATGAGAATGTGTGTGAATCAGAATGCTCTTCACACTTTATAGCCAAAACAAATACAGATATAAATTACATGCTAAGGCCATCTACAACTCCTGATTTCATATATGGGCTGATTAAAAGGGGCTCAATGGTCTTGCTGATTGATTTGCTAAAAATTAAATGCTATAATTTGACATTATAAATTAGATTCACACCATAAAGCAGCTCATCATAAGATTTTGTTTGAGAAAAAGCCAATAGTCCCAAGGCTAAAAGTGTATGGAATGTGCTTCTCTTTGATGAACTGTACAAATGTGTTTCGTATAGCAAAAAAGGGGAAGTCCATGATGCAGATAGAGATTTTTCATTGGGTGGAAAATGTATGAAAATAAATACTGACACAAAAATAAGAGTTGATAAGATGGGAAAAAATAAGAATTCAATTAAACTTGCAGTTAGATCACGTGGGTCAAATGCCTACAAGTAAAGTTGTGTGTATGTGTGTGTACGTGTGTATATTTGATAATCTACAAATAAAAAATATGGAATGAGAGCTTTCAAATATGTCATATGTAGGGATCCAAGACTTTGTTTTTAAGTTTATGTTGTTCAAATTCTATTTTCCACTGCAAATCATTTATTTACTATGAGGAGAAAATGTAGTCTCATGGAAAATCACTATTGATAATCTAATCCAATATTTGTGACTAGCTGAGGAAAAAAATTTAATTATCAGACAGAGCTGATTCAGAGCAAAAAAAAAAAAAATCATACTTGCTAATACATATTTTCTATCATGTTAAAGATAAAAAATGTGAAATGTCTCTTAAGGCCTCCATAATGACATTCGTCGACGTCTTTGATTTAATATCACATTTAAATATAAATTGCTTCATTATAAGTCTTGCAGAATTGAGTCAAGAAGATACAACATGATATACGCCTCCCTCACTCCCACAATAACTTTCTCAAAGTCTGTGAACTAGGGAGATGATTTCTCCAATCATGTAGAAAAGTGAGAGTTTAGGGCTGGCTGAGAGCAGCAGTTTTGGGTTAGTATGCCAGAGCCCATCATAAAGCTCTTTTCCTTCATAGTCCGAGAATTCTGGTTCCCTGTTCTCTATACTTGAGTCACTATTAGGAACAATACCTACTTCTTAATCATTTAATAACTCACTGTGATCACAAATGGAGAGTTAGAAATAATCTTAAGGAGCCCTGGTGGTGCAGTGGTTAAGTGTTCTGCTGCTAACCGAAAGGTCGGCAGTTCCAACCCACCAGCCACTCCATGCAAAAAGATATGGAAGTCTGCTTCTGTAAAGATTATAGCCTTGGAAACCCTCTGGGACAGTTCTGGCATACAAACATCTGCTTATTTACTTATCCTAAAAATAGAAGTGGATTGCAGAGTCAGAATGGTGAAATGGGAGTACAAATCATGCCCATGAAGTCATGATCTAAACCTATATATCAAGAGTTCTCCTTGGTGTTAAGACTGTTTTTGATTAAGTAAGAAAACAGTCACCAACAGCTGATAGCCCAATGTCCTTTTGTACCAAACAGCATTACTTAGTATTGGCTCTTGTAAGAGCTGCTATCAATGCTCTTGGGACAGTCACATTGCAATGTTCACAAAGTAATCAGTGAAGATTCTTGGAAGGAGTGACAGAGTAAGCCCTTATGCATTCATCATTCAAAAGATCAAAAAGTTCAAATAACCAGGTTTGGGAGTTGGTTGGAGGGTTGGAGCCAGTAGACAGATAACGTAAGATAAGCTGATTTTGTCAGCTTCCTGGTAGTCACATATTTAGTACAAATTTATGCAAAATTTTAATACTTTCCTAATAGAGGAATTTAGAAAAGTTGTTGGGTACAAGGTCAACAAACAAAAATCAGTTGGGTTTCTATACACTAATAATAAGAAATCAGAAAGGGAAATCAGCGAATGATTCCATTTACAATAGGATCTAAGAGAAGAAAATACTTAGGAATACATTTAACCAGGTATGTGAAAAATTTATACAGTAAAAATTATAAAACACTGCTGAAAGAGATTAAAGAAGATTTAAATAAATGGAAAGATGTGCTATGTTCATGCGTTGGAAGACTTAATATAGTTAAACTGTCAATACTACCCAAAGCGATCTATAGATTCAACACAATCCTGATCAAAATTCCAACAGCCTTCTTTACAGAAATTAAAAAAACCAATCCTCAACTTTATATGGAATGGCAAGAGGCCCCCAATAACTGAAGCAATGTTGAAAGCGAAGAACAAAGTAGGAAGACTCACACTTCCTGATTTTAAAACATATACAGCAACAGTTATCAAAACAGCCTGGTATTGGTATAATAGACACATAAACCAGTGGAATAGAATTGAGAGTCTAGAAATAAACCCACATATATGGTCAACTGGTTTTTGACAAGTCAATTCGATTGGGAAGCAAGAGTCTCTTCAATAAACGGTGTTAGAAAAATTGCATTTTCACATGAAATGAAACAGGATCCATGTTTCACAACATACACAAAAACAAATTCAAAATGGATTAAGGACCTAAATGTGAAAATTAAAACCATAAAATTCTTTAAAAAAAATGCAGGGGCAAGGCTACTGGGCCTAGCTTTTAACAATGAATTATCTAATATAATAGCAAAACCAAAAGCAGCAAAAGACAAAAATAAATAAGTAGGACTGCATAAAAATTAAAAACTTTGTTCATCGAAAGACTTTACCAAAAAAAGTGTAAATACAAGCTACCAACTGGGAGAATATCTTTGGAAATCATATATCTGATAAGAATCTAAAAAGCCAAAGAGATATAAAACTTCGACTTCACAAAAAAAAGACAAATAACCCAATTATAAAGTGGGCAAAGGACTTGAATAGACATTTCAATGAAGAGGACATTCAAATGACCACCAAACACAGGAAAAGATGCTCAACGTCATTAGCCATCAGAGAGGTACAAATCAAAACCACAATGAGATACCACTTCACTACCACTAGAATGGCTTAGATAAAAAACTCAGAAAATAACAAATCTTGGTGAGGATAGGGAAATTGGAACCCTTATTCATTGCTTGTGGAAATACAAAATGGTACAGCCATTGTGGAAAACAGTGTGGTGGTTTCTCAAAAAACTAAAAATAGAACTACTGTATGACACAGCAATTCCACTCATAGGTATATACCCAAAAGACTTGGAAACAGACACTCAAACAGAGACATGTACACCAATGTTCATTGCAGCACTACTCACAGTAGCCAAAAGGTGGAAGTAACCTAAATGCTCATCAACAAATGAATGAACGAAATATGGTACGTTTATACAATAGAATATTACAGATAAGAACAGGCAGATATATAGAGACCAAACTTTATTAGTGGTTACTAGGGGTGTGAGGGAAGAGGAAGGGGAGGGGCGTTATTGCTTATGGAGTACTGAGTTTCAGTTCATGGTGATGGAAAAATATCATGGACTAAGGGTAGGCCTGCACAGCTAATTAATGCAATTGCTATCGATTAGTTGTATACCTGTAAAAAGATGAATTGACAAAAGTTGTGTGATATACTTACAGCAACAACAAAAAATAAATAAATAAAGAGTAGCTTCTAAGTCTCCTTATGTACAACCCAACGTCTCATGGGATTTGGTTCCTTGGTTTGGAGATTTAGGGTCATAGTTTCATTGGATATCCCAGTTAATTGACCAAATAACACGTTTAGTGCTTCTGTTCGACCTCCTAGTTTATTGCATAGTGCCTGGGGTCTTAAAAGCTGTCAAGCAGCCATTCAAGGTGCAACAATTGGTCTCTACTCACTTGAAGCAACAAAGGAAGAAAGAATGTCAAGAATAGGAGGAAGAAACGGAAAGTGTGGCTAATTGCCTCCATTAACAACTGCCTACTTTGACATGAGAGCAGAAGAGCTGGATGGTGCCCAGCTACCATTAACGAACATTTCGATCAAAGATTCTTTAGAAGAATCTTTGGTCAAAAGGAGGAAAATACAGAACAGAATTTCGAACTCTCATTGAATCCAGCCTTTTTGGAGCCAGGGAGGCTCGAAGAATCCTTGAAACTATTGTCCTGAGATAATCTTTAAACTTTAAACCATAAATATCCCCTGAAGTCTTCTTAAAACCAAACAAATATGGGGCACAGTTATGAATACTTTCTAGACATAATCAAACACCTCACAGAATAGGTTTACTGGGTTTGAAGGCTTGGGATCATAGTCTCATGGGACAACTTGGGCAATTAGCATAACAGAGTTCATAAAGATAACTTCTACATCCTAGTTTGGTGAATAGCATCTGGGGTCTTAAAAGCTTGCAAGTGGCCATCTAAGATACAACTATTGGTCTCTACTTATCTGGAGCAAAAGAGAATGAATGAAACCAAAGACTCAGAAAAGAAACTAGTTCACAGGACTAATAGCCTGCATGAACCGTGGCCTCATCTAGCCTGAGACGAGAAGAACTAGATGGTGCCCAGCTACCACTACCAACCTTTCTGACCAGGAACCCAGTAGAAGGTTATGATTAGAATGGGAGAAAAACATAGAACAAAACTCAAATTCCTATAAAAACCCAGACTTACTGGACTGATAGAGTCTAGGGAACCCCTGAGACTATCACCCTAAGATGTCCTTTGAACTGGAGCTGAAGCCACTCTTGATGGTTACCTTTCATCCAAATAATAGATTGGCTTATGAAACAAACAGTATCATCTGAGAATACTGTGTTTCCTTAAATAATCAACCAAATGAGACCAAACAGTCAACATTTACCCTAAAACAAAGATGAGAAGCTAAGGAGGGGTAGGGAAGCTAGATTAATGGAAACAGAACAAAAAGAACAGAAATAATGAGAATGTTGACACATTGTAATGTAACTAAAATGTAACTAATGCCATGGAACAAGTTGTATAAAAATTGTTAAATGGGAACCAATTAGCTATGTAAATTTTCAGCTAAAACACAATAAAATATTAAGAAACAAAACAAAGAACCGAATTATTTAGCTTAGTTAGTAAAGAATGTCTGCCTTGAGCATTGTGCTCTTTTAAGATCTATCTATATGGGATCAAATTAACAGTAGTAACTCGAAAGATTAGATAGGATCCTTAGGGGGTAGTGAGTTATATGTTAGCAGGGGAGAAATAACTTAGAAAAGCAGGGTGAGAATGGTTGCACAACTCAAAGAATGTAATCAATGTCACTGAAATGTATGTGTAGAAACTGTTGAATTGGTATGTGTTTTGCTGTGTACATTCTCAACAACAAAAATAAATAAAATAAATGATTTTTTAAAAAAAGATTCTATATAAGAACCCTGATAAGAAAGGGGAATATGAGGAACAGGATTTCAGGTTTCATGGAATCCAGACTTTCTGGAGGAACTTCTGGAAGTATTGCCTTGAGATAACCTTTAAACCTTAAACCAAAAAATATTCCCTAGAGTCTTCTTTAAACCAAACAACAGTTTAGCTTAATTATAAAGAATGTGCACCTTGAACATTGTCTTCTTTTAAAGAACTACCTATATGGGATCAAACTGACAACAGCAACTTGAAAGGTTAGATAGAAAATTTAGGGGGCAGTGAGCTTATGTTAATTGGGGAGGAACAATTCAGGAAAAGGAGAGTGAGAATGGTTGCACAACTCAAAGAATGTAATGAATGTAACTGAATTGTACATGTAGAGATTGCTGAACTGGTGTATATTCTGCCATGTGTATTTTCAATAACAAAAATATTAATAAATTATTTTTTAGAAAACTTTTATACTTTCTACATCTTCAGGAAAACTTGAAAATGTCTATTATTCAAGTCAGAAAATATTGGTTTCTTGTTGAATTGAATCTAATTGTTCATGCTAATGACCCTGATGGACTCATTGCAAGGTTTCTGAAGTACCTTATAAATTGTATATATTT
Source organism: Dugong dugon (assembly GCA_030035585.1). Classification (NCBI taxonomy): domain Eukaryota; kingdom Metazoa; phylum Chordata; class Mammalia; order Sirenia; family Dugongidae; genus Dugong; species Dugong dugon. The sequence continues at coordinate 85,053,166 of CM057460.1, read as the reverse complement.
ATGTATTTGTTGTTGTTGTTAGCTGCTGTTGTGCTGGTTTTGACTGATAGTGACCCTACGTACAACAGAATAAAACACTGCCTGGTCCTGTGCCATCCTCATAGTCGTTGACAGCTTTGAGCCCATTGTTGCAGCCACTGTGTCAATCTATCTCCTTGAAGGTCTTCCTCTTTTTCACTGACCCTCTACTTTACCCAGCATGATGTCCTTCTCCAGGGACTGGTCCCTCTTGATAACATGTCCCAAGTATGTAAGACGAAGTCTTGCCATCCTTGCTTCTAAGGAACATTCTGGTTGTACTTCTTCCAAGACAGATTTGTTAGTTCTTTTGGCAGTCCATGGTATATTCAATATTCTTTGCCAGCACCACAATTCAAAGGTGTCAATTCTTCTTCAGTCTTCCTTGTTCATTGTCCAGCTTTCACATGCATATGAGACAATTGAAAATACCATGGGTTGGGTCAGGTGTGCCTTAGTCTTTAAGGCAACATCTTTGCTTTTCAACACTTTAAAGAGGTCTTTTGCAGCAGATTTGCCCAATGCAATGCGTCTTTTGATCTCCTGAATGCTGCTTCCGTGGGCCGTGATTGTGGATCCAAGCCAGATGAAATCCTTGACAGCTTCAATCTTTTCTTCATTAATCATGATGTTGCTTATTGGTTGTTTGTTGTAAGGATTTTTGTTTACTGAAGGCCATGGTCATTGATCTTGATCACTAAGTGCTTTAAGTCCTCTTCACTTTCAGCAAGAAATGTTGTGTCATCTGCATAATGCAGGTCGTTAATGAGTCTTCCTCCAATCCTGATGCTCCCTTCTTCTTCATATAGTCCAGCTTCTCAGATTATTTGCTTGGCATACAGAGTTAACAGGTATGGTGAAAGGATACAACCCTGACACACACCTTTCCCGACTTTAAAACACACAGTATCCCCTTGTTCTGTCTGAACAACTCCCTCTTGATCTGTGTACAGGTTCCTCATGAGCACAGTTAAGTGTTCCAGAATTGCCATTCTTTGCAATGTTATTCATAATTTGTTATAATCCACACAGTCAAATGCCTTTGCATAGTCAATAAAATATAAGTAAACATCTTTCTGATATTCTCTGCTTTCAGTGAGGATCCATCTGACATCAGCAATGATACCCCTCATTGCACTTCCTCTTCTGAATCCAGCTTGAATTTTTGGCAGTTCCCTGTCGATATACTGCTGCAGCCACTTTTGAATAATCTTCAGCAAAATTTTACTTGCATGTGATATTAATGATATTGTTTGATAATTTCCACATTCAGTTGGATCACCTTTCTTGGAAATAGGCATAAATATGGATCTCTTCCTGTTGGTCGGCCAGGTAGCTATCTTCCAAATTTCTTGGCATAGACGAGTGAGGACCTCCAGTGCTGCATCCATTTGTTGAAACATCTCAACTGATATTCCGTCAATTCCTGGAGCCTTGTTTTTTGCTAGTGCCTTCAGTGCAACTTGGACTTCTTCCTTCAATACCATTGCCTCCTGATCATATGCTACCTCTTGAAATGGTTCAGCGTTGACCAATTCTTTTTAGTGTAATGACTCTGTGTATTCCTTCCATCGTCTTTTGATCTGTCCTGCATCGTTTAATATTTTCCTCATAGGATCCTTCAGTATTGCAACTCAAGTCTTGAATTTTTCCTTCAGTTCTTTCCACTTGAAAAATGCAGAGCATGTTCTTCCCTTTTAATTTTCTATCTCCAGCTCTTTGCACATGTCATTATAATACTTTACTTTGTCTTCTTGAGCCGCCCTTTCAAATTTCCTGTTCAGTTCTTTTACTTCATCATTTCTTCCTTTTGCTTTAACTACTTGACATTCAAAAGCAAGTTTCAGAGTCTCTTCTGATATCCATTTTTGTCTTTTCTTGTCTTTTTAATGACCTCTTGCTTTCTTCATGTATGATGTCCTTCCACAACTCATCTGGTCTTCAGTCATTAGTGTTCAATGCATCAAATTTATTCTTGAGATGATCTCTAAATTTAGGTGGGATATACTCAAGGTCACACTTTGGCTCTTGTGGACTTGTTCTAATTTTCTTCAGTTTCAACTTGAACTTGTATATGAGCACTTGATGGTCTGATCTGCAGTCGGCCCCTTGCCTTGTTCTGACTGATGATATTGAGCTTTTCTATCATCTCTTTCCACAGATGTAGTTGATTTGACTCCTGTGTATTCAATCTGGTGAGGTCCACGTGTATAGTTGCTGTTAATGTTGGTGAAAAAAGGTATTTGCAATGAAGAAGTCGTTGGTCTTGCAAAATTCTACCATGCAATCTCCAGCATCGTTTCTATCACCAAGGCCATATTTTCCAACTACCGATCCTTCTTCTTTGTTTTTAACTTGCACATTCCAATCACCAGTAATTATCAATGCATCCTGATTGCATGTATGATCAATTTCATACTGCAGAAGTTGGTAAAAATTTTCAATTTCTTTATCTCTGGCCTTAGTAGTTGGTGTGTAAATTTGAATAATAGTCTTGTTAACTAGTCTTCCTTGCAGGTGTGTGGATATTATCCTATCACTGACAGCATTGTACTTCAGGATAGATCTTGAAATGTTCTTTTTGATGATGAACTCAACACCAATCCTCTTCAAGTGGTCATTCCCGGCATAGTAAACCGTATGATTGTCTGATTCAAAATGGCCAATACTGCCCATTTCAGCTCACTGACACCTAGGATATCTATGTTTATATGTTCCATTTCATTTTTGACTATTTCCAATTTTCCTAGATCCATACTTCATACATTCCACATTCTGATTATTAATGAATGTTTGCAGCTGTTTATTCTTATTTTGAGATATGCCACATCAGCAAATGAAGGTCCCAAATGCTTGACTCCAACCATGTCATTAAGATCGACTCTAATTTGAGGAGGCAGTTCTTCCTTAGTCGTCTTTTAAATGCCTTCCAACTTGGGGGACTCATCTGCTGGCACTATATCAGACAATGTTCCACTGCTATTCATAAGGTTTTCACTGGCTAATTCTTTTCAGAAGTAGACTTCCAGGTCTCTCTTCCTAGTCTGTCTTGTCTGTTGTGGATGACCATGCTGGTATCCAAATACCAGTGGCATAGCTTCCAGCATCACAGCAACACAAAAGCCCCCACAGTAGGACAAACTGACAGACACATGGTAGAATAGACAATGTAGTCAGAGTGAAATGCAGATCTGATTAAGGTCTAGTTATGAATCTAACATTAGGTTTCTATATATTTCCATTAGCCAACACAAAGTGCTCAATATAAAAACTTAATTTTGTTTTCATATCTAAGGTTTGGCACAATACAAACGTATCTTCAAGCCTATAGATACATATATACATTTTCATATACAAATGTATATACTTAGCTACAAACAAGTATGTACTATTTCATGAAGCATCTAAACTGAATGCTTGAAAACTGGGTGTAAAGAAACCCTCATTAGGGCTGAAACTGGCACCGATGCAACCAAATCTATAGAGAGAACCGGCAACTGTTGGAGCTGTAATTCCCTGTCAGTTATCTCTTACGCTGGAGCCAGGAAGAAAAGTGAAATTCAAATCAGTTATTTTTTTCTTTAACAAAGATATTTTGTGAGAAAGAAGGGTGAACTAAGATAATTTTGAGTTATGTAAGTCAAACTGATTGAATTATTATAAAAAATCAGCTGGAGTTAGCATATCATTTGCTCATTGCCAACAATGCAAAGAGACCATGTTTTCAAGACCGGAAGATAGAGAGTTTTTAGCTTCTTTCAGGCCTAGGAAGGCAACAGGAAACTATGGGGATGACCTGGTGGCAGAGGACATGGGTATGTTCTGAAGCCAGTGAGGAGAATCAGGGGAGACCCACGCCTGAGGCTACCTGGAGCCTCAGTGCCCAAGAGACAGTGTCAGGGCTCAAGGCTGTACAGCAGCACTGTAAATCACTGAAGCATTGGCAAAGATACAGCTGCAGAGGACAAAGGGCAAGCTCCCTGTTTCCTGAGACCTAGGGGCCCAGAATTCTTGTGTAATCCCGTGGAGGAAAAGAAGGAGCCTCAAAGAAAAGTAAGGTTGACTTTACTCCATACCTCAAAGCATATTAAATTTGATTTAGGGAAATAAAATTCTGTGCTTTTCTGTACCCTATTGTTTACCACTACCAGTTGCTGTTGAGTCAGTTGCAACTTATGGCAGCTCCATGTGTGTCAGAAAAGAACTGTGCTCTATAGGGTTTTTAATGGCTGTATTTTTCAGAAGTAGATCGTCAGGTCTTTCTTCTGAGGAACTTCTGGGTGAACTGAACCACTAACCTTTCGGTTAGCAGCCAAGTACATTAACTGTTCGCACTACCCAGGGACTCCCACCCTACTGTTTAGCACCCTGTTATATATTCAATTGTGTCTGTTATGGATTGAACTGTGTCCTCCAAAAATATGTGTCAACTTGGCTAGGCCATGATTTCCGGTATTGTTTGGTTGTCTCCCATTTCGTGATGTGTTGTAAATTCTAGCCTCTATGCCTGTGGTTATGGTTCCATTTGAGATTGAGTTGCTATTATGTTAATGAGGCAGGATCTTAGGGTGGGATGTGTTTTGAGTCACCGCCTTACTAGAGGGTGTGACTCAAGTTACCACCTTACCCCAGTCACCACCCTTACCACCCTTATTCAAGCCATGCTCTTACTTGAGTAACACCTTTTTATCTTACAAGAGATAAAAGGAGAGAGAAGCAAGCAGAGAGAGGGACCTCAATACCATCAAGAAGAACTGGAGTGCAGTGTGTCCTTTGGACCCGGAGTCCCTGTGCTAAGAACTTCCTAGAACCAGAGACACAGAGAGAGCTGTAACACTGGAGACAGAGCAAGATGGTGAGAAGCAGCAGCAGAGAAACAGCAGCAGTAAAACCGGGAGACCGGCGTGAGATGGCGTGGGAACTGACCCACGGAGCGAGAGAGAGCTGAGTGCCATCAGGCAGGAGGCTTGCTGGCAGAGTTGGGTGCCTCTGGGCACTTACCAGCAGAGCTAAAGAGCTTTGTAACACTTGCCTGAGCAAGGCAGAGGCTGGGCCGAGGGGCCGAGGGGCTGAGGAGCCAAGGGGCCTGAGGCCCAGAGAGAGGCCTGCCTGTGGCTGTGGCTGTGGCTGAGAAGACACTGTCCTGATTGATGTTGACCTTCCTCCAGAGTTGACAGAGCGAGAAGATCTCCCCTGCCAGCTGGTACTCTGAATTTGGACTTCTATCCTCCTTAACTGTGAGAAAATAAATTTCTGTTTGTTAAAGCCATCCACTTGTGGTATTTCTGTTATAGCAGCACTAGATGACTAAGACAGTGTCCCCCCCAAAATATGTATTTGAATCCTAACACTATATCTGTGGATATAATCTCATCTGGGAATAGGATTTTCTTTGTTATGTTAATGTAATAGGGCAAGCCATAGCCTAATCACTTCTGATCTATAAAAAGAGGAGATTAGACACAGAAGCAAGCCCAAACAGGGGAAGATAGTTGTCACATGAGGATTTCTAAAGAACCAAGGAATGTCAGAGCTACAAAAGCTGAGACAAGCCTCTTCCCCCAGAGCCCACAGAAAGAGAGAGCCTTCCCACATAGCTGGTGCCCTAGATTTGAACTTCTAGCATTCTGAACTATGAGAAAATAAATTTCTATTCTTTAAAGTCACCCACTTACAGTATTTGTGTTACAGCAGCACTAGGAAAGTAGGACATATGCATGAAATATGGTTTTTAACCCTTAATAAAAAAGATTAAAAGCAAGTAGGATTAATACCCTCTGTGGAGTCCCTGGATGGTGCAAATGGTTAAGCACTCAGCTACTAGTCAAAGGGTTGGCAGTTTGAACCTACCCAGAGGAGTCTCAGAAGACAGGCCTGGAGATGAACTTCTGAAAGGTCACAGCCTTGAAAACTCCATGGCGCAGTTCTACTCTGCACACATGGGGTCGCCATGAGTCATAATTGACTCAATGGCAACTAACAACAGCAACATATATACAGTGGACTATTGTTCAGCCATAAAGAGAAATGAAGTTCTGATAGATGAACCTTGACAACATTATGCTAAGTGAAAGAAGCTGGACAAAAAAGGACAAATATTGTAGAATTCCACTTATATGAAATATCTAGAATAGACAAATTCATGGAAACGGAAAGTAGATTAGAGGTGACTAGGGCAGGGAAGAGGGAGAAATAGGAAGTTACTGCTTAATAGGTGTAGAGTTTCTCTTGGGGTGATGAAATACTTTCAGAAATGGATAGTAGCGATAACTGCACAACACGGTGAATATAACTAATGTCACTAAGTGGTACACTTAAGAATGGTTACAATAGTAAATTTTGTGTTACATATGTTTTACCACCATAAAATTAAAAAAAATGAATAATAATGAAAGTATTTCCTATCAACATCTGTTATGAACTTGCAAAGCGGTGTATACACAGAAATTTATAGCTTTAAATACATTTTTGAGGAAACAAGAAAAGTTCAGATTAAGCGCCCTAAATATTAAATTCAAGAAATTAAAAAAATGCTATGAGACAACTAAAAAAAGAAGGAAATCAAGATAAGGACAGTAATCATTGAGATGGAATGCTAAAAATAATGAAGAGATTAACAAAGCCAAAATTTGGTTCTTTGAAAAGATTAATATGGTAGATCAAGAAAAAAAGAGAAGATACAAATTTTAAAAATGAGGGTAATTCTCCAGAAAATCTAAGAACCACTGAATGTTTTTTTTTTAATTAAAAAAAATTCTTAAAATCAAAATAGATTGTTCATATCAGCATCTATTTCCTCATAAACTGAAGCTTCGTAACAGACCAGTGCCAATGAAAATGATGTATGCTTCCTCATGAGAGCAGATTTAATTAAATATGGATTACGGGCTGGTGGTTTCCTCTGAAAGACTGTGTAATTGTTAGAAAAGAAAAGCACTGAACTGTGACATTCCTGTGATGAATCTTTGCCTGAAGCCTTTACTCAGGGTAAGAAATAATGATTTTCTATATTGATTATGTTTGTGGGAGAACCAAATAATAATAATAATAATATGATGATGATGATGATAAATCCACTCCTCTACTTCACTTTCGTCTGGGATAACTTTATCCTTTATATAATATTTATCTTTCTTTTTATTTGCAAAATATCAAAGATCCCAACTTGTGAATATCTGTGTGCCTGGGTGACTTGCTATTGTTCGTTTTTGACCATACTTGCTTCTGATTAGTTTCTTTCTAAGTCTCTCATTTAATGTGTTTCTACTTCCCAGAGAGCAATAAGACTGTAGCTGAGAGAGCCAGAGAATCTTTGAGTCTTTGGTCCTTGGTCCAAAACAAAGTTACTATTTCTACCTGGTAAAAGAAACAATTACAACACAGACAAGTTAGGACCTAGATCATCTCCTTCTTTGAGAAATGCTTCTCCCTTTATAACAACCTTACTCTTTTTATATAAAGTGTCTTATATTTTTCTTATTCCCATTGCCTTCAAGTCAATTCCAGCTTGTAAAGTAGAGACATACAAAAAGGAGATGAAAATCTCATAGTCACAGAACTCTTGGATAACCATCATAAATACCATGATGAATCCCTCTCTGGATTAATCCCAGATAGACTAAGAAAATAAGTGTAAAATATCAGACATTAAAAGATCTTTAGAAGACTTTTACTCATGATATAGAGAAGAGTTTTTTAAACAAAACACAAAGAACAATTGAAAGGGAAACAGTTAATAACTTGTACTACATTGAAATTAAAATCTTCTGTTCATCAAAGCACACCACAAAGAAAGTAAAAAGACAAGCCACAGTGGAAGACAATGTTTGCAACTCATATAACCATCATGTGACTAGTATTCAGAATACATAAAGAACTCCTATAAATCAACAATAAGAATAAAAAAACAAGGACTTAATGAAAAAGAAAATTCAAACGGCCAAGAAACATAAAAAGATGACTAAACTCAGTAATCAAGGAAATGCAAATTAAATCTACAATGAAATACTATGACACAACCGCTAAATTAAGAATTCTGACAAGACCAAATTTGGTGCGAATATAGAGCAACAGGAACTTTCCTACAGTGATAGATGGCATGTAAACTGATACAACCAGTTTGGAAAAGCTCTCATGACCCAAAACCAAAAAACAAACTTATTGCCATGGAGTCGATTCAAACTCGCAGACTCACAGTGACCCTATAGGATAGAGTCTAACTGCCCTATAGGATTTCCAAGGCTGTAGTCTTTATGGAAGCAGACTGCCACATCTTTCTCCCATGGAGCAGCTGGTGGGTTTAAATCACTCACCTTTCAGTTAGCAGTCGAGTGCTTAACCACTGCATCACCAGGGCTCCTTGACATGACCCAAGGGGTGGCTAAATGGGTTTTAAATTTTTAATTATTTGTTAAACTACACATATGTTTTATGTATCTTTCTGTATGTTTATTTTATTTCACAATTTTTTAAATGTTATAAGATTGTATACTGTTACTTTGATCTAAATAGGAAACAAATTTTTGAAAACAGTTTTTGGCTCGTGGAGCAATGTATTTTAAAGAGGAAATGAGGTGTTTGTTCATACTGAAATATTAATATTATCAAGAACCGTTTGTTTTTTAGTTTGTGAAACTGCTATGGCTTGACAAAAACTTCACAGAGTTGTAACTATTTTGAAATCAAGACCCTCTAGCTCATTGCTGTGAAGAATTTATTGGGAAAAATTTGTTTGACAAAGAAGTTTATATGGATTTCCCTGCTTTCTGGGAGGATTATCCAAAAAATTATACTTTTAAAATTGCTATTGCTGAATTACTGTGTTGGCAAAGAATACTGAATAGACCAGGGACTGCCAGACGAACAAACAAACCTGTTTTGGAAAAAGTACAGCCACAATGCTCATTGGAAGCAAGGATGGCGAGACTTCGTCTCACATACTCTGGACATGTTATCAGGAGGGACCAGTCCCTGGAGAAGGACATCATGCTTGGAGAGTGGAGGATCAGTGAAAAAATCAGTGAAAAATCAGTGAAAAAAATCACTGAGATGGATTGACACGGTGGCTGCAACGATGGGCTCAAGCATAACATGATTGTGAGGATGACACAGGACTGGGCAGTGTTTCTTTCTGTTGTACATAGGGTCGCTGTGAGTCAGAACTGACTCGATGGCACCTAACAACAACAACTTTGCTGTTGGATGGGAGTATGCTGATGGGAAAGGACCAAAATGACCTCAAAAAACTTCCAAAAGCAGAATTTTTAATTTGAATTTGACACTCACTTATAAGAAAATATAGCGTTCCAAAACATTGAACTAATTGTTGGTCAATACTGATTCTTGTCCCAGATTTTCAGTGATGTGCTGTGTGGCCAACCTTGGCTTTCATTTCACTGTCAGATGTATGAGGACTACAGATCTGTCCAGACAGAAATGCCGTGACACTACTCCAAATAAATTTTCCATTAATTGAAGGAATACAATGGATTATTATTCACTACAGCCCACGTGAAATATCTTCAAAAATGCCTTGCTTGTAGAGATTCTCATTTACATGGTTTAGAATTAGATAAGAATATAAATATGCTAAATCTAGGAGGGTCTGATACAGCAGAAGTTGCCCGATATATGTGAAGCCTAATTAAAAAACAACAATGTTTTTCTTGGTAATCTGAACAATATATCTGCTGAAGTGTGGGACTGAATTGTGCAATGTTTTATTCATCAAGATGGTTGGAAAATTGAAGAGTATGAATGATTGTTTCCATTCATGGGAAAGACACATGGAAAGAAATGTGATTTTTTTCAATACTCCCAATACTGTTTAATTGTGGAAGTCTCTTCTTCTCTTTCTAAACTACACTGCTGGATTATTTGTAAAGTGATACACATTTAAACACATCTGAGTCACAGGAAGGAATTTTGGCTTATGGAGTAGGAAGCAGTATTTTCAGTATTTCCAACACATGAAAATTTCTTCTGCATTATGCTTTATTCATATAGACAGAGGAAGCATAAACCTTGTAATAGAATCTTTGATGGAAATTGTGATTGTCTTTGTTAGATTTTTAAACTTTTATATTTATTAATTTTGTCCTGAATGTATACATGAGGTTTTTGGATCAGAGACAGATTGTTATTACTTATATAATAACAATTGTGCTGGCTCCCTTTGCTCCAATTCTTTCTTACCCCTGGGGAGATGCAATAAGCACCAGATGTCACCCTACATTTAATGGGGTCTCACGAGTCATAATCTACTCCACGGCAACGGGTGGTGGTGATGGCAGTAATGTAGGCGGGGAATAGTGAGAAAATGTGGGCGTTTATGTAGAAGAAGGGGGTAGCTGTCCCCCTTGCCTTCTAAAAGAAGGAGGAAAAATCTCTGCTCCTTGAAGACAAGATGGAAAGGATCCTGGGTCCTAACTCTCACCCTTTTGGAGTGTACAGTAAATAAATCTATGCAGGGGCCGGAAAAGTCAAGTGTCTCCAGCTTTACAATCCAGTGATACAAGCCAAATCCCAGACCTCACCCATCCCCCTTGAAATGCAAACACATACCTCTGTAGTTAGGTAAATCTCTCAAATTCTCACTGTGTATACAGTTGTAAATTACCTTCTCCAGCTTGCTTTTAATCCAGGATACCACATTTCTGTAACAATTTCCAGAAACCCTTAGTTGTGTAGAAACACAAAAATGTCTTCCAAAATTCTTCCTTTTGCCTGAGCACATGATCGCCCAGCTAAAGACCGTGTTCTGCAACCCCCCCACACCCATCTCTTCCAGATGGGTGTGGCCATGTGACTGACTTCTTGCCAGTGGAAAATTCCACTCTCTGGATATGGTGTGACATGCAATCAAATGAAACTGTGAACTACCTCGAGTTAGTCTGTACAGTGCGTGGCAGATGTCACGTATTGCTGTGTTTCCCTCAAAAATTTAAAATATCCCTCAGTTCCCTGTGAGTATGTTGTGGCTCTCAGTTTTGGAACCAGAGAGTTAGCCTTTTAACATTGACCGTTAATCTGGCACTGACAGAATTTGTTCCAGTAATACATATGAACAGGCTAAAATACAAAAAAAGTGTTTGGCTCAGCAATGTTCTCATTTTACTCATTCATTTAGTTCCTCCTTTGTGAAATTCCTGGTTGAGAATAGAGGAGGACAAAGTTTGATGCTAAAGTGATCTCTTATTTTCTTCAATGTAAACAAAATGAGGATGTGACCAAAATGTGACAAAACGGGCTTCCCCCCCTACAGACGGTGATAAATTCTTAGTTTTCCTCCATCTAACAATGTCTTATCTCACCTTCATTGCTGAAGGATATTTTTGCTGGGTAAAGAATCCTTCCCCAAGGGCCTCTGCTGTCCAGTACATCCACAGTTCACTAACTGAGGAGCAAGGGAGGAACATTAGGAAAAGAAGAAGTGGGGGTGAGGAAATTTTTGAGAAGAGAAAAGCTATTTGTTTAGGGATGCTTTGTCAACAATTTTTTTTTTTTTTTACTCCACTACTTCTCATGCTTCAGTGGATAATAGGGAGAAAACCACACATTTAGTAACAAGTGGGCTTTAAAGGGGACAATTAAAACTTTGTATTCATTGCAGCACTGTTCACAATTGCCAAAAGATGGAAACAACCTAAGTGCCCATCAATGGATGAATGGATAAACGAAATGTGGTACATACATACAATGAAATACTACGCAACCATAAAGAAAGATAAGTTCCCAAAGTGTCTTGCAACATGGGTGAACCTAGAGGACATCATGCCAAGTGAAATAAGTCAATCACAAAAGGACAAATATGTATCATCTCACTTTTATAAAACGACAAGAACAGCTATACTGTAATTTTCATCTCACTTTTATAAAACGACAAGAACAGCTATACTGTAATTTTACACGAATAATGTGCGCCTTCTACATTCGTTTGTTGACCGCTACCTCCCGCTAGGTATTTTGGTAAGTACTGCTATGCCAATTTTTTTTTACATTTTGCTGTAGAAAAAATTAGCATAGCGCTCTTTCGAAAATAACTCATGAGGGAGGGCGCAGTTGGCAAACAAACATAGAAGGTGCACATTATTTGCATAAAAATACGGTATATACAGAGACCAATGTCCATTGGTGGTTACCAGGGGTGGACGGGGATAAGAGGGGCATTCTATTTGCTAGACAGTAGTCACTTTTTATTTATGGTGATGGAAAAGGTAGCACCGAATGTGGGAGAAGTGTGCACAGCTTAACAAAGGTAACTGATACCACTAGGTTATCAAAATAAACAAACAAAAAGATGTCTTGGTAAATGCTATGTTGTATATAATTTTGCAACAACAACCAAAATACATATATATGTATATGTATGTATGCATATACATGTATATATGTGTATGTGTGCATGTATATGTATATATATAAAGAAACAAATAAGGATCCCAGAAACTGATACTTTTTAGATCTAACCAATCTCCTCATGGGATTAGTTTTCTTGATTTGGGGATTTAGGGTCATAGTCTCATCGGACAACTCAGTCAATTGGGATAATATAGTCCATAAATTTTATATTCTACATCCTAGTCTGATAAGTAATGTCTGGGGTCTTAAAAGCTTTTCTTGAGCAGCCATCTAAGATAAAACTATTGGTCTCTACTCATCTAGAGCAAAAGAGAAAGAAGAAAACCCAAGATTCAGAGAAGGAACCAGTCCACAGGACTAATTGTCTACATGAAACACAGCCTCTGGTTCTAGCCCTGAGACTAGAACTAGATGGTACCTGGCTACCACTACTGACTGCTCTGATCAGGAGCACAATAGATGGGTCCTGACAGAAAGGGAGAAAAATGTGGAACAGAACTTAAAATTCTCAAAAAATCCAGACTTACTAGACTCATGGACACAGAAGGAATCCTTGAGATTATTACCCTGAGATATTTTTTAAGCCTGGACCCAAAACTATTCCCTCAAGTCATCTTGTAGTTAAATAGCAGGTTAGTTCATAAAGTAATGAATATCACTCTTCAGTACTGCATTCTTTTAGAAAATCATGTATATGAGACCAAACGATTAATACTCTAAAGCATAGATGAGAAGGTTGAGGGGATGGGAGACTAGGGTAATGAGTATGGAACAACTAGAGAGGAGACAATGGGAATTTTGATACAATATGAAGAAGGTAACCAATGTCACTGAACAACATGTGTAGAAATTATTGAATGGGAACGTGTTCTGCTGTGTATACTTCCACCAAAAATACAATATTATTTTTTTTTAAAAAAGCCTTATATACTTTCTTTTTCCAGAAATTTCCCCCCAGCTAATGATTAATAAAGAAAAAATAATTTCTTTGGTTCATCCTGATTTTTATTTAAATCTTTACTTAATTCCACCTGATAAATTCTAACTCCTAGTCAAGGTGTTATAGGATCTCTATTAACTACAAAAACCAAGCAGATTGTGAAGGTAGTAAGTTATGAATTTAATGTTGGCACTAATGATCATTAAAGACCAAACTTACATAACTATTGAAGTAATGAATAGTGTGTTAATCGTCCTGTTCTATAGCTCTTTCTTGGTTAATCCAACAGTTCTATCCTAGGTTTGATGATTGATCATGCCTGGAGTTGGATGTATACAGCTTTTTGAAGAATTGCCTTTTCTTTTACTTTTGGTACTTTCTATCTTGGTCTGCTGGCTGACCTCTTTTTTCCCACAAGACCTCTTCTTGCAATATGAGAATTGAACCAGTTATTGCGAGCTTTCTTATTACGACAAACATCCAGCCTTATGTAAAAGTTGTCTCTTTTCTGAAATGTACCCTCCATTTCTTTCATTTTCTGCTTATGAGTTCCTACTTTCTCTACTTCTGATGGTTTCTGTTCTTTCTTGCCCTGTTCATCGTCTGTCAGAGCTCTCTCTTTCTCATGATGGAGTTCGTTGAGAATCCCTACTCTCTGCTGTAAGATTTGGCACTCATTCTCCAATAAAGCTGCAGTCAAATGCAATGAGTAAGTGTCATGTTCCAATTTCCTCACTTGTTCCTCCATCTCATGATTAGCTGACACCTTGTTATTTGGCTGGGTTTGGAAATGGACTCTATTATTTTCAAGAAGTTCTTTTATGTCATGCTGAGATTTCTGATACAATTTTATTAGTCCACTGAGCTCAGTATGTTGTTTACTCCAGTGTTCTGCTTTTTGTAGTAACTGCTCCATGTTGTTCCTAAGTTTGATATTTTCTTCTTCAGCATGAAGTAATCCATATTTTGCTTTTTCTTGGCTTAGCTGAGTTTCATTAAGGGCTCTTTTTTCTTCTGAATGATTTACCAGATCCCTTGCAAAATGTACCTTGTCCTTGCCGTTCTGGTTTTCCAGTATCTTTTCCTGTTTCTTTGCATCCTGGAATTTCTCTGGGCCTAAACTAGCAAGCAGATTTTCAAATAGTGTTTTATTTATTTTGTCAAGTTGTCTGATTTTTTCTTTCAGTTCTGACACATCATCAGAAACATTGGTGTCCTCAAAAGATAGTTTTGCATCTGTGGTTTTTTCGAAACCTGTAATATTTTTAAGGATACCTTCAATTTTGTTTAAGGCATTTTCAAACTTTTGTGCAGTCAATTGTTCAGAAATTTGATTGCTATTCTTCTTTAGGGAAAGGAGAGAACTCCAGAAGAAAAGGGATACTGATCCAATTTCAAACAAGGCAATGATCATCCTGGGGTCCCAAGACTCTTGATGAAGATCGGGAGCAAGCCTAAAGGTTGCAGGGAGAGTAGGTGCTTCCATCTCAGCTGAATTAGCAGGGCTGGCAATCAGGGCAAGAGGAAAGCAGAAAACCTGAAGAGATTCCAGGAAGGAAAGGTGTAGGTCCTCCGTGGAAATGTGTAGAGAATGTGGAACCAAGCAGAAGCTAGAGACCAGAGTGAAGACCTGGAACTGGAGAGATGATATTTAGGTGGAAGATGACATCTCAGACAGCCTGGGGTGAAGGAGGGTGGGAAAGGGGACCAGGAGCTGTGGCTCCATCTCCTCCACAAGGCTTCTGGTGTTTACTCTGTGGCCCTAGCAACCAGGTCTTTATTCTGTCACTGCACCAGTGTAGCCTATCCCTAGCTTCTGTCTTCTTGTGTCACAATGGAAGCCTCTTAAACACCTGCCCAGAGACTCATACTTCAAAATCAACCTTGAGCTATCCCTACCTCCCACCCCAGAAGGACCTCTATGATAGTCCTTCCCCACCTTATTTTTCTAGGTTTCTACTCATCTCATTCTACCTGTATTCAGTGACTCCCCTACCTTGTCCCCACTACCCACATTCCCAACCTTGACCGCGGCACCTGTTTTTCTACCACTAAGTGCATAGCCCGAGCAACCTGGAGACCTTGTTGCTCCCATTCTAAGAGAGATGTTACTGTAAAAGAGTGTTATCCAAACAAAACAGAATTAAAAATTACAGCATTTGTTTGTAATTTTAGGGGGAAATGTCAGGAATAACTCCACTACAGTATACTCTAATGCAATAAGAAAAGACTATCCGAATGATTCTTTAACAACATAATTAAAACACTAGGACTTCTCTTGGCTTTGAATACAGGCATCCTTTAAGACAGGCTGAGTAAACTTACTCCTAAATCATTTACATCAGGTGATATAAAACTTTAATCATTTGTTTTCACGGTAACTTGTTAAAATGACATACGTAATTTCTCTAAAGTGTTAGAAACAGCTAAATAATATAATGGGTTATAGAAAAGTAACTGAAGCATATTAAACCTAGTGTATCTTCGTCCTTAGGAGTCAGGATCTTAAAAACATTCATTTCAATCAAGGAAAACACTCCATGTTGAGACTTTTCCTTGGCCTTGAAAAATCTTGCTAGCAAGCGTTTAACTAACTAGAAGTTTGCTTCCAATCTTAAGGGAAAATTCACACTTTAATAGTTTTTTTTTCCCTACGAGGAAAGAAAGTTATCTGGTTTTTTTCCATAGCCATCAACTGACTATGGCTTTCATTTCCCTGAGCCTCATGCGCATCTTTCAGCCAGCTGGTCCTGGAGCCGTCGTCTCACTGACTATCCACAGGTGCAGCAGTGTCGATTGTTTCTACGTGAAGAAGGAACACCTTTTCTAATTCACCCAATGATGTCATAGGGTCTGGCGACCGCCCTTACGCTTCAATTCCATCTCATAAGATCCCACTTTGGCTTGCATGTCCCCTTTGACTAAAGAATATTTAAGATAGTTTTCGGTTTTGTTTTTTAATTTCCAGGATAAGGAGACTTTTCTGATTTGGTACTAAGGAGCCCTGGTGCCACAAATGATTAAGCATTTGGCTGCTAACCAAAAGGTTGGAGGTTCAAATCCACCCAGCAGCTCTGTGGGAGAAAGACCTGGCAATAAGCTCCTGTAAATATTACAGCCTAGAAAACCCTATGAGGAAGTTCTGCTCTGTCTCATAGGTCACCATGAGTCAGAGATAGCTCAACAGTACCGAACAACAACAAACTAGTTTCTAGCTTTATTGAATTGTAAACCAGAAAATGTCTGTGTTATTTCTATCTTTTGAAACTGATAATTTCTTTTTGGTCTAATAGATTGTCAATTTTCATCTTTGTTCCATGGATACTTGAAAAGAAAATGCATTCTCTATTCTCTTCTTGTGCTTACAGCTCCTTAATGCTTCTGAATATAAATCTAATATTATCCTTCTCTTTGATTTTTATGCAAACTGGTTTGGTAGTAGCTTGGTCAATATATCAAGGGGATTTTTTTCCATTAATCAAAATGGGATTTAAATATTTCCTTTTTCCTTACAAATATAATAAATTTCAAAGAAATGTTAATTTTACTGAAATTTGAGTATACTGTAGATGCTGAAATGTCTATAGGTACTGAGAGACATCCAGGCCGCTCCTCTTTTCTTTATTGACTCATATCCCCAGTGAATAGCCATGGAGGTTAAACACAAAGATTTGGATTGTCTTATAGTTTCTATCTGGAGTCCCTGGGTGATGCAGGTAACATACTCAGCTGCTAACAGAAAAAGGCTGGGTGTTTGAGTTCACCCAGAAGTGGAAAGGTCTGGTGAGCCACTTCCAAAAAATCAGCCACTGAAAATTCTATGGAGCACAGTTCTACTCTGACACACATGGGGTCTCCATGAGTTGGAATCAACGCGAAAGCAACTGCTTATATAATTTCTATCTACTAAGTTTCCCCTAGCTTAATGACTTTTAAAAAGGAAGTGCAAAAAGAAGAGCAAAAAAACTGCTTTTTTTAATTATTAGGGAGTTAACTTTTGTACAGAGCTTCTGTCTCTCTCTCTTTTTTTTTATAAAGTAAAAAGAAAGTTTTATTTGGCACATATTCAAAAGGACAAAAGTGGGAAGTGGACAAGCATGCTGCCAGAGCCATGTCTGCCCGAGTCCAAGGAAGGTTACAGAATCATCAGTATATATCAACATCACAAAATGGGTAGAATCATTGAAAGAGCCACTTGTTCACTGATTGGCTAGAAACTGTCATCTTACATTTTGAATCATCTTTCTTAACCATCGTTGGTATGGGTTTCAGTTACGAAAGTCAGGAGGGTCTTCACTGGTCCAACAAATTCCTATTCACTAAATGTTAATAGAAAAAGACAAAAGGTGAGAAGTCCTTTGGGTTAGGTTTTATTGCCCTTTTGTGAAAACTTCCTTAAGATAATTTCTGAGATTGTCCCATCTGTTATCTTATCTCAGGGCCCAGATGATGTGTCTTTGTGAGCCTGTGAGGGCTCAGCTTCTGCTGGGTCACATCCTGTATGCTTAGGAAGAGGGAATAATAACTCCAGTATTATTTCCTAAATCAGTCCCTCCTTTTGATTGGAGACTGGAGATAACACATCGATGATCAATAACTGGACTTAGTCGAGCTCCTAGATGGCAGCCATTGTAGGCTCTTTAAACTCACGGTGCTGATTTTCCACCGGATACCATCTGGTTCTTCACCAGGTTATTAAGTAAGAGCGATGTTCTCATCAATGGCATTGTCGGAGTGGGCAGACTCAATGTACCTCAACATTTTAGCCTGAGGCCTTCTTTTGCCTTTTAGGTGTGTAAGACAATAGAGGATAAATTTTGTTATGCCTAATACTATCAGGATGTAGACTAAGAATATTACTATCCCTTGCAGTAGTGATCTAGCCCATGTACTTATTCCTGATGGTAACTAACCAAATAGATCCGGTTTTTGTAAGGGTGTGACAATGTGTAATCAAGTACCTTGCTGTCTAATTCTATGTATATCTTGTCTACAGCACAGACTACACTTTCTTGGACTAATAAAAAAAATCTAAGGTTATTTTGTTATCTCATGTCACCTTGCCTTATGAGATCAGAGATCACTGTTGTGCTTCTGTCTCGTCTGTTACTTGTCCCATAGTGACTGACAGATTTTCTTAAAGTATTCTCCAACTCAGATATACCATATGTAGGAATTAAAGCTACCAACCATACCCTGAGTGTTGGACCAGTGAGTTTTCTTCTGACTTTCATATTACAATTTTAACATTACCTTTTCAATATTTGCTAGCATTCTTACTGTGAATACTTAAAAGTAATCCTAAAGTTTCCGAAGTGTATTGTCTATGCATTCCTCAGGAATCTAAACAAGAGATTGCCCACACAAATTCACTATCAGTTGGAAAGGGAAAGGAATCATCTAAATTAGAAACATATATCCATAAGAAGCACACAAAGTTTGTCTAGGAGAAACAGAAAATATAGAAAAATTTACATGTGACTAGTTTTCATTAGAGAACGAATGATTAGCAAGATAACACAGGATGGACCTTTCCTGTAGGAGGTCTTCAGTTAGTCTGTTTAAAACATACAAAGTGTTCTTCCCAAGGGCAAGCTGCCCCCTCCTTGGTTTACCTATTAACAGTCATGAGTCACTTTCTCAGAAGCAGAAATGGAACCAAAGACAAAACGGAGTCTGAGCCATGAGGTCGATCTCTGAGAATCTGGTTTCTTTAAGATACATAATTTTCTGCATCGTAAGAGGGTGACAGTTTGATTATAAAACATTACACAGGTATTTCATATGACATTGTCTTAAAGACTGCTTAAACTAGTTACTAATTTACCCTAAACATAACTGTCTGATCTTTTAAGTTAGTTTCCTAAAACACTGAATTCTTCAAAAAAAAGCTCAATACCCAGAGCAAAATGGTCTTACTAGTTTATCTGGACCATTGTTTGACTCAAAGTGTCATCAGGAACCAGTTTTTTCCTCAAAGCTCAAGGTTCAAGAGGATACCCAAAGGAAAATATCCTGTGTGGGTTGCTTCAACCTCCCTGAAAGCCAGGAGAATTATATACAAATCTCTCAACATTCTTTCCTTTGGATCATGATCTTGTTATAGAATCTTTTATCAGAAATGCTCAAGAAGTGGTAATTGGACATCATCTGGTTTTTAAGATCCCAGGCACCATACAGCAAACTAGGAAATAAAACAGAAACACTAACAATTACATTAAGCCAATTGTCTGAAATAACCAATGAAACCATGACCCTAAGGTCTTTGAACCAAGGAAACAAATCTTAGGTGTTTGTCTCTACATAAGCAGCATCAGTAACTGCTTTTCATGTGCCTGAACAGCAACTACATTCTGCAAAAGCTCAGATAGAGTATCTATATAAATGCAGCAACATTGATCTATTAAGGCACAAACTATTTCTTAAGAGACTAACAGGAAATCTAATACTATTCTATTTTGTAAAATCATAGCTCAAATTTCAGACAGTTCTCTGGTTATGATATCTACAACTTGGCTAATTTTACCAACCGGAACTTCTAAATCACGAGTTACAATATCTAAACCCATTAGTTAGATAATTTAGGAGAAAGGAGAATGATTTCTTATATCCAGAAATTAGGACCTTAAAATATCAGCAATATTAAAAAAAAAACCATAGTTTCCTTTAGTTTACTCTATCTTCCGTAGTTAATTTCTGTTCCATGTGAGTCTGGATCAGCCGCAGTCTGCAAACTCGTCAGCTTCTGCATAGGAGCTCTGGAAATTTTATTCAGTCTAGTCACAGTCTGTTTAGCAAGTTCAGTACAGTCCATCTTTTTGTTGAGATATTTTGGTCAAACTTTTTCAGCAAATCAGCAAAGTAAAAAACTTATCTGTAGATGACAAAACTTAATATGGCCATGATTAATTGATAAACATATTATTCTTAATAGTGAAAGACTTGATAGAAATTAATTATAAGCGTAATATAAAGGCCAAATCAAATCAGTTAAAAAAAACTTTAGATAAAAATATTTCTAAATATAACCATTAACCATATTCAAAGAGCTTCAGGTATAATGCATAAAAATTTTGAGACAAAATACCATATAGTCAGGATATACCAAAAATATACCAAGATTATCAAATCTCTAAATACCTGAATTGTAATAAAAAAAAAAACTTTATAGGTAAACAATGTGAATTCTCTAATCAAACCATTGGCTTTGATAATGCTAGATTTAAAAAGATAAAGTTGCGACCAAGTTAGCAAAAAAGAGATAATAATATAGGTCACTGTGAAACAATACGTAAGTTATTTAACCAAAGATCTTAAAGTAAAACCCTTAGCTTTTTTTTCCTAAAAGCCATGAGGCTTAATATTCAGACTCAGGAATCTTATTCTAATGAGCGACCAAACCTTTGTCTTCCAGGCAGATTACACAAAGAATAAATTAACCCTTTAACTCAGAAATTAAAGAAAATTTTGTTATTTTAACTGCGAGAAACCCAATTCTTTGTTTTATATGCTACTTAACATTAAAACTCCTAAAAATCTCATAAGTTAAACCATTAAACTTCAGTCACACAGATGAAACTTGACCATATCAAATAAATTTCTTTTTCAATAAACCTCTTAAAGGTTGCCTTTGTTGTATATCTCTTACAGTGTATCCCTTTAAATGGCAAAAATGAACACTTATTCGCTGACTTAAATATATGTATCTGTCTATCCTTTTTCTTGTGGCATAAAAAGCCAAAGTATATAAGCTTAAATTATAACAAATATCTATTAACTCAATTTAAAATCAATATGTTACTTAAAATTATCTTAAGCCTATATATCATAAAATGTAACTGTTGTTGAAAGGAAAGTCTATTTAAACATTCTAAGAGTTCATTAAACTTTTACTACTTCTCATATTTTCCCCAATCTAATTTTAGCCCTTAAAGATTTTATCAACTGGCTTTGGAAACCACAAAATCTCTGCTCACTTGACCAATGCATGGATATGGATATAACCTTAAGTGTCTGGCTACTGCTGGAAACATTTTTCCAGGCCACTTCAGGTGTGTCTCATTGTGATTTCTATTTTTTTTTTTACTTCTTAAAGTTCCCCTATAATAGAGAGAACTTGTTTACAGTTCTGTGATTAGGATCTACCCAATTTCTGATAACTATAGCAAAGCAGCAATTTTTCTTATCTTTTGTCTTAGAAGAGTCTCCACCTACCTGGAAAGGGGTCTTTCAAAAGCGTCCCTGGGGCTACAGGACCTTGGAGACTGGGAGGTGGGGAGGCCTAATCGTGCCCCGCCCTCACTCTCTTGACTCATGGAATACATTTACATGTTTAAACTGATGGAGGCATTTTGAAAGAAAAGATAGCTAATTTCTTTCTTTTTTACTCTTCTGGAACTGCTACTTTTACTTTAAGACAAAACTACCCTTTTTCCTTAAATAAAACACATTTCATAGAATATCTAGCTTAAGTTACTTAAAAAGGCTTCACTTTTAAGATTGACATAGTATAAAACATAAAGATCTTAGCGTACTTTTCAAATAGACCAATTTATATCAAAGTTTCTCCAAGTAACTATTAAAAATCTAAATCACAAGACAGACACAAGATGCAGTTTTTTCTGGACAAAGAAAGAACTGAGGTTCTATGACTAGCCTTACAAAATACAGCAATTCTTAGCCATAGCCAGTAATCTAATACAAGACAAACTTAGACACAATGCTCTAGACCAGAAGCAAGCTCTTAGAACAAAAGGAGACAGAAGGACCACATAAACTCACCAGATAATACCACACAAAACAAGGATATGGGGGGATCCTAGTTTCTAAAAGTGTATATAGCAACTTTGGTAACGTCGACTCAATTCAATGGAAAAGACAGGTACAGAACTACCACTTCTCCCTTAAATATCAAAACACAGGTCAGGAGCTGCCACCTCTCCTTGAGAATTTGCCGTAACAGAGCACTGTTCTCCAGGTTTTCTCTAAGCCCCAAAAAGGTCCGAATTTTGCAGTTTATAGTGACTCACAAGTCTTTGAAAATAGAATTACCTCTTCAAACGCCCGAATCCAGGCCTAAACTGTAGTTCACTTAAAGAGTTACTAAACGTCTCTCTTAAGCAAACGATGAAGCAAAAATCTAAGAAAGATTCTCCTTAATCAATTAACCGGTTTTTCAAACAAATACGCCAAACAAAACTTAACAAAACGTGAGAAAGAGAACAACAAAGAATAAGCAAAAGTTCGTTTTCTTATAGCACTCACCCCATCAATGTCGAAGGGACATGGAGTGGGAACACGTGGGTCCAGAAGATAGGACCTTTCTTTGCAGGCTTCTGCTCCACAGTCCAGGTCTCTTCGAAGTTGACAGCGCCATTAACTGTTGTAGGGGAAAAACATCACAAAGTTTAGTAAAGTAAAAAGAAAGTTTTATTTGGCATATATTCAAAAGGACAAAAGTGGGAAGCAGACAAGCATGCTGCCAGAGCCATGTCTGCCCAAGTCCAGAGAATATCACAGAATAGGCAAGAAAGGGAAAACGAACAAGCACGCTGCCACAGCCATGTCTGCCCGAGTCCCTATGTCTCTTTTTAAAACCAGTTTTCCTTGTCGAAAATATAAAATCTTATGCTCTCCCCTTTAATGGCTTTGAATTTCAAAATAAATATGAAAATATTGAACGTGTCACTCAAGATTCTTTTGGGGTCAAGTGACAGAGGCGAAAAACTGGCTAACACCAAATAAAGCTGAGACAGGAGTAGGGAGGGAAGTCATTGGCTCATGTAACTTAGAAGTCTAGGAGTAGCTAGTTTCAGGCAGAGCTGGATTCAGGCTCCCAAGTTACATAATTAGGACTTGGCCTCACCATCTCTGAGACTGTTTCCGTGTGTGTGTGTCATTCTAGAATTCTCTCTCCATATGGTGGTCACAGGTAGCTCCAGGCTAATATCCTACAAAGTTAACAACCCCAGAGGAAAGAAAATTTCTCTTTCCTTATAGTTCCAGTCGGAAGTGCCAAGAAAGGTACTGATTGGCTTCACTTGAGTCACATGTTGTTTGGGGGTGGATCAGCCATAACCCATCATGGACTGAGTCAGGGAGAGAACGGTTGCACAAAGGCATACTGGGGTGCTTTTACAAAAAATGGAGTAATGAATGTCTGTTTGGCAAAGACAACAAAAATTACAAAAACTACCCCATTGTGCCTAAAACAGAATAATAGCACAAAGCGCTGCTTTCTATCCAAATTAAAGATACTCTCTCCCTCTATACAAAAGCTTGGAGATTCCACTCTTTTCCTATGGAGAGTTCTGCAACTGACCACTACCTTGGATAATCACTTGTACAGAAACTCAAAGGTAAAAAAGAAAAAACCAAAAATCATTGTTTTATGCTTGAGTAGTTTTTTAACTTTTTATTCTGAAATAATTTTAATTTAGGGGAAGTTGCAAAAATAGTACAGAGAGTTCCTGTATACTCTTCACCCAACTTTTCCTTCTGGTAATGTCTTGTATAACCAGAGTACAATGATCAAAACTAAGGTGATGTGTCCTTCTCAGTGCATCATATCAAAGGATATGTGATGTTAACATGTTTTCTTTCTGGTGATGTTAACCTTGATCACTTCGTTAAGATGCTATCTGCTGGATTTATCCACTGTAAAGTTACTATCTTCCCTTTTATAATCAGTAAACATCTTAGGACATATCCTGTTCCTCCTCAAACTTTTGCCTACTGATTTTAGCATCTATCAGTACATCTTGTCTGCACAATTGTTACAGTGGTGTTCTAATGGTGATTTTCTATTTCTCTCATTCCTTTTACATTTATTAATTGGAATTATTCTGCAAAGAAGAGCTGTCTTTTCTCCCATGTTTATTCTACTTATTTGGAGCCCTGGTGGTGCAGTGGTTAAGTTTTCGGTGCTAACCAAAAGGACAGCAGTTGGAATCCACCAGCCGCTCCTTGGAAACCCTATGGGACAATTCTACTCTGTCCTATAGGGTCACTATGAGTCAGAATCGACTCGGTGGCAAAAAGTTTACTATTTATTTATATCAATTGTTGTTGTTGCATACCATCAAGTTAACTCCAACTCATAGCAACCCTATAAGACAGAGAGTAGGACTGCTCCACAGTTTCGAAGGCTGAAGTCTTCAGGGAAGCAGACTGCCACATCTTTCTCCCCCAGAGCAGCCCGTATCACACCCAGCTGGATCAGCAGTAGGAGTGGCTCTGAAAAGCCCAGGCTGGATTCTGAAAAAAGAGGTGGAAAAAGCCCGGTTGATCAGATCTAGTTTTTATTAGGGAACTTCTTACAGACACGGGTTGTCGGCGCCAAGATTCTCTTGACGACAGCAATGCACTGAGTCACCCAGATACAGTTTCGCACCTCAGTGCATGGTGGGGGGTTGTATACTTAGTGCTTGCGTGCAAAGATACATGCAAGGGACCTAGGAAAAAACATGTCTGATCTATGATGGATGGGATTGTTTTTGTCCTAGGTGATGGGTTCCAACTGATGTGACCATGAAATCAGGTGTTTGGTGTGTTTTTTCTTGGCCCAGGCTAGTGCTCAATAAGGTACCCTGCTTCTCTCCCAGAGTCCTTTGGGGCAGCTTCCATTTTGTATTGTTCAATACCCTCCCAGCTGGTGGCCTCAAACCACTGACCTGTGGGATGGCAGCCCAGTGCTTAACGTGGCAACACCAGGACTCCTATTACATAGGACTCAGGTATTTATTTTATCCTTTGGTTTTATAATTCAATACTATCATTTGTTTTTGTTACTAAGTTTGTATGAATAATTTTAATAATTGAAATTGTTTGGTATAACAAATTATATTTTTCTTTTGTGCAACTGTTTAATAGCTTTTTCTTTTAACCCGAAAATAATAGCCAGTATATTGATGACTAGTTAATGGTTAGAGTCATTATATTAACAAGGGATTCTATGTAAAGTGTGATTTTAACCCTTATAACTTGTACGATTGCATTTAGATGTAGTACGTAGCCAGTTTAGAGGGCAAATTATCTGAAAGTGCGAAATTTTTATTCAAACAAGCAAAATATAAATGTAGCTGGAAACGTCTATTAACCCTTTTTCCCCAGCATGTCTTCTTCTCTTTCACCATGGGGTGGTGCTGTGGGCTTTTAAAAATTACTATGCAAACGTTACAGTGTTATTTTGTTTCTGGCATATCTGAACTCTAGAATAGGTGGAACTTTACAGATACTCTCATCAGTAGTCTTTTTTTTTTTTTTTTTTTTCAGAGTTGAGGAGTGAAGTTTGCTAAATGCTTTGTTCAAAGCAGGGCGTGGAACCAGTTTCCTGGTTCAGTCATGGCCAGGAAGTACAACTGGAACAGACCCAAAGTTTTAAAAATTTGAGTGAACCAGAACAATAACCGGAATGGGAAAAATTATGGGTAGAAGCCCTGCTAGAAACCTAATCTTCCTCTTAGAAAACAAGGGCAGTGTACATGTTGTATATGCGCTTGGGATTTTGAGCAGAGTCGGAACATCAGTGCCCCACTCAAAGATGGCGGCCAACCGCACCACTTTGAATGTGTGTCACTCCCCACAGCCTAGCCGATAATCCAATCTCATGCATCGTTCTCCTGAAAGGGTCACTGCATCTCTTCTGAGTCTCCCATTCTAGGGCTTTGACCGGTAATTTTTCCCGTTCTGGTTATCAGTCTAGATCACCCAAATTGTAAGAATTTGAGTCTGTTCTAGTTTCACTTTGTCAGCCTTAACTGAACCAGTTCAAACTGGTTAAAAGCCCTACTCCAAAGTTACAGCTAGCTAGGAGGAGAGCTGGGATGAGAGCTCAAGCCTCCTGCCTTGGAGACCAATGTTCATTTCACCATGCAATTCTGCCAACAGCACTTCCTTTTGAAAGGTTTAAGAGTTTATTTTAAAGACAGGTCACATCAGGCTGCTAATAAGGATAAGACATAAGAACTCAAGTCTTTTAACTCAAAGTCCAGGACATTTTCTACAACTTGGTGTTTATGGAGAATGCAGTAAAAATTCACTTAAGTAGTCTGGACTGATAGAATTGATGAAATACCCTTAAAGACAGGATGTTGTCTAGGTCTAAAATTCTGTGAATTTAGGAAATGCACTATTTTTAGGAACAGTCAAGAACTGGACTGTTTATTTTGCTTAATTAATATTCTTAGGGATACTGTTGTTTTTTATTTATTTTTTTAGGGATACTCTTTTAATACAGTGATAAGAATTAATTATAAAGGGTTTTTTCCCCCAAAATAGATGTGTTTTTTTCCCAATAATCCTAGTGGTGTAGTGGTTAAGTGCTACAGCTGCTAACCAAAAGGTCAGCAGTTTGAGACCATCCAAGAAGCTCAATGAACCCCATATAGGATAGACCCCAAAAGAAAATCACCAAGGCATATCATAATCACACTCGCTAAAACCAAAGACAAACAAAGAATCCTGGGAGCAGCTCAGGAAAAACAAAATGTCACATACAGAGGAGAAACAATAAGACTAAGCTTGGATTATTCAGCAGAAACCATGCAGGCAAGAAGGCAATGGGATGACATAAATAAAACCTTGAAAGAAAAAAATTGCCAGCCAAGAATAATATATCCTGCAAAACTCTCGTTCAAATAAGATGGTGAAATTAGGTCGTTTCCAGATAAACGGAACTTAAGGGACTACGTAAAAACCAAACCAAACTTTTGAGACTTATTAAAGGAAATCCTTTGATCTGAGAACAAACAATATCAGACCACAGGCTGAATATAGGATACAGGATTGTACTAGCCAGATACCAACCTAGGAAATAAACTCCTAAGGACTATGCAAAACCAAAAGAATTACAAAAGGGAACCAGAGAAGTTAATCTGTAAATGACAACGGCGTGAGAACAATAAAAGAGGGATAAACAGTGTAGATATAGAACCTTCTAATGGAGAGGAAGTCACACGATACCAAATAATAATAGACTGGTTCAAATCTGGGAAGATAAGGGTCAATTTCACGGTAACCACAAAGAAAGTTAACAAACCTATTCATCAAAATAAAGAAGAAAAACATAAAGTCTCAGTAAAAACAAAACCTACAAAAAGAAAAGAAATGAAAAAAAATCCACAAACAAAAGGAACTCAGCACAGGAGAATAAGAGGAACAAAACTGGAGAACATTCTGCTGAGTGAAATAAGTCCATCACAAAAGGACAAACATTGTATGAGACCTCTACTGTATAACTCATGTAAAAGTTTACACAAAAAAAGAAACAATCTTTGTTGGTTATAAAGGATGGGAGGAGTTGGGGGGGTAACTAAATAGATAAGTGGTAACTTTGGTGAAGGGTAAGACAATACACATTACTGGGGAAGCCAGCACAACTTGTACAAGGAAAGGTCATGGAAGCTCCATAGACACTTCCAAACTCCCTGTGGGACAGAACTGCTGGGCAGAGGGCTGTGGGGACCATGGTCTTTGGGAACATCTAGCTCAATTGGCGTAACACAGTTTATAAAGACAATGTTCTACATTCTACCTTGGTGAGTAGTGTCTGGGGTCTTAAAAGCCTGTGAGCAGCCATCTAAGATACTCCACTGGTCTCACCCCTTCGGGAGCAAGGGAGAATGAAGAGAACAGGATACAAGGAAAAGATTAGTCCAGAGTACTAATGGACCACAGCTACCAAGGCCTCCACCAGACTGAGTCCAGTACAACTAGATGGTGGCTGGCTACCACCACTGACTGCTCTGACTGGGATCACAGTAGAGTGTCCTGGACAGAGCTGGAAAAGGATGTAGAACAGAATTCTAACTCACAAAAAAAGACCAGATTTACTGGTCTGACAGACTGGAGAAGCCCCGAGAGTATGGCCCCCGGACACCCTTTTAGCTCAGTGGTGAAGCCCCTCCCGGAAATCACCGTTCAGCTGGGGATTGGGCAGCCTCATAAAACAAAATGGGACTAATGAGGCACAGCAGTCCAGGGACAAGGACTAGAAGGAGGGAGGGGACAGGAAATCTGGTGATAGGGAACCCAAGGTTGAGAAGGGACAGTGTTGACATGTCATGGGGTTGTTAACCATTGTCATAGGGCAATATGTGTACTAACTGTTTAATGAGAAACTATTTGTTCTGCAAACCTTCATCTAAGGTACAAAAAAAAGGAATTATCTATGTGAGATCACATTGACAACAGCAACTCAAAAGGTTTGATGGGAAGCCTAGGGGACAGTGAGTTGAAGATAATGGTGATAGAATAATTTGGAAAAGGATAGTGAGAATAGCAGCACAACTGGAAGAATGTAATCGATATCACTGAATTGTACATGTAGAAACTTTCAAAATGGTGTAACTTTGGCTTTGTATATTTTCACCAAAAAAAGGTCCTCAAGGTCGAGAAGGGAGAGTGTTGACATGTCATGGGGTTGTTAACCAATGTCATAAAACAATATGTGTACTGACTGTTTAATGAGAAACTATTTGTTCTGTAAACCTTCATCTAAAATACAATAAAAAAATTAAAAAAAAAAAAAAAAAGGTCAGCAGTTCGAATCCACCAGGCACTTGGAAGCTCTATGGGGCAGTTCTACTCTGTCCTATAGGGTCACTGGGAATTGGAATCGAGTTGACAAAAATGGGTTTGGTTTGATTTATATGTATAAAGGTTGGAGTCTTTTTGTTGCTGTGACTGAAAATAACTTTCTATGTATTTGTTATCGATTACTGTGTAACAGGTCACTCCAAAACATAGTAGATTTAAACAACAGCAATTATTTTTTTTAATCACAAATCTATGATTTGAGCAAGGCTCAGTAGGAACATCTCATTTCTACTCCATGTAGCATCAGCTAAGGCATCTTGAGTGGGTCACTCGCATGGCTGGCAAGTAGGTGCTGACTGTCAGCTAGTAGTTCAGCCAAGCTATGGACTGAATGTCTTAATTTTTCTCCATGTGGGACTCTACATGAGCTGCATGTGGGACTGTACATGAGCTGCTTGGGCTTCCTCACAGTATGGTGCCTGGGGTCTAAGAGCAAGTGATCCAACAGAATTAGGCAGAAGCTGTATTGCCATTTATAATCTAGTTTCAGAAGTTATACAATGTTACTTATGCCGTAGTTCCAAGTCCAAACAGATTCAAGTTGGTACTAATTCAAACTAGATTATTTTAAATTAAACTGTTAATTATAATTCCCAGGGCAAATAGTAGAAAAATATATCAAAAAGAGACAACAAGGGAATTTAAATAGTATACTAGAAGATTTTTATTTAACATAAAAGAAGGCAATAATGGAGGATACAGAGGAACAAAAGAGACATACAGAAAACTAAGAGCAAAATGGCAGATGTAAATTCTACCTTATCACTAATTACATTAAATGTAAATAGATAAACCCATCTGTCAGTTTGTCATAGTGTGGTGGCTTGAATGTTGCTGTGATGCTGGAAACTGTATCACCAGTATTTCAAATACCAGCAAGGTCACCCATGGTGTACAGGTTTCAGCGGAGCTTCCAGCTTAAGACAGACTAGGAAGAAAGGCCTGGCAATATACTCCTGAAAATTAGCCAGTAAAAATCTTATAGATCACAACAAAACATTTTCCAACTCACTTGTTTTGGATGCATCATCAGGAGGGATCAATCACTGGAGGAGGACATCTTGTTTGGTGAAGTAGAGGGCCAGCAAGGGCAAGGGAGACCCTCAGTGAGATGGACTGGCATTAATAGCTGCAATGATGGACTCAGGTATGCTGGTGACGTGAGGATGATGCAGGACTGGGCACTGTTTCATTCCACTGTACATAAGGTCACCATGAGTAGAAGTCAACTTGATAGCAGCTGTCTGCCTGTCTTTCTACCTACCTACCTTCCTACCTACCTACCTATCCACCATCTATCTAAAGAGATGTGACAACTAAATGCAATGTGTGATCCTGGACTGGATCCTTAACTGGATAAAATTAAATATAAAATACATTATTGGCATAATTAAAATTTAAATACAGTTTGTAGATTGGAACCCAGGCATCGGTACTTTTTAAAACTCCCCAGTAGATTTCAATATGCAGTCACGCTCGCAAACCAGTAGAGTCACGCCCCTGGTTTTCATTTAATCTCCTGCATAAAGTGTCTCAGGAGTTTTGAGAGCCTCTGAAGACAGATTATAAAGATGGCATGCTATAAACCGGACATTGACATGCTTTTATGGTAATAAGAGCAATGGTTATGTAACTACATTAAAAGAATTGTAGAAGGACTTGAGTGATATAAATAATTAATCTTTCTTTATTATGAGGCTCTTTAATCATCAATTCTGCCTTGTTCCTTAACTCCTGCAGACGAGCTTCAATCTCTAAAACAAAAATAGCCAACTATGAGACCAATGCAAGAATAAGGTGAAGAAGGTTTCAGTTCTCTTGCCTATTAGGGCTAGCATCCCCTCCAACCTCTCTTCCTTCTCTCCTCTGAGCCCAGAATGCTAGGCCTTTTCATCTTCTCCAAGATCAGACCTATTTAGTGTCTACATCTCACTATCTAAACATGCTCGAATCTCTTTCCATTTCCGGGAAAATTACTGAACACAATTTCCATTTCCTCGCTCCTACTCACGCTTCGAACTACTAGAATCTGCCTCCTTGTCCCCACCACGTCATAAAGTTCTGCAACAACCTTCTTGCTGATAAATCCAAATGGCAACTTTCCATCTTTACTTACTGGTGTCTTCAGCAGTATTTTATACTTTTGCCATTCCAGACATCCAGACCAAAACAAGCTTTGAGGTCAGATGGTGTGAGTTCAAATCCCAGCTTGACCACTTACTAGCCCCACAACATCGACCAGTTACCTAATCTCGCAGAGCCTCAGTTTCCTCAAATGTTACGTTGATTCTATAACTGTGTATACCACATTAAACAGGATGTCATAAGGACTGAGAACAGTGCCTGGCACTCAGTAAGTACTTAGTGAATTGTGATTTTGTTTTTCCTTTTATTTTCTCTTGTTTTCCATGGCACCCTCTCCCCTGATTTTCTGCTTTACTCTTTGTCACTCCCTCCCAGGTTCTTTTAAAAATTCTTCTCCATTAACATTAAATGCTGAGGTTCCTCAGGGCTCCGTCCTGGGCCTTCCTTTCTTCTCAGCCTGCCCTTTTCCCAAGAGGTTTCATTACCCCCACAGGAAAATGGTGTCCTCATTTTATTTATTTATTTAATAACAGCTCAGTCAGAGGGGAGAGATCATCAGTACCTTCTCAGTTCTTTCTGGGAACACCCACGGCCTTGCACACGTGCGTGCACTTCTAGGTTCCCAGGAATATGTCTGAGCTTTTCAAAGCTCCCTACGAATAACTCATTGTCCAGTTTTTTCTTTTAATTTTTTCAATTTTTTTTTTGCAGACTCTCATTATCCATAACTGGTATTGCCACCTCAGGCAAGTGCAGCAGTTGCTGCTGATCCTTTTTGTCAAATGCCTTGAGGGTAGGGATGTTCTCACATTGTGAGCTCCTAGGTCAATAAAAACAAGCTCTGAGAATGGAGCTTCCTAGGAAGTTGCCACATTGGTCAAATAGTGACCAATTATTTGGGGCAGAGCTTTTTGGGGAGCTCCAAGCTCATTCTACCAGTTGTTGTCAAGTCAATTCTGACTCACAGTGACCTTATAGGACAGAGTAGAACTGCCCCATAGGGTTTCCAAGGCTGTAATCCTTATGGAAGCAGACTGCCACAGGTCTCTCTTGCGGAGCAGATGATGGGTTCAAACTGCCTTCCTTTCAGTTAGCAGCCAAGCACTTAAACACTGCACCACCAAAGCTCCTTCTATTCTCTTCCGGGACTACTAAATTTCTGGGTTTCACAGCTATTGTAGTTGCAAGTTGTTGTGTGCTGTCGAGTCAATTCCGGCGCATAGTGACCCTATATGCAGAGTAGAACTGCCCCGTAGGGTTTCCTAGGCTATAACCTAGGAATAGGGCCTGGTGGCACAATGGTTAAGAGCTCAGCTGCTAACCAAAAGGTCGGCAGTTCAAATCCACCAGCTGCTAGTTAGAAAACCCTATGGGGCAGTTCTACTCTGTCCTATAGGGTGGCTATGAGTCAAAATCAACTCAAAGGCAATGGATTCTTTGGTTTGTTTGTTTGGAATCTTTATGGGAGCAGATCACCAGGTCTCTTCTCCCTTGGGTGGCTGGTGGGTTCAACTGTCGCCCTTTCCGTTAGCAACATCGCGCTTAACCATTGCACGACCAAGGCTCTTTGTGTAGTTACAAAGCTATTGTTTTTTTCAAGGCTACTACAGAGCTCGAAGCAAGGGTGATGGGAATAGGGTAAGTTAAAATACCACAAAGCTCACTGCAAAGATTCAACCATTTTTCTAAAATAATAGTGCTTGGATTCTTGCAAGCTTTTTTGCTTAATTTCCAGAGGCCTGAAAAAGTTGATTTTGACAATTTTTTGCCGGTATCCTCATTGCTTTTGTGGAGGAGTGGATTTTCAGAAGTCATTCCCCCATTCCAAAAGTGCTTCTGATGCCCTTATTTTTAATTCGGACTCAAACTCTGCTTCTGAGCTACAGATCCACATATTCAATTGCCTACTTAATACTTCATGGATACCTTAGTCAAAAGGCACTCACCATCTTTCCCCTAACTCACTATCTTTCCCCTAACTCCCGAACTTCCTGTCCTTCGTTCCTTGTCTCCTTGAATGATACCTATAGAATTTCATAAACCAGAAATCTGAGAATCACCTTTGACTGCTACTTCTCTCTCCCACCCTCCCTCTGTGGATCCACTCAAACACCAGATTCCAACCATGTACTTCCTAAACCTCTCAAGCCCATCTCTTTCTGCTTATTTCCACGCTCATTGCCAGGGTCCAGGACATCAT
This sequence comes from Dugong dugon, assembly GCA_030035585.1. Taxonomy (NCBI): domain Eukaryota; kingdom Metazoa; phylum Chordata; class Mammalia; order Sirenia; family Dugongidae; genus Dugong; species Dugong dugon. The sequence goes on along the minus strand of CM057460.1, from coordinate 85,019,966 downwards.
CATTTTTCCCTTTAATCCCTGCCTTCTAATGGGGTTTCCTCCCCCTCTATAACCTCCTTTACACTGAAGCCATAGGGATCATTTTAAAATGCAGAGTAAGCGAAGTCCACACTTGGGATTCAAGCTGATATGGTATCCTATGCCAACCTTGCTATTTACTAACTCTGGGGCTTTGGGAAAATTAGTTATCCACTCTATGACTCAGTTTCCTCATCTATAGAAATAAAATAACGCTAGTTCTTAGCTTATACAATCTTTATGAGGATCAAATGAGAAAATCCTAGTAAAATTTTATTACATTGCCTGACATCTAGTAAGGACTCAACAACCGATAGTAATATTAGACTAAAGTTCCAACTCTTTAACATAATTTATAAGGTACACCAATTTCTCTCTGGGGTTTACTCTTCCTACTTCATCTCTCATGACTCCCCTGCCTACTGGTATCTTGAAGCCGTTGGGAATTGTATTTCCTCATACACATGAAAACTTAGGAAGTTCTCTCTCAGTTCTCAGCTCTCAGCCTTCACACATGCAGTTTTCTCTGCCTGAAACCTCTACTGTTTCTTCAATACACCAAACATGCTTCTGCCTCAGGGACTTTGTACTGGCTGTTCCCTGTGCTTGGGAGGATTTTCCCTAGCTCTTCACAAGGCTCACTCCCCTTATCTCCTTAATGCAGCCTTCTCTGATTACCATATGTAAAGTAGCACCCCCATGATGACCCCATTGCTCTGCTTAATTTTCCTTATAACCCTTATCCCTGACTGACAATATATTAATTATTGGTTTCTTTATTGCTTGTTTCCCCTGTTAGAATGTAAGCTCTACAAAGGCAAAGATCTTGTTTTATTTCCAAAATTTATAAAATGCCCGACTCATGAAAGATACTTGATAAATTTTGTGGAATGAATGAATGTGAGAAGTTGGTGAGTTTCCCTGGTAAGATTTACTAATGAAACCATGCCAAGAAGCAGATAAGAAATAGTGTTTTAGATACATGAAATGACCTCCTAGGACCAGAAATAGGACCATCTATAGACGCAGGTTCACTTCAGCATATCCATTCCATTAAGATAAGAGTAAGATACTCCAGGTGGGTACAATATCAGTAACAATAGAGGCTTTCACCAGTTTCAAAGGGTGAGCCAAAAGACCTATCTTGAATTGGTGAATCTCTCTGAAAGGTTTTAATGTTGTGGTCTTCCTGGAGTTAGTTGGACATTCCCTGGTTTCTGAAGAACAGCTGCCTTTTGATACACACGTATTAATCTGTCTCAGGCCAGCAGCTTGCATCTTCTTACCAGTTAGATCTCATTCTCAGTATGTGCCATCAGCCAGCTATCATGACCTTTTTGATCAGGAAGAGGAAATCTGGGTTTCATAAGATCTTTGTTTTCTATACTTCACCCTTCACTTCCGAAATTCTATTCTTGTAGAATTTTGCCTACTCTGTATCTGGTATTTCTGCTCTTTCTCTTCCTGTAGTAGCTTCTTTGAAGAATGCTGTTTTTCTGCTGAAGAGTTTATTAAGGACATCAGCTTTCTGATGTAGAGTTTTGCATTCATTTTCTGGTGGGGCTTTGGCTTAATGCAGTGAGCAAGATTCATGTGCCAACTTCTCTGATTTCCAGCTATTGCCTAGCTATCAATTCAGCACTCTGCTTAGATTGGAAATGAGTTTTATCTTTTTAAACCATTGTTAACAGAGGTTCCGTTTGTGACGTATCCATCACCTGTTTTTTAATTTTTCAGTCTGGTCACCTGCCAGCTGTTTCAGCTGCACAATGCCATTACTCCAAATTTGATTTTCATTTTCTTTGGAGCAAGTGCTCTTGGTATGTTTTTTAGAGATGTCTCACAATGTTTGATTAGATAACTGTGCTTACTCAAGCTTTCTGATTCCTGTTTTAAATGTTCCAGGCTCTTCTTAAATCTAGTGTATTCTTTTTTCCCTTTGGGAATTCAGGTTTTGTCTTTCTACTTAGATTAACTTCTTTAAAAGCTCTTTTCACCTCTGAAAGTTTTGCAAAAGATCTTGTGAAAACTGGTAATGTTTCCACTGAGTTCTTGTTTTCCATTATTTTGTCTTGTTTCTTTACTTTTCTGTTCTTCCTTGGGGCCTAAAATAACAAGTAGATTTATCAGTGGCATTTGATTTGTTCCTTCAAGCCCTTTGATTGCGTCTTTAAGCCCACTTCCTCAAAGAGATTCTTATTATTCTTATTTGTATCTTGGGTTCTTCAAATAGATTTGTTTGAGGTGGAGCCAATATGATGCCCTAGACAGCCACACCATACCATCCCTTTGCAGCAAAAGCCTGAAAAACTAAGTAAAACAGATATAAACGTCAATCCTGGAATTCTAAGCATCAAATAAAGGGATAAAGAACTAGATAAAACATCGAATGGAAGAAGAAACTGATGGAAAACATTTGTTTTTCCTTTTTTTCCCTTTCTTCCCTTTCTTTCTCCCTCCCACCTAGCCCCATACACCACCTCCCTCCTCTTCCTGCCGAACCTCTGCTGTGCCACCATGGCTAGAGAGTCACCAGCCTACCACCACCAAAAGTCCACCCCATCCCGACCCGACTGTTCCTGCTGTGCCATTTTTTTCTTCCTCTTCTGTCTTTTCTTTCTCCCTCCCACCTAGCCCCATATGTCACCTCCCCTCCCTTCCCACTGGCCCCTGGGTCGACCCCACCTCCACTCCCCAGCCCCCACTATGCCACTTTTATTATTATTATCTTTCTCATTCTTCATTTCCTTTCTCCCTCCCACCTAGCCCCATATGCCACCTCTCACTCCATCCCTCTGGCCCCTGCTGCACTTCCATGGCTGGAGAGCCACCAATGCACCAGCCCGCTGCTGCCCCAGGTCTGCACCATCCCCACCCACCAGCCCCACAATGCCACCATTTTCTTTTCTTTTTTCTTTTTCTTCTGTCTCCCTCCCATTTAACCCAATATGACACCTCCTCTCCCTTCCTACTAGCCCCTGGGTCTGCCCCATCCCCACTCATCAGTCCCCACAATGCTGTCATTTTTTTCTTTTCTCTTTCTCCCTCCCACCTAGTCTTGTAGGCCACTTTACCCCTTCCCACCTGCACCCATGGCACCACCACAGATAGAGCGCCACCAGCACAGGGGCCCACTGCTGCCCCAGGTCGACTGCATACCCACCTGCTGATCCCCAAAGCTCAGCCATTAATTTTTTTTACTTTTAATGTTTCATTTATTTCTTTTTCTTTCTTTCTTTTCTTTCTCCCTCCCACCTAGCCCCATATACCATCTCCCTCCCCTTCCCACCAGCCCCCATCGCACTGCTGTGGCCAGAGTGTCCCCAGCACTCAGGCCCACCACTGCACTGGGCCCACACCACTCCTTCCCTCCTGCCACTGAAATTTTGTTGTTTATCTTTTGGATTTCTAGTTGCTGTTTTTGTATGATTTCTAATTATTTATTTTGACATTTTGTTCTTGTATTATTTTCCTGAATTTTTCTGTTGCTTTGTCTGTGTTTTCTTTTGTCTGTGTTTAGCGCTCGACCAGCTGCTAAATGATGGGAAGTGAACCCATACCACTCCCTGTTCAACACCCATGTCCATCTGGTGAGGGGCTGTGAATGCTCCCACACCACTAGACCAACATCAGGAGGCAGACAGCACCCGCCCAGTCCACCCTCAGCCACTTCACTAAACCAGTGTAAGCAAAATGGGTTCACCCTGTCTGCTGCTGCCCTGCCCTCCTGGACAAGGTGGCGAGAACTATCATGCCCACAGGCAAGCAAGCAGAAAAGCATGCCTGGCCCACCTGCCCTGATATCAAAAGAAAACAAAAAATCAGGATGAAAAATGAACATGCAATCAATAGGTAAAGAGAATAATACCTTATTGTATCAGAGGCAGAAGACAATATGAAAACATAAGAAAGCAGGACAAGGCTCCAGAAAGTGACCAAAATAAAGAATGAGATAACCTTCTGGTAGAAGGAAAGGCAGTGGAACTGCCTGATATGGAATTCAAAAGACAAATACTTAGGGTTTTCCAAGAGATTGGAAAGAGATCAAGGAAAACACAGACAAAACCAAGGAAAAAAAATAGACAAAATCATGGAAAACACAGGCAAAACCAATGAAAACATAGCCAAAATCAAGGAAAACACAGATGAAGCAGTAGAAAAATTCAGGAAAATACTATGAGAACAAAATGTCAAAATAAATAAACAGTTAGAAATCATACAAAAACAGCAACTAGAAATCCAAAAGATAAACAACAAAATTTCAGAAATGAACAACTGAATAGAAGGTTTTAGGAGCAAATTTGGAACAATGGAAGACAGAATCAGTGAGATTGAAGACAAATCCATGGATGCCACTTTGTTTGAGGAAAAATTAGAGAAAAGAATGAAAAAAAACTGAGAATTATGTGGGACGTAATCAAAAGCAAAAAATTGCGCATGATTGGAGTTCCAGAACAGGGGGAAAAAATGGAAAACACAGAGAGGATTGTTGAAGATTTGTGGCAGAAAACTTCCCAAATATCATGAAAGACAAAAAGCTGACTATCCAAGAAGCTCAACAAACCCCATATAGGATAGACTCCAAAAGAAAGTCACCATGACTTATATAACTACACTTGCCAAAATCAAAGACAAAGAAAGAATCCTGAGAGCAGCTTGTGAAAAATGAAAAGTCACATACAAAGGGGAAACAGTAAGACTAAACTCTGATTACTCAGCAGAAACTATTCAGGCAAGAAGACAATGGGATGACTAATATAAAACCTTGAATGAAAAAAATGTCAACCAATAATAATATATCCTGCAAAAGTCTCTCTCAAATACAATGGCAAAATTAGGGCATATCCAGATAAACAGAAATTAAGGGCATTTGTAAAACCCAAACGAAACTTACAGGAATATTAAAGGAAGTGCTTTGGTTAGATAACCAACAACGTCAGAGAACAGCCTGAGTCTAGGACACAGGAGAGTATCACCCAGATACCTACCTAGGTAAAGAACTCTTAATAATAAAACAAAGCTAAAAGACTTAAAATAAGTAAACAGATGTTAATCTGTAATTGACAACAATGTCAAAACAATAAAGGGGGAATAAATGGTGTAGCTATAGAGCTTCCAAATGAAAAGGAAATCAAGGTGCTATCACATAATAAAAGACTGGTTCAAACTTAGGAAGATAAGGGTAAATTCCAAGGCAACCATAAAGAAAGTTAACAAACCTAGGCATCAAAATAAAAAAAGAAGAAAAACATAAAGACACAAAAAACATAAAATCTATAATAACAAAAGGAAAAGAAAATCCACAAACAAAAGGAACCCAGCACAGGAAAGTAAGAGGGACAAAGGAAACATCAGCACCACAAAAAAAAAGCACAACAATATGACAACAATCAACTCATACCTATTGATAATCACAGTGAATGTAAATGGCTTAAATGCACCCCTAAAGAGACAGAGAATGGAAGAATGGATAAAAAAATCACGACCTGTAAATATGCTGTGTAGAAGAGACACACCTTAGACACAAAGACATAAATATATTAAAAATCAAATGATGGAAAAAATATATATCAAGCAAACAGTAACCAAAAAAAAAAAAAAAAAAAGAGCAGGACTGGCAATACTAATCTCAGATAAAATAGATTTTAAGGAAAAATCAACCATAAAAGACAAAGAAGGACATTATATAATGATTCAAGGGACAATACACCAAGAAGACATAACCCTAATAAATATCTATGCACCCAACAGCAGGGCTCCAAAATATATAAAACAAACTCTAACAGCAATGAGAAGAGAAATTGACAGTTCCACAATAATAGTAGGAGACTTCAACACACCACTCTTGGTAAAGGACAGAACATCTAGAAAGAAATTCAACAACAATACAGAAGAGCTAAAGGTCACAATAAACCAACTTGACCTCATAGACGTATACATAGAACACTCCACCCAACAGCAGAAAAGTATACATTGTTTTCCAGTGCATATGGAACGTTTTCTAGAATAGACCACATTTTAGACCACAAAGCAACCCTCAATAAAATCCAAAACATCAAAATAATACAAAGCATTCTCTCTGATAACAATGCCATAAAATTAGAAGTCAATTAACAGGAAGAGCAAGGAAAAAAAAAAAGGAAACTGAATAACACCTTGCTTAAAAACAACTGAGTAGTAGAAGAAATAAAAGAAGGAGTCAAAAACTTCCTGGAATCAAACGAGAATGAAAACATATCATATCGAAACCTTTGGGACACAGCAAAAGCAGTGCTCAGAGGACAATTTTTAGCAATAAACGCACACATCAAAAAAGAAGAAGGGGCCAAAATAAAAACGTTAGCACTCCAAGTGGAACAAACAGAAAGAGCAGTAAAAGAAGCCCACAGGCACCAGAAGAAAGGAAATAATAAAGATCAGAGCAGAAATAAATGAAATAGAGAACAGAAAAACAATAGAAAGAATCAACAAGACCAAAAATTTGTTCTTTGAAAAGATCAACAAAATCAACAAACCATTGGCCAAACTGACAAAAGAAAAATAGGAGAGTAAGCAAATAACCCAAATAAGAAATGAGATGGGGGACATTACAGCAGACCCAACCAAAATAAAAAGGATCATAGCAGAGTACTATAAAAAATTGTACTCCAACAAATTTGAAAACCTACAGGAAATGGACAAATTTCTAGAAGCACACTGCCTATCTAAACTAACACAAACTGAGATAGAAAACCTGAACAGACCCCTAACAAGAGAAGAGATCAAAGAGGCAGTGAAAAAAAAAAAAACAACAAAAAAAACCTCCCAACAATAAAAAGCCCTGGCCTGGACAGCTTCACTGGAGAATTCTACCTAATATTCAGAGAAGAGCTTGCACCAGTACTACTCAAACTATTTCAGAGCATAGAAAAAGAAGGAATATTCCTTAATTCATTCTATGAAGCCAGCATAACCCTGATACCAAAACCAGGCAAAGACACCACAAAAAAAGAAAACTGTAGACCAATATTGCTCATAATATAGATGCAAAAGTTCTCAACAAAATTCTAGCCAATAGAATTCGGCATCATATAAAAAAAAAATACACCATGACCAAGTGGAATTCATAACAGGTATGCAAGCAAGGATTGTTCAACATTAGAAAATCAATCAACATAAATAGAAGAAAAGAAAAAAAATCACATGGTCATCTCAATAGACACAGAAAAGGCATTTGATAAAGTCTAACACCCATTCCTGATAAAAACTCTCAATAAAATTGGAATCAAAGGGAAATTCCTCAACATAATAAAGGGCATCTATTAAAAACCAACAGCCAAGATCATTCGTAAAAGAGAGGCTGAAAGTATTCCTCCTGAGAACGAGAACAAGACAAGGATGTCCTTTATCACCACTCCTATTTAACATTGTGCTGGAAGTCTTAGCTAGAGCAATAAGGCAAGAAAAAGAAATAAAGGGCATCCAAATTGGAAAGGAAGAAGTAAAACTATCCCTGTTCACAGATGATATAATCCTATATGTAGACAGCCCCAAAGATTCCAGAAGAAAATTACTGGAATTAGTAGAAAGATTCAGAAGAATAGTAGTATTCAAGATCAACATACAAAAATCAGTTGGATTCCCATACACCAACAAAAAGAACTTTGAAAAGAAAATCAGGAAAACAATACTATCTATAATAGCCCCTAAAAAAACAAAATATTTAGGAATAAATCTAACCAGGGACATTAAAAAAACCTATACAAAGAAAAGTACAAAACACTATTGCAAGAAACCAAAAGAGACCTACATAAATGGAAAAACATACCATACTCTTGGATAGGAAGACTTAACATTGTGAAAATGTCAATTCTACTGAAAGCAATCTACAGATATAATGCAATCCCAATCCAATTACCAGCAGCATTCTTTAATGAGATGGAAAAACTAATCACCAATTTTATATGGAAAGGAAACAGGCTTCAGCTAAGCAAAGCTTTATTGAAAAGAAAGAACAAAGTAGGAGGCCTCATACTACCTGATCTCAGAACCTACTATACAGACATGGTAGTCAAAACAGCCTGGTACTGGTACAACAGACACATAGACCAAAGGAACAGACTCAAGAACCCAGACATAAATCCATCCACTTATGGTCAATTGATATTCGACAAAGGACCAAAGTCTATTAAATGGGGGAAAAGACTGTCTTTTTAACAAATGGTACTGGCAAAACTGTATGTTCATCTTTAAAAAAATGAAACAGGACCCATACATTACACCATATACAAAAACAAACTCAAAATGGATAAAAGATCTAAATATAAAACCTTAAACAATAAAGATCATGGTAAAGAAATAGGGACAATGCTAGGGGCCCTAATATGTAGCATAAATTCAATACAAACCATGACTAACAATGCACAAATACCAGAAGATATACTAGATAACTGGGATCTCCTAAAAATTAAATGCTTAAATGCTCATCAAAAGACTTCACCAAAAGAATAAGAAGAGAACCTACAGACTGGGACAAAAATTTGGCTATGATATATCCAACAAGGGTTGAATCTCTAAAATCTATAGAATACTTCAACACCTTAACAACAAAAAGACAGATAATCCAATTAAAAAATGGGCAAAGGATATGAACAGACACTTTACCAAAGAAGACATTCAGGTGGCTAACAGACACATGAGGAAATGCTCACGATCATTAGCCATTAGAGAAATGCAAATCAAAACTGCAGTAAGATACCATCTCACCCAGACATTACTGGCACTAATTAAAAGAACAGAAAATAACAAATGTTGGAGAGGTTGCAGGGAGATTGGAACTCTTGTGCACTGCTGGTGGGAGTGTAAAATGGTACAACCACTATGGAAAACGATACGGCACCTCTTTAAAAAGCTAGAAATAGAAATACCATAGGATCCAGCAATCTCCCTATTAGGAATATATCCTAGAGAAATAAGAGGAATAGACATATGCACATGCATATTCGTTGCAGCATTATTCACAATAACAAAAAGATGGAAACAACCTAAGTGCCCATCAACAGATGAATGGATAAACAAATTATGGTGCATATACACAATGGAAAACTATGCAATGATAAAGAACAATGATGAATCTGTGAAATATCTCACAACATGGATGTATCTGGAGGGCATTATACGAGAGAAATAAGTCAATCACAAAAGAACGTATACTGTATGAGACCACTATGACAAAAATTCATGAAAAGGTTTATACACAGAAAGAAACAATCTTTGATGGTTATAAGGGAGAGGGAGGTGGGGAGGTGAAATCACTAACTAGATAGTAGACAAGTGTTAACTTTGGTGAAGGGAAAGACAACACACAACGTAAGGGAAGTCAGCAGAACTGGACTAAGGCAAAGAAATAGAAGCTTCCTAGACACATAGACTCAGTGCTGGGGACCATTGTCTTGGGGGACATCTAGGTCAATTGGCATAAAATAGTTCACAAAGAAAATGCTCTACCTTCTACTTTGGTGAGTAGCTTTCTGGGGTCTTAAAATCTTGTGAGTGGCCATCTAAGATACATCTATTGGTCCCATCCCATCTGGAGCAAAGGAGAAGGAAGAAAAACAAAGACACAAGGAAAATATTAGTCCAAATGACTAATGGACCACATGAACCACAGCCTCCACTAGCCTGAGCCTAGAAGAATTAGATGGTGCCCAGCTACCACCATTGACCACTATGACAGCTATCATAATAGAGAGTCATGGACAAAGTGGGAGAAAAATAAAGAACAAAGCTCAGACTCACACACACACAGACACACAAAACCAGACTTACTGGTCTGACAGAGATTCGAGGAACCCCTGAGTCTATGGCCGCCCCCCCCCCCCCCCGCCCTGGCCACCCTGCTAAGTCAGACTGAAGCCACTCTTGAAGTCTACCTTTCAGCTAAAGATTAGACAGGCCTAGAAAACAAACAATAACACACGTGAGGAACAAGCTTCTTAGTTCAGTCAAGTATATGAGACGAAATGGGCAAAACTTGCCCAAAAGCAAAGACAAGAAGACAGGAAGGGGCAGGAAAACTGGAGGAATGCACGCAGGGAACACAGAGTGGAAAGGGAAAGGGGGAGAGTGCTGACACAATGCGGGGATTGCAACCAATGTCACAGAACAATTTATGTATAAATTTTTGAATAAGATATTAATTTGCACTGTAAACTTTCACGTAAAACACAATAAAAAAATTTAAAACAGATTTCTTTGTTAATTTGATGATCAGTTTAAGAATTTCTTTTTTTCACAGACGTCACCCATAAGACAAGTGGACTGAGTGAGGTGATCATGAGAAGTATTTCTGCATTTGGTTGTCCAGGGGTCAGGGGTTAGTAACCGGATTCTGAAGGAACAGTGCGAAATAGGTGAGCCTCTCTTCTGGAGGACCTGACTTGGGGGAATTGCTCCTTTGGGAGGAATGGATCATGTCCTACTACCTAGACCTGGACAAGCAGCCTGACACCTCCCTTGCGTTGCATTCACATCAAAGTCAGGGCTTCTTTTGCCTTCTAATTATGGTGGCGTTGGCCATAATATAAAAGTCTTAGTGGAGTCCCATTCTCAGATTGAGGAAATTTCCTTCTATTCCTACCGTGTCATGAATGAGTATTGACTTTCACAAATATATTTTCTGCATCAAGTATAAGGATCATATGACTTTCTCCTTTAATCTGTTAGTCTAGGGAATTACATGGATAGATTTTCTGATGCCAAGCTGTCCTTGAATTATTATAGAACCATGTTCATTTTTTTAACACACTATTGGGTTTTTTAGCACACTATTTAGAATTCATCCTTGAATTATTTTAGAATCATGTTCATTTTTTAAATACACTATTGGATTTGCTTGTATGTTATTTAGGACTTTTCCATCTATGTTTATAAGTGAGAGTATTTTTCTTCTTTTTGTGCTGACTTCGGGCTGGGTGTCAAGATTAAACAAGTCTTGTAAAATGAGTTGTGTAACTTTCCTATTCTCTGAAATAGTTTGTATAAGATGTTCTTTGAAATTTTATTAAGCTAACCTGTAAAAATATCAGGGTAAACTACTTGTGTAGATTGGTGTCTAGACACCCTGAATGAACTTTGAAACTTTCCAGTGAAATAACTACACGTTAGAGTGAATAGTTTTAAAATTATGTAACTGCATTGCTGAGCTAACCAAAAAAAAGAAGAAAAAGTCAAAAACGAAAGGAAGGTAGGACTTTAGAGGAAGGAAGAAACCAGGTTCTTCCTTCAGAACATCTCCTAAATCCTGGTGAATTTGAATTTCTGTTTTGATAGTCGAGCCTAATGCAGCAGGGTAGATGATAAAGCCTACCTGAGTTAATAGAAGATTTCCCTATCAAGCTGGTCTGCAAAAGGCTAAATACTTTGTGTAAGGGTGAACTAGAAATAAATGCACATCACCGAAGGAAAACTTGCTTATATTGACCTTGTTGCTGAGTAGTGGGAGGGGAAAATGACTTCCCTGAAAATTTATGATCAATTTTTATTTGAGCACAAGACTGCTTGGAGCAAAGGCTATATTTCCCAGTCTTCTTTACAACCAGGTGAGGTTATGTGGCTATATGTTAAGGTTAGTGGGATTTAAGTATAAGTGATGCTTGTTTTTATTTAGAATTTTCCCATCTATATTCATAAGTGAGATTAATTTTTAATGTTCTTGTGCTGACCTTGTCTGGTGTGAGAATTCTTAAAAAGAGTGAAAAATATTGGGCTAGACAACTGGCAGCCTCATACTCAGCAGTGCAAGAGGTGAATGAGCCATGGAAAGGGGTGTCACAGAAATAGAATTTTCACATGAGTGAAAAGGAATCTTGTTCATTAAAGAAGAACCCACTCCTAAGTTTGAGACAAGACACAGTTGCCTTGAAAAAGAAGACTTAATTAATGATGGAAGTTGGAAGGTGTCTTAGTTATCCAGTGCTGCTATAACAGAAATAACAAGTGGATGGCTTTAACAAACAGAAATGTATTTTCTCACAGTTTAGGAGGCTAGAAGTCCGAATTCAGAGTGTTGGCTCTAGGGGATGTCTTTCTCTCTCTGCCAGCTCTGCGGGAAGGCCCTTGCTTCTTCAGCTTCCGTTTCCTGATTCTTTATGCAAATTTACTTTTAGAACCTTCTAATATGCCTGGTCAGAGCTGTCATTATTACCCAATTACAATGTCGCTTCGAATCACTTGGTTTCATCTGCATGAGCTATATGCCATGCTGTTGTTTTCGTTGCTACTGGTGTTTTTATAGTCGATGATTTTGTCAAATTTTCTGGTGTTTTAGCTACAATATTGTGGTAATTAGTATTTATGAACCTATATCAATAGCTTTTTTGAGAATGAAGTAGTAATTAAAAGAAGGAGAAAAATTTAAAAAGGCTGCTGCCCCGTTACTAATAACGTTGTAACTACAAATGTTGTAATTCATGGTAGAAAGATTTTACAAAACGCTATTGTTGTTAGTACTTATATAATCTAAGAAATATTACATTTTAGCAATTTACAACTATATCACATATTATTCTATGATTAAAATTAATAATAAATATTACTAAGGATTCTGTATGGTCTGGTACGGGAGGAAGTACAAGGGGTACCATGAGTTACCACGCTGGGTGACACCAACCCTTGTGATGCCACTGGATTGAATCCAGTGATTTTTGTTTTTAATTCTGTTTGTCAACATTCTAGATCAGTAGTCTTCAAATCTTTTTCCTAGTATATCTTAATAAAAGTCTTGAAAAATTATGTACCCCTTCACACATTTCTAGTTTGACATCTAAAATTTCTTATCGAATTTCACTTAGGTATAAAGATATAATTCCTGCATATTAACATTTTTGACATTAAAAGTTCAACTGAAAAAAAAAAATAATTTAACTGATACATCACACTTTTCAATGTATCCAGTGGAATCTAAGCACTATAGTGATTTGATACCCACCACAATCCAGTTAAAAACACATAAACAACCTTGTATTTAACAACCGGAAATTTATATCACTTCTTTTTATCCTTGAACTAATATTTCCATCCCATTCCCCCCCCAGAAGTGTATCCTAATGTAATATGTATTTATGCTTGAAGTCCTTTTGATATTAAAAAAAACCAAACCCATTGTCGTGGAGTAAATTCCTACTCATAGCGACTCTATAGGGTTTCCAAGGAGTGGCTGGTGAATTCGAACTACTGATCTTTTGGTTAATAGCCTGAGCTCTTAACCACTGTGCCACCAGGGCTCCCTTTTTATATTACTTCACATAATTCTATGTGATAAAAATTTGTATGTAAGTTTCAATTTTTAATTTTGTGTAATTTCCTGTGACCATAAGGATATGTCTTGTAAATTATAATAATTGGTAATATAAATTTCAACAAAAACATAAACATATTAGAAATTTTGATAAATTATTATTAAACCAACAATAAAATTTTATCAGACAGCAGCATCTCAGTAAAAATGAGAGCTGATTTTTTCAATTAATTCAATTTATTCAGGTACCTATGGGTGAGTTATTATTTGTTGTTACAATGAGAGCATTAACTTTATTCTTTTGTCATCTTGTGGGATTCTCACAGGAAGGAGATGGGAATAGAAGAAGTTTTTTTTTTTTGCTTGTTTTTAAATATTAAAAAAATCACAATTCTTTAATGCCTTTCAAGTTATATGTCAAAAATCAGATGGTGATCTAGCATCAAAAACAAATTTTAAAAATAGTTCAAGAGCCAACAAGTGGATTAGATCATCCTTCAGTTTTGTTGATTGCAAAGAATTGGAAACCACATAACTTGCAAAAGACTTTGCCATCCAGTCATAGGATTACTCACGTTCTCCATTTTTAGGAACTTTACCAAAAAGGCTTTACCAAGAATTAGTAATTAACTTTATTATCTGTATATGTATGTGTGCATGTGTCTGTAGTATTTAGAGGTATTTTGTTTAAAACAATTTACTTAGAAAGGGTTGGGGAAAAAAAATCAATATACTAAATTTTAAATTTTAATATGCTCTGCCAATACAACATTTTTTTGACGAAATGTTTTTATGTTATCTCATGTTTTTTGTCAAAACCTTGGAGTTTTACTCATTTAATTTATAGAAAACACTCACAATATAACCTTATTAGCAAAGCTAGCTCCTACTTCCAACCAATCAGCCAGATTAGGCTTATTTCTCCCAGAAAAAAAATCTTTTATATTAATAAATATGTTAATGTGTGCTGTACCGAATACTATAAAAATCACTGAGAAGTGTACAACAGAACAAAATGCTACCTGATCCTGTGCCATCCTCACAATCGTTGCTATGTTTGAGCCCATTGTTGCAGCCGCTGTGCCAATTCATCTTGTTGAGGGTCTTCCTCTTTTTCAAGGACCAGCTACTTTACCAAGCATGATGTCCTTCTCCAGGAACTGGTCCCTCCTGATAACATGTCCAAGGTACATGAGATGAAGTCTCGCCATTCTCACTTCTAAGGCTGTACTTCTTCCAAGAGAGATTTGTTCATTGTTCTGGAAGTCCATGGTATATTCAATATTCTTCTCCAACACCATAATTTGAATGCATCAATTCTTCTTTGGTCTTCCTTATTTCTTTGTCCAGCTTTCACATGCATATGAGGCAATTGAAAATACCATGGCTTGTGTCAGGTGCACCTTAGCCCTCAAAGTGACTTCTTTACTTTTTAACACTTTAAAGAAGTCTTTTGCAGCAGATTTGCTCAATGCAACACATCATTTGATTTCTGGACTGCTGCTTCTGTGGGCATTGACTGTGAAACCAAGTAAAATGAAATCCTTGACAGCTTCAATATTTTCTCCACTTATCATAATGTTGCTTATTGGTCCAGTCATGAAGATTTTTGTTTTCTTTATGTTGAAGTGTAATCCATACCGAAGGCTGTGGTCTTTGATCTTCATCAGTAAGTGCTTCAAGTCCTCTTCACTTTCAGGAAGCAAGATTGTGTCATCTACATATCTCAGGTTGCTAATGAGCCTTCTTCCAATCCTGATACGCCGTTCTTCTTCATATAGTCCAGCTTCTAGGATTATTTGCTCAGTATATAGATTGAATAAGTATGGTAAAAGGATACAACCCCAACACACTGTCATGGATTGAATTGTATCCCCCCAAAATGTGTGTCAACTTGGTTAGGCCATGATTCCCAGTATTGTGTGGTTGTCCTCCATTTTGTGATTGTAATTTTGTGTGAAAGAGGATTAGAGTGGGAATGTTACACCCTTACTAAGGTCACATAAGGGTATCCAATGTAAAGGGATTTTCCCTGGAGCATGGCCTGCACCACCTTTTATCTTATAAGAGATAAAAGGAAGAGAATCGAGCAGAGAATTGGGGACCTGATACCACCAAGAAAGCAGTGCTGTGAGCACAGCACGTCCTTTGGACCTGGGGTTCCTGCTCGGAGAAGTTCCTAGTCCAGCAGAAGATTGATGACAAGGACCTTCCTCCAGAGCTGACAGAGAGAGAAAGCCTTCCCTTGGAGCTGACGCCCTCAGTTTGGACTTCCAGCCTCTACCAGACTATGAGAAAATAGATTTCTGTTTGGTAAAGCCATCCTCGTGTGGTATTTCTGTTATAGCAGCAGTAGATGACTAAGATACACACCTTTTCTGATTTTAAACTGTGCTGTACATTATTCTGTTTGAATGACTTCACTCTTAATAGAAACATATAAAAATCTGGGAAAGACAAGAAGTTTTGGATTAATCACTAAAGGAGTTTTCTCTGTAGGTTTTCACGCTCCAGGACAGGGCAATGAACTATAAGAAAATGCAGAATGGGTGAGGGGAATGGAAGACGAACTACTGTAAGTTATTGAATCTAAAACCTCATTAATTGTAGGATGCACTGTTATGAACCAGTAAGGAAGGTGCAGACAGTTAAGCACTCGACTACTAGCTGAAGGGCTGGCAGTTTGAACCTACCCAGAGGCACCTCCGAAGACAAGCCTGAAGATATGCTTCTGAAAGGTCTAAAACCAGATCCAAACCCATTGCTGTGGAGTTGATTCCAACTCATAGAGACCTGGTAGGAAAGAGTACAACAGTGCCATAGGGTTTCCAAGGCTGTAATCTTTACAGAAGCAGATTGCCACATCTTTCTCATGCAGGGCAGCTGCTGGGTTCCAGTTGCTGGGTTCCCACCACCAACCTTTCAGTTGGCAGCCGAGCACTTTAACTGCTGCGCCACCAGGGCTCCTTCTGAAAGGTCACATCCTTGAAAACCCTATGGAGCAGTTCTACTACTCCGTACACATGGGATTGCCGTGAGTCAAGTGACTTACTGGCAACTAACAAGATAACAACAATGACGATTCCTAGTGACCCTACAGGACAGAGTAGAACTGCCCCATAGGGTTTCCAAGGAGCCGCTGGTGGATTCCAACTGCCCACCTTTTGGTTAGCAGCCAAGCTCTTAACCACTGTGCCACCAGGGCTCCACAAAAACAGCAAGAAGGGGGAAAACACTGCTAATTAGTCTATGATAATGCTTTCTTATCACTTAAAAATGTTATGCTTATTGAAAGAGGTTTTAAAACTTATTTTGACATAGACTTTTGTTTTTAAATTGTGGTAGGTATATAATAAACCAAAAAACCAAACCCACTGCTGTCCAGGTTGATTCCCACTCATAGCGCCCCTATAGACAGAGTAGAATCACCCTATAGAATTTCCAAGACTGTAATCTTTATGGAAGCAGACTGCCACATCTTTCTCCCGTGGAGTGGCTGGTGGGTTCTAACTGCTGACCTTTTGGTTAGCTACTGAGCACTTTTAACCACTGTGTCACTAGGGTAGGTATATAGGTAACAAAATATTTGCCATTTTTATAATGTTCACATGTACAGTTCAGTGACTTTAATTACATTTATCACATTGTTTGACCATTTACTTTTTTTTAGATATATTTTATTGTGTTTTTGGTGAAAATTTATACAGCAGATTAGGTTCCTATTCAACAACTTCTACACAAATGATTCAGAGACATTGGTTACATTCTTCACCATGGGTGAACGTTTTTATTATTTCCATTCTGGATGCTCCGTTTTGACACAGACTTTTCTAACCTTGTAAAACAAATGT
Source organism: Dugong dugon (assembly GCA_030035585.1). Taxonomy (NCBI): domain Eukaryota; kingdom Metazoa; phylum Chordata; class Mammalia; order Sirenia; family Dugongidae; genus Dugong; species Dugong dugon. The sequence continues at coordinate 85,002,821 of CM057460.1, read as the reverse complement.
TTTTAAAAAGTCTTTGCAGTCAGTGTGGCTTATATGAACCACTCTTCAACTCAGAGTCAATATTCTTTTTCTCATAAAATGTTGTTTCAGGGTCATCAAGAGCATTGGTGAAACAATAGTTCTTAAAACAATAAAAAACACACAAACAAAAACAACGGCTCCATTCTTGTCTCAGAGGTTTTCTCCAAAGTTACTGACATCTATTCTCCAAGTTCTGTGCTGGCATGTTTTCGTTATCACCAGTAGGCGGCAGGCAAAGACAACTATGGCAAGACCTCCACATGGTCAGCAGAAATGGGAACATGCATCTGAATTTCAGAAATATAAAAATGTGTCAGAAAAAAAGGAGCATCTTAGAATCAATAAAATATAGTATTCTGAAGTGAGAAACAGGAAAGGAGACCTATATGAGGCTAGCAGAGAGTGCAGATCTGGAAACAGAGTCTCTTAGAAAGTACCTGAACCTTGTACACACCTTGGGTAGTGCACCCAGTTTGAAGACCATGCCCTAGTGGAGCAGTTTGCAAACCTTTTGGTCTCAGGACCCTTTTTGACTCTTAAAAATGATTGAGGACCCCATAGAGCATTTTTTACATGGGTTATGTCTATTGATACTTACTGTATCAAACACTAAAACAAAAAATTTTAAATATTTAATTAATTCATTTTTACAAAAATAATAAACCCATTACATGCTAACATAGATAACATACCTTTAGAAAAAAATAACTATATTTTCCAAAACAAAAGTTAGTGAGAAAACGGGCATTGTTTTGTATTTCAGAAAAATGTTTTAATGTCTACTTAACAGAAAATAGCTAGATTCTCATATCTGCTTTTGCTTTTAATCTGTTGTGATATACTATTTTGGCTAAAGGATGTGAAGAAAATCTGGACCCACACAGATACGTATTTAGAAAAGGCAAGATGTGACAGATGCTATAAAGGGGTCTCACAGGCTCACAGGGGTCTTCAGATCACACTTTAAGAAACACTGACCTAGAACAATTTTTGTACATGTGCCGCATAAAATAAATACAGATCTTATGAGTACAGATATTCAAAGCAGCATTGCTTTAATAACCAAAAGCTGGGAACAAGACATATCCAACAAGAGTAGACTAGATAAATGGTAGTTTAGAATGTAATAGATGCTAATGGAAACGAATCAAGATTGCTAGATGTACCTAGATGGATGAATCTCACCAAACAGCAATGACCAAGAGAAGTATAAAATAATATATGCAATAGGATGCTATTTATACAAGCTTCAAAAATAGGCAAAACTAAACTAGTTAGACATGCATACATTGGTAGTTAAACTATAAAGACAGGCAAGGGAATGATTACACAAAAGTTAAAAAGATATTGTCTCCAGGGAGGAGAAAGAGGGATGTGATTGAGAAGGGGTACAGGGGAGGGTTTCATAGTACAGGCAAGGTTTATTTCTTAACCTGGATAGGGGTTATATGAGTGATGGCTTTATAATTATTCTTTAAACTGTACATATATGTTTATATACTCTTTGTAGGTGTGTTGTATGTCACAATTCAAAATTTAAAAATACACCATTTGCAATAACAATAAGAAAATAAAAGAATCTGGGAATACATTTAACAAAAAAAGATGTGTAAAACATATATGGAGAAAATGATATAATTTTAATGACAGATAATAGAAAAGACTCAGATAAATGGAGAGATATATACTGCATTCTTTGATAGGAAGACTCATTATTGTAAAGATGTCAATTCTTCACAATCTACAGATTTAATACAATTCCAATAAAAATCCCAAAATAATTTTTGAGAAATGTTACAAGGTAATTGAAAAATTTACATGGAAGAGCAAAGGACCAAGAATAGCTAAGACACTCTTGAAGAAGGTGGTAGGACTTACTCTACCAGATATCAAGACTTCTTCCAAAGCTATAGAGTTTGAAACAGGGATAAGTGCAGGGATATTTAAATGGTTGAACAGACTATAAAAAAGAGCCCAGAAGCAAACAAACCCATGCGGATATGGAAACATGGATTTAAAGGTTCTGAAGATGAGTGGGGAAAGGATAGACTATTTAAAAAAGGGCACAGAGATACTTAGTTGGCCATATGGGGAAAAATTATGTCCCTACCTGGCACCATGCACAAAAATGAATTACAAATGTTAGATTATAGACTTAAAGGAACACTATAAAATTTAAAAAGATAACACAGAGAATAGGGAAGGATTTCTTAAAGAAGACAAATTTTGCTAGTCTGGTGGATGTAAAATGGTATCTCTTTGTAATTTTAATTGCATTTTCTGATTACTAAATAGTTTGAGCATCTTTTCCTATGCCTATGGACCATACCTATTTCCTCTTATGTGAAATGCCTCTTTTGCTCAATTTTTAAAAAGTAGATTTTACATGTCTTCTTGAATGGCAGTTACCTTTGGAGGAGAAAGAAGGGGATACACAGGTATTGGTTTTTTATTCTTTATCTTGAAACCACTATTGATATATTTTAAACAAATGATTGCTATGTTTTACAGTTAAACAAGGGTGGACAAGCGCCCCCAAGGGTCGTGCTCCTGAGGACTTTTTTTTTTTTCAGGGTGGGAGCTATAGGTGGATTTTTACCCTAGCTCATTATCTAGGGTAGGCCTTCTGGCACAACAGTTATGGGGCTTTGATCCTTGACACCCAACATGGTTGGTGTTTGCTCCCTGGACACCTCTCACAGCACACCAGGGTGATAGGCCATTCTCTCTCCACTCCTTTCTCTTCCACCCAAGAAAGCATTTGGAAATGCAGTTGAGGGAGAGATAACCTAGAAGTTGCTCTAGGTAGTTTTTAAAAGTAAAGCATTCCCAAATCCTGGTATATTCACTGTTAATGACAAACACTTGCCATACACATCAGAACAGATTGTGTGTGTGTGTGGTCCCCAGGCCTGAAATCAACCTCCTCTTAAAGAAGTACCCAGAGTCAGTCTTGGCATTTGGAAAATCTGGCATTCCTTGGGCCTTTGTGATGCCCTTCTGAAATCAGCAGTTGTCCCTCCCTCCTTTTTTTGTAAAGCCATACCTGAATAACCAAAGCAAAAACCAAACCCATTGCCATTGAGTCGATTCCGACTCATAGGAACCCTATAGGACAGAGTAGAACTGTCCCATAGGGTTTCCAAGGAGCAGCTGGTAGATTCAAACTGGTGAGCTTTTGGTGAGCAGCCAAGCTTTTAACCCCTGTGCCGCCAGGGCTCCATACTAGAATAGGGTTAAAAAAAAAAAAAATCAACTAGGAAAGAAGAGTTCAGTATTGAAAAGCAGCCTCCCCTAACCCCACTCCTCCTCGGCACCAGTCTTGCTCCTCGAGGGCAACTACTTTAATCTTAGACTGTTTCTGTTCCAGTTGAGTGGTTATCTCCTTATCTAAAACTAATATCATCAGTACTCATTGGTTTATTAAATTTTTGACATTGTCCTTTGGCTTCTTGCTTTGATAGAGAAATGATATGTCATTAGCACCTTACCTTTCTTCCTTCCACCTCCCTACTCCCAATAAAGTTATCACTATCTTCATTTTCTTTAATGCAGAGGTTTCAAAGGGGAAGTCTTCTGGACAGATTTTATCCACAGCTATCTTTACCTGAACTGTGCAGTTTTTAAAAATTAACTTGGAATGTCTTTAGATGGAGTAGTAGTGCATACTCACTGGTCAGTTCCCCAGGGTCCTCACTGTCCCCATTGTTTTACACCCTGCCTTAGTGGTTAAGAGTTCAGCTGCTAACCAAAAAGATCAGCAGCTCAAATCCACCAGCTGCTCCTTGGAAACCCTACGCCGGGGCAGTTCTACTCTGTCCTATAGGGTTGCTATGATTTGGAATTGACTTGATGGCAACAGGTTTTGTTTATTCACTTGTTTCGGTCACCTGCCTACTTCCTGTAAGCATTTACCTTTATAATTTTAGCTAATATGCCCAGGTCTTTTTTCTTTATTTAACTGTAGAAAATATTTCTTGACTCCTGTATTAATTTCTTATTACTGCTGTAACAAATCACCACAAACGTAGTGGCTTAAAACAATACAAATTTATTTATGATTTTACAGTTGTGGAGGTAGGAAGTCTAAATGGGCCTCACTGGGCTAAAATCAAGGTGTCAACAAGGCTGTATTCTTTTCTGGAGGCTCTAGGGGAGAATCTTCTGTTTCCTTCCCTTTTTCACATTGTAAATACTGGCCACATCCCTTGGCTTCTGGCACTCTTCCAGGCTAGCAAACCTGAAAACCAAACTCGTTGCCATCGAGTCGATTCTGACTCATAGCAACCCTATAGGAGAGAGTAGAACTGCCCCAAAGGGTTTCCAAAAAGCTGCTGGTGGATTTGAACTGTTGACCTTTTGGTTTAGCAGCCACAGCTCTTAACCACTACACTACCAGGGTTTCCTCCAGGCCAGCATCATCATCAAATCTTATCCTTCTAAAAGAGAAATCTCCCAAAGTTGTTTCCTTGATGAAGGTGTGACATCATTATCATCAGCCTTTCAGGAGCTAGATGGTAAATCTGGAGGTTGACAATAGCATAAGACTTTCACAAATTGGTCGCTATGGTTATCCTTAAAAGAGGTTTCAGCTAAGCCTTTTCTCCACCAAGTGGCCAGTCTTTTGATTTACTCCTTCTTCCTTATCCCTACCCTTCCACCCTCAAGTCTACAATGTGACTTTAATTCTGTTTTCCACTAATTGGTCCCATGTCCCAGGAAAAACATTTGGTACCTGTTCACTGTCTCAGTTTACGTGGCTCCAGACACATAGCCCCATTTTGGATTTCATGTTTTGAGTGGTGGGTCAGAAATGAATGTGTCAGCAAATTCAGTCCTGTTGTGGAATGGAAGGCCACTGCTTTTAAATAAAGCAAACGAATAAGAGTGTTTAATCTTGCTTTCAACTTGTAGAATGAGGACAGAGAAAGAAAACATGAAAAGAAAATATCCCACATTGACTGATAAATGCATAAAAAATTGTTAAGCAGTTTTTTTTAAACTTCTTGTCTAGGTTTCAAAAACTTTCCTCCTCGAGTATTTCCTTTTCCTTATTCTTTTTTGTTTGAAAGAGGGAAACAAAAAATTAAATGGTCTTTGAACATTTTCTTACCATCTTTTGCAGCCATTTAAAAATTTTCTACTGTTGAATGTAGAACATTCTTCTGTAACTGAAATCCCATTATGAATAAATAGGCTGGACTGTCTTCCTGTGAAACCCCAGAAAGCTCCTTCCGCTTTTCTATCCTTCACGGAACAATGTAAACATCTTTTAAGTGAAACCCTCAATGAAAGCCTTTTATTGATGTTCATGAAACTATAAGGTTGCACAGGCTGTGGTTCTTTAAAAACCAGTCACCTCTAAAGAGGGCTTACTTCAAAGGATGCATCATACAAAGTGAATTTAAAAGAAAGCAACAGGGTAGTCTCTTTAAATACACATTAAAAAAGATAAGACAACACAAAGCACTCTTATCTGAAGAAATGGGCTCACCTCTTGTACTTCCCCTCAGGAAATTAATTAGAACGGATTAACCAGGAAAACTGAAGACAGTGACTGCTCTCTCCCATGTCTTTCTTTCTTTTTCTTTCTTTCTCTGAACCTCAAATCTGTCTGAATGTGTTTTCTTGAAATCATGATATGGAAAGATTTTTGGATTGAGTTTTAAAACCGAAGAAACCAGGATAATTTTCCTTGGTATGCAGAACAGAAATGAACTGTTTTCAGAGCTGTTTTAGAATTTTGTAATAAAGTTGAATAATGACTTTAATGATTATTTGCCTGATTTACCCAAACGTTTATTTCTAAGAGAAGAAAATGGAGAGTTAAAAAAAAAGTACTCAAAGATTGTTACATATTTTTTTTAAGCTAAAAAGGGAAAGAGGCTCTAAACATTCCCACTGCGTTTTCATAATACAAAGGATTAACTCAAAACCTAAGTGTCCCTGGAACAACTCAGAGATGGCGGGGAGGGGGCTTGAGATTTTATATAGATATATAAATATATATTAATATATAAACATATTATATAGTTGTTATATATACTATAGAAGTATATAAATACATGACATTTAAATTAAATCCATTTAAATTCAAATATATATATTTTTTCTTCCCTCCATTAATATTAAGACTAGGCCCTAATCTAAGAGGAAAATTAATCTAAGAACAAAATTAATTTGTTCCCAGAAGGGCTGAGCAGACCTGAAGAACCTGTTGCGAAACCTTGTTCATTAATTTGAAATTTGGGTTCCCTGGGGAGTTATAAAGGAGTATTTTCCTTTGTACTATCTGGACTGGAGGGATTTGCAAAGCAAATTAATAATGCAAAGTAGACTAAAGGGAGAATCTTTAACTGATGAGGCAAAACTCTTTTTTTATTTTAATTTTTTTTTAATTGTTGTAGTTTAAATGAAGTTTACATTTCAAGTTAGTCTCCTATACAAAAATTTATACACACGTTGTTATGTGACCCTAATTGCTCTCCCCATACTGTGACAGCACATTCCTCCTTTCCACCCGTGATTTCCTAGGTCCATTCAACCAGCTCCTAACACTCTCTGCCTTCCCATCTCACCTCCAGACAGAAGCTGCCTGTTTAGTCTCTTGTATCTGCTTGAACTAAGAGGCACACTCCTCACAAGTATCACTCCATGTCCCACAGTCCAGTCCAATCCCTATCTGAAGAGTTGATCTTGGATTGTTTTACTTCTGGGCTGATAGAGAATCCAGGGGCCATGCTTTCTGGAGTTCCTCCAGTCTCAGTCAGACTATTAAGTCTGGTCTTATTACTAGAACTTGAGTTCTGCACCCCACCTTTTTCCTGCTCCATGTGGGACTCTCTGTTGTGTTCCCTGTCAGGGTGGTCATTGGTGGTAGCCGGGCACCATCTAGTTCTTCTGGTCTCAGGCTGATGAAGTCTCTGGTTTATGTGTCCCTTTCTGTCTCTTGAGCTAATACTTTCCTTGTGTCTTTGGTGTTCTTCATTCTCCTTTACTCCAGGTGGTTGGAACCAACTGATGCATCTTAGATGGCCGCTTGCAAACTTTTAAGACCCCAGACACTACTCACCAAAGTAGGACGCAGAAAATTTTCTTAATGAGCTTTGTTATGCCAATTGACCTAGATGTCCCATGAAAGCATGGTCCGCAGACCCCTACCCCTGCTACTCTGTCTCTCAAAGTATTTGATTGTATTCAGGAAACTTCTTAGCTTTGGTTTAGGCCAGTTGTGCTGACTTCCCCTGTAGTGTGTGCTGTCCTTCCCTTCACCTAAGATAATCCTTATCTACTATCTAGTTAGTAAATAACCATCACCCTCCCTCCCCATCCTTGTAACCATCAAAGAATGTTTTTTTCTGTGTTTAAACCTTTTCTTGAGTTCTTATAATAGTGGTCTTATACAATATTTGTCCTTTTGTGACTGACTAAATTCACTCAGCATAATGCCTTCGAGATTCCTCTATGTTATAGGATGTTTCACAGCTTCATCTTTGTTCTTTATCATTGCATAATATTCCATTATGTAGACATACCACGACTCGTTTATCCATTTATCCATTGATGGGCACCTAGGTTGTTTCCATCTTTTTGCTATTGTGAACAGTGCTGCAATGAACAATGGGTGTGCATATATCTATTCGTGTGATAGCTCTTATTTCTCTAGGATATATTCCAAGGAGTGGGATAGCTGGATCGTACGGTACTTCTATTTCTAGCTTTTTAAGGAAGCACCAAATTGATTTCCAAAGTGGTTGTACCATTTTACATTCCACCAACAGTGTATAAGTGTTCCAGTCTCTCCACAACCTCTGAAGCATTTATTATTTTGTGTTTTTTGGGTTAGTGCTAGCCTTGTTGGGGTGAGATGATATCTCATTGTAGTTTTGATCTGCATTTCTCTAATGACTAATGATCGTGAGCATTTCTTCATGTGTCTGTTAGCTGTCTGAATATCTTTTTTGGCGAAGTGCCTGTTCGTATCCTTTGCCCATTTTTTAATTGGGTTATTTGTCTTTTTGTTGTTGAGGTTTTGCAGTATCTTGTAGGTTTTAGAGATTAGATGCTGATCGGATTTGTCGTAGCCAAAAATTTTTTCCCAGTCTGTAGGTTGTCTTTTTACTGTTTTGGTGAAGTCTTTTGATGAGCATAAGTGTTTGATTTTTAGGAGCTCCCATGTATCTAGTCTCTCTTCTGGTGCTTCTGCATGGTTACTTATGGTTCATATTGTGTTTATGCCATGTATTAGGGCTCCTAGCATTGTCCCTATTTTTTCTCCCATGCTCTTCATCGTTTTCGATTTTATATTTAAGTCTTTGATCCATTTTGAGTTAGTTTTTGTGCATGGTGTGAGGTATGGGTCTTGTTTCAGTTTTTTGCAGATGAATATCCAGTTATGCCAGCACCACTTGTTAAAGAGACTGTCTTTTCCCCAGTTAACGGACTTTGGGCCTTTGTCAAATATCAGCTGCTCATAGGTGGATGAATTTATGTCTGGATTCTCGATTCTGTTCCATTGGCCTATGTATCTGTTGTTGTACCAATACGAGGCTGTTTTGACTACTGGGGAGGTATAATAGTTTCTAAAATCAGGTAGTGTGAGGAGAGGCAAAATTCTTGAAGTTTAAAAATTATTGATAATAATTACAAAATAGTTTTCTTATAAGATGTAGAACAAAATTCTAACTCACAAAAAAAAGACCAGATTTACTGGCCTAAAGGAGACTGGAGAAACCCCGAGAGTATAGCCCCCAGACACCCTTTTAGCTCAGGGGTGAAGTCATTTCCGAGGTTCACCATTCAGCTGGGGAGTGGACAGCCCCATAAAACCAAATGGGACTAATGAGGCACAGCAGTCCAGGGATGAGGGCCAGAAGGCAGAAGGGGACAGGAAAGCTGGTGATAGGGAACCCAAGGTTGAGTAAGGATATTGTTGATGTGTTGTGAGGTTGTTAACCATTGTCATAGGGCAACATGTGTACTAACTGTTAAATGAGAAACTATTTTGTTCTGTAAGCCTTCATCTAAAGTGAGAATAGCAGCACAATTGGAAGAGCATAGTTGATGTCACTGAACTGTGCATATAGAAATTTTTGAAATGGTTTATCTTTGGCTATGTATATTTTCACCAAAAAAAAAAAAAAAAAAAAAAAAGGTCAAGAAGGGAGAGGGTTGACATGTTGTGGGGTTGTTAACCAATGTCATAAAACAATATGTGTACTACTACTGTTTCATGAGAAACTATTTGTTCTGTAAGCCTTCACCTGAATTACAATAAAAAAAAAAAAAGAAAATAGTTTTCTTGTTCCCTAAAGCATCTCCTCTAAAAATGTTGACCAGAGACTACATTCTTAGACTATTTGCAGTCATTACTTGAACTTGGAAAATAAAAGTGCATTTCTTTAAAAAATCCTCTCAATAGTAACAGTAGAGGTACAATTTTCTTTCTGCTTTTGAATAAACAGAGTTAAAAAGAAAATTAAGGAGGGGTTATTCAACACTGTCAAAAGCTTGCCCAAGGCTGAGGAGCAGGAGCAGGGGCAGAGTGACCTTGGAAAAAGCAGTTCTAGTGGCCTGGAGCAGCAGAAGCCAGACTAGAAAGGGTGTAGGAGAGAGGAGCATCAACCTTTGTTCCCACTCCCCCAACTGCCCCAGGTCCCCCCCACCCCACCCCACCCCCGCCCAAAAGCAGAAAGGGTGATAGCTAGGTCAGAGAGAGGTTGTTTTTTGTTTGTTGTGTAGTTTGGGAGAAATGTGACCACGTTTGTACTTGAAAATAATGATCCACGGAAAGGAAGGATTGAAAAATGATTGGAAGCGGGAAAATCGAGGAGGCAGGAGGTAGTGGAATTGAAGGTAGAATGAGTATACAATCAAAGGATTAGTGTTGAAAAGGATGAGCAATGTTTAAGTTGGGCAGCTGAAAGAATGTCAATATAGGATTAAAAGCAGAGGTTCTGGAGTCAGAAGCTACCAGAGGATGTGCTCCAGCCAAAGAAGCATAAACCAAACCCACTGCCATCGAGTCGATTTCGACTCATAGCGACCCTACATGACAGAGTAGACCTGCCCCATAGAGTTTCCAGGGAGCTGCTGGTGGATTTGAACTGCCGACATTAAGGTTAGCAGGTTAAGCACTGTGCCACCAGGGCTTCATGATGTAAATACTGGCTCCTAATTTTATGAAAATCTATAATATATTTAGATTGGCAAGATGGGAGGGGAGGTGCTCACTGGTGTAAGAGTTCAGCCCACATGGAACATGAAAGATAATCCACAATGAATACAATCAACAAATCAGGAAATAATAGAATAAGAATATTATTTGAAAATATGGAGGTTAAAAAAAAAAAAACAGGAAAAAAAGCTGCTAAAATAATTGAAAGTAGTTGCCTCTGGGGAGGGGACTAAGCGATACGGTATGGGGAAGGGAAATGCTATTTTTCAGTTTAAGTTTTGTAATATTGTGGACATTTAAAAAAAACATTGAGCACTATTAATTCAATAGAAATAAAGGAGGGTACAGTTACCAGAAAGAGTGGAGTAGGGGGCACTACAGGGCTTTGATTGGTTTTTTGGCTGGGGCCCTAAATTTATAGCTATTTGTTGCTAAATTAATACTTAGCTTACTTTTCAATTAAATTAATTAAACTTCAACCTCTAGATTGAGGTCCCTAGAGACTTTATAAGTGACAATTAGAGAAATTTCTCCTTTTGTATTTAAAAACCAACAGAAGACATCACTAGATTTTTCAAAGTTGTGAAAATTCAAGAGGAGTTAGAATAATTAATTTTATTTGCTTTTAAACCATTCTTGAACCAGAAATTAAATAATTAAATTTGCAATAAAGTTTTCTAAATTCAGTAAAGGAAAAGCAGGTCTCTATGACTGTATATATACATGTGTGTGTGCACATGTGCATGCGTGTGTGTGTGTAGTCCTGGTGGCGCAGTGGTTAAGAGTTTGGCTGCTAACCAAAAGGTTGGAGGTTCAAATCCACCAGCCACTCCTTGGAAACCATACGGGGTAGTTCTATTCTGTCCTATAGGGTCGCTATGAGTCGGAATCATACTCGACAGCAATGGGTTTTGTGTGTGTGTGTGTGTGTGTGTGTGTGTGTGTGTGTGTGTGTGTGTGTGTATACACACATACACATATATGGAAACCCTGGTGGTATAGTATAGGTCGGCAGTTTGAATCCACCAGGTGCTTCCTGGAAACTCTGTTGGGCAGTTCTACTCTGTCCTATAGGGTCGCTATGAGTCAGAATCAACTTGATGGTAACGGGTTTACACACACACACACACACACACACACACACACACACACATATTCATTCACTGTTGTTTTCAGTTTAGGTTGCAGTATGTGTTCTTAAAACTCAACATTGACCTCTCGCTTCTAAAAAAAGGAAAAACCAAAAAGTCTTCAAATTTAGGAGGAAAAAATAACTAAATTATAAGTTATTTATAATGTTATATATATATATGCATATAATTATGTGGTTTAGAGAGGAGCTAATTCAGTTAATTTAAGAAAATGTTTGTGGGTAAAGCTATCTTTCATGGTCTGCCAAGAGCTACAGTGTTTTTTAAAAAAACAGGTCTGTTACTGCTTGTACCTGAAAAATCCACATCAAAAAAATCAACTGTAAAACTGTCTACATGCTAGGAACACGATGTACAACTGTCTTCTTTGAAAAAGTCTGCAGAATATTTAAAATAAAAAATAAGGTGCTACTGTTTCATGTTATGCCTGGCTTGCATTACCTCTATTCTTGATAACCAACCACAGATGCAAAAGATGCTACAAACCAGACCTTAAATGGTAGTTTCCTAGGCTTCAGAACTAGGAAGGCTAGTAAACCTCCAGACTTGGCCACATTCTTCTGAGATCTTCCCGCAGGCAGGGAAAATGAGCCTGCATAGATTTTTTTTGTTAACATCTTTTAAACTCATTTATCAATATTAATTAGGGCTACCATTTAGTCAGTACTTACAACTGAGGCCAGACTCTGTTTCTGCATGGCCTATATGGGTGAGTTTATCTAATCCTTGGAGAATGTACTACTAGCCCCCTTTTGCAGATGAGGAAACTGTGGCTCAGAAGTCACCCAGCCAGCTCTTGGTGGAGTTAGAATTTGTATCTTTCTGAGTTCGGAAGCTCAGGCTTTCTCTATCCTCTTCAAGTACCTTTGGACACATTTTGCAAATCCCTGGGTTATTAAGACTTATGGCCTCTCTCTCTCAAAGAGGCTGGCGTTGACAAATTCACAGAATCCTCCCACGTTAGCAACGAGTTGGCAGAAAGAGCACAGGATTAAGAGTCAGGAGCCCTGGATCCTAGTACTAGCTCTGCCCCTTACCCAGTGGGCCCTGGTGAGGGTTCTCTGCTGCCTTGAGCCTCAGTTTCCCTGAAAGGGAGGCTTGAGTCCCTACTGGTTCAAATATATGTAGATTTCATGTCTTCCCTTCCCAGAAAACTACCGGGTCTTCCCAGAGGAGCAGAAGTCCCAGGCTCCAACCATCTCTACAGGCTATGAGTAAGTGGAAGTGAAGTGACTCTGCACCAGCACTTTTCATCACAAAATCAGGTGAGACCTTTGGCTTCTCATAAATCACAGGCGATCCCCCCAGCAGGCTGCTGCACTGTGTGTGGCTCTGTGTAGGGCCTGCTCCATTACTTCCCTTCCTCTAAACATGAGGGTCTGAGATTTTGGGAGATCCTGAGTAGCTCATAACCCCAGAACTGGTTCCCACGTGACTTTCCTCTTAGTCCCCAATTCCTAACCGTCCAACAAGACACTCCCTTGCAAAAGGCTCAGTCTGGAAGTGAGTCTAGTTAATGTCAACCCTTGCTGTGCGCATGTGGGGATCAGACATGTGGATTCTAGTCCCAGCTTTGCTTGGTCTCCAGTTTCTGGGCTTCAGCTGCCTTATTTCTAAAATGGGTAGAGTCAGGGACAGATTATCCAATAAGCAAGGTAAGCTTAGAGCATCAACGAAACAGGGGCACCAGTTGTACAAGGCAAAGGCCCAGAGATGCCAAGCAGACAGGACACAAGGAAAAGACAGAACCAGCATGGAAAGGAACCGGCAGGGCGCTCAATGAAACTGATCCCAGCTCCAGTGCATGAGAATGTGCCAGCTGGAAATAAAGTTCACACAGGGTCATGAGGGTACCCACGTGCAAGATTGTTTGAACTATGAGGCCCCTACCACTTGAACACCTTCCTTGACATCTATCTCCTACAGTCCTCAATGGTGTAATTGACATTCTTATCTCAGCGGTCTCTTGGGAGTATACTACCTTTTTCTAATAAACAAGAGGTGGGGGTGGGCTGTCTAGTCTAACTCTCGCTGCATTCACCCAATATGCACCTGGATCCAACATGACCAGTTACTGGGCGAGAATGGATTATATTAATAGATGACAGGTCTCTGATCCATTTTGAGAGAACCGTTTTGTACATCCACGTCTGCTGATCCAGCAACTCCAGCCAAGTGGGACAGCAATGCTCTTTACCATGATACAAACACAAGGGTATGCTCTTGTGGCCTGGTAGACAACCAATTGGAACTCCACATCCTGTTGGAATACGTGAGTAAACAGAGGAAGGGGCATCACAGATTATCAATGTTTAGGGCTCTCGCATGCCTTAATCCAGCACTGGGTAATGTTTACTTCAAAGAGTAAAAGCGTGGTGCAAAATTCACACTAAAAAACTTTCCTTTACTCTTTTTGGGGACATGGCTGTGAGGAGAGCAGATCTGGGTGGGAAAAAATATTGGGGGGTGGGGGGCGTCCCTGCTTTCTGTTCTAAACAAGCAATTATCGAATACCCCCTTTCTAACGAGGCTCCGATGCAAACTGAGTCCGTGGGCCAGGAAGTGCTCTCAGGCAAGTAAGGGAGGATTGGCTGAAAAACAGATTAATATTCAGGGCAGCGCTGTAAGGGCTCTAACAGGATTCCCAAAATGCCGTGATAACGTCAGGGTAGAACAGTCAAATGTCTAGGGATTCGAGGAGATTGAGCAGAGGTGAGGGCTCGAAAGTTGTGAAGCTTTTTTGGCAGATGAGAGAGATAAAGGGATTTCAGGAACAAGGATCCCGTCATGTCCCAGTTAGCGCGTCGCAGGGATTCCCGGAGACTTGCACTCAGCCGGTTCAGTGCAAGGTACTCGGAAACGCGCTCAATAAAGGCTCCAAAACCGGAGATAGCAACCAGCTCTTTCGCTGGAGCCAGGGGTCGAAGGGACGCCGCGTCCTCCCAGCGAGAAGGCGAGCGTAGCCAGGCCGGCGTATGACTCCGGAGCACCGGGCCTGCCTGTGTGTGGGTGGGTGGGTGGACGGCCTTCGGCGATCGCCGTCCCGCCGGGAGGACATTGCCGAAGCCCCGCCGCCTGACGCCAGCGGAAGTGCGAGCCCACTGCGAGCTCGCTGGGCGGTGGGGCGCCCGGGAAGGGGCGGGCACGGGGCGGGGCCGCCAGCGGCCGAGGCTCGAGGGGGCGGGTGGGGCGGGGCCTGCGGCGGCGGGGCGGGGCTTGGCGGGAGTTGTTTTTACCGAGGCAACAGTGGCTCTGCGCTCAGCTGGGGCTGTACGGAGTGCAAGTTGAGCCAGTGCGGAGACGAGTTCTGCTGCTGGAGGGAGCGGGGAGGGCGGAGGTGCGCGGGAGTCGGCGAGCGCGCCTGTTGTCTTCGGCCGCCGAGATGTCTGCGCAGTGCTGCGCCGGCCAGGTGAGCGGGTCTAGGCGCTGCGCGGGAGTGGCGGCTCAGGCGACGGGCCGGGGGCCTGGGCAAGTTTCCCTGGGTGCGCTTCCCAGCCCCGCAGCTGAAGGCGGGGGCCGCGCTGCCTGAGTGAGCGCCTCGGGCCCGAGCGCGGCGCTCAGCCGTCGGGGATACTTTGCGTCCGCGACGGGCGGCGACGGACGGGGAAGCCCTAGAGGCAACCCGGATACCTTCCCTCTCTGCCTTTGGGACTCCGCGTGGGGAGGAGCGGGCAGGGCCCGATCGGAGGGTGCTGATTGCTCAAGGGGCATGTCGCTTCCCGCCTGGGGCACCGGGCAGTGGCGCTGAGCTCTAAGGCCGACATGGCTGTGCTTGCCCGAGGATCCCAGCAAAAGACGTGGGCTTGGGGAACGTCTGCTTTTCCAAGTCCTGATCAAAACTCAGGTCAGACAACCCACGCAGGTTGCGTTTGACATTTCGCAAGACTAGAGCGTTGGCTCTGTACCTGCGAAAACGTCTGGATGCCTAGTTAACTACCCGGCGCAGGTCTAGGTGCGGGAAGACTTAGCCCTGCCTTCTGAATTTACAGACCCCGCCCCTGGCTCCGCACAAAAACGGCCCCCTGAGTAAAGCGCGAACGTTCCCGCCCCTTTTTTCAACTGACTTGCCCGAACCTATTTTGTAACTCTCCCTGTTAAACCGATGATATCTTAGAACATACATGCCCACTTTGGATAGGCGTATCCTACCGGTTAGTAATGCATCGGGGCGGAATTAGTAGGATTTAGCGCTTTAATGGAAACCCCGGTGGCATAGTGGTTAAGAGCTACGGATGCTAACCGAAAAAGGTCGGCAGTTCGAATCCACCAGGCGCTCCTTGGAAACCCTCTGAGGCAGTTCTACGCTGTCCTATAGGGTCGCTATGAGTTGGAATGGACTCGACGCCAAGGGATACGGATACGGTAGCGCCTTAATCTGAGCCCTGGTGGCGAAGTGGTTGAGAGCTCAGGCCACTAACTAAAAGGTAGGCCACTCACGAAAAGGTCGGCAGTTCGAATCCACCAGCCACGCTTTGGAAACCCTATAGGGCAGTTCTACTCTGTCCTGGAGGGTCGTTATGAGTCGGAATCGACTCGACTGCACGCAACAACAACGGCGCTTTAAACTAATTGCACCCCTTCCTGCAGAGTCTGAAAAAACGAAGTAGTCGAAAAGCCTTTTGGATGTCGAGGATTCTCATCCCCATCCATTCTGATTATCAGCGTTTCAGTACAGAGTTTCAGTGGGTATGTTTTCACAAATGAATCTAACTCCCAGCATTATCCAGGTATAGGAGTGTTCTTGCTTCCTAATAAATTCAGCTTTAACAGCAATTGAGGCCATCGCATAAGTGGTGGAGGAGTTAAGGTGTGATTTTCTGTAACCGGCAGATTATACTGGCAGATAATCCATCCTTTTTCGGATGGCCGTGTGGAGTTATCTTTTGGTTTCTGAGGTCCAGTACTGTCTTAGCATACATTCAAGCTAACCTTCTCAGAGATGAGGAAATTGAGGCTTTTGACTTGAGGTGAAATGACTTCCCCTGAGTTGAGCAAGGAGAGAGAGGATGCCTGCCGCCTTACCTGGGTTTTGAGACCAAGGTGGAACAATGGAAAAGGCCATTTTCTGAATGTTTAGAATCTCAAGAAAGTGTTGCATATCTTTCATTCTTGTTGCTTTGAAATACTTTATCTCCAATTTGATGCATACTTCGTAATGTAGTAATTGCATTCAGGTAGTTGGGAGCATCTGTGTTCCTAGTCCTTTGAAAGACCCTTGAGACTTTCTGTGGCACCCTCCTCCCTCCTTCCCCTGTGCCTAATGTCAGGCTCTGAAATTTATTACAAGTACTCAAATGGGTCTTGTAAAAGAAATATTGCTATGCTTGGTATTTTGGCAGGATTTAATGACTTGTTTCTAAAATTCCCCCTCCTAGGACTTTGGAAAGAACCACATTCTGCTTGTTCATCAAAGGAAAAGTTAACTTCTGCTTTTTGGACTGCTTGAGGCATCACTTAAGTGGGCCTCTTACACAGCCAGGTGGTGATTACACTATGATTTTATGTGGGTGGGGCTGTGAAGAAGTTTGAATATTAACGGAATAACTTATAGCACCTCAGAACCATCTAAGCCTACTAATTCTTTTTTTTTTTTTTAACATCAGTCTCTGCCTTCAAAGGTGGGTTGGTCTAGTTGGGGTAGGAGGAGGAGGGCATTCCATCAACAAGTAAATAATGAAACAATGAAACAGTAAGTACTGGTAGTGTAACAGGGCACTGTGGTGGAGCTGCCTTTGGTAGGGTTGTTGGGGAAGCCTGTCCAAGGAGATGCACCTGGAGTTGAGACTGATCAGTGAGTAGCGGGCACCCATGCGATGGTCTAGGTAAGGAGCCTTCCAGACTTGGGGTGTTCCAAGAACATAAAGGAGAGCAGGGTGGCTAGAGTGTCATAGATAAGTAGATGAGATCAGAGAGGCAGGTAGGACCAGATGTGGCCAAACAGTGTTAGCCACAGTTGGGCTTTGTATTTTATTCTGGTTGCAGTGAGGGAGAGGCTGTTGGAGGATTTTGAGCAGGGAGAGCTCTCATTGGATTTACACTTAGAAGATGACTTTGGGTACTGTGAAGACTGGGCTGTATCAGGGACAAGAATGGAGTCAGGGAGAGCAGTCAGGAGCTGTTCATTCAGTGTAACTGCCTCCTCAGAGGAGTCCTGGTGGTTAACGCACCCGGTTGCTAATCCAAAGGTTGGCGGTTTGAACCTGCCCGCCACTCCTCGGAAGAAAGATGTGGCAGTCTGCTTCTGTAAAGATTACAGCCTTGGAAACCCTATGGGGCAGTTCTACTCTGTTGTTACAGGTCACTATGAGTTTGAATCAACTCGATGGCAATGGGTTTGGTTTTGTTTTTTTTTTTTTTACGGGCAAGCAGGAGCCCTGGTGGTGCAGTGGTTAAACGTTCAGCTACTTAACCTAAAGGTCTGTGGTTGGAACCCACCAGCTGCTCTGTGAGAGAAAGATGTGACAGTCTGCTTCTGTAAAGATTATAGCCTTGGAAATCCTATGGGGCAGTTCTACTCTGTCCTATAGGGTTGCTATGAGTCAGAATCAACTTGATGGCAATGGTTTTTTTTTTTAATGAGTGGCTTAGTTATCTGGAGCCCTGGTGTGGCACAGTGGTTACGAGCTCAGCTGCTAACCAAAAGGTGGGAAGTTTGAATCCAGGAGCAGCTCCTTAGAAACCCTTTGGGGCAGTTCTACTCTGTCCTGTAGGGTCACTGTGAGTTAGAATTGACCCGACAGCAACGGAGCAGAGTTATCTAGTGCTGCTATAACAGAAATACCACAAGTGGTTGGATTTAACAAAGAGAAATTTATTCTCTCATAGTCTAGGAGGCTAGATGTCCGAATTCAGGGTGCCAGCTCTAGGGGAAGGCTTTTTGTCTTCTGTTGGCTCTGGAGGAAGGTCCTTGTCATCAGTCTTCCCCTGGTCTAGGAGCTTCTCTGTGCAGGGACCTCAGGTTCAATGGGCATGCTTTGCTCCTGGAACTACTTCCTTGGTGGTGTGAGGTTTCCACATCTCTCTGCTTACTTCTCTCTTTTGTATTTCAAAAGAGATTGATTTCAGATACAACATAATCTTGTAGATTGAGTCCTGTCTCATTAACACAACTGCCTCGAATCCTCTTATCATTAACATCATAGAGGTAGGATTTACAATTTATAGGACAATCACATCAGATGACAAAACGCTGGGCAGTCACACAATACTGGGAATCATGGCCTAGCCAAGTTGACAGATATTTTTGGGGGGACACAGTTCAATCCGTAACAGTGGGCAAGCACTGTTCTAGGCTTCAGTGGTACGTAAAAATGCCTTCGTGACAACTTGAATCCTGTCCATCTGCTATTGCTGTAGTCTAGGGAGGAGGGAGCGTGGTACCTGAGTTGTAGGCTAAGGTGGTGGTAGTGGATACAGTTGGATGTTGTTAGCCTTTGGATATATTTTGGAGGCAGAGCTGGACTTTCACATGGGTTAGACGTAGGGTGTGGAATAAGAGAGATTTGGTCTTTGGCATAGGCAACTGGATGGATGATGGTGGCATCACTGAAGACCATCAGGAGGCTGGTGGGGAGGAGGAAGGGAATTTTGGGGGAGGAAAATCCATAGTTTTTCTATGCCTTTGTTGTATTTCAGAGGCCTTGACTTAGTTAGGGTTCTCTAGAGAAACAGAACCAGTTGAGGTGTGTGTATGTGTGGAGAGAGAGAGGGGGAGAGAGAGATTTATTTTAAGGAATTAGCTTACAGTTGTGAGGGGCTAAAAACCAAAACCAAAACCAAACCTGTTGCTGTCAAGTTGATTCTGACTCATAGCGACCCTATAGGACAGAGTAGAACGCCCCATAGGATTTCCAAGGAGCAGCTGGTGGATTTGAACTGCCAACCTTTTGGTTAACAGCCTGAGCTCTTAACTACTGCGTCACCCAGGGTTCCTGTGACGGACTAGCAAGTTCAAAATCTGTATGGCAGGTGACAAGCTAGAGAGTCCTGCAGGCTTGTGTCCCACAATCTGTAGGTAGGAGATGGGAAGAGTAAAGAGTGAGAGAGTTCTGGCAAGATATCTATTGATAGTCTGAAGGCGGAACACAACTTAGGGAGACTGGAAACTGTCTTTTTGCTCTTACAGCCTTCAACCGACTGGTTGAGAGCCACACACATTATGGAAGGTAATCAGCTTTACATACGGCCAATTTAATCACATGTAACTACTTTGTAACAGCAGCTAGACTCATATTGGACCAAGTAACTGAGTACCATAGTCGAGTGGACACATAAAATTAACCATCACCAGAGTATTAAAAATTAAATGGAGGTGGCAAATCACTAGTTGGGTAGTTGGATATTTAAGTCAGGGGAGAAGTCTGGGATTAAAGATAGAAATTTTGAAGTCTTTGTTTTTTTTTGAAGACTTTCTTCAACTGAAAAACAAACAAACAAAAAAACCAAACCCACTGCCATCAGGTTGATTTATAGTGACCCTATAGGACAGAGTAGAACTGCCCCATAGAGTTTCCAAGGAGTGGCTAGTAGATTTGAACTGCTGATTGTTTAGTTAGCAGCCGCGCTCTTAACCACAGAGCCACCACCATCAGAGCCAGGGCTGGATCTGTAAACTCAGAAGGCAGGGCTAAGTCTTCCCCACACCTAGACCTGCGCTGGGTAGTTAAAGAATTAGGCATCCAGACGTTCTCGTGTGTCACCTGGAAAAGAGCCTGAGCTTTGGACGCACACCTGGGTTTGAATTGGGAAACCGGACACCCAGGGTGGTATGACTGTGGACAAGTTACTTAACCTCTGTGAAACTCAGTTTTCCTCAACTGTAGAATGAGTGTGATAATGCTTCCTAGGATTATTATGAGGATTACGTGTGATAATAGACATGAAGTCTCTAATACAGCGTTTGGCACACAGTAAGGAACAACCCTGGCAAAATAAGGAACTCCCCAAAAATGTTAGTTTGTTAGTGGACATTACTCACTTGTTCCAGGACAGTCCCCACATCTTATTTTTGTTTCTACTTGGATGTATACTGAGGTTTTGCTTGGGCCATTAGTTAATGGATGTCAAGGGAGGCAGCGAGAACAGGGGAGTGGTCACTCAACACCTGGGTGCAGAGCACTGTGGTGGGCCCCTGCAGACATGGTGATGAACAAAGAGCTCCCTTGCTGCTCCTGTAATTTACTGGTTAGTTGAGGGGGTGGAGGTACGGGAAGATAGCCACAGAAAAAGACAGTACACACTGTCAGAGATGAAATGAGATGTGTACTCAGAAAATCTAGATAACTCTTCCAAGGCAGTTTGAGACCAAGGCTTGGCAGCGTTTACTGCAGGTAAGTATAAGCATTAATGATAATAATAGCGGCTTTATTTCTCATCCACACTATGCTGTGTGCATTTACAAACATTATTATCATCCATTCTTCCAACAACCCTATGAGATGTGTGATGCTCTGATTGGCTTCCCTTTACCGTGAGGCAGCTGGAGTACAGTGAAATGAATTAACTTGACCAAGGTCACATGATGGTGGGGTCAGGCATTGAACAGTGGTCCACTAAATAATAGTAACTGTTGGCCAGTGGACCTAAGCAGTTTTGAATGCATAGCTATTAGGCTGTTTTTGTTTGATATTGGCAGCTACCGGTAGTTTTGAGCAGGTGAGTTTTAGCTTCTCCCTCATGGCCTGGTCTGAGTTATAAAGAAAACAAGTCTCAGATCTAATTCTGCCACATGTACAGACATTTATTGACAGACAGGCACAGAACGGTCATTCTGAGGCTTCCCGAAGTCCCAGCTCTTTGCCCTTTTCGGTGCTCTGACATATACCTTGTGTGAAAAGTTTACCTGAGGCAGATGCGGCAACATTCTAGTAGGAAGAACTTAGCTAACATTCTGGTTGGACTCAAGAACCTACCACACCAGTAGGTCTAAGTGGATAGATCAAGCCCACAATGTCATTCTTAGGGTGAAGACTCACTTGGTCCTTATAGCTGGTTCATGCAAGGACAGGAATGCCCAGGCCAAGGTATTTCCAGCCAGTTCACATTTTTTGGTCACTAAGATTTTCCCCAGTGAAAGCCCATTTCTGATGTCTGTTCTGTTAATTAACAAAGACAAGAGTGCCACCAGGGACTATCCTTTATTATGCTAGTTAAGGAAACCTCTAGTCTCGATCTGAGTTAGAGGTAATTGAAGCCCAGGCAAGAAACTCCTTTAGAGTGTTACCTCTGATTAAATGTTGCTGGAATGGGTCGTCCTGAATAGGGTAACTTGACCACCTCTAGATTGTAGCTTAAAACACCCACACAGACAGTCCATGTGGACTTCTTTCAAAAAAGTAAATTACAGACCACATAATAGTAATGATTCCCCTGAAATGCCCTTCTTCCTTCTTTATAAAACCAAATCTGTGCTTTTCAGGCCCAGCTCAAGATGGATTTCGTCAGTCATGGTCTTCCCCTTGTTTTACTCATTTCTTCAGAATTTAGATTGTCTAACCATCAAGTACTTGACCGTATGATTCATTGAAATTTTTTCCTGGATAGTGCATGTACGCGTTTACTCTCTCTGAGGCAGACTGTAGACCATGATGTAGCTTAACACTTCCCCTAAGTCCCAGTGCTTTTGCTTACAAAACTTCCCCTACAGCTCTTTGTTTATAGTGATTGGAAATGTTAGATCCTGATTATATCATGTGTTGCTTCCATCCCTGGAAGGGATCCAGGCACAAAAATTCATTCTTTCCATGACTGATGTTTTTGAACGATGTGGGGTATCAGTGAAAGACAGGGAGAGAATCACACATGTCATCACCCAGAGAAAACCATGTTTTGATGTTTTATGATCCATTCACTAATGTATGATTTTACTTTGCAAAATTAGGATTATATTATAGGTCCTGTATTTGATCCTACTCTTTTTACTGAATTATGGGTGACCAAGGAAGTTTTAATATGCACCAGTCACTAATTTGCAACCATTATGTTATCTGGGCTTAACATTTAGATGTAGGTAGCCCTCTACCTTTGAATATGATGATTTCTACTGTTAAAATAAAAACCATGTTAAGCCAAACTAGAGATTGATTGAAGTTTATTTAATATACGATTTGCAAATTGGGGCAACATTTCTGACTCAGTCAAAGATGTTCCAAAGAAGAAAAATCTTTTACAGATTTTTATACTCCAGTTTATAGCTAGTAAAACAATTTGTGGTCATGAAGGACTCCAGGCAGCCTTATCTTGAGGAACAATTAATTACTGATTTATCCTAAAACATAGATTCTAGTCTGGCCTTTGAAGTTTCTCTTGTCGAAACTGCACTTCGGTAATTCTTTAAAACAGCACAATTCCCAAGGCAAATGTTCTTTACTAATCTAGACTATTGTTTAACTTAAGGGGCAGTTCTCCTCTGTCCTGTAGGGTCACTATGACTCAGAATTGACTTGAGGGCAGTAGGTTTGGTTTTGGTTTGCTGGTGCAGTAGTTAAGCGCTAGACTGCTTACCAAAAGCTCCTGCTCGCTGAAAGCTCTGCTGTTTGAACCCGCCAGTGGCCCCGCGGGAGAAAAGACCTGGCAATTTGCTCCCATACAGATTACAGCCTAGGAAACCCTATGGGGGCAGTTCTACTCTGTCATATAGGCTCTCTATGAGTCAGAATCAACTCAGTGGCATACAACAACAGTTATTTGACTTAAGGTGACTTTTAGGAAACCAGTTTTCGCAAGGCTCAAGGTTCAAAGATTATCTCAGAGCAATAGCCTGGGTGGTTACCTCAACCTGCATGGAATCCAGGAATCTCGATTCCTCCAGAATTAAAAACTTCGTTCCTCAGTTTTCCCCTTTTGATCAGGATTCTTCTACAGAATCTTTGATGAGAAATGTTCAGTAATGGTAGCCAGGCATCATTTAATTTCCTTTTGGTCTCCTGGCAATGGAGACGGTTGTTAATGAAGGCAATCAGACAAGCGGTCTAGTTCCTCTTGTGCCTGGCTCTCCTTTTTTTCTGCGGCTCCGGAAGAATAGAGACCAATTGTTGCACCTTAGATGGCCATTACAAGCTTTTAAGACCCCAGGCACTACACAATGAACTAAGAGGTAGAACAGAAATACAATTGGTGTAACAGTATTGGGCCAGTGTACTGAAATGCCCCGTAAAACCACTAACCATGACCCTAAACCTTTGAACCAAGAAAACAAATCCTGTGAGGTGTTTGGTTATACATAAGCAGCATCAGTAACGCTTTACACTGTGCCTTAGCATCAACTACATTCTGGAAACTTCAGATTGCATGTTAGTATAGACACAGCAATGTTTACTTATAAAGGCACAGACTCGTTGTGAGACTTAACAGGAAATCTCTAATTCTACTCTATTTTGTAAAATTAAGCTTGGACTTCAGCTATTTCTCTAGTTAGAGTCTTTACAGCTTTTCTAAGTTTATCAACAGAAACTTCTCATTAGAGGGTTATCATACCTAAAACCATCTGAAGGCTGATTATTTCCTTTTAATGCAGGAATCAGCTATCTCAGTAACTAATAGTATAATGCTGACGATGAAGGATTGCATGGTAAGATTTTTTTCTCGTCTCCTAATTCTTTTAATTCTTTTAAAGTTTCTGTTCTGGTTTTAATTTAAAAAAAATTACAAGAGGGTGCAGGAAGGGTGGTTTGGGGATGTCTTTGTTTGCGTAGTCAAGTTCAGGTTGTTGGAAAGATAAGAGCAGGGAGAGTGAAATGAAGGCTGGAGAGTTAGCGTGAAGAAATGCCTCATTTGCATTTGTTGTCTTGGGCTGCTTTACAGCTGACCTGGGCGAACTGACAAATAGCTTTGGGCTGCGGCAAGCCTGAGTGGGATGGCTTTACCAGGAGGGCCCAGGAGAGGCAGACCTGTACCGAGAGAGGGTGGAAGACAGCCTCTGACTCATCTCTTTTTGTTAATGAAACTAAAGGTGCCACCCTCTCCCTCATAGTTTGCTTCTCGCCTCTGTTTTCTGTGTAAATACTGCCTGTAGATTTCCCACAGATACTGAATATCTGTGAGACTGGGACACTGAAGGTTCAGTTTCCCAGGTGTTTTAATGTAAATCACCATTTAGAAGCTTCAGAGATGGGAGATTAGTCTACTTGTATTTCAGCCAGTTGCCATCTAGCGACCCTAAGATAGACTAAG
Source organism: Dugong dugon (assembly GCA_030035585.1). Classification (NCBI taxonomy): domain Eukaryota; kingdom Metazoa; phylum Chordata; class Mammalia; order Sirenia; family Dugongidae; genus Dugong; species Dugong dugon. Next base: position 84,978,302 of record CM057460.1, on the reverse strand, counting down.
AAGAAAGGCCTGGTGATCTGCTTCGAAAATCAGCCAGTGAAAACCCTATGGATCACAATGGACCAGTCCACACTCAGCCATGGTGATGGCCCAGGACGGGGCAGCATTTAGTTCCATGGGGTCGCCATGAGTTGGGGGCCGACTCGACACAGCAGCTAATAACTATTTCAGAGCAGCAGTACATAGCCAGTTTATCTATGATAATTTGTGTTAAAAAAAGAAGTCCTCATAATCTGATATGTTTGCAGAACTAGTCATGGACAGCCAATTCCTTTTTACTTCTTAAATAAGTTATTTTTAATATTTGTAAAGGGTGGTAATACTTGCCTAAGAGTCCCTCGGTGTTGCAAATGGTTAAGTGCTGGAGTATTAACTGAAAGGTTGGCAGTTCAAACCCACCCAGGGGTGCCTAGGAGGTAAGACCTGGAGATCTGCCTCTGAAAGGTCACAGGCTTGAAAACCTTATGGAGTAGTTCTACTCTGCACACATGGGGTTGCCATGAGTCAAGATGGACTCGGTGGCAGCTAACCAAAACAACAAGTAATTGCCTAATTAGGTGGCAATACCTGCCTAATTATAAATAAATGGAGTCCCAGGATGGTGCAAATGGTTAAGCACTGGACTACAGTTGGTGGTTCAGACTCTCCCAGAGATGCCTCAGAAGTAAGGCCTCGTGATCTGCTTCCAAAATGTCACAGCCTTGAAAACCTTATGTAGCAGCTGTATTCTGCACACTTGGGGTCGCCATGAGTCGGAATCGACTCAGTGGCAACTAACAATTATAAATAAAGATATCCTGCATTCTCTTGGTGTCCTGAGTTGAACAGCATTGTTCGTGAGTTTTCAATACATACTTCTGTTGCCAGTTGAATTTAGGGTTCAGATTGGATGCTGAGAGCATTATCTATCAACTTACTAATTAATCTAAACCACTGTGACTGTCTCCAAATATCAGATTTCCCAAGTAGTCCACAGTGAACCTTTACAGTCCTAGTTAAATGTATGTTAACACAGATTTCCAGTGGGTATTTCCTCATATTTTCTAGCTTGTGTATTAATGATATTTTGAACGGTTTTAGAATATAATCTGGGAGTCAGTGTGGTGTGTATGTAGGAAATTCAAATAGTGGATTGGTTTGATTATATAAAACATCTGTTTGATTTTTAAAGGAAACAGGATTTTACTTTTGGCTTTTCTTCTGTAGTTTGCCTTGTGAGATTAAGTTGAGCTCATGTTTAAGGAAAGCAGCTGTTGTGGAGAAATTTAGAGTGAGTTTTTATCACAGAATAAATTTTGAAATAATTTGTGGGTTTGAAGTAAGGTTACAGTATATAGTGATTAGACAACATTTTTTCCCCTTACAAAAACTGTCTAGTCAGAACAAAAGTAGGAAAAACACATACACACAACCCCTTAAATCTAACTAAGGAGATGGAAAACCAGACTCCTATTTAAGTATCTTTTTTATAAACTGGCCAACTGTATTTTGAAACAAAGCCCACGACGTCTTTTTTTTTTTCTTCTAGTTTTCTGTTCTTGCAGTAATTGAATGGAGGGTGAGTCTCTTTATTTATTTTTTTTTTAATATATGTTTTATTGTACTTCAGGTGAAAGCTTACAGAGCAAATAGTTTCTCATGAAATAGTAGTACACATGTTGTTTTTTTTGACATTGGTTAACAACCCCACAACGTATTAAGCCTCTAAATTCTCAACCTTTTTTTTTGATGAAAATTACAGATGGCCAAAGATACACCGTTTCAAAATTTTCTACATTCACAGTTCAGTGACATTGGCTACGCTCTTCCAACTGTGCTGTTATTCTCACTTAAGATGAAGGCTTACAGAACAAAATAGTTTTTCATTTAACAGTTACTACACATGTTGCCCTATGACAATGGTTAACAATCTCACAGCACATCAAGAATATCCTTACTCCACCTTGTGTTCCCTATCACCAGGGGGCTTCCTTGTCCCCTTCTGTCTTCTGGACCTTGTCAGTGGACTATTGTACCTCTTTAGTCTCATTTGTTTATTTATTTATTTATTTATTTATTTTTATTTTATTTAAACACCATTTCAAAACTTTTTACTTACACATTTAAGTGATATTGACTATGCTCTTCCATTTGTGCTGCCATTCTCGCCCAAGATGAAGGCTTACAGGACAAAACAGCCTCCCATTTAATAGTTACTACAAATGTTGCCCTATAGCAGTGGTCAACAATCTCACAATACATCGACAGTGTCCTTATTCAATTTGTGTTCCTTATCATCAGTTTCCTACTCTCCCTCTGCCTTCTGGCCCTTGTCACCGGACTCCTGTACATCGTTAGTCCCATTTAGTTTTACTGGGGTGTCCATTCCCAGGCTTAACATCGAACCTTGAAGTTAACTTCCCCTCTGAGCTGAAAGGGTGTCTGGGGGCCACACTCTCGAGGTTTCTCTAGTATTCTTTAGGCCAGTATATCTGGTCTTCTTTTTTTTTTTTTTTTTTTTTGGGATTTAAAATTATGCTCTACATCCTACTCCAGCTCTGCCCAGAACCCTCTGTTGTGATCCTGGTCAGAGGAGTCATTGGTGGTAGCCGGGCACCATCCAGCTGTACTGGGCTCAGTCCCGTGAAGGCCTTGGTAGCTGTGGACCATTAGTCCTTCGGACTAATCTTTTCCTTGTATCCTGTTCTCTTCGTTCTCCCTTGTTCCCGAAGGGATGAGATCAGTGGAGTATCTTAGATGGCCGCTCATAGGCTTTTAAGACCCCAGACACTACTCACCAAGGTAGAATGTAGAGCATTATCTTTATAAGTAGTGTCATGCCAATTGAGCTAGATGTTCCCCGAGATCATGGTCCCCAGAGCCCTCCGTCCAACAACTCAGTCCCTCGGGGGGTTTGGATGTGTCTATAGGGCCTCCATGACCTTTCCTTGTGCAGGCTGTGTTAGTTTCCCCTGTACTATGTACTATCTCATCTCTCACCCAAGTTACCACTTACCTATTACCTATTTAGTATCCCCCCCCCCCCCCATCCCTGGTAACCAACAAGGATTGTTACATTTTGCATGTGAATTTTTTCATGGGTTTTTACAATAGAGGTCTCATACAATATTTGTCCTTTTGTGATTGACTTATTTCACTCAGCACGATGTCCTCCAGTTTCATCCATGTTATGAGATGGTTCACCGATTCATTGTTCTTTCTCGTTGCATAGTACTCCATTGTGTGTATGTACCATAGTTTGTGTATCCATTTGTCTGTTGATGGACATCGAGGTTGTTTCCATCGTTTTGCTATTGTGAATAATGCTGCCATGAACATAGGTGTGCATATGTCTATTCGAGTGATGACTCTTATTTCTCTAGGATATATTCCTAGGAGTGGGATTGCTGGATCGAATGGTACGTCTATTTCTAGCTTTCTGAGGAAACGCCATATCATTTTCCAAAATGGCTGTATCATTTTGCATTCCCACCAGCAGTGTATAAGAGTTCCCGTCTCCCCGCAGCCCCTCCAACATTTGTTATTTCCAGTGTTTTTGATTCGTGCCAGTAATGCCGGGGTGAGATGGTATCTCATTGTGGTTTTAATTTGCATTTCTCTAATGGCTAGTGATCGCGAGCATTTCCTCATGTGTCTGTTGGCCATTTGAATGTCTTCCTTGGTGAAGTGTCTGTTCATTTCCTTTGCCCATTTTTTGATAGGATTGGTTGTCTTTTTGTTGTAGAGGTGTTGGATTTTCTTGTAGATTATGGAGATTAGACCTTTGTCTGACTTGTACTGTCCAAAAATTTTTTCCCAGTCTGTAGGTTCTCTTTTAACTCTTTTGGTGAAATCTTTTGAAGAGCATAGATGTTTGATTTTTAGAAGATCCCAATTATCTAGTTTATCTGTTGGGTTTTTTGTGTTGATGTTTATGGTTTGTATCCTGTTAATGCCATGTATTAAGGTCTGAAGTGTTGGTCCTATTTTTTCTTCTATGAATTTTATAGTTTGAGGCTTTATATTCAGGTCTTTGATCCATTTTGAAGTAGTTTTTGTATATGGTGTGAGGTATGGGTCCTGTTTCATTTTTCTACAAATGGATATCCAGTTTTGCCAGCACCATTTGTTAAAAAGACTGTCTTTTCCCCATTTGATGTATTTTGGGCCCTTGTCAAAAATCAGGTGACCGTAGGTGGATGGATTTACATCTGAGTTCTCAATTCTGTTCCATTGGTCAATGTCTCTGTTGTTGTACCAGTACCAGGCTGTTTTGAGTACTGTAGCTGTATAGTAGGTTCTCAAGTCAGGTAGTGTGAGTCTGGAGGGTGAGTCTCTTAATGCTCTGATCCATGGTGTGTGTGGTTCACCAAAACTAAGGAGGGATTCAGTGCCTTTTGTTCTTGACTAGATACTGATTGATTTTTTCCAGTGGTGTTCTCAGAAACAATGGCAGTATTTTTTAACCATAGTAAATGAAATTGTTCTCTGTTATAGATTTCTGTATCAATAGGAATTTTCGTAGGCTTTGATAGCATTATCTCTAAAGACTTTAGGACATTGTTGACATACTTCATTTGCTGGGAAAAAAAAAACCTCAAAACATTACAGAACTCCCTAAAGCAATATGTCAATTGATCAGTATTCACTGGATACCTAAAATAATAAAATTTAAAGGCAGTAATTAGGCTCACTTTCTTGTGCTTGGGAGCAACTTGTGAATTGATGCTGAATTTCCTAGTGGTATGAGATTTCTCCCGGGACAGGACTTCTTCCCGGACTGACTTGATGGCTTTTGCATCCCAGTTTTGTTTGTACCTTTTCTCCCTGGAAAAGGGGAAGAAGCTGGTGGTCCCCCGGGGAAACACTGCTCCTGCAAGTATAGGAGCCTCTCCAAGGGAGCATGTGGAGAGCAGGAACCCTGTGAATGGGCTCTGTGCAGCCCTCCCATTATACACACCATCGCATGTTGTGTGCATTCTGAACACTTTTCTAAGAAAAGAAAAGGGTCCATACCATTTCGCAGCTTCCCAAAGGAATCTTATGACCTCAGAAAAAACAGATGTAGAACAAGAAGTTAAGACCAACAGTAGAACCTTTAGAGACATTTCCTTTTAAATGGCAGATATTCCATGTAGCAAACAAGGAACCAAAGAAAATTAAGGTCCCTGGGTGGTGCAAATGGTTTGTGCCTGACTATCAACCTAAAGGTTAGCGGTTCAAACCCAGCCAGTGGTGCTGTGGAAGAAAGGCCTGGTGATCTGATGCCATAAACCCTATGGAGCAGTTCTGCTCTGTAACATGGGGCTGTCATGACCCAGAATTGACTATAAGGCAATGAGTTTGGTTTTTGTTTTTTTGGGGGCTTCTGGGACAGGAAAGAGCCTGGAGTCAGGGCAGTGGTGGGACTGCTGGCCTTGTCCGATGGCATAGAGAAGTTCGTTAAGAGTAAGACAATTAAATGCCTGGCAGCCCCAGTTTCCAGGGGGTAGAAGAAGCTAGAGTGTTGTGGGTTGAGGAGTACTGGGGAGCTGAAGAACCAATGCCAGGGAAGCTAGATTATTTTAAAACGAGAGGCAGTGCTGGGGGAGCTTAGTAGCTAGAGGGAGAAGCGATGTGTGAGTGGAGAGTGTTTTTCTAGTTGATTTTGGATGGAAGGTATCTGAGCAGATTGTCAAGGTGAAGGGAAGGAGCTGGCCAGGAACCTGAAGAGGTTTCGGTCAGCCCCACAAAGGGTGCTATTTGGATGATGTTATGAGTTTAACTGTGTCCCCCCTCTGTTTTAGTTTGTTAACTCTAATCAGCTGAGATTATTCTTCGGAAAATTCTGGAGAGGCAGGTCTGCTTTTGGAGAAATCCAGGTTCTGCTATTTGCCCAGTGATTTTTGAGGCAGATTATGGAATCAGAGAAACTCGGGGTTCGAAGGCACATTAAAAGTCATCCCTTTTAATTCTCCCTCTGATGCTTAAATGTCCTTTTTAATGCCCCTGCTAAATGTTCATCTGGTTTGTTTGAACCTCTCCAGTGATGGGGAGCTCACTACTCTTTAAATTTCTTAATTTTTTCTATGCCTTGGTTTCTTTGTTTGTAAAACAGGGAATTTCTGCCTTGCCTCCCTTATACAGTTATTGAAGGGATCAAAATAAGGTAATATGTGGAAGACTTTTAGTTATCTATAAAGTGATACACAGCTCTGTCAGGGTTCAATGAAGGAAACAGATGCCACTCTCAGTATTTTAAGCAGGAGGGGATTTAATGTAAGGAGGTGTTTAAAGAATAATTAGAAGACCTAGAGGAGCAAGAATCAGGGGCCTAACTTAACTAGTAGAGAATGTCTGCCTTGAGCATTGTGCTCTTTTAAGAACTATTCATATGAGATCAAAGTGACAATAGCAACTCAAAAGATTAGATAGGAAACTTAGGGAGCCTTAAGTTTATGTTAATGGGGGAGGAACAGTTTGGAAAAGGAAAGTCAGAATGGTCGTACAACTTGAAGAATGTAATCAGTGCCACTGAATTGTACATGTAGAAATTACTGAACTGGTGAATGTTTTGCTCTGTATACTCTCGACAATAACAAAAAATAAATAAATTATTAGAAGAATCAGGGGGCCACCCCTGGACCCCTCTTGAACTTGAGAACATACCACCCCAGCTGTAGTCCAAAGGTCAGGAAGTTGAAGTGACTGCCACAACCATCACTGCCTCTTGATACCCACGTAGCTGGTGGTGTGATGCTAGACCCATGAGTCTGGCTGTCGTAACTGCTTGTCCTGTCTTGGGACACCGCAGCAGGAAAGTGGCCTCCACTTCTTTTTCACCTTCCAAATATTATGGGTGCTCCTAATTGCCAAGACCCTGACAGCAAGGGAGTCTGGAAGATGTGGGTTAGCTTTCCAGATTCTTCAGTCCTGGAAGACAGAAGGAGTTAGGAACAGAGGCTGAGTGAGACAGTTGATCATGTGCAGCACAAGCTATGAGGAATTGTTATGGTAAACACCACCCAGCCCTAGTGGCACAGTGGTTAAGAGACTGACTGCTAACCAAAAGTCTGGCAGTTCAAATCCACCAGCCGCCCATTGGAAACCCTAGGGGGCAGTTCTGCTGTGTCCTATAGGGTCACTGTGAGTCGGAATTGACTCCTCAGCAATGAGTTACAGTGAACACTGCACTTCCTGCCCTTCAGGGCTTGACCAAAAAGGAAATAGCAGCCTCAAAAGTGAGGTTATAATACTGAGAGAGTTGGGCCTGGAGGCAGGAAGATGGAAATCTGTATTGTGCAGACAGATTTTCTCTCTCACCTGGACTAAGGGAATGGCTCTTTAATGGTTTTATCTGGTTCTCTCACTGCAGGATTGATCACTTTTCCACACTGCTAGCAGATTCATCCTTTTACTAAAGTATACTTCTAATCAATGTCCAGAGAGAACAAACCTTTTAACATTTTATGTATTTTATTCTAGTGTTAAAATAAATTGGACTATACTGTGTGTACAGTTTTATATCCTAACTTATTCTCACATAATATTGTGAACATTTTCACGTATCGTAAATTCTTCAAAAGTAAACTTTTAAATGACCGTATCACATTTAATTGATCATATCAACATTTATTCCACCATTCCTTTATTAGACTGTATTTCTTTTTTTCTTTAACTACTATCGATAACTCATGACCTTTCTGTATGCCTGTACTTCTTACTTGAGGCTGGATCTCTGGAAGTACAGTTAGTTCTGCCATAACACAGCATGACATATGCATTCCTAAAAATCACCGCACTATGCATAATCTCACAATAAAAGCCACAGACCTTATGGGGAAAATTGAATTAGGGGCACAGCTCTTAAACACTTCGTCAATCATACCATCAAAAAAAAAAGGAACTTAGTTTTTACAGATGTTAGATGGCAAAGAAATATATAAATACTACAATAAATATAGCATTTTACCCTGAGAAAAACTTGAAGTTTGCTTTTGTAAATGGGTGGGCATAGAAAGGGCTGCAGCTTGTGTTACTGTGACATGGTGGAAAGAGGGTGTTATGCATTGAATTGTGTCCTCCCACAAATGTGCATTAACTTGACTAGGCCATGATTCCCAGTATTGTGTGGTTATCCACCATTTTGTGAGCTGATGTGATTATCCTGTGTGTTGTAAATCCTAATCCCTGCTTGTAGTTAATGAGTCAAGATTAGGTTATATTAAAGAAGATTAGGGTGGGATGCAACACCCTTACTCAGGTCACAGCCCTGATTCTGATGTAAGGGGAGTTTCCCTGGGATGTGGCCTGCATCACCTTTTATCTTAGAAGAGGTAAAAGGAGAGAAAAATGAGCAGTGGGGAGAGGACCTCATGCCACCAAGAAAGAAGCTCCAGAAGTGGAGCGCATTCTTTGGACCCGGGGTCCCTGCACTGAGAAGCTCCTAGATCAAGGGAAGACTGATGACAGGGACCTTCCCCCAGAGCGGACAGAGAGAGAAAGCTTTCTCCTGGAGCTAGTGCCTTGAGTTTAGACTTATGGCCTAAACTGTGAGAGATACCACCCACTTGTGGTATTTCTGTTATATCAGCACTAGATAACTAAGACAGAGTGTTATGTGAAATTGGATGGAAAGTCGTACCACCAGGTGTGGATAGGTATGACTCATAACACACACGGTGAACTGAAGTGTGTGCATTTCATGTGTTCCTCTAAGCGGCTCGGTTTAGCTGGGAGCAGTTTTCTGCCCTTACCTAGTGTTTCTCACAGATAAAACCCGCGTATAAGCAAAGAGGAAGTTCTTGTTATGCTCAAATTGTTTTCTGATATATCAGTCCTGTTGGGACAAGTTTGCGTTTTCAAAGCTAGCATTATAGCAGAACTGACAATAGAGGAATAACTCAGCCCTGGACGTGTTACATTGCCAGACCTTTTTCAGGAATGCTGATCAGTTCACACTCTTGGTAGCTGTGTGTGAGGGAGGGAGCTGGCTCCCTTTGGACCTTCTCACAGAGAGTCGGTGCTGCAAGGGGGGCCGGAATGATCATCTACTCCTCTGACCCAGTTGCGCTCAGATTTCTTGTACTGTAATAAGGGAAAACTCCGGAGACAGGAACTTAACTATCTTTGGAGGTGGCTCTGCTTCATTCTTAGAGAGCTCTGATTTAATTCTTCCTCCTGCCCCTGTCTTGGCTGAAATGACTTGCCCCTGTCTTGGAGGATACAGTAGTTTTTGGATAGTAAAGTCAGAAGAGGCAGCATCGAAGGCAGACAAGGGCTATGGCTTAAGGGTCACAGAGGACCATAATTGGGTTAATGTTCCTGCTCCTGGATATGAGAATCCCCAGTGTCCAAAATGGGACATGCTCACAAAGGAGACTTGTGCCTTTGGATATGACAAGTTTCACTTGGAAGCCAAAGTATTACAACTTTTGGCACAATTAAATAGTTTTCAAGGCTAATGGTCAGGCAGTTTGAAATTAGAACCATCTTGAGATGTCCATGGTTGGTAGCAAGCCAGAGTCTCACTGTTGATGATGAGTTTCTGATGAGAGTGATGCCTGCCACTCTTGGTCATGATGGCTGTGGACTGGCCATGGAGGGGAAGTGAACTGGAAATTGTGTCCATAAAATGGTATTGAAAATAGAATCTGGGAAGTCAAGCAGTCTTCATCTTTAGTGGCACGTCCACCCCCTCATATTGTCCAGGAGGATCCAGGCCCCCAGAGCTGAGGACCTCTCTGAAGGCCAGACAGTTGGTTAGTTAACAGTAAAGACGCCACCCAGCTCCGCTGGCGTTTGCAATTTGCCCGGCACATAGTTGACACTTGATAAATAATGAGAGTGTGGATCCCTGGTGGTATAGTGGTTAAGTGTTCTTGGCTGCTAACCAAAAGGTTGGCAGTTCAAACCCACCACCCTGCTCAGGGGCGGATTAATTGGTAAGCAAGGTACACGTGGGTTTACAGTAAGCAAGGTAGCACTGGCTTAATTGTGTTTGTTTACTAATCTGTGGTGCATAATTTCACATGGACTTCACCATGGGTGAAATTGTGCACTACAGATTAGTAAGTAAGCACAGGTAAGCCTGTGTGTACGTTGCTTATTGGGTAATCCGTCCTGTAGGCTGCCTGCTCCATGGGAAAAAGATGTGGCAGTCTGCTTCCGTAAAGATTACAGCCTTGGAAACCCTATGAGGCAGTTCTGCTCTGTCTTGTGAGGTCACTGTGAGTCTAAATCTACTCGATGGCAGTGGGTTTGGTTTGAAATAATGAGAATGACTGGGTGGATGTTGGACTTTTTCAGAAGACATCTGCTGCCTTTGCAGAGCAATTCAACAAAGAGCTCATGGGTACAGATTATAAACATAATTTTATGATTTTAAATCTCTAGTTTTTTTTAATAACGTATTTTGCTGTAATAAATAAAACTAGTTTAAATCTTTTTCCTCTCCCTTATCTTAAACTTGTGTTTACATTTTTTTCCCCCAGAAAGATCCTTTTTGTGTGTGGATCAGATCATAGGATTTAACAGGAAGCGGTTTTTAACAATGTGTTTTCTCACCATGCTACTGTACTTTGTGAACATTGCAGGTTGCTGAGTAAGCGATATTAGACCATTTAGAAAGAGCTGGTTAACCAATGAGGGACTTTATGCAAATCATTATGCCCAGGGACAGCTTCTGGCTGGAGGCTTTGAAAAGCTTGAAGCAGTAAATTATTTCCTTATGATGGGGGTTTGTCACGGGTTTGCATTTTCTCGGAAGCAAGAGGTCCCTCGAAGCTGAATCTGACTTTTTTTTCCTGCCATGGTGTGGCAGAAACAAAGCAGGGCTCAGAGTGCTTGAGAAGAAACTGAGCTCATTATTGATGGTTCCAGGGTATTCTCTAGTTATTAGCGAGATGCCCCCTTCTCTCTCCCACTTAGCTTATCCTCCCATTCCTCTTTCCTGATGCTTGTAGGACTTTAAGAGTGATGAAAATAGGTACTGTAAACAAAGTTGGGAGCCACTGATCAAAAAAAAAAAAAAAGTATTAAGGATACTTTATGGTGCAGTGGTTAAGGGCTGTTAACCAAAAGGCTGGTGGTTAGAAGCCACCAGCTGCTCCGCGGGGAGACGATGTGGCAGTCCGCTTCTGTACAATTACAGCCTAGTAAACCCTATGGGGCAGTTTTGCTCTGTCTTATAAGGTCGACTGAGAGTCAGAATCAACTCAACAGCACCCTGCAACAACAACAATAAAGTTGTTACGTGAAGAGAGTAAAGAAAAAGCTATTAATTACTAAGCTGTGGCATTTGGGAGGAATGATAATCAGCTAGTGTTTTCCCAGTGGGGATGCTGTTGGTATTTTGGGTGAGGTGATTCTTTCTTGTGAGGGAGTCCTGTGCTTAGCTGATATTTAGCATCCTGGAAAACTCCCAGATGCCAGTAGCACTCACATGTCTTTGTGAAAACACTGTCCCCACCTTTATGACCAAGTACTCACAAGGCCCTAGGGGAGTGATGGTGCTGCCCCATAAAAGCCACTGACTGGTTTGGGCTTGGTAATTTTTTTATTACAACTTAGAACTATGGCAAAAAGGATTGACAAATATGCATATATGTAAATGCTGGTATGTGCATAACGATTTCTGAGAATGTTTTCAAGACATGCTAGAAACTGTCAAGGTGGTTACCGCAGTAGAGTGACATTGGGAGGTTTTGGGGTGAGGGGTAATATTGGGACATTTGTTTTTCATTGAAGACCTTGCTGTGCAGTTTGAATTTATCATGAGCATGTGTTGGTTGTTTCTTTAATTTTTTAAGGCTTGTTTTAGCAAGCCTGCATGTGGGAAATTCAACATGTTGTATAATTACATTTCTTGGCACTGTTTTCATTTTGATACTACTCTTGCCCCTGGAGCTGACGGTGAAATGTGTCATGTGTTATATACCTGGAGGTGAGTTTGGAGAGTACGGTACAGATTTTAACCCATTTTTACATTGAAAAGGAAACTGAGATTGTCAATTTAGTTGTCTAACTGGTATCTGTATGGGTTGCTGGTATTTTTATCTGCATCGTCCATGATGTACATACGTATATGCAGATTTTTCTTAACTAAATTTTACTGAGCTCAGTAGAGCAAAAAAAAAAAAAAGGGTATGCCACTCACAAAGGTGGGTCCCAAGATTATGGTTAAGATAGCAAATCAGTGTTTGTCAGAGTGGCCCAGCTGGCTGTGGATTATTAGGACGCGTTATTAAAAGGGTTGCTTTGGTACAAGACAAGAAAATTGTTACAGAAAATGGGAGCCCTTGAGCTAAGTAAGATTCAGACATTTCAAATGTGCAGACTCTTAATCTCTAAATGTTGAAAGAGCCATAAAATACCTTATATAAACTTTACGAAGCATTTACAGCAGACCAATAACTTAAGAAACACATGAAACAATTTCAGCTCCTGCAATGCTGGTAATTTGCCTGTGGGGACCCCTTTTTCTTCTTTAAATTAACAGGCTTACCAAAAAATCTCATCGTTTTATTTTTATTTTTAAAGTGGAGTTGGAGAAATGCCCAAGCTTTTACTCTTTCCCCATTGAGCAGAAATTTCTAACCTTTTAAATTAATATTTATTTTGAATTTAAAAATTTTTTTAGGCACTTCCTTAATTATCCTAAAAGGGCTGTATTAGAAACCAAAACCAAACCCGTTGTCATCAAGTTGATTCTGACTCATAGCAACCCTATAGGACAGAGTAGAACTGCCCCATAGGGTTTCCAAGGAGCGGCTGGTAGATTCCAACTGCCCACCTCTTGGTTAGCGGCTGAGTTCTTAACCACTGAGCCACCAGGGCTCCGAAAGGGCTATATTAGGTTTAATTAAAGAAACTATTTATAAAAATAAATTAAAAAAAAAAAACTAGTTTATTTAAAGTGTACAGTCCATTAGCTTTTAGTATATTAACAGTCATGCAACCATCACTACAGTCTAATTTTAGAACATTTTGTCACCTCTGTGCCCATTGGCAAACACCTGCTGTTTCCCCTCAGAGCCTGGCAACCACTAATCTACTTTCTATGGATTTACTCATTCTGGAGATTTTGTGTAAATAGAATCATACAATATGTGGTCTTTTGTGACTAACTTCTTTCAGTTAGCATGTTTTCAAGGTTCATCCATGTGGCATGTGTCTACTTCATTCCCTCGTATGGACTACACCACATTTTACGCATTCATTTATCAGTTGATGGACACTGGGGTTGTTTCCACTTTTTGGCTATTTTAAATAAGACTGCTTTCAACATTCCTGTACAAGTTTTTGTGTGGACCTGTGTTTTCATTTCTCTTCAGTATATACCTAGAGTGGAATTACTGGGTCATAATAAGGAGCCCTGGTAGCGCAATGGTTTAGCGCTTGGCTGTTAACCGAAAGTTTCACATTCGAACACATCCAGCCGCTCTGTGGGAGAAAGACCTGGTTTTCTGTTTCCATAATGATTACAGCCAAGAAAACCCTATGGGGCAGTTCTGCTCTATCACATGGGGTCATTATGAGTCAGAACCAGCTCGGCACCCAATAACAACAACGATAACTGTGTTTGACATTTTGAGGAATTGGCAGACCGTTTTCTAGAGCTACTGTAGCATTTCACATTCCCACCTGAAATGTATGAGGATTCCAGTTTCTCCACATCTTATCTAACACTTGTTACTGTCTTTCTGATTCTGGCCATCCTAGTGGATGGGAAGTAGTATCTCATGGTTTTGATTTTTATTTCTCTAATAACTAATGATGTTGAACATTTTTTCATGTGCTTATTGGTCATGCGTATATCTTCTTCGGAGAAAGATCTGTTCGGATCCTTTGCCTATTATTAAACTGGATTATTTGTCTTTTTATTGCTGAATTGTAGGAATCTTTATATATTCTATATACAAGTCCCTTGTAAGATAGGTGATTTGTAAGTATTTTCTCTCATTCTGTGGATTGTGTGCTTCACTTTCTTGATATCATTTGTAGCATGAAAGTTTTTAATTTTGATGAAGTCCAATGTATCTATTTTTTTCTTTTGTTGTTTGTGCTTTGGCTGTTATATCTAAGCGAACTTTGCCTTATCCAAGGTTATGAAGATTTACCCCATGTCTTCTAAGTGTTTCATAGTTTTAGCTCTTATTTTAAGGTATTTGATCCTTTTGAGTTAACTGTTGCATGTAGTGTGAAGAGGGGGTCCAACATATCCAGTTCTAGCACTATTTGTTGAAAAAGCTATTCTTTCCTTCCATTGAATTGTCTTGGCATCCTGTTAGGATTTATTTCTGGATTTTCAATTCTTTTTTTTTAATTGAGTGTACTTTGGAGGAATTATTCATCTAAGATTTGGACAGTGGTGCTGGCAGTCATTAGGCTGGAGATTGCTGTTCAGCAACTGATAACCAGTCACTCTTAGATGGTTGACTCATCTCTTTGTGTGATCTAAGATTAAAATATTTATAGAGGTTTAATAGTAAGTTACACATGGCTACAGTAGATGCTGTTAGAGGTATGAGAAATGCCTTTGTTTATACAAATTATAAAATACAAACATTGTGGCAGTAGTAACCGGAACAATCCATATATCACAGTTTTGTGCTCTTAAGTAATGGAATTGTCAGGACTAAAGCAACTTCCTTGCTGTATGGAGCAGTAGCCAGTTCCTTATTTAATGTTTTTATTTATTAAGCAATCATTTAAATGGAAAATGAATTTTGATTGGATTTTCCAAAATACTGTGTTTTAAAAACATGCTATTCTTTTTTTTTCCTTTTCCACATTCAGATTGGTAAGGCCGTTAAGAATTTTGGCTTTGAAGTCATACCTGGATTTGAGCCCTGTCCTTACCACTAATGAGCTATGACCTTGGGCAACTTACTTTACTTCTTTGAGCTCAAGTGTCTCACTACTACCGAGGGGATAATAATAATAGTACCTACCGCACGTTGTTGTTGGGTGCCATCGAGTTTCTTCCATCTCGTAGTGACCCTATGTACGACAAAAGGAAACACTGCCTAGTCCTATGCCATCCTCACAATTGTTTTATGCTTGAGCCCATTGTTGCAGCCAGTGTGTCAGTCCATCTCAATAGGGTCTTCTTTTTCGCTGACCTTGTACTCTACCAAGCATGATGTCCTTTCCCAGGGACTGGTCCCTCCTGATACCGTGTCCAAAGTACGTGAGACAAGTCTTGCCATCCTCACTTCCAAGGAACACTCTGGCTATACTTTTTCCAGGACAGACTTGTTAGTTCTTCTGAGAGTCCACAGTATATTTGATATTCTTCACTAACACCATAATTCAAAGGCGTGAATTCTTCTTTGGTCTTCTTTATTCATTGTCCAGCTTTCACATGCATATGAGGCGATTGAAAATATCATGGCTTGGGTCAAGTGCGCCTTAGTCCTCAAAGTGACATCTTTGATTTTAACACTTTAAAGAGGTCTTTTACAGCAGATAAAATGTATTATTAGGTGTGGTATTTTTCAATAGGTTATAAGTCGAGGGTGGTAAGATGGAAATGATTCAAAAAATTCAACTGCTGAGAACAGAGAACTTGATAAGCCTCGTGGGAGAGACACCAAAAAAAGAACGGTTTCATCCAGGGCCCCATTATAACCCAAAAGCCAGTTCCAGCATCATGTGTGCCAAGACTATTCTCCTATTTCAGAGTTGGTTCTAATGGCCTTTCAAGGCAGGGCGTTGATACTTGACAGTGTTTTCATGGAAACACTCTTGAAGGTGGAAGCTAACGTGTTCTATTATGCTGTTGAAACCTTGGAGTTTTTAGGAACTCAAACCTCAAAAGGGACCCCTGGTGGCATAGTGGACCCCTGGTGGCATAGTGGTTAAGAGCTTGGCTGCTAACCAAAAGGTCGGCAGTTCAAATACACCAGCCGCTCCTTGGAAACCCTGTGGGGTAATTCTTCTCTGTCCTGTAGGGTCGTTATGAGTCAGAACCGACTCGATGGCACCCAATGACAGCAACAACCTCAGAACGGTCACTATGAGTTGGAAGAGTGAAAACAGGTTGTTTTTTTTTTTTTTTTCACTTCAGAAGAGGGAAATTTCAGAAGCTGAGATAAAGGAAATGTAAGAGCTGATTTATAAGCTAGGCAAACATATAGCTGCCTAGTCAACTTCTTGGACTTCTGGGTAACTTTAGTTTGTTTTTTATTTCCTTGGATTCTACCAGTTAGAGCTTTATTGCATTAATGAAACTCTAAAACATACTGGAAGGATTAAGGCATTTTCATTTTTTATGCCTCAATTTCAGTGTTAGTTCATTCTGGCTGTTTTCTACCAGTCCCATAGCTGAAGTAGGTTTCCTTTGCTCGTTGACTGATGCATTGAAAAAATATTTTGAGTGCTTACCACCTACAAGGTAGAGCAGGATGTTGTTTTGTTTTCTTCCAAAATAGAAATTTGTAACGTTTTTTCTAATTACAAGATATGTGCTTGTTGCAGAAGAGTTCAGAAAATACAGAAAAGCGTGGTCACTCATAATCCTGTAACTCTTATAGCTACTGTTGACATAATTAGTATATACTTCGAGATTTTTGTTGTTGTTGTTGCTGAAGTATGTCTTTCTTATTATATTTTTATCCCAAATGCTATCATGCTCTGTACTATATTATGTTTCAGCTGTTTTCAGTTAATACAGTGTGTAAGTCTTTCAGTGGCAATAGGTTTATACGTATAGTAATCATGCCAGTGGGTGCATTGCATTCTGTAATACTAATGCACCATAATGTAAGTGATCCTTGTATTCTAAAATATGAATGTACATAATTGAAGTGATTAGTACTCTTTCATTGAACGTCTGGGTTTCCGTTCTCTCTTCTAAACACATGCAGATGATCATTCTTATGTAAATCTTTGTGTTCTTTCTTAGTAGGGACAGAAGCAACGTCTCTTGTTTATTGTTATATTCCCAGCCGTTAACACTGGGCATAGGAGGAGGACGCACTGATGGTTCAGTGGTAGAATTCTTGCCTTTCGTGTGGAAGACCTGGGTTTTATTTCCTACCAGTGTACTTCATGTGCAGCCACCAGAGGAGGCTTGCATATTGCTATGATGCTGAACAGGTTTCAGTGGAGCTTATAGACTTAAATGGACTAGGAAGAAAGACCTGGAGAGCTTCTTTCAAAAACTCTATGGATCACAATGATCCGATCTGCAACCTATCATGGGATTGGTGCAGGACCTGGCCGTATTTTGTTCTGTTGTACATGAGGTCACCATGGCCGACTGATGGCAGCTAACAACAACAACAATCCATAACAATATTAGCTAACAATAGCTAACACTTATTGTTCTCTTATTCTCTGCAAGGTACAATAACTATAATTTTTGGCTATTGTTGTTATCACTCATGTTTTATAGTGATGAGACCAAGGCTCAGAGAGGTTAGGCAACTTAGCGTCACAAAGCTATCATGTGGTAGAGCCAGGATTTAAGTCTAGCTGGCTGGTTCCAGAGCTCATGCTCTTTGCCATTCTACTCTACTTATAGCTGGTGTAATGAGGGTGAACAGGATGGATAACACTTGGCCTGAGACCTTGGTTTCCTACAGAATGGGGACTGTTGCATGGGACAGAGGAGGAGAGAAAAGACATTTTGTTTTCTGCCCTGGGTGTACAGCAAACATTCAATGAACATCTGAAGAAGTCATTTCACTTTCTGTGCCCCTTCCTGTCTCCTTAGCCAACCTCTGGCCTCAGCAGACCTAAGTGACCTCCATTATCTCCCTGCCCCAAGCAGCTCAGCCATTCCAATTACCAAGCTCCCTACCTTATCACCAATTCTTACCCCATATCAAAAGTCTATTCCTTATCCTATGGAAATAACTAGGCCATTCACTCAGTTACCTAATATTTATCATACACCTACTGTGTTGTTATTGGTTGCCGTCGAGTCAGCCCCAACTCATAGCAACCCCATGTATAACACAATGAACACTTCCCAGTCCTTTGCCATCCCCATGATCAGTTGTGGATCAGACCACTGTGATCTATAGGTTTTAATTGGCTGATTTTTGGAAGTCAATCACCAGACCTTTCTTTCTAGTTTATTTTATTCTGGAAGCTCCACTGAAACCTATTCAGCATCATAGCAACATTCAAGCCTCCACCGTATATGCGGTGCAATGGCTGGAAATCAAACCCAGGTCTCTTGCATGAAAGGTGAGAATTCTACCAATACTGCCCCTATTATGGATTAAGTAAACGTTAAAGTTGCCCTATATTCTTTTGTTTGGGAGAAATCCACTGTAACCCCTAAACAGACTTACTAACACATTTAATAAGTGTTGAGTTTTCTAGAACAGTCATCTTATGAATTAGAGACTACCTGCAACTACACTAGTTGGACAGTGAGATACTCCTTTATTGAGCAGAATAATTGTGTGTCTTGTTCTAGACTTCAAGTTGCATCGTTCTATTCCATAGCTATCAGTAGGGACAGTACCTGGCACCATGGTGGCAACAGTTTAATGAATGTTAGTTGCTATTTACCACCACTACCATTACTATTCTCCCACCATCACCACTGCCCTGTCTTTGTAGTAGGAAAAAAAAGTCTGTATAAACTCAATGGAAAGCTATATTTCTGAGCTTAGGGTGGAGAGAATGAACTGCAAAATGTTGGTTGTGGGGTCCTGAATAAATTGTTCATTTCCTTGGTGCAGATCACAGGTGATTCATAGGTAATCCTAAAGCCTCAAGAGAAGAAAGGAAAGCAGGTCCTGATACAGTATGAGTAGTATTGTGTGTAACTGAAAGGTGTGAAAATCTATCTACTTTAAAATAAAAAAAAAATTAAATTCAGTTTTATGTCTTTAATGTTTCTATTTCCTTGATATTATAACTCCCTCAGAATGTCCAGGAACACCTGAGTTCTGATTCTAACTTCCTTAACGACTTCCTTGAGTTTGAGGAACTTCCTTAACACCACCCCCACCCAGCACCCCTCTTCCGGTGTCATTTATGAAAGAATGGTATTACAATTATTGTAGTTAACCAGAATTCCTCTGTCTTTCCTCGGTTCTGCTAGGGTTTCTGTATTTTTAAAAGTCAGGAAAAAGGGACTGAATGAAGGGTGGTGTCAGATTTGAAGATTTCCTTCCTTTTAAATTTTGGACTTCCAGCACACCAAAAAGCCGATTTTGCTATCCAGAACCTGCAAGGAATGTCTTTCTGAATGGGTGTTTTCCACAGTGCTGACAGGTTTATTCTCCCTAAAACTAAAGTACTGAGACTATAAAACATAACCCACATTTTGGCTCATTTTTGTGACTGAAGTATCCCACACTTCTAAGTGAAGCCAAAGGAACACAAATTAATGTGATGTTCTGGGCTGTCTTCGTGAACATGAATTGCCCCACTACTATGTGTGATATAATACCACGCGGAACATAGACCATGCAGCAAATACAGTGATGCTTATATTACTTGTAGGGTACTTGAAGGGCTTTCAACTGCTCTGCTGCTTAGTTCTTGCTTTGCTTATATATTTATTGGTTTCTCATTTCCTCCAATACTGCCATTGTTTATGTTTAGTTGATATTTTGTAGTGAACCTTTTTGATTCCCTTTATTTTCCTTTTGTGCATATTTTTTAGATATTTTCTTTGTGGTTACCATGAGGATTATATTTAACATCTTAAATTTATAGCACCCTAGTTTAAATTGATACCAACTTAACTTCAGTAACATACAAAAACTCTATTACTATACTCCTCCCCCTCTTTTATGTTATCATAAATTACATCTTTATACATTACATGCCCAATAACATACATTTATATTATATTTTATGAATTTCTCATTTTGAATCATGTAGCGCATAACTACTAGAGTTACAGACCAAAAATTCCACAAAACTGGCCCTTGTATTTGCCCATGAGATTGCCTTTATCAGAGATCTTTCTTTTTTAACACACAGCTTTGGGTCCTTTTTTCTATCTGAAGGACTCCCTTTAGCATTTCTTGTAGGACAGGTCTGGTGTGATATAATGTGTCTCAGTGTGGGTGTCTTTGGATTTATCTTACTTGGAGATCATTGAGCTTCTTGAATTTGTAGATTCATGTCCTTCGTCAAAGTTGGAAAGTTTTCTGCCTTTATTTCTTCAGATGTTCTTTCTCTCCCTTTCTTGTCCTTCTGGGATTCCTATGTTGTGTATGTTGGTTTGCTTGATGGTATCCCACAATTCTATTAGGCTTTACTCACTTTTCTTCATTCTTTTTTTCTTTTTGCTCTTCAGACTCAGTAATTTAGATTGCTTTCTCTAGTTTGCTGATTTTTTCTTCTGCCAGCTCAAATCTGCTGTTGAACCCTTCCATTCATTTCAATTATTGTATTTTTCATTGCAAGTAATTCTGCCGGGTTCCTCTTTATAGTGTCAGTCTCTTTATTTCTTGTTTTGTACATATATCATTTTCCTGATTTCCTTTAGTTCTTTGTCCCTGTTTTCCTTAAGTTTTTTGAGCACATTTAATACTTTTGTTTTAAAATATTCTAGTCTGTCCATCATCCGAGCATCCCTGGAGATGATTTCTCACCCTTTGTCTTACAGTTTCAAATGGGTCGTCTTTCCGGTTTCTTTGTATGCCTTGTGTAATCTTTTGTTGAAGCTGGGATATTAGAATATTACAGTGCATTAGCTCTGAGTATATGTGTGGCTTTCTCAATTACCCCATATATACAGTGCTTTCAAAAGCAAGAAACTGTCACTCTAGTTTCAGTTCATAGGAATTAATTGTTTCAGTTGCATCATTTAGTCCCCATGTGATTGATTAAGGGTGGTCACGGCCTTCAGTCATTGTTCACTGCTCTCTCCCCCATCCTTGTATGAGCTCTTGAATCAGGCCAAACCTTGGCGTCATTCTTTCAGACAGGCCCAGACAGATCAGTACAGACACCAGCAACGTCTTCCCTTCTAGTTGTACAGCCAGAGATGGTCTCTCTCTCTGAGAATGTGGACCATGGTCCGCCTCTGCCACAGCTGCAGCTGTAGCTTCTGCTGCCACCAAGCTGAGAGGTAGAGGGGTGGAAACAGTAAGGAAAAAAGTTTTCCTAGTTTTTAAAAGTCACCTTTTTCTTGTTTCTGTGTATGCTTAGTTGCTGCAACCTTCTGTTAGCTTTTCAGAGTTCTTACAGAGTTAACAGATTTCTAGTTGCTTTGCTTGATGATTGTGTTTGTGTTGGGGGTGGGGAGGGAGTCAGGACCATGGACCTGCTCACACTGCCATCTTCCCAGATGGCCTCTTCTCTTTTTTGATAGTTTTCTCTCTTCTGTCCTCCTTGGGGTTAACTCAGTGTGCTTGCCTATTGCAGCTTGCTTTTCCTCCAAAATTTAAGGATTTTAGGGCTGGTAGGAATGCCAGATCAGCTTTTACATGGTTGACAAGAATGTGGCATGGATGCCAGCACACTGTTTCCATGCCTATGGCAGATAGTATGCACCATTGTATTTTCCCTGCTGAGACATTCAGCTTTCAAAACCAAAAACTAAACCCACTGCCTTCAAGTCAATTCTGACTTACAGTGACCTTACAGGACAGAATAGAACTGCACCATAAGGTTTCCAAGGCTGCAAATATTTAGGGACACAGAGTGCCACATTTTTCTCCTATGGAGCACCTGGTAGGTTCAGCCTTAGAATCCACCTTAACACAGCATTCCAGGCAGCCACTGCCAATTAGTTGGGTATTGCATGTGAGGTGAAACCTGTTTACCTACCATTCATCATACACCCGGGCTCCTTCAATTTACATGTAAAGAAGACCCAGAGAAGGCAGGTCACTTACCCAGAGCCACAA
The DNA here is from genome assembly GCA_030035585.1 of Dugong dugon. NCBI lineage: Eukaryota > Metazoa > Chordata > Mammalia > Sirenia > Dugongidae > Dugong > Dugong dugon. The sequence goes on along the minus strand of CM057460.1, from coordinate 84,956,508 downwards.
AGACTTAGAATCTAGGTCCTCTTGTTCTTGGATTTGGGACCTGTGCTCCTCCCACCAGTTTGTCTCCTATTCACTGTAGGTCTAAGAACCTGGTAGCCAAGTCGGTTAGAATTGTGTTAAGGCTTGAGGGAAGGAGAGTAAGGTACATGGTGTGTGTGTGTGTGTGTGTGTGTGTGTGTGCGCACGTGCGCGCACACGTGTATATAGTATTTAGAGGTGTTTTGTACACTGATCTGTGATATCTGTTTGGCTTTCCTCTTGATTCTTTGCTATTTTCCAGTTGGTGTATTACCAGCTGGGAGTTATAGATAATAAAGACATTGTGCTTTTTAATTTAACTGAAGAACTGGGAAGTTACTACCAGCCCTAGCTCATGTTTCTGTAAGCATTTCCTCAGACAACTGGGATCAGTCCTAGGAAAGACAGTCTGTGCCCAAGACCAGTGAGGAGGACAGAGGGGTAGACTGATATTTATGTATTTATTGTGGCATGTATATGGGTAAGTGGGGGTGATCCTTGGATAGAGAAGAAAAGGAACACCCAGGGCCAGCCCAGCTATAGGTAGTAGCAAACAACTGGCTTAACTTTCATTATGACCCCTTTTCCTGGCATCGATAAAGCACCTTCTATTTAAAAAAGCCTTTGCTATTCATGTTGTTGCAATCAGCTGTGAGGAGGATGCAAGAGTCTCTTTGAGTGGAAGATTTTTCCTTTCCACTATGTTTGCGGGAGGGAGAGGTTCTTCAGAAAGAACAACCAGTTAATAAATACCACATTTGCAAGATGCTTTTATATCAATATCTTCAAACTTTTAAAAAAATACTTTCTGCTTTTCTTTCTTTTTTTTTCCTTAATCATAAAAGTAATATGTACACATGGTAAAAATCCAAACAAGAGAGCAGAACAGTGAGAAATAAGATGTCTCTTTTTCCTCCCCACATCTAGGCCCACTCTTTTAAACAATATTCCATTATATAGATAGCCCATAATTCATTTAATCAGCCCCCTGTAGCTGGAGAATAAGGTGTTGGCAGTGTTTGTAATGAACATTCTTCTACCTAAATCTGCTTGCCTTTGTATGATATCTGAAGGATAAAGTTCAAGAACAGTTGCAAGATTATGTTAAATGAATACATCTACTCCTCAATGTTGAGGAAGATCCTCAGCGAGATGGACTGACACAGTGGCTGCAACAATGGGCTCAAGCATAACAACGATTGTGAGAATGGCGCAGGACCAGGCAATGTTTCGTTCTGTTGTACATAGAGTTACTATGAGTCAGAACCAACTCGACGGCACCTAACAACAACAATAACTCTTCACTTATCAACTGTCTCGTTATCTGACATTTCGCATTTATGGCAGTAGTAAAAATCCCGCTCTCCAACTATTTGGTGCATTCATGACATACGTCTGGCAGTAACGAACACCAGGGTGTGAGGTGAGAGTAACCTGGCTGTGGTGACGATGGTTATGTATCAGCTTGGCAGGGCCATGATTCTCAGTGGTTTGCCAGTTATGTAATGAGGTAATTTTTGCGATTATGTAATGATGTAGTCATTCTCCATTTTGTGATTTGACAGGGTCATCCATTTTTGCATCATGTTGATTTTTGCATAATGACCTGGTCTTTGGAACCTAACCATGTTGATAAGTGAGGAGTGAGTATACAGCTTATCTTCCAAAAAGCGTACATAATTTATTGTGGAAAAGTAGAGTCTCTTTGTGCAGTATCTCCAAATTAAAGCCGTTGATACTCTTTGCGATGTCATGCCAGTGTGAGCAATTCAGAGTGCAGACTGAGACTGTGAATTTAGTCCTGTGGAGTGGGGTTGGCAGCCTGTCTCTGTTTGAGGAGTGTTGTCCTTGGGACTTTATTATACATTATTCATTCATAGACTAAGAGACAGTCATTCAAACAGAACAAGGGGATACTGCTTGGTTTAAAGTCAGAAAAGGTGTGTGTCAGGATTGCATCCTTTCACCATACTTATTCAGTCTGTGTGCTGAGCAGATAATCAGAGAAGGTGGACTATATGAGGAAGAACAGGGCATTAGGATTGGAGGAAGACTCATTAACAGCCTGTGTTAAGCAGATGATACAACCTTGCTTGCTGAAAGTGAAGAGGACTTGAAGCAGTTACTGATGAAGATCAAAGGCCACAGCCTTCAGTATGGATTACACCTCAACATGAAGAAAACAAAAATCCTCACAACTGGACCAATAAGCAATATGATAAATGGAGAAAACATTGAAGTAATTGTGGTACAATGGATAACGTTTATATGGATGGCTTTTCTTGCCATGGTCTTGTAACTTCCACTCAGGTGATTGGTAGGACTGTGCACATAAGGTAATTGTGGTCCACCAAAGGGATTGGTCAGTTTTGCCATTCTGCTAGGCTTAAAATGAGAGCCATCCCAGAGGCAGAAAGAGAAGATCTCACCACCACCAAGGAAGAAGAGCCAGGAGTGGAGCGTATGCTTTGGATCTGGGATGTCTGTGCTGAAACCTTCCTAGGTCCAGGAGACAGAGAGAAAGCTGTAACACCAAAGGGATTGGTCAGTTGGCAAGATGACGAGAATCAGCAGCAGGGAAATAGCAGCAGCAGAGGCAGCAGAACCAGGAGATTGGCAGGAGCAGTGGGAGACGGCATGGTGGGCTTCCCAGCCCATGGAGTGAGAATGTTGAGGGCCTTCAGGTAGGAGTCTTGCTGGCAGACTAGGGTGTCTCCCGGCACTTGGTGGAGCTAGGTTTGCCGACCCACGAAGCTAGAGCTGAGCACCTTTGGGCCTAGGCTTACTGGCGGAGTGGGATTTCTCTGGGCACTTATCAGCGGAGCTAAAAGAGCTTTGTAACACTTGTCCGAGCAGAACAGAGGCCAAGGGGCCAGAGAGGGACGTGCCTGCAGGCACAGCTGAGAAGAGGCTGTCCTGATTGAAGAACTGTATCCTGATGTTCCTGAACTTGAATCGTAACCTATTACTTCCCTAGTAAACCTCATAATAGTGAGTATTGTCTGTGAGTTCTATGTGACCGTTGCAATGAATTGTCAAACTCATAGAGAAGTAGAGAGTGCCGTGGGAGGGACGGTTTGTGTCAGAATTGGTAAAGGTGGTGGAGAGAGGAGGCATGTCTGACCTCCCTCTCATAGGAATCAGCCTTGGGCTGTTGATCTTAATCCTCCTTCCTGCTTGTGAAGTTAGAGGAGGTCAGATGCTTCCCCCACACCATTTTTATAGTTGTCAAGGATTTCATTTTAATTGGATCCACAGTCATCGCCCATGGAAGCAGCAGTCAAGAAATCAAATGAACTTTGGTGAGTAGCATCTAGGGTCTTAAAAGCTTGTGAGTGGCTGTCTAAGATATTCCGCTGGGAGAATGAAGAAAACTAAAGACACAAGGGAAAGATTAGTCCAAAGGACTAATGGACTAATGGACCACAACTACCACAGCCTCCACCAGACTGAGACCAGCACAACTAGATGGTGCCCACTACTACCACCGACTGCTCTGACAGGGATCCCAACAGAGGGTCCCAGACAGAGCTGGAGAAAAATATGTAGAACAAAATTCTAACTCACAAAAAAAGACCAGGCTTACTGGCCTGACAGAGACTGGAGAAATCTTGAGAGTATGCCCTTCAGACACCCTTTTAGCTCACTAATGAAGTCACTCCTGAGGTTCACCCTTCAGCCAAAGATTAGACAGGCGTATAAACAAAACAAGACTAAAGGGGCACATCAGCCCAGGAGCAAGGACTAGAAGGCAGAGGAGACAGGAAAGCTGGTAATAGGGACCCCAGGGTTCAGAAGGGAGAATGTTGACACGTGGTGGGGTTGTTAACCAGCGTCACGAAACAATATGTGTACTATTTGTTTAATGAGAAGCTAATTTGTTCTGTAAACCTTCATCTAAAGTAAACAGTAAAAAATAATAATAATTAAAAGAAAAAATCAAACGACTTATTGAATTGGGCAAATCTGCTGCAAAAGACCTCTTTAAAGTGTTAAAAAGCAAAGATGTCACCTTGAGGACTAAAGTGCACCTGACCCAAGCCATGGTATTTTCAGTCACCTCATATGCATGCAAAAGCTGGACAATGAATAAGGAAGACCAAAGAAGAATTGATGCCTATGAATTATGGTGTTGCTGAAGAATATGTAATATACTATGGACTGCCAGAAGAATGAACAAGTCTGTCTTGGAAGAAGCCAGAATGCTCCTTAGAAGCGAAAATGGTGAGACTCATGCTTGGTGGAGTAGGGGGTCAGTGGAAATAAGGAAGACCCTCAATGAAATAGATTGACACAGTGGCTGCAACAGTGGGATCAAACATAGCAATGATTGTGAGGATGGCACAGGACCGGGTAGTGTTGTGTTTTGTTGTACAGAGGGTCACTGAATTGGAGCCAACTCAACGGCATTTAACAACAGTAACATTCATTCTCAGCGTCCGTTTATTGAGCCATTGTTCATTATGTGCTTTTTATACCCTGACTTCAATAAAAGGTTTAGGACACCTCAAGTACTAGGTTAGGCCCTCTGGAGCCAGGACCATAAGATGTTGGCTCTGCCCTCGAAGCTTGGATCAGCCCTGTAATTTAGGCTGTCCAGGAATTAATTTTTCCAGTTTTGAAGGTGAAGATCAAAGTCAGTGCCATGCTCAGAGTAATAAAGGTAATAAGTTGCAGGGGCTGGACTTGAACCCAGGTCTTCATAGAAGTAAGTGGGTAAGTCAGCAGAGCTGTGAGATTTTCTTAGATACTAGCATAACATTTCTTTTATGGAAGTTGTTTTGAATTTCTTCCTGGTATATCTGTCAATGTTCAACTTAAGATGATGTGCTTGTTGGCATAGCTTACTTTGAGTCATTTTGGGGCTAGTAGAGAGAGGCTGTTGAAGTCCAGTATTCAGTGTAGGACACACACACACACACATATTTATACACACACGTATACATAAACATATATATGTGTATATATATATATGTATTTTGATACCATAGCATTATATAGAGTGAAAATGAAAAGTAAGTTAAGTTTGAAAAATTGGATTCATACAGTGATACGATAGTGAGTAATTAAACCAATATGACTTACTTTTACATTTTGCATGATCACATCTCTTCTGTCACTATTTGCCTACTTTTAAATGACCAATTAGTTTCACATTATATATGTATCTGTTAATTTCTCCTCTTAACCCTGGTGGCGTAGTGGTTAAGAGCTACGGCTGCTAAAAAAAGGTCAGCAGTTCGAATCCACCAGATGCTCCTTGGAAACCCCATGGGACAGTTATACTCTCTCCTTTAAGGGTTGCTATGAGTCAGAATCGACTCAACACTACCAGGTTTCTGGAGATAATAGGTTTAAATGTTGCTTTTGCTATGGAAAAGTTCCATCATGGGCAATATTGACTGCTTCTAAAATACTGTATTTTTATGCAGATAACATGTGCGTTATATATTTTTTTGCCAACCACGCAACCCTTTAGCTCATTACTTTCCTAGGCACTGTATGTGTTCTATATGGGTGCATTCTTTGTGGGTGTGTTATTTGCGAAAAATATGGTATTTTTTTTCCCACCTGAGGTAAATATTTTATCATTTGAATTGGAAATATTGTAAGACTGGTTATCTAAGACCTTGTCCACCATAAGTCTTAAAGAGTTCAGCAAGTCATGAAGGTGGCAGTGGGAAGGAAAAAAAAAGGGAGGCAGAGTGGGGGGAAAAGGAGGTAGAACACAGAGAAAAGCCTGTTAAATCAGAAGGGGAGAATTGTGTGTGTGTGTATGATTTGAGGGTTTGAGTGGAAAGAAGTCCGTAAAATTGGAGATAGAGAGTATAAGTGAATGAATTGTAAAGGAAAACCAAAAACCCAAACCCACTGCCCTCGAGTCGATTCCGACTCATAGCGACCCCGTAGGGTTTCTGAGGCTGTTACGGATTGAACAGTGTCCCCCCCCAAAAAATGTGTGTCACCTTGGCTAGTCCATGATTCCCAGTATTGTGTGATTGTCCACCATTTTGTCATCTGATGTGATTTTCCTGTGTCTTGTAAATCCTACCTCTAATGTTAATGAGGCAGGATTAGAGGCAGTTAATGTTAATGAGGCAGGACTCAATGTACAAGATTAGGTTGTGTCTTAAGTCAGTCTCTTTTGAGATATAAAAGAGAGAAGCCAGCAGAGAGGCAGGGACCTCATTACTACAAAGCAAGAAGAGCCAGGAGTGCACATCCTTTGGACCTGGGGTCCCTGTGCTGAGAAGTTCCTCGACCAGGAGAAGAGTGATGACAAGGACCTTTGCCCAGAGCCGACTGAGAGAGAAAGCCTTCCACTGGAGCTTGCACCTTGAATTCAGACTTCTAGCCTCCTAGACTGTGAGCGAATAAACTTCTGTTTGTTGAAGCTATCCATTTGTGGTATTTCTGTTATAGCAGCACTAGATAACTAAGACAGAGGCTGTAAATCTTTATGGAAGCAGACTGCCACATCTTTCTCCCGCAGAGCCACTGGTGGTCTCTAACTGCCAATCTTTTGGTTAACAGTCAGTCGCTTTAACCGCTGCACCACCAGGGCCCCTTTTGTAAAGGAAGGTGGCCCATAAAAACACCACACCAGCAGTAGTGTTATGATCTCCTGTTATCTGTTAACTCAGCCCAGCCCAAATATAATAACGTATCTTACAAAGCAGTGGCCTGGAATCATGAGTGAAGAAGAGGTTTTTGAAGAAGATGGCTTGGAAAATTGAATGTAAGATGGAGAAAGTGTATTAGCTAAAATTTGAAGTGATGAAATAGCACAGAATGACAAAGGGCTCAAACACTGACAGTTCCATGAAGTGGATGAAATAGCTTGGGAAATAGCTACATGTCACGACATCGTGTCATGACAAGACAGCCTGCCTGCCTTGTACCTGTATATGTATGATCTTGTCTCATTGTAAATGATGTTTACAGTGTGGCTTTCTAATTGATGGTTGTTCTGAAGCACTGCATAGTCCTGAGCTTCCTTCCAAATCATCATCGAGAGACGGAATTGTTAGGTTTTATAGAGAGTATGGTGTTAATGCATATGGGTTTAGTTATTATTTTCAGTTTATGGTAGTATCTTTTGTAGAATCGCCTGTTTTCTTAACCAAAATCAATTCTAACACAAAGTGTGTCAGTGTAGGTCCTCCACGAGGCTGTAGACACCAACGTAGAATTAGATGTATAAGGGATTTATTGGGGGAGATGCCTGTGATAGATAAAGAGAAGAGGAAGTAGGAATAGATGGGGAGAGCCATCAGGTGGTGATGCAGGTCTGTCACATATGGGAGGAAAGTGAGGGGAAGGAGGGTTGGGTAGGAAGAGCCCCTCAGATTAAGGTGCAGCTCAGAAAAAGTCTCAACCATTCCCACAACCAGTGCAAAAATTGCTTGTTAGAGGAGTCCTGTGACAGGCAGGAATGGTCCGGCCCTAGTACCTTCATCCTGCTCAGTCATTGGCTGGGAACCACCAGGAAGAGCATGGTCGTGGTGTTACAGCAGCCAGTGAGCCAAGTTCTCTTGAAGGGAGATCTGAATGGTACACCATTGTACTGTTCCCCCTACCAGAATTTCCTCCTATTCAGAAATAGACTTTCCTGTTATTTTCTTCAGCTGGAGAAATTTCAGTACAGTTTTGAATGGATTTAACCTCACTTCTGTTAGGGAAAAGAGGGAATCAACTGTGGAAAGAAAAAAGGGAGGCAGAGTAGAAATGGAGCCTGGGGCTGGTGGTGGGGAAGGTGCCGAGAGGTGCATAAAAGAGACCATAAGAGTCAGATGAGTCTGTCTCAGGTAGCCAAGTTAGTGTGTTTTCCTGAGTTAATAGATAAGAGTCAGAAAGGCATGGAACACTAGGATAAATGTACTGGTGCCCATAAAATGCATGTTCTCTACAACAAAACAAAAGGAATTTACAAGCATCTTATTGAAACCATCAAGGACAGAGATCCTAAGAAGGCCACGATAAGCACAAGTTGGCGAGCAGAAAAAATTAAATTAGACCCATTATTACTTAGGATGTGTGACATGTTCCTGGTGTGTGTGTGTTTATATAAGCTGTATTTTTATTAGTAACATAAAATACTTTTAAGAGCTGTTTTAGATATTTTTGGTTTCCAGACCTTGCTTTTCCCATTAATATTTCAAGTTCTTCAACTGTGAATTGAAATCTTGGGTTGGAAAGCAAATACTATACTATAGAGTAAGTGATTCCATGACTTCTCCAAAGGATTGCCTGTTATGTAGAACACTACTTATTATACATGCATCAAGAAACAAATCTTTTAATATATATTATCTGTTTGATTATATTTCTTAAGAACTAGTAGCTAGGAATGGTGTATATTAGGACAGCTAGTTTTTCTGAAATTGTTTGCCAGATTCTTACGTGTTTCTTCACTTTGGAGATTGAAATTAAAGAGCCATGTGTGGGACACATGAGGAAATTGTATTTTCATTCCTTTACACTTGGAAGATTTTTGTCCTTAGGAATTGCCTACTAATGTGCAGATACCCTTGTTCAGTGGAAGGGGAAGACACCCTATACAGAATTGTCTGTCTCACACACACTCATAAGTTCTGTTGTCACCCCTGGTTTGTAAATGAGGAGTCTGTAGTTACTGTTAAAACGTCAGATAACTTTGCTCATGGTCGCAAAGTGGCAGAGCCAGGCTGTAAACCCAGGCAGGCTGAGTTGGAGCCTGAGCTTTTAACCATTCTGCCCTATTGTTCTGTGCTTCTGCTAAAGGTTTAGTTTCCCAAAGAATAGGTGTGTATTCTTTGAGTGTTACAGCAGGAACTGCGTGCTCCTCTGCGCCCACATCCCACTCATTAGCCTAAACTTGTTAAGCCTCGTGGTAGACAACCAGTCTGACTGTATTTCAAATTCAAATGAGATAAATAAAAGTTATTCTGTGTGGAAAAAATAAATATTTTAGAAGCAGTTAATGTGTCCCTTTCCCTCCCTCCCGTGGTGGAACTTTCCCACAGCAGAATCAACATTTAAATGTTTTTGTATTTGCTTTTTATTGTGTAAATACATATCTAACAAAGCATTTGCCGTTTCAGCAATCTTCACATATACAGTTCAGTGAAACATTTTCTTATCTCTATAACCCACTGCCATCGAGTCGATTCTGACTCATACTGACCCTATAGGACAGGGCAGAACTGCCCCCTCGATTTTCAAGAGCAGCCAGTGGATTTGAACGGCTGACCTTTTTGGTTAGCAGATGTAGCACTTAACCACTCCGCCACCAAGGCTCCACTTATCTCCATAGAGGGGGGAAATAAACAGATACGTATATAATGTGAACCTAATTGACCATTAAGAGCCTGAGTGACTAATGAAAGGTTGGTGGTTTAAACCTACCAAGAGGCTCTGCTAGAAGAAAGGCCTGATGATCTGTTTCCATAAAGATTATAGCCAAGAAAACCTTGTGGAGCAGTTCTACTCTGTGATGCATGGGGTCATCATGAATCGGGCCAAATTGGTGGTAGCTAACAGCAACAACAACAATCGATCATTTACACATTGGATGTGTAAGAGAAATCTATTTGTTTTGAACTTCGCGTTACATAATCTCATTATTTCTTGTGAAGGCGAGTGGATGGAAGTATAGCCTTTCCCACCCTAACATGTCCCTAGATGTTTATACAATTTATTCTTAGGCTCATGGATTTTGACAAGTCCCTATTTTGGGCTCAACACCTTGTTTTTCTATGTTTTTCCCACCTCTTTGTCCTTTTTCTACTTTTTGCCTTCTTATCCCCCTCTTAGCTGATCCCAGAAATGTTTGTTTTGTCCAAGAGTAAGGATGATAGTGGTTCAGATGAGCCATGCCATTTTTGCTTAATCACTGGACATCTCCCAAGCCATAATGCTTACTACTGAAGATAATACCAGACCGATTCTGGTGAAAGTCTTGTTCACACACTAACCTGGTACCGTGTGCTCCGTTGCGGGTGCCTTGGCAAAATGGACATCTCGTAGCTTGGAAGGCCACCTTGCAGAAGCTGTGTGTGAGTATCGTGTGCAGTAGTAGCTCTAAGAGGCTGTTTTGTGTTCATTCTGTAGCTGGCCTGCTGCTGTGGCACTGCCGGCTGCTCCCTGTGCTGTGGCTGCTGCCCCAAGATCCGACAGTCTCGCAGCACCCGCTTCATGTATGCACTCTACTTCATCCTTGTTGTCATCCTCTGCTGCATCATGATGTCAAGAACTGTGGCCAACGAGATGAAAGAGCACGTAAGTCGGCCTGTCCTCAACTCTTCCTATGTCTAATGTTTGATTTGGGCAGTGGGAAACATTAGCTTTAGAAGATGGTGCTCACCCACCTCAAGAGACCCTGGGTGTTGCAAAAGGTTAACGCGCTTGCCTGCTGACAAATGTTGGAGGTTTGAGTTCACCCATATGCACCTCAGAAGAAGGACCTAGTGGTTTGCTTCAGGAAAATCAGCTATTGAAAACCCTACGCAACACAGTTCTACTCTGACACACATGAGGTTGCCATGAGTCAGAGTCAACTTGATGGCCACTGGTCAGTTGGTGCCCACTCACCTCAGCATAGTTTTGGGTTACGTGTTCTCTCTGAACCTCTGAGGCCTCTAATGCTTTACTGCCAAGTAGGTACATCATTCAAGGGATTGATCTTTAGAAACAGTATAGATGTAATCTGATGCTTTTGGCAGAGAATGTTCAAAGGATTGTGTGTTTTGTCTTAGCTTTGTTTATGGTTGTTCCCAGTTCATATAGCCTCTTCTTGTAGGCCTTTGTATTTTTCCCAATCATAGGATGGCTGCTAGTATGTCAAGTAGTAAGTGTTATATAAGTATTTAATTTGGCCTATCTGGAAAGTCTGATAAATCTGAGACAGTCCCACAGAAAGTGGGAAGTGGGTGGTGGATGATTTTCACCTTTCTGGACAGATAGTTAAAGAGTGAATGTCTCCAATGGTGAGAGATGGATTTCCAGCCATTTCTTGGGAAATGTGTGCTGAAGTAGGCCTGGTATATGAAGCTGTTGGAGTTACATATAGGACCTCTTTCTGGGATTTCCCTCTTTTTTCTATAGTAGGCCTCTTGATCAGCAAGATTATAGGGGATTGTGTTGGGGTCTTTGAGGGAGTTCAGTAAATAACACTATTTTTCCACTCCCAGGTTCTGAACCAATTGAAAATAAGACTAAAACTGAGGTGAGACGATGTGACTCATATCTGAATGAGTCAGACTTACCTACCCAGAAGACACATTTCCTGGGGACAGCTCTTCTCCTATGGGAAGAGGGAGAGGAAAGTCTGGCTATGCATATCCCATTTTTCCTCACAAATGTAACACTCAGCACTCCATCATCTGGGGGCAGGATGAATGAGGAGGTGAAGAGAGGCCAGGAGCGCGACTCTAATGGAATTCCCTGCACAATAAACATGGCATCAGGAGAAGCAGTTCCTGAGGAAGTGTCCTCTTCAGCCTTAGGCTGAAACTACTACTATTCCACATGCACTCAAGTGCTTCAGAACAACCATTTTCTTAAAAGCACTTGATAAATTCTTATCCATTAGTTAAAGTAGGCCCTTGAAGGCTTCTGTTGGGTAATGCTTTTATAATTGTGTTTGCATGGTCTTGAATATATTGGAAACTATCATCAAAACAGGACTACTAACTGAAAGGTCCACAATTGGAACCCATCAGCCACTCCACAGGAGAAAGATGTGTCAGTCTGCTTCTGTAAATATTTATAGCTTTGGAAACCCTATGGGGCAAGTTCTACTCTTTCCCATAGGGTCACTCTGAGTCAGAATCGACTTGACGGCAGTGGGTTTAATGGGTTTAATTGTCAAAGTATGTGAAATTTAGCTTCTCCTCTAATTGCTTTAAACACTGGATATCTACTCGGTAAGGCACTGTAGTGGGAGCTATGAGACATTCAGACATATAAGAAATTGAGCTTATAGTACAGAAGAGAAGGTGTGAAATCTTCTGAGGCTGAAGAAGGCCTGGTATGTGAAGCTGGGTAAGAAATAAGAAAATAAGACAAGGTAGGAATTAATAATGCCTTATGAGAGGATGGATGAAATACTGTGGAAGTTCAGAGGTGGGGGAGATCAGGAAATAACATATAATCTCATCATAGTAATTGAGTTTACAACACATAAGGAAATCACATCAGATAACACAATCATACAATACTGGGAATCATGAGCCAGCCAAGTTGACAGACAAGTCCATCTTAAAATGTCTGGAAGCTCTGCTGAAACCTGTTCAGCATCGTAACAACACATAAGCCTCCACTGACAGATAGTTTGTGGCCGCACGTGAGGTGCATTAGCCAGGAATCAAGCCTGAATCTCCTACCTGGAAGGTGAAAATTCTACCGCTACCTTGAGGTTTGAACCCAGGCTGAATGTGTTCTTAGCTACTAGGCTATATAGGTAGAGAGAAGTAAAAAGAGCAAGGATAAGGCATGTGTAGAAGAACAGAGATGAGATGTTGGGTAGATAAAATGAACCAAATCTTGCAGGAATTTCAGTGCTAAGGTTAGGTGTTGGAACTTGTTCTGTTGGTGAGTGGGCAGCCATTATAGATTCTTGAGCAGGAGGCTGTCATCATGGAAACAGAGGGAGATGTGTAGGGACTCGAGCCCAGAAGTGGTGAGTGTGCAGGGTCACATGGGGTCTGAGAGTCAAGGGAAGAGGCAGCCCTGACGCATCACAGAGGCTTGTGTATATGTTCCTGTGACTGTCCCCCGAATGTACGTATTTAAAAATGCTTGGGCTGCGCTTCCTGCATTGGGAATAAAGTCTGTGTGGGCCAAACCAATCCTTTTCCATCTTTAGGGCCCCACAGGGAGCTGGCCAACTGGTCACAAAGTCAGCTTGTTCCGTGGCCTGTAGAATAGAGGCTGACCTCATCCTCAGCCAGAGCTTGAGGGTGGGCATTGAAAAGTCCCTTGTGGGGATACACCCTGGGCTTCTGCTGGAGTCCTCGCCCCCTCTTTGTTGGCCTGTGGAAATGTTTGAGGATGTGATTGAAATAGGAGAAAGAACTGTATGCTTGTGATGGCCACGGCAGGAGTGTGTAATTCCTCCCACGGAACATTCTCTCCTTTATGTGCCATGTGAGGGGGATTCTGTCCAGAGTCACATGGGTCTTTAGTATGTGGGTTAAGAACACAAGGGCAGCTCCCTTTTCAGATATTTTAAATTTTTGCCTGGGTTTCAGAATAGTGGCCTGTGTTTAAGTTTGAGTGAGAGTGGACTGCAAGAGTGAAGAGATGTGGGGCCAAGTCTTGCCCTGCTCCTTTTTACCAGGGAAACTCCTCTTTCCCATGAGAACTTTGGCTCAGAGAAAGCTCTACTATGCTGGCTGAATAGGGCATGATTTCTGCCTTCTCTTGGAGCATTTTTCCCACCTCAGAACCTAGGAGCCGTTTTCTTATAGGTCATTCTTGTCACTAACCACGTAATTCAAGAAGGTACAGTCTTGAGATATTTGATGCCTGTAGGAATTAAAAATCCATTTTAGAATGTGGAATGCAAGGAAAAAGAAAAAAAAAAAAAAAAAAAGGATGAGAGGTCTAAAGCCTCCTGACCTGTTCTACCAAATCACTTCTATGTTTAGTGGCAGATGATACCACGTTCAGGTTTGGCACCCGGGGAAGCTACACAGGCATTTTGGAGAGAGGAGAAAGGTAGGCTTCTCTTGCTTCCTGGGACAGGGATCACAGAAATTAGGATCCCTAAAACCAAACCTGATTGAGGGCTGAATCTTTTTTTTTTTTTTTTTTAATTGTTGTGCTTTAAGTGAAAGTTTACAATTCAAGTTAGTCTCTCATACAAAAATTTATACATACATTGTTATGTGACCCTTGTTGTTCTCCCTGTACTGTGACACATACTCTTCTTTTCCACCCCAGATTTCCCATGTCCATTCAACCAGCTCCTGACCCTCTCTGCCTTCTCATCTCACCTCTGGACAGGAGCTGCCCATTTAGTCTCATGTATTTATTTGAGCTAAGAAGCACACTCGTCACAAGTATCATTTTATGTCCCATAGTCCAATCTAATCTTTGTCTGAAGAGTTGGCCTTGGGAATGGTTTTAGTTTTGGGCTAACAGAGAGTCCAGGGGCCATGTCTTCCAGAGTCCCTCCAGTCTCAGTCAAACCATTAAGTCTGGTCTTTTTACTAGAATTTGAGTTCTGCACCCCACTTTTCTCCTGCTCCGTGAGGGGCTCTCTGTTGTGTTCCCTGTCGGGGCGGTTGTTGGTGGTAGCCGGGCACCATCTGGTTCTTCTTGTCTCAGGCTGATGAAGTCTCTGGTTTATGTGACCCTTTCTGTCTCTTGGGCTAATACTTTCCTTGTGTCTATGGTGTTCTTTGTTCTCCTTTACTCTAGGTGGGTTGAGACTAATTGATGTATCTTAGATGACCGCTCGCTAGCTTTTAAGACCCCAGGTGCCACTCACCAAAGTGGGATGCAGCATATTTTCTTAATAAACTTTGTTATGCCAGCTGACCTAGATGTGCCCTGAAACCATGGTCCCCACACCCCTTCCCCTGCCACTCTGTCCCTTGAAGTGTTTGGTTGGATTCAGGAAACTTCTTAGCTTTGGTTTAGTCCAGTTGTGCTGACTTCCCCTGTAGTGTGTGCTGTCCTTCCTTCACCTAAGATAATTCTTGTCTACTATTCTAGTTCGTGAATACCCTTCTCCCTCCCTCCCCACCCTTGTAACCATCAAAGAATGTTTTCTTCTGTGTTTAAACCTTTTCTCGAGTTCTTATGATAGTGATCTTATACAATATTTGTCCTTTTGCAACTGACTAAATTCACTCAGCTTAATGCCTTCCAGATTCCTCCATGTTATGTTTCACGGCTTCATCATTGTTCTTTATCGTTGCGTAGTATTCCATTGTGTGAATATACCATAATTTGTTTATCCATTTGTCCGTTGATGGGCACCTACGTTGTTTCCATCTTTTTACTATTGGGAGCAGTGCTGCAATGAACTTGAGTATGCATGTATCCATTCCATGTGACAGCTCTATTTTCAGATGGCTGAATCTTTTTTTTGCGTTTTATTTTTTTCAAAAACAAAACATATCATAAACCACACAGTGAAATTATTTGTTTTGTTTATGGAGTGTGGAAAGGATTCTAATCATGGAAGATTGGTTGTTATTGTCATTGTTACGTGCTTATTTTAAATTTAGATTTTGAATTATTCTTTGTATCGAGAGGTGGGGCTACCAAGATCTTTAATTTGGTAGTGGTCTTTTTTATTTCACAAGCCATTACGTTTTGTTTGTAATCTTCATCTCTTCTGGAAACAAGTTTTTTTTCTTACACATTATTTCCTGCTTGCGAGTTGGGGTATAGTTTTTCTTTGAGTGGGTAGTGTGGAGACCACATTCCTATGATTTGTTACCCTCGTCTGGTT
Organism: Dugong dugon; assembly: GCA_030035585.1. Lineage (NCBI taxonomy): Eukaryota > Metazoa > Chordata > Mammalia > Sirenia > Dugongidae > Dugong > Dugong dugon. Next base: position 84,941,042 of record CM057460.1, on the reverse strand, counting down.
GAAAAGAGTTTTTTGGTTCTTTTCTGCACAGGATGACAATGTTTCAGGGTAGAGTGGACTTCAGAGGAACATTGGACAAGACAGTCTGTTAGGATCTGGACATGGTTAGCCTCATGGGTGCTGTTTCCTTAGTGTCTTAAAAACAGCTTCTGAACTCTTATTTTCTCCTTGAAATGAACCAGTTTGATGGTTATACTCCACCCCAGGATTGTTGTTGTTAGCTGCTGTTGAGTTGGCCCTCGACTCATGGAGACCCCAGGTGTTACATAGTAGAACTGCTCCATAGGGTTTTCTTGGCTATAATCTTTATGGAAGCAGATTGCCAGGCCGTTCTTCTGCAGAGCTGCTGGGTAGTTTCGAACTGCTAACCTTTTGGTTATGCAATCGATTGCAAACAGCTTGTGTCACCCAGGCTCAATGCCATACCCAGAGATTTCAAAGGAGTCTAGATCAAGCCCTGGGATACTGCAAGCCCAGGTGTTTTATTTAATTTATTTATTTAGTAAAAAAAATATTTTATTGTGTTGTAGGTGAAAGTTTACACAACAAATTAGGTTCCCATTTAACAATTTTATACAGGTTGTTCCATGACATTGTTTACAGTTTTCACAATGTGTCAGCATTCTTACTATTTCCACTCTGTTTGTTGTTTCCATTGATCTAGCTTCCTTTCCCCTCCTTGCCTTCTCATTTTTGCGTTTTGGGTAAATATTGACCATTTGGTCTCTATAGTTGATTGCTTAAGGGAGCACATTACTCTTGGGTGATAGTGTTTATTTTAAAGCCAATCTATTATTTGGCTGAAAGGTGACCTCTACTAGTTGCTTCAGTTCCAAGTTCAAAGGGTATCTTAGGGTGATAGTCTCGGGAGTTTCTCTAGTCTCTCGGTCCAGTAAGCCTAGCCTTTTTCAGGTATTTGAATTTTGTTCTACATTTTTCTCCCATTCTGTTGGGAACCTTCTATTGTGTTCCTGGTCAGAACAGTTGGTAGTGGTAGCCACTTATTCTGGTCAAAGGCTAAAAGAGGCCATGGTTTGGTTTGTGTGGTCTGTTAGTCCCATGGACTGGTTTCTTTGAGTCTTTGGTTTCCTTCATTCTCTTTTGCTCCAGACAAGTAGAGACCAATAGTTGTATCTTGGATGGCCACTTTTAAGATCCCAGACGCTACTCACCAAACTAGGATGTAAACATTAGCTTTGTGAACTACCTAGGCATTTTAAATTGGCCTGTAGGCCCCCATTTGGCTGGAGAATTTTTAATTTAAATTTGGCTGCCTCTAGAAGGGGCTAGCGTGTTCTGGCTCATCACAGACTCATCACAAATGTTGTCTTACATCCGTGTGTCACTCTTAGTTTCTTAGTGCTGCTATAGTAGAAATACCACCAGTGGGTGGCTTTAACGAACAGAAATTTATTTTCACACTGTTTAGGAGGCTAGAAGCTGGAATTCAGGCTCTAGCTCTAGGGGAAGGCTGTCTCTCCCTGTTGGCTCTGGAGAACGACCCTTCTCTTTCAGCTTCTCTTCCTTGGTTCCTTGGTGATCTCAGTCTTTCTCCATTCGTGTTTCCTTGTTTTTGTGCCTAATCTGCTCTTTTTATATCTCAGAAGTGATTGGCTTAAGACGCACCCTACACTGATATGGCCTCATAAACACAACAAAGAAAAACCCTATTCTCAAATGGAATTATTTAAAAAATTGACAAATATTAAACAAACAAACCCATTGCTGTCAAGTCAGTTCTGACTCATAGCAACCCTATAGGACAGAGAAGAACTGCCCCATAGGGTTTCCCAGGCTGAAAATCTTTACTGAAGCAGACTGCCACATCTTTCTCCTGTGGAGTTGCTGGTGGGCTCGAACCGCCAACCTTTCAGTTAGCAGCCGAGCGCTTTAAGCACTGTGCCACGAGGCTCCTGTATATCCCCAAGTATAGGGGTTAGGATTTACAACACATATTTTTTGGGGACACAATGCAATCTATAATACTCACATACTTATCATAACTCCTGTCTCCAAAGAAGGCATTTAAGTTTGCCATAGCTTAAACTCTTTGATTGCTGAGAAGTTTCTGAGAAGACTGTGAATGTCAAAATGGACACCAGGGTTCTCTTACACATCAAGGTGGGAAATACGGAAGCAACGTTTGCTAGTGTACTGAAGTGGTCTGCAGAGCCCTAGGGTGAGTCCGAGAAGCCCTTCTCTACCGAGGCTAGTCTATCCCTTGCACCTGGCACTTTGCATTTTCATACAAGTAACTACTTAGAAGTTATCCCGATCACTTTAGTCCACCTAACTCCATGGACCACTCTAAAGTTCACGACTAACGTGGAGTGGAGGCAGGACACTGAAGTGGGCCTGAGCCAGCCTCCTTCTCCTCCAAGATGCATTCATCACCAGTTTATTTTTTTTAAACTTTTAAGTACATATTCTAATCACAGCTTCTACGTTTATAATTAAGTCCAAAACATGATAGGGAAGGGGAAAAGGCTCTTCTTGGATGGATATTAAGGCTGCTAACTGTGGATTTAGGCTCTTGGAACAAAGGTAGTAATTATACGTATATTCCACATATATATTCCATATATATAAATTGTCTATATTTCTCAGTCATTTTTACTGTTCATAATTGTCGACATCAGAGAATGGGATGCAATAAAGGAAGATTCATGTATGTTAGCAGTACTGATAAAGATTATATGGAAGGAGATCAAATGAAATAAGTAAAGAAGGTTTTAGATCATTTGTAGCCATTCTAATCCAAGGTCACATTTCAAATCTTGTTATGCATCACCTAGAACTGTTAGGTTCTAACTCCTCAGAAATCTTAAGCTCCAGAGTGCCACTTCACTCTCAGACCATAGCCTCCTGTTCACTTCCCCTTCTTTCAGGGTCTCACGGCACCTTTCCTTCTGTCTTGTACAGAATAACCTATTATATATTTAATATTTTGCACAGCCTTTCAGCTTCCCTCTTCACTCATTCTCCTTACCTGTCTAGCTAGAACATGTGATATGCCATCTCAACGACTCTCATCATCCGCTTGATTCCCTTGCACCGCTATCCTTTGTCTGTACCTGCTTTGCAAAACCCTAACCCTGGACCATAGTGCTGTGGTCTGTCTTCTGGGTTCCTCTGCTCATGCAGCCCACTACAAGTTCATGATGTCCTTGATCAGCTGGATCCTTATCACCAAGCTTCCAACTTTTGTCAGCCTCCTTCCATTTCTCTCTTCTTCCATCCTAGACTTCTATAACCTTCAAGTATCCTTCCTCAGTCCCATTCCTCTTCACTGGGAGCACAGCCGCCAAGGGTGATCTTCCTCAGATTCTTGTAGCTCTACATTTTCCTTGACCGTGTTCATCCTTACAGCTTAGGGACAGTCTAACTAGACTGCCTGAGTTTGAATCTAACTGTGTTCCTTAATCTCTCTACCTCAATTTTCTGTCTAAAAGGATATTATAATAGTAACCTACTTCTTAGAGTTTTATGAAAATTCAATGATTTAATCATTACAGGTGCTTAGAACAATGCCTGGCACATTGGCTTCTCACCAGCATAAACATGCTGATATTTCCAATATCTAACAACTGTAAGAGTTACTCTTGACACCCACTGCTCCAGCTGCTGTTTTCTCTTTTTCCTCCCCTTCTCATTCATAAAGGCTGTTTCTGTTCTGCTTTCTCCATTCGTCTTACAAATCTGCAGGACATGTGAGTAAACCCTCACACACATGCACACACATGCTCACATGGCCTTCCTTTAAGCTCACCAGAGACCTCCTAATTGCAAGCTTCTTACCTAACTGGTTCCTTCTCTGTCTGCATTAGACACAGAGAATGTCCTCCTGTAATGGCTCTGCTTCACTCCCTGGGCCTCTAGGCCTTCACCTTCCTCTCCTCCTCGTCTTTTCGCCTAACTCTCTGACCTGGCTTTGCCTTCTCCAAGCCCTGTAAAACTCACCTCCTTTTTTTTTTTAAACTGTTATATTGAAATAAAATTTGCATACCGTATAACTGACCCTCGTAAAGTGTGCAATTCAGTGTTTTTAAGTATATTCATAGGGTTGTGACAGTAATACCACAATCTAATTTTAAAACAGTTTCGTCTCCCCTAAAAGAAACTTCATATCCATTAGCAGTGACTCTTCATTCCCCTGTCCCCAGCCCTAGGCAGCCACTAATCTACTTTCTGTCTCAATGGATTTGCCCATTCTAGACATTTCATATAAATGGAATCATACAATATGTGGCCTTTTGTATCTGGCTTCTTTTACTTAGCATGTTTTCAAGGTTCATCCATGTTGTAACATGTTTCAGTACTTCATTCCTTTTTATGTGAATAATAAATATTCCATTGTATGGATATTCCACATTGGTATTTGTCCATTCATCTGTTGATGGACATTTGGGTTTTTTTCTACTTTTTGGCTATTATGAATAATGTTGCAGTGAACATTTGTGTACAGATTTTTGTTTAGACATATGATATGCTTTCAATTCTCTTTGGTATATGCCTGAGAATAGGATTACTGGGTTATAGGGTTAACTCCAGTGTCCCTGGGTTGTGTAAATGGTTATCGTGCTTGGCTGCTAATGGGGAAGATTGGAGGTTTGAATCTACCAAGAGGTGCCTTGAAAGAAAGGCCTGGCAGTCCACCTCTACGGAGCACAGTTCTGCTCTGACATATGTGGAGTTGCTGTGAGCTGGAATCAACTTACTGGCAACTTTTAACTGGTATGGTTAACTCTGTGTTTAATCTTTTGAGAAACTGCCAGGCTGTTTTTCAAAGTGGCTGCACAATTTTACATTCCCACCAGCAATGTATGTGGGTTCCAATTTCTCTACATCTTTGCCAACACTTTTTGTCTTTTTGGTTATAGCCATCCAGGGGGGTGTGACGTAGTCACCTCCTCTTTCCCTGTGCCTTGAACACTGCTGTCTCCCTTCTGAATCTTTTGCTTTTCCTGGGGGCAGCTCATTCATTCTGGCTTTGATTATTCCTATGTGTGTATCTGCTAGTTCAGGCACCATTTTCTCAGGACAGTGCAGGGGACACTAACATACTTTTTTCCTCCCATCTTCCATTCTGTAGATCCAATACTGACCGACACCTTCCCCAGATAGGTCATAGAAGCATTAGGTTTCCATTTTGTGTTCCACTAAGTCACATCTCAGCCCTACCAGGCTTCCTGATGTCACATTCCAGTCCCCTTATTTGGACTAAGGTTGTTCCCGAATGTCCCCAGCTTCACACACATTCATTTCCCTCAGACTTCTTTCTCCAGATGACCAGTCTCATGGGTGAGCTAAGGATGCTGTTTCTTACTTGTATTTCTCCTAGATATGGTACCCCGTGTCCAAATGCAGGGGTCACTGCAGTATAGTAACTACAGATGCATACAGAAGCTATTTGCCTTAGAAACAACTTAGATTTCAAAAGGATGTTCATCAGTTCATCTCTTAGTCAGTTCACAGTGACCTTTGACAGCACTTAGATGGTTCCCAGAGTCGACAGAGCTTTTGATCCGTTATGTTTGCGCCTCTGAAATTTGGTAGATAAGCTACTTTACTTTCTCTCAGTTTTCAACCCAAAGTTTAAGAGGAATGTGAAGGCATCATAGCAAGTATTGGTTTGTGGGAAGCCCTTCTGTGCTAGTTTCAGGGGATAGAAAAAAATACATGAAACGAAGCTTCTAGTTAAGGATCTGGTTAACAAGATAAGAAATGGAAAAAAGGATAGAGCCCCATTTATGGTAAGTGTTCTATATCACACGGCATTGAATATTATTACAGAGGAAGTAATGATCTCGTTTAGGATATAACTTGAAGAAGTTAGAATTTTTTACATGGAAGAGTTCTTCGTGGTAATCTTAACCAACTCCTCATTTGACAGGTGAGAGGATGTGGCCCTAGGAAAGAAGTAGCTTGTCTGAGGCTGTGACACTGGGTTGAGCTGGGACTAGACTCCAGGACTACTGGTCATCTGACCAGAGCTTTTCCTGCTTGTACGACCAAGTAGGTTTGGTTGTTAGTCAGCTGCTCGCATACACTAAGAATTAACTGTAAAAAGACACTTGGAAAACATATCCTGACTCCTGCATTTTCTTCTGGGTGCAGGTGGTAAAGGAGGAGCGTTCCGTCTGCAAACAGAATAACCTTGGGCCTTAAGCAGCATTCTTAGCCCCCCCACTGCCTTCTTCCTGTTGTGAAGGCCAAAAGCTGGGCTCAAGGGGTGACTGTTCGTCTTACGTAGAAAATAGGGGCCGGCAGAAACCTAGTGTTCGTTTATTCAGTGGCTTTACATGTAAAATTGAGCTGTTTGGTGTAGCCATCTTTTCAAAGCAGACGAACATCATCAATGAAAAATTTTATACTTTGATCTAAAGTACTGCATAGTTTGTTTGCCTCCGTGTGTGGAATGACAGGTATTCGTGCTGAAGCTGCAGAGTCTGGCTCTTGTTTTAAGTTTGGTATCCACTTGGTCACCGTTAAGAAGTTTGTACCTGAGACCTAGCATGGGGCAGTGTTAATAGGAACATTTAAGCCCCAAGTAGAACTTACTGTTATTAGCTGGCTTTTTGTATTGTAGTGTTAGAATAACTGTTAAATTAACAATAACAGAATATTGCTGGTCTCGTTCTTTGATTCTGGACTATTCCTGTTATCCAGCTGAGATAAAATGCTTTTCAAAAGTTCTCTTTCTGAGCAGCAGCTGAGTTCATTGTGCCCTTGTGCCTTATGCGTGTCAAGTGTATTGAGGAGTAAGATTTTGAGATTAAGATTGGGTTTGTGTTGTTGAACCTCAAACCCTTTGAGGAACACTGAGGGGAAATTATCACTACGGCCGTATCAGAGTTTTCCTGTGGGGAGCTGAGTGTGAGGTTCTGCCTCTTAAATCCCCTGGGTCTCTTCCCCTCCACTCTAAGGACACATGTTTCTGAACAGTTTTATCTTGGGTCTAAATTCCACGCAGACATAACACTATATATGAGAAAGCAACAGGTCTTGCAACCTCGTCTCCCTCACTTCTCTCTGCTCAGGCCTCGCCCTCCCACACAAAAATGAATGCTGAGAAAATGGCGGTGGGAAATAGTTTTGTACTGGAGGCAGCAGTTTGAACTAATGGATACCCTGCTGAGAGTCTTTTTTGGAGTCTGAACCAAGGACAAAGAGGTTTGATCCTTGTCCAGTAATAATGAGCTTGCCAGGAGACAGAAAATAAGAAACAAAGGTTATTGTACTTGGTCTGTGAGGATCTGATACTCAGAAGCTTTTGCGGGGTGTCAGATGTTAACAGGATCTCTGTTTCAGTATTGGTTTGACTGTGGGAGAGGGATGATAAGATGTGAGAGTCGAAGTTTTCCTAACGCTTTTCTCTTTAATCATCAAAAGCATCTGTTAAGCAACTGTCCAGACAGGGCCTTGGAGCACCCGGCAGATAAATAGAACAGACAGGAGCTTACAGATAGAAATGAACAGTGCCAGTCCCCATAGAAACAGAGCCAAAGGGAACAGACAGATGGCACAACACAAAATGAACTAAGTAAGTAAGATAAAGTAGCCTCCAAAAGCTGGGAACAGGAAATAATGCGTAAATGTCCTGAATAATTGAATCTTGATACTCTTCACAGGGTTTAATCAGGGCGTTCATGTTACTTGGTTAAACTGTAAGCTAAGTTCATTCTTTTTAACAGTTTTAAACTGCATCATTTATTCAGTCATTCAAGTGTGCGTACCAAGCACTGTGCAGAGTGCTGGGGATACAAGTATGACTAACATACAGCCCTTGTCCTTAGGGAGCTGGACCTCAGTGGGGTGGTTAAGTTGTGTAGAGAAGGAACTCCTAACATTAGACCACGTGTGCGTGCACACGTGTGTTTGGAAGCTAAAAGTATGTGGACTCCAGGAGCTAGTTGAAGACAGTGGGTCGGTTTACCTGTTACCTCTGTTGACCTTTGGGGTCATCTTTAGAACTCAGGAATAATTTCTCCTCATCCCTGTCTGAGAGCTGAGGTGAGGTAGGATGCTTATAAAAGAGAATGGAGTGTGTTGCCCTCTTCAGCAGGGTTTAGCATAATCACAAGGGGTTGGGTATTTTGGGGGTGTGGTTTTTAAAATTTCAGTGAGACTGCTTCTACAGTCTTAAAATAAGTCTAAAATTATCTTTCGACAAGCCGGCTTTCATCAGTGTGGTTTTATTTTTGGTTTCCTAGGCTATGTTTGTGTAACAGATGTGGAACTTTTTTTCTGTTAGAACTATTGAGGCTTCTGATCCATAGAGAAGAGTGTTGGAAGTGCACAGCCATGTTCTCCCTGACCCCCTCCACTGCTGCCTTCAAAAAACATTTTTGGTAGGCAGATAAATTCAAATACTGAACTTGCTGCTCTAAAAATAGCATACGGAAGATAATACAGCTTGATTCACTTAAAGCACAAGTTCCATTTTAGGACAGCAGTAAGAATTCTGAGAAGGAGTCCTGGTGGTACAGTGGTTAAGCACTTGGCTGCTAACTGAAAGGTCAGTGGTTCAAACCCACAGCCTCTCTGTGAGAGATAGATGTGACTGTCTGCTTCTGTAAAGATTTCCAGCCTTGGAAATCCTATGGGGCATTTCTACTCTGTCCTACAGGGCTGCTATGAGTCAGAGTCAACTTGATGGCAACAGGTTCCCCCCCCCCACCCCCCGCCCCCCACCCCCGAAACACTCTGGAGAAAGGAATGAGCACAGAGGCAAGAAGGCTAGAGCACAGAGTTAGGGAACCCAGAAGACAAACCAAATAAAATCTCTGTTCTGCGGGAGCAGCGATGGTTCAGTGGTAGGATTCTGGCCTTCCATGAGGGAGACTGGGATTGAATTCATGGCCAGAGCACCTCATAGACAGCTAACACCTGTCAGTGGAGGCTTGCATGTTGCTATGATGCTGAACAGGTTTCAGTGGAGCTTTCACTAAGACGGACTAGGAAGAAAGGCCTGGAGATGTGCTTCCGAAAATCAGCCAGTGAAAACTCTGTGGATCACAAAGGTCCAGTCTGCAGCCAATCATGGGCTTGGTGCAGGACCAGGCAGGGTTTTGTTCCTGTTTTTGGCAGCTAACAACTACAACAGCTGTCTGCTACTCCTTTGGCTTTTTATCTGTAGAGTAAGTTATCACCAGTTGTCATTTGTCTTTGAAATGCTAATTTGTACTTCAGCAGTTAACAGCTTAGCACAACTCCTCGGCTATTCTTCCTATTAGACCAGACCAGGGATAGGCAAACTTTTCCTGTAAAGGCCCAGCTAGTAAATGGGGGCCATTTGATCTCTGTGGCAACTACTCAACTCTGCCATTGTAGTGCGAAAGAAACCATAGACAATTTGTCAACAAATGAGAGTGGCTGTGTTCCGATAAAACTTTATTTACATAAACAAGAGGCTGGCTGAATTTGGCCTGCTAGATTTAGACCTTCGGTGGCTTTATGCATGTTACATGCAATAATTCTTCTCTCTAAAGCGGAAACTTCCATGGCCTAAACTTTGTGCTGAGGGTACCAGAGTTCTTGCTTAAATTCAAATAACTGGACTGTGTGAACCACATACATGGTAGACAGTCAAGAGTAATACAGCAATAAATCTAATGTGACATGTTTTAACAGTTATATGTCCATCACTGTTCTGTGTGGCATTTTGAAATAAATAATATATCATTTATGAGTTAAAATAATTAGTGTTTATTTTATGTAGCCAAACCGAGCATGTTCCTCAGCTGTTGGGGATTCTCACTCAATTCCAGGTCTAATGCAAAATGAGAGAGGTGCTGGGACCAGCAACTGAATGTCTGCCACTGCCTTGTTGCCAGTAGTAGGATTGGGAAATAAGTAAACAGAGGCTCTCAGAATACCTGGGCTTGTAGGTACATTGGAGTTCTATCTTATTAGGATATTAGGCTCTAAAGTCCCATGTAAAGCAAAAATCACAAAGTCAAAATTAATTATGAAAATACTTGAAATAATTCACGAAGTATAGCACACGTGGTTTTGTGTATTGACATTCTGCTGGAAAGGAAGCTTCAGTGATAGCGTGGATGTTGACCTGTTTTATTCACCTGCTTGTATTCACATAACCAAGTCAATTGTATTCCCATCAAGTCAATTCCAACTCATAGCAACCCTATAAGACAGAGTAGAACTGCCCTGTAGGGTTTCCATTGAGCAGCTGGTGGATTCAAACTGCTGACCTTTTGGTTAGCAGCCAAGCTCTTAACCACTGCGCCACCAGGGCTCCTGTATCCCAGGGCTCCTGTATTCCCATAGCCTAGAACAATACCTGTACTTAGTAGATTCTGAATGAGTAAGTGAATGATCAAACCTTGTGCTATGATATATATGTATACCTGTATAATGTAATGTATAAACCAAACCAAACCCATTGCCATCGAGTTGATTCCGACTCATAGCGACCTATAGGACAGAGTAGAACTGCCCCAGGGAGCGGCTGGTGGATTTGAACTGCCGACCTTTTGGTTAGCAGCCAAGTTCTTAAACCACTATGCCACCAGGACTCCAATGTAATGTATAGTATGTAATAAAGAATACACATGTAAACTCTAATTTCACTGGGTTTTTAAAAATCACTTATAGAAGACAGTAGCATACATAGTTGAACTTGTACATAATGCCTCACCACTGCATCTGGGGTCCAGATAGTCAAGAAGAAAGGAAACTGATTTGGGGCTCACTTAGACTCTAAGACTATTAAGTGGAGCCCTGGTGGAGCGATAGGGTCGCTATGAGTTGGAATCGACTCAATGGCGACGAGTTGTTTTAGACTCTAAGCAGTTCCTCTGATAAGTGGTCAGAAAAGAAAGATCTGTCTGTTTAGACACTTATTCCTCTTGTTTTGGAAATTCCTGCATTTCCATGTTCACAAGAACTCTTGCAGTCTGCCTTGTCCATCTCAGAGCAGCGGATCCTATGTTCAGTTGGGGGCAATAACCATATTTTCCAGCCAATCAAAGTTCAGACCTCCATGACTGTGGTTTTAAGTTGTCTGTGTGGTTAAGAGCAGACTTGTCTCTGGGACTCAGAGTTCCCCCTCCCCACCCCCTTGATTGGAGGAGGCAGTTTTTACTGTCAAAGACCCTCCGAAATGAGAACTGAGATGTTGACCCTGGAATGGCAGGAGGGGTGGACCTGACTGTTGCATTGGTACCTCCTATTATCTACTCTCCCTATTATGACCTTTTACCCCAAATTTTTCAAAAATTCTCCCTATGGAGAATTTGGCAGTATCTATTAAAATTTAAAATGTACCAACTTTATGATCCAGCATTCCCCCTTTTTATTCTATCCTTGGTAACACTTTACATGTATATAGGGAAATACGCAAAAGAATATCCATTGTACATTATTTATAATAGTGAAAATCAGAAACAATTCAAATACCTACCAGTAAGGTAACAAAGTAAATCATGGTTGGTCCAGATGTGGAATTCTAAAGAGTAGTTAAAAAAGGATGCAAATAGATTGTTGTGTACAGAATAATGGCACAGAAAAGGATCTAGAAGGACACAGAGTGAAACTGGGGACAGTGATTACCTCTGGGAAACAATCAAATTAGAGTTGGGGTAATGATGGTAAGAGTCCCTTGGTGGTGTAAACTGTTAATGCGCCCAGCTGCTAACCAGAGGGTTAGAGGTTCAGGTCCACTTAGAGGTACCTCGGAAGAAAGGCCCGGTGATCTACTTCTGAAAAATTAGCCATTGAAAGCCCTATGGAGCACAGTTCTGCTCCAACACACTTGGGGTTGTCATGAGTCAGAATTGACTGGACAGCAGCTAACAACAACAACAACAATGATGGTAAAGGGGACTCAGTTATCTGCTACCTATATTTTTATTGTAATTTACGTTTTTTGCCAGAATATAATTATGTAGTGTATAATTGCAAATAAATAAAATTTAGCATAATCCTTGGACCTTGGGGCCCACACTCCCTCCTTCCTTTGGCAATTAGATTTCTTGAAAGCCCTGAGTTTACTTCTGACTTCTACCCAGAGCTACTGTCTCCTCAGTCGTCTGCAGTCCAACTTCTGCCCCTACCGTGCTCCAGATAATACTGTGATCAAGGTCCCAAATGATTCCTTGTTGCTAAATCCAATGTTACTTCTTGGTCCTCCTCACGTTTGACCTCTTGGGAGTATGTGACCACTCTTGGCTTCTTGAAGGTCCCTCTTTCGTCTTCTCTCCTGTTCAATTTCCTTATTGTATTTTTTTCTTCTTCCCAAGCCCTGAATGTTTGCATTCCCCAGGACTCCAGGCTCTGCCCTCCTCTGTCTCCCTCCCCCTCTGCACATTCTTCTGGAGTGAGTTTATCTACTTCCATTGATTGCCACTTTTGCCATCTCTAAGCTACTGACTACAAATCCTTATCTCCAGCACAACTCTCTTTTTGGAGCACCACACCCTTGCTTAGTCATCTGCCCACACAGTCCCTTTGATACAGGCACCTCTAATGCAACCTGTCATTAAGTGAATTACTGCCCCATCTCCCCTGAAACTACTCTTCTGAGAGATTCCTATCCACGATTAGCCTGCCCGCCTGCCATCCAAACAGCTGCTAAAGTAGAAACCAGGATTCTTAGTTCTGGGTTCCTCTGCCTTTATTCAGTGGCCACATCAAATCCGCAAACAGGTCTGATCCATTCAATCTCCCCCAATCCCCACTGCTGTTGCTTTATTCACTACACAGTTTTTCACTGGAATTAAGCCCTATTCCTCCTTTAAGATCAGTAACTGGTATGGTTCTTGTTTGCACATTCTGCCTCCATTTTATCTAATTCTCTCAAGGGAGATTGAGATAAGCTGATTCCTGTCGCCATTCTATGGGAGAGCCCTTATTATCTTTATAATTAGTCCCCCCCGCTGCCTGTGGTCTTGTTTGTTGGGACAACAAAACAAGTTTTAGGTTTGTTGTTTAACCGTTTGATTAGAGTTGTTTGCTGGCTGTTTCATCCTATGTGGGGCTCTTTAGTGGATAAACTGAACTCTAGTTTCAGTTTCTGTCTTTGAGATTCTGAGGAGTTACTGTTTTGGGACATTAACTTCCTGATTTGAGAGGTATCCTAACTCCTGGTTTGAGAGAGATCGAGGTCAAATCAAACCACTCTGTGGAATTTTAGTTCTCTCTCTTGGCTTTTAATAATGACACAGTGTAGACTCTTCTCTAAAAACTGTTCAAAAAAGCAGACAAAAGAGAAGCAAGTACTGGTTGTTGTTATTATTTTAAAAATAACCCCAGATCCCAAAGAGGGCCTCAAAGATAATAACTTACTGAAAAATGAGCCTTGGTTGCTGAGAGGCTGTCTAGGGAGGATGGAAGCTGATTCTAGTATCTCCCATATCACCACAGCTGTCCACTGGTGTGTAACAGGCTGACATCACTATCCTTGACCCTGGGATTACTTCACAGAGAAAAACAAAATGTCCTGAAAAGCCTGAAGATAAATAGAATATCAGGGGAGAGGCACACTAGGAGAGCCACTTGACTCCCGAATTCATTTTCAAGTGAGAGAGTAACCAGAACTTGCAGATCCAGTTCTGTTAGCTTCATGAACTAATACTCATACTGGACTTCCCAGAACTTTCTTTGCAGCTTAATTTTATTTAATGCTTTAGGAATTTGATATGATGAAATATAAGAAAACTTGGTGTTGTTGTTAGATGCTGTCGAGTTGGTTCCAACTCATGGTGACCCTGTGTACAACAGAACAAAACACTGCCCAGTCCTCTGCCATACTAACAATTGTTGTTATGCTTGAGCCCATTGTTGTAGCCACTGTGTTAATCCATCTCATTGAGGATCTCCCTCTTTTTCGCTGTCTTGTCTACTTTGCCAAGCATGATGTCTTTCTCCAGGGATTGGTCCCTTCTGGTAACGTGTCCTAAGTATGTGAGATGAAGTCTTGCTGTCCTCGCTTTCAAGGAGCACTCTGGTTGTACTTCTTCCAAGACAAACTTGTTCATCTGGCAGTCCATAGTATATTCAGTATTTTTGGCCAACACCATAATTCAAAGGCATCAATGCTTCTTTGGTCTTCCTTACTTATTGTCCAGCTTTTGCGTGCATGTGAGGTGTTTGAAAACACCATGGCTTGGATCAGGTGCACCTTAGTCCTTGAAGTGACTTCTTTGCTTTTTAATACCTTAGAGAGATCTTTTGCAGCAGATTTGCCCAATGCCCATTTTCTCATCTCTCCTAAGTAGGAATTTAGTGTTACAGGCGCACGGCTCTCATCTTCTTCATCTTCATATCTGTAAGAACCACTCTCAAAGGCTGTACTGTTGTTCTGAGTTTGTAGCATCTGCGCTCCTGACCAAGTAGACCTGCAGGCCTTTCTATAGCTTTTCTGTTATTTCTCTATAGTTATTTGCCTGAGATTGAAGTTGCTTTGGGGGCATAGCTGCTAGCATCTCTTCCTTAGTAGGCTGAATTACATGGATTTTCTTCCAGCATCCATTTCCTCAAGCTTGACACTTTTTTCATGTTTTGGAGATGATGTTTTCCCTGACATGTGAGTTCAGATCTCATTTATTTTGTGTGGTGGCTAAATCTTTGAAAGACAGGTAGGTGAATGCTATATTTTTTTGGGAACTCAGGTCTAGTATGAATGTACGAGAGAAGGATTCACCTTATTGAAAGTTATTTTGTAGTGAATACTTAAGTAAAGTGAATAGATCATTTCCTGAGCTCTAAGATGCTCAGCTTCCCTTCATGTTTATAAGTACTTCTGAAAGTCAGAATGCATCATACAGTCAGTGGCTCATGTAATGTGGTAGTGCCTGGCCCCCTCCCAGAAGTTCTTTTATATGCTAGGTAACCACCAGTTGCTGTTGTGTTGATTCCAATTCATGGGCGACCCTCATGTGTCACAGTAGAAGTGTACTCCATAGAGTTTTTTCCTTATTGATTGTTATAAAAGTATATAACACAATATTTGCCAATTCAACATTTTTCCAGGTGTACAATTTAGTTAGTGATACCAGTTACATTAATCATGTTGTGCAGTCATCACCCATGATCATTACCAAATTTTTCATCACCATGAACAGAAACTCACCGCTTCCTAAACAGTGACACTCCCTCTTTTCCCCTCCCTCCTGCCCCTGGTAACCACTAATAAACTTTTGTCTCTATACCTTTGGCTAGTCTTGTTATTTCATATAAGTGAGAGAATATTTATCCTTTTGTGACTGACTTATTTCACTAAGCATAATACTTTCAACCCCCGCACATCTGCCAGTTTGTCATACTCTGGGGGCTTGCATGTTCCTGTGATGCTGGAAGCTGTGCCACCAGTAGTCAAGTACCAGCGGGGTTGCCCATGGAGGATAGGTTTCAGCTGAGCTTCCAGACTAAGACAGACTGGGAAGAAGGACCTGGTGGTCTACTTCTGAAAAGAATTATCCAGTGAAAACCTTAGGAATAGCAGCAGAACATTGTCTGATATAGTGCCAGAAGATGAGCCCCTCAGGTTGGAAGGCACTCGAAAGATGATTAGGGAAGTGCTGCCTCCTCAAAGTAGAGTCAACTTTAATGATGTGGGTGGAGTCAAGCTTTCAGGACCTTCATTTGCTGATGTGGCACTACTCCAAATGAAAAGAAACAGCTGCAAACATCCATTAATAATCAGAACGTGGAATATACGAAGTATATGAATCTAGGAAAATTGGAAATCATCAAAAATGAAATGAAACACATAAACATCGATATCCTAGGCATTAGTGAGCTGAAATGGACTGGTGTTGGCCTTTTTTTAATTGTAAATTGTGCTTTAAGTGAAAGTTTATAGTTCAAGTCAGTTTTTCATACAAAAATTTAGACACACATTGCTATGTGACCCGAGCTGCTGTCCTGTAATGTGACAGCACACTCCTCCTTTCTGCCCCAGATTTCCCATTTTCATTCAACCAGCTCTTTTTTGCCTTCTGATCTCACCTATGGACAGGAGATGTCCGTTTAGTATCACGTGTCTACTTGAGCTAAGAAGCACTCTATTCACGAGTATCATTTTATGTCCTACCGTCCAGTCTAATCTTTGTCGGAATCGTTGCGTTCAGGAATGGTTTCCGTTCTGGGCTAATGGAGAGTCTGGAGGCCATGTCTTCTGGGCTGCCTCCAGTCTCAGTCAGACCATTAAGTCTGATCTTTTTACTAGAGTCTGAGTTCTGCACCCCACTTTTCTCCTGTTCGTGAGAGACTCTCTGTTGTGTTCCCTGTTAAGGCGGTCATTGGTGGTAGCCGGGCACCATCTAGTACTTCTGGTCTTAGGCTGATGGAGTCTCTGGTTTATGTGGCCCTTTCTGTCTCTTGGCTAATATTTTCCTTGTGTTTTTGGTGTTCTTCATGCTCCTTTGCTCCATGTGGGTTGGGACCAATTGATGTATCTTAGGTGGCCACTTGCTAGCTTTCAAGACCCCAGATGCCACTCACCAAAGTGGGATGCAGAACATTTTCTTTTTTTTTTTTTCAGTTTCATTATTATTGCCTTTTATTATCAGTATTTTTATAAATCCAGCAGTGTTTTGAACAGTAAGTCACAAAATTGAAGATCTGCAAGTGAACATCTGAGAATGATAACATCAGCAAATTACCTGCTGCAACATGTTACTAACAATAAGAGGTACAAAACAAAAACGAGGCAGCTGTAAGTGTGGTTCATCGTAACTCAAATGCATCATAAGTCAGGGACTACCTGTAATATATATCATAATGGTAATAATCCGTACTGTCACTAGGGTTATTTTTACCTAGTGTGGTAACTCATGGTGTCACCCGCGCCATGCACCTCCTTGCATACCAAACCCTACAGAATCATTAGTAACGTTTTTGTACTAATGGTACTCACAGAATTATATGAATACTAACAAGAAAATTGTTTTGTATAATCTTTCTACATTAAATTACAATATTATTAGTTACAATATTATAATAACTGAGTAGGGACCTTTTTTAGATTTTTCTCCTTTTAATTACTACTTCATTCTCAAAAAAGTTATTGATATAGGTTCACAAATACTAATTACTACAATATGGGAGCTAGAACACCAGAAAGTCTGACAAAATTAGCGACTATAAAAACACTGGCAGCAATGAAAACAATAGCACATGCTTGTAGCACGTACTTATAGCACGTACAGATGAAACCACATGATTTGAAGCATCATTGTAATTGGACCATAATGATAGCTTAGACCAGAGCTCGTTCGAAGGTTCAAAAAGTAAATTACCATAGTTTTCGCCTTGTAGGTATATTGATACACGTAAGCTGGGCTTATGAAAAATGTTTATGTTGTTACAAATAACTACAGGGATATTTTAATAAAAAATAAATTTGAAGAACATTTTCTTAATAAACTTTGTTATGCCGATTGACCTAGATATCTGCTGAAACCACGGTCCCCAGACCACCGCCCCTGCTACTCTGTCCTTTGAGGTGTTTGATTGTGTTCAGGAAACTTGTTAGCTTTTGGTTTAGTCCAGTTATGCTGACGTCCCCTGTATTGTGTGTTGTCCCTCCCTTCACCGAAGATAATTCTTGTCTTGTATACTGTCTAGTTAGTGAATACCCTTCTCCCTCCCTCCCCACCCTTGTAACCATCAAAGAATGTTTTCTTCTGTATTTAAACTATTTCTTGAGTTCTTATAATATGGATCTCATACACTATTTGTTGTTTTGCGACTAAGTTCATTCAGCATAATGCCTTCCAGATTCCTCTGTTATAAGATGTTTCACGGCTTCATCGTTGTTCTTTATCATTGCATAGTATTCCATTATGTGGATATACCACGATTTGTTTATCCATTCATCCGTTGATGGGCACCTAGGTTGTTTCCATCTTTTTGCTATTGTGAACAGTGCTGCAATGAACATGGGTGTGCATATATCTATTCGTGTGACGGCTCTTATTTCTCTAGGATATATTTCAAGGAGCGGGATAGCTGGATCGTATGGTGCTTCTATTTCTAGCTTTTTAAGGAAGCACCAAATCGATTTCCAAAGTAGTTGTACCATTTTCCATTCCTACCAGCAGTGTGTAAGTGTTCCAGTCTCTCCACAACCTCTCCAGCATTTATTATTTGGTGTTTTTTGGATTAGTGCTAGCCTTGTTGGGGTGAGATGGTATCTCATTGTAGTTTTGATTTGCATTTCTCTAATGGCTAATGACCGTGAGCATTTCCTCATATATCTGTTAGCCGCCTGAATGTCTTCTTTGGCGAAGTGCCTGCTCATATTCTTTGCCGATTTTTAATTGGGTTATTTGTCTTTTTGTTGTTGAGGTTTTGCAGTATCTTATAAATTTTAGAGAATAGACACTGATTGGATTTGTTGTAGCCAAAAATTTTTTCCCAGTCTGTAGGTTGTCTTTTTACTCCTGGCGAAGTCTTTTGATAAGCGTAAGTGTTTGATTTTTAGGAGCTCCTAGTTATCTGGTTTCTCTTTTGGTGTTTGTGCATTGTTGCTTATGGTTTGTATTCTGTGTATACCATGTATTAGGGCTTCTAGTATTGTCCCTATTTTTTCTTCTGTGCTCTTTATCCTTTTCAACTTCATATTTAGGTCTCTGGTCCATTTTGAGTTAGTTTTTGTGCATGGTGTGAGGTATGGGTCTTGTTTCATTTTTTTGCAGATGGATATCCAGGTATGCCAGCACCATTTGTTAAAGAGGCTGTCTTTTCCCCATTTAATGGACTTTGGGCTTTTGTCAAATATCAGCTGCTCATAAGTGGATGAATTTACATCTCAATTCTCAATTCTGTTCCATTGGTCTATGTATCTTTTGTTGTACCAGCATCAGGCTATTTTGACTACTGTGGTGCTATAATAGGTTCTAACATCAGGTAGTGTGAGGCCTCCCACTTTGTTTAATTCTTGAGTAATGCTTTACTTATCCAGAGCCTCTTCCCTTTCCGTATGAAGTTGGTGATTTGTTTCTCCATCTCATTAAAAAATGCCATTGGAATTCGGATCGGGATTGCATTGTATCTGTAGATCGCTTTGGGTAGAGTAGACATTTTCACAATGTTGAGTCTCCCTGTCCATGAGCAAGGTATGTTTTTCCACTTACGCAGATCTCTTTTGGTTTCTTGCAGTAGTGGCTTGTAGTTTTCATTGTATAGGTCTTTTACATCTCTGGTTAGATATATTCCTAAGTATTTTATCTTGGGGGCTATTGTAAATGGTATTGATCTAGTGATTTCCTCTTGGAAGTTTTCTTTGTTGGTGTAGAGGAATCCAACTGATTTTTGTATGTTTATCTTGTATTCTGATACTTTGCTGAAATCTTCTGTTAGTTCCAGTAGTTTTCTTGAGGATTCTTTGGGGTTTTCTATGTATAAGATCATGTCATCTGCAAATAGAGGTACTTTTACTTCTTCCCTACCAATTTGGATGCCCTTTATTTCTTTTTCTAGCCTAACTGCTCTGGCTAGGACCTCCGGCACAATGTTGAATAAGAGTGGAGATAAAGGGCATCCTTGTCTGGTTCCTGTTCTCAAAGGGGGGGTATGCTTTCAAACTTTCTCCATTTAGGATTATGTTGGCTGTTGACTTTGTATAAATGCCCTTAATTATGTTGCAGAAATTTCCCTTTTATTCCTATTTTGTTGAGAGGTTTTATCATGAATGGGTGTTGGACTTCGTCAAATGCCTTTTCTGCATCGATTGATAAGATCATGTGGTTCTTGTCTTTTGCTTTATTTATGTGATGGATTACATTGATTGTTTTTATAATGTTGAACCATCCCTGCATACCTGGTATAAATCCTACTTAATCATGGTGAATTATTTTTTTGATATGTTACTGAATTCTCTTGGCTAGAATTTTGTTGAGGATTTTTGTGTCAATGTTCATGAGGGATATTGGCCCGTAATTTTCTTTTTTTTGTGGCGTCTCTACCTGGTTTTGGTATCAGGGTTATGTTGGCTTCATAGAATGAGTATGGGAGTATTCTGTCCTTTTCTGTGCTCTGAAATACCTTTAGAAGTAGTGGTCTTAACTCTTCTCTGAAAGTTTGGTAGAATTCTCCAGTGAAATCGTCAGGGCCAAGGCTTTTTTTTGTTGGGAGTTTTTTTTTTTTAAATTAATTTTTTTTTTATTTTTTTTTAATTGTACTTTAGATGAAGGTTTACAGAACAAATGGTTTCTCATTAAAAAGTTAGTACACATATTGTTTTATGATATTGGTTAACAACCCTACGTGCCTTTTCAACCTTGGGTTCCCTGTTACCAGCTTTCCTGGCCCCTCCTGCCTTCTAGTCCCTGTCCCTGGACGGTCGTGCCCCATTAGTCTCGTTTTGTTTTATGGGGCTGTTTAATCTTTGGCTGAACGGTGAACCTCGGGAGCGACTTCATTACTGAGCTAAAAAGGTGTCCAGGGGCCATACTCTCGGGGTTTCTCCAGTCTCTCTCAGGCCAGTAAGTCTGGTCTTTTTTTGTGAGTTAGAATTTTGTTCTATGTTTTTCTCTAGCTCTGTCTGGGACCCTCTGTTGTGATCCCTGTCAGAGCAGTCTGTGGTGGTAGACAGGCAGCATCTAGTTTTACTGGACCAAGTCTGGTGGGAGGACTTGGTAGCTGTGGCCCATTCGTCCTTTGCATCAATCTTTCCCTTGTATCCTGTTTTGATTCTCCCATGCGCCCAAAGGGGTGAGACCAGTGGAGTATCTTAGATGGCCGTTCACAGGCTTTTAAGACCCCAGACACTACTCACCAAGGTAGAATGTAGAACATTTTCTTTATAAACTAAATTATGCCAGTTGAGCTAGATGTTCCCTGTGACCATGGTCCCCACAGGCCTCCACCCGGGAATTTGTAAATTACCTTTTCAATCTCTTCTTTTGTTACAGGTTTATTTAGTTGTTCTACCTCTGTTTGTGTTAGTTTAGGTAGGTAGTGTGTTTCTAGAAATTTGTTCATTTGCTGTAGGTTTTCAAATTTATTAGAGTACAATTTTTCATAGTATTCTGTTATGATTCTTTTATTTTCAGTTGGATCTATTGTGATTTTGCCCATCTAATTTCTTATTCAGGTTTTTTGCTTCCTTTCCTGTTTTACTTTTGTCAGTTTGGGCAGTGGTTTATCAAGTTTGTTGATCTTTTCAAAGAACCAGCTTTTGGTCTTGTTAACTCTTTCAATTGTTTTTCTATTTCATTTAATTCTGCTCTAATTTTTATTATTCGCTTTCTTCTGGTGCCCGAGGGCTTCTTTTGCTACTCTTTCCATTTGTTCAATTTGTAGGGTTAATGTTTTGATTATGGTACTTTTTGGATGTGTGCATTTATTGCTATAAACTGACCTCTGAGCACTGCTTTTGCTGTGTCCCAAAGGTTCTGGTAGGATGTGTTTTCATTCTCATTTGATTCTGTAAATTTCTTTATTCCATTCTTAATTTCTTCTGTAGTCCAGCAGTTTTTGAGCAAGGTGTTGTTCAGTTTCCATGTGTTTGATTTTTTTATTTGATTTTTCTGTCATTGATTTCTACCTTTATGGCTTTATGGTCAGAAAAGATTCTGTTAATATTTCGATACTTTGGATTCTCTTAAGGCTTGCTTTATGGCCTAATATGTGGTCTATTCTGGAGAATGTTCTGTGTGCGTTAGAAAAGGAAGTATACTTGTCTGCTGTTGGGTGGAGTGTTCTGTATATGTCTGTGAGGTCAAATTGGTTGATTGTGGCATTTAAATCTTCCGTGTCTTTATTGCGCTTCTTTCTGGATGTTATGTCCTTCACCGAAAGTGGTGTGCTGAAGTCTCCTACTACTGTTGTGGAACAGTCTCTCTTTTCAGTGCTGTTAAAGTTTGTTTTATGTATTTTGGAGCCCTGTCGTTGGGTGCATAACTATTTATTATGGTTATGTCCTCCTGGTGTATTGACCCTTTAATGATTATATAGTGTCCTTCCTTATATCTGCTTTCATCTTTTTCATTGCTGTTGAGTTTGTATTTGCTGAGTCTTTATGTTTTCCTTGTTTTTTATTTTGATGTGTAGGATTGTTGCCTTTGTGTTTACCTTAATATTTACCACTATTTTTCTGAGTTTAAACCAATCCTTTATTTCTTTATATCTCCTTGACTTCCTCTCCATATGAAAGATTTAGGACTACATTTTTTCAGTCCTTATTGTTTTAATGTTGTCATCTTTTACATATTGACATCTCTGTTTCCCTGTTTTCAGTGTTTTAGCTTTGATTTATTTTTGTGACTTCCCTCTCTGGGTTTATATCTGGTTGCTCTGTCCTGTGTTCTAGTCTTGGGTTGTTATCTGATGTTACTTATTTTATAACTGGAGGACTCCCTTTAGTATTTCTTGTAATTTTGGTTTGGTTTTTGCAAATTCCCTAAACTTCTGTTTATCTGGAAATGCCCTAATTTCGCCATCATATTTGAGAGACAGTTTTGCTGGATATATAATTCTTGGCTGGGAATTCTTTTCCTTCAAGGCTTTATATATGTCATCTCATTGCCTCCTTGACTGCATGGTTTATGCTGAGTAGTCCGAGCTTAGTCTTATTGACTTTACTTTGTAGATGACTTTTCGTTTTCCCCAGCCACTCTTAAAATTCTCTCTTTATCTTTGATTTTGGCAAGTTTGATTATAATATGTCTTGGTGACTTTCTTTTGGGATCTACCTTATGTGGGGTTTGATGAGCATCTTGGATAGATAATCTTGTCATCTTTCACAATATCAAGGAAGTTTTCTGCCAACAAATCTTCAACAGTTCTCTCTGTATTTTCTGTTATCCGCCCCCCCACCCCCCACCCCCCACCCCGTTCTGGTACTCCAGTCATTAGTAGGTTATTCCTCTTAATAGAGTCCCACATAATTCTTAGGGTTTCTTCACTTTTTTAAATTTTTTTATCTGATTTTTCCTCCAGTAAGTTGGTATCAAGTACTTTATCTTCAGTCTCACTAATTCTGACTTCATTGCCTCAGTTCTGCTCCTATGACTTTCTATTGAGTTATCTAATTCTGAAATTTATTGTTAATCTTCTGGATTTCTGATTGCTGTCTCTCTGTGGCTTCTTGCAGCCTGTTAGATTTGTCATTGCGCTCTTCTCTAATCTTCTTAAGTTCCTGTGTTGCTTTGTCTGTGTGGTCCTTGGCTTGTTCTGTGATTTGCCTGATCCCTTGAAGAGTTCTGTATATTAATCTTTTGTATTCTATCTCCGGTAATTCCAAGAAGTTCTTTTCCCCTGGAAAACTTCTTGATTCTGTGTTTTGGGAGCTGCTGAAGCCACCATGATCTGCCTCTTTATGTGATTTGATATTGACTGTTGTCTTCAAGCCATGAATAAGTTGTTATATTTATTTTATGTTTGCTTACTGTGTCCTAGCTTCTTGTTTTGTTTTGTTTTGATATGCCCAAATAGGCTGGTCATGTGAACTAGTTTGATTATTGGCGCATTTAAAGCTCTAATGTCCTGTCACCAGGTGGTTAGATCTGTTACTAGGCATGTGAGCCCAGAAGTCCGTTTACTTTTCATGTATGGATTCAGCTCTGGTGTCCAGATAGTTACCAGGTGTGTGGTGTAGGCTTTCACCTACAGTCCTAGATGGGCAGGGGTGATTGGAGTAGGCACAGGTATCTGGCAGCAGTAGGGGGTCATGAGCTGAGCAAGGCAGGGGGCTGACGGCTGTCCCTGAGTGTCTGGGAGGAGAATGTGTCCCTGTTCTCTAGAATGCATAGGTGGGTGGGTTTTGCAGCTGGACTACAGGCACCCAGTGCTGTTGGCTGTTAGGACTGGGAGGCAGCACTTAATCTTGGACCTCTGTTACAGGTGGGTAGGTGGCGTGGGTGGAGCCACCAGTCCTTAGGCTCCTGATGTGGGTAGGTGAGGACCCTGCTTAATGAGCAGAGCGGTATTAAATGTTATGAACCTGACACTGCACCATATAGCTGATACGGTGAAGTTAGTCTTCAGGTATATACCCTGTTGTACTATGGTAGTGAGGGCCTACGCTGCTGAAATGGGCCCACACACGTCTGTGTAGGGATGAAAGGCATTCGAAGTCCATGGACCCGTTATGCCTGTGCCAAGGTGAATGAGCTGTGCCTGCCCTGAGTTCCCAGCTTAAGGGAGCTGGCAGATTATTTTTTCCCTGTTAATTTGTTCCCTCTCCAAGGCCAGGAGAATGGCTCAGGGTGTATGACAGGTCCTACTTTCGGCTCAGGCTCAGGGGATGGGGCAATCACTGAAGCCGGCCAGGGACCTGGTGCAGAGCATGGAGGGGGTAGGAAGTTGAGAGAAAGGTTCTTCTCAAACAGGGTGTTTTTGATCCATGTGTAGGTTAAACACACATACTTACCTTTTGCTGACTGAGCACTGCTTTTCACTGACTCTGGAGGCCTGAGCAGACTCTCTGCCGCTTGGTCTCTCCCGACGTGGAAAACGTGTCCTGAATGCCACTGCTTGCCTGACTGTGCAAGCCAGCCAATCTGGCCTGCAGGACGCCAGCTTTCACCAGGTCAGATCTGGCAACTCCTTACTGCTTCCAAACCATCTCTCCCTCTCCCTGCAACTCAGTCCGATTTCTCAATTTTGCCTTTGATGTTCAGGGCTCCTAGATTGTCATACATAATTGATTCACTTGTTTTTTCGGGTCTTCGTTGTAAGAGGGACCTCCAGAAGTGCTCCACCTTCTTGGTCCCACCCTCTGTATTGGCTATTTTGAATCGGACAGTCATATGGTCTACTATGCCGGAAATGATAACTTGAAGAGGAATGGTGTGCATTCATTGTCAAAAAGAACATTTCAAGATGTATCCTGAAGTACAGCATTGTCAGTGACAATATGATATCCATGTGCCTACAAGGAAGACCAGTTAATACCACTATTAAATTTACGCACCAACCACTAAGGTCAAAGATGAGGCAATTGAAGTTAATTGAGGAAATTTACCAACTTCTGTAGTCTGATATTGATCTAATATACAGTCAGGTTGCATCGATAATTACTGGGAATTGGAATGGGAAAGTTGGAAACAAAGAAGGATCGGTAGTTGGAAAATATGGCTTTGGTGATACAAACAATGCTGGAGATCGCATGATAGAATTTTGCAAGACCGATGATTTCTTCATTGCAAATACCTTTTTTTCACCAACATAAATGGTGACTATACACATGAACCTTGCCAGATGGAATGCACAGGAATTAAATCAACTAGATCTGTGGAAAGAGACAATGGAAAAGCTCAATATCATCAGTCAGAACAAGGCGAGGGGCCGACTGTAGAACAGACCATCAATTGCTCGTATGCAAGTTCAAGTTGAAACTGAAGAACATTAGCAGAAGTCCATGAGAGCCAAAGGACAACCTTGAGTATATCCCACCTGAATTTAGAGACCATTTCAAGAATAGATTTGACACACTGAACACTAATGACCGAAGACTGGACAAGTTGTGGAATGACATCAAGGACGATCATACATGAAGCAAGCAAGAGGACATTAAAAAGACAGGAGAGAAAGAAAAGACAAAAATGTATGTCAGAAGAGACTCTGAAACTTGCTCTTGAACATCGAGTAGCTAAAGCAAAAAGAAGAAATGATGAAGTAAAAGAACTGAACAGAAGAATTCAAAGGGTGGCTCGAGATGACAAAGGAAAGTTTTATAATGACATGCATGCAGACCTGGAGATAGAAAACCAAAAGGAAAGAACACACTCGGCATTTCTCAAGCTGAAAGAACTGAAGAAAAAATTCAAGGTTGGAGTTCTACAGGGAAAATATTAAACGACGCAGGAAGCATTAAAAGAAGATGGAAGGAATACACAGATAGTCACTATGCCAAAAAGAATTGGTTGACGTTCAACGATTTCAGGAGGTAGCATATGATCAGGAGCTGATGGTACTGAAGGAAGAAGTCCAAGCTGCACTGAAGGCACTGGCGAAAAACAAGGCTTCAAGGAATAGACAGAATACCAATTAAGATGTTTCAGCAAACTCATGCAGTGCTGGAGGTGGTCGCTTGTTTATGCCAAGAAATTTGGAAGACAGCTACCTGGCCAACCAACTGGAAGAGATCCATATTTACGCCCATTTCCAAGAAAGATGATCTAACCGAATGCGGAAATTATTGAACAACATCATTAATATCACACCCAAGTACAATTTTGCTGAAGATCATTCAAAAGTGGCTGCAGTAGTATATAGACAAGGAACTGCCAGTAATTCAGGCCGGATTCAGAATTGGACGTGGAACCAGGGATATCATTGCTGACGTCAGATGGGTCTTGGCTGAAAGCAAAGAATACCGGAAAGATGTTTACCTGTGTTTTATTGACTATGCGTGGGTCATAACAAATTACGAATAACATTGGAAAGAATGGGAATTCCAGAACACTTAATTGTTCTCATGAGGAACTTGTACATAGATCAAGAGACAGTCCTTAGAGCAGAACAAGGGGATACTGCGTGGTTTAAAGTCAGGAAAGATGTGTGTCAAAGTTGTATTCTTTCATCATATCTATTCAGTCTGTGTGCTGAGCAAATAATCTGAGAAGCTGGGCTGTATGAAGAAGAACAAGGCATCAGGATTAGAGGAAGACTCATTAACAACCTAGGATTGGAGGAAGACTCATTAACAACCTAGGATTGGAGGAAGACTCATTAACAACCTGCGATATGCAGATGACATAGCCTTACTTGCTGAAAGTGAAGAGGACTTGAAGCACTTGGTGATGAAGATCAAAGACCACAGCCTTCAGTATGGAGTACACCTCAACATGAAAAAAAAAAAAAATATCCTGACAGCTGGACCAGTAAGCAACATCATGATAAACGGAGAAAAGATTGAAGTTGTCAAGAATTTCATTTTACTTGGATCCACAATCAGCATCCCTGGATGCAGCCCTCAGGAAATCAAACGACTCTTTGCATTGGGCAAATCGGCTGCAAAAGACCTCTTTGAAGTGTTGAAAAGCAAAAATGTCACCTTGAAAACTAAGGTGCGCCTGACTCAAGACATGATGTTTTCAGTCACCTCATATGCAAAAGCTGGATGATGGATAAGGAAGACCGAAGAATTGATGCTTTTGAATTATGGTGTTGGCAAAGAATATCAAATATACCATGGACTGCCCAAAGAATGAACAAATCTGTCCTGGAAGAAGTACAACCAGAATGCTCCTTAGAAGCAAGGATGCTATAGTACATCTCACATAATTTGGACATGTTATAGGGGGGATCAGTCCCTGGCGAAGGACATCATGCTTGCAAAGTCGAGGGTCAGTGGAAATGAAGAAGAACCTCGATGAGATGGATTAACACAGTGGCTGTAAGAATGGGCTGAAGCATAACGATATTGTGAGGAAGGCGCAGGATAGAGCAGTGTTTCCTTCTGTTGTACATAGAGTCGCTATGAGTCGGAACCGACTTGATGGCACCTAAACAACGTTTTCAAGGTTCATTCATGTTTTAACATATATCAGGACTTCATTTCTCTTTATGGCTGAATAATATTCCACTGCACGTATGTACATTTTGTTCCATAGGATTTTCGATGGTTGACTTTTTGGAAGTAGACCGCCACGCCTTTTTTTAAGGCGCCTTTGGGTGGACTCCAACCTCCAACCTTTTGGTTAGCAGCTGAGCACATTAACTGTTTACACCACCCAGGGACTCCATATGCTAGGTAAACCAGTTGCTGTTGTTGATTCCAACTCACGACAACCCTATGTGCTTCAGAGTAGAAATGTGCTCCATAGGATTTTCATGGTTGTGACCTTTTGGAAGCAGATCACCAGGTCTTTCTTCTGAGGTGCCTCTTTTGGTTAGTAGCCTAGCAGTTAGGAACTGTGGTAAATGATTTAGGAAATAATATTGGAATCATCATTCTTTGTCCTTGAGCATAAACAATGTGACCCAGCTGGAGCTGGGCTCACAAGGGCTCTCAAGGACACATCAGCTGGGCCCTGAAATAAAGACAGTAGCTAGGACAATCTTGGAAAATGTCTTTTAGGGAAACTTTCACATAAGCCAGTCAAACAGAACACAAAAGATTTTCCACTCTTACCTTTTTCTGTTAGCATTTAGTGAATAGAAAATTTGTTGAACTGATGAAGACCCTCTTGACTTTCTTAACTGAATCCGGTACCAGTGGTTGTTAAGAAAGGCAATTCAAAATGTAGGATCACAGTTTCTAACCAATCTGTGAAAAGGTGACGTTTTCAGTGATTTTGCCCATTTGTAATGTGAATATATAATGGTGATTCTGTAACATTCCTTGGACTTGGGCAGACATGGCTGTGGCAGCATGCTTGTTTGTTTTCCCACTTTTGCTTATTCTGTAATGTTTTCTTGGACTTGGGCAGACATGGTTCTGGCAGTATACTTGTCTGTTTTCCCATTCTTGCCTCTTCTGTAATAGTCTCTGGACTCGGGCAGACGTGGCTCTGGCAGCAGGCCTGTCCGTTTTCCCATTCTTGACTATTCTGTAGTATTCTTTGGACTCAGGCAGACATGGCTCTAGCAGTATGCTTGTCCATTTTCCCATTCTTGTGTATTCTGTAATATTTCCTTGGACTCGGGCAGACATGGCTCTAGCAGCATGCTGGTCCGTTTTTTCCACTTTTGTCTATTCTGTAATATTCCTTGGATTCAGGCAGACATTAGCTCTGGCAGCATGCTTGTCCACTTCCCACTTTTGCTTTTTTGAATATATGCTGGAATAAAACTTTCTTTTTGCTTTACTAAACTTCGTGATGTTTCTACCCTACAATGTAAGCACTTTATAAGGATCATCTGATTTCATTCTCAACTTCCTTCTGTGGGTGGTAGTATTATTTCATTTTTACAGATGAGGAACTTGAAGCTCAGAGAAGGTGTGTAACTTGCCCAAGGTCACATGGTAAGTGGTGGAGTTAGGATTGCAAGTCCATGTGAACTATTTATTCTTACTTGATAATGTGTGACTTTGCTTTTGGTTGCTTTGAGGATTGGGAGGAAACCCCTTGCTCTCAGAGGCCTGTACAGAAACAGCACAGGCTCTCAGTGTGAACCTGGCTTACATGCTTGTCCTTGGATGCCCAGGGCCAGTCTTAAGGGGCAACACCCTTAGCAGATGCGTCCTCTCACCCTGCAGTGTGGAATCTGTGTGTGATGTGCATTTTCTTTTCTCTAAAACTGGGATGGAGCTTGGAACAGCAAATATTTAATCAGAACAAATTCACTGTACTAAAATTTTGCCAGCTTGTTCAACTTGGAGGTTTTTTTTTGCCTAAAAATATTCACCACTTATGAAGGCTAAATATGCCCAGTCACCCACAGAACATAAAGGAGGTCTTGGTTAGTATTTGGAGCAGGGAGTTGTTTGCCTATGTTTATTTTGGATGAATATGCAATGTCACTTACTCACTCTTTGATGAACTAAAAGCTTTGGGCACATTTGAGGTAGACTGAAGTAATCAAGGGAGGGGATTTGTTGGGGTGATAGGATAGAAGCTCCTGCCTCTCAGAATAATACAGTCAAATACGGTAACATCTGTTTATGCCTCCCTCTGAGTATTAACATTCTGCTTGAAATGGAGTTTAGGGGGAGAAGGAGCGAGCAGTGGATTGGGGTGGGAAGGGGGAGAAGAGCCAGAAGGTGAAGGGTGGGCTGGTTTAGACCAAAGAAGTGCCAACAGGCATGTATTATAGTGGGGGCAGGGCTGGGTGGGATGGAGTTGTCAGGAAGTGGTTTAAGGGCGAGTGGTCTTGCTGAGGATTCCTGGTGGCGCAGTGGTTAAGAGCTCGGCTGCTAACCAAAAGGTGAGCAGTTTGAATCCACCAGCTGTTCCTTGGAAATCCTGTGGGGAAGTTTTACTCTGTCCTATAGGGTCGCTGTGAGTCAGAATTAACTTGACAGCAATGGTTTTGGTTTTGAGTTTTTGGTGTTGCTGATAGAGGAGAAGAGAGGGAACGAAAGAGTTTAATGAATATTAGAGAGCAGTGACTCTCATGTAAATAAAATGGCATAATGAGTATGGTTTCTCCCTCACGAATATAGCTTTTACAGATTTAAATTAATTTTGCTTCCTTATTATTAGTACTTCTCATACAAGTATAACTTTCGGGTTAGAATCTCTGAAACTTTGTGTGTGGTCTCCCATTACTTCACTATCTGAAGCCTTTAACCAGGCAGATTGCATACTCTTAATTAAAACAGCAAAATATTCAGACCTCTTGAGAAATCACTTGTGTGACTTCTCTTACTACCTGTGTGCAGATACCTTCCTGTGTCCTAGTGTCCAGTTCTAACTGCTGTTCTGAACCAGTTTCCAGAAGCATTCTCACTGGGATGCCTCAGAGTGCTTCAGACCCTATATGCTACAAAACAAACCCTGATCTGTTCTTGCATTTCCCCTCTTTGTCCTTTCCACCTCTCTCTCCCTACTTCCCAAAAGAAAGAACCATCCCTCATCCTTCAGTGGAGTTCTTGTTATCCATACAGTCCTGCCAACTATGACTTCTACCTACAGAATCTCTCTTTTCTCTGCTACTGGTTTGCCTTCTTCATTTATTACCTAGACTGTTAAGCCAGTGGCCTTCTAACTTGCCCTAAAACCAAAAACCAAACCCGTTGCTTCCGAGTCGATCCCGACTCATAGAGACCCTATAGGACAGAGTAGAACTGCCCCATATGGTTTCCAAGGAGTGCCTGCTGGATTCAAACTGCCGACCTTCTGGTTAGCTGCCATAGCTCTTAACCATTATACCACCAGGGTACTGCCTCAAATTTGTCTCCTTTCCAGTATGCCCAAAGTATTAAGGGTTAAATAGTCATTTCCCTTTGCCACAGGATGGGGGCTGGATTTCTTAGCATGGGACACAACTGGCATGTCCCAGCAGGACTCTGCCTTTGAGCTTAGTACTAAATACTAACTACGAAAAAATTATCATTGTTTATCTGAAATTCAAATTTAACTGACATCCTGTGTTTTATTTGGCAATCCTCCAAGTGTGTTAGTTTGTTTTGTAGCCCAGTCAAATACAGTTAAGATATTTCTTTATGCCTCCCTCTGTTCCAGAAAATTCGCAGTTGCAGGAACTGACTGAAAACCAAAGGACTGACATTTCTTTATCAAGTTTTTCACATCTATTCATGAAAATAGGGCTATACTAGTAGAGTCTCAGAAATAATGCATTTTTGCCTGGGGTACTTATTTGGAAAAACATATTTTCAGATTCAAATGTAAAAACTGGGGCCCTTTTTGGGGGAGAGGAGGAGGAGTAGGTCCTCATTCCGAGAAATGAGCGCTAATTAAGTTTGTTTATGGGAAGGTTAGTAGCCTCAGTAGTTATTACTTCTTGAAGACCTTTTTTGGAAGAGAAGCTATAAAATGTCTTCATAATTATCACTGCAATTTTACCTCTGGTTTTGTGTTATTATTATTTTTTTCTGTGCAATGTTTTTGTCTCTTTGGTGGATAACAGCTACAATGTGAGTAACTTTATATTTTTCAACTTATTTTCTCTTCTGAAGACTGTTCAACTCTGATGTTGATACGATGCTTTATTTGGTTTTAGAAGCACGTTTTTATAATTGACTAAATCTTTGTGTTTTGACATTAATAGAAATGTGCTACTTCTCATTGTGTATGATTTTAAATATTTTGATGATGCAAGCTGTTTACCTCGAATCTTTCTGGGTAAGTAAAGACTGAGTGGTGCTTTGTGAACACCATATCTGTAAGAAAGATTCAGAGAAAATTAAGGAAAAGCCGTTAGAGAATACGTTTTTCTTCCTCAGCCTTGTTTCTTTAGCATATGGTACATTTCCGCAACTGGATTTTTACTTGTCGGCTGAATAAATGTCCTGTGCCAGCACATCTTTTAGTCAGTTTTAACAGGTGACTTTTCTGTCTTTCTCAGATTCCTTTTTATGAAGATATTTGTAAAGGCATTAAAGCTGGTGACACTTGTGAGACGCTAGTAGGATACTCTGCAGTGTATAAAGTTTGTTTTGGAATGGCATGTTTCTTCTTTATCTTCTTCCTCCTGACCCTCAAAATCAACAACAGCAAAAGTTGTCGAGCTCATATTCACAATGGGTAAGTCATGGGTCTTTGTGGGCATTTTCTCGTTTATTATATTCTGAACAGTATTCCAACACCCCTTCTATTCATTGGACCCTTTTCACTGCTCTTCCTCTAGTTGGAATTGTTGACATTGATTTTATGGAAGGTGGAACTTAGACTTGTCACCACGTAGTGTCCTAAGAGCTAGCATACTGTTTCTAACACCTGCTACAGTAATGAGAAATTCAGTGGAGACAAAGGAGTATATTTCTTGTACCAAGCAAGACCTTTCCCCAGGTCATTTCCAATGAAATGGTGTTTTGCACAATCAGAGGCCATGCCAAGTCTGTCTAATTAAGGAAAAGGCCTTCTTCAGTCACTTAATTACTTCCCCTCGATTTGGAGAGAACATTCCAATGGGTAGAAGCACTGATTGACATGCTTACCTTCTAAGAGGTCTTTTGTCCTTCTTTGAATATCATTTAAATATATTTCCTTTTTTTTTTTTTTTTTTCCCTTCCAGCTTTTGGTTCTTTAAACTTCTGCTGTTGGGGGCCATGTGCTCAGGAGCTTTCTTCATTCCAGATCAGGAGACCTTTCTGAACGGTACAAATGGGTTATTTTGGGTACCTATTTATTTTGTTTTTACCCATTTTGTAAAATTGTTCAAAGGCGAAGTCCAGAGCGCCTCTGATACTTTGAATCACGGATTATCTTGTGGCTTAAAAAAAAAAAATGCCTTACCTGCCCATGCTTTATCCATCCTCTCCACTCCCTCCTCTTATCCCTCCCTCACCCCTCCCCTCAGCCTCTTTCCAGCCTCTCCCCCACCTCCTCTCTTCCAGGCAGGGTGTTAGAGGACCTTTTGTTACTTTGCTGGCTGAAGGATTGAAATGATAATTGTAAGGTTATTGGCCTGTTGGGAAAATGAGGTACTTAAAATTTGTTTGAAAATCAGTTTGGCTTGTCAGGGTGACTTTACCAGCTAGGTCTGAAGAGGCTCTGGGAGAGCTTGTTATTTCTGAGCACAGCCCAGAAAACCCCATGCCACAGAACACAGGGCTCTGTAGCAGCTGTACATCTGCACAGCTCTAGTGGTCTAAGGAAGGCATCCTCCAGTTTGTAAATTTACTTTATGTGAAACTGTGTAACATTGAATTATATTCCTTATTGATAAAACCAAAAACCAAACCCATTGCCTTCGAGTCGATTCCGACTCATAGCAACCCTATAGGACAGAGTAGAACTGCCCCATATGGTTTTCAAGGAACGGCTGGTGGATTCGAACTGCCGGACCTGTTGGTTAGCAGCCGAGCTCTTGACCGCTTTGCCATCAGGACTCATCTTTATGGATAGAACCTGCCCAAATTAATTTAATGTAAAGCCTTTAATCGCAGCTGAAACTGGAAGCCCTTCATATGAGCTGTGGCAAGTGGGGAGGGGAGAGGGCCCTGGATTTCAGTAGTGCAAACCCTTGTTCAGCCCAGATGGGTTCACTTTTCTAATCAAGATACTGAAAATACGTTGAGTCAGTTCCCAGGGAGCAGCCATGGTGCCTCAGATAGTCCTATATCAGGGTCTAGCCAGTCATACTAGTTTTCTTATATACTCTTTAAGGAAGTTGTATCCCTTTTAACCATCATTTAAAAAAAACTTAAACTTTAATCCTACAGGAAAATGGACATTCCTCTTACACATTTGTTAATTGAAACTTATGACAAGAAGCAGGTGTTGGAGAGAAAGGGCCATTGTCTTTCGGATATTGGGTCTGGAGGTTTGGAAGAGCCATCTAGGGTGTTTTGGCATGGTGATGTTTACATCCACTTATGAGTTACTGAAGGAATGCCGTTTGTGTCCAGTATCACAGTCACTATGTAAAATGAGACCTCTATTTTGAAAGCCCTGTCAAAACAACAACAAAGAGTATGTCTTGATTTTAGCTAAAACCAAACAAAAACAAAACAAACGAACAAAAAAAACCTGTTAACTAGTCTTCTATTCCCCACTGAGGTACTTCTGCCTATTAGAATCATATGTTTAGAATGGGAAGCGACCTAGAAGTTCCATAGTCTGCAGTCATTTTCAGAGATGTAACGTGGCTTACTCAAGGCCACGGCCTCCCTGTGGCAGAGCCCGAAGTAGAGTCTGAGTCCTGCCCTCCCTGTCTGGACCTCATTCCCTCACCAGATATTGGTGGTGTCTAATAAAATCTGAACCTTGAGTTTTCAAGTGATATGGCTCTTGATTTTAAATTGTGGGTAATTGTGGATTTTATAAATTACTGCATCTGTTAGCTGTCTGAAAGTTATAGCATGGAGGCTAAGTTTGGATGCAGAATGCCTATGTTTAAATCCCAACTATGCCCTTTACTGGCCGTGGGACTTTGGTACTACTTAGACTCTCAGTTTTCCCATGTATAATGTGGGTGTAGTAGTAGTACCCACTTAGCTGGTTGTGTGGGGATTAAATGTGTCACGTGTACGGTGAGCATTCAGTAGAAATTAGCTATAGTCATTTCCTGTGTTTTGAGGTACACACATGGATCAGTCACTTCATGTCCATTTGTTGATGATTTTCTGCAGCCTGGCGCTATGTGGGAGCAGTAGGAGGCTTCATCTTTATACTCATCCAGCTCATCCTGCTTGTGGAGTTTGCACATAAATGGAACAAGAACTGGTATGTGCCTTCATGGAAAGCTTCTGAGCAAACTTATTGACTCACAAACTGCCCAGGGTATAGTGTTGAAAAAGCCCTACCAGGAAATGTATTTTTAGGGGTTAACAGCCTGCTTGCTCCAGAAATCACCTTTGCTGGTACTTTTACTCCGCTCCAGCCCTTTATACCTCTTCACTTACTACTCTTCCATTCTATTTTCCTATTCTTTCTACCTTTCCTTACTCCACATCTTTTTTTTTTTTTTTTTTTTTTTTTGACTTTTTGCTGTCTCACGTGGGCTCTGAGCCAGCCAGTGGTATGAGTTAACCACATTCACCCCCATTGCTGGCACCTTTTGGCCCTGAGTCTGTGGTTTTTATGGTAGCTGAAAACTTGGTTGGGCTTTCACATTCACCCATCCTTACAATATAAAAAAAACAGCCCATTACTTTCAAGCCCAAGGTTCACCTTCTGCAAAGAATGTAAGATTGAATACCTTCTCTCCCACTTTTGTTCCTTTTCAGCTACCTCAGAGTAGAAAGACCCTTTTCTCTTCCTTAGGATGATCTGTTGTGCTATATTAGAAAGCCATCCTGCCTTTTAGAAAGAGACATTTTCTACATGCCTTGAAAGTAGATTCACATTCTAGGCTGAGAAACGCCAAACAATTAATAGCCAGTTTTATTTCTTGCTGGGTCAGGTAAAGAAATGACAACTGGACAAGGGGTCCAGACCTTTTCAGTTCTTTTTTGTGACTCTGAGCAAAGCATTAACTGCTCTTTGTCTTATTTTTCCTTATTTGTAAGATGTGAATAAAAATATCTGCCTGTTGTACCCAGTAAGGCTTTTGTTACTTTAGAGGCATCATTATATTTTATACTAAGTTTTGAAAAACAAACTATAGTGTTATATGAATGTTTTATTTTTATTTTGGATGAAACAAAATACAGATCCGAAAGTACTTATATTCTGAACCTATTCCTAAGCTGGGCAGTTATTGTTAATTTTTGGTTTTGTTTTTTAAAGATCAAATCATAAGATGCAGTTGTCAGGATTCATGAGTAAAAAAGATAGTTTGATAATTTTATTATTTGGTAAATACTGGATTAAGCACAACCAAATACGACCAATTTTTTTTTTAATAATATTTTGTTATTATTTATTTTTTTGGCGAAAGTTTACAAAGCAAATTAGGTTCCCATTTGACAATTTCTACACAAGTTGTTCAGTGATATTAGTTACATTTTTAACAGTGTGTCAACATGCATTTTCTATAATTGTGTTTTGGTTGTTCTATTTCCAGTACTCTCTTTTCCCTGCCCCCTTATCTTCTTGTATCTGCTTTAGAGTATTTATTGACCTTTTGGTCTCATAGTTTTTTTTTAAAATACAATTTTCTTTATTTTGTTTTCGTTGCTGAGAATGTACACAACAAAACATACCAATTCAACAGTTTCTATATGTACCATTTAATGACATTGATCACATTCTTCGAGTTGTGTAACCATGCTCACTCTCCTTTTCTGAGTTGTTCCTCCCCCATTAATATAAATTCACTGCCCACTAAGGTTCCTATCTAATCTTTCAAGTTGTTGTTTCAGTTAGATCCCATATAGACCATTCTTAAAAGAGCATAATGCTCAAGGCAGACATTTTTTTGCTAGTTAAGCTAAACTATTGTTTGGTTTTAAGAAGACCACAGGGGTTATTTTTCGTTTAAAGCTTAAAGATTATCTCAGGGCAGTAGTTCAGAGGTTCATCCAACCTTTATGGCTACAGGAATTCTGGAGTCCGTGACAATCTGAAATTCTGTTCTGAATTTTCCCGTTTTTGATCAGATTCTTCTATGGAGTCTTTGATCAAAATGTTCAGTCATGGTAGCCGGGCACCATCCAGTTCTTCTGGTCTCATGGCAAAGGAGGTGGCAATTAGCCATGCATTCCACATCCTCCTTCTATTCCTGTCTCTTCTTCTTCGTCTGTTGTTCCAGGTGAATAGAGACCAATTGTTGTGCCTTGGATGGCCACTTGAAAGCTTTTAAGACCCCAGGCACTAAACATAGAACTAGGAGGTAGAACAAAAACACTAAATATGTTTTAGGTCACTTAACTGGGACGTCCCATGAAACCATGACCCTAAGCCTCCCAGTCAAGAAACCAAATCCCATGAGGTTTTTGATTATACATAAGCAGCCTCAACAGCTACTCTTCTGTTGTTGTTGTTAATATATCTGTCATACAACTTTTGTCAATTCAGTTTTTTACAAGTGTATAACTTGTTGACAGCAATTACCATAATGGGCTCTGCAACCCTACCCTTAATTAATATATTTCCATCCCTGTTAATCCCCTTTTCCCCCCTCTCCTGCCCCTGGTAACCACTAATAAGCTTTGTTCGCTTTACATTTGCCTTTTCTTGTATTTTTATGTAAGTGAAGTCATACAATATTGGTTCTTTTGTGATTGACTTGCTTCACTCAGCATAATGTCTTCCAGCTTTATCCCTATTATAGCATGTATTAAGACTTCATTTCTTCTACCGGCTGAGTAGTATTCCATTGTATGTGTGTATCACAGTTGGTTTATCCATTCATCTGTTAATGGGCATTTAGGTGGTTTTTAATGGAGCACCATACTCACGGATAATATTATTTATTTTGTGTACCAATCTCTTATTTCACTAAAAGGTGACCTCCGGGGATAGTTTTCATTCAAGGTTTAAAGAGTATCTCAGGATGATAGTCTCAGGGAATCCTCTATTCTTAACCAGTCCAGTAAGTCTGGACTCTTTAAGAGTTTGAATTCTGTTCCGCATTTTTCTTCAATCTATCAGAGTCCACGTATTGTGGTCCTGATCAAAATGTTCAGTAGTGGTAGCTAGGCATCATCTAGTTCTTCTTGTCTCAAGGTAGATGAGACCATGCATGGCTCGTGTAGTCTATTAGCCCTGTAGACTAGTTTCTCTCTGAGACTTTGGTTTCCTTGTTTCTTTTGCTCCTGACTAGTAGAGACTAGTAGTTGTATCTTCGATGGCTACTCTCAAGCTTTTAAGACCCCTGATGCTACCCACCTCAGTAGGATGCAGAACATGAACTTTGTGAAATATTATGCCAATTGATTGAGTTGTCCCATGAGACTAAGGTTATGACCAGTTTTTTAAAGCACACTGAATAGTCACACAAGTAGCACTATAGGTATGTTTTGGGTTTTTTTTAAAAGTCTTAATCTTAAAAATAATACTAATTTTCAGAGTTGAGTTATGCTCTTGGATAAGTTATTGCATGCTGTCCTGCTTTTAGAGTCATCCTTAAAACCTTGCAATTTATGTTTGTAATTTCTACTAGATCTTGCTTTGAAGCAGCAGTTTTCTTAAAAATAACCCAAGTGGGTTATTAGAGTTCTTATGTGACTCTATTTTCTCAGTTGTAGAGAAAAAAAACCTACAAAGATGGAAATGCATTCTAATTGATCAAATATTACTCTTTCTGTGATTATTCTTAATGTGCTTTCACTCTGAAATTTTATTAGACAAAATAAATATGCTATCCTGAATTTTTCCTAAAATTTTCACAGATATACTTCAGACGGGGAACTTCATGGTAAAATATTAAAATCTTTGATACTGGGTGGCTGATTCACTCGTTAAATAGCCTGCTCCCTTAAGAATGTTTTCCTTCTTCACTCTGACTTTAATGTTTTGATTGATTCTAAGCCATTTTCTGAGACTAAATATCGATGCCAAGTTTTAACAGGAATTTTGGAAGAGTTTGGCTGCTTTAAAGACTTCCTAGAAACCACTCAATAAATACGACTTAAGAGCTTTGCAGCAAATGATGCTACTGTTGTCCAGGCCTTGAGGCTGATGGTCCAACAAAATCCCTTTTGTCAACATATTTGTAGTTGGTTTGTCTGCCTACCATTAGGAATAAGCTAGGAAGCTCACTAATATTGTTATTTTCATTTAAATTTTCAAGTTTGGTAGTTTTGTGTGTGTGTGTGTCTTTTAACAAAGGCTCTTGCTTACAAGCTTAGTCTAGAAAATATAATACTCATATCACTCTTCATGGCAAAACTAGTTTGTTTTCCCCCCTTTTTCTTTTAAAAAAGAAAGAAATACATATATATCCTGAGACTGAGATGATTCCAGTGACAGTGGACTAGGAAGGCCATGGGCTAGAAACTAGGAGGCTGCCATTTTAATGACTCTTACCCTCTAGCTTGCTATTCATTTAACCTTGAGCGTATCACTTGGCCTCTCTGACCTCAGGTTTCACACCTGTAAAATGTGGTTGGGCTAGATGTTTAATGTGTTTTTCTTTCTGGCTCAAATTTTGTGATTTTTATGTATCAATTCTGTATCAAAATTGAAATAACAAAAATGTAGATAGTATATTCTGGTGTTGCTAAACACCCATATTTTAAATGTACTAGATTTTTTATTTACTTTGTTGCTGTCATTGTTGGGTTTTGTTTAATCATGAAATTCATACTGAGCCCGGGCCCAGCCAGAACTCTCAACCTGGTGTCTACTTGCTGCCAGATCTGTCCATTCTGCCCTGTTGCTGGTCCTTTTCTAATCTCCATTCAGGTGCATTTAAGAATAATCACAGCTCAGTGAAATTTGAACATTCTGAGCAGTTACTGTAGATGCAGATAGGGAGACCATTTTGATTCCAGAAGAAGCAAATGGCTCGAAGAAGCTAGGTGCAGTGAGGCTTATATAGAGAAGAGGAGGGAGACATACAGAAGATCAACCATTGACTAATCTTAACATGATTGATTGAACCCTGCCCTCCCGCTTTTATTGAGATCAATGGATATTAGTTTACAAGATGGTCTCTGCCCCTCCACCCAGCCATATCTTTTGAAATTCAAGTTTAGTAAGCCTGGCTTGGAACAGGAAAGAGGATTTGCAAGTTTGGGTGAAAGAAAAACAAACGGCAGATTCATTTTGGTCAGGGATTACTTTAAAGTGAATATTTGGTTTCATGAGTAAGAAAACCCCAAAATCAAAGCAAGATACCTGCTATCAATTTCTTTCTTTCACGCTGTCTATTCAACAAAATTTTTTGAATATTCACTGTGTGCCAGACAGTGCGGTAGGCACTGAGAGTATAAAGATAAACCAGTCGTGATAGTTATTTGAGATCTCTGCAAAAACAAGACGTCCTCTGGAAGACTGAGTGAATCTGGTGTAGCAGGAATAGCAGACACTCTGCTAACATTGATGCTGTTGGGAAAGTAATTACAAACAAAATCTTCCAACCCAGGAAACCTCTCCACAAAGGTGCAAGAGAAAGAAAACAATATTATTACTGAGTATGCATTAAACCAGAATGTGATGCATCATGCTAAAGAGATTACAAAGACAGAAAGGAATCTTCCTCTTTTATTAGCTAAGTGGATACGACCCATTGCATTCATATTTTCAAGATCAGTTTTCTATTATCTTTTTGACCAGAGAAGTTGGTTTGAAATTTGGAGTCCAGTGCCACCTGAATGAAGTTAAGCTCATCTTCTCCCAGGAAGCTGGGATGATTACATTTCAAAAGAAATGGCTCCCAGGTTCTGGAGGAAACAGCTTAGATTTACATAATTTTCAAAGAGACATAGAAAGAAATCACAGTTAAAAGATTTCTAAAGTGAATGCTGAAAGAAAAGGGAGGCGGAAGTGCCTTCCCTTTCAGCGAGGAGAATTAAAACCTCTTATTTTTAATTTGTGTTTGCCCTTACAGCATGTTATTTTTTTTAACAGTCAACAATCCTTGAGCCCATATTCAATAACAGTGTCAGGTGCCGTTCTAGACAATAAGAGTGTAGCAGTGACCACAACCATGTCCTGCCCCTTGGAGCTTACATTCTCCTGGGGGGAGATAAATAATAAACAACTGATAGTCAAGCAAATATGTAGTAAGTTCAGTGGTAGAAGATCTCTAGAGAAAAATAAAGCAGGGTGAAAGGGCTAGGCAGAACTGGGCAGGTTGCTATCTTACGATCAAGGAAAGGCATAAGTGTAAGGGAGACCCGAAGGAAGTAAGGGAGAGTCTGGGACAGGCCTGTGCTCGGCCTGTGCAGGGAACAAAGGCGCTACTGCTGTGGCTGGTACTCAGTGGTGAAGGAAGAGTAGTAGGAGATGAAATCAGAGGAATGGCACCGAGCCACATCATATAGGGCTTTTGAGGCCATTTTTAAAGTGAAATGGGAGCACATTGGAGAGTTTTAGAACAGGAGGAATGTAATCTATGTTGTAAATTGAAAAGAGATTGAAGGGGCAGGGCCAGTGGTGCAAGTAAGGAGGCCAGTTAGGAGATGATCCAAGTGAGAGACATGGTAGCTTGGTGCCGGGCAGCAGCAGTAGTTTGATTTTGCATATATTCTAAAGTTGGAAACAGTAGCATTTGCTGATGGAGTGATGCATGGCTGTAGGGTGGTAATGAAGGAGGGGAGGGAGACGAGGAGAAAAAGAGTGACTGCTGTTCTTTTCTCTCTCTTTTTTCTCCTCCCCCCAACCCCAGCAGTGGGAAGAATGGAATTGCCATTTTCTCAGATTGAGAAGATTGCAGAAGAGCAGATTTGGGAGTAGAGATGGGAATATTGGGAGATTAGTCTAGACCTAAAAGGGGCCCTGGCAGTGCAAAGATTAAGTGGCTCAGCTGCTAACCTGCAAACCCGTGGGTTGGCAGTATCAAAAAATAAACAACTCTTAAGACCCCATTAATAGATTGCTGTGCAGCTGTAATAGACATTTTAAAGTTGGGCAGCATACTCATTTACACAGTAAATAAGTGCTTTAATTAATCAGGATTCTTAAAGTGCTTATATACAAAATTATCAGAAACTTTTGAACAAAATTTCTGATTGGTTGATGTTTATGTAACTTTGTTAAACAGTTTCAGGACAATCACAAGATCAGTGAGTCTTGGTCACAAGACTCCTAAAGCTTTGAAAACAGAATATGTTCATCGATCTTGAAAACAGGGTATGCTCATTAGTTTCGAAAACAGGATGTTTATTAATTTTGATTGTTTTCCGAGTTTTAAGTGAAAGTTAGTGAATAATGAAACCAGCCTTTCTGGTTTCAGTAGGCCTCGTTACCTAGCTATGTTGAAAGGGTAGCTTATAGCATAGCTAAAAGATGACCTTCAGTGTTGTAAGAGAATTGTTTATGTTTCCATAATGCAAAACGTGTAATTTTTTGACAATGGTTCAAACCCACTGTCCACAGGAGAAAAGATCATCTGTCAATCTCTGCCTTAAAGATTACAGCCTCGGAAACCGTATGTTCTACTCTTGTCACATAGGGTCACTATGAGTTGGAATCTCGCAGGCACGCAACAACAACACTCTAGAGCTGCTAAGTTTGAGATGATACCTGTTGGACCTTTTAGTGCAGAGGTTGAGTAAAACAGTTGGATAATATGAGACTGGAGTTCAGGGAAGATTTAACTTTGGGAATATAAGCGTAACTTAATTATAAGAAAGTCCTTCATATACTATACTAATGCCATAACCCAAAAGATTATTGGAGAAAAAAATTGCGTCCATATATCACAGGTCAGCAGTGTTCACCATTTTAAATGTGATTCATTCTGTCTCTCTGCCATCAGTTATTATTTGGTTC
Organism: Dugong dugon; assembly: GCA_030035585.1. NCBI lineage: Eukaryota > Metazoa > Chordata > Mammalia > Sirenia > Dugongidae > Dugong > Dugong dugon. Next base: position 84,898,731 of record CM057460.1, on the reverse strand, counting down.
TTAGATTTTTTTTTTTTCCCCTTCTCCTTTCTTGAGTCTCATTTTCTCTCATTTCCTTTGCATGCCTTTTATATTAGAATTATGTTAGTCATTGGAGTACCTGGCTTGGTTTCAGGAATACAATGGTCATTACCATTTTGGCCTTTCCTCCCTATTTTCTTTGCCTCTGGCTGCAGTAACTTTTCATCATTAAAACATTTTAGCTGGGTTGCTTGAACACTTTCCAGTTTTGTGAAAATATAAAGCAAGTGGCTTGCTCCATGAAGGGTTCTGAGAATGTGGTTACAAAGAGCGATTGAACCGTAAGACAGAGGACTGATTCAGTGCCTTCTTCCTATTGTTGTTCTGTCCTCTTCACTTACAGTTTATAAACACTCTTTTCTTTGTTCCGAAAAACTTCTATAGATTTAAACCACTGTTTATTTCTCCCTTCCTTTTATTAATATTTATATAAACTGTAAAGCACATTAATCCCATCTGTTAGTTTTTTTGTTGTAAATCCCATTACAGCTGATTTTTATATTCCATTTTTTAATATATTAAATTCTCCCTTAGTATTGGTATAATTTTGGAGAAGTGCTATTTTTACAGATCTTCCTTTTCAGTACAGGGAGAAAAGAGCTAAGGTCAGCCAGTCTGTCTGAGTGAAGCTAATTTGCTTCTCTCCCTAAAGAAAAAATGAGCATCCGCAGAAACTGCTGGTAGCACTCGGAATAGAGACTGTGGCACTCCAGACACTGTGCTTAAGGGAAAACTTGAACCCCAGAGAAGAACCTCTTTTTAATACTTCCAAAACCTGTCCCAGGGTAGTTCAAATTCAGAATGGAGAAGCTAGAATCAAGTCAGATTGAGGCCTATATTTATTTCTTTGAATAGATGAATACACTTAAATCAGAAACGGAATTCTCTGTGTTTAGAGAAATTCTAAGGTTGAACCAAGAAGTTTACATATTTACTGGAACCTTCCAATTTTGATATAGAGCATAATGATTGCTTAAATGACATGCCTTCTGGATAAGTCATCTTATAATAGCCTAGGAGCCTGATAGCAGTTAGTTAGTGCCTGAAGGATGGTAAATGTGGTCAGGATTGCGTGCTTCATGGACCTGTCTTTTCTCTTCTTCCCCTACTGACTTTCTTGAAAAACAGGACTGCAGGAACAGCAACTAACAAGCTGTGGTATGCCTGTCTAGCCCTGGTGACGCTCATCATGTATTCCATTGCCACCGGAGGCTTCATTTTGATGGCAGTGTTTTATACACAGAAAGAAGGCTGCATGGAAAACAAAATTCTCCTAGGAATAAATGGAGGCCTGTGCCTGCTTATTTCATTGGTGGCCATTTCCCCCTGTGTTCAAAACCGTAAGTGTGGTTTTTTCCATTCTTTCTTATTTGCACTCTTCTCAGTGTCTTTGAGCAAACCCAATGTATCTCTCTTGGAAACAATGGTCAGTTCTTAACTTACTGTGGATAGGCCAGCGATGGGAAAGGTGGGGCTCATGCGGTCTCTTCCTCATCTTTCACACTTGAGCTGAGTGTTATAGTCAGGCCACATGTCAGGAAACCCAAAAACCAAATCTACTGCTATTGAGTCAGTTCCACCCATAGCGACCCTAGAGGACAGAGTAGAACTGCCCCCATAGGATTTACAAGTCCTGCAAATCTTTATGGAAGCAGACTGCCACATCTTTCTCCCACCAAGTAGCTGGTGAGTTTGAACTGCTGACCTTTAAGTTAGCAGCCGAGTGCTTTACCCACGGCACTACCAGGGATCCTGATTTACCACAAGGGGCCTTTAAATGGAAAATGCTCTTGGTGTATACTAAAAATAGTTTTTGGGAGCTTCCCTATAACTTCTGTGTAAAAGTTGAATAAGAGTGTTCTCAGAGCTGTTTCTGATGTCATCCTTTACTCAAGGGCTATGGACCAAAAAAGAGTGGAGGGGTGGGGAGCGTGGTCTAGGAGTTAAGAAGCAGGAATCCGATCCCAGCTCAGCCAGCAGCTGGCTCCATGAGCTAACCTTCCTTAAAAAGCCAAGCCAAACCCATTGCCATCCAGTTGATTCCAACTCATAGTGACCCTATAGGACAGAGTAGAACGGCCCCATAGGGTTTCCGGGGAGCTCCTGGTGGATTTGAACTGTTGACCTTTTGGTTAACCACTGCGCCACTAAGGCACTAACCTCCCTTAGACCCAAGTTATTCCTCAATGAAGTCAACAGAAACATGTGAGCCTGACCTTGCTCCTGATTGTTTCAAAGCCAAAAGGAAGAGACAGTGGGATTTGAAAGTGCTTTTAAAAGGATTCCTGGTGGTGCAATGGTTAAGCACTTGGCTGCTAACCAAAAGGTCAGTGGTTTGAACCCCCCAGCTGCTCCGTGGGAGGAAGATGTGGCAGTCTGCTTCCATAAAGATTTACGGCCTTGGAAACCCTGTGGGTCAGTTCTACTCTTGTCCTATAGGGTTGATAGGAGTCGGAATTGACTGGACGGCGAGGGATTTATTGTTTGGTTTTTTTTGAAAGTATAGATGTGAATTGTCATTTATACACTACTTCGGATGTCTTAAGGAAACTTGCTGTTGTTGGGGTTATAGAGACAGAGGTCCCTGGTCTAAGGTTTCCTATAGGTGCCTTACGCTGCCAGTGATGAACATGCACATGGCATTCAGGTTTCTAGGTAGGAAAAGAAAAATATGGCCAGGAAACATATACCCCCTTGAATCCGTTCTAACATAAAGTGATTAAAAAAGGCAACTAGTGTTGAATAATTTTAAAAGTTAAGTTTTTCTGTACTAAAAATTTCAAATCTGTTTTTAAAATTGAGAGTATATTCTCCCAATTCCTTTAATTGATCAATTAAGAATTTTTAAAAACAAATTACTAATATTCAGATTAAAATCTCCTTTGTGTTAAAGCCTACCTTTTGAAATAGGTATAAGAATTTGGAAATATTTGGTTTAATGGCATTAGTTGCTAAGGCAAGTCTTATTCTCATGCCAAAGAGCAACATTTATAAAACAGTATATTTCCACATCTTGATTGGCAATATGGAGTCCCGGGGTGGTACAGACAGTTAAGCTTTTGGCTGCTAACCAAAAGGTTTGAATCTATCCAGAAACACCTTGGACAAAGATCTGGCCGTCTACTTCTGAAAGGTCATAGCCATTGAAAACCCTGTGGAGTGCAGTTCTCCTCTGAAACTCATATGGTCACCATGAGTCAGAATCAACTTGACAGCAGTTGGCTTGGTTTGGTTTCTATTGGCAGTCATAATTTAATATTGGTGATTCTGTAAACAAATTTGATCAGAGGGAAGATTTGATAAAATGGGATCCTTTCAAGTCAACAGGTTGAAAATTTTACCAAAAAAGAGAGAGAGAGAGAGAGGGATCCCCTTATCATATCCTTTACTTGGAAAGATCTGAACACTTGGTTTAATGTAAATGTTACAACTTTGAAGCCCTTCTCCTTATGGATGTTGAGCCCCATAGCTTTTTCTTTAGCCTAGACCAGCTCTGATATTTACTCAGTATTCCCCAGTGTTTTGTTCTTTGAAAAGTAAGAGCTTTTTTTTCCCGTGCCACGGACTGCACTGTAAGTGTCTGATGGCCTTGTAGAAACTGGAATCCATGCCCTATGAGACCTGTTCCTTGTGCTGACAAGTAATGCTGGTAACTTTTTTCTGACCTTGTGATTCAAGAACTAATGCTGTGAACCTCAGGAGGACTAGGCAGTATGTTTAAGTACAGCTATAGGCTTGAGGAGGTGTTGTAGGTGTTGATAAAATATTAGAATTTATGTCTAAAATAGCGGTGTTAGACTCGGTATATAACCCCTCCCCCGAAATTCTTTTTAGTTTTCTCAGAGAAACACATTAGGTACCTTTTTTCTTTACTTTAAAGGTGAGGGCTCAAGTTTAAGGAGTGTCAGTGGGATGGTGTGTCTGATTTATTTTTTGAGGCACATGCTTTCTTATCGTTGAAATGTCTCTTATGTTTTACAGGACAGCCACACTCTGGGTTACTGCAGTCCGGGCTCATAAACTGCTATGTCACATATCTCACTTTTTCAGCTCTGTCCAGCAAACCTGTAGAATTCGGTAAGCTGGCCTTGTCAGGGAACATGTGTTTGTGGTGTGAATGTTCTCATTTGTGGAAGAAAGAATATATATCTCTACAAGCTATTATTTAACTGTTGAGGTGCAGCTTAATTTAAAATTAGAATTTCAGTGTAGATCTGGGATTAACCACTTTGGTCATGCCAAGCAGCCCCAGTTTTAAAGTTTACTTATTCATAGTTAATGTGTTTGGCTACTAACCAAAAGGTTGGAGGTTCAAGTCCACCCAGAGGAGCCTCAGAAGAAAGGCCCGGCGATCTGCTTCTGAAAAAACCAGCCATTGAAAACTCTACGGAGCACAGTTGTACTCTGATACACATGGAGTCACCATGAGTTGGAGTCGACTCATTGGCAACTAACTGGTTTATGTTTGGTGTCATGCACTGAATTGTGTCCCTGCAAAAATGTGTGTATCAGTTTGGCTGGGCCATGATTGCCAGTATTGTGTGTTTTTCCTCCATCTGTGATTGTAATTTTATGTTAAAGAGGATTAGGATGGGATTATAACATCCTTACTAAGGTCACATCCCTGATCCAGTGTAAAGGGAGTTTCCCTGGAGTCTGGCCTGCACCACCCTTTTTTTTACAAGAGATGAAAGGGAAGCAAGCAGAGAGTTGGAGACCTCATACCACCAAGAAAGCAGTGCCAAGAGCAGAGCGCTTCCTTTGGACCTGGAGTCCCTGTGCCTGAGAGTCTCCTCAACCAAGGGAAGACTGATGACAAGGACCTTCCTCCAGAGCTGACAGACAGAAAACCTCCCCCTGGAGCCAGTGCCCTGTATTGAGACTTCTAGCCTACTGGACTGTGAGAGAATAAACTTCTCTTTGTTAAAGCTGTCCCCTTATGGTATTTCTGTTATAGCAGCACTAGATAACTAAGACATTTGGATATATTCAATTTTGTATAAATTAAGTTAAATAAGCATAGTCTCTTCTCTAGAATTAAATCAGAATTAGTCGGCACAATACAGTTGTTTTCCCCTTTTAAATTTAGAAAGCAAATACAAAGATAATTTTGAAAATAGCAGCATTATATATGTACTATGTATGGATCTTGTCTATATAGCTATTTATAGTGGAAAGTGATATAATTAGAGGTATTCTACTAAATATAATCTACCTGGATTTAATTCTTTTTTTTTTTAAGCCCTGTCTTGAGTCTGTAAGTTTATTTAAATCTACCCTCTTTAAGACTCTTTATGACTTTTTATGTACTGCTGTCTGGTTTTGGTGAAAGAGTGTTTTTCGCTACAGTATTAATTATTTTTAAATACAAGTAGTATTTAAAAACAGAAAAAAAATCTTATTTTTAATTTCAGGTGGTACTACTGAAATGGAAAAAATTCATATTTTGGCTAATGTTTTTAAGACTTTTTTTATTGGGCTAAGAATAAAAATTCCTTAAACCGTATTATAAACGGTCATGTTTCAAGTGTGATTACCTGTGATAATTTTAGTCTAACTTCAAACACTGAGAAAGTACATGTTTGTAAAATGATTTCTAGACTGTTGTTCTATGTTGATGCTCCCTTATTTTTGGGCACAGTTGGCAACCACGCCTACCTATGATGTTCAAAATTGAATGCTGTATTAAATAAAAAGTAAATGTGGTTTACCACTGATGGTAATATTATAGAAGTATTCATTACGTAGCCTCTCAAAAGAATTTTTCAAAAAATCCAGACCTCCTCAAGAGGTTCCTATGTCACAGACTGAAGATATCATGGCCCTTATCCTGTCTGATTTCTTACCAGGGTTAGGAAGCTGTTTACCAGACCACTGTTTACTGCTTCTACTGCTATTAGATGTGTGGTTGTTGATAAGCCTCAACACTCCTCCAGAGAGGGTTAAGAGACAGAGGAAGTGCTCAGTTATCTGCCCACTACTTCTCTGTCTTCAGAGGCTGCTGAATCAACTGAAAAATGGAGCTAACTTTTCTTTTTACTATTGTTTGAACAGTACTGAAAAAGAGCAAGAGAGCAGACTAGTTGGCCATCGATTCAACTCCATGAAGACCCAATGTGCGTCAGAGTAGAGCTGTGCTCCATAGGGTTTTCAGTGGCTGATTTTTCCAAAGTAGATTGTCAGGACTTTCTTCCAAGGCACGTCTGGGTGGACTTGAACCTCTAACCTTTCAGTTCGCGGCTGAGCACTTTAACAGTTTGTACTGTCCAGGGACTTCGAAAAAGAGCAAGACTCTTACTAAGTGCTGGAACTGTAGGAACCTTTAGCTAAACTGGAATCCAAGGGCCTTGTTTTAAGAATGAGCCAATGTTGGGAAAGTGGTGCTTTGAAATCTACAGTAATCTGACCCACCAGAGCAATAGCAAAAATCTAGTCTGAGTCAAATATGACTGTAAAGTTCTCAGTGATCAATATTTGTTCTACTAAGGAAGTACACCAAAGCTGCATGAATTTTCCCAAAATGAATGCTTACGGGAGTTACAACAGAGTTTTCCAATTTGACTGTGAGTTCTTTATTTTTTCTTTAGTTCTGGACGAACATGGAAAGAATGTTACAATCTGTCTGCCTGACTTTGGTCAGGACCTGTACAGAGATGAGAACTTGGTTACTGGACTGGGTACCACCCTCCTGTTTGCATGTATCTTATATTCATGGTAAGTAATAGGAGTTATTTAAGGCTGTCTTTGCAAACTTTAAAAGTACAAGTTCCCGTAGCTACAAAGCAGCAGAGCAAATACCATCTGAGGGAGGGTAAAAATAGCCAGAAATAAAAAGGTAGAATTAACAGCATGAAATCTAGGTGTCAGGACTTCACTTACCTTACTTGTATGTATATGGGTAAGTACAAGATTTCTATGGTGATGTTGCAGCTGCATTGCCTAACACCCTCTAAACGACGGTTTGAGTAATAGTTGCTAAAGCATTATTGGAGGGTGGGAGAGCACACAATGAGGAAGGGATCATGTGTGCCAGAATGTTTTGGCAGCATTCCAATCCAAGGGAAATAGCATTTGTTCTGCTGTAGATGGAAAGAGTACAAAGCACCATATACACCGTCATTTTATGCACAGTCCAGGAAAGACAGGAAATGTCCCTTTTCTTTTATGTTCAAACCCATGATGCTGGTGTTAAACAGGCGAGGCAGCTCCTCCCACAGTAGGTGTGATATATAAGCAGACTGCGTTTCAGATGCTTATTAGGGTGTGGTGGTGGTGGTTTATTCCATCTTAAACATATAAAAGATTGCTAAAGGGAGAAAAGAGAAAGGAGAATGGTTGGTTACTTAATCTGGGTACATATTTTGCTGATAATTAAGTTTCCCTCTGACAATAACCTTTTCACATTTAGGTTTTCTGTGTTTTGTTTGCTACATTTCAGTGTGTAAAAAAATCTACTTGTCATAGGCACATTATAATCTCCCTTTTTCTGAAACTAAACAATCCTAGTGGTGATAGCTTATATAAATAAAATGTCTTTCTGAATATTTTGACATTCTCATACAGCTTCCAACACCTCCTAGTGCTGGAAAGAGACCAACAATGGCATATGTGTTTTAGAGATGGGAGAGCTGAGTTTTATAAAATGCTTGTGTTGCAAGTTGTTGTTAAGATGATTTTTATTTAACACTGATTCTGGATGTGTTCATGACTTAGTGACAGATTCTCCTTGTTGCTTCAGGAGAGACCGTGGTGACCACTTTCTGGCCTTTCATTTTTATTATTTCCATAAATACTCACTGAGTACCTACTACATATGGAGTACTATGTATGAAGCCATGGATGGGATTCAGGACCCATATCAGGCTCGAGTCAATGAATATTTTCAGAGAAACTGTAAAGCTACCAAAAATTTGAATCTAGATTCTCAGCTATTCCTTTCTTGAGTAAGCTTTTTTTTCCTAAGTCTTTTATTGTTAGGCTTCAGAGAGAAGTGGCAGCAAACATAGGCTAATCTCATGATTTTGTCATTTAGTTTTGTTCTATATTAACTTGGGAAAATGTTTGTAAATCAAGTGAGGAAACAGTAGCTTACCAAACTGTATATGTAGGGATATTACATTTTAAAAACAAAATGTGTTTATATTAGAAAAAAATCCTGGAAGGGGATAACCAAAATTTTAATAGTGGTGATATTAGGGATAGCTTATATTTCCCCCTTGTTTTTCCATTCTTTGTAACTTTTTTAAATGTGCAATGAACTTGCTTTTCTTTTGTTTTGTTTTTATGTTACTTTTATTATCATAAAAAATAGTGAAGGTATATGATGGCGTAAAATCGTGTTTTAGGGGGTTGCTGGATGACCAACAGTACATGAAAAAAATTTTTTTTGTCCCTCAGGTAAAATAGAGTTCACATTTGTTTATAGACTCATAAGTGGAAAAGATGGCAAAAATCCACTTCGTGTGCTGTGCAGAATTGCCACACGTGGAGTTATCTTACAGCATGGAATTTTCACCTTAGAGAGTTTTACTATTTCTAGCAGGTGTAAGAAAATCACCTTCTTTGAGTGAGATATGACAAATACAGTGTTGTTCCTTTCAGAATTCAGAGGCACCATAGCATAGCTTGGCAGAGTCTAGTCTGGCGTTCCCAAAAGCTGTCAATTTTCAAAGCTGACAGCTGCTGCTTAAAATCTGTCTAAATGCCAATAATACACGTTGTTATTGAATGTGGTAATTAAGCTACAGAACTGTGGTGCCCAATGGAATGAGGAGATACAAAACAGTAGCTCACACAAAATGGAGGTAAAGAATGAGCAGTTTACTGCTTCGTGGGCTGTTTCTGTAACACTCAGGCATGAACGTGGTGACTGGCAGTTTATTCCTCCCGGGAGTTAGTGGAAGAGGCCATGCCGGGGGAATGGGTAATTAATGTTTGCCGTAATTATCTGCTGCAGCTCCAGGAGTCAGCTTTGAGAGCTTTATGAACAAATTGTCTTCGAGTTCAGAGGAAAGCAAGCAGGCTTGGTAGGCTCTTGAAAAAAGGGGAATGCTGCTAGCAATGGGAGTCAGCCCTGTTAGGATGTTTTCCAGTCATGACTTCTTCCAGCCTTAAGTTTTTCTCCCAGACTTGGAGGAGTAAAAGCATGGAAGATGTTACTAAAAAAAAGTTGCAACATCTGAGTGGGAACTGCCATTTGAACATGGTTGTAGAAGTATCTAGAACTCTTAATAGAAATTGCAGGAAGCCAGAAGACTACATGTAGAGGAACCAAACCCCAAACCAAACCCACTGCCATTAAGTAGATTCCAACTCAAAGCAACCCTGTAGGGTTTCCAATGCTGTGAATCTCTATGGAAGCAGACTGGCACATCTTTCTCCTGTGGAGCTGCTGGTGGTTTCGAACCGCCAACCTTTCAGTTAGAAGTCGATTGCTTTAACCACTGCACCACCAGGGCTGCTTGCATGTAGAGGAAAGGGAGAAGAAATCATGTGTCCCTCCCCAATTTTTTTTTTAAAATAATATTTTATTGTGCTTTTGGTGAAGGTTTACATAGCAGTTTAGGCTCTAATTCAACAATTTCTACACAAGTTGTTCGGTGACATTGGTTACAGTCTTCATAACGCGTGAACATTCTCATTATTTCCATTCTGGTTGTTCTGTTTCCATTAATCTAGTTTCCCTGCCCCCTTACGTTCTCATCATTGTTTTAAAAGTAATTGTTGACCATTTGGTCTCATATAGGTGATTTTTTAAAGGAGTACAGTACTTACCAGTGATGTTAATTATTTTTTAGCCAATTTGTTATTTAGCTATGTGACCTCAAGGGTTAGTTTTGGTTCAGGGTTTGAAGAATATGTCAAGGCAGTAGTCTTAGGAGTCCTCCAGTCTCAGCCTGTCCAGTAAGTCTGTTTTTTTTTTTTTTTAAATGAATTTGAGGTCTGTTCTTCATTTTTCTCCCATTCTGTCAGGGCCTATCTTTTGTGGCCCTGATTAGAATGAATGGTAGTGGTAGCCAGGCACCGTCTAGTTATTCTGGTCTCAGGGTAGATGAGGCTGTGGTTTATATAGACTTTCAGTCCTGTAGACTAGTTTCTTCTTTGAATCTTTGGTAGAAATCATGCATTTTCAACGAAAGTCCAAGCTTGCCTAGGGTTGTCTTTTTTGTAAGGCCATGGAAGGCTCATTGAGCTCTCCTCTTACCTCTCTGTAGTGCCATCCTTCCCAGCTTACCCTCCCCCCACACACACTTGTTTAGGGGCTCTCACGATGACCCACATCTTCTGTCTCTGGCTGTCTGTCCTGAGTCCTGTTTCTGGACACTCTTAGTACATTTTTACTCTGTCTCAGCTTGGAAGAAGGCTTCAGCCAAAACCCTACTCCCTGGTTTTTCAGAAAGGCAGCCCTTTCTCCAGAACCCCGTTCACTGCTCCCAGGAGTTATTACTCCACAGCTTATTTCTCCTCACTGTGAAGGAGCAGGCCCTCATCTTGCCTCACTTGCAGGTGATCCCTGATGGCTCCTTATGTAGGCTGACTGCCTATTCCCCTCTTAAGTCTGGATCCTTGCTGTGACAAGCCTCAGCCTCCACCAGAAATTCCTTAATTCCCTCCTTGCCTCTAGATTTTGACTGAAATTATGATTCTGTTGGCTTCAGTTTCAAACTCTCCATCTGGAAAGGACCCTGGAGTCAATCATGTTCAATCTCCTCATTGTACACATGAGGTAACTGAGGCTTGGAACCCTTTGCCTTAGCGCTCCACCCCCAATTCCAGGAAACCTTTACTTGAGTCTCCTTTACTGGAATATTTGGAGAGACAGGTTGATGTTGTTTTTTTCTGAGGTGACTTGGAAGTCAGGTTCATCCCTGAGGTGGAAAGATAAGCTGGGTGACTTGTATAATTACAGCATTAGGAGGCATTTGTGCTGTAAAGTGTCCCCTGGCTATTTCAGTTTTAGCTGTGCTTAAAACAAAAAATAATTATTGTTTAAGCTTTATAGAATAATGTCCTTTTGAATACAAAATTGGAAAAATTAAGAATCTTAATTAAGTGTCAGTTTGCTAGTTCCAAATGGAACATTCACAGTGATACGGGAAGGCCATGTGGAAATAGGTACAAGGTTGGTATGATGACATTAGAGAGAAGATTAGCTGAAACTGAGAAAAGTTGGCAAATCAAGGGAGGAGTATTTATTCTTTTGATGTGTTCTGGGCCTGCTACTTTTATGTAAGAAAAAAGGGAGGAGGACTTTGTGTCTTTATTAAATCCTGCCACTCCCTAACCTGCCATTGGGAAATCTTCATGACTCTGCATCCGGGGGATATGTTGTGTCCCCCACCCCTACCCTACTCACATAGGACTGTGGTCCCATTTGGGAGCCTCAAGTCAGGTTGCATAGGGCAATGAGAACATGATTAAACTTCATCACACAAAAGCTGGGAGCAGTCATGGGCCTGTCCTGTAAGTTTGTTGGGGGTGGGGTGGGGAGGTGGTGGTATAGAATCTATGGTCTCCAACAGGAAAGTTTGGATGTGTTCTTTAGATATTTTCTGTGATCCAGAAAATATGACTTCAGCCAGCTCTGAAAGCATTGGAAGCAGGTGTGTAGGGCACCTGCATTGTGAATTATTCTGCCAATATGGAAGGGGTTCTGAGCACTGTTGTGGTTCCTGGGTGTTGGTGGGGGAAGGGCAGATGTTGTTTTGGTTGTCACAGTGTTGGCATTTAGTGAGTGGGGCAGACATACTCAACACGCTGCAGTGTATTAGACATCCTAGCACAGTGAAGCACTGTCTCAACCAAATGCTGCTAGTCTCCATCTACCCACACCACTGCCCCCATGCCCACCCTCAGGAAATAGTGGGTTAAAATCACGCATACCTTAGTCCTGGAAGAGAAGAGGTTAATGGATGACCTGGAAATTGTTTTATAGCAACTTATGTTGTACTGACCAAACAAGTGGGGTGGAGTAATAGCCAGAATGCAGATAATAACAATTTTGTAAGCTAAAGGGCTTGTAAACATAATACAGTGAAAACCATGAGAGCCAGAACTCACGGGACTGCCTTGTTTTTCCAGTCTCGCAGGTTTGCCACCTTTGACAGGGTGCAGTCTTACCACTGTTCTGTCACTGGAAAGTATTTGTGTTTTCCTTCTCTAGCAGGTTTCTACCTTACACCGGTTCCAGCTTATGCAGGTTTTACTGTATTTCCTTGATAATTTTAAGTAGAATGCTAGTTGGGGAAAGGCCATGACTGAATAAAGACCTTATCTTAAGGTAACAGCTATTAGTAGCAGTCGTATTGTCACCAATGATGAGCTGAATATATAGCCATTTTTAGGAGTAAAAACCAGTCCTCACCGTTAGTGCTCAATGATGGTTGGAATAGAGTGGCAAAGGTGCCAGAGTGAAAAGCAATAATGAAATATCTTCTAGATGAAAATTTCAGATATTATTATCTTTCAAAAATTAAAAATTATACTTTTTTTTTCTTAAATGAAAACTATACTCTGTACTCCCCATGTGTCTGTCAGTTTGTCATACTGTGGTGGTTGTGTGTTGCTGTGATACTGGAAGCTATGCCACTGATATTTCAAATACCAGCAGGGTCACCCATGGTGGACAGGTTTCAGCAGAGCTTCCAGACTAAAACGGACTAGGAAGAAGGAGCTGGTGGTCTACTTCTCAAAAAATTGGCCCATGAAAACCTTATGAATAGCAGTGGAACATTGTCTCCTGTAGTGCTGGAAGATGAGCCCCTCAGGTTGGAAGACACTCAGAATATAACTGGGGAAGAGCTTCCTCCTGAAAGTAGAGTTGACCTTGATGATGTGGATGGAGTCAAGCTTTCAGGACCTTCATTTGCTGATATGGCACCAGTCAAAATGAGAAGAAACAGCTGCAAATATCCATTAATAATCAGAATATGGAATGTACGAAGTGTGAATCCAGGAAAATTGGAAGTCCTCAAAAATGAAATGGACTGCATAAAGATTGATATCCTAGGCATTAGTGAGCTGAAATGGACTGGTATTGGCAATTTTGAATCAGACAGCCATATGGTCTGCTATACCAGCAATGACAAATTGAGGAGGAATGGCATCGCATTCATCATCAAAAAGAATGTTTGAAGATCTATCCTGAAGTGTACAACACTGTCAGTGATAGGATAATATCCATACACCTAAAAGGAAGACCAGTTAATGCAGCTATTATTCAAATTTACGCAGCAACCACTAATGCCAAAGATGAGGATATTGAAGATTTTTACCAACTTCTGCAGTCTGAAATTGATCAAACATGCAATCAAATGCATTGATAATTACTGGTGATTGGAATGTGAAAGTTGGAAACAAAGAAGGATCTGTAGTTGGAGAATATGGCCTTGGTGAATGCCAGAGATTGCGTGGTAGAATTTTGCTAGATCAACGACTTCCTCAATGGAAGTATCACTTTTCAACAATATAAACAACGACTGTTCACAAGGACCTGACCAAATGGGATACACAGGAATCAAAATTGACTACATCTGTGGGAAACAGATGATGGATAAGCTCAGTATCATCAGTCAAAACAAGGCCAGACACTGACTGTGGGGAACAGACCATCAGTTGCTTATAGGCAAGTTCAAGTTGAAGCTGAAGAAAGTTTGAGCTACTCCTCGAGAGTATATCTCACCTGAATTTAAAGACCATCTCAAAAACAGATTTGATGCATTGAACACTTAATGACTGAAGACCAGATGAGTTGTGGAAGGACACCATACATGAAGAAAGCAAGAGGTTATTAAAAAGACAGAAAGAAAAGACCAAAATGGATGTCAGGAGAGGCTCTGAAACTTTCTCTTGAACGTTGAGTAGCTAAAGCAAAAGGAAGAAATGATGAAGTAAAAGAACGCAACAGAAGATTTCAAAGGGATGCGAGAGAAGACAAAGTAGAGTATTATGATGAAATGTGCAAAGACCTGGAACTAGAAAACTGAAAGGAAATAACAAATTCAGCATTTCTTAAGCCGAAAGAACTGAAGAAAAATTCAAGACTGGCATTGCAGTATTGACATTTCCTTTAGGGAAAATATCAAACAGCACAGGAAGCCTTAAAAGAAGATGGAAGGGATACACAAAATTACAGTACCAAGAAGAATTGGTCAACATTCAACCATTTCAGGAGGTAGCATATGATCAAGAACCAATGATACTGAAGGAAGAAGTCCAAGCTGTACTGCAGGGAATGTCAAAAAACAAGGTTCCAGAAATTGACGCAGCACCAATTAAGGTATATCAACAACTGGACGCAGTGCTGGAGGCGCTTGCTTGTCTATGTCAAAAAATTTAGAAAACATCTACCTGGCCAACTGACTGGAAGAGGTCCATATTTGTGCCCATTCCAGAGAAAGGTTATCCAACAGAATTGGAAATTATCAAACAGTATCATTAATATCACACACAAGTAAAATTTTGCTGAAGATAATTGTCTTAGTCATTTAGTGCTGCTCTAACAGAAATACCACAACTGATGGCTTTAACAAAGAAAAGTTTATTCTCTCACAGTCCAGTAGGCTACAAGTCCAAATTCAGGGCTTCAGCTCCAGGAGAAGGCTTTCTCTCTTTGCCGGCTCTGGAAAAGGTCCTTGTGATGCATCAGTCTTCCCTTGGTCTGGGAGCGTCTCAGCGCAGGAACCTCAGGTCCAAAGGACACGTTCTGTTCCCAACACTGCTTTTTTGCTGGTTTGAGGTTCCTATGTGTCTCTGCTTGCTTCTCTTTTTTATCTGTCAAAAGAGATTGGCTTAAGAGGCAGGGCCAAGATGGCAGAGTAGTCAGACGCTTCCAGTGGACCCTCTTACAACAAAGACCCAGAAAAACAAGTGAGTTGATTATATATGACAATCTAGGAGCCCTGAACATTAAAGGCAAAGTTGAGGAACTGGACTGAGTGGCAGGGGGAAGAAGAGACAGTTCGGAAGCAGTGAGGAGGTGCCAGACCTGACCGGGTGAGAGCCTGAGCCCTACAGGCCTGATCAGTGTGGGCGTGAGCAGTGAGGCAGGCAAGCAGCATGCTCTGGAGGCACATTTTCTGTGCCAGGAGAGACCCAGCTGCTGAGAGTCTACTCGGCTGCACAGAACCAGTGAGAAGCAGCCCCCGATCACCGAAAGATAAGTATTTGCTTCTGGCCTACTGCACAGATCAAAAACACCCCCCTCAGGGAAAAACCTCTCTCCCATTTACCTCCCTACTCCCTGCTCTACACTGGATCCTGGATCGGCTTCAGCAATTATCAAGTCCTCTGGGCCGGAAGTAGGATCCGTCACATACCCTGAGCCATTCTCCCGGCCTTGGAGAGTGAACAAATTATCAAACTGGAAAAAATAAACTGCTGGCTCCCCTAAGCCAGGAACTCAGGGTAGGCACAGCTCCTTTGCCTAAACTCAGGCATAAGGGATCCACAGACTTAGAGTACCTTTCTCCCTGCATAGACTTGTGTGGGCCCATTTCAACAGTGTAGGCCCTCATTACCGCGGTACAACAGGGTGTATACCTGAAGTCTAACATCAACTGTTTCAGCTGTGAAGTGGCAGGGTCTTGACATTTGACTTTGCTCTGCCCATTAAGCAGGGTCTTCACGTACCCACATAAGGGGCCTGAGGACTGGTGGCTCCACCCACGCCACCTAGCCACCTGCGATAGGGACCCAAGAATAAAAGGTGCCCCCCAGTCCTTACAGCCAACAGCACTGGGTGCTCATAGTCTGGCTGCAAAACCCACCCACCTATGCGCTCTAGGGAGCAGGGACATGCCTTTCTCCTGGACAGTTGGGGGCAGCTGTCAGCCCCCTGCCTTGCTCAGAGTTTGTCCCCCTGTTGCAGCCAGATGCCTGTGCCTACACCAATCATCCAGGCCTGTCTAGGACTGTAGGTGAGAGCCTACACCACACACTTGGTGGCTATCTACCTGGGCACCTGAGCTGAGTCCATACAGGAGGAGTGGGCGGACTCCTCAGCTCACATACCTAGTAACAGATCTAACCACCAGGTGACAGGACATTAGAGCTTCATAGTTGCCAGTAATCAAACTAGCTCACATGAGCAGCCTATTTGGGCATATCAAAACAAAACAAGAAGCTAGGACATAGCAAGCAAACATAAAATAAATATAATAACTTATTGATGCCTCGGAGACAACGGTCAATATCAAATCACATAAAGAGGCAGTCCATGATGGCTTCAGCAAGCTCCCAAAATAAAGAATCTAGAAATTTTCCAGAGGAGGAAATTTCTTGGAATTACCGGAGGCAGAATACAAAAGATTAATTTACAGAACTTTTCAAGAGATTAGGAAGGAGATTAATCAAAATGGAGAATACACAATAGAGGAAACTAAAAAGATTAGAGAAGAGCATAATGACAAATTTAACAGGCTGCAAGAATCCATAGAGAGACAACAATCAGAAATTCAGAAGATTAACAATAAAATGTCAGACAACTCAATAGAAAGTCATCGGAGCAGAATTGAGGCAGTGGAAGTCAGAATTAGTGAGATTGAAGATGAAGCACTTGACACCAACTAATTTGAGGAAAAGTCAGATAAAAGGATTAAAAAAATGAAGAAGACCTAAGAATTATGTGGGATTCTATGAAGAGGAATAACCTACGTGTGATTCGAGTACCAGAACAGGGGGAATAACAGAAAATACAGAGAGAATTGTTGAAGATTTGTTGGCAGAAAACTTCCCTGATATCGTGAAAGATGAGAAGATATCTGTCCAAGATGCTTATTGACCCCCCATAAGGTAGATCCCAAAAGAAAGTCAGCAAGACATATTATAATCATACTTGCAAAAACCAAAGATTAAGAGAGAATTGTAAGAGTGGCTAGGGATAAACGAAAAGTCATCTACAAAAGAGAGTCAGTAAGAATAAGCTCGGACTACTCAGTAGAAACCATGCAGACAAGAAGGCAGTCAGATGACATATATAAAGCCTTGAATGAAAAAAATTCCCAGCCAAGAATTACATATCCAGCAAAACTGTCTCTTAAATATGATGGTGAAATTAGGGCATTTCCAGATCAACAGAAGCTTAGGGAATTTGCAAAAACCAAACCAAAGTTACCAGAAATACTAAAGAGGGTCCTCCGGTTAGAAAATCAATAACATCAGATGATAACCCAAGACTAGAACACAGGACACAGCAATCAGATATCAACCCA
Source organism: Dugong dugon (assembly GCA_030035585.1). Lineage (NCBI taxonomy): Eukaryota > Metazoa > Chordata > Mammalia > Sirenia > Dugongidae > Dugong > Dugong dugon. The sequence continues at coordinate 84,881,500 of CM057460.1, read as the reverse complement.
GATAGGAAAGTGACAAAAATAAACCAAAGCTAAAACACTGAAAATAGGGAAACAGATGTCAATATGTAAAAGATGACAACATTAAAACAAAAGAGGGGCTTAAAAAATGTAGACATAGATTTTTCATATGGAGAGGAAGTCAAGGAGATACAAAGAAATGAAAGACTGGTGTAAACCCAGAAAACAGGGATAAATATTAAGGTAACCAACCACAAAGGAAACTAACAATCCTACAAGTCAAAATAAAAAAAAACTAGAAAAATATAAAGACTCAGCAAATACAAAATCAACAACAATGAAAAAGATGAAACACATAAAGAAAAATGACTCAGCACAGAAAATTAAGTGGAACAAAGAAACTGTGAGCAGCACACAAAAAAGACATCAAAATGACAGCACTAAACTCACACCTATCAATAATTATGCTGAATGTAAATGGACTAAATGCACCAATAAAGAGACAGAGAGTGGCAGATTGGATAAAAAAAACACAATCTGTCTATGTGCTGCCTACAAGAGACACACCTTAGGCTTAAAGACACAAACTAAAACTCAAAGGATGGAAAAAACTATATCAAGCAAACAACACTCAGAACAGAAGTGGCAATATTAATCTCTGACAAAAGAGACTTTAAAGTAAAATCCACCACAAAGGATAAGGAAGGACACTGTATCATGATTAAAGAGTCAATACACCAGGAGGACATAACTATAATAAATATTTACGCACCCAATGACAGGGCTCCAAAATACATAAAACAAACTCTTACAGCATTGAAAAGAGAGATAGACAGCTCCACAATAGTAGTTGGAGACTTCAACACACTACTTTCAGTGAAGGGCAAAACATACAGAAAGAACCTCAACAAAGACATGGAAGAGCTAAATGCTACAAGCAGCCAACTTGATCTCATAGACATATACCAAACACTCCACCCAACAGCAGCCAAGTATACTTTCTTTTCCAGTGCACACAGAACATTCTCCAGAATAGACCACATATTTAGGCCATAAAGCAAGCCTTAACAAAAGCCAAAGCATCGAAATATTACAAAGCATCTTTTCTGACCATAAAGCCATAAAAGCAGAAAGCAATAACAGAAAAAGCAAGGAAAAAAAATCAAACACGTGGAAATTGAACAACACCTTGCTCAAAAACTACTGGGTTATAGAAGAAATTAAGGATGGAATAAAGAAATTTATAGAATCAAACGAGAATGAAAACACAGCCTACCAGAACTTTTGGGACACAACATCCAATCCAAACATTAACCCTACAACAGGAGCAAGTAGAAAGAGAGCAGCAAAAGAAGCCCTCAGGTGCCAGAAGAAGGAAATAGAGCAGAATTAAATGAAACAGAGAATAGAAAAACAATTGAAAGAGTTAACAGGACCAAAAGCTGGTTCTTTGAAAAGATCAACAAAATTGATAAACCATTGGCCAAACTGACAAAAGAAAAATAGGAGAGGAAGCAGATAACCCGTATAAGAAATGAGATGGGTGATATCACAACAGACCCAACTGCAATTAAAAGAATCATAACAGAATACTATGAAAAACTGTACTCTAACAAATGTGAAAACCTAGAGGAAATGGACAAATTTCTAGAAACTCACTACCTACCTAAACTAACACAAACAGAGGTATGACAACTAAATAAACCCATAACAAAAGAAGAGATTGAAAAGGTAGTTAAAAAACTCCTAATAAAAAAAAACCCTAGTCCAGATGGCTTCACTGGAGAATTCTACCAAACTTTCAGAGAAGAGTCAACACCACTACTACTAAAGGTATTTCAGAGCATAGAAAAGGATGGATTACACCCAAACTCATTCTGTGAAGCCAGCATAACCCCGATACCAAAACCAGGTAAAGATAGCACAAAAAAAGAAAATTACGGGCCAATATCTCTCATGAACATTGACGTAAAAATCCTCAACAAAATTCTAGCCAATAGAATTCAGCAACATATAAAAAAAATAATTTACCATGATCAAGTGGGATTTATACCAGGTATGCAGGGATGGTTCAACATTAGAAAAACAATCAATGTAATCCATCACATAAATACAAGACAAGAACCACATGATCTTATCAGTCAGTGCAGAAAAGGCATTTGATAAAGTCCAACACCCGTTCATGATAAAAACTCTGAACAAAATAGGAATAGAAGGGAAATTTCTCAGTATAATTAAGGGCATTTATACAAAGCCAACAGCCAACATCATCCTAAATGGACAGACTTTGAAATCATTCCCCTTGAGAATGGGAACCAGACATGGATGCCCTTTATCACCACTCTTATTCAACATTTTGCTGGAGGTCCTAGCCAGAGCAATTAGGCTAGAAAGAGAAAGAGCATCCAGATTGGTAGAGAAGAAATCAGTGTATCTCTATTTGCAGATGATATGGTCTTTATACACAGAAAACCCCAAGGAATCCTCAAGAAAACTACTGGAAGTAATAGATTCAGCAGTGTAGCAGGATATAAGATAAACGTACAAAAATCATTTGGATTCAAAAGAGAACCTCAAAGAGTAAATCACCAAATCAGTGCCATTTACAATAGCTCCCAAGAATATAAAATACTTAGAGAAATAAATCTAACCAGCGATGTAAAAGACCTATACAATGAAAACTACAAGCCACTACTGCAAGAAACCAAAAGAGACCTGCATAAGTGGAAGAACATACCTTGCTCATGGATAGGAAGACTCAACATTGTGAAAATGTCAATTCTACCTAAAGTGATCTACAGATACAGTGCAATCTTGATCCAAATTCAACTGGCATTTTTTAATGAGATGGAGAAACAAATAACCAACTTCATATGGAAAGGGAAGAGGCTCTGGATAAGTAAAGCATTACTCAATTAGAACAAAGTGGGAGGCCTTGCACTACCTGATGTTAGAACCTATTATAGCACCACGGTAGTCAGAATAGCCTGATACTGGTACAACAACAGATACATAGACCAATGGAACAGAATTGAGAATCCAGACATAAATTCATCCACCTATGAGCAGCTGATATTTGACAAAGGCCCAAAGTCCATTAATTGGGGAAAAGACAGTCTCTTTAACAAATGGTGCTGGCATAACTGGATATCCGTCTGCAAAAAACTGAAAGACCCATACCTCACACCATGCACAAAAACTAACTCAAAATGGATCAAAGACTTAACTATAAAATCGAAAATTATAAAGATCATGGGAGAAAGCATAGGGACAACATAAACACGGTACGGACAATAAGTAACAATGGACAAGCACCAGAAGAGAGATGAAGTAACTGGGAGCCCCTAAAAATCAAACACTTAGACGCTCATCAAAAGACTTCACCAAAAGAGTCAAAAGACAACCTACAGACTGGGGAAAAAAATTTGGCTATGAGAGATCCGATTGGCATCTAATCTCTAAAATCTACAAGATACTGTAAAACCTCGACAACAAAAAGGCAACTAACCTGATTAAAAAATGGACAAAGGATATGAACAGGCACTTCACCAAAGAAGGCATTCAGGTGGCTAACAGACGAAACGCTCACGATCAGTAGCCATTAGAGAAATGCAGATCAAAACTACAATGAGATATCATCTCACCCAAACAAGGCTAGCATTAATCCAACAAGCACAAACAATAAATGCTGGAGAGGTTGTGGAGAGACTGAAACACTTATACACTGTTGGTGGGAATGTAAAATGGTACAGCCACTTTGGAAATCGATTTGGCACTTCTTTAAAAAGCTAGGAATAGAGGTACCATACAATCCAGCTATCTGGCCCCTTGGAATATATCCTAGAGAAATAAGAGGCGTCACACAAATAGATAATGCACACCCATGTTCATTGCAGCACTGTTCACAATAGCAAAAAGATGGAAACAACCTAGGTGCCCATCAGCAGACAGATGGATAAACAGATGATGGTATATCCACACAGTGGTGTACTACTCAACGATAACAGTGATGAAGCCATGAAACATAACGTGGAGGAATCTGGAGGGAGTTATGCTGAATGAATTTAGTCAGTCATGGAAGAACAAATACTGTATAAGACCACTATTATGTGAACTCAAGAAAAGCTTTAAACTCGAAGAAAACATTCTTCGATGGTTACGAGGGTGGGGAGGGAGGGTGAGGGTTGTTTACTAACTAGATAGTAGATAAGAATTATCTTAGATGAAGGGAAGGACAGCACACGCTACAGGGGAAGTCAGCACAACTGGACAAAACCAAAGCTAAGAAGTCTCCTGAGTACAATCAAACACTTTGAGGGACAGAGTAGCAGGGATAGGGATCTGGGGACCATGCTTTCAGGGGACATCTAGGTCAATTGGCATAACAAAGCTTATTAAGGAAATGTTCTGCATCCTACTTCAGTGAGTTGCATCTGGGGTCTTAAAAGCTTGCAAGCGACCATCTGAGATGCATCAGTTGGTCCCAACCACCTGGAAATAAGGAGAATAAAGAACACCAGAGACACAAGGAAAGTATTAGCCCAAGAGACAGAAATAGCCACATAAACCAGAGACTTCATCAGCCTGAGTCCAGAAGAACTAGATGGTGCCCATCTACCACCAGTGACTGCCCTGACAGGGAATGCAGCAGAGAGTCCCTGATGGAGCAGGAGAAAGCGGGGGTGCAGAACTCAAATTCTAATAAGAAGACCAGACTTAATGGTCTGAATGAGACTGGAGGAATCCCGGAAAGCATGACCCCTGGATTCTGTATCAGCTCAGAACTAAAACAGTTTCTGAGGCCAACTTTTCAGACAGGAATTGGACTAGACTATGGGACAGAAAGTGATAACTCGTGGGAAGTGTGCCTTTTAGCTCAAATAGATACAAGAGGCTAAATGGGCAGCTTCTGTCCAGAGATGAGAGGGGAAGGCACAGAGGGCTAGGAGGTGATTGAATGGACATGAGGAATCAGGGGTGGAAAGGAGGAGTGTGCTGTCACAGTATGGAGAGAGCAATTAGGGTCACATAACAATGTATATATGAATTTTTGTATGGGAAACTAACTTGAAATGTAAACTTCATTTAAACTACAACAGTAAACAAAAAAGAAAAGAGATTGACTTAAGACACTATCCAATCTTGTAGACATCATCATAGTGATAGTGTTTATAATGCATAAGGAGATCACATATAACCTAATCATAGTGATAAAGTTTACAACACATAAGGAAATCACATCAGATTACACAATCATACAATACTGGAATCATGACCCAGCCAAGCTGACAGATATTTTTGGAGGACACCATTCAATCCATGACAGTAATTCACCAAAAATGGTCGCAATTCAAATGCTGGAAATGCAAGCTGAATTCAGAAGAGGATGTGGAGGGATGTATATCATTGCTGATGTCAGAGGGATCTTGGCTGAGAGCTGGGAATACCAGAAAGATGTTTACCTGTATTTTATTGACTATGCAGAGGCATTCGACTGTGTGGATCATAACACATTATGGATGACATTGCAAAGAATTGGAATTCCAGAACATTTAATTGTGCTCGTGAGGAACCTGTAGGTAGACCAAGAGCCAGTCGAACAGAACAAGGGGATACTGCAGGGTTTAAAGTCAGGAAAAGTGTGTCGGGATTGTATCCTTTCACCATACTTATTTAGCCTGTCTGCTGAACAGATAACCTGAGAATCTGGAATATATGAAGAACTGGTCATCAGGATTGGATGAAGACTAATTAACAACCTGCGATATACAGATGACACAACCTTGCTTGCTGAAAGGGAAGAGGACTTGAAGCACTATACTGCTGATGAAGATCACGGATTATAGCCTTCAGTATGGATTACACCTCAACATAAAGAAAACAAAAATCCTCACAGCTGGACCAGTAAGCAACATCATGATAAATGGAGAAAATATTGAAGTTGTCAAGGATTTTATTTTACTTGGATCCACAATCAATGCCCATAGAAGCATTAGTCAAGAAATCAAATTGCATTGGGCAAATCTGCTGCAGAATACCTCTTTACAGTGTTAAAAAGCAAAGATGGTCAGCAAAGGTGCGCCTGACCCAAGCGATGGTATTTTTAGTCACCTCGTGTGGGAAAGCTGGGCCAGTGAATAAGGAAGACAGCAAGAAGAATTGATGCCTTTGAATGATGGTGTTGGCGGAGAATATTGACTATACCATGGACTTCCAGAAGAATGAACAAATGTGGCTTAAAAGAGGTACTGCCAGAATGCTCCTTGGAAGCAAGGATGGCAAGACTTTGTCTCACATACTTTGGACATGTTATCAGAAGGTACCAGTCTGTGGAGAAGGACATCATGCTTGGTAAAGTAGAGGGTCATCGAAAAAGAGGAAGACCCTCAGTGAGATGGATTGACACAATGACTGCAACAGTGGGCTCAAGCATGACAATTGTACAGATGGCACATAACTGGGCAGTGTTTCGTTCTGTTGTACATAGAGTTGCTGTGAGTTGGAACGGGCTCAACGGCGCCTAACAACAACAACAATACACTGTACTAAATCATAATTCCTGTATGTTGAGGGCATAAAACTCCTATGTGGGAGCAAGCTGTATGTGTTTCCTGGATGCACTGCCATTGGGAAACATTCTGTCATTCCTTTGACTAGGCTCAGAGTTGGGAAGTGGCAGTGAACTAGGCATGTATTAGCATCCATCCGTTACAAAGCAAAAATGAAAATGATGCAGTTGTACTTGATTGGACCACAAAATAAGGATTGCGCCTGCATCCCAGAGGACATCTTTGTGAGGAAGGCTTTTTATTGTTTATTTGCATCACATTGATCTCTTCACTGCTTGGGAAAAAGTATAACAGTGAGCAAAGAAGGCAGTGTTCCCTCATGTGATTTATTTGGTTCCTGCTTCTCCACTAGCGGACTAGCTTCTTGAGCGACATTCCCCAACCTGTCTCCATGCTAGTTTATAAGCTCCATGAGGGCCAGGATTGGTATCTTTTTGTTCTGATGCATCCTCAGTGCTTAGTACAGGCCATGACACAGAGCAGGCACTCAGTACCTATACAGTTAGCTAGAATCCTAATGTTTTAATCGCATCCTATTCACTTTGTTGGTGAGGGAGGGATAGCTGCCCTAGGGTTATGGGGATGGTCAAGCACATGATACCTGACACCAGAGAAATGAGATCGACAGCAATTTATTAGTCATGTATACTCACAGGTGTGGTGGAGGAGCGCTGGGAGATGGACACTGCAGACCAGGCTCAGCCACACGAGATTGCATTTGGGAACAGAGTGAACGATAAAGGGCTGTGGAAGGCAGGCTTCGTAGTATCAGGGAGATGGGGTGCCCCCCTGGGATCCATGGGAGAATGTGGTTGACTTGTCTGAATAATTCCATGGGCTGGCAGGGAAGTGAAACCAGCTGCTTAGGGATAAGTTGAAACTGCTCCTGGTCCTTTCTATAAGGGGGGTTGTTTGGCTGTGGGACCCTATCTGTGGGAAGAGAGTGGGGAGGGGAACTTGTGGTTAGGCCATTTAAGGCCCTCTCTATTTCAGCAGACGTCGAGGCAGCATATATTATTGAACCTTAATTTTAGTAACACACCTAAAAATTGTATGTATTTCTAGTTGCTTAAAGTATTCCAGGTTTTTGTTTTGTTTTTCAGGAAAAAAGAAAACCTTTTTTACTCCCATAAACCAAATTTATGTAACATTTTATCTCTCTCCTGCCATTGAGCTGATTCTGACTCATAGCAACCCTATAGGACAGAGTAGAACTGCCCCATAGGGTTTCCCAGGCTGAAAATCTTTACTGAAACAGACTGTCACATCTTTCTCCCAGGGAGCAGCTGGTTGTTTTGAACTGCTGAACTTTTGGTTAGCAGCCGAGAGCTTACCTACTGCGCCACTAGGGTTCCTTTTTACCTCTCTAAAAACCTGTTGCGTCAAGTCGATTCCAACTCGTAGTGACCCTATAGGACAGAGTAGAACTGCCCCACAGGGTTTCTAAGGAGTGGCTGTTAGACTCAAACTGCCAACCTTTTGGTTAGCAGCCATAGCTCTTAACTACTGCGCCACCAGGGCTCCCTCTCTAGGTATGGGGAAAGTGGTAGGAAGAAGCTTCTGTCATACTTTCAACTACTCTATTGAATTTTCAAACAGAAAATTTTGTTTTGTCATAGGCTGATTACCCCTTAGTAAATAATAGTGACCTTCGCTTTTTATTGCCTTCTATGGATTCTTTTGTTGATTTTGATCTCCTCTAACTGAGATTAGTCAGAGGGATGGGAAAATTCTTTTGGCATTTGAAGGGGGGGAGAGAATAACCAACAGTGAAAACCAACATATAGGAACAATAGACATCTTGGCAAACTTCTCTTTACTTAAAATGACCTAATGCAATCCATGTAAAAAGCCATCGACTATAGAGTCGGTTAGCCAGTTTTGGAATACAGTGGCATGTGAAGATAGAGGACTTTTATTTAAGTAGCCAGCTCTGTAGGTTACAGTGAGCCTCAAATTAGAGCATTGGTCAGGCAGCTGTCCCCTTTCTTCATTGTGCTATAATATGCCCTGATGATTTTTTTTTGCTTGTTTCTTAGTTTGACATCGACAACAAGATCGAGTTCTGATGCTCTGCAGGGGAGATACGCAGCTCCTGAGCTAGAGGTAAGTTCATTTCTTTTTCTTGTCTTGCTTCGTCTCAGAAGACTAGTTTTTTCATGAAGGCTTTTTGTGTTTATTTGTATGTGTATTGATCTGCATTCTGTGATCCTATTTTTCTCCTTGGAAAAGAAGATCAAGATTGTTTAAGAGAAAAAGAAATGTCCTGTACCTACTGTGGGATTAAAGTAAATCAGTTCTTGATACTCCTCTAGTGAAGTTGGTTTCTTGAGTGGCATCCTGCTGCCCACCTCCCATCAGAGGCATGAGTAAACTGTATCAAGCTGCACCCTGCTCTTTTTCTCTGATATGTGTGTCGTTTTTAACTTCCAGGTCCATTCATCTGTTTTATACCTGGCTGTGCCCCACTTAGCATGACTATGAGATTATGTAATAACTGTTCTGCAGGAAGAGAGAAAGATGGGGAAGAGAAGGGAACCAGCATCTATTAAGTTTCTGCTCTGTGCCAGAAATTGTGCTGAGCTTTTTAGATACATGAATTCATTTAACTGGGCAACAATCCTGACAAGTAGGAGTTTCATCGAGTAAAGAATTTTGAACAATAAATACATCGCTTTCAAGCTTGTGAGGCTTTTTTCCTGCCGGTGTAAAGAACTGGGGTGGTCTGCAGCTGCCCATTGGTCAGCAAAATGTTATTTTGTTATTTGTTCAAAATTCTTTATCCGGGACTCTATGGAACATTTGGAGTCCCTGGGTGGTATAAGTGGTTAATGTGCTCGCTGCTAACCAAAAGGTTGGTTCGAGTCCACCCAGAGGTTCCTCAGAAGAAAGACCTGGTGATCTCCTTCTGAGAAATTAGCCATTGAAAACTTTGTGGAGCACAGTTCTACTCTGACACATGTGGGGTTGCCCTGATTTGCAATCAACTCTATGGCAACTGGTTTTTTTTTGTTTGTTTGTTTATGGAGCATAAAGCCAGAGTCCTAATCTAATGGAAGCAATCAGTAAAAGATTCAGCACTGGCCGCAAACGGAAAGAACTGGGGGTTCCAGTGAAGGCTAGGACCTTAGACTTGCCATGTGCCGGACACTGTTCTAAGCTCTACATATGTGATTTCATTTAGTCCATATAAAATCCGGTGAGGTGCTATTATCATCTCCATTTTATAGAGGGGAAAAACAGAAACATTAAGTTATTTAAATCCCACCGGCTTCCGTTTGTCAGGATCTAAACTGTAGTCTCTGGCTCTGAGCCTGTGTTCTTAGTCAGTGAAGCCCAAGAGCTCAGCTGCCAGGGTCTCCCAGTCCTGGCCACTGACCGTGCCTGGCATCCGGCCACTGGCTGCATTCTAATAGCTTTCTGTGGATGGAGGCACCCTATTAAATGTCCAGATACGGGCACTTTACTCTGCAGCTGGGTCTCTGAGGATGGTGTTTCCTGCACCTGACCTGGAGATAGTTAACAGTTATGAAGGGTTGTCAGTCTGCCAGCACTGTTCACCAGCTCTTTTTGTCACTTGAGAAAGGAGAAAACTGTTGAGTTTGAATAGGTTACTGCCCATTATTTTGAAGAGAATGGTCTCTAGAAGGCAGACGGATTGTTCTCACCAATGACTGGGTAACCACCTGCTGAGGCCGTACAGTCGGTTTCAATATCCCTATTGTGTACAGAGTTACAGCTCAAAGAACAGCAAGTCTCTAAATTAGATTTAAGAGCGGGAAGTGGGGATGTTTTTCATCTGCTCATTCCAAGGAAAGACATCCCAGTGTTTCTTTCTGACCTGGAGAGCATGCAGAAAGGAAGGTGGCCGGGTCTCCTTGCATCACACTTCACAGCATATACCTTTGAAACAGAGGGTTAGTAGTTTGTCATAGTAACTTGAGCTTTAAAAAGAGGTAGGGACTCAGTACACGATGTCTTGGACCACTGAATGAGATTAGTGAATCTTAGACAGTGTCACCTGGTCCAAGGTTCTGTCGGGGCTACTACTACCTCTATTACAAGTTTGCTTGCCATGCAGGGTGGAAACACAGGCTTGCCTGGCGTTGCATAAATGGATGAAGGCTCTAGCTCCCACAGCCTCTCTGTGCTTTGTAGTTCAAATATCTTCACCCAGAGCATACCAAGGATCCAGCACTTGCCAGACTGTCTTGGTACACGAATGTTTCCTACCTTGTTTGCCAGTCTTTCTGGACACATGCAGTAAGTTTTTTTTATAACCTGATATTTTTAAGTGTATTGTCTTGAGTAGGGAAGAAATATGGTATGAAATACCAGAGGTGCCAAAGACTCTTCAATGAAAAGCCTCCCATCCACCCCTGTCCCGGGCGGCACCCACTTCTGTTCCCCTGGAGGCAGCCAGTGCAACCCCCTGATTTTAATAGGAAATCTGGGTAGGCCTCCTGGGTCCAAATTCCTTAGCTTTTACCATTTCTGTCAGCTCCACCATCTCCCAGATATCGCATGTCACCTATTGCCTGTTGTGGCTCTTGGACCTTGGAGCCGCTATGCTGCATTTGTGTACAAGCTGTCACTAAGCTAGTTTTGTGACCTCAGGCTAGTTATTTAACCTGCCAGACCTAAGTTTCCTCAGCTGTAAATAGGATAAGAATCCCAGCCTCATAGGTTTAAGAGGATTAGCACATAAAGCAAAGCACCAGACGGTGAGCTCTGTGGGAACAGGGACCTTGTCTTGTTCTCTTCATGTTGCAGGTTGAGGCCTCCAGAAGCGGAGTTTGATGTGCAGGGTATGTGTTAGGTATCAACACCCACATCCAAGGAAGGAAGGGGAAAGAGGCAGGACTGGGCAGAGGGTGTCGTCAAAGGGCAGCGCGGGCTGAACAAAGCCTCCGCCAACCCCGTAGGGTGCTGTGGAGCATAGATGGCCCATCAGAGTTGTCCCCCATGTGGTCAGAATGGCTGGGCCTTGGATGTGGGTTGCAGAGGAAAGGCTTGCTCTAGGACAAGGCAACTCTCTTCAGCTGAGGCAAAGCCTGAAGAGCTTATGCCTGGAGGCTAGCTGCCGACAGCATTCTGAGTAGTGTGAGCGAGCAACAAGTCCTTCCTTGAAGGAGGTGGGGGGCGGCACATGCTCATGTTCTTCGTATTTCCTATCACCACCACCCAGAACAGTACTTGAAAAAGGCAGGTGCTCAGTAAAAGCCTGTTGAAGGAAAAAAATATGCAGTTCAGGGCCTGGGATGCAGTTCATATAGGTGAAGGTTTGGCATGTAGGGACCTTAGTAGCTGTTAAGTTTCCATCAGGTCAGCTCCAACTCATGGTGACCTCGTGTACAACAGAATAAAATGTTGCCTAGTCTTGCACTATCTTCACAATTATTGGTATGCTCGAGTCCATTGTTGCAGCCACTGTGTATTTTAAGTGCCTTCCAACCTAGGGGGCTTATCTTCCAGCACTAAATCTGACAATATTATGTTGATCCATAGGGTTTTCATTGGCTAATTTTTACAAGTAGTTCATCAGGCATTTCTTCCTAGTCATTTTTAATCTGGAAGCTTCACTGAGACCTGTCCACCATGGGTGACCCTGCTGATATTTGAAATACCTGTGGCATAGCTCTAGCTGTTGTGTAGGGTTTGATATCTTAGAAATTAATAGAGAGATTCTCAGGTTTGACACGCGTAACCTTGTTTAGTTTTTCCGCAAGGTAGTCATGGCAAGGTATGCAAGTAAGACCTCACAACTGCATTCATTTAGAACCAGAGAATCAGAATTTACAATTACAATTATAATTCTCAGTGGTTAGAGTCTAAATCTTTAGACATCAGGTCTTGGGAGGAAAGTTTAACCATGCCTCGAATTCAGTGAGGGTCCCTTGTAGTTAGGGCCCAAGTTGATGGCGGCAGGCAGAATCTGTTATATTCTTGCCCTCTCAGTGAGTGACACTTGCGAAACCATAGCCTGTGTAAGGCAGAAACCTGTCAAAGAGGGAAAACTGACATATTTTCCACTAATAGAGAACAATAGAAAAGTGGTAAGATGGCACCCTGTCAAAGGTGGAAAACTTGTGAGACCAGGAAAAACAAGGCAGCCTTGTTGAGTTCCGCCCTCACAGGTTTCATTTTATGTGACTATGTCACCTTGGCTTCACAGTATGACATCAGAGACTACTGTGTTAAGTCTTTTCTCCAGCATTAGAGGCCAGCCAAATGACACATCTTTTCTTCAGGGTTAGAGATCAAGGAGCTTATTTATAGATGAGCTGTATGTTTTATGTTTTCTTATGTCACAGCTTGCTGGGTCAAAATGAATTTAAATGTTGTTTACGTTCTTGACATACTTCACGTACTTCTCCGTCTAAGTTCAAAAATATATCTAACTTACTAGTGATTTACAGGTTTCTAATGACTTAAAGCTAATGTTAGACATATTTCTCTAAGTTCATATTATGAGTATTTATACCTTTGTATTTTGAAAGCAAAATAGTGTCTTATAGCTTATGGGATTTGAGATCATTATAGAAATATACAGAACACCAGCATCATAGCAACATGCAAGCCACCATGGTATGACAAACTGACAGATGGGTGGTGGAGGGGGCCTTAATGTTTCATTAATGTGGAGGTAGAAGAGCTGAAAACGGGCCACCTGACTCTGTTCTTGCCTTTACAGGTAGCTCGGTGTTGTTTTTGCTTCGGTCCCGACGGAGAGGGTAAATAGAGAACTTCTGTGCCTCTATCTTGTACAAATGTGGCCCTGCAGACCTAGAGCCCTGCTCTGTAGCCATTTTGGATTCAGACACTGATAACTTGAATGATAAGGGAAAAAAAATTATTCCAATGCTGGTTTACTATTTATATGGTTTTCACATTCTTCCACAAGGGTTGCTGGGTTTTGTTTGTGTTGACATTCTGGCAGGGGAAAATCAGTCTATATTTTGGCTCATGTTTGAGTTAAATTATACAGTGAGATTTAGAGAAGCTGTAAGTGTATTTTTTAAGGAATGATTTGGAAAATACCAAGAGGTCCTGATAACCTAATTTTTTAACCATTTCCTTCCTTCCACTAACTTTTCTTATTGGCCTGGGGATCCAGGGCTTGGGAAATTTCAGTCTACTCTTTCTTTCTTTCAAGTTTCTAATAAGTCTTATGTTTTTAAGGGCTCTCTTTCTTCTGCTCTGTTAAAATAGATGTGGTATTAGGTTACTTGTCATGTTTAAGAAGGTACTGGGGTGGGGTTGGGTGGGTGTCTTGTGTTTATGGCAAAGAGAAGAAGTTGCTGAGGATACAAAGAATTTTTGACATCTTTTCTACTCAACACCCCCTGAGATTGCAATTAGTGAGCATGGTTTTGCCAAAATAGCAAGTGTGCATATGTACACACATCAAACTTGTGCTTCCCTCTGTGACCCACAGATGCTGAAGAGCAGCGGAATGAGAAAGAAGGGCCGCGGGTAATTTATGATGAGAAGAGAGGCACCGTCTATAGCTACTCCTATTTCCACTTCATGTTCTTTTTGGCGTCCCTCTATGTGATGATGACCGTAACCAACTGGTTCAAGTATGTGGCCCGTTTCCTAAGACATTTTAGAAGGGGTGGTCACACATACATACATACATACAAAATAAATAAATAATAAATAAGTAAATAAACAAAAATATCCAGTTATTTCCCCAATCCATTGAGGTTCAAGGACTGAAGAGGTCCCTAGTAGACACTGAATTAAGATTTCAGGAACCACCTACCAGAACCAGTGAGGAGGAATGCTTTACTCATCTTTGGGGAGAGAACTGGTAATGTGTTATAATACTAGTCTTACTGCTTAGTAGTAATGAAGTTCACAAAGATCTGGATAATATTTTAAGGATTTTTCCTTTATCATCACCCTTCCTCCATTCCCAGTTATCACCATTTATTTATTCTTACTTGACCACGGTAATTGCCCTTTTCTTTTTGGTAGTTCCCTATAGCCTCTCCTTATTCCTGTCTGTCCCCCTCAGATTGTTTGATCTTTTCACTTCAGCCATAATAATAATTTCAAAACACAGAGGAAAAAAAAAAATACATATATATCCAGTTAAGTACCGTTCTTAAAGGTGCTGAGACATAGATGAAATCTAGAGTAAACTAAACTCTCCCAGTGCTGTATCAGACAATGTTCTGCTGCTGTCCATATGGTTTTCACTGGCCAATTTTTTCAGAAGTAGGTTGCCAGGTAGTAGATTGCTGATGTCAGATGGATCTTGGCTGAAAGCAGAGAATGCCAGAAAGATGTTTAACTATGCTTTATTGACTATGCAAAAGCACTCAACTGTTTGGATCATAACACATTATGAAAAATGGGAATTCAAGAACACTTAATTGTGCTCATGAGGAACCTGTACGTAGACCAAGAGGCGATTATTCGAACAGAATTGTATCCTTTAACCATGCTTATTCAATCTATATACTGAGCAAATAATCAGAAACTGGAGTATATGAAGAAAAATACAGCATCAAGATTGGAGGAAGACTCATTAACAACCTGCAGTATGCAGATGACATAACCTTGCTTGCTGAAAGTGAAGAAGACTTGAAGCACTTACTGATGAAGATCAAAGATTACAGCCTTCAGTATGGATTACACCTCAACATAAAACAGAAATCCTCACAATTGGACCAATAACCATGATAAATGGAGAAAAGATTGTGAAGTTGTCAAGGATTTCATTTTATTTGGATCCACGATTAACACCCATGGAAGCAGCAGTCAAGAAATCAAATGATGTAGTACGTTGGACAAATCTGCTGCAAAAGACCTCTTTAAAGTGTTCAAAGGCAAAGATGTCACTTTGACTACTAAGGTGCACCTGATCCAAGCCATAGTATATTCAGTTGCCTCAGAGGCATGCAAAAGCTGGACAGTGAATAAGGAAGATGAAAGAAGAATTGATGCCTTTGAATTATGGTGTTGGCGAAGAATATTGAATATACTGTGGACTGCCAGAAGAACAGACAAATCTGTCTTGGAAGAAGTACAGCCAGAGTACTTGTTAGAAGCAAGGATGGCAAGATTTTGTCTTATGTACTTCAGACACGTTATCAGGAGGGACCAGTCCCTGGAGAAAGACATCATGCTTGGTAAAGCAGAGGGTCAGCAAAAAAGAGGAAGACCCTCAATGAGATGGATTGACACAGAGGCTGCAACAATGGGCTCAACTGTAGCCCATTGTGAGGATGGTGCAGGACCAGGCGGTGTTTCCTTCTGTTGTACATAGGGTCCCTATGAATCAGAACCAATTCCATGGCACCTGACAACAACAACAACAAACTAAACTCTCTCGTCCTGCTGCGCTCACAAGCTTTCCAGAAACAGTTCTGAGTTCCTAAGAGTCCACTGGCATGCTCTTTAACCCTGGAAATTGGCGAGATGTACGGTAACTTTAACAAAATAGAAAGCAAGCTCCATTATGGGCAATCTGGAAGCACATAGTAATAGTAATGGAGGAAAAATTTGGCGATGGAACATTTCTTACAATTCCTAAGCAGTCGTCTGCTTTAAGAAAGAGGAAATATTATTTTAATTCTACATTACAAAAGTATGAAGCGTGATTTTTTTGGAAAAAAATAATGTGAAGATATGGAAAGTAACTAAGTGACACTTCCCTCTCACTTCTCCCCAGCCAGAGATAATCACTGCTAACAATATGGTGCGTGTCCTTCTATTCCTTTTCTATGCATTTATAAGCATATATAATTTTTAAAAACATAAATGTGAATATACATATTTTCCCCCTTGAGGTGTTGTTATTCTTTTAACTTGGCAACACGTGAAAGACCTGACTGTCTGTGTCACTACATAGAGATTCAGGAGTCCCTGAGTGGCTGCTAACCGAAAAGAGGTTCGAGTCTACCCACAGACACCTTGGAAGAAGGACCTGGCAATCTACTTCTGAAAAATCAGCCTTTGAAAACCCTATGGTTTTCAAATCAGCCTGTGAAAACAACCCAAATGTCTATCAAATGATGAATGGATAAACAAAATATGGCATATCCATACAGTGGAATATTATCTGGCAATAAAAAGGAATCAAGTACTGGTACATGCTACAGCATGCATGACTCTTGAAAACATTATGCTAAGTGAAAGAAGCCAGTCACAAAGGACCACATATTTTATGATTCCATTTATATGAAACGTCCAGAATATACAAATTCATACAGATAGAAAGTAAGGTAGTGGTTTCCAGGGGGCAGTAGGGTTGATGGCTAAAAGGAATGTAGGATTTCTTTTTGGGGTGATGAAATGTTCTAAAGTTCATTGTAGTGATGGTTATACAAGTCTGTGAACATAATAAAAGCTATTGAATGGTACACTTTAAATGGCTGAACTGTATGGTATGTGAATTATATCTCAATAAAGCTATTTTTAAAAAAAAAAGAAAGGATGCAGAGAGTGGGAAGCAGGGAGACACTTGGTGGATGACCTTCCTGCTCTGACCACATCTGGATCTCTTGTTTCCACAGCTATGAAAGTGCCAACATTGAAACCTTCTTCAGTGGAAGCTGGTCTATCTTCTGGGTCAAGATGGCCTCCTGCTGGATGTGTGTGCTGCTGTACCTGTGGAGGCTGGTTGCTCCCCTTTGCTGTCCCTCTCGGCAGTTCTCCGTCTGAGGATCTGAGCAAACCCTGGGTTCGGCACACCTGCAGGCTAGAGTGACGTTTTTTGAACAAGTGTCCCAGGTGTTTACACAGTGACTAGTGCCCTCTGAAAAGCTGACAACCCCTGACTGGTTTGAGTGGGTCTGAAGAAGCTTTCAGGAAAAAATTCTTCTAATTAGCTTTTTAATTATGAAATTAGAAAAGAAACTACCAGTTTTTCCCAAAGGAATTTTCAACAAAACTGATCATGGGTGATATATTTTGTATGTCTACCCCTAGTTACTGGGATAGTAGTTATGTTGATATTTTTCTTGTATATATTTGTACCAAAACAGTTTCGGGCACAACATCTTTTCACAGGGATAAAAGCCTACGTCGTGTGGCCTGTCATTTTTCATCCTTAGAATAGAAAGCATGCCAAAATCTTGAGCCTTCTGTCCCTGACAGAATGCAGGGTCCCTCTCAAGCTTCTCTGCCTCTGGAGCCCGTGGACTATGAGGACAGGTCTCGGGCTGCAAGCCTCATGCTCACAGTTCTCTGGTATTTATAGGGTCAAGGAGGCAGCACCTGCTTTTAAATTGCGCCCTTAGTGCAGTTTCCTCATGGCCTCCAAATGACGCCCTTTGAAGTTGTGATGCTGGGAATCACAGACTTCACTTTTGCCCTCTCTCTTCCCAGAGGTACCCTGTCTTTTCTGGGCTCAGCATCTTCATTATAATGTGAAAAAGCACAATTTGCCATCACCCCCTGGTGAAACCCCCCTTCCCCCATATTAACACTACTTGATCCGAGTTACTGCAATAATTATGACTCTTACTTGTGTTGTCTTTCAAATGGTTCCAGAACAGTATTCATGTTTTTCTTTGGAAGCCTAAAATCCTTAATTGTTAGTGCTGTTAACAATAATAATACTCCAGAGACCTTAATGAAAAGTCGCTTCTTGACTGAAGCCTGCTGTGCCCCTCTTTCAGGTGTTAAGGTCAGTACCTCAGTTTCCTCTCCACCTTGAGGCCTTTGAAATTGTAAATGCAAAGGGCTTTTGTATTCCAGATCTGAAATGTGACCACACTGTTAACATCCATTATGGTGTCCTAGGAGCAGAATTCCTGAGGTGAGGATCCCAGGCAGCAGCACCTCAAACAGGGATGACCAGATAAGGCCTGTTGTACAAGTTGTGGAAGTGAACAACTGTATTTAGAAGAAAAAGTGGGGAAGGAGTGGGTGTGGGTATTTGATTAATCCATGAACAACATCCACAGAAATTTTCCAGAATACATACTTGTGAACTAATGTTCATAACAGATTTGACTGTCCAAGAAGATGTCCATTTTCTGTGTTGATGTTCTCAGTCAGGGAAGAGGTTTACTCAGTTGGAAAGTCGTTTAAAGACATCGATGGAGACATAGCCAGGACTCGCCTGTTGGTATTTCATGTAGGGATGGAAAGAATGCGCTCAGTCAGGTTCCCTGGAAAAGAGAATCTGAGAATAAGAAGACTCAGCCTGGACCTTCTTTCTGTGCCCCACTTTTATGAGTTGGGCAGAACTGAGTCTCACTGAAGCTGGGCTCCAGTGTGCCAAAATGCTGGTGTGGGAAATTCTTCAAATTCTTCATTTGCCCTCCTCCCAAGGGGAAAAAAAAAGGGTGGGTGGGTGAGTCAGGTGGGGTGCAGAGACAAATACAATGGATAGATTCCTTTAGGAACTTGGGTTATATACAGTGTTTGAGATTCAGGTTTTAAAGGCACTCAATCTGTTTAAGAGAGATGCTGCTTTTGTAAACTTTTAAAAGTTTCTTTATTTAGGGCAGGAGCTCTTTGTGCTCACCCTCTCAAAGATTCATCTGGAGTCACAAGTTGAATGGCCTCCTGCTACCCTCAGAAACCCTAAGTAAGCCAGTGGAAGGGGGGACCCTGTGGGCACAGGCACAGGGAGCGCAGCCTGGGTGGTTTGTGTAGCAGGCCCTGTGGAGGGCGGCTGCAGTGATTGGTGCAGTAACACTGGGGCTCTTGGTAAGCTCTGGCTCTGAGCGAGCTTAGGAAACACAAGAAGAAGCAGATCAAGAACCAGGGTAGTACCAGTAACTGGTCTCGTTATGTTTTCCTTCTGCTGAAGTCTAGTAGAGTCCTTGATTTTGCCCTCTCACTTGGGTCTGTCAGCAAGCTGGTTTGCCTTTAGAAGGTTTAGGTGGCAACGCCATGTATTCCTTGCCTGGCCCTTGTTGGCCTCCCTTCCCTCTAGCAGAAAAGCTCAGGAAAACACAAATGAAAAGATATTACCAGTAGCAGGACTTTTGTAACTTCCTTCATTAGCCAGTCTGGCGAACCCACGTTTTCCAGCTCCGTAAGGTTTGGTTTGTGGTACAAAATTCACCTCTGAAGGTTGGTCTGACGCAGTGGAAGAAGTTTTAGTCATTGTAATTTTTATCCTTAACTGAAAATGTTAGAAAGTTTATCTGGCTAATCTAAGGAGACGTGGATATGCTTTGAGGACTGAGGGCATATAAATACACCAATAAGAAGTTGACTTTAAGGATTACTAATTGTAATAAACAATACTCAGGTGAGGAGTTAACATTCATGGGTTTAAAGAACCTATATTTTTGTGCTGTTGTGATTTAAGAAACTGGAAGAATTCTGCCAAATGTTTTGAGTTCCAGTAGTGATAGTGCTAATTTGATTAACTCACTGACAACTTTTTAAAAAGATAGACCTTTGTTTTCTACAACTTTTTGTATATGATTTAAAAAGTGCATTCCCAGAAGCTGCTGGTCAGACTTCTTTAGCCGAAGATTTTAAAAAGCTGTCTGTGTATGTTTTCTCTGTGCCATTCGTCTGATACGGAGAAGATTGTAATAACCCACTCTTGTATTTTTTTCCCTGTTGTGTTCATAGTAAAACATTATTGTGGGAGGAGGGATATTTATGGGCATGTTACTGTACTAGACCTGCTTCCTGACCAAAAACCAGAGACTTTTTCTCTCATAAGCCTTGGGAAACCATACTTTGTCCTTACTGGATTGACCTTTAGTAATACTGGTAGGTTTTGTTCTTGACCTCACAGTTTCTTGGAAAATGGTTTGAGGGAATTGCTTGCCAGAGGTATTTGAATTCTTTTGTAGGGTCCATTGTATGTATGTGGGTTGTTTGGTGGGCGGGGTTACTGGGGCTTTGGAGTTCTGGTTCCCATAAGGAATGGCCAAAACGAGAGCTCCCACACCACATCTTTTCTTTCCAGTTCCTCAGAGGATCCTTCCTTGTGAATGATGTCCGTGTAGTGTTAATCCCTCCCTACCCAATATTGTCACTCTCTGCCTTTTGAAGATTATGCACTTATTTAATTTTTTCTAAAAGTTTACCACCATTGGTGCTTCCTGATACCCTGCAAAGGGAATCTCAGAGCCTTTATTTAAGCTTCCTGGGCTTTTTTCTCTTTACTGCCTTTCTAAATACTGTCTTATTTTGGTGTATGCTTGTGTCATACCTTTTGGAAATGAAAGAGGGCTTAACCTAGACCTAAGAAGGGTCTCACCTTGTGCTAAGACCCTGCACACCCAGAAAGAACACTGGGCCCTTTGTAATCAGGGACAATGCAGTAGCCACTTGGCTCATAGAATTCTTTGTGGGGTAGTTTCTGTAACTTGCCAGTAGAAGAACTAACTTCTAATGGCTTTGTTCTTAAGACCCCGCCATGTTTTCTGCCATCGTCAATATGTTTGTAAAGCTGTCCAGCATTTAGTTTAGTTTTGTATTTCAGGCAGAGATGGGCTGTCTAATGTTGGACCTGCTCCTTCACAGGAGTGGAGAGCTTTTTATATAGATCTTTAGAACAAATGCTACCCATTCTAAAGATCTCTTTTCAGTAAATCAAATTTGCAGAGGCAGTCATTCTGAAAGGGGAAAATATTTGGCTTTTACCAAAGAGGTATTTGTCCCCCCCCCCCCCCCCCCCGCCCCTCCCCCAAAAAGCAAAATCCTTTCAGAAAAAAACTTAAATGGGAAAAGACAGAGAACAACAGATCAATAATGAATATTTCCAAATCTACTTCTGTAGAAGTTTAATCATTTATATGAGTAAGATAATAAAAGACCTCTTTAAGGCAATCCTTTGGGGTAAAGGGTCCTGGGAAATACTCCTAGGTAAAGAAAGTTTGCAGCAAATGTATAATATATGTCTTGAGAGAGATATATAAGAAATTTAAGAGAGTTGCTTTGTTTTTCTTTATTAAATAAAGATTTACGTTTTTTGTTTCTTTAACTTTGCAAAAAAAGTCTACAAAAATTTTATAGTCTTAGGTGGTTAAGTTTTGCTTTTTTTTTTTTTTAAACTTTTCTGAAACCAGTTAGCTGTAGCAAAATTATGTGGTTATGTGTTGCTGTATTAGAATTTGAAAACGTAATATGTGTAGCAAGTCTACTACTGTTTGAAATTTATAATGGTCTCTGAAGTGGCTAGGATTTTGATAACTTTTCATAGTTATTTTTCACCCTTGGTCACAAAGCCAACTATGGATTTATATTTGTTTTTAGAATGCTAATTTTTCTATAAACTGTCTGAAGCTGACCAGTCTTTTCTTCTGTAGAAAATGCAAAAATTGTTAACTCTGTACTTTAATAAAATTGAAAATCATGATGTCTTTTATCCATTCTGTTAAAACCTGTTGCCATCGAGTTGATTCCAACTCATAGTGACCCTATAGGAGAGAGTAGAACTGCTGTATGGGGTTTCCAAGGAGCACCTGGTAGATTTGAACTGCCAGCCCTCTGGTTAGCAGCCGCGCTTTTTAACCTCTCTGCCACCAGGGCTCTACATCCCTTCTGTTAGATGTAGGTAATTATTTTCTCAAGATGTTGCCTTCAGATGTTATTCAGGCCTCTTAAGTATCATAAACTTGGTTCTAACTCTTGAGAATGAAAATACAAACATGAAAACCCAAGCTTTTGGTCGTCTTCCTCCTTGAAAGGATCTGTGGAATGCTTCGGTTTTTCTCTCTGCTGTTATCACTCTCGTTAGTCATCTGAGTTGCAAAACCAGAGAAGCAGCAGATTTTACACTGGAAAATTGACACTTGTTGGAATCGAGCCACTCTGTGGAGTTTAACCTTTGCCTTCCCCAGGAAAAGGTATGCCTGAATGTCTTATGGGTGCTTGTCTGTATTTTGAAAGAGGGTAGGTTTCAGCTATTTTGATTCTGCAAGTGTTTAAGGACACTGGGTATTTTCCAGGAAGTACTGCTTTGGGTTGTTGTTGCAGGTGCCGTCCAGTTGGTTCCAACTCACAGCGACCCTATGTACAACAGAACAAAACACTGCCTGGTCCTACACCATACTCAGAATCACTATGTTTGAGCCTGTTGTTGCGGCCACTGTGTCAGTCCATCTCGTTGAGGGTCTTCCTTTTTTTTTGCTGACCTCTACACTGCTTTGGATAGGCCAATTAAAGTAGCACATCCTCCTGGTCCAAAGGAAGCCCCTTTGATTTTGGTCCCATTGCTCAAGTTAGATACAAATG
Organism: Dugong dugon; assembly: GCA_030035585.1. Lineage (NCBI taxonomy): Eukaryota > Metazoa > Chordata > Mammalia > Sirenia > Dugongidae > Dugong > Dugong dugon. Next base: position 84,858,800 of record CM057460.1, on the reverse strand, counting down.
ATTGTTGTGAAGTCAAATGTCCCTCAACAAATTGGTGCAGTGGATATCAGCCTGGTCTAAACATGACTAAGCAGTGAGCCAACAGCAATGAACAAAGACAGTCCTAGGCCTCATGTATCCCACCTTTCAGAGGCAGAGAAGGAGCCATACACCACTGACTTGTACCGTCATCCGTCTCCTTAAACCTGGTAGGGAGTTACTATGTGTATATGGACAAGGTTAGGAAACAGGAGAGGCCATCCTGGGGAAGGGACAGTTGAGTCAGGCTTTAAGTAGTAAGTAGGATTTCTATTGGTGAAGAAAGAAGGGAGAAGAAAGTTCTTTTAAAAAGACATGAAATGGCCACAAATCCATAGGTGTGGCTGAACACTGGACTTATTCTGATGCAATTGGCAGCTGTTGGAAACTAATAGCAAATATGATTAGAATCATAAACAAATAATTTCTTTTATAAGGATCAGCACAAAGCTGGGTCCTATGAAGTGGAAGTCAAAGATGTCCCAAATGTCCAACTCTTCCAAGCTGCTGTAGCGCTCCATCATCTCAAACATCAGCTACTCCCTCTCCCCTCAGTACTCTCCTTCCTGTCTGGGTTCCCTAATTAGATGGAACGTCTCACAGAACTCAGGAACTGTATCAAGGAAATGGCTCATGCGGTTGTGGAGGCTGGCAAGTCCCAAATTCATGGGTCACGTGTAGCCTTCTCCCTGGCCCTCAATCTCTGCCCAAACGCCCTCAGCTTTCTCCTTCTGTAGGCCAGGAAGCCCACTGCCCCATCTCCTGAAAAGTCTCTTCTGCTGGTCTCTGCTGCCAGTCTCTCCTTCCTTGGTGGTGGTAGGTTTTTCTCTCTGCTCTGGAATTGGCTCTCTTCTCAGGCAAAACTGACCAGTCCTCTTTTGTTGCTGTTGTTAGATGCTGACTCATAGGGTTTCCAAGGAGTGGCTGATGGATTTAACTGCCAACTTTTTGGTTAGCAGCTGAGCTCTTAGCCACTACGCCACCAGGGCTCCTTGGTGGGCCACAATTCTATTATTTGCACAGCCCTGCCCAATCACCTGGGTGGGTGTTACAAGACATGGCAAGAAAGGCCATACTAAGTAATTTATCACATGGAAGGTCATGTCTTCGTAACGTGGCTCAGATGGATTGAATTGATAAAATTGGGAGGTAGGGAGGTGGTCAGCTAAAATCCCAGCAAGAGGTGGCTAGACTGACCTAATATAGGTGTTATGGATTGAACTGTGTCCCCCTAAAAAAATGTGTGTCAACTTGGCTGGGCCATGATTCCCAGTATTGTGTCATTGTCCACCATTTTGTCATCTGATGTGATTTTCCTATGTGTTGTAAATCCTACCTCTACGATGTTAACGAGGTGGGATTACTGGCAGTTACGTTAATGAGGAACACTCAATCTACAAGATCAGATTGTGTTTTAAGTCAGTCTCTTTTGAGATATAAAAGAGAGAAGTGAGCAGAGAGATGAGGACCTCATACCACCAAGAAAGTAGCGACAGGAGGAGAGCGCATCCTTTGGACCTGGGGTTCCTGTGCTGAGAAGCTCCTATATCAGGGGATGATTGATGACAAGGACCTTCCCCCAGAACCAACAGAGAAAGAAAGCTTTCCCCTAGAGCTGGCACTCTAAATTTGGACTTCTAGCCTCCTAAACTGTGGGAGAATAAACTTCTCTTTGTTAAAGCCATCCACTTGTGGTGTTTCTGTTATAGAAGGACTAGATAACTAAGACAGTAGGCTACCCAGGTGGAAGGATGGAACAATTGAATAGAAAGGGAAAAGTGAGGAGAGGAGGAAAATAATGTGAGCTTCTAGGTTAATCCAATGATGAGGATACCAACCTATAATTATAATAGTAAACATTGACACAGAAGTATTACTTTATTCCTCCACAGTCCTAGGGTGGTACTACCCTGTTTTATAGGTGAGGAAACTGAGGCACAAAAAGGTTAAGTAATTGGTTCAGAGTTGCAACTTAAGTGGAGGAGTCAGGAAAAAAGGCACTCTGACTCCAGAGCACACACTTAGGCATTTTCCATAAGCAGAAAGATAAACTTTAAAGAAGTTCACACATGAAATTTAAAGATAACTCAGAGCTCCATACTGATATTTCTGAATCTACTTAGCATCATATTTGATAAAGTCAAGGGACAACGAAATGAGGGAAACTTTTCAATGAGATGGATTGACACAACTCTTGAACCCAGACACACCAACGATCATAAAGATGGTGCAGGACTGGGCAATGTTTTGTTATACATAAGGTCGCCATGAGTTGGAGCTGACTTGATGGCAACTAACAATAATTGAAGACTACAGGCATTTTACTTCCCTGTTCTATATTCTGTTAGCATTTCATTTCTTCTACACCAAGAATTCTGTCTCCAAAACACATAGTATGATAGACTATTCCAAATTTAGCTGTATCCCACATTTCACACACAGCCGTCTCAGAAAACACACAATTACCACCAATTATGATTAGTTTAAACTTTTTTTTTTGCTTATTATGATTTTCCATGCATTTTTTAAAATAGTTAATAGACCCTGGGTGGTGCAAGTGGTTAAGCATTCGACTACTAGCTGAAAGTTGTCAGTTCGAATCCACCCAGAGATGTCTTGGAAGACAGATCTGGTGATCTGCTTCCGAAAGGTCCCAACCTTGAATACCTTATGAAGCAGTTCTACTCTGCATACTTGGGGTCGCCATGATTTGGAATCTACTCGACAGCAACTAACAACTACATCTACAATGTAAAAGCTTATTGTTGTTGTTAGGTGCCTTTCAATCAGTTCTGACTCATAGAGATCCTGCGTACAATAAAATTAAACATTGCCTAATCCTGCACCATCCTCACATTCATTGCTATATTTGAACCCATTGTTGCAGCCACTGTGTCAATCTGTCTTGTTGAGGGTCTTCCTCTTTTTCTCTGACCCTCTACCTTAGCAAGCATGATGTCCTTCTCTCGGGGCTGGTCACTCCTGATAAAGTGTCCAAAGTACGTGAGCTTATCATGATTATATATTATACTTCCCTTCTTTTAATCCTCATTTAGTCTTAATTCTATCAATAGCTGTATGTTAATGACCATTACCAGTCATTATGACTATTACCAATCCAGTTATTTTGGTTGTCTGAAGCTTATTCTCTAGTAAATCCCTCGTGAAGAGCTCATGGGAACAATATTCCTTGAGTTCTTGCATGCTTATAACAGTTTGACTGTGTTGGTTTTACTGGAGATAAAATCCCATGGTCACATTTTCTTTTTTGAGTTTAGGATGTATTTTCTTCTGACATGAAGTGTTGCTGTCAAAAAGTGGGAAGATAATACAATTTTCTTTTATGTAACTCACTTGCTGTGCTTCTCTAAGTGCTCAAAGAATTTTTATTCTTCTAATTCAAATAATTTTATTAGTATATGTCTTGGTTTTACTCTAATTTGTTTTTCCTAGAGTTTTATAATAATAGAATCATACAATATGCACGATTTTATGCCTGCTTTCTTTCACTTAACAGTTTTTTGATGTTGATCCATGTTGCTGCATGTATCAATAGTTTCTTAGTTTTATTTGCTGAATAGTATTTTATTGCATGAGTATACAATAAACTGTAGCCATTCACCTGTGTATGCACATTTGAGTTGCTTCTAGTTTTTGGCTATTATAAATTAAAGCTGCTATGAATATTCACATTCAAGTCTCTGTGTGGGCACCTATACAGATCTTGCACATATTTTGTTAAATTACTCTTACGAATTTTATATTTCTGGGTGCTGTTATAAGTTATATATATATATATATATATATATATATATACATACTTTAGTTTCAATCTCTGCTTGCTTGTTAAAAGTAAATAGACCCGAGGAGAGTCCGGCAAGATGGCGCTCTAGGCAGAAGCACCACGCCGTCCCTCCACAGCAAAGAACCGAAAAACTAAGCCAAACAGAGAATCAACAATCCTGAAACCCTAGAACATCAAATGAAGAGTTAAAGAACTCAGCCGAAAACCGGAGTGAGAATACTGAAAGAGAACGGAGAGCGAGGAGAGATTCATGCAGAGGTCCCCTACCAGCTAACGCAGCGCGGATCCACCATCTTGGACTCCTATCAGAGACCAGAAAACGGGAGTACGAGAGAGCAGCCTCACGGAGCATCCACTGGGAGACAAAACAGCCTGGACGAAACAAAAAAAGTCTACAACCAATAAACAAGAGAAATATCTACTGAATGCCCCGAAAACAGCAAACAATATCAAAACACTTACAAAAACAAGACAGGATGGCTCCAATAGGCATCCAAATTAAAACACCAGATAACTCTCCTGTGGAAGAAAATGCACTAGAAGTACCAGATACGGAACTCAAATCACTAATACTTAGAATTTTCCAAAAACTGGAGCAAAAAGCTGACCAACATGAGGAAACAATAGACACATTTATGTAAAATACAGACAAAAAATTGGAGGAATTCAGGAGGATGATGCAGGAACAAAATGCTAAAATAAATTCACAACTAGAAATTATACAAAAACAACAATTAGAAATTCAAAAGATAAACAACAAGATTTCAGAAATGGATGATGTCATAGAAGGGCCGAGAAGTAGATATGAAACCGTGGAAGACAGGATCAGTGGAACTGAAGACAAACACTTGGATACAACTCTGTTTCAGGAAAACTCAGAAAAACAGAACAAAGAAAAATGAAGAGACCCTGAGAGTTATGTGGGACACAATTAAAAGCAAAAATCTATGAGTGATTGGCATCCCAGAACAGGGAGAAAACAGAAAACACAGAGAGGATCATTGAGGAACTGCTGACAGAAAACGTTCCCAATATCATGAAAGATGAAAAGCTGGCCATCCAAGAAGCTCAAGGAACCCCATATAGAAGAGACCCCAAAAGAAAATCACCAAGGCATATCATATTCACACTCGCCAAAACTAAAGACAAAGAATCCTGAGAGCAGCTCGTGAAAAACAAGAAGTCACATACAGAGGAGAAACAATAAGACTAAGCTCAGATTATTCGGCAGAAACCATGCAGGCAAGAAGGCAGTGGGATGACATATATAAAATCTTGAAAGAAAAAAATTGTCAGCCAAGAATAATATATCCTGCAAAACTCTCATTCAAATTTGATGGTGAAATTAGGTCATTTCCGGATAAACAGAAACTAAGGGAATATGCAAAAGTCAAACCAAACTTACAAGAATTATTAAAGGGAGTTCTTCGATCTGAGGACAGACAGCTTCAGCCCTCAGGCAGGACCTAGGACGCAGGATCATACGAGCCAGATACCATTCTAGGAAATGAACTACTGAGGACTATCCAAAACCAAAAGAAATATAACAGGGAATCAGAGCATCGATGGATGACAACAACATCAAAACAATGAAAGAGGGAATAAACGGCATAGGTATAGAACCTTCTAATGGAGAGGAAGGCAAGGCGATACCAAGTAATGGTAGGCTGCTTCAAATTTATAAAGATAAGGGTAAAATTCATGGTAACCACAAAGAAAGTTAACAAACCAACTCATAAAAATAAAGACAAAAAACATAAAGTCTCAGCAAAAACAAAACCTACAAAAACAAAAGAAATGAACACAAAATCCACAAACAAAAGTAACTCAGCACAAGAGAGTAAGAAGAACAAAGAAAACGTCAGCACCACAAAAAAAAACACTACAAAATGACAGCAACAAACTTACATCTATCAATAATTACACTGAGTGTAAATGGACACAATGCAACCATAAAGAGACGGAGAGTGACAGAATGGATAAGAAAACAGGATCCATCAATATGCTGTCTACAAGAGACACACCTTAGAAACAAAGATGTGAATTTATTAAAAATCAAAGGTTGGGAAAAAATATATCAAGCTAACAACTACCAAAAAAAGAGCAGGAGTGGCAACTCTAATCTCAGATAAAATAGATTTTAAAACAAAATCTACAATAAAAGACAAAGAAGGACACTATATAATGATTAAGGGGACGATCCATCATGAAGACATAACCATAATAAACATCTATGCACCCAATGACAGGGCTCCAAAATACATAAAAAAAACTCTTAACAGCACTGAAAAGAGAAATTGACAGTTCCAGAATAATAGTAGGAGACTTCAACACACCACTCTCAGTAAAAGACAGAACAACTAAGAAGAAACTCAGCAAAGATACAGAAGACCTAAAGGGCATAGTCAGCCAACTTGACCTCACAGACATATATAGAACACGCCATCCAACCACTGCAAAGTACACATTCTTTTCCAATGCACATGGAACGTTCTCCAGAATAGACCACATCTTAGGCCACAGAGTAATCCTCAACAAGATCCAAAACGTTGAGATAATTCAAAGTGTCTTCTCTGACCACAATGCCATCAAGGTAGAAATTAACACTAGAAAGAGCAAGGAAAAAAAAATCAACTACATGGAAACTGAATAATACTCTGCTTACACATCAATGGGTAATAGAAGAAATCAGAGATGGAATCAAAAAATTCCTAGACTCAAATGAGAATGAAAACACATCATACCAAAACCTTTGGGACACAGCAAAGGCAGTCCTCAGAGGACAATTTATAGCAATAGATGCACATATCAAAAAAGAAGAAAGGGACAAAATCAAAACACTAACTACAGAACTCAAACAAATAGAGAACAGCAAAAAAAAAAAAAAAAAAAAAAAAAACCTACAACCACCGGAGGAAAGGAAATAGTAAAGATCAGAGCAGAAATCAATGAAATAGAGAACAGAAAAACAACAGAAAGAATCAACAAAACCAAAAGTTGGTTCTTTGAAAGAATCAACAAAATCGACAAACCACTGGCCAGACTGACAAAAGAAAAACAGCAGAGGACACAAATAACCCAAATAAGAAATGAAATGGGGGACATTACAACAGACCCAACCGAAATAAAAAGGATTATAACAGAATATTATGAAAAACTATATTCCAACAAATTTGAAAACCTAGAGGAAATGGATAAATTTCTAGAAACACACGGCCTACCCAAACTACAACAAAGTGATATTGAAAATCTGAACAGACCCATAACAGGAGAAGAGATTGAAAAGGTAATAAAAACACTCCCAACCAAAAAAAGCCCTGGCCCAGATGGCTTCACTGGAGAATTCTACAAAACATTTACAGAAGAGCTTGTACCAGTTCTATTCAAGCTATTTCAGAGCATAGAAGAGGAAGCAACACTTCCGAATTCATTCTATGAAGCCAGCATAACGCTGATACCAAAACCAGGCAAAGACATCGCAAAAAAAAGAAAATTACAGACCAATATCTCTCATAAATATAGATGCAAAAATTCTGAACAAGATTCTAGCCAATAGAATTCAGTATCATATCAAAAAAATAATACACCACGACCAAGTAGGATTCATACCAGGTATGCAAGGATGGTTTAACATTAGAAAATCCATCAACGTAATACACCACATAAATAAAAGGAAAGAAAAAAATCACATGATCATCTCAATTGACACAGAAAAGGCATTGGACAAAGTCCAACACCCATTCCTGATAAAAACTCTCAATAAAATAGGTATAGAAGGGAAATTTCTCAACATAATAAAGGGCATCTATGCAAAACCAATGGCCAACATCATTCTTAATGGAGAGAGGCTGAAAACATTCCCCTTGAAAACAGGAACAAGACAAGGATGCCCTTTATCACCACTCCTATTTAACATTGTGCTGGAAGTTCCAGCTAGAGCAATAAGGCAAGAAAAAGAAATAAAGGGCATCCAAATTGGTAATGAAGAAGTTAAACTCTCCCTGTTTGCAGATGATATGATACTATACATAGAAAACCCTAAAGACTCCACGAGAAATCTACTGGAACTAATAGATTCAGCAGACTAGCAGGATACAAGATAAACATTCAAAAATCAGTTGGATTCCAAAATACCAATAAGGAGAATGATGAAAAGGAAATCAGGAAATCAATACCATTTTCAATAGCCCCTAAAAAGATAAAATACTTAGGAATAAATCTGACCAGGGATGTAAAAGACCTATACAAAGAAAACTATAAAACACTACTGCATGAAACCCAAAGGGATCTACATAAATGGATAAACATACTATGCTCATGGATAGGCAGACTCAACATTATGAAAATGGCAATGCTACCCAAAGCAATTTACAAATACAATGCAATCCCAATCCAAATACCAGCAACATTTTTCAAAGAGATGGAAAAACTAATCATTAACTTTATATGGAAACAGAAGAAGCCCCGAATAAGTAAAGCACTACTGAAGAAGAAGAATAAAGTTGGAGGACTCACACTACCTGACTTCAGAACCTACTATACAGCTACAGTAGTCAAAACAGCCTGGTACTGGTACAACAACAGATACATTGACCAATGGAACAGAATTGAGAACCCAGAAGTAAATCCATCCACCTATGGTCACCTGATTTTCGACAAGGGCCCAAAGTCCATCAAATGGGGAAAAGACAGTCTTTTTAACAAATGGTGCTGACAAAACTGGATATTCATCTGCAAAAAAATGAAACAGGACCCATACCTCACACTGTATACAAAAACTACTTCAAAATGGATCAAAGACCTGAATATAAAGCCTAAAACTATAAAGTTCATAGAAGAAAAAATAGGACCAACACTTCAGGCCTTAATACATGGCATTAACAGGATACAAACCATAACCATCAACACACAAAACCCAACAGATAAGCTAGATAACTGGGATCTTCTAAAAATCAAACACCTACGCTCTTCAAAAGACTTCACCAAAAGAGTCAAAAGAGAACCTACAGACTGGGAAAAAGCTTTTGGACAGTACAAGTCAGACAAAGGTCTAATCTCCATAATCTACAAGAAAATCCAACACCTCTACAACAAAAAGACAAATAATCCTATTAAAAAATGGGCAAAGGAAATGAACAGACACTTCACCAAAGAAGACATTCAAATGCCCAACAGACACATGAGGAAATGCTCGCGATCACTAGCCATTAGAGAAATGCAAATTAAAACCACAATGAGATACCATCTCACCCCGGCATTACTGGCACGAATCAAAAACACTGGAAATAACAAATATTGGAGGGGCTGCAGGGAGATCGGAACTCTTATGCACTGCTAGTGGGAATGCAAAGTGATACAACCATTTTGGAAAATGATATGGCGCTTCCTTAGAAAGCTATAAATAGACATACCATATGATCCAGCATTCCCACTCCTAGGAATATATCCTAGAGAAATAAGAGTCATCACTCGAATAGACATATGCACACCTATGTTCATGGCAGCATTGTTCACAATAGCAAAAAGATGGAAACAACCTAGATGCCCCTCAACAGATGAACAGATAAACTATGCTACATACACACAATGGAGTACTATGCAACGAGAAAGAACAACAATGAATCTGTGAAGCATCTCATAACATGGATGAAACTGAAGGACATTATGCTGAGTGAAATAAGTCAATCACAAAAGGACAAATATTGTATGAGACCTCTATTGTAAAAACCCATGAAAAAGTTCACATGCAAAATGTAACAATCCTTGCTGGTTACCAGGGATGGGAGGCGGGGGGGGGGGTGAGGGTGGGGGTGGGAAATACTAAATAGGCAATAGATAAGTGGTAGCTTGGGTGAAAGGTGAGACAGTACACAATACAGGGGAAACTAACACAACCTGTACAAGGAAAGGTCATGGAGGCCCCATGGACACATCCAAACTCCCCGAGGAACTGAGTTGCTGGACGGAGGGCTCTGGGGACCATGGTCTCGGGGAACATCTAGCTCAATTGGCATGACACTACTTATAAAGATAATGCTCTACATTCTAACTTGGTGAGTAGTGTCTGGGGTCTTAAAAGCCTGTGAGCAGCCATCTAAGATACTCCACTGGTCTCATCCCTTCCGGAGCAAGGGAGAATGAAGAAAACAGGATACGACGAAAAGATTAGTCCAAAGGACTAATTGTCCACAGCTACCAAGACCTCTACCGGACTGAGTCCAGTACAGCTAGATGGTGCCTGGCTACCACCGCTGAGTGCTCTGACCAGGATCACAACAGAGGGTTCTGGACAGAGCTGGAGAAGGATGTAGAGCATAATTCTAACTCACAAAAAAAAAAAAAAAAAGACCATATTTACTGGCCTAAAGGAGACTGGAGAAACCTCAAGAGTATGGCCCCCAGACACCCTTTTAGCTCAGTAGTGAAGTCACCGCTGAGGTCCACTGTTCAGCCTGGGAGTGGACAGCCCAGTAAAACCAAATGAGACTAACGAGGTACAGGAGTCCAGTGATAAGGGCCAGAAGGCAGAAGGGTAGTAGGAAGCTGACGATAGGGAAGACAAGGTTGAGTAAGGATATTGTTGATGTGTTGTGAGATTGTTAACCATTGTGATAGGGCAACATTTGTAGTAACTGTTAAATGGGAGGCTATTTTGTCCTGTAAGCCTTCGGCGTAAGTGAGAATAACAGCACAATTAGAAGAGCGTAGTCAATGTCACTTAAATGTGTATGTAAAAATTTTTGAAATGGTGTATCTTTGGCTATGAGTATTTTCACCAAAAAAAAAAAAAAAGTTGAGAATTTAGAGGGTTAAAATGTTGTGGGGTTGTTAAATAATGTCATAAAACAGCATGTGTGCTACTGTTACATGAGAAACTATTTGTTCTGTAAGCCTTCACCTGAAGTACAATAAAATAAAATAAAATTAAAAAAGTAAATAGACCCACACGAACCACGGCCTCTTCTAGCCTGAGACCAGAACAAGATGGTGCCTGGCTACCACTAACCACTACTGACTGTTCTGACCAGGGACACAAGAGAAGGTCCCAGGTAGAATGGGAGTAAAATGTGGAACAAAACTCAAATTCCTAAAAAAGACCAGACTTACTGGACTGACAGATACTAGAGGAACTCCTGAAACTGTTGCCCTCAGATACCCTCTTAACATGGAACTGAAGCGACTTCCAGAGGTCTCCTTTCAGCAAAATAATAGATTGGCTTATAAATTAAGCAATATCACTCATGAGGAATGTGCTCCCTTAAATAACTCTACAAGACCAAATGGTCAATATTTGCCCAGAAGCAAAGATGAGAAGGCAAGGAGGGGCAGGGAAGCTAGATAAATGGAAACAGAGTGGAAATAATGAGAATGTTGACACATTGCAAAAATTGTAATCAATGTCATGGAATAATTTGTACAAAAATTATTAAATGGGAACCTAAGTTGCTGTGCAAACTTTCACCTAAAACACAATACAATATTTTTTAAAAAGTAAATAGACTCCTTATATATATTTTAATTATTGACCACTAAGTGTAAAGAGATCTTGATAAACTCACTTACTAGTCTCAGAAGCTTTTTTTTAAGATTCCTTAGAATATTCTCTGACAAGTTCATGGCATCTTCAAATAAAGATAGATTTATTTCTTTCCAGTCTATATGCTTTAAAAAATACGTATTTTCCCTCACGTCACTAGCTAGTACCTCCAGTACAATGCAAAATGGAAGCAGTAAGAGTGGACATCCTTGTCTTGTTTTCAGTATGTTACCTTATGTTTCTTGTAGATGCCTTTCTATTCCTAGTTTGCTGAGATTTTTTTCACAAATGACTTGAATTTTCTCAAATGTCTTTGTGTAGATCTAGTTTCTTGACATTGGTTTTTCCCTGGTATTCTATGAATTACTGCCTTAGGCTGGCTTCTCTACAGGAGCAAAACCAGTGAAGCATATATATATGTACAAATACATATGTAGAGAGATTTATTCCAAGGAAATGGCTCACACAGTCGTGGAGGCTGGCAAGTCCCAAATCCATGGGTCAGGCATCAGGTGGAGACTTCTGATTCACGTGGTTGCAGGGTTGATGAACCCAAAATCTCCAGTTTAGACGGCAGACTTCTGGCTCATGGGGCTGCAGGAGCTGGTGAATTCCAAGATCTGCAATTCAGATGGCAGGCTGCTGGCTCACGTCCCAAGAACTGGAGGTAGAGGATAATCATCAGATGCAGGATCAAGAGAGGGTAAGCTTTGCCAAAACATCCACATATATTGGATGCAGGCCATACCCCCAAGGAAACTCCCCTTTCAACTGGTTGACTACTCACATGAGATCGCAAAATGGAAGATGATTACATAATATCTGCCAGACCACTGAGTATCATGACCTAGCCATGTTGACACATAATCTTATCCATCACTGTTACACTGATTGATATTCAAATGTTTAACTTTACTTTCCATGAATAAAATCCAGTTAGTCAGGTTGTTACCTTTTCTGTATATTGCTGGATTTGATTTGTTAATATTTTGTATTTTTACATCTGTGATCATAAGGAATATTGGTCTGTAATATTTTTTGTAATGAGTTTGTCTGGTTTTTGTATCAGGGTAAAAGTGTGCTTCATAAAATAAGTTGGGAAGTATACTCTCCACCTCTATTTTCTGGAAGAGTTTGTGTCGAATTAGTCATATTTCTTTTTTAAAAATGTTTGATAAAATTCCTCAGTGAAACCATTTGGGCTTGGAGGTTACTTTGTGAAAAGTTTTCTAATTATGAGTTCTGTTTCTTTAATTAGTATACAGCTATTCAGGTCTTTTAAAATTTCTTTTTCAATCAGTTTTGGTCATTGGTGCCTTTCAAGAAATTTGGTTATTTTATCTAGGTGTCAAATTTATTGTCATAAAATTGTTAATAATATTCCCCTATTATCCTTTTATTGTCTGCAGTGCACTTTATATTCTGAAAAAGTAATGTTCCCTCTTTATTTCATTGTATTTATAATTTGTGTCCTCTGTTATCTCTTGATCAGTCCAGTTAGAAGTTTATTAGTTTTATTTATCTTTGCAAAGACTGACTTTTTATTTTATTGATTTTCCTCTATTTGTCTGTTTTCTATATAATTGATTTTTGCTTTTGTCTTTATTATTTCATTCCTTATTTTATTTTTAAAATTATCTCTTCTTTTTCTAACATTATAAAGTGGACATGCTGATTATTGATTTGAGGACCTTTTTAAGTATAACTGTTAAGGCCTACACATTTCCCTCTAGGCACTACTTTAGCTGCATCCGACAAGTTTTGATAGTGTTTCAGTTGTCATTTACCTGAACGCATTTTGTAATATATCTTGTGATTTCTTATTAGTCATGAGTCATTTAGAAATTTTTCATTTAACGCCCAATATTTTGGAATTTACTAGGAATGTTTTTGTTATTAATTTCTATTTTAATGCCCATGTGGTGGGAGAACACAACTATATGATTTCAACCATTTTAAATTTTTTTTCTTTATATTTTATTGTACCTCAGGCGAAGGCTTACAGAACAAATAGTTTCTCATGAAACAGTAGTACACATGTTGTTTTATGACATTGGTTAACAACCCCACAACATATTAATCCTCTAACTTATCGACCTTTTTTTTTGGTGAAAATACACATAGCCAAAGATACAGCGTGTCAGAAATTTCTACATGCACAGTTCAGTGACATTGACTACGCTCTTCCAATTGTGCTGTTATTCTCACTTAAGTTGAAGGCTTACAGAACAAAATAGTTTCTCATTTAACAGTTACTACAAATGTTGCCCTATGACAACGGTTAACAATCTAACAGCACATCAACAATATCCTTACTTAGCCTTGGGTTCCCTATCACCGGCTTCCTTGTCCCTGGACTCCTGTACCTCGTTAGTCTCATTTGGTTTTATGGGGCTGTTCACTCCCAGGCTGAACAGTGAACCTCGGAGGTAGCTTCACCACTGAGCTAAAAGGGTGTCTTGGAGGCCATACTCTTGGGGTTTCTCCAGTCTCCTTTAGGCCAGTAAATCGGGTCTTTTTTTTTTTTTTTTTGTGAGTTAGAATTGTGCTCTACATCCTTCTCCAGCTCTGTCCAGAGCCCTCTGTTGTATCCTGGTCAGAGTAGTCGGTGGTAGCCAGGCACCATCTAGCTGTACTGGACTCAGTCCGGTGGAGGCCTTGGTAGCTGTGGACAATTAGTCCTTCAGACTCATCTTTTCCTTGTATCCTGTTTTCTTCATTCTCTCTTGCTCCCAAAGGGATGAGACCAGTAGAGTATGTTAGATGGCCGCTCACAGGCTTTTAAGACCCCAGACACTACTCACCAAGGTAGAATGTAGAGCATTGTCTTTATAAGCTGTGTCAAGCCAATTGAGCTAGATGTTCCCCGAGACCATGGTCCCCACAGCCCTCGGCCCAGCAATTCAGTCCCTAAGGAGTTTGGATGTGTCCATGGGGCTTCCATGACCTTTCCTTGTACAGGTTGTGTTAGTTTCCCCTGTATTGTGTACTGTCTCACCCTTCATCCAAGATACCACTTATCTATTGCCTATTTAGTATTTCCTCCCCACCCCTCCCATCCCTGGTAACCAACAAAGATTGTTACATTTTGTGTGTGAACTTTTTCATGGGTTTTTACAATAGAGGTCTCATACAGTATTTGTCCTTTTGTGATTGACTTATTTCACTCAGCATAATGTCCTTCAGTTTCATCCATGTTATGAGATGCTTCACAGATTCATTGTTGTTCTTTCTCGCTGCATATATTCCATTGTGTGTATGTACCATAGTTTGTTTATCCATTCATCTGTTGATGGGCATCTAGCTTGTTTCCATTGTTTTGCTATTGTGAGCAATGCTACCATGAACATAGGTGTGCATATGTCTATTCGAGTTACGACTCTTATTTCTCTAGGATATATTCCTAGGAGTGGGATTGCTGGATCGAATGGTATGTCTATTTCTAGCTTTCTGAGGAAGCGCCATATCATTTTCCAAAATGGTTGTATCATTTTGGATTCCCACCAGCAGTGCATAAGAGTTCCCATCTCCCCGCAGCCCCTCTAGCATTTGATATTTCCCGTGTTTTTGATTCATGCCAGTAATGCCAGGGTGAGATGGTATCTCATTGTGGTTTTAATTTGCATTTCTCTAATGGCTAGAGAACGTGAGCATTTCCTCATGTGTCTGTTGGGCATTTGAATGTCGTCTTTGGTGAAGTGTCTGTTCATTTCCTTTGCCCATTTTTTAATAGGATTATTTGTCTTTTTGTTGTAGAGGTGTTGGATTTTCTTGTAGATTTTGGAGATTAGACCTTTGTCTGACTTGTACTGTCCAAAAGCTTTTTCCCAGTCTGTAGGTTCTCTTTTGACTCTTTTGGTGAAGTCTTTTGAAGAGCGTAGGTGTTTGATTTTTAGAAGATCCCAGTTATCTAGCTTATCTGTTGGGTTTTGTGTGTTGATGGTTATGGTTTGTATCCTGTTAATGCCATGTATTAAGGCCTGAAGTGTTGGTCCTATTTTTTCTTCTATGAACTTTATAGTTTTAGGCTTTATATTCAGGTCTTTGATCCATTTTGAAGTAGTTTTTGTATACAGTGTGAGGTATGGGTCCTGTTTCATTTTTTTGCAGATGAATATCCAGTTTTGCCAGCACCATTTGTTAAAAAGACTGTCTTTTCCCCATTTGATGGACTTTGGGCCCTTGTCGAAGATCAGGTGACCTTAGGTGGATGGATTTACATCTGGGTTCTCAATTCTGTTCCATTGGTCAATGTATCTGTCGTTGTACCAGTACCAGGCTGTTTTGACTACTGTAGCTGTATAGTAGGTTCTGAAGTCAGGTAGTGTGAGTCCTCCAACTTTGTTCTTCTTCAGTAGTGCTTTACTTATTCAGGGCATCTTCCCTTTTCATATAAAGTTAATGATTAGTTTTTCCATCTCTTCAAAGAATGTCGTTGGTATTTGGATTGGGATTGTGTTGTATTTGTAAATTCCTTTGGGTAGCATTGTCATTTTCACAATGTTGAGTCTGCCTATCCATGAGCATGATATAGTTTTCCATTTTTGTAGATCCTTTTGGGTGTCTTGCAGTAGTGTTTTGTAGTTTTCTTTGTATAGGTCTTTTACAACCCTGGTCAGATTTATTCCTAAGTATTTTATCTTTTTAGGGGCTATTGAAAATGGTATTGTTTTCCTGATTTCCTTTTCATCATTCTCCTTATTGGTGTATAGGAATCCAACTGATTTTTGAATGTTTATCTTGTATCCTGCTACTCTGCTAACTCTTTCTATTAGTTCCAGTAGATTTCTCGTGGGTCTTTAGGGTTTTCTGTGTATAGTATCATATCATCTGCAAACAGGGACAGTTTAACATCTTCATTACCAATTTGGATGCCCTTTATTTCTTTTTCTTGCCTTATTGCTCTAGCTAGAACTTCCAGCACAATGTTAAATAGGAGTGGTGATAAAGGGCATCCTTGTCTTGTTCCTGTTTTCATGGGGAATGTTTTCAGCCTCTCTCCGTTAAGAATGATGTTGGCTGTTGGTTTTGCATAGATGCCCTTTATTATGTTGAGAAATTTCCCTTCTATACCTATTTTATTGAGAGTTTTTATCAGGAATGGGTGTTGGACTTTGTCCAATGCCTTTTCTGTGTCAATTGAGATGATCATGTGATTTTTTTTTTCCTTTTATTTATGTGGTGGATTACATTAATTGATTTTATAATGTTTAACCATCCTTGTATACCTGGTATGAATCCTACTTGGTCGTGCTGTATTCTTTTTTTGATATGATGCTGAATTCTATTGGCTAAAATTTTGTTCATAATTTTTGCATCTATATTTATGAGAGATATTGGTCTGTAATTTTCTTTTTTTGTGACATCTTTTCCTGGTTTTGGTATCAGCATTATGCTGGCTTCATAGAATGAATTCGGAAGTGTTGCTTCCTCTTCTATGCTCTGAAATAGCTTGAGTAGAACTGGTACAAGCTCTTCTGTAAATGTTTTGTAGAATTCTCCAGTGAAGCCATCTGGGCCAGGGCTTTTATTGGTTGGGAGTGTTTTTATTACCTTTTCAATCTCTTCTCCTGTTATGGGTCTGTTCAGATTTTCAACATCACTTTGTTGTAGTTTGGGTAGGCCGTGTGTTTCTAGAAATATATCCATTTCCTCAAGGTTTTCAAATTTGTTGGAGTATAGTTTTTCATAATATTCTGTTATAATCCTTTTTATTTCAGTTGGGTCTGTTGTAATGTCCCCCATTTCATTTCTTGTTTGGATTATTTGTGTCCTCTCGTGTTTTTCTTTTGTCAGTCTGGCCAGTGGTTTGTCGATTTTGTTGATTCTTTCAAAGAACCAACTTTTGGTTTTGTTGATTCTTTCTACTGTTTTTCTGTTCTCTATTTCATTTATTTCTGCTATCTGATCTTTTCTATTTCCTTTCTTCTGGTGGTTGTAGGCTTTTTTTTGCTGTTCTCTATTTGTTTGAGTTCTGTAGTTAACGTTTTGATTTTGTCCCCTTCTTCTTTTTTGATATGTGCATCTATTGCTATAAATTGTCCTCTGAGGACTGCCTTTGCTGTGTCCCAAAGGTTTTGGTATGATATATTTTCATTTTTGTTTGATTCTAGGAATTCTCTGATTCCATCTCTGATTTCTTCTATTACCCAGTGATGTGTAAGCAGGGTGTTATTCAGTTTCCATGTAATTGATTTTTTTCCTTGCTCTTTCTGTTGTTCATTTCTACCTTGATGGCGTTGTGGTCAGAGAAGATACTTTGAATTATCTCAGCATTTTGGATCTTGTTGGAGATTGCTCTATGATGTGGTCTGTTCTGGAGAACATTCCATGTGCATTGGAAAGGAAGGTGTACTTTGCAGCTGTAGGGTGGAGTGTTCTATATATGTCTATGAGGTCAAGTTGGCTAATTGTGCCCTTAAGTCTCTTATACCTTTGCTGAGTTTCTTTTTAGATGTTCTGTCCTTTACCAAGAGTGGTGTGTTGAAGTCTCCTATTAATCTTGTGGAACTGTCAATTTCTCTTTTCAGTGTTGTTAGAGTTGGTTTTATGTGTTTTGGAGCCCTGTCACTGGGTGCATAGATGTTTATTATGGTTATGTCTTCATGATGGATAGTCCCCTTAATCATTATATAGTGTCCTTCTTTGCCTTTTATGGTAGATTTCGTTTTAAAGTCTATTTTATCTGAGATTAGATTTGCCACTCCTGCTCTTTTTTGGTAGTTGTTAGCTTGATATATTTTTTTCCAACCTTTGACTTTTAATAAATTCACATCTTTTTTTCTAAGGTGTGTCTCCTGTAGACAGCATATTGATGGATCCTGTTTTCTTATCCATTCTGTCACTCTTCGTCTCTTTATGGGTGCATTGAGTCCGTTTACATTCAGTGTAATTATTGATAGATGTGGGTTTGTTGCTGTCATTTTGTAGTGCTTTTTTTTGTGGTGCTGACGTTTTCTTTGTTCTTCTTACTCTCTTGTGCTGAGTTACTTTTGTTTGTGGATTTTTTTTCATTTCTTTTGTTTTTATATGTTTTGTTTTTGCTGAGACTTTATGTTTTTCGTCTTTATTTTGATGAGTTGGTTTGTTAACTTCCTTTGTGGTTACCATAAAGTTTACCCTTATCTTTCTAACTTTGAAGCAGTCTACCATTACTTGGTATCGCCTTGCCTTCCTCTCCATTAGAAGGTTCTATACCTATGCCGTTTATTCCCTCTTTTATTGTTTTGATGTTGTTGTCATTTACTGATTAACTGCTCTGATTCCCTGTTGTATTTCGTTTGGTTTTGGATAGTCCTCGAGAGTTCATTTCCTAGATTGGTATCTGGCTGGTACGATCCTGTGTCCCAGGTTCTACCTGTGAGCTGAAGCTGTTTGTCCTCAGATCGAAGAACTTGCTTTAATAATTCTTGTAAGTTTGGTTTGACTTTTATGTATTCCCTTAATTTCTGTTTATCAGGAAATGAACTAATTTCACCATCAAATTTGAACGAGAGTTTTGCAGGATATATTATTCTTGGCTGGCAATTTTTTTCTTTCAAGGTATTATATATGTCATCCCATTGCCTTCTTGCCTGCATGGTTTCTGCCAAATAATCTAGCTTAATCTTATTGTTTCTCCTCTGTATGTGACTTCTTGTTTTTTTCGAGCTGCTCTCAGGATTCTTTGTTTGTCTTTGGTTTTGGCGAGTGTGAATATGATATGCCTTGTTGATTTTCTTTTGGGGGTCTCTTCTGTATGGGGTTTGTTGAGATTCTTGGATGGCCAGCTTTTCATCTTTCATGATATTTGGGAAGTTTTCTGTCAGTAGTTCCTCAATGATCCTCTCTGTGTTTTCGGTTTTCTCCCCCTGTTCTGGAATTCCAATCACTCGCAGATTTTAGCTCTCAGGTTCTCTTCATTTTTCTTTGTTCTTTTTTCTGAGTTTTCCTGAAACAGAGTTGTATACAAGTGTTTGTCTTCAATTCCACTGATCCTGTCTTCCAACATTTCAAATCTGCTTCTCAGCCCTTCTGTGACATCGTCCATTTCTGAAATCTTGTTGTTTATCTTTTGGATTTCTAATTGATGTCTTTGTGTAATTTCTAGTTGTGAATTTATTTTAGCATTTTGTTCCTGCATTATTTTCCTGAATTCATCTAATTTTTTGTCCGTATTTTCCATGAATTTGTCTATTTTTTCCTCATGTTTGTCAGTATTTTGCCTCAGTTCTTGGAGAATTCTGAGTATTAGAGATTTGAATTCCCTATCAGATAGTTCTAGTGCATTTTCTCCACTGGAGAGTCATCTGGTATTTTATTTTCGACGCTTACTGGAACCATCTTGTCCTGTTTTTGTAAATGTTTTGTTATTGTCTGCTGTCCTCCGGGGCATTCAGTAGTTATTTTTATCATTTATTGATTGTAGATTTGTTTTTTTCATCCCTTTTTTTAAAAAAAATTTGACTATGTCTGAGCAGGCAGACTGTGTGTTCTTTGTTGTTTGCTCGTCTGTGGGCACAGTACTTTTTGCCTCCTTCTTCAGCTGGCAGGATCAGTCACTCAGATATGGTACGGCAGGGCCGGTCTAGCTGAAGAGGAGTTACTGGGACGGCTTGTTTGTGGCACTTACTACAGCCACCAGAGCGGGTTGGTAATCACTGCAGGGCAGGTTCCAGTAGGCTGTGCCCGTGCTTCTTGGTGGTGTGATGTCAAGCGCACGGTGCAGGTAGGCAGGATGCAGCAGGAAGATTGTTATGTGTGGAGCTAAGATGGATATGGGAGAGAGGAGAGAGGAACAGGAGCCAAAAACATACAAAGAAACAAAAAAGAATGCTAGGGGAGCTTGCCGTTGGAGTGGAGAGATGAGAGACTATGAAATGGAGAAAAACGGAAAGGGGAGGAGGAAGAAAAGAAAAGAATGAATAAATAAGAATCAGAAAGGTTAAAGAACTGCAAAGTTCCCAGGGATCCCACTGGTGCAGCTGTGAGGTCTGGGGAAGTCACTCTCAGGTGTTGCAGTACAGCCTGGCTAGAAGGCGTAGAGGTATACAAAGCCAGGTATTCAGGGAACAGAAAGAAGGAAGATATAGAGATGAGAAACTGAGCAATGAAGAAAGACAAAAAGGGAAAAAGAGGAAAAAGAAAAGAAAACAAATTAAAAATAAAACAAGAAAGGCCCCCCCAAAAAAAAGGAAAAAAAAAAAGAACCCAACGTAAAAAGAAATGCTCTCAGGGATCCCTCTGCACGTCTTTGGAAGCCAAAGGGGAGTCTCCCTGCCACGCAGCTCAGCCTGGCCAGAAAGGGCTCCCAACTCAACAAAAGGAAAAGAAAACAAACAATTCAAAACAAAGAAAGGAACAAAAGCCCTGGGATCCCACCAGCGTGGCAGCCCAAACCGGGAAGTAGCTCCACACTTGAACGGAGCTCCACAGCCCCTCAGGAAGAAGCAAAGATGGCGCACGGAGCCAGGTACTTGAGTGAAGGGAGGGGGAGGTTGTGAGAGGCAAGTAAGAAATCAAAAGAAGCAGAAAGACAAAAGAAAGCAGCACTAGTAGCTAACAAATGGCACTCAGAGAGCCAGCCAGTGCGGGCTGGTGTTTCTGGACAAGAGACTGTGTCCATGGGAAGCAGAGGGGGCCGAGTGTGGTTGAAGAAGGGTAGAGAGTGGGAAAGCGTATATCACAAATTACTGGAGCTCTTCAGCCCCTCAGGAAGAAGCAAAGATGGCGCACGGAGCGAGGTACTGGAGCGAAAGGAGGGGGAGGTGGGGAGAGGCAAGGAAGAAATAAAAAGAAGCGGAAAAAAGCAACACCAGCAGTCAACAAATGGCACTCAGAGAGCCACCTGTTCGGGTGTGTGGAATCCAAGCAGCCGCTGCTTCCCGGTCAAGAGACTGTGGCCGCGGAAGCAGAGGAAGTCGAGTCGGGGTGAAGAAGGGTGGGGGGTGGGAAAGCATATATCACAAATTACCGGTTGTTTTGTTGCCCGCTGGAAGCTCCGTGAGGCTGCTTTGTTGTACGCCCTGTTTGCTGGTCTCCAATAGGAGTCCAAGATGGCGGATCCACGCTGCGTTAGCTGATAGGGGACCTCTACATGAATCTCTCCTCGCTCTCCGTTCTCTGTCAGTTTTCTCACTCCATTTGCTGCTTGGCTGAGTTCTTTATCTCTTCATTTGATGTTTTAGGGTTTCAGGATTGTTGTATTCTCTGTTCAGCTTAGTTTTTCAAATCTTTGCTGTGGAGGGACTGCATGGTGCTTCTGCCTAGAGCGCCATTTTGCTGGAACTCTCTGGACTATCTTTTGAAGGATGTTTGTAGTACGAACAACCATGGAACATAGAGATAGTGTCTCCTTCTAGAGCAGAGGGCAGATTTGTTGTTTGCTATCCGGTAGAATAAAAACAATATTTACCTCAGGGCCAAATGTTGGGAAAGTTTTCTTGTAGCCCATTATTAACAATTGGGGTTCTTCAGCTGTGCTACATCCACCTGGCCCACTCAGCAATTCCACAGGGAGACTTTGGGGGGAAAAGAGGAACTAGCACCAACACGAAAGCTCATGTTCATGGTTTGCGTTGTCTCTGACCCACTCTCATACTTTTCTCAAATATTGCCTTTTGAATGAAGTTCTCTGTGACTCCTCTACCCCACTTTCCTGCTTTATTATTTTCCATAACTCTTACCACCATCTGACCTGCTATTTATTTGTTTATTTTGTCTCTCCTGAGACTAGCATGTAAGTTTGCTGAGGATAGGGATTTTCATCTGCTGTGTTCACTGCTGTATCACTGTGCTCAACAATAGGTGCTCAACAAATAGGTGATGAATTAATGAACATATGAATGGATGAAAGAAGTATTTGTGAATGGCAATAGTGAAAGACAAGACTAGAGAAATTTTGATATATCAAGAAAGGCTTTACATACTAGATTGAAATATATATATACCTCATATATATATGTAAAATAGTCTCTGTATAGAGAGAACATCATGACATACCAGGAAAATGTAAGCAATATAACCAAGTGTTAATATCTTTAAAATATCTTTAATATTTAAAGTGACCTTACAAATCATTAAGAAAAAGATACTGTAATAGCAAAGTGGATAATCAGTGAACATATGAAAATAATGTTTAGCTTTATTAGTCATCAAATAAATTTTGTTTCACCTATCAAATTGGCAAATAATTTTAACTAAGTGCTGAAGATGATAGAGGAAAAGGGTGTTTTCATATGTTGTGGTGTGCCCTGGTGGCGCGGGAGTTAGGAGTTTGGCTGCTAACCAAAAGATCAGCAGTTTGAATCCACCAGCCACTCCTTGGAAACCCTGTGGGGCAGTTCTACTCTGTCTTATAAAGTTGCCATGGCAACGGGTTTTTGGTTTGGTGTGAGTGTGGCTTAAATTGCCTAGAGCATTTAGCAATATCTATCTTGAAAGAAGTACAGCCAGAGTGCTCCCTGGAAGCAAGGATGGTGAGACTTCGTCTCAGATAGTTAGGACATGTTGTCAGAAGGAACCAGTCCCTGGAGAAAGACATCATACTTGGTAAGATAGAGGGTCAGAGAAAAAGAGGAAGACCCTTGACAAGATGAATGGACACAGAGGCTGCAATAACGGGCTCAAACATAGCAACGATTGTGAGGATGGTGCAGGACCAGGCAGTGTTTTGTTCTGTTGTACATAGGGTTGCTATGAGTCAGAACTGTGACTCAATGACACCTAACAACATCAGAAGCCTTAAAAAATGGCATCATTTTGATATGGCTATTTCAATCCAAAGAATTTTCCTAAGGAATTAATGAGAGATAATTACAACTATTTAAATTGCAAGAATATCCTACAGTGTTTGTAATAGCAAAATAATAGAAATAAATTCATTCAGAACACTTACACATGGAAATTATAAGTAACTAATAAAGTAATGTAGAAAAATATTTCATTGAATGTGTTCAGATGTATTGTTAAATGAAAAATAATTTAGAAAACTCTTTAGGCAATGTGATTCTAATCGTGTGTGAACCCACATGCATGTGCAGGCGCACACACACAAAGGAAAGGTCTCCAAGTGCTCACCCATTCTTTTGTCTTAACAGCAGCATCCCCCGCTCTGCTCCCCGCCCCCACCCAGATTTGGGAACTGTCCTTATGGCTGTAGCAGGAACAGCCATGTTTCCACATGAAACCACTGTCACAGCTGCAGTAAATTGATCCAGGAGCAGACTTCCAACCTAAGCTGGGGCATTTATTTGGTCTCTCTCTGGAAATTTGGACTTGGAATTGAAAGAGTTCAGCTTTAGATGGACTATTCTCTTGAACGGAGAAGTTGGGAAGCTTAAAAGATGTTGCTTGTGACTGTTTCAGGCATCATGGATTGGGACACAAAGCCAATTTTCAGGAACATACAGGATTAAAACAGATGTGTACAGCAGCAGTTGTAAAAAGAAGGGAAAAGGAGGGAGGGAAGAAGGCAGGGGGTGAGGGTGGGGAAGAGAGGGAGAATGGACTTGTTGGATTTCCTATAGGTAATTAAGTTTGAGATCAATATTTAAATGTTTAAGTTATTAAGATTAAACTTTTCAGGTTTAGTGTGTTTTAAGTAGTTAGGAAGATTTTGTCTATAAAAATGAGTCTGCTTTTTTGAATGTTTGAAGGGCTTGAGAAAATTAAATGTACTAAAATTAGGTTGTAGTTTGAAATTTCTTAAAAACTTAATTTTAAAAGTTTTGACAAATATGGAATCCAGACATGCCGGGCCCATGAAGACCGGAGGAACCCCTGAATCTATTGCCCTGAGATAATCTTTAAATCTTGAACTGAAACTATCCTCTAACGTCGTATTTAAGCAACAATTTAGCTGAATTGGTAAAGAATATTTGCCTTGGGCATTGAGCTGTTTTAAAGAATTATTTATATGAGATCAAATTGACAACAGTAACCCTAAAGCATAAATAAGAGGTTTAGAAGGCAGTCTAAGTCAATGATGGTGACACAATATCGGTGGAGATAGTGAGAAAGGTTATACAACGAGAAGAGTGTAACCAATATCATTGAACTGTACCTGTAGAAACTGTTTAACGGGTGTGTGTTTTGCTAGGTATATTTTCACCAAAAATAGATAGTATTTTAAAAAGTAGAAAAAAATTTTGATAAATATTTGGGTATACTTTATCAAATTTATGTGCCAATTATCCATTAATCTACGAGCAAATAAAATTGGATAATTTAAAATACTAACATGAAAATTAATAAACTTATAAATTATACTCCTGGGTTTCAGGCTTAAAAATTAAATTTTGAAACATATTTTTAGTATATAAATGAGAAATTGAAACTCAAGCAAATGTTTATTTGAATGCATAGAAACTGTCTTGACACATAAGAAACAGTTACTATGGTGGTGAGTGTATTAGTATGGGTTACCTTATGCTGCGGTAACAAGCAACCTCAAAAAGTCTCAGTGGTTTACAGTGACTAAAGTTTAGTTCTCAGTCACATTGCATGTCAATTGTGGGCTGTCTGAAGCTCCAATCCAAGTTATTTTCTCTCTGGGACCCAGGTTGATGCAGTAGCCCCTATAGGGGACATTGCTGGTCTTACAGAAGAAGGAAAAAGAGAACATGGCAGAACCACATGATGACTCTTAAAGCTCCTACTTAGAAGATGCACGCATGAATTCTGTTATCACTGCATTGACCAAAGCAAGTCTCATGGCCACTCTTGAGTTCAGCAGGGTGGGGATATGTAATCCTCCCACAATGAGGGGCACCTCAAGTCACATACGTAAGGCTGATGCAATGAGGCAGGGACATATCCTTCCCCAGAGTAAGCAGTAATGATTTTGAGCAATAAGACAATCTACCATAGGAGGGAATAAGGAGACTTAAAAAAATTCTTACAATTTGCTTTTGTTTCCTATTAGACATGCTGTCAGTGTGTCCTGGTGTACACACATAATTATGACATGGTTTTGGAATTACAGGCATACTTCGTTTTATTGTGCTTCACAGATAGTGCAATTTTTACAAATTGAAGGTTTGTGGCAACCCTGCATCGAGCAAGTCTATCGACACCATTTTTCCAACAGCACGTGCTCACTTCATGTCTCTGTGTCACATTTTGGTAATTCTCACAGTATTTCCGACTTTTTCATCAGTATTATATCTGTTATAGTGATGTGTGATCAGTGATCTTTGATGTTACTATTGTAATTGTTTTGGGGAACCACAAACCATGCCCATATAAGATGGTGAACTTAATCGATAAATGTTGTGTGTGTTCTGACTGCTCCATCTATCTCCTGAGAAACGACAATATTGAAATTTGGCCAATTAATAACCCTTCAATGGCCTCTAAGTGTTCAAGTGAATGGAAGACTTGCACGTCTCTCACTTTAAATCAAAAGCTAGAAATGATTAAGCTTATTAAAGAAGTTATGTCAAAAGCTGAGATAGGCCAAAAGCTAGGCCTCTTGTGCCAAACGGTTAGCCAAGTTGTGAATGCAAAGGAAAAGTTCTTGAAGGAAATTAGAAGTGCTACTCCAGTGAACACATGAATGATAAGAAAGTAAAACAACCTTATTGCTGATATGGAGGAAGTTTTAGTGGTTTGGGTAGAAGATCAAATCACCCACAACATTCCCTTAAGCCAAAGCCTAATCCAGAGCAAGGCCCTAACTCTCTTCGGTTCTGTGAAGGCTAAGAGAGATGAGGAAGCTGCAGAAGAAAAGTTTGAAGCTAGCAGAGGTTCATGAGGTTTAAGGAAAGAAGCCGTCCCCATAACATAAAAGTTCAAGGTGAAGCAGCAAGTGCTGATGTAGAAGCTGCAGCAAGTTATCCGGAAGATTTAGCTAAGATAATTGATGAAGGTGGCTACATTAAATAACAGATTTTCAATTAGGTGAAGCCTTATATTGGAAGAAGATACCATCTAGGACTTTCGTAGCTAGAGAGGAGAAGTCAATGCCTGGCTTCAAAGCTTCAAAGGACAGGCTGACTCTCTTGTTAGGGGCTAATGCAGCTGGTGACTTTAAGTTGAAGCCAGTGCTCATTTACCATTCTGAAAGTCCTAGAGCCCTTAAGAATTATGCTAAATCCACTCTGCCTATGCTCTATAAATGGAACAGTAATGCCTGGATGAAGCACATCTGTTTTACAGCATGGTTTACTGAGTATTTTAAGCCCACTGTTGAGACCTATCGGCTCAGAAAAGATTACTTTCAAAATATTATTGCTTATTGACAATGCACCTGGTCACCCAAGAGCTCTGATGGAGATGTACAAGGAGATTAATGTTGTTTTCATGCCTGTTAACACAATGTCCATTCTGCAGCCCATGGATCAGGGAGGAATTTTGACTTTTATTATTTAAGAAATACATTTCATAAAGCTGTATCTGCCATAAATAATGATTCTTCTGATGGATCTTGGCAAAGTAAATTGAAAACCTTCTGGAAAGGATTCACCATTCTAGATGCCATTAAGAACATTCATAATTCATGGGAGGAGGTCAAAATATCAACATTAACAGGAATTTGGAAGAAGTGGATTCTACCCCTCATGGATGATTTTGAGGGGTTCAGGACTTCAGTGGAGGAAGTAACTGCAGATATGGTGGAAACAGCAAGAGTACTAGAAGTGGAGCCTGAAGATGTGACTGAATTGCTATAATCTAATCATAAAACTTTAATGGATGAGGAGTTGCTTCTTATGGATGAGTGAAGAAAGGGGTTTCTTGAGATGAAACCTACACCTGTTGAAGATGCTGTGAACATTGTTGAAATGACAACAAAGGATTTAGAATATTCCATAAACTTAGTTGACAAAGCAGCAGCAGGGTTTGAGAGGATTGACTCCAATTATGAAAGAAGTTCTACTGTGGGTAAAATGCCATCAAACAGCACCGCAAGCTACAAAGAAATCTTTTGTGAAAGAAAGAGTCAATCAATGTGGCAAACTTCATTGTTGTCTTATTTTAAGAAAGTGTCACAGCCATCCCAACCTTCAGCAGCCACCACCCTGATCAGTCAGCAGCCATCAACATGGAGGCAAGACCCTCCACCAGCTAGCTGAAGGCTCAGATGACAGTTAGCATTTTTTAATTAAGGTATGTACATAGTTTTTTAGACATAATGCTATTGCACATTTAATAGACTACAATATAGTGTAAACATAACTTTTATATGCACTGGGAAACCAAAAAATTTGTGCAACTTGCTTTATTGAGATATTCGCTTTATTGCAGTCGTCTGGAACCGAACCCGCAATATCTCTAAGACATGCCTGTATTATGGTTTTAATTTTCTTCTTTGTGCATTCTTTTCGTATTTTGAAAATTTTTGGCAGTATGTATATATATGTGTGTGTGTATATATATATCTTATGTAGCTAGATTAAATTATAAATTTTCTTTGGACAAAAAAGGCAGTGGATAACTAGTCTGTTTTGTTTAATACAGGAAGGGTGATGTGTATAGAACAGCGTTTTAGAAAGACATATATCACAATATTGAAGAAAGAAATACATTTGCGATGTATCATGGGTGAGCTTGTCTTTTTGGTCTATCTCTATTCAACCTGTCAGCTTTGAAACACTGTGGCTATGAAATGGAGTGTGTTCATTAAGTAAAGCAGTAAATAATGCACATTGGTTAGTAGGGTGGGGAGAGCATAGTCTCATGATGGCTTAGAGGCATCTGGCATTACAGGATACATTCTTTTGTGGTTATCTGGCTGATGTCATGAAACACTGACTTTTGCCACCAGGGAAGCTTATGTTTCTCCTTGGCAGGAAACTTCATATTCCATACAGTTTGGATTTCACAGCATTTTGTCTCAGTAAAACTTTTGTGCTTAATTGACTCTTACTTGCTTCTGATTTTACAATCAGTACTGACCGACTTGATGGCAGTGGGATTGTTTTTTTGTTTGCTACTGATCATACTGGTGAACTAGATTTTAATAATCCAAACTGAATCATTGCCTACTTGGTTGTTTCTATCCCAGTTCTACTTGGTGGCCAAGACTAAATCATATTTTCCATTCTTTCTCTCCAGTGCTCCCTACTCCCCTACCCCCATTTTGGCTTTTAGTGTATTCAAATGAATTCTCATAATGATGGCCCTAAAGTGTTCTTCCTCTTTGTACCATGGAGACAAGAAAAACCACAAGAGCACATAGATGGGTGACTCACAAGCTCCTCTCCCTCAGATAGTCTCTGAGCAAACAAACTTTAGACCAAGTTTTCAGAAAAGCTCAAGAATCAGTCTCGAGGATCTGCCGAATAAATGATATTAAAATCAATATCTCCCTCAATCTTTCCTTATTTCAAGAAACAACTTTATCAATATATCATCCATTTATCACCCCACCCACTGCATGGACTTTCCTGACACATGTGATGACATCTCTTCCGTCTATTTGCTTTTCTCCATCTCTAGGACTGCTGCCTTGTTCAGGTCTGTGTTACTGCAACAACTGCCCAGCTGCGTCTCCCATCTTCGTACACCACTAACCTATTCTCAGCGATGGTGACTTTCAAAAATGTAAATCAAATCCCCTAGGACACTCCTGTGTACAAATCCCACTGCCTCCGTTGTTGTTATAGATTGTTATGGGTTGCACCCCGCATGGTGCAAACGGTTAATGCACGTGGCTGCTAAACAAAAGATTGGAAGCTCGAGTCCACCGAGCGTCACCTCAGAAGAAAGACCTGGAGATCTACTTCTGAAAAATCAGCCATTGAAAACTCTATGGAGCACAGTTCTATTCTGACACACATGAAATCTCCATGAGTTGGGACTGATTCAACAGCAACTGGAAAACAAACAAAAAAACCATTGACCGAGGACTTTTTATGTATTTGCTTATTTCATTCTCACAGACAACCCTGTGGGTTAGGCATTATGAACTCCTTTCTGGAAATTGAGGCTTGAAGACATTAGGTAATTTAATCAAGGTAACCTAATTAGTACGAGTCTCTGTGTGGTACAAAGGTTTAATGCGCTTGGCTGCCAACCAACAGATTGGAAATTCTAATCCACACAGAGGCACCTCAGAAGAAAGGCTTGGCAATCTACTTCCCAAAAATCAGCCATTGAAAACCCTATGGAACACATTTCTACTCTGACGTGGGGTTGCCATGAGTCAGAGTCAACTTGAGGGCAACTGGTTACTCAGCTAGTACGTGGTGGTGGAGTTGGTTTGAATCCAGGTGAGTCTGATTGTAAAGCTCACTTTCTCAGTTACCCTGTTTGTTTTATAAAAGACACCAGAGAGCATATTACTCAAGGCTGAAAGCGTGTTGTGTGCTGACAGATGATGAGGGAAACTGAAAATCAAAGGAAAAGTACACTGAAATTGGGGATTCAGTCGGCCCTGTGTAATTATCCATTACCATTAGTCTCTTCTTTGTGTTAAACTTACATCGTGTTCATCACGTTTGTCATCTTGTTGAGAACTTGCTATAGGCTGAGTACCAGGCTAAGTGCTTTACCTGTATCACCTCAGTTAAACCTCCTACAGTTCTATGAGGTAGGTACTAGTATTAGCCTATTTCACCAATGAGGAACCTGAGACTCAGAGGGGTGATTTCCCATATGTGATTATATAGAGTGTAAGTGACAGAGCCAAGACTTGAACTCAAGTCCATTTTACTCCAGAGTCTTGGCTTAAGCAGTTCACTACATACACCACTCTTATGGATTGAATTATGTCCCCCCAAAATGTGTGTCAACTTGACTAGGCCATGATTCCCAGTGTTGTGTGATTGTCCACCATTTTGTTATCTGATGTGATTTTCCTATGTGTTGTAAATCCTACCTCTATGATGTTAACGAGGCAGGATTAGAGGCAGTTATGTTAATGAGGCAGGACTCAATCTACAAGATTAGGTTGTGTCTTGAGTCAATCTCTTTTGAGATATAAAAGAGAGAAGTGAGCAGAGAGACAGGGGAACCTCATGCCACCAACAATGAAGAACCAGGAGGGGAGCGCATCCTTTGGACCTGGGGGTCCCTGCGCTGAGAAGCCTCTAGACCAGGGGTAGATTGATGACAAGGGCCTTTCCCCAGAGCAACAGAGAGAGAAAGCCTTTCCCTGGAGCTGGAACCCTGAGTTCAGACTTCTAGCCTCCTAAAGAAGATGGCAGGAATACACAGAGTCATTATACCAAAAAGAATTGGTTGATGTTCAACCATTTCAAGAAGTAGCATATGATCAGGAACTAATGGTACTGAAGGAAGAAATCCAAGCTGCACTGAAGGCACTGGCAAAAAACAAGACTCCAGGAATTGACGGAATATCAATTGAGATGTTTCAACAAACGGATGTAGCATTGGAAGTGCTCACTCGTCTATGCCAAGAAATTTGGAGGGCAGCTGCCTGGCCAATTGACTGGAAGAGATCCATATTTATGCCTCTTCCCAAGAAAGGTGATCCTACCAAACGTGGAAATTATCACACAATATCATTAGTATCACACACAAGTAAAATTTTGCTGAAGAGCATTCAAAAGTGGCTGCAGCAGTGTATCAACAGGGAACTGCCAGAAATTCAGGCCGGATTCAGAAGAGGACATGGAATGAGGGATATCACTGCTGACGTCAGATGGATCCTGGCTGAAAGCAGAGAATACCAGAAAGACGTTTACCTGTGTTTTATTGACTATGCAAAGGCATTCGACTGTGTGGATCATAACAAATTATGGATAACGTTGCAAAGAATGGGAATTCCAGAACACTTAATTGTGCTCATGAGGAACCTGTACATAGATTAAGAGGTAGTTCGAACAGAACAAGGGAATACTGCATGGTTTAAAGTCAGGAAAGGTGTGCATCAGGGTTGTATCCTTTCACCATACCTATTTAATCTGTATGCTTAGCAAATAATCCAAGAAGCTGGACTATATGAAGAAGAACAGGGCATCAGGATTGGAGGAAGACTCATTAACAACCTGCGTTATGCAGATGACATAACTATGCTTGCTGAAAGTGAAGAGGACTTGAAGCACTTTCTGATGACGATCAAAGACCACAGCCTTCAGTATGGATTACACCTCAGCATAAAGAAAACAAAAATCCTCACAATGGGACCAATAAGCAACATCATGATAATAAATGGGGAAAAGACTGAAGTTGTCAAGGATTTCATTTTACTCAGATCCACAATCAACACCCATGGAAGCAGCAGTCAAGAAATCTAAAGACGCATTGCACTGGGCAAATCTGTTGCAAAAGACCTCTTTAAAGGTTGAAAAGCAAAGATGTCACCTTGAGGATTAAGGTACACCTGACCCAAGCCATGGTATTTTCAGTTGCCTCACATGCATGCAAAAACTGGACAATGAATAAGTAATACCGACGAGGAATTGACACCTTTGAATTGGGGTGTTGGTGAAGAATATTGAATATACCATGGACTACCAAAAGAACAAACAAATCTGTCTTGGAAGAAGTACAACCAGAATGCTCCTTAGAAGCAAGGATGGTGAGATTGCATCTTACATACTTTGGGCATGTTCTCAGGAGGGTCAGTCCCTGGAGAAGGACATGATGCTTGATATAAAGTACAGGGTCAGCGAAAAAGAGGAAGACCCTCAACGAGATGGATTGACACGGTGGCTGCAACAATGGGCTCAAGCATAACAACAATTGTGAGGATGGCACTGGACCAGGCAGTGTTTCCTTCTGTAGTACATAGGGTCCCTGAGTTGGAACTGACTCAACAGCACCTAACAACAACAACAATGACAGCCTCCTAGACTGTGCGGGAAGAAATTTCTCATTGTTAAAGCCGTCCACTTGTGGTATTTCTGTTATGGCAACACTGGATAACTAAGACATCCCCTTTTAACTGTTTCCTACCCACATTGTCGTTATGGATTCCAACAGTTCTGGTGGGCGGCCCTAGACAATTAGAGAGAGTTATGCTCTCCAACCTGAGTCCTCTAGTATAAGGCATCCCCCTCCAGGCCAGAGCAGGCCTGGCTCTGGGGTGTTTGTTAGTTTCAGGGCCCCATAGAGGAGTTTCCAATATCCCCTTGGCAGATAAGCAGAGCACTGAGCGTCGGCCTACAGTGGGGGAGAAGGAAGGTGAGCACTCACTCCCTTCCTTACCCACAGACAGGGATGGGGCGGGTGTGGAAGTGGGGAAGCAGGGGTAGGGTGGGGTGGGGGAATGGAAATACCCGTGCAGGTCATCCTAGAGAAGGAAATTGGGGGTATCCAGACTGAAATTTCCTATAAGGTTCATTGTGATCTGGACTGTCTGGACCTCTGTGACCTCTTTGTTCAGTAAGAGGAGGGAGACACCAAGCTGGATTTTAATCCTTATTCCTTTCCCAGAAACTGTCAGTGTTATGGATTTAAGGCCCAGGTAAAAAAAATCCTCAGTAACAAGAAGGAATGGAAAATCTCTGGCCCTAACTGACAGAGAAGCCTGGTTTTAGGATTTGAAAATGTGATTGAATACATACAGCTTGCTTTTCTGCAAGGAGAGAGACGAGACAGTGCCAGAGAGGCCAAAGTGGCCTGTTTCTGCATTATTGCAGCGGAGAGAGGTTCCCTGCCCTGCTCCCCAACTCCTCGTCCATCAGCCCCAGACTCACAGGCATGGGTTTACCAGATGAAGCCAGATTGCTGATTTCTTTTACATTTGTGTAGAATTGATGTCTTGTATGTCTTTCCATGCTGAATTAACTTTTCAACCAACGCATTAAAAAACTAAACCCATTGCCTTCGAGTCAATTCTGATTCATGGTAACCCCATGTATGACAGAGTAGAACTGCTCCATAGGGTCTTTTTGGCAGTAATCTTTATGGAAGGAGTCCCTGGGTGGTGCAAACGGTTAGGCACTCGACTACTAGCTGAACCCACCCGGAGGTGCCTTGGAAGGCAGGCCTGGTGATCTGCTTCTGAAAGATCACAGTCTTGAAAACCCTATGGAGCAGTACTACTCTGCACACATGGGGTCACCATGAGTCAGAATCAGCTTGATGGCAATTAACAACAACAAATCTTTATGGAAGCAGTTAGCCAGGCCTTTGTTCCGCGGTGCTGCTAGGTGGGTCTGAACTGTCAAGTTTCGGGTGAGTATTTGAGTGCAAACCATTTGTGCCACCCAGGGACTTACTAAGCCATTGAGTTGTTGTTGTTGTTAGGTGTTGTTAAGTCGGCTCTGACTCATAGCGGCCCTGTGTACAGTAGAACAAAACACTTCCCAGTCCTGCACCATCCGCAGTCTTGCTATGTTTGAGCCCATTGTTGCAGCCACTGTGTCAATCCATATCATTGACGGTCTTTCTCTTTTTCACTGATCCTCTACTTTACCAAGCATGATGTCCTTCTCCAGGGACTGGTCCCTTCTGATAATATGTTCAAAGTGCGCGAGATGAAGTCTCACCATTCTCGTTTCTAAGGAGCATTCTGGCTATACTTCTTCCAAGACAGATTTGTTCTTCCAGCAGTCCATGGTATATTCAATATTATTCACTAACACCATAATTCGAATGCATCAGTTCTTCTTTGGTCTTCCATAATCATTGTCTAGCTCTCGCATGCAAATGAGGTGATTGAAAAATACCATGACTTAGGTCAGGCACACCTTGGTCCTCAAAGTGATGTCTTAGCTTTTTAACACTTTAAAGAGGTCTTTTGTAGCAGATTTGTCCAATGCAATGCGTCTTTTGATTCTTGACTGCTGCTTCCGTGCGCATTGATTATGGATCCAAGTAAAATGAAATCCTTGACAACTTCAATATTTTCTCCATTTATCATAATGTTGCTTATTGGTCCAGTTATGAGGATTTTTGTTTTCTTTATGCTGAGGTGTAATCCATACTGAAGGCTGTGGTCTTTGATCGTCATCAGTAAGTGCTTCAAGTCCTCCTCACTTTCAGCAAGCAAGGTTGTGTCCTCTCTATATCACAGGTTGTTAATGAGTCGCCCTCCAATAGTCCAGTTTCTCTGATTATGCACCCCCAATCAAAGATTTTTGTCCTTTCTATAATTTCCCCATGTATCAGCAGTGGTAGGAACCCCAGTGAAGATTTGGGAAAGAGCCATAGATGAGTTCTTTGGACTGGCCCTGCTCCTACAGGGTAACTGCACTTAACCTCTACTAATACTTTTTGTATTACGCTTATCTAACCTTCAGAGATTCAACTGGGACTGAAATTATACTTACCAAATTTCAGCATACTGATATTAGACCTTAAAAGAAGAAGTAAATTGGAAAGAACAGGAATATATATAATTTTTTTTATGGAGTAAACAATAAACCTTAGGAATGTTTCATTCATTCAACAAAATTGTGCTGAGCTCCTACTCTTAGTCAAAAGTCTAGGAATATGAAAAGGAACAAGTCCTATCCCTGAACTTGTTCAAAGTCCAGTTAAGGAAAGAGAAAACAGCAAATAATTACAATATGCTGTGATGACTACTACGGCCTGAAGAGGTACGTATTGGGAACTAAAAAACGATTGAATTAATGATTAATGGGTTTATAATAAATAACTAAAATACATTAGAAATATTAAAGGAAAATTCTTTTTTTAAATCTTTTATTTTTGATGAAAATATATGTAACAAAACATACACCCATTCAACATTTTCTATATTACAGTTCAATGACATTGGTTACATTCTTCGCATTGTGTCACTATTCTATTTCTACCCATATTGCTTCACCACCATTAAATTAGACTCTTTGTCTCCTAAACTTCTCCTCTGTGTTTTAGAGTTACTGTTGTCAATTTGATCTTATATAGATATTTCTTACATGGAATGATCTTATATAGATAATTCTTTAAAAGAACACAACGCTCAAGGCAAACGTTATTTACTAACTGAGCTAAACAGTTATTTAAAAATGACTTCATGAGCTTTGGCTCAAGGCTTAAGGATTAAATCATGACACTAGATTCAGGGGTTGCCCCAGTCTCAATATGTCCAGTAAGTCTGGATTCTATAAGAATTTGAAATTCTGTTCCAAATTTTTAGAGGGCAATTCTTAATCCATTAAGATCATTGGGGAGGACACCCTTGTAGTTTTATAACACGTCTTTGTTCCTGTATTGGAGGTCGAGCAAGGGTTGGGCTGGGTCTAGGGTCTACATTTCTGCTAGGAATCTGTGTCCCCCACTTTCATCCAAGCAATTATGACCCTTGGAAGAAGTTTATCAGCTTAATTCCTCCTTGCTCCGTTTTAATGGGAAAATGTCTGCAAAAAATGACGGTAATTAAGCCAGTAACGGGTAACCACACTGGAGGACAGACCTTTTTTTTTTTTTTTTTTTTAAATTCAGGTGAAGATTTACAGAACAAATAGTTTCTCATGAAACAGTGGTACACATATTGTTTTATGACATTGGTTAACAACCCCATGACATGTCAACCGTCTCCCTTCTCGACCTTTTATTTTGGTGAAAATATACATAGCCAAAGATACACCATTTCAAAAATTTCTACATGCACAGTTCAGTGACATCAGCTACGCTCTTCCAGTTGTGCTGCTATTCTTACTTTA
Source organism: Dugong dugon (assembly GCA_030035585.1). Lineage (NCBI taxonomy): Eukaryota > Metazoa > Chordata > Mammalia > Sirenia > Dugongidae > Dugong > Dugong dugon. Next base: position 84,822,937 of record CM057460.1, on the reverse strand, counting down.
GATGAAGGTTTACAGAACAAAATAGTTTCTCATTAAAGAGTACACATGTTGCCCTATGACAGTGGTTAACAAGCTCACAACACATCAACACTATCCTTACTCAAACTTGGGTTCCCTGTCACCAGCTTTCCTGTGCCCTTCTGCCTTCTAGCCCTTGTCCCTGGACTGCTGTGCCTCATTAGTCCCATTTGGTTTTATGGGGATGTCCACTCCCCCGCTGAATGGTAAACCTCTGAAGTGACTTCACCACTGAGCTAAAAGGGTGTCTGGGGGCCATACTCTTGGGGTTTCTGCAGTCTCCTTTAGGCCAGTAAATCTGGTCTTTTTTTTTTGTGAGTTAGAATTCTGTTCTACATCCTTCTCCAGGTCTGTCCAGAACCCTCTGTTGTGATCCCGGTCAGAGCAGTCAGTGGTGGTAGCTGGGCACCATCTAGCTGTATTGGACTCAGTCTGGTGGAGGCCTTGGTAGCTGTGGTCCATTAGTCCTTCGGACTAATCATTTCCTTGTATCCTGTTCTCTTCATTCTCCCTTGCTCCAGAAGGGATGAGACCAGTGGAGAATCTTAGATGGCTGCTCACAGGCCTTTAAGACCCCAGACGCTACTCACTAAGGTAGAATGTAGAGCATTGTCTTTATAAACTGTGTTATGCCAATGGAGCTAGACGTTCCCCAAGACCATGGTCCCCACAGCCCTCCGCCCAGCAATTCAGTCCCTCAGGGAGTTTGGATGTGTCTATGGAGCTTCCATGACCTTTCCTTGTACAAGTTGTGCTGGTTTCTGCAGTATTGTGTACTGTCTCACCCTTCACCCAAGATACCACTTATCTATTGCCTATTTAGTATTCCCCCCCCCACCCCTCCCATCCCTGGTAACCAATAAAGTGTGTTACTTTTTGTGTGTGAACTTTTTCATGGGTTTTTACAATAGAGGTCTCATACAGTATTTGTCCTTTTGTGATTGACTTATTTCACTCAGCATAATGTCCTCCAGTTTCATCCATGTTATGAGTTGCTTCACAGATTCATCATTGTTCTTTCTCGTTGCATAGTACTCCACTGTGTGTATGTACCATAGTTTGCTTATCCATTCATCTGTTGATGGGCATCTAGGTTGTTTCCATCTTTTTGCTATTGTGAACAATGCTGCCATGAACATAGGTGTGCATATGTCTATTCGAGTGATGACTCTTATTTCTCTAGGATATATTCCTAGGAGTGGGAATGCTGGATCATATGGTATGTCTATTTATAGCTTTCTAAGGAAGCGCCATATCATTTTCCAAAATGGTTGTATCATTTTGGATTCCCACCAGCAGTGCATAAGAGTTCCGATCTCCCTGCAGCCCCTCCAATATTTGTTATTTCCGGTGTTTTTGATTCGTGCCAGTAATGCCAGGGTGGGATGGTATCTCATTGTGGGTTTAATTTGCATTTCTCTAATGGCTAGTGATCGCCAGCATTTCCTCATGTGTCTATTGGCCGCTTGAATGTCTTCTTTGGTGAAGTGTCTGTTCATTTCCTTTGCCCATTTTTTAATAGGATTATTTGTCTTTTTGTTGTAGAGGTGTTGGATTTTCTTGTAGATTATGGAGATTAGAGCTTTGTCTGACTTGTACTATCCAAAAATTTTTTCCCAGTCTGTAGGTTCTCTTTTGACTCTTTTGGTGAAGTCTTTTGAAGAGCGTAGGTGTTTGATTTTTAGAAGATCCCAGTTATCTAGCTTATCTGTTGGGTTTTATGTGTTCATGGTTATGGTTTGTATCCTGTTAATGCTGTGTATTAGGGCCTGTAGTGTTGGTCCTATTTTTTCTTCTATGATCTTTATAGTTTTTGGCTTTATATTTAGGTCTTTGATCAACTTTGAATTAGTTTTTGTGTATGGTGTGAGGTATGGGTCCTGTTTCATTTTTTTGCAGATGGATATCCAGTTTTGCCAGCACTATTTGTTAAAAAGACTGTCATTTCCCCATTTGATGGACTTTAGGCTCTTGTCAAAGATAAGGTGACCATAGGTGGATGGATTTACGTCTGGGTTCTCAATTCTGTTCCATTGCTTAACGTATCTGTTATTGTACCAGTACCAGGCTGTTTTGACAACCGTAGCTGTATAGTAGGTTCTGAGGTCAGGTTCTGAGTCCTCCAACTTTATTCTTCTTCTTCATAGTGCTTTGCTTATTTGGGGCTTCTTCCCTTTCCATATAAAGTTAATGATTAGTTTTTCCATCTCTTTGAAGAATGTTGTTGGTATTTGGATTGGGATTGCATTGTATTTGTAAATTGCTTTGGTAGAATTGTCATTTTCACAATGTTGAGTCTACCTATCCATGAGCATGGTATGTTTTTCCATTTATGTAGATCCCTTTGGGTTTCTTGCAGTAGTGTTTTGTAGTTTTCTTTGTATAGGTCTTTTACATCCCTGGTTAGATTTATTCCTAAGTATTCTTTTTTTTTTATGGGCTATTATAAATGGTATTGTTTTCCTGATTTCCTTTTCATCATTCTCCTTATTGGTGTATAGGAATCCAACTGATTTTTGTATGTTTATCTTGTATCCTGCTACTCTGCTGAATCTTTCTATTAGTTCCAGTGGATTTCTCGTGGAGTCTTTAGGGTTTTCTATGTATAGTATCATATCATCTGCAAACAGAGACAGTTTAACTTATTCATTACCAGTTTGGATGCCCTTTATTTATTTTTCTTGCCTTATTGCTCTAGCTAGAACTTCCAGCACAATGTTAAATAAGAGTGGTGATAAAGGGCATCCTTATCTTGTTCCTGTTTTCAAGGGGAATGTTTTCAGCCTCTCTCCATTAAGAATGATGTTGGCCGTTGGTTTTGCATAGATGCTCTTTATTATGTTGAGAAATTTCCCTTCTATGCCTATTTTATTGAGAGTTTTTATCAGGAATGGGTGTTGGACTTTGTCGAACGCCTTTTCTGCATCAATTGAAATGATCATGTCATTCTTTTCTTTCCTTTTATTTATCTGGTGGATTACGTTGATTGATTTTCTAATGTTGAACCATCCTTGCACACCTGGTATAAATTCTACTTGGTCGTGGTGTATTATTTTTTTGATATGATACTGAATTCTATTGGCTAGAATTTTGTTGAGAATTTTTGCATCTATATTCATGAGAGATATTGATCTGTAATTTTCTTTTTTGTGGTGTCTTTTCCTGGTTTTAGTATCAGTGTTATGCTGGCTTCATAGAATGAATTCGGAAGTGTTTCTTCCTTTTCTATGCTCTGAAATAGCTTGAGTAGTACTGGTACAAGCTCTTCTGTGAATGTTTTGTAGAATTCTCCAGTGAAGCCATCTGGGCCAGGGCTTTTTTTTGTTGGGAGTTTTTTTAATTACCTTTTCAATCTATTCTCTTGTTATGGGTCTGTTCAGATTTTCAACATCACTTTGTTGTAGTTTGGGTAGGTAGTGTGTTTCTAGAAATTTATCCATTTCCTCTAGGTTTTCAAATTCGTTGGAGGATAGTTTTTCATAATATTCTGTTATGATCCTTTTTATTTCAGTTTGGTCTGTTGTAATGTCCCCCATTTCATTTCTTATTTAGGTTATCTGTGTCCTCTCCTGTTTTTCTTTTGTCAGTCTGGCCAGTGGTTTGTCGATTTTGTCGATTCTTTCAAAGAACCAACTTTCGGTTTTGTTGATTCTTTCTATTGTTTTCTGTTCTCTATTTCATTTATTTCTGTTCTGATCTTTATTATTTCCTTTCTTCCAGTGGCTGTGGGCTTCTTTCGCTGTTCTCTTTCTATTTGTTTGAGTTTTGTAGTTAACGTTTTGATTTTGTCCCCTTCTTTTTTGATATGTGCATCTATTGCTATAAATTGTCCTCTGAGGACTGCCTTTGCTGTGTCCCAGAGGTTTTGGTATGATGTGTTTTCATTCTCATTTGAGTCTAGGAATTTTTTGATTCCATCTCTGATTTCTTCTATTATCCAGTGATGTGTAAGCAGGGTATAATTCAGCTTCCATGTAATTGATTTTTCTTCTTGCTCTTTCTGTTGTTAATTTCTACCTTGATGGCATTGTGATCAGAGAAGATACTTTGAATTATCTCAACATTTTGGTTCTTGTTGAGGATTGCTCTGTGGCCTAAAATGTGTTCCATTCTGGAGAACATTCCATGTGCATTGGAAAAGAATGTGTACTTTGCAGCTGTAGGATGGAGTGTTCTATATATGTCTATGAGGTCAATTTGGCTGATTGTGCCCTTTAGGTCTTCTGTATCTTTGCTGAGTTTCTTTTTAGTTGTTCAGGGCAGACCATTTTTTGGGACCAAGGCCATCAAGCCCACGGGATGGAAAACTAGATTGGGAAGCAGCAGATCAGGCTCTGTCTCAGCTCTCCCCCTAGTTTATGAGAAGTCACTTAAGTCTCTGATGCACACTTTTCTTGTCTATAAAAGTGTAACTCACTTGAAAATATTTGCTTAAAACTCCTAGTCAGGGCCATTTGTTAAGAAAATTTTGTAGAAGCCAACATTTTGATTAGGTCAGGATATTTAGCTTTGATTAGTTTTTTGGCTTGAACCCCCTCATATCGAGAAAATAATACACCATGACCAAGTGCAATTCATACCAGGTATGCAAGGATGGTTCAACACTAGAAAATAAATCAACACAATCCACCACATAAATAAAGGTGAAGAATCACAAGTTCATCTCAATCACTGAGAAAAGGCATTTGACAAATCCAACACTCTTTCCTGATAAAAACTCTCAATAAAACAGGTATAGAAGGGAAATTCCTCAACATAAGAAAGGACATCTATACAAAACCAACAGTCAACATCAGTCTTAATGGAAAGAGGCTGAAAACATTCTCCCTGAGAAAAGGAACAAGACAAGGATCCCCTTTGTCACCACTCCTATTTAACATTGTGCTGGAGTTCTAGCTAGAGCAATAAGGCAAGAAAAAGAAATAAAGGGCATCCAAATTGGTAATGAAGAAGTTAAACTGTCCCTATTTGTGGATGATATGATAGTATACATAGAAAACCCAAAAGACTCCATGAGAAAACTACTGGAACTAATAGATTCAGCAGAGTAGCAGGATATAAGATACACATACAAAAATCAGTTGGATTCCTATACACCAATAAAGAGAACGACAAAAAGGAAATGAGGAAAACAATACCATTTATAATAGCCCATAAAAAAATAAAATACTTAGGAATGAATCTACCCAGAGATGGAAAAGATCTATATAAAGAAAACTACAAAACACTACTGCAAGAGACCAAAAGAGACCTACATAAACGGAAAAACATACCATGCTCATGGATAGATAGACTCAACATTGTGAAAATGTCAGTTCTACCCAAAGCAATCTACAACTACAATGCAATCCCAATCCAAATACCAACAGCATTCTTTAAAGAGATGGAAGAACTAATCATTAACTTTATATGGAAAGGTAAGAGGGCCCAGATAAGTAAAGCACTACTGAAGAAGAAGAATAAAGTAGGAGGACTCACACTACCTGGCCTCAGAACCTACTATGCAACTACAGTAGTCAAAACAGTCTGGTACTGGTACAATGACAGATACTTTGACCAACGGAATAGAAGTGTGAACCCAGATGTAAATCCATCTACCTACGGTCACCTTATGTTTGACAAGGGCCCAAAGTCCATCAAATGGGGAAAAGATAGTCTTTTTAACAGATGGTGCTGGAAAAACTGGATATCCATCTGCAAAAAAATGAAACAGGACCCATACCTCACACCATACACAAAAACTAATTCAAAGTTGATCAAAGACCTAAATATAAAGCCAAAAACTATAAAGATCATAGAAGAAAAAATAGGATCAACGCTAGAGGCCCTAATACACGACATTAACAGGATACAAACCATAACTAACAACACGCACACTCCAGAAGATAAGCTAGGTAACTGGAATCTTCTAAAAATTAAACACTTATGCTCATGAAAAGACTTCACCAAAAGAGTAAAAAGAACCTATAGATTGGGAAAAAATTTCTTGCTATAACAAATCCAACAAAGGTCTTACCTCTAAAGTCCACAGGAAAATCTAATACCTCTACAACAAATAGACAAATAATCCAATTAAAAAATGGGGAAAGGAAATGAACAGACACTTGACCAAAGAAGACATTCAAGCGGCTAACAGACACATGAGGAAATGCTCGCAATCACTAGCCATTAGAGAAATGCAAATTAAAACCACAATGAGATACCATTTCACCTCTCACCCTGGCATTACTGGTGAGGATCAAAAAAACAGAAAATATCAAATGTTGGAGAGGCTGTTGGGAGATTGGAACTCTTATGCACTGCTAGTGGGAATGCAAAATGGTACAACCATTTTTGAAAACCATATGGTACTTCCTTAAAAAGCTGGAAATAGAAATACCATATGATCAAGCAATTCTACTCCTAGGAATATATCCTAGAGGAAGAAGAGCCATCACACGAATAGACATATGCACACACACGTTCATTGCAGCATTATTCACAATAGCAAAAAGATGGAAACAACCTAGATGCCCATCAACAGATGAATGGATAAACAAACTATGGTACATACACACAGTGAAATACTACACAACCATAAAGAACAGTGATGAATCTGCGAAGTATCTCACAACACAGATGAATCTGGAGGACATTATGCTGAGTGAAATAAGTCAATCACAAAAGGGAAAATATTGTATGAGACTACAGCTGCAAAAACTCATGAAAAGATTTACACACAAAAAGAAACAATCCTTGATGGTTACGAGGGAGGGGAGTGATGGGGAGGGGAAAAAAAAACTCAATAGACAATAGATAAATGGTAACTTTGGTGAAGGGTAAGACTGTACAAAATATTGGAGAAGCCAGCATGACTTGTACAAGGACAGGTCATGGAAGCTGCATAGACACATCCAAACTCCCTGAGGGACCAAAGTACTGGGCTGAGGGCTGTGGGGACCATGGTCTCTGGGAACGTGTAGCTCAACTGGCATAATATAGTTTATAAAGAAAATGTTCTACATTCTACTTTGGTGAGTAGTGTCTAGGGTCTTAAAAGCTTGTGAGTGGCCATCTAAGATGCTCCACTGGTGTCACCCATCTGGAGCAAGGGAGAATGAAGAAACCCAAAGACACAGGGAAAAATTAGTGCAAAGGACTAATGGAACACAACTACCACAGCCTCCACCAGACTGAGTCCAGCACAACTATATGGTGCCTGGCTACCATCACCTACTGCTCTGACAGGGATCACAATAGAGGGTCCCAGAAAGAGCTGGAGAAAAATGTAGAACAAAATTCTAAGTGGAAAAAAAAAAAAAAAGACCAGACTTTTGGTTTGACAGAGACTGGAGAAACCTCGATAGTATGGCCCCCGGACACCCTTTTAGCTTGGTAATGAAGTCACTCCTGAGGTTCACAGTTCAGCCAAAGATTAGACAGGCGCATAGAACAAATGAGACTAAATGGGCACACCAGTCCAGAGGCAAGGATGAGAAGGCAGGAGGGGACAGGAAAACTGGTAATGGGAAACCTAAGGTCGAAAAGGGAAGAGTGTTGACAGGTTGTGGGGTTGGCAACCAAAGTTACAAAACAATATGTGTATTCATTGTTTAATGAGAAGCTACGTAAACCTTCATCTAAAGTATAATAATAATAATAAACTCATTTCCAGGCAATAGATTCAGTAGTCCTCCCTTGTTTTTTAAATCTTTGACTCCCTAGGTTTCTGAATAAATCAGCTTCCTGCTTGAAAAAGAAATCAAATGCTGTATTGTATTGGGCAAATCTGCTGCAAAGACCTTTTTAAAGTGTTGAAAAGCGAAGATGTCACCTTGAGGACTAAGGTGCACCTGACCCAAGCCATGATATTTTCAATCTCTCATATGCATATGAAAGCTAGACAATGAGTAAGAAAGACCGAAGTAGAACTGATGCCTTTGAATTATAGTGTTGGTGAAGAATATTGAATATCCCATGGACCACCAGAAGAACAAACAAATCTATCTTAGAAGAACAGCCAAGTGCTTCTTAGAAGTGAGGATGGCTAGACCTCATCTCATGTATTTTGGACATGTTATCAGGAGAGACCAGTCCCTAGCAAAGGACATCATGCTTGGTAAAGTAGAAGATTAGTGAAAAAGAGGAAGACCCTCAATGAAATGGATTGACACAGTGGCTGCAACAATGGGCTCACATATGGGGCAGGACCAGGCTGTGTGTGCTGTTCTGCTGTACATAGGGTGGCTGTGAGTCGCAGCCTCAACAGCACCTAACAACAACAACAAGGTTAAAAATTTCTATAGAAATATGGACAGCATAAAACTATTTGTATTAGAAGAAAAATAAACAAATTAAATGTCCCCAAATAGGGCAAGTCTTAAGTAAATGATGGCAAATTCACAGATTACGGGTTAAATTGTGTTCCTAAAATGTATGTTGAAGTCCTAACCGTCAACACCTGTGAATGTGAGCGTGTTTGGAAATAGCGTCTTTGAAGATGTTATCAGTTAACATGAGGTCATACTGGATGGAGTAGGGTCATATGGGTCATCTGTTTATAAAAGAGGAGAAGAGACAGAAAGACACAGACAAAAGACTGCCATGTGACGACAGAGGCAGACATTGTAGGAGGCCGACTGTTAGCCAAGGAATGCCAAGAATTGCTGGGAGCCATAAGAAGCTAGGAAGAGGCAAGGCAGGATTCTCTACTAGAGCCTTCAGAGAGAGCATGGCCCTGCTGACAACTTGATTTCGGACTTCTGGCCTCCAAAACTGTGGACAATTAATTTCTGCTGTTTTAAGCCACCCAGTTTGTGGTACTTTGCTATGGTGGCCCTAGGAAGCTAATAAACACAGAACAGACAATTAAGCAACTATTACAAATCATGCTTTCAAAGAATCGTTGGCATGGATAAATGCTCTTTCTACAATGTTAAGTTTTTGAGGTCCCGTTCCCGTTGCTGCTGGCTCAATTCTGACTCATAGTGACCCTGTGAGACAGAGCAGCCCTGCCTCATAGGGTTTCCAAGGCTGTAAATTTTTACAGAAGCAGACTGCCATATCTTTCTCCAATAGCGGGGCTGGTAGGTTTGAACCGTGGATCTTTCAGTTATCAGCCGAGCACTTAACCCACTGCGTCATCAGGGCTCCTTGTTTTTGGGGTGGAGAAGCCTAATATAGAACTGTGTAATGATCCCAACTATGCACATAAAAGCTTGGAAGGATATTTTCCAAAATAGTAAAACTGGGCCTGAGTTCTAGGATTGCAGGATTATTGGTTTTTTTTATACTTTTCGACATTTTCTAAATTTTCTAAAAGGGGCTGGTATTATTTTGATAATGGGGTGGGGGGAAGATGTCATTAAGAAGTGATTACACCTGATTAGCTACAGCGTGCGTTCTCTGCTGCCAGATGATCCTCTGCCTTTGGCAAGAGACCAATTTCATGATTCTGGAAGCTCTGCCAGGAATAGTGCACTTAACCAGAACAAATCTGCCCTGTGCCTAGCCAGCCTCAGCTGGAGGGAGAGAAGGTACAGAGAAGCCCATTTGGGGAGAGGGGCAGATTTGTTTCTCAGATGCATTCCAAATTGAGCTGTGTGCCCCACCTACTCCCAAGGCCTTGACCCAAAGATTAATTGCTGTTGCCAGCCCGAAGCTGGCTAAATGTCAGGTCGACTGTGGGGCTTGACGTGGCTGGGCAGAAGCTCGGGATGGACCAGCGTCTCCTCCCCCTGGAAGCAGGGCTGAGCAGTGCAGAGCATCACATTTGCCTCCAAAAAGCCATCAAGCTGCTTCCCCAGGAGCCCAGGTTTCTGGCAGAGGGAGTCCTCACCTGGCCTCAATGCTTTGGAGACTAAAATTCCCTCCAGCTGTACCGTCGGGTGCTTTTCTGCTCCGACCAGCAGCAGTAGCAGCATCCCCAGGGAGCTAGTTAGAAGTGCAGAATCTCAGAGCTTCCTCCTAGCTTTACTGAATCAGAACCTGCCTTCTAGCAAGTCCTCAGGTGACTCAAAAGCACTTTGGGTTATATGAAATATCTAGCATAGGCAAGTTTATAGAGACCAGTTTATTAGTGGCTACCTGGGGTGGATGAGAGGGAGGGGGAAAAGGAAGACATAATGCTTGGCGGACACTGAACTTCTGTTAAGGGTGATGGAGATATTCAGGAACCATTAATGGTGATGGTTGAACAACATGATGAATGTAATTAATGTCACTGAAATGTACACGTGAAGATTACAGAAATGACAAATGTTCTATTACCTATGTATTTACCACAATTTAAAAAAAAAAAAAAGAACATTGAGTTTGCATAGCACCGCCTGACTCACCTCTCAGGGGGTTGAAGCTCAGACCGGGCTGAGAGACAGCAGGGATGGGGAGGAGACCACTGAGGAACTGAGAGATTTAGCGGGAGCCTTGCAGGAAGCCTCACTGTAAGTCAGGTGGGATAGACACGGAAGTGGCTCCTGAAAGGAGGCAGAAGCAGCTGGAAAGAGCACTGATTAGTGTCTTATTTGTGCTATTTAGAGTAAAAGAAGCCAGACAATAGCCTATTCCAGAACAACGTTCTCTAGGAATGAGGGGGCTTAGTGGATAATCTCTCCCTGTCCCTCAAAGGGTCCCTGGAGCTTGGTAGGAAGCAGAAGGTATTATTTTCATTTTCCAGATGGTTTTATGGGGGTTGGGGAGAGGGAAGCTGGGATGTTGCCAACTTACTGAGAAAGCTCAGCATCCTCTCCTCAGCCTAAGGGTGCCAGCTGGCTCGCAGGCCAGATACGAAGGCTGTGCCCAGGCACCATCACTCCAGATCCCCGGGGAGTTGCCAAGGCTCTGCACTGGGGCTTCTTAGAAGTACAGGGAGACCTGGGCCACTTTTGTTTTGGGGCCGGGAGGGGTTGTGGAGGCTTCCGGATGTATTGAAAATTCTGAAATGCCAAAACAGGTTAAAATGTTAGGATCTATTTTTAAATAGTTACACTTTTAAAAATTAATGTTTTAAAAACACATACAAAGTGAGGCATTAACTAAGGGTAATAGTTACATAACTTGACTATTGTAACTGATATCACTAAGCCGTACACTAGTAAAAAAAATACGTAAATGAGGGTGAAAATTGGTCTCGGGGGACGTCTAGCTCAGTTGGCATAACATAGTTTATAAAGAAATTGTTCTACATCCTACTTTGGCAAGTAGCATCTGGGGTCTTAAAAGCTTCTGAGCGGCCACCACTGGTCCAACTCCGTCTGGAGCAAGAGAGAATGAAGAAAACACAAGGAAAAGATTAGTCCAAAGGACAAATGGACCACAACTACTATGACCTCCACCAGGCTGAGTCCAGCACAATTAGATGGTGCCTAGCTACCACCACTGACTGTTCTGGCAGGGATCGCAATAGAGGGTCCCAGACAGAGCTGTAGAAAAACGTAGAACAAAATTCTAACTCACCAAAAAAAGAGAAAACACACCAGACTTATAGGTCTGAACAAGAGTATGGCCCCCAGATACTGTTTTAACTCAGTACTGATGTCACTCCTGAGGTTTAGCCAAAGATTAGATAGGCCCATAAAACAAAACAAGACTAAATGGGCACACCAGCCCAGGGACAAGGACAAGAAGACAGGAGGGGACAGGAAAGCTGGTAATGGGGAACCCAAGGTTGAGAAGGGGAAAGTGCTGACATGTCATGGGGTTGGCAATCAATATCATGTAACAATATTTGTATTAATTTTTTTAATGAGAAACTAATTTGCTCTGTAAACCTTCATCTAAAGTACAATTTAAAAAGGGGAAAATGACAAATAGATTTTTATACTTAATTTTACAACAAAAACAGCAGCCAAAACAAAAAGAGGCTGCAACTGTTCCAACTTTGTTACTGTGTGCCATTGAATCGGTTCCGACTCATAGGGACTCTATAGGACAGAGTAGAACTGCCCTATAGGGTTTCCTAGACTGTAATCTTTACGAGAGCAGATCACCAGGCCTTTTCTCCCGCAGAGCTGCTACATTTAAATACCTCATGGGATTAGTTTTCTTGGTTCAAAGGTTTAGGATCATGGTATCATGGGCTTGTCCAGTCAACTGGCCTAATATTTTTTAAAGAGTTTCTGCTCTATCACCTAATTCAGTGAGTAGTGCCTGGGGCCTTAAAAGCTTGCTAGCCGCCATTAAATATATACCAATTGGTCTCTATTTGCCTGGAGCAACAGAGGAAGGAGATCCAGGAATTGGATAAGGAAATGGTCTGCAAGTCTAATTGCCTGCATGAACTGCTACCTCCCTTGCCATAAGTCTAGAAGAAATGGATGGTGCCTGGCTGCCCTCAAGGAACGTTTTGATCAGGGACCCAATAGATGGATCTTGATCAAAGGAGGAAAGTTGTGGAATGGAACTTCAAATTCTTATTGGAAACCAGACTTACTGTATACATTGAGACTGGAGGAACCCCTGAATCTATTGCCTGTAAACAATTATTAAACCTTGAACCGAAACTATCCCATGAAATCATCTTTAAACTAAACAGCAGTTTAGCTCAATAAGTAAAGAACGTTTGCTTGCCTTGAGCATTGTGCCCTTTTAAGGAATTACCTATAGAGATCAAAATGACAACAGTAACTCTAAAAGCACAGACGAGGATTTCAAGGGGCAGAAAGTCTAAGTTAACAGTGGTGAAACAATATGGGCAGAGATAGGGAGAACGATGATACAAGACGAAGTATGTAACCATTTTCAATGAACTCTGTGTAAAAATTGTTGAATGGTTGTGTGTTTTGTTGTGTCTATTTCCACCCAAAAAAAACTATATTAATATCCTGTTTCTCATTAAACTTTCAGTCACTAGTATAGACACTCTCCCCTCCCTGCCCCACACGCATACAAAGTGAAGACACCAAACCAAACCAAACTAGTTGCCATTGAGTTGACTCTGACCCATGGTGACCTCATGTGTGTCAGAGTAGAACTGTGCTCCATAGGGTTTTCAATGGCTGATTTTTCAGAAGTAGATTGCCAGGCCTTTGTTTTGAGGTGCCTCTGAGTGGACTTGAACCTCCAACTTTTTGGTTACCAGCTGAGCACATTAACCATTTGCTGGGACTCCCAAAGTGAATATAGACTTAACATAATTTGAAAATAACATCAAAATCTAAAAGGAAGCCCTTTCAGGAATGTAGGACCCAGGCCCAGTGGCCCTCCTGCCCACCCCCATGCCTGTGTCCTGGACTCTCAAGCCATCCATGTGGGCAGCAGGAGGTGTCCGACTTGTTCTGTGGGGTGGGGGAAGGACAGGGAGAATTGTCCCCTCCCCCTTGCTGTACTCTGTTTTCTTCTTGCCCTTGGAACCAGTCTCCCCTTCAGCCCTCATGTGGATCCTAACAGTTTGCTTTTTGTTGGCAAAGGTGGAGGCTTTGTTCAGCCAATGCCCCTGCTGAACACAGTCTCCCCAGGGGCCAGGACCCAACTGTCCCCATGCTCTGGGCATGCATGAAGATGGTTGGCCAGACATGGTGTCTTCAGGCCCCGAAGATGTTCCTACAGCTCCAAACCCTAGAAGCCCTTCCCCAGACCCCTCCGTGAGGAATTATTCAACAATCACAAAGAGCGGAACCACCCAGTGCCCACCTGTGCCTGGGAACCTGCCCTCTCAGACAAGGACGTTCTCCCTTTTCAAGTCCTCCTTCCTCTCTGAAGTAACACTTGGTAACTCCTGGTCCCCCTCCCCACTTCTCTCCCCTCTTGTTCACCCAGAACACTTTCTTATTACACACAGACTTACCTTGTCCAAGGCCTTGTCCGTTCTTCAATGGCATCTTGTCTAATTATGTGAAATTCCTGGCTCTCGTTAACGATTATCTTCTCTAATTATGTGAAAGCCTTGGCTCTTGTTAATGATTGTAAACTTCTGAGAGCAAAGGCCAGAGTAAGTTCGCTTTTTAAACTCCACAGTCCCCTGCATGGTGCTGGCCAGATGCTCAATAAAACCACGCTGATTTGAAGAGCTTTCCTCCCTTTTCTGTTCCCATTCTGTGTTTAGATTTTCTGGCATGTTTAGGGTTGGGGCTGAGTCTAAGCCATGTGGTTCTTCCAGATAGGTCTGAGATGCTCACTGCTCTTGCGGGCTCTTGTGACTTAGTCTGTCTTTGAACTCCCATCCTGACCTAGTGAAAAGCCATCTCAGCAGTGAGTGTGGCACAATGTGCAAACACAGAAATCCCCAAGAAGCCCTGGTGCTGCAGAGGAGGCGTCATGGGGAAGCTCTTATGTGGTACTGAGTAGGATGGGTGGGTGGAAGGGAGTGGGGGAAAGGGATGGTCTGGTTGGGGTGAGGGGCCTCCTGGAAATCTCCTCCTCTAGGTCCTAAGCTTGAGATATCACAGAAGCCTGGCTCCCCTGGGGGTCTGTGGACAACCTTGGCTTCCCTACAGCTTTTTGGAGCTTTTAAAGAGGTCTCATGTTCCATGGAATTAGAATTACTATTTCCCAAATGCTGAGAGCTTCTTGGTCCAAGTCAACATTTTAAAGGAAAAGAGCAAGAGAGGCAGAAAAAGTAGACAAGGATGCTCCAAGGCAGGTGTCCACCCCTGCCCACACCTGTGCCCGTGGAAGCTTCCACCAGCCCAGACAAGGAATTTCAGCACATTCCTTGTAGGACGTGCACAGTAAGTCTTACCTATAGTTGCTCTAATGCACTTATGTTTGTGAAACACTGAAACTTGACTGTTGCTGCTAGGTTGTCAGCTGCCTGGGGGCTCTCAAAACCACCCAAGAAGCTGCTTTGTCTGGTTCCCAGATAGGAAGGAGCAGGGGTTCCTGTTCCATAGCTTTGAGCAAATCTGTGAGCAGCCCCTGATGGAGATGTGAAGAGAGAAGGACAGGTGAGTGCTTTTGGCTGCTCTCACATGCTGGTAGACTTGGGGGAGAGCTGAAGGCTCTCCCTCAACTGCCTGTAGGTGACAAGGCATGCTGGAAGTTCTCTGAGCCGAGGTGCTGGGCTGCATGCAGAAAGCTCCTGGTACACAGAGGCCTCCTGTCTTCACCATCTAGTGCTGCTCTAACAGAAATACCACAAGTGGATGGCTTTAACAAAGAGAAATTTATTCTCTCACAATCGAGGAGGCTAGAAGTTCTAATTCAGGGTGCCAGCTCCAGGAGAACGCTTTCTCTGTCTGTCTCCTGGTCTAGGAGCTTCTCTGTGCGGGAACCCTGGGTCCAAAGGATGCATGCTGCTTTCTTGGTGGTATGTGGCCCCCTGTCTCTCTGCTCACTTCTCTCTTTTATATCTCAAAAGAGATTGACTTAAAACACAACCTAATCTTGTAGATTGAGTCCTGCCTCATTAACGTAACTGCCTCTAATCCTGGTTCATTAACATCATAGAGGCAGGATTTACAACGCATAGGAAAATCACATCAGATGACAAAACGGTGGACAATCACACAATACTGAGAATCATGGCTCAGCCAAGTTGACACATATTTTTTGGGAACACAATTCAATCCATAACACCTCCCATGGCCATTTAATGATCCACCTTTGATCCTCTTTGGAGGTCCAGATATGGTGAGGCATTAGGGTCTCCAGGAGCCCTAGGAAACCTTCTGGGAGAAGTATGAAATGTTGGGTGGTGTAAGGTTATGAGTGCAAGTTCCACAGTCAGCTTGTCTATGTCTGAATCCTGGTTTTTGTACTTATTAGCTGAATGAACATGGACATGCTTCTTAAGCTCTCTGGGCAGATAGTAAGCATATTTTTTTGCTTTGTTGTAAGCCTTTAATGAGATAATCCATGTGAAGCAACTGGTGTGTAGGATGTGCCCAATAAGTCTTAGCTATAGGGTCACTATGAGTCAGAATCAACTCGACTGCAGTGGATTATATGATGATGTAATTAACAGCCCCAGGCACAAAAGGTAGGCTTTGCATTTGATAGGATTCTAAGATCTTATTTAAGATGTTAAATGAGTATTTAAAGAAGAATGTATTAATTACTAGAAATCAGCATGGTTCCTGTGTAGTGGACATTTGTAGTTTTTGGCTGTCCATCATCTAACCTCACTTCCTAATAGCATTCTTACTTCTTCTTTTGGGACCACGCTCCTGGGTATAGTAGTGGTGAGAGGCAGTGCTCTTTCCTTATAGAACCCAAAGGTTCCCCTCCCTCCTCAGCCGTGAGTTGGACACATGACTTTGGCTTGGCCAGTTAAACTCTGTCCTGGAAATTGGCTCTATTTTCTCTTTCTGGACTCCTGTTAGATAGATACTGGGCTTTCTGGATTGATCATTTTTTCTCTCTCATTTTCTATATATCTTTATTTTTCTGGATAGTTCCTCTATTTGATCTTCTAAAGTTTCTATTGAACTTATTTCAGCTACCATAATTCTAACTCCCAACAGCTTTTTTTCTGTTTTCTGATTATCCCTTTTTACTTTTCCCTAAATACAGCATTCTGTTCTTGTTTCATGGATACGTGTCTTCTCATATTTCATTAGAATTAGCCAGCAAAAACCTTATGAATAGTCTGATATAGTGCTGGAAGATGAGCCCCTCAGGTTGGAAGGCACTCAAAAGACAACTGGGGAAGAGCTGCCTTCTCAAAGTAGAATAGTCCTTAATGATGTGGATGGAGTCAAGCTTTCGGGACTTTCATTTGCTGATGTGACATGACTCAAAATGAGAAGAAACAGCTGCAATCATCCATTAATAATCAGAACATGGAATGCATGAAGTATGAATCTAGGACAATTAGAAATCATCAAAAATGAAATGGAAAGCATAAACATCGATATCCTAGGCATTAGTGAGCTGAAATGGACTGATATTGGCCATTTTGAATCAGATAATCATATGGTCTGCTATGCTGGGAATGAAAACTTGAAGAGGAATGGTGTTGCATTCATCGTTAAAAAGAGCATTTCAAGATCTATCCTGAAGTGCAACGCCGTCAGTGATAGGATAACAACCTACAAAGAAGACCAGTTAATATGACTATTATTCAAACTTATGCATCAACCACTAAGACCAAAGATGAAGAAATCGAAGATTTTACCAACTTCCGCAGTCTGAAATTGATTGAACGTGCAACCAGGATGCATTGATAGTTACTGGTGATTAGAATGCAAAAGTTGGAAACAAAGAAGAAGGATCTGTAGTGGGAAAATATGGCCTTCGTGACAGAAACGATGTTGGAGATTGCATGATAGAATTTTGCAAGACTAACAACTTCTTCACTGCAAATACCTTTTTTTTACAACATAAAGGGTGACTATACATGTGAACCTCGATGGATAGAATACACAGGAATCAAATCGACTACATCTGTGGAAAGAGACAATGGAAAAGCTCAATATCATCAGTCAGAACAAGGTCAGGGGCCAATTGTGGAACAGACCA
Source organism: Dugong dugon (assembly GCA_030035585.1). Taxonomy (NCBI): domain Eukaryota; kingdom Metazoa; phylum Chordata; class Mammalia; order Sirenia; family Dugongidae; genus Dugong; species Dugong dugon. The sequence continues at coordinate 84,805,543 of CM057460.1, read as the reverse complement.
TCAACTGCTCATATGCAAGTTCAAGCTGAAACTGAAGAAAATTAGAACAAGTCCACGAGAGCCATAGTATGACCTTAAGTATATCTCACCTGAATTTAGAGACCATCTCAAGAATAGATTTGACACACCGAACACTAATGACCAAAGACCATACGAGTTGTGGAATGACATCAAGAACATCACACATGAAGAAAGCAAGAGGTCATTAAAAAGACAGGAAAGAAAGAAAGATCCAAATGGATGTCAGAGAAGACTCTGAAACTTGCTCATGAACGTCGAGTAGCAAAAGTGAAAGGAAGAAATGATAAAGTAAAAGAACTGAACAAAAGATTTCAAAGGTGGCTCGAAAAGACAAAGTAAAGTATTACAATGAAATGTGCAAAGACCTGGTATTAGAAAAACAAAAGGGAAGAACATACTCTGCATTTGTCAAGCTGGAAGAACTGAAGAAAAAATTCAAGCCTCGAGTTGTAATATTGAAGGATTCTACAGGGAAAATATTAAACGACACAGGAAGCATCGAAAATAGGTGGAAGAAAAACACAGAGCCGCTATACCAAAAAGAATTGGTTGATGTTCAACCATTTTGGGGGTAGCATATGATCAGGAACCAATGGTACTGAAGGAAGAGGTCTAAGCTGCACTGAAAGCATTGGCAAAAAATAAACCTCCAGGAATTGACGGAATACCAATTGAGACGTTTCAACAAACGGATGTAGCATTGGAAGTGCTCACTCGTCTATGCCAAGAAATTTGGAGGGCAGCTGCCTGGCCAATTGACTGGAAGAGATCCATATTTATGCTTGTTCTCAAGAAAGGTGATCCTACCAAATGTGGAAATTATTGAACAATATCATTAGTATCACATGCAAGTAAAATTTTGCTGAAGAGCATTCAAAAGTGGCTGTAGCAGTATATCAACCGAGAACGGCTAGAAATTCAGGCTGGATTCAGAAGAGTACGTGGAAGGAGGAATATCATTATTGAAGTCAGATGGATCCTGGCTGGAAGCAGAGAATAGCAGAAAGATGTTTACCTGTGTTTTATTGACTATGCAAAGGCATTCAACTGTGTGGATCATAACAAATTATGGATAACATTGCAAAGAATGGGAATTCCAGAACCCTTAATTGTGCTCATGAGAAACATGTACATAGATCAAGAGGCAGTCGTTCTAACAGAACAAGAGGATACTGAGTGAGAAATCACGAAAGTTGTGTGTCAGGGTTGTATCCTTTCAGCATACTTATTCAGTCTGTATGCTGAGCAAATAATCCGAGAAGCTAGACTATATGAAGAAGAATGGGGCATCAGAATTGGAGGAAGACTCATCAACAACCCGCATTATGCAGATGACACAACCTTGCTTGCTGAAAATGAAGAGGACTTGAAATACTTACTGATGAAGATCAAAGACCACAGCCTTCAGTATGGATTATGCTTCAACATAAAACAGAAATCCTCACAACTGGACAAATAAGAACATCATGATAAATGGAGAAAAGATTGAAGTTGTCAAGGATTTCATCTACTTGGATCCACAATCAACATCCCAGGAAGCAGCAGCCAAGAAAATCAAAAGATGCATTGCATTGGGCAAATCTGCTGCAAAAGGTCTCTTTAAAGGACTAGGGTGCACCTGATCCAAGCCACAGTGTTTTCAATCCTCTTATATGCATGTGAAAGCTGGACAATGACTAAGGAAGACCGAAGAATTGATGTCTTTGAGTTATGGTGTTGGCGAAGAATGTTGAATATACCATGGACTGCCAAAAGAAGGAAGAAATCTGTCTTGGAAGTAAGTACAGCCAGAATGCTCCTTAGAAGCGAAGATGGAAAGACCTCGTCTCAAATAATTTGGACATGTTATCAGGAGGGACCAGTCCCTGGAGAAGGACATCATGTTTGGTAAAATAGAGGGTCATCGAAAAAGACCGAGACCCTCAATGAGATGGGTTGACACAGTGGCTGCAACAATAGGCTCAAGCATAACAACGATCATAAGGATGGTGCAGCACAGGGCAGTATTTCGTTCTTTTGTACATGGGGTAGCTACGAGTGGGAACCAACTCGACAGAGCCCAACAACGACAAGCTGTTCCATTCCTATTAATTTAGTCTCACTGTCCCCCAAACTTCTCATCAGGGCCAAATTAAGGCGTGTGAGGGTCCTAAGCACTGATAATCTGTGGTGCCACCTTCTCTGCTTACTCATGCATTCGAACAGAATATGTGAGTTATATATATACGTGTGTGTGTGTGTTTGGTGAAAGTTTACATAAGAAATTAGGTTCTCATTTAACAATTTCTATACATATTGTTCAGTGACATTGGTTACATTCTTCGCAATATATCAACATTCTTGGTATTTCCGTTTTGATTGTTCTGTTTCCATCAGTTGAGCTTTCCTGTCCCTTTGTCTTCTCATCTTTGGTCTAGGGTAAATGTTTACCATTTGGTTTCATCTAGATGATTATTTTGAGGAGCATAGTACTCATGGATGATATTATTTATTTTGTGGGCCAATCTGTCATTTGGCTGAAAGGTGACCTTTGGGAGTGGTTTGAGTTCCAAGTTTAAAGAGTGTCTCAGGGTGACAGTCTCAGGGGCTCATCTAGTCTCTACTGGTTCAATAAGTCTGGCCTTTTTTTTTTTTTTTTTAAGAATTTGGGTTTTGTTCTACTTTTTCCTCCCATTCTATCTGGGATCATCTGTTGAGTACCTGGCTGGAAGAGTCAGTAGTTGTAGGTGGGCACCATCTAGTTCTTCTGGTCTCAAGCTAGGTGATGTAGTTGTTAACGTAGACTACTGGTTTTGTAGACTAGTTTCTTCACAGAGTCTTTGGTTTCTTTCTGTTTTTCTCCGGATGAGTAGAGACCAATAGTTGTATCTTCGACGGCCACTCGCAAGCTTTTATTAAGACCCCAGACACTGCTCACCAAACATTGTCTTTATGGACTATATTGTGCCAATTGACCGAGTTGCCCCATGAGACTATGGTCCTAAACCCTGAAACCCAGTAGAATAATCCCGTGAGGTGTTTGGTTGTGTCTAGGAAGTATCCATAACTGTGCCCCCTATGTGATTTATTTTATATCTAAAAATATATGCAGCTCACATAAACATTTATGTACATATGCCTACGGTTACCCCTATACATGCACATCTATATATTCATATATGCCTTCTTGTACATATTTATGCATACAAATATATCTGTAACCAAACATATTTTTTAGTTGGATGTAACTTTCAAATGTAACTGTAATATTAGGAATTGAATGCAAAAGTGGTGTATGCTGTTTTAGTGGAATAAGATGAATTGGATTATAAAATTTTTAGTGGATGCAGAGTACTAAGATTTTTACTATATACCAAATTGCCTACAAAAGAATATTCCACATATTCTACAACGAAGAAAATGAGTAAGTGAACTTAGTTGTTTCAACAGTCAATGCAAAATTCTGTTCATCTCCCAGAAGGAAAAATTGACTTCACCAATTTTGCTTTAAACAGCTCATATTTCAGTTTTGGTGCTTGTTTCATGATAAGTGCTATAATTATAAATGAACAAATGAAAAGATGTCATAAAAGAAATTTGTCAGAAAACAAATATCACAACAAATTATTATATTTTATTTTTAGACAGATTTTTCATCTCTAACATATTATAATTAAAAACATTTCTTTCCATCCTTGGCTCTTACAAATTCTTCAATGATTTCATCACAGTTAAGCTGCCAAACAATATCTACTTCCATATAAAATAAGGATAATGAATCAAGTCTTTCTTGAATTATTGTTGTATGCTGAGGGTTTCTGAGTCTCTTTAGGGATGAAAATGAGCTTTCTGTTGTGCAGTTGATGATCATTAAAGTTAGGAATATGCGTAAAACAATTTCAACATTGGGAAATACGCATAGTATTTTATCTTCTATTATGGAATCCTACATGAGTAAAATTTGTCTTTCCTGAATCTGTAAACTTAGTTCTCACTTAAGAATGAAATTGTCACACTTCTCCGTAAAGGTTTGTATTTAAGTCATCGAGATAAGCTTGCACTAATTTCTTGGATGCCTTCTTGCATTCTTCATCAGGTATATCCACATTATTTAAGAAGGAAAATCTGTTTGACAGAACTTCACCTGATACGTAAATTAAAGCTTTTCTTGTTAGATAAATATCTATATCTCCAGTATTTTTCAGATGTTTGCTATGTTAGTATTATATTAAATTATTACCCAAGTCAGTATTGTATTAAATGTATGCTAGATTGTATCCACATGTATGCTAAACATATTTTAAAGTTAAAAGTCTAAATATTATTGTTTGCAAAACTTAGGACATAACTCTAAGTAAATGCTATACAGTTAAAAAGAAATTTGATGGAATTCATTGTAATGGTCGACTTATTTGAGTGCCCTCCCTTTTGCACATCATCTGGAACTGGAGTTCCCACTGGTTGTTTACCAGGACGTGCACAAGAGCATACCTTTGTGATTGTATCGTGGCAAAGAGCATTACTAGCCATGCTGGCTGGCGTTGCTGGATCAGTAGAAGTGGATGTACAAGACGGTTCTCTCAAAATGGATCAGAGACCTGTTATTTATTAATATAATCTGTCCTTGACCAGTAACCGCTCATGATGGATCCAGTTGCATATTGGGTGAATGTAGCAAGAGTTAGACTCGACAGCCCACCCCCACCTCTTGTTTATTAGAAAGAAATAGTATACTCCCAAGAGACCCACCAAGATAAGGAGTTTCAATTACATGAGAGGGGACCGTAGGAGACAGATGTCAACAAAGGTGTTGAAGTGGTAGGGGCCTCACAGCTTAAACAACCTTGTGCATGGGTACCCTCGTGACCCTGCATGGGCTTTATCCTGGGTGGCACATTCTCATGCACTGGAGCTGGTATCAATTTCATTTAGTGCCCTGCCAGTTCCCTTCCGCTGTAGTGCTCACTTTTCCTTGTGTCCTGTCTGCTTGGCATCTATGGGTCTTTGCTTTGGACAACTGGTGCCCCTGTGTTGTTGATGTTGGAAGCACGTGCTTACCTTGTTTTTTGGGTAATCTGTTCCTGCTTCTCATCTATGCACAAGAGTAACTGTTGTTCAGGGAGGCACTTGAGGGGATCCCTGAATTGGGTAGGAGGTTGAAGCAGGCATTCTACATTTGTGAATTAAATTTTCCCTTTGGACAAGTGGCAAGGGGTGAGACAGAGCAGTTGTCAATAAGGCAGCAGACCTCCAGTAGGAGTGACAGTTTCTCTTGCTAAAATGAACATGTGCTAGGAATAAACAGGCTGTTTCGAGAGCATGTTCCTGACATATTCTCCTGAGGATGCGGAAGAATAGATTGTAAAAATGAAGTGTGCTTTCTTCACCATTATATCATGTGCAGAGAGAGTAATACTAGGGGAATCAGCCTTGTTGCCCCTGAAGATAAGATAGCTTATTAGCAGATTGGGAGGAGGAGCGTTGTGAATCAGAGGCAGGCTGCTGTCTTCCAGTTGCTTCTCTGATTAACAGATATTTATTTACCTAGGGCCAGGGGCTGTGGTAGGCGGGGTTAAAAAGGTGACTGAGACCCAGTACCAATATTCCTTTTTTGTTCTAGTTTTTGGCTTACTTACTGGACTTCTGGGATATGCTTGGAGGGGCAATAAAGCCTAGCTGAGTGGTTGAATAAGATGGATGTCTTTGGAACAGTTGGTTCTGGAAGAAGTTGGAAATTTCTGCACTTATGAGCACAGGGTGTCCTTTCCAACCTAAGACGACCCAACTCTGGATTTAAGTAAAGCCTGAGTGGGCCAGTGCTGACAGGGATTTACTTTAAGTTGGTTACCCCAGAAGCAGACCCTGAGGTAAGGATTTTGAGTGTTGCTTGTTTATTTGGGAGGTGAAGGAACCTTGGGGAGAGTGAGGCAAAGCCATTGAGGGCAACTGAAGCTTAATCATGCTGGGAACAGCATAGAACGCTTGCCTCAGGGTAATTACCGCAAGATGAGGGAGCTGGGATTTTTATACACCAGCTTCCTTTAGTCACTGTCCGGATGCTGTTCCTGAGGTCTCTTAATTTCTCACACTTTCAGCCTGCATCGTAGGGAGAAAAATTGGCTTTGGCACCAGAGAAAGCCTGCAGAGGAAGAACCGCAGGTGCTGGCTGTTTGAAGTCAATGAATAACGAAGTGGTAAGAGATGTGGGCCAGACACCAAAAGCATCTGCCACAGTATTTTTCAATAGAAACAAACTTCTTGGATGTAAGTAAGGCCAGGTGTGGGTTGGGAAGTAAGATGGATCCCCGCGAGTTCCTTCTCAAGCCTCAGGTTGACCAGGCCTCTAGAGGTTTAAGATTGTTTTGTCTGTGCGCTTCATAAAGGCAACAGGCCAAGGAGTTGTAGGTGGGACTGAAATCCAGCCTATTTTCTGCTCAGTAAGCACCATATGGTCTAGAGGTGCTCTGAGCAGATCCAGGTTCAAACTCCAAGTAAGGTGAACTTTAGGAATAGCTTTTTTGCTAAAAACATAAAAAAAAGAGCAGCTCGTTTAGAATAGGGCTATTTTTAGAGGGTTGCTGCCCCCTAGTGGATTCTATGAAAAGAGACGCGAACTTGCGGCCTCCTGCTGTTGGGCTTTGAAGCTGGTTGGCCTTTCCAATTCACCAAAGCTTTATTGCCGGGTGGAGTGAGGGGTACGGAGAAGACCATGGCACTGTCCTCAACCGCCAGGAGCTCAAAGAAAGTTGCAGGACCAGAAGGGACTTTCGAGACGTTATTTCTCAAATCCTGATCTTCAGAATTCTGGCGGGAGAGGGATAGGAGTGGGGTGGAATTGTGAAGATAACTCGTTAAGAGTCAGATTTTTTTCAATCAAAATTTTCCTTTAACAAACATTTCTTAGACATTAGATGTCTGCTACTGTTTATTCTACTGGATGCTATGAAATAAGCACTTAATGAATGACTGCTTAGGAAAAAACAAAATAAAACGTGGTAACAGATGTTCACACTTAGTCTGACAATTCTTCTTTTGTGGACACATGCTTTCAACTGTGATTTTCTATTGTGTTTTATAGTTTACAGATTTAATATTACTTAGAAGCCCTGGTAGTACAGTGGTTAAGGGCTTGGCTGCTAACCAAAAGGCCGGCAGTTCAAATCCACCAGCCACTCCCTGGAAACGTTATGGGGCAGGTCTACTCTGTCCTATAGGGTTGCTAAAAGTCAGAATTGACTCCACGGCAATAGGTTTGGTTTGGTTTACCCCCAAAACAAGGAACCCTGGTGACGCAGTGGGTTAAGTGCTTGGTTGTTAACTGAAATGTCAGCGGTTCGAACTCAACAGCCCCTCTGTGGGAGAAAGATGTGGCAGTCTGCTTCCGTAGAGATTTGCAGCCTTGGAAACCCTATGGGGCAGTTCTGCTCTTGTCCTATGGGGTCATTATGAGTTGGAATTGCTAGGGTTGGAATCAACTCAACAGCAACAGGTTGGTTTTTTGGTTTAGCAAGTAAAACTTAATAAAGGGGGGACTTGTGTGCTAGAGACCACCAAAAAACCAAACCCATTGCTGTCTAGCTGATTTCAACCCTAGCAATTTCGACTCATAAGGACTCCATAGGACAGAATAGAACTGCCCCATAGGGTTTCCAAGGCTGTAATCTTTATGGAAGCAGACTGTCACATCTTTCTTCTGTGGCGCGGCTGGTGGGTTCAAACTGCCAAACTTTTGGTTAGTAGCTGAGTGCTCAGTCACTGCACTACCAGGGCTTCCTATAATGCTAGAGCACAGCTTGGATAATGGATTGAAATGAATTGTTTTTCAGAGCATCTGGACCGAAGCTGTGATATCTGAGGGCTCCCTCTCCAGGGCAGGGTTGGGATTCAGGCTCAGCTACCCACCTGCCTGGAGCTCTCAGCACAGGGGCTATTTGTGGAATTTCTAGGGTAAAGAACAAGGCTGGTCTAAGCACAGGCATATTTTATTTATTCATTTATTTTTAATGAGCTGCCAAATTGTTTTCCAAAGTGACTATACTTTCTTACATTTACACAAACAATGGAGGAGGGTTCTAGTTTCTCCTCAAACACGAGTAATTATTATTATTTTCAATAGATAGCCATTCTAGTGGATGTGAAGTGGTATCTCACTGTGGTTTTGATTTGCATTTCCCTAATGGCTAATGAGGTTGAGTATCTTTTCCTGTGCTTATTAGATATTTATATGTCTTCTTTGGTGAAATGCCTATTCAGGTCTTTTGCTGGTTTTTTTTTTTTTTTTTTAATCATTCTCATGCATTCTTTTTATTTTTTAAACTTAATTTATTTTCGTGCTTTAGGTGAAAGTTTACAGCTCAAGTTAATTTCTCATACAAAAATTTATACACATATTGTTTTATGTCATTAGTTGCCATCCCCACAATGTGACAGCACACTCCCCCTTTCGGGTTCCCTGTGTCCATTCAACCAGTTCCTGTCCCCTCCTGCCTTCTCATCCTGTCTCCGGACAGGAGCAGCCCGTTTGGTCCCATGTATCTGATTAAAGTACGAAGCATGCTCCTCACGTGTGTTATTTATTTTTTTTTATAGCCCTGTCTAATCTTTGTTTAAATAGTGGGCTTCGGGAACTGTTTCAGTTCTCAGTTAACAGACGTATTTTACTTTTAAGAACTTAATCCAAACAGTAGGAGCTGAATAATCCAGGTCCAATTTGCTCAAGCAACTGAAATTAGACTGAGTTGGAGTCCAGTCTTGGTGAGAGTTGGAAAGGAAAACCAGAAATGTTTGTTTTATTTCAGTTTTTATTTTTTTCCCGTTTATATCATTTCATATCATACTCCTTGTCTTGGTTGTCTAGTGCTGCTATAACAGAAATACCACAAGTGGATGGCTTTAACAAAGGAAATTTATTTTCTCACAGTGTAGGAGGCTAGAATTCAGGATGCCAGCCCTAGGGGAAGGCTTTCTCTCTCTTGTCAGCTCTGGGGGAAGGTCCTTGTCTCTTCAGCTTGTTTCCTGGTTCCTTGGAGATCTCCATGGGGCTTGGCATCAGTCTTCCCCCATCTCTGCTTGGTCACTTGCTTGTTTGATCTCTTTTATATCTCAAAAGAGATTGACTCAAGACACAGCCTACACTAATCCTGTCTCATTAACATGACAAAAGCATCCCATTCCCAGATGGGATTATAACCACAGGCATAGAGTATGGATTACAACACATAGTTTGAGGGGACACAATTCAATTCATAACTCTCCTTTTAGCCAATATTCTGTGGAACCTATTTAAACTGCACGCTGGCTTCTTTAACACTTCCTTAACTTTTATTCTATTTCTTCTCACAGAAACAACATGTGTGAGTTTTTAGTTTAGAATTGTCTATGTGCTTTGCAGGCTCCCCACTTGTGCGTCTGGGTCAAGGCTGCCTGTGTCTGCCTGTGGTGACTGGAGGATGGATGGACAGTGTAACTGGAAACACCTCCTGGAGTTGTGGGTGCAGGGCCTGGAGGTGGCCCTGGCTCTCCTTGCAGCCCATTTCTCCCCACTGAGTGCAGGCCCCTTTGGTGCAGTCCCTCAGGTCTTCCCTTCCTCAGCTTTTCTTCCATCTTCCCCTTCTGTTACAGATGAGCAGATCCCAGCTCCCTGCTCTCACTCAGTCCCCCTACCCTCCCACCCAGCTGACCCCTAATATCAGGCCTTCTTGGGGCTCCTTCTTCAACCCCATCCTCCCATTCAGGAATCTTTACATGATTTCAGGAGAAGAGAATAGGGGTCTTATCTTTTGGGGCCACTGCTACTACCTTTTCTTTTCTTTCTTTCTTGAAGAAAAAAGTTTACTGTTGCGAAATACACATAACAAAACATTTGCCATTTCAGTCATTTCTACGTGTGCGATTCAGTGACACTGATTACTCTCACCGCGTTGTACAACCATCATCACTGTTTCCCAAATTTCTTCATCACTCTTAACAGAGACTCAGTAGCCCTTAGGCAATATTTCTCCACCTGCCCTGGTAACCACTAATAGACTTTGGTCTCTATGCATTTTCCTATTCCAGATATTTTATATATGTGGGATCATACAGTCTTTGTCCTTTTGTGTCTGACTTATTTCACTCAATATAATGTTTCCAAGGTTTCTTAATGTCATAGCATGTATCGGAACCTCATTTTTCTTTATGGCTGAATAATATTCCATTGTATACATATATCACATTTTGTTTATCCATTCATCTGTTGATGGGCACTTGGGTTGTTTCTGCCTTTTGGCTGTTGTGAATAGTGTTGCAGTCAACATTGGTGTACAAGTATCTGTTTGAGTTCCTGCTTTCAATTCTTTTGAGTATATACCTAGGTGTGGAATTGCTGGGTCATATGACTATGCAAAGGCATTTGACTGTGTGGATCATTACAAATTATGGATAATATTGTGAAGAATGGGAATTCCAGAACACTTAATTGTGCTCATGAGGAACCTGTGCATAGATCAAGAGGCAGTTGTTTGAACGGAACAAGGGGATACTGCATGGTTTAAAATCGAGAAAGGTGTGCGTCAGGGTTGTAACCTTTCGCAATACTTATTCAATCTGTATGCTGAGCAAATAATCCGAGAAGCTGGACTATATGAAGAAGAATGGGGCATCAGGATTGGAGGAAGACTCAATAACAACCTGCGTTATGCAGATGACACAACCTTGCTTGCAGAAAATGAAGAGGACTTGAAATACTTATTGATAAAGATCAAAGACCACAGCTTTCAGTATGGATTACACTTCAACATAAAGAAAACAAAAATCCTGACAACTGGACCGTTAAGCAACATCATGATAAACAGAGAAAATATTGAAGTTGTCAAGGATTTCATTTTACTTGGATCCATTATCAATGCCCATGGAAGCAGCAGTCAAGAAATCAGATGGCATATTGCATTGGGCAAATCTGCTGCAAAAGACTCTCTAAAGTGTTGAAAAGTGTTATGGATTGAATTGTGTCCCCCTAAAATGTGTGTCAACTTGGCTAGGCCATGATTTCCAGAATTGTGTGATTGTCCACCATTTTGTCATCTGATGTGATTTTCCTATAACCTCTAAGAGGTTAATGAGGCAGGATTAGAGGCAGTATATTAATGAGACAGGACTCAATCTACAAGATTAAGTTGTATTTTAAGTCAATCTCTTTTGAGATATGAAAGAGAGAAGCCAGCAGAGAGACAGAGGGACCTCATTACCACCAAGCAAGAAGAGTCAGGGGCGCACTTCCTTTGGACCTGAGGTCCCTGCCCTGAGAAGCTCCTTGACCAGGGGAAGACTGATGACAAGGACCTTTCCCCAGAGCCAACAAAGCAAGAAAGACTTCCCCTGGAGCTGGCACCCTGAACCTGGACTTCTAGCCTCCTGGACTGTGAGAGAATAAATTTCTCTTTGTTAAAGCCTCCCACTTGTGGTATTTGTTATAGCAGCACTAGATAACTAAGACAAAAAGCAAAGATGTCACTTTGAGGACTACAGTGTGCCTGACTCAAGTCAGGGTATATTCAGTCACCTCATATGCATTTGAAAGTTGGACAATGAATAAGGAAGACCGAAGAAGAATTGACGCCTTTGAATTATAGTGTTGGTGAAGAATATGGGATATACCATGGATTGCCAGAAGAATGAACAAGTCTGTCTTGGAAGAAGTACAGCTAGAGTGCTCTTTGGAAGCAAGAATGGTAAGACTTCGTTTCACATACTTTGGACATGTTATCAGGAGGGACCAGTCCCTGGAGAAGTATAACATGCTTGGTAAGGTAGAAGGTCAACAAAAAAGAGGAAGACTTTCAATGAGATGGATTGACACAGTGGCTGCAACAATGGCCTCAAACATAGCAACTATTGGGAGGATGACACAGGACTGGGCATTGTTTTGTTCTGTTGTTCACAGTGTCGCTATGAGCTGGAACCAACTCAATGGCACCTAACAATAACAACATGGTAATTACTACCATTGCATTTTGGCTACAGGATGCCCCTTTGGGGATCTGGTCATCTACCACATGGGGCACTTTGTTAGGATGGTGACAGTGGTGCTTCTCATGAAGGGCCTGCTGGCTATTGCAGGCTTGGTTATCAGCAGCCTTCTGCTCTCAGGATGTGGGCTAACTGTCCAGTCCACAGCCGCGGACAGATGCCCCATCAAAGGCTCCTCCTGCCTTCTCATGCCATGTGGGAGGGGTAGACATGGCCTCTCAGACCCCACCACCCCTGTGTTCCACCAGCCTTGGGAAATCCTTTTCCCTCCTTTGTCTGGCCACCACTTTTGACTTAGATAGCCTCACATCATCTCACTCCATGAGATCCAAGTGGCAAATCACCTAGTTCTCAAGGTACCTCATCTCTTGATCAGATTTCTTTTTGATGCTTGAGTCTATTCTGAGTTAGTGTCCCGTTCTGGGACATAATGCTTACAGATATTTAAATAGTAGATGACTGGATTTGGCATCTTTCTCATTCTTTTTGTCTCTATAGCCCAGCACCAAAATTAAGCTCACGACAATCACCTATAATAATTCTAAAATACAAGCCGCAGAGGAGAAAGAAGAGCTTCCTGCCTCTTTGTTGAGTGAAGGCAGAATGTGCTGTTAGCCTTTCCTGTCACCCTCCCTCCCGTTCTGCATCTTCTCCCATACCCCAGAGCCTCCTCTTCATGCTCCCAGTGCCCTCCTGCACCCCAAGATCTCTCCCCCACATGCTGTGGGATTCCACTAGGCATGGCCTTTTCTCCACAGTGCATCAAGCACAGCAGTCCTCCTCTCTTTCCCAGTGACAATGCCCATTTCCTCAGTACCCTTGGCCTCAGCAAGAAGTTAGGAGGAGGAGAGGCATCGGAATGAATTCAAAGTAGCTGGTGAGTGATGGATGGCCACTCATAATCCCAGAAACATTTTCACATTAAAAAAAAATTGAGGTAAAATTCACATAACATAAAATTAACCATTTTAAAGTGTACAATCCAGTGACATTTACAATGTTGTGCAACTGTAACCTCTATCACCTCTACCTAGTTACAAAACATTTTCATCACCCCAAAAGGAAACCTCATACCCATTAATTAATCACTTCCCACTCCCCCTTCCCCCAGCTCCTGGCAACCACTAGTCTACTTCCTGTCTCTGTGGATTTGCCTATCCTGGTCACTTCATATAAATGGAACCATATGATATGTGACTTTTTGCATCTTGTTTCTTTCACTTAACATAATATTTTCAAGGTTCATCCATGTTATAGCATGTATCACGATTTCATTCCTTTTCATAGCTGAATAGTATTCCACTGTATGGATATACCACATTTTGTTTATCCATTCATCAGTTGATGGACATTTTTGTTATTTTGGATAATGCCATTATGAATGCTCCTTATGAGTCATAATTGACTCAACGACAACAGGTTTGGTTGTTTGTTTTTTTATACAATTTTTTTTTGAGTACTTGTTTTCAGTTCTTTTGGGTATATACCTAGGAGTGGAATTCCTGTGTCATACAGTAATTCTATGTTTAACTTGTTGAGGCACTGCCAAACAGTTTGCCACAGCAGCTGTACCATTTTACATTCCCACCAGCAATGCATGAGTGATCGAATTTCTTCACATCCTCGCCAACACGTTATATTATGAATTTTTGATAATAGCCATCCTAGTGGGTATGAAGAATTATCTCATTGTGGTTTTGACTACATTTCCCTAATGATATTGAGCATCTTTTCACGTGCTTGTTGCCATTTGTTTATCTTCTTTGGAGAAATGCCTATTCAAGTACTTTGCTCATTTTTAAATTGTGTTGTCTTTTTGTTGTTGAGTTATGGTATTTTCACTTTTAAATAAATATCTTACTAACCTGAATGGAACTCTAATAGGTATTTGAGTCACTGTGTTAAAGTTGAGTATAAAAAACATTCAGGGAGCCCAGGGAGCAACCTGGGGTAGAAGGCTCCACCACACTCGCCAGCCTTTTCCCAGAACCAGCATCTGTGTAGCCTCTCAAGTGCTTCTTGATCTACCCAACTTATTGCATTCCACTACTTCTGAAACACTAAGTTTTCTGAAAGCTTCAACTTTTTGTACATCAGCTTCTAAAATATAGAACAGGGATGACTAGGGATCAGACAAAGTAGCTGGATCTTCCCCCTTGTGTGCTGAGAAATGTTTAACAATCAGCTTCCAGTGAATGAGACCCTGATTTGTTGTGTTTGCCGATTTCTGTGGTATAAAACTCTCATCATGGCTAACTTCAAGCTATCAACTATTTAACAACAGGCTGAAAAACTTCCTAAAAACTGAATAGTTGGCTCTCGTGAGCTGGTTTCAGCATACCTCTGAATCTACCAGCCTCTAGTTAAAAAAAAGGGAATCTGTTTCATGTGGACACAATGTTTTCTCCTAGAGAATTTATATAATTTTGAAAATTTGCCTTGATTCTTTTGCTTAAAAATGGAATATAAAACAAGCAAGTACACAAGTTAGGCAAACTTCTGCCCTGTACATCCAGTGAAGTTACTGATACTACCATAGTTAGAGCATGTGCTGTGAGCAGCTTTTTGATCCAAGGAGGTTTGTATGATCCATATATTATCTACGTTACTTAAGAGGCATCCATCCATCCATCCATCCATCCATCCATCCGTCCATCCATCCATCCATCCGTCCATCCAACAAACATTCATTGGATGTCTACTGCATTCATTTGGTATCTACTACATGCCAGGTACTGTATTAGGCATTGGGGATACAGATTGTAATAAAACATGGTCCTTTATCCTCAGTAAACTCAGCTTCCACTAGGGGGAGCCAAATATATAAATAAGCATAATAATAGGTAGGTGCTGGGATAGAAGTCTGCGTAGAATGTATGTGTTGGGAGCGGAGTGGGAGGGAGCCAATAGCATTGGACAAATCTACCCTGGGATTGGTCAGAAGAGTCTTCATAGGAAAGGTAACCCTTGAGGTTGTGTTTTTGAGACCCCTCACTCATATTAAGGAGACTGCTGAGGTGAGCACAGAACTGCTAGGTTTTTTGTGTGTGAAGCTAATTATAGTGACGGGAGATGAGACTTTTGACCTGGGCCTTCTGATCCATGCACACATTCAATCTAACTGACTGACCTGGTGTGAGAAGAAAAAAGATTCCCCTGCATTTTCAACGGGGATACCGCAGAGCACAACAGACATACCATCAAAACCTGAGCCACACCTAAACGATGTCTGGGTGACACAGTTTTTAGAAATCATCTCTTCTCCTTTATTGCCACATTCGTATAAAAAGTTTTGCTATACCTGGCTGGTAAAAGAAAACCACAGTGTATATAAAAAAAATCATAGAAAGTTAAAAAATATATAGCTTTAGTGTTTGGAAAGCAGTTACGGATCACTTCCTCGGTTTAATTATCTAACTGATCAAAACTGTGGGTTTGAAACTCTTGGAAGTCCTCTGGGATGGTGTCTGCAAACAAGAACAGAGACAGGAGAGGTTACTAAAAAACCAAAACCAAACCTTTGCCATTGAGTTGATTCCAACTCATAGTGACCCTACAGAATAGAGTAGAACTGCCCTAAAGGGTTTCTAAGGCTATGATCTTTACAGAAGCAGAATGTCACAACTTTCTCCTGCGGAGCAGCTGGTGGGTTTGAACTACCAGCCTTTTGGTTAACAGCCAACCACTTTAACCACTGTGCCACCAGGGCTCCTTGGGGAGGTTAGTAAAAAACAAAAACCAAACTTGTTGCTGTTGAGTCAATTCCGACTCATAGTGACCCTGTAGGACTGAGTAGAACTGCCCCATGGGGTTTACCAGGAGCAGCTGGTGGATTCAAACTGCCGACCTTTTGGTTAGCAGCTGAGCTCTTAACCACTGCACCACCAGGGCTCCTTAAACCCCAGGAATCCTTGCCCATCTTGCACTGTACAGAGATCCTGTAGGGGTCACTGTCAGCCTGCCCAAGAAGCCCAAAAGGCCCCACAGCCATTTTTCTACTTCAGGATGCTTTGCAAATTGTTGGCTCAAAGCCCAGGAGTGCTCATTCACAGGCCTAAAGAAAATTAGCAGGCAGAGTGGATTTTGAGTCTGTGATTATGTTTGAACCGTGTGAACATAAAGGCTGCCTATAAATTAAACCTGACTGAATTTCTCACTGAACCCCAAATGCTAAGCAGTTAAATTCTATGGATCTAAATTTCTACATCTATAAAATAGAAAAAATGATATCTACTTTCTGTTTTCCTTACAAAGGTTTTAATGAATATGTGGCATGAGCTTTGAGCTTTTGGGAGGAAAGTGCAGTATAAAAGATGGTGTATTATTTGATAAATTCTAGTAATAATATTGTGGAGTAATAAGAATGTACATTACCATTGCAGCGATACTTGAGGTTGGACCAAATGATGTTTTCTTGAGAGAAGCAGAAAACGCCAAGCCTGCCTCCACGCATGGTGGTGTCTATGGTGACCCCAGAGTCAGCCACCAACTCGGAGCCTTCATAGAATTGCACCCTGCAGATAACACAGCCAGAGTGGGAATCCATGAAACTCCAACCAAGCTCAGGGTGAAGACCCCACTGAGAGGCCAGGGGGTCCCACTGCTTATCCACCGAGTCTTTAACTCTGTTTTGTAATGCATTTTTCACTGACTTGGTTTGTGCCGTAGCCTTTCTCCCATCCCCTACTAGATTGAAAGCTTCTTGAGGCCAGGGACCATGTATCCATGTCTTCCAGATTTTTCTCTCTCA
The DNA here is from genome assembly GCA_030035585.1 of Dugong dugon. Lineage (NCBI taxonomy): Eukaryota > Metazoa > Chordata > Mammalia > Sirenia > Dugongidae > Dugong > Dugong dugon. The sequence goes on along the minus strand of CM057460.1, from coordinate 84,788,787 downwards.
AAAGGCCTAACACAGCGTTGGGCACAGAGTCAAGCTCAATAGGTACTAAATGACGAGTTGACAAGAAATCACAACCTGATGTCATGAACAGGGGCTTTGTGACTTCATTGTCTTGTGAGTTACCTTGTCTAAATATCACGCTTAAAAACTCCTGCTTTCCTTTCGGTTTGAGCTGTATCATTTGGTGGAAACTTAGAGCACTGAAACTTGGAAACTTGGCAGCACTCCTTCAGCGGGGTCTTGGAATTTTGTGGGGCATTTTTGGTTGTCACAGTGAAATTCAGTGACAGGAGCCAGGGATGCTGGATGGCCTCCAATGCTCTGAACAGAACAACCCAAACTTTCCCACATCCCATATACCTTTAGAATGTTCCTCCAGACATTCAGGTAGGTAAGGCACCCATTTATAATTATCTGGTCCTAGAATCTAATGCCCTTTTTCTTACTAACACCCAGTATTTTCATACTGTTTTAATATAAAGTGAATTTTCCAGGATGAATTGGAAACTGACTGAGTGCTTTGTTTTGTTTGAAAATTAAGAATTGTTCATCATTTTAGAAATTTATATCACCATTGGCAACACCGTTGTAGTATGTGAGTCATCAACACAACGACTTGTAGCACAGTGTCACCTTTATAGTGATTCTAGGTACGGGTGCAAGTGTCTATTTTACTTTGTCTTCTTGTGTGGCTGTGCACGAACATTTACATTATTTTGTTATAAATTAATTTATTCTTATTTCTCTATTATATTGTTAAAGATCAGATTGATTTTTCTAAAATTATACGTGTATATTTTCTATGATTTAATTTTGGGACAGAAAAGGGGAGATTTCAAAATATATAGTATATATTTTAATAAAAAAGGGGCATTGGGCTTGATACGGCTGAGAACATGACCATCTTACTGTGAGGCAGAGTACATTCAATGTAACATCACAAAGAACAAATATGAGCTAGCCCTCATGATTTTCTTTATTCCACTGGCTGCTTTCCTGCCCTGGTCAGGAGAATGCAATCAGTACTCTTCCCTAATTACACTCCATAAGCTGGCGAGGGTGTTTATCCGCAAGTCTGAGTAGTGATAAAGTAAGTATACTACCTAAATTTCAAAGGTGTAGTCCTAAGCCATCCTAACTTCTGTGAAGAGGTTTTTATTTTATTAAAATTTATTTTGTTACATTAAATTATTAATATTTTATTAAAAATATTCCTATGGAGAAAGAAGGCAGCTTGCACTAGCTGACGTGAAGATCAGTTCATGCCGCACATAGTACATGCCAGGCACTGTGCTAGGCACTGGGGAGACTGAGATAAAATAAGACATAGGTGCTGCCCTCATGGAGTTTATAATCCAGCAGAGAAGACAGACCGCATGTGACTCATTATAGTGCAGTGTGAAATAAGCAATCATATGATGGTACAGGGCCCAGTGGTATCACAGAGGAAGGTGTGGATGATGGTACAGGGCCCAGTGGTATCACAGAGAAAGGTGTGGATCAGAGACTCAGCCACACCTTTTACCTCAAAGCCTGGCCACTCTCAGGCTTCTCTGAAGAACATGGTACAAGGGGTTCTGCCTTTCAAGTGCACCATCCAAACCCCAGTGATGAAGCCTCCCCCCAAGAAGGTCCTTCTAGTCCCAGTTTGGCCCTAATGTCCATGGTGGACAGTTTTGGCCTGGGCGTCTTTCCCCCACCTCTTTTCTCGAAGCCACAGCCTGATGTCTCACAAGTCCTGGCTTATCCTAAGGATTCTCCTAGGCCAGGACTGCTCAAGGGAGAGGAGGTTTGGGGATGCAGAGTGGAGCCTGTGCTTTGCTTTAGGTGCAAAGCGTGGAGATGGGTCATCTGCCTACCTGATGTAGCCCACCTGGGGCCTGTGCTGCAGGAACCAGCGGTAGGATACTTTGTCCTTCCAGCCTACGTTTCTGAAGTCCTTCCACAGCAGCCTGACCTGGTCGCTGGTGTCCCCAGTGTGCCACAGGGAATTCCGGAGATGCTCACCAGGGCCCGTCTTAGATTTAACAGCCTGGACAATGACATGAGCAAGTTTTTAAAGAAGATGCACAGACTGCTTCCCAGAGTCTTAAGGTGATGGTATGGTAATGCGTTCATGGTTACAAGCTAGCTGCCTTGGCTTCAGACAAGAGCACAAACACTTAAATGCCACTTCCACTGAAGTTACCCCCCTAACTCTTTAATAATAAGAATTGGCCAGGATTCCACTAACCACTCAGTTCACTTTTTTCCTACTGGAAATCTGTTGCTCCCCACATTTCCCCAATGACAGCTTTCATCAGATGTCTGGCTAGTGAAGCCTTTTCCTCTCCTAGCAAGCATGATAGAGGTAGTCTATCAGCCCTCCTGTACAAAGTTGGCCCTTGAGGAAATAGGTTAGCCAGCTTCCAACACAGTGTGTCTGAAGATGAACCCCCAAACTTCCCACCTGTTTGACCCTACTCAGGCTGAAATTTCCACCATTACAATTATCCAAAGGTTAGAAGGTAGTTAGGACTTAAGAATGAAGGCAAGGCCCGGGGTCAGCTCTAGTCTTCCCTGACTTGAATGTTCACATTGATGAATCAATTTCTTAGATTAACTAACTGGCATAGAATTTAAAAGGAGGAGGGTAAAGGGCCCAGAAGAAAGAGAGATGAGTAGCTTCAAACCACCAATACCTTGAGTTGAATGCCAGGTTCTGCAACTGCTCGGAATGGGGTGGCTTGCCAATAGGTCTGCTCTGTCTGCTTCCACATGACTACATAGAAGCTGGAGCTATCTTGGTAACCAAAGATAAAGCCTGCATAGTCATCGTCTGTCTGGGTGTTTACATGGAAGGTCCCTTCAAAGTCAACTCCATTAAAAGCCGTGTACCCTGTAGAGATCAGAACAAGATTAGAAAAATGGACAAGCCACCTGAGTAGCAGGAAAGAGTGAATTCTACTTGGAGTGGTGACTGAGACCCTGGACATACCTACTGCCAGGCCAGGATCGCTGTTCATGGTCTGCACAATCTCCATGCCCTGCAAAGAGAGGTGAGAGAGAGGGGGCTGAGTGAACTCATGGGAGCCCAGAACATCAGACACCACGATGAGTGGTTAGTGGTGTCTGACCTCTACATACGGCCTTGTTCTGTGCCTGAAGAAAGCATATGACACTGCTTGTAAAGAGGGTAAAAAAGCACAAAGTTGAATAGAAATAATTTTGTTAAAACTGTCACTTAAGCTGATTCAATAAACCCTTAATTGGGGAACTTATACTTCTAATGAATGTGACTTACTGTGTGACTCTGGAAAGTCTTCTAAACCTCTCTGTGTCTTCCTTGCTTAGTTACACAGCGAGGAAGACACTGCGGGAGGCAGTCTATGGGAGAGATTAGGAGTGTGGGCTCTAGGCTCAAACTGCCTGCTTCCAATTCCAGCTATCTCAGCCAGCTACCAGAGTGCTACCATGAGCAAGTCATTTAGGTTTTTATGACTTGATACTATCATCTATAAAATGGGGATACGGAAAGCACTTGGTCATAGGGCCAATGTGAGGAATAAATGAGATGTGAAACTGCCTGGCTCACAGTCAACACCCTTGAAATGTCACCCATTGCTATCATAGGGGCCCCTGTTGAGATGAAATCTGAGCTGTTGGCTGGACTGGGACCTGCCAATGGTGTGATACTCACCCGGTTCAGAACCACCCAATTGGGATCGATCTGGGCATCCCCTTCAGGATCCAGGACCACGGTCTGGTAGGCCCTGAAGTCAGTCAAGGTGACCTCTGCATTCTCCGGGCAGACATCGATCCGATCAATGACTTGGTCCTGGTCAAAGTCCGTCTCACACACATCTCCCACTCCGTCACCTGAGTAGGGTGAAGAAAGAGAAGACGAGCTCAGTAATGCCTACACCCACCACTGCTCCTGGACAGAAAAGTAGGCTGGGCCTGGAACAGAAGAAAGACCCAAGCTCCCACTTCCAGAGCTACAATTTTCAGCCAGTGCTGGGAGAGGGGCCTGGGATCAATAATGTCGGAGCTGGCCCTGGGCCCTGTCCTGGAGTCCTTGTGATGGGGTAACCAGGCCAGCTCTCAGAATACCCCCCGCCCCCCAAGGGTTTCTTGTAGGATTAATTTAACAGTTGCCCTCCACTCTGTCCTGAGGAAGTTCTTTTTATTATATAAGTCGAGCTCACCAGCTGGTGGATCTTAAGCCTAACTTTACATAAGCTAAACTGTGTAGCACTTTCTGGACTATAATGTGTAGGAAGAAGGGAAGTTATTATTGTCACCAGAATATCTCTAAGTCAGACACTTCTGGTGGCCCTGGGCAGAATCTGGCCTGCAAGCATATTTTGTTCACTGACATGATGGTTTTCAAACATCTGCATCTGCGTAGTCTTTGAGTGGGCATGCCCTCTCCTATTCACCATAATTCCCACCACTCCCTCCTGTCTCCTATCTGGCTTAGTGCACATTTCCTTACCTGCCTGGTCCCTGTAGTCACCTCAGTTTGAAACCCTGCCTAAGCCATTGGCTGCTGTGCCCTTCTCTCTCTCCTGCTCTTCCTTTTCTGGGACTCCCAGTGAAAGGAGTCCGCAAGAGGGCAGAGCCACTCTTCAAGCCCCTTGGGGTCTGAGCTGTTAGCAGGTGGCTTCTTCCCTGCCCCTTGTGATCTCATGCTAGGGGTTCCCAGGAAGATGCAAATCAACTCTTCTCTGACAGAGTTGGAGACTTGTGTTCTAGCAGACATCTACTGTCCACGGGCTGCCGCTGCTCAGAGGAGCTGGCTTTGGGGATGCAGCCAGTCAGAGGTGGGGGAGCTCAGGATGCTCCGAATCAGTGTCCTGGGAGAGGTGTGCCACCGGGTGTCTGGCTGAACGGAGCCTGGGGTCCCACGCAGTCTTGGGCTGAGCCTGCTTACTGTTGCTATCCTCCTGGGCTGGGTTGGGTACCAGCCGGCAGTTGTCTGGTCCGGGAGGCAATAGGTCTGGGATGCCATCATTGTCATCATCATCATCACACTCATCACCAATACCATCCTTATCAGTGTCCAGCTGGGCGCTGTTAATGACTGTAGGGCAGTTGTCTGTGCTATCCTGGTGCCCATCTCCATCGCTATGGGAGAAAGGAGAGTTCCCGGTTCAGCAGAGGGCATGAAGAGTCAGGTTCTTGGAAAGGAGACTTTGTGTGTGGGTTTTAACCAGACTTTGGTCTCTTATCAAACTCACTGGGGTCATTTTCTTAGATAAGGCTGTCTGTGGGCCTCAGAGACAATTTTCCCACCTCTTCAACCTGTTGAAACAAGTAGGTCATTTCCTACTCACAATGCTAAGGGTCTACTTCTGTGATTTCTGTGACCAGATGTTCCTATCAGTCCCTGAGGACTACTAGATGGTATCTGACTCAGAGAACTTGTAAAGGAACATTGTGAGGGCCTGTGGAGCCAGACGGCCTCGGTTTGAATCTTGGCTCAGTCACTTACTAGCATGTGGCCACAGGCATGACACTCGACCTCTCTGTAGCTCAGTATCCTCATCTGTAAAATGGGGGTAATAATAGTACCTACGTCATAGGGCTGTTATGAAGATTAAATGATTAAAATTATTAAAATTTTATATAATAAATTTTAACATATGAAAATACTTCCTAAGTGCTGGGCTCTTAGGAGCCCTATGGTGTTTTATTTTCTATTACTCTTCATACTACCTGGTCAGTGGACCCAATAAGGATTCAGACCTGAATGCTATGGGAAGAATGACAAAGAGAATATGCTTGTTCCTTCCTGAAAGGTGAGGATGTAGGCTGGGCTCGGTCTTGGTCTACAGGACTTCTCAGAGCTTCATTCTCTGCTCACTTGACTTTTCTTCTTTCCAGGACTAAGGGTCATATGAGGATGAGTCTGCCCTATCTCCCAGAGGTCTCCCTGAGTTGGCTGGGACCTCCCATAGCTATTCAGGATCAGAGCAGATACTCTTTTTACCGTGCTCCCACCTGCGATCTGTCCTGGACCTGGAGCCGCCCCTATACCCTCGAGGGATGGGGAGCAGGAGGAAACAATGACCAGTCCATGTCTTTCAGGCCATGCTTCCTAGATGGCTTCAGAGGGAAAGAAAGTGAGGCCAACCTGGAGAAGCAGAAGACGGAGTGGCTCAAACAGTGAGATTCCTATGCACACAGCAGGGCTGTTTTTTAGAACAGAAGATGGAGCTGCTTCTGTCAGCAGCCATTCTATATAGTCGTGGACATTTTTATACTAAAACAAGCAGTTCTTGTCTTTCTCCCCAAGATTCAAGTTTGTGGGAATTAAAATGCAGCAGAATGAGTCATCTGTTTTAGGCAAATGTCTAGAATAGTGGGATAGGACGTTTTAGAAATTACTGTAAAAGGTAACTAGAGTGCACGATGCCCGAGACAGGGAACATTCTTGATGCACATCATTTAGTGCAATTGTCGGTGTATCAGCCCCAGGAGGGGAGAGAGACATCTGACATCAGACTCTGTCGCTGACTCTCCCCTTCTGGTGCTGTAATAACGACGACAACACAGCACCACTTTCTGGATATCACCTGAGGGCCAGCTCTGTGCTGGGAGCTTTACCTACATTATCTTTCATTTTCATCATGACTGGTGAGATATATTTAATTATCTCTACTTTGCAGATGAAGAAATTGAGACTTTGAGAGATTGAGAAATATGTTTAAGTTCACCTAGATAGTAGATGTATTTTGTAGCCAGGACACTGAGCATAATGAAAAATACAGTGTGTGCAAATGCCACTTGGGACTTTATAGGAACTGTCCTTGAGCAAGGTTTGGATTGAGAACTGGTGTTTGCAGAGTAACCTCTGATCCAGGTATTAGAAGAGAGGCTACATCTCTTCCTGCTGTTTTGTCTTCTAGAATCCTTTCCCTCTCTCATCCCTGTTCTGACTGCCCCTTATATAAGAATCCTTAAGGAGATGAAAGGTTTAGAACCTTGGATTGCAGGTGCCTCGAGGGCAGAGTTGCACATGTCTACATTTCTGGTGATGTTCCGACAACATCTGATGCACCCTTGTGTCTTAATGTAGAACCCCATCCATGCTGGGCTAGGACGGTTGACAAAATCCATTTGCATTGAACAATTCCACTCAAATAAGGGAAATTGGAAAAACTTCTAAGGACAATGAAATCACAGAACTCCTTCAGCAAATTGACAGCCTTCTATTTTGGGATGATAGTGAAGCTTTCTGGAGCTGAAAGACTGTAATAGTAAAATAGCTAATATTTTTTGAGCGCTACCTAGGTAACAGAAACTCTAATAAGCACTTTTCATGGATTAACTCCATTTATCTTTATAACAGTCCTATGAGATAGATCCTACTGTTATCCCCATTTTACAGATGAGAAAATTGAGGCACAGAGAGATTAGATAACTTGACTAAGGTAAGCTGGCGAATACGTGAAGGATCTGGGATTTATATCTGGCTATCTCACTCCCAAGCCCATCTCTGAAGCATGATGCTCTACTTCCTCTTCTGTAATAGAACCTCACTTGCTAGAGTGCTAGTGGCCCATTCTGACACTACCACCCTCTATTCAGAACTTTCAGGAAGGTGTGGCAACTCTAACCACAGGAAGGCATTTTCCCAACAGCAGTTCATTCCACCCAGAGAAATCCAAAGCATGCTAGCAGCAGAAAGCTCTGAAAGCTATAATTCTCTCTAGACTTTCCCATCTGGCTCTATGCAGCTGGGGAAATGCCATACCTATCCTGATTGGTGTCACAGGAGTCCCCAACAAGGTCATTATCCACATCAGACTGCAAAGAGAACAGAATATGTTGTCATTTATTCCTGGGCCTGCATCCACAGAACGTTCCAGAGAAGGCAGACCTGGCCCATCATCCCTGGATCTCACGAATTATTTCTCTGAAACTGGGTGGTGCAAAACTGCAAAAGGACAACACCATATTGGTGTAGGCACAATGCTGAATTTTCAAAAAAAGCCTTCTAAAATATCAAGCTACATGGATGGGCTGCCTACACACCAGATGAGCTGACTGGGAAAGGGCACTGGGGTAGCATGGTGGCAGGTGGAGACATGGAACCCTGGCACGGGTCGGAAGGGAGCCAGCCATAGGCACGGGGGCATGACAAATTGATTTTGCTTTGCTTCTGCATTTGGGAATTGAGCCAGAATGGTGGGTGAGTCATGGAGGGCAACAATGACTCCCCTTTTTCAGGGCTTTAAAAATAAATGACGCATCATACCCAGTTATCCCAATGAGGGGGAGTGAGAAAGGGATCTCAACATGTTGCTGACTGAACTTAATCTGAAATGTCTATACACGGCTGTGTAGGGGTTTGGGGACTGAAATGAGATGAGGCTCACAATGGTTAATGTCCATGTTCTACTTTCCTTTCAGCAGAGTAAACCTGTTTGAAGCACGGTTAAGCTCATATTACTAACCTCATAGGCACTCTGCAGCCAATGATATTAACCCAAGACCTCGGAGCTCCTCTAGTGTTCTTCCTGTCCCCTCTAGCTGAAAGTGTGTAGCTTCACCTCCTCTGCTCTGTTAGGTAAGGGGGGCAGCAGAGAAATGGGCTGATGGGCTCTGCTGTGTCTTCTAGACACTGGTCTTAAACTGGCCTTTGTGTGGGGAAGTTCAGCCTAGAGTCTGAACTCCCCTCTATCCTACTTACCTGGTTAGGGTTGCTGATATCAGGACAACTGTCACAGGCATCCCCCACACCATCATTGTCCTTGTCCTGCTGGTCATGATTGGGAACTTTCGGGCAGTTGTCCAAAATGTTTTTTATTCCTGTGAGAAAGGAATACAATCTGGGGTGAGGTGAACATCACAGATAGGTATGGAAGACACTAGGTGCTGTGTAGATGAGAACTATACACAGGTATGTGGTGAGATCCTTCTGACTGGGCCATCATCACATAGCTAACACCTTTCTACAGCGGTTCCCACAGGTGACTTCAAAGGATGGATTCTGGAAGATTTAAAATTGAACAGCTTTCTGAGGCATTTATCCACTGAATTATAATTTTCCAAGATGTCAAGGGTTATCTCAGCAACCAGATGAGCTGACCCTAGACAGGGAGGACCTTGTGGGGGTTGAAGCTAGGACTGGGACCCCAGGGGTCAGGGCAGTGGTGTGTTGAAGCCAGCTTAGACTGGCTTGTGAGAGCCCATTGTACAACTCTCTTCCCAATTTCATGCTTAATAATGCCATATTGGCGACTTGAAATCAGCTATGATGGGAAATTGACAAACAGTATGGAAAATGCTCTTTTTTGGTTATTTCATAGAGTTGGTTTACCAGCACAACACTGGATCTGGATCATGAGTAGGGCTTCTAGAAAGTGAGGTTACATTTTAAGGAGGTGTGGATATTCTGGGAGGTCCCTGAGTGGCACAAGCAGTTTGCTATTGGCCACTAACCTGAAGGTTTCAGTGTGAACACACCCAGCGGTGTCATAGAAGAAAGACCTAGAGGTCTTCTTCCCTAAAGACTATAGCCAAGAAAACTCAATGGAGCAGTTCTACTTTACAACACATGAGGTAGCCACGAGTCCGAATCAACTCAGTAGTAATGGGTTTGGTTTGGATATTCTCGAGTGCTGAGTTTGTGTGTGTGTATGGGAGTGTATTTCTGAAAGGCCCTATGATGTTATATGTTTTTTTAGAAGCCATCAGAGCCCGGTCTATATTGTAATGATAGCCTTCTATATGCTACAGAAGCTATTCAGGAACAAATGTCCTCCCTCGAGCCCCAGGGGACTCCAGAGCCGGTGAAAGTTATGCTCCAGGGAGTACCATTCCCAGAGACCCCTATATGAAGTCCCTGGAGTGGAGGTCCCCAGAGCTATACCACACAGCCACAACCCTGACTCCATAGCCCTTCCCCAGAACAGGCAGGGCATGTCCAGGTCTCCTGACATGGAGGAGCCTGATCCAGAGGGTGTAGCCTGTGACTCTGCTCAAGGCCCCCTAGTTTGATTCTCCACTTCCAGATCTCTAACATGTGAAAAGGGTGGTGGGCAAGTTGAGAAATGTATAAACTGGGAAAGCAAATGCCTTACAAAGACACAGCCTCCATCAGATGCTACTTGAAGTGATTCTTACAAAGTTCCCGGCAATGATACAGAGTCCCAGAAATATCTGGGGCTATTAAGTGGGAATGGGCTGTGAAGTCTCTTTCCATAGAAATCTAGGGCTCTCCAGATAGAGGCCTCATCGAACACTCAGGGCTAGAAAGCCGTCTGAGTCAGTAACTCTATTCCTATCCCCAACAGAGAACAAGGGCAAAAGGACAAAAGTATCCCAAGAAAAGGCAAAATGCAAGATAAACCCACCATCTCCATCCATGTCGTCATCACAGGCGTCCCCTTTTCCATCCCCATCAGTGTCTTTCTGGTCATTATTTAGGACAGTCCGGCAGTTATCACAAGCATCTCCAAAGATATCTTTATCACTGTTCCTTTGGTCCACATTGTGAGTCAGGACACAGTTATCCTAAAAGATTGGAAGACTGAACATTTATTCAGACTTTTACTGAATCCCAGGCCCTGTGACGGATTCTGGACGGTCCTCACCTTCCCCATTTTTATGTGTTGTCGGAACTCCTGAGACCCAAGTTTATCAGTTTTATATTTTAAACATTTGTGGATCTTAGAATAAAAAGTTGCTGTGCTCTGAGAATGCAGGAATGGAAATTAACATTTTGGATGATTAATATCAACAGTTGGCTTCACAAGCTTTCTTCTGTTTTCACCGGCGTGTGGCCATTCGAAGCCCCTCCCAGGGAAGCAGGTACCTGCTCATTCAAGATCCCATCTCCATCAGCATCCTCGTCACAAGCATCTCCAATGCCATCTCCGTCTGCATCTTCTTGACCAGAATTTGGCACATACTTGCAGTTATCCTAAGTTAGGAAGCACAGCTCAGAATGACATCCTACATGTGTCTTAAGTCAGAAAGTATTTTTAATCTCAAGACTGAGGCATTGGTCATTCAGTGGTAGAATTCTTGCTTTCCATGCAAAAGACCTGAGTTCAATTCCCGGAAAATGCACCTCATGCATAGTCACCACCTGTCTGTCAGTGGAGGCTTGTGTGTTGCTATGATGCTGAACAGGTTTCAGGGGAGCTTCTAGACTAATACAGATGGCAAAGAAAGGCCTGGTGATCTACTTCTGAAGATCAGCCAGTGAAAACCCTATGGATCACAATGGTCTGCTCTGCAACTGATCATGGGCGGCACAGCACTGGGCAGTGTTTTGTACCATCGTGTATGGGGTCACCATGAGTCAGGGGCCAACTCAACAGTGGCTAACAACAACCTCCAGACTGATTGTAGCTGCCTGGCTTTATTGTTGCTGGCTATTTTGCTTCCGTTAACATGTGACTACTTTAAAAATGCAATTTCTGATGGGATCTGCAGAGCCTCTCTTCATATAAGACATGGCTTTTGAAATCCATAATTTTTCTTTTTTTTTGTATTTGTCCTCCTTACCTTCTTGCAGTTCCTGGCAGAGCATGGCAGTTCTTCATCAGGGTAACTGTCAATGTCCACATCCTTTCCACAGATATAACCATCACCAGCCCAACCGACTCCACACTGTGAATGGAAAACCCATCAGATGCCCAGAAAGCAGAGCCTGGCGGGGAGGCAGGCAGCTGACAAGGACCTCTGCTCGTATGCGCCCATCCCCAGAGTCCCCAGAGGGAGGGCCAGGTACCTGGCAGCCTTATTGGGTGGGGTTTTAAAACTATTTAATTGTATTTGAATATCAAATGGTTCAAAATTTAAAAAGTACAAAGGGATATATAGTGAAAACTTTCCTTCTCATCCCTGTCCTCTTGGCTCAGGCGATCAATTCTCATGAATACATGCTTTCAAAGACATTCTAGGTATAGTCAAGCGAATACACAGACATTCTTTTCTTCCTTCTGCTTTTTACACAATTGGTAGTACACACATATATACCGTGTGGTACTTCACTTTTTTTTTTTTTTTTACTTAATATTATAGCTTGGAGACCTCCAGTCTAACAAAGGTGGGAGAAGGGCACATGGAGGGCGGAGTAGAGGGGGCGGGAATGTTGACCTGTGAAAGGAGGTGAAAGGAGAGGGGAAGGAAAAGGTCTGAGGAACAGAGGTATGGCCAAGGGAAAACAAACCTTACATGAGTGGATGTTAAATTTCCTGGCCTCTCTAATCAAAATAAGGTGGTTTCAGACCAGTGACTGCCTGTTCTAAATCATCTGTGCTCTCCTTCCACAATCAGAGGACTTACAGGGCAGGATTCCAAAGACACTCCTCCCCATAATTATCCCTACTCCTGCCCTCCATTGCTTCAGCGGGGCCTGCAGGGAGCCTGGAGAGCTCAACCATGAGATATAGTCTTTGATTCATTGTAATGAAGAAAAAATTTCCTCTAGGAACAAAGAATTTTTAATGAGCCATTTTCTGGCCGATTAAATTATTTTAGTAGTCACATGAAGTTTATTAATCCTTTACCATCTGTCATTATGCCTTATTACAGATTCAAAAACATATTAAAAATCCCATCACCCACCACCCCAGGGAAATCGACAATTTGTTCACAGAAAACAAGGATTTGTATATATTTGTTTCTCAATGATTTTTTTTCTCCTTAATACAGATGCCTAATCTACAAGAATTAGGGAAACTATTGGGATTTTATTCCCCCCTCTTACATAGCTCGTTCCTTCATCCTGACCTGTTACAGAATATCTGGATTGCCAGCGATAGCTGATGTTATTATATTTACTTCTTTTTAATTTTTTTTAAATTTTTCCTATGAGAAGTGATATGCTCATTGTAGAAAATTTTGCAAGCACACACATAATGAAGGCTAAGTTTGAAGTATAAAGCTGAGGGGGAAAATCTCCCAGAATCCACCCTCCCACCCAGAGGTGATCACCATGAGCCTATGAATTGTAGACTCCTTGTGCTGAGGGCCTTGCTCCCAAGGAAAGGAGGAGATGAGAAGTAAGGAGAAGTTAAGTGGCTGAAGTCTGCTGATTTATCAGTGCCTAGAATTCAAGAGGACTCTGGAGCCTGGGATTTGGAGAATGGATGGCAGGAACAACCCCCTCACCTGCTTCACAAAGGGCCCATTACACACCTGGCGTGAGACCCATATCAGGCATCGACTTCCTTGTTCTCTTCCCAGCCTCCTCCTCCCCACACCTCCTCCCCAGATACGGCTCTGGGGCTGGGAAATGCCTAAGAAGGGTGCCCATTCACTGAGCTGTCCCCAGAACCTGGGTGGAGATGGACATACAGAATGGCCCCATCCACTTCCATTCACTCTCATTCACCTGCGGCAGACAGACAGTTTCTCTCTGAGGGCTCACGACAGCCCCCTGTGACCCGACCCCTATAGTAGTAGGCTAGATTTTTAAACTGGGAGTCTTAAGGGTCAGGCCAGTTAGAAATGACAGCACATATGCCAGCAAGTAAGTTATACAAACAGATAGGACAGTAGAAAGAGGGAAGGGAGGGAGGAAAGATCCTTCACCTCCCTGCTGCTCACTTCTCGGATTTTTCTCAGAAGGTTCTTGGGAGCTGGGGCTCCACCCGGAAAAATCATCACTGAGGTGCTCAAGTGGGTGTTGTCAATCCATGACCAAGAGGGAAAGAAGAGGCAGCTGATGACTAGAAGTACCTCTGATTGCTCCTCCAAACTCAGGTGACCTGTTACTGTTACATTCTGTGTTCATTTTGACCAGAATGTTTTCATTTTGAGTACTGTTACCCTGAGGTAAGTGGGAACTGTGAGGGGTAGGTGTTTGTAATGGAAAAGGAAAAATTATAAAGCAAGTAAGCAAACAATTTACCACACATGTCACATCCCCCTGCCTCTCTTCAATGCACTGTGCATTCACACTGCAAGGGTTCAGTTCTGGATTTTTGCAGCTTCTTTCTGCTTTGCATCCTCTTGTCTGATCACCAGTGTACCCTGACTTACAAGGCCCACAGCGATAAGATCCCTGCAAGAAACAATGATAAGATGATGACCTAGGCACTCAAAACAGTGATTAAAGTACTGTTCTTGTGTTTATTTTGATATGATAATTCCGGGATTAAGTGAGGGCCATGCCTGCCTCTCTGCTCATTGTATATCTTATAAAATCATGTGAATATTGGTTGAAAACACTATCAGTGGAAGCTGCAACAGTCCATGTAGACAATAAAGGAATAGCAGGGAAGGCAGAAGGCTAGACGGTGAACTGACTTTTACTTGCCAGCTCCACTGTGGGGGCAGTAAGGAGAAAGGGCTGAAAGTTGCAATGAGTCCTAGGAGGTAGAGTGAGAGGTTTACTCTGGGGACAAGGTCGATGATTTGATTAAAAAGCAAGGGTTTTAAAAAAGAACTTCTGAATGTTCATTTGGCTCCTTTATAATTAAATGATAAGGGATCAGATACATAGAGAAGTGTTGGTAGCTGGTATTAAGAATTCTCGTAGAGGTAGCTGCTGTGGAAGAAACCTGGCAGATGAGCTGTCAGCTCCATGGCAATTACACTTCTAGGGCCGGGATGACTCTTGTTTTTTTAAACAGCTTTATGGAGATAAAATTTATATACATAAAATTCACTGCTTAAAGCATACAACCCAATGATTTTAGCCACTGATAACCTCTTAATCGCCATGTCCAAAGGATACTTTCCAGTGATATTTCTTGATCTGTCAGATTCATCTACATTCATCAGTTCTCTCCTTTTCTTGGCTTCTGCTCTTTTTCCTTTGCCTCCTCCCCCATTTTTTGGGTTCCCTGGATTTCTATCCACTGCCTATTTTTCTTCTCCCCCATTGGCTTCAGTTACTATCTTCATGCCAGTGCCTCCTGACATGGCTTTCTCCTGAGCTCCAGACCCACAAATTCAACTGCCCACTAGGAATTTCCACTTATATGTCCCACAAGTGCATTCAACTTACCCTGTCCACATTTGAATTAGTCATTTCCCCCACCAAGGTTTCTCATCCTCCTTCACTGCCTGTCTCCCTGGATAGCCCTACCACCCAATCCGAGAGCTATCCTTGACCCTTCCTGTTCCCTCACTGTACCCCCCTCACACACATTTGAATTAATCATCAAGTACTGACAATTTACACTCCTAAAACTCTCCCAGCCCATGCCCCTAGCTCATCTCCACTACCATAACCATTACTCAGTCATTGTCCCTAGTCTTCCGGGTTCCAACAATAGGCTCCTAAACTTGTCTTTCTCTAGCTAGCTTGCCTTCTTCAAATCCATTGTTCACAAGACTTCTAGAGAAACCTGGCTGAGATGAAAAGTTAACCTTGTCATTCCCTTGCTTAAAACATTTCCCTTTGACTTCTCATAATCTACGCAGCCTCTCTCAACTGGTTCCCTAAGAGAAGTAAGCACTAAAGTCTGGTCTAAAGCATCCTTTGTATGTAATGAATTTACTTATTTCCTATGAACCTAGAACAGAGTTGTCATGTAACATCTTCTGGAGAATTGAGAACACAGTATCTCAAATAATTTTCTGTAGAGCTTAATTCTTTCTAGGATCCCCTGCTGGAAGAGTTTGGGAGAGCCCCAAAGGTTTTAAGGTGATATCTACTATAATCTAAGTTCCCCGAGGACAGAGATTTTTGTTTTGCTCATGCTCAATTCCCAGAGCCTAGAACAGTGCCTGGCCCAGAGTACATACTCAATAAACACATAAGGAATGAATAAAGAAATTCAAGAGCCTTCAAGCTTGACTCCACAGCACCATTTATTTTCACTTTTTGCCCTACAAATTACAGTTTAGCAACACTAAACTGCTTATGGTTTTGCTGAACACATCATATTGATGTTCATATCGTTTGCCTGTGAGCAAATGAGAGGGAAGGACTATGATTTATTCATTTTTATATTGTCAGGTGCCTAGCTCAAAGCTTGGCACAAAGGAGCCACTTACTGTTCATAGAATTGAATTATGCTGAGTAATTTTGTAAGAAGGGATGAAAATGAAGGCATCATGTCAGGACTTTCAGATGAGAGTCATTTATTCTTGTCTATCTGTTTAGAAATCACCTCTCAGGACTGCTGCAGACAGTTGTACAGGTTGTACACTGCCCTTGCATAGCCTGCAATGTGAATAGAGCCCCCTCCACTTGTGCAGTGCATTACCTGCACAACAATTTGTGGTCGTCCTGCCTCACATGTAGAGGTCAAAAAAGACCTCATCCAGGTTCTAAAGGGCTCTGAAGGAAGACTCTAAACACTAAATCTACTTAGCTTTTATTAACTATTTCTATTTACTATTTTACATTCATTGCAATTACTTTCTTTTCTATTAAGAAACAATAAAAAAACAAAAACCATTTGCCGTTGAGTCAACCTCTGACTCACGGTGGCCCCATATGTGTCAGAGTAGAACTGTGCTCCACAGAGTTTTCAATGGCTGATTTTTCAGAAGTATATCACCAGGCCTTTCTTCTGAGGTGCCTCTGGGTGGACTTGAATCACCACCCTTTTGGTTAACTGAGTGTGTTAACCATTTACACTATGTAGAGACTAAGAAAAAAAAAAATCCTATATATCCTAGGCAGTCTAGAGTTGTGGCTAAGAACCAGGGCTTTGAACTGGTTCGCGCCTCGGTTTGAACGCCTACTGATAATTTGCATTTCTAACAAGTTACCAGGCAATGCTAATGCTACTGGTTAGGGACCAATTCTGAGAACCACAAAATCTATTACACATGAGAATCACCTGGGGATCTTGTTAAAAAGTAGATTATGATTCAGTATATCAAATGCAAATTTTTTGCGGGGTTTTGAACCAGAATGAACTAGTTTGAAGCCCTGCTAAGAACAGAGCCTCTGAGCCAGATTGGGAGTCTTATGAGATGTGTGACTTTAGCCTAGTTATTTAACTTTTCTATGCCTCAGCTTCTTCAGCTATAAAATGAGGGAAGTAATAATGCCTATTTATAGGATTATTGTGAGTATTAAACTAAGTGACTTGCTATTTGTAAAGTGCTTTACAAGTATCTACAAGGAAACTAGGAACCTAGAGATTAAATAACGTTCCCAGGGACAACAGACTCATACATGGAATCAATAGTTCTTTTGTTGATGGTTAACTTTGCTACATCTTTCAGCTTGCAAACAGTTGACTGGAATTTTCAGACATAAAAACTACTTCTGAATATTTAAATTATAAACTCTCCATATGTACACCCATACTCATTGCAGCATTGTTCACAATAGCAAAAAAGATGAAAACAACTTAGATGCCCATCAACAGACGAATGGATAAACAGACTATGGAACATACATACAATGGAGTATTACACAACGATAAAGAACAATGATGAATCTGTGAAGTATCTCATAACATGGATGAAACTGGAGGACGTTATGCTGAGTGAAATAAGTCAGTCACAGAAGGACAAATATTGTATGAGACCTCTACTGTAAAAACTCATGAAAAAGTTTACACACAAAAAGAAACAATCTTTGTTGGTTATGAGGGATGGGGGGGTAGGGGGTGGAATACTAAACAGATAATAGATAAGTGGTAACTTGGGTGAAGGGTAAGACAGTACACAATAGCGGGGAAGCCAGCACAACTTGTACAGGAAAAGGTCATGGAAGCTCCATAGACACATCCAAACTCCCTGAGGGACCAAATTGCTGGGCAGAGGGCTGTGGGAACCGTGGTCTCTGGGAACATCTAGCTCAATCGGCATAACACAGTTTATAAAGACAATGTTCTACATTCTACCTTGGTGAGTAGCGTCTGGAGTCTTAAAAGCCTGTAAGCAGCCATCTAAGATACTCCACTGGTCTCACCCCTTCAAGACCAAGGGAGAATGAAGAAAATAAGATACAAGGAAAAGGACCAATGGACCACAACTACCACGGCCTCCACCAGACTGAGTCCAGTACAACTAGATGGTGCCTGGCTACCACCACTGACTGCTCTGAGTGGGATCACAACAGAGGGTCCCAGACAGAGCTGGAGAAAAATGTAGAACAAAATTCTAACTCACAAAAAAAGACCAGATCTACTGGCCTGACAAGAGACTGGAGAAACCCCGAGTATGGCCGCCGAACATCCTTTAGCTTAGTAATGAAGTCACTCTGAAGGTTCACCATTCAGCCAAAGATTAGACAACCCCATAAAACAAAACTAGACTAATGGGGCACAACAGGGACAAGGACTAGAAGGCAGGAGGACACAGGAAAGCTGATCTAAGGGGACCCAACGTTGAGAAGGGACAGTGTTGACATGTTGTGTGATTGTTAACCATTGTCATAAAACAATATGTGTACTGTTTAATGAGAAACTATTTGTTCTGTAAACCTTCATCTAAAGTACAATAAATAAATAAATAAAATAAATTATAAACTCTGTAAGTGCTAAGCAGAGTCCCTGGGTGGTATAAACGGTTAAGCGCTCAACTATTAGCTGAAAGGTTGGTGGTTTGAACCCACCAAGAGGTGCC
Organism: Dugong dugon; assembly: GCA_030035585.1. Lineage (NCBI taxonomy): Eukaryota > Metazoa > Chordata > Mammalia > Sirenia > Dugongidae > Dugong > Dugong dugon. Next base: position 84,770,298 of record CM057460.1, on the reverse strand, counting down.
TTGGAACCCAGATGTGGTGATCTGCTTCCAAAAGGCCTTAAAAACCCTATGAGATAGTTCTAAACTGCACACATGGGGTCGCCATGAGTCAGATGGCAACTAACTATGAGCGCTAAGCATTTTAATTCAATAAAAATGACTTCTGAAAAATTTTAGTAAATAAAGAATACCATTTGGGGATAATATAGTTACGACCAAAATGCTTACTCTGGAATACGGAACTACTAACATAAACTAACTAGCTTTTCATATTTTTTAAACACAAGGATAATGACATTTTATTCAATAAATACTTATCTAAGAGCCTGATGTTGCAACTTTGATAGAAAATAAAGAATAACCTTGGTATTTATAAAATTACTAGCATATTAAAAATTAAATTACTTAAAAAATTACTCATATAAAAAGCTGTTTCAGCACAAACTTTTATCCTTATTCTGAAAATCAAATATATTATGTCCATGTATTCTATATGTGTTTTGGGGTTCTGATCTATACATCTGTTTTAATAACTAGCTGATTCTGCTTAGAGAACAGGAGCTGTGAGAAATACTTACCCAAGTGTTAACACAGATAGAATTGAGAACGCATGCTCCATTTTGACACTCATCAATATCGGTGCAGACCTAGTGCAGAGAAGTTTAAGAGACACTTTGTTTAAACAGAAATGTGAATAAACTTTCCTTTGCTGTGATATTTTTGTGTGAAGTGAAGACATACAGAATTCCAGGTAGATTAGTAATCCGAGGGTCAATTTCGTCCCTGTTTTTGTGCCAGTCTGTACTCAATCCCATTTCAGATGATAGTTGCCTATGTAGTAATTAAAGTCATTCAGAAAAGATCACTGCTACAATTAATCTGTCCTACAACCATTTTAGTCAAGAAAATTCTTTATTCTGTTTCGGATTCAAAGTACTCTGTCTATCTGAGGATTCCTATCTTTCTTCAGTTCTGGGAAATTTTCAGTTTCCCAATCTTGTCCTATTTTTTTCTATTTTCTCCTTGGAACTACCATTAGACAAATATTGGCCTTTCTCATTAATATCTTCTATTGAGTGTTAACTCTCATTCATTAACATCTCATTCATATTTTCCACATCTTTATCTCTCTGTGCTGCATTCTGGATGACTTCCTTAGACTCATCTTCCAGTTTATGAGTTCCATGTTAGCTGTGTCTAATCTGTCTTGCCCATATGTTGAGTTTCAAATTTCAGTGGTTTTATATGTATATTTTTACACTGATAAAGTTTTATTTGGCTATTTTTATTAAAAACTTGCCTTTTTTTCCCCTTCACATTGCTCTATGCTTTAATTCATTTTATCCATTTTAACTTATTTTACATTTATCATGTCTCCTCATGGTAGTTTCTTCATATAAACTACCATTTTTGTTTATGAGTTTATCCTTAGTGGTACTGCTTTTGCCTGTGGGCATTCCACTGGCCCTGCGTTTTAAAATGTCCTCGCAAACAGGTATGGCTTTGGCGTTAGCCAGAGTCCTGGGGATTTTACTACTCCAGGGCTGGTTTTTGTGTTAATTTTTTAGCTTGTGTTTCTGCATCATACGTGTAACATAGATTTGGACCTAACAATTGTACGCAGTGCAAGCTTGAAGCTTTGATTTATTGTGAGCTATTTTCATTTTAGTCAACCATATCCCAAAGCTAAAGTCAAGCTTCCTTATTGTTTCTTGGGGCTAGAAAAGTTTTTCTAGTTTTGTTTTAATGGATAAGGAATTTTTTTTTAATATTTTGGTAAAATTTATGTAACAAAATTTGTCATTTGAGTCTTTTTAAATGTATAATTCAGTAGCATTAATTACATCACAATGTGTACAACCATCACCACCATCTATTTCTAAAACTTTTTCATCTCCCCAAATGGAAACTCTGTACTCATTAAGCAACAGCTCTTCATTGTCCGCTCCCCGCAGCTCCTGGTAACCTCTAATCTACTTTCTGACTCTATGAACTTGCAATAGGGTAATTCTTTGAGGCTTCTTATTTTACTCAGGGAAACACTGCTGCTGTAGTGGTTAAGAGCTACGGGTGCTAACCAAAAGGTTGGCAGTTCAAATCCACCAGGTGTTCCTTGGAAACTCTATAGGGCAGCTCTACTCTGTTCTACAATGTTGCTATGAGTTGGAATTGACTTGACAGCAATGGGTATGCAATCAGTATATTTTACTCAGGGGTCTTAGGTCTTTCTAAAGGTCCAAGACTACAACTTCTGTGTCCACATAGGTGTTAAAACCCCAGATCCCCACTCACAGGATCTGCATTCAGCTCCCAACTCCCCCAAGTTGCTGTGGGATCAGCTTCCCTTCACAACTTTGGCTTTGAGTTTCCTCTTTGTTTCTGGAAACTACACAGTTCCCTTTACTTCTTTTGATCTTGGCAATGCATTAAAATTTGTTGTTAAATTTTAGCAAGGTGGCCCTCCTCTGCTTCAGTCTACCGTATTGCTGGAAATCCACTGGGAAGTGCTCTTACTAGCTTACATAAAACAGAAACTAAACCTGTTGCATTTGAGTGGAGTTTGACTCATAGTGACCCTATAGGACAGAGTAGAACTGCCCCATAGGGTTTCCAAGGAGTGGTTGGTAGATTTGAACTGTCAACCTTTTGGTTAGCAGCTGAGCTCTTAACCACTGTGCCGCCAGGGTTCCAGCTTACATAAAGCATCTTCTATTTCATTTTGACTATCATTCTTGGTCTAGCCTCAGAGATTTTGTTTTTAGAGGAGATAAAGAAAAACTTTGGGTCATTACTCTAATGGCTTCTTGTCATTCCTATATGTCTAGCTTGCCTCTCTTTTCTAATCTAAAAAATGATGTCCTCTAGACTCCTTTGATAGGCAGCTAGGAAATAATGAACCCCTGCCCTTCTTCAAAGCCAATAATTTCCCTAAGGTAGTAAAATATATTTATAGGCCAACTATTTTTAAGAGCTGAAAACATCAAAAAGAATTTCACAGTCAGTCAGTTAAATAATGACCAGGATCTAGCAGAACACTTGGAAATAAATGGAGACTGTCATGAAGTACTCAAGTGCTTTATGGCAATTTATATCTTATGTAAGAATAAGGGTAGATTTCCTCAGGGTATTATTTCTACTCTTGAAATCCTCTCATCTCTAAAACAGCTACTGATTGGCAGCAATGACTCTGTAAAAGTGACCTAATTTTGCAAAGCATTTATTTGTTTACCTGATTCTCAAGTTATTCTGAAGAACAAAATATTCAATGGCTGTCAATAAAATAAACCTGAAATTATTCCACCTCTTCAGTATTACACCGTCTACCGTTTTTCTAGTGATACCCTATTATTCCAATTTAACAGCTTCCTCCCATCTAGATTTATGAACATATATACTCAAAAATGAGTTGAAAAATTGTCTAATTTGCCTATTGTGCACCTTGACATTCAATATGGCATTGACTCAAGTAGGTAAAATGTTATACTTGAAGAGGTGGAAATCAACCAAAATTGTTCTGTTCGAAATTAAGAAAAAAAAAAAAAAAAAAAAAAGAACAGAAAAACTGTAGCTTCAGCCCACCTGCTTGTTTAAATTGGCAAAAGTGATTCCAACGCCCTGCACCATGGACCCTGTGAATCCCACTGGGCAGGCATCACATCTGAAGCCAGGAGCCAAGTTCACACAGCGCACGCCCGGGTAGCAGGGATGGTATTTACACTGGAGATAAAAAAAGTTCAAAGTCTTTAGCCACAATGGTAATACCCTCTCAAATGTTCGTTCATCTGTTTGCATATGGTTAGTACTCCACTTAATTAATTTTTTTGGTGAAAGAGATAAGAAAAAGGAATAAAGGCCTCCAATTCCAGAGTTGTGCATTGAGTCCCTGGCCTGTACATTCTGGCCTGTGTTTCTGCATCATCTGTGTAACACAGATATTTTGCTGTGTGATAGGATAATGGCACATCCACATTGAAAGGGTCTTTAATGCTAACCAGTCTACCTCCAGTGTAAGCTTCTTGGTATTCTATCTAAATTTTAAAATCTGTGTGAGAGGATAGTGCTCCTAAACCACAGGCTAGCTGTCTGTTAGGTAATAATCCAAAGGCATTATTGAACAAACTACCCAAATGAAAAGGCCTCAAGAAAATAAAGCAAGGAAGCTGTTTCTTCAATAAGATTTACTCCATCAGTATTCATCCCTGTGTTTATGCCCTGTGAAGTCTATGACTATTCGAAGGCTCATGGAGTCTAGGAGAATGGTTATGATGTTCTTTTTTTTTTTTTTTTTTTTGTTTAACCGCCTCAACTAATGTAAAAAACATAACCATTTCCTGCCCTTTCAAAAAGAGGAAAATTCCAGCTCACAGATAAAAACCAGATGCAGTGCTGTGAAACACGTACAGATGTTTCTCCAGTTGAGGGATTGCTAGAGACCATCTTAATTGCTTACTACCTGGAGAAATAATCAGTCAAGTATTGCCAGGAGCCACAGGGGTGCTGCGGGTGTCAATGTGTGCCTAAGCTCCCTACATTCTCCTCTCACCTCTGTGTCTCCTTCCAGCCTTCCTCCAGCTGGGTGGGAGGGGAAAGACACATTCTGGTGGCAGCCTTGCTACCTGGTGTGGAGGCTGCTTTGGGACTGGACAAGTGACTGGCTTAACCATGTATCTTGGTACAGTCTCCTTCTGAGGCTTTGCCAGCCAGTCAAACAGCCAGTCCTTGCTGTGTGTGTCTCTCTGGTTCCACCCCTGGGCACTTTTGCTTACTCACAGGTTTCTAGGACCCTCCCTACATCCCCGCCCCAAACAGGTCTTGTTGGTGTGAGATTCCCCTCTGCTCTTCTATTTTAGGAAGCCTGAAGAAATCAGTTGTAACACTTCAAATATATCCTTCCAACAGGATCCTCCCCTTTTTACATTTGCAAAGGCATAGAAAAAGCAAAATTGTAACACAGACTATACACAGAGACATAATCCATGCAGACGTTACAGTGTAAAGCAGAAATCTTAGCATCCTATCAACGTGGACCAGTAGAACAGTTAGAAAGAGAGATCTCCCCATCAGCATTTCCTTCCTCCCACTGCTCTTGTGTCTCATGGTCTGTAAGGAAGTAGTTTTTATGTTGCCTGGGGGACAGTCCAAAAACCAAACCAAATCTGTTGGGTCGATTCTGACCCACAGTGACCCTACAGGGCAGAATAGAATGGCCCTATAAGGTTTCCAAGGAATGCCTGGTGGATTCAAACTGCTGACCCTTTGGTTAGCAGCCGTAGCTCTTAACCGCTACGCCACCGAAGTTTATAAGGTATAGGGTGTGGAAGATACTTAGGTAGCTCCTACCTGTCTAATTTGACGTTTACCTCATCAATATCAGAACAGGTGATTCCATTTCCTGTGTAGCCCACAGGGCAGGGCCCACACTGAAAGCCATCTCTCGTGTCAGTACATCGGACGCCTCGGAAACACGAGTTCGGGTCACACCGGCGCACTGGGGGTGTTGGGGATGTGGGAGGTGCTGGGGGTGCAGGGGGCACCAGGGTATTTGTGGTTGAAGACTGAACGCTGAGAGGACCTAGAGAAAATTAATAGTTCACAGACTTATTCACAACCAGAAAAATAGACCTGAGACCAAATAAAATTTGTGTTCCCAGTGAACGTCTCTTCCCTTCCTTCCAGCTCTGTGCTGACCCCCAGAAACTGCTATCAGTGCAGCCTCCCTCCAGGCCCTTCCTTCATCAGTCTGTGGCCACTCATCTGACTCGGAATGAATCAGTTACTAGGAAAGCACTTACCGCAAGCCTGGCATTCAGCTATGGTGTTTCGCAAAAATGATGTTTCCTTGACCTTTAGAGATGGGGAGGGGGAATAAAAAAGATTAAAAAGGAATACATGACATACAATAAAAAAATAAAGGAATCCACATGTAGTTATCTATGCAACACTTTTTAGAGTAGAGCTGGAAGTAGCCTTTGATGTGTTTATCACAAGCTTGTCCTCCGTTTCCAGAGTCTTCTAGTAGATCCCTGAAGGAGTGGGCTGTGTTGGGCCATCTAAGGTCTGGATCAGGTTCTTCTCCCTGCCTCTGAGGGCCTGCAACTCTGCTCCACCAGCTGATACAAAGAGCTGCACTGATAAGACTGGGGCTTTTCGGGTGATATGTCCTGTTTGTTACCTGTTGTCTCAGAAGATCCTTCACCTCTGCCAATAGGTGGTTCAGTTGTGTCATTTGCCCCAAGAACTGCCGATTAAAGTCCCCTGCAGAAATAGCAAAACATAAGGGGCATTTAACCAGTGACAGGCATTTCTACAGTGACTCAAGAACAAATGATTCCTCCAGAGCATCATCAGGACAAGATGATTCGAAAACCTCGGGTATCTGAATTTAACTAGGGATCGTTTGTCTAATTCACTTAAAAAATAATGATCCTGATAATGATGCCACTGAATAATTAGTCCAAATTCATGTCAGTTATAAAAGTAAATGCAGTTGTAACCAGTTGCCATCGAGCTGACTCCAACTCAAGGCAACCCCGCATGTCAGAGTAGAACTTCTCCGTAGAGTTTTCAATGGCTGATTTTTTGGAAGTAGACTGCCAGGCCCTTCTCTTGAGATGCCTCTGGGTAGACGCAAACCTCCAACCTTTGGATTAGCAGCTGACTGCTTAACTGTTTACACCACTCAGGGACTCCAAGTGCAATGAAAATATTCTTTGCCCTGGACTTTGAAACAAGAGCCTGATTTTTTTTTTGTGTGTGTGTGAAAAATTTCTAGCATTTTATTATAAAGATTTTCAAACATGCAGCAAAGGTGAAAGAATTTTACAGTGAACACATATCTATAGCCACCGTAAGAGCCTGATTTTTGTAAATACATTCTGTTGGGCTGTTCTGCTGACAGCCATCTTCTGGTGGTGGGACCCAGCCCATTTGGGGGCTCTGGAGATTGTCTGTGTTGTGGAAGGTGTGCAAACTGTCCCAGACCCCACACCTGTGCTTGTGGTGGCCAGTGGCTCACTCTGCTGCAGGAAGCAGTCTTGCAGGCTGGCCACCTGGATCAGGGAGCCTCTCACCACCAGCTTCAGCTCTTCCAAAAAGTCCTAGAAGAAATCATCATACCACACATTGCTGACACTGTTGAAAAGCAAACACACTTGCATATTTTGCATACAATTTTCATAATAGGGTAGCCTTGTGTACTCCGACTCTGACGTCTTATGTAATTTTGTGGGTTCACATTTTTCCTAAAGCCTACCAGCCCTTTGGATGAAACAAATATGGAAATGGCAATAACCTAGGAAAATGCTGGCATTCAACTTGGCCTAGAGCTCACCGAAATTACTGAGAAAAAGAAAGGCTGTTTGTCTTCATGGAAAATGAATTATTTCATGGCAGGAGCCTCTTATGAATTACCTGGAATTTGCTTATGGAGTTAAGACTGCAGTAAAGAAGGTATTGATCCCAATGTTAAATAGTTTTGTTTTTAGGAGGTTTTGGCTCCAGGTCTTAGAAAAACCTCTGATTTTTCTTAGGTGACAAGAACTAATAAACTGTATATTCTGTCATTATTAGGTGGTAGGAACATATGTGTACATTATGGGTTGATAGCAATCTTTTGTTGTTAGTCACAAAATCAATTTTCTCGCTCCTTTATTTTGCAACATATACTTTTTATTATAGACACAACTGAAAAAGTTTACGTAACTGTCAACATAAAGTCATCATTCTTATTTTAGAAATGAGCATGCTAAGGATTTTCAGAAGAATTCTACTTTTTAATTTAACTGAGTTGAGATATATGCAATACGCGCTTTATAACAAATATTACCTTGGACATCAGATCCTAAGCTCCATGGAGGCAGGGCTGTAACTAGTTTGCCCCCCATGGTCTCCCTAATGCCAAGCATGTGCCTGACAAGTTACAAGAAACCAAACCCAACCTATTGTTGTTAAGTCGATTCCAACTCATAGTGACCCTACAGGACAGAGCAGAGCCTCCCTATAGGGTTTTCAAGGCTGTAAATCTTTATGCAAGCATATTGCTATATCTTTACATGGAGCAGCTGGTGGGTTTGAACCATCAGCCTTTTGGTTAGCAGCCAAGTGCTTAACCCCTCACCACCAGGGCTCCTTGCCTGATACATAGTTGACTCTTATTAAAATCTTCGTTGACTAATTGACTAACTGAATGAATGAGTAGGTGACCATGAAGACAGACTCACTGTGGTCCCTGCTGATAGTATAAGGAGGTAGAGCTTTTGAGGAAATTTCAATGACTATATACCTTCTCCTCACTTATTGACTATCTCATTATCCAACATTTTGCATTTATGACAATAGTAAAAAATTTACTGTGCAACTATTTTGCACATTAACAACGTACGTCTGGTAGTAATGAACGCTGGGGTGTGAGGAGAGTAACACTGGTGATGGTCAAGATTATGTGTCAACTCGGCTGGGCCATGATTGTCAGTAGTTTGAAGGTTATGCAATTATGTAATCTGGAAGTTATGTAATGATGTAATTTGGAAGTTATGTAATGATGTAGTCATCCTCCATTTTGTGATCTGATGTGATCACCCTTTATTTTTTCATAACACCGATTTCACATAATAAACTGGTCTTTGGAATCTAACCATGTGGATAAGTGAGGAGAAGGTACAGCTTCCAATGACCTTTTCCAGTGAGCCTGCTGATGCTTAACTTTTAGAAACTGACTTATTTGATGGTGGCCACTAATTTCTGAAATGATCCGCAACACAATTTCTGACTGTCATTCTGATTACTTAGGCTAGTTTAGGGATTCAGAAATAAAGTTTAGCATATCTCTCTATTCATTAATTTTTTCATATATATATATACATACATACATATAACATACATATATAACATACATACATACATATCTCACTGCCACCGAGTTGATTCCAACTCATAGTGACCTTACAGGACAGACTAGAACTGCCCCATAGAGTTTCCAAGGAGCTGCTGGTGGACTTGAACTGCCGACCTTTTGGTTAGCAGCCAAGCTCTTAATTAACCACTGTGCAACCAGGGCTCCACATATATATCTATACATATGTATATACATGTACATATATGTATATACATGCATATATATATTTATATACATGTACATATGTGTATACATATACATATGTGTGTGTATATATATGTATATATATACACATACACAATTGTCTGCAAAAAAGAAACAAAAAACCATTGGATTTTAGCTTTCTTTGAATTTCAGCTTAAAAAAATTGCATCCTGTTGTCCAAGCACAAAATTCTAGAACAGAATTAATAGTTTTATATTAGTACTAAGCCTTTTCAGCCATTCCTAGTTGTAACAGAAATTATGGTCTACGCCTTGCCTCTTTGTAAAAAGGGCTCAGAGCAGCTTGTAACTAAAACACGTATAATGAAGCAATAAAATAGAAATGGAAAATGAGGAGTAAAAGCTAGAAGACAATAGTATTACTGATCATAATAGATGAACATAGTAACTGAGGTCGGGATTGACTTCTATAGCAGATGAAATTCCGGAAGTTATGACCAGTTAGTGATAGTTATTAGAAATGAGAAAGAATACAAGGAAACAAAGCACTTTCTAGCACAAAATTCTAAAAGAAATGAATATGGAACTTCTACAGCAGGTGCAATGATAGAAGGAAAACAATACTATCAACATGGTGTAAAACAGATGACAGAGGTGATGGGATTTTTTGAGACCACGTGGAACTGAGCTGGCAATAAGTCCTTTTTTTGTTAGTGGATGTTCTGACAAGACCTGTGACAAATATTGTTCCTAGCGCTTGGCAGCTTGCAATCATTCTTTATTTTCATTAAAATGATAACATTATAGAAAGATTGAAAATATATAAAATAGATAATCCTATCACCCTATGGTAGCTATTTTTATTTTTGCTATTTCCTTTCCAATGTTACAACTATATCCAAAGAGTCTCTACTTGTCATCTAAAGCAGAAACCACAATTTTGACTTCACATTAGAATCAGTATTTAGAAAATACTGATGCTTGGGCCTCACCCCTATAGATTCCGATCCAATTGGTCTTGGGTATGAGCCCTGTATCTGTATTTTTTTTTTTTTAATTTCCGTGTGATTGTAATATGCAGCCAGAGTTAAGACCATTGACCACAGGGTTGAACAGGTTCGTTACATGAACCAACATATTTTCCTCAGCACACTCCTCTGTCTTCCTTGAGCCTTGGCATTCCACCTTTTCACTTTAGAGAATGGTCTTGTTGATTCCTACCTGTGCCTTCCTCTGGAAAGTCCTCAATTCAATGGACTTGGGACTCTGGGGGAGGCCAGAAAAGGCTCTGGGGAGATTGTGAACGGAATCCACTTGGGTGCAGTCCAGGTAGAGCTCTACCGAGCCGGCCCCTCGCTGCAAATTGGTCAGTCTCAGGAGGATCCTGTGCCGCCTCCCGTCAGCCAGCTGCAGGTTGTTGAAAACCACCAAATGAATCTTCCCATCAGTCTTTAGGTAACGGAGGATGGCTGGAACCAAGCACAGACCAATGAACACTGTGATAAGGGCAAGAGTGTGAAGAATGTACTGAACAGCCTCCTGGTCTCAAAGGAAGAGTGCGAGCAAGTCGTTACCACAAACACTGATGCAACAACATGTTCTGTGTGCCAGGCACTGTTCTAGGCACCGGCAGGGCAGTTGGCGAAACCAGACCCACTATCTATCATGAGAACGTTTTATGCTGAGGGAGAGATAGACAATCAGCAGCAAATTAAAAATAAACAATGTAATTCTATATAGTAATAAGTATGATGAGCAAGCAGAACCCCACCAGAGATAAACTAAAATCTAAGCAGATGGTAAGCTCCTGAGGTCACAAATCCATTAACTCACCAAGCATTTACTGGGCACCACCACAGGGCCAGACGCTGTCCTTAGTTGCTTGAAATACTTAATTTCTACTCATCGCACCTCTATGAGATTGGAATCTCTACAGATAAGGAAAGTGAAGTTCAGATAGGTGAAGGAACTTTCTTGAGGGCATAGTAAGTGACAGGACTTGAATTCGAACCTGAGTGTGCACGTACTCAAAGACAGTGTTGGTTTGTTTCATGGCTAAAAGAATGCTAGGCATGGATAGGCCTGTTGTAAACATAAGTTGAATCGGGTGTAATCTGTCATATTTTCCCTCAATAACCCATCCCAAAGTTTAAAAATGCTGTTAGAAAATAAAAGGCACATACCGTATCTATGGTTGCAAAAGAAGGACTAAGATGGAGATCCAATATCATATTTTCTGTTTTGTTTTGTTTTTTTTTCTATGCAGGTAACTATCTATTCATATATCTTCCTAAGCTCACTAAATGAAAATTCATGCAAATTTTAAAATTTTGCTTTTCTGTCTTCTTTTTATTCCATTATTGTTCTGAATATATTGGACCTTGAGCGAAAATCTTTTCTTGGATGCGGCCCTTTGTGAATGAAGGCCATTGGCTGAGGTTTGCTATAAAGACCAAAGTGATTTGCTCCCAAGGTCTGAGTGAGTCTACCAACACATCCAGGTTCACACAACAGATACCACTCACACCCCCAAATTCATCACCGGAAACAATCCCAGCAACAAGGCAGGAAAGTTGTTTGCAAGTATTCTTGGACAGCTGAGGTAGGAAGCACATCGTTGTAGCTCCAAAGGTCTGACAAAGTCTTTGGCTGCCCTGGGTTGGAAAGCCTTCACATACCATTGGCAGGACTTTTCTGGAGGGTAATTTATTGATTCCTATCAGAACCTTAAACAGGTACAGATCCCATGGCCCAGCAATGCCACTTGTGGGAACTGAAATCAAGGAAATTTTTTTTAAAAGCACCGATATTTATGGATAAGAATCTTTACTACATAAATATTTATTATAACAAATATCTACCACAATATATGTCTAAAAAAGAGAGGGATGGCTACTTAAAATATGCTATAATAATAAAATATAAACAAAAAATTTAAAAATATTAAAAATGTGAAAAGACATTACCAGTATTTTGTAATATGAAAAAAGGAAGTTACGAATCAGTATAGTTTTATTCAGGAAAAAAGTTTGTGCGTGCATGTGTGTACACACACAAATATGTACATATTATATGTATATGTATGAGTATATGTATCTATATATGTATATACATATATAGAAAATTAGAAGAAAATGTATCAACATTAATATGGTCATTGCTGGGTGCTTGGATCATATGTGTTTTTTTTTCATCTTACTCATCTTCATTGTCTAATTTCTCTACAAGAAACATGAATTACATAATACAAAAAGTGAAAAAGAAAAGAAGCATACACACATAAACCAACTGTGTTGCTGTTTATCTATGATTTGTGGCAAGTAACTCAGACCATTGTTTCTCAGGTCCCTTTTCTGTAGAATGTAAATGCAAACCTGGGGCTGCCCGGTAGTCTAGCTAGCCGTGAATACCTATTTATGTTGTAGTATCACAAAAAAATATCCCCAAGCGATCATTACAGCAAATCTTTAAGGATATATTTTAAGTCTTCCTCCACATTAGACTTTCTGAGTTCATTTTCCCATCCCTTCTAAACTCTGACTAGATTTGATTTTCTCATTTGACCATGGGTGGAGAGAGCCAGTTGGCCTCAGGTTCTGTGGTGCAGAGAGATGCCGTGCAGGAATCCGATGGAAAATCTTCTTCTACCGCTACCTAGTCCCCACCACTTGCTTACCAAAAGAAAAGAATTGGTAAGGTCTGGCAAGACAGACTAAATAGGTGGAATTTCTATGAATATACTAAATACTATATGATACTATACTGTATTGTACTAAGTATTGGTAAGACATATGTGGTATGAGAGACAGAAAAAAGTGGGAAGGAAGAAGACAGACGCAAGTGGAAACTCTTGAGGTATTTCAAATCTGGGCTACAACAAATTTTTTTACTTTTTTATTTAATGTTAATTGTTGAGAATTTACAACAGTAACTGTGTGGCTGGAAATTGGAGCACATACAATACCCAAGGGAGAGAGGAGGAAACTGAGCCCAATTATATGCACAAATTCAATTTTTTATATCTTCTATTTCTTGATTATTTAGAACAGTTTTGCAAATACCTGGAGTTTTTACAGGCCAATAAAATCTCCACTTGGACCACCAGACTTGAATTAGGTCAGACACACATTTACTCACTATCTCTGTATTCTAGTTACGGTCACCACCTTCTGTTCCCATATTAACAGTTCAAGAGGATACACATACTGGCTTAAAACAAATACTCTTTTTAAAAAAAAAAATTTTCCCATACAAAAATTTATACATACCTTGTTATGTGACTCTAAGTGCTCTCCCCATACTGTGACAGCATACTTCTACTTTCCACCCCTGCTTCCCCACATCCATTCAACCAGCTCCTAACCTTCTCTGCCTTCCCATCTCACCTCCGGACAGAAGCTGCCCGTTAGTCTCTTGTATCTACTTGAGCTAAGAGGCACACTCCTCACGAGTATCACTTTATGTCCCACAGTCCAGTCCAATCCCTGTCTGAAGAGATGGCCTTCCAAATTGTTTCAGTTCTGGGCTGATAGAGAATCCGGGGGCCATGCTTTCTGGGTTCCTCCAGTCTCAGTCAGACCATTAAGTCTGGTCTTCTTACTAGAATTTGAGTTCTGCACCCCACCTTTCTCCTGCTCCATCTAGGACTCTCTGTTGTGTTCCCTGTCAGGGTGGTCATTGGTGGTAGCTGGGCACCATCTAGTTCTTCCGGTCTCAGGCTGATGAAGTCTCTGGTTTATGTGGCCCTTTCTGTCTCTTGGGCTAATACCTTCCTTGTATCTTTGGTGTTCTTCATTCTCCTTTACTCCAGGTGGTTGGGACCAACTGATGCATCTTAGATGGCCGCTTGCAAGCTTTTAAGACCCCAGACGCCACTCACCAAAGTAGGATGTAGAACATTTTCTTAATAAGCTTTGTTGTGCCAATTGACCTAGATGTCCTCTGAAAGCATGGTCCCCAGACCCCTACCCCTGCTACTCTGTCCCTCAAAGTGTAAAACAAATACTCTTGGTTTTCCTCCCCAAACTCAGATTTCTGTGAAACATATTTCAAAGGAAACATATTTTCTTGGGCATGTTGCCTGCTTTTAACAGGCCTTCATAGGGCATGTGGGCCATGGTTTATTTTCATAACTGAATATCTGAGTTTAATTTTATAAATAGTACCTAGAGGAGTACTTTGCACATAACAGGTGCACATTAAATGTTGTGAATATGAAATTTAAATGACTAATTAAAGCTTGCATTTGAAGCACTGCATATATAAAATAAAAATGTTCAGAGAATTACATTTTCACATTTTATCCCATCTTATTTCAGATAGCAAAATCCTACTATTGTGTTCATACCCTCATTTATGGTGGCTTCTGTATTTCTGCCTTGCCTTTGTGGCTGTGCCACACCGAAATGACCAATTCCTCATGCTCCTAGATCTTGTTACAATAGCAAGGGGACAAAAAGGAGAAGAAGAATTATGGAACCTTCCATCTTCGCAATGTCTCTTAGCAGAAAAATTATCAAGTGCTTTGACATTTACCATTCTTCATACTTCATCCAGTAATTCTTGTTTCTCTTGTGGCTTCCATTTTTCATTTTTATTTTTTATTGCAAATTCCTTACTTCAGTGCCTCTGTACTTATCTCCAGAGCTTTAAGACTACCCTAGAGGGCAGATAGGCATCTGCTCAGGAAATTCAACATTTTCACATCAGTCTGAGTCTGGAAAATGGCCTAAAACTCTGTCCCCAGGATCTTGCAGCCTGCTAGGTGGGACATTACTTAACCTTCTCCAGAGGAAGTACCTTTGGGATGGGGAGAGAACAGACATGCTCCCCTTTCTCCTCTCCAGTCCCTCTTCCCCAGTGCTTACCTCGCCCCATCTTGGCCCAACACACCAGGGGCAGATTATCCAATAGGCAAGGTAAGCACTGTGCTTACTTTGCTTACCCGATCATCTGTAGTGAACAATTTCACCTTTTTTCACCACATCAAAGATTCTGCTTCTAGTCATGACTGGCATCTGTCTCTCTCCCAACCCCACAGCACCTTCCTACTGAATCAAAGCCTCTTTTCAAATTTACCAGTGCCTAACAGGGACAGACAACCCAGTTAGCAAGGTGAAAAACATGTGAAATTGTTCACTACAGATTAGTAAGTAAGCACGAGTAAGCCTGTGCTTACCTTGTGTGTTAGTTATCTAGTGCTGCTCTAACAGAAATACCACCAGTGGATGGCTTTAACAAAGAGAAATTTATTTTCTCACAGACTAGTAGGCTACAAGTCAAAATTCAGGGCATCAACTCCAGGGGAAGGCTTTCTCTCTCTGTTGGCTCTGGAGGAAGGTCCTTGTCATCAATATTCCCCTGGTCAAGGAGCTTCTCAGGCGCAGGGACCCCAGGTCCAAAGGATGTGCTCTGCTCCTGGTGCTGCTTTCTTGGTGGTGTGAGGTCCCCACTCTCTGCTTGCTTCCCTTTCCTGTTATCTCTTATAAGATAAAAGGTGGTGGGGGCCACACCCCAGGGAAACTCCCTTTACATTGTGGATGTGACCTTAGTAAGGGTGTTACAAACCTACCCTAATCCTCCTTAACATAAAATTATAATCACAAAATGGAGGACAACCACACAATACTGCGAATCATGGCCTAACCAAGTTGACGCATATTTTTGGGGGACACAATTCAATCCATTACACCTTGCTTACTGGGTCGTCTACCCCTGCAACACACACACATAGCATGGGGGAAACAGCACAGGGAAAATACTAGAGGGAGTAAGATAATCATTTCTCACCACCAGTAAGGAGTGAGAAGCCAGCCTCCCTGAAGCTGGAAGGAGTGTCCTCCTTCCTGCTTCACCACACCTCTGCCCGGTCACCACTCAGGGGAGCACCGTACTTGGAAAACAGCCATGGGTGCACCTCTGTTTCTTCAGCTGTGGTACATTTAGTTCTCAGGCTCATTTCCCACTCTCCACCAGCTGAAACAAGTTTGCTTGGTGATTTTGGCCTGGTCATCCTACAAGGCTGATACAGAGAACTCGGTGCCCCTGTGATTAAACTGAAGGCTTTGGGTCAGCAGGCATTCCTATCTCAAAGGACTTCTCTGCCTCTACTCTGTTGCATCTCTGGGTTCTTCTGCGGATATCTTAACTCACCTTCCTACTTAAGGTCTCCTTCCTCACACTCAGTTTCTTCACACTGATAGACAAGCTTCTTATTGAACTGTTCTGATCAAGTTGTTGCCTTACTAAGACAAGCAGACAGGCAAGCAAAGTCCTTCAATAGCTCCCTGTTGTTATTGTTAGCTGCTCTTAAGTCATGGTGACCACATGAACGATGGGATCAGACCATTGTGATCCATAGGGTTTTAATTGCCTGATTTTTTTTTTTTTTTGGAAGTAGATTACCAGGCCTTTCTCCCTAGTCTGTCTTAGTCTGGAAGCTCCACTGAAAACTGTTCAGCATCATAGCAGCACACAAGCCTCCACTGACAGATGGGTGGTGGCTGCACACCAAGTGCATTGGCCAGGAATCAAACCGTGTCTCCCTCATGGAAGGCGAAAATTCCCTCGCTGAACCACCACTGCCTCATCAATTGCTCCCTCCAAAAAACCAAACCAATTGCTATTGAGTTGATTCTGGCTAATGGTGACCTCATGTGTTTCAGGGTAGAAATGCACATAGGGTTTTCAATGCCTGTGACCTTTTGGAAGTAGATCGCCAGCCCCTTCTTCCGGTCCACCTCTAGGTGGACTCAAACCTCCAACTTTTCAGTTAATAGCCAAGCACTCAACTCTTTGTGCTACCCAGGGACTCCTAATAGCTCTCTAACCAAAAAAACTCTTTGCTGTACTCATAGCAACCCTATAGGACAGAGGAGAACTGTCCTATATTCTTTTTGTACAGAATATTCTCTTCTCCATTGCTTTCTTGTTCCATCAACACTATACACCTGAAGCCAAGATCCACTCACATGTAGCCTACTCCCTGAAGTGTTTCTTGTCCCTGCAAAGTTGGAAGTTCTCTCTCAATCATATTCTCTTAACACTTTCTTGGTACTTTTCAAGGTGTACTTTTCCAGAACTCAGACCCCAGTCATGGCTAAATAGCTATGTGACCCTGGGCCAGTTAATTTTGCCAAGCCTCAGTTTCTCAAACTTAAATGGAGTTAATAATACCTGCCCTTCCTACTTCATTTTGTTTTCAGTGGGGACCAAATAAGAAAATGCAAAACTATAAACTGCTATACAAATGTAGGTATTAGTGTATTTACTTGTGTTTACCTCTTATCTTCTTCACCACAGCATAAACTCCTATTTCTTACTAATTTTCCCATACTTCATAGCACCTGACAGTACCAAATACAACATTTACTGAAGGAGAAAAATAGATAAAATAGAGTATTTGTATGTCAACTCTGATTTTTGTCACCCACAATGACACGTTTTTAAAAAAATGAGGGTGAAGTTTCTATTGGCATATTTACATAAGTCCTTTCCCTCTAGGGAAACCCTGGTGGCGTAGTGGTTAAGAGCTACATCTGCTAACCAAAAGGTCGGCAGTTTGAATCCACCAGGTGCTCCTTGGAAACTCTATAGGGCAGTTCTACTCTGTCCTATAGGGTCGCTATGAATTGGAATTGACTCAACGGCAACGGGTTTGGTTTTCTGATTGTTTCCCTCTAAAAGTAGCATCTCTGTGTCCTTGATTATTTGGGGCCTGATTTTATGGCCATATCCTATAGTTACATGTCTATGCATGGGTACCAGCCCGACACAGGAACTATGTAGCCTAGCCTATTTAAATATGACTCAGTGATTGGCAGGAGATGAAAAAGCAAGCACAAGCAATGAAGTTTGGAAATATTGCCATCTCGGGAAGGGCTTTTCAAAACTGCTTTTCAAAAAGTGGACCTGGTAGTCAAAAACCATTAGTATATGCTGAATGTAAAGCAATGAAGGAGGGTGCCAGCTTTAAAGAACTGGAATGATAGTATTTTGTTTCCTTGGGCAAAAGGAGTTCAGTGTGAGCTGACGTGCGGGCAGCAAACCCGTGAAGGTAGTCCAGGCTTTCCGCTTTGCTTGGCAAATGACCGTGTTCTTTGGCACTTCTAAAAATATGACAGAAGCCATCATTGGCAATCTTTCCTCTTCTTTTTTAATCATCGTATCTTTTAAAAAATGCCTTCTTGCCATTAATGTGTCTTGTGAGGGATATTCTTGTTTGCCTTTGCTTATTTCTCTGTATGCCCTGAACACTGGGTTGTAGCTTCAGTGCTTTGGAAGTACATAGAAAAGGTAAATCATCAAATTGATTTTCCTGAAAATACTGTGGGGGACTTCTAGCTGTGATAAATGCAGTCTGTGTGTTTCAAAATTTTCTTATGGTACTTTGAACAAATGTAAAGTTTACAGACTACGCACATATACACACAAGCACACGTATGCATATAATGCAAAGAAATCATCCACTGAAACATGGCATAATATTAAGCATGCGTACAGGGTTTTATATGTCTAAACACTGAGACTTGTCATTGTACACAACTATCTGGTAGGTGAGAAAGCTGGGAGTGTGCACAGAATCCCAAGGTCACGTTGTAGGAGAGAACCGTAAAGGAATTTCTTAAGCACCCACAGGGCCTCTCTAGCTTTAGTAGAATCGCAGAATATTAGCATTAGAAGTCTTTCAGCTTAATCTCTCACTTCACAAATCCCTTCAATAAAAAGTTCAGCCTCTACCAGCACATTTCAAGTAGCAGGAAACTCATTACTTTGCAGAGAAACCCATTTCACTTCTGGAAAGCTCTCCAAGATTTCCCTAATACAGAGCCAATGTCTGTTTCCTCTGATTTCCACCAATGGGTTCTAATTTTACTCTTCAGAGCTATAGACAGATTTAGTCTGATCTTCATTTCAAATGACAGTCTGTAAATATTTTAAGGTGACTTTCATATCTCTCATGTCTTCTGTCTGGCTGTTTTATTTCTCTAGCTCCTTAAATTTTTTGATTTGTAATGTGGTATAAAATGGTGCCCAGATGGGTGCTGTTTGGGTGACTCTCCTTAAGATCATCTCTGGTTTGACAGTGTCCCTGTGAAAGGTGTTCAGGACTAGACACAGTATTCTAGATATAGTCTGGACAATTACAAGTACAGTGGGAGTATTATCTTCTTTAACTTGACATGTATGCATGAATAAAGCCTAAAATTTAAGGAGTTTTTAAAAACAGGGCTTCACAGTATCTATTCCTGCCTTCCTTCATTTATTCAACAAAGATTTTTGAGCACTATGCTAAACGCTGATTGGTTCTTATTATTGTTAAGTAGAACAGCCACACCCTGTACTTCTGCAATTCACTTTTCATTCCTAGATGATGGATCTACATTTATTCTTGTTAAGTTTCATCTGATGGTTGTGGCCCATTGTGTCAGCCTGGCAGGTCCTATGAATCTTGATGACAGTATCCAACAAGTTCAACTCTCTTTTCCAGTTTTGTGCCAATGGCAAACAATAAAATATCATCTATGTCTTCACCTATGTCATTGTTATGTTGAACAGTTCAATGCCCAAAACAGCCTTGCCAAAAGCCACTAGTTACTTGGCTATAAGGTGACTTATCAATCCGTAACAGTATTATTATCGAGCTCAGTCTTTTTATATTAATTATATATAATGAGTGACTTCATAAAATCCTTTTCTAAAGTCAGGATACATTATGTTTACAGCATCCTTTTGATCTACCAGTTTCAAACTTTAGCATGTTTTTCCTTTTTTTTTTCTTGTATGAGCATGAGACTACATCTATTTCTGGGAAGTCCATTAGTATTTGTTGTACAAGATGCTTATCATTCATTGATGGGTCAAGAGCTCCAGTATGTAGGTTAGTTTTGAAATACCATTATTTTTGTTCTCTACCCTCCCTTTCACCAAACAAACCTGTGTCCAGTGTACCTCAGGGAGACTTGGCTAGAAATGTAGGGATGATGGAATTCCAGTAAAGAAATGCAAATTAAAATCAAATGTTAAAGAATAAAGAGAAACTAAGTCCCAACACATGCTACATGGGTGAACTCCCAAAACATCATACTGAGTGAAATAAGCTAATCACAAAAGGACAAACACTGTACGAACCCACCCATTTGAAATAGGCAAATGTATAGAGAACATGTTAGTGGTTACCATGGGAGGGAGGGAGGGCAAGAGAGGGACTCACTGCCTAGGGGACACTGAGTTTCTGCTAATGGTGGTGGAACAATCTGGAAAAACGGCATGACTTATTTTTAGTAAACCCATTTTACCTTCAAATAATCAGAGTTTTCTTTTCCAGGGTATCCCCAAATATGTAAATAATAATATAACTCACTGGGTATTTGTGCTAAAGTTCACTGGCCTGTGATTTTCAGAATCCAGATTTCCCTTCTTTATAAAATCGAACCATTTGCTTGTCCCCAGTCTTTTAGGACCTTTCTGTTCTCTGTGATTTCTAAATGTTACCAACAGTGGCTCCACTATCACTTTCTTTACTGATTACCCTAAGATATATTCACCTGGACCTGGACAATTAAACTCATTAAAGAAATTGAGGGTTTTCCTGCTATTTCCTCATCTAGCTTGGGTTTTTACTTTCTTATAACAATGCTTGGTCCATTTTTGACAACCTGAAGAACATTTCCCCTGATGAGTGAGACAGAAACATAAGCACTGAGTGTGTATGACTTATTTCTATCATCTGTTAATCTTGCATTACCTATTCCAGGCTATGGATTTATTCCTTCCTCATTCTGAACATAGCTAAAACAGCCCTTTCATTATCTTATGTGTGACTCACTAACTGACTCAGGTCTCAGCTTTTCCATCCTGATTTTATAGTTTTGTGTCAAGTTTTAAAATTCTTTCTTCCATTTTCTGCACATGAGTCCTTTAAATCTGAGCTCATCTAAGAACACCGCATAAGAATATTGTGAAAGTTAAAAGGGAAAATGAGTGGTGAGCCTGTAGTACAGTCCTGGTACATTGCTTAAGGGCTCCATAACTATTACCTGTACCCCTTACCATCGAGTCAATTCCAACTCATAGCAACCTAGAGTAGAACTGCCCCATAGGGTTTCCAAGGCTTAAAATCTTTACAGAAGCAAACTGCCACATCTTTCTCTCACGGAGTGGCTAGTGGATTCAAATCACCGACCTTTCAGTTAGTAGCCAAGTGCTTAACCACTGTGCCACCAGGGCTCCTCCATAACTATTATTCATTATTTTTCAAGGCACCTCTTTTCCCCTTGTTCATTATTAGACCCAGAATTCTAGTTTCTCGGCTCTCCCATGTCTCTTAGCAGGCCTCAGACCACTACTCTGAACCTTTTGACATCACCTATTCCTAGGTTAGGAGCCCTGGTAGTGCAATGGTTAAGTGCTTGGTAGCTAACTGAAAGGTCAGAGGTTAAAATCCTCCTCTGTAGAAAACACCTGGCAATCTGCTTCTGTAAAGATTACAGCCTAGGAAACCCTATGTGGCAGTTCTACTCAGACCTATAAGGTTGCTATGAGTTGGAATCGACTTGCTGGCACACAGTAACAACAATAACATTTCTACTCTAAGGAGCTTGATTCCTCAGTCATTACTGAAAATTCCTGGGATTCCCTTCATATCCACAGCACCAAGTTGCTCTTCAATGGCAATCAGATTAAGACTAAAGGCGCAGTTTTCCTGGTTGTTTCCTTTTTCTGAAAGGTGAAGCTGTCATCAAAGCAAGTCAAGAGTTGACCAAATCATTATCTTTGGCAGACAACTGCCTAAATGGTAGACCTCTCCTATCAATAGTATATAATAAAAGAACCTGAAATTTTTATTGAGCTTCATAGTCTAAAAAATGCGACGTATCTAATGTAATTCAGTTCTCACAATAAACCTGTGAAGCAGCTAGCTATCAGCATTGCCACTTAGAGATGGTGAAACAGAGTCAAAGACAGATTCAAAGACGTATTCTTGGTGACACAGTAAGTTTTTTTGCCGTAACTCAAACTCAGGCTACAAACTGGAAAGTTACCTCTACCCCAGGTGCAATAAAAGCATCAACCGTGTCTTCTATCCAGCCAGGTAGTTTGTGAGGAACGCTTATTTCTATCAGGATTATACCATCTGTATTACTGTTAATAATCTGATAAAGAATTTCTCTTATTATGTCCTCCACTGGATGGTTTTCAAAATTCATTCATTCAAAAATCTTTTTTGAACATCTATATGTGCCAGGCATTATACTTCCAGCATTTCTGTAATGGAGTGTCTTCTTTAACAAGCAAGGCTGCTCTTCTCAGCCTCCATTTATTCTGTTCAGTTTGTTCACAAGCCATCTCTGTGGACAAGGCACTGTGTTGCATGCTGCAGTAGGTACAAAGGTGAGTTAAGATATGTTCAGTCCCTGACTTAAGAGAGCTTACGATCTACTGAAGAGAAGACCCAGAAGTAAACTAAGATTAGTGCCTTCCTTGAGAGGTACAAAGACACATAGGGAAAGATTCTTAAAGGAGTTTGAGACACGTCTTGAATGTGTGGGATTCTGGTATCTAGAGATTGTGTAGAGCATCTACCGAGGGGAGCAGAGGGTCAGAGCAAAAGGGTGGAAGAGGAGGGACAGCACAGATGGGTCCAGGGAATGATAGATAATCTATCTAGCTGAAGCACAGGCTGCATAGAGGGTGGGGAAGAGGGATAAATTGGAAAGGTTGGGTCATACAGTGGAAAGCCCTGAATGCTCACCTGAGGCATTTATGCCTTATTCAGTTTGGAACTGGCAGTCACCAGAGGTCTCTGGGGGCGGGTGTGACTTGATCTAAGTTGTGCTTTGGGAATGGTAATAAGACAGTCATGGACGGAATGACTTGGAGAGGATGAAAGTAGAAGCAGAGGCAAACGCATTCTTTGTAGTCTTCAGGAGCTACACTTCACTTGGTTCCAAGAACTCACCCAGGGCAGACAACCAAATCCTGTTCTTTGAGATTTTCTGTGTAGTCACCCTCCTTCCCCTGCCAAATTATGGCCTTTAATGGAGGGAAGGACGCTTTCTATTTCCTATTCAAGTGTTTTAAGTCAGCAGAGATACATCTTGATTTCTTCTGGCTGTTTCACTGTTTCCCGTGTAAATCAAGAGAAGAGGAGATTAGCCAAACCTTGGCAGGTTGAATAATGTCTGGAGCTCACCCTCCAGAAAGATAATCCTCCCTACACCCTCCATAAATTATATCAGGCCTGCATGGCCACCACTGAATACCTCAACAGGGAGTCACAACCACATGCCAGATATTTTCCTTGGATGTAATGGAGCCAATGGCTTCTCCTTATTATTTGCTATGGCAAATCTTCGTACTTACCTTGTTGCTCCAGTGAAATTTCTTCTCTGCTCCACATTCTTCAGCTCTCCAAGTGCAAATACTAGTATGTAGTCCTGTTTCTTTTTGGAGAATTTTCATTTCTGGATTCTTTTAGGACTCTTCATGTTTTCTAAGAGTTGTTTATGTTCTCTAATAGGCTGGAGGATGGAGAGGTGTTCATCAACCCTTCCACATTCTCCTCTAACATGGAGATCAGCTGGTATTTACAGCTAAGTCACATGACTGGTGATTCTTCAGAGGAAACACCCTCACAGCTTCCTTCCCTACACACTTACCCGCCCATCTATCTGGTGTGGCTCCTGCTTATATAAAGCAGACAAAACAGAAAGCATCAGTTCAGGGGAAGATGCTTCCTGTGTTTCCAGGCAATGGAAATATCCCACAATGTATCAAACGGTACCAACCAATTTAGAAATAGGGGGTGAGATTCAGTGAGGGTGGAAAGCTAGGAGCAGAGAAATAGAGTTTAGTGAGAAGCTTCTGATATTTGGATGAATAATAGTGATTTTACAGATCACAGACCAAGTAGCAAGGTAGTTATAAGAAGAGTAGTTCCTTCAATAGATGTGAGCCAAAATGGAGCTCTCATTTGAGGTGGAGAGATGGACTAAACTACCTCCCATCATAGCTGAAGATGGGGAAAGGGGGGCAGGAACGGTTGAACCATCTGCTGACCCTGTCCACAGATTCTGTTCATTATGTGAGCCTCATCACAGCCTGCATCACAGAGGCTGTGAGGAACAAACAAAGAAGTCAGGTTTGTGAGTGGGGTGGGAGGAGGGAAGGTAGAGGTTAGAACTAGACATAAAAGAAAGGGTTAAAGCCCCATTCCTCCTCCACTTCAAGTCTTGCTTTTAACTCTACAGTTCTATGAAGGTTAAGAATTAGGACTTTCTTTCCGCTCCTAATGCCTGCAGATTTCAGTGTTCCATCACAATTAGATTGAAGAGAGAGTATGAAACACTCAAAATGTCTACTTTGTGAAGTAAACTGCAATAAATATAAAATCTAGCCAGAGGGACCTGTCTTCCTATTTTTATTAAATGCATGAGGCAGCACAAGCACATATCTGTCACATTCCTCAATAAGTAGGAACAGGTGTTGTCCCCAGGGCACGAGTGGAGGGACGGAGAGGAAAAAATTGGGAGTCATTTCTTAATGCTTATAGTATTTCACTTTGGCAGTAAAAACAGATGACAACACAGGGATCAAACACGTGACAGAGGTGGGTAAATTGGCATGAATCAGGTAGGAAAGAGAGAGGTTCACTTTGCTCTACTGGTTGAGGTATGTTCTCTTCATTAAGGCCAGGAAGATGCTTGCAGAGCTAGGAGATATGTCTTTTAAGTGAGATGCTCCCAAGGGAACATAAGAATGTTGTAGGTGGCCTAATTGTCCTGGGTCCTGTCCTTTCCAGAACTGGGTCCAGAATAACATGAAGGTGGGACAATGTCAAGGGCTTCTGGGCCACATACAATTATTTATTCCTTTTCCCAACGTTACCCAACTCCTTACTGTAAGTAACTGTACAATGAGAAGCATTTGGTCTTGAAAACTGAAATGGATGATGGGTGAGAATAAAATTGTACAAGGAAGCCACTTAATGAAAGTAGACCCCAAATCTTGGAATACGAAAAGGCAATTTTCAAGACAATGAGTTCTGTAAATTTGCTTACCTTTGCTTAAACGTCCCATCACAGTAAATTCAAAATATTTGCTGTTGTCAGTTGAAGAGTAAAGGCCAAAGATGGTGGCTGTGCTTTTAGTCTGCAGCTTGAAGGTGAAGATTACGTAGATCTCATTCAGGGTGGGGTCTGTCAGGATTGGCTGCAGAATGCCTGGGTTCAGCCTTTGGCTGGAGGAGGGTAGAAGGTCAAAGACTGGGGGGGATGAGGAGAAAGGGATAATTAG
The DNA here is from genome assembly GCA_030035585.1 of Dugong dugon. Lineage (NCBI taxonomy): Eukaryota > Metazoa > Chordata > Mammalia > Sirenia > Dugongidae > Dugong > Dugong dugon. The sequence continues at coordinate 84,744,966 of CM057460.1, read as the reverse complement.
TTAAAGATTTAACTTTGGGGCAAACATGTTTTATGGGAGGACAATCTGACAATTAACTACAGATAAAGGAATGTAAATTAATTTTGTAATCATTTTCCACATTGCCAAACACACCAGTTCTTCCTCATCCTTCTTATACTGGCTAGGCATTTGAACCAGAAGAAATATAGCACAATATTCACCACTGAGTCATGGCCCTCAAAAAAGGACTAAATCTGCAAACACAACACTGGATTTGGCTGAAGAAATAGCTCTGAAAATACCCACTAGGAAAAGCACAAAAGGCTTAAAGTACAGGGGGCAGGTGAGAGCATCTGAAGTTATTGTTTTCCTTGTGTCCCCAGCTAGTGAATTTCTTGGGGTCCCTTATACACTTCTGGGGCCAGAGGCAACTGTATTTTCCTGGTAAGTGATAAATGGCACAGAGATTGCTGCAGAAAGCACAGATGTTGGGGGAGAGATACTGTCAGCAAAACTATTTGCTATCTTTGTGCTACCTCAGTGTTCTCCAATATCTCTCTAATAAAAAATACAAACATGGAGATAAAAAACAAAACACTGGTTTATATTTTTAGACTCTACCCTGACTGATAGAGTTGGTCTATGAAAACTAGAATCTACATTTGTATAACTTCCCTTTGATTAAGCAAGCAGGACTCTCTCTCAAAAGCTTTATAATATTTATGAACGCCGTGAGAGAGTATGCTCAGAGCCATTTAAAAAGCAAAGGCCAAATGCGGGTAATTTCATTAGAAATTACTTAGCATTTCTAATACTTTATTTGAATGTTGTTTGAACAAATCCAATATCCTGCAGGCACTTCAGCACCTAGAGCTGTCTTCTGGATACAATAATCTGGTTACTAAAAAAACCAACCAAACAAAAAACAAATCCATTGCTGTCAGGTCGATTTGGACTCATAGCAGCCCTACAGGACACAGCAGAACTGCCTCCAAGGCTGTAAATCTTTATGGAAGCAGACTGCCACATCTGTTTACTGTGGAGCACCTGGTGGGTTCCATCTGCCAACCTTTGATTAGCAGCCCAGCAGTGTAACCACTATGCCACCATGGCTTCTTCAATCTAGTTACTAAAACATTAATATCCATAATTTCTGAAGAGCTGTTACAAATCAATAAAATGATAAACATTCTAATCGAAAAATAGGCAACAAACATGAAAAGGCAAATCACAAGAAAAGAATTACAAATGGCCAGTAAGTACATAAATAAATGCTCATATGCTTAACTAATGATGAAAGAATTGCTAATTAAAACAGTAAGATCTTATTTTCACCCTTAAACTGGAAAACAATAAAATGGTAACACCCAATTCTTGGTGAGGGTGCAGGAAAGTGAACATTCTTGTATACTTCTGGGTGTGATTTAAACTAGTATAAACACTTTGAAGACAGTTTAAATAACGGTATCAAAGACCCTAAAATATGCATGCTCCTTTAAAAAAATTTATGCACCCTCTCTGTTCTAACGATCCCACTTACAGAAATCTATCCTAACAAAATAATGAATAAATATGGTAAATTTTTTAGATACAAGGATATTGACCACCAGTGGTCATTCTAGAATTTCTATATAGAAAGGACTTATGTGAAGCACTCTAATTGGAAGGGGTGGGAAACCTGAAGCTCTGTTAGCATAGCACTTTACTATGAAGACATAAACTGCCCTTGCAATGAAAGAAGGGCTTGACAGAGATTACGGGGATCACTAAAGCTACCCCAAGGCATCCCGGGACACTGCAATTATTTAATAAAATGTTATTTACAACATGAACGTATGAGAAACAATTTAACTGTCCTATATTAGAGCCCTGGCTAAAATGTTTGTCCTTCTAAAACGTGGAATACTGTCTATGAAAAAGGGTAATGCAGCTGAATGCTTACAGATATAGAAAGGTGTTCATGATGAATTAAGCAAAAAAAAAAAAAGATTATAAAATGATATGTATAACATGAACCCACTTGAAATAAATATTTGCATAGAAAAATGTTATGCTGAGTGAAATAAGTCAATCACAAAAGGACAAATATTGTATGAGACCACTATCATAAAAACTCGAGAAAAGGTTTACACGCAGAAGAAAACTTTAATGGTTACTAGGCAGGGAAAGGATGGGGAGGGAAAATCACTAACTAGATAGTAGACAAGTGTCAACTTTGGTGAAGGGAAAGATAACACACAATATGGGGGAAGTCAGCACAACTTTAAAAAGAAAAAATGAAAAAAATGTTTGAAAGACTATACAACATAATGTTAATATTAATAGTGGCTATCTCTGAGTTATATAATCTTAAGTTTGTTTTTTCCTTATCCTATGTTCTGTTCTTTTCTTCAGTGAACAAGTATTGCTTTCGTAATAAGAAAAAATGAATACAAGTTAGAAAACAAACAGGTAAAACAGTTTCTCAGTAATGTCTACAGTTTGTAAAAGACAACCTGCCTTCAAACTGGATCTATATTGTTTCTTTCACATGCACCAGAGGACCGCCCACAAATAATGAAATTAATACTGGAGGTGTCGGGAAGCAGAATATCTAATCTGTTGCTTATAGCACTCCACACCCCCCAAACAGGAAGACTGCTGTCTACTGTATTTCAAAAGGAAAATTAAAAATTTAAATTTCCAGAGAGTTGGAAACTTTACATTTCTACCAGTAAGGGGAAAGGGAAATAAAGCAATACATTGGAAAGCGTCACTTAGGACAAAGCATTTGCAGAAAAGAGATGTGTGCTTACGGTATGGGAATTGCATTCAAAACTAACCTCTTGGTATTCTTGATTCTTGCTTTAACTATGATCATGCCAATAATTTCGCTCAAGCTAAAATTGCCACACTTAAATCTGTGCAGATGGTCTGATCCGATTCCCTCTCAAGAAGCAGGGTTGGGATTAGTTAGTAATGAGTTTAGAGAGTGTTTTGAAAAGGAAATGAGACACTATAATTTTCTATTAATGTTATTACATCTTGGGAATAGCACCAGGGTCTAAGTACAATCTTCTAGTGTTAGACGTGAAATTACTGCTACCCATGAACCCAACTACCATGGTATGTAAATGAAATACGTACTAATTTAAGACTAGCAATGCAGCTCAGAGGAAAAAAAGGAGATAAGCAAATTATCCAGTTGAGCTGATGACTGCAAACTAGATAACTCAATAAAAGTATCAAGCAGAAACTTGACTTAATCAGATCATCTACAGCAACTAAATTAACCAGATAATTTAGGTTGTATAGCCTGTGTTCAAGTTTCCATCAAACAGTCAGGAAGCTTTGTCTAAGGAGTAACTAAGGAGTAATGGGAATCCATACCCAAGGCACACCATGAAGTTGTATGTTTAAATGTCAAGAATTTATGTAACACAAATATTATACTCATGGGTTCAAGCATGCTAAATAATCACTGCAGTAAGCTTCCTTTCTTACCTTGCTAGAAGCACATGTCACAACGAATAAATATTACAGACCACAGCATTTCAAATATTTTAACCCAAACCAAAAGCTAGCAAACGGCACCCTCTGAAACCACAATTCTGGTTGCCTGGTATTGAATCAAGATAACTAATTTGGTGAAATGCAGTTTAAATGGGTGATTACTGAAATGTTGAGAGGTAAAGAGAGTTCAGAGTGCCCTCACAAGTATTCCTCACAAAGCTTCCACTGGGTATTTGTGATGAATAACCACTTTTACTTCAAGTGCTGTATCTTTTCCAGTTTTACTTTCTCAGTCAGTAATAAACCATTCCGGGCACCAATTTCAAACAGACGAAGGTCACTGTGCTGGACAGCCAGTTAAAGTCCTAAGAATTCCTTGCTTAAATCATTTCTTCCTTTCAGTCTTTACAGAAAAAAATTCTGTTTAACCTTAAATGCTTCCTGCCCAATAGCTATTTCCACCTCATCTCACAAAGAGGTTTGAGGATTGATTATCCAGATGTCTTTTCAAAGTAGTCACGGAATTTTTATCTTTTCATAGCAAGAGATTGACTTCTCTGCCTGTCCTTTTTCTATTTAATCTCAATAACCAAGGGATTAAGCCAACTGCTGAAAGAGAGTTTCCTTTTTAGGGTTCAACCAAAGTCAGAGCAGAAAAGAACAGGTATGGGGCAAACAGTAATGCTGGGCCTTCCTCAGGGGTGTAGGTCTCAACCTGGGCGAACACTGCCCCTGTCCTGTTCGAAGGATTTAGGTCAAGGGCCAAGTGGAGGGCCAGAAAAGGCCTCAGAGGACAGAAACCGGTCTTCCTGCAGAACCCAGATGTCACCCTACACCACACAAGACGTTTTAAAGGTTTAGGGTCATGTGGTAGTCTTGAAGTAAACCCCACTTCTTTTCAGAGACTGAAAATAAGTTTTGCATCCCCACAAATAGCGTTTTGGGACTTGGTCTCATCACTGGATAATCGATTTCAGAAAGTTCCATACTTGAGTCACCGCTTCCAATCACAATATGCTTTGACTCGGGACCCACGGGCATACCAGGGGTCCCAAGCAAGGCCCCAGGAGCAACGGGTCGAGCAGTGCGCGCCAAGTTGGTCTCTCCACTGGCCCAAGCGGAGGGCGGGATCGCGGGCTCCGCAGACTGCGCGACCTTGTGCCTGTCGCCCCCATGCGGGGCCCGAGCCCACTTACCCTGGGCGGTGGCTTGGGCGTCGGCCCCCAGCCACGGCTGCAGGACCAGGTGCAGCAGGAGGAAGGCAGCTCCGTGCCGGGCCAACATGTTGGCTCTTCCTGATTACCGCGGGGGGCCAGCGGGTGACAGCAGCAGAGGCCCCGCCTCAGTGTCCCAGAGCGGTGCCCTGTCCCTCGGTCCCGGCTTTCCGCCGGAGGCGCAGAAGGGTGCGCGTCGCGGGGCGCCGGGCGCGGAGCAGAACACGGGGTGTGGGGTTGCCGTCTGGGGCGCTCGCGTCCTGGCTGGCCGATGCGGAGCTACGGGCGCTCTCCGTTGGCCTCGGCGGCGCGGCCCGGCTCTTTATGGTCCGCCCGGCCCCGTGGGCGGGGGAGGACAGACGCCGGGGCGGCCCCCTTGGCGGGGATCCCCTTTCCCCGGGAAGAGTGGGGGCGACCGGAGAGCGGAGCATGGGCGGCGGAGAGAAAGGCGTCGGTGTGGGGATGAGCATGAGACGGGATGGACCGAGTCGCGGTCTGGGGACAGACGCGAGCCCAGACAGACTAGCGAGGGGCTTTAGGAGTGTGAGAAGAGCGAGGATAGGCAGTAGGGCCCTGGTGAGAAAGTGAGGACCAGGCAGAGGCACCCAAGGGGGACAGGGTAGAGATGAAGGGGAAGAAAGGAGAGGAACAGAGAAAGTGGACACTGACCCACTAGCTTGGGTCCCCATCAGTGGCGTCACTAGGGGGTCGACGGGGTGAGGACCGCACCAGGTGATACTGTCGATTCGGACTCATAGCGACCCTATAGGACAGAGTAGAACTGCGCGTAGGGTTTCCAAGGAGCCGCTGGTGGATTCAGAACTGGCGACCTTTTGGTTAGCAGCCAAGCTCTTAACCACTGCACCACCAAGGCTCCTCAGTATACCTACAAGGCTAAAACTCTATGCTAATTTACCTTTTTAATCTACAGCGAAGAGTTTGGTTTGATTTTTTTTTTTTTTAATGCACTCTAGTCGGAGCTGTCATTATTACCCAAAGACACTGAATCACGTGATTTTGGCTGCACAAGCGTGTTGCTGCCAGTTATTTTATTTTAATTTTATTGTGTTTTTGGTGGAAGTTTACACAGGAAATTAGGTTTTCATTTAACAATTTACATACATATTATTCAGTGACATTGGTTACATTCTTCACAATGTATCAGCATTGTCGTTATTTCTATTTTGGGTTTTCTCTTTCCATTAATCTAGGTTCCCTGTCCCCCCTTAGTCTTCTCATCTTTGGTCTAGGGTAAATGTCAACCACTTGGTTTCATCTAGATAATTATTTTGAGGAGCACTGTACTCATGGTGATATTATTAATTTTATGGGACAATCTATCATTTCTGCTAGTGTTTTTATAGTGGGTGATTTTGTCAAATTTTCTGGTGTTTTAGCAACAATATTGTGGTAATTAGCATGAGGGGTGAAACTATGAGTTACCGCACTGGGTGACACCAGCCCTAGTGACGGGACTGTCCCCATCAGCCCGCCTACTTTTTGTACTTCTTTTGTTTTCTAAAAAGAAGATCAGCATTTGGTCAGGCTTTGAAGGCACATCTTGGGTTCTCTTCTGAGCAAACCCTGAAGGCTCTCCAGGAGCATACTTCCTCCTAAAGTGATCCAAACAGCAACTGGTTTTCTTCTAGTTTTTCTTGAATACTTCAAGTGTTGAATACTGTTCCTATCATGTTTTGAGACATGAAGAGCAAACGCTTTTCTCTTTTTTTTTTTTAGTGGGAAAAAAACAGATATCAAGGAATCCACCAAGACAGAGCCATTTGTAGGATGGTAGTTCTGTGCTTTATGGAGAATTTATTTCCAGTCCGGTTTCCAAAGACTTACCTCCCCACCTCTACTACCCCACCCCCAAAAATGTTCTTGTGACACTAAATATATGGGGTAGGACCTGAAAAATATGGAAGAAACAAATAGTTTTCCTCTTAGATAAAGCCCCCTAAAATGATGTAGATTAACTAGAGGAATAACTATTTGAAGAACAATGGCAAAAATTACCCCTAAACAATTCTGATTAATGGATATGATCCAGCAAAGTGTTTCTATCCCTATCTTTTATGTTTCAAAGAATTTCATTTTAAAGTTTAAGAAGGTATCTTTGTTAAGCTGGGAGATGAACTCACCATCTTATCTTATTCCCAAACTATGTTGTGACATCTAATTTCTACTAGGATGGATGGATGGATAGATAGACAGATACAGAGATGATAGATAAATAGCTGCTACCGAGTTGACTCCGACTCATGGTGACTATATGGACAACAGAACCAAGCATTGCCAGGTCCTGCATCATCCTCACAATGGCAGGTATGTTGGAGTTCATCATTGCAGCTATTGTGCCAATCCATTTCACCGAGGGTCTCTCTTGCTCTCGCTGACCCCCTACTTCACCAAATGTGATGTACTCCTTCAGCGACTGAGCCCTCCTGATGGCGTGCCTGATGCAGCAAGTTGGACAATATTCTGTTGTGATTCACAAGATTTTCACTGGCTAATTTTCAGAAGTAAATCACCAGGCCTTTCTTCCTAGTCTGTCTTAGTCTGGAAGCTCTGCTGAAACCTGTTCACCACGGATGACCCTGCTGGTATTTGAAATACAAGTGGCATAGCTTTCAGCATTGTAGCAACACGCAAGCCACCACAGTACAAAAAACTGACATACGGATGGTGGCTAGGATAAACTACCGATTAGGATTACATTTTACAGCTGATGACCTGGAGACTTTTGCGTTCTCTCCAGAGCCAGCTTCTATTTGAGATCTAAATATGTCTAACCTTGGCTTTATTTCATTGCATTACACTAAATTGCCTGTATGAAATGGATCACCTTATGTTTCTGTATGAGAGAGCTCTGAAGAGAAACACAGAGTTTACATGTTTCTAAGCAATGTGACTGTAAACTAATGGGATGGACTAGACTTGTGAATCTTCAAGCTCTCAAACTGTGTCCCCAGAATGGCCTGGGTGGGAGGCGGTTCCACACTCCCAACCTCTGCTTCAAGCAGAGCAACTTTGCTTTTTTGTGCTTTATACATTGGTTGTCAGAGTGAGATTTTCATTGAAGAGAGTGATGTGAAAAATTTTGAGAACCACCATTCAGTGACTCTCAACTGATTGGGTGTATCAGAATCTCCCGGAGAGCTTAAAAAATATAAATTAGGTGCTTATGGGGAACAAATGAAACCAAGCAGCAAAAGGAAAAATTAGCATATTATACTGCACCACAGCCTACTCGGACACAAACGATAGGACTGCTGTTCAAATGAGCAAGCCTCGGCGATGCTTGTTGTGTGAGTTCTGATGTAAATGAAGATTGTGTTGTGTGCCAGACTTTGCCTGTTCCCTCTCTGATCCGGTCTTACCCTTCCTCTACTCACTTACCAGCAGGGTGGGTAAAGCCAATGGATAAGTGGAGAGCAATAAGAGGGTAGAAACCTCCCTTTCTGGCATGAATGGATACCCTTCCAGCCATGGGAATGGAGGTGGCTTCTTGCAGATGCTACAATCTGGATTGCTTCACTGTTTCCTGTGGGTCCTCTTGGTTCTTCTATCACCTATGTAACCATGTCCTTGCATTAATTCCCTCTGTTTAAAATACCTAGAGTGGTTTCAGTTTTCCTGATACATAAATGCAGGACTAAGCGGTACATTATTTGAAACATTTTTTAGTTATCTTTGAGTCTTCAATTCCTGTCCAATTTCCAGCAGAATAGCTTGTACGTATAGGCACAGTAAATTTTAGTTGCACTGGACTGACTGCTAAGTGTAATGGAGCAATGAAAGAAGCCAATTACTTTCTGCCAGTGTAACGGAACTTATAATCCAGTTTTGCTTCCAGAAAGCCTGCATTGTTATGAAGCCAATCACAGAGTCTCAGTCAGCTTTCTCTTCATGTCCTCAGAATCAAGAGGAAATTTGATTATAACAAAATTCATTAAATTGGCTGTGAAATCTACGGTAAAGGAGGCTAGATGGTTAATCAGTCTCTTTTCTGTGCCGCCTGTTATTAAAATATCTGTTGTTGCACCCACCACACTGAATTTTAACAGATTTATTTTAATAGGTTATTGATTTACTTTTCCAGTATCAGACTGTGAGCTCCTTAGGACTATCTTATTTATTTTTGTAGCCCAATTCCAAGTACAGTGCCTAGCACTTACAGTTCATTAAATTGAATTGACTTTCCTTCTCTAATTTCTGTAACTAGGATAAAAGTGGTTGTGATATGTTATTCTTCTCTGCCCCTTAGGGTTACTATGAGTCAAAATTGACTTGACAGCAGCGGGTTTGGTTTTTGGTTTGGATATGTTATTAATCCACTTATAGTTCTGGTAGATTGCAAAAGTGGCCCCAATTCTTCATTCCTCTATACACACCTTTTCCCTTCCCACTGTGACTCTTGACTTGTCATGTAACTTGCTTAGCCAATAGCATTCTAACAGATGTGCCACAAACAGAAGTTTAAAAAGTGTTTGTGTGATTGGGCTTGCTTACTCGTGCACCTCTGCCTTTGCTGTGATAACACACCTGTGCTAGCCCGTTGGAGGATGAGAGACATGGAACAGAACTGTCACAACGGTCACTGTCAGCAAAGCCAGCTGAAATCAGCCGGCGTCTGACTCAGACAGGTGAGCCACCTGAGCAAGATCAGCACAGCTGTCTAGCTGACTCCAGACATGTGAACAATGAATATTTCTCTTTGTATGCCATTGAAGTTTGGGGCTTGTTTGTTATGTAACATTATTGTAGCAATAGATCACTGATACATTAAGTTTCCTATCTTTTCTAACTGTTGTAAGTAATAAAGCTTGTGACCTCATTTGTGTTGTTTGACTGCTGACAGCTTTCAAGACCCACCACACCCTTTCCCTTTCTGCTCCATATCAGGTCAAGATGAAAAGAAAGCCTGTTGTTATTAGGTACTGTTGAGTTGCTTCTGACTCATAGTGACCCCATGTACAACAAAACAAAACACTACCAGGTCCCGCGCCATCCTCATGATTGTTGTTATGCTTGAGCCCATTGTTGCAAGAAAGGCTGGTAACTCCTTTATTTGTTTCTTGCAGGACCATGCAAACCCAAGCCCATGAGTGGGAATTCTTACTCCAGCTTCACTCCTAAAACCCAAACCACACCATTGCCATCGAGTTAATTCAGACTCATAGTGACCCTGAAATAACCATGAAAACTCAGAGTTACTCTCTTTTCCCTTCTAACTTAAGCCATTTTCAGATGAGCTTGGAAGTCTGTCCTGCTCTCCCCAGAAAACCTCATTACGTGAGTAATAAGCATTTTTAAAACCTATTGGTGCGTGTGTGACATCGTCAGCTGATGATAAGTTTTGGATGTAGGGTGTCCATCCTACTCCAAGAGGGTGACTGTTCTTTGGAGGTGGGCGAAGTTACTCATATTACGTACTGCTATTTGGTGCAACTAAGTAGAAGTTTCATACGTGATTTTAAATTGATGTATGCATAACGTTTTCCACTTGAATTCTTGGAAGGGAATAGAAATGGAATGTAATTGTTAACATTAAAAAATGATTTAAAGGGAATATGGTTTACGTCCTTATGAATGATGACAATTATACCATAGCACTGGGAAATGTGGTTTGGACTACTATTTAGTTTTAGATTAATAATAAAGAAAGATGCCTTATTAAGTAACAGGAAAATCAGTCCTAGAGAAACTATTCAGCACAAATAAGGGTTCAGTAAATGAAGCAGGGGCTTTTGATTAGTATGCAATTAAAAGTAAAAAACATTTTTTTCAGAATGTAGAAGATATTTTGCTTTAGCAATTAAGCACTGAAAATTAATGGAGCAAGAACTGTGCAAAATCACTCATTTTCAATCTCACTAAGAGTGTAAGTAGACTCTATTAAAAAAAAAACAACTCTCCTTAAGCTTTAATACACATTACTAAATAATATATAAAAATTCTTCATAGCCACAGACACAACTGTGAGGACATTTATTATGATTAATACCTATATCTACCCAAACTGAAACCCAGAGAGAGTCTGACAACTAGTATTTCTTAAAGTAACTGCTCTCCTTTGTCAAACAATATATTAATACATTTACATGGTGGATCTTGTGGTGTCTAATGATAACAATGACTATTGTGCCAGGAAAATACCAAACTCAGAGCCAGATGGCTAAAGGTATTTGCCGAGAAAATACAGTGCAGAGTGCAATTAAATAATAGGACGTAAAGCAAACTTGCAAAACACACTAAAATTTTATCCATTTAATTTGTGATGATTTGATTTGGGTTGAAGTTCATATATGTGTAAGGTATGTAAGCAAATAAATTGTATTACTTGAATTTCTGGAGCATGTTTAACCTAACTAAAATAACTAACACATGAAGGATTTTAGTAGTTAACTGTTGAAAGGAAAATTGGCGCTGCTAATTATAAATAAGGCCTAACTAATTCATAAAAGAGCCGAAATGGATATCTATTATTCTTTTTAACCCTAAATTCTAAAATTTATATGGCTTTTGTTATCCAATCATTGACAGAAGTATTGTGTTAGAAAGAATGTTAGCCTATCGGGCATAAGATCATGATGAGAGTTTCTTCTCATTCGTTTAATCTATTATCCAACAAGTAATTACTATGCGCCCATTCATTAATTCACTCAACAATTATTTGTTGGAAGTATTCTATGTACCTAGCACTGTGTTGCGCAGTGGGCATAGAAAAATGACGGAAACACAGTTCTTGTTCTCCAGTTCCTAGTCTACTCAGACAGAGTTAGAAAATCATATGATAAGGACCATAATAGAGATATGTCCCAAGAGATAAGGAAGCACTGAGGGGAAAGCAATTTGTAGCTAGAGAGAGTTGGAAAAGTTTTGCCAGAAGTGGCCTTTTATTTGGGTCATAAGGGATGAGGAGATATTCTCTAGGTGATAAAGTAAGGTAAGAACATTACAAGCAGAGGAATACAGGTTATGTGCAAGACCATGTAGGGAGATGCTAAGACAATACCTGGGCCTCTGACCTGAGCAACCTGGTAGACTGCAGTGCCATTTACTGAAATAACAGGGGTAGATGATGATTTGGCTTGGACAGATTGAGTTTAAGGCACTTTAAAGACATTCAAAAGCTGTCTATTGGGCATTTAGTTACATGGGTCTGTAATTCAGGAGAGAGTTTTATAGGTGTGGGCATCATTAATTTATAGGTAGCAACTAAAGTTGTAAGTATAGATGAGACTTCCTAAAAAGAGTGTGTAAAATGAGAAAACAAGAGGCCTAGAGCAGAACATTGAGGAGTACCAACACCAAGAGATGCCAGCAATAGAGGCTGAAAGATGTAGAAGAAAATTTGGAAAGCATGGTGTCAGGGAGGCCTGGTGAATACTATCGAATACTGTGGACAGGTCAGGCAAGGTAAGGACTAAAACTATTCTTGGGTTTATCAACATGGCAGTCACTGGTCACTCTGTTGAAAGAAGTTTGATGAAGTACTGTGGGTGAAAGAAAGGCAGAGTACTGCCATTTGAAGGGTGAGGAAGATAGACTAGGAATTGGAGATCGTAAGGGTAGATAACTGTCAAGAAACTTGCTTGTAAAGTGAAAATTGGAGATAGGGCAGTCATTTTTCCTCCATATATTTCTGGGACATATATGAACATATGTTGATATAGATGGCAAAAAAACTGCTAGGGAAGGAATAGTTGTTATGTATTTTTTTCTCAAACAAGTGGCACTAAAAGCATAACTATTATGTGGTAGTCTACGAAATTTGATATTTTAAAAGTTCTTATAATTAAAAAAAATTTTTTTTGTGTTGCGTCACCCCTGTAATAACATGAGCGTCACAAGAATGAAGGCTGTTTGTCTAATATGCAGTAACAGAATTCCCATCCTCGGGGTTTATTATCTCATAGTCCAAGAAGTCCAGAGGGAGAGAGTTGTAGGGGTGGTTCAGTGACTTAACCATATCACTGGTATGTATCAGCTTTTGGATTTCCCCCGTTGTTACAAGATGGCTGGTGCAGCTCTGAACATCACGTCTATACAAGGTCTCCTCTAAAAACAGGAAGCAAGGAGAGGGTGAGGCTTCTGCTCTTGTGTGTGTGTCTCTCTTTCTCTTTTTGTCAGGAAGGAAAATCTTTCCCAGAAGTACCCCAACGAACTTCTCCTTAGGTCTTAATTTTCTGAGAGTCAGTCACATGCATACCCATGTCTTATCTGCAAAGGCTGGGAAAGTTGTGGCCTGGCACCTTTGGTTTTTATTGTCGGAGGTGAACTCTGCCAGCAAGGAAGAGGGAGTAGAGAATGGGTAACTGACCATGTCAACATGGTCAGCAACAGGCTCTGCGTCTTTCAAACTGTTAGTGCTCATCACAGTGCTGAATGCAAATGAGTCTTTGACAAATAGTCCTATTCTCTCTCTCTTTTTTTTTTTTTTTTTTGGTGTTTAACAGTTTATGATGCAGTCTTTTTTTATATATGTTAGCCAGTGACTAGTACATAATTAGTGCTGAATAAAAGATTATTAAATTCAATTAAGTTATCCAAATATATTTTTAAAATTGCCTCTGAGGCTGGCAACTAACAACAACAATGAAGGGTTAGATTTTTCTTGGGGAAAGGGTTTGCCTTTTTTGAAGGAAAATCTCACATGCACGTAGTAAACAAATTCAATTACTACAAAAGGTTATACAATCTAAATTAGTCTCCTGCCCAATGCATACCTGCTCCCACTCTCTGGGAAGTTGTTGTTATTCTTGTGTTGTTAGGTGCCATTGAGTTGTTTCAAATCATAGCGACCCTGTGTACAATGGAATAAAACACTGCCTGGTCCTGCACCATCCTCATGATCGTCATTATGCTTGAGCCCGTTGGTGAAGACGCTGTGTCAATCCATCTCGTTGAGGATCTTCTTCTCTTTCTCTGACCCTCTACTCTACCAAGCATGACGTTCTTCTCCAGGGACTAGTCCCTCCTAATAACACGTCCAAAGTATGTGAGACAAAGTCTCACCATCCTTGCTTCTAAAAAGCATTCTGGCTGTACTTCTTCCAAGACAGACAGATTTGTTTGGCAGTCCGTGGTATATTCACTATTCTTCACCAACACCATAATTGGAAGGCATCAATTCTTCTTTGTTCTTCCTTATTCATTGTCCAGTTTTTGCATGCATATGAGGTGATTGAAAACACCATGGCTTGGGTCAGGAGCACCTTAGTCCTTAAAGTGATGTCTTTGGTTTTTAACACTTTAAAGAGGTCTTTTGCAGTTGTTGTTGATAGTTGCCCTCAAGTCGATGGCAACTCATGGCAAACTTACATACACCAGGAGACGCTGCCCAGTCCTGCGTCATCCTCATGATCTTGGCATGTTGGAGCCCATTATTGTGGCTACTGTGCCAATCCATCTCGCCAAGGGTCTCCCTCACCCTCACTGGCCCTGTACTTCAGCAAACATGAGGTCCTCCTCTCCCAGTTAATGTCTTTTGATGATGAGTCCAAAGCAAGTGAGTCAGATAGTGTGCTGTTGTGATCCGTAAGGCTTTTATTGGCTAATTTTAGAAAGTAGATTGCCAGGCCTTACTTCCTAGTTTGTCTTAGTCTGGAAGCCCCCCGAAACCTGTCCATCACAGGTGACCCTGCTAGTATTTGATATACTGGTGGTATAGCTTCCAGCATCACATCAGTACTCAAGACACCACATAACAATAAGCTGACAGACAGGTGTTGGCTCCCGAGGTAACCACTGTCAAAAGTTCCCTATGCATCTGCCCAGAAATATTCCATCTATAGAAACACATACAAATTAAAAAAAAAAAAAGACATATGCATCATCACGGGTTTTTGCCTTTTTGTTTTAATTTAATAATACATCTTGGAGGACTGTTCTACAAAGTCTACCTCATTTTTTTTTAATGGCATAATATTCTACGATATGCATGTATCAGACTTTATTTGCCGTGATTCTAACTTGTTGCCATGACAAACCTTGCTGCAACAAACATTCTTATTCCTAGAATATATCTGAAGGGTAAATTTCTCAAAGTAGAATTGGAGGTCTCAAAAATATGTGGATTTTTTTATGTTAATACGTAATGTAAAATTGCCACCAAATAATCTGGACCACTACACTACCAGTGTAAATAATCTTACACTACCCCCAAAGGTGCTTGAGGGCCTTATTTCTTCACACCTTAGTCAGTACTGAAGATGACCAAGCTTGCTCACGTTTGCCAGGGTCTTATTCTCTTTGAGGTTTATAGCACGATAAAGTAAATGTGTGGGGCTAGAGAGTAGAGTGGCGTACTAGTAAATCAGAGTGGGAGTGAGGGTGTGGGGAACAATCAAAAGAATTAAGGAAAAGTAGAGAGACGGAAGGAGGAAAAATAACTTCAGTTCGATGGGTGTAATGTGAAGAACACTCTTAATATAAAAAGAGTTCTAAACCAGGAATTGACAAATTATGGCCTACAGGCCAAATCTGCCCTGCTGTCTGTTTTTGTAAAATTGGCAAGATGAGAATAGTTTTCACATTTTTAAATGGTTGAAAAAAATAAAAAGAAGAGTAATATTTCTGATATGAGAAAATTTTGTAATTCATATTTCCAGGTCTATAAATAATGTTTCACTGGAACATAGTCATATGGATTTGTCTGTAGCTACTTTTGTCCACATACTGTCTATGATGGCTTTGTAATACAATGGCAAAGTTGAATATGCAACAGAGTCCATATGGCCTGTAAAAGTCTAAAATATTTACTGTCTGGCCCTTTACAGAAAAATTTGCAGGCCCTTCTTCTAGATCATACTCCTTCTGGAAATTCTTGCATATTAATGTTAGACTTAATAATTAAGCAGAAAAAAGAATGGGAAAGAAGAGAAAGTAAATATCAGTGGACTGTTTCTGTTGGTGTTATGCCATTTCCTACTTTCCTATCTTCATCTCAGACCTAGGAGTTGAGGGCCACACGACAGTAACAGTTACCATCTTGCTCCATAGTGCCACAAACTAATAAATATTCAGTCAACTGTTCCTCTCCTTCCTCTCTCTAGGCACAAAATTTTCCCAGTGGTGTTAAAATGGGCCAACTTCATTTAAGTCTCAGGAGAAATAGGAAGGAGTTGGTCACTGACGTGAAAACACTGTCTAATGAAAATGTAATTCCTTCTATGATCTAAGGAAATGTGAAATGCAAACATTTTATTATTCCATTGGAGCATGAAATTTCATTGGTATATAGCATGCATTTCATCACACGTCAGTTAAAAATGAAATTCCGACATACAGTTCTCAGAAAGAGATTTCCTTATGGAGTTCTAGCACGTCCCTTTACCAAAATAGTTCTGAGTATGAATATAATTGCTAGTGATGTTGATTATTTTGGCTGCCACATTTTAAA
This sequence comes from Dugong dugon, assembly GCA_030035585.1. Classification (NCBI taxonomy): domain Eukaryota; kingdom Metazoa; phylum Chordata; class Mammalia; order Sirenia; family Dugongidae; genus Dugong; species Dugong dugon. The sequence continues at coordinate 84,728,892 of CM057460.1, read as the reverse complement.
GTTGACCAGCGGGAAGGGTAAATAGATGTGACAAATCCCACAAAGTAAGTGTTCTAGCAGAAAAACTAGAGACGAGCAAATATAGCAGAGGAGCTGGGGAATAAGAACAGAGAAGGGGAAATGGGGAGAACCTGAGGAAAAAAAGGCGAGAAGACAGCAAACAGTTCATGAAATATGCTTATCGTGTCCAATAATACTGATTCCTTTTAATGTACCGGTCAGGAAGAGCTCTTCCTGGCTGAGCTCCCCGTTCCCTTTTTATACCTTCATCTTTCATTATATCTCCCCCTACCTCCCCACCTAGTATGTCAGAGTTCATTTTCCAGGGTCCTCTAGGTGGAGCTAGGGTGTTCCATTGCAGCATCCTGAAGTCATCTTGGGCTCATGTTGTTGTTGTTGTTAGGTGTCGTCTAGTCGATTCCAACTCATAGCGACTCCATGTACAACAGAACAAAATGCGGCCTGGTCCTGCACCATCTTCACAATCGTTGTTATGCTTAAGCCCATTGCAGCAGCTACTGTGTCAATCCATCTTGTTGAGGGTCTTCCTCTTTTTCGCTGACCCTCTACTTTATCAAGCATGATGTCCTTCTCCAGGGACTGGTCCCTCCTATTAACATGTCCAAAGTATGTGAGACATGGTCTCACCATCCTTGCTTCTAAGGAGCATACTGATCGTACTTTTTCCAAGACAGATTTGTTCATTCTTTTGGCAGTAAATGATATATTCAATATTCCTCTCCAACATCACAATTCTTTTTTGGTCTTCCTTATTCATTGCCCAGGTTTCACATGCATATGAGGCAACTGAAAACACCACGGCTTGCGTCAGGCACACCTTGGTCTTCAAGGTGACATCTTCACTTTTCAACACTTTAAAGAGAGCTTTTGCAGCAGATTTGCCTAGTGCAAAGCATCTTTTGATTTCTTGACTGCTGCTTCCAGGAGTGTTGATTATGGATCCAAGTAAAATGAAATCCTTGACAACTTCAATCTTTTCTCTGTTTATCTTGATGTTGCTTATTGGTCCAGCTGTGAGGATTTTTTTTTTTTATGTTGATGTGTAATCCATACTGAAGGCTGTAGTCTTTGATCTTCATCAGTAAGTGTTTCAAGTCCTCTTCACTTTCATCAAGCAAGGTGGTGTCATCTGTGTATCACACGTTGTTAATGAGTCTTCCTCCAATCTTGACGCCTCGTTCGTCTTCATATAGTCCAGCTTCTTGGATGATTTGCTCAGCATACAGATTGAACACATGGTGAAAGGATGCAACCCTGACGCACACCTTTCCTGACTTTAAACCATGCAGTATCCCCTTGTTCTGTTCGAATGACTGCCTCTTGATCTATGTACAGTTTCCTCATGAGCACAATTAAGTGTTCTGGAATTCCCATTCTCTGCAATGTTATCCATAGTTTGTTATGGCGCCCACAGTAGAATGCCTTTGCATAGTCAATAAAACACAGGTAAACGTCTTTCTGGTATTCTCTGCTTTCAGCCAGGATCCATCTGACATCAGCTATGATGTCCCTGATTCTATGTCCTCTTCTGAATCTGGCTTGAATTCCTGGCAGTTTTCTATCAGTATACTACTGCAGCTGCTTTTGAATAATCTTCAGCAAAATTTTACTTGCGTGTGATATTAATGATATTGTTTGATAATTTCTGCATTCTGTTGGATCACCTTTCTTGGGAATAGGCATAAATATGGATCTTGTCCAGTCGATTGGCCAGGTAGCTGTCTTCCAAATTTCTTGGCATAGATGACTGAACACTTCCAGTGCTTCATCTGTGTGTTGAAACATCTCAGTTGGTATTCCTTCAATTCCTGGAGCCTTGTTTTTCGCCAATGCCTACAGTGTAGCTTGGATCTCTTCCTTCAGTACCATCGGTTCTTGATCATATGCTACCTCCTGAAATGGTTGAAGGCTGACCAATTTTTTTGTTTAGTACAGTGACTCTGTGTATTTCTTCCATCTTCTTTTGATGATTCCTGTGTCGTTTAATATTTTCCCCGTAGAATCTTTCAATATTGCAACTAGAAGCTTGAATTTTTTCTTCAGTGCTTTCAGCTTGAGAAATGCTGAGCATGTTCTTCCCTTTTGGTTTTCTATCTCCAGGTCTTTGCACATTTCATTTTAATACTTTACTTTGTCTTCTTGAGCCACCTTTGGAAATCTTCCATTTCGTTCTTTTACTTCATCATTTCATCCTTTCACTTTAGCTACTCTACATTCAAGATCAAGTTTCAGAGTATCTTCTGACATACATTTTGGTCTTTTCTTCTTTTCCTGTCTTTTTAATGACTTCTTGCTTTCCTTATGTATGATGTCCATTCCACAACTTGTCTGGTCTTCAGTGATCAGTGTTCAATATGTCAAATCTATTCTTGAGATGATCTCTAACTTCACGTGGGATATACTCAAGGTCGTACTTTGTCTCTAGTGGACTTGTTCTAATTTTCTTCAACTTAAACTTGAACTTGCACATGAGCAATTGATGGTCTGTTCCACAGTTGGCCCCTGGCCTTGTTCTGACAGATGGTATTGAGCTTTTCCATTGTCTCTTTCCACAGATGTAGTCGATTTGATTCCTGTGTATTCCATCTGGCTAGGTCTAGGTGTATAGTTGCCATTTATGTTGGTGAAAAAAGGTATTTGCAATGAAGAAGTCGTTGGTCTTGCAAAATTCTATCCTGCAATCTCCGGCATCATTTCTATCACCAAGGCCATATTTTCCAACTACAATTCTTCTTTCTAACTTTCACATTCCAATCGCCAGTACTTACCAATGCGTCCTGATTGCATGTTTGATCTATTTCAGACTGCAGAAGTTGCTAAAAATCTTCAATTTCTTCATCTTTGGCCTTAGTGGTTGGTGCACAGATTTGCATAATAGTAGTATTAACTGGTCTTCCTTGCAGGCGTATAGATATTATCCTATCACTGACAGCATTGTACTTCGGGATAGATCTTGAAATGTTCTTTTTGATGAGGAGCATGACGCCATTCCTCTTCAATTTGTCAGTCCTGGCATAGTAGACCATATGACTATCTGATTCAAAATGGCCAATACCAGTCCATTTCAGCTCAGTAATGTGTAGGATATCAATATTTATGCATTCCATTTCATTTGTGACAACTTCCAATTTTCCTAGATTTGTACTTTGTACATTCCACATTCCAATTATTAATGGATGTTTGCAGCTGTTTTTTCTCATTTTGAGTCTTTCTACATCAGCAAATGAAGGTTCCAAAAGCTTGACTCTGTCCATGTCATTAAGATCGACTCTACTTTGAGGAGGCAGCTCTTCTTTAGTCTTCCAGTCTGAGGGGTTCATCTTCTGGCACTATATCAGAAAATGTTTTGCTGCTATTCATAAGGTTTTCACTGGCCATTTTTTTTTTTTTTCAGAATTAGACTGCCAGGTCCTTCTTCCTAGTCTGTCTTGGTCTGGAAGCTTTGCTGAAACCTGTCACCAAGGGTGACCCTGCTACTATTTGAAATACCAGTGGCAAAGCTTCCAGCATCACAGAAACACTCAAGGCACCACATTACGACAAACTGACAGATTTGTGGTGGTGTATGCATATAAATATGCATACATATACACACACAATCTTTTTTTCTCCTTTTTGGGGGTAAGTGTAGTAAGTTTTTCCTCTTGGTAATGTACATAATAATAGTAATGAACTTTAAATACCTCATGAGGGATTATATAGAGCCTTGTCTTATATTTTGTCTTAGTCATCTAGTGCTGCTATAACAGAAATACCACAAGTGGATGGCTTTAACAAAGAGAAGTTTATTTCCTCACAGTAAAGTAGGCTAAAAGTCCAAATTCAGGGCGTATTCTCCAGGGGAAGGCCTTCTCTCTCTGCTGGCCTTCTTATCAATCTTCCCCTAGACTAGCCACTTCTCTGCACAAGAACCCCAGGTCCAAAGGATGTGCTCTGCTCCTGACCCTACTTTCTTGGTGGTCTGAGGTCTCCCCGATTGTCTGCTTGCTTCTCTCTTTTATATCTCAAGAGATTGCCTCAAGACACAATCCAATCTCGTAGATTGAGTCCTGCCTGACTAACACAACTGCTGCCTATTCTCCCTCATTAACATTATAGAGGCAGGATTTACAACATATTGGAAAATCATGCCGTACTGGCAATCATGGCCCAGCCAAATTGATACACACATTTTTGGGGGCACATAATTCAGTCCATGACATATTTGCTCTCATTTGAACTTCACAACAATAAGGTGAGGTAAATAGCCAGTTGACTAGTTGCTCTAGAGTTGACTCTGACTCATGGTGACCTCATGTATATCAGGGTAGAACTGTACTCCACAGGGTTTTCAGTGGTTCATTTTCCAGAAGTAGATCACCAGGCCTTTCTTCCAAGGTGCCTCTGAGTGAATGTGAACCTCCAAACTTTCAGTTAGCTGCCAAGTGCATTAACCATTTGCACCACGCTGGAACTCTAGTGAGATGAACAAGATAGGTATAATTCCCATTGTACAGATTGAACTGAAAAAAATTGTTGCCGTTGAGTTGATTCCGACCCATAGCAACCCTATAGGACAGGACAGGACTGCCTTAACAGGGTTTCCAAGGAGTGGCTGGTGGATTCGAACTGCCGACCTTTTGATAAGCAGCCAAACTCTTAACCACTGCACCACGAGGGCTTCCATGGACAGATTAGGAAACTAAAACTCAGGGAGGTTAAACAACCTGCCCAAGGAAATGCCAGAGTCAGGGCTCAAACTCAGGTCTTCTGGCCCTAAACCCAGTGTCCTTCTACTCTGTTGTATTGTGTTTGGGAGAATGAATGAAATTCTGTATCCAGGCATCACGAATCGAGGCCACAAGAACGAATTTCTTGTTGTTCATCTAACTTCCTTTTAATACATTATGTAAAACTCGAAACTCAGTTTTCTAGTATTCCTTTTTCTTTCTCTACACTTTAAAAAAAAGCCACTGCCAAAATGGTTGTGGTTACCACTATAGTATGTCATGACCTAGCCCTGTCCTGTAAAGGAAAGCTTCCTGTGATCTGGAGAAGAAGCATGGTGGAGCCATATCTGGATTTGAAACCTGGCTCAGTCACTTTTTAGCTGAGTGGCCTTGGGGAAGTCTCCTAAGCTTATGGTGGTAGTGATGCTGGTGATGGTGGTGGTGGTGCTGGTGATGCTGCTGGTGGTGGTGGGTGTCTCAGTTTTCTCAGTGGAAAATGGGAATGATACCTGCCTTGCGGGGTTGTATGAGAACTAACTAACAGATGGTGCCTGACATACTGTGGCTCGCAGTAAAGAGTGGTTGTTATTTTTATTACTAGGTTGGGGCTCTGAGTTTAGAGACCTGAAGGAAGATTTCCAAGACATGTAAATTTGAAATGTTTCTGAGAAAGACTGGCGTAAACAAACAGGGGTTAGGAGTACATTAGGCTTGACTCCAACACTTGTGACCTTGGAAAGGCATTTAATGGCTCTGTTCCTTAACTTAGAGCCCTCATTCAGAAGATGGAGATGCTAATGGTACCTGTTGTGAGGTGAGTGAAGATGTCAATGGTACTTGCTGTAAGGTGAGAGGATGAATACAAAACATTTAACCTAGTGCCTGGCATGTAGTGTATGCTCAGTAGATGTTAGCTGTTTCATTATTATTAGTATCTGTTATAATTGAGTTGTGTGCCCCTGAAATGCTTTGTAAATCCTAACCTCTGTGCTGGCTCAAGAGGCTTCACTGGCTCAAGCATAACAACGACTGTGAGCATGGCGTAGGACCCGGCAGTGTTTTGTTTTGTGGTACATAGGGTCGCTATGAGTTGGAACCGACCTGATGGCATCTAACCACAACCACAACAACCTCTGTGGCTGCGGTGAAGAAGCCCTGGTGGTGCAGTAGTTAAAACACTCGGCTACTAACTGAAAGTTCGGCAGTTGGAACCCACCAGCGGCTCCACGAAAGAAAGATGTGACAGTCTGCTTCAGTAAAGATCACAGCCTTGGAAACCCTATGGGGCAGTTCTACACTGTCCCAAGGGTCACTATGAGTCAGAATTGACTCTACCGCAGTGAGTTTGGTTTTTGGTTTTATGCCTCTGATTATAATTCCATTTGGGAATGGGTTGCCTTTGTTATGTTAATGAGGTAGGGTTAGTGTAGGATGTGTCTTGAGTCAATCTGTTTTGAGATATAAAAGAGATTAAACAAGCAAACAAGCAAGCAGAGACGGGGAAAGAGAGATGCCAAGCCACATGAAGATTGTCCAGGAGCAGAAGTTAAGGGAGACAAGGACCTTCCTCCAGAGCCGACAGAGAGAGAAAGCCTTCCTCTTGAGCCAGCACCTTGAATTTGGACTTCTGGCCTCCTAAACTGAGAAAATAAACTTGTCTGTTAAAGCCACCCTTTTGTGGTATTTCTGTTATAATGGCACAAGGTATCTAAGACAATATCATTATTATTTTTTGCTGGAGTCCAATAATTTTCATTTGTAATTGAGTCTATTAATTTATTATTATTCAGAGTCTAAATGAGAGGAACTGAGAAGCAGCAGGATGTCTCGACCATCATTTAACAAGTACAGAGTATTCTCTTAAGGAAAGGGCACCCAACCCTCTTTTAAAAGGAGGAGGACACAAGGACTTAAAGGGAATTTAATTAGCCAAACTACAAGCAGAATTAATGTTTTTGCCTGCCTTTGTAAATTAGGGCAAAAGATGACCTCTGAACAAAGGGTAAGCTGTATTACTTATGTGGAAATAGAATAGCCTCACTCCTGAGTAACGCTGTGTGTGTGCAGGTACATCTAGATAGGTAAGCCAACCTATACATAAGAAGAATGAAGAATTTGGGGGGCCAGTTCAGGCCAAGGAAAAGTCTAGAATAAAAATATCCTCCATCCACAACTGTTAGTTAACACCGGGGAAAAATTATTCTACGATAGTCAGGGACTGTGGGACACCATGAAATGCGATGATCCTGAGATTTGCTTGTTGCAGAATAGATAATATTTGTTTATTTTTCTTTTCTTTGCTTATTTTTCTTTAATAAATCATTCTGTTCATCAATTTGGAATAGTGTTCTTGTAACAGCAGGAGTTGATGGCAACCTACTCAGCTATCTAGAGGAAAGGTTCAGCCTAAATCTTACAGGGAGGCTTGAGTCACAGAGTACCTTGGGTCCAGAGTGTCTCAGACCCAAACCCACCACAATAAAAAAGAAAATATGAGAGATGTTGGCTTTAATAGTCTGCTTATTATATGAGAAAAATCCAAGAAAATTTTTTAAAATGTATAAAAAAATGGATTTATTGCACTTGTCAACAGGGCTATTTCTGCTGTTGTTATGAAAGGTATTTATGATTTACTGAGAAGGTGTTCTTTCATGTATAGCTTCTCTTTATAAATTTTTCTTTCCAGAATGTAGAATTTTGACTTTACAACCATTCGAATAAATGAGTGTCATAAATTAGAGAAAAAGATTGGCTTGAGAGAGCACTTATTTGTGTTAAGACAACTATATTTTCAATCAAGTAGTTAGTTAAAAGGTAAGTATACTGGATTTATGTCTTGAGGCAAAGGGCTTTTTATTTATTTATTTATTTATTTATTGTACTTCAGGTGAAGGCTTACAGAACAAATAGTTTCTCATGAAACAGTAGTACACATATTGTTTTATGACATTGGTTAACAACTCCACAACATGTCAACCCTCTAACGTCTCAACCTTTTTTTTTTTTGGTGAAAATACACATAGCCAAAGATACACCATTACAAAAATTTTTACACGCACAGTTCAGTGACACTGACTACGCTCTTCCAATTGTGCTGTTATTCTCACTTAAGATGAAGGCTTACAGAACAAAATAGTTTCTCATTTAACAGTTACTACAAATGTTGCCCTATGACAACGGTTAACAATCTCACTACACATCAACAATATCCTTACTCAACCTTGGGTTCCCTATCACCAGCTTCCTTGTCCCCTTCTGTCTTCTGGCCCTTGTCACTGGACTACTGTACCTCATTAGTCTCATTTGGTTTCACGGGGCTGTCCACTCCCAGGTTGAACGGTGAACCTCGGAGATAACTTCACCGCTGAGCTAAAAGGGTGTCTGGAGGCCATACTCTCGGGGTTTCTCCAGTCTCCTTTAGGCCAGTAAATCTGGTCTTTTTTTGTGGGTTAGAATTATGTTCTACATCCTTCTCCAGCTCTGTCCAGAGCCCTCTGTTGTGATCCTGGTCAGAGCAGTCAGTGGTGGTAGCCGGGCACCATCTAGCTGTACTGGACTCAGTCCGGTGGAGGCCTTGGTAGCTGTGGACCATTAGTCCTTCAGACTAATGTTTTCCTTGTATCCTGTTCTCTTCATTCTCCCTTGCTCCCGAAGGGATGAGACCAGTGGAGTATCTTAGATGGCCGCTCACAGGCTTTTAAGACCCCAGACACTACTCACCAAGGTAGAATGTAGAACATTGTCTTTATAAGCTGTTTCATGCCAATTAAGCTAGATGTTCCCCGAGACCATGGTCGCCACAGCCCTCCAAGGCAAAGGGCTTTTTGATAGTGATATGGTAAGAAATCTTTTTTTCAAATTTGTTTCTGGTTGTAACTGCTATTTCAGTCTCTATAGGAATTAGAAGAAAGATAACTGTGATTGAACATTTAAAATGCTGTTGCCTTGAGACTTCTGTTTTTAGTAATATAATGGGACAAGTTACCTTCACTGATTCTCCTACTAAAACCAACTCAAAATTTTGGATAGAAAATATATGAAAAATTAAATGAATTACTCAGCTGGGCAAGAAAGCAAGAAATTCATAGATGCTAAAAATAAAGTGGAAACATGAATTTTAGGAGGTAAGTGAGCATCAAAGCCAGTTTTTACCCTGAGGATATGTTATAAGCCCTGGGATCTTAAACATCCGTTTTAACAGCTTCATGGGTTGATACAAAAAAATAAAGCCTAGGCCCTTCCTAAAGTGAAGAGTATAATAGAAGACTCTCATATAAAGCTGAGACCTCAAGAAGTTACAGCCTTAGTGTAAGGGTAAATTAGAAATAAACCCTCAGTTCAGAAGGGAAGAGCAAGGAAACGTGACTGTTTTGATCTTGGCTCTGGTGTAGGGGAAAAATACCCCCTCCAAGAATTTGTAACTGCAAGTTTTCCCTCATATGGTTTTTTGTTTGTTTTTGCCTTTTGCTCCAAATTTTAAAAATTTGAATATTTTGAACATTTACAAACCTACAAAAAAGTTGAAAATGAAGTGCAATGATCTATTCTCATAGAATTACCTATTTTTCTCTCTCTCCATATATATTCACACATCTATATCTTTTTTTTTTAATCTGAACCAATTGAAAGAAAGTTACAAACACAGGACACTGTAAAAACTTCAGCAGACATCTCCTATGGTAAGTGCATCCTCCTATATATTTACGTATCGCGCTTTTACTGAAGAAAATTAATGATAATTCTATAACGTCACTTAATATATGGTCCATATTCTAATTTCTTTAATTGTCTCTCAAATTTCTTTTATGACCTAAAAAAAAAAAATCTTGGAGAGACAAAAGTGCATGCATTGCATTCTGTTCTCTCTCTCTGTAATTCCTTTTAATTCCGAAGAATTCCTTACCTTTTTGTTTCATGACAAAGACTTTGTTTTTTGAAGACTTCAGGACAGCTTTCATGTAGAACGCTCTACATTTTGGATTTGACTAATTGCCTCTCATGATTAAATTTGGGTTAAATATTTTTGTTAAGAATATTTCATAGTTGATGTAGTTTCTAATAGTTTTGTAGTTCCAAATTCATGCTGGTATACGGTGTGAAAATATTAAAAAACAGAGAACTTGTAGAGCCCCCAGGCAGCTGAAGTCCAAGAAAATCCTCTATGGAGGACCCCAACTTTAACCTAGTTCTCAAAAAATTCCTATATATAGCATTCCAAAGAACATGAGCCCACAATTTAAAAAAAAAAAAAAAAAAGACAAATGCACGGGAAATGAGGCACCGTGAGAGAGAGCCAGTAGAAACAATAGACAGCAGAATCACACTTTCATAAACTCCAGGTAGTAAAGTGTTAGAAACAAACGAGACAGTGAATATATTTATTTTCATATAAAAAAGAGAAGCCGGAAAATAAGAACAAGAAACAAAAATATTTGAAAAAACAAGTATATTTGAAATAGAACTTCTAGATGTGGTAAATACAATAATTGAAACTAAAAATGATGTGTATGTTAAACAGCAGATTGGCCAAAATTAGGAGATAATTAGTGAAGTGGAAAACAAATCCAAAGAAATTATATCTATCACAGAGAGACAAACTTTAAAAAAAAAAAAAAAAAAGAGACGTCAAGAGAAAAGGAAGAGGGAGTAAGGTGAGAAAGTTCCTATGTCTACTTGTAGTTCTCAAAGGAGAAAATGAAAAGAGAGACAATATTCAAAGAGATAATGGCTGAGAAATTTTCAGAATTGTTGAAAGACACCAAATCACAGAATCTCAACAAATACGAAACTATGTAAATAAAAATAAAGTAAATCCTAGTCATATTGTAGTGAAAGTGCAGAACACCAAGGTCAAAGAAAGGATCTTAAAAACAGCCAAAGACAACAGACAAATCAACTAAAACGAACACTAATTACAACTATAGCAGAATTTTCAGCAGTATTATTGGAAGCCAGAAGATAGTGGAATATTATCTTCAATGTACTAAGAAAAAAATAATTGTCAGCCCAGAATTCTACAATTAGTGAAAAGCTTTTTTTAAAAAAAGGTAAAATAAAGACATTTTAAGGCAAACACAATATTGAGTATATTACCAGTAGATAGCTGGATTGCATGTTGCCAAACTATACCCAGTGTTTCTTGTATAAAGATATAAAAAAAATATAAATGAGAAATTTCTTTCAGATCCAAGTGCCAGGAACAAGCATTACTTATTTTAGGATGTTTTCTTTATAGGTAATTGGTAATTTTGTATCTAGTTATACTTTTATTTCTGCTTTTGCCACCAGGAAGCCCAGGCCAAACATTGGCTCCAATTTAATAATTACTTAGGAACCATTATGCTGTATATTTGTCTAAATCTTCCCTCCTACCTTGATCATCTGATATTTATTTTTCTGGATCCTGATTTTTATTTTGTGTTCTTGCCATCTGTCTTAAATTCTCTGTGGAACAAATTAAGTAGAAATAAATAAATATATTATTGGATGAATCAATAAATAAATACAAAATGATTAAAGCAAACAGAAGATTGAAACCTGGGAAGTGGCAACTATTTCACTAGCTCTTCATTGGTGGCAGCACAGGGAGTATCGTATGGATTAATCCACTCCATTTGAATCAGTTTGTTCAAGGTTGGAATTAAGCAGATTGTCTATATTTGGGTCTTCAATAGCTGCTGGTGGTACAAACCCACTAACAAGGCAAGAAAAATCAATTATGAAAAAGAGAAATGAAAACTTACTACCTCACATTGTCAATACTTTGTTGACCAGCTTTTAGGGTTAGTAGTACATCATGAAAAACGGAGAAAAGATTGAAGTTGTCAAGGACTTCATTTTACTTGGATCCACAATCAATGTCCATGGAAGCAGCAGTCAAGAAATCAAACGCGCTGCATTGGGCAAATTTACTGCAAAAGACCTCTTTAAAGTGTTAAAAAAGCAAAGATGTCACTTTAAAGACCAAGGTGCGCCTGATCCAAGCTATGATGTTTTCAGTCGCCTCATATGCATGCGAAAGCTGGACAATGAATAAGGGAGAACAATACTGAATACACCATGGACTGCCAAAAGAACAAACAAATCTGTCTTGGAAGAAGCACAGCCAGGATGCTCCTTAGAAGCAAGGATGGCGAGACTATATCTCACATACTTTGGACATGTTATCAGGATGGATCAGTCTCTGGAGAATATCATACTTGGTAAAGTAGAGGGTCAGTGAACAAGAGGAAGACCCTCAACGAGATGGATTGACACAGTGGCTGCAACAATGAGCTGAAACATAGCAACAATTGTAAGGTTTCGTTCTGTTGTACATAGGGTCACTATGAGTCAGAAGCGACTCGATGGCACACAACAACAACAGTAATTCTGAGCATGATAATACATGTACATCCTTCATTTCATCATTTATAAACACAGTTTTGTCTCCCAGGTAGGAACCGTAATGGGGAAAAATCTGTCCTCCTTTGATATAAGGAAGCTGATTATGGCAGTTGAATTCATTATAAGATTTCATCTCACTTGATTCAGTTTATGCTAAAAATAGCACCCTTTCTCAGAACAGTCCCACTAAAAAAAATCAGTAGAGACATTCAAAAGAACACAGAAAATAAAAATGAAATGGAATAAAACAAAATGATATTTCATGAATACAGTGTAGATGTTCTATGACAAGAAGGGGGTGACCCCAAGAATTAGGCTATGAAAGGAAACAGCCCTTGGAGAGTTGAGGCCACACAATGGATCAGAACAGGTATGCAACCACATCTTACAGAGTACAGAGACTTGACTTTAATTTGTCCAGATCTAAGATATTCACAAGGAGCCCTGGTGGCTTGGTGGTTAAGCACTCAGCTGCTAACTGAAAGATTAGCTGTTCGAATCCACCAGCAGCTTCATGGTAGAAAGATATGAGAGTTTGCTTCCGTAAAGATTACAGCCTTGGAAACCCTATGGGGTAGCTCTACTCTGTCCTATAGGGTGGCTATGAGTTGGAATGTGTTTGGGAAGATATCAGCACATTAAAGGAAAGATTATGTTAATTAGAAAGTATATTGGTCAGTCGCTGAAGTTTGGAGATGGGTGCTGTGGGAAAAGCCTTAGTAAGGCAAAAGGTGGCAGTGGACATGTGAGCACTGTCCAGTGAAGGGTCGTCCTGGTTCAAAACACCACCCTTTCAGTCTAAGAGGCACACAGATCTGCGTGGTGGAAATGGATGCACGAAGGCCTGACCCCATTAGACATCACCCTTGTTGCTTGCCAAGCAACTTTCTGTAAAATTGTTTGCCTTGCAGTTTGTCTAAGAATGTACTTGCCAGGCTGATGCTAATGTCTACCTTATAAAAGACACTTTGCCTCTTAATGACAACCTTGGCAGTCAGCTTATTATTCTTCAGCCTCCTTCCGGCACTGACAAGAGAGGAATTTCTTCATCTCTAAGGCTGAAGCCCCAAGCCTGGTCTCTGGTGCCTTCACCATGGAAAGAAACACTTTCCTTGGGAGCCAATAGGCTAGCCTCCCCTGTGACACCTTATGTTATTTAATGCTAATTATTTTAAAGGATGAACTGTTCCCATTAAAATATCGCTTACCAGAATAGATTGTGATAGCTGACATGGCAACATTTCCAAATTCCTGGGAGCGACTGCATTTCATCTGGGAAGAAGTGTTAGGGAGACCCTGGCTTTATCTGAAGCCAGTAGTGATGAGATAAAATCATCACTGAAGGGGCCTCAGTTATCGAGTACACCCCTCTCATCTCTTTTGTATACATGAATAAGCTAAAGTTCAAGGAGGTTAAGTTATTTCCCCAGAAAGAGTCAGTTGCAGACTAGGATTAAAACCAGTTTTCCAGACTCCTGGTCCAGTGCTCTTTTTATTCCTCACTGAAATACAGTACTGTAAATGGCGGTCTTAGTTTTACTGCTATAATAACCCCAGATAATAGACATGTGGTCCGTAGTTCCCTGGCCATTTTTCTCACTCCATCCCATACAAAATATCTCCTTTACATCCTTCATATCAAAAAATCCTGTGTCAGGGGCTATAACTCACGCGTGCCCATGAATAAATACTAGCAGCTCTTCCATGGTGTCAGCCGTTTTATTTTTATTGGCCAATACCACATCCTTAGGCTCCAGTGCCTCTCTTCCTGGGTCAATGGAATGTTTGAACTCCCTAACACTTCAATCATCCTGAGTCTACTGCTGCTTCCAACGATTCTCTTGTATCCACAAAGCACCATTTTGCTTCTCCTGGAGACATCACCACATCTGCTAGGGACCATCATCAGATCAGCTAGGCACACTTGTCACATCTGCTGGGAGATCATAGACTTGTCTACTGGGTACCATTGTCACATCCCTGAGTATTAGAGTCACATCTCCTAGGAATCATTGTCGTATCTGCTGGGATCGTAGGCATGTCTACTGGGTATTGTTGTCACATCAGCTGGGGATGTTAATTTGTTTCTTAGCAGATGTGTCTGCTAAGTACCATTATCACATCAGCTGGGTACCATAATTACTGGCATGTTTGCTGAGTACCACCTCTGATACTTTGGATCCTGTGAGGTGTCAAAGCTGTGCAGCATTTTTGACGTGAAGTTTGAGAGAATACCTCTCTCTCGTTGAGGTGTAACATATTGTACGGAGTTGAGGTGGTACTAAAGAACACTGCCTTGTACCCCAAAGCCTTGGCGAATTTTTAATGAAACAGCTCTTATCACATTTACTTATAATCTCACTTCTATCTGGAACTCAGATATGAATTTCTGGAAAGCTGGGCCAGGAGACAGAGCTAAAAGCTGGACACCAAACTGTACTCAGAATCTCCCCTTCTGAGGTTTTGTTTCTGGGTCAAGTTTATTTTCTTCTTACCTTAGAGTAAATTTTCTCCAAGGAAGCTTCTTATTCATCGGGTAGCTACTATTACAGTTGTCATTTACTGGATGCTTACTGTGTTCTAGGCCCTGAGCCAAGAGCTAATTTCTCTTCATTTAATTCTCACACCAGCGCTGTGAAGCAGATACTACTATTATGTCTCAATTTTACAAATAAGGAGACAAAGACGTGGAGAGGTTAAGTGACTTTTCCAAGGACACACAGCTAATAAGTGGCAGGGTTGGGATTTAAGCCCAGACTCTGGAGCCTGCTTTCTTAGCCACTATTTAAATTACCTGCTACAAATACATATAGAGCAGACTATCACTACCTGTTAGTACATGTGCCTGGCTCTGGCTAAATCCCAGAGGCAGACATAGCTAGGGCTTAAAGTAGAACCCTTCATGAAAATTTTACTTTATATTTAAATTATCAGAATGCAGGGTCCTTGAAAGACTCCTCTGGGGCTAAGAAAGTAAACACTTTTGAGGAAGAGGGAGGAACTTGCCTCATTTTGAGGTTCCCTAGGGCCCTGGCTGTATGCAGCTATGAAGTCCTCTGTACTCCTGCACTGGGTTTGTGGGAGGGGATGGGGACAAGGGCAGAGGGGCAGGATCTCCGGCAGTGCCCAGCACTGTACAGGAGAGTTTCAGGGGGAGGGCCTCGTGGGATCTGTGTGTGACATCCCCAGTCAGTAGGGGTGGAGATCCTCTAAGGATATTTTAATCTGAAGATATTAACACCACTACCTAAGTAGAAAGGAGCCCTGGTGACATAATGGTTAAGCACTGGTCTGCTAAGCAAAAGTTCAATACTTGGAACCAACCCGGAAGCTCCAAGGGAGAGAAGTCTGCTTCCATAAAGATTACAACCTTGGACTGCTGGTGGGAATGCAAAATGATACAACCATTTTGGAAGACGGATATGGCACTTCCTTAGAAAGCTAGAAATAGAAATACCACACGATCCAGCAATCCCTCTCCTAGGAATATATCCTAGTGAAATAAGAGTTATCACACAAATAGACATATGCACACCCATGTTCACGGCAGCATTGTTCACAATAGCAAAAAGGTGGAAACAACCTGGACGCCCATCAACGGATGAATGGATAAACAAACTATGGTACATACACACAATGGAGTACTATGCAAAGAGAAAGAACGACAATGAATCTGTGAAGCATCTCATAACATGGATGAAACTGGAGGACATTATGCTGAGTGAAATAAGTCAACCACGAAAAGACAAATATTGTATGAGACCTCTACTGAATAAACTCATGAAAAGGTTTACACACAAAAAGAAACAATCTTTGATGGTTACGAGGGGTGGGGGGGAATACTAAATAGATAACAGATAAGTGATAACTTTGGTGAAGGGTAAGAGAGCACACAATACTGGGGAAGCCAGCACAACATGTACAAGGAAAGGTCATGGAAACTCTATAGACACATCCAAACTCCCTGAGAGACCGAATTGCTGGGTGGAGGACTGTGGGAACCATGGTCTTGAGGTACATCTAGCTCAATTGGCATAGCACAGTTTATAAAGAAAATGTTTTACGTTCTACCTTTGTGAGTAGTGTCTGGGGTCTTAAAAGCCTGTGAACAGCCATTTAAGATACTCCAATGGTCTCACCCCTTTGAGAGCAAGGGAGAATGAAGAAAACAAGATACAAGGGAAAGATTAGTCCAAAGGACTAATGGACCACCACTATCGTGACTTCCACCAGACTGAGTCCAGTACAACTAGATGGTGCCCGGCTACCACCACTGACTGCTCTGACAGGGATCACAACAGAGGGTCCCAGGCAGAGCTGGAGAAAAATGTAGAACAAAATTCTAACTCACAAAAAATGACCACACTCACTGGCCTGACAGAGTTTGGAGAAACCCTGAGAGTATGGCCCCCAGGCACCCTTTTAGCTTAGTTATGAAGTCGCCCCCAAGGTTCACCCTTCAGCTAAAAAATAGATGGCCCCATAAAACTAAACAAGACTAATGGGGCACAACATCCCAAGGACAAGGACTAGAAGGTGTGAGGGGACAGGAAAGCTGGTAATAGGGAACCCAAGGTTGAGAAGGGAGAGTGTAGACATGTAGTGGGGTTGTTAACCAACGTGCTAAAACAATATGTGTACTGTTTAATGAGAAACTACTTGTTTTGTAAACCTTCATCTAAAGTACCAAAAAAAAAAAAAAAAAAAATCCACCAGCCCTCCCCTCCCAAAAAAAGATTATAGCCTTGAAAACTCTATGGGGCAGTTTTACTCTGTCACATGGGGTCGTTATGAGTCAAAACTGACTCAACGGATAAAGAGTTTTACCTAAGTAGAAGATTTCCTGAGTTGTTAACCTGCATCTTAGTTCCACAGTACTTTGTAGGTAGTGATGGAGGCTTTCTGGTTAGGCATATATTTAAGTTATTAGTTGGGGAGACACTCAGATTGCCTCAAGAGATGGACTTTGGTGGTCAGGATGCTGGGGAAAGGGGGAAGCCCAGGAAATCACAGCCTTGGAGTGGGCCTGTGCAAGAGAGAAGCCCTGAGGCTTAATAAGCTTCTAGCTTCAACTTCTGGTTGAAATTCACCACTGGTGAAGAGACCCAGAACACTTCTAGGGGCCCATCAGCCATTCTAGAAGTCAAACACTACATGTTCCCTCATATTCCCTCTGTTTGGGTTTCTATAATTTCACTTGGTTTTTTCTGTTACAGCACAGTGACCCCTCTTTTTTTAATTCAAACTGCACAAGGGAGAGGATCTGTTTGGTTTATTATTCCTCCACTACCTAATACAGATCTGTGGTTGGTCAGAGTTTTATTACCAGACCTCCTCATAGGCTGCTGATCTTATGTTCAGTCTAGAGATGGTGGCTTTTACATTAGGTTCCAATCCCTCGTCCAATTAACGGCAGGAACTGCTCAGACTGCTGTGTATGTAGCAGGCACTTAAGCATTTCTTTGTCTCCTTCCTCTATGCACACCATTATTATGTTGAAAATCCAAGCAGCACTAACAGAGATTGATGAATTTGTATTAGTACTATTTGGGGTCAATACAATTAGTGTTTTCTTTGTAGAAACAGAATCATATTTCAGTACATTTTATCCCCTACATTAAGTGACTTGCTCTGGCATGTAGCAGGTCTTAGACAAGCATCCAAATCTCAGTTCTCCTTGTGGCTTGGGATTTAAGGGAACAGGATAGAATGTTGCCTGTAAGGGCCCCTTCCTACAGAGTTCCAGGGAGCCAGCCCCTGGCTAATTCCAACGTTTTGCCAAGTTTGGTGTAGTCATCACTACTCAAAGGACATGTCTTGGATATGAGCAATCTTTCCACTCTTCTTGCCCCATTTTTAGCTTTCTTTCTGCCTCTGTGTTTTGTGGGTACTTCTAATCTGTTATGTGAGAGAGTAACCAACTTTTATCTTGTTTGAGCCACTCTCTTTTTTAGTCTTTCTGTTACAGCAGCTTAGCCTATGCCAGGAGGAGTTGGAGAAAGTGTAGTCTGCTCCAGTCAGATCATTTAGGATTTTGAAGACCGCAGTGAAGATTCTGGACCCTTTATCTTAAGGACAATAGGTCTTTGCTGCATCTTTAGGCATTGTGTATTATGTGTGTTTAAAGAAAGAACTGTGTACCAGAACTGGAGTTGCTTTGCTCTTAGAGCATACCATATTTTTACTCAAATAACGCATACCTTCTACTTTTGTTTGCCAGCAACTCTCTCCCTCTTCAAGGTATTTTTGTAGGTGCTGCTATGCCAATTATTTTTTACAGCCAATTTTTTTTTTTTTTAAGATGTTGCCGTAAAAAAAAAAATAAAGTAGCATAGCGCGCTTACAAAAATAGCTCACAGGAGAAGAGAGTGGTTGGCAAACAAACGTAGATGATGTGTGTTTTGTGTAAAATACAGTAATTGCATGGACATAACTCTTTAAAAAAGTAATACTATTAGGGATATTTATCCCCTAAATTTGGGGCGGTTCTACTCTGTCACATGGGGTTGCTATGGGTTGAATCGATTTGAAGGCACACAACAACAACAATCCCCTAAATTTAGTCAGAATAATTCAATTAAAAGAAACTTTTTGCATTATTGTCACAAAATACAAAATTGTATATTTCAATTTAATAAGGTCAAATAATAAGTTCATGTATTCTGTTTGGACTCTTGTTTGAACCACTGTTTTTTTGGGTCTCTCTTCATTGGAAGTAGATTTGATTTTTCACTCCAATCTGGCAATCATGTAGAACTTGAGTAGAAAATAGGATTATGCTGAAAATTCCTTGGAGGGAAGAATGATAAGTGACTTTCAGTATATGATCAAAGACAGTAATTAGAACCACAAGACTTGGAAAAGCTAATTCTTTAAAAACTTCCCCGTAACATGTATCACCTTTCTTGGTTTAGACGGTGAACTAAGTTCACATTTTCTTGGGAAAATAGAAGCAACAACACTTTAGCAAAATTCCCTGTAAAATTATTTTCTGAAAATCAAATGGCAAACAGTTTTCCCATTCTGGTTCTCAACCCATCTCTTGGCAATTTGTTATTTTGGACACACACACGGTTTCTCAGTTAGGTGGTCTAGGTTGGAATTTCAGTGATTGCTGTCCAAATAAAACACTCCTTTTCCAGAAATCAGCAGACTCTGTACTAACTGTTCCTTTGGTGCCTGAAAGTTATGTTGGGAACCTGAGCCTCTCACAAGTACTTTCTACTGCCTTTTCCCTTCAAAGCCAGTGGAGCAAAAAGAAACTTTTCTAATAGAGCCTTAGATTGCAAAACAATTCCAAGTCCACCAGCTCTTCAACTCCTCAACAATTTCCCGTCAGTCTTCTACTGGTATCTCTTCCAAGACGCTTTAAAATCAAGACTACATAAAACATGGCTTTCTCCTTCTTTCTGCAAACCAGCGCAGGCTGGTTTTCTACTAAAATACACATGCTTATCAACAAGCTTCTTCCCTCAGACGGTGGTTCTCAACCAGAGATGGAGCTATTTTGCCAGAAGAGGACAAAATGTCCGGAGACATTTTTGGTTGTCACAGCAGGGGAATGCTACTAGCATCTAGCAGGAAAAAGCCAGGGTTGCTGCTAAACTTCCTACAATACACAGGACAGCCCCCCACAGCAAAGAATTATCCAGCCAAAATGTCAATGGTGCTGATGTTGAGGAACCTGCCTCAATGACATTTAAAATTGTATTTACAATTTTTCCAAATTAAGTGGCTATCATGTATTTTGGATTTTATTCAGGAGTATTGTTTAGAAGCACATTTTGGCCTTTAGATTATAGTTGCCATATTTAGCAAAAAGCAAACCAACAACAACAACAAATAAAAAACCCTGCAAAGCCCAGTTAAATTTGAATTTTTACTGATACAAAATAGTCATTATTTATATGGAATTTGAACTTAACTGGGAGTCTTTATTTTATATGGCAACTCTACCTTAGGTGGAAACATCTGCCTTAGTTTTTTCATGGTTAGAACCACTTAGATCTTAACTTAAACCACTGATTTAGTTGGAATATGCCCACTATTCTTTTTATGTTAATGTGGTGCATAACAAACCTAATGATCTTTCAGGAAGACCATATTACTATAAACATAGCCTTAGAGTATCTTTAGCTTCTTCTTTGAAAACTATACAAATCTGATTTTTGTTATCACTGGTATGATGTGATGATTGAGATATATATATATATATATATATATATATATATATATATTTATGCTCTTATGCTCAGCTAGAAATTGCCTGTATTTATTCTGGACTGGAACCCACTTTGTCCTAAGATCTCACCCCAAATATATGAATCAGAGTCTTTCATTTTCTTTTCTGGCAGGAGCAACTATTGCCTTCTTTACTCTCACAAGAAAAATAAGTCGTTACTATTTAGGACGAGTATGAATGATTGATATGGACAATCTCCCTCAGGCCAAATCCAACATACCATCCACATAGGCAGAAGAAAAGTGACTGTAAGTCCCTAACCAATAACAATAATATTTTTCTTTCATACAAATATGTGTTATGCATATTAGCCCAAGGCTGGTATTCTGGCTGAGGTTTTATTACTGACTCTGGGCCTCTCAATGATACCTTGGGCCTCAGGGTCATTAACAGACAATTTGGGCCCCTGAGGCAGATGGACCCCAAGAGCTGCGTCTATTGACAGGGCTCCAGCCTTAAGGTAGAACTTAAGTGAGAACCAGGATCTGGGGTAGAAGCCAAGTCCTACAGATAGGACACACATAGTGGATAATGGGGATGCCCGCTAGGACTCACATAATGGGTAATAGCGGATGACCTAGAACACCAGCCGTCTGGGTTACTGGCACAGACTAATTCCAAGAGGCACGGGGGAAACCCCTTACATCAAGTTCCACTTTCGTTGGCCCAGGGCAGCACAAAGGCTGCTTTCAAGGCCTGCAGACCCACAGGTGGCATGGCTGGGAAAAGTAGGAACTGACACTAAATATCTGAGAGTCTGAAAAAATTACTACCATAAAAAACCAAACTCATTGTCATTGAAATCAATTTTGACTCATAGCAACCCTATAGGACAGAGTAGAACTGCCCCATAGGGTTCCAAGGAGTGGCTGGTGGATTTGAACTGCCAACATTTTGGTTAGCAACCAAATGCTTAACCACTTGCACCACCAGTCCTTTTTAACCCTAGGGGCACAAATAGTTAAGTGCCTTGGAAGAAAGTCCTGGCGATCTAGTTCTGAGAAGTCATAGCCATTGAAAACCCTAGGAAGTACAGTTCTACTCCGAAACACATGTGTTGCCATGACTTAGAATTGATTCACTGACAACTGTGTGTGTGTGTGTATAATATGTCAATGAAATTTGTAAGAAAAAATAGACTTGCTTACTCCCTGTCAGAGTATAGTCACATTATGATCAAGTCTGGCTCTGTGCATGTTTGTGGACTACAGAGCTGTGGAGGGGGATGAACATCTCCTGGGCTTTATCCTGTTGTTCACTGTCTGTTCCACCTCCCATCCATCCTTCTGGGACTTTGATGTCTTTGGTCTCATATTCTAAAACGCAAGCCCCATGAAGGATGGAATTTTTGTCCATTTTGTTCCTTTACACACCCTAACTACCCAGAACAATGTCTGGCACGTACTAGGTAATCAGTAAGTGTTTACTGAATGAATGAATGTGTGAACGAATGACACGCCTCCTTATTCTAAGCCAGTTCTTGCATCAGTAGTAAGATGCCATCTGTGATCATTAAGGTTGTGTGTCAACTTGGCTGGACCATGATTCTCAGAGGTTTGGCAGTTATGATGTAGTTTGGCAGTCATATAATGATGTGATCACCTCCATGATGAGATCTGATATGATCTTCATGATGGGATCTGCTGTGAGAAGCCAATCAGTTGAAAGGGAGTTTCCTTGGGGGTGTGGACTGCATCCAATTTAGGTGTACTTTCTGGCAAGGCTTTTGCTCTCTCTGGATCCTGCAGCTGGCTCCTGTTCATCTGATCTCTGGTTCTTGGGACTTCAGCTAGCAGCTTACCTACCAATCTTGGGATTCGTTAGCCTCCACAGTCTGTGAGCCAGCAACCTGCCAGCTGACCTGCTGATCTCATTTGTTTGGCCTCTGAAGCCTGTGAGCCAGAGGCTATTGTTGACATGCCTGTCCTGGGTTCATCAGCCCCTGCAGCCTGAACCATGGACTTGGGACTTTGTAGCCTGTACAATTGCATGAGCCATTTCCTTGATATAAATCTCTCTCTCTATATATAGAGAGAGATGCTTCACTGATTTTGCTTCTTTAGAGAACGCAGCCTAAGACACAATTTTGGCCATTCCCACTTTAGACACTTTCATTCCCATGGGGCACATTACCAGGGTGATATTGAGACCCACTGGGAGGGAACAGTGTCCACTCTGACTGTGAGAGGCAAGAGAAATCCCAGGGAAGAGGTCTATCTCCAAAAGAAACTAGAGCAGAGGAGAGGCAAACAACCTGGGACAATGAACCTCTTGATATTTTATAAGAGCTTCCCAGTTCCTTTTCTGGATACCATTATTTTTTAGGAAAAGCCACTACTTTTCACAACAACCTTCACTTTAAAAACAATACCATCAACAAAACATATTTGTGTGCAGTGTTCTAGATTACATACATCTTTGACGTGCATTAGAGTCTCACAATGCCCTGCCAGCCAGGCAGTAGAGAGATCAGTGTCCCACCTTTTTACAAAACTGGACACTAAGATTCAAAGAAGTTAAGTCAATTGTCCAGGCCAGCATGTGGCAGAACCTGGCCCCAATCCCAGTTCTCTAGACTTCACATTTAATGCTTGTCCTCTGAACCGCACTCTCTCTTTACAAATTCTAAGATGCTTTGTAGTTTAGGTATATTACAATATAATAGGAACCACATAATGCATAAAATTCTCATGCCTGGCAAATTAAATTTTAAGGATAATTAATTCAGATAATAACTGCAAATTTACTAATTAGCCTTTAACTCTACTTGCTTTTATTACACATAGAACTACAAGCTGCTGAACTTTAAGAAACCCAGAATCTATTAGTTTTTGCCAATGTATGAAAACCTGGGGGAAATTACAGTAAAAATGGAGACATTTGCAGTGTTGTCTGGATTTTAGTGGCATTGAGGCACTAAACTAAATATTTAGAAAAGGAGCTAAGAAAAAGAATAAGGAAAATCTATTCCATCCCAAAATATATCGAGTGCAGCTTTGCCACATGAACTTTAATTACTGTCATTTTCTAAGCTCTCATTATTATTCTAGTTTCTATTTATTCTGTTTTTTTTTTTTTTAAATTTTTAGTTTTTACCACCATTTCAGAGTTCCAAAAATTATAGCTTGCTGCAATGGATAAAAACTTCTCTAATTTTTCATCTATTTGTTAATTTCTTGATTTTTCTGAATTTCTAAATCAAGCCTATGGCCACAGAGAAGGGAAGATTCTAGCAGGTGAGAAGCAAGAAGGGTACAACCCGGCGTCCTGCGCAAGTCTAGCCTCTGTGTGCCTGGGCAGGATCCCAGACATTGAGATCCACAGAATCCCAGTGTCTTGAGAATGAACACTAAGATATGTTCAGTGACACCAGCATTTGAAAATACCTGGGTGACGCCAACAGTTAACACGCTTAGTTGCTAACCCAAAGGTTGGAGGTTCAAGTACACCCAGAGGCACCTCATATCTACTTTAGAAAAATCAGCCATTGAAAACCCTATGGAGCACTGTTCTACTCTGACACAGATGGGGTTGCCGTGAGTCAGCATCAACCGCACGCCAGTCAAATGCAGTGCTAATCCCATTTACAGAATTTGAGCAATACAATTTGCACATCTTAGTCATTCACTCTGAAACTCATAATCTGAAAATTTCCTATGTTCTTCACTTGGGGATAAAAATAAAATGGTAAGGCAACTCTGAACTTCGTTTCAGAAAACCTGGTTTCCAGTTTTGGCTCAGCCATTAACTGGCTGAGGTTCCATGTGAAAGCTACCTGCCGAATGTGGAAAGTGAGGAACTGAAACTAGAAGATTTTCAAAGTCCTTTTTAGCTGTAAAATTTCTTTCCCTTTCCCTTCACCTTTCTGGCCATGATTCATGTACTCCACATTAGAAGAGTCCTATGTATTAATGAAGGAGACCTGGTGGTGCAGTTGTTAAGCGCTCGACTGCTAACTGAAAGGTTGGCAGTTTGAACTCACTAGCCACTCTGTGAGAGAAAAGATTACAGTGTTGGAAACCCTAAGGGGCAGTTCTACTCTGTCATATTGTGTTGCTATGAGTAGAAATCAACTCGACAGCACTGGGGTTTATGTATTAATGACCATTTCCCCTACTTACTGTCATGTATTTCCCTGTGCTCAGCTGCACTTCTAACCTTTAAAGGAACAGACTTGTAGAGGAATGTTTCAAACCCATGGTATATGAAGAGCTTCTCCCAGAATCTCTCACCAATCTGCTTCTGATGATAAATACCAGATGCTATAGAGAAAGATGAACTCTGCAGACAACTTGCATAGCAAATTATACAGTAATGGCATGCAAAAGTGGTCTGGAGGGATGCAGAATTTAATTTTGAACTTGGCTACAGTACCTGCTTCTGTTCCCAAAGAGGAGTAGTTCTGAGCAGCTTTAGGGTCACTCATACACATGTGCTCATTGTTTTTTTGTTGTACTTTTTTCTCTCTCTTTTTTCCATTGGAAGAACCATTTTAAATTGGCTAGAGCTGCTTTGTGGCTGGGTTGTGGAGCTCAAAATGCCATGTACAGCTGCTTGAGCCTCATGTTTGATGAGAAATGGCAAGAGAGCTATTCCACCAGGCCAATAAGTGATAGCGCCCTCAGCCCTAGCAGACAGCGTGGTATGACCTTCAGAATGCTCACTTGGTTCAAAACCATCCCATCTCCTTTTTTTTCTCTCTCTCTACTTTTTATCTCCTCTTCCTCTTATCCCTTGCCCCTCTGATCTATACCTTGCTCTCTCTCTCCTTCCTTTAGATATGTCCCAATTCTCAAAATTATGATATATTTCAGGCATATAAAAAGATCTAAGGAATAATATAACAAACATTCATGCTTAATACTCAGCTAAGAAGTTGATTATTAGAAATTATTGAAGCCCTTCTCTATCCTTCCCCTAATAATGTCCCCCTCCTCCACTCTCCATCTCAGGAATAACTACAACACTTGTCAATCACCTGTAACAGACCATAATATGGACCTTAAGAAAGAAACCTGTTCTCATTGAAAAAATTATTACACTCTCTGTTCTTATGATAAGAATCAGGGCATTTAATTGAATTGTTAAAGAAAAAGATGAAATGAAGTTTTTCTAATGAACTTTCATTGAAATAATAATTCCCTACCTACCTCCTGCTGTAGGGGTATATAGAGTAGTAAAGATTTCCAGCACCATCAATGCTATTTTGTTCAGAAGTCTTTTTTCTGAATCTGTATAAATTCAATGCTCTTTAGTTTTATTCTCAGGATTTTTCTTTTTCCCTCCTCCTGGCATTTCCTTAACTGTCCAGTGTTTCTCCCCATTCTTCAGTTATGAGGCTCACCCCGATGACATTTACTGCTTGGACACTTTATTCTTGAATGTGAAATGCTCTCTCTCTGCTCTGCACCAAGTGATTAGAGTTGACTTTCTCTGCACTCTTTCTATTTATATGATTTGGTGAGGAAGGATGAAGACAGTTCACGTTAGGATGGAGCACGGGGTCACTGAGGGGGCGCTTCCCAGGCGTTCCTGGGCAGCATGACTCTTACACAAGGCAGAGGGCATGGTCCTTGGCCCACTGTTCCTCTTTGGGAAATGTTAATGGTTTGGGGTCAGCAGAGTCATCCTTAGCAACTGGGTCTCCCCTGACATCCATTGAGGACATGTCAGTTCCCAGTGACAGGGCTGGGAGAGACCTCTGCTCCCATCAGACCCAGCAGATGTACCCTGGTGGAAGTGCCCTTGAAGAGAAGGTCTGGTCTCAGATCTGTGTCTATGCCAGGCAGCCACAGAAGCAGCAGGAGCAGAACACTCATGTGGAGAACCCACGAGGGGTAGATGCTGGTCAGTTTGCTGTTTTAATATTCATGATAACAAAAGCAAATAGAATGCATAGTATGGTATAAAATATGGGAGTGAAAAAGTCTAATCAATAGCCACTCAAAGTTTCAGGAGTATGGAAAGTAGGGTGGTAGCACTGGTTTTCCCAAACAATGTTGTTTAACTATTTTCCACATTGGTATTTTTTTTTCTTCTTACAAACTTATTTATATACATCTTTGGTAAGTCGTTAATTTCAAGAATGGCTGAGAAGTAAATACGGTTTAAAGAAAAAAGCATGAGATTTGAAGACAAACAGAACTGGGTAAAAATCCTTGTGTAATCGCTTACTGGAACAAGATATTTACCTTTGGTGCTTCCAAGTCCAAACTCCTTATCGTGGCCTACTATTAACTACGTCTGCTGTCTTATTTCCCATCATTACCTACTTCTCACTTCACCCTCCTGAAATGTTCAACTACATGTAGTTCTCAGATGACAACACATACTATTTCTCCACTCAATGTCTTTAACTGAGATGTTATCTCTGCCCTTTCTTGCCTTCCTCCCCGGGCTTACTGCCTCCAGGAATGGTTTCCTGACACCGCTTCATCTGCAACTCCCCCTAGAGATGAGTGAATTATCCCTCCTTTACAATCTCATAACCTTGAATTTACCCCCCTCATCACTAACCAGGCAAAATGGAAGTTATGTGTCTGTCTCTTAGTATCACTGGTGCCTAGCATTTTAGTAAACTCAACGTATGTTTGTTGGATTGAAAGGGATGCATCTATTAAGTGAGTATAGTTCTATCCTGGGGTTGTGATGAGGAGGAATTTAATAAATGCTACTCCCTTTACTGCTAGTTCTGTTACCCAAACTTCTGGTAAGGTATTTCTAAAACATAGCAGCAAATACATGGTACATGCAAAGAAAATATATGTTGATAGTCACCTCTAGGTGTCGTTTTGTACTTGTAACGTTTTCCACAGAAAAATATGTTCAGCAGAATTGCATATAACTGCCAATTTTAATATACCATTTGGCTTATGAAATCCAAATAGAGGGAAAATACTCATGGACCAGATGAGCAGTTTGAGAGTCAACTGCTCTCTCTTAATTTTTTACAAATTGTTGGTTCAAATTATCGTCACCGATACAAATTATCTTGAAGAAAAATAAATGCAAAAATGCAGCTTTTCTAAAGGAGACCGGAGAAGCCCTGAGAGTGTGGCCCCCAGACACCCTTTTATCTCAGTGGTGAAGTCATCTCCGAGGTTCACCATTCAGCCTGGGAGTGGACAGCCCCATAAAACCAAATGGGACTAATGAGGTACAGCACTCCAGGGACAAGGGCCAGAAGGCAGAAGGGGACAGGGAAGCTGGTGATAGGGAACCCAAGTTTGACTAAGGATATTGTTGATGTGTTGTGAGGTTGTTAACCATTGTCACAGGGCAACATGTGTACTAACTGTTAAATGAGAAACTATTTTGTTCTGTAAGCCTTCATCTAAAGTGAGAATAGCAGCACAACTGGAGGAGCGTAGCTTATGTCACTGAACTGTGCATGTAGCAATTTTTGAAATGGTGTATCTTTGGCTATGTATATTTTCACCAAAAAGAAAAGGTCGAGAAGGGAGAGGGTTGACATGCTGTGGGGTTGTTAACCAATGTCGTAAAACAATATGTGTACTACTGTTTCATGAGAAACTATTTGTTCTGTAAGCCTTCACCTGAAGTACAATTAAAAAAAAAAAAAGCACTGTTTTTAAAGCAGGTCCACATACATAATACAGATAGCTACGCATAAAAGAAGGAAATAAGGTAATCTTTTCTTCGAAATGGAGACCCTCTGGGAATATTACCTCTTCAGGAAGCTTCTAGAACAATTCCTGCCCTATAACCCTTCCTTCATCCACCATTGCACACACACAAGTGTTCTTGGAAGCACCACCCTGGATATTCATACAGAGTCACTGTTCCACATTGGAAAATACACCAAAGTGAATCCCCCCTGGGCTTGACTCTTGCTCACTTTCCTGTCATCCTGTTGATTTTCAGTACAGGCACTCCCCGAGTTACGAATGTCCAACTTACATACAACTTATGTACAACCCATAGTTAATGAATCAACCCCATGAAGCCTATTATATTAAAAAGTTGAGGTACCTACGGTGGTTCGTAATAACAAAGGGGTGCTACTTTGCCACACACATCAAAACATTACTATTATTATTGTATTATTATGTCAAAAGTGTTTTAGTGTATCTGGAAGTGTTTAATATTTTTATGCATAGAAAAGTACACTATACACTATATATTAAGACAAACATTTGACTAACTGATGTTAGATACTAACTGTACCTAACTGTTCTGACTTACATACAAATTCGACTTAAAGACAGATTTAGGAATGGAACTCATTCATAATCTGGGGACTGCCTGTATTATAGTTAGCCTTGGGTGAGTGATTGAGTGATTAAGGTCACTTCTTGATTATCTGCTCCAACAAAGAGGAAGAAAGCCATATAATTTGTGTTTATTCACGTAATAGTCTTATTGTCTCAACCTTATGCTGAGAATCAGAAGTGGGAGGTGGAAGGCTGTGAGGCAATAACAGGAGGCAAAAAGTACTGGGAAGTCAAGGAATGGATATGCCTGGAAGAGGCAGGGATCAAAAAAGGAGGAAGTTACAAGTTGTTGAGTAAAAATGGAGAGAAGACGCAATGGAAAGAGAAAACACAGACAACACAGGCAGCCATTGTAAGGAGAGGTGGATATTCTGGTGAGAAGCAAAGGGTGAGTTTGACAACGTGGAACCTGAAGAGGCAATAACCTTTCCGCTCTCTTGGTATTGAGCACGTTCTGTGTCCCTTCCATCTCTTTAGGGGAACATCATCAACTCTGAGCATCTATTATGTGCTTGCTGAATGCTGTGGGGAATATGAGACTTAGCCTCTGTATTTGAAGTACAAAAGCAGGGTGCAATTTTATGTGTGTGCAACCATATGGTGTGAATAAATACAGTAATACAGAATAATAATTCACGAGTATGTATATACAGAGACACTTTGTAAAGTAGTCGTACGTATACCATTCTCCCATGTACCTTCTCACTAAATCTCTTGGCTTGATTTTAGTGTTGTTGTCTCAGCACCTTGATGAATATGGGAAGCAAAAAGGCCCCAAGAGCAGTACACAGGTGAAAAACAGTCCCTGACACCACTTTGAACCCATTGGACTCTGTTTTTTCCCCTTCCCAAGTCATTTCTATTACTAGAAATGTACACTAACTCCTATCAGTCTGCTAAGATGACATTTAAATATTGCTGCGAGTAATGGTTGACATTTCAAGAGGAGATTCTATAAAGTGAGGTATCAGACTAGGTATGTCTCATTTTACACAACTGATGATTGTGTGTAGACAGAATTTCTGTATGTGAAATATTTAAAAAGTTGTTGTTGTTGTTAGGTGTCGTCAAGTCTGTTCCGACTCAGCTACCCTATGTACCACAGAATGAAACACCGCCTGGTCCTATGCCATGCTCACAAACATTGTTATACTTGAGCCCATTGTTGCAGCCACTGTGTCAATCCATCTTGAGGGTCTTCCTCTTTTTTGCTGACCCTCTACTTTACCAAGCATGATGTCCTTCTCCAGGGACTGATCCCTTCTGACAACATGTCCAAAGTATGTAAGACGTAGTCTTGCCATCCTTGCTTCTAAGGAGCATTCTGGTTGTACTTCTTCCAAGACAGATTTGTTCGTTCTTTTGGCAGTCCATGGTATATTCAATATTCTTCGCCAACACCACAATTCAAAGGCATCAGTTCTTCTTTGGTCTTCCTTATTCATTGTCCAGTTTTCGCATGCATATGATGCTATTGAAAATACCACGGCTGGGGTTAGGCGAACCTTAGTTTTCAAGGTGGTATCTTTGCTTTTCAACACTTTAAAGAGGTCTTTTGCAGCAGATTTGCCCAATGCAATGCATCTGTTGATTTCTTGACTGCTGCTTCCATGGGTGTTGATTGTGGATCCAGGTAAAATGAAATCCTTGACAACTTCAATCTTTTCTCCATTTATCATGATGTTGCTTATTGGTCCAGTTGTGAGGATTTTTGTTTTCTTTATGTTGAGGTATAATCCATACTGAAGACTGTGGTCTTTGATCTTCATCAGTGTTTCAAGTCCTCTTCACTTTAAGAAAGCAAGGTTGTGTCATCTGCATAACGCAGGTTGTTAATGGGTCTTCCTGCAATCCTGATGCCCGTTCTTCTTCATAGAGTCCCTCTTCTCAGATTATTTGCTTGTACGCTGTTTCAAGTTAACACAGAGAGATTTATTAAGGGTTTAAAACAATTGCAACTGAGGTTCAAAGAATGCAACCCTGATGCACACCTTTCCTGACTTTAAACCATGCAGTATCCCCTTGTTCTGTCTGAAGAAAGCTAGGGGAAGGCATTTCCCTTCCTCCATGTCTGACATGTTGTCAGAAGAAATCAGTCCCTGGAAAAGGACATCATGCCTGGTAAAGTAAAGGGTCAGTGAAAAACAGGAAGACCCTCAACGAGATGGATTGACACAGTGGCTGCAACAATGTGCTCAACATAACAATCATTGTGAGGATGATGCAGGACCGGGCAGTTTTTTCGTTCTATTGTACATAGGGTCACTATGAGTTGGAACTGACTCGAGGGCACCTAACAACAACAGCAACATGTCAGTTAAAAACCAGTTCTTCTGAGGCACCTCGAACTGCCAACCTTTCCATTAGCAGCTGAGGGCTTAACTGTTTGCACCACCCAGAGATGCCCTGTATCAGTCAGATAGGCTAAAATCCGTGCTGGTTAGACTCTCCAGTTTCCCTGAGGGCTTCTGGAGGTAGAACTCACAAAAATGTGCCTCCCCCACTTGCTCCAGACTTGGCCTCTAGTAGGAGTCTTTCTCTAGAGGTAGTCCATGCCTAGTCTACCCTTTCAGCATTCCTACCCGCGGCCGGGTCCAGAATAGGCGGTTTCTGCTCCTTGTAAGAGGTGATTGATTCTCCTGTCAGCCTGTCTATCTCTCCAGATTGGCCCTGCGACAGAAAATTTCTGATGGATCTAAGAAGAGTGGTTGATTTTTAGTTTTTTAGCTTTTTCTTGTTATGAGAATGATAATGAAGATTTCCAAGCTCTTTATATGTGGGACTAGAAACCATAAGCTGCTCATTTCTTTTTATTACTGAATAATGCTCCATTGTATGGATGTATACAATAAGGAGCCACAGTGGCGCAGTGCTTAAGTGCTTAGCTGCTAACCGAAAGGAAAATACTTTTCTCCAGCAGCAACTTGGGAGAAAAGACAAAAGAGCTGGTGATCTGCTCTCATAAAGATTAAAACTAAACCCGTGACTGTCAAGTCAATTCCAACTAATAGTGACCTATAGGACAGAGTAGAACTGCCCCTTAGGTTTCCAAGGCTGTAAATATTTACGGAACCAGACTGCCACATCTTTCTCCTGCAGAGCAGCTAGTGGGTTCGAAATGTCAACCTTTCGGTTAGCAGCCGAGCACTTAACCACTGTGCCACCAGAGCTCCTCTGCCGATAAAGATTACAGCTGTGGTAGACAAAAACTTGTATGCTGTTTCAAGTTAACACAGAGAGATTTACGACGGGTTTAAAACAATTGCAACTGAGGAGCTATGCAGCCCATTGAAAATGGAACCAGGTAGTCCCACGGTGGTTTCGTTATGCAAGTGTTGTTAAGGTGTAAAAAGAGAACCAAATCATAGGGAAGGGAATTACAGGAAAATCAACGAATATTGTAATAATCACACTCTGAATGGTTACTAATTATTAACAGTATAGTTAGTGATTACAGACCGTTTCACATGATGCTTAGATCATGGTCACAAGATGCTTACAAGTATTTTCTTTGTCTATCTTGCAAAAATACCTTGTTGGCAACAGCACCCAATAAGCACTCTTCCTGAGTACATGTATTTTGAGGGGTGCAGATGGTCACTTGGTCAAGGCCCCTCAGGGCATGTGGGTTCACATTCTGGTTTTGACCACTGAGGAAAAACATGTTTTTCTCAAAAACATAGCTGCGAGTCTAGAAATCCAGATTAAAATTAGACAGCATGGTCAGCATATTATGCCTCTGTCTCACTGTCTGCACTGAAAGTTGTCTTTTCCTGAGACACAGCCAAGGAAACCCTATGGGGCTGTTCCATTCTGTCCTATAAGGCCACTGTGAGTCAGAATCGACTCTATGGCAACGGGTTTGGTATTTTTATTGAAGGACATCTTGCTTGCTTTCATTTTTTTTTTTTTTTTGAGTATGCTTTAGGTGAAAGTTTACAGAGCAAATTAGTTTCTCATTCAAAAATTTATACACAAATTATTTTGTGACATTGGTTGCAATCTTCACATTGTGTCCGCACTCTCCACCTTTCCGCCCTAGGTTTCCTGTTTCCATCCATCCAATTTTCCTTTCCCTTCCTGCCCTCTCCTCTTTGCTTTGGGGCAGGCAGGTGTTGCCCATTTGGTCTTGTATACTTGATTGAACTAAGAAGCGTGTTCCTCGCGAGTGTTATTGTTTGTTTTATACCCTTTGCTGTCGAGTGGATTCTGACTCCTGGAGACCCTATAGGACAGAGTAGAACTGTCACCTAGGGTTTCTGGTGAGCAACTAGAGGATTCAAACTACCGACCTTTTGGTTAGCAGCCGTAGCTCTTAACCACTGTGCCATAAGCCTGTCTAATCTTTGGCTGAAAGGTGAACTTTAGGAGTGGCGTCAGTTCTGAGTTAGAAGGGTGTCAGTAAGTCTGGTCTTGTGTGTGTGTGTGAATTTGAATTTTGTTCTACATTTTTCTCCTGCTCTGTCCAGGACCCTCTATTGTAATCCCTGTCAGAGGAGTTGGTGGTGGTAGCTGGCCACCATCTAGTGCTTCTGGGCTCAGGCTGGTGGAAACTGTGGTACTTGTGGTTCATTAGTCCTTTGGGCAAATATTTTCCTTGTGTCTTTGGTTTTCTTCATTCTCCTTTGTTGGGATAAGACCAACAGATGTATCTTAGATGGCTGCTTGCAAGCTTTTAAGACCCCAGACACTACTCACCAAAGTAGGATGTAGAACATTTTCTTTATGAACTATGTTATGCCAGTTGGCCTAGATGTCCCTGAGACCATTTTATCCCCAGGCCTCAGCCCCAGTTACTCGGTCCCTCAAGACGTTTGAATGTGTCTAGGAAGCTTCTTTGACTTTGCCTTGGTCAAATTGTGCTGACTTCCTCTATGTTGTGTATTGTTTTTCCCTTCACCTAAGTTAATACTTGTCTACTATCTAGTTAGTGATTTTTCCTCCCCACCTCTCCCCTCCCTCGTAACCATCAAAGTTTCTATGTGTACACCTTTTACTGAGTTTTATAATAGTGGTCTCATATAGTATTTGTCCTTTTGTGATTGACTTAATTTCACTCAGCATAATGCCCTCCAGATTTCATCCATGTTGTGAGATGTTTTGCAGATTCATCTTACTTCTTTATCCTTGTGTAGTATTCCATTGTGTCTATGTACCTTAGTTTGTTTATCCATTCATCTGTTGATGGGCACTCAGGTTGTTTTCATCTTTTTGCTATTGTGAATAATGCTGCAATTAACATAGGTATACATATGTCTATTTGTGTGACAGATCTTATTTCTCTAGGATATACTCCTAGGAGTGGGATTGCTGGATCATATGGTATTTCTATTTCTAGCCTTTTAAGGAATCACCATATCATTTTCCATAGTGGTTTTACTACTTTACATTCCTACTAGCAGTGTATAAGAGTCCCAATTTCCCTGCCACCTCTCCATTATTATTTTCTGGTTTTTTGATTTAAAAAAACATGTTGCCATCAGGTTGATTCCAACTCATAGTGACTGTATAGGACAGAGTAGAACTGCTCCACAGGGTTTCCAAGGAGCAGCTGCTGGATTTAAACTGCCAACCTTTTTGTCAGTGGCTGAGCTCTCAACCACTGTACCACCAGGGGGTGAGATGGTATCTCATTGTAGTTTTGGTTTGCACTTCTCTAATGACGAATGATCGCGAGCATTTCCTCATTCATCTGTTAGCTGCCTGAATGTCTTCTTTGGTTAAGTGTCTGTTCATACCATCTGCCCATTTTTTAATTGGATTATTTGTCTTTTTGTTGTTGAGGTATTGAAGTATTCTATAGATTTTAGAGATTAGACCCTTGTCAGATATGTTGTAGCCAAAATTGTTTTCCCAGCCCGTGGGTTCTCTTTTCACTCTTTTGGTGAAGTATTTTGATGAGCGTATGTGTTTAATTTTTAGGAGATCCTGGTAATCTAGCGCGGTTAAGGTTGTGTGTCAACTTGGCTGGGCCATGATTCTCAGCGATTTGGAAGTTATGATGTAGTCTGGAAGTTGTATGATGTTGTGATTACTTCCATGACGAGATTTGATATAATGTGATCACCTCCGTGATGGGATCTGCTCTGTGTAGCCAACCAGTTGAAAGAGCATTTCCTTCGGCATGTGGACTGCATCGAATGTAAGTGTACATTCTGGCAAGGCTCAGAGGCTTTTGCCCAGTTTGGATCCTGCAACTGGTTCCTGTTTGTCTGACCTGCGGTTCTTAGGACTTCAGCTAGCAGCTTACCTGTGGTCTTGCCTGCTGATTTTGGGATTCGTCGATCTTCAAAGTCTGTGAGCAAAAGCCTTGCTCTCTGACCTGCCAATCTTGGGTTCACCAGCCCTTGCGGCTGTCTGAATCAGGAGAAACCTCTATCCTGACTCATGGACTTGGAACATTCCAACTCTGCAACGGCATGAGGCATTTCCTTGATACTAATCTCTTTGTATAGATATTTATACACTTTATTGGTTTTGCCTCTCTAGAGAACCCAGCCTAAAACATCTAGTATATCTTCTAGTGTTTGTGCATTTTAAATTATGGTTTGTATTCCATTTATGCCATATATTAGGCCCCCTAGTGTTGTCCCGTCTGGCATAGTGGTTAAGACCTCGACTGCTGACCAAAAGTCGGCAGTTCAAATCTACCACTTGCTCCTTGGAAACCCTATGGGGCAGTTCTACTCTGTACTAGACAGTGGCTATGAGTCAGAATTTACTCGACAGCAACAGTTTTTTTGTTTGTTTGTTTTTTAGTGTTGTCTCTATTTTTCCTTCCATGATCTTTATAGTTTTAGGTTTTGTATTTAGGTCTCTGATCCATTTTGAATTAGTTTTCATGTATGGTGTGCTTATGGGTCCTGTTTCTTTTTTTTACAGATGACGTCCAGTTTTGCCAGTACCATTTGTTAAAGAGACTGTCTTTTCCCATTTAATGGACTTTGGACCTTTGTCAAAGATCAGCTGACCATAGATGAATGGATTTACTCCTGGGTTCTTGACTGGCTGTTTTGACTACTGTTGCTGCATAGTAGGTTGTGAGATCAGGTAGTGTGAGGCCTCCTACTTTGTTCTTCAGTAATGCTTGGCTTATGCTAATGCTTCACCTCTTTTCCTTTCCATATAAAGTTGGTGATTAGTTTTTCCATCTCACTAAAAAATGCTGTCGGTATTTGGATCAGGATTGCTTTATATCTGTAGATCACTTTGGGAAGTATTGACATTTTCACAATATCAAGTCTTCCTTTCCACGAGCATGGTATATTTTTCCCTTTATGTAGGTCTTTTTTGGTTTCTTGCAGTAGTGTTTTGCAGTTTTTTTGTATAAGTCTTTTCCATCCCTTGTTAGATTTATTCCTAAGTATTTTATCTTTTTAGAGACTATTATAAATGATATTGTTTTTCTAATTCCCTTTTGGAAGTTCTCTTTGTTGGTGTATAGGAATCCAACTGATTTTTGTATGTTGATCTTGTATCCTGCTACTCTGCTGAATCTTTCTATTAGTTCCAGTAGTGTTCTTGTGGAATCTTTGGGGTTCTCTATGTATAGTATCATATCATCTGTGAGGAGGAATAGTTTCACTTCTTCCTTACTGTCTTAGTTATCTAGTGCTGCTATAACTGAAATACCACAAGTGGATGGCTTTAACAAAGAGAAGTTTATTCTCTTATAGTCCGGTAGGCTACAAGTCCAAATTTAGGACATCAGCTCCAAGGGAATGCTTTCTTTGTCAGCTCTTGGTGGAGGTCCATGTCATCAGTCTTCCCTTGGTCTGGGAGCTTCTCTGTACGGGAACCTCAGTCCAAAGGACATGCTGTGCTCCCAGCACTGCTTTCTTGGTAGTATGAGGTCCCCCTGTCTCTCTGCTCATGTCTCTCTTTTTTTATCTCAAAAGACAGTGGCTTAAAACACTATCTAATCTTGTAGATCTCATCAGTATAACTGCTGCTAATCCATCTTATTACATCATAGTGGTAGCATTTACAACACTTAGGGAAATCACATCAGTTGATAAAATGGTAGACAATCATACAATACTGGGAATCATGACCTGGCCAAGCTGACACATATTTTGGGGAGACACAATTCAATCCATGACACTTACCAATTTGGATCCCTTTATTTCTTTTTCTTGCCTTACTGCTCTAGCTATTACTTCCAGCACAATGTTGAATAAAAGTGGTGATAAAGGGCATCCTTGTCTTGGTACCCTTCTCAGGGGGAATGTTTTCAGTTTCTCTCTGTTGAAAATAATGATGGCTATTGGTTTTGTATAGACGCCCTTCATTTTGTTGAGGGATTTCCCTTCTATTCCTATTTTATTGAGAGTTTTTATCAGGATTGGGTGTTGGACTTTATCAAATGCCTTTTCTGTGTTATTGAGATGATCATGTGATTCTTTTCTTTTGTTCTGTTTATGTGGTGGATTACGTTGGTTTTTTTCTTATGTTGAAGCATCCTTGCATACCTGGTATGAATCTCACTTGGTTGTGGTGTATAATTCTTTTTTTTTATATGTTGTGGAATTCTATTGGCTAGAAGTTTGCTGAAAATTTTTTCATCTATATTTGTGACAGATATTGGTCTGTATTTTCTTTTTTTGTGGTGTCTTTGCCTGGCTTTAGTATCAGGGTTATGCTGGCTTCATAGAATGAATTTGGGAGTATTCCTTCCTTTTCTATGCTCTGAAATAATTTCAATAGTACCGGTGTGAGTTCTTCTCTGAATGTTTGGTAGAATTCTCCAGTGAAGCTGTCCAGGCCAGGGCTTTTTTTGGTTTTGTTGGGAGTCATTTTCAATCTTTTCTCTTGTTATGGGTCTGTTCAGATTTTCTACCTTAGTTTGTGTTAGTTTAGGTAGCAATGTGTTTCCAGAAATTTGTCAATTTCCTCTATGTTCTCAAATTTGTTAAGTACAATTTTTCATGGTATTCTGCTAATATCCTTTTTATTTCAGTTAGGTCTGTTATAATGTCCCTCATCTTGTTTCTTATTTGGGATATTTGCTTCGTCTCTTATTTTTATTTTGTTGGTTTGGCCAGTGGCTTTTCAATTTTGTTGCTCTTTTCAAAGAGCCTGCTTTTGGTCCTGTTGATTCTTTCAATTGTTTTTCTGTTCTCTATTTCATTTATTTCTTCTCTGATCATTATTATTTCCTTTCTTCTGGTGACTGTGGGCTTCTCTTGCTGTTTTCTTTCTATTTGTTCAAGTTACAGGGCTAACACTTTGATTTTGGCCCTTTCTTCTTTTTTGGCATGTGCATTTATTGCTATAAATTGACCTCTGAGCACTGCCTTTGCTGTGTTCCAAAGGTTTTGGTATGATGTGTTTTTATTCTCATTTGAATCTAGGAATTTTTTAAATTCCATCTTTGATTTCTTCTATTATCCAGTTGTTTTTAAGTGAGGTGCTATTCAGTTTCCATGTATTTGATTTTTTTTTTTCCTTGCTCTTCCTGTTATTGATTTCAGCTTTTATGGCATTGTGATCAGAGAAAATACTTTGTATTATTTTTATGGTTTGGATTTTATTAAGGGTTGCTTTGTGGCCTAAAATGTGGTCTAGTCTCAATAATGTTCCATGTGTGTTGCAAAAGAATGTATACTTTGCTGCTGTTAGGTGGAGTGTTCTGTATATGTCTATGAGATCAAGTTTGTTGATTGTGGCCTTTAGATCTTCTGTATCTTCACTGAGTTTCTTTCTAGATGTTTTGTCCTTTACCAAGAGTGGTGTGTTGAAGTCTTCTACTATAATTGTGGAACTGTATTTCTCTTTTCAGTTCTGTTAGAGTTTATGTATTTTGGAGCTCTGTCTTGTGTGTAGATATTTATTAAGGTTATATCTTCTTAGTGGGTTGTCCTTTTAATCATTACATTATGTCTTTCATGGTAGATTTTGCCTTAAAGTCTATATTATCTGAGATTAGTATTGCTGCTTTTGCTCTTTTTTGGTTACTGTTTGCTTGATATATTTTTTCCAAACTTTGATTTTTAATATACTTTTATCTTTGTGACTAATGTCTTTGCCACTCTCTGTTTCTTTACAGGTGCATTTAAGCCATTTACATTCAGTGTGATTATCAATAGGTAATTTTTGTCATTTTGTTGTGCCTTTTTTTTTGTGGTGCTGATGTTTTCTACTTGCAAGGATGCAGAGCAACCGGAACTCTCATTCAGTGCTGGTGGGAATGCAAAATGGTACAACCGTTTTGAAAGACAGTCTGGAAACTTTTTTTGGATTTTAGCCATCCTCATAGGTGTGTAGCAGTACCTCATTATTGACTTAATTTATAATTCCCTAATGACCAATGATATTGAGCATTTTTTTAATGTGTTAAGTGTACATGTGTGTGTATACACTTATATATATAATGGATATCTTATACTTGTTTTCATCTGTATATCTTCTTTGAGTGAGGTGTATATTCACATCTTCTTATCCCATTTTTCTATTGGGTTGTTTGTTTCCTTGTTGTTGGGTTTTAAGAATCCTTTGTATATTTTGGATACAAGTCTTTATCAGATATGTGTTTTGCGAATATTTTCTCTCAGTCTATAACTTGTCTTTTCATTCTAACAGAATTTGTTTTATTTTCACTATTATTAAGTTCTATTTTTTTCTTTTTGTGCTTTGAGACTTGCTCTTTGACCTATGGACTGTATATAGAAATGTTGTTTAATTTCCAAGTGTTTGGGCATCTTCCTGTAATCTTTCTGCTTTGATTTCTAGTTTGATTCCATTATGGCCAGAGAATATACTATTTCATTTTTAAAAATTTGTTGAGGTTTGCTTTATAACTTAGAATATGGTCTATCTTAGTGAATATTCCTTGAGTTCTTGAAAGAATGTGTATTCTGCTGTTGTTGAGTGGATCATTCTAAAATGTTGATGATGTTATTTAATTCAGTTATATATCTTTGCTTATCTTCTGTCTTAGTTGTCTAGTGCTGTTATAACAGAAATGCCTCAGGTGGACAGCTTTAACAAACAAAAGTTTATTCTCTCACAGTTTAGGAGGCTAGAAGTCTGAATTCAGGGCACCAGCTTTAGGGGAAGGCTTTCTCTCTCTGTTGGCTCCAGGGAAGGTCAATCTTCCTCTGGTCTAGGAGCTTCTCAGTGCAGGGACTCCAGGTCCAAAGGATGCACTCTGCTCCCGGCTCTGCTTTTTTGGTGGTAGGAGATCCTCTTGTCTCTCAGCTCACTTCTTACTTTTATACCTCAGAAGAGATTGACTCAAGATACATCCTAATCTTGTAGATTGTGTCCTGCCTTATTAACATAACTGCCTCTAATCCTGCTTCATTAACATCATAGGGGTAGGATTTACAACACATAGGAAAATCACATCAGATGACAAAATGGTAGATAATCACATGATACTGGGAATCATGGCCTAACCAAGTAGACATACATTTCTGAGGGGACACAATTCAATCCATAACATCTTCTGTCTAGTAATTCTATCAATTATTGAGAGTAGAGGGTTGAAATCCCCAACTATAATCATGGATTCATCTATCTGTCCTTTCAACACTATCAATTTTTACTTCATGTAATTTGAAGCGCTGTTTGGTACACACATTTAGGATCACTATGTCTTCTTAGTGGATTGATCCTTTTATCACTTTGTACAGTCCTTCTTGTCCCTAGTAATTTTCTTTGTTCTGAAGTCTACTCTATCTGAAACTAATATAGCCATTAAATTAATGATTGTGTGGTATATCCTTTTCCATTCTTTTATGTTCAACCTACTTATGTCACTATACTTGAAGTAAGTTGCTTGTAGACAGCATATATTTGGATTGCGTTTTTTTTTTCTCACTCCCTCCATTTTCATCTTTTAATCGGTGTATTTAGACTTTTTATATATAAATTTCCTGTACACAAATTTAGCACCATGTTAGATGATATTATCAGTTTTTCTGCATTTAATTCTTTTTAATACAAAAGGCAGACAACATGTTGGCTGTGCTAGAGGAGCAAAATAAATCCATTTCAATATATATCACTCTTGAAAGCCTTGAAGTATATACCAAATAAATAAGTGAACCTTGTTGCTCAATTAAGCTTCTGGGCAACGAAGTATTATTAGAGGAAGCCACACAACTGTGCAAACTAGTGGGGTCGAGACTCACTGCTGAGACTATAGATTCCATCTTCTTTGGGTTCCTAGGGCAAGTCCTAGGATCATATCCCTCTCTCCGTTGTTCTCAGGGCCAACCTCTATTGTTGTTTGGTGCCCTTAAATCGATTTCCAACTCATAGCAATCCCATATGACAGAACAGAACTGCCCCATAGGGTTTTCTTGGCTGGAATCTTTACAGAGGCAGATTGCCAGGTCTTTCTCCCATGGAGCTGCTGGGTGTGTTCAAACCGCCAACCTTTCGACTAGCAAATGAGCACTTAACCATTGTGCTACCAGGGTTCCTTCAGGACCAAACTTTAAGGGGTGCTAAAACTCAGGTTTCCACATAAAACTTCTGACATAGTTGGTAAAATGTAAATTGATCCCATTCCATTCTGGAGCCAACTACATTTTCATTTTTTTTTTTTTTGAAGGTTGAATAAATATTTAAAGAATATATTTGAAGGAGTTCTCACTTGATTTATTTCCTCCATATTAATTTGAATTTGGTCTTTGCTTGTGTCAGCAATGCTTCTATTCACTTTTTTACTAACTTCCTGGTACATTCTCTAAATTATTCTTTCTCTCTTTTTTTTAAAGCCCAATCTCTCTTCTCAGGCGTTTTCAGTCTACTTTTTAATGTAATGGGGAAATTTGGGAGATTTAAGCTATGTCATCATTCCACATCCCCCTTGAAACTTCCTCCAGTGTCAGAGATAAAGCACGTCTTTCATTTCCAATGCCGACACCACTGCTAAGCTTCAGATCTCATCCTCTTAACTTTAGGGCAATTCCTAGGATTGCATCCCTCTCCTCTCCAGCATTTTCAGGCTTTAATGGCAAATTCTGTCTTCATATGTATGCAGATTCACCCTGTCATGGATTGAATTATGTCCCCCCAAAAATGTTGTGTATCAGTTTGGCTGGGCCATGATTCCTGGTATTGTGTGATTTTCCTATATGTTGTAAATCCTGCCTCTATGATGTTAATGAGGGAGGATGGGCCGCAGTTGTGTTAGTAAGGTGGGACTCAATCTCCAAGACCGGATTGTGTCCTGAGGCAATCTCTTGAGATATAAAAGACAGAAGTGAGCAGAGAGACAGAGGGACATCATACCACCAAGAAAGCAGTGCCAGGAGCACAGCATGTCCTTTGGGCCTGGGGTCCCTGAGCAGAGAATCTCTTAGTCCGGGGGAACATTGATGAGAAGGCCAACAGAGAGAGAAAGCCTTCCCCTGGAGTTGATGCCCTTTATTTGGACTTACAGCCTACTTTACTGTGAAAAAATAAATTTCTCTATGTTAAAGCCAACCACTTGTGGTATTTCTGTTGTAGCAGCACTAGATGACTAAGACACCCTGTCATCTCCTTCAAAAACTTTATCTTGAGCTCTGGGGACCATGGTCTCGGGGAACATCTAGCTTAATTGGCATGACACTACTTATAAAGGTAATGCTCTACATTCTACCTTGGTGAGTAGTGTCTGGGGTCTTAAAAGCCTGTGAGCAGCCATTTAAGATACTACACTGGTCTCATCCCTTCAGGAGCAAGGGAGAATGAAGAGAACAGGATACAACGAAAAGATTAGCCCAAAGGACTAATTGTCCACAGCTACCAAGGCCTCCACCAGACTGAGTCCAGTACAGCTAGATGGTGCCTGGCTACCACCACTGACTGCTCTGACCAGGATCACAACAGAGGGCTCTGGACAGAGCTGGAGAAGGATGTAGAGCATAATTCTAACTCACACACACACAAAAAAGACCAGATTTACTGGCCTAAAGGAGACTGGAGAAACCTCAAGAGTATGGCCCCCAGACACCCTTTTAGCTCAGTGGTGAAGTTATCTCTGAGGTTCACTGTTCAGCCTGGGAGTGGACAGCCCAGTAAAACCAAATGAGACTAACGAGGTACAGGAGGCCAGTGACAAGAGCCAGAAGGCAGAAGGGGAGTAGGAAGCTGATGATACGGAACACAAGGTTGAGTAAGGATACTGTTGATGTGTTGTGAGATTGTTAGCCATTGTTATAGGGCAACATTTGTAGTAACTGTTAAATGGGAGGCTATTTTGTCCTGTAAGCCTTCATCTTAAGTGAGAATAACAGCACGATTAGAAGAGCGTAGTCAATGTCACTTAAATGTGTACGTAAAAAGTTTTGAAATGGTGTATCTTTGGCTATATGTATTTTCACCAAAAAAAAAAAGCTGAGTATTTAGACGGTTAAAATGTTGTGGGGTTGTTAACCAAAGTCATAAAACAGCATGTGTACTACTGTTACATGAGAAACTGTTTGTTCTGTAAGCCTTCACCTGAAATACAATAAAATATTAATAAAAAAAAACTAAAACAAAACTTTATCTTGAGTCTTCTACTCCAGACCCATTTCTTCCATTCCTTATCTGTCACATTACTCATGAGCTTATACCTGCTCCTATTCTTTATACTCTTTTCTGCAGTGATCCTTTGCAATCTGATTTCTACCAACCTACTCTATGAAAAATGTTCAGTGCAATGTGACACTCTTCTAATGATATTCAGCAGCATTTCTTCACTTCATCTTTCACAACACTTTTGCTTCTTTTACCATAACACAGTTTATGGGCTCATAAAACCCGTCCTCCTATGGTGTTCCTGAAACAATGGCATTCCATCTCCCATCCCTGACTATGTGAATCCTTCAGTATTGCATTTAGACTTTTATTCTTGTCTTACCTTTCCTCAAACATATTCCCATGCCTTCCAGTATCATCAAGTCCAGTTCCCAAGATAGCCAATCAACAGTTTCTGATCAGTCTCAAGCTTATTATCAAAACCAGTGTCCTTTTATTTGTCTTCAGATTCCTTGCCACAGTCATTCTATTTCTATGCCTTGATGTACAGGGCTTCTAACCAGTTCATTCCAGTTTGAATCCCTACTGAGAATTCACACTGGTCTGCTAGTGGTTCTCAGAATTGGTCCCTCACCAGCATCATTAGCATCGCCTGGGAACTTATTAGAAATGCAAATTATCAGCAGGGGTTCAAACCAGACCAAACCAGTTCAAAGCCCTGCCATGTAGCATATCCCACATGGAATGCCTTCCTCTGTGCCAATCTAAATCTAACGTACCCATCCTTCAGGATCAGCTAGAGCCTCACTTCTCCCTAGGCCGCTCTTCTTTATTAGGCCTTTGCCAAGCATTGCTGTACATTGAAGCCTTTGTCTAAATCCATATTGGACTTATGGTCTGCTTGACAAAATGGTACCTTCAAATAGTCTCTGGTTACCTCAAGTATGTAGATCTTGTTATATCACCTATACCTCTGAAAGCATGAACTTAAGATTTTATTCCCTAACAGTCGGACAGTGTACTAGGCCCAGAGAAGTTGCTTAATGAATTTGTTTAATGACCTAATGCTAAACAAATATTACTGAAACAATTAATGATAGCAATGTCATGACATTGATACCTCTGCTTTGAGTGAAACTAAGTTTTTCAATGGACTACTTAGAAGGCCACTTGAGACAGTATGACACAGTGGTTAAGAATATGAGCTCTGAAGCCAAAATGCCTGGGT
Source organism: Dugong dugon (assembly GCA_030035585.1). NCBI lineage: Eukaryota > Metazoa > Chordata > Mammalia > Sirenia > Dugongidae > Dugong > Dugong dugon. The sequence goes on along the minus strand of CM057460.1, from coordinate 84,684,612 downwards.
TCGAATCCTGGCTCTACTACCTATTGGCTATGTGACCTGAGAAAGTTAGTTAACATCTTTGTGTCTTAGTTTCCCTCTCTGAAGAAAGAGGAAAATCACAGTACCTGCCTCATGGAGTCATTATGAAAGTCAAGTGAGTTCAGCCAGGTACTTGGGACAACGTCTGGCATGTTGAAATTGCTCCATGAATGTCAACTATTATTACACACTCATTACACACAGAATAATAGCATATCAGAGCTAAAAGAACCTTCATTTTATAAGTGAATGACCTGAGGACAATACAGGTAAAATGACTGGCTCAAGGTTATATGGATAATTAGAGACAAAGTCAAGAGCACTCCTAAATTCTGTTAAGTGTTCGTTTTTTCTCCCCCTTGCTAAGGATTATATCAAAACGTGGCCTGAATTGTAGAATATTAGAGTTGAAAGAGACATTCAAGGCTTTCTCATCCAACTTTACCAAAAAGGACCATATTTCATGATCACTGGTCACGAATCTTTCATCTTTGCCTACAGCATCATTTTACTATTTTTAATTACCCAGAGAAAAAGATCCTAACAGAACTTATGCCATGGCTACCAGTAAAAAACACACTAGGGATAGAATGGATGCCAAGGTCAGGTCCCCCAAGCTCAGATGACCATCACTAGATAAAACTATTTTTAATGCCCATTTTTTGAAAAATAAGATTTCTTTTTCAGGGAAAACATTGTCTGGAATACTAATTATAATGCTGTGATTCGGGTCATTCAACGTGTACATGAATTTTTGCAGACAGTAAGTTTCCTGGTAGGAATCTGAAATTATGGTTTAGATACATTCTGAGCAATACTGTTTAGCAACCAGAAAAAGACACAGGGGCCAACCACCCATACCGGGCATAATTCCTGAAGGTTTCAGCTTTCTGTGTGGTTCTCTGGAATAGTATACATTCTGGTTGTGCAATCAATCAACTGCGCTAGGGTTTTAAAATTCATTCTACCAGATACACACTCTCAAGAGAAATTGCAGCAATAAAAGATTGCTATTAACTAGGTTGCAGCAGTACATCGACAGGGAACTGCCAGAAAGTCAAGCTGAATTCAGAAGAGGACTTGGAACGAGGGATATCATTGCTGATGTCAGATGGATCCTGGCTGAAAGCAAAGAATACTAGCAAGATGTTTACCTGTGTTTTATTGGCTACACAAAAGCATTGACTCTGTGGGTCATAACAAATTACGGATAACATGAGAAGAATGGGAATTCCAGAACACTTAATTGTGCTCATGCAGAAACTGTACATAGATCCAGAGGCAGTCGTTTTAATAGAACAAGGGGATACTGCGTGGTTTAAAATTAGGAAAGGTGTGCGTCAAGGTTGTATTCTTTCACCATGCTTATTCAATCTGTATGATAAGCAAATAATCCGAGAAACTGGATTATATGAAGAAGAATGGGGCATCAGGATTGGAGGAAGACTCATTAACAACCTGTGATGTACAGATGACACAACCTTGCTTGCAGAAGTGAAGGGGACTTGAAGCACTTACTGATGAAGATCAAAGACTAAGGCCTTCAGTATGGGTTTCACAAAGAACACAAAAATCCTCACAACTGGGCCAATAAGCTACATCATGACAAATGGAGAAAATATTGAAGTTGTCAATGATTTTGTTTTACTTGGATCCATAATCAACACCATGGAAGCAGTAGTCAAGAAATCAAACAATGTATTGCATTGGGCAATCTGCTGCAAAAGGCCTCTTTAAAGTGTTAAAAAGCAAAGACGTCATTTTGAGGACTAAGGTGTGCCTGACCCAAGCCATGGTTGGTGTGATGGGTCACTTTTATGTGGTCTTGGTCTTGTAACTCCCACCCATGTGATGGGGTGGGACTGCGCAAATAAGGTAATTGTGGCCCACCAAGAGGATTGGTCAGTTTTGCCGTCACTCTATGCTTAAAAAAGAGATCCAATTCCAGAGCAGAAGGAGGATCTCACCACCATCAAGGAAGAAGAGCCAAGAACACAGTGCATCCTTTGGCCCCTGGAACCCTGTGCTGAGAAGCTCTGGGAACCAGGAGACTGAGAGAAAGCTGTAACACTGAAGACAGAGAGAAGTGGTGGCAGAGAAATGGTGGTAGGAGAGAGCAACAGGAGAGACAGGCAGGAGATGGCGCAGTGGGCTTCCTGGCCCACAGAGCGAGAAAGCTGAGTGCCTTTGCACAGAAGGCTTGCTAGATGAGTAGGGTGTTCAGGTACTTGGTGGAGCTATGTTTGCTGACCAACGAGCTAGAGCTGACCACCCTCTGGCCAAGGCTTACTGGCAGAGTAGTTCTGGGAACTTACTGGCAGAGCTAAAGGAGCTTTGTAACACTTGCCCAAGCAGGGCAGAGTCTGAGGGGCCAGAGAGGCGTGCCCACAGGCACAGCTGAAAAGAGACTGTCCTAATGCAAAAACTGTATCCTGAGTACTCCTGAACCTGAATTGTAACCTGTTGCTTAGCTAATAAACCCCATAATCATGAGTATTGTCTGTGAGTTCTGTGTAGCCATCGTAATGGACTATCAAATTCATCAGAGAAGCAGAGAGTGCTGTGAGAGAGACGGTTGGTGTCAGAATTGGTAAAGATGGTGTAAAGAAGAGGCATGTCTGACCTCCGCCTCATAGGAATTAGCCTTGGGCTGTTGATCTTGATTCTCCTTCCTCATTGTGAAGTCAGACAAGGAGATTAGATGTCTCAGCTCTACCATTTTTACACGTGGTATTTTCAATCACTTCCTATGCATGCAAAAGCTGGACAATGAATAAAGAAGACCAAAGAAGAACTGACGCCTTTGAATTATGGTGTTAGCAAAGAATATTGAATACACAATGGACTGCCAAAAGAACAAATCTGTCTTGGAAGAAGTACAGCCAGAATGCTCCTTAGAAGTGAGGATGGCGAGACTTCATCTCATGTACTTTGGACACGTTATCAGGAGGGAGCAGACCCTGGAGAAGGACATCATGCTTGGTAAGGTAGAGTGTCAGCGAAAAAGAGGAAGACCCTCAAGGAGATGGATGGACACAGTGGCTGCAACAATGGGCTCAAACAGCAACGACTGTGAGGACCGAGCAGCACTGGGCAGTGTTTCAGTCTGTTGTACACAGGGTCACTATGAGTTGGAACTGACTCAACGGTACTTAACAACAACATTAAATAGGCACAAATAAACTTGTGTGTAAGGATTCTCTCCTCAGATGCAATGGCATGCTATTCTCTGCTCCAGTTCAATGCTAAAAGAAAAGATTTAATTTCTCTTTAATGCAAATGAAGGCATACTATGTAATGGCAGCAGTAAGGGAGAAAGCGAACTGAAGTAATGTTATGTGTCCGCAAAGAATGCTCATCCGCCCTGCTACAAACAAGACTCAGGAAATCCACAGTCTCTGTGTCTGATTATTTTAGATGCCTGATTGTAGTATATGGACTCAGAGCTTTATGGTTTGGGATTTTAACCTTCAAAACGGGGAGATCCCATAACTTCAATCTGAAAGTTGAATCATTTTCTTTATACTGAAGACTGAACAGACAGCCTCCACTGATCCCATATAGAATGCATTACCCCTTCTTTGTGCTTCTATATAGCATTTTATTTATATATTATCTCTAAGTTTGCTTATCATACCTGACTTGTTACACCTAGTTTGTGTAAAAACGGTGTGGCGGCAGTGTCAGACCTCCTTGTCTAACTTCACAATGGGGAGAGAGAATAATTATCATCATCAACAGCTGATTGCTATGAAACCAAAAAACTCATTGCCTTCCAGTCAATTCTGACTCATAGTGACCCTATAGGACAGAGTTGCACTGCCCCGTAAGATTTCCAAGGAGTGGCTGGTGGATTCAAATGGCTGGCCTTTTGGCCAGCAGCTGAGCTCTTAACCACTGTGCCACAAGGACTAGAGTTGCTATGAGGTGGAGGTCAAACATACCTCCACCTTCTAATCTTTTTACCAATTCTGACACCAGCCGTCCCTCCCACGGCATTCTCTATTTCTCTGCTGGGTTTGATAATTCGTTGCAATGGCCACACAGAACTCACAGACCATACTCAGAGTTATGGAGTTTATCAGGGAAGGAACAGATTACACAAGAAGCCTTGGTGGTGCAGTGGTTAAAGCGCTCCACTGCTAACCAAAAGTTTGGCGGTTTGGACCCACCAGCTGCTCCTCTGGAGAAAGATGTGGCAGTCTACTTCCATAAAGATTTACAGCCTTGGAAACCCTATGGGGACAGTTCTACTCTATCCTATAGGGTCACCATGAGTCGGAATTGACTCGATGGCAGTGGGAATAGGTTACAATTCAAGATAGAGTTCTTTAATCAGGACAGTCTCTTCTCAGCTGTCCCTGAAGGCAGGCCTCTCTCTGATCCCCACAGTTGAATGCCTTTGCATAGTCATATGACCCAGCAAATCCACATGTATGTATATACCCAAAAGAATTGAAAGCAGGAACTCAAAGAAAGAGATACTTGTGCACAAATGTTCATTGTAATACTATGCACAATAGCCAAAAGGCAGAAAAAAAAAAAAACAATTCTCTATCAACAGATGAATGAATAAACAAAATGTGATATATACATATAATGGAATATTATTCAGCCATAAAGAAAAATGAAGTTCTGATACATGCTATGATATGGATGAACCTTGGAAACATTATATTGAGTGAAATAAGTCAGACACAAAAGGACAAAGACAGTATGATCCCACATATATGAAATATCTAGAATAGGAAAATGCTTAGAGACCATAGTTTATTAGTGGTTACCAGGGGCAGGTGGAGAAATATTGCTTAAGGGCTACTGAGTTTCTGTTAAGAGTGATGAAGAAATCTGGATCCAGGTAGTGGTAATGGTTGTACAACATGGTGTGTGTAGTTAATGTCACTGAGTTGTACATGTAGAAATGGTCAAAATGGCAAATGTTTTGTTATATGTATTTTGCAACAGTAAGAAAATATTTAAGAAAGAAAGAAAAGCAAAGGTAGCAGCAGTGGCCACGAAGGATAAGACCCCTATTATCTTCTCCTGAAATCATGTAAGGATTCCTGAATGGATGGATGGGGTTGAGGAAGGAGCCCCAAGAAGGCCTGATATTAGGGGTTAGCTGGGTGGGAAGGTAGGGGGACTGAGTGAGAGCAGGGAGCTGGGCTCCGCTCAGCTCTAAAAGAAGTAGATGGAAGAAAAGCTGAGGAAGGGAGGACCTGAGGGACTGCACCAAAGGGGCCTGCACTCAGTGGGGAGAAATGGGCCACAGGGAGAGCCAGGGCCACCTCCAGGCCCTGCACCCGCAACTCCAGGAGGTGTTTCCAGTTACACTGTCCATCCATCCTCCAGTCACCACAGGCAGACACAGGCAGTCTTGGACCCAGACGCACAAGTGCGGAGCCTGCAAAGCACATAGACAATTCTAAAATAAAAACTCACACATGTTGTTTCTGTGAGAAGAAATAGAATAAAAGTTAAGGAAGTGTTAAAGAAGCCAGCGTGCAGTTTAAATAGGTTCCACAAAATATTGGCTAAAAGGAGCGTTATGAATTGAATTGTGTCCCCTCAAACTATGTGTTGTAATCCATACTCTATGCCTGTGGTTATAATCCCATCTGGGAATGGGATGCTTTTGTCATGTTAATGAGACAGGATTAGTGTAGGCTGTGTCTTGAGTCAATCTCTTTTGAGATATAAGAGATCAAACAAGCAAGTGACCAAGCAGAGATGGGGGAAGACTGATGCCAAACCCCATGGAGATCTCCAAGGAACCACGAAACAAGCTGAAGAGACAAGGACCTTCCCCCAGAGCTGACAAGAGAGAGAAAACCTTCCCCTAGAGCTGGCATCTTGAATTCTAGCCTCCTAAGCCATGAGAAAATAAACTTCCTTTGTTAAAGCCATCCACTTGTGGTATTTCCGTCATAGCAGCACTAGACAACCAAGACAAGGAGTATGACATTAAATGATATAAATGGGAAAAATTAAAATTGAAATAGAACAAACATTTTTGGTTTCACTTCCCAACTCACATTAAGACTGGACTCCAATTCAGTAAAATTTCAGTTGCTTGAGCAAATTGGACCTGGATTATTCAGCTCCTACTGTTTGGATTAAGTTCTTAAAAGTAAAATATGCCTGCACTTAGATCAGCCTTATCTTCACCCTAGAAATTCCACAAATAGCCCCTGAGCTGAGAGCTCCAGGCAGGTGGGTGGCTGAGCCTGGATCCTAACCCTGCCCTGGAAGGAGAGCCCTCGAAGTCACAGCTTTGGTCCAGGTACTCTGAAAAAGGATTCATTTCAATCCATTACCCAAGCTGTGCTCTAGCACAATAGAGAGCCCTGGTGGTGCAGTGGTTAAGCACTCAGCTACTAACCAAAAGGTCAGCAGTTTGAACCTACCAGCTGCTTTGAGGGAGAAAGATGTGGCAGTCTGCTTCCATAAAGATTTACAGCTTTGGAAACCCTATGGGGGCAGTTCTACTCTAGCCTATAGGGTCGTCGTGAGTCAGAATTGACTCAATGGCAGTGGGAACAGGTTATAATTCAAGACACAGTTCTTTGATCAGGACAGCCTCTTCTCAGTTGTGCCTGTAGGCAGGCCTCTCTCTGGCCCTCAGCCCTTCAGCCTGGCCTCTGTCCTGCTTGGGCAAGTGTTACAAAGCTCTTTAGCTCTGCCAATTAAGTTCCTGGAGGCACTCTTCTCCACCAGTAAGCCTTGGCCAGGAGGCACTTAGCTCTCTAGTTCCATGGGTTGGCAAGCCTACTGCCTGGAGGCACCTCACTCTGTCAAGTACCTCCTGCCTGAAGGTACTCAGCTCTTTTGCTCCATGTGTCAGCACACCCACTGTAATCACCTTGCTCTGCAGGCTGTGAAGCCCACTGTGCCATCTCACTCTGGTCTACTGGTTCTGCTGTTGCTTGTTCTCTGCCATGCTTACTGCCTCTTTTCACCATCTTTGGCCATCTCCAGTATTACAGTCTCCGTCTCCTTGGTCTAGCAAGTTCTCAGTGCAGGGATCCCAGGTCCAAAGCACACACTCCATTCCTAGTTCTTCTTCTTGGTGGTAGTGGGTCCCCCACCACTGCTTGCTTCTCTCTCCTTTTATCTCTTGTAAGATGAAAGGTGTGACTCGAGTAAGGGTGTGACTTGAATAAGAGTGGTAAGGGTGGTGTGACTGGGCTAAGGGTGGTGACTTGAATCACACCCTCCAGTAGGGCAGTGACTCAAGATACAGCCCACCCTAATCTTGCCTCATTAACATAACAGACAACTCACTCCCAAATGGGACCATGACCACAGGCATAGAGGCTAGGATTTACAACACATCACAAAATGGAAGATAATTACATCAGATCACAAAATGGAGGACAATTACATCATTACATAACTGCCCAACCACTGAAAATCATGGCCCAGCCAAGTTGACACATAATCTTAACCATCATAGTTTCCATATACTTTATTTGTATTAGCAGCAAGCTGTCCAACCCCCTTGGTGGGCCATAAGAACCTTATTTGCATAGTCCCACCCAATCATTGGTGGGAGTCACATAGTCTATGACTACAAGGGCCATATTAAGGAATTCACTGCACCACAGTGTGCCTGTCTTTTTTGTAGATTATGAACTCCTGAAGATAGAATTTGTGTCTTATTTATCTCCATATTCTTCCACAGTTTTATAGTGTGTAACATAGTACCTGCTCAATAAATGTTTTGATACTTAGTTTTAATGCCACATATGATAAGTTTCCCAGTTTTAAAGTATTATTAATGAGTTCTCATCTTTGAAATACCTTTTCCTTCCCATTTCTGAGAACTCTTTGTCTTTGAAACATGACAAAAAGACTTTAGTAGTTTGGCATTGTGATTTAGACAGATTTGTGAACAGTGAAGAATTGCCTAGCAAATGTTTATTGATAAGAAGTTTCACGAAAATCTGCAGAGGTTTCTTTTGAACTTTCAGTTGTTTAAGAGCACTCAACCAACTCAGTGAAGCAGAGGACAGGAAAGCGCTCAGAGGTATGATGGTGGATATCCTGGGAAGACTACAGTCCTTTTAGAAAAAAGACCCATCACCCAAGTCCTAAGTCTGGGACCCAGTAAACATGACTGAATTGTAACATTGCCAAGGCCTATCTTTCCTCTCTGACAGCTTTTCTGAGAAATTGTCAGTTTAATGCTCAAGGAACATTTAATCTATACCTATCAGGTCCAACTGGCTACATGACTGGCTACATAATTTGCAGAGACCAGACCAAAATACAGAGCACCATGCTCTAAAAGTATTAAGAATTTCAAGATGGTGACAGCAGAGCATTAAACCGAGTGTGGGAGTCTGCCAAGTGTGGAGCCCTGTGTAACAGAAGCTGGTCCTGTGGTCTACAAAAAGCTTCCACTATGGTTGAAGGCAAAAGGTCTGTTAAAAAAATTTGTTATGCATACTACAATTCAAGTATGTATAAGGGGCTGCAGGAACCCAGAAGAAGCTCCTAACTTTGTAAAACCTTTCCAGGGAAGATAAAAGTTAAGCTCATTTTTGAAGGAGCAGTTTGATAGGGGAAAAAGATATTCCAGACTGAAAGGGCAGTGCTAAAGGGAGACAGAACGCACCTGACAAGTTTCAGGAATAAGGTTACTCTCAAGAAGGGCAAAGCAAGTGAGCATGAGGCTGACATAACTGAGATTCAGACTGAAAAGGCAGGCAGAGGTCAAATCAGACGGGAAAACCAGGTCGAACAATTACTGAGTGCCTACTCTGTGCCAAATTTTTGCCCCATGACGTCCTTTTAAAAACTCACAACAATCTTGTAAATAAACTGTCATCATATTTCACAAATGAGGTAATTTAGACTCAGTGTAGTTAATGTTCCCAGTGTTTGGCACACAGTCAAAAAAAAACTTGCCACAAAATTGACTCTGACTCATCAATGGCTGACTTTTCAGGAATTGATCACCAGACCATTCTTCCAAGGCACCTCTGGTGGACTACAACTTCCAACCTTTCCAGTGACTCCTTTGGCACACAGTAAGCATCCAATAAATATCTGGCGGAATGGCTGTTCAGTCTGTTTCAATCACGGCAAAGATTCTTCTAACCATACTTTCTGTTCTCTCCAGGGCCCAAAAGTACCCTTCTCTTCTTTCGCTCCGCCCCCGCATTCCCACGTGCCGGAAATCGGACGGCAAAAGTACTTCCGGGGTAGCAAAGGTCGGTCCGGCAACATGGCTGCCCCCTTGGAGCTCAGTTGCTGGGGAGGTGGCTGGGGGCTTCCATCGGTGCATTGCGAGTCCTTGGTGGTAATGGTGAGGCCGCTTTGCGGGCCTGGGCGCGGGCAGCAGGGGCGGGGCCAGAGGCGAGAGGCCCGCTAGGTCCGGCTTGGGCGGCTTCCGGCGGTTCTTTGCGGCGCTCTAGGGCTAAGGCCGTCCGGGGCGCTGCTTGCTGCACCTTCCTAGGTTCCTTTTCGTCGGCGAATAGCAGTCTCGCCTGTGACCCCGCTCAGGGTCGGTGGGAGCGTCATGGCGCTTCGCTGGGCTCTGTGTTTTCTCGGCCTTGCAGAGCTGCTTGGTCAGTGGAGTCAAAACCCGAAGTTGGGGGGGACGCGCCCGCCCCAAATTCCCCGGATCTTTTGGGAGATGATGTCCCCAAAAGTCGGGTAGCTGGTGCACGCGCCGCAGGCCAGAGGTTAGGGGGAGGGAAGCGGCGCTGGTGGGGGCTTTGTGCTTTCCGGGGACGGTGCTGTGAAGTAAAGCAGCTCTCCATGTATACATTAGGTACCGGGTCTGAAATGTTTTATTGCAAATTCTGTTTCAGGCTTATGCCAAATTTTCTGGTGCACCCTTGAAGGTCAATGTCATAGATAACACTTGGAGAGGTTCAAGAGGTACAGTGTAAACTTTTAAACATCCTTTTCTGCCCTCTTTAAATTCCGTTTAAAGCCACAAGGCATATAGCCACTCAATACCTTGAGGTTTTAATTTCTTCTTACCATGACTTTGGCTGTGTGTCGCGTATGGTTTGATCATTGAGTAATACCCCAAATGTAAGCCAAGTAAGTGTGGAAATTATGAGAAATGAAAATGTTCTCCAGAACTGCTGTTTGTGAACTTTAAAAAAAAAGTAGATAGGTTTACTCATTTTTCCCCTTTCAAATGTGCAATTGATACAGTTTTTTAGGCGATTGGAACATCTTCACAGTAAAGCTAAATGCCTAGTTAATGTGTAAACTGTTTTCTGATTATAGGAGATGTACCAGTTTTGACAACTGAAGACAGTATTGTTTCTCAGCCAGCAAAAATACTAAACTTTTTAAGAAAACAGGTTGGTGGTATCTTTTAAACAAGTAGATTGTTGATCCGTGTATGTTACTTAAAAAAATACATATTAAGACTTTTGTTTGTGTTTATGTGTATATACACGTATGTATACTTTTTTTTTTTGCCGGGGGTGGGGGGCAACTGTTTAGACAGTTGGAGATAGCTGGGGTTTATAGAAATAGACTTGGGAATCACTACACTAAACCATGAGTTGTATTGTGATTTGAAAGTCATATAGTGAAGTATAGTTAATTTATATTTTTATGTTTGCTTGGATTTTATTGAAGTTTAGGTATAAAGCAGATTCAGTTTAGCCATTTAACTATCACATATATTGATAGGATTGTCACTTTAGTTACACAGTTGCTACACATTTCTGTGCTGAGTGTGATATCTGAGTTCCCACCAGCCAGCAGTTATCTGTTATTTTTTAAAAGCACTCTATCATAGTGATCAAACCAAACTTACTGCCGTCGAGTAGATTCTGACTCATAGCAACCCCATAGGGTTTCCAAGGCTGTAAATGCCTGCAGAAGCAGACTTCCACATCGTTCTCCCGTGGACCTGCTGGTGGTTTCGAATTGCTGATCTTTCAGTTATCAACTGATAGTTGCAGTTAAATATTTCATGAAATAATGTGACAAAAGTTTTAAACATGAAAAGATTTCTGTAAATGCAAAAGTTATAATTGTTTTGCCAGTGCTTTTTTTTTTTACAAAAGAAATCCTGTGTCAGTAGGATTTTGAACTTTTCTAAATCGGAAGCTGTTTTTTCTTTTATGGAAAAAAAAAATGCAGTCAGTTGGAACTTTTTCCTTATCATTATTATTAACAAAAATAATAGCTTCCGTTTATTAAGTTCATACTACATGCTGTGCGCTGAACTAAGTAACAAGCATTGAAATAATAGTAGTTTTTAAAAACATCACTAATATTTATTGAGCTTACTGTGTGCATGATGCTGTGCTATGAACCTTAAGTTCATCTAGTAGTAGTTTTCACTGGATTTGTGTATCTCTTTTCCCCCCTTTTCATATCATGTTGCCATTTGTGAGGAAGAACAGGAGTCCTAATTTGTTTAGTTTCACTGTGTTTGGGATGTCCTTTGACTTCTGAGGTTCTTTGGTTTTATGTTTTTTTAATAGAAATACAACGCTGATTATGAACTCTCAGCAAAACAAGGGGCTGATACACTGGCGTACATCGCTCTCCTTGAAGAGGAGCTTCTTCCTGCACTGGTGAGCGTTCATAAATGCGGCAGTAGTTTAGTGACCTAGTTGAAAATGCACTTAGTCTATTAAGAAGAAAAATAATGAAAAAGGCTTAGGAAAGAGAGGAAATTTCCTTTATTAATCTTAATCGTTTCATACTACTGTGAAACGGGATTTTGTTAGATATTCAACTAGTTTGTGAAACAACAAAGTAAAAGATAATATCGTTTTGGAAATAAAATGTCTTTGTGGGAGATGGAGCTTTTTGCTCCATGTATACAATTGACTGAACTGTAAATCATTCATTTAAGCACCTACTATATGCCAGGCCATATTTTAGGTGCCTGGGATATAGTAGTCAACAAAACATACACATTTAAAATAATCTTGTATTATCCTTGAGTCATTCTAACTGGAAAATTTGTATGAAGTCACTTTATACACACACTTTTATAGTAAACTATCACATTGTTTGAGTGAGTGATCTTTCTTTTTATAAAAGAACATGTTTGTAGTGTTTTCCCCCTTCTCTTTGCAGCTTCACACATTCTGGGTTGAGAGTGACAATTACTTTTCTGTGACAAAACCATGGTTTGCTTCACGAATTCCTTTTCCTCTGAGTTTGATCCTGCCTGGAAGAATGTCTAAAGGAGCACTGAATAGGATTCTCCTGACCAGAGGAGAGCCTCCCCTCTACCACCTCCAAGAAGTGGAAGCACAGGTACCATCTGGGCTACTTTAAGAGCAAGGGCTAGCCAGAGAAGGGACAAAAGAGATAGCAGAGATGACTGCCTCTAGCTGCCTGCCTAAAAAGTAGTTTCAAAGCACCTTTCCTATCCTTGAGATGTATTTCATCCTTATTAGATATACAGAGATGCCAAGGAGTGCCTAAATCTTCTGTCAAAGAGATTGGGAACATCTCAGTTTTTCTTTGGTGATACGTGAGTACATTCCCTTAAAAATCATTTCAATATTTTGTGCACATATATTCATCGAGCAGTTATTCAAAGGAAGTCCCCTTGTCCCCTAAAATGTGAGTTTTTCACTTGAAATATTTTAAAATAGATTTTTATGATAGGAAACCTTTTCTGTAGGTGGCAATTATCATAGACTTAATATGCTTATATGCTTTAAAATAATTTTCTTTTATAGGCCTTCTACCTTGGATGCCTATGTGTTTGGTTTTCTCGCACCTCTTTACAAAGTGTGCTTTCCTAAAGTTCAGTTACAAGAACATTTGAAACAGCTTTCCAACCTGTGTCGCTTTTGTGATGACATCCTAAGCAGTTATTTTAGGCTTAGCCTTGCAGGTAAGTCATCTCCTCTTTAGTTAATGTTTGCACCTTGAGTAGATATACCCTGAGATGACATAATCAAATTTCATTACTTATTTTCATGAAGAAGTTTGTGTATTGTGTTTAAGTGCTGATTCATAGCACTTCAAAAAATTGCATTTTTCCAACTTCAGTTTTATTCCTATGTAAGATAGATATTTCCCTTTTATCTATTCTTCTGAATTTTATATATTTCTTGATTCTTGGTTTTTAAATATTGCCCCTTTGAAGTGGGTCATTTTCTTCTAAAAGACTAAACCACAGATACTTATTCAGTCCCTCCTGAAAGATAGCATTTATCCTAATGCAAATGGGCAATTACTTTAAATGATTCTTACCCGCTGCTTCTAGCATTTTCCTGCGTGAACAGAAATCAGCAGCAGATTGATTTTGGTGAGGTACACTCCCATGATTCCACTACTTGAAAACTGATTGCAGCAGACTGGAGGTATAGTAAATAGAGGGCACCTGTCAATTAGGATATGCTTCTTTGGGGAATGTGGGACCTTGCGCTTAAGTGATTGGGATACTAAATTTGTATTGGGAGAAATGGCTGAAATTTTCCTTTTAAGAAACAAGTCATAAGAAGAGCTAGCTTAGGTGGACAGTTTATTTTTATGATGAGTTTTGCATTTAGTATATTGGGAGGAGCTGGTAGTTTGAAAGTCCTTGAAGTGTATGATTAGCAAAATGTTTGGAGATTGGAACCCACCCAGAGGTACCTTGGAGAACAGACCTGGTGATCTGCTTCTGAAAGGTCACAGCCTTGAAAACCCTATGGAGCAGTTCTACCCTGGACACATGGAGTCTCCATGAGTTGGAATTGATACAGCGGCAGCTTTAACAACAACTGCCCTGTGGTGTGGAGGTTACCAATACTGATATATGACAAATACAGAATCTGGGGTTCTACTCCAGACTTTCTGAATTAGAATCTGTTAGGGATGGGTCCCAGGAATCTGTATTTTTTTCATATCCCTCCAAATATTTTGGATGTCTGGTTTGTTAACTGGGACTTACTGTCTTGGAAGCAGTCCAAATAGTTGTAACAAAGACCTTTTTGAAATGGGTGGGGGAAAGGGTACAGCTTAAATTTGAGAAGTAAATGAGGACTGATGTGCTCTTTTACTAATGATTTTGACTAGCTGCATAACACTTCGGCTAACAGTGTCTGTTTAGAGGACACATTTTAGTCCTTTTGTTTAAGGTTTGGTTTTGGAGCATTGTTATGCCTCTTAACTTTGGCTTTGAACACGAAATGGTTTTTCTTTTTACCTTTTCTTTTTGGAGAATGGGGCACTTGGGAGGGTGAGTAGCTCAAAATTTATTCTATCTAAACAGCTTTCAAGGCTTTCAAAATTTCCTGTCTTTCTCTGATTTCTGTCCTGGCTTCTTAGGCATCTCTCCAGCTGGACAAGATACGGTAGATGCAAATCTGCAGAAACTCACACAGCTTGTAAATAAGGAGTCCAACTTGATTGAAAAGGTCAAATTTACTTCAGTCTTCATAGTAGTTTAGTATTTTCCTTTCTTCGGTTAATAATGCAATTTGGATCATGCATTAATTTACTCTTTTTAGTTTTTTGTTTTTAGTAGTTAATTTTTCAGAAAGCTGTTTAAATATACATTTACTAAAGTTGTATATAATATAGTGTTGTGAAGCCAGTAATGGCCTGATTGCTTTGGGGAAAGAGTGGATAATGGTATTGGGTTTACATTTGCCTCACAATTAGTACTTTTCAAGTTAGGAGACTAAAAGGCTGGCTTTAAACAAACACACATGTCTTGCTTGTCTGCATGGCTCTGGCTCTGAAGATGAGCATTTCTTGAGATTTTAAGCACCTGGTGCTTATACTTTCTTGTTAGTAACATTATGATATCTTTTTTTTCCTTCCATATGATCTGTTTTATTTTTTTCTCCTTCCCATCCTTCTCTGTTCTAAATGTAGCCTACAGTTTTTCACCAGTGTGGGTTTTTTTTGCCACTTTGGGGGTGTTCATTTGGTGCAAGAGATACTAAGGAACTGGGCAGGGGAGAGAGCCAGCAACAGAAATCTTAAAGGTGATTCTAATTGGGAAAATTCAAGAGGGTTACTCATTTCTTTCCAAATGTCTGATAACTTGCTTTTTTCTTGTACAAATGAATAATACTTTATTGTTTCATAAACTAATGGGGCAATGTGACATGATAATACTGGCTAATAGTTTTTGAGGTCCAAGTTACAGGCACTGTGTTAAATGAGCTTTATATGAGTTACCTCATTTAATCTGCACAACAGCTCCATGTGTGCAGGCATTATTATCATCCCCATTTTACAGATGAGCATACTGAAGCTTTGGGAGTAGTTTATGCCATGTGTCCAAGTTCATTGAGCTGTCGAGAGGTAGAGAGGAGATTTGAACCCTAGAAATCTGACTCCAGAGACTGACCCAAAGCTTGGGCTCTGGGATTATTCTTTCTAGCAGTCAGCTAACTAATAAATGAGATTATGTATCCATTACTAGTAGTCCTAGTCAGGATTATAACTGTCATTCTCTGGAGAGGCTCTGTATCTTTTTTGTAATATTTTATGGGTTGTTATAATTTGAGGTGATAAAATTGTAAGGATCTATTATTGAAGTTTTGGTAAGTTGAGTTAAAGTCTGGTCGTCTGTCTAATCCTGAGCCCATCTCATAGGAGGAAATAAAATACTGAGTGTTAAGTGTGGATGAAGAAAAGATCACTTGAACCATTTTAGACACTTCTGTGCTGGATGAAGGCTATCCAGTGTAGTTCTGTTTTCTGTATGTACCAAATTCATGACAGATATGGAAAGGGAGCCATGATATACCTACATGTGCTGGAGGTGAAGCCCAGAGGTCCTCTCACCACTTTGTACTCTTCCATTGTGGGTCATTATCAGTATGTGAGAGTTTCCTGACCCTATTTCAGTTAGGTTCTCCCCCACCACCCCCTCAGTCATACCTGCTGGGTGTAAGTGGAGAGTGTGGTACATTGGTTGCCATAAAACGTTAGAGCAATAAATCTGTTGGCCAACACTGTTCAAAATTTGGACAGAAAATGTAGAGCTTAAGAGTTATGTTTGAGGAACTTAGTTCTTGCAAGAAAAAAAGACATCTTCACACAATTGATTCAGTTGGTCACTAGGAATACTGTTTTTGCATTCATTTTTTGTTCTCTTTCCTTTCCTACAAATCCTGTGTTACCTCTGCTGAAACATTTCCTCCATGCTTTGTAAGAGCATTTTGAGAACCTAAGGGAAAGTTCTGAATGCTCTGCACATACTCAAACTGTAAAAAAAGCCTGCATATTAAGTGGGTAATAAGATGCTTGGCTGCTGCTTCCAAGTCTGTTTTGAAATTAAGCTGATAGTGAACTCAGCACCAGGACCTGAATCTTGTATTCTGTTTATGGGATACTCTGGTTAGAAGGTAGTTCTCAGTTAAAGATAGACTCAGTTCTGAATAAAGCCTATCCTTGTGTTCCCAGGGTTGCTAATGTGCTCTTCTTAGGGTAAGTTTGAGGTTCTTGGGCATTTTCTTAATATGGTCCACATCAGTTTCTTTCTCCAGGGCCTGCTTTATGACAACAAACTGAGCCACTGTTGGGAAGATCTCTGGATTAGGTCTAAAGAATTTATCCTCCTTTCTGCCTCTTTTCCTAGCTTCCCGTGGTCTCAGTACGCTCAGCTTAAAGAGCTGACCTTTTTGAATAGAGTACAAGTCATTCTCATTGAGGGAATGAAGTATAGTTAAAGGAATAGCAGTACTGGAATAAGAACACCTGGGTTCAAGTCTCAGCTCTTATACTAGCTTTGTAACCTGGGACATATCACTTAACCTTTCTGAGCCTCATTTTGCTAATCTGTAAAATAGGGGGTAATTATATCTTCCCTTTCTTTCTCACAACTGTGTTGGGAGAATCAAATGAGGTATCGTACATGAAAGTATTTTGTAAACTGAAGCTTAGTGTAACAGGGGTATTACTTTTACACTTGATATTAGAAGACCTCTTAAACTATGTCACACTATGGTAGAGTTCCGTAGAGTATTCATTTTATGGAATTACTGAAGGTATCAAGGATGAACCACATTGCTTTTTTCAGATAGTGAGTCAGCCAGTATTTGAGGTATGACATTTTGAATTCTTATATAAGACTATTTGCAAGAAAAAAGGTTTCTCTTGCGGTCCTAGGAACATATGGTTCTGTACTCTTCTAGGTTATAGCTTGGACAGGGAGGCCACAGTCCACACGAGTGGTGCCACAGGCATCAGTCAGCTGTATCTTTTGTACTTTCTACAGATGGATGACAATCTTCGCCAAAGTCCTCAACTTCCTCCTCGGAAACTACCAACACTCAAATTGACTCCAGCAGAGGAAGAAAGTAATTCCTTACAACGGCTCTCACCCTGACAGTCATCCTGCTTTGTGCCTGAGCTTTTGCCTTCAAGTCATGTGATTCTCACAGTAATGTCTCAGACTAAGTGTGTTAAAGCAAAAAGAAAATGCAGTTAATAGGTATAAGGAAGACTAAAACAACAGGCACTTTCTTGGCCATCTATTTTTTTTATTAGGAAGCTTGTGCTTGCCAATGCACTTTAATATCACAATGAACACTAATGAGCTTGGGGGAAAAATACATTGTACTGTATGTGTGTGTGTGTGTGTGTGTGTGTGTGTGTGTGTGTATATGTATACATTTTTTGCCTTTGGTTCGCATGTCGCTGACCAAAAGCTATGATTCTTTTCTGAATGTGCACTCTTAATTTATTCAAGTTAATTTATTCAATTTATTATTTTTGTTTTCTTAGATGAGTCTGAATATCTTAGATGAGTCTGTGGCTATTTGGCTGAGACTTTTTTTCTTCTGTTGCATATCTGATGCCTATTTAGGAACTAGAAAAAATATAAATTACTTCAGTAGAAAAGCCTGTCCTTTTAAAAAAAAAGCAATGAGGAATGTGCTTTTTAATAATGCTCTTGTAAATCTAACCTTTTTGAGGTTTAGTACCACATATATAAATATTAAAGGTGGTTATGTATAATATTCATCTGATTATACACACTTCAATATAACGTTAGTATTTGCTTTTGTGTTCCATAGAGGTTAGCAGTGGCTTTTAGTTTACTGGGCAAAGGTGCCTGCTTTAGATCTATGGATTTGTACTACATCTTTAAGTCTAGGCCTCTTTCTTGGATTGATTCCAGGAGAACTGAATGTGTTGGTCATCATTGTTATGCCAGGCTGTGAAGTCTTATTGAAACTTGCCCACCTGTTAGTCACTACTCAGAAGGAGCCCACAGCCAGGGCAACAGAAGTACCTACTGTGCACTGGGCCCTAGTTCACCACCATGCTTGGCTTAAATCAGTACTCTTTCATAAGAAGCAGATTAACCAGTAAGCAAGGGACACACGGGCTTACTTGTGTTTACTTACCAATCTGTAGTGCCCAATTTCACATGGGTTTCACCACGTTCACCATGTGAAATTGGGCACTACAGATTGGTAAGTAAACACAAGTAAGGCTTGTGTACCTTGCTTGTTTGGTAATCCGTCCCTGATAAGCAGCATATCAGGTAGTGAAAAGCTTTATGACAACCAATTCCATACATTTTAACTATAGTTCAAGGATCCAAAGGAGTAATTGAAACACAGTGTAGACTTTTAAGAGTATTTTCTATTTATTGGTTGCTGAAATGTTAAAGGATTTGCTGTGTTGGTAATTTTACTTAGAAACTTGCTTATTTTAGTGGCTGAGGTGCTTCTGTTGTCCTAAAACTACTTCTGGGGCTTTTAAATATATGGCCATGTTTGTGACTAGTGTCTTAAAAGATTACTATGGTGCTCAGCAAATCTTACCAAGTCCTGCAGAAACCCACATGTTAAGAAAACAAGCTTTGTAGTTAAGAGGCTCATCTAATTTGAGCTGAGTGGAGCTCAGCTGTGTTTGACCCTCACCCTCCCAACTTACTCTGAACTTAGGTAGCTATTTACACAGGAGTTTTTAGGTCATTGTAAATATTTTTTTTTGAAAGTTTTGACTAAATGAGCACTGAAGTAGTCTTAAATCTTGTTCATCTGTTTGGATGCTTTTGGGGAAAGTACCTAATGAGTACTTCTGTAATAAGATGAGTGCGTGTGTGTATGTGTTTTGTGTTAATCTTCAAAGGCAGGTTATTAGATTCTAGCGATCTGAAATCTGTATGAATATTTTATATTGAAAATCATGACCATGAGACTTTATCATCCTCTAGGTTGATGTATATGGGGGAAGGATGGTTAGTACATTAATCAGACATCTGTTTATGCTTTAGTCAGGGTTAGTCATTTTCAATTATATTAAACCTTCCAGAAAGCATTTAAAGTGGCTTACAATTTTAAAACACATATAAAACAGGGCAATTAAAGTTAATTTTCGTGAAAAAAAAAATTAGGAGAAAGATATACCAATAAAATCGAATGATAAATTTAACTCCAAAGTTCTGTATGGGCAGGGTCAAAAGATAATACTGACTTACGTAAGTTTTTCTTTAAATGAAACTACTAATGACCCTGAGTAAGAAAAATGTGTTTAAATTTTTATAAGACTGCAGAAGATTATGTTCTTACAATGTACAGATGTCATCCAAGAACTGTGATGTTTAATGCACTGAAAATTTTAATCAAAAGAGGTCATTTTAGAATAACAAGCGTCTGTCCTAACAACTGAAATAAGAGGACAACTGTAAGTATGATTTATTTGCTGTTTTGGCCATCCCTGCTTTGAATCACCAGTCAGAATCAACTCGACAGCAACGGGTTTGTTTTTTTGGTTTTAGCCTTAAGTTATATGGTAGTCCACGATGCTTCCAAACTACCTGTCCTAAGATGCAAAATGTTATTAGATAACCGAGAATTCGTATGTTGGGTATTTAGGTGAGCTTTTCTGGTAAAGCAAATGAGATGTTAGGAAGCTATACCCAGTGCTGTCGAGTTGATCCTGACTTATAGTGACCCCATAGGACGAGTAGAACTGCCCCATAGGGTTTCCAAGGCTGTTAATTTTTACAGAAGCAGACTGCTACATTTTTTTCCAGCGGAGCAGCTGGTAGCTTTGAACCTCCAAACTGTCGGTTAGTGGCTGAGCACTTAACCACTGTACCACCAGGGCTCCCTAGACAGCTAAGTGAGCACAAAACACTTTAGGGACCAGCCACACATATAGGAAGCTCTCGGAAAGGAACAAGTTTTCACACTGGGCTGAGGGCTTGTGATCAGCCTGTGAAGGTATATCTTAAGTAAAGTTTGAGTTTGCTGAGATAACTGGTCTACAGTCTGAAACAAAATACCGTAAGCTACTTTCTTTTGGAGGTAATAATAAAACCCGCTGCTGTCAAGTCGATTCTGACTCATAGTGACCCTACAGGACAGAGTAGAACTGCCCCATAGGGTTTCCAAGGAGCGTCTTGGTGGATTTGAAATGCCGACCTTTTGGTTAGCAGCTATAGCTCTTAACCACTACACCACCAGAGTTTCCCCAGAGGTGATAATAGAGAATAAGATAAAAAGGAATGTTTGTGTTTGTATTTGTTGGTAGTATAGGAATAGGAAAATTAGATATTTCCTGTAGGATGAAGATCTTCCATCTGCAGACTGTCATTAATGATGACCCTTCAAATGAAACAAAGAACTAAAGAATGTTGAGGATGATCATTCCTTCAAAACTTTTTTCTCCTACTGTAGGTTGGCATTAACAAGTCAAATTTCAACTTAGGTGTGTTTTTATTCTTTTGGGGGTAACTGAGGGTTGGTGATTTTACATTAAATCCAAAAGCAAACTTGTTGGTTTCCATTTATAATTTCTATTCATTTAACATTGCTAGGTATGTTAGCAAGGAGCCGTGGTGGCGCAGTGGTTAAATGCTTGGCTGCTAACTGAAAGGTCGATGCTTTGAACGCACTAGCCACTCTGCAGAAGAAGGATGTGGCAGTCTGTTTCCATAAAGATTTGTAGCCTTGGAAACCGTATGTGGCAGTTCTCCTCTGTCCTGTAAAGTTGCTATGAGTCAGAATCGACTCAGTGGCACACAACAACAGATAGATTAGCTTGTTCCAATCAGAGTTAATTACAGTTTTCAGAAGTCTGCAGAAGTGGTGAGAACTAAACATCAAAGAAGAGGCAGACATTGGTAACAGAGATGGTATCACAGAAAACCGGTTTGTTGAGGTAGCTTCATGTGATAATAGTAGTATTTGAATTTTGTGGTGTTTTTTTAGAGCCTCCTCCAGCTCGAGCTATTAAATTTTTGACAGTGTTCCATAAACTCAGACATTTTAACCCTTTTAAAACCAAATATAAATGCTTAAATGTATAGCCACGAAGCGGAGTGGGTGCATGGGATCTCTGCACTATTTTTGCAACTTCCTATGAGTCTATAGTTGTTTTAAAATAAGTTTCTTTTTAAAAAGTAAATTCAGTAAAATCAGTTTATAATTAAACTACATACATTATGATTTAAAATTTAATGTTGCAAGCACTGTATATATAAAGTAAATATGATTTCATTCTTGAATTTAAAGGGGGAAAAAAACTCCTCAGATTTATCACAAATGCTCATCTCAAAATCTGTTTTGCCTTATCAGAAAAGAAAAACAGCAATATAAAAGCAAGAACTCTTTCCCTACAAGGTATCAAACATTCTCTCGTTTCCGTTTCTAATTAGATTTCTTTTTTCCCAATGGTACATGGGTTTACTTTTGAGGAAGAAGTAATTTTGAAAAAGTTCTTCTCTCTCCATGTGATAGTCCTCTGCCTTGTGCTTGTTTTCTCTCTAGATGGATAGTGTGGTGAGACGTTCACTAGGACCAGGCTTTAGTGAAGAAGATGGACATGTCTGTGGGCTTTTTGATTTAGTAATGGACTTTGTCATAATTTGGTTATATTTATTATTGAAAGCTTGAGCAGAGCCTTAACTTTTTTTGCTTCTGCAAATAAGCATTGTTTGAGGTGCGCACACCAAGGAGGATGAGGAAAATCTAGCAACAGAGTATGATTTAGGCCATGATAATAGTCTTTTGTATGTGTTCTTGGCATTAAGAATTAATTTTTGCCTTTTCTCTTCTTCAGCTCTGTGGAATTTACATTTATTTTTCAATGATTATTAAGAAATTTGTTGTTAGTTACATGAAATCACAGGTCAGTAATCCATTATTCTCAAAGGTTTAATTGGAAGTTTCATTAGATTTTCAAAATGCCGATTTTCACAGAGATGTAAAGATAGAATTTGTTTGTTTGTTTGCTTTGTTTTAAGGCTTCGCAAAATAATTTAACCCAAAACTCCTGTCAGGATAAAGTGTTTGCCTGGGGCCCCGGTTATCTGCCCCGGACTTAATGCTATTTGTGATTGAGGTGAGGTATTCCAGCAATTAAAAGGGTAGAAAAATTATTTGTTCCAGTCGAGTATGCCATAAATTTCTCATGAGCATTAACATTCCTGAACAATGATAGAAGAAAATTGAAGGGGTTTCTTAGAGTTGGAGGTTTGCGAGTAGAGAGAGGGATGTTTATTTAGAGTATTCAAAGCAAAAGAAACCAGTTTCCTTTTCTTTAAAAAAAAAAAAAAAAAAAAGGAAAGTAAGAAAAACAAGTCTTTTTCTATCTTTATTATTTATTTGAAAGATTTTTAAAAACCATCTTTTAGTTCCTTAGAGAAGCAGTTACTAAAGGTGTGTTTTGGCAGAAAAAATATGTGAATGGGGAGTTCTGGGACCATGTAAATTTGGGAAATGCTTGGGTTAGACAAAGATGCTTTACTGTAGGGTTTTCTGAACCTTTGATATGCTAATATACAGTTAAAATCTCCAAGCAGGCTCTCTATTTTATATATAATTTCCCTAATTTATTTTAATGCTGATCTGTTTTTTTAAAGTAGGCATCTGTGGGATTTGTGTTCTGAGAAATACACTTAGGAAAATGCTGCCTTACTGTGCTTTTGTTTGCGCTCACTGCAAAAGTTTCCTGTTCTGATGTCTATGTAGTGAACAGTGATAACATAGAGACATGTTGGACTCCCTTGGGCCCTGGAGCTGAGAGAGGGGTGGCTGCAGGTGTAGATAGGTTGTGTTATTTAGGTGCCTGTGGGGTTCCTGCTCGGTCCAGCCCCTCTCCCTAGAACCCCTGTCAGCCTGGAACAGCTGTGTAGGTATCTGAACTAGTAGTTTCAGAGGACTAACCAGTTCTCAGGCATTCATGAGACAAATATGAAACCAACTTGGAATTCCAGAACAATTTTCCAAGATTTTCTGGCTATACTTTAAAAGAACTGAAAGGCGATATATGTTTATAGCACTAAAGTCCCAGACAAGCTAGTTATGCGATTATGTATATATATTCCAGCAATTAAAAAGGGTACGGAAATTGTTCCAGTGGCTAGATATTCACCACTACACTATACTTATATAGTGTCATAGAAAGTTTACAGTGCGTCAGTGACGAAGGAAATTTAATATTTTTAAGTTTGTTATTCTATTCCTGAAGACGTGGCACACATGCATTTTCTAGGATGAGGTTTCATAGTTTCTTTAAATCCTCAGCGGTATCTATATTCTAAAAAATTTAAACCTCACTAGACCTCCAAATTTGAGGAGGCTAAGTATGTTTGATTTCATTTCAAAGTATAAAACCAGATCACTGATCAGGCATAAGGATGTTTTTGCCTGTTTTCTACAGTATGTACACTTGTATATTTGGAACTCTGTGTTTCAAAGGAGCTGTGGTGGAACAATGGTTAAGGTCTCAGCTGGTAACTGAAAGGTTGGTGGTTCATACTCACCAGTGGCTCCGCAGGAGAAAGACCTGGCGATCTTTACATCCTAGGAAACCCTATGGGGCAGTTCTCACTATGAGTCAGAATCGAGTTGATGGCACATGACAACATCTGTGTTTGATAGAGAGCTTGTCCTGGGGTTTCAGCTGTGGTGTAATGGTAAGCATCTAGCCACATGAAAAGCAG
The DNA here is from genome assembly GCA_030035585.1 of Dugong dugon. Taxonomy (NCBI): domain Eukaryota; kingdom Metazoa; phylum Chordata; class Mammalia; order Sirenia; family Dugongidae; genus Dugong; species Dugong dugon. Next base: position 84,660,731 of record CM057460.1, on the reverse strand, counting down.
TTGGATCTTTGTTCTTTTAGTTTTCCTCCTGCAAATTCAGAGAAAAGCCTTTTAATCATTTAGTTTCATATCCCAGATCCTTGGAAATGAAGAAAAATGACTTGCCAGGGTTTGTCCCTCAGGTGTCAGCGAGTAATGCGCTGTAGAGAAGGTCGTGCTGGCAATTCTTTCTTTGGACCATTAGCTGCTTCTGAGATCCTGGCATCTCTTATCTCTTGGAGAAGGAGGGGTGTACTCAAGTTTTTAAATTAAATGAGTAAAGATTAGTTTTATTTCTGTTTTGACTCCATTTTTTATTTTGTAAAATAGGAAGCAGTGCCTTTAAATTTTTGTATTCATTCTGAAGTGGAAATTGGAGATGTTTGTAATGTAACTTTAGCTTCTTAGAAAGATTCACAGTAAAGAAGACAAGAAGTAATACGTGTATGCACATCGCTTCTGTTTCACCAAGCCTATTTTTGAATGGTAAAAAAAAGTTTTAACAGCTGTTCTAGTGCACAAATACTATAGTTTCATTATAGTAAGTAAGCAATCTTAAAATAATCATTGTTGGCCATAATTTCAATATTCTAGCCTTGCGTCACGTAAATATATTTTACTCAGAGACTATGTGTAAGTAACCACAAATGATGATGATTAATGTTGTAAAGAATTTATTCTGGTAAATGAGAAACTGAATATAATGTCAAAATAGCTATTTTCTCAATAAAATCTCAAATCGCCTGAATGTTTATAGATTCCTGATTTAATGTTATGTATTCCTTGAGGTGAATGTTTTCATTGGCAAGAATTTTTTTGGTGGTTGGAAATAGTTATTCAGTGCTGGGACTGAGCTAGAGACAAAGTTCTGTTTACATCCATTCTTTCTGTTATGCATTGATACCACCTGTGCCCTGTGGGAGCCCATGCTAAAAGAGTTTAGAGGCCAGCTCTGTCGGCCATTTGGGAGAAAGACCTGGTGATCTACTTCTGAAAAAACCAGGCATTCAAAACCGAATGGAACACAGTTCTATTCTGATGCACATAGGGTCGCTATGAGTCAGAACTGACTGGATGGCAACTAGTTTTTGGTTTCGCTAGGCCACTAACTCGTATATGACCTCTGACAGCTTACACAACTTTTTAGGGCAACATGTTTTACATCCTTTAGGCTCTATACATTGCCTTTGAATTTTCCCTTGGGCCCAACCAGACAGTCCAGTGATGTTCTGTTTAATTGAATGAAAATCATACACTGAGAAAATGTAATTTTAACTAGGAAAGAAGATATTCATGTTCTTTGCTGCCTTGTTTATGGCATAGGGATATAGGGGTATAGAGAGCCCTGTTTTATAGCTGTGAGTCACCTAATGCCTGAGGTGCCCTGAGGCCATGGATGTCTTTCCTCGTAGATTTTTTTAAAATTTTAATTGAAGTTAATTTATATATAGTGAAATGCATAGACTTTTCCAAATAGAACTGTTCTGGTATGTATTTCTCTTACATGAGAAGCCAGCTGCGTCTTTGTTGATACTTTTATCTCCAAAGAAGACAAATCTTAATTACGGATGAGCTTTGGGTTCCAGATAAAGGGTCCTTGGGTGGACTGAGGTGGTTAGCAATGATCACTTGCTTTCTTCAACAGAAAGAAAAGAAATGGGATGATAGAATAATGGAATTTTTTGAGGAGAGGCAAACCAACAAAACCCCATTGTCTCCGAGTCAATTCCGACTCATGCCGACCCCGTGTGTTACAGAGTAGAATCCTCCATGGGGTTTTCTTGGTTGTAATCTTTACACAGGCAGATCCCCAGGCCTTCAGAGGTGCTGCTGGGTAGGTTCAAACTGCCGATCTGTAGGTTAGTAGTCCAGTGCAAATTGTTTGCGCCACCCAGGGGACCATAGATAGGTAGCGTCAAAATCAAAGCTGAGAGACATACAACAAAGAATTTGCAGGTTGTGGTTCTTAATTGTTACCTAGAAGCCAAGTTGCTTGACCTGGACCTAGGACTGTTGTGGGTGCTTTAAAACTCTTGGGTGACTGTTGAGTATGATGTCCTTTAGTGGATGGTAGCCTGCAATACGAGCAGAACTTTCTTTTCTTTCCCACAAATAGCAGCTATTGGTAGGCAAACTCCTAGGTGGATCTCCATAGGAGAAAGATTGAGAGGAAGGGCAAACGGGAAGATCACCAAGTGCTGCACATATGTCTGAGATAAGTGTGTAAAGGAACAAGAAGGAAATGGCGGTGGAGAAATGTAAGGATTTGTCTTAAGATCACCTTGTAATTAAGTGCCTAGTAGTAGAACAAAGGAGGAACTGACAATAGCTTCAGGCGAAAGAATGACAAACCATAGTCCATCTTCTCCAGGTACATTAGTCAGCCCCCTGGAATGCTTGAGACATCTGTGATTAAGAAATGAAGACAGCTGTGCATCATCGAAGACATTTGTAATTTCTAACGCAGACAACTTGGGGCTCCAAAAATTGGGCTTTTCCAAGTGGGAGAAAAGCTATATTTATCCTGCTTTTTGATTAAGGAAGTGAAAAGAATAGGACAGTTTTAACATTTACAAATACAATTAAGGAAGGATTCATTCCTTAGATCATAGTTTGGGGAAGGTGGTCCTCTCAAGAATTCACATTTTTAAAAAAATTCAGTCTTTTGCTGCAGAAAAAGCATGATACTTTGCAAATACCACCTTAAAACAGATTTCAGTTTTATTTTAAATGCAAGAAGCAAACTGACTTATTTGAAGACCGTCAGATTGTGCCTGTTCTGCTATGTGTTGTCCCAATTTTCCCCATGAGAGAGGAAATTCTTTTTCATTAAATGAACATGAAGTACATTTTGTATCCCATATAACATCCAATTCACAGGGTGACAACTGCTAAAATGGTTTTTAAAAGGTGGGGGAATATAGAAGAGAGAGAAATTAAGAGGAAAAAGAACCAAAGAAAAAGGAGCAGGTAAGGACTATATACATATAGTAGTTCAGGACATTTAGACCACTAAGGAAGTGTCAAAAACACATAGGACTCCAGGGAATATAAAGTTGTGCAATCTTCCTGAGAAACAATAATAAACAAGGACCATTAAAAGAGGAACCACCCTTAATGTCCATCAGGAAGTGGAATAAATTATGCCAAATCCATACAATGAAATTGCACATAGCTGTTAAAAGTCATGTAAAATATGTAATGACTTACAAAAATTTTCTGAACAATAAGGGAAAATGAATATTACAGAATTGCAAATTACAGGATCACAAAACATACAGGATTGTGTGTGTGTGTGAATGTGTAGAAAATAGACTGGAAGAACAGATACTAGTATGCTAACAGGTTATTCATAAGTGCTGGCATGAAGGTCTTTCTATTGGTATCTTCTCAATTTTAGTAATTAAAAAAATAACGCATAAGAATATTCATGCACCCAGATCTAGTTACTCTACCACATGGCAATAAACTGCAGTTCTGACTAAGAATCAAGTAACTTGCTCAAAATAACTGATGTGGCATATTAAGTCTCTCTAACTCAAAATCCATTTTCTTTCTGCATCCCATTCATCTTCATCCCCATATCCTTGATTATAGCATATCTAGAGTAATTCTTTGATGGCCCTTCTAGGTCCAATGTCTGCTTATGATAGAGTTTACCTTCTATCCCCAAGATGGCTTACTTTTTTCCTAAAATCTGACACTCTTAAACTGCCTTAAGCAACCCTTCCTTATTTCAAAGCCTGCTGGTAGGTCATCCGAGTTTTCTTCATCTGCTTTTCTGTAAAACCTGACCAAGGCTTACAACGTCTTCAGCATCTCTCTCAATAAGGGACTATTGGTATTTAGGTTTAGACAATTCTTTGTTGGCAGGGCCATCCTGGACTTGGCAAGCTAAATGTGTATAGGACTTCACTGTGACAACCTAAAGTGTCACCACACATTTCCAAATATACTCAAGGGTGGGCAGTTGAGAACCACTCTGTGAGGGGCCCAGGCTAACCCTCCAGTCTATCTCATCTTTCTCTACTCTCCTGCTCTTTGATTCCATTCTGGCCACACTGGCCTCCTTGCTGCTCTTCTTTTGGGGAGGGGTGAGGAGAGAGGAGAGGGAGTCCTTGGGTGGTGCAAACAGTTAATGAAATGGGCTAACAGAAAGGCTGGAGGTTTGAGTCCACCCAGAGGCACCTTGGAAGAAAGGCCTGGTGATCTACTTCTGAAAAATCAGTCATTGAAAACCCTATGGAGCACAGTTCTACTCTGACACACATGGGGTCACCATGAGTTGAAGTTGACTCACTGGCAACTTTTTTTTCAAAGGGGGGCTAAGGCGGTCCTGTCACCTGTACAAGTCTCTGTATTAAATTCCCTCTTTTTAAGTACTTAATTGGTTTTTGGTCCCTTTTTAACTGATTCAACTTCTCCCAGCTGAACTAATCAATGAAACCAATCACTGATTCCCCATGCTCCTCTACTACAGGATCTAAGGATCTTGCATGGTCTGAACAAAAAACTACATCTAAACTAAAAACTGCACTGCTCTTTGTCTTCCATCCTTTGGGAAGTCATCTGTAAGCAATGTGGATGACAAGTCATTGGCACCATACTGCAGTTATGTACACCTCCCTAATATTTTGAGTTCCTTGAGGGCAGGCTCTATAACTTTCTCTTTGTATTCCCCCAAAATGACATAGTATCTGGAAATCATAGACACTCACTACCCCTACAACAGCCTTCTCGCTAAGAGATTATGGAGGCAGACTAGGAGGTGGTGATTTAGTGATGTGGGCATCTGGAGGCTTCCACGTAGGGGGAGTAGACTGAGAGACGGATGTTGTAGAGCTTGGCATGAATGCAATTTGCATGGCTCCAAAACTACAGAGACTGGATGAGCCCATCTAAGTTTGCTTAAATTTCCATTAAGCCAGACACTTCTTTTGTTGTTGTTGTTAGGTGCCGTTGAGTCAGTTCCAACTCATAGCTACCTTATGTATAACAGAAGGAAACACTGCCCCGTCCTGTGCCATCCTCAGAATCTTTGCTGTTTGAGCCCATCGTTGCAGCCACTGTGTCAATCCATCTCATTGAGGATCTTCCTCTTTTTCGCTGACCCTCTGCTTTACCAAGCATGATGTCCTTCTCCAGGGACTGGTCCCTCCTGATAACATGTCCAAAGTATGTGAGACAAAGTCTCACCGCCCTTGCTTTTAAGGAGCATACTGGTGTACTTCTTCCAAGACAGATTTGTTTGTTCTGGCAGTCCATGGTATATTCAGTATTCTTCACCAACACCATAATTCAAAGGCATCAGTTCTTCTTCAGTCTTCCTTATTCATTGTCCAGCTTTTGCATGCATATGAGTCCTATGTAGGAGCGCCTATATTATTGCATCCTTATCAGCTTTGAGTGTTAGTTTTCTCTCTGCCAACTTGATAGGTAAAAAATAGTATTTTATTTATTTGCAATAAAAATAAATTGTCTTTTTTGGACAACTTGTTAGTTGCCATCAAGTCTATTTAGACTTATGGCAACCCCGTGGGTGCAGAGTAGAACTACTCCATAGAGTTTTCCAGGCTGTGATCTTTTGGAGCAGATTGCCAGGTCTGTCTTCCAGGGTGCCTGTGGGTGAGTTCAAACAGCTGATCTTTCAGTTAGTAGTCAAACCCTTGACCATTTGCACTACCAGGGACTCACCAATATGTCCATTTGTATTTCTTTTGTAAATTGTCTATTCATATTTCGTATAAAAGGCAAACTAATGTTTCTTTTCTCGGCGGTAAAATGGGTTTCCATGGGGTCTGAATAGGATAACATATATTGCAGGTGCTCAATAACTATTTTTTTTCCTTATCTTCATGTTGTTTCCCAGATTAAAAGCTGGGAATCCATTCGACCAAAAGGGGTTTGGTTTTTTTTTAGAGAATCGAGACACTCTTTTCTTCATTGTATGCTGGCACTTAGCACAGTTTTTGAGGAAGGGAGAACAGATAGGATTTAAAAACATTTTGAATACATCAGGAAAAGGAGTGAGAAACCTTGAAGCCAAGATCCAAAAAATGAGCAGTGGGAAAATGGGTGGGTTCCTTCTGACCTTATTACAGTAAAACCTGGGAAAGCCAGGACCTGTTTCAGGTGGAAACCTGTCAGAGAAAGAAAACTCAGATAGTTTCCACTGAATAAAGAGTGATAGAAAAGTGGTAAGACTGCAGCCCGTCAAAGGCCGAAAACTTTCGAGATCCAGAGAAAGAAGACAGTTCTGTCGAGTTCTGGCTCTCACAGGTTTCACTGTATTAAAATGGAAGAATTGGAGTTATGTTCCTAACACTGGTGGCATAGTAGTTAAGAGCTACGGCTGCTAACCAAAAGGCCAGCAGTTCAAATCCACCAGGAGCTCCTTGGAAACTCTGTGGGGCAGTTCTACTCTGTTCTATAGGGTTGCTATGAGACGGAATCGACCTGATGGCAACGGGTTTAGTTTTGGTTTTTGGTTCCTAAAACTCTCCTAAGAAATGATTTTGTAAAGTCTGAAGTGGCTAAAGGGTATTTAATAAAGTAACACCTATATTCAAGGCTGTATCTAGCCTTGAAAAGTTGGGTAAATTTTTTTTTTTTTTTTGGTAAGCTAAAGAGTATTTTCAGTATATTAGGAAAGGTGACTACTTAAAGGAATTAATAATTAATTGTTTTGTAAAACAAATAGTAACTTAATTTCTAAAAATTATTAATCCTGATTTTCATATATTAGATTTACCTAGACTAAGAATATGTATGCATGTAATAATGATAATATAATCATATAAAAAATAGTATTAAAGCCAACTCAGAGCAGTGGTACGTCAAATTGAGGGGTGAGAATTGGTGTCGTCTTGTTTTATTCAAAATGTGTTGTGATTGTGGGGGAGGTGGAGTCATTGGTTTGTTAACGAGATTTGCAGATGGCTTTAAATTGAGAGGTATTGTAAACAGCAGGAATGACAGAGAAATGATACAAGAGGAGCTGGAAAGGTTAGGAACATGGACAGGAAATCAAATGATTCAGCCTGGAGTAATGTAAGCCAATCTGACATCTGGGGCCAAATAAGAAGAAATACAGATACGCCATGAAAGAGAAAAACACGGAAAATAGTCACCCCAAAGCAGGTTGGATTGCAGGGCGGACTAGAGAAAAACAAGAGAGAGGAAGGGAGCAGCAACTAATGGTTGCTGAATACCTGCTATGTGCCAAGTACTACAATTTGACACTTTACATATTGACTTCTTTTTGACCAAGGTTAAGCCATTTAGTGCTGTGTAAGAAATAAGAGTTTTTGAGGATTAATTGTGTACAAGAGCTCAGTACTAACTGGAACAAAAGCTCAGCTGCCCTCTAACTGATCCTAATACAGGTCATTGTGGACATGGCCTGGGCTCTCCATAAAATCCCCAGTGGGAGAGATCACTTGCCGCATTCCGGCTTGGGCATTTCTCATTCAGTGGGTATTTCTACTTGGAGCAGCTTCTTCCAGGCTTCTTCCTAGGTGCCAGCAGCACTGTGGGACCCACACAAACTGGTAAGGTTATCTCTGAGTCCAGCTTAGGCAAAAATAAGACCTGTTTCATGATGTTTGCCCTTTGAGGTGGCCTGTCCCTTCCAGCCGTGCCCTTCTCCCTCTGTCTTCCAGTGCCCTCATGCTAACTTCTACTAACAAAGCTCCCATCCTAGCCCTTTGCTTGGGCTTCCTACCATCCCTTATCCTTCTTCTCACTTGCGGTAAAAGTGTGGTGATCATTTGTATTTCCTCTCAGTGTCAGTCAATAGATTAGTTTTATTGATGATATTGGCTTAATTCAGAAATATGCAGCTTTTAAAAAATATCTTTATTTTGTTGTTGTTGAGAATATGCACAGCAAAACATACACCAATTTAACCGTTCCTACATGTACTATTTAATGACATTGATTATACTCTTCAAGTTGTGCAACTATTCTCACCCTCCTTTTCTGAGTTGTTCCTCCATTGTTAACATAAATTCACTGCTCCCTAAGGTTCCTATCTAATCTTTCAAGTTGCTGTTGTCAGTTTGATTCCATATAAATAGATTTTAAAAGAGCTTAATGCTCAAGGCAGACATGTTTTGCTAGTTAAGCTAAACCATTGCTGGTTGTAAGTAGACTTCAGGGGATATTTTTGGTTTAAGGTTTAAAGATTATCTCCGGGCAGTAGTTTCAGGGGTTCACCCAAACTTCATGGCTCCAGGAAGTCTGGAGTCCATGAGAATGTGAAATTCTGTTCTGCAGTTTTCCCGTTTTGATCAGGAATCCTCTATAGAATCTTCGATCAAATGTTGAGTTATCGTAACTGGGCACCATCCAGTTCTGGTGTCATGGCAAAGGAGGCAGTTGTTCATGGAGACAATTAGCCACACATTTCATATCCTCCTTCTGTTCCTGATGCTGCTTCTTCCTCTGTTGCTCCAGGTGAATAGAGACCAGTTGTGCCTTGGATGGCCCCTTGCAAGGTTTTAAGACCCCAGGCACTACACAACAAACTAGGGTTAGAACAGAAGCACTAAATAAGTTATTAGTCCGATTAACTGGGATGTCCCATGAAACCATAACCTTAAACCTCCAAACCAAGAAACCAAATCCCATGAGGATTTTAATTGTACATAAGCAGCCTCAGCAGCTACTCCTTTTTTTTTTTTTTTTTTTTTTTGTCTATCACAATTTTTGCCAATTCAGCTTTTTACAGTGTTCTTATTGACAGCAATCACAATAATTGGCTGTGCATCCCTACCCTTAATCAATGTGATTTTTCCATCACCGTTAACCTCCCCCTTTCCCCCCCCCTCCCACCCCTGGTAACCACTAATAAACTTCCTTCTCTATACATTTGCCTTCCCTTGTCTTTTTTCTATAAGTGAGGTCATAGAATATTTGTCCTTTTGTGACTGAGTTATTTCACTCAGCATAATGTCTTCCAGCTCCATTCATACTGTAGCATGAATCAAGACTTCATTTCTCCTGCTGGCTGAGAAGTATTCCATTATATGTATGCACCACATTTTGTTTATCCATTTACCTGTTTATAGGCATTTAGGTTGTTTCCACCTTTTGGCTATTGTGAATAGTGAATAGTGCTGCAATGAACATTGCTGTCAGGTTTTTTGTTTGTTTTTAATGGAGTCACTACTCATTTTTCCAGTTACAAGGGCTTAAGGAATTGGGTTACAATGAGGACCCCATGGGGATGAGGAGGAAGAAGACCAAAGGATTCTAAGTAGGAAAGATCCTGAGTAGACACTGTTGATTGTATCCATTCCCCTCCATGAAGAGAAGACCCAAACACTGATATAGAGAATACATGGAAGGAGTTAGCTGGAAGGGATAGGTGTCAAAGACATCTCACTTGTAGTTCCAGTTCTAGCTTGTAAGATATGTTGATGGCTCAGGTGTTACCTGTTCCCAATAATATTTGCATTGTAACAGAAACCCCCTGTGTCTAAAGCCTAAAAAATTCATTCATTAATTTAACAAATATTTAGTGAGTGCCTCCTGTGTTCCAGGTATTATTCTTGGTGCTCGGGATAGATCAGTGAACAAAACAGACAAATATTTCTACTCTTGTGGTGCTGCCATTCCATCAGGGGGAGAGAGACAATTAATAATGAACCTAATAAATGAGAAAGTTATATAACATAGTAGCAAGTGGTAAGTGCTACAGAAAAAGAAAAAAGCAGAATAAAGGGGATGGGTGTGCTGAAGTTGGAGGCAAGTTGCAGTATTAAATCTGACAGGATAGACCTCATTGCAAAGATAACATCTGAACAAAGACTTGAAAGAAGTATGAGGTCAATCTCCTAGTGTTAGCAAAGAACATCCGAGGCAGAGGGCACAGCTAGAGGAAAGGCCCTAAGGCAGGAGCTTGTATGGCATATCTGAGAAACAGCAAGGAGGCAAGGGTCTCTGGAGTAGAGTAGCAAGGGGGCAGGTAGGAGATGAGGTCATTAAGCTAAGGGATGGGGACCAGGCCAGATAAGATATTATTGGCATTTGTAAGGCTTTGGTTTTTATGCTTAGCCATTGCAAAGTTTTAAGTAAAGAAGTGAGAGACTTGAGTATACAAATGGACAATAGCCAGACCATAAATAAAAATACAGCTCTGACCCACAACCTCTGCAGCAACCAGTCCTGGAATCCAAACCACAATCTCTGTAGCAATCATCCCAAAATGGCAAGGACGTGATCACTAACTGCCAGGTTCCTTAATTTTTGCCTCTGTTTCCAGTTTAGGACCAACCAGAGAAAGCCAAATATGCTCCCCTAACCAATTACATAGGATGCCCCACTATTAGTTAGCCTGCTCCCAGCTTCTCTATGCCAACAAACTCCAATCAGGAAGTACCTGAAGCCTTTCTTTTTTTTCCAAGGAGCATTGGTGGCACAGTGGTTAAAGTGCTTGGCTGCTAACCAAAAGGTCAGTGGTTTGAACCACTAGCCACTCCGTGGGAGAAAGATGTGGTACTCTGCTTTTGTCAAGATTACAGCCTTGGAAACCTTATGGGGCAGTTCTACTCTGTCGTGTAGGGTCACTATGAATCAGAATTGACTCAATGGCAATGGGCTTTTCCTTTTTTCCACTGTAAAACTTTCACACTCCCCTGCTTCCTCTGATTCTCTGCCAGACACAACTGATGGTTGATGACTCCCTTGCTATACCAAAACCAAAACAAACCAATTGTCAAGCCCATCCATTCCGACTCATAGTGACCCTATATGACAGAGTAGAACTGCCCCATAGGGTTTCCAAGGAGTGGCTGGTGAATTTGAACTGCCAACATTCTGATTCGCAGCCGTAGCTCTTAACCACTACTCCACCAGGGCTCCAAGCTCTAAAGAGCCTTTGTTTGTCCCCATTTGGGTGGTCTTTGTTTATTTCCCCAAAAATAAGATCATTGACTTAATTTTTAAAAGGATTGCTTGAGTTATGGAGCTGAGCATAGATGTAGGGGGACAAGGGATAAATAGGAAGATTAGTTGGGAGTATATTATAGTAACTCAGCTGAGAGATGGTGGTGGCTCAGATGGATCAGGACGTTAGCAGTGGAAGCATTAAGAAGAGATTAGATTCTGGATGTATTTTGCAGATACTGTCAGTAAGAACTCCGGGCTGATTAGATGTGGGCTATGAGAAAAGAGATAAGTCAAGGATGACTTCAAGATTTTTGGCATGAGCACTGGATGGATTGAGTTGCCATAGACTGAGATGGGGAAGGTTGTGAAAAGAACAGCTTTTTAAATGAGTTCTGTTTTTGACACGTTGAGTTTGTGACATTAAATAGCCAGTGGAGATGTTGAGTAAGCACTTGGGTATATAAGTCTGAAATTTAGAAGATACAAATTTGGAAATACAAATTGAAGAGTCATCAGGATAAAGATGTTATTTAAAGCCATGAGACTGGATGAGATCATTAGGGGATTAAGTGTATCTACAGAAGAGGACCAAGAACTGAGCCCTGGAACATTCTAAACTCTAAGAGATCATGGAGACAGCCAGCAAGAAAGGCTGGGGCCAATGAGGCAGGAGGAAAATCAAAAGAATGTGGTGTCCTTGAAGCCAAACCAAGAATGTGTGTCGAGGAAGAAGGAGTGTTCACCTGCACTGAATGCAGCCGATGGGCCACGTAAGGGAGAACTGAGACTTGGCCACTGGTTTTAGCAAAATGAGGTCATTGATGACCTTGAGGAGCAGTTTCAGTGGTGTGGTGGGGCACAAGCCTGACAGGAATAGGTTTAAGAGACTAGGGAGAGAGGAACTGAGAAGCAAAAGAAGAAATGAATGATTAATATGATAATTGTAAACAGCATGATAGGGCTGGAGAAGATCTCTAGAGGTAAAAATGCTTTCTCCTGGTTCCTTGAGCTCCCCTCAAGGAGGCAGCCACCTATTTATTTATGTATATTTTATGTATCGCTGAAGGAGCCCTGGGGGAGCCATGGTTGCGTGCTCAGCTGCTAACTGAAAGGTCAGCAGTTTGAAACCACCAGCTGCTCCATGGGAGAAAAGATCTGGTGATCTGCTCATGTAAGGATTACACCTTAGGAAACCCTATGGGACCCTTCTACTCTGTCACGTGGGTCACTATGAATCAGAATTGACTCGACTGCACACAACAACAACTTGTATAGCTGGAAAGAAAGTCAGTGTGCAGCCAGGAGTGTTCAGCTAGTTTATTAGGAATTCTTTCCCATTAACAGAGATCCAAATGAGGTTTAACAGAGTTTGTTAAGGGATTTCTTATTTACTGCAAAAATATTGCTATTTAAACATGGACTGTCTCTCATGATGATGAGCTAAATTACTTGATTTTGTAAATAAAGTCTAGCAAGTTAATACTTTTATGTCACTTAGCTGAGCCAGATGATGCAGAGATCAAATCAATCACTGGGGTATATTCTTCTTTGTGGAGGACTTCAGCTTCTATGGTTTAGATAAAAGAATTTCTTTCCTCTACCCAGTTCAGGAGCCCAGAGAACTAAGCCCAACTGAAGTGAGTATGCTTCTTTATTTTCCATTGGAACTACTTAATGACTGTGCACACTCATCAGGGGACAGGCTGGTAACATATTTGAAAATTAAAGCGTTATCTCTATAGTAAGAATTGAGGATGCTGTGGGAAGCATCAGGAAATATCTAGTTAGGAAAAATGCAATGTTTTAAAATCACAGAATATTTAGTCTGAAAACAAACCAGAAGACTTGGTGTCATCCCCTCCCTCACCCTCTATATGTAGTCAACCACCAAGTCCCATCTATTCCTCAGATGGTCATCTGAACTGACTCCATCCCTGCTTTCCTGGTTTATGGTTGTCATTTCTATCCTGAACCACTGCTGCAAGACACCCCATTGGTCTCCCACCTTCCAGTTTTGCCGCTTTCCAATCCATTCTCCACTGTTCAAGAATGATTTTTCTCAAATGCAAAATATTCGTGCCTCACCCTTGCTTAACACCTTCTAATGACTCCTCTTTGTCCTCAAGTCCAAGCTCCTTAGCACTACTTACAAATCATTTCATCGTTTGGTTCTAGTTTAACTCTCCCCCAACCTCTGTCCTCACCATTGAAGATCCAGCCACCAAAACCACCTAATTCTGCAAATGTTTTTTTTTTTTTTTAAGTCTTTGGATGAAGAGGTTCCAATGAGTAATAGGAAATGTCACAAAATCAATTAAACATGACTAAGCAAAGAATTAGGAGCCCTGGTGGTGCAGTGTTCAAGTGCTCGGCTGCTAACCAAAAGGTCAGCAGTTCAAACCCACCAGCCGCTCTGAGGGAGAAAGATGTGGCAGTCTGCTTCTGTAAAGATTTACAGCCTTGGAAACCTGTGGGGCAGTTCTACTCTGTCCTGTAGGATCACTGTGAGTTGAAATTGACTCAGATGGCAATGAGTTTGTTTCTTTTTTTTTTTTTTTGGTTAAGCAAAGAATTAGATTTTTAAGTCCCATTAAAATAGAGATAGATGTCCTTTGTTTCAGTATTCCTTGTATTCAAATTATATTACATGTTTCTATTTCAGCTAGTGTGTGATAACATGTATGCATATACCATTTGTTGGTCTTTCCTTCTCTGCTCAACTTTGAGAACTCTGAGGGCTCAGTCCTTGGCCCTGTTTTCTATTCATGTTGCACACCTTCCCTTATTTGTCTTTTTCGCTCCCTGGGCTTTAAATATTGCCTGTATTTTGAAGTCTCACAGACTGACATCTCCAGCCTAGGTCTGTCTTCTGAGATCAGACTCCTATCCAAAGAGAGGTGTCCAAGAGGTCTGCAGCAAATGAAAACTTGTATCTAAAGCTGAACTCTGATCCTCATTCCTCCAAAAATCTCTTTCCCATCCCAGTGAATGCCACCTGCCTCACTCTGTTGCTGAAGCTAAAGACCTGGAAGTTCACCCCTCTTTCTTAGTTTGTAAGAAAATCATCTAATGTGCCACATACTGTTTGAAATGTTTTATATATATTAACCTGTTTAATCCTCACAACAAATCTTTGAGGTTAACTACTATTATTATCACTCACTTTATGGATGAGAAAACCAAGGCACAGAGAGGTTAAGTAATTTGCCCAAGGTCACACAGCTTACCAGTGGTGAAACTGGGTTTTAACTCAGATGATCTGACTTCAGAGTTCATGTGTTTAACCTCTACATCAACTGTTACTCTTGATACCTCCCTCTGACTCACTCCTACATTCAATTTGTCAGAGGTGAAATCAGTTCGATCTCCAAAAATATCCTGAATCAATCGACCTTTTTCCATTACAGTTGCCACCACCCTAGTCTTTTGCTGAGATGATCATAATAACTCTTTGCAGATCTCCAACGCTACTCTTGTCTTCTCCATTTCCCCTGAGTCCCCACCCCCAGCCGTTCTCCCCAGAGAAGCTAGGTCTTAGCTTAAATGTAATTTCTTTTCTGAGAACCCTTCCTTGACTCCCAAATCTAAATCACATCCTCCCAGTTATTATTTATCATACCACTGTATTCTTTCTTTACACAGTAAATTTCATAGTTGATAATTATATATTTTTGTGTTTATTTCTTAAACTCTTTCTTCTCCACTATACAGTAAGCATCATGAGGGCAGAGACTTCATTTGTTTTATTTTCTGTTATCTACCCAGTACCTGGCATACAGCTTAGCACAGAGTAGGCACTTAGTAATATTTGTAAATAGATGGATGAACGAGTGAATGACTAATATTGAATAAGAAGTGATTATATAGTTTTTATTTTGTGTGTTAAATGAAAGTAATGGACTAATGAGAGGAGACTGCCTGAATTAGTGAAAAATATGCAGTGCGTGATATTTTATAAAACACAGTTTTATTGTTTCAATGCGGGACATTGTGTAATTCTGGTAAGCATGCTACCCATTGCTTCCTTTCCCACATTCCTTTCTAAGAGACTCTGTCCTCACCCTCACAACCCTTGACTAAGCTCATTGGATCAGGGATAGAAACCAACTCAAGCTGGGCTAATTAGATTCTCCCTGTTCAGAATTTAGGATCAGGAAACTGAGAAACAGATATTTAAGGTAACTGCATTCATTCATCCTTCACATATTTATTGAGCATCTGTAATGAACTGAGCATTGGGGATATAATGACAAGACACATCTCTCCTCGAAGGCATTTACAGCTCATTGGAGAAAACTGATAAGTCAATCTGAGAGCGCCATACAGTGTGTTAAATGCTGTGGTAAGGGAGGTACCAAGTACTATAGGAGCATATAGGAAAGGTACCTTATGCAGTCTTAGGAAAGTAGAGAAAGCTGTCTTAGCTGGAAAATAGCTTAAGAGATCCAGGAGAGACTAGGAGTGAGGGGAAAAGGTTTTCTTGGCCGAGGGAATAGCAAATGCAAACAGTGCATTCAGTCTGGTGTGCAAGGGGAGGGGGAAAGTATGCTGAGAGATGAGGGTGGTCTCCATCAGGAAGGCCCTTGTCAGCCTGTGCAGTGTGAGTGCTTTATCCTGAGGGTAATGAGAGTCCTGAACAAGGAATTTCAGCAGAGGAATGACACTTTTGGATGTGCCCTCTAGAAAGATCTCTCAGCCTTATGGGGAGAATGGATTGGATGCAAGTCTACCAGTTAAGAGATGGTTATAGAAATCCAGGCAAGAAAATGATGGTGGCAGGAATAAGCTGGTGACAGTGGGGAGAGACAGAGTAGATGGTTAAAGTGATGTTTAGGATGGTGATAGGTGAGGAAGAGAGGGAACAAGGATGATGTCCAGGTGTAAGGCTTAGGCTGGAGGTAGATTGTGGTGTCACCCACTGAGACAAGGCAGAGGTTGGGGCTGGTGATGTAGATTTGAACATTATCTGCATAGAATTAAAGCCTTCGGGGTCAGAATTGCCCAGTGAGTTTGTGTAGAGTGAGAAAAGAAGAGGTCCATGGGGTAAAACCCTGAGTAACTCCATCATTTAAGCAGCTGGGCAAGGAAGAAGAACCTGCAAAAGGGATTAAGAAGATGTGGCCAGAAAGCGAGTTGGAGAACCAAGGAAAAATGATGTAATGGAAACCGAGGGATGAGACTTTCCAGAAGGGTCTAGCAAATGTCAGTGCTCTAACAAAAAGATCAAAACACACAAGGAAAACTTCAAATGTAATTAACTGCTTGTGGATTTCTAACAGACATGAAAATGTCTCTTAACTAAGGTGATCATTATTCTTAATAATCTTATTTACAGCATTCATATGCTTGTCTTTAAGAATGCTAAGGAGTTCCAGGGGCGTACAAACAGTTAATGTGTTTGGCTACTTACTGAAAGGTTGGAGGTTTGAGTCCACTCAGGTGTGCCTTGGAAGAGCGGCCTGGTGATCTACTTCTGAAAAATCAGCCATTGAAAACATTGTGGAGTACAGTTCTACTCTAACACACATAAGGTCGCTGTGAGTCGGGGGTCAACTCAATGGCAACTGGTAAGAATGCTAAGATAAGCTTCCCTGCAGTCCTGCAGCCTAACACTTTTGCAAACGCTCTGAGGGCGGGGTCTGGATTCATGTGGTTTTTTTTCTGCATTTGGTTTTCAAATGTTATTACATGTCAGCTTGTGAAGTGCACTTGAATGTCAGAGTTGAGAACATGGAAAAAAGTAGACATAAGGAAAATTTATTTTAAGAATGTTTTTCAACTTTCAGGAGAGCATCTAACAGCCCACTAAGTTTAACATTTCATGTGTGCTTATGACCTGTAAAAACCCGCCAGAAACTTACTTGTGAGCAAGAAGAAAAAGATGTTGCCTGTGTGTCATCTCTCAGAGCGTCCAATTTCTGAAGGCCACTTCAGCAACCAAAAAAGAACTTTCCTTTGTCCTGTGTCGAAGACTAGAAACATTAGTAACAGGATCCAGGCCTTGAAATGTTCATTAAACAATTAGATGCTGATGCCAGTGGGTAATCACTTTTGTTCCATTTTATTTTCAATGGTTTGAGTGTTCCTAAGAGGATTTCATGGGACTGGATCTGGTATTTTAATCAGAATTTTAGTGTATTTTCAATTTTGGTAACATCTCCCTCCCTTTTACTTAACACCATGCAATAGACTCTCTTGGGCCTGATTTGTGCTCCTTCTTCTGAATGTTTAGCAATTTAATATACACAGTGGACGTATTCTGAAAAAAAATTTGCTAGTCTTCTCAGCAGAGTCATTTTAAAGATTAGGTGTTGTTTAAAAAAGCCATACCATTCATCACAATTACAAGGCAGGAACAACAGTGCTCTGCAATGTTTAATTAGAACTTTTCTTTTCAGGATTCTCCTCTTGTTTTCTCAGCCTTAAGAGCACCCTACGCGTCTCTGAAGATGATTTTGTGACATACCTCTGCAATTTAAGGTCCTGAAAAACTGAACGATGTTTACTGAATGCTTTCCATTTAGAATGGTTTTACTACATGGTTACTGAAGTGGAAAAGGGAGCACAATAGCTTATGGTCAAGGCCACCTCTTCTTGAGTCCAGTACAGAAGGTCCAAGTCCAGCCAAATGCCGGGGCCGGAGCATGAGCACAGACTTTTCTCTCCTCTTTGTGGACTGACACAAGGGGTGCAAGGATGAGTGACAGACAGCATGGATCCCAGTTCACAAACACAAGATTAAGAAAAGCTTGGTTTGTTTTCTGTAAACACTTGAATTTCTAATGCTAAAATCTTTTTTTTTTTAAATTTTTTAAAATTGTTGTAGTTTAAATGAAGTTTACATTTCAAGTTAGTCTCCCATACAAAAATTTATACATACATTGTTATGTGACCCTAATTGCTCTCCCCACACTGCGACAGCACACTCCTCCTTTCCACCCCTGTTTCCCCATGTCCATTCAACCAGCTCCTAACCCTCTCTGCCTTCCCATCTCACCTCCGGACAGAAGCTGCCCGTTTAGTCTCTTGTATCAACTTGAGCTAAGAGGCACACTCCTCATGAGTATCACTTTATGTCCTACATCCAGTCCAATCCTTGTCTGAAGAGTTGGCTTTGGAAATTGTTTTATTTCTGGGCTGATAGAGAATCCAGGGGCCATGCTTTCTGGGGTCCCTCCAGTCACAGTCAGACCATTAAGTCTGGTATTCTTACTAGAATTTGAGTTATGCACCCCACCTTTCTCCTGCTCCATCTGGGACTCTCTGTTGTGTCCCCTGTCAGGGCGGTCATTGGTGGTAGCCGGGCACCATCTAGTTCTTCTGGTCTCAGGCTGATGAAGTCTCTGGTTTATGTGGCCCTTTCTGTCTCTTGGGCTAATACCTTTCCTTGTGTCTTTGGTGTTCTTCATTTTCCTTTACTCCAGATAGTTGGGACCAACTGATGCATGTTAGATGGTCACTTGCAAGCTTTTAAGACCCCAGACGCCACTCACCGAAGTAGGATGCAGAACATTTGCTTAATAAGCTTTGTTATGCCAGTTGACCTAGATGTCCCCTGAAAGCATGGTCCCCAGACCCCTACCCCTGCTACTCTGTCTCTCAAAGTGTTTGATTGTATTCAGGAAACTTCTTAGTTTTGGTTTAGTCCAGTTGTGCTGACTTCCCCTGTAGTGTGTGCTGTCCTTCCCTTCACCTTGGGTAATTCTTATCTACTATCTAGTTAGTAAATAACCCTCACCCGCCCTCCCCAGCCTTGTAACCATCAAAGAATGTTTTCTTCTGTGTTTAAACCTTTTATTGAGTTCTTATAATAGTGGTCTTATACAATATTTGTCCTTTTGTGACTCACTAAATTCACTCAGCATAATGAGTTCCAGCTTCCTCCACGTTATAAGATGTTTCACGGCTTCATCGTTGTTTTCTATCACCGCGTAGTATTCCATTGTGTAGATATACCATAATTTGTTTATCCATTCGTCTGTTGATGGGCATCTACGTTGTTTCCATCTTTTTGCTATTGTGAACAGTGCTGCAGTGAACATGGGTGTGCATATATCTATTCGTGTGACGGCTCTTATTTCTCTAGGATATATTCCAAGGAGCGGGATAGCTGGATTGTATGGTACTTCTATGTCTAGTTTTTAAGGACGCGCCCAATTGATTTCCAAAGTGGTTGTACCATTTTACATTCCCACCAACAGTGTATAAGTGTTCCAGTCTCTCCACAACTTCTCCAGCATTTATTATCTCCAGCTGGTGTTTTTTGGATTAGTGCTAGCCTTGCTGGGGTGAGATGATATCTCATTGTAGTTTTGATCTGCATTTCTCTAATGGCTAATGATCGTGAGCATTTCTTCATGTGTCTGTTAGCCGCCTGAACATCTTCTTTGGCGAAGTGCCTGTTCATATCCTTTGCCCATTTTTTAATTGAGTTATTTGTCTTTTTATTGTTGAGGTTTTGCAGTGTCTTGTAGATTTTAGAGATTAGACTCTGATCGGATTTGTCATAGCCAAAAATTTTTTCCCAGTCTGTAGGTTGTCTTTTTACTCTTTTGGTGAAGTCTTTTGATGAGCATACTTGTTTGATTTTTAGGAGCTCCCATTTATCTAGTCTCTCTTCTGGTGCTTCTGCATGGTTACTTATGGTTTATATTGTATTTATGCCATGTATTAGGGCTCCTAGCATAGTCCCTATTTTTTCTTCCATGATCTTTATCATTTTCGATTTTATATTTAAGTCTTGATCCATTTTGAGTAGTTTTTGTGCATGGTGTGAGGTATGGGTCTTGTTTCAGTTTTTTGCATATGGATATCCAGTTCTGCCAGCACCATTTGCTAAAGAGACTGTCTTTTCTCCAATTAATGGACTTTGGGCCTTTGTCAAATATCAGCTGCTCATAGGTGGATAAATTTATGTCTGGATTCTCAATTCTGTTCCATTGGTCTATGTATCTGTTGTTGTGCCAATACCAGTAATGCCAAAATCTTATTTCTCCTGGCTGGCAGAAAAGCAAACAAACAAAAAAAACCCAATAAGCTCAGTTCTTCCTGGGGTCCCCTCCCTAATGTTATTCATCTCAGTATTTCTGGAACTTATGCAGTGCCAAGGCTTCTGGGATGGGGCCCACCTGGTCCTGCCTGATCTGGCTCCACAATTTATATCTGGGACAACCTTATCCTTGCCTGACCTGTGTGGCCCCCTTGGACCCAGCTGCTCTCTGCTGCTGCTGGCCACTTGTGGGCTGGAGCTCCTCTGCCTGGGCGCCTTTGTGCCAGGCAGATCTACTCTCTCAGGAAGCAGGGCTCGGTTATCCGGTTCTCTGCATCTGCAGCCCATAAATCCATCTCCGTCAGCTCCACCTTCACCTCCTCCCAGCCAAACAGAATCTCTTTCTGGTTTAGGGAAAATGCTACTTCCTTTCCGTGTTTCTTCAGGACAATTTTTTTTTTTTTTTAACGAATCCTCTTCTGCTGAGGGCTTAGGCTTTGTTTCCAAAAGCTTGGAAGGAAAGTGTCTCTTTTGCTTTGTGCTCTGCCACAAACATCCTCTGAGGCAGGAGCACAGAGTCAACTAGTAAGTCTTGGAATAGGGGCGAGATAAAAACAGAATCGTGATAGATCGATATCCCAAATATTGTTCATCCAGAAACTCATGCATCTCCCCGCTTTCCACCCCGCAACACACACACGTATCCCAGGTTGATGCAGCGTTTTGTTGGGAAATCCCACCTTGGATTTCTTTCTAGCCATATTTTCTGATTTCCATGGGCCCTGAAGCCTGAGGGTTCATATTCAGACATGTACACAGATTATAGGGAAGGACCTGTGTTATATACACTGATTATGGGGCCCTGGGAGAAAAACTTCCCTTTAAATAAGAAAGGAGCACTGGTGAAGTTGACTCAGCAGCTCAACCCAAAGGAACAAGTGTCTGGGCACAGCATGCTTTCGGCTGTATGAGTCATTCTGACCCAGGCCCCGGGGTGTTTATATGTGCTGGAATGTGGGATGGAGGGCTGTGTGGAATCCCTGGGTGGTGCAAATTGTTAAGCTTGCTGACGAAAGGTTGGGAGTTCAAGTCCACCCAGAGAGAGGAGCCTCGGAAGAAATATGTGGTAATCCACTTCCAAAAATTCAGCCATTGAAAACTCTGTGGAGCACAGTCCTACTCTGACATACATGGAGCAGCCATGAGTCAGAGTCATCTCTGTGGCAACTCATTTTACTGGTTTATGGAGAAACGGAAAGAATTGTAACCCCAAAGTGGTCTTAGGCAAGGCTGCTATGGTCTACATCTCCCCACCCACCCCCTTCTTACCACAAACACACACAATGAAACACAAAAATGGGCAGGACACAAAGGTAGAGTCCTTTCTCCTCCAGACAGAGAGACCCTGGGTGAGCAGGGATACCAAGAGTCCCGTAAACAGTTGGAGAAGGGAGGGTAGATGGCTCAAGGTCCAGTGGAGGTCATGGGTGGTTTAGTGCCACCAAGGGAACTTTGCTAGAAGCTACAGGCTGTGTCACATGGTTGATCAAGTGGACAGCAGAGAGGACTAAGAGAAATGCAAACAACAGCATAAATTCTGTGCTACAGCTTCCTGCCACCACCACTTAGATATGCCTGGTGACACAGAAGAAGGACTAAGGAAAGAAGTTCTGCCATTATGCATGTGGAGAATGGGGCTGGGAAGTGGCTATTATTAGCAGAATTAGAGACAAGCTGTTAAAGAACCCTAACAAGGATCTGTAAGCTAGAAGGAGCCTATATCCCTATCTGACATTTTAATTGTGCACCATAGTGCGAGAAGATGAGCCTTTTACCCAAGTGGACCAGGGTTTAAACTCCAGGTCTGTTATTTCCTAGCTATGTAGTTTTTGGCAAATTACATGATCTTGTTAAACCTCTTTTCTCTCATCTGTAAAATGGAGATAATAGTTTTGTAAAGTACCTAGCATATTGCCTGCTACCTAATAAGCAGCAAATAAATGAGAGTGACTGCTTTTGCTATTATTACTATCATCATTATCATTGGATGCCTAGATTTCATTAGTGAAAGGCCTGGGCAGGAACGTGGTGCTAAAACTTTCTTTTAGTTTTTTATTTAAGAGCCTACATTAGGCCAAGACAACAGAAGGGAGAGTATAATCATGTGTCCAGTGGATGATTTCCGGGAAACCCTGGGCAAGTGATCATTCCTTGGTCACTCATCGAAGTCACACACTTCAGTCATAATTTCTCTGGGAGTATTGAGACTGAGTCTGCAAAAACGATGGCATTTGCTGAGTATAAGCCATGGAACAGCTGTGCTGGCCTAGAAATAGCTTTTCAAATGACAAATTCCATTGCCAAGTCAAAGTCACAGCTCACAGTGGGCTTGGAACCACAGAAACATCTAACAGGAGAGATCTCCTTTTCAGGGTGATACCCAGCAACTTTCACCTTCAGAGCAAGGAGATGACCAATTTCTAGAGAGTATTCTTTGGCCTGTTTTGGAACAAAGACACAAGAAAAGATCGAGGGGAAAGAGAGCCTTGCTGAGGTGAAACAGGTCCATCAAATCAAAATCCCAGCAGAAACTGGAAGTCATAGAACTTAGAAAACTTCTTGCTCCCACATCCTCCGTTGCCTGTTGTCAAGAGCTTTTATGGACATAATAGCCAAATCTATATCCCCCAAACCCAGGCCAACTAAAGAAAGCAATGCATTTGGTGGAAAAGTCATAAAAATAAAGACACCCTAGTAAAATGGCCCGACTAGTCTCACTGCATTTTGAGCAGAAAAGGAAACTATGGAAAGATCCTGTCACCATCTACTCACCATAAAATCATAAATCATAGAAAGCTGGCAATGGAAGGACCTCAGAGGTATGCCACAGTCACCTCGTCCTTGCCCAAAGGCTTATAACTAATTTTTGGCAGCTTCATAACTAGAACTCAGGGCTCCTAACTCCCAGCTGGAGTCCTTTCCGCTATCCAGGCAGATGTCCCAGGGGTGGCAAGAGTGCGTGTTTTCAGAAAGCACACTAAGCTCGTTAATTAACAGGTACCAGTTAAACACCAATTGATATTTGCTTGTGGGGATTAGGAACAAGAGTAACACTACATGTTAAATCCAAAGGAACCAGGAAGGCCAACAGGAAGGCTGCCTCCAACTTCTGGTCAGACTGTGCTCCAAAAACTCATTTCCAAGTCATTTGTTTGGAAACCACAATATACTTCCCCATGGAAACAATGTTATAAATGGTGGCTGAATTCTCAGGTCAGTGGAGAGAAGCTTATTTAACACATAAGTTTACCCCAAGTGGAGTCCCTGAGTGGAGTAAACAGTTAACACACTTGGCTTCTAACAGAAAGGTTGGAAGTTCAAGCCTACCCAGAGGTACCTCAGAAGAAAGACCTGGTGATCTACTTCTGAAAAATCAGCCATTGAAAACCCTATGGAGCACAGTTCTACTCTGACACCCATAGGGTTACCATAAGTTGGAGTTGACTTTATGGCAATTGGTTGGTTACCCAAAGTATATGACTATTTCTGATATTCCCATTGCAATAAGCCACCATTTGTAACTGTTTCACAGAAAAACAAATTCCAGGCTTCATCTCAGAAGACCAGCAACATATCTCCCTCCTTTTCAACTGGAAGTGGGGTCCCCTGCAGTTGCCTAGGGCTGGGAGAGAGGAGGAAGGGACTCCAGGGTACTGGGTCAAGGGAAGCTCTGGGAACTCACTAAATCTCCACCTGGCGCTTGGATTGTACTGGTCAACGGCAAAGTGCTTATTGTCCAAGGTGAAATACGACACTTAAGTCCAGGGCAATTTAAAGAGCCACCCTTTATTTCTGAGATGACTGCCCTCAATTTTTGGTGCTGAATTGTCTTTTTGAAAATGATAGTGGCAATAAATGGTCCTCGTTTTCTTAATGGTCTTTCTTGGAAAAATAACATATTGGCAATTCTATGTTGTCATTCCCAGAACTGTGTTCCAAAATTTTGGGAACTCCAGTTCTGAGAACCACTGCTCAACACCTTCCCATTTTTGGAGGGAGTAGCGGAAGGTTTTTTGCTGTAGCATTTATTTTCCAGGGCTTTGAGACCGGTGAAGCAAAGGAAAGTGTAAGGATATATCAAATCCTCGCTTTTCACTTCTATGCCACTTCTGTTCTGACAGCAGCTGCACAGTCAGCACTTCTTCCTCTGACCCTAACTCTGGAGTTAGGTCAGAGCTCACAACTTAAAGGGCACTGTCCTCCAGACTGCCAAGTCTGCCCAAGACTTCAGATGCCAGCTGCAAGCTTGGGAGTTCCCAGTGCTCCCCTCACTTCTGACCTGCTAGCTGCAAATTCGGAGGTCTCTCTACTCTCCTTCAGAATACCAACCATAAGTGTAGGGGTCCTCAGTCTTCCTCACTTCTGACCTGCTAGCTTCTACTTCTTCTTCAGGTTTGATAATTCACTAGGATGACTCACAGAAAACACCATACTTATGATTACATTTTTTTGTTTTATTTATTTATTTATTTAACAACAAACAAGGATACACCTCAGGACCAATACAAAGAAGAGATGCATAGGGTGAAGTCTGAGAAAATTCCCAACATGCAACTTCCATGTCCCAAAAAGGAATATGCTACCCTCCCATGTGCAACAATTGTCTGTCGCCAACCAGGAAGCCCATGGAGCTTCCCTGTCCAGAGACTTTACTGAGGCCTCATTACATAGTCATGATTGATTGAATCCGCCTACCTGGCCAGCCCCAACTTGCATCACCTCATTGGCATAAGCCCTCAGGTACGGTCTGGAAGCCTCATCAAATGCACTTCAATCACTGGGGAAATTCCAAGGCTTTAGAGGTTTTCTCTCAGGAACCAAGGACAAAGACCACATTCTTTGGGTAAAGTTAATGTAAATCCCATAGGAAGTAAGGTAGCAGATGGGAGTTGGGATCCTGGTCTTCGCCGTGGATGCATGGAAGCAAATGGCTTACTCATGAATTAAATGTTCCAAAGGAGGGACTGATTAGGGTTGTTAACTTTCTCTGTTTGAAAAGTCAGTTGTGGGTGAGCCAAGGGTACACCTCTTAAACTTTATTAATTGAAACTAATGAGAAATGTATGATATTTCAGGTAGAGGCTAATAATTCAATTAGGAGCTGCTACATCCTGAGGTATGAGGCTGGGGTGTTGACTAAGCAAGTAAAAGCTAACACCAGATTTACAGGGAAACATTTAACCTTCCTAGGAACATGGTCTTTAAAATCATGTTAAAACATCATTTTGCATTAAAAACACAAATATTTTTCAGACAGATTTGGATAGACCCCCATTTACCATGCTTTTATATTTTATTCTCTTCTTAAAGGTAGAAACATTTTTTAAAATATCCCATCTTTTTGGCCCTCACCTCCTTTCTGTGCTCAAGGAAATCTCTCTTAAATTGCTTTCCTTCCCTCTTCTCTCAATACGCTGCTTTAATTCAGGCCCTTATACCTCCCACCCGAAGCATGAGTTTCAGACTTCTTTACTCACATTACAGAATACTTTCTTCAAACAAAATCTATATAGAGACCCAGTGAATAAACAAATAAAAAGAGTGCAGTGTTAGTTGGAGCAGGGGTGGGGGCTGGCTCCCTGCTGGCTTCTCCATCATTCATTCATTCAATAAATATTAATTGAAAACCACTGTCCTAGTCTATCCACTTAATCTCCTGCTTGGGCTTCTTGGCCATAGTCACTTGTCTTTACAATCCACCATCATCCTGAGGAGCCCTGGTGGTGCAGTCGTTAAGAGCTCAGGCTGCTAACCAAAAGGCCAGCAGTTCAAATCCACCAGGAGCTCCTTGGAAACCCTATGGGGCAGTTCTACTCTGTCCTATAGGGTCGCTACGAATTGGAATGGACTTGATGGCAACAGTTTTGTTTTGGTTTATTCATCCTGATCATAGAATTAATTTTCTAGAGCTCAAATCTGATCTTATCACTACCCTTCTCAGAAACTTTCTATTGTCTCCTCATTATCTTCTGATTACACTTCAATCCCCTTGGATCCTTTAAAGCTTAGCACCAGCCTACATTTCCCACCTTCCTTTCTGTCCCTGTGAGGCATTCCCCAACACCCCAAGGACATTCATGCCCACTTGCCTTTGATTGTGCTGTTTGCCTCCCAAGACTGCCATCTTCCTCCTTTTCACAGTGACATTTTACTGTGTTTTATGTGCTTATTTCCTCTTCAGTTAAACCTCCTCTGGTCACCACAGCCCTTTTCCCCTCAAACTGTATTAGCTAGGTGCTCATGTGTCTGGCTACCCAGGTGTTGCTAAAATGCAGGCATCTTGGTTTTCTTCATTTTAGTATCTCCAGAAGCTAATGTCACTAATGTGCAATTGATTGGGAATGGCAAATTGGTTTTATTTTGCAGGCCAACTCCTGTCGATTGGTAGTAGCAGCCTGGAATGCTGTTTTTAGAAAGATACACTGTGTGATCTAGATTGAGTGGGAAGTACCTCATTGATAGCATGGCTGCCGTGAGCGTGACACATGTTTATTATGTATCTGTCTTCCAGCAGTAAACACAAATAAATATTTGCTGATGAATAAATGAGTGACCATTGTTCTTTCAAATGATGAAATTTAGGTTTTTTAGCTGTTCAGATAACCTCCCCCTTCAGTCCAGTGAGTTTTTGCTGTGTTAGATTTGTGTAAGTGAAGTGGGTATTTAACCTTGATCTCAAATCGATATTCCAGCATACCTGGATATGTCTCTTGAGCTGGGAGGCAACCCTGTGTGGAATCACTTTGTATGAGGTGATTTGCAGGAGAGTTTCTGATACTGGCATCTGGGTAGGTT
This sequence comes from Dugong dugon, assembly GCA_030035585.1. Taxonomy (NCBI): domain Eukaryota; kingdom Metazoa; phylum Chordata; class Mammalia; order Sirenia; family Dugongidae; genus Dugong; species Dugong dugon. The sequence goes on along the minus strand of CM057460.1, from coordinate 84,634,015 downwards.
ACAGAGTCTATGGGAGAATGAAGGGAGAGAGAGAATAGAGAGGGCAGTATGGTGTCTTGACCCTGTGCTGTCAGCCAATGTCTGATCCATTATAGAGAAAAAGGCTACAGACAGTGGCTGAAAGAGTTTTTTTTCTGAAAGGTTCAGTGAGACATGGAGGTAAAAATTGTGCTTCTTTAGTACCTAAGTAACAAAGTAAGACACAGAATCAGGAACTAGGTGAGCATCTGTTTCTGAGAGGAAGGAGCCCTTCTTGGCGCCATGAAGGGTCTGAGCAGGATTGGGGTAAGTGTGTGCACCCCACACATATTGCATTGATGCCCAATGGGAGACAGTGGATTCCTGGCCCACAGGCAGTGGCACCAGTGGTAGAAAAGGACTTGTTTGTGAGCAGGCGTGAGTTGCCTCTGGGGAATCCCAGATCTATTTTGGGATACCCATTTTAAGCAAATCAGGAATTAATAAGAGACTGCATAATCCCAGTTGATACTATTACTTCAACATTCTTTATTTTTATGTTCTGAAGAGATCTGAGGTAAAACTTAGGTCACATGTTGTTGCTGTTGTTAGGTGCCATTGAGTCAGTTCCAACTCATAGTGACCCTATGTACAACAGAACAAAACACTGCCCAGTTCTGTGCCATTCTCACAATTGTTGCTATGTTTGAGCCCATTGTTGCAGCCATTGTGTCAATCCATCTCATTGAGGGTCTTCCTCTTTTTCGATGACCCTCTACTTTACCAGCACGATGTCTTTCTCCAGGGACTGAGCCCTTCTGATAACATGCCCAAAGTATATGAGATGAAGTCTTGCCATCCTTGCTTCTAAGGAGCATTCTGGTTGTACTTGTTCCAAGACAGATTTGTTCGTTCTTCTGGCAGCCCATTCAATACTCTCCGCCAATACCATAATTCAAAGGCACAATTCTTCTTTGGTCTTCCTTATTCACATAGGCCTTTAAAAAGCTCCTGAGAAAGCCAGGAACTAAAATGTCAGCTGAGATGTATCCTCCCATATCCCTTTCTCAGAGAGCTGAATCGATATACAGAAAATGTTCTGAATTGGGGCCATTTTGACTGCAGTAGCTAATTATAGAATCAGATGTAACACAGGAAACTGAAGTCCTGGGCCAGTCACAAGTCTTCCCAAGGCCTTTGCTGTACTGTTAGCAGATTTCTGCTTTGCAAGCAGCTTGCTCCCTCACTTGGTTTGTGCTAAGTGGATAGGGACATGGGGGAAGTTGAGAGAATCATCCCCCAATGAGGATTTCTGGAACAGAATATGATTTAGGGTTCTTTGGGGGAATGTCAGGTGGCCTATGTCCAAATCTTATTAGGTCTAAGTTAGACACGGCCCATGGCATCTGCCATGTTCTCCATCTAAGAGCTGTTTGGCGTTTGAGATAAGGAAGGCTTCAAATTATCCTGGACAACCTAGAGCAGGCACTGTCTTAACACTTTACATTGTTTTAACTGGTGCGATAAACCTATACTGTTTTTCCTTTTTTTTTCAAATTGTAGTAGATATATACGTAAGGAACCCTGGTGGTGCAACAGTTAAGCTCTGGGCTGCTAACCACAAGGTTGGAGATTCCAACCCAGCCAGTCACTATGAGAGAGAAAGACCTGGTGATCTGCTTCTGGAAAGATTATAGCCAAGAAAACCATACAGCAAATCTACTCTGTCACATGGGGTTGCTATGAGTTGGAATCGACTTGAGGGTACCTAACAACAATGACAAATATATATATATATATATATATATATATATATATGCAACAAAATATTTGCCATTTTAACATTCTTCACATGTAGAATTCAATGACATTAATTGTGTTCATGTATTGCAACCATTACCATTATCTACTTCCAAATAACCCATATTTTTAAGCCCTTGTTCTGGGGGGTCCTTCCTTGACTTCAACGCCAATGTAATCAGGACACTCCCAGTCACTCAGTGGCACAGAACCTTCCTCCATTAGTTTGTCACAGCAGAAATTCAACTCCTCTCAGGTCTGCTTGTTAAACCCAGATAGCAAACCATCTGTTCCCAGTGTTTTCCCAGGTTGCCAACTAAATGCAGGCAAGAGGTAGTGTTTTGCAAACTCTGCAGCTATTAGTTTCCCTGCTGATCACACTTCAGGGTGATAGGATGTTTTCCTAATGGTAAACTGTCTTTAAACCTGAGTCATTTAAAATGTATGATGTCAGCAGTGTTCAGAGGAAACATTACAGCCGACCAAGCAGAAAGGACTCCGGAAACCTCTTTGCCTCTGCTCTGTTATCCCAGTGTCCCATTCTCCTCTCACTAAAAGTTTAACCTTCAAGGAGGATGGTCTGGAAATTTTCTCTGTCCCTTATCAATGATTTCACCAGATGCTTTTCTCACCTCCTGCACTCGCTCAAAGGCAGGAGGTGCATTTTATATGCATCCTAGTGCACTGAGGAGTGTCCTGGATACTTTCAGTGTAAACAAAGAACAGATAGGGCCCTGGCTTCCTCATTAGGGTGGGGAGAAGGGACTCTAATCCTAGTTTCATTTACATGGGTGCCTCTTGCCACCCCCAGGAGAAGTACCTGAAGGCTTTCTGGGGCTGTGTTAGGGAGAGAAGTTGATCACAAACTCCCTGGTGACTAGGGAGTTAAACTTTTTATACATTTATTGACCTTTTGTACATTATCTTCTGTATATTGGCCTATTCATATCTTGCCTATTTTTCTATTGGTTTGTTTGTGTTTTCCAGATAGATAGCTGCTGTTGAGTTGACTCTGACTCACGGCGACCTTATATACAACAGAATAAAACAATCGCCCAGCCCTGCATCATCCTTACCCTCGCCGGCACGCTTGAGTCCGTTATTGTGGCTAGTGTACCAATCCATATAACCGAGGGTCTCCCTCACCTTCACTGGCCCTCTGCTTCACCAAACATGAGGTCCTCTACCAGCTATTGATCGCTTCTAATGATGTATCCAAAACAAGAGAGTTACCATGTTCTTTTGTGATCCATAAGGTTTTCATTGGCTAATTTTTAGAACTAGATCATCAGTCCTTTCTTCCTAGTCTGTCTTCGTCTGGAAGCTCCCAGGGAAACCCATCCACCACGAGTGACCCTGCTGGTATTTGAAATACGATAGCAAAGCTTCCAGCATCATAGAAACATACACGCCACCACAGTACAGCAAACTGACAGACAGGTGATAGGTTTTCCAGATAGTCCCCTTTAAACAAGGGTTGGAAATTACGGGCTGCTGGGCAGCTGCCTCTTTTTATAAATAAAGTTTTATTGGAACACAGCCAGGCCCATTAGCTTATGTATTGCCTGTGGCTGCTTTCTATGCTACAGGGGCAGAATCCAGTAGTTAGGATAGAAGCTGTATAGTCTAAAATATTTACTACTTGGCCCTTTGCAGAAAAAGTCTGCCAACCCCTGCTCTTGATGGCTTGACACTTGCCAATGATAACACAATGCAAATACATTCCACATTGGTCAGATTGTCATAAAGTGGGAAACGCACACATACTAACAAAGAGACATGGTCAAGTAAGTTCACTGCAGCATTGTTTGTCATAATTTAAAGCTGGATAATTTTTCACCAGGAAAAAAATGATACACATTTTTATATATGCCTACACAGGAATACCTTTTGAGCCTTAAGATGACTATACAGCCCTTAGGAGCCCTGGTGGCACAGTGGTTAAGTGCTCAGCCACTAACCAAAGGTCAGCAGTTCAATCCCACCACCGCTTTGCAGGAGAAAGATGCAGCAACTGCTTCTATAAAGATGCAGCCTTGGAAACCCTATGGGGCAGTTTTACTCTGTCCTATAGGGTTGCTGTGAGTCTGAATCGACTCAATGGCAAAAGGTTTTGGTATACATCCCTGAAAAGGGGCCCTAGTGGTGCAATGGTTAAGCACTTGGTTGCTAGCTGAAAGGTCTGTGGTTCGAACCCACCAGCAACTCCGTGAGAGAAAGACCTGGCAATCTGCTTTCATAAAGATTACAGCCTAGGAAACCCTATCGGGCAGTTCTCCTCTGTCCGGCAGGGCTGCTCTGAGTTAGAATTGACTCAAAGGCACACAACAACAGCATACATCCCTAAAGCATAAAGTTGAACAAAAAGAAGCAAGTTACAGGATGGCACATACAATAGTAGTACACTATTTATATAGGGAGTCCCTGGGTGGTGCAAATGGTTAATGTGCTCAGCTGCTAACTGAAAGGCTAGTGGTTCGAGTCTACCCAGAAGTGCCTTTGAAGAAAAACCTGGTGATTTACTTCCAAAAAATCAGCCATTGAAAACCCTGTGGTGCACAGTTCTACCCTGACACACACGGGGTTGCCATGAGTCAGAATCTACAGTGGCAACTGATTTTTTTATTTATATAAATTTTGAAAATATGTAAACGTAATCCACTCTGCTGTGGATTAAGGATACGTAATGAGCTAGACCAGACCACCCAGGCTGGTCTAGGCTAGAAGATGAAGAAATAGGCTAAGATGACTCTCACATTGGTTTCCTACCAAGGCTGTGTAAAGATATCAAGGCTACATGAAGGTGAGAATGGAGTCTTCTCCCAGGACATTCCTTGTTCCTCAAGGATGCATGACTGAAGTTCTGGATTGAAGAAATCCCTTATGGACTGAAGAAACCCCTGGGTGAGATGATTCCTTAACGCCAGGCCCACTGCCTTTGCTCCATGTTAGGGTGGGAGTCAATGTATTATCATACAGGAATTTCTTGCCACACCACAGTTATAAACTTCCATGCCTTATTTATTGCTGAAGCATGGAGCCTATTCAAGGTTCCAGATCAATGGGACCGACCATACCTAGGATAAATACATGTAAAGTACATGAATAACAAATTCAGGAAGGTAATTACCTCTGGGGAGGAACACAAAAGAAAGAGAACCAAGGGGCTTTCCAGTGGGTTACACCTTTATCTATAAAATTTTATTTCTTTAAAGCCTATGAAACAAGCATACAAAATGTTATATTTGATTAAGCTGTGAGCTGGGAATGTGTGTAGAGCAAAAGGAAGTTGGAGGACAGAAGAGAACCAGAGTATTTTGGTAGAAAGTGAGAAAATCTGTTTTGGGAGAGAAGAGAATGGTAGGAGCTAGCACCCAATTTAGACTGATATGCCTACTGTCCTATATTCAACAAAAATCTGTTGAATGGACAAATTCAACAAATTTTATTAAGCATTGTGTCCTAGGCACTACGAGTGGGATTAAAAAAAAATAAGTTGCCAAGGAGTTGACTCCGACTCATGGCGACCCAATGCGTATCACAGTAGAACTGTGTCCATAGGGCTTTCACTGGTTGATTCTTTGGAAGTAGATCACCAGGTCTTTCTGTGGATGTGCCTCTGGATGAACCCAAACCTCCAACCTTTCAGTTAGCAGGCCAGCATGTTACAGAGATTAAAAAAAAAACCTAGTTCCTACCTTCAAGGCACTTACGATCCTGTGGAAAGGATTATGTGCCAACAGTGATCATACAGAGCAGAATGGACACAGTAGCACAGTACAAGCATTAGCAAATTACTGTGGGGTGCACTAAGGGAGAGATCATAAATCTGGGAGAGAAGGATGGGATCAGAGGATTCTTTAAGAAAGAAGTATGAACTTAGCCCATGAAACACGGAAGAATTTCTAGAGGTGGAGAAATTTAAGGAAGGGATTCCAACTGAGGGACTCACTAGGAGATTGAGCTAAGCACAGTCTAGGGGGATAGAAAGCACTGTGTGTGTGTGTGTGTGTGTGTGTGTGTGTGTGTGCGCGTGTGTGTGTTTGTTGTATCATGGAGTAGAAATTAAGGCCAGATGTGAAGGGTTAGGGAAGGCTTTGGCTGCCTTTCTTGTTTTGATTTCCTTCCATGGGCGTGGGAAGCCACTAAAGGTTGGAAAGGGCAGTGTGACATGATCTGCCCTCCTAATTACCTCCAGAAATGTGAGGGAGGGATGGAATAAGTAAGAAGGGGAGGCAAGGAGACTTAGAAGGCTGTTGAAACCCTTCCAGGTGAGAAGTGATGCAAGCCTATGTGCAAAGAATGGCTCTGGGGATGGAGAGGCAGAAGCACAGGTGAGGACCTCATGAAGGTGAGGGCAGTGGGGATGTCACAATTGTCCTGGAGGTGCCAGCCATGATGGGAGATATACTTCCACAAGAACATGCTCCTGCTCAGAGGTCGAGGGCCCAGAGGTGGTCATATGTCTCTTGGTACTTTTAGAGACAGCATTTTCCCCTGTGCTGTGACGCGCTCATCCTCAGTGTTTGGTACAGAGCTCTTTTCTTAGTAAATCAGTCAGTTGCCTTTAAGCTGGTGACCCCATGTGTGTCAGAGTGGAACTCCACTCCATAGGATTTTCAGTGGGTGATTTTTCAGAAGTAGATTGCCAGGCCTTTCTTCCAAGGCACTTCTGGGTGGACTCGAACCACCAACCTTTCAGTTAGCAGCAGCTGGAGTTAATTTTTGTACCACCTAGGCACTCCTTTTTCTTAGTAGGTACTCAGTAACTCAGGCCCAAAGAGCAGCAGGAAGGAGATAGGTTATATCAGAGACACTAAAGATTCTTGCCAATTTTCAGTACCTATGATGGAGAGAAGACAAGTTTTTAGAGTTGTGCGGCTATCATTAGCCTGGTTACAGAGGGGCAGAGCTCCTGGGTCCTGAATGCTGCCCCGATTACCAAAGATACTCAGGCAGCCTAGGGGAGTGGGAAGAGCCCTGAAAAGTGAAAGAGGAGATCTAAGCTCTTTAGCTCTCTTCCATTCTGCTGTGTGCCTTTTGGCAAGATTCACTCTGGTCCTTAGTCTCCTCAAGAAGTGAGGGAGTGGAGGATCAGAAAATTTCTTTGTCAGGATGCTTTGGTTGTAAGCAACAAAAATGGACTCTGGCAAATGTAAGCAAAAAAGAAATCTATTTTAAGGCTGTCTGGTAGTTCACAAAATTGAAGGGAAGACTGGAGAATCAGGTTTGAAAAAAGACAGGAACCAGGATAATTTCAGGGTCCAGGCGGCAGGATTTCATCAATGGTCTTGTTGGAGGGCTGGCTCTAGAGTGAATGAGCTCTGACTGCTTCCCCCGTATTGTTTTGTTACTGAACCCAGGAAGGTGGGTCCTTGTCCAGCATGCTCAGACTTGCCAATTATCTGGCTACCAGTTTTTGAGAAAGAGAAAGTAACTTTATTGCAATGTGCAGAGCAAGGAACCAGGAGAAAGTTCCACAGATCTGATTCCCCAAGCTACAGGGAAGCAGGGCTTATATGTGATTTGGGCAGCAAGATGGCGGCTGTGCAGGCGTACTGAGGAGGGAAAATTCTAGAAGGTGGCCAAGAAACAAGAGGTGACATGGTTCTTGTCAGACCTCTCAATTCGGAAGAGAGTCCGGGTGATGATTTTTCTCCTGATTCATTCCACCTGTTGCTGAGTCCGCTGTTGAGGTCAATTAGCAGCCACAGCTGGCCCTTCTGCACATGTAGGGCAGGCCAAATCTGGCTTGGGCTAGTTTAAGGGATAATGGAAATTTACTGGCATTGGTAGGGTCAGTTTACAGTTTCACTCTTAATATTCACCATCTGACTGGCCTAGCCCCAATCACATGGCCACTCCTTGGGAAAGGTAGATAATGCCCCAATTGAAATCAACCAGTTGCCATCCAGTTGACTCTGACTCATGGCAACCCCGTGTGTGTCACAGTAGAACTGCGCTCCATAGGGTTTTCAATGGCTGATTGTTCAAAAGTAGATCACCAGTCCTTTCTTTCAAGTGCCTCTTGGTGAACTCAAACCTCCAACCTTTCAGTCAGCAGCTGAGTGCGTTAACCTTTTGCATCACCAGGGACTCCTGGTAAGTGCACACAGACTGACATTTCTTCCAAGCCACACACTATGGGGAAAGATGTGTCCCAAAAGAAAATTGGTATGTTGTAACCCCAAGAAGGTAAAATGGAGGCTGACTGGCCAAAAGTGCTTTTGAAGTTCAAGATTTCCATGAAGCTCTAAAATTCAATAGCCTGTAGCATGCTGTGGGGCATGGGTTGTAGATGGAACCTCAGAAGTGTGAGGCCATTGCCCTCCCCTCTCTCCAGTGGAATGGAGGGACAGTGGATAGTAAGGGATGCGAATGAGTGGGCAGAGGGGTAGTAATAGGCTATAGGAGGAATTGCTATAGCTTGGTGTTTTTTGGGGGTTACTGGGGGATGGCACTGAAGACTCTTCCCTTCCTCTCCTGAGGGCACCTTTCTTTAATCAAGGACTGTGGTCTCCCTGGCACATTGTGAAATTGCTTGCTGGATCCCTCTCCTTCTGAGATCAGCGAATTAGAGGTAATTCCAAAAAATTTCCATGGAGTACATGCATGACAGCCCAGACTAGGCTTGATGTGGAGAGGGGGCCAAGACACTCATATTTTCAGAGGACTCCAGGGTGAGGATCCCCCAGAAAATGTTTACAAATCCTGAAAAATAAAATTTAAAAATAACTAAGGAGCCTATAACACATAGACAAGTGAAAGCTGAGTTCTCATGAGGATAGCCATAAAATCAGGAATTATTCATAGTGAAGAGTCTTCGTGGGTTTCCAAAGAAGCTTCAAGCCAAGGACTAAAATGTACGCTCTGGTGCCAGGCGTGGCTGGGGACATAGAGAAGGTCATTCTAATCACCAATGTCAATTGATCCAGGGCTACATTTCCATGGACATGAGGCAGGGCAGCATCACAATCTGAGTCCCACCAAACCACCTCTGTGGGGTCCTCTCAGAGATACAGATTGTTCAGAACTAGTCAAATCTGAAGGCAGGGTGTTTAAACTTAAGCAAAGGGATGAACTGGGAAATATGGGCGGGTGGGTAGGGGGTCATGACTCAAGTGTAAGTAGGAAGGAGCAATGCAAGGATTGGGCTGAAGAGCTTCAGCTTGTTCACCCTTGATCACCCTCTACTTACTGGCAGGGGCAAAATGTGAAGATGCCGTGTGATGTCACCATGGTGAAAAGGCTGTATTTGCAAGTTAATTGCATCGGGTAAGAGGTAGATCTTCTCTACCCTCAATCAATAATCCTTATGCACATCTTTTTCCAACATGAGATCCAACTTGGTCAACAGACCCCATACCTTCACTTCCACGCTGACCCCAGAGTGGCCTTTGGGTGCCTAGGATCAGAAGTGATGAAAATAGGTTGGACTTGAAATGATCCAGAGGAAAGAAGTGGAAGGGAGCCAGAAGATTGGGTTAATCCTTTGTAAACCGTGAATACAACCTGGACTGGTAACAGCTTGGTTGGCAGAGAGCAAGAGTCCCCACTTCTAATGGTACCCCTACATTAACTCTGCTAAGTAGGTATATTTATGTGAAAGCATTTTGCAAAGTGGTAGGCTCAGTGTAAGCATGCAGATGTTAGCCGGTTTTTTATTTTGCTGGTATTCAGTTATAATTTACATATGTCATTCCATCTGTATTAGTGCCATCCCTTTTCTATCTGTTTGGGTCACTAGACTGTAAGCTCTGTGAGGTCAAGGACAATGTCTCCTTCATCTTACTATCCCCAGAATCTGGCACAATCCTTCACATATTGTCAGATTTTAGTCACTGTGGCTGTGTTTAATTGAAAGTAGCATGGACATGGGGCTACTTACAGAATACACAGTGTTCTCTGCCTGTGATAATTTAGATGCTGTTTTTATTAGCCACCATTGAGTCAGCTCCAACTCACGGTGACCCCATGCACAATGGAACAAAATGCTGCCAGGTCCTGTGCCATCCTCATGGTTGGTTGGGGATCAGAACATTGTGATCCAATTTTCATTGGCTGATTTTTTTCAGAAGTAGATCTCCAGGCCTTTCTTTCTAGGCCATCTTAGTCTGGAAGCTCCTGTTCAGCATCATAGTGACACACACAAGCCTCCACTAACAAATAGGTACTGGCTGCACATGAGGTTCATTGGCTGCGTATTGAACCCAGGTCTCCTGCATGGAAGGCAAGAATTCTACCACTGAGCTACACAATTTAGATCCTAGAAAAACCATCATGACCACCTGATGTAAACCATAGCCAACTCCTTACCCAAATCCCAATCAGACACATCCTCCATATGGGTCCTCAGAAGCGTGGCTCTCTCTGAACACACTGACTTGGTCCTGTGACAGTCTAAGAGGTCCTCTGTTCTTTTGAGGAGGGAGAGGCACCTGCCCTAAATATAGCCTAGTAGGCAGCTCCAGTGCCTGCCCAATCCTGAACATCCCAGGGCCTGCCTATCCTTCCTCCTAAACTGCAGCAGAAGTCCATCTCTTGTTCACAAGCATCTGGCCAAAAAAAAAAAAAAAAAAAAGGCTTAGAAATTATCTGTGGGAATGAGGAAAAGCACTATCTCATCCAAGCATCTCAAACTCAGCTGCCCTTGTTCTGTTGCCAAGAAACTCGGGAGTGAATTTGTGCAAATCTTGATTAGCTTGAGAACAAGTGTAGGGGTCCAGCCCATGCCCTGGGCTGATACATAAAGCTATCCTTTTCCCCTCCTGGAAAACAACACCAGCAAGAGATTTTCAGATCGGCCTTTTGCTAACTGGTCATTGGAGCTGGACATTTTAATGGGGGACAAATGTTGGACATTTTAAAGGGGGACAAACGTAGTTTTGAGGCATAAGTATTTCCTCTACCTTCTATTTTCCTTTCTTTATTTTTTTGATCCTTGTCTACATAATTTTTGTATCCATGTCACTTTAATCCCCAGCCCTGTGAACTGTCAGGCAGCTCCTTCCTCAGTGGGACCTTAATTAGGGACATGGATACTTTGCCTGCACCCAGAGCTGAGTGAGCTCTGAGGCTGGTCACTTTGTCTTGAGGGCTGTGCACAGTGACAGGCATTAGCTAATGGGCGATGTCTGTGTTTATGTCCTCAAGGAGCAGGCAAGGGAAGCGTGCACATTCAAATCTTTATGGTAGTTATCTCTGGGAGGTGAGGTGGTGGGGGATGTTTATTACTTCTATATATTTTTCTATATTGATTGGATTTGGGGGCAATGTAGCTGGATTATTTTACAATCAGAAAAATTATACCGCCATTTTTAAAAAGGGACAGCAAAGCAGGGCTCTTATTTGTTCTCCAAACACTTCCCACATAAAGCAGCCCCTCCCCATCCTGCTCTTTTCCGCACTGTTCAGACTGCTCACCTATTCGCTTACCTCTCAGTGACGCCCCCATCTCATATTGTCCCACCCCTCTGCAGAGCACTGGTGTCACTAGGGGGTTGGGGGTGGGAGTGCGGCAGTCTACACCTTCTGACACTGTCAGAGGAAGTGACACCAAAATGATCCCAAGGTCCATGGTGGCGGCGGTGGGGTGGGCAAACCAAGGCAGTGGTGTCACTAGGGTTGGTGTCACCCATCACCCAGTGAGTACCGTAATTCGTCCCCCTCCCTCCCCCACATCACCCACCAGTCAGGATGTGGGCAGCCAGGCCGCTGCGCCCACCATTGGGCAGAGAGAGGGTCTTTGCCTTGGCCAAATGGGAGAGGGGAGTAGCTGCACCCCCACTGATGGAGGGGGGTGGGGGGTGGGCTGGGAGGTACAAAAGTGTTACCTTTTTTTAAATAATAGAGCCAAGTTTATCCATTGTTTCCTCTGTGATAGTTTCTATTGACTCAAAACTATTGTGGAATTGTGTTATATTTTTTGTCTTTCCTTTCTCAACTTTCTGGTGCCCCCTTCCCCTGGCTAATCTTGGAATGAACACTCAGTGAAGACCTGGAGAGACTGGGCCCATCATTGTCCTAGCATGCATCCCTCAAATGTCGTTAAACCAACTCCAGGGCCAACATGAATCCTTCCTTTGTTAGGGAACTACAAAAAAATCAACTCTTGTTGGAATAAGTAGGCCTTTGGCTGGAGTTTGGAATTATTTATTGTTGTAGACATTTGTCTTTTAAGGTTTTAGTTATCCTAACTGTCCATTCCATTAAAAAAAAAAAACTTACTAGACAATCTAGCACGCATGGAGTCCAGGCGATAGAGAAAGAGAGAGAGAGAGAGCTCTTTACTTTCATTTAATCACTCATTCATTTATTCATTCAACAAATATTTATTAAATGCCTTCTATGAGCCCGGGCTATAGGGTCTCTATGAGTCAGAATCAACTCAATGGCAATGGATATGAGCCCTGTTGGCTCAGTGGTTAAGCAATCGGCTGCTAACTGAAAGGTTGGTGGTGTAAACCCACCAGTGGCTCTCCTGGAGAAAGACGTGGAAGTCTGCTTCCATAAAGATTACAGCCTTGGCAACCCTATGGGGCAGTTCTACTCTGTCCTACAGGGTCACTATGAGTCAGAATCGACTGAACAGCATATAACAACAATGCACTAGGTACTTGGTTATGAGTTTGGGAATATCTGTGAACAAAACAAAGATCCCTGCCCTTGTGGAGTTGACATCCTACCTACTTAATTCTCTCATTTGTCTCAGCTGAATAATATTAAATCATCCTTGGAGAGACATCTGGGACCCTTCCCTCTGGTTTTTCCTGGCTCAGCTCTGTCCCTGGTCTGTTGGCCATTTTCTCTTTTGCCCAGGATCCCAGCTCTCAGTCAGCGATCATTCCAATGATTCCCCTCTCAGTGGAGCACCATTAGTTCTTTCAGGTGCCTCCATGTGAAACAACCAAAGGCAAACAAATCTTTCCATTATTACTTGCCTCTCTGCTTCTACCCTCTCCCTGCTTGGTCTGTTCTTTACACAGCAGCAAGACAGCCTTTTAAAATTCAAGTCACATCCCATCACTTCTAACTCAAAACCCTCCCCATTATGACCCGGCGGCCTCGCTGACCTCATTGTCTGCTCCTCACCCTTGTTCACGCTGTTCTAGGCACAATGGCCAATTTGCTGCTACTTGAACATTCTAGCCCTGATGCTACCCTGATCCCACCTCAGGACCTTTATTCTTGCTGTTCTCTCCACCTGGAATTATTTTCTCCCACTATCTGCATGACTTGCTCCCTTACTTCCTTCGAGACTTTGTTCAAATGTTAACCTTTCAGTGAGACAGTCCTAACTACCTACTGGAAATAGGAAAACTCCCTAGCCTTGGTACTCCCTATCCGCCTCTCCTAATTTATTTTTCTGTAACATTTATTATTTTTAATAGACTATAGAATTTACTTATTTATTCAGCTTTTGTCTGTATCCTCCTATAGAATGTAAGCTCCATGAGTTAGGTTGCTGAATCCTGAGTGCCTAGAGCCGTGCTTGGCATATGGCAGACAGACATTCAGTAAATATTAGTTGAATGAATGGATGGATATGGATGCCTTTTCTCGTCTAGCATAACTCTGGGTTCCAATGTTAACAGATTCACTGTCACTTTTCTCTGACTTACCAAAGACCTTCTTCTATTATCCTGTCTTGACAAGGACAAGGTACCAGAAGGGAACTGGGTAAGTGTTCTGTTTCCAAGGTAAAATGGCAGGTAGAGAGAAGCCTCATCCTGCCACAAATGCAACGTTGTATTTCTTTCTACTGTATATGACTCAGAGTATTAATTTGTGGGTATCAGAATGAAGTTTTCACAATCTACAGGAAACTTTAGGCTAGTCATTTGAACTGTGTCTTTAGTATGTCTCAATATTATTCTGGGCTCTTACATCTGAAGATAAAGTTGAAGCCATTTATATTTTCAACATGGAGTCATTGAGCCCTTGGGTTAACCAGCACTCTAATTGGGCACACATCTCATCATCTTGGCTCAGCCACTTAGCAGGTAAGGGACTGCATTCATTTTTGCTTTTGCTCCCCCTTTTTTTTTTTTTTCTTTTTTTCCCCTACCACTTCTTTCTTTTGAAATGTTCTGAGGAAAAGAAAAAAGGTAAAATAAAGAAGAAGTTTGTTTTTGTCTTCAATATTCTCTGGCAGTATCTAGATAGATAGTGCTCATATTTAACAAAAGCTAGTTAAGGAGTAAAGGCATGCAAAGGAATACTGAGCAGTGGTTAGAAGAAAGGAGTTAGGTCTGTATAAACTGGCATAGGAAGAGTTGATAAAAAGCAAGTTCACTTCCGGCAACGTGGTGCTCTAGGCAGAAGCAACACGCCATCCCTCCACAGCAAAGATCCAAAAAACTAAGCCAAACAGAGAAAACAGCAATCATGAAACCCTAAGCATCAAATGAAGAGATAAAGAATTCAGCCAAGCACCAAAGGGAATAAGAAACTGACAGAGAACAGAGAGCGAGGAAACATACATGCAGAGGTCCCCTATCAGCTAACACAGCACAGATCTGCCATCTTGGACTCCTATCAGAGACAAGCGAACAGGGGGTACGAGAAAGCAGCTTCAAGGAGCTTACAGCAGGAGACAGAATAACCAGTAACCAGTGATATACGCTTTCTCACCCTCCACCCTTCTTCACCCCTACTCAGCCTCCTCTGCTTCCTACAGCCACAGTCTCTTGGCTGGGAAGCAGCGGCTGCTCGGATTCCACCCACCCACACTGGCTGACTTCCTGAGTGCCATTTGTTGGCTGCTGGTGTTGTTTTTTTCTGCGTCTTTTGATTTCTTCCTTACTTCTCACCACCTCCCCCTCCTTTTGCTCAAATAGCTGGCTCAATGCTCCATCTTTGCTTCTTCCTGAATGACTGTGAAACTCTGCTTGAATGTGAGACTGCTTCCCAGTCCGTGCTGCCATGCTAGTGGGATCCCAGGGCTTTTTTGTTTGTTTGTTTTGAATCATTTATTTTCTTTTTCTTTTCTCAAATTGGAGCCCATTCTAGCCAGGCATACTGAGCGGCTTGACACCTACACCCTCAGCTTCTGCAGAGATGTGGAGGGATCCCTGAGGGCATTTCTTTTTTCATGGTTTTTTTTTTCTGTTTTTTGGGGGGGTTTTCTTGTTCTTTTTTTAAAATTTGTCTGTTTTATTTTCCATCTTTTTCCCCTTTTGTCTTTCTTCATTACTCAGTTTCTCATCTCTCTATACCTTCCTTCTCTTCCTGTCCCCAGAATACCTGGTGCTGAGTGACACCTCTACACCTTCTAGCCAGGCTGTACTTCAACACCTGGGAACAACTTCCTCAGACCTCATAGCCACACTAGTGGGATCCCTGGGAGCTTTGCTGTTCTTTTTTCTTTCTAATCTTTATTTATTCATTCTTTTCTCTTCTTTTCTTTTTTTCTTCTTCTTCCTATTTTTGTTTTTCTCTGTTTCATAGTCTCTCATCTCTCCACTCCAACAGCAAGTCCCCTAGCATTCTTTTTTGTTTGTTTGTATGTTTTTGGCTCCTGTTCCTCTCTCCTCTCTTGCATACCCATCTTAGCTCCACACATCACAATCTCCCCACTCCATCCTGCCTACCTGCACTGCACACGTAACATCACACCACCAAGCAGCGCAGGCACAGCCTACCGGAACCTGCCCCGCACTGATTACCGGCCCACCCTGGTGGCTGTAGTACCTGCCACAAACAACGCATCCCAGCAACTCCTCTTTAGCTAGACCTGCCCTGATGTACCATATATGAGTGACTGACCCTGCAGATTGAAGAAGGAGGTGACAAGTATCATGCCCACATATGAGCAAACAACAAAGAACACACAGCCCTCCTGCTCAGACAGGGCCAAATTTAAAAAAAAAGGACAAAACAAATAAATCTACAATCAATAAATGAGGAAAATAACTACTGAATAACTATCTGAAGACAGCAGATAATATCAAGACATTTATAAAAACAGGATGGTTCCAGTAGGCGTCCAAAATAAAACACCAGATGAACTTACAGTAGGAGAAAAGGCACTAGAACTACCTGATAAGGAATTCAAATCTCTAGTACTCAGAATTATCCAAGAGTTGAAGCAAAAAGCAGGCAAAAATGAGGAAAAAATAGACAACTTCATGGAAAAGGCAGACAAATTCATGGAAAATACAGACAAAAAAGTGGAAGAATTCAGGAAAATAATGCAGGAACAAAATGCCAAAATAAATTCACAACTAGAAATTATACAAAAACAACAATTAGAAATCCAAAAGATAAACAACAAGATTTCAGAAATGGACAGTGTCATAGAAGGGCTGAGGAGCAGATTTGAAATGGTGGAAGACAGGATCAGCGGAATTGAAGACAAACACTTGGATACAACTCTATTTGAGGAAAACTCAGAAAAAATAACAAAGAAACATGAAGAGACCCTGATATTTATGTGGGATACAATCAAAAGCAAAAAATCTGCAAGTGATCAGAGTTCCAGAACAGGGAGAGAAAACAGAAAACACAGAGAGGATCATTGAGGAACTGCTGACAGAAAACTTCCCCAATGTCATGAAAAATGAAAAGCTGGCCATCCAAGAAGCTCAACAAACCCCATATAGGGTACACCCCAAAAGAAAGTCACCAAGGCATATCATAATCATACTCGCCAAAACCAAAGACAAACAAAGAATCCTGAGAGCAGCTCACGGAAAACAAGAAGTCGCATATAGAGGAGAAACAAGACTAAGCTCAGATTATTCAGCAGAAACCATGCAGGCAAGAAGGCAATGGGATGACATATATAAAACCTTGAAAGAAAAAATTGTCAGCCAAGAATAATATATCCTGCAAAACTCTCATTCAAATATGATGGTGAAATTATATCATTTCCAGATAAACAGAAATTAAGGGAATATGTAAAAACCAAACCAAACTTACAAGAATTATTAAAGGGAGTCCTTCGATCTGAGAACAAACAACTTCAGCTCACAGGCAGAATCTAGGATGCAGGATCATACCAGCCAGATACCAATCTAGGAAAAGAACTCTCAAGGACTATCCAAAACCAAAATAAATACAACAGGGAATCAAAGCAGTTAATCTGTAAATGACAACAACATCAGAACAATAAAAGAAAGAATAAATGGTGTAGGTATAGAACCTTCTAATGGAGAGGAAGGCAAGGCAATACCAAGTAATAATAGACTGCTTCAAATTTAGAAACAGAAGGGTTAATTAAACGGTAACCACAAGGAAAATTAACAAACATACTCATAAAAATAAAGAGGAAAAACATAAAGTCTCAGTAAAAACAAAATTTACAAAAACAAAAGAAATGAAAAACAAAATCCACAAACAAAAGGGATTCAGCACAGGAGAGTAAGAGGAACAAAGAAAACGTCAGCACCACAAAAAACACTACAAAATGACAGCAATAAACTCACATCTATCAATAATTACACTGAATGTAAATGGCCTAAATACACCCATAAAGAGATGGAGAGTGACAGAATGGATAAGAAAACAGGATCCATCAATATGCTGTCTACAAGAGACACACCTTAGAAACGAAGATGTGAATTTATTAAAAAATTATTATTAGAAAGAGAACAGCAAAAAAAGCCCACAGCCACCAAAAGAAACCAAATAATAAGGATCATAGCAGAAATAAATGAAATAGAGAATAGAAAAACAATAGAAACAACAAAACCAAAAGTTGGTTCTTTGAAAGAATCAACAAAATTGACAAACTACTGGCCATACTGACAAAAGAAAACAGGAGAGGATGCAAATAACCCAAATAAGAAATGAAATGGGTGACATTAAAACAGACCCAACTGAAATAAAAAGAATCATAACAGAATATTATGAAAAACTATACACCAACAAATTTGAAAACCTAGAGGAAATGGATACATTTCTAGAAACACACTACCTACCCAAACTACAACAAAGTGATGTGGAAAATCTGAACAGACCCATAACAAGAGAAGAGATTGAGAAAAATGGCACTCTAGGCAGAAGTACCATGCCGTCCCTCCACAGCAAAGATCTGAAAAACTAAGCCGAACAGAGAATACAACAACCCGGAAACCCTAAAACATCCAATGAAGAGACAAACAACTCAGCCAAGCACCAAATGGAGTGAGAAAACTGACAGAGAATGGAGAGCGAGGAGAGATTCATGCAGAGGTCCCCTAACAGCTAACGCAGCGTGGATCCGCCATCTTGGACTCCTATCGGAGACCAGCAAACAGGGGGTACGAGAAAGCAGCCTCACGGAACTTCCAATGGGAGACAGAACAACCAGTAATTGGCGATATACGCTTTCGTACCCTCCACCCTTCTTCACCCTGACTCAGCCTCCTTTGCTTCACGCGGCCACAGTCTCTTCACCGGGAAACAGCAGCTGCTTGGATTCCACACTCCCGAATGGGTGGCTCTCTAAGTGCCATTTGTTGGCTGCTGGTGTTGCTTTTTTTCCACTTCTTTTTATTTCTTCCTTGCCTCTCCCCACCTCCCCCTCCTTTAGCTCAAGTACCTCGCTCCGTGTGCCATCTTTGCTAGTTCCTGAGGGGCTGCAGAGCTCCGGTAATTTGTGATATACGTTTCCCCACTCTCTAGCCGTCTTCACCCACACTCGGCCCCCTCTGCTTCCCACGGACACAGTCTGTTGTCCAGAAACACCAGCCTGCACTTCCTGGCTCTCTGAGTGCCATTTGTTGGCTACTAGTGTTGCTTTTTTTTTTTTTTTTTCCTGCTTCTTTTAACTTCTTACTTGCCTCTCGCCACCTCCCCCTCCCTTCGCTCAAGTACCTGGCTCCGTGCGCCTCTTTGCTTCTTCCTGAGGAGCTGCAGAGCTCCATTCGAGTGTGGAGCTGCTTCCTGGTTTGGGCTGCCATGCTGGTGGGATCCTGGGGCTTTTGTTTGTTTGTTTGTTTTGAATTGTTTGTTTGTTTCCTTTTCCTTTTCTTGAGTTGGGAGCCCTTTCTGGCCAGGCTGAGCTGCGTGGCAGGGAGACACCCTTTGGCTTCCACAGACGTGCAGAGGGATCCCTGAGAGCATTTCTTTTTACATTTTTTTTTTTTTTATGTTTCTTTGGGGGCCTTTCTTGTGTTTTTTTTTTTTAATTTGTTTTGTTTTGTTTTTCCTCTTTTTCCCTTTTTGTCTTTCTTCATTGCTTAGTTTCTTGTCTCTCTATATCTTCTTTCTCTTTCTGTTCCCTGAATACCTGGCATTGTATACCTCTACGCCTTCTAGCCAGGCTGTACTGCAACACCTGAGAGCGACTTCCCCAGACCTCATAGCTGCACTGGTGGGATCCCTGGGAACTTTGCCATTCTTTAACATTTCTGATTCTTATTTATTCATTCTTTTCTTTTCTTCTGCCTCCCCTTTCAGTTTTTCTCCATTTCATAGTCTCTCATCTCTCTACTCCAATGCCAAGCTCCCCTAGCATTCTTTTTTGTTTGTATGTTTTTGGCTCCTGTTCCTCTCTCCTCTCTCCCATATCCATCTTAGCTCCACACATAACAATCTCCCTGCTGCATCTTGCCTACCTGCACTGTGCGCTTGACATCACACCAACAAGCAGCAAAGGCACGGCCTACTGGAACCTGCCCTGCACTGATTACTGACCCACTCTGGTGGCTACAGTAAGTGCCACAAACAACCCAACCCAGTAACTCCTCTTCGGCTAGAACTGCCCTGCCATACCATATCTGAGTCACTGACCCTGCCAGTTGAAGAAGGAGGCAAAAAGTATTGTGCCCAAAGACGAGCAAACGACAAAGCACACACAGTGTGTCTGCTCAGACATAGTCAAATTAAAAAAAAAAAGGGATGAAACAAACTAATCTACAATCAATAAATGAGAAAAATAACTACTGAATGCCCCAAAGACAGCAGAAAATAACAAAACATTTACAAAAACAGGACAGGATGGTTCCAGTAGGCGTTCAAAATAAAACACCAGATGACTCTCCGCTGGAAGAAAATGCACTAGAACTACCTGATAGGGAATTCAAATCTCTAATACTCAGAATTCTCCAAGAACTGAGGCAAAAAGCTGACAAACATGAGGAAAAAATGGACAAATTCATGGAAAATACGGACAAAAAATTGGAAGAATTCAGGAAAATAATGCAGGAACAAAATGCCAGAATAAATTCACAACTAGAAATTATACAAAGACAACAATTAGAAATCCAAAAGATAAACAACAAGATTTCAGAAATGGATGATGTCATAGAAGGGCTGAGAAGCAGATTTGAAATGGTGGAAGACAGGATCAACGGAACTGAAGACAAGCACTTGGATACAACTCTGTTTCAGGAAAACTCAGAAAAAAGAACAAAGAAAAATGGAGACCCTGAGAGTTATGTGGGACACAATCAAAAGCAAAAATCTGCGGTGATTGGAATTCCAGAACAGGGGGAGAAAACAGAAAACACAGAGAGGATCATTGAGGAACTGCTGACAGAAAACTTCCCCAATATCATGAAAGATGAAAAGCTGGCCATCCAAGAAGCTCAACGAACCCCATATAGAAGAGAACCCAAAAGAAAATCACCAAGGCATATCATATTCACACTCAACAAAACCAAAGACAAACAAAGAATCCTGACAGCATATCGTGAAAAACAAGAAGTCACATACAGAGGAGAAACAATAAGACTAAGCTCAGATTATTCGGCAGAAACCATGCAGGCAAGAAGGCAATGGGATGACATATATAAAATCTTGAAAGAAAATAATTACCAGCCAAGAATAATATATCCTGCAAAACTCTCGTTCAAATTAGATGGTGAAATTATGTCATTTCCAGATAAACAGAAATTAAGGGATATGTAAAAGTCAAACCAAACTTACAAGAATTATTAAAGTGAGTTCTTCGATCTGAGGACAAACAGATTCAGCTCACAGACAGAACTTAGGACACAGGATTGTACCAGCCAGATACCAATCTAGGAAATGAACTCTCGAGGACTATCCAAAACCGAAAGAAATACAACAGGGCATCAGAGAACTTAATCAGTAAATGACAACAACATCAAAACGATAAAAGAGGGAATAAACGGCATAGGTACAGAACCTTCTAATGCAGAGGAAGGCAAGGCGATACTAAGTAATGGTAGACTGCTTCAAACTTAGAAAGATAAGGGTAAAATTTATGATAACCACAAGGAAAGTTAACAAACATACTCATAAAAAAAAAAAAGAGGAAAAACATAAAGTCTCAGCAAAAACAAAACCTACAAAAACAAAAGAAGTGAAAAAAAAAATCCACAAACAAAAGTAACTCAGCACAAGAGAGTAAGAAGAACAAAGAAAACTTCAGCACCACAAAAAAAGCACTACAAAATGACAACAAACCCACATATATCAATAATTACACTGAATGTAAATGGACTCAATGCACCCATAAAGAGACGGAGAGTGACAGAATGGATAAGAAAACAGGATCCATCAATATGCTGTCTACAGGAGACACACCGTAGAAACAAAGATGTGAATTTATTAAAAGTCAAAGGTTGGAAAAAAATATATCAAGCTAACAACTACCATGAAAGAGCAGGAGTGGCAATTCTAATCTCAGATAAAATCGACTTCAAAATGAAATCTACCATAAAAGACAAAGAAGGACACCATATAATGATTAAGGGGACAATCCATCATGAAGACATAACCATAATAAACATCTACGCACACAATGACAGGGGTCCAAATTACATAAAACAAACTCTAACAGTACTGAAAAGAGAAACTGACAGTTCCACAATAATAGTAGGAGACTTCAACACACCACTCTCAGTAAAGGACAGAACAACTAAGAAGTAACTCAGCAAAGATACAAAAGACCTAAAGGGCACAGTCAGCCAACTTGACCTCACAGACATATATAGAACACTCCATCCAACCACTGCAAAGTACACATTCTTTTCCAATGCACATGGAACGTTCTCCAGAATAGACCACATCTTAGGCCACAGAGCAATCCTCAACAAGATCCAAAACGTTGAGATAATTCAAAGTTTCTTCTCTGACCACTATGCCATCCAGGTTGAAATTAACAATAGAAAGAGCAAGGAAAAAAAATCAACTACATGGAAACTGAATAATACCCTGCTTACACATCACTGCGTAATAGAAGAAATCAGAGATGGAATAAAAAAATTGCTAGAATCAAATGAGAATGAAAACACATCATAACAAAACCTTTGAGACACAGCAAAGGCAGTCCTCAGAGGACAATTTATAGCAATAGATGCACATATCAAAAAAGAAGAAAGGGACAAAATCAAAACATTAACTACAGAACTCAAACAAATAGAAAGAGAACAGCAAAAAAAGCCCACAGCCACCAGAAGAAAGGAAATAGTAAAGATCAGAGCAGAAATAAATGAAATAGAGAACAGAAAAACAGTAGAAAGAATCAACAAAACCAAAGGTTGGTTCTTTGAAATAATCAACAAAATTGACAAACCACTGGCCAGACTGACAAAAGAAAAACAGAGAGGACACAAATAACCCAAACAAGAAATGAAATGGGGGACATTACAACAGACCCAACCGAAATAAAAAGGATTACAACAGAATATTATAAAAAAACTATACTACAACAAATTTGAAAACCTAGAGGAAATGGATAAATTTCTAGAAACACACAGCCTACCAAAACTACAACAAAGTGATGTTGAAAATCTGAACAGACCCATAACAAGAGAAGAGATTGAAAAGGTAATAAAAAAACCTCCCAACCAAAAAAAGCCCTGGCCCACATGGCTTCACTGGAAAATTCTACAAAACATTTATGGAAGAGCTTGTACCAGTACTACTCAAGCTATTTCAGAGCAGAGAAGAGGAAGCAACACTTCCAAATTCATTCTATGAAGCCAGCATAACGCTGATACCAAAACCAGGCAAAGAAGTCAGAAAAAAAGAAAATTACAGACCAATATCTCTCATGAATATAGATGCAAAAATTCTGAACAAAATTCTAACCAATAGAATTCAGCATCATATCAAAAAAAATAATACACTACGACCAAGTAGGATTCATACCAGGTATGCAAGGGTGGCTCAACATTAGAAAATCAATCAACGTAATCCACCACATAAATAAAAGGAAAGAAAAGAATCACATGATCATCTCAATTGACGCAGAAAAGGCATTTGACAAATTCCAACACCCATTCCTGATAAAACTCCCAATAAAATAGGTATAGAAGGGAAATTTCTCAACATAATAAAGGGCATCTATGCAAAACCAATGGCCAACATCATTCGTAATGGAGAGAGGCTGAAAACATTCCCCTTGAAAACAGGAACACGACAAGGATGCCCTTTATCACCACTCCTATTTAACATTGTGCTGGAAGTTCTAGCTAGAGCAATAAGGCAAGAAAAAGAAATGAAGGGCATCCAAATTGGTAATGAAGACGTTAAACTGTCCCTGTTTGCAGATGATATGATACTATACACAGAAAACCCTAAATACTCCATGAGAAATCTACTGGAACTAATAGAAAGATTCAGCAGAGTAGCAGGATACAAGATAAACATTCAAAAATCAGTTGGATTCCTATACACCAATAAGGATAATGATGAAAAGGAAATCAGGAAAACAATACCATTTATAATAGCCCCTAAAAAAATAAAATAGTTAGTAATAAATCTAACCAGGGATGTAAAAGACCTATACAAAGAAAACTACAAAATACTACTGCAAGAAACCCAAAGGGGTCTACATAAATGGAAAAACATACCATGCTCATAGATAGGTAGACTCAACATTGTGAAAATGACAATTCTACCCAAAGGAATTTACAAATACAACACAATCCCAATCCAAATACCAACAACATTCTTCAAAGAGATGGAAAAACTAATCATTAACTTTATATAGAAAGGGAAGAAGCCCCAAATAAGTAAAGCACTATTGCAGAAGAAAAATAAAGTAGGAGGACTCACACTATCTGACCTCAGAACGTACTATACAGTTACGGTACTCAAAACAGCCTGGTACTGGTACAATGACAGACACATTGACCAATGGAACAGAATTGAGAACCCAGATGTAAATCCATCCACCTAAGGTCACCTGATCTTCGACAAGGGCCCTAAGTCCATCAGATGGGGAAAATACAGTCTTTCTAACAAATGGTGCTGGCAAAACTGGACATCCATTTGCAAAAAAATGAAACAGGACCCATACCTCACACCGTATACAAAAACTACTTCAAAATGGATCAAAGACCTGAATATAAAGCCTAAAACTATAAAGTTCATAGAAGAAAAAATAGGATCAACACTTCAGGCCTTAATACATGGCATTAACAGGATACAAACCATAACCATCAATGCACAAAACCCAATAGATAAGCTAGATAACTGGGATCTTCTAAAATCAAACACCTATGTTCTTCAAAAGACTTCACCAAAAGATTCAAAAGAGAACCTACAGACTGGGAAAAAATTTTTGGACAGTACAAATCAGACAAAGGTCTAATCTCCATAATCTACAAGAAAATCCAACACCTCTACTACAAAATGACAAATAATCCTATTTAAAAATGGGTAAAGGAAATGAACAGACACTTCACCAAAGAAGACATTCAAATGGCCAACAGACACATGAGGAAATGCTCGCGATCACTAGCCATTAGAGAAATGCAAATTAAAACCACAATGAGATACCATCTCACCCCGGCATTACTGCCACAAATAAAAAAAACTGGAAATAACAAACGTTGGAGGGGCTGCGGGGAGATCAGAACACTTACGCACTGCTGGTGGGAATGCAAAATGATACAACCATTTTGGAAAATGATATGGCGCTTCTTCAGAAAGCTAGAAATAGACATACCATTCGATCCAGCGATCCCACTGCTAGGAATATATCCTAGAGAAATAAGAGTCATCACTCGAATAGACATATGCACACCTATGTTCATGGCAGCATTGTTCACAATAGCAAAACGATGGAAACAACCTAGATGCCTATCAACAGATGTATGGATAAACAATCTATGGTACATACACACAATGGAGTACTGTGCAACGAGAAAGAACAACAGTGAATCTGTGAACCATCTCATAACATGGATGAAACTGGAGGACATTATGCTGAGTGAAATAAGTCAATCACAAAAGGACAAATATTGTATGAGACCTCTATTGTAAAAACCCATGAAAAAGTTCACACATAAATGTAACAATTTTTGTTGGTTACCAGGGATGGGGGGGGGGTAGGGGGGAATACTAAATAGATAATAGATAAGTGGTATCTTGGGTGAAGGGTGAGACAGTACACAATACAGGAGAAACTAGCACAACTTGTACTAGGAAAGTTCATGGAAGCCCCACAGACACATCCAAACTCCCTAAGGGACTGAATTGCTGGGCGGAGGGCTCTGGGGACCATGGTCTCAGGGAATATCTAGCTCAATTGGCATGACACAGCTTATAAAGACAATGCTCTACATTCTGCATTGGTGAGTAGTATCTGGGGTCTTAAAAGCCTGTGAGCGGCCATCTAAGATACTCCACTGGTCTCATCCCTTCGGGAGCAAGGGAGAATGAAGAGAACAGGATACAAGGAAAAGATTAGTCCAAAGGACTAATGGACCACAGCTACCAAGGCCTCCACCAGACTGAGTCCAGTACAGCTAGATGGTGCCCGGCTACCACCACTGACTGCTCTGACCGGGATCACAACAGAGGGTTCTGGACAGAGCTGGGAGAAGGATGTAGAACAAAATTCTAACACACACAAAAAAAGACCAGATTTACTGGCCTGAAAGAGACTGGAGATACCCAGAGAGTATGGTCCCCAGATACCTTTTAGCTCAATGGTGAAGTCACTTCTGGGGTTCACCATTCAGCCAGGGATTGGACAGCCCCATAAAACAAAATGGGACTAATGAGGCACAGCAGTCCAGGGACAAGTACTGGAAGGCAGAAGGGGACAGGAAAGCTGGTGATAGGGAACCCAAGGTTGAATAAGGACAGTGTTGACTTGTCGTGGGGTTGTTACCCATTGTCATAGGAAATATGTGTACTAACTGTTTAATGAGAAACTATTTTGTTCTGTAAACCTTCATCTAAAGTGAGAATAGCAACACAACTGGAAGAACGTAATCAATGTCACTGAATTGTGCATGTAGAAATTTTTGAAATGGTGTATCTTTGGCTATGCACATTTTCACAAAAAAAAAAAAATGTCGAGAAGGGAGAGGGTTGACATGTCCTGGGGTTATTAACCAATGTTATAAAACAATATGTGTATTGACTGTTTAATGAGAAACTATTTGTTCTGTAAACCCCACACCTAAAGTACAACTGGAAAAAAAAAAAAAAAGCAAATTCAAAAGAGTATTTGATGGCATTTTGTAGGAAAAAGAACCCTAGTCAGTGTGTGCGTGTGTGTGTGCGTGCGTGTGAACATGTATACAAAATACTTAAAAGGATAAACGTCAAACTGTAACAATGATGGTGCTGGAATTTTAGGGTGGGGGAGGAGTGGGTAACGGAGGATATTTTACTTATTGTTGAGTGCATTTCTATATTATCAAATCTTTTATAATAAGAATATCCCACTGCTGTTGAGTCGATTCTGACTCATAGCAACCCTGTAGGACAGAGTAGAACTGCCCTATAGGGTTTCCAAGGCTGTGAATCTTTACTGCCACATCTTTCTCTTGTGGAGTGGCTGGTGGGTTCAAACCACTGACCTTTCGGTTAGCAGCTGAGCGTTTAACCACTGCTCCACCAAGGTTCCTAATAAGAATATACTAGTGTATGATTGGGAAAATTCAATAAAGATAAATTAGAAACATTTTCTTTAGCTTTGGATAGTCTTTTTTTTTTGTCAATGCCTGGAATAAATGGTGGAAGTAATATGCCAGGGATCTAGAAACAGCAATAGGCTCCTCAGGGGTACTTCTGCCTGCTTTTAGACCTATCCATTCTTACACTTTTAGTAATTTCATAGGATATGAATAAAAGGACTTATTATATAAGATATTACATTAATATTTTGTAGGGTTTTACAGTTCATGACAAAGTGTTTCTCTTTTATTAATGTGTTGAAATCAATTTTCACAACAGTCCGAAGAGGTAGGTTCTAACATTTCCATTTTACAGATAAGAAAACAGATTCTGAGAGGTTAAATAACTTGCCCAAGATCACATATATAAAAGGTACCGGGAGATATCTGCCCTGCTGGAGTCCCTGGGAGGAGCAAACAGTTAATGCACTCAGCTGCTAACCAAAAGTTTGGAGGTTTGAGTCCACCCAGACGTGCCTCAGATGAAAGACCTGGTGGTCTAGTTCTGAAAAATAAGCCGTTGAAAATCCTATGGAGCTCAGTTCTACTCTGATACACATGGGGTCACCATAAGTCAGAATCAACTCAACAACTGGTCTGGGTTCACAGCAGCCCTGTTTATTCTGTGTTGCTGCCCCCTGGAGCAGAAGTGTATGCTGGCCCCAAACTTAGCCAATCAGATTTGTTTTCCAGGAAACTGAATTTGGAACTGACAGTCACAAACCATGTGTGGGTGGGCCCGTATTATGTAAACCAGGAGCTGTGGGCAGCCATCTTCTGCCTGCCCAGCATGGGCAGGAGCTGGTGGAGCAGGCCCAGAGAAAGGCAGCGAGGAAAAGCTAAGACAGAGCCTTGCTCTTTCTTGTCACCTCCTGACACCTTTCCTTCCTGAGGCTCTGCCGCAGTCCCACTTTTAGAGTCCATGAGACCTCCCTCCCCCCACATTTTAACCTAGCTTGAGGTTGGCTTCACATACTGGAGATCAAGGAGTCCCAAGACCCTGAGACAGGAAATGACAGAACCAGAGCCCCAACTCAAGTCACCCATTATAAGTCCCTCACTCTCTTTAGGCCTGTCCCCTCTGCTGGTCCCTGCACTCCTGCAGTGGCATCTGCATTTACAAATGCTACCACCAGGCTCTCCAGGCCCTCGGGCTGCTGTTGTTGGTGGTTTGGAAGCAGGAGAACTGTGCCGCTACAAAAACACAGCTGCGGAAGACTGCGGTGACAGATGTCCTGCTTGAGTTGGATTTGTTTGGTTGTAAACACTTGACAAATGCCCGTGTGTGGGTATGGGAAGTACACCTTCACTCACATAAACAGCTACATTAGGCTGCCTCACCTCTCCATAGCTTGAGGGATTCCAGAAAGATGTTTGTTGTTATTTATTAATAATCACCCACAAACACATCCAAAGCCTTACGCAAATCTCACAGGACGGCCTGCTGGGGGCGTGCAGGTGTGTGACCAGGAAGTGAAAGGAAGGAAAAGCGTTGCTTTTAAGACACATTCACTTTCCCTAATCTTTTTTCTCCAAATTCAGATTTATTCTTAATAGAAACCTAAAAGTATAGTGTGTGTTATAGATTGAATTGTGTCCACCAAGATAAGAGTTGTAAATCCAAATCCCCATACCTGTGGGTGTAATCCCATTTGGGAATATCAGTGCAGGGTGTGTCTTTGTTTTTTTTTTTTTTTTTCTTTTAATTTTATTGTTGTACTTTAAGTGAAAGTTTACAATTCAAGTTAGTCTCTCATACAAAAATTTATACATACATTGTTATGTGACCGTAATTGGTCTCCCTATACTGTGACAGCACATTCCTCCTTTCCACCCCTGATTTCCTGTGTCCATTCAACCAGCTCCTGACCCTCTCTGCCTTCTCATCTCACCTCCAGACAGGAGCTGCCCATTTAGTCTCATGTATCTACTTGAGCTAAGAAGCACACTCTTCATGAGTATCATTTTATGTCCCACAGTCCAGTCCAATCTTTGTCTGAAGAGTTGGCCTTGGGAATTGTTAGTTTGGGGTTGACAGAGAGTCTGGGGGCCATGCTCTCTGGGGTTCCTCCAGTCTCAGCCAGACCATTAAATCCAGTCTTTTTACTAGAATTTGAGTTCTGTACCCCACCTTTCTCCTGCTCCATCAGGGACTCTCCATTGTGTTCCTTGTCAGGGTGGTCATTGGTGGTAGCTGGGCACCATCTAGTTCTTCTAGTCTCAGGCTGATGCAGTCCCCAGTTTATGTGGCTCTTTCTGTCTCTTGGGCTGATGCTTTCCTTGTGACTTTGATGTTCTTCATTCTCCCTTACTCCAGGTGGGTTGGGACCAATTGATGCATCTTAGATGGCCACTCGCTAGTTTTTAAGACCCCAGACGCCACTCACCAATAGGGTGTGTCTTAAATCTACTCACTTTTGAGATGTAACAAGAGCAGATTAGGCACAGAGAAGAAGGGACAAATAGGGGAAAGATAGATGCCACATGCAGATTTTCAAGGAACACCAAGAAGAAGCCTAGAGAAGCTGAGGCAAGAATTTTCCCCTAGATCAGACAGCCCTGAATTTGAACTTCTAGCTTTCTGAACTGTGAGAAAGTAAGTTTCTGTTCCTTAAAACCACTCACTTGTGGTATTTCTGTTACAGCAGCACTAAGAAACTGAGGCAGGGTGACAGATAGGTTGCAAGTCCTGATCCTCCACCCCTCCGTGTATCCACATCCTTTGCCAGGTAACTATGTAGCACCCCCTCTCTCTGCCTCTGGGTCAGATCATGTGGCTGGCTGTGGCTAATGGAATGTTAGTAAATCTGAGGCAAAAAGAGGTTTGAAAAGTGCTTGCACCTCTGCACTACTCTGCAGCTGCTATGAGAGCATGCCCAAGGCAGCCTAGAGGAGGATGACATAGGTGAAGCAGAGCTGAGCCACTGCATTCAAAGCCATCCTAGATCAGCCAACAGCCAGCTGAGCCCCAGATGTGTGAGCAAGCTCAGCTGAGACCAGAACAACTGTCCAGCTGAGCCCAGCCTAAATCACCTACCTGCAGACTCTGAGCTTAAATAAATGCTCACTTAAACTGTATGCCCACTGAGGTCTTATGGTTGTTTGATATGCAGTTATATCATGGTGATAGATAACTGGTTCATCTGACAAAAGCTATATCTGCGTAGGCACTGGGATGCATTCCTTAGGCAGTTATCTGGTTAAGTATAAAACAGTTTAGGTAACTCACCAAGTAGGGCAGATATAAAAGCCATCCACCATCATTAAGCCTCCCCATCACTGCTCAGGAAAGGGAGCTTGCCATATCCCTACTTTTCTCCAAGATTGTGTGCGCAGCAGAAGCTTTCAACTGTGGCTTTTGTGGTAGAAGTCTGCCCACTTCCATAGAGTGCGACTAGTCTTTTCTTAACTCCAGTTTCAACAAATACCAAATCGCTGCTCTGCCACCAAAGAAAAGTAAAGATCTCATGGACTTCTGATTAATGAGCTACCATTATGTGGTAAGGAGCTCTGGTGTCACAACAGTTAAGCGCTTGGCTGCTAACTGAAAGGCTGGCAGTTTGAACCCACCCAGCGGCTCTGTGGGAGACAGACCTGGCGATCTGCTTCAGTAAATATTACAGCCCAGGAAACTCTATGGAGCAGTTATACTCTGTCACATGGGGTCACTATGAGTTGAAATCGACCCGATGGCATCAAATAACAACATTATGTGGTGAAAGCTGAAATATACTTTTTGGGCCGATAAAAGTCTCTCTTGAGGGCATCATCACTGAGTACAGTCCTCTTTAACCTCAGAGACCTAACTGTGGTCTCTCTCCCAGTCATCCTACGGTAGCCCGCAGAGGCCTGACCAGTCCCGCCAGGTTTGGCTGTGTGCAGAGTGGATTGTGTAGCTTAAAGCGGAGGGCAGCTATTGAGAGCAAGGCGGGAGGGGGCAGGGGGTACAGAGGAGGGAGAGCAGAAGGACAGCCTTCCTAATAGCCAAACTGCACCAGGTCCCAGAGCCTGGGATTCCTAATCCAGTCGAGACATTATGTCAGAATCCTGAAGAGGGAGGCCTGGAGCATCGAAATTTCCTTTGCACAAAAGCGATCTCTCTGGCTTTATCATGCTGTCTCCAGCTTGAGAGGAGACCCTGGGAAAGCTAGGAAAATAAATAGATACAAAACCAGAAACGTGCTGCTGTTGAGTCCATCCACACTCACGATGACCCCTGTGTGTCACAGAATGGAACTGAACTCCATAGAGTTTCCTTGGCTGTGATCTTTACGGAAGCAGATTGCCAGGTCTTTCTTCTGCAGAATCACTGGATGGGTTCAAACCACCAACCTTTAGGTTAGCAGCCAATCGTAAACGACTTGGCCACCAAGGCTTCTGGAAGAATTAGAGGGAACCCTAAAAAAAAGAAGTTCACACTGAGTAAGAAAAGCAAAAAGAGTAAGGAGCACTGAACTCTATACTTACACCCATCTAGTCCCAGCCAGAAGCGGAATTCCGAGACCTAGCTTGAGGTAAGGGTGTATCTACTGAACAAGCTGAGAAGGTTATTTGGATGCTAGCACCTACTTCAGGCTTCCTGGGCTGGAAATTTTGAGAAATGAAGCTCTAGGCCAATGGTTTCTCAGATTTGTAATTTTCCAAATTAGTAAAATTTCAAAAAAGTTGTGTGTGTGGTGGTGGTGGTGGTGGTGGGGTCTACATACGGCAGTCAACTTTTTAATTCTGTTAAATGACAGATTAACCAAAAACAAACAACAACAAAAAACCCTACCATCTTCCATCCTATCTTTTTCATAAAAGGTCTTTCAGAACCCAGATAAGGGATAAGAACATAATCTCGGTATAAGGAACAGTCTTTCCTCCAAAATGAGTTAGCAGTCTTACCCTGCCCGCCTTCCCTCTTGCTAGGTGCGTACTCCTGCGACGGGACTCGTGTACAAAGGTGTATCATTTGATGGGTTCCTGGAAAAGTCGGAAGACTGAACACTCCCTTGCCCCAAATGAGGTCTGAAATCACAGGCGGTGGGCGGAGCGGTGAGGGAGGTGGGGAAAAGGGAAATGCTGAAAACTCCCGACTGTGAGGAAGAATCGGGGCGTGTTTGAGATGCGCTTCATCCCAGGGGCTTGCCTGGAACAGTCTAAAACAGCCCACTCATTGCTCTTTTTCTTCCACCTACTCCCCAATTTTCTCTGATCCATCTCCTACCTTCTTCCTGCTCCTACCTGCGGAGTGATTCACACAGCAGTACTTATACCAAGTACGTTAAGTCATTAAAAAACCCTCCACCATCTTGGTCCTTGCATTTTAAATTCAGGTATTAAGGGACGGATAACCTATTTGGAGAGAAGGATAAGCCAAAATTATTTTCCGTGGTTGCAAAGCATGCAACTTCTATTCATCATTTTTATCCTGTTACGTCGGGGTAGTGGAGTCATAATCCCGGAATGGTTACTGTATACACAAAATAATTTAGTTTCTGAAGGGATTACCTCAATCCCACAGCTCCCTTCTTATGAGCAGACCGGGAAGTTGAAAATGCTAATGACTAGATAATTGGAATAGATTGGGACACTCCAGGGTATTTGCAGGTGTTAAAACGTGAACAATGTAATCATTTAAATGTAAAGAAGCCGCTAAATAACTTCCACCGGAAATAAATTGCGGAGACCAAGTGGATAAAGCTGGGGAGAGCTTCCTCTAAGGTACAGGTGGAGGAACCCTGCGGATTCGGTGTGCTTGTAGAAAGCAAAACGGCTCACCTAGCTTTGGCAACCAAAGAGCAGTTTGGGGCCCAATTTGAATATGAAAGTAGTCTCCCTAGCACTTTGGGAAGGAGTCCTGGTGGCGCAACAGTTAAGTGCTAGGATGCTAACCTAAAGATTGGCTGTTCGAATCCACCCAGCGGCTACCTAGAAGAAAGAGCCAGAGATCCGCTCCCATAAAGATTATAGCCTAGAAAACCCTATGGAGCAGTTCTACTCTGTCACGTGGGGTCACTATGAGTCGAAATCCACTGAAGGCACCTAACGGCACTTTGGAGGGCTTAATTTAACACAAACCTTGGGATTGAAACCGTAAGGAGGAAAACAACTCTTTTTTTTTTTTTTGAGGTTAGAATTAGCATTGAAGTTTCACTTTGTTTAAAAATGGAAACAGTTTGAGTCTTTTTACTTAGTAACCTTGAATTGAGATAACGTGATTGGCAGTCTTCCCGCTCCCATCAAGCCCAGTTTGTCTTATTTTAAAACCCTAATTTCTTCTTTGGAGGCTGTCCGTACCCCGTTGCCATTGAGTCGATCCGACTCATAGCGACCCTGTAGAACAGAGTAGAACTGCCCCCACCAGGTTTCCGAGGAGCGCCTGGTGAATTCGAACTGCCAAGCTTTTTGGTTAGCAGCCTAGCTCTTAACAACTGGCCACCAGGGCTTCTCTTTGGAGGCCAGGAGGCATGAAATGCAGGTGGCTTTTGGATGCTTGGTTTTCCCATCAGTGTTCCAAGGGAGGACAATTACAAGTCCTGCCAGAGGGCTGGGGCTGGGGCTGGGATGGGAGAGACAGCGCCATCCTCAGCTCGGCTGGCGCTGGTGGCACAGGGCTTCGCTGCCAGGTTGGGTCAGCTGCAGCAGGGTGCTGAGCTGTTTGTGACGAGATCTGGCTTCGGGGCATGCCAACAATCTATAAGGCATGCTAAAATGTTCCTGGAAATGTAACAAGATAGAGAAAATGCTATGTACCAGAACTCTTTTCAGGAAGAGACTTGAACAGAATTGTTTGATACACGCTGATTACGGTTAGGGGGAGGCATTGAGACTGTTATGGGGCTTTACAAGTAAAAGTTATGCAGGGCTTTTGTTTGCCTGAGCAGAGGATGCCAGTAGGGGTCGGAACTGAGTCACAAGAGGGGAGAGACAGAATGCAACCACCAGGAAGCCTCCATACTCACCCTCCTGCCACATTAAAAAACAAAAACAAGACAAATAACAACAACAGATAAAACAGTTGCCATGTGTGTCAGAGTAAAACTGTGCTCCATAGGGGTTTCAATGGATGATATTTCAGAAGTAGATTGCCAGGCCTTTCCTTCAAGGTTTGTGGAGTCAAACTGCCAACCTTCGGTCAGCAGCCGAGTGCATTAGCCATTTGCACTACCCAGAGACCTCTTCTGCCACATAAAACAACCAAAAAAAAAATCCAAACCCGCTGCCATGGAGTCAATTCTGACTCATAGCAACTCTGTAGGACAGAGTAGAACTGCCCAGTAAGGTTTCCAAGGAGTGGCTGGTGGATTCGAACTGCAGACCTTCTGGTTAGCAGCCAAGCTCTTAACCACCGTGCCACCAGGGCTCTTTCTGCCACATGGAACTGGTAATTCAGCCTCTTCTCCAAATAGATGTTGAATAAATCTTTTACTGATTTGAAGAGATCCCAAACTCCTAGGAACACCTGCGGGCCGAGATGGCCTGTGGCACCGTGGTAGTGTGGGGAGAAAGACGAGTCTGTTGAATCCCTGGGGGTTGGGGGGTGGGGGAGAGAAACCCGTTGCTATTGAGTCAATTCTGACTCAACAGCAACCTATAGGATGGAGTAGAACTGCCCCATAGGGTTTCCAGGAGCAGCTGGTGGATTTGGATTGCTGACCTTTTGGTTAGCAGCTGAACAGGGCTCCAGAATGGCTGCTACTTCAAGGCCGAGATCTGTGACTAGAGAGTTAGAGCAAGCCAGCCCAAATGACCCCAGGAACAGAACACAGCAGTTCCGGGGGTAGACTACCAGATAAAAGTTACATGCTAGTGGCCTGACCACGTGGCCCGAGAACTGCCCTTTTCTACAGGGGAGAAGGATTCCCTGTTCTTTAGCCCATGTGTGGACACTCCAAGAACTTCTCAGACACTGTGATATTTATGTTAGCTAATGTTGATCTCAGTGTAGGAACTTAACACTCTCTGTCATTTCTTCAAAGGGCCCCATCTGGACTATCAGGGGCCGCCACTAGGTAAATGGTTGTTGTGTGCCGTCGAGTCGATTCCGACTCATAGTGACTTAATGTGACAGAGTAGACTGTCTCACAGGGTTTCCTAGGCTGTAATCTTTACGGGAGCAGATTGCCAGGTCTTTTCTGCCATGGGCTGGTGGGTTCTAACAGCCAAACTTTAGGTTAGCAGCTGAGGGCTTAACCACTGCACCATCAGGGCTCCTTAAGTAAATGGTAGGGCCAGGTAAAGGTAGTTTGCATCCCATGGGAAGGCTGTCCTCAGATAATTATACCTAAAGGAAAGCGCTATTACCCAGCCTGCTCATCCAACACAAACTCTCTGTGCCTGGGTCTGAGCCTAAGCTCGGTGCTGGGAATACCGTGACAGAGAAGGTAGACGTGGCCCCGACTGAGTTCACATTTGGGCAGAAGAGCAGACAAATAAAGTTAATGAAGGAGCATTAGTGGTGTAGTGGTTAAAGTGCTCAGCTGCTAACCCAAAAATCAGTAGTTTGGACCCATCAGCCACTTTGTGGGAGAAAGATGTGGTACTCTACTTCCATAAAGATTATAGTCTAGGAAATCCTGTGGAGCAGTTCTAGTCTGTCCTATAGGGTTGCTATGAGTTGAAATCGACTCGACAGCAATGAGTATAGGTAATGACAACTCTGTACAGTAAGTGCTACGATGGGAACATAATCTGTCAACAGTGGCGGGGAGTATGCTGCCTTCACCCTTCGCCTTACCGGTACTGAAGGGCGTAATTGTGAAACTCCTTAGTAATTTGATAGAATATGTGGTTTTTTATAAATTAATTTTTTATACTGGTAAATATATATGTAACAAAAACATTTACCATTTCAACATTCTTCACATGTACAGTTCAGTGACATTAACTTATGTTCATCATGTTGTTCAACCATTGCCATTATCTGTCTCCAAATTTTTCCATCACTCTTAACAGAAGCTCAGTGTCCCCTAAGCATTAAGCCCTCCTTTGTCCCTCCCTCCTTCCCAACCACCCCTGGTAACCACTAGTAGACTTTGGTCTCTATATACTTGTCTATGCTAGATATTTCATACAAGTGGGCTCACACAATATTTGTCCTTCTGTGACTGACTTATTTCACTCAGCATAATGTTTTCAAGGTTCATTCACGGCAGGTATCAGGACTTTATTTCTCTTTACGACTGAGTAGTATTACACTGTATGTATGTCTCACATTTTGTTTATCCATTCATCCGTTGATGGACATTTAGGCCGTTTCCACATTTTGGCTATTGTGAACAGTGCTGCAATGAACACAAATGTTCAAATGATTTGATGTGAGTTTGGAAGAGATTCTTATTCCCAAAAATCTGGGTGAGGAGTGGGATGGCAGATGGCAAATGGAAGGGAAGGGAAAGGAAAGGGAAGATCTTTTGGAGAAAGAGGTAAGATGTAGAGTGTGGCAGGTCTTAAATGCCTGGCTAGAAGATCCAGACTAAAACAGACTAGGAAGAAGGACCTGGAAGTCTACTTCTAAAAAAAATTGTCCAGTGAAAACTTTATGAATAGCAGCAGAAACTTGTCTGATATTGTGCTGGAAGATGAGCCCCTTAGGTAGGAAGGCACTCAAAGGACGATTGGGGAGGAGCTGTCTTCTCAAAGTAGAGTCGACCTTAATGACACGGATGGAGTCAAACTTTGGGGACATTCATTTGCTTATTTGGCATGACTCAAAATGAGAAGAAACAGATGCAAACATCCATTAATAATTGGAACGTGCAACGTACCAAGTATGAATCTAGGAAAATTGGAAGTTGTCAGCAATGAAATGGAATGCATAAACATCAAATATCCTATGCATTTGTGAGCTGAAATGGACTGGTATTGGCCATTTCGAATCAGACAATCATATGGTC
Organism: Dugong dugon; assembly: GCA_030035585.1. Lineage (NCBI taxonomy): Eukaryota > Metazoa > Chordata > Mammalia > Sirenia > Dugongidae > Dugong > Dugong dugon. The sequence goes on along the minus strand of CM057460.1, from coordinate 84,597,561 downwards.
TAGTACGTTGGTAATGACAACTTGAGGAAGAATGGCATCACGTTCGTCATTGAAAAGAACATTTCAAGATCTATCCTAAAGTACAACACAGTTGATGATAGGATAATATCTATACCCCTACAGGAAGACCAGTTAATATGACTATTATTGAAATTCACACACCAACCACTAAGGCCAAAGATGAGGAAATTGAAGATTTTTACCAACTTCTGCAGTCTGAAATTCATCAAACATGCAATCAAGGTGCATTGATAATTATTGGAGATTGGAATGCAAAAGTTGGAAACAAAGAAGAAGAACTGGTAGTTGGAAAATATGGCCTTGGCGATAAAAATGACGCCAGAGATCGCATGATAGAATTTTGTAAGACCAATGACTTCTTCGTTGCAAATACCTTTTTTCGACAACATAAATGGCAACCATACACGTGGACCTCACCAGATGGAATACACAGGAATCAAATCGACTACATCTATGGAAAGAGGCAATGGAAAAGCTCAATATCATCAGTCAGAACGAGGCCAGGGGCTGACTGCCGAACAGACCATCAATTGCTCATATGCAAGTTGAAGTTGGAGAAAATTAGAACAAGTCCACGAAAGCCAAAGTACGATCTTGAGTGTATCTCATCCAAATTTAGAGACTATCTCAAGAATAGATTTGATGTGTTGGACACTAATGACTGAAGACCAGACGAGTTATGGAATGACATCAAAGACATCATACATTAAGAGGTCATTAAAAAGACAAGAAAGAAAGAAAAGACCAAAATGGATGTCAGAAGAGACTCTGAAATTTGCTCTTGAATGTCAAGTAGCTAAAGCAAAAGGAAGAAATGGTGAAGTGAAAGAGCTGAACAGGAGATTTTTAAAGGGCAGCTCAAGAAGATAAAGTAAAGTATTATAATGACATGTGCCAAGACCTGGAGATAAAAAACCAAAAGGGAAGAATACACTCTGCATTTCTCAAGCTGAAATAACAAGAAAAAATTCAAGCCTCGAGTTGCAATATTGAAGGAATCTACAAGGAAAATATTAAATGAGGCAGGAAGCATCAAAAGAAGATGGAAGGAATACACAGAGTTATTGTACCAAAAAGAATTGGTCAACGTTCAGCCATTTCAGGAAGTAGCAAATGATCAAGAACCGATAGTACTGAAGGAAGAAGTCCAAGCTGCACTGGAGAAATCGGCAAAAAACAAGGCTCCAGGAATTGATAGAATACCAATTAAGATGTTTCAACAAATGGATACAGCCCTGAAGGGGCTCACTCATCTATGCCAAGAAATTTGGAGAGCAGCTGCCTGGCCAACTGACTAAAAGAGACCCATATTTGTGCTCATTCCAAAGAAAGTGATCCAACAGAATGAAGAAATTATCGAACAAAGTCATTAATATCACACACAAGTAAAATTATGCTGAAGATCATTCAAAAGCGATTGCAGCAGTACATCGACAGGGAACTGCCAGAAATTCAAGCTGATTCAGAAAAGGATGTGGAACAAGGGATATCATTGCTGATGTCAAATGTATCATGGCTGAAAGCAGAGAATACCAGAAAGATGTTTTCCTGTGTTTTATTGACTATGCAAAGACATTCGATTGTGTGGATCATAACAAATTATGGATAACATTGCAAAGAATGGGAATTCTAGAACACTTAATTGTGCTCATGAGGAACCTGTACTTAAATAAAGAGGCAGTCGTTCGAACAGAACAAGGGGATATTGCATGGTTTAAAGTCAAGAAAAGTGTGTCTCAAGGTTGTATCCTTTCACCATACTTATTCAGTCTTTATGCTGAGCAATAATTCAAGAACCTGGACTATATGAAGAAGAACGGGGCATCAAGACTGAAGGAAGAGTCATTAACAACCTCGATATGCTGATGACACAACCGTGCTTGCTGAAGGTGAAGAGGACTTGAAGCACTTACTGATGAAGATTAAAGACTGCAGCTTTCAGTATGGATTGCACTTCAACATAACTAAAAATAACCTGTTGCCGTTGAGTCAATTCCGACTCATAGCTATCCTAAAGGGCAGAGAAGAACTGACCCATAGGGTTTCTAAGGAGCGCTGGTGGGTTCGAACTGCTGACCTTTGGGTTAGCAGCCGTAGCTTGCCATAGCTCTTAACCACTGTGCCACCAGGGCTCCACACCTCAACATAAAGAAAACAAAAATCCTCACAACTGGAGCAATAGGCAACATCATGATAAATGGAGAAAATATTGAAGTTGTCAAGGATTTTATTGAACTTGGATCCACAATCAACACTTCAGAAGCCCAGCAAGCCCCAAAGCGCTCTTCGCAGATCTGACAGGCCAGTGGCCACAAAAGAAATATACTTTTCTTGGCATGAAGCCAGTGTGAGTAGGACCAAAGGCGCAAGGAGGCTCTTGATGGTCCACAGATGTCTGAACAGTACCCAGCTGGCAGACTTGTGCTTGCTTTCAAATCTGGTTTCCATTTCAGTGGCATGTGGAATGAGGGGACCCTTCTTCATGGAATTGAGGGCAGCTAGCCAAGAGCTCTACTTTAGCTGTTTGCCTGATTGGGTAACACCTCTCCTTCTGGTCATTAGCTCCAGATATTCAAGCTCCTGTGTTTGGCTTCCAAGAACATTGAGTGTTGACATTTGCTGGAGACAACTGCTGCTTTATGTTTTGTTCTCTTGATGGTTACTCACCCCCAGCACTGCAGGACTTTTCTTTCTTCTGGGCCTCAAGAACTTCAGGAAATTCCAGGAGAGCCTCCGTGTTATTCTTGTCCAGGGCCAGCCCAGGAAGGGTGATCTTTGCAGCTGGCTTCCCTGCTGCATCCTCTTGAGTTTTCAAAATGTAGTATTTCAAAAAGGGACCTCTTGATTCTCTCCTCAAATCCTGCCCCCTTACCTCCATCTTCCCCATTTCTGTAAATGATATCATCATTCACTCCGTCGATCAGGCCCAAACCTAAGGGCCATTCTTGGTTCTTGCCTTTCCCTCACCTCCCATTTCAACAAGTTTTTGAGTGTCTCCCTTTGGAATATATCTGGAAGAGATTTACTTTTCTCCATCTCCATTGTCACCATCATCTCTTGCAATAACCTCTGGCTAGTTCCTCCCACCCCCTACACCTACCACTTGCTCCCCTACAACCCATTATCTTTGACAATACCACAGTGAGCCTCTTATTCTGTGTGCTGCTCTGCATGAATGCCCACAGCTCTTCATGAGCTGATCTTGCCTCCTCTCCAGCTTTGTCTTCACCTCCTTCACACTGCTCTGTTCACATTGGTGTTCTCCTTTCCTCAAAACACTGACTTTTTTTCTCCTCTCAGTATCATTCTTCCTCTGAAACATTCCTACCTTCCCCATACGTGGCTTCTTCTCATTTCCAGGTTTCATCTTCAATCTCCTCAGAGAAGTCTCTGTCATTCTGTCTAGATGAGGTCTCTCTTCCCTTCTGGCTCCCTGTTCTTTTTTTTTTTTAATTATTTTGTTTGTTGTTGATTGTCTATCTCACTGCTTGCCTATAAGATCTCGTTCACTACTGCGTTCCCAGGGCCTGGCACAGAGTGGTGCTCTATAAGCTAGTTTTGATTTAATATATAAATGAATGGATTGATGGATGGATAGTCTTCTTGGCACTTCACAGGACCAGACCAAATTCCTCTTAAAGGCCACTCAGGTCTATAATTCCCAGAGCTGAGCCAAACTGAGCCAGGCCTTTGTCCATAAACTCAGGAGGATATCAATTCAATTCAGCTTAATTCGATTCAATTCAATAAACATTTATGGAATGCCTACAATGTGCTAGTCCCTGAAGATACAACTGTGAATAAGACAGACATGGAACTTACAGGAGAGATGGGTGGGAGAAAATTAAATATGCAATTACAATATAGAATAGTGCAACAAATAATTATGATAAGAGACATAGAGGGTGCTGGCAGAGCATGTAAAAGAAGCACCAGAATGGGCTTGTACCCCCCAAATTGACCAGTCATTGAATCCAGGGTGTCCTGGGATAAGGGCATAACCTTGGGTGAGGCTTAGGGGGTTCATGGAGGGCACATTGCCCCTCCTGAGCACTATGATGGCAACTTTTCAAATCTTATTTACGGTTTAAGGTAGAACAGTGAAAATCTGATTTCAACAATTTTAACTACCATTTTTTTGAACACCTACTATTAACCAGGAATTGTTCTAGGCCCTTTACATATAATATCTCTTACCCTCTACAACAGAGTCCCTGCGTGGCGCAAACAATTAAGCACTCCACTACTAGCCAAACTCACCCAGCAGTGTCTCAGAAGACAGGCCTGGCAATCCGCTTTCAAAAGGTTACTGCCTTGAAAACCCTATGGAGCAGCTCTGCTCTGCACACTTGGGGTCGCTATGAGTCAGAATTGATTTGATGACAAGTAACAACATCCCTACAGCAACCCTGCCATGTAGGTACAATTATTACCATGTTACAAATGAGAAAACCAACAAAGTAAATGCTATGTCCAAAGCCGCTGCTTTAGAACAGATTTCCTGGGATATAGATTCTGAGGTGGAGATTTGCGTGTAGGTGGTTTATCGAGGGTGCTCTTAAAACCACACCTGTGAGGAGTGGAAGAAGCAGGGTTAGGCGGAGGGAGAAGCTGAGGAGAGAAGCAGGCGCAGCCATGGCCTCAGCTAACGCTGTGAAGAGCTCTGGAGGTGGGAAGGTCTGACTTGTCTTGAACGGAGGCAAGGGGGCTGAGTTTGTACCCCTAAACTGATCAGTCATTGAATACAGAGTGTCCTGGGACAGGGACATAACCTTGAGCGAGGTAGCTACCTTCATCTGAGGGCAATTCCTGGGGAAGTGTTTGGTTGTTAACTCCCCGCAGCTGGAACAGTGAGGGCCTCCATCCTCCAGTGGGCATCCACTGCAGTCCCCCAGCTTTTAAACGGCACTTGGCACTTTTAATGTTGAAGTGGCCCAGGACTTATCATCTCTTCCTTGTCTACCATCACTCTTCGGTGATATCATTGAATCTCATAGTTTTAAAATCCCGTTTATGTGCTCCCAAATTTATATCCTCAGTCTGGGCCTCCCTCATGCGTTGCAGACTCATATGCGACTGTTTATTCATCATCTCCACTTAACATTTCAAAAAATGAACTCCTGATCCTCCTCCTGCCTCTACACCAGTTCCTCCCTCAGCCTTCCCATCTCGATAATGGCACCTCCATTCTTCCAGTTGTTTAAGTCAAAAGCCTTGGGGTCATTCTTGACTATTCTTCGTCTCTGATTCCTCATCCAATCCACCAAGAAATTCTTCAAAATCTATCCTATAACAGCTCCCGATTTCATTCAGCTTCCTATTTTGCCTGACGGCCCCCTCTGACCTGTTATTGCCTCAATGAACTCCTACCACTCCCAGCCCACCTCAGTCCACTCCAGACATGCTAGCCTCCTGGTTGTTCCTGAAGTACTCCAGGCTTGCCCCACTGTCAGGGTGTTGGTATGGAACCCCATCCTCGTATATCATTACAGCTCATTCCCTCACCCCCTTCACGTCTTTGCTCAGATGTTGCCTGTTTAGTGTAGCTTCCCTGACCACACTATTTAAATCGAGTTCTCCATCTCCCATCCATACTTAATTTTTTAAAGAAATTTTTCATTGTGTTTTAGGTGAAAGTTTACAGCACAAATTAGTTTTTCATTAAAAAATTTTATACACAAATTGTTTTGTGACATTAGTTGCAATCCCCATAATTGTCAGCACTCTCGCCCTTTCCCTCTCCACCCTGGGTTCTCAGTGTTCATTCGTCCAAGTTTCCTGTCCCTTCCTGTGTTCTCGTCTCTGCTTTTGGGCAAGTGTTGCCCGTTTGGTCTTGTATACTTGATTGAATTAAGAAGCAAGTTCTTCACTTGTGTTATTGTTTGTTATAAGGGCCGGTCTAATCATTAGCTGAAAGGTGGACTTCGAGAGTGGCTTCTGTTCTGAGTTAGCAGGGTGCCTGGGGGCCATTATCTTGAGGGTTCCTCTAGTCACCGTCAGACCAGTAAATGGTCTTTTTTTTTTTTTTTTTTTAATTTTTATTATTGTGCTTTAGGTAAAACTTTACAGCTCAGGTTAATTTCTCACTCAAAAATTTATACACATATTGTTTTGTGACATTAGTTGCGGTCTCCACAATATGACAGCACTATCCCCTTTGCATCCCGGGTTCCCTGTGTGTGTTCGTCCTGTTCCTGTCCCTTCCTGCCTTCTCATCCTGCTTTTGGACAGGAGCTGCCCACTTGGTCTCGTATATCTGATTGAATTAAGAAGCACATTCCTCACATGTATTATTTTTTGTTTTATAGTCCTGTCTAATCTTTGTCTGAAGCTTCGGAAATGGTTTCGGTTCTCTGTTAAAAGAGCGTCTGGTGGCCATAGTTTCTGGGGTTTCTCCAGTCTCTGTCAGACCATTAAGTCTAGTCTTTTTACGTGAATTTGAATTCTGTTCTAAATTTTTCTCCTGCTCTGCCCGGGACTCTCTGTTGTGTTCCCTGTCAAGGCAGTCATTTGTGATAGCCAGGCACCCTCTAGTTCTTCAGGTCTCAGGCTGGTGAAGTCTCTGGTTCATTTGGTCCTTTAGCCTAGTATTTTCCGTATGTCTTTGGTTTTCTTCATTCTCCTTTGCTCCAAATGGGATGGGATCAATTAATATGTCTTAGATGGCCACTCCAAGCTTTTAAGACCCCAGACGCTATCAAAGCGGGCTGTAGAACATTTTCTTTATAAACTATATTATGCAATTGACCTAGATGTCCCCCAAAACTATGGTCCCCATGCTCCACTACCAGCTACTCTGTCCTCAAAGTGTTTACATGTGTCTAAGAAACTTCTTTGCTTTTGCTTTGGTCCGGTTGTGCTGACTTCCCCTGTATTGTGTGTTGTCCTTCCCTTCACCAAAGGGATGTGGATGTGGATGGCTTCATGAATTTGCGTGTCATCCTTGTGCAGGGGCCGTGCTAATCTTCTCTGTATTGTTCCAATTTTAGTGTATGTGCCGCCAAAATGAGTACTGGTCTTCTTTTGTAAATTTGAATTTTGTTGTACAGTTTTTCTCCTGCTCTATCCGGGACCCTCTGTTGTGATCCCCGTCAGAGCAGTCGGTGGTAGTTGGGCACCATGTAATTCCTCTGGGCTTAGGCTGGTGGAGGCTATGGTTCATGTTGTCCATTAGTCCTTTGGACTAATATTTTCCTTGTGTCTTTGGTTTTCTTCATTCTCCTTTGCTCTGAACATGCTGGGACCAATAGATGTATCTTAGATGTGTGCTCACAAGCTTTTAGGACCTCAGATGCTACTCACCAAAGCATACTTAATTTTATCCCTGACACCTATAACCTTCTAATATGCTATATAATTTCATTATTTTATATAAGATCCCTGGGTGGCACAAAGTTTGTGCTCAACTACTAAAAGGTTGGCAGTTCAAACCCACCCAGTGTCACTGTGGAAGGAAGGCCTGGTGATCTGCTTCAGTAAAGAAAACCCTATGGAGTTGAATCAACTTGACGGCAACAAGTTTGGTTTTGATTTTATGTATTTTCTGTCTCCCTCCACTAAAACGTGAACTTCTTGAAGGTAGGGATTTTTCTGTTTTGTTCACCACTGTCTCCAGGGGACCTAGAATAGTGCCTGGTACATAGCCGGCACTCAGTATTTGTGGACTGAATGAAGCAGAGAAGAAGGTGTTCAGAAGTGGGCCCAATTTGTTCCAAAAGTTATGTTCTTGCCACCACATCATACTGAGCTTTTTCTGCATAATCTTACTCCTTCAGGACAAATGTGATACCCAAATGTGATACCGCTGAGATGTCAAAAGCAAATTGTGGCCCTGCATGAGGTCACCCAAGTGTGGCCAGCCAGGGTCTACGTGTCAGGAGTGATTTCGGCTGTTAGCTAAGCCAAACTCATTTCTTAAGGTGCTTCGTAGACGAAAATCTGGCCTCCAGCCACCCCGTGACTGCAAAGTGATTGTGTTAGGGCTTCAGTCTTCACTGAGTGAGCAGGTGTGAATTCCTGACTTGCTCGGTGATTTACAAGGCTCTCTGCTGTTGTTTAGGGTTCATTGCTGAGGTGGGGAAACCTGAGCTGCACACTTATATAACAGTCATTCAACCTTTTCATTAACACAGGCCCGGGTCTGTCTTTCTACTTGGGCTTTCCACCAACTTGTTGGTATTCAGAATTTGTCATCAAAGGGAATCTGGGGAAAAAGAGTTTGGCTACGTTTAACTTAAGCAGAGTAACATGTAAGTGGGTCCTTCTTATTTCTAAAGGGGCATTTTAAAGAGCCAGAGGTAGCATAACCAAAAAAAAAAAAAAAAAAAAACCAACCCATTGCCGTAGAGTCGATTCCCACTCATAGCGACCCTATAGGTCAGGGTAGAACGACCCCATAGGGTTTTCATAGCTGTAATCTTTATGGAAGCAGACTGCTATTTCTTTCTCCTGCTGAGTGGCTGGTGGGTTTGACCTTTCAGTTAGCAGCCGAGTGCTTTAACCACTGTGCCACCAGGGCCCCTTAGAGGCAGCATGGGGAAGGGAAAAGGATTTTGATCTTGGATTTGGAAACCTGGGCCAGGCTCGTCCTGGCTTTTCAGTAAGTAGTTACACGATCTTGAGCAAATTATTCGTTCTCTCTAAATTTCATTTCTTGGTGGCACAGTGGTTAAGCACTCAGCTGCTAAACAAAAGGTCAGCCATTTGAACCTACTAGCCGCTCCATGGGAGAAAGATGTGGCAGTCTGCTTCTATAAAGATTTAAGGTCTTGGAAACCCTATGGGACAGTACTACTATGTCCTACAGGGTCGCTATGAGTTGGAATCAACTCGATGCCAGTGAGTTTAGTTTTTTGGTTTTTGGCTACACAGTGAGGAGCATTGGGTGAATTAGCACTGGTAAACTGGGGTGTTTGGGGCTGAATTCAGTCTGCATATGGATTCCTCAGTGTGGCTTTTCTTTTTTCAAATGGAATCTGAATATCTCTAGATGTGGCTTGAGGTCTCCATTTTATTACAGTCTGCACCACTCCCTGTGGTCTTCACCTGGTCAGAGTCACTCAGCTGTGCTATCTGCCTAGCCTTGAAGGTAGCTGATGTTCCCCTCCAGTGATAAAAAATCTAATGACTCTAAAGAAATAGAATTCTTCCTGTAAACACATGGCTTATGAATTAGTGTCTTAGTCATCTAGTGCTGCTATAACAGAAATACCACAAGTGGATGGCTTTAAGAAATCTATTTTCTCAGGTTAGGAGGCTAGAAGTCCGAATTCAGGGCACTGGCTCTCGAGTAAGGCTTTCTCTCTCTGTCGACACTGGGGGAGGGTCCTTGTCTCTTTTCATTTTCTGTGCCTCAGTCCGTTGGCAATCTTCATGTGGCCTATATCTTCCCCTGTGCTTCCTTCTCTGTGTCTAATCTGCTCATGTTATATCTCAAACGTGATTGGCTTAAGACACACCCTACACTGATATGGTCTTATTAACATAACAAAGAAAGTTCTACTCCCAAATGGGATTGCATCCATAGGTATAAAACCCCGTTGCCATTGATTCAATTCTGACTCATAGCAACCCTATAGGACAGAGTAGAACTGCCCCATAGGGTTTCCAAGGAGTAACTGGTGGATTCAAACTGCCAACCTTAACTGGTTAGCAGCCGGGCTCTTAACCACTGCACCGACAGGGCTCCTCCATAGGTATAGGAGTTCAGAATTTACGACACATATTTTTGGAGGACACAATTCAGTCCATCAAATCTAGGATGAAGACACAGTTTATACGATCAATATAAACTCAGTCTGTTATACTTTAAACTATATTAATTTTGTTGCAATTTATTCCTTAAGTATCAGATTTTATTCTTACAAGGTCTCAGAACCTGGTGGAATCTTTTCCCATGATGTAAAAGAGATGGAAGGAACTTCCTGCAATAAGGAGAAACTGAACTGATATGAATTTGCCCTCTCCCACAGAAAATGCACAGAAGCACTAGTTAGTAAGAAAAATGAGTTTGGGGAAAAAAAGCGTAATTCCCTCCTTGGGTGCCAGAAATAGAGAAATGAAAACTAGCGTTATGCACAAGAGCTGATGTGGAGGTAGTACAAGGGAATTTTGGACACGGACATAGGCATGGGGTTGGGAGACATAGCCTGGAACAAAGCAGGGGATCTTGATGAACTTCTGCATAAGGCTCTGAGCCTTAAGTCTCCCAGACAATGCAAGGAAAAATACCAGTAACCAGTCGCCATTGAGTGGACTCCAGCTCATGGCGACCCCATGAATGTCAAAGTAGAACTGTGTTCCATAGGGTTTTCAGTGGCTGCTTTTTTGGAAGTAGATTGCCAGGTCTTTCTTCCAAGGCTCCTCTGGGTGAACTCAAACTTCCAACCTTTTGATTAGCAGCCGAGTGCATTAACCATTTGCACCACCCACGGCGTCCTGCAAGGAGAAATAGCAGCCATTGAAAAGGAGGAGGAGGAGGAAGAGAAAAAAGAGAAGGAGGAGAGTATGAAGAAGGAACTGATGTGTCTGAAGAACAGAGCTTTGCTTGCCTTGAACAACCTCCTCAACTACATGAGTATTCAGGCTCTCAAATTTCTCTGAGCCAGTACCTGAAAGGATGAGTCTATTTTTTTAGCCGATAAAGTGGATATTGATAGTTCAGGTCTTGAGATTTCAGATCCAAGGTAATTATCTCAACGTTCAATATCTATCAACTGCCTATTTTATGGAGACACCCCTAATGGTGCAGTGGTTAAGTGTTCGGCTGCTAACTAAAAGGTCGGTAGTTCGAATCTACCAGCTGCTCCTTGGAAACCATATGGGGGCAATTCTACTCTGTTCTATAGGGTCGCTATGATTCGGAAGTGACTTGACAACAATGGGTTTGTTTTTTTTTGTTGGTGGTCCCTGCCATCTAGGTCTTCCTTGACCACCTGGCATTGGGAAGTAATAGGGTGAGGCTAGACCCTGTGCATATTCCCTAATACCACCCAGATGCCCAAAGGGTGCTGCCAGGACTGGACCATGAGACTCTACCACATAATGAGAAAAACTGACCACATTTTCCACTTCCAGCCCAGTGTGCCTGTGGCAAAGTCTAAATGGAAACATTATTGTCTTCTTTAATGGGAGGATTAAAAAAATAAAATTCCTAATATTAAAAGCTACTTTACTGATGGTAGTAGGAGAAACGATCTCAGGTAGGTGTACTTAGGATAACAGTTCTCAGTGAGTAGACATTGACTTAAATGATAACTCAATGTCTGTGTGGCCCTAACTATGCTGTGTGATACTAAGATATTCTAAGACATTTGGGATAAGCAGAGGTTTGTCAGTAACCAAGGTATTTATAATGTGAAAAACAGAACACTTCATCAGACTAAAGCATCATCACATATTCTGCAGATTAGATATTCTGACATGCGCCCTTTAATTCTATTACAGTTCATTTCTAAGGAGGGAGCGTTGAGGATGAGGGGTAAATATACCCCTTGTTTTATTTTTAGTAAAGATGTCAGTCCACTTGGAGTCAGCAGCTTTTGCACTTCAAACTCAGACAAGGTCATTGTCCCTCACAAAATGCACTACGTTTAATAATAAGATCATTGAAGTGTACCTTTGGAAGGGTTTCTGCCTTGTGAATGGAGACACCATGCTCCCGGCAGCCCACTGTTCCTCTCCATGATTCCCTCCTTTTTCCTGGAGGAAGTAAGGCAAAAGGGGTGGGCCCCACAGCCCGGAAAGCCTTGAGTCTTCTGGGAATATATTGCACAGGTATCCAGGAATCCAGGATGAAGCTGTTTTATTCATTTCAGCCACGTTTATCACTGTTGTCAAGTGTCCTAGTCTCCAGGATCTGTGTGGGGATGGCCGGAATGGAAGCAGCAGAGGGTTGAAGTCTGTTCCTTTGGCCGGCCCAGATTTTCTTTTAGAAGGAGGAGAAAGAGCTATATTATTTTTGACAACTGTTATTTGTGTGATTATATATATTTTTTGACAGTACTTACAAATCTACAGTTTATTACAGGAAAAGGATACAGTATAGGAACAGTATTAAAGTAAAGCTATGTAGCAGAGCCAAAGGCTGCCTCATGGCAAGGGGTGCGGAGAGGCCAGGTGTAAGCTCCTCCTGTTGTCCTCTGTCTCTAAGGGTCCATGGCAGGACACACCTTCTGTCTCGGATCAGGAACCACTGACACGGGCATTGAACACCTAGGAACCAAAACCAAAAAACCAAACCTGTTGCCATCGAGTCGATTCCAACTCCTAGATGATCTAGGAACCAGGGAGCCCAAAATAGAGTGTAGGGTGGGTTTCTTTTGTTTTAGGAATAATTTATTTGACCTTTTCAAAGGATGTTTTAACTATATCTGCGAAAACAGTTTTCACATGCTTACCAGTGCAGCAGGATTGCTGTTGTTTTCAGTATTTGACGCATATCAACCCCATGTTACAGAGTAGAACTGCCCTGTAGGGTTTTCTAGGCCGCAATCTTCATGGGAGCAGATCACCAGGTCTTTCTCCTGCAGAGTGGCTAGGTGGGTTCTAACTACTAAGCTTTCAATTAGTAGCTAAGCACTTGACCTTTGAGCCACCAGAATTCCTATACAGCAGGCTTAGCATTTGTCAATTTTAAAATACGCTAGATTATCTACCTTTTAAACACATATAACAAAAAAATTGCCATTTTAACAGTTTTACATGTACAATTCAGTGACATTTATTACCTTCATCAAGTTGTGCGACCAGGTGGGATTATTTTTATTTTCTGATTAAGAAAACAGTTGCTGTTGGGTTGATTCCAACTCATAGCAACCCTACAGGACAGAGTAGAACTGTCCCACAGCGTTTCCAAGGAGCAGCTGGTGGATTCAAACTGCCGACCTTTTGGTTAGCAGCTGAGCTCTTTGCCACTGTGCTGCCAGGGCTCCTGATGTTTACCAGCTACCTATTATTTCTGAAGTCGATGCTGTTTTTCCTGACCCAGTTAAGACAACTGGGCTTCACATCACTCTTTCTAGCCTTTGACATGTGGAAAACACATTATCACTACTTTTATGAAGCAGATGGGAGCTGACCCCCATTCCGCACCCCTACCACTCCGCCCTCTGTTCTCTCCTCCATTTTACCTTGTGTGGTCACTGTTTGAAATGGTAGTTAGACTTTGCAAAACACATTCCTCTCACCAACTCACAAAGCGTTAAAATAGGAGTTTCCTTTGTTCCTTGGGCCATGTTCAAAGGAGAAACTTTTTAAATAATCCTTCTACAGAAATCACCAAAAAAGATAGAAAACAGGAAATTAAGTGAATTACTAAGAAAGACTGCATATGATTCTAATTTGGTTCTTCCAACTAATGAAGATAATACGCCCTGAATATAACACAACGCTATTAAGACAATAAAATAATAATGCAATGGGCACATTTTTGCCTGTAAGTGGTTTAGTTCCAGAATTTATACTGTAAACATTCTTTTTTTCTCTCAACGCATGGGGGGAAATGACTTTTTTTTTTTTTTGCATATAAAAATAAATTAGGAGTTTGTAGTTGTTTCTGTCATTGGAACAAGCTTTTATAAAGTTTCTTGTGACCTTGCGGAAGAGATCATAAGTGCCTTTGATTTTAGTAGAAAATGTACAAAATAGCAAGAACAAGCGCTAATCTATTTTGACCAAATCATATTGATCCAACTGCTGCTGTTTGATCCAAACACGCTGTGGTTTTTCAAGACTACAGGCATCAAAAAGCAGAACAAAACAAAAACCCAGTAATAACAAAATCCCTACAAAGATCTCGACTGGAGGAGCTTTGCTTTGTGGTCAGTGTAAGCTCCTGAAAGAAATAGGGAATGATTAAAACCAGCATCTTGGGGAAAGGTAATTTATTTACTGTGGAGACCTCTGTTCTCAGTAGAATTTCAGAGCTGCTGAGGGCATTCAAGTGCCAGCATGGGATTCGGGCTCTTCAGACACTGATGCCTCTGCCCCTGTTATACAAGGAATCCCTCCTTCAGCTATGGAAACCCACAGCAGTTTCTCTCATGCCATTGAGAGCAGGCCCGTGTATTAACTACAAACCAGTTGCTGTTGAGTTGATTCTGACTCATGGTAATCTCATGCGTGTCAGAATAGAACTGTGCTCCATAGGGTTTTCAATGGCTGATTTTTCTGAAGAGATCACCAGGCATTTCTTCTGAGGCACCTCTAAAGAACTTGCCGGTTAACAGCCAAGCATGTTAACCTTTGGCACTGCCCAGGGACCAGGGACTCCTGCCCATTTATCACTTTCTGTTTATAGGCCAAGAGGAGCCTCCCAGCCACTGGCTGCATAAATGCAGAATAGGGGTGGGCAGACAGCTGTCCTTTGCTATTATTCAAGACCCACATTAGGGAGGCTCTTTAAACCCAAGCCCTCCATTCCTAGAACACTCTTTGTAAGGAGATGAAACTGTTACTCTACTAGGGCCAGCCAGGATCAAACATGGCCAGCTTCATTAAGGACTTTTCTGAAAGAAGAGAAGTTAACTTAGTTTTGTCACCTCTGGACCCTGATTCTTGACAGTGTTGGTTAGAGTCCACTCAGTCTAAGGTTCTTTCCAATAAGGAGATGTTCTTTTAACTCAGGGCTTAATCCCACCAAAATAATCAAGACTAATTATTTTGGAAGGAGAAATGTGTAGAGTTTTCTAAATCTTTAAACTAGCTCACATGTTGGAATACTATGTCTCAATGACAAACTATGTTGAAGAGCACTTACTGACCCATAAAGATGTTCATGCTATGTTATTAAGAGGAATATGCAATAGTAGGTACAGTACTATCCAGTTTTTATAAAAAGTCAACTGTGTTCTGTAGTACAATTTCTGTTTTGAGACTATTCTGCTGAGTGGGACAAACTTCATCACAGTCAATTTATGGTTCCTGGCTCACAGATCATATTGGCATGTGGCCAGGGTGGAGGGCATCTGAATTCTTGTCATTATCATTCATTTTCAAGGACATCTGCTGATTTGTCCTCATTCCAGCTTTGTCTTTGGTGTTGGGGTCCCTGCACATCATCTTCCTTAACACAACCACAATGCTACTCCAAGTCCAGCTCTCTTTCAGCTACTTCCACATCCATTTTGGACATATAGAAAACATTGGAATGATCCCTTTACGGTGGTGGGCTGCACAGAAACTCTGAGAGGCTGGGTTAGGCCCATTTGCCCAGATGCCCCATGTAGCATTCTCCCCTCTGTCTGGCACCGGGCTTGTCTCCTCCAGGGGTTACACATGGAGAAGCCGATGCCAGGTCCTCTCTGATCTTCCCAAACTTACCTGGTGTCCTTGTCATATCTCTTTTCCTGAGACACTGTCTGAAGCTGGAGGACAGGAACAGGCCCTCTTCTTAGAACCCACCAGTTTCTAATCTCTTTTCCTTTCCTCTGACTCCTCTGTCTCAGCTCAGGGATTTTTCATCCAGCCTGGGGATGGGGGGCAGGAAATGGAACAGCTCATCATCACCAAGCACCATTCTTCCAGATCTTCCGTTTATGGTATAAGAGCACAAAATCCCCAAACTGTTAAAAATGTAGTTTTCATACATGTAGGTAGCAAGCTTATGTCAAAGTTTTATTAACTCATTAGTGAGGGAACCAGCAGCAAGACAAGAGCTGACTTGAAGAAAACCTGAGAAACAGGGATTATACCGTTAGTGGAGAGAGGAACACTGAAATAAGATTACTAAATAGGTACAAAGTAGGTTAATGCTCTATAGAGTAGTAAAACTGCAATCTTTGGAGTATCTTCTCTATTTGATGCCCCTTACCCCCCAAATCGAGGAGCCCTGGTAGCATAGTGGTTAAGCACTCAGTGGTTAACCGAAAGGTTGGTGGTTGGTGGTTTGAGCCTAACCAGTGGCTCTGCGGGAGAAAGATGTGGCAGTCTGCTTCTGTAAAGATTACAGCCTTGGAAACCCCGTAAGGGCAGTTCTACTCTGTCCTATAAGGTCTATGATTTAGAATCGACTCAACGGCAATGGGTTTGGTTTGGTTTTTACCCCCAAAATCATCAAAGTTTATCATTTTTCTGCAAGTTAATCTCTAAATTTACAGGACTGTAAAATGTCACAATCAAAGGTACATCCCCTGAGCAAGTCAGATGACCCTTCACAGATTTTTAGAAAGGTCATGCAACCATCACTTTTGCCTTATTTCCAAGTTTCAGACAATTTTTCCTGCATGATGATATAAACTTTATGTCCTAAGTCGTCTAGGGCTTAGAATTTTGAAATATCAAAGCTAAGGTTTGGCTCTTGCCCTTAGCATTTCTTCCATAATAACCCTTCCTTTCCAGAATCATCTTAAACCAGTGAAGGACTAAGTGAAGAACCAAATCAAAAGTCGCAGGAACAAGCAGTACCAATTTCTTCTGGAGCTGGGGATGTTAATGGATTGACAGGCACAGTGAGTACCTAAAACAGGGCAATTAAGTGATTGTATATTTTCTGAATGCTGAATGTTGAAACTCTCAGTCCTGCCCTCACTCAGTCCCATAATGAAGGCATCCAGACCTTTACCTTCTAGGAAGGAGATAGGAAGAAAACTCTCTGGCTTATTCGGCCAGCCCAAAGGAAAGACTTAAAGGTACTGACATATGAGTTTACCAACAAACGGCCGACCCAGAAGACCTGACAGTAAAGCTTAGTATGGTTAAGTCTGACCTACATAGTCAGAGCTTAGCCCTCAACTCTTAACCACCAGTGGTCAAACAAAAAACACGAGACATTTGAGGAAAGCCTCTAATTTGGAAAATAGAGATTCAGACAAACAAAGAACAAAGCAACTTGGAAGAAATAGGAGAAGAATGCTTAAAAACAAAACATAACGACTAACTATGATTAATATCGGAGAGCTAGGACAAGATGCTGCAGCCACGAACAAGAACACCTGCCACTTCCCCCACAAAAGGGAACATTTAGAGGACAAAAAGAACTCTTGGAAATTAAAGATACGAAAGCAAAATAAAGAAGAAAAAATGGTAGAAAGGTTGGAAGACAAAACTGAACCCTTCTCTTGCACACCAGAAAAAAAACCAAAAAGACAAAGAAAATAGGAGAAAGTTAAGAGGGTTGAGTCCAGGAGATCTCAGAGCCAAATAAAAATTCCACAAAGAGAAAATGGAGGGGAGAAAACTGCCAAGGAAATGATTCAAGAAAATTTCCCAGGCTAAAGTCTGTGATTTTCCAGATTGAAATGACTCACCATATGCCAACCCTAGACGCAATAAGGTAATAAGCAACACCTTTAAAATTCTGAATCTAGTATTTTTAATACAGCCATGATATCATTCAAATGTGAGAATACAGTAAAGACATTTTCAGATGTGCTAGGTCTCAAAAAATTTACTTTCCATGCATTTGTTTTAGGAACCCAATGGAAAATGTGGTATACCAAAACAAGAGATTAAACTCAGAAAAAAGAAGACTTGGTATAAAGGAAACTGGACATCTCAGCATGATGATAAAGGGAGACCTCAGGAGGACAACTGTGCACCAGAGGTAGAGAGCCACCAGCCCAGACTGGAGCAGTGTGGCTCAAGAGACAGCCATGTTCTCAGACTATCATCCCATGCCATTCTATCATATCCTCCGAAACAAGGGATTAAAGCAAGAAAGAAGAAGACAGTGCAACCCAGGAAGCAGGGAATACAACCATGAGAATGGCAAGAAGAATTCCAAGGATAGTACCAGGGGGAAGTCAAAGGTGACAGCTGAGTAGACGCCTAAGGGGAGGTATTTGACATTTAAAACTCCATATGTTTATTATTTTCATAAAATAAAAATAATTTTAAAAAGTTTGGGAGGATATAAACCAAAATATTAACTACTTATTAAAAGTTAGTAATTTTTTAGTATTAATTCAGTATCTTTACTTGTTACAGATGTATTCTGATTGTGTATTTCTTCTGAGTTTCAGTGGTTTTTGTCCTTCTAGGAATTTCCTTAATTGTGCTCAGGCAGAACCTATACATAGACCAAGAGGCAGTTATTCGAACAGAACAAGGGGATACTGTGTGATTTAAAATCAGGAAAGCTGTGTGTCAGGGTTGTATCCTTTCACCAGACTTATTTAATCTCTATGCTGAGCAAGTAATCCAAGAAGCTGGACTATATGAAGAAGAGCGACTTGAAGCACTTACTGATGAAGATCAAAGATTGTTGTTAGGTGCTGTCAAGGCAGTTCCAACTCACAGTGACCCTATGTACAACAAAACAAAACACCGGCCCAGTGCCATCCTCACAATCGTTGCTATGTTTCAGCCCATTGTTGCAGCCACTGTGTCAATCCATCGTGTTGAGGGTCTTCCTTTTTTTCACAGACCCTCTTCCTTACCAAGTATGACGTCCTTCTCCAGGGACTGGTCCCTCCTGATAGCATGTCCAAAGTACGTGAGACGAAGTCTCACCATCCTCACTTCCAAGGAACACTCTAGCTGTACTTCTTCCAGGACAGACTTGTTCGTTCTTCTGGCAGTCCATTCAATATTTTTAACCAACACCATAAATCAAAGGCATCAATTCTTCTTCTGTCTTCCTTATTCATTGTTCAGCTTTTGCATGCAGATAAGGCAACTGAAAATATCATGGCTTGGGTCAGGCACACCTTAGTCCTCAAAGTAACATCTTTGCTTTTCAACACTTTAAGAGGTTTTTGCAGCAGATTTGCCAAATGCAATACGTTGTTTGAATTCCTGACTGCTGCTTCCATGGATGTTAATTGTTGATCCAATAAAATGAATTCCTTGATAACTTCAATCTTTTCTCTGTTTATCACGATGTTGCTTATTGGTCCAGCTAAGAGGATTTTTGTTTCCCTTATAATGAGGTGTAATTCATACTGAAGGCTTAGTCTTTGATCTTCATCGGTAAGTGCTTCAAGTCCTCTTCACTTTCAGCAAGCAAGGTTATGTCATCTGTATATGGCAGGTCGTTAATAAGTCTTTCTCCAATCCTGATGCTGTGCTCTTCTTCGTATAGTCCAACTTCTCAGTTTATTTGCTCAGCATACAGATTAAGCAAGTATGGTGAGGACACAACCCTGCCATACACCTTTCCTGATCTAAAACTACACAATATCCCCTTGTTCTGTTCGAACAATTGCCTCTGGGTCTATGTACAGTTTCCTCATGAGCACAATTAAGTGTTCTGGAATTCCCATTCTTCAAAATATTATCCATAATTGGTTATGATCCACACAGTTGAATGTCTTTGCATAGTCAATAAAACACAGGTAAACATCTTTCTGGTATTCTTTGCTTTTAGTCAGGATGCATCTGACATCAGCGGTGATATCCCTTGTTCCATGTCCTCTTCTGAATCCAGCTTGAATTTCTGGCAGTTCCCTGTTGAGGTACTGCTACAACTGTTTTGAATTATCTTAAAAATTTTTACTTGTGTATGATATTAATGATGTTGTTCATAATTTTTCACATTCTGTTGGATCACCTTTCTTTGGAATGGGCACAAATATAGATCTCTTCCAGTTGATTGGCCAGGTAGCTGTCTTCCAAATTTCTTAGCATATACAAGTGAGCAACTCCAGCACTGCATCCGTTTGTTGAAGCATCTCAGTTAGTAGTCCATCAATTCCTGGAGCCTTGTTTTTTGCCAATACCTTCAGTGTAGTTTAGACTTCTTTCTTCAGTACCACCAGTTCTGGATCATATGCTACCTTCTGAAATGGTTGAATATCAATAAATTCTTTTCGGTACAGTGACTGTGTATTCCTTCCATCTTCTTTTGATGCTTCCTGTATGATGTCCTTGAAGTCATCTCACAACTCCCCTCGTCTTTGGTCATTAGTGCTTAAGGCATCAAATCTATTGTTGATACGGTCTCCAAATTCAGGTGGGATATATACTCAAAGTCGAATTTTGGTTCTTATGGACTTGTAATTTTCTTCAGCTTCAACTTGAACTTGCATATGAGCAATTGATGGTCTGTTCTGCAGTTGGCCCCTGTCTTGTTCTGACTGATAATATTGAACTTTTCCGTCTTCTCTTTCCACCGATGTAGACAGATTTATTCCTATGTTTTCCATCTGGTGAGGTCCACATGTACAGTCACTGTTTATTTTGTTGAAAAAAGGTATTTGCAATGAAGAAGTCGCTGACCTTGCAAAATTCTACCATGCGATCTCCAGTGTCATTTCTATAC
This sequence comes from Dugong dugon, assembly GCA_030035585.1. Lineage (NCBI taxonomy): Eukaryota > Metazoa > Chordata > Mammalia > Sirenia > Dugongidae > Dugong > Dugong dugon. The sequence goes on along the minus strand of CM057460.1, from coordinate 84,577,340 downwards.
CAAGGCCTTATTTTCCTACTACAGATCCTCCTTCTTTGTTTCCAACTTTTACATTCCAATTACCAGTAATTATCAATACATCTTGATTGCATATTTGATCAATTTCAGACTGCAGGAGCTGGTAAAAATCCTCAATTTCTTCATCTTTGGCATTAGTGGTTGGTTTGTAAATTTGAATAATAGTCGTATTAACTGCTCTTCTTTGTAGGAGTATGGGTATTGTCCTATCACTGACAGCATTGTATTTCAGTATAGCTCTTGAAATGTTCTTTTTGACAATGCAAGCAACACCATTCCCCTTCAAGTTGTCATTCCTGGCATAGTAGACCATATGATTGTCTGATTCAAAATGGCCAATACCAGTTCATTTCAGCTCACTAATGCATAGGATATCGATCTTTATGTGTTCAATTTCATTTTTGACAACCTCCAGTTTTACTTCATACATTCCTTCATACATTCCACATTCCTATTATTAATGAATATTTGCATCTGTTTCTTCTTATTTTGAGTCTTGCAAAGACTACAGCCTTCATTATGGATTACACCTCAACATAAAGAAAACAAAAATCCTCACAACTGGACCAACAAGAACCATCATAATAAATGGAGAAAATATTGAAGTTGTCAAGGATTTCATTTTACTTTGATCCACAATCAACACTCACGGAAGCAGCAGTCAAGATATCAAATGACACATTGCATTGGGCACATCTACTGCAAAAGAATTCTTTACAGTGTTAAAAAGCAAAGATATCACTTTAAGGACTAAGGTGCACCTGACCCAATCCATGCTGTTTTCATTTGTCTCATACGCATGCAAAATCTGGACAATGAATTAGAAGATGGAAGAAGAATTGATGCCTTTGAATTATGATCTTGGTGAAGAATATTGAATACACCACGAGCCGCCAAAAGAACGAATACATCTTCTTGGAAGAAGTACCACCAGAATGCTCCTTAGAAGTAAGGATAGCGAGATTTTGTCTCATATAGTTTGGACATGTTATCAGGAGGGATCAGTCCCTGGAGAAGGACATCATACTTGGTAAAGTAGAGGGTCTGTGAAAAACAGGAAGACCCTCAATGAGATGGATTGACACAGTGGCTGCAACACTGGGCTCAAGCATAACAATGATCATGAGGATGGCACAGGACTGGGCAGTGTTTCATTTTGTTGTATATAGGGTTGGTATGGGTTAGAAGTGACTTAGTGGCACCTAACAGAAACAACAGAGAGGGAATTACTGGGTGAAAGGAATACACACGTAGCATTTTGATACATGGTATCAAATTGCCCACAAGAAAGGTCGTACCAATTTATGCATTCAACAGTGTTCATAAGAGTATTCACTTCTCCCCACCTTCTCTAACACTAAGTGCTGTCAGTCTTTTTAAGCTTTTCTAATATTTTAGGCAAACAAATTATATCCTATTATTTTTAATTTCCATTTTTAAGTTTCCTGAGATGTTGAACATATTTCCATGTGTTTATTAGCCATTTGTGTTACCTATTTTTTTATTTGCCAGTCTGTGTGATTTGCCATCTTTCTGTAGGTTTATTGGTCATTTCTTAGAAATTCATTAGAGCTTTTTGTATATTAGGGATATTGAATCTTTGACCTGCATTACACACAAAGGTTTTATTTAAATAGTTTTCATAATGGTAGTCTGTAAATTTAATTTTCCTCTTCCCACTAGGTTTGTCAAATTTTGGAATGTTGTTTGTAGACTCTGTAAAATGCCTATTGCTTGCTAGCTGGATTTAGTTTCTGTCTGTGTATGACACTGCACTCTGCAACTTTAAGTTTGCTTATAGCCTGAGGTGCTCCTCAATGATGGGAAGAAATTTACAGACTTAGATTTTTAGGTGGAGAGAAAACAACTTCCAGTTTTATAGCTACCTCAGGAGAAGTTTCCATTCTCCACAACATGCAGAAATATTGGCCTTAAGGTTCTTCTTTCATATTGTAATAGCTAGACTTGTCCTGCCCTGCCATGTGGAGATTTGTCGCTTAATTGTTTCATGTTTGCCTTTACATGTGCCAAGGCAATACACTCAATCTTTCCAGTTTTTTGAGCATACTTTGCAAAAAACAGATTCTTCATAAGTCCACAAGAGTCCAGTTCCAGAAACAACTTCTCGGATATGTGGCCTGGCTTTCTTTCCAGTTCAGAGCCTAGCCATTTCCTTCATGGGACTCTTAATTCTTTTCTAATGGGTTATTTTTCCATTTTTCTTTCCTTTCCTCTCTACCTCATCAATGGAAATAGCAATTTTTTACATTATAGAAGCAATACTTCCTCATTGTAAAAAACATCAAATAATGCAGAAAAGTTAAAAATTAATGTAATATAAAAAAGCACAAAGATAAAGAAAAATAGTTATCTTTAGTTTCACCACCTAGAAAGAATTTCTGCTAATAATTTTCTGTCTGAATTTCCAGGCTGTTTTGCTGCCTGTATTTCCAGACATTAAAAAATTACATAAACACAAATTTATATGTTTTTTTATTTAAATAAAAATGGATTATACCGTCTTAGGCTGGGTTCTCTAGAGAAGCAAAATAAGGGAAGAGTGTATATATATATATATACACACATATGGAGCCCTGGTGGCACGGTTGTTAAGGGCTTGGCTGCTAACCAAAGGTTGGCAGTTTGAATCTACCAGCCTCTCCTTGGAAACGCTGTGGAGCAGTTCTACTCTGTCCTATAGGGTTGCTATGAGTTAGAATTGACTCAACAGCAATGGGTTATATATATATGTATATCTATATATGTAGAGAGAGAGGGACATTTATATCAAGGAAATGGCTTACACAGTTGTAGAGGCTGAAAGTCCCAAGTCCGTGGGTCAGGCTGGAGGCTCCCTCTGACTCATGTAGCTGTAGGGTCCGATGAATCCAAAATTGGCAGGTCCAATGGCAGGCTTCTGGCTTACAGGCTGCAGGGGCTGACGAATCCCACAACTGGCAGGTAAACAGCTAGCTCAAGTCCCAAGAACTGGAGGTCAGATGAACAGGAACCAGCTGCAGGATCCAGAGCAAGCAAAAGCCAGCAAACTTTGCCAGAAAGTTCACATATATTGGATGCAGGTCACACCCCCAAGGAAACTCCATTTCAGCTGATTGACTGCTCATAGCAAATCTCATCATGGAGGTGATCACAGTATATCAGATCTCATTATGGAGGTGACCACATCATTACATAGCTGCCAAACTACATCATAACTGCCAAACCACTGAGAATCATGGCCCAACCAAGCTGACACACAACCTTAACCATCACACATACTATAATATTTTGTAATCTTTTATTAATTAAAAATATATCATTTTGGAGTCCACATATATAGATCTGAGCCACTGCTTAAAAATAATTTTACTGCTTAAATAAAAATGATCTATGTTCATGATAAATATTCAAGCAACATAAAAAATACAACAAAGAAAGCAATAAATAACTCCAAGTCCCCTCACCCTGAAATAACCAATTCCTTTCCTTTACAAAATTTATTCCAAATGTCTTTCTTTCCATAGATATAGACAGAAGAATAAAGAGATAAATTAAAATGTTTCTTAAAAAAGTTAAACTTTACTATATATGCTATTTTAAAATAAAAAGCATTATATTTAATTTAATTTGAATCTTTAAAAACCTGCATACATACAGCACAAATCCTAAGTGTACACTTTAGTGGATTTTTACATATGCATATACAGTGCAGTGTAACCTACATACAGGACATTCTCAATACTCCAGAAGACTCCCAGGTAAATAGTCCCTGTCACTAGTTCCCCACACTCACCACGCACAGATAAATGTTTCTTCTGGACCTTCATATATATGAGAATATATAGTATATATTCTTTTGTATCTGGCTTCTTTCACTCTACATAATGTTTGAGATGCATCCATGTAGTTATATGTATCATAGTTTTTAAAATCTAATTTGAATGTAACAGAAGAAAAATACGCTTATGTAAATAAAGGAATTGCTGAACTAGATCAATAATTTCTCATTGCCAGAAATATTAGTTCATATAAGGTTAAGAAAAAAGATTTAAAAAATTAAATTATAAGTCATCAAACCTTTTTTTTAATCCAGTTTTGGGCAGCCTTAATTGACTACCTTTTGTGAAAGGTGAGTAGGTTAGCATTCATCCATCTTCTCTTACCTTCTTCCTCCCTCATCTCGGGTTTTGTTGTTATATTATTTTTACTTTGCTCAAGTTTAGAACGTTTAGATTCTGTTTGCAACCAGGATTTTCCCAGATGTTTAGTTGTATTGTTTATTTAACGGAATTAATTGTTTACACTAATACTTTTATCATGACTTCTCCATTCCTGAGCTATTTGTTTTTATTTACTTATTAGTTGGCTAGATGCCCATGGTTGAATTGGTTTTTCGAAAATGGTTCATGAAGTGTCATGTTTGAGAATGTTTGCCTGTTGCCTTTACACATGATTGACAGTTTGGTAGGGTACAGTTCTAATCTACCAGCCACTTCTTGGAAATCCTATAGGGCAGTTCTACACTGTCCTATAGGGTCGTTATGAGTCAGAACTGACTCGATGGCACCGAACAACAACAACAACAATACCCTTGAGTCATACTTTGGCCCTCAGAATCTTCTATATATTGCTCCATTGACTTCTGTGAAAAATGTTTATGTGGAGAATTTGGAGAACATCCTGATTTTTCTTTCTTTTGATGACTTGTATTTTTCTGATTGAATGTTTGAAGAATTCTTTCATGTTCAGTAACTCAACTAGCCACTGTCAGTGTTGATTGTTTTGTGTCAATATTGTGAGATATATACCATGCCTTTTGTTATAGGTTGAATTGTGTCCCCATAAAATGTGTTTCAAATTGGCTGGGCCACGATTCCCAGTATTGTGTGGTTGTCCACCATTTTGTGATCTGATGGATTTTCCTATGTGTTGTAAATCCTACCTCTAGGATGTTAATGAGGCAGGACTCAATCTACAGGCTTAGGTAGTATCTTGAGTCAATCTCTTTTGAGATATAAAAGAGAGAAGCAAGCAGAGAGGAGACAGACTTCATACCACCAAGAAAGAAACACCATGAAAGGAGCGTGTCCTTTGGACCTGGGGTCCCTGGGCTGAGAAGCTCCTAGACCAGAGGAAGACTGATGACAAGGACCTCCCCCCAGAACCGACAGAGAGAGATAGCATTCCCTGGGAGTTGGCGCCCTGAATTCTGACTTCTAACCTCCTAGACTGTGAGATAATAAATTTCTGTTGGTTAAAGTCATCCCACTTGTGGTATTTTTGTTATAGTAGCACTAGATAACTAAGAAATCTTTAAGTAAACATATTTTTATCTTCACTTCAAGGATATTTTCTGTATTTTCTTTTTGGCATCTCTGAATGTTCCCTTTGCTTCTCATTTATTGAATTGTCTTATTCAGCAGAACCAATTACCTTTATGCTGTATTATCTGCCTTCCATTTCATCAAACATACCATCTGTCTACTTCTTTTCAGATTGGAAGATATTGCTCAGAATCCTCAGGATTTTTCTGACTTACATAATTTTCTCAGATTCAATACTGATTCTGGCAGATGTAAAGTCAATATTAGAAGCTATGCAGGACTGCATCTGAACTTTCTGTGTTTTCTTTGCCCACTACTTTTTGAAGTTTACAGCATAAGGTTGAGCTCCTTTTCTTGTTTAGTTGGTAAATTTTGGGTGCATTTTCTGCCTTTTTATAATCATCATTATTAATCATGGGGTGAGAGACTCTGTGATATGGCTTCACTTTATCCTCTTTATATGACAGTTTTGAATTATTATTTTAATGGCTGTGTAGTATTTCATTGCTTGTATATTTGTGCATTTGTTTGTTTGTATGTATTATTTATAGAAATACCCTGTTGATAGATATGTAAGTTTTTACTTTTTTCTTTAAGATTACAAAAGTTCTGCACACACTGATGAGAGAAATGAAAGAAGATCTAAATAAGTGGAGGGGATATACCATCTCCATGAATTGGGAGACTCATTTTTTTAAGATGTTAATTTTCCCCAAGTTGATCTATCTGTGCAATCTAAATTAGAAGATTTTTATAGAGATTGTAAAACTTTAGATGCAAATGCAAGGATCCAGAATAGCCAAAACCATTTTGAAAAAGAAGAACAAACTTTAAGGACTTCACTAACAGAATTGTAAGACTTACTATAAAGTTAGTGCTATCAATATATTGTTATTGGTAAATTAAACACATGTAGATCAATGCTATAGAATAAGAGTCTAGAAATAGACACACAAATATATGGTCAATTGATTTATTTCTCTTTATTAAGCTATGATTTACATACTATAAAATTCACCTTTTTTCGTGTATTGTTCTGAGATGTGGCAAATATATTCAGTTGTGTAAATACCACCACAATCAAATGCTGCCAAACCTAAGCGAGCTGCATTGACATTGCTTTGAGTAGATCCACATTACTCTCTGATATGATTTTCCTAATGCCTGAAGCACTTCCTTTAACATTGCTTTTAGTGTAGGTTTACTGGCAATGAGTTCTCTCAGCATTTTTTCATTGATTCTCTCGAGAAGCCAATTAGCCAGTCTAATTGTTTCTCTTTTGAAAATAATCTTAATTTTCTTCTATGAACTGCTTTTATTGGTTTTTGTCTTTGGTTTTCTGCTGTTTTGCCATGATGTGTCTAAGTGTGATTTTCTTTACATTTAGCTTTCTTGGTGTTCATGGTACTTCTTAAATGGCTTGATATGTTTCATCATTCTTGAAAAATTCTCATGTTACATCTCTGCAACTATTGTTTCTGTACCATTTTCTCTCTCTGTCTTCTTTTATCTCTGTGCTTCATTACGGGCATTTTATTCTGACCTCACTCCAGTTCACTAATTCTCTCCTCGGCTACATCTCATCTACCATTAAATGTCTCCCTTGTGATCTTAATTTTCATTATGTTTTACTATTCTATAATTTCTATTTTGTTCCTTTTTCATTTATGCTATTGTTTTATAGTTTTCAGTGCTATGTTGAAATTTCCAACCTCATATTATAATTCTGTCTTAGTTATCTAGTGCTGCTATAACAGAAATACCACAAGTGGATGGCTCCAACAAAGAGAAATTTATCCTCTCACAGTCTAGTAGGCTACAAGTCCAAATCCAGGGCATCAGCTCCAGGGTAAGGCTTTCTTTCTCTGCAGACTTTGGAGGAAGGTCCTTGTTATCAATCTTCTCCTAGTCTAGAAGCTTCTCAGTGCAGGGACCCCGGGGCCAAAGGATGTGTTATTCTCCTGGCTCGTTTCTTGGTGATATGAGGTCCCTGTGTTTCTCTGCTCACTTCTCTCTTTCATATCTCAAAAGAGATTGGCTTAAGACACAATCTAATCTTGTAGATTGAGTCCTGCCTCATTAACATAACTGCCACTAATCCCATGTCATTAACATCATAGAGATAAGATTTACAACACATAGGAAAATCATATCAGATCACAAAATGGTGGTCAATCACACAATACTGGGAATCATGGCCTAGCCAAATTGATACACATGTTTTTTGGGGACACAATTCAATCCATGACAATCTTCTTGACCATAGTATGCATACTTAATTATTTTATAGCCTCTGCCAGAGCACTTGCAGGTCCATTTCTACTCCTTATTTATCTATTTATTTATTTTGGTTCTTGTGTATGTTGTCTCATCCCTTTGTATGGTTTTAATCTTTGAAAATTTGTTCTTATGAATACACTTTAAAGGCAAGGATTATATTATTTTCCTCCAGAAAGTATTTCTTATTTGCTTTTTTCAGAAACTTGGGAGCACTAGTAATTTAGGGTGAATTTAATCTAAAAGAAGGGATTGATTTTTTCTGGGTCACTCAGATGACTTGAAGATGAGCTGCAAATCTGTTTTATATTTCCAGTTTACCCTTATTCCTAGAATTCAGAATTGATGGCTCCAATCCAAAACATGGGAATAGGTTATCTTAGTAGACTCTAGACTCCAACTTTCATCATTTAGTCCACTGAGGCTGCTCAAAATCTGCTCTGCTTCTCAGTAGCCTTTTCAGGAATCACTAAACATTTCCAAAGTAAAAAAGCATTAAGTGCCAGCCTTACCACTCTGTATTTCCAGCTTTTTCTGGATCTTGAATAGGTAATTCTTAGCTCCCTATTAGCTCTCTGATGTCTTCAACCAGACTTCTAAAAAATGTATTTTGTCCTGCTTTTCTCTTTATCCTCAAAGTGTTGGTTCAAATTACCTAGTCCTCTACCCTAGGAAAAAGTGTTCCCTGGTTATTTGTTTTTTTAAGGAAAATAGTTAATTTCCTGCCCACCACACTGAATGAGGGTGTATATTCAAAATATCTTGCTCTTATGATATACCTCCCTATCTATGTATGTTCTCTACAGGATGCCCTTTTCACTGCTAGCCTCTTAGAACAGTACATGGAAATCAAACTCCGGGAACATTACCCTAGAGCCTTTTGAGAGAACATGACACCATGAATTTGGACTACTAACCTCTAGAACTGTGAGGCAATAAATTTTTGTTCTTTTAAGCCACCCAGTTTGTGGTACTTTGTTAAGGCAGCTCTAGGGAACTAATATAAACGTGTAAATTTGGTGCTCCTGTTACATACATAAAGTGTTATTTGGTAAGAACTCAATAAAGGGAAGCTATGATGATGATGATGATGATGATGATGACAATGACATAATTTCTAGTGTACCCTACTTCTCCCACTTCAGTTACAAAATGCTCTAACCCAGTTAAATACACATCTTTTAAGAGAATGCAGAAGTGACTCTTCTAGGGAAATATAAGGTACAAATGTGGATCTGCACTCCAAATCTTGCCTTAGTGTAGAATATATTTGTGACCTCAGCTTCAGGTAAGAGGCTTCCTATTGTTGATCCTTCATAGTGCACATTTTACAATCTCCAAAAATAAATAAATAAATAAATAAATAAATAAACACCTCATTGCCATTGAGTTGCTTCTGACTCATAGTGACCCTATAGGACAGAGTAGAACTGCCTCAAAGGGTTTCCAAGGTGCAGCCGGTGGATTCGAACTGCTGACCTTTTGGTTAGCAGCCAAATGCTTAACCACTGCACCACCAGGGCCCCCTTATAACCTCATCAAACTGTTAATTTCCTTTTCTGTGAGCACTTCTCTTGTTAACCAGCCCCTGGTCATTTTCCAATAGAAAATGGAGCTGTTGGCTTTCCCTGACTCCTGTTTATAGTCCAATAAATTAAAAGATGACTTAAAGTGATTACCTTATTCCATACTGATGAAACCCAGGTGGAGGACTGGAAGCAGGAGAATGTCAAGTAGTCCATCTGAATCCATTGGGACCAGAGGAAGGGAAGAAAACTGAAAAGGAGAAAGATGCAGAGACTGAACCAGCAGAAGACACCGCATTTAAATAGGAGCGGTCTTAATGAGAATGTGTTACCTCAGAGCCAACGAGGTGTCAGCAGATGGGATGCACCTGTCTCTTGAGAGCATTACAAAGCAAAATCAAGCACCAGACCCCAGAATGAAAACAGGAAAACCAAAATCAGACTCCTCAGATACACTTCAGCAAATAAAGTCTTGCTTCCCAAAACAACAGGTGTTGCTCAGACAGAGCATACCTAACATTCCCCACACCTCCCCATCTTCTGAGGGAGGAGCAATATTTAGGGAATTTTGGAGCCCTGTTTCTTTGGTCATTCTTAGAGTGACTGATTTTCACACCAACACTCAGTCATCCATTTAAATTAAGTCAAGTTGCTTTGGCTGTAAGGAACAGCTGGAGTTGTAACGGCCCAAGTCTCTGGGGATCTGCTTTGCAAGACGATGATAATTTTAATTCAGGTGATGAATTAACTAGGATTTTGGAGAATGGAGAGAAGAAACCTGGCAGGGCCTTTTTCTCAGCTATTGGCAAAAGTAGGACTCTGGAGCTCTGGGAACAATGCAGAGATAGGAGATGGACTGGCTGGTATTTCATGCTGACCACGTTACCCTAACTCAACCCACAGCACATAGTGCAAATATTTACTGAACATATGCTTCTAAGGAGAGCAGCTGGGGAAGGAGAGGCCTCTAATTGAAGCTGTTAAGCTGATCATTCAGAACTCTCCCTTCCTCCTAAATATTTGTGTTACTCATCTAGTCGTATCAAGGGAAAGCACTGTGAAGGCCTCAATGATATGGGTAGTGGCCTCACTCTCCACAACACTGTAGCAGAATTGCTGATACTGGGGCTGTGTGCAAACATGAGGGCGAAAGGTTATTCCAGAAATATTTTATTTCAGTCTCTGAGGTATGACATTTGAGGGACAGGTTATGCTTTATGGGTTACTGCTCATTAAGACATAAGCCAATAGTGACTTAAGGAGAGAAGAAGCTGAAACATAATAATAAGCAACGGCCAAAATCAGAGCAGGGGGCAATCTTCCCACCTAGGTTTGTAACTCCTTTCAGTTCATCTGGGCCAAGGACCTTTGTCATTGTCTCTGTAGCTGCAACAAAGACTTTCCTACCTCCTCCATCCCCCATCTCCACACTCCCTGCCCTGCAGAGACATGGCATCTCTTGCAAACCTTGGGATCTTGTTAGTCTCCTGAGAGGTTTCAAAATTACTCTTGGAGAAGGCATGGTGTTCCTTGACTTTTCAAGTTGCAGCTGAATGACAAAGATCAACGCTGCGAAGTAACAAAAAATATGTGGAGGTGGTAGGTGGGCCTTCAGGCTCTATTGATGTTCCTAGGGTGTTCCCAGGAGCACATTTGAAAGTAAGTAATGGAAAGAAGGGAAAGGACTTTTTGGGTAGCTTTAGGGGTGACTCAGGTGGAGAGCCTCAAGCCTCCAGGTCAGATTAACCCCAGGAAAAGATGAGAAGGAAGCAACCTGACTTCTGTGGACTACTTCTCTCCCTTCAATCCCTCCCATTTCCCCCCATGTTTGTTCCTCCTCCTATTTTTCAAAAATTATTCCACTGGGGAATTGTATGAGTGATGGTGGTTGCTGTATGATTCCTCTCAGAAGAGCTTGGGAGTAATCCCTTAAAAAAAAGAAAAAAGGTTCTAAACTTTTCATTTTCAGTTTTATTAAGTGACGAGAACATATTGTTGAGTAGGCTATGGGGAATGGGGATGTTAAATCGTTTGTTCATTCAACAAATAATTATTGAGTACGTATTAGACTCAGGGCCCTGGTAGAGGCAAGATGGAAAGGTCTTCATGCCCTTTCAGTCTCTCAACCATCAATGCTATGGGTAGATTCTCCTAATTACCCAGTGGCCATACCACAGTAGAAACTGATTTTCTTTCAAAGTCCACACATTCTATTCCCAGTGAGGAAAGCATTAAGGTACTAAGAAATATTTGATTTTTCCTGGGTCAGGTTACATTGCAAGGGTCCCAAGCTTAGCTGAGAATGGTTCTGAGTCATTCTCCCAGATTTAAATTTCCAGGCCAGATCTCCCTCCTGAGTTCCATACACATATCTCCATTTGTCTGTTAATCAGCACTACTCGGATGTCCCATAGGTACCTCAAATTCCACATGTTCAAAGTCAAACTTATTATCTTCCTTGGAAATCGACTCCTTCTCCTCCTCCTGGGTCCCCTGCCTCACTGAACAGCGTCACCACCCACCTAGTTATCTAAGCCACTTACCTGGGCATCATTCTTCAATACTGTTTCTTCTTTCCTCTATCTTTAAAACCAATCAGCAAGTCCTGACTATTCCACCACCTACAGAAGAACAAAGCTTTGTCACGTGTTTGGATTAGAGTTAGCCAAATTCTGCCAACTACTGAAAGGTGTGCTTTAATTTCAAGCACTTTGCAGGGAGAAAACTAAATTAAAGCCAGGTGCTTTCTGTCTAACATAATACATCGAGTGCTGGTTTCATTAATACAATTAGTGAGTTCATTTCCAGCTTACGAAAGTAAGTTCAGTTTCACATAACAAACATTTATGACTTAAGTAAACAATTCCTTAAAGAAAACATGTTATATCCTCTGAAGATCTCACCAGCCTTTAAAGTTTACATTTCTAAGAGATTAAACAAAAGCTTTGCAAACAGTTGTATATGTTAGAGAGCCTCTGGCTCTTTCTCACTGAAAATCTTAAACTGAGAGGAACTGGAATCACGATTCAAGATTCAGAGCACATATATTTTAATCTTACCTGAGACTTTTGCCCTACCTGAGTTATTTTTCATTATACTCTTATTGTTGCTAGAATGTGAATACAAACTAGTCTATAAATTTTCCTTCCTTATTTTGCTGAGAAGGGCAATGAAAAACACAGCACTTAATTTCTTCAAGTTTTTGTGAAAACAACATGATTTCTTCTCTTTCAATGGCTTCTCAAAAATATCATGGCGACCTAAGTCTTTAGTTGAAACTGAGGTTAATCAAAGTTTGAGTCTTACAGTTTTTTGGCAAGAATGCTTCATTGTTAACATTGTGTAAATTACATTTCACTGTATCACAGGATGCATAATTCACATTGTTCCCTTCTAAACCATTTTTTAAACTTTTTATTTTGAAATGATTATAGACTCACAGGAAGTTGCAAAAACAATACCTAGAGTCCCTTGAACCTTTTGCCCAGCTTCCCCCAATGGTGACATCTTATGTAACTGTAGTACAAAATCAAAACCAGGAAACTGACATTAGTACAATACTGCTAACTAGGCTACAGACCTGACTTAGTTTTTGACAGTTTTACATGTACACTTGGTGTGTGTGCACATGAGTGTGTATGTAATTCTATGCAATCTGATTTCGTGTTCTAATCCATTTTTAATTCTTACGCCATAACCCCAGTGAAAGCATCATGGTAGGAATTCCCATCCCCTTGTTGGGTTGCTATGAGTCAGAACTAACTTCAGAACTGACTTGATGGCTGTGGGTATGGTTTTTTGGTTTTGTAATGGGGAAAATGCAATCTAAATGGCTGCTTGCTGTTTGTCACTTTAGGGACAGTGGAAGAATTCAAACTTGGGAGAAGCCTCCTTTGAGGGTTTTGGGGAGTAGCCTTTTGATTATTGCAAGATAAAGTGTAAAGCCTTTTCTGGAATGGCAACGTGGAAGTAATGAAGAAAGAAACTGCTCTACCAAATAATATTGAGTTGTCTTCTTTGTGAGAAAGTATGTTGCTGCAGAGTTTATTATCCGCTTGGGGATAATATTGAACATACCATGGACTGCCAAAAGAATGAACAGGTCTGTCTTGGAAGAAGTATAACCAAAATGCTCCTTAGAAGCAAGGATGGTGAGACTACCTCTTACATACTTTGGACATGTTGTCAGGAAGGACCAGTCCCTGGAGAAGGACATGATGCTTGGGATCAGTGAAAAAGAGGAAGAACCTCAGCAAGATGAATTGACACAGTGGCTGCAACAATGTGAGGATGGCACAGGACCCGGCAGTATTTCGTTCTGTTGTACATAGGGTTTCTATGAGTTGGAACCGACTTGACAGCACCTAACAACAGTAAGAGGGGAAGATTGCCTCCTTTTTCCTGGGGAAAAAGAGGAGTTGGAGGTCTCAACCCAGCGATTTAGCACAGGGTCAAAGAAATTCCTACCCAGGGGAGCTGATTGGTGATATTAAATGGAGGGAAGCCCACTGGAAACCCTTGTGAGAGGCAGAGCTAATGTTTTCTAGAAGTATAATTTGGTGTTCTATTTTAGATTTACGTTTTCTACCTTATAATTTCCTTCTGCTATCCCCAAGCATTTTAAGTTTTCTTAAACACCACCACCAGCTGTTGGTTATATTTTGGGCAGTTAAGAGACCAGTGGCAAGTGTGAGCTTGGAGAAAGGATTGCGAGGCAGCAAGAATAGTGCAGGTATTACTCAGTCATAAGGAGAAACGAAGTCCTGATACATGCTACAACATGGATGAACCTTGAAAACATCATGCTAAATGAAATAAGTCTGTCACAAAATATTGTATAATCCCACTTATATGAAATACCTAGAGTAGGCATTGCTTATGTATATGTATAGAGACCCAAGTTTATTAGTAGTTATCAGGGGTGGGAGGGAGGGGGAAAGGGGAATCATTCTTTAGGACACATTGAGCTTCTATCAAGGGTAATGGAAAAGTTTGGAAACGGAGAGTGGTGATGGTTGCACAGCATGAGGAACATAATCAATGTCACTAAATTGTACATGGAAAAAATGTTGAAACAGCAAGTGTGTTGTTATATAATTTTTTACCCCAATTAAAAAAAAAAAATGATGCAGGGTCTGGAGTGGAACACCTGGCTGAGGAGATAGAGGTTAAGTGATGGCACCAAGTTCACATACCTTGGCAGTAACAAGATTAAACTAGAACGTGGGTTTCTTGACTCTAGCGCTCCTTCCACAAACCTTCACCATCTCAGCCTTCGAGAGTTTTGAGGTCTGTCTGAAGCAGGAGACAAACCAGATGCTGTGCACATTCCTTTTAGCTTCAAGAAGACTGTACATTGGTTACTGCTGAGATGATCAGTGAGCTAAACTGCCAAATCCAACAGACATTTTTCAGTCATATTGCTTGATCTCTTGGCAGTATTTAATACAATCAACCATCCTCTCCTCAAAATATTTCTTTATAGTAGTCAGGATTCAACCAGTGAAAAGAACCCACGCTTGATATTATAAGTGAAGAGGATTTAATACAGGAATTAGGTGCTTATTAAAGTGTTGAAGGGCTTGCAATGTGGCTAGACCCCAGCAATGCCCATCATAACTCACCTGCCAGAAGAGATGGTACTTTTGCCAAAATCAGGTCTCAGACCTACTATGGCTACAATCTAGGGATCAAGAAGTTGGCACCACCAGCTAAATGATTAGTGTTGAGTCTGTTCTGATTAGCTGGTGCTTGTGCCAGTCAGTTCTCCCCAAAGTACAGACACTGCCACTGGCTTCCACCAGAAGAGGGTTGGCTCATGCCTCTGTCATGGTGTGCCTCCTCCCAGTCACAGGTGGGTGCTGTTTGGGGATCATTCTGGCGTTCTGTAATACACTAGCCTGATATGTCTCCCAAGCTTCGGGTCTTGTCCCAGTGAAGTAACCCTACCAGAGTGTTCCCGTGCCCAGTAGTGGTGGTGGTGGTGGTGGTGGTAGTGAAAGGTGATGTTGCCCCTGATGGTCAACTACTACAGGCCAGTGCTTCTTCAGAGTGACCCTCAGCTGGGCACATGTGGGAACTTCAGCCTCCACTGGATTTAGGTTCCCAGAGTGTAGTGTAGTGGTGACAGTTGTACAACCTGAGAAGCGTAATCAATGTTCCTGAATTGTACATGTAAAAAATGTAAAAGAGTGCAGAGTGAAGAGTGGGAGAGCAGGTGGGTGGACAGTCATGAGGCCCCTACATGAGGCCTGTCAGGTGCCAGGCAGATCTTCAGGGATGGTGAGTACTCCTGAGAAATCTGGGCTCCCATAGGGATGGTTTGGAGACCAGTGTGAAATTCATTCTTGTTGAATTTCTCTTTCATTTATTTATAGGGAGGCTTGGTGAAAACCCACCCAATGCCCCCCTGTTCTGGGCATTGACAATATTACTTTTATTACTAAAAGTGACAGCTAATGGGTATGGAGTGCCTGCTCCATTCCAGACCCTACTCTAAATGTGTATCAACTCAATGGAGGGCTATAGATGCCATAACACTATCCACACTTTCAACATTTTATGTATGAGGGAACTGAAGTACAGAAAGGTTTTTTAAAATCTAAATGGTTGAGCCAGGATTCTAAACTCTCAGCTCAGTACTTAACTGTCAGTTGGAGCACCTCATCTAGTCAGAGGAT
This sequence comes from Dugong dugon, assembly GCA_030035585.1. NCBI lineage: Eukaryota > Metazoa > Chordata > Mammalia > Sirenia > Dugongidae > Dugong > Dugong dugon. Next base: position 84,561,515 of record CM057460.1, on the reverse strand, counting down.
TAGGTATGTTATTCCAATATACAATTTTCATGATTTAGTCAATATAGAGCTATTGAATAGATAAAAACCTAAGACAGTATTATAAGGGCTAAGAAATTTTGTTAGCGTAAGTGTGGTTAGTTTAGCAGATGCTGAGAGAAAATTCAACATCTTGAAAAATGCCACTGAAGTCAAGAGAATTCTCCTCTTACTGAGTCTACACATCACTTAATGTCCAGTAATTTAATGGACAAATCCTTGGAAAAGACGTATCATGATTTGGGGACATCGTTTATCTAGTGGCAGATACATGAAACAAAAAAAATCTCATCTATGAACAATCTGCACTATTACTGAAATCTAGTGGTAAGCAAGAGATTGAATAATATCAATAATTCAGTATATTTAGAAAATAAAATGGAATATATCTTTAAATTTGGGGTTTACGTAAATATTTAATACTTTATATTCATGTGTCAGTGGCTAAATATTTTTATCTCACTCCTGCCAGGCCTACCTCTCAAGCATTTTTCAAGACCTTCCCTCTCATACTCTGTGCTTCAGCAATGCTGGAATCTTCAGCTCCTCAGAGGCCTCCCCTCTTCCTGGAACACTCTTATCCCTACAACCTCAATTCTGACTGTCAGCTTAAGCATCACTTCCTCAGGCCTTTCCTGGCCTCTGGAATAGATAAAGTCTCATGACCATATGTTAGCAGAAACCCCTGGACTTCTTTCAGCAAAACCTCATCAGCCATTACTGTGACCACTTATACCAGGCTTGTCCTTCTTGCCAGGGTATAAACCCAATGAGGGCAGGGACAACCTTAGTCCTGCTCCCTACTGCATCCCCAGGGTCCACCAGATGGTCCTGAACATAATACATAACCAGTTGTCATCAAGGTGACTTCCACTTATGGCAACCCCATGTGTGTCAGAGTAGAACACTGCTCCACAGGGTTTTCAATGGCTGATTTTTCGGAAGTAGATCCCCAGGCTTTTCTTCCAAGGTGCCTCTGGGTAGATTTGAACTGCCAACCTTGGGTTAGCAGCTGAGCGTGTTAACTGTTTGCCACTACCTAGGGACTCCAAACATAATACATGCTCAACATAATACACGTTGAACGAAGGAACATCTACATGTAGGCCTTCAAAGCACTTTACGTTTGCCTCTGAGATTTTATATATATGTGTGTGTGTGTGTGTGTGTGTGTATGTATATATACACACATATATACACACGGGGCTCTGGTGGCACAATGCTTAAGCACTTGGCTGCTAAGCAAAAGGTCAGCAGTTTGAATCCACCAGCCACTCCTTGGCAACTCTATGGGGCAGTTCTACTCTGTCTTATAGGGTTGCTATGAGTCAGAATTGACTTGACAGCAATGTGTTTATATATATATATATATGTTTATTTTTAAATAGACTGTTAAAAATTTGCAGCAAGTGAAGTTCAAATTATTTTCTAAGGGAGTTAAAATTGGAACTGGAACCAAAGGTTCTTAACTTGCAGGAGCCTTTCTAGGGCTAGTTGTTTAACTAAGCAGAACCCCTCATTGGATTTTCCCTGTTTTCCAGGGTTCCTGTTCCTTCTACTCACAACTCACCATCTTCCTATATTTGTGCCTGGGCAGGCCCCTCATGTTGGTTTGACTTGGGCCGCATTTTAATCATGAGACCTTCGCTTGCTCAATTTTTTCCTTTTCTTTTAACATGCAAACGTTGTAGTTGGTGAGCTGTGATTAAACACTTCTTGAAAGCCTCAGACTTTAGCTTCTTGGTGATCTCAGAAAGTTTCCACGGACTATGTGTCATTCACAACCTAAGGATCTGGAAGGAAATCCAACTTTAAAATGCAGCTCCCAGTGATTTCATCCTGAAAGGCGATATGTCTGTTTTTCTAACATCCCAAAGTCACTGGAATGTGCGTTGGCAATATTTCTAGACCAGATTTCTGAGGAACTGGCTCACTTGCCTAAGAGACACAGTCAAATTAAAGACACTAAAATCTCAACAAGCCTCTTGGCTACTTCACTTCAACTACACAGATGGCTGCTTTGGAGACCAGCGTATATATTAGCTGAGACAAACAGGCGTATGTCCTGGAAGAAAAGTATTGTCCAACTGGTACTAGAAGCGAAGTTTCTGAGAATATCATTAAGGATATCATAAATGTTGTAAGCAGTCAGACCATTGGTTGATATAGCTCAACACTGATTCATTCATTTGACACACATTTCCTGAATAGGGGCTATGAGCCAGGCTCTGTGCTAAGTCCAGATGAATCAGGAACAATCTCTGCCCTTGAGAAGTTTATAGTACAGCTGGGCAGACAAAAATCACAGTGTGATGGTGGGGATGGTGTAGCTGTGCTTTGTACGTACGGCATGCTGTGGGAGCAGACAGAAAAGAGGAACACACTTGCCCTAGAGGAGTCATGGAGGGTTTCCTAGAAGAGGCTTCGTCTGAACTGGGTCTTGAAGAAAGAGTGGTGATTTACCAGTCTGAGAAGAGAGTGGCAAGGGAAACTAGAGGCACTAGTGTGGCAAAGGCATAGTGTCGAGAAGGAGCTCTGTGTGTTCCAGAAATATTTAGGAACTCTATGTGGCTAGAACACAAGTATCGCTAGGGAGGCACCAAGGACATTTCTGTGGGAAACTTGGTGGCTTGGTCCTTGCCATATGTTGCCCTTAACAACCATTGCCTCTAATATCTATAAATTTATCTGGCCTCTTCTTGGACCCTAATTTTCATCTTGAACACCTTATGGGGGAAATGAATTCCATTTATATGCTATGTACTTACTTTTATTTGTCCTAAAATACATCCTTAAATGATCACCAGCAGGGTCATTTTCCTCCCTTTTTATAATAACAATGTTTTGGTACTCCTACCTAAACCCCAGGCATCACATAGATAAAGAATGGATTTGAAAGGCACCATTGAAATCCTGACTGGGGTAACCATGCCCATCTAAAGGCAAAATCCACCCCCTTTTACCTTCCACCTCACACCCACAGACTGCCTGTTGCTTTTTTGTAACTCTCTCCCTCGTTGATGCCCTCCTTTGGTGCTAATGGTATTCTTTTATTTGTTTTGAAAATAAAACAGAAAACCGATTAACGTGCAATGAGAACTAGATCCGCCAAGTGACTCATGGCAGCCAGAGCAGGACATTCTCCCTGGGGCAGTCAGGAAGGATCTGAGCCTGGGCTGCTGGTTAGAAGGATCTAGAAGTCGAATGGCATCAGGTGCTGATAACCTGCCGTGTCCCTCTCCACATCAAGGACTCACCTGGAACCTGGACTAGACGAGCCATGTCTGAGTCCTGCCCGGGCTTCTCTGGTCAGGGCTGGAATGCACCCTGCTGAGGTGAGACTCTGGAGAGTCCCTTTCTGCTGATGCCATAAGGACAAAAGTGTGAGGGGATGATGATGGTAAATTTGGCAATGACGGTGGGTGATGGTTGCACGAAATGATTAATGTGGTTGATATCACTAAATTGTACGCCTGAAAAATGTTGAATTGGCAAATGCTGTATGTATTTTTACAACAATAAAGAAGTGTGAAGGGAAGGAAAAAGTTCGTACGGGTAGAAGAAAAATGGCTTTGCAAACAATTTCCCCACAAGCCCCAGAACCCTTTAGGACTCTGTCCGGAAACAGAGTGCTTTTAACCAGAGCCAGGGCTCACAGGCTATGGAAAATAGCGCCTATGGCAAGCGCTGAAACTGTGCCTCTGTCCAACTATCTAATACCCACTTTTTAGATAATTTTACCATGACATCGTGGAGCCCTGGTGGCGCAGTGGTTAAAGTGCTTGGCTGCTAACCAAGAGTTAGGCGGTTCGAACCCGCCAGCTGCTCTGTGGGAGAAAGACGTAGCAGTATGTTTCCGTAAAAGATTTACAGCCTTGGAAAACTTATGGGTCAGTTTCACTCTGTCCTATAGGGTCATTATGAGTTGGACTCGACCCAATGGCAGTGGGTTTTTGTTTTTGTTTTGTTTTTACCGTATCAGCTCAAAAATACAAGTCAAGCTCGTGAATCTTTTACTTAATATATTATGGCACTACACGAAAATTACAACTGCACCTTCCTTGCTTTCACCTATGAAAGTTGGTCTACGATGCTCTCGAAGTCATTTTTTTCCAGTTTCTTCTCTTTCTACGCTCAGCAGAGCAAGACTACACAGTCGGCCTTGACCCATGGAGACTCTCAAATACGGAAGTATTAGTTTTAACTTGCTGAATGATGTCCCACAGCTGGCGATACAAACTCCTATGGTTCATAGAAACTGTTCAGTGGTGCCCCCTTCAAGTGGTGCCCAGGGCACCCGTACCTTAGATATGCCTCTGCAGAGCTGTTCTGGAATTTTTAAAGGAAGGGACAGAATTCTAGTCTCAAGCATTCCCTAGAGTAAATTGTTAGTTCCCCATGTTTGGTTTTCCTCCTCCAGCTGGGAGAACAGAACTTGTGCAGCTCTGCCTTGGACCCTTACCCCTTTGTTTTTCCTTGTTTCTTGGCTCACCTCGCCTGGGCAATCTCATCCACTCCAGTGGAAGGTAGGAGAATTGAGTGGCTGGATAAAGAGCACAGACAAAAATCTGAGCCTGAGTGAAGGAGATTGGGGAGGAAGGTGGGTGGAAGCATCCCAGATCATTGGGCAGGCTAAGGAAGGTTTGGCAAGGCTGTGGGAGTGTTCTTGAGCCAAAGTCAGCTGTCAGAGAAGTCCCTTAGCATCGCTGAGAGCAGCTTGTGGGAAGCATGGTCTGGGAACAAACATGGGGGTGGATTTCAGAGCACAGCAGCTGGGCTCTTGGTCAGTTAAGCTCCCTGAACTTGAAGGTCTGTGAGGTCCATGCTCCCACATGGAGTACTCCTCCCCCGGCCCCACCTGGCCAGCTTCTACTCATCCTTCGGGTCTTAGTTTAAACATCACTTCTTCAGGACGCTGTCCCAAACACTGGGATCAGATTAGGCCTCCTGGCTCTCTGCTCCCATAGCACATACTTTAACTTCCTGTTCGTTTGTCTGACTCCTCATTACATCTAAATTCCAGGAAGGCTAGGACTATGTCTACGTTGTTCCCCCCTGAATCCACGGCCCTTATCAGTACCTGGCCCTGGAAGACAGTTAATAAGTATTTGTTGAATAAATGAATGACAAGTCGCTGGTGCTGGTGAAATAGCTCAAATTGTGACAATCTTGGTTTCAGGGAATATGTTTCTTCTGAAATGATTTCTTCCACAAGTGTTTCACCTTTATGTGTCTTTACAATTATCAGGCTGAGTTTTTAAAACAATTCAAAAGACCCCTTGAGAGAAACATTTCGAGTTAGGGCAATAATGTTCCTGAGGCACAGTGGCTGTTTCCCTAACTACGCCTTGGAACAGAGTTTGGAGCAAGAGAGATGGAGACAGCAGAATCCATTGGAAACCTAGGTCCTAGTGCTGCTTTGGTCACCAACAGGGTCTTAAGTTTCTCTCTGAAAACCTGTGTTCATACTGCTTTTCCTCCCTGAGTTAATGAGAACCCTAAAACACAAATAGAGGTGAAAATGTTTCAGTTAGTTCTCAGTGTCGGCCAAAGCTTGGATTACCTTGCTATTGCAATTGTTTACAAACTACAGGTTTTAGGGTGAGAAGAACATGGGACACAAGCGAGTTAAGGGAAGTGAAGATGTGAACTGGGAAATCAAGACCCTCCAAGATGTTCCGGTGGAGGCTTTGCCTTGGAAAATAGCACAGAGATTCTGAGAAGACAGGGTTACCTAAAAGGAGATCAGAGGTACCCGAAGAGTAAGGAGGGATGTATAAGCACAGAGGCCCATTCACATGATTTTTCATCAGAAGTGTGAGGTTGCCAGACTTTGAAATGATCAGTGAATTCCAGCTAGTACTCTTCATTGGGAAAAACGTGGGCAGCTCTGCGGTAAGAGGCAGCACTTCCTGACAAAGACATCTGTCGATTCGTTTAAGATGCTCAGAACAGTGTCCCTCAAGATGTCTAAAATACCTCAGCCAAGTTGGCCAAGGCCCTAGGAAACATTACATGCTACCGAGAGCAATGTGTGTTGGCGGAGGCTGCTCTCGTGTTATGTGCACAGACCCACTTGGCCTCAGCTTACCAAAGCATGGGCTGGGCTCCATCTCTGGTCCTGGGGCACCCAATGGAAGCATCTAGAGACAAGAGCAACTTCCTGGATCCCTGAAGTTTAGTGGTCTGCTTGGAACAAATACTACAGCAGGGGCAGAGAGGTCTGGGTTCAAGCCCCTATTTCACCAAGTCAGCTCTGTGACCTTGGGCTATTTCCTTAACTTTACTTTCATCTGTAAAATGGAGCTACAACAACCTCCCTTACAGGTTTATTATGAGAATTTCAGACAACATATGTCAAATATCAGGCACATTGTGAGTGTTCACTCAATGAGAACTATTATTATTATTAAGTTCTCTAGCTGGTGCAAACAGTTCGCACTTGACTACTAACCTAAAGGTAGGCAGTCAGAATCCACAGAGTGGCACCATGGAAGAAACACCTGGTGATCCGCTTCTGTAAAGATTACAGCCAAAAAACAAAAAAACCCTGTGGAACAATTCTACTCTGTAACATGAGTCGAGCTTACTTGACGGCAGTGGGTTTGGTTTGTTTTTTATTATTATTATTTTAATTTAAGTGGGAGTGGAAAACGGACCTAGGTTTGAATTCCGACTTTACTACTTACTAGCTGCCTGAGAAACAGATTATTCTGGGCCCCTCTGGGCCTCATTTTCCTTACTTCTAAATTGGGGGAAATACTACCTAATGTACAGAAGTGTTGTAAGAATTAGAGTTAATTTTAAAAAGATGTCTAATTAGGTGCCTGGTAAGTACTCAGTAAAAGTTATCTATTGTCATCATTTGAGATCAAAGGCAGGAATGAAAATTATTGGTGTTAATTTGTGGAAAGTAAGTATGAGTAAGCATAATATGCTAATTTGAACTGTTCTGTGGGAAATATATTATCTTCTTAAAAAAAAAACTACTGCCATTGAGTCGATTCTGAATCATAGCAACTCTATAGGGCAGAGTAGAACTGCTCCCTAGGGTTTCCAAAGAGCAGCTGGTAGATTTGAACTGTTGACGTTTTGGTTAGCAGACAAACTCTTAACCACTGAGCCACCAGGGATTCTCTTCTAAAATAGGCTCCTTATTTCCCAAAGTTAGACCAGTTCTCAACCTGTGGGCAGTAGAGGCTGGGGCTGGAGATGGTCTAGGGCCTGAAAGGGTGGTGCCCCCTTTCACTCCCTCTTCTTCACGGTCCTGCTTTCGTCTGTCCATTTTCCAGGGAGACAGTTTCTCCTCCAGCCTCAGATCCCCTGAGGAGAGCTAGAGCAATAGGTCACCGCTTTTTCAACTGCTGCAGAATTTTCAGACCATGAGACTCCTGTCTTTCCCCATTCTGAGCTGGCCCATCCCCAGGAAGAAAGGAAGCCAGGAGGTGGAGGAGGTTATAAAACCATTTTATATCCATCCCGTTTTTAATTGATTTCAGAGCAGGAGATGAAAAATCTGTATCTTCCCCATATAACCTCTCAATGCGGGAGTTCTTCTCTGGTCTGGTCAGGAAATCCATCTGGGAAGCACCAGAGCTGGTCTGTGTGCTCTCTGTTTTCTTCCCACTGTCTGCAAGCCCTGGTGTCACCAGCCCTGGCCCTGTCAGTGCTCATCACGAAGACTGTGCCTGGGTGCCCTGTACACCCCTTCCTACATCATCTTGGAAAAGTGGTGACCTCATTGTCCTGCCTCTGCCCCAGGCTGCTTGGCCTCCAAATGGGCCAAACTCTTTCCCAATTCAGGTATAGCCCACACATCAGCTGGGGCCCCCAGTCCCTTCAGATCTAGATACTCTTGGCTCAAACCCACAACTCGTGCCCCGTGGGAGCCCGAAGTCCTCACTGAGATTTTTGTGAATTCCTGGGTGGAGGCGGGGGCTAACATTATATAATTACCTTTGGTTTCTCAAATTTTCTACTTCTTAGAGCAGGAACATGGCTGTTTGTTACTTTGAAAAAAAAAAAAAAATCTCCCCAATAATGATGTGAAGTATTCTTTTGGAAGATTTGGTGGCTGAGAAGAATACCCACAGAATGCACTGTAGAGAAAATAATTAAATCTTATGTTAGATACTTCTGCACTTTCTTTTTCTTTTTACAATATTTTGTTGTGTTTAAAGTGGAAGTTTACACAACACATTAGGTTCCCATTTAACAACTTCTACACAAATTGTTCAGTGATGTTGGTTATAGTTCTCACAATGTGTCATCATTCTCATTCATTCTGCTCTAGTTGTACCATTTCTAGTACTCTAGTTTCCCTGCCTCCTTACATTCTCATCTTTGCTTTAGAATAATTTTTAACCATTTGATCTGCTATGGATTGAATTGTTTTCCCCAAAAATATTATAACCTCTGTGCCTGTGGTTATAATCCCATTTGGAAATGACTTGTCTTTGTTATGTTAATGAGGTAGGATTAGCGTAGGGTGTGTCTTGAGTCAATCTGTTTTGAGATATAAAAGAGATTAAACAAGCAAGCGAAAGAAGCAGAGATGGGGGAAGAGAGAAGCCGAGCCACATGAAGATGGCCCAAGAGCAGAAGCTCAGAAGATACAAGGACCTTCCTTCAGAGCTGACAGAGAGAGAAAGCCTTTCCCTAGCACCAGCACCGTGGATTCAGACTTCTAGCCTCCTAAACAGTGAGAAAATAAATTTCTGTTTGTTAAAGCCACCTAATTGTATTTCTGTTACAGCAGCACTAGATAACTAAGGCATGGTCTTATAGGAACTAATTTTTTTTTAAGGAATTCATTTTTTAAAGGAACTCATTACTCAAGGGTGATATTCTTTATTTTACGAGACAATCTGTTATTTAGCTAAAAGGTGACCTCAAGGGACAATTTCGATTTAAGGTTTAAGGAGTATCTCAAGCTGATAGTCTCAGGTAGTCCTCTAGTCTTAACTGGTCCAGTAAGTCTAGACTTTTTAAGAATTTGAGGTTCTGTTCCACATTTTTCTCCCATTCTGTCAGGAGCCATCTGTTGTGGCTCTGATCAGAATTGTTGGTATTGGTCGCTGGTCACCATCTAGTTCTTCTGTTCTCAGGGTAGGTTCATGTATACTATTAGTCTTGTAGACTACTTTCTTCTCTGAGTCTTTGGTTTTCTTCTTTCTCATTTGTTCCTGATAAGTAGTGACCAATGGTTATATCTTAGATGGCTGCTCATAAGTTCTTAAGATTCCAGAACTACTCACCATATTGGGATGTAAAACATACAGTTTATGAACTGTATTTTATTAAGACACTTCTGTTCTTAGAAGACTCTTCGGCCATCTACCCTTGAGGGGGTGGGAGGTGGTGCTTCTGTATTTGCTAAATATATTATTAATATTTTTGAACATCAACACTGCCTCTAGAAATGGGGACTAGAAAAGGATAGGGAGACAAGAAGACTCTGAGCTTCTGAACATTTTGGATTTTGCACCATTCACATATATATATTAAATATATAAATGACAGCCATATCCCTTATGCTCTTGCCCTGCTCCATCTAAAATGCATTAACCTTTTCTCTCTGTAGAGCCAGCACTTCATTGGCTGATTTCTAAAAGTCTTCATTTTCCAACTACTCAAGTCCTCAGCAGTTCCTTCTACTCTCTCTGACCCCTGAAAGAATTTCTAGCCAGTCTTGCTAACATTGGGCTCTAACCACAAAATGCTTCACTCATACTGAATTCTCTGTGTCCTGAGAGGCACATGTTTCTCGTCAGTTCCTTCAGGGCAGATACCAGTCATATCTGAGTTTCTTTGACTCTCTCACAGCACATAACTGAATAAATGAATTAATGAGAGAGAAAGGCAAAACTAGACAATTCAAAAGCATGGCTAAAACAAAATGCCTCTTGGGTCCTGTATAAGTACCTGGTATAAGCTCTTGCTAAGTCCCTGGGTGGTACAAATGATTAACAAACTTGGCTATTAACTGAAAGCTTGAAAGTTCAAGTCCACCCAGAGGTGCCTCAGAAGAAAAAACTTGTGATCTACTTTGAAAAATCAGCCATTGAAAACCCTATGGAGCACAGTTCTACTCTGACACACAAGGTTGCCATGAGTTGAAATCGACTCAACCACAACTAGCAATAAGCTCTTGCTACTCCCGGAACCACTTGGAATTATAGAAGTGAGAAACTGCTTGTTGTTGGGCCCACCTGTCTCTCTCCTATTGCAATGAGAAGAACAGTTTGGTCTCACCCAGGAGGTACGTTTTTTGAACACCTGATACAGGAACATGTAAAGCGAAGCATAAACTCTACTGACACTTGTGGGGTGGGTGTCTGAGACTAAGACTTCAGCAACATTAAAAAAAAAAAAAGATTATTTAAACAGAAAATATGCTCTAAAGTGAATAGTCTTGTCCAAACATTCCCCATAAACAAGGATAGAAATAGCAAATGGGAGGAGAAGGTCAAGGAGGTAAGGAGGTGGAGAGGAGAGAAGGTAGAAAGGCCCTAAGGACAAAAGATCCTCATTAAAGAGGCACCATGGTCTTTTCAATTGCCTCGTATGCATGACAAAGCTGGACAATGAAAAAGGAAGATAAAGAAGAATTGATATATTTAAATTGTGGTGTTGGTAAAAAATATTGACTATACCTTGGACTGCCAGAAGAAGGAACAAATCAGTCTTAGAAGATATACAACAAGAATACTTCTTAGAAATGAGGATGGCAAGACTTTGACTTGCTTACTTTGAACACAACATCAGGAAAGACCAATTGCTAGAAAAGGACATCATGTTTGGTAAATGTCTTAGCAATCTAGTGCTGCTATAAGAGAAATACTACAAGCAGATGGCTTCAACAAACGAAAGTTTACTATCTCACAGTCTAGTAGGCTACAAGTCCAAATGCAGGGTGTCATCTCCAGGGGAAGGCTTTCTCTCTCTGTCAGTTCTTGTCATCACTCTTCTCCTGGTCTAGGAGCTTTCAGCACAGGGACCTCAAGTCCAAAGGATGCGCTATTCCGCTAGCTATTGTTTCTTAGTGGTATGAAGTCCCCATGTCTCTCTGCTCGCTTTTCTCTTTTATGTCTCAAAAGAGACTGACTCAAGATACAACCTTATCTTGTAGATTGAGTACCGCCTCATTAACGTAACTGCCTCTAATCCCACCTCATTAACATCATAGAGGTAGGATTTACAACACATAGGAAAATCACATCATGACAAAATGATGGACAATAACACAATGCTGGGAATCATGGACTAGCCAAGTTGACAGATATTTTTGGGGGACACAATTCAATCCATGACAGTAAAGTAGAGGGTCAGTGAAAATGAAGAAACCCTCAGTGAGATGGACTAACATAATAGCCTCAACAATGGACTCAAACATGTCAATGATCATGAAGATGGTGCAGGACCAGGCAATGTTTTGTTCTGTTATACTTAAAGTAGCCATGAGTCAGAGATGACTCAAGGCAATAACAACAACTGTGATTATAGAGAGAAGCCACTCCTCCCTTTTGAAAATGAAACCCAAAGGGAAAAAGAGTGTCCACTCAACTGTTCCCCCTCCCCTGGAGGGACTGGAGGGATGGGAGGTCCCATTTTCCAAAGACCTAGAGGCTCTTATGGTAGATAAGCCCCCTCTGCTATTTAGCATGACTATTCCCATCAGCTGGTACCCCCTCTGTGAACTCCTCACTGCAGGAAGCTCCCACCCCAAAGACCTGACTGCAGGCTACGGCAGGGTTGCTCACAAACAACCACAGCTCCACATGCCCCTGGCACATAAGGCAAATGTCTGTATCCTTTCCCCCTGAGGCCTCCCAGAAATGCATCTCCCAGGGACCAAGAATCTTCCAATGCTACAGTCAGATGCCTGAGAGTCAGCCAGCTCCTCCTCCACCATCTCCCACTGCCCCTTCATCCCCAAGTCCTGAGGCACAACCTTCCCACTGAAACCAGATGTCTGCTGCAGGAGCCCAAGGAACAAAAGATGAAATCCCATATCCTTTAATGTTCAAACCCCTATCTGCCTGGGATTAGCAGAAAAGAGAGTCTACACAAGGCCTCCATCCTCAACTTCTGGGAACTCCTGAGGGATGCAGTTCTGATGAGTGCTCGTCACTTCCACCTGCCACTTGGGGTTCTACCACTGTACTCTAAGCCTCAGTTCACCTCACACACTCGAGCAACTCATTTTTCAGGATGTGCTTCTTCCACATATAGATTCACTGTACATAGGGACTTGACCTCACAGCCCTATCCCATTGTTCATTCTTGAAACTTAACTCCTCACCTTAGGAGAGACTGTAGTGCTTTCTAAATGTTTGGGGGTAACATAAGTAGCTTGCTATATTCCCCCTAGGGCTCACAGGCCCTAAAACCCTAATCTCAGGACCTCACCTCAACAAAAATCTTTAAAATAGACTACACCAAGGCTGAGTCTCTAGACCACAGACCCTGCACCCCTAAGGCCTGCTCATGATGCCCCAGCACAAATGGGCCCAGGAACCTCCATTCCCTCAGGAGGCGTACCCTCCCCTACCTAGGCTCCCAGGGCCCAGATAAGACAACTGCACTACTCAGCCCCGCATTCTCACATTATACTAATTTAAACACCATGTGGGGTGTGGTAGGCAGAATGATGACCCCTCAAAGATGCCCATGTCCTAATCCCTGAAAACTCTGGATACGTTAGATTATATGGCAAAGAGGAATTAAAGTTGCAGATGGAATTAAGGTTACTAATCAACTGATCTTGAGATAGAGAGATTATCCTAGTGGGCCCAATGTAGTCACAACGATCCTTAAAAGCAGAAGAGGAAGGCAGAAGAAAGGGGTCGAGAAAGAGTTGTGAGGACAGAAGCAGGATCGGAGAGATGCCACTTTGCTGGCTTTGACGATGGAGGCAAGTGCCCATAAGCCAAGGAATGTGGATGACCTCTGGAAGCTGGAAAAGGCAAGGGAAGGGATTCCCTCCTAGAACCTCCAGAAAGGAATGCAGCCCTGCTGACACCTTGATTAGCCCAGCTAGACTTGTGTCAGACTTCTGACCTACAGAACTCTAAGAAAATTTGTGTTGTTTTGAGCCATGAAGATTGTGCTAATGTTATGGCAAATGGGAACTGTATCGGGGGGACACTGATAATTCAGGAACACTTTTCTCTAATTCTGCACCATTTAAAATCTTGCTCTGCAGCTGCCACATTCAGATTTATGTCTTCACCATTTATTCAAAAAACAACTTGCTTTACTTTGGTGTAACTAGAGAGTTCATCCTGGTAATTTTCTTGAAAACAAGACAATCTGTTCCAAAACTAATTAAGGGCCCATCTCTAGAAACCCAATGACAATTCTCTTTGCCAACAATCCCAAATGGTAGTTCCCTTGCTAAAGTAACACATAATTCAAGTTCTTCTTCTCTAGGCACCTGGATATATGAACATGGATCTCTCTCCAAGTCTTCTTCCCTCTGTTCCCAGTGCTCTTAGTGAAGTTCAGGCCAGTTCCCTCACTTGCCTGAATAACTGCAATAGCCTTGCCCTTCCATCATTCCATTTCCCGACACGATAATTGGAGGGATCTTTCTAGAGTCTGATCATCCTTCCCTTGCTTATAAACATTCAATGGCTCCCCACTACTCTTCGGATAAAGTACAAAATCCTGACATGACCTCCAAGACACTGTGTGCTTCAGGCCTGCCCACGTCTCTGGCCTCATTGCCAGCACGTATAGAACTAGCTATCAAGGTAGCACAATCAAACGTGTAGCCACAGAGCTCTTTAGTGTTGTTAAAACAAAAATCATATTCAGTCAATAATAGAAATTGATTGAAGTTTATTTGATATATGATTTGCAAATCAGGGTAACATTTTGACTAAAAACAAACGTACAAACCCATTGCCATGAAGGTGATTCCAACTCATAGCGACCCTATAGGACAGAGTAGAACTGCTCCATAGGGTTTCCAAGGAGTGACTGGATTTGAACTGCTAAACTTTCAGTTAGCAGCTATAGCTCTTAACCACCGCGCCTAGGAAGTCAAAAATGTTCCAAAGACTGAGGACTTCCAAAGATCCTTGTATCCTGTCTTATCACATTGCCATGGAAAAGGGCTGGGGGATAGCATTTACTTAGTACCAATTTACCCTAAAACACAACTTCCAGTCCTACCCTGGAGTTTCTGAATGGATTCTTCAAAAGAGCACAAGGCCCAAGGCAAAAAAGGTCTTTACTAATTAGCAAGACTATTGCTGGACTTATAGGAACCAATTTCTTTTAGGCTCAAAATCTAAAAGGACATCTAAAGGCAGTGGCCTGGGTGGGTTACACAAACCACATGGACCCCAGAAATCTGGATTCCAGGAGAATTAAAACTATTTCTCAGTGTCAAGCTGAAGAATGGGCTGTGCAAAGCAGATCCCCAGGGTTTTATTGAAGCAGGTTTGTAAGACATAGCTGCAGCTCCTCTAGTTTGTGATCATCTTCAGATTTCTGCACCTGGTAGATTGTTCTATGTATGGAAATGTGTACACCAACATAGAGATATGTGAGAATAGAGACGCTTGTGTTTTTCAGAGGTCCTCAAAAATTATTAAAATGAAAAATTAATTCCCTGCCCTTCACACTATAACAAGCCGCTTGTCGACATCATGAAAACCAATTATTAAGAATTTTTCATTAGAGAATGATTAGTTTGCCATGGATGGGTTGGTTTTATTCTCCTCCTCCTTACAGATAATGAGGAGCATAACAACTCAGTTTCTCAAAACATCAAACTTTCCAGTGAAAACAAATCATGGCTTTCATCTTTTTACTTTGCTCCTGTTCCTTACTTTCCCACAGTTTATCCCAATCTTTGTGTTCTTTTAATTAATGACAAAATAGACTTGACTCGTCTGCCCAAGCTAATAAGAGGGGAAGACAGCAGGGCATGTCTGTGTTCTGAAAACTGCCTTAAGCAAAATTTGTGTGTGATTAAAGACTCTCCGGGAGTAGTAGACACAAGCCCCTTCCCAGCAAGGATGACTCTTTTCTGTTTTCTGTCCAGGAGGCTCATCCTCAGGCAAGTTCCTACTTTCTCCTGGGAGGAAGAAGAAGAATTGGAAACAAGGGCCCTGCTTTGATGGTCAGACTAAAACAAAGGGCCAGGAACTCAGGTCAGGGACTCGGGTCAGACTTGCTCACAGGGGCCACAAGTCTTCAGGGCACTCACTAGGTGAAGAATGCCCACAGATGAGGCTTGATGAGGTGAAAACCTGGCTTGGGGAGAAGAAGAAGAAAAGAAAGGAGGAGAGGTTAGGAAAAAAAAGGAGTGAGGAAGTGTTAGTTATCTAGTGCTGCTATAACAGAAATGCTACAAGTGGATGGCCTTAACAAAGTTGTTGTCTCACACTTTAGGAGGCTACAAGTCAGAATTCAGGGCATCAGCTCTCAGGGAAGGCTTTCTCTGTCAGTTCTGGGGGAATTTCCTTGTCATCAATCTTCCCCTAGTCTAGGAACTTCTCAGCACAGGGACCCTGGTTCCAAAGGACACACCCTGCTCCCGGTGCTTCTTTCTTGGTGGCATGAGGTCCCACTTCTCTCTGCTCGATTCTCTCTTTTATATCTCGAAGGAGATTGACTCAAGATACAACCTGATCCTATAGATTTAGTCCTGCCTCATTAACATCATAGAGGTTAGGATTTACAACACATAGGATAATCACATCAGATCACAAAATGGTGGACAACCACACAGTACTGGGAATCATGGTCTAGCCAAGTTGATACACATTTTTGGAAGACACAATTCAATCCATAACAAGGAGAGACAAAAAAAGGAAGAGGTGTCAGGGCTGAAGGAGGTGAAGAGAGTCATTAGCAGCCTGACCCAATGTCCTGTGGTCAGGCCTCGAGACCATCTGTAGGATCCTAAGTGCAGTCCTTGTCACCTTGGCCAGCCAGAGACAGGTTTGTGCTCCAGGCAGGGCTGCCCTTCCATGTAGAAAGACCAGGCAGTGCAATGTAAAACCGAACCAAAAAAACCAAACCATTGCTGTTGGGTCAATTCTGACTAATGGCCACCCCATTTGTTACAGAGTAGAAATGAGCTCCAGAGGGTTTTGGCTGTAATCTTTACAGAAGCAGATTGCCAGGCCTTTCTTCTGCAGTACTGTTGAGTGGATTCAAAACACCAGTGCCAACCTTTAGATTAGTAATTGAGTGCAAATCATTTGTGCCACCAAGGTTCAGTGAAGGCCAATCCACCTCCAAGCATCTTCCCCACAAGCCTGATGTCTCCTCAGGCTCATGACATTTGTTCCTATGAATTAAATCTATCCTGGGAGCAAATAATTACAGCTAAGACTTAACGAATGTTTACTATGTTTCAGGCAGTATTCTAAGTGCTTTACAAGTATTAACTGATTTAATCCACACAATAGCTTTGTGAGGTAGGTATCGTTATTATCATCATATCTATATTTCAGATGAGGAAACTGAGGCACAAAGTGGCGGAGTAACTTGCCCAATGTCACAATACTGGTAAACGGAAGAGCCAGAATTTGAACCTAGTCTGGCTGGCTCTAAAGTTCACATTTTTTCCATTGCACTAACTAACCCACAAAATCAGGAAATTTACCACAATGACTTGCAAAGCCGTGTGTTGGTCCCTAATCGGGGCTTTTAGGCTGAAAGGCTGCTTTGAAGAGAATTAATGAGAAACGTTTGGAACCTTGGACTCTAGGCACCTCTCTGTAGACCTCTGACTGGATTCACTAGCGATTACTGTTCACACTCTCGTGCCTACCCACGCACACACTCCTGAGGTGTGATTGTAATACAGTAAGGCAGATTCCATGAATCATAAAACTCATTCTCATTACTTTATCATGCAAAGTGTAAAGGCAGGTCAACTAATTTGCAATGCTGCTACGTCAAATATCATTATTTAATTTTTGGAAGCCAGATTTCGACATCAGGTGTTAGAAAAACCAGTCTGCTTGTCATTTAAGTTCCCTGACGCTTTCCTCTGAGGAAAACATACTATCTAAGCTTCTAAAACCAGTTAGACTGCATAATAATATTAATAACAAAAACAACAATAACAATTGTCACAAAAACAGTCCTCTTTTGGGCAACTATTCTGTTAGGAAACTATCTGCTTCATTTTAAAGTTGAAGATACTGAGGCGCAGAAGGGATAAGAGTTAAAATGATTTATCCAGTCATGTAATTATGTCAAGGAGCCCTGGTGGCTGCATTAGGCTGCTAACCAAAAGGTCGGCGGTTCAAACCCACCAGCGGCTCCGCAGGAGAAAAGACCTAACAATCTGCTCCGGTAAAGATTACAGCCTAGGAAGCCCTATGGGGCAGTTCTACTCTGTCATACAGGGTCGCAATGCGTTGGAATTGACTCAGTAGCACACAACAACAGCAACGTAATTAGGTCAGTGGCTTTAATCCTAACTGTGCCTTAAAATCACATACGGAAGCTTCTAAATATGCAAATACTTGGGACCCACTCCAAACCTGCTGAGTCAGGACCTCAGGTGGGTGGAGCCTGAAGGGAAGCTAGGTTGAGAATACAGGCACTGGTCAGTGGCAGAACCAGTCGCCAAGGGTCTTGATCCCCAGCTCTCTCTTCCACCTCCCTGTTACCTACTTTCTCACTCTTCCTCCATTATCCCCAGGGTATGTAAAACAGACAAAAACAAGCAAACAAAACACAGACACATGGTCATCTCTGTTTCACACTCATATACAAAACCTTTAAGGGCATGGCGCCTACCTAAGCATTGGACTGCTAGCTGAAAGGTTAGTGGTTCAAACCCACCCGGAGGCACCTCAGAAGACAGGCCTGGTGATCTGCTTCCAAAACAGCACAGCCTTGAAAACCCTATGGAGCTGTTTTCTGCACAAATGGGGTTGGTTGCCATCAGTTGGAACTGACTGGACAGCAACTAATAATGACAACACTGTGCATTAAAATTACTCCCTGACCCCAAGCCATAGACTGTAATGAAGAGACCTCACCTTATTAGTTTATGTATGCTGGATACCAAGTTCAGTTCTTGGCTCAACATAGTTGCTCCATAAATGTTTGTATATAGAGTAGTAGAAAGGAGGGTGTGGGGAGAGTTGCTGAGTGAATAAATGAATAGGAACAACTGGAATAATTTACTTGCATGGAGCACAAGATATTCTGAGGATAAGACTCTCTCTGTGACAGGAAAGGGCATGCCAAAATTAAAAACATAGCAGGCTTCTTGGTGCAGATTGAACTAATGTAAGAAGTTTCATATTATGTTTGAAACCCATAAAAACTATGGAAAAACTGTAACAATAACAAAATGTGATTATTATTATTATTACTATCATCAGCATCATCATTATTATTATTTTATAGCTTAACTCAAAACTAAGCAAGGAAAATACCCAGGTCCCAGGAAAGAAGAAGGAACTTAAATCCATAAAATTGAGGAGATGCTAAAGGCAAATGGTCCATAAGAATATCAGGAACAAGTGCAATCACAGAAGCTGGGTTTTAAGACCCATAGGAACAGAGGATTATCACATGCACACTGTGAGACGCAATAAGCAGCAGAACTGGCTTCCTTGAATTAAGCTGAAAGCCAGGAAAGGCTGTTCCTTCCATGAAATAAGGACTAGAAAATCTCTGCCCACCGGTCTAAGATTGCAGCAGGAAGCTGACCATCTGCCCAACGTTGTGGGTGGTAAAAGGGTAGACCTCCAAAAATCAAACTTCCAAAACTGTACCGTGTGTGGGAGTTAGTCAAAATTTCTCCTACTCATAACCAGAGGAAGTTAAAGCCAAAAAAATTGACATAAAAAACTACCCAAAAATGGACCCAGCAGAGGCAAATGTGAACCAAAATGATACAGATGCCTGCACAGCACAGGCTCATGGGAGTCTACTGGAAACATTCCTACGGAAGATGAGCTCATGGCAAAATATGTCTAATTGTATGAAAAAGGAAGTGTCTTGAAAAAGAGTCAACAGATGAAATAATCGGGAAATTTTATACTCTGTAAACTCCAGACGATGGAACAATATGAAAAGGCTTTTTTAAATGAGTGTGTTTAAAATATTCGAACAGTAAGGAACGATAAAACGTACAAGGCAATATCAAGACATTATAAAAAAGGAACACACAGAGTCAATGAAACACCATTTTCTGATGATATTATTATGTGCATCTGAAAAACATAAGCAAGTGAATGGAAAACGATAAGGGAACACATTAAGGTGGTTGGGAACAAGATTAATATAGTAAATCAATAGGCTTCTTTTTTAAAAATTTTTTTATTGTGCATTAGGTGAAAGTTTACAGAGCAGATTAGTTTCCCATTCGATGGTTTGTACATCAAGTGTTCCGTAACATTGATTTCATTGCCCACAATGTGTCAGCACTCTCCTCATTGCCGTCCTAGGTTCCAGGTTTCCTCTCCTCCTGATTGTCTGTCTCTTCTTGCCTTCTCATCTTTGCTTTTGGGCAAATGTCACCTTTTTGATCTCACATAATTGATTTTTCTAAGGAGCATGTTCCTTTCCGGTGTTATTGTTTATTTTATGGGAATTGGCTTCCTATTAAAGCAATAATCACTTAGACACCAACGGCAAAGAGGCCTCATTTATAAAAGCCACCACAATGAAAATATAAAATACCTAGAAGTAATATGAGAAGAAATGTTTAAGCTCTGTATGGAGAAAATTTTAAAATGCTACTTAGGGACACAAAAGAAGACTTGAACGAATCTAAAGATAAATTCTGTCTATGCTTAAGAAGGCATGACATCAAAAAATTATTAATTCCCCCTAAATTAATCTTGGAGCCTAGTGGCTCAGTGGTTAAGAGGTTGGCTGCTAACCCAAAGGTCAGCAGTTCGAATCCACCAGCCATTCCTTGGAAACCCTATGGGGCAGTTCTACCCTGTCCTATAAGGTCGCTATGAGTCAGAATCAACTTGATGGCAACAGATTTGGTTTTTTTGGTAAGTTAGTTATGGAGTCTGTAGGTGGTGCAATGGTTAATATGCTGGGCTGCTAATAGAAAGGTTGGTGGTTCAAGTCAACCCAGAGGCACCTTGGAAGAAAGACTTGGCAATTTACTTCCAAAAAATCAGCCATTGAAAATCCTACAGAGCACAATTCTACTCTGAAACACATGGGGTCACCATAAGTTGGAATCGACTTGATGGCAACTGGTTTTTAAGTTAATCTATATATATTTTTTATTGTCCATTAAGTGAAAGTTTACAGAGTAAATTAGTTTCTTATTCAACTGTTTATACGCAAATTGTTTTGTGACATTGTTTGCAATCACCGCGATGTGTCAACACTCTCCCTTTCTCCACCCTGGATTCTGTTTCCATTCATCCCGTCTTCCTGTCCCTTCCTCCCATCTGTCTTTGCTCTTGAGCAGGTGTTGCCCATTTGGTCTCATTTACATGATACAACTAAGAAGCACATTTCCTCACATGTGTTATTGTTTGTTTTATAGACCTGTGTAATCTTTGGCTGAAGGGTGAACTTTAGGAGAGACTTCAGTTCTGAGTTAAAAGGGTGTCCAGGGGCCATAGTCTTGGGGTTTCTCCAGTCTCCATCAGACCAGTAAGTCTGGTCTTGTGTGTGTGTGAATTTGAATTTTGTTCTACATTTTTCTCCCACCCGAACGGGACCCTCTATTGTGATCTGTGTCAGAGCAGTCGGTGGTGGTAGCTGGGCACCATCTAGTTGTTCTGGGTTCAGGCTGGTGGAGGTTGTGGTACCTGTGGTCCATTAGTCCGTTGGACTAACATTTCCCTTATGTCTTTGGTTTTCTTCATTTTCCTTTGCTCTGGACAGGACAGAACCAGTAGATGTATCTTAGATGCCTGCTCACAAGCTTTTAAGACCCCAGATGCTACTCACCAAAGTCAGATGTAGAACACTTTTTAATGAACTATGTTATGCCAATTGACCTAGATGTCCCCCAAGACCATGGTCCCCAGCCCTCAGCCCAGCAACTCGGTTCCTCAGGGTGTTTGCATGTGTCTATGAAGCTTCTATGACTTTGCCTTAGTCACATTGTGTTGACTTCCCCTATAATGTATACTGTCTTTCCCTTCACCAAAGTTAACACTTATCTACTATCTAGTTAGTGATTTCACCTCCCCACCCCTGCCCTCCCTCAAAACCGACAAAGGTTGTTTCTTTCTGTGTATAAAACTCTTCTTCAGTTTTTATAAAAGTGGTCTCACACAGTATTTGCCCTTTTTGTGACTGACTTATTTCACTCAGCATAATGCCCTCTAGATTCATCCTTGTGAGATGCTTCTCGGATTCATCATCGTTCTTTATCTTCACATAGTCTTCCATTGTGTATATGTACCATAATGTGTTTATCCATTCATCTGATGATGGGCATTTAGGTTTTTTCCATCTTTAGCTGTTGTGAATAATGCTGCAAGAACATGAGTGTGCATATGTCTATTCGTGTGATGGCTCTTTTTTCTCTAGGATATATTCCTAGGAGTGGGATTGCTGGAACATGTGGTACTTCTATTTTTACTTTTTAAAGGAAGTTCCATATTGTTTTCCATAGTGATTGTACTATTTTACATTCCCACCAGCAGTGCATAAGTGTCCCAGTCTCCCTGCAACCTCTCCAACATTTGTTATTTTGGGTTTTTTTTTTTTTTTTTTTTTTATTAGTGCCAGTAATGTTGGGGTGAGATGGTATCTCATTGTAGTTTTGATTTGCTTTTCTCTAGTGGCTAATGATCATGAGTATTTCTTCATATCTTTGTCAGCCACCTGAATATCTTCTTTGGTGAAGTGTCTGCTTTGCTCATTTCTTAACTGGATTATTTGTCTTTTCATTATTGTAGTGGTGCAGTATCTTGTAGATTTTAGAGATTATACCCTTGTCGGATATGTCGTAGCTAAAAATTTTTTTCCCAGTCTGTAGGTTCTCTTTTTACTCTTTGGTAAAGTCTTTTGATAAGTGAACAACCAAAACGAAACCAGCTGCCGTTGAGTCAATTTCGACTCATAGCAACCCTATAGGACAGAATAGAACTGTCCCATAGGGTTTCCAAGGAGCGGCTAGTGGATTCAAACTGCCAACCTCTTCGTTAACAGCTGAGCTCTTAACCACTGTGCCACCAGGGTTCCCTTTTGATGAGCATAAGTGTTTAATTTTTATGAGCTCCCAGTTATCTAGTTTATCTTTTGGTGTTCGTGCATTGTTAGTTATGGTTTGTATCCTGTTTATGCAGCATATTAGTGCCCCTTAATCTATAAATTTAATTTTTACAGTATTAAGAGAAATTCTTTTAAATATGCAAGCTGCATTTAAACTTCATGTGGAAAAATAAACAAGCAAGAATAGTCAGAAAATCTGAAGTATTGAGGAGAGAACTAATCCTACTGGATATTAAAATATATCAAGATATAACAATAAAAGTTAATATGGTAATAGAACGTCAATAAACAAATAGATCAATGCAATGGAATAGAAAGTCCAATGCATGCAGATACATGTGGGAATTCAGTATGTGATGAAAATAGAATTTAAAATCACTAAGAAAAATGGATACTACAACAAATGGCTTTGGGACAGCTAGTGGGTGGTTTTAAATGAAAATTTCTCTGGTTGACTTTACAGGGGATTGGAAACTACAGACAAAAAGATCTGCAAACTTGAATACATGGAAATAGAAACTATCCAAACTTAAACACAGAGAGAAGGCAAAAAAACCTCAGTGACTTGTGGGACAATATGGAATCCTAAAAAGGGGGAGTGATTCAGAAATAATATTTGAAGAAATAATGGCCAAAATTTTCCAAATTTGATGAAAACTATAAGCCCACAGATCCAAAAAGCTCAGCAAAATTCAAGTAAGATAAAGACAAACCACAAGTAACATAGACAAAATCTTAAAAGCAGCCAGGGGGGAAAAAAAAGACACATTACATATAGGCAATATATTCACTGTCTGTAAAAATGGTGTGGTGGGGGCATCTGACCTCCTCTACCTTCACAAGGGGGAAGGAGAATCAAGATCAGTAGCCCAAGGCTGATTCCTATGAGGCGGAGGTCAGACATGACCTCTTTATCAATTCTGACACCAACTGTCCCTCCCACAGCACTTTCTGCTTCTATGCTCAGTGCTCTCTACTTCTCTGCTGGGTTCAATAATTCATTGTAATGGTCACACAGAACTCACGGACCATACTCACAGTTATGGGGTTTATTAGGAAAGTAACAGGTTACAGTTCAGATTCAGAAACATTCAGGATACAGTTCTTCAATCAGGACAGCCTCTTCTCAGCTGTGCCAGCAGGCGGGTCTCTCTCTGGCCCTCAGCCCCTCAGCCTGGCCTCTGCCCCACTTGGGCAAGTGTTAGCAAAGCTCGTTTAACTCTGCTGATAAGTACCCAGAGGCATCCCACTCCACCAGTAAGCCTCTGCCCAAAGGCACTTGGCTCTAGCTCTGTGAGTTAGCAAACCTAGCTACTCCAAGTGCCCGGAGGCACCCTTCTCCACCAGCAAGCCACCTGCCCAGAGGTACTCAGCTTTCTCCCTCTGTGGGCTGAGAATCCCGCTGCACCATCTCCTGCCAATCTCCTGCCGCTGCTGCCACTGTTTCTCTTCCACCACTTCTTGCTGTCTTTGGTGTTACAGCTCTCCCTCTCAGGCTCCTGGTTCCAGGAGCTTCTAAGTGCAGAGATCTCAGGTCCAAAGGATGCACTCCACTCCTGGCTTTTCTTTCTTGGTAGTGGTGAGATACTCTCTTCCTGCCTCTGGGATGGCTCATTTTAAGGCAAGCGGGATGGCAAAACTGACCAATACCCTCGTTAAGGTTCTACACACCTTATTTGCATGGTCCTACCCCCACAAGCATGCCATGCACCTTATTTACATTATTAGCAAGCTATTCAATCCCTTAGTGGGCCACAAGCACCTCATTTGCATAGTCTTACCCAGTCATTTAGTGGGAGCTACAAAGACTATGGCTAGAAGCGCCATATTAAGTAATTCACTGACCACACTGCACATTAGAAACAATGACAGGCAAAAGACTATGGAATGGTATTATTAAGGTGCTGAAACAAACAAACAAAAAATTAATCTAGAACCTATATCCAGCAAAAATACCCTTCAAAAGTAAAGACAAAAAATAAAAACATTTTTAGGCAAACAGAAGCTAGGTGACTCATTGCCTATAGACTTGCACTAAAAGAAATGCTACTAGATAGAAATTTGGATGTATACAAAGGAATACAGAGAATCAGAAATGGTAAATATGTTATTAAATATAAAAGACTTATTTCTATTTTTTAAACTTCTTTAAAAAGACATTTGTGCTGTAGAGTTTACAGCACATGTAGAAGTAAAATGTATGACAAGGATGGTACAAAGGATGGAAGGGAGAAATAGAAATACACAGCTGTGAAGTGGTACGATATTATTTGAAGATGCCTTGTGATAAGTTAAAGATGTGTATTGTAAACTCTAGAACAACCGTTACAAAAATACTAAAGGAAAAAAAAACCTCACTGGCTGCCATTGAATCGACTCTGACTCGTAGTGACCTTACAGAAGGTTTTCAATGGCTGATTTTTCAGAAGTAGATTGTTAGAATTTTCTTTTGAGGTGCCTGTGGGTGGACTCGAATATTTAACTTTTCATTTAGCAGCCGAGTATGTTCACCATCTGCACCACCCAGGGACTCTGTAAGAGAAAAAGCTATAGTCAGTAAGTCAATAGGGGAGATATAATGGAATATAGAAAATAATAAATTCAAAAGAAAGGTAGAAATATATGAAAAGAAGAAACAAAAATCAATTGGAATAAATGGAAAATAAATAGCAAGATATTATACTTAAATCCAACCATATCAATAACTACGTTATATGTTGTTGTTAGGTGCCGTCGAGTAGGTTCTAACTCATAGCGATCCTATGTACAACAGAACAAAACACTGCCATCCTCACAATTGTTATTATGCTTGAGTCCATTGTCGCAGCCACTGTGTAAATCCATCTCGTTGACAGTCTTCCTCTTTTTCACAGACCCTCTACTTTACCAAGCATGATGTTCTCCTCCAGGGACTGGTCCCTCCTGATAACATGTCCAAAGTATGTGAGACATAGTTCCGCCATCCTTGCCTCTAAGGGGCATTCTCGTTGTACTTCTTCCAAGACAGATTTGTTCATTCTTCTGGCAGTCCATAGTATAGTCAGTATTCTTCGACAACACCATAATTCAAAGGCATCAATTCTTCTTTGGTCTTCCTTATTCATTGTCCAACTTTCACATGCATATGAGGCGACTGAAACACCATGGCTTGGGTCAGGTGCACCGTAGTCCTTAAAGTGATATCTTTGCTTTTTAACACTTTAGAGAGGTCTTTTGCTGTAGATTTGCCCAATGCAATGAGTCGTTTGCTTTCTTGACTGCTACTTCCATGGTCATTGATATATGTTTAAAGATTAAATATAAGTGGTCTCAAATTAAAGTGCCGAGATTGTCATACTAGATAAAAAATCAAGACCCAACCAGTGTTATCTCCAAGGAATTCGCTTTAAATACAAAAACTCATAGATGGTAAGGCTGGCATGGGAAATGATATGTTAGGCAAACAATAATCGTAAGAAAACTGGAATGGTTACATTAATATCAGATGAAATGCATTGCAAGACAATGATTATTGTCAAAGATAAAAAGAAAACTTTCATGACAATAAAGGGGTCAATTCATGAGGAAGATATAACAATCCCACATGAGTATATACTCAAAAACAGAGCTTCAAAGACACATAAAGCAAAAAGTAACAAAACAGAAAGACATACACTAAGAAGACATACAGTAATTGACAGAACAAATAGAAAATCTGTAAAGATATAGATGATCTGAACTACGCTTGACCTAACTAATATTTATAGACTAGCACACCCTAAAACAGCAGAATAACACCTTTTTAAGTGTACATAAATATTCACCTGGACAGACAATTGTACTTGCCCATAAAACAAGTCCCCATACATTTAGTAGAATTAAGATACTACATAATATGTTCTGTGACCCCATCCAAATTAAATTAAAAATCAAGAACAAAAAGTATACCAGCAAGCCTCCAAATCTTCAGAAATTAAACAGTACATTTCTAAATATCATAGGTCAAATAAGAAATCACAAGGGAAATTAGAAGACAGTTTGAACCGAAAGATAACACAAAACATCAACATCTGTGGAATGTAACTAAAGCAGTGCTTAAAAGAAAATTTACAGTTTCAAATGCTTATATTAGAAATGAGAAAAGCTCTCAGATCAATGATCTCAGGTTAGTTTAGGAATGTATATTACAGTCTCTAGAGCAATGGCTAAAATAAATAAAAATACAAAATGATATAGCCAAAAATCAAATAGATAAATTGAAACTGAATACTAACCATCCAAATACAAATTAGTCAAATCATAATGCTAAGTATTCAAATAATCCACAAGAAGGTAGGAAATGGAAAACACAGGAATAAAAAGTCGAGTAGAAAACAATACAAATAATAAAATGGTAGATCTAAATGCAAGCATATCAGTAATTACTTTGAATTTAAATACTAAATACATCAGTTGAAGAGTAGAGATTATCAGCTTGCATACAAAAACAAGGCCCAACTATATGCTGTCTACAAGAAACTTACTTTAAACAAAGGCAGAGATAGGTTAAAAGTAAAAGGACGGAGAAAAATATACCATGGTGAAGTGCCTGTATTATTATCAGGAAAAGTAGATTTCAGAGCAAGGGATATTTTAGAGATAAAAAGAGACAGTTCATAATAATAAGGGGCTCAACTCACCAAGAACACAAAACAATCTTAAATGTGTATGCACCAAAAAACAGAATTTCAAAATACGTGAACCAAAAACCAAAAGAACTGAAAGGAGAAATAGACAAATCCATAATTGTAGTTGGAGATTTCAACATTCTTCTCTTGGTAATTGCTAGAACAAGTAGGCAGAAAATCAGGAAGGATATAGAAGACCTGAAGAACACTATCAACCAACTTGGCCTGAATCACATTTGTATAGAATACTTCACTCAACAACCGCAGCATTGTTTTCAAATGCAAATGGAACATTCCCCAAGATAGACCATATTCTGGGCTATAAACAAACCCTGATAAATGTAAAATAACTGAAAGCAAGAAAAGTCTACTCTCGGATCACAAAGGAATTAATCTAAAAATCAGTAGAAAGATATTTGGAAAATATTAATATTTTTATTTATTTTTTGAGTACCTGTATGTTTATATAATGCTTTCTATTCTCTTTGATATATTTAAAATATTTCACAATAAAAAAATAAAATAAAACTTTCAAATAAATGTTGAAATTAGGCACAGAATGAAAGCTTGGTGAGAATTAAAACAATGATAGCTTTCATAAGCCTAAGAGTGGAGAGCGGGAAAGAAGTGAAGACCTCACATGACCTCCCAGAGGGAAAAATCCAAACAATGAAGACCTTTATAGAACTGTCAAACATAAATGAAACCTGCAATGTAAATTGTTAAATTGTGAAATGTGAGCTATGGTTCTACTTTTTCTGTGACAAAATTTTAGTCAGGTAGAAAATAAACACAAAGAAAAATTTTGAGAACCTTACTGTCTCGAACAGACTCTGTTTGTCGTTTCTTCCTTTGTTACCTCTCTGCTCTTCCGCCACCACCTTTTTCGTACTTCAGAATTTCTGGCCAAGACTGGACAAAGAGTTACTGGGTTCCCAATTTAATGAGCAATCTGGATTCAAGCACATGATTAGCATCACCTGTTTCTGCTCACAGCTTTTCCTACCTCCCTCTCTCTGCCATAAAACATGTTGGTCCAGCTCTATCTAAGCTTAGCAGTAGTCACTGTTTCCAAAATCCAGCAGTGTAAACAACTGGGTTTAGTCCCAGCTGTGGGAACTTGGGCACGCCACCTGACAGCTTAGCCTTAGTTTCCTTATCTGTGAAATGAAGGTAATACCCACCTCACAGGAGTTGTGAGGATTGAAAGTACTTGGTCAATAGGAAAAGCACCTTACAAAATGATTTAGTGCTGAGAGGACCCAGTCTCAGATCTTGCTGTGCTACTCATCTGTGTTAGTAATCAGCGTCCTTCATCTTCCCTGCAAAGGTGTGACGTAGGTCAGTGAGCTATCCTATCATAGCTAATAGAGACAGGGCAGAGACAGCCAGCTGACCAGCAAAATCTACGATGTAGAGTAGGTGCTGGAAACTGGCTGACCAGGCAGAGACTACATTTTAAGTGTGGCATCTAAGAGTGGCCAAGGAACGAGTTCTTGCCATTGGAATGGGAGCCACGGCTTTTAAGAAGCAGGAGTGTCTTCTCCATGTTATTTTCCCTTTTGATCTCGAACGAGTGTGCATGGAAATGACCAGGCCCAGATAAAGGGAGACCCACAAGCTGGAAGGAGTCTGGGTCCTTGAATCACAGAGCATAAAGGAGAAAAGGCACCCAGTCACTAGTAACACTTGCCTGGACCATTACATGAGCATGAAATAAGCATCTATGCTGTTTGAGCAATCATACATTTTTGAGTCTAGGTGACAAAGCAGTGGGCATACCCCTAACAAGGAGGCTGTATAATAGTTCTGGGTTCAATTCTTTGCTCTGCCAAGGTTTTGTAAACCTCAGTTACCTCCTCTGTAAGGTAGGGATGATAGTAGTTCTGGCCTCATTGGGTTGTTGGGCAAGTTAACTGATGTAATGCATAGAAAGTGCCAATAACTATCATTGTTCAATAAATGCTGGCCATTGTTATTAACAGCATAGAATTACCAGAACTCTTTTGAAAGTTCACTCACTCGTACCAGGAAAATTTTCTACCTCTGTAACTTTTCTCCAGGTAACTGTGGCCATTACATGCACATCAAGATATTTTCCAAGCGTTTTTCAGGGCTCTAGCATTTTTCAATTTGTGTCATTATTCAACATGGTTAATTAACTGACAAATCTCCGAGCCTAATGTCGTAGGCTCAGTTTCTACCTAAAGAATCGTACATGTGAGTTTAATGATAGTGAGTGATTTGACCTACAATTACTCCGAAGCCCAACTCACCTGTCCTCTCTATGGTCCAGTCAAGAGTCAAGGAAGCCTTTGCCACACAGCTGCAGGTCTAAATTCAACCAGCAGAGGGCAGTGTGTTGCACACGAACTGGGGCCATTTTTGAAGATGCCCGGTGCCTTTCCATTGTGGATAGTTTTCTTTGTCCCATGATCATCCCTTGCATTTAGAAGGACGGTCATGAGAGTTCAGAAAAATTTGGTTAACCTCAGCTATGCTCGACTTCTGTAGTCCTTCTGAGTCTGTTTTGTGTGGTCACCGGCAAATCGCATTTTGTCACCCCTCAACCACACTCTGCATGTTGACCCTGGTGACCACAGGCCAATAAATGGGCAGCCTGAGGGGGTGAGGACTGGCCTGGTGAGGGTTGGAAGAGGCGTATTCGCTGAATATAAGAATAAGAGCCCCCGCTCTCTGCCATATCTGCTGGCATAGCCGCCTCCTTTTCTAGTCCTCCTTTCTGAGTCACTTCACACCCACCCAGTTTCTGCAACTGATTCCACCCCACCTTCTCCCACACCATCTCAAATTCCGGGACTCAGTCTATATACATTAGTGATCCTTAACTCTGTGTGTGTGTGTGTGTTTGGGTGGGTGGGGGTGGGGGTACGACACATTTCAGAATCTCCTATATGAAGTTTTCTGACAACACCTGTGCCTGGGGTCTCCTTCCAGACCTGAATCAGACGCTTGGTGGGGAGTGAGTTCGAAGCTCTGGGATGATCCAGGTTCGGACAAGCGTCCCCACCCCCACCGCGGGAACCGCTCATGTAATTAAGGAAGACCTGGACGAGGCAAACTGCTGGAGAGCAGAAAGGAGGGAACGGACGCGGGTGGAGATATCGCGACTCAGGGATTGATTGGTTCTGTTACTATTCCGGTTTTCCCACAGGGAAATCTGAAGCCCATGCACTCTCAACAGGTGATCTCGCTGCTTTCTTAACTGAGAAAATGAAAACTCTCCAACTGTTCTCCTGCCCTCCTCAATAAGTCTACGTGTTTTATCCATAGCCTCCACCTCTCCTTCCAATTCAATGCTCGGCCTGTCTCCAGCCTCCACCTGTGTCAGCAGCCCACCTTCCCTGCCTCCTAGGACTGCTTTCCTGGCATAATCTGTTTCCCACCTGCACCCCCTTCCCTCAGCTCTGTTACCCATCCTAAAGCTCCCTCTTTCTCACCACCCTATCCAATAATCACCCAGTCTTATCAGTTTGCCCTGCTCCTAATCCTTCTACTCTATCCTCTTCCCTGTCGCTGTCTTTGCACTGGACTTTGTCCCTCCTTTCCACGACTACCAAAATACACTCTGAACTGGCCTCTCTGTCTCCATGGGGCTCTCACTTCAGACTGACTGCCAGACTCTTCTAACATGCTAATCTGATACCATCTTGCCCTGATTTAAAACCTTCCACTGCACAGCCCCCTCCAACACTGGCCCAACGAGGTCCCAACCCCTCAGCTCATCACACAAGGCTCTTCCTTCCCTTTTCACTCCAGCAATAGCAGACTTGCGCACTATGAGCCTTTTAAGGAACTTTTTGCCCTCGCCTTTTCCCATTTGCTTCCTAAAACAAACTCCCGCTTATCCTATAAAACCCAGCTTTGGCGCCACTTCCACTGAAAGGCTTCCCTGGTACCCTTCCATAGTTTTCAGCATTCTGGAACTCTTCTGTGATACTCTGATGTAATATCAGTCCCTCACTAGTACATCTTCCACACTCTAAAACTTGGAGTCATTCTTAATTATTCCTGCTCTCCATCATATACTCATTTACAGTTTTCTCTTCCTTTCCAAGCTTTGAGCTTCTTGAGGACATAGATGGAGAATTACTCATTTTAGCACACCCAGAGCCTAGCACAGTGCCTGACTCAATAACTGTAGGATAGAATTGAGTGAGAGCTAGTCTGTCCACTTCCTTTTACTGATTTAAACGAAACAAAACAATTGCCTGTCAAGTTGATTCCAACCCCGTATATGTCAGAGTAGAACTGTGCTCCACAAGGTTTTCAAGGCTGTGACCTTTCAGAAGCAGATTTCCAGGCCTTTCTTCTGAAGTGCTTCTGGCTGGGTTGAAACCAACAACCTTTTGGTTAGTAGCCCAGCACTTAACTGTTTGTGCCACCCTTTCACTGATAGACTCCTTATAAATATCAAATCTCTGCCTTTACCACGTTAATACTTCCACTCACCTCTTCACCTACTAGACTTTGCTTTCCTCCCATATATCAATCTTCTAAAAAAATAAATGGCTCAACCATCATGTCTGAATGTCCGTCCCCATTCACTTCTCATTCTCTTCAGCTTCTCTGGATCATTTCACATTGTTGACTGCTAGGCTCCTTGAAACTCATTCCATGGTTTCTATAGCGGATATTCATTGTTTTAGCGGCAGCCCAATTTTCCTCTAGGGAACTACCCCTCCTCCATTTTCAGTCCATGTAGTTTAGATGTTGTTGACTCCACTCCTAATTCCAGAGTTGGGTGTTGACTTCATTCTAAACATTAGAGCATAACAACCCTTTGGCCTCAGAGACTGGTTCAGGGATGGGCATATAACGGCAGCTACATCATACAGTCGGTGTGACCTTCCTTGGAACTGTTTGGAGAAGGAGAATCACTCTTCCTGGTGGAGTTGCTGAGAAGACAGAATGGAGCTCCTGGCAGCCATTTTGTCTCCATGAGGCGAAAGTACCTGAGCCAACATAGCAAAGCAGAGTAAAATGAAAAGAGTGAAAACAAGTCTCAACAGCATCTTTGAGCCCATGAATACAGGTGAGTCTGGACGATCCTGGACTTACCAGTTGTATAAATCAATATATTTCCTTTTTCATTAAACCAGTTTGAATTGAGTTTTCTATCAGTTGTAAAAGAAAGAGCTCTGACTAATGCAAGTTATGTGACCTACAGTGGCTCGGGTTTCCTCCTACATTGTCTGGTTTCTTGTTATCCTCCTATCTCATATGTGTAATCCTATGCTAATTATAGTACTTTCCACTTGCAGATGCTTTATAGTTTATAATCTGCCTTTCCTAAATCTCACCACCTTTTACACACACTTCCTTAGAGAACACAACCAATTCTGTAGCTTCAATTCTCATTTTTACGTAGTGATCCAAATTCCCACTTCCAATCCCAATTTTTCCACAAAACCCCAGGCCCACATTTCTAACTACCTACTGTTCTTCATTAGCCATCCCACCAATGCCTCTGACTTACCTAAAATCTAATTCTTCCTTTACCGTTTCTCTTTCTCCAAGTCCAGCCCTCTTCCTTGTTGTTCTAATTCTGATCAAGGTATTAACTTTTTTTTTTTTTTTTCAGTTTCCCTAGTCTAAATTTCTGGAGTTATTCTTAATTATCCTTTCTCTCTTACTACTCTATACCCTATATCTCCCCCTTCCACACTCACACCTCCCCCACCCCATCCCACTCCCACAGTTGCCAAGTCTTTTTTACTTTACCTCCAAATTACCTTCCCTTCTGTTTCAGTTCTCATTCCCACTATTGTGATATTCTGATTCAGGGTTTTATTCTTCCTTATCTGGACTGGCCTCAGCTCTCCCTGCTTAGTAGCCAGGGATATCCTCTAGGGCAGTTCTGAACCTGTCAGGCCTCTGTTCTTAAACTTGAAATGGTGGCCTCCCCACTGACTGCAAAAGAGGGCTAGCTTCCCTACCTGCCATTTTGGCCCTCAGAGACCTGGCCTTGATCTGCTTCTTCCCCACCTGTACCCTCTGCTCCAGAAGCTTCTTTCTCAAAATGGCTGCCCATTCCCTCTTTTGTGTTTTACACATAGAGCATTGATACCTAGAAAACTCTCTCACTTCCAATCTCTGTTGAAATTCTGCTCACTTCCAATACCCACCTTAACAGTCATCTCCTTTCCTTTAGTGTCCAGGAAGCTCGGACTAGATGGGCAGTCTAGTTAGGGCACACAGAGCTGGTCATGCTGTCATAGCCCAGGACTCTGATTAATGGATCAATGCCAACCCAAGATGACCATTGTAAATGCGTGCTGCAGCCCTTGGTGCTGATCCCAGTCACCCTCTCACTTGGGATGAACGTGTTGGCTAAAGCTTGGGAGAACCTGTGGATTAACGTTCCTCTGACCCACAGCTAGCAGGGAGAGCTGCCATGTGAATGACAGAAGTGAGTTCTAAAAGATCTCTGAGGCTGAAATGAAAGCAAAAACAAAGCAACAACAGCAAAAAAAAAAAAAAAGAAAAGAAAAAAAACGAACAAAAATGCTTAGCAGAGACTCATATACAGACTCGTATCCTGCCCTGGGGTTCAAAGTGTGACTGCAGTGGTATGGAATGAGAGTTCCAAGGTGTTGTGGGGAGGATTTAGTTTTCAGTAGTTCAGGTGGAACTTCGGGCTCAATATGAGCCAACAGAGCCAAGACAGCAAATGTCATCATAGGCTTTGTGAATAAAATATGATGTGTGGAGCAAGGAAAAGGACAGGCTGCCTCTTGCTCATCGGATCTGGTCAGGGCACACGTTAGGGATTGAAGCTTGATTCGGGCAACCCTTTTATAGAAAGACAAGGACAAACTGGAGTAAGCCCTAAGCAATATCAGGTCCATGCCCAGGATGGCGAAAGGTCCTGAAACCAGGACAAATGAGGCACAATTAGAACATTTGGCCGGAAAGGAGAAGATTTGGTGGGAACATGAGAGCTCTCTTTAAACATTTGAAAGGCTGTCCTTTGTTTTTTTTTTTTTTTTTTAAAGGAAATAGACTTCTGCTATTGTAACTAAGAAAGGCAGAACCAGGGATAAAAAAATATAGAAGTAGATTTTGGCTTAGGAAGAGGAAATCCTTTTTGACTACTAAAAGAGACTCCAAATATGTTCATTATATCCCCATGGTAGAATTACTGGGGAATTTTCCTTTTTCTTTTTTTCCTTTGTTTTCTACTATGAATTTTTGTTACTTCTGATACGTAGAAATATATGTTTTTGACTGAAGTGGACTTAACTTGTTTTTGATTGCCCAGCCTCCATTGCCCCTTCTTCTGGTCTTAGCCCTCTCATTTTCCTTTGGAGAACAACCCCTCCCCTACTCTTAGGGATTTGGATAGGGTTGACCCCACCCTCTGTTTCCAAGGTGTTTCTGCAACCCAAGCCGCACCTATCAGTGCACTCCATTTGCTGGCCAGATTGATTAGTTCCAGGATCAGCCTCTACTCAAGCCGGGCTTATGAGATGCTGTCTTCTACCTGGGCTAATGAACTGAGAGGAGCTTTGGGATGCTGATGGCCATCTTGTCTTCACAAGGGAAAAGTCCAGCTCAGGATGAAACCAAGACTGAGGGAAGCAGAGCTGAGAGATGGCGAACGGAAGATTCCTGGTAGTGTCATCTGAGCACCTACATCTAGCTTCTCCTGAAACCAGACCTATTCCTTGGACAATTCAATTACATGAGACACTTAATAGACTTTTTTTTTTTTTTTTTGCTTCAGGCAGATTGTCAGTTTTCTGTCTCTTACAGCTGAGTCCTGACTGATACTAATGCATACGGGCTTTGTTTTTCTTTGTTGTTTTTCTTAAGGATGCCAGAGTTGGTATGATTACAGATACAGGCAGTCCTCGAGTTACGAACATCCAGCTTACGTACAACCTGTAGTTACAAACCAACCTCCATATATTAAAAGTTCAAGGTATATACATAATAACAAACGGGAAATACTTAGCGACACACTTCGAAACATTATTATTATTGTTATGACTGTATTATTATGTTAAAGATGTCTTAGTGCATCTGGAAGTGTTTCTTTAATGTTTTTATGCATAGAAAGGTACACTATATGCTGTATACTAAGACAAATGTCTTAGGCTGGGTTCTCTAGAGAAGTAAAACCAGTAAAGTGTATAAATATATATATAGAGAGAGATTATATCAAGGAAACAGCTCACGCGATTGTAGAGGCTAGAACATCCCAAGTCTGTGGATCAGGGTAGAGGCCTCTCCCAAGTCACACAGCTGCAGAAGCTGGCAAGCCCAAGATCGGCAGGTGGGACAGCAGGGCTCCCACTCACAGGCTGTGTAGGTTGACGAATCCCAGGTTCGGCAGTTAAGCTGACAGCTCAAGTCCCGAGATCAAGAGATGAGAAGACAGGAAGCAGCCGCAGGATCCAGAGAGAGCAAAAAGCCAGAACGTCTGCTTATATTCAGATGCGGGCCACACCCCCAAGGAGACTCCCTTTCATCTGAGTGGCTATTCACAGTATATTCAATGATGGGAGTGATTGCATTGAAATACTGAGAATCATGGCCCAGCAAAGTTGACGCACAATCTTAACGGTCACAAGAAACATTTGACTAACTGATGTCAAATACGAACTGTACCCAACTGTTCCACTTAGGTACAAATTCGACTTAAAGACAGACAGGAACGGAACTCATTCGTAATCCGAGCACTGCCTGCATTTAAGAAAGTTCATGTAACCACACAGCGGTTAAGTGTCCCATGAGGGACTGTGAATGAGATGGCTCTAGATGAATCTGGTCTGAGTTTATGTATAAAGACTTCACCTCCACTTTTGGAACATAACCCCTCTTTCCCCCAGATCTCACCCCTTTGGGCACATCTCACATTCTACCCTACCTCAGAGCTTTGGCTGCCATTTCCTATCTCCCCTATTAAATCACAACCTCTTTGAGAGAATAGGAAGATGGTGGTTTTTTCATCTTAGCTCAGTACTGTTCATCGGAGGGAAAGGAGGGAGGAAAACAGCGAGAGAATGGAAAAATAGGGAAGGAGAAGGAAGCACTAAATCTACTTTTTGCAATAGTTTTTAATACTTTTTTTTAGAGCAGTTTTAAGTTTATAGAAAAATTGCATAGAAAGTACAGAGAGTTCCCATACACCCCTGCTTACCCCTGCACAGTTATTCCTATTATTAACGTTTTTGCATTCCTGCAGTCCATTTGTTACAATTGATGAGCCAATATTGATATGCTATTATTAACAAAAGTCCATAGTTTACATTAGGGTTTACTCTTTGTGTTGTACAGTCTTATGGGTTTTGACAAATGCATGACATGTGTCCACCATTAAGTATCACACTGAAAAGTTTTTCACTGTCCGTTTTCATAATATTTGAAGCACTTAATTGCAACACTCCAGTCCCTTAATCAAATTCTTGATTCATAATCCCTCCATGTTGTGTCTGCTACTTTTTAAAATCCAAATTGCTCCTCAGTGTTTATTTAGAGGTTGATTTTTAAAATAAAATCCATGGACGGTAGTGCTTGTTAGCAAATTTAGCTTGAACTGAAATTGACGTTGTCAAGGATTTCATTCTTCTTGGGTCAACAATCAACGCCCATAGAAGCAGCCGTCACAAAATCAAACAATGTATTGCACTGGGGCAAATTTGCTGCAAAAGACCTCTTTAAAGTGTTGAAAAAGCAAGGATGTCACTTTGATGACTAAGGTGCGCCTGACCCACATGGTATTTTCAATTGCATCATACGCATGTGAAAGCTGGACAATGAAGAAGGAAGATGAAAGAAGAATTGATACATTCAAATGGTGATGCTGGTGAAGAATACTGAATATACTATGCACTGCCAGAAGAATGAACAAATCTCTCTTGGAGAAAGTACAACCTGAATGCTCCTTAGAAGTGGATGAGAAGACCTGATGTAAAGGGAGTTTCCCTGCGGGTATGGCCTGCACCACCTTTTATCTTACAAGAGATAAAAGGAAAGGGAAGCAAGCAGAGTTGAGGGGGACCTCATACCACCAAGAAAGCAGTGCTGGGAGCAGAGCACGTCGTTTGGACCTAAGGTTCCTGTGCAGAGAAGCTCCTAGTCCTGGGGAAGATTCATGACTACAAGGACCTTCCTTCAGAGCCGACAGAGAGAGAAAGCAAGCCTTCCCCTGGAAATGACTAAGACAACCTTCTTAATCAGAATGAAGAGCTCAGACCTACAGGAACTTGAATCATAATGGTGAATCAAGGGATAATTGCAGAGGATCCTTCCAGAGGTATTTAGACAAGTAATACTATTGTCTTACTTCTCTAAGGAAAACTACATAATGAAATAATCCTCTTGTCTTAGTTATCTAGTGCTGCTGTAACAGAAATACCACAAGTGGACGGCTTTAACACACAGAAATCTATTCTCACATTTCAGGAGGCTAGAAGTCCAAATACAGAGAGCCAGCTCTAAGGGAAGGCTTTCTCTGTCAGTTCTGGAGGAAGGTCTTGTCTCTTCAGCTTCTGCTTCCTGGTTCCTTGGAGACCTCAATGTGTTTTGGGATTTATCTTAACCCTATCTTTTCTCTCGCATTTTACTACTAGCATCAAGAAGAAACCTCATGTCCCCTTTAAGACCTTGCTTAGAAATCTCATCAGTCAGATCCAAGTTCATCACTTATAAGTTCTACCTTCCAATAAACATTTGAACATAATTCAGACAAGCTCTTTGCTGCTGCATAAAAAGCATCGCCCCTCTTCCATTGTCCAATCACATGTTCTTTGTTTTCTTTTAAGGCCTCACTAGAAGCACATTTAAAGTCCAAATTTTCAGCAACATCCTGTTGCTGGCGCCATATGTATTCTCTAAGACCGTAGAGACTTTCTCTATAGCTGTCCTCACTTCCTGCTAAGCCCTCACCAGAATTGCCTTTGCTGTCCATAATTCTACCAACAGTCTCTTCAAGGCAATCTAGGCTTTTACTATTTAAAAAAAAACAAAAAAAAACCCATAGCAGTAGAGTCAATCCTAACTCATAGTGACCCTGTAGGACAGGGTAGAACTGCCCCTGAGGGTTTCCAAGGCTGGAGCCCAGGTGGTGCAGTGGTTAAGAGCTCAGCTAATAACCAAAAGGTCAGGAGTTCAAATCCACCAGCTGCTCCTTGGAAACTCTGTGGGGCAGTTCTACTCTGTCCTATAGGGTGGCTATGAGGCTTTTACTATAGGCACCTTAAAATTCTTCCAGCCTCTACCCATTACCCAGTTCCAGAACTGCTTCCACGTTTTAGGCATCTGTTAAAGCAGCACTCCCACTCTTCTAGTACCAAATTCTGTCTTAGTTGTCTAGTGCTGCTATAACAGAAATACCACAAGTGGATGGCTTTAACAAACAGAATTTTATTTTCTCACAGTTTAGGAGGCTAGAACTCCAAATTCAGGGTGCCAGCTCTAGGGAAAGGCTTTCTCTTTCCATCGGTTCTTGAGGAAGGTCCTTGTCTTTTTGAGCTTCTGCTCCTGGGCAATCTTCATGTGACTTGGCATCTATCTTACCCCATCTCTGCTCTGCTCCCTTGTTTAATCTCTTTAATATCTCAAAAGAGATTGATTCAAGATACACCTTATACTAATCTTTCTTCATTAACATAACAAAACAACCCATTCCCAAATGGGATTATAACCATGGGCATAGAGGTTAGAATTCACAATACATATTTTTGGGGGACATAACTCAATCCATAACACCTCCCCAGCAAGTTATAGAAGCAAATAATCTGTCTAAAGCAAGATTTCTCTGTTTTCCTTATCAGAGGCTTGACTTAAAAAAAAAAAAAAAACAACCCTAGGGACCTTCCACCTTTCATTGTCTGGAAGACTTTTCTGTCTAGACATTTCTTAAGCATTTAGAATGGTGCTAAGCGTAA
The DNA here is from genome assembly GCA_030035585.1 of Dugong dugon. Taxonomy (NCBI): domain Eukaryota; kingdom Metazoa; phylum Chordata; class Mammalia; order Sirenia; family Dugongidae; genus Dugong; species Dugong dugon. Next base: position 84,522,736 of record CM057460.1, on the reverse strand, counting down.
TTGTGGCAGATCCAGCTGGCCCAGACTTCCCTAAAAGGGCCTCTGCATTGCAGCATACTTAAAACAGTAGTCACTGTCTCAAATGCAAGAGACTTCTAAGGGAAAGTATATGGTTTCTCCATGCGTGCCCGTTCACATTTACATACTTACAGAGAACCCACTGGGTTCAGCACTCTATTAAACTCTGAGGGGGAGGATGCCAAAAAGTAGGACACTGTCCTGTCACTAGAGAGACAGGACACATATACACAAATGCAACTTTCCTTTCAGATGGGGGCTTGAAATCAAGGCTTCTCAGCCCTGGCCACACATTAACATCACCCAAAAAGCTTTAGAAACAATATTGACGCCTGAGCCTCACTAGGCAATTAAATGAGAAATATCTAGGGGTAGAGCCCAGGCATTAATATTTTTACCCCCCACCCCATGCAATTCTAAGGTGCAATTCGATTCGAGAACTTTTGGCCTAAATCTTGTTGCTGTGATTAGTGGCCGTCTAGCCAGCCCCAACTCATGGCAACCCCGCGTATAACAGAAGGAAAGCTGCCTGGTCCTGCACCATCTTCATGATTGGTTGTGAATCAGGCCATTGTGATTCATAGAGTTTTTCATTGGCTGATTTTTAGAAATAGATTACCAAGCCTATCTTTCTAGTCTGTCTTAGTTTGGAAACGCCACTGAAATCTGTTCAAAATCATAGCAGCATGTAAGCCTCCACTGATAGATGGATGGTAACTGCGCATGAGGTGCATTGGCCAGGAATTGAACTACAGTCTTCCTCATGAAAGGTGAGAATTCTACCGCTGAACCACCAATGCCCTTGCCTAAGTCCTATCTTTCCTTAAAGACAGAGATCGATTTGTCCTTCCTGCTTTCCCCAACCAGAAGGAATAAATATTATTGATTTATTCTTAAGAGATCCTAGTGCTTCCATCAAAGAAACACACAGGGAAGCTCAGACCACGTTCTGTTTGTTACAGAGGGCACACAAGGACGGGAACATGGCAGGAGAGCCATCACACTGCTGCCCTTGCCCTCACCTGATGGTTTCTTTACTCAGTACTGATAAAGAGCAAGGGCTGACCAGCCAGGCCCAGAAATGATAGAGAATAGTCAATCCAAATACAGCCCAACTCTTTTAATTAACCATACATATTTCTTGGCAGCCACTTGGCTTTGACTTGAAAGTAACTGTGTTCATAAACTTGGGGTCCAGTATTCATCTGGATCCAAATGAGATGTTACATTTCACTTCATAAAACTGGATCCTCGGGAAGCAACAGAGGTTGACCTAGATTTTCTCCTAGAAGGCCTCCATCTCTTGACTACACGTTCATCCAGTGCAGGTGCAGAATCCCATCTAATGGAGGTGAGCTGGACCTTCGCATCCCACAACAGACATGCTTAAGCACTGACGCCCGCCTGGCTGGGAGATGAGGCTTAATCTTGATTAAAGTAGTCTTTTATTTCCCTTTGTCCGAGGGAGCCCATTCAGCCAACACAAATCTATTTGTCCAATGGATTCTAACCTAATCGCCAGCACTTATAGCCAAAGCCCCTAATGCCCTCACCCATCTCTGTAATTGTCCTGACCAATATATCTGCCTTCTTTCACTGATAGTTCAGGCCAGGCCAGGCTCCAAGCTCTACCTCACAATGTGATTAATCAAGAACATCAGAGGAGACGCAGACTGGAAACTTTTTACTTGCTAGGAAAAATAAAAGCCAGACTGAGCAAAGGAGTTGTAAGCTTCCAAATAATTATTCCTAAGGGTATGTGAAGGATGCTTTGTTCAGAAGTTGACAAGTTTTCCAAGGCTCCAGAGAGGCTCCAAAAGTTTACTCAGTACCTACTACATCAGAAGAAACCAGAGCTTTCTCTTGGAGAGAAAAATCCATTCCTTAGGCCCACTTAGACACCCAATATCGGTTTCAGAGTGATACAGGCCTTCTAGAAAGAACTTCAGCGTCATAAAACCTTCTCACTTGATTGCAAGCTAAGTTTCCTGGGAAGCAGTGACATCTGGTGCTGCAGTCCCTCAACTGCCTCCGGCAAAGTGTTGGCTCTGTGGCCTGAGGATTGAGATCAGACCACTGGGTCTCCTTCTGCCCTCAGTCCTCCAGCCCCAGAGTCTCCAAGTGTTGCCATTTTAAAAGTCGTGTCAAGAATTCCTCCAGTCAATGTTCCCTTTCCCTGTCTCCATCTTGAACTAGCTTAGAAGGAGAATGGGAATGCTTCCCTTGAACCTGTGCTTGCAGAGGACATTCTGACTTATGTCTCAGCAATGAAGACGGTAACTGATTCTCTGGGGGATATGGAGAATTTAGCCCTTGAAGTCCCTCACAACACTCAAAGTAGTTGCTGTTGAGTCGATTCCAACTCATGGCAACCCCTTGTATGTTAGAGTAGAACTGTGCTCCGTAGGTTTTCGATGGTGGCAACCTTTCAAAAGTAGATGGCCAGGTCAGTGCCTCTGGGTAGATTTGAACTGCCAATCTTTTAGTAGTTACTGAGTGCTTAATCATTTGCACCATCCAGCTGCATTCTAATTGCTCATTCCACCAACATTCACTTATTTTTTACTATATTCTGGGTAGGTACTAAACTGCACTTCAAGAGATAAAGAGTTGAATAAGAAGTAGTTCCTTAAGGAGCTTCCACTTTAACGGAGTGTGGGTATAGTGATGACACCAATGATTCCTGGGGTTGGGTATCAATGTCAAGTGACCTGGTATTGATATAAGATGAAATCTCATAGCTTCATTCAAATCATTTACAAAATGAGAAATTCCTCATCCTGACTCAGGCTCAGAATAAATTTGGAAATACCATTTTTAAAAAAAAAATTCTCACTACATGTTGTCTCACAGGGCAACCCTTCATTGATGCCATCGCCAACTTCTGTCCTAGCCCTGTCCTGTCACAGGACACCACCCCCTCTCTTGGTGATTGGTGTGAATTTCTGTATGTTTGCCCTGTGCATTTTTCTTCTTTAGGAGGTGGGCAACCTTAGGAGTTTTACCTACAAATGGTGTGTTCCCTCAGGTGAGAATTCCTCCTATACTTCTGCTGTGTAAAGCTCATTGTGGCCAAGAACCAAATAAACTGGGTGATTTGGCACCCTTCTCTCAACTTTCGAAATGTTTCATTTGGAAAAAACAGATGAATTGAGACAAAAGGGAGGAAGATGTTATTACACAAAATTTTCCAGCTAAGTCTCTCCATCTCGCCAGTCTCCACTTGGGCTTGCCCAGTCAAAAGGAAGCCACCACATGGCCTGAGTTCTCTCCTTTGAGCCAGCTCCATCATCTTTCCTTCTCAGTCTCTTTTCCAGAAGGTTGTGCTTGGCCATCCCCATTTCACTTCATTATTTCCTTATTTCAGTGCATCTTCCTTTCCTTTCTTCCTAGTGATCTACTTCTGAAAAATAAGCCATTGGAAACCCTGTGGAGCACGGATCTACTCTGACACGCTCGGGGTCGTCGTGAGTTGGAATCGACTAGACGGCAACTGGTTTTCCTTTCCTAAATCAGTGTTTTTTGACAAATCTCTTAAGACAGAGTTCTTGACCTTGGCTGCACATTGGAATCTCCTGGGTCTCACCCCCAGAGGCTCTGATTCAATCGATTAGGGGGTGGGGCCTGGGTACTGTAGTTATAAAAACTTCCCAGGTGATTGTAATGTGTAGGGAAGGCTAAGAACCACCAGTAAAGGGTTGTGACTTTGGTTTCTTCTTAACATCTTTCTCTGATTCTTTGTATTTTATGTGTATTCTTCAGTCATTATTGCTGATTATTATAGGAAAGAGCCAAAACTAGGGCAATAGCTTAGTTCTGGCTGTTAAACATTACAGCATTGGAGGAATTTATCTCCCTGGTTGTCGGCCAGGGCTAAGGGACCTCTGGTTCCTGGATCAAATTGTATCCTCAGTGTCACCAGGCCCCAGGAAAAACACCACCCATATTTCTGCCTGTAGTTCTGAAATCAGAACTACACTTTTATATTCTAGAAAGTCACAATATGGGGCTGTAACTCCATACAGGCTGTGTGCATGTGTGGTACTTTGGGTGTGTCTGCTTCCCTCTGCCCACCAGTTTTTCTACCTTGAAAAGAAAATGTTTGTATGGACTATAAAATATAAATAAAATACTTTATATTTTCATGTTTATTTGATACAATTTTTGATCCTCATTCTTTTTTATTTTAAAGACACATTTATCTCTAAAAGAAAAATAAGTGAATTGCTATTTAACTTAGTTGGCCTCCAGTTTGCAAAGACAGAATAAGGTGCAAAAGAGCACTGTACTAGGAGTAATCAGAAGACCCCAGTCCTGCCTTAATTCTTCACTCATCATGAGACCTGAGATGCAAGCCACTGAAGCTCTTCCTTACTTCCTCAACGACAGAATGGAGAATAGTTCCATCACTGCCCATTTCCACAGGCTCTTATGAGAATCAGATGAGCCAGTATCTGTAAATATACTTTGAGAGCAAAGGTAAGCTATGGTTCCTTTTCATCAGGTAGGCCATGAGTTTGAATCTTTCCCTAGAAGAAAATTTCCCTGCTCACTCTCTAAGCTATCGTTTCAATTTCTTTGGAAACCTTGCTCACATTCATGTGACCAGAGCTCTTGCTGGTCTATAGGAGGCTTTTCTCTTTCTGGGAAGGACGATTTGCACTCTGCCTGCTGTTTTCTGGAAGTTCCATTTCAGAAGGAAGCCCTGGTGAGATTCCATCCTGACATCTGCAAATCACATCCACAGGTAAAATGTGACTCACTTGTGTTAAGATTTCTTGGATATTGTTCAGGGAATAGGTGTTATCTTCGGGCCAAGTCAGTTGAAATCATCATGACATCAGCTTGTCACTAAAAAACTAAGGATGCACCCACAGGAAGCAGTGAGTAGGGTAGGCGCTGAGACACACAGTTACTCTAAGAAAGGCCACTTTCCTAGCCCTCCTGCAGTATTAGAGATAACACAGTCAATGAATCTGGCTGAGCAACTGGCGTACAGTAGGTGAACAATTGTGAGTCACCAGCCAGCTATGACAATCTCATAAATAACTCCATATAAAATAGCTAAGATGACTCAATGTTCAGGGGAATGAGGATATAGACATAAACAGACCATAGTTGGTTGCACAGATGGTAAGTACATGAAATACTCACTCCCCAAACCCACCCCCCTAAGCCTTTTGGGGCTACATCTGGCATCAGTAATTGATCGTTAAATACTTTGCAGATGACCTGGACGCAACCCCAGAATCCTTCTCAACCCAAGCTGCTACCAATCAACCCAAGGTGCCAGAAGCTGTTGCACATTACTAGTAGAAAGATTTCAGTAATCGAATCAATGCATGCATGACTCTGGGTCAAACATTCAAATCACGTCATTACAGTCGACATCTTCCCTCTCATCACGTTTGTCATCAATGTCATAGTTGGACATGTCCTCATAAAGCTAATTTGATTATTTTCACTAACAGGCACTTTAGTTTTGACGTAGCCCTCCACCCAGGTTATGTGGACCCTCATTCCGTCCTTTTCTGCCTCAGCGTTGGTGGCTAAACAGTTTCCTAATAATTTCAGAGTATTTGTTTTCTTTACAGTCCCCTCACTTCCAGTCATAAGTGAACATAGGTTAGAAAGAGAAATAAACTATATGTGTTGTCTCTTATGGTTTTCTCCCCTTTATAATAGTAGGATGATACCACAAATCCAGCTCCTAATCTTAATGAATTAAGTCCATGAGAACAGACTACTGACAATTAGGTGGCCTCCAGGAGAAAACATTTAGTAGGAAGAAGTTCTACAATAAATTGCAAAAGAACTTAACTAAGGGGTAAAGAAAAGTTAAAGGGAGGCTTCTATAGGAAGAACATTCTATACTGAGGGTGGGACACATTAAAAACAAAAGGAGTTCATTATCTTTTTATTTCTCCTTGGCCCCTTTGTGCAATATCTTGGAAAGCAGCACTTACCCAAGGAGCCTTCCTCTTGATTTTGTGGCTTCAGTGCTGGGAAGCTGGGCTGCTCCAGAAAGCCAGGAGCTAGGTTTGCAGATGAGAAGCGTGGATGCTTAAGAATCTTTCAGGTTCCCTAGCCCAGTGGCATCACTAGGTTTGTTGTCACCCAGTGCAGTAATTCATGATGTCACTGTCCCCCCTCACCCCGTCTGATAGGTGGAGAGCCCGGCCCTGCCTCTCCAAGCCCCTCCCCCACAGCTCCCCATGCTCCTTCCCTCTTCCGCTGGCAAAGGTGGAGACCCTCCTTTCCTCTCAATGGCAGGCGCCATGGCCTGGCTTCCCATTCCCTGACTAGTGGGTGATGGAGTGGGGGTGGGGAAGAGAGGGGAGGGATGATGAGTTACCACACTAGTGATGGGTGACACCAGCCTAGTGATGCCACTGTCCTGGCTGCCCCTCCTCCAGTGGCATCAGCCCACCCGCCACCACAGCCACTGATGCAGACCCCGGGGTCATTTTTGTGTCACCTCTCTGACAGTGCCAAGGGGTGCAATCCACACCCTCACACCCCCCTAGTGACACCAATGCCCTAGCCCTAGAGAAAGGTGCCTTGGTGGCACAACAGTTAAGTGCTCTGCTACTAACTGAAAGGTTGGCAGTTCGAACCCAGCCAGTGGCTCCACAGGAGAAAAACCTGGCGATCTGCTTCCATAAAGATTACAGCCTAGGAAACCCTAATGGGCAGTTCTACTCTGTCACATGAGGTTGCTATGAGTCAAAAATTGACTTGAAGACACCTAACAACAATGACAGTCCTAGAGAGGAGTCCACTGGTGATGCAAACAGTTAAGTGCTCAACTGCTAACTGAAAGATAGGCAGTTCGAATCCACCAGAGCCACCTTGGAAAAAGGGCCTGGCATGTAATTTCCCAGTGTGATAATGCTAAACCATATACAACATTGCAGCCTCTGTAAAGCACTTCCGTTTCCTCAGGAACATGACAGCATCCCAGGTAAGAGTAACCTCCCACCCCTGACCAGAATTGGGTGGGTGTAACTCACCTGAACAGACTTTCTGATTCGGATGTTCTTCAACGTCACTTCCTGAGGAATTGCTCAGGAAACATCAGGAATTGCTCCCTAATTTTACCTCATCCTCCCCATCACCCTTCCAGCTGAGATGCATGCCTCTCCTTGTTACTCCGTAATATCTTGCTCATAGTGTGTCCAACCCGTTAGACGGTGAGATTGTTGAGGACAGAAGTTATATCTCATTGCTGATATGCCCCCAAGGCCTAGGTCAGGACCAGGCCCACACCAAAGTTCATTAAATGTTTCTGGAAAGGAAAAGATGAGTAGAGTGACCAACATGTCTAGTTTTGCCATGGACATTCCTGGTTTTAGTATTGAAAATTTGATACTAAATCCTTTAGATTTGGGCAAATGGGGATGATTGGTTACCCTAGCCAGAAGGGAGGGAGGGATGGAGCAGCCTGCCTTCCCACTGAGGTGGCAGCAGCTGGGTGACAGGCGAGTGTTTGGGACAGTGGGGAGATTCAATTGAGTTCATCCCTATACAGGAAAAGCAGAGATGACGGGCTAGACTTTATCCATTTATATTGAATTCTGAAATTAGAATTACTATATTCACTCTGGAAATATCTGTGGATCACTATCATGGATTGAATTATGTCCCCCCAAAATGTGTCAGCTTGGCTAGACCATGATTCCGAGTATTGTGTGATTGTCCTCCATTTTGTGATCTGATGTAATTTTTCAATGTTTTGTAAATCCTAACCTCTATGATGTTAATGGAGCCCTGGTGGCACAGTGGTTAAGAGCTACAGCTGCTAACCAAAAGGTCAGCAGTTCGAATCCACCAGCCTCTCCTTACAAACTCTACGGGGCAGTTCTACCCTGTCCTATAGGGTTGCTATGAGTCGGAATTGACTTGACAGCAATGGGGGTTTTTTTCTGGTGTTTTTTTTTTTTTGGTTATGATGTTAATGAGGTAGGATTAGAGGCAGTTATGTTAATGAGGCAGGATATAGTCTACAGGATTAGGTTATATCTTGAGTCAACCTCTTTTAAGATATAAAAGAGAGAAGGGAGCAGAGAGGAGAGACCTCATTACCATCAAGCAAGAAGAGCCAGGGGTGGAGTGTGTGCATTGAACATGAAGTCCCTGCACTGAGAAGCTCCTAGACAAGAGAAAGATTGATGACAAGGACCTTCCCACAGAGCCAACAGAGAAAGAAAGCGTTCCCCAGGAGCTGGCACCCTGAATTCAGACTTCTAGCCTCCAATACTGTGAGGGAATAAATTTGTTTGTTAAAGCCATCCACTTGTGGTATTTCTGTTATAGCAGCACTAGATAACTAAGACAAGCACCTACCCTTTGTCAGGTTCTGTGCTAGATTCTGAGAATACAGCAAAAATAAGAACAGGTCCTGCCCTCCAGGAGGCTGGAGGAAGCAGAAGGAACGTGGGTAAAGCTCTGCAGACACCCACAGAGATGCACATAGACGTAACTGGCAGTTGGTCAGCCGTGTTGGCATTCACATTGTGTACCTTGGGAATCTTAAAGGACACATGCTGTAAGCTTATAGAGCTTATAGAGGCTTTCACCATGCATCCCCTTATCTGTAAAAACTCATAGTGTAAGAGGGCTGTTGTTTTTTTGTTTTGTTTTGTTTTGAAGCAACATGTAGTCCTTTCCAGAGGGCTGTTAAAAGGATCATCAGGTCCCTGGCTTAAATTAGACTTGACATTATGGTCAAGCGGACATGAGGCTGCCAGGGAGTACTAGGGGGCCAGGCCTCTAGGAGGAGGCCCAGGCAAGAGGAAGGATGCAAGGTTTCCAATAAGCCCCAGGGCAGATGGAGCTAATCCCCCAGAAATCAGCCATGCGTGCTCTTCCGTGGCCTTCCATGGCAAATGGCCCAAGGACCGGTTGCCATACAGCTGTCCCATAGCCCAGAGGCATGGTGCAACCAGGGCTGTGTGATTAGATAGCAGGCAGGTGCCTGCCCCCTTTTTGCTTTGCTCATAAGTTTTGCATTCTCAGCAACAGATCTTGGCCCAACAAGAACTGTTTTGGTGATTTTCTATTATCACCCATAGAATAGAGACTCAGCAAATGTTGAGTAAAATAGACCGTCTATCTCTTGGTTCATCTAGAATCTCTCCTTAGATTCGACTTCCGTAGACCTGACACTGTGTCTATTTGGCTCTTAATAAATGCTGGCTAATTTTCTTCCCTGAAATCCCACCTCATCCCTACCCTCTACAATACATTTAGGTAACGGATTGCCCTATGGCAAAGAGAAACATAACAATCTTTCAAGTTGTTTCAGAACTCAGAAACATTGTAGAAGACACTTTTTTTACAGGTCAGACAGAAACAGACATGCAAGAAGTCTTCTCCAAATTAAGATTAAATCTCTAAGCCTATAAGTGATTTCTCTTCCTCTCCTCTTACCTGTTTATAGAATTTCTCCTCCCTTTTTCCCTCTAGCCTCCCTCCCTTGTTTCTGACCATGGGCTGGGAGTATAACAGTGAAACAGGACTTGTTTTCTGCCTTCTTGGAGTTTACACATAATTGGACTTTATTACTATCAGCAGGCAGAAGAGGTAGAGTTCAGCTTCTTAACATGTGGACTCAGAAGTGAAGCCCTCCTTCAGTCACCTGCCTCCTGTACCCCATGTTAACAAATTATTTAAACACAGTATGCTAAATGGAGAGACAAATAACTGGGAGGAACTGAGAGGAGAGAAGTAATTAGGAAGGCTTTACAGAGATGATATTCAGGTTGAGATTTGAAGAATGAATAGGAAGGTACTATGCAGGTAAATTTTAACAAAAATTCTCAGCAGTCCACTATTAAGATAAGTCAAAAACATGTGAAAGCAAGCATATATCAGGGATTTAGCCTTCAGGATAAATGGAGGGGTTCAGCACACATTTGCCCCAGGCGGGGACACTCCTTCCACAGACTCTCCACTATGCAGTTGGTATTCATGTCCGGACTGCTGCCCTTTGAGTCACAGCAATACACCATGTTCCTTATCTGTAACTGAGATAAGAAAGTGAACTAGCATTATGTGGAGAGCTTTTCTAAATTAAGGGTTAAAATAAAAAGATTTTGGCTTCATTCACAGTTAACTAGAACCTTCCATTAAAGAAAACACCCCATTCCCCAAGCCAACTGGCTAATTGAGGTTTTGCTGCATCTGTCTTTTTGTTTTGCTTTCCTCTTCTGTTTGCTCCAAGGCCCTTCCTTTCACTCTGGGTTCCTATCTCTGCAGTAGCATTTCCTTCTCTTCTGCTCTCCTCTCCCGCCTTCTCAGTTGTCAGCGCTTGACTCAGCCAGAGCTGTGTGGGAACCGGTGGAGAGTGAATCAGTGAGTTGGGACTCTGAAGGAAATTCATCATCTATTTACTCCCCACTTGATAGGGTACACCTAGTTCCTCCTCAGCTGACCACTCTCACTGAAGCTATTTCTGTGGGTGAGGTCATGATCCAAGACTCTAGACAGGGAAGAGTATAAAAAGCAATGCTCATGGCTTGGACGGCGGGGAGATTTCTGTTTCTGAGGGAGGAAATTGGAACTTTGACAAGACACAGCTGGCTGAGGGAGTGAGCTGAAAGATTCAGCCCTGGGGTGAGGAGGAAGAGGAGGAGGGGGCCTTTAAATAGCAGGTGGTTTCACTGTTTCTATAAATGAAAATGGTACGTTTTCACTGAACACTGATTACGAAAATGGTCTTTTATTAGACAGCTGTACCAGCCCATAGGACGGCCCTTGGGACGCTAGCTGGGGAATTTTCCCTGCAGTTCGTAAACACGGCTGACTGCACCTCACCGCGCAGCATCAAGAGTGTTTGTTTTTTCTTTCTGCTCAAGGACTCTGCACAGGCCAGGAATGAGTAGCCTGTGGAGTAGGATAGTAATAGGCCAGAGCTTTACTTCAAATACATCCAGATGTAATTATTCTGGCCATTTGTGTATTTTTTTAGAGTAATTCGTCCTCCTTTTGCAGCCTCTCTGGTTCCTCATGGAAGACTGAAAGAAAGACATGTGTTCTGCCTGGGGGATGAAGGAGGAGATGAAGGAGGGGGATGCTGGGGTTAGGCAGGGCTTTAAAGACAAAGCTCTTCCCTATAATGCAGCTCCAAGTGTAATTGGTCTGTCCTCCTTTTAATTAATTAAAAAAACACCCTCCGAAGTGGCAGAATGAAGTAAGCAAGAGACCAAGGAGCGCTTTAACTCAGAGTACATCGCGTGCCTTCCAACTACCTTGTTTTTAGGAAGCTAAGACCAACATCTCACAGAAGGTTAGAGTAGTCCATTCCACTTGCCAACCACCTTGGAAAATATGTTGGCCAAGTGGCTGAGAAACCAGTCAGGGGTGAATCAAAACCTCAATGAACTAAATCAAAAGCCCCACTCTAAACTAAGTGATCTACTATCGTTTCCCAAGAAGTGAATAAGAACAGCTCACATGTATTGAGCACATACTATGTGCCAGGCACAGTGCTCAGTGTTTTATATCCATGTAATTCTAACAACATCACAAAGTAGATTCTGTTTCCAGATGAAGCCACCAAGTCTTAGAGAGAGTAAAGAACTTGCTCATGGAAAAACAGCTGGTAAGCGACAGAGCCAGAACAAACCCAGGCTGTTCTGAAGCCTGAGCAATAGACTGTGTTCTTAACCACCATCCTATGCTGCCTCCCTTCCTCCTGCACTGCTCCTGTCCAAATATATCCCATTCTTCCTGCTGTCATTTTATCTACTCCTCTGTCCTCCCAGACCTTCGTAGAGATGTATGGCATTGCAGTATTGCTCTTGCCGCAAATGTCAAATTTCCCTGGTCAGATTTGCTTAGCTTGAGACTTTCTGCTACAGTATATCAGGGATGTAACTACTTTGAAAGATTCAAGCAGAAGTTCTCCACAATCGGTCTGTGATGCAATGAAAAGAGACACTTAAAGGCTGCCTGGTGGAAGGAATAGCTTTCTTTAGAAACCTGAGAGGACAAGAAGGCTATAAAAGGAGTCAAGATCCCCTTCCCACCATCCGGTCTAATCTAAACCCCACCAAGAAAACACATGTGTCAGGAGGTACATTATTTAAGAAGTATCCTACAAAACGAAGACTCTTTCAGACATATATTATGTGAAGCTATTTCAGCCAAGTGAAGAAAATTGATTTCTCACCGTGGAAGGATACTTTTGACAGTAGCCCTGGAAAAAGCAGTGGGTCTTGGACACTTAATCAAATAAATCCATTTGGAGGCTTAACTGGATTGCTTAAGCAAAGAGTATGTAGCTTGTAAAATTTTCCTCCTTCCCCTCAGAGGGACAGAAGGTTGACAGAAACCCAAGTGTTCCAAAACAGGCATCTCTCAGTGTGTCCATCCCCCAGTGGGAGCAGAGAGTGAGGACATTCACTTCGCAGATGTTTGGTCTTGGAAGACAGAGGCTGGCTCCACCCCAAGCCCTTTCCTGATCTGGCCTTGGCTTGGGGGACTAGGGTCAAGGCCACTGCTCTGAGAAATCCATTTGCCCTTCAGTTGCAAAACATCTCCAAGTGATTGAAGAACAAGTCTCAGGGAAGAAGAAATGTCACTGGCACCTGAAATATAGCCACCTTGAGAAGGAAGTATTTTACCCTTTCAGAAAGCCTCAAGCCACGTGGACAGTAATTACAACAGCATTTAAAGAGGACCCGATTCAGTCGAAGTCATAGGAGTTCAAGGCAGGCTATCAAAGGAGTTATATGGTCTCATGTAACAAGATAAGAAATTTACTCCCACTAAATGGTGACCTTTGTTTTCTCTTTTGGCTAAATGTCACTAGTACCAGATCCAGCCCTCAGCAGGGGCCATGACTCTTTCTCAGAGGATGATGTCTGCCAACTCTAGGAAATCAGGTGGCGGGCCTCCAGTCCAACAGGTGGAAATGTTGCAGACTGTATTGGTCCTGGGCACGTTCCTCACTTGGGACAGAGCTGAGGTCAGAACTGTCCTCTCTTTGGGAAGCCACCTACTTTACCCAGGCTAGGTCACCACATTTTGTTTGTGACCTTGTGACCTCAAGTCATTTCACCTCTCTGGGACTTTGATTCTTCTTGTATAAAAGGCAGGTATCAGACTCGCTATGTGTTTTCAAACCTACTAGCAATGAACTCATTTTGTAAACTAAATACTACAAGGAGCTCAATAGTGCATAACACAAATACGAGGGAAGGTTCTTATATTTGGTTAGTATAACATAGTGGTAAGGAGTTTTATAGTTCAAATTCCACCCCTGCCACTTTCTAATTGTGTGATCTTGGACAAGTTACTTATCCTCTAAGCCTTGGTTTTCTCATCCATAAAATAATAATAATAACAAAAACCCCTCAAACTGAACCTATTGCTGTTGAGTCAATTCCAACTACATGTGTTACAGAGTAGAACTGTGCTCCACAGGGTTTTCTTGGATGTAATCTTTAAGGAAGCAGATCGCCAGGCTTTTTTTTCTGTGACACTGCTGGGTGGGTTTGAATCATCAACTTTTAGGCTAGTAGTCAAGCACAAACCATTTGCGATACCCAGAGATCTATCCATAATAGACGATTAAAATAACCCCTGCTTCATAGAGTTATTTTAAGGATTAGTGAGATAATAAATGTATAACATTCAGCACATAAGGGTTTGATAAGTGTTTGCTATTATTGTTAACCATTATCAAGTTGTCACAGGGGTGGGGTGCCTGGAATTTCATATATTCAGCCTTTCCCCCTCAAGCTCCCTCTACTTCTTTGCAACCCTGAGGAAGCTGAGAGATCTCAGGGCTCTGGGGAGGTTTTGAAAGACACTGTATAGGTGAGTGTTTCCTAGACTTCCTGAGATAAGAGTCATGTGAGGAGCTTATTAAATATCTTGGTGATCAAGCTTCAGGAGGTGCGGTTGGGGTCCCAGCATTCTGTGCGTAGCAGGCACACCAGGTGTTTCTTATCTTCTGGTACATTTGGGGGACACTGGAAGATGATCTCGAAAGCCCTTTCAGCTCTGACGTGCCAGGATTCTGTGTCTTCTTTGGCCTCAGTCAAGGGCACAACGCACCCCCAGATAACCCCTATGGGCTTGGGGCCACCCATACCTCATGGAGAAGTGGCCTATGCCCAGCTCTGAGGCCTGCCCTGCCCTCTGGGATGGCTCAGGCTCTCCCTCTAGCTGACCTCCTGGACGCTGGATCTGGCCTCCAGGCCTCAGCTGACTTTCCTGGCCTCCAGCATATGCCTGCCTAGAACTAAAGCATCTGCCTGACCTCTCCCTGGTCTGCCCTGTTCCGTTATTGCCAGCCTCCTGGTGGGGCAATTTCACGGGAAGAATTGAATCAGAGAGCATTAGAGTAAGAATCTAAAGAGACGCTATTTTCTGCCTAGTCTGTTTTCTCCCCATGGGTCAATTTGGCTGCACTTTTATTTTGAAATAAAAGAACCTGGAAACAAATGAGCAAACACTGTATTCTTGAGAACCATCTGCAGAAAATCCCACAGAGCAGCTCCAAGGTCAAAGCTATCTGTTCTGCCTCATACACAAAACAGCCGACAGGCAGGCAGGATGGGAAATCACACAAGCAAAATAAGTTTTGATAAGCAAGCATCTTCCTTTGCAAGGGAATGTAAAAGTAACAGCTCCCTCTGCAACCAAAATCTCCAGTCTAAGAACATTTGTGCGTTTAACAGAAACAACAACGATCGTGTTGAGTTGGCTGGGCTGGTCAGGAAAACTCAACAGCAGCCCCAAGACTCGTTTTTGGTTCTTTCCTCCTCTTTCATCCCAGATTTTCATTTTTGAAAAATGCCATCTGTTCTTTCTGCAACTTGCATGTTGAAGAAAAATCGTTTCAATTCTTGAAATTGTGTATTTTCTCTTTTTCTACCCCCCAGCCTGGTTCCCTCTGTCTGCATAGGTGAAGGTGAGGGAGGGAACCAAGGGGGATTTTCTATTAACGCTTCGGTGTGACTAACCCACACCAAGAAAGGATGAGGCCTGAGATGCCAGGCTACTAAGCAGTATTATAAGCAAGATGCACCTTGGGATTTGCTTTAAGTTGCCAATAGAACTTTCTGTGATGATGGAAATGTTCAAAATCTGCACTGTTCAATACAGTAGCCACTGGCCAAGTGTGACTATTGAACACTTGAAATGTGGCTTGTAAAACCGAGGAACTGAATTTTTTAATTTATTTCATTTTAATTAATTTAAATCTAAATTTACATAGCAACATACATGCACAGTTTAGAGGATTGTGTGTCTGTGTGTGTGTGTGTGTGTGTGTGTGTGTGTGTTGGAAGGGCATCTCAGAGGAGATAAGCAAAGCTAGGATCCTACGGCACCCAACTTTGATGCCCTCCCTCTCTTGGTCTGCTCTTAATCCACATTCCTCCCACAACAACCAATTGCCTGAATACCTCAGGGGGCAGTTGCCTCCAGCATAAGGCCATATAACTTCTTTTATATGATTGTGGCTTCCAGTTACTGTCGTTGCGTAGTTATGTGGGCTAGCCTTGTCTAACGACACCCTTCAATTCTGTACATCTAGCGTAAAAAATTAGTTTCATCTAGGATGCTAACTCCAATCCAAGGCATTAAGCATTTTGTTGAGAAGGAATGTGAGGTCAAGTTTCAGCTTAGCTGGAAAGAGTGTCACTGTCCATTAGGAATGTTCCCTCTGGCTGCAGGCATGGGGTGTGGTGGCACTGGTTCTGCTCTGCCAACCTCCCAGTCAATCCTGTATTCTTTGTAGGACTTCTCTGTTACTAATAGGCTGGTGAGGCTTATCGAAACCAGGTTGCAGGTAATAAGCAGAAACGTGAACGTCTGATATTGATGTTACCATCCAAGATCAGAAGATCCTACCTGCGGCTGTTTAGGCAGGGTAGTCACGCCTGCAGCAGCGTCTGAGGCAGAAGAAAGCGAGTTAAGGAAGGAAAGACAAAGCACAGCACTTTTGTAAAATTCCCAGTTGGCTTGCCAAAAACAATATCTTCTCAGAAAAAGGAAGAAAGAAAACAAACCCTGGGTGTCTTAGTAATGGGCTAAGGAGAGGTCCTGGAGGAGCATGCATCCCTCAAAATATGTAGTTTGGCTATCAGACCGATGAGAAGTGGGTCGTAGTAATGAAAAATAGCCTGGACTCTGTCCTGTGACCCTCTGGTGCACTCCCTGAGGCCGGGAGTCTGTCCCCGTTGCTTCTGGAAAGGCTTGTGGGGGTCCCAACACAGTATCCTCAACAAATACTTGTTAGCTGATTACCTAATTTTAAATGTTCATGCATTTACATTTGTCAAGGAAATTTGGCAAAGGAAACCAAGCAACTATTTTTGGTTTCTCTTTAGGTTGTGCTTTATTCTGCATAATTTTGAGCCAATACAGTAAGAATATATAATTACATATGGGGTGGTTTTAGCAACTTTACAGAAGATGAAATTCCTGCCTCTGGTATTTATGTTCTAATGCAAAAGACATAAAAAGGAGGTGTTAGTGAAAGTTCACAATTCTACCTTCAATCCATATTTGATTTTCACTTCACCCATTTCCATGTCTTCTTTTCCTGTGAGAGTCAGAAGTGGGCGGGGAGTTGCCACAGAATCTAGGGCTGTTTCCCCTGAACGATGGTTACAGTGGTTCTGGAAAATTCCTTTCCTTCAGAGCCTCCAGTATTGCTGTTGTTGTTAGTTGCTGTGAGTCGGTTCTGACTCACAGCAACCCCTTGTACGCAGAGTAGAACTGCTCCATAGGGTTTTCAAGTCTCTGACCTTTTAGAAGCAGATTGCCAGGACTTACTCCAAGGATCATCTGGGTGGGTTTGAAGTACCAATCTTTCAGTTAGTAGTCGAGCGCTTAGCTATTTGCATCACCTAGGAGCCAGGAGAATTACTGTCAGGGTCAGACCAAGACATGAGCCTCTGGGGCAATGTCTAAGGCAAGGAGGGAAAGAGAAGCTCTTGACTCCCTGCCACTTGGCTCTTCACCCTCAAAAATAAAATGGTGCTCCTTGAACTAACAGCCGTTTTCCAGGGGGGGAAGGACCAGCCTCAGGAACTGCTATCCACTGAAATTTATTGCCTGCTCTGTTTCCTCCTCACCCCTTGGTCTTTCAACCATCTCTCTAAATTTAAAAACTCTTCATTTTCATCTTTTAATGTTTATAATTCTGTTACCTTTCTAGTTTTTAAGATTTCTGTTAACTTCCCTTACGTGTTTTTAACCTTCACCTCATGGCTGTTAGTTTTTATTTTAATCAAGTATAGCTTTTTTGTGTGTGTGTTTTTAATCTCTTACTGGAGTTCTGCCATTTGTCTTATTTTAAATCTCATCTAGCTGTATCTTCTCTTTTTAAAAATTCTTTACTTTCTTTTTTTGGAATTGTAACTTTTCTCCCAACTTTCTAGTTACAAAATTTCTTAAATTTTATATTTAGAATTTGAGGCCTTTTATTCTTCTCATCTTAAACCTAATTTATTTTAGTTATTTTTTTCCTTCCTTTCTTTATATTGAAATTCTAAACAAAGTTGCTTGTTTTTAAACGTCTTTTGCTACGTAAAATGTTTGGTTTTTAAGCCTATCTCAACTTTGTGTATTACGTTTCTGTACTTTTTATTTATTGCCTTTCTGTCTTCTTATATTTTCTTATATTCCTTGCTTTGCTTTTCAAATGGCCAGCAGAAGGTGTAACACCAGGAGTGTTAATAGTGGGGAAGCCCAACCACAGAGAGGTTGGAGGGCAATTTTCCTCCAGCTGCTTCTGCAGGCTTCTGCCTGTTCTCTCAATAGAGAGGCTAAACCAGTCAAGGGTGGTTTGACGAAGAACCTCTCCCAAACTGGCTGGAGAGAACCTCAGGTTAATCCTCACCGCCCCCCACCAACCTCCCCAAGCGGTAAATCTCATTGTAAGATGGAGCCTTGAGAAAAATAAGCCTGTGGGCCTCAATTCTGCCTCTCTTGTGCTCTGAGGATCTTCGACGCATGGGATTGTGTCTCAGGCTAATTTTCCTGAATCTTCTCTGCTTTTCCAGGGGAGAATAAGATGCTGTTCTGAGGAGATTTGAGTCCCAGAGAATGCCTGGATCAACTCTCTGAAGCCTGACTAGACTAATGAGATGCCTAATTTAGGCAATTTCCTTCCAAATCCCTTTTTGAATCTCTTTGTAGGAACCCCTAAAGGCAGCTATCTTCCCCATGAGGGCATCCACCAGACTATTGCATAATCCAACACTGCACTCCCACCCAGCTTGGGGAAAGGCTATCTTCCTTAGGCCTTTCTGACCAAAAGACAGGACATTCGAAATGCCCTTCCCTTTTGTTCACCACTGTCTCTGGTAGTGACCCTTCCGAATTCTCCTTTGGCTCTTTTACCAGTTCAGTCTGCTTCTGCCTGGGGCTCCTGGGGAGCAAGCACATGCTGTTCCTCCCCAGGAAAGTCTACACCTATACCCGAGGACAAGCAGATGAGTTGGCCTGGGGATAGGCAATCTCTCCGTAAAAAGCAAGCATTAGGCCAAAATAAAGCCTTGTCTTTCCTGCAGCACTTAATACTGCCTTTTGCATGGCAGATGCTTGTTAAAATGTGTTGTGTGGTTGTGTGGCATCAAATCCAGGCCTAAACCTTCCTTGCGGCCTCTGGGGCTCCATGGCACCACATCAGGGATGCTTCTTGGCCTCCAGAGGAGGCTCAAGGTTCTTCCAATCCTGAGCAGGCTCTCTGAGGGGCAGAGAGGGAAGAGGAGGCTGCAGAGAGAGACCTACACTAGCACAGCTCTAGGAACTGAGACAAAGGCTCTACCTCTCAGCTTCCTTGGCACTGTTTTCTCCCTTCTTCCCACTGAGGGGCTGTGGATATGGATGGAGGTGAAAGGGGCTGTGGGCGCTGCTTTGCTTGCTTTTTGTGTAGGTCATTTTGGGTTGCCTCTCACCTAGGTCAAAACATCCTCCACATCAATAAGCCTGGCCCATCAGAGTACCATGTTGGGTTTGGTGGCCTAAGTGGGTGGCAGTAATGAATGTGCGTGTGCTTGGTCTTGTCCTCTATGCTTGTTCTCTCTCCCAGGAGACTCTGGGCTGGACTGGGAGTGAGGAAGGGAGAGGTGGCAATGAGTGGCATGAGAAGAATTAAGGATCCACCATCCTGGAATCCTTAGAAAACTATCCACCTTATATTCCACGCTGGTGATGGTGCTTTGAGATGAGAACTTTAATACCATGCCGATGGTAGGCTAACTGGATAACTTTTCTGAAGGACAATATCATAATATGAAATGAAGAGCTTAAAAAATGTTAACATCCTAAATTTAAAAACCATTTATTAGGGAGAAAAAAAAGTCAAATTTGGGGCAAAGATTTAGGTACAAGAAGTTTATTGCAGCATTATATATATTACTAAAAAACAAACATTGTCTATAATACTAAAAACAAAAACAAAAAAAAAAAAAACCTGAAACAACTTATATGCCCAAGAATAGAGATAAGTTAAATACATTCTAGTACATTCAGATAATGAATATTTTGTATTTATATTGACTATTTTCACTATTTATATTGACATAGGAAGATGACTTATCTTTTAAAAACAATTGAAATATACCATATTTCCTCATTTCTAAGATACTAACAATTTTCTTTATTGTTGTGCTTTAAGTGAAAGTTTACAATTCAAGTTTGTCTCTCATACAAAAATTTATACATACATTGTTATGTGACCCTAGTTGCTCTCCTAATACTGTGACAGCACACTCCTCCTCTCCACCCGAGATTTCCCTTGTCCATTCAACCACCTCATGACCCTCTCTGCCTTCTCATCTTGCCCCTGGACAGGAGCTGCCCATTTAGTCTCATGTATCTACTTGAGCTAAGAGGCACTCTCTTCACGAGTATCATTTTATGTCCCATAGTCCAGTCTAATCCTTGTCTGAAGTGTTGGCCTCAGGAAAGGTTTTAGTTTGTACTCCGGGGTCCTTCCAGTGTCAATCAGACCATTAAGTCTGACCTTTTTACTAGAATCTGAGTTCTGCACCCTACTTTTCTCCTGCTCCATCAGGGACTCTCTGTTGTGTTCCCTGTCAGGGCAGTCGTTGGTGATAGCCAGGCACCATCTAGTTCTTCTGGTCTCAGGCTGATGAAGTCTCTGGTTTATGTGACCCTTTCTGTCTCTTGGGCTAATACTTTCCTTGTGTCTTTGGTGTTCTTCATTCTCCTTTGCTCCGGGTGTGTTGGGACAAATTGATGCGTCTTAGATGGCCACTCAATAGCTTTTAAGAGCCCAGATGCCGCTCACCAAAGTGGGATGCAGAACATTTTATTAATAAACTTTGTTATGCCAGTTGACCTAGATGTCCCCTGAAACCATGGTCCCCAGACCCCCACCCCTGCTACTGTCCCTCAAAGCATTTGGTTGTATTCAGGAAACTTCTTAGCTTTGGTTTAGTCCAGTTGTGTTGACTTCCCCTATAGTGTGTGTTGTCCTTCCCTTCACCTAGGATAATTCTTGTCTACTATCTAGCTAGTGAATACCCCTCTCCCTCCCCACCCTCGTAACCACCAAAGAATGTTTTCTTCTGTGTTTTAACCTTTTCTTTTCTTGAGTTCTTATAATAGGATACTAACAGTGTTAAAGAAGCTTGTCTGATATAATGCTGGAAGATGAGCCCCCTAGGTTGGAAGGCACTCAAAATATACAGTGGCTACAGCAATGGACTCGAGCATACCAATGATGGTGAAGGTGGTGCAGGACCAGGCAGTTTCCTTTTGTTGTATATGTGGTCGCCTTGAGTCAGAGCTGACTGGATGGCAACAAACAACAACAACAATAATTGAAGGAGGCACCAGAGGCTTAACAAGTCTTTTAGGAAGAAATAATAACAGCACATTAAACATATATCAATTATAAAATACATCCCAATTTGAGAACCATTAGAAGGTCAAAAATATATGCCTTAAAATCAAAGAAATATAGTGCATTTCTGAGATTACTACTAATTTTTGTTTTGTTCTTTCTACTTTTTAGTGTTTTCTGAATCTTCAACAGTAAGCAGAACTGGGTTGGGGAGAATGCCTGGAACCATGTCTGATGTTTCCTGTCATTTGGAAAGCACCCAACAGTATGGTTTCCCTGCTCACACTCACTCCTTCCAAGGAGGTTGAAGGAGTGACCAGATTGATGAGTATGGAAAAGACATGTAAACTGCCCAGCTCCTGCCACTCCCCTTCCTCTAGGGAGTCCACCTACCAGCCGAGAACATATCCTTTAGATGGCCCGGCTGTGGTAAGATTAGAGCTAAGGCCCTGCCTTGCAGGAAAAGAGGATTAGAGTGGCTGCCATTTTGGGGGTTAAGTTTAATTCTGGGGTTCAGTACCAGGAGGCCCACTTGCCAATAACAGCTTTAACAGTGAACAGGTCATATTTGGTTTTCCAAGTACCAACTCCTCTGTCTTATTTCTCAGTTTAAAACCCAGGTGTGAAAGAGGGGTGCTACTTATTGGACCCCCTCAAAACCTCCAATAAATATGTTTAATTTTATAATCAGAAAAAAAAAGTTACACCAAGAAGAAACCTAGCAAAAGACACCCAAGATTCTTGGGGAATAATGTTCCCAGCACAGGGAGCTCCGAGTGGGATCTGGAGAGGGGACTGGGAATAGGGCATTTAGGACTGAATTCTCTCAGCAATCAGAGGACAATCTGTAACCCCTGGTGGGTCAAGACTGCCCTTTTCTCTCCTCTCAGTACTCCAGTGTCTCAGCTACAAGACGCTGCTGAGAGAAGAGTTTGCTTTTCCTCACCTTGCAGCATCTCTTGGTTGCTAAGCAGATCCCTTGGGTAACTATGTGGGCATAAAACCTTTGCAGAACTGCCAGGAATCTGCTTCACCCAATTGTCAAAGTGAAAAATAAAATCATTCCTCTCACCTGTCACTACTTTGCAGAAAGCTTCCATTATTGAATGGTGATGGCCCAGAATGTTATTCTCACCTACTTGCAGGAATATAAATGAGTTTTGCATATTTTACCTCCAAAAGAGTGGGAGGGGAGGAAGGGGTGTGGAATCTCTCAAACTGATACTCCTATGAGTCAATGACTGGGGAGAAGCAGGTGGAACAAACCAGCAGTGCCCTCTGCTCTTGGTAAATGGTGCTTCGGGCAGGTGAAGAGTTACCTGCTTTAGAGTAGATTTTCCTTAGGCTCAGAGCTGTCCACAACACCCCCGAAAATGCCCACACCTGGAGAGGCTGACTTGTCCCACTGGAGAGACAATTTAGTTTTCTTTCTAGCCCCACAGAGTTAAGTTTGCCATCCAGTGAAATAGTGAAGTGTAGCAATTGCATCCAGCTGCTTGTAACAGAAACTGACCACAGGAGCTTATCCAAACAAGAAGTTATTATCCTCATGTTACAGAGAATCCAGGGATATGCAATCCAGGAATGTTCAAGGAACAGCTGTTCAAGGAACTTGGCTTCTCTTTTCTTTCTAACCCTTCTTTAGATGTAACTTTTCCCCTCATAATCACAAGATAGCTGTCCTGCGTCTGGACACTGCATCTGTATCTTAGGCTGAAAGAAGTTGGAGGGGTGAAGAGCAAAAGGTGAAAAGAAAAAATGCAAACCATGACACCGACCAAGACTGACCCTTTTTAAAGAGCTTTCACAGAAATTTCACCTAGCAACTTCCATGTATATCTTATTGGAAAGGAAAGAGGCAAATGGTTAACACACTCGACTGCTAACTGAAAGGTTGGAGGTTTGAGTCCACCCAGAGGCACCTCAGGAGAAAGACCTGGCTATCTACTTCCAAAAATCAGCCATTGAAAACGTTGTGGAGCATGGTTCTGCTCTGACACACGGAGTTGCCATGAGTTGAATCAACTTGAAGCAAACTGATTTTTTTAATATGCAAGGAAGGTTGGAATATTGAATATTTTAGCTGGGCCCATTGCTGCCTCAAACAAAATTTTGTGTTAGTAAGGAAAAAGGAGAGAATGAATATTTAGTGGTTGTTATGTTTTTCGGTGCCGTCAAGTCAGTTCTGACTCATAGTGACCCTATGTACTACAGAATGAAACACTGCCCAGGCCTGAGCCATCCTCACAATCGTTATTATGCTTCAGTGCATTGTTGCAGCCACTGTGTCAGTCCATCTCATTGAGGGTCTTGCTCTTTTTCACAGACCCTCTGCTTTACCAAGCATGATGTCCTTCTCCAGGGACTGGTCCCTCCTAATAACACGTCCAAAGTACACGAGACAAAGTCTAACCATCCTTGCTTCTAGGGAACATTTTGGCTGTACTTCTTCCAAGACAGATTTGTTCATTCTTCTGGCAGTCCATAGTATATTCAATATTCTTCGCCAACACCATAATTCAAAGGGATCAATTCTTCTTTGGTCTTCCTTATTCATTGTCCAGCTTTCACATGCATATGAGGCAATTAAAAACACCATGGCATGGGTCAGGCACACCTTAGTTCTTAAAGTGACATCTTTGCTTTTTAATACTTTAGAGAGGTCTTTTGCAGCTGATTTGCCCAATGCAATGCATCGTTTGATAATTGCTGCTTCCATGGGCAGATTGTGGATCCAAGTAAAATGAAATCCTTGACAACTTCAGTATTTTCTCCGTTTATCATGATGTTCTTTATTGGTCCAGTTGTGGGAATGTCTGTCTTCTTTATGTTGAAGTGTAATCCATACTAAAGGCTATGGTCTTTGTTCTTTGTTAATAAGTGCTTCAAGTCCTCTTCACTTTCAGCAAGCAAAGTTGTGTCAACTGCATATTGCAGGTTGTTAATGAGTCTTCCTCCAATCCTGATGCCATGTTCTTCTTCATATAATACCAAATAATCACCCTATGGACCATTGGAAAGAGGAATAGACAATCAGATCTGAGCTCAAGTTCTGGCTCTGTTACTATCTTACATCTTTGTCGTTAGGCACCATTGAGCCGGTTCCAGCTCAGAGCAAATCTGTGTATAACAGAACAAAACATTGCCTGGTCCTGCACCATCCTCACAATAATTGCTATGTTTGAGCCCATTGTTGCAGCCATCCATGTCAATCCATCTCATCAAGGGTCTTCCTCTTTTTTGCCAACCCTCTACTTTAGCAAGCATGATGTCCTTCTCCAGGGACAGGTCCCTCCTGATAATATGTCCAAAGTATGTGAGATGAAGTCTCACCATCCTCGCTTCCCAGGAGCACTCTGGCTGAACTTCTTCCAAGACAGACTTGTTCGTTCTTCTGGCAGTCCATGGTATATCTCACAGGAACCACAAATTTTCGCTCTATAAAGTGAATGGTAGAACTTGATAACCTTGATATTCCCTCCCAGATCTTAGATTATTCAATGCTAAAATCTCTTAAAATTACAAGGGAACGATTGAAAGGCTAGGAATCCTAAGATATGTGGCTCTTTGAATGAGTTGTTTGTCATTTGGCTTATCTACACTTCCAGTATTATAGAAACAGCTGGCACCAGCGTCACTGCAGAAGGGAATATTGTTACAGCTGCACCAGAGAAACAAGAGGCAAGATATAGAACCTGTTAGAGACAGAGTCTATTTCCTTGGTTTGGGTGAGCAAATGATGCCACTGATAAAAAGTGTACGCCCTGAACACCCTTGTTACAATATGGGGAATTCAAACTTTAGAATGCTGCTAAAACTGAGAGTTTCAAGGCTGTCTTATCTATGCCTAGATTTGTGATGTCCACATTTAAGCAGATGAATCTCTCCTCTTTAGAACTGTTCCTGCAATTAAGTAAAGCAACCACTAGGTGGTGCTAGATTGAGTGTTGCTTTGCCTAGACAGCATTTCTGAAATCTCAGTAAGGTGCATTTATTGAGCAACTTGTGAGCTGCTTTTGGTCTAGTGGAGTATTCGCCAAGCGCACTAGGATTATCTCAGATACCTGTTAAAAATGCGGATTCCTGGGATCCACCTACAGAATCAGAATCTCTTGGGATGAGGCCAAGGAATTCTGCATTTTCAAGAAACTCTTTAGATGATTCGTATGTGCACTATGTGTATCGAAAACCACAGATGTAGCTAACATACGTACATAAAAAAATGCAGTAAAATATTATAAGTGTTATGATACATGTATGTACAGGGTTGGGTGAGACACCATTAGAGAGACATCAGTTTTAACCGAGAGTGCCCAGATAGCATTTCTTGGAGCCTTGAATAATGAGTAGATATTCTCTAGGTAGGGAGCCCCGGTGGCGCTGTGGTTAAGAGCGACAGCTACTAACCAAAATGTCAGCAGTTGGACTCCACCAGCTGCTCTTCGGAAGCCCTATGGGGCAGTTCTACTCTGCTCTATAGGGTTGCTAAGAGTTGGAACCAACTCAATGGCACACAACAACAACAACAACAACAATTCCTAGGTAGAGGTGGATGGGAGAAGAACATCCTAGGCCAGAAGAGAACTGCTAGCAAAGATACAGAGATCTGAAGTTGGCTTGAGGAGTTAAGAGTAATAAAAGACCGTTAGAGCTTGAGTGTTGGTGATAGGAGAGGAACCACAAATGAGGAAAGAGAAAGGAGGACATGGAGGGTAAGGACTTTATCCTGTGGTCAGTCTGCTGCTATCATGAATATTTAGCAAGAGAGCGATATGATCAGATTTGCATCTTAGAAAAGTACTCTGAAGGGTACTGCAGAAGATGGATTGGAAGGGGACAAGACAGGAGGCAGGAAGACCAGCTACAGACTGTCCTAGCAGCCCAAGCTAGGCTCAGGCTAGGTATGTGGATGGTGGCAATGACAGACCTCATCTTCCATCACCCTATTCCACGCTGCCTCCATGCAGACAGCCCTGAAACTGTATGCCACAACGTTGCTCAGATGTCTTACCAATTCCTTTTAAAAATTGAAACATATGGAGAGTTTTACTAAACCTCAAATATAAAGATGATACTTCTTTCCAAAAACTTAAAAACAAAATTTAAAATAATCTCATGAAAAAGCTGTGGCTCTTGGGCAAGTTGATTAACCTGGTGATTCTCAAACAGGGGTGTGACTGCTCAAGGTATCACAACAAGTTATGGGATAAAAAGAGTGCATCTTCTAGGAGTGCACAATTTCTTCGAATATTTGGAAGGGTTATTTTATATTAGTTCAAATGCAAACATATTATACTGTTGTCAACCAGTTTGGAGTCTGATGGCTCACTCCTCTCGACTGTTGGCCCGTCTATAAAACGCAGGAATTAGGTTCCATGATCTCTAAGGTCTTTTCATACTCCAATATGCGATGATTTCTTCCCCCTTACCAGTTAATATCCTCATCTTTTCTCTCTAGATTTTAGAGAGAGGTCATTTTTTCTATTTCTGTAAGGTCATCCTCCTTAATTCATATTCCTGCTGTTGGCAGCTTTTCGCCCAGTTCTCAGATCCTTTTTAGCAAAAGGTGGGGCCTCTCACCCTTTGCCCCCGCAGTTCTTGCTCAGTCAGGAGTTTCCCTTGCTCTCCCTCCATCTATCTTCTGTAGGGTTTGTCTGCTTCCCCACCCCTAACTTTAAAAGGGAGCGTGGGGGAGGCAATAAAAGCAGAGTAGCTCTTTGCTTCTAACAGAGGAGACTTTCACCCTCTATTTGACTTTTCCCTCAATTACTGCTGGTTTGACATTTTCTCCCTTGGTTCTGAGAAGTCCCTCCTGAACTCTCTCATTTGGAGTTTGAATTATTTTGCATTCAATGACTTTTCAGCTTTTGATTTAACATTTAACAACTTTGCCTGTCAGCCTCCCTCCCTTTTCCTCCGAACTGCTTTGAGATTGCTGAAAGGACTTTTCCCCCACTTACAGTCGTAACATCCCTTAGGGTGGAATTCTGCTGAAACTTGAACAAAAACTTGACTGGTTTCATCAAGTAGAGGCGGCATGACTATAAGCCTGATGTTGCTGAGTTCATAATCTGCACTTTCCCAAACCTTTGACACAATTACACACACACACACACCTACACACAACACTCTTAAAAGCTGTATTTTTAACACAACCAAACCGCATTTTTTGGTTGGAGGTTAGAAAGTTTTGTCGTGGATAGAACAGTGGTTTAAAATAGGAAACAAAGCATAGGAACAAGTAAATTCATCTCTCAGTGGAGAAGAAGCCACAGTGAGGTTTCTAGGAATCCCTTCAGGACAACTCTTATTTAACATTTTAAAAATAAAATCTAGACTAAGAAGCACCCAGTGAAATCTTCAGATCTTATGAATCTTTTCAGAAAATCCACCACTTAGCTGATGAGGGGAAACCACAGCATGGTTCTCTCAAGACAAGGGTATGAGTAAGATCCTTGAAAAAGGATCAGTGTGAGAAAGTGTTCAGTTGTATATTCAGGAAGAAATCATTTAAATTAGACTTATAAAACGATAATATCTGAGTTTTCTATTAAGCCCCAGGAATGAAACCTAGGCATTATTGTGAGTTCACTGAAGAAATCAATCTGGTTCAACTGCTAGTGCCAAAACTAGAGTAATGATTTTGTACACTTAGGGAGGGTGTGGAAATCAAAGTACATTTAAAACAATGATAATGATAATAACAATACGAGGAAGAGCAGTTACTCTGTATTGCCCTTGTTTATGTGCCAAGCACTGTGCTTTACGTACATTTTATATCAAAGAAAGAACATTAAGAATGGAAGCAATAGGATAAAGAACCACTAAAATAATTATTATCAAGTTCTGAATGGAGAGAAAATAGAGAAAAATCAGGAATTCTCAGGCTATAGAGGCAAAGGGTATAAGGTTGTGATTAAAGTTTGCAAAATTCTAAAAGGTTTTGGTAGGTTTTGTATCAAAAAATAATTAGAAGAGCTAATTTTAAAACATTATAAAGTTATAGTAATTAAGGCAGTGTGATATTGGCATAAATATAGACATAGCGAATGATGGAACAGAATACAGAATCCACACATAAATGGCCAACTGATTTTCAACAAAGATGACAAGGCATTTCAACTGGAAAAGATACTTTTTTCAACAAATAGTGCTAGAACAACTGGATAGCCTCTACCCTTACCGCACACCATATACAAAAATTAACTCAGAATGGATCATAGATATAAATGTAAGAGCTGAAACTATAAAATTTCTAAATGAAAACACAGGAGAAATTCTTAGGAATTTTGAGTTACTAAACAAGACACAAATAGGAACTATAAAAGAAAATAATCAATGAACTGGATTTCATCAAAATTAAAAAAAAAAAAACTTTGCTCTCTAATTGGATTTGTTATGTAAATCAAAAGGCAAGCCCCAGATTGGCACAACAGTATTTGAGAACAACTCCTGTTTATATACTTCCAACAAAGGATTTGTGTCTAGAATATATAAAGAACTCTTAGAACTCAATAATAAGAGGTCAAACAATACAATTAAAAAACAGAAAGTATAAGAATAGCAAATAAACATGAAAAGATGGCCAACATAATTAGTCATCAAGAAAATGCAAATTAAAACTACAAAGTGGTACCCCTACATACTCACTAGAACAGCTAAAATTAGAAAGACTGATCAAACCAAGTGTTGGCAAGAATGTGGAAAATCTGGAACTCTCATGCACTGCTGGTGGCAATGTTAAATAGTTCAACCACTTCGGAAAGCAGCTTGGCCATTTCTTTAAACAATCCAGACATTCCACTCCCAGGTATTTCACTCAAAAGAAACGAAAGTATCTGTCTATACAAAGTTTGTGAATGAATGTTCACAGCAGATTTGTTTGTAATAGCCAAATACTGAAAACAACTTAAATGTCCGTCAACAAGTAAATGCATTAACAAATTGTGGTATATTCATACAAGTGAATACTACCCAGCACCAAAAAGGAACCAACTATTGATGCATGCAACAACATGAACAGCTCTCAAAATATTAATACTTAGGCTGAGGGAAAGAAGTTAGACCAAAAAAAGAGTACATACTGTGTGATTTTTCTTTATACGAAATTTTCAAAAATACAGACTAATCGGGCAAGGATAGAAAGCAAATAAGTGATTGCTTGAGGATGAGGCGGTGAGGGGAGGGAGGGATGGGCTTTAAAGGGGCACAAAGGAACTTTCTGAGTAATGAATATGTTCACTATCTTAATCATGCTGATAGCTTCACGGGTGTATACGTATGTCAAAACTCATCAAACTGTACACTTTAAAGATGTACCGTTTGTTGTATGTCCATTGTACCTTAATGAAGCTTTTAAAACGCAAAAACAAATTAGTAAGAATCTTTTGATGTTTCCTCTAGATGGTCCTTTGGATAAATGAAAAAAAAATTTTTTTTATGTGGTTGATGGTAAACTAAAAGAAATTGTTACATCCAGGCTAAAACTATAAGTACTTCCACGTCTTTAATTAGTGTAGTCTGTGTTCACAATGTTTGGTTTTTCTTTTTTTTTTTAATTGTGGTAAATACATAGGTAACAAAACATTTGCCATTTTACAATCTTTACATGTACAGATCAGTGACATTAATTATGCTAGTTAATACCATCATCATTAACCATTCTCGAATTTTTCCATCACCCTTAAACAGAAGCTCAGTGTCACCTAAGGTACAATGGTTATTAAGGGGAGCTTGGGATTATTGCTCCTTCCATTCCCACCCCCATCACCAGTGATGCCATGAAGGACAAGGACACCCTCTGTGACTGTGGATCCTATCCAAGTCAGAATGTTGAGGGAGGTGGACAAAGATCCTCACACAAGAGGCATTTATTGTGGTTTTACGGGTTTTTGTTTTTTAGCTCACCCTGGCAGATGTTATCTCTTGCATGAGGTTCATAGGCCAAAGACTTACCATTCTATGAAATCTAACCCAGGGATATTACAAATCAAAGAACACGCCACGTTTGTCAAGTTGAATTTCTGCCAATCTGCCTGTAATATGCTGTGTAGTCTCAAAAGGCCATCTCCCTGAATCTCCTTCTAGGCATGAAGGTCAGTGACGTTAATGCTATCACTGCTTTTAGTGGCATCAGCATTTTCCAAGTCTGCTTTAAGACTCAGTTAAGGCAGAGGCGGCACAAGAGCGGTGCACTTGGCGAAAAGTGAGCTGACCCTGGTTCCAATCCCAGCTTTGCGACTGGCCGACTACAGGACCACGTTAAAATCAATTTGTATAATGTCGGGGCCACCAGGTCTCAGAATTGTTTCCTGAAGCCCCTCTCATCCCTTATATCCTGCATGCCCACTGTCAAAAGGCTCTTTGCTTTCTGTTCCTCGTAATAAAAAAAAAGAAAGAAATCCTGCGGATATGGACGCCTTTTCTGGAGGAGCAGCCTGTGGCTCTTTGTCTTCTCTTCACACGCTCTCAGCGGGAGGCTTGAACTGGACTCCCGTCTGCAGCTTTCTTGATCCGCATGCCTCACCACTGGGTTCCGGAATCCCTCCGGAGCATTCTATGCGTGGAAGTAAAACACCCGAGGGTTCTTTTCTCAGCATCTCTGGAGAAAAATAACTGGGCTAAAAACAACTCTTCATTTAAAACACTACTCCCTGATAAGGTCGGCAGGTAAGCAAGGAAAACAAATTACAAAGGTTTCCTCCATGTAGGAGCTGGTCAGCCTCAACACAGAGATGAGTGTTTACCTTAACCCAGAACCAAACCTGTTGCCGTCAAGTCAGTGCTGACTCATAGCGACCCTAAAGGAGAGTAGAACTGCTCCCATAGGATTTCCAAGGCTTTAATGTTTACGGAAGGATCCCTGTTGGTGAAGTGGTTAAGCCTTGGCTGTTAACCAAAAGGTGGGCTGTTCCAACCCACCAGCTGCTCTGCAGAAGAAAGATGTGGCAGTCTGCTTCTGTTAAGATTACAGCCTTGGAAACCCTATGGGGCAGCTCTACTCTGTCCTATAGGGTCACAGTGAGTCAGAATGGATTTTTTAATCTTTGCGGAAGCAGATCGCTACATCTTTCTCTTGCAGGGCGGTTGGTGGGTTCAAACCGCTGACCTTTTTGGTTAGCAGCCAAGCACTTAACCACACCACCACCAGGGCTCCTGTGCTTACCTTAGGGGCCCCCTAATAGCTGAAGACAGGTTCTCAGTGTGGGTTCTACTGACCAACAGCAGCATCACCATGGGACTTGTTAAAAATGTCACTTGTCAGGCCCCCAGACCTAGGGAATTCAGAAACTCCAGGGGTAGGGTTTAGCATTCTGTGTTTTAAGAAACCCCGCAGGTAATTCCAATGCCCTCAAGTTTAAAAACCACTGGCCTAAAGAATCTTCAGCATGGAGAATAGACTCTCCTCCAAGCTCCTAGAGGTACTCAGGTGTGTGTGCTTAAATGGATCAAATGCAGTCTTTTCTGCAGGGCCAGCAGGATTCATCTTTCCACACAATCGTGAATGCCTCATCGTAGAAGTTCTATCTCCAGAGCCCCAGCTCAGATTTCTAAGCACCTGCTGGGAACGTTCCACATGGATGTCCTCCTGGGACTTGAGATTTGCATTTCTCCTCCCTAGTTCCTGTGGCAATGAATAGCATTACTATTCTCCCAGCTAGATACTCTTCAAATCCTCCCTCACCCTCACTTTTCACATATAATCCCCAAGTCGTATTGATTCAAACCTCCAATATCTCTGCCTTTCCATGTGTAAGGGCTTCCTAGGTGTACTGCTTTTTGCTAAACACTTTACATATGTTATTTCTAATCCCTAAACAACCCATGGGAGGTGGCACTATTTTTATCTCCATTTTACAGTGAAGAAAATGAAGTTTAGAAAGGCAAGAGAACTTCCCCAGGGTTACCTAGTTATGATATTTCAAAGGTAGATCTCACAGTCTAGTAGGCTAGAAGTCCAAATTCAGGGCGTCAGCTCCAGGGGAAGGCTTTCTCTCTGTGTCTGCTCTGGAGGAAGGTCCTTCTCATTAGTCTTCTCCTGTACTGCGTGCTTCGTCATGCAGGAACCCTGGGTCCAAAGGATGCACTCTGCTCCTGCCGCTGCTTTCTTGTGGTATCAGGTCCCCCTGTCTCTACTCGCTTCTCTCTTTTATATCTCAAAAGAGATTGGCTCAAGACACAATCCAATCTTGTAGATTGAGTCCTGCCTCATTAACATAACTGCCACCTATCCCACCTCGTTAACATCATAGAGGTAGGATTTATAACACATAGGAAAATCACATGAGATGACAAAATGGTGGACAATCACACAGTCCTGGGAATCATGGCCTTGCCAAATTGATACACATATTTTGGGGGGACACAATTCAATCCACGACACCCACTGTTTAGCAAGTTGGCCAATAGATGCCATCAATATTTGTAAGTTAAAGCAGATAATTAATTTTGCAATAAAACTGAGAAACGCCTCCTTTGGTGACTAATTGTGGTATATTGTATTATTTTTCACAAATATTTCATGCTGCTTCCTGGGTGGGAACTTTCTTTCCTACCCCATTGACGAGAGGCTTGGCTATGTGACTTACTTTGGCCAATGGAATCTGAGCAGAGGAGACTTATATTACTTCCAAGCAGAAGTTTTAAAAGCCAATGTGTTTTTCACTATTTTTTGTTTGTTTGGTTTTTTTCCCTGTCTCTCCCTGCAAGAGACCAGCAATGTTCCAGACAAAAGCCTGCTCCATCGGCCTGGGTCCCAGAATGAAGACTACCTGGGACAGAGCCACAGCCAACCCACGACAGACATGTAGCAAAAATGAGAAATAAACATTTGGTGTATGCTACTGAGCTTTCCAGGGTTTTGTTACTGAAGTATAATCTGCCCTATCCTAATAAAGAAATAGAGTTTTTCTTTTCTTCTTCTTTTTTTCATCTACTTTAAGTGAAACCAATTAGCCTCTTGTCTGCATCACTCACAGCAAAAGCAGCAGGACTGGGCAAACAGGGTGGGTGTGTCCTATGTTATTAGAAGATGCTTCACCTGACTATGCTGTTGGCCTCTCCCTGGGGCAAGTGACTAGACAGAACCCCAGTCCAGCCGGGCCACAGTCTAACCAAGTAATCTACCCATCCACGAGTGCCATATCCAGAGGAGAGTGCCATGTGTGAGAATATCCTACAGAAGGGACAGTAGAGAGGTGGAGAGCTGTGTCTGTACTCCTTACTTCCAACAGGCTCTTGCTTGAGTAGCGTCAGTGTCAAGAGCTCAGTGCAAAGCAGTTTAGGCATGTAGTTCAAGCTTAGGAAGTTAGGAAGACTGTGCTGCAATAATACACCTCAGGAAGTTCAGACTCAGAATGCTGAGCAAGACTGAAAGCTGGGGGACACAGGACAAACTCATGGCTCTTCCACCACCCCAAATACACACACTTGTCTTGATTTATAAAACTCTGTACACAGACTAGGATTAAGCTCAGAATACGGTGAAAAATTTTCCCGGGATTGGGCCCTCAGGAGTGCTTCCTTATGCTTTTAATCTTAGCTCCTCAGATCCAGTGACCTCCTCTGCACTTTCCTATAGTTAACTAACCCAGGATCCCCTACAACACTGGATTTGTTCCCAAAGCTCAACTCTAATGACATTGCCTCCACAAAGCCTTTCTTTATTCTTTAGTCAACTTTTTTTCTTATCCTAGAAAGCTACTGGGCACTGTGCCAGATTGATTTAATTCTATATCCCATTGTCCACAGCAATATCCTTGAGTAGCCACAACATTTATCGTAACGTAGCAAGAATATCCCACACATTCTCTCTTACTTTTTAAACCTAACATTGATTGGCCAAAGCCAATTTAATACACTATTTCAAACGAAGCATGACATTAGCTTTAAGCTTAGTTGCTAAGAGATGACCTCATTATAATTTCAAAATCCAAAATCTCATATTAATCTACTTGACTCAATGTAAACTTTGTACCCTTAAGAGAAAATCATTCACCAAGACTCAGGCTGGTACTCAGTATTTAGAGGGTTAAAAGTAAGAATAATAGATATAACAATCACTTTAAAAAAGTACAGTGTCTTACCAAAACCAAACCCATTGCCATCGAGTCGATTCTGATTCATAGCAACCCTATAGGACAGATTACAACTGCCCCATAGGGTTTCCAAGGAGCAGCCAGTGGATTTGAACTGCTGACCTTTTAGTTAGCAGCCAAATGCTTAACCACTGGACCCTAAAAAACCATTCTGGTCCAGCTAGACTGGTAATGTAGGACCTCAGTGACTCTGAATCCCCATGTGTGAATGGGGTAAAGGAAAGCTATAGGCAGGAGGTTTTCTGAACACAAGTGAAGTTCTTCTTTGCTTCATCCACATGTTTGCTCAGGTTGCCAGCTGGGACATTCACTATAGAGGGGTGCTCTAAGCCTCACAGCCTGTGTTATGGATTGAACTGTGTCCCCAAAGAATATGTGGTATAATTCCTAACCTCTATGCCTGTGGTTATAATCCCATTTGGGAATGGGTTGTCTTTGTTATGTTAATGAGACAAGATTAGTGTAGGATGTATCTTGAGTCAATCTCTTTTGAAATATAAAAGCAAGCCAAGTAAGCAGAGATGAGGGAAGAGAGAGATACCAAGCTACATGAAGATCACCCAGGAGCAGAAGCTCGAAGAGACAAGGATCTTCCTCCAGACTCAACAGAGAGAGAAAGCCTTCCCCTAGAGCCAGCACCCTGAATTTGGACGTCTAGCCTCTAAATTGTGAGAAAATAAATTTCTGTGTGTTAGAGACATCCATATGTGGCTTTTCTATTATAGCAGCATTAGATAACTATGACAGAATTTAGTACTGGAAGAGTGGGGTACTGCTCTAACAGATACCTAAAATGTGGAAGCAGTTTTGGAATTGGGTAATGGGTAGAGGCTGGAGGAGTTTTAAGGTGCCTAATAGTAAAAACCTAGATTGCCTTGAAGAGACTGTTGGGTAAAATTATGGACATCAAAGGCAATACTGGTGAGTGGTCAGAAGGAAGTAAGGAGAGTTATAGAGAAAGTCTCTATGGTCTTAGAGAATACATATGGTGCCAGTAACAGAATGTTGCTGGAAATGTGGACTTTAAAAGTGCTTCTGGTGAGGTTTGAAAAGAAAATGATGAACGTATGATTGGACAATGAAGGAAGGGTGATGCTTTTTATGCAAATGCAAGTAACTTTTCTGAATTATGTTCAAATGTTTGTGGGAAGGTAGAACTTGTAAGTGATGAACTTGGATATCTGGCTGATGAATTTCTAAGCAAGATCTTAAAGGGGCAGCATGGTTTCTTCTTGCCACTTATAGTGAAATGTGAGAGGAAAGAGATGGACTTAAAAATGAACTGTGCAAAATGAAAAGGGAACTTAAAGATCTGGAAAATTCTGTTGTGCAAACTAAGGACCTACATCCTAGAATGTTCACCAAGGATGTGGCTATACAATCTTTTGTTAAAGAGATTAAGCCTATGACTGCTAGATCTAACCAAATACCACAGCAGAAAACCCATCAGCTTAGACTGAAGGGGACAGAAAAAGAACAAAAGGAAAGAACACTGTCTGCCTCTTGGAATTCTACAGGCAGGGAACAGGCCAAAGGAGCTACATTTGTTGTCCTCCAAGAAAAGAAAATGACCATTCCTAGAGCAGCTCAGGAATCAGAGGAACTGTTGGAAGGAGCATGGGAAGCAGGGCCTTCTTGATTTCAAAGGGTAGGGCCACAGTCTCCTGGATCCCAAAAGGTGAAGCTATAGCCTCCTAGGTTTCAAAGAGTTGGATCTTCACCAACTCAGTTCCGGAGTGCAGGGCTGCTGTTAAGGTATGCCAGGGGGATGGGGTTGAATCCACTGCCCAAAGCTGAGAGTGCAGGGCTGCCATGCCCAAGGGGCAGAAGAACGGGGCCAAGGGGGTGGGATTGCCACTTAGATGGACTAGGTGGATGGGGCTGCCTAAAGCTGAGGGAGCAGAGTTGTCATCCCAGAGGACCTGAAAGGCAGACCTGAGGCCCAGGGCCGAGGGACCTTCACCCAGAATTCAGAAGGCCAACACCCAGATTCCGGGGGTCAGGGCCATTGCCCAGATGGTCTCAGACAACAGAAGATTATTTTCAAGCCTTGAGAGCTAATGTAATTTGTTCTGCTGGGTTTTGGACTTGCTGGGTGCCTGTTATCCCTTCTTTTCCTCCAATTTCTCCCACTTGTAATGGAAATGTCTAACTTGTGCCTGTTCCACCATTATACTTTGGAAACAGAAAACTTGTAGTCTAGATTTCACAGGTTCACAGATGTCTTGGTTATCTAGTGCTGCTCTAACAAAAATATCACAAGTGGACGGCTTTAACAAAGAGAAATTTATTCTCTCACAGTCCAGTAGGCTACAAGTCCAAATTCAGGGCATCAGCTCCAAGGGAACTTCAAGTCCAAATTCAGGGCATCAACTCCAGGTGAAGGCTTTCTCTGTCGGCTCTGGAGGAAGGTCCTCATCATCATCAATCTTTCCCTGGACTAGGAGTTTTTCTGCACAGGAACCTCAGGTCCAAAGGACGCGCTCTGCTCCTGGCACTGTTTTCGTGGTATGAAGTCCCCAATTCTCTGCTTGCTTCCCTTTCCTTTTATCTATAACAAGAGACAAAAGGTGGTGCAGGCCACACCACAGGGAAACTCCCTTTACATTGGATCAGGGATGTGACCTGGGTTAGGGTGGTGTTACAATCCCACCCTAATCCTTTTTAATGTAAAATTACAAACACAAAATGGAGGACAACCACACAACACTGGGAATCATGGCCTAGCCAAATTGATAAACACATTTTTTGGGGGACACAATTCAATCCATGACAACAGATGAAGAGGAATTTTACCCCAGGATGGAATCTGGCTGAAGTCTCACCCATATTTGATTTAGATGATTCAGAGGATGAGATTTTATACTTGGAGTGGATTTAAGACTTTTGGGATGATGTGATGGGGTGAATGTGTTTTGCTTGTGGCAAGGACATGAAGTTTGGAGGGCCAAAGGGTGGAATGTTATGGATTGAATTGTGTCCCCCCACTCAAAAAAAATGTTGTAAATCCTAATCTCTGTGCCTGTGGTTATAATCCCATTTGGGAATGGGTTGTCTTTGTTATATTAATGAGGCAGAATTAGTGTAGGATGTGTCTTGAGTTAATCTCTTTTGAGATATAAAAGGAGCAGATTAAGAAAGCAGAGATAGGGGAAGAGAAATGCCAAGCCACATGAAGATTGCCCAGGAGCAGAAACTCAAAGAGACAAGGACCTTCCTCCAGAGCCAACAGGGAGACAAAGCCTTCCCCTAAAGCTGGCACCCTGAATTTGGACTTCTAGCCACTTGAATTGTGAGAAAATAAATTTCTGTTTGTTAAAGCCATCCACTTGTGGTATTTCTGTTACAGCAGTACTAGATAACTAAGACAGCCTGGAATATTTTTTCTTTCCTATTTGTTTGGCCAAGACAAAAACTGGAAATTTCAAAAGGAACATTACAAGGACTGGAAAAACAAACAACAAAACAATAGAAAATGAAAAAGCATGATATGGAGATGTTTATTCCAAGATTACTACTAGTTTGACTTGGTCATCATTTGACTTGGCTGCCAGAGCTCGTGAAGTTCCCCTAGCAAAATGGGCACCTCCACCCACCATTTCAGTCCCTTCCTTCTAGGATTCTGACCCGGACAGTCCCAGGCACCTTCCTAGATGGTCACTAGTGGTTGATGGACCAATCCTGACAGAAACAAAAATTGCCACACTCCTTTGGGGGGGTGGGGGAAGGAGCACTTGTGACAGGCTGCCTTACTGCCCTACCCTCCTCCTCAGTCAGAAAGGTAAGGGAACATACCCCATGCTTCTTATTATTGCCCAAGCATCATTACTTCAGATCCAGCACAAACTCTGTATGGGCCCTCCTTTGAGGCCAGCCACATTTATCTGAATCAGCCCAGAAAGCAGCAGCAGAATCAGAAGAGAGCTGCATTTCTGTCACTATGGCTTAGGTTCCAGCCTGCCCTATTCAGTGTTTCAGATCTACTCACAAAGACACTTTTCCTGAACCTAAAGGATATAATTTTGACTTTTCTGTAAAGAGTAAGTCTCTAGTTTTGTGCAGGTAACTCAGAGCCCTCCCACTAAACCCTGAATCACTATAGCAATTAAAAGGGTCCCATTCTTTAACTCAGAAGGCTGTGTTTTCTGGAACCCTGCAGAATAGCCCTGTGACAACTTTGGCTCTGCCTACTCCGGTTTAGAAGAGGTGGTTGCAATTACTCTTCTGTCTTCTGAACATGCATGACCCTCTTTAGAGTCAAGGTCTCATCCCACCCACAATCCTGCTTCTCCTTTTTCCCATCTCTCTTTTCTCATTGGCTAAAAACAAAACAGTGAGGAATTATAGGGCGGAGTATTTAGGAACACTTCCCTACTACCACCCCTGACAACAGTCTCCCGTCCCCACCCCCGTCCTGCCACTGCCAATCAAGTCCTACATCCCTCCAAAGCGAGCATAACAAGTCCCTGCCCTGCTTCTTGCATTCTTAGCTTCATGTATGAAAAATAAATAGGCAGGCTTTTATGTTGAAATCGTTTATTGTCTCCCTGGACAGCCAAGCTCACATTTAGGTCAAGTAATTTCCAATCCGCTAAGCTCTATTGTCATTAGGAATGTAAATAGTAGGAACATTCAGTGATGTTTATTAGAAAAAAAAAGTTAAGAAAATATATTTCTATTTAAAAAGTGGTATTGTTGGCTTCTCAGCTGCAGAAATATGGTATTTTGAAATGAGTATTCTCTACATGTTTTCAGGTAATGCTTAACTCTTGTTGATTTAGCAGTCACAGTCAACTCCATAGCACACAACAACAACATCAAAAGCCTTAGAATATTTGTACTTTTAACCCATAATTCCATTTCTAGGAACTTACTCAAATAAAATAATGAGATGTATGTGCAAATATCTATGGACAAGGATATTCATTATGTATTGAATATAATATATGTGGAGCCCTAGTGGTGCACTGGTGAAGAGCTCGACTGCTAACCAAAATGTCAGCAATTCGAATCCACCAGCCACTCCTTGGAAACCTTATAAGACATTTCTACTCTGTCCTATAGGGTCGCTATGAGTCAGAATCAACTTGACAGCAATGATTATAATATACTGTATACATTCATTTATAATAACCAAAAATTGGAGACAACTTTAATGTCCAGCATCAAGGAATTAGTTAAATAAATGATGATACATCATTATAATTGAATATTAAGCACACATTAAAAGCTATCTTCTTAAAGAATATTTAGGACATGATGGAAATAAATGTATATGCACACTCATACACGCACACATGCACCAAATATTATTCTATGTCTGTTCCTAAGACCAAAACACAATGCAAAATGGCTGAAGAATTTATGACAAAGGTAACATTGCAGTGCACTGCAGAAGGCGTGGTCTTTGAACAGATGGTGCTGCGTCATGATTTTTTTCCCCCACAAAGAAAAAAATACATGTTAACTACTTCACACACAAAATCAATTATATATATGCACCTACACACACACATATGCACATATATACATAATGTGAAAGCCAAAAAAAGACCTATATAACTTTTTAAATGAATCATATGAAAATATCTCTACTACCTTAGAGTAGACAAAGATTTCTTAAATTGAATACAGAAAATACCAACTGTAAAGAAAATAAAAAGATAAATGGACTTTTACTAAAATAAAAAACTTTTGTTTATCACAAAACATCATTAAGACGGTAAAAAATTAAGCTATAGAAAGGGTAAGATATTTGCAATACATATATCCAACAAAGGACTCATATTCAGATTATACATAGAATTTGTACCAAAACAAGAAAAGCAAAAACCAAACAAACAGACAACACAATAGAGAAAATAGGCCTAAGATATGAACAGGAATTTAAAAGAAAAGAATGTCTAAATGGCTAATAAACATATGCAAAAGTATATTAACTTCTGTAACCATTAGGGAAATAAAAATTTAAACCACAATGTGATACCACTACATACTCACCAGGATGGCTAACATGAAAAAGATGAACAGTGTTAAGTGCAAGGATATAAAGCAACTGAACCTCTCATACTGATTAGATTGTAAATTGGTACAAATTTGGAACCTCTGGCACTGTGTACTAAAGCTGGACATACGCATACCATGATCCCGCAATTCTACTCCTAGGTATTTACCCAACAGAAAGCATTCATATGTTCACCAAAAGATAAGTACAAAGGGCAGTGCTACTTCTAATAGCTCCAAAGTGAAAACAACCAAAATGTCCATCTATAGCAGAGTCATGGATTGAATTGAGTCCCCCAAAAAATGTGTGTATCAATTTGGCTGGGCCATGATTCCCAGTGTTGTGTGGTTGTCCTCCATTTTGGGATTGTAAATTTACATTAAAGAGGATTAGGGTGGGATTGTAACACCACCCTAACCCAGGTCACATCCCTGATCCAATGTAAAGGGAGTTTCCCTGGGGTGTGGCCTGCACCACCTTTTATCTCTTGTTATAGATAAAAGGAAAGGGAAGCAAGTAGAGAGTTGGGGACCTCATACCACCAAGAAAGCAGTGCCAGCAGCAGAGGGCGTCCTTTGGACCTGGGGTCCCTGCGCGGAGAAGCGCCTAGTCTGGGGGAACATTGAGAAGGCCGACAGAGACAGAAAGCCTTCCCCTGGAGCTGACGCCCTGAATTCGGACTTTTAGCCTACTTTACTGTGAGGAAATAAATTTCTCTTTGTTAAAGCCATCCACTTGTGGCATTTCTGTTACAGCAGCACTAGACGACTAAGACAAGCAATATGAATAAATTGTGTGTATATTCATAAATTGTAAAACTATCCAGCAAAGAGAATGAACAAACTAATGCTGTTGTTGTTGGTAGATGCTGTCTAGCCAGTTCTGACTCATAGTGACCCTATGTCCAACGCTGCCTGGTCCTGTGCCATCCTCACAATTTTTGCTATGTTTGTGCCCACTGTTGGCAGTCACTGTGTCAATCCATCTCACTGAGAGTCTTCCTCTTTTTTGCCGACCCTCTACTTTACCAAGCATGATGTCCTTCTCCAGGGACTAGTCCAACCTGATAACATGTCCAAAGTACGTGAGACGAAGTCTTGCCATCTTCGTTTCTAAGGAGCGTTCTGGCTGTGCTTCTTCCAAGACAGGTCTCTTCTTTCTTCTGGCAGTCCATGGTATATTCAACATTCTTCACCAACACTATAATTCAAAGGGATCAATTCTTCTGCCACCCTTTTTCATTGTACAGCTTTCACATGCATATGAGGTGAAAATACCATGGCTTGTGTCAGGCACACCTTAGCCCTCAGAATGATATCTTTGCTTTTTAACACTTTTAAGAGGTCTTTTGCAGCAGATTCACCCGATGCAATACATTGTTTGATTTCTTGACTGCTGCTTCCATGGGGGTTGATCGTGTATCCAAGTAAAATGAAATCGTGACAACTTCAATATTTTCTCCATTTGTCAAGATGTTGCTTATTGGTCCAGTTGTGAGGATTTTTGTTTTCTTTATGTTGAGGTAGAAGTCATACTGAAGGCTGTATGCTACACAAAGCAATACAGATAAATCTCAAAAACATACCTTTGAGCAGAAGAAACCAGACACAAAGGAAAAAACACCACGTGATTCATTTACGTAAAGTTCAAAAACAGGCAAAACTAATCTATGATATTTAAAGTCATGATTCTGGTTACTTTCAGAAGTGGGAGTGACTGGGAGTCATTTCTCCATGATGGTCATGTTCTATTTCTTGATGTGGGAACTGTCTACACATATATTAGCTTTGCAAAAATTCATCAAGCTATAAACTCATGATTTGTACACTTTTCTGCATGTACGCTATACTTCAGTAGAAAATTATTTCAATTGCCTAAATAGATGAAAGTTTATTTAACTCAAGCAACAAAACGTTTAGAGGTAGGCAGCAGAGAACAATGTTTATGAGGATCCAGGCTTCTTCTATCTTCAAGCTCCTCCATGCTTAGCATGTGGATTTCATCTCAAGGTTGCAAGATGCCTGTGGCACCTCTAGGCAGTGCATCTAGTATGAGGTGGAAGAAGGCAAAAGCCCAAAGCCAAAGAACGTGCCAACTAAGACTAAGTCTGTGGAATTATGGATACTTGTTATTTTAGTCATTATACTTTTCTACAATTCCCAAATGTTCAACAACAATGTGTATTAATATTGTTTTTAAAAGAAAGTTCTGCTCATTGAATGGGAATAAAGCAGAATCATTCGCTGATTTTGAACTTCAAGCCCCATAGAAGTAATTCACCTGGTTTCCCACTGGGCTGAATAGTTGGAGAACCCTTTCTATACATATAGGGGCAGAAAAGTAGTCCTGAACTTATTCTTGGGAGAGTGGGGAAATACCATACTGCTTCTTGATTCTCATATTGTAAGGTGCACAGAAAAACCTGTGTGGGGGCTCTAAATGTTATTCTCTAGGAGCAAAGATGTTGCTGACCTGAAATGACTTGGGGAAATGGTAGCGTCCCACACAGTCAGGTTTTGGTGTGTAGGTGTCTGCCTCTGCTATTCAACGCTCAAATGCATATTATATGCATTTTCTGGAACTCTGCAGGGTACAGCTTAACTCAGAATAATTAAGGAGAAATGTAAATCCAGAAATAAGCTTGTTGTTGTTGTTATTAGGTGCTGTCGTGTCAGTTCTGATTCATAGCGACCCTATGAACAACAGAACAAAACACTACCTGGTCCTGTGCCATCCTCACAATTGTTGCTGTGTTTGAGCCCATTAATCCAGCCGCTGTGTCAATTCATCTTCTTGAGGGTCTTCCTCTTTTTCGCTGATCCTTTACCAGGAGCCCTGGTGGTGCAGTGGTTAAGAAGTCAGCTGCTAACTAGCAGGTCAGCAGTACGAAACCGCCAGCTGCTTCTTGAAAACCCAATGGGACAGTTCTACTCTATGCTACAGGGTCACTATGAGTCGAGATCAACTCAAGGGCAATGGGTTGGTTGGGTTACTTTACCAAGCATAATGTCCTTCTCCAGGGACTGATTCCTCCTGATAACATGTCCAAAGTACATGAGACAAAGTTTTGCCATCCTTCCTTCTAAGCAGCATTCTGGCTGTACTTCTTCCAAGATGGATTTGTTCCTTCTTCTGGCAGTCCATGGTACTCTTCACCAACACCATAGTCAAATGCATCAATTCTTCTTCGGTCTTCCTCATTCATTGCCCAGCTTTCACAAGCATGTGAGGAAATTGAAAGTACCATAGCTTGGGTCAGGTGCACCTTACTCCTCCAAGTGACATCTTTGCTTTTTAAGACTTTAAAGAGATTTTTTTGCTTGGTT
Source organism: Dugong dugon (assembly GCA_030035585.1). NCBI lineage: Eukaryota > Metazoa > Chordata > Mammalia > Sirenia > Dugongidae > Dugong > Dugong dugon. Next base: position 84,479,449 of record CM057460.1, on the reverse strand, counting down.
ATAGTTTAATTCACTGAAAGAAGACAAACATAAAAAGCAGTATAAATTATGTTTCAGCAGAGAGTTGATTTCTTGAAAGATACCATCAATAAACATTTTTTCTTAAGAAAGCAAGCTTTGAGAGTTTATTCACCCTATCCGAAATGATAATTTTTGACCCTGAGGCTTCAGTCTTTCACTTTCCTTCAGTCATTATTATCTAAGAAAACTTAGTTACAAGTGAGCAAATTTTGTAAGAGTTTCTGCTTGAATGATCCAGACAGGTGGTTATCTCCTTCTGACTTACAACCCAAGAACCATCTGGTGATAGCCTTAACATTTTCCTGTGAAGAAAAGTGGGAAGTTGATACGTGGTGGTTCAAAATTTGAGATGGGAAATTGTGTTAAAGAACCAAAAACCTTTATGATTTTCAGACTTCACTTTCAACAATATTTAATTACTGCCCACTTTGTGTCAGGTCCTGTGTCAAAAACTGGTGTACTCAGAAAAAGAAGACATCTCTCATCACAGCAACACCCCAAGGCCACCCCCACAGCTACACTCCCAAAGACACCCTCCCATTCACTTCCCATAGCAACCCTCACAGTCACCCCCTACACATATCACCACAGCTATGCCTCACAGCCATACTGATCTACTTTTAGTCACTCTAAGGCATCAGGCTCTTTCTCATCTCCTCACCTTTATCTGGAACACTCTTTCTTTCCCTCCTCCTGCCCACATAACCCACTTCTCTCAATCTGGTCAACTTCTACTCAGTCATCAGGTCTCAGCTCAGACATTTCCTCTTAGAAAGCTCACCTAAGTCCTCCCAGGTTCCTCTGCCTACGTTTTCATTTAGAACTTTCCCCCACTGAATAAACATAAAAGGACACAGGACACAAAAATAAAGTGTCTTTTATGATTATATTTCAGGAGTCTTGCTTATTTGACACACCAGTGACATAATAAAAGCAAACATTTACTGAGCACTTATTATATGCTAGGCACTGTTCTAAGTGCCTGATATATGTTAAATCATTTATTCCTCATAACAGCCCTATGAGTAGGGTAGTGGATACTATTATTATCCCAATCTTACAGATGAAGAGACTGTGGTATAAAAAAGGTTAAACAACTTCCCCCCAAGCTAGTACGGTTATCATTTAATGCAGGCAATGCTCCAATATATACCTCTGGCCTTGACCTCCCTCCTAAGCTTGAGGCCTGATGGACACCTCCATGTGGATGACCTCAAGCTCAGTGTGTCCCAACTGAACTGATGTCTCTCCCTACAAACCAGTAATGAGTTCTGTGTTGCCTCTTTGGTTAATAGCACCATCATGCTCCCAAGAACCCAGGTTCAAAAGCTTGGGTAGTAGTCTTTGAGTCTTTCCTTTTTATCTCCCCTTACAGCCTATAGATTCTATATTATAAACCTCTGGAATCTTTTCTATGCCTTCCCTTCCCTTTACCAGCACTCTACTTCTAGATCTCATTAGCATGTACATATGCTCCTAGTTGGCACCTCACATTCGTAATGCCATCCACTTAACTCATAGGTCAAAGATCTTTAATGATTTCCATTTCGTACTGAACTAAGTAAAAACACTCTGCCTTGTATCTCAATAACTATTATCATTTGGACCCAAAGTATCTTCCAGATTTGTTGCCCACTACTTCCTTACATGTTTCCTGTGTCAGATCAGATAGTTCCCCAAACTCATCCTGCCTTGCCTATTTGTCTAAGGCTGTTGCCTCTGTCTAGGACTCCCTAATCCTCATCACCACCGTTTACAACCCTAAGACCCTCAACAAGACGGATTGACACAGTGGCTGCAACAATGGGCTTAAGTGTAACAACAATTGTGAGGATGGTGCAGGACTGGGCAGTGTTTCATTCTGTTGTACATAGGGTTGCTATGAGTCAAAACACACTCGACAACACCTAATAACAACAACAACAACAACGCAAGCAGCAAGGCATGTCCCAAATGCTCCATTCTCTGCACAGTCATTTATGACCACACCAAACGGATATATTCTCTCTTGACTTCGCAACACCCTGACTCTTTGGTCCTATATGGTGTATTACGGACACTTGTGTGCCAGTGTTGGCCTCCTTGGAAGTAGAGATTACATGGTACTCCTCTTGGTTCCTAGCAGGAACCAGTACTGTGCCCTGACATGGTAGATGTTAAGCAAAGTTTAAGCTGAATATGCTTAAAGATAATACATTGAATTGACTACAAATAAAAGTGGGCATCAAGCTTGCCCTATGAAGGAGTTTCTAGTCAGTCTTCCCAGTTGGATTTATAAAAAATAATCCAAGTTCATAGTAATACGGAAATAATATATACTTTTTGGGTGACAAATCCAAGAAAAAACTCTAGACTAAAAGTGAAGTTGATGCCTTTAAAACAAAAACATTTTTATAGAAATGAAAACTTGGAAGTCAATTGACTATCAATAAGGGACGGGTTGAGTAATTTAAGGTCCATTTCTCAGTGGACTACACAATTCAAAACAGTGGTGTGAATCTATGTCTATTGATGATAGAAGATACCCGTGACATAGTTTTAAGTGATAAAAGCAAATTACATAAGTGACTTTATTTACCTTTTTTAAAAACTTGTGTGTATGTGTGTATGTGCCCATATGTGCATCCAAAGGGGGGAAAAAAAAAGAGCTTGGTAGATACACATTAAATGTTAACGTTGGTTATCTCTGAGTGGTAAAATTAAGGGTAATTTACCTTTTGCTCCAAATATTTTTTTTTGTGAATTTTCACAATGAGTAAAAACAGGAAAAATTCAACATCCCCTTTCATTGGAGATGCAGAGGTGGTGGGTAGCACCTATATGCCACGGTGTGTATGAGGACATTGTGCTACTCTGAGGGATATATTAAGCTCTATAATTCTAAGGAATCACTGCATTATAGCCAAATTAATAACAGCTAACATTTTAGTAGCTAACTTGTGTGTGTGTGTGTGTGTGTGTGCACACTTTAGGTGAAAGTTTACAGCTGAAGTTAATGTCTCATACAAAAATTTATACACATATTATTTTGTGACATTAGTTGCAATCCCCACAATGTGACAGCACACTCCCTCTTTCCACCCCGGGTTCCCTGTGTCCATACGACCAGTTCCTGTCCCTTTCTGCCTTCTCATCCTGCTTTTGGACAGGAGTTGACCGTTTGGTCTCATATATCTGATTGAACTAAGAAGCACATTCCTCACATGTACTGGTTTTTGTTTTACAGTCCTGTCTAATCTTTGTCTGAATAGTGGGCTTCGGGAATGGTTTCAGTTCTGGGCTAACAGTGTGTCTGGGAAGGCCATAGTTTCGGGGCTTCCTTCAGTCTTTGTTAGACCATTAAGTCTGGTCTTTTTACGTGATTTTGAGTTCTGTTCTACATTTTTCTCCTGCACTGTCTGGAACTCTCTGTTGTGTTCCCTGTCAGGACAGTCATTGGTGGTAGTCGGGCAGTCATTGGTGGTAGTCGGGCAGTCATTGGTGGTAGTCAGGCACCATCTAGTTCTTCTGGCCTTGGGCTATTGGAGTCTCTGGGTCATTTGATCCTTTAGTCCTTTGGGCTAATATTTTCCTTGTGTCTTTGATTTTCTTCATTCTCCTTTGCTCCAAGTGGGATGGGACCAATTGATGTATCTTAGATGGCACTTACAAGCTTTTAAGACCCCAGATGCCACTCACCAAAGTGGAATGTAGAACATATTCTTAACCAGCTTTGTTATGCCTATTGACCTAGATGTCCCCCAAAACTATGGTTCCTAGGCCCCAGCCCCAGCTACCCTGTCCCTCAAAGTGTTTGAATGTGTCCAGGAAACTTCTTAGTTTTTGCTTTGGTCCAGTTGGGCTGACTTCCCCTGTATTGTGTGTTGCCCTTCCCTTCACCTACGTTGATCCTTGGCTACTGTCTAGTTAGTGATTTCCTCTCCCCCCCCCATCCCCCCACTCTCGTAACCATCAAAGAATGCTTTTTCCTGTGTTTAAAACTTTTCTTGAATTCTTATGAGAGTGGTCTCGTACAATATTTGTTCTTTTGTGACTGACTAGTTTCACTCAGCATAATGCCCTCCAGATTCATCCATGTTGTGAGATGTTCCATGGTTTCATCATTGTTCTTTATTATTGCATAATATTCCATTGTGTGTATGTACTATAATTTGTTTATTCATTTGTGTGTTAATGGGCATTTAGATTATTTCCGTCTTTTTTTTGCTATTGTTAATAGTGCTGCCGTGAACATGGATGTGCATATGTCTATTCATGTGATGGCTGTTATTTCTGTCGGGTATATTAGGAGTGGAATTGCTGTATCCTATGGTATTTATATTTCTAGCTTTTCAAGGAAGTGCCAAATCGTTTTCCAAAGGAGTTGTACCATTTTATTTTCCTACCAGCAGTAGGGGGGCTATTGTAAGTGGTATTGATTTGATGATTTCCTCTTTGAAATTCTCTTTGCTGGTGTAGAGGAATTCAGCTGATTTTTGTATGTTTACCTTGTATCCTGATACTTTGCTGAAATCTTCTATTAGTTCCAGTAGTCTTCTTGTGGATTCTTTGGGGTTTTCTGTGTATAAGAGCATATCATCTGTGCATAGGGATACTTTTACTTCTTCCTTATCAATTTGGTTGCCCTTTATTTCTTTTTCTTGCCTTATTTCTCTGGCTAGGACCTCCAGCACAATGTTGAATAAGAGTGGTGATAAAGGGCATCCTTGTCTGGTTCCCATTCTCAAGGAGAATGCTCTTAGTCTCTCTCTATTTAGAATGATGTTGGCTGTTGGCTTTGTATAAATGCCCTTTATTATGTCAAGAAATTTCCCTTCTATTCCTATTTTGCTGAGAGTTTTTATTATGAATGGGTGTTGGACTTTGTCAAATGCCTTTTCTGCATTGATTGGTAAGATAATGTGGTCCTTATCTTTTGTTTTATTTATGTGATGGATTACATTGATTGTTTTTCTAATGTTGAACCATCCCTGCATACCTGGTATGAACCCCACTTGGTCATGATGAATTATTTTTTTTACATGCTGTGGAATTCTATTGGCTATAATTTTGTTGAGGATTTTTGTGGCTTTATTCATGAGGGATATTGATCTGTAATTTTCTTTTTTTGTGGTGTCTTTACCTGGCTTTGGTATCAGGGTTATGCTGATTTCATAGAATGAGTTCAGGAGTATTCCTTCTTTTTCTATGCTGTGAAATACCTTTAGTAGTACTGGTGTTAACTCTTCTCTGAAAGTTGATAGAATTCTCCAGTGAAGCCTTCCAGGCCAGGGCTTTTTTTGGAGAGGGAGTTTTTTTTGTTTTGTTTTGTTTTTGTTTTTTTTTTTTACTATTTCTTCAATCTCTTCTTTTGTTATGGGTTTATTTAGTTTTTCTACCTCAGTTTGTGTTAGTTTAGGTAGGTAGCGTGTTTCTAGAAATTTGTCCATTTCCTCTAGACTTTCAGATTTGTTGAAGTACTATTTTTCATAGTTATGATCCTTTTTATTTCTGTTGGGTCTGTTGTGATATCACCATCTCGTTTCTTATTAGGGTTATTTGCTTCCTCTTCTGTTTTACTTTTGTCAGTTAGGCCAGTAGTTTTTGTTGGTCTTTTCAAAGACCAGCAAAACAATTCTTTCTATTGTTTTTCTATTCTCTATTTCATTTATTTCTGCTCTAATCTTTATTATTTCCTTTCTTCTGGTGTCTGAGGGCTTCTTTTGCTGCTCTCTTTCTATTTGTTCAAGTTGTAAGGTTAATGTTTTGATTTTGTCCCTTTCTTCTTTTTGGATGTGTGCATTTATTGCTATAAATTGACCTCTAAGCACTTCTTTTGCGTGTCCCAAAGGTTTTGGTAAGAAGTGTTTTCATTCTTATTTGATTCTATGAATTTCTTTATTCCATCTTTGATTTCTTCTATAACCCGGTAGTTTTTAAGCAAGATGTTGCTCAGTTCCCATGTATTTGATTTTTTTTTTTCTTGCTGTTTCTGTTATTGATTTCTACTTTTATGGAATTATGGTCAGAAAAGATGCTTTGTAATATTTTGATGTTTTGGATTCTGTTAAGGCTGCTTTGTGGTCTAAAATGTGTTCTATTCTGGAGAATGTTCCATGTCCATTGGAGAAGAATGTATACTTGGCTGTTGTTGGGTGGAGTGTTCTGTACATATCTATGAGGTCAAGTTGATTGACTGTAGCATTTAGATCTTCCATGTCTTTATCAAGTTCCTTTCTAGATATTCTATCCTTCACTGAAAGCAGTGTGTTGAAGTCTCCTACTATTATTGTGAAGCTGTCTATTTCTCTTTTCAATGCTGTTAGAATTTGTTTTATATATTTTGGAGCCATGTCACTGGGTGCATATATATTTATCATGGTTCTGTCCTCCTGGTGTATTGACCTTTACATCATTACAAAGTGTCCTTCCTTATCCTTTGTGGTGGATTTTGCTTTAAAGTCTATTTTGTCAGAGATTAATATTGCCACTCCTGCTCTTTTTGAGTGTTGTTTGCTTGATATATTTTTTTTCATCCTTTGAGTTTTAGTTTGTTTGTGTTGTTTAGGCTAAGGTGTGTCTCTTGTAGGCAGCATATAAATGGATCATGTTTTTTTATCCATTCTATCACTCTCTGTCTCTTTATTGGTACATTTAGTCCATTTACATTCAGTGTAATTATTGATAGGTATGAGTTTACTGCTGTCATTTTGGTGTTTTATTTTGTTTTGTTTTGGTATGGTGTTCACAGTTTCTTTGTTCCACTTAATTTTCTGCACTGAGTCATTTTTCTTTATGTATTTTCTTTTCATATTTTTCATTATTGTTGGTTTTGTGTTTGCTAAGTCTTTGTGTTTTTCTTCTTTTTTGATGGTAGATTTGTTAGCTTCCTTTGTAGTTACCTTAAAAATTTATCTTTATTTGTCTAAGTTTAAACTGATCTTTCATTTTTTGATATCACCTTAACTTCCTCTCCATATGGTAGTTCTATGACTACATTGTTTATTCTTTTTGTTTTGACATTGTCATCATTTACATATTGACATCTCTGTTTCCCCATTTCAATCTTCTAGCTTTGACTTGTTTTTGTGACTTCCCTATCTGGGTTGTTAACTGGTTGATTTGTCCTATGTTCTAGTCTTGGATTGTTATCTGATATTGTTGGCTCTCTAACTGGAGGTCTTCCTTTAATATTTCTTGAAATTTTAGTTTAGTTTTTTACAAATTCCCTTAACTTCTGTTTATCTGGAAATGACCTAATTTTGCCATCATATCTGAGAGACAGTTTTGCTGGACATATAATTCTTGGCTGGCAATTTTTTAAATCAAGTCTTTATATATGTCAACCCATTGCCTTCTTGCCTGCATGGTTACTGCTGAGTAGTCAGAGCTTAATCTTACTGGTTCTCCTTTGTAGGTGACTTTTTGTTTATCCTTAGCTGCTCTCAAGATTCTATCTTTGGTTTTGGCAAGTTTGATTACTGTTATGGCTTGGTGATTTTCTTTTGGGATCTACCCTGTATGGGGTTCGTTGAACTTCTTGGATAGATATATTCTCATCTTTCATGATATCAGGGAAGTTGTCTGCCAGCAAATCTTCAACAATTCTCTCTGTGTTTTCTGTTATCCCCACCACCACCACCCCGTTTTGGTACTGCAATCACTTGTAGGTTTTTTCCTCTTGATAGTGTCCCACATAATTCTGAGGCTTTCTTCATTTTTCTTAATTTTTTTTCTGATTTTTCCTCAAATACATTGATGTCAAGAGATTTATCTTCAATCTCACTAACTGTGACTTAAATTCCCTCAATTCTGCTTCTATGACCTTCTATTGAGTTATCTAATTCTGAAATTTTGTTGTTAATCTTCTGCATTTCTAGTTGCTGTCTCTGTGTGGATTCTATCAGCCTATGAATTTTGTCATTTTGTTCTTGCATTTTTTTTTTGAATTCCTCTATTGCTTTGTCTGTGTGTTCCTTGGCTTCGTCTGAGTTTTGCCTGATCTCCTTTCTTGTTTCTTGGAGAGCTCTGTATATTAGTCTTTTGAATTCTCTCTCAGGTAGTTACATGGCCTTATCTTCCTCCAGAATGTTTCCTAGTTCTTTATTTTGGTCGCTTGCTGGAGCCATCTTAACCTGCTTCTTTATATGATTTGATATTGACTGTTGTCTCTAAGGCATCAGTAAGTTGTTATATTTATTTATTGTATATTTGTTTACTGTGTCCTAACTTTTATTTTGTTTTGTTTTGATATGCCCAAGTAGGCTGGGGGTGTGAGCTACATTGGTTATTGGCTTCTTTGAAGCTCTCATGTCCTATCTCCAGGTGGTCAGAGCAGCTACTAGGTGTGTGAGCCCAGGAGTCTGTTCACTTTTCTTGGGCAGGTGTGGCACAAGTGTCTAGGTCATCGTTCACCAAGTGTGTGGTGGAGACTCTCACCTACAGGCCTAGATGGACAGCGTTGCATAGGGGTGTTCAGAGCAGGCACAGGTATCTGGCTGCAGTAGAGGGCTATGTGTGGAGCAAGGCAGGGGGTTGATGGCTGCCTCTGGGTGCCTGGGTGGAGGGTGTGTCCCTGTCCCCTAGAGCACATAGTGGGGGGGGGTGTATTGCAGCTGGCCCTTGGGCACTGGGTGCTGTTGGCTGGAGGGACTGGGAGGCACTACTTATTGTCAGGCACTTGTTGTACGTGGCTAGATGAAGTGGGTGGTACTGACAGCCCTCAGGCCCCTGGTGTGGGTGAGTGAGGTCCCTACTTAAGGGGCAGGGAGGTGTCAGATGTTATGAATCTGCAGCTCCTCCTTGGCTGCTGCAGTTGAAAATGGGCTTCAGGTGGATGCCCTGTTTTTTATGCTAATGAGGGCATGTAGTTTTGAATTGGCCCACACAGGACTAGGCAGGGGTGAAGTGCACTGCAAGTCTGTGGACTCCTTATGCCTGTGGCTGGACAAAGGGGCCGGGCCTTCCAACTTGCCCTAAATTCCCAGCTTAAGGACATGGCATTTTTCAAAGCCAGGAGACTGGTGTGGGCACGATTAGCCCTGAGTTCCTGGCTTAGGGGATGTGGCAGGTGTTGAATACTGCCAGACTGGTGTCAGAGTGGAGCAGGGTGGTGGGTGAGTGAGGGGAAGGAATCAATTCTCCCCTCTGAAACTCTGGGGGGAGGAGGTATTTTGCCATAATGCGGTAGGTTAGACGCTTGCACTTAACTTTCCCAGGTCCAGTGCTGCTTCCACCTGGCTCTGGGGGCATGCACAGGCTCACCACCGCCCGGCCTCACCTGACACGGTGAGACATGTCCTGAACGCTACTGCCCACCTCAGCCCACATGCACTGACCCAGCCAGCAGGGTACTGGCGACCTTGCACCTGGCACTTTTCCGCTGCTTTTGAATTGTCTCTCCTTCTCCCTGCTGCTCAGTACAACTTTTCAGCTTTGTCTTTGATGACCAGAGCTCCTAGATTGTCATATATAATTGATTCACTTGTTTTTCAGATCTTTGTTGTAACAGGGACGACAGGAAGCATCTGACTATTCTGCCATCTTGGTCCTGCCTCCAGTAGCTAACATTTTTGCTATTGTTATTTCCCAGGCACTCTGCCAAGATCTTTACATACATTAATTCTTTAATTTACTTGTCACAATAACCATTCTCTGCTTTATTTATATTTTTTCATAGTACTTATCACTTCCGTATACTAAACAGTTGACTTACCTCCTTTACTGTGTCCTTCCTCTCATGAGAACATAAACTTCATGAGGGCAGGGATATTTGTCTGTTTTGATCACTGCTGTATCCTCAGTACCTGAGCAATGCCTGGCACTTTAGTGAGTACTCAATAATAAATATTTTCTATACGAATGAATGAACAACCTTATGATGTAATAACTAGTATTGTTCCTATTTTACAATGAGGACTCTAAGAGAAGCTAAACAATTTGCCCAAAATCACACAGCTCTGAAGAAGTGGAGCCATGTCTCCACTCACATCTATGTGACCCCAGGATCGGTGTTCTGAACCACTCTCTCTCATCAATTACAACAAATCCTTCCACAAAAACGTCCTCCTCCTTCCACATGTAGGTGGTCCATGGGAAATACAGTGAGGGTCGCGTAAGAACTTGCAAGTATGGCTTCCTTCTGGGCAATAAATTAGTAAGATCTTCACATAATGGATGATGTTCTATCATCTGCAATAGTTACCGTAATAGGAAAACTATCTGTTTGGATCCACATCAGGAGGAACTGTGTCTAGAAATCTAATCAAGTCTTCATTAAATCAAGAAGAAGGTAATTATAGTCTGGGAAATGGTTTTAAGACATCTTTAAAAAAAAAAAAAAAAGTGAATGGAAGAAGTTGGACTGAAGAGAAAAGATAATCCAAAGGACAAGGATTTCTCAGGTGAGTCCAGGGCTGATGCAGGGAGAGAGTGCTCTGACCAGCAAACCAAACATTTGGGCATCATGGCTGGCCCTGGCAGACCAATAATACTGGCCACTAAGATCATCCACAAAACTTGCCTTCAGCACCAAACAACCTTTTGATTGTCACGGGGCTTCTCAAGTAAAAATATGTCAAGTCTCTTGATCAGGTGGAAGTTGGGATGTAAACAGCCTCAAGCAGTGTGGTGCAGCCCAACACTGAACAAGATGGGTGCCTTCAGATCTTCGAACTCAGGGGCTTAGAGACAATTCTCTGACCAGCAGATATGTGTGCTCTAGCCCCTTTGGCAATTTGACTTCTCATTATAAATGAAACAATTGGCATTTTTGAATTATTAATGAGCCTTTTGTGAGCTTGATTAACATGATCCAGTCCCTCTGGACCTGATAAATTTTGGGAGCTCTGACAAATCCAATTGCTGAATTTTCAATGGGAAAAACCAAAACCAAAACCAAACCCATTGCTATTGAGTTAATTCTGAACCAACCCTAAATTGTAGAAATCACTTCTGCCCTTCACTCCCCAGGCACATATGCACACACACATTACATATACATATACACACAGTCACACACATATACTCACATATGAAATATGTACAACATACATATGCACATACATACACACTCACATACACACAGACATATATACCTGTGAGGTCCTGTTTGGCCAGGCAGGCTCCCTGAATTACATCATTATCTCATCTTTCCTGTAGCTGCAAAATCATGTAGCTGAAAAGATAACACGAAAAGTTTTCTTCAAATGTTCTTGTATCTCTCCACCTTTGGTGGTTGCTGACTTTCCATAGAGAGTAAAGAGACTCAGTTTAGCACAAAGTTAGTCCAGGTACAATAGTAGGGTTTTGTGGTGGGGGGTGGGTGTTGCCACAATTCTGCACTCGGCTGGTCTTAATGGCAACAGGGCTTCTCCCTTTGAAGCAGGAAGTGAGCAGGGACACAGGTTCCCTTAGTGGAACTGAGATTGAGACAAAGAGCACTTTTCTTCTCTTCCACCTACACCAGGTCCTTTCTCTGCAGGTGCTGACGGCTGGCAAAGACCAGCCCAGGGAGCCTTTATGAAACATCTTGCTTAATGTTGAAAAACATAATACCCAAACACCCTGGAAAGCCCTTCGTTGAGATTGCCACTGTGTTTACTCATCATACTGGTTAACTCTCACCAACTCACTCAAAATATAACCTAAAGTCCTTACTTGGGCTTCAAGGCCATAATGAACTGGTCCCAGCTACTCTCTGACCACATTCATTATCATCCTCTCCCCCTGGCTTTATTACACTCCAGTCCTACTGGCTTCCTCGCTGTTCCCTCTAACCCACCCCCAGGCTACTGTCTAGAACCTCTGTTATTGTTGTTGTTAAGGCCCTTGAATCCGCTCCAACTTATAGTGACCCTATGTATAACAGAACAAAACGTTGCTCAGTCCTGTGACATCCTCACTATGCTTGAGTTCACTGTTGCAGCCAGTGTGTCAATCCGTCTCATTGAGAGTCTTCCTCTTTTTTACTGACCCTCTACCAAGCACAATGTCCTTCTCCAGCAATTGGTCTCTCCTGATGATATGCCCAAAGTAAATGAAATGAAATCCCACCATCCTTGCTTCTAAGGAGCACTCTAGCTGGACTTCTTGCAAGACAGATTTATTCATTCTTTTGGCAGTCCGTAGTATACATGTATTCAATATTCCTTGCCAATACCACAATTCAAATGTGGCAATTCTTTGGTCTTCTTTTCTCATTGTCCACCTTTTGTATGCGTATGAGGCAATTGAAAATATAATGGCTTGGGACGGGTGCACCTTAGTCATCAAAGTGACATCTTTGCTTTTGAATACTTTAAAGAGGTCTAAGATAGACTAGGAGCCCTAGGGTCAGCAGTTTGAATCCACCAGCTGCAACTTGGAAACCCTATGGAGCAGTTCTGCTTTGTCCTATAGGGTTGCTATGAGTCGGAATCAACTCGACAGCAATGGATTTTTTAAGACAGACTAGGAAAATGGCCTGGCAATTTGATTCCAAAAACTAACCAATGAAAACCTTACGGAAACAACAGAACCCTGTTCCATGTAATGATAGAAGATGAATCCCTTAGGTCAAAAGGCACTCAAAATACAACTGGGGAAGATCTGCTTCCTCAGAGTAGAGTTGACTTTAAAGCCTTCTGGACCTTCATCTGCTGCGTGACACGACTCAAAATGAGAAGCAACAACAGTAAACATATATTAATAATCAGAATGTGGAATGAACAAAGTATGAATCAAGAAAAATTGGAAGTTATCAGAAATGAAATGCTTGAAAATTGATAACCTCTGCATTCTTGAACTGAAATTGACTGGAATTGGCCATTTTGAATCTGACAATCAGAACCTCTACACTTGATATTTCTTCTGCGTGGAATACACTTTTCTGCAGTTATCCAAATGTCTTGCTCCCTCAGTTCGTTTAGGTCTTTAATCAAATATCATTCTTATCAAAGATACCTTCCCATTTTACCTAAAATATATAGCAGCCCCTACCTCCCATTACTCTTTATTCTCTTACTGTGTTTTGTTTTTCTTCATAGTTCTTATTCCCTACTGACACACTATATGTGTTTATTGTCTCTCTCCCCTCAAACTCCACACTAGAATATAAGCTCCTTGAGAGCCGAGACTTTGTCAATCTGATGCCTGTCATTTCCTGAGGACCTAGAATAGTGCCCAGCCCATAGTAAATGCTCAATAAATATATGCTGAATTAATGAATGGTTCTTCTCCTTTCACTATTTTCCTTTTCCCTAATTATTTTACCCGCTTGCCCCTAAGTTATAAAACCTTCAAATGATATGTTGACTCCAGAAGGGTGTCATTTCTCCCTGAAGTGCCTAGCATGCAGTAAAGTCCTTCATGGCTCAGGGAAGCCCAATACCAAGTCTGGGAGCTCCAGTTAGGTTGTGGAAGGACTTCTAGTCTTCCTCAGTTCTATTTAAAGAAATCACTAAGGGGAGTACTCTAAGGGGATCCTAAAATCATTCTAACGATGATGGTCATTCATCCTGCTTCGTGGTTTGGGGAATTGCTTTAGTGGGCTTTTTATGTCTGCAAAGGGAGGCCTAGAGCTGGGGCAGGATACAAGCAGCTGATATAAGGAGGACAAAATTTTGCTCTCATACCTTTATAAAAGATGTCTATATTTGGTGAGAGAGATTTTTATGTTTTTATGTTTTCTAGTTCTTCTGGATGATCTTAAAGACTGAAATTTGGGCAGGAGGTAGAAAATCAAAAAATAAAGTAAAATGGCAAGATGAGTCTGTTCAATATGGCAGGAAGCCAGGGCTAAAGAAGAGATCAGAAGGGGTTCCTGGCAGTGCTGAACATTTCACATTCAGCTTTGTTTTGTTTCATGAAGAAATTTCCCCCACTAACCCCAGGTCTCCAAAAATAGCTGTGTTAACCACCAACAGAGTCAAACTTGTGTTAGTTCTGCCTTAAGAAATCAAAGGAGCACGTGCCCGTGTTTTGGGATGATGGGGACCAGGTAGGATTAGGGAAGCAATAAGAGGTAGTGATAAGATGGCTGAGTGTGATAGAGGAGAATTTGGAAGGAGGAGGTCAGAGGTGTCAACCAGGAGAATGTAATCATCTATAGGAATTCTGGGAAATTTGGGATATGAAACAGAATTTCTTGCAATCAATGTAGCATTAGTATTTGGATAGTAAAGGAAAGGGGACATTGGAAGAATGATTTAGGGACTCCTGGGTCCCCCTGTGTCATGGATTGAATTATGTCCCCCCAAAAATGTGTGTATCAATTTGGCTGGGCCATGATTCCCAGTATTGTGTGGTTGTCCTCCAATTTGTGATTGTAATTTTATATTAAAGAGGATTAGGGTGGGATTGTAACACCCTTACTAAGGTCACATCCCTTATCTGATGTAAAGGGAGTTTCCCTGGGGTGTGGCCTGCACCACCTTTTATCTTACAAGAGATAAAAGGAAAGGGAAACAAACAGAGAATTGGGGACCTCACACCACCAAGAAAGCAGTGCCCAGAGCAGAGCGTGTCCTTTGAACCCCGGGTTCCTCCGCGGAAAAGCTCCTAGTCCAGGGGAAGATTGATGAGAAGGCCAACAGAGAAAGCCTTCCTCTGGAGGTGGTGCCCTGAATTTGGACTTTTAGCCTACAGTATAATGATCCATAAGGTTTTCATTGGCTAACTTTTGGAAGTAGATCACCAGGCCTTTCTTCATAGCCCGTCTTAATCTGGAAGTGCCACTGAAATCTGTTCTTCATGAGTGACTCTGTTGGTATTTGAAATACAACCAGCATAGTTTCCAGCATCATAGCAGTATGAAAGCCAGCACAGTATGACCAACTGGCAGATGGGTGTGGTGGTTTTTTAACCATAGAAAGCTTTTCATCAAATCAATTATTATATGGAGTCCAATGCATAAAACATCAAAACTGAGCTTCCCTGATGAATGGGATAGGGTTTGAATTTATGCCCACTTGGCATTCGCATTGGATCCCATGTTGGTCCTGAGGCACTTCTGTGGAATACCAATACCCCAAGACCACAGTTTGAAAACCATGAATCTAGATCCCAGAGTAGTAATCTGCTCTGTGACATTTCAGACGGTTGATCATTTGGCCTGATTCTGAGTGTTCATTACTTGCTAAGTAGCATACCCTTGGTCCAGCTGTCACTGATGGGTCATTCTTCCTTCTCTTGAGCTGAATTCCTCAACCCTGGGACTTCTACCCACTAGTACTAGTGGAAAAATCAAAATAAGCCTAATTCCTTTCCACATAACAGCTGTTCAAATCTTTGAAGACTTATTATACCATTCTTTAAATTGTCTTTGTGCTAATTAAACATTCTTAATCCTTCAACTATTCTCAAGTTATTCTTCTAGTTCATACACTACTTAGATATCAGAAATTACTAATAACAGTTGGAAAAACAAACTCAGCACAGAAAATGAGTTCTCTTAAGATCAAAACAGGGGCACATAAAGCTGGGACAACCACATACATTGGGAATAGTAAAGGAAAGTGAGAGGTATTGATCTCCTACCCTAAAAATAGCCCAGAAAATTTGTTCACCCCTGAGCACTGTGAAGGGGCTGGAAATCAAGTCCAACTTCATTCAGCTCAGTGATATGCCCAAGATCACTCCCTAGCAGTTCCCAAATTAGGGACATGATGGACATAGCTATCATTGGAAGAGGCAGTCAGCTCTTACTATTATTATTTTTAGAATGCACCTTAGCAGCTGGACTAGAGAATGCAGGACTGTTAGTGCATAGCTTGGGTTAATTTCAGCTGGTCTGAATACACTACATGTTCATCTACAGAGCTACTGACCCTGGGCCAATGCTATGGAATCTATTAACTAAAAATAAATTATGTTCTGTAACCATGGGTCCATGAGTTATTTTGGAGCAGAATGTATCAGTCTGTCAGCATTGTTTAGTAATAATCATTGGATTTACAATTTAAACCTGCTTTTCGTGGCACCTGTGGGGAGTGGGTAGGCAAGTTTCAAAGGTTAAGGCAAGTCTTATAGCTACAATGTGCCTATGTGGCCAGATCACTCTGGGAGACTCCCACAATGGGCAAAATTTGGGCCTCCTTGTACTAGAGTGCTTCACACCTGCATCAGTGATGGTTGGAAACATGAAGACCAATGCACATCCTGTGCTACCCAACAGTGGGGGACAAAGAAGCCTACACCTTAGATATCAGGACTCTTTTCAATGGCCATCCTTTTTCTGTGTTGCTATACTGTATTTTTTGCCTGTAATAAAGCTGTTATATGAGTATAAACTGTTTAAGTCCTGTAAGTCCTTTCAGCAATTAAACACTTAAGGGGATTAACGGATAATAACAGTAAGAATGAGAAGGGACTTCAGATACAGGCCACTCTGAGGCCTGAAAGATGCTTCCAATGGAGAGTGTTAGCGTTTGGTCCTTAAAGCACAGTTTTGTATGTGTGTGTGATGAAGTACAACACTTGAGTTCTGTGTGTCTTTATGAATGTGCCTCTAGAAAAACAACAGGAATATTTTCTGGCTTGCTCCAATAGAAAAACATGTTTAACCTTGACAAAAAACATGTCCATCCAAGATTGTCACGTGTGTATGCAAACAGATAGGGAAAGACCGTGGTATTAATCTGCATATCTTTTTTGTCTTTCCCACACCCTCCTTTACTTTGGCTTCTCTATCTCTTAGAAGGATCAATGTGGTTTTGTATGTCAAGTCTTTTCTCACAAATAGAATGTTATGCACTCTTTTTAATCTTCCAAGCATCATATGCAAACAATGCTGGGCATAAATGAATTAAGGTCACTAGAACTGAAGAAAGAATCAAAGGTAACCAATCTCATGTCTGCCAGGAGTTATGACAGCACCAATAACAAAACAGAGGCTGGGAAGGAAGTCAATTCAGGAGGGAAGGAAATATACATATATTTGAAATATATGTATATAAACAAAATCCGTTGCTGTCGAGTCAATTCTGACTCATAGCAACACTATATATTCCAAAAAAAGGTGATCCAACAGAATGTAGAAATTGTAGAACAATATTATTAGTATTACACACAAGTAAAATTTTTCCAAGATAATTCAAAAGCAGTTGCAGCAGTACATCAACAGGGAACTGCCAGAAATTCAACCCAGACTCAGAAGAAGATGTGGAATGAGGGCTATCATTGCTGATGTCAGATGGATCCTGGCTGAAAGCAGAGAGTACCAGAAAGATGTTTACCTGTGTTTTATTGACTATGCAAATACATTCAACTATGTGTATCATAACAAATTATGGATAACATTTCGAAGAATGGGAATTCCAGAATACTTAATTGTGCTCATGAGGAACCTGTACTTAGACCAAGAGGGAGTCCTTCTAACAGAACAAGGGGATACTGTGTGGTTTAAAAATTAGGAAAGGTATGTGTCAGGGTTGTATCCTTTCACCATATCTATTCTATCTGTACGCTGAGCAAATAATCCACGAAGCTGGACTATATTAAGAAGAACACTGCATCAGGATGGGAGGATGACTTATTAACAACCTGTGATATGCAGAGACACAACCTTGCTTGCTGAAAGCCAAGAGGACTTGAAAAACTTACTGATGAAGATCAAAGACTACAGCCTTCAGTATGGATTACACCAAACATAAAGAAAACAGAAATTCTCACGACTGGACCAATAAGCAACATCATGATAAATGGGAAAATATTGAAGTTGTCAAGGATTTGGTTTTATTTGCATTCACAATCAATGACCACGGAAGTACCAGGCAAGAAATCACATGAGGCATTGCACTGGGCAAATCTACCGCAAAAGACCTCTTTAAAGTGTTGAAAAGCAAGGATGTCACTTTGAGGACTAAGGTGCACCTGACCCAAGCTACGGTATTTTCAATCGCCTCATATGCATGTAAAGCTGGACAATGAATAAGGAAGACTGAAGAACTGATGCCTTTGAATTATGGTGTTGGTGAAGGATACTGAATATACCATGGACTGCCAAAAGAACGAACAAATCTGTCTTGGAAGAAGTGCAACCAGAATGCTCCTTAGAAGCAAGGATGGTGAGAGTTTGTCTCACATACTTTGGACATGTTATCAAGAGGGACCAGTCCCCTGGAGAAGGACATTATGCTTGGTAAAGTAGAGGGTCAGTGAAAAAGAAGAAGACCCTCATGGAGATGGATTGACACAATAGCTGCAACAATGGGCTCAAGCATAGCAACGATTGCGAGATGGCGCAAGACCATGTAGTGTTTCTTTCTGTTCTACATAGGGTCACTATGAGTTGGAACAGACTCAACGGCACCTAACAACAACAACATATACATGTGTGTGTGTATGTCTGTCTGTATATGTATATACATGTATATATGTATGTGTATACATATATAAACACATTATAAACATGTCTATGTATGTGTGTGTATAAATATATGTGTGTGTACACATACATATACATATGTATATAACCAAAACTGTTGTCATCAAATCAGTTCCAACTCATGGCCACCCCGTGTGTGACAGAGTAGAACTGCTCTTTAGGAGGGCTTTCTTGGCTATAATCTTTATGGAATTAGATCACTGGACCTCCTTCTTTCTGTGGCATTACTGGGTGGGTCTGAACTGCCAGCCTTTAGGTTAGTACTTGAGTGCAAACCATTTGTGCTGCCAGGGGCCCATATATATATATACACACACACATACACACACACACACACATATATATACACACACGGAGCCCTGGTGGTGCAATGGTTAAGAGCTCAGCTTCTAACTGAAAGGTCAGCAGTTCTAATCCATCAGCTACTCCTTGGAAACCCTATGGGGCAGTTCTACTCAGTCCTATAGGGTCACTATGAGTCGGAATTGACTCAATGGCAATGGGGTTCTTTTTTTTAATATACACACACATACTATATATATATACACATATATGTATATACACACACACCCCTACTGTATACGTCTATACATATATATACACACTCTCACAGACACACATACACATTTGTAATTTTTACACATCACATATACTTGGAAAAAATGATCTATGATAAAGACTGAGACAAAATGTAATAGTTTTATTCTCTAGCTCAGGACTTGGGCTGCATCTAAGTCCCAGTTCTGTCACCTGCCAGCTATGACCCCAGCTGCCCATATCGCTATGGGTCAGAATTGACTCAACCGCAAAGGGTTTGTTAACAGGTTTGGTACTGGCTTTCCTCCCTTCCTGTCTCATTCTCCCCACTTCCTCGCTTGTGCTTCCTGGAATCACCTTAGATGTAAACAACCTGTAAAAAGTCACTATCTTGAGGTCTACTTTTGGGGAACCCTTATTAAGACAAATTCTAAAGTTCATGTTGTTGCTGCTACTGTTGTTATTGTTTTTAATTACACTATATTCCCACCAAAAATAATAATTACACTGAGAGTTTCTAATAGCTAACATTTTTCTACATTTGAAATTTGAGAGAAAAGAGACTCGTGTTCTATAGTGTACATTATTACAAAAGAGTTCATTACAAACTTGCACATGGGATCAGTTAGAACTTGGAGATAACACTTTTAAGGCTTCAAACGGTGAAGATAATATTCTCAGCAAAGTATCAAACTCTTCTCCTATTGCACTAAGTATCCATCTTGCCAGAAGCAGACTTAATTTCAAAGCAGGGTGGTGATGGTTTTGAAGGGGCTCTATTCTAATGGGTGCAGATATAGACTCAGTTGGGGTTTTCTGTCTATTAAACAATAGCTTTTCAGAATGTATCTAAAAAGTTAGATATTATTTAAAAAAACAGGATCCATCAATATGCTGTCTACAAGAGACACACCTTAGAAACAAAGATATAAATTTATTAAAAATCAAATGTTGGGAAAAAATATATCAAGCAAACAACTACCAAAAAAGAGCAGGAGTGGCAATACTAATCTCAGATAAAACAGACCTGAAAACATAATCCACCGTAATAGACAAAGAAGAACACCATATAACGATTAAGGGGATGATCCATCATGAAGACATAACTATAATAAACATCTATGCACCCAGTGACAGGGCTCCAAAATTCATAAAACAAACTCTAACAGCACTGAAAAGAGAAATTGACAGTTCCACAAGATTAATAGGAGACTTCAACACACCACTCTTGGTAAAGGACAGAACATCTAAAAAGAAACTCAGCAAAGGTATAAGAGACTTAAGGGCACAATTAGCCAACTTGACCTCATAGACATATATAGAACACTCCACCCTACAGCTGCAAAGTACACCTTCCTTTCCAATGCATATGGAATGTTCTCCAGAACAGACCACATCATAGAGCAATCTCCAACAAGATCCAAAATGCTGAGATAATTCTAAGTATCTTCTCTGACCACAACGCCATCAAGGTAGAAATGAACAACAGAAAGAGCAAGGAAAAAAATCAATTACATGGAAACTGAATAACACCCTGCTTACACATCACTGGGTAATAGAAGAAATCAGAGATGGAATCAGAGAATTCCTAGAATCAAACAAAAATGAAAATATATCATACCAAAACCTTTGGGACACAGCAAAGGCAGTCCTCAGAGGACAATTTACAGCAGTAGATGCACACATCAAAAAAGAAGGGACAAAATCAAAACGTTAACTACAGAACTCAAACAAATAGAAAGAGAACAGCAAAAAAAGCACCCAGCCACCAGAAAAAAGGAAATAATAAAGATCAGAGCAGAAATAAATGAAATAGATAATAGAGAAACAATAGAAAGAATCAACAAAATCCAAAGTTGGTTCTTTGAAACGATCAACAAAATTGACAAACCACTGGCCAAACTGACAAAAGAAAAACAGGAGAGGATGCAAATAACCCAAATAAAAAATGAAATGGGGGACATTACAACTGACCCAACTGAAATAAAAAGGATCATAACAGAGTATTATGAAAAGCTATACTCCAACAAATTTGAAAACCTAGAGGAAATGGATAAATTTCGAGAAACATACTACCTACCCAAATTATCACAAAATGATGTTGAAAATCTAAACAGACCCATAACAAGAAAAGAGATTGAAAAGGTAATAAAAAAAAAAAAAAAAAAAAACCTCCCAACAAAAAAAAGCCCTGGCCCAGATGGCTTCACTGGAGAATTTTACCAAACATTCAGAGAAGAGCTTACACCAGTACTACTCAAACTATTTCAGAACATAGAAAAGGAAGTGATACTTCCGAATTCATTCTATGAAGCCAGCATAAACCTGATAGCAAAACCATGCAAAGACACCACAAAAAAAAGAAAATTACAGACCAGTATTTCTCATGAATACAGACGTAAAAATTCTCAACAAAATTCCAGCCAATAGAATTCAGCATCATATCAAAAAAATAATACACCTCAAACAAGTAGGATTCATACCAGGTATGCAAGGATGGTTCAACATTAGAAACTCAATCAACATAATCCACCACATAAATAAAAGGAAAGAGTCACATGATCATCTCAATTGATGCAGAAAAGGCATTTGACAAAATCCAACACCCATTCCTGATAAAAACTCTCAATAAAATAAAAAATAGAAGGGAAATTTCTCAACATAATAAAGGGCATCTATGCAAAATCCACAGCCAACATCGTTCTTAATGGACAGAGGCTGAAAACATTTCCCTTAAGAACAGCAACAAGACAAGGATGCCCTTTATCACCACTCCTATTTAACATTGTGCTGGAAGTTCTAGTTAGAGCAATAAGGCAAGAAAAAGAAATAAAGGGCATCCAAATTGGTAACGAAGAAGTTAAAGTGTCCCTATTTGCAGATATGATACTATACATAGAAAAACCTAAAGACTCCACGAGAAAATTACTGCAACAATAGAAAGATTCAGCAGAGTAGCAGGATATAAGATAGACATAAAAAAATTAGTTGTATTCCTATACACCAATAAAGAGAATGATGAAAAGGAAATCAGGGAAACAATACCATTTATAATAGCCCCTAAAAAAATGAAATACTTAGGAATAAATCCAACCAGGGATGTAAAAGACCTATACAAAGAAAACTACAAAACACTACTAAAAGAAACCCAAAGGGATCTACATAAATGGAAAAACATACCATGCTCATGGATAGGCAGACACAACATTGTGAAAATGACAGTTCTACCCAAAGCAATTTACAAATACAATGCAATCCTGATCCAAATACCAACAACATTCTTTAAAGAAATGGAAAAAGTAATCATTCACTTTATATGGAAAGGGAAGAAGCCCCAAATAAGTAAAGCATTACTGAAGAAGAAGAATAAAGTAGGAAGACTCACACTACCTGACTTCAGAACCTACTATACAGCTACAGTAGTCAAAACAGCCTGATACCTTGACCAATGGAACCGAATTGAGAACCCAGATGTAAATCCATCCACCTATGGTCACCTGATCTTCGACAAGGGCCCAAAGTCCATCAACTGGGGAAAAGACAGTCTTTTTAACAAATGGTGCTGGCAAAACTGGATGTCCATCTGCAAAAAAAATGAAACAGAACCCATAGTTCACACCGTGTACAAAAACTAATTCAAAATGGATCAAAGACCTAAATATAAAGCCAAAAGCTATAAAGTCCATAGAAGAAAAAATAGGATCAATGCTAGAGGCCCTAATACATGGCATTAACAGGATACAAACCATAACCAACAACACACAAACTCCAGAAGATAAGCTAGATAACTGGGATGTTCTAAAAATCAAACACTTATGCTCATCGAAAGACTTCACCAAAACAGCAAAAACAGAACCAACAGACTGGGAAAAAAATTCCGGACATTACAAGTCAGACAAAGGTCTAATCTCTACAATCTACAAGAAAATCCAACACCTCTACAACAAAAAGACAAATCATCCTATTAAAAAATGGGCAAAGGACATGAACAGACACTTCACCAAAGAAGACATTCAAGCAGCCAACAGACAGGAAGAAATGGTCGCGATCACTAGCCATTAGAGAAATACAAATTAAAAGCACAATGAGATACCATCTCACCCCGGCATTACTGGCACAAATCAAAAACAACTGGAAACAACAAATGTTGGAGAGGCTGCGGGGAGATCAGAACCCTTATGCACTGCTGGTGGGAATGCAACATGATACAACCATTTTGGAAAATGATACGGTGCTTCCTTAGAAAGCTAGAAACAGAAATACCATACGATCCAGCAATCCCACTCCTAGGAATATATCCCAAAGAAATAAGAATTGTCATACGAACAGACATATGCACATCCATGTTCATTGCAGCATTGTTCATAATAGCAAAAAGATGGAAACAACCTAGATGCCCATCAACAGACGAATGGATAAACAAACTACGGTACATACACACAATGGAGTACTATGCAACGAGAAAGAACAACAATGAATCTGTGAACCATCTCATAACATGGATGAAACTGGAGGACATTATACTGAGTGAAATAAGTCAATCACAAAAGGACAAATATTGTATGAGACCTCTATTGTAAAAACTCATGAAAAAGTTTACACACAAAAGGAAACAATCTTTGTTGGTTACAAGGGATGGGAGGGGTGGGGGGAATACTAAATAGATGATAGATAAGTGGTATCTTTGGTGAAGGGTAAGACAGTACACAATACTGGGGAAGCCAGCACAACTTGTACAAGGAAAAGTTATGGAAGCTCCATAGACACATCCAAACTCCCTGAGGGACTGAATTGCTGGGGGGAGGGCTGTGGGGAACATCTAGCTCAATTGGCATAACACAGTTTATAAAGGCAATGTTCTACATTCTACCTTAGTGAGTAGTGTCTGGATCTTAAAAGCCTGTGAGAGCCATCTAAGATACTCTACTGGTCTCACCCCTTTGGCAGCAAGGGAGAATGAAGAAAACAAGATACAAGGGAAAGATAAGTCCAAAGGACTAATGGACCAAACTATCATGGCCTCCACCAGCCTGAGTCCAGTACAACTAGATGGTGCCTGGCTGCTACCACTGACTGCTCTGACAGGGATCACAACAGAGGGTCCTGGACAGAGCTGGAGAAAAATGTAAAACAAAATTCTAACTCACAAAAAAAGACAAGACTTACTGGCCTGACAGAGACTGGAGAAACCCTGAGAATATGGCCCCTGGACACCCTTTTAGCTCAGTAATGAAGTCACTCCTGAGGGTCACCATTCAGCCAAAGATTAGACAGCCCCATAAAACAAAATGAGAGTAATGGGGCACAACAGTCCAGGGACAAGGACTAGAAGGCAGGAGGGGACAGGAAAGCTGGTAATAGGTAACCCAAGGTTGAGAAGGGACAGTGTTGACATGTTGTGGGTTTGTTAACCATTGTCATAAAACAATATGTGTACTAACTGCTTAATGAGAAACTATTTGTTCTGTAAACCTTCATCTAAAGTACAATAAAAAGAAAAGAAAGTCACATCTGGGCTTAGCTGCATTTGGAGGGGGGAATCAGGTCCTTAAAAAAAAAAAGTCAGATATTATTTCTCGATTCAATAAACAACTCAACTCATAATCTAAAAAAAAAAACTATAAATATCATCAAAGTATTTACATTATAGAAAACAAGGGCAGACATCTCAAAATGCATTCTTGATTTATCAACTTTGCACACGTATTTTGGGAGGATTTTGAGAGATTTCAAAGTAATATGTAAAAATGACCAACAATTTTATTTTAGTAGAAAGAGATTCCCTGCTTCTGGCAGCTGACTAGAACTATGGGCTGATACTGTTTTTGATTTTAAAATGTATATGAGCATAATTTTCATGTGAAAATCCATAACAGTGCAACCCATTGAGGTGTAATGGTTATTTACAACATAAACTCTGCCGTTTGTCCCAGTCCAAAGATGCCAGACTGTTAAGTTACCCGTGTTGGCTAATAAGTTCACATAACATGTTTTGTTTTATATGCTGTAACCATTTATTAAAGAAAATGGGAGTTTCTAATAGCTAGCATTTTTCTACATTTGAAATTTGAGAAAAACAAAAGAGACTCGTGTTCTATAGTATACATTATAACAAAAGAGTTAATTATAAACTCAGCACAGTTAAAACACCTTCTCAGTGTGCAGTATTCCCTAGTGATTAGGATTCATCATCCTTTAGTGAAGCGTGGTGGCATTTTTCTTGTGGAAAAGTCAGTTTTGTGCGTCAGAGGAGATGTATTACTAACACAACCTTCCCTTCACTCAGCCCCGTCCATCAGAGGGTTTCTTTTACTAATAGAACAAGTGGAAGTCCATGTCTCTATTTTGGTTCCCAAGTCAAGTGTAAATTCTTTTAATCTAGGAAGCAGCTCAAATATATATGTACCAAAGGGTGGAAGTTGTTTTTAGCACCCTCTTTACTCACACGCTACTCATACAGTCCAGGTTTTCTGGGTGGTTTTGCTCACGTGCTGTTACTGTGCGTGTAGCTATCATGAGTGCGAATGTGTGGGCGATTTGTTGAATAATGTATAGCACCCAGTGGAAAGAGCAACAGGCCCCCGGAATTTGAATTACTCCTCTTCCAGTCTCTGAAAGCAAATGATTACTTGTGCCTTGCGGAATCCGGGAGCTCTATCCCCAGGTGCAAAGTACATTTTCCAGGTTTCTCTAAGGCAAAAGCAGGGTGAACACCCTCATTAAACCTGTGCCTAATGGTGAAGAGCAACTGCCCACTTTCGGCATTTATGAATAGAAGTCTCTGGTTGTTGCAGTCCAGCAGAATGCCCACTCTGGCTGGGTGCTCGGTCACATGAACGTCACTCACAATGCCACTGTAGAAAAACGTGTATCTGAAATGAAACAAAAGGGAAGTAGAAACTTTAGACATCTTGAAGGAACACGATAAAGAAAATCACTTGGAAATAACCAATTGTTCAGTTATTAACTTTAATTTACAATAATGAGTTACAATAATGCTGTCCAAAATACTTAACCAGATCCCTCCTAGCTGCTAAAATGCGCAGCTCATCCCAACAGACAAGCATTCTTAGTAATTTTGCTCCTTCTACTTTAAGAGGCAATCCCAGAATAACCAACAAACGCCTCCCTTGTGATTTTTCTCAACATTCTGATTTTTTCCCAGCTGCCCACATGTTTTAACTACTGCATTCACGGCGTGTCATTCTTTTGAATAAAACTCCTTTGAGGCTGCCATGTATTTTAAAAAGTGTCGCAGGCTTGCCTTCCCTACAATGTATTAATTTTACAGTTTAAAAAATTTACAGGTAACTTACATAAGGGCCTTTATAAAGTTTAAAAAAGATTTTATTATCTTTTGTATATACTCCTTCTGCTCCTAAACACCTTTCTTTTCAAGGAGGATTGTCTTTGATTCTGTCTTTGATTCAGATAAATCTAATTCATCAAGTATTCATTGAACATATTTAAGGGTCCAGCACATTACTAAGTACTCTGGGGTGGATGAGGGACTATAAAATACTGTCCTTGCCCTCTCTCTGGGAACCCATACTGTCTGGAGCAGGAAGGAATAAGTTGTTAATGACTTAAACGTGGACTGTTGTTGTTGTTAGGTGCAGTTGTGTCGGTTCTGACCCACAGTGACCGTATGTACAACAGAACAAAACACTGCCCAATCCTGCACCATCCTCACAGTCATTGTTATGCTTAAGCTCATTGAGGGTCTTACTCTTTTTCGCTGACCCTCTACTTTACCAAGCATGGGCTAGGAGTGAGAATTCATCTTAGGCACAGATCGTTTAAACGTTTATTAAACACACTTAATGGACCTTTTTCGATTGTGAAAGAAAGATTCAAGGCCAGGCTTGGAGGGAGAAATTGCTGAACCAAGCACCTAAATTGCACTGTCCCACAAATTTGGTATTTTCTCCTAGCAGTCTTAGAAACTGAGGGTGGGGTCCCGAAACCAGAGGAAGGGAGGAAATGAGAGATGGAAGAGAAGAAAAGAAATGAGGGAAAGGTCTACGGATATGGCAGGGATGGGAGGTGGACGACACAGCAACATTGGGCAGTCTGGGGTCTACGAATCTGGGTAAGTGACTCTGGAATGGCAGGGAAGGCCAAGGACCTTTAAGACCTGCGATGTCTGTCTTAAAGGCCCAGAAGCTTGAGTACAAGGTGAATTTAGGGGGAAGGCAATTTGGCAACTTCATTGCAGAATGAAACTCAGAGGGGCAGTGGTTCATGGGGACAGGAAGATAAGTGAGACTTAAACAATGATAAAGGACCTTTTCAATGGCTTGCTAACAAGAGAGATGAAGGAACATTATGAAGTGCTGGGACCTGTAGGGCAGGCAAATGTTGCAGGTGGCAATGATGGGGCTCTTGTAGAAGGCTTCCTGGAGCAGATGGGCTCATACTCAGCCATAAAGAATAGGCAGGACTGGATAGTGGAAACGGTGGAGAAGAGGTCCAAAGTGGGTGGGGGGGAGCAGCAGAAACAATGCTGCATACAGGCAAAGTAAGCCTGTATGTTTTAGAGAACATCACCATCTGCCTGACAGGTTTGGAGGGACATGGGAGTGAACTTTAAGATATTACACAGAGAAGTAAGCCAGGGGCCAGGCTCTAGATCTGCCCTGTTCAATATGGTAGCCACTAGCCACATGTGGATATTTAAATTAATCTAATTAAAATTAAAATTCAGTTCCTCAATCCCACTAGCCACATTTCAAGGGTTCAATAGCCACAGATGACACAATTTTTCTATTTCTGCAGAATGTCTATTACACAGGGCTGCTTTGGAGGGCTCTAAATGCCCAAATGCGCTATTTCCTCCCCATGCTTAGAAAGTCCCTGGAGTCAGATGCCCTGTCCTGGTCAGCCCCTGAGCCAATCCCCACCATGGAGGGAGACACTCCTTGAGGCCTTGGCTCCACCAGTTCCACAGGACCTGGAGTCTACCCTGCCCTGTTTCTGCTTTGTTTCCTGCTAAGCACACCAGTTCCTCCACTAACCTGAACTCTGCCCTGAAACCACGGTTTTGAACTGTTTCTGCCCGGTTCACTCATTGCCGACAAAGTGAAACTTGAACGGACCTGAATTTTTAAAATGTGGATGAAGCAGAATGATAAAAAAAGAATGGGAAAAATTAAGGGTGAAACCCCTGCTAGAAACTCAGTCTTCCTCTTAGGAAACAAAGGTAGCACGCGCATTGCATAGCAACCAAATCTCTTGACCGGGCACAGTCGGAAACAGTGGCGCCCCACTCAAAGATGGCGTCCAACTGCGCCGCTTAGAATCTGTGCCTCTCTCCACAGACCTGGCAATAATCCAGTCTCCTGCATCAGGCTCTTGAAAGGGCCCGCTGTGCCTCTTCCAAGTCTCCCATTTCAGGACTTCAACCTGTAATTTTTCCCGTTCTGCTTATCATTCAGCTTCACCCAAAAAAAATTTTTTCAGTGTTTTTTTTTTTTACTTGTGCTTTAAGTGAAAGTTTACAGTTCAAGTCAGTTTCTCATACAAAAATTTATACACAGATTGCTATGTGACCCTAGCTGCTCTCCCTATAGTGTGACAGCACACTCCTTTCCATTCCAGATTTCTCGTGTCCATTCAACCAGCTCCTGCCCGTTTTTGCCTTCTTATCTCACCTCCAGCCAGGAGCTGCCCATTTGGTCTCATGTATCGACCTGAGCTAAGAAGCACTCTCTTCACGAGTATCATTTTATATCCCATAGTCCAGTCTAACCTTTGTCTAAAGAGTTGGCTTTGGGAATGGTTTCAGTTCTGGGCTAACAGTGCTTCCAGGGACCATGTCTTCCAGGGTCCCTCCAGTCTCAATCAGACCACTAAGTCTGACCTTTTTACTAGAATCTGAGTTCTGCACCCTACTTTTCTCCTGCTCCATCAGGGACTCTCTGTTGTGTTCCCTGTCAGGGCAGTCATTGGTGGTAGCCAGGCACCATCTAGTTCTTCTGGTCTCAGGCTGATGAAGTCCCTGGTTTATGTGGCCCTTTCTGTCTCTTGGGCTAATACTTTCCTTGCATCTTTGGTGTTCTTCATTCTCCTTTGCTCCAGATGGGTTGGGACCAATGAACGTATCTTAGATGGCCGCTCACTAGCTTTTAACTCCAGGTGCCACTCACCAAAATGGGATGCAGAACATTTTCTTAATAAACTTTGTTTTGCCAACTGACCTAGATGTCCCCCGAAGTCATGGTTCCCAGGCCTTTGCCCCTGCTACTCTGTCCCTCGAAATGTTTAGTTGTATTCAGTAAACTTCTTAGCTTTTGGTTTAGTCCAGTTGTGCTAACTTCCCCTGTAGTGTGTGTTGTCCTTCCTTTTACCTAAGATAATTCTTTTCTACTGTCTGGTTAGTGAATATCCCTCCCCTTCCCTACCCCTTGTAACCATCAAAGAATGTTTTCTTCTATGCTTAAACCATTTCTTGAGTTCTTACAATAGTGGTCTCATACAATATTTGTCCTTTTGCAACTGACTAATTCCACTCAGCATAATGCCTTCCAGATTCATCCATGTTATGAGATGTTTCATGGATTCATCGATTGTTCTTTATCATTGCATAGTATTCCATTGTGTGAATATACCATAATATGTTTATCCATTCATCTGTTGATGGGCACCTAGGTTGTTTCCATCTTTTTGCTATTGTGAACAGTGCTGCCATGAACATGGGTGTGCATATGTCTATTCGTGCTTCACTCAGATTTTAAAAATTCAAGTCTGTTTCGATTTCACTTCATTAGCCATGACTGAACTGGTTTGAACTGATTTGAAACCCACCTGAAACCAAGTCTGTTTGCCTGGGGCCTGACTCCCTGCCCAGCTTTTGCCCACCCTTCCTTGGGACTGCTAGTCCCTGTTTAATCATGGTCCATCCAGAAGTCTGACTCTTGACACCTGTGAAACTGGAACTGCCTATCCTGGAAGCCTATCCCCGGACTGAACCCACCCCTCACTGCTGGCCCAGACTGAGCCCAGACCCATTTGGACACCGGTGGCTGCTCTCCCTGAGGGCTCCTCAGCCTCAACCTGGTCCCCCCTTTAGTGTGCCCCAAAGTTAGTCCCACCTGAGCTCTGACACCACTGTAGATTTTTGAGCAGAAAAGGAAGGGACACAATGAAATGATGCTTTAGAAGTATTTGCCAGTTGTGACACATAGAGACCAGAAGCAAAGATACAGGCATGGCGGCTATTGCAGAAACTGGTAAAGGAGGTGAGGAGGCTTGAGCTAGGGTGGTAGGGTTAGGAATAGACAGGAAGAAACAAGTCCAAATCCAGTTGATTCTTCCTCCTCAGACTCTCTTCTTTTATCCTTTCTTATTGTAACATCTTAACACTCAGATTCTGTGTGAACAGAATCAAGAGTAATACATCTTGGTTTAAAATCATTAATCCAGAAAAAGTGAAAAATAATAGGAGGGTCTGCTGCAACTGTGCTCTCAGCTTCCTGAAGGCCAGGGGTGCCTGAAGTCCCTTGAACACAGAATGAAGAGACCTGAAACCTGACCTCCAGAGCTGTGACCACACAGGCTGGCACACTCTTCCAGCATCTAGGAACCTACCCTGGGCCGGAAAGAACCTAAGACCACAGTTGTAGATTGAACTGTCCACACACTATACAATTCTATTTTCTAGAGTCTCCTTGTTGTTAGCTGCTGTCAAGTCACTTCTGACTCATGGCAACCCCATCTGTGCAGAGTAGAACTGCTCCATAGGATTTTCAAGGCTGTAATCTTTCAGAAGCAGCTCACCAGGCCTGTCTCCCAAGGTGCCTATGGGTGGGTTCAAACAGCCAGCCTTTTGGCTAGTAGTCAAGCACTTGGAGGCTAGTCTTTGGGTTAGGTTCTTAGGGGTTCAAGTGTCTAAGGAACTTTTCATGAAATCAAAACCTAGTTTCCGGCTCTAAAATCTACTGATTATAAGCTCTGAGTTTGAGTGACCTTAAACTCTGGGCAGGTGCTTGGTCCTTAAGCATTGCACAGCACTGAATATTAATCATAATTGCTCTGACTTGATGAAATGTGACTTTAAATAGCACTTGGAGATGGCATCCTTATGAACCATCTCAGAGAATCAAGCTCTGTCAAGGAGGATGCAGGGGGAAATGTGCAGCCAGAGATATGCAAAATCCCAATCTGTGGGCCTTTTTCTGGGAACTTGCCAGGACTGAAGTCTCCCTTTTTAAAGCACTGCATTTGAATAATGCTGCACATTTGTTTGATACTTTACAACTTCAGAGCTCTTCCCAGAACTGAATTTCATGCAATCCTTTGGCTGTAACCCCAGAGGTAGCAGGCCAGGAATTATTGTCTCCTGCTAAAATAGCAAGGCCTGTAAGATAGGCTCAAAGGGTTAATCAGCTTATGGTGAGCGGTCAACAGAAGGCTAGCCCAGGATGGATCCAGGACTAAACTCAAGTTTCAGACTTTCAGTCCAGTGCTTTCTCTACTACACCATTCTGCAATCATATTCAGATTATAACATGCTTGCCTTATCACTTTGAAATTAACACAGTTTAATCTTCTTTTTTTTTTTTTATTGTACTTCAGGTGAAGGCTTACAGAACAAATAGTTTCTCATGAAACTGTAGCACACATATTGTTTTCTGACATTGGTTAACAACCCCACACCATGTCAACCCTCTAACTTCTCAACCTTTTTTTTTTGGTGAAAATACACATAGCCGAAGATACACCATTTCAAAAATTTCTACATGCACAGTTCAGTGACATTGACTACGCTCTTCCAGTTGTGCTGCTATTCTCACTTAAGATGAAGGCTTACAGAAAAAAACAGTTTTTCATTTAACAGTTACTACACGTGTTGCCGTATGACAATGGTTAACAATCTCACAACACATCAACGATATCCTTACTCAACCTTGGGTTCCTATCACCAGCTTCCTTGTCCCCTTCTGCCTTCTGGCCCTTGTCACTGGACTACTGTACCTCATTAGTTCCATTTGGTTTTATGGGGCTGTCCACTCCCCCACTGAATGGTGAACCTTGGAGATAACTTTACCACTGAGCTAAAAGGGTGTCAGGGAGCCATACCCTCGGGGTTTCTCCAGTCTCCTTTAGGCCAGTAAATCTGGTCTTTTTTTTTGTGAGTTAGAATTATGCTCTACATCCTTCTCCAGCTCTGTCCAGAATCGTCTGTTGTGATCCTGGTCAGAGCAGTCAGTGGTAGTAGCCGGGCACCATCTAGCTGTACTGGACTCAGTCCGGTGGAGGCCTTGGTAGCTGTGGACAGTTAGTCCTTCAGACTAATCCTTTCCTTGTATCCTGTTCTCTTCATTCTCCCTTGCTCCCGAAGGGATGAGACCAGTGGAGTATCTTAGATGGCCGCTCACAGGCTTTTAAGACCCCAGACACTACTCACCAAGGTAGAATGTAGAGCATTGGCTTTATAAACTGCGTTATGCCACTTGAGCTAGATGTTCCCCGTAATCATTTTTTTTTTTTAATTTCAACTAACCAAATAATACTAGTAATATACACCAGGGGTCAGAAAACTTTTCTATAAAGGGCCAGATAGTAAATATTTAAGGTCTGGGTAGCAGGGTAGGCTATTCAGTCTCTGTCGCAAATAGTCAACTCTGCCATTGTAGCACAAAAATGGCCACAGAACAAATGAGCTTTACTGTGTTCTATTAAAACTTTATTTATAAAAACAGGTGACAGGTCATATTTGGCCCTTGGGCTGTACCTGGCCAAACTCTGATATAGACTATCGAAGGGTACAGAGGTACCACTTCCTCCTCACTCCAGTTTATTCTTTCTCTGTGGAAAAAGCCCTTTTAGCTTTATATTTGTGGTCTCTCTCTACCTGGGGTGAATTTAGAAGGAAAAACTGGGCAAGCATGGCAGGGCAGCCCCTTCCTCTTCCCTATCTCTTGGTTATGACTGACCCACAGGAGACGTACATTCTTTTCTGCTTCTCCAGGGGCCCAGCCTGCCCTGCAGTGTGGAAAAGCCGGCCTGGCCAAGGCTCTGGGTGGGTAAGCCTGTCTAATAATAGGCTTCAGTATTAGAAACCCTCTTACCCCCAGGTATGAACCACATTCTCTAATATCAGAGTATTATTTTAGCCTCCATATACTTGACTCTTGTTTTCTTTCTTAGTTGGTTCAGAACTTGGACAAGGAAGTAGCATGCTATTTATTGGGCCCCTCAGAGATCCCTACCTAGACATCAACTCACAGCAGTTGGACTAAGAGGGGATTAAAAGTGAAGAGGCAGGGCTCCGGCTTACCTCTGTGGCTCAGAACAATGCATGTACCATGAGGTCTCCCCTTGTCCCAGGGTACCGGCCTGCACAGCTGAGCTGGAGCAGATGCCAAGTCGATAAGATGGGCACTCTGTGACCGTGGTTTCCCAGTAATGCTGGCCACAGGCAGGCAGCTCCTCGCCCAGCACTGATGGGATTCTGCAGGCAAAGTTAATCAGATTAAGTTTAGAACAGAAACCACTGGCACTTATCTCATGAGGGTCAACATTCCCAAACTTACATAGTTTAGGCAGGGTTCTATCCTTAGAAACTGCTGGAATTTGACTAAAGACCTTTTTGTTCACTGTGTCCCCAACCTTTCTGACCTGATCACCACAGAATTCCCCAAACCCTCGACATGCATTTGCAATATTTTCCACTGCCAGTTATAATTAATCTGCTTCGTAGAGGCTTGTGGTCAACAGTCTTCTGGACTCTGGCCTTTTTGGATTACAGTAGGTGCACCTGAGAGGTTATTTAAAGGTCTTTCTGTCTCACCTTAGCTATTTTTTGTAACAGTCACGGTGAAATGAACCAAAGAACTTTTACCTGCTGATGGGTGACCTTGTTTGCATGAGTTGCTCAGTTTTGCTTTGAAATGACTGAGACAGCAAGGAAGCATTTTTAATTTCAGCAGCATTAATATTCAGTCAGAACCTCTCCCTGTTCCCTTTAACGGATGAGAAAACGATTAATGCAAGGGACTGTTTTCCACTTTCTCATTTCAGAGAGGTGGCTACTGACAAGCCCTCACTCTGGAGGAAAGCCCTGATATTTATGAACTAATTTTCAGGTTAATAATCAATAATATTCTATAAAATATAGTTACCATCAGTTATTATTATGAACCGTTATCAACCTTCAGTCTATTTCTTTTCTTTTTGATTTTTTAAGAAATCCAAAAAGACAGAAAAGCCCAGTCCATTTCTTAATTTTTTTCCTGAATTCACTCATTTGTGTATTTTTCAGCAAGTACAATGTGTCAGGCCCCATGCTAGATTCTGGGTATTCAAAGATGCAGGAGACAGGGCTGCTGCTTGAGGATTACTCAGGATCTCAAACAAAACCCATTGCCATTGGGAAGATTTCGACTCACAGCGACCCTATAGGACAGAGTAGAATTGCCCCATAGGGTTTGCAACGAGCAGCTGGTGGATTTGAACTGCCGTCCTTTTGGTTAGTAGTCGACCTCTTAAGCACTGTGCCACCAGGGCTCCGTTCAGGATCTAGTGGCTGACAAATGATCCCATCAAGTAGTCAGTCCTTTTAGACAGTAAAATTAAAGAGCGCCTGGAGTGCCAGAGAAGGTTTGGCCATCTTCCAGGGCAGGTAACACCTGAGCTCGGCCTTCAGACCAGCAATCTGATAGGAAAACAGTGCATGTCACTGTTGATAGGCTTCATGTTTTACTGTGAGAACTTGCAGCCCACCAATCCCTGAGCACATCAGCACCATCAGCAGCACGTGTTTCACAAGGTGTTACATTTCAAAAGACTTCCACATATTTTCTCCCATTTGACCATTTTGACCCTCAAAATTATCATGAGAGGTTGCAAGCAAACTGCAGGACAGTCTCCCCATCTTGTCCTCAGCTTTTGGCTCTTCTTTACTTCAGCGCTTCCCTTTGTTGTGGCTACTGTGGGGGCAGGATTCTGAAAGCCCTGCATGTGGCCAGAACTAAGTACTCAACAAAACGTCATCTTCTGTTCATTTTCAAGTAGGTTGATACAAAATCCAATTTGCTATGGAAAATTATAGGAGAATTAACCTGGACTCTTTTTCGTTGAACCAGACAGAATACCTTGAAACAGACTATGTTTTAAACAAAACCATCTGTGCTTATACTTCCAATAAACATGTTGACACTTTCTCCAAGTTCCGAACTGTAGCTGTCACTTTCTGCCTAGTAACGAACTGTAACTGAACTAAATGGTGTGCACACATTTCTATTTGATACAACACCTGGGCATGGTCATTAAGCCAGGAATATGCTCAGGTGAGGCCACACTGAGGTGACACACTCTAAGAAGATTCTACTGCCGAGGCATCAGCACACTTGTGCTTTCTTCTTCTACTTACTCTGTCAGCCGTCTTTTCTCAGCAAAGCTGATCACTGTCCCATTGGAGGAAATTTGCAGCGCAGGGTGAGCTGTTTCTTTCAGCAGTAGAAACCTGGTTCCTGTTGCAGTTAAGAAAATAGGATTAAAACATTGCCACAATGTCAAGAGCTGTCCCTAGGCTAAGCTTCACAGTTCAGATGTTGTCTCCCTTTTCCCTGACATCAAAATTCCCTGCTCAGAGTCTGCAGATCCACAGCCAAAAACTGCATCCAAGATAAGGCATCAGTGAATGCCAGTGGCTGGTTTCCACCACCTGGTGCCACTTAGTTACACCTTCACAAGTGTCTCTCGTAAAAGAGCTTCCGCCTGCTATACAAAGTGTGGTCTTTCCATCAGCAGCATCTACATCACCTGGAAACTACATAGAATGGTAGACTCTCGGGCCCCACCCCAGAACTACGGAATCACAATCCATATTTTAACAAGATCCTCAGGAGAATTCATGTGACATTAAGATTTGGAGAAGCAGTGGTGTAACCCAAAGGAATGATTCTAATAGTGGAAGTTACATGCACCATACTGGGCCTGCGAGGAAAACATTTCTGGGGAGGCAGCCATTATGTCCTCTCTTTATAGACATCAGGCTGTAACCACATTATAAACAAGGCACGTGTACAAGTTTCTGCTTGTTGGCAGGTCACTAAATGTGCTACCCTCAATCTTGTGCCATCTGAGTCTAGGATAAGATAATAAAAGATCACCTTTCCATTCCTCACTTCCCTTCATAATAATTGAGACTAGCCAATTTTTATTGGCAACATCTGGGTATTATCCCCAAAATGTCATTGAACGGTTTTATCAGTTCCTTCAGTCACTGATTCACTCATTCAGTGAGTCAACAAACATTAATTGGCACATACTATGTGCCAGGTGCCAACAATAAACAGAGGACTAAGACTAGAAACTTGGTCATAGAATTCACAGTGTAATAGAAAAGGAATCTCCCTACTCACCCTAAACTCAGAGATACACACGTCCTCTAACTCCAAAACATATCGACACATTATTGCACATTATAAACCAAACAAAAATTGGAGAGATTTTTTAAAAATACCAACGTCTGGCCCACCTCCAGATCAATTAAGTCAGAGTATCTAGGCATGGGGTCCGTGCATCAGTATTTTTAATCGGGCTGAGTCATTGCTAATGGACAGCAAAGGCTGAGAACCTCTAAACCAGAAGAAAATAAACATCTTGATGTTTGACCAATCTCGGGTCTTCATACCAAAAACCTAGCATCAGCAGCAGGTTGGGGGCTTTATGAAGTTATCCTCTAGGATGACGTCTCTGGGTGGTAGAAGGGAAGAAAAGATAATAGCTCTTTGTGTATGAAGGAGAAAGTACCTCTCGTGGAAATGAGGGCAGCTTCACTCTGCTCACTTGTCCCAAATGCATTGATGGCTCTCACATAGAAAAAATAATTATCATTGGGTTGAAGGTTAACTTTCAGCTGGAGTCCTTTAATTCCAGAGAAAGATCTAAACATAAAGGGAAAATAATGGTTTTAAATGTAATACCACATGCTAGATGACTTGTCATATTTCAGTTTTGTAGTGAACGAACATCTTTTATGAACAACGAACAATTGTTTTCTTCTCTATGACCACCAGAGTTAGCAAGCCAGATTGTGCAAAATGGTCATTGTCCGCTAAGATTACTTTGTCAAATCATCCCTATTTTTGTCAACTTTTGTTCAATACGTGCCTTCCACAACGCTCTTTAGAAGGAAACTGGACAAACTTATTTATTTTTATTTACTTTAGATAAAGGTTTACAGAACAAGCTAGCTTCTCATTAAACATTTAGTACATATATTGTGTTTTATAACATTAGGTAACAACCCCACGATATGTAACACTCTCCCTTCTTGACCTTGGGTTCCCTATTACCTGATGCGCTTCTTTAGTCTCATTTTGTTTTATGGGCCTGTCTAATCTTGGGATAAAGGGTGAACCTCGAGATTGACTTCATTACTGAGCTAAAAGGGTGTCCGGGGGCCATACTCTCAGGGATTCTCCACTCACTGTCAGGCCAGTAAGTCTGGTCTTTTTTTGTGAGTTAGAGTTTGGTTCTACATTTTTCTCCAGCTCTGTCTGGACCCTCTGTTGTGATCTCTGTCAGAGCAGTCAGTGGTGGTAGCCGGGCACCATCTAGTTGTACTGGACTCAGTCTGGTGGAGGCTGTGGTAGTTGTGGTCCATTAGTCCATTGGATTAATCTTTCCCTTGTATCTTTAGTTTTCTTCATTCTCCCTTGCTCCTGAAGGGGTGAGACCAGTGGCGTATATTAGATGGCCACTCACAGGCTTTTAAGACCCCAGACACTACTCACCAAAGTGGAATGTAGAACATTTT
Source organism: Dugong dugon (assembly GCA_030035585.1). Taxonomy (NCBI): domain Eukaryota; kingdom Metazoa; phylum Chordata; class Mammalia; order Sirenia; family Dugongidae; genus Dugong; species Dugong dugon. Next base: position 84,441,779 of record CM057460.1, on the reverse strand, counting down.
CTTTATAGACTAGGTTATGCCAATTGAGCTAGATGTCCCCCTAGACCGTGGTTCCCACAACACTCAGCCCAACAAATCGGTATCTCAGGGAGTTTGGATGTCTCTATGGACCTTCCATGACCTTGCCTTGCTCAAGTTGTGCTGGCTTCCCCAGAATTGTGTACTATCTTATCCTTCACCAAAGTTACCACTTATCTATTGTCTTATTTAGTGTTTTTCCATCACCGCCTCTCCCCTCCCTCGTAACCGTCGAAGGTGATTTCTTTTTGTGTGTAAACCTTTCCATGAGTTTTTACAGTAATGGTCCCATACAATATTTGTCCTTATGTGCTTGACTTATTTCACTCAGTATAATGCCCTTCAGATTCATCCATGTTATGAGATGCTTCACAGATTTATCATTGTTCTTTATCGTTGCATAATACTCCATTGTGTGTATGTACCACAGTTCATTTATCCATTCATCTGTTGATAGGTACCTAGGTTGTTTCCATCTTTTTTCTGTTATAAACAATGTGGCAATGAACATGGGTGTGCATATGTCTATTTGTGTGACGACTCTTAGTCCTGTAGGATTTATTCCTAGGAGTGGGATTGCTGGATCATATGGTATTTCTATTTCTAGCTTTCTAAGGAAGCGCCATATCATTTTCCACAATGTTGTATCGTTTTGCACTCCCACCAGCAGTGCAGCAGTGCATAAAGTTCTGATTTCCCCACAGCCTCTCCAACATTTGTTATTTACAGTTGTTTTTGATTTGTGCCAGTAATGACCAGGTGAGATAGTATCTCACTGTGGTTTTTATTTGCATTTCTCTAATGGCTAGTGATCAAGAGCATTTCCTCATGTGTCTGTTCACTGCTTGAATGTCTTCTTTGGTGAAGTGTCTGTTCATTTCCTTTGCCCATTTTTTAATTGGATGATTTATCTTTTTGTTGTAGATGTGCCGGATTTTCCTGCAGATTTTAGAGATTAGATCTTTGTCTGATTTGTAATAGCCAACATTTTTTCCCCAGTCTGTAGGTTCTCTTTTTACTCTTTTGGTGAAGTCTTTTGATGAGCATAAGTGTTTAATTTTTAGAAGATCCCAGTTATCTAGCTTATCTTCCAGAGTTTGTGTGTTGTTGGTTATGGTTTGTATCCTGTTAATGCCGTGCATTAGGGCCTCTAACATTGATCCTATTTTTTCTTCTATGAACTTTATAGTTTTGGGTTTTAGACTTAGGTCTTTGATTCATTTTGAATTAGTTTTTGTGTATGATGTGAGGTATGAGTAGTGTTTCATTTTTTTGCAGATGCACATCCAGTTTTTCCAGCACCATTTGTTAAAAAGACTGTCTTTTCCCCATTTGATGGACTTTGGGCCCTTGTCGAAGATCAGGTGACCGTAGGTGGACAGGATTTACATCTCAGTTCTCAATTCAGTTCCATTGGTCAATGTATCTGTTGTGTACTGGTACCAGGCTGTTTTGACTACCGTAGCTGTATAGTAGGTTCTGAGGTCAGGTAGTGCGAGTCCTCCTACTGTATTCTTCTTCTTCAATAGTGCTTTACTTATTTGGGGCCTCTTCCCTTTCCATATAAAGTTAATGATTAGTTTTTCCATCTCTTTAAAGAATGTTGTTGGTATTTGGATCAAGAATGCATTGTATTTGTAAATCGCTTTGGGTAGAATTGTCATTTTCACTATGTTGAGTCTACCTCTCCATGAGCATAGTATGTTTTTCCATTTATGTAGATCTCTTTTGGTTTCTTGCAGTAATGTTTTGTAGTTTTCTTTGTATAGGTCTTTTACATCCCTGGTGTGATGGTTAAGATTGTATGTCAACTCCGCTAGACCATTATTCTCAGTGTTTTAGTAGTTATATAATGTTGTGATCACCCCCATGATGGAATCTGCTGATGGTACTGGCGGAGGCGGTACCTGTGGCAGTTCACCACCCTCTCAGTTACCTTCTGCTTGCTCGCCTTGCCAAGGTTTTTGGCTTCTTCCAGACTCAGCTGCTGCCTCTTGTTGTCTCACCTCTGGTTCGTGGGACTTGAGCTAGCAGCTTACCTGTTGATCTCGGAATTCATCGAACTTGTCAGCCTGCAAGCAAGAGTCCGGTTCCCCGACCTGCCGACCTTGGGTTTACCAGCCCCTGCAGCTACGTGAATCAGGAGAAACCTGATTGTCTTGTCTGCTGATCTTGGAATTCACTGACCTTCACAGCCTGTGAGCGGGAGCCCCTCTCTGACCTGCTGACCTTGGGTTCACCAGCTTCTGTGGCTACGTGAACTGGGAGAGGTCTCTACCCTGATCTGTGGACTTGGGACGTTTTAGCCTCTACAATTGTGTGAGCTATTTCCTTGATATAAATCTCTATAGATATTTATATGCTTTACTGGTTTTGCTTCTCTAGAGAACCCAGCCTAAGACAGCTGGTTAGATTTATTCCTAAGTAGTTTATTTTTTTAGGGGCTATTATAAATTGTACTGTTTTCCTGATTTCCTTTTCATGGTTCTATTTATTGGTGTATAGGAATCCCTCTGATTTTTGTATGTTTATCTTGTATCCTGCTACTCTGCTGAATCTTTCTATTAGTTCCAGTAGTTTTCTCATGGAGTCTTTTGGGTTTTCTATGTATAGTATCATATCATCCACAAATAGGGACAGTTTAACTTCTTCATTACCAATTTGGGTGCCCTTTATTTCTTTTTCTTGCTTTATTGCTCTAGCTAGGACTTCCAGCACAATGTTAAATAGGAGTGGTGATAAAGGGCACCCTTGTCTTGTTCCTGTTTTCAAGGGGAATGTTTTCAGCCTCTCTCCATTAAGAACGATGTTGGCTGTTGGTTTTGCATAGATGCCCTTTATTATGTTGAGAAATTTCCCTTCCATCTCTATTTTATTGAGAGTTTTTATCAGGAATGGGTGTTGGACTTTGTCCGATGCCTTTTCTGCATCAATTGAGATGATCATGTGATTCTTTTCTTTCCTTTTATTGACGCTGTTTATTACATTGATTAATTTTCTCATGTTGAACCATCCTTGCATACCTAGTATGAATCCTACTTGTTTGTGGTATATTACTTTTTGATATGATGCTGAATTCTATTGGCTAGAATTTTGTTGAGAGTTTATGCATCTATATTCACAAGAGATATTGATCTATGATTTTCTTTTTTAGTGGCATCTTTGCCTGGTTTGGTATCAGGGTGATGCTGGCTTCATAAAATGAATTCGGAAGTATCACTTCCTTTTCTATGTTCTGAAATAGTTTGAGTAGTACTGGTATAAGCTCTTCTCTGAATGTTTGGTAGAATTCTCTAGTGAAGCCATCTAGGCTAGGACTTTTTTTGTTGGGAGTTTTCTTATTACCTTTTCAATCGTTTCTCTTGTTATGGGTCTGTTATGATTTTCAACATCATTTTATGTTAATTTGGGTAGGTAGTGTGTTTCTAGAAATTTGTCTATTTCCTCTAAGTTTCCAGATTTGTTGGAGCATAGTTTTTCATAATACTTTGTCGTGATCCTTTTTATTTCAGTTGGGTCTGTTGTAATGTCCCCCATTTCATTTCTTATTTGAGTTATTTGCATCTTCTCCTGTTTTTCTTTTGTCAGTTTGGCCAGTGGTTTGTAGATTTTGCTGATCCTTTCAAAGAACCAACTTTTGGTTTTGTTGATTCTTTCTATTGTTTTTCTATTCTCTATTTCATTCATTTCTTTATTAATTATTTATAAAGAATAATAATATAATTATAATCTTTATTATTTCCTTTCTTCTGGTGGCTGTAGGCTTTTTTTGCTCTTCTCTATTTGTTCGAGTTGTGTAGCTAATGTTTTGATTTTGTCCCTTTCTTCTTTTTCGATGTGTGCGTCTACTGCTATAAGTTGACCTCTGAGGACTGTCTTTGCTGCATCCCAAAGGTTTTGGTATGATGTGTTTTCATTCTCGTTTGATTCTAGGAATTTCTTTATACTATCTCTGATTTATTCTATTACTTGGTAGTTTTTAAGACGGGTGTTATTCAGTTTCCATGTAATTGATTTTGTTTTCCTTGCTCTTCCTGTTGTTAATTTCTACCTTGATGTCATTGTGATCAGAGAAGATACTTTGTATTATTTCAGTGTTTTAGATTTTGTTGAGGGCTGCTCTGTGGCCTAAGATGTGGTCTATTATGGAGAACATTCCATGTGCATTGGAAAAGAATGTGTATTTTGCAGCTGTTGGGTGGAGTGTTCTATATATGTCTATGAGGTCAAGTTAGCTGATTGTGCCCTTTAGTTCTTCTGTATCTTTGTTGAGTTTCTTTCTAGATGTTCTGTCCTTTACCGAGAGTGGTGCATTGAAGTCTCCTACTGTTACTGTGGAACTGTCAATTTCTCTTTTCAGTGCTGTTAGAGTTTGTTTCATGTGTTTTGGAGTGCCTAGATGTTTATTATGGTTATGTCTTCATGATTCATTGTCCCCTTAATCATTACATAATGTCCTTCTTTGTCTCTTATGTTGAATTTTGCTTTAAAGTCTATTTTATCTGAGATTAGTATTGCCACTTCTGCTCTTTTTTGGTAGTTGTTTGCCTGGTATATTTTTTTTTGATCCTTTGATTTTTAAAAAAATTTACGTCATTGTTTCTAAGATGCATCTCTTGTAGACAGCACATTGATGGATCCTGTTTTTTTATCCATTCTTTCACTCTGTGTCTCTTTATTGGTACATTTAGGCCATTTATATTCAGTATAATTATTGATATGTATGAATTTATTGCTGTCATTTTGTAGTGCTTTTTCTGTGGTGTTGACGTTTTCTTTGTTCCTCTTACTCTCCTGTGCTGAATTCCTTTTGTTTGTGGATTTTTTTTTTTTTTTTTGGTCATTTCTTTTGTTTTTGTAGGTTTTGTTATTACTGAGACTTTATGGTTTTTTTTCTTTATTTTGATGAGTAGGTTTGTTACCTTTATTTTTGGTTACCTTGAAATTTACCCTTATCTTCATAGGTTTGAACCAGTCTATTATTACTTGGTATCACTTTGCTTTCCTCTCCATTAAGAAGTTCTATACCTACACAGTTTAGTCCCTCTTTTATTGTTCTGATGTTGTTGTCATTTACAGATTAACCTCTCTGGTTCCCTGTTGTAATTCCTTTGGTTTTGGATAGTCCTTGAGAGTTCATTTCCTAGGTTGGTATCTGGCTGGTACAATCTCGTGTCCTATATTCAGCCTGTGGTTGATGTTGTTTGTTCTCAGACTGAAGGACTCCCTTTAATAATTCTTGTAAGTTTAGTTTGGCTTTTACATATTCCCTTAATTTCTTTTTATCTGGGAATGTCCTAATTTCACCATCATATTTGAACAAGAATTTTACAGGGTATATTATTCTTGGTTGGCAATTTCTTTTCTTTCAAGGTTTTATATATGTCATCCCATTACCTTCTTGCCTGCACAGTTTCTGCCGAATAATCAGAGCTTAGTCTTATTGTTTCCCCTCTGTATGTGACTTTTCATTTTTCTCAAGCTGCTCTCAGGATTCTTTCTTTGTTTTTGGTTTTAGCGAGTGTGATTATGATATGCCTTGGTGATTTTCTTTTGAGGTCTATCCCATATGGGGTTCATTGAGCTTCTTAGATGGTCGGCTTTTCATCTTTCATGATATTAGGCAAGTTTTCTGTCAGCAGTTCTTCAATGATCCTCTCTGTGTTTTCCGTTTTCACCCCCTGTTCTGGAACTCCGGTCACTCGAAAATTTTTGCTTTTGATTGTATCCCATATAATTCTAAGGGTTTCTTCATTTTTCTATGTTCTTTTTTCTGATTTTTCCTCACACAAAGTTGTATCCAAGTATTTGTCTTCAATTTCACTGATCCTGTCTTCTGTTGTTTCAAACCTGTTCCTCAGCCCTTCTATGGCCCACTGTCCATTTCTGAAATCTCATTGTTTATCTTTTGGATTTGTAATTGTTGTTTTTGTATGATTTCTAGTTGTGAATTTATTTTGGCTTTTTTTCCCCTGTATTATTTTCTTGAATTCTTCCATTTTTTGTCTGTATTTTCCATGAATGTGTCTGCCTTTTCCATGAATTTGTCTACTTTTTCCTCATTATTGTCTGCTTTTTGCTTCAACTCTTGGATAGCTCTTGAATAATAGAGATTTGAATTCTCTATTTTTCTTCTACTGGAAAGTCATCTGGTGTTTTATTTTGGAGGCTTACTGGAAACATCTTGTCATTTTTTTAAATGTTTTGATATTGTCTGCTGTCTTCAGGGCATTCAGCAGTTATTTTCTTCATTTATTGATTGTAGATTTGTTTGTTTTGTCCTGCTTTTTGTTTTATTTGGTTATGTCTGAGCAGTTAGGCTGTGCGTCCTTTGTTGTTTGCTCGTCTGTGGGCACGATACTTTTCACCTCCTTGTCCAAAGGGCAGAGCTAGTTGCTCCGCTATGGTTCAGCATGTCAGGTCCAGCTGAAGGGAAAGGGCTGGGATGAGTGGTTTGTGGCATGTAGAAGGGCCGACAGGGCAGGCCTGGAGTCAGCAGGGCAGGTTCTAGTAGGCTGTGCCTATGCTGCTCAGCGATGTGATGTTCAGCACATGGTGCAGGTAGGCAGGAAGGAGGGGGGAGGTTGTGATATGTGGAGCTAAGATGGGTATGGGAAAGAAGATAGAGAGGAGGGAGAAGCAGGAGACAAAAACAAAAAAGAGTGCTAAGGGAGCTTGCTGTTGGAGTGGAGAGATGAGAAACTGAGAAATGGGGAAAAACAAAAAGGAAAAAAGAAAAAGAGAAATAAACAAATAATTTTAAAAAAAGAAAAGCACCCAGGGATCCCACCAGTGTGGCTGCTGAAACCAGGGAAGTGGCTCCCTAGTCACACAGTACAACCTGGCTAGAAGGGGCAGAGGTGTCACACAGCATCAGGTATTCAGGAGACAGGAAAAGAAAGTAAGTATAGAGAGATGAGAAACTGAGAAATGAAGGGAAAAAAAAGGAAAAAAAGAAAAAGAAATGCTCCCAGGGATCCCACTAGTGCAGCTACGCAAACCAGGGAAGTGGCTCCCAAGCTGGGAAGTACAGCATGGCTAGAAGGGGCTCCCAAGCCATGAAAAGAAAAAAATACAAACAAACGGAACAGAATGAAACAAAACAAATAAAAAACAAACAAAAAAGTTCCCAGGGATCCCATCATCATGGTGGCATGGACCAGGGAAGCAGTTCCCCAGCCGAGTAGCATTTCACAGCCTTTCAAGAAGAAGCAAAGATGGCACACAGAGCCAGGTGTTCAAGAAAAAGGAGGGGGAGGAGGTGAGAGGCAGGGAAGAAACCAAAACAAGCAGAGAAAAGCAACACCATCAACAAAGAAATGGCACTGAGAGAGCCGGTCAGTGTAGGCAGGGTGAATCCAAGTGGCACGGAGCCAGAGCCGGTGCTACCAGCCAAGAGATTGTGGCCAGTGGGTAGCGGCAAAAGTCAAGAGGGGGGAAGAAAAATGGGGGGTAGGAAAGTGCATATCGCTAGTTACCAGATGCTGTGTCTCCTGTTAGGAGCTCTGTGAATCCGCTTTCCTGTACTCCCTGTCTGCCGATCTCCAACAGGAGTCCAAGATGGCAAATCCATGCTGCATTAGTTGATAGGGGACCTTTGCTGGTATCTCCTCCCTCTCTGTTCTCTGTCAGTTTCTTATTCAGTTCAGTGCTTGGCTGAGTTCTTTATCTCTTCATTTGATGCTTCAGGTTCCAGGATTGACGTTTGTCTTTGTTTTACTCAGTTTTCTGGGTCTCTGCTTTGGAGGGACAGCATGGTGCTTCTGTCTGTAGTGCCACATTGGCTCCTCCTCCTTTTTTATTATTTTTAAGAAAATAAACTAAGTTTGTGATGAATTATATATTTTTTTTTTTACCAATTATTGCCTGAGATGGCCCTTTTGGATTAAGATAATGTTAAACCAATTCTATAGTACAAGGAACCCTAATTATCTCATTAACAAATTTAAATTGGGGAAAATTCAAGATGAGTGATGATTTTGTATATAGTCATCATGCAAAAAGCCACCTATCGTAACAAAAATTTAAGATCTCTAGAGGAAGGAATATCTTTTAAGGATTACTTGATCCCAGCAAGAAAAGAGAATTCTAATCACACACACAAAAAAAAAAATCTCCAAAGTTGCTATTCTTAAATTGTTCACTTATATCAAAGGAAACGTGTTGGTCATGGTTTCTAATTCACAGGGGGATTGACTAATACACTGTGACAGCCCAACCGTTTAAACACAGATAGACTTTCCAGATTTGGAGATAGAGCTCTCTGAACTTGACATTGGTCTGGGATAGTTTTGTGCCTCTTTTCCATTCTCTTCATCTACTTGTTTTCATAGCCTAGAGCATTTATAAAAATAAAGTACACAAGTACTCTTTAGGTTAGCCCCCATTTGTGGGGGGCCTTGTAAGAATTCCTAACTAGAGTAGTAAGGAGCCAGGGTTTTGGTCCTGGGAGATGTGGATTGAAAAACTGATCAATGAAACAAAAGCACAACAGACTTGATGTTCATTCTGAGGTTAGGTTTTGTGTTTTGTTCTTCTGTTTTTGTTTTGAATGAATGTAGCAGTACAATCAAAGAGTGGCCAGTGTTTACCCACAGACTATTTTTTCAGGTCATTTCTATTCCTGTTGCCTTATTTCACTTCTCAATACTTGCCTCAGAAAATAATAACATGGAGAACCGGAAAAAATACAAAGTGTCATTGACTCAGAAAACAAACTATCCAGAAGTTCTTCAAAGCAGAAAATCTGTATAGAGTAACTATTCCTCACCTCATCCCTAATGTGTAAAAGTACCACAAGCCAGAACGTGTTCCTGAGAAGGAAGGGGAGGTGGGGAGCAGCCTGGGTCTATTTGTGTATCTGCTATTTAGTCCCCTGTGTCTGCAAAAGGTCAGTGCAAACTTCTCAGTTTTTACTGGTGGTTATTTCAGAACCTATCGCCTGACCAGGCCCTTGGGAGAGTACTATGTTTAGATGCACTGAGAAAAGATCAATGAAATTGAGCCACATATCCACTGCCAACTAATTATGCTTCAGTTAATTAATGAAAAACCATGCCTTATGAGTGGTAATGTAATTCTTGACTAAAATGTCTAGAGTATTAATCTGGGGTAGATGCATAGTATATCTTGTTTGATTTATAACTAACAAAATGTTTTAAATGTACATTAATTATAATTAGTGATAAAATTATTGTCTCAGTAAGCACACTTGGGCCTGAACTAAATTTCAGACTTCATTCATCATTAAATAAATATTGATCACTTACCATATTTCTAGGCTCTGTCTCTGACTGTTAACCCTGAAGCCTAAGAGGGAAGTAGCAAGGATAGATGAGGAAATTTCAGCTCTAGAAACGGGATGAAACATACTGGCTTCATTTTGTAACAGTTTTCAGTTGTTAAATACAAAGGATGCTGGTTTTTAGGTAAGTATTTGCTCTTAAGTTTTGTAAGGTCTGTCAAGGAGAAAATTCCTTATCTAGTCAACTGCATGCTATGTCTCATTACTCATTTAAAGAACAAAGGTTTACATGGTACCGAAGTCAAAATTTGGGATGAGATCCTGCTTTCCGTGCATGAAACAGAGGTCATGCAGATTTGACAAATATGCACAATACCCTCACTGAATCTGTGAAATAAAAGCACCAGGCATAAAAAAGAAAGCAATACAAAATGTAGTGGTGTTTTATTGCTAACAATTTGTCACCTTATGCTCAAGCACCGAGAACAAAGTGAATACAAATGGTTTGTTTCCACGCCTATTCATTCTCTGAGCTTACCTAGATGTCATATAAAGTTTTCACGTCAGTTGTCCCTGCTTTCTAACCAAATGAAAACTTCAAAAATTTTGGAATTTGAAATCTGAAGAGTGACACCCTTCCATAGATTATTATTTTAAAAACAAAACTTGCCACAATTTCATGTGAATCCACATGATTTATAATGAGCTTTGCAGAGTTTGCCAGTAGAATACAAGTTCACAGAAAGGCCAAAGTTACTGAGAATATCCAAACTGAGGTAAGTTATCAAACAGCAAATGGAACCCCAGCAGGTTGCTGGGGATTTTAGACTGATGTGATTATGATTAGAAGCCCAGAGCCAATATTAAAATTCACAACACAAAATGTGACTCAAATGTTCTCACTTTGGGTCATAAGTGTGGGATTCTCCCTATAAGTGACATACCCATTGCCAACTCTTAGCAACCCTACAGGACAGAGTAGAACTGCCCCATAGGGTTTCCAATGAGCAGCTGGTGAATTCAAATTGCTGACCCTTTGGTTAGTAGCTGAGCTCTTAACCACTGTGCCACAGGACTCCACAAGTGCGATAGTGCAGTGAAAAGGGATGGCTCTATATGTGAAGGATCAAAGAGTAGTAGGGCAAGGAACAGAAACCCTGATGCATCAGCAGATTAGCTGATTGCTAGTGGCTCATATACAAGGGCTCCCATACAAGTGCAATAATCATTGCTGTCGAGTCGATTCTGACTCATAGCGACCCTATAGGACAGAGTAGAACTGCCCTATAGGGTTTCCAAGGAGCAGCTGGTGGATTTGAACTGCCAAACTTTTGGTTAGTAGCTGAGCTCTTAACCACTGCACCACCAGGGCTCCACAAGTGCCATAGTGCAGTGGAAAGAGATGGCCGTATATGTGGAGAATCAAGGAGAAGTAGGGCAAGGAACAGAAACACTGACACATCAGCAAATTAGGTGATTGCTGGTGGCTCATAAGTATGCCATGGGGTATGAACTTATCATAGAGCTCTGTACCCAGCAGGTCTTCAGAGGACTCTCAACCTGTTCGTTTCTCCACTGGGAGGACACAGAACAGTTATAGAGCAGAGAGAAACGACTTATGCTTTCATTCTTTAGATTTTACAAGGAATGACTGAAAAGTTTGCTATGGACAATAAGGCAAGGATCATTTTAAGCGGAATTAAAAAGAATATTTGCAAAGTAAAAAATCATTCAGAACATCATGCTAAAGGGGAAAACACTGGAAGTATTCCCATAAAAGTCAGAAAGAGAGAGAGACATGAGGTTTTAAAAAAAGGAAGGTAGAAGGTAAAATTATTTTTTATCTTTTTTGCATCATTTGTAGATGACTTGACTGTTTATCTAGAAAACCCAAGAAAATCAACAAAGAAAACCTCTTATATTAATAATAGAGTTCAGTAAGATGGCTAGGTACAAAACTAATATAAGAATCAAAGGCCTTCATAAATAAATAACCAAGTAGAAAATAAAATGAAAGATCTTATTTAGAATAGCAACAAACTTAACAAGAAATGTCAATTCATACTTATATGAAGAACATTAAAAAATATTGCTGAAGGAAATCCAAAAAAGTTCATATATCAAATAGTTGTATATCTGCCTATCTATAACTGGATATACGTATACATCTGGTAGACAGACAGACAGATAACTGGAATATAGAGAGAGAGAGATAAGGCATTTTAAAATATGACACAAAAACAAAAAGCTTTTTAAAAAAGAGATTGATAAATTCAACTAAATTAACATTAAAAATTATGAATGGGAAAAAATATTTGCAACTCCTATTACAGATGAGGACTAATTTCCTTAGTAAAACGAAGAGCTTTTACAAATCTGTTAAGAAAAATATCACAATCCAGCAAGGAAAAAAAAAATGGATAAAGGAAATGAGCAGACAGTTCATAGAAAAGGAAATACATAGCTCTTAAACATATGAAAAGATGTTGACTCTAATAAAAGAAATGCAAAATAAAGCTATAATAAGATTCCATTTTCTACCTATTAAAGTGTCAAAGATCAAAAAGTTTGACAACACCATGTATAGGCAAGGGATGAAGAAACAAGCACTCATATAAGCTATTGGTGGGAGTATAAATAGCTACAACCTCTGTGGAGACAGTTTGGTAATATCTATCAAAATTTAAAATATACATACTTTTAAACCAGTCATTCTACATCTAGGAACTTATCATACAGACATACTTGCACATGGGTGAACTGATAAATACACAAAGTTGTTTACTGTAGCATTGCTTGTGACAGCAAGACAAAGTGGAAACTGCTAAATGCAGTGGAAATTGGTCAAATAAGTTAAAAGATATTCTTACTATAGAGTTGTTTAAAAAATTTGCGGCACCTCCCTATGTATCAATATGCCATCCTGATAGGAGATACTCACCAAGAAATATAAACTATTTTTAAGCAATAAAAAAGCAAGGTGAGATATATGTGTGTGTGTGTATGTGTATGTATAGATATATATGTGTGTGTGTATATACATTGCATGCTACCATTTACTGAAAAAATACAGATGCTTATATATGCACAGACTAGCCAAAAGGACAAATAAGAATCAGGTAACAGTACTTGCCTCTGGGGAGGAGAACTAAATAGGCAAGGTACGGATAGAAAGGAGACTTAATTTTCATTGTATTCCCTTTTGTATCTTTTGAAGTTGTACCATATGTACACATTATCTATACAAAATAAATTAAATAATTCACCTTTAAGGGCTATATTATAAGCTCAGGAGTTCAGGACTGGGTTTATTATGTTTGCAAAATCTCAAAGAATATATTAGTCTACACTTTGTAAAGTAGCTCCTCTAGGAATCTGATAATCCAACATTTTGTGTGTGATAGAAGGAAGGGATGGACAAGTGCTTAAGGTGAGCTGAAGGGCTGGTAACCATGAGGGGTGGCTCTTCTCTGCATTGCCATGACTAACACCTGAATCTAAGCATTTTTTCTCCCCAGTGGAGGGGGTTAACATGTGTACAAACAATGTGGAGGAACTCAGTGCCATGACTCTTAGAAGCAGCCTACGGATGGTACTGTCACTGCAATGCACACAGATGGCAAAGTATGAATTGTTTTTAAAAACACAGTTGGCTCTTATTAGCATTCCTATTGGCAGCACCCACTTTCAACCACTGAAAGTGAACTGTGAACAGAGAATACTGCTGGACCCAGTGGGGACAAGCTAGTGAAGCAGTGTCTCCCAAACCTGCCTGAGAATATTAGGCCCTCTGAATCAAAATCTCTTAAGAAGGGGCCTGTGAATCTAAGTGTTTAACAAGCCACCCAGTTGAATTTTCTGATTAGTTAGGTTTGGGAGGCACAATCATAAGATAGTGGGGAGTGAGAAGGGGTGGGAGGGATAACTATGAAAAAGAAGAAAAGTACTGTGCATGCTAACATAAGCAATGTGAATCCAAGAGCAAGTAACTAAATAGCTATAGCTTTATAAAGTTATATGTCTTAGGATGGGTTCTCTAGAGAAGCAAAACCAGTGAAGCGTAGAAGCATATATATATAGAGAGAGATTTATCTCAAGGAAGTGGTTCACATGGCTGTAGATACTAGCAAGTCCCAAATCTGTGGGTCAGGTATCAGGCTGGAGGCTTCTCCTGACTCACATAGCTACAGGGGCTGACAAACCCAAGATCAGCAGGTCAGACAGCAGGCCACTGACTCATAGGCTGCAGAGGCTGACGAATCCAAGATTAGCAGGTAAGCTGCTAGCTCAAGTCCCAAGCACTGGAGGTTAGATGATGACAAATTGGGTACAGAATCCAGAGTGAGAGCCTTGCTGGAACATCCATTTATATGTGTATACTGGAAGAAAGCCACATCCCCAAGGAAACTCCCTTTCAATTGATTGGCTGTTCATAGCAGATCTCATCATGGAGTTTATAACATCATTACAAAACTGCCAAACAACATCATAATTGCCAAACTCTAAGAATTATGGCCCAGCCAAGTTGACATACAACCTGAACCATCACAGTCCACACCGTGTCAACCTGGCACCTGTACATATCTCCTTAAACTATACATAATCTCTTAATAAAGACAAGTGTAAAGTCATACTTGCACATAACTTGATCAACTAACACGTGTACAACAAAAAATGCACTAGCCCAGGACATCTTATATTTTTTAAGTGAAGAAAACAAAAATATTTGATGCACACATACAAGGATGAAATACTTATAACAATTAAATTCCTTGTTTCTGCAAGTGGTCATGTGGTCATAGCTGGTACTTAGAACTACCTTCTTCCGCCACCCATTCCGTATTCCTTGTACCTTCACCAAGTACCTCAGCTGGTCGTGGTTCTTTGCCAGGTGGGGCGACTGAAGCCTCTGGGCCATTAGTAGTCGTGTCGGAATTGGATTGCTGTAGTTTTCCATTGACTTTAATCACAGGGCACGGTAGTACTAAGAGACGCCCTAAGGGATCTCCTCTATTCCAGACATACTCTTCTTTACCTCCATTATGCAATATCAATCCAATTTCCTCTTAGTAATCAGGAGCGATCACATCAACCAACATGGTAACTCCCTTCTTTGCCTGTTGATCCAGAGGCATGGACAAGTCAAACTGTTCTGATTACTGCTTTGACTCCGCTGTCCATTACAGTAACCACGCCCACATTGTCTTCTTCAATTGAGTGCTGCCACTTGGCCCCTACCACCACGAGGTCCAATCAGCTCTATTGTAGTAGTTGTTGTTATTGTTGTGTGCTGTCAAGTCAATTCCGACTCATTGTGACCCTATAGGGCAGCGTAGAACTGCCCCATAGGGTTTCCAATGAGCAGCTGGTGGATTCGAACTGGTGACCTTTTGGAAGAGCCTGAGCTCTTCACCACTTCACCACTTCACCACCAGGGCTCCCCACTGTAGTTAGGTGTTTAAATTCAGTTAGGGCAGTTCTCACTGTCAACTCTGACTTACATAAAACATCAATCACAGAAGACTTCAAGGATGCTGGGGCTCCCTTCACAAATTTGTTCCTTACTGTTGTGGTAAAAGATGTGTCCTTTGCGCACTCCATGTGTGGGTCTGTGAGTCTAACCTGATAAGTCCACTCTAAAATACCAATTTCCCTAAGCCTTTAGATAGCTTCTTCTACAGTATACCCAGGCATGTCTGGTACTGCAACTTGATTTAGTGTAGGCCACCACATAATCCATGCTTCACTAAATGAACCAAATAAACTATTAGATCCTTTCAAACCTCTCGAGCTGAAACATTGCATAAAGAATCTGTGCTTAGTGAGACCATACGGATAAACTCAGACTGATGCATCTTTATGTTCCTTGCATCATTATCTCATATCCTTAATAGCCATTCCCACACATATTTTCCAGGCTTCTGTTCATACATATTAGAAAAGTCAAGCAGTTCTTACGGAGTGCAGCATACCTTCTCCTGGTTCACACTTTGTACTTCACCTTTTGGGGCTTGCTGGGACTTAAGTCTATTTATAGGTTTAGAAGGAAAAATGAGTGGTGAGGATGTGTTCTGAGAACACTCAGCAATGTCTTGTAAGGCATCTGCTTCAGGTGATGCCCCAGGCAATGGCTCACACATCTCCCCAGGGGACGACTCAGAAAAAGGCTCTTCAGACACAGCTGGGTTAATCTCATCATATGGTAGTGGAGGGGCTAGTGGTTTTACTGGGGAGACTGGCTTAGCAGACAAAGATGGAGTAATCTCTTCATATGGGAGTGAGAGGGCTGGTTCTGTTGGCAGGAGTGATTCAAAAGAATTTAGGGGCTCAGTGTCCCCAGCTTCCTTATTATCTTCCCATATGTCCCCACCTCAAATTTCAGAATCCCATAACTTTAGACACCATTCGAGGCTGGGAATTCCATTGGCATTGTAATTCATCCACCCTTGGGATAAGACTCTTGGTTGGGTTTTTGGCAACATCAGCTCTGTTACTACAAGAAATAAGACTTTCAGGGCACAAGTGGCAACTTTGAGGTCATTTATGCAACACTTGAGCTGTGACTCTGAAGCCCTAAGCTTATCTCTTTCTTTCACCACTTTGTTTAGTGAAAGTAGGACCAACCAACCAGCTTCCTTATACTTCTTATTCTGACAAAGTAGTAGAAAAGTATCAAACATGCGATCACCCAGAGCCTGGCCTCTCACCAATACTTGATTATTGGTGGTGATATTTTGAATATTTCTATTGCCGCCTCACACCATGGATTAGCAGTGCCCTCTTTACTACTGGAAGCAGAGTCATTGACATCTTTACGACTAACCAGACTTGAGAACAAATTTAGAAACTCATCCTTACAATTTTGTTTCTCTAGAACCACTATCAATACCAAATGTCTTAGGCTGGGTTCTCTAGAGAAGCAAAACCAGTGAAGTGTGTGTATATGTGTATATATATGTATATATATATATATATATGTACATATGTATCTGTATGTATATAGGTGTATATATATACATATATATATTTAGAGACAGAGAGATTTGAAGGAAATGTCTCACATAGTTGTAGAAGCTGGCAAGTCCCAAGTCTGTGGGTCAGGCACCAGGCTGCAGGCTTCTCCTGACTCACATAGCTGCAGGGACTGACAAACCCAAGATCGGCAAGTCAGATGGCAGGCCACTGTCTCACAGGCTGTGGAAGCTGACAAATCCCAAGATCGGCAGGGAAGCTGCTAGCTCAAATCCCAAGAACCAGAGATCAGATGATGATGAGCTGGATGCAGGATACAGAGTGACAGCCTTGCTGGAACATCCATTTATATACTGGAGGCAGGTCACACCACTAAGGAAACTCCCTTTCAACTGACTGGCTGCTCATAGCAGATCTCATCATGGAGTTGAATACATCATTACATAACTGCCAAAGTACATCATAACTGCCAAACCACTGAGAATCAAGGCTCAGCCAAGTTGGCACCCAGCCTTAACCATCACACTATATTTATGTAAAACTTCAGCTAACTGGAAATATGGGACTTTTTGTTTAAGAGGAAAATTTTTCATTATATCAGGATTGAGAAGGAAATTATTTATATATTGACTTTTTCCTTTTAAAAAAACACAGTAAATAAAAATTTTTGAAAAGGATTATTTTTCTTTTGATAAATGAGGATATAATGGAGACTCAGTGTTAACTATAACTCAGCTATTATTTCATAATAATGTGGAAACAGAGCATGATGGCTGAGTACTGCTGACCAAAGGACTTAGCCTTTCCTGTAATTAGATTCTATAACACAGTCAAAGTAAGCCAAAGCATTCCAGTAGAAGAATTCTGGATTTTTGTTTTCTCTATAATTACCCTCAAAAGCCTGAATGATACCATTTATATTTCAGGTGGAGAATCCCAGGGATCTGGTCATGTTCATTCCTCTGGATTCTCTAAGCTCTCCGTTACTACTTCAAGGCCACATAAGTGAAAAATTACTTAAGATCCCCATAGAACTACCTGCACAGAACCATGATATAACATTACGTTTTCAGATGCAGTTTAAGAAATGGTTATATGGGGAATGATTTTGGATCTTTTGTAAACCTGCTCTTAAAGACAATCACTATTATCTTGTTCAAAAGCCCTTATATAAAAAATTCCTCTTACAGTTGAATGTCAAGAAATATAATTGTCTCTCTTGGTGAAATGTTATGCTTCCTTTTAAAAAAAAGAGATGAGTTATATAATCTCTTTCTTTCTCCATCTTGTTCTCTCTCCCTCTCTCCTGTTTTTGCCTTAGCTGCCAGAAAGTGCAGATCTAAATTTTATGTTCCATTGAGATACTGTTCTTAATCTGCACTTTCTAATACTATATCCTCACCCCTGCATTAGCGGGCTAAAACAAGGATGTTCTAGTAATTCTATTATGTCTGGGTCTTTTATTGTGAACAACTTGAATACTTTTTGGAAACTGACAGAACATAAGTTAGAAATGAAAGAACAGGTTGGGTTTCCATTGACTGAGGTTTTACTATACAACCAGAGGGTGCATGGAATTTTAAATGATGAAAGTCAAATTAGATTCATTTGAGGAGATGTCATTTAGGAAAAGCTAAATGCCAATAATGCTGGAATATAAAATCACCTTCTTGTAACCCACTCTTCCAAGGGCTCCCGGCAGAAAGGTAGTACAACCTGGGTCAGGAAAACAACACCATTATAAAAATTGGCAATAAGCTCTTAATTACTCCATGAGTTTTGGCCAAACTATGTCAGTGGTCCTGTCGTCCTGTGAAGCAACCATAGGCAGGAATGACTGCCCCCTTTACCCACTGGTTGCAGAGAAGGTCAAATCACTTGCTGTTGACTGCTGGTCAGTCATTTCCTATTCAGCTGAAAGCTTACTAAGGAAGTCAAGAAAAAAGAAAGAATTGGCCAGGACTAAGGAGCCGGAAGTTCACTACTGACTACTTTGTGGCATATTGAGTCTCACAGATTTGTCATTCAATACACAGCTTCTCTCTGCAAAGCCCACACAGCTAATCCCTGTACTATATTTCTCTCAGTTTTCCCTTCTCCACCCACAGTTCTGCTGACTTCTCTCCACACAGGAGAGACAGAACAGCTGAGGAAACAGCAGAGCGGTGGAAAATTTTTGAAAGTGTTTTGAGCCCAACCAACCTGAGGAAAGCATTCAAAGAAAACCAGGAAAGGGTGAGCAGGAGCTCTCTCAGCCCCCACACACAAGCCAGGGATTGTCACTCCTGCCCACCCCCAATCCCAATAGGGGTCGACTACTGGGACAGAGCCATGGTGCCCACATGTAAAAATATGCAAATATATTCTCCATGAGGATTGTGGAATGGAGGTAATTGCTCATCTATTTCAGACACCGCGTCGTTGAAACTGGGGGCACAGTAGGCTCATCCCATTCAAACATCCACCATAGAGTTCAAGCAGCATCTCTGGTCTTAAATTGGAATGTCTAGGAGGCTATCATACTGGGAAAATAGTGTAGCTCTGAAGACGGATGTGTTTCTATTCTGGCAACCAAAATACAACTCCCCAATCCAGGGGCCAAGTCGATGCCCTTCCTCAGTTTTGTTTTGTTTTTAAATTAATCATCCTTTCCTCCCTTATTTTGATTTCCTTTCAATGTCTCTTCCTACATCAGTCCAGAGCGTTTAAGATTGCTTGTTATTTCAGGGATTGAGGATAGGGAAGAGGTGTGATCTTACTTAGTTTTTGCTCCTTCTCTCCTCTGTTGGAGATTCCAGCCAGTTACATGATTTAGAGTGGGCAAGGACAAGAGGAGAGTGACTGATCCAATTTATTCATTCATTTATGGCTTTTAGCCAACTTATGGTCTGTTGTTGTTGTGTGTGGTGGAGTTGATTCCGACTCATAGTGACCCTATAGGACAGAGTAGAACTGCCCCATAGGGTTTCCTAGGCTATAATCTTTATGGCAGAAGATCGCCCAGTCTTTTCTCCTGCGGAGCACGTGGGTTTGAACTGCAGATCTTTCAGTTAGCAGCTGAGCACTTAACCATTGCACTACCAGAGTTCCTCAAACAGAAGTAATCTTTGATCCCCCTTACTCCTTTTCATTGACCTCCAGCTCAATTTTTTTATCTGGTTTAGTATAGGGTTTTTGCATGGGACCCAGAATCTATGTAAGAGTTATATAACCAACGGATAAACAAGACTCTAAGTACTCTTCCCTACAGGTAACCCATGAAAAGATTTCCAGCAGATTAGGCTAGTCCTATCCCCTGGTTAAGGAGCCCTGGTGGCACAGTGGTTAAAGTGCTCAGCTGCTAATTGGAAGGTCAGCAGTTCGAACCACCAGCCATTCTACGGGAGAAAGATGTAGCAGTTTGCTTCTGTAAAGGTTTACAGCCTTGGGAACCCAATGGGGCAGATCTACTCTGTCCTATAGGGTCACTATGAGTTGCAATTGACTTAACAGCAATGGATATCCCTTAGTTAAAAGGAGCCCTGGTGGCGCAGTTGTTAAGAGCCTGGCTGCTAACCGAAAGTTTGGTGGTTGGAACCTACTAGCCATTCCACGGGAGGAAGATGTGGCAGTCTACTTCCATAAAGATTTACAGCCTTGGAAACCCTGTGGAACAGTTCTGCTCTGTCCTATAGTGTTGCTATGAGTTGGAATCGACTTGATGGCAATGGGTCTTTGGTCTGATCTCCTGGTTGGATAGCACAAACGATCAGGTGCTGACTACTAGCAGAAAGGTTGATGGTTTGAACCTACCCAGAGATACCTCAGAAGATAAGGCTGGTAATCTGCTTCAAGGTCACAGCCTTGAAAACCCTATGGGGCCGTTCTACTCTGCACATGTGGGGTTGCCATGAGTCGACATTGACTTGACAGCAACTAACAAGAGCAATAATCCATTGGGTAAGTATCCAAGCACCTCAGATTAACTCACGCACCATTGTTCTTTACTTTGTTGGCACAGTTCATTTTCTTCCCATTTTGAATAAGAGAATATCTTCAATAATAGCTTAACTTTTCTTGTTGGTTTCAGTGCCATATGTTTAATACTTGATATTTACCCATTCAGGTAATACGTATTTACTGAGTAGCTACAATGTGCCAGACATTGCCCAAGGCACTGAAGCTGTAACTTTATATAAGTATGGCCCTTTCACGGAACCAATAAGCTAGTGGGATCAGAGAATCTTCACCTTGCTATTCTTTCAGAGAGGAAAAGTAACTTTAATTATCCACTGTCATGCAGAGGACCAAAGTGAAGAATGTAGTCCTAAAAGAATTGAAAAGTAAAGACTGTTCCCATTGTTGCCTAGAGGTAATCAAATTTTGAGGTTTTTTGTTTATCAATTTTACTGTCTTACTAGTCATTCACAGCTGGCATCTTAGAGATTGAGTTACATAGATTATAGTTAAATATCTAATGTTCTTTAGAATGTTGAACCATCAGAACCTGTAAGGAATGTTTTTGAAGTCGCTTGTGAGAATGAGGGGGCCAAAAGACCTAAGACACATGGCCACTCTCAAAGAGCAGAATCGTCCTTCCCTCCTGAACCCTTAAGTTGGAGAACCAAAAGAGGTACAAAGGAATTTTGCAGCCCTGGGCCCCTTAGATTAAAGATTAATTAGTTCACAGTCTGTTGATGCCAACCTAGTGTTTGAGACATTGAGCCTTGTATTGGTGAGGGATGGCTCTGATGTGGTGTGTCAGCAATAGACTTAGCAAGTACACAGGGTAGTAATTTGTGGCAAATTAAATTTTGCTGGCTTCAAAAAATTATCTATTGTTGGGGTGCAGAACTCAAATTCTAGTAAAAAGACCAGAATTAATGGTCTGACTGAGACTGGAGGAACCCCAGAAAGCATGGCCCCCGGACACTCTGTCAACCCAGAACTAAAACCATTCCTGAGGCCAACTCTTCAGACAAAGATTAGACTGGACTATGGGACGTAAAATGATACTCATGAAGAGTATGCTTCTTAGCTCAAGTAGCTACATGAGACTGAATGGGCAGCTTCTGTCCGGAGGTGTGATGAGAAGGCAGAGAGGGTTAGGAGCTGGCTGAATGGACACGGGAAATCCGGGGTGGAAAGGAGGAGTGTGCTGTCACAGTATAGTGAGAGCAATTAGGTCACCTAACAATGTATGTATAAATTTTTGTATGAGTTACTAACTTGAATTGTAACCTTTCACTTAAACTACAATGAAAAAATTAAAAATAAAAAAAATTATCTGTTGTTAGACTCAACAGGGATCCAGAGACTGGAGAGTCAGCCTTGCCTATAGATTGGACAATACCATTGCACCTCCTGGTACCAAAGGTCTTTTAGCACCTAACTGGAAACAGCTTCATCTCCAAGACAGCTCCAAACTACCAACGGGGCTCAGCATGTGGGATTTCCCTTCACTTCTAAATTTGCTGGACTATATCCATTCAATAACAAAGAATCCTTGCATTGTTCTATAGAGGGTCAGCGAAAGAGAAGAAGACTCTTAATGGGATGGATTGACACAGTGGCTGCAACAATGGGCTCAAGCATAGCAATGATTGTGAGGACAGTGCAAGGCCAGGCAGCGTTTTGTTCTGTTGTATATAGGGTCGCTATGAGTCAGAGCCAACTTGACGCATCTAACAACAACAATGGCTCTATAACTACTATAAACTTCTGCTTATCCAGCCCCTCATACTCCTGAAATAAGAAAAAGAAAAATGAACCTATTGGCAAAAGTCTCAAAAATAATAAACTACTGAAAAGTTTTGTTTTAATAAGCTCAACTTTCATGATGGCCAGTTTTTTCCTACAAATGGAACTGTCATTGGTTTCTTTGACTTTGATAGAAGGATTTGCTTGCAATGCACTGTTGATAGCAAATGGACCTTTTTTTTAGGACCCCAGGATAATCAGGGAAAGAAAGAACATTAATCAAAAGGATTTTGAATGTACTGTATTCTCTCCTCATACCTGTGTTTTTCATGTCACAGAAGGAAACTAAGGATGCACAATAACTCCCAGTTGTCAGGCTATCGAGGTACGCTAATTCAGTCTGTGTAACGACATGAATTTTAAAACTGGTGGAAAGAATAAGACAGACCTGGGTTTGAATCTGGCTCCAAATTCTCCATCATTTAATATTTTTGTGATCTTGGTCAGATTATTTAACCTCCTTGAATCTCATTTAATGGAGGTCATTTTCTACCTCATAGGGTTATTGAGAGTTAAATGAGATTTAGCACAGTACCTGGCATGTTGAAGGCCCTCAGTGGACACCATTTCCCCTTCCACCTCCCTTTTCCATCTCCCTGTAGCCACATTTATGAGATGACTGTTCCTTCTGTGAGGTGGCTACTAGGTCTCAGCATTTCCAGATCTCTGCTGATTTAAGAGTCCAACTGTGCTGATATTACTTATACAACCACCAGCTGGGGACTGATGAGATAACAAGGATGAGTCATTTAAGAGCATTCCTTAACAATCTCATCTTGCCTCAGAGAGAGCTGAGTTTTCCTCACTGATGTTGGAGAATGGTGGGAGAGACCACCCTGGGGCTCAGGCAGTCCTAATAGGTGTTCTCATAATACCAAGGTTCCTTCACAGAGAAGATTCAGAACTCCCTTAAGGGACATTAATCAGGGGATAGCAGCTTGGGAGTCCCTGGGCGGTTACACACTTGACTTGGTACTTTCGAAAAGTCACAGCCATTGAAAACCATGTGGAGCACAGTTTTACTCTGATATCCATAGGGTCATCATGAGTTGAAATTGACTTGAAGGCAATTGGTTTGTCTGTTTGAAGTTTGGGCCTTGAAATATGACAAAACTGGGTTTTAATCCTGATTGCTACTCACTAGCTGAGTAGTCTCTCAAAGTGTCTGTATTCTCTCAAAGTTCATGTGAGGATTAAGTGAGGCAAAGTACATAAAGCACCTAAGACATCGACTCAAAAAAAAAAACCAAACTCGTTGCCGTCGAGTCAATTCCAACTCATAGCAACCCTATAGGACAGAGTAAACTGCCCCATAGGGTTTCCAAGGAGCAGCTGGTAGATTTGAACTGCCAACCTTTTGGTTAGCAGCCCAGCTCTTAACCACTGCACCACCAGGGCTCCAGACATCAACTAACACACCGTAAATGCTCAATAAAACTCAGTTATTTTCTTTCTTTCCCTTTCCCTTTCCCTCCCTCTTGTCTAGACCAGAGTTCACCTGTCAGCAGTTAGCACATTAACAAAGATGTTGCTCCTTGTACTTTTACCATGTTCTCATTTCTATTGAACTCCTCTATTCCATCCATACACACCCCACCTAACATAAATTCATCCTTTGATCATTATTTTGTGAAGCTTATCTTCACCTACTTGAAAGAAACTATAATTCTTGCTCATTATGAAACCTCAAAGCATAGCTAAATAAATAGCTGTTGATTGATCATGATGATAATATACTTTATTAAAAAGCTGTCTAATTTCATGCCATTATTCCTAAATTCTATAACTAACCAAAATAGTTTACCTCAGTAAACTTGGTTAAAAAAAAGCTAAAAATGTCTCTATCAAAATATGCATGTTAGTCATAGTGATCTGAATATTCATTGTAGAACCTGAAGTTGCTTTATTAGCATGAGGTTAGAGGTTCAGAAAACACCACCTTGGAGGATCAGTTAACATTTATCAAACGCTCACTGGATTACTGCCCTTTATTGATAAATTTCAGCTTCATAATTTTAGTGAGAGAGCTTCCATTCCTTTTTTCCTATAAGAATCTCTTTAGATTTCTTCATGCTCTTGGAGAAACAGTTATATCTGATAACATATGTGTAATTAGCTCCTTTATATTACCAGTGTATCAAGGAGACATTCAGATTCACATTATACACAAGTTCACTATTAGTTTCCTAAGTTAGGTGGTACCTATTCTGATATAACTAGTAAAGAGTGCATAAACATATGCATAAATTCTGTCTAATGACTCCAGTTAAATACACTCCAAAGAACGTTTGATCTTATTAAAATTTGCATACATTTTTCTTTCAAGGGAGTTATTATTCTGCATTATAGCATGTGTTTTTATTACAGGCTTAGAATTCATTGATGAGTAGTGTTGGAGCTGCAAATCAAGTCAACAGCTTAATTAACTCAGCAGCATTTTAGGAAGCTTTCCTCCCTCTGTGAGCATAGGTTCAAAGATGAGTTTAGGGCCCTGAGCTCCCTTCCTGGGTCCCTCCGACCACCCAGCTCTGAGTGGGGCTCCCCAGTGGAGAGAGGTCCTTCCTTACCTGAGACCCTCGCCCTCAGGAGAGTGCTGTCTGCAGTACTCCAGAGTGTAGGTCTCCGTGGCCTCCGGGTTGGCAGGCCGCCATCGGACAGTGGCCGTGTTCCAACACACGGTGCAGTCCTCGGTGCGGATTACAGGGGTAGAGGGTGCTGCAGAGAGAGAACCAAGTCAGTAGCTGGTAGAGCAATGCCAGCTCTACTTCCCTGGTACCCTGGGAAGAATGATTGGTCATGATTTTAATTTAAATTTTAATTAGGATATACTCTGGGTTGAAAATCCCAAAGGTATAAAAATTCATGTAGTGAACAGTCTCCCTCCCACCCCTGCCTTCCACCTTGCCCAATCCTCACCCATCCCTAAACAGCCTCTAATATTAGCTCCCTATAAATCTTACCAGAGTTTCTTTATACACATGCAACAAATAAAAATAAAGATTCCTATCCCCCCACCTTTTACCCAAAAGGTAGCAACGATCTTGCCCTAAGTAGGTGTTCAATAAATATATGTTTAAAAAGGGAAGAAAGAAGGAAAGAAGGAAGGACAAATGGTAGGAATGAGCAGTAGAAACTCACTTCCTTTGAGGCAATTGCAATTATCTAAAAGGCGATGCAGCCTTGGCTTATGCTACACCTTTTGCTTCAGTCTGTGAAAAGACTGGATCATGGGAGTGCATCCCCAGCTGAATATCTTTGCTTAAAATCTTTTGGAGGCTCCCAGCACCCATATAATGAAGCCTGAGCTTACCTTAGGAGTCTTCAGATAGTGCAAATGGTTAAGCATTCAACTACTAACTGAAAGGTTGGCAGTTTGAACCTACCCAGAGGCACCTTGGAAGAAAGACCTAGTGATCTGCTTCCAAAAGGTCACAGTCCTGAAAACCTTATGGAGCAGTTCTACTCTGCACACATGTGATCACCATAAGCCAGAGTCAACTCAAGTCAATCGGTTCTTTTGTTGTTGTTGTTGTTTTGAGCTTCCTATCTTAACATACATGGCCTCTATGCTCTACCCTTTCTCATCTCATGTCTTTCTTCTTGTTTTTAAGTCAAAGAAATACTACCTGTACACTCCATGCTATTTCTTACCTCCATGACTCTGCTTATATGTCTTCTTCAAGTGGAACACCCTCCATTAACATGTTAATTCCTACTGATCCTTTAAAAGATTTAATTCATACATCCGTTCTAGAAAGCCATCCCTGGGCCATGCCCCTGCCCCGGTATCGCGGGTGTCCCTCTGGACTGCTCTGATAATAACCTATGCATATTTGGATCATTGCCCTTACCACAGATTTTCCATGACCTTCTGTTTGTTTGTCTCCCCAACTTGACTATGAGCTTCTTGAGAACAAGAATCCAGTCTTAATCATTGTTGTAGCCCTGGCACTTTACAGAACACTCAGCACAAGACTGGTGCTTAATAAATGCTTATTGGTTGATCTCAAGAGTCTGTGAAGAATTGAATATTGTCTCCTAACACCCCCTTACCTGTCCTAAAAATTGCCCTTTCACTGGGAAGGCTACATCCAGTGAAGTTCACAGCCATGACCCATACTTGGTAACATCGGTCAGGTTCCAAATCTTCAAAAATGCAGTAGCTTTCTTTCACTGTCACTCTGTACTCTTCCACCAATTCTAGCATAAAACACAATCATAAACTGTAAGGTGTCTCCCAAAGTCAATTGAAAGTTATAGTTTCTGGAAAAAAAGTGGTCTATAACTTATTTCAGTGGAATACTCAAGCTGATAAACTCTTACAGATAACATTATGTGATAGCTAGCAATTCAAAATGAATAAAAAAGCAACAGCATTCTGAAAAGGAATATGTGGAGTGACATAGTATTACTTGTGAACACTTAAAAGAAAATAATAGCATATTAGTAAAATTCTAAGCTTCATATACCACAATTAAAGTAACTTATTCCAATAGCAAATATTAAAATTGCATAGAGTTTACGTTAGCTTAAATCTCAGTAATACATCCTCAAGAAAATTCTTAAGAAGCAATCCCAATATTTCAGGAGAATATGTCATAAAATAAGGACAACCTCATGTTTTCTAAACTTACGTTGTTCCAAACTATTTTTACAGATTAATAAACAATTTTAATACTCGGTATGACTTTCCAGGAGTCCCTGGCTGGCACAAACAGTTAAGCACTCGGCTATTAACCAAAAGGTTTGTGGTTCAAACCCACCCAGAGGCACCTGGGAAGAAAGGCCTTGTGATCTGCTTCCAAAAGGTCACAGCCACAAAAACCCTGTGGAGCACAGTGCTAGTCTGAAGCACACGCAGTTGCCATGAGTTGGAGCTGACTTGATGGCAACTGGTTTTTCCAAGTTTCAACCCATGAATTACTGAATTCTTTCAACTAGAGACTTCCACAGTTTATAGAAATACTTAAATAAATTTGATAGGTCATAACCTACTTTCTGTTTAAGTAATTTTTTTAAATCAAGACACTGTCCTTTTGAAATTTCTTAAATTATTTTACCTTCCATATTTTAGGAGTAAATGTTACTCAATACCATTCTGAACACATGGCCCTTTGGGCCAATCTGATTTTCTTACTGAAATTTTGTCTCCTGTAAAAGAATTATTTTCTTTATTAAATTAGTTCCTGTGGTCATTTCAGTTATCTTCCCTTATTATTCTTGAATATTACAACCTCGAAATTCCTTCAGTTAAGAAACCCAGACTGTTTCCTTTTAAAGGAAACTTAGCAGCTCTGTGGCTTAGCATGGTCTATTCAATTGCCTCTCTCTTTCCCAATGAGCTATACTTTCTGGATAAAACATTCAGTTTAAAAAATGTCATAGGGTCTTGACACGGAAGAATCTCTTCTCCATAGCCAAGCAACGGCGACTGTAGTTTTCAGCAGAATCATTCCTATCAGCTAAGTCCTATCACCCCAGCACTTCTTTGATCAATGCGTATAACACAACATATGTTCCTAGAGACCTATGACACAGTAGCAGAGTATCACCAGAGTATCACACTGTAGATCATCAGATTAGTTAACTGATATTCAGCAGAATTCAAGCTACTGAAAGAGTGAGACACGGGGTTGGGGTGGTGGGTTGATGCATAAAAAAAGGACCACAGACAATAAACAGGTTGTTAAAGAGGTCTTGGACAGCCATGAAGTTTCATCATATAGCTGGGGTAAATGAGAAAGATACAGACGAGATGCATAGAGCAAAGACATGTGTAGTGTAACAAAACAAACACACAAAAAATGAGCTTTGGAGTCGGAAAGATCTGTGTTTGAATCCCGCCCCTGTTATGTACAGGCTGTGTGGCCTTGGCAAACCACTTAATCTCACATCAATTTTCTCATCTGTAAAATGGGACTAATGACATTTATCTCCTTGTGTTGTGAGAGACATATGGCAATAGGTCCTCAATAAAATAGGAGTGGCACAGTGGTTAAGTGCTCGGCTGCTAACCAAAAGATTCAGCCAGCTGCTCCTCAGCAGAAAGATGTGGCAGTCTGCTTCCATAGATTTTATGGCCTTGGAAACCCTATGGTTCTACTCTGGCCTACAGGGTCTCTATAAGTCAGAATCGACTCGATCGCAATGGGTAAGTTGGTTAGTAGTTTATAGATAAATTTAGTCAACTTCACACTATGCCTAAAGTTTTGTTTTGTTTTTTTTTAACTTTTTTCTAATCTAAGTAAGTATCACATGACATCTCAAAAGACTTAAATACCAGTAATAGTGAAATATATTACCATTCATCCCCATTACATATTAGGCTCCTGAGTTTTGTAATAGGATGTCAATCCTGCCACATGCTCATGTGGTTTCCAAAGTGTATGTGTCTGTCTTCAACAAACAACACAAAATGCCAGCACTTCCAGCTCTGATTCATCAGGAAGTACAATCTCAAACTGCTGGGCTGCTATGTCCTATTAGAGGTACTACTGAACAGAGAGACATTTACAGAGGCTTGACTATAAAACATGCCATCAATTCACCCTGCCGAGAAGCACTTTCACATCTAACCACATGTTAAGTTGGGACACCAAAGACCACACCAAACCTAGGCCCATGCCTTGAGAACTGCAAACACTGAATTCACTTTTATGGTTTGCTTGTAGCTTTTAACATAGGTGGATCTGAGAAACTACCAATCATGATAACCAATGCTGCATTTACATTAAAATTATTGTGGAGAACACCGTCCTTTAAATAGCTCATTTCCCCTCTACAAGTAGAACACATTAAATTTTTCTTTTAGACTTCAGTGTTGGTTAAAACTGTGTTCTCCCTGAAACTCTAGTTAGTACGCTATCCCTTTCTGAAAATGAGAATCATTTAATTGCTCTTGTTATTCTGAGAGCTCAAAGCTAACTGTGAATCTCAGTTACAATAAACATGTTGATAATTATGATGATATTTATGCATTTTTGTTTTCCTTGATTCTGATTTCCACATTTTGCTTGTATGTTATTTCATCATGCGTGGGTTGTTTTTGTTTGTTTTTGTTTGGTAAGTGCCTATAAATGCTTGATGGAAACACTCATAATATGTATATGTTTAAATACTTCACATTAAGATGCAGGAGACAGAGGGGCAAGATGGCGCTCTAGGCAGAAACACCACGCCGTCCCTCCACAGCAAAGATCCGAAAAACTAAGCCTAACAGAGAATCAACAATCCTGAAACCCTAGAACACCAAATGAAGAGATAAAGAACTCAGCCAAACACCAAACGGAGTGAGAATACTAAAAGAGAACGGAGAGCGAGGAGAGACTCAGGCAGAGATTCCTTACCAGCTAACGCAGCGCGGATCCACCATCTTGGATTCCTATCAGAGACCAGCAAACGGGAGAACAGCCTTGCAGAGCATCTGGTCGGAGACAGAACGACCGGTAAACTGCGGTGCGCGCTCTCCCACCACCCACCCCTCTCCGCCTCAGCTGGGGATCCCCTGCTTTCCGTGGCCAGGGTCTCTGGGCTGGGGGGTGCTGGTGCTTGGATTCCGCGCGCCTGGGCTGGCGGCTTTCTGGGAGCCATTTGCTGGCAGCTAGCGAACCTTTCTCTGCCGCCTCCCCCTCCTTTTGCCTGGGTGCCTGGTTCCGAGTGCCGTCTCTGCTCTCTCCTGCGGGGCTGTAGGGCTGCGTGCGGGCGTGTGGCTGTTTCTGGGTCTGGGCTCCCGCGTGGGTGGGATCCCGGGGCCTTTGTTCGTTCGCCCCTCTGCTTTCCGTGGCCGGGGTCCCTGGGCGGGGGGGCGCCGGTGCTTGGGTTCCGCGCGCCCGGGCTGGGGGCTTTCTGGGAGCCGTTTGCTGGCACCTAGCGGACCTTTTTCTGCCGCCTCCCCCTCCTTTTGCCTGGGTGCCTGGGTCCGGGTGCTGTCTCTGCTCTCTCCTGCGGGGCTGTGGAGCTGCGTGCGGGCGTGTGGCTGTTTCTGGGTCTGGGCTCCCGCGTGGGTGGGATCCCGGGGCCTTTGTTCGTTCACCCCTCTGCTTTCCGTGGCCGGGGTCCCTGGGCGGGGGGGCGCCGGTGCTTGGGTTCCGCGCACCCGGGCTGGGGGCTTTCTGGGAGCCGTTTGCTGGCACCTAGCGGAACTTTTCCTGCCGCCTCCCCCTCCTTTTGCCTGGGTGCCTGGTTCCGAGGGCCGTCTCTGCTCTCTCCTGCGGGGCTGTAGGGCTGCGTTCGGGCGTGTGGCTGTTTCCAGGTCTGGGCTCCCGCGCGGGTGGGATCCTGGGGCCTTTGTTCGTTGGCCCCTCTGCTTCCTGTGGCCACGGTCACTTAACCCCGAGACTATCGGCTTCTTGGAATTAGCGCCCCTGAGTGGGGGCTCTCTGGGTCCCATTTGTAGGCACTGACTGCTGGTGTTGCCCTTTTTTTTTTTTTTTTTTCTCAATTTTATTTTTCTTCCTTTTTTGATTAGTTTTGTCATATTTTACCTCTTTTTCTCTTTTGTCTTTCTTCATTGCTTAATTTCTTGTCCCTCTATCTCTTCCTTCTCTTTCTGATCCCTGAATACCAGGCGATGTATGCCTCTGTACCTTCTGGCCAGGCTGAGCTGTGAAAATTGAGACCGACTTCCCCAGACCTCATAGCTGCATCGGTGCGATCCCTGGGAACTTTGCAGTTTTTTAACTTTTCTGATTTTTATTTGGTCATTCTTTCCTTTTCTTTCTGTTCCCCCTTCTGGTTTCCTCCATCCCATAGTCTCTCATCTGTACATTCCAACGACAAACTCCTCTAGCATTCTTTTATGTTTGTACGCTTTTTGCTCCTCCTCCTCTCTCCTCTCTCCCATATCCAGCTTAGCTTCACACATAACCATCTTCCCGCTGCACCCTACCTACCTGCACCGTGCACTAGACATCACATCACCAAGCGGTGCAGGCACGCCCTATTGGAACCTGCCCAGCACTGACTACCGACCGTCCTGGTGGCTGCGGTGAGTGCCACAAGCAACCCATCCCAGTGGCTCCTCCTCAACTAGATCTGCCCAGCTGTACCACAAGAACGAAAAAAAAAAAAAAAATCTACAATCAATAAACGAGAGAAATATTTACTGAATGCCCCGAAAACAGCAAACAATATCAAAACATTTACAAAAACAAGACAAGATGGCTCCAATAGGCGTCCAAATTAAAACACCAGATAACTCTCCTGTGGAAGAAAATGCACTAGAAGTACCTGATACGGAACTCAAATCACTAATACTCGGAATTTTCCAAGAACTGAGGCAAAAAGCTGACAAACATGAGGAAAAAATAGACAAATTTATGGAAAATACAGACAAAAAATTGGAAGAATTCAGGAAGATGATGCAAGAACAAAATGCCAAAATAAATTCACAACTCGAAATTATACAAAAACAACAATTAGAAATCCAAAAGATAAACAACAAGATTTCAGAAATGGACGGTGTCATAGAAGGGCTGAGAAGTAGATTTGAAACCATGGAAGACAGGATCAGTGGAACTGAAGACAAACACTTGGATACAACTCTGTTTCAGGAAAACTCAGAAAAAAGAACAAAGAAAAATGAAGAGACCCTGAGAGTTATGTGGGACACAATTAAAAGCAAAAACTTACGAGTGATTGGCATACCAGAACAGGGGAAGAAAACAGAAAACACAGAGAGGATCATTGAGGAACTGCTGACAGAAAACTTTCCCAATATCATGAAAGATGAAAAGCTGGTCATCCAAGAAGCTCAACGAACCCCATATAGAATAGACCCCAAAAGAAAATCACCAAGACATATCGTATTCACACTCGCTAAAACTAAAGACAAACAAAGAATCCTGAGAGCAGCTCGGGAAAAACAAGAAGTCACATACAGAGGAGAAACAATAAGACTAAGCTCAGATTATTCAGCAGAAACCATGCAGGCAAGAAGGCAATGGAATGACATATATAAAATCTTGAAAGAAAAAAATTGTCAGCCAAGAATAATATATCCTGCAAAACTCTCATTCAGATTTGATGGTGAAATTAGGTCATTTCCAGATAAACAGAAACTAAAGGAATATGCAAAAGTCAAACCAAACTTACAAGAATTATTAAAGGGAGTTCTTCGATCTGAGTACAAACAGCTTAAGCCCTCAGGCAGGACCTAGGACCTAGGATGCAGGTTAACATGAACCAGATACCATTCTAGGAACTGAACTACAGACGACTTTCCAAAAACAAAAGATATACAACAGGGAATCAGAGAAATCAATCAAAGGATGACAACAACATCAAAACAATGAAAGAGGGAACAAACGGCATAGGTATAGAACCTTCTAAAGGAGAGGAAGGCAAGGCGATACCAAGTAAGGGTAGACTGCTTCAAAATTATAAAGATAAGGGTAAAATTCATGGTAACCACAAAAAAAGTTAACAAACCAACTCATAAAAATAAAGACGAAAAACATAAAGTCTCAACAAAAACAAAACCTACAAAAACAAAAGAAATGAACACAAAATCCACAAACAAAAGGAACTCAGCACAAGAGAGTAAGAAGAACAAAGAAAACTTCAGCATCACAAAAAAAAGCACTACAAAATGACAGCAACAAACTCACATCTATCAATAATTACACTGAACGTAAATGGACTCAATGCACCCATAAAGCGACGGAGAGTGGCAGAATGGATAAGAAAACAGGATCCATCTATTTGCTGTCTACAAGAGACACATCTTAGAAACAAAGATGTCAATTTATTAAAAATCAAAGGTTGGAAAAAAATATATCAAGCTAACAACTATCAAAAAAGAGCAGGAGTGGCAATTCTAATCTCAGATAAAATAGACTTTAAAACAAAATCTACCATAAAAGACAAAGAAGGACACTATATAATGATTAAGGGGATGATCCATCATGAAGACATAACCATAATAAATATCTATGCACCCAATGACAGGGCTCCAAAATACATAAAAAAAACTCTAACAGCACTGAAAAGAGAAATTGACAGTTCCACAATAATAGTAGGAGACTTCAACACACCACTCTCAGTAAAGGACAGAACAACTAAAAAGAAACTTAGCAAAGATACAGAAGACCTAAAGGACACAATCAGCCAACTGGACCTCATAGACATATATAGAACACTCCATCCAACCGCTGCAAAGTACACATTCTTTTCCAATGCACATGGAACGTTCTCCAGAATAGACCACATCTTAGGCCACAGAGCAATCCTCAACAAGATCCAAAATGCTGAGATAATTCACAGTATCTTCTCTGACCACAATGCCATCAAGGTAGAAATTAACACTAGAAAGAGCAAGGAAAAAAAATCAAACACATGGAAACTGAATAATAATCTGCTTACACATCAATGGGTAATAGAAGAAATCAGAGATGGAATTAAAAAATTCCTAGAATCAAATGAAAATGAAAACACATCATACCAAAACCTTTGGGACACAGCAAAGGCAGTCCTCAGAGGACAATTTATAGCAATAGATGCACATATCAAAAAAGAAGAAAGGGACAAAATCAAAATATTAACTACAGAACTCAAACAAATAGAAAGAGAACAACAAAAAAAGCCTACAACCACCGGAAGAAAGGAAATAGTAAAGATCAGAGCAGAAATCAATGAAATAGAGAACAGAAAAACAATAGAAAGAATCAACAAAACCAAAAGTTGGTTCTTTGAAAGAATCAACAAAATCGACAAACCACTGGCCAGACTGACAAAAGAAAAACAGCAGAGGGCACAAATAACCCAAATAAGAAATGAAATGGGGGACATTACAACAGACCCAACTGAAATAAAAAGGATTATAACAGAATATTATGAAAAACTATATTCCAACAAATTTGAAAACCTAGAGGAAATGGATAAATTTCTAGAAACATACGGCCTACCCAAACTACAACAAAGTGATATTGAAAATCTGAACAGACCCATAACAAGAGAAGAGATTGAAAAGGTAATAAAAAAACTCCCAACCAAAAAAAGCCCTGGCCCAGATGGCTTCACTGGAGAATTCTACAAAACATTTACAGAAGAGCTCGTACCAGTTCTACTCAAGTTATTTCAGAGCATAGAAGAGGAAGCAACACTTCCAAATTCATTCTATGAAGCCAGCATAACGCTGATACCAAAACCAGGCAAAGACATCACAAAAAAAGAAAATTACAGACCAATATCTCTCATGAATATAGATGCAAAAATTCTGAACAAAATTTTAGCCAATAGAATTCAGTATCATATCAAAAAAATAATACACCACGACCAAGTAGGATTCATACCAGGTATGCAAGGATGGTTTAACATTAGAAAATCCATCAACGTAATCCACCACATAAATAAAAGGAAAGAAAAAAATCACATGATTATCTCAATTGATGCAGAAAAGGCATTTGACAAAGTCCAACACCCATTCCTGATAAAAGCTCTCAATAAAATAGGTATAGAAGGGAAATTTCTCAACATCATAAAGGGCATCTATGCAAAACCAACAGCCAACATCATTCTTAATGGAGAAAGGCTGAAAACATTCCCCCTGAAAACAGGAACAAGACAAGGATGCCCTTTATCACCACTCCTATTTAACATTGTGCTGGAAGTTCTCGCTAGAGCAGTAAGGCAAGAGAAAGAAATAAAGGGCATCCAAATTGGTAATGAAGAAGTTAAACTCTCCCTGTTTGCAGATGATATGATACTATACATAGAAAACCCTAAAGACTCCACGAGAAATTTACTGGAACTAATAGAAAGATTCAGCAGAGTAGCAGGATACAAGATAAACATTCAAAAATCAGTTGGATTCCTATACACCAGTAAAGAGAACGATGAAAAGGAGATCAGGAAATCAATACCATTTTCAATAGCCCCTAAAAAGATAAAATACTTGGGAATAAATCTGACCAGGAATATAAAAGACCTATACAAAGAAAACTACAAAACACTGCTGCATGAAACCCAAAGGGATCTACATAAATGGAAAAACATACCATGCTCATGGATAGGCAGACTCAACATTGTGAAAATGGCAATTCTACCTAAAGCAATTTACAAATACAATGCAATTCCGATACAAATACCAACAACATTCTTCAAAGAGATGGAAAAACTAATTATTAACTTTATATGGAAAGGGAAGAAACCCCGAATAAGTAAAGCACTACTGAAGAAGAAGAATAAAGTTGGAGGACTCACACTACCTGACTTGAGAACCTACTATACAGCTACAGTACTCAGAACAGCCTGGTACTGGTACAACAACAGAGACATTGACCAATGGAACAGAATTGAGAACTCAGATGTAAATCCATCCACCTACGGTCACCTGATTTTTGACAAGGGCCCAAAATACATCAAATGGGGAAAAGACAGTCTTTTTAACAAATGGTGCTGGCAAAACTGGATATCCATTTGTAGAAAAATGAAACAGGACCCATACCTCACACCATATACAAAAACTACTTCAAAATGGATCAAAGACCTGAATATAAAGCCTCAAACTATAAAATTCATAGAAGAAAAAATAGGACCAACACTTCAGACCTTAATACATGGCATTAACAGGATACAAACCATAAACATCAACACAAAAAACCCAACAGATAAACTAGATAATTGGGATCTTCTAAAAATCAAACATCTATGCTCTTCAAAAGATTTCACCAAAAGAGTTAAAAGAGAACCTACAGACTGGGAAAAAATTTTTGGACAGTACAAGTCAGACAAAGGTCTAATCTCCATAATCTACAAGAAAATCCAACACCTCTACAACAAAAAGACAACCAATCCTATCAAAAAATGGGCAAAGGAAATGAACAGACACTTCACCAAGGAAGACATTCAAATGGCCAACAGACACATGAGGAAATGCTCGCGATCACTAGCCATTAGAGAAATGCAAATTAAAACCACAATGAGATACCATCTCACCCCGGCATTACTGGCACGAATCAAAAACACTGGAAATAACAAATGTTGGAGGGGCTGCGGGGAGACGGGAACTCTTATACACTGCTGGTGGGAATGCAAAATGATACAGCCATTTTGGAAAATGATATGGCGTTTCCTCAGAAAGCTAGAAATAGACGTACCATTCGATCCAGCAATCCCACTCCTAGGAATATATCCTAGAGAAATAAGAGTCATCACTCGAATAGACATATGCACACCTATGTTCATGGCAGCATTATTCACAATAGCAAAACGATGGAAACAACCTCGATGTCCATCAACAGACGAATGGATACACAAACTATGGTACATACACACAATGGAGTACTATGCAACGAGAAAGAACAATGAATCGGTGAACCATCTCATAACATGGATGAAACTGGAGGACATCATGCTGAGTGAAATAAGTCAATCACAAAAGGACAAATATTGTATGAGACCTCTATTGTAAAAACCCATGAAAAAATTCACATGCAAAATGTAACAATCCTTGTTGGTTACCAGGGATGGGAGGGGGGGGGGAATACTAAATAGGTAATAGGTAAGTGGTAACTTGGGTGAGAGATGAGATAGTACATAGTACAGGGGAAACTAACACAACCTGCACAAGGAAAGGTCATGGAGGCCCTATAGACACATCCAAACCCCCCGAGGGACTGAGTTGTTGGACGGAGGGCTCTGGGGACCATGATCTCGGGGAACATCTAGCTCAATTGGCATGACACTACTTATAAAGATAATGCTCTACGTTCTACCTTGGTGAGTAGTGTCTGGGGTCTTAAAAGCCTATGAGCGGCCATCTAAGATACTCCACTGATCTCATCCCTTCGGGAACAAGGGAGAACGAAGAGAACAGGATACAAGGAAAAGATTAGTCCGAAGGACTAATGGTCCACAGCTACCAAGGCCTCCACGGGACTGAGCCCAGTACAGCTGGATGGTGCCCGGCTACCACCAATGACTCCTCTGACCAGGATCACAACAGAGGGTTCTGGGCAGAGCTGGAGTAGGATGTAGAGTATAATTTTAACTCCCAAAAAAAAAAAAAAAAAAGATGCAGGAATATATGCATGCACATCTATTTTTGTGTCTATTACAAATTACTATCCTACCGTTTACTTCTTGATCATCTTGTGGCTCCTCCATGCAGTAAACCTGGAATGAGTCAACGACATCTTCCTTGTTCATGCTCCAATAAACTGCAATCGTTGTGCACGTGGCGGAATTTGGTTCCTGCGGTTCTAATCTAGGAGGCTGTGGAACTGGAATATCAGCACGGTTTGTTACAAGAATGTTCTTTTTACTTACTGATTTTTTTTTTAAAGTCACTTACGCTTGTTGACAAAAAAAATTAAATAATACAGAAATACATGGAGTAAAAGGTGGGAGAGCTTCATTGACCCCAACATTCCTCAACTTCATTTCTATTCCTTGGAGGCAACTGCTGTTATGTTTGCGTGTGTATCCCTCCAGAATACTTTCTGTGCATTTGTGCATGTGCACAAATAATACACACAGAAATAAATGAGCACTGATCCCCAAATGAGATCAATTGATAATACTCTTCTGTGATTCTATATTTAGAGCAATAAACTTACACAGGTTAGAGGCTGCACCAAATAAATTAGTTTTCCTTCAAAACACAAACTTGAGTATGTTTTGCTAGATAACCAATGGTGTCTCCTTAAATATCAATAGAGTCTATAATCACAACAGAGACAAATGAAATCCTTTTCAGATGTAGTTACTATCCTTCAAGGCTAAAAATGCTTCCATGAATAAAATACCAAAACATACTTTCTGGACCTACTATCCATTTCCTCTTCTAAATGACTATACTTACAGATAATTTTTTAATTTATGTAAAAATTACATAGGAGGTAAAGTGTCCTATTGACTGATTCAAATGTAGTTTAACTAATTTAAAACATATAGTCTACCTCTGGAAACACTGGTGGTGTAGTGGTTAAGAGCTGTGGCTGCTAACCAAAAGGTTGGCAGTTCAAATCCTCCAGGTGCTCCTTGGAAATTCTATGGGGCAGTGCTACTGCGTCCTTTAGGTCACTATGAGTCAGAAGGAACTTGACAGCAATGGATTTGGTTTTTCTTTTTTTGGTTTAGTCTAGCTCTGTTGCTCTGAATTTTAAAGACAACAATATTCTCAAGTGTTTTACTAGAGATTTTAGAAGTTTATAATTATGCTTATTGAATACTAATGTTACATTCAACACCATAAATCAGTTCCTATACAATCCTCCTCTAAAATTTATGAGACACAAAATCACTGAACATATTGTACAAATTAGAGGGAAAGGTTATTCCCATAGTTGAAAAGATGGCATGCTTTTAAATTTATTTTTGTGCTCATTTTTTTCTAGTCAATAATTTTTTAAGAGATAAGCTCACTG
Source organism: Dugong dugon (assembly GCA_030035585.1). NCBI lineage: Eukaryota > Metazoa > Chordata > Mammalia > Sirenia > Dugongidae > Dugong > Dugong dugon. Next base: position 84,403,439 of record CM057460.1, on the reverse strand, counting down.
AAATAATATGGGCCAAACTTTATTAGATCAGTTTATTAAAAGTTGACACTGAAGGAAAAGAAAACAAAGTTTAGTTCAACCAGAAGATAAAAACAAGAAAAAATAAATAAGTGCAACGAATGGAACAAAATGAGACAAATTTAAAAGATTCAACAAAGAGATAAAGAGCTGAAGAAATATACAAAGTTATGAAAAATGAGAAGCAGGCTAGAGAGTGGCCAAGTTCATGGGCTTCAGAGCAGAGAAGTTGGTCTAAGATTAAATCCCAGATGCCTCACTTACTAGTGGTATTATCTTCGCCTCAGTTTCCCCATCTTTAAAAATAGAAAACAACACAACCTCACAGGGTTGTTGTAGGAAGCAAGATAATGTGTGTCAAGTACTTAGCAAAGTGCCCAACACACAATCAGACACAGAAGTGACTATCCATGAGTGATGGTTACTGTCACCTTAGCACTATTAACAAAAAAAAGCCAAATAAAGGGCATAGAAGGAGAATTCAAGGAGTTTGGTACCTTGAAGAGAAGAGTTTGTTAAAAAAAAAAAAAAAAAATGGGGCAGTATGGTGTCAAAAATGATATCAGACAAAAACTCAAACTAGAGACACAGCTCCTAAAGGAATCAGCTATATGACCTTGGGCAAACAACTCAATCTCTTTGGGCCAATTTCCTTTTTTTGTAAAATGAGGCATTTACGCTAAATGATTCAAGGGTCCTTCCAGTGCTAACATTCAGAAGGCAAAATGACTTTGGAAGAAAAATGCCAAGAGAAGGCAGGAAATCCCTGAGGACGGGGTTGACTCAGAGATCCATCATCCGGTAAACCAAAAAGGCCACTGAGGTACAGAGCAGTTGCTCCCCAAGGACTGGTGCTGGTTCAGAGACCCTTACTCTATCTCTGAATTTACTTGTCTTCAGGTCTGTCCAGACAAACAGAGCTCCGTAAATTTTCATGTTGCCCAGGTTTATTGAAAAGCCAAGCAGAAACTTCAATTATTGTTGATTGTGTTTCAAGCAATGTCAGAGAACTCCTTGAGGCATGAACAATGAAAATACCCTCTTTTTTTCTATGAATTATACATTAATCTATATCTGCTTATTTAGATTACATCTGTCTCTTTTAAAATGGTAACAGCTTTTCATCTTTATCTCTTGCATGTGCACACTTGCTCACTCTTTCACTCTTTCCTTTTTGCAGTGGTAGCTTAACAAACTTACAAATTGATAACTGACCATAAATAAACAAATTTAAAAATCGCCTAATGTTAATGAAGACCAGTTGTAATTATGGTGTTGATGAGGGATACCGAATATACCATGGACTGCCAGAAGAAAGAACAGATCTGTCTTGGAAGAAGTACAGCCACAATGCTCCTTAGAAAAAAGGATGGCAAGACTTCGTCTCATGTACTTTGCACATGTTATCAGGGGGGACCAGTCCCTGGAGAAGGACACCATGCTTGGTAAAGTAGAGGATCGGCAAAAAAGAGGAAGACCGTCAACGAGAAGGATTGACACAGTGGCTGCAATAATGGACTCAAACACAAAAATGATTGTGAGGATGGCACAGGACTGGGCGGTGTTTCGTTTTTGTTGTACCTAGGGTTGCTATGAGTTGGAACCGACTCAATGGCACCTAACAACAACAACAGTTGTAAAGAATTAAGCAAAGCTTGAAATAATGTATTACCTAATGTGCCCCTGGCCTAAAAAGCACTAAAGTTAACGTCCTTTTTCAGAAAAAGGAAACACTTTTACTTTTCAAAGTATTCTAAAATTAAAAAGGGAATAAGAATATTCCATAGACACAATCTAATAATAACAGCTGGATTTACAACTCCTATTCAGTAGGAGAGTATCTGAGACCCAGAGTTTATAAGTTAACAACTTAGTTTACACTTCTGTAGTAATACACTTGAACAGCTATGGTGTCAAAAAATACAAAGTGGAATTTTTAAGGCTTCTTTGCCAGAAGCTAAGACGTTGCAGAAGAGTTGCCCCATGGATTCCCATCTGCCATGGAATGTGTCATACTTGGCAAGCTAAGCAGTAGCTCAGCTTGGACTTCAGGAGCTGGGGCCAGAATCTACAGATTTATACTCAACCCAGCTTTCAAAAAGTCTCCAGGAGCAAGTGTCAAGAAAGCCTTGGATATCACCAATCCATGTTCTTCTCTCCTTTCACAGCAGTGCATTATGCCTCTTTTGGGTGGAGCAGTGGTTAAGTGCAAAGATTCTGAAGCTAAACTCCCCCCACCCCATACACACCCCAACTAGCTGTGTGGTCTTGGGCAATATGACACTTTGTTTCTCAAGCGTCCTCACCTACCAGATGGGAATAATCATAAAACATACCTCCTAGGATTGTTATGAGATTAGATGATATGATACGCTTAACAGTCTTTCCATAGTGCCAGCATCATGTAAATAGCAAATATCTGTTTGCTCTGCTGCTCAATGGAAAAGTCACATCCTTGCCTCTATTTAGTTTAGGGAGTGATCAGATTAACTTTTCAGGTACCAGTGAGGACTTTATATGTGAGAGGTAGCATTGGTCACAAAATGAACAAAAACTATGTAGCAGCAAGTCAACACCCTGGGCTTCAGTTCTGTGAAGCAGATATACCTAGCAGCATTTATCTCAGAGACCAGTCTCTCCAAAAACAGTTTCCAACCACTGGGTCTGTTGTATGTACTACCTCTGGCTTAATCATTAACACTTTATGACAATTTAACTCTGGGACCTCCAAAATATATAAAATGGCCTCTGATTGCCTGAAGGTATTCAAAAGTTTATCTTTCTAAATGAACAACAGCATATAACGAATCCCTTGAAAGCAAAGATCTGCTCTGTTATTAAGAATGTCTTAGTTTGCAATCACTGCTCTATTCTAATGCCTCTTAAAGACATTACAGGAAGACATCCTTTTGTTCTGAGACATTTCTAGAGAAAGCCCATTAAGATAAATGACTGAAATTTTCCCTTTATGTATTTTTTTTTTTAAGACACAGTAGCCTTTTTACCAATTACTAAACTAAAACTCTTCCTACAGAAATGATAGTTAACTGTCGATTTAAAAACAGCTTTTCTAAGCTTTAACACCTTAAGGTGGTTTTGGAAGAATATAGCATCTTTTAAGAAGGATATCTGAGTACACTGTACAGTAACTTGGTAACTTCACTGAAACACAGCAGCTTTGAGAAATCTAAATAAGTTTCATTGTCTTGTTTGTTAAAACAGCACATTAAAAAATATTTTGAAGAGCCAGCAGGATGCTTCTGACAGCTGAGTGGGAGGCTCCTGGCTACAGAGTGTGATGCTGAGCTGTTAGTTCTCTAAGCTAATCTGTTTAGTTAGAAAAAAAAAAAAAGGAAAAATAACTGAATTGAAGAGGGGAAAACCACTCACAAGGAAAAATCTGTTCAACACATATAAAAATATTTGATTTACTTTTCCTTTTATACCTGGCTGCTGGCAAGAAGCAAATCATCTCTAAAAGCAAGGAAGAGAAATCCTACTTTAGAAGAAAAGGGAAAAAAAAAAAAAAGAGACCCTTTGGCTCCATTGCTGCTTCCTCCTACCTCCACAATATCCCAGCACAGCCATAAAGCTTCAAATGGAAACACAGTTTATAACAGAAATGCTGTGCTGGTCTCACGCTTCATTTCAGAATTTAGTTTTAAAATTTGACAACCAAGGCGTTTAGTTTTCTCATTAATTTCTTTATATTAAAAACTTTACAGAACAAACAAGCAAAAGCTACCGAATTTCATCAAGGTAATTAAAATTCTTACCAGCTACTCGTTTTAACATCTGGTCACTTCTTGCCACGCTGTCATCATAATGTTCAAAAAGTGAAAACCCAGCAGGCATGTTCTCTAAAGAAGCAGTGCTCTGCATTGTGGAAAGCAACCTACCAGGGAGAAAACATTTATAGATAAGTGAAGAAGTTATTAACATACATAATGAAAGCTAAAAACAATTGTTCAAAATGAGTGGGTGGTGGTGGTAGTTTCTATGAGGCCAGGCCTCTAATGGATTCCAAAAATGATTTAAATGGTTTCAAAGTCTGAAAATACATGTCTAAAGTCTATTCTTAGAGTTCTTGGGTGCAACTGGTAATATTGGAAATTTTGTCCCTACATCATCAAATGGAAAAGGTTCTGCCAAATTATGCAGTCTTCAATTTCTCATCTATAAAATTAGTCCTCAAAATTACTACATTTTAATGGTATTGTATTTATTTCCTTAAGAGTATAAAGGTTCAAAGCATCTGTAGGATGCCTTGCTATTCTCATCTCACAGTTATGCTTCTGCCCATAAAAACCAAACTCATTGTCATCAAGTCGATTCCAACTCATAGCGACCCTATAGAACAGCGTAGAACTGCCCCATAGGGTTTCCAGGGAGTGTCTGGTGGATTCAAACTGCCGACCTTTAGTCTTAATCACTGCACCACCAGGGCTCCATATTATGCTTTTAGTCATTCAATAAATATTATTTGCCTACTGCATGTCAGGAACACTGTTCTAGGTCCTGGGGATACAGCAGTGAAAGAGGGTGAACTCTACCCATTCTTAAAAGACTAAACAAGCCACAGCTTATAATTTAACAGCTTTTGTTAAAGACCCTCTTAGCAGGGAGACCAACAATTAGCACTGGTAAATCCAGATAAAACATGGATGAAAGAAACAGGATACTCTGAAGGGGAGAGAGAAGGAGAAATTGCAGAAGCATTTATCCTCAGCATGGGGGGCCTCATACTGGATCAGGAGCTCCCTTCTGTGCACCTCTCTCACACAGGACTGGTACTGTCTTCCAGCAATTAAGTCAGCAGTGAGGAACTGCACTGACTTCATCACTACAGACTTTTTAGTTTTCCCAGCACAGATCCACCTCAAAGCCTTTGCACTTATTGTTGGAATCTTCTTCTCCCAGATATTTGTATGGCTCCTTCCTTTGCTTGACTTATATCTCTGTTCAGATGGCAGCTCCTCAGAAAGGCCCTCCCTGTGTCTGCTACTAATACAGCACTGTCCTCTCTTACCCTTCCTCTGCTTCATTTTACTTCCTCAAACTTACCACACCAGTTTGTTTTTTGTCAGGCTACTTCACTAGAATATAATCTACATGCAGAAAGGGATTTTGTTTTGTTCACTGTTGCATTGTAATGTATTACTTGGTGCATAGCAGCGTTTAATCAATATATTTTGAGTGAATAAGAGGCCAATAGCTTCATGTGAGTGAGAAAATCAGGATCTCAGGTCCAGTAAATTTTTGGTCAGTATGATGGAAAAATATTATAAGATATAATTCAAATATTTGAAGAGTGCCCACTATGCATACCCGTGTTAGGAACAATAGAATTTGCCATCATTGATGGAAAAACTTAGGAACAGATAAGGGTGGTGGCTGAACAACATGATGAACATAAGCTAATGTCACTGAACCGTGCATGTGAAGACTTTTGAAATGGCAAATGTTTCATTACATATATATTTACCACTATATATATATATATATATATTTTTTTTTTTTTTTTTTTTAATTCATCATCATCTGATTTAGGGGAGAAGATTTCAGGAGGGGCTTCAGAGAGGTGACATTTGGGCTGCATCTTACAGAATGAGTAGGAATTTCCTAGGCAGAAAAGGGAGTAAGGCTGTTGCAGATGGAAAGAGCAGCATGAACAAAGGCACAGAGATATGACAGAGTAACTGGGAGACTCTTGGGAGTTGGAGAAGGGGAGGGTTAGAGATGAAAATAAAAAGGTGGTGTGTGGCTTGACTGTGAAGAGCCTTTCACATCCATTGAGAGTTCTTATTTATCTTTTAGGGCAGGGAAAGCCATGGAAGTGTTTACACAAGGGAAGTTGAGAAGAATACCCTGGCAAGAGTCTAAGGAAGGACCAGAGCAAATAGACCAAAGAGGCAGCGAGGACACCGTGATGGTCTAGCTGAGGGAAGACACTGTGAGCCTGAATGAAGGCTTTGGGGATGCAGAGGGTGCAAAGAATGGATTCAGAATTAACAAAGAATAGTGGCCAATACCTATACTAAGCACTCTCAATAAACGTTACTGACTAAATGGACAACGCTTTGTAGCACAAATGTTGCAGATATCACAAGCAAAATGTTTGAGATTTCCCTGTGCACTGACCTGTTCAGTTTCAATACTGGTATATAAAAGGGCAAGTGGGTATCTTTTTATGAATAGGTCCTACAATGATGGCAACTCTCTTTCTAAAATTATTATTATAATACAAAAGAGCAAATGGAGAAAAAAATGCATCCTCTTAACAGAACAGTATTTTCTAAGCAAAAGCGTTTTTCAAGATATGCAAATTTTTAGTCTAAATATGCTTGACAGCATTCCTTAATTTAAGCATATTTAATGTTGAGAAAAATATGAGTATTTGATATAATATGAAGGCAGGGAGAAGAAGAAGAAAGGTAAAATAAGCTAGGTAATTAGCACTTCTTGTAGAAAGGAACATCATTAACTTTGAGACTTTGAGGCAGAAGTTGCATTGAGGACGTGAAAGGCTTCCTTTTAGGGAAGCAATCAAGTTTCATCAGGGATGTGTGTGTATATTTGCGTGTGTTTAATTGGGTTTTCTTTAATTTCTCATATTTGTCCCCAGATCCCAGAATTTAGTTGTGTTTTTTTTTTTAACAGAAAAATAATGGTTATCACAAGTATATTCACCCTTAGGTGACATGCAGCTTTAGCAAAGATTAAGTCATTGTCAATTGGACGATGAAATTAAAATTAATTAAAATGACACACAGATGAACAAGTTTAAGCACAAAACCAAAGAAACTGTATTTAGTTTTAAACGGATGTCAGTTCATATTAGCAAGTTAAGATTCTAATGCTTAGAAAAGTAAAAATGTTCTACAGCATCTTCTTCAGGTGGAAGCATTTCCAAATTTTTTTTCACCAAGTTTTCTTGCCAATCAGTATCTTACATGAATTGATGAAATATAAATAAGCGAGTATGCATCTACATTGTCCAGAGTATAAAGAATAGCACTATAAATTCATTTACCGCTTAGATACAAATATATATATAAAATCATATTCAGAATAAATGTAAAATTTTTAAAAAACTAGGAGTGCAGCCTGAGTATCAGTTTCCAGACCTGATGGTCATGGCTCAGACTCAGGCACAACCATTAGAATTGTTAAACTGCACGTGTCCAGCCCTACCCTGGAGATTCTGACGTAGTGGGTCTGGGGTGGGGCCCAGGTCTTTGGTCTAACAAACTGTACAGGTGATTCAGATGCAGAGCCTGTTTTCAGAACCACTGGGCTAAAGGACAGATTGTTATAAACCATAGGTTCTCAACCCTGGCTGCATGTTAGAATTATGTACGGACCTTTCAAAAAGCCCATGCCACACCCCAGACCAATTACATCAGAATCTCAGGGAGTAAGATTCAGGCATCTGCATTGTTTAAAGCTCCCAAGTAATTCTATTTATAATAGAGCCACCTCTACAAAACCTTTGTCGACCAACACCAATATTAATACAATTTATTTTCCTAAAACTATTGGAAATGTTCTGTTGAATAGATTTTTTTAATAGATAAATAGGATTCATCTGTGCAGTTTCAATTTTCCCCCTAAAAAATTAGTTTCTAATCCAAACTCATTTTTCTATATTTTCATACATCAAAACAAAACAAAAAAAAGTATGTTTTTACTTTATGCTATTTCACAATTTGCACTGGCACTGAAGTAAGTTGAAAAAAATATTTACCATCTTAGAAATTTACTATAAAGGGGTAAAAATCAGAAAACATTAGGTTCAACCAGTAAGAAAGACTTCAGGTCTTGTTATGGGGCAAAAGAGAAAAGATGTCAGATCAGTATAAGAATTTCAATATCACACACTCCAAAAGATAAACATGGGCCTGATGTTGTATGTTTTTATAGACAACATTTCCTAACTTCTTGAGTGTTTTGCTTTATGAAAGAATAAAGAATTTCTCTTCCACGAAGTATTAAAACAACAACAAAAATCAAAAGAGGAAGATTCATTTAGGTTAGTTAAGAAGAAAGAGAAGATAAATGCATGACTATCTTTTGAAGTGAAAATCAGAGAACATTCCATTAAGATTACATAAGGTCTAAAATTACACAAGGCAGATATGAATGATTCTTTCAAATACTCATATTTAACCAATACGTCTAAGTATCTACAAAATGTTCTGTACTCAGTGACAGGAATGATGGTCTATGTGAGGTTGTAAATATAGAGCACATCTCAAGGAAGCAGTTAAAAATCTACATTACGATAATTGTTATTGAACTAAAGTACATGCAATTAATTCTCTTTCAAAGCTGTCATTTAGCTTTTAAAAAGCACAGTGTCTAAAAGTGAAAATGTAGTAGCTCACTAAATGTATGTATTTTTTCACTGGCAGCTCATTTTCTATAAAGCGTCAAGATATTAAAATAAAGCATCCAGTCATGCTAGTCTCAGTAGCCACTACGTTGTGCCACATTTTATGTACCTTTCATTGATTTCTTCAAACGACTTATGGCAGAAAGAGAGAGAATGAAAAAAAGAGGGAAAGGGAGAGAGAGAGAGAGAGACAGACCGATTAACACCCAAAAGAAAAACCAACCAAGAACATGAAGATTATGAACGTTCTACAATCATTACCCCTCAGCTTCCCCTGAGGCTGTTCCTCTTTGGGGGCTTCAGCCTGGGCAGCAAGGAAATTAGTGCTCAGAATGAAGGTTGGGGTAGTGATGGGGGTATTCGTTTCTAGTTCTACTCTCCTTTCTGTGATCGGCAAGGCCTGCAATGAGTTGCCTAACCTCTGCTTCTCTTTATTCATTAACAAAATGGTTTAGTCTCTAGAACGCAATTCTCTGAAGCAAGAAAAATGACTTAAACTTGTTCAATGTGGGACAGACACCAAAAACCTTATCAGTAGTTATCTTTGGGTGATAACTTCTCTGTGCTTTTCTGTATTTTCCAAATTTTTTCAAATGGATATTATTACTTTTATAAGCAGAAAAAATGTTCTAGAGAAAAGGAAATATTCTTATCAAACAAAGGTAAGGTTCTTAAGGAACACAAAGCATTTTATTAATGTTATGCTTTATTTGGTAAGGTGAGCCTAATTTCAAAATATTAAAGCTTTGCCTTAATTAAACATAAAGCAACCTAATGATTTTAGTTTTCCTTTGAGTACGGCCATGTCCACCTCATCCAAATTTGCTCTGGCTGGAGATGTCCCTAAAGGCAAATTAAAAGCCTAACATTGTCCCATTTTGCCTTGCTCTGTCTCCAAACTTCACTAGAGGGCTAGGAGAACTGGGGATCTTCGAAAGGGAGATCTCACTCATCATAAGATCATCTTTCCTCCCATTTCCCTGGCTTAGCTTTGGGCCAGGTTTGGAACTATCTTCAGGGAAAACATCTCTATGACTCCTTGTTAATCCTGGCTCCATGGAGAACCAGCATTTTCCTGAACATTCTAGGAAACTAAGGCAGTCAAATTAAGGGAGCAATTTGATAAGCACCCAAGGGAATCTACCTCTGTTCACAGTTAAATTGTTTTAATTAAAGAATCCTGTCCCGGGAAACCCCCTTGTAAAAGCACCAACATATTACCTGAGAGAGGTACAACACTATGTCAACACTATAAACCAAAACCAAACCCACTGTGGCTGAGTTGATTCCAACTCATGACGACCCTATAGAACAGAATAGAACTGCCCCATAGGGTTTTCAAGGCTGTAAATCTTTGTAGAAGCAGACTGCCACAAGTTTCTCCTGCAGAGCAGCAAGCTGGGTTCAATCCACTGACTTTTCAATTAGCAGCCAAGCACTTTAACCACTGCACCACCAGAGCTCCTATGTTATCATTATTAATGTACCAAATTACTCTCAGCCACTTGGCAAGGCTCAGAGAGAATGGTCTGTATGAGAGGTAACTTCAGATTAGGGTGGAGTGGACAGGCCCAGGGACCAGTGTGAGGATGCCAGGCACTAGATGAGGTGCTGGCACTGAAGGGAAGACATGGGAATGGATAAGGTTCTAGAAGCTGCTTTCTCTCCCTCTTGGGAGTGACCAATACTGCATGGCAGATGGAATGGGATTTCTTTCATGATGATGCTGTGGCCTGCCTTCCCTTCCATGTGTCCTTCAGCTGGATCTGGGCATCAAGGTCGTAGGAATTTGCTAGCCTTTTCTATAGGCACCAGGCATGACCCAGTAGTTTTTAAATGTCAGAATCATATAAACCCCATGCAGAGATATAGATTTTAGAATATTGAGAGATGAATTTTTCAAAGTAGACTTTGGCCAGAGTGGGCTCCACTGTGTTTGGGCCTGTTTTAAGTGTGCTTACAGTCAGGAAAACAGTCTCGTCTAGCTCCTCTGCTTCTCTGACAATGGTTTCCAGGGTGTCCTTGGCAGTATCCATGCTCTGCAGGAAGTGGACCATCTGGTCATGCAGGAACTCCATCTTCTTCTTCTTTACTTCCTCGAAACTCTGGGCCTTCTCATCATACTGGGCTAAAACCTTCCTCATCATTTCCTCATTCTGTTCTTCTAGCTTTTTCTCATTTTTGCTACAGTTTTCCTGAAAAAAAGAAAGAACACTTCTGAGTGAAACAAATTCTTCTTTTCTTCTTTTTTTAAAGAAACACCAGCCTTTCAAAGAACTGAACTCTGGTATCCTGATAAGAGAATCTCACTTCTCTAAGTAGCATTAAATGCACAGCCTGAATTCCCAACCCAACCAATATCACTTTGCCATAGTCAGCTTTGCAACAGAATTAATTCACTGTAAGAATATCATCAAAGAAGATTTAGTTTCTGAAATACAAAAAAATAACAACAACAAGATATTTGCATGGAAGTCTTACTTGAAAACAGCATCACAGTGAGTGAGAATCCATGACCTTCAGGTACTGGAGAGGGTTTACTGCGGTCTTCTCTGCTCCATTGATGTCATGGTGTGAACGGGGGAGCAGCCAAGATATTGAACAGGGTGCTCCATTCACAGCTGTTCTTCAGGGAGGGGGAAGCCTCACTACAGTAGGAGGAACTGTACTGCCCATCTAGACACACCTAGATGGCTGGCTACTCTCACTAGCAGGGCTGGTGATAAGATGATCATACAGTTTACTATTTAAAGGGATACTTTGGGGGAGTCTCTAAAAATAACTAACAGGTGTTAACTGATCAACAACAGGAGTGATACAGACCTCTCATAAGCACATCAGAATGTGAAGTCACCCTAGTGGTAAGGGAATTGTGCACCAGCCTTCTGCAGTGGCCTTGGGCCCTCTACCACTCCGCGATTGACAGGTGAAGATGACTGGGCCATCTCTGAATGTGGATGGAGCATTGCTACCCCTTTCCTCACTGCGGAGGGGGCAGGAGCCAACAGCCAGGAAAGCATGAACTCAGAAGAGACAGTTGTACCACGAGAGACACTCATTTGTCCTGGGCACGGGACACAGGGCAGTGACTTGAGTGTTTCTGCAGAGCCAACCAGCGAGAGCCAGGATAAGGGAGTAAGAATTTAGAACTGGATTTAAACCTTGGGTCTCAATTTTCTATCAATTTTCTATGACTTTGGGCAATATACTTAACTCTAAGCCTAGTTTCTTATCTATAAAATGAGAATGATAATAATAACACCTCTCCTGTAAGGTTATTGTGAAGATTAAATTGGGTAAAGTGTACAAAGCATTTGTGCCATCGTAATAAATGCCGGATAATATGTGTGTGTTTTTAAGGGCAAATCTTTAACCCTTAAAACAGAAAGCAGTCTCACCAATTACACTCAGGTAAGACTTTTTTTTTTTAATTGTGGTCAAAACATATGTAACAAACATTTGCCAACTCAACTATTTTTACATACATAATTCAGTGACATTGATTACGTTTATCATGTTGTATAATCAATACCACTACCCTTTTCAGAGGGAAGACTTTAAGGACTCTTATTTGTAACGGAACAAAACCAACAATGGCAAACACACACATGAATGCACAACCCCCAATTCAGATCCTTTTAGTTCAGAATCATTTACTTGTAATACCAAGAACAAGCCAAGCTAAAGTAAAAGAGATACAGCAACTTACCTCAACGGTATTAAAAAAGGACTCTATCTCACTAACAAAGGCTTCAATCCTCAAGGACTTTTCTTGTAAATTTTCTAGAAATTCTGCTAATTGAACCTAAAGAAGCAAAAATTGAGATATCCTAAGTATATAACATTTGGGAAACAAACTTCAAGCAGTGAGCTCCAATTTCCTTGTAAATTTAGTAATTTTGGTGGAGAATTACTATACCATATTCACTAACAAATCAATCTTTACATTTTCTTTTTGGCTGCATGTAAACTGATTGCAGATAATTTTGTGTGATAAACAATTAGGAGGTTTATGAATGAGAGTCCCAAGCAACTTTACAAAGATAGTTTATCGTCTCGTGCAAGAGAAAGAACTTCTTGGTAAGTTAGTGAGCTCAAAGCACACTCATTTTAGTGAACTATAGATCTGAAGTCTCTCTCCTGGATAAGGTTTGGATTTTTATACATGGCTTTTTTTTTTTCTCAGATAGCAGCCTTTTTGCTGAACTGGCCCAACATACCTGAGTAGTTTCTGTACATTTTCACCAATGACCTCCAGTCTCAGGCATGCCTGGGGGACCTGACCCTCAGAGGGTGATTAGAGTGCCACTGGGCCATAAGTCTAGCATACCAGATGATGGAACTATCTACTAAAGGGATTGAAAAGTTCTAACAATCCTCAAAGTGTTAAAATACTCAGCGGGTGACAGCCAACTAAAAAATGTATAGGATAAGAGAGGAGCCATAGTTATAAACCTAGGTGTAGTCTATCTTGCTAAACTTAATAAGTAACAAAAACAATAACAGAGCTTCGGATGATTGATTGACTATTCACAGAATGATGACGATGGTTGCAAGCCCCTTCAGGATCTGGCCCCTGTTTCCCTTTATAGCATTTATCTCCAGTCACATAAGCACCCAAGGCTCCAATCACACGGGCTCCATCTTTCCTTGAATTCTTTCACATCTGTGTGCCTTCTCATATGGCATTTCCTAGCTTTAGAATGCCCTCTGTGCCCTTTACTGTCAGAAGAACTCTCTCATTAAAGGCTCACCTGAGCTTCACCTTGCAGAGAAGTCTTCCCTAACCCTCCTTCTTCCACTCCACACATTTCAGGTTAGTTTCTTAGGATACCATGCTCTCACAACCCTGTACTTAAATTTGGGAACTACAGATTTATTTTTAAATTTCTTCTTTATATATATATATTTTTTTTTCATTCTCAATGATTAGCATGGTTCCTCACACAGAATGTTTTTGTTGTGTGCTGTCGAGTCCATTACAACTCATTGTAACCCTGTATCAGAGTAGTACTGCCCCCATAGGGTTTCCTAAGCTGCGATCTTCACGGGCAGGAGCCCTGATGGTGCAGTGGTTAAGCACTCAGCAGCTAACCTAAAGGTTGGTGGTTGGAATCCACCAGCCTCAGGAGAAAGATGTGGCAGTCTGCCACTGTAAGGATTACAGCCTTGGAACTCCTATGGGGCAGTTCTACTCTGTCCTCTAGGATCACCATGATCGAATCGACTTGATTACACCGTATTTTTTAATCTTTATGGGAGCAGATCGCCAGGTCTTTTCTCCCACAAAGCCACTGGTGTGTTGAACTGTCACCTTTCAGTTAGCAGCCCAGTGCTTAACCTTTGTGCCACTGGGGCTCCTTTTGCACAGAATTAAAAAAAACAAAAATCAAACCCATTGCTGTCGAGTCAATTCCGATTCACAGCGACCCTATAAGACAGAGTAGAGCTTCCCCAGGGGGTTTCCAAGGAGCGGCCAGTGGATTGGAACTGCTGACCTTTTGGTTAGCAGCCATAACTCTGAACCACTACGCCACCGGGGTTTCCTCACACAGAATAGGAGGTGATTAAAAATTGAGAAAAAAGGAAGGGAGTAAAAGAAAAAATTAACAGCCAACAAAACAGAAGTTACCACAGTGAGGATGGCTGGGGAGGAGAAGCAAGGACCTAAATAATATGCAAATACAGCAATCAATTCCCAAATACTTACAGATGGCATACCCAGAAGATGGTAGAGAATTCTCAAGTTACAACTTTGAAAAACTAGTTTCTGTTTTTAAAAAGTTGTCAACCAACCCACAGCTGACTTAATGAAATGAAGCAATCCTCCTTGATTTTAGTTAACCGAGTTTTCACTTCCTCCTTCTCTTACTGTTTAGAGAAGATCAGAAAAACAAACTTTAAAATGGTTTTAAAGTGGGAGGCATCATCATATCTCCTGATTCTGAAATTTGTTTTAAATTAACAAATATTTACACATAGAATTGTTTTTAATGTACAAATTTCGTAAAGAGAAAGCATAATTTAAAATGCTAAAAAACAAACAACAACAACAAAAAAAAACCCAGCCTCCTTCTTGCTAATGGTGCCCAGTCATGGTTAGTTAATGAAACCAAGTGTCACTACAGAATGGAGTCTACCCTCAAAGAGCTATCAGGTAAAGTTGCAACAAAATCTCACCCTAGAGAAATAGATCCAGTATTAGACAAGTGGAAAAGGATTAATACGGTACGAAAAAAATGTCAAGATTCGAATTGAATCTTGATTCCTATTGAGTCAATGTGAGCCTGACAATTATTTAACAGTGACCTAACTGAATAATCATACTGAAAATTGCCAGCATTAGCAAGGCACTAAGCTGAGCAAAAGGAGTTCTGGTGGCACAAACGGTTAAGCAATGGACTGCTAACCAAAAGGCTGGAGATTCAAACCCACCCAGCGGCTCCATAGGAGCAAGACCTGGAGCTCTGCTTCCATTAAGATTAACTCCATTGCCATCAAATCAATTCCGACTCATAGTGACCCTATAGGACAGAATGGAAACACATAGGGTTCCACGGAGCCCTGGTAGCTCAGTGGTTAAGAACTCAGCTACTAACCAAAAAGTCAGCAGTTCAAATCTACCAGCTGCTCCTTGGAAAACCTGTGGGGCAGTTCTACTCTGTCCCATGGGTTTGCTATGAGTCAGAATCGACTTGATAGCAACAGGTAATCTTCACGAGAGCAGACTGCCACATCTTTCTCCCATGGAGCCACCGTTAAGATTACAACCAAGAAAACCCTATGGGACAGTTCCCTATGAGTTGAAATAAACTTGATGGCACCTAACACAAAGCTGAGCAATATGGATGCACAGTCTAGAGCATGGGCTCTGGTGTCAGACGGCCCTGGGTACCAGCCGTGTTCTGTTTGAGCAAATCACTTACCCCATTTCATTATCAGCAAACTGAAAACAATGATGGGGTTATTGTGAGGATTAAAAAGATATCCTGTACATAAAGAACTTAACACAGGCCTGGCACACAGTAAGTGCTCAATTTTTATTATTATTTGAATTTGAAGATCATTCCAGTTGCTATATGGAGAACGAATTAGCGAGGCAAGAGTAGGGAAACCACTTAGAAGGCTACCGAAAGTTAGATGGAAGTCTCAGACACTAAATGCTTGATTTCTGATAGCATCTCTGGGGAAGTAGAATATTTCTAATCACATACTCACAGATATCTGTTGTAATTAACTTTTTGTCTGGAACTTTGGGGGTCCTATAAATAGTCAGAAAGAATGCAAAGTTTTTCAATTTCTAACATAAATTTTATAAATAAAAAGAAATTGTGGAGAAAACAGAAAATAAGCTGTCTTACTCTCTTGGGTACTTACATAAAACTTGCACTAAAATTGCTCAACGTAATATAAATATGTATTTTTTAATTTTATTTATTTTGCTGTTGTTGAGAACATATATAGCAAAACATACACCAATTCAACAGTTCCTACATTTACAATGACATTGATTACATTCTTCAAGTTGTGCAACCACTCTCACCATCCTTTTCAGAGTTGTTCCTCCCTCATTCACATAAACGCACTGCCCCCTAAATTTCCTATCTAATCTTTTGAGTTGCTGTTGTCAATTTAATTCCATATAAATAGATCTTGAAAGCACACAATGCTCAAGGTAGACATTCTTTACTACTTAAGCTAAACTACTGTTTGGTTTTAAGAAGACTTCAGGGGATGAATATTTTTGGTTTAAAGATTATCTCAGGACAATAGTTTCAGGGATTCATCCAGCCTCCATGGCTCCAGACAGTCTAGAGTCCATGAGAAATTTAAGTTGTGTTCTGCCTTTTCCCCCATTTGATCAGACTTCTTCTATAAAATCTGTTGACCAAAATGTTCAGTAATGGTAGCTGGGCACCATCCAGTTCTACTGGTCTCATGGCAAAGGAGGCAGTTGTTCATGGAGTTAATTAGCCACACATTTCATATCCTCCTCCTATTCCTGACTCTCCTTCTTCTTTTCTGGTCCAGGCTAAATATGTATTTTTAAAGGATGATATTGTAGATAATAAAAAAATAAATTGCGTTTTATGCTCAAAATTATATATTTTTAATTTAAAATTATTTGGCATTTCCGATTATGTTAAGGACTTATTGCCGTAAGATGATAAGCCCCTCAGAGAAAATGTTGTTGTTAGGTGTGATCAAGTTGTTTCTGACTCATAGCAATCCTATGTACAACAGAACAAAGCACTGTCTGGTCCTGTGCCATCCTCACAATCACTGCTATTTGAACTAATTGTTGCAGCCACTGTGTCAATCCATCTCACTGAGGGCCTTCCTCTTTTTCTCTGATCCTCTACTTTACCAAGCATGATGTCCTTCTCCAGGGACTGGTCCCTCCTGATAACATGTCCAAAGTACATGAGATGAAGTCTCGCCATCCTTGCTTCCAAGGAGCATTCTTGATGTACTTCTTCCAAGACAGGTTTGTTGGTTCTTCTGGCAGTCCATGGTATGTTCAATATTTTTCACCAGCACCATAATTCAAGGACATCAATTCTTCTTTGGTCTTCCTTATTCATTGTCCAGCTTTCACATGCATATGAGGCAACTGAAAATATCTTAGTCCTCAAACTGACATCTTTGCTTTTTAACACTTTAGAGAGGTCTTTTGCACCACATTTTTCCAATGCAATATGTTGTTTGATTTCTTGACTGTGGCTTCCATAGGTGTTGATTGTGGATCCAAGTAAAATGAAATTTTTGACAACTTCAATCTTTTCTCCATTTATTATGATGTTGCTTATTGGTACAGTTGTGAGGATTTTTGTTTTCTTTATGTTGAGGTGTACTCCATACTGAAGGCTGTGGTGTTTGATCTTCATCAGTTAGTGCTTCAAGTCCTCTTCACTTTCAGCAAACAGGGTTGTGTCATCTGTATAGCACAGGTTGTTAATGAGTCTTCCTCCAATCCTGATGCCGTGCTCTTCTTCATATAATCCAGCTTCTCAGATTATTTGCTCAGCATACATATTGAATAAGTATGATGAAAGGATACAACCCTGATGCACACCTTTCCTGATTTTAAATCACACAGTATTCCCTTGTTCTGTTAAACCACTGCCTCTTGGTCTATGTACAGGTTCCTCATGAGCACAATTAAGTATTCTGGAATTCCTATTCTTCATAATGTTATCCATAACTTGTTATGATCCACACAGTTGAATGCCTTTGCATAGTCAATAAAACACAGGTAAACATCTTTCTGGTATTCTCTGCTTTCAGCCAAGATCCATCTGACATCAGCAATGATATCCCTTGTTCCATGTCCTCTTCTGAATCCAGCTTGAATTTCTGGCAGTTCCCTGTCAATGTACTGCTACAACGGTTTTTGAATGATCTTCAGCAAAATTTTACTTTCATGTGATATTAATGATATTGTTTGACCATTTCCACGTTCAGTTGGGTCACCTTTCTCTGGAATAGGCATGTATATGAATCTCTTCCAGTTGGTTGGCCAGGTTGCTGTCTTCCAAATTTCTTGGCACAGACGAGTGAGTGCTTCCAGCATTGCATCTGTTTGTTGAAACATCTCAATTGGTATTCTGTTATTTCCTGGAGCCTTGTTTTTCGCCAATGCCTTCAGTGTAGCTTGAACTAGTTTCTTCAGTGCCAAATTCCTGAAGCAGTTGTACGTCAACCAATTCTATTTGGTGCAATGACTATGTATTCCTTTCTTCTTCTTTTGATGCTTCCTGCGTCATTCAATTTTTTGCTCATAGAATCCTTCAATATTGCAACTCAAGGCTTGAATTTTTTCTTCAGTTCTTTCAGCTTAAGAAATGTCAAGCAATAAGCTTGTGTTATCTTGGTACCTGTCATGGACTGAATTACATCCCCCAGAAAAGGTGTGCATCAATTTGGCTAGGTCATGACTCCCAGTACTGTATGATTGTGTACCATTTTGTAATCTGATGTGATTTCCTTATGTGTTGTAAACTCTATCACTATGATGTAATAAGATGGATTAGCGGCAGTTATACTGATGAGGTCTACAAGATAGGATAGTGTCTTAAGCCAATCTCTTTTGAGATATAAAAGAGAGAAGTGAGCAGAGGCACGTGGGAACCACCAAGAAAGCAGTGCCGGGAGCAGAGCACGTCCTTTGGACCTGAGGTTCCTGCACTAAGATGCTCCCAGACCAAGGGAAGACTGATGCATCACAGGGACCTTCCTCCAGAGCCGACAGAGAGAGAAAGCCTTCTCCTGGAGCTGATGCCCTGGATTTGGACTTGTAGCCTACTGGACTGTGAGAGAATAAACTTCTCTTTGTTAAAGCCATCCACTTGTGGTATTTCTGTTATAGCAGCACTAGATGTCTAAGACAGTACCCCAGAACCTAGAAAAATGCCTAACACATAATGTATACCCAATAAATGTTTGCCAAACTAATATTAACTAAATGCCTGGGGAAATATTCTGTTTGGTTACAGACTATTTTGCCTAAAGATGAACATACCAAATATTTGTCATTTTAAAAATTGAGAACATGTGAAAGCAAATTTAACCTATATATATTATTAATTATTTAAATGATTTAAAGTATATTTACCTTTACAGCACTTATAGCTGTGTCAAGCGTTGAAACCTCATGGTCTTTGTGGGTGCCAGATATCTTGTCACTTGCAGAAATTGGGCTTTTGCAAGTGTAACAATATGTGTCAATCTGGGACTTTTTCGGTTCATTCTGTGCCTTCTCAGTTACTAACTCTGGTGATAATTGGTCTTGTTCTGTCCTCTCTCTGCCGAAGTCTTTCGGTTCAGCAGGCATACTTTGTTCCACCTCCCTCACAAATTCATTTTCACTGATGTGTTCAAAGGATTCCTTTCCTTGAGATAACACATCTTCAGGTGTGGTGTCTGAACACAGTCCTTCTGATAAAATGTCTTCAGTGACCACTTCATAATTCAGAGATTCAGCAAACTCATAGTCATCTTGAACAGGGCTATTGCGGAGCCTAGCTTCTTCTGGCTCAGGTGAGACCATCTTAGGTTCTTCTTGCAGTGTTTCTTGAATGCAAGTCGCACCAGATGCAAATTCTTCCTCTGGGAAGGACACTTGTACTGGGACATTCAGACTGACCTCTGGAGTTGCATCTCCTGCTTCATTAGCCTCACCGCTAGCTTCGTCTACTCTCTCCGGGACATTATGAGTGTCTTCAAATGGAATAGCATAGCTTATCTTCTGGGTAACCACCCTGACTTCCTCAGTGACAGGAGATTTCTTCTGCATCTCTACATCATCAAGCGTCTCCACATGACCTACTGATTCTCCTTCCCTGCAAACAGCTTTCTGTTCCTCTTCCAGACTCCTCTCTCCCAAAATAGTTCCAAACCTCCCCCAAATTTCTCCTTCTGCAGCTACCGGTTGGTATAAATCATCTTTGCCAATTGGTTTTTCTTCCAGACCTTGGCCTTGGTCCTTCTGAGTTACAGATGTGTCATGGAGAATGTCATCTTTGAGTATGTACTTCTCAAAATATATTCCTGTTCCATCATCAGTGTCAGAATTTCTGCTCGGAAATGATGCCTCAGAATTCACGCTGTCACCTTCAGAAACTGTCTCCCCTTCCTTCTTTTTCTCTCCAACTGCTTCTTCATACAGATCCTTGTATAAAAATGCAAGTGCAGGTGCCTCCTCCAAAAGTTCTGGATTAATGAGTTTTGCAGTGGTAGGAAATATCTGAGTTCGTGACAAAACTCCTTCCTCTGTATCAAATAAAGGCATCCCTGGTGACTTTGAGTCCACATCTCTATTTAAGCCCTTTGGAGCATCTCTGTCAGCTGATTTTTGGGTAACTAAAGACTTTTGGGTCTCTGGGTGAGATAATTTGCTGTGGTCCTTTTCCGGTCCATAAAAACTTTCATCCAATTCCACCAAGTCATATTCACGTTCTAGGGCACTTTCCTCTGCACTTTCTGGGAAAGAGACAGTTTCCTCTGAAACTTCCTTTGAGAATTCCTTTTCAACATGTAATTTCTGTGGCGCCTTCTGTTTTTCTGGGTCTGGGGAGATGTTATAATCAATCAAAGTATATTTTTCAAAATAATCCTCCTCACTGGGAATTGTGGGCTGAATAAAGGCTAAATCACTATTTTCTGAATCTGTGGATATTTCCTCTTTTGTTTTATGAGTTTCTTTTTGTTTATTTTCTTTCAATAATGCAACTTTTTCATCAGAAACTTCTAACTTGCTCTTTAATGTTTTATGGCAAGCAACTGCCTCACTATTGTCATGAAGTGGTATGGTTTTAAGTGAGGTCTTCTCTTCCAAATATTCTAACTTATCTTGCATTTGTTCACTTTCCTCCTGATCAACTGAAGAAATAAATGCAGGAGCATGAATATTCAATATCTCACAACCTTCGGAAATGATACTGAAGGCACTCTTTTGATCTTCTGAAAGTCCAGCTGGCTTACTAGTCACCGTAAATTCATCTTTTGCATTTGTGTCTCGAGGCTCCTTGAATATTTCTTTAGTAAGAACAGTTTCATCAGTACTGATTGCTGATGCATTCATTATAAATTGAGTATAGTTGCTGCTTTCTAAAGCACGTGGTTCATTTACGTGGACATCTTCCTCAGCCTCCAAATGGTGTTTTGAAACAAAAACAGATTGTTCAGGCATAACAGTTGTATGATCTTTATTTATTTGAATAGTTTGGATTGCATGCCTATCTTGAGTCAATTCTGACTCTGGCTTTTCTTGTTCCTTTGCTGTACTAATTTCTGGAGAAGCTCCTAAAACAAGTGTTTGTGGTTTTACAGATGACAACAAATGTGGTGTTTCTAAGCTCTTTGTTTCATCTAAAGAACTATCTAAAGTCCTTTCAGATTCTTTAAACGAAGATCCTTGCTTAATACTTTCCTTTGTGATATCTGTTGAACCGACTTTTGACAGCTCTGACAATGTGAACTGTCCCTTTTCTTCACTGTGACCTGTCATGTCCCTGCTTGACTTTTCCAATACCAGATTTCTTTCCTCAAGTAAAGAGTGGTTATTTAATTCATCACAAGGAAGATCCACTGGAATGAAAGTCCTAGTTTTTTCCACCAAAACTTTCCTTTCTTCTAATGGATGTGGCTGAGTTCCTATTGCCTTTGTTTCCCTAATTTCTGGGTGAGCCTCTGAGAGCATAGTTTGTGATTTTTCAATAAATGATGTGACTTTAACTAATGAAAATGGTTGAGTTTCATCCAAAGAAAGACTTAAAGAGATATTTGACTCTTCGAGCTTAGATCGGGCTACGTTCACAGAAGAAGGTGGAATTTCCTGCTGCTTTTTTTCTTCTGAAAGTACATGTGACCACTTTTCTCCTTCTTTTCCTTTCTCCTCCTCAGAACCAACAATAATTTTGGATCTTTCTTTGTGGTCTTCATTTTGACAGACTTGCAGCATAGCAGCAGCTCTTGATTCTTCTAATTTAATAGGTCTAGATTCATGTATAACTTGTGCCTTTTGTATTTCATTATAATGTTTAAGCTCTAATGGGGCCAGAGATTCTTGTGTTTCTGCCATCACCTTCTTTTCTGCCAAGTAATGTGATCTGGTTTCTAAGTTATGTTTCTCTTCAGTTGGACTAACAGACCTGAGTTTTATTTCCTCTTCAGAAATGTTCAAGGAAGTAGGTTTTGGGATTTCTATCATTAGTCTGTCTTCCCCAAGATCAATTAAACTGCCTTTTGATTCTTCCACTGGTAAAATTACTGACTCTGGCTTCTCTGATTCCTTCATGATATTTTTACTTGTGAAGTTGGATAAAGCAGATTTTGGTTGTTGTGGCACCTTATCTACTGTATCAAATGAAAAGAGTGATTTTTCTTTTTGATCACTTCTTGGCTCTTCCTTAAGAATAGAAATTTTCCATGTAGAAGGAGGAGAGATTGCTGGCTTCTGGACTCTTTTACTATCAGTGACATGCAGAGGAACCACACTTTTGGCTTCTCTCATAACCAATTTCTCACCCATGAGGGAATAGGGTTGAATTCCAAGATGTGCCTCACCATCAGCAGAACTAACTTCTGAGTTTATGTCCATTTCTTCTGGATACTCTAGGGTTTCTTTCTTCCCATAACCTTCACTAGATGCCTCACCATTGGAATTTGGCTGTTGTAAATCTTCTACATTTGGTAAAAATGCGGGTTTTTCGTTAAAGTCTCGACCTTCACTAGGTTTAACTAAAGCAGCTCTAGACTCTTCAGCGGTTATAAGTTTTGCCTCTGGTAATGGATGATCAACTGGTTTCTCAATTGCATTAAAATCAGCAGGGGCAGTTAGAATGGTACCTTTAGGTTCCATCACAGGCACTGCTTTTTCTGCAGATTGACTTGGCTTAGCTTCTAAATCTTTTTTGGTAACTTTGTTATCTGAAGTGCTTGATCCAAAAAACCAATTGGACATCCACGATTTCAAAGATGAAATTCCTTTCTTTCCCTTTTCTTCAGAAAGGACTGGCTCAACTGCCTTTGGCTGTTCAGGCAGCCTTTGTGTTACCTCAGGTGATTCTGAGGCCTTAGGTTCCTCATAAGCTTGGACTGAGGAGATGGGTTTTCTTTGTGTGGGTATTTTCACTATAGATGTATCATCATCTACAACCTTTGATTTAGCCATTTTTGATTGTTCTAATGGCTTCTCTCCAGGTAAACGAGTTGTGGTGCTTTGTGCTTCTTTTTCATTGCTTGGGGGAGATTCTGCATCTGCTGCTAGGAAATGGGCTTCTTTGGTGGAAGAGGGAATTATTTCTGACTTGATCTGTTCTACTGATGGGCCAGAAACTGGTTTCTGGAGGATTTTTTCAGAAGACTGTTTGATTTCTTCTTGGCTGTCCTCTTTGCAAGGGCTGGAAAATTCTGTGCTTGCTTTCTCCAGTATCAAACTTTCACTCCCCACAAGAGAATGAATCTGCTCTCCCTCTGCTACATTTCTGTCTACACTTCCAACTGAAACTATAGATTTTGGTTCTTGGGTCAGCTTTATTTCTTCAAAAGAGTAAGTTTCAGTTGTTAGTGCCTCTACATTACCACTGGAGCTCTCTAGAGTAGATACTGGCTCTTGTAATGATAAATGAGGTTCTCCCACAGAATGTGGCAGAACTTGCTCTCTGATTTCATATGTATGCTCTTTATCTGACAAAGCAGCCTTAAGGTGCCCTGTCATCAGGCCACTGCTGCCAGAGGAATCCTGCTGCACAGATCCTAGTATTCTTTCTTCATGATGACTGGGCAAATCTCTTTCTGGCTTTTCCAGCATCCAATTTTCATCCTTTGGAGAAATAAGAGGCTCTTTCATTTCTGTTTCTTTAACATCTGTCAACTCAGTTGTCACAAATGATTTTGATTCTTCCAAAGGCAAATTTTCTTTCATAAAGGAAAGTTGTTTACTGCCTAGATCTTGTTTATCTGCAAAAGAGCTGCTTACATCAGGCGATTTGGCAGCTTTATCTGAATAAAGTGCTTTTCTGGGCTTCTTTTGTTCCACAAGGAGGTCAGAAGAGGGGATCTTTGATGGTTCTGTTATACTCTGGGGTACATGGAAGGAGTCAGGTTGGCAGGTTTCTTCATTTAGTTCAGTTGAAATATCTCCCATCACTTGTGACTTCAAGTCTTTTGTTGGTGGTAATGGGCTTATTTCCTGTTTTTCTTCTTTTTTAAAGTCGGTTAAATGGTTCAATTCCTCTGATAATCCTTTGAAACAAAATGTATATGGCTGCAGATTTTCCAGATTTTCTCCTTCAGTCAGAGAGGTAGATGCTTCTTTTGACCCTGAGCTAACTCCCTTAGGAGAGAAAGGTTCAATTTCTTGATTCTGAGTTTCCTCCCCAATGCACGACGAAATCTCTGAAATTTCAGGCATTGTAGTAGGTGTTGGGACTAAATCTTCTGGCACTAAATTTTCCAACTTGGGAGAAGAACATGGTATTTCCTCATTTTTGTCTTTTGGAATTGTCTGCTTGGACGCAGGAGACACATTTTGTAATGAAGGAAGCTCAGTTTCTTTTTTCTTTACCTCACCATCTAGCTTGGGTGAAAGCAAAAGATCAAGTCCTAATACCGCTGAGGAAGAGTCCTTTTTCTGTGATAAAATCAAATGTTCAGAGTCAAGGGCTGCAGAAAATGAAAGATCTTGTTCTTTTTCTACCCTTGTTTCTTTAGATATATCTGAATGCACTGGTGAAGATGTTTTGGTTACTGACAACCCAGGTTTAATTTCTTCAGTTTCTACCTTTGATAAAATAGAGTGCTCTGATATAGAAGATACACTTGGAGGTGAATCTAATTTAATTTCCTTCTCTGCTTCTGACCAACATTTGGATGCAGTATTTTCAATGGGAGAAGAAGCACCTTTAACTGCTATTTTTTCTTCTTCTTTGGGAATTGAATGTTTGTCTGTAGATGTTACAGGTGGTGGCAAACCAATTCCTAATTCACTCTTTCCTACTTTTGTTAAGATTGGATGTTCAACAGGGATGGTAACTGGTGAATCTGGTTGGATTTCTTCTTTTGCTAATTTGATTAAACTTGAATCATGCGTAGTTACAGATGCCGTGCTTGTGGAAGAACTGGGTTCAACTTCTTTCTTTATTTCTTCTGGGAAAGCTGAAAATGCTGGTGCGGGTGGACCATATTCAACTTCCTTTTCCACTCCTGATGAAGATGAATATGGAACTTCAGGTGTAACAGTTATTTTAGAATCATGTCTAATTTCTGTTTTCATTGCTGATGAAATCTCAGGTCCAGATAAGAATGTTTCCTTTAGAGGTGACTGTGGTTTTATTACTTCAGGCTCATTCTTTGACAACATTCTCTGTTCTAGTTCAGATGCCACAGTTGAAGCTAAATTGGGCTTGACATCCTTCTTTGGCTCATCTACCAACTCAGGCACAACTGAACATTTCATCCCGGACTCTGGAACAGTTGGAGGCTGAGGCTTCATTTTTTGATCCTGTGATACATGTGCTGTAGCTGCTTGAAAATCAGGCACAGTTTCTTCCTTCCTGACTTTCGACAAAGCCATCTGTTCATCTGCAGCTTTTGGAGTGAATGATACTTTGAGCTCCTGTTCTTTCTTAATTGCGTGGACTGAATCTGATGATATTGAATACTGAAATGCAGGCACAACAGGTTTGGCTTCTTCCTTTACCATGGATGATTTTGCAGGTAAAGAAGCAGGTGTTGTAGCTACTGATGAACTAATCTTAACTTCTCCCTTCCCTGATTCATTGGTTAAATATGGCGGAATCAAGTCTTCATACTCAGGCACCAAAGCTGCTTGAGTCTTCTGCTTCTGTGCCAAAATAAGATATTCAGATACAGGTGTTAAGGTTGTTTCAGCATCTGGTTTAATTTCTACCTTCTCTGCTTTATTCGTTAAGGGTGGTAGACTCAAATCTTCAGGTGCAGACATCACAGGAGAAAGTTCATCTTTTTGTTTCTGTGATAAACTGAGATGCTCAGATACAGGTGTAGAAGCTGTTGATCCAATTTCTTCCTCATCTGCTTCTGGAAAACAGGAATATTCTGAAGCTGACATTGCAGCTAACAGTGAATCAGGCTCAACTTCATTCTCCTTTGTTTCTGGGACTCTGTATGGTGGGATTGAAACTTGTGATGCTGAGTCTGGAGAAGAAAGTTCAGCTTCTTCAGTGTCTTCATCTGACAAAATAGTATGATCAGATGGTGATGTTAAATATATTGGAGAATCACGCTCTAATTCTCTTTTCTCTGCTTCCTGAGTTGCATAGGGTGAAAATGAGAATTCTGACGCAAAGGCAGAATCTGGAGAAAAAGGTCCAATGTCTTCTTGTTCTTGTTCTGGTAAATTCATGGGTGAGGAGGCACCTTTTAGATTTAAAGGGGATCTGTGGACAATTTCTTCCTTCTGTGACTCCTGTGTTACATGTGACGATACTGAAAATTCAGAAGCAGAGGTGGGAGAGGCTGTGTACCGTTCCATTTCTACTGTCTCCTCTTCTGATAGGACCATGTGTTCAGATGGGGTAGTTGAAGGTGGTGGGGACTGGCATTCAGAAGTTGTTTCAGTTGTGTATGGTGGGAAAGAATGTTCGGATATAGGAGCCACATCTGGGAAATATGGTCCAATGTCTTTCTTCTCTTCTTCTGACAGAATCATGTATTCAGAAACACCTTTAGATTTGAATTGGGATATATCATCGATTACTTTCTTTTGAGATTCCTGAGTTTCATTTGGTGGAACTGCATATTTGGAAGTCATTGTTGAATCTGACGTGAAATGCTCACTTCCTATGTCTTCTTCTTCTGTTAGGACCTCATGTTCCAGTGTAGCAGCTGAAAGTGGTGGTGACTGGCATTCCGGTGTCCTACTTGTGTAAGGTGGATGGGAGTGTTCAGATACAGAGGACACATCTGGGAAATATGATCCAATGTCTTCCTTCTCTTCTTCTGACAGAATCATATGCTCAGAAACACCTTGAGATTTGAATTGGGATATATCATCGACTACTTTCTTTTGAGATTCCTGAGTTTCATTTGGTGGAACTGTATATTTGGAAGTCATTGTTGAATCTGACGTGAAATGCTCACTTCCTATGTCTTCTTCTAATTGGACCGTATGCTCCAATGTAGCAGCTGAAAGTGGTGGTGACTGGCATTCCAGAGTCCTACTTGTGTAAGGTGGAAGGGAGTATTCAGATACAGAGGACACATCTGGGAAATATGATCCAATGTCTTCCTTCTCTTCTTCTGACGGAATCATATGATCAGAGAAACCTTTTGATTTTAATGGGGACTTACGGTCAATTGTTTTCTTCTGTGACTCTTTCAATGCATGTGATGGAATTGAATATTCAGAAGCAGATATGGAATCTGGTGTGTAACACTCACTTTCTGAGGCCTCTTCTCCTGATAGGACCATCTGTTCTGATGTGGCTATTGAAAACAGTGGAGACTCACATTCAGAAGTCTTCTCAGTTGTAGATGGTGTGAGAGAGTGTTCAGACACAGAGGCCGTAGCTGGGAAAGAAGGCTTAAAGTCCTCGTTTTCTTCCTCTGACAAAACTGCGTGTTCAGATATACATTTCACAATGGGTGGAGAAACTGGCTCAATTTCTTTCCTCTCTAGTTCATGGTTCAAATCCTGTGGGACTGAATACTTGGACACAAAAGCAGAGTCAGTAGAAACAGACTCATTTTCCTCTCTTTCTTCCTCAGAGAACACTACTTGTTCAGGTGTTGATGTTGTCACTAATGGTAGAATGGGCTCCTCTTCTTCCTGCTCCACTTCAGGGGCCAAACGTGGTGGGAAGGATTCCTCAGAAACTAAAGGACTCTCTTGGTAATTAAGTTCTATGATCTCTTCTTCTACAAAATTAGAATCTTCAGGTTCAGGGGTAGCAGCCAATGGTAGGCAAGTTTCTTTTTCTTCTTTCTCTGGTTCTCCTAATACTAGAGGCTCAGGAAGAGAAATGGGTGGCTCAGGTGTGTTTTCTTCCTTATCTTCTTTGACACCATGATGGGGAGAGGTCAGCTGTCCAGAGACTGGTTCTGCCCTTTCTAGTGAAGTCAAGTCCAGCTGTTCTTTCTCTGTGCTAAAATCTTCCTGAATGGATGCTGCCATACCTGGTGAAACTGTCTCCAGAGAATCCTTCTCTGCCTCCAGTGAAATGGAATGGTCAGCAGAAAACACTTCTTCCTTCTTTACTGCATCAGCTAAAGATGGTGAAACTAAAGTGTCATTCTCTGAAATTATAGTTACTTGTGAATCAGGCTTAAAATCTTCCTTTGCTGTTTCCAATAACACAGTTGTAGATATATCGTGTGTAAGGGAGGAAGGCTCTATTTCACAGGTTTTTGCTTCATAGCTTGGCTGTTGTGGCACTGACTGCTGAGAGCTGAGTTGTATTTCTCGTTCTGCTGTGTCATTACTTGAATAAGATGAAACTGTGTGCTTGGCTACAGATGCTACATTTACTGGTGAATCAACGTGAATTTTCTTTTGATCTTCATTACTGAACAATGAGGTTAAGGATTTTGATCCTTTGGAGAGTGCACCTATCCTGGGTGGAGCAAGCTCTTTTTCTTTATCCTCTTTTATGATCTGGGTTACTAATTTGCCTGTTTTGGAAACTACGTTAGAATCACGATTGCCTAAATCTGGCTCTAGACTAATGGATGCATCCTTCCCTTTCCTATAATGTATTTCTTTAATTACATAACCCTTTGGCAATGTTCCATAAAATTGTAGAGGAATTAATTCTTCTTTAACTGAATTAAACATCTTAATTTTATATTTTACTGTTCCTATGTAGACTGGCCTTAACACTAATGGCTTGTATTCTTTGTATATTGCCCCGGTAATAGGAGGTGTATTGAAGGCAGTTTTCTTTTTTCTCGTTTTATCATAAATACCAATAGATGACTTCTCTTTCTGAATTTTTAGTGCTTGGCCTTCTGAAATTAAAGGATTGTCTTTTGTGCTTACTGGAACATCCTGGGATTCTAAAGAATGTCTTTTTTTGTTGCCTTTCCGCCGCAATGATGGTGAGCCATGTTTTGACTTACGTGTTCTTTTCCGAGACTTTTTAACTTCATCCACAATAAATGAAACATTCCCTGGAGGAGAATTCACAGTCGACCCTTCCAAACTACATACGCCAGAAGTCTGATTTTCTTCCGAGGCCCAGGGAGTGGAAAACCTACTTGAGTTGGTCTCCCAGGTTATTCCACTATCTTCTCGTTGAACTGTCACCATGGAAAAGGAGGGGTCAGATATGATACACTCCTGTTTGATCTTGCTCTCTTCATCCTGGTCTGATAACCTACAGTAAATAATAATAATAAGTAAATATCATAATTTTACCAGGTAATGGATAAATGTGAGATTAAAATATAGAGACTAATACTGCTATCTGGATCAAAAACAAAGAATTGAAGCCAAAATACCAAATACAAGCACACACTCAGGTAGGAATGAATCAATACCCTCAAAACTCAAAAGAAGTTAAAGCTCAATTCACCACCTTTCCTCATCAAGATTGCCGTCGTGGTCTCCCTGTGGCTCAGCCAGTCACTCAGGTGCACCCTCTAGTCACCAGGACCTTCAGAATGGCTCTTGCATCTATCCTCTATCTGTTACCACCATCATCACTCTAACTTAGCTATTCATCACTTCATCCCTAAATTATTGCCAGTAGATTCCTACATGGTCACACTTACCTCCTACCCACCTGCGCCTCCAACCCATCCTATCTTTCCAGGCTAGTTTTACGAAAAATTTCCATCATGCTACTCCCCTGTTCAAAATCCTCAGTAAATTCTTTATACTTACAGAAAAAAAAAAAAAAGTTCAAAATCCTTAGCTATCTGCTCTTTATCTGGCCATATTTCTAAATACCCACCTCTACCCATACATAGTAAAATTCTGTTCTAACTGTATAACTCACTGTCCAGTGAGTATTTCATGGAAACTTTGAGTCAGGGTCATAAATGGAAATCCATTATTTAACGTATTTAAAAAAAAAAAAAACAAACCCCATTGTCATCAAGTCGATTCCAACTCATAGTGATACTATAGGACAGAGTAGAACTGCCCCATAGGGTTTCCAAGGAGTGGCTGGTGGATTTGAACTGCCAACCTTTTGCTTAGCAGCTGAGCTCTTAAGAACCACAAAAAACGTCAGCCTTCTGTGCTTTAATTTCGTCACCTGTAAAACACAGATAATAAATAACAGAGCCCACCTCATGGAGTTATAAAGATTAAATTATTTAGCATATATAAATTGCTTAGAAGCAGTGCCTGGCATGTAGTAAGTGTCCAATAAACACTATCTGTGTTCAGGCCTGCCATACAATCATTGGACAAGAGATCAAGGGAGTCTGGGACTGGTCATTTTTAACTGCTAGAGGTGCTTGGTCTCCTTGGACTGTTCTGATGTCCCCTAAAGAGACAGCTGGCTTTGGCTGCCCCTTTAGTTGCCATTGAGCCCCTGTCTCAGACTCTACAGCACTCTTCTTATCTGGACTTTCTTCTGCCGCCTCCTCACTTGTTCTCCTGCTGTTTCCACATCTAGAATGCCGATCCTCATCTTACTCCACCTCCTCTGCATGTCTAAATTCTATCTACTTTTCAATACCTAGTTTAAAACTCTCCACTGTTACCATTCCTCAGCAATTCAGCAGTCATATTTGCCACCACGTCATAAATATTAAGTTTAATATTAAAATTTCAAAGGCTATTTCCTCCCAGGAATATGGCTGCAATTTGAGATGATTCCAAATTATTGACTGGTTTTATACTTTTTTTTACAACAACAAAGACAAAAACACCTCTATGTTAAACCCACCAAGTACAAGTATTAAAGAATTTTAAAAGACAGACAGAATTTAGGTCTTTACTAATCCTTTTTTTTTTTTTTTTTTTAATCATCAGTCACTGGACACACTTTAGAATAACTAGTAGGGAGCTTTTCAAAAATACTGATGCCACCCTAGCATCAAAGACCTAAATGTAGGACCTAATACCATAAAACTTTTAGAAGAAAGCATAGGGGTAATGCTTCGAGACCTAGTCTTCAACAGTGGGCTCTTAGCTATGACATCAAAAGCACAAGCAAGTAATAAAAGACAAAATAAATAAATGAGATATCATCAGAATTAAAAACTTCTGTACATCAAAGGACTTTATCAACAAAGTGAAGAGACTACAGAACAGAAAATTTGGGGGAACTATATCAGATAAGGGTTTAATATCCAGAATATATAAAGAACACCTACAACTTAACAAGAAAAAGACAAACAACCCAATTGAAAAATGGGTAAAGAGCCTAGACATTTCACCAAAGAGGATATATAAATGGCCAACAAGCACATGAAAAGATGCTTAACGGCATTAGCCGTTACTCATTGCCATCAAGTTGATTCAGACTTACACTGACCCTATGGGACAGAGTAGAACTGCCTCATAGGGTTTCCAGATGTGCTCTTTATGGAAGCAGACTGCCACATATTTCTCCCTTGAAGCGGCTGGTGGGTTCGAAGCTCCACCTTTCAGTTAGTAGCTGAGTACTTAACCATTGCGCCACCAAGGCTCCTGATCATTAGCCATTAGGGAGGTGCAAATTAAAACCACAGTGAGATACCACTTCACTCCCACTAGGATGGCTAAGCTTAAAAAAGGAAAATAACATGTTGGTGAGGATATGGAGAAATCAGAACCTTCATCGATTGCTTATGGGAATGATATTGGACTCTGGAAAATGGTATGGTGGTTCTGCAAAAAGTTAAATATAAAGCTACCATATAAACCAACAATTTCACTGTTAGATATATACCCAAGAGACTTGAAAGTAGCAATGCAAATGGACACATGTACACCAATGTTCACTGCAGCACTATTCACAATAGCCAAAAGGTGTAAACAACCCAACTGTCCATCAACAGATAAATGGATAAACAAAATGTGGTACATACTTACAATGCAATATTACTCTGCCATAAAGAGAAATGAAGTCCTGATACATGCCACAACTTGGATGAACCTTGAAAATATTATGTTGAGTGAAATTAGTCAATCACAAAAGGACAAATATTGTGTGATTTCACTAATATGAAATACCTAGAATAGGCAAAGGTATAGAGATTAGAGTTTGATAGTGGTTACCAGGAGTGGGATGAACAGGGAGAGGGGGAAATCACTGTTTACGTAGCATAGCTTTTGTTTATGGGGATGGAAAATTTGACAACAGATATTGATGATGGTTGCACAACACGATTTATGTAATTTTTTTAATTGTACACATAGAAAATGTTAAATTGGTAAATGTTATATTCTTTATATTTTCACAGCAATAAAAATGTTAAGAAATATGTCAATGCCACCCTATGCTCCTCTCCACAGAGACTCTGATTTAATTGGACTGGGGAAAGATCAGGCATTGCTATGTTTTTATGTTTTAAAAGCTTCCAGATGATTCCAACATGTATCCAGAGATGAAAATCACTGGCCTAAACAATCCTACCTGTCTAGAGACTTAAATAGTGCATGCCTTTCTTGCTTACTCTGAACCCTTCCTGGCTTGTCAGGTTTGGCTGAGGGTCAAACCATGCAGGTAGATTCTATTCCTGTTTGTTATACTGCAGAGCTTATCGAGCAACACCTACAAAGGGGATATGGATGTGCTGAGATACCAGTCTTCTTCACTCTTAGCACAGCCAGGTGGGACCTGGGGCAGCCAGAGCCCCTGAGCCCCTAGCCTGCAACTGCTAGCAGCCTCATCCATTCACCCCGGTGTGCTATAAATAAAATCATTTTCTATATACGCATATTGGAGCCCTGGTGATGAAGCGGTTAAGAGCTACAGCTGCTAACCAAAAGGCTGGCAATTCGAGTCCACCAGCTGCTCCTTGGAAACCTATGGGACAGCTCTACTCTGTCCTATAGCGTTGCTATGAGTTGGAATCTACTTGACGACACCGGTTTTGATTATACATGTCATAAATGAAAAGGGCTGAGAAGCAGTAGGAAGAAGTGATTTTTTTTCCTGGCAACTCTGCTCTCACTTATTTGCTTTGGTATTAAACTACTGAACTTAATTAGGAATTAATACCTTATCTTGGTCCTGGATTGAATCTTATTTTAAATTATTTTTTTCAGACTCTTTTACATATTAATTAAAACAATTCCTCAGAATTTGCAACTCCTACTGCTCCTTCTCCCTTATTGTAACTTAACAAATATGGTCGTTAGATGCTGTCAAGTTGGTTATGACTCATAGCAACCCTATGTACAACAGAACAAAACACTGCCCAGTTCTGCACCATTCTCACAATCCTGGCTGTGTTTGAGCCCATTGTTGCAGCCACTGTGTCAGTCCATCTCTTTGAGGGTCTTCCTCTTTCTCGCTGACCCTCTACCTTACCAAGCATGATGCTCTTCTCCAGGGACTGGTCCCTTCTGATAGCTTGTCCTAAATACATAAGACGAACTCTCACCGTTCTTGCTTCCAAGGAGCACTCTAACTGTATTTCTTCCAAGACAGAGTAGTTCCTTCTTCTGGCAGTCCATGGTATATTCAATATTCTTCACCAACACCGTAATTCAAAGGCATCAATTCTTCTTCAGTCTTGCTTATTCATTGCCCAGCTTTTGCATGCATATGAGGCAAGTGAAAATACCATGGCTTGGGGCAGGCGCATCTTAATCCTCAAAGTGACATCTTTGCTTTTTAACACTTTAAAGAGGCCTTTTGCAGCAGATTTGCCCAATGCAATATGTTTTTGATTTCTTAACTGCTGCTCCCACGGGCACTGATTGTGGATCCTTTCTCCATTTATCATGATGTTCCTTCTTGGTCCCGTTGCGAGGATTTTTGTTTTCTTTATGTTGAGATGTAATCCATACTGAAGGCTGTGGTCTTTCATCTTCGTCAGTAAGTGCTTCAAGTCCTCTTAGCTTTCGGCAAGCAAGGTTGTGTCATCTGCATAATGCAGGTTGTTAATGACGCCACGTTCTTCTTCCTATAGTCCGGCTTCTTGGATTATTTGCTAAGCATACAAATCAAATAAGTATGGTGAAAGGATACAACAGAAGCAGGATAAAATTAAAAATTAGGGTGATGACATGTGTCTGAGAAGTCAGCATTCTGAATGCCCACGATTATAATAGCATTACAAAAGCAATTATAAATTCAATTTAGAGCTAATTATTGATTGTAAATTCAGTGTGCCCAACCAGAGAAGTTTTCATTACTAGCTGGAATGAATTCATGAGTGCTTAGCAGCAAATGCTCATAAGAGCATTTCTTGTGAAATAGTGTCCATAAGAAGGTAAAGCCCTACTGATGTGGGTTCACTCAATCATTTGCTTATTCATTCAATCAGCTCTTTCTTCATTTAATAAATATGTACTAAGTTTAGATAATAGGGATACAAATATAAAGACACTGGACCTTCTCTCAAGAAATTCAAAATCTAAAAGAGAGGCAGAAGTAAACATTGCAACACAGTGTGGTAAGTACTATACAGAAGACATGGTGACACTATAAAGAAAGGAAGACTTCACAGAATAAAGATACTTGAGTCGGATTTTGAAGAAAAAAATAGTAAGTTTGACAAATGGAGGAGGAGTGGAGGTGGGGCAGGGATATGGAATTCCACTGAGGATAGGGAGGTCATTCCAGGAAAAGGTCACAGGATGTGCAAAATGTACACACAAATAAATAAATCTGGCTCA
Organism: Dugong dugon; assembly: GCA_030035585.1. Classification (NCBI taxonomy): domain Eukaryota; kingdom Metazoa; phylum Chordata; class Mammalia; order Sirenia; family Dugongidae; genus Dugong; species Dugong dugon. The sequence goes on along the minus strand of CM057460.1, from coordinate 84,368,757 downwards.
CAGAGAGATTCAAAGCATTTGGGGATGTGTATGGATTACTGGAGAGGAGCAAAAAACGAGAAGAATGACACAGCCAATGACAATCAGATAATGACTATATTACCTGTTGCCATCAAGTAGATTCTGACTCATAGTGACCCTATAGGACAGAGTAGAACTGTCCCATAGAGTTTTCAAGGAGCACCTGGTGGATTCGAACTGCGGACCTTTTGGTTAGCAGCCATAGCATTTAACCACTACACCACCAGGGTTTCCCACTGACTATATTAGTAGCACTTAAGTTCTAGTAAAGGGAAAACACAGGGGGGAAAAAAAGCAAACAATCAAATTTTAGCTGGTGATAAGTGCTATGCAGAAAAATAAAACCGGATAAATGGTATGTAGGCAATGGCTATGAGTCTCAAAAGTCTCAGAAGGGGCATTTGAGCAAAGACTTGAAGGAAGTGAGGGAGTGAGCATGCAAATAGTAAGAGAAAGAGAGAGTAAATGTGCTGAGATGAGGTTGTGTTTGGCATGTTCAAAAAACAGCAAAGATGGGAGTGCACTGGAGCAGAGTGAGGGAGAGAGTGGGAAATAGGAGATGAGGTCAGAAAGGTAGTGGGGAGCCAGTTCAACTGGGCTTGTAGGCACTGGAAGAGTTTTGATTTTACTTTGAATTAGTTGGTCAGTCACTTGACTGTCATCCTGCTATCTTCTAAGCTAAGCTGGTTGGGTCCCTCTACTTCCCCTGCCCTACCCCAACCAGGAATTTGAATCTTAAGCAGAGTGATGAGTTGCCTGAAAATCCATTGTACCTAGACTATAATTGGTCTTTCTTGTTCCCTAGACACAACCGAGCACTTCCCTGGTTCTTGCCTGGTTCCCCAGTGTCTTAGTTATTTAGTGCTACTATAACAGAAATACACAAGTGGATGGTTTTTCATAAATAGAAATCTATTCTCTCACAGTCTAGTAGGCTAAACGTCCAAATTCAGGACTCTGGCAGAAGGCCTGTGCCATCAATCTTCCCTTGGTCTAGGAGCTTCTCTGCACAGGAACCTCAGGTCCAAAGGACACGCTCTGCTCCTGGCACTGCTTTCTTGGTGGTAGGAGGTTCCCATGTGTCTCTGCTTGCTTCTCTCTTTTATATCTCAAGAGATTGGCTTAAGACACTATCCAATCTTGTATATCTCATCAATATAACTGCTGCTAATCCATCTTATTACATTATCGTGATAGAATTTACAACACATAGGGAAATCACAGCAGATGATAAAACGGTAGACAATCATACAATACTGGGAATCATGACCTAGCCAAGTTGACAAATCTTGTGGGGAACACAATTCAATCCATGACATCCAGTCTCCCATTCATTCTGTGAACTTCTTAAATTCACTCCAAGAGATTTCCATTTTCTGTTGTTTCTTTGCTTGCTGCCAGAACTGGTTAACTTATCATCAAATTAATTTCCTTTCCTACAGATATTTCACATTTCCCAGCATCCCTTGAATTAGATGTAGCCAAGTGACTAAGTTCTAGCCAATGCAAAATGAGCATTAGTAATGTATGGTATTTATAGGCCAGTCTCATAAAAATTTCCCAAACATGATCCCCCATACTCTTCCCCTTCCACAGCTTGAAGCATGGCAACATGTTGAAGATTGCAAAGCCACCACAGGTAAGATGCCTAGGTCCCTAAGTCACTGCTTAGATGAGAATTGCTCAACCAGCGAGAGAGGAACTTCTATTATACTAAGTCACTGAGATTTAGGGGTTTATTTCAACAGCTAGCATTATCTTATCTAATACAAACCCTAACTAATACACCTCTCAGTCATCATTAAACATCTCACTCCAACATTAATCACTTGTATTCCTTGGCATAGAAAACACTTTGATATATACACATATAACGTACACATAATTTTACGTACACAGATATATGAAAACATTCTTGTTATAAGAGATTAACCTAACATAAATAAAGTCTCCCTTAGTGTCTGGGGTCTTAAAAGCCTGTGAGCAGCCATCTAAGATACTCCACAAACTCTAACAGCACCGAAAAGAGAAATTCACAGTTGCACAATAATACTAGGAGACTTCAACCACCACTCTCAGTAAAGGACAGAACAACTAAGAAGAAACTCAACAAAAATACAGAAGACCTAAAGGACACAGTCAACCAACTTAACCTGATAGACATATATAGAACACTCCAACCAACAGCTGCAAAGTACACATCCTTTTCCAATGCACATGGAACATTCTCCAGAATAGACCACATCTCACACCACAGAGCAATCCTCGACAAGATCCAAAACTCTGAGATAATACAGAGTATCTTCTCTGACCAGAACACCATCCAGGTAGAAATTAACAACAGAAAGAGCAAGGAAAAAGAAATCAATTACATGGAAACTGAATAACACCCTTCTTACAAACCACTGGGTAATAGAAGAAATCAGAGATGGAATAAAAAAATTTCTAGAATCAAATGAGAATGAAAACACATCATACCAAAACCTTTGGGACACAGCAAAGGCAGTCATCAGAGGACAATTTATTCCAATAGATGCACACATCAAAAAAGAAGAAAGGGACAAAATCAAAACATTAACTACACAACTCAAACAAATAGAAAGAGAACAGCAAAAGAAGCCCATAACCACCAGAAGAAAGGAAATAATAAAGATCATAGCAGAAAAAAGTGAAATAGAGAATAGAGAAACAATAGAAAGAATCAACAAAACCAAAAGTTGGTTCTTTGAAAGAATCAACAAAATAGACAAACCACTGGCCAGACTGACAAAGAAAAACAGGAGAGGACACAAGTACCAAATAAGAAATGAAATGGGGGACATTACAACTGACCCAACTGAAATAAAAAGGATCACAACAGAGTATTATGAAAAACTATACTCCAACAAATTTGAAAACCTAGAGGAAATGGACAAATTTCTAGAAATCCACTACCTACCCATATTGTTACAAAGTGATTTTGAAAATCTGAACAGACCCATAACAACAGAAGAGATTGAAAAGGTAATAAAAGAAACTCCCAACAAAAAAAAAAGCCCTGGCCCAGATGGCTTCACTGGAGAATTCTACAAAACATTCAGAGAAGATCTTATACCACTACTACTCAAACTATTTCAGAACATAGAAAAGGAAGCAAAACTTCCAAATTCATTCTATGAAGCCAGAATAACTCTGATACCAAAACCAGGCAAAGGCGCCACAAAAAAAGAAAATTACAGACCAATATCTCTCATGAATATAGATGTAAAAATTCTCAACAAAATTCTAGCCAATAGAATTCAGCAACATAGCAAAAAATAAAATAAAAAAATACACCACAACCAAGTAGGATTCATACCAAGTATGCAAGGATGGTTCAACATTAGAAAATCAATCAACGTAATCCACCACATAAATAAAAGGAAAGAAAAGAATCACATGATCATCTCAACTGACACAGAAAAGGTATTGGACAAAGTCCAACACCCATTCCTGATAAAAACTCTCAATAAAATAGGTATAGAAGGGAAATTTCTCAACATAAAGGGCATCTATGCAAAACTAACGGCCAACGTCATTCTTAATGGAGAGAGGCTGAAAACATTCCCATTGAGAACAGGAACAAAACAAGATGCCCTTTATCACCATTCCTATTTAACACTGTGCTGGAAGTTCTAGATAGAGCAATAAGGCAAGAAAAAGAAATAAAGGGCATCCAAATTGGTAATGAAGAAGTTAAACTGTCTCTGTTTGTGGATGATATGATACTATACACAGAAAACCCTAAAGACTCTGTGAGAAATCTACTGGAACTGATAGAAAGATTCAGCAGAGTAGCAGGATACAAGATAAACATTCAAAAATCAGTTGGATTCCTATACACCAATAAAGAGGATGATGAAAAGGAAATTGGGAAAACAATACCATTTATAATAGCCCCTAAAAAAAAAAATAGTTAGTAATAAATCTAACCAGGGATGTAAAAGACCTATACAAAGAAAACTACAAAATACTACTGCAAGAAACCCAAAGGGGTCTACATAAATGGAAAAACATACCATGCTCATAGATAGGTAGACTCAACATTGTGAAAATGACAATTCTACCCAAAGGAATTTACAAATACAACACAATCCCAATCCAAATACCAACAACATTCTTCAAAGAGATGGAAAAACTAATCATTAACTTTATATAGAAAGGGAAGAAGCCCCAAATAAGTAAAGCACTATTGCAGAAGAAGAATAAAGTAGGAGGACTCACACTATCTGACCTCAGAACGTACTATACAGTTACGGTACTCAAAACAGCCTGGTACTGGTACAATGACAGACACATTGACCAATGGAACAGAATTGAGAACCCAGATGTAAATCCATCCACCTACGGTCACCTGATCTTCGACAAGGGCCCAAAGTCCATCAAATGGGGAAAAGACAGACTTTTTTTAACAAATGGTGCTGGCAAAACTGGATGTCCATCCGCAAAAAAAAGAAACAGGGCCCATACCTCACACCATACACAAAAACTAATTCAAAATGGATCAAAGACCTAAATATAAAGCCAAAAACTATAAAGTCCATAGAAGAAAAAATAGGATCAATGCTAAAGGCCCTAATACACGGCATTAACAGGATATAAACCATAACCAACAACACACAAACTCCAGAAGATAAGCTAGATAAATGGGATCTTCTAAAAATCAAGCACCTATGCTCTTCAAAAGACTTCACCAAAAGAGTAAAAAGAGAAGCTACAGACTGGGAAAAAATTTTTGGACAGTACAAGTCAGACAAAGGTCTAATCTCTATAATCTATAAGCAAATCCAACACCTCTACAACAAAAAGACAAATAATCCAATTTAAAAATGGGTAAAGGAAATGAACAGACACTTCACCGAAGAAGACATTCAAGCGGTGAACAGACACAGGAGGAAATGCTTGCAATCACTAACCATTAGATAAATGCAAATTAAAACCACAGTGAGATACCATCTCACCCTGGCATTACTGGCACGAAGCAAAATCACTGGCAATAACAAATGTTGGAGAGGCTGCGGGGAGATCGGAACACTTACGCACTGCTGTGGGAATGTACAATGATACAACAATTTTGGAAAATGATATGGCGCTTCCATAGAAAGCTAGAAACAGAAATACCATACAATCCAGAAATCCCATTCCTAGGAATATATCCTAGAGAAATAAGAGCCGTTACACAAATAGACACATGAACACCCATGTTCATTGCAGCATTGTTCATAATAGCAAAATGATGGAAACAACCTAGATGCCCATCAACAGATGAATGGATAAACAAACTATGGTACATACACACAATGTAGTATCATGCAAAGATAAAGAGCAAGGACGAATCTGTGAAGCATCTCATAACATGGATGAAATTGGAGGACATTATGCTGAGTGAAATAAGTCAATCACAAAAGGACAAATATTATATGAGACCTCTACTGTAAAAACTCATGAAAAAGTTTACACACAAAATGTAACAATCTTTGTTGGTTATGAGGGATGGGAGGGGTGGCGGGTAAATACTAAATAGACAATAGATAAGTGGTAACTTTGGTGAAGGGTAAGACAGTACACAATACTGGGGAAGCCAGCACAACTTGTACAAGGAAAGGTCATGGAAGCTCCACAGGCACTGCCAAACTCCCTGAGGGACTGAATTGCTGGGCGGAGGGCTGTGGGGACCATGGTCTCAGGGAACATCTAGCTCAACTGGCATAACACAGTTTATAAAGATAATGTTCTACATTCTTCCTTGGTGAGTAGCGTCTGGGGTCTTAAAAGCCTGTGAGCAGCCATCTAAGATACTTCACTGGTGTCACCCCTTCTGGAGCAAGGGAGAATGAAGAGAACAGGATACAAAGAAAAGATTAGTCCAAAGGACTAATGGAGCACAGTTACCAAGGCCTCCACCAGACTGAGTCCAGTACAGCTGGATGGTGCCCGGCTACCACCACTGACTGCTCTGACTGGGATCACAACAGAGAGCCCTGTACAGAGCTGGAGAAGGATGTAGAACAAAATTCTAACACACGAAAAAAGATCAGATTTACTGGTCTGACAGAAACTGGAGAAACCCCAAGAGTATGGCCCACAGACACCCTTTTAGGTCAGTGATGAAGTCACCCCTGAGGTTCACCGTTCAGCTGGGGACCGGACAGTCACATAAAACAAAATGGGACTAATGAGGCACAGCAGTCCAGGGACAAGGACTAGAAGACAGGAGGGGATAGGAAAGCTGGTGATAGGGAACCCAAGGTTTTGACAGGTTGTGGGGTTGTTAACCACTGTCATAGGGCAATATGTGTACTAACTGTTTAATGAGAAACTATTTTGTTCTGTAAACCTTCATCTAAAGTACAAAAAAAAAAAAAAAGAATTATCTATGTGAAATCAAATTGACAACAGCAGCTCAAAAGGTTTGATGGGAAGCCTAGGGGAGAGTGAGTTGTAGACAATGGTGATGGAATAATTTGGAATAGGATAGTGAGAATAGCAGCACAACTGGAAGAATGTGATCAATGTCACTGAATTGTACATGTAGAAATTTCTGAAACAGTGTATCTTTGGCTCTGTATATTTTCACCAAAAAAAAAAAGTCCTCCAAGGTCAAGAAGGGAGAGTGTTGACATGTCGTGGGGTTGTTAACCATTGTCATAAGGCAATATGTGTACTAAACTGTTTAATGAGAAACTATTTGTTCTGCAAACCTTCATTTAAGGTACAAAAAATAATAATAATAATTATCTACATGAGATAAAATTGACAACAGCAACTCAAAAGGTTTGATGGGAAGCCTAGGGGGCAATGAGTTGAAGATAATGGTGATGGAATAATTTGAAAAAGGATAGTGAGAATAGTAGCACAACTGGAAAAATGTAATAGATGTCACTAAATTATACATGTAGAAACTTTTTAAATGGTGTAATTTTAGCTATGTATATTTTCACCAAAAAAGGTCCTCCAAGGTCAAGAAGGGAGAGTGTTGACATGCTGTGGGGTTGTTAACCAATGTCATAAAACAATATGTGTACTGGCTATTTAATGAGAAACTATTTGTTCTGTAAGCCATCATCTAAAGTACAATAAAAATATAAAATAAAATGCACTACACAATCCTAAAAAAAAAAAAAAAGATGGAGGGGGAAGTCAGACCAAAAAATTTTGATCAAGCAATAACCACACACCTTTTTGTTTTCCTAGTGCACTTCCATTGAATTTTTATCTAGTTCCAAAACTAATGCTACCAATAATCCATCAAGAAAAATTAATTGTGATATTACCATTACCAACAAATCCTCAGACAGTCTCTGTAAAATCAACTCTGGTTGATAATCATTAACACCATTACCTCTGTGGTTTCCATAAGTGTAGTACTAGAAAGTGTGTTCTTTTGGGTATATAGAAAACTTTTACAAAATTGCCCAAGCCCTATGTTTTTCTTTATTCTCAAACTAATAATCTATAAAGGCTGTGTGGGAGACTTTATCTTTTTTTAAACCAGCTAATTTCCTCTCCAGTGTGACCTTAAAACTGGAGGAGAATTCCAACCTGAAAGATTCGTCTCTTAACAACACAATTTACATAGTCAGGTAATAAAATCCAAATTGACACCTAAACTTCACATCTCTCCTCTTCAACTTCCCAAGCCATGATCTAGGTATTTTATTCTTACTTCCTTTCTACTACCGTTAGTGGGTACTGCACTTTAATCAAATGCTGTCCTATTAGGCTGATGGTGGGGATTTCTGGTTCCTATGAAGTTGAAATCGGATCAGTAGCAGCCTGGCTATAGTCAGAGTTAACAAGAAAGAAACATACAGAAGACATAGCCGATGGTCCCATCATCGGGCTCAAGTACCACAGCGAGAAAAAAACAATCGTTTACCTACAACATAATGGAGAGAGTAAAATCAAAGTCATAAAAGGAAGTCTTTAAAATTTCAGAGGGTAAAAGAAGCGAAGAGATTAAATAAAATTCCTGTTGATACACTAGGCAAATAACTTGTTAGTAGTTCCTGGGAGGTACAAACTGTTAAGTGCTCAGCTAGTAACCAAAAAGGTGGCTGTTCGAATCCACTCAGAGGCACCTTGTAAGAAAGCCCTGGTGATTTGCTTCCAAAAGTTCACAGCCTTAAAAACCCTATGCACAGTTCTACTCTAAAACACAGAGGGTCGCCATGAGTCAGAATTAACTCTACGGCAACTGGGTAGTTTGCTCTAGCCTTTTTGTTTCTAACTGTAAAATCTCGAAATTGGAAGTCTGTAATACAGATTCAGTGGTTTAATTTGTTTTTTATGGGGGATTGTGTTGGGATAAATGGGATTAATGTAAAATTCTTCAGCCCAAAATCATTTTTACAAGACTTTAAAGCACTTAGATCCCTTCAGCAGTTCTAAAGATTAAGATGAATTTCCAATAATATCCTGTTACTCATCACCTACAAAAAGAGAAAAGACAGAAAAATCCGGCAAAAGATAATCTGCAAGTTATCTAGTAAAATGTTTTAAAAAGCATAATACAGGCAACCCATATTAAAAATTTTCTCCCCATTCCTCAAGTGAACTCTGGTTTAAAGTTCAAGATTTTTAGGTCCTATCCTTAAAAATAAAGTGTTTTTTTCTAATTACCAAATACAAATTTCACTGTAGAATATGTAGTAAAAAAAGAAAAGCACAAATAAAAAAAATTAAAATAATCAGTAATCCCAACACTCAAAGATAACCACTTTTAATATACTGGTGTTTCTCCTTCATTCTCATTCTATCCTGAGATGTGCTTTTTTTTTTAACAAAAATGGGATCACACTGCTTTGTAACATGATTTTTAATTTTTCTTTTTAATTTTATTGTTTTAGGTGAAAGTTTACTGCTCAAGTTAATTTCTTATTCAAAAATTTATATACATATTGTTTTGCAACGTTGGTTGCAATCCCCACAATGTGACAGCATGCTCCCCCTTTCTACCTCGGGTTCCCTGTGCCCATTCGACCAGTTCCTGTCCCTCCCTGCCTTTTTGCCTTGCTTTTAGACAGGAGTTGCCCATTTGGTCTCATATATTTGATTGAACTAAGAAGCATGTTCCTCACGTGTGTTATTTTTTGTTTTATAGGCCAGTCTAATCTTTGTCTGAAAAGTGCACTTCGGGAATAGTTTCAGTTCCGAGTTAGCAGAGTATCCAGGGGCCATAGTCCTGGGAGTTCCTCCAGTCTCTGTCAGATCAATAAGTCTGGTCTTTTTTCGTGAATTTGAATTCTGTTCTCCATTTTTCTCCCGTTCTGTCCTGGACTCTCTGTTGTGATCCCTATCAGAGTGGTCGGTGATGGTAGTCTGGTACCATCTAGTTCTTCCGGACTCTGGCTAGTGGAGTCTCTGGTTCATGTGGTCCTCCTGTCCTTTGGGCTAATAGTTTCCTTATGTCTTTGGTTTTCTTCATTCTCCTTTGCTCCTAATGGGATGGGAGTAATAGATGTATCTTAGACGGGCTCTCAAAAGCTTTTCAGATCCCAGATGCTACTCACCAAAGTGGGATGTAGAACATTTTCTTTACAAACTATGCTATGCCAGCTGACCTAGATGTCCCCCAAGACTATGGTCCCCAGTCCCCAGCCCTGCCAATTGGTCCCTCAAAGTGTCTGGATGCGTCTAGGAAACCTTCTACGCTTTTGCTTTAGTCCAGTTGTGCTGATTTCCCTGTATTGTGTATTGCCTTTCCCATCACCAACATTAACATGTGTCTCTATCTATTTGGTAATTTTCCTCCCTCCCACTCTGCTGGTAGCCATCAAAGAATTTTTTTTTTTCCTGTGTGTAAACCTTTTCTTGTTTCTTGAAAATAGTGGTCTCATACAATATTTGCTTTTTTTGTGGTTGACTTATTGCACTCAGGATAATGCCCTCCAAGTTCATCCATGTTGTGAGATGTTTTGCAGAATCATTATTCTTTATCATTGAGTAGTATTGCATTGTGTGTATGTACCACAGTCTGTTAATCCATTCATCTATTGATGGGCATTGAGGTTGTTTCCATCTTTTTGCTATTGTGAATAATGCTGTAATGACCATGGGCGTCCATATGTCTATTTGTGTCACGGCTCTTATTTCTTTAGGGTATATACCTAGGAATGGAATTACTGGGTCATGTGGTGTTACTATTTCTAGCTTTTTAAGAAAGCGCCATACCATTTTCCATAGTGCTTGTAACATTTTACATTCCCACCAGCAGTGTATAAGAGTTCCAATCTCCCTGCAATCTTTCCAACATTTGTTATTTTGTGTTTAGTCGTTTTTTTTTCTTTTTTTGGATTAGTGCTAATATTGTCAGGGGTGAGAGTGTATCTCACTGTAGTTTTGATTTGCATTTCTCTAATGACTAATGATCACGAGCATTTCCTCATGCATCTGTTGGCAGCCTGAATGTCTTGTTCGGTGAAGTGTCTGTTCATATCCCTTGCCCATTTTTTCATTGGATTGTCTTTTTGTTATTGAGGTGTTGAAGTATTTTGTAGATTTCAGAGATTAGACCCTTGTTGGATATGTCATAGCCAAATATTTTTTCCCAGTCTGTAGGTTCTCTTTTTACTCTTTCAGTGATGTTTTTTGATGAGCATAAGTGTTTGATTTTTAGGAGTTCCTTATCTAGTTTATCTTCTGGTGTTTGTGCATTGTTAGTTATGGTCTGTATACTATTTATGACATGTATTAGGGCCCCTAACATTGTCCCTGTTTTTTCTTCCATGATCTTTATCATTTTAGATTTTATATTTAGGTCTTTGATCCATTTTGAGTGAATTTTTGTGTATGGAGTGAGGTATGGATCTTGTTTCATTTTTTTACAGATGGACATCCAGTTATGCTAGCACCATTTAATGGACTTTGGTCCTTTGTCAAATATCGACTGCTCATAGATGGATGGATTTACATTTGGGTTCTCAATTCTGCCCCATTGGTCTATGTGTTTGTTGGTATACCAGTACCAGGCTGTTATGACTAACATGAGTGTATAACCAAACCAAACCAAACTCATAGCGACCCTGTAGGACAGAGTAGAACTGCCCCATAGAGTTTCTAAGGAGTCGCTGGCTGGTGGATTCAAACTGCTGACCTTTTGGTTGGCAGTCAAGCTCTTAACCACTGCGTCACCAGGTCTCCCAAGGCTGTCTGTTGTTGCTGTTGTTAGGTGGCATCAAGTCGATTCCAACAACAGAACAAAACACTGCCCGGTCCTGCGCCTTCCTCACAATACTTGCTGTGCTTGAGCCCATTGTTGCAGCCACTGTGTCAATCCATCTCAATAAGGGCCTTCTTCTCCTTCGCTGACCCTCTACCCTACCAAGCATGATGTCCTTCTACAGAGACTGATCCCTCCTGATAACATGTCCAAAGTATGTGAGACATAGTTCCGCCATCCTTGCCTCTAAGGGGCATTCTCGTTGTACTTCTTCCAAGACAGATTTGTTCGTTCTTTTGGCAGTCCATGGTATATTCAATATTCTTCACCAACACCACAATTCAAAGGCATCAATCCTTCTCCGGTCTTCCTTATTCATCGTCCAGCTTTCACATGCACATGAGGCAATTGAAAACACTATGGCTTGGGTCAGGCGCACCTTAGTCTTCAAGGTTACATCTTTCCTTCTCAACACTTTGAAGAGGTCTTTTGCAGCAGATTTGCCCAATGCAATGAGTCTTTTGATTTCTTGACTGCTGCTTCCAAGGGTGTTGACTGTGGATCCAAGTAAAATGAAATCCTTGACAACTTCAATATTTTCTCTGTTTATCATGATGTTACTTATTGGTCCAGTTGTGAGGATTTTTGTTTTCTTCCTGTTGAGGTATAATCCATACTGAAGGCTGTGGTCTTTGATATTCGTCAGTAAGTGCTTCAAGTCCCCTTCACTTTCAGCAAGCAAGGTAATGTCATCCATGCAATGCAGGTTAATGAGTCTTCCTCCAATCCTGATGCCCCGTTCTTCTTCGTATAGTCCAGCTTCTCAGAGTATTTGCTCAGCATACAGATTGAACAGGTATGGTGAAAGGATGTAACCCTGATGCACACCTTTCCTGACTTGAAACCACGCAGTATCCTCTTGTTCTGTTTGAACGAGCGCCTCTTGATCTATATACAGTTTCCTCATGAGCACAATTAAGTGTTATGGAATTCTCATTCTTTGCAATGTTATCCATAATTTCTTACGACCCACATGTCAAATGCCTTTGCATAGTCAGTAAAACACAGGTAAACATCTTTCTGGTATTCTCTGCTTTCAGCCAGGATCCATTTGACATCAGCAATGATATCCCTCATTCCATGTCCTCTTCTGAATCCACCTTGAATTTCTGGCAGTTCTCTGTCAATGTACTGCTGCAGCTGCTTTTGAATGCTCTTCAGCAAAATTTTACTTGAGCGTGATATTAATGATATTGTTCAATAATTTTTGCATTTGGTTGGATCACCTTTCTTGGGAATAGGCATAAACATGGAACTCTACTGGTTGGTTGGCCAAGTAGCTGTCTTCCAAATTTCTTGGCATAGACAAGTTAGCACGTCCAGTGCTGCATCCATTTGTTGAAATATCTCAATTGGTATTCCGTCAATTCCTGGAGCCTTGTTTTTTGCCAATACCTTCAGTGCAGGTTGGACTTTTTCCTTCCCTACCGTCAGTTCCTGATTATATACTACCTCCTGAAATGGTTGAACATCGACCAATTCTTTTTGGTATAGTGACTCTGCATATTCCTTCCATCTAGTTTTGACACTTCTTGCATCGTTTAATATTTTCCCCATAGAATCCTTCAGTACTGCAACTCAAGGCTTGAATTTTTCTTCAGTTCTTTCAGCTTGAGAAATGCCAAGCATGTTCTTCCCAGTATAGTAGGTTCTAAAATCAGGTAGTGCGAGGCCTACCACTTTGTTCTTCTTCTTCAGTAATGCTTTACTTATCCAGGGTCTCTTCCCTTTCCATATAAAGTTGGTAATTTGTTTCTCCATCTCGTTAAAGAATGCTGTTGGGATTTAGATTGGGATTGTATTGTATCTGTAGATCACTTTGAATAGAACTGACATTTTCACAACATTGAGTCTTCCTATCCATGAGCATTGTAATTTTTCCCTTATGTGGGTCTCTTCTGGTTTCTTGCAGTAGTGTTTTTTTTGTTTGTTTGTTTGTTTGTTTTTTTGTATAGGCCTTTTACATCCCTGGTTAGATTTATTCTTAAGTACTTTATCTTCTTGATGGCTATTATAAATGCTATTGATCTGGTAATTTTTTTCAAAGTTCTCTTGGTTGATGTAGAGGAATCCTAATGATTTTTGTATGTTAATCTTGTATCTTGCTACTTTTTTGAAATCTTCTATTAGTTTCAGTAGCTTTTTTGTGGATTCTTTGGGGTTTTCTGTGTATAAGGTCATATCATATGCAAATAGGGATAGTTTTACCTCTTCCTTACCAATTGGGATGCCACTTAATTCTTTTTCTTGCCTTATTGCTCTAGCTAGGACTTCCAGCACAGTGTTGAATAAGAGTGGTGATAAAGGGCATCCTTGTCTGGTTCCCATTGTCAGGCAGAATGCTTTCAGTCTTTCTCCATTTAGAATGATGTTGGCTGTTGGTTTTGTATAAATGCCCTTTATTACGTTGTGGAATTTCCCATCTATTCCTATTTCACTGAGAGTTTTTATCAGGAATGGGTGTTGGATTTTATCAAATGTCTTTTCTGCATCAATTGATATGATCCTGTGATTCTTTTGTTTTATTTATGTGGTGGATTATGTTGATCGAGTTTCTTAAGTTGAATCATCCCGGCATACCTGGTATAATCCCATTTGGTCATGATATACTATTTTTTTGATATGCTGTTGAATCTATTGGCTAGAATTTTGTTGAGAATTTTTGCATCTATATTCATGAGGGTTAGTGGTCTGTAGTTTTCTTTTTTTGTGGTGTCATTTCCTGGCTTTTGTATTAGGGTTATGCTGGCTTCATAGAATAAGTTCAGGAGTATTCCTTCCTTTTCTATGCTCTGAAATAGCTTGAGTAGTATTGATACTAGCTCTTCTCTGAAAGTTTTGTAGAATTCCCCAGTGAAGGTGTCCAGGCCAGGGCTTTTTTTTTTTTTTTTTTTTTTTTTTTTGTTGGGGGGTAGAGTATTAGTTCTTCAGTCTCTTTTATTATGGGTCTGTTTAGTTTTTCTACCTCAGTTTGTGTTAGTTTAGGTAGGTAGTATGTTTCTATAAATTTGTCCATTTCCTCTAGGCTTTCAAGGCCTATACAAAAAAAAAAAAACACTGCTGCAAGAAACCAAAAGAGACCCACATAAGGGAAAAATTACAATGCTCATGGATAGGAAGACTCAATGTCGTGAAAATGTCAGTTCTATTCAAAGTGATCTACAGATACAATACAATCCCAATCTAAATCCCAACAGCATTCTTTAACGAGATGGAGAAACAAATTACCAACTTTATACGGAAAGGGAAGAGACCCTGGATAAGTAAAGCATTACTGAAGAAGAAGAACAAAGTGGTAGGCCTCGCACTACCTGATTTTAGAATCTACTATACTGGGAAGAACATGCTTGGCATTTCTCAAGCTGAAAGAACTGAAGAAAAAATTCAAGCCTTGAGTTGCAGTACTGAAGGATTCTATGGGGAAAATATTAAATGACGCAAGAAGTGTCAAAACTAGATGGAAGAAATATGCAGAGTCACTATACCAAAAAGAATTGGTCGATGTTCAACCATTTCAGGAGGTAGTATATAATCAGGAACTGATGGTAGGGAAGAAAAAAGTCCAAGCTGCACTGAAGGTATTGGCAAAAAACAAGGCTCCAGGAATTGATGGAATACCAATTGAGATATTTCAACAAACGGATGCAGCACTGGACATGATGTTATGATCCTTTTTATTTCAAATGGGTCTGTTGTGATATCACCCACCTCATTTCACCTCATTTCTTATTCAGGTCATTTGCTTCCTCTCCTGTTTTTGTCAGTTTGGCCAATGGTTTATCCAATTTTGTTGATCCTTTCGAAGAAGCAACTTTTGGTCTTGTTGATTCTTTGTTTTTCTGTTCTCTATTTCATTTATTTCTGCTCTAATCTTTATTATTTCCTTTCTTCTGGTGCCTGAGGGCTTCTTTTGCTGCTCTATTTGTTTGAGTTGTAAGGTTAATGTTTTGATTTTGGCCTTTTCTTCTTTTTTGATGTGTGTGTTTATTGCTATAAATTGTCCTCTAAGTACTGCTTTTGCTGTGTCCCTAAGATTTCCGCAAGATGTATTTTCATTCTCATTTGATTCTATAAATTTTTTTATTCCATCCTTGATTTCTTCTGTCACCCAGATTTTAAGCAAGATGTTGTTCAGTTTCCGTGTATTTGATTTTTTTTTCCTTGCTGTTTCTGTTATTGATTGTAATTTTATGGCATTATGATCAGAGAAGATGCTTTGCATTATTTCAGTGTTTTAGATTTTGTTAAAGCTTGCTTTGTGGCCTAAAATGTGGTCTATTCTGAAGAATGTTCCATGTGCAATGAAAAAGAATGTATACTTTGCTGCTGTTGGGCGGCATGTTCTAGGAGGTCGAGTTGGTTGATTGTGCATTTAGATCTTCTGTATCTTTATTGAGTTTCTTTCTAAATGTTCTATCCTTCACCGAAAGTGGTGTGTTGAAGTCTCCTACTATTATTGTGGAAGTATTTCTCCTTTTAATGCTGTTAGAATTTGTTCTACGTATTTTGGAGCTCTGTCACTGAGTATGTACATATTTATTATGGTCATGTCCTCCTAGTGTATTGACCATTTAATCATTATATAGTCTCCTTCCTTATTCTTTATGGTGGATTTTGCTTTAAAGTCTATTTTATTAGAGATTAATATAGCCACTTCTGCTTTTTTTTTTTTTTAATTGTTTGCTTGATATACTTTTTTCCACCCTTTGAGTTTTACTTTATTTGTCTCTTTGTATCTAAGGTTTGTCTCTTGTAGACAGCATATTGATGGGTCATGTTTTTTAATCTATTCTGCCATTCTCTGTCTCTTTACTGGTGTATGGAAATCCTAGTGGTGTAGTGGTTAAGTGCTACAGCTGCTAACCAAAATGTCAGTGGTTCGAATCAACCAGGAGCTCCTTGGAAACTCTGTGGGGGTAGTTCAATTCTCTCATATAAAGTTGCTATGAGCCGGAATCAACTTGACAGTAGTGGGTTTGGTTTTGGTTTTTTTAGGCCATTTACATTCAGTGTAATTATTAATAGGTATGAATGTACTGCTGTCATTTTTGTTTTTTGTTTTGTTTTTGTGGTGTTTACAGTTTCTTTGTTCTTCTTAATTTCCTGTGCTGAGTTCTTTTTGTTTATGGATTTTCTTTTCATCTCTTTCATTATTGTCGATTTTGTGTTTGCTGAGTCTTTATGTTTTTCTTCTTTTTTATTTTGATAGGTAGGTTTGTAAGCTTCCTTTGTCATTACCTTGAAATTTACCTTTATTTTTCTAAGTTTAAACCAGTGTTTTATTTGTTGATATCACCTAGACTTCTTCTCTATGTGGAAGTTCTATGACTACACCATTTATTCTCTCTGTTTTGTTGTTATCATCTTTACATATCGACATCTCTGGTTCCCCATTTTTAGTCTTTTATCTTTGTTTTGTTTTTGTGAATTCCCTATCTGGGTTGGTATCTGGTTGATCTGTCCTGTGTCTTAGTCTTGGATTGTTGTCTGATGTTGTTGGTTCTCTAACCAGTGGACTCCCTTTACTATTTCTTGCAATTTTGGTCTGGTTTTTACATATTCCCTTAATTTCTGTTTATTTGAAAATGACCTAAATTCACCATCATATTTGAGAGACAATTTTGCTGGATATATAATTCTTGGCTGGCAATTTTTTTCCTTCAAGGCTTTATATATATCATCCCATTGCCTTCTTGCCTACATGGTTTCTGCTGAGTAATCAGAGCTTAGTCTTACGGTTTTCCTTTGTAGGTGACTTTTCATTTATCCCTAGACACTCTCAGGTTCTTTCTTTGTCTTTGGTTTCGGCAAGTTTCATTATGGTATGTCTTGGTTACTTTCTTTTGGGGTCTATCCTGTATAGGTTCATTGAGCTTCTTGGATAGATATCTTCTCATCTTTCATGATATTAGAGAAGTTTTCAGCCGGCAAATCTTTGACAACTCTCTCTGTGTTTTCCATTATCCTTCCTTCTTCTGGTACTCCAATCACTTTGAAGTTTTTCCTCTTGATAGTATCCCACATAATTCTTAGGCTTTCTTCATTTTTCTTCATTCTTTTTTCTGATTTTTCCTCAAATATATTGGTGTTAAGGGACTTATCTTCAATCTCGCTAATTCTGACTTCTGTTGTCTCAATTCTGCTCCTGTGACTTTATATTGAGTTGTCTAATTCCGAAATTTTACTGTAAATCTTTTGCATTTCTAGTTGTTGTTTTTGTATGGTTTCTAGCAGCCTGTTTATTCTGTAGTTTTGTTCTTGCATTTTTTTCCTGAATTCTATTGCTTTGTCTGTGTCCTTGGTTTGGTATGTGTTTTGCCTGATCTGCTTCTTGATCTCTTGGAGAGCTCTGTATATTAGTCTTTTGAATTCCTTATCAGGTAGTTCCACTGCCTTATCTTCCTCTGGAAGGTTTTCTGATTCTTTATTTTGTTTGCTTGCTGAATCCATCTTGTCTGGCTTCTTTATGTGATTTGATATTGACTGCTATCTCTGAGGCATCAATAAATTATTATATTTATTGTATTTTTCTCACTGTGTCTTGAATTTTTGTTTTGTTTTGATATGTCCGAGTAGGCTGGGCATGTGTGCTACTCTGGTCATTAATCTGGCATCGCTGAAGCTCTCACCTCCTATCTCCAGGTGGTGGGAGCAGCTACTAGGTGTGTGAGCCCGGGAGCCTGTTCACTGTTCTTGCAGGGGTGCTGAAGATGTAAGCTGCGTTTTTGTTGAGGTGATGAATTTGTCCTGCTGATCACCTGGTCATCGCTGCAGGGGGTAGTCTCCCAGGTCATTGGTTTAGGTGTTGTGTGTTGTGTGTGTGCTCCACCACTTACTGGTTGCTCGGGGCACAGGTGCCTGGGTCATCAGACACTAAACGTGTGGTATGGAGATTCTCATCTACAGTCCTAGCAAGGCAGGGCTGCATGGGGTGTTCAGAGCAGGCACAGGTCTCTGGTTGCAGTAGGGGGCAATGTAGGAGGCAAGACGGGCCTGTCAGCTGTCCTGGGGTGCCCGGATGGTGTGCCCTGTCCACTAGAGCACATAGTGGGGGGTGTTGTGCAGCTGGTCCTTGGGCACCCAGTGCCATTGGCTGGAAGGATTGGGGGGGCCACCACTAATTGTCGGGCCCCTGTCGTGGGTGGCTAGATGGAGTCAGTGGTACCACCAGTCCTCAAGCCCCCAGCGTGTTGGTGTGGCCCCTTCTTAGAGGGAGGGGCAGTGTCAAATGTCACAGATCTGCAGCTCCCACTTGGCTGCTGCAGGTGAAAATGGGCTTCAAGTAAATGCCCAACCCATTTTGTTCTAATAAGGGTGTGTTGTGCCGGGTCAGCCAGCAAAGCACTGGTGCAGATGATGGGTGAGGGTGAAGGGTACTGCAAGTCTGTGGACACCCTATGCCAGTAGCTGGGTAAAGGGAAGGTGACTCAGGACCAGGCCGTGAGTTTCCAGCTTAGGGGATGTAGTAGTGTTGAATGCTACCTGACTGGTGTCAGAGTGGGGAGTGGGATGGATGAGGAAATGGGAGTGCTCCTTGACCATGGAGCTCAGGTGGGGGAACTGATATGGTGTGCACACAGTGGGTCGGGAGCTTGCACTTAATTTTCGCGGGTCTGTTGTTTCTCGTTTGGTTCTGGAAGTGTGTGCAGATTTGCTGCTGCTTAGCCACACCAGATGGAGTATGTTTCGGCTTAGGATGTTGCTGCTTGCCTCAACCTGTGTGCACTATGCAGATTCAGTTAGCAGGATGCCAGTGACCTCAACCTCGCGATCTGTAATTCCCTGTTTCTGCTGTTTTTGAATTGTCTCTCCTTCCACCTGTCACTCAGTCCAATTCTTCTACTTTGTCATTGATGATTGGGGTTCCTAGATTGTCATATATATATCTAATTCATTCATTTTTTTTGGTCTTTGTTGTAACAGGGATGACATGAAGCTTCTGATTATTCCACCGTCTTGGCCCCATCTCTGCTTTTTTGTTTTAAAACATATTCTGAACATTTTTCCATGCTTTCAAAGATTTTTTTCCAACAGCAGTTCTCAAATTTTTTTATTTCAGAACATTTTACTCTTAAAAATATTACGGAGGAACCTAAAGAGCTTTTGTTTATGTAGGTTATACCTATCAATATATATATAGTAGTAGCAATTAAGATAGAAAGTTTTAATTTTTGTACTGATTCACTTAAAAATAACAATAATAATCCCATTAAGTGTCAATATCAATAACATATTTTATTAAAAAATAACCCTTTTTTCTAAAACTAACAAAAACATTTAGTGAGAAGAATGGCATTATTTACCTTTTTGTATATCATTTTAATGTTTGGCTTAATAGAAGACAGCTGAATTCTTATATCTGGTTCTGCATCCAATATGTAGATATGATGTGTTGGTTAAAGCATATGAAGAAAAGCCAGCCTCACACAGATTAAGTAGTTGGAAAAGTAAGAAATACTTTTATAACCTTTTCAGATGATTATGGATATTCTTCCTCTGATACCATATTCAAACTTGACAAATGGTAGTTTTGTTTTTTTTTTTTAAGATTAGTTGCAATGTGAAATCTGAAAAAATTATCAATGAACTTCTCATATTCTATATATTCATGAGAGAACTAAAGTAGAAAATGTAAGTATCTTAGTATTATTATTATTTTGAAAATATTTTGACCTTGTGGATGCCCTGAAAGACCACACTTTGAGAATTGCTCTTTGAGAACAATTTAATCACACATTTGGTTATCAGGGAATTTTGGCTCATATGTCAACATTGTTAACTTTGTGTGTATATATATGTATATATATATATATATATATATATATATATGTTTTTTTTTTTTTTACTTTTGTGTTCTGGATTCTCTAAGGAGTCAGATCAAATGAGTATCATTTCCTCTCTTGAGGAATCCCCAGTGTTTGGAGAAAGCTGTTTTCTGCAGTTTCCTGGGTGACACAGACCTAAAACCCGCTGCTGTCGAGTTGATTCCGACTCACAGCTACCCTATAGGACACAGTGGAACTGCCCCATAGGGTTTCCAAGGAGCAGCTGGTGGATTCTAACTGCTGACCTTTTGCTTAGCAGCCGAGCTCTTAACCACTGCACCACCAGGGTTTGGACAAAGCTGTTTTCTGCAGTTTCCTCCGTGACACAGACCTAGGTATAGGCAATATCTTCAACTCACTCCTGTGAGCAGGCTAGGTTAAGGCACAACTGTAGTGCCAGCCTGCTTTTGGTGCCCCTCACTCTTCTAAGCACCCACTTTCCTCCTCCTGGTGTCCTCTCCTCCCAGAAGAGTGTCCTAGATCCTGTATTTGAAGGGGTTTGTTCAAAAGTGAATCTAATCTAAAACAGATACTGATAGGTTTACATTATCAACTCTCTCAAAGGTGTCTGCATTTCTACAAATCACTAATCTCTCACCATTGACTTGCATTTTCCCAAATTCAATGACTGCTTCTCATACTCCATGCCCTTGTTTTGGCATCTAAAAACAGGGTTATTTGACAGGAGGGTGATAACATGAGTGGTGTTGATCGGAGAGAAGGAACCCTAAGATCCTGAGGATGAATTTTTTTTTTTTTTTTTTTATGATGAGATCCAACCATTCATTCATGCAACAACCATTTCTTAAGCACCTACTCTGTGCCAGACACTGTGTTCAAGGTGCTGGGGATGCAGCGGAGAACAGAAACAAGGTCCCTGCCCTCACAGAGACTATATTCTAGTGGTGGCAATAAATAAACAACATAGAAAATTTCAGATAGTGATAGGTGCTATGAAGAAATTAAGGAGCCCTGATGGCACAGTGGTTAAGCACTCAGCTGCTAACCGAAATGTTGGCGGTTCGAATTCACCAGCTACTCCGCAGGAGAAAGATGTATCAGTTGGCTTCCGTAAAGATTATAGCCTTGGAAACCCTATGGGGCAGTTGTACTCTGTCCTATAGAGTTGCTATGACTTGATGACGAGTTTGGTTTGGTTTGGTTTTATGAAGAAATTTCAAATAGTGATAGGTGCTATGAAGATAGTGAAAGACATAATGAGGGAGAACTAAGCCCATTCGGAAGGGTGGTTGAGGAAAGCCTCTAAGAAGGTGACATTTGTACTGAAACCTAAATAGTGGATTTGAGAAAGAAGCAACCCAAAGAGAGAAAACAGCAAGTGCAAAGACCTGGATGCAGGAAGAAGCTTAACTTGTTGGAAGTTCAAAAAGAAGCCAGTGTGTCTGAAATGTAGTGAACATGGCAGAGAGTGGGATGAGATGAGCTGAGAGGTAGGTGGGGACCAGATCAGACAGGGCCTTGAGAGCCCTGGTAAAAACAGAGAAGTTAACTGTCTTGCGCCAGGCACACAGCTAGTAAGTGGCAGAGCCAGAATCATAATCCAGGTCTTTTCTATTTATTGGGTGTTTTTTTTATGCAGTGTAACTCAGTTTATGCCCTAAATGGTGTTGCATGCAGAGGGGATTTACTGAGGCCCTTCTGGGGGTTTCCAAATCTAAGAAGAGCCAGAGACAACATCTCACTCTCTTCTCTTCATGCTCTCTTGGGGGAAAAAAAAAAAAACCCATACTAGATACAAACACGTCAAGGCTCACCACCCCAACCCGTTAACATAAACTCTGTCTTTTAAACAATCTGAATTTTTATAGATGTTACACTAAATAGCTATTGAAAGGTTATCCCAGGAGCCCAAACAGCGTGTTGAGAAGTTATTTTGGTGTTGCTATCTTTGACCTTATGAAAATTCAATTGCATGGATTACTAAAGTCTATTTTTAAACACAAGATCTACTCTCCCTATCACACATTAGGAAATTTAATATAGCTAAGGTGCTGGTCAGGATTAGTTACTATGTAGTTTTTTTTTTGGTCTTCCGTGCTTTTGCTTTTAAAGTTTGAAGTAATTATTTAAAAATCATAAATTTATACTCAAATAAAAAGGAAATAAGTTGGCTATAATGAACAGATAAGTGCGTGTGCATATAAATCTTGAGATGAGCACTCAACTAAGAGTTCTAGCACTGGCTCTGCCATTAGACTAGGCTTAGAATCCTAGCTATGATACACACTAGCTGTCTAAAGTTAGGTAAATTACTCAATATTGCTAAGCCTCAGTTTCCTCTTCTGTAAAATGGTGATGAAAATAATGCCTATATCATGGAGAAGCCCTGATGTCACAGCGATTAAAGCAGTTGGCTGCTAACCAATAGGTATGTGGTTCAAACCACCAGCTGCTCTGTGGGAAAAAGATGTGGCAGTCTACTCCCATAAAGATTACAGCCTAGGAAACCCTATGGGGCAGTTGTACTCTGTCCTATAAGGTCATTATGAGTCAGAATCTTCTTGACAACAACTGGACTATATAAATGACTCAAAATAACAAGTGACAGTGCTTGGCATAGATTAGATGTTCTTTAAGTGTTGGATTCCCTTTCCTTCTCTGAGCCTTTGTTCACTCACAGAATCATAAGAAGGTCATGCTAGATGATGTCTAAGGTCCTTTCTAGGATAAGTGTCACTAGCAGCCAGGTTCTCCTGCCAGAATTAGACCACAGGACCATGGAACCTTATGCTGTAAGCAAGAGGAATGGCTAGAAAGAAGGGACCTGGGACACTAACAGAAAACTCCTGAGAGACTTAGCAAGGAGGATTCAGGTACTGGACTCGGAGGGTGCAGGTCCTAGTGGACCCCTACCTCAGCTCCCCAGGACCAACTCATTTTACCAATGCATTTGCATCAACTAATTAATTACTTGTAGAATTATTTGTTTAATGTCTTCTCTCTCAGGGGCTAAACTCTCAAGATTAGGAACTCTGTTTTCTTCTCTCCATGTTTATATTTCCTGGTCCACAGTAGGCCTTCAATAAATATTTGCTGAATGAATAAGCCTCTTATAGTAGATATATTTTTGAAAATGAAGGAAATACATTTTATTTACAAGTCAACAATTTTAAATGCCCTAGTGAAATTAGCCATTAAGAGGAAATTTGTGGTGAATATAAATTTCGGATTTAGCATGTGGATTTTTCTTAAAGAGAGGCATACCCAAACTAAGAAAACATAATAACAGCTCCATGAGAGGGCTTTGAGCATTAAGCGCTTGGTAGACTGAAGAATGGAATCAATTCATCTTCTCACACAACTTGGATTTTAGCAGATTAGGATGTGGCATTTTGAAACTGAATCCAGTTCAACTACCTTAACAGAGGACTTTTCTCTGGGCAACAAGCAAAGCCTATTCTTATCCTTCCATCCATGATCTGGCTCAAGGATTAGTCTGAGGGAGTTCTCCTGACAAGTCACAGAAGGTAGGAATGATGACCACAGGCATCTTAATTGAACAATCCCCCAGGATTTATCACTGTCCCCTCCAAGGTACTGGGCTTCCAAATCACTGGGCATTGTCAATCCCTGGTAAACAAGTGATCAACAACCAACAAAATCCTACCTAATCTAACAAATTCAATCCCAAAACCCACTGCTGTCAAGTTGAATCTGACTCATAGCAACCCCATAGGGTTTCCAAGGCTGTAAATCTTTATGGAAGCAGACTGTCACATCTTTCTCCTGAGCAGCCACTGGTGGTATTGAACTGCCAACCTTTCAGTTAGCAGTTGATCACTTTAACCACTGCACCACCAGGGCTCCTTAAGAAGGTCAACGCCTCAACTAAATTTGCTTCTTGAAGACGTCTCAATGACTTGGCATTCACTCATTCATTCACTGCATTCACTTATCCATTCAACAAATATTCTCAACCCTGAAAACTCCTGAGTGATTCTGGATTCTAAGAAGAAAGCTTAGATACAGCAGCAATTGGAGCACAAGGGCTGGAACCAGTAACTAGAGAAGTATCTAACCATTTCCTGTTATTGGAATACCTTTCTGCCCAGCTGCACTTTCTCTGTAAAACCTTTCTAAATCTTATTTTAGGAAGAATGAGTGTCTTTTTGCCCAGCTGCATTTTCTCTGTAAAACCTTTCTAAATTCTATTTTAGGAACAGTGAATGCCTTTTCCATATCTCCTTGTTAATAGCCTTAGTGTAGCACTTATGACATTATGTTAGAGTTAACTGTTTCCTCTTATCAGACTATAAGTTCCTTGAGATCAGCAATTGTGTCATCCGATTATCTTTATGTCCCAGGTATCTAGCACAGGGCCTGGCATAGAGAACTCATTATCATTGGAATTCTTATGGATTCTAATGAAGATAACAGATTTCTAGGTATTGACCAGAACTGAGTTGTCCAATATGGTAGCCACTAACCATGTGTAGGTAAGGCATTGGTGGTTCAGTGGTAGAATTCTCACCTTCCACATGGGAGACCACATTCAGTTCCTAGTCAATGCACCTCAAACACAGCCACCACCCCTCTGTCAGTGGAGGCTTGCATGCTGCTATGATGCTGAACAGGTTTCAGTGGAGCTTCCAGCCTAAGAAGGACTAGAAAGAAAGTCCTGGTGGCCAACTCGAAGGCAAATAACAACCACCACCACATGTGGCTATTAATGTGTTGTAAATGTAAAAAATACACACCAAATTTCAAAGACTTAGTATGAAAAAAGTAAAATGTCCTATTAATAATTTTTATATTGATTACATGGCAAAATGATTATACTTAAGGTAACGGGATAAACAAAATACATTATTAAAATTAATTTCATTACTTTCATTTTACTTTTTTCATGTAGCTACTAGAAAATTTAAAATTAAATATGTGGTTCACATTGTATTTCTATTGGATAGTACTGAACTAGATCAAAGATTATTATTTTCATGTACAATATCCATTCTCTTGTACCTAATTCTAAGTTTTCCTGGTAGGAAGGGGAAATTGGTTACACTGTCTGAATGGAGTCAAGGTTCTTATTGAGCCTAGATTCAGAACACCCAGGGAATACAACACATTTTTCTTTGTGCATTCTACCAGCCAATATGTCCTATACTTTAATAGGTATGTTGTTTTAGAGAAAAAATAATAATAATTCTAACTTTTGCTGTTGAGCCAAAGTCTTATTGAGTCAAAGTCTTACCAAGGGCATGTAATACCCATGCAGCCAACACTTAAATAGCACTTCAGTTTCTGGCTCCAAAGGCCTCTGTTTTATCTTTCTCTCCTCCCTCAGCCTCTGGCATCCTGAGCAGTCACCCCTGAGCTCTTTCCACTGACATGAGAAGAGGGCTGGCTCAAATGACACACTTGTCAAAACACTTAGGTAAGTACAGCAGTGGGAGACACTATATAAATAGATATATGGAAACAGAGTGTTCCATACCGATAACATAAACCATTTATAAATTCCCTTCACCTTTCAAAAGGTTTGCTTCCTACAAAGATTAGTTAAATGTGAATGTCACTAATAATTTTCATTCTATCAGCTTAGACAGATCTATTTTATATAGGTACTGGCAAAGCTGTAACTGAAGGTGACTTAAGTTTTGGGTACAGGCAGTCCCCAGGTTATGAACGAGATCCATTCCTAAGTCTGTTTTTAAGTCAAATTTGTAGGTAAGTTGGAACAGGAACATACAGTTCTTAACTTAGCATCAGTTAGTCAATGTTTATATTAGTTTACAGTATATATTTTACCTTTCTACGCATATAAAACACTTCTAAACCACGCAAAGTTTTCATGAGTGTCACAAAGTAGTGCGTGCATTCATTATTAAGAACCATTGTATTTAACTCCAATTTTTAATCCATAGGTTTTCTGGCAGTCCATACTTAAGTAGGAGCAGTCTGTAAGTCAGGCCATTCATAACCTGTGGACTGACTGGACCGCTGTAGTAAAAGTCCTTTGTGCTTAAATAGAGAAATTAAAACTGGTCAACAGAGAATGATCCAAAACAAAAATGCCAGAAAGTTACAAGGTGATCTGTGGGAGAGGTGAAATGAGTTGGGCTTCATTAGTTGACACTCATAAAAAATACAAAAATAATGACTACCTATTTAAATCTCTCTCTCCATACAAGAGAACATGAGATTGAAACATTTAACAACAGTGTTTCGTATATGGTAGTTATTCAATAAACATTTATTGAATGAAAATATGTACTTATAGGACCTCACTATTTAAAGGAATACTGTAATCGTCATGTTTTTCTTGTTTGTTTGTTTGAAATCCTGAGTATAGTATTGTAGACAGAACAGGGCTTCCTATTTCACTCAGAATAAAATTCATAGTCCTTCTCATGGCCTGCAAAGCCCTATATGAGCTGCAACCTCACTACCTCTTAGATTCATCTCTGACCACTCTCCCCTGGCTCACTCTGCTCCAGAAAACTGATCTTTGTGTTCCTCAGACAAGCCACACACATTCCTGCCTCGATGCCCTTGCTCCTGCTCTTCCCTTTGCCTAGAACACTCTTCACCCTTCATTTCCTTCAGTCTCTGTTCAAATGTCATGTCATCAGGGAGGCTTTCTTTACCACCCTATCCAACAGAGACCCTTATCCTGCTGTTTTATCTTCGTATCACTTATTGTCACCTAACATATATTTGTTTTATTTATTTCTCTTCTCACACTGCAAAGTCAGTTCCAGGAAGGCAGGAACCTTGTTTTGTTCACTGCTGTATCCCTGCATCTACAACAGTGCCTGCCACACAGTAAGAGTTCAATAAATATTTGTCAAATGAATAAATTAATGAACAGTAGATTGGAGTCTAGACAACTGCAGTCTAATCCTAATCCTATCACTAAGAAGTTGTGTGATTTTGAACAAATATTCCCTCACTGTCTGTTTCTGAATCTGTAAAATGATTGGTTGGGAACAGATGTTTCTAAAGCTTCTCCCAGCTCTAAAATTCTGTGGGTTTTATAAGTCTACCATTTACCAATGATCTTATGTTAAGTTTTCGCAACACAAAAATCTTTGTTTTATTTTATATATCGACAAACTACAAGCCCTCTGGGGCATTTTATTCTGATTCAAGACCCTGCTCCAATGGCCCCTGATGAAGCCTTACTCAACCCTTCCAGGCAGGGTGGATCCCAGGACTTTCTCCCTACTTTCAGGTACTTCATATAGACCTTTTCTTCCTTAAATCTCTTTTAAGAGTTAATGATGTAATTAGGGTTTTCTGTTTCTCCACCTCAAACGTGAACGTTGTAAGGGTAGTAAGGAATTCTTAGTAATTTTTGTATTCCCAGCACCCTGAACGGTCCAATTAGTAGGCACTCCATGAATGTTTAGTGAATGAAGGAATACAGGTAAGCCAAAGTGGAATAGGATCATTATTCCTATTGAAAACTGACAGCATCACTCCTCCTTCCCTGATGAATGGTGGCAGAAAGTAGAGCTTTGCTGCCAATGATGATTCGTCTGAAGAATGAACTGGAAATCTTCTAAGGGCCAAGTACTTACACATACTCATGTAGTTTATTTAATCCTTTGACAACCTAATGAATCAGGAATTACTGCTATCATTTTACAGATGAGAAAATTGGGGCTCAGAGAGGATAGAGAATTTGCTTACAATAAAACAGCTAATGGGATTCACACGCAGCCCTCTTGATGCCATATATCATTTTCATATTACTGAATGATATCAGAACAATAGTTCTCTGATCCAGTGTAAGCATTGGTGTGTATAATGTTGAGCTTTCCTGTACTAGAAAAGCCTTTATACAATAAAAGAGGATGTTTCCTAGATTCAGAAAGGTAGCTATAGATGATTTTACATATTATACCTGAAAGGGTAGGAAAAAGATTTACAAGCAGACTACATCTTGTGTCCTTTAAATTTTTAAAGGGAAGTTTATTTTTTCTAATATGCAGAAAAACACTACATGCTTATTAGAGAAACACTGAAAAACATTGATAAATATAAAGAAAAAATTAATCATTATTTCATTTAACAATAATCACCATTAACATTTTTCTATATTTTCTTTTGGCCTTTTTCCAGTATATATTGTATTTTACGGTTGAGATCATTCTAAATTATAAAATTAATTTTTTTTTAATTCAATATAAGCATTTTTCATATTATTAGAAGTTTTTATAAACAGCATTTTAATAATAACTCATCAAATAGGCACAATAATTTAATCATTCTATTATTATAAGATACTTAAGCTATGTTATATTTTTTAATATTATGTGCCACTTAATTTTTAAAAATTCAGTTTATAATTCAGTTTCTGAGAATGGTTCTGACCTATGAGAAAATGTAGAGACAACTTTTCCACTCAAGGAGGGGAAAAGCTCTCACTATTACTCAAAGAGATGAGGTCTTTTCCTATTCCTCCAACAACCATTCAAAGTAGAAGCTAGATGGAGCCACTCAAGTTTCAGCTGATACTAAATAATGAGTCAGTTGTGGGCATAGAGTCTCGCCTCAAAATGAACAGGTGGTGAAAGTCTAGTGGCTTGCAGTATGCAGATCTAAGCTCACATCTTCGCTCTTACATTTACTTGCCTTATAATTAAGTCTGAGTTTCCTCATCCGTAACAGGACAATTGTCTCACAGTGTTCTTAGGAAGGTTTAAAATGTAAACACTTAGCACTGTGCAAGGCACAGAGTGAGTGAATCCTCTTCTAACTGTAAAACTTTGGTGGAAGAGCCAAAAAGAAGGGGTAAAGAAAGGTGAAACATCATTCTGATCTCCCATCCATTAGAGAATACACCAAGTCCTCACCTCTGGTCTCAGAAGAAAAACCTTCGGGTCATATTTGTAAACTTATGCACAACAAAGTAGTTTGATTCTTAACAATACTCTGAAGTTGGAGAAATTTGGGGATTCCCAGTTCTCTTAGGAGTTCTTCCCCACTGACATCTCCCTATCTAGCTACCACTGCCATCTCCTTTCCCATTGCCCACACTGTGGTTCAAGCCCTTGACACCGCCTTTTTCCTTTCCGCAAGTGCCTCTCTGATCTGAACCCTCCTGAAAACCAACTTTCCAATATGCCCTTATCAGACTAATTTTCCAACAATATTCATCTGTTCTCCAACCCTGTTCAGAAGTTTTACTGACTCCTTGTTACCCACATCATCAAATCCAAAATTAAAAAATGTGGTGGTTTTCAAGGCCTCCATCACCACCCACCTTATTCCCACATGGTTCCCTCTACTCATTCTGACCCCTTGCTCTGGTGTCCACCTTACTGTCTAGTGTTGGAGCAGACTGAAACTTACCATAGACAAATCAGATCTTTACCTGAAGGTTTTGACCTCTGTCAATGAGCAATGTGACCCCAAAGTGGCTCTGTGAAGTACCGTCAGCTGCTCATGTTTTAGTTTAAATGAGTTTTCGGATTCTATTGGAGGTAAATTTTGGCTGGACAAGTGTATGAGGATCCTGGACACCACTAAGAGGTAATAGTTAGAAAGGCTGGGGTTGATAGACTCACCCTTCTCAATACTGCCCAGAAATCGTAGGTCCCAAACTCCCTGTTCCACTTCCCATGGGTGTCTTCTGTCTTTCATTCATGTATCTGCTGTCCATCCTCTAAAGCCCAGCTCATGTCCACTACTTCAAGGTAGTCACCTAGCTCTACCTGTTCTCTTCGGAGCCTCCACAGTACCCGCAGTCTACACGCCACCTAATTTATTTAGCACATAGTGTCATATTCCCCATATTGCTCCATAACTTTTTCCATAAAGTCTTTGACGGTAAGGATTGTGCTTGGTAGTTGCTTGGTAAATATGTGACCAATATTCAAAACTTCTTATCTAACTGACCGATTTCCCTCATCAATGTCACTATGGGCTCTACTACAACTTCAGCTCTGTTGACTTTGGTTGGGCAGGATTTTTAACTTGGGGTAAGATGGGCATTCTGAAGCATTGGGACACATCCATCTGTCACTACAAAGCCTTTCCTCTGTAATAGACTTAGGAAGCAACACCACTGACTGATAGACATGTTCAGGGGAAATAAAAACAACACATTCTTAAAACAGAAGAAATGAAGGTAGAAACAAATCTAAATAGAGAGGACATGATTCCTACTATTCTCATTTTAGGACCTCCATGAAGAAGGATGAAGACAATGAAGGGAGGCCTAAGTGGAGGGAGACCTGTATTTTCATAAAAAATTTAAAATACTGTAAAAACCCTTGCCGTCAGTCCATTCCAACTCTTAGCGACCTATAGGACAGAGTAGAACTGCGTCATAGGGTTTCCAGGAGGCAGCTTGTGGATTCGAACTGCTGACCTTTTGGTTAGCAGCCAGGCTCTCAACCACTGTGCCACCAGGGCTTTATTTTTTTATGTAGTATTACATAATTGCATTTACATTCACTGAAATGAATTTGCAATTATGAAACAAAGAAGCAGGCTTTTAAGAACAGGGGTTACCAAAACTCAGGCTTCTTTGCTCCAAATAATTTTTGGGCCTTTATACCAAAACTAATACTCCTTATAGCAACCTAGCCTAGTGCTAGGCACCCAGGAGACCTCCATTCATTTGAAGGTACCAGAGGGGCATTCTTGACCCCCCTCCTCGCACCCCTACTCCATCTCCTTAAGCTCAGGCTTTGAAGATTGTTCTTGTGGCTTGGGCCAAATGTAAGCGTTGTGGCGAACACATTTCTGCAGTTAGGCAGGACCCTAAGTAAATCCCCAGGAGTAAACAAGAGCAGCAAGTCACAAGGAGCACGGGAGGCGACAGGGGAAGATGAGCTTTGCTGCAGGCGGGCCTGTCACTCCAGCTGAGAGCAAGCACCTTCACCTCCAAGCTCTTTGAAAACGCAGCGTGCCAAGAGATAAAGTGCTTATTAGTTTGAGGGAAAAGAACTGTAGAGCTTAAAGGGAGGAGGGGCAATAAAAAGAAGGGGTGCGGACAGTTACCCTACTGAAGCACCTTCCCCCTCCACTCCAGGCATGTTTAAGCCCTCAGGCGGGTGCACTCGGGTTGCGGGGTTGTGGGATCCGGCAGAGGCAAACGCTACCTGGCGTCCGGCTCCTCCTCCGTCTCCACGGCAGTTTCGTCCTCCTCACCCTCTGACTCCTCCTCGGTCTCCAGTTCCCGGGAAGCCTCCTCGTCCTCGGAGCCGAAGCTCTCTGCGGCACGGTTGCTATGATTGCTCGCCATCTCGCCTGTCCCGGGCCGGAGCTAGAGCAGGAGCCGCCCGCGCCCGCCTGGTGTTCTCCCTCTGACTGCGGCTCTGGCCCCCGCCCAGTCCTGCCCTGCCCTGCCCTGCGGGGGCGGCTTGGGTTCCTCGCCTGGAGGCGGGAGAGCCCAGCGACTTTAAATAGAAGGCGTCAAAAAGTTTCGCCACAGTTTTTGAGGCAAGGGCTCAGCTTCTCTTCCCTGCGGGTCTGCCAACTTCCCACCAGCCGTCCCCAGCCCCAGTTTAGGCAGATCCCCAACGGTCCTTTTCAGCAACTGGAGATCACCACTGTCAGGGGACAAGAGTTCCCGCTGCACCAGTGGGTTAAACCAGTGATAGGTACTCCAGTCCTGGCTTCCTCCCCTCCAGAGTGGGCTTGGTAGGTTTTACGTTACGAACTAAGCTACTTGATACATCCTTTACCCCAACCAAATAATTAATGACTCCTTGCTGAGCAGGGTGCTTACTAGCATCAGGCACTGTACAAAGGGTCTCATTTTTATCCCCTCACAACTGTGGGTGATAGGTTTTGTTGCAGTCTGTTTTATAGATGAGAAGAGCTTAGGTAGCTTGCTCCAGGTTCTGTTGCTAGTAAAGTAAACCAATGGGAAACAAAGATAGGTCTGCACTATTTAAAAACCCAGCTTTGACTCATTGTTCCGTATTGGCTCCCTTTATATTTGCAAGTCAACAAATTGTGTATTCTCTTCCTCAATGACCCCTAACTTGCTCAACCATGAAATTTTATCTCCACTAATCTTAAATCTAGAAGAGGAACAATTTTCCCCATTTGGTGGCTACCTAGGTTCTGTCTAAAACTCAATCCAAAGGCTCCAGACCTCTCCTTGGATTATGTCATGGCTTCCCACTGATCAAGGACTAAAGCCCAATCTCCTCAACAAGACAAACCCTGCTTAACGCAGTCCACATCCTACCTGTCTCGTCTCTTCTTTGGAAATCAGGAGTTCCCCACAAACTGTGAAGTCACATCATGGTGCCTTTATTTACACAGCACAATAGGCCTGAAAGATTCTTCCCACCTTCACTTACCTGGTTACTCACCAATCAGGATCGCCTCCTTCCTCTGAAGTCATCAGGTTAAGCTTAGTACCCCTCTTCCAAGTTACTACATCATCCTATATTCAAATTCTGTGTTCTCTTTCCCCAGTAGACTTTGTCTTATTACTGATCTTTGTCCCACCATCCCCATCCTTGACCAGCCCAGAAACTAGCAAAGTACCAAGCACACAGCACATGTATAACGAATGCTCCTTCTTGAACTAAAGAGAATGTGACCAAACCTGGTGAGTATGTATAATAAGTGAAGATATCTTTACAATATATAAAGATATTCCTTTTCATGAAGATGATTTTTATGGTTAAAACAATATTTACTTTTAATTGTTAAAAATTATATATATATGTATACATATATATAATCTCATGTATATATCATTGCTGATGTTAGATGGATCTTGGCTGATAGCAGAGAATACCAGAAAGATGTTTACCTTTGTTTTACTGACTATGCAAAGGCATTCAACTGTGTGGATCCTAACAAATTTATGGATAACATTGTGAAGAACGGGAATTCCTGAACACTTAATTGTGCTCATGAGGAACCTGTACATAGAATAAGAGGCAGTGGTTTGAACAGAACAAGAGGATACTGCAGAAAAGGTGTGTGTCAGGGTTTATCCTTTCACCATACTTATTCAATCTGTATGCTGAGCAAATAATCCAAGAAGCTGGACTATATGAAGAACAGGGCATCAGGACTGGAGGAAGACTCATTAACAATCTGTGACATACAGATGACATAATCTTGCTTGCTGAAAGCCAAGAGGACTTGAAGAACTTACTAATGAAGATCAAAGGCTACAGCATTCAGTATGGATTATACCTCAACATAAAGAAAACCAAAATCCTCACAACTGGACCAATAAGCAACATCATACCAAAACAAAACCAAACTTGTTGCCATCAAGTCGACTCTGACTCATAGCTGACCCTATAGGATGGGGTAGAACTGCCCCATAGGACTTCCAAGGAGCAGCTGGTTGATTCAAACTGCTATCTTTTGGTTAGCAGCCGAGCTTTTTAACCACTGCGCCACCAGGGCCCCAAGCAACATCATGATAAACGGGAAAAGACTGAAGTTGTCAAGGATTTCATTTTACTTGGATCCACAATCAACACCCATGGAAACAGCAGTCAAGAAATCAAATGACATAGTGCACTGGCAAATCTGCTACAAAAGACCTCTTCAAAATGTTAAAAAGCAAAGATGTCACTTTGAGGACTAAGGTGGGCCTGACCCAAACCATTATATTTTCAGTCGCCTCATATGCATGCTAAAGCTGGGCAATGAATAAGGAAGACTAAAGAAGAATTGATGCCTTTGAATTATGATGTTGGTGAAAAATAATGAATATATCATGGACTGCCAAAAGAACGAACAAATCAGTCTTCGAAGAAGTACAACCAGAATGCTCCTTAGAAGCAAGGATGATGAGACTTAGTCTCAACATACTTTGGATATGTTATCAGGAGAGACCAGTGCCTAGAGAAGGGCATCATGCCTGTTAAGTAGAGGATCAGTGAAAAACAAGACCACCCTCAATGAGATAGACTGACAAATTGGCTGCAACAGTAGGCTCAAACATAGTAACAATTGTGAGGATGGCACAGTACCAGGCAGTGTTTCATTCTCTTGTACATAGGGTCGCTATGAGTCAAAACCAAGTTGAGAGCACCTACCAACAACGTGTGCATGCGTGCACATGCACGCGCACGCACACACCGTCTTAGTTATCCAATGCTGCTACAACAAAAACACCACAAGTGGATGGCTTTAAGAAACAGAAATTTTCTCACAGTTTAGGAGGCTAGGAAGTCCGAATTTAGAGTGCCAGCTCTAGGGGAAAACTTTCTCTCTCTGTTGGGTCTGAAGGAAGGTCCTTGTCTCTTCAGCTTCTGCTTCTTGGTTCCTTGGAAATCTCCATGTATCTTGCTTGGCATTTTATCTTACCCCATCTCTGCTCCTCTGGCTTGCTTGTTTAATCTCTTTTATATATCAAAAGAGATTGACTCTAGATATACCCTACACTAATCCTGCCTCATTAACATAACAAGGACAACCCATTCCCAAATGGTATTATAACCACAGGCATAGAGCTTGAGATTTACAACACATATTTTTGGGAGACACAAGTCAATCCATAACATACACATACACACACACACAC
Source organism: Dugong dugon (assembly GCA_030035585.1). Classification (NCBI taxonomy): domain Eukaryota; kingdom Metazoa; phylum Chordata; class Mammalia; order Sirenia; family Dugongidae; genus Dugong; species Dugong dugon. Next base: position 84,334,181 of record CM057460.1, on the reverse strand, counting down.
ACACACACACACACACACACCAAAAAACAAAATCCATTGCCATTGAGTCGATTCTGAGTCATAGTGACCTTACAGGACAGAGTAAAACTGTCCCATAGGGTTTCCAAGAAGCGGCTAGCAGATTCAAACTGCTAAGCAGCCAAGCTTTTAACCACTGTGCCATATATATATATATACGTAAGAATTCTATTCACAGTTGTTAAATATGATAAACGTAAGCTAGGTATTATTCACCAGTTATACTAGTTTGTACGCATATATTAGGTCCACCTGCAAAGAGCTGTAGATACTTCAGATACAGTACAAAAACATCAGCTAGTGGGCATAAGGGAAGACAGCAGAAACCAGCCTTCACAGGGTTTACTAAACCGGGTTTAACATCAGCCCATCTGACATATTTGGCGTGTCACAAAGTACATATTCTTAGACTTCAGTCTATTGATTCAGAACTGGGTGTAAGTTTAAATTTGTTAACTTCTTAATCTATTTGCTACAGCAAAACAGTCGAAAATCAAAGGTAATAAGGGTGGGGTTAGTGGAAGCTGACAGAACAGTAGCAGCGAAGGAGTCCACACCGTGGTAGAGTCTAGGTTTATCTATTGCAGAGGTAGAACGCCCTCACACTTACCCATCCTTGAGAACTGCACAGTATTACTACATAGTACTATGACTATTAAAATATTTGAATAATTTGAATAATAACTTACATACCAACCATTAATTTACACACCAACCACTAATGCCAAAGATGAAGAAACTGAAGATTTTTACCAACTTCTGCAGTTTGAAATTGATCAAATATGTAGTCAAGATTCATTGATAATTCCTGGTGACTGGAATGCAAAGCTGGAAATAATGACAAAGGACTGATAGCTGGAAAATATGGCTCTGATCATAGAAATGACACCTGAGATCACATGACAGAATTTCACAAGGCCAATGACTTATTCATTGCAAATACCGTTTTTCAGCAATGTAAACAGTGACTATATGCATGGATCTTGCCATATGAAATACACAGGAATCAAATCAATTACATCTGTGGAAAGAGATGATGGAGAAGCTGAATATCATCAGTCAAAACAAGGCCAGGGGCCAACTGTGGAACAGACCACCAGCTGCTTATATGCAAGTTCAAGTTGAAGCTCAAGAAAATTAAAAAGTCCATGACAGCCAAAGTATAACCTTGAGTATATTCCACCTGAATTTAGATACCATCTCGAGAACAGATTTGACGCATGAACACTACTGATCGAAGACTAACTAGTTGTGGGATAATATCAAGGACCCTGTACATGAAGAAAAGCAAAAGGTCATTAAAAAGATAGGAAAGAAAGAAAAGACCAAAAGGGATGTCAAAAGAGACTCTGAAACTTGCTCTTGAATGTAGAGTAGCTAAAGCAAATGGAAGAAATGATGACATAAATGAGCTGAACAGGAGATTTCAAAGGGCGGCTCGAGAAGACAAAGTAAAGTATTATAATGAAATGTGCAAAGACCTGGAGCTAGAAAGGGAAGAAAACACTCAGCATTTCTCAAGCTGAAAGAACTGAAGAAAAAATTCAAGCCTCAAGTTGCAATACTGAAGGACTCTATGTGCAAAATACTGAAAGATACAGGAAGCATGAGAAAAAAATGGAGGAATACAGAGTCACTATACCAAAAAGAACTGGTCAACGTTCAACCATTTCAAGAGGTAGCATATGATCAAGAAGTGATAGTACTGAAGGAAGAAGTACAAGCTGCAGTGAAGGCACTGGCAAAAAACAAGGCTACAGGAATTGATGGAATACCAGTTGAGATGTTTCAACAAACAGATGCAGTGATGGAAGTGCTCACTTGTCTATGCTAAGAAATTTGGAAGACAGCTACCTGGCCAACCGACTGGAAGAGATCCGTATTTGTGGCCATTCTAAAGAAAGGTGATCCAATCCAACAGAATGCAGAAATTATCAAACAATAACATTAATATCACACACAAGTAAAATTTTGCTGAAGATAATTCCAAAACAGTTGCAAGTGAGGCAGTTCTGTATGATGAAATAATTAGATGCTTCTCAACATCCCACTTACAACAAAGACCCGAAAAAACAAGTGAATCGGATATAGATTGCAACTTTGGAACCCTGAGCATCAAAGACAAAGTTGATGAATCAGACTGAGTGCCACGCAGAAGGAGAGACAGTACAAAAACAGTGGACACAGAGAATTGTGGATCACCAGCGCTCTGCTAACAGAACCTATACAGTGTGGCCATATTGAGACAAAGCAAGCAGTGTTCCCAGCCGAAACCCACATCCCCTGGTGCGGCCGAGCAGAAGCAACTCTACACTCACATCCATCCCACCTTGTAAAAGTACACACACACTACCCACTCCACCCACCCCAGCCCCCCATGTCGGAAGCCTATGGGCCCATGGGACCCCTACACTCGGCTCGCCCATCCCCCCTCCCTGCACATTATTGTAGTCCGATGACACCCACCACTACCCCACCCCCTAAGCTGGGAGCCCACAGACTGGGAGCTCCTGCTTCTTCACTCAGCCACCAACAACTGGGACCCACAGACCTGCAATGCCTCCTACTCCTTCCACCCACCTGCGCCAGGGACCTGAGGGCCGACAGTACCTCCTACTCCCTCTAGCCACCTGCACTAGGGGTCTGAGGGCCAGAGAAGCCTCCTACTCCCTCTGGCCACCCATGCTGGGGACCTGAGGGCTGGCGGTGTCTCCTACTCCTTCAACCATCCTGGCTGGGGGCCTAAGGACCGATGGTGCCTCCTACTTTCTCTGCCCACCCATGCCGGAGACCTAAAGATCAGAAGTGCCTCCTACTCCCTCCAGTCAACTGCACCGGGGGCTTGGAGGACCAACTGTGCCACCTATTCCCTCCAGCTACCTGTGCCAGGGGTCTGAGGGCCAGTAGTGCCTCCTACTCCCTCCAGCCAACCCAGCCAGGGGCCCAAGGGTCGGCGGTGCCTCCCACTTCCTACAGCCACCTGAGCCAGGGGCCCGAGGACCAGCTGTACAACCTCCCCCCACAATGCGCTCTAACACACAGGGGCATGCCCTTAAACCAGTCACCTATGGACAGGCAACATTCACCCTGCGTCACCCCCTGCATCATACCCTCCTGCAACTGGAGGCTTGTGCCTGCTCCAGTCACCACCCACCTGGTAACCGACGCCCCAGGCACCCTTGCCCCGACCACCCAGCAATTGGCAGAGCACACACACAACATCCAACCCTCTGCACCCTGGTGACTTGCCGGACAGATACATTACTTTACCAGAAATGCTAGCTATATCCTCAGCAGCCCAGCAAGACCAGCAAACAGAGACCCACACTCATACACCCAGTCACTGCCCCAACCACCCAGAAACATGAGGTGAGAATTTCAATGGGGACAAATTAGTGATGAGGGTAATACACACACCCAGCCTACTCAGATATATTAAAACAAAATAAAAATTCAGGATGCAAAAAACAAACATACAATAAATAAATAATAACATCTTGATGTCTTGGAGACAACAGACAAGATCAAATCACATAAAGCAGGATGAGATGGCTCCAGCAAGTGACCAAAATAAAGAAGTAGAAAACCTCCCAGAGGACAAAATGGCAATGGAACTACCTGATAAGGAATTCAAAAGACTAATATACAGGGCTCTCCAAGAGAGCCCTGGTGGTGCAGTGGTTAAGCACTTGGCTGCTAACCAAAACATCAGCAGTTTGAATCCACCAGCCACTCTTTGGAAATCACACTGGGAAGTTCTACTCTGTCCTATAGGGTCACTGTGAGTTGGAATTGACGGGGCTCTCCAAGAAATCAAGAAAGAGATCAAGGAAAACACAGACAAAACCAAGGGAAACATATACAAAATCAAGGAAAACAGACAAAGCCATAGAAGAATTAAGGAAAACAGTACAAGAACAAAATGACAAAATAAACAATTAGAAAACATACAATTGTATAGACTGCAAATAGAAATCCAAAAGAGTAACAATAATATTTCAGAAATACACAACTCAAAAGAAGGATATAGGAGCAGAACTGAAACAAGGGAAGACTGAATCAGTGAATGTGAAGACACATCTCTTGACACCAATTTGTTTGAGGAAAAATTAGAAAAAAGAATGAAGAAAGCCTAAGAATTATGTGGGACACTATCAAGGGGAAAAATCTGCATGTGACTAGAGTTCCAAACAGGTGAGTCAATGGAAAACACAGAGAGACTTGTTGAAGATTTGCTGCCAGAAAACTCCTCTAATATTATGAAAGACGAGAAGTGAACAAACTCCATACTGAATAGACCCCAAAAGAAAGTCACCAAGACATATCATAATAAAACATGCCAAAACCAAAGACAAAGAAAACTCACCTAAAAGGGGAACCAGTAAGACTAAGCTCCGATTACTCAGCAGAAACCATGCAGGCAAGAAGACAATGGGATGACATATATAAAACCTTGAAAGAAAAAAAATTGCCAACCAAGAATTATATATCCAGCAAAATCGTCTCTCAAATATGATGGTGTAATTTAGGACATTTCCAGATAAATAGAAATCAAGGGAATTTGTAAAAACCAGACCAAACATATAAGAAATATTGAAGGGAGTCCTTTGGATAGAGAACCAAAAACATCAGACAACAACCTGAGATTAGGACACAGGACAGCATCAGGCAGATACCAACCCAGATAAAGAATTCTTAAAAATAAAACAAAGCTAAAAGACTGAAAACAGGGAGCCAGAGACATCAATCTGTAAATGACAACATCAAAACAAAAAAGAGGGAATAAATGGTATAGTTATAGAAATGTCATATGGAGAAGAAATAAAAGTGCTATCAAGAAATAAAAGACGATCTTGTAAGTGGACAAAGGAATGATAATGTGGAAACAGCTGGAGGTCTGAATAGGTAGTTGAATCTAGTTATGAAGAGTGTTGGATGAGAGGAAAGCCTGGGAATTCTCTGCATGTAGGATTTAAAAATAAGCAAAGATGTTCCATTTCTACATAGCTGAGGCCCTTATTGACAATAACGGGGTGCTTAATAAATAATAAAACTTAGTCATAGGTCCTAGTTAAAAAACAGAATTGGAGCACTAGATATGCTAGTTAGAGAATTAAACTTGGGAAAAGCCTAACAGCTAAGAAATAGACCAACCTGGTTTTAAATCCCCACCCCTCCACTTCCTGGCTGTGCTACCTTGGATTTTACAATGTGAGCAACCTGCTGAGAGGCCCCACCACCCTAGAGAGCCAGGATGCAAGTCTATTCCAACCCCAAGTGCAGCTCTGTGATGGTTAAGACTGTGTCCACTTGGCTAGGCCATGATTCTCAGTGTTTATGTGTGATTACTACCATAATGGGATCTGCTGTGAGTAGCCGATCAGTTGAAAGGGAGTTTCCTTGGGGGTGTGGCCTGCATCCAAACATAAGCAGATGTTCTGGCTTTTTGCTCACTCTGGATTCTGTGGCTGCCTGTTTTCTGACCTCCGGTTCTTGGGACTTGAGCTATCAGCTTACCTGCTGATCTTGGGATTCGTCAATCTTCACAGCCTGTGAGCAAGAGCCCTGTTCTCCGACCTGCCAATCTTGGGTTCACCAGCCCCTGTGGCTATGTGAATTGGGAGAAGCCTTTATTTTGATCCATGGACTTGGGACATTCTAGCCTCTGTAACTGTGTGAGCCGTTTCCTTGATATAAATCTCTCTCTGTATATATTTACACATTTTACTGGTTTTGCTTCTCTGGAGAACCCAGCCTAAGACAAGCTCCTTCCCTTCCCCACAGGCTCTGAACCCAGCTGCAAGGGCTGTGGGGCCCACTTTGCCAACACAGCCAGGAAGCAGATCTGCTTGGATACAAGAAAAATTTCTACATGACCTGTTTGAGCCAAGTGGGGAATGGGCCCCCATTCTGCCTTCTCCACCAACGATTCCGAGCCACAGCCTTTCAGCGGGAAGGGCTCATGGAGATGAAGGTGAACGACCTGAGGGACTATCTCAGCCTTCATAACATCTCTACTGAAATGTGCCAGGAGGAGCTGGTGTTCTTGGTGCTTGACTAGCAGCCTGTAATCTCCCAGGAGGGCAGGACTCATGCCCCTACCTTGTCCTTCGACTTCCCTGAGCAGCAGGCCTTCCTGACCCAGCCTCACACCAGCACAGCACCTCCTACCTCACTCAACCTCCTTTCTTCACCTGCACAAGCCACTTCTGCTCCCCAAGCCCAGGCTCAGGAAAGCCAGCAGGCTAATGGCCATGTGTCTCAGGACCAAGAGGAACTCGTCTACTTGGAGAGCACAGCCAGAGCACTTGCTGAGGAAGAGACCCAGCCCATTGACTCAGAGGATAGCTTTGTCCCAGGCTGGAGGGCCTCTCTGTCTGACCTGACCAACATGAAGAACACTGAAGCACTGACTGTGTGGCAGCTGAATGAGATCCTGGCTCACAACTTTGTCAACTACAAGGGCTGCAGTGAGAAGTGGGAGTTGATGGGGAGGGTGACATGGCTGTACAAAGACAAGAAAGCACTCCAGCACCTGGTGTGTGGTGCTGAAGATCAAAATGAGGGAGCAATGCCACCTCGCCAGGAGGAGAACCTGTGTAAGATCTGAATGGATTCACTCATTGACTGTGTTCTGCTGGAGTGTGGCCACATGGTAACCTGTACCAAGTGTGGCAAGCACATGAATGAGTGTCCCATCTGCCAGCAGTACGTGATCCAAGCTGTGCTTGTCTTCGGATGGAGAGGGCTTGCACCAGCTTCTTCAGTGCCTTACAGGGACACAGCTTTAAGTGTCTAGGCTCAGGGTTGGCCAGCTTGCAGAGGGGCATGTTAACAGAAGAAAATTTGCAGTCATCCCAAGACTAAGGCAGGTAAAGAAGCCTTGTCACTCCTGGGCATGCCCATCTTGCCACTGGTTGTACCTCTTGGCTAACAAAGCCCCTGAAGCCAGTGGGATTGGTAAAAATTGCGTGGGCAAGACCCTGTTTCAATGATCTTGGGATGATTATGGTAACTTATGAACAGAGACTTTCCAGAACTTGAGGGGGAAAAAAGAAAGAAATAAAAAACTGGTTTAACCTTAGGAAGATAAAGGTAAATTTCAATGTAACCACAAAGAAAAGTTAACAAACCTACTCATCAAAATAAAAAAGAAAAACATAAAGACTCAGTAAACACAAAGTCAACAACTAGAGAAATGAAAAAAAAAATCCATATACCAAAAGAACTCAGCGCAGAAAATTAAGTAGAACAAAGAAGCTGTCAATGCCACAAAATGGCAGTAACTGAACTCATGTCTATTGATAATCATACTGAATTTAAATGGCTTAAATGCACCAGTAAAGAGACAGATAGTGGCAGAATAGATTAAAAAACATGACCCATTAATATGCTGTCTACAAGAGACAAACCTTAGACACAAAGACACAAACTAAAACTCAAAGGATGGAAAAAAATACATCAAGCAAGCAATAACCAAAAAAGAGCAGGAGTGGCAACAGTAATCTCTAATAAAATAGATTTTAAGACAAAATCTAGCATGAAAGATAAGGAAGGACATTATACAATGATTAAAGGGTCAATCCACCAGCAGGACATAAACATAATAAATACATACGCAGTCAATGACATGGCTCCAAAATACATAAAAGAAACTCTAACAGCATTGAAAAGAGAAATAGACAAGTTCAACCCTAATACTAGGCGATTCAACACACCACTTTCGGCAAAGGACAGAACATCTAGAAATAAACTCAAGAAAGATACAGAAGATCTAAATGCCATAATCAACCAACTCAACTTCATAGATATATACAGAAAACTCCACCCAATAGCAGCAAAGTATATATTCTTTCCCAGTGCACATGGAACATTCTCCAGAACAGACCACATTATAGGCCACAAAGAAAGCCTTAACAAAATCCCAAACATCAAAATAATGCAAAGCATTTTCTCTAATCACAATGTCATAAAAGTAGAAATGAGTAACAGGAACAGCAAGGGAAGAAAATCAAATACATGGAGATTGAATAACACTTTGCTTAAAAACCACTGGGTAACAGAAGAAATCAAAAAATTCCTAGAATCAAATAAGAATGAAAACACATCTTACCAAAACCTTTGGGACACAGCAAAAGCAGTGTTCAGAGGTCAATTTATACCACTAAATGCACACATCAAAAAAGAAAGGCCCAAAATCAAAAATTAACCCTACAACTCAAACAAATAGAAAGACAACGGCAAAAGAAGCCTACAGTCACCAGAAGAAGGTAAATAATAAAAGTTAGAGCACAAATAAATGAAATAGAGAACAGAAAAACAACAGAAAGAATTGACAAGACCAGAAGTTGGTTCTTTGAAAGGATCAACAAAATCAACAAACCATTGGCCATTCTGAGAAAAGAAAAGATGGAGAGGAAGCAAATAACCTGAATAAGAAATGAGATGGGTGACATAACAACAGAACCAACTGAAATAAAAAGGATCATAACAGAATACCACAAAATATTGTACTCCAACTTATTTGAAATCCTAGAGGAAATGGACAAATTTTTAGAAACACACTACCTACCTAAACTAACACAAACTGAGGTAGAAAAACTGAACAGACCCATAACAAAAAAAGAGACTGAAGAGGTAATTAAAAAAAACTCCCAACAAAAAAAAGCCCTGGCCCAGTCGTTTCACTAGAGAATACTACCATTCAGAGAAGAACTCTCATCAGTACTAATCAAACTATTTCACAGCATAGAGAATGAAGGAATATTCCCAAATTCATTCTATGAAGCCAAAAAAACCCTGATACAAACCCAGGCAAAGGCACCACACAAAAAAAGAAAATTATAGACTAATATCCCTATTAATACAGATACAAAATTCTCAACGAAATTATAGCCAATAGAATACAACAGCATATTAAAAAAATAATACATCACAACCAAGTAGGATTCATACAAAGTATGAAAGGATGGTTCAACATTAGAAAATCGATCAACGTAATCCACCACATTAAAAAAAAAGAATCACATGATTGTCTTAATCAATGCTGAAAAGTCATTTAAAAGGCATTACTAATAAAAACTCTCAGCACAATAGGAATAGAAGGGAAATTTCACAACATAATGAAGGCATTTATAGAAAACCAACAGCCAACATTATTCCCAACAGAAACAGACTGAAAGCATTCTCCTTGAGAATGGAAACCAGACAAGGATGCCCTTTATCATCACTCTTATTCAATATTGTGCTGGTAGTCCAAGCTACAGCAATAAGGCAAGAAAAACAAATAAAGGGCATCCAACTTGGTAATGAAGAAGGAAAACTATCCCTATTTGCAGATGATATGATCCTATATATAGAAAACCCCCAAAACTCCACAAGATACCGGAACTAATAGAAGGATTCAGCAAAGTAGCAGGATACAAGATCAACATACAAAAATCAGCTGGATTCCTCTACACCAACAAAGAGAACTTCGAAAAGAAAATCAGGAAAACAATACCATTTGAAATAGTTTCCCAAAAGATAGAAGTACTTGGGAATAAATCTAACCAGGGATATAAAAGACCTATACAAAAAAAAAATTGCAAAACACTACTTCAAAAAACTAAAAGAGAGCTACATGAATGGAAAAACATATCAAGCTCATGGATAGGAAGACTCAACATTGTGAAAACATCAACACTTCCAAAGCAACCTACAGATATAATGCGATCCTGATTCAAATTCCAACAGTATTCTTTAACGAGATGGAAAAAGTAATCAACTTTATATGGAAAGGAAAGAGGCCCTGAATAAGCATTAGTAGAAGGTCTCACACTACCTGATCTCAGAATCTACAAAACAGCAACAACAGTCAAAAGACAGTAGTACTGGTACAATGGTCGACACAGAGACCAATGGAACAGAATTGAGAACCTAGATGTAAATTCATCCACCTATGGACAGCTGATCTTTGACAAAGGTCCAAAGCCCATTAAATGAGGAAAAGATAATCTCTTTGACAAATGGTGCTGGCAAAACTGGAAGTCCATGTGTAAAAAAATGAAATAGGATCCATACCTCACACCATACACAAAAAATAACTTAAAATGGATCAAAAACCTAAACATAAAACAATAAAGATCATGGTAGACATGGTCTCGAGGAACATCTAGCTCAACTGGCACAACACAGTTTATAAAGACAATGTTCTACATTCTACCTTGGTGAGCAGCGTCTGGGGTCTTAAAAGCCTGTGAGGAGCCATCTAAGATACTCCACTGGTCTCACCCCTTCGGGAGCAAGGGAGAATGAAGAAAACAGGATACTAGGAAAAGACTGGTCCAAAGGACTAATGGACCACAGCTACTATGGCCTCCACTAGACTGAGTCCAGTACAGCTAGATGGTGCCCGACTACCACCACTGACTGCTCTGACCGGGATCACAACAAAGGGTCCCGGACAGAGCTGGAGAAGGATGTAGAACAAAATTCTAACTCACAAAAAGATCAGATTTACTGGCCTAACAGACTGGAGAAACCCTGAGAGTATGGCTCCCCGGACACCCTTTTAGCTCAGAGGTGAAGTCACACCAGAGGTTCACTGTTCAGCCAGGGATTGGACAGCCCCATAAAACAAAAGAGGACTAAATGAAGCACAGCAGTCAAAGGACGAGGACTAGTCCAGGGACTAGAAGGCAGGAGGGGATAAGAAAGCTGGTGATAGGGAACCCAAGGTTGAGACGGGACTGTGTTGACATGTCGTGCAGTTGTTAACCATTGTCATAAGGCAATATGTGTACTAACTGTTTAATGGGAAACTATTTGTTCTGTAAACCTTCATCTACAATTAAAAAAAAAAAAAAAAATTATCTATGTGAGATCAAACTGACAATAGCAACTTAAAAGGCTTGATGGGAAGCCTAGGGGCCAGTGAGTTGAAGATAATGGTGACGGAATAATTTGGAAAAGGATAGTAAGAATAGCCGCACAACTGGAAAAATGTAATTGATGTCACTGAACTGTACATGTAGAAATTTTTTAAATGGTGTATCTTTGGCTATGTATATTTTCACCAAAAATAAAAAAAAAAGGTCCTCCAAAGGTCGAAAAGGGAGAGTGTTGACATGTCGTGGGGTTGTTAACCAATGTCATGAAACAATATGTGTACTGACTATTTAATGAGAAGCTATTTGTTCTGTAAACCTTCACCTAAAATACAATTTTAAAAAATTGAAAAAAAAAAAAAAGTCCATGGTAGAAAAAAATAGGGACAACACTAAAACCAAAAAACCAAACCTGCTACTGCTGAGTCAATTCTGACTCACAGCAACCCTACAGGACAGAGCAGAACTGCCCTTTAGGGTTTCCAAGGAGCAGCTGGTGGATTTAAACCGCCAACCTTTCACCAGAGGCCCTAATATATGGCATAAATAGAATACCAAAGATAGCTAAAAATGCACACATAGCAGAAGATAAACTAGATAAATGGGACCTCCTAGAAATTAAACACTTAATGCTTATCAAAAGATTTCTCCAAAAGAGTAATTAGAGAACCTACAGACAAAAAAATTTTGGCTATGACATATCCAACAAGGGCCTAATCTCTAAAATTTATAGAAAACTTCAACACCTCAACAACAAAAGACAATCCAATTAAAAAATGGGCAAAGGATATGAACAGACACTTCACTGAAGAGCACATTCAAATGGCATAACCACATGAAGAAATGCTCATGATCATTAGCCACAGGAGATATGCAAATCAAAATGACAATAAGATGTCATCTCACCCCAACATTACTGGCACTAATCAAAAAACAGAAAATAACAAATGTTGGAGAAGTTGTGGGGAGATTGGAACTCTTAAACACTGCTGGTGGGAAGGTAACATGGTACAAGCACTATGGAAAATGGTATGCTGCTTCCTTAAAAAGCTAGACACAGAAATACCACATGACCCAGTAATCCCACTTTTAGGTATATACCTTAAAGAAATAAGAGTTGTGACATGAATAGACATAGGCACACCCATGTTCACTACACCATTATTCACAACAGCAAAAAGATGGAAACAACCTAAATGCCTACCAACAGACAAATGGATTAATAAACTATGGTACACACACACAATGGAAGACTACCAAAGGATAAAGAATAACGACGAATCCATAAAACATCTCACAACATGGACAAACTTGGAAGGCATTATGCTGAGTGAAATCAGTCAATCACAAAAGGACAAATATTGTAAAAGACCACTATTATAAAGAAACAAGGTTTAGACACAGAAAAAAAAAATTGTTTGATGGTTACCAGGGATGGAAGGGGGAGGGAGGGAAAATTACCAAATAGATAGAAGACAAGTGTTAATATTGGTGAAGGGAAAGGCAATACACAATATGGGGAAGTCGGTAAAACATGACCAAGACACGAGAGAACACTCAGAGGAATGCAAGAACAAAGGGCAACAAAGGTAACTACTACAGCACAGACAATCCTGCAACAACAGTATTAACAAACACTAATTTACTAATGGATATATAGGTTGATACATATGCCAAGAGGTGTGGGAGGGTGTATGGGGACACACCCACCTGCAGATATAGGTCTGGTGGTATACACTTCTACATACGTAATTGTAGGTGCTGCTTATATATTAATATAGACAATAGAGCACACGAGGGCCATAGTCAGGGCAACTTCTTAGACATAACCAAACACCTTGTGGCACGAAGTTCCTAGGCTTGAAGTAGAAGGACCATAGACTAAGTCATGTGGCACAATCTAGTTTGTAAAGACAAAGTTCTGCATCCTACTTTGGTGAGTAGCATCTGGGGTCTTAAAAGCTTATGAGCTCCCTGTCTGGAGCAAGGGAGAATGAAAAAAAAACAAAAACACAAGGGAAAGTTTACTCCAAATGACTAATGGGCCACAACTACCAAAGTCTCCACCAGACTGAGTCCAGCACAACTAGATGGTGCCTGGCTACCACCACCGGCTACTCTGACAGGGATTACAACAGAAAGTCCCAGACAGAGATGAAGAAAAATGTAGAACAAAATTTTAACTCACAAAAAAAGACCAGACTTACTGGTCTGACAGAGACTGGAGAAACCCTGAGAGTACGGCCACAGACACCCTTTTAACTCAGTATTGAAGTCACTCCTGAGGTTCACGCTTCAGCCAAAGATTAGACAGGCCCATAAAACAAAGCAAGACTTTAATGGACACACCAGCCCAGGGGCAATGATTAGAAAGCAGGAGGAGACAGGAAAGCTGGATGAATGGAAATGGGGAACCCAAAGTTGAGAAGGGGAGAGTGTTGAAACGTCACAGGGTTGGCAAACAATGTCACAAACAATGTGTATTAATTGTTTAATGAGAAACTAATTTGCTCTGTAAACCTTCATGTAAAGCACAATTTAAAAAAAAAGTGACAGTAATTATGTGGCATAGCAGTGAAACAAGGATATATAGATATGAACCAAAATTATACATATACAGATACTTAATTTATGACAAACGTGGTGCTGCTAAATAATGAGTCTTTTGATTATGTGGTGCTAGGACAATTGCTATGATAATTACGTGTCCTGTTTGCCTAAGACAGTTCCACTTTACACAGTTTGTTCCAGTGTAATTACTTGTTGCATCGCTTTTCACTGTCAGAGTATTCCAAATCAAGATAAACTACACGGTTTCATATGTACTGGTCATCTGTTAAAAAAAATAAAGTTTGACTATTTTCTCACACCATACACAAAAAAAAATTCTGGAAAGATAGCAAAACTAAATATAAATGGCAAAACAACAAAGCACTTAAAAGAAAACATAGTAGAATCCCAACATGAAAACACAATAAGAAATTTTAAGGAAGACACAAAAAACACTAACTAGAAAGGAAAATATTGACAAATGGATAAAACTTCTATTGATTACAAGATAACCTAAGAGAATGAAAAGACTAGCCTCAGAGAGGGGAAGTTATTTGAAACATTTCTAGAATATATAAAGAAATCTTACTAATCAATAAGAAAAGGTAACCCAGTTTTAAAAAATTGGGAAGATACTTGAACAGGAATTTCACAAAAGAGAAAATTCAAATAATAAACACACAAAAAGGTGTTCTACCTTATTTAAAAAAAAAAAAAAAAAAAGCTTGCAAACAGCCACCTACAATAGAGCTATTGGTCTCTTACCGTCCAGAGCAAAGGAGAGTGAAAATAACCAAAGACTCCAGAGAACAATTAGTCCAAAGGACTAATGGACCACATGAACCCAGCAGACGCAACCCCAAGATCAGAAGAACTAGATGGTGCCTGACTACCAATACTGACCGCTCTAAGATCACAACAGAGGGCCCAGGACAAAGCAGGAGAAAAACTGTAGAACAAAAAAATCAAATTCACAAAAAAACGCCAGACTTACTGGTCTGACAGACTATTGCCCTAAGATACCCTTCTGAACTGGAACTGAAGCCATTCCCAGAGACCACCTTTTAACCAAACCACAGATTGGCCTATAAAATAAACAATAACATCCAACATTAACATGACCCTTAAAACAATGAATTATACGAGATCAAAAGGGCAACATCTGCCCAAAAGCAAAGATAAGAAGATAAGAAGGGGAAGAAAATCAGGACCAAAGGAAACAGGGAACCTAGGAAGGAAATGAGGAGAGTGCTGACATGCTGTGGGGAATAAAATCAACGCCATACACTTTATGTACTAACTACGGAATGGGAAACTAACTTGCTCTGTAAACTTTCACCTAATGCACAATAAAAAATTTTTTTAAAAAAAAGGTTGCAGCAGTACCTCGACAGGGAATTGTCAGAAATTCAAGCTGGATTCAGAAAAGGATATGAAATGAGGGATAACACTGCTGATGTTAGATGGATCTTGGCTGAAAGCAGAGAACACCAGAAAAATGTTTACCTATGTTTTATTGACTATGCAAAGGCATTCAACTGTGGGGATAGTAACAAATTATGGCTAGCATTGCAAAGAATGGGAATTCCAGAATACTTAATTGTGCTCATAAAGAACCTGTACATAGATCAAGAGGCACTCATTCGAACAAAACAAGGGCATACCGCGTGTTTTAAAATCAGGAAAAGTGTGCATGAGGTTTGTATCCTTTCACAATACTTACTCGATCTATATACTGAGCAAATAATCCGAGAAGCTGGACTATATGAAGAAGAATGGTTTGCTGAAAGTGAATAAGACTTGAAGCACTTACTGATGAAGACCAAAAACCAGTCTTCAGTATGGATTACACCTCAAAGAAAACAAAAATCCTCACAACTGGACCAATAAGCAACATCATGATAAACGGGAGAAGATCAAAATTGTCAAGGATTTCATTTTACTTGGACCCCACAGTCAATGCCCATGGAAGGAGCAGTCAAGAAATCAAATGATGTATTCCACTGGGCAAATCTGCTGCAAAAGACCTCTTTAAAGTGTTTAAAAGCACAGATGTCATTTTGAGGACTAAGGTGCACTTGACCCAAGCCAGGGTATTTTCAATTGCCTCTTATGCATGCAGAAACTGCACAATGAATAAGCAAGACTGAAGAAGAATTGATGCCTTTGAATTACGGTGTCGGCGAAGAATAATGAATATACCATGGACTGCCAGAAGAAGGAACAAGTCTGTCTTGGAAGAAGTATAGCCAGAATGCCCCTTAGAAGTGAGGATGGTGAGATTTCATCTCACTTACTTTGGACATGTTATCAGGAGGGACCAGTCCCTGAAGAAGGACATTATGCTTGATAAAGTAGAGGGTCAGCAAAAAAGAAGATGAAGAGATGGGTTGACAAAGTGGCTGAAACAATGGGCTCAAACATAGCAACAACTGTGAGGATGGTGCAGGACTGGGCAGTGCTTCATTGTTGTACATGAGCTGGAACAGACACGATGGCATCTAACAACAACTATGACTATTATTTATTGTTCATAAAGATTTTCTGCAATCATCACTAGAATGTTAATTATATTTAACACATTCTGATTAAGAAGGCTTAAATAGTATATAATTCATTTTAGGAAAAGTTTCAAGAAAAAGAATTAATATAAAAAGCTTGCTTTGAAAGTGTTCAGCATCAGCAATCTTAAAAATTCACCTACATGGAAAGCTTCATTCCTCATAATGCCAGATAAAAAGGTGTTAATGTGGTTAGCTGGTTTTATCAAGAATGAACTCGATTCCAAGATTCTCTGTATAATCTAAATAATCAAGCATAATTACTGAATTCAGTTCAGTTCTAGATGATAACTACAGCCTCAATCTCATATTAAAAACAGGCTTTAACAGAAAAAAAAAAAAAAACTCAACAATTTCCATATATAAACTTTATTTCATTTAACATCATACAAAAATTTAAACTTAAAGAAGAAAATGAAAATATGCACCTTTTACAAGTCAAAGAAAAGCAAAAGTTTTAGCAGTTGAAGTGATCTGCAAAAAACATATACATTAGAGGTACAAACTGTGCTACAGCAGGTCTAAAAGAGTTGTACACAGTCTTTCTGAAAAAATTAAAACTGGTTTCAAGATTACTTTTATATTTAAATTTACAGGCACTGACCAATTTACAAATATTTACATAAATCAAAAGCAACCTTAATAAACACTGTAGCCTTCTTAGCAGCCACCACTATGTGGAAAAGAAATACTAAAAAAGATATCTTTACAAACATTAAGCTTTTATTTATAATTTTGTTACGTCTCATTTAAAACATTCTGTAGTGGCTTACTGCCTAAAAATTCCAGTTTAGATTACAATCCTATAGTTGTACACAGAAAAAAAATCTGATACTATAAATAGGATATAATCTTAACTCTGATCTTTCAGTTTCTGGTGCTTCATGTCACAGGAAAATAAAAGCAGGAAAACACAAAGTAAAGCAAAAGTGCACACTGCACTAAGCTATTATAAAGTACAGGGGACTTAATCTTTTCAGACTGTCTACACTGAATTCTTCAAAACAATTCACTAACTGCTGTACAATACAGAGTTAGCACTCATATTACTACAGTGCAAAATGTTTTATTGTTTCAACACAAAATTTAAAGCAATCTCAAAAGTACATAAAAAACCTGTGAGGTATGAATGAAATGCTAATAAAGACACACCCAAAGCCTCAAGCCTCAGTCTATCCCAGCGAGTCAAGTGAAGACTGAAGGCAATTGTCCAGTATTTCACGCTTCCGCAGTGATTTCACAGAAATGTGAACTGAAATAAAAGATTTCTTTTTGCTTCAAGTAACTGAATAACTGACTTGAATCTTCACTTTACTAGAACAGACTTCGACAACACATTATCTACTGTAGGTTACATTTTAAGCATGTATGAATCAGACCCTTTTCTAAAATTCCACTAATCTCTTCAGTGTAAGCATGTGGGACAACTTACTGAAGTTATATCAAAAACCTTTGATTTGTTCAGGTTAATTCCCTCCAAAATATTTTATCTGATCTGATAACTCATGTCATAACATTACCAATCATAAATGTAAACATTTTCAAAAATACATTTTTAAACCAAAAAGTTTATTAGGAAATGTCATAATAAAATATATAATCTTTATGTAAGTATGTCCTTTTAAAAATAAAACATGGAAACAAAAAGAACAATTTAAAAGAAGCCATGACAGAGGTAAAAAAAATGCATTGTGTTACTATTGTTCTTTATTTCTCAGAAGAATTTAAGAAACAGAGGCCAGTTATCTTTTCAGGATAGCAGCTCTTAAAGGTAGTATACTGTTCAAATCTCTCTTGTTTTGCAATCTTTGCCATGACTGGGAGAGAAAGAAAAGTAATTCTTAAAACCTAAAATATATGCAGAACAAAAGACCAAAAGGAGAGCCACTAGAATGTTACTAGAGGTTTTATCTAGGAGGTAAAATTTTCGGTCTTTACTAAGTTTTTCAATTAAAAAATATTATTTATGAAGGACAGAATAATCTATAATAAAGCACTTTAGAGTAAACAGAATTTGCAAAAAGAAAGAAAGAAACTGGAATTCTGATTTACAAGCTTAAAAATCTGACTCACTACCTGGTGGCTGCACATCTTTGTACTTCGTTCTCACTTCGGTTGTTCAACTGACTAAAAGTACCAGTTTTACAGCTAGACAATCCTAAATGAAAGCTCACCCATCAATAAGAACAGTAATATACCAATGTTATTTTGGAGTTCTCAAATTTAATCTGATAGACAAAAATATTCCCTCTTAGATACCTGTTTTAAAGTGAAAAGAATTATGCAGATCAAATTTTCTATTTTGGTTGACAAACTGAGGGCCTAACTGAAGGACGGCACGTTAATATAATACACTTGTATTTTTAATTTTCATCAAATTAAAGCCTACATGTATGTCTAAGTAATGAAATAAAAGCCTCTAAAATTACATTTTGTCCTTTTAAAAATAATCTGATCTCTTTACAATTCTCTGATCTTTTCATTTCTATGAAGCTTTCCTTCCTATATGCCTCATAGTACATATTTCTATCAATGCGTTTACACACTGTATTGTGGAAGCCCTTGAAGACAGAGACCACTTTTAGCAAAACCACTGATGAATAAATTCTCACTGTGGACTAGAGACCTAAGGAATAAACACATACTGTTTTAACTTTTCAAAATATACAGAAAAAATGGTACTCTAGTACCTTGTTAAAATGGGGTACACAGAAGAAAATGTGTAGAATAAATAACAGCTTCCTTCTAAAGTTATAGTAAGTTCCACAATGTTTTAAGGAGGGAAAAGAATCTACTAAGTTTTATTCACTCTTTTTTAGAGTTTAAGCTCACTATAAAAATGCTTATTTCCAAGAAAAGTGAAAGCTATATGAATGAAAACAGACCCAGATCTCTCTGTAATAAATTCCCTAGTGTTACATTAGTGGCTCACAACATAGGAACCCGGACGATTCTGTTCTATTATATACGTTCTTTTCATTTTTAAAGCATACTCATTCACTAAGTTTTTACTTATTTTTCATTTTAGACACCTAAGAAAAGTATTTCTAGAGTTAATCTGATGCATTGTTTACCTTTAAAAATTGATCCTTAATCATATCAAACTTCTGTTTTTCATGCACAGCTCTGGCTGTATTCTTTCCATCAAAAGGTTCTGCAACGTTAAATGCAAATATAAAGAAGAAATTATTTAAGTAAGAACTTAAGTTTCCTTATTAAGCTGAACTATAAGAAATTATTGATATTTGACAGTTTTTGACCTACGAAAACAGCAATTTCATATGCGTCAGCCTAATACCTTATTAGATTTGTGCATATAGAATATAGTTTAATAGAGCTATGAAACGCCTAATAAGGTAGATGCGATTCAAGTGAGAGGATGACTAAAAAGGAAAGTCCACAGCATAGCTATATTAAGTCTAAATCATAAAAGTGAATTAAGATTTCTGAAGAATTACAGAGGTAGACAGAAGGTCAAGGACCTACCCTTGTGGAAATAAAAATAGAGTTATCAAAAAAAAAAAAAAAGTAGTGTATCTAAGAGAGATGGTCAATGTCAAATATCACAGAAAGATAAAGACCAATGAAGCTAAAAATATCACTGATATGTCAGGAGGGAGATCAACACTAACCTTTGAAAGTAAAGGTTCAATACTAGTAAGGATGGAGATAGTGCACAGAGTTAAGTATGAGTGGATGGTTTAGAAAAAGACACAGTCGCAACAGTAATTTATATGAGAAATTTGGCAGTGAAAGAGGAAAAACAATAGCAAAGAGAGAAGACAAGATGAAGACAAAAGAGGGTTTTGTGTGTTTGTGTCCCCAACATATCCAGCTTCCATATCTATATCCCCGCACTACTCACTCTCCACCCACAAGACAAGAGAGGAGTCCATATACAGAGACAGAAAGGAAGAAATAAGAAGAAGGAAACTGAAGGTAATAGTGAGAAAAGGAGGATTACTAAAGGAATAAGGAGTAAGATGGGATTGCTGAAATAATGACAGTAGTAGGTAAAAATTACTGGAGTTTAAGAATTTTGGCAATGAAAATGGGAAAAAATACTACAGTCAATAGAGGAGCTACTAGGGTCAAGTGAAGAGTTTATCTCTTCAAGAATGAAAAGATCTATGCATGCCCAAAGACTAAAAGGGAAGAACTGGAAAGACTGAAGTTGCTTGAAAGAGCAAAGGTAACTCTGTGGGGAAAGAATCTGAAAAAACATGTAAAGTATAGGACACCTGAGGGAGAGGATAACTTTACATTTGCCATATAATCTAAGCAGGCCCAGAATTTGAAACACTGCTTTCATTTTTTTTTGTTTAGAAAGCCTATTTAAAAAAATAAATTTATTGTCACAGTACTATTATTTTTCACAGAAAAAAACCATATGCCAAACTGTACCAGATTGTATCACACACAGTACAAGTCAGCAATGACTATCAAAAGAACACAAGTAACTAAAATAATATACACCCACTGTGCAATTTAGCAAACCAAACACCAAAGCAGGAGATTTAATTTTATTATTCACAAACTTTGAAGGAGATGTTGCATATAATCCAAGATTAAAATATTCTAAATCTGATGTTTCCTACAAATACTGACTTTCAACCCTTTATTCTTTCTTACCTCAAGATTTACAAAGGTTTTTCTTTAAACTGGTATCTGTGAGGACAACTTTAAATATTGTCTCTTGTATCAGTTTTAAATCAGTTTCCCAATGACTCAAAGAAAACGTCTCAGATATATTCAACAACATTTAAATTAATTTTAGAGAACAGAATATCTTCAGATCATTCAATTTTTAAGGTAATATCAAGCCCTATTCACAAAAACCTAGCTTGCAATATGTATCAATATTTTAAGTATAAGAGAACTCATTTTATTTCAATATAAGAATAATTAATGAAGATTATATTTTCTTCCATCTGTAAATCACGAAATTAAGTTTCAACCAACCACATGTATGAGACATGCATAGACTGCTCAAATCTTACCAACTAGAAAGATTAAATACCCAAATTCATGTTTTTTTCTCACAATTGAAGAATTTTAAATTATAAAAATTAAAAACTTTATAACTATAAATGTATCACTTTTAACTGAAATTACTCAAGAAATCCTCGCAATACTATATTACGATAATTGAATGGTAAACAGAGAATGGTCTCGAGAAAGCTACCTTCTATACAGATGTATTTATTTCTCCATTCAATACCATCAGGCCTCGGAATGGCTTTGGCTTCATGAACTGAAATCATCTGACTGTCCCAGCTGTAAGAAAAAAAAATCATGTTAACTATTTTCACAGTTTGCCCTTGTATTATTTTTATTATATCAGTAATAAGGCCTCCCCTGATACTCTTATATAATTCTGAAGCTTGCCTCAAACCTCAGGACCACAACCTCCTTCTTCTATTGTTGTTGTTGTGTGCTGTCAAGTCAATTCTGACTCACAGCAACCCTACTGGACAGAATAGAACTGCTTGTGTGTTTTTATGTATGTGTTTGAACTGAATCACTTCATAAGCCGTAGACATCATAAAATTTCGTTGCTATATCATCTGGCATATTATCTCCTAAGAATAAGGTCCATTATCTTTTATAACCCCAATCCATTGCCACTGAGTCTATTCCAACTCACAGCAACCCTATAGGACAGAGTAGAACTGCCCAATAGAGTTTCCAAGGAGCCTGGTGGATTCAAACTGCAGACCTTTTGGTTAGCAGCCGTAGCTCTTACCACTACACCACCAGGGTTTCAACAGCATCTAAAAAATTAACAGTAATTCTTTTATGGCTCCCCTACCCCATCCGATTATAATCTAGGTTCATGCATTATATTTGTTTTTGTTTTTTAATACTTTACTGTGTTTTTGGTGCAAGTTTACACAGCAAATTAGGTTTTCATTTAACAATTTCTATACATATTGTTCAGTGACATTGGTTACATTTTTCACAATTCATCAACATTCTCATTATTTCCATTCTGGTTGCTCTGTTCCCCTTAATCTAGCATACCTGTTCTCCTTTACCTTCTCATGTTTGTTCCAGGGAAAATGTTTACCCTTTGGTTTCATCCAGATTTTTACAGGAGCACAGTACTCACAGGTAGTATTATTTATTTTATGGGCGAATCTGCCACCTAGCTGAAAGGTGACCTCTGGGAGTGGTTTAAATTCCAAGTTTAAAGGGTATCCCAGGACAATAATCTTGGAGGTTCATTCAGTCTCTACCAGTCCAGTAAGTCTGGCCTTTCTGTCTTAGGAAATTTGAGTTTCCATTCTATCTGGCACCATTTATTGAGTCCCTGGTAGGAATAGTCAGTAGTAGTAGCTGGGCACCGTCTAGTTCTTCTGGTCTCAAGTTATGTGAGGCCATTGTTTGTGTCGACTACTAGTTCTGCAGACTAGTTTCTTCTTTGAGTCTTCGGTTTCCTTCCTTCTCTTTTGCTCCGGATGAGTAGAGACCGATAGTTGTTATCTTAGATGGTCGCTTGCAAGCTTTTAAGACCCCAGACACTAGTCACCAAACTAGGATGTAGAACATTCTCTTAATGGACTATATTGTTCCTATTTACCAAGTTGGCCCACAAGACTATGGTTCCAAGCCTTCAAACCCAGTCTAGTAAACCAATCCCATGAGGTGTTCGGTTTTGTCTAGTAAGTATCCAAAACTGCCCCCACGTGCTTTATTTTATATTTGAAACTATATGTAGCACACATAAAGATGCACTGTATTTGACTGTTCTCTCTAAATCTAGAACAGTTCCCTCCACTTTTCTTTCTTTTAAAGACACTGACTTTTTAAGAGACTTACTGAGTTAAAACAGGCTCGACAGCACCTAACAACATTGTTATTGCAAGGAATAAAGGGGATTGTAACAGCTATCTTTTAAGGTTCCTAGAATCCCTAGTGGAAACCTTGGTGGTGTAGTGGTTAAGTGCTACAGCTGCTAACCAAAAGGTCGGCAGTTCGAATCCACCAGGCACTCCTTGGAAACTCTACAGGGCAGTTCTACTCTGTCCCATAGGGTCGCTATGAGCCAGAATCAACTCGACGGCAATGGGTTGTTTTGGGTAGAATCCCTAGGATTCTGAGTCTGCAAGAAATTTTTCTTTTGTTTCATGATAATACAAAATGATTATATTGTGATTGTATTTTCTAGATTCTCCTGGCCACCTGATCCTTTTTCCCTATTTTGTCAGTTTCCTGCTCCCAGGTACAGTTCTAGAAGCCTGGCTTCAATTTTAGAATGTTCGGGCAGCAAGGTTTAGAGGAAAGCTGTGAATGAAGTACATAAACAACTCTTAGTAATTTTTAAATGCCCATGTAAAACTTCTGCAACTTTCACACCATATACTTAAGCATCCAATAATAAGCACTTGGCTCTTTGTCTTTCAAGCAAAGAGAGGTTTTTTAATTGAATGCCTCAAAGTTGAGAAGAAATTCTACAACATTTTTAACAGCTGCCAGAATTCTTCTGCACAGCACCTAGTTCACTGCCATGACTACATTCTTGGCTGTGCTCCTTCTAGCCAAATCTCTGAAAATAACTGCTATGAAACAATGCACTTGACAACTGCACTATATAATGAAAACAGCAGGTGAGGATGTCACCTAAATCTTAGATCACAGTGATAACTAAGGCATCCAGGATATTCAAATCTCTTTTGCAAGTGTCAGCATCCTGGCCGATATAGCTTGGCACAGTAAAACAGTTTCTGTTGATACTAAACTAACAGACAAATCTACATGTCTACCATCTTGTTTCAGTAAAAACAAGCGGTTGATTTTCAGCGTATTTGTATCTAGATGCTCTAATCCTAAACTATACATGACAGATACATGTCTTTCTTCTAAGAATCCTTTTCCCCTCTACAAAATTCCTACAAAACCTAATGTATATAACACAACAGACAATGCTGATACAGTCTAACAATTAATAACACGGTTTTGGAATCAGACCAGATTTTGAATACTAGTGTTCCCACTACCTAGCTGTACTGAAGATACATAAATATCCTAAGCCTGATACGAGTTACTGTGAGGATAAGAATTGTGAGGTAATAAGACAATACATGGGATTCATTTAGCATAGTACAGGACACTTAGTAAATACTCAATAAACATTAGCTACTGTTACTGCAACATCTTAAAAAAGAAACTCTAGGATTACCATCAAACCTTTACAGTCTCTTATGTCCCATATCTCACTGAGTCTTAAATCTTTCCTCATCTTTCTATAAATGAAGGCTCCTCCTTTTTTGCCTTGTTGCCTAGACCTACATTCAGGTCCTGGTTGTTTTTAATCTAGATTATTGTAATTTGATCCTTACAGAACTACTTTCCTCCAGCACTTTTCCTACTCCATTTCTTAACCTAATTCAGTAATTTTTAAGTCAACAAACTCTGAATCATGTCCATTATCTCACCTTCTGCTTCAAAATTATTTATTTATAACAAGCAGTTTTCAAGTACCCACTATCTGGCACTAGGCTATGTATTGAGAGTACAACTGTACAGAAAACAGACAAAATTAAACGGTATAAGATTTACTTTGAGGATTTCAAATATTTCTCTCTTGTCCGATGTTTCATATCATCTCATACAAGTCAGGTTTTTTTTAGAGGTACCAGTAATATGGCTGATAAAATAATAGTAACACTGCAGTAAAGTATCACAGTTAGTGTGATTTTTGCAGTCAAAACTATCTTAACAGTTCTGTGATATTAAGGCAAGTTACTTTACCTTGGTATATGCCTCACTGATAAAATGGGCATAATATAATGCCAACTCATATAGTTATTATGTGAACTGAACGGACAATATATATAATGTGCTTATAACAGTTTTTCCCACCTAGTAATAGCAATTTATTACTATTATTATTATTTCCTTTTCTAAACCACTTCAAAGTGGTACCCTATGGTCACTGTACCCTCCTCCAACTTTGTGCAACTCCTAAGTCCTCTCTCTTCCTCCTTTAAGCTTTTCTAGATTGATCAGAGCTATGAACACCTAGCCCCACTCTATCTGAACTCAGAACTCCTCCCACAAGAACTTTCAATTCTGTCCAGCCTGATTATACACTTTACTGTTTCATGTTTACACAACGCCACCACCAAAAAAACAAACAAAAAGTATTCCTTGATTTGTATATCGTACTAACACAACTACCTACTTAGATATCAAGTATTAAATAGATCCTTTCCAAGTTTGTTTTAGCTATATATTTTACTAAAACTTATAATTCCTAGAAAATAAGTGTTATAAAATATACAGCACCTACGTGGGATCAACACAAACATTTATTCAAGTTCAACTCTAGAGAACAAGGCAGCTAAACATAAAATGAGACCACCACAGAAATCAACTAAAACTGGGCTTACGGAACTATATGTTCTTTTTATTAGCTAGATATGTATCTATTTAGTTTTTAATAATAGTTAGATATTAAGTTTTATAAACTACACATTTCTGGTCAATTTACAGGACTGCAATTGACAAATACAGCTCCTGGCCCAATTTGTAGCATTAGCTTATATATAAATGAATACATATAATTTAAAGTTTCACTTACTCAAACTCTGTAGCATAATATTTAAGAAAGCCCAGTAAGAGGTCTCCAAGATTTGATTCATTCTTTGAGAGGTAAGGAGGAATGTTACATGGAGCTTGATGTACAAGCTGCAGCTGTATAGCAGGACTAAAAGATTCCTATCAAAAAGAAAAAGGGAAAAATGTAAAGCCATTTAAAACACACACTAAAGAACTTTATAAATCCTGATCTAAGGCTCTCTGAAGAAAAGAAATTTTCTTTATGTTGGCCATTTGGAAATTTGAAGATTTCTTCCACTATAGACTTCAACAGTGTTTGGAGTGGGCCAGACTGTTGTTGTTGTTAGCTGCCAACAAGTCACCTCCAGCTCACGGCGACCCTACGTATGTTGCCCGGTCCTACCCCATCTTCACGATCATTGGCATGTTTTACCCCAGTCAGACAATATTCTGTTATGATTTATAGGATTTTCACCGGCTAACTTTCAAAAGTAGATCACTAGGCCTTTTTTCCCTAGTCTGTCTTAGTCTGAAAGCTCTGCTGAAATCTGTCCACCATGGTTGACCCCGCTCGTATTTGAAGTATTGGTGGCATAGCTTCCATCATCTTAGCAACACCCAAGCCATCACAGTACAAAAACTGACAGGTAGGTGGTGCAGCAGGCCAGAAAGTACCTGAAAAACTAAGTTATTCTAATCCTCAGCTTGGTTATATCATTCAGTTACCCAAATGGATCCCTTTGGTAGCAAAGAGTTTCTAACCCATAAATAAAACCTTACTATGCATGCTAAAATTCTACCCAGTCACATACAGGTTTCTTTAGAAATGTATCTCCTTCTTGATTATTTCTAAAAGGAGGAGTTGTGCTTTATGAAGGCTGTACTAAGCAGAAGGTAAGAGCTTTTTCTAACTGCCACTTAAAACTTCTCTCAAAGGCCATAAAAGTAACTTCAATATATGAACAGTGCTTATACTGATTTCAAAACTTATTTTCCTTCATTTTGTTTTTATATTTTGTAGCTTAGAGGGAAAGGAAGATAAATGTTCAACATGAAGTAAACTTGAAAAGACAAAGAGAGTGGTGTGTCAGGGAAAAGGAGATGGAAAATATACCAGCAAGCAATATTCCAGCAAACTTTTACCACAATATTCATAAAGGAGGATACCATTTGCCTGCAATCCATGCCCAAACAAGACACTTACTGGAAAGAATACTAATGGGTACTTATTCTTTTCACTTATGGTATGCCATGCATTTAATATCTGATCTTTCCTCTATTAGCAGCCAGCGCTGGCTCTGAAATATACTAAATGATTCTCAAGTAATACATGTCCATATGTTGGAAAATAACTGTTATATTTACGGTAATCTGCACACTGCCATCAATAATGGTTTTCTATATTTCCCCTTTGCCACTAGAAATGAATTTTTTTTAGAAAATCAATTGGTTAAGGCAGCAGAAGGAGAACTAAAATTAAAGCTCCCAACTATCTAATGGATCAATCTTGGGTTTACAGATACCAATTTAATAAGTAATGTCTAAATAACTCAGTACAGCCAGAATGTTCCTTAGAAGCAAGAATGGTGAGACTTCGTCTCACATACTTTGGACATGTTATCAGGAAGGATCAGTCCCTGGAGAAGGACATCATGCTTGGTAAGGTAGAGGGTCAGCAAAAAAGAGGAAGCCCCTCAATGAGATGGACTGACACAGTGGCTGCAACAATGGACTCAAGCATAACAATTGCAAGAATGGTGCAGGACCAGGCAGTGTTTCGTTCTGTTGTACAAAGAGTTGCTGTGAGTCGGAACCGACTTGATGGCACCTGACAACCGACTAATAACCCCAAGGTTGAAAAATAGAGGCTCTCAAAATAAGTAGTCCGAAAAAAAGACCAAACCTGTTGCCGTCGAGTAGATTCCGATTCATAGTGACCCTACTGGACAGAGTCGAACTGCCCCATAAGCTTTGCAAGGAGCAGTTGGTGGACTCAAACTACTGACCTTTTGGTTAGTAGATGAGCTCTTAACCACTGCGCCACCAGGGCTCCAAAACAAGTTGTAGTACACAGAAAAAAGGTAGTCCATCTATTCAATGCTAGTCCTCAAAAACCATCAGTGAAAACAAAGGAGCAAGAAAATAAAAATATCCCCTCCCTTGCCTCATTACCTATACCTGTATCAATAATTTGTAACTACCAAGAAATGATTAACTTTTTCTCAGAAGAAAAATTCTATTCCAGCCATGATTCATAAAGATGGCACTCCTAAACTTGGGACTTCTCCTTACATTTCTAACAGATGTAGTACTACATTATATAAATCAAGTGGAAATCCTAATTGTCTAACACTAGGAGTGGTAGGGAAGAAGTCACAAATTGCAATAATGAGTGAAGGCAAAAAGAAGACAGGTACACTGTCTTTAATTTCCTTGGTCTCGTACCTGTTAGGTGTAAAATTGGACATCTTTTAAAACAGTTTAAATATTATTTTCTAGCAAATTAAACAAAAAGTATAACGTAAGTCCAAATGAAAAGGAAAAGTAGGTTATGTTTAATAGCTTGTGCTCTGAAAGCTTCTTACTAATTTTGATTACGAGCACCTAGCACAATAAGCATTTAATTTATAAACTGATGCTGAAATAGGACAGAGTCAGTTTCTTACCTGAAGTTTAAAACTGTCTGAAAGTCCTTTAAAATTTTTATTCTGTTCAATAATATAAGAAAAAGATTGCCAATTGTGAGATTAAAACTGAACAGCTCTGAGACCTACTCTACTAAAATGCTGAATGACCTTCACAATTTGGCCAAAGTCTTCTTTTCATGGTCATATACAAAAAGGGAGAAATCAAAACCTAGAAACAGGCATAGAGCGTGTAGCGCCAAAGATTGGATATGTGAACAGAAGTCAGGGCTCTGTCATGGGGCAAGCTAGATATTAGAAAAATGTAACACAGAAGTGAAAATGAGGCTG
Source organism: Dugong dugon (assembly GCA_030035585.1). Lineage (NCBI taxonomy): Eukaryota > Metazoa > Chordata > Mammalia > Sirenia > Dugongidae > Dugong > Dugong dugon. The sequence goes on along the minus strand of CM057460.1, from coordinate 84,305,645 downwards.
TTCAGACCAAAATATGTTCGTAAGAACCTGGGCACCTTATCATAAAAGTAATATCCTCTGTCCCCAAGCACAGTGCATTAAACTGAGATTTCATCAGTATTTTATATTAATAAAATGGTTTCATGTAGCATAGGTTTTTAAGTAAGATTTCTATAGAAGCATTTATTCAATACACAATAATACATTATTTTAAGGATAAGCGCAACCATCAGATCCTTTTTCGTATGCTGAAAACAGAGGCAGCTCTTTCTACATTGAAACCTGGGTCATAAAGAAAAATAAGGTTGGGACAATAAAATGAAACACTAAACACGGTCACTATCTACACTCTTTAAGCATGAGCTTGAAAAATCAATAGTTTATGGAGGAGGGGAAACAAGAGTTAAGTTCAAAAAGTACAAGTTACTATTGTTTCTATACTTATAATACTTTCATTTTTTATAATGTTTATGAGAGCATAAACACTGATTCTTAGCTATACTGGAAACTCATTATAACAGTTTTTCACATGTAGCCAGAAACTAGTTTTAAAAAGGAAGAAGGTAAGATACCCAGATTCCAAAAGGACTTTTTATAAATGGTCTCTTCCTAGTAGATGTCACAAAAGCAAACTGGGAGGCCCTCACTATTGCAAGACGGTATTAATGAATCCCGTTAGCCAGCACCTCACACTGTGCACAGTAATAACTGATGTTCACAAGACTATCAGTTAGTTCTTTGAAATGTCAGAGATTAAGTTTAATTTAGATTTAATGTCAAGTATATGTATTGATTTCAGTGTGGTGTATAAAATAAATTCTTTGAAAGTCCACCTAAGCTGGATATTATGTTTTCCCTAGTGATGTACAATCTATTATGGTTAGAAATCAGCTCTTCTTGTAAGTATATAAAACAAACAGGTAAAAACGAAGATTTTTTTAGAAGATTGATCAAACATTCTAAATAGCTTAAATATTATTTCCAAATAAAACCAGGAACAAGAAAACTATGAAAGAAAACAGAGAAATGATTAGACTATAAAAGAAGGATACAGAAAATTCTGGAAAAGAACACAAGAAAACTGGAAAAGAAACAAAAAGATTATTAACTATGCAAATTACCTAGGTTTCTCTAAACTCAAACTGAGTACATATTAAACTTTTTCTAGTAGGCACACTTCATTTCTCAAATGTCTCCAATTACTCTCAGGAGAATCCTTCATATTATGCACACAAGAACAGTTGACCAATATTATCTCTATTGGTGTATTACTTGGTAAGATCAAATGAAAGATAAAAGGTTATCCAATTGTTTAACTTCTTAAATTTTTTTCCTACTTTTCAAAATATAAATTCATTGGGCTAGAAAAATTCAACTAACTAATGAAATGCTATAAAAATCCTATTGAAATATAATGAAAAAAACTGGAATAGGACCAAATAGGCTTTGACCAACTGAATATACTTAATCTCCACTAGTGATAATCATGAGCACCATGCAAAAGATTTCATCATTAACATACTGACCAGACTGGATGCCAATAACCAAATAAAATATTAGTCTACTGAAAAATTTATGTAAAACATCTTAAACATTCTAGTGGCCAATGCCTCAACCAATATAGAAAATGTTATCTTTTACTTAGAAGGTAAATATTACTACTTTTATATTCACATTAACACTGCATATAATAGTTCTATATATACTTGACATAATACATAATAATTTATAAAAAACACTTACTGGGTAAGTTTTTTGGAGGGATGGAAGGATGGGTTCAGGTAGGGCTACAAAAAGAAAAAGTTTCAAGTTTCCATGATTCACGATTCATTTGCAAAGCAATAATCTGTCAGTTACACCCTAGCTAATATTACGGTTTATGCTAAGATTTAACAGTTTTCATACACTTTATGAAATTAATTCTGCTCCCTAATACTTTAAGTTTAAAATATATCTCAGTTGACAATTTAAGGTTTTGTTAGTAAACTATGTATATTCCTACGTAAACCAATGTTCTTTACATGGTTTTAGGATAGGCCATCTCTAAAGGGACATACATCATTTGGTCTAATATCAGACACACACACAAAATAAGCAAGCCAAGGATTGTTCTACAGGTACTGAAGGACATTGTTAAAATACTACATAGTTATAAAAGAAAAAATTTAAAAACTATAGTCCAATGATACTATATAATAAAAGAACAACAGTTCTATCACAGTTGCCCTCTTGCATATTTAATTTTTGCTACTATTAAACAATAATACCAAAATTGATACAGTTCCAGGAAACTTGTATTAAGAAAAAAAGCGTCAACTTCATTTAGAAATCTAAATCAGGAGATTTGCACCAATCTGCTATAAAGTAAATTAAATTTCATACAAAGCAATCATACTTACCACTATATTTTTTAATATCACTCTTCATCCTTCAGTAGTTAATGCAACTACTACTTTATTAAATGCATTAACAGTAATTGCACACCATTATAATGTTATGGAGTAATACAAAAAGCAAAGTGCTTAATATTCACAATATAGAAATGACTGTAAAATAGGATGTCTTGAGTATGGGAGGATACAAATAATATATTTTTAAGATTTCTTTAAGATTAGAGATCAAATACAATAAACTGTATTTAAGAATTAAAAATATATAGAAGTAGATAAACGCAGTAATAAAGAATCTTTAATTTTATTCACTTTTAATTTGCTATTTAGCAAAAACTTTTTAAAGTGACTTCTGGAATACATTAACGTACTGTATTTTTATGCAAATAGCACGTGTTATACAGTTGTTGTTTTTTATCAACTGCTCAAACCTGCTATTTCCTAAATGAGCTGTGCATTACATGTATGTGTATACTCATGCATTATTTGTGTGGCACATTATTTGCAAAAATACAGTACATGCAATCAACCATTATGACCAACTTACACAGACTCCAACTATGATTAGAAATACTAAATTTCTTCAGAGTACAAAGCAGGACGCTTCATTTAAATTTCTCTTCTGTATGATGCTTCATTCCCAAGTTGAAAATTGGAGTAAAATAAAATTCCATGATAGTCTGGGTAGTCACAGTGTATGACTGAGATTACGGGAAAATACCTATTACTTACTAGAATAATTCTTAGGAAGTAAGGGTATATCCTCACCCCACCAAAGGCATTCAAAGACTCAAAATTCTGGAAGACCCCACAAATAATCTCAAGCCCCAGTCACTCCAATTCTAAGTGTATATTTTCATAAGATTTTTGAGTGGTTTTTAAATAATTTTGGTTATAATATAAAGTCAAACTGGAAAATCTTACTTGAAATTGGTTAACTTAAAAATATGAATTCCTTTCCCACGGAATACCCCAGTAAATTAAAACTATAATAAAACAAAAGATGAGGAAAGGATTGTAGAGAATTAGAATTAAAAAATTTATTTCATTCTAGAAACATAACTAGAATTGCTGGAAGAGAAAAATTAATACTAAAAACTGATTTAGGGTCTTTCACGGGACAAAAGAGTCTCCAGAAGTAGGCAATTGGGAAATTTTGGGGGGCATGGGCTATCATGCAGTAAATTCCTTGTCTTACAACCTTAGAGATTTATAAACACTGGTCATTAGAGAAGCAATTAGTGTACTGTGGGAGTTATTTATTAACAGTATCCTGATAGTACCCTGAAAGAGCTTAGTTTACTGATTTTTGACTTCAAAATCTGACTATAGATTCAACCTTTTAATTTTTCTGTTAAAGACAGAACAAAACAAAAAAGCCTTACTACTGCAATATATAATCAACAGGTAATGTCTCAAGTATTGCTAATCTACAAAGTTTTGCTTTGCCTGCAGTCCAGATGGGGGCTTTCAAGTCAGGCACCTACAACAAATCTATACCCATAAACTTACCATATTGATTTATCAAAAGTTCAAATATTAAAACTGGTGATCTTCAACAACACTATGAAACCATTAATTTTGAAAATGCAGGAACAACCTAAAACCTAAACTGGGATAGTTCTGTACCTGGTAACATGTAAACATTCATGAATATTCATTCAATTATTTCTAACTATAATTTTGCCTTTATCGTTAACTCCTAATCTTAGATTCTCATTAAAATCTCTTCCCAGTGGGTTTTCCCTGTCATGCTCTCAACAGTCATCTTTTCAAGCATAAGTAGTCTATTATAAACTGCTGCATTTCATCCTAGGAAATGCTTTATCTTTTCAATCTTTCTACATACAGAGGACCTGTTTCATTTCTCTGTTCATGGCAGAAAACATATTACAGCATTTAAAAGGTTTAACGAAATTTAAAGGCCATCTAATCTAACTATTCATGTTAACAGATGAGAATATTAAGGCCACAGAGGTGCAATGACTTGACCAAAATCACAAAAATTAGTTCTTTGTGGCAGAGCTGGAACTGCTCAACACACCTTGCAGACTCTTTTAGGCCCATTACTGTAATTTGATAGTGTCTAGAAAAGCAACCACCTATTTCTTCTCTGGTGTACAATGTGCCTTTTTGGCACAATGGTTAAGAGCTCAGCTGGTAACCAGAAGGTCAACGGTTTGAATCCACCTGCCGCTCCTTGGAAACCTTACAGGGCAGTTCTACCTGCCCTATAGGGTCGCTATGAGTCAGAATTGACTCAATGGCAAAGTGTTTGGTTTTTTTAATTTCCTTTCTAATTTCTTCTAGGGAGGAATATCAGCAGCACCCCCTTATCCATGGTTTCTCCTTCTGCGGTTTCAGTTACCCACCACCAACTGTGGTTCTAAAATGTTAAATGAGTGCAGAGCATGATGAAATCTCATGCCGTCTGCTCCATCATTCACGTAACTTTTACTACAGTATACTGTTGTAACTGTTCTGCTTTATTATTAGTTATCACTGTTAATCTCTTATTGTGCCTAATTTATAAATCAATCTTTATCATAGGTATGTATGTATGTATAGGACAAATCATAGTATATATAGGTACTATCCACGGTTTCAGGCATCCATCAGAGGTCTTGTTAACGTATCCCCTGCAATCAAGGGGGGACTACTGTAGCTTAAATTTTCGAAGTATCGAGTTACACATGAGCTTTGTCTAGCTGATGTCCCTTAACAAAGACCTAGAAATGGCTGAAAATAGCAATGTTAATTACAAATCACTTCAGCAGAAAGGGTCCACTTTCCCAAGAATAAAAAACTTTTAACAAAATCTAGACTAAATTTTAACATGGTTTTATAACACTGGCAACATACCAATGTTTGGATTTTCAAGTTGCTTGCAAAATCACACTGGGGTATCTGTTATTACAGTACATTTTTATAAAGAGGCAATCAAATTAAAATGTTTAATGTAACAGTAAGTGGGGACACTGGGCATATTGATGGATGTTAAATGCTTTAGTTAAATCTAATTTTTAAGTTAATACTAAAACTAAAAAGTGAATAAACACTAGACAGTGCTGTGTGAGTGTTTGTTACATTATTCTTTACATCTTACATTTATTTTGTAAGTATTCTTTCTCATACATTCAAGTGAACTGCAATCCACAAGAGGACAGAGTTCACTAAAAAGCATCAATAATACACATTTCTGTATAATATAACATATATTAAGTAATTTAATAATATGTGTACTGTAAAATTGGATAAAAATAATTAGCGACATACTAAAGTTTTCAACAAAGAGGCAGATCATCACATCTTTCTGATCCCTGATTCATAAAACTTTGGCCAATCTGAACTAAGTCTCTGTTGATAACTAAAAAAAATTAATCTGATTCCATCATTCAAATAAAAATATAATCTCTTATTTAACACATAATATCTAGAAGTATTAAAAACAAATTCCACTGTCCATAAATAACACCTGATAAAATTGTGGTATATATCTCTTCAGTATTTGTATACATACAAATAGATACACAAACGCAAATATGTAGTTACTATTTTTTTATTAAAATTGGTATTATGTTGTATATGAGTTACCTGAGTGCTTATACTATTAAATACCTTTAAAACATGATCATTAGTGTCTGCATAAATTTCATACTATATCATACTTAATTCAACCATTCCCTCTATTTTTGAAAACTTGAGCATTTCTAATCTTTTATTTTAACGAACACTGATAAACAGCCTTATATATAACTTCATACATGCATCCCTAATTATTATCTAAGGATAAATTCCTAGAAATGGAATCATGGAGTCAAAGGGTATGAGCATACATACTAATTACAACATGGCTTTCTAGAAGAATTGTACCGAATTGATACTCTCACCAGAAGCATGATTGTGATCGCATACTGTTATTTTTTAAAACTTCTGCCAACTTAAGATTATTAATCCTACATTTGTAATACATCACATACATATTTTTGTAAGTAAACTTTTGATTGGGAATAGAGAGTTCAAGATTATATTCTCTGCCAAGAATCTAGAATGCAGAAATTTAGGCTAAGAGTATCCTATATGCTTTGATATCCAAGGAGAGGCTATGTCTGACATCCTATGAAAATTAAGACCATTAGCATAAACACTTGCCCAAATGACTACACCTTATCTCCAAAGATAAGCTGAAGATGTACCTGAAGATAGAATTAAGGTTTTGTTCAGAAATCAGTCTAAGTCTACTCTATTTGAGTTAAATATTAAAAAAAAGTCCCAAAATTTCCTATCACAGAGGAATGTTCCTGAACTGTGATAAACTTAGAAAATAAAAATAATTTTATGTGTGTCAGGAGTTCATAAGGGGGTAGCAATTAATACTGTTTTGAGATGGTCTGTCCTTTATTCTGAGATTCTACCCTTCCTGTTTTTTGATGTTAATATGCACCATCTTTTAAGAAATTACGGTAGTAGCCATTAGTAGTTTTTTGGTTTTGATACTTAACATAGCAAAAATAACAACAAAAAACTAAACTCTAGGTTAGTTCCTTTTTTGAAATTTTACTACTGCATGAAATCTAAAAGTCTGGGAATCAACATCATGTTGCCGTTGTTAGGTGTCGCTGAGTTTATTTCGACTAACAGTGACCCCACATGACAGAGTAGAACTGCCCCACAGGGTTTTCTAGACTGTAATCTTTGTGGAATCAGATCACCAGGTCTTTCTCCTGTGGAGCAGCTGGGTGAGTTCGAACTGCCAACTTTTCATTACCAGCCTAGCACTTAACTACTGCACCACCAAGGTTCTATTATCAATGTCAAACCTGTGCTGCTGAGTCCATTCCAACTCATAGGGACCTTATAGGGCAGAGTTGAACTACCCAGTAGGGTTTCCAAGGTTATAATCTTCAAGGAAGCAGACTGCCCCATGTTTCTCCCGCAGAGCATCTGGTGGGTTCTAACCACGGACCTTTTGGTTAGCAGCCACCAGCTTAACTGTTGCACCATGAGGGCTCCTTAACAATGTCATAGAGCACAGATAAAAGAAAATGTAAGAACTCTATCTATTTAAGAAAATCATGTTTTTACAAAGGGAAATAATACGCATTACAGTTATTCATTTGTCAAAATAGTTGGAATTAAAAAAAATTAAACTTGGCATTTAATGTTTAGCTGGATACAAATTTTGAAACGCTTGCAAAGAAAACAAAAGCTGGGAAAAATAAAATATATATTAACAGTAACAGACTCTGGGTGGTAGAAAGATAGGTAACTTGTTTTTTTTTTTTTTCTTTTTCTACTTTAGTATATTTTCCAGATTGTCTATAATGTATGCGCATGACTTATTCAAAATGACTTTAAAAATGTAATATAATTATATTTTAATATCACTATGGTTTAATTATCATTTTAAATACAGTAATTCTGAAACAAAAAGGCAAAATTAAATGTGTGACCAGGTGTCTTATTCATTGCTTCTACTGAATCAAAATGCTGAGGCTGAATAATTGAGAAATATTTTGTTCAATGATTAATTGCTTATGCTAAGCCAGATCTTTGAAAAGAAAATTCCTGACACACCCCTCTCACCACTGAATCATTCTTTTTTAAGCCACTGGTATGACAATCTTTGCTTCTGTCCCCAACCACTTCCATCCTCCTATTAGTAAAAGTGACTCACTATGAAGATATCCTAATTTGGGGATCATCCTCCAATCTCTATTCAAAAAAGCATAGTCTCCTAGAGATTATATCCCCCAACACTGATCATTTCTGATACATCTACCAAGGAAAATGTGTCCCCTCCTTTTTCCAGTTCCCAATATTCTCAGTATGAAAATGCTGCTATAAGGGAAACAAATTGCCTCAACTTTCGACCACTTGATTTTTCTGCTGCCTTTGACAAAATTGCTAATACTGTCTTCGTTATCTCTCTCAGAGTCTAAACACAAAAAGCAACAACAGTGCAATAAAAGGATATTTTAAAAATAGGTGTCCATTATTTTAAATCACTGCATTGTAATAATTAATTTGTTACACAGCAGCCCAATTCACACAGTCGTGATAAAAAAGATCACATTGACATCACAATCTCATTAGTGACCCGTTAAGTTGTGACAGTTCCTAATAAGTCAAACGTTTAGGCAAGTAACAGGTGCTAAAATGTTAAATTCTAAATGTAAGCTCCATGAAGAAAATCTTTGTTTTTCTTATTTTGTTCACTGCTGGATCTCTAGATCCTAGAAGAATGCCTGGCATTTATTTAGTAGTTACTCAACAAATACTCATGAAATGAGTATTATATGCTAAAACATGTCTTATCTATTATTGTAACTTTTGGAAAGCAAGATTCTACACTCTGAAAATATTAACCAGAATAGAGCAGGTCCTAGACTATCCTGGTAAATACTCTTTTACTACATTAACATCACGTCTTTCACCTGATCTGCTTGCCACCAGATATTCATGTTTAGTCGATCAGTCAGTCATTAAACATCTCAGACCCCTAATCTAATAACTACAAAACAGCATGCAGCCATCTTTAACAACTCTTATTGTCCAGCTGAGCAGAATGTGTAAAGTGGCCTAATTACTATTTCTTGGATTTTCATCTACCGTATTTTTACGCAAATAACATGCATCTTCTATATCTGCGCCAACAGCTCCCTCCCCCTACTAGGTATCTTCAGAAGCGTCACTATTCCAATTTTTTTTTTACATGTTGCTGTCAAAAAAATTAAGCATTGTGCGCTTAGGAAAATACCTCATGGGGGGAGGAAGTGGTCAGCAAACAAACGTAGGAGCATGTTATTTGCATCAAAATACAGTACGTAAGATTGTTAAATCTGAAACATGTATTAGAAGTAAAGGTTTCAATCGGATCTGGTCAGCCAGCCCTATATTTCCAGGGAATTTTCAATACTTGTAAAAATTCCCACATACCTATCCTTGAACTGCACAAATTACAAGTAAGTGTTCACTTACTACTATTTCCCACGATATGAAAAAGTATTGGTTTTTATCAGAACGGTCTAATAAACAATGGCTAGTTGGACTGAATTAAAATTTGGGGCCAATCTGACACAACAGTCCTGTAAGGATAAAATCTAGTTGGAGAGGGTAGCTCAACCTCGAATCAAAAGCTAAATTATTTTGGTTACATAGGAAATAAAAAGCTTCTCTGATCAGAAAGAAAATCATTTTATTCCTGTCTCAAATGAAAATGAAAAAAAATGCAATGAATGGTATTGAGCTTATTTTTATAGGCCTTCTGAACATTCATCTGCTCAAGATAATGGATCCACAATATACTGGTGAAAATTCTTTCAATACAAAAGTGGCTACAGAAAAAAATTGTCAAAAATAGGAACACAGTGAAATTTTATATTTTCCAGGGAATAACATTTCAAAAACATTTGTTCAAAGCAACAAAATGGGATACACAAGGCTCAGAGAAATTTTTTTAAAATAATGCTATTTAAACACATGGTCAACAGGAAAGATACCATAGTGAAGTTTAAGTGCATTTCAATTTTAAAAACTGAGAAAAAAAAAAACTCATGATACTTACTTTGTAAATAGTGTAAAACCATCAAAACAAGACTATAGCTGCTTAAAGTACCACGACTGGCATCGTTTATCTCATGGTGACTCGCCCACTTCTTAATCACCAGTACTAACGGACGAACTCGATTTTCAACTGAAAGTAAAATTAAAACTTAAAGTGGTAAGAATATATTACAGTTCCTTTGAAAGTTTATATCATTTCCCAACTCCATGCCAATAAAAAGAGCACCGTCTCCCTGTGTACTAAATACTGTATTCACCATAAATGTGTCTAACTTTTAAAACTTATTTTAGTTACCCTTTAAAAATCATCATTAAAACACATTTGATTTACCTATAACTATGGTAGTATATGATTTCAGTGTAGCAACATATTATTCAAATAAATAAGACACAGTATATTTAAACATAACTCAACAGGTATCACTATTTACTGTAAACACCTTTAAAAAGGAATAAGGCACAATAGCAAAACGATGGAAACAACCTAGATGCCCATCAACAGATGAATGGATAAACAAACTATGGTACATACACACAATGGAGAATTATGCAATGATAAAGAACAATGAATTTGTGAAGCAGCTCATAACATGGATGAAACTGGAGGACATTATGCTGAGTGAAATAAGTCAATCACAAAAGGATAAATATTGTATGAGACCTCTATTATAAAAACTCATGAAAAAGTTTATACACAAAAGTAACAATCTTTGTTGGTTATGAGGGTTGGGAGGGGTGGGGGTGGGGAATACTAAATAGGCAATAGATAAGTAGTATCTTTGGTGAAGGGTGAGACACTACATAATACTGGGGAAACCAGCACAACTTGTACAAGGAAAGGTCATGGAAGCCCCATAGACACATCCAAACTCCTTGAGGGACTGAATTGCCGGGCGGAGGGCTGTGGGGACCATGGTCTCGGGGGAACATCTAGCTCAACTGGCATGACACAGTTTATAAAGACAATGTTCTACATTCTCCCCTGGTTGAGTAGCGTCTGGGGTCTTAAAAGCCTGTGAGCAGCCATCTAAGATACTCCACTGGTCTCACCCCTTCGGGAGCAAGGGAGAATGAAGAGAACAGGATACAAGGAAAAGATTAGTCCAAAGGACTAATGAACCACAACTATCAAGGCCTCCACCAGACTAAGTCCAGTACAGCTAGATGGTGCCCGGCTACCACCACTGACTGCTCTGACCGGGATCACAACAGAGGGTTCTGGACAGAGCTGGAGAAGGATGTAGAACAAAATTCTAACACACACAAAAAATATCAGATTTACTGGCCTGAAAAAGCCTGGAAAAACCCTGAGAGTATGGCCCCCAGACATCCTTTTATCTCAGTGGAAGTCACTTAGAAAGGAGAAGGCTGACATGTCGTAGGGTTATTAACCAACGTCATAATAACAATATGGGTACAGACTGTTTAATGAGAAACTATTTGTTCTGTAAAACTTCATCTAAAGTACAATACAAAAAAAAAAAAAAAGTAATAAGGAATAATTATTTGGAAATAAACCAAAAACTTACGGTATGCATAAGTTCTGAGAAGGAATGTGTTTCTTATTCCGACAATATTGTTTACATTCAAGTCAAACTCCACACAACTATTAAAAGACGAAACAAAACTTTAGCTCAAGTACAAACTAAACTAACTCCCCAGTGATTAATACCCATCCATCTAATGATGCAAAACAGTATGAGCCCCCAGTCCAAAGAGCTGTGTTTTTTAAATGAGGCAGTAAAGTAACAAGAATGAATACATACTCAGGATATCATTTTAAAATGATTTGGTATATATTAATATAAAATGAACTACTGTTGGAAGATCTATAATGTACTGGTAATGCTCCAATTACTTGAAAAAATAAATTTTTAAAATCTTGCGATCCTTTCCAAATAAGCAATATTGCATGGCTAAAAACATTTCTGAGCAAGCTATCCAACTAAGTTATATATTCTCAAATAATTTGGAACTGTAGCATGATTTACTTTTTAAAAAATGGGAATAAGAAGCCAAATAAAGTACAGGAGAAAAAAATAAAGGCTCTGTCTACACATTATGTTTGCTCCAAAAAGGCTGGCAAATTATTATACCACGCGAAATTTAGCTATAATGATCAAACAAATAAATAACACAAGGGATACTTCTTTGAAAGCAAAAGCATCATGCAACGAACAAGTTAAGGGAAAAAGGGGCAATAATTATATTCTGGGTATTATATCCTTCATTAAAATGAAGAGCAACTTGTTTAATCATAATTGTGTTTACAACAAACCCCTCAATATAAATACACATCAAATTTCATCAATTAAAATATGTTACTGAGAACACATTAATTTCCAAAAGGCAGGAGCTACCTATATTTTATTATATGTTATAGATCCTTGGAGCCCTGGTGGCACAGTGGTTAAGAGCTCAACTGCTAACCAAAAGATCGGCAGTTCGAACTCACGAGCCACTCCTTGGAAACCCTATGGGGCTGCTCTACTCTGTCCTATAGTGTCGCTATGAGTTGGAATCAACTCGATGGCAACGGGTTTGTTTGTTTGTTTTTATATATTCTAGTAAATATATATACATATATACAATATGTACTATAACGTACACTATATATTATATATCCTGCCTTCTATGAAGGGAAACTAAAAATTAGTTCTTAAATAAATGAGTTTACTATGTTGGACAAGATGATGCTCCACAGTATTTTCCAAAAGGTATATTAATGAGATTATGCCACCAGAGTAGGATCAATTATTCTACTATATGAGGCAGTACATAAATGACTTGGAAAATTTCACATACAAAGCATATGATCAACCCAGATGTAAAAAATAGATTTTTCAAGCAGTAGAATATGACCTATTACATTAAATGTTAAGAAAACTATTATACTTAATATACGCTGTATTTTAAATAATCTACCACTGGCATGATTACTTACAAAAATCTCTGAAAAGCATTTTAGTAAATTTTGTTTCCTAATAGTTTTCCAAATTATAGGTGTATCCATTAACAATGTCCACAGATTTTACAGAAAGTAAAGGGAAGTTTACAAAGGATCAGAGAGAATTCTGAGTTAAACACTCTGCTCCAATTTTTTAAGTACAGGGTAGCTTCACTGGTAAATAGCCTTGAAATATGTCATTTCTTTATTAAAATATGCATTCATGAAATGAGCAGAATTTTCACATCAGTTATTTAATTTTCCAGGTTTCTACTTTAGCTCAAAGATACATTATGTATAAAATTAAATTAGTTACATTTAGCTATAATACCCCACTGCCGTGGAGTGGATTCCCACTAACGAAGGCACTAGAGGACAGAGCAGAACTTCCCCATAGGGTTCCCAAGGCTGTCATCTTTACAAAAGTAGAGTGTCACATCTTTCTTCCATGGAGCAGCTGATGGCTCTAAACTGCCAACTTTTCAGTTAGCAGCTGAGTGCCTAGCCACTGCGCCACCAGAGCTCCTTTAGTTACAGTAAAAAAAAACAAAAAACAAAACCCAAACCCATTGCCGTCAAGTTGATTCCAACTCATAGGTACCCTACAGGACAGAGTAGAACTGCCCCATAGGGTTTCCAAGGCTGTAATCTTAACAGAAGCAGACTGCCACACCTTTCTCCTGCAGAGCCGCTGGTGGGTATGAACTGCCAATCTTTCAGTTAGTAAGTCGATTAGTGGTGCTTATCCACTGCACCACCAGGGCTCCTTCTTAGTTATAATAGACGGATTTAAAGACTCTACTACCTCTGCAGTACAGTTTACAACTACTAGAAGTCCCAGTTTATCTGTACCTCAGATCAAACCAAACCCATTGCCATCGAGTCAATTCGGACTCATAGCGACCCTACAGGGCAGAGTAGAACTGCCCCATAGGGTTCCCAAGAAGAGGTTTGTGGATTCGAACTGCAACCTTTTGGTTAGCAGCCACAGCTCTTCAGCCACTGCACCACCAGGGCTCTAGGATATGTAATTCAACTTTTGGCTAACACCAAGACTTTCCAAACTGAATTAGAGTGGAAATTGTGAATGTGTGCAAAAAAGCAAAGGAAATAAAATTGTCACAGAAACCCCTAAGTAAGAACTGTGTACATAATTTTAGCATGTAAACCATGCACGATCTTAGAAACTACCAAATAACACCTCTCTCTAAAACAAAGATGAAACAATATATCAAAATCCCTATTTTCATCAGATACCATTATAAGCAATCACACGTATGAAAAGATGAGTGCCTGGGGTAAAAGACAAAATCCATGAATCTGGAGCTGAATAAAGCTAACTGATCATATGGACATGGAACAGAAGAGATAACCTTACCTTCTTACCACTCAATTCTAAGCACCAGCTGGCTTATTTGTAAACCAGAATTCGTGTAAGAACAGAAGTGAAATCCTCCTTCCAAAAAACAAAGGCCTTTTTATGTGTAATAATATCCTTCTCTTACAATTTTTTTTGTTTTTAGTGAAAGAGTAGATGTCAAAGGATTCTAGATCACTTAAAAATCTAATATATATACTTATATATATATTCTTTAAATTCGATAAAGTTTCAAAAACTCAAAATGTCGAGCACAATAACTAAGTAGTTAAGTATGAGGAAGAATTGCTCATCATTTCAAAGACCAAATCAAGTGATTTCTAAAAATTGACAAAGTTATTACACTGTAGCATACATTTCTCAATTATGTACATCACATGAATATCTAAAAATGATCTAAAGCAAATGAAAAAAGGGAGTTCAATAATTACTTACTTGACTTTATCCCTGAACTTAACAATTGGCACTTTTGCTCGAATCAGTTGAGGTCTCTCAATGTAGCCAGCTAAAAGATAGAGTAAAATGTGAATACCTATAAATCTTCCTTAAATTCATAGTGCTACAACGCACATTTTTAAAAAGCTATACTTTACTAAGTTGAAACAATTAAACTGTAGTCTTTAAGAAAGAAAACAAAGAAATGAGGATATCACCGAATTCTTCTATGACTGGAAGGTCTAGTCTTTAAGATGGCTTTTTATTAAGGTTATTTTCAGAAATGCAGTCTAATAACTTTATATCTAGGCCAGCAATGGGAGGATATCTAAAACTCTGGTACAACACATGAGATATTATGTAGCTATAAAAATAATATTTACAAAGAACTTTAAGTGTGAAAATGCCTGCAACATGATACATGGTGGAAGGGAGTGTACAAGTAGGAAAAATCTCTAAGAGGAAAAACACATAAATATCTATTTTTTTCATTCCATCAAACTTTTAAAGATTTTTTTTCTGAGTTTAAAGTAATACACGTTCATTGTAGAAAATCAGGAAAACACAGCAATGTATAAAGAAGAAACTCTATAAACCTTTCCCAAATGAGCAATTTCCTCAATTTTAACTAAAGGAAAAACAGATTTTTAAAAATCTAAAAATTTTGTTATAATGTTTTTACCACCAAAATCATAAAATAAATCAAGCCTCAAAATGGAAATTATGTGTAGGAATTCAGTGAATTTTAATGAAAAAAAAACATTAGGAGTTCAAAGTTTTGAGTTCCAAGTACAGGTTCTGGCACCAACAAACTATACTCCCTAGACAAGTTACTAAACCCAAACCCATTAATCACCAGCCACTTTAAAACAGTAATTTTTAAAAAAAAAAAAAGTCATTTGATGATCTCTAAGGTCCTCTCCATTTTTTAAATTTTATGATTCTAATAATAACTATTAAAAATTTACTTAAGGTAATAAAGGGCATCCTTGTCTTGTTCCTGTTTTCAAGGGGAACGTTCTCAGCCTCTCTCCATTAAGAATGATGTTGGCCATTGGTTTTGCATAGATGCCCTTTATTATGTTGAGAAATTTCCCTTCTATACCTGTTTTATTGAGAGTTTTTATCACGAACAGGTGTTGGACTTTGTCAAATGCCTTTTCTGCATCAACTGAGAAGATCATGTGATTCTTTTCTTTCCTCTTATTTATGTGGTGGATTACATTGATTGATTTTCTAATGTTGAACCATCCTTGCATACCTGGTATGAATCCTACTTGGTCGTGGTGTATTATTTTTTTGATATGATGCTGAATTCTATTGGCTAGAATTTTGTTCAGAATTTTTGCATCTATATTCATGAGAGATATTGGTCTGTCATTTTCTTTTTTTGTGACGTCTTTGCCTGGTTTTGGTATCAGCATTATGCTGGCTTCACAGAAGGAATTTGGAAGTGTCGCTTCCTCTTCTATGCTCTGAAATAGCTTGAGTAGTACTAGTACAAGCTCTTCTGTAAATGTTTTGTAGAATTCTCCAGTGAAGCCATCTGGGCCAGGGCTTTCTTTGGTTGGGAGTTTTTTTAATTACCTTTCCAATCACTTCTCTCTATGGGTCTGTTAAGATTTTCAACATCACTTTGTTGTAGTTTGGGTAGGCAGTGTGTTTCCACAAATTTATCCATTTCCTCTAGGTTTTCAAATTTGTTGGAGTATAGTTTTTCATAATATTGTTATAATCCTTTTTATTTCGGTTGGGTCTGTTGTAATGTCCCCCATTTCATTTCTTATTTGGGTTATTTGTGTCCTCTCCTGTTTTTCTTCTGTCAGTCTTGCTAGTGGTTTGTCGACTTTGTTGATTCTCTCAAAGAACCAACTTTCGGTTTTGTTGATTCTTTCTATTGTTTTTCTGTTCTCTATTTCATTGATTTCTGCTCTGATCTTTACTATTTCCTTTCTTCCGGTGGCTGTGGGCTTTTCTGGCTGTTCTCTATTTGTTTGACTTCTGTAGTTAATGTTTTGATTTTGTCCCTTTCTTCTTTTTTGATATGTGCATCTATTGCTATAAATTGTCCTCTGAGGACTGCCTTTGCTGTGTCCCAAAAGTTTTGGTATGATGTGTTTTCATTCTCATTTGATTCTAGGAATTTTTTTATTCTATCTCTGATTTCTTCTATTACCCAGTGATGTGTAAGCATGGTATTATTCAGTTTCCATGTAATTGATTTTTTTTCCTTGCTCTTTCTGTTGTTAATTTGTACCTTGATGGCATTGTGGTCAGAGAAGATACTTTGAATTATCTCAACGTTTTGGATGTTGTTGAGGATTGCTCTGTGGCCTAAGATGTGGTCTGTTCTGGAGAATGTTCCATGTGCATTGGAACAGAATGTATACTTTGCAGCGGTTGGATGGAGTGTTCTGTATATGTCTATGAGGTCAAGCTGGCTGATTGTGCCCTTTAGGTCTTCTGTATCTTTGCTGAGTTTCTTCCTAGTTGTTCTGTCCTTTACTGAAAGTGGTGTGCTGAAGTCTCCTACTATTATTGTGGAACTGTCAATTTCTCTTTTCAGTGTTGTTAATGTATTTTGGAGCCCTGTCATTGGGTGCGTAGTTGTTTATTATGGTTATGTCTTCATGATGGATCGGCCCCTTAATCATTATATAGTGTCCTTCTTTGTCTTTTATGGTAGATTTTGTTTTAAAGTCTATTTTATCTGAGATTAGAATTGCCACTCCTGCTCTTTTTTGGTAGTTGTTAGCTTGATATATTTTTTTCCAACCTCTGATTGTTAATAAATTCACATCTTTGTTTCTAAGGTGTGTCTCTTATATAGACAACATATTGATGGATCCTGTTTTCTTATCCATTCTGTCACTCTCTGTGTCTCTTCATGGGTGCATTGAGTCCATTTACATTCAGTGTAATTATTGATAGATGTGAGTTTGTTGCTGTCATTCTCTAGTGCTTTTTTTTGTGGTGCTGAAGTTTTCTTTGTTCTTCTTATCCTCTTGTGCTGAGTTACTTTTGTTTGTGGATTTTTTTTTTTCATTTCTTTCATTTTTGCTGAGACTTTATGTTTTTCCTCTTGTTTTTAATGTGTATGTTTGTTAATTTTCTTTGTGGTTACCATGAATTTTACCCTTACCTTTCTAAGTTTGAAGCAGTCTACCATTATTTGGTATTGCCTTGCCTTCCTCTCCATTAGAAGGCTCTATACCTATACCATTGATTCCCTCTTTTATTGTTTTGATGTTCTTGTCATTTACTGATTAACTGCTCTGATTCCCTGTTGTATTTCTTTTGGTTTTGGATAGTCCTCAAGAGTTCATTTCCTAGATTGGTATCTGGCTGGTATGATCCTGCCTCCTAGATTCTGCCTGTGAGCTGAAGTTGTTTGTCCTCAGATCGAAGAACTCCCTTTAATAATTCTTGTAAGTTTGGTTTGACTTTTACATATTCCCTTAATTTCTGTTTAACTGGAAATGACCTAATTTCACCATCAAAATCCCCTTGAAAACAGGAACAAGACAAGGATGCCCTTTATCACCACTCCTATTTAACACTGTGCTGGAAGTTCTAGATAGAGCAATAAGGCAAGAAAAAGAAATAAAGGGCATCCAAATTGGTAATGAAGAAGTTAAACTGTCCCTGTTTGCAGATGATACGGTACTATACATAGAAAACCCTAAAGACTCCAAGAGAAATCTACTGGAACTAATAGAAAGATTCAGCAGAGTAGCAGGATACAAGACAAACATTCAAAAATCAGTTGGATTCCTATACATCAATAAGAAGAACGATGAAAAGGAAATCAGGAAAACAATACCATTTATAATAGCCCCTAAAAAGATAAAATACTTAGGAATAAATCTGACCAGGGATCTAAAACACCTATACAGAGAAACCTACAAAAAACTACTGCAAGAAACCCAAAGCGATCTACATAAATGGAAAAACATACCATGCTCATGGATAGGCAGACTCAACATTGTAAAAATGACCATTCTACCCAAAGCAATTTACAAATACAATGCAATCCTGATCCAAATACCAACAACATTCTTCAAAGAGACAGAAAAACTAATCATTAACTTTATATGGAAAGGGAAGAAGCCCCGAATAAGTAAAGCACTACTGAAGTAGAAGAATAAAGTTGGAGGACTCACACTACCTGACTTCAGAACCTACTATACAGCTACAGTACTCAGAACAGCCTGGTACTGGTACAACGACAGATACATTGACCAATGGAACAGAATTGAGAACCCAGATGTAAATCCATCCACCTATGCTCGCCTGATCTTCGACAAGGGCCCAAAGTCCATCAAATGGGGAAAAGACAGTCTTTTTAACAAATGGTGCTGGCAAAACTGGATATCCATCTGCAAAAAAATGAAACAGGACCCATACCTCACACCATATACAAAAACTACTTTAAAATGGCTCAAAGACCTCAATATAAAGCCTAAAACTATAAAGTTCATAGAAGAAAAAATAGGACCAACACTACAGGCCTTAATACACGGCATTAACAGGACACAAACCATAATCATCCACA
Source organism: Dugong dugon (assembly GCA_030035585.1). NCBI lineage: Eukaryota > Metazoa > Chordata > Mammalia > Sirenia > Dugongidae > Dugong > Dugong dugon. The sequence goes on along the minus strand of CM057460.1, from coordinate 84,286,395 downwards.
CACAAACCCCAACAGATAAGCTAGATAACTGGAATCTTCTAAAAATCAAACACCTATGCTCTTCAAAAGATTTCACCAGAAGAGTAAAAAGAGAACCTACAGACTGGGAAAAGATTTTTGGACATTACAAGTCAGATAAAGGTCTAATCTCCATAATCTACAAGAAAATCCAACACCTCTACAACAAAAAGATAAACAATCCTATTAAAAAATGGGCAAAGGAAATGAGCAGACACTTCACCAAAGAAGACATTCAAATGGCCAACAGACACATGAGGAAATGCTCGTGATCACTAGCCATTAGAGAAATGCAAATTAAAACCACAATGAGATACCATCTCACCCCAGCATTACTGGCATGAATCAAAAACACTGGAAGTAACAAATGTTGGAGGGGCTGCGGGGAGATCGGAACTCTTATGCACACTACTGGTGGGAATGCAAAATGATACAACCATTTTGGAAAATGATATGGTGCTTCCTCAGAAAGCTAGAAATAGACATACCATTCGATCCAGCAATCCCACTCCTAGGAATATATCCTAGAAAAATAAGAGTTGTCACTCGAATAGACATATGCACACTTATGTTCATGGCAGCACTGTTCACAATAGCAAAATGATGGAAACAACCTAGATACCCATCAACAGATGAATGGATAAACAAACTATGGTACATACACACAATGGAGTACTATGCAACAAGAAAGAACAATGAATCTGTGAAGCATCTCATAACGTGGATGAAACTGGAGGACATTATGCTGAGTGAAATAAGTCAATCACAAAAGGACAAATATTGTATGAGACCTCTATTGTAAAAACCCATGAAAAAGTTCACACACAAAATGTAACAATCTTTGCTGGTTACCAGGGATGGGAGGGGTAGGGGGGTAAATACTAAATAGGCAATAGATAAGTGGTATCTTTGGTGAAGGGTGAGACAGTACACAATACAGGCGAAACTAGCACAACCTGTACAAAGAAAAGTCATGGAAGCTCCATAGACACATCCAAACTCCCTGAGGGACTGACTTGTTGGGCGGAGGGCTGTCGGGACCATGGTCTGGGGGAACATCTAGCTCAGTTGGCATGACACAGCTTATAAAGACAATGCTCTACATTCTACCTTGGTGAGTAGTGTCTGGGGTCTTAAAAGCCTGTAAGTAGCCATCTGGGATACTCCACTGCTCTCATCCCTTCGGGAGCAAGGGAGAATGAAGAGAACAGGACGCAGGGAAAAGATTAGTCCGAAGGACTAACTGTCCACGGCTACCAAGGCCTCCACCAGACTGAGTCCTGTGGAGCTGGATGGTGCCCGGCTGCCACCACTGACTGCTCTGACAGAGATCACAACAGAGGATTCTGGACAGAGCTAGAGAAGGATGTAGAGCATAATTCTAACTCACAAAAAAAAGACCAGACTTACTGGCCTTAAGGAGACTGGAGAAACCTCGAGAGTATGGACCCCAGACACCCTTTTAGCTCAGTGGTGAAGTTACCTCTGAGGTTCACTGTTCAGCCTGGGAGTGGACAGCCCCGTAAAACCAAATGAGACTAATGAGGTACAGGAGTCCAGTGACAAGGGCCAGAAGGCAGAAGGGGACAAGGAAGCTGGTGATAGAGAACCCAAGGTTGAGTAAGGATATTGTTGATGTGTTGTGAGATTGTTAACCATTGTCATAGGGCAACATTTGTAGTAACTATTAAATGAGAAACTGTTTTGTTCTGTAAGCCTTCATCTTGAGTGAGAATAACAGCACAACTGGAAGAGCGTAGTCAATGTCACTGAACAGCATATGTAGAAATTTTTGAAATGGTGTAGCTTTGGCTATGTGAATTTTCACCAAAAAAAAAAAACGCTTGAGAATTTAGAGGGTTAATATGTTGTGGGGTTGTTAATCAATGTCATAAAACCACGTGTACTACTGTTTCATGAGAAAGTATTTGTTCCGTAAGCCTTCACCTGAAGTACAATAAAATATTAAAAAAAAAAAAAAAAAAAATGAAGCCCACTGCACTATAATCATTTGACTTATTTCTTTCCCACAATAGATTTAAGCTGTTCAAGGGCAGTAATTCATTTCCCAGTTCAAAGCCTGGCACATAATAAATATCTGCTAAATAAACGGGCAAACTGTCTTTCCAACATCATATAATTTGTGCAACTTAAACTGTCTAGAACAATCTGTGGAAGAATATAATTAATTATTTGAGATGGCTTAACATGTAGATTAAAATCTGCTTAGAAATCAGTTTATTCAAATAACAAAATCTTACAATAAAATGACCTAGTCAACCACTTTGCATTCTATTGCAATAATACATCTGGACTTCACATTCAGTGATGATATTTTTAAAGCAAGAAAAGATGCATGTCATTACAAAAGAGAAGAAATTCTCTCTCCCTCACATGAGCATTATAGGGCTGTATCTGGATCACTCTTTTGGCTTTTCACAGATACTCTGCATTATAGCTATTTGTATTCACGTCCTACTCTCCTTAATAGTCTATAACTTTTTGAGAAAAAGAACTGAGGCTTAAATATCTTTGAATCCCCCAGTGCATTCAGTGAGATATCTTGCAAGTAAGCTCAGTAAAGATGTGTTGAATAGTCACTCTTTCTTTAACAAAAAATTCAAACGAATCCATTTGGAAAAAAGGCTCCACATTATACCTACCCTGACCAGAAAATAAACAATTCTTACCAGAAAATAAAGTGACAGACATTTTAAATAATTATGTCAGATGACATATAAGCTTGAGGAATGTCAGACTTACAAAGTCTAGTACAGAAGTGTTTATGGACTAGGGTGAGTATATGCCGTGCTTCAGTCTTCTGATTTACCTGAAAAAAACACTGAAAAGTTAAAAATAAAGTGTTTTTTCATTATTATTCTAAACTTAGTGTTTCACTTTCTTAAGTATCTCAATAAAAAAATAAAAGATGTACTTTTGTTTTGAGTTATTTTTTCAGTATACACTGAATTACATTATAGTCAACCTTTAACGTCTTTCAAATCAATATTTCTTAATCAAGTACTGATTTTAAACTTAAAGCACAATCTTTAAAGAAATACTGAAACAGCCATATATGTCATTTATTCTTCAGTATAAATGTACAAAAAACAATCTTTTCCAACAAAAATAAATAGAATTTGAACATTCTGTAACATATCTTATTTCCTCATCTAGATTGTGAGCTGCTTAAAGATAAGGTCCATGTCTATAACGTGAGTCTCAGCTTGAGTATAAGCTATGACAACAAGATTCAGACATGTGAATAAGACTGCAGGATTAGCTGGATGTGCCTGCAAGTAGTCTAATTCCATGCCAGCAAGTTTTAACTAAAACTCTTGTATTCTCTAAGGTTATTTTACTTCTTTAAAGGACTCTAAAGCCTAGAAAAATAATAGCTTCTTTTCTTGAGTAAATCTCTTTTTGATTTGTAGTAACTAGAAACCATTTCTGTTGATGGAATAATAATAGTAAAAAATATACATTATTATTAAGTACCTTCTTTGTATTTTTAAAGAGTTGGAACATAATAAGGCATACTAAAATTATACTGCACACCACTTAATTTAATCTTTGTTAATTCAGAAGAGGCCTCAGGATCTTAAAAAGATTGCTTCAGGTGAGTTTAATAAACAAATTCTTGTCGTATTGAAGATACATAAGATTATCTTAAAAAGAAGAAACAATGCCAAAACATCAACAAAATAGCAGAATATTTTAAGTGTAATGAATTACAATAGTCTTATTATAATTTCAGTGAAAGTTATCTTTTGGTATCCCATAATAATAAACACAAACCCAAAGCATTTTCAAGTGAAAAAAATAAAGATTAAAGACAGAATCACAGAGAATAGACAGGAAATATATCAAGAAGATAATACTGTTTTGCTTTTTTTTTTTTTTTTTTTTTTTTTGCTGCAACCCAGTGACATTTCAACACTAAGGCAGAACTCTTTAAAAAAAACACATGCTGAAGCCATCTCACTTTAACAACTAAGAATTAAAAACATTCTAGAGTTGTTATGCTCATTATACATATGCCTTAAACCAAAGCATTTCCTGGCTTTGCTTGAATTACTATAAACAGTTCTTTTCCTCAATGACTTTTATATATTTCTTAAATGACTTAACATGAGAAACACACTTGGAATAAATGTTTCATTACTTACTGGTTCCTCTTTAACAACTAGGCATAAATCACCATCACTGCTCCGGGTACCAAATCCATTCAAAGAGGATCCAACCAAAAAAAGTCGGCTTTCTAGAGAAACGGACGAAAATTGTAAAGGGATATTTAAAATTAAAAATGGGACTACATAAACATGAAGGACATAAATAATAAAGAAACATACGTGGAAATAACAGCTGGATTTCTCTTTGCAGCAGTGTCCGACAGAGTTCTTTCTTCTTTAAATCACTTACTTGCTGCTGGCATGCTTCAAATAACTCCAGTATCTGCTGACTCAACTTGAACCCACCACAAAAAAAAGTAAAAATTTTGTGACTTTTCAAAAATAAGTATCACACTGAGAAGTGTAAATCAATACTACTGACAGTATTTAGAAAATAAATATATATTATCTCCTCAATACTTTGCAATACAAAACTACCATTACTCAAGTACAGATGAGGAATGGCCTGAAAAACTACATATAAATTTCACAAAGTAAAATATTACTAGTAACAGAAAAGTACAGTCAAAAATAATTCATAATGAGTATAATCTATGGGTCAGCAAACTACAGCCCCTCAGTCATTGTTTTTGTATGGCCTGTGCACTAAGAATGTTTTTTATGTTTTTTAAAGGGTTATAAAAACAAGCAAACACGAATATGCGCAACAGAAACCATATATGAGTGGCAGAGTCTGAAATATTTACTACCTAGCCCTTTACAGAAAGTTTGCCCAACCCCTGGTATTAAGACCATAAATACCAAATATAAAAGACTTTTAAAAAAGGAAAAAAAAAACAAACTTGGTTCTCTACACTCATGCAAATAACCCTCTGAACTCTGTCTTCTTGTTGCTATCTACTGATCTGCTTTTTTATCTACCGATCTCATTCACACTTTCTCTTCCAATCCAACTCTTGCCATCACCATGGGTGATTTCCTTATCTGTAACAGGATACATAGCACACCAACATACTCCTGCCATTTCTGGCCTTCTTTTACTCCAATGGAGCACTAGTGATGCAGTGGTTCGGTCACTAACCAAAAAGTCAGCGATTCTAATCCACCAGCCAGTCCTTGGAAACCTTACGGGGCAGTACTACTCTGTCCTACAGGGTCGCTATGAGTTGGAATCAACTCGACAGCAACAGGTTTTTGTTTTTTTTTTAATTTGGCTTCAATCTCTCCTATTAGTCCAATTCTCATTTTCTTACTCCCTCATATCTGCTCCAGAACCACAAAAACCTGGATACCCTTGAATCCTCCCTTTTCTCTCAACCCATCAGAACCCAGAGTGATTTCCTTCCTTATCAGTCTATATTCCACAGCACATCCCTGATCAATTCTCTTTTATCATGCTTAGGAACATGACTCCCTCATCATATTCTAATATCTATCCTGAAAAATCCTAACAAACCACTAACAACCATATCCTTCTCTGCCCTTGCATCTGAGTTGCTACTGAAAAAAGAAAAATATCAGAATATTGGAGGCTTTTAAACTTATAGTCTAAGGTCAGCCCTTAGCATCATTCAGCAATTAGTTCTATGTCTCTGGTTAGATATTGCTTCCATTTTTCACCATCACCATTCCAAAATCTTTACTACTTTCCTCAAGCCCACTACACTTTTCTACTTTTTCTAGCAGGTAACTTCATATTAAAGTTTACTAAGAAAATTGAGGATATCAAATGTGACACTCCCAGTTTCCTGAGGGCAGGCCTACAAATTAACATATCATGTTAAACTAACATAACATTTCCTGTCAGAAAAGCTCACCTTTTCCTCTGTTCTAAGTTAATCCCTCTACCCACACTTTTGTATCCAAGCCTTCTGGTCATCTCAAGGGAGATACTTCCAACAGTTTTTTAGTTTCTCTCCTGTATTTTCAACTTCTTCCTCTCTAGTCCTTCTCCATAGTCCATGATCAGGCACAAGTCTCACCCACTGTTTAAAAAGTTTTCTTTTATCATGTTTAGAATACTCATTTTAAGAAGGCAGAAGTGTTTTGGACAACTTGTCGATAAAAGAGACATCATTTTTTAATATCACTGGATCCCTCCTCCAAAAAACAAAACAAACAAAAAACAGTGCAACGAGGAGAATAAAACAAGCAAATAAATCAAACCAAACCAAACTACGGCCAACAACACGACACAATTAAATGACTGGGTATCCCCAGGAACCCCAATATATGAGGAAGTGGGGCCAAATATCAATAGCAGCAAGACCCCATACTATCAGAAACAGTGTAAGAGGAAGAGATTTTGGACAGCCCTAGAGCCTGAACACCCAGAAATCAAATTGCCTACAGGTGCTAACTCTCCACAAATTGAGAAATCCAACACTGTGTGAAAAAGCAACCAAAACTGGGAAGGCTTCACAGGCTACAATCCACAGGTAAATGCATCTGTACCTGTTAGCTGGGTCCCTGCATGAAAGACTCAAAAAACCTTTCAGCTGGGAATACCAAGACCTGATCATATTTTACAATATAAGAAAATATTAAGTTTTTGTCTAAATATAAGTGCTATCTACAAACTACAAACACAAATTAGTAATGCGTTTTTAAGATAGAGAAATAAAATTAAATATGGTCCTGAAAATGGATCATTAGCTCATAATCATTCCAATAAAAACCGGCAATTCCTCAGGCTCTCTCATTTTCATAGTCTTTGTTAGACAAGTAACTGTGGAAAGAGCTGGTATAAACTTACTGAGTAAAATAAAAGTAGATGGGTAATAAATGTTTAAATTCATTTTCAATGCTGAATTCCCTTTCTCTTCAAATTAACCAATTCTAAAATAAAACAGAATCAGGAAAATGTTATATTCAAAACAACAACCTACTCCTTGTTAGCCCATTAAATTATTACTGTTTTTGTATATGGACACAATGTAGAGTCATCTTAATTTATAAATTTGTAGACTGAGAAGACATTTTCAATTACTGATTTTTTTTCCTTTAAGTCTGATTGTTTTTAGTAGTATACCAATATGTGAACTTGGCTGAGAAAGAATTGCCTAATAAAAGAAGGAAGGGAAAAAAAAACAAGTTTTCACTTGAGGGTCCCTTTATGCTAAGTCCTGGTCTAGGTGTTCTACATAAATTTACATCTCAGTGGCTTTCAAACTTTTTTCACAGGACACATAAATTAAAAAGATATATTCTGTATTATGACCCAGTGTCCCCTCTCTCTTCCCCCTTCTACACACAGACGCATATGGGAAAAAGCTACCCAAAACAATACTTACTACAAGTGATCCACTACATTTTTCCTTTAAAAATACAGGTCATAACGTACTTTCCAACTTTCACAACACTTGTGATCTACAGTCTGGAAAACACCACATTATCTTATTTTACAGAGCCCCGTAGGGAGCTCTGGTAGTGCAGTGGTTAAGAGCTCAGCTGCTAACCAAAAGGTCAACAGTTCAAATCCACCAGCCGCTTCTTGGAAACCCTATGGGGCAGTTCTAGTCTGTCCTATAGGGTCACTATGAGTTGCAATCAACTCGACACTAAAGGTTTTGTTTTTTTTTTGGTTGTTGTTAGGGATCTAAGTCTCTAAGTCTTAAGACCTTAAGAGACTTGAGATGTAAGTCTCCAAGTCTCCAAATTCTTCCTCCAAGGGTGCCAAAAGGCTCCATAATATTCGTTCCTTTTCCAAACTAAACATTACACAAGAAATTCTGAATAATTCATTCACAATCATGTACAAGTAGTCCTCGACTTATCACAGGGTTCCACTCTGACAACTCCGTTGTAAGTCAGTTCTGACTTAAGTCGAATACCTTTTTTTTTTTTTTTTGGTTTTATAGCCTGCTATACAGCAGTGTTTTGAACAATAAATCATAACATTGAACATCTGCAAGTGAACATCTGAGAATAACATCAGCAAATTACGTGCTGCAACACTGCATGTAGTACATATTACTAACAATAGGATGTACAAAAAAAAAAAGACAGTCATTAAGTGCAATTCATCATAACTCGAATACGTAGTAAGTTGCGGACTACGTGTATTTTTTTATACTTAGGATAAAGAAAATCTCAGCCTAATTGCACCTCAACTCAAAAATGAAAATCAATGAAATCAATTCATATAGTATTTTCAACTAACCAGAATTTCCGAAGAATAGTTACAATAAATGAAACTCAGGAGCTCTGCAAGGATAACTGATTCCTCTATAGTCTCTTTTTTGTCTAGAAAACCATATATTTAACTAAAAGCCAGAGTAAGTAAAATACTCAGTAAATGCTATTTCAAACTTTCTCCACTATTCTCAAATCACTGATACCCCACTTCATCCTCTCCACTCAATAGATGACCACCTTGCTTACTAATTCAGAGAGAAAATAGAAAGAAGCCATTTAAGTATTGGAACTCTTATTAACTTCTCCCTACCATATCTGAAACTCTCTTGTACCAACACTCCTATCCTCTCCTCCTACACTCCAGGTCCAAAAAGCTTTTCTGTTACCTAAGGCCAGTCACCCTACCTATACTCAAGACCCACTCCATTCTCCTTACCACTTTCTATGGAGCCTTATTAATACTGATTCTTTCTCTCTTCAATGGTCAATCTCCTCCTTCTCTACTGACTCCTTCCCATAAACATTTATACATGTTGAAGTTCCTCCCATGTTGTTGTTGTTGTTAGGTGCCATCAAGTCAGTTATGACTCATAGTGAGCCTATGTACAACAGATCAAAACACTGCCCGGTTCTGTACCATCCTCACAATCATTGTTGTGCGTGAGCCCATGGTTGCAGCCACTGTGTCAATCCATCTCGTTGAGGGTCTTCCTCTTTTTCACTGATCCTGTGCTTTACCAAGCAAAAAAAGCAAAAACCTCTTGTATCCCAACTTCCTACCTTTAGCTCCTCCCTTTCACATTTACACTTTCCCAAATAACTGTCTGTACTCAGCGCTTCCCATTCTCTCAATATATTTCAGTCAGTCTTGGATCCAGGCTCTCTCCTCTCCTGGAACAATCATATCCATACTCTTGGCTTAAATTACCATCTACACACTGATGATTATCAAAGGTACATTTCTAGTAAATATCTTTACTCTAAATTCCAGGTCTATCTATTCAACTGCCAGCCAAAATATCCAGTTTGATATTTCAAAAGCACCTGAAAGGCAACATGTCAACAGAACACGAGGCCCCTGCTTATCCTCCCATCCCTATTTAAACACATACACATACACACATGCACACACACACACATGCACACAACCTGCTCCTCTTCCATTTTGTTCTATCTTAGTGAATGATTCCACCCTGCATCCAGCTGTGAAAGCCAGAAACTTCGGAGTAATCCTCAATACCTTCGCCTTGATCTGATTAAGGGGTTCTCAACTGAAGATAATTTTGCCCCACCTCAACCCCGGGACACTTGACAATGTTTACAGACATTTTTGGTTGTCGTAACTAGGGGCTATGGCATCTACTAGGCAGAAGGCAGGGATGCACAGAATGCACAGGAAGCACAGGACAGTCCCTCCACACCAAAGAATTATCTGGCATCTGGCCCAAAGTTTCAGCTGTGCCAAGACTGAGAAACTCTAATCTAATCCATCATGAAATCCTATCAAGTCCACCTCCCAAATATAGCTCAAATCCATCAATTTCTCTCCATCTACTACCATCACTTCCTAGTTCAAAGCACCATTACCTTTCATGTAGTACCTAGACTACTATAATGACTTCCCTTCCACACTTGTTCAACTTCAATCTGCTCTCCACAGTGCATTACGAATAATGTTTTTAACTCATCTCCCTTCCCTGCTTAAAACAAACCCTAAACAGTTTACTACTGTGCTTAGGCTGAAGAACAAAATGGCTTACAAAGCCCTGCCTGATGTCTCCCTCTCCCTACTTCTCCAACCACACCTTCGGTCACTCTCCCCTCATTCATCAAGCTCTAGTTACCTTGACCTCCTTTTAGTTCTTTGCACACCCTATGCTCCTTTCCACATTAGGGCCTTCATACATGCTCTCCCTGCTCTCAAAGCATTCTCCCCACCCCCACCACTCTTGAATTGTTAACTCCTACTCATCCTTCGTATCTCAGCTCAAACATTACCTCCTCTAGGCCTTCCATGAGCCCCTAAATACATCCTCTCAGCACTCTATAATTTTCCTTCTAGCACCTATACTTAAATAAAATTGTGATTTGCATGACTATTTTTTAATGGCTTTCCCTCTTACTCTACTGTATGTTCCATAATAAAGAGACCATGTACATCTAGCATACCATTGTATCTCCCATGCCTAGCATAAAGTAAACATTCACAAATATTTGCTGAGTGCTAAATAAACACAAAATGTAATCTACTCCAGGAGTTTCAATTGTCACTTTTATAGCAGGTGACTTCAGGATTCATATCTCTGACCCTGACCTTGCTTCTGAACTCCAAATATACACAGTTAAGCTACAACAAATGTTTCTATAATATCAATTACCTTATGCACAACTGGTAAATAACGGAATGATGTCAATGTAGAGGTTGTGTTTATTTGTATGTGGAGCTGAAATTTTGGGAATTATAACCTTTATAAGAAAGAGAAAAGCCTTCAGCTTGGCTACTACACAGGCAGCAGTCCTTATACATCTAAGACAACTAAAAATAAGCATCTGCATCCAGGATTTCCTCTCAAAAAAGCACACTCCAAGCCTTGCACAGCTCTCTGCTGCTGCATTTCCTTCTGTGTCTACCTTAACAGGAGCCTCACTAACTCAGAGCTCCACTTTTAACTGCCTTGTCTCAGTGCCCACCACAGGCCAGCATGTCCATTCTATTTTGCGTATTTCTAATATCCTCTCCAGCAGCATCCACTCATGCTAAGCTGCCTGCCTGTTCTGTCCAAGTTATCTTGCAAGGTATCAATTATTATTCCTAGAGTGTTCTGATTACAAAATTGTTTAGGTTTTGAGTAGTCTGTTCCAACCTTATTTTCTCATGAAGCTCTATATGCTTATAAGGAGACCTTGAGGTTTCTCAAGAACATAAATGTTAAAGCAAATTTTCCCACAGTTCTAAATGTCTCTGTTTCTTGACTAGTTCCTCAATTAACTTATACACACAAAATACAGGTCATTTATCTGTTAGCCCTGATGGCACAGTGGCTAAGAGCTATGGCTGCTAACCAAAAGGCTGGCAGTTCAAATCCACCAGCCGCCCCTTGTAAACTCTATGGGGTAGTTCTACTCTGTCCTATAGGGTTGCTACAAGTCAGAATGGACTTGACAGGAACAGGTTATCTGTTTGTAGCCCAGAATCAGATCACTGGGGTCACTGATGCCCCCCCATAGCTAACCATTCCACACATTCTATCAGTTTTCCTTATGTACTGTGCTTCACATCTTTTCCACTACCATTTGCTGTAAGTGAAAGCTTCCGCACCTCTCATCTGGTGAATTTTTAACAGTCTTCCAAGGTGATCACCCTCCTCCAGGTCTTCCTCATTCCAAACCAAATTCCACTATCTTCTTCCACTATAGTTCTTGCAAGAACTATCTTCCTAAAATTACAAACCTGATTGTGCTATTTCTCTGCTTAAAAACCTTAAATGGCATTCTACTGTGCAAAAAGCCCTAACAACTGCTCCACTTTTATCTTACACTGAACCCTCCCTTCATTTTACATTCTAGCAGAGGTAAAGAGGTAAACCATATAAACTTTTGAGTACATTCCCAACAAAAAGAGACACTCACCAAATATCAGCTTTCACTATTGTCACAGATTACCTGATATTAAAGTCAGTTCTAAGAAAATCATCTCCCTACCCTTGATCTTAAGCATCTGAACTTCCTTCTCTTTGCATTATTAGAGACATGGGTCAAATATTGGTTGTGCCACTTACTAGCTGTTAACCTTGAGCAAGTTATTTAGCTTTATGAACCTCAGTAAAACTTATACCATGGGACTGCTAAAAATACTAAGTGACATGTATAAAATGCCTAGAAGAGAAGAGAGGTATCAGCAAGTGTTAGTTTTCTTAAAAAGTGTTCCCCTATGAATGAACACAGAAGTAACAGCTTTCTTTTATCACAAGGTAGGTGGAGAGCAGCACTCAGAGAAATTACTCTGACTACAAATTCTATCTTTATTCCTCTCAGATAAATGGCACAAAAGATTTAGGAGAATCTTTTTTTCTATGCTACTAAGCAAAGGAAAAGTAATCAATAACTGACCATGCTTTGCCAGGTGACTTATACTGACTAATGTGAATTACTTAGGAGCCCTGGTGGCACACTGGTTAAGCGATCAGCTGCTAACCAAAGGTCAGCAGTTCAAATCCACCAGCCGCTCCTTGGAAACCCTACAGGGGCAGTTCTACTCTGTCCTGTAGGGTTGCTATGAGTCAGAATCGACTCAGCAGCAATGGGTTTAGTTTTTGGGTTTGGGTGGCACAGTGGTTAAGTGCCTGGCTGCTAACCAAAAGGTCAGCTGTTTGAACCCATCAGCCCGCTCCACAGGAGAAAGATGTGGCAGTCTGCTTCCATAAAGATTAGTCTTGGAAACCCTATGCAGCAGTTCTACTCTGTCCTATAGGGTCGCTATGAGTCAGAATTGACTTGATGGCAAAGGGTCTGGGTTGGTTTGGAAAGCGAATTATTTACTGAGAGTCAATATATGCCTACTCCATATGCAGAAGTAACAGTTATAATAGTTTACTATTACAAACATATAAACACATGCAAAAACAGAGAGCTTTCAGTATCTATGCATAATACCAAAAAACCCAACCAACTGCCAACAAGTCAATTTCCACTTATAAATTCTATTAAAAAAGGCCTACACATACACATATATTAAAAACCCACATATAGTAAAAAGGTTCTTATATATTCACTCAAAGAATTGGTCAGATCTGGTTTATATTATGTACTTTTGCATTATAGCACTACAAGAATTTCTCTGAAGTGAGAAAGCAAAGAAAAGACAAAGAAATAGGAGAAAAAAGAAAATGGTACCAAAACATCCCAGGTTAGTCTTTCCTCATTTTACTTTTTTTTTAAATCTCCCTCCCACTGGTTTTGTCTGAATGTTTTTCCCACCTCTTGCTAAGAAAAAGATGACAAGAGGAAGAAGAAATAGTCTTTTCAGCAAATGATGCCAGGACAATAGGATCAAAAAGAACGGCAAAGTATAAAGTTGGAACTTTACTTCACACCATATATAAAAATTAACTCAAAATGAATCAAACTCATAAATGTAAGAGCTAAAACTATAAAACTCCTAGAACACACAAGCATTGATCTTCATGACCTTAGATTAGGCAATAGTTTCTTAGCTATGATACATAAATCACAAGCAAACAAAGAAAAATAGATAAATTGGACTTTATCAAAATTCAAAGTTTTTGTGCTTAAAAGGACACCCTCAAGAAAGTGAAGACAACTCACAGAATAAGAGAAATCTTCAAATCATCTATGAGTCTAGTATTCAAAACATACAGTCAACTTTTACAACTCAACAATTAAAAAGATAACCCAATTTTTAAAAGGGCAAAGAATATGAATAAGTATCTCCAAAGAAGAAATACAAATGGGCACTAAGCATATGAAAAGATGTGCAACATCATTAGCATCAGCGAAATGTCAATCAAAACCACAATGAGATACCACTTCACTCCTACTAAGATGGCTATAATCAAAAAGACAGACAATAATGTGTTAGCAACAATGTGGAGAAACTGGAACTCTCATACAATGCTGGTGGGAATATAAAAGGGTGCAGCCTCTTTGGAAAAAAGTTCCTCAAAAACGTAAACATACAGTTACCAGATGAGGTAGCAATTCTATTCCTAGGTATATACCTAAGAGACATGGAAATGTATGTCCATACAAAAACTTGTACATGAATATTCACAGCAGCATTATTCATAATACCAAAAAGTTGAAACAACCCAAATATCGACTGACGTATTCATAAACAAAATGTAACATATCCCTACAACAAAATATTATTCAGCCACATAAAGGAATGAAGTACTGATACATGCTGCATGAACGAACCTTAAAAACATTATGCTAAGTGAAAGAAGTCTGACACAAAAGGCCACATATTATATGATAATATTTATATGCAATGTCCAGAATAGGCAAATCCATAGACAGACAATAGATTATTGGTTGCCAAGAAGAGTGAGGGGGGAAGAGATGGTGAGTGACTGCTACTAAGTACAAGTTCTTTTGGGGGTGATGATAATGTTTTGGAATTAGAATAGTAGTGATAGTTGTTCAATTTTGTGAATTTACTAACCACCACTAATTGTACACTTTAAAGGATGAGTTTTATACTATAATTATACATCAATTAAAAAAAATTACACTCCCTCACTTATCGACTGTCTCGTTATCTGAAATTTTGCGTTTATTACGATCGTAAAAAACCTACTATCTGACTATTTTGTGCATTAACCAAGTATATCTGGCAGTAACGAACACCGAGGTGAACGGCAAGAGTAACACCGGCTTTGATAGTTAACGGTTATGTGTCGCTTTGGTTGGGCCATGGTTCTCATTGGTTTGGCAGTTATGTAATGATACAGTCATCCTCCATTTTCACATAACACTGATTTCGCATAACAACCTGGTCTTTGGAACCTAATCATGTCGGTAAGTGAAGCAAGCATATATAGGAGAATAAAAAGCAGCACAACTAAGGAATGAAGCAGGTGTTGCTTTTTTGACCCAACATTTTCTGTACACTTATATGTTCCAGACTTATGCTGGCTGCTGGAAACCCAAAGATGAGGAAAAAAATATAATAATAAAATCACCACACTCCCTTCAGACTCCTTCTCCTTAGCCTACAAATGTCATATTTCCCAACAGTAGGGAAGCCTTGAAAATGCAAAAACAGCAAGTGTAAGCCATAGACAATCCAGGAGAATGCAGACAATTACATTATAAACACTTCTCAATCACCTAAGATATTTTTTCTTTATGTTTCACTAATAATGGAGAGGGAGAATATGCTTCTAATATTGGGTGTTAAATAACATATTGTTCCTCAATGTTGACAAAGTCATTTTCCAAGAATAATTAGTTTCATTTCACATTTTTAAAATATTGTTTACAAATAATATTTCTGATAAATCTTTCTTGACTGTAACACTTTGAATATATTACTTCCTCAGTGACTCCCGGATTCTCTATTTTTTGACGTTCAAAAACCTCAGGATAAAGAAAAAAATTTTTTTTAACACTTTATTACAATAACCATCTGAAAACTTATCTGGCACTCTAATCCCATTTTTTTGTGAATCAGGGAAAATCTGATTTCCTGATAGCTGCACTTCCATAAAAGAACAGCTAACAAAAATCAAAGTAATATTTCGACAGAAAACTGTGTTGAATAGCACTTTAAACAATGAAAAAAAAGGCATGTCCCACTTAATATCTAAAATATATTTCTGATACTTCTAATACATTATTTATTGAATTTTCCAAAAGATAAAATTAAAGGCTACATTATTATTACCTTATCTTTGGCCTCTGGCAGTGTGATTTCTCTAGGTTCTAAAAATGATATTTCTTGAAAAGGTGGAACACATCTGACTATATCTGGTACATAGTGTGTGTGAAACAATGGCGGCACTGAGTATCTTCTTTCACCTGATAAAGGCACTATCTGGTTAACTACAGTTGGCTCTTGGTGGGGTGAATGGAAACGTTGCCGTTTACCGTCAAAAGGAAGGTTTTTTTCATCGCTTAATCTCCTGAAAACAAGAAACATACCTTAATGATTAAAGATGGAATTTTCTGGTTTCAAAAAGAAAACAATTAAAAATATGTAAATATCGTAACAGATAATGGCAACGTTATGATCTTTCAGCAATGTCACATTAGCTCTGTATAGATTTTAAATAAACACAGTTCTTTTCAGCATAAGAAATCTCAATACCTTATGAAAAATGAGCAGTAATAATGCATATAGAAAAAACAAACTACATATACATACGGGGTTAATCTCCTGCAATTCATCTCAGCAGTGAAAACTTTGTAGGAAAGTTTCTATTTACAGAATCACAAAGCAAAAAGATCCAAACTCTAACATAAAAAGAATAATAGGTGAGCAGAGCGCAATATATTAAAAAAAAAGGTCTTTGAATCCACTTATGTTCTGGTTCATAAGCAGGAAAGACTGAACTGAGATTACTTTTAACCAAAAGATTGGAGGTTCGAGTGGCTCCACAGGCGAAAGACCTGGCAATCTACTCCTGTAAAGATGAGAGCGTTAAAAAGCCCTACAGCGCAGTTACACTGTTACATGGGGTCACTGTGAGTCACAATTGACTCGACAGCACACAACATGCTGAGTATCATTTACCAGGAATGCCAATTTTAATTTTAAAAAATATATATAGCTATGAATTTAATGGAACTTCTTTTCCACACGATTCACAAATTGGCTATCAAGTTAATTTTTTTTTTAAATCTGAATTAAATCAATACTTTCAAAATCCCTATATGGCTTTCTATAAGACAACTCTGAAGAACCTGCAGTGCTTATAAGCATGGGATCTAGATGTAGACTGCCTAGATTCAAATCCCAGCTATGCCACTTCTAGCAGAATAACTAATTACATAACCTCTGTGTGCTTCAGTTTTCTCCTCAACAGAAGAGAGATAACAGTACTTACCCCCTAAGGTGTGGTAAAACAAATCAATACTTGTAAAGTCCTTACAACAATGCCTACTATATGTTCAATAATATTCAGCTAGTGCTATTTTTAATTACACATAAAAATTATGGACTATTTAGATAAGTTTTAAAGTATCAACAATATCTTGCAAATATTGCCAAATCTTATAATCATCTGTAAAGTCCATTATAATTGTTTTATAATACAGAAATTTCTTTTAATCAGATAGGTTAAAATCAACTGGCTCCTGACTAAAATATAGAAAGCTTCATGGCATGTAGAGATTTTCACTATAAGATTTGTTATAATGAAGATTACTGGTATAAGATTTAGGTAAAATCAGTAAACTTTACTATAAAGCCCAAGATTTACTTTAATATCTCAAGTAAAAAGTAGATTTCTGAAGAAATGTAGCTTCATCCCACCTAAAACTTATAATAATGGCAAGAACAAATCAACAAAAGAATCCTCAAAATTAAAAAATTAGATAAAAATTTTAAAATTCTATGCCTGGCCTGACTGCATAGGTTCTAGAAAGGCAAAATTTAGGGCAGTGTCAATAATATTTTAATCCAAGAGACACTATCATACAGTTCTCAAAAATGCAAAATTTTCTTTTAAAGCAATTAAGTGAGAAATACTTACTTCCTTCCTCGGAATAATGGAGAGGTTGAGGTCTGTATTGGACTGACATTTCCATATGTCAACTGCTGCAATGACACAGCTCTAGACAAGCTACCAAAAATAAGAAAGATTACATATTTTTTCTAAAAAATAAAACAATTTCAGAAAAATGAAATATTACTCCGATCAAAAGAAAACAAGACATGATAACATCTTCTCTACCTTCAAGTGTTTCATACAAAAAGGGTTTATGTCAAATAGGGATGAAATATACAAACGATATGTGCCAAAATATCACCATACTTACTCTGCATTCTGAAAGTTGAACTGCGCATCTATAAGCTGCTGGTGTGAATAAAGAGTTGGTGATAGGGTAAAGAAGTTATTATGCTGTTGATGGTTTGGAGTGAAGGGAGGGCGACCCAAAATTGAGGAGTTTGGGAACATGCTCTTGTTCACTAAAAGTGAACATGTATTCTTCTACCTAGAATAAATTTTAAAAGAGAATGTTAAATTATTATAGCTTGAAGACATTAACTCTGACAACTATTATCTGCTATTTAAAACAATTACAGGTAGTCCTTGACTTACGGCAGGGTTCTGTTCTGTCAATTACATCGTAAGTTGGTTCTGACATAAGTTGAATACCTTTTTTTTTTTTTCGTTTTCATTATTGCCTGCTATATGGCAGTGTTTTGAACAGTAAATCATAATATTGAACATCTGGGAGTAAACATCTAAGAATAACATCAGCAAATTACACGCTGCAACCTTATATGTAGTACATATTACTAACAAAAAGATGTTAAAAAAGAAAAAAGATGGTCATAAATGCAGTTTGTCACAACTCAAATACGTCATAAGTCGGGGACTACTTGTAGTTACCAAGTGTCATGGATTGAATTGTGTCCCCCAAAAATATGTCACCTTGGTTAGGCCATGATTCCCAGTATTGTGTGGCTGTCCTCCATTCTGTGATTTATATAATTTTCCTATATGTTGTAAATCCTAATCTCTGTCTGTGGTTAATAATGCAAGATTGGATTATGTTGAAGAGGATTAGGGTGGGATGTAACACCCTTGCTCAAGTCACATCCCTAATCCAGTGTAAAGGGTATTTCCCTGGGGTGTGGCCTGTATCACCGTTTATCTTACAAGAGATGAAAGGAAAGCAAGCAGGGAGGGGGGACCTCACCACCAAGTAAGAGTGCCAGGAGCAGAGTGCATCCTTTGGACCCAGGGTCCCTGCACAGAGACGCCTCTAGTTCAGGGGAAGACTGACAAGAAGGCTGACAGAAAGAGAAAGCCTTCCACTGGAGCCGACACCCTGAACTTGGACTTCTAGCCAAGTAGCCTATGAGACAATAAATTTCTCTTTGTTACAGCTATCCACTTGTGGTATTTCTGTTATAGCAGCACTAGATGACTAAGACAGAATTTGGTACGAAGAGTGGAGTGCTGCTCTAACAAATACCTAAAATGTGGAAGTGGTACTGAAACTGTGAATGGATAGAGGAGCAGCAGCGGCAGAGAACCAGCAGCAACTGAACCAGCAGACCAACACAAGACAGCGCTGGAGGTGAACCACAACCATGGCTTCCTGGCAGAGTGGAATGCCTCCGGGCACTTAGCAGTGGAGCTAGACTTGCCGACCCAAAGAGCAAGAGAGTTGAGTGCCTGTGCACAGGAGGCTTCCTGGCAGAGTGGGGCACCTCCAGACACTTATCAGTGGAGCTGCAGAGCTTTGGAACACTTGCCCCAGCAGGACAGATGTGGGTGTGAAGCCCCAAAAGCTGGGAGGCCAAGAAACCAGGAAGCAGAAGCTGAAGAGGAGAGAACACAAGAAGCCAAGCCTCCTCAGTCTCAAAAGGTATGGTCACACTACCTCTGGGTTTCAAAGGGTGGAGCCATGGCCTCTGGTGTTTCTAAGGGTGGGGTTCCCACTCAGATGGACTAGGAGAATGGTGCACCTAAAGCCGAGGGAGCACAGCTGCCATCTCAGAGGGCCTGGAAGGCAGAGCTGAAGCCCAGGGCGGAGGGGCCTCCATTCGGAATCTGGAGGGTGTGGCCAATATCTAGAGTCTGGAGGGCAGGGCCATTGCATAAACTCTCTCAGAGAACAGAGAATTATTTCCAAAGCCTTGAGGGCTAATGTAATGTGTTCTGCTGACTGCTTGATGCCTGTTATCCCTTCTTTTCCTCCAGTTTCTCCCATTTGTAATGGAAATGTCTAACTTTTGCCTGTTCTGCCATTGTACCTTTGGAAACAACCTGTATTCTAGATTTCACAGATGAAGAGGAATTTTTGGATTTTGGACCTGGAGTTAAGACTTTGCTATGATATGATGGGATGAATATGTTTTACATGCTGCAAGGATGTGATTTGGGGGGGGCCAAAGGGTGGAATATCATGGATCGAATTATGTCCCCCAAAATATGTGTGTATGGGTGGGCCATGTTTCCCAGTATTGTGTGGTTGTCCTCCACTTTGTGACTGTAATTTTATGTTACAGAGGATTAGGATGGGATTGTAACACCCTTACTATGGTCACATCCCTGATCCACTGTAAAGAGAGCTTTCCTGGGTGTGGCCTGCACCACCTTTTATCTTACAAGAGATAATAGGAAAGGGAAGCAAGCAGAGAGCTGGGGACCTCATACCACCAAGAAAGCAGTGCCAGGAGCACAGTGCATCATTTGGAGTTTGCAGTGCATCATTTGCAGTTGTGATATTTCTGTTATAGTAGCACTAGATGATTAAGACATCAAGCAACACATTTTGCTTACAAAGTTACTTTAAAAACGCCTCTTAAACTCCACTGTAGGTAACAAAAAACTTACTAATGAGTTAATTTTAAATCTAGATTAACCATATATTACTATTCAAATGATAGTAAAATACATGCAAGTTTCTAATTTTCTAATGTATTTTCCCTAACAAATTTACCCTACTATGAGCAAATCTTCTGGAAAATCAAGTTATCACCACATCCTGTGATAATAAAAAAGAAAGCACCCAAGAGAGACATTTAATAAAATCCTACAGATTCTTACATTTATCCTCATACTAATTTTTTCAAAGGTATATGTCATTATATGACAACCTGATTCCTAGGATTTGGATCTTAAAGATCCGATCAAACAAGGGAAGGAATTTGTATTAGCCAACAACTATTTATAAAATTCTAAGATTCCCCTCAAAGTCTAAATAACTTATATAAAGAACTTCCATTATAAAGAGGGTTTATTCCATTGTAATTGGAGAAAACTGATATACAAAACAATCAGAACCCTAGAACCTTTCACTAACCCAGGCAGGAGACTAGATACTAATCTTTGCAATGACTGGTCCAGAGAGGCTACAGACTTACGAAGGGTAGGGTAAGGTACCAAAATGAAAACAAGTGTAAAAGTCTACAAACTGAACAATAGGACCCTCAGTCCACTTAATATCTATGCTTAATTCACAGAAAGCTGAAGGTCAGACCTACACACACATACACACACACAAATATTTACCCTGACATCACTTCCCAAAGCAGGCAATCAGAAAACTCTTCTCTGAAAAACTGACAGAGAAGCTATATAATATACTAACAAAATAACCTATAACAGTAAAAGTTGGAGGTCTACAAAGGAAAAGCCAAGGGAGCTGACTAACCAACATATAATAAAGCCTACTAGTTAACAGGCCCCACCCATGCACACAGAGCCCAATTAGATTTCTAGTACCCTACACTTATTTGTGCCCATTTCAAAAAAAGGTGATCCAACAGGATGAGGAAGTTATCGAACAATACTGTTTACAACACATGCAAGTAAAATTCTGCAGAAAACAAAAATGGTTGCAGCAGTACATCAACAGGGAACTGTCGGAATTTCAAGCCAGACTCAGAAGAGGACATGGAACAAGGAATATCATTGCTAATATCAAATGGATCTTGGCTGAAAGCAGAAAATACCAGAAGGACGTTACCTGTGTTTTACTGATCATGCAAAGGCATTCGACTGTGTGGATCATAACAAATTATGGGTAACGCTGAGAAGACTGGGAATTCCAGAACACTTAATTGTGCCCATAAGGAACCTGTACATAGATCAAGAGGCAGTCGTTCAAACAGAAAAAGGGGATACTGCATGATTTAAAGTCAGGAAAGGTGTGAGTCAGGGTTGTATCCTTTCACCATACTTAATCAATCTGTAGGCTGAGCAAGATCCGAGAAGCTGGACTATATGAAGAACAGGGCATCAGGATTGGAGGAAGACTTGTTAACAACCTGCAATATGCAGATGACACAACCTTGTTTGCTAAAAGCCAAGAGAACCTGAAGCACTTACTGATGAAGATCAAAGACTACAGTCTTCAGTATGGATTATACCTCAACATAAAAAAAACAAAAATCCTCACAACTGGACCAATAAGCAACAGCATGATAAACACAGAAAATATTAAAGTTGTCAAGGATTTCATTTTACTTGGATCCACAATCAACACCCATAGAAGCAGCAGTCAAGAAATCAAACAACACATTGCATTAGGCAAATCTGCTGCAAAAGATCTCTTTAAAGTATTCAAAAGCAAAGATGTTACCTTGAGGACTAAGGTGCACCTGACCCAAGCCATGTTATTTTTAATTGCTTCCTATGCATGTGAAAGCAGGACAATGAATAAGGAAGACCAAAGAAGAATTGATGCCTTTGAATTATGGTGTTAGCGAAGGAAACTGAATATAACATGGACTGCCAAAAGAACAAACAAATCTGTCTTGGAAGACGTACAGCCAGAATGCTCATCAGAAGTAAGCATAGCGAGACTTCATCTCACATACTTTGGACATGTTATCACGAAGGACCAATCCCTGGAGCAGGACATCGTGCTCTGTAAAGTACAGCATCAGTGAAAAAGAGGAAGACCCTCAAGGAGATGGACTGACACAGTGGCTGTAACAATGGGCTCAAACCCAGCAACGATTGTGAGCATGGAGCAGGACCAGGCAATGTTTTGTTCTGTTGGACACAGGGTCACTATGAGTTGGAACCGAGTTGATGGCACCTAACCACAACAACAACATCTGAAACAGACATCCAGGGATCATCAGAAGAAAAAAAGATCTGGGAAGAAACAGAAGAATATACTATTTTAAAAACAGAAAGAGCTCTTAGAAATTACAAAACTGAAAGCAGAAATATGCAACAGAACATTAAACGGTAACATTGAGGAAATCTCTTAGAACAGAAAGGAAAAACTGGTAGGCGGAGGAAGGAGGCAGGGCCACAGGAGAGAAAACGTAAGAGAATCATAATATATGGTCCAGCATTCAACATTATAATAGAAGTTCCAGAAAAAATAGAGAAAACACAGAGAAGGAAATTACCAAACAGATAAAACAAGGAAATGTCTAGGAATGAAGGATACTTAGTTATCCAGTGCTGCTGTAACAGGTATATCACAAGTGGATGAATTTAACAAACAGAAATTTATTCTCTCACAGTTTAGGAGACTAGAAGTCCGAATTCAGGGCACCAGCTCCAGGGGAAGGCTTTCTCTGTTGGTTCTGAGGGAAGGTCCCCGTAATCAATCTTCCCCTGGTCTAGCAGATTCTCAGCGCAGGGACCCAGGTCCAAAAGGCACACTCTGATCCTGGCATTTCTTTCTTGGTGATATGAGGTCCCTCTCTCTGCTCACTTCAGTCTCATTTTATCTCTTGTAAGATAAAAAGTGATACAGGCCACACCCTAGGGAATCTCCCCTTACATGGGTTCAGGGCTGTGACCTGAGTATGGTAAGGGTGTTGCATCCCACCCTAATCCTCTTTAACATAACCTAATCTTGCCTCATTAACCACAGGCAGAGATTAGGATTTACAATACACAGGAAAATTACATCAGATCACAAAATGGAGGACCACCACACAATACTGGGAATCATGGCCTAGTTGACACATATTTTGGGGGGGACACAATTCAACCCATGACAGATACCAATCGCTAGATTGAAAGGGCCCAATGACTATAAAGCACAGTAAAAAAGATACACATGAAGGCATGGTATGGTGAAATTTCAGAATATGAGGGGAAAAGAAGTATATAAAATATTCCAGAGAAACAGTGGTGATGTTTGCACAACATGGTTTATGTAATTGGCGTCACTGAATTGTACATGTAAAAAATGTTGAATTAGCAAATGTTGTGTTAATTACATTTTACCATAATTAAAAAAAAAGAACTAAAAAAAAATTCAGGATGGCGAATCTTATAAACAGGGATCTAAAAATCAAAATATCTTTGGATTACTCAAGGCAACAGTGGAAACCAGAGAGTGGGCTAATGTCTTCAAGGTTCTGAGGGAAATGCTTTTCAAGCTATTGTTCTATAACCAACTATACTAGCAAAGCAAGGAATAAAAACATTTTTAGAATGTAAAGTAACAAAAAATAAAAATGAAACCTGAGATCTAGAAAAAGGGAAATCTAACACAGAACAGAGACAAAGAAAACTCCCAGGATGCTGGTGAAGGGAAGCAACCAGCTCAAATTAGAGCAGGAAGATGGAGGGCTTTGAGAGGAAGCAAGCCAAGAAAAACAAAAATTAACTGATAGGTTACCAGACATACTTAACTATAAAGAGTTCAGCTAACAGAGTAGAAATAGTCATAAGCATATAGAAAAGCAGAAGTTAAAAATGAAAGAAATTACTAACTACAGACAAAACACACTCAAATGCTCATACAAAAAAGAACATAGTAGTTACCTACTTGGTTCTTATAATAACATAAGCATTGAATATACTTACCTTAGAAAAACTGCGATATATACTTATTGTCATTTATCATAAACTTTATTTTATAACTTGTTGCCATCGAGTCGACTCCGACTCACGGCAACCCTATAATACAGAGTAGAACTACCCCATAGGGTTTCCAACCTGTAATCTTTACAGAAGCAGACTGCAACATCTTTCTCCTACAGATCAACTGGTGGGTTTGAACCACTGACCTCTCAGTTAGCAGCCAAGCGTTTAACCACTATGCCACCAGGACTCCTTATTTACTTTATACACTACATATTCATTATACTATACGTCTCATATATGTATATATTACAATTATATCTATATAAACATATATATCTAAACAAAAATGTAACATAGAAGAATATAAATAATAGTGGTACATCCTCATTTTCAGAAGAAATCAAAAGGAGGAGCTATAAAAGCATATTTTCCTAGAACTAAGGAAGAAAATACCACTTAAACAGCTAAAAGAATTGAAGAAGCTGGGGATTGAGATTGAATGGTTAGAAAAACTGGAGCAGGAGACAACAGGAGAGGGAAAAAAAAGATCTGGGAAGAAACAAATAAATGACTCAAACAAACTTTGTTCCTTGTTTTTTCAATTCTATGAGATTAAAATCTGCAGGCTGGCCAGACAGTGAGATTTACCAGTCCAGGGTTTGTAACAGATTGCAAACAAGCATTTCCAGGCCACCATCAGATCTCATCCCGACTCCTTACTCTCTAATTAGGACGAGAGAAAAGTTATTACCTCCAGAAAACCAGAATTTGTCAACTTTCTTTAGCAGGCCCTTATTTCACATTGATTAGATAGATTAGATAGAGACAGACAGTGAGCAAAAGATAGATGGGAGGGATAGGAGGGACAGAGGGAGAGAGAGAGAAGAGAGAGATAATCTGTACTCCCTGATGGTCACTGCTCAGAGGAAATGGACAAATATTTTGAGCCAAGCAGCAGTTCACGGACTCCTTCATTAGAAATGCACCCTGCAGATACAAGGAAAAGATTAGTCCAAAGGACTAATTGTCCACACCTACCAAGGCCTCCACCAGACTGAGTCCAGTACAGCTAGACGGTGCCCAGCTACCACCACTGACTGCTCTGACCAGGATCACAACAGAGGGTTCTGGACAGAGCTGGAGAAGGATGTAGAGCATAATTCTAACTCACAAAAAAAAGACCAGATTTACTGGCCTAAAGGAGACTGGAGAAACCCCGAGTGTATGGCCCCCAGACACCCTTTTAGCTCAGTGGTAAAGTTATCTCTGAGGTTCACCGTTCAGCCTGGGAGTGGACAGCCCCGTAAAACCAAATGAGACTAACAACGTACAGGAGTCCAGTGACAAGGGCCAGAAGGCAGAGGGGGACAAGGAAGCTGGTGATAAGGAACCCAAGGCTGGGTAAGGATATTGTTGATGTGTTGTGAGATTGTCATAGGGCAACATTTGTAGTAACTGCTAAATGAGAAACTATTTTGTTCTGTAAGCCTTCATCTTAAGTGAGAATAGCAGCACAACTGGAAGAGCGTAGTCAATGTCACTGAAGTGTGCATGTAGAAATTCTTGAAATGATGTATCTTTGGCTATGTGTATTTTCACCAAAAAAAAAAAGGTTGAGAAGTTAGAGGGTTGACATGTTGAGGAGTTGTTAACCAATGTCATAAAACAATATGTGTACTACTGTTTCATGAGAAACTATTTGTTCTGTAAGCCTTCACCTGAAGTACGATAAAAAAATAAAATAAAAATGCACCCTGTAATTGTGAGTTGCCAGATTCAAGACTGACAACTAAAGCCTTTTTCTATTCTTTGTCCAGGTTCACTCTCTTTCTTGGCCCTCTTTACTCTGTTTCCCTGACTCAACTCCCCATAATACATAATAGCTATTTCATAGAATTCATGAGAAAATAACATTAAACACAATTCATTGCAATGTATTTTGCTTCATATTTAATTTTGTTGTAATACAGATCTGATCAAAGAAGAACAGGAATTTGTATTCAGAAAAACCAGAATTAAAATATTCTACTTTACAGATTTGTTTATTCAGTTTATATTTAAAATTCCAGACATACTATTTGTACCCTTAATAACATGCTTGTTTTTCATCTGGACCCAAATAAGGGCCAATAAATATGTATTTGGACTTGTATTCAGACTTCAAGACCCAAAATGACATAATTGCCCAGGCCTCCCCTTATTTCTATCCCATTACATGGTCAGATCCAAATTAAGAATAAATCAAAAGGTGTCTCACATCCCAGAACTGCTCTACAAAGCTGATAAGCAATTATCCCAGACTAAAAAGCTTAGAAGAATTTCACAGGCAAAAGTTTATTCTAGGGCAGATACCTAGTTCAGCCTATCACAAATTTCCAGATAAATATCAAAGCTTTTGGAGTCCTTTCAAAACAAAATGTCTGTCAGGTTCTCCTTAGTGTCAACCTTGGCTCTCAAGTCTGGCTCACAACCAATCAGCCAGCCTTTGAAGTGGGGAGGAGGATCATTCTTAGGGAATTTAACCAGTGGCATTGAATGCTCCAGCCGAAAGCCCCGTGAATTTCAATTCGTCTTTCTAATACATTTTTTCCTAATATATTTCAACACTGACTCTGACAAAGATAAAAATGACAGCAAAATAATAACCTATCATAAACAATACAAAGAATCACTTTTTAAACAGAATCTTTTTTTCATAGAAAAAATCCAGTAAAATTATTGCCATATCATAATTAAAGGAATCTTCACAGAATTTTAAATCCTTGTCTTCTTTATATTCTGAATGAAAGACTTCTTCACTAAATACAGAATGTTCTATATAAAACACGATTCCACATTAACTGTGGTAAAAGGTGTGACAAATCTCATGACAGATAAGTAAAACCCAGATGTTGGCAGTATCCTATTTTTCTTAGCTTGAAAGTTATCAGTTTCTCAATCTGTACTGAAATATAAAATAATCTAGGTAAAATTTTGAACTGTTTTTAAAACTGGTTTTTGCCTTGAGCAAATTTTAAAGACCGCTTCCTGGGAAAGGGTGACCCAACAGGAATTCATACAAGTTTATTTGTAAATAACCATACATGAGACATGGGGGTAACAAAGTGGTTTACAAAGAAACTCCTACTGATACACTACTTGGTCCTATAATTTACAGCCTGAAATTTCCTTCCTAAACTTGACTCTCCTCCAACAAATTAGAGAACATTCAGGATTACATAATTCCTTCTTCAGGAATTCCTAGAAACTAGAATCTATCTAGCATAAAAATCAGAACTGTACTGGCTAAAACAAGTTATCTGTTCACTTTGTCTGAATGCCTTTGATTCCCTAAGCCCACTTTTTTCCTCCACAATGCAAAAAGTTCAATTCTGAAATCCTGCTCACCCACTGCCAAAATCCACCTGTAAGATTTGAATAGAACATTCCTTTTTATTAAAAATTAAAGTCCATACAACTATTAAAAAATAATCCAGTCATGTAGTTCCAAACGACTAATAAATACCCTGTTTCACATGGAGATTGTCTACTACACATTTCCCGATCAGACAAAATTGAGGCTATTGACACAAATAAAAAGAGTGTTACTATTATTGGCTATTAATTAATACATATTAAGAGTCTTGTGGCTGTTAATCAGTACATGTAGTAACTGAATCATAGGATATGATGGTATTTACTAAAATAGTATGTTACTTGTAATACAAACAAACGAACTTGGTGTTCACTTATAATCCCTTCCTTACAAAACCGTACACCACAAATCCGTTACCAAGTTGCCAATTTAGCTTGAGTTTTATCTTTTCTCATTGTTTTTTCTCTGTTCACCCTATTGGTAGACGGAATCGAAATAAATAACTGCTGTTTTTAAATAAGAGCTGAGAGGGATGATACAAGACAGGGAAGTTGGATCATCCAGGAGTTATCAGACACATAAGCTCCTCGTGCTCTTGCCTAGAAAGAGTTGAAGAGACTATTTACAAAGGCTGAATAGGAAAGGAACGATATACAACTATGAGAGAGTCATGGCCTGTGCATCTTCCTGTAAAGTGAAGAACTGAGGCAATTTCGTGTCTATTTAATTAAAAGGCTTAAGGACAAATGCCTTATAAAATTGTTAAGATATTTACCTTAGTTCACCACCCTCTGAAACACCATGCAAGGGTCCCAAGACAATCTTCCTCTTTGGGTCCTGAACGGAGAGCGGGGGGGGGCGTGAGATAGAGAAAACGAGTGAGAAAAGTAAGCGGTCCAAAGATTCTTCAAAAAATACATCAGCCTGTGGGAAGCCAACAAGTCTAGGATATCTAAAACTACTGCTGGAACCTACCACTCAAAACAAAACACTACAGTTTCAGAAAAAGTTCCCAGCGCCCCACCCTCGACCTGGGCCTACACTGTCGCGTCCCTCTCTGAAACCGTCTAAACTCACAGGTGTCCTTCGGGAAGGGCTAAGCAGGGCCCACCGGCACTGCCCGCCCAGGAACTCCAAGGCCCGAGCGGCGACGGCCAGCCGCGCTTGGTCGTAGCTTTCGCCCAAGCCAAAGAAGGCAGTGGCCCGCGGGATAGCTAGGCCCGACTCCGGCTTGCGATCAAAGCCCCGGGCGCAACTGCCAGGGGAGGGGCGAGACAGGGAAAAGCAGCGCCGACAAAAGTGGGGGAGGTTGGGAGCGGTAGCAACAGGCCGAAGACCAAAAAGTCGCCGAAAAAGACGCGTATAAAGCCCTGTCAGAGACACCCGGAAGATCAACGTGACCCCGGATGGGAACAGCCAGCAAGGAGCGAGAGGTCACACTTCCGGCGGCCTCCTCCACCCGCTCCTGCCAGCTCGGTGATCGAATGCGCATGCGACCTTGCAGTCTACAGGCTGAGTTGGGGTGGAGGCTGTGCCGCTGCGTGCGCTAGTGGGACGCGGTTAGGATTGTCGTGAGAAAAGAGGGAACGACTCGTCCGCAGAGGGCTACGTCTGGGCCCCCTGCTTGAGCTGGGGTGCAGCAGGTCTTGTTCGCATAAACGTATTTTGCTGGTCCTTCCTATCACATCCCGGTGACTCCTCCCCAGCGAAGCTTTCCCTAATGCAGTTTTCCGCCGCTCTTCTTCACCGGATCAGTATTGAGCTTTAATTGTTGTTTCTCGCCTCCAGTGAGCTGAGAGGTTCTTTGGAAACAAAAATGCCTTATTTATCTCTAAAATTCGGACTCAGCTCTCTGCCCATAATGATAGCTAATATTCAGTCGCTTAATAAGTATTTACTAATATTTCTTCTTGAGTGAGCTTTGGTAGTTGTGGAAATATCTAAATTGTTGAATTTATTGATGTAAAACTGTTCATAATAATTTCTTTGTTGTTGTTAGGTGCCCTCCATTCAGTTCCGACTCACGGCGACACTATGTACAACAGAAAGAAACTCTGCCCAGTCCTGCACCATCCTCAGAGTCGTTGCTATGTTTGAGCCCATTGTTGCAGCCACTGTGTCAATCCATCTCCTTGAGGGTCTTCCTCTTTTTTTGCTGCCCCTCTACTTCACCAAGCATGATGTCCTTCTCCAGGGATTGTTTCTTCCTTATAACATGTCCAAAGTACGTGAGACAAAGTATCACCATCCTCACTGGCTTCTAAGGAGCGTTCTGGCTGTACTTCTTCCAAAACAAATTCCTTCGTTCTTCCAGCAGTTTGCGGTATATTCAGTAATTCTTCACCAGCACCATAATTAAAGTGTGTTAATTCTTCTTTGGTCTTCATTATCCAGCTTTCACATGCATATGAAGCAATTGAAAATATACCATGGCTTGAGTCAGGTGCACAGTGTTCCTCAAAGTGTTGTCTTCGCTTTTTTAATACTTTAAAGAGGTCTTTTGCAGCAGATTTGCCAGTGCAATATGTCTTTTGATTTCTTGACTGCTGCTTCCGTGGGCATTGCTTGTGGATCCAAGTCTAATGAAATCCTTGACAACTTCAGTATTTTCTCTGTTTATCACGATGTTGCTTTTTGGTCCAGTTGTGAGGATTTTTGCTTTCTTTATG
Organism: Dugong dugon; assembly: GCA_030035585.1. Classification (NCBI taxonomy): domain Eukaryota; kingdom Metazoa; phylum Chordata; class Mammalia; order Sirenia; family Dugongidae; genus Dugong; species Dugong dugon. Next base: position 84,256,094 of record CM057460.1, on the reverse strand, counting down.
TTGAGATGTAATTCATACTGAGGACTGTAGTCTGATATTCATTAGTAAGTGCTTCAAGTTCTCTTCACTTTCAGCAAGCAAGGTTATGTTATGTGCATATCACAGGTTGTTAATGAATCTTTCTCCAATTCTGGATACCTTATTCTTCATATAGTCCAGCTTCTCGATTACTTGCTCAATATACAGATTGAGTAAGTATGGTGAAAGCATACAACCCTGATGCCCACCTTTCCTGATTTTAAATCACACTGTATCCCCTTGTTCTGTTTCAATGAGTGCCTCTTGATCTATGTACAGGTTCCTCATGAACATGATTAAGTGTTCTGGAATTCCCATTCTTCTCAATGTTATCCACAATTTTTTATAATCCACACAGTCAAATGCCTTTGCATAGTCAATAAAACACAGGTAAACATCTTCCTGGTATTTTCTGCTTTCAGCCAAGCTCCATCTGACATCAACAATGTCCTTCATTCCACATCCACTTCTGAATCCGGCTTGAATTTCGGGCAGTTCCCTATTGATATACTGCTGCAGCCGATTTTGAATTACCTTCAGCATAATTTTGCTTGCATGTGATATTAATGATAATATTGTTTGATAATTTCTGCATTCTGTTGGGTCATCTTTCTTTGAAATAGGCACGAATATGGATCTCTTCCAGTCAGTTGGCCAGGTAACTGTCTTCCAAATTTCTTGGCATAGAAGAGTGAATACTTCCAGCATCGCATTGGTTTGTTGAAACCTCCAGTGGTATTCCTAGAGTCTTGTTTTTTGCCAATGCCTTCAGTGCAGCTTGGACTTCTTCCTTCAGTACTATTGATTCTTGATCATATGCTACCTCCTGAGATGGTTGGGAGTTGACCAATTCTTTGTAGTAGTGACTCTGTGTATTCCTTCCATCTTTTGATGCTTTCTGCATCGTGAAAATGTTAGTTCTCCCCGAATTGACCTTACACATTCATTACAATCCCAATCAAAACCCCAGAAGCCTTTTTTGTAGTAATGGATAAAATGATACTAAAATTTTTATGGAAGTTCAAAGGATCTAAAATAACCGGAACAACTTTGGAAATGAAGAACCGAGTTGGAGAATTTACACTGCCTGATTTCAAGACTTGTTAAAAAGCTACAGTAATCCAGATAGTGTGAAATTGATGTAAGGAGAGACAAACAAATCAATGAAACAGAATAGAGAATTCAAAAAAGAACCCATGTGTATGTGGCCAAATGATTTTCAACAAAGGCCAAAGGCAGTTCGGTGGAGAAAGAATAGATTTTTCAGCTAATAATGTTGATACAAGTGGATGCCCTTAAGCAAAAAACAGACTAAAACCTCATACCATGTGTAAAAAATGGATCATAGACCTAAATTTAACATTTAAAATCTACCAAAAGCACTATCCTTGAAAGAAAACATTGATAAGTTAAACTTTATCAAAATTAAATACTTCTGTTTGAAAGACACTGTTAAGAGAATGAAAGGACTGCCACAAAATGAAAATATTTTCGAGTCACGTATCTGATAAAGAACTAGTATCCAGAATGTATATAAAAATTCTGATAACTCAATAATTACAAAATAACCCAATAAACAAATGGGCAAAAAACTTAAATAAACCATTCTCCAAAAAAGCCATAGGGATGGCAAATAAGCATATGAAAAGATGCTCAACACCCATTAGTCATTAGAGAAATGCAAATTAAAACCACAATGAAATGCCACTATCTATTATGGTGGTAATATTAAAAAGACTGGCCATATCAAGTGTTAGCAAGAATATAGAGCAACTGCAACTCTCATACACTGCTGATGAGAATGTAAAATGGCATAACTACTTTGGAAAACACTTTGGCAGTTTCTTAAAAAATTAAACATACATTTACATGTGATCCAGCCATTCCACATCAAGATACTTACCCAAGAGAAATGAAAGCATATGTCTACACAAAGGCTTGTACACCAATGTTTATAGCAACTTTATTTGTAATAGCAAAAAACTGGAAACAACACAAATGTCTGTCAACAGGTAAATGGATAATTAATTTATGGTATATCCAAACAATAGAACAATAGGACACTACTCAAAATAAAAATAAATTTAACTATTAATATGTGCAACATTATGGGTGAACCTTAAAATAATTGTGCTGAGTGAAATAAATCATACAAAAGCAGTACATACTGTATGGTTCCGTTTATGTAAAATTCCAGAAAATGCAGACTATCTTGAGAAAAAGCAAGTCAGTGATACCCTGGAAGATGAGAGGAGGGGTGGAGAAAGAAAAGAAGGAGAGATCACAAAGGAGTACAAGGAAACTTGGGAGTGATACTCGTGATTATCTTGATTGTTGTGATAGTTTCGTAGATGTGTTCGTATCTTAAAATATGTGCAATTAATTATGTGTCAATTATACCTCCAAAAAGTTGTTAATTAAAAAAAAAAGTCAGGAAAACCTATTGGTCCCGCTTTCACTTTGAATAAATCCCTTAAACTATGAGCGATTTTGTAACATCCTACAGTGGTCATGTGGAAATATTACTCACTGAGTTATGCAGATCTTCCAAATGTTGACATAATTCATTCTACAATATCAAAAACTCACATTTGTTAATATCACTACTGATCATATCAGAAGAATGTTTAAGTATTGGGAAGCTGTCAAGATCCTAGTGGCAATACAACTTTTATAAAATTCTAATTGTAGCTTAAAAACTCAATTATATAATGACAGCAGTACTGTCAGTTATTTTCTTTGAACTGACAGTTTCATTTCATTTATTTTCAAGAAAATGTCTGCCAAACACCTAAGTTTGAATAACCTGTTTTTCTGTCAATAAACTTCCAATAAAAATGGTGTTCTATGATAAAAGCAGCTAGTTCAGCTTGCAACTCAAACAATCCTGCAAGAGCTTTTCCTCAAGGTAATTATAGTTTTTTGGTGTGTAGCAGAAATACTTTATGAATACTTCTAATTTTCTCATACAGTATTTTAATAGATGTGTATTCAAAGATCAAGATTTAATAAAATTGATTGTTTATTACTTCATCAAGGACATTCTTAGTAAAACTGAAATTTTTTTTAACTGCAAGTTAATGTCAGTGAAGAACATAAGTACTTGATTTGTGCCAGTGGTGTTCAACTGTAGGTGATTGGCCCAGGGGACATTTGGCATTGCTTGGAGACATTTTTGGTTGTCACAATTTGAGGGGGTTGGCAGTGCTACTGGTATCTAATGAGTAGAAGCCAGGGATGCTGTTAAAATCCTCCAATTCACTGGACAGTCCCCCACAACAAATATTATCCAGCCTAAAATGCCAATAATGCTAAGGTTGAGAAACACTCATGTAAGCTAAAGCATCAACAGTTTTACCCACCATTGATTTCTTTCTTTTTAATTTGAGATACACTTTACATACCCTTTTAAAATGTACAGTCCGGTGGTTTTTAGTATATTCACAAAGTTGTACAGCCATCGTCACTATCTAATTTCAAAATTTCATCACCCAGTACATGTTAGAAGTCTTTCCCTATTTTCCCCTTCCCTCAGCTCCTGGAGACCACTGATCTATAGTTTATCTCTATGGATTTGCCTATTCTGAACATTTCATATAAATGGAATCATTACAATATGTGGCCTTTTGTATCTGACTTCTTTCACTTAGCAAAATGTTTTCAAGGTTCATCCATGTTATAGCATGTATGAAATACATAACTGAATGATACATAACCGAATAATATTCTATTGTAGGAATATAACTGTCCAGGCAAAAACTAATAACTTGAAATTTGCCTCCCAAATTGGAGGGTGCCAAGAGACCAAAGAAAGAGGCAGGCAACTCCAGTGTGGCAGCAAAGGAGCTTTATTAGGGAGACTTACAAATGAGTCAGTTGTCCCTGGTGGCAGGAGGACCAGAGCAGATCTCTGCACCCAGCTGTAGAGGGGTAGAAGTTTTATAGTGGTCAAGGACAAAGGTGGCTCCACGCCAGAGAGTTACATAAGACTACCTCAGAAAGGCCATGTAACAGGGGCTTGAAAAATAGTAGTGAACTAACAGAAACAGCAGTGAACTAATGGAAAGCATGAGGGCAGCCATGTTCAGCCTCACAAAGCCTATTTTCCCTTTCAGTAACACACTCTATTTATGTGTTCATCGGTTTGTGGACGTTTGGGTTGTTTCTACTTTTTGGCTATTATAAATAATGCTGCTGTGAGCAACCATACACAAGTCTCTATATGAACCTCTGTTTTCAATTCTCTTGGGTATATACTTAGGAGTGAAATTATTGGATCATATGATAACTATGTTTTACTTTTTGAGGAACTGCTAAAGTGTTTTCCAAAGTGACTGCATCATTTTACATTCCCACCAGCAATGTATAAGGGTTCCAATTTCTCCACATCCTCATCAACACTTGTTATTATCTGTATTTTTTTATTATAGCCATCCTAGTGGGTGTGAAGTATCTCATAGTGATCTGCAATGGTTTGCTTTTGAACCATCAAGGCAATTGTCAATACAATGAAAAAGGTAAATAAATTCTTAGTATATTATGAAAATAGTTTTGACCTCATGGACCCTAAAAATGTCTATGGATCACATTTTTAAAATGGCTGGAGTAGGGTATCGCAGAAGTCCTGGCAAGAATCAGAAGTAGAGAGAGTTAATGGGAGCTTACTATACGGTAGGCACCTTGTTAAGCACTTTACATAAATTATTTCTAAGATATAAGCCCTGAGGCAGATTACCCAGTAAGCAAGTTAAGCACAGGCTTGCTTGTGCTTACTAATCTGTACTGCACAATTTCACATGATAAAAAACATCAAAGATGGTAAGAAAAAAGGTGAATTGTGCAGTGCAGATTAGCAAGTAAGCACAAGTAAGCCCATGCTTGTCTTGCTTACTGGGTAATCTGTATCTGTCAGGGATTGTAAATTTGAAAAGAGGCTTTGATTCTATAGGAAGTTGCTGTGGGGTTGGGAGAGAGACAGACGCCAGCCATAACTAGAAGCAGAGTCTTTGACGTGGTGAAAAAATGTGAAGTTGTTCACTACAGATGATCTAGTAAACAAGGTAAGCATTATGCTTACCTTGCCTATTGGATAATCTGCCTCTGATAAATCCTCTAAAATAAGTACTATCATTATTCCCACTCTACAGGTGAGAAAACAAAGTCTCAATGAGACCAAGCAACTTTCTCAAGTTCCCATTAAATGAATGCCAGAGACAAGCTGTGAATCTAGATAACCTAACTCCTGTACTCTTTGCCTCCTTCCATAGCAAGGTGTAGGCCTCTCCCACACTCAGTCTCTAACCCTGAGGCAGAGCCATGGAAGAGGGCAGCAGTTAGGGAAGTTGGAACTTTTAAGGATGTAGTTTTTTTATTTTTAATTTTATATTTGGCACATGAATGGCGTCTTGAACTCTTCTGTGATTTACTCACCAGTTTCTCCAGAGAAACAGACAAATAGGATATATATATAAAGATGGAGAGTTTTATTTTAAGGAATCAGCTCACGTAATTGTGGGAGCTGGCAAGTCTGAAATCCATAGGGCAGGTGGCAGGCTGGAAACTCAGGCAGGATCTCTATATTATAGTCTTGAGATAGAATTCTTTATTCTCTGGGAAACATCAATGTTTGGCTCTTAAGGCCTTCAATTGATTGGATAAGGCCCACTCACATTATTGAGGGTAATCTCCTTTACTTAAACTTAACGATTGCTAATGTTAATCACATCTACAACATCTAGATTTAGTGTTTTAACAAACGACTGGGCAGTATAGCCTAGCCAAGGTGACACGTAAAATTAACCATCACATGTGATGTGATGTCATCTACAACTTCGAGATTCCTTCATTCTGGCTTCATTAACTTACATCCCCAGTCCCATCCCTCCAACACTTTTTGCTATATCTCCTAAAACTTTTGTTTTCTGGAGACGAGGTGTGGGTAAGGAGGAATGTTGTTCAGAGACATGCTGACAATCAGCAGCCTGTAGGGCTCTTTTGGCCTAGAGGAGAGAAAATACCAGAATCTACTCACTGAAGAAACTGTAAAGAATTTACAGTGAGGCTCTGGGAGCTTTACTATCCTTGTGCATGCATGTACTTTGAAAAATCCATCTTCAAAGCTTCACCACTTTGGGTTAAGCTTCGCTATATATTAAAAATAAAGATGCTCTTGAGAAAATAAGCTGAGATCTGCAATTTATACTGCAGTGTAAGACTAGTTTGGATGTGGTAACATATAGAACAAAGTACAGAGTGGATAAAAATAATAGCTACTATTGTATTTTCCATCTATTATGTGCCAGGTTTTGAGTTAAGCCCTGAGGATACAATGGTAAACAAGACTGACATGTCCTACCTTCATGTAGCTTACACTTCAGAGAGAGAGAATAACTTTAGAAAAATCAGAAAACAAAATTTTTGTTTTAATGGCGGTAACTGTGAAGAGAAAAATACCGGTTGCTATAAGAGTGAATAATTGAGGGATCTAATCTATTACGGAGGGTGTGACAGCCATGGAAATATACCACTCAGACCCCCTGTGTGGACAGCATCATTGACTGACAGCCCCAGCTATTGCCCCTCTGGATTTACCATACTTCTCCTGAACTGAGAACAACCAATGACTGAGCACAGTGTGAGTACTGGTGCTAACTCTTTACTACAAGATAAGGACTCCTCTGATGGGCAATTCTTGCTTAGTGACTCCTCACTGGCCTGGCCAAAACTTTCTTGGACCAGTACTGAAGTCTAAGACTCTATACAATTCTCCTTCCTTCTTCCTCTCCTTTCATAGATGTCAGGTCTGCATTGGAGTATGAGGCTCTATCCTTGCCTACTTCTGATTCCTCCTCTTTAATTCTCCAAAGGTGATTTCCCCAATAAATCTCTTGCATATCTAATCCTGTCTTTGTGTTCCCTTCTCAGGGGACCTGAACTAAATTGCAGAGGGGTCAACGAAGCTATCCTTGAGAAAGCGCCATTCAAGGTGAGACCTAAAGGAGCAGGAGTTAGAAAGGAGCTAGGCATAGTGCCTTGCACATGGTTGGTGCTCCATAAACATTGGTTGACTGAATGAGATGCTAAATGCTTTATGTATGCCGTGTAATTTTTTCTATAAACAATTTTACAAAGGGGGTTCTTTTATTGTCCCTTTTTTACAAATTACAAAACTGAAGATCAGAGCTGTAAAGTAACTTGCCCACAGACAGGCAATATTAAAAAAAAAAAAATACAACTAGGATACAACTAGGATACAAACTTAGGTTTGTTTATTTCTGAGTCCATTATTTTTAACTGCTTAACTACTAAGTTATATAGGTTCCCTTCGGAGGATTGGAAAATGAGCTTTGAAAAGAAGATGCCTGTAATATATTGGCTCATAAGTATTTTTATTCATAATCTATCCAAAGGCTACTGCCTGTTCTAAAAACAGGGCATGAGACATCCTGAATAATCTGGATGATGTACATGAAAGTCACAAGGTAACTGGATAGGATTTCATTTAATGGGATTCATCTTGCAAGCAGGATTCTATAGCTGGAGAAACAGGGGGTTGAAAGAAATGCTAGGAAGTTCCTCTTCTTTAAGTGATGTCAGATGGAGATACATGGATGTCCTTCCACTTAGGAAGGAGTGGCTGAAAGCAGAGGTATATTTCCAAGGTCAAAATGGACTTTGTATGGATAGAGTTACGTGATTACAGTATTAAGACTCTCCAAATGTATCTACTTCTCATTACCCAGTATGAACCTCTTCATGTACGAGTACACTTTCAAAGTGCATTCTTCTAAGTGTGTTTTGAGAATGTTTACTGACTACTGAGTTGAACAGTGTTCATGGGAATTCAAAATACACTATTCCATAAGCTAGTTCTAATGAATTTATTGTAGAACAATCTCAGTGAATGATAACAGAGTATTAGAAGTGAAAAGAAGTTTAGCAATTATCCCTGCTCCTCATTTTACGTGTCAGAAAACAATAGATTTATTAAAGAGAGAAAACGAAATAAATTAATATGTACTAAATCATCTTAAGTATATCAGCATGTAATTTAAACTTAGAAATTGCCTGAGAATAGACAGCACAATCAAGAAGTTGATTGAACTATGAATGTAGTTCTTTATTCATTCACCTGGACATTTCAAGTTGAAATTGCTGCCATAAGTTCTCCATGCTCTCAATAATTACTATAATAAAATACAAATTTGAGTAGCAATTTGCTCAGAGTGATAAATGGATGATTAGGTAGTTTTTAAAATAGAATTTATTGCTTTCTATGGTTAAAAAGTAATGGAAGTTTGTTGGAGAAATTTTAGAAAATAAAACAATATATTAAAGAAATAAAAAAATAAAACCCAGAGAATATAATATAACTAAAGTTTGTGGGATTGAAAATTGTCTTTAAAGAGTTAACTTTTTGGAGATAAATGTAAATGCAAATTGATATCTTAATTTCTTTGTTATCAGCAAATGTTTGTTTAACACAGATGATTAAATATCACAGTCCTTAACTTTTATTACTTTGGGAACTTTAAAATGTAAGAGAATATTCAAAGGGATTCAAAGTAAAAGATTAATCCTGTGAATGGAAAAGTAATTTACTAGGCAATGAAGACCCAAAGAATCTTTTTTAGTAATAGATTCCAATAACTGGATAGAATAACTGCAATTAAATGTAAATGAGTCAATTAGACAGGAAAAAAAACTTATTTTTTCATTGACTCAATAGTCATTTTTAAGATTAATATTCCACTTTTCTAATCAGATTCCTAAAATGAGACGGTTATGTAGACTTTTCAAGGTTATGTAAAGATTAATAAATTCTAAGGCAATGTAAAGTAAAATCAATATCACAAACACTTCTTTGCAAAATTCATCAGTAAGGATACGTTTCACATTTACTTTCTTTGATCTTGTTCCTTTACTTCCTAAAAAGGCTTTCATTCACTCACTCATTCATTCAATCAGTCAGTCAGTCAACCAATACATATTCAACTCCCACTATTTTCCAGATTCTGTTCTAGGCAAATTGTTACAAGAAGAATGTCACTATTTGATGTGTGGGGGAGTGAGGGTGAGGGGACAGTAAGAAAGCCTAAACAGAAATTACAATTTAAAAAAAGTAGCCCAAAGTTCAGGACCAAATAACCAATATGCGAGCAAGGCAACAAGAGCTGGAAAAACATTGTCTAGGAACAGGTTCTCATTCAAAAGAATCTTTCCTTAAAAGATAATTTGTGCTGGAAGAAAAATGAATTTATTTCACAGAAAAGTAATTTTCATAGCTACCGGAATTTAACTCTTTCTATTTGTATTCTGCGTATCTTTATACCACACCCTTTTCTCATACAATATTTTCTTAAGGAAATTCTACTCAGAGAAGAATTTTTCAGGGAGATGCTATCCAGATGGCTTTTTCTAATCTTCCCCAGAAAAATGCAAAGGAGGATTTAAAACTAACACTGCCACCTACAAGTAAGTACTTTGAAAATAAAGACTGAAATACAAATCATCTGAGTAGATGTCCAAGCTGCCAGGAATCTAAGAATAGAACTTTGGAGTGGGGCTCCTGGTTTACAGAAAATAGAAATAGGGTTAAAATCAAATAAGAAAAATAACTTAAAAGTCTTGACACCATTCAAAAACGAAAAGTCAATTTGCCTATACATTTTATCTCTATGTTAGCTATGTACTAGACAAGGATGGCATTCCAGTCACATGAGATCCTTGGACAAGTTATTCAGCATCTTTGCATCTCAGTTTCCTTGTTGGGATGAAGAAAATAATAGTTCTACTTCCTTGTTGTGAGGAATAAATTCTTTGTATCTATTAACAATGGTTGAACTTTAATTTGGATACTTGTCCATTTCATCTTTTCATGAGTATTATCATGTTAGTCTTAACTGCTACTAATATCCAGGACTCCTTCCTCTCCACCACTACTCCAAACAAAGTTGCCAGCCCCTTTGTTTCTGAGTAAAGTTGAAAATATGCATAGAATCACTGAGAAAGAGGTATTTTCTGATTGACTCTCCAGTGTGTACCTGAACACCTTGGTTGCTACCGTAAGGAGAGAACCCTAAGGTGAACTTCAGCATTAATAATAGCAAGTAACAGCAATTCTTGCTGAACTGAATTTTAGATTTTTAGTTATAGCAGTTACAGAATTCAGCAAGTTGCTCCACATTCCAAACACATAACAAGATTGATACCAATATTAAAACTATACTTTTGAACATTATAGGCCAGTCTCTTTTTAGGTATCGCAGCATGGAAGTCACATGAACTTGATCCCTCAGTCAACCTGATGTTTATGGGAGGTAAATGGATGGAACTGAGGGAAAGGAAATGGGAATGCCTGAATAATCAAATTATGCCAGTGCACTACCCAGATAGTGCCACTCTGATGAATAAAGAATATTATTATATCAAATCCAATTGAATATCATTCAGTGCTTTATTCAGCATCTGGAATATAGATTTATTTAAAATGACAGATGGTAAGAAGTAGAAGTGATGTAAGGATGATAAAAAGATAACTCCCAGTTGAGGTTAAAAATTGAACTCAAAAATGAAATAAGAAAGACTACAAATATAAAGGTATGTTCAACCATCTGTAGAAGGACATCTCTGGCAAAAATTTTAAAACAGGCCAATACCAGTACTGATAAGGATGTGGAACAATGGGAACACTTAAATACTTTTAGTAGGAATGTAAATTGTTTGAAACTACTTTGGAAAACACTATGGCATTTCTAATAAAGTTGAATGTGTATATACCCTGCAATCATCATTTCCACTCCTAGCTATATACCCTAAAGAACTCTTACCCATGTGTTACAGGAGACATGTACAATTATGCTAATTATTGTTTGAAATAGCAAAAAACTGGTAACTCAAATATCAATTGACAAGAAACCAAATGAAAAATTGTAGTTTATTCATGAAATGGGATACAGTACAATAGTGAAAATAAATTACAGCTATATGTATATCAACATGGATGAACTTCATAAGCATGTATCTTGAGGCAAGAAAAAAAAGCTGCAAGAGAAAAGAGTTTTATGATTTCATTTATATTACATAAAATTCAAAAATATTTGGAAACTAAAACTTGGTTGTTAGGGATATATCTATATGTGGTAAAACTTTAAAGAAATGCAAGAGAATGATAAATACAAAATTCAGAGTAGTGGATACCCATAAGGAAAGGGAGGAAAGGAGAGGGATGAGATAATGTAGGGACATAGAGTGGTAATATTCTTTCTTAAGCTGGGTACCTGGGTGTTCATATTATTATTATTTGTACTTTATGTATATGTTATGTGCAATGACAAAATAAATTTTAAGAAATAAGAATTTACACATTCTAAGAGATTTTCAAGTAATATGTGATTTTAAAGTTTTATAGACATCCAAAATCCAGTCAAAGTGATCTGAGTATAATAACCTCAGGGATGCCAGATTGGACTGGATTATTATGAATATAATCAATTGTACAGTAGACCCTTGGCCTTGGAATAATTTATAACTCTTCAATAGCAAGAACTTGAATTCTGTATACATAAATTCTAGTTTTACAGAATTTTTGGCTAATGAGTTTTACCTGACTGCCTAGAATACACCTATAAATTTGATTTTACTGTTATCTTTATATACATGGGACACATGTGAGGTAATTTTTAAAATCATTATTTCTTTGTAGAAGGGGTCTCCACTAGAAAGTCAGCTTTTAGTGCTGATGATGGAACTGTAGAAAAAGAGAAACGGGCTAATTAACTAGTGGTTCCTAACGAGAAGTTTTATACAAAAAATAATATGCTATGGTCGATTGCTAACCAAAAGGTTGGCAGTTTGAATCCACCAGCTACTCCTCGGAAACCCTATGTGGCAGTTCTACTCTGTCCTGTGGGGTCACTATGAGTTGGAATCGACTCAATGGCAACGTGTTTTGCTTTTTATGGTCAAATTTGTAATTTGAAAGTTTCTGAAAGTGCCAAGATAAGGGCTCCAACAAGAAAGAATGAATTATAGATAGGAGATTATCTGTATGTTTGTGCCAAGGAAGCAGTAAATCTCTTGATGTACCAACTCAAATTTCCAGTACCTCAGAAAGGTCCCATCTCAGAAACGTATGTATTAGGACAGCAGACTTTATGACATTAGCCAAGTAATTCTCCTTGCTGTGATTTCATACTTCCTGAGCAACCTTCTGGTTATAATTTGACTTCCTGCATTGCTTACCCACAAGGAGATCTACCATTACTGTGCTGGATATTTTCATTTGCCTTGCATATCCATTCTCTGCTTTCTTACCTGTTTTCTGACCTACGTGGATTCTATCATCTGGGCTCCCTTGTTCATGGGTCTTCCGGCTCAGCTGGGTCAATGAGGTGTGTCATAGTTTAAATTATGTCCCCCAAAAAATGTGTGTATCAATTTGGCTGGGCCATGATTCCCAGAATTGTGTGGTTGGCCTCCATTTTGCGATTGTAATTTTATGTTAAAGAGGATTAGGGTGGGATAGTAACACCACCTTTACCTAGGTCACATCCAATGTAAAGGGAGTTTTCCTGGGATGTGACCTGCACCACCTTTTATCTCTCAGGAGATAAAAGGAAAGGGAAGCAAGCAGAGAGTCGGGGACCTCATACCATCAAGAAAGCAGTGCCGGAGCAGAGCATGTCCTTCGGACCCAGGTCCCCGCGCAGAGAAGCTCCTAGCCCAGGGCAACACTGAAGAGGAGAAGGCCGACAGAGAGAAAAAGCCTTCCCCTGGAGGTGATGCCCTGAATTTGGACTTTTAGCCTACTTTGACTGTGAGGAAATAAACTTCTCTTCATTAAAACCATCCACTGGTGGTATTTCTGTTATAGCAGCACTAGATGACTAAGACAAGGAGCCTCAGCAGATGATCAGAGGGAAGGAGGAAGGAGAGGTTGGGGTATTCATTTCCTGGGGGAGGGGGAGGGGTCCTTGTGGGCTGGCTGTGTCCATGACTAAAGATCATTGGTAGCCTTCTTCACACAGCCCACTGTCTCTAGGTTCCAGTAATCACTCCTTCTCCTCACTTTTTCAGACCCTCAGAAACTCTGGTTCTGTAATCTCACTTTAGCTCCCAGAATCCAAAGGGTGGTGCAAAACATTTCTTCACTTTCTCTGCTAGATTACCTCCGTACTAAGACAGCATCAGATGGGTGCCAAGGTCCCCTTTCAACTCTTCTTCTTGATTTTCTTTTCTTACCCTCTGCCCTATCTCCAGGTTCCTCTCCACCCAGTCAGTACACTATGCAGTCAAGTTCTTGGGGATTCTTGTTCCTGGCATAATCCTAGGAGGGCAACTGTGAGACCTCCTATTCCTCCAATTGAATTGGCTTAGGCTGTTCAGAGTCTTCTGAGTGAAAAACCTACAAAACAAAAACTCAAACAAATTTTTAAAACAAGGCTTTTTTCCTGCAAATCTTGCTTTTCTCTCATACCATAGGAAACACTGGTGGCGTAGTGGTTAAGAGCTAAGGCTGCTAACCAATAGGTCGGCAGTTCAAATCCACCAGGTGCTCCTTGGAAAATACCATAACTTGGACACATTATTTTGCTAAAAGATCCCCTTTTTGCTCCCTTGTGAGAAGAGGAAAGAATAGGGGTTGGGTAAAGTGCTGAGAGGACAGGAAAGATGAGGAAAGAGATGGAGTGGTAGCTGGGAATGTGAGTCATATTCAGGGAGGAAGGGAGAGAGGAAGAGAGCATTTCAGGAAATAGCAACAGCGTACATGAAGGCCCCAAGCCAGGAAAATGGAACACTTGTGGAGCTAAAATAAGGCCCGTGTAATAGGAGCTTTGTTAGCAAGAAGAGAGTGGTTTGTGAGATAAAGCTGGGAATCAGATAAAACAGCATTATAAGTCATGTTAAGGAGGTTGAACTTTATCCTAAGTAAAGAGAGGGTGAACTGGTGGTGGGGAGTCTGGTGGGAAGCCAGTTAAGTGAATATTATAAAAGTCTGGCCAAGAGAATTAAGAAGCTGGTCCATGTGATCTGTTGTATATCACTATTTCTTGATATTCTTGCCCTTAATTTTTTTTAATTACCCAAATAATACATGAAAATATGTGTAATGTAAAAATTTTCAGCAATACAAACTGAAAGTCTCCCCTGATTTACCATCCTTACTAATTCCTGAACCCTCCTCAGAGTTAAATACTACGTATCAGCTAGAAATATTTACATGAGCAAATAACAAGAAAATCTGACTATCAACAGCCTGAAATAATCAGAGTTTATTTATTTTATAGGCAGCTACTAGCATTCGTTTAGTGATTCAATGATATAAGAGTTTCTCCCTCATGATGTCAAGATGTCTGCCATAGTTATAGGCACGCTATCTATCACCCACAAATAAGTAATTAGGTGTAGATAAGTAATTTTCACTACTGTGTAAAATTTCATTGTGTGAATATACTACAATGTATTCATTCTGCTGTCAGTGGACATGTGGGTTACTTTTAATTTTGTGGAGTTTTGTTTTGTTTTGTTTATATATTGCATTTGCTAATACAAACATGCCCTGGTGGCACAATGGTTAAGTACTTGGCTACTGATCAAAAGGTCAGGGATTTGAACCCAACTAGTGGCTTCTCAGGAAAAAAGATCTGGCAGTCTGCTCCCATAAAGATTACAGCCTAGGAAACCCTTTAGGCCAGATCTACTCTGTCCTGTAGGGTCACTATGAGTCAGAATCAACTCAGCAGCACATAACAACAACTGCTAATATTCTTCTTTTTTTTAATTTTTTTTATTGTACTTTAGTGAACGTTTACAGAACAAATAATTTCTCATTAAACAGTCAGTACACATATTGTTTTATCACATTTGTTAACCCCACGACATGTCAACATTCTCACTTCTCGACCTTGGAGGACCTTTTTTTTTTTTTGGTGAAAATGTACATAGCCAAAGATACACCATTTCAAAAATTTCTGCTTGTACAATTCAGTGACATCGATTACATTCTTCCAGTTGTGCTGCTATTCTCACTATCCTTTTCCAAATTATTCCATCACCATTATCTTCAACTCACTGGCCCCTAGGCTTCCCATCAAACCTTTTGAGTTGCTATTGTCACTTTGATCTCACATAGATAATTCTCTCTCTCTTCTTTTTTTTTTTTTTTTTTTTTGTACTTTAGATGAAGGTTTACAGAACAAATAGTTTCTCATTAAATAGTTAGTACACATATTACCTTATGGCAATGGTTAACAATCCCACAACATGTCAACACTGTCCCTTCTCAACCTTTCTTGTCCCCTCCTGCTTTCTAGTCCTTGTCACTGGACTGCTGTGCCTCATTAGTCCCGTTTTGTTTTATGGGGCTGTCCAACCCCTGGCTGAACGGTGAACCTCGGGAGTGACATCACCTCGGAGCTAAAACGGTGTCCGGGGGAGCCATACTCTCAGGATTTCTCCAGTCTGTCAGGACAGTAAATTTGGTCTTTTTTTATGAGTTAGAATTTTGTCCTACATCCTTCTCCAGCTTGTCCAGGACCCTCTGTTGTGATCCCGGTCAGAGCCAACTGCTAGTATTCTTGTACAAGTCTCCTGCTGGGTAAATTTCACAAATTTTTCTAGGGTATATACCTGTGAGTGGAATTGCTGTGTCACAGAGTATTCACATCTTCAAATTAATCTGACTATGCACTTTATAAAATGGAGCCCTGGTGACACAATGGTTAAGAGCTCAGCTTCTAACCAAAAGAGCAGCAGTTCGAATCCACCAACTGCTCCTTGGAAACCCTATGGGGTTGCTATGAGTAGGAATCAACTCGATAACAATGAGTTTCGTATTTGGTTTTTTATTTTATATAAAATGGTATCAAATAGTACATACTGTTCTGCAACTTGCTTTAATTCATCACATAAGCTAGAGGATTTTGTCTGTTTTGCTCATTACTCTATCCCCAGCATCATTTATTCATTTAACAAATATTTATTGAATATCTGTTATGGATCAGGCTCAAACTGGAAAGTTTTCCTCTGAGGTCCCTTCCCTACCCATCTTCCAATATGACCTTCAGTTCTGATTACATGGTTTGCCAGTATACTATAAATGTGTATTACCCCAGAAAAAGCATCGCTGCTAATCCACACGGTGCCTTTATGCTAATTAGAAAAGGATACACCCCTTTCAGTGTTTCGGTCACATGCCAGGGCCACACACAGCCACGACTGCACACTACATGACAAGCAGAGCTCAGCCTGAGTTTCAGCCCAGGTACAACCTGTTCAACTACACAGAGCAGCCCTGCTCAAGAAAGCTATCTAACTGATGCTAATTGTCTCCTTAACTTTCTTTGAACTTGGCTATACTCAGATAAGAAGATATTCTTCATTTACCTCTGCTATTCTCTTTAACAGGAGCCCTGGTGGTGCAGTGGCTAAGAGCTTGGCTGCTAACCAAAAGGTCGGCAATTTGAATCCACTAACCACTCCTTGGAAACCCTATATGGCAGTTCTACTCTGTCCTATAGGTTCACTATGAGTTGCAATCAACTTGACAGCAATGAGTTATTCTCACCCTTTACCTATTGTGCTACACAGACTGTAAGAGGAGTCCATAATATTTGCTATGAAGAAAAGTGGCACCAATCAGTTATTTTATCTGAAAGGTGCTGTGGCTCAAAAAGCATGCTTTGTCAGTAAAGGTAACCTAGATATCCCAGCCATAATGGTTTAGTTTGGCTTGGATTAGATTGGGAACTGGTGCACAAACCAGAAATGACCTTGTCAGGCTGGCATAATAGATACCTTGTGCTCACGGCTGGCTTCACATAATGTCTGTCCAATCGTCCAATTTCTGTTGATGTCAAGTAACATCAGAGAAGCCAACTAAATTTTCTCTTTGAGAGTTATAAATGGTAGATGAATAAAGAGAGGGCACATTACTCCACTCTAATTGGCCCAATCAACACTGAGTAACTTATGATTTTTAGTGATACTCAAAGGGAAGGAATTGTGGGACGTGAGGCAACTTCCCTTGTACAAAACCTCCAAAAGAGAATGTAATCTGTGTCTCTCTTCCTTAAAGGCACCTGACTGATTCACTTATTAGTCATTTTCCATAACAGTTCATCAAAATCTGTGCTATATCATTCTCAAAGTTCTGCTTTTCTCTCCAGCCGGAGGCTAAGTTCCTCAAGAGAACTTCCTTGTGAAGCAGGAAGAGTGCTGAGCACACACAGTAAGGGTACAATGAATAATTGAGAGGCAGTATAACTTTTAAAAACTTGTTAGTAATTCATCTTAAAACATTTTATTCAAGTATCTATCCATTGTAAAAACATAAACGATGCAAGTTGGTCCACATGCCTTTTTCTCAACTCTCAACTATTTATAACTGCGTATTGTCATTATTAACAGTTTCTGTGTTTTCCCAGACCTTTTTATATGCACAAACATACTCATTTGTAAGGTTATGTCTTTGTTTCCTAAAGCTACCATAACAAAACACCATAAAGTGGGTGGCTTTAAAGAACACAAATTTATTTTCCCACAGTTCTGGAGGCTAGAAGTCAGGGTACTAGCTGTGTCAATTCCTTCTGAAGGTTTTGAGGGAAGAACTGTTCCATGCCTCTCTCCTTGTTTCTGGTGGCTGCCAATAATCCTTGGTGTTCTTTTGCTTGTAGTTGGATCCTCACATGTTTTCTTACCCCTCCCTGTGTGTGTCTCTGTTTCCTTGTCTGCTCTTCTCTTTTATTAGATACCATTCGGAAGGGATTAGGATTAGGACTCACCCTACTCTGGTATGACTTCCTTAACTGACAACATCTGAAAAGGAAAAACCCTGTTTCTTCAAATAAGGCCATATTCACTGGTGCAGGGGTTAGGACTTCAACATAGCTTTTTGGGGGACAAAATTCAATCCTTGACAGATTTTTTTTTTCTTACATAAAAATGGAATCATGCTATAAACATTATTTTGCAACTTACTTTTTAAATTCAACAATATATTTGACTATTCTCCATGTCACCATGTGTGTGTGTGTCTGTGTATCTCATTGTTTTAGATGGCTCTTTAGTAATTCATAGTATGAATATGTCACAATTTGCTTAAAAAAGATTTTAAGTAAATATTTGAATATTTAGATAGTCTCCAAGTTTTCACTATTATGAATAATGCTACAATGAACATTCTTGTACGTATATTCTTGCACAATTTGGGAGTATTTTTGTAAGCTACAGACCTAGATGTGGAATTATTTGGAAAGTGTACAATGATGTTTTGAAAAGGACATTTAGTTAAGAAGACCTGAGTTCTAGTCTTGAACCTGCCACTTCTAATCTGTGTGACTGAGCAAAGCACTTCAACTCCCTGAGATTCTGTTATTTCATCTGTAAGAGAAGAAAAAAAAAAAAACCTCAGTTTGCTTCATAGGATTGTTGTGAAAATCAAATGACAAAACTATTCTGGTTGATTCATATTAGGTTTCGGTTTAGTTTTAGTAGGAGTATTTCCTGAATGTCTTCATATTCTATTAACTCTCATTAGACGACATGCAAATATTTAGTGGTTGACTGAACTGTTCCTCTTTTGAATATATAGTGGGTAACCAAGTAGAAGAATATTGTTGAAATCGAAGAGATCAATGCATTATGTGGAATTAGGTCTTTTTTTTTAAGAATAAACTCAGACTCAAGACTTGACCAATCTTAGAAAAACATAAAAGTGGTTCATAATAACCTTAAAAAAAAGAACACAAAGAAAATGTCAGTTCTAGAATCCTTTAAAGTTATAAGCAGAAAAGTCTATACAATCTTTATGATCAGCTCAGGCAGTTACAAAACGTCTTTAACTAGTTAAGAAAGTACTTGCGCTGTTAGTCTTGTTACAAGACCTGAGTTTGTGTTCTAGCTTCATCACTGACTGGCTCTGTAAACAAGTGATAGGCTGTCAGAATTTGTTTTGTTTTGTTTGTAAAATGGAGATAATGAAAATGCCTACAGTGTTTTAAAGATTACACAAGGTACTATAAGTGAAAGAGCCCAGCAGAGATCCTCAGAAATTGTGACACTCAGTAGATATAGTCAAGATAAAGGGAGAAAAAAGACAATTCTCATGGATAAGACATTTCAAGGTTTTTTTAAATTCGTAAATTGTATACTCACATATTCTGCAACTTGCTTTTTTCACTTGGCTTTGCTTTTGAGATTGCACATGTTGATATTTTTTAGACCTAGTTCCATATCCCATTGTATAAATAGACCACATTTAATTCATCTATTGATAGAGATTGTTTCCTAAATTACAAATCAGTATTATAATCAATGCTGTGACAAGTAGCTTTTTCATGTTTCCTTGTGCACTTGTGCAAGTTTCTCTAGAGCAGTGTTTTGCACATATTTTGACCCCAGCCCACAATGAGAAATTTCTTTGTGACCAGCTCATGCCTCATTGTGAAGATATATATATATAACCTGTTGCCATCATGTTGATTCCTACTCATAAAGACCCGATAGAACGGAGTAGAACTGCCCTATAGGGTTTCCAGATTGTAATCTTTACAGAAACAGACTACCACCTCTGCCACATCTTTCTCCCACAGAGCAGCTGGTGGGTTCAAACCACCAATCTTTGAGTTAGAAGTCAATATAATCAATGTATACATATACAGAGAGAGAGAGATACCTGAAATATGTTTCATGAGAAAAGTACTTCCTCTTTTCTATGAATAATGACTTTTGATATTACTTATTTTAATCTACATCACTTTAAATTGCTAGTTAAATCCACTAAATTGATTTCTGGACCCACTATTGGCTCTTTACCTTCAGTTTGATAAATAATCTTCTAAGATCTATAGCTAGCCATAGAATTGTGGTCACAGGTTATGACAGTTTAAGCTTTACGAGATATTGTGAAATTGCTCTTCCCGGTAGTCATACCAATTTACATTCCCCCCAGCAGTATATGAGAGTCCCTTTTTTGGAACTCAATATTGTTAGATTTCTCATTTTTGCCAATCTCATTATTGGGTCTCATTTAAGGGTCAGATGAAAGCAGACCTGCATAAATGTATTATTTCTTCTATGTGGGAGGCAGTGTGATGGGAGAATTCTGTCTCCTATGCTTGATCTGTGTGTCATTATTGAGTCCCCCGGAAAATGCAGTAATTAAAAGAGAAAGGGAGAACTATGCGGGCATTCCTCAGAGAAATCACAGAAGCCTCTGGAACACAGCCAGACCCATCTGCCAAGACGTTCTGGTTTTCTAAGGAAGCAATTTCAATTCTTTTTTGAACAATTGTGGTAAAATACATATAACAAAACATTTGCTATTTCAACTATTTTTATGTTCAATTCAATGACATTGATTGTTTTCACCATGTTGTGCAACCATCACTACCATCCATTTCCAAAAGTTTTTCATTACCCTAAACAGAAACTCAGTGCCCTTTCAGCAATAACTTCCTTTTCACCCTTCCCCCAGTCCTTGGTAACCACTAATAAACTTTGGTCTCTATGCAGTTGCCTATTCTACATATTTCTTATAAATGGGATTGTGTAATGGTTGTCCTTTTGTGTCTGGCTTGTTTCACTCAGTATAATGTTTTCAAGGTTCATTCATGTCATAGTATGTGTCAGAGCTTCTCTCTATGGCTGGATAATATTCCAGTACTCGCATATACCACATTTTGTTTTTCTGTTTCTCTGTTGATGGACACTTGTGTTGTTTCCACCTTTTAGGAATTGTAAACAGTGCTGCAGTGAACACTGGTGTACAAGTATCTGTTTGTGTCCCTGCTGTCAAGTTTGGATATAAGAGTAGACTTGCTGGGTCGTATGGTGACTCTGTTTAACTTTTTGAGGATACTTCAATCCTTTTACCACTTTCCTGAAGCCCTCTACTCTACCAGCAATCCTTAATATTCAGCAACTACTCATTTTCCTACTTTACAGAGACCATGAGACCATCAGATGAAAACTGCCATTTCCTATCTTTCACCTACGTTGTTGTTGGTAGGTGCCGTCAAGTCACTTCTGACTCATAGTGACCCTATAGGGCAGAGGAGAACTGCCCCACAGAGTTTCCAAGGTTCAGCTGGTGGACTTGAACTGCCAACCTTTTGGTTAGCAGCCAAGATCTTAACCACTGTGCAACCAGGGCTACTCTTTCATGTATAAGCGTACATATATCTACTTCCATTCTCTCTCCTTCCATCCTTTCTCAGAGCAAGTGGTAACTTTCTTCTTGCCCAAGGCTAATTCTTCCACCTCAGCATTGGGGTATATGTCCTCCCAGTCCTCTGAGAGGTCTCTCTTCATAAACAACACAGTTTTTCTCCTCTGTCTTTAACCTCCTTCTTGCTACTTCATCCTTTCCTCTAGCATGTAAGCACACTCAAATCTCTCCTTCCTGAATAAGGTCCTGTTCCTCTCTGTCTGACTTACTTACACTCAGGGCCAAACATTACTTCCTCAAAGAGGCATTTCCTTTCATCCAGAGCACCTCTCCTTTTCCTTCATAGCATTTACCAAAATATGTAATTATATGCTTACTTGTGTATCTGCCTCACATACTGTGCAGTCAGTTCCAGGAGGTCACAGACTTTGTCTCCCTAGTGCCTATCACAGAAGAGGCACTCAGTATGTACTTGTGGATGAAATAAATGATTTCCAGCCTACAGCGTCACTCTTCTACTCTCCAGAGTGGTGTTTTGACGTTAAAAGCCTGTAGAACCCCTCCCCTCGTTGAAAAATGCTGTTGGTTCCTCAGCCTGCAAGGTGAAGTCTACTCTCCTTGGCACAGCATAAAGTGGTTCAAAATGGCTAGTGAAAACAGCTCCTCCTCCTCCCAGCACTTCTCCCCAGCAAAATAAATACTACCTCTTCTTATAGAGGAAACAGACGAGGGAAACTCAAATCAGTGAATAATGTTATTAGCTGACAACACTTGTAAAAGAAATAATGAAGAGTTTAGAATCCATAGAGAAAGGAGGTTAGGTAATTACTTATAGATTCCTTCTATTTTTTTTTCTCATGTTCTTTTTCTTCCATGAGAAAATTTGTACCTATTTTTTCAAAGGGAAGATAATCTAGCATTTTATTGAACACTTACTATATGCCAGGCATTAGGCTAAATGCTTTATTTATTCTACCTTTTTAAATACAGTTGGCTGAAAAACTATTAGCATATATCTCTTCCAAAAATAAAATTTAGTCCAAAAATATCAAATGCACCTAGGAAAGTGAAATGTTGTTGTGATTTCTACACTATGAGAAAATACAAAAGGCTTGTACAATATATGTGATTTTTATTGGTTTTAATTAGGCCATGGCTCATCTCTGGCATGTGTGATACTCTTACTGTGCCAGTCTTGCCCATAAACTCCTCTCCCCTATTTCTCTCTTTTCTTGCTTGTTCCTCTTCCCCTCATTCTCACTCAATTTGATTATTTTCTGTATCCTCTTTGTTCTCTCTGCTTACATCTTAGGTCCATCAACAGCCTCACTGATGCTTTTCAGGCTAAAAAGGTTACTGACCTCTTGTCTAAGCTGAAGTGAAAGCAGACAGAAAGAAAGGCTTCTTTTAATTCCACTGGGCTAAAATTGCAACAAGGTATAATGGCAGCACAGTACATTGACCCAAAGAAATAAGGCACTACTCTGGCTTTCAGCTTCCAATACGCAAGGGGAACTTGCCCACTAAGTTTTTGTGAAGTTCTTAATCACTTACTGATAATACTGAGACTGTCATGTTTCCACTTTGAAAAAATAAATTTTCTTTAAGATGGCTGTAACCAGAAGACAGCATTTTATCAGAACATGAGAACTTGTAGAGGAAAGTTTTCCTGAGGCTTGAAAAGTGAGAATGGGAGCAGAAGGAAGAAACACTCCTTTAAAGAGCAAAGAGAGTTATAAAATGGAAATCTGAAAGTAGCATCATCTGAAAAACTCACGAAGATGAGACTGGTGGTCCTCAAATTCTGCCCATTCATTACAGAGGCAGCTTTGGAAAACCAAAACTAGATTACTAATCCAGGAGGTCTTATAATCAGCTTGAGTGTTTAACTCAAAGCTGGCACAACAAGTACCCTCCATGTCGATCTCTTCTGATGCTCCACTGTCAGGCAGATGAGGAGAAACCAAGGAGATAAATCATATCTTTGGTGCAATTCCAAGAAAAATTTATTCACTTATTTATAGAACTTTTCAAGTGCTTTCTGGATGCCAGACTCAAGATTTAAACAAACCAAATCTTGAAGATCAAGCAGATGTTATAAATCATCAAAAGAGCTCACCATCCTCCCCTATCCCACCCCAAAGAAATAGGCATTAAAAGAAAATTAGTGTTGAAGAACAGACCTAGTTGGTAGGTGGGTTATAGCCTGTGGATTGATAATCTGACAACATTTTATCAGCGAACTTTGCTGACTGGCAAAAGCAATGAGTTTCTAAACACTGAGAGATTATTATGAATACTTAAGGCCAAAGGAATTGTTCCCTGAAATAAGGGCACTGTCCCTGAAATAAGCAGTATTTGAAAGCTATAGCCCAACAACATTTACCTTTCTTAGGGACAAATGGATCTGCATCTCATGAGGAGTCTATTTCACTTGATTAAAAGCATTTCGATTCCTGCCAAGAGCAGCCTCCTCCTCTCAAACAGGCTGCCATCACCCTGAATTAATCACATACCTTTTTGGCTCATTAAGTCTGGTGTCATTTTGATGCATATGTTATTACAATGATACATGCAAAGCTACGATATTCAATTTCTGCTTAAAGAATTTTAAGTTGATACTTTGGAGATGAGAAACCTTGAATTATCCAATTGCTTCAGTAAATGAGTTTGCTGGCCTAATGCAGTCACTGAAAGGAAAAGAGGGAGAGAGATTAAGACCATGGTGCTTAGTCTCAAGGGAACTCATAGCTCTCCACTATACTTTAAAAAAAAAAAAACAGCACTGGTAGTCAAAAGGAGCTTTTCTAAATTGGCACTCCAAAAATGAAGTATCACTAGGGCTTCTTTTTCGCCTAACTGCATGTAGCTGGTTAATTGAATGAGCTGGACTCAGTCAAGGACAAAAGAAAGCAACTTCACTGTTTTCCACCATGACTCTTTCAAACCCCCTCTGTCAAGTTATTCTTCTCTATCCTCTGTTGAAACCTTAGGCAGAGATCCTAGCTTTTATGGTCACATTCAGGTATGAAAAAGCCCCGTAACAACTAACGCTGTCATTTGCTTCAAAGCTTCTCTTCAGCAGCCCAAGCCCACCTCTATCCTTAGGCTTGAATCAAGCTAGGAAACCAGAAATGGGAAAGGTCTGGATATGTGAGCCGTGGGGAGGAGTAGAGAAGAGGAAATCATTGGGAAGATGGGCTTTTTCTTCTTTCTTCCTAACTCTACCTCCTTCTAACTTTTTAGCCACTATTTCTGGCTATCCTGGGGCCCAACTGAGAAAGAAGGAAGGATTAGAGGAAAAGGGCAGTGTTCTGAGGTTGACGCAACAGAATTTTCTGAGTTCCCACCACTGAGGGCCTCCCACTTCCAGTTTTCTTTTATAGAAAATTATTTTCAGGTTGACCACTGCTCTCCCCACCTCTTGCTGACCAAACCACCTCCCCTCAGCTTGACACTAGATGGCCCATCACTGTTGAAGTTAACTCACCGCTCTAGATAGATCATTTTAGTAGAGTCCCTTTTAAGATCACTAAAATCCAACTCTTTTTTATGGGATATACATATAGCTCACAGGAAACCTACACCTTCGCCCCACAGAGGCTTATTCCCACAGGCCCCTTTACCAAGCCTCTTCCCACTTAGATGCTTCCATAAGTGTGAAGGGTACTAATTCCTGAATCCTCCCAATTCCAGGAGCATGCATCAAGCTCTCCAAGTGGTTCTCTGAAAACTCCCGCATCTACCTGGAGATGCATAAGTAGGAAGTACCTCTTTGTCTAATGGGCTCAAGCACAGCAATGATTGTGAGGATGGTGCAGGACTGGCAGTGTTTCATTCTGTTGTACATAGTATCTCTATGAGTTGAAACCCACGTGACGGCACCTAACAACAACGCCTCTTCCTCTGGCGGTGGGGGAGGGGGGCATGGAGGGAGGACACAAAACACTGTTTACGCTCACCCACCTCACAAGAGAATAAGTGTAAGATGACTCTGTGGAAAACGTAGTTTGGCCCCAGACTGATGTGAAACCCTAAGTCTATGGTAGAATGAGCAGAACTCCTGAAAGGGCCTACAGCCTAATCTCTCCAATTTCTTTACATCCAAGAATGACCTAGGACTTATCCAGAGCCCCATCCACTCCCCTCCCTCCACTCCAGTCACTGCCTTCAGTGATCAGCCCCTTAAGGTCAAATCTGAACCCATGTATCTGGTTAGAATGAAAGCATATCCAGAACCTACTGTTCTAAATAAAATTTAACTCTCCATATTTGACTTTTTCACTGATCAGGACTATAGAAAGGAAATGGAGTTTTGCTATTCATGAATCCAGGTTGATTTATTCATTCATTCAAAACATATTAAGGGCTTATCAATGTATTAAATGCTCAGAAGGTATGAGTTTTCTTTTTTAATTTTTATTGTGCTTTAGGTGAAAGTTTACAGCTCAAGTTAGTTTCTCTTACAAACATTTTTACACACATTGTTGTGTGACCCTAATTGCTATCCCTACAGTGTGACAGCACACTCCTCCTTTCCATCCCAGATTTCCCATGTCCGTTCAACCAGCTCCTGTCCCTTTTTGCCTTTTCATTTCACCTCCAGACAGGAGCTGCCCATTTAGTCTTGTGTACCTACCTTGAACTAAGAATCACACTCCTCACGAGTAACATTTGATGTCTTATAGTCCAATCTACTCTTTGTTTGAAGAGTTAGCTTTGGGAATGGTTTTAGTTCTGGGTTAACAGAGAGTCCGGGGACCATGTCTTCTGGGGTTCCTCAAGTCTCAGTCAGACCATTAAGTCTGGTCTTTTTACTGGAATTTGAGTTCTGCACCTGAATTTTACCTGCACCATAAGGGATTCTCTGTTGTGTTCCCTGTCAGGGTGGTCATTGGTGGTAGCTGGGCACCATGTAGTTCTTGTGGTCTCAGGCTGATGGAGTCTCTGGTTTATGTGGCCCCTTTTGTCTCTTGGGCTAATATTTTCCTTGTGTCTTTGGTATTCTTCATTCTCCCTTGCTCCAGGTTAAGTTGGGACAAATTGATGCATCTTAGATGGCTGCTTGCTAGCTTTTAAGACCCCGGGCTTCACTCAATTGACCTAGATATTCCCTGAAACCATGGTCCTCAGACCTCTGCCCCTGCTACACTGTCCATCAAGTTGTTTGGTTGTGTTCAGGACAGTTCCTAGTTTTTGGTTTAATCCAGTGGTGCTGACTTCCCCTGTATTGTGCATTGTCCTTCTCTTCACCTAACATTATTCCTGTCTACTATTTAGTTAGTAAATTCCTCTCTCCCTCCCTATACTCGTAATCATAAAAGAATGTTTTCTTCTTTGTTTAAACCTTTTCTTGAATTCTTATAATAGTGGTCTCATACAATATTTGTCCTTTTGCGATTGACTAATTTCCCTCAGCATAATGCCTTCCAGATTCATCCATGTTATGAGATGTTTCGCAGATTCATCATTGTTCTTTATTGTTGCATAGTATTCTCTTGTGTGAATATACCCTAATTTGTGTATCCATTCATCTGTTGATAAGCACCTAGGTTGTTTCCATCTTTTTGCTATTGTGAACAGGGCTGCAATGAACATGGGTGTGCATATATCTATTCGTGTGAAGGCTCTTATTTCCCTAGCACATATTCCAAGGAGTGGGACTGCTGGATCCTATGGTACTTCTATTTCTAGCTTTTTAAGGAAGTACCAGATCAATTTCCAAAGTGGTTGTACCATTTTACATCCCTACCAGCAGTGCATAAGTGTTGCAGTCTCTCCACAACCTCACCAACATTTATTATTTTGTGTTTTTTTGATTAATGCTAGCCTTGTTGGGGTGAGATGGTATCTCATTGTAGTTTTGATGTACATTTCTCTAATGGCTAATGATTGTGAGCATTTCCTCATGTATCTGTTAGCAGCCTGAATGTCTTCTTAGGTGAACTACCTGTTCATATCCTTTGCCCATTTTTTAATTTGGTTATTTGTCTTTTTCTGTTGAGGTTTTGCAGTATCTTGTAGATTCTAGAGATTAGATGCTGATCAGATTTGTCGTAGCCAAAAATTTCTTTCCCAGTCTATAGATTGTATTTTCACTCTTTTGGTGAAGTCTTTTGATGAGCATAAGTGTTTGATTTTTAGGAGCTCCCAGTTATCTAGTTTCTCTTCTGCTGTTTGTGTATTGTTAATAATGTTTTGTATTCTGTTTATGCCATGTATTAGGGCTTCTAGCATTGTCCATACTTTTTCTTCCATGATCTTTATCATTTTAGATTTTATATTTAGTTCTTTGATCCATTTTGAGTTAGTTTTTGTGCATGGTGTGAGGTATGGGCCTTGTTTCATTTTTTTTTTTTTTTTTTTGTGGAAGGATATCCAGTTATGCCAGCACCATTGGTCAAACAGACTTTGGGCCTTTGCCAAATATCACCTGCTCATAGGTGGTTTAATTTATGTCTGGATTCTCAATTCTGTTCCATTGGTCTGTGTATCTGTTTTTGTACCATACCAGGCTGTTTTGACTACCGTGACGGTATATTAGATTCTAAAATCAGGTAGTCTGAGGCCTCCCACTTTGTTCTTCTTCTTGAGTGATGGTTTACTTATCTGGGGTCTCTTCCCTTTCCACATGAAGTTGGTGATTTGTTTCTCCATCTCATTAAAAAATGCCTTTGAAATTTGGATCAGGATTGCATTGTATCTGTAGATCGCTTTGGGTAGAATTGACATTTTCACAATGTTGAGTCTTACTAACCATAAGCAAGGTATGTTTTTCCACTTATGCAGGCCTCTTTTGGTTTCTTGCAGTAGTGTCTTGGAGTTTTCTTCATATAGGTCTTTCATGTCTCTGGTTAGATTTATTCCTAAGTATTTTATCTTCTTGGGAGCTATTGTAAATGGTATTGATTTGGTGATTTCCTCCTTGAAGTTCTCTTTGTTAGTATTGAGGAATCCAACTGATTTTTGTATGTTTATCTTGTGTCCTGATATTTTGCTGAAATCTATTAGTTTGCATAGTTTTCTCATGGATTCTTTGGAGTTTTCTGTGTATAAGATCATATCATCTGCAAATAGAGACACTTATACTTCTTCCTTACCAATTTGGATGTGCTTTATTTCTTTTGGTAGCCTAATTGCTCTGGCTAGGACCTCCAGCACAATGTTGAATAATAGTGGTGATAAAGGGCATCCTTGTTTGGTTCCCATTCTCAAGGGGAATGCTTTCAAACTGTCTCCATTTAGGATGAAGTTAGCTGTTGGCTTTGTATAAGTGCCCTTTATTATGCTGAGAAATTTCCCTTCTATTCCTATTTTTCTGAGAGTTTTTATCATGAATGGGTGTTGGACTTTTGTCAAATGTCTTTTCTGCATCAATTGATAAGATCATGTGGTTCTTGTCTTTTGTTTTATTTATGTGATGGATTACGTTAATTGTTTTTCTAATTTTGAACCATCCCTGTATATCTAGTATGAATCCCACTTGGTCATGCTGAATTATTATTATTTTTTATTGTACTTTAGATGAAGGTTACAGAACAAATAGTTTCTCAATTAACAGTTAGCACACATATTGTTTTATGACAATGGTTAACAACCCCATGACATGTCAGCACTGTCCCTTCTCAACCTTGGGTTTCCTATTACCAGCTTTCCTGTCCCCACCTGCCTTCTAGTCCTTGTCCCTGGACTGTTGTGCCCCATTCGTCTCATTTTATTTTATAGGGCTGTCTAACCTTTGGCTGAACGGTGAACCTCAGGAATGTTTTCATTACTGAGCTAAAAGGGTGTCCAGGGGCCATATTGTCAGGGTTTCTCCAGTCTCTTGTCAGGCCAGTAAGTCTGGTCTTTTTTTGTGAGTTAGAATTTTGTTCTGTGTTTTTTTCCAGCTCTGTCCGGGACCCTCTGTTGTGATCCTGGTCAGCCCAGTCAGTGGTAGTAGCTGGGCACCATCTAGTTGTACCAGACTTAATCTGGTGGAGGCCATGGTAGTTGTGGTCCATTAGTCCTTTGGACTAATCTTTTTCTTGTATCTTGTTTTCTTCATTCTCCCTTGCTCCTGAAGGGGTGAGACCAGTGGAGTATCTTAGACAGCTGCTCCCAGGCTTCTAAGACCCAGACGCTGCTCACCAAGGTAGAATGTAGAACATTTTCTTTATAAAGTGTGTTATGCCAATTGAGCTAGATGTTCCCTGAGACCATGGTCCCCATAGCCCTCCACCCAGCAATTCAGTCCCTCAGGGACTGTAGATGTGTCTGTGACGCTTCCATGACTTTTCCTTGTACAAGTTGTGCTGGCTTCCCCAGTATTGTGTACTGTCTTACCCTTCACCAAAGTTACCACTTACGTATTGTCTATTTAGTTTTCTCCCCTCCAACCCTCCCATCCCTCGTAACCAACAAAGATTGTTTCTTTTTGTGTGTAAACTTATTCATGAGTTTTTACAGTAGAGGTCTCATACAATATTTATCCCTTTGTGATTGACTTGTTTCACTCAGCATAAAATCCTCCAGTTTCATCCATGTTATGAGATGCTTCACAGATTTATCATTGTTCTTTATCATTGCATAATAGTCCTTTGTGTGTATGTACCATAGTTTGTTTATCCATTCATCTGTTGATGCGCATCTAGGTTGTTTCCATTTTTTTGCTATTGTGAACAATGCTGCAGTGAACATGGGTGTGCATATGTCTATTCATGTGACGATTCTTAGTCCTCTAGGATTTATTCCTAGAAGTGGGATTGCTGGATCATATGGTATTTCTATTTCTAACTTTCTAAGGAAGCATCATATCGTTTTCGAAAATGGTTGTATTATTTTGCATTCCCACCAGCGGTGCATAAGAGTTCTGATCTCACCACAGCCTCTCCAACATTTGTTATTTCCAGTTTTTTTGATTCGTGCCAGTAATGCTGGGGTGAGATGGTATCTCATTGTGGTTTTAATTTGCATTTCTCTAATGGCTGGTGGTCACGAGCATTTCCTCATGTGTCTGTTTGCTGCTTGACTGTCTTCTTTGGCGAAGTGTCTGTTCATTTCCTTTGCCCATTTTTTAATTGGATTATTTGTCTTTTTGTCACAGAGGTGTTGGATTTTCATGTAGGTTTTAGAGATTAGACCTTTATCTGACTTGTAATGTCCAAAAATTTTTTCACAGTCCGTAGGTTCTATTTTTACTCTTTTGGTGAAGTCTTTTGATGAGCATAAGTGTTTAATTTTTAGAAGATCCCAGTTATCTAGCTTATCTTCTGGAGTTTGTGTGTTCTTGGTTATGGTTTGTAACCTGTTAATGCTGGTATTAGGGCCTCTAGCATTGATTCTACTTTTTCCTCTATGAACTTTATAGTTTTTGGCTTTATATTTACTTGTTTGATCCTTTTGAATTAGCTTTTGTATATGGTGTGAGGTATGGGTCCTGTTAAATTTTTTTTGCAGATGGATATCCAGTTTTGCCAGCACCATTTGTTAAAAAGACCATCTTTTCCCCATTTGATGGACTTTGGGCCCTTGTTGAAGATCAGGTGACCATAGGTGGATGGATTTACATCTGGGTTCTCAATTCTGTTCCATTCATCAATATATCTGTTGTTATACCAGTACCAGGCTGTTCTGACTACTGTAGCTGTATAGTAGTTTCTGAGGTCAGATAGTGTGAGTCCTCCTACTTTATTCTTCTTCTTCAATAGTGCTTTACTTATCTGGGGCTTCTTCCCTTTCCATGTGAAGTTAATGATTAGTTTTTCCTTCTCTTTAAAGAAAGTTGTTAGTATTTGGATTGGGATTGCATTGTATTTGTAAATTGCTTTGGGTAGAATTGTCATTTTCACAATGTTGAGTCTGCTTATCCATGAGCATGGTATGTTTTTCCATTTATGTAGATCCCTTTGGGTTTCTTGCAGTAGTGTTTTGTAGTTTTCTTTATTTTTTTGGTCATTACACATATTGTTTTATGACATTGGTTAACAACCCCAAGACATGTCAACCCTCTCCGTTCTCAGTGTAGTTTTCCTTGTATAGCTCTTTTATATCCCTGGTTAGATTTATTCCTAAGTATTTTTTTTTTTTTAGGGGCTATTATAAAGGGTATTGTTTTCCTGATTTCCTTTCCATCATTCTCTTTATTGGTGTATAGGAATCCAACTGATTTTTGTATGTTTGTCTTGTATCTTGCTACTCTGCTGAATCTTTCTATTAGTTCCAGTAGTTTTCTCATGGAGTCTTTAGGGTTTTCTATGTATATTATCATATCATCTGCAAACAGGGACAGTTTAACTTCTTCATTACCAGTTTGAATGTCCTTTATTTCTTTTTCTTTTTATTTCTTTTTTTCTTTTCTGTTTCTTCCAGCACAATGTTAAATAGGAGTGGTGATAAAGGGTATCCTTGTCTTGTTCCTGTTCTCAAGGGGAGTGTTTTCAGCCTCTTTCCATTAAGAATGATGTTGGCCTTTGGTTTTACACAGATTCCCTTTATTATGTTCAGAAATTTCCCTTCTGTACCTGTTTTATTGAGTTTTTATCAGGAATGGATGCTGGACTTTGTCGGAAGCCTATTCTGCGTCAACCGAGATGATCATGTAATTCTTTTCTTTCCTTTTATTTATGTGGTGGATTACATTGATTGATTTTCTGATGCTGAACCATCCTTGCATACCTGGTATGGCTCCTGCTTGGTTGTGGTGTATTATTTTTTTGATATGATGCTGAATTCTATTGGCTAGAATTTTGTTGAGAATTTTTTCATCTATATTCATGAGAGATACTGGTCTGTAATTTTCTTTTATGTGGTGTCTTTACCTGGTTTTGGTATCAGGGTTGACTTCATAGAATGAGTTTGGGAGTATTCTATCCTTCTCTATGGTCTGAAATCCGTTTAGTAGTAGTGATGTTAACTCTTCTTTGAAAGTTTGGTAGAATTCTCCAGTGAAACCATCAGGGACAGGGTTTTTTTTTGTTAGGAATTTTTTAATTACCTTTTCAATCGCTTCTTTTGTTATAGGTTTATTTAGTTGTTCTACCTCTGTTTGTGTTAGTTTAAGTAGGTAGTGAGTTTCTAGAAATTTGTCCATTTCCTCTAGGTTTTCAATTTTTTTGGAGTACAATTTTTCATAGTATTCTGTTATGATTCTTTTAATTGCAGTTGGTTCTGTTGTGATATTGCCCATCTAATTTTTATTCAGGTTATTGGCTTCCTCTCCTGGTTTTCTTTTGTCAGTTTGGCCATTGGTCTATTGATTTTGCTGATCTTTTCAAAGAACTAGTTTTGGTCTTGTTAACCCTTTCAACTGTTTTTCTATACTCTATTTCATTTAATTCTGCTTTAATTCTTATTATTTCCTTTCTTCTGGTGCCTGAGGGCCTCTTTTGCTGCTCTCTTTCTACTTGTTCGAGTTGTAGGGTTGACATTTTGATTTTGACCCTTTCTTCTTTTTGGATGTGTGCATTTATTGCTATAAGTTCACCTCTGAGCACTGCTTTTGCTGTGTCCCAAAGGTTCTGGTAGTATGTGTTTTCATTCTCATATGATTCTGTAAATTTCTTTATTCTATCCTTAATTTCCTCTATAACCCAGTAGTTTTTGAGCAAGGTGTTGTTCAGTTTCCATGTATTTGATTTTTTTTCCCTTGCTTTTCCTGTTACTGATTTCTGCTTTTGTGGTTTTATTGTCAGAAAAGATGCTTTGTAACATTTTGGTGCATTGGATTCTGTTAAGGCTTGCTTTATGGCCTAATATGTGGTCTATTCTGGAGAATGTTCCATGTGTGTTGGAAACGAAAATATACTTGGCTGCCTTTGGGTGGAGTGTTCTGTATATGTATGTGAGATCAAGTTGGTTAATCGTGGCATTTAGATCTTCCGTGTCTTTATTGAGCTTCTTTCTTGATGTTCTGTCCTTCACCGAAAGTGGGGTGTTGAAGTATCCTACTATTATTGTGGAGCTGTCTATTTCTCTTTTCAGTGCTGTTAGAGTTTGTTTTATGTATTTTGGAGCTGTGTCATTGGGTGCATAAATATTTATTATGGTTATATCCTCCTGGTGTATTGACCCTTTAATCATTATATAGTGTTCTTCCTTATCCTTTGTGGTGCATTTTACTTTAAAGTCTATTTTGTCAGAGATTAATATTGCCACTCTTGCTCTTTTTTGAGTGTTGTTTGCTTGATATGTTCTTTCACATCTTTTGAGTTTTAGTTTGTGTCTTTAAGTCTAAGGTGTGTCTCTTGTAGGCAGCATATAGACGAATTGTGTTCTTTTTTCCATTTTGCCACTCTCTGTCTCTTTATTGGTGCATTTAGTCCACTTACATTCAGCATAATTATTGACAGGTATGAGTTTAGTGCTGTCATTTTGATCCCTTTTTTTGTGGGTGTTGTTGACAGTTTCTTGTTTCACTTAATTTTCTGTGCTGAGTTGTTTTTCTTTATGTATTTTCTTTTCATCTTTTTCCTTGTTGTTGATTTTGTATTTGCTGAGTCTTTAAGTTTTTCTTGTTTTTTTATTTTGATATGTAGGATCGTTAGTCTCCTTTGTGGTTACCTTAATATTTACCCCTGTTTTTCTAAGTTTAAACCATTCTTTTATTTCTTCTTATTGCCTTGACTTCCTCTCCATATGAAAGATCTATGACTACCTTTTTTAGTCCCTCTTTTTTGTTTTAATGTCATCATCTTTTACATATTGATGTCTCTGTTTCCCTGTTTTCAGTGTTTTAGCTTTGATTTATTTTTGTGACTTCCCTATCTGGGTTGATATCTGGTTGCTCTGTCCTAT
The DNA here is from genome assembly GCA_030035585.1 of Dugong dugon. Taxonomy (NCBI): domain Eukaryota; kingdom Metazoa; phylum Chordata; class Mammalia; order Sirenia; family Dugongidae; genus Dugong; species Dugong dugon. The sequence goes on along the minus strand of CM057460.1, from coordinate 84,222,133 downwards.
GTTCTAGTCTTGGGTTGTTATCTGATGTTACTGATTTTCTAACCGGAGGACTCCCTTTAGTATTTCTTGTAATTTTAGTTTGGTTTTTGCAAATTCCCTAAACTTCTGTTTATCTGGAAATGCCTTAATTTCACCATCATATTTGAGAGACAGTTTTGCTGGATATATAATTCTTGGCTGGCAATTTTTTTCCTTCAAGGCTTTATATATGTCATCCCATTGCCTTCCTGCCTACATGATTTTTTCTGAGTAGTCCAAGCTTAGTCTTATTGATGCTCCTTTGTAGATGACTTTTCGTTTATCCCTAGCTGCTCTTAAAATTCTCTCTTTATCTTTGGTTTTGGCAAGTTTGATTATAATATGTCTTGGTGACTTTCTTTTGGGATCTACCTTGTGTGGGGTTCAATAAGCTTCTTGGATAGATATCTTCTCATCTTTCACAATATCAGGGAAGTTTTCTGCCAACAAATCTTCAACAATTCTCTCTGTATTCTCTGATATCCCCCCCTCCCCTGTTCTGGTACTCCAATCACTCACAGGTTATTCCTTTTGATAGAGTCCTGCATAATTCTTAGGGTTTCTTCATTTTTTTAAAATTCTTTTATCTGTTTTTTCCTCAAATAAGTTGATGCCAAGTGCTTTATCTTCAGTCTCACTAATTCTGACTTCCATTGCCTCAGTTCTCCTCCTATGACTTTCTATTGAGTAGTCTAATTCTAAAATTTTATTGTTAATCTTCTGGGTTTCTGTTTGCTGTCTCTCTATGGATTTTTGCAACCTGTTAAATTTGTCATTATGCTCTTGAATAACCTTCTTAAATTCCTCTGTTGCTTTGTCTGTGTGCTCCTTGGCTTGTTCTGCGTTTTGAATTATCTCCTTCCTAATTTCTTGAAGAGTTTTGTATATTAGTCTTTTGTATTCTACCTCCAGAAATTCCAAGAAATTCTCTTCCTCTGGAATGTTTTTTGATTCTTTGTTTTGGTGGCTTGCTGAAGCCATCACAGTCTGCCTCTTTGTTTGATTTGATATTGACTGTTGTCTCCGAGCCATCAATAAGTTGTTGTATTTATTTATTTTATGTTTGCTTACTGTGTCCTAGCTTCTTGTTTTGTTTTGTTTTGATATGCCCAAATAGGCTGGTCATGTGAGCTAGTTTGATTACTAGCGTCTTTGAAGTTCCCACGTCCTGTCTCCAGGTGGCTAGAGCTGTTACTAGGTATGTGAGCCCAAGAGTCCTTTTACTTTTCTTGTGTGGATTTAGCTCAGGTTTCCATGTCATTGGTCACTGAGGGTGTGGTGTGGGCTCTCACCTACAGTCCTAGACAGGCAGGAGTGTTTGGAATAAGCACTGTAGGGGGCCATGCACTGATCAAGGCAGGGGGCTGACTGTTGCCCCTGAGTGTCTAGGTAACAGGCATTTCCCTGTTCCTTAGAGCACCTAGGTACGTGGATTTTGCAGCCGGACTATGGACACCCAATGCTGTTGGCTATAAGGACTGGGAGTCACCACTTACTGTTGGACCAGTGTCGTGGATGGCCTGGTGGAGTGGTTGGAGCCACTAGCCCTCAGGCCCCTGATGTGGGTAGGTAAGGACCTTGCTTAACAGGCAGGGCAGTGTCAAATGTCACAAATCTGCCACTCCCCCTTGTAGCAGATACAGATGAAAATAGGCTTCAGGCATATACCCTGGTATACTGTGCTACTGAGGGCCAACACTGTGGAAACGGGCCCACACAGGTCTACACAGGGGTGAAAGGCATTCCAAGCCTGTGGACCCCTTATGCCCATGTCTAGGCAAAGGGACTGTGCCTGCCCTGAGTTCCCGGCTTACTGGAGCTGACAGATTATTTTTTCCTGTTTGTTAATTTGTTCCCTCTCCAAAACAGGGAGAAAGGCTCAGGGCTTGGGATGAGTCCTACTTCCAGCCCAGGGAGCTCAGCAATCTCTGAAGCCAGACCCAGGACATGGAGCAGAGCAGGGAGGGAGCAGGTAAATTGGAGAGAGGTAGCTCCCCAAAGGAGTTTTTTTTTTTTTTTTTTTGATCCGCATAGTAGGTTAGATGCTTGTACTTACCTTTTGGTGATCGAGCACCATTTCTCACTGGTTCCAGAGGGTTGAGCCAACTCTCCACCGCTTGGTCTCTCCTGATGTGGAAAACATGTCCCAAGTGCCACTGCTTGCCTCACTGCTGGCATCAGCCAATCCAGCCTGCAGGGTGTGGGTTCCCACCAGGTCAGGTCTGGAACTCCTTGCTGCTTCTAAACTGTCTCTCCCTCCCCCGACACTCAATCCAGTTCCTCAACTTTGTCTTTGATATTCAGGGATCCTAGATTGTCATATATAATTGATTCACTTGTTTTTTGGGGTCTTTGTTATCTGACTACTCCACCATCTTGGCCCCACTCTCTGAAGATACAGATTTTAAAACCATGCTGTCTGCCATTAAGGAGTCATATTCTGGTGGGTTACACATGTGATCATACCTCAAGTGTTTTATGCGGTATGGTCATAAGTTATAATGGAAAAGATTGTCCTGAAAAAAATCCGTGATACTCCTAACTGACAAGCTTCTTATTCCCATGAGACTCAGTTGGCCAGAGGTTGATCAGGTTTTATGGGGCCAGAATCTTTCACAATTTAAAAACCTACTTTAAAAAAAAGAATACACGAATTATTCCCTTAAATTTTACAAAATCATCAGACCATGTGAGCACATTGCTGGGACCTTTCCCAGGGCCTTGGCAGGGACCCAGGCAAGTGAAGAGCAAAGAAACTTACGTTCCATTGGCTTCACAGTAAATCTGTCTCAGCACTCAGTCCGTTTCTAAAATTATTGGGTCTTTAAGGACTGCTTCAGATTGTATAATGGTAAATCTGTGCTCTAAAATCAGACAGTTGGACAGACCTATATGCAGATTAGCCTCTACCATTTATTTCTCATGTATTTTGGGAAAGTTACTTAAATTCCCTAAGCCTCAATTTCCTCCTCTTTGAAATGGAAGTAATAGTAGAACCAAGCTCATATGATAGTTGCAAAAATTAAAATACATAAGCATGTGAAACATTTAGCACAGCTAAATTAGTATGCTTAATACGTGTTAGCTGTCATTAGCTGTTACTGCCATCCAAAGTGTCTGAACTCTGTCCATGTATTTGCCATTTCAAAACTAGCAGATCCATGGTTCCTGACAACATAAAATTCCAGGAAGGATCTGCTAGGAAATGTCATTTTCTTTAATGAAATAAAATACAGAGCTTCCAATCTGGTAACTTGGAGAATTTCCTAGTGAGAAGAGGCGGTTGGACTCCTGACTGTCCCACCTGAGGTTCCCCTCCCAGTGGAGTATCTTCCCACCCATCCTGAGACTAGACTGGACTGTGAGAAAAGAATAGACAAAAATCTAGAGGATAATTAGAAGGAGAATAAATCAGAACAACCCATATCCAAGGTAGAATCTGAGTTCTCACAGATACCTCCCTATTCCACACGAGGCCTTGAGAAAAGAAGATATTGCTTGGATTCCTCCTAGCTTCCAATCTTTCTCAACATGGTAAACACGATAGACAAGTGCCTGCCACCATTAAGCAGATTGAGCACTGCACAAAGATATCACATTTAAGGGGACCCCTTTCCCATTATAGACTTCATAGATTTCTATATTTATCAAAACAATTTTATGGGACATGGCAACTAAATGTCTTAATCTAATATATTCAGAACATTATGGCAATTTTACACAATAAATGGAAGTAAAATATCTTGAGGAAGACTTGAGGAAGTGGTGCTTTTTCTCAACTTGTACACGTGTCAGATGGATGTGGAGATCCTAAATATTCAAAGTCTCAATCAAGAGAAAGAGAGATCCGGCCCCCTCACCTACTTCCCCATGCCTAGAGCCTACCCTCTCAGTTCCTACATCTTCCTCCAGGAATTGACACAGAGAATTGCTCCACCCTTCAGCCAAGAGGTCTTGACTTAACTTTTTTTTAATTTTTGTTTTTAACTTTATTGTGGTAAAATACACATGTATGTTATTGTTATTGTCACTTAAACATTTTTTAAGTGTACAATTCAGTGACGTTAATTGCATTCACCATGTTGCACAATTATTACCACTCTCTGTTTCCAAAAGTTTTTCATCACCCAAAACAGAAATTCAGTACCCCTTCAGCAATAATTCCTCATTCTCCCCTACCCCCAGCCCCTGGTGACCACTTTAGTCTATGCAGTTGCCTACTCTAGATATTACTTATAAGTGGCATCATACAATATTCGTCCTTTTGTGTTTGACTTATTTCACTCAGCATAATGTTTTCAAGGTTCATCCATGTCATAGCATGTATTAGACCTTCATTTCTCTTTATGGCTAAATGATATTCCATTGTATGTATATACCACATTTTGTTTATCCATTCTCTGTTGATGGGCACTTGGATGTTTTCCACCTTTCGGCTAGTATGAATATTGCTTCAGTGAACATTGGTGTACAAGTATCTGTTTTTGTCCTTGCTTTCAAATGACCTTACTTTTACAGAGCTTAACAATATAACTAAACATTCATACAACACAATAATCTACAACAGTAAATACACACAAATGGTAATAAGGAATACTGTCTTCATATAGTTTCTAAAATATGTACACACATACAGTTGTTGTTTATCTTAAGGCTATGGTAATTTCAGCAATAACAAATTTCAGGTTCTGATATGGCTGAAGATATATTAAAATGGATAATAGAATATACTATTCTTTTTGAGAAAACTTCACACCTGAAACAAAAGGAAAAACTTACCAAGTTGATTTGGTTTTCAGTGTAAGGCTTATCAGATATCATGTCATGTTTCCTGAAACATCAATGAAAAGAGGATATTTGGTTTTTCAAATGTGTTGGCCCAATATCAGTCACCATTAGTCTGAATCAACTCAATGGCAACTAACAACAATTTTCATTAACATAAATTCAGGTCTGGCCATAGTTTGCCTACCCATCCTTGGTATAAGTTTGTTTCCTAAAACATTGTCCTCATTGCCATATTTTGCCATTTGTTTAATTCTCAATATGTTCTGAGATATAGATTAGAATCAAGATTTAACCCTAAATGAAAAAAAAATCCTATTGCCATGGAGTCAATTCCAACTCAGAGTGACCGCGTGTCTTAGTTATCTAGTGCTGCTATCACAGAAGTACCACAAGTAGATGACTTTAACAAAGAGAAATTTATTCTCTTACAGTCTAGTAGGCTACAAGTCCAAATCGAGGGCATCAGTTCCAGGGGGAGGCTTTCTGTCTCTGTCGGCTCTTAAGGAAGGTCCTTGTCATCAATCTTCCCCTGGTCGAGGAGCTTCTCAGGCACAGGGACCTCAGGTCCAAAGGACGTGTTCTGCTCCTGGTGCTGCTTTTTTTATGGTATGAGGTCCCCAACTCTCTGCTCGCTTCCCTTTCATCTCTTGTAAGATAAAAGGTGGTGCAGGCCACACCCTCGGGAAACTCCCTTTACATTGTATCAGGGATGTGACCTAAGTTATAGTGTTACATCCCACCCTAATCCTCTTTAACATAATCTAATTTTGGCTCATTAACCACAGGCAGTGATTAGGATTTACAACACAGAGAAAATTAAATCAATCACAAAATGGAGGAAACCACACAATACTGGGAATCATGGCCTAACCAAGTTGACACATATTTTGGGGAGCACAATTCAATCCATGACACCATGTGTTACAGAGAAGAACTGCTCCATAGGGTTTTCTTGGCTGTAATCTTTACAGAAGCAGTTTGCCAGGCCTGTCTGGCACGGAGCCTCTATGTGGGTTCAAACTTCTGACCTTTAGGTTAGCAGCCAATTGCAAACTGCTTGCACCACTCAGGCTCCTAAATGAAAAAGAAAAATTATTTAAAATATACTTCTTTGTAACTACAATATAGAATTTTCAAGTTAATTCAGGAACCATATGCTTTTTTGCTGTTTAAACTTTCTTACTGTGAACTACATCATACCTATGCAAAAGTGTAAATACGTATATGTGCAGTTTAAAGAAGAAAATAATGGATCTGTACGCACTATCCATTTTAAGAAAGAGAACGTTACCATTACTTTACAAGTTTCTTTTGTGCCTCTCCCTGATTACAGCCCCTTCCTTACCCATCCTACAGATAACCATATATTGAAACTTTATTAATCATCCCTCACTTCTCTTAATGGCTTTATCATATATATTTGTCCCTGAGCAATAAATTGTCTCATTTTGCCTGCTTTCGCAGTTTATATGTAATTGAAATCACATATATAGTCTTATGTGATTTGCTTTTTTTGTTTGACTTGTTTTTTAAATTTATCAACCATCGATAAATGCAGCTGTAGTTCATTCACTTGCTATTCTACGGTATTCCATTTTATCAGTATACCACAACTGAGTTATCCATTCTACTGATGATGGATATTTCTACTTTTTTGTCTCTTTAAGAACAATGCTGCTGTGAACATTTTATTCACATTTTCAGGGTACATGTATACAAGCTTCTCTAGGGTATAAACCTAGAAGTGGAGGGTTTTGGTATTTATCAAAATTGTTAGATTAAGAAATCAAAGCAATACCCAACCACAGTGTACATAGAACATGTATTTGATAAGGATGGTGACAATTTCATGCTGAATAACGATACAATAGTGAGGGTTTATGCTGTCCTCACTAGTTCTGGCTTCAAAAGCTTACTTAATCAACATCTCAAAAGGTTCAATGAAAAGCTTAGGGGGCAGAGAGTTTATTATGTTAATGGTAGTAGACTAAGTTGGAAAAGGATAACAAGAAGGGTTACACAACTTGAAGAAAGTAAACAATGTCACTGAATTATACATGTAGAGTTTGTTGAAATGGTATATACTTCGCTAACTGAAAGGTTGGCGGTTCATACCCACCAGCCACTCCTTGGGAGAAAGATGTCTACTTCTGTAAAGATTATAGCCCTGGAATACCTATGGGGCAGGGGCAGGTCTTCTCTGTCCTGTAGGATCACTGTGAGCTGGAATTCACTCTATAGCAGTGGGTCTGGTGTGTATATATGTATATATATATATATATGTATGTATGTATGTATACAGGCTTGTTTAACATAGCCACAGTGTAGAGAACTTTTGCTTCATTCAGATGAATGAATGATCAGGAACTACTATATAAGCAAAAGAAGCCTACAAAATAAAAGCAAACTGCATATATTTATGCAAATGGGAGCCCTATTATTTTGTGAAATGATGTATGTCCAGTTAAGCATGTGAATTAAGAATAATCAATTCATATTAGATTTGAAGTGAAGTTCATTAGACATTTTCTATCACTGGCTTTGTTTTAGTTTTCTTAGAAGATGCCTCCAAGGAAGAATGAAAATAGACGTTTGAAGATTTAAGTAGTGTTTTACACATTTGAGATTTTTTTAATAAAAAACATGTTCCACAAACAAAAAATCTCATGGGAAGAAATTCCAAGAAATTTAACATAAGTCTCCAGGGTTTTCCACATAGGAGACAAAAGCTAAGAGACTGGGAAATGCAACAAAATTAATTTTACCAAGTTATAGTAAATGCTTGCCAAGTGATATTACAGAAAAAAAGAAGTGAGGCATGACTACTACTGGCAAGAAAGCTTTACCTCTAAGCTGCCTCTATTTATAGAAGGCTGTGTGATCTTGGGAAAATCAGGTAATCTCACTGAATCTCAGTTTCTGAGTCTATAAAATATGAAGTTTGGATTCGATGACCTTTGGGGTCACTTCCAGCTCTAAAATTTTGTTCAGTAATTGCAGAAAAGTTTTGGAAGTAACAGCTTTGCTTGCCCCCTAGTGGTTTCCTCTGGCCTTGCAATTCGAGAAATCAGCTTAAAATGGTGGTCGTTGCCTCTCGAAAACTTCCCTGTGCAATACATTTTTTTAAGTATTACGTTTCAAAAAAGTATGAAAATTAAAGGACTATTTCTGTGAAGTTGCTACAGTTTTTGAAAAGTCACACTTAAATGAAAAGCTATTTTTGTCACTAACAAACATTAATATTTACTTCTAACATTCAATTAATGTTTTTGAGCTTCGCATTTGTAATTTTTGCATTTAGTTTTTACGATGTATGTTACAGTTCAGTACAAAGTGATTTAAAAAAGATTCAAGAGTTCTTCCTCTATGTTGCCAAAAAAAAAGCCAATGCATCTCCCTTCTACTGAATGAATGTCATTAAGCATTAGCTAAGCGGATTAAAAAAAAAACAAAAACTAGTAAGATTTATGAGGATTAAACAAAATAAATTGCATAGTACCCAGCCCATAGTAGGCATTCAACACGGATGAAATGAATGCGAATCAGAGTCGTAGTTGTCTAGTGGATTGAAGTAAAAGAGAATGACAGTGATCTACTTTGTAAAACCCTTGGGCATAGACTTATCAACTTTAAGACTGAGTTTCTCCATTTGTAAGAAGGGAATAAAAATTCCTGATGACTTTTGAAATAACAGGGATATCATAAAGATTAGTGAGTTAAATGTTGGTAAAGAATATCATGTTCCTTAGAAGAGCAGTGATATGGAAAGTCTCTGTTCAGTATCATAAGAAACAGGCTATAAGGGCACTATGAAAGCATTTCATGCCATTTTTTGAAATAGAGTATAAAATCACAACAAGAAAAATAACCCTGCTCACAAAACTATAAAATATCATTTTTCTGCAGAAAGGAAAATAGGAAAAATGAAGACTCCTACCTTTGAGTGTAAACACAAAATCAATATATAAAAGAAAAAGAATCAAGTTATGAGTTCTGAATGTTTTAGTTCTTTCAGCACTTAATGAAAAATAAGTTTAATTATCTAAAAATACTTTGACAGAAACTTAGGCTTTTTTTATGGTCTTTCTTTACTGTTGCCTTTTCTACAGTAGAGCTACCTCGAGAAAATTTTTCTATGCCTTCTTATCTATTCACCTGATTTTCACAGAGACAGCCCCAATTAAAGGGAAGGGAATAAACTTCAAGGCAGAGAAACTAAGTTTTAGCCCTGGCTCTGACTCTCAAATTCTGCGTGACCTTGGACAAGACATTTCAGCTCTCTGAGACTTAGTCTCCTCTCTGAAATGGGATTTTAGTCATAGCAATAGCTCTCCCACAGTGTTGTTCTGATTAAGTGAGAGTATGTAAATTCTCTTCAGAAACTATAAAGTTATTTCCAAATGTTAACAGTTGTTTTTCATATCTTTCCTCTTTTTGTCTATACAAACCTATCAATCTTTCCTTTATCAATTATCAAGTCTTGATGATTTTACTCCAAAACTCTCCTATTCAGCCCCTCCTCTATATTCTCATGTCTTCTTCCCAAGATACCACATGGGACATTGCCGCTCACCACCAAACTACTCTGCTACCAGGGTAAAATTGCTCTTGTGTAAATGTAATCATGTCTCTTACTCCTCTGCATTCTTTGTGGCTCCCAATCACCCTATTACCATCTAGCCCTATCTACCTAATCATCTTCCTCTTCTGCTGGTTCTTTCTTGCACTTCCCAGACTCACCATTCCATGACTGTGGGGTTTTTTTCCCTGCATTCATGCATTTGCACATTCATTTCTCCTGCCTAGAGTGTCCTCCTACTTGGTATCTCTGGTACAATTTTTCTGCAGAATCTTCTCAATTATTGCTGGCAAAATCCTACTCACTCTTCACATCTCAGTTCAAGATGTCTCCCTTTCACATGTTCTCTTTCCACTTTGTTCAAATTTTCTTTAGTTTTTCAGTGTATTTGCTGTGTCCCTTTTTGACTGCTGATTCCTAAAGAGGGTTGATCGCGTCTTTTCATAATGCTTAGCACAATGCTGGCACCTAGTAGACACTTAACAATCTTTGTTGCATGAATGAATATTTCCTAGTATTCTTATGCCCTTGACTGGTTTCATTTTTATTTATCTTATTTTTCTACTTTCACAAGTTTAAATCGTTTCAGTATACTAGTTTAGCACCTCTTCTTTTGGTATTTGTGTTACAATAACCTTATCTTGGGACATCATTACTGTATCAAATACAGCAGTATTGCTTAAGTTGGAACTTTTATAATTAGAAGCAACAGAGAACTACTCAAGCTAATTCAAAGCAAGAGGTGAAGGTGGGGTTATCATTAAGACACGGCAGAGACATTGTGAAGATCCAAGCACAAGAAGCCTCATGGGAAATGAGGTTGACACAGAGCAGCCTCTTGGTCTCTTGTCACACCTTGGCATCTTTCTATACACATGCTCCATTACCTGTCTCTCAGCTCCATCTGTTTTCAGTATCTTGGTAGCTTGCACATGAATTTTGGCTACAATTCAAGCCCCTGACATCCTTTCACCTTTTGCCCCTACTAACTTACTCCTTCTTTCTCAAATTCCAGATCCACAAGAAAGTACTCTAATTGACACAGCTCAACTATTTGGGCCAAATCATACTCACTCATTTCTTCATCAAATACTTACGAAACACATAGTATGTAACAGGCACTTTTCTAGATGCTGGGGCAAAAGCAGTGAAAAAGACAGATTAAAAATATCTGCCCTCTTGGAGCGTACATTCTGCTAGACACAGATAAATCACTGAAGTGGCAATCCCAAGACTAGGTATCACCCATTGGTACCATTGGCTGTGGAGTGGGCAGCAGCATTATATGGTACAAAACATAGCCCCTTGGCCAGAAAATGTGGGCAAGGCAGATTCTCTAAAAGGAAATGTGGGCAGGGCATGGAGGGACTTTAGTGAAATTTTAGTTTGAATCTTCTCTTTTTCACTCATATTCCCTTACTTTATTCTCCTTCACTTCTTATAGATCTCATAAACGAGTTTAAAAACATTGTTTTAATCTTATCTTCTTTGGTTCACTCAAGGACACCGTGATATTTGAACATATTCTTACATCTCAAAAGTAGGTGGAATCTTGAAAGTAATTTGGAAAGATGTTACCTTAGGGAAAAATCTAGGGTTTCAGATGCCAAAGGCAGGTTGGATAATCTTCTAATCTTGACTTAATTATATTGGCTTACAACTAGACGTTGTGAAAAAGAGAAATGACTTTAAAAGCCTTTATTAACAAACCCTAAACCCCATTAAAGTACATCTTCCTGTGTGATTTTACCTCTCTATCTAGAATCACTGTGTGCATATGCACAAGTGTGTATGTGTGTGCACAAAAGTCTATGTTATTCTGACAATCTTTCTCTTTTTCTTTGTTTTCCATTCTTCTCTCTCTTTCGTCTCTCCATTTTGTTCTCCTTCCTCTTCTCACACCCTTTGAATCTGTCTCCCTTAACTAACTGTGATATAGAGTTATAACCAACATTTTATTGCTGGTCCCATCACATCACTGGGCTGGGATTATAGATGAATACTCCAGGACTGGATTACCATTTGGTGGTGGTGGTGGTTGTTAGGTGTCGTTAAGTGGGTTCCTACTCATAGTGACCCTATGTACAACAGAACAAAATGCTGTGCCACCCTCATAATCATTGCTATGTTTGAGCCCATTGTTGCAGTCACTGTGTCAATTCATCTTGTTGAGGGTCTTCCTCTTTTCGTTGATCCTCTGCTTACCAAGCATGATGTCCTTCTCCAGGGACTGCTCCCTTCCGATAACATGTCCAAAGTAAGTGAGATGAAGTCTCACCATTCTCACTTCTAAGAAACATTCTGACTGTACTTGTTCCAGGACAGACTTGATCATTCTTCTGGTGTATTCAGTATTCTTCACCAACCCCATAATTCAAAGGCATCAGTTCTTCTTTGGTCTTCCTTATTCATTGTTCAGCTTTCGCATGCATATGAGGCGATTGAAAACATTATGGCCTAGATCAAGCGCACCTTAGTCTTCAAAGTGACATCTTTTGCTTTTTAACACTTTAAAGGGGTCTTTTGCAGCAAATTTGCCAAATGTAATATGTTGTTTGATTTCTTGACTGCTGCTTTGTGGATCCAAGTAAGATGAAATCCTTGACAACTTCAATATTTTCTCTGTTTATCATGATGTTGCTTGTTGGTCCAGTTGGGAGGATTTTTGTTTTCTTTATGTTGAGGTGTAATCCACATGAAGGTTGTAGTCTTTTATCTTCATCAGTAAGTACTTCAAGTCCTATTCACTTTCAGCGAGCAAGGTTGTGTCATCTGCATACTGTAGGTTGTTAATGAGTCTTCCTCCAATCCTGATACTGCCTTCTTCATATAGGCCAGCTTCTCGAATTACTTGCTCAGCATACAGACTGAATAAGTATGGTGAAAGAATACAACCCTGGTGCACACCTTTCCTGATTTTAAACCATGCAGTATCCCTTTGTTCCATCCAAACAACTGCCTCTTGGTCTATGTAAACATTCTCCGTGGGCACAATTAAGTGTTCTGGAATTCTGATACAGTGCCTAAAATTCAGTTCACTGCCAACTGGTGAGAAGGAATGACTGAGCCATGGACCCTAATTGGAAGCCTTCTTACAGAAGTAAATAATTGCCATCAGATAACACCTTTTCACTTGCAATTTATTATTTACTGAAATGAATAATGCATTATGCAAAATATATAATGGTTAAAGTACATGTCTTTTTTATTACAAAGTCATCAACAATGTAAAACATTGACAAGAAAATCAAACACCCTTCTACAGTCAAGAACTTTGCTCACCATCCTTTAACATTACTATAGTCAAATGCCTGCTTTGTTTACACTCATCCTGGTTTACTCAGACCCATGCAGGTTAAATTTGCCATAAATCTTCTCCTAGAATCAGTGGTAGGCAAGATTGCCCTGGCTCCAGAACTATGGGAATTCAGGGCAACTTTTTATAAAAAAGAAAAAAAAAAAAAATCTTGCAGTCAGTTTCCACTCTGTTTTTAAATCCTGAGTGGATTTGTAACTTTTTCTTACAGTTTATAGAAAGAAAGCATTCAGTTACTTTCTCTAAGTCTCCCTGTTCCTTCTGACCTGTCTTTTTTGGTCTCTTGTAACAAAAGAAAGAAAACAAGAAGAAGAAGACAATGTCTCAGTATGATCTAGATTTTAATAAAAATCCTAGCAACGTCTTCTTTCTGTTAACAGGCAATTTTACAACTGTTGACTAACTCATTCAATTTCTCCCAGGCTCGTAATTGATTTTATACCTACACTCGCTATCTATGTATTATTGACTCATTTCGAACAGCTTTCGTGGAACTCCAACATCTTTTTTTTAAACTTGCTTCTTAAAGAAACTCACTCTTAGAGTGATCTCAGACATTCCCCTTCTTGTAAAATATTTTGCAACTTGTTAAATAAGAGAGTTTTTAAACAATTTATTTGATTTTTCAACAAACATTTATTAGGCTCTTAAAAAAAAAAAAAAAAAAAAAAACCATTACCAACGAGTGGATTCCGATGCATAGTAATCCTATAGGAGCAGCTGGTAGATTCGAACTGCTGACCTTTTGATTTAGCAGCCTTAGCTCTTAATCACTGGGATGTGCCAAAAACCCTTTGCCGTAGAGTTGATCCTGACTCATAGGGACCCTATAAAACAGAGTAAGACTGCCCCATGGGGTTTCCAAAAGCAGCAGGTGGATTCAAACTGCGGACCTTTTGGTGAGCAGCTGAGTTCTTAACCACTGTGCTAGCAGGGCTCCAGACTGGGAATTCAGCTAGACAGAGAAAAAATCCCTGCCCTCTTATGTTCTAGTTGGGGTGGGGCAGACAACGAACAAAATAAATAACTAGAAATTATGTCGTATGGAAAAAGGTGAAGTGATACAGGGGAAAAAACAAAAGAAGGCAGGCAGATACCCTGTGGGGCGTTGCAATTTTAAATAAGGTGATCAGATAGACCAGACCTTTTGAAATAGTTTCATATTTTCTATTCTTGGTTTAAAAAGCAGAGAAATGGCAATTTATACTCCTCTCACTATAAAAAGGTGAAATACTATTTTTAATAGCTCTTTCATTTGTATGCCTTTGATAAAATATTTTTGTGTGGATCTGTCTTCTGCCAGAAGGGGGGAAACATTCTAAGCCAGAATTTAAGATCTGCTGGTTGTCTGCAGCTGCTTCAATTCATTAACTTTATAGCAACATTCTACTTTCTGAATTGGCTGAGCATCTGAAGACATGTCCCCAAGCAGTTGACGGTCCCAAAAAAAGGGAATAGGTATCTTAGAATATCTGTGACCAAAAATCTAGTCATGTCAAAGAGTCAATGCAGAAAAAATCTTACATGCTGCTACATTTCATATACAACAAATAACAATAATAACTGGCTATAAATATTTGTGGATTAGTACAGCATGTAATTTTAATTGTTTTCCCACATATGAAAATGCATTTGGATTCAGTAGGTATTCCTTTACCTGGCTTCTCTTGAGAATCTTCTTACCAGCCAAGTGGTCATATGGGCATTACTTCAGCTTCTAGTCAGCCACACGAGTGCTTCTTATCCCTGGCTGTGCACTGGAATCGTCTTTCAAAAATACCAATGCCCCTGATTCCAATTAAATCTAAATCTCTGGGAGCAGGGCCCAAGTATCTATCTCTCTGTCTGTCTGTCTGTCTATCTGTCTATTTTAATTCCTATTACACAAGAGATTTCTCAGAACAGCCTGATAGAGAACTTGGCCTACTAGCCTCTGGTAGCCTCTCTCCTCCACTATCTCTGAGGGTCTCTACACTGAGTTGAATAGTATCCCTCAAAATTCATGTCTACCTGCAGCCACAGACTATGGCCTTGTTTGGAAATAGGGACTGGGACTTGCAGATGTAATTAGTTTAGGATTTCCAGATGAAATCATCCTAGATTTCAGATGCACCCTAAATCCAATGAGTGGGGTCCTTATAAGAAGAGGAGAGGACACACACGCACACCCAGGCCATCTGAAGACGAACGTAGGCAGAGATTGGAGTTACGCTATCATAAGCCAGGGAATGCCTGGGGCCATCAGAAGAGGAAGAAGGGAGCATGGCCCTGCTGACATCTTGATGTCAGACTACAGACCTCCAGAGTAATTTTTTGTTGTTTTAAGCCAACCAGTTTGTGGTCATTTGTTATGGCAGCTCTAGGAAACTAACACAGTTTCCTAAGGTAGTTGGCAGTTTATTGCCTCTATTATAGACTTCAGTTTTGGCCTCACTCCCTTATTCTTTCAAGTCCTTTCCTCCCTCTCCTTTACCTCTTGTCTCTTTCTTGTCTGCTTCTAGCTGCTTCTGCCTGAGACCAGCCAACAGTATCCACTAAGGTTGTTTGGCCCTACTGGTGGCCAGCACTGGGCTAAGTTTTCAGCTCTCTGATACAAAACAGATCTACTTACCGGAGATTGTCCACTCATCACTTTTGCAGCTGCTTCTGTGGTTCTCTGGGGCCTCTCCACACTCTGCCAGGCTGGCTACCTTCCACGGCTGGTGCTACACTTAGGGTCGGCCCCCAGCTTTGCATGCTTTGAGTGGCCCTCAAAATTCCTGTCTGATATATAGTATCATAGAATCTGAGTATGCTGTCAGTGTGGCTTATAAGACATTTCATCATCTGGCCCTCCCTCACTTCCCACTATCAACACCACAGTCCTTACCAACTCTTATACACACATACATACACCCCGCCCCCCTTACATATTCTATTGGTCACACTGCTTTAGATCTCTCAAGTTTCTTCTAGGTCAGGGGTCAGCACATTTTTTTCTGCAAAGATCCAGATAGTAACTGTTCTCGGCTTTGCCAGTCATATGGCATACCTCCTTAAATATACCTTTTGTTACCTAGAAAATTTCTTAGTCATTTTTCAGAACCCCAACTCAATTATTGCTCCCCTGAGAAGTCTTCTCTAACTCCCTTGATTACAGTGTTGTTCACACTGCATTGTAAAGGCTTGTGTGTTTATGTTTTAACATAGATAAAACTTCTCAGTAAATGCTGAGTGCAAGAAAGAATGACTAGACCCACAGAACATAGTTGACAAACTACAGCTCCCTTGTGGACCATTCCAGCACATCACTGTTTTTGCAAATAAAGTTTTATTGGGACACAGTCACAACCATTCACTGATGTGTTATCTGTTGCTGCTTTAGCTCTACAAAAGCAGAGTTGGGTAGTTGCAGCTGAAACTATATGACTGGCAAAGCTGAAAATATTTACTATCTGGACCTTTGCAGAAAAAAATGTGCTTACCCCTGACCTAGAAGAAATTTGAGAGATCCTCTAAAGCAGCGTGACCAATAGAAATAGGTCACACAGGTAATTTTTCTCTTTATTGAAGTGAAATTCACATAACATAAAATTTACCAGTTTAAAGTATACAATTCACATAGGTAATTTTACATTTGTTAGTAGCCACACTAAGAAAAAGAAAAAGAAATTGATAAAAAATGATAATAATAATTTTAGCTATTTATTTTATTTAGAGTCCCTGGGTGATGGAAGCAGTTAACTGCTCAACCACTAACCAAAAGGGTTGTGGTTCAAATCCACTCAGAGGTACCTTGGAAGACAGGCCTGGCAATCTGCTTCTTAAAGGTCACAGCCTTGAAAATCCTATGGAGCAGTTCTACTCTGCACACATGGGGTCACCATGAGTCAAGGTCAACTCAACAGCAACTAACAACCACCACAACAAATGTTTTATTTAACCCAATATACCCCGAATATTATAATTTCAACAGGTACTTAATATAATGTTCCTGGGGCCCTGGTGGCACAGTGGTTAACCATTTGGCTGCTAACCAAAAGGTCAGCAGTTTGAATCCACCAGCTGCTCCTTGGAAACCCTATGGGGCAGTTCTACTCTGTCCTGTAGGGTCACTATAAGTCGGAATCAACTTGACAGCAACAGGTTAGGTTTTTTTGTGTTTTTTTTAATGTAATTAGATGCTTTATATTCTTTTTGCTGTACTAAGTCTTTGAAATCTAATGGGTATTTTACCCTCACAGAACGTCTCAATTTGGACTAGCCTCATTTCAAGTACTCAGTAGCTACATGTGTAGCTAGTGACCATTTTATTGGACAGCACAATTCTAGATCAAATCCACCAGTTTATAGCTGAAGAAATTGGTTCAGAGAGTTTAAGAGTTCAGTCTAAAGTTACACAGTTAGTTAGTGAAAGACTCAGGCATTGAACCCAGCACTCTTATTCCTAGTCAAATGCTTCTTCTGCCACATCATGCTGCCTTTGGCCTTGTAGTTGTTTATTAGAAGAGATGTGATAAGAAGACTTTGTTTCTAATTCTCATGAGCATTAATAAGTTGCATGCATTTTCGCTACTAGTCTCTAGAATCAAAAAGCATTGGATTGGATGACCTTTCGTCTCTGATGTTATGTGATAACCAAACATGTTGGTTTGCAAACAGAATACAATGCAGTCATTTTACCCAAGAATTCTATCCTAAGAAGCTGTGTGTAAATATGAATTCAAGACCATGTTAGCTGTCATCGTAACAAGGAAAGCTTTTAGAAAGAATTGATGTTGGGGTCCATCTGGGGCAGCAGAATGGCTTTCTAGCTCTGCTAAACAACACCAGGGTCTGTCACAGGGTAGGGTGGTGAGAGGAAATAGAACTGGCATAATACCCATGGGAAATCAGGGGATAGAGAACAGGGATATTAATTAGATAATCAAGTTTTGCTTTGAAATACCAAATGTTGTAACAGAACCAACAGCTTTATTAAATTTGTGCTCTAAAACATAGAAGAAGCGTAACAATAGAGAAGAAAGGTACAGAAATGGAGGTGGGTAGGCACTAAAGATAGATGCATTTTTTTAAAAGTTTGTCTAAGACTGGTTGTGTTCACTTTCAAACCCATTCATATCTTGCCCCTCCCTCATAACATAGAAATGCTCCTTTCCTTCCAGAGACTGGAAGCCTTGGGCTTTTACTAATCGGTAGATAGGTTTTTCATAATTCTAAACTGAGGTTTGCTTTTATGGCATTATTTTATTTTGAAAAGCTATTGCATTATTAACTAACTCTAGAATGGTTTTGTTAATTTTCCGTCTTTCTGGAAAAATGACATGAGATTTTAAGTGACTTCATGTTCATATCCTGTATCAGAAAACTTGCCCTCCAATACCAAGCAACTTTATAAAACATCCCTCAGCATTTATCCAGCCAGCAGAAAAGAGGTGGGTACTCTCCCAGCTGGCTCATTTATCACATTTCCTGTAGAATGGACTCAAATCAGCATACTATTTGGAATCATTGCCTAAGACGAAGGTGACAGCCCTGGAGGTTCCTTCCTAGGACATTTCTCAGGAAAATTCAGTGCCTTAGATAGAATCGCAGGTTTGTTTTAAATCAATCGTCAGCTACAGTGCAACTAGGAGACTACCATTCACTTCGTAATTTAGACTATTTGAATGAAATGTACAATAATAGCATTTAACATTTATATAGCATTTACTAGGTGCTACTGTTGTGAGTGTTTCACTTTATTAACTCATTTAACCTTAACAACAGCCTTATAAGTACTAATGTTATTATCATCC
Source organism: Dugong dugon (assembly GCA_030035585.1). Lineage (NCBI taxonomy): Eukaryota > Metazoa > Chordata > Mammalia > Sirenia > Dugongidae > Dugong > Dugong dugon. The sequence continues at coordinate 84,203,655 of CM057460.1, read as the reverse complement.
CCATTTTAGAGATAAGGAAACTGAAGGACAGTGAGGTTAAGTAACTTGCCCAAGATTACTCAACAAGTAAGAAGCAGAACCTGAAATCAAACCCAGACAGTCTGACGCCAGAATCTTTGCCTTTATTATTTCACTTCTCCACCTGTCTGTTAGTTAGGAGTTGCCTTTTTTATTTTTGGCCAATGTTTTCATTGGAGCTGCAAATATATAGATTTTAAAGTCTATTTGTTTGATCAAAATTCTTCACAATAATTTATTTTGATACTAAGGCAATTTTCTTTCTTTTTAGAACTTTTATGTTGTTATTTCCTTGCAAAGTATGATTATAGAATTATAATAAATTTTATTTTGTGGCTAGAGAATGAGAAAGATGATAAAAGGCACATTCTTACTCCCCTTGCTTTCACGTTGAATTCTTAACTATCCCTCAAAACCCAGCATATACATATTACCTCTAATATGAAGCTTTTCTGGGCCTTTCTGTTACAGCCTAAACACATGTCTAAATTGCACTCAACACATTGAATTGTAGTTATTTGCGTATCCCATTTATGACCCGTACTTGGCAGAGTGCCCCAAGAATAGAATTAATATTTTATTTATTTGTGCATTTGTGTAATAAAGTCAAAAACAAAAAAAAGCTTATTGAATTGTATTTAGAGGAAAAGCGTAAATTTAAATGCATTTCTTTCATTTGAAGTTTCTTTATTTCAGCTGACCAGGTAGACTTAACATAAGAGAAAGTTCTGGAGGCACATGACCACTGATAGCTACTCCTGTAAAGTTTTTCTTACTTGAAATACTGGGGGGCGAAAAAGAAAAAACATAGAATAAATTAGCCACACTCATTCCAAAGAACTGAGAAAACATTTCATCATGGAATATTTGTAATTTATTCTTCTAACATTAATAATGTGTGACTGTCCACACATATCTATCATTTATTCTAAAATCTCTTGGAGGGGGGGCCTATGTTTCCAAGAGTTATATAAAAAAATCATTGCAGGTTGGCTTTTTTTTCACTAATTTCACTTACTGTAACTTAAGTATTATAATTATAAAACGTGTTCTCTCTTGTTTTTCCTCTATGCTGTCAATTCTCATTATGATCCTATGAAAAGAATGTCATTATATATAGTATTAAAATGAACAAATACACACACCATATTTGGCTGTAGAAACAAGGAGCACAGTGCTGCAGCTCAATTATACATATAGAAGCAAGCAAATGTATTTATGTAACAGCTTAAATTTTCACCATTTAGGCACTGTTTTTACAAGAATAAAAGCAAGCAATTATTTTGCATAATCTTTGATTAAAATTACTTGAAAACCAATATAGCTCTAACCTGTTATATTGTAATTTACCTAGCAGTCTATATTATCAATCAATTCATTATTATTTTTGCATAAATGTAATTTTTTTCTTTTACTGTGGTGAAAATACATAGAACAAAACATACACCATTGTAACAAATTCTTCAAGTACAATTCAGTTAACACTGTCAACTGATTTTTTTAAAAGATCCAACATTTATGTGATTTCTGCTACTAAGCATTGTCTTAGTTATCTAGCGCTGCTGTAACAGAAATACCACAAGTGGGAGGCTTTAACAAACAAATTTATTTTCTCACAGTTTAGGAGGCTAGAAGTTGGAATTCAGGGCTCTAGCTCTAGGGGAAGGCTTTCTCTCTCTGTCAGTTCTTGGGGAAGGTATTTCTCTCTTCCGCTTCTATCTCCCGGTTCCTTGGAGATCTCCATGTGGTTTGGCACCTATCTTCACCTGTTTCTGCTTTCTTAATCTCTCCTTTTATATCTTGTAAGAGGTTGACTCAAGACACACCCTACATTAATCCTGCCTCATTGACATAACAAAGACAACCCATTCCCAAACGTGATTATAACTAGAGGCATAGAGATTAGGATTTACAACACATATTTTTGAAGGACACAATTCAATCCATAACAAGCGTATTATTTATTTAGCCTGAATTAAAGCAAAGCTTAAGCTTATGCTATCTCCAAACCGGTTCCTTGAGTTTATTATAAGAGTTATTTTTAAATATTTTAAAAATATTTTTGAATCAAGGCTTTGAGTGTTAAAAAGCAAAGATGTCACTTTAAGGACTAAGGTGCACCTGACCCAAGCCATAGTATTTTCTATCGCTTCATATGCATGTGAAAGGTGGACAATGAATAAGGAAGACCGAAGAAGAATTGATGCCTTTGAATTATGATGTTGGCGAAGGATATTGAATATACCATGGACTGCCAAAACGAACAAATCTGTCTTGAAAGAAGTACAGCCACAACGCTCCTTAGAAGCAAGGATGGTGAGACTACGTCTCACATACTTTGGACATGTTATCAGGAGGGACCAGTCCCTGAAGAAAGACATCAAGCTTGGTAAAGTAGAGGGTCAGCAAAAAAGAGGAAGACCCTCAATGAGATGGATTGACACGGTGGCTGCAACAATGCGTTCAAACGTAGCAACCATCATGAGGATGGTATCGGATCGGGCAGTGTTTTGTTCTGTTGTACATAGCGTCGCTATGAGTCGGAAGCTCGGAAGCAATTCGATGGCACCTAACAACAACAATAACATGACCTTCTAAGAAGATTAAATATGGTTTCATAGGTTTAAATTACAAACGTTGGTATTTACATGTTTTTATTATAAACATTCCTAGACCTCAGATTCCCTAGGGAGCTTTTAGGAACTTGTGCTAAATATATAATAAAGGGTATAAGCTTTCTTTTTTATTTTATCTTTGGCTTTTTCAGAAGGGGATATTATTTAATCATCAATATTTTACTCTATATTCCCATAAGATAATGCCACAGGGGATGTAGTGGACTTAAAAAACTTAGCTCCCAAATCCAAAAGACTCTTTATATTGCGAATGTTTTCCTACAATGGGATATTGCAGAGTCTGTTGAAAAAGTTTAAATGATTAAAGAGTCACAGGATGCCAGAAGAGAAATTTCATTTCCTTTGCTACATTTGCAACTAGTTTTGAAGATTTCTAAGAGTCGATCTAAAACCAGTCTATTTTTGCAAGTATACTATTTTTTTTCTTTATGTACACCCCTTGAGATGTAAAAAGAAGGCATAATTTTTGTGGAATCGTCTTGTTTTTAATTTTTTTTTATTGTTTTTAAATGTGTAGCTTGCCCAATTTTAAAACAATAATAATGGAAAAATTTTTTAATGAAATTTCATTTTTCTGTTTTTGCATAAGATTTGCTTTGCATGTTGCTATATGTTGTTGTTGTTCTGTGCCGTCGAGTCGATTCTGGCTCATAGTGACCCTATAGGACAGAGAAGGACTGTCCTATAGGGTTTCCAAAGAGCTGCTGGTGGATTCAAACTGCTGGCCTTTTGGTTAGCAGCCTGTAGCATTATAATTTTAGTAAGATCATATTTCTCTATATAAACTCCTCCATCGACTAGGTATTTTTAATGGCTATGAGAATGGATGAATGAAGGTAAATAAGTAATCATTCCTCTCTGAAATGGTTGAATTTTTTACATTTCTTCCTTATCAAGCAGTCCACACTTTGTTTTCTCCTGACAGCACAGAGCAAAGCGAACTTAGGTCATTATCAGTGTTTCCTTTAGTGGAAATCCAAGTTGACCTGGTTCAACCTATGTTAAAGTCATTTTAGTTGATTTCTCTCTGGGGTTTACAGTACTTTCAACAGACATGTGTGCCTTTGATTTACTGGTCACAAACAAAAACTAAAAATCTTACAAGGGGATAAAACTCATCTTTGTTTCAGCTTATATTAGCAGAAAGAGTTGTTTCAGCCCCATGCAGACTCTGAACCTTATTTTGAACTTATTGCCTGGTGCTTCAGATCAGTGGGATCAATATTTTGAAGCATTTTCTCAAGTCCCACAATTCCAAATCAACCTCAGTAAGATGAACTAAACTTTATATGGCTGTAGCAACTCAAATCTTCAATATTTCTTTTCAGTTTTTTGAAGGTCAATCTTACATACTCATAAATGGATTTAGGTTTCCTTTGATGCACAGGTCTTTTACTCATTTATTTTATTTATTTTTATGCTCATGAAAGTAGTATATGCTCATTAAAAAAAATTCAAACATTTCAAAAATGTTGTAAAACGTTAAACTCATGATATGGAGAGCCACGGTTAACAGAAAGAGTACGTATTCGTCTAGAATATTTTCCTGTTTACTAGCACATATTACTATAGAGACTTTTCCAATTCAACCATTCTTTGACTATTACGTAGCTCTTAGAAGCATACTAATTATACACTACACCCTGTTTTTCACCTTGTGCTTATCGTTTCATATCTCTTGGATATTTTTCCATGTCAGTACTTACAAGTCTACTTCATTCTTTTCATTGGCTACATAGCGTTCCATTATATAAATGTATCATAATTTACTGAAAGAGACCCATAGTGATGGACAAGTGAGTTGTTTCCAGGTTTGTTTTGTTTGTTTGCTTTGTTTTGTCATAACAATATTGCGGTAAATATACTTTTAGACATACCTGTAGCCACTTAGAACACAGTACTTTAAAGCACACACACACACAAAGTAATGAAATAATACTATTGTCATGCATTTCATTCTCCATTAGAACTTCAGGTAATTGTTACCAGCATACCAAACTCATAATAAACAATATTTCAAATTTTTATTCAATACCTTCAGTTCTTAAGATTAAGTTCATTTTTTCCAGAATTTAATAATATTGCCCTTCAAGTGACATTTTATGATTCATTGAACAGCCGTAATAAAGATTCCTTGACTGTTCTATAGCTCTTCAGTTTACAAAGCACCTTCACATAATTATCTCACCTGACTCTCACATCATTGGTGTGTATGCAGGACAGGTTTATAGGAAAAAAATGGTGCTAACTGGGAGATTTTTTCTGCTGAAAATAGTTAAGAGTGTAAGTCCTTTATTCTGCATACTCAAGGAATCAAGGCCACCGTCATGATAAAAAACTACATAGTTGCTGCAGAGTTGATTCCAACTCATGGCAACCACCCCCATGTGTGTCAGAGTAGAACTGTGCTCCATAGGGTTCTCAATGGCTGATTTTTTGGGTAGATCACCAGTTCTTTCTTCCAAGTTACCTCTAAGTGAACTAGAGCTTCGAACCTTTCAGTTAGCACCTGAGTACGTTAACCATTTGCACCACCCACGGACTCCATACTGTCATGATACAACACCCGTTGCCATCCAGTCAATTCAGACTCATAGTGAGTTTTTATATCATACTGGTGTCTTTAAAGTGAAAAAACAATTATGTGTCATTTTAATAACTGATGTTGTTAATATTATCCAGTTTTCAAGCATTTTTATTTAATTCTCTGATATTCAGGTTAGACTCATCAGACATTTACTAGCTAACTGCTCCAATAATTACTACTCCCGAATCGAGTATTTAAAAGACATTCATGCAGCAGTTGTTGATGGTTGGTGAGCTTCAAAGGCACTTTTCCTCATTTGGAATTGAAAAAGCAAAAGGTCAAGGTTGAAAAGAGAAGTCCATAGAATGCAGCACCAACAGGACACTGCCTGCTAAGACCTCAGAAATTCCTATCCCCACCCGTTATTATTTCTGTATTCCTGTGACCCTTCCCTTTGTCCTGTGCCTATAATGGTGGGGCTGGCACTAAATGATAAAGCTCCCCTCGTTTCCCGCACTCCCTGTAGGAAGCAGTCTCCTGTGCAGAGAGAGGGAATCCATTGTTACATTGCCTCCCACCTTGGGAAAGGAAGCAATCCTGAATGACACTATTGTTGCTATAGCTGCAAACTTATGTTGCTTCATCTGTAGATCTTTCCTCGCCCTCAGTTTAGCTGAGAATACACTTATGAACTTCCTCTCTCCCTGCATCTACTCTGACACTCACAGGACCTCAAAATCAGTTCCCAGATCTGAAATCTTATGAGATCCTATCCTCTTCAAGCCCTGCTTGTTGACTATGATAGCGATTTCTAACCCTGATTCTACAGAGTAGGTACATTCATACTTAAAAGTAAGTTACATTACTTAAAGAGAAATCATACTTTGAAATTCTGGTACTCTGTTCCCTTCTAGCAGCACAATTACAGGAAGTTGATCTGCTTCTATCACATCTGTCCAATACTACTTTGTACTGCTCAAAGTGTGTACAGCCCTGATGGCCCAGTGGTTAAGAGCTTGACTGCTAATCGAAAGGTCAGCAGCTTAAATCCACCAACTGCTCCTTAGAACCATATGGGGCAGTTCTACTCTGCCCTACTATGAGTCAGAATCAACTTGACGGCAATGGGTTTGGGTATTTTTTTGCTCAGTGTACTTGGCGATAAAGTCAGGCTGGTTTCCTCACTGTCGTTTGTGCAATATCTAGCTCATTCCCATCTCTGCCTTCCCTTATGTTGTTGCTTTCTCCTTTAAGAACTTTTCCTCTCTTTCTTGCCTATCTGAATTCTAATCAAGTGTTATGGGCAAGCCCCTGAGTCCTGCATAAAGCCTTCCTCCTGATGGCAGAGAGCCCCTTTGTTGTCTACACACAGGCAGAGAGAACTCAACACCTATCTGCACTCTGATGTCGTTTCCTTCCAATCTGTGGCTGAACTATCAAATTTGTACTCTTGGCATCTAAGCTATTAAAGCAGAAAACTTTCATTACATTGCAATAATCATATTAGGCACCAGAGTGTAGCCTACGCCTTACCCATTCTGCCATCCCTATGGCCTTCTCTCTGAACCAAGTAGAGAGATATACTGATGAGCAAAGATGGATTTTAGTGCATATCTTTGGGCCTATTGAAGATAAGAAGAATACAGAAGACTCCCATTGAAGGTAAGAACCAGCAACAGTTGGGCACTTTCTTGCTTGAGTGGTATGTGAGAATGGTGAATAGTTCCAGACTGATTAATGGCAAATGTCCTACCCTTCTTATTTGACTGACAAATTCCCTTTTGTACATAAGAATGGCCCTTTGGCCCCATAGTATTTATACAGCAGGTAACTTTGGACACATTTCACTGACTCAAAATATTTCAAGCCTGAGTATTCCACAGTTGGTTAAATTTTCACTAATATTTTCAAGTTTGTGTCTAGTAATATATTTTATTGGTCTAATAAAAGGCTTTTAGTATACAAATAAACAAACAAAAAAATGTAAGAACGGTGACATCTGGAGAGTGATAATTTATGTCATAAACTGACTAGTTCTATGAACTGAACTCTACAGGGCAGTTCTACTCTGTCCTATAGGGTCACTAGAGCATTAGTGGTTCATCTGTGTTATATATTAATTGTTATATGTTAATATGTGTTGATCATGGACTTTCTAACTATATTATAAACTTCTCAGGGGCAAGAATCATGCCACCAATAACTCTTGTACCTCTCATAGCACTTCGTGTAATCCTGCATGTGACTGAGTGGAAATGCCAGGTTCTTGCTCAACATAACTCATATTGGCCAATATACTAGAGACCGAGGTAGGAGAACAGGAAGGGCACCTTTATTTCATTGTACAAGGAGAAGGAGTCAGTCGGAGCTGCTGTTGCCAAGACTGCTCGCCAAGGGTGGGCAGGCAAGTTACTTTTAAAGGGGTTTACAAGTAAGGAGTTCATACAAGTTATGTCAGCAACATTCTTAATCATACTACTCAGGCGCAATGGGGTTTACATATAACCTCAAAGGGAAAGCAGGATTCAAGTGCAAAGTTGGGGGCGGGGGGAAGCCCAGCAAAGGCAATAGGATTTTTCAATACAACACTGTGGAGGAGGAAGCCAGGCAAAGAAAACATGATTTTTAATTCAGTACTGTGGGGGCTCTGTCTCACTCCTTCCATTTCTCTTTGAACATCGGTCATTCAAGACCAGTGTCCATTTTGAACTACAGCCCTGCTTGGAATTGTTTGGCATGTTTTCAGGGAGGGGCAAATATTGAATCTAGGCCTTTCATTGTGGCTACTAACCTCTTTTTGGTTTATAATTGACTATTTACTAAATATTAAAAGAAAAAGAGTGACTTTTATGCCCTGTTTATGTGAATGTTTCCCTAAGTTTTTTTTTTTTTTTTTTCAGATTGTCTTCATACCTCAGGCCCCAGTTGATGTGTCTTTATGAGTCTGTGAGTCCAGCTGCAGTTGGGTCGCTCTCTTTATGCTCAAGGACAGGAATAATGGCTCTAATATTATCTCCTAAACTATTCTTCTCTTTTGATTAGAGATTGGAGATAACACATTGATGATTAATACCTGGGCTTAGTCAAGCCCTTAGATGACGGCCATGGCAGGCTCTTTAAACTCACAGTTCTTGTTTCCCACCGGATAACATCTGGTTCTTCACCAGGATCTTAAGAGCAGCATTCCCATGAATTGCATTGCCAAAGTGAGCACACTCAATGTACATCAACATTTTAGCCTGAGGCTTTCTTTTGCCTTTTAGGTGTGTAAGACAATAGAAGATAAATTTTATTATGCCTAATGCTATCAGGATGCAGGCTAAGAGTATTACTATCCCTTGCAGTAGTGATCCAGCCCATGTACTTGTTCCTGATGGTAAACAACCAGGTAAATCGGGCGTTTGTAAGGGTGGTATATAGTGTGTAACCAAGTAGCTTGCTGTCTCATTCTATGTATATCCTGCGCTATTTCTCCTGTGTTATTTATCCGAATATAATAAGAGGTATTTGCTACAGCATAGACTACACTTTCTTGGGCTACTTTAAAAAAATCTAAGTTTATTTTGTTATCTCATGTCTCCCCGGATAATGAGGTTAGAGATTACTGTTGTGTTTTTCTCTCATTAGCAACTTTGTCTCTTATTTGTCCCATAATGATTGATACATTTCTTAAAGATTTTTTTTTCCAATTTAACTGTACCGTAATAGGAATTAAAGCTACCAACCCCCCCCCACCACCACGAGTATTGGACCAGTGGGTTTCTTTTCACTCTCATTTTATAAAGTGTAACAATTTAACATTACCTTTTGAATATTTGCTAGTATCATTACCGTGAAGATCTAAAGGTAACCTTGAAATTCTCAAAGTGCATTGCCCATGCATTCACCAGGAATCTAAACAAGAGATTGCTCACGTAAACTCACTGCCAATTGGAAAGAGATCATTTAAACTAGTATAGTTGGATCCACCACACAAAAACATATATCCATAAGGAGCACAAAAAATTTGTCTAGAGGAAACAGAAGGTACAGAAAAATTCACATGTGACAAGATTTTCATTAGAGAATACATGATTAGCAAGATAATATAGGATGGACCTCTCCTGTTGGAGGTCCTCAGTTAATATGTTTCAAACATACTAAGTGCTCTTCTCGAGGGCAAGCTGCCCCTCCTTGGTTTACCTATTAATAGTCATGGGTCACTTTCTCAGATGCAGAAGTGTCACAAAACTGTTTTTATGAGAGAAGAATTCCTAATTCAAGACTTAAAATATCTAAACCCATTAGTTAAATAATTTAGGGGAAAGGAAAATGGTTTCTTATATCCAGAAAGTAGTACCTTAAAACATCAGCAATATTCCCACATAAAACCCATAGTATTCCTTTACTCAGTCTTATGTAGTTAATTTCTGTTCCACATGATTCCAGATCAGCCGCAGTCTATGAACTCATCAGCTTCTACATAGGAGTTTTTTGAAATCTTGATTCATTCTAGTCACAGTTCTTTTCATAAGTCTAATATAGTCCATCTTTTTGTTGAGATATTTTTGTCAAACCTTTTCAGCAAATCAGCAAAGAACTTAGATGCATACAACAAATCTTAATATGGCCATGATTAATTTAGAAACTTAATACTCCTAATTATAAAAAATTCAGAACCAAATAAAGTCATTTTAAAAAAACTTTAGACAACAATATTTTTAAATATAATGATTAACCTTATTTTAAAGAGCTTCAGATATAATACACTGCATAATAATTTTGAGACATAATACCATATAGTCAGGATATGCCAAGATTATCAAGTGTCTAAATACCTGAATAGTAATTAAAAGACTTCATAGGTAAACAATGTAAATGCCCCAGTCAAACCATTGGCTTTGATGCTGAATTCAAAAAAAATAAAGTTGCAGCCAAGTTAGAGATAAAGAAATAATAATAAAATTATGGCATAATACTATGCGTTTGTTGTCGAATATTAGGCAAAAATCATACGAGGAAATACTAACACATAAATTTTGACCCAGAGAGAATCAGGTGTTTCTCTTGATTTTGACTACACATTCCATGTAATTTATAACATATTAAATACATCTTTCCTTTATATAAAACTTTATTTTTTTCTCAAGCCATGCAGCTTGGTTTTTGACTTAGGAATTTTATTTTAAAGAGAGGATGAACTTTTGTCTTTGAGACAGATGACACAAAGAATAAATTAATCCTTTAATTCAGAAATCAAAGAAAATTTTTATTTTAACAGTGAGAAACCCATTCTTTGTTTTGCATATCATTCAACCTTAATGTTCCTAAAACTCTCATAAATTAAACCACTAAACTTCAGTCAGACAGATAAAACTTTTTGACCATATTAAATAAATTTCATCTTAATAAACCTCTTAAACATTGTCTTTGTTCTATATCTCTTATAGTACATCCATTTGTTACCACAATAACGCGGATTGGAGCCACCTGCCGCAATAGCCAATTCTGAGACGGGGTGAGGTGAGCAGCAAGATGTTTATTATATAGGTTCCTCCAAAAAACCCAACTCCCCACTGGAGATCAGCTGAAGTCTTTTATAGGGACAGGATTATGGATCTTTTGTGGTAGTTTCTCTTTGAGGTGATGATGTCTTAGATAAGTTAACCTTCTACTGGTATTCTTAGAGGTTATCTGGTGACATCTTTGGGGATTATCTGGCGACAGCCTGTTTTTTCTTGTCACAAGATGGGTACTTTGTTTGGTTTTTCATTCTTAGATCATTACCACTTGTTTTCCACCCTCCAGGGAGGAACATCGGTTAATCTTAAACCTTTTTGTAGAGACTAGAACGGGAGGGAAAAATCAGGAGACAATGTGGCAGTTAGCAATGGGGAGTAAATAATAGTGAGTCGGGCCTATGCAGCCTCTTCCACTTTTAAAATGGCAAAAATGAACACACTCATTAGCAGACCCAGATATACAGATACGTCTTTTTTGTGTGCGTGTGAGCTACAAAAAGCAAAAGTATATAAACTTAAATTATGACGAATATCTATTTACTCAATTTAATATCTGAAAATTACCTAAAAGGTCTTGGAAATTATTTTAAGCTTGTATAACATAAAACCTCATTGTTGAAATGAAGTTTGTTCAAACATTCCAAGTTTTTATTTAAACTTTACTATTTTTCTCAGTCTAATTTTTGCCCTTAAAGATTTTATTAACAAGCTTTGGAAATCACAAAGTTTCTGTCTGACTGACCAATTCATTGAGACAGATATAACCTTATCTCTGGCTCGGGGTGGAAACATTTTTTAGGCCATTTTTGGTGTGTCTCATTGTGATGTTTGTTTTTTGCTTTTTAGAGTTCTCTTCAATAGAGAGAACTTGTTTACAGTTCTTTTATGATTGAGATCTCTCTAATTTTTGGTAACTATAGTAAAGCAGCAATTTTTTGAGTTGATCTTACCAAAAATTGCTGTATATACTTTAAGGCACTAGGATCCTAATATCTTTGTTTTGTGTGGTGAATTTATGTGGTCTTTCTCTCTCTCTTTGTTCCGAGAGCTTGCTCCTGGTCTAGAGCATTGTGTCTCGTTTCTGTCTCGTATCAGGTTGGAGGCTATGGCTGAGAACTACTGTTTTTTCTAAGGCTTTCTTAAAACCTCAATTCTTTCCTCATTCAAAAGAAACCATGTCTTGTGTCTGTCTTATGATTTAGACTTTTAGTAGCTACTTGGAGAAATAAAGGTGCCCTTCCTGTTCTCCTACCTCTGTCTCTAGTATATTGGCCAATATGAGTTATGTCGAGAAAGAACCTGGCATTTCCACTCAGTCACATGCAGGATTACACTAAGTATACTTCTAGTATACTCAGTTTATAGCATTTTTAAATATGAAACCCAAACCAGTGTCTCAGTAGCAGGGGGGAAATTCCAGGCTCGTTCATTAAAGATGTTAAGCTCTAACGTTCAAGCTTTTGGTTTCCTTCCTTTTGAACTTAATTCATTCTGCTGGCTAGAGAGCTAGTCTCTTATTTTAGACCTGAAATATACTAGTTCCTCTGATTTGGAAAGTACTTTAAAGTAGCTACTGATGGTTTTAATTTGAACATTGTGATTCTTTATTGAGAAACTATATCATAAAACGGGTATGGAGCTGCCACCTCCCCCTGCAAATTTGGCAAAACAGAGCACTATTTCCCAGGTTTTCTCTGAGTCACAAAAAGAACCCTAACGAGGAACGTCGCAGGGTTTGGACAGTGTTTCACTTAGATCAACGTGTACCTTCATTGCAGGAGAGTTCGCTTGTGGGTGGCAGGCAGCCTAGTGCTCTAGCCTGTCTTGTGACCACCTTATCCTGTCATGAGAGTCTTTAACATTCATGATGAGTGCCAGACAATGCTCTAATGGCTTTTACTGGTGGAACTGTGCCCAAATTTTTGCGGTTTATAGTGGCTCAGAGCTCTTTGAAAATAGAATTACCTCTTTAATGTCTTAAACGCTCAAATCCAGATCTAAACTGCAGTTCACCAAGAGTTACTAGATATCACTCTTAACCAAATGATCAAGCAAAAATCTAAGAAAGATTCTCCTTAATCAAACAATCAATTTTTCAAGCAAATATGCTAAACAAAACTTAAGAAAATGTGAGAAAGAGCAAAAAACGAATAAGCAAAGACTCATTTTCTGAGAGCGATTACCCTGTCAGTGTCAAGGGGACATGGAGTGCGAACGCGTGGGTCCAGGAGATAGGACCTTTTTTTTTTTGCAGCTTCTGCTCCACAGTCCAAGTCTCCTCAAGGTCAACTGGATTCGTGGTTTTAGAATCCCTGCAACAACTACACCATTAACTCTTGTAGGGTAAAAACACTACAAAGTTCAGTAAAGCAAAAATAAAGGTTTTATTCAGTATACGTGTAAAGAGGCAAAAGTAGGAAGCAGAGAAGTGTACTGCCAGAACCATGTCTGTCCAAGTCTCTGTTCCCAGTTCTTAAGGGTGCATCTTAGTGGGCTGCATTCTGGGATCCCTTGAACATTCCCCATTCTCTGGATGCACACGCTTACACACTCACACAACCTAATCTGGTGCACCAACTTAACAGGTACCTGAGTCTTTTATGCCCTCAGTAGTCAATTGCTCCCCCTTCTTGGAAGTTTTCTAAGGCCTTACCTAGGAATTACCCTGTTATTTACCAAATAACCTCAGATTTTTAATACCCTTAAAGGTCAATTTCTCCCACTTCTTGGGACCCTTCTAAGGCCTTACCTAGGTACTTAACAAACAACCCAAGCACATTTTGTGTCTCCCACAGACCCATTGTTTGGGTCTCAGGCGGGATCGACTCTCAGATCTGCTCCAAGGTCTCCAGGAGAAATCTCCCGGTGGTGCCAGACATCAGGGCAGGTCTGTTTTCTGATCCACCTCAGGAACCAAGCAGATAGCTCCTGGCTGGCTCATCAGAAATGTTAACAGGTGGAAACCCCAGGTTCTTGCTCAGCGTGACTCGTATTGGCCAATAAATGAGAGATCTAGGTGGGAGAACAGGAAAGGCGCCTTTATTTTGTTGTACAAGGAAAAGGAGTCAGTCAGAGCTGCTGTTGCCAAGACTGCTTGCCAAGGGCGGGCAGGCAAGTTACTTTTAAAGGGGTTTACAAGTAGGGAGTTCATACAAGTTATGTCAGCAATATTCCTAATCATTCTATGCAGGCGCGATGGGGTTTACACATAACCTGCAAGCAAAAGCAGGATTCAAATGCAAAGCTGGCGGGCGAGGAAGCCCAGCAAAGGAAGTAGGATTTTTCAGTACAACACTGTGGAGGAGGAAGCAAGGCAAAGAGAACATGGTTTTTAATACAGCACCGTGGGGGCTCTGTCCAAGATGTTCAATAGGTATTCATTGATTGCCATTAATGTCATCTTTCGAACAAGGTACTTAAATTCCAATTCAATGGGTTTTAGGTAAGAGACAGTGTATTAGTCAGAGTCTGAGAGAGAAACATAAACCACCGTACATGGTTCAAATGAAGAAACTTTAGTGAAAAGACTGTTCACAGTTATATAGTTAAGGTTAAGAGAAGAGATAAAGTATGGTAAGGCATTCAGGGACCAGCAACAGGAGGAACGCCAGCTATCTAGCCCCTGGGAGTGAAGAAACAAAGGAAATAGATTTAGTAGAGCATAGTGAAAACTGGATCTGGGGAAGAGGGCCAGCCTGGCAGAAAATGTGATTGGGGAATGATGCAGCTACTTTGAGAGATGGGTTGCCAAACCAGAGGTTGTTGTTGTTGTGTGCTGTCTTGAGTCGATTTTGTCTCATAGTGACCCCACTTGACAGAGTAGAACTGCACCTATAGGGTTTCTTAGGCTGTAATGTTTATGGAAGCAGATTGCCGGGTCTTTCTCCTGCAGAGCCACTGGGTGGGTTAGAACCTCCAGTCTTTCCTTTAGCAGCCAAACTCTTAACCATTGGCCACCAGTGGGTCAGGGAAGAAATACCTTGCTTTCTACCCTCAGATCTCATATTGTTCCAGTTCTCAAGGAGCCATGGAAATGTAGTCAGCAAGTTTCAGTCTTCTGAGATGCAGAGCAGGGCAGAGAAGGATGGAGTAAAGATGAAGTGGGTAGAGAGGACTGGGGCAGGACTGGGGCAGGGGGAAAGTTGAGGACAAGCAAAATAAATAGCATAGAAGATTTCTGTTATAAATAGGAACAAGAAAAAGCCTAAATCATTATGTGAAGAATGAGAGTAGGCTAAAAAACCAGAATTATCTGGGAAAAACTAAGTCTAACTTTGTTCAATTTAGGCCCTGACGTGGTGTTGATTTTCTTCATTAAATCACTCTGAGGGCAATCTGAATAAAGAGAATGAATGCCCCATTACAATTACTGCAGTTCCAAGCCAAGAAATAAACATGTGTATTCATCACTCATGGCAATGAATAAAATTCATTTACAGACATAACTGCGATCACATGCGAAAGGGGGAGACTGTATTGCTTAACAAGGGCCTTTGAGTTTTGGACCGTAAAGTAAAATAATAGAACAAACATATGTCTCCTGTGTGGAGGAATTGTTATGAATAATATCAAACTGTTCTCTTTAAACTTAAAAGAGAAGCATATTTTAAAAATTTTACTTTGTTTGGTGTCTATTCGTGACCACCTGGGATTAGTGAATATTTATATAAATGGAATCACAGAACTAGAAGACATTAAAGGTCATGCAATCTACCTTCCGATTTTATGGGTCAAGAAATAGCCTCCTACAGGTTAAGTCCCCTGCCCTCAATCAAGTAGTTGTGGCAGAGCCAGACTAGGATGTAAATGGCCTGCATCCCAATCTAGTCACCCATAGTTCTAGAAATGCATAATTTAACTCCAATTAAATGGCAAAAAAGCATAGGGTTTAAGGGCAACTGTTTTGGGATTAGGCAGATCTGGGTTCAAATCCAGCTGGACCTTGGGCAAATGACTAATTCCTGCTGAGCTTCCATTTTCTTCTCTAGAAGGTGAGGGCAAATATGGAATACCTACTCCAGTAGGCTTATTATGGGTTGACTGAGAAAATATACCAAAAATGTTTAGCACAATGCTTGGCACATAGTAGATGCCCAATAAATAAAAGCTATTTCATGGTGATTATGGAATTTTTCTGGTTTTCTTTTAAAGTAAACTGAAAATTTAGTCATAGATGATAATCAAAAGAATTTGAGAAGCACCATGAAGGGAACTCTAAACCAAGAAAAGAATCTTTAAATAATCAGAAGAGGTGAAGTAGAGAATGAGGGAAACTACTTAGACAGGGTAGAAAGGAACACAATGGTCCTAACAGAGTAAATGGAATTTTTTCCCTCCATATTTACCAAGGAAACATTACCAAGACTCTCACTTCTAAGTTTTCTTTTCTAATTAACAGACTTTATTTTTTTAGAACAGTATTAGGTTTACAGAAAAATAAATCGTATTTTGATTCTCAGAGATCGATACAATTGGATCCAGTGAGAAGCTGAAAATACCTGAAATAGCATAAAGGATTATACCAAATATAAGGTGGTATTACTGTTATGAACTTATAGAGACAAGTGCCCAGGACCTAACTGACACACCAGAAGGAGACAAATCAACAGAACTTGATCTGCTTAGGTTTTTAAAGAATGGCAAGGGTAAAATTGTACAACTGCTGGCAAAGTTATGTACCCTGTTATGGCAAACTCTCCAGGGGACTGACGGATTGCCTGTCTGAATTCTATTTAAAAGAGGGATCACAGGCATAGCCGTGGAAACTTACAGATAGCAAGTATCACACTATACTGGACACACTAGCTGCATCTGTAACTACAGCGTAGGACCACTGAAGAATGTAAACACAACCTACTGGGGAAGAGGCACCATGGCTTGTAACGAAAATTCATGTAGAAATACTGTGAGCTCTTTAGGGAACTACTGTTGTGCCGAAAGGGAAACTAGTGAATGAAATTTACAAATGGAGATCTTCCCAAAAATCCTGCTATGTAAAAACATTTACTAATTAATAAGAAACTGTAAAGAGCGGGTCATCACTGAATTTGGCAGCACTTTTCTCCTTCCTTAACGTGGACAGGGAGCTGGCTTCGATTAAGAGAGGATATGAATCGATAAACACATCTTAATTTAGAGAGGCATAAACAGCAGGACTTCAGAGATCCCTCTGTGCTGAGACGTATATATTTAAAGTAATCTTCCCGGTATTACTTTAAATACCATGTTCCTAGATGATACTGAATTCTTCGAACTAGAAAATGCCAGCAATAGCAATGGGGGAAGTGATAGGAGAAATCTGAGAGTTTGGGTAGGTAGACAGAAAAGTAGCTGCTCTCATTCTTTTACACTCCAATGCCCAGGAGCCTTGGCCCCTTTTTTAGATGAAGAAGGTCATGGGGAGCAGCTGTTAGTTAAGGGAACACTATGGATAAGGGGAAGTTTCCACGTAGCTGAAGCCTTAGCATTCACTCTAAACTAGGTTCTGGGTGAAGGATAGAGGTGGATCACCTTCTCTTTGGGTCCAAACAGTGGAACGGACATTGTATCATTCCAGAGAAGTCTTCCTGTAGGTGTGAGGTGGGTAGAACTATGAAGAGAGGTTTTCCCCTTAAGGGTAAATGTTTTTGGAGGTTTAGCTAAAAATTGTAGTTAGGAACTCTAGCGTACTCTTAAGGATGCCGCTAACACATGGGCAAGTTTTGAGGCTAACTTTGACTCAAGTCGGTCTCTCAAGGCCTTTGAACAGTGACATGAGCCTTTGTGAAAGGAAAGGCATTCTGGTGTGTTAGGCATCTTAAGGCCAGGAGTTTATCCCAGCACCTATGTCGTAAATGCAGGGTCAATGATAATCTGTGATTTAGTTTATATGGAAGAGACTAAAATGTAAAAGTTCAGAAGAATCCAGAATCTTTGGACATGAAGTAAATTGAAAATGATTTTTTACTTGTGGCTAGGTTCTATTTTACATTTAATAAGATAACAGAATTAGTATGGTATGCTTCTACTGTTGGTATGCCTCTGTGTAAAAATCTTAAAGGTTCTGGATACTTTAAAGGAAAAAATTACATTTTGCAAACAACGTTGAAATCGGTTTCTCTAACACTTACACGTCTGGTGTTTTGTTTCCATTTTTATGGTTTTTCTTAAGCAGCTGATGATAAGGTAATACTAAAAAGAGTAGGAAAAATGCAATTGGTTTTTGCCTCAGTAAAAGAAACAAAACTGACAGCTGTTATCCATATATAAAAAGCATACTTTTAGGCGGCATTGAGTTTATGTAAATGGTGGTGGAATACTTTGGAAAAGGATAGCGAGAACGGTTGCACAACTTGAAGAATGTAATCAATGTCACGGAATCACAGGTGTCCCCCGCTTTTCGAACGTTCGCTTTACACGACTTCACTTTTACAAAACCTACATTAGTACCTGTTTTCTCGAACTGAAAGAAATCTGAAGATTTTCGCTTTTACAAAAAAAAGGCAAAAAGCCAAACAGCGAAGAACCACACCCGTTCTCACTCTTCCCCAGCAAGCAAGACTCTGGGTAAAGTGTCAATGTCAACGCATCAGCCACCGGTTTTACATAGCAGCTTGACCAAGCTCCTCCTTTCAAACTACCCCACCCTTATTGAAAGACCCAGCCGCATCCAATCAAATGCCTGGTGACATAAACGCACCACGCATTGCGAGATCCCATCCTCGACTTGTCACCTACTGTGCGTTTACTCCAACTGTGAGACTCATTCCCCGCACGCACAGTTCATATAAATTCCACTCTTCCGCGGGATTTGAACCCTAGCCCTTCAACCCAGCCCCATGCGCCTTTGCTAGCTAGACTGCCAGGGCTGCCGTCATCACCACCATCGCCTTTCAGCCTTTCAGTGTGCTGGCTGTCTTCCCGATTCTGGTAAGTAAAACTTTTACACTGAAGATACATTATTTCTACTTGATAAAGGCTGTGTATGTATCATATCATTCCTTCTTTTACTCTACCAAAAAAACAAACCCATCGCTGTCGAGTCGATTCCGACTCCTAGTGACCCTATAGGACAGAGTAGAGCTGCCCCATAGAGTTTCCAAGAGCGCCTGGTGGATTCGAACTGCCGGACTTTTGGTTAGCAGCCAGTAGCTGTTAACCACTAGCCACCAGGGTTTCTGCTTTTACTATATGTTAGCGTTATTTTAGATTTTATGGGTTATTTGGTATGATTTGGTAGGTTATTTTTGGGTCCAGAAATTCTCAAAAAAAAATTTCCCAAATAAATTAATGGTAATTGCTTCTTCAGTTTACATTATTTCAGCTTACAAAAATGTTTCATAAGAACACTCTATTTTCATATAGCAGGGGAAACCTGTATACATGTAGAAACAGATTAATTAGCAAATGTTTTGTTGTGTGTATTTTCATCACATTAAAAAAGCATAATTATTGAGCATTTGCTATGTGCCAGATACTGCTAAGAATTTTATACTTCATTCAGTTATTACAACAACCCTTTCAGGTTGGTTGTTACTAGATGCCAGACAGTCAGTTCAGATTCAGAGTGACCCCATGTACAACAGAACGAAACACTACTGGGCCCTGCGCTATCCCCACAGTCGTTGCTATGCGTGAGCCCATGCTTGCAGCCACTGTGTCAACCCATCCTGTTGAGGCACTTCCTCTCTTTGGCTGACCCTCTGCTTTACCAAGCACGATGTCCTCCTCCAGGGACTGGTCCCTCCTGATAACATATCTAAAGTTGTTGTTGTTAGGTGCCATCCAGTCAGTTACGACTCATAGTGACCCTATGTACAACAGAAAGCAACACTGCCCGCCTACACCATCCTCACAATGGTTGTTATGCTTGAGCGCATTGTTGCAACCACTGTGTCAATCAATCTCGTTGAGGATCTTCCTCTTTTTTGCTGACCTTCTACTTTACCAAGCATGATGTTCTTCTCCAGGGACTGGTCCCTCCTGATAACATGTCCAAAGTACGAGAGATGAAGTTTTGCCATCCTTGCTTCTAAGGAACATTCTGGCTGTACTTCTTTGTTTGTTCTTTTGGCAGTCCATGGTATGTTCAATATCCTTTGCCAACACCATAATTCAAAAACATCAGTTCTTCGGTCTTCCTTATTCATTGTCCAGGTTTTGCATGCATATGAGGTGATTGAAAATACCATGGCTTGGGTCAGGCGCCCCTTAGTCTTCAAGGTGACATTTTGCTGTTCAACATTTTAAAGAGGTCTTTTGCAGCAGATTTGCCCAATGAAATGTATCATTTGATTTCTTGACCGCTGCTTCCGTGAGTGTGGATTGTGGATCCAAGTAAAATGAAATCCTTGACAATGTCTATATTTTCTCCATTTATCAGGATGTTGCTCGTTGGTCCAGTTGTGAGAATTTTTGTTTTATGTTGAGGTGTAATCCATACTGAAGGCTGGAGTCTTTGATCTTTATCAGTAAGTGCTTCAAGTCCTCTTCAGTGTCAGCAAACAAGGTTGTGTTATCTGCATATTGCAAGTTGTTAATGAGTCTTCCTCCAATCCTGATGTCACATTCTTCTTTATATAGTCCAGCTTCTTGGATCATTTGCTCAGCATACAGATTGAATAAGTATGGTGAAAGGATCCAAGCCTGACACACGCCTTTCCTGACTTTAAACCACACAATGTCTCCCTATTCTGTTCAAATGACTGCCTCTTGGTCTACATACAGATTCCTCATGAGCATAATAAAGTGTTCTGGAATTCACATTTGTCGTAATCTTATCCATAATTTGTTATGATCCACACAGTCGAATGCCTTTACATAGTCAATAAAACACAGGTAAACATCTTTCTGGTATTCTCCGCTGTCAGCCAAGATCCATCTGACATCAGCAATGATATCTCTCATTCCACATCCTCTTCGGAATCTAGCTTGAATTTCTGGCAGTTCCTTTTTGATATACTGCTACAACCACTTTTGAATTATCTTCAGCAAAATTTTACTTTCGTGTGATATTAATGATACTGTTTAATCATTTCTGCATTTGCTTGGATCACCTTTCTTGGGAATAGGCATAAATATGGATCTCTTCGAGTCAACTGGCCAGGTAGCTGACTTCCAAATTTCTCAGCATAGACAAGTGAGCACTTTCAGCACTGCATCCATTTGTTGAAACATCTCAGTTGGTATTCCATCAATTCCTGGAGCCTTGTTTTTCACCAATGCCTTTGGTGCAGCATGAACTTCTTCCTTCAGTACCATCGGTTCCTGATCATATGCTACCTCCTGGAATAGTTGAACGTCGACCGATTCTTTTTGGTATAGTAACTCTGTGTATTCCTTCCATATTCTTTTGATGCTTCCTGTGTTGTTTAATATTTTCCCCCTTAGAATCCTTCCGTATTACAACTCAAGACTTGAATTTTTTCTTCAGTTCTTTCAGCTTGAGAAATGCTGAGTGTGTTCTTCCCTTTTGGTTTTCTAACTCCAGGTCTTTGCACACTTCATTATAATACTTTACTTTGTCTTTGTGAGCCTCCCTTTCAATCTTCTGTTCAGCTGTTTTACTTCATCATTCTTCCATTATCTTTAGCTATTCTGCATTCAAGAGCAAGTTTCAGAGTCTCTTGTGACATCCATTTTGGTCTTTTCTTTCTTTCCTGTCTTTTTAATGACCTATTGTTTTCTTCATGTATGATATCCTTGATGTCATCCCACAACTCATCTGGTATTCAGTTATTACTGTTTACTATGTCAAATCTATTCTTGAGATGGTCTCTAAATTCAGGTGGGGTATACCCAAGGTCATACTTTGGCTCTCGTGGACTTGTTTTAATTTTCTTCAGCTTCAATTTGAACTTGCATATGAGCAATTGATGGTCTGTTCCACAGTTGGACCCTGACCTTGTTCTAACTGAGGATATTGAGCTTCACTATCATCTCTTTCCAGTCGATTTGATTCCTGTGTATTCCATTCTGCAAGGTCCACATGTATAGTCCCTGTTTATGTTGTTGAAAAAGGTGTTTGATATGAATAAGTTGTTAGTCTTGCAAAATTCTATCATGCAATCTCTGATGTCGTTTCTATCACCAAGGCCATATTTTCCAGCTACAGATCCTTCTTCTTTGTTTCCAACTTTTGCATTCCAATCACCAATAATTATCAATGCATCTTGATTACATGTTTGATCAATTTCAGACTGTAGAAGTTGGTAAAAATCTTCATTTTCCACATCTTTGGCACTATTGGCTGGTGTTTAAATTTGAATGTTAGTTATATTAACTGGTCTTCCTTGTAGGAGTGTGGATATTATCCTATCACTGATAGTGTTGTACTTCAGGATAGATCTTGACATGTTCTTTTTTATGATGAATGTGATTCAAATTTGTCATTCTCAGCATAGTAGATCATATGATTTTCCAATTCAAAATGGCCAATACCAGTCCATTCCAGCTCACTAATGCCTAGGATATTGATCTTTATGCATTCCATTTCATTTTTGATGACTTCCAGTTTTCCTAGATCTACATATCGTACTTTCCACATCCCAATTATTAGTGGACGTTTGCAGTTGTTTCTTCTCATTTTGAGCAATGCCACATCAGCAAATGAAGGTCTGAAAAGCTTTATACCATCCACGTCATCAAGGTCAACTCTACTTTGAGGAGACAGCTCTACCCCAGTTGTATTTTGAGTGTTTTCCAACCTGAGGGGCTCATCCTCCATATTCTATCAGACAATGTTCTGCTGCTATTTATAAGGTTTTCATGCCAGGTCCTTCTTCCTAGTCTGTGTTAGTCTGGAATCTCCTCTAAAACCTGTCCACAATGGGTGACCCTGCTGGTATTTGAAATACTGGTGGCATAGCTTCCAGCATCACAGCAACACACAAGCCCCCACAGTACAACAAACTGACAGATGAATAGTAGAAATCTGTATACATGTAGAAATGGTTGAATTAGCATATGTTTTGTTGTGTATATTTTCATCACAATAAAAAAGCACAGTTATTGAGCATTTGCTATATGCCAGACACTGCTAAGAAATTTATACTTCATTCAATTATTATAACTACGTGTTCAGATGGGTACTATTAGTATTCACATTTTAAAGACTGAGAAACTGAGTCTCAGAGATGCTACGTAGCTTAATCAGTGCTACCCAGATGGACCAAGAGAACTCAAACTCAAAGTCTATTTGATTCCAAAGTCCGTGTTCTCGTTTACCAATATATAAGAACTTACTTGTGAAGTTATACGATTTGAGTGTCTTCTTTTTAAAAAAGAATACAAAAATATATAACTTTTGCCAAATAAAACAGTTACTCAGTGAACACATTCTTTGACCCAGGGCCTTGGGGGAGCCTGTAAAAGGCAGAGGCCTGAAGTTTAAACTTTGTTACAGAATCTTAAGTCAAACAAACTATCTAGTTAAAAACTAAACTTCATTTTAATTAAAAAAAAAGAGCCTACTGATACACTTATTGTTTGCATTTGTATTTGATTATATTAACATACAGAGGGAAGTTTCATTAAAATATTTTCTCATCTTTAATCTTTACTTTAAAAATCTTCCCATTTTATTCTACATGCAGCTTACCCTGTTAGTAAAACATCCACCATTATAGATTATCAAACCTATTTTTCGCCAGGGATATGTTGCTGAATGTTATGACTATTCATGTGCTGGTTCTGGCGCTTTCAAACAAATTTGTTTTGTGGTGCCCACTCTATTGCATTTTTGAGTAGGTTGTAAATCTTGTTAAAACCAATAAAAATATAATTTCAGAATGTTTCAAAAGCAATCCCTCATGTCACTGAAGTCTCAAATTGTTTCTGTTTCTGTTTCTACTTTCTTCTTTGTACAATGCAAAAAGGATTCCGATAAAAATCATTTCATCTTTAAAAAATAACATTTTTTTCTGATTACATGGTTGCTTGAAAGAATTTGGAATATACATAAAGGAACAAAGAAAAAGAACCAACATTCCATTACTGAGAGACAAAACACAATGAATATTTTAGTGTATTTCCTTTAAATATAGGTGATGTCAAAATGTTGATCGTGGTTTATTTTGGAGGGTGGTGGAAGAATTCCAAGTAATTTTAAATAATACATTCATACATATTCATCTAAGTTGTCAAATGCTTTCTCTAAATTTACCTGTTTCTCTATATGATGACTACAGTAAGTCTCCGGGTTATGAACATCCAACTTAAGGACAACTTGTACTTGCCCTTTAATGGTATATAAATTTGCCCTCACTTTGAAAGGATTGAACCAACCCCTACTTGCAACAAATTCTTCATCACAATCACCTTCACTTGCTGCACATGCAGCTTTTAAATCTTCAAAAGTCTTCAAGGCTTTTGTTGCACTGAGACCAAAAACCCATTGCTGTCAAGTCAATTCCGACTCATAGCGACCTTATGGAACAGAGTAGAACTGCCCCATAGGGTTTCCAAGGAGCGCCTCGTGGATTTGAACTGCTGACCTTTTTGGTTAGCAGCCAAGCTCTTAACCACTGTGCCACCAAGGAGCCTTATTGCACTAAAGTAAGGCTAGATAAGAACTGTGTGCACCTGTCTGTCCCTACTTACCTACAAAATCGACTTAGAGACACACTTAAGAATGGATCTCTTGTAACCTGGGGACTGCCTGTATATGGCATTATAATTATCAACAAAAATTTGGTGAATTTATCTAGCTAAGAATTGAAAAACAATTGTGATTAACCTATAGTAGAACATTTGACTATTTTTTTTTATGTTTCAGTTTATTTTTTGTTTACAAAAATAAAGTGTTTACTATATACAAATACAATAACATACAAAAGCATTAACAATAGATAACATTTATTGAGTGTTGTGTGCCAGGCACTGTTCTAAAGGTTCTGTTTGCGTTAACTCATTTAATCCTCACAATAACTCCATGAGGTAGTGATTATTATTGAGTGCCCCATTTATAAATGAGAAAACTGAGGCATTGAGAAGCTAAGAAATTTGCTAAATACCAAGAAAAACAACCATGCCAAACCAGCATAGTTTTATTTGTTCACCCAGCTGTTTGTTTTAGTGGAAAAACAGTTGATGAATTAGGGCCTTGCTAAGAACATATCTTCATTTTAGGAAAGGAAATGGCAATTCTGTTTGATATTCTTGATGAAGAAAGTGAAGGGGGTGAGTGTGCACCGAGGCGGGGTTGGAGCTGGCTGAGCCCTTCAACTGGAGGGCAAGTGGATCAGTTATCAAGACAGGTAGCTTCTAAATGACAGAGCTGAGATTCAAACTCAGGCAGGATGGCCCCAGTGCCCACACTTAACCACTACCCAACATTGCTGCTATAAAGTGTGAAGAAGAAAGGCATCAAGGAGAAAGCCAAAGTCTTCTGATTCTATAACCCAGTGGCAACAACTGTAAGCATTCTGGTAAATATACTTCCAGATCGTTTTGATATTCGGTATTTTTTCTCAAATAATGCACCCACACATATAACACACGCATAGCTTGCTTAGGAAAATAGCAGGGCAGACGTTGCACAGTTGGCAAAAACACATAACATACACATTACTTGCATAAAAATGTGGTGTATATATATGACTATCTTGAGGTATATATAACTTGACACAAAGTGGAGTAATACCATACATACTGTCCTGCTACCTGCTTTGGCCACTTTCCACACCCATACATACAGACTGATCCCTTCATTTCTAAAAGCTGCACACTGTTACATTATATGAGGTTCCATAATAACATAAACAATCTACTGCTAAGGAGGATTTACATTTCTAATGTCTCACTGTCATAAACAGCACCATGATGAACGTCCTCATAGATTCATATTTGTACTCTTGAATGGTTTCTCAGTTTTTCATTAAGTTATCTTTCCCATAACCTTCGTCCTTTACCTACATGGGTACTACTTATAAAATAAATATTGTGAATATTTTGTTGAAAAGTATCTTCAGCTAATAAATATTTAATTACTCTTTCTATATAAAAATGAGCCCTCGTGGCAAAGTGGTTAAGAGCTCAGGCTGCTAACCAAAAGGTCAGGGGTTCAAATCTACCAGCTGCTCCTTGAAAACCCTATGGGGCAGTTCTCTCTGTCCTACAGGATTGCTATGAGTCAGAATCGACTTGATGGCACACAACAACAATGATATAAAAAAGCTAAAAAACATATTTCTGTATATGAGAAAATAAATTATCTATTTGTGAATCTTTCTTTTTTTTAAGTTTTTTTATTGTATAGATGAAGGTTTACAGAACAAGCAGTTTGTCATTAAACAGTCAGTACACATATTGTTTTATGATGTTGGTTAACAACCCCACAACATGTCAACACTCTCCCTTCTCAACTTTGGAGGATCCTTTTTTTTTTTTTTTTTTTTTGGTGAAAATATACGTAGCCAAAGATACACCATTTCAAAAATTTCTACATGTACAATTCAGTGACATCAGTGACGTTCTTCAGTTGTGCTGCTTTTCTCAGTATCCTTTTCCAAATTATTCCATTACCAGTATCTTCAACTCACTGCCCTCTAAGTTTCCCATCAAACCTTTTGAGTTGCTCTTGTCAATTTGATCTCACATAAATAATTTTTTTTTTTTTTTTTTACTTTACATGAAGGTTTACATAACAAATAGTTTCTCATTAAACAGTTAGTACCCATATTTCCCTATGACAATGGTTAACAACATGTCAACACTGTCCCTTCTCAACCTTGGGTTCCCTATCACCAGCTTTCTTTTCCCCTCGTGGCTTCTACTCCTTGTCCCTGGACTGTTGTGCCCCATTAGTCCCGTTTTGTTTTATGGGGCTGTTCAATCCTCGGCTGAACAGGATTGTGACCGTACCACTGAGCTAAAACAGTGTCCGGGAGCCATACTCTCAGGGTTTCTCCAGTCTCTGTCAAGCCGGTAAATCTGGTCTTTTTTTTTTTTTTTATGAGTTAGAATTTTGTTCTACATCCTTCTCCAGCTCTGTCCAGGACCCTCTGTTGTGATCTCTGTCAGAGCAGTCAGTGGTGGTAGCCGGGCACCATCTAGCTGTACTGGACTCAGTCTGGTGGAGGCCCTGATAGCTGTGGTCCATTAGTCCTTTGGACTAATCTTTCCCTTGTATCCTGTTCTCTTCATCCTCCCTTGCTCCGAAAGTGGTGAGACCAGTAGAGTGTCTTAGATGGCCGCTCATAGGCTTTTAAGACCCCAGACACTACTCACCAAGGTAGAATGTAGAACATTGTCTTTATAAACTGTGTTATGCCAATTGAGCTAGATGTTCCCCAAGATTGTGAATCTTTCTTACTCTATAACTAGTTATGTTATATTTCTCAGAAGTGTGTAATTAATTATTTTTTGCTGCAAAGGCATGGTTATCTTTCAAAAAATACTCTCTATTAAATTCAATGCATGATGTAATGATCACTCTGGGTGGTGAGAAGACAATGAGAGATAGGAACTGGGAGAAATGAAGGAGGAGAGTTATAAATAAAACAAAACCTGAAAAGGAACTCTTTTGAGGAATCTGTGCATGTGCTGCCTGCAACAGCATCTTTTAAGAAACTGCCCTCTCTTCTTTGCACCTGACTTCGTATCTTGGTTTATGTCCGGTGATTGGGTAAGACACTTCACCACAGGTGTAAACTCTTAACTTTACTATTAGTCACTATGACTGTGGCTGTATTAGTTACCCACCGATGTGAAACAAATTACTATAAACTTAACAGCTTAAAACAACACACACTTATTATCTCACAGTGTTTGTGCATCTGGAGTTTGGGCATAACTTAGCTGGGTCCTCCACTCAGGGTCTCACAAGGCTGTAGTCAAGGTATCATCCATGCTACATTCTCATTTCAAGGCTTGACTAGGGAAGAAGCTCCCTCCAAGACGGCAGACTTTAGAAAGCTCAATTGCTGTCAAGTCAGTTTCAACTCATGGCGACCCCACGTGTGCCTGAGTAGAACTATGCTCCATAGGGTTTTCAGTGGCTGATTTTTCAGAAATACATTGCCAGGCATTTCTTCTGAGGCAACTCTGGGTGGGCTCAAACCTTCAACCTTTCTGTTAGCAGCCCAGTGTGTTAACCATTTCCACAGGCCCTCTCCTCCCCCACTAAATCTCTTTGTTCTAAACTAGAGTAGATTCTGTTGTTTGCTCTCAATAACCGGTTAAGAATCTTAACTAATCAAGTAACTTCCACCCAAGAATAACTGAAAGTCCTAGCGGTTAATTTATTCAATAAACATTTTTGAGCACCCACTATGCGCGAGACAACGTCTAATATTTGTAGACGGAACAGTGAACAAGACAAAGTTTCTCTTCATGGAGCTTATATTTTACAAGTGACCTAACAAACATAAATGTTATTTTAAA
Source organism: Dugong dugon (assembly GCA_030035585.1). Lineage (NCBI taxonomy): Eukaryota > Metazoa > Chordata > Mammalia > Sirenia > Dugongidae > Dugong > Dugong dugon. The sequence goes on along the minus strand of CM057460.1, from coordinate 84,175,612 downwards.
TAGTGTTGACTATACTATGAAGAAAATAAAGCAGATTAAGTGGAGGGTGAGTGACTATGGGTATGCAGATATTTCATAAACAATGTCTAGGAGACCTCTCTAAAGTGATGTAATTTGAGCATAGAACTCAGCGAAGAGTGAGCTCTGCAAAGATCTTGGTAAATGGAATGAAAAAGGCAAAGGCCCCGCATTTAGAACAAGCTTCACATACTTGAACAACAGCAGCAATACCAGAGTGGCTTTGTGAAGTATGCCCAAACAGCCATTGCTCCTTCTCCTTGCTGAGAGAGTTCTGATTTTGTTCAGTCACAATGTGCAGACACAAGGGCTGAACTACCATTTGCTTAAGCCAATTATGAACATCCTATTCTAAACTGTCAGTGACTGATTTAGGATGGGCATGTAACCCACTCTAGCCGAAGAGTCATAGCTGGAGGGGGACTTCTGAGAGCCTCTTGGAAGTTTTTCTCCCTGGTAAGAGAGAGGCAAAGAAGCCCTGGTGGCACAATGGTTAAGTGCTCAGCTGCTAACCGAAAGATAGGCAGTTTGAACCCACCACCCACTCCTAGGGAGAAAGATGTGGCAGTCTGCTTCTGTAAAGACTTATAGCTGTGGAAACCCTGTAGGGCAGTTCTACTCTGTCCTGTACAGTCACTATGAGTCAGAATTGACTTGACGACAACAGGTAAGAGAGAGGTATAAAGAAGAAAATTCTGTAATCTCTTTCCTGCCTGCCTGCTTTGTATGCTGTTTGTGAGGAGGTGATACCTGGAAATGTAATAATCTTCTAACAACGTTACAGGAAGATGGCAAAATAAAAAAGATGGAAAGAACCCAGACCCCGATGCCACCCTGGACCTTCCAAACCAATGACAGGACCACCTACCTTCATATTTCTTGTTAAATATACATAGCTGATAACACAGCAACACATACAGTAGCAGCTAAGGGGGGAAATGGTGGCTGAGATAAGAGAGGTGGGTAGCGGCCAGATCATTCAATGCCTCTCAGACCAAGGCACAGAGTTTGGATTTTATTCTAAGTGTAAGAGATTTTAGCAGATGACCCAGTCACTATAGGATACACACAACATTCATAAAAACACATATGCACACACATATTTTAGGAAAATAGAATCCATTATTAAAACGACAGCTTAGATATTGATTAAAGATATATTTGCCATTCCTGTTTTAATTTTTAGAGAAATTATTGTTTAGAATTAGATTAAAAGAAACCAAAAATCCTAATGAGTAACTTATGAAATACCTTGGGTAAAAAACCCCAATTTTTGAGAATCTTTATTTATCTCTGAGCTCTTATGCTTGGAGGAACCTTTAACACATTTTCTAGGTATTTATTGTTTTCCGCCTGCTTTAGCCATGTCAGAGTCTTTACCAATTATGTTCAGCTTCAGAGAGTTTGCAATGGCCATCTTAAATCCCTATCTCTTTTTAAAATAGCCCCAAGTTTCTGCTTCACCCTTATTTCCTTGAAAAGAAGACAACTTCCCTTCATAAGAGTGGCTGTCCTAAACACCTCGGGTGTTGTTTTGCTCCTAGCTGGCACCAGAGGAATCACAAAATAAGGTGGCTCATTTAAAATATTTTCCTCATGGTTGTTCTGTTCCCCCATTCAGGAAAAAGATTATTGGTTACCATAGCAATCAGCTTCCACAGCATTCCATTCTAAGTAACTGCACAGGTATAGCACAAGCTTTACTCCAGAGTCTTTACTGTAGCTGTCTGCAGATCTGCATATTTTTGCACCATGTTTTCTGTGACTGCTACTTGAAACAACCAATCAAAAAAACAATCGAAAAACCTGGAGTTAAACCAGATAATCTTTTCAAAGATACCAATATCCCTGTCTCTTCTGAATGTCTTAAAATTTACATATATAATTATACAATGACTTCCTCACAGCACCTGACTGAAAACTTTCTGGTATGTTTTTTCACTGGCTTGTATTATATTTTTATCTCTTTGCTCATATTTGGAGAGCAAACAATGAATTTACAGTAAAAATGAGAGTAGGAGATAGTGCTATGAGATCATTTCCCATGGGCTCTATACCATATATTTCCTGATGATAATTCTCTAACTTCTCTCCTCCCTCCTAAAAAACAATTACTGTAGAGTCTGCCACCCAGTGTCATGTGTCAGAGTAAAACTGAGCTCCACAGGGTTTTCAATGGCTGATTTTCTGGAAGTAGATCGCCAAACTTTTCTACCAAGGTGTCTCTGGGTGGACTTGAACCCCTAATGTTTTTGTTAGTAGTGCAGCACATTAACCGTTTGTACCACCCTGTCACGCTCAAACTCATGTGACAAAATAATGCATACACACATATATTAGATAAAATTCACTTACTCAGAGAAACAAAAATTGTCCTCAAGCAATTGCCTTAGAGATGCCAAACACTTACTGTTATGGATTAACTTGTATCCCCCCAAAATGTGTATAAACTTGACTAGACCATGATTCCCAGTATTGTGTGGTTGTCTACTATTTTGTGATCTGATGTGATTATCCTATGTGTTGTAAATCCTAATCTCTATGATATTAATGAGGCAAGATTAAAGGTAGTTATGTTAATGAGGCAGGACTCAATCTACAACATTAGGTTATATATTGAGCCAATTTCTTTTGAGATATAAAAGAGAGAAGCAAGCAGAGAAAGGAGGGACCTCATGCCACCAAGAAAGAAGCGCCAGGAGCAGAGCATGTCTTTTGGATCTGGGGTCCCTTTGCTGAGAAGCTCCTAGACCAGGGGAAGATTGATGACAAGGATCTTCCCCCAGAACCAACAGAAGAGAGAGAAGGCCTTCCCCTGGAGCTGGTGCCCTGAATTCAGACTTCTAGCCTCTTAGACTGTGAAAGAATAAATTTCTGTTTGTTAAAGTCACCCACTTGTGGTATATCTGTTATAGCAGTACTAGATAACTAAGACAGAATTTGGTGCCAGGAGTGGGGTGCTTCTCTAACAGACATCTACAATGTGGAAGTAGTTTTGGAATTGAATAATGGGTAGAGGCTGGAAGAGTTTGAAAGTACGTATTGGTAAAAGCCTAGATTGCCTTGAAGAGACTGTTGGTGGAATTATGGACATCAAAGACAATTTAGGTGAAGACTCAAAAGGAAGTGAGATGTACCACCTGTGATGGCACAGATGAAGAAGCAGCAGCAGAGAAACAGTGGCAGCAGAAGCAGGAGACTGGCATGAGACAGCACTGGAGCAGAACCACAGAGCAAGAGATCTGAGTGCCTTTGTGCCAGAGGCTTCCTGGTGGAGTGGGGTGACTATGGGCACTTATTGGTGGAGGTAGGTTTGCTGACCTATGGATCAAAAGAGCTGACAGCCTTTGGGCTGAGGTTTACTGGTGGAATGGGGTGCCTGCAGGCACTTATCTGTAGAGTTAAAGAGCTTTGTAACACTTGCCCCAGCAGAGCAGAGGCCAGGCCAGCCATAGAGGCCCAAGGGGCTGAGAGGCCAAGGAACCAGGAAGCAGAAGCTGAGGAGACAAAGAATGCAGGAAGCACAGCTGCCTCAGTCTCAAAACATAGGGCCATGACCTCTGGAATCTCAAAGTGTGGAGCCATGGCCTCTGGGGTTTCAAAAGGTGGGACCACAGCCTTCTAGGTTTCAAAGAGTTAGATCTTCACCTACTTGGTTCTAGAGTGTGGGGCTACCATTCACAAGTACCAGCAGGATTGGGCCAGATCCATTGCCAAAAGCTGAGGGGGTGGGACTACCATGCCCAAGGGGCAGAAGAATGGGGCTACTGGGTGGGGCTAAGGGGATAGGATCACCACTCAGATGGACTAGGAGAATGGGGCCGCCCAAATGCAAGGAAAAAGAGTTGCTGTCCCAGTGGGCCTTAAGGCAGAGCTGAAGCCCTGGGCCAAGTAGCCTCCATCCAGAATCCAGAGAGTATGGCCAACACCCAGAGTCTGGGGGGCAAAGCCATTGCCTAAATGGTCTCAGAGAACAGAGGGTTATTTTTAAGACTTGAGAGCTAATGTAATGTGTCCTACTGACTTGCTTGGTGCCTGTTATCCCTTCTTTCCCTCCAATTTCTCCCATTTGTAATGGAAATGTCTATTTTGTGCCTGCTCCACCATTGTACTTTGGAAGCAGATAACTTGTATTTTAGATTTCACAAATGAAGAGGAATTTTGCCTCAGGATAGAATTTGGACTTGGAGTTGATTTAAGACTTTTGGGATGATATGATGGGGTGAATGTGTTTTACATTCAGCAAGAACATGAATTTTGGGGGGCCTAAGAGTGGAATGGTATGGATTGAATTGTGTCTGAGAAGCTCCTAGACCAGGGGAAGATTGACGACAAGGACCTTCCTTCAGAGCTGACAGAGAGAGAAAGACTTCCCCTGGAGCTGGTCCCCTGAATTCAGACTTCTAGCCTCCTAGACTGTGAGAAAATAAATTTCTGTTTGTTAAAGTCATCCACTTGCGGTATTTTTGTTATAGCAGCACTAGATAACTAAGATACTTACCTTCCCACCATTTAGACTATTAACTAACCTGTTTCTGTTCAGAACATTATGATAATAACAAAAGATGATTTTAAATAGGCCAAACAAAACTTAATGGTACCCAATAACTGTTATATTGTATAAGAGGTAGAATGATTTCAGAGAGTTAACTGGATAAACTCTGATTCCTGACCGCTCTTTCATTCTTTTCTCATCATTACTTTTAGTGTTTGTTGGTTATTTTGTTTCTTCAGAACTAATAGCATAAACTAGAAATCCTGAGGTTTCTATTGTATGGAGAGGTATCTTTTTACCTATTACTTTGTTTGAAGCAATACTAGTGTTTTGGCAATTAAAAAGAGGGAGCTTGAAAGGGAGTTGCTATTATCTAATGTTAAGCAATTAAAAATAAAATTTGGCTTCTACCCTCTTTCCTGCCAAGTTTTTCTATGTTCTAGATGCCTTTTCATTGAAAAAGACATATCTCATAACCAAACTATGAACACCCATTGAAGATTGCCATCTCCTATTAAGGGCATGGAAGTAAACTCTGTAACTAAAACAGATGCCTTCGCCCACAGATTCTAAAATCAGAGGGTATCCATAAACCTCTCTGCAAATTTTCAGAACGTAAGTAGGAAACAGGAACTGTGAAAAATTTGAAACTCTGCTAAAGTACTTTTTGCTCTTCTGGTGAAAGAAAATACATTACTTTCTAGGAAGCTCACTGCTTCAATAAACATACAAAGAAGTCAGAACTGGAAATTCATATCTGGGATTTGGGTTATATCAACTCATTTTAGGACAAAAAATAATACTTTTAGATGGAAAGTCATAGAATGATTATCTGACTCCTCTCAAAATTATACTGGATTTATTTCAAGGGGGAAAAACAGGACCTTACTTTCCTCATTTTTTTTCCTGAGCTTCCATATTACATAAAATGTTTCAGAGTTTTTATTATCTTGGATACGTGGACATATGTACTCCCTTATATACTCATCCCACACAAACAAGAAAGAAAAACTGATCAATTATATGAAGCATTTTCTCATTAAGAGCAGAAGCCAAGTTGAATAATTATATCACAGTGCACCATTAAATTTAAGTAAAAAAAAAAAAGTTGCTCTCAATTTTCAGTCAGCAAAAGAGTAGCTGTGAAGGGATCACACAGCTTTGAAAAGTGGAAACTCTAATGAAGGGTCAGCATTCTAAAGGCAAGGGGGCAGCTGACATGCTGTTTTGACAGCTGGGTAAAAATTAAGCAGAAAAAGTTTGTAAAACACAGGAAGTCATGATGAAAGGGTAGAATGAAGTGTTTGAAAAGTGGTAAAGTGAGAACTTTAATTAACACGGAGGGAAAGAGCAGGAAAGTTGGATAAGTGATTTAGTTCAGAGAAGAAATAGTTTGTAGAGAAAATTTAGTAGAGTAATAAGATAATTTCTATTCTAATTTGCAGAGGCCAAGAGATGATATTATTTGAAGAATGACGGTTTTATTGTTTTAATATTTTATATGTAAGTAGGAAGCTCTATTTGTCTGAAATATGCCAGTACAAGTTTCTATTAATATGTTAATAATACGTATTAGACAAATCGGAAAGTAGGGATTTACTTTTGATTAACTTTTTAAAAAAATATCTATTCACTACTTTTAACATCTCAAACTTGAAGCAAATTCTGAAATTAGGGAGGGATCATGATTTTATAATGTGAAGATGATCAGAAGTCCTGATTTAGTTACAAATTGGTCTTAACCCTGTTTTTTTTTTTGGCCAGTGTTCTTTAATCTTGGGCTCCTAATTTGATTAAGAAAATTTAAATACAGAAAGCTGCAAAACCAATGTTTCTTAATTAGGAATTGTGTGAGTAGCTTAATATTAAAAACATTAACCACACACACACACATACACACAGCATAAATTCTATAGAGTTTTAGGTTCTCTTGTTTAAGCTACATTGATTTATAACTCTCTCAACAATCACTGGAGCCCTGGTAGAGCAGTGGTTAAGAGCTTGGTTGCTAACCAAAAGGTTGGAAGTTGGAATCCACCAGCCACGCCTTGGATACCCTATGGAGCAGTTCTATCTACTCTGTCCTGTAGGGTTGCTATGAGTCATATCAGTAGACAGTGACATAGGAATCACACCCAAGTGATGCGACATGGAAATCTTGCAAATATATTGAAAGTCAGAATTTAATCATCTGCATTAACTAAACCAAACCGGTTGCCATCGAGTTGATTCCGACGGCAACGGGTTTAACAGTCACTGTATAAGTTGGTAATCCTATGTCCTGGATTTTCCAGGTCACTTCATATTTCAAGTATTTTATTTATTATCACATGATGTGTCCTGATTTTGGTCTGATATACATGGTCACTGAATTTATAGACTAACTCTGAAATAGTAATAGCCTTTGGCAGTATGTAGCAATTCTTTTTCTGGGCCATGATTATCAAGTTAAATCAAATCAAACAATAATTCATTATATATTGGAATCTACCTAATAGGTAGAAGTTGTATAAACTTTATAGTAATTCAAGTTTCAAATATTATAGACACAAACACATAGCCAGTAAGCCTATACATGGGTATTCACCCTTGCCATATAAGAAATGAAAAGCATACTTAGGAGATATTGTAACTATGTATTATATGGTCAAAACTAAGGAAAGCAAAAATAAAATGTGCTTGTGTTAATAAAAAAGGATTTAGTGGTCTTATTTTCAATTTTCACAAACCGGAACTCACTTTACTGGTAAACCGGAAGTGAGAATATACTAGCATTTGCTATGATAGGAACCCTGGTGGCCCAATGGTTGAGAATTAGGCTGCTAACCAAAAGGTAGGCAGCTTGAATCCACCAGCCACTCCTTGGAAACTCTATGGGGCAGTTCTGCTCTGTCCTACAGGATCGCTGTAAGTCAGAATCCACTGATGGCAATGGGTGGTTTGGTTGCTATAATTATCTGAGTGAACTTTGTAAGATTGACACATTATCCTATGTCAAAACATTGTTTTGCAAATGCAGATATATATTATTTTATGGCCATTCCCTTTTACTATCATTTATAGCATTACTGTATAACATTTGTTCATGGCCCTGCTATTTATTCTTTTGTGATTAGCTAACCACTAAGTGGGGGGAAAAGTTTTAAAGTCCACCATTTACAGATTGGCATTTAATGTATCTTTAGAAAATTACGGTGAATTTTCCCAAGACTTGGAAATGTATCTACTACTAGTGATCAGGCTCTCCCTCCTACATTTTCCAGCTAGTTGGGACGTGAGAAGCTCAGGGATGCTGCTGCAACAGGGGTGAGAGTGGGAGATAAGATATCACCCTCTCGACACTTCGGCACTGTTGCTATGAATGATTCACTTCATTTGGCACATTTGTTGCGAGGAAATCGCCGCCGCCGCTTCCTTCTAGGAGCTCCTCTCGGGCTGTCTCCCGTGCTTTGGCCTTTAAGGAGAAGCTAGAACAGGTGGGCACAGAGGAGCTCGCCGAGTCCTCCCCTGCTCCTTCCCTAATTTAGCAATACTTCCGGCCGCGTGACATCATCCCCCGCACCCTGGTGACGTGAGCGGCGGGTGACGTGTGTGCGGAGAGGAGCGCGCTGACGTTGCTATTTAAAGGTCCTCCTGCGGGGAGGATGGAGACACAGCGTGAGCACCTGGTGTGGGGAGCCGAGGAGACTGTGGCGGCTGGGAGCGGGGCCAGGAGCAAGCGGAAGAGCAGAGCGCACGGCCCGCCCGCCGCCGGCCACTAGGGGAGGGGGGAAGAAAGGAAGGACGGACTGACGGACCTGCTGACTGGCCGGCCTAGCTCCCCACGAGGGCTGGTTCGGCCCCTGACCACCAGCCTCTCCGCCCCCTCGCGGCTGCCACCTGCTCCCGCACCCAGCAGGCCCCGCCGGGCCCAAGGGACGGATCTGCGTCCCAGCCCTCTGCGCCTGGCCGCGCCTCCGCGGCGGCGGCCGCCTCCCGCCCCCTCCCGCGAGCAAGGGGAGGGACCGCTAGCACCCCCTGTTCTCCCCGCCCCCTCCTCCGCCTCCCGCATCCCACTCCGCCGCCGCGCTAGCCTCTCGCTGGCTGCGCTGAGCGGGGAGGGGGTGCCTTCCGCTCTGCGAGCCGGCCGGTGACGGCGGAGGCAGCAGCGGATTTCAGGCCGCTCGGGCCGGCGCGGTTCTGCCGAGCGGGAGCTGGAAGCCGGCGGAGGCGGGCGGTGATGGAGGTGTGAGGAGGCGGCGGCAGGGCTCCGGAAATATGAGGCGGCGCGTGGCGGCGGTGCGGTGCTAGAGAGGCGAGGAGCAGGGGTCCGGGCGCTGGAGCAGCGGCTTTTCCGCGGCTAGGAGCCCCGGTGGACTGTCCCCGACGCAGCATTAGCGCCCGTCGATCCTTCAGCTCTCTCCGCCGCCGCTCGGCCCGCCGCGGAGCTGGGGGCAGGGTGCCGTTGGAAGCGTGGAGCTTGGCTCTCTGATTCATTCATTCCTTGCGGACGGGAGCCTCAGACCCGCTGTGCTCTGAAGAGAGGGCAGCCGCGAATGAAAGGCCGGGCGCGAGGCGGGCTCCATTGTGCTCGGCGGCGGGGTGCGGGAAGGGGCTGAGGGAGGTGGGATCGGGTCCCCTCCCCCTGCTCCCCGGCGTGCGCTGCGCCCCCAGCCTGCTGCCAACCTGGATATGGCTCCGTTTATTCTCCTCCGGAGAATGAATCGATCCTGCCTGGTCTTCTCTTCCTCTTCCTTACCTCCTCTCAGCTCCGAGTCTTAAGAGGGGAAAATTAAGACAGATTCCAATGTGGAGTGCCGTGCACGTCGCGAGCTGCCGGGTTTGCACTTCGAGGAGATTTTTCTATTTATTTTTTTCTAACATGATCGCAGGGAAGCAGTGGCATTACTGCTTTTCGGATTTTTATTTTCCAGTAGGGATCTTTTAAGTGCACGTTGCATTGGGTTGACGCTCCACCCCCCGGGACTTGGTGTGGAGAAATTTGAACCCGTAGCCTTAGTAGCACCGAAGAGGCCGAGTTACCTAGCTCTCCGTGAGTGTCGAGGAGGACATGAGCGAAAAGACCAGCGAACTCATTTTTTGTAGGACTCGGTGAAGCTGGATCCCGCGTTTTCCTACGTATAGACTTCATTTTGTGGAATAGAGTTGACCGCTGTCTCCTCCGCGCAGCAAATGCCACCTCAGTTTCTTTGAACGTTTTGGTATTTACGAGAGAGAAAGCATTTTACTTAAGGAAACCAATTGTCAGCATCATTGAAATACCTCCGGAAAAGGACCTCGGGGGGTGGAAAAGCAACTGCGAAATAGCAAACCGAGAAATTCCTTTGGAAGTTATTCCGTAGCATAACAGCAGAAACTTCAGCGCAAGTTTTCATTGGGCAAAATGGGGTAAGGATTTTTGTGCTTAACACAACTTCGAATCTGTTTATGTATGTGCGTTATTGTCTGTGTTTTGTGTTTTCAAGCAAATTTGCCACCTTGTTGCTGAGCAGGTTACACTTTTAAAATACAGGTATGCTAACCTATTAACTATTTTTGTATTCTTTTAGAGTGACACCGAGAGGTCATAGTTAAGGAACGGCGCGTGTAACGTTAGTAACCTGAATATAGTTATATCAGTAATATTTAAGAAGGCAACGCATTCTCTATAAACTGCTACATCAGTTTGTAATGAAAATCATGTCTGAGGTTTTGTTGCCAGTCGGTGTCTTTCAGAAAGAAGTACTGCATTGTCTTAATACTTTGAGAATAATCAGTTGCACAAAGGGAACGATTGTATTGCAAACTAATGAGCGGTTAGACGATAGTCTTTGAAAATGATCCCGGGTAAACTGTTGCTCTCATTTTGCCCTCTGTTTTGTCCTTGAATATCCCAGAGCTAAAACGGATTTATTGGGGGGATTTAAATGAAACTCTGAAAGTCTACTGATGCAGTCTCCAGAATGCGGTGCTCTCAGTAGGAAATCAGAACTTGAATAAGAAAAATCCTTTTGTTGAAGAACTTGTTCACTTTTTTGTTTTTTACTTCTAAGCTCAGGTCTTCAGTTTTTGTTAACAATGTCAGATCTACGCTTCTTTCAGATCCAGATCCAGTCAGGAGTGTATTTTCCAGACTTTTGTTAAGTCTGTTCACACAGTTAGCTTGAAAAAATGCTAGTGACTCTTCCTTATTTAAGCTGGAAACTCATATTAATGGAATAATGATATAGTCGTTTTATTGACAGATTGTTGATGCTTTCCCTCAAAGAGGAACTTCTAGAATTTTCTCTCTCTCTCTCTCTCTCTCTCTCTGTGTGTGTGTGTGTGTGTGTGTGTGTGTGTGTGTGTGTGTGTGTGTGTGTGTGTGTGTGTGTGTGTGTGTGGTTGAGGGGCAGATTTTGAAAGGATGGACTCTAAAATTTCTTTGTGACATTTTAGGGATGTACACACACTTCTTGAAACTTTCGAAGAGAAGTTTTGGATAGTACTACCTTTTTGTTGGAGTTAGAATTTGAAGTTTATTAATTTGAACAACTTTGATAACTGAAAACAGATGTAGGAGCTCTTCCTCAGGAATTAATGGAAAACAGTGATATTGTTTTTAAAAATTAAAAGTGGTGAGGATATATATAATTCCTATGATTTGGGGTATTACTAAGAGCAATTAAAACACCTCATTCTATTTCTAGTGTTGCTATTAGTAAGTTAGCGCCCTGAGGCAAATTGTTTAACCTCTGTGGACTGTCTTATCTGTAAAATGAAGAACTTTGATGAGATGGGTTTTAAAGACTTTTCCAACTGTAAAAATGAATTGTTTTCTTTTGTCCTTCTCTCATTTTAATGATCACTAGTTGGTTTCTTAAAGTAGATCTTTCAGACGGAGACATTATTTTCTGTAAGCAGTCTTTAAGCATCTTAATGAGCTAGAAAATAATGATATTTGAAAAATGTTTTAGATTAACTCCGCTAATTTTAAACGAGGGATTCTGAAAAATACTATTATTTAAAGCCTTTGAAGTATGGTTTCTCTTGAGAATCTGTAGCTCTTCTGGTTAAAATATGTTGGAGCAAAAAAAAATTAAGCAGCAATTTTTCATGTTGAAGACTGCATTCTCTAGATTGTAGAATGGTAGCATCTTGGAGGAAAATCAGTTTTCCACAACCTTTAAGCCTCATGATGCCCATCATTTTACCAAGAAAGCTTGGGATGAACTTAAATACTAAGGGGACTAGGATTAAAATATAAAAATAAGCCTCCCCCCAGCACACACACAGCACAAATTTAGACACTTCAGCATAATTAAATTTGCTTATAAACTAGTTTATTTGCCCTTTTGTTAACAAAATCTTGAAGGTGGACTGAGGAGGAAAGGGAGCGAGTGTTTGTGGCATTATTTTTCTGAAAGTTCATTGTTGGGGCTGTGACCCTTTTCGTTGATAGTGACTTGTACCATCTTGAATTGATGAGAGGAAGTGTAGGTGGAAGTAGACTAGAAGAGCTTAAGGAGAAGGCATTTGTGCAAGTTTCTAGACTTTGTAGATGTTTATACCTAATAAATGTTTGTGGAATAAGCATAGTTGCCAGCACCTATTTAAAACAAAAGGAAACAGAGCTTTAAATGGCCTTTAAAGTTTTACCCAGGCAATCCTCAATTACCTTATTCTGATGGGTATCTGAAATTTAATATCGTGGGTGAAGAGTGTCACATATAATGAATACATTTGTGGCTGATGTTAGCGTATAGTAAGAATTTATTCTTTGCCATAATTATAGGTATAATTTTAAGGGCAAAGTCTAAGCAAAAGAGGTTACTTTTAAGAAAATGAGTGATTAGGTGGGAAGAATGTCTGTGGCTCCTGAACAGTAATTTATGAACTCTGGTAGAACTGAAAAGAACAGCTGAAACTGACAGTTGGCTGAGTCTGTCAAAGTATCTTGGATGCTGCATGAACTGTTTTCAATTGCAGTGAAGACAGCTGAAGTATCGGTTTGTAAAGTTGTTCTATCCGACAACTAAAAATTAGGGCATTCTCTTATGTGAGATGAAGTCTATGAAAAGTTTCAAAGTGTCAGTGAGAAGTTCTTCTCCCTTTAGTTGGCCCCTCACCCCTCAAAGTAGCATCTCACAATGAGAGCAGTGAGTCAGTAGCTATTTTAGAGCTATCAGACCAGTCAACAGAAATCAAGTAACTTCAACCAGTTATTTCATGCTACCTTTTGAATTGTTGCTTAGATTATATTGGCAACTAAGTGCCAACAACAAAGGACTAAAGAATCCCCTGTCCGGTTAAAGCTAGTTATATGTAAAATGAGGGTTCTCCCTGCTAATGAACGTGGCTGGTGCAGTTCCTGATTTATCTCACCTGTCTGTAGGAGCCTCTGGAATCTTGCCTTTCCCCTTACCCTCAGATAAGTTGCAGAGGCATGGAAGTAGGTGCTGCAGCATTGCATTCGGAACTGAGTCCCTTCTTTGCTGAAGGACAGGAAGCTGACACCTCTTTCTGCCTCAGGCTGCGGGGTGCTGCTGTCTGGGGGTTGTAGCAAGAGTGCGGAAATCTTAATCTAGCACTGCAAATATGAATGAGCTTTGTTATAAAGGCAACCATGCTATCATCGCTAAGGGCAGAGAAATTAGATGCAACTCATTCATTTTGTATTTGTTCATTTTACCAACTTTTGAGCCTCTACTATGTGGCCTGTACTGAGCTCAGTGTGCTGATTCAGGACTAGTAAAATGTATTCTTTTCCCTCAAGGAGTTTATACTCCTGAGGTGGGGAAGACAGTCAAGCTTTAAAATAAAAGATACAGTGAAATGTCAAAGGGTCTGTAAGGTAAGGCACCATTAAGGCACTGTGTGTGTGTGTGTGTCTGTGTGTGTGTGTGTGCGTCTGTGTGTGTGCATTAGCTTGAGGGAAGGATGAAAAGGCTTTGTGGAGGAGGTGATAAGTATTAAATATTGAAAAATGAGTAAGGTGAGCCTCGTGGACAAATGATAGGTCATTCAAGACAAAGGAAATAGTATGATCGAGAGCGCTAAGGCAAGAAACTGCAAAAACATTTTGGCATGACAAGCTTATTTTGCTTGGGGTCCTCGGGGGCATAGCAAGAGACAGAGCTAGAGCCTCAGGCAGGGGCCAAGTTTAGAGAGCCTTGTAGGCCAGACCCTGGTGGTGCAGTGGTTAAGAGCTACGTCTGCTAACCATGTTAACCAAAAGGTCGGCTGTTCAAATCCACCAGCTGCTCTTTGGAAACCCTATGAAGGGATAGCATAGTTATGAGTCAGAATTGACTCGATGGCAGCAGGTTTGGTTTTGGTTTTGGTAAACCAAACAAAAGACTTTGTATTATCCTGTGTTGTTATTGTATGCTTTGGAGTCAATTTAGACTCATAGTGACCCTATAGGACAGAGTAGAACAGGCCCATAGGGTGTACTACGCTGTCATCTTTCTGGGAGCAGATTGCCAGGTCTTTTCTCCTGAGTAGCGGCTGGTGGTTTTGAACTGATGACCTTTCAGTTAGCAGGCAAATACTTAACCACTCCTGTAGGCAAGTGTATTTTAAACTTTTTGGCCATGACTGGTTAGTAAGATAAACATTTTTACGTTGCAACTTAGTACACTTATATATAAATGACAAAATTTCACAAAATGATAATTTTACTTTGTGTGATGCACTCTGCTATTTTCTATTCTATTCCATTCTATTTCATTTTTGAGGAAGAATGATGGTTGTGACCCACTAAATTGATTTAACTACCCAGTGGTAGCAACTGGTGGCTTGGGGAACCATCACAGGTTTTTTTTTGAGGTTAAGATTCATTTGTGGTTGCTTTTGTCTTTAGACTGAGGATATATACGTGTTCAAAAGTTACTTGTGTGATTTTTCCCTTCATGTGGTTATGTTACTTATTAAAAAATAGTTAGGTTCATTTGTTTTTATTCTATTTTAGCCACCCCCGTCCTTAATGTAATTTAAGTTTTTGACTATATAAAACAATAACATGATTTCAAACATCAAAACCGTTATAGGGCTTTAAGTAGAGTAGTAGCACAAGCCTGGTAGAGCAGTGGTTAAGTGCTTGGCTGCTAACTGAAAGGTTGGCAGTTTGAACCCACTAGCTGCTCTGCAGGAGAAAAGACCTGGTGACCTGCTCCTGTAAAGATGACAGCCTAGAAAACCCTATGGGGCAGTTCTATACCATCCTATAGAGTCGCTATAAGTCAGAATTGACTCAGTGGCACCTAACAACATAACAGTAACAGTAACATGAAAGAGCAGGGGAAAGCAGAGTGAGAAGGCAGTTAAAGAAATTATTTAAAAATTAGTTTTGTATGTTGTATTTTGTGGAAGTGCCAAAGTGAGAGCAATGGACCCTGGCTGGATAGGGGAGGTAGATAGTTGGACCAACCCTAGAAACTTCCATAGTGGAGGGAGAAGAGGGATGGTGGTTGAGAGGTATCTGGTTGGCTGAGTGGGACTTCCACAGGATGAGGGTATTTTGTGTGCAGAGGTAAAAATCTACGTAGCCAAAAAAAAAAAACACCAAACCCATTGCTGTACAGTTGACTCCAACTCATAACAACCCTGTATGACAGAGTAGAACTGCCTCATTGGGTTTCCAAGGAGCGGCTGGTGGACTTGAACTGCTGAACTTTTGGTAAGCAGCCAAGCTCTTAATCACTGCACCACTAGGCCCTCAATGTAGGTGACAGCATGGTGTATTCCTAGCAGAGCCATTCCTTCTCAGATGGGCCATGAAATAGTGAATTGGGAAGTTTGGAAAGAACTTTTTGGATGGCATACAAACTGCATGGAAAGTAAAAGTGAGAACACCTTGACATTCCCCCAAGCAAGTAATTGGAGTGTAGGTAAGAGCTTGCCTGCTAACCAAAAGGTCAGCAGTTCAAATCCACCAGGCACTCCTTGGAAACCCTATGGGGCAGTTCTGTTCTGTCCTATAGGGTTGCTATGAGTTGGAATTGACTCTACAGCAATGGGTTTGATTTTTGGTTTGGTTGGAGTGTAGGTAAGATTTGTATTATAAGTTTATAGTTATTTTCACCTGTGACTAACTTAGAATTGTGATTTTATTCCTATTAACGTATATAAAGAGGATACCAACAATGAGAACAAGAATGCTCATATTTTGAGAATTGGTTTATTTTTTGATATATTAAATTAATGGAATAACTGAGCCCTGTTCTTACTTATTTTGAACCCACCCAGTGACTCCATGGAAGAAAGACCTGGTGATTTGCTTCCATAAAGATTACAGCCTATGAAACCCAGTAGGGCAGTTCTGCTCCGTCACATGGGGTTGCTGTGATTTGGAATTGACTAAGCGGCACCCAACAACAACAGTAACATTCTTACCTGTATTTAAAAGAACTCATTTTTTGTTATTGGAATTTTTTTTTGAGATAATTATACAGTAGCCATTCACCCTTGCTCCTCCCAAATGTTCTTTTCTCCTTTATATAACCTATTATTACATATATTGAAGACATTTCATTAGTTCCTTCTTGTTCTTGTTCTTATTTCCTTTATCCTTGTCTCCTAGTTGATATAAGCAGGTTTTCAGGGATTGGTAGTGGTGGGGATAATAACAATGGACTCTCATAGGTTTTCCCTTCCATACAATTGTTTTTTTACTTATGTAAAAGTAACACGAAAAATTTAAGCCCACCTTCACCCCCAAACTTGCCACCTCCCTAACTTTGCTCTTGAAGTTTCCTCCCTATCTCTCAGCTTCTGTTAGCTTCAGTGTTGGGGTTGGTGCCACTTGTCTGAGAACTTCCTTCCCCCGAAAAAAACTGAAGAAGAAAGAGAAATTTTCCTTTTAAAATTTGGTGGTGATGGGGTGGAGTTGCCACTCATTGCCAACCGCAAGATAGATAACATGATCAGTACATGGGATAAAAAGTTGTGTTGTCTTCCCAAGATGTAGGAATAGTATTTAAATTTATAAATAAGATATTTTATGTCTTTCAGAAGAAAAACTAGGTCCTATGCTAGAGTTTAAAAATGAAAACAAAACCTACTTGAATATTTACATATTTAGCCGTGCAGGAAGTGACTGGGAGGAGGAGAATCAAGATTATAATACTTGAGTATTTGTGCAAAGCTATTGGTAAAATTGTATAAACTAGTCAAGGTTGGTTACTTTAAGCCATGTGAATTAACTTTGAAGAGGAGCAGATGTTAGAACTGGGATCACTTGGGAGACAGAGTGGATGTGGTATATGATGTGTTTGGCTCTGGCTGAGATTTTTATAAGAACGAAATGGTGATTGTAAATAGCACATTAGGATGTGATTAAAGAGCCCTGGTGGCACAGTGGTTAAGTGCTCATCTATTAACCAAAAGGTTGGTGGTTCAAAACCACCAGCCGCTCCGAGGGAGAAAGGCGATCTGCTTCCGTAAAGATTGCTGTTGTTGTTAGGTGCTGTTGAGGCTGTTCTGACCCGTAGCTACCCTGTGTACAGCAGAACAAAACACTGCCTGGTTGTGCGCCATCCTCCCAACCGTTGCTATATCTGAACCCATTGTGGCAGCCACTGTGTCAATACATCTCATTGAGGGTCTTCCTCTTTTTCCCTGACCCTTTACCAAGCATGAGGTGCTTCTCCAGGGACTGATCCCTCCTGATAACATGTCCAAAGTATGTGAGACGTAGTCTTGCCATCCTTCTAAGGAGCATTGTGGCTGTACTTCTTCCAAGATAGATTTGTTGGTTTTCGCAGACGATGGTATATTCAGTATTCCTTGCCAACACCATAATTCAAAGGACTAATTCTTCTTTGGTCTTCCTTCCTTATTGTCTGGCTTTCACATGCCTGTGAGGTGATTGAAAATCACCTTGGTCAGGCACACTTAGTCCTCAAAGTGACATCTAAAGAATACAGCCTAGGAGACCATATGGGGCAGTTCTGCTCTGTCCTGTAGGGTGTCTCTATGAGTAGGAATCGACTCAATGGCAGTGGGTTTGTTTTTTTTTTTTGGTTCTTAGAGTTATGTAATTCTTAACAAGATATACAGTATTATAGACTTTTTGATTGGTCACATTATGTAGACATTAATCCTTTTTAGATACATCTATGGGTCCTATTTTTGTTTCTTTCACTTACAATTTTATTTTCTTTGTTAATTTCCTGGTTCTAGAATAGAATTACTACAGCAAACTTGGTACCTAGCAGGAGCAAACAACCATGTACGCACACAAGAAAATCCTTTTCAAAATATAAGTATATAAAGGGTGTTAATTTATAGGAAGCTCTTAATTTTGTTTCATGACAGGTATGATTTTATTAATTTAATAATTCTGAAATTAGGTCACAATTTAAATATGTGACTAGTGTGACTTTTTTGGGATTAGGGAATCATGACATTTGGTTTAGGACAAATACTGAAATGTTATTCATGATAGTTAGAGACTGACTATAGAAATTGCCCTTCTGAGTTTGTAGACTCAGTTTACTTAAAAAAATTTTTTTAATTGTGGTAAAATACATATAACAAAATTTGCCATTTTAATCATTTTTTAAGTGTACGTTTCACTGGCTTTAATTACATTCACAATGTTGTACTATCAGCACTGCTATCCATTTCCAAATTAATTTACTTTTAAATGATTCAATGTCTCAGATGTAAAAGTGGCTAAATCTCGAAAAGGACCAACCTCCCTACTACCATGTGATTTTTGTTTTTTCCATCCTCTGCTGTTAAATCAAAATATTTCTTTTTAGTTACTGGATTAGTTTCTTATTTTGATTAATCCAACTAACTGGGCAGAAGAATAGGAAAAACGAGCCCCAGATATGTAATGTTTCTTGATATGTTTTTTAAGTAATTGAATATAAAACATCTTAAGTAGCTGTATTTCTCAGTTAAGATCTATTTAGTTGAATGAAATGTACAGTTTTTTGTCTGTATAGCCTTGTGTTTGTAATGCGTCATGACCTGCGGCTTATACACTAGAGGGACCTTGCAGTTTGTGAGATTCATTATGTTTATGAAATAAGCAGGATTTTCCTAGAGATCAAAAGGACTTCTCTTTTTCTGAAAATGTGGATGCTGTTTCTTGAAGCATTGTAAGGTTTCAAGCTCACTAAGTATCTCTAGTTCAAAAGAAACTTCATGTGACAGCAATCAGCAGTATTTATATAGATTTTAGCCCATCTTTAAGAATTTATAAAGTTTTCAAATCTTATTAAAGGAGTATTGTAAGAGAAGATAAAACCTGTTTAAAAGTTAATCATTCAGTAGTCTTCAACATGTGAATAAAATTGTGTAATGAGAATCTTGTTTTTGGTAAAAATTCTTAATTTTTACAGTGCACCTCTGAATACTATAGATTAGGACATCCATGCTCACATCCACGTTCACTCGGTGTTAAGAGACACATTTGTCAGTGAGCTTCTCTTCTCAATTGTAGGTTTTCATACCTCTTGCTTCTCCTTTCCTCATCTCCCACAAGTCTAACACACTGTACATTTTAATGCTCCAGAATAAAACGTCTGAGAAAGGAAAAGAAGATGAAACTGATAGTAATCAGTGCTTCTTGTTTTAAGTAAGTTTTTAAAGGGAGAAGGTTGAAATTGTTGATATGTATAATCACCTTTTATCCTTTGCCTTTAACTCTACTTGTATTTTATTTATTTTCCATCTTTTTTTAAAAAGTTTAAAAAAAAATCTGTTCACTTCTCTGGTAAGTAAAATTTAGAGTTAATTTTACAGGGTTATCTTTTTTACTGGCCTTAAAAAGAAAAAAAATCCTCCTTTCTCTTGAGGTTTTTTTCCCAATAATGGATTGTGAACCCAGTATAGCTCTTGTGTAGCTAAAAGAATTCTAAATACTATATAGAACTAATATTTGACTTTATTAAGAACTGAATTTCATTTACACTTAACTGTCTTTTTAATATTGGAGAAAGGCAAAAAGTCGTTTTTTTGTATGGAAGTTAAAATTGTTTATGTAACAAAAAAATGAGTGGTTTAATCAGTATTTTCTTAGTACAGTTTACCTTTGCATTTTCTCTAAATTTTGAAAAATCATCTTACTCTCTTAACATTAACCTAATATTAGCTTTATAAAAAATAGCTCTGCTTTATGGACATTTTATTTTAAAGTTCTTCTGTAATTCATGAAGCATTTCCATGTCATCTTTGACAGAGGTGGGTACCAAGTCCTCAATGTAAAGCAGTTGTAAGAATTGAAGGCTTTTTATAAAATTACCAAGCCAGAGTTGGACAGAAATTAAAAACAAACAAACAAACTGTGCTGAGGGGCTGCAGGCATCAACCCCAAATCCATTGCTGTCAAGTCGATTCTGACTCATAGCGACCCCATAGGGTTTCCAAGGCTGTAAATCTCTGTGGAAGCAGACTGGCATGTCTTTCTTCCTCAGAGCAACTGGTGGTTTCGAACTGCTGACCTTTAACCACTGCACCACCAGGGCTCCTTGCAGACTCCAGAGCAGTCTTCATTACCTTATAAGGGCATTTTAAGTCATGTTTGTTATGATCATGTCTATAGGCACATCTGACCCATGTGCTCACATGCCTTAGAGTACAGAGGGCTGTAGAAGGAAGTGTTCTTTTTTTCCCCTCCATAGAGGGGTTTGTTTTTAATTTGCCCTTATCTTTAACTTGGAGACTCTTAATAGAAGTGTGCTGAGAGCCATAGCTCAGAAACATCTCTCTATGGGTACTGTACGTTGTGTTTCCTAACAGTCTAGTTCGTAGTATAGCACGCATGTGTAAAATAAATTGAAAGAATGTGGGGAGTTAGAGCCCAATTTTAATGTACAGAAAATTATGAGTCCCAGCAATTGGGCATATAGTTGGGTATGCCATTTGTTTTTGTGATAATTTTTCTCGGTAAATTGTTGGACCCTTTCTTCTTTATATTTAAGCATGCCTCAATCTTAAGCGATTGTTATCTCCCTCTGTTTCACGTAAATATTTATAAGAAAGAACTTTAAGAGGGTTGTTATGAACAATGCTTTTCTTGTGAGTCAGAGTTTTCCACCTTTGTTACTTTCAGTTCCTCCCATTAGGCTCTTAATAATGGTCACTAGAAAATTAAGAGGATTTGACAATCAGAGAGCTCAAAGTACTCATATTAGGAAATTTCTATCAGTCTTCTTTCATGG
This sequence comes from Dugong dugon, assembly GCA_030035585.1. Classification (NCBI taxonomy): domain Eukaryota; kingdom Metazoa; phylum Chordata; class Mammalia; order Sirenia; family Dugongidae; genus Dugong; species Dugong dugon. The sequence goes on along the minus strand of CM057460.1, from coordinate 84,154,963 downwards.
AAGGTAAGGTAAAACCGTATATTCCTAAACTTACACAGGTCAAGTATTAATTTTGAACCAACTATACTATTTAAGTGTGCTTAGCTTGTCCCTTTACCTTTCTGTGTTTCCATTTTGTAAAACAGTGCTGTTTTCTGTCTTACTCAGTTATGAATCTCTGTCACATGGCTTTTAACATTAAAATTCATGTGCTTTGCTTAATCACTCTGCCAGGTCCAGAGATGTTTACAGAATGAGGATTCCACCTACTCTTGTTTACACAGTATTGCCAGGGATCTGTATATATTAAGCTGAATGAGTAGACTCCCAAGTTGCCCTTAAATTCTTCTTTCTTGAGGTTCTGTTGAATTTTTTTTTTTAATAGTTCTAGATCTGGCAGGCTGCCTTTTTCCTTACTTAACTGATAATCTGTAGAATTTTAGTTGTCTATTTTCTTGGTCGCTTTCATTTAGTATATTATTAATGTTAAATTGATATTTATTGCTGTCTATGTGAGTATGGGGGAAATAGTAAGATATTAATGACATTGCTATTTAATATTTTTTGTGGCAAATTAGTATATTCTGGGTAATCAGTATATGGGTATTACTATGGGTAATTAAGTTACAGGTTATTCATATGGTAGGAAACTTGCCTAAAGAATGTTTTCACAGCTGGTACGGTGGTCAGTTAGAAATCAGGATGCAATATTGTATATTCTCTATGATCTAGGTTAAGTAAAATATATTGTATATGTGCATAAAAAAGATTTGAAGGAAATTCATTAAAGCACTACCATGTTATATTTCTAAAAAAAAAAGGGAAACCTGTTGCCATCGAGTCAATTCCGACTCATAGTAAGATTGTGAAATTTTGTTCCTTGACTCTTTCTGAATCTTAATTGTAATAAATTATAGGAATTAATGAATTATAATGAATATATTAAGTTTTAGAGCTTCTCTTGGGGTTTAAGGGTTAGGTCTATTAAAATATGTTAATACCTACAGTATATTTTCAGGATCTAGTACTGTTACTACATGTAGATACTTATATATTTGTATCAATTTTAGCTTGCTTATCTCAAGTTTTGTTGCATTATTTTCAGAATTGACTAAAGAAGTAGTTGCTCTGATGACAGCAAAAATAGATTCTTGTTTAAGTGTGTCTTAGTTGTCTAGTGCTGCCAAAACAGAAATGCCACAAGTGGATGGCTTTAACAAACAGAAGTTTATTCTCTCACAGTCTAGTAGGCTAGAAGTCTGAATTCAGGGTGCCAGCCCCAGGGGAAGGCTTTCTGTCTCTGTCAGCTCTGAAGGAAGGTCCTTGTCATCAGTCTTCCCCCTGTCTGGGAGCGTCTCAGCACAGGACTCTGGGTCCAAAGGATGCACTCTGCTCTTGGTAGTACTTTCTTGGTGATTTGAGCCCCCCTCCCCTTCTCTATCATATCTCGAAAGAGATTGACTTAAAACAAAACCTACTCTTGTAGATTGAGTTCTGCCTCATTAACATAAGTGACTCTAATCCTGCCTCATTAACATCATAGAGGTAGGATTTACAAAATGTGTGGAAAATCACATCCGATGACAAAACGGTGGACAATCACACAATACTGGGAATGATGGCCTAGCCAAGTAGACACATATTCTGGGGGGACACAATTTGTTGTCTTGCCAAAGGGCATTCATATCCAACATTTTAAAAAACCCTTTGGCCACACAAACACATCTGATCCCTTATTTATTCAGCAATCATTTTTTGAGCTCCTAACCTGTGCTAGCTATTGTGATACTCTAATCTAGGTCAAATACAGTAAGCTTAGAAATGCTTTTAACTGTTGACTGAAGAAGAAAGACCAGAGCATAGCCAGGCAGTGGCAGAAATTAATATTAGGATCAGTGGATCTCAATTTTGAACCTGCATCAGAATCACCTAGAGGGCTTTTTTTTTTTTTTTTTTTTTTTAAATTGTACTTCAGGTGAAGGTTTACAGAACAAATAGTTTCTCATTAAACAGTAGTACACATACTGTTTTATGACATTGGTTAACAACCCCACGACATGTCAACCCTCTCCCTTCTCGATCTTTTTTTTTTTTTTTTTTTGGTGAAAATATACATAGCCGAAGGTACACCATTTCAAAAATTTCTACATGCACAGTTCAGTGACATCGACTACACTCTTCCAGTTGTGCTGCTATTCTCACTTTAGATGAAGGTTTATAGAACAAAATAGTTTCTCATTAAACAGTACACATGTTGCCCTATGAGAATGGTTAAGAACCCCACTACATGTCAACACTGTCCTTACTCAACCTTGGGTTCCCTATCACCAGCTTTCTTGTCCCCTTCTGCCTTCTAGTCCTTGTGCCTGGACTGCTGTGCCTCATTAGTCTGGTTTTGTTTTATGGGGCTGTCCACTCCCCAGCTGAACGGTGAACCTTGGAAGTGACTTCATCACTGAGCTAAAAGGGTGTCTGGGGGCCATACTCTCGAGGTTTCTCCAGTCTCTGTCAGGCCAGTAAGTTCGGTTTTTTTTGTGTGTGTGAGAATTTTGTACTACAACCTTCTCCAGCTCTGTCCAGAACCCTCTGTTGTGATCGTGGTCAGAGCAGTCAGTGGTGGTAGCCAGGTACCATCTAGCTGTACTGGACTCAGTCTGGTAGAGGCCTTGGTAGCTGTGGTCCATTAGTCCTTTGGACTGATCCTTTCCTTGTATCCTGTTCTCTTCATTCTCGCTTGCTCCCGAAGGGTGAGATCAGTGGAGTATCTTAGATGGCTGCTTACAGGCTTTTAAGACCCCAGACACTACTCACCAAGGTAGAATGTAGAACATTGTCTTTATAACTAAACTGTATTATGCCAGTTGAGCTAGATGTTCCCCGAGACCATGGTCCCCATAGCCCTCCGCTCAGCAGTTCAGTCCCTCAGGGAGTTTGGATTTATCTATGGAGCTTCCATGACCTTTCCTGTACAAGTTGTGCTGGTTTCCCCAGTATTGTGTACTGTCTCACCCTTCACCAAAGATACCACTTGTCTGTTGCCTATTTAGTATTTCCCCCCCACCCCTCCCATCCCTGGTAACCAACAAAGATTGTTACTTTTTGTGTGTGAACTTTTTCATGGGTTTTTACAATAGAGGTCTCATAGAATATTTATCCTTTTGTGATTGATTTATTTCACTGAGCATAACGTCCTCCAGTTTCATCCATGTTATGAGATGCTTCACAGATTCATCATTGTTCTTTTTCATTGCATAGTACTCCATTGTGTGTATGTACCATAGTTTGTTTATCCATTCATCTATTGATGGGCATGTAGGTGGTTTCCATCTTTTTGCTATTGTGAACAATGCTGCCATGAACATAGGTGTGCATATGTCTATTCGAATGACGACTCTTATTTCTCTAGGATATATTCGTAGGAGTGGGATTTCTGGTTCGTATGGTATTTCTATTTCTAGCTTTCTGAGGAAGTGCCATATCATTTCCCAAAATGGTCGTATCATTTTGCATTCCCACCAGCAGTGTGTAAGAATTCTGATCTCCCCGCAGCCACTCCAACATTTGTTATTTCCAGTGTTTTTGATTTGTGCCAGTAATGCTGGGGTGAGATGGTATCTCATTGTGGTTTTAATTTGCATTTCTCTAATGGCTAGTGATTGTGAGCATTTCCTTATGTGTCTGTTGGCTGCTTGAATGTCTTCTTTGGTGAAGTGTCTGTTCATTTCCTTTGCCCATTTTTTAATAGGATTATTTTTCTTTTTGTTGTAGAGAGGATTATTTGTCTTTTTGTTGTAAAGGTGTTGGATTTTCTTGTAGATTGTGGAGATTAGACCTTTGTCTGACTTGTACTGTCCAAAAATTTTTTCCCAGTCTGTAGGTTCTTTTTTTACTTTTCTGGTGAAGTCTTTTGAAGAGCAATAAGTGTTTGATTTTTAGAAGATCCCAGTTATCTAGCTTATCTTCTGGGGTTTGTGTGTTGATGGTTACGGTTTGTATCTTGTTAATGCCGTGTATTAGGGCCTGTAGTGTTGGTCCTATGTTTTCTTCTGTGAACTTTATAGTTTTTGGCTTTATATTTAGGTCTTTGATCCATTTTGAATTAGTTTTTGTATGTGGTGTGAGGTATGGGTCCTGTTTCATTTTTTTGCAGATGGATATCTGGTTTTGCCAGCACCATTTGTTAGAAAGATTGTCTTCTCTCCATTTGATGGACTTTGGGCCCTTGTCGAAGATCAGGTGACTGTAGATGGATGGATTTACATCTGGGTTCTCAATTATGTTCCATTGGTCAGTGTATCTGTCGTTGTACCAATACCAGGCTGTTTTGACTACCATAGCTGTATAGTAGGTTCTGAGGTCAGGTAGTGTGAGTTAGAGGGCTTGTTTTAAACACACACTCTCCCCTCCCCCTCCCCCTCCCCCTCTCCCTCTCTGTCCAGAGTTCTCAATTCAGTGGTCTCGATTCACTGTGTGGGTCCATGAATTTGCTCTTCTAAGAAATTCCCAGGTGATGCTTAAGCTGCTGATCTAGAATTACTACATTTGATAAAAGAAGTTTACAAATGTGAGACGCTTTTATCCATTCAAAAGCCTCAGAGATGCTTGAAGCTTGAAGCTTTATTTTCTCTCTGCTTTCAAGTTGTAAAAACTGTAATTTTGAACTGAGGAAGAAAAAGGAAACACTGATTGGGACTTATAACTATTTTTCATAAGTTAAAAGATCCAGGACAACTTGAAACTGATCTCTATCTCTTTTAGCAGTATTTACGAGTTATGTCTATTCCTTAATCATAGTTACTTCTGCCTTCTGACATTTCAAAATGTACTGTTTTTTAACTTACCTGTCACTGCTTTGCCATTTGAAATTTTCTGCTTTGGGAGGAAATATAATTTCCTTCTAGTTGTTTATTCTGCCTAGATATCCTTAAGTTTGTCCAAATGCTGTCCACAATTTTAGGGGCTTAAAACAACACCCATTCATTATCTCCCAGTTTCTGTGGGTTGGGAGTCCAGACACTGGTTAGTTGGCTCCTCTGGGTCTCACAAGGCTGCAATCAAGATGGCAGCCAGTGCTGGGGTCTCATCTGTGACTTGTGATCCTTTTCCAAGCTAATGTGGTTGATGGTAGAATTCATTTCCTTGCTGCTTGATGCCTTCAAGGCCATCGGGAGAAGCCTCTCTGATACTTCATCTTTTAAAGGATTCACCTGACTAGATCAGGCCCAGCCAGGTAAATCTTCTTAATTATTAACTCTAAGTCAACTGATTAGTGACCTAATCACCTGTGTGATATCCCATCCTATTCACTGGTTCCAAAGAAGCCCTGGTGGTGCAGTGGTTAAGTACTAGCTGGTAACTGGAAGATTGACGGTTAGAACCCATCAACTGCTCCATGGGAGAAAGATGTGGCAGTCTGCTTGCATAAAGATTACAGCCTTGGAAGTCCTGTGGGGCAGTTCTAAGAGTAGAACTATAGGGCCACTATAGTCAGAATCCACTTGACGGCAATGGGTTTGTTTAGTTTTTGGTATTCACTAGTTCCACTTGTACTCCAAGGGAATCTTGGGGGCCTTCCACACTATATCAGATTCCTATGGTTATTTTCCAAATGCTCAGATATCAACATATCCATTCCATTTTTATACTTTTTTTTATTGTACTTCAGGTGAAGGCTTACAGAACAAATAGTTTCTCATGAAACAGTAGTACACATTGTTTTATGACATTGGTTAACAACCCCACAACATGTCAACCCTCTCCCTTCTCGACCTTTTTTTTTCCCTTGGTGAAAATATATATAGCCAAAAATACACCATTTCAAAAATTTCTACATGCACAGTTCAGTGACATCGACTGCGCTCTTCCAGTTGTGCTGCTATTCTCACTTTAGATGAAGGCTTACTTACCATTTTTATACTTTTTTAAGTCTAGGGCACTCTGCATGCCTGCTCCAATCTGAACTGCTTACTCGCTAGGCCTACTAGGTAATTCTCATACTAGACCTTCCCTTATATATATTTTTTGTATTGTATCTCTTGTTTCCTTGACACCATGTTTTCTTCTTTCTTGGTTTACCCCTTTGTTTTATTGAAGCACGTTTTTCACATGTTTAATTTCCAGGTGCTATGTGTTAGTCTCTTCCTTTTTTATAGAATTCTGCTGTGGTTTTATGGATGTGATGTCTCATTTATTTGAGAGGATTTATAGTGTTTTACAGTTTTGTTTTCTATTCCCTAAATTGTCTTTCAAAGCCTTTTTTTTTTCATTTTAGTTTCTTCTTTCATGTTGAAAACTTTCTTGTAATGTCTGGTGATCCTTAGCTATGTATTTATATTTAAGAGTGAGATACTAAAAAGCTGATTAGATGCTCTTTGTGAATTAGTGAGGCCTGTCACTGGTGGGTTTGACCTTGGTATGTAAGGGTCAGTACATGGACGTCTCTCCTCTGGGACGGTAGGTCTTTTCTCTGACCCGTTTCTCAAGAGAAAATTTATATGTGTGTATGTGTGTACAATCTGCCTCTTGGCATTCTGAGAGCAAGGGTATTACTCCATTATATACCTAGAAGGCATATTACCTGCTATAATTTGAGAACCACAAAGAGAAGGGTATTTGAGGGGGCGTGGTTCAGTTTGCCCCTATTTTTAGGCCCCATCCCTACCTTCTACTATTGGGAGAGGTAGTTGCCTGACTGAGGGAGAGAGTGGGGCTGGGACCTTATTGTTTGGTTATTTAAACTTCAGTCAGACTCCCTGATTTCAGTCCCATACCTCACATCCACTTCCACACTCCTTCTACCTCTAAATTCCGGCCAGCAGATGGTTCACTTATTACTTCCCGTTTGCAGGCACTTTAGTTACAGCTTGTTTGGCTTTGCCAAGTCATACTATTCCTTCTATTTGAAAACTGTATTAAAATCTCTTATGCACTGATAATCATGTCTTCTATTATTTGTTGTTATGTGTTTATACCTTCTTTTCCCCATCATTTTAGTGGAATTTTGGAAAGAGAAGATAAATGTGTGTGATTAATTTGCTGTGTTTGACCAACATCACTAAGTCTTAACTTTTGAATTTACATAAGGCAGCTTTCAGAATGCGTTGACACCATTGACAGTTAATTGATTGGAATTTGGTGGATGATAAAGTATTGGCTTTCTAAAAATCTCTCCCTTGTAACTAACACCTGGAAGCTCAATACATGATGTAACCACATCTTAAAAACCTAACGCTGAAAAAACAGTGCTTACTTTCTCAACTGTGTCAGGTAACTAAGGTGTTGCTACAGTTTGTCCCCCAACATTGTGCCTTTTGAGCATTTGTAACAAACATTAAGCACTTAATTTGTGCCATGAGCCATGCTAGGCACTGGCAGTACAAAGATGAGTAGACAGACATGTAAACAAGAAATTATAGTACTGTGATTAAGTGCTGCAATAGAGATGTTTATTGTGTTAGGGAGCACAGAGTACAAAGTCTCCCTATCTCAGTTTTGGAAGGTTGTAGTCAGTCCTGAGCCTTAAAGAACAAATGAGTTGACCAGGTGGGAGAGAGCAGTAGAAGAGATATGTGAGGGAGGTTGTTAGAGGGGGGCATTTGGGCAGAGGGGTGGCATAGGTAAAGCCTCAGAGGTAAAGTATATGTACTAGTTAGAAAGTTAAGTTAGATTGGCACAACTAGGATATAGTATAAAGGGAGACGAGTCTAGAAAGGTAGTCAGGGACTAGATTGTGACTGTCGTGTTAAGAGGTTTGTACTTTTCCTCTAGATTAGTGATCTTAATTTTGATGTTGCACCCATATCAATAAAATAATTTTGAGTGTATAAATAATGCGTGTATATTTATAAATTACATGCCCTACTGTATATATACATATACAGTATATATATTTTATTGCATTAAGGTCATTGCATTAAGTAATGGTGAAAAATGGAACAATTTTAAGCTGATAGAGTTAATGCTACCATGTTTGTGTTTTAGATTAACTACTTAGGCTGCAATGTGGAGAATGAGTGACCCTAGGTGGTGCAGGTGGTTCATGCTAGATGACTAACCTAAGTATTGGTGGTTCAAATTCACCCAGTAGTACCGTGGAAGAAAGGCCTGGTGATCTACTTCCATTAAGATTACAGCCAAGAAAACCTTGTGGAGCAAGCAGTTTTACTCCGTAACACATGGGGTACTATAAATCAGAATCACCTCAGTGGCAGTGGGTTTGGTTTTGGGTTTATTGGTCATGGAGGGGGAGGGTAGTGAAGAACAAGGGAGAGAGAGAGAGTGTGTGTGTGTGAGAGAGAGAGAGAGAGAGAGAGAGAGAGAGAGAGAGAGAGAGAGAGAGAGAGAGACAGTGGGTTGAGGGTCTTGGAGACACTAAGATTTAATTGCTTAATAGGTTAATTGCAGAAATTTAATTGAGGATAATGGTTTGAGCTAAAGTAGAGTACAATTGGGACTGCATTCAAAAGAGATTTAAGTAGTAGAATCAATAGGACTTGACAATGAACTGGATAGATATGGGAGGTAAACAGGGAGTAGGAGATTGAGTTTGTCAGCGTTAGTTGAGATAGGGAACCAGGAGCAGAGAAGCAAGTTTGTAGCATGATGAAATTGAGTAAAAGTTGATTATATTTATGGCCATCAATGTGGAAATGTCTCATAGTTGGATACACAGGTCTAGTTTTCAGGAGAGAGAATTGGCTGGGGATAAAGCTTTGGGAATCTTTAGAGTATATAAGTCTTGTTGAAGCTGTGAATGTGGATGAGCTCATTGGGGTGTTTATAGAAAAGAGCAGATCAGGCATCTCTGGGGAATAGTCCTTTAAGAGGCAGGCAAAGGAGCTGGAGAGCTGTCTGACTAACCATGAGAGAACAGTGTCACAAAAGGCAAGAAAAGGAGTGAGTTTCAAGAGAGGCGTGGCCGGGATAAAATGTAGCAGAAGCATTAAATGAGGCAAAAAGTATCTATTAGATTTTGTAAGAAGTGGGCCTTTAATGACCTTACCTTGATATGTTTGAGCAGCATGGGACAGAGGCCAAATTGCTGCTGAGTTTGGGTGGTGGTGAAGGATGAGGAAGCAGAGACAAGAAATATAGACTGAAAGATCAAGCTTCTCAATAAGTATATATATATATAGAGAGAGAGAGAGAGAGATAGCTTCAGCAAGGTCTAGGGTTCTTTTGGTTTCGTTTTCATGGTGGTGGTACTTTATGCATTAGTTTTAGGCCCTGGGAGTCTATAGCTAGGAGTAGTTTAAAATCACAGTGGTTAGTGTTGTGTGCTGTCCAGTCAATTCCAACTCATAGAGACCCTATATGATAGAGTAAAACTGTCCCATGGGCTTTCCTAGGCTGTAATCTTTATGAGAACAGATTGCCAGGTCTTTTCTCCTATGGAGCCAGTGGGTGATTTTGAACCGCGGACCCTTTGGTTAGCAGTTAAGTGCTTTCACATTTCATCACCAAGACGGGGGAGAGGAGATAATTATTGAGGAAAGAGATGGGAGGGAATAGGGTCTGGAATATAGGTGGAGTAGTTAACTTTAAGTAGGAGAAATAGACTGGAGGGAAGTATGTAAGGAAGGATATGAGCAGATTAAGTTTGTAGTTTATAAGCAGGAGTCTGAGAGGGAGCTCCTTAAGTGATGGGCTCAATTTCTTCATTCATTGATTCGTTTAACAAATATTTATAGAGTATCTACTATGTGCCAGACACTCTTCTGAGCGTATAAGATACATTAGCTAACAAAGATCTATGACTTCACGGAGCTTATCTTCTAGTGAGTGATACAAGATGAGGCCGTATGCTGAGAGCGTAGGAAACAAAGTTTGGTCAGGGTCTTGAGAAGAGAGGTGAAGAATGGGAGAGATTGCCAACCGTGAACAAAGAGGAACTTAAAGGGCCCAACTGAGGTTAGAAGTCACAAGTTTTGGTGTTCTTATTGTTGAAACAGTCTAAATCTAGGTTACCACTTAATATACCACGGACTGCTAGAATAAACAAATCTGTCTTGGAAGAAAAACAGCCAGAATGTTCCTTAGAAGCAAGGATGGTGAGACTTTGTCTCAATACTTTGGAGGTGTTATCAGGAGGGACCAGTCCCTGGAGAAGGACATCATGCTTGGTAAAGTAGAGGGTCAGCAAAAAAGAGGAAGACCCTCAATGAGATGGATTGACACAGGGCCTGCAACAGTGGACTCAAGCATAACAATTGTGAGGATGGCATGAGACTGGCCCGTGTTTCGTTCTGTTGTACATGGGGTCGCCATGAGTTGGAACCGACTTGACAACACCTAACAACAACAACAACCATAACTTGTCTTAGTTATCTAGTGCTGCCATAACAAATACCACAAGTGGATGGCTTTAACAAATTTATTTTCTCACAGTTTAGGAGGCTAGAAGTCAAATTCAGAGCACAGGCTCTAGGGGAAGGCTTTCTCTCTCGGTTGGTTCTGGAGGAACGTCCTTGTCTCTTCAGCTTCTGCTTCCTGATTCCTTAGAGATCTCCATGTATCTTGGCATCTATCTAATTACCCCATCTCTGCTCAGCTCCCTTGTTTAATCTCTCTTTTATCTTAACAGAGATTGACTCAATATACACTCAGCACTAGTCCTGCCTCATTTAACATAACAAAGACAGACCATTCCCAAATGGGATTATAACCACAGGCATAGAGGTTAAGGTTTGCAGCACATATTTTTGGGGGACATAATTCATAACACTACTGTACCTGAGGAGCAGAAAACTGTGTCAGAAGGATTTTCATGGTCTTCATTCTGCCAAAAATGAAAGAGGTATGTCCAATTTTTACAGTGTTCTATTCACAGTTATTTTAATATGCCACATTTTCCTCCCTCAATTGCCTTTTTCCTTCTGTAGAGAATGTTTCATTATCTTAGAAGACCAACCTAATAAATATTAAATTTGCCAGAATACTACCATTTATTTCATATTTGATGTATTTTCTATGAAAAGCATTATGAAACCCAGTCTTATGGAAAATCTTACAGCTCTCCTGAGGTCCAGGACTACAAATAATATTTACCTTCTCATCTCCCACCTACGCCCAGCATACTTGAACACACAGCATACATGCATTTAGAGTGAACCATAGTGTATAGTGAGTGGTTCTTTAAGTTTTTTTTCTTTCATACCTAAGAAAGTCACAGAAGTTAATGAATTTATTTAAGCATTTAAACATTGCTCTGATTCCTACTGAGAACTCAGTACATTATTATTTTGGACACAGTTTTATAACTTACCCTGTTTTTCTTACTGTTGATAAATGTTAATATCTTTAGTCTTTATGTACAGTAATTTTGAATGTTGTAATCTTAACTTGAACATAAATAAAAATTATAGTAGTATATTTATTTTATATAATACATAATTTATTTTTTAGAACAGTTTTAAGGTTATAGAAAAATTGTGCAGAAAATACAGAGTTCCTATATACCTCCCTCCCTTCCCACACATTTTCTCCTGTATTAACATCTTGCATTCTTATGGTGAATTTGTTATTGATGAACCAATATTGGCACAATATTATTAAAGTCCATAGTTTGTATTAGGGTTCACAATTTGTGTTGTATAGGCATATGGGTTTTGACAGATATATAATGTCATGTGTCTACCATTACAGTATCATATAGAATAGTTTGACTGCCCTAAAAATGTCCTGTGCTCCACCTCTATATTCACTTTTTCAAGTAGATTTTTCATGTAGCTAGAGGAAAGGAACCTTAGAAGTAATTAATTCTGCCGGTGTTATTTTTAAGTGAGGCATCTGAGGCCTAGAAAAATTGAAACTTGGCCAAAATCTCAGTACTAGCTTGTCACAGAGCCTAGCCTTCTATTGCTTGGCTTTGTGTTCTTTCCTCTAGAAAGATAAATGCCCACCACTCAATATACTAATCTGTTAGTACAGTGCCATCTAAAGTGGGTTGTTGTGTGTCGACCACTGTTGTAAATGACTTCTATGTGTTATCTCATTTAATCATCACAACCCTATTGGTAGATAGTATTAATATCCCCACTTTGTATGTGGGAAAACTAAGGCACAGATCAGTTAAGTGACTTCCCGAAGAATCACACACTCAGGCAGTCCAGTGCAAGAGCTCATGCTACTAACACTAATGCCATACTGCCTCTCATGGGATAGGATGGCATAAAATGAAGTTTAGAAAGGTAGCTCAAGGCCAGATTATGTAGATCCTTGTAGACCATAGTAGGACATTTAGATGTTAGTTTAGGAGCATTCTAGCTTTCAGAACTGTGAGAAAATAAATTTCTGTTGTTTTAAGCCACCCAGTTTGTGATAATTTGTTATGGTAACTCTAGGAAATAAATAAATCAGGATTCAGTGATGAGATGGACTTTATGCTGGGTTGCCATCAACACTCTGGAACAGATAGAACCTGAGTTCTCCGTTTTTAACTTCATAGTTCTTGATAATTTGAACACATCTATGATACTCTTTTCTGTTTAAATATTTCTCATTTCAGATTATTGACAGACATTTTATCATCTTGTTTTTGTTCTTGTTAGCTGCTATAGAGTTGGCCCCTGACTCATGGTAACCCCATGCACAGGGAATGGGGCTGCTGCCTGGTCCTGTGCCATCTTCCTGATTGGTTGGGCAGTCAAATTGTTGTGATCCATGGAGTTTTCATTGGCTGATTTTGGGAGGTGGATTGCCAGGCCTTTCCTTCTGGGCCTTCTTGGTCTGGAGGTTTTGCTGAAACCAGTTCAGCATCGTAGCAACACGCAAGCCTCCGTGGACAGATACGTAGTGGCTGTGCATGAATCAAACCCAGGAACTGAACCTTAGTGTCCCACATGGAAGGTGAATATTCTGCCACTGAACCACCAGTGCTTTATTTTTTACCACCTTAATCCCCCTGAATTTCTCTCTTCAACTGAGGCAACCTTTGGAACTCAACACTCCTATGTGCAATGACAAGGTCATTGTTACCCAGTACTACATTTCAAATGTGTAGCAAGCACTCACACGGTTGGGATACTTTGGGCTCATAAACAATTAAAGTCCTCAAGTCTTTTTGCATGAACCATTGTGTAATGGTTCATTTGTGTAATGAATTCTTTGCACCTAAATGCAGGACTTTGCATTTAGTTTTATTAGAGTTTCTTCACTGTGGTTTTAGCTGTGTTTCAGGCTGCTGAGGACATTTTGAGTCCTGATTATGTCATCCAGAATATAGCTGTTTCTCCCACTGATGCATTGTATCTATGAACTTGATAAGTATTTCTTCTTTGTGTTCAGCCAAATCAGTATTCAGCTGGGCCAAGCACAGAGTTTCATGGAATCCTCTAGAAACCTCTTCCATATCTGTCAGAATTCTTCCAAGTTTCTGAGCCAACCATTTGCCTGAATTCATTTCTAGAACATAGGCTCCTTAAGGGCAGGGTCTGTGCCCAGCATGTGGTTGGCACTCAATAAATACTAGTAGAATAAATGCAAAGAAAAAAAAAAAAAACCAGGTTTCTCAGTCCCCAGGAGACTGGGTAGGGAAAAGAGAAGATGTTCTAGAGGTGGGTACAGATAACAGGAAGAAACAACAGCTGTTGATAGCCTTAGGCAAAAAACTGTTTTAAGACTTTGAGCAATGATGACATTGTTGCCTGGGAATCACAGTAGTATGAGGTAAAAGTTCCTACAAATTAAAACGGCTCCCGTTCATTTAATAGATACTGCGTGCCACCTTGCCCGGTATTGGAGATACAAGGGTGAACAAAACGGGCATGGCTCCTGCCCTCATAGAGCTCCCAATCTGGGAATGGGAATAGACTTTGTTGTGATTAATATTTGCATGCTGTATCTTACTTCATGTTTGTACTTTGAAACTGTATGTTTTTATATTTAAAACTGGTTTTCTTACAAGCATAGTATAATTGGGTGTTGATTTATATCCAATTTGACAATCTCTCTCTTTTAATTGGGGTGTTTAAACCGTGTGCATTCAATATGATAACTGATGTGGTCGAGTTTAAGTCTACCATCATATTTATTTTCTATTTGTTCCATTTCTTCCCTCTTTTGCTGTCTCTTTCTGTTTGTGTCTGTCTGTCTCTCTGCCTTATTTTGGATTAATCAAGTATTTTTTATGATTCCTTTTATCTCCTTTGTTGGCTTATTAACTGTACTTCCTGTATTTATTTATTTATTTTTTGCTTTGTTTTTTAATGGTTCCTTAGGGTTTATACTATACATATTTAACTTATTACATTCTGTCTTCAAGTAATATATACCACTTCACTTAGAATAAGAACACAATGGTATAATGTTATCTCCTTATCCCCTTTGTGCTATTATTGCCATACATTTTACTTCTATTAATTTAAAAAGCCTACAAAATTATTATTATTCGTGATTTAAACAGTCAATTGTCATCTAAGGAGATTTAAATAAAATTTTTAAAAATTATATTTACCCACATATTTACCATTTTGGTGCTCTTCATTCCTTTGAGTAGATTCAGATTTTTATATGGTATCATTTTTCTTCTCCCTAAAACCCAACACAGGTCCACTGGTGATGAATTCTTTCAGCTTTTGTATGTCTGAGAAAGTCTTTATTTCACTCTCATTTTGAAAGATATTTTTGCAGGATAGAGAATTTTAGGTTAACAGATTTTTTTTTTTTTTCTCTTCAGTACTTTAAAGATGTTGCTCTGTTGTCTTCCAGCTTGCATTGTGTTAAACAAGAAGTGTTCTGTCATTCTTATCTTTGTCCCTCCCATCCCCATGCCCGAGACTGCATTAAAATTTTCTCATTATCATTTGAGCAATATGATGTGCTTTGATATAGTTTTCTTCATGCTTCTTATGCTTATGGTTGGTTGAGCATCTTGGGTTTGTGGCTTTGTAGTATTATCAAATTTGGGAAAATTTCAACCATGTTTCTTCAAATACTTTTTTTTATTACTCTCTGCCTCTTTGGGGACTCTAATTATATATATATTAGGCTGCCCGTAGTAATTACATTGATAGTTTATCTTTTTTTAGTCTTTTTTCTCTGTGTTTCACTTCAGATAGTTTATGTCTTTAGAAGTTCACTAAATTTTTTCTTCTGCAATGTCTAACCTGCTGTGAATTTCATCCAGTGAAATTTTCCATCTTGAATGCTTAGAAAATTGATTGGGAACTTTTTATTTTTTTCAAGTCTCTCCTTAACATGCTTATGCTTTTCTCTGCCTTCTTGAACACATGGAATATAGTTACAATAACTATCTTAATATCCTTGTCTACCAGTCCTATACTCTATGTCATTTCTGGGTCTGTTTCTGTTGATTGATTTTTCCCTTCATTATGGATTGTATTTCAGTTCTTTAAATGTTAAGACATTTTGAACGATACATTATTGGGTTTTTAAAAAAAAAAAAAAACCATTGCTGTCGAGTCAATTCTGACTCATAGTGACCCTATAGGACAGAACAGAACTGCCCCATAGGGTTTCCAAGGAGCGACTGGTGGATTCGAACTGCCAACCTTTTGGTTAGCAGCCAAGTTCTTAACCACTACGCCACTAGGGCATCTCCTTTTGGGGTGCCAGATATTGGGTACTGGATATTATTTTATTCTTTTATATATTCTTGAGCTTTGCTCAGACTCCGTTACTTGGAAATAGTATGATCTATGACTAATTTTAGCTTAGTATTGAGGAAATGCCCTTATGGATACCCTACCCAATGCCCTGTGTATTCTCCTTTCTGGCTGGATGGAACAAACATTCCTGACCTCATGTGGGCCTTGCCTTGGGCATTGTCCTGCTTGCTCTTCCTGGTGGTTTTTCTTTGGCCTCAGATTTGTTTTTTAACATGTATGTGCTGATTAGTACTCAGCTGAAGAAATGAGGGGGAACCCTCTACAAATTTCCAGAGTGTTCTGTCTATGCAGCTCTCTCCTGTCTGTTCAGCTCCCTCCTCTTTAGGTCTCTGCCCTGTGAATTCTAGCTGCCTTACCTCTTCAGATTCTTCAGCTCCCTCTCCTAAACTCAGCTCTGTTCAGGTTCTCCCTTTCTGTATTTCAGTCTGAAAACTCTTTTCAGTCAATAAACTGATTATTTCTAGAGCAAGGTTGTTTCCTTCTCTCAAGGATCACTGTCCTGTACTCCCTCTTGTCCACTGTCTGAAAAACTTGTTTCATATATTTGGGTTTCTACAGTTAAGGTGGGAGGATAGATCTAGTCCCTGTTACTTTATCATGGCTAGAAGCAGAAGTCTGGGAGTTGACCTTAAATAACTTCAAAGGTAAATAAAAAGCTACAACTGTGACAAGTGCCATGAAGGAGAGCTATCTGGTGTTATGAGAGTGTTTAATAGGAGAATGTGAGAGTGCTGCCCAGTGATCATGCCATATGCAAGTCTTCAAATAAAAAGCAATTAAGAACTGGATGAAACATGGTATGTGTTGTTATGGGTATTTTACAATAAAAAAAATTAAGAGATAGAATGTGAAATATATTTTAGAAAGATCTCCATCATAAATAATTATTAATCACATTTATATGCTGTTGGTGATGGTTGCCTTGGAGTCAGTTCTGACCCATGGCAACCCCACATGTTACAGAGTAGAGCTGCCCTGTAAGGTTTTCTTGGCTGTAATCTTAATGGAAGCAGATCACCAGGCCTTTTTTTCCACAGTACCGCTGGGTGGGTTTGAACCAGCAGCGTTTGGGTTAGCAGTCGGGCACAAATGATTTGTTATCACTTACCTAGGTGGCACCACGGTTAAGCGCTTGGCTGCTAACTGAAAGGTCGATGGTTCAAATGCACTAGCGGCTCCATGGGAAGAAATACCTGGTGATCTGCTCCTGTAGAGACTACAGCCTAGGAAACCCTGTGGGACAGTTCTCCTCTGTCCTATGGCGTCTCTAGGAGTCAGAATCAATTCCATAGCACACAACAGACATTGCTACTTTGTTAGCCATTGTATCAAACAGAGTACCTGACACAGAGTGGATAGTTAATAAATATGTGTTGAAGGAATAAATAAGGTAGCTATACCCTGCTTCGTGTCTGAGGGTTATGACTTATGAAAAGTTCACTTGCATTAACCAAAACCAAAGCTGTTGCCATCGAGTCGATTCCAACTCATAGTGACCCTATAGGACAGAGTAGAACTGGCCCATAGGGTTTCCAAGGCTGTAATCTTTATGGAAGAAGGCCACATCTTTCTCCCACGAGCAGCTGGTGGCTTCAAACCACTGACCTTTTGGTTAGCAGCCTGAGCTCTTAACCAAAAGTAAGGAGTTCCTTGCTTGCATTAGGAAAGTTGAAATTCTCACTTCGTATTAATATCCTAGATACTAGTTTTAGCTTCCTGATACTAGTTTCCTAGGGCTGCCATAACAAAATACCACAGACTGAGTAGTGTAAAATAGAAATTTATTCTCTCATAGTTTTGAAGGTTAGAAGTCTGAAATCAGAGTCAGCAGGACCGTGTTCCCGCTGACGGTTCTAAGGAGGAATCCTTTCTTGCTTCTTTTGGTGGTTGCCCACGATCCTTGGCATTCCTTGATTTGTAGATGCATCACTCGAGTCTCTGCCTTCCTCTTTACTTTGCCTTCTCCCCTGTGTGTCTGTGTCTACATTTCTCTTTTCTTATAAGGACACCAGTCATTGGATTAGGACCTGCCACAATCCAGTATGATCTCATCTTAACTTGATTACATCTGCAAAGATCTTATTTGGAAATAACCACATTCTGAGGTTCTGGATAAACACGAATTTTGGGGGGGATGCTATTCAAAGAAATAGAATATTTTCTAATATTTATAGACAGGTAATAGCTTGTTTTGCTATAGTGCCTGTCTCAGAGAGAGGAAATAGAATATAGTTTGTTAGCATGACAATAATGAAGATTTATGTCTCCTGAGATTTTGAGTTGGTCACTGAGTTATTCAGAAATGAAGAAAAAAATGTTTGAGTTTTCATTATCAGATGTTATTCTCTTACTTGAGAATAGTGGAAAAGCATGGGCTTTGGAGTTAGTCTTGGTTTGAATCCCAGAAATACCATTAGTAGCTTATGACCTTTGGCTAATTATTAAAACTCCCCCCTTTGGCTAATTATTAAAACAATTCTTGTATTACCTCGTATAACTTCTCTTATTTCTTAGAGTTATTTTGAGATACGAATGAGAATATATATGTAAGGTATACATGTCATAGGAATTCAACAGAAGTTAGTTTCTTCCTCTAACTCTCTACCCTTCAACAGTTTCATTTTCGTAATAGTGTTGTTTCTGGATCACATGTTCTTTTGATGCTCAGTGAAGTGGAGAGAGAATGAGACTCACTGCTCAACTGCTCTTACTACTTTTGAACAATTACTATAGCTTATCCCATGGCAATAATTTTGTTATTCTTAAGCTTTAATTTTCATCAAGTTACAGTACTGTTGAAGATACCTAGTTGAGAAACATATTGTCTAAGATGCTTTAATAAATACCCAGTTGACTTTTATTAAGATTTTTTGCTGCTTTTTGGTAATTCTGTTACTATTAAAGAAACATTTTATTTGAGACATATGATTAGAAACTTACATTTAATAAATTTAGAATAAATTAATTCTGTAAATGGTGGCAGGTTAATAGATTTTAACTGGATGAAGGCTTGAATTGTTTATCATTTAAAGAGGATATCAACAAGTCCTATTTCTAAAATATTAGAATTTTTTTATGCAGTTTTATTATATTAAAAAGGCTACCAGTTTACTGACAAGTATTTAGTTGTTCTTATGTGATGATTCAGAAGAAAAAGATTGTCTGGTACTACTGGAATGTATGTTGTCTTAGAAGTCACAACATTTTCAAGCATTAACAAGTATTTTCTAGAATAATCTGTACAACCCATTTTATAAAACTTGTTTTTATGGAATCCAGCCTGTCTGACTATGTGTGTTTGTGTGTCTGAATGCTGTATGGTTTGGAAAGCTGTTACGGGAAGTATGTACAGTATCCCCACAAGTACACCTAGTTAAGGAATTAAAAATTGAAGTCTAACGTTTTCTTGGAAAAGCTTCTTTATCAGAGGTGAAGACCAAGGAGTGTGGACCAGCTGTGACACTTTATCTTAACAATTCATTTTGAGATGTCTGAAATAATTTTTTTATGGTTGATTTTTGACAGATTGGAGTTATTTTCTTGAATGACACTCAAAGGCAAATTTAGGTCAGTGCACAGAGCATGAGTTTAAAATGATCTAGGTTGTTTGACAAATATAGTTTTAGGTGAAGCTTTTCTGCTTGTCAGTAGCTAGCTTTGTCACCTAGGGCAACTTGCTGATCGTTTCTTCCTCTTTTCTTTAGATTTCCAGTGTGAGATTTGCTCTGGAGTCTTGATCTCTAAAGTTTGTTTTAGTATTAGAGATTTGTAACTAGATTAAAAAGATTTCTTTTGAACTATCCAGTGAATTTTTATTGCCCCACTACTTATCAAATTTTGGCATGTAATAGGCTCCTTTATCCAAATATGAAGTTCTCAAGTTATTAGATAGTGAGGGTTTTCAAAATGAAAATACAGTGTCTCAGAACATGTGAGATTTATTGACGTTCTACAGCAAAGGCATATTAACTTCAGTACAGAACAGTAGAGAGAGCCCTGAATTGAGAACCAGAAGATGTGGTTTCTGATTCTGACTCTTTGAATGCCAAGTCTTCAGTATAAAATGGTCTTATTAATACTTGCTTTACCTATTTTGCAAGATTAACTATATGAGTATCAAACAAGACAACCCATGCAAAAATACTCTGAAAATAATAACTTACATACCAATGCAGACATTTTTAGCATTTTGTTAACCAGTTTGTGGTATGCCTAAAAGTATGCCTTCTCCATCTTGCTATCTACTATCTGACATTTTGCCAAGGAAGGAGTAAATAAACCTGGTAAGATTGTGAAACATATAACTCCTGGCTAAAATTGAATTTAGGATTTACTGTGGACCTGTTTTCTATCTCTTATCTTTCATTATAGTTAAAAGATGGCTGAGATGAAGAATCAAAGTCATTTCTCTTTTCAAATGGCATACATTGCCGCTCAGAAATTGTGTTAAACATTTCAGAAATTTCCCCCAAGCCCGTGTCCAAACATCTGAAAATTTAGAATTAATGATTGATTAGTTTACTAGTATTTTTTTCCAGTTGCAGTAGAGTCAGTTCCAATTTATGGCAAACTTGTATGTCAGAGTAGAACTGTGTTTCAGAGGACTTTTACTGGCTGATTTTTCAGAAGTAGATCCCCAGGCCTTTCTTCTGAGACACCTCTGGGTGGACTTGAACTATCAACCTTTTGGTTAGCAGCTGAGTGTTACCCGAATAGGGTCCATGCCCTGGAGCAGTTGAGCCAATGAAACATACTCCAAGTCAGAAAGAGTGAGAAAGTTTTAATTTAGAAAGTGTACGCCGCCACCGGGGATCTAACCGCAACACAGGCTGTCTTTAGGGAGTCCCAAAAGGCATTTTTACATTGGAACTTATATATGATTTTTACAAAAGTTAGAAGTGGTGTTATTCATTCCAAGGTAATTACAGGAGACTCTTTATCATACTAAAGAGATAAGGAACTGGACATTTCCTTATCAGGCTAAAGATATTTGTATCTGACATCTGGGCTCTACTCTTCCTGTGGGGGATCCTAAGTCATAAAAACAAAGTCATTAACAAATGTATGCACAAAACAAAGCCATTAACGGAGGTATGTGCAAAGGGAGAAGGCAAGGAAGGGAAAAAGAAAAGAAACTTACAGGTTTATCATGGTGTTAGTTATGTCAAGCTCTCAGTTGCACATTTTGAAAAGGAGAAAACATGCTGGGGAGTTTTAGGGTCACATGAGCATGTTAACCAGTTGCACCACCCAGGGACTTACTCTTTATGTGCTGGGAAATCTGAGAAACTCCCTGTTCAATTTGATTTGTACAGATTGCTTTAGAGCAGAATATTGTTGCCTTTGAAGTGTGTGGTCTAAAACATCCAGTCCAGCTAACAGGAGGGATGGTGCAGGAGGACAACTTCCAAAACTGACAGAAAAGCTCAGTCCATAGACTAGTCAAATTGCCAAAGAAAGAGAAAAACAGAATCTCTCTTCCCTCCTCTTCTGGCAAGTAAATGGTAAATTTCTACAATGAGCTTAAAGACTATTAAAGTTAAAAGGTATACTGTCTAGGTGTTTTACCCAGTAGAAATAAATTGTCCAATAAATAGTATCTAATTTTTAAAGTCAGCGTGGAAGGGGTCCTAGAAATATAAACTGTTATAAGTGGGTGTTTTCTTAGCACCTTTTCTTCATTTTCACCATCTCAATTGGAAAAAGATAGCCAGAAGAAGGCACAGATGGGCAGTGCTATCAAGGCCAGGTGGTAGATTCTTGAGCAGTTTTGGTGATTGAATTCCTATTTACATAGTATGAGAATTTGGTGTTTGAGGGCTTTGTGGTATTTTAATGTCAGGTATAATATTTCAATAACAACATCACGAGGACTGTGAAGAGCATGGGACTAGCATCCAGAGAGTAAGTAACAAGTTATTGATTTATCTTCATGATTGCCTCTGTACTGGAATTTTGTTGACAGAAGTGGAATAGTACCGTGAGACAACTATGGTTACTATGCATGTTAAAACTCTTAAGAGTACTTAAGTGTTTTCATGAGGATGTAAATGTGTGCACTGGCACCACTTACCTTTTACCTGTAATTTAAAAACAATGCATACTATAGTACTTCATTTGAATGCTAGTGTTGGTTGGAAGAATCCAAAAATTTATTTTATTCAAGCCAATTATCATAGTCCTTGAATTTTCTTTCTTCAGGGGAAAATACCTCTCTGATCTATAAATTGAATGATTCCACTTCTGTAACAGAATACAAAAAAAGGTAAATAAAAATTAGTACTAGTCTCTGTGAGGTGAATATATTGATCTTTGAGACTAGACATTAGTTAGTAATTCTGAAGTATCTAATATCTGCTTCAGACATTGGTTAGATTTCCTCATGTGGCATTTCTGAAAAGGATGATATAATAGGAAGAAAAAGCATGTTTTGGCAAAATTTGAGCATTACTCATGTGAAAATACTTCCTACTTTTCCCTGCTGTTTTTCTTATCTTGATTTTGTTTCTTTTGGGCACTAAGAATTTAATTTTTCCATCATTTCTTGAACATCTCCCAAGGACCAGGCTTGAGTTTGGTTAGAACTGTAAACTCAGATTTCCATGACAAAAGAGTCCTTTTCCCATCCAAGGAGTCAGTATAGGATAAAGATACATGCTTTAGAGCCAGACATGTTTGAATGCTGGCTGTACCGCTTGCTTCGATGTCATCTTAAACAAATTACATAATCTCTTTCTGCCTTAGGTTCTTCACTTTTTAAAAGGAGATAATAGTAACTATCTTTGAAAGGTTGAGAAGATTAAATAGCACTGATAAAGTACTTAGAATAGTGCCTGAGCATGTGGTAGCTTTCATAAATGTTAGTTATAGATAGTCAAAGAATTTACTACGTATCCATTTAGTAAGTTTAGGCTTTTGTTCTCAGGCTTAAGAGGAGCATATTTAAATTCCTTAGTATGATTTTATCCGATCTATGTCTCCCTTTCTTTGGCACAAGTGATGGAAGTTGTTGAACAATTTCTTGTGTACTCATCAATATAAAAGGGAAACTTGAAATATCACATAATTCCAATTGCGAAAAGCTAAAAACTGTCTGCTTTTTTCCATTACTATTTTTTATTCAATATCTGATGTTTGAGCGATTCCATTTTTATTGTATTAGATCTTTAACCTTTCCTTTTTTACACAGAATTTTCAGTAATTCATAAAATCAAGAACAAGATAAAACTGGACAGTTAAAAACACAGTGTTGGAAAGGCATAGATGAATATATAAAGCAAGCACTTGATATGAGGTGAGATCATTACTCGAGTGGAAAATGAACATGGCTGGGTTTCTTGGCAAACGAGTGAGAGGTTTGTTGAGTTGAAGCCTTGTTTGGGTATAACAATAGGCAGACAAGTTTTTCCCTAGCACTGTTGTATGAGATACTGAGTAATATCATGACCCAATGGTAGTAGTTTCTTTATGATTGTGAAAAGATTCAAGAGAGAACTTTGAATCTTAACTCGGTGAAGGCATTCTTCTAGGGAACTGAGATAAACAAACATTGGTCTTCTGATTAAATCACTAATGGGATGAGAGGTGGATGTGGGGTGGAGGGAGTTTAGTCTTAGAGAATTTAGAATAGTTAACAGATTCCTTAAACAAATACTACTGATGTTTCTGCCAAAATACCTTAATAGTAGGAAAGAGTGAATGCTTGTAGGGTAATGGGGCTAGGTTGGGTCAATTTCTTTAAGTGTTGTGGTTTAGCTTATAAATTCATATAAACTATGCATTCTTTTCCATGGTCTAGCCATATCTGTTTTTGGTATAAAGATTTTTTATTACCATGATGTAAAATTGTTGCAGGATGATATGCTGTGCTAATCCTGTTATTTGTAGTACATTGTTACTACACCACTCCTCTCTCCTTTCTTGACAGCAGGCTAGTTTTTCTGAAATGTCTTATAAGAGCATTGGATTGAGACTCTAAAGCTCTTTTTCACATAATGAGAGGCTGCTTTTGACTTGGAAAGATTTAAAAGTAAATATTACCACTTTGTCCAGAGTGTCGCTATGGGTCAGAATCAACTTGACAGCAGTGGATTTTGTTTTTGGTTTAATTTTGTCCGGAGTCCCTGGTATGGCTTCTATGGAAGAATTGAAGAGAAATGGTTCATAAATGGCCATCAGATAGTTGGATTAAGTCATCTTAATTGGAGTTCTGGTATTATCTATTTAAATATTACGGAATGTCTGCCAAACACAGAGGCTTTAGTAGAAATGATACTTTTTCTACTTAGCAGTTGATTCAGCTGATACTGTCTGTAATTGTCTAGTTAATAAAACTGTCATCTTCTTCTATGCTGTGTTATCTGGAGAACCAGATAGGGAACTTTTCTTCGGTTTTAGATAATTAGCTTCCATAAAGTTGATACTGTGGGAATCATTAGGGCAAGCCTGCTGATTCACAGTTAAAGCTATAGAGTTACTTATAGGTTACTTGTTGTGTAAGATAACTCTAAGTAATGTTTCATACCATAAAGAGAATTCTGAGCAGACCTAGTTGATGGGAAGACTTGCATCAGTGGAGATTTTGCATCATTTGCATCAATGGCTGATTTCTTTTGTAGGAGCCATTCCACAGGCAATGGTGTCTCCAAGTCTGTATTAGCCAGATGAATCCAATATCACTTGGACTGTAACATTTTTAACTGTCACTTACTGTTTTAAAAATTTAAGGTATATCAAAGTCAGTAAAGTATACAAATCAATGAATTTTTACATATGTATTTATTCATGAAATCACCAAGACAACATTTCACTAACTGTTTTTAAAACAAGCAAACACATTGGGTTGAAATGGTTTGCTTGCTTAAAAAATTCTTATTATGAATATAATACATGTTCATATAGAAAACTGAAACTAAAAAAAAAATGAGAGTAATAGATGAGATTGGAGAAAGATCAAGGAGCCGTACAGTGTTTCTCCCTCCTGGCCTCACAACATCACCTTGGAAGCTTTTAAAAAGCACTGGTGCTGAGGTGTCTGCCCAGACTGTTGATTTGGGGGTAGGGCCTGGCTGTTTCTATTGCCCAGCCAGGGTTCAGAAATCCTGGCAGAAGGCTTTTAGGCCGTTTTAAGGACTTTGGCTTTTAAAAACTATGAGTGAGATTTGAAGCCATTGAAGGGTTTTGGGGAATGATCCTCCTTACTTTTTTTTTTTTCTTTTAACTCTTTATTATGAAAATTTCCAGACATATACAAAAGTAGAAAATATAACAAACCTTCCTGTACCCATCATCCCACCCATTTCAATTGCTATTGATATTTTGCCATATTTGTTTTTCCCTTTTGTCCTCTGGAATATTTAATGCTAGT
This sequence comes from Dugong dugon, assembly GCA_030035585.1. Classification (NCBI taxonomy): domain Eukaryota; kingdom Metazoa; phylum Chordata; class Mammalia; order Sirenia; family Dugongidae; genus Dugong; species Dugong dugon. The sequence goes on along the minus strand of CM057460.1, from coordinate 84,129,991 downwards.
TTGGATTTTTAGAAGGATCACTCTGGTTTCTGTATTGAGAGAAGGGGAGGCAGGACAGGGGCTAAAGTAAAATCCCTGTGTATTTTCTTCTATGCGTGTAGTCACATTTATTTTTTAAGCAAAGAATTACATTGTATTTATTATTTTATAAGCTATTTCCATTTACTATAGTAAACATGTCACTGAATATTCTACAACTTTTGTATTTTAATGGTTATATAGTATTCTATTTTATGGGTATACCGTAATTTATTTGATCTTACAGTATTGGACAGTTTAATTCACGATCTTTAGTTATGTACCAGTGTGGTGATATGTCCATATAGCTAAATCTCTGCACATATCCATGACTATTTCCTTAGGGTAAATTTCTTAGAATGGAATTGCTGTGTCAGAGGAAATGCACAAAAAGTTAAAGGCTTTTGATATGCATTGTCAAGGTATTTCCAGAAAGACTTTACTAATTCATATTCCCACCAGTTGCTTCTGAAAGTGTCAGGTTTCCTTAGATTCTCATTAACATTGATTTTCATCATTAAAAAAAGTTTCCTGTTTTGACAGGTGAAAAAATGGTAACTCAGGGTTTTAATTTGCAGTTCTTTCTAGTCTAATTGAATTCCATTTTTATTTGCTTTTTTTTTTAAATATGCTTATTCATACCATTTGCTGGCTGTGTGATTTTGGGAAAGTCACTTAGGACCTTTGTTTTCTTAGTGTAAAATGGATGTTGTATAACTGCCTCACAGGGTTATCGTGAATATTAACTAAAAGCATTTTGCAAGCCCAGGTTTTTAAAACTTTTTCACCATGATCCACACTAAAAAATGGATCTTACATTGTGAAAAGCATACATAAATATGTAACTGAAAGTTTCATGGAACAAAGAATATGTGTGCTGTATCTATACTGTACTGATGACATTGAATGTCATCAAATTTAGAAAAATGAGCAATTTTGCCTTTTTCTGCTTTATTAATTAAATTTATACATGTGGTTACAATTGTACATATGAAATGTTCCTGTGCATATGGTTTGGGTGCTGAATTGTAGGGATTCTGGCCTTTTCACTACCTGGAGCTAAAGTAAGGTTTTAAACAAGCTCAGGAAATGAGTCCAGAAATCCATCGGGCTCAAATGGCCCAGAAATACATGAAGAGCTAGCTAGCTGCTCAGCTTCACTAGTAATCAGGAATATGTAGACTAAAACAACAATGAAATAATATTTCATGCCCATCAAGTTGGCACAAATTAAAGATGTTACTTAGATGTTAGCAAGTGTTGGAAGAATGTAGTATAAGACTAATAAGAGTGTAAGTTGGTACAAGTACTGTGAAGAGCAGTTTGGAAAGATGCTCTGGTGCATACCTGATGACCAGGAGTTATGCTTCCAGTGTATCTTAGTGAAATTCTTGCATGTGTATACAAGAAAACATACATGGATATTCATTGCAGCATTGTTTGTAATAGTACAAAATTGGGAACAACCTATATGTCTATCAGCAAGGAAGTGGCTTCATAAAATATTGTCTAGTTCAGCATTCTCCTCTAGAAATATAATGTGAACCACATATGTAATTTTAAATTTACGTTTAAAGATTTAAAAAAGGTGAAATCAACTTTAATATATTTTGACACATTGTATCTAAAATAATCTTTTCAACATGTGATTAATACAAACATCACTGAGATATCTTATATTCTTTTTTCATACTAAGTCTTTGGAATCCATTGTACAGTTTGTATTTACAGCGCGTCTCAATCTGGATGCTAAATTGTCATTGAAAATAATTTATCTAAATTTAGATTTCATGAAATCTACAGTTGAAAGAAGTAGATTCACATACCCAAGTTGTTCCATAATTACTTAAAAGTTTTTCAGTAACTGAATATTTTGTCAGATAAAGCTTAAATTAATTCAGTTTCTCATTTGCACTAGCCGTATTTCAAATGCTCAGTAGTCATAGGGCTTGCACTGTTAGTTGCCGTCGAGTGAATTCCGACTCATGGGGACCTCGTTTGCAGAGTACAACTGCTCCATAGGATTTTCAAGGCTGTGACCTTTCAGAAGCAGATCACCAGGCCTTTCTCCCAAGGTGCTTCTGGATGGGTTTGAACTGCCACGCTTTTGGTTAGTAGTCAAGTACTTAACTATTTACACCACCCAGGGACTCTAGTCACGTGGCTAGTGGCTACCATATGGACAGTGCAGGTATAATCACTGATGGCAGGTCTATGGACTGATAGGTGGCACTTAGTAAGTGATCTATATACGGATAAAATAAAGTGTGGCTGATTATTCAAATTTCATAGTGCCAATAAGGATCCTTAGAGAAATGGTGTAAAGTTTTATTGCTTGATATATATTAAATATCCTGAACACTACAGGGAACAATGTAATACCTATGTATCTGCCATTCAAGGAGCCCCGGTGGCTCAACGGTTAAGTGCTCGGCATCTAACTTAAACGTTGGCTGTTCGCACCCACTCAGAGACTCTGCAGGAGAAGGACCTAGCAATCTGCTCCTGTAAGGATTACAGCTTTGAAAACCCTGTGGGGCAGTTCTACTCTGTCACATGGGGTCTCTCAGAGGTGAAATTCACTTGTCAGTATCCAACAACAACAACTCACTACTCAAATTTAGCAAATGTTAACATTTTGCCAAAGTGCCTTCAGATCTTCTGTTTAATACTGAGTTTATTTTTTGGGTTATTTATTTGTTAAGACATCAAATAGATTGTCCATTCGTTTAGTTTGTAGTAGGTGTAAGGAAAAGAGTACCCAAGAGTATTATTGTTCCTTGATGGCAGTGTTAGAACTTAAATGGCTTTTTAACATTTAATTCACTTTTAAAGGTTTTAGGAACTGATGTCTATTAGAAAATCACAGTAAAAAACAAGAAAACCCATTCAATGTATATGTTTAAGCAACATCATCAATGCTCAAATACCCTGGCTTGCTATTTATTAAATAACTGCCAAATAACATTTCCACTGCCCTACTCCCTCATTAAAAAAATGAATCCACCTAAGATAAAATACTGGGGTTTTTAAAATATATCAGGAGATACGCCTGATGTATTTAAATTCAATTACATTTAAAATTAGTATCGTACTTTCAATTTTATTAGACTTTAAAAATCCCGCTCTTCCCAGATAATTTCCACTAAGTAAGTTAAATTCTGAGACGTGACAATATTTAAGTCAAGTAAGTAAATCTACAAAAAGCTGCTTCTTAATAACTAGAGTTTAATTTCTGTAAACAGGTGGCACAATCCTAAAAATCTAAAACATAATTTTGTCATATCCGTTAGACTTTTAAATGCAGCAGCTGATTAAAGTGCTCAAGAATAAGTAAATACTAAAATTTCTAATAAAAGGACTGAGATTAATAAAAACTACTCTTAAAGTGAGGTAAGGAATATGAACAATGTTGTTACTGTTCTAGTATATATTTATAATTTAATCATCTTAAATTCTAAGTAGGAACTTTAATTTATTTAATTATATTTTCTTCATATTTGCCAGTTAAACCAGATACTTGATGTCATGGAAGTATTTCTGATGCTTCGTTGTTGTAATGCAAACAATGATTATTAAATATCTTTCATATGAATGTGCAAATAACTGATTAGAAGACCAAGGAATTTAGACCATACAATTTTTAAAAATCCTTCCAGAAAAGATAATTGTGTAGTTATTCATGTTACATTTTAAGGCTGCATACCTCTGTTACAGCAGTGTCACTTAACAATTTTGCATTTTCTATGAATTTATAATTTACAAATTAAAAAAAAATGCGCCTGCTATATTTTTAGTTTGTCACTAGATGGAGTTCTTGTGGTATAACTGTGTTGAGTAGCCATTAGTAGAATAGTCTTTGCTTTGGTCAAAATAGACGCATGTTTAAAAAAAAAGCAGTCTATGTATAAGCAATCTGCTATTAAACATGTAGCATGGTAATAGGGATAAACAGTTGGTAATATGCATTCATAATCTTTGAGCAGCATAAAAACAGCTAATTTAATCAATAAGTGTTTTCTGTTAGTGTGTGTATGTGTGTGTGTGAGAGAGGGAGGGGAGAGAGAGTTAAGAGTTTTAAACCAGTTCTCGGATAATCTTGTAGAATTACAATTTATTTTATTAACTTGTTCAGGATAGTTTCTTTTTCCTTTTTCTTTTTTTTAGGAAATTCCAGTACCTGAGTCTGCCGACTTGGAGACATACTGTGCCTCTTCACAATTCTTTAGGCATCACATTTGTAGTTACGGGGTCATTAGTGTTTATCCACTCCTTGACTTATTCTTGCCCATGTCCTTTAGCCTTAATAAGTGTTGTTCAGCTTCTCTTGCTACTTCAGACTTCAAAAACTAAGTTGAAGGTACAATGTTTTTTTGTCTTCTTGTTGTTGTTGTTGTTGGGTGCCATCGAGTCGGTTCCAACTCATAGTGACCCTATATACAACAGAACGAAACGCTGCCTGGTTCTGCGCCATCCTCACAATCTTTGTTATGCTTGAGCTCATTGTTGCAGCCACTGTGTCAACCCATCTCTTTGAGGGTCTTGTTTTTTGCTGACCCTCTACTCTACCAAGCATGATGTCCTTCTCCAGGGACTGGTCCTTCCTGATAACACGTCCAAATGATGTGAAACGAAGTCTCACTATTCTAGCTTCTAATGAGCATTCTGGCTATACTTCTTCCAAGACAGATTTGTTTGTTCTTCTGGCAGTCCATGGTTCATTCAATATTCTTTGCCAGCACCATAATACAAAGGCATCAATTCTTCTTCCTGCTTCGTTGTCCAGCTTTCAAATGCATGTGAGGCAATTGAAAATACGTGGCTTGGATCAGGTGCACCTTAGTCCTTAAAGTGACATCTTTGCTTTTTAACACTTTGAAGAGGTCTTCTGCAGCAGATTTGCCCACTGCGGTGCATCGTTTGATTTGTTGATTGCTGCTTCCACAGGTGTTGATAGTGAATCCAAGTAAAATGAAATCCTTTTACAACTTCAGTATTTTCTCCATTTATCATGATGTTGCTTATTGGTCCAGTTGTGAGGATTTTTGTTTTCTTTATGTTGAGGTATAATCCATATTGAAGGCTGTGGTCTTTGATCTTCATCAATAAGTGCTTTAAGTCCTCTTCACTTTTAGCAAGCAAGGTTGTGTCATCTGCATACCCTGTTCTTCTTCATATAGTCCAGCTTCTCAAATTACTGCTCAGCATACAGACGGAATAAGTATGGTGAAAGGATACAACCCTGATGCACACCTTTCCTGACTTTAAACCATGCAGCATCCCCTTGTTCTGCTCGAACAACTGCCTTTTGGTCTAAGTACAGGTTCCTCATGAACACAGTTAAGTGTTCTGGAATTCCCATTCTTCATAATGTTATCCATAATTTGTTGTGATCCACATAGTCAAATGCTTTTGCATAGTCAGTAAAACACAGGTAAACATCTTTCTGGTATTCTCTCCTTTCAGCCAAGATCCGTCTGACATCAGTAACGATATCCCTTGTTCCACACCCTCTTCTGAATCGACTTGAGTTTTTGGCAGTTTCCTGTCGATGTACTGCTGCAACCGTTTTTGAATGATCTTCGCAAAATTTTACTTGCATGTGATGTTAATGATATTGTTTGATAATTTCCACATTCTGTTGGATCACCTTTCTTTGGAATGGATACAAATATGGATTTTTTCCAGTTGGTTGGCCAGGTAGCTGTCTTGCAGATTTCTTGGCGTAGACGAATGAACACTTCCAGCACTGCATCCGTTGTTGAAACATCTCATTTTTTCTTCAGTTCTTTCAGCTTGAGAAATGCTGAGCATGTTCTTCTCATGCTTTTTGTCTTTTTGTCTTACTTCCTGTTTATTCTAATCAAGCAGGGTATTTTCACCTGCAATTAGATGTACCTTCAGCACTTACACTCACACAGTTTGGCATGTTTGGATTTCTGCTCTCTTTCTTTGTCTTTATTCTTCTTTATGAATAGTAGGAACTTTTCATACCATGTACTTTTAGAATGCATGAGGTACAAGCTATTAAAAATTGTCATGCTATGATTTTTGGTTGTCTTAAAAAACACTTCTTAAAACATTCCTTTCTTGGTGTTAATTATGCTGTTTTCCTCCACGATGCCGTTTAAAAATGTATTTTAGTACTTTTACTAGATTAAATAATTAAATAGTACTGAAGGGATCATAAAAGAAGTAACAGTCCCCTATGCCATTTCTCTTTCCTCTACCTCCATTCCCCAGAGGCAACTACTTTGTAAAATTCCTATTTTTATTATTTTGATGGTTAATTCCATGTCTCTGATATTCTGCTATGCTGCTATTTCTTGATTAAAACTTTGGATATAAAATCCTTACAGCAGAAAATTAATTGTTAAGTGAAAATTCCTCCATTCACATCTTCTTTTCCCCTTCTTCCACCTCCCACTCCTCTCAATAATTATTCTTATCAATTTCTCCATTGACTGCCTCTGCAACTTTAAGTGGGACCCAAGAAATCTCATTTTGTACGCTGCGGGATTGTGTTGTGAGATAATGAATGAAGAGCATGTAGGTAGCCAGTCAGTAGTTCTAGAGGTCCAATAAACAATCACTAATCAAACTCTGCATGCAGTTGCAGAGTTTATTGTATGTAAACCTCTTTCTTCATGTATTATTTGTGTAAGTTTTAAAGTGACAACTCTCTCAAACAGGAGACTTGTTTTTATCACATAAGAAACCTAGAGGTAAGATGATTTATCAATTCAGTAACACGATCAAGGACTCAGATTCTTTGTCTTTCCATCTGCTATTCTTGATACAGAATGTTGACTTTGTTCTTAGGTTAGCTCCCCTCACAGTACCAAGATGGCTTCTTCAGGTCCAAGTGTCACATGCTAATACAACAATATTTAAGAGAACATCTCTTCTGATGTGTGTATCTCTTTATGACTGTACCCAGAAGCTCCCGGTAAACTTCCCTCCCTTCTCATTGACCAGAATTGCACCAAATGTCCATTTCTAAACCAATTCCTGGCAAGGATAAGGGATTACAGTGATTATCTTAGTGAAGCACATAGTCATGTGGAGGATGTTAGAGTACTTGATTGATATCCAAGGTTTTGTAGAAAGGAGTGAGGAGGAATAGTTAGGTGGTCAGTTGCAATGGCCCTAACAGTGTCCAGCACTCAGTGGAAAATATCAATCCTGTTTCTTACACTCTGCCAGGCTACTTTTTTGGAAAAATTAAGTAGGAAGTCAGGAAATTATTTGAAACCATAACCTTCTTTATATCCCCTTTGCTGCAGTATCCAGTTGTACTTAAATATCTGGAAAGGATCTTTTGGAAGCTAGGCATTAAAGGAAGACTGAGAAATGTACACTTTTTCTCTTCCTACACTTGAGTTTGATTGTGTTGATCAGATCTATTTCCTTGCACTTCCTTGGAATGAAGATTTATTGAGAGATCATGTAAGATTTGCAAAAGTATAGTTGTCAGTGGTAATTTTTAAAAAGTATTATGTCATTGATTTTTTTTTTAATCACATCTATCCAAATGATAAATGTTAGCTTTTTATTTTTTTCCTAAATCTAGAGATGTATATCTTGGCAAATAGTGTTTTTGTTTTGCTTTAGCTTTTCATGATTCTCATTTCTAGATGGCCTGAGAGCTAAGTATAATAGTTCTTATGTCAACTCTTTGTTGTTGTTGTTAGGTGCCATCAAGTTGTTTCCGACTCATGGCAACCCTGTGTACAACAGAATGACACTGCCCAGTACCACACCATCCTTTCAGTTGTTGTTATGCTTGAGCTCACTGTTGCAGCCACTGTGTCAATCCATCTCATTGAGGATCTTCCTCTTCTTCGCTGACCCTCTACTTTACCAACTCTAATGAGATTTAAATAAGTTTTATTTTCAAAACAAAATTCTGATTTTACTTTTTTCTTAGGGCTATCTTACACTTATGTTCTTTCAATTTTGCACATCCATATTATAATAAGTTTTAAAGTGCATCACTGTATATAGTATTTATACAGGGCTTTAATCCAATATCAGGAACTTCTGAGTTGTTATTATACCAGCTTCCTAGAATTATTATTTTATAAAACAACAGGAAAATGTTTCAGTAAGCATTTCCTATAACATTAAGCTATTGACATTTTGGGCCAGATAATTCTTTGTTGTAGGGGCTGTCTTGTGCATTGTAGGATGTTTAGCAACATCCCTGGCCTCTACTTACTAAATGCCAGTAGCATATGCCCTCTCCCCCCTCAGTGACAATCATAAATGTCTCCAGACATTGCAAAATATCCCTGAGGGAGCAAAATCACTCATATTTGAGAACCCCTACCCTACATCCAATCTGTTACTTAATCTTACTGATTCTACTTTTCAAGTATACCTAAATCCCTCCTCAGTTCTTTATCTCACTCCTTAACCTCCTACTCTCTCTCTTTTTTTTTTTTTTGACACCTGGATTCTTCAGTAGGGTTCTGACTAGCCTCCCTATGTGAAATGTCTCCCTCTAATCCACCCCCTTCACTGTTGCCAAAGTCATTTTTCTAAAATGCAAACCTGTGCACTATTTAAAAAAATCTCTCAGTAGCTTCCAGCAGGAACCCTTGTGAACTGGCTTCTGTCTTTACCTCTGACCTTCCTTAAAGGCGCTTACACTCAGCTAAGGTTCTTGCTACAGACAACAATGTACTGTGCCCTCTTTTCCGCTATGTCTTTGTACAGTTCTGTGCCAATACTTCGTTTCAAAACTTTATTCAGGTATCAATTCCTCCATCTTAACCCTCCATCACTAACTTTCAAAGAGTGTAGTGTGGTAAAGAGCATTTTATTTTTTAACATACCTGTTTTCCCTCACCAGATTGAATTTTTCAGGGGTAGAGACCATCTCTAGTCCAGTGCTTGGCATGTAGTAGATGTTTCAATAAATGCTTGAATCATTTATTAACATGCCCTGTTAGATGTAGTAACATACCCATTACTTTTAGTAATTCTGTTTCCAGTATCAGCAGTGAAAATTTTTTCCCTATGGTTAAGACCTTGGCTACTAACCAAAAGGTCAGCAGTTCGAATCCACCAGCTGCTCCTTGGAAACCCTATGTGCAGTTCTGCTGTGCCCTATAGGGTCTCTATGAGTCAGAATCCAGTTAACAGCAGTGGTTTTATCCTTTATCAAACAGGCTTTGATGGGTAGTCTTTAAACTATAGAAATCTTGAACTATAACTTTCTTTAAAAAACTAGTTATTCAGAAGGGAATTAAAGAAAGCTGGATACTTAGTTGATATTCAAATGTCATTTCTTATATATGATAGCTAGTTTATAAAGATTTTTATTTAGAAGAGAATTAAAGTATTTAATATGATGTGGGAAGTACTTACTGGGCTCAAAACATTGCATTTCCATGGAATAAGGATTTGTTTTCTGGTCATATAAGGCTTACAAAAGCAGTATCATTGTCTTAACTATTTTAGTTTTTTAGAAAATATACTTACTAGAACATAGTCCTATAATTACCAGCCTGCACTATTTACCACTCTGAAATGGAAAAAAAAAAAAAAAAAAAGATCAAGTCAGTAAAGATTAGAGTGTTCCATTATCCTTTCTTATATGCCTTAATATTAAAATAAGAGTTTTCTGTCATTGGATTTCCCTGTGAACTGGAACAAGCTAGCCACAGTCAGTCTGACCAACTACACTTATACTTAGAACTCTCATTAAAAGATGAATAGAGGCTGCAGGGCTTTTGGAAGATAACCCATGCTGTTAAGCACCTGCCTCACTCAAAGTCCAGGATCTAAGAATGGGGAAATCGAGTGAACAAGACCTACGCCCAGTTGAGACTAATTCTTCATTCTGGCACAATGCCTTGCCAGAGGGTAAATAATTATCTGTTGAGTGAATTCATATATGATCTCAAGTAAGCAAGAAATGAAGACTTTCTATCTCATTTTTTAGGGAGTGGCACAAAACATTACCACTTTATTTCAAAAGAGATTCTTTAGTAAGAAAAGTTGTTATGGAGGTTTCCAGAAATAAAGGAATAGTCCAGGTTGCCTACCGGGGCAGTACTTCCCTTTCACACTGCATTCCCTGAGAGCTAAAGTAGATCCAGGAGACATATATGACACTTAGCCCATTATTAGTAACCTTAGGAGTCATTTCCCAAGGACTCAGATTTGCCTTGCCTGTTTTTCTCATTTCCCCTTTTCTATCCTTTTTCCTTGTTTCCTTTCTTTGAAGTTTATTTTAAGGACCTTGAGCTGTTTTAGGAAAGAAAAGTATTATGCAAATGAAAGAAATGGGCTTTGTGTTTTTATTGTGGTAAATATATTTGTAACAAAACATATGCCATTTCAATATTCTGCATATGTATACTTCAGTGACATTTATTATGTTTATGGTGTTGTTCAACCATCACCTTTATCCACTTCCAAATTTTTCTATCACCCTTAACAGAAGTTCAGTGTTCCCTAATCATTGAGCACCCCTTTTCCCCTCCCTCCCTCCTGCCCCTGGTAATCACTAATGAATTTTGGTCTCTATACACTTGCCTATTTTAGATATTTCATATAATGGGATCATACAATATTTGTCCTTTTGTGACTGACTTATTTCACTCAGCATAATGTTTTCAAGGTTCATTCATGTTATAGCACGTATCAGGACTTCATTTCTCTTTATTGCTGGATAATATGTCATTGTATGTACTATGTACCACATTTTGTTCATCCATTCATCTGTTGATGAATAGTTAAGCTGTTTATGCCTTTTGGCTATTGTGAAGAAATGAGCTTTATTTGGGGAGAAAAAGACCTGTGGTAAATGCTATTTTCAAAAGGGTTTTTACTCAGAACTTGGAAAATTTTGCATTTTTATTGTATTATATATAGACCAGCTCATTCTTGCTTTTTAGATTGTAAAATTCTGTAATATAATATTTTAAATATGTATTTGAAGAGTTCTGGTTCTTGAAATAATTTTCAGGTCTCTCTTTTATATGTTTAAGGCCTCATTTGGGCTAAGTAATAGTTGTTTGTGGTGGTGAGCAATTTTGTTTCCTGTTTACTTTTCAAAATAGTAAATATTATGCTGAATGTAAGTCTTCCCAGTAAGTTGTTTGTCTATTACCAGAATAATACAGATATAAATAGGTGACAACTCTTAACCTAGTGAAGATCCGATATAATTGTGTTTGAACAGAGTAATTGTTCTAAAGGAGAATAATTAGAATATTCAAATTTGAAGAAGAGTTTCTCTTATTTCAGAAGATAGGGCGTTGTTGATTAATTAAGCAGACTCATCCTCACAGTTTTCATGTTCTCTGGTCCAGTGGAGTAAAACTGGCTGTTCTCAGTCAGTCATTTTATTTTCTGCCCTACAGGGAACAACCCATCTTCAGCACTCGAGCTCATGTCTTCCAGATTGACCCAAACACAAAGAAGAACTGGGTACCCACCAGCAAGCACGCAGTTACTGTGTCTTATTTCTATGACAGCACAAGAAATGTGTATAGGATAATCAGTTTAGATGGCTCAAAGGTAAGTTTACTTTAAATAATCATGCTGTCTTGTGTTATACTTACTGTATTCCTGTTTTTTCCCAGAGGATTTTATCTTTATATAACATATTTCCTTATCAGTTTTTAAAACTTAACTTTTAAAAAACAAAACTGATCATTTTTAGGATGACAACATTTTTGTCCACTAAACTACTTGGATTAAACACTTTATTAAGTTAAATGTAAAAATATTCTACAAATTTGAGGCTATTTGATTCATTTGGTAAATGTTGACTGCCTATCTGTTAGGTATCAGGCGTTATGCTAGGTGCTAGGAATATAGTGGTGAACAGACTGGACATAGTCTCTGGAAAAATGTTGGGTCAGCAGCATCTGGCCTCCTCTAATTTTCACAAGGGAGAAGGAGAGTCAAGATCAACAGTCCAAGGTTGATTCCTACAAGGCAGAGGTCAGACATGCCTTCTCCACCATCTTTACCAATTCTGACACCAACCATCCCTCCCACAGCACTCTCTACTTCTCTGTGTGGTTCAATACTCATGATTATGGGGTTTATTAGGGAAGTAACAGGTTACAATTCAGGTTCAGGAACGCTCAAGATACAGTTCTTCCTTTAGGAGAGCCTCTTCCCAGTAGTGCCACAGACACATCTCTGTCTGGCCCCTCAGCTTCTACCCTGCTTGGACAAATGTTGCAAAGCTCTTTTAGCTCTGCCAGTAAGTACCCAGAGGCACCCTACTCCATCAGTAAGCCTCAGCCCAAAGGCACTCAGCTTTCTCGCTCTGTGGGCCAGGAACCCCACTGTACCGTCTCTTACTGGTCTCTCCTGCTGCTGTTTCTCTGCTACCACTTCTTGCCGTCTTCTGTGTTATGGCTCTCTCCCTCAGTGTCCTGTTTCCAGGAGCTTCTCAGCACAGGGATCCTGTGACCAAAGGACGAGCTGACTCTTCTTCCTTGGTGGTGGTGGGATCCTTTCTTTCCCGCCTCTGGGATGGCTTGTTTTCAAGCCCAGCAGCATGGCAAAACTGACCAATCCAGTTGATGGGCCACAATTACCCTATTTGCACAGTCCTACCCAGTGATTTAGGTGGGAGCTACAAGACCATGGCAAGAAAAGCCACACAAAAGTGATCCATCACACCACAGTCTCTATTTTTGTGAAGTGTACAATCTAGCGAGGCACTACCTGTGTAGACTAGTAGGCAGTTCAAAGTCTCTGAATCATCCAGTCTGTAAATGTCAACACTAAGGCTGACATCCCTTGTCTAAACAAAAGCATAAGGACAAGACCTAAGGTTTTATTTTTAGGAGAAGAAAATAGTGTGATGATTAAGAGCATGAACTGCCTGGGTCGGATCTCAGCTCCACCATATACTGAGTATATTTGACTTTAGGCAAATTGCTTTACTTCTCTGAGCCTTGTTGTTCTCACTTCAGTGCTGGTAGTTGTAAGGATTAAATGAGTTAATGTCTGCAAAGCGCTTAGATTGGTTCCTGGTGTATAGTATACCTTAAAAAGGGATGGAGATGGGGGTGGGGGAATCCATTTCACCATCAGTGAATTTTATTTAACACACTTAGATAAAGAAATTCCAAACATCCGATTCTAGATATAAAGTGTGTAGAAAGGTAAATGTTCCATTTGTCTCCTCTTTCAAGCTTTCTTGAAGACATGAAGCTTTTCCCCTCTAAGAAACTTTAGTGGTCCAGTGTGGGGGTTAAGGGCACAGACTATAGCTGGATTGTCCGGTTTGAATTTTTGCTCCACTATTTACTAGCCATGTGACCTTGAGCGAAGGTATTTATCTTCTGTGTGCTTCAGTTTTCTTGTCTGTAAAAAGGATGGAACTACCTATTCCATTACACCATGGGATTATCATGCAGATTAAATTAATTAACTTAGGTCAAAGCACTTAAAGTGTGCATAACCAAAAACCAAACCTATTGCCTATGAGTCGATTACAACTCATAGCGACCCTATAGGACAGAGTAGAACTGCCCATAGGGTTTCCAAGGAGTGGCTGGCGGATTCGAACTGCCAACCTTTTGGTTAGCATCCGAGCTCATAACCACTGCACCACCAGGGCTCCAAAGTGTGCATAGTAAGCACTATGTAAATATTTGCTGCCATTGTTATCATTATTACTGTTACAATCATGTAATGCCTAGTGGTTTTTTGGGGATATAAAAGATAATTTTATTAAATATTACACTTTCAATCTTTTTTCCTGTGTGCTTATTTGTTATTTCCCTTACTAGATTATTGGACTCAGGAGCTATTTGTACTATGTGTCTTGAACAATGCCTTGTATATATGTGATCAACATGTATTTATTTCGATATTTGATCCTCTTTTCATTTTTACTTGGAGGATTTAAAGGTCTTGGAAAATAGTAGTATTTAGCTTCTTTGAAACTTTAGTGAAGAATGTTATTTGTCACATGTACCTATTTGGTGTAGTGAAATTAATGGATACTAAGTATAATAATGTCAGATTCTAGAGTGTTAACTTTTTTCTTTTTCCTGACTCAAACCTTCCAGTTCTCTGTAATCTGTGTTTCTCTCCTGGCCGTTACTAGATACCAAAAACCAAACCAAACCTCTTGCCATCAAGTCAATTCTGACTCATACTGCCCCATAGGGTTTCTAAGGAGTGGCTAGTGAATTCGAACTGCCGATCTTTTGGTTATATAAAGGTAAAGGTTAACTGAAGTAGCCCCACGAACAAGAAAAGAAATGTATGGAAGTGCTTAGGTAGATTTCAGTTGCTAACATAACTTTCAAGAGAATGAAATACTTTGAGTCACTTTCAAGGAAGGAATTTTGGTGATTAAATAATCATGTATTCTTCCTTCTGAGATAATATGAACTGTTGCTTCTAGCATTTAAATTATTGAGTATACTTGGCTGCTTGTAATTATTAGAATCTTAAACAACTTCTTGTGAAAAAAATTTTATCTTTTTAACGAATTCTTTGTTCTATAACAGAATTAGGTTTTCCGTTATCTAGTTAGTTTTCTGAACTGATGGCAGTTAACTGCTGCAGTTCCCTGCAGGAGTCGTTGCTTCATGGTGTGGGCAATAGTGATTTATTTGACGCAGCTAAAGGAGTGCTTTTCTCCTCCCCCACCCCACCCCAATTTATGCACTTCATGATTAAGTGATGGAAAACCCTTACCCGTTGTTGCCACTGAATCGCTTTTAACTTATAGCAGCCCTATAAGACAGAGTAGAACTAACCCATATGATTTCCAGGTCATGGCTGGTGGATTTGAACTACCGACCTTTTGGTTAGCAGCCAAATTCTTAACCACTGTGCCACCAGGGCTCCGGAAAGCCCTTAGGTGACTAGAAAAGGTCAGTTTCTTCTCACTCAGTGCCTTACTGTGCATGTAGAGCTTGCTTTAAAGCTTTCTAACCATACTACAGAGACATCAGCATGGCCAAGGGCATATTACGTGATCTGTAAAGACACAGCATTTTTGCCTCTTTTGCTTAATAGGACAAGAGCTCTGGGGTTGAGAGACATATTTAAAGAGCTAAAATTTTCTTCTAAATGGATTAAAGAAACATTTCTGCTAAATGACATGAGTTGATTCTGACTCATATCAACCTTTGTGTGTCAGAGTAGAATTGTACTCCCTAGGGTTTTCAGTGGCTGATTTTCGAAAGTAGATCTCAAAACCTTTCTTCCGAGGTGCCTCTGGGCAGACTCCAATCCCCAACTTTGAGTTAGAAGCAGAACGCTCTAACCATTTGCACCACCCAGGAACTCCAAATGGATTCATACTAGATTTCTATTCAAAGAATTCTAATCAATAAAAAACTTTAAGTGTGAGGTCATTTATCATTTTACAATTTTTCTTCAGTGACAAATGAAAACCAAAACAGGTTATACAGAGGAATGGAAAGTTTCAGAATGAAGATTAAAAAGGAATTCTTAAAAGCAGAAAGAAGGTAATTTTGAATAGCTAAAACAGGGGATCAGTAGCAACTAACAGTATATTAGCCAGTTTTCTCAGATGCCTATAAAACCTATTGTTACCCTGCTTTTTAAGAATTATTAGGGTCACATGTGAAGTGGCCTTCTCTCCTTGAGTACACTTGGACCAGCTCAGCTATGCCCTCCTCAGGGAACACTGCAGTACCACCAAATCTGAAGTAGTGCCTGCCAGGCCCTCCCTTCTTGCGTTTCACTCTCTGTCACATCTTGTCATGACCTTCACAGTATTTTTCACTCTGAAATTACACTGATAAGCTGTTTATTTACTTGTGCATTTGACTGACTTAGTCTAGAATATAATCCATGATTACACTGCTGTCTTATTCATTCTTGTATCCCATATTTCTAGAATTGTGCTTTACGTTTAATAGGTGCTCAATAAAAAATTTTGGATTTGTTAATAAATTCTTTCCTATTCTTTCATTTGATGACAGTCTCGCCAGTTAGAGCAGTTGTTAGTCTCCCTTCGTGAGATCTAAAGTGACACACTGGGAAAAGCAGTTTTTAAACTGAAGGTTAAGGAAGGATCAGAGTATATCAGTTTTGTCAGAGGTAAAAATCTTAATCAAGAATAAGGGCCCTCAAAGCAACAGATAACACATCTCTTGTCTTCAAGAGAGAGCAAGGGGCTGTCTCTGTTTCACTGTCCTCTTTAGCAGAACATGTGCCATACATTTATTGTTACAACTTCATTAATGCCTGCATAGCTCATAAATATTTACGTTTATACTGTTGTTCACATGGTAAACAAATTTAGCTTTATTCTGGAAATGCTTTGTTTTCATTTCACTTTTAATAGTTCACCAGATGACTACTTACGGATTTGATAACCTGTACATTCTTATTATTATTGGGATAACTTTTTAATCTTACTTATAGACGCCATTAGAGTACTTGACTTAAAATATTTCTGCGCTTTTACAGTACTGGCAGAGGGAACGGACTTAAGTTAATAACTTTCTAACACTTCAAGTTTATTATGGTGTTCATCAACGTTAATATTTAATAGCACACTAAAATACTAGTTTCCTAAGAAACTATGTGTTAGGCGGAAATGATAGTTACCCTTATTAACATGAATCTATGATGCTTTATGGAAAAGAAGTAAGGTATATACTTAGGAATTTGTTTCGCCTTGAGTAAAGGAAAAAATACTAAATGATTAAAAGTCTTGTTTTTTAATCATGATGTATTTCAGGTAAATCAGCTTTAAGAAAATCCTTGATTTTAGAGTTTAGAAAATTAGTGTCATTTGTTCTAGTGATATATTCATTTTTGAAAGATTCTTTGGGGGTAGGCTCTTACTTTTAAATAAAAAACTATTAAGGCCTACATCCAGTAATTAGCATCCAAAATTAATAAATATTGATCCTAAACATTCAAAGGGAACAGACTCATCACACTAAAAAACCTTTTAAAAATTTTGGATCTTAGCAAAACTTATGTTGAGTGTAAAATGTTGAAAATTCTTGATGGACAAGCATGTTAATAGATTTAGTTACTGTATTTCTACATAGTCACTTATAACGCTGTAAACTCTCTTTATATATTTAATATTATTGCCCATTAGGAATCCTAAGTTGTTATGTAACTACATGGTCCTGTGTTTAAATGTCTGTTTGCTAATTTTGACTGGTTCCTCGTATTTGTTTTATTTTTCAGGCAATAATAAACAGCACCATCACCCCAAACATGACATTTACTAAAACATCTCAGAAGTTTGGCCAATGGGCCGATAGCCGGGCAAACACTGTTTATGGACTGGGATTCTCCTCTGAGCATCATCTTTCAAAAGTAAGTTAAATCATAAGATCTGAATGGAAATCTTTATCTTCAAGTCGAATGTCTTAAATGTATAACAACAAAGAAAGAGTATAAAATATAGGAGAAATTAATTTAATATTTTCAGAACTTTGGTGATTTTAGAGCAACAAGTAAGAGATCATTGGATTCCACTGTCAATTGGAAAAATTATCGTACACATTAAAAATGGTCACCATTGATTGAAAAGGATTTGTGTGGGTGTTAACTGTCTGTATGATAGGAAATAAAAGGTGAGAATTACCACTGCAGAATGGACTTTGCTCAGGGATTAGCACCCTCAGTTGGAGATGTCTGTGACAGTACAGTAGCAAGATAAATTAAGTACCAAGTTTTTCTAAATTGTGAAAACTCAAGCTGATAGTGATATAGATTTCAATGTTTTGATGCAACAGCAGGCACATATAAATTACTGTGTTTAGGGAAACTTGCTTGAAATGGTGCTTTAGCTGGGTGTGGAGAACTCTGAGCCTTCTGATGCAGTACAGTGCGAGATCCAGCAGGCACCACAAGGAGTTCTTGGATGATACTAAGTGAGTTACTGTGGCCAGGAGGCCAATAAAATGCTGAGCATCGCTGGGCTAAATGTTGGAAATTAAATTTGTCCTGCCTATAAGTAAAAGCCATGCAGTGCTCATACCAGCAGCACCTTAAATTCATGTGGATGTCACATGGGAAGAGGGCACAAGGAAAAGGAAACAGTCTCAGAATACTAAGATGATCAAGGACATGAGTATACGTACTTTTGCTCTTCAGATTTCGTGCCCACCAGACTCAAGGTTTCAAGATTTATGCTTCCAACCTCTCTGTTTGAATCATTTGGCTAAAAGGATCACCCTACATTTGGAAGACTTTACAAGTGATTTAAGATACACAGTATCTGATGATGGCTTGAGAGTTCAAATTGTTAAAGTGCAGGATAATCAAGTCTTCTTATACACACTGTTCATATTTACATTAAACCTTATGCTACTTAAAACAGAAATCATTCAGAATCTTAACAATGAGTTGTTTTTAAAAATCTCTATTTTTGAATGTTTATTGACTTGAGGTTATATTAGATAGTTCAGTAGTTGACATAACCTACGTACTTGGTTTCCTTTGTTTTAGTTGGAAACGTTCCTTTACACTGTGTTGTTTTCAAATGTTTTTCTTAACGTTTTGCTATAACTTATAGTTTAAAGCTAAATTTTAAGATACTTTTAACCTTTGCCTTAAGTGACTATAGGTCATCCTCTATGAGACGATTAAAACAAACCAGAGTTATCTGATTTGGTTTCTCTTACACACACCTTACTCTAATACATTTCTTGAACTATGGTATAAGTTGTAGATACAAAGTAGAATAACTGAACCCAACGTAACAAGGACACAGGCATCCATTTGAGCATTGCCTCTTCAGAAATAGTCCCCTTGGGAAATTATACATTTATCCTAATATTTTTGCCAATACTCAGAACCTTTTGGGGGCTCTTTTTTGGAATAGTCTATTAAAGCCTATAGGAGAAAATGAAAAATATAATTACATTCCACTTGCTAAAATTCTTGACTTGAAAACACAGGAACTAAGTCATGGATTAATTTTTCAAATAAACTTGTGTGAAATGATTTTTGAGCCTAAGTAACTTTTTTACTATAAATTAAGCTTTTTGTTACATTTTTCACATTGCTGATTAGCTAGCTAATGTGGTAAAGGAATAGTCGATTAGATTCTGTGATACTGTCTCTTCTTATTTTCTCATTTGATCTTTTCTCTGAGATTGGCTTTTATATTTCAACAATATTTTTTTTTTCTACTTTAAAGTTGGCATATGCTTTTAACCAACCTTATTGGGTGGTGAATCCTAATATTTTGAGGGTGGATTGAATATTAGGAAATATTATTACTTCACTACACCTGGCTCTAAGAGCTTAAGATCAGTCTCTTCAGAATATTTTGGTCCAGAGATGACAAAATCATGATTTATTGTCCTAACTACCTTGAAGACTAATTTTGGTACTTTGTAGGCTTTAGGGAACCCAGAGGAGTTTATCATCTTTTACATAAATGAAGCAAGCATATAAATACTCTTTTTTTTAATCATTAAGAATTATAAGTGGTTCAGAGTAGTGTAAGGGTTTGGAGAAGAGTGTAAAGGCAATTCTAGATAAGAGCCTCAAAATGAGGGAGAGCAGTATCCTTGGAAGGTGAACCATTGTATGGTTTCCTAAGGTTGACTGGTGTGAGGAAAATTCCAGCTATGCTTGAACTGTTAGAGTGCTTACTAAGTTGTATTTTGTTATCATGGAAACCTAAGCCTTCACATTTTTCTTTTGTTGAAAACAAAGAATGTAAAAATTAGCAATAGTGGGAGTGCCTGTGAACTCAAGAAGGGTTTTAGAAATTAAATATTTTGGAATACTAAATGAATGTAAGACAGCTTTGTGTACTACGTGAAATTACAGGAAGAGAAGTTAATTATGGTTTTGTTTTTATTTCATTTCCACTGATGTGAGACCTTTTAAGCTTTGTATTCAGATTTTCCTACAGTAAGGAAGCATTCTGTTCAATTACAGAAAGGTGGTAGTACAGGTTTAGCTTCCTGATGTACAGGTTATAGGTGGGGCTGACAAGATTTAAAGTAGGAAAGGAAAGTTGTGATAATGACAACTTTTAATTTGGACCCTCTTCTGTCTTCCCAGGCAGGTCAGAGTATCATGAGCCTTTCCTTCAACATCTTCCTACCTAAGATGGAAATAAAATTAGGGTTGACTTATGGGAGTTTGAGGAGGGAACTATGATTTCCTATTTTTATTGCCAACTGTAACAGCAACTTAAATTACATTGAGATTTTTGGGTTTTTTTTGTTTTGTTTTTTTCTATGTAGCCGTAACTTATTCTCTTGGATAGTAGTGGTAGACTAGCTTCCACTTCTGAAACAAGTACATACTGCTTGTAGTCAGGACATTTTATGGTTTCCTATGGGTTCCTAAAAATCAGCATTTTATGTACCATAATTTTTCTTTTGACATTGTTGCCAGTTTTAAAGATCTTTGTAGAATATGTTATTCCTTTCTTCTGCTGTACATTAGCTGTTTAGGAATCTTTGGAAATGACATTTTAGTAATATCAGTAATACTAGTAAATGTTACTAGATGTATTGTTGAAAATAAAATGCCTCACTTAATATGAGAGTTTATATTCTAATAAAAGTTAAAAGTATATTCTAAATACTCTGATGTTTAGGAGTGGATACTTTAAAAAATTCAATTTTCTTGGTAATAAGCAAAACATGGTGTGCCTGTCTTTCTTGCTTTCACCCCCAACTCCAACCACCACCTTGGTCTTAGTAAATTATTTCTAATCAACCAAAACCAAGAAAACCAAACCCATTGCCGTCAAGTTGGTTTCGACTCATAGCAACCTGTAAGACAGAGTAAAACTGCCCCATAGGATTTCCAAGGCTGAAATCTTTACAGAAGCAGACTGCCACATCTTTCTCCCATGGAGCAGCTGGTGGATTTGAACCGCCAACCTTTCGGTTAGCAGCCATGTGCTTAACCACTATGTCACCAAGACTGCCCTGATCAACCAAGTAGGCATATAAGTAAACTACCTGACACCAAATTCTAACTTTAGTTATATCATGTATATTTTTTAATGAGATTTGTCAAAGTACTGTATAGTGTACAAGTGTTTGCTATTAGTTTTCATTTTCTGTCATTTTCATGTAACACGTGTAACTGATTTGAGGGCTGTGTTACCAGTGTAAGAGTCAGTTATTTAGAAAATAAAAGAAAACTAAGGTAAAAGTGGGCACTGTGACTTATTTTTACTTGGTTAATGTATATAGTCTTTATACATTCAGTTTGCAGAAAAGTTTCAGGAATTTAAAGAAGCTGCTCGACTAGCAAAGGAGAAATCACAAGAAAAGATGGAACTTACCAGTACACCTTCACAGGTGGGTATTTTAATTTCTATTCTTATCTATGAGCCTTGTTCCTTTCAGATGGTATTCTTTATGCCAGAGTTAAATTCTGGAAAATAATGAAAAAATTAAAGTAAAATCCAGAATGGACATAGAAACACGCCCTTTAGTTGATCTGCACTGGTGGAGATAATTTTTTTTCTATATGCCAGTGTCTACAAAAATCTTTAAAAAAATAAAAAATAAAAAAATAAAAACCTCACTGTAATAGTTAAAACTCAGATGATTTAATGTGAATGCAACTTTTTAAAAAACTATTTGATTGTATTTTAGATGAAAGTTTACATAGCAAATTAGATTACCATTCAACAATTCATACACAAATTATTTCTTTGCATTGATTACAATCCTCGCAATATGTCAGCTCTGTTACCATTTCTACCCCACCTGCCCATTTCCATCCATCCGGTTTCCCTGCCCCTCCTTGCCTTCTCATCTTTGCTTTTGGGTAAATGTTGACCATTTGGTCTCGTATGGTTGATTGCATGAAGGAGTACATTCCTCACAGATATTATTGTTTATTTTATAGGCTAATCTAGTATTTGGCTGGAAGGTGACCTCCGGAAGTGGCTTCAGTTCCAGGTTAAAAGGGTATCCTAGTACAGTAGTCTCAGGGATTCCTCTAGTATCCATCAGTCCAAAAAGTCTGGTCTTTTTTTATTAATTTGAGTTTTGTTCTACATTTTTTTCCTGTTCTAACCAGAACCTTTTATTGTGTCTCTGGTCAGAATGGTCAGTGGTGATAACCAGGCATCATCTAATTCTTCTGGTCTCAGGTTAGATAGAAGAGGCTGTAGTTCAAAAGTGAATACAACTTAAAAGTACAGAAGAAGCGTAGATTGGCCTATTCTATCTGATTTTAAATTACACTTAAATCTGACAGTTGGAGCACCTACTTTTTGCTTAGCATTGAGGCACAAACGTTACAAGTTTTATAAAAGTATCACGTTTTCCTTTAACAAACACATCAATACCTGTCAGTTGTCCATCATAATCTTTCTTTGGTTGGAAATTTATTATATCTCCAAGTAAAGTTGGATAAGTAGTTACATATCAGTACTTTTAGAAAGGTTTTAGTATACATAGTGTAATTCATATAACCAATTATTTTCAGATTTTAATAATACATTTTCCTAAAATTAATTTTTATTTCAATTGGAGTTTTAAGACTAGAGTCCTACTTTGTGCTGGATTCTTCTCTACAATAAATCTTTTTTTTTTTTTTTGAAGTATACTCAGTCGCTTTTATGAAAAGGAAGAATTAGAGAATGTTTAGAAATGTTTCTCTGAAATAATGTCAATAGTAGCAAATTTACATAGAACTTTCTTAAGAAAGTAGATAGGAATTGCCATAGAATTTAGTGACTAACCAAATATTGGAACATTTTAGAAAATTATTTACTCTTCATTTCCCTCCCTACTCCTGGCACTGAGCTTTATTAGGTAAACCTTCCTGGTACAAAGAGTTGATTTTTTCTTTTATAGGAAAGGAGAGCTCTGTTAAGTATGTTTGAAGTACGTATTCCCCCACAGTCTAAAGGTGTACTCTGAGTGGAAGCCAAAGCTCCATTACACTTCCTTTGTACTTGGCAGTGACCTGGAATAACTTGAATGATTGTTTGAATCTTCTCTTCAATCTGTGTTCTCTAAGTATTGTGATAGTGTACTGATATTTTAAGCATAAAGACCTATTTAAAATTAAGTACCAGTACATGTTGGGAGCTCTGATTCCTTAGGTGATTGATTGTAGTTTTACAAGAAGATGCAACAGCACATTCAGTAAGAGAATGCCCCAAGGGTTTCGGTAAAATTGTAATGTATTAAATTTTGCCATTCTACTTTCTTTAATCATAGCTTCCTTTTTGTTTAATTGACCATGAACTGTTACAAGTTCCTGCACTTCTGTAGTGGAAGGAATGTTTTTAAGCCTTTACTTTCCTCAGAGGACTATAACAAAGATACTTACATTTGAAGAATGCTGTGAAATGTGAAGAATAGAGAAATGTCTTAAGTTTATCAATGTTGAGAGCCAAAATAAAGTGACCTTAATTTAGTTTTTGAAAATATTTGAAATCTGAGATGGAGCCAGGAGATGTTAAAATACAGAAGCCAGAGAAAATAGTGAGAATGGTATTTATTTATTTTTCTTTTCCCCCCACGCCCTTCTTCTTTTTAGATAAATTTCTCACAGATGTTATTATTTTTGTTTTGTTTTAGATCATATGGTCTCTGGCCACTCTTATCCTGCTCATCTAGAAAGCAGAGTTTGACTCTCACTGGTTTAACCCAATCTGCAAATTAATACTCTACCTGAGAATAGAATGTTACTCAGGAATTCAGCAAAGTGGGGGGACCATGAGATTAACTTTGAAAATTGATAATAGTAGGCAATCAGCTGGTCATAACTTTTGTTATTATTTGAGTTATGACTGACTATTTTAAGAGTTTGGGTTTTTGAGTCAGACATGCTTGGACTTAAATCCTTGTTCTGTTGCTTTGTGATCTTGAGAAAGTTGCTTAACCTAAGGTAACTGTAACATAAGTATAAGATTACTTATAGAACTGTGGGGAGAATAAGTATGACAATGGCAATGTAAGGCCACATTTAATAATTTATACTGTAGAGGCTGGCTTTGAATCTGGTCTCTAATCCTTGCTAGTTTTCTGAACTTAGGCAAGCTGTTCTTTTTCTTCAGCTATAAAATGGGAATAAGGCAATATCTCCTTATAGGGTTATTATTGTGAGAATTAAGTCAGGACAAGAACAAGGCAAGGCATATAGTAAATGCTTAGTAAATGTTAACAGCTACTGTTGTTGATTTGCTGCTGGTAATGGTTGTGATGATAATGTAAAGCCTTGGTAGAGTGTGTGGCACATAATGGTTATTTAGAAAAATACAAACGCCTTACTGTTTAACACCTTGCATTAGAATCTCCTGGAAGACTTGGTAAAACACAGGTTGCTGGACTCCACCTCCAGAGTTTCTGATTTATCTAACAAGTTTCCAGGAGATGTTGATGCTGTTGGTCTGGGTACCATACTTTGAGAACCAGTGATGTAGACAAGCCACTCCACCTTCCTAAAGTCTTGTGATGAAAGGAGTCTGGCATTTAGAGCAAAGTTAATGCCTTGCCTATTCTTAGTTTCTTGAGCTACGGTTGTACACTAAGGTTATATAAATGTACGGTCATGCCAGGTAATCTTAGAATGTTGTCATAATCAAGGTATACATCTTTAGGAGTAAGCTGAATCGCATATTAGTTGTTAGTTTCTCTCATGTCCCTCTTTAAATAATAGACATTCATTTACAGCTCTTTCTCCATTGGAAGTCTTATGATCTTGTCCTTCCATGGAAATCTTTTAAACAGTCAGTTTGATATAAAATTGAGAGTGATGATTGGCTTTAAACCTGACATTTTTTATAAAATTCACAGTTAAAAAATATTGTACTTTAGTTAACTTGTTAGACAGTTTTCTCACAGTATGCATTGAAGAAAGGGGCTTATAATGAAATAGTACCCAAATTTCTCTTTAGTGGAGATTAGAAAAAAAAATTATTGACTAAAACTTTCAAATTGGGTAAAACCTATTTACCCTTTAGTTATTTGTGCCCAAACAAAAATTTGTGGGTTTTGGGTTTTTTTTTTTAACCTTTAAATTGCCAGATTCTAGCATTGAAGGAGCATTGGTGGTTCAGTAGTAGAATTCTTGCTTTCTATGCAGGAGACTTGGGTTCGATTTCTGGCCAATGCACCTCATGCTCACCCACCATCTGTTCATCACTGGAAACTTGGGTATTGCTATGATGATGAATAGGTTTCAGCAGAGCCTACATACTAAGTAGAACTAGTAAGAAAGGCCTGGTATTCTACTTCCGAAAATCAGCCAATGAAAACCCTATTGATCACAATATGTGATTTCTTTTTATTAAAATAATTTCTCTAATTTTCCATTCAAATTTTATTTATATAATATTTAGTTATATATATAAAATATTGGTTTATATACTATTTAGTTTATGTACTACGTAGTTATATAAATACAATTGACATAAACAGGTTTAGGATAAACACAACTGACTGTTAGTACTATCATTTAATATAACTAAAATCAAACACACTGCCATCGAGTTGATTCCAACTCTTAGTGACCCTATATATATTTAAATCTTTATGGAAGCAGACTGCAATATCTTTCCCCCAAGGAGCAGCTAGGTTCAAACCACCGACCTTTCAGTTAGCAGCCAAGAGCTTAACCACTGCGCCACCAGGGCTTCTAAATTAATGAGTGTAAAAATATGTCAGCGGAGTGTAGATTAACCCGCTAGCCCTGAGCATGAGTTAGTTGGTATACTTTACACAGAAAGGAGGCACACAAGTTAATCCAGAGAGTCAGATTATAAGAATTTCCGTGGTCATCAGAAAATGAGATTTCAGAGACCGTGGCACTAGATGATGACCAGGTATAGGGAATGCTTTATGACGGAGAGTTAGGGGACATTTGTCTGAGATTTCATCTTCATTTTCCTTTGGCTCTTCTTCTGTATCTCTCTTCTACAATTTCTTTTTATTTCCACCACCGTGGGAACTCATTTTTAGGTTCTCCCCTAGTTTTTCCTGTCAGAGCCTTTGCTCAGAAAAGAATGCAGTATTCTCATCTCCATTTAAGTATAAAAGACTGAAATTGAATGGGTCTCTCAAGAGTGAAAAAGAAGAACCCTGTTTTACTGAAGCCAAAAAGGATGAAATTGTAACGAATTTCAATTTTGGGCTTTATTGGAGTTAAATGGAAGGTGGTAGCAGTATTTGGTCTCGTGGGGAGGGGCAGTGCTGCCCACCTGCTACAACACACACCTGGCAGTAGGCACCTATCACCTTGAAGGCCTGCCTTCCGAGTGAGGGATGAGTGTTTTTGTTTTTTTTCCCCATGTGATTCAGAATAGTCCTAGTTTTTTGCATTTCTTACCACTTCGTAAATGGGTAGGAAAAGAAAGACATTACCTGAGTGTTTAAGAAGCAGTTCACGACTCTCACATCTGCTCAGCCTCCTGTTTCATGATACGGTCACATCTGTTAGTTTTGGCTTCCTTGATGCTCTCCCAGGCTTTAATTTACATCGATATATTTTTTCTTCAATTTGACTGTTACTTTTCTTTTTCTGATGGCGGATTATTTGTTTTGGTGGGAGAGAGCGTTAGGGGTGTTTCTCAGAGAGGTGTAGACAGTTTTATTTTCTCAAAATAAGGATGTAAGGGTGATAGATATTTACTAGATCTCAGTTTTTATTTACAATTTATTTTTTGTTTTATATATTAGAAGAATATATGTATAAACACATGTATATATTTCAGAGAAGATATTATTTATTGATTTTTTTTTTTCCTTAAACATTTGGTGTAAATGACTAGCCATGTTAGCTTAAGAATCTCTTTTTAAAGAGAAATAATCTTTCTCTTACAAAAGTTTGTGGTTTAGTAAATATGCTATCACATTTTTTTTTTTTGTACTTTAGATGAAAGTTTACAGAGCAAATTCGTTTCTCATTAAACAATTAATACATATATTGTTTTGTGACATTGGTTGCCAGCCACACAACATGTCAACACTGTCCCCTTCTTGACCTTAGATTTCCCATTACCAGCTTTCTTGTCCCCTCCTGCCTTCTCGTCCTTGCTGGTGTGCCTTTTTAGTCTCGTTTTGTTTTATGGGCCTGTCTAATCTTTGTCCAAAGGGTGAGCCGCAGAAGTTAACTCCAGTACTGAGTTAAAAGGGAGGGAGTCTGGGGGCCATACTCACAGTGTTTCTCTAATCTGTCTTAGACCAGTAAGTCTGGTCTTTTTTTGTGAGTTAAAATTGTGTTCAACATTTTTCTCCAGCTCTATCCAGGACCCTCTATTGTGATCCCTGACAGAGCAGTCAGTGGTGATAGCTGGGCACCATCTAGTTGTGCTGGACTCAGTCTTGTGGAGGCTGTGGTAGCTGTGGTCCATTAGTCCCTTGGACTAATGTTTTCTTCATTCTCCCTTGCTCCAGACAGGGGTGGGACCAGTGGAGTATCTTAGATGGTCGCTCACAAGCTTTTAAGACCCTGGATGCTACTCACCGAAGTAGCATGTAGAACATTTTCTTTATAATGCACCACATTTTTTATTTTAATATTTGATTTAAAGATATAAAATGTTGATTCTGTACAAGGAGTATTGCCTTTTAAGGAATAACTAAAGTTCAATATTTAGGGAATTATACAAAATTTAGATTAAAAAAAGAACTAGATATTTGGAATATGCCAAATTTTAACAAGTGCCACAGTGCTATTTTTAGCATATAGAAAATTTCAGGTTTCACAAAATGTTTTTGGTTACCTATTGGGACGTTGGATGGAAAGGTGGTTTCATTTTCATACTACACCTTATATACTTTTAGAACTTTATTTTGACCTCATGAGAAAATAATAATTTTACTTAAAAAAAAAAAAACTCATACTTCGGGATTTTTGTTTTTCATTTCAGATACAACAATCTGGGACAACTAAATATGTTCTTAATTAAATATAGCTAATATTCTAATTTTCTGGAGAAAAGCTAATTGCACTGAGATGTTGGGATTGCTGCAACCTCCACTCTTTTCCTTCTTTCCTTCTTAATTTACCTCCGAGAGCAGTGTCCCTGTTTCTGTAGCATCAGCCTTCATAGCTTCTCTCAAGACCCATGCCTCAACGCCCCCCTCCCTTATTTTTCTTTTGAAGTGACCCGAACATTTAACCCGAGAAGGTAGTAAGATGCAGGAATCAAACTGGTACTCCTCTTCCTCTCTCTCTCTTAATTCTACTTTCTTCCACTGCATTCTTCTCAGCCAATTCCAGCAAATCCTTAGGTGAGTTCTTAGTTGCTAACCTCAGCTGCTAACCGAAGGTTGGCAGTTCAAATTCACCAGCCGCTCCTTGGAAACCCTATGGTGCAATTCTACTCTGTCCCATAGGGTTGCTTATGAGTCGGAATCGACTCTATGGCAACGAGTTTGGTTTGGTTTTTGGGAACGCTGGTTATGTCCTTTCATTTTAACCAATTAATTTGTTTCTTTATCATTTCCACTGAATTGGGTCTTGGCCAGCTTACTATCTAGCATATTGGGCAGTCAGCCTTGAATAAGTTTAGTTTGGCCCTTGAGAAAAATCGGCCTGATTTATTGATACCAAAGATGGTAACCTCATAGTTTCTTCCTGGCTGCCTAAACTTTTTCTGGCTAATTGATCCGGCTTATAACTGACCCAGCAGTAGTCACTTTATAGATTCCATTTCCATTATTCACTTAGTAGGATTTGACTTTGTTGTTAAACAATTTTATGTTGTCACATTATGCTATAAACTTTATCCATGCATTGGCTATCAGTTAATGGAAACAAAGAGGACTTAGGAGGAAGATTTAATAAGAACAAAATTGTTGGTGAAAATAGAGATTCCATTAATAATTGAAAAATGGTCAAGTGATAACATGGAATCAAGAAAGAAGCCTTTTTGAAGCTTTCAATGGTTTTGCCCGTTTAATGTAATGTTAATATATAGTGATGACTCTGTATGGTCTCTGGACTTAGACAGACAAGGCTCTAGCAGCATGCTTGTCCGTTTTCCCACTTTTGTCTGTTCTGTGATATTTTCTTGAACTCGAGCAGACATGGCTCTGGCAGCAAGGCTGTCCATTTCCCACTTCTGCCTTTTTGAATATATGCCAAATAAAACTTTTTCTTTTTGCTTAAAAAAACCAAACAAACTATAATGAAAAAAGATCAATCTCACCAAATGAAAGTTTAAACTTTTTATATAGAAAAACGGTAATAAAGTTAAGAGATACGGTGAACTGAAAAAAAAGAAGCCTTTTGATCTTTGATAGCTTGTATAATTTATAGCAGTATTTTATTATTTTGTTAGAATATTTAAATGTGAAATAAAATATATACAGCAATATAAAACCCCCAAAAGAAAATTAATTCCACCACATTAATATTTCCATGTTTCTTTCTAGCACTTTTTTTATTTTTTTATGTAAAGTATATAAATTATCATAACCTAGATAGCTCCTTATGAGGGCAGTGGTAGTTAAGTGGCAGAATTCTCACCTTCCACGCCAGAGGCCCAGGTTCAATTCCCAGCCAGTGCACCTCAGGTGCAGCCACCACCTGTCTGTCATTGGAGGTTTGCATGTTGCTTTGAAAGCTGAACAGGTTTCAGCAGAGCTTCCAGACTGAAACAGACTAGGAAGAAAGGCTTGGTGATCTGTTCCTGAAAATTAGCCCAGAAAAACCCTATGACTCAAAAAGGTCCTCGTTCCATTGTGCACAGGTCACCATAAGTTGGGGATCAACTTGACAGCAACTAGCAACAACAAAAAAAGGAACCAAACCAAACCCCATTGCTGTCGAGTCAATTCTGACAAATAGTGACCCTACAGGACAGAGTAGAACTGCCCAGTAGGGTTTCCAAGGAGCGGCTGGTGGATTTGAACTACCAACCTTTTGGGTAGCAACCAAGCTCTTAACCACTGTGCTACCAGTTGCCCTCTTATATTCTCATATTTTTTCTAATTGTAAGCATTTTCCATTATTACACATAATTCATCTTGTTTTTATTCAAGAAAATCTTGTGTTCTTTCAAGTTGCTATATTATGACCACACCTGACATAGACTCCTCAGTTGGATAGTCATATTTACATTTTCTTCCCTAACATAGCTTAATATTTTTACTGTGGAGTTTTAGTGCCCCGTGCTCATAAGTGGTTCACCAAGCTGCCCTTTAACAATCTGGTGCTAGGACTGCCCTGGTTAACAGGTTTATCAAATGACCCTTCATTCTGATTTCTAATGTCAAATCTGGATAATCTGATAATGGCCATCGCAAGAATAAGTGGCAGCTTGAGGTTCGTTTTAATTTAACTTACTTTTCAAAGGAATAAATTAAATCTACCTTGCTATACAGATCTTAATTGAAAGTAGAAAGACGACAGGAAATTTTGTGAAGAGAAATAATTCCATTATGAAAAGAAAAGCTGAAATGCATAAACATCATTATGTATTATATGTTACAGAGGTCTTTCTAGTACTTTTCTAAATAGCTCTGCAGGAATTGAAAAGCAGGGTAGATAAGAAAATTAAAACGTGTTACACATTTCACTCTCCCCTTTGTCCCCTTCCCTCCTCGTTCTCTTCTCCTTCTCCCCCGCTCCCCCCCCATTTGTCTACTTCTTCCTGCAAACTAAAGTCACTTCTTTGTTGCATGTTTGTGCCATCTTTTTCTTCTGAAGTAATTCTTAGAATATCTTTTACTCTGACCACCTAGTTGCTTTCTATAAACCCGAAAGTTTTTCACTTCTTTGAAACTACATTTCTAAATTGTTATGTTTTAGTTATTATGAGTTGTTTTGCCTCAAAAATTGTTTCTCTTTCAAAGCTTATTTTTTAAGCCTTTGACTAAAATGTCTTAAATTACGGTTCATGAGCATACATCAGAGTCAGTTTTAACTTTAAGATGATACCGTGTACTTGAACAGAAGTATAATTTTTTCTCCCCTCCTCCCCTCCCCTCTTTTTCTAAAGGAATCAGCAGGAGGGGATCTTCAGTCTCCTTTAACACCAGAAAGTATCAATGGGACAGACGACGAAAGAACACCTGATGTGACTCAGAACTCAGAGCCAAGGGCTGAACCAACTCAGAATGCATTGCCATTTTCACATAGGTACAGATTCAATTCCACCATCATGATTAAGTAAAATGTGTAAATATGGAAACTTATTTGGTTTCAGGGTTTCAGATAAATCTTGCAAGTTACAACGTTGAGCAAAAATTCCAGATCAAACTTTTTTTTTTTCCTTTTTTGGAGTACTGTTTCCATTAACCTTGGAAAAGAAATACAGAAAAATTTCATTACTTCGCGATTTATAGTTGCCTTCATGAACTGGAATTAATATTTCTTTATCTATGTAGAAAAGGAACACTGAGCTGGTTTTCAGTATAAACCTTTTTTTGGTTAAACAGGGTATTTTTTGTAAATCATTTCTATTTTTTAACATAGGCCCTTATCTGATTTCTGTTTTCACATATATTCTTGAAAGCTATAAGTTGTTTTTTTTTTTTTAAATAGACTTCCCACTCTCAGATTAAGCTTTACTAGAGATGATCTTACCACATGATTTCACAGAAGAAAACAGGTTTTTGGGTAACTTCTAGCATAAGCCTGTCAATGTTAATGTTGAATTTAATTTGGAGCATCAGCTAACAGGAGATAAATCTTCACATGCTTCTGAATTTTAAAAGAATTTGATGCTTTACAAAGATAGAATTTATCCTAAATGTGTTCCAAACCAAAAAATTAATTATTAATATTTTTAAGTATAAAGGGGTTCATGAAACAGCGGTATTGCAAATGTAAAATAAATCCATAGCAGTCGTCTGTCTTAAAGTCTTTTTTTGTTTTGTTTTGTCTTTTTGGAAACTTCTGACTAGGTAGTGTTAGTTAAAATTAAGAAAACAATCTTCTCTTTTTATGCATCTCTTTTTGGGAACCAATCAAAAAAAATCAAATTCCTGAGCATATGAAGAAGAATTATGAAATAAGATACTCTTTTTCATGAATGAGAATTTTTGTTTTGGTTGAGTTTGTTGAATATTCAGGGCATACAATTAAATTTATTAGACCGCATGGAGGGTAACAATGGAGAATTGAGAGACCTCCTAGTCACACTGAGGAAGAAGGATAAGTAAGTCAAGAAGCTGTGTGTGTGTGTGTGTGTGTGTGTGTGTGTGTGTTTTAAAAGAATTAATAGGAGAAAATTATTTGACTGTGAGGCTATTGTATTTTGTTGTTAAAAATACTAATAGTTTTCCATGAAGCAGTACATATATTTTGGAGTTATGGGTTCTGTGCTTTAACTATTATAGTATAAGCATGTTATCTGTTTGTGCTATAAAGATGACAAAACACATAAAAATTTTTAGTTCCTCTAATCTGAAGACTTTGTTTATATTGGTTTGTTCAACATAAGGTCTTTTCAATATGCAGCTACAATTAAAGAGCAATCTTATTGCTATGTGATGTTTTGAAAGATTTTATTTGTTGACTTAAGGGAAGTTCTCCTCCCTATGTTAACATATCCATTTAATAGAGTTAACTGCACTGAACATAATTAATACATTTGATTTTTTTGGCTAATACTTAAATGAGCCATTTGCATTGATAACTGTAGCATTTAGAAATAACTTTTATATTTAAAATTTGTAAAAGCTATTTCCAGTTTACTTACTGTATCTTTAATTTTATGAATGTTTATTGTTGTGGAGTTACTACCTGGTATTGGTCTTCCTCTCCTGATTTTCTCTGTTCCTAGGGGTCTAATAAGAGTTATTTATTCTGACTTGAAGGTACAGTTATTTATTCTGACTTGAAGATATTACTTCTTTAACTACTGGAATCTGTAGATTAGCAATGGAGATATTTGACAGAGTTCTGAATATAAAACTTAACACTTTTGTCTCCCCTTACAAGCTTTTAATTATATTAAAGGCATTACATAATCTTATTTTTTCTTATATTTAAAAATATTTAGCAATAAGATTTTAGAAGACTGATTCTAAACTTGTTTTAATTTTATGTTAATTAGTATTTAATTATTGGTGTGAAACCAAGATTTCCACCTAAGGTAGAAGATAGAATATTTTACTGCTTTTGTTATTGTTAGGTACTGTCGAGTCACTTCTGACTTATAGCAACCCTGTGTACAACAGAATGAAACACTGGCTGGTCCTGCACCATCCTCACAATTGTTGTTATGCTTGAGCCCACTGTTGCAGCCACTGTGTCAATCCATCTCATTGAGGGTCTTCCTCTTTTTTGCTGGCCCTCTAGTTTACCACTGCTTATGTTAGTATCCCACACTATCGGAGCTGGAAGGGCCCTCAGAGATGGTTTAATCCAGGGTTTCCCAAACTGGGTAGTTTGAAATAAACTTAATATATTACGAGTGATATTCTAAAAAAATGAAATATAATAAAACCAAATAGAAAACATCAGAGTAAAACTCACATTAAGAGTAGAAGCTGTGTCTGTAATAAACATATTTATGTGTGTGCTGGATTACAATGTAAAATGTCAAGGTTTAGAAGGACATGCCTTTGGCACAGGAGGAGACTGAATCCCAGAGGTTCGGTGAGCCATCCCAGGTAACTTTAGGACTGCAGTCAGCTTTTTTGACCCAAGTATGTGCTGCCAGGGAGTTCATAGTACATTTTAGTCAAATCTCCAACACAGGCATGTTGTTGCGTCAGAAAGCTAGTAGATGTTCCTGTCCTAGGAGACCTGCGTAGACATAAGACCACTGTTTCACAAATTAGAGACAGAAAGAATATTGACATAAATTTTATTTAAATCTGAAACTTGCAAGTGCTTTAGCTGGTTAATACCATTCTTTCTCCTATGGCAAAGAAGACAATTAAAATCTATGTTTTTAAGGCTTATTTAAGCTATTTATTATATGTCCTTCCTTAGTTTGTATTTTAACAGGAAAGAATGAACAGCAAAAAAAATTTTTTTGCCCATCTTTCTTTGTTCTGGTTGATCCCATGGTGGTGCTGCTGCTAAATCGGAAGCAAAATAATCAGAATGTCCACGTGCTTAAAAAAAGAGGGGAAAAAGTTTAAGGGATATAAGGAGCAGTGATAGGTTAATTAAGAGTTGACTGTAGTTATACCTACTTAGCAAATGAATTTGTGCTTTCCTTAAAATCTGCATTTTATACTTGAATCTTGTGAATTGGCTAATATACCAAGGAAGGAAGGCCCTGAAAATTTTGGTAATATGTTTAGTTATAGTTTGCTCTTTACTCTTTGTAATTTATTCTTAAAAAGTTATTACTTAGCTTTAGAGAGATTAGCAAGATTTCTTAAATTACTTTTTCGCATTTTATTACATTTTTTCTAATACATATGAGAGAGGATCCTATAATGAACTCTCATGAATTTATTACCCACCTTCAACAGTTCTGAAAAAATGGCCAGTCTCATTTCATCTCTACCCACCACCCATTCCTCCTCCATTGTATTGAAGCAAATCCCAGACATATAATATCATCCATAAATTTTTTAAATTGCCTTTCAGCTTTTTAAAAACTTACATACTAAGGTAGTATAACTTTTTGTATTCTACCTGATTCAGTGGCATTATAGAGTTTTCTTGAATCATTTACTACTTCTTTTGATTATATTTTTTAATTATACTACTGAACTAAATTTTTAAAATGTATGGGCTGCTCAAGTGCTATAATACTGTTATGTCCATGTCATGAACTATGCAAAAACATTCTTACTAAATAATTTTCATGAAGTTTTTTAGTGTACTTTTAAAGGTTTAAGAACGCGTAACATCGTGAGACCCTGATGATGAAATTTTTTATTAATTTCTTTGGGGAAGTGATACTGAATTTTATCTAAATTGCCATTCCTTTATAAAAAAGAAATACTTTAAAACCTAAATGATAATATCCTTTTAGGACTGAGCAAATATATGCTCTTTGACTACTAAAGTCGTTAGGGAATCCTTTGAGTTCACAGTCTTAGATTAGCAGTATGCTAAATAGAGTAGCTATATACTGATAAACTAGCATATACAAGTGGGAAGATTTGGGCTGTCATTACAGGGAGTTGTTTGCTCCCTGGCATTGGTTGTATGGAATATTGGGATTTATTTGTTATTTCATACAAATAAGTACTAGGATTTTTTTTTAAAGATTTAAAGCTGCCTACAATTCTTTGGAAGTAGTTAATTTTGCAGTATTCCAATGCTCTATTGGAATGTAATACTGAAAACTGAAACTTTTTATTTTATTAGTTGTCATTTTATGATCATCAAGTATACAGTAATATATTGGTAAATAAGGTGTTTTCATGTTTCTGACAGTTCATGACAGACATATATATATTAGCAATTTGTGAAGCTATTTTTGTACTGATAAATTTTAATAAGAGTTTAATTACCTTAATGGAAAATTAGTTCTTTTAAGCACTGATTATATTTAGATTCTTCTAATGTTTAGATAATGTACTTCATGGTGCTGCTAGAATTTGTGCATTTTGGGGGTATTGCATGTATCATCTGTTCTGTTAAGGAAAATTTTCTGCCACTTCATGTATCTCCAATAAATATTTATTAAAGGATGTATGCAGAAACTTTACTCTCTAGTATATTGATTTTGCTTTAAATCAGTGTAAGTATAGTTTCACCAAAATTTATAAAATCTGGGTGAGTTCATTTCATTTATCTTTAATAGATTAGTTTCTTTATGCATTATCAAATTTTCAGAAATCTGCTGCTTTAAAACTGTACAAAAATCTCTAATCAAATTTCAAAACCTAAATTTCATTTGAAATATTGCATACCATATAAGTAAGTTACTTGTTAAAAGTTACTTTGAAGATGATATAAACAGGAAAAAAGCCAATGGTTATCAAGAGCTCTGGGGTACTATACTCTTCACAGCTGTGGCATCTGTTTCCTTTTCTATAGGTAGAAAGCAAACTTTATAACAGTTATGAGCTAAAGTAGGAATAATTTCTGCAGATAACTTTTGTTTTGATAAAACTGCATAAAGCTTGGACTTGATTTCACTTGATACAATCGCAGATGAAAAATTTAAGTTGTAGGATTCCTCTTATTGCCGTAGTCCTAATTGACTTGAATATTATTCTTCTTCCACCATACAGCCTCAAGAATAGATAAGGTTTTTAAAAATTAATTTGGAGCTAAGTCAGTTTGTGAGAGATCTTAACAAATTAGAGAGGTCAAAATTTTCTTTACCATAATTGTGAATGGATAAGTATTTTCTAAGAAGTGAGACTGTAATTTGATAATATGTACCGTTATGCATTCTCTGGGAACTGAGAAGCAATGTATATATTTTAAAATAAGATACAATCGAAAAGGTATAGTTTAGTGACCAAGAATTGTTTCCTTCCATTAGCTTTCAACCTTTATTCTCTTAAAAAAGCCTTCTAAAAGTCTTTGAGGAAAATGTCAAAAACTTGTTAAAGCATTTGTCAGGCATTATCACTTAATATGTTATTCGCAAGAAGAAAAATCACATTCTTCATAATGGAACAGAGATATTACTAATCTGCTTCCAATAGGGAGAAGCTCGTCCACCTCCCTTGTATTTCAGAATCCCCCCTCTGCCTTAATATCGTTATTCAGGAGAAGGAATGTTCCTCTATCCATTCCTAGTGATTGTCAGCTTCTAAGACCCCTAGTGCTGCAGTGGTTAAGCACTGGTAACTGAAGGTCTGCTGTTCGAACCCACCAAGCTACTCTGTGGGAGAAAGATGTGACAGTCTGCTTCTATAAAGATTTACAGCCTTGGAAACCCTATGGGGGCAGTTCTACTCTGTCCTATAGTGTCACTATAAGTCAGAATCAACTTGATGGCAATGGGTTTGGTTTTTGGTTTGTTTTCAAGATTACTAGCTGGAGTCAGAGGTGTGGTCATTTACCGTGGAGCAGATTGACCCTAGATTAATTATGATCTCTTCCAGGTAGTGGACTTCTTAAAATTCCATTTTTCCCTCTTTCTTAGCAGCCTGTCATACGGTTGGGGAAGGGAGGTATGTGATATGGACAATTCTGCTCCAGGACTTAAGGGGAAAATACTCTTCCTTTGGATTTGGCTTTCCATCTTTCCCCTCGTCAGACAACTAAGGGCCAAGATCAAGATGTGAGCGTAGGTAAAGGTCAAGAAAGCTACATAAGAATGTGAAATTTGTGGTGGATGTGACAGTATGGAGTGGGGAGGTCTTTAGTGGAGTGTGCAAGACTCATGTAAAGGTATTAAATTAAAAAAAAAAAAAAAAATGAGGCCAAGTAGAGGGATGGGGAACTAAGTGGTTACCCGCCTAGTTTCTAGTCTAGACCTTCAGGTGAAGGGCAAAAAGAATCTTTGTGACTTACATATGGTTTATCCCAGGGTAGGGATTTTAAGCAGATTCCCAGCTAGTAATAGCCATTGTTTTTATAGCCTTGTGAAGTCTTGGTGGTGGTATTTGGGAGGGTATGATTTGCAAATTTGGGATCCTGGATATTTTCTTCTTTAGTGATTATTTCTCTGACATGTGCTATTAATTTTCTCAGACACAAAAATCTGACCATGTCACTTTCCTCCTTAAAATACTTCAGTGGCATCCTGTTCCCTGTAGATAAAGTTCTAGCTTCTTAGCATGGTGTATGTACAAGGCAGTCCATGGTCATCAGATAAGGCCTCCCAAGCCTCATTACCAACTGCTTCTGTAGCAGTTACACCAAATTGTTTATAGTCCAACTAACTAACACACTATTGCTTATTTACAAGTCTTTGCTCATGTTCTCCCTTTTCTTTGGAATGGCTGCTTGCACAAATACACACTGTATACTTCCTCCCACTCCTACCCCGGCCTCTAACTCAGCCACCAACTGGTCAATTCCTATGTATTGTTTATACTCCACATCACCCCATCCAGTAAGCTTTCTCTCATGCCCACAGACTGGGTTTGTATCTGCCAATCCCCAATGCCTCTAAACTGACATAGAGTTAACATTAACTTCTCAGTCTTCCCTGAGGACAAGGACTGTTTTATCTGTTTGTATCCCTGGTACCTAGCACATGGAAATTCAGTAAACATATGTATGAAAGAATTTCCCATTCAGAAATAAAGTGCATGCTCTCAGTGCCCTTGGTACAGTGCTTCAGTCAGCTAAAATTAAACCTAGACTCCACAATTTCATAAAATCCTGAAGCTAAATTATAAAATTGGTTATATTCTTTGAAAATGTTGGTCTTGTCAAATTTAAGGTTCAAGTATAGCTGACTTAGTGTAATTTTTTTTCAAAATTTCCTAGTTTGTAAAAAAATTTTAAAGATAGTGTGTTAATAAACAATGTTCTTAAGTTCCTAAATAATGTAAAAGATGCTAAAATGTATATTTTCATAATAGAATAATTTTTAATCCTTGAGAATAATTTTTCTCCTTATTTAAAAAGCACTGCAGAGTTGTTCGATGATTTTATTTTCTGTGGAGTTAGCCAATATTTATATTCTTTATTTTTAAAACCAACTATAACCAAAATGCATTTTTAAAAATATCATCTCTTATAAAGAGTCAGCATGAGTACTTATTATTTGAATCAATGAAGTGAGTTGGGTTTTTTAAATTGAAAAATGTACTGTGTATATTTGTCAGAAGTAAAAATTGGGGCCAACTCTTGCTTCATGGGGATATACATTAGACTCGCATTTCATGTGGAAATAAGCTGACAAATTAATTCACTAAAGTATATTGAAAGTAGTCATCCTCCAGGGATTACCTTCCTTGTATGATGTGTAAAATATAGATACAATTAAATGATTGAAATAAATGTACATTTTACTTACATTTGTTTTCTTTCAGTTTGCAATTTTCCATTTACAAATTTTAATGTTAATTTTAATGACTCTTCCCTAAATTGAAGTCTAATAGTTAATAGAACTTTGGAGATAGAAGGAACTTTAGCTATTACATAGTCAAACCACTTCATTTTACAGAAGTGGAAGCAAGTCCAGAGAAGAAGTATTCAGCGTCACTGTTTGCTAGTAGCTAGGTTAGTGCAGACAAGTCGCCAGAGGCACTGATTTTTAGGGTCCATTGTGAATGAGCCAGTTCAACTTCTGTATCAGATATTTATTATCCCGATTGTTTAAAATCATTGTGCAACACATGCTTACTATCACTTGCTAAACTCCCCTACAAGATTCTCAGATTCTGGACCAAGCCTCATTGACTTGCATTTCTCAGTATCCTATAAGGTTTTTAGTCATTTTAAATATATAATAGGTAAAGAATAAATTTGTTGAGTAAGTAAATGCATATGCTTTTACTGTTACTGAGATGACAGGAGGGGGTAAATAAGTTGGTGCAATTTGATCGTTAGCATCAGAAAGATAC
Organism: Dugong dugon; assembly: GCA_030035585.1. Lineage (NCBI taxonomy): Eukaryota > Metazoa > Chordata > Mammalia > Sirenia > Dugongidae > Dugong > Dugong dugon. Next base: position 84,090,680 of record CM057460.1, on the reverse strand, counting down.
CATATACTGGGCAGGACCAACAAAGATACCAATATGAAGAAAAATTTGTTTATTGTCTTACTTCTAGCAGGATCCACTTAGCTGTTAATATTTTCGTTAATATTTTTAATAACAGCTTTATTGAATTATAATTTATATACCATACAATTCACCTATTTAAGGTGTACAATTCAGTGTTTTTAGTATATTCAGAGTTATACAACCATCACCATAATCAATTTTAGAACATTTTCATCGCTTCCCAAAAAAATCGTTTACCCATTAACAGTCACTTCTGTTTTCTCACAACATCACTCTCCTGTCCTCCAGCTCTAGGTAACCACTAATCTACTTTCTGTCTCTATAGATTTGCCTCTAATGGACATTCCATATAAGTGGAATGATACAATATGGGAAATTTTGTGACTGGCTTCTTTTACTTAGCATAATGTTTTCAAGATTTATCCATGTTGTAGAATGTATCAGTACTTCATTTGTTTTCACTGCCAAATAATATCTCATTGTATGTATATACCACATTTTATTTATCCACTCATCAACCCAACATTTGGGTTGTTTCCACTGTTTGAAAATACAGCCATTATTATGAACAATGCTGTTATGAACATTTGATTATGAGTTTTTGTGTGGACATATGTTTCACTTCTCTTGGTTACATATCAAGCAGTGGAATTGATGGGTCATATGTTAACTTTATGGTTAACCTTTTGAGGAACTGACAGATTGTTTTCCAAAGCAGTTGCAGCATTTTATGTTCCCACCAGCAGTGTATGATGGTTCCAGTTTCTCCACATCATCATCAACACTTACTATTATCTGTCTTTCTGATTATAGCCATCCTGGTAGGTGTGAAGTGGCAAATTACTGTGGTTTTGATTTGCATTTACCTGATGGCTAATGATGTTGAGCTTTGGTGTGTGTTTGTGTGTTCATTGGTCATTTGTGTATCTTCTTTGGAGAAATGTCTGTTCAGAATCTTTGCCCATTTTTTAATTGGGCAGTTTGTCATTTTGTTAATGAGTTCTTTATTTATTCTGGATGCAAGTTTCTTATTAGATATATGATTTGCAAATATTTCTTCCATTCTGTGGATTGTCTTTTCCCTCTTCTGTCCTTTGCAGCACAAAAGTTTTTAATTTTAATGAAATCTAATTTATCTATTTTTGTTGTTGTTGCTGGTGTTTTTAGTGTCACATCTAAGAAACCATTGCCTAACCCAAGGTCACAAAGATTTACACCTATATTTTCTTCTGAGGGTTTTATAGTTTCAGCTCTTACATTTAGATATTTGATCCATTTAAATTAATTTTTGCATATGGTGTGAGATAAGGGCCTAACTTTATTCTTTTACATGTAGTTACCCAGTTAATATTTATTGAAAAGACTATTCTTGCCCCATTGGATTATCTTGATTTTGTCAAAAATCAGTTGACCATAATTGTGAGGGTTTATTTCTGAATTCTCAATTCTGTTCCCACTGATCTATCTGCCTGTCCTTATGCTAGTACCACACTGTTTTGGTAACTATAGCTTTGTAGCAAGTTTTGAAATCGGAAAGTGTGGATTCTTCAACTTTGTTCTTCATTTTCAAGAATGTTTTGGCTATTCTGGAACCCTAGAATTTACATATGAATTCTAGGATCAGCTTGTCAGTTTCTGCAAAGAAGCCAACAGATTCTGACAGGGTTTGCACTGAATCTGTAGATTGGGATATATGCCTATCTTAACAATATTAAGTCTTCCAATCCATGAAAATGGGATGTTTTTCCACTTATTTACATTTTCTTTAATTTCTTTCAACAGTGTTTTGTAGTTTTCAGAGTATAAGACTTGTACTTCTTGTGTTAAATTTATTCCTAAGTACTTTATTCCTTTTGATTCTATTGTAAATGGAAGTTTTTAAAATTTCGTTTTCAAATTGTTCATTGCTAGTGTGTAAAATATAATTGATTTTCATATATTGATCTTGTATCTGCAACCTTGCTGAACTCATTTATTAGTTTTAATAGTCTTTTAGAGGATTCCTTAAGATTTTGTGTATACAAAGTCATGTCATCTGCTAATAGGGATAGTTTTACTTCTTGCTTCCCAGTCTGGCTAAATAGCTTTTCTGTCTTTCTCCCTTCTTTCTTTCCTTCCTTCCTTTCTTTTTTTAGAACCTCCAGTATAATGTTGAATAGAAGTGGCAAGAGCTGTCATCTTTGTCATGTTCCTGATCTTAAGGGGAAGACATTCAGTCTTTCACCATTAAGTATGATGTTGGCTGTGGTCTTTTGTAGATGCTTGCTATCAGATTCAGGAAGTTCTAGTCCTAGTTTTTAGTGTTTTTCCTACTAATATGTATTCTGATTGGTTAGTGATTTTCAGTCCTTAACACCCCTACAGTTTAGTGGCTTTAGGAGTTTATGCTTTGCCAAACATTGTAATATGCTTTCCTTCTGTTTACTTCTTAAAAGATCATTTATTTTAAAGGGAAAATGAACTAGACGGAGAAGATTTTTTTTTTCCTTTTTTTTTTTTTTGTTATAGTTAAATGAAGTTTACATTTCAAGTTAGTCTCCCATACAAAATTTTATACATCATTGTTATGTGACCCTAATTGCTCACCCCATTCTGCAACAGCATACTCCTCCTTTCTGCCCCTGATTCCCCATGTCCATTCAACCAGCTCCTAACCCTCTCTGCCTTCCCATCTCACATCTGGACAGAAGCTGCCCCTTTGGTCTCTTGTATCTACTTGACTAAGAGGCACGCTCTTCACGAGTATCACTTTATGTCCCACAGTCCAGTCCAATCCCTGTCTGAAGAGTTGGCCTCGGAAATTGTTTTAGTTCTGGGCTGATAGAGTCCAAGGGCCATGCTTTCCGGGGTTTCTCCAGTCTCAGTCAGACCATTAAGTCTGGTCTTCTTACTAGAATTTGAGTTCTGCACCCCACTTTCTGCTGTTCCATCAGGGACTCTCTGTTGTGTTCCCTGTCAGGGCGGTCATTGGTGGTAGACAGGCAACATCTAGTTCTGAGAAGAATTCTTGTTGTAAAACTCACTATTTCTTAAAATCACATCACTGGACCTCAGTTTTCCTATCTAAAAATGTGAACTGTCCTATCTTTTAGCTTTGTATCTCTCCAGAATATGTGAAGCTGCTGTTATGTGTGGTGGGAAAGGGGGATATATTTACTTCTTTATCTAATTTTCTAAGGGTATAGTATAGAGGGTTTTTTTTCGGTATTTTTTTCAATTGAAAGAAAATAATAAAAAAGGGAAAATGTAAATATTTATCAGTTTACACTGGTTAAATTATAGCATTCTTCCAATTAATATAAAGCATGTTCTTATTAAATAGAATAAAAATGCACACACTAAAAACTGTTTATTTCAAATAACTCTGATTTCTAGTATAATTATTACTCTAGAACAAAATCACCATGTATTTTTCTTTATTACAGAACTATCAGCTGATGATTATTTTTATTTATTTATTTACTTTTTTTTTTTATTGTACTTCAGGTGAAGGTTTACAGAGCAAATAGTTTCTCATTAAACAGTAGTACACATATTGTTTTATGACATTGGTTAACAACCCCACAACACGTCAACCCTCTCCCTTCTCAACCTTTTCTTTTGGTGAAAATCTACATAGCCAAAGATACACCATTTCAGAAATTTCTACATGTACAGTTCAGTGACATTGACTATGCACTTCCAGTTGTGCTGTTATTCTCACTTTAGATGAAGGTTTACAGAACAAAATAGTTTCTCATTAAACAGTTAGTGCACACGTTGCCCTATGACAATGGTTAACAACCTCACCACACATCAACACTGTCCTTACTCAACCTTGGGTTCCCTATCACCAGCTTTCCTGTCCCCTTCTGCCTTCTAGCCCTTGTCCCTGTACTGCTGTGCCTCATTAGTCCCATTTTGTTTTATGGGGCTGTCCAATCCCTGGCTGAACGGTGAACCTCAGAAGTGACTTCACCACTGAGCTAAAAGGGTGTCTGGGGGCCATACTCTCAGGGTTTCTCCAGTCTCCTTTAGGCAAGTAAATCTGGTCTTTTGTGTGTGTGTTAGAATTTTGTTCTACATCCTTCTTCAGCTCTGTCCAGGACCCTCTGTTGTGATCCCAGTCAGAGCAGTCAGTGGTGGTAGCCAGGCACCATCTAGCTGTACTGGCCTCAGTCTGGTGGAGGCCTTGGTAGCTCTGGTCCATTAGTCCTTTGGCGTAATCTTTTCCTTGTATCCTATTCTCTTCATTCTCCCTTGCTCCTAAAGGGATGAGACCAGTGAAGTATCTTAGATGGCTGCTCACAGGCTTTTAATACCCCAGACGCTACTCACCAAGGTAGAATGGAGAACATTGTCTTTATAAACTGTATTATGCCAGTTGAGCTAGATGTTCCCCAAGACCATGGTCCCCACAGCCCCCCACCCAGCAATTCAGCCCCTCAGGGAGTTTGGATGTGTCTATGGAGCTTCCATGACCTTTCCTTGTACAAGTTGTGCTGGTTTCCCCAGTATTGTGAACTGTCTCACCCTTCACCAAAGATACCACTTATCTATTGCCTATTTAGTATTCCCCCCCCCCCCCCACCTCTCCCATCCCTGGTAACCAACAAAGATTGTTACTTTTTGTGTGTGAACTTTTTCATGGGTTTTTACAATAGAGGCCTCATACAATATTTGTCCTTTTGTGATTGACTTATTTCACTCAGCATAATGTCCTCCAGTTTCATCCATGTTACGAGATGCTTCACAGATTCATCACTGTTCTTTCTCGTTGCATAGTACTCCGTTGTGTGTACCATAGTTTACTGATGATTATTTTTAAATGATCAATTATTTAATCAATATTTGTTTTGCATCAACAGTGTCCTGCCTAGTTTACCGTAGAGGATGTTGTGTTTCTGAATACATGTAGTTTAAAAGAGTATTCAGTATAATTGTACGTTAACTTTCAAGCAATAGAGATGCTATAATCATGCTATGGAGTCCTTGAGTGGCACAAACAGTTAAGCACTTGACTATTAAACGACAGGTTGGCAGTTCAAACACAGTCAGAGTTGCCTTGAAAAATAGGCCTGGCAATCTGCTTTCGAAAGGTCACAGCCTTGGAAAACCCTGTGGAGCAGTTCTACTCTGTACACATGGGGTCTCCATGAGTTGGAATCGACTCGACAACAACTAACAACAACATAATCATGGCACAGGACATTTTAAAAACTGACTGTACGTACATTGTAGAAAGTTAAGTCACTAGCTAAATTAAGCAAAAAAAAAAATTTTTTTTTTTTAAGCTTTATTTACTTAGGACACCAAAAGTTGTTTTTGTTTTTTGTTTTTTTATATCGCTAAAAGTTGCCATAACACTTACATGAAACCATGGGCATAGTTATGGAGAGAGATTTCCTTCATAGCTACATTGAAGTCCCTAACCTGAGGTTAATGGAAATGCATGTTAGTTAAAGTGTCTTTAGAAAGTATGTTCAATTCTGTGGCTTAATAGTTTTTGTAATTGGAGCATTTTAGGGTATGCTTTTACTTAAAGCTAAATTACTGTTAGAGACCACCTAAGGCCTCTCTAGCGCTACAAAATAATAGATTTTTTTTTTCTGTAGAGATAAGAGAGAATGGATATTAATAATTTGTTAAATTATGTGGAAAACCACATTATTGAGTATCTTCTGAGTCCAAGAACAGTTATTGTAGTCAGACCTTTTCTGCTTCTTTTCAAAGCCGTAGATAAGCCATTCTGTGATTATTACATATGGTCAAAAATCTTAGGCTTTGTAGCAAAGAAGGGAGATGTTCTTTAACTGTACTTTATGTTGGAAGTCTGGCAATCCATGGGGCCTACTAGATGTGAAGCCTTGATCCTAGTACTAGGCATATTATCACATTTGAGTTTCTTTTTTTTGAAGAGAGATCATTATCTTGAGCAGAAAGTAATAAAGAAGAAATACCAGATACCTAAATAAACTCCCTTCCCTTCACCCCAACTTCCCACTTTATAAAAAAATTTTTGCTTGGACTTTATTCTTATTATGGAAAAGCTAGATTCCTTACATCCTGATACCTATTGGATAGTTTTTTTTGAAAGTCTGAGAAGATCAATTCTCCTAAGTTGGAGTTTTTCCTACTGCGGAGACAACCCGTTTTCTTTGGTGGATGACTTCTGTGACCACCTTTATTAGTTTTGGAACTTAGCGGAATCGCCATTTCCCATGGAAGAAGAAGAGCTGCAGTTTGTCCTCATTGAAAAGATGCAAATTGTCCCTGGCTGAGAGAGAGTAACTAACATGGAAGAAATACAAAAATTTAAAAAGACCCTTTCATCACAGTTTTAACTTTGAAGAGCCAAAAGAAGTAGTACCTTTAGAGAAGACATTTAACTGCTCGAATTTCTGTGTATGGCTAATAGCACTTAAGCTATCTCCATATAGAGGAAGAAAAAAAAAGGCTTGGCTTGGCATCTTGTGTTTTCTTGCTTTGGCAAAATGCCATTATATTTGTTCCACTTAATCTTCAGAAGACTTAAAAGCCCTTGATGGAGAAAAATTTCTGTTTTTTGAGATTCACAGTAGCTTTGTGATTCCTGATAAAAATAGTGAAAAATAAGCAACCTAATTTTCCTGGACTTAAACAAATAGAACTGCTTCATAGATGCCATTTCTTTTAAGACTTTTAAATACTGCGATTTTTCTACATGTAATATAATAGTCATATCTTGATTAGTTTCTTTTATTGTCATATGAAAACACTTAAGTCCCTACCTCACAGGGATGTTGTGAGGCAAATTTTAAATGTTCCTAAGAAAATTTTAGAATTAATAACTCTTGCCTATCTCTTTGTTGACAGTTTCTATAATCATAAGATTTTGTTTATTTAAAAATTTACAAGTGCCTTCTTAGAGTTATGAATAGAGATTAGATAATATTTAAAAATGAAAGTTAAGGTAATGAAGTTGTATTTGATTTATCAATGAGCATCTTTGTGTAAAGAATTGGACGTTTTGAAATGTTTTGTTGATTTTTTTTCTCAACCAAAAGCTTTTATACAATTATATTAAAGAAGAGCTAAAGTAAAAGTGTGTGGTTTCCCTTTTATTTAGTTGGGATTTAATTATTCATACCATTTACAGTGATAAAAGGTACCCAACTCTTCAAATTTTAAAGAATAGAAAAAAAATTGTAGTGAGATAGGAACGATTTAATGAAAATCTTGAAATGAGGTTCAAGCATATGGAGATGCCCAGAACTTAGATTTTGATGAGAACTGAGTAAAACCCTGTGTTGTTAGGTAGAGATGAAATCTCAGTAATATTTTCATTAAAAATAGGATTACTATAGGAATAGAGATAAACCTTTGTTTCATATCACAGTAAGAAGGGTAAAATAAAATAGCATATACTAAATAAATATGGGGAAGATGTCTGAGTTAAAATCCATGCATAGAAAAATTCTTGACAATCTGCAGAATTTGGTTTCTTTTGTAAAATTTCATTTTCATAACATATTTTGGAAGTAATTGTAGACCATTTTCTGTTTCACATACATCAGCCAACCCAAATTTTGCAAGTCAAAGCTTGAATATAGCCTGTGGATTAGATAATGATTCCCACAGCAAGGCTTTAAACTTGCTGTCAAATTTCTGCTTACTACTGTTTTGCTCCTTACTGTGTTACAGTGAAAAAGATAAATCAATTTAAAGTGAATTTAGGGATTCAAACTTATAATATGATATTCAGAGATAAGTAAAAAAGTCATTTCTAAATTAAATTTTGTTAGATATTTGCTTTATAGCTTATTCTATATGCTATAAAAATATATATGAGTGAACATAGTCGTAGGTTAAGTGTGTTAGACCAAGAAAGCATTTGAAATCAGAATATTGTATTTTGGTTATGACACACTTTAAAAAAAAAAAGAGCCTTTTGCACTCCACTTCATCAGAGACCCAACTACTCCCTACTGTCATACATACCACAAAATCCACACACACACATTATTTAACTTGTTAACTTGTGTAGGGATGGGAAGTACAGAAGTAGCCTTTCTTTGCCTAAGTCAGCTTGTCCCTGTAATTCCTTCCTCTTGTAATAGTTTTATGATTTGTCCTCATTTAAGCATTGTATGTATTCACTCATGTCTACTATTGATATAAATGATAAAAATTGGTCTATAGCATAGTATTCTTTCTTCACTTTAATTCTTATATGTGAATACTGAAGCAAGAATAATATTTTGGAAATTCCAATCTTGCAATAGTGAAAAAAGCACTATGTAAACAATGAGCTAGTTTAAGGATATTTAAGAAATGATCAATAAAATTCTGTGTGTAAGCATTAGTAAAAACAGTCAGTTTAAAATTAATTTTGAACCTGGTTTCTATTGCTTCTACTGTTGTTGTTGTTTTTTAAACACCAAAAATGGAATCTAATAATAAGTTTGTTGTTGTTGTTGTTAGAAAATTTGCTTTTTTTTTTTTTTTTTGCCAAACTACAATAGCATCTAATACATGTGCTCTTCTAAACAACTAATAAAGGAAGGAAATACTAAAGTTAGTAAACATGTGTTTTCAGAAATGGTGAAGAAATGTAAAAGTGATAGTATTAGTCATAACCTTGACAGTATTACTTTTCTGGTCTTCAAAATTTAAATCAGAAGGGATAGCTTGTATCAGTTCCCATTTTATTATGGGAACAGTTTATAGAATGCGTACTGAACCTGCTTTAATTGTAGGGAGTATAACTTCCTGGAAAGGATTGTAATTAATGGTTTTGTGATCATTTTGTTGGTCTCTGAACATAGAGCACATTCTTTCTGTCTCTCAAAAATAAAAGGGTTGAACTTGGTTTCTCTTAGCTGTGCCACCAGTGGTGTTCACTTATGTAGGCAAGTTACTTCACCTCTCTGGGCTACAGTTTCCTTCCTATATATTTAGTAAAGGAAAGTGGAGAATGATTCCTAGGTCACTTTCTACTGATTTGACTCATAATGACCCTATTAGGACAGAGTAGAACTGCCCCATAGGGTTTCCAAGACTGTAATCTTTATGGAAGCAGACTGCCACATATTTCCCCTACACAGTGGCTGGTGTGTTCAGACTGCCGACTTTATGGTTAGCAGACGAGTGCTTAACCACTCTGCCACCAGGGCTCCTTGATTCTACCTTTAGTTCAGGAAATGAATAATATGGCCTCTTGTGGTCTTCTAGGGCTGGGCATGAGATTTAGCACTGAGTTTGTGATCATTAAGACATTGGTAATGTTAACTGTGCTACATAAAAGAACCCATTACATAATGCAAATTAACTATCTCTATAAGTAGAACATTAGGAAAAAGAAGTATAGTGTCCTATGCTTTTGCATTTTGTGCACACGTAATTAAAATTATTTAAATTCTTTCCAGATAACACCGTGGATTCAAAATGTGTGATCATCGGTTATTACCCTTCAGCAATAGATTTATTTAAAATTAGACCACTAGCACAAGAGACAGCATAACATCATAATATCCTGGAATGCATTATTATAATGGGAGAAATTTCTGAACTATAATGCTATCTAATAACTGGAGTTATAGATTGAAACCCATAATGATAATTAAATCTTCTACAGTTGGGAATGGATTTTAACACTATTAAATCATAACCAGCAAACTGAAAGAGACTTGCTCTGTCTGGTGACTCACTTTGAAACATGGTGTCAACCCATGGAAAATTACTAAAGTCTCATATGCTGTCCTTTGGGGAAGTAAGATGTAAGCATTTGATGAGTGATATACTTTTATACCTGGAAATAATTGTATAGACATTTAGCACTTCACATAACGTTGTTTGATGTCTTACCTGTGAGTCACACTTCACAGTTCTAGACTAATTTATATAAAGAAAGCATTACAGCCAAAAAGGCCAGGGAAGCTCAATGGATACAGAATGAGAGAGACTACCATTTTTTTCCCTTTATTTTTCTTCCTCAAAAGATCATCTTGTAGTAGTCAATTTATTTAGCAATATCAAATCAAAACTCTGAATGCTAAGCTATGTGCACTGTCCATAGTACTTCTAAAGCTTAGGTAGTATGGTCTATATGGAAGTCTAGTCATTAAAAGGCCTATTTGGGGTTATATTTAATCCTTATGTTTTTATAATTTTTAATTTTTTTCCTAGTATTATCTCTACTCATTTTACAATTGTCTTATGAGAAGTAGATACCATTTCCTATTTTTCAGGTGGAAAAAAATGTCAGAGGCATAAGGAAGTTAGGGAATTTTTCTAAAATCTGTAGATACCAGAATCATAACTTCAATGTAATCCCTTGTTTCTCTGCCTTAGTCTTCCCTAATCTGTCTTAAGGAATTTTTAAGTCCCCATCTGGAGATCAAATTTCAAAAAGATGAAAATTAACAAGACTCGTTATTTGGCACAAAAATAAATTATGAATCTTTAAAATATGTGGTTGAAATTCACCAATGAGTAATGGGGTCTGTGGGCATTTAATTTAATTCATTTGGGAACCTACTTTATATTTAGGTTAAGTAAAAAATGGTCATGTTGGTTTTATTGATATTTTCATTTACACTGACAAGTATCTTAACAGGGTTTAGTGTGTGTACTTATGTGTGTATATATGTATGTGTGTAGTCATAGAACTCTTGGTTATATTACTGGTAGTTTATATTAGTAAAGCAAAATTATTAGAGAATCTTTGGGATTTGGATAATCTGTATACAAACACAGCACTGTAAACTTTCCTTATAAATTATATGCTTTCTTTGCTGTATAGTCTGTTGATTTAGCAATATAGTTAAGAGTATTTTACCAAGTAGCTAGATGAAGGTTTTAGTTCTGCCTAGAACTAATCTTTAGGTCTCTGAAGCCATCATAGCCTCAGTAAACATTTGTTACCCTTGTCATAAGAGTTCTCAGATTTGTATGTAAGGGTACAACAGCCCTACAAAGTCCAGAGGGGACCGACCCATAACAACATAAGTCATTTCTTGGGAGCAGCCAGCTGGAACTTGCAACATAGCTTCAAGGGTATTCTGTTGTAAGCCCTGGATAGCTCACAAGTGGGTTCAGAATTTTACTTGAAAGTAAAGAGGTCCCTAACCAAGTGGTTCTGAAACATGCCCATAGAATGGGAACACCTGGAAGGCACAATTATCTTTGTGGAATGTTTTATATGTATGTGTATATATGTATATAATCACATCAATTAGAAATCATTTTACTAACAAGGTGTGTGTGTGTACATGTCATCTTGAGCCCACACACAAGAATAACCAGTGGTAAAACTAAACATGACCAGCTGTTTCTGGCGGTTGTCTAGGTATAAATAAAAAAAAACAAGTTGCCATCTAGTCGATAAGCCCATTTTAATACTCATTCATTCAAAGTCATTTGTTGAGCACGTTCTGTGTGCCAGTGCAAGGTGAGGCAGTAGAACCTGTAAGCAGAATGCATGGTGCAGAGGTAGTGATCCGTGGGGTGCTCTGAAAGCCCTGAAAAGAACCCCCAACTCTCTCCACATCTCCTGTAACGCTCTCTGATCTCATTCTTCCCTTTACATTTTTTGAACAAATATTTGCGTGCCAGGTACCATGGATACATCAGTGAACAAGAAAAAAAAGTCTGTTCTTATGGTGTTTAAACTTAAGTTGGGGAGTAAGAAAAATAATTACATAAGTAACTGTAATTACAGTTATGAAAAGCGCCATAGAAGAGATCAAAGTGAGGGGGAGAGAGCAAGGTGGTGGTGTGGCTGGATCATTAGGGTAAGCCTCCTTGAGGAGTTGCATCTCACTCTTCCCTCCAGTGAATAGAAGTTGACCTGGTGGAGTGTGCAAGGAGCACTCCAGGCAGAGGGAGGGGCATCTCCATTGGCCTTGAAGTAGTTAGTTAGGTGTTCAGTGCCCATGAGGTCATGGTGATGACAATTGGAAAGAATCTGTAGCGAAAGACTGGGGTGGAAGAAATGAGAAGACTGCTCACGATTTAGCTTTGAAAGCAAGAGAATAGAAGAAATAAAGATATCTCTAGTCCACTAGTCTATATGTTTTTTTAAAGTAGCTGTGCTTATTCATCCTTGAATTCCCATTGGCCAGTAAAGTGCTTGATACATACAGTAGATGTACAATAAATGTGTGTTGAATCAGGTGACTGGCTAATTCTCACTTTATATATTAGGGCTTTTTCTGCAATTAGGATAGAAACTCCTTGAGAATGAGAAAAATATACATCCAAATATATCCTCCAAAGTATTAGACACATAAAAGACAATAAATACTTGTTGACTTATCATTAATTACTTGAATTAAGTTCAGAAATTATACAAACTGATAGCCTGTTGAGTTATACAGTGGCCATCAAAATACTAGCAGTCATATGTCTAGTGAAACTAAAAATGCAAATCTTAATGCATTGACAGAAGATGAGCTAATACTTTTTAAATTACTTTACATATATGTTCTCCAAATAAAACCCAAGAGCCAAAAATACATAAATGCCCAAAATAGACCTACAAATTCTGTAGAATTTGTTTTATAGTTCTTAATTACTAAATTTCATAAGGAAGAGGCACTTCCGTGTTCTAAATCCAGAATATCATTTAGCACTGTATGTTAAGATCTTCTCTGAATATTATGTTGTATTTTAAGTATGAGTAAATGTAATCTAAAACAAATTTTTCTTCCTTCTTGAGTTTCTTGATTCACTTTTACAAAAATGCATAGTGGAGTAATTTAACTGTACTCTCAAAAGATTACCTTTTTTTAGGTTAGATATGAAATTAGTTGCTACAAATCTTGCTATTTTGATACAATTCTTGAAGAAACTCAATATGGCAGCTAGCCTTCCAGACCTATATTTACATAGTTTCTTCTAAGTCTTTAGTTGGTTTTCTATAAATCAGTATAATTACAGAGATATAATTTAACTGGTTGAAAACTGAGGGAAAAATCATCAGTTATCATAAGCTCATATAATATGGCATTTACATAAGCAGTTCACTAATATGGGAGAAAACAATCTACGTAAAAGCTCCTTTCAAGCTGAGGATAAGTCGTTATTTGGGATGGTTTTCTGACAGCTATTAATAGATCAAGTAAACCTCTAGAAGCATATTTTAGTACTAAGAGCCTAGTTTTAGTGATTCTAGAATCTGCGTTCATCCATAGAAAGCAGGATACCAACCAAACCAAACCCATCGAGTCAATTCTGACTCGTAGCAACGGGCGTGAGCTAATTCCCCGTTCACATTTATATGTGTTATAAATTACCTTACTTATAAATACAAGCAAGATGTGCTGTCCTCCATCTCTGCAATATAAAGTCTCTCAGCTTTGAGTGTTTAGTGCCATGGATGTCTATTATTTTCATATCCTCAAAAGGAAATACAGACATCCTTCCTACTTTATTAGTCCATCCATATTTATAACCAGTCTGCATTCTGAAATAGGTTTTACAATTTTTGCTATGCCATGTAAGGCCTTTGGAACATTAACTTGAATCTACATAATCCATACTTCAGCAAACTATCCAGGGATTTGATCCCAGCTTTCATGGTTTCATTTTTGATTAGTATAATCTGACTGTCTCTGAGTTTTATTAAGCTATATTCCAGCCTAATTGGAAAGGGCTACTTTTTCATTCATGTAGTTTTCAGTGCCCTTTGCATGGCATTCTCAACACCATTCTGTATGACTGCATATAGCCAATTGTAGATAAGGTGATGGAGTGGAGGAATAACACGTGTGAAAAAAAGACATTATGGTTTTGATGGGAAAACCTTAAGGCACGAGTCTTTAGTTCAAGTCCTAGCTCTGTTGGCGGTATATGGAAGACAGAAAGTCTTCATCCATTGCAGCAGTTGGGTTTAATCGTCTAGGTTAGTTAATTCAGTTATTTAAGCTTGTTGTAAATGAAGCGCAAGTCACTGGTTCTGTTACCATATGTGACTGTTTACTTCATGCAGAGAAAAACTCTTTCAGAGTTGTAGATTACAAATGAGGGTGTTAGATGAAGGGAAACTGAGTTTATGTATGGATATGCTCAAATCTGTCACTGTTAACTGAAAAAATACCACAAGGCAAATATCCTGCTGACAGAAATTTCAGTTGTTTTATCTTCCTTTAGCTAAAATGGATAACTCGCTGAATTAATCTGTAGTTGAATTACAGCCAGACTTCATTCGGTTGTCCAGTAACGTTGGTTCTCAGAGTTATAACAAACTTATACATCCATCCATGCTGATTAGGCAGGCTTGAGGGGGAAACCTAAAAAAGGCTTCTCTTGATAATAGCCAATAAATCAATGGTGGACCAAGCTATTATTATTAATTCTGAGCTCTATTCACTTATTATCATCTCCCCTTCTGTAAAATTTATTTGCATAACACTTTTTTTAAATCAGGGCCTATAGCTTTGTATATTATTTATATAGCTTATATATGCATTTAATAAATGAAGTTGGTGATGATGATGATTCTGCCTCACAAACAATAACAGTAGCAAATAAGATTTTATTCATACTGTTACTGACCTGCTCAAGTAGTTGATTTAAAGTTGTTTTTTGATCCTGGCCTCTTCTTTAAAAACAAATTTAAGCTGAATTGCAAAATTCTCTGCTTCTAGATATCATATACTGGCCAATTAAATAATTGATTACAACTGGTTTCTAAAAGATGAGAAGTTTTCATGACAGGAAATTTGGAAACAGATTTTACTATAAAATTTTCCATACATTCCCACCCAATTTCAACTTTGGCAAAATTTCTGTTAATAGCATCTTTTCATCTTTCCAAAGTCCTTAGAGCGATTTCTTTTTCTGTTTTTATAATGTCCTTGGCCAACAATACTAAATATTGTGCGAAACAACTTTTAGGATGAGCTTTCCTCAAGTGGCCTACTTTGCAAGGAAACAGAGGTGTTTAGTGTTTGGTTCTGTTGTACATAGGGTCAGTATGAGTTGGCATCTACTCGATGGCACCTAACAGCGATGACAGACATTTTAACCTCTGAAACTAAATCAGATCATAGATGGGCAGATAAAAATATTCATATCTGTCTTGAATAAATTATAATGATTATAATGCTGTTACCCAGTAAATAAGAGGACAGATTTGAGATTAATTGGTCTCACTCCTTGCAAAAGATAGATGCATATTCATAAGAGTTGAGAAAAATAATTTTTCACTTAGTATGTAAGGCTGTTTTCCTGAAGACGTCTCCCCAGTAAGATAAAGTTAACATCATGCTATGAATAAATTTCCAAAGAAAGCTTTCAGTCATTGATCAGTTTTTATAAGAGAAACCAACACAGATAATTGACTTGTATGAAGATGGTAGGTGCATAATTCACAGTATCACCTTGGGTAAATGCTTTTCTTTTCTCACCCATAAACTAGCAATAGATCCACTGAACAACTTTTTATTCACTTCCCTTAGATCTGGTTCCTAACCCTCCAAATTCACTGGTGTAGGGAAAGCATGGTTTACATTAAAATATTTAAAACACCTGTAAAGCAGTTTCAGGCTTTCAGAAATATCTTTGAGTAAGAACTTGGTATCCATACCTCTTACCTTATAGAAAATAAGCTGCTTTAAATTTTCAAAGGGAATCTCTTTGGAGATTTGAGAGCATCATGGGTTGGGGCAGAAACCCTGGTGACATAGTGGTTAAGAGCTACGGCTGCTAACCAGAAGGTAGGCAGTTTGAATCCACAAGGCACTTCTTGGAAACCCTATGGGGCAGTTCTACTCTGTCCCACAGGGTCACTATGAGTGGGAATCAACTTGATGGCAACAAATTCGGTTTTTTTGGTTCTTATGGGTTGGGCTGTCAGCAAGAGTAAAAAGTTGAGGTGAAATTGGGTCTGCCTGTGGCTCCTTTATACTTGTATTTCCATTCCTCAGCCTCAGTTACATTAGGGCACATGGCAAAGACCACAGAAGATTCTGTGCCAGGCAGGTAGTGTATGGATGTTATAGTACAGAGTCATCTCCAGTGAGAGCTACTCTTCAGCATTTAGAGTAGGAATGTTGCTGTTACTGCTAGCAGCACAGCCATGGGAGCCAAGGGATTTATGAGTCTGTCCATGTTGTTGAAGGAGCCCTAGTAGCACAGTGGTTAAGTGCCAGCTGCTAACGGAAAGGTTGGTGGTTCAATCCCACCAGCAGCTCTACAGGAAAAAAGACCTGGCAAACTGCTTCCATAAAGATTTTTGTTGTTAGATGATGTCAAGTTGGTTCTGACTCATAGCGACCCTGTGTGCAACAGAACAAAACACTGTCAGGTCCTGCACCATCCTCACAATTGTTGCTGTGTTTGAGCCCATTGTTGCAGCTGCTGTGTCAATCCATCTCCTTTAGGGTCTTCCTTTTTTTCACTGACCCTCTACTTTACCAAGCATGATGTCCCTCTCCAGGAACTGATTCCTCCTGATAACATGTCCAAAGTATATGAGATGAAGTCTTGCCATCCTTGCTTCTAAGGAGCATTCTGGCTGTACTTCTTCCAAGACAGATTTGCTTGTTCTTCTGGCAGTCCGTGGTATATTCAGTGTTTTTATAGTCACTGGTTTTGTCAAGTTTTCTGGTGTTTTAGCTACAGTATTGTGGTAATTAGTATTTGTGAACCTGTATCAATAACTTCTTTGTTAATGAAGTAGTAATTAAAGAAAACAAGGAGTGATATTTGGTAACTATGATTACAAGTAACATTAGTACAAAAAACATTACTAAGAATTCTGTATAGTCTGGTATGGGAGGAAGTCCATGGGGTTGGGTGACACCATGAGTTACCGCCCTGGATGACACCAACCCTAGTGATGCCACTGATTCAATCCATAACATTCTACCCTCTAGCCTGCCAAAACTCATGTCCTTCCCACATGTAAAACACATTTACCTGATCACATCATCTGAAATTCTTAAATCACCTCCAAGTCCAAAATGTCATCTTCTGAATCACTTAAATAAAATATGGGTGAGACTTTAGACATATTCCATCCTGGGGCAAAATTCCTCTTTATCTGTTTACTTGTGAAATCTCAACTACAAGTTATCTGTTTCAAAATACAGAGGTAGAACAGGCACAAGGTAGACATTTCCATTACAAATGGAGAAATTGGAGGGAAAGAAGGGATAATGGGCACCAAACAAATCCAAGACTCAGCAAGACAAACTGCATTAGCTCTCAGGGCTTGAAAATAATCCACTGTTCTCTGAGACCATCTGGGCAGTGGCCCCACCTTCCAGACTCTGTTGGCCACACCCTCTGAATTCTGGGTGGAGGCTCCAAGGCCCTGGGCTTCAGCTCTGCTTTCCAGGCCCACTGGGATGGCAATTCTTCTTCCTCCGCTTCGGGCAGCCCCATTCTCTTGAGTCCATCTGCGTGGCAACCCCACCTCCTTGACCCTGCTAAGCCCCGTTCTTCTGCCCCTTGAGCATGGAGGTCCTGCCCCCTCAGCTTCAGGTGGCAGCCCTGTCCCACTGGCATACCTTAACGGCAGCCCTGCACTGCGAGTTGGTGAAGATAAGACTCTTTGAAACCTAGAAGTCAGTGGCCCCACCCTTGGAGATCTGGGAGACCATGGCCCCACCCTTTGAAACTGAGAAGGCCATTTCTCATGCTGCTTCCAAGAGTTCTGCTGATCTCTGAGCTGCTCCAAGGATGATTGTTTTCTTGGAGGACAACAGATGTGGCTCCTTTAGCCTGTTGCCTGCCTGTAGAATTTCAAGAGGCAAACAACATTCACTCCTTTCATTCTTTCTCTGGCCCCTTCAGCCTAAATTCATGGATTTTCTGCTTTGGTAGTTGGTTAGATCCATCAGTCACAGGCTTAATCTTTTTAATAAAAGACTGTGTAGCAACGTCCTTGGTGAACATTCTAGGACACTTGTCATTAGTTTGTACAACAGAATTTTCCAAATGTTTAAGTTCTGTTTTCATTTTGCACAGTTCATTTTTAAGTCCATCTCTTTCTGTCATGGATTGAATTGTGTCCCCCAAAAATATGTGTCAACTTGGTTAGGCTCTGATTCCCAGTATTGTGTGGTTGTCCTCCATTTTGTGATTGTAATTTTATGTTAAAGAGGATTAGGGTGGGATTGTAACACCCTTACTAAGGTCACATCCCTGATCCAGTGTAAAGGGAGTTTCCCCTGGGGTGTGGCCTGCACCACCTTTTATCTTACAAGAGATGAAAGGGAAGTGAGCAGAGAGAGGGGACCTCATACCACTAAGAAAGCAGCACCGGGAGCAGAGTGCATCCTTTGGACCTGAAGTTCCTGCACTGAGATGCTCCCAGACCAAGGGAAGACTGATGCTTTTGCAAGGACCTTCCTCCAGAGCTGACAGAAAGTCTTCCCCTGGAGCTGATGCCCTGAATTTGGACTTGTAGCCTACTAGACTGTGAGAGAATAAATTTCTCTTTGTTAAAGCCATCCACTTGTGGTATTTCTGTTACAGCAGCACTAGATAACTAAGACACTTTCCCCTTGCATTTTACTGTAAGTGGCAAGGAGAAACCACCCTTTAAAATTTTGCTTAGAAATCTCATCAGCCACATACCCAAGTGCATCACTTGCTGTCTCAGTTATCTAGTGCTGCTCTAACAGAAGTACCACAAGTGGATGGTTTTAACAGAGAGAAATTTATTGTCTTCACAGTCCAGTAGGCTACAAGTCCAAATTCAGGGCATCAGCTCCAGGAAAAGGCTCTCTCTCTCTCTGTCGGCTCTGGAGAAAGGTCGTTGTGATACCTCAGTCTTTCCTTGGTCTGGGAGCATCTCTGCGCAGGAACCTCAGGTCCAAAGGATGTGCTCTGCTCCCGGCACTGCTTTCTTGGTGGTATGAGGTTCCCATGTGTCTCTGCTTGCTTCTCTCTTTTATATCTCAAAAGAGATTGCATTAAGACACTAATCTTGTCAACCTCATCAGTATAACCTCATCACAATGATAGAATTTACAACACATCAGGAGATCACATATAATCTCATCATAGTGGTAGAGTTTACAACACATAAGGAAATCACATCAGATAACACAATCATACAATACTGGGAATCATGACCTAGCCAAGTTGCTACACACATTTTTGAGGGGACACAATTCAATCCATGACATTCCACCCTTTGGCCCCCAAAAAATCACAACCTTGCAACATGCAAAACATATTCATCTCATCATATCACAGCAGAAGTCTTAACTCTAAGTCCAAAATCTGAAAATTCCTCTTCATCTGTGAAATGTAGAATACAAGTTATCTGCTACCAAAGGTACAATGGCAGAACAGGCACAAGCTAGACATTTCCATTACAAATGGGAGAAATTGCAGGGAAAGAAGGAATAACAGGCACCAAGCACGTTAACAGAACACGTTACATTAGCCCTCAAGGCTTGAAAATAATCCTCTGTTCTCTGAGACAATTTACACAATAGCCCTGCCCTCCAGACTCCGGGTATTGTCCACAGTCTCCGGATTCTGAGTGGAGGCCCCTCGGCCCTGGGCTTCAGCTCCACCTTCCAGGCCCACTGGGACGGCAACTCTGCTCCCTCGGCTTTAGGCGTACCATTCTCCTAGTCCTTTGGAGTTACAAGTCCACCCTTAGAAACACCAGAGGCCATGGCTCCACCCTTTGAAACCCTTGAGATCATGACCATACCTTTTGAGACTGAGGCAGCTTAGCTTCTTGTGTTCCTTGCCTCTTCAGCTTCTGCTTCCTGTGGCCTCTCGGCCCTCAGGCCTCATGCCCGCATCTGCCCTACTGGGGCAAGTGTTCCAAAGCTCGGTAGCTCCATCGATTAAGTGTCTGGAGGCACCCCACTCCGCCAGGAAGCATCCAGCGCACAGGCACTCAGCTCTCTCGCTCCGTGGTTCGGCTCCAGCACCGTCTCGGGCTGGTCTCCTGGTTTTGCTGCTGCTGGTTCTCTGTTGCTGCCCCTTCTGTGCTGCTGTAGGTTCTCTGCCGCTGCAGGTTCTCTGCCACTGCTGGTCCTCTGCCGCTGCCACACCTCTATCCATTCATAGTTTCAAAACCGATTCCACATTTTAGGTATCTGTTAGAGCAGCACCCCACTCCTGGTACTTCTGTTAGAGCAGCACTAGATGACTGAGACACTTGCAAATTCTACCTTCCAACATACATTTGAACATAATTCAGACAAGTTCTTTGCCACTGCATAAGAAGCATCACTGTTCCTCCATTGTCCAATCACATGTTCTTCATTTTCTATTAAAGCCTCACTAGAAGCATGTTTAATGTTCACATTTTAGCAGCAGTCTGTTGCTGGTGTCATATGTATTCTCTAAGATGTTAGAGACTTTCTCTGTAGCTCTTTTCACTTCCTTCTGAGCCCTCACCAGAATTGTCTTTGACGTCCATAGTTCTACCAGGTCTCTTCAAGGCAATCTAGGCTTTTATTATTAGGCACCTTCCAGTCTCTACCCATTACCCAATTCTAAAACCACTTCCACATTTTAGGTATCTGTTGGAGCAGCACCGCACTCTTCTACTACCAAATTCTGTGTTAGTTATATAGTGTTGCTATAACAGAAATACCACAAGTGGATGGCTTTAGCAAACAGAAATTTATTTTCTCATAGTTTCTCAGGCTGTAAATCCGAAATCAGACAGCTGGCTCTAGGAGAAGGCTTTCTCTGTTGGCTCTTGAGGAAGGTCCTAGTCTCTTCAGCTTCTGCTTCGTAGTTCCTTGGAGATCTCCATGTGTCTTGGCATTTATCTTACCCGATCTCTGCTCTACTTGATTGCTTGTTTAATATCTTGTATTTCAAAAGAGATTGACTCAAACACACCCTACACTAATCCTGTCTCATTAATTTAACAAAGACAATCCGTTCCCAGATGGGATTATAACCACAAGCGTAGAGGTTAGGATTTGCAACACATATTTTTGGGGGACACAATTCAATTCATAACACATAGCAACCCTATGTGTTACAAAGTAGAACTGCTCCATATGGTTTTCTTGGCTGTCATCTTTATGGAAACAGATTACTAGGCCTTTCTTCTGTGGGTACCACTGGATGGATTTCAGCCACCAACCTTTAGGTTAGTAGTGCAGCGCAAACCGTTCATGCCACCCAGGGACATTCTTGGCACACAGTAGGGTTAAGTAAATGTTAGTTGCTTCTGAGTTCACTAGTGGGAAGTAAGAAGACAAACCACAGGCAGGTCCTGAGACAAGGCAGTGTTGTGGAGTACTTGCGTCATCTGTTTTACTTTCATAGACGGGGGTTGACCTCACTGCTGGTACTGGAAGTAATGTCAAGAAAAAGCCTATTACAACCTATTTTTAAATCCTGTTTTAAAACTTTGGTTTTTTTGTTTTGTTTTTTTAACTGTTCTCTGTAATTAGACATGCTTAGGAAGTACATGGAGGAGTTCTCATTATAGTGACACTGATGATGGTCCTGGGCCCTGGGGGTGTGGGAGAGAGGCAGCCTTCTTAGACTCTACAAGTGACCATTCAAGTAGATGGGTCACTTCACCGATTTAGAAAGTGCATTGTTCTTGTATTAGACTCACTCTTATTTTGTTACACAGTCTTTTGAAGTACTTTTTTTTCTTGATTTTACCGAACTAATTTAATGAAGTTTAATACTTTCTCAAAGAGCTTTGACTTTAAAGGAAAACTGTAAAATTCCAGTTTAAGATGCCTTTCAAATAATGTTTTTGGAGTGTTCTGAACCTTCTCATCTGACTTGTAGATTTGAAGCCAACAGGAAGCCAGCTGGTCCTTTTCGAAGGAAACTTTACCAAACAGTCACAAAAACAAAGAATTATTTTGCCCTTATTCCAGCATTCAGGCATGAGATCATAGAGGTTTTTCAGTATCTCTTCTGACTCACCGGTTATCTCTGACTAAACAATTTAGTGGTTTCAGTTTACTTAAGGAAAAACTATCAAAACAGTACCTATAAAAAAAGGACCAAATTAGCAACCAAAGAACCCTGACATTTTTTAAATAAGTATTCCTGATGTGTAAGATATACTAAAGTAAAATTTTGGTATCAGAATGAAAGTAATCTCAAGATATTAATTACTGCTAAAAATCAGTCTAATGAGGAGGAATGTGATGTCTTAGAGAAGAGTAGTAGATTAAAGAAAGGAACATTTTTTTCGAAGTTATTGTGCAAAGTATTAAAAAATATATACAATTGAGTACATCTGAGATATATGAGATAGCTCACATGTAGAACTTATTTCAGAGTACCCTTTGGAATTTAGAATAAATTGGAATTGTGAAGGATGTTCTAATAGAAGTGTTTATATACTGAATGGTGAAAGGAATATATGAAGAAGCTACAAAGAGAAAACGGAAAATCGACAAAAATCAAAAACGTTTTATTTCTTAAGTTGTATTTGACGTTGTGCTTTGGAAAGGTTATTATTAAGGAAGCAGTTCATAAAGTAGAGGAAGTAAGAATGTTCTCTGAAAGATTCAAATTTACAAACCAAGATAAAATTTCGTTAATATTGCAAAATAACCTTAAAAACACATTTACTAACCTTGGGGACAGGGATAAGAAAATGGAGAAGCATGATTATTAAGTCTCAAATTATTATGGGTTACTATACCATTGTGCATAATTGTTATGTACAAGATGCATAAAAATATTTATTTGATATGAACATTTTCTTTAGCATTTATTTTGTTTAAGTATAATCAGTAGAACTTTGGGGCTCTGCATAGCAAAGAAGAAAAAGGTTAATGGGAGTCCACTGGACAGCTTATCTGTAGCCAGATCTCACTACTTAATATACTCAGAGATTCAAGACATGTTCATGGAAATGAGGTAAACAAAAAGCTGTAGTCTATCAACACTTGTACCTTCACTTTTTTCTGTCCTGTTCCAGAGGTCTCACTTTGGTCTGTTATTTCCCCAAATCTCTTTTTCATTATGCCTTCTCAATGTCCCATTCCCTTCTGCATATCCCTGCCTTTTTTAATCCTATTTCCCTGACCTACTTCTTATCGCTATTACCAGTTGCCCATTTACCTCCTTCCTTTTATTTTTGACTCTCATGTTATATGTAACAACTCTTCTGTTTCCTGCCCACCCAGACTCTTCCGATGCCAACAAATAAAGATGTGAATAAAGCAGCTTAGAGACCATTCTACAGTCAGAGAAAACCTGATTTCCAGCTGTTCTGTTGGTTTGTGATCCTGTGGTCACAGGAAGAGCATCTAGGAGTTCTTTGAATTCCTCCCTCCCCTTTTTTTTCTTCTGGTTGAGTGATAATATTTTTTTTATTTGTAGTATAATTCACATACAGTAAAATTATCCTTTTTGATATACTGTTTTATAACAGATTCATAAAGTTGTATAACTACCACAACAATCAAGGTAAAGAAGAGTTCTGTCACCCTCTCAAAAAATTATCTTATTCTCTTTTGTAGTCAACCCCTCTGAAAGATCCTCAGACCCTGGCAACCACTGATCTGTCCCTATAGTTTTACCTTTTCCAGAATGTCATATTAATGGAATCATACTTTAGTTTAGGGTTGGGACTGGTGTGCTGGAGGGATTTTCTCACTGTTCTTACTCCACCCTCAGCTTTTAACCTTTCCTACCTGTTTGTGCCTCAGAAGGGGGTTTGTCTCTCCACTCTAGCTCCTCCCCTTAAGGAAGGATACTATTGCTTGTTATTCACTGCCTCCCAGCCTCATCATAGGGGCCAAGTGGAATTCTCTTTTGTCCTTGTCCAACCTGAGTTTGGGGCCAGCCCTGTGTTGCTGGGACTCAAGGGTGGGGCTGTCTCAGTGATCCTGTTCCCCCATCCCAGTGGCAGGCAAATTTAGCCTGTGTATTTGATGATCTTGTATAGGAGTTTCCTGCCTCTCCTCAGAGGTTGGAGACCTCTAATAGTCTGAGCTCAGGCCTATTTTCTGTTTCTCCCACAAGGTTAAAAACAAAAACCAGTTGCCATCAAGTCGATTGCAACTCATGGCAACCTCATGTGTATCAGAGTAGAACTATGTTCCATAGGGTTTTCAGTGACTGATTTTTCAGAAGTAGATTGTCAGGCATTTCTTCTGAGGAGCCTCTGGGTGGACGTGAACCACCAACCTTTCACTTAGCAGCTAAGCACATTCACCATTTATTTGTACCACTCAAGGTCTCCCCTACAAGAGTAACCAAAAGCAGTTGCCGTCAAATCAGTTAGATTCACGGCAACCCCATGTGTGCAGAGTATAACTGGACCATAGAGTTTTCAAGGCTGTGACCTTTCAGAAGCAAATCACCAGGCCTTTCTTCCAAGGTGCCTTTGGGTGGTTTCACACTGCCAACCTTTTAGTTAGTAGTCAAGCACTTAACTGGTTGCACCCCCACAAGGTTAGACAGTTTTTTTTTTTTTTTTTTTTTTTAACCTTTCCCCCAACCATAATGGGTCTTCACTTGTGCCGTGGCTGGGGTGGGGGGGCGGGGGGAGGTGGCAGGAGGACAAGACTTGCTGCCCTTCCCTCAGTGACTTAAGGCTTTTTTGTTCCATAGAGAAGAGGGGCCCTTGCTGGGGCTTTGTGGCTTTCCAACAATGGTGACCTCTGCCTTCTTTCAGGGAGCCCTCTCCGGTCTCCCTCCCTGACCCCAGTCTTTCTCCTGAGCACCTAGTAGAAGTCTGTGGAAAAGAGTCTGCAAGAGAATGCAAAACTCGCCTTGTATCTGTAGCTCCCGGTATCTTAAATACGCTTTGATAACTATTTTGCTTATAAATAAATGCCATTCCAAGAATGAAATTGTGGAATTACCTTCTGGACACAGGTAGAGAATAAATGGCCATGACACAATCTAGATTTTACCATTAAAATATAGTATATTTTGTTGTAAGATTTTTGCCAGTCGTATCTAAAACTTGACTCTCCGTAGGTCTTAAATATCAACCAAACTATTGAAAACTCCTATGATGAATTTGGAGAATGTACTATTCTACTTTAAACATATACTTCAAAGGTCATATCTTTTAAAATAATTGATGTGATGTTCCAACTCATAGCGACCCTATAGGACACAGTAGAACTGCTTCATAGGACTGCCTTTTGGTTAGCAGCTGAACACTTAACCACTGTGCCACCAGGGCTCCTTTTAAAATAATTGATGTGGTGTTATTGCTACCTAGACCACTCATATAAAATATTCCTGCCAATCAGCATTAATTTGTAAATCACACCAAAACAAGGCATCTTGTTCAGAAATACTTTTTCCTGAATAAGTTTCTTGTCAATTCTCTAAGAACTGTATTTTATATATAAATTCCCTGTTATTTTATGTGTGTGCATGATTGACCTAGAGTGAAGTCAAGAAACTGCACATGAGGATATAAGCAATACTAGTGTGAAATTTCATCTCTAATGTGGGGTTCAAAATAAATATGGTTAAATTTTTATTAGTATTTAAAACTTAATTCTCACATGTTGCAAAATTCACTACTCCTTATATCCATTAATTTAATCATAGGTTGGTGTGTTAATTTCCAAAATACCACAGACTGGCTTGCTTAAAAGAAAAGAAATTTATTATCTTACAGTTCTGGAAACTAGTAAACCAGATTCAGGGTGAGAGCAGGGCCATATTCTCTCCAAAGGCTCTTTCTCGTCTCTTCTGATTTCTGATTGTTGTTGTTAGGTGTTGTCGAGTCAGTTCCGACTCATAGTGACCCTGTGTATAACAGAACACAACACTGCCCAGTCTTGTGCCATCCTCACAATTGTTGTTATGCTTGAACCCATCGTTGCAGCCACTGTGTCAATCCATCTCATTGAGGGTCTTCCTCTTTTTCGCTGACCCTCTGCTTTGCCAAGCATGATGTCCTCCAGGGACTGATCCTTCCTGATAACATGTCCAGAGTGCGTGAGATGAAGTCTCACTATCTTTGCTTCTAAGGAGCATTCTGGCTGTGCTTCTTCCAAGACAGATTTGTTCATTCTTCTGGCAGTCCATGGTATATTCAGTATTCTTGGCCAACACCATAATTCAAAGGCCTTAATTTTTCTTTGATCTTCCTTATTCATTGTCCAGCTTTCACATGTATATGAGATGATTGAAAATAACATGGCCAGGGTCAAAGTAACATCTTTGCTTTTTAATACCTTAAAGAGGTCTCTTGTAGCAGATTTACCCAATGCAGTACATCGTTTGATTTCTTGACTGCTGTTTCCATGGGTGTCGATTGTGGGTCCAAGTAGAATGAAATCCTTGACAACTTCAGTATTTTCTCCATTTATCATGATTGTGCTTATTGGTCCAGTTGTGAGGATTTTTGTTTTCTTTACGTTGATGTGTAGTCCATACTGAAGGCTGTAGCCTTTGATCTTCATCACTAAGTGCCTCAAGTTCTCTTCACTTTCAGCAAGCAAGATTGTGTCATCTGCATAACGCAGGTTTTTATTGAGTCTTCCTCCAATCCTGATGGCTTGTTCTTGTTCATATAGTCCAGCTTCTCAGCGTATTTGCTTAGCATACAGATTGAATAGGTATGGTGAAAGGCTACAACCCTGATGCACACCTTTCCTAACTTTAAACCACGCAGTATCCCCTTGTTCTGTTCGAACGACTGCCTCTTGATCTATGTACAGGTTCCTCATGAGCACAATTAAGTGTTCTGGAATTCCCATTCTTCGCAATGTTATCCATAATTTGTTATGATCCACACAGTCGAATGCCTTTGCATAGTCAATAAAACACAGGTAAATATCTTTCTGGTATTCTCTGCTTTCAGCCAAGATCCATCTGGTATCAGCAATGATATCCCTGGTTCCATGTCCTCTTCTGAATCTGGCTTGAATTTCTGGCAGTTCCCTGTCGATATACTGCTGCAGGCGCTTTTGAATGATCTTCAGCAAAATTTTACTTGCATGTGATATTAAACGATATTGTTCAATAATTTACGCATTTGGTTGGGTCACCTTTCTTGGGAATAGGCATAAATATGGATCTCTTCAAGTCAGTTGGCCAGGTATCTGACTTCCAGATTTCTTTGCATAGAGAAGTGAGCACTTTCAGCACTGCATCCATTTGTTGAAGCATCTCAACTGATATTCCATCAGTTCCTGGAGCCTTCTTTTTTACCAATGCTTTCAGCACGGCATGGACTACTTCCTTCAGTACCATCGGTTCTTGATCATATGCTGCCTCTAGAAATAGTTGAACATCAGCTAATTCTTTTTGGTGTAGTGACTCTGTGTATTCCTTCTATCTTTTGATGCTTCCTGCGTTGTTTAATATTTTCGCCATAGAATCCTTCCATATTGCAACTTGAGGCTTGAATTTTTTCTTCTGTTCTTTCAGCTTGAGAAATGCCAAGTGTGTTTTTCCCTTTTGGTTTTCTATCTCCAGGTCTTTGCACGTGTCATTATAATACTTTACTTTGTCTTCTCAAGCTGCTGTTTGAAATCTTCTGTTCAACTCTTTTACTTCATCGTTCCTTCCTTTTGCTTTAGCTACTCGACGTACAAGAGCAACATCCATTAATAATTGGAACATGGAATGTACGAAGTATCAATCTGGGAAAACTGGAAATAGTCAAAAATGAAATGAAATGCATAAACACTGATACCGTAGGCATTAGTGAGCTGAAATGCACTGGTATTAGCCATTTTGAATCATACAGTCGTATGGTCTGCTATGCCAGAAATGACAACTTGAAGAGCAATGGTGTTGTATTCACTGTGAAAAAGAACATTTCAAGATCTATCTGGATGTACAACACTGTAAGTGATAGGATAATATCCATACGCCTATAAGGAAGACCAGTTACTAAGACTATTAATCAAATGTAAGCTCCAACCACTAAGACCAAAGATGAAGAAATTGAAGATTTTTACCAACTTCTGCAGTCTGAAATTGGTCGAACATGCAGTCAGGATGCGTTGATAATTACTGGTGACTGGAATGCAAAAGTTGGAAACAAGAAGGATAGGTAGTGGGAAAATATGGCCTTGGTGATAGAAACGATGCTGGAGATCGCATAATATAATTTTGCAAGACCAACGACTTCTTCATTGCAAATACCTTTTTTCACCAACGTACATGGTGGCTATACACGTGGACCTTGCAGGATGAAATACACAGGAATCAAATTGACTACATCTGTGGAAAGAGATGATGGAGAAGTCAGAACAAGGCCAGGGGCTGACTGCGGAACAGACCATCAATTGCTAATATGCAAGTTCAAGTTGAAACTGAAGAAAAGTAGAAGTCCACAAGAGCCAAGGTATGACCTTGAGTATATCTCACCTGAATTTAGAGACCATCTCAAGAATAGATTTGACGCATTGAACACTAATGACCGAAGACCAGACAAGTTGTGGAATGACATCAAGGACATCATACATGAAGAAAGCAAGAGGTCATTAAAAGGACAGGAAAGAAATTAAAGGCCAAAATGGATGTCAGAAGAGACTCTGAAACTTGCTCTTGAACGTTGAGTGGTTGAGAGGCTTGTTCAAAGCCACATAAATAATTATTGAGATAATTGTGAGGTTGTCTGAGTTATGGATTTAAAATTTGAACTCTCAGTGGATTTTGCTATATAGAGAGTATAAAATAAAATCTAGTGAATTAAAGTACAAAATCACCCTCATTTTTGTTCTTCTTCCTTTTAAGGACAATTGGTAATTTTATTTATAGTTGTGTAACTTCTAGCAAATGGATTTTAGAAATATATGTTCCGTATCATTTTTTATTCTCTTTGATTTTTAAAAGGATTTCATATTTGCATATGTCAAGTGTTTAAATTAGTTCAATAAGATTTCAGCTGCCATTTTTAAGTGCCCTGTGAATGAAAATCAGATTGAAGAGTCCATTTAAATAAAACTCATCTCTTTCGGGTAAAAATTGGTAGGTGGTTAAAAAAATGTGTAATTCAGTTAGAGCAGGTGAATTGGTGCATGTTTTGCTCAGCAAATCTGAATCTGAATAATCATTCCACAAAAGAAGAAATAGAGAAGAGCTTTCTTTTTGAGGATAGAATCGGGTGTTAAATTAATAGCTTTAGCATATTGTTTGATTCTGTCCTTTCAGGTTTTGATGAAATTTTCTCAAGTAGTGAACTTTAGAATTTTTTTTAACTTTTCATTTTAAACTAATTTTAGACTTACAAAAAAGTCACAAAAACAGTACAAAGAGTCCTGGTATACTCCTCATCCAACTTCCCTTAATGTTAACATCTTAAATAACCATAATACAATGATTAAAACTAGGAAATTAATGTTAATAATATTGATACAGTACTATTAACTAAATTATAGACCTTATTTGAATTACATCAGTTTCCACCAGTATCCCTTTTCTATTCCAGAATCCTACTATTCGGGATCCCACACTGCATTTAATTGTTATATCTACTTATTGTTGTTAGCTGCTGTCAAGTCAGCCCCCAATTCATGGCAACCAGATACACAACTAAATGAAAAATTTCTTTTATAAGGATCAGCACAAAGCTGGTTCCTATGAGGTGGAGGTTAAAGATATCCCAAATATCCATCTTTGCCAGGCTGCTGTGCCACTCCATCATCTCTAACATCAACTACTCCCTCTCCCCTCAGTACTCTCCCTACCGTCTTTGGGTTGCCTAATTCACTGCAAAGTCTCATAGAACTCACAAACCATATGAAGGAAATGGCTCACACAGTTGTGGAGGCTGGCAAGTCCCAAATTCGTGGGTCAGGCGTAGGCTTCTCCCTGGCCCTCAGTCTCTGCCCAAAGGCACTCAGCTTTCTCGCTCTGTGGTCCTGGATGCCCACTGCACCCTCTCCTGCGGGTCTCTCCTTCCTTGGTGGTGATGAGTTCTTCTCTTTCCTGCCTCTGGGGTGGTTCATTTCAGGCTCGGCAGGATGGCAAAACTAATGAATCTCCTTGGTGGGCCACAATTACCCTATCTCACAGCCCCACCCAATCATCTGAGTGGGAGTTACAAGACCATGGCTAGAAAGGCCACACAAAAAGCAATCCACTTCACCACAGCAACAGAATGAAATGCTGCCCGGCTCTGTGCCATCCCCCAAGATTGGTTGCAGATCAGGCCATTGGATTACAATCCGTAGGGTTTTCGTTGACTGATTTTCAGAAGTAGATCTCCAGGCCTTTCTTCCTAGTCTGTCTTAGTCTAGAAGCACCACTGAAACCTGATCACCATCATCACAACATGCAAGCCTCCACCTACAGACAGATGGTAACTGGGCTTGAATGCGCATTGACTGTGAATTGAACCCAGGTCTCCCACATGGAAGGGGATAATTGCACCATTGAGCCACCACTGCCCTCTGTATTTCTACTTAGTCTCTTCCACTCTATAATAGTTCCTCAGTCTGCCTTCTTTTTCATTATTTTGACATTTTTAAAGAGTACCAATCGGTTCTTTTTGTAGTGTCCCTCAATTTAGGCTTATATGGCATTTTCTCATTATTACATTGAGATTATGCATTTTTGGCAAGAATACCACAGAAATGATGTTGTATCCTTCTAAGTGCATCATATTAGGGGGTTCACGATACCCATATGTCTTATACTGGTGATGAGCTTTAGAAATTTTGATGATAAAAACTATGCATCCATTCTTTTATATATTTTAATTACTATAAAATACATATATATATCCATCAGAATAGAGATAGATATTCATTCTTTCTGTGATGTAAATGACCTATCAGACACAAAAAAATGGTCATTAAAGAAAGCTGTAAGCATCACTAGTTAATTAATGGGACAAGGATAGTAGAATTGCACTAATAGAAATAGAGTACTCAATAATGAGAAAAAGAAACAATCTTTCCTTTCAAATGATGCAATTCTTTCTTCATCAGAAAGTTAAGAAAGGAATTATCAAGAGAGGGGTCTTCCCAACTAACTGAATTATCTTTATAATAGAAAATGGTCTTGTAGAGATACTTAACTTTGGGTAACTTATCAAGTAGAACATTAAACGAGGGAAAAGGTGATTGCTTTAGTTTCGTTCTTTACATGACCTTGGAATTATATCAGAAATAAGTCGTTAGAACCAATTTCTAGATCTAGGCTGCCTATCATATGATCTGAAATCAATTTCTTGCAGCAAATTTTTGCATTGATGACATTTTAAAATGCTGAATAAGATGAAATAAATCAATATCAAAAGAAATACTACGTTACATGTTTCAAACTTTATTGATATTGAAGCACCCTATTAAGTTTCATTATAAAATGAAACCACTTCAGGCTTTGATACTCTTAAAGAATATAGTACATTGTTAAGTTCTGCTTGTAGGTGTTTTTCAGAATATAATGTTTATTCCTTAAAGGAAAATGGGCAGAAACTCTTCTGTAGATATCTACATCTGTCATAATGAAGGTTGGAACTATTCCACATTAAGCCTGCTATTTCTGCTTTTTATATGTCTTTATTTGCTAGGTTTACTTCACTAGGAACATTTCAGTGAAATATTTGTGCTTTTATTCTCTTTTTGGGTTGTCTTCGAAACATTCTTAGACTATGAACCCTATAATAGAACTGAGTACTGCTGTCCCTTCTAAGTTAGAATATTCAATGTAATGGATAGAATTTTCTTTTTATTTTATTTTAGTTCAGCCATCAGCAAACACTGGGAGGCTGAACTGGCTACCCTCAAAGGAAATAATGCCAAACTCACTGCTGCCCTGTTGGAGTCCACTGCCAATGTGAAACAATGGAAACAGCAGCTTGCTGCGTATCAAGAGGAAGCAGAACGTCTGCACAAGCGAGTAAGTTCAGGGCTGCTGTGCATAGGAATTTGCAGCTAACAGATTTCCTTATTCAGAAGAAATTTGCGTGTAGATTCAGCACAGGGACATCTTAAGGGGTTATGCATGGGTTGTCAGAACATATATGGGTTGTATTATATAGCTATTTAGTTAAAAATACTTTCTACAGTTTATGGGAATGAAGATTATATAGTTTTTCGTGTTAAAAAGATCTGATTTCAAATTCTGATTCTGGAACTTATTAGCTATTTGACATTTGGTAAATTATTCCCTTGTTTGAACTCTGTATTTTCATCTGTAAGCTGGGAATAATAATATACACTCTGTACAATTGTCGTAAAAATTAAACGAGAGAATTGATTGGCATGTAGTTGCACCGAGTCAGTAGCTGCTTTTATTATTTTATTTTTATTATTGTTGTTTTTGTGTTTTTTTTAAGAATGAATGTAATTTGAAAAATACAGGTAGAAAAAGAAAATCAGAAATTTTAGTTAACTCACATATTTATAATTTTTGGCACTCTTCTTTCATTCCTGTAGATCTAAATTTCTGTCAGGTATCATTTCCTTTCAGCCTGACTAGCTTCCTTTAGCATTTTTTGGACTGCAGGTATACTGGCTATAAATTCTCTCAGCTTTTGTATACCTAAAAATGTCTTTATTTCACCTTCATTTTTGAAAAATATTTTTTGCTAGATGTGGAATTTTAGGCTGACTTTTTTTTCCCTGTAGATTTTAAAGATATCATTCCATTGTCTTCTGGTCTCCATTGTTTCTGATAAGAAGAAAGTTATTGTTCTTACTGTTTTTTCTCTATACATAATGTGTCATTTTTCACTGGCTGTTTTTAAGATTTCTTTTTTTTTTCTTTATCACTGATTTCCAGCAATTTAACTAGAGTGTAGTGCCTCAGTATGATTGTCTTTGTGTTTATTCTGCTTGAGGTTCACTGAGCATGCTAGATCTGTGGGTTGCTTCTCCCCCCACCCACCTTTTAATCATATTTGGAAAAATTCAGCCAGTATTTTGGCAAATGTTTTTTCTGCCCCATTATTTCTCTCCTCTCTTTCTCGGATCTAATTACACATATGTTAGACCACTTGATATTGTCTAATTAATACTGTTCATTTTGTTTTCCACCTTTACTCACCACGTGCTTTCAGTCTGAATGATTTCCATTGGCCCATCTTTAAGTTCACTGATCTTTTATTCTGTTGTGTTCAGTATGCTATTGATCCTATTGAATTACTTTTTTTGGATTTCAGATTTTATATTTTGCTGTTGTAGAATTTTTATTTGGAACTTATTTTACAGTTTCTAAATCTCTCATGAAATTTCTTGTCTGTTCACTCATTCATTTTCCTGTTGAATCTTCAGTGTTTACTATAGTTATTTTAAAGTTTTTTTTTCCTTCTAATTCCAGTGACTCATCTTTTGTGAGTTTTTTCCTATAGACTAATTTTTATCTTGACTACAGATTAAGTTTTCCTGTTTCTTCACATGTCTAGTCATATTCGATTGTATATTGGACATTGTGAATGAGTTGTAGAGATTGTAGATTCTGTTATCTTCCTCTGAAAAGTGTTGAGTTTTGTTTCAGCAGTTAAATTACTTGTGAATTATCTTCAGTTTGTGGAGGTATGGGTTTATGTTCCATTAGGGTTAGTTCATTTCAGTGTTGCTGTTAGTCCTAGGGTGAATCTCTTCGTCCTGGGAAGTCTGTCACTAAGGTCTTTATTTTCTGATGTTTCAGTGGAAAGCTTGAGGTATTTACCAAGGCTCTCTAATTTGACAGGACTCAAACTTCAAACAGACTTCTCTGTGGTAAGCACTACCACAGCTTAGCTTTTTCAGCTTTTCAGCTGTTTTCCCATCCCCTTGAATTCTGTGGGTTCTCACTGTGCATACTCAGTTAAGGGGTCAGTTAAAGATTTGAGTGAAGTCTGTGTGCATATTTGGGGGCATCCTTTCATATAGTTTCTTCAGTTTCCAGCTGTACCAGCTGTTCTGAGGAATTCTAAAATCCTTAGGCTTTTTTAGGGTAATAAGACTGCGGGTTTCTGCTTGACTTCAACCCAAGGAACCCAGACAGACTGGAGAATGCCTTCTGCAAAAAAGATATGTAAATCCATATCTCAGTCAGTGTGATGGCTTTCTTTCACTTTTTGCCTGTTTTGGTCACTCACCAGGACCTTCAAACAGCTGATTTTAAACTTTGTTCAGTGTTTGCAATTTTTATCTGTGGGAAGGTTAGTCCAATAAAAAAAATACCCCATTATTATCAGAAGTAGATCCCCTTTAAGGAATTTATTATCTTTTTGGACAAATAAAACTAATATATAGTAAACAATAAAAAAATAATTCCCAAGAGATTTGAACAGATGTTCAATTTTGTGGGCCAGAGGATAGGAGAAACTTTAGGAAAGGAAAAAAGTGATAGAGGTGGAGTGACAGAATGTGGGCAGTAATTATATATTTGGGAAATATGTGGAGAAAGGTTTACTCCATTTCTTTAATAGCTAGTATTTACTATATCCAAATCTACCAAAATGTACTGAGAACCTAATGTGTGCAAAGAGCAGTTTTAGGGTGTGTGCATGTGTGTTTATATTGACTTCTGTCTATATTGACTCTTTTTGGATGGTATGTCTTGACTCTCTTCTCAAGAAAATATCAAATGCTCATTAAAAGTTACTATATTGTTCTTTGGGCCCTCAGTAAAATCTTATTGACTAAAAAACTGTTATCTTTCACCATAAGAGGCACTACTGATGTGAAGTCCTTATAATATAGAATGATTTAAGTTATATTTTAAGCATATCTTTTCTTCCAGATTCTTTTACCTTTTTGAATTGTATTTGAAAAAATTCTCAGTTCTGCAAGGCAAGTTTTTAGAACCCATAATTAATTTGAAGGCTACTGATAGAGGGGCAGATAACTGTATCTGATTTTGAATATGTTTTCAGAGAAAATTTTTAAAGAAGACCATCTTTATACAGATTCTCTACTGTCATTAATCACTTAATTTAAGCTTTCCTAACCTTTCCATTACCAAGCCTTGTAAATAATTATTTCCTTTAGTTTTTTCTTTGTCTTAAATTTATATCTTTAAAGAACTTATTCATTCTATTTGAATGTCTTGATATTTCTCAAAATTAATTGAGCTTATTATGTCTTCAGCAAAAAAATCCTTATATCTTAGTAACCTAGTGTTGCCGTAACACAAATACCACAAGTGGGTGGCTTTAAAGAACAGAAATTTATTTTCTCACAATTCGGGGGGCTAGAAGTCTGAATTCAAGGCATGGCTCTAGAGGGAAGTCTTTCCTTGTTCTGCTTCAGCATCTCGTAACTTCTGGCATTCTTGGAGTTCCTGGGCTTGTAGATGCATCTGTCTTCATTTGTCTTCCAACCTCTCTCCCCCACCGGTACCCACACCCCCTCTGTGTCTAATCTGCTCTTTTTTATAAGGAAGAATTGATGAGATTTAGAACCCCCCCCCCCCCGCCCCGCTTGTGTGTGATCTTATTAACATGACAAAGAAAACCCTATTTCCAAGAGGATTACATCTACAGCTATAGGGGTTAGGATTCTAAGCATATTTGTGGTGGTTGGGGAAGGGGCACAATTTAATCCATAACACCTTTGAAATTGTCATTTAATTTAACCTGTGTTCTCATTTAATTTTAGGTGACTGAGCTTGAATGCGTCAGTAGCCAAGCAAACGCAGTGCATACCCATAAGACAGAATTAAATCAGACAATCCAAGAACTGGAGGAGACACTGAAAGTGAAGGAGGAGGTATTTGCTACTTTTCACTCATCTGTAATCTAGCTAATGTAGAGTCTGTGTCACATTTAAAGATACTTGTGGAAAAGTTGTATACTTTTTTAGGGTGATATTTTCCTTGAGTAGTATGAAGCTTGTTCATATTTCCCCATCCTTGTTTCTGTTGGTATGAACTACAGTAATGCAATCAGGCTGAAATGCTGCCTGTTGCCTTTTATATGAGAGCTACATTCATGTGATCAACATATGATCAGTATCAAAACCATTAGAGGTTAAATGAATTTTACCAGCTATTGCTTTCTCTGATTTCCAGTCAAACGATTCAGTATCCCAGGAAAAGAATTATACCCGCAAAGCTTGAAGCAATCTTAAAGTGTCACTGAGTTTACATTGTTGTTTCTCAGCAGTGCTATCCCCAACCTACCAAGTTAGACTTGCTTGTTCCTTAAGATTGTACTGAATTAAACAACACACCTAGGAAGAGGATTATTGGATGAACTCATCTCTCTAAAAGTCAGAATAAATGGATGCTTTTTAAATCACCTTTTTTTTAGGACTGGGACAATAATTTCAGGGAAACTTAAGGCCTTCCCTTTCATTGATAGAGTTTAATTGTTGTTAATGACATTACGCTACCTTTTCCAGGAAATAGAAAGATTAAAACAAGAAATTGATAATGCCAGAGAACTGCAAGAACAAAGGGACTCTCTGACTCAGAAACTACAGGTGAGCTGTAATAAATTTTTTATTCATTTCTGCATGGAGAGGCATCAGTCAAATCTTTCACATAGTGATGACTTTTTTCCTGAAATTCCATATTGTGAGTCCTTTG
This sequence comes from Dugong dugon, assembly GCA_030035585.1. Taxonomy (NCBI): domain Eukaryota; kingdom Metazoa; phylum Chordata; class Mammalia; order Sirenia; family Dugongidae; genus Dugong; species Dugong dugon. The sequence continues at coordinate 84,054,323 of CM057460.1, read as the reverse complement.
TCATTTTGCTTTTCCAAGATTTCCGATTCATGCTTAATCTTCAATATTTCAGAAATTACTTGAATAACTTCACCTGGATAGCTTATGATCATCATAGATGGTTATTTGTAAATGACCTTTAGTAAATTTTGGAAGTGTCTACTTCTAGCAAAAAAATACGCTGAATTTAAAGAAAAACTCTCAAGTGGATTTCATTCAGTATGGGAACTCCACTCATTTTTTTTTAACACTAAAATAATATATCAATTATAGCAATGGTTTTGCCCTAGGAGAAGGAGCACAAATTAGTGCACATTTTCTTTCTCCAGTCTGATTAATATTACTCACTTTTTCTGCATAAATAGCATGCCTCCTGATTGTAATTTACATCCATCTATCCTGTATCAGTAGTAATCAGCCATGGTTAGGGAAGATTTTTGGAAATTAATTACCAAAGTCGTCTTTTGCTAGCTCAGGTTCCTTTTTTACATCCCTGTGGCCAGGTGCCTCAGTAAAAAAGGGTAAGGAACATTTTAGGGTTTGAAATAGAAATAAGTGCTCGTGTGGAGTGAAGAGCCATTAAGTAGAACCTGAAGGCCCAAGATTAGAAGGAGGACCTAGATCACTGTGTTTTTACGCAAATAATGTGCACCTTCTACCTTTGATTGCCTCCCAGACCCCACAAGATATTTTCATAAGTGCTGTTATGCCAGTTATTTTACGTGTTGCTGTGAAAAAAAAAAAATTAGCATAGTGCAATTGAGAAAATACCTCGTGAGGGGAGAGAGCAGCTGGCAAACAAACATAGAAGGTGAACGTTATTTGTGTGAAAATATGGTACAATAAGAATAGCCAACATTTATTGAGTGGTACGTACCAGACCCTGGGCTTAACAGTTTACTTGTATTATGTCATTTAATCCTTGTAATAGTCATAACAACACATTTAGTCTCCCTAGATGAGGAAACTGAGGCTTGGAGAAGTTAACTTGTCCAAGCTATGTTCAAATGGAAATGGTCAAATTCTAAAGCCTGTGCCCTTGACCACCAAACTCTGTGACAGTAGGAGCCCTTCATGTAGAAAACCAGCTCCTTATATGAAATGAAATATTTCCCTGCCTCTCCTCTCATCATCACTGGCATTCAGCAGTCTGGAGAAAATGAGCTTACTTTTTGGTTTCCTTTATTAAATGTTTTAGTTTCTACAGTTTAATAATTTTCAACTGCGGGCAGTTTTGCACACCAGGGGATCTTTGGGAAGGGTGCTACTGCATCTGGTAGGTAGAGGGCAGGGGTGCTGTTAAACGTCAGATTATCCAGCCCAAAATATGAGTAGTATCAAGTTTGAGAAACTCTGGTATAGAACTAAAGTATGAAGCATGTGATCAGGGCTGGGGGAGATTCAGTCTAGTATATCATTCTTTTGTTTGTTTTGTTTTTATTTTGGCTACCGTTTTTTGAGTCCCTGCTGAGTCAAGCATATGCTAAGCACTTTACATATATTACCTCTAATTCTTACATTAACATAGAATATTTACAATATGGTGTGGTATCTTAGTTTCCTAGTGCTACTGTAACAGAAATACCACAAGTCAGTGACTCATAGGGACCTTATGTCCAACAGAATGAAACACTGCCTGGTCCTGCACCATCCTCACGATCATTGCTATGTTTGAGCCCATTGTTGCAGCCACTGTGTCAATCCATCTCATTGAGGTTCTTCCTCTTTTTCAGTGACCCTGTACTTTACTAAACGTGATGTCCTTCTCCGGGGACCGATAACATGCCCAAAGTACATGAGACCAAGTCTGTCCATCCTTGCTTCTAAGAAGCATTCTGGCTGTACTCTTCCAAGACAAGATTTGTTCGTTCTTCTGGCAGTGCATGGTATATTCACTATTCTTTGCCAACGCCATAATTCAAAGGCATCAGTTCTTCTTTGGTCTTCCTTTATTCATTGTCCAGCTTTTGCATGCATATGAGCTGATTGAAAATACCATGGTTTGGGTCAGGCACACCTAGTCCTCAAAGTGACTGCTTTTTAACACTTTAAAGAGAGGTCTTTTGCAGCAGATTTGCCCAATGCAATACATCATTTAATTTCTTGACTGCTGTTTCCATGGGCATTGGTTGTGGATCCAAGTAAAATGAAATCCTTGATAACTTCAGTATTTTCTCCGTTTATCATGATGTTGTTCATTGGTCCAGTTGTGAGAATTTTTATTTTCTTTATGTTGAAGTCTAATCCATACTGAAGGCTGTGGTCTTTGATCTTAGCAATAAGTGCTTCAAGTCCTCTTCCCTTTCAGCAAGCCAGCTTGTGTCATCTGCATATCGCAGGTTGTTAATGAGTCTTCCTCCAATCCTGATGCCGCCGCCTTCTTCGTGTAGATCAGTTTCTCAGATTATTTGCTCAGCATACAGATTGAATAAATATGATGAAAGGATGCAACCCTGACACGAACCTTTCCTGACTTTAAACCGTGCAGTATCCCCTTGTTCTGTTCAAACAACTGCCTCTTAATCTATGTACAGGTTCCTCATGAGCACAATTAAGTGTTCTGGAATTCCCATTCTTCACAATGTTATCCATAATTTGTTATGATCCACACAGTCGAATGCCTTTGCATAGTCAATAAAACACAGGTAAACATCTTTCTGGCAATCTCCCCTTTCAGCCAAGATCCGTCTGACATCAGCAGTGATATTCCTTGTTCCATGACCTCTTCTGAATCTGGCTTGAATTTCTGACAGTTCCCTGTCAATGTACTGCTGCAACCGTTTTTGAATGATCTTCAGCAAAATTTTACTTCGTGTGATATTAATGATATTGTTTGATAGTTTTTGCATTCTGTTGGATTACTTTTCTTTGGAATGGGCACAAATATGGATCTCTTCCAGTCAGTTGGCCAGGTAGCTGTCTTCCAGATTTCTTGGCATAGGTGAGTGAACGCTTCCAGCACTGCATTCGTTTGTTGAAACATCTCAGTTGGTATTCTGCCAGTTCCTGGAGCCCTGTTGTTCGCTAATGCCTTCAGTGGAGCTTGGACCTCTTCCTTCAGTACCATCTGTTCTCAATCATATGCTACCTCCTGAAATGGTTGAACAACGACCAAATCTTTTTGGTACAGTGACTCTGTGCATTCCTTCCATCTTTTTTTTTTCTTTTGCTTCCTGCGTCCTTTAATATTTTGCCAATGGAATCCTTCAGTATTGCAACTCAAGGCTTGAATTTTTTCTTTAGTTCTTTCAGCTTGAGAAATGCCGAGCGTGTTCTGCCTTTTTGAATTTCTAACTCCATTTTTTTGCATGTGTCATTATAATACTTTACTTTGTCTTCTCGAGCTGCCCTTTGAAATCTTCTGTTCAGCTCTTTTACTTCATCATTTCTTCCATTTGCTTTAGCTGCTCTATGTTCAAGAGCAAGTTTCAGAGTCTCTTCTGACATCCATTTTGGTTTTTTCTTTCTTTCCTGTCTTTTCAGTGACCTTTTACTTTCTTCATGTATGATGTCCTTGATGTCATCCCTCAACACGTCTGGTCTTTGGTCATTAGCGTTCAGTGCATCACTTCTGTTCTTGAGATGGTATCTAAATTCAGGTGGGATATTCTCAAGGTTGTACTTCGGCTCTCATGGACTTATTTTAATGTCTTCAGCTTCAATTTGGACTTGCATATGAGTAGTTTAAATTTCTATGAGAAAACCGATGGTCTGTTCCCTAGTCAGCCCCTGGCCTTGTTCTGACTGCGGATATTGAGCTTCTCCATCATCTCTTTCCACAGATGTAGTCAGTTTGATTCTTGTATATTCCATCTGGCAAGGTCCACATGCATGGTTGCCACATGTGTTTTTGGAAAATGGTATTTCTAATGAATAGGTTGGTTGTTGGTCTTGCAAAATTCTATCATACAATCTCCGGCATTGTTTCTGTCACTAAGCCCGTATTTTTCAATTACTGATCCTTCTTTGTTTCCAGCTTTTGCATTTCAACCACCAGTAATTATCAATGCATCTTGATTGCATCTTTGATCAATTTCAGACTGCAGAAGTTAGTAAAAATCTTCAGTTTATCTTTGGCATTAGTTGTTGGTGTGTAGTTTTGAGTAATAGTATAAACTGGTCTTCCTTGTAGTCATATGGGTATTATCATAACAGAGAAAACCCTATTTCCAAACAGGATTGCATCCACAGATATGGGGGTTAAGATTCCAACACATATTTTGGGGAGACACAATTTAATCCATAACATAGGATATCCCCAGCAGTGTCATTTTGTTAAATATTGCCAAATTACCCTCTGTAGGGGATTGTGCTAGTTCACACTCCTGCCAGGCGTGTATGAGTGAGTGCCTGTTTCTCCACAGCCTCATCAACAAACTATGTTGTCATACTGTTTTAATTTGGGCCAATGTGTGATAGATGAGGAATGATGATTTTAATTCATGTTTCTCATATTATGTGTGAGATTGAACATCTTTCATTAAGCTTAAAGGCTATTTCTCTATGTTTTTGTTTGTGTAGGTTCGTGTCTTTTATCCTTTTTTCTATAGGGTATTTGGTCCTTTTCCCCTAAATATTTAAGAGATTTTTATGTGTTAGAGATATTAGTCCTTTGTCTGTGATTATTTGTTACAAATATCTTCTAGTTTGTCACTGTTTTTTGACTTTGGTTAAAAGTGTTGTTATTTTAAGTAGTCAAATTTATCATTCTTTCCCTTTTTTGCTTCTGGCTTGTGAATCGTAGTTAGAAAGCTCTTTTCTACACTCAGGCTGAATAGAAATTCATCTATATTGCCCTCTAGTACTTGTATGGTTTCATTTTTACATTTAGACCTCTGATCCATTTGGGTTTTATTCTTTCATGTGTGGTATAAGATATGAACCTAATTTTATCTTTTTCCAAATGTCTACCCAGTTGTTCCATTATCATTTATTTAAAACTTTATTTTTTTTCCAATGATTTAAGAGATTCAATTTCCATATATATATTATCATCTATTTCTGGACTTTCTATTCCATTCCACTAGTCAGACTATCTCTTCATGCACCAGTACCACGCTGCTTTATTAACTATAGAGGCTTTACTGTATGTTTTAATATCTAGTAGGGCTACCCCTTCTCATAGCCTTTCTTTTTCATTGTTTTTTTTAACAGTTCTTACATGTTTATTTTTCCATGTAAACCTTAGTATCCGTTTTAGTGTAAAAATTTAAGCCTATAAAAATTTGTATTCTTATTGGGATTGCTTAACATTTATAATGTAACTTTGGAAGAACTAACATCTTCAAGAGATTTTCTTCCTATCTAAGAACAAGGGTTTTCTTCCCATTTGTTCACATCTTCTTTTGTGTTTTTCAGGGATGTTTTAGGGTCTTCCTCATATGGGTTTTGCTTATTTCTTGTTGTTTCTTTGTATCTTACCTTCTTTTTTGTTGTTGTGAGTGGGATTTTCTCTACGTTTATGCATTTTAATTGGTTAGTGTTTGTTTTCTGTCTCTTTTACCCATTTTGTGGGCTGATTAGTACTTGTCTTGATCACTTATATATCCCATTGTATATTGCCACCACGTATCTGTCAGTTTGTCGTACTTTGGTGGCAGACCCTTGACTAGATGGATTGACACAGTGGCTGCAATGATGGGCTCAAGCATAACAACAATTGTGAGGATGGCCCAGGACCAGGCAGTGTTTCGTTTGTTGTACACCGGGTCACTATGAGTCAGAAGTGACTCGGCGGCACCTAACAACAACAACAACATTATATATTAAGGTTAATAATCTAATAGGGCCATAATATATCTTACTCATAAGAGCTTAAGATGTGAATCAGATGTCAATAAGAGAAATTTTCTGTAGCTTTTCTTCAGATTAAATGATACAGGATTTAAATATATGGAAAATGAGGCTGATTTGATCCTATTGATGATGATGGTCGTGATTGTTTAATTTTTTCTTAATTACTTCTAGTGTTTTAGTTTCCATATCTAACAAATACAGAGCATGACCCTTTCTGCCCACTAGGACTTATACTTTTAGTTATTGCCCTTTAAAGCAGTATAAGGAGGTTAGGAAAATCTGGCCTACAGTTTTTTATCAGGACTGAACACTGCCTCTGGGTGCCTCTGATACATACCTTACATACCAGTAAAGGGAAAGATCGTAGGACCCGATGATAATGAGCAGACAAATGAGTTAGGAGGGAGAATGAAAGGCAAGAAGGAAAGAGCTGAAAAATGTAGACAAAAGGTAGACAACTGGCAAGTGTTACCAACTATGGTTCCAGTTGCCTTTTGTTGGCCCCTGTGGCAACTCTATTCTTGTTCTAGGAACATATTGTCTCTGTTTAAAAAAAGACTAGCACAGTCAGCATTGTATTATCTGGCAAGTAAAATTCCTCCAAACAGAGATAGAGATTAGAGTAGGATACTCCATCTAGAGAGAACAACACAGTTTTAATAGCTGAGGGAATTTTGTGTTTTGCTGCTCTGTTGAAAATGGTTGGGTTTTCATTGGTTGGCAAGAAGAACAAGGGAGCATTTCATTTTTAAGGAAGGCTTTAGAGGGCAAACTGGGTGGTGCTTGGTGAAGTGGATGTTTGCTAGTGACTGACGTTTGGTCTAATTTTATAGTTGGAAACATTCTACCCTTAAGCTTATTGTTTAAGCAGGGAAGACAGCATGCTGTGTAATTATGAGTGGAATTTTTACATTTGATCACAGGACCTGTTTTCTTCCTCATTGCTTAAGTCTTCATGAATTTGGCTTCTGGATTTATAAATATTTTATTGGTTTCGGGTTCTGTTCTCAGTTTACTTCACTTTGCAGATCTTTCAAAGAAAAGAGGTTAGTAGAATACATGGTAATTCCTAATGGTAAATACTTTGAGATTAGATTGGGATTCATTAAATTCCTTCATTTGTAGATCATTATAGCTGCTTTCCCACTCATAGTGACCCTATAGGACAGAGTAGAACTGCCCCATAGGGTTTCCAAGGAGCAGCTGGTAGATTCCAACTGCTGACCTTTTGGTTAGCAGCTGAGTTCTTAACCATTACGCTACCAGGGCTCCTAGTCAGAATCGACTCGACAGCAATGGGTTTTTTTTTTTTTTTTTTAGAGCTGCTTTATTCCTTTCTTGTGTTTTTCCAGGCTCTTGAGGCTCATTTATGGCATTTGTACTTGAGCCTTGTCCTTAGTTATTTCTGTTAGAGCATGTGAACATTTCTTCTTCATGTTCAGGATCCTAAATCAGTTGTTACTTTCTTAATATCTGTTCAAGCCTATTTCCCAATTATTTTTCCTGAAAGTTCAATTTGTATAGATATTATAAGAAATAAAATTTTCCCCCCAAATGCCCATAATAACCAAAATCAGGACTGTTTCCTATTTGTGCATCAATTCCCAGCGTTGTCCTCCTGCATACAAGTTTCTACTCAGTTGCACGTGCTGCTTCATACTCTGTTCCTTTCATTTAACATTTGCCAGATTGTCTTTCAATAAAAAAATTTTAAATTCTGCTGTCCTTTAGATTTGATAGAATCTTATCAAAACATCTTATTTTCTGAGGCTAATTCATGTTGTGTAACTAACACCAAAATATTTTCATTGTCCTATATAATTTATATATTTGAAGATAATTTGTGTCAATCACTTAATTCCTTTCAGAAATAAAAGTGAGCTTTCCAGAAAGGATATATCACTCTAAATTTATTGCATATATGAATAGCTTTTAAAGTTTTTTAATTGGCTTTCTGACAATTTTCTGAATTTCATTTTTTTAACCAAAATTAAATCTTTAGCTTATGTTATTTTTTAGAGTCACTTCAGTATATTTATAATGCTCAGAAATGTTTTTAAAAGAAATAATAACTTGTAAATAATTTTTAAGTATGTCAGAGGTTATTCTATGTTAAAAAAAATTAAAAACAGATTTTGTTGTTGTTGTTATGAACCCTTACTTCCCTTTTGCAATTTTTTCTTTCCTTAATTTGCAGCATATTGGAATTGGTAGCTTTGTAATTCTCTGAAATGTGTCTTTTCTACAGTTTTTTAACAGTTGAGCTATATTGACTATAACACGCATTCATTTGATATTGAAGAAAACAAAGATTAATTAGCATATTCAAAGGATCTTAAAACTTTATTTTAGAGAATTTTCTTCACTAAATCTTTCTCCAGGTTTGCCACTAAAGAGAAAGAATTAATTTTCCTCCTTTTTCTGCTGCTTTCACCTGAGGCTGCCAACAATTGTGCATTAGGAAAGAGGTGGGCTGAAATAGAAATGAGATGTTAGATAATCCATAAAATGGGTCTTCAGTCTTGTCTTGGTATTTGAAGTGTTGCCTAGCATGGAATAAGCAGCGAGGAAATATTTGATAGGTGGATAGATGGCTAAATGAACAAGCCATTCCGTAAAACCACATGGATTTCTCAAGTGGACAAATCTGAAATCTCCCTAAGTTGTGTTGACATTCAGAAGCTCATCCTAATTGTCACACTGCATTGACTGCCCAGTATGAGTAATAACAGAAAGTTGTATTGTTTTCTAAGTGATGAACTGACCTATGTGTTACACTTTTGTTTCTAAAGGAAGTAGAAATTCGGAACAAAGACCTGGAGGGACAGCTGTCTGACTTAGAGCAACGTCTGGAGAAAAGTCAGAATGAACAAGAAGCTTTTCGAAATAACCTGAAGACACTTTTAGAAATTCTTGATGGAAAGATATTTGAATTAACAGAATTACGAGATAACTTGGCCAAGCTACTAGAATGCAGCTAAGGACAGTGAAAGTTCAGTGCCAATAGATTAAAAGATACACTGTCTCTCTTCATAGGACTGTTTGGGCTCTGCATCAAGATTGCACAAAAAAAAAAAAAAAATTGAATATTATTCCTCCAGGAGGAGGATCTTTTTGAAAATTGGAATTGTATATTTCAGTGTAAAATTTAGAATTCTGCTTATAGCTAGTTGGGGAAAAAAGAGATGAAAAACTTGAACTACAAATTACCTCCTTGTATATTATTGGCCATAGTTAACTATAAGTTATAGACATTTAATGCAATCTTTTCTTTTTCCGGATATTAGCCAATGGGAGAATTAACGATGTCTGGGTCACATCCCCTTTTTGTGTTCAACACAGTGAAGGTTATCTGCTTTTTAAATTAATTTATTTACGATATCTAGAGCTGTGTTTTGTGCAAAAACTTAATGACGAAAGCCCTGTCTTTTGTTGTAATCTGAATAATTTCTCAGGATATTTTTGCACTGCTGAGAAGCAGTGCCATTACCAATTAATTCTTGCCAGGAGTGAGAGAGAGCTGCATCTTTAATTGAACCATACTTACTCTAACTGCGTGTATAGAGTTCTTCCCTTTTTTTATACTGGAAGATATATCTCTCTGGTGACCACTCTGGTACACTCTGGTGTTCTCTAATCTTGTCCACTATATAGTTTACTTTTCCATATTGATTCCGTGTATTATGAGAAGATATTGTCTCCCATTTTATTACACATCTTAAAGCCAACTAATGAAGGCAGCTGAGTCCCTCAGAAATTTTTCTTTTTAAATTTCTAATAAATTAGACACACAGAACTGAACTACAGCAGCCCGTCATTGACGGTCCGGCCTGCAATGCTAAGTATATTTACAGAATATGCAGTTACATTTATTTATATATTTTGCAAGAAATCTTTTCTGAATGATCAATGCATTTCAATTTAAGAATAATAATGGTTATTGGGGAACTGTTTATTATAGATCATTTCAAGGTATATAGCTGTTTTCAAGGGGATCCATTTACATCCAACAGCCAATCCAAGGACTGTGTCTAAATTGTGATTGTGGCGGATGGAGATAGAGACTTGTACTCTGCCTGGGTCTTCACGTCAACCACATCTGTATTCAAACCTCACAAGGCAATATTCTGAACTGTTAACTAGGCATTTCAAAACAGGAATTAAATTCAATAGGCTCTTCTCAGTGAACAGGTTTTAATGTTGTTTTGATGTAATTTTAAAAGACTTTTAGCAAACATGCATTTCTTTATATATTTCTTTCAAGAAGCTGTTTTAAAAGTAAGCCAAGTGCTGTCTAGTCTGCTTATGGAATGGGAATTGCATCAGAGTACATATATTCTTGCTGTACAATGCCTGTGATGTTGAGGAGGGTTCTTTTTTAAAGTGTATGCTTGAGTATCTGACTCTATGAGAGTCTACAAATGCACTGACTTTTTTTGTTGTACCCCAAAATGATTGAATTGTTAAGTACAAAATTAAGCTAATTAATCAATTTGTAACCATTTTTTCACTCACAGCTATTCAACACTAGACAATTTTGTTTTATATGTAGTGTATGTACGTAAATACATACATATTAATTTATATTAGAGTGAAAATAAATGGTTTGTTTCTAAAGTTAGTTTCTAAAGTGAGTTTTCAGGTGTCTCTGAGAAGTTTATATCAGACACTCAATCATCATGTATTATATGTGCTATACATCATGTAAGTTACCTCCATCTATTTTAGGATAATTTTCTCACCTGTTTATTATAGGGAGAATAATTTAGGTACACATGCTCAGAGCTGAGATATTTCTCTGATAAATCAGGTAATAAAATTTATTTGATTGATGGGATTTTGAAGTAGACGTGATTTTATCCATCAGTTTCTGAGTAATGAAGAGCACCAGGTTTTAATTTAAATAGGGGATTTAACACTAGGGATCAGGGAATTTAGTTATGAAGAGTTAAAAATTTAAAAAAAAAAATGTAAGCTGTTGAAATGGTAAGTGAATTATTTTAATGTTGTAATAAAATATTTTTAAAATTTGACATAGATGTCATTTAATGGGAAAGTAACTCACCCAAATGTCTCCACTTGGATTGTATTGATATGTGAGACATACGTGTACTTCAATATATACATATACTCATATGTATATACAGAAAATTATTTTTAATATTTTCCTACTGATAGGAAATTTACAACTGGAAATTTTGTGAGTTTCTTCCATGTCCAGTGGAGGCTAATTGTTTCTTTTTTTAGTGACTTAAGAATTTCTTGAGGGCTGCACCTTTGAATTCCCAGATCGTCATGAAACATGTACAGTATATGGGATAAGGTGGGCACAAGTGCACATATAAATAAAAATCTTATTGAGATGATTTTAAACATTCATAGACAGTAGGAGAGTATCTAGAAATCATTATATACAAGTCATAATTAAGTTGCGTGCCTACTGTAGTTTTCTCCATTTCTGTATTATATGAATAAAAGTTTGCATATGGAGATTTGATTTTTCCCAGAGACAAGTATTATATAATGTATCTATATTTAGATCAAACTGTGGTAATACATTTATCAGAAAATAATGTTGGGAACTATAGCCTGAATGTGTGGACTTGAAGTGACACGAAAGGAGAGCAGAGATTGATCCCATTGTCTGTAAGTTATATGATAACTATGAATTCTTGTACAAAAAAATACAACTAAAAAAAAGAAAAACAAAAATACAGTTTTTATTTTGAAATACATTTGTTGTTCTCTGGAGAATGTACTTTATCTTTTTTTCCTTCAGTCTTCTACAGATATTTAAAAGCATTTAAGTGATGGCAGCATTTACTTAAAACTTACAGGTGCTACTGGATTTTGCATTAGTGTGTTATGTTGTGAAATCCTAACTTTGACATAAAAGGTTTTATAAGTATTTCTCTGCCTGGAAAATTAGTTTTTGTTCCCTTCTCTCTCTTTCTCTGTCTCTCTCTCTCTCTCCAGCACTACCTTTTTCTATTTTTATCTTCCTATCTATCACTCTCCCTCTCTCTCTAAACTGAAAAAAAGCTCAAGAAGTTGCATTTCTTCTTGTCCCTGTAGAAGAACTCCAGCACCATCTTAGATTTGATGTTTTGCTGTCATTGAACTGTTGGGAAGCAGAGGAAAAACAAACTTTTTTTTTTTTCAGATGGCGCTAAAAGGGACGCTCATAATTAAATCACCATCACTTTTTAAAACTACTTTCTTTTCCCTTTAAAATTAAATGCATTCTTTAACGTGTATGCTGCAGCCTTCCATGTTCTTATTTAACTAGACTTGGAGCGTGCAGCTCAGCTGCCCTTTCCTTGTGGTCCTGATATTCTGTCAGTCCTAGAATGGGAAGTGGACCACAGGAAAAATTTGATTGGTGGCATTGGTCTTTTAAAAAAGTCTTTTCATTTATTTGATTTCAAATGATTTTACATCCTAAAATTCTGTGCTTGAAGTCATGATATAGTCTTAATTTTAACTTTGTCTCCTGGATATTTAGCATTGTTCCTTTATCATTCACAAGGTCAAATGTAAAATCTTAAAGAGGAAAACTCAAGAAGTAGGTTAGATTGACTTTTTTTTTTTTTTTTTAAGTTTCTTAAGTAGGATATTTGCCAACTTCAGTACGAATCTGTTGAGAAAATAATTTTTATATGAGAAGACAGTTTAGAAGTTACTACAAAGAACCATTTTAGAAAGGAAACAGATACATCATTGGTCTTACTCTGTTTTACATGTGTATTCCTAATATTCGTGTTCAGTTGGACCTTAAAATTTTTATGACAGTTTTTCTCTATGAGAAACTGATACATAGATGTCACAAAATACACAGTTACTAAATTGAAGAAAAGAATTCTTTTGGTTTTCTCTTTATATATCACCTAGTAAAACAGGGCAAAACCCAAATGCTCCTTAGAAGCAAGGATGGCAAAACTTCGTCTTGCTTACATTGGACACATCAGGAGAGTTCAAGGCCTAGAAAAGTACATTGTGTTTGGTAAGGTAGAAGGTGTCTTAGTTATCTAGTGCCGCTATCACAGAAATACCACAAGTGGGTGGCTTTAACTAACAGAAATTTATTTTCTCGATTTAGAAGGCTAGAAGTCTGAATTCAGGGTGCTGGCTCTAGGGGAAGGCTTGCTTTCTCCGTTGGCTCTGGTGGAAAGTCGTTGTCTCTTTTGAGCTGCTGCTGCTAAGTGATCTTCATGTGGCTTGGCATCTCTCTTCCTCCATCTCTGCTTTTCTGCTTGCTTGTTTAATCTCTTTTATATCTCAAAAGAGATTGACTCAAGACTAACCCTATGCTAATTATGCCTCATTAACATAACAAAGACAGCCCATTCCCAAATGGGATTATAACCACAGGCACAGAGGTTAGAATTTACAACAGTTATTTTTTGGGAGCACAATTCAATTCATAACATTCCACCCTTTGGCTCCAAAATTCATGTCCTTGCCATGTGCAGAAGACATTCACCCCATCACATCATCCAAACCTTAAGTCAACTCCAAGTCCAAAATCTCATCTTCTGAATCATCTAAATAGAATATGGTCGAGACTTTTGGCATAGTCCATCCTGGGGCAAAATTCCTCTTCATCTGTGAACCTGTGAAATCTGTAATACAATTTATCTGCTTCCAAGGTACAATGGTGGAACAGGCACAAGGTAGACATTTCCATTACAAATGGGAGAAATTGGAGGGAAAGAAGGGATAACAGCCCCAAGCAAGTCCAAAACCCAGTAGAACAAATTACATTAGCTCTCAGGGCTTGAAAATAATCCTCTGTTGTCAGAGACCATCTGGGCAGGGGTCCTGTCCTCTAGACTCCAGGTGTTGGCCATGCACTCTGGATTCTGGATGGAGGCCCCTAAGTCCTGGGCTTCCACTCCACCTTCCACGCCCTCTAGGACAGCAACTCTGCTCCCTTGGCTTTAGGCTGCCCCATTCTTTAGTCCATTTGAGTGGCGAGCCTATTCCCTAGGCCTTGACAGGCCCCATTCTGCCACTTGGGATGGCACTTCCACCCCTTCAGCTTTGGGCAGCAGCCATATCCCCCTGACACACCTTAGTAGCAGCCCCACACTCTGGAACAGAACTGACTTGAAGATCTGACTCTTTAAAACCTAGGAGGCTGTGGCCCCACCCTTTGACACCAGAAGGCCCTGCTTCCTGTGCTCCTTCTAACTGTTGCGCTGATCTCTGAGCTGCTCCAGGGATGATCCTTTTACTTTTTTGGAAGACAGCAGGTGTAGCTCTGTTGGCCTGTTTCCTGCCTGTAGAATTCCAAGAGGCAGACACCATTCTTTCATTTGTCCTCTGTCCCCTTCGGTCTAAGCTGATAGGTTTTCTCCTGTGGTAGCTAGTTAGATCCATCAGTTGAGGCTTAATCTCTTTAACAAAAGATTGTGTAGCCACGTCCTTGGTGAGCATTCAGAACACATATCCTTAGTTTGTACAACAGAATTTTTCAAATCTTTAACTTGTGTTTTTATTTTGCGTAGTTCATTTTTAAATCCATCTCTTCTCACATTTTACTATTAGTGGCAAGGAGAAACCATGCGGTGCCTTTAAGATCTTGCTTAGAAATCTCATCGGCCAGGTATCCAAGTGCATCACTTACAAGTTCTACCTTCCAAAAAATATTTGAACATAATTCAGACAGGTTATTTGCCACTGCATAAAAACCATCACCCTTCCTCCATTGTCTGATCACGTTCATCATTCTCTTTTAAAGCCTCACCAGAAGCACATTTAACGTTCACGTTTCTAGCAGCAGTGTGTTGCCGGCACCATATGTATTCTCTAAGACTGTAGAGATTCTCTATAGCTCCCCTCACTTCCTTCTGAGCCCTCACCAGAATTGCCTTTGATGTCCATAAGTCCACCAACAGTCTCTTCAAAGCAATCTAGGCCTTTAATATTAGGTACCTTAAAAACTCTCCCAGTCTGTACCCATTACCCAATTCAAAACCACTTCCACATTTTAGGTATCTGTTAGAGCAGCACCCCACTCTTCTGGTACCAAATTCTGTCCTAGTTGTCTAGTGCTGCCAGATGGCTTTAACAAACAAATGTATTTTCTCACAGTTTAGGAGGCTAGAAGTCCGAAATCAGAGTGCTGGTTCTAGGGGAAGGCTTTCTCTGTTGACTCTGGAGGAAGGTCCTTGTGTCCTCAGCTTCTGCTTCCTGGTTCCTTAGAGATCTCCATGTGTCTTGGCATCTGTCTTACCCCATCTCTGCTGGCTTGCTTGTTTAATCTCCTTTATATCTCATAAGAGATTGACTGAAGACACACCATACACTAATCCTGCCTCATTAGCACAACAAAGACAACCCATTTTTATAACCACAGGCAGGTTAGGATTTACAACACATATTTGGGGGACACAATTCAATCCATATCAGAGGATCACTGTAAACAAGGGAAACACTCAATGAGATGGATTGACACAGTAGCCGCACCAGTAGTTCAAATATGCCAATGATCATGAAGATGGCACAGAACAGGACCGAGTAGTGTTTCAATCTGTTGTACATAAGGTCATAATGAGTCAAAGTGAACTCAATGGCAGCTAACAACAACAGTAAAATAGCCAACAATTTTATCCAAGAAAAAGCTCGATCAGCACTACACTGTCCAATGATTCTGCACAGTGCGCTAGATAGACAAGAAATATTTTAAATCATTTTTACCAAAAAGATATGACCCAAGGAGAGAAGTTGCATCTGTACTAGAATAAGGAGATGACCACAAGTTTCCATCGACCTCTAGTCAACTTTCTGATCTCAGTAAGGACCCTTCTTTAGATTAAAGGACATCTTCCCAAGCATACCAGGAGTAAACCTGGCGGGGGTGGGGGGTGATTTTTGTGAAAGCAGATCCAGCAAAAAGACTAGGAACACGATGACTTCCAATTCCAAGGCACATCAGGACAGCCAGAGACACACAAAGTGCTCCCCCAAGTATCTCCTACCTTGCTACTGCTTCTAACTAAACAAGCTGGGATTGCTTTAATGAATTTCAGAGACTTTCAGAAGACCCTGTTATTATCCTGTCAGAATTTATAATCTGATATAAGACAGCTAACTTTCAAAATTCAACATTTTGTGGGATCGGACCTACTTTTGTCAGTTATTTTTACGTCAAATCTACCCAGGAACAGAAATATTACTCTGCTTTCTCCTCGTAACACTGAATTACAGTGATAACGGGTGCCTAATACATGGGAAATTAAGCCCATTCCATAGCATAGAAAAATGTCTTTCGCAAATATTTTTTTCTATCAACATTCATGATTTTCTCTTATCTGTGTATTTTAACTGTCTTACTATATAGATACCGACAACTTCAGCATGAAACGGAACAGAAGAGAGTATTTGCTGAACATAACAATGACAAGCACTGTACTAACTGCTTGCTATTGTATTTCTACTTATTGCAGCCCTTCCAGCACTGTACCTTCGTGGGGGAGGGGAAAGGTTTGGATTGATTGCACCTGCTGTGTTCCCACAGTCATCAATTCAGGCATCAGCCAAAGTCAGAGATCTTCCTCGTGCGTCTGATACAATTTTTCCCTCTAGTTTGTCTTCCTGCCTCTGTAGACTATCTTAACCATATATTTTAATATTCACTCTCCTTGAACATTTCTTCTTTCAGCCTTGGGTGTCTGCGACGCTTGTTACCATTTGGTTATCTATCATACTTTGCTTGGAGGTGATATATTTATGTAATGTGTTCCAGCCCCAAAGTTTTGCTCTTTTTTTTATATATAGGCTTCAGATAATCCACGGAAAGTAAGTAAGTTTCATATGCAGAATTTCAATCTATAGAATTGAAGAGGAAAAATATTTTATACAGGCCTTGGGAAGGCAACTCATCTCTTAAGTTCCCTAGTGAACCAAGTTGTAAACCTGTAAACCTCGTCCCCCAACGGTAAACAGTACGTCAGTAGGATGTGGGTTTTGCAGCCAGTGCTGGGTGACTCTGTGGTCTTTTCTGGTTCCACGATCTGCAAAAACGGAAGTCAAAGCCTCTCCAGGTTGATGAAGCTATTGGGTCAGCCTTAGAATTAACTCACAGCCCTAGGATCTTTTAGATAGGTGATACTGGAGAACAGGGTGAAAACACTTGGTATACTTTCCAATCAGAGCAAACTTTCAGTAAACAATGATTAAAGCACCTACATTGTCCTGGGTACAGGGGGTACAAATATGAAATATAGTACTAGTCCCCCTGCCCGCCCTCCTCCAGGATTGGGTTTAAATTGGGTTAACTTCAAAGATTCACAGAGCAAGATGCCGACTCACTGGGAAATCAAGTCTTGGGGTTCGTGTTAATAGACTTGCTTCAACTTGCATGTGATCCATTGACCTCTGAGTCGTGACTTTTCTTCACTCATTCTTAAAACATCTGTTGAGCACCTACTATGTCCCAGGCACCATTTTGGAATAGACAAACACTCACAGTGCAGGATGCAGACAGTGACTACAGAGGATACGTGCTCTATTAGAAGAGAAAGTTAGTGCCAGGGAGCACAGAGAAGTCTTGCTCAGAGATGATACGCGACAGAGTCTTGATGGATGAATAGGAGCTTGCTAGCTGAAGAAGGGATGAAAGAAGATTGTAAAGAGCATGTCGTGCAGAGCCTCAGAGAGTGAAAGCATTGGGGCATTTAGAGAATCAGAATGGGTCAGTGCAGCTGGAACAGGGTGTTAGGGAATGGCGTGCAAAGAAATGGGGATGGAGAAATAGGCAAAGGGCAGATCAGGGAGGATTTCGTAAGTAATATGAAAGATTTTGGTTTTATTCTGAAGGTAATGGTTTTAATTCTGAAGATATTGAGGGTTTTTCTTTTTTTTAACAAGTGGTGATCAAAAATGTTTTCGAAGTGCAGGCAGCTGTGCAAATCACAATCTCTTCAGAGTCTGTATTATGGCAGTGGCAATGGGGATGGAGAAGATGGATTGGGTTCAGGGAATATTTAGGAGGTAGAATCAGTAGAACTTCTTCACTAACATAGGTGGCAAAGAAAGAGAGGAAAACAGGATGACTCCTTGATCTCTGAGTTGGATGACCAGGTCCCACGTAACACATAGTGAATTCAAGAGGAAGAGGGGTTTGTTCTTGTGTGGAGGTGAGGAGGCAGGGACAGAGCAAGATGAATGATCATTTAGTTCTGTTTTGAGTTGAAGATACCAGTAAAACACCCAAGTGTAGATGTGAGTCTGAATGGAATTTAGGAGAGAAATATGAGTTGGAGATGGACATTTGGGAGGTATCGGCATATATAATGGTAATGAAGCATGAGAAATGGAGAAAATATAGGGTGAAAACGTTACTGTGGGCCAGGTGCAGGACAAGAGCTTGTGAAAGGGACTGACAAGGGACGGGCAGGAAGGATGGGTGGACAACAAGAAGACTGGAGACTCACTGAAGCCCAGGGTGGAGTTTCAGAAAGTCAGGCTTCACTCAATAAATAAAGCCATATCCCAGGGCAGTATTCAAATTGTTGTATTGAGACTCTTCATTAGTATTTTATTTTCTAATATATTCTTACTTAAAACAATTTTTAAAAATAAACAAAATATGCTACTTATAACCTTTAAAACATTGAAATTCAACAAACTTCAGTGCTAGATTAATTGGGTTTTACAAAGATGCCAGAATAAAGCCATCTCTGGTAAACGGAAGAACATCCTGATGTTTCACGATGAGTTGTTGAAGAACTGCTACCATTTCTCTGGGTAAAACAGCAATTCTAAGTACCGTGCAACTGAAACAAAACACAGCAATAGGTCCTACATACTGTACCTCCTGACAAATGTAAGCCCAGTCTCAAATGTTTGTTTATGAAAATAATTTCATTTTTCTTATTGATTTATTGATTAAATTAAGTGGTATTTACCATTTTATCTGTTATTATACTGGACTTCCATGTACTCATCATTTTTAAAGGGAGAGGGTGTGTAGCCAGAAAGAAATGGATGAACACTTCCCTAGTGGGACCTTGTTCTGTTATCTTTCTGAGGCTCACCTGCCTGTCCGTAAAGTTAAGTTCAGAGGCTTAAGTGAATCACATGTATCCTTTTAGATGTATTATTCTGATTACTGCATTTATCACTAGTTCCAGGTGATTTATGTTTGCATTGCTACAGACAGTTTAGAGAGTTAACATCTCTGTTTTCTTAAATGAGCCGTACTCTTTTTTTTTTTTCATATTGATTCATAAACATAACTGCATACAAATTATCTCTGGTGGACGTGATTTCAAACAAAAACAAAATACCCTTTGTACTTTGCTTCTGGGCTGTTGCGTGGTATTTGATGTTTGTTTATAGTTCAAGTCAAAATTAAAATTAGTTTGGATTCCTTGAGTAGACACTACTTGCACAACTTGGACAACAAATTCGAGTGTATCAGGCATGTGAGGAAGAAAAGGGGAGGGCTTGGTATTCCAAATTGGCTCCAAATAATCCATAACATTTGCAAATCACATGTGAATTATCGAATAAACTAACTTTTAAACCACCTTTGTTCATACTTTTCCATGTAATGATTAATGTTGGTCTCCTATAGCAGAGCCTTTAAGTACATTTTTTGTGCATTAAAATTCCAATGTCATGTTTAATAATATAAAACTGAACTTCACTCTACAGCGCATGGCCAAGGTCACCATCTCAAATTTTCACAACTGTTTTGTGGCCTAAGTATTTCTTTGACCTCCATTTTAGAGATGGGGGATCTGAGGTTCAGCAAGATTAAGGAGTTTACTAAGTAAGAGGCAGAGCTGGAAGTGTAACAGGTCCTCTGCCTCCTAATCTTTGCAGTAGACCCTGCCTAAACTATGAACTACAGACACTTTTTAAGAAGGAAAGCTACAACAGTTGATCAATTCACAATTAACACCATTTAACAACCTATCACTTAACGAGAAGAAACAAATGGGTGGTGATCCATGTTCACGATGGTACTATGTCTTTGAATTTCTATATCCCTACTTCTCTTCATTTTTTAGGAAAAAATAGATTTTTACTTATATAAGTGATTCACGTATATATTCTTTTTGTAACTATTTTTAATAGTACAGATAATGCAAAATTCACCCTTGATCTTTCCATCCCTAGAAATCACCACTATAACCTATTTAATGTAAGTCTTTTCAGGATTTAATGCATTTATATACAATATTTATGTACTTACAGAAATATCTAGTTGCTTTTTGGGAGGCAGGAAGGCACATAAGTTGTAGCATACAGTATGTCTTGTTCTGCAATTTGCTTTTTTACTTAAATTGGTTTGGAAGATTTGTCCACATTGGTACAAACAGATCTACTTCAGTTTTTAAAACTCCTTCAGAGTATACTATTTTATGGATATATCAGTTTATTTAAGCATTTCCATATTTATCCTTTCCTATTTTATCCTACCCCATTCTTCCCCATCTTGAGGTTACTTTGTTAAATATTAGGGGTATTCAGGGTTAATTACCACCCAATTACAAAATGTCACACAATGCCTATTATAACCCCAATCATTGAGGAGAAAGAACTCTGAATGAACAAAGTTTCCTGAAAACTAAAGCTCAAAAAAAAAAAGTTTTTTTTAAACTAGTCTCGTTGGAAATCTTTCTAAATTTATTACAAGCAATACCTAGGAAAGTGTTTTGGACATAGTAGTTGCTTAGTAAATTTGTTGAACATGCCTACTGCCTTAGGAAAAACAGGACACTGTATGTAAAATGTAATTCCTTCAACTGTTGCACAGTGCCACCATCAGGGGATGCCTGGGGGACCACCGACGATGGGTAGGACTCTTCAAAGCCCAAAAGTGCTATGCTTTATTACCTTCAAAGCGGAGGAGAAGGGAGTGGGATAGAAAAGAAGAGAAATAAAATGTTTAAGCTGAAATGTTTAAATGTCTCCCTCTTATGTCAGAAGGTTTTGGTCACCTTTGTTGGCAGCTTTGCTTCTGGCAACATCCCCTGCCAGTCTGCTGTTCATTCAGTCAAACATTTTGTGAGCACCTACTGTGTCACTGGGCACTGTGCTGGGCACTGGGGATGAAAGGGTGATAAAACACAGTTCCTAGCCTCAAGAAGCTTGTGGTCTGGTGAAGGGAGCATACACATTAAGCAATAGGTGCAGTAAGACTTCACCACTATATTATGAAAGGAGTCGTAGCTTCCAATGAGCATATTGAACAGGGAAATAGTTGATGTCATCGAGGGAGTAGTATCTGAGCTGAGACAATAAAAATGAATAGATGTCCACTTTGAAGATTCAAGTGCCGGGGGAAAGCCTAGGGAAAAGGCAGCATCACAAGCATAGAGTCACACATTCAAAATCACGGGGACAGATCAGGTAGACAGATACCAGACCTGTGAGCATTGTCTCATGTGTTCAACAATTCTGACTTTTCCTAAAAGTAATGGAAAGCCACTGAAACATTTGAGGAGGTAAAAGTAAAACATTAGGTTTTACATTTCAGGGAACGTAAGTCATTGACTCCAGGATCAAGAATGAATTAAAGAAAGGTTATGCAAGACCAGATTTAGGAAGAATTTTCTTTTTTAAAAAAAAGTGTAAAAGGACCCCTGGTCGTGCTGTGGTTAAGCACTTGGCTGCTAACCGAAAGGTCAGCAGTTGGAACCCACCAGCCGTTTTGTGGGAGAAAGATGTGGCAGTCTGCTTCCGTATATTTACAACAATGACGAAAAAAGAGAGTAGCTGCTAAGACTGCTTATGTACAACCAAAAACCTCATGGGATTTGGTTTCTTGGTTTGGAGGTTTAGGGTCATGGTTTCATGGGACATCCGAGTTAATTGGCCGAATAGCATGTTTGGTACTTCTGCTCTACCTCCTAGTTCGTTGCATAGTGCCTGGAGTCTTAAAAGCTTGCCAGTGGCCATCCAAGACACAATTGGTCTCTATTTGCCTGGAACAACAGAGGAAGAAGAAAGTCAGGAAAAGAAAGAGGATATGGAATGTGTGGCTCATCACCTTCATGAACAACTGCCTCCTTTGCCATGAGACCAGAAGAACTGGATGGTGCCCGCCTACCGTGAACACTTTGATCAAAGATTCCATAGAAGAATCCTGATCAAAGGGTGTAAGGAGGGGGAATTCAGAACAGAATTTCAAATTCTCATGGACTCCAAACTTTCTGGAACCATGAAGGTTGAAGGAACCCCTGAAACTATTGCTCTGAGATAATCTTTAAACCTTAAACTAAAAATATCCCCTGAAGTCTTCTTAAAACTAAACAATAGTTTAGCTTTACTAGTAAAAAAAATAAGAGTCCTAGTGGCGTAGTGGTTAAGAGCTTGGCTGCTAACCAAAAGGTTGACAGTTCAAATCCACCAGCTGCTCCTCGGAAACCCTATGGAGCAGTTCTACTCTGTCCTATAAGGTCGCTATGAATCGGAACCAACTCGACGGCACCTAACAACAACAACAGCAACAGAAAAAATATCTGCTTTGAGCATTATGCTCTTTTAAGAACTATCTATATGGGATCAAATTTGACAATAGCAACTCAAAAGATTAGATAGGAACCTTAGGGGGCAGTGAGTTTATATTAAAGGGGGAAGAACAACTCAGGAAAGGGGGGTGAAAATGGTTGCACAGCTCAAACGTAATTAATGTCACTAAATGGTACACGTAGAAACCTGAACTGTATATTCTCAACAACAACAACAAAATAAATAAAATTAAAAAAGAAAAAAAAGATTACAGCCTTGGAAACCTTATGGGGCAGTTCTATTCTGTTTTATAGGGTTGCTATGAGTTGGAATCAACTGGAATACAATGGGTTTGGGAAATCCAGGTAAAAGACTAAGAAAACTAAAAATATGCAAAAACAGCTAAACCAAATATGAGAGTGTTCAAGAAGTCTGTGGTGGGATGGTATTTTGAAATTTTAATCTCTTCTTTCCTGACGTTCTTTGCTTCCTCCCTACCCCCTCTCTTCACCCCTCAATTCAGGTGACAGCAAAAGTGTTCTATTCCATTTGCCTTCAGGATTGGATTGTCACTGTAGTAAGAAGAAAGTCAATACCCTACCTTTGAGTTTCTCACTCCAGATGAAATACTGACCACCCCCTACCTCCCAAAGCTGAGAGGAAGAGGAGTCGAAGGGAAACAAGCTAATGCAAGGATGGTAAGCATCCCTAAGAAGAGCCCTGAGCACTGCCCCCTCCTCTCAACACACCAGACTTAGATCAGGGCATGGGGGACAAAATAAGCAGCCCGCAAGATAGGACTGGGGATCTAAGAGCAGAGGACATGCCTCAGTTTCCAGGTTTTGCCTACAGAAGTGACAAGCCTGGTAGAATTCCCCTGGGCCAGTAGGATGCAGCAGCCACCGAGTAGAAATGGTGATGGCTGTGTCTAGGCTGAGAGAACTCCCAACAAGTTTCGTGGGGCGGTAGAGTGTCATAGGAAAGCATCTAAAAACTTTACCTGCCCCATTCTTTCCAGAGGGTGCAGAACTAGTTGACAGAAGAGCCAGCGAGTCTGGACAGAAATGGGGATGAGGAGGACACCGACTTACCTGGGTGTATCTGGGACCAGAGACTAGATGGACATCTTAGTGGGTGCTGGTGCAGAGGTGCCAGTCAGGGATACGTGATCAGTGGGAACCAGCCTTCAAGCAAATGCCAGCATGGATCAAGGTGGGTCAAGAACCAGAAACTGCCGCTCCCTCAGCCCACTAAATGCATGGAACTTAAGGTATCCCCTGGGGAGAAGATGGTAGAAGGGAATCCTTAAACTGGCTGAGTTTATTTGAATCGACAAAGGCAATGTTTCTGCTGCCAGACAGAATGAATACATTGTAAAATAATTAAATTATATTATTTGCACACCCTAGTTGTGGCCTGAGGAAATGTACCTGCTACAAATAGACTTTGCAGGACTTGGTAACTGTCTGGAGGACTTCTAGGGTTTTGGATGGTTGGTTTGAAGAAAGACAAGTTCTGTTTGGAACAGGTTGAGTTTTAGGTGCTGCTCTAGAGGTCTTAGGGATCTGAAGCTTGGGACAGAAGTATAAGTTAGAGAAAAAAATCAGGGAATTACCAGAAAATAGGTGTTGGATGGTGTTATGGATTGAATTGTGTCCCCAGAAATTTATGTTGAAGTTCTGATCCTCACTATTTGTGAACATGACCTTGTTTGGAAATAAGATCTTTGAAGATGTTATCAGCTAAGTTAACATGAGATCCTAACGGAGTATGGTGAATCCTGATCTAATCTGAATGGTATCCCTATAAAAGAAGGAAAGAGAGACAGACCACTTAATTATGCTGCAGCTTCAAACCAAGGAACACCTGGAGCTACCAGAAGCCAGTAAAGACAAAAAAGGATCTTTCCCTAGAGCCTCTGGGGAGAACATGACCCTGTCTATACCCTAAATTTGGACTACTAGTTTCCAGAACTGTGAGATGATAAATTTCTGTTCTTATAAGCCACTCAGTTTATGGCACTTTGAGACAGCAACCCTAGAAAACTTAATACACCAGGAGCGGATGAAATCAAGTAGAGGGTGAAGAGAGCAGTACTGAAGCTCTAGTGAGTGCTGATATTTAAAGGGATGTGCAGGAACGAAGGAGCTAGGAAGGAGCCTGTGGAGAAAGGTCCAAAATGACCTAAAGAAGACCTGGCAGATGACACCAGATAAGCAAATAAATTGGTAACTATCACTTAATTTTATACTAAGCAGTAAGATCCAGCCTGAGGATAGTTCAAGGTTACAAACTAAAATTCCTTGTGACATCTTTTCTCCTTACTGATCAGGAAATTATCCCTCTCACTTTCAAACCTGAGGCAATGTTCTGGCTGCTTGCCAGCAGGGTGCTACTGCTGACTACTGGGGACTAATTTGTGTTAACGTAGTCCAGCCTTACTTATTTTCATAATGTTACTGTAAGGAACACTTCTGCATGATTTATAAATGTACTATCAAGGGCTTTTTTTCACTATTTTACTCAATGCCCCTTTTATAGAAAGATCTGTAACAAATTCCTTTCAGAAATTAGGACTAGACAAATTTGTTCCTTCTGGCCTATGTCCCTTATTTCTAGGCAATGAAAACTACATAAATCCACCATTCCCTTATCACCTTGGCTGCTAGGAAGCTTAAGACCAGGTTTTGGGCTTAATTTCTATAGTGTTCCTCAGATAGGGGTTCTTTTAATTCTAGTTTTTATTCTTAAAATTTCTACTTGTGTCAGGTTGGACTAATTCCATGTGGACCCAGAAGGGCCTCAATGGCAGATTTTTTGAAATCCAGACCCTGGGATTCTGGAAGCTAAAAATGCTGGCAGTACAGCTGATAGTACTTGGTACTCCTACTGTTAAATCCCCACTTCACTGGGAAGAACCCTAGTGTTGTTAGAGTTGGGATCAAAGAAAGAGGGGGTCAGTAGTGATAAAAGATGGTTGATGCACTCCATTTCCCTACCTCGAGAACCATCTTCACCTTTCCTGTATACTTTATCCACTAAAGAATGCCCTTCCACTTCAGCCATGCGGTGAGCCCCAGATTTCAGGCTTTGGTTCCACCTTGTCTAATCCTGAGATAGACTTTTGTTGCAGACTGGGAGCTGGCACGGTATCTCTAGAGCCAGAACATGGATGGGTTCCTTAGAGACACACAGCGTGGAGCAGCAGGAAAACCAAACAAATGTCTTTGAGATTCAGTGTAATCTTCAGCCTTTAAAAGCAACTGCAATGACGATGGTGTCTTGGTTTTCTCAGCAGAGCCTAGCCTTCCTTTGAGAAAACTGACAAATTTGTAAATGTGATCAAGATAACATATTTTCAGTCAGCTGTTATTTCTTCATTATTTGGTTCAAAGAAATTTTGAATATTATTCCAGTTCTTTTCACTTTGTTAAGAAAAAGTTATACCATGTAAGATTTGACCAATATATTCTTTTCATATTACAAATTATCTTCTCAAAAAAATTTTTTTTCTTAGAGGAAGGAAAGTAATTTTATTTGTTATGGACGTTACAATCAAGCACTTTCAAGTAACATGTTTTTCTCTCTAAGTGTGCATTTTCTGAGATAGCTGATTGCGGCACTTAAAATGTCTTGCATCAAATCGCATTCCATCTAAAATAAGATCTGCTCTTATCACTATAGAAGCGTAGACGGTTTTACAAATATCCCTTCAAGAATCATGTGGCGTATTCAGAATAGAACGTAAATATAAATTAATTTTTATTAGCATTTTGTTGGGCTTATACTTTGGATTAAGAAGGAGATGTGGTCAGTTAATGATTTTATTCCATTTTTATTGCAAACAAGGAATATTGCCACATCAGATTCCCCTTGAATGAATTCAAGCAAAATTCATTACTAGTGGTTTTGTAGTTGTATTTAGCAAAAGTGTGAAGTGTCCTCATAGAGGTATTGACTTCCTCCATCTTGAGCCCCTTCAGCTCCTTTCTGGCCCCTTGAGTGGGCTGTGCTGTCCCCAGGGAGAAGTGGAGGGTCTATGCAAATAAAGGCTCAGGAATTTCCGGAGTTTTGTCAGAAGCTCATGTTAATAACTATTTTTTCCCCACCAGATTCCTGGTTGAGAAGATGTGTCTTAGGATATAAATGATGACTAAGATAATTCCCCACTGTGACAGTCCACAACTCTAACAATGTGAACCAATCCCACCGTTGTGCAGCTTTTCTTGACATTTTTCTTCCATGAAGTACTCTACACACCTTGTATTTGCCATCCAGCAATCTTCACACCTGTGACCTGCCAAAATCCTTGACATGCTCTGCACCTGTTTTAGGGGCCCTGGTGGTGCAGTAGTAAAGCACTCGGCTGATAACGGAAAGGTCAGTGGTTTAAACCCCCCAGCCACTCAGTGGGAGAAAGATGTGAAAGTCTGCTTTCATAAAGATTACAGCCTTGGAAACCCTCTGGGGCAGTTCTACTCTGTTCTATAGGGTTGCTACGAATCAGAATCAACTCAGTGGCAATGTGTTGGCAGCTGTTTTTGGCAGGTCACTTCATCTCCCAACTTCTTCCTCTACAAATGAGGGAAATATTCTATCACTTGTTCCAACCTCTTCTTCCGTCTCTGCAATAGTCAACACATGAAGAGAAGGACAGGATTAAGGATTAATGCCTCCAAAGAAACTCTCAGGTTTCTCTCCTTGAGAGCAAAGGTATGCCTGGCAGTCATTTCTTGTTATCACAAAATTTTGTGAACTTTCTTTACACACACACCTACCATTCAATCCAGCCATTCCATTCCTTGTTATTTACCCAAGAAATAAACACATATGTCTGCACAAAAACTTGTACATGAATCTTTATTCACAGTAGCCAAAAACTGGAAATAACCCAAATGCCTATCAACAAGTGAAAGAATAAACAATGTAGTACATTTATAGAATGTATTATTACTTAGCAATAAAAAGAAATGAACTACTGATATATGCGACATGGACGAATCTCATTATGCTGAATAAAAGAAGCCAGGTACATGAGTACAGATTGTATGTAAATTTTAGGTAAATTCATGTTAAATTCTATGTTATGCCAACTAATCTACTGTGACAAAAATGCCAGTGGTTGCCTGTGACTGGAGGTGGAAGACAGGATGGTAAAGAGGTACAAGAAGTCTTTCAGAAGTGATAGGAATGTTCTGGATCTTGATTGTGAAGGAAGTTTCACAGGCGTATACAACTGTCAAAACATCAAATTGTACACTTTAAAGTGGATGCAACTTATTATATGCAAATTATTCCTCAGTAGGGTTGCTAAGGAAGTTTTTTTGTAAGCTTTTGATTGCTAAATCTGAGGCTTGAAGAAAAAATATAATGGACAGCAGACAAGTTTTGTGTATCCATGGTGTCAAAAAAGGGTTGATGGACAAAGAGAATAATTTTAAATATTCTAAAAAGCCCGTTGGTTTCTGGGCAACATACACAAATTTATAGGAAAAGAATTTATCTTATGGCCCGGGGTATATCCCCAGAACAAAGAACTGCCTTGGAGACCAAAGTAGGTTACTGGGCTGGTTGAACTTTGCCCTCTTTCTCCAGAGAGCCAGCTGGCTCTGCAAAGCAAAGTTTGCGAGCAGCCTCCTTTTTAGCACGGTGGGCTCCTTGGTACCTGTTTCTTCCTTCACTCTGCCTGAGATGGTATGTGTCTATTCAGAGTAGATTCTTTCCTACTTTTTGAATGTTCTATTCAGAAACAGAAGGATGAAAAACACATTCTTGCTTTATGGACCACCTGGAGTCATCTATTTTAATTGGCATGACTTAAAGAATCATAGAATGTGAGATATGGAAGGAACCTCAGAGATTCTCTGGTCTAACCTCCTTTTTTCCAAGAGAGGTAACTGAGGCACAGAGAAGGTAAGTGACTGTCCTAAGCTCACACAGCCACAGCTGGACTAAAAATTGCTGCTCTCCCTGACTCTCTCCACTTCAGTACGTTCTGTCATGACATGCTGAAAAAGCACAGCCCAACATCTTAGCTTAGCTGTCTAAGACCAGACCCTAAATCTAAGCCCTCAGCCCACTGCTTATTTATTTTACATTTTTTAAGCAAAAGCTGTAAAATGGTTGGATTTCAGCTGAGAGAATGGCAGCAAATTCTCTGTTCTGGGCTAATGTGAGGAAACATACAGGTCAAACACCAGCATGTGAATGAATGAGAGCCATTTATGACTATTGTAGAACTTGGCAGCAATTACAAAAGTCTGTTCCATGGTAGAAATGACTATGTTAAATTTCCATTCTCATTTGCATTTGCAAAAAATAGAATAAAATTGTTTCTTGAGTAGGAACATTCTCTGTGACTGGGAACTGCTTCTCACTATTACTGTTCTTTCACTCTTCATATATTTATTCCCTTGATGGCTATTGAAAAGGCAGATATTTTATACAGAGAGAACATTCATCACAGCAGATTCTGACTGAAGTTGAATCAGATTCTTCCAGTGAATAAGCTACTGCCGGGGGTAGTGAATAAGTTACTGCCACTAGGCCTTTCTGCAACCGGCACTAACAATCCAACACTGATCTAGTTTTCAAACTACAATTTGGCAGGGCCCAGATGCAGCCTTGTCCCTGCCCTCCACCACTCTCATCTGGCCCTTTAGAGCTCAGGCCAATGCATGAACTGCACAGGGCTGAGATGGCACCCATGTGGGTCATAGTGTTCTTTCCTCCTGACATCTGAACACTGAGCATGGTGCTGGAGCTGGTGCTGCTTTGCAGGAGGCAGAAACAAACAGTTGTGTAATTTAGCAGTGTTCCCGGCCCTTTGGATTACCTGCTGTGCTCAGAGTCATCCCTCTAAACTGATTTTCTCTTCACACAGATTTTCCAGAATATTAGGTGCAGGGTTTGGCAGAATGACTAGGAAGATAACATCAGGAAGAAGACTGGTTGTTAGAATCAACTCAGACTGAAGAAGTAGCATCAGTATTTCCTAATTCCGTTGGGGGCAGGGGGAAACTCTTGTATGACCAAGTGATAGTACTTCCCAGAGGCATCCACATGGTGAGGCTGCCCTCTCTTCCCAATGTCTTTCTGTACCATGCTGGTTTCTCCTAATAGTTGTGCTGTGTTGTGGCAGCAGCAAACAGGCTCTGTGTTTCAGATACGGCAAGTACCATTTGTTGTTGTTGTTGGGTGCCGTCAAGTCGATTACAACTCATCGTAACCCAATGTGACATAGTAAAACTGTCCCATAGAGTTTCCTAGGCTGTAATCTTTACAGGGTGGTGCT
Organism: Dugong dugon; assembly: GCA_030035585.1. Taxonomy (NCBI): domain Eukaryota; kingdom Metazoa; phylum Chordata; class Mammalia; order Sirenia; family Dugongidae; genus Dugong; species Dugong dugon. The sequence goes on along the minus strand of CM057460.1, from coordinate 84,024,784 downwards.
CTGGTGGCACAGTGGTTATCTAACTGAAAGATCTGCAGTTCAAACCCACCAGCCTCTCAGTGGGAGAAAGATGTGGCAGTATGCTTCTGTAAAGATTACAGCCTTGGGAACCTCATGGGGCAGTTGTAACCTGTCCTACAGGGTAGTTATGAGTCGGTATTGACTCGATGGCAGTGGATTTGGTTGTTTTTCTTTTTTGGGGGGGTGGTAATCTTTATGAGAGCAGATCACCAGGTCTTTCTCCTGCAGAGCCACTGGGTGGGATTAAACTGCCAACCTTTCAGTTAGCAGAACACTTAAATCATTGTGCCACCAGGGCTACCATGGGTGGGTCTAATATAGGTGTCTAACATTTCCCACTGTACTGAGCACCAAGAAGGCAGAGACCAGGTCTTGTTTACAACCTGCCTCTGCCATCTAGCCAGCATTGTAGATACATAAGTATCCTCAAGGGCATGTTGTAGGTATTTAATTGGCTATGATCTATGGCTATTTTCACGTGCATTACATACCATAGAGAACTGAGGGGGGTAAAATATGGAGGAAAAAAAAGTCAGACCTCCTACCCCCTCAAATACTTGGAATTTAAATCATTCCATTATTGAGATAAAAGACGTTTGGAGTAACTGAATTGGATAATTTTCTTCTCAATTTTATTTTTATTTACTAATTATAAATGTAGTCCTTTGTTTCCCTAAGAAACAGAAACACAATTGCTATCTTAAGTCACTTTTACTTTTTATTTACTTTTTTAAAATTAGCATCCAAACATGTTCTAGTGTCTCCTACCTGTAAAAAATATCCTCCCTTAATCCTTACAGCTATCAGTTGATCTCTTCATCTACACTGTAAACTTTCTGAAAGAGTTGTAAACTCAAGAATTATATCTACTTCCTAACTTTCCCTTCACTCCTCAGATTTCTCCATTCTAGCTTCTGACCCTACTCTTCCATCAAAATTGTTCTTGCCAAGGTCACCAGAAGCCTCCATCTTGCCCATTCTGGGGAGCATTTATGAGTCCTCATCTTACTGACCTCTCCTTAGATGACCATCTGGGAATCTTTCTATTGCACATGAAAGAAAATCCAACTCAAATTGCTACGAATCAAACAGTAAGTTTCTTATATTCTTTAATCACTTTCTTCTCTCTATTTCTCACTTCTGGTGTTAATCACATGTTGGATTAGCTGAATTTATCCTCTAATTATCTTTTCTATTGATCATCTCTCCATCTGCTTGTTCAGCTTTAAGGAAGAGTTCCTTGCCTCCATCTTTTAAACCTTGTATTGACTTTGTAGTTTTGGCTATCATAGTTTCTATTTCTGAGTGCTGTTTCTTGTTCTTAGGATATTCCTTTTTATTGCAACATATTCTTGTTTCATAGATGCAGGACTTCACCAAATTTTTCTGATGAAAGTAATTTCAATTAAAAGTATTCACAGGGGAGGAGCCAACATGACACCACAGACAGATGCACCACACTGTCCCTCTGCAGCAAAGACCCAAAAAACTAAGTAAAACAGATACAAACGTCAATCCTGGAGTCCAGACATCAAATGAAGAGATAAAGAACTACATCAAACACCAAATGGAAGAAGAAACTAATGGAAAACAGAGAACAAGGAGAGATATGGAGTGGAGATCCCATGACAACTAACATGGCACAGCATCACCATCTTGAAACACAGCCAACTATGACCCTGGACAGGGAGTATGGGAAGGCAACTTCATGGAGCTCCCAGCAGGGGACAGAGCACCCAGTAACCAGAGAAACACACTTTCTCACCCCTCACCCTTCTGCCCTGCACACCACCTACCTCCCCTTCCTGCCATCCCTGCCACACTACCATCGCTAGAGCACCTCTGGTGCTCAGGCCCACTGCCACACCAGGCCCATACCATCCCTCCCCTCCCATCACTCAATCAACTGCTGAATGGTGGGAAGCAAGCCCATACCACTCCCCATCTGACACCCCTCCCCCTCTGGCAAGGGACTGTGAATGTTCCCACACTACTGGAACAACATCAGGAGGGAGACAGCACCTGCCAAAGTCTACCCTCAGCCACCTCACCAAACCAGTGTACAGTGAAGTAGACTTGCCTGCCTGCTGCTGCACTGCCCACCCAGACAAAGTGGTGAGTTATCATGCCCACAGATGAGAAAGCAGCAAAACACGCCCAGCATGCCCACCCTGACATATCAAAACAAAACAAAAAAGCAGGATGAAACAAACATATGATCAATAAATAAAGAAAATAATACCTTAATGTCTCGATGACAACAGACAATATCAAAACATATAAAAAAAAAACAAGATGCTTGAGCAAGTGACCAAAACAAAGAATCAGATGACCTTCAGGTAGAAGAAAAGACATTGGAACTACCTGATATGGAATTCAAAAGTCTAATATTCAGGGCTCTCCAAGAAATTAGAAAAGAGATCAAGGGAAACACAGACTAAACCAAGGAAAAAATAGACAAAATCATGGAAACACAGACAAAACCAATGAAAACATAAGCAAAATCAAGGAAAACACAGATAAAGAAATAGAAGAATCCAGGAAAATAACACAAGAATAAAACGTCAAAATAATAAACAATTAGAAATCATACAAAAACAGCAAATAGAAATCCAAAAGATAAACAACCAAATTTCAGAAACAGACAACTCAATAGAAGGTTTTAGGAGCAAATTTGAAACAATGGAAGACAGAATCAGCCAAACTGAAGAAAAATTCATCGATGCCACTTTGAGGGAAAACTCAGAGAAAAGAATGAAGAAAACCTAAGAATTATGTGGAACACAATCTAGAGCAAAATCTGTGTGTGACCAGAGTTCCAGAACAGGGGGAGAAAATGAAAAACACAGAGAGGATTATTGAAGATTTGCTGGCAGAAATCTTCCCGAATATCATGAAAGAGGAAAAGCTGACCATCCAAGAAGCTCAAAACACCCCATAAAGGATAGGCCCCAAAAGAAAGTCACTGAGACATATCGTAATCACACTTGCCAAAACCAAAGACAAAGAAAGAATCCTGAGAGCAGCTCTAGAAAAACGAATAGTCACTTTCAATGGGGAAACTATACGATTAAGCCCTGATTATTTGGCAGAAACTATGCAGGCAAAAAGACAATGGGATGACATATTTAAACCTTGAAAGAAAAAACTGCCAGCCAAGCATAATATATCCTGAAAAACTCTCTCTCAAATACGATGCCAAAATTAGGAAATTTCCAGATAAACCGAAATTAAGGGAATTTGTAAAAACTAAAGCAAACTTACAAGAAATATTAAAGGGAGTACTTCTGTTAGAGAACCAACAACATCAGACAACATCCTAAGTCTAGGACACAGGACAGCATCAGCCAGATACCAACCTAGGTAAAGAACTCTCAATAATAAAACAAAGCTAAAAGACTTAAAACAGAGACATCAATCTGTAAATGACAACAAGTCAAACAATAAAAGGGGGGATAAATGGTATAGGTATAGAACTGTCAAATGGAGAGGAAATCAAGGTGATATCAAGAAATAAAAGACTGGTTCAAACTTAGAAAGGTCAGGGTAAATTTTAAGGTGACCACAAAGAAAGTTAACAAACCTGCTCGCCAAAATAAAAAAGAAGACAAACATAAAGACTCAGTAAACACAAAATGTATAATAACAGAAGAAAAGAAAATTCACAAACAAAAGGAACTCAGCACAGGAAAGTAAGAGGAACAAAGAAAATATCAGTACCTCAAAAGAAAAAAAAGCACAATATGACAGCAAAAAACTCATACCTAGCAATAATCACACTGAATGTAAATGGCTTAAATGCACCTATAAAGAGACAGAGAGTAGCAGAATGGATTAAAAAAAAATGACCCATCAATATACTGTCTACAGAGACACACCTTAGACACAAAGACATAAATATATTAAAAATCAAAGGATGGAAAAAAAAATCAAGATAATAGTAACCAAAAAAAGAGCAGGAGTGGTAATATTAATCTCACACAAAATAGACTTTAAGGCAAACTCCACTATAAAAGACAAGGAAGGATATTATATAATGATTAAAGGGACACTCCACCAAGAAAACATAACCTTAAAAAATATCTATACACCCAATGACATGGCTTCAAAATACATAAAACAAACTCTAAAAGCACTGAAAAAAGAGATAGTTCCACAATAATGGTAGGAGACTTCAACACACCACTCTCAATAAAGGAGAGAACATCTAGAAAGAAACTCAACAAAGATACAGAAGATATAAAGGCCACCATCAACCAACTTGACCTCATAGACATATACAGTACACTCCATCCAACAGCAGCAAAGTATAGATTCTTTTCCAATGCACATGGAACATTCTCCAGAATAGACCACATTTTAGACCACAAAGCAACCCTCAATACATCAAAATAATACTGTAAAAACGGCATGGCAGTGGCGCCTGACCTCACAAGGGGGAAGGAGAATCAAGATCAACAGCCCAAGGCTGATTTTTATGAGGCAGAGTTCAGACATGCTTCCTCTCTCTGCCGTCTTTACCAATTCTGCCAAAAACTGTCCCTCATGGCACTCTCGACTTCTCTGCTGAGTTCAATAATTCATTGCAATGGTCAAACAGAACCCACAGACAATACAATTATGGTGTTTATTAGGGAAGTAACAGGTTACACTTCAGGTTCAGGTATGCTCAGGATACAGTTCTTCCATGAGAACAGCCTCTTTTCAGCTGTGCCTACAGGCACACCTCTCTCTGGCCCCTCTGCCTCTTCCCTGCTTGGGCAAGTGTTACAAAGCTCTTTTAGCTCTGCCTTTAAGTGCCCATATGCACCACACTCTGCCAGTAAGCCTTGGTTCAAGAGCACTCAGCTCTAGCTCCATGGGTCAGCAAACCTAGCTACGCCAAGTGCCTGAAAGCACCCTACTCCCCAGCAAGCCTCCTGCCTGAAGGCATTCAGCTTTCTCACTATGTGTGCCAGGTGGTCTCCTGCCAGTCTCCTGGTTTTGTTGCCACCATTTCTCTGTCACTGCTTCTCGCCATCTTTGATTCCAGAAGCTTCTCAGCACAGGAATCCCAGGTCTGAAGGACACATTATACTCCTAGCTCTGGCTCTTCTTTCTCAGTGGTGGTGAGATCCTCCCTTCCTGCCTCTGGGACGGCACATTTTAAGCCTAGTGGGATGGCAAAACTTACCAATCCCCTTGGTGGGCCACAATTATCTTATTTGCACAGTCCCACTCAATCACTTAGATGAGAGTTACAAAACCATGCCAAGAAGGCCGCACAAAAGTGATTCTTTGCACCAGAAATACAAAGCATTTTCTCTGATCACAATGCCAAAAAAATAGAAATCAATAACAAGAAGAACAAGGGAAAAAAATCAAATACATGGAAACTGAATAACACCTTGCTAAAAAATCACTGAGTTATAAAAAAAAATCAAAGATGGAATGAAAAAAATTCCTAGAATCAAACGAGAATGAAAACATACCATACCAAAACCTTTGGGGCACAGCAAAGTGTGCAGAGGGCAATTTATAGCAATGAATGCACACATCAAAAAAGAAGGGCCAAAATCAAATGTTAGCACTACAAATCAAATAGAAAGAGAACAGCAAAGAAGTCCACAGTCACCAGAAGAAAGGAAATAATAAAGATTAGAGCAGAAATAAATGAAATAAAGAACAGAAAAACAATAGAAAGAATCATCAAAACCAAAAGTTGGTTCTTCGAAAGGATCAACAAAAATTGACGAACCATTGGTCAAACTGACAAAAGGAAAACAGGAGAGGATGCAAATAACCCAAATAAGATAAAATGGGGGGCATTACAATAGACTCAACTACCTACCCAAACTAACACAAACTGAAGTTGAAAATCTGAACAGATTAATAACAAGAGAAAAGACTGAAGAGGTTAAAAAAAAAAAAAAAAAAAAAAAAAAAAAAAAAAAAAACCAATTGAAAAAAGCCCTGGCCCAAATAGCTTTACTGGAGAACTCTATCAAATATTCAGAGAAGAGCTCACACCCGTACTACTCAAACTATTTCAGAGCATAGAAAATGAAGGAGTACTCCCGAATTCATTCCATGAAGCCAGCATAACCCTGGTACCAAAGCCAGGCAAAGACACCACCAAAAAAGAAAATTACGGATCAATAATTCTCATGAATATAGATGCAAAAATTCTCAACAAAGTTTTAGTCAATAGAATTCAGCATTATTTCAAAAAAATAATACACCACAACCAAGTGGGATTCATACTAAGTATGCAAGGATGTTTCAACATTAGAAAATCAATCAGTATAATTTACCACATAAAAGAAAGGAAAAGAACCATATGATCATATCAATTGGTGCAGAAAAGGCATTTGATGAAATTCAACACCCATTCCTGATAAAAACTCTCAATAAAATTGGAATACAAGGGAAATTCCTCAACATAATAAAAAGCATCTAGATAAAACCAACAAACGACATCATTCTCAATAGACAGAGGCCGAAGGCACTCCCCCTGTGATGGTTAAGATTGTGTGTCAACTTGGCTGGGCCATGATTCTCAGTGTTTTGACAGTCGTATAATGTTGTCATCACTTTACTGTTGAGATTCGATACATGATCACCCCCATGATGAGATCTGCTGTGAGTAGCCAATCAGTTGAAAGGGAGTTTCCTTGGGTGTGTGGCTTGCATTGAGTGTAGGCAGACATTATGGCAGGGCTGGGGGCTTTTTCTTATTATGGATCCTGCAGCTGGCTCCTGTTCATCTTACCTCCAGTTCTTGGGACTTGAGCTAGCAGCTTACCTGCGGTCTTGCCTGCCAATCTTGGAATTCATCGATCTTCACAGCCTGTGAGCAAGAGCCCTGCTATCTGACCTACTGATCTTGGGTTTGCCAGCCCCTGTGGCTATGTGAGTCAGGAGAAGCCTCTATCTGATCTACAGACTTGGGATGTTCCAGCCTCTACAGCTGCATGAGCCATTTCCTTGATATAGATCTCTCTCTCTATATATATATATATATAAATATGCTTTACTGTTGTTGCTTCTCTAGACAACCCAGCTTAAGACACCTCTGAGATGGGACAAGGATGCCCTTTATCACCACTCCTATTCAACATTGTGCTGGAAGTCTTAGCTAGAGCAATAAGGGAAGAAAAAGAGTGCATCCAAACTGGTAAGTAAAACTATCCCTATTTGCAGATGATATGATACTATACATTGAGGACCCCAAAGATCCCACTAGAAAATGATTAGAACTAATAAAAATATTCAGCAGAGTAGCAGGATACAAGATCAACATACAAAGATCAGTTGGATTCCTATACACCAACAAAGGGAACTACGAAAAGGAAATCAGGAAAACAACACCTTTTATAATAGCCCCTAAAAAGATAAAATACATAGGAATAAATCGAACCAGGGATGTAAAAGACCTATATAAAGAACAACACAGAACACTACTCCAAGAAACCAAAAAAGACCTACATAAATGGAAAAATATACCATGCTCATGGATAGGAAGACTCAACATTGTGAAAATGTCAATTCTACCCAAAGGGATCTACAGATATAATGCAATCCCAATCCAAATACCAATAGAATTTTTAATGAGATGGAAAAATTAATTAAAAACTTTATATGTAAAGGAAAGAGGTCCTGGATAAGTAAAGCCTTATTAAAGAAGAAGATCAAAGTAGGAGGCCTCACATTTCCTGATTACAGAACCTGCTATACAGCCATGGTAGTCACATAGACCAATGGAACAGAAAGGAGACCCTAGATGTAAATTCATCCACCTATGGTCAGCTGATCTTTGACAAAGGGCCACATTCCATTAAGTGGGGAAAAGACAGTCTCTAACAAATGATGCTGGCAAAACTGGAGGTCCATCTTTTAAAAAATGAAACAGGACCCATACTTCACACCATACACAAAAACTAATGCAAAATGAATCCAAGACCCAGATAGAAAACCTAAAACAAAAAAGATCATGGAAGAAAAAATAGGGACAACGCTGCGGGCCTTAATACATGGCATAAAGAGAATACAAAACCATAACTAACAATGCACAAACAACAGAAGATAAACTAGATTAAAAATTTTAAAAATTAAACACTTATGCTCATTAGAAGACTTCACCAAAAGAGTAAAATGAGAACCTACAGACTGGGAAAAAATGTTTGGCTATTACATATCCAACAAAGGTCTAATCTCTAAAATCTATGGAATACTTCAACACCTCAACAACAAAAAGATAAATAATCCAATTAAAAATGGGCAAAGGATACAAACAGATACTTCACCAAAGAAGACATTCAGGTGGCTAACAGACACATGAGGAAATGCTCATGATCATTAGCCATTAGAAAAATGCAAATCAAAAGTACAATGAGAAACCATCTTACCCTGGCATTACTGGCACGAATCAAAAAAACGGAAAATAACAAGTGCTGGAGGGGTTGTGGGAAGATTGGAACACTTTAGGCACTGCTGGTAGGAATGTAAAATGGTACAACCACTATGGAAAATGATATGGTGCTTCCCTAAAAAGCTAGAAATATAAATACCATATGATCCAGCAATTCCATTCCCAGGAATAAGTGCTAGAGAAAGAAATAAAAGCTGTCACACAAAGAGACATATGCACACCCATTTCATTGCAGCATTATTTACAATAGCAAAAAGATGGAAACAACCTAAGCGCCCATCAACAGATGACTAGATAAATTATGGTACATACACACAATGGAATATTACACAATGATAGAGAACAATGATGAATCCTCAAAACATCTCACAACATGGATGAATTTGGAGGGCACTATGCTGAGTGAAATAAGTCAGTCATAAAAGAAGAAATATTGTAGGAGACCATTATTATAAAATCTTAAGAAAAGGTTTACATACAGAAAGAAACAATCGCTGATGGTTAGGAGGGAGAGGGGGGAGAGGGAGGGGAAATCGCTAACTAGATAGTAGACAAGTGTTAACTTTGGTGAAGGGATAGACAACACACAATATAGAGGAAGTCAGCACTACTTGACCAAGGCAAAGTCATAGAAGCTTCCTAGACACATCCAAGCACCTTGAGGGACCGAGTTACTGGGGCTGAGGGCTGGGGACCATGGTCTCAGGGGACATCTAGGTCAATTGGCATAACATAGTTCATAAAGAAAATGTTCTACATCCTATTTTGGTGAGTAGCCTCTGGGGTCTTACAAGCTTGCAAGCAGCCATCTAAGATACTTCTACAGATCCCATCCTGTCCAGAGCAAAGGAGAATGAAGAAAACCAAAGACACAAGGAAAATATTAGTCCAAAGGACTAATGGACCACACAAACCACAGCCTCCACCAGCCTGAGCCCAGAAGAACTAGATGGAGCCCTGCTACCACCACTAACTGCTCTAACAGGGATTACAACAGGGGGTCCTGGAGAGCAGGAGAAAAATGTAGAAGAAAATTCAAATTCACACAAAAAAGTCCAGACTTACTGGTCTGATAGAGACTGGAGGAACCCCTGAGACTATGGCCCCTGGACACCCTTCTAACTCAGAGAACCTGAAGCCACTCCCGAAGTTTACCTTTCAGCCATAGACTAGACAGACCTATAAAACAAACAATAAAACGTGAGGAATGTGTTTCTTAGTTCAATCATGTATATGAGACCAAATGGGCAATATGTGCCCAAAAGCAAAGATGAGAAAGCAGGAAGGGACAGGAAAATGGACAAATGGACACAAGGAACCCAGGATGCAAAGGGGGAGAATGCTGACACACTGTAGGGATTACAACCAATGTCACAATTTGTGTATAGGTTTAATAAAAATTTGCTCTGTAAACTTTCACCTAAAGCACGTGCACGCACACACACATTCATTTCTGAATTGTCTGTTTTTTATCATTTTGTTTGTTCTCTGTCCATCGTGTGGAGACTTTCTGAAAATGTCTCTCTGATTCTAAATAGTCTGTTCATATTTTATAGGACAAGCTCTGTGTGTACAGAGGTGGAGATAGTTGAGCGGTGGCTTTGGGGTAGGTTGATGGGTAGGAGGCCAGCTTTGTTATTTGGCAATTCTCCTATGCCCCCAACACAAATGCCAACCATGGGGCCAATTAGTTTCTCCAGAGAGGGATCTCCTAGACTTTTCTGGGGTGTACAGGCCTAGCTGCAGGCCCTCTCAGAACCAGGAAGGAGCAGGAAGCCAGAGGTCTCATGGTTCTGAGGGTAGATTTTTTTTTTTAATTTTTTTTTTTTATTGTACTTTAGATGAAGGTTTACAGAACAAATAGTTTCTCATTAAACAGTCGGTACACATACTGTTTATGACATTGGTTAACAACCCCGTGACATGTCAACACTCTCCCTTCTCGACCTTGGAGGACCTTTTTTTTCTTTTTTTGGCCAAAATATACATAACCAAAGTTACACCATTTCGAAAGTTTCTACATGTACAATTCAGTGACATCAATTACATTCTTCCAGTTGTGCTGCTATTCTCACTACCATTTTACAAATTATTCCATCACTATTATCTTCAACTCACTGTCACCTAGTCCTCCCATCAAACCTTCTGAGTTGCTGTTGTCAATTTGATCTTGCATAGATAATTCTTTTTTTTTTTTTTTTGTACCTTAGATGAAGGTTTGCAGAACAAATAGTTTCTCATTAAACAGTACACATATTGCCCTATGACATGGTTAACAACCCCATGACATGTCAACATTGTCCCATCTCAACCTTGGGTTCCCTATCACCAGCTTTCCTGTCCCCTCCTGCCTTCTAGTCCTTGTCCCTGGACTGCTGTGCCTCATTAGTCCTGTTTTGTTTTATGAGGCTGTCCAATCCCTGGCTGAACGATGAACTTTGGAAGGGGCTTCACCACTGAGCTAAGAGGGTGTCTGGGGGCCAAAATCTCGGGATTTTTCCAGTCTGTCAGACCAGTAAATCTGGTTTTTTTTTTTTTTTTTTTTTTTTTTTTTGTGAGCTCAAATTCTGTTCTATGTCCTTTTCCAGCTCTGTCCAGGACCCTTTATTGTGATCCTGGTCAGAGCAGTCAGTGGTGGTAGCCAGGCACCATCTAGCTGTGCTGGACTCAGTCTGGTGGAGGTTGTGGTAGCTGTAGTTCATTAGTCCTTTGGACAAATCTATTCCTTGTATCTTGTACTCTTTATTCTCCCTTGCTCCCGAAGGGGTGAGACCAGTGGAGTATCTTAGATGGCTGCTCATAGGCTTTTAAGACCTCAGACGCTACTCACCAAGGTAGAATGTACAACATTGTCTTTATAAACTGTGCTATGCCCATTGATCTAGATGTTCCCCGAGACCATGGTCCCCACAGCTCTCCACCCAGCAATTCCATACCTCAGGGAGTTTGGAAGTGTCTGTGGAGCTTCCATGACCTTTCCTTCTTACAAGTTGTGCTGGCTTCCCCAGTAATGTGTACTGTCTTACCCTTCACTAAAGTTACCACTTACCTATTTAGTTCCCCCCCACCCCTCCCATCCCTCATAACAACCAAGACAGTTTCTTTTTGTGTGTAAACTTTTACATGAGTTATCAGTAGAGGTCTCATACAATATTTGTCCTTTTGTGATTGACTTATTTCACTCAGCATAGTGTCCTCCAGTTTCATCCATGTTATGAGATGCTTCACAGATTCATCATTGTTCTTTATCTTTGTATAATACTCTATTGTGTGTATGTACCATAGTTTGTTTATCCATTCGTCTGTTGTTGGGCATCTAGGTTGTTTCCATCTTTTTGCTATTGTGGACAATGCTGCCATGGACATGGGTGTGCATATGTTGATTAGCGTGACGGCTCTTATTTCTCTAGGATATATTTCTAGGAGTGGGATTGCATTTTGTAGTGTTTTTTTTTTTTTTTGTGGTGCTGACATTTTCTTTGTTCCTCTTACTCTCCTGTGCTGAATTCCTTTTGTCTGTGGATTTTTTCTTCATTTCTTTTGTTTTTGTTTTTACTGAGACTTTATGTCTTTCTTCTTTATTTTGACGAGTAGGTTTGTTAACTTTCTTTGTGGTTACCTTGAAATTTACCCTTATCTTCCTAGATTTGAACCAGTCTATTATTACTTGGTATCACTTGACTACCTCTCCATTAGAAGTTTCTATATCTACACCGTTTATTTCCTCTTTTATTGTTCTGATGCTGTTGTCATTTACAGATTAACCTGTCTGGTTCCTTTTTGTAATTCTTTTGGTTTTGCATAGTCCTTAAGAGTTCATTTCCTAGATTGGTATCTGGCTAGTACAATCCTGTGTCCTATATTCAGCCTGTGGTCTTGATATTGTTTGTTCTCAGATCAAAGGGCTTCCTTTAATAAGTCTTGTAAGTTGGTTTGGTTTTTACATAGTCCCTTAATTTTTGTTTATCTGGAAATGACCTAATTTCACCATCATATTTGAACAAGAGTTTTGCAGGATATATTATTCTTGTCTGGCAATATTTTTCTTTCAAGGTTTTATATATGTCATCCCATAGCCTTCTTGCCTGCATGGTTTCTGCCGAATAATCTGAGCTTAGTCTTATTGTTTCTCCTCTGTATGTGACTTTTTTCTTGAGCTGCTCTCAGGATTTTTTGTCTGTCTTTGGTTTTAGCGAGTGTGATTATGATATGCCTTGGTGATTTTCTTTTGAAGTCTATCCTATATGGGGTTCGTTGAGTTTCTTGGATGGTCAGCTTTTCATCTTTCATGATATTGGGGAAGTTTTCCGTCAGCAGTTCTTCAATGATCCTCTCTGTGTTTTCTGTTTTCTCCCCATTCTGGAACTCTGATCACTCGCAGATTTTTGCTTTTGATTGTATCCCACATAATTCTCAGGGGTTCTTCATTTTTCTTCATTCTTTTTTTCTGATTTTTCCTCAGAGTTGTATCCAAGTGTTTGTCTTCAATTTTGCTGATCCTATCTTCCATCATTTCAAACCTGCTCCTCAGCCCTTCTATGACACTATTTCTGAAATCATGTTTATCTTTTGGATTTCTAATTGTTGTTTTTGTAGGATTTCTAGTTGTGAATTTATCGTTTTGTTCCTTTATTATTTTCTTGAATTCTTCCATTTTTTTGTCTGTATTTTCCATGAATTTGTCTAGTTTTTCCTCATTTTGGTCTGTTTTTTGCTTCAATTCTTGGATAACTCTGAATATTAGAGATTTGAATTCCCTATCAGTTAGGTCTAGTGCCTTTCTTCTACTGGAAGGTCATCTGGTGTTTTATTTTGGATGCCTACTGTAACCATCCTGTCCTATTTTTGTAAATGTTTTGATATTGTCTGCTGTCTTTGGGGCATTTAGTGGTTATTTTCCTTGTTTACTGATTTTAGATTTGTTTTGTCCTGCTTTTTTGTTTTATTTGGTTATGTCTGAGCAGGTGATCTGTGCGTTCTTTGTTGTTTGCTCGTCTGTGGGCACAATACGTTTCACCTCCTTCTCCAATGGGCAGGGTCAGTCACTCAGGTATGGTACAGCAGGGCAGGTCCAGCTGAAGGGGAGTTGCTGGGATAGTTTTGTGGCATGTACCAGGGATGACAGTGTGGACTGGGAAGCAGTGCATGCCAGGTTCCAGTAGGCTGTGCCTGTGCTGCTTGGGAGTGTGCTGTTCAGTGCACGGTGCAGTTAGGCAGGAAGGAAGGGGTAGATTGTGATATGTGGAGCTAAGATGGGTATGGGAAAGATGAGAGAGATGAGAGAGGAACAGTAGCCAAAAACATACACACAAACAAAAAAGAGTGCTAAGTGAGCTTGCTATTGGAGTGGAGAGATGAGAGGCTGAGAAACGGGGAAAAACAAAAATGAAAAAAAAAAAAAAGAAAAACGTTAAAAAAAAGAATAAATAGAGAAACTGGAAATGAAGAAAGACAAAAAGGGAATAAGAGAGAGAAGAAAACTAAACAAAGAAATGAAAAACAAACAAAAAAACAAGAAAAAAGAAATGCCAGCAGGGATGTTCCTGTGTATTGCATAGAGTAAGGGACTATCTTCCAAGCTCAAGGTACTGCCCAGCTAGAAGGGGCTCCCAAGCCGAGAAAAGAAAAAGAAAACAAACAAATCAAAACATAACAAATTAGAGCAAACAAACAAGCCCCAGGGGTCCCAGCAGCATGGCGGCACAGGCCAGGAAGCAGTTTCACAGTCCAGAGGTATTTCGCAGCCTTTAAGGAAGAAGATGGCTTATGGAGCCAGGTATTTGAGAGAAAGGGGGGGGAGGTGGTGAGAGGTAAGGAAGAAATCTAAAGAATTGGAAAAAAGCAACACCAGCAGCCAAAAAATGGCACTCAGGGAGCTGGTCAGTGCGGGCGGGTGGAATCCAAGCAGCACTGGGGGGAAGCTCGTGCTTCCCGGCCAATAGACTGTGGCTGCAGGAAGCAGAGGAGGCTACGTGGGGGTGAAGAAGGGTAGGGGGTGGGAAAGCGTGTATCATTGGTTACTGGTTGCACTGTCTCCTGCTGGAAGCTCCATGAAGCTGCTTTCTTGTACCTCCTGTTCGCTGGTCTCTGATAGGAGTCCAAGATGGTGGATCTGTGCTGCAGTAGCTGACAGGGGACCTCTGCATGTATCTCTCCTTGTGTTCTGTTCTCGGTCAGTTTCTTATTCCATTCTATGCTTGGCTGAGTTCTTTATCTCTTCATTTGGTGCTTAGGGTTTCAGGATTGACATGTGACTGTTTGACTTAGTTTTTCTGATCTTTGCTGTGGAGGGATGGTGTGGTGCTTCTGAATATAGTGCCATGTTGCCCAGAAGTCCTGAAGGTAGATTTTACTCTTCTAGTGTTCAGCATTATCCTTGCCCTCCTTTTGTTCCTAATATTTGGGTCCAGATCTTCTCTAGCTCATTGTATTCAGGGAATGAACCTCCAGTGTTTTGTAATGGAGAAGGAGGATGGGAGGTGGGAGACGTCTAACTGCTCCTGTTTCAGACTTTCCACCACTGTATCTCTTTTCAACCCTAGACCTCATCCCTACATTTCCAAGAACATGGTGCCTCCCAGTGCTTGGCCCTTGGGATTCTGCCCACCAGCAACTGGCTTGCTTCTTGTCAGTATTTTGCTACACGCTCCCAGGGCAGCTTCCTCCTATCAGCTATGTCATTTACCTCACATGCATCTTTCAAACATTGGTTGATGTTTCTCATCTGTAATTTTCTCTTTGTTCTTTTCTATAGTACTCCACTGTTTGACTATACCACATTTTACTAATACCAGAATTTATTCATTCACTACTTGATGGATTTTTAGGTTATTTTCAAATATGAATAATGCTGCTGTGAGCATCTTGCATATGTCATCTACTGGTTCATGTATACATATATTTTAGCTGGGTATAGAATTGCTCAGTCACAGGAGTGAGCATATATTCAACTTTTGTAGATACTGCCTAGCATTTTTCCAAAATAGTTGTGCCAATTAGTACCATATGAAAGTTCTTGTTTTCCAAATCCTTGACAACACTTGAAATTATAAATCTTTTACATTTTAACCATTCTTGTGGGTGTAACAGTTTCTTACTTTGGTTTTAATTATGTTCTCCTGGTTACTAATGAGGTAGAGCACCTTTTGTATGTGTAGTGGCCATTTGGACTTCTCTTTTATGAATTGCCTACTGCAGTGTCATGTCCATTTTCCTACATTGTTTTTCCATTGATTCTTCAGTGTTGTTTTTTTTAACAATTTTAAATTTTAGTTTTTAACTGATACTAGCACATAGAAACTCAATTGATACTTATATATTGAATTTCTCAAACAACCTTACTAAACTTAATTCTAGTAATTTATAGATTATCTTGGATTTTCTAGATACGTAGCAATCTGGAAAAAAAAAAAAAAAAAAAGCTTTGTTCCTTTCCAATCCTACACCTCCAATGAAATGGTAAAAACAACTGGTGACAGAGGTTATCCTTTTCTTGTTCAGTCTCAAAAGAGATTCATTATCTTGTAGTGCATGAGACCTCTATGTTTGCTGCAAGAAAAGAGAAAGATTCGAACATTACTCATGGATGTTTCATTCCCTCAGACTGAAACTAGCACACATTACTGCTTCTACCATTTCATTGGAGAATTAAATGGCTCTCCTAAGTGAGAGGGTGCCAGGAAATGTAGGGGGACAGATGGAGTATTGGATTAGTATGACTTGGCCACACAAGGGTCTGAGATAGAAAATAACAGGGAAACCTACCCTAAGAAGGGTGGGAAATCTTCCCTGAGGAAGAGACATTTCAGCGGAAACCTGAAGGATGAGAAGCTGGTCATGTTAAAAAAGGGGAAGAAGGTAGACAATTGTAGGAGGATAGTTTGTGCAGAGATCCTGAGGTAAGAAAGAGATTACACATGTGACTAAAGCTCATGAAGCAATGGGACTGATAGCAAGAGCCAAATTACATACAGCCTTGCAGTTCATAGGAAGGACTTTTGGGATTTTATTCTAAGTGCAATGGAAAGGAATTGGAGGGTTTTACAAAAGGGAGAGACATGATGACACTGCTTTGAGAGTGGAGAATAAGCTGGAGGGAGACAAGAGTGGCAGGGGGAAAGATCAGTTAGGAGGCTAGTGCAGCGGTCAAGCAGGTTGAGAGGTGAAGGTAGTCTGGATGAGAAAGGCAGCAGGGGGCACAGAAAGAAGTGGATATATGCCAGATGTAAACTGGAGCTAGACTTGATAGGACTTGTGGGAAAACTGGATGTGGTGGGTGAAGGTGGGAGGGAATAATTCTAAGTTCAAAACTGCAGAACTGGATGAATTGTGAAAGATGGTTAAGGTTGGGTTCAGGAAGAGTTGAGGTCAAGTTTTGATGATAGGAGAGAGGGTCAAGGGAAGCATTTGGACTTTTTTTGAGAAATGTGTGAGGCATCCAAGTGAAGAGATCAGCAGGCAGGTAAATATATATACATAGCTAGTGTTCTGAGAAGAGGTATAGGCCAGAAAAAAATAAAATTGGGAATCATCATGATAAGGACGTTACTTAAAGCCATGGGAAGGGTGAAGTTACCTATGAAGAGAGGGAAAAGAAGTTATGCAGAAAGTCTGGAAATATGTGGAATATTTTTCTTCTCAACTGTCCATGAAAGCCAAAGTATAAAATTACCACACTTACAATTCAGTGCATTACTGGAGTTGGTGAGGTAATACGTCTAGTTGTTACCTTCTGTTGATTTAGCTTATAATTCCAAAGCTTAGATAATGTTAGAGAAACTCATAATTGACACTGGAAGATATTTCAGCATGTGCTGGGTCACAGTAAATTTATGATTGTGTTTTCTGACAGTTGTTGCAAGTGATGACAGAACAGACAATAGATTGAACATTCTGTTTCAAATATTTTGGAATTGACCCATATACTTGCGCAGATAGGCCATCCTATTTCTAAAAAGAGGTGGGTCGCAAAGTGGCCTGTACAGAGACCAAATAGTTTCTCGAAAAGGAGATTTGAACAATTGGAACATTTGAACATTTAGTCAAATCAGATCTCAGAGGTTTGGGTCTGTCTTTAAGCATAAAAGGGATCATTTTGGCCTAAAACATTTATGGGATGTTGCTGCCAACTGGATTACTTCCACTGTAGAATCATAGAATGGCTTCAGCATAGTACATAATTTTGAATGGGATTATATCACGATGCACCCATGATGGCTTGCCTTGCTTTGCTAGTGCTGCTATAACAGAAATATCACAAGTGAGTGGCTTTAAAGAACAGAAATATATTTTCTCACAGTTCCGGAAGCTAAAAGTCCAAATGAGGGTCTCAGCCATGTTCATTCCTTTTGTGGGCCTCTCTCCTAGTTTCTGGTGACTGCCAACAGTTGCTGGTATTCTTTTCTTGTAGCTGATCCTCATATCGCATCTGTCTTCCCCGTGTGTGTCTCTGTGTGTCTATTTTGCTCTTTTTATACGACACCACTTAGAAGTGATTAGGTTTATGACCTACTCTATTCTGGCATGGCCTCATTAATATAAGAAAACCCCTACTTCCAAATGGTCATATTTACAGGTATAGGGGCTAGGACTTTAAAACATATTTTAGGGGGACACAATTTAATCTGTAACACAGCTACAGACTTGTGACTTCCACGCCTTCTTCTTATTCCCCTCCCAAGTTATTGTATGAGGTAATCTATTTGATGGAGCTATTGTTCTAGTTTGGATATACATTTAAATACTGCAGACATCCGTAAAAAAAAAAAATATGAGTAGGGTTTCTTATTCTAAATTTTTCATTAAAAGTTTTAGGAATATGATTGATTCCTGCTATACTTCATAAAATGGTTACAAATAACAAGTGTTTTTTGTAGAATTTGCCAGTCTCGCACCAGTTTTTGATTACATAAAACATCTGTTGATGGGAAAAATTCTATGCCCGTGGGGATAGATAACTTTTCAACTGTACTTGGTATTAGACTATTCTGACAGGAATTGGCCCGTAGTTTAATTGCTTACAGTTTTTCCTCAAAACCATATTTACAGACTTACAATTACTTGATAAAAGTATTATTTTGTATTATTTTAACATAAAAAAGCGTTCAGATCACTGAGAGATATGGCAAGTCACTTACTGAGGGCTTAAAAAACTCAAATAGGTTGCGAACATTGGGGATTTTCTAGGTATATGAAGCCTGAAAACAGACACAGTTTGCTGGAACTGAATAAGGGAGAGCTTTTGGAGACATCACTCAAAGTGAGACAAATATTGTCTAGGCATCGGTGGGGATACATTCCTATGAATCTTGCAGAAACTGTTGTGGGAAACAAGTGTCTCAAATCTGCACTACATATTAGCCCTATGATTGAGCCCAGAGAACTTAGAAGCAATCTACTACAACTTGTTTCCTAGGATAAGGAGCCCTTGTGGCACGGTGTTGAAGTGCTCAGCTGCTAACTAAAAGGTTGGTGGTTTGAACCCACCAGGCCCTCCGCTGGAGAAAGATTTGGCAGTCTGCTTCCGTCAAGATTTCTGCTTTGGAAACCCTATGGGGCAGTTCTACTCTGTTGGGGTCACTGGAATCGGAATTGACTCGATGGCAACGGGATGATGATGCTGATGAGGTGACTGTGAATTCAGAGATTTGAACCTAATAGATTTCTTTTGTGACTGCCTTCATTTGAATTTTATTTGAAGTGACTCTTGCTGCCTTTGAAAGTTTGTTTTAACCTTCCCAAAAATTTTTACTGATCAAGCATTTCTATAGTGCATCTCAACAGAGAGAGTCTAGTTTTAGCTGGAATGAAGAGCTGTTCTCAGACAGTATGAATCGAAAGCCAGGATCAGTTGGACCACACAGGGTTAAGAGTGAAATTGAAGCTACCATGGGGAGTAACACAGGGATTTAAATTAACCTAGTTTTATAGCATACCTCTCTGCTACCTACTAGTCACCTTGGACAAGTTCATCTCTAACCCTTTTTCTCATCCCTCAAATGCATATTTGTAGCATTTGTAGAGCTGTTTTGAGAATTAAATGAGATTCTTGAATTCCCCCTTTTCCATCTTAACTTTTTTATTACCATATGTACATGGTTCTGATTCAGAATGTTGACACACATGGAGGGTCAAACACATATTATTACCCATGTTCTTTTCAAATTAACACTCAATGGATGGAATTTAGATGATGACAAGATGAGGAAGAGAAGCATTTCAGGCAGACAGATGTGAGTGTGAAGGCATAGAATGAACATATCAAATAGAGACAGGGTTGGAAAAGACACCAAGGTTTGCCCACAGCAAAACCTTGTAGCATTGGTGCACGTGTTCCTTAGCCAGTGTGGAAGCAGAAAATCCAGCATTCTACTGAATGTACTGCAAGGGCTGGCCATGAGAAATAGTGACAAGGAAGAACCTGAGATAAAAAAGATGCTCAATGGCTTGAGCACATAGAGTCATTTAAGCAATAGCCAAGGAGGAGGTAGGAATAAGGAAAAGAGATATGAGACTGTGATTAGAGGATGGACCCATATGGCCATGACAGAATTAATGGGCTGTCAGTTTGTTAAAGGTCAAAGAGCTGACAAACGGCCAAGTTCAGAGAATGATTTGAGCACACAACTTGTGACCAGGAGGGTCAATGTGAATGGGCAAGATTAGTGGGGAAGTCTGGACAAAATGTTGACAGTGAAGAACAAAGTTCCTGGTGAGCAACAAAGTTGTGGGAACTCTATGGAAAGGATAAAGTCTCTTGGAGGGTATCCATGTAATAATTTGGCATGGGGACAGAGTTCTTGGGAAGTATAGTTAAACTTCGTTAACAGTCAGAATGTAATGGAATGTTGGTATATTTGCACCAAAAAAAATTTAAACCTCCCAGAGTTTCCTGTGCCAAAGAATTTATGAGATTTTAAACTGGCTTACGAACTCTCCAAGGTCAGGATGAATTACAGAGTTACACAGAACTTAGGGATTTAAGTCAGGTCTAGATTTCCAGAAGAGGTTTTCACTTCTGTCTTAGTAATGACGGCTAACCCAACAGAGGTCACCCAAGAAGCCCATCCCAAGCCAACTGCATCATGGTTTTCACAAGGGTGCACTAGGTTCAAGAAGCATTCTTCTGAAGTCCTGGGTTGACAATTGTCTTAATTTATCTAAGTTTAATTCAAGAGGCAGAAGGCTAAAGCGCCTCTATTGAGTCCATTCTTCAAATTCTCATTAAAAAAAAATCTAGTCATCAAAGCCCTCTAATTAGTTTTAGATTTATATTTGTAGAAGGAAAATACATGGAACAAAGGCCTTCCTTGGGATAAACTTCTCACTTCTAAATACAGAATCCTGGAGCTGGAAGAAGGGCCAAAGCTCATCCTATTCAACCCATCTTTTTATAGATAACTACATCTAGGTACATAATGCCTTGGTCCACGGTACAAGCTATTTAAGGGGCATGGCTAAGGCAGAAGAAAGAAAAGAACCAATCATGTTATGGCTCTCCTCACAGAGGGACTAGATAGCCCTAATAATAAAAAATCAGCAACAAAAATTCTATGTAGCTAAGGGGACAAAACTAGCTCGGGCTGCCTGGGTAGAAATGGGAACTGGCGCCCTTCCTTGGGGTCTGTCCAGCAACTGAGGACCTAAGTCTCCTAAAAGACCCCTGCCTATAGATGTGTGCCTCTTGTGTGTGTTGGGGGACCGCATCAGGTTAGTAGCAGGTAAGGGTAGATCCAACTATGCTCTAGTTAAACTAATCCCTTGTTTAAGTGTAAAGCCAATAATCCCCCAATTTAAATGATCCCAAATTGTCAACTAAAATGAAAGTAATTTAAATACCTCCCAATTTTAGAGGTCAGTATTTCCAAACTATGTAGATATTTACACCAAAGGCATGAATAAGGCTGTCCCCGGGTGGACAAATGGTTAAGTGCTTGGCTGCTACCCAGAGATGCTTCAGAAGAAAGACCTGGAAATCTATTTCTGAAAAATCAGCCATCAGAAACACTACAGAGCACAGTTCTACTCTGATACGCATGGGGTTGCCATGAGTAGAAACTGATGGCAACTGGTTAACACAAGTAAGGCTGCCATTAAAATATTTCATAACAAGTAGTGCTCAGGAAGAGGCAGAAGTATAGGGGTGGACAGTCTCTGAATCCTGTCCTGCGTGTTATAACAGAGGAATGCACTGTTTTAACAAACAAAATCAGGTTAATTCAAATAAATATCCTTTATTAAAGAAAAAAAGGAATATTGTTAAGCACCAAAACTGTATGTTGTTACAACGCATGTACAAGAAGAGAATGGTGATTGCAATACGTGGTGTACAAGTACTTAACTCTGAAGTCATGAGTGTAAAAAACATGAAATACAAAGCAATACAATAATTACAATGCAGAAAAGTTGCACTGAAGAGCAAAAGGCAACAGTCGAAACAATTATTGGAGATTTCATAGTATTGCTATAAATGCTTAGTTTTTCTTTGTAATTTTAATACTTTAGAATGTTAATTGAGCATATTTAAGTACTGTAAATTTGCAAGAGTTGGCGTTTATAATACACTGTGCACACTGTCCATTTAATGTAGTGGTGTTAAAGCCATCCTTAAAAGCCAAGCACAATGTGTTAGTGTTTTGCTTCTACCTTTATAATATTGCACAAAGCTAGTAAATGGTGAATCAGTTTGCCATTAAAATTTTCATTTACCCAGGAAGGCTAACAATATGTGTTTCTTTAACCCCAATAGGCTTTATTCATGCAAAATGATCTGTAGCCTTCCATTTTTCATAAACTACATATTATGGATTCACACTTGGCAAGACATACAGTACAATGAGAAGTTGAATGAGATGGGGATTCTGTCGAAGTTGAAGAAGTCATTGTATGGGCTGCATTGTCTATCCCTCTTGGTCCATACAAAAGAAGGAAAAATGCCACCTTGTGATTATGGAGACTTCTTAAAATCAATATAATTAATATTGGGAGAAGCTGGAATAACTTATTACACCCTTTAATAGTTAACCATAGAACATGCAAGTTAAAAAGCAAAACAAAACAAAACTTCCCATGTGAGAACTGAACTCTATAGCCAACACCCATAGGTTCTGTATATACCTAAACATCACTTTCAAGGACTTTCCCACCCACCCTCGACTCCCTAGAACTGAGCCACTCTTAATTGCACCCGACTTAAAAATAAAATCCTCTAACTCTAAAAACAAATGACTGCTTTGAGATTCAGTGTGTGAAAGAACATTCATAAGATTTAACATGTCAACCTTGGAGGTTTCTGTACATGCACCTTATGGTGGCATAACAAATACATTTGTAGGAGAGAAACATTTATAAATTTGGAATTCAGAGTGAATGTTTACCTGAAAGATTTCAATCAACTAAATTCTAGAAATGCCAAGCTGTACATTTACTGTGGACAAAACAGAAAATTTTAGAATGAACACATTTTTGAAATAATTCAATGGGCAATCATTTAAAACACACAAACACAACAAATTCAGACTCCCTCCCACCTTTTAAAAACCTGTTTACATACACGAAAGTTTAGGCAGCAATATAAACTCATCTTGTAGGAAAAACTTTTAAATTATACTATATTTATAGGATAAAAAATACAATTGCTTCATTTTACAAAGCAATTAAGCAGATACTTTTCTTAACGTGCTTCAACTAAAGAGCACTTTGCAGCAAAGTTCAGAAATAACTACTGAAGTGATCAGCAGCACTAAATTAATGCAACATGCTCCTGCAGTAAGGTGCTTCCACTTTCTTCTCTTCCATCTGAAATAAACCTTGCCAGTCAATCCCCTAACACTAGGCATAGTTCTTTTTCTATGCTAAGCAATAAATGGGCAGTAAAATCTCGTTAAAATGCACATTTAACTTTATATTACCATTTAAATTCAGTGCAAGAAAACTTATTAAGGATTCTGATTTACTATTAAATGGCTGCATTTTAATAAGGCATCATCTGCCATAATTTTGAAATGTTTTATAGCTGTTCAAAGGCAAAAGGATTTTTTTTTTTTTTACAAATAACCTAGTAAAGTGTATGAAATTTCAACTCCCTGATAAGGCCTTCAAGGACCCGATAGTACTTTACAAATTGGTATTTGAAGTTAAGTGCATGATGTTTAAATAAAAAACTTAAAACAACAACAACATTGTACTTGGTGAAATGAAAACCCTTCCTTAGACTAAAAGGAGTGACTTAAATTTATACAATCATAATGACTATTAATTTAAAAATGGATTTTCAGGGAATGTGTAAAATTAAATTGTATTAATTGTACATTGATCCCATTCCAGACAGAGAGGAGTTGCCCATTAATTTTTCTTCCACAAAAGTTTTAGTTTTTTGTGGTTGTATGGCCCAAGTATGTTTTACAATTTAACACACTTTATGGCATAAAGTGGCCAAATATTGCTTCTTAACTCAGCTTCATAAAAAGAAAAAATTTTTCTCCCCTCATACAGAGTAAATGAAAAGTGCTGAGAATTTTCTCTGGTTTCATGTAATGAGAAAAGCCCCACTGTTGAAATACTACACCTCACCAAAAGTTACAGCTGAGTCTAAAAGTTTCCTTACAAATGCGTTTTACAGAAATGTTTCAGTCCCACGATGAAGAAATAACTAAGGAATGATTGTTTTTATGCTGCTCACAAACTCAATAAACCTACAAATATATGTCAAATAAGCAAGATAACTGTTCATCTTTTAAAAATCCTCTATAGCCAGGTAATTTCTCATACTGCTACACTACAGTACCAATAGGATTTTAAATCATTAGATACACCTTCTATACACGCTATACTGGCTACATATACATAATTTTGATTGCTTTTGTCAGATAAATATTTGAAATTGACATTCCAGTGAGCACTGACATTAATCTCAAAACCTCCCCAAGTCATCATCTACTTGTTTTCCTATTTAAATATACTGCAGTTGAGACTAGATTGGTAAATTAACTTCTAAACTGATTTAGCACAAGCAAGCAGCTGTTTGTGGATTCTTAATACAGAAATGATACATTAACAGCAAAATAACTGTCAAAGACTTTGAGCCATACAAAAATACAGGCAAGTCTGGAACTGGATGCATGATCATCTGTAAGTACCATCATAACTAAATATATACGAATTTAACACTAAAGCCAAAGACCTTCATTCTATTAGGGGCAAGAAAATAGAGAAATTTTACCATGCTTACATAATTTTTACAGGGCTCTGAAACTGCTTTAAAGTAAACATGAGGATTCAACTGGTAATCTCATCTTGACGTTGAAGTCACCCTTGTTACTTGAAAATTTATTATCTGTCAGTAACCCCAGAGGTTTATGACTTGCAGTAATTTATAATTTTCTGGAAATGGGAACCTGAATCTCAAGGCAGGGAAGTGGGTGTGTTGGAGAAAGTTATTTGCCAGAGAATGAGCACAGGCTACAGCCAATGGGGCTCTGCTTTAACCTACTTACTTCAAATACGGGGTAATCCTCATGGAGTGCTATTAGGGAACATGTTGAGACTTGTGGATGCATCCCTACAAGGGTTAATGGAGTTCTGTATACCCTCCATTCATTATCTGCTAGAGACTTATTACAACATGGTTTCAGGACAACAGACATCAGCACCCTTTTATAAATAAGCCTGTCTTATAATGAAATTCCAGATATAACACTAAATACAGTAACAATTCCCTCTTGATGCATAAATGTTCGTGTTTTTGCTGTTAATTTAACAATAGATCCTCTTGTATTTCTCTAAACTTTAATAAATGAAAAACCTAGGTAACAAACAAGCATCCAAAGGCATAAAATTACTACATGATTTTTTAAAGGCCTGCCAATTTACTAAAAACTTTCATATATACTAACATTCATACTAATCATTCTTTGGGTTACAAGCATGTTTTAATGCTTTATGTGAAGGTGTATAGGAAAAAATATTCATGTCTCCTATTAGATCTCTTGGGATAAAGATTAAGTTTATGTATTAGATCTGTCTTTCTTATCTTCCCAGACAAGATGTAAAGCCTTGGAAATAATGCTGGGAATAAAACCAATGTATTGTGGAAATGCTGTGCAAAACCCCCTAGTCTCAACAATAAACATCTTACCAACATTTAATCAGAAAGATTTTGCTTTATATAACCTGTTACCAGAAATTTTTCCTCATACTTCTTTTAAAGGAAAGAGCATTTTAAAATGAGAAGAGTGTGAGCATTTCTTTTTCCTCCAAGAACACCAATTCATACAATACTGGAGGGCTTTTACCCCAGTACTGCTTTCTGGGTCTAGGCCAGAGAACTGCCTTACAAGCAATAAAGTTCTTCTTGGTATTTCAGTCCTAAACTCTCTCTACATAAAGGCTAAGATCTTATGCAGAATTACACTCCACAGAGTACTGTAAACTGGGTCCAACGTGTCTACCTTCCTTCAAGCCCACAACTGTCCTGCTGAAAATCCCAATGCCTCATTTCATATACATACGTACCCTTTAGGACTCCATTACAGTATAACTAGCACCTAAACTACATACATATTTTTTAAAGTTTAGTGACAACAGTGAAGACTCTCTCAAAATTCCACTAAAAGCATCTGAAGATGGTGAAATGTCAGCCAAGGAGGCTTTTCTGCCTGTCTCCTTCCTGTATCTTTGTGGAGCACACTTTTTTTCACCGTGGTGCATCAAAGTAAAAACTTAAACAGTGCATGAGAAATAGACTTAAGATCTGCATCCCTATCACTGAATCCTCATTTTGATTCTCAATAGGAAAGTCATGTGAGTTATAGTAATCAAGTAAGACTTCAAACAAAAAGACTAAAAGTAATTTGAAATATCAAATTACAAAGTATTGCTTCTCATAAACAAAGATACTCATAAAATTCAAACTATTATAAATTCAGAATTATGAAGAACTATTTAAAAGCATGGAAATTTTTACTTCAAAACCTGACAAAGTGTAACACTATGTGGCCTTCTAAAAATATGCCATGTTAAATATATCATGTTGTGGTAAACACATTAATAGGTGTGTCGCCATGGTTATATATCTTTTCAGATGTTGTTGAATATCTTTATGAAAATTCCTTTGGAGATGAGTAATGTGGAAATTTTAAGTGCATTTCCATCTGATTTTTCTTTCAATTCCTGTCCTATAGCTATCATGAAAAACTTCTTTTTCAGAGTGTCGTACTATTTATATAAGCTGATACGGAAGAAGTTCTGTATTTTTCAAGCAGATGACTCTTCTTGTCAGTGCACTAAAAGGTGGATCTCAAAGCAGTCCCAATACAGCTCACAGTAGATCTCTGTCAACCCAGTGTTCTTCCAATTCATAGTGAACTCCTAGGTCAACTGGGTACTACTAGGATGGGGAGGGGGAGAAAGAGGCGAGAGGGAGAGGTGCTTAAAAACCAGGAATCTCCAGAAGGCCTTTTCTTCATAGCAGTCAGGAACACTGCACATCTAAAATTTATGCTAACCACTATCTACTGGAATGACTGGAAAAGCGATAACCTGACCATTGTGCTTCCTTTTTTTTTTCACATCACTGAGTCAATACAATTCCATTGATCCAATGGAATGAAATTGTGGAATCAAGTGTTTAAAATGTTGTTCTCCAAAAGAATAAGGACTGATCTTCAGCTGTAGGTATTTTTCTTCTTTTATTAAGTCACCTGTTTACAAACAAAATGATACAATGTATTAAAAAAGGTGACATTTCAAAGATAATGTGTATATATACTCCCTCCCACTCTTTGCAGTACCCAGGTTGAATGAACACTGACTGTTTTTTGTACCCAAGTTAAAATTTTCTTATAAATGCTCATTTATAAAGAATAGTGTAAAGGAATACTTCTTTTTAAAGGATACATTCATATTCTTAAAGCAATAAAAATGAAAATAAGTTGAAGAAAGATTTTGATCACTGTTAAAAGGTTGTATGTTAGATGTATTTTCACCTTTATTGTTTTTACTATAATATTTTATGTCAAACAGTATATACTAAAAAGGTAAATACAATCTAAAATGTTTGCCTCATTAACTGTGCCATGAACTTACAAGAACTATTAAGCGGTATCTTTAAAATTCACTAGAGACAGCATTTCTGTTTTAATAGTCCTAGGAGACAAGGCTAATACTGGTCTTTAAATGGCTGCTTTGTCAAGACTTTTTTTTATTCATAGTAGTTGTGTTTGAGATCTATGAGCTTATCGATGACAAAGTAGCATATACATGAAAGACCTACTTATCAAGTAAAAGCTGACATGCCCATGAATAAGTTACCAATTTATTATAGTTTGGCACTGTCTAAGATTGTATCTACACATGGCTATTGAGAACTTGAAATGTGGCAAGTGTGACTAAGCAACTAATCTTTATTTCATTTAATTTAAATTAAAAAATATGAATATAAAATATTTTTTCATTAAATACAACTTCATTGTTTTGATAGGACTTCTCACTTTAACCACTGCATATTTAGTATCTGAATCGAGACGTGCAGTAAGTGTAAAACAGACACTGGATTTCAAATACTTAGTACAAAAAAAAGTAAAGTATGCCATTTATTTTTAAAATATGAATTACATTTTGAAATAAAATATTACTAAAATCAATTTTATCTTTTTTTTTTTTTTACTCTTTTAAATAAACATTAGAAAAGATAAAAATTACATGTGTGGCTCACATTATATTTCTATTAGAGCTGTTATGGTTATTACTCAGTAGGTTTAAGAAAGAATCCACAAACTGGAAACTTTAAAGAAAGTCTCTATACTTATATACACTTACGTGTGTTTAGAAAACCCCCTTGAAAAACACTATTAACTATGGCTATCTCTGGGAAAAGTTTTCAAGGGGTGGGGGCAGGTAGAACAGGGGTCCTTCTTCACTTTTTGCTTCATGAAGTTTTGAGAAACTGGCTCTTTTAAAAAAAAGAATGCAATTACCTGATTTTAAAAACTACAAGAAAGAACTACAATAAATTAATAGAAAATAAAAACTACAGCCTTTTCAACAAATTTATAGAGAATTATCTAAAAGGTCAGAGCTTTGAAAATTATTATCTGGACTATGAAGCAGTGATATACAGTCCTTCAATACTACCTGCTCAGATGGTGGAGACTGCAACTCGTCTATGGTTTGCCCCTGGCCTGGGACAAATTCAGTCTTTTAAAATGACTTTGTAGATATCTGAGCTCATCCATTACCTAGGAGTGTTCCATTGTTTCTCTCAACATTGTACTACACCAGCCATAAACAATCAGCCAGAAAAAAAAAAAGGTTTAAGCAACTTCCAAAGTGGTATACAGACCATGCACTGCATGCTTAACATCTGATATAAAGACTGAATCAGCAGCCAGAAGCTATAAAAAAAATCCCAGCCACTTGCCCATAAGAAACGCTGGTACAATGTCAATGTGTTGCGCAGGATCTGGAGAGATGAGAGAAAACAGACAGGAACAAGCGGGCCTAAGCAGCTGCTGATGTGCCACGCACCCCGATGAGGCCACTATAAGCCAGCTGTATTGAAAGGACTAAACACAAGTTCATGTGACTGCCCAGCTGTGGAATTGACCAATCAGCACTAGGATGATAGTTTTAGGCACATGCTTAGCAGCACACTGAGCAGCTACAAGCAGAAGGAGACAGCACAATAGGTAGCAAGAACTGTAAAGTGGGAGACAATCTATCAACATCTAGTGTGGAAAAGAATCTGAGTCAGACACACCTGGGTCTTTAGACACATTCACACATTGAGTAGACACACTGATATATTTACATTACTCTGCAAGGGACAGTGCACATATGTTCATATATATGTACAACTGGTTTAAATTATTTTGGGATCAAAAATCAGTCATGTAATGTGACTGATAATTAGGGCCTAACTTTAAGTTGGAATTGACTCAACGGCAGTGGATTTTTTTTTTTTTTTTTTGTATACTTAACAGGAAAAGGGGATATAAACACCCTAAGACCCACAATAGGATAGTGGTACTGGGGAATGTTGGCTGAACCATGTTAAAGGTATGGGATTTTTCACCCTTTCTGTTAAGCTACTATTGGGGCAGATACTGGTGGGAGCAGGGAAGGTGGGAGTGGGGGGCAGGCCTAGAGTAACATTTTCCTGATAGACCCACGCAATTAGCTTTTTCTGGGCAGGTATATACCCAGAACTCACAGCAGACTGACTCATTCTGAGTCTTTGGAGTCAGGGTGAGGAAAATTTTAATAAGCTCCCCAGGTAATTCTTAGAATTAGGCAAGTTGAGGAATCACTGTGCTAACGAGTAAGTTAATTATTCCTTCCCTTACTTCCTCCAGGACTAAGAGTCATTCCTCTTTTGTTGAATGTTGTGAAGCTCAGAGAAACATATTCCATCAAAAAATCATAATAACAGAACATTTTTGCATACTTAATTATAACATTTCAGTTTTGAATCACACCAATTCTATATACTATTTATTTTATAGCAGGTTATCATCTTTACCGATTCTATATATTTAACATAATTTGTGCCACATTATTCTGTAATTGTCTTATTAAAATGTGGTGGAGTACAAATTTCTACTATCTTAAGAAAATAGCACATGTGTAACCAAAAAAGATCTTAATAACCACAGGGATATTCATTAGGATCTGCATCAAATTTTTATGTATTTATTAGGTTAGTTGCAAATTCGTCTAGATGATGCAGTAACTATGACAAGCTTTTGCAGTTTTAAAGGTTTAGAAAGCTTAATAATCAGAAAAGACAACACTTTATCTTGACTGATCTTAGAAAACTCCCTGTGGGCAGCTAATAAGAAACCAAAATTCAATATGCATATCAGTTTGTAACTAAAAAAATATAAAAAGCCCTTTTCTGCTCTTTAAGACTAGAACAGGACCCTTACTACTTGAGATACAGGTGTACTGCAGAAATGCTGAAAAAGCAGGATATAAAAATTATAGCATTTATATAGTAATACTCCTTGAAAAGTGTTTTTCTGTTATTTTAAGTTTCTAGGAACTGCAGTACTATGTAAAACCTCAAGTTAACAAATTTATGATCCATGTTGCAATTGAGCTGTATGGTTAAACAATATGCCTTGGACTCAATAAAAAATAAAAGACCCCATCTTCCAGTATAAAAGCTATACCACTAAATGCTACTGAAGAAAATAAGGCCATTTACTTGTTAGTTTTCCCAGTCTGTGCAAGGCAAAGCCTCCTCTTCATCTTCTGACTCAGGGGATGCTTCTTTAATTCTTCTAAGAGCTTCATGGATGCTCCGTGTTAGAGGGTCCGTATCAGGCAAAAGTGTGAAGGATTCTCTCAAAACTTCTTTCTGTACCTTCTTCAGTTTTACCCCTTTCCTTATCTGTGCCAAGATATTATTACTATCATCTTCATCAGGAAAAGGAGGCAGAGTTCGCTGTTCAACCTTTTTCAGATGAAAACTACCACGCTTCAAGGAAGCTAGCACCTCATCCATGGGTGAGCTCACTTTGGAAAATGAAACAGAACAGTTAACAGTTAGGATTGCATTTACAGTCAAACTGTACAACCTCTAGAGTTTTAGACTATGATAGCCCAGGACAATGAAAATGCCATCTACAAAAAGGACCATGAAGTGTATGCCAGAGCAGAGGGGATCCTAGTTATTTACCCTTGTTAAAGAAAACCCCAAGACTCAAATTCCATGTCTGGCATTGTTGGCATTCCCATCATTTCCCATGTGGAAAAAAGAGAGCAGATCGGGAACTGGAAGTTGTCTCAGTAATGTCATGAGTGAGACTCCTAAAGGATTTCCATTACTAGTTCAATCTCCAAATTCAGACAGTGACTAGATTATACATTTAATTAAAAATTTTAAATTTTGGTTCATTTTGGTGACTATGCACTTTTCATTTAGTTGTTTTACATGTGAATATATAATTTTCTCCCCATCCAAGCTGAAAGTTCCTCAAGGACATGGATTTTTCTTTTTTTTAAAAAAATAGCTTTATTGAGGGATACCTGAGATGCAATAAACTGCACAAATTATGCCCTATTCCTCTTTCCTTCTTTATACAAAGCGGAGGTCCTCAATAAACATGTGATCAAGTGTTACACGGTCTTGCCAATGTCTTTCCAGCGTGACAGTCCAGACCAGGTGAATTTTCCTTTCTGATGTAACTTTCTTATTATGCTTTCCAGGTTTAAGATCAGAATGTTTTTCTGACCAAAAAGGGGTCACCACTAAGCATTATCAAAAAGATCAAGAATCACTACAGAAGACACATTTTTGTAAAATGCTTGACAACAGCTCAAGAAGGTACCCATTTCTGATGTTGTTTGTTTATGTGGGTTGGTAAGAATTCTCCTCTATTGAAGTATTAAAAAACTGTTTGCTATCAAATAATGTTCAAAAACAGGATGTTTTAAACTTTGTAAGCGCCTATGAAATATAAAGTTCTCACTTTATGTAACAGATGAACATGAAAATAGCTTTAAAAATTACCTCTCCTCCTCTGTAAACCTTCAGCAGTCTTTTTGAGCTTCTTCCTGGCACTGACCAGCTGGCTGCTGTCAAAGAGGTGTGCTGAGGGGATACTTGCAGACTTGGGGATCCTGTTCTCGTTGCCCTCCATTCTAGGCAGACCTTTCTCCAGTGTCTCTGGGGCACTGTCCTTAGCAACAGGCAGAGGTGGTGGTGGTGGGGGAGGGGGAGGAGGTGGCGGTGGGGGAGGTGGTGTTGGAGGAAGAGGTGGTGGGAGTGGGTCTATGGTAAGAGAACATGGTTCAAAGTCATTATTAGTGAAAAGTGGGAGAGATACAGTGGGAGGCAGTTCAGAGGTAATACCACTGAGAGGTAATGAAGTGGCTTCAAGTTGTGCTAATGAAGTATCTTCAAGTTGTGCAAGGCTCTGGGGTTCTGTTGTCTGTGATGACCCAAGATTGCCTCTTCCTTCCTCCACCTCTTCAGTTTTCTCTTCTACCTGTAGTGTTCCTGGTAGAGAGTCACACTGATCCTCACAGGGCACTGGACTTGCTGTGCTTTTTCTTCTTGCATGAGCCAGTCGCAATCTGGTTGATTTAAGTATGACTTGCCCGGGGTACCTCTAAAAAATCCAAAGTCACACTTATCATCAAACCATTTATTACTTATTCAACATCAAATCCTTTATTAAGACCTTGTCCTTTCTTATCTAGTTAAAAAAGTCAACTGTTCAAAATTACTATATGATTAAAAAAAGAATTCTTTAATGAGTAAAATTACTAATTCATATAGAAAAAATAAAAAGCAATGTAGTACATAAAACTTAAACTATGTCAAAAATACATAACTCTGTGCATAAGAGTAGCTTAAGAAACTATTACTAGTTTCCTTAATGTATTTTCAAATGGTTGCAGATAAAATATTAATGTTTTTTTAAGTTTATTTAGCATTAAAAAAAATTTGATAATAATAATGTGCATTTGTGATAGTATAATAAGAGAGGAGATAAAATCTTTTGGAGTACTTATATATAAAGAACTTTCTTTTTATATCTTTTACTATAGCAAAATCTAGCTTTAATGCTACTTGGTAGACAACATTTACTCAACACATGCTTATCTAGTCTTGGACCCTATCTAAACTTTTTTTTTTTTTTCCAACTGTAGTACTAAGAAGACTCAATCCTAAACTACTTCATCTATAAGGTGATTCCACTGCACAATTAAAACAAGGCTCTGGAACACTTTAATAACTAGAACCATATGGCTTAAGGAAGTTCCAGGGAGATGTTCAGATGCTGTGCTATCAATGCCAGAGTCATGGGTTAGCCTGGCAAGGGAAGCATTTCCCTTGGGGGAAGCAGAAGCATTCCTCATGTATGTTGATCCATCCTTTGTCATTGGTTGAATGCATATATTACTACCAGAATTGATGTATGTGGAATTAATAACAAGTTGATGCTTGAGCTGGATAGTCTATTGTGGATTGACTGTTTTTATAAAACGCAAGAAGAGTCCAGGCTTTCCAGAGGCCTTGATCTTACACTCCTATATTACTGAAGCCACAGACCAAGTATCACAAGAACATTAATTCTCTGAAAACAACCAGAGGAAAGGATGCCATGCATTCAAAACAAAACAAAGACTGCCATGTGTATATTTTCTAAATAATAATTACAAGGGGAAAACAAGGTTTCCTCGTACAAAAAAATCCTACAATAGGAGTATGTATGTAGTTGTTATGGATCAAATTGTGCCCCTGACCCCCTCAAATATGTGTCAGAATACTAACCCCTACACCTGTAGATAAAATCCCACTTGAGAACAGTTTTTCCTTATTATGTGAATGAGGCCATATCAGCAAAGAGTGTGTCTTAAGCCAATCACTTTTTTTTTTTTTAAATAATATTTTATTGAGTTTTTGGTGGAAGTTTACACAGCAAGTTAGGTTCCCATTTGACAATTTCTGCACAAATTGTTCAGTGACATTAGTTTCATTTGTCACAATGCATCAACAGTCTCTTAAACTGTGTTCTGTTTGTTCCATTTCCAGTACTCTAGTTTCCCTGCCCCTTTATCATCTTTGTTTTTGAGTAATTGTTGACCTTTTGGTCTCATACTGATGGTTTTCAAGCAAAGCACTGACAATCTTATGGATAATAACCATTATTTTGCATGCCAGCCACTCTGCTATTTTGCTAAAAGGTGATGTCAGGGGACAAGCTTCGTTCTAAGAATGTCTCAGGACGATTGTCTCATGGAGTCCTATGTTCGCTACTGTTTCAGGTTGTCTGCCTCTTATTTTTTAAAATAAAAGTTGAGTTTTGCTCCACATTTTTTTCTCATTCAATCCAGGACCATCTGTTGTGACCCCAGTCAGAATGGTCAGTGGTAGTAGCCAGGCACCATCTAGTTCTTCTGGTCTCAGGGTAGATGAGGTTTGTAGTTCGTGTAGACTTTCTCCTCTGAGCTTTTGCCTACCTTCCTACTGTTATGCTCCTGGTGGAGTAGAGACCCATAGTTTTGTCTTAGATGACTGCTTGGAAGCTTTTAAGATCCCAGACGCTACTAATTTCACTTGTTGTTAGCTGCCATCAAGTCAGTTACAACTCACAGCGACCCTATGTACACCAGAATGAAACACTGCCTGGTCCTGTGCCAACCTCACAATTGTTGCTATATTTGAGCCCACTGTTGCTGCCACTGTGTCAATCCATCTCACTGAGGGTCTTATTCTTTTATGCTGACCCTCCACCTGACCAAGCACAACGTCTTTCTCCAGGGACTGGTCCCTCTGTATAACATGTCCGAAGTATGCGAAATGAAGTCTCACTATCCTCACTTTCAAGGAGCACTCTGGTTGTACATCTCCCAAGACAGACTTGTTCGTTCTTTTGCCAGTCCATGGTATATTCAATATTCTTCATCAACACCATAATTCAAAGGCATCAATTCTTCTTTGGTCTTCTTACTCATTGTCCAGTTATCGCGTGCATATAAAGCAAGTGAAAATACCATGGCTTGGGTCAGGCACACCTTAGTTCTCAAAGTGACATCTTTGCTTTTGAACACTTTAAAGAGGTCTTTTGCAGCAGATTTGCCCAGTGCAATATATCATTTGATTTCTTGACTGCTGTTTCCATGGGTGCTGATAAGTCTTCCACCAATCCTGCTTTAATCTGCATTCTTCTTCAAATAATCCAGCTTTTCAGACTATTTGCTCAGCATATGCATTGAATAGGTATGGTGAAAGGATACAAACCTGATGCACACCTTTCCTGACTTTACACAGTATCCCCTTGTTCTGTTCAAACGACTGCCTCTTCATCTGTGTACAGGTTCCTCATGAGCACAATTAAGTGTTCTGGAATTCCCATTCTTTGCAATGTTACCCATAATTTGTTATGATCCACACAGTTGAATGCCTTTGCATAGTCAATAAAACACAGGAAAACATCTTTCTTGTATTCTCTGCTTTCAGCCACGATACATTTGACATCAGCAATGATATCCCTCCAAGATCCACCTGACATCAACAACGATATCCCTCGTTAGACCTCCTCTTCTGAATTTGGCTTCAATTTCTGCTGGTTCCTTGATGATGTACTGCTACAACTACTTTTGAATGATCTTCAGCAAAATTTTACTTATGTGTGATATTAACAATATTGTTTGATAATTTCCACATTCTGTTGGATCATTTTTCTTTGGAATGGACATAAATATGGAATCTCTTCCAGTCAGTTGGCCAGGTAGCTGCCTTATAAATTTCTTGGCACAGATAAGCGGGCGCTTCCAGCACTGCATCATTTGTTGAAACATTTCAATTGGTATTCTGTCAATTCCTGAAGCCTTGTTTTTCTTCAATGACTTCAGTACAGCTTGGACTTCTTCCTTCAGTACCATCGGTTCCTGAGCATATGCTATCCCTCTTGAAATGGCTGAATATCTACCAATTCTTCTTGATACAGTGACTCTGTGCATTCCTTCCATCTTCTTTTGATGCTTCCTGTTGTTCAATATTTTGTCCACAGATTCCTTCAAAATTGCAACTCGAGGCTTGAATTTTTTCTTCAGTTCTTTCAGCTTGAGAAATGCTGAGCATGTTCTTCCTCTGGTTTTCTAACTCGGGGTCTTTGCACATCTCTTTATAATACTTTACTTTTGTCTTCTCAAGCTGCCCTTTGAAATCTTCTGTTCAGCTCTTTTCTTTCATCATTTTTTCTATTTGCTTTAGCTACTCCATCTTCAAGAGTAAGTTTCAGAGTCTCTTCTGATATTCATTTGGTCTTTTCTTCCTATCTTTTAATGAACTTTTGCTTTCTTCATGTGTGATATCCTTGATGTTACCCAAAACTCTTTTGGTCTTCGATCATTAGCATGTAATGTGTCAAATCGATTCTTGAGATGGTCTCTAAATTCAGGTGAGATATACTCAAGGTTGTACTTTGGCTCTTGTGGACTTGTTCTAATTTTCTTCAGCTTCAACTTGAATCTGCATATGAGCAATCGATGGTCTGTTCTGCAGCTGGCCCCTGACGTTGTTTTGTTCTGACTGATGATATTGAGCTTCTCCATCGTCTCTTTCCACAGATGTAGTCGATTTGATTCCTGTGTTTGCCACCTGGTGAGGTCCATGTGTATAAGCTGCTGTTTATGTTGTTGAAAAGGTATTTACAAGAAGAAGTCGTTGATCTTGCAAAATTCTATCATGCGATTTCCAGGGTCATTTCTATCACCAAGGCTGTATTTTCAAACTACTGATCCTCTTCGTTTCTAAATTTCTCATTCCAATCACCAGTAATTATCAATGCAATTTGACTGCATGTTTGATCAATTTAAGACTGCAAAAATTGGTAAAAATCTTCCATTTCTTCATCTTTGGCCTCTGGTTGGAGCTTAAATTTGAATAATAGTTGTATTAACTGGTCATCCTTGTAGGCCTATGGATATTATCCTATCATTGACAGCACTGTACTTCAGGATAGATCTTGCAATTTTTTTTGACTATTAATGGGATGCCATTCCTCTTCAATTTGTCATTCCTCGCAAAGTAGACCATATGACTGTCTGTTTCAAAATGGCCATTACTAGTTCATTTCAGCTTACTAATGCTTAGGATACTGATGCTTATGCATTCCATTTCATTTTTGACTACTTCCAATTTTCCTATATTCATACTTCATCTATTCCACATTCCAATTATTAATACATGTTTGTAGCTGTTTCTTCTCATTTAGTTTCCACGTATTTATTTTTTCTGTTGTTGATTCTAGGATTTGTCATTCCCCACAAAGTAAACCATATGACTGATTCAAAATGGCCATTACTAGTTCATTTCAGCTTACTAATGCCTAGGAGATTGATGCTTATATGTTCCATTTCATTTTCGACTACTTCCAATTTTCCTATATTCATATTTCATATATTCCACATTACAATTATTAATATGTGTTTGTAGCTGTTTCTTCTCATTTAGTTTCCATGTATTTATTTATTTTTTTCTGTTGTTGATTTCAAGCTTTACACTCTTATGGGTAGAGAAGATGCTATGTATGACTTCAATCTTTTCAAATTTGTTTAGATTTGTTTTGTGTCCTAGCATATGGTCTATTCTGGAAAATGATCCATGTGCTCTGGAGAAGAATGTGTACTGTTCTGATGCTGAGTGGAGTGTTCTATATATGTCCGTTAGATCCAATTAAGCCAATCACTTTTGAGATATAAAAAGTGCAGATAACGCACAGAGACAAGTAAGCATGAATAGGGGAAAGATAGATGCCATGTACAGATCTCAAGGGACACCAAGAAGAATGCTAGAGAAGCTGAGACAAGGATTTTCCCTTAGAGGTGGACCCTGAATTCAGACTTCTAGACACCTAACAGTGAGAAAATAAATTTATGTTCCTTAAAACCACTCACTTGTGGTATTTCTGTTACAGCAGCACTAAGAAACTGAGATGGTAGTCTGTTTAAAAAGCAACAAAAAACAGTAAACTGACCATGGTTTTATTACCTGTTTAAATGTTCGAAGTCTATCCAGTGTTTTCTGTCTTTCTTGGCTAACCCAGGCACTTTTTCTGTCTTCTTCATCATGTAATTTTTCTCTCTTCTGGTAAAAAATTGGTAATAATTCCATTATGATGCATCTGATTCATTTTTTCCATTAGAAAAAAAAAAGAGAGCTCTCCCAATATGTAAACTGAATGACTCCAGAGAATGATACATTTTACAGCAAGAAACAGTATCAGTTTTTAATAGAAATCATCATTTAAAAATTTACACTGATGCTGACGAAAATACTGTTTCATTCTTCTGCATTTACTCACAATTTAAGATGCTACCTTATAAAATAAAATGAAATCTTTTTTGAATTAAAAAATGCTTTATAATTGGGGTTCTAGCCTAAACAGTTTGAGTAGGAAACACTTCTAGCTGCGATATTCTGCTAACACAAATAGCTGACCACTTGATGAAAACCAGCAACCACTTGATTAGTAATCTGGTTATTACACATTACTTCAACCAATATACCCAGTTTGAAAACACATACTTCTAGCATTATCCAGGAATCATTTGGTTTAATGTCACACTCAGTAATCTCCAGATATTTTAAACTTTACCCATATTGTTGAATCACCTGAAAGCTCTCTAATAAAAATCTTATTTGGCAAAATAAATATAGGTTAAATGAATTTAAAAAAGCTTCCTAGATAGGTAAATGAGTTATTGCTGCTTTGTTTTTAAAAATTAGAGACACCTTCTGTAAACGCAGGTAATTTCACATGGAGATGCCCATTATTCCTTCTTTCCTTCCAATTTCTACCATTTGTAATGGAAATGTCTACCTTGGGCCTGTTCCACCATTGTACTTTGGCAGCAGAGAACTTGCATTCTAGATTTTAGAGGTTCACAGATGAAGAGGAATTTTGCCCCAGGATGGAATTTGGACTTGGAGTTGGTTTAAGACTTTTGGGATGATATGATGGCGTGAAAGTGTTTTTTTTTTTACATGCGGCAAGGACATGAATGGGGGGGGGAGGGCAAAAGGTGGAATGTCATGGATTGAATTGTGTCCCCCAAGAAATATGTGTCAACTTGAGTGATGAGGGTGGCCTCCAGTATGTCATTAGCTTGTCTCTCAACCATACTTCTACTGCCCTTTTCCAATTCTTTTATCCTAGCACCTCTTTCCTCTTGCCCATCAGCGATTCCTTGGACAATGACTTCAAATGAGAGTTATTGCTACATTTGCCTTGGATTATATCAAAACGTAGGAAAAGAAGACGACAAAGAGGTCTCCTACTTTTCTTTCATTCCTTAGAAATGTGAAAAGGAGGATGGATAAGGAGGCCAGGGAGAGAGGAAATGGAAAAATAAATGTGCGACGGGCTAATTATTTTTTAATAAAATGTTATTTAATAGCATAATATCTGCACATAAAGATGCAAAACTGCACCATATACTAACATAAGAATTTGAAATAGCTCTCAGTTGGAGCTGATATAAATTAGCTTGTACCCAAAGTAATAGAGAAGCATAAGGTAAGAAATACATTAATAAAAATGAACACAATTTTTCCACGGCAATGACACTATAATTCTTCAGGTCATTTAGGTGAACTGCTTTAAGAAAAATGATTTCACTGAATGCCCATGAAGTATGGGGAGGGGATCTTCTAATAAAAGATGATGGAATAAAGACATTTTTTGACTCTTTTCTTCTCCCTTGATACCAATCAAAAACAAATAATGAAAATTAGAGAAGAAAATGCTATCTTCAAATAAAAAAAGAAAATAATACCAACCTCAAGCCACAAGTTAGCAAATACCTGCCAAATATAATGAAATTTTGAAAAAAATGAAGAAGGGTCCTAAGAGCCATCTTCGAACCTCTGATATAAGACAGAGTTCTCTAAAAAAATCAATGTCACAGTCACAGTCCTGAAAACCCCATCCATTTTGATCAGTGGTAAAACTGAGGCACAAGAGCAGGCCATAGGTGAAGCCAAGAATGTTCCTGTAAACCTCTAATTCCAGACCACAGGATGTGTGTAGCTAAAGGAGGAGGAGCAATACAAAAGTATTATCTTTATTTTCAATATCTCCTCCCTGTCTACGAGAGAGTGCAGGTTGTGAGGTGGGGTGAAGGACGTAAGGTATTCAATGATTTTCAAGTATCAACACAGCCGCCTATGATGCAATGGCTTTCTGTGAATCACATGGGAACCACATGCAGAGAGGCGTCCCTCTAAGTAGGGACAGGTTGTTCTATCTCAACTTAACAGTAGATTGCCCCAGCTTCTCCCTCCCACCATTCCAAGATGAGAAACAGTTAGGAAACGGCATGTGATTGGAGGGTGGTCTATACATAGTGGGGATGGGTGAGTGGGACTTATACATGAAAGCCACAACAGAAGACATGTTTGAAAACTGGCCATGCTTGAAGAAATCACACAAAATGAAATGAAAAAGAACAGCAACAAAAATTAATTAGCTAGAAGATAACATCAGGCTAAGAGTCTGATGTGGATATTACTGATATTGTTTAAATAGAGAACATAACAGACGGTTCAGAAAAATTATTTGAAAGTATTATCAAAGAAATAAAGGAGGATTTGAATCTTCAGTTTGAAAGGGTACATTTAGTTTCAGGAAAACCTGAATCAGAATGATCACCTAGTAAAGTTACTAGTTACTAGACTTCAAGGATAAAGACAGACTCTTATGGGTACCCAGGGAGAAAAATAAAGTCTCCTATGGGGTGGTGGGGAGGCCTCAGACCTCTCCACTACAACATTCAATGCTACAAGATAGTGTAGCAATGTCCTCCAAAATACTGAGAGGAAATACGACCCAGCCAAACTGTCCTTTTAAGTATGAAGGAAACATACAGATATTTCCAAAACATGCCAGAACTCTGAAAATACAGCAACCATGAAACTTTCCTGAAAATGGTACCTTATAACGACATTTAATGAACTCTGAGATGAATCAGAATACAGAAGTTGTGTTAAGAGGACTGGAACTAAGTACTGAATCCACTCAAATGTAACAGGTTATATTAAACAACTTTGGAAACTATAACTGTAGAACAAAGAATATGTTGTTGTTGTCAGCTGCTGTCGATTCAAGCCCTGACTCATGGCAATCCCATGTTACAGAGCAGAACTGCTCCATAGGGTTTTCTTGATCATAATCTTTACAGAAGCAATTCGCCAGGACTTTCTTCCATTGAGCTGAACTGTCAACCTTTAGGATAGTAGCCTATTACAAACTGCTTATGTCACCCAAGCTCCTGACAAAGAATATACAAGATATATAATTATCTTTACATCATGAAGGTTTATGACATATTGGGAGGTGGAGGGAAAAAAGAGTTGGGATAACGTGTAAAGGCAATAATTTCTTCATCTTTCATGAGTCTAAAGTTGAAAAACAATTTTAAAATTATGCTCCCAACACTCAATGTTTTTCCAAATCTTCTTGTCAAGAAATTTATCTAAATTTCAGTAGGTTTTTCAGATTCACTGAGTTCTCTGATTAAAGTAAAGTCTAACATTTTGAGGTTGATTTTTTTTAAACTTTCTTTATAATTTTATCTTTATTGCTTTAATCTCTCATAATGGTCATGTAACTGTTTATAAAAACAATGAGTCTTTTTCTTTTTAAATACCGGAATGACTGAGAAACATTTTTGCAAGCCACTAATTAGAACTACTCATAATAAGAGGATTTAAAAAGCAACAGTGAAGAAATGAAATCTTGTTTCGAATGTTTTTTTTTAAATCTGATAAGTGATCAAAATTTATACACAAACATCAAGATACTCATTTCTTCCGGAAAAAAAATCAACTTGCTTAGATAGTAGAACTAAATTAGAAAATACTAAATAAAAAGCAAGAAACATTTTAAGATCAAAGAGTAGGAAAAGAATAATATAGCACATTAACATACCATCAAAGACAGTAATATAGCAGGGAAAAGGCTGCTTAAGAGAAAGAAATTCCATTCTTTCATCAAATATGTATTGCTTATCTAACAAAACTAGCAGTATATTAACCACCAGAAAAAAAAAGCAGGAATGTCTAAGTGGAGGTGGGGAGGGGATGGGCATATTAGACAGACATGTAAGCAACTACGAAGATGAACGCTGAAGGGTATACTGTGTGGTGTTAACCTAAAGGTTGGTGGTTTGAACGCACCCAGTATTGCCAACAGAAGAAAGGGCTGGGGATCTGCTTCCATAAAGATTACAGCCAAGAAAACTCTATGGAGTAGTTCTACTTTGTAACATGAGTTGGAATCGACTCTTTGGCAACAAGTTTGGCTTTTTTTTTTTTGGTCAAGCACCAAGGGATAAACCTGACCTGGTGAGGTTTCAAGAAAAAGAAATTCAAGTTATCTAACTTGGCCGATATTTGGTGGATGGTAGTATCATTAACCCGGATTGGGAATGTAAGAAGAAAGAGGTTTAGGACTGGGAAGCAGGGAGGAGAAGCAATCCGATGAGGTATTAAGACACGTATTAAACCTGGATTTGTGGCAAAAAAGAGAGTTGGGATAAATTATTTTCAAAAATTCAGGTTTAACCCATATATAAATAGGTTTCTTGAGAAACTGTGCAGCCATATGCTACAAGAAGTTAAACTGAGAACAGTGTTAAGGACTAAAGTAGAATTCCTGGCAGAAGGATAAGGAGTGGTAGTGGTGTTTTATCATAGTATGGTTGAAGGATGGGTGACTCTCTGTAGTTGGCAGATTAGGAAATGCCTTGAAGAGTGCCACTTGAGTCAACCTGTCCCATCGA
This sequence comes from Dugong dugon, assembly GCA_030035585.1. Taxonomy (NCBI): domain Eukaryota; kingdom Metazoa; phylum Chordata; class Mammalia; order Sirenia; family Dugongidae; genus Dugong; species Dugong dugon. The sequence continues at coordinate 83,982,054 of CM057460.1, read as the reverse complement.
GGGGATGTAACTATCATACACAGGAGAGATCAGTTTCACTTTCTGTCTCTTGATGAGGTGGCTTGGATTCTTTGGATGCAGATTAGCCCTTGGATTTACGGCAAAGGGGAAAGGAGTTATGATTCAGTAAAGATGAACATCTTCCTATTTCCTCCTCTTACAGAAGGTCAAAAACACCATTTGCTTCTAAAGAATTCTTTAAGGAAAGGTCTTAAGAGTTCTCAAAGACCATCTGTTAGCAAATACAAAATTTCACATCTCTCAGTAACAGTCCTAGAAGCCGGAAAACTTGCTATATAATCTTAAAGGTTCCTGATGGGATAATAAAGAGAAGATATGAGCTGAGCTCTGCATTAATAACAGACATAAAGGTTCCATGTGGACTCCTCCTTTAGAAGGCAGAGCTCAGAATGGCTCAAGGACATAGTGAGCAAGAACATATCCCACCTCCTCGCCCTCAGCCCATCCTCCCTTCTGTCTGCACAGCTGGAATGTGCAAACTTCCTGGCTGAGTTGGCAAAAAGAAGGGACTACAAAAACCTCATGTGTACATCCGCTAACCACCTAGATTCGGGAGTCAGCTTGCGCCTTCCCACATCTGGATACATGTCACAGATACCAAGAGGACAAAGAGTCTAAGGCTTGTAAAGTGACTCTAGGGATGAATGGATTTTTCTATACTTAGAAGTATTAGTGTTCAGTTGTTGAGAAAAAAAAAAAGGGATCTAAGAGATGCTTAGTTTGAGTTTCTAAACTATGAATTTGCATCTTTAAGATATAAATGAACTAATTAATCATACTACCGGTCTGTCGGCTGGTAAACACAGAGTCAGATCTTAGTATGATCCTCAGAGATCAGACAGAAACAGAAGGACAAAGGTTCAGACTACTGACGCATGAACTGACGAGCTTGCATGGGGAAGCAGAATTTTTATAGAGTGGGTGATAGTATCACAGTACCATGTTTAAGAGCCCAGCCAATAATATACAGACCTATGCTGGAATGTCAGATGTCCCCTTACTAGCTGGATGGCCTTAGGAAAGTCATTTAACAACTCTGTAAAATGAAGTTAATTTACTGGGGGTAAACTGTGAATGGGAACACAGGGGCTTTGGGCTTCTAACATTCTGTTTATTGACCTAGGTGCTGGCTGCAAAGGTGGGTTCATCTTGTGAAAATTTGTCAAATTATATACACTTATGACTTGTACACTTTTCTGTATGTGTATGATGTTCAATAAAAAGTTTTTATAAAAAAGTATTGTTTTAAGAAAATGAGAACAGCCAATGATTGGACATGGTACATATCAGAACATGGAAGACGTAGGCAGTATCAAAAGTAGCCATGGGAGCAAAATAATCTAAAAAGCGCTGATGACAGTTTCTATAAACTACGGCTTAAAGGTGTTCCATATGTGCTTTCCTGAAATGAAACCCGTAAGTTATGAGTGTGTTACATAAAACAAGAATCCCTTTTTTAATGGGGAAAATGGACTGGTTTCCTGACCACCATTTCTCTTGTCTAATTTGTTCCTGAGCTAATAAAAAACAGTAGTAGTACAAGCAAATAATCTTTACACTTTCATTAACCAAAAATATTTTGTTTTTGAGAGTTTACTATCAAATACTAAAATAAACTTCCTGAGCCGTACATATATATTTAATTTTTAAGGATTTCCAGGGAAAATTTTTGAAACAATAAGAATAACATCTAGGGTCTATATTTTAAACAAGCCACCACCCAAGAGATTCTGATAAAGGTAGTTTAAAACCAGCTTTGAAAAACAATGATCTATGTGGGTTGAAGCCAACTTTCACCTTCCTTCAGCTAAGCATGTTAAAGACGACTGAGCTGATTACTGGAGTCATCCTCCCACAATTAGGTATTCCATCCAGTGCTGGTATTAGGCAACTGAAAGGTAGATGGCATTTACCTTTGAGATTCCCTTAAGCATCGATTTCCTCATTTTTACTGCTATTTGCCCCATAAAACTCTTTGGGAAAGGACTCGATATTCATTCTAAAAAGTGAATTAGTCACTTCATTCACCAAAATGTCAGCATTTCATCAGAAGCCAAAACTTCCATATAAAAAAGGAACAAATTCTAAGTGTGGAATCTCAGCAACAAACTGACTTTGACATTAGGGGGCATACTTATTCACCTAATTGTTATGCTGGCCCCTTGTCTATCCTTACAAAACAGTTTTTGATCCATGGAAATAATAATGAAAAATAAAAGTGCATTAATTAACTTGGCCATTTCCAGCTTCTAGGAATCTTATAGTTTATGAGTAATTTGGTGACTTTTGTGTGTTTAAAATCAAGAGTAAGGGGCAGCATTAGTTAATACACACTAGAAAAAGCTTACGTGATAATGTAGACAAATTTAGGCTCCCTGGCCTTTAATGTAACACTAAAGAAAGACAATTTATAAAATGAGCAAATGCAGAGATATAGTCATGCCAGCATTTCTATTAGTATTTAATTAAGTATAAAATTATTGGTGTTAAATGATCTAAGACATAAGTGCCTGAAAAGACCACTGTTGGGACTATGTATTTATACCATAGGCATAGTGAGGTGCATCAACAGTGGGAGTGGAAGAAGGTTTTTAATGTAATTTAAAAGAAAAAAATCTTCTAGTTATAAGATTTTTTTCATTCTCTATAGACTTTAATCACGTTGATACAAGTAAAACAAAACGAACAAAAAAAACAAAATTTGTTCCAAATTTCCAAGAGTCCAAGTCCAAACTTACTAGTTGTACTGTGTGATGGGTTCTATATTCATCTTCACTCCGAAGGCGTTGTTGGAATTTTTCATCATGCTTTGCAATACAAATTTCCTATAAATACATAAAACATGCTTTAATATAAATGAAACTTGAAGACTCCAAACACCATACCAAAGTTTATTTGATAAATTAAAATTTAGTCTTAACATAAACCTACATAGCAAAATACCACATAAGCTACTTCTGGTTTCTCATTTGAACTATTAAAATGGTATAAACCAAATATCAGGATTGTACAAGACACTTTCATTAAACTCAAAATTAGCTTCTCTAGATCTCCTGATTATCTCTTTTTTTGAGGTGTGGGCAAGGTGTCCTTAAATACTCTCAAAGGTCCCTGCCAGCAATTAATCTGTGACCAGAAGGTTCTAAATCTCATTACACTCTAAACTAGTCTGGGCCAAAAAGAAGGATCTACAACTCTTGGCTTAAAGTCTGTATTCTTAGCTCTCCCTGATGAGTTAAAGACCATGTTTAAAAATATCATGAGATCTCAATCTTCTGGTCATAGGCCTCTGAGCTAAAAGAGACTTTAAAAATCTGATGTCAGAGTTATAAATATAAGTATACTTTATTCTAAGCACATGAAAATGAAAATATACATTAATAAAATAAGAGATACGTTCTACTTTACAAAATAATTCACTATGACTGGCAACTTTTGAGGGGTACCATGCTAAGTCTTCATTTAGCTTGTGTCCTTTACTAATGTAAATATCCTCAGGAGAAGTCCTTCAGATAAAAAAGGTGAACATTAGCTGTCAAAACTCTCAAAGCTGTGACAAAATGATCACTGTTTGAACCAGAGAAAGCAAGGCCAGTAAACTGCACTTTGAAGCAACTGTATACATGATCACACCGGCTGACACTGTTGCCTAACAAGTACTGATTGTGAAATGAATCTGTCCAGTGCAGTTGTCAGAGGAAAACAAAAGCAGAATGATACAGTGGGAAGAACTCAGGCTTCTGAGTCACACAAACATAGGACAGAATCATAACTCTGTCCCATACTAGCTGCTTTTCCTTGGGTGATTCATTGAACTACTAGAAGTCTTAGTTCCCTTGATTATGAATAAAATGAGGATACAGGTCCACAATACCTTACCCAGAACAGAGATGTGTTTTGAAATCCAATTTCTTTTTTTTTTTCTTCCAGATTTTAGAAAGGTGTTATGTTGCAGATACCAGATGTTACCTAGTATCTCCAGCAGGATCTGAAGCAATACTGTATCATAAGTAATACTAGTATTTTTCTGGTGAAATACATGAATAGTAAAAGTAAGAAGGATAAAGACAGTAAATAACCTCATGCCAGTTTGGGTCTAGTATTGTCACCAAATGAAGTATGAAAACACTAGGGATTTTCAGAGTTTTCTAGATTTCAGGCAAAGGATTACCTCACTTGGCTACTAGCAGAATTGAAGAAGATAAATAAAGAACAATGTTATTTCCTACTATTCTTCTCAAAAAGTTTGCCCACAAACCAAGACTTTAAGTCCTTCATGGCACAGTCAGAGACTATCTCAATCTTTTAACAGGAAAGTCAGGGCATGATTTATTTACAGGTAGAACTACCCGTGGATACGCAATCCCACTGTGGTTACCAGATAAAAAAGGAGCCTGTGGTCCTGGGCATTTCAATAGGTAGACAACAAGAGAATTTAGGATGGTGTTACACAGAGAGGCGTATTTTATCTTTTGTATTGTGTATTTGATCTTCTCAGTATCTTTCTTTTTAGGACTTAGTGTTTCTAGTTTCCTCTCTTTCTAGCCTTCTTCTGTTACTCCTCCTTCTGTCTGTGGTTCTGTTGCCTCAAAGGTGGGCTTCAGGGAAAGGGGGGAAGATAACAAGGCCATTAAGTGCCCCCTGGAGCTATGTGATGTGATGGGCTGCAACAGAGCTGAGGCTGCTGGTATAAATGAGCAGATTCTCCAGGGGTGAGTTTCCCTACCTCAGGTCTACATGTATGTAAGAATAAAGTTAAACACTCTAAGAATACTGATTGAACTGATATGAGGAATGCATTCTAATAGGGAAGGGTCCAGTCTGAATCAGGCTGTTAATGCTGCTGTAAGAGTACACAGCTTTGTGTGCCCAGGTCAGCAAGGTTGCTCCTCTTCACGGAGGACCACTGAAGTGTGTAGTCATTCCCTCTGTGATCCTGTCTCTACTTTAGACCTCTGCTGCACTGCCCTCTCAGACCACTGTGATCTAGCTTTTGCCTCCAACTCTCTCCCCAAAATGCTCTCAGCATAAGGTCCCCAACTGTCTCAGAAAATAAAACGTGGTGGAGCCCCCTCATTTCTTGTCTCCCTCATCTCTTTGGAGCACCTGACACTGCTGACAAACCCCCTTTGTGGAATCATCTTTCTTCTTCACTTATGCAGTTTCATTCTCTCCTACTGCTCCTACTCTTTTGCTTTGATCCCCTTCTTCTGCTTACACCCTCAAATGTTCCTCAGGGTTCTTTCCTAAGGGCCTCTCTCCTCATACTACCTCACAGCTGCTCAATCTTTCATACTCCATGTCCCTTACAATGTTTTCTCATCCCTCACAGCCAAGAATATTTTGCTGAGCTTTGCACGCCCCACCCCATATCCTTGTCACTGCTGAAAATCATATACTCAGTATCTCCTCATAGGACCACTCATATCCATAAGCCCAGAATCTCACACCCATTTCCAAATGGATGCACCAGAGACCCCTTATATGCAAGTCTAAAACTTAGCTCATCACCTCTAATCCATATGTGCTCTCCCCTCTGGGTTCTCCATCTTAGTGGGTGCCATCCATACATCCAAGTGCACGGGCCAGAAACCTGGGAGCTATTTTCCACTCCTTTTCTCTCCTTCACCATATATCACTAAATCCTACTGACCTTCTATCTCTGGAAAGTGTCACCTCTGCACACTTCTCAGATCTGTCCATTTCTTATCATCTCCACTGCCACTGTCTCAGTTCATACTCTTAACATCCCAACCTGGATAAAAACATTTACATTCCAACCAGAACCTTGCCATCTCTTCCAACTCTAACCTATTCTCTATGTTGCGTTATCTTTCTAAAATGCAAATCTGCTCATATTTCCCCTTTGCTTAAAAGTTTTCAATAACTTACACTACTTTCAGCATAAAGTCTAGGCTTATCAGTACAGTATACAAAACTTCCCATAACCCTACAGTGTTGCTTTACCACATATAGTGCCCTGACAAGCCATGCTGCTTTATGCTTTAGTGTCTTTGCTAAGCATTTTTTTCTTCTTCTTGCAATCACAACCCCTCCCTGCACCCCACCCATCCACCCCCGCCAAATTCATCACTCTGGCAAAATCTTATTCAGAGTTTAAAACTCAAGTGTCACCTCCAAGAAGGCTTTCTTTACTCCCTTCTCTTGCTCTGTTGTTGGGTGGCAAAACATCCATCTGTTTACCTGCTCTGCCTTCACTGCAAGACTGGAAAGGGCAGTATCTCAAAGTCTAGCAATGTGCCTAGCACATTGCTGAAGTAAAATGAATCAATTAAGTCTGAATTGTATAGGCTTCTCCAAAACGCTTTCCAAAAGTTTTAAGTTCACAAACTCCAACTAGTCTCTAAGGTACTTGCATTATACAACTAAAAGTAACATATGAAAACAGTGTTTCTAACGTTCCTAAAAACTCTTGTTCTTCTAAAATCTTAATACATTCCATTCGCTCCTAAATTATTCACAGTAGCAGGGACCTGCTAGAATCATTGCCAGGTTTATCTAGTTGACAGGCTGGATCAGAAAGTTCACAACAATCAGGCCCAGGGCTAAGATAATAAGGGGTTTCAATTTCCCTTTTGTCAAAGAACAAGAAAGGCACAGAATTACGTAAAAGCTTAAAGCTTAAAATTTAAGAATTCTGCATCCTGAAGTAAGGAAAAGTTATGGCTCTGAATGCCAAATAACTATTCTGTGGATAAGCAAAGTGACAGAAGGCCCTGGGTTCTTGACTTACTGTGGAGAAAGATGCATTCCTGAGTTTCTTGTATATATGCAATAGCTAACTATTTCAAGAGACGAAGGGCTTCAATTCTCTGCAGAATGGGAAAGTAGAAGGCTTGGAATCTGGTGAAGAGCAGGAAGGTGGTTTCTTTTGCCTGGATATCTGAGCTTAAAGCAAATTAGTACCACACAGTCATCAGTTTAGTCCAGGCCTTAGAGCTGGGGCCGAAATCAGGTTCCAACTCCACACTTACGGTGGCTAGAAACAACCCCAAGATGGTTATGTCTGGACTAGAAAGCAAAAGAACTTCCTAAGGTGCAGGAAGAAAAGTCACATTTCCACAAAATAATTAATTTTAGGTATCAAAATGAACAAACATTTAAAAAAGTTTAAAGAAAAAAAAAAAAAATCTATAAAACTCCTTCAAGACCGAGGTTAGAATCATAACTTAATTGTAGAATATCACCGGCCTCCTTATTTAAAAAGGATAGGAATTTAGTAATTAGAAGAGAAATAGTTCAGCAGCCTATGTATAAGAATACAGCTAACTTGTGTTTAATAGGATCCTGTAGTCACACCCTTTTGCAGAAGTCACCTTTAGGAGGTAAACATCACATCACTGCTGGCTATTCCAATGTGTTTACAACAACTGTACATGTTTAACATAATGGCCTGAGTATTAAGACCAGGTAACTCTTACTTAGCTTTTAAAAAAATATGCAGTATTAGTGACAAATCTCTTAGGATTACTAGATATGGTTAAGTAATTAATAAAAACAAGATTTTAAATTAAGACTATTTATTCAAGAAATGCTTAACCTATCATACCTTTTTGTTTCTGAGGTAGGCTTTCTTGGCTGAAACCCGTCCACGTCTTGCTTCCAGCTGGCGTGCTTTCTGCTGAAGTTTCTGCAACTCTTCTCTCTGTAAATGCACAGATGCTGCCATCTCTTCCTTCTCCAGCATGGCCTCCATGCTTTCGTAAGTGTCATAGTACACCACTTCATCTCTCTTTTCTGTTACAGAAAAGTAGCAACAAGAGGTAGTGGGTTAAAAGCACAGGCTATGGAGCTAGACAGAACAGGGTTCTAATCTACTTACTGGCTCTGAAATTCAGGAAAAGTGATAACCTCTTGAACCTCACACTTAGTTCCTTCTTTGTCCTTCTTTGTAAATGGTGATAATTAAGAAATACATCTCACAGGGTGAATGTGTGCAAAGTGCTTAGTAGTGTCTTACAGACACTAAATGCTTGATAAATGCTAATGAAAAACCAAACCCACTGCCATCAAGTTGATTCGAACTCACAGGAACCCTAAAGGACAGAGAAGAACTACATCATAGGGTTTCCAAGGCTATAAATCTTTACAGAAGCAGACTGCTACATCTTTCTCCTGTGGAGCAGATGAAGGGTTCAAACTGCCAACCTTTTAATTAGCAGCCAAGTGTTTTAACCACTGCACCATCAGAGCTCCTCCAATAAATGCTAGAACCCCCCAAATATTCAGTTTTTGAAAATCCAGACACTGCCACACCTACTGAACTACTTGTTGACTTCAGGAACACTCTTTAAAAAGTTTCCTTTATTTTTTTTTTTCTTGCTCTTAACAGAAAAAAAATAGCTTAGGTCCATGCATACTTTCTCTACATATTCAATCTTTTGTAGACTTCTGTGGTTAAGTGCACACCATACCTGATATAAGTCTTTTGATGCTTTCCAGTTGTGATGTCAATAGTAACTCTTCACACTTCAAGATTTCAAACTGTACTTCATACAACTGAAGTTGCAGATCATAATAATCAGCTTCTAACTGATCCAATCGGGCTATGGCTTCTGTACCACCCTGTAAACTCTGCATCTGCGTTGAAAATAAAAACATTTCTAGTTGGTGGAGACAAGGAAAGAAAAATCAAATTATGATTAGAAAAGACTACTACTGGGACAGTATATTCCCATGAAACACTGTTCTAAGAAAGAAACTTGTAAGCAAGATATCAAGATTTTAAAAAAGAGATATGACAGCATAAAAATTAAGTCATGGGTTTTTGGCAATAACTAGGCAAACATGGTAAAAAATACAGTTTTCAAAGTTTATCTGTATTACATTGTTGTTGGTGTGTGCCTTTGAATTGATTCTGACTCATAGCAACCCTATGGTGCAATGGTTAAGCACTCGGCTGCTAACCAATAGATCAGTGGTTCAAATCCACCAGCCACTCTGCAGGAGGAAAGACTTGGTGATCTGCTCCCGTAAACATTTACAGCCTGGGAAACCCTATAAGGCAGTTCTGCTCTATTCTGCAGGGTCAGTATGAGTCGACTTGATAGCGAACAGAAAAAAGGATAGAGTAGAACTGCCCCATAGGGTTTCCTAAGCTGCAAATCTTTATAGGAGCAGATTACCAGATTTTCTCTTCTGTGGATTGGCTGGTAGGTTCAAATCACTGAACTGAGTGCTTAACTATTGCGCCACCAGGGCTCCTTATCTATATTATAGCTCATTCATATTTAGGGTGATACATTATTCTTATTCTCCTGACGTAAGTGCTAATAGTGTTCCCATTTCACTCTAAAGCGTAGATTCATATAAGAATATGAATATTCATAAGATATATGAAGAAGACTGGCGATACTCAGATACAGCAGAGTGGTAAAAGTCTGGTCAGCCTCACACACCTGGGGCTTTGTCTGCTCCATGGTCACAGCCTGGCTAGCCTCTGGGATCTGATGGCTGGAGAGTGAGGTGAGTGTGTAAGTGGAACAGCAAAGCAGAATTGCTTTTGATCGAAATCCTTGCAATCTACTGATACTGATCATTATTATTATCTTGAAGTAAATGTAATCAGGGTCTCAGAGTAAACCTAAGGTGAGACTCAAAAATTTCTGGGCATATCTCATAAATCAGTGGGTGCTCTTACACTACAAATTTGTTTGGTTGGTTGGTTTCTGGCCCTGAGGAGAGAGATGGTTTTATGGGGAAAGTATGCTTCAGACACTGGTTCCTACCCCCACCATTCCATGGATTCCTATTTGGCTCTGTGGAGCAAGGCAGCTGTACAGAAGCTGAAGGAGCGGCTTTTCAGGAGTCTATGAGATGTGAAGTACCGGCATAGTTTTGTGTGTGAAGAGAGTAAGCTTGCAAGGAGGTTACTATCTCTGTTTCTTCTAAGAGCACAGTGCTATTGCCTTGGCAATTTATAGGTTCATGAGTAGAAGCTTCAGAAGACCCCTGGCACAGCCATCAGTGTGTCATGGGGACCCTAGAAGACTGGTGAAGAAGCTCTGACCTCAAGTGGCTTCCCAGGGAGTGAGCACCAAAGGGGTAGGGGCAGAGCAGAGATGGAAATGGAGAAATGTTTAGGAGCTCATGTGAGGCGTCACCTGGGGCTACCACAATACCAGGGAGGTACCTGACTGATGGTCCTGGGACAGTCCAGGGACAGTGAATTCTCTTATTGCTGCTGACTGGTCTCATCTATCTAGTGAGGTTGGTGAAACGTATTAGCACATAAAGGGAGTATGTTTTAAATAAGATTACAGCCTTTCCTTTACATTTGAGAGATCCACAGTCTTTCATCACAATGACTAGAATATTTTTTCCTTATACATGATCTCAAATTCCTCTAACAAAAAAATGTGAACTGAAAAGCAACAGTTAGCTCAGGTCTAAATGTGCAAAGGTATACATTCAAAATTAAATACAGTACTATTTAATATCAATAAATTATCTGAAGTATGTAAGTTGTAAACCAGTGGTCCTGCTGCATTAAGAAATATTTTGAGTGACAATACAGAACAAACCAAAAGTGACTTTAATTACAAAATAAAATCCTGCTGCTTTCTAAGCCATGAAGTAAGAATCTAGGAGTGATTCTGCCCTAGGACTCTCAGTATGACCTTAAATTATAAACATCACTTTTTACATGGTTCTGGGGCTCTAGTCCAAGATGCATCTTCCTCTGTTACCTGTACCCACACTCTCTGTGGGCACTGCATACAACAGGTAAAACGCCTAATGTTGAAAGACTCTATTCCATGTGGTGAATTATAATTAGTTGACTTATAACCTCAGTGTATATCAGTTTAAACACCTTTACCTGAGATCAGTTTCCAGTGACACTGTTCAGAGATACAGGCTGTTAGTTTCACTACTTCAGTTCTCTCCAGCTGGACGTGACCATTAACCTGCTATGTTCAAGATGCTGTGCTCAGTCTTCCGCTAGCACTCTCTAAATCTGTCTCTCCTAGTCAATCTCTTTTAGTTGGAGAAGGAAGGTGAAAGCCCCCTGCTGACATATCTTTACACTGTGGGCTGCCTCAACTGCAAGTAGAACAGTACTCTGATCCTTGCCCAGAGCCCTGTACCTTAAAAACACTTGAGATGCACAGTGACACCAGAATGCTGCCAATATCAAATATCGAACTGAGGAAGGAGGGAAGCGTTCTCTTACAAGCAGTGACCTCACCTCCAATTTTCTGGTTCAGTGAGCAAGAGAGCCCAGAGGTGGCTGTGCCAGAGCTGGGTTCGAAAGAAAGACAAAATCTTACCAAAGGCACATAGGCAGACAAGGGCTGGATTAAATCCCAACCTCTGAGAGAACAAAGAATAGGGCAATGCTGGGCCTCAGGATTTTTGAAATGATTTTCGTGGAACCTAACTCAGCTGACAGCCATAGTATTAAGGGAATGAAAATCCACAGTGGACTTTCGAAAATGGAGCAGTGCCAGGGAAGGCAAGTGCCACAAAGAAGTCTTTGTTACACCTGGGGAAAGTGCTTTCCTGGGAAGAAGGAAGCCAAGGAAGTAGGTTAAGTGCTCAAAAAAGCAATCAGGTGCCAATGAAAGCTTGGCTACCTTGTAATTTTACTCTGCCCAACTTTTGCCCTCCTAAACATACTTTAGATATCAGGATACTGAGACCCCAAACCAAATTATGACTTCCCAATGTGACCCACGTCATTAGTAGCAAACCTGGAACTAGACCCAATTCTCCTAATTCCCACAAAAGTGCCCTTTCCACTAAAAAAATATTTTTACTATAAATCTAGCAAGGGAACCAAGTATCAATTCACTTCCACAATCCACATATTTTCATATTAAGTATATGCTAAGAACAAATATACTGCTGACTCTGCAGACAATGATTTCTATTGTGTGGAATGATGATAACAGTAGTTTTCAGGTGTACATATTTAGACTGTACTATACAACTACTCCTCACTTATTGACTATCTCGTTATCCCACATTTCGCATTCATGACAATAGTAAAAATCCGACTATTTTGTGTATTAAAGACTTGGCTGAATGAACACCCTCGTGGCACAGCTCACCCAGGGCTTGCAGAGAGAGGAGTGGCGCCACCCCTGGGGTATTTAACATTAGTCTGGACCATCTGGGCAGACAGGTGACGGGAATGGGGTGTGGGCAGTGCTCACGTTGGGCGGCTGAGGACACCCGGTGGCCACTAGCCCGCAGCATGGATTGGGATTCCGGCAAGCGGACAGAGGGCAATCTCGTGACTCCTGCAGGTACAGAGGGACCGCAGCTGCCTGCCTGAGAGGGCTGGGACCAAGGAGGGGGGGAGGCTGAGGCAAGAAACCATAAGTATTTCACATAAAACCTATCTTGTATAATGACCTGGTCTTTGGAACCTAAGCATATTGGTAAGTGAGGAATGGGTGTATAATGAAACCGAGTGAAAAACAATTTCTATAAACTACTGATGCCCCTTGTCTTGTCTTTCATTCTCCTTTGCTAGAAAACTACTGACACAAGAGGGGCTATGAAAACAGCCTTCAGAGTATCTGTGAGTTGACTCAGTCATTCAACAAACACTCACTGAGCATCCACCACTGTCAGAGTTGCTGGGAATATGTCAGTAAACAAGAAACAAAGTCAGGGTTCAAAATAAAAGTCATAAAAACCAAGGACCATTAAGAAATTTAACATTAAGGATAAGCTTTCAGTCAAGACTAGCCCTTTGATGTGGAAAAAGTAGGAAGAACATGAGACTTAGTGCCAGACAAACCAGGGCATAAATATAGGTTCCACCAATAAAAACTGCATGACTAAGGGTTATATAAGTCAATGCAATTATCTGGAATTCTAAATTTCAGGAATCCTGAAAAAACTAAAGAAAAAAAAGTCCATAATCTCTTTGGTGTCAAAATCTAATCTTATACCCATCTGGAGGCAAAATATGCTCTGAATTGATATGAGACACTTATAGTCCCTATTTATTCTATACAATGTAAATATGTATGTTTCATTACCAGAATATTAACACTTCTCTGGAGGTTATATGCTCCAAACTACCTTTCTGAAATCTGAAAAATTTCTAATTCTGAAACACATCTAGCCTTGGGAGTTTCAGATAATGGATTCTGGGCTTGTAGAATATAAAGGGCTATTTTTGAGAATGAAATGAGGTAATAATACATGAAACAAATTTAGTAAAGTTATATAAGTTAAAACCTTTAGACTGGAACCTAGCTTTCTGTACTTAAGAGAATTTTAAATTTCTAGTGTATAGATACAGGACAGACCGTATCAATCTGCTTATTGATAAATAAAAACCAAAAACCAGCCACGCTGCCTGGACAAGCACCCTAACTGCCTACCCTTGGCTCAGACTGTGTCCACCAACCACACCAAAGCTCTTGGCTTGTCAAAACCTTTGGCAAGGCCCACTCAAAATGCCACATCATCTTCTCAACAGCATCCTTGCTGGTGAATCTTGAAATATTTGTTAAGGTTAAGTAAACTTTCTAAAATATAGGACTACATCTTTCTCTTCTTTGTATCCCCTTCTACAACACCCACACAACACCTAATCTACAAGTAATCAGCTAATATTTATTGAGTTTTTAGTCTACACCAAGCACTATTGCTAACTGCTTTATATACATTTTGTCACGGAATCGTAACCCCCTAGAAGGTATATATTATTTACATTTTACAGAGGTTAAGTAACTCACCCAAGTTTTCGTAAGTAGTAAGTCTGCAAAATCATGATCTATAGTTTAGAGTTGTACTGGCCAATACGGTGGCAATCTAGCCACATGTGGTTACTTAAATTTAAGTTAAATAAAAAGTTCAGTTTCTCTGTTGCATAAGCCAAACTTCTAGAGCTCACTAGCTACATGTGGCTAGTAGCTATCCTACCGGAGAGTGCAGATATAGAACATTACTATCATTGCAGGAAATTCCATGTAACAGAGGTGTTCTAGATCCTAAGCTCAATAAATGCTTGATGAATTAAATAAAACTGAAATAGAAGAGTATAACCTTAATTAATCAGAACTTCACTATATGCTTTTAAAAGAAAAACAAATCTATAAACTATAACAAACTAGCCTCACGACTGGTGTATATTCTAGCAGTTTTATGTATATTCACAGAAATGATCTCAAGGAATCACAAAGTTTAAAAAAAAAAGGAAGGGGAATGGAAAACATTCTCTGCCAACGCCAATAAAGCACACTGATACATTTCTTAAAGCCTTTCAACTACAAGGGCTGGAACCCAAACAGTTTCCTGATTAATTCTCTAGTAACCAGAGAACATGGCTAACCAGATAGCAGTGTACTACTTAATTGTGATTTAACTGTGCTTTCTATGATTTGTTTCATACATCTTAATTTTAGTATCACCTATTTCAACTAATAACCATAAACAGAATCCCCTTATTTCAATAAGGAGCCCTGGTGGTACAGTGGTTAAAAAGCTCAGCTGCTACCCAAAAGGTCAGCAGTTCGAATCCACCAGCTGCTCCCTGGAAACTCTATGGGGCAGTTCTACTCTGTCCTATAGGGTCTCTATGAGTTGGAATCGACTCAACGGCAACAAGTTTGGTTTTTCTGGTTTATTTCAATAACGATCTCCTTATTTTAATAACACTTCCAAAAAACATTCTACTCTTAACCCTGTGCAATTTTACATATTTTAATCTTGGCCAATGGTTAAAACACACACACACACACACACCCACACCCACACCCACAATATCTGATGTAACCTGGATTAATAATAAATCTGAAAGTAAAGATATACTTGCATAGTCAGATATATGCCATTATTTTTTATTCTATGTGGGGCGAGGCATGGTGGGGGGCAGTACACTATGGAAAGAATAGAATAAAGTAGTACCACTAAATTACATTCACCCTGAATTCTTCCAAAGGTACGGTTAAAAAGGTATTGACATTTTAAGCATTTTTTGTTTGTTTATGGCTGTTTTGGGAAATCTGAACAGTGGTCAATCTGGGATCCTAGACTCAGCTGCAGAGGATTTGGGAATCTACTAAAATTCTGTGCAAAGCTATGTGCATATGGAGATCTGTCTGACTATAGGGTTCCCAGCTTTCACATACAGGTGTTCATGACATTGAAGAAGGTAAGAACGAATGCAATTCAAGACTCAGAAACCGTTAAAAAGGGGAATAGATAAAAATAAATAGCATTTTGCTAGCCTACACAATTTTCAACATCATACCTGTGGCAAATATTCCCACGTATTTTTAAAAAAATTTCATTATTTAAAATTTAAACATTTTTAATTTTTAAAAGTGTTTTAATTTTGTCATATCAGGAAGAATGTTTTTTGTTTTTAAATAAGGGGAAACAACATATTGACATTTTTTTAAAGAACAAGTTTCTCCATAACTTAAATCACAGGTATTTCAAAGCCTTTATATTAAGGGCTGGGATAGGCTTAATAATTCGTGCTTGCTCTGTTTCTCATGAGTAATGTGGTCACTTTAAATTAATGCTAATAAAATGAGTGTAGTACATCATCACAGACATATGTGAAAAGCACAATACGCATATTATATATACAACAAGAATAAACTGGCGAGAATGACTATTTAACAAATCCTTTGAAGAATACAAACACAACTCAGGAGGACTTCAAAGACAGAATATTACGTTAAATGGGATGGCCTTTGGGAAAATGACCCCACAGATAACCATCTCAAGCTCTCGGGGTCCATTTCTGCCTTGCCACTCCTCCACCATTTTAGATTAAATCTCACCCTCAGCAGCTCTTTCAGGTACCATATGGTATCAGAAAAACCCATTGTCAGCCACGTTAGAACAACAAAGCTAGTCAATCTGATGAGGACAAAAAATGGTCCTCTATTTCACAGTCAATAAAATGCGAGTATTTTAATTTTTAAAAGTTACAGATTTTAAGAAAATCCCAGATAGCTAGTAACAAACATGGGAGTAGTTAACCAGTAGAAGAGACTGCAGTAGAAATGCCTCAGGGGAACACGAGATGGGGCTGAAATCCTTGCAAAGAAATTCTGACTGTAAAGTGTGAGAAAGTTCCAGGAAAAGCCAAGTTTCAATTATACCTTGTGTTGGATTTCTTACAACAGCAGCTAATACAAAAATTTAAGGGGAAAATAAAATCATGATTTAAAATACATTAACAAAAAGATTTTGTTCTAGATCACAGCTATGATAAATTATAGCTTTAAAGTCATATAGTATTTTTAAAACAAGAGTATATAAGCGTAAGAACTTTTAAAATGTCAATGAAGACCATCCTGCTATACTTCCCAAGGCAAAAAAAGTTTCACAAAGCGATGTATTTTACATTGCTATAAGAATTTATACAAGCAAAGACGTTTTGTTCTTCTCCAGAGATTAAAATGTACTTCACAAATATATGTTGAATGTTTTAAAAACCAATATGATGACAATAACGACAAAAAAAAAAGAAAAAAAAGAGTGGCTGTTGAGGTTGCTCCTGTTCAACCAAACACCTCATGGGATTTGGCTCCTTGGTTTAGATGTTTAGGGTCATGGTTTCATGGGACATCCTAGTTAACTGGCCTAATAACATGTTTAGTGCTTCTGTTCTACCTCTTAGTTCGTGGTGTAGTGCCTGGGGTCTTAAATGCTTGCAAGCAGCCATCCAAGGCATAACAATTAGTCTATACCCACCTGGAACAATAGAGGAAGGAGAGTCAGGAATAGGAGGAGGATATGGAATTTGTGGTCAATTGCCTCTACGAACAACTGTCTCCTTTACCATGAGGCCAGAGCTGGATGGTGCCAGGCTATCATTACTGAATATTTTGATCACAGATTCCCTAGGAGAATCCTGCTCTAAAGGGGAAAAATACAGAACAGAATTCCAAATTCTCATGGACTCCAAACTTTCTGGAGCCATGGAGGAAGCAAGAATGCCTGAAACTATTGCCCTGAGATACCCTTTAAACCTTAAACCAAAAATATCCCCTGAAGTCATCTTAAAACCAAACAGCAAAAAAGGTCTGCTTTGAGCATAATGCTCTTTTAAGAACTACCTATATAGGATCAAAGTGACAACAGCAACTCAAAAGATTAGATAGGAACCTTAGGGGGCAGTGAGTTTATGTTAATGATGGAGGAACAACTCAGAAAAAGAAAATGTGAATGGTTGCACAACTCAAAGAATGTAATAAATGTCACTAAATTATGCTTGTAGTAACTGTTGAACTGGTGCATGTTTTGCTATGTATATGAGGTAATTATACATGAAACAAATAAAATTTAATTATACATGAAACAAATGAAACTTAGAAAAAAATTAAATATCTTTTAGAACAAGATGGAAATGCATAGGTAAATATAGTACTAAAGGCTAATTTCTATTTTTCATGGAAATTACTTGTTTCATAAAATTATAAGCATTTTGTTAAAATTAAAAAAAAAAAAACAACCCAATATGGACAACAACCCACAGAACCAGAGAAAACATTTTCAAATTATATGTTTGATAAAGGGCTTATATTATGAGAAATGCCTAGATTTCTACTATCAGCGATGAAAGAAAGTTTGACTAGCAAAACAGTTTTGCTATGTAAGGAAACAGGGGCTGAGGATTTAAGAATGGACCTCCAATCCATTCTATATAAATTGGCCAGTGCAGTATTTCATAAAAACAAACCTGATCATGCCACTCCTTAACTGAAACCTTATAATGGCCCCACCTGTTTTTAGGATAACATTCAAACTCCTTGGCAGGGCATATAAAGCCAACTCCAAACTCTGCTTATTTCTCCAACCTCATCTCTTGCTACTCCTTCTCCAGATAGCTAGCCTCACTTTTCCTGCCCTGATTGGGACTCCTGGACATGTTTCTCTTCACCTATGACCCTCTGGTCAAAGCTGAGTCCATCTCCAATGGTCCACTCTGTATCTGATAAATACTTGCCTATCTCACAGCTTTTTCACACTGTGCCTGTCTTGCGTCACTATACTCTAAAAACCTTAAACACATGATTACATCTTATTCATGCTTAAAGAAAGGAAAAAACCTAAATCAATGAGGAAGGAGGGTATAAATCACCTCTTTATCTCCATCATCCATTGTAATTCCTGGAGCAGGGGCATTTGAGTTGGGTAATATTCCAAAAGGAAGAAACAGAGGTGGTGGCAAACAAAGAGGCAGGGGAAGAGTTAAAGGTGGACCCTAAAATTTTGGGCCTAGAATAGTTTGAAGAACAGAAGGCCTTACAGAAGGGAGATTTGAGGAAGACTTGGTAAGGGAAAAGGGAGAAGATGAACTTGGTTTTAGAAATATTCTGTATGGCATATTGGCAAATAACATGATTTCATCTGTCCCCAAACTGGCTTAATAAAATAATATATGAAAAAATAAATTATTGTTTAAAGTAAGGTATAAAATGAAACCAAGAGAAAACTAACCAAACTTTACTTTAAAAATTCAAACACTTTTCTTCTTGCAAATATTCTGAGTTTTAATTCTGGGTACAAAAGTATAAATTGAATTGTTTTACCTAAAACATCAAGTTTTACTACAGGCCATCTATAACACCCTCTGAGGTTCATCCATCACACTAGCTTTATTCTTCATCCACTATTATCTATTAAACTGTCATCATTTAAAAAAAAATTACACTCCTAGTCCCTAGCATTTGCTTCTTCTAATACGTAGAAAAACTATCAGCAAATGATTAACGCAGACATTTAAGTACCTTTTCATTAAGAAACAATCTGCTGTTGCCCAGCTTAATAATAATAAAATATATAATAATCATTTAAAAAATATTGGCATAGGAGGTAAAGAAAAATGGCATACACCTAATAATAGTATCAATACTTTCAAGCATGGGCAACAGTGGTACAGTCAGGGCTGTACTGGTACTATAAAGAATACTAAAACCACTAATGAACAAGATGACAATCAAAAAAAGTAGTTAATATATTTTTTAAATATCACCTTAGATGATTTTCAATACACGGAACAACAACAAAAAAAAAAAAATCCAAACCTGTTGCCGTGGAGTCAATTCCAACTCATAGTGACCCTACAGGACAGAGTAGAACTGCCCCACAGGGTTTTCAAGGAGTGCTTGGTGGATCTGAACTGCTGACCTTTTGGTTAGCAGCCGAGTTCTTAACCAGTGTGCCACCAGGGTTACATACATAGAACAGCAACTGTTTAAGGATTTCTAAGGCTTTTCCCAGTTTAAATAATCTCCCACAGGACCAAAATACTTCAACATCATGTTTTTAGTTCACTTTTTTTTGCACCCATGAGGAGGTTTTTAATGAAATACAAGTAAAAAAACTGGACCTCTATTAACACTGTTTTATTCCATAGGAATAAGATGGGTATTTCCAAAAAATAATGGTTTGAGCATCATACAATCAATTCTAGCAAAATGCTATGGGATTTAGTGTAAAATCATGCTAGAATGAAGCTTATTCTGAGAAGACCAGAGATGGAGTTTTTTTTTTGGCAATGAATTTTTTACTAAATTTCTCTGGGCATTTAAACTTCCTTAATAATTGTCCGAAAGCTTTGAACTTTAACAGTACCAAAAAATTAACAAAGAAGTTCTGATGTCAAACTCCTTTCTTCTAGCAATGCTATCTACAGTCACACTGAGATGCTGTGGAAATACTGGGTGGGTCTACTCTTCTATTAGTGGCAACTCAAATCACAGGCTCCAGCATGAGTATTTGTCATCATCATCATCTCATGGGAGATAATAGCACATGACTAATAACTGCCTGTAGAACCAGAAAAATGTCAATCTTAAACACACAAAAATCAATTTAACTTAACTTTCTTGATATTTTTCTCATGGTTTTGGTTACCTCTTCTTTTAGTGCATGTTTCCTCTGTTCCAAACAGATTTCTTTAGCTCTCATCAACTGCAAAGTCTCCTTAGAAACTGCATACTGGAGTTTTTCCATACGTTCAGCAGCTGCTGCCCATGATGCTTTACCAAATTTCTTCTGATCTGCTCGCATTCGATCGTACACAGCTATTAACAATAATTTTTTTAAAAAGACATTAAGAAACGACACTAAAGGCTTTGAAAATCTTAGATTCATGACTATACACTCAAACATACAAACTCTATTCCTATGATAAATTAATTACCTACACCATCTCTAAAATATAATTCAACCATATCTTGGACTCTAATGTCCTTAGTAAGAATTTTAAATAATCATCTTCAGAAATAATTTTCTGAACATGAAACTGAATTATCAAATTAATTTTTTAAAAATATTTTTTAAAAAACTCTTCCATAGGTCCAGTATTATTAACTTTTAAAGATTCTATACAAACTCGATTCTGTGTAAGTATATACTTTCTACTGGATATGTCTGTTGAAATTGGAGCCATTAACTATTGAAACTTATTTAAATCCATTTCTACGTTTTATCATTCTGAATTGTCTAAAAATACTGTAATGACTTGTTATGGGGGGAGGAAATTCTAGCGCTATGGGATTTACTGTAAAACCATGCTAGTGTGGAGCTTACTCTGAGGTCCGAGTTGGAGTGGTACAACAAAGTCCCAAAGAAGATACATCTCCCCACAAATAAATAAATAAGAAGGGAGAAGGGAGGATTTTGTCACAATACAGGCCTTATTCAAAAGATAATCTTGACAGTCGAACAGCTAGTATCTTTCAGTTAAAGAAGTCTACCACTAATAGTGGTATGGTACTGGCTCACCCTAGGTCCTTATTGATTAACACAACCATTCTTATGCCAAACCATTCCAGAGTACTTTAACAGATTATAAACACACTTTAAGTAAGAAGAGCTAGAAAACTTGATTAGCACCGAACGTAATAATCTTTAAGTCAGTACACATTCACTAGTAGTTTCTTTTATATGGTCAGTGGTAAGTGATAGGTAATTTTGTACCGTTACTTTGTCTAAACCATCTTTTCCAAGAAAATAACCTCAGTATTTTGCTTCAGATTTTTATGGAATCTTTATATAATTTTTTTACAGTAATACCTGCACATGCTTAAAAATTAAAATTGCACAGACAAGCTAAAAACAAAACAGAAAATAGTAGTTCCGCACCCTCAGGTCTTCCTAGCCTAAATGTAACCAACTTTCTATCACTTCTGGTGGTTACCTCCACAAGTGAATATTGTTATTTCTTGATTTATTATCTTTAAAAATTATCTACTGACTTCCTATTATGACAGATAAGGAATTTGCTTACTTAAGACTCCCCACTCCCAATATAGTTACACTGTTTCTTTTGGTTTCTCTGTCAGTTTTTTTTTTCTTTTTCTTTTTTTGAGGGGGTAACCTTTAAATGCTAACATATTAAGAGATAATAAAATATAAAAAGATAATGTTTTAAATTTATAATCTCTCTTTGAACCTCAATTTTAGGGTTTTCAATAAATAATTAAAAATCTACTCATGTTAGCTGAATATCAAACATAATTCTTTCAGTTTTCATTTCTTCCCCTCTTTTTAAAACTGTATTATAAGATTAATGCAACCATAAGATCAATACAGTAGAGCACTATAAGAGAAAAATAGCAAGGGCTCTGGAGTTATATAACTTTAATTTACATTTAAGTTCCACCCATAACTAGTACATAACTTTTGGCAAGAAACTTAACCATTCTTGGGCTCAATTTCCTTGTCTGTAAAAAGAAAACAATCATAGTGCCAAGCTAGAAGGGTATTCAAATACCTCTCCCACTTCACATGGCATCATTAACCCAACAGACTGCCTGTTTTGTCTCGTTTCTTCTCTCTCTCATGTATGTACCACAATCCCTCAGATTTACATAACACTATATTAATTTCAAAGCACTTTTCCATACATTATCTCTATTTATCTGTTCAACAAACCTACAGAATAGGCAAGGTATGCGTTATCAACATCTTCTGTATAGAAGTGAGAAATTAATGGGTTTTGGTAACTTAAAAGTCAGGTCACACAGCTAGAGTAGAAGAGCTAGAACTAGTACCCAAGTTATTTAACTTGTTAGTCTACTACCACTACCATTTTTACTTGAACTTGTAATTATAGTAAATAATTAAACCTTCTGCATACTCAGAAATATACGGGGGCCCTCTCTTTTGCTCCCCAATTCAGGACCATGTCTGGGGAGCAGCTCTCTGTCCTGATAAGTCTCAGGTTGTTACCCAACTCATGAGCTAGTCAAATACTTGGTCTTCCAATATCTCTGGAGGGAGCCTATTGTTACGTTTACTAGTTGTTTTTCACTTCATTTGGAATTATTTTTAAACTGTTCAGGAATGTGAAAGTAGTGAAGAAAACTATTTTGTGAGTGGTAAAATACTTGGAATACCCCTAAAACAGACTCTCCATTTGCTGGCATGAGTAAAGATCATCATTTACATTATTAGGAGATCAACTCTGTTACTGCAATAATATTCTGTGATAGTCAGCATATGTTAACAAAAAAAACCTCTGAAGGTGACACAGTCCTGGTGTTTACAAAGTACCATGTTAAATCTGTAACAAAAAAAAAAACAACAACAACAACCACCTTAAAATAGACGAAGAATAATTAAAGATTTTTTAAAAGCTACTAAGCAGCCATATATCAAAATTAGGTTACACACCTAGCTTGGGCCTGTTTTACTCCTCTTCTAAAAAGAGAAAGTAGAAAGTTACCTTCTGATTGGAAACATAAAGGAAGGCTATTAGTCTCTCAACAGCATAAAGCCATACAGAGCTCTTCATTCTGTTTCTCCTGCATGGGAGGACGGAAACAGATGCTCAGAAAAGGGAAATTAAAAAGTAAAACAAACTAAGTCTCCTAGTTTGGGCTCAAAGGCTTCTTGCTAGGACAAAGAAGCCAGAATTGAGATATAAAGAAGATTAAAATGACTCTGATGTGAAGCATCTGGAACCCTAGAAAGATGTTCACCACACAGAAAAAAGTTTTAACTGAAACTGGAAAAGCAACTGGAGAAGCAAAGTATAATTAAGAACAGGAATAAAATATGTATGGAATCATCAGAACTAGGAAACTATGAACTATATTTGAAAATATATATGATAGAATTAATGCAATTATGTAATATACCATGTGTAATAATACTTCACCTTAATATATTTTTAAGTACAAATATTTAAGTAACTGAAATGTACATATGTGAATATAAAGAATAAGGGATGCAGAATGGTGGTGGAGTAATAGACTGTATGTGATTTTTGATAGTCCTTAATACTTTCCACTGTCTAATAAAAATGGGGATAAGGAGGCAAGTAA
The DNA here is from genome assembly GCA_030035585.1 of Dugong dugon. NCBI lineage: Eukaryota > Metazoa > Chordata > Mammalia > Sirenia > Dugongidae > Dugong > Dugong dugon. The sequence continues at coordinate 83,958,748 of CM057460.1, read as the reverse complement.
TATGGTTTACTCAAAATGTCTTATTCTGTTTGGTTATTTTTATAAATAGCTTATCTATAATAAAATCCTTATAAGTCTCAAGAGAAGCCTAGATTTCCTAAACCAGAAGAATATAAAATAAGCTAATCATGCTGCCTGTTTAGACAAATATCCACATTTTGGGACAACGAAGATATAATACAGTTGCCTTGATGGCTCAAACTGTAAAATGAGCTTAAAATACAGCAATAAGCATCATGGTTAGACAGCTGCACCAGCTGTACAAAATGTACAAAATCACCCATACCAACATTAACACAAAAAGGCATCAGTGACTAAAATATGCCTTAAATGAATGAAAGCACAAATCTGAATACCAAATATTAATTATAATTCTACCTAACTAAGCCTTTTTATTAAATCTAAGAAACAAATCACATTTTTCTTTACTCTTCAAAAGTAAAAATCACAATGACTCAAAATTTATATCGTAACTATCAAGTTTCATATATAGAAGTGGGACATTGTGTAAGCACCTTAACATATTTTATACAACATTCAGTGCCAAACGAGGAGTAAAGGTTTGAGAATTAAAAAATAAAGCTCAAAACCTATTAAAAGGAATCATTTTACTTTCAATATAACAAAAATAAAACACAGTAAAGAAATGTGTAGAATCTAGGTTTAAAAAAAAAAACAAAAAGCAACTACACAACTTTCCTTGAAGAAAACAGACATGAATAAATATTTTTTCAAGGAGTCATATTAATATAGAAATACACAAGGCAAGGCATTTATTATCCTCTATAAACACTAAAATCTTTTGGTCAAATTCTAAAAAAATTTGAGAATTACATTAGTTTGGGGAGAAATAACAATTCTAATTTTTAAATGGGATTACTTACAACCAAGAAAAATTTGAAAAATAATCATGGATATTTGCCAAGCTGGATAATAAAGTTTATTATAAAATTACATAATTATAGTATAAGAACAGATAAGGCACATCAATGGAAAATAAGAGTCCAGGAAGAAATCCAAGCATGTAAAAGAATTTTAGCAGATACATTTAAACAAAAAACTTTTACCTATTTGGAGAAAAACAGAAACTTACTTCAGAAAATACAACAAATTAAGTAACAGTTTAAAGATTGAAAAAGGATAAGTCATTCTTAAAAACTGATGGTTCTGACAAATAAAATTTATGTAATAAAAATTTTAAAAGAAACAATTATGAATATTTACAACAAATGTCAGAGTTAACATACAGCTATAATATAAATACAACTAAATACATAGCTATAATATAAATACAACTATAAAGTTCATACACATCATTAGAAAAAGATAAACACCCCAGCAGAAAAAACAGGCAAAAAGTATTAACTGGGAAAAAAAGGTGTAAATAACAATTACAAGAAAACAAAAAAGATCAACCTCTGTAATAATTCAAATGGAATAATTAATGCAAAAATCATGATACTTTTCACCTATCAAATTGTCAGTTTTATTTTTTTAATGATAATGGCAAACGTTAATGAGGAATAAAGACAAGCATTCTCAGGCAGGGCCAGCAGTAAACAGACAAACAGCTTAAAGTGAAACTTCTAAGGAAACATGGGATGTGCTCAGAGAATAACCTGAATGTTAAACAAAATTAGTGCCAGACAGACAGTTTTAAAAAACGAACAGCAGTAATTTTAAATTGCATATCAAGGAGCCATGGAAGTTTTTCTATGGCTGCCTGGGGAAGGAAGTTGGAGGGAATGGAAGTAGGGATGAATACACCAAATGGGTAGAGCTGCACTCAAACACCCACCCTTTTTTGTATTCTAGTATGTTTGGATTCCATAAGAGTTTTCATTATAATAAAGTAGGTTATTGACTTCTTGTGTTTTTAAAGTTTGAAAACCTCTGCTAAAATACTTAGTAACACTGGAAAATTTCAGTTTTATTGAAAAAAAGAGGTCATGAACATCTACGTATAATATGCCACATTACTAAAAAAAAAAACCAGTGGTATATGTATACACATATGTCTAGAAAAGATTGAAAGGACTGAAGTCTTCATATCTTAATAATGGCCTTCTTTAACTGTTAGGATTAGAGTGGTTTTTGTAGACTTATCTATATAAAAATTTTGAACATATCTAACCACTCATTTTCAAAAATACCTAACATGGATAATTTTACTGGGAAACTTACCTTTTTGAGCTTTAGCTGTTATTTCAAAATATTTCACAGTAAGATCTTGAATAGAAAGGACAGCCATGTGAGCTTTTCGCTGCCAATCGGCATCTTCTTTTTGTAGACTCTCAATTCTTCGGGGACCCAGATAATCATTCTCCATGGAAATCTTTAGAGAGAAGAAATAAAAACTAAGTTTATTTCTTTTATTCATTCCTCAAACATTTACTGCATCTTTAGGTGTCAGGCACTGTCCTTGGTACCAAAACAGACAAAAACAAAACAAAAACAAAACAAAACCCAAAAACCAAACGTGTGGCCATCAAGTTGATTCCAACTCATAGCAACCCTATAGGACAGAGTAGAACTGCCCATAGCGTTTCCAAGGAGCGTCTGGTGGATTCAAACTGCTGATCTCTTGGTTAGCAGCTGTAGCTCTTAACCACTACGCCACCAGGGTTTCCAAAATAGACAAAGGTAATACTTATTTTTCCCTGCTGGAGAGGAGATCTTTGTCTACCAAGTCATTAAATTTTACAAAACAAGTGAATTAACCATGATGTTGAAGATATCTAACATACAAATCTGTTCATATACATTATGTGAAAAACCAAATTGCAAAATAGTTTTCTCCTTCTCTTACTTCCATCCTTCCCTTCCCTTGTTTTATGTATACAAAATTTCAAGCTGGATTCAGAAGAGGACATGGAACAAGGGATATCACTGCTGATGTCCGATGAATCCTGGCTAAAAGCAGAGAATACCAAAAAGATGTTTATCTGTGTTTTATTGAGTATGCAAAGGTGTTCGACTGTGTGGATCATAAAAATTGTGGATAACTTGTGAAAAATGGGAATTCCAGAGCACTTAACTGTGCTCATGAGGAACGTGTACAAAGATCAAGGGGATACTGTATGGTTTAAAGTCAGCAAAGGTTTGTGTCAGGGTTGCATCCTTTCACCATATTTATTCAATCTGTATGCCAAGCAAATAATCCGAGAAGCTGGACTATATGAATCATTAATGACTGAAGACCAGACAGGTTGTGGGATGACACCAAGGACATCATACATGAAGAAAGCAAAAGGTCATTAAAAAGGAAAGAAAGAAAAGACAAATGGATGTCAGATGAGACTCTGAAACTTGCTCCTGAACATAGAGAAGCTAAAGGGAATGGAAGAAGTGATGATGTAAATAGCTGACAGATGATTTCAAAAGGCGGTTTGAGAAGACAAAGTAAAGTATTATAATGACATGTGCAAATACCTGGAGTTGGAAAACAAAAAGGAAAGAACATTCTTGGCATTTCTCAAGCTAAAGAACTGAAGAAACAATTTAAGCCTCAAGTTTGCAGTACTGAAAGATTCTGTGGGCAAAATATCGAAGGAGGCAGGAAGCATCAAAAGAAGATGGAAGGAATACACAGAATCACTGTACCAAAAAGAACTGAGTGAAGTTCAACCATTTCAAGGGGTAGCATATGATCAAGAACCAATGGTATTAAAGGATGAAATCCAAACTGCAACGAACGCATTGGTGAAAAACAAGGCTCCAGGAATTGACAGAATACCAGTTGAGATGTTCCAACAAACAGACGCAGTGCTGGAGGTAACTCGTTCATCGATGCCAAGAAATTTGGAAGACAGCTACCTGGCCAACCAACTGTAAGAGATCCATATTTGTGCCTATTCCAAAGAAAGGTAATCCAAGAGAATGTGGAAATTATTGAACAATACCATTAATATCACATGCAAATAAAATTTTGCTGAAGATCATTCAGAAACGGCTGCAACAGTACTTTCTACAGGGAACTGCCAGGAATTCAAGCTGTATTCAGACATCACTGCTGTTGTCAGATGAATCTTGGCTGAAAGCAGAAAATACCAGAAAAATGTTTACCTGTGTTTTATTGATTATGCAAAGGTATTCGACTGTGTGGATCATAACAAATTACGGACAACACTGCAAAGAACAGGAATTCTAGAACACTTAATTGTGCTCATGCAGAACCTGTATATAGATGAAGAAGCAGTCATTCGAACAGATCAAGGGGATACTGAGTGGTTCAAAATCAGAAAAGGTGTGAGTTAGGGTTGTATCTTTTCACCATACTTAATTCAATCTGCATGCTGAGCAAATAATCCGAGAAGCTAGATTATATGAAGAAGAATAGGGCATCAAAATTGGCGGGAAGACTCATTAGCAATGTGTGATATGCAGATGGCCCAAACCGCTTGCTGATAGCGAAGAGGATATGAAGCACTTACTGATGAAGAACAAAGACCACAGCCTTCCGTATGGATTACACCTAAACATAAAGAAAACAAAAATCCTCACAACTGGACCAATAAGCAGCATCATGAAAAATGGAGAAAATACTGACGTTATCAAGGATTTCATTTTACTTGGATCCACAATCAACACCCACGGAAGCAGCAGTCAAAAAATCAAATGACATACTACACTGGGCAAATCTGCTGCAAAAGATGTCTTTAAAGTGGTGAAAGGCAAAGATTTCACTTTGAGGACTAAGGTGCGCCTGATCCAAGCCATGGTGTTTTCAATTGCCTCATATGCTTGCGAAAGCTGGACAATAAATAAGGAAGCCTGAAGAACTACTGATGCCTTTGAATTATGGTGTTCGTGATGAATACTGAATATACCACAGACTGCCAGAAGAATGAACAAATTTGTCTTGGAAGAAGTACAGCCAGAGTGCTCCTTAGAAGGGAAGATGGCGAGACTTTTTTCTCACGTACTTTGGTCACATTATCAGGAGGGACCAATCCCTGGAGAAGGACATCATGCTTGGTAAGGTTGAGGGTCAGCGAAAAAGAGGAAGATCCTCGACAAAATGGACTGACACAGTGGCTGCAATATTACGCTCAAATATAGCAATGATTGTGAGGATGGCACAGGACTGGGCACTGTTTCATTCTGTTGTACACTGGGTGGCTATGAGTCATAACTGACTTGACAGTACTTAACAACAACAACAAAATATTTATACAAAAATATATTCAAAGTATATACACTGAAATGGTAAAACTGATTACTCTGAGGTACAGAGATAATAAGAAATTTGTTTCCTCCTTTATGATAAGTATTATTCAAGGTTAACAATTATTTGTGCCAACAGAATACTTACTTAATAACTGATATCAAAGAAAAGAATAGAAAACTTTTAAAATTGATAGTATATAAAAATCAGACCATCTGCATACTAAATTATTCTGGATAAAAATAACAGAAAAAAAACTAGCTATGTATTGGTTAGAGTTCACAACTAAAACAGAGGACAAAGGAAAGTTGAAAATCAAATAATAGGGGGATGTGACATCAGCGGAGTAAGAAGCTCCATGCTACCATCCCTCCAAAGAAACATCAAAAACAAGCAGAAACTCTTAGAATTAACTTGTTCAGAACTCTGGAAAACAATCAAAGGTTTACAAAAACCATGAGAACGCTGAATCAAGAAAAGGCAACTAAAAACAGTAGGAAAGTACTGTGGCTTCTTTGCTTTCCCATACCCCAATCTTTCCCTGGTTTGGCAGCCAACTTGAAGACAGTAGTTCATGTTTCCAACACGGGACCCTGGTTCCTCGTTCCGCAGGAAGCAGAGCAGACCTTATCCACAAATTATTGGGTTTCTCTGTTCTAATCTGTGAGAGGGCTAACTAAGAAAAGCAAGGCTCTTGTCTTTGCTTCATTCATCTTGGATCTCATGCAAGGCAGAAAAAGCAACAGGCATTGCCTAAAACACTGTAGCCACCTGGAGCAAGAGTGCAATTGAGACATACAACAGACTGCCTAAGGGCTGAAGGCAAAGCCTGGGACAGAGCTTCCTTGGGAAATTAGGGACATTCAAAAGAACGTGTATACACAGGAGAATTATGAAAGTTACACAGACGTCTTGGGTAAGATGCATGCTCAGAAAACAACCAAGAAAACCCTAAGCTTTAACCTTGGGCTGATCTCTAGAGACAATATAAGCCTGGTTAAGCACTGAAGGAGTGCCCCTATACAGAGACAATCTGCAAAGCCTGGGAGAAGTGTTTTTTTTTTTCTTCCTACTGTTGGTTTTGTTTTTATTTTTTCTTTCTGTTTTAAATTTTAACTCTTGATATTCAAAGAAATCTCTCAAAATACTAGCTGAACAAGCTAAAGGAACAGACTTCAGGGACCATACATGCCAAGGAATACATACTTTATTTAAAAAGTCACTAAACCTGTGGCCTACTACGATCTTCAACTAACAAAAAAAAAAGGGGGGGGGGAGCAAACCCTGAGAAAAAGCCTATTTCTACAGTGACTATAATTTAATATTCAAGTGTCCCATTTTCAACAAAAAACTTACAAGGCATACAGAGAAACAGGAAAGCATGGTCTATTTAAAGGAACAAAATTAAACAACAGAAACCATGCCTGAATAAACCCAGATATTGGACATACTAGACAAAGACATTAAAAAATTGTCTTAAATATGCTCATAGCTAAAGGAAAACATGAGCAAAGAACTAAAGGAAACCAGGGAAATGATGTACGAACAAAAGGAGGATATTAAGAGACAGAAATTATAAAAAGGAATTAAATAAAAATTCTGGAGCTTAGAAGTATAGTAAATGAAATGGAAATTCCATTAGGGGGTTCAAGAGCAGACATGAGCAGGCAGAGGAAAGAATCAGCAACCTTGAAGAGACCGAAGAGCAGAAAGGAAAAAATTAAAAAAAGTGAATAGAGTTAAAGGGACCTGTGGGACACCATCAAGCAGACCAACTTACACATTACAGGAGTCCCAGAAGGAGAGAGAGAAAGTAGAATAAAGAGTATTTGAAAAATAATGGCTAAAAGCTTTCCAAATTTGATGAAAGACATGAATCTGCACATCCAAGATGCTCAAGGAACTCCAAGTAGGGTAAACTCTAAGAGATCCACATCAAGACACTTTATAATCAAACTGTCAAAAGCCAAAGACACAGAATCTTGAAAGCGGCAAGAGAAAAAGCAACTCATCAAGTACAATGGATCTTCAATAAGATTAACAGCCATAGAGGCCAGAAAACAGTAGAAAAATATATTTAAAATGCTGAAAAAGGAACTGTAAAACAAAGAATTCTATATCCTACAAAATTGTCTTTCAAAAATGAGGGAGAAATTAAGGCATTCCTATACAGACAAACGGCTGAAGGACTTCCTTAACACTAGACCGGCCCTACAAGAAATTGCTAAGAAGAATTCTTCAGGTTGAAATGAAAGGACACTAAACAGTAACTGAAAGCTATATGAAGAAATACAGATCTCTGGTAAAGGTAAATACACAGACAAAGTTAGTATTATTGTAATTCTGTAATTCTATTTCTTATGTTTTATATGATTAAAAGACAGACACATAAAAATTATAACTGTATGTTACTGGGTACACAACCTTAAAGATGTAATTTGTGACAACAACAAAAGGGTGTGTGAAGCTGTATAGGAAAGAGTTTTCATAAGAGATTGAAGTGGGCATCAAGAAAAAGAAATGAAAGGCATCCAAATTGGAAAGGAAGCAATAAGGTAAAAGATCAACACACAAAAATTAATTGTTTCTATACAACAACAATGAACAATCTGAAAAGGAAATTAAAGAAACAATTCAAATTACAGTAGCATCTGAAAGAATAAAATACCTAAAAAATAAATTTAACCAAGGAGGTGAAAGACTTGTACACTGAAAACTCCAAAACACTGAAAGAAATTTAAAAAGACCTAAATAAATGGAAAGATATCCCATGTTCCTGGCTCAGAAGACTTAATATTGTTAAGATGTCAATACCACCCAAAGTGACCTACAGATTCAGTGCCTTTTTCTGTTGTTGCAGAAATGGAAAAGCCAATCCTCAAGTTCATATGGAATTGCAAGGGGCTCCAAACAGCCAAAATAATCTTGAAAAAGAAGAACAAAGTTGGAGGAGTCACATTTTCCAGTTTCAAAACTTAATTGAAGCTACAAAATCAAAACAGCATGATACTGGCCTAAGAATGAACATATACACCAGTGGAATAGAAATGAAGAGTCCAGAAATTAAACCATACATTTATAGACAATTGATTTTTGACAAGTATGCCAGGTCCATTCAATGGGGAAATAGTCTCTTCAATAAATGACACCAGGACAGCTAAATTTCCACATGCAAAAGAATGAAGTTGGACCCCTACCTCACACCATATATAAACATTAGCTCACAAATGGATCAACATCCTAAACTTAAGAACTATAAAACTGTTAGAAAAAAATAGGGGTAAATCTTCATGACTTTGGGTTTAGCAGTAGATTCTTAGCTACAACATTAAAAGCACAGGAAACAAAAGACAAAATAGATGAGACTTCATCAAAATTAAAAGCTTTTGTTCATCAAAGGACTTTATCAACAAAGTGAAGAAACAACCTACAGACTGGGAGAAAATTCTGGGGGATCATATATCTGATAAGGGTTTCATATCCAAAATATATAAAGACTCCTACAACTTAACAACAAAAAGACAAACAACCCAATCAAAAAATGGTCAAAGGACTTGAACAGACATTCACCAGAGATCATTCAAAAGCAGTTGCAGCCATATATTAACAGGGAACTGCCAGAAATTCAAGCCAGATTCAGAAGAGGATGTGGAACCAGGGATATCACTGCTGATGTCAGATGGATCCTGACTGAAAGCAGAGAATACCAGTAAGATGTTTACCTGTGTTTTATTGACTATGCAAAGGCATTCAACTGTGTGGATCATAACAAATTATGGATAACATTGCAAAGGACGGGAATATTTCATTACACTTTTAATTGTGCTCATGAGGAACCCGTACAAAGATCAAGAGGTAGTTGTTCGAACAGAACAAGGGGATACTCCATGGTTTAAAATCAGGGAAGGTGTGCATCAGCGTTGTATCCTTTCACCATACCTATTTAATCCGTATGCTGAACAAATAATCTGAGAAGCTGGACTATATGAAGAAGAACAGGGCATCAGGATTGGAGGAAGGCTCAATAACAACCTGAGATATGCAGATGACACAACCTTGCTTGCTGAAAGTGAAGAGGAGTTGAGGCACTTACTGATGAAGATCAAAGACCACAGCCTTCGGTATGGATTACACCTCAACATAAAACAAAAATCCTCCCAATTGGACTAATAAGAAACATCATGATAAACAGAGAAAAGACTGAAGTCATCAAGGATTTCATTTCACTTGGATCCACAATCAACACCCATGGAAGCAGCAGTCAAGAAATCGACGCATTGCACTGGGCAAATCTGCTGCAAAAGACCTCTTTCAAGTGTTGAAAAGCAAAGATGTCACCTTGGAGACTAAGGTGCACCTGACCCAAGCCATGGTATTTTCAATTGCCTCATATGCATGTGAAAGCTGGACAATGAATAAGGAAGACTGAAGAAGAATTGATGCCTTTGAATTGTGGTGTTGGCAAATAAATCTGTTTTGGAAGAAGTACAACCTGAATGCCCCTTGGAAGCAAGGATGACAAGACTACATCTCACATACTTTGGACATGTTATCAGGAGGGATCAGTCCCTGGAGAAGGACATAATGTTCAGTGAAGTAGTAAGCCAGTGAAAAAGAGAAAGACCCTCAATGAGATGGACCGACACGCTGGCTGCAACAATGGGCTGAAGCATAACAACGATTGTGAGGATGGCGCAGGACCAGGCAGTGTTTCGTTCTGTTGTACACAGGGTCGCTATGAATCAGAACCGACTCGACAGCATCTAACAAGGACATGAAAAGATGCTCAACATCATTAGTCATTAGGGAAATGCAAATCAAAACCACAATGAGATTATCACTGCACGCCCACTAGATGGCTATGATTAAAAAAAAGAAAAACAGCAAGTGTTAGTGAAGATGCGGAGAAATAAGAACCCTCATCAAATGCTGGTCAGATTATAAAATGGTACAGCCACTGTGGAAAACAGTCTGGCAGGTGCTCACAAAGTTAAATATAGAATTATTATTATGCAACAATTCCACACCTAGCTATATACCAGAAGAATTGAAAACAAGGACTCAGACACTTGTAAGCCAATGTTCATAGCAATATTCACAACAGGCAAATGATGGAAAACACCCAAGTGTCCGTCAACTGATAAAATGTAGACACATACAATGGAATGTTAACTGGCCATAAAAATGAATGAAATTCTGATACATGCTACAACATGAATGAACCTTGAAAATATTACACTAAGTGAAATAACCCAGGCACAAACGGCCAAATAAGATCCCATTTATATGAAATATCTAGAATATGCAAATCCAAAGAGACAGAAAGTAGATTACAAGTTACCAGGGGCTGGGAGGAGAGAAGAATGGGGAGTTATTGCTTAATGGGTACAGAGTTTCCGTCTGGGGAGGTGAAAAGTTTTGGAAATAGTAGCGATGGTCACACAACATTGTGACTATAATTAATGTCACTGACTTGTGCATTTAAAAATAGTTAAGATAGCAAATTTTATGTAATATATATTTTATCATAATAGTACTAAAAAAATCAAATGATGGACAAGGATGTAACAGGAAATGCTAAAAGACAATTTGCAGAAGTGACAATATTAATATCAAAGTATATTTCAAAGCACTGCACCATTATGTTTAACATAGAAGAAAGGTGCAGTTCACAAGAACAGACGGGAGCAGTGGGCCCCTTGTACATGCAACCCTTCACCACCACATATAAAGACTGTCAATTAAATTAGAAATTAATAACACAATATTAAGATGATGAAAAAAATCAGAGAAAAATGTTAACCTACCTATGGCATACTTAAAAAAAAAACTCCACTAATTTAGTGGTTAAGCCATTAAAAATTTTGTTATGAATTTTGAAAGTAGAAATAATACAGACCACATTCTCTACACAATGCAATAAACAGGAATTAAAAGAACTCTCTAAAACCAAAATAAAATATCAAACATTTGGAAATTTAACATCCTTAACCTGGACAATGAATACGAAGACAGAAGAATTGATGCATTTGAATTACGGTGTTGGTGAAGAATACTGAATATACACCATGGACTGCCAGAAGAATGAACAAATCTGTCTTGGAGAAAGTACAGCCAGAATACCCCTTAGAAGCAAGGATAGCAAGATTTCTTCTCACTTACTTTGGATATGTTATCAGGAGGGACCAACCCCTGGAGAAGGACACCATGCTTGGTAAAGGGTCAGTGAAAAAGAGGAAGACCCTCAACAAGATGGATTGACACAGTGGCTGCAACGACAGCCTCAAACATAGTAACGACTGTGAGGGTGGTGCAGGACCAGGCAGTGTGTTCTGTTGCACATGGGGTCACTGTGAGTCAGAACCAACTTGAAGGCACCTAACAACTACAACCACCACCCTGAGAAAGGTAATGTTTCATTTTAGTCTTGAAGCAACAAGCAAACAAAGAAATCCAGATCGAGGATAAAATACATGAAAAAGCACTTAGCATGGCACCCAGCACACAGTGAGCAATTTATGAGCAGTATTAAGGGGAACACTAACAAGACAAGGGGAAAGGTCAAGAATAATTCCAGGGTTACTGAGAAAAAAGAAATACATGAACGTGCCCTTTCCTCAAAATGAAAGCAATGAAGAAGTGGATGTTATAGGAGAGAAGACGAAGGATTTAGTTCTGTATGTTAACGCTGACCTCAGAAAGGACATGGTCAGAGATAAATTTGGTGTCCTTGACAAATAGAAAACATGTAAAAATGAAGGAGGTCACCCAAGGAAGTCGTAAGAAAAAGGCCCATGACTGAGCCTTGAGGAATTCTGACACCTGGCAGTTGGGTGAAGAAGAGACTGCAGAAATCCAGCCGGAGCAAGGGGGAAACCAGGAAAGTGTAAAATCACAGAAGCAGCAAGATTCAGAGAAGAACTTAACCCTGTCAAATGCTGCTTAGAGATCAAGTAGGATGAGTGCTACTATCCGTGGACCTAACAGCATGAAGATCACTGAACAACACAGCAACAACAGTTCTAGACTTCTGGAGTTATAGGCAAACTCCCTTTGCCTATTAAATCCCACACCATCTTTAACTCTAAGCTCAATTACTAGTTCACGGAAGTCTTCCCTGACTCCTTGTTATAAGCTCTTTGGCAAAACACATACACCTTTCCTTCACAGGACTTATCACAATCATACTTCACATTATTTTATGAACTTGTAAATATTGACTGCTTCCCCCTTGTAAGTACATGAGGTTCACAGACTGCATACGTTTTTTTTTTTTTTTTTTGCCTTTTGCTAGCACACTGCAATCTAAAATATTTAATTTTTATTCATTCCTGATGACTGGAATAAAAATGAACAAAAATACATCTTGAATGACTGAAATGAACAAAAACTCACTTCCACCTATTTTTTTAATGAGAAGAAAAATGTAGGCACATGTATAAATACTCTTCTAACAAATTTGATTATGTTGGAGAACAGGAGAAAGAGGGGTAAAATTAGAAGAGGAAATGGGGTCAACGGAGGGCCTTTTACATTTTTTTTTTAATAGAAGATCCTAAAGTAGGCTGAGTGGCAATTGGAAGCATTCAGCAGAGGGAGAATCTGAAGATGCAGGAAACAGATGGTGCTAATAAGAGTAGGAAAGCCCTGATGGCGTAGTGGTTAAGAGTTCAACTGCTAACCAAAAGACTGGCAGTTCGAATCCACCAGGTGCTCCTTGGAAGCCCTATGGGTCACTATGAGTCAGAATCGACTCAACGGCAATGGGTTTGGTTTGGTTTTTTAATTAGAGTAGGCAAGTCCTTGAGAAGATGGAAAGGGACAGGATCCTGAGCACTAGTGTAGGGATTTGCTCTTGGTAAATCAGGGACACTTAATCCCTAAGCACAAAGAAATGCAGACTCTGAATTTGGTAGAGAAAGGATCAGGGGGCTCCTGTTCGATGAAGTCCGTTTTACCCTATAAGGAGAGAGGCAAGGTAAGAGTATGTTGGTATAGGGAAGAGAAGAAAAGACACGATAGCTGCTTTGGATGGTGGGGCAATAAACTATTTACAAATATTCAGTAAGTTAATATTAAAAACAAATGACTTTCCAGGGCTGGTGTGGTTATGGTTAAACAGGCACACAGGCATATCCTCATATACTGCTGGTGGGACTGTAAATAAGCACAAACCTTTTTTGGAAAGTATTTTATGATACCATGAGGCCCTGGTGGCACAGTGGTTAAGAGCTTGCCTGCTAACCAAAATATCAGCAGTTTGAATCCACCAGCTGCTCCTTGGAAACCCTATGGGGCAGTTCTACTCTGTCCTATTGGGTTGCTCTGAGTCAGAATCGACTCGCCGGCAATGGGTTTTTTATTGTTTTTTTGTATTTTTATTCTTTTTATCGTACTTCAGGTGAAGGCTTACAGAACAAATAGTTTCTCAGGAAACAGAAGTACACATGATGTTTTATGACATTGGTTAACAACCCCACAACATATCAACCCTCTAACTTCTCAACCTCTTTTTTTTTTTTTTGGTGAAAATACACATAGCCAAAGATACACCATTTCAAAAATTTCTAAATGCACAGTTCAGTGACAATGACTACGCTCTTCGAGTTCTGCTGTTATTCTCACTTAAGATGAAGGCTTACAGAACAAAAGAGCTTCTCATTTAACAGTTACTACAAATGTTGCCCTATGACAATGGTTAACAATCTCACAACACATCAACAATATCTTTACTCGACCTTGGGTTCCCTATCACCAGCTTCCTTTTCCCCTTCTGCTTTCTGGCCCTTGTCACTGGACTCCTGTACCTCGTTAGTCTCATTTGGTTTTACGGGGCTGTCCACTCCCAGGCTGAACAGTGAATCTCAAAGGTAACTTCGCCACTGAGCTAAAAGGGTGTCTGGGGGCCATACTCTTGAGGTTTCTCCAGTCTCCTTTAGGCCAGTAAATCTCATCTTTTTTTTGTGAGTTAGAATCTTATTCTACATCCTTCTCCAGCTCTGTCCAGAACCCTCTCTTGTGATCCTGGTCAGAGCACTCAGTGGTGGTAGCCGGGCACCATCTAGCTGTACTGGACTCAGTCTGGTGGAGGCCTCGCTAGCTGTGGACAATTAGTCCTTTGGACTAATCTTTTCCTTGCATCCTGTTCCCTTCATTCTCCCTTGCTCCCGAATGCATGAGACCACTGGATTATCTTACATGGCCGCTCACAGGCTTTTAAGACCCCAGACACTACTCACCAAGGTAGAATGTAGAGCATTGTCTTGATAAACTGTGTCTTGCCAGTTGAGCTAGATGCTCCCCGAGACCATGGTCCCCAGAGCCCTCCGCCAAGCAATTCAGTCCCTCAGGGAGTTTGGATGTGTCTATGGGGCCTCCATGACCTTTCCTTGTACAAGTTGTGCTAGTTTCTCCTGTATTGTGTACTATCTCACCCTTCACCCAAGATACCACTTATCTATTGTCTATTTAGTATTTCCCCAGCCCCACCCCTCCCATCCCTGGTAACCAGCGAAGATTGTTACATTTTGTGTATGAACTTTTTCACGGGTTTTTACAATAGAGGTCTCATAACAGTATTTGTCCTTTTGTGATTGACTTATTTCACTCAGCATAATGCCCTCCAGTTTCATCCATGTTATGAGATGGTTCACAGATTCATTGTTGTTCTTTCACGTTGCATAGTACTCCATTGTGTGTATGTACCATACTGTGTTTATCCATTCATCTGTTGATGGGCATCTAGGTTCTTTCCATCGTTTTGCTATTGTGAACAATGCTGCCATGAACATAGGTGTGTATATGTCTATTCGAGGGACGACTCTTATTTCTCTAGGATGTATTCCTAGGAGTGGGATTGCTGGATTGAATGGTATGTCTGTTTCTAGCTTTCTGAGGAAGCGCCACATCATTTTCCAAAATGGTTGTATCCTTTTGCATTCCCACCAGCAGTGCATATGAGTTCCGATCTCCTCGCAGCCCCTCCAACATTTGTTATTTCCAGTGTTTTTGATTCGTGCCAGTAATGCCGGGGTGAGACGGTATCTCATTGTGGTTTTAATTTGCATTTCTCTAATGGCTAGTGATCGCGAGCATTTCCTCATGTGTCTGTTGACCATTTGAATGTGTTCTTTGGGGAAGTGTCTCTTCCTTTCCTTTGCCCATTTTTTAATAGGATTGTCTTTTTGTTGTAGAGGTGTTGGATTTTCTTGTAGATTATGGAGATTAGACCTTTGTCTGACTTGTACTGTCCAAAAATTTTTTCCCAGTCTGTAGGTTCTCTTTTGACTCTTTTGGTGAAGTTTTTTGAAGAGCGTAGGTGTTTGATTTTTAGAAGATCCCAGTTATCTAGCTTATCTGTTGGGGTTTGTGCGTTGATGGTTATGGTTTGTATCCTGTTAATGCCATGTATTAAGACCTGAAGTGTTGGTCCTATTTTGTCTTCTATGAATTTTATAGTTTTAGACTTTATATTCAGGTCTTTGATCCATTTTGAAGTAGTTTTTGTATACGGTGTGAGGTATGGGTCCTGTTTCATTTTTTTGCAGATGGATATCCAGTTTTGCCAGCACCATTTGTTAAAAAGACTGTCTTTTCCCCATTTGATGGACTTTGGGCCCTTGTCGAAGATCAGGTGACCGTAGGTGGATGGATTTACATCTGGGTTCTCAGTTCCGTTCCACTGGTCAATGTATCTGTCCTTGTACCAGTACCAGGCTGTTCTGACTACTGTAGCTGTATAGTAGGTTCTGAAGTCAGGTAGTGTGAGTCCTCCAACTTTATTCTTCTTCTTCAGTAGTGCTTTACTTATTCGGGGCTTCTTCCCTTTCCATATAAAGTTAATGATTAGTTTTTCCATCTCTTTGAAGAACGTTGTTGGTATTTGGATCGGGATTGCGTTGTATTTGTAAATTGCTTTGGGTAGAATTGTCATTTTCACAATGTTGAGTCTGCCTATCCATGAGCATGGTATGTGTTTCCATTTATGTCTCCCTTTGGGTTTCTTGCAGTAGTGTTTTGTAGTTTTCTTTGTGCAGGTCTTTTACATCCCTGGTCAGATTTATTCCTAAGTATTTTATCTTTTTAGGGGCTACTGAAAATGGTATCGTTTTCCTGATTTCCTTTTCATCGTTCTCCTTATTGGTGTATAGGAATCCAACTGATTTTTGAATGTTTATCTTGTATCCTGCTACTCTGCTGAATCTTTCTACTAGTTCCAGTAGATTTCTTGTGGAGTCTTTAGGGTTTTCTGTGTATAGTATCATATCATCTGCAAACAGGGACAGTTTAACTTCTTCATTACCAATTTGGATGCCCTTTATTTCTTTTTCTTGCCTTATTGCTGTAGCTAGAACTTCCAGCACAATGTTAAATAGGAGTGGTGATAAAGGGCATCCTTGTCTTGTTCCTGTTTTCAAGGGGAATGTTTTCAGCCTGTCTCCGTTAAGAATGATGTTGGCCGTTGGTTTTGCATAGATGCCCTTTATTATGTTGAGAAATTTCCCTTCTATGCCTATTTTATTGAGAGTTTTTATCAGGAATGGGTGTTGGACTTTGTCAGATGCCTTTTCTGCATCAATTGAGATGATCATGTGATTCTTTTCTTGCCTTTTATTTATGTGGTGGTTTACGCTGATTGATTTTCTAATGCTGAACCATCCTTGCATACCTGGTATGAATCCTACTTGGTCGTGGTGTATTATTTTTTTGATACGATGCTGAATTCTGTTGGCTAGAATTTTGTTGAGAATTTTTGCATCTATATTCATGAGAGATATTGGTCTGTAATTTTCTTTTTTTGTGACATCTTTTCCTGGTTTTGGTATCAGCGTTATGGTGGCTTCATAGAATGAACTTGGAAGTGTTGCTTCCTCTTCTGTGCTCTGAAATAGCTTGAGTAGTACTGGTACAAGCTCTTCTGTAAATGTTTTGCAGAATTCTCCAGTGAAGCCATCTGGGCCAGGGCTTTTTTTGGTTGGGAGTTTGTTTATTACCTTTTCAGTCTCTTCTCTTGTTATGGGTCTGCTGAGATTTTCAACATCACTTCATTGTAGTTTGGGTAGCCTGTCTGTTTCTAGAAATTTATCCATTTCCTCTAGGTTTTCAAATTTGTTGGAGTATAGTTTTTCATAATATTCTGTTACGATCCTTTTTATTTCGGTTGGGTCTGTTGTAATGTCCCCCATTTCCTTTCTTATTTGGGTTATTTGTGTCCTTTCCTGTTTTTCTTTTGTCAGTCTGGCCAGTGGTTTGTCGATTTTGTTGATTCTTTCAAAGAACCAACTTTTGGTTTTGTTGATTCTTTCTATTGTTTTTCTGTTCTCTATTTCATTGATTTCTGCTCTGATCTTTACTATTTCCTTTCTTCCGGTGGATGTGGGCTTTTTTTTTTGCTGTTGTCTTTCTATTGGTTTCAGTTCTGTAGTTAATGTTTTGATTTTGTCCCTTCCTTCTTTTTTTGATATGTGCATCTTTTGCTATAAATTGTCCTCTGAGGACTGCCTTTGCTGTGTCTCAAAGGTTTTGGTATGATGTGTTTTCATTCTCATTTGATTCTAGGAATTTTTTGATTCCATCTCTGATTTCTTCTATTACCCACTGATGTGTAAGCAGGGTATTATTCAGTTTCCATGTAGCTGATTTTTTTTCCTTGCTCTTTCTATTGTTAATTTCTACCTAGATGGCATTGTGGTCAGAGAAGATACTTCAAATTATCTCAACGTTTTGGATCTTGTTGAGGATTGCTCTGTGGCCTAAGATGTGGTCTATTCTGGAGAACGTTCCATGTGCATTGGAAAAGAATGTGTACTTTGCAGCGGGTGGATGGAGTGTTCTATATATGTCTATGAGGTCAAGTTGGCTGACTGTGCCCTTTAGGCCTTCTGTATCTTTGCTGAGTTTCTTCTTAGTTGTTCTGTCCTTTACTGAGAGTGGTGTGTTAAAGTCTCCTACTATTATTGTGGAACTGTCAGTTTCTCTTTTCAGTGTTGTTAGAGTTTACGTAATTTGGAGCCCTGTCATTGGGTGCATAGATGTTTATTCTGGTTATGTCTTCATGATAGATCGTCCCCTTAATTGTTAGATAGTGTCTTTCTTTGTCTTTTATGGTAGATTTCGTTTTAAAGTCTATTTTATCTGAGATTAGAATTGCCACTCCTGCTCTTTTTTGGTAGTTGTTAGCTTGATGTATTTTTTTCCAGCCTTTGACTTTTAATAAATTCACATCTTTGTTTCTAAGGTGTGTCTCCTGTAGACAGCATATTGATGGATCCTGTTTTCTTATCCATTCTGTCACTCTCCATCTCTTTATGGGTGCATTGAGTCCATTTACATTCAGTGTAATTATTGATAGATGTGGGTTTGTTGTTGTCATTTTGTAGTGGTTTTTTTTTGTGGTGCTGATGTTTTCTTTGTTCTTACTCTCTTGTACTGAGTTACCTTTGTGGATTTTTTTTTTTTTCCATCTCTTTTGTTTTTGCTGAGACTTTGTGTTTTTCCTCTTTTTTTTTTTATGAGTATGTTTGTTAACTTTCTTTGTGGTTACCATAAATTTTACCCTTATCTTTCTAAGTTTGAAGCAGTCTACCATTACTTGGTATCGCCTTGCTTTCCTCTCCATTAGAAGGTTCTATACCTATGCTGTTTATTCTCTCTTTTATTGTTTTGATGTTGTTGTCATATACTGATTAACCGCTCTGATTCCCTGTTGTATTTCTTTTGGTTTTGGATAGTCCTCGAGAGTTCATTTCCTAGATTGGTATCTGGCTGGTACGATCCTGCGTCCTAGGTCCTGCCTGTGAGCTGACGCTGTTTGTCCTCAGATCGAAGAACTCGCTTTAATAATTCTTGTAAGTTTGGTTTGACTTTTACATATTCCCTTAATTTCTGTTTATCTGGAAATGACATAATTTCACCATCAAATCTGAACGAGAGTTTTGCAGGGTATATTATTCTTGGCTGGCAATTTTTTTCTTTCAAGATTTTATATATGTCATCCCATTGCCTTCTTGCCTGCATGGTTTCTGCCGAATAATCTGAGCTTAGTCTTATTGTTTCTCCTCTGTATGTGACTTCTTGTTTTTCACGAGCTGCTCTCAGGATTCTTTGTCTTTGGTTTTGGCGAGTGTGAATATGATATGCCTTGGTGATTTTCTTTTGGGGTCTCTTCTATATGGGGTTCGTTGAGCTTCTTGGATGGCCAGCTTTTCATCTTTCATGATACTGGGGAAGTTTTCTGTCAGCAGTTCCTCAATAATCCTCTCTGTGCCTTCTGTTTTCTTCCCCCGTTCTGGAAATCCAATCACTAGCAGATTTTTGCTTTTGATTGTGTCCCACATAACTCTCAGGGTCTCTTCATTTTTCTTTGTTCTTTTTTCTGAGTTTTCCTGAAACAGAGTTGTATCCAAGTGTTTGTCTTCAGTTCCACTGATCCTGTCCTCCACCGTTTCAAATCTGCTTCTCAGCGCTTCTGTGACATCGTCCATTTCTGAAATCTTGTTGTTTATCTTTTGGATTTCTAATTGTTGTCTTTGTATAATTTCTAGTTGTGAATTTATTTTGGTATTTTGTTCCTGCAGTATTTTCCTGAATTCTTCCAGTTTTTTGGTCTGTATTTTCCATGAATTTGTCTTTTTTCCCCTCATGTTTGTCACCTTTTTGCCTCAGTTTTTGGAGAATTCTGAGTATTAGAGATTTGAATTCCCTATCACGCAGTTCTAGTGCATTTTCTTCCAGAGGAGAGTCATCTGGTGTTTTATTTTGGATGCCTACTGGAACCATCCTGTCCTGTTTTTGTAAATGTTTTGTTATTGTCTGCTGTCTTCAGGGCACTCAGTAGTTATTTTTCTCATTTATTGATTGTAGATTTGTTTGTTTCGTCCCTCTTTTAAAAAAAAAGTTTGACTATGTCTGAGCAGGCAGACTGTGTGTTCTTTGTTGTTTGCTCGTCTGTGGGCACAGTACTTTTCGCCTCCTTCTTCAACTGGCAGGGTCAGTCACTCAGATATGGTACGGCAGGGCAGGTCTAGCTGAAGAGGAGTTACTGGGACGGGTTGTTTGTGGCACTTACTACAGCCACCAGAACGGGTCGATAATCAGTGCAGGGCAGGTTCCAGTCGGCCGTGCCTTTGCTGCTTGCTGGTGTGATGTCAAGCGCACGGTGCAGGTAGGGAGGATGCAGCGGGGAGATTGCTATGTGTGGAGCTAAGATGGATATGGGAGAGAGGAGAGAGGAACAGGAGCCAAAAACATACAAACAAACAAAAACGAATGCTAGGGGAGCTTGCCGTTGGAGTGGAGAGAGGCTATGAAATGGAGAAAATCAGAAAGGGGAGGAGGAAGAAAAGAAAAGAATGAATAAATAAGAATCAGAAAGGTTAAAGAACCACAGAGTTCCCAGGGATCCCACCAGTGCGGCTATGAGGTCTGGGGAAGTTGCTCTCAGTTGTTGCAGTACAGCCTGGCTAGAAGGCGTAGAGGTATACAATGCCAGGTATTCAGGGAACAGAAGGAGAAGGAAGATATAGAGAGAACGAGAAACTGAGCAATGAAGAAAGACAAAAAAAGAAAACAAATTAAAAAGTAAAAAAATACAAACAAACAAGAAAGGCCCCAAAGAAGAAGGGGGAAAAAAAAAAACCCAACATAAAAAGAAATGCTCTCAGGGATCCCTCTGCACGTCTGTGGAAGCCAAAGGGGAGTCTCCCTGCCACGCAGCTCAGCCTGGCCAGAAAGGGCTCCCAACTCAAGAAAAGGAAGAGAAAACAAACAAACAATTCAAAACAAATGAACAAACACAAGCCCTGGGATTCCACCAGCATGGCAGCCCAAACTGGGAAGCAGCTCCACACTCGAACGGAGTTCCGCAGCCCCTCAGGAAGAAGCAAAGATGGCGCATGGAGCCAGGTACTTGAGCGAAGGGAGGGGGAGGTGGCGATAGCCAAGTAAGAAATCAAAAGCAGCAGAAAAAATAAAGCAACACTAGCAGCCAACAAACGGCACTCAGAGAGCCAGCTGGTGTGGGCTGGTGTTTCTGGACAAGAGACTGTGTCCGTGGGAAGAAGAGGGGGCCAAGTGTGGGTGGAGAAGGGTAGAGAGTGGGAAAGCATATATCACAAATTATCGGAGCTCTGCAGCCCCTCAGGAAGAAGCAAAGATGGCGCACTGAGCGAGGTACTCGAGCTAAAGCAGGGGGAGGTGGGGAGAGGCAAGGAAGAAACAAAAAGAAGTGGAAAGAAAGCAACACCAGCAGCCAACAAATGGCACTCAGAGAGCCACCCGTTCGGGTGTGTGGAATCCAAGAAGCCGCTGTTTCCTGGTCAAGAGACTGTGGCTGCGGGAAGCAGAGGAGGCCGAGTCAGGGTGAAGAAGGGTGGGGGGTGGGAAAGCGTATATCGCCAATTACTGGTTGTTTTGTCTCCTGCTGGAAGCTCCGTGAGGCTGCTTTCTCGTACCCCATTTGCTGGTCTCTGATAGGAATCTAAGATGGCGGATCCACGCTGCGTTAGCTGGTAGGGGACCTCTGCATGAATCTCTCCTCGCTCTCCGTTCTCTGTCAGTTTTCTCACTCCATTTGCTGCTTGGCTGAGTTCTTTATCTCTTCATTGGATGTTTTAGGGTTTCAGGATTGTTGTATTCTCTGTTCGGCTTAGTTTTTCGGATCTTTGCTGTGGAGGCATGGCGTGGTGCTTCTGCCTAGAGCGCCATTTTGCCAGAACTCCGGCAACGGGTTTTTTATGGTACCAGAACTCTTTGATGGTATGTTAGTTATCTACTACTGTTGTAATAGAAATACCACTCGTAGGTGGCTTCAACAAGTTGAAATTTTCTCATAGTTTAGGAGGCTAGAAGCCCAAATTCAGCGTACCGACTCTAGCGGAAGGCTTTTTCTCTGCTGGCTCTGAGAGAAGGTTCTTGTCTCTTTTCAGCTTCTGTTTCTCGGTTCCTAGGTGATCTTCATGTGGCCTGATATCTATCTTCCCCCATCTCTGCTTGCTTCTCTGTGCCTAATCTGCTAGTTTTATATTTCAATGGTGACTGACTTAAAACACAGCCTAGATGATATGGCCTCATTAACATAAAGAAAATCCTCTTCCCAAATGGGATTATATCCACAAGTATAGGGGTTAGGATTTATAACACTTTTTTTTGGGATGCAATTCAATCCATAACAGAAGGTATAATAATCAATGATGTTCACTGCAATATTGTTTGAAATAAAGAAAAAACTGGATCCTAGATATCTGATAACAGAAAGCTATGTACGACATACCCTTAAAAAACAAGTCTATACAATAATTAATAATGTTTATTAAAAATTTTTAATAACATAGTAAAATGTATTACTATAATATTAAACGAAGACAGGAAAAAAATCACAGATACAATTTCAATTTCAAAAAAAAGTCCAGAAAACAAAAGATGAGATATGTCAAAACGTATTATAATTGATGCCATTTTTTGGTAGTGGATTACAGGTGATTTTTTTTCTGTTTAAAACCTCTCATACTTTCTTTATTGAGCAAATACCGCTTTTACAATTACAAACAAGAAAAAAAAACCTTTCATCTCTTCTTGGGTTCACGAGCCATACCAACTAGACGGGGTGAGATACATTATCCCAGAGGTTTCCTGTTTCTACTAAGCAAACAATGAGCTCATGTTTTCACATACGAGGCGTAGCCAAAAAAAAAAAAAAAATGAGTTACCTCTTTTTTCCAGTGTGCAGAGGAGGGAGGGGATGTAGAGATATGATCAGAACATAAATGTCCCCCTCAATAGGCAAGAAACAAAATTATGTGAGCTCCATTTCTTGAACTATTAAAAAAAAGTGTCAAGCAAACAAAATTAAGCCAGTAATGGCAGCTTGGGTTCTTGATATTTGATTCCCTACTCATCTGGACTGGATTGTTTTTATTTCTCAGAAGATGATTATTATATCTCTAATCTCATACTACAGGAGTCAAATGATGCTATTGGATAGGATTGATTTTTTTCTCTTTTAGGTTTTCCCACAGCTAATATCTGGAAATCATTTCAACTGTATAATTTAAATAAAGATCCCACTGTGCTAGGTGCTTCAGGGTATACAAATATGAGCAAGACACATATTCTCCTCCCAGGAAACCTACAATCTAATAGGGGTAGGGATGGGCAGAGATATCTGTGCTGTGGAAAGCTGTCTTGGAATAAGGAAATCTAGCTCTGCTACTTACAAGCCATGAGACCTTTGACAAGGTGACTTAACATTCCATTCTTCATTCAAAACAATGATATATGACACATCTGCTGGGTGCTAGCATTGTGCTAGGCAGTAGGAATACCAAGATATTCAGCCTAATAGAGGGCATCAACACACAAATAAACAATAAGAGTATGAAAAACGTCACGGCACAGGTAGGCCTAAAATACTATGGGAGCATCAGCGGTGGGAGGTCAGTACAAAATCTGAGCAGACTTCCTAGAACAGATGATGAGTAAGTGGATTCTGAAAGAACAAGGAGAATTTCAGACAGTCATTGAAGATAGTGAAGAGTATCTCTGGTTAAAAAGAATAAAGGTATTTTAAAGACCTTAGAGAAAAGTAAAAGGTATTAAGGGGGAAAGAACACATTTAGTTGTTTAGATCAGGACAGATTTTGCTGAAGTTCACAATTGTGGAGGGCTTTGAAGGAGAGGTGGTATTTTGACAGGTACATATGGAGTATAAGGGGTAAAGAGCATCACCCTAAAATCATACTGGAGGCAAGAACCAGTCTGAGCAAAAGCCTAGAGGCAGGTAAGTATAGTGTGTGATAAGAGGCAGTCCAGGGGGGCTAGAGCTTAGATGAAACAGATAAAACTAATGGGAGATAAAACTAGAAAAGTAGGTTGTGGTCACTACGAGGAGGCCTTTAAATGTCAGGCTGAGGAGTCTGTACTTAATTTGCTAGGCAACAGCAAACCACTGTGGGAATCTTAACATTAAGTGGCAAATTTAGACTTCATCTAAGTTTAAGGATTCTAGAGAACTTGTTTGCTCTAATAAGCTAAGATTAGTATTCACAGGTATAGAATAGAAATATAATAAATTGATCACTGAAGTCACAATTTAAAACTCTTAACTTGGGACATTATGACAGAAGTCCCTTTCAAAGGCATAATTAAACCCTTTAACAATGGAAAGGAAAGAAAAACATATGCTAGAGAACTTGCATTATGGCTTCCTGAAGAGAAAAGTTAAATCCTTTGACAATTATTTGAAGATAAGTTGTACTTTGCCACTGGATTAATTATATTTATCCTCAAATATATTGAATATGCTCAGTATGCTTTTTTAAAACTTTTTTAACTGACTTCTCAAACTTAGTAGCTTTAACATCCTTTCAATTGTTAAAGCACTTGCATAATTTATTGTACCTAACACCTTAAGCTAAGTTACTAAGTTTTGTTTTTTTTTTTTCCCCCCCTAACTTGGAAAGTTTGAAGATGAATGTAAGTTCTTGCCTCTCAGTCTCAAATTCCCTTTCTATACTCTGCCTTGTGATGTTAGGGCTGGGGTTCTACAAACCATATTTCTGCTTTGCCAGCTGACTACATTGTTGCCATGCGCTGTCAACTCTACAAGACTCACAGCAACCCTACAGGACAGAGTAGAATGGCACCATAAGGTTTTCAAGGCTGTAATCTTTACAGGAGCAGGTCTTTTCACCAGAGGAGTCACTAGTGGGTTCGAACTGTCCCTTTTGGTTAGCAGCCGAGTGCTTAACCAGTGTGCCACCAGGGTTCCTTAGGCTCTGCCAATAGGGAAGGAGGCTGCAGGATTGGAGTAGGGGAAAAGACTAGTATCTGCCTATCCGTAATCCTTGAGTTTCTGGTTTGTCTCCTGTTCCTGTGAACACCATCCAAGATTCACTTCTTCACCCTAGCATCAACAGTTCCTTCCCGAAGTAGTAACAGAATCCAGTTTTTTCAACCCTTGCAGAACTAGCCCTCCTCAGATACACAGCACCAGCTCGCCAGAGATCTGGGTCCCTCTATCAAGCTCAGACAGCATCAGCAACAGCGGAGTAACGTCCCTCCTCACAAGCCTGTGTTTCTTCTCCACAGGACCCCTCCTCTAAGCTTAAGTTTTAATTTAATTCCAAACTCTTCCCTCTGTTCCCCCAGCCCTGGGAGTGGTAGTTGTTTTTTGCAGTTGCTACCACTGAGGTACCTCAGAGTTACCTCCTTATCTTCTTAGTTACCTAGTTAACATTTCTATACCTAGTTAATAATTCTTTTTATTAAAATTTTCCTTGCTTAAATAACTGGTTTGATTTTTCTGGTCAGACTCCAAGAGATAGGAGTAGAACAGAAATTCAGTAAACTGAACACAGCAGTGTTCAAAGTTCAAAAAATCTTAACTTGCAACATTAAGATAGAAATCTTTTTCAACTGCATGGTTAAACACTATTCCCTTTATTTATCAGCAGAAAAGAGAGAGAAAAATGAAAGTGAGAAAGCTTGCATTATGGCTTTTTAAAAAGTAAAAATATCCTGTGTCAATTTCAACATAACTTATACTTTGCTGGATCAGTATCTTTACCTTCATATATACATACATGTTGAAATATACAGAACATAAGAATGTTCTATATGCTTTTCTAAACTAATTTCTGAAACTTAGTAGTTATAATGTTGCAGCCAATTGATAAAGAACTTCTTTACAGTTTACTGTACCTAAGACATAAAGCTGGGATACTAAGTTCTTTTCCTAACTTGGCAATTTTCAAGATGTACAGCTTTGGTCGGCTGAATCATGTGCTAAAAACAATGACACCTCTGTTCAATTTCAGAGCTAGAAAGAAAACAGTGCCTGTTTTTAAGATGGAAAAAAGTGTGTGTCAGTTTAGGTGCTAGGATAGTGACACTAGTTTATAAATACAAATTTCTTGGCATGGAATTATTTATTGCAGAGTACTCCACTAGCTTGGATACTGGACTTTATATGAGAAACTTAAATATTATCACTGTCTTGATAGGGTAAAAAAACATGGTGAGAGAAATCTTAAAAGCAAGGAAACACGGAAAAAATAGCTCAGGTAAGAGATAAGTACCTTAATTCATAGTGGTACCACTCTATAGTTCACAGTGTACATGCTATAGCATACAGAAGTACAGTGTTGTAAAAACTGCATTCTGTACAAGAGCACCCAACCAAGGGGGCTGAGTGAAGACTGAAATCTGGCCCATGCCTTTGCCAAGCCATGTGGGTACCTGCAACTGCCCAGAAAGAAGTCTTTCCTAATTAATCTGCGGGTATGTGTGTGTCTGTTTCAAACAATGGTACCTACAGATTTGCCTTGTCCCTGGCAGTAGCAATGAGAGAAAAGAAAAGGAAGAGCATGTTCAACATTCAACTTAGAGACAACTGACAAAATGAGGCAAGTGGGGACACAGGGGAGGGAAGAGTTAAGGATGTCTCCTGGTTTCTAACTTGTTCACTTTCAGCAAGTATCAAAAGAAATACATTGGACCATCTTAGTTGGAAGTGCTTATGGTTGATCCAGGAAGATTATCAGTAGGCCAACTCACTAACTAACCCTGACCCATTAAGATACTGGGTTTAAAAATCTAGAGGATCATCTAGTTTAACTAATTTTAACAGATGAGAAAACTGAAATCCAGACAGGCTGTAACTTGGGAGTTCCTTGTGCTACATCCCTTAGCTATTTCAAGTCTTATTCATTCAACTAGTGGTTCTCAAACTTCAGTGTGCAAGATAATCACCTGGAAGGCTTGTTAAAGACTGCTTAGCCCCATGCCCAGAGTTTCTGCAGAAGAGATCTGAGGTGAGGCCCAAGAGTCTCTATTCCTAACAAGGTACCAGGTAATACTGATGTTATTAGTCAGGGGATCACATTTTGAGAACCATGTACAGGCTTAAGAAAGAGCTCCCCAAAGGAATGTTTATCTCAGAAAGACTTTCAGACCTAAAATAATAATCAGTAGGCAGGAGCTGTTTAATGTTTATTGGTGAAAGAAGGGTAGTGTTTGGTTTTTTATAGTTAAAAACAATGAAATGTCTTTATTAATTTTTGTTTATTTCAATGTAAAAATTAAGACTATATTAAAATATATTTAACAATAAATAACATGACATTATGGTATTAATAAATATTAATGCTAATATAAAATATAAAAGTAAATGTTTTAATGCATTCTACATTTGGCGTGCCAAGTTAACTTCTTTTCTACAATACTTTAATCCCAGGTTAATGAAACTACTGGACATTAAGTTTTTTATAAAGACACTAAAGAATAAAGGCCAAACTCCATAGGATGACATAGCATTCTAGTACCTGGCCGCCTGTCTCATCTCCAACATATCCTTAGAACCAAATCATACAGAACGATTCACACCCTGTGCTGTAACTAGAAAAGCAGGCTTGTAGTCAGTCAAACACGTGTGTTTCAAAACCAGTTGTGCCACTTGCTGGGAACCACCAATGGTGCTGGGTTGGTATAATGATTCAGCAAGCTAACAATTACAAAGGCACGAGCACTAAGCCTGGTACTTAAGTCCAATTTATCAATCTTTTTTTAGTTTATGGCTCAAGCTTTGTGTGTCCTATCTAGAAAAACTTTGCCTTTCCAAAGACCATGAAAACTTTCTCCTATGCTTTCTTACAGAAATTTTATGATTTTAACTTTTATATTTCAGTCTATGATACATTTTAAATTAATTTTTGTATATGTTATAAGAAGTTAAGATTCAAGGTTATTTTTTTCTATCTAAGTATCCAGTTGTTTCAACCAAACCAATTGTTGAAAAGACTATTCTTTCCCCTCCCTCACTGAATTACCTTATCACTTCTGTTGAAAACTAATTGACCCATGGATCTATTTCTGGATTCTCTACTGTTCTACAGATTTACCTGTCTGTCCTCATGCCAATACCACACTGTGTGGAATTTTCTAGCCTTCTTAGGAAGTTTAGAAATCAGGTAATATAAATCCTGCAACTTTGGTCTTCTTTTTCAAAATTGTTTTGGCTATTCTAGGTCTTTTCCCTTTCCATACAAATTTTAGAATTGGCATGCCAATTTCTTAAAAAAAAAAAAAAACCTGCTGGAATTTGAATTTATAGTTCAATTAAGTTAGAACTGACATCTAAACATAATGGAGCCTTCCAATTTATTCACATGGTATATCTTTCCATTTATTTAGGAACCCTTTCATTTCTCTCAGCAAAGTTTTGTAGTTTTCAGAGTAAAGGACTTTCACATATTTTGTTTAAATTTATTCCCAAGTAAATTTTCAGGTGTTCATCGACGTAACACAGAAAATACAACTGATTTTTTTTTTTAAATTGACCTTGTATCTGTGATGGTACCAAATCCACGTATTATTTCTAGTAGCTATTTTATAGATTTCTTGGGATTTTCTATATAACTGATCACATTATCTACAAATAGATATTGAAATTTGCCTTTTCAAACTTGTACGTTTTTTATTTCTTTCTTGCCTTACTGAACTGGCTAGGACCTACAGAAAATACCCACTCCTCACTTATTGACATGGTTAGGCTCCAAAGATCAGGTTGTCATGTGAAAATTGGCATTATGATAAAATGGAGGATTTTATTTTTCTGTTTTCAGACCATCCATTTGTCTGATTTTTTTAATTTAGAAAATATGATCATAGAAATAATAATAGCTAAGATTTACTGATGCACTCATCTCTGAGATGAGTTCAGTTATGGATTATTCCTCTGCAGAGAATGAGGCTTGAAGGAGACAAAGCTGGGTAAAGCCAGGCTGTGTGACTGAGGGGCCCACACCTTAACCACTTCACCTTCCTCCTGTGCTAGGTTGGAGCTTCCCTCTTGTAGCCACCTCCAGCAGCTCCATTCCTATACCTGCAAGCCCTCAGTTCATGGTTCCAGAGCCTGCTCTGCCCTCTTGGCCTGGCCAGTCACTGAGGATCAGGCTTCCTGAGAGGGCACTGGGAGCCTGGCCGTGCATTTGGCCCCACCGAGGCTGAGGCTTCAGGCCTAGTTCAGCTCATTTTGAGATGTCATTAAACTCGCACACATTTCTTCTGAACACCCTCTCCAGTGTCTCTTTCTTTCCTCCCTTCTCACTACACAGCAATTTTGAGCTGCAGGGCCTCAGCCTACATAGGAGCTGGGAACCTAGAACAGGTGCCTGTTAGCTCAGTACTACCTGCACATACGCCTGGAAGCCATGGCCACAGAGGAGGCTGACCGCACATGGCAGCTGGATGCAGCGCCCTGCGGGAAGGAGGGAGCAGAGGGCACGGGGCAGCGGGGCCCAGCTTCCCGGAGGCTGCCTAGAGACCCTCACTGAGGGAGAGGAGATGCTCTGCTGCCATGCCCACCACCCTGTTAATGAACAAAATGGTCGGATGGTAGATTTTTTTTTTTACTATTGTTGTAAATATGAAATATTGGAGAATGAGACAGAGGATAAGTGAGAAGTAGATGTAATACTGAACAAGTGGTGAGAGTAGGCATCCTTGACTTGATCTCAATCTTGGGAGGAAAGGATTCAGTCATTCACTATTAAGTATAACATTAGACAGGTTTTTCATACATACCCTTTATCAGGTTGTAGATGTTCCCTTCTATTCCTAGTTTGCTGAGAATTTTTATCACAAGTGGGTACTGAACTTTGACAAATGCTTTTCTGCACTCATAAAAATAATAGATTTTTTTCCCTTTTTTCTGATAATATAATTACACTGATTTAACTTTTTATAACTTATTTTTGTTGTTGTTGAGAATATACACAGCAGAATACACAAAATTCAACTATTTCTACATGTACAATTCAGCGACAATGATAACATTCTTTCAGTTTTGCAACCATTCTCTCACTCCTTTTCTGAGTTATTCCTCCCACATCAACATAAACTCACTGCCCCCCTACATTTCCTATCTAATCTTTTGAGTTGTTATTGTCAGTTTGATCCCATACAGACAGATCTTAAAAGAGCACGACACTCAAAGCAGACATTCTTTACTGGTTAAGCTAAACTACTGTTTAGTTTTAAGAATACTTTAAGGTTTAAAGATTATTTCAGGATGTCTTAGTCATCTAGTGCTGCTCTAACAGAAATACCATGAGTGGATGGTTTTAACAAAGAGAAGTTTATTCTCTCACAGTCCAGTAGGCTACAAGTGCAAATTCAGGGCACCGGCTCCAGGAGAACGCTTTCTCTCTCTGTTGGCAGTGGAGAAAGGTCCTTGTGATGCATCAGTCTTTCCTTGGTCTGGGAGCTTCTCTGCACAGGAACCTCAGGTCCAAAGGACACACTCCACTCCCAGCACTGCTTTCTTGGTGGTATGAGGTTCCTATGTGTCTCTGCTCACTTCTCTCTTTTATATCTCAAAAAAGATTGCATTAAGACACTATCTAATCTTGTCAACCTCATCAGTATAACCTCATCACAGTGATAGAATTTACAACACATAAGGAGATCACATATAATCTCATCATAGTGAAAGAGTTTACAACACCTAAGGAAATCACATCAGACAAAAGAATCATACAATACTGGGAATCATGACCCAGCCAAGGTGACAGATATTTTCGGGGGACACAACTCAAACCATGGTACAGGGCAACAGTTTTAGGGGTTCACCCAGCCTCCATGGCTCCAGAAAATCTGGATACCATGAGAATTTGAAATTCTCTTCTGCATTTTCTACTTTTGATCAAGAGGCTTCTACAGAATGCTTGATCAAAATGTTCAGTAATGGTAGCCGGGCACCATTCAGTTCTTCTGGTCTTATGGCGAGGGGGCAGCTGTTCATACAGGGAATTAGCCACACATTCCATTTCCTCTTCCTATTCCTGCCTCTCCTTCTTCCTCTGTTCCTACAGGCAAATAGAGACCAACTGTTGTGCCTCGGATGGCCGCTTGCAAGCTTTTAACACCTTAGGCACTACACAACAAACTAGGAGGTACGCATTGCTTTATTTCTTGAATGTTAAACCAACCTTGCATTTCTAAGATAATCCCCACTTGGTCACAGTATATTATTTTTTTTATAGATTACTGGATTCAATGTGATTCCATTTTGTTACGGATTATTGTGTCTGCATTCATGAGGGATACTGATCTGTGGTTTTCTTTTTTCTGAAACGTCTTCATTTCATTTTGGTATTGGGATAATGCTGGCCTCATAAAAAGAGCTGGGAAGTACTCCCTTCTCTATTTTCTGAAAGAGTTTGTGTAGGATTGGTATTATTTCTTCTTTAAATGTTTGACAGAATCTTCCAGTGATGTCATCTGGGTCTGAAGTTTTCTTTCTGGGAAGGTTTTAAATTATGAATTCAATTTTGTTATTAGATATAAAGCTACTGAAAATTTTCTATTTTTCCTTGAATCTGTTTTGATAATGTGTTATTTTTCTAAGAAGTTTGTACATTTCACCTAAATTATAGAATTTATTTCCACAAAGTTGATCATATTCCCTTATTAATCCCTCAACATCCACAATGATGTCTACACGTTATTCCATATATTGATAATATGTGGTTTTCTTTTTATCTTGATGAATTTAGCAAAAGAGGTTTATACAATTTCTTGATTTAAGGAAAAAAACAACCAGGATTTTGTTTCATTAATTTTTCTCTACTCTTATCTGTTTCCTATTTCATTGATTTCCACACTTAACGTTTTTTTAAACTTTTGCATAACTTTGGGTTGAATTCGCTTTTTTTTTTCCTAGCTTCTTAGGGTGGAAGCTTAGAAAATTGATTTTAGACATTTCCTCTACTCTCATATAAGCATTGAAAGCTATAAATTTCTCTATAAGCGCAACTTTCACTTACCGGGAAGTTCTCTTGACCAGGAAACAGCGGCTTCTTGGATTCCACACACCCGAACGGGTGGCTCTCTGAGTGCCATTTGTTGGCTGCTGGTGTTGCTTTCTTTCCGCTTCTTTTTGTTTCTTCCTTGCCTCTCCCCACCTCCCCCTGCTTTAGCTCGAGTACCTCGCTCAGTGCGCCATCTTTGCTTCTTCCTGAGGGGCTGCAGAGCTCCGATAATTTGTGATATATGCTTTCCCACTCTCTACCCTTCTCCACCCACACTTGGCCCCCTCTTCTTCCCACGGACACAGTCTCTTGTCCAGAAACACCAGCCCACACCAGCTGGCTCTCTGAGTGCCGTTTGTTGGCTGCTAGTGTTGCTTTATTTTTTCTGCTGCTTTTGATTTCTTACTTGGCTATCGCCACCTCCCCCTCCCTTCGCTCAAGTACCTGGCTCCGTGCGCCATCTTTGCTTCTTCCTGAGGGGCTGCGGAACTCCGTTCGAGTGTGGAGCTGCTTCCCAGTTTGGGCTGCCATGCTGGTGGAATCCCAGGGCTTGTGTTTGTTCATTTGTTTTGAATTGTTTGTTTGTTTTCTCTTCCTTTTCTTGAGTTGGGAGCCCTTTCTGGCCAGGCTGAGCTGCGTGGCAGGGAGACTCCCCTTTGGCTTCCACAGACGTGTAGAGGGATCCCTGAGAGCATTTCTTTTTATGTTGGGTTTTTTTTTTTTCCCCCTTCTTCTTTGGGGCCTTTCTTGTTTGTTTGTATTTTTTTACTTTTTAATTTGTTTTCTTTTTTTGTCTTTCTTCATTGCTCAGTTTCTCGTTCTCTCTATATCTTCCTTCTCCTTCTGTTCCCTGAATACCTGGCATTGTATACCTCTACGCCTTCTAGCCAGGCTGTACTGCAACAACTGAGAGCAACTTCCCCAGACCTCATAGCCGCACTGGTGGGATCCCTGGGAACTCTGTGGTTCTTTAACCTTTCTGATTCTTATTTATTCATTCTTTTCTTTTCTTCCTCCTCCCCTTTCTGATTTTCTCCATTTCATAGCCTCTCTCCACTCCAACGGCAAGCTCCCCTAGCATTCGTTTTTGTTTGTTTGTATGTTTTTGGCTCCTGTTCCTCTCTCCTCTCTCCCATATCCATCTTAGCTCCACACATAGCAATCTCCCCGCTGCATCCTCCCTACCTGCACCGTGCGCTTGACATCACACCAGCAAGCAGCAAAGGCACGGCCGACTGGAACCTGCCCTGCACTGATTATCGACCCGTTCTGGTGGCTGTAGTAAGTGCCACAAACAACCCGTCCCAGTAACTCCTCTTCAGCTAGACCTGCCCTGCCGTACCATATCTGAGTGACTGACCCTGCCAGTTGAAGAAGGAGGCGAAAAGTACTGTGCCCACAGACGAGCAAACAACAAAGAACACACAGTCTGCCTGCTCAGACATAGTCAAACTTTTTTTTTAAAAGAGGGACGAAACAAACAAATCTACAATCAATAAATGAGAAAAATAACTACTGAGTGCCCTGAAGACAGCAGACAATAACAAAACATTTACAAAAACAGGACAGGATGGTTCCAGTAGGCATCCAAAATAAAACACCAGATGACTCTCCTCTGGAAGAAAATGCACTAGAACTGCGTGATAGGGAATTCAAATCTCTAATACTCAGAATTCTCCAAAAACTGAGGCAAAAAGGTGACAAACATGAGGGGAAAAAAGACAAATTCATGGAAAATACAGACCAAAAAACTGGAAGAATTCAGGAAAATACTGCAGGAACAAAATACCAAAATAAATTCACAACTAGAAATTATACAAAGACAACAATTAGAAATCCAAAAGATAAACAACAAGATTTCAGAAATGGACGATGTCACAGAAGCGCTGAGAAGCAGATTTGAAACGGTGGAGGACAGGATCAGTGGAACTGAAGACAAACACTTGGATACAACTCTGTTTCAGGAAAACTCAGAAAAAAGAACAAAGAAAAATGAAGAGACCCTGAGAGTTATGTGGGACACAATCAAAAGCAAAAATCTGCTAGTGATTGGATTTCCAGAACGGGGGAAGAAAACAGAAGGCACAGAGAGGATTATTGAGGAACTGCTGACAGAAAACTTCCCCAGTATCATGAAAGATGAAAAGCTGGCCATCCAAGAAGCTCAACGAACCCCATATAGAAGAGACCCCAAAAGAAAATCACCAAGGCATATCATATTCACACTCGCCAAAACCAAAGACAAAGAATCCTGAGAGCAGCTCGTGAAAAACAAGAAGTCACATACAGAGGAGAAACAATAAGACTAAGCTCAGATTATTCGGCAGAAACCATGCAGGCAAGAAGGCAATGGGATGACATATATAAAATCTTGAAAGAAAAAAATTGCCAGCCAAGAATAATATACCCTGCAAAACTCTCGTTCAGATTTGATGGTGAAATTATGTCATTTCCAGATAAACAGAAATTAAGGGAATATGTAAAAGTCAAACCAAACTTACAAGAATTATTAAAGCGAGTTCTTCGATCTGAGGACAAACAGCGTCAGCTCACAGGCAGGACCTAGGACGCAGGATCGTACCAGCCAGATACCAATCTAGGAAATGAACTCTCGAGGACTATCCAAAACCAAAAGAAATACAACAGGGAATCAGAGCGGTTAATCAGTATATGACAACAACATCAAAACAATAAAAGAGAGAATAAACAGCATAGGTATAGAACCTTCTAATGGAGAGGAAAGCAAGGCGATACCAAGTAATGGTAGACTGCTTCAAA
This sequence comes from Dugong dugon, assembly GCA_030035585.1. Lineage (NCBI taxonomy): Eukaryota > Metazoa > Chordata > Mammalia > Sirenia > Dugongidae > Dugong > Dugong dugon. Next base: position 83,923,996 of record CM057460.1, on the reverse strand, counting down.
CTTAGAAAGATAAGGGTAAAATTTATGGTAACCACAAAGAAAGTTAACAAACATACTCATAAAAAAAAAAAGAGGAAAAACACAAAGTCTCAGCAAAAACAAAAGAGATGGAAAAAAAAAAAATCCACAAAGGTAACTCAGTACAAGAGAGTAAGAACAAAGAAAACATCAGCACCACAAAAAAAAACCACTACAAAATGACAACAACAAACCCACATCTATCAATAATTACACTGAATGTAAATGGACTCAATGCACCCATAAAGAGATGGAGAGTGACAGAATGGATAAGAAAACAGGATCCATCAATATGCTGTCTACAGGAGACACACCTTAGAAACAAAGATGTGAATTTATTAAAAGTCAAAGGCTGGAAAAAAATACATCAAGCTAACAACTACCAAAAAAGAGCAGGAGTGGCAATTCTAATCTCAGATAAAATAGACTTTAAAACGAAATCTACCATAAAAGACAAAGAAAGACACTATCTAACAATTAAGGGGACGATCTATCATGAAGACATAACCAGAATAAACATCTATGCACCCAATGACAGGGCTCCAAATTACGTAAACTCTAACAACACTGAAAAGAGAAACTGACAGTTCCACAATAATAGTAGGAGACTTTAACACACCACTCTCAGTAAAGGACAGAACAACTAAGAAGAAACTCAGCAAAGATACAGAAGGCCTAAAGGGCACAGTCAGCCAACTTGACCTCATAGACATATATAGAACACTCCATCCACCCGCTGCAAAGTACACATTCTTTTCCAATGCACATGGAACGTTCTCCAGAATAGACCACATCTTAGGCCACAGAGCAATCCTCAACAAGATCCAAAACGTTGAGATAATTTGAAGTATCTTCTCTGACCACAATGCCATCTAGGTAGAAATTAACAATAGAAAGAGCAAGGAAAAAAAATCAGCTACATGGAAACTGAATAATACCCTGCTTACACATCAGTGGGTAATAGAAGAAATCAGAGATGGAATCAAAAAATTCCTAGAATCAAATGAGAATGAAAACACATCATACCAAAACCTTTGAGACACAGCAAAGGCAGTCCTCAGAGGACAATTTATAGCAAAAGATGCACATATCAAAAAAAGAAGGAAGGGACAAAATCAAAACATTAACTACAGAACTGAAACCAATAGAAAGACAACAGCAAAAAAAAAAGCCCACATCCACCGGAAGAAAGGAAATAGTAAAGATCAGAGCAGAAATCAATGAAATAGAGAACAGAAAAACAATAGAAAGAATCAACAAAACCAAAAGTTGGTTCTTTGAAAGAATCAACAAAATCGACAAACCACTGGCCAGACTGACAAAAGAAAAACAGGAAAGGACACAAATAACCCAAATAAGAAAGGAAATGGGGGACATTACAACAGACCCAACCGAAATAAAAAGGATCGTAACAGAATATTATGAAAAACTATACTCCAACAAATTTGAAAACCTAGAGGAAATGGATAAATTTCTAGAAACAGACAGGCTACCCAAACTACAATGAAGTGATGTTGAAAATCTCAGCAGACCCATAACAAGAGAAGAGACTGAAAAGGTAATAAACAAACTCCCAACCAAAAAAAGCCCTGGCCCAGATGGCTTCACTGGAGAATTCTGCAAAACATTTACAGAAGAGCTTGTACCAGTACTACTCAAGCTATTTCAGAGCACAGAAGAGGAAGCAACACTTCCAAGTTCATTCTATGAAGCCACCATAACGCTGATACCAAAACCAGGAAAAGATGTCACAAAAAAAGAAAATTACAGACCAATATCTCTCATGAATATAGATGCAAAAATTCTCAACAAAATTCTAGCCAACAGAATTCAGCATCGTATCAAAAAAATAATACACCACGACCAAGTAGGATTCATACCAGGTATGCAAGGATGGTTCAGCATTAGAAAATCAATCAGCGTAAACCACCACATAAATAAAAGGCAAGAAAAGAATCACATGATCATCTCAATTGATGCAGAAAAGGCATCTGACAAAGTCCAACACCCATTCCTGATAAAAACTCTCAATAAAATAGGCATAGAAGGGAAATTTCTCAACATAATAAAGGGCATCTATGCAAAACCAACGGCCAACATCATTCTTAACGGAGACAGGCTGAAAACATTCCCCTTGAAAACAGGAACAAGACAAGGATGCCCTTTATCACCACTCCTATTTAACATTGTGCTGGAAGTTCTAGCTACAGCAATAAGGCAAGAAAAAGAAATAAAGGGCATCCAAATTGGTAATGAAGAAGTTAAACTGTCCCTGTTTGCAGATGATATGATACTATACACAGAAAACCCTAAAGACTCCACAAGAAATCTACTGGAACTAGTAGAAAGATTCAGCAGAGTAGCAGGATACAAGATAAACATTCAAAAATCAGTTGGATTCCTATACACCAATAAGGAGAACGATGAAAAGGAAATCAGGAAAACGATACCATTTTCAGTAGCCCCTAAAAAGATAAAATACTTAGGAATAAATCTGACCAGGGATGTAAAAGACCTGCACAAAGAAAACTACAAAACACTACTGCAAGAAACCCAAAGGGAGACATAAATGGAAACACATACCATGCTCATGGATAGGCAGACTCAACATTGTGAAAATGACAATTCTACCCAAAGCAATTTACAAATACAACGCAATCCCGATCCAAATACCAACAACGTTCTTCAAAGAGATGGAAAAACTAATCATTAACTTTATATGGAAAGGGAAGAAGCCCCGAATAAGTAAAGCACTACTGAAGAAGAAGAATAAAGTTGGAGGACTCACACTACCTGACTTCAGAACCTACTATACAGCTACAGTAGTCAGAACAGCCTGGTACTGGTACAAGGACAGATACATTGACCAGTGGAACGGAACTGAGAACCCAGATGTAAATCCATCCACCTACGGTCACCTGATCTTCGACAAGGGCCCAAAGTCCATCAAATGGGGAAAAGACAGTCTTTTTAACAAATGGTGCTGGCAAAACTGGATATCCATCTGCAAAAAAATGAAACAGGACCCATACCTCACACCGTATACAAAAACTACTTCAAAATGGATCAAAGACCTGAATATAAAGTCTAAAACTATAAAATTCATAGAAGACAAAATAGGACCAACACTTCAGGTCTTAATACATGGCATTAACAGGATACAAACCATAACCATCAACGCACAAACCCCAACAGATAAGCTAGATAACTGGGATCTTCTAAAAATCAAACACCTACGCTCTTCAAAAAACTTCACCAAAAGAGTCAAAAGAGAACCTACAGACTGGGAAAAAATTTTTGGACAGTACAAGTCAGACAAAGGTCTAATCTCCATAATCTACAAGAAAATCCAACACCTCTACAACAAAAAGACAATCCTATTAAAAAATGGGCAAAGGAAAGGAAGAGACACTTCCCCAAAGAACACATTCAAATGGTCAACAGACACAAGAGGAAATGCTCGCGATCACTAGCCATTAGAGAAATGCAAATTAAAACCACAATGAGATACCGTCTCACCCCGGCATTACTGGCACGAATCAAAAACACTGGAAATAACAAATGTTGGAGGGGCTGCGAGGAGATCGGAACTCATATGCACTGCTGGTGGGAATGCAAAAGGATACAACCATTTTGGAAAATGATGTGGCGCTTCCTCAGAAAGCTAGAAACAGACATACCATTCAATCCAGCAATCCCACTCCTAGGAATACATCCTAGAGAAATAAGAGTCGTCCCTCGAATAGACATATACACACCTATGTTCATGGCAGCATTGTTCACAATAGCAAAACGATGGAAAGAACCTAGATGCCCGTCAACAGATGAATGGATAAACACACTATGGTACATACACACAATGGAGTACTATGCAACGTGAAAGAACAACAATGAATCTGTGAACCATCTCATAACATGGATGAAACTGGAGGACATTATACTGAGTGAAATAAGTCAATCACAAAAGGACAAATACTGTTATGAGACCTCTATTGTAAAAACCCGTGAAAAAGTTCATACACAAAATGTAACAATCTTCGCTGGTTACCAGGGATGGGAGGGGTGGGGCTGGGGAAATACTAAATAGACAATAGATAAGTGGTATCTTGGGTGAAGGGTGAGACAGTACACAATACAGGAGAAACTAGCACAACTTGTACAAGGAAAGGTCATGGAGGCCCCATAGACACATCCAAACTCCCTGAGGGACTGAATTGCTGGGCGGAGGGTTCTGGGGACCATGGTCTCGGGGAGCATCTAGCTCAACTGGCAAGACACAGTTTATCAAGACAATGCTCTACATTCTACCTTGGTGAGTAGTGTCTGGGGTCTTAAAAGCCTGTGAGCGGCCATGTAAGATAATCCAGTGGTCTCATGCATTCGGAAGCAAGGGAGAATGAAGGGAACAGGATGCAAGGAAAAGTTTAGTCCAAAGGACTAACTGTCCACAGCTAGCGAGGCCTCCACCAGACTGAGTCCAGTACAGCTAGATGGTGCCCGGCTACCACCACTGAGTGCTCTGACCAGGATCACAAGAGAGGGTTCTGGACAGAGCTGGAGAAGGATGTAGAACAAGATTCTAACTCACAAAAAAAAGATGAGATTTACTGGCCTAAAGGAGACTGGAGAAACCTCAAGAGTATGGCTCCCAGACACCCTTTTAGCTCAGTGGTGAAGTTACCTCCGAGGTTCACTGTTCAGCCTGGGAGTCGACAGGCTGGTAAAACCAAATGAGACTAACGAGGTACAGGAGTCCAGTGACAAGGGCCAGAAAGCAGAACAGAAAGCAGAAGGGGACAAGGAAGCTGGTGATAGGGAACCCAAGGTTGAGTAAGGATATTGTTGATGTGTTGTGAGGTTGTTAACCAGTGTCATACGGCAACATTTGTAGTAAAATGTGAAACTATTTTGTTCTGTAAAACTTCATCTTAAGTGAGAATAACAGCAGAACTCGAAGAGCGTAGTCAATGTCACTGAACTGTGCATGTAGAAATTTTTGGAACGGTGTATCTTTGGCTATGTGTATTTTCACCAAAAAAAAAAAAAAAAGAGGCTGAGAAGTTAGAGTGTTGATATGTTGTGGGGCTGTTAAACAATGTTATAAAACAACATGTGTACTTCTGTTTCATGAGAAACTATTTGTACTGTAAGCCTTCCTGAAGTACAATTAAAAAAAAAAAAGTAGATCTTACATTAGGATTGAAAGATTAATTGGGAAGTTGTATCAGAAAGATATCTGTATTGATACTGTGAGTCTGACTTAGTAACACAAGCACAGTCCAAATCAGAAACAAATGCTCCAAAAAGAAGTGAGCTGGCTATAAATTATCTTCATAAGAACTAAAATATTTCTGTTGCAAACATCCACACAGTGATACTACACAACATAAGTAAGGTTTTAGTACTACTGGTAACAAATATTTTGCCAAATCAATTATAATTGCTTTTTCTACTAAGCACGCATTTTGTAATTTAAAAGTAACTAGTAACCAGTGATGCAGTGAAAAAGAGCATTTTTCTTCGAAATGAAAGACCTAAATTTGAGTAGTGTACAGCTCCACCACTTATTAAATAGCTATGAACAAGTAAATTATTCCAGTATTACTTTTCTTATCTATGAAGTAGGGATAATAAAAGCACTTGCTTACAGAGTTGTTGTGAGGATTAAATGAGCAGATTTACATAACAGGACCATTTAATGCAATGTGACACACTGTATGAGTGCAGCAATGATAATTATTATTACTACCTATTATGGTGACTGAAAAAAATTACTTGCTAACCAAATCTAGCTGTTCACTAAAAATGTATCTGTTTAAAAGTTCCCAAGAAAGCTAAAGAGTGGTTATGGCTGATGGAATATTTGAAGGGCAATGTCTTAGAAAAAGAATGCAGTAAAATCCAATTTTTACCTTAAAGGAAAAAAAAAGTTACAAATTTTTAAAGTATGCTGCCTCTTCTCCTCACCTATACCCTGCTTCCCAGGAGAAAATGGAGAGATAAGTGATGCTACTAACAATACAGCCTAACAAGCAGGTTCGATCAGTTTGCTAATACTAATGCTCGATACAAACTGTAATACAATTAATATGAAAGTAAAAATTCACATAGATTCTGGATTGTTGACGCTGAGCTGTACAGATTGTGTTTGCTAAACATGGCAGCAGAGTCAGGTCCATGTCATCTAGTTCATTCCTGACCCTCCAGTTAAACTGTTAATGGGCAAATGACTATACTTCATTCAAAAATCTGGAGGAAATTGCAGTGTCTAACAATTCTTACTTAAATTTCATATTACAATTTTAACCAAAATGTCAAGTTTATGATTTAAAATCGTCTGACAACACAATGTTTTTCAAAAGTATTAATAAAGGAGAGTGTGTCAGTCTTGAGACTAAGTCTCTCTTGTTCTATGTCCTGATTCATTACTAAAGGGAAAAAAGTCACACACAGCCAGCCGGGCTGACTAGTCTACTACTTAGGTCTAAAAATAATACTACCTTGATCTGCTGTCTTCGTAGCATGGCAAGTTCTCTCATGTCTCGGAATGGCTGTAATAAGTACTGATAGAGTTCAGTTGTGGCTTCTGCAAGGCTGCTGTAGGCTTCATCCTCCCTCTGATACAACTCCAGAAGTTCCACCATGCTCTCTGTATTCTTGTGCTTATCCAAGAGCTGCAGAATAAGAAAGCTTCATTACTAAGAAAGTAGCTAATGTAGCATAAAAATACCTACTTCGTAACTCCCTCCCTGTCATCTCAGGACTTTGGAACCCTGAAACACAGAGGCAGGAGGGAAATGAAAGCACCAATTGCTTTTTTGTGTGTGTGTTTAGTGTATATCTGAAATTCTTTATTTTCTCCTCACACTTGATGCAAATTAGTCTGAATATAGAATTCTACATTGGAAGGCACTGCTCTATTGTCTTATTGCTTCTTATGTTGCTTTTAAGAGGTCTAATGCCGTGCTATTTTTTTTCTTTTTTAATTGTGCTTTAGGTGAAAGTTTACAGCTCAAGTTAATTTCTCATTCAAAAATTTATACACATATTGTTTTGTAACACTGGTTGCAATCCCCACAATGTGACAGTACATTCGCCCTTTCTACCTCAGGTTCCCTGTGCTCATTTGTCCAGTTCCTGTCCCTTCTTCCATTCTTGTCCTGTTTTGGACAGGAGCTGCCCATTTGGCCTCGTATATTTGAGTGAACTAAGAAGCACGTTCCTCACACGTGTTATTTTTTGTTTTATAGACTTGTCTAATCTTTGTCTCATGAATCATATTTGAATTTAACAGGCAAGGATTTTAAAGAAGTTGTTATAACGAAATTAAAGGACATGATGGAAATATGCTGATAAAGAACAAGCAAATAGAAAGTTTCATAAGAGAAACAGAAACTTAAAAATAGGAAATTCTAAAGCTGAAAAATATCTGGGAAAAAAAAATTCACTGGATGGGCATAGTAAGCATCCAGCTGCTAACCAAAAGGTCGGCAGTTTGAATCCACCAGCTGCCCCCTGGAAACCCTATGGTGTAGTTCTATCCTGTCCTGTAGGGTCGTCGTTATGAGTCGAACTGACTCAATGGCAACAGGTTTAGTTTTGATTTTGGGTACAGCAGATCAGTAATGACAGAAAAAAATCAGTGAACTTGAAGATAAACCTAAACCAAACCTATCGAGTCGATTCTGACTAGTGGTAACCCTAAGTACAACTTCGTTCCATAGGATTCAAGGCTGTGACCTTTTGAAAGCAAATTGGCAGGCTTTTCTTCTGAGGTGCCTCTGGTTGGGTTGGAACCACCAACCTTTCAGTTAGTAGTTAAGCATTTAACCATTTGTCCCACTCAGGGACTCTATCAACTTGAAGATAGAGAAAAATTATCTGATCTGAAGGAGAAAAAATGAGCAAAGCCTGAGGGACCTGTAGGGCAATACCAAAAGGTCTAATGTACAGTTTATCAGTGTTCCAGAAGGAGTTGTTGCTGTTCATAAAGACAGGAGAAAGAAAATGGGGCAAATTTTTTTTTCAAGAAATAATGGCCAAAATAATCCCAAATTTCATGAAATACATTAATTTACACATTGACAAACCCTCTTAATTTTCCTGGAATCCAGATGTCTTGCTTTCACGGAAGTTGGGGTAACCTACACAGGCCATTGCCTTCTTGAACCCTGACTCTTGAAAAAACTGGTTCCTAAAAGCCACCTTTGAATCAAACAGTGGTCCAGATAAACTAGTAAGACAGCTTTGCTTTGGGCGTTATGCTCTTTTGAAGAATTCAGTTAGTTTTGGGAAATAGACTCCAAAGGTCAGACTGGGAGCTATGTTTAGGGTAAATCAGTAATTATTTCAATTGTTCTTCAAGACAATGCTGTATGAAAATCCTTCCTGACCACAAATTTATCAGTTCTGTGAATTTTGGAAGTTCTTCTCATCTTTGGAGCATTTCTGACACTCGATGAAAAGTATATTCAATAAACTTCAATCAATTTCTATCACTGGTATAATGATTTTTGTTTTAACAATATTCAAAAAACTCAAAGAACCCCAAACAGATAAGTTCAAAATAACCCACATGTAGGTTCATCATAATCAAACTATTGAAAACCGAGCAGACCTACACTATAAGAAATGTTAAACTTTAGGCTGATGGGAAATGATCCAGATGGAAACTTAGATTTTCAGAAAAGAATAAAGAACATTGGAAATGGTCTGTAAGCAGGCAAATATAAAAGACTACTGTTTTAGTCATCTAGTGCTGCCATAATAGAAATACCACAGTGGATGGTTTTAACGAAGAGAAGTTTATTTCCTTACAGTAAAGTAAGCTAAAAGTCCAAATTCAGGGTGTCAGCTCCAGGGGAAGGCTTTCTCTCTCTTGGCCTTCCCGTCAGTGTTCCCCCAGACTAGGAGCTTCTCGGTGCAGGGATCCCGGTCCAAAGGACGGCTCTGCTCCCAGCACTGCTTTCTTGATGGTATGAGGTCCCCTTGTCTCACTGCTTACTTCTGTCTTTTATACCTCAAGAGACTGCCTCAGGACACAATCCAGTCTTGTAGATCAGGTCCTGCCTTACTAACACAACTGCCACCCATCCTCCCTCATTAACATCATAGAGGCAGGTTTACAACATACAGGAAAATCACACAGTACCAGGAATCATGGCCTAGCCAAACTGATACACACATTTTTGGGGGACATAATTCAAACCATGACAACTACTTTTTTCTTTTAATTTCTCTAATACATGTGAGCATTTAAAGCAAAAATTGTAACACTGCAAGGTTTATAATGTATGTGGATATGTCACCTACAGCATAAAGGACAGGGGTGGAGACAGGCCTACACAGACACATGATTCTTACACTTTACATGAAGTGGTACAACATTAACTCTAAGTATGGTATAATAGAGAAGAGCCTTGGTGGTTAAGGGCTCAACGGCTAACTGAGAAGTCAGTGGTTCAAACCCACCAGTCACTCTGCAGGAGAAAGACATGGCAGCCTGCTTCCGTAAAAGATTAACAGCCATGGAAACCCTATAGGGCAATTCTACTGTGTCCTATAGGTTTGCTGTGAGTTAGAATCGACTTGACAGCAACAGGTTTTTTATAGAAGGGTGAGGGTCACTGGGGGGTTATTCCACATCATATAAGGAATGAAAAATGATACAGATGACAATATCTATATGTAAAATATCATGTTTCTTATAGTCATTCCTTCTAAGTAATCATTTTTACCAATAATCAATGGCCATCCCTTAAAGCCATTTCCAGGACTCTTTCTTAAGTAAATTTTCAGATTCAGCCAAGAACTAATGCACAAGATTTAGGAACAGGCTAGCCATGTAAGTATTAATATCTTGTTGTTAGGTGTCATCAAGTCGGTTCTGATTGACAGCAACCCTAGGTACAATAGAACGAGACACTGCCCAGTCCTGCACCCTCCTCACAATCCTTGCTACTCTTGAGCCCATTGCTGCAGCCACTGTGTCAATCCATCTCATTGAGGTCTAACTCTTTTTCATTGGCCCTCTACTTTACCAAGCATGAGGTCCTTCTCTGGGGACTGATCCCTCCTGATAACACGTCCAAAGTATGTGAGATGTACTTTCGCCATTCTTGCGTCTAAGAAGCATTCTGGTTGTACTTCTTCAAAACAGATGTGTTCGTTCTTTTGGCAGTCCATAGTATATTCAATATTCTTCGCCAACACCATAATTCAAAGGCGTCAATTCTTCCTCGGTCTTCCTTATTCACTGTCCAGCCTTCCACATACATATGCGGCAACTGAAAACACTATGACTTGGGTCAGGTGTACCTTAGTGTTCAAGGTGATATCTTTGCTTTTCAACACTTTAAATAGGTCTTTTGCAGCAGATTTGCCCAATGTTATGCATCTTTTGATTTCTTGACCGCTGCTTCCATGGGTGTTGATTGTGGATCCAAGTAAAATGAAATCCTTGACAACTTCAGTATTTTCTCTGTGTATCATGTTGCTTATTGGTCCAGTTCTGAGGATCTCTGTTTTATGTTGAGGTTTACTCCATACTGAAGGCTATGGTCTTTGATCTTCATCAGTAAGTACTTCAAGTCCTCTTCACTTTCAACAAGCAAGGTCTACTTTTGAAAAGAATTATCCAGTGAAAACCTTATGAACAGTAACTGAACACTGTACAATATACTGCTGGAAGATGAGCTCCACAGGTTGGAAGGTACTCAAAATACGACTGGGGAAGAGCTGTCTCCTCAAAGTAGAGTCAACCTTAATGACATGGATGGAGTCAAGCTTTCGGGACCTTCATTTGCTGATGTGGTACAACTCAAGATGAGAAGAAAACAGCTGTAAACATCTATTAGTAATGAGAATGTGGAATGCACGAAGTATGAATCTAGGAAAATTGGAAATTGCCAAAAATGAAATGAAATGCATACACATTGATATCGTAGGCATTAGTGAGCTGAAATGGACCAGTATTGGCCATTCTGAATTGGACAATCATATGGTCTACTATGCTGGGAATGACAACTTGAAGAGGAATTGCATTGCATTCATCAACAGAAAGAACATTTCAAAATCTATCCTGAAGAACAATGCTGTCAATGATAGAATAATATCCATATGCCTACAAAGAAGATCAGTAATAGGACTATTATTCAAATTTACGCACCAACCACTAAGGCCAAAGATGAAGAAATTGAAGATTTTTACCAACCTCTCCAGTCTGAAATTGATCAAACATACAGTCAGGATTCACTGATAATTACTGATGACTGAAATGCCAAAGCTGGAGACAAAGAAGGATCAGTAATTGGAAAACATGTCCTTGGTGATAGAAACAATGCCAGAGATTGCATGATAGGATTTTACAAGACCAACGACTTCTTCATTGCAAATATCCTTTTTCATCAACATAAATGGCAACTATACACGTGGACCTACCCAGATGGAATACATAGGAATCGACTACATCTGTGGAAAGAGACGAAGGAAAAGCTCAATATAATCAGTCAGAACAAGGCCAGGGGCCGACTGTGGAACAGACCATCAATTGCTCATATCCAAGTTCAAGGTGAAACTGAAGAAAATTAGAAAAAGTCCACGAGAGCCAAAATACGGCCTTGAGCATATCCCACCTGAATTTAGAGACCATCTCAAGAACAGATTTGACACGCTGAAAAACTAATGACCGAAGACCGGACAAGTTGTAGAATGACACCAAGGACATCATACATGAAAAAAGCAAGAGGTCATTAAAAAGACAGGAAAGAAAGAAAGGATCAAAATGGATGTCAGAAGAGACTCAGAAACTTGCTCTTGAACGTAGAGTAGCTAAAGCAAAAGGAAGAAATGATGAAGTAAAAGAGCTGAATAGAAGATTTCAAACGGTAGCTCGAAAAGACAAAGTATTATAATGACATATGCAAAGACCTGGAGGTAGAAAACCAAAAAGGGAAAACATGCTTGGCATTTCTCAAGCTAAAAGAACTGAGGAAAAAATTCAAGCCTCGAGTTGCAATACTGAAGGATCCTACGGGGAAAATATTAAACGATGCAAGAAGCATTAAAAGATGGAAGGAATATAGAGTCATTATACCAAAAAAAAAATGGTCGATGTTCAACAATTTCATATGATCAGGAACTGATGGTACTGAAGGAAGAAGTCCAAGTTGTACTAAAGGCACTGGCAAAAAAACAAGGCTCCAGGAATTGACGGAATACCAATTGAGATATTTCAAGAAACAGATGCAATGCTTGAAGTCCTCACTTATCTACGCCTAGAAATTTGGAAGACAGCTACCTGGCCAACTGACTGGAAGAGATCCGTATTTACGCCTATTCCCAAAAAAGGTGATCTAACCAAATGCAGAAATTATCAAACAATATCATTAATATCACACACTAGTAAAATTTTGCTGAAGACCATTCAAAAGTGGCTGTAGCAGTATATCAACAGGGAACTGCCAGAAATCCAAGCTGGCTTCAGAAGAGGATGTGGAAGGAGGGATACCACTGCTGATGTCAGATGGATCCTGGCTGAAAGCAGAGAATATCAGAAAGATGTTTACCTGGGTTTTATTTTCCACGCAAAGGCATTCGACTGTGTGGATCATAATGAATTATGGATAACACTGCAAAGAATGGGAATCCCAGAACACTTAATTGTGCTCCTGAGGAACCCATACATAGATCAAGAGGCAGTTGTTCCAACAGAACAAGGGGATACTGCATGCTTTAAAGTCAGGAAAGGCGTGCATCAGGGTTGTATCCTTTCACCATACTTATTCCATCTGTATGCTGAACAAATAATCTGAGAAGCTGGACTATATAAAGAAGAATGGGGCATCAGGATTGGAGGAAGACTCAGTAATAACCTGCGATATGCAGATAACACAAATTAATACCTTAGCAAAACAATAAACCCCTAAACAGTTAATAGTAAGGAGACAGTTAAACAAATCATTGTCTATCCACATAAAATGTTGTACAGCCATTAAGCATTGTTTTGGAAGAATTTTTAATAACATGGAAAAATGTTCACAATACAACACTAAGTTTTAAAAACAATAAACCATTCATAGTATGTCTGTAATTACATTGTAATACACCATAGGCAAAGAAAAGGTGAAGAGAAGGAAACCAAAGTCTCAGAGAAAAAACTAGTCTACAGAGCTAACAGCCTACACAAGCCATGGCCTCATCTACCCTGAGACCAGAAGAATTAGATGGTGCCTGGCTATCACTACCAACTGTTCTGATCAGGTCCACAACAGATGGGCCCTGAAAGAACAAGAGAAAAACAGGGAACAGAACTCAAATTCTTAAAAAGTCCAGACTTACTGGACCATTGAGATTACAGGAGGACTCTACTGAAACTATCGTCCTTAGATACTCTTTAAACCTTGAACTGAAACTATCCTCTGAGGTCACTTCGTATCTCAATAACAGAGTGGCACACAAAATAAAGCATATTATCCATGAATATGGTGCTCCATTAAAAAACCATTTATATGAGATCAAAGGTCAATAATTACTCTAAAGCAAAGACGAGAAGATAAGAGGGCAGGGAAACTAGCATACTGGAAAGGAAACAATCAGAATGCAATTAAAAAGACTGTTGATACACTGTGAAAAATGTATCCAATTTCCAATTTGTGTAGAAATTGGCAAATGGGAACCTAATTTGCTGTGTAAACTTTCACTGAAAACACAATAAAATTATTTTTAAACAAACTGGGAAAAAAAGGTGAAGAAATACACCAAGGAATTTAAAGTAGTTCTCTATGAATTGACAGATTACGTGGCTTGATTTTTTAAAATTTTCTGTAGCTTCCAAGTTTCCTACAGTAAGCATAAACTACATAACAAGGTAAATGAAAGTAATCAATTACATCCCCCAAAATTAATTATTAATAGCAGCATATTTACAGAGGACCCCTGGTGGGACAGTGGTTAAAGTGCTCAGCTGCTAAACAAAAGGTCGGCGGTTCAACCCTACCAACTGCTTTACAGGAGAAAGATGTGGCAGTCTGCTTCCATAAAGATTACAACCTTGGAAATTCTATGGGGCAGTTTTACTCCTATACGGTCACTATGAGTCAGAATTGATGGCAGTGGGTTTGGGTTTTTGGTAACATAGTAATATTTACACAAAGCAAGACTAAGGCCAGAAAGGGAGAGGGAGACAAGGTAAGATTTCTTACCCTTTGTTGTATTAGTGTTTAATTTTTAAGTGAAACAAAAAATGATTCAAAATAAAGCCATAGTAACTGTTATGTATTGAACTGTGTTCCCCAAAAATGTGTAACAACTTGGCTAGGTCATGATTCCCAGTATTGTGTGACTGTCCACCATTTTGTCATCTGATGTGATTTTCCTATGTGTTGTAAATCCTACCTCTATGATGTTAATAACACAGGATTACAGGCAGTAATGTCAATGAACCAGGACTCAATCTACAAGATTAGGTTGCATCTTGAGTCAATATCTTTTGAGATATAAAAGAGAGAAGCGAGCAGAGAGGCAGGGAGACATCCTACCACCAAGAAAGCAGAGCCAGGAGCAGAGTGTGTCCTTTGGACCCGTGGTCCCTGTGCTGAGAAGCTCCTAGACCAAGGGAAGATTGATGACAAGGACCTTCCTCCAGAGCCAACAGACACAGAAAGCCTTCCCCTGGAGTTAGCTCCCTGAATTTGGACTTCTAGCCTCCTAGAATGTGAGAGAATAAACTTCTGTTTGTTAAAGCCATCCACTTGTGGTATTTCTGTTACAGCAGCACTGGACAACTAAGACAGTAACCAATTAACATTGGTTTTCATCCTTGCTAAGACCTATTGTTTTTACAAGCTGCACAGACCAATGTCCTTCTGCTTTGTTCACAGGTGGTTTTTTTGGTTGGTTGGTTTTGTTTGTTTTTAACAGAGGTCAATTAGAGCAAAAATAAACAATTCAAATATTGGTAATTTTAACAGGTGTTAATATATAAATGATTTACATCATTCAAGAAAGTACTACATTTGAGGAATGTCTATGTGTGCCCAGCATAAACTGGATACTGCTTATTGATTTATTCAAAAAACACTTTCATGACCCTAACATGAGGTAGTCACTCTGCCAGGTGCTAGGAACACTATGGTCAACCAAAGCAGACATAGTTTTTCTACTTTCAAAGAGCTTAGAGCCTGGAGGAGAGGCAGACATTAATCAAATAAACTCCCTAACAAACATAAAACTGCAAATATGAACATCTCTGTGAAGAGAAAGGTAGATAGATAGCTTGCAGAAACAGACAGAGGCCAGGCCACATTATGCTGAAAGCAAAGGGAAGCCATTAAAGGTTTTTGTTTTGTTTTGTTTTTCCTCTTTGGTTCCAAGGAAACATCAAGGAATACTTTCCCAAGTAAAAGAATTTTGACCTGTGATCTGAAGGATGAAAAACATAAACTAGGCAAAGAAGGAAGGGAAGATTGGCCAGACAAACTGAATGGCATGTACAAAAGCCCCATGGAGACCATAAAACAAAGTTAGAGCAAAGAGTGCAGAGAGAGGGTAGGAGCACAGTAATAAAAAAGATACTGGAGAGAGACAGCCCATGATGGCCTTGAGCTATACTCCAATACTCCAATGAGGAGAATAGATTGGGAAGATCATCAGATGGATGCAGACAGTTCATAGGCTCCTGTATCAAGCCCTATGAAAGTTGATAATAGCTTAGACTGGGGAAGACAACAGCACAGATTTAAGAAATACTTTGGAGATAAAATCAAAAGGACTTGATAATGGACTGGATTTCAAGGGAGAGAAAGGGAGAAATTAAGAATGACCTGGAGCCCTGGCGGCATGGTGGTTAAAGAGTTTGGTTGCTAACCAAAAGATCGGCAGTTTGAATCCACTAGCTGCTCCCTGGAAACCGGGGCAGCTCTACTTTGTCCTACAGGGTCACTATGAGTCAGAAACGACTCGATGGCAACAGGTTTGAGTTTTGGTTTTTACTAGGTTTCTGGAGCCCTGGTAGTGCAGCTGTTCAGAGCTCGGTTTCTAACCAAAAGGCTGGCAGTTCAAATCCACCAGCTGCTCCCTGGAAAACGTATGGGACAATTCTACCCTGTCCTATAGGGTCACTATCAGACGGAATGACTCGACAGCAACAGGCTTTTTGTTTCTGGCATTCATTGAAATAAAGAACACAGAAACAAACAGGCTTTTTGGGGTGAATATCATGGATTTAGAGACATTAAATTCAAAGTGTTTATTAGACATCCAAAAGGAAAGGTCACGTAGGGGATGCAGAATGTCCATGACAGACCTTATCCTTAAGAAGTCTACAATCTAGGGAAACAAAACCAACAGATTTAAAAATAAAATACTGGTTATAACTCATACTTCCTGATTTCAAAACTTACTATAAAGCTACAATAATGAAAAAAGTATAATACTGCCATAAGGACAGACATATAGACCAATGAAATAGAGTTGTGAGTCCAGAAATAAACCCTTACATGTACAATCAACTGATTTTCAACAAAGGTGCAAGACCATTCAATGGGTGAAAGAACAGTCTCTTGAACAAATGGTGCTGGAACAAGTGGATATCCACAGCAAAAGAAATCTGGACCCTCACCTTTACACCATATACAAAAATTAACTTAAAATGGATCAAAGACCTAAACTTTAGAGCTAGCATTATAAAATTCATCTGCGTAACATTGCACTTTGCAATAATTTCTTAAATATGACACTGAAAGCACAGAAAACAAAAGAAAATATAAATTGAACTTCATTAAAATAAAAAACTTTTGTACCTGAAAGGACATTAACAAGAAAGTGAAAAGACAATTTATAGAACGGGAGAAAATATTTGCAAATCATATATCTGAAAAGGGTTTAATATCCACAATATGTTAAGGAATTCATACAACTCAACAATAAAAAGACAAACAACTCAAACAAAAAAATGGACAAAAGACTTGAATAAAACCAAACCTGTCACTGTCAACTTGATTCTGACTTATAGTGACCCTATAGGACTGAGGAGAACTGCCCCATAGGGTTTTCAAGGCTGTAATCTTTATGGAAGCAGAATGTCACATCTTTCTCTCATGGGAGTGGCTGGTGGGTTCAAAACGCTGACCTTTCAGTTAGCAGCCTAGCACTTAACCACTGTGCCACCAGGGCTCCTTTCAGCAGTCTTTGGGGAAATGCAAATCAAAAAAACAATGAGATACCACATAAAGTTGCATTCTTACAACTTGTCCACTGGTCCTCTTTCTGCCATCTGGACTGGCTTGCTGTTGTGTTGTTAGGTGCTGTCGAGTCGGTTCTGACTCATAGCGACCCTATGTACGACAGAACGAAACACTGCCCTGTCCTGCGCCATCCTCACTACTACTGTTATGCTTGAGCCCATTATGCAGCCACTGTGTCAATCCATCTCCTTAAGGGTCTTCCTCTTTTTCACTGACCCTCTACTTTACCTAGCATGATGTCCTTTTCCAGGGACTGATCCCTCCTGATAACATGTCCAAAATATGTGAGACAGAGTCTTGTCATCCTTGTTTTTAAGGAGCATTCTAGTTGTACTTCTTCCAAGACAGATTTGTTCGTTCTTTTGGCAGTCCACAGTATATTCAATATTCTCCTCCAACACCACAGTTCAAAGGTGTCAGTTCTTCTTTGGTCTTCCTTATTCGTTGTCCAGCTTTCGCATGCATATGAGGCGACTGAAAACACCATGGCTTGTGTCAGGCACCTTAGTCTTCAAGGTGATATCTTTGCTTTTCGAAACTATAAAGAGGTCTTTTGAAGCAGGTATGTCCAATGTAATGCATCTTTTGATCTCTTGACTGCTGCTTTCATGGGTGTTGATTGTGGATTCAAGTGAAATGAAATCTTTGACAACTTCAATCTTTTCTCCATGTATCATGATGTTGCTTATTGCTCCTGTGTTTTATTGACTATGCAAAGGCATTCAACTGTGTGGATCATAACAAATTATGGATAACATTGCAAAGAACGGGAAAATTGTGCTCATGAGAAATCTGTACATAGATCAAGAGGCACTCGCTCGAACAGAACAAAGGGATACTGCGTGGTTTAAAGTCAGGAAAAGTGTGTGTCAGGTTATATCCTTTCACCATACCTATTCAATCTGTATGCTGAGAAAATAATCTGAGAAGCGGGACTACATGAAGAAGAATGGGGCATCAGGATTGGAGGAAAACTCATTAATAACCTGCGTTATGCAGATGACACAAGCTTGCTTGCTGAAAGCGAAGAGGACTTGAAGCACTTAGTGATGAAGATTAAAGACCACAGCATTCAGTATGGATTACACCTCAACATAGAGAAAGTAAAAATCCTCACAACTGGACCAATAAGCAACATCATGATAAATGGAGAAAAGACTGAAGTTGCAAGGATTTCATTTTACTTGGAAACACAATCCACACCCATGGAAGCAGCAGTCAAGAAATCAAAAGACGCATTGCATCAGACAAATCTGCTGCAAAAGACCTCTTTAAAGTGGTAAAAAGCAAAGATGTCACCTTGATGACTAAGGTGCGCCTGACTCAAGCCATGGTGTTTTCAATCACATCATATGCATGCGAAAGCTGGACAATGAATAAGGACGACAGAAAAATCGACCTTTGAACTGTGGTGTTGGTGAGGAATACTGAATATACCATGGACTGCCAAAAGAACGAACAGGTCTGCCTTAGAAGAAGTACAACCAGAATGCTCCTTAGAAGCAAGGATGGCGAGACTACGCCTTACATACGTTGGACATGTTCTCAGGAGGGAACGTTCCCCGGAGGACATCATGCTTGGTAAAGTAGAGGGTCAGCGAAAATGAGGAAGACCTTCAACAAGACAGACTGACATAGTGGCTGTAACAATGGGCTCAAGCAAAACAATTGTAAGCACCGCTTAGGACCGGGCAGTGTTTCCTGCTGTAGTACAGAATAGACTTGACGGCACCTAACACCCACAACATCTACAGGACAACAATAAGCAATGGAAGAGTCTGGTTTGTTGTCTGCATTTGTGTTAAGGCTAGAGAGGGTGAGTACAAAGGTGTGCAAAGTAGTGTTTTAAAGTAGTTTGGGAGCAAGGAATAGAAAGACTACCATTTCAAGGAAGACGCTGGAGAAGAACTAAAACCAGTCCAGGGACAAAGCAATGAGATACTAGACTAGGATAGGTGCAGGAACAAGGGAAAAGCAGAGATAAATGGGTAATCCCATAGTTCTTCTAAATTAAAATTAATATTTAACATTTTTGCATCAATGTGTATCATACAAGTCAACAGGTACATAAATGCAGTGTTTCTTTTCCTCACATTGAAAAATGCTGTCAGAACAACCAACCATGTGTCAACAGCTTTTTAGAATCAACAAACACTGTATTTGGAAGAACTGAATAGTTCTGGAAATTGATGGGAGAAAGACAGTTTCGAGGGAACAGCAGAGACTTCAATTAAAGGCGGCTAGGATTTCATTTTACTTGGATCCACAATTAACACCCACGGAAGTAGCAGTCAAGAAATCAAAGGACGCATTGCATTGGGCAAATCTGCTGCAAAACATCTCTTTAAAGTGTTGAAAAGCAAAGATGTCACCTTGAAGACTAAGGTGTGCCTGACCCAAGCAATTGATGTTTAAAGTGTAAATCTGACTGAAGATTATTATGAAAATTCCAGACTAAACAACACTGGACCCATTTATAGTCATGCTGACGAAAGTCGTCCTTGGACGGCTACTGCTTCAATCTCAACATGGCTTCCTCTGGGCAAAGCAGCAACTTGGTAAGCAGCTCTAGCAGGAAAACTACTCTTGAAATACTGTTTGTAGATTTCACTAACAGCAGTGAAGTCATTTATGTCAGCAGCAACAGTTGTTTATCTGTGTTTTGTTTTTATCACATTAGTTTAGTCACAGCCGCCAGCTTTCAGAATTTCACCGATGTTTTTAAGAGCTTGCTTAGCTTCTTCTACCATCTCTCCTGGCACAAGCTGTCCACTTGAAGGGTCCATACCTACCTGTCCCAAAATGTAAATGGTCCTGTCAACTAACACAGCTTGACTGTAGGGACCAATGGCCCCTGGGGTTTTTGCAGTGCTGATCACCTTTCGGATCAAGGACAACATGGCTAACCCTTCTGTCCAGCAGTCCCTGGAAAGAGCAAACCCCTACACCAGTCCAGCTTGCTTCTCACCAAACTAACTATCCTCGTTTGATTTCTTGACTGCTGCTTCCATGGGTGTTGATTATGGATCCAAGTAAGACAAAATCCTTGACAACTTCAATATTTTCTCCAATTTATCATGATGTTGCTTACTGATCCAGTTGTAAGGATTTGTTTTCTTTATGATGCAATGTAATACATACTGAAGGCTGTAGTCTTTGATCTTCATCAGTAAGTGCTTCAAGTCCTCTTCACTTTCAGTAAGCAAGATGGTGTCATCTGCATATAATAGGTTGTTAATGAGTCTTCCTCCAATCCTGAAACCATGTTCTTTTTCATACTGTCCAGTTTCTCAGATTATCTGCTCGGCATACAGACTGAATAAGTATGCTGAAAGGATACCACTTTGATGTACACCTTTTCTGACTTTAAACCATGCAGTATCCCCTTGTTCTGTTCAAAAGACTGCTTCCTGGTCTACATACAGGTTCCGCATAAGCACATTAAGCGTTCTGGAATTCCCGTTCTTCACAAAGTTATCCATAATTTGTTATGATCCGCACAGTTAAATGTCTTTGCGTAGTCAACAAAACACAGGAATACAAGTCAGGGGTGGCAGATGGAGGACGTGTTCTGGTTAGATGGATCAAACTAAAGAAAGACAGGACTCCAGGTCAGGACTAGAGCTCTGAAGTGAGGGATGACCACATGGCAGGACAGTAAAATTTCACTTAATAAATACCTTAAGACTCTAGGTACACACGCACACAAATCATCGACTTGATTCCAACTCATAGTGTCTCTGTAAGACAGAGTAGAACTGTCCCGTAGGGTTTCTTAGGCTGTAATCTTTACAGAAGCAGGTCACCAGGTCTTTTCTCTCACAGAGCCACTGGGTGGGTTCAAAGTGCCAACCTTTCAGTTAGTGGCCAACCACTTAACCATTGTTCCTCCAGGGCTCCTTACATAAACGTACACAGATATAAAAAACCAGTTTTGAAAACAATCTATTTGTACATTAAATGGGAAATTGCTAAAAATCAACAACCCAGAAACTATACTTCCAAAAATGCTGACCTGTGGCACAACAATGATGCACTGTACTCCTTCCTCTACCAATCATTCCACTGCACTTTCCAAGATGGCCAGAAAGGTAATGCAGTATGACAGCCTTGCTACATTTTTCAAGTCATTAAGCCACAAAAAGGGTTTAGGATTATCTCCAGAAATAACCTTTGCAGTAATAGTGCTGTTCCTTTGATAAAATGAGGCTTTTAAGCTTGGCACATACTTTTCAATAACGGCTTTACAAAATAAACATTATAAGACTTGGATTCAGTTAGCCAGCTTATCTATATTTATGTATATAATCCAGGGTAAGATGAAGCAAAATCTGTATTAACCACCCAGTAATGCTATCCCCAAAATGCTTGACATTTTCTAAGATAAAAACCAATACTGTACCTACATAATAAAAAAGCAAAAGAAATAATCTAAGTTTCTTTGGTTAAAATTGTTTTAAACCAACCACATTAATTTCCCATTCCTTCCCAACCAAGCATGAATGCAAACTGACAAATAAATTAACTTGAAGAAAAAAAAATCAGCATATGCAAATACCTAAATAGTTTCCATAAGAAATAAAGGTGCAAAGAAAAGTCAATTATAGGCAGTTCTCAATGATCAAACCTGCTGCATTCCAAAGGCACATTTAAGTTAGTTGTTTCTCTTAAAGACAGTATTTTAAATGGTAGTTGAACTTCTACTCACAATCTACAAGACTGACTACCCAAAACAGAGGTAAACTTAGACAAATGCAATGAAAAATGTTAGAATACTTTCTCTTGCAAAACGTTATATTGAAATACTGGTCATAAATTCCGGTACTTAAAAAATTAAAGTAGGTTTAATTTTAATTAGGAAGAATGAATAGATGAGTGCAATTTGTAGTGAAGCAGTTCTACTATTCCTATCGAGTTGCTATGGGTTGGGATTGACTTGATGCCAACGGGTTTGGTTTGGGTTGGATCTAGCTCCTGGAATGAGAATTAAGTGCATAAATGATTGATGAAGGAGACTTACAGACATTTTAAGGGCCTCTGAGGTTATTGTTTACCTCTTCCTCTTACAGACATTTCAATGGGAATATCTGGAAATCAATTGATCAGGGTGGTCTGGGATGCTTACAAACAAATGGAGAGAAAAAAAATTGAAAGAAAAATGGAAAAGAGTTATCAGGAAAATTTACTTTTAAAAATACTGGAATCACAATTGTGACCAATTGTACCAAAAGGACCACCCTCCTGCCCTATAAAGTTGACCAAAACAAGGATGTGCACCTGAAGCAGCAACAAGTGGCTTGGGAACCATGGGCCAGAAGTTTCTGTTGAGGACACAAACAAGAGGCTTAAGACCTTACCCTTCTCTTGCTGTTTTGACATTGTTCGATTTTAAAAATATTTCACCTGCATGGCACCAGCCAAGTTTAAAACCAACTTAGTTTGTAGTAGAAGCAGGTTTGGGTCTGTAAGGAACAGAACTATCAGTCAATATAAGTTGCTTCAGGAAGAAGTGGAGGAAGAATTACAATAACAACAGCTGATGTTTACTGAAGGTTACTATATACCAGGCACCGTGCTAAGCCCTTTACACGCATTCTCTTTTAGTGTTCCTAACAACCTTATGGTATAACTATTACACCAGTTTTAAGAACCCGAAGCAGAGGCTCAGTAACTTGCCTAGAGTTAAGTTGCAATTCTAAAGTCAATTCTCAGACCCATTCTCTCTTAAACCTTCATTCTTGGAATCACTATTTTTTATAACCTTTTCATTTTCATTTAGCACCACCCATGGCCAGAATTCACATTACCTAACTATAAAAGAAAAAAGAGAATTTCCAAGCTAAAAATAAAGCAAGAGAAGTTAACATCCTTAACTGCCCTCCTCCCCGACTTTTGGCCAAGCCAGGAAAATTTAGCCAATAAGGAAGATAATTATTTAGTATAGTCATGAAGGGAAGAGGAGTACAAGCTTAACTATTCAATGTTATGGGCTAATTATTTAAAGTGGAAGTTTTTGCAAGTGTAAATTCAATGATTTCAAAAACAGATGAGAAAAGCAGTTTTAATGTAAAAATTATAGGGAAAAGTAAAATAATGAATGAATGAAGTGAGAACAAGAAAATAACACAAAAAAAGAAGAAACACTACTTCTGCCCTATTCTAATACCCTCTGTACCCAAAAACGAATTAGATCCCTCTTGAAAATCCTAAAGACTCTAGCAACATTAGAAGTGCTGTGACTTGGACAGTCATTCTACTGCAGAAAGACCTAAACCTGAATATAAGCACATAATACAACTGGATCACGTTCTAATCCTTGACACCCTGTGCCTGTAGTAAAGTACCCTAGATCCTTAGAAAGGACCTAAACTAACCTCATTTTCCAAGCTGGAAACTAAGGTCCAAAGAGATTAAGTGATCACCTAAGGTCAAGTAACTAGTTTTAGAATCAAGATAAAAAACAGATTTTCCTGAGCCATGTCCAGTCATTTTTCTTTCCACTAGGCACTAATTAAAGACATAGCGCAGTGGGATGCTTCTAAACAAGCATCCTTTCTCAAACTGGTTTTATTTAAAATTTCTTTCTGAGGAAAATGACTATTTCTTGTTTATCACTGTATTCTCCCAGTGACTATATTACTTGACTGCACTAATATTCGCTGAATGAACTAATTTAGCTCCCAGCCACCATCCTCAAGCCTTAAAGTTACAAATAAAACTTGACTTACTAAAAGAACTTCATACATTTACCCTTAAGGCTTTTCTCTTCTGATATGTCTAGCTCATCAGGCCTTTTTTAAAAAGCAAAATTTTAAAAACCTTCACTACAGTCTGGAAAGAGTCTGCTGTATGTAATTATAATCACATATAATTTAAAATTCAAGGACAAGCATAAAGAGACAATTCTCTACATTTAAAAAAGAAATCAAATTTTTCTGCCTTTTGCTAAATATATCCATCTTTGTCCCTATACAGTTTCAATAACTAACTCAGATACTCTGTGTTAATTCTATTTGGTACTGACATTCCCCTTAAAGAAGCATGAAAAGTCAAACGAATTTCATCACTTGTACCAAAAATCAAATAGTACCAAGAACTACTGTTTAGTTTTCACTGTCCATATCTCTTATTCTTGTAGCTGACTAATTTTTTCTCCTATCAACTGAGAGAACTAGGCAGATTCAAAGGGGGCAGACTGTGGTCTATTGAGAGTGAAAAGTGCCACAGGAAATGTCCCATTACAAAAAAAAAAAAAAAGAACACATACATTTAACCATCAATGGATGGCCACTGTATGCTTTCAAGCCTCACTTCCAACACTTTATAATCAATGAAAGGTCAAATAAAGCAGCAATGGAGATCAGTGACAGACTGATTAATTAAAGTTACATGTAAGGATTGGGGAGTAGGGGTGACTAATTCAAATATAACAACTGATGTATCTGACAAACCAAACCTCTCACTTACTCTCTCCTCTCCTCCACACAGACACAGACACACACACACACACACATACACACACCCTTATAATCGTATCAGTGAAGAGTCTGTCCAAGTTGGCCTTGCTTTAACAAGGAAACATGCTCAGATTTCATGTCTGTGAAATATCTGGTGGACTGGCATCATGTGATGTTAAAAAGCAAGCAGAGAAACCACCCTATAAAGTATTTATCAGGAAGTCTGACATCCTGTCACCAGCCTCCATGTTTTTGCTTTACAGAAGCACTAACCCAGATTATTCACATCTTCTCCCCGCCCCCCCCCCCCCCAGCAATATGAAAAATGGCCTAAAGTTCATTTGGGTACCAAAACCCACTGCAGTCGAGTCGATTCCGACTCATAGCGAACCCACTGGGTTTCCAAGGCTGTAAATCTCTACGAAGGCAGTGGGTGGTGGTTTCAAACTGCTGACCTTTCAGTTAGCAGTTGATCGCTTTAACCACTGCACCACCGGAGCTCCTTTTATTTGGGCACACAGTTGAAGAAAATGACCAGAATCTACGCCATTATTTTAACAGCTTCCAGCTTTCAAGTCTTTCAATGTAACTTTCAAAAATCCCATAAAATTCACTTGGCATCAGTATTCCTTAGCTGTGCTTTACAGTAAGATAACAATTAAAAAGCACTATTGTTGTGGGAGTATATTATGATTGGGCTAAGCATCAAGCTACAACGTTGACACATCCCTAGGTCCTAAAAGAATGAAGCTCCTGTCTCTCAGTCACTGCATTCAACAACTGCCAGGCAGAAAGAACAGCTCTCTCCATTGCAGCCACACTGTCCTTCCCTGAGCCTGCTTCTGCTACTTACTACACCTAATCATGGTTCATGGCTCACTAGCCCAATGAAAGATCGGCATCTCACAGCTCCTAAAAGTCCTGTCAGTTTGCTAATATATACATATAATTGGGGTTTCAGTGGGTTTTTAGAGTTTTATAACTAACCTTAGCTTTCCAGGAAAAATATGAAGGGCTAAATTGGGAGGAGGGGTAGTAAACAGAGCTCCTTGCACTGTTAAAGAACTTCACAAATCAAGAACTGTGTACAGCTGAGTCATTTCAAGACACAAAGGAAGACAGTGATTGGGACTCTGAGCTAACACAAACCTCTCCTTGTACACCTTGCTAAACTGCAAAATCTTTTTCTTCTAAAATGCAACATACGGACTCTGCCCCCCTCTGTGCCTGTCATAATCAATTTGAAATAAAATGAAAGAGTTATTTAAAAGTCATTATTGAACTGACTGAAATTTTAAAATATTACCACTGTCCCATTATCACGAGTGGAGACAAACATCCTTTCTAATGTCTTCAGGGGAAGGACGCAGGCCTGTGGGGTCAAGAAACCCAATAGTCCACAAGGCATGGCAGAAAAGGCACAAATTTGGGTTAAGACAAATCCGGGGTTGAGTGGGTTTGGTCACTTCTTAAACTGTTTAATCTTGGCCCAAACCAGGCAATCTCTTTAAGCCTCAATTTCTGCTTCAGTAAAATAGGTATAAAACACCATCTACATCAAAAGACAGATAATGGGGAGGGATGAAAGGAAATAAGTACAGTAATGTGAGGTGTCCAATACCTGTTGTTGTTGTTGGGTGCCATCAAGTCAACCTAAGTGGTGCCAATAAACATTAATTACGATCCCTGAAAGTGCTGAGTTGAAAACTCTGGAGAATCCTTCTTATATGAAAGAAGAGAAAATAACACTTACTGGAACCATCCTTTGCAAGTGACAGACACTTTGTTAGGCACTTATTCATAATTCTTACTTAAATTTTAAGATATCCTTTAAGTATTTTCCCCATTTCCCTATTTTAATAGGTTAAGTAACTAAGCAGGTCACAGTTAGAAGGGATGATTCTAACTAAACCATGTCTTGCTGACATCCAACACTAGGTAGGCTATACTATATGTCTTAGGTAGCTACTTTTGAAAACACATGCTACTCTTAAAAAGTGGTTTCAATCGGAAAGAAGTTAAAACTGAGCACATTTTTTAACACAATGAATTCCAAAGTGAACACTGATTTCTAGATCTTAATCAAGACTACTATCATAACTAAGGTTTACTATCTAGAGCACCACAATGAATCATTTCAAAAACAGCTGTCCTTGTTACAGAAACCATTATTTACAATATCCAGGTCATCAAAGGTAAGCCACAGTATGGGCAACCTATGCACACACACTATATAAATACTATCTTTAGCTCTGACCAACAACCAAGACTACTGCTGAACCCAGTCCAAAAGGCCCTGGTGGCACTTCCATTCATTCCGGACTGAAGTGTCTGCTGTATAAACAGCACTTCCTATGGTAAAACCTTGTTAAAAAAAAAAAAAAAAAAAAAAAAAAGTCCAAGACAAACCTACCACATCACAAAGTTCACATTTCACTTGTACTGAAGATTAAATCCCTAAATAGTATACAATTTTACAACTCTTGTGTCATCTAAAAATAATTTCTCATTAGTACCGGATAAATTGTTAACTCTTCACAAACTATTATTTCTAGTCAGTTGACCAAACTTCCTAATCATTAAAAAACACTTCCAGCAGAAAACCTAAGATTTAATTCTTCAATATTTCACCAAAGATATGAGACTTCTTATGATTCCATATTAAATTATAGGGTATTGTAAAAATTAAACTCCAACAGAGGTGTGCCCTGAGCTTACAAAACAGATTTTAGAATTGTGGTTTTAAACCTCTTTTTGAGGAACACCTTTAAGAGTTTGATAGAAGCTGAGGACCTTTCTCTCCAAAAATGCACACACAACCATGCATGTAAAACTCTGCACGCTACTTAAGGTACCCCATGAAAGTCTATCCACAGTCCCCACCTCAACTTATAAGGAATTCATCAACCCCAGACAGACTCCTTATTTACGAAGTTATTTGTAGTTTAAGATATTTTTCTCCCACTTTTTAAGCAGCAAGGTTCCTTGAAGAATTTACATTTACCAAATTATAAAAATTTTATTTGGCCACAACCTTGCATTAAAAGAACACTTCACATTCTTGCAATACTTAAAAATTCTGGTGTCCTTTATCCACTATTAAGAGTGCTCATAAGATGTGTGGCCCTGAACTAGGGGTGGCAAAGAGAATTCTAAGACATTGTCAAGGCCAGTGACCTTGGGAAGTTACAAGTAGTTGTACAATCTGTTCTATTTAAAAAAAAAAAAAAAAAAATTCTTTCAACAATTTACTGACCATTTTGAACAAAAACAGGTGTAGCCTTTAAGCTGAAATCTTTACATGGGTTGGAAAAGGAAAACTGTAGGACAAAAGGATCAAAAAATAAATTCACAGAAATTAAGGAAGGAAAAACATGACCAAATGCTAAATTTTCTAAGTAACACACTTAAGAATGTGTTTGACTTACCAGATATACTTAGGTTAAAACCTATGCCCAATTCCAGAAGTTAAGTCAACTTGGCAATAGGGAATAAAAGGCAACATTGAATTAGGTTAGAGAACTAAACTCAACAATAGGGAATAAAAGACAACATTGAATTAGGTGAGATGACTGAACTCAACGGAATTAATCATTCAAAGATGACACAACTTCCGTAAAGACTTTACTTAAAAAAAAAAAAAATTACTGACAGCTATTAAAATAGCAAAGAACTTAAGCAGCTGGGAAACACAAATAATGGCTTGTGTGCTATACATTCCCATTATCATGCCATGGCAGACATCACCAATCACACCACCCCTTCCCCTCACTGAGCCTCAGAATTTCTCTCAACATAAGCCTACAGTGGAAATCAAGGTTGGCATTAGAGTTGAACCTATCTGTTGTCCTCAACAGCTATTTCTCAAATACTGTTCAAATCAACAAAAAGAAGCACCACAGACTTAGATATTTAATGTTAAATGAATTTATAATAAATTTCATTTAGTTTTAATTGTTTCCCGACATACAAAATACTCTTAAAAAATTTAGTTGTTTTCCTCATATTAAAAAGTATAATGTTTCCCATAAACAACATAGTCAATACAGTCTTTATTCAGAAAAAAAATTCTTCTTAAGGAATGTAACCTTCCTATTAAAGAGCTCTAGAAAATTGCAATTAACTGTATTTTTTAGCAGCCTTCATTTTTTTATGCAATTTTCATTAAAAACCAGATGCACTTGCTTTTTCTGAGTATCAGTAAAGTTAAAATCAAACAGGCTTACATCATTTAAGAATGAAAATACGAATAGAAAGTTAAAAGAAAAAAAAATCATATAGATGTGTAAATTGAGTTAGAGAAAGAAGTACTTTGTTCTTGCAGTTTAAAAGAAATGCAGGTCAATATTAACAAAAGACTAAAGAGTATATGATTATTTAAGATTTACTTTCTTCCAAAAAAGAATTTGAGATAGACTCCAGACGTGAAGATAAAAAGAGAAATAAAAACAGATCCCTGGAATGCTAGGATCATGTTATGGTGGCTGATGTTTAGTATAAATATATTAACAAGAAGGAGTGAAAATCTGGATTTAGGAAGTTGTAAGAAAGCACTGTGGGATATGTAAGAATTATTCCCTAAATACTCAAGACTATTAAAGAAACATATGTTAATATTCTACAAAGAAATCATCCAGCTTCCTGGTCTAATAGCAGGACTCAGTTATTATAGATAAATAAGCAAAGTTAATAAATGACAACACAACCTCAGGAATAATAAACACCATAGAAAGGAGCATTCCCCACCCCAACTCCAAATTCAGTATGTGCTAATAATAAAACAATAAATCGCTCTGAGAAAATACCTGTTAGTGTCCATCAGAGAAAATGAAGTATATTTTAAAATACTTTTTTAGAAAGTTCCTTCAGCAGAAGCTGGTTAAGTAGGCACTGCCTCAAATCACGCTATCTTTTATCACTGTGGAGCTCTTCACACATACTGGTTCACACCTTTTTCCCATTATTTCCTGTTATTTTAAGGCTTAGATAAGCAAATTGTTTGAAGCTTTTGCACTCTTGTAACTCTTACAGTAAGTACAAAAGTACAATAAACATTCCTGCCCAGGATCTTTTTTCTCTCTAAAACAAGAGTGAAATCTGAGCCATCTGTAAAGATTTGGGATATTCTTTAAACACGTATAAAACCTTTAAAAATCCATTTGTATCCAGTTGTCATTCCATGCTTTCTCATTTGGACAGGCGACTTCATTTGGAGAGAAATTAAAAATTTACCTAAGTTGCCAGACTACACACAGAGAATAAAAATAGATCAATTTTGCTCCATAAGACAATCTGTTTTGAGTAAATAAACACGACACCAGGAAAGAAGCGTTGATATCTGGGCGGTTACTGCTGGGAAGATGTTCAGGGGGAAGGAATAATGCCGATTTGTTTACAGGTATCTTATTTCTTAGCGGCTTTAACCTTATTACAAGTACCGGGCAGTAAACAGAGACCGCTTATTGTATGGTACCTATTAGATAAATTGGGAGGGGGAGAGAATCTAGAGACTTATTGTCCTTCAGAGAGACAATTAAGGAAAGCCACGGTTTTCCCCCCACTGAAACGCATGAAGGGGGAGGTAGGTCCAAGCGCGTCTATCTTCTGCCTTGTTCAGAAAAACAAGCATCCCAAATGCGCGCACCCCAGACAGACTCCAGCGAGTAACCAAAAGCAGTGACCGGAGCCCAGACTAGGTTCTTACCTCCTGGATGCGCTTCCTGGCCCGCTGAAGCACTTCTTCGTAGCCTTTCTGTCGCAGCTCGCTGAGGCTTTCGTAATACTCCTCGGGGTCGTCAGTTTCCGTGAAGAGTACTTGGGAGAGGATTTTCCAGCCGCAGGTGTCCAGGCCGTGGCCCAAGTAGACCTGGAGCTGGTAACACAGAGTGTCGATCTCCTGCTCGGTCATCTCGGGGGCGCCCCCGAACAACACCGTCCACATACCCGAGGGCTCCTCGGGGAACACGGGCAGGCACGGCTCCAGCTGAGAGTTCACGGAACAAAGCTGCTGGTGCACGGCACGCAAATCCTGGAAGGAGAAGAGCCCGGCCCAGCTGCATTCCTCGGCGGGGGACTCCAGCTCGGCAGCGGGTGTCTGCTGCTCCGCGTCCGAGGGCTCCAGGGGCGCCGAGGCGGCCTGGTCCTCCTTCACGATTTCCAGCACCTCGATCTCTTCGGAGACCGCCCCAGAGTCACTTATCACCCGCACCGAGGACACGGAGGCCTCGTCAGCAGCCAGAGGGGCCGCCGCAGTGGCGGCTCCCGCCACATCTCTGGCTTCAGATCCCCTCCGGACCCGGCTGGATTTGGCTCTCACTGGGCTCCTGAGGGGCCTCTCCACCCCTTTGCTGGCTGGACTCCGCAGCTGCGGGTCCCCTCGAAGGCTGCACGCACTCCTCGGAGAAGCGCCCTCAGCACAGGCAGGGATCCTCCGGGGCCCAGGACTCCTGCCTAGAGTCGCAGAAGCGGTGGACTCGGGCCGGCCCCTGCCCGCCGGGCTGCCTGGGCCGCGGGGCCCATCGGACGTGGAGGACCCGGCATCGAGATCCCCTCGCGCCCGCGGCTGCTCCTGGGAGCCGCTCCTCTGCCTCTGGGCCGTCCGGTTGTGGCAGGTTATGGCAAACTTGCCCTCAATCTCGTTCCAGGCCACAATGAAGACGAACTTGTGCTTCTCCCGCTCTTCGAATACATGGGGCCGCACGGCCACCCAGTCCGACTCGAGCGTCTCCTCGAGCGCGAACGACATGGTGGCTCCGGCGCCGGCCCGACCGCCCGAAGACTCACCCGCTGGCTGCGCCGCGCCCCCCGCTCACCCTTGCCGGGCGCCTTCAGCCATCTTAACGCGCCAGCTGGCTCTTCCCGCTCGCTGCCCGTCCCTCCGCACTCCGACCCGCCGCTCTCCTTTGTGGCGCGGGTTGGGGGAAAGACAATACGTGTCCCCGGAGCAGGTAGTTCACATGGTCACGTGCGGCCGGATCTGTTTACAAGCCCCACGGTGGGGTAGCTCCTCGCGCCCGCCCCGGCCGACCAACGCGCGGCTGCGCCCCGAGCCAGGCCCCGGGGCTGCGTCTGCGGCGCGCTGGAGGTGAAGCGTGGGTTCCCCAGGCCCGGCAGGCCGGTCAGCTGTCGGGGCCGGCAGTGTTCGCGTCTCGGCCGCTCGCCGGGGCCGACCTCCCCGCCCCCTCTTTCTCCTCCTCCTCTTCCTGACCGCTCAGAGCCGGCCCGACAGACTGATGCGTCTCCTAAACTCTGCACCTCAGCATCGCCACAATGTTGCCATTCGGCTGCTGACGTCGGCGGCTCCACGAGGGACGTAAACACGGGCACGTGCCGCACGCTGGTGACGCGACGGCGGCGGCGCGCGCACCGCCCAGTGCTGCCCCTAGGCGTCCCCGACCGGCTCTTGCGAGCTGCTGCGCTCCCGACTCTCCGATTCTGCGCAGCTTGGTCCGGGTGTTGGAGCCCGCGACCGGTGGCTTGCTGTCTTCTGAAGGTGGTAAGTGGCAGGTGTGTCCTGCGGGAGAGATGGCCTCCGAACCCCGGAGAAAGAGGAACAAATGCTGAGGAACTGAGACTTTTGAAACTCTAGGCGTTCAAAGCGACCCTGAAATGTAAATTTGCCTCCATTCGCTCTGAGGGAGTCGGAAGGGATAACTCCGATATTCACCCAGTAAGTAACATGGGAACTATGTCCTAAACTTTATTGGGTTCCCCCAGACGGTTCAATTCTCCTGTAACACCCTTGAGACAAAAGATAAGAAAGGAAGGTGTCTAAAGACAACCCAGTAGAACTTAAAAACAAAATGAAATGAAAATTCTGTCATGTCCTAATACATCAGTGTTCTACATTTCAGTCCATCCAGTGTTTTATTCCTTCAGGTTTCATCATTGTGTACTGTTCTGTGAACTTCATTTTCAGGTCACTGGGCTTGAGCCCTTTTGAAGTTTTATTCAATTACCAGAGTTCCCAGAGTGTGGTCCCCCCACAAAAAACACATATAAATCTGAATAACTCTACCATTCATACTAAACTATGATGAAACACATGTTAAAATTGCCTTCTGGATCTTATTGCCATTCTGATTAGTCTCCAGTTTATATGGCAAGTATTTTGTATCCACAGTAAAGTACAATGGGAATTAATGTGTTCTTTTACGTTTATCCGCATTTCTAAAATACACACAAAACTCTTTGCATTAAACTTGCATTTTCAGCTATACATGTTGTTAGATGCCCTCCAGTCACTTCCACCTCATAGTGACCCTATGTACAATACTGCCCAGTCCTGTGCCATCCTCACAATCGTTTCTGTGTTTGAGTCCATTGTTGCAGTCACTGTTGTCAGTCCATCTTGTTGAGGGTCTTACTCTTTTTTGCTGACCCTCTGCTTTGCCAAACATGGTGTCCTTTTCCACAACTAGCTACTTGTAGTTGAGTGTTATCCTGACACCTGAATAAACGGCCAAAAGTTTTAGCCCTGTCACTCAGCTTTGACCTAAAGGGGGAAAAAGGCTTTTTTTAGGGGGGCAGGATGAGCGAAAAGGACTTTGGTTTCTTAATCTTTTATAGTTCTTTGTATGGAACCACAGACTTTCAAAGCTTCTAACTGTGACCTTGTGTTACCTCTCAAATACAAATCAAGGATATACCTTTTGAAAGGCAAGAAGAAAGAGAGAAAACCCTTTGCAAATCTGAATCACTAGCTAAGCAAACCTTTTCTGCTAAAAAAGTTGCTGGTGAAAGTTTTTCTGATAAAAAGTTATTGATGATGATCACTAGATCTCTTGCATACATTTTAACTAGTTGCCATGGAGTGGATTTTGACTCATGGTAACCCCATGTGTGTCACAGTAGAAATGTGCTCTGTAGGGTTTTCAATAGCTGATGTTTCAGAAGTAGATCACTGGGCCTTTCTTCTGAGGCATCTCTGGGTGGACTCAAACCTCCAACCTTTTTGTTAGCAACCTAGAGCATTAACCGTTTACACCACTCAGGAACTCCTGCATATATTATAAAAACAAAACAAAACAAAACCCATTGCCGTCGAGTCGATTCCGACTCATAGCGACCCTATGGGACAGAGTGGAACTACCTCATAGGGTTCCCAAGGAGCAGCTGGTGGATTTGAACTGCTGACCTTTTGGGTACCAATGCCACCAGGCCTCCACATACATTATAGATAGGTAAAAATACTGAGAATAAATGCTAACAGAGTATGTTTATAGGAAATATTTTTATTTACGTGTACAGTCGTGTTGTTCAACATCCACGATACGTTCTGTGAAATAGGATTTCGCAGAATGTGATTTGGACGTTGTGCGAACATGCCTAAATCGCAAGCAATAGCATTCACTGATTTTCTACCTTCATGTTCTTTAATAACCTTTTGTTTCACTACCAAATCGATACTTCTCCTTTGCTTCTTGCTGCTGTTACCACTAGCACTGGTTTTGCTGCGTTTGAGAACCTTGATGCACTTCATGGTAATATTTTTGAAAGAAAACTGAACAGCTAACACTGCAACACTTTAAGAGACTCATGATACACAAGATTGGATGCTGCTGCCTATGAGTCAAAGCACACGCTGTTACATGGTAAACTTTTTATTTGTAAGTAGGGAAAGTTCACATTAAAATAATGATAGAAAGTACAGTACATACATAAGCCAGTAACATAGGCGTTTACTGTGACTATTAAGACATATGTATTATAGGTTATATATGTACTGTACCATTATACGCCTGGCAGTGCAATCACTTTGTATACAAGAGACATGAGATACATGTGTTGCGTGTGGGAAGCTGTTGTGTTTGCTATGTCCGGTTATGTCCACTACATTCTGTTCTCCGATTTGGATTTCTGAACTCTGTTATAACTTTATGGGACCATGGAGGTAGTGTGGTTGGACATTGCCCAAATGGATGTTACACAGCACACGACTGTGTATTAATTTTAATTGGTCCTTGGTGGCGTAGTAATTAAAGTGCTTGGCTACTAACTGAAAAGTCGGCGGTTCAAACTCACCAGCCGCTCGGTGAGAGTGAGATGTGGCAGTCTGCTTCCATAAAGATTTACAGCCTTTGAAACCCTATGGGGCTGTTCTACTCTGTCCTATAGGGTAGCTGTTGACTCAATGGCAGTAAGTTGCGTTTTGGATATTAAATTTGCAATATTTATTCACAGATATAAAATTGTGTCTTACAACGCTAGAAAAAATTAGTTTGTGGTCATACAGGTGTTGAGTATTTTCTTCCAATATCCTGGCCACTGTATTTTCTCAAAAGAGAGATGTTTCAATGTTTCTCATTTCCTCTAAGTAATTGTTATCCTAGAAATGAAAAGAAACAACATAAAATTCCCGTGGTAGGTTACTGTAGTACTCTACAATTCTTTTTTAGATCTGTATCTGATTGTCAAGCAAGATCTGAGTCTGTATTTTCCTCCTTGGGAATAAGTGAAGCTACAGAAAAGCCACATACACCATGTAAACCTTGAAAGGGCTCGAAAACTATTGTCTCTGTTTGAAGTTTTTAAAACTATTGAGGACTGTTAGGTAACCTGGGAAATGCTTTAACTTGTTAGGCCTTTTAATAAAAATGATATTTACATAGAGATTTTCGAATGACATAGCATTTTCATGTATATGTTCATTTTATCTTTACAATAATCATGTAATATAGGTATAAAAGGAATAAGTATGTTTAGTTTTACAAGTAAGATAACAGTAGCTCTAATTAGTTAGACCACATATCCCAGGGTTGGGAGCAGGGAACGACTTGAATTCAGGGGCCTGATTCCTAATCTGTGCCAGTTAGATTCTCCCAGAAGCAGACGCTGAGAAGAAGGAATGTAAAGGTTTATTGGGGAAGGGCGGGGGCGTGGTTTAACACCTTTGAAAGAAATGGAAGCACGATTGGGTGGGCTAGTCCCACAGGAAGCTCCTCAAAGCAAAAATTTCCCCTTAAAGAAGTTCCCCCATTGGGTAGAAATGGTTAGCTCTTGCTCAGTCATTGGCTGGGGACAACCCCAAGGAAAACACAGGCTGAAAACCTGAAGCTGACTCTTGGGATACTAATAGCTAGGGACTGTCAGCTAACCACACTCCTTGCAGCTGAGCGGTAAGTCCTTTCTTAAAGGAAGATTTGAGTGATGTATCGCATGTCTTCCACAGTTTATCTTGTGTGTCACGTGGATCCACTTCTCCATAACAGATTTAGGGAGCAGCTCCATCAGAGCTCTGGTGGGCCTTTTTTCCTGAGGGGAAATTTAGAAAAAGGAGGTTAGTGGGATAAACAACAGACTCCATTGCTACAATTGGTCTCATGGCCACGACTGGTACTCATCATCTCCCTCCTCCACTGTTCATTCTAAAGTCCCCTCACCCTCTGCTGCCTCAGTGGCTCACCTGGTATTGTGTCACAAACCCTCATTCCTAAGAGGGCTGGACTGCTGGTAACCTGAGCAATGTGTAGCCTCCATTGCTACATTACTACATTTGTCACAATTAGGCAAGGGCATAGCAAGAGGCACCCAAGTGAGTCACCTGAGTTCCACACACATTTATCCCTACCTCCTCCTGCTGATCAGGTTCAGTTATCCCTGACAAGATGACGACTCCTCTTCTTGCCTGATGATCCCTGGCTACAAAGAGACCAAAGTGTCCAGACAGCAGCTGTAGTTTGTAGTTCATTGGGAGCTTTGCTTTGTCTCCTGGCAAGAATGCAACCATCTTGGGGACCAAGACCACTAACTCTGCAGAATCCAGAGCTGTGAGGACCCCCAGTGGGTCACTGAAAGCGATGGTGAGTGAGTTCACTCCTGCTTCTACCCCTTGGTACCTGAACCTGTGTATTCTTCCTATTGAGGACACAGTGCCATATAAAGGTCTATGACTCAATGCCTATACCATGTCCTGGAGGATGGTATCCCCATCCTTGCCAAGTATTTCCTCTGAGCTGATGCTTCAGCTGCACCTTCAGCGTACCATTCCAACACTCTTTTAAGCCAGCAGCTTCTAGATGGAGAGGTATATATGACAAGTGGGTCTGCAGAGTGGTTTCTCTGGTCAGATACTATGTTGTATTTCATGTCTGTGCATCAGGCATTCTATAGGTGGCTTAATAGTGGTGTTGGCTGAGGCTTTGCAGGACTGTTTGGAAAGGCAAACTTATACCCTGAGTAAGTGTCTATTCCTGTGAGAAAAAACACTAGCCCTTCTAGATGAAAGCATCCAGGGTAGTCAGTTTGTGACCAAGTGACTGGTTGGCCTTCACAAGGAATAATGCCATTCATATTGGGGGCTCAGCGTTGGTTTCTGTTCTTGGCAGGTTGAACGTTCAAAGACAGCAGTCACTAGATCAGCCTTGGTAAATGGGTGTCAGTGTTTTTTTGACCCATGCAAAGACCCCATCTCTGCCAGTGTGGCTATGTCATCTGTTTGCCTCATGCCAGCAAACATCATTTGGCCAAGTTATTTTGTCCACCTGGTTATTTGGTGCCCATTCTATTTGGGTGGTTTCTGGTGGCCACCTTGTGCCCACTCTCATATGTCCATCTACATGTATCTATCCCAGACCTCCTTGTCTCTGATCTTTTAGTCTTTTTCCTACCAGGCCACTGATCATTCATTACAGTCCATGAGTCCGTATATATTTTAACTTTAGGTCACTTCTCCTTTTATTCAAAATGGATGACCAGGTGC
Organism: Dugong dugon; assembly: GCA_030035585.1. NCBI lineage: Eukaryota > Metazoa > Chordata > Mammalia > Sirenia > Dugongidae > Dugong > Dugong dugon. The sequence goes on along the minus strand of CM057460.1, from coordinate 83,886,578 downwards.
ACCTCCTGAAGCACTACTCGTTAGAAAGATTTTCCCTCATCACTGTCTTTCACAGCCCCCACTGAATAAGGCTGTAATGCAGCCAGTACTCACTTTCAGTTTGTACCCACATATCAAAACAACCAATCAATAAACCAAGCTAAGGCTTTTTCCTCCACCTTCTGCTGTTAGTATGAACTATAGTGTGAACTGAGGGAAGCCTCTGGTACTCATGGTGGGTGCCGTGTTGAGACATTGTTATGCCGTGTAGGTCTGGGATAACTGCTCATGCAGTTCGCTTGTGCCTTCTCTTCCTGTTTGTGCTTAGCCCTAGATGTACCTTTCCCATCTCGTGATAGACTGCTAGGCCTGCCTGACTTTATAACTTCTTGTCCAACACATGATGGGCAGTTTCAGACTCATGATCACTTGTTATTCCAAGTTCAAGTGTTCCATCTCTGTCAGAGCCCGTTAGCATACTAGAAGCTGTTTTATGAAAAGTGTGTGTAATCCTTTGCTGCAGATGGTATAACTTGGTCTCTAACCTCAGGCACCTGGGTTGTGATTCTTCTACTGGGGTTTGCCCTAAACTCCACACTGTATCTTTTTCTACTACTGACATCTCAAATACCCTAGACTCTGCTGGGATCATTTGTCTCAAGCAGCAGGGCTTGAGATCCATTCTGTCCTCTGGGCCCCACTCAAAGTTGGTAGCCTTCCATATCACCTGATATATGGGCTAGAGCAGTTTTCCTAGGAGCGGAATATGTTGCCTCCAAAAGCCGAAGAGGCCTAACACTCATTGTGCTTCCTTCGTTGTAGTAGGGGGGTGCACAAGGCAAAAATTTGTCCTTTAGAAAGAAACTCAACAAAGATACTGTATTGGTCATCTAGTGCTGCTAAAACAGAAACACCACAAGTGGGTGGCTTTAACAAAGAGAAATTAATTTCTTGATGAAAGTAGGCTAAAAGTCCAAATTCAGGGTGTCAGCTCCAGTGGAAGGCTTTCTCTCTCTGTCAGCCTTCTCATTAATCTTCCCCCAGACTTGGAGCTTCTCCACACAGGGACCCCAGGTCCAAAGGATGTGCTCTCCTCCTGGTACTGCTTCCTTGGTAGTATGAGGTCCCCATGTCTGTATATTCTCTTCTCTCTTTTATATCTCAAGAGATTGCCTCAGGACACAATCCAATGTTGTAGATTGAGTCCTACCTTAATAACACAACTGCCACCTATCGTCCCTCATTAACATCATAGAGGCAGGATTTACAACATATAGGAAAATCACACGGTACTGGGAATCATGGCCCAGCCAAACTGATACACACATTTTTGGGGGGATATAATTCAATCCATGACAGATACAGAGGACCTAAGGGCACAATCAGCCAACTTGACCTCATAGACATATATAGAACACCCCACCCAACAGCTGCAAAGTACACATTCTTTTCCAACCCACAGGGAATGTTCTCCAGAATAGACTACATCTTAGGCCACAGAGCAACCCTCAACAAAATCCAAAACATTGAGATAATACAAAGTATCTTCTCTGACCACATCACCATCAAGATAGAAATTAACAACAGGAAGAGCAAGGGAAAAAAAAAAAAAAAACAACTAAATGGAAACTGACTAACACCATGATTATAAACCACTGGGTAATAGAAGAAATCAGAGATAGAATAAAAAAGTTTCTAGAATCAATCAAACAAGAATGAAAATACATCATACTGAAACCTTTGGGACAGAGCAAAGGTAGTCCTCAGAGGACAATTTATAGCAATAGATGCACACACCAAAAAAGAAGAAAGGGACAAAATCAAAATATTAACTACACAACTCAAACAAAGAGAAAGAGAACAGCAAAAAAAGCTCACAGCCACCAGAAGAAAGGAAATAATAAAGAACAGAGCAGAAATAAATGAAATAGAGACTAGAAAAACAATAGAAAGAATCAACAAAACCAAAAGTTGGTTCTTTGAAAGGATCAACAAAATCAACAAATCACTGGCCAGACTGATAAAAGAAAAACAGGAGAGGACGTAAATTACCCAAATAAGAAATGACATGGGCAACATTACAACAGACCCAACTGAAATAATAAGGATCATAACAGAATATTATATAAAACTATACTCCAGCAAATTTGAAAACCTAGAGGAAATGGATAAATTTCTAGAAACAGACAGGCTACCCAAACTACAATGAAGTGATGTTGAAAATCTCAGCAGACCCATAACAAGAGAAGAGATTGAAAAGGTAATAAAAAAAACTTCCGACAAAAATGCTCTGGCCCAGATGGCTTCACTGGAGAATTCTACCAAACATTCAGAGAAGAGCTTACACAAGTGCTACTCAAACCTTTTCAGAACGTAGAAAAGGAAGCAACACTTCCAAATTCATTCTATGAAGCCAGCATAACCCTGATACCAAAACCAGGCAAAGACACCACAAAAAAAGAAAATTACAGACCAGTATTTCTCATGAATATAGATGCAAAAATTCTCAACAAAATTCTAGCTAATAGAATTCAGCATCGTACAAAAAAAATAACAGTAATACACCACGACCAAGTAGGTGCCATACGAGGTTTGCAGTGTGCTTTGACATTAGAAAATCAATCAACGTGATTCACCACGTAAAAGGAAATAAAAGAATTACATGATCATCTCAATTGATGCAGAAAAGGCATTCAACAAAGTCCAACACCCATTCCTGATAAAAACTTCCAATAAAATAGGTATAGAAGGGAAATTTCTCAACATAATGAAGGGCATCTATGCAAAACGAACAGCCAACATCATTCGTAATGGAGAGAGGCTGAAAACATTCCTGTTGAGAACAGGAACAAGACAAGGATGCCTTTTATCACCACTCCTATTTAACATTGTGCTGGAAGTCCTAACTAGAGCAGTAAGGCAAGACAAAGAAATAAAGGGCATCCAAATTGGTAATGAAGAAGTTAAACTGCCCCTATTTGCAGATAATATGATGCTGTACATAGAAAACCCAAAAGACTCCATGAGAAAACTATTTGAACTAATAGAAAGATTCAGCAAAGTAGCAAGATACGAGATAAACATACAAAAATCAGTTGGATTCCTATACACCAATAAAGAGAACAATGAAAAGGAGATCAGGAAAACTATACCATTTATAATAGCCTCTAAAAAAATAAAACACTTAGAAATAAATCTAACCAGGGATGTAAAAGACCTATACAAAGAAAACTACGAAACACTACTGTGAGAAACCAAAAGAGACCTACATAAATGGAAAAACATACCTTACTCACAGATAGGTAGACTCGACATTGTGAAAATGATGGTTCTACCCAAAGCAATTTACCAATACAATGTGATCCTGATCCAAATACCAAGGACATTCTTTAAAGAGATGGAAAAACTAATCATTAACTTTATATGGAAAGGGAAGAAGCCCCGGATAAGTAAAGCACTACTGAGGAAGAAGAATAAAGTAGGAGGACTCACACTACCTGACCTCAGAACCTACTATACAGCTATGGTGGTCAAAACAGCCTGGTGCTGATACAACAGATACATTGACCAGTGGAATAGAATTGAGAACATAGATGTAAATCCATCCACCTGCGGTCACCTGATCTTTGACAAGGGCCCAAAGTCCATCAAATGGGGAAAAGAGTCTTTTTAACAAATGGTGCTGGCAAAACTGGATGTCCATCTGGAAAAAAATGAAACAGAACTCATACCTCACACAGTATGCAACAACTAATTCAAAACGGATCAACGACCTAAATATAAAGCCAAGAACTATGAAGTTCATAGAAGAAGACACAGGGTCAATGTTAGAGGCCCTAATGCACGACATTAACAGGATGCAAACCATAATCAATAACACACAAACTCCAGAAGATAATCTAGATAACTGGGATCTTCTAAAAATTAAACACTTACGCTCATCAAACAACTTCACCAAAAGAGGAAAAAGAGAACTTACAGACTGGGAAAAAACTTTTGGACATTACAAATCAGACAAAGGTTTAATCTCTAAAATCTAGAAGAAAATCCAGCAGCTCTACAACAAAAAGACAAATAATCCAATTAAAAAATGGGCAAGGGTTTTGAACAGACATTTCACCAAAGAAGACATCAAGTGGACAACAGACATGTGAGGAAATGCTCGAGATCACTAGCCATTAGAGAAATGCAAATAAAAACCACAATGAGATACCATCTCACCCTGGCATTACTGGCATGAATGAAAAAAACTTGAAATAACATATGTTGGAGAGTCTGTGGGGAGATCGGAACTCTTATGCACTGCTGGTGGGAATGCAAAATGATCCAACCGTTTTGGAAAATGATATGGCACTTCCTTAGAAAGCTAGAAATAGGAATAGCATACAATCCAGCAATCCCACTTCTAGGAATATATCCTAGAGAAATAAGAGCCGTTACACAAATAGACATATGAACACCCATGTTCGTTGCAGCATTGTTCATAATAGCAAAACGATGGAAACAACCTAGACGCCCATTAACAGATGAATGGATAAACAAACTATGGTACATACACACAATGGAGTACTATGCAACAAGAAAGAACAATGAATCTGTGAAGCATCTCATAACATGGATGAAACTGGAGGACATTATGCTGAGTGAAATAAGTCAATCACAAAAGGACAAATATTGTATGAGACCTCTATTGTAAAAACCCATGAAAAAGTTCACACACAAAATGTAACAATCTTTGCTGGTTACCAGGGATGGGAGGGGTGGGGGGGGGAATACTAAATAGGCAATAGATAAGTGGTATCTTTGGTGAAGGGTGAGACAGTACACAATACAGGCGAAACTAGCACAACCTGTACAAAGAAAAGTCATGGAAGCTCCATAGACACATCCAAACTCCCTGAGGGACTGAATTGCTGGGTGGAGGGCTGTGGGGACCATGGTCTTGGGGAACATCTTGCTCAATTGGCATAACACACTTTATAAAGAAAATGTTCTACATTCTACCTTGGTGAGTAGCGTCTGGGGTCTTAAAAGCCTGTGAGCAGCCATCTAAGATACTCCACTGGTCTTACCCCTTCAGGAGCAAGGGAGAATGAAGAAGACAAGATACAAGGGAAAGATTAGTCCAGAGGACTAATGGACCGCAATTACCGCGGCCTCCACCACACTGAGTCCAGTACAACTAGATGGTGCCTGGCTACCACCACTGACTGCTCTGACAGGGATCACAACAGAGGGTCCTGGACAGAGCTGAAGAAAAATACAGAACAAAATTCTAACTCACAAAAAAAGACCAGACTTAACTGTCCTGACGAAGACTGGAGAAACCCCAGGAGTATGGCCTCCCAACACCCTTTTAGCTTAGTAATGAAGTCACTCCTGAGTTTCACCCTTCGACCAGAGATTAGACAGTCCCATAAAACAGAAAGAGACTAATGGGGCACAACAGCCCAGGACAAGGACTAGAAGGCAGGAGGGACAGGAAAGCTGATAATAGGGAGCTCAAGGTCAAGAAGGGAGAGTGTTGACATGTCGTGGGGTTGTTAACCAATGTCATAAAACAGTATGTGTACTGTTTAATGAGAAACTATTCTGTAAACCTTCATCTAAAGTACAATTTAAAAAATTTTTAAAAAAAGAAGGAAAAGAAAGATTTGTCCTTTACTTTGAAGGTAATATCCTGGCATGCACCTGGTCCCTGAATGCCCAGAAACTTCACTGAGTTGTCAAGTGTCTGAATTCTTGTAGAGTATTATCTCCCTCCCTCTAGAGCACATATGTCTTACCAGGGTCTCCAGTGTCCTAGCATCCTCTTAACTTATGGTGCCAGATCAGCATGGTGTCATCAATGTAATGGATCAGTGTGATGTTCTGTGATACATCCAGATGGTCCAGATGTCTTTGAGCTATATTATGACAGATGGTGGTGGAGTTAACTGCTCTGGAGCAGGCTGTTTCTGATCTTTCCTGACTGGGATAGAAAAGAACACATTTGCCAAATCAATAGCCACATATTCTTGATTGCATTAATCTGCTGTAGCAAAGAAACCACATCTGATTGGGCAGCTGTGGTCAGGGCTACTTCTTGATTGAGTTAGCAGTAGTCTCCAGTATCTGTCTGGTTTCCACAGGGACCAAACAAGCAAATTAAATGGAGATAATGTTAGGGACCACCATGCCTGCATCTTTGAGTGGCACTAATTTCAGCTATCCATCTCTTGGGTGAGATACTGTTGTAATCAACTACTTTCATGGAAGGGAGGACAGTTTCAGAGGCTTCCGCTTAGGCCTCCTCCAATATAGTAAGACTCATGCCACAGGTCCAGTGTGTGGGTTACTCCAACTGCCAAATATGTCAATCCCAATTATATATTTGAGGAACAGAGAGTGACAACCATGTGAGTTCACAGATCCATTGGACCTAGACTTTGGCCAGGGTTCCATTTATTACCTGCCCCCTGTATGCCTTCACTCTAACCCAGAGCCCATAGTGAAGTTTCTTTGGATATCAATGTCTACTCAGTCCCTGTCTCGAACAGTCCTTGAAATGCCTGAGCATTCCCCTTTACCCAGTGAAGAGTCAGGGTTCTTTCCTCTGGGACCCAGCCATCTCTTCCAAAAACCAGCACCAGGTCTGAAAACTGGCTCAGGTCCAGAAACTGGGCAAGGGACTTTATTGGGGGAACTGCCCTCAGCCCCCTGCTCAGGCATTCTTGCTCTATTTTGCTTATGTATGTTAAGCAGTGAGGAGCTCTTGCAGCTCAGTGGTTAAGTGCTCTGCTGCTAAACAAAAGGCACTAGCTGCTCCTCAGGAGAAAGACATGGCAGTCTGTTTCTGTAAAGATTACAGCTTTGGAAGCCCTGTGGGGCAGTGCTGCACTGTCCTACAGGGTCTCTATGAGTCAGAATCGACTTGATGGCAGTGGGTTTGGTTTTGGTTTTGGTATATTAAGCAGCGCCTGTTAGCTGCCCAGCTATTTAGCTCCTAGGGATCCTGCGTTCTATTAACCATCTCTATATCTGTGGGCATTGGGACCCTCTGGCTTCTGATGGTCAAGTGCTACCATCTGGCTTCTACTGCGCGGGAGATGTCTCATCCCATTGCTGTCAGTGAGCCAAATTCCCTGGCCTGCAGAGGAGAACCACCCTGAACTTAGTGATGCTGCGGCTCCTTTCATCAGCACACATCTGATTCCCTTGGTGAATGGTGTGTCTTTGGGCCTTTCTGAGCCACATACTCTGTTGGCCTTCTGGCCTCGCATAATATATCCATTCCAGCTTGTTCACCTCCCTGAGCTTTTTACTCCGGTTCTCTTTTGTATCCCATGACAGTTCAAGTATTTCAGCTTAGGCTCAGTGAGGGCCATTGCTTTTTCCAGGCTGTTAGGAGATACCCTAGCAGCAAGTTTACATCATGCACTGGGGTCCTTGCCTTGGTGGTTCATTATCTTGTCCTGAGAGAATGACCTCAAGTCAATGAACTATTGTTAGTTACCCATGGCTTTTCATTGTTAGTCTGTAGGGTGATGATTCAACTTAGTAGCAACCCTCAAATTCCATCCTTATATTTATCATTCCCTTTACATTTAAAATGCCTAAGTCACTGCACCAGCCAGGGCATTTCTCTCCATTCCTACATTGTTCCCCTTCACCACCGGTGAAAGTTTTAGAAATTGGGCTGTCACTTTTTGCCAGGTGCTGTCAGTGCTCTACTCATCACCCAGAATGGAGTCCTTATTGCTATCCAGGCGGTGTGTCATCCAGTCCCGAACCCCATCTTACTGCCTGCTTTCTTGGACTACTTCTGGTACCAACCATGTCAGTTAGGCTCTATGGGAAGCAGGTACTGAGACAGAATTAGGAGTGTAAAGGTTTATGGGGAGGAACACCTATGAAAGAAAAATAAAGGAAGCAGGATTGGGCAAGGAGAGTCATCAGACTGTGATGCAGACTTAACAAAGTCTCTGACAGCCCAGTGGGGAGCTCTGGAGCAGAGGTCTGTTAGAGGAGGTATAAGTTGGGTGGAAATGGCTAGGCCCTTGTGCCACTGACTTGCTCAGCCATTTGATGGGGGCTGCCCCAGAACAAGTAGTACCACCACCTGTTCAGTCATTTGCTTGAGGCTACCCTAAGAAGAACATGATAATGGCTACCATTGTCACAGCTGACCATTGGCCAGGGGCCACCACAAGTAGAGTGTAACCTCAGTTCAAAAGCTGAGGCGAATCCTGAAGGTGTTGTCAGTTAACTACACTCCTCACAGCTGGGTAGCTGTGTAGTCCTTTCTTGAAGGGGTATTAGAGTACTGTATGTTCATGTCTGCCATAATTATGCTTTCTAGTATTTTACATTGTATCAATTATGGCCAGTTATACTTATTTTACAACTATGGGATTATCCATAGTTCATCTTTTCTTAGTTTAAAAAAAAAAAAGGACTTCCAGGCAACATGGTGCTATATAAGGCAGAAGCACCATGCCATCCCTCCACAGCAAAGATCCAAAAAACTAAGCCAAATAGAGAAAACGACAATCCTGAAACCCAGAGCATCAAATAAAGAGATGAAGAACTCAGCCAAGCCCTGAATGGAGTAAGAAACTGACAGAGAACAGAGAGTGAGGAGAGATATATGCAGAGGTCCCCTATCAGCTAACACTGCATGGATCTGCCATCTTGGACCTCTATCAGAGACCAGTGAACAGAGGGTATGAGAAAGCAGCTTCATGGAGCTTCCAGCAGGAGACAGAACAACTGCCTCTCATCTCTCCACTCCAACAGCAGGCTCCCTTAGCACTCTTTTTTGTTTGTATGTTTTTGGCCCCTGTTCCTCTCTCCTCTCTCCCATACCCGTCTTAGCGCTACACATCAAAATCTCCCCCCTCCATCCTGCCTAACTGCACCATGTGCTGAACATCACACCACCAAGCAGCCCAGGCATGGCCTACTGGAACGTGTCCTGCACTGATTACCAGCCCACCCTTGTGGCCGTAGTAAGTGCCACAAACAACCCATCCCAGCAACTCCTCTTCAGCTAGACCTGCCCTGCTGTACTACATCTGAGCGACTGACCCTGCCATTTGGAGAAGGAGGTGAAAAGTATCGTGCCCACAGACAAATAAACAACAGAGAACACACAGCCCACCATCTCAGACATAGCCAAATAAAACAAAAAAACAGGATGAAACAAACAAATCTACAATCAATAAATGAGGCAAATAACTACCAAATGCCCTGAAGACAGCAGACAGTACTAAAACATTTACAAAAACAGGACAGGATGGTTCCAGTAGGCATCCAAAATAAAACACCAGATGACTTTCCAGTAGAAGAAAAGGCACTTGAACTACCTGATAGGGAATTCAAATCTCTAATATTGAGAGCTATCCAAGAGTTGAAACAAAAAGCAGACAAAAATGAGGAAAAAATAGACAAATTCATGGAAAAGACAGACAAATTCATGGAAAATACAAAAAAATAAAAATGGAAGAATTCAGGAAAATAATGCAGGCACAAAATGCCAAAATAAATTCACAACTAGAAATCATACAAAAACAACAATTGGAAATCCAAAAGATAAACAATAAGATTTCAGAAATGGCAAGTGTCATAGAAGGGCCGAGGAGCAGATTTGAAATGGTGGAAGACAGGGTCAGCAAAATTGATGACAAACACTTGGATACAACTCTGAGAAAAACTCAGAAAAAAGAACAAAGAAAAATGAAGAGACCCTGAGAATTATGTGGGATACAATCAAAAGCAAAAATTTTCAAGTGATCAGAGTTCCAGAATGGGGAGAAAACAGAAAACAGAGAGGATCATTGAAGAACTGCTGACAGAAAACTTCCCCAATATCATGAAAGATGAAAAACTGGCCATCCAAGAGGCTCAATGAACCCCATGCAGGATAGACCCCAAAAGAAGATCACCAAGGCATATCATAATCACACTTGTGAAAACCAAAGACAAAGAATCCTGAGAGCAGCTTGAGAAAAACAAAAAGTCACATACAGAGGAGAAACAATAACACTAAGCTCAGATTATTCAGCAGAAACCATGCAGGCAAGAAGGCAATGGGATGACATATATAAAACCTTGAAAGAAAAAAATTGCCAGCCAAGAATAACATATCCTGCAAAACTCTTGTTCAAATATGATGGTGAAATTAGGACATCTCCAGCTGAACAGAAATTAAGGGAATATGTAAACAAGAATTACTAAAGGGAGTCCTTCGATCTGAGAACAAACCACATCAGCTCACAGGCTGAATCTAGGATGCAGGATCGTACCAGCCAGGTACCGATCTAGGAAATGAACGGTCAAGGACTATCCAAAGCCAAAAGAAATACAACAGGGAATCAGAGCAGTTAATCTGCAAATGACAACAACATCAGAACAATAAAAGAGGGAATAAACAGTGGAGGTATAGAACCTTCTAATGGAAAAGAAGGCAAGGCGATACCAAGTAATAATAGATAAGTGGTAACTTTGGTGAAGGGTAAGACATTACACAGTACTGGGGAAGCCAGCACAACTTGTACAAGGAAAGGTCATGGAAGCTCCATAGACACATCCAAACTCCTTGAGGGATTGAATCGCTGGATTGAATTGTCTCGGGGAACATCTAGCTCAGTTGTCATAACACAGTTTGTAAAGACAATGGTCTACATTCTACCTTGGTGAGTAGCGTCTGGGGTCTTAAAAAGCCTGTGAGCAGCCATCTAAGATACTTCACTGGTCTCACCCCTTCGGGAGCAAGGGAGAATGAAGAGAACAGCATTCAAGGAAAAGAGTAGTCCAAAGGACTAATGGACCACAGCTACCACTACTGACTGCTCTGACTGGGATCACAACAGAGGGTTCTGGACAGAGCTGGAGAAGGATGTGGAACAAAATTCTAACACAAAAAAAAGAGACCAGATTTACTGGCCTGAAAGACACTGGAGAAACCCTGAGAGTATGGTCCCTGGACACCCTTTTAACTGAGTGGTGAAGTCACTCCCGAGGTTTACCGTTCAGCCTGGGAGTGGACAGCCCCATAAAACAAAATGGGACTAATGAGACACAGCAGTTCAGGGACAAGGACTAGAAGGCAGAAGGGGACAGGAAAGCTGGTGATAGGGAACCCAAGGTTGAGTAAGGACAGTGTTGACATGTCATGGGGTTGTTAACCATTGTTGGAGGGCAATATGGGTACTAACTGTTTAATGAGAAACTATTTAGTTCTGTAAACCTTTGTCTAAAGTGAGAATAGGAGCACAATTGTAACAATATAATCGATGTCACTGAATTATACATGTAGAAATTTTTGAAATGGTGTCTCTTTGGCTATGTATATTTTCACCAAAAAAGTCCTCCAAGGTCGAGAAGAGAGAGTGTTGACATGTCACGGGGTTGTTAACCCATGTCATAAAACAATATGTGTACTGACTGTTTAATGAGAAACTGTTCTGCAAACCTTCACCTAAAGTATAATAAAAAAATTTTTTTTTAAAAGAAGCCCAAATCAGTGACCATCAAGTAAGTTCTAATTCATGGTGACACCATGTGTGTCAGAGTAGAACTGTGCCCTGTAAGGTTTTCAGTGGCTGATTTTTTGGAAGTAAATTGCCAGGACTTTCTGTCTAGTCATCTCTGGGTAGACTCAAACTTACAACCTTTCGTGTAGCAGCCAAGCACGTTAACCATTTGCACCATGCAGGGACTCCTTTCTTAGCTTAGGTCCTCTAAAAAGCAGAGCTACTGGCAAGTATTAATGTGCTAATACTTAATTTGAAAGGTACAAGTCCCAAGTCATGAGAGTGAGGAAAAAAAGAAGAAAGGAAGTCAGGAAGGGTGTGAAGCTATGAGAAGTGATGCAGGCCTGCACTGGCACCACTTTATGGTGAACTTTGTGAAGGGACACAGCAGGTCACTCACATGTATGCTCCCTCAACAAGAGGACTTCTCCAGAAGGAATGCAAGAAGAATCGTGAAGTAAACAGAATGGAGAAAGAAGGGAAATGTGTCTGCCTGGCTTCTTCCCATCTTCTGTTTCCGAAAAGTCGAATTTCACCCCAGGGGGTGCACACACTTCCAGGTTGCACCAGCCAGCCCTCAGTAAGCTACAGTCTTGGCCTTGCATTTGGCATTTCACCAAAGTCTGGAAATGGGGGTGTTTCAACATGAATAGGTTCAGTATGTGGGGCACGTGGGCCGTGCAAGCCTGGGCTTACTTGGATTGCGGCCAGCTCTGGGAGTTCTGCAAAGGCAGCAGCCGGGGGGTGGTCTCAGGTACAGGCAGTACCTTCAGAAAGAAAGAGGTAGTTGAGGAAAGCTTAGACGTCTGATAAAATTTTATTTTAAAGTTTGACAGTGTCTAAGAGTAGCATGCTTAATTAAGGACTTTAATACTTAAAGATTAGGAAAAAAAACATGTTATTATAAAAGCAGTACATGTTCATTGGAGATAAATTTAAAATGACAGATAAACCAAAACAAGAAACTTTAAATAACTACCTAGAAAAAACCACTTTAAAAACCTCGGTGTATTATCTTTTTATACAGTTATGTACAAAAATGAAATCCCACTGTAAATACTAGTATGTAAACTCTCTTTTTCACTTATTGTATCTTGACTATGTTAATATTCATCTTCAATATAATTTTTAAAGAACTCCATTGTATATATGTATACAATATTTTATCAATTCCCTCAGAACAATATTCGAGTTGTCATCAGTTACGTCCTCACAGTTAAATCATTGTTCACATCCTTAATTATTTCTCTTCTTCTTCTTAATGATGTATCTAGGGAATCCTTTGAAATCCATACACTTAACCACTCTGGTAGACCCTCCAAGAAGCAAATACCAAGATGGGATTTGATGTACAAGACATTTATTGGGGAAAATACCTGTGAGAGAAAGTTGGGATGAAGGTAGGGAAAAGGGGAGAGCTGTTAGATTGTGATGCAGGTCTGACCCCAAGTGAAGGAGGGGAGAAGAAAGGAAAGTTTGGTAGGAAACACCTTAGACTACCATGTAGTCTGAGAAAGTTTTGGTGAGGCCAGTAGGGAGTCCTCAAGCTAAAGTCAGTCGTCAGAGGAGTTTTCTGTCTCACAGGAACAAGCTGGCCTTCGTACCTTTCACATTCAATCATTGGCTGGAAGCAGCCTGTGGGAAGATTCAGAACACAGCAGCCGGGGACCATCAGTCACTTACATTGGGAGATCTGAGAGGCACATTCTCATGGTTGCCACAAACACCATCTGTGCTTTCAGAAAACTTGCTACTCTTCACTCATTGATTCTTGACACATGAGGACACAAATATGAATATGATGTGGTGCTCACATTCTAGTACTTGGACTTCAGTTTGAGTGGATTATTAGGAATAATTTTCAGGAAGTAGAAGCAGAAATAGATTTCCAAAATCTCCTGAGTCGTATCTAAGAGTATAGCTTCGTTATTTTGTTTGAGGTGATTTTCAGAGTATCAGGCAAATTCATTCTAAGCTAAATACTAAATGGGCTTTGGCTTCTTCTTCATTGGTAGCCCCCATTGCTCTACTCCTCTTTCCTGATGTAGAAAATTTGGATGTGAGTTCAACATGAAGTCTAGGGCCTGAAACAGTAACTGCATTTCTTAAATTAAAAAAATAAAATTTTTTCTGAACAAGACCAATGTACCAACATACACATTCCTTTTGTTGTTAAGTGCCATTGAGTCAATTTCAACTGCAACCCCATGTGACAGGGTAGAACTGCCCCATAGGGTTTTCTTGTCTGTAATCTTTAAGCAGATCACCAGGTCTTTCTCCTGCAGAGCCACTGGGTGGGTTAGAATTGCCAACCTTTCAGTTAGCAGCTGAGTGCTTAACCATTTGTGCCACCAAAGCCTCTTCACACATTCTTAAGTACATGATTTTTTCTTACTTCCCTATTCTTATATTCCATATATATAGATATATTCTTGTATTAATTTCCTAATGCCGTTTTTAACAAGTTACCATAAATTCAGTGGCTTTAAACAACACATATTTATTCACTTATTCTCTAACAGTTCTGGAGATCGGAAGTCCAAAGTGAATCTCACTGGACTAAAATCATCAAAGCTGAATTCCTTTTGGAGGCTCTTGGGGAAGATCTGTTTTCTTGCCTTTTCTAGCTTTGAGAGGCCACCTACATTCCTTGTCTTGTGGCCCCTTTCTTCATCTTCAAAGCCATCAGCAATGGGCCAGGTTCTCACAGCACATCACTCTAACCGTGCTTCCACCATCAGGTCTCCTTCTCTGACTGTGCATCCCTGTTCTACTTTTAAGGATCCTTGAGATTATATTCAGCCCGCATGGATAATCCAGGATAATCTGTTTGAGATCCGTTGATTAGCAGTGTTGATTTCATCTGCAGCCTTACTTTCCATTTTGCCAGATAACCTAACATATTCACAGATTCTGGAGACTAGGAGGTGGACATCTTTGGTGGGCCATTATTCTGCCTACCACAGGTGTCAGAGTCAAAACTTCCACAACAGTGTTCATTAGAAACAATGGTGGTGGTTACTAGTCTTCTGACTTTCATGGAATGATCTTAAAGATTTATCATTCTTATGGTATTTGGCATAGGCTTTTGGTAACTATACATTATTATATTAAGGAAGTTGTTTTCTATTCCTATATTCCTCTTATCTACTGCTATGTAATAAACCATCCCAAAGCTTAATGATTTAAAGGAAAAATTTATCATCTCTCATGTTTCTCTAGGTTGACTGGGCTTAGTTGGGTGGTTTTCTCACTTAGGGCTTGACCAGGCTGGATGTCCAGTATGGCTTCTTCACTCCCATGTCTGGGGTTCTGTGCTCCTCCATGTGGCTTCTCTCTCCAGCAGAATAGCTTGTAGCATGTATTGAGATAATCATATTTTTCTTCCTTAATCTATTAATAAAATGAATTATATTGATTGATTTTCCAGTGTTAAACCATCTTGTAATCCCAGTGTAGCCTCTATAAGGTAGTATTTTATTTGGGATTTTTGCATTTATGTTCATAAGGGAGATTGATTTTCTCACACTTTACTTTTTTGTTACTCTTTTGCCAGGAATTATTTTCAAAGTTATTCTAGCCTCATAAAATCATTTGAGAATATTTCTCTCTCTGTTCTCTAGAGTAGTTTGTGTATGATACAGGGTATCTGTTTCTCTGTAAAACTCAGCTGTAAAACTGTCTGAGCAAGCCCTTCCCTTGAATGGGTATCTGGTGCCATGAAGCAGAGGGGAGAGGAGGCCAAGAAGAGTTTTTAATAAACTGTCAATTCAGTTTATTCATTGTGTTACATGTAGATTTTCTACTTTTTCTTGATTCTTTTTAAAAATTTTTATATATATTTAGAAATTTTCCCATTTCATCAACATTTTCAAATTTGTGGAGATAAAGTTCACTATAGCATTCTCTTATATTCAGTAATCTGAAATTATTAGTATAATTTAGTGTATCTGTCCTATTTGTTCCCCTTTTATTTCCTGTAAAGGTAGTCCCTGAATTATGACATATTCAAGTTAGAACAAACTGCACTTAACAACGGTCTTTTTTTTGGTACATTTTATTGTTAGTAATATGTACTACATGTAATAGTATGCAAGGATGGATTACTCAATAAGCAAGGTACGCATGGGCTTAATTGTGTTTACTTACTAATTTCGAATAAACAATTTCACCTGGATTTCACCACATCAGGTGAAATTGTGCACTATAGATTAGTAAGTAAGCACAAGTAAGCCCATGCATACCTTGCATACTGTAAGCCAGTACATATCTTGCTTACTGGTTAATCAGCCCCTGTGTGTATGTATGAAGATATTTCTGTAAGTTTATATGTAGTGTTTCAGCCCCCAAGACAAAAATCATATTTATAAAGATAGTGATAATAGAAGGTGGTAATAAGGAAAACTAAAAAAAAGAAAAATGAGATATTCAACTTACGTCGGAATGTTTTCGGAACGGAACCCCGTCATAAGTTGGGGACTACCTGTACTATGTATTTGTGCCTTCAGTCTTTTCCTATCAGTCTTGCCAGAGGTTTATATACTGCTGAGAGTATTCATACTGGGGACAGTTCTTTGGGGAAGCAGTTTTGACACTGTTCAAAATATGCATACCCTGTGACACAACAATTCCACTTTTAGGTATATACCCTATGTCAGTCCCAAACTTGAGTGTGCATCCAAATCACCCAGAGTGCTTGTTAAAACACAGATTGCTGGGCTTTACTTCCAGAGGTTCTGATTCAGAGGTCTGGGCTAGGACCTGAGAATTTGCGTCTCTAACAAGTCCTCAGGTGATCACGCTTTTAGAATTACTGCCCTAGATAAATTCCCACATGTGCACATAGAGCTATGAAAAAGGATGTTTGTAGCTATTTGGGATCTCTGGAAAGTAGGCTTGGTTAACAGAGTTTAATGTGTAGGTTGTTTACTAGGTAATGAATGCCCTTGGGATCAAGATCTGTGTAAGGGAAGGAGATGGAGCAAGAGTAGGGAGAGGAAGGAATTAAGCTGTGATGAGGGACCAACAGCCCTGACTGGGGAGTTCTATAGCTGAGTTGCAACCACAATGGCCAGACATTTGTGTGTTTACCCAGTCATTGGATATGGGTTGCTGGTGGAATGGTGTGACTTGTGTGAAGCTGAAGCAATTCCTGAAGGAACTGAGAGGTGATGGAAGGTTAAATGCTGACAGGCCTCTCAGCAGCTGAGGCAACAAGCCCTTCCTTGAATGGGTATCTGGGCAGTGCCTCTCCCTGTGTACCACAATATTCTTGGCAATATCATTTATAAGATTGAAAAACGGGAAGCAACACGAATGTCCACCATATAGTAATCAATAAATATATGTAGTATAGTTGCACAATGAAAAAAATAGAGAGCAATAAAAATGAATTAATTCTGTCTCTGTCAAGAACTAGAGTTACCATCTGTCAGCATGGTTAAATCTCAGAACATGTTAAGTGATAAGAGCCCTTACAGTATGATACCATTTCTATCATAGGCATTCACAACAAAACTACATACTGTTTATGGATTACACACATACAGGCAACATTACAATATCCATAGGAATTATAAAGACCAAATTCATCATAGTGTCTAGAAAGGGGGGTGGGGTGGGGAATAGGATCATGGAATGGGCACTCAAGGAGCCCCAACTGTATCTGTACATTGTGTTTCTTTTAAAAATCCTAATTTAATATAGCATCAAAGTACAGTGTTAATATATGATGAAGTTTGGTGATGCGTATATGGATGTTTATTATATTACTACATTTTTTCTGTATTTTTAAAATACTTTATAATAAAATTAATAATTAAAAAATACTATGCAGTCATTAAAACAAAATTACAGCTATATGCAGTAACATGGATATGTTTCAGAAGTGATGTTAAGTGAAAAAAAGACGTTGCAGTAGGTTATATCATTATGATATCATTTCTATTTTTAAATAAATAAAACAATATCATGTAATATTTATAGATCCATACTTATGTGGTAAGAATATTTTAAAATGCAAGTGCAGGACATACACCCAGGTCCAAATAATTTTACCTCTGAGGAAAGAGGGAGATGAATAGGACTGAAGAGGGACACAAAGGGAACTTCCAGGTACTCACATTGGCTAAATCTGAGTGTTGAGTGCATGGCTGTTTACTATATTATGCTGTGTGCTTCCTGTCATGTTTGAAATATTTTTAAAGAAATTAAATGTTCAATTCTAATTAGTCTTTCCCTTATTTATAATGAAAGTAACCACATAAGTTAGTCTCGCCGCTTGCTTGGTATGAAAAGGAAAGGAAAAGGATGTCCTCTCTAAATCTGCCATGCTAGTATCAGTGACATCCTGGTATACCCTTCGCTGCATCCATAGTTTTCCAAAACACTGACTTAATGTCACTGATCAAAAACTACTGTGGGTGTTAAATTGCATTGCTATGGTGGGAGAAGAACACTGGAATAGTTCAGGCACAGGAAGTTAAAAGAATAAGCAGGTTTACAGCTTAGAAAAGGAGGGTGAGAGTGGTTGCACAACTCGAAGAATGCAATCAGTGTCACTGAATTGTACATGTAGAAATGGTTGAATTGGTGTATGTTTTACTGTGTATATTCTCAACAACAACAACAACACCAAAGTAAAATACACAATATCAGGGATTTAGTCAACAAAGAAATACAAGGTCTATACAGATTCAACTCAATCCCCTACACCTTTTCCAAGCATACAAAACAATAAGAACTGATGTTTGGGATAATAACCCTGACATTAAAAAATCCTTAATCCCTAAAAAAGAAAACAAAAAAACAAACAAACAAAAAAAAAAACACAAGAATAAGCATGCTAGTTAATTCGGCTATAGGCAAGTTCTGTAGGGTCACTATGAATTGAAATTGACTCGACAGTACACAACAACCACAATAAATGTTGCCCAATTTTAAAAAATTCAGGTTTTATTTGCATCTCTTGATATTATTTTCTGCCCTTTGTTAATTCACATATCTGTTTTGCACAGTTGCCATCCCTGCATAGAGATGGTTACTGTCTTTTTATTTAACTTCAGTTAATGTTTCTGTGTATCCACCTAGCCCACACTCTCCTCAGTGTTCCATAGTTTTCCATCTTGATAATGTACCAGTGTACTTAGCCTTACCTCTATTGTTGAACTTTTGAGATCTTTCCAAATTTCCAGTATTATAAACAGCATTTCTATGACCATCTTTGTGCAAACTACTTCTTTTCTTTCTGGTCATTTTCTTGAGGTATAATCCTAAAATGGAATTAGTAGGCCAAAGGGTATGAGTAGTTTTATGTTTCTAGTTATGTATCCCAAGATTATATCAGTTTACCTTAGCCTCAACAATATTAGGTTGGCTCAGTTTTAAAATTTAATAGTTGTATAATGATTATTAAAGTTACTTCATTTAAAATTTTCCCAGACACTTTTATATTGTTTTTGGTAAAAATATACATAATAAAACATACACCCATTCGATTTTCTACATTACAGTTCAATGATATTGGTTACATTCTTTGCATTTAGTCACCATTCTCACTATCTCTACCCATATTGCTTCACCAGCATTAATTTAGACTGTCTGTCCCTTAAACTTCTCCTCTGTGTTTTAGAATTGCTGTTGTCAGTTTGATCTCATATAGGTAATTCTTTAAAAGAGTGCACTGCTCAAGGCAAACATTCTTTACTAGTTGAGATAAACTGTTGTTTTGTTCAAAGATGACTTCATGGGATAGTTGTGGTTCAAGGCTTTAAGATCATCTCAGGGCAATAGATTCAGGGGTTCCCCCAGTCAAAATGGTCCAGTAAGTCTTATTTCTATAAGTAGTTTAAATTCTGTTCTACATTTTTCCTCTTTTTGATCAGGATCCATCTACTGGGTCTTTGAACAGATGCTTTTTTTTTTTTTTTTTTTTAAATCTCCTTTATCTAATTATCAAAGTAATACTCTCACTGTGAAAAAAAATGAAGCAAGCGAAAGTGCCCTCTAATCATACTTCTATTTGCAAAGGATAACATATTCCAATTTGGTTTTCATTCTTTCACACTATTTTATATGCATGCAATAGTTTCGTTCTTGAGGCTACAGGCAACATTGGGAAGTTCTTTAGAAACCCGCTTAGCCAAATCCTCCTGTTTCTCTCTTTTCCCTTTTGACTTTGTGTTCTTTGCATTATTCCATTTCTCTCCAGTTCTACAGCCCTACCTACTTCACCGGCTCTTTTCCCTGAAATTTCTAAAATAAATCAGTCTCCCCCAACTCGATAAAATCTTCGCTTGCTTCCTCTGACCTACAGACCCATTTTTATTCTTCACTTCACAGTCTGTGGTTCTAAACCCCAGCAACATCTCAGAACACTTCCCTGACCCTACCCCAAATTATTTAAATCAGGGTTCTAAGGGGTGGGATCCATGAATATGCATTTTTACAACCCGTTGCCTTGGAGTCAATTCTGACTCACAGCAATCCCATAGGATAGAGTAGAACTGCCCCATAGGTTTTCCAAGGCTGTAAATCCTTATGAAAGCAGACTATCACATCTTTGTCCTGTGGAGCCGCTGGGGGTTGGAACCACTGCCCGTCTGGTTAGCAGCTGAGCACTTAACCACTGCATCACCAGGGCTTCTTACATTTTTACAAGTGTGCCCCCCAAAACATTTGCTACTGAGTGGATTCTGACTCATAGTGACCCCATGTGTTTCAGAGTAGAACTCCATAAGTTTTTTATGGCCGTGACCTTTTGGAAGCAGATCACCAGGCCTTTCTTCTGAGGCATCACTGGGTTCAAACTGCCAGCCTTTTTGTTGGCAGTTTGCACCACCCAGGAACTCCTCTAGTATCTAGAATGATTGCTTTTTACACTTGCGTGTTTCTACTTTTTCACTGATCACTTTCTCCATAACTCTTTATAAACTGTGCTCTGAGTCTTCTGTTTTACTGAAAGCAATGACATCTTTTTGATTAAATGCAACAGTTATTCAGTTTTGAGAGTGGATGGTAGATCTAGAAGTTGGCTTCTCTGCACCGGTATACTTTCCATTCTGAATTACAAGTTTCGTATTTATTTGTTTAAAAGTTTCATATTTGTTTGTTGATATATGTTATCTAGTGCTGCATATCCCAAACTTAGTGGCTTAAAACAAGAAAAATAATTTATTTGTTTCAATTCTGCAATTTGCGCAGGGCTGCATGGGGGCTGTTTGTCTCTGGTGTTGACTGGGGTGGTATAAAAATGGCATAGTGGGAGGAGTCTCAGACCTCCTCTTCTAACTTCATGAGGAGGAGAGAGAATCATCAGCAGCATCAGTCCAAGGCTGATTCCTACGAGGCAGAGGTCAGACTGCTTCCTCTCCCAACCTTTTTGTCAATTCTGACACCAGCCTTCCCCCACAGCACTCTCTACTTCTGGGTTCAATTAATTTGTTGCAATGGCTACACAGAACTCGCAGACCATACTCATGATTATGGGGTTTATTTGGGAAGTAACAGGTTACAATTTAGGATCAGGCATGACCCAGGATACAGTTCTTCGGTCAGGACAGCTTCTCCTCAGTTGTGCCCACAGGCAGGCCTCTCTCTAGCCTCTTAGCCTCTTGGCCCTCGACTGCTCGAACCCCTCAGGCCTCTGTCCTGCTCAGGCAAGTGTTACAACGCTCTTTAGCTCTGCCAGGAAGTGCCCGGGGGCACCCCACTCCACCAGCAAGCCTCAGCTTGAAAGGTGCTCAGCTCTCTCACTCCATGGGCCAGCAAGCCTAGCGCCACTGACAAGTGCCCAGAGGTACCCCACTCCACCAGGAAGCCTCCTGCCCAAAGGTGCTCAGTTTTCTTGCTCCATAGCCCCAGAAGCCCTTATTTGCATGGTCCCACCTTGCAAACACCTTATTTGCATAGTTCCAGTCAATCTTTGGGTGGGAGATATAAGACCATGGTGAGAAAGGCCATATAAAAACTATCCATTACACCACAGGCCACCCCCTGGCTTTTCTAGCCTTGTTGTTTCATACTTGGAGGATAACTTCTCCCTCCCAATCATTTTACCAGTCCAAAACAGTCATTAACAATTAGTCTTTCAGTAGGGCAGGGTTCTCAGGATGAGGTTACTCAGGTGCCAGTTGTTCAGGTCTGCTGCAGGTATCCATCTGATCTGGTCAGGTTCTCCAGAAATTGTCTCATCTTCACCCTTCCTGGTGTCTGATAAAATTTGACTGAGAGAAATTTATTCCCTTGCTCTGAGCCTCATGAGGTATTAGCATAGCAAAACCTTTAAAGGACTTTAAGTTTGGCCACTATACTCCAGTCCAGCAGTGTCTCTCCCTTAGTCCACTCTTCCGCAGTTACTGCTTCTACAGTTACAGTTTTTACAATCACAATTAACCCTGTTAAAAATCAAATGAATCACCCGAGAGTTTGGCCCCCAGACACCCTTTTGGCTCAGTGGTGAAGTTACCTTTGAGGTTCACTGTTCAGCCTGGGAGTGGACAGCCCCGTAAAACCAAATGAGACTAACGAGGTACAGGAGTCCAGTGACAAGGGCCAGAAAGCAGAAGGGGAGAAGGAGGCTGGTGATAGGGAACCCAAGGTTGAGTAGGGGTATTGTTGATGTGTTGTGAGATTGTTAACCATTGTCACAGGGCAACATTTGTAGTAACTGTTGAATGAGAGACTATTTTGTTCTGTGAGCCTTCATCTTGAGTGAGAATAACAGCACAATTGGAAGAGCGTAGTCAATGTCACTGAACTGTGCTGTAGAAATTTTTGAAATGGTGTATCTTTGGCTATGTGTATTTTCACCAAAAAAAAAAAGAGGCTGAGAAGTTAGAGGGTTGATATGCTGTGGGGTTGTTAACCAATGTCATAAAATAACATGTGTACTTCTGTTTCATGGGAGACTATTTGTTCTGTAAGTCTTCACCTGAAGTACAATAAAATAAATAAATAAATAAAAATTTTTAAAAATGAAAAAAAAAAAATCAACTGAATCATATAATCCTATCAACATCTTCCCCCACCCTCTCTTCCCCATACTCATCAGGAAGAGATGAAACTATTCAGTGAGGATCCTCCCTTGTCCCCCTCATTTTGAGTATAACCACACTCACAAAAGCATGTAAGCCAACCACTTCATGCCTTTATCTCCCCCCATTTTAGATAGCCGATGTTTAAATTGCCTGTCCTTATGAAACCAGTACTCTGAGGAGATAAGTGTGTTCCTTGATCTGAAAACTCTTCTGTTCCAGTTGGAACTTAGATCATCTGCACCCATAAGCAAAGTCCTTCCAGAGCAAGCCATCAAATTGCAGCAATTTATAATAGCTCATGGTGTTAAACATCTCTTTCTCTCTCTTCATTTGGTTGGGTTCTGGTCAGCTCATCCCTAGCCCCTGTGGGCTAGGTCAGTGGGTACCAGCCATAGGATCAGGAGTCCACACACCTTCCTGCACTTCAGACCAGCCAGCACCTTCTCTCTCTCATCCCTAGCCCCCATGGGCTAGGTCAGTGGACACCACCCGTAGGCTCAGGAGTCTACTACACAACTCCCTGCATTTCAGACCAGCCAGCCCTTTCTCTCTCTCTCTGTCTCTGTCTCATCCTTAGTCTCCATGGACTAGGTCAGTGGGTACCCATGGAACATGTCCAAACTCAACTCATTTCTTCACTGCTGCAGCTCCCCCACTTCCACTCATCAAGTGGACCCAGGTGGTCACCACAAGCGAGTATACCAGGCTGTCTACTCTTTGGCTCCCTTTAACTTCCAGTCCTGGAAGGGGTTCTTCTGATGGGCACTGACTTTTCCTGCCTGGATGCATCTAATGGCACACAGTTTGCTCAAAATTAAAAAAGCATAACAGTCATTTTTTTTTCCCTGCAGGTCCTTCAAATGCAAATCTCCTTTCAGCAGTTCTGGGTAGGTCTGCATATCTTTTCAAATGCAGATTTCCTGGGTGGGGCTCAAGTTTTCGACCTAAACCCCCAATACTCTATACACAGGGCTATTTCATTCAAACCAACAGCCTGTGTTTCTTTCAGGCAAATCTTAGTTCCCCTTTTAGCATATCCGATCAAGTATTGGCTGAAGGGGGAGTTATATACTCTGTGTAGTCTATAATACCCAGTATTCATTTCTATCATACATTTAGGTCTGTTCTACACTAGGTAGGAGAAATATTCAATATCCATCGTATATTCAAATAGACACATAACCCTTTTTAAAACATTCTAGTTTCATCTTCTCCTCTCCACATCTTGATTGTCTTCCCATTCATATACATATGACTTTGGGCCTCTGGCTGGGTGGAACCAGAAGATCCAGGCCCCCTATCGGTCATCTTGCATATATGGCCTGGCTTTTGCCCAAGCCATCCCAGATGCAGCTTTTTTCCCATCAGCTGCAGCATAACATCTCTTCCTTTCCTTTCAGTCATTACAGGTAGCAACAACAAAAGTAACCATCTAAGAATCAAAAGTTTCACTTCTCATGCCCCTTCATTCTTTCTCTTACAAAGTACGTTGCTTCTATGAGTCTGGAGCCACTGCAATGAGTCCTGCTGCTGACACCAACTATAAAAATGGTGTGGTGGAGGGGGAGGCAGGGCATCAGACCTCGGTGTCTGACTTCACAAGGGGGAGAGAGAATCATAATCAGCATTAGTCCAAGGCTGATTCCTATGAGGCGGAGATCAGACTGTTTCCTCTCCCTGTCTTTTTATCAATTCTGATACCAGCCGTCCTCCCCATGACACTCTCTACTTCTCTGCTGGGTTTGATAATTCATTGCAGTGGCCACACAGAACTCACAGACAATACTCACGATTATGGGGTTTATTAGGGAAGTAACAGGTTACAGTTCAGGATCAGGCACTACTCAGGATACATTTGTTGAGTCAGGACAGCTTCTTGGTTGTGCCTGCAGGCAGTCTTCTCTCTGGCCTCTCGCCTCGGACCTAGGCCTTTCAGCCCTTCAGCCCCTTGGACCTCTGCCCTGCTCAGGCAAGTGTTACAAAACTCTTTATCTCTGCTAATAAGTACCCAGGGGCACCCCACTCTACCAGCAAGCCTTGGCCCGAAGGTGCTCAGCTCTCTTACTCTGTGGGTTGGCAAGCCTAGCTCTGCCAACAAGTGCCTGGAGGCAACCCACTCCACCAGGAAGCCTCCTGTCTGAAGGTGCGCAGCTTTCTTGCTGTGTGGGCAGAAAAGCCCTTATTTGCATCCTCCCACCTTGCAAGCACCTCATTTGCATAGTTCTACCCAACGATTGGTGGGAGTTACAAGACCATGGTGAGAAAGGCCATATAATTAGTGATCCTTTGCACCTCAGATGGCTTGTCTGTGGCTGGAGGAACCAAGACATCTTTACTTACATGCCTCAACTGCCTCTTTCTCTCCAACGGGGTAGTTTTACTTTTTTATACAGTGGTTCAGGACCTTCAAGAAAGGGAAGACGGAGGCTGCCAATTCTCTTAAGGCCCAGGCCTAGGACCAGCAGGATGCCAGTTTTGCTGCATTCTCTTGGTCCGAGTAAATCGCAAGGCCAGCCCAGATTCAAGGAGAGAGGAAGCAGACTCCCTTCTTGATGGGAGGAGCAGCATTTGTGAACAGAGATAAAACCCAAACCAAACCATTTGTTGAGTCAATTCTGACTCATGGCGACTCCATGTGTTGCAGAGTAGGACTATGCTCCATGGAGTTTTCAAGTCTGTGAACTTTGGGGAGCAGATTTCCAACTTTTCTTCTGAGATGCCTCTGAGTAGATTTGACTACTACTTTCAGTTAGTAGTCAAGCACTTAACCATTTGTGCCATCCCTAGGGCTGTGAACACTATGGTAGGTTTCAAGCAGGGGAAATATGCCTGGCATGTGGTAGATAAATAATATCATTGAGTGAATCGTAAAGTGAATGAATGAATAAATGAAAAAAAAAATCATTTGAAAAAACCTAGAAAAGAATGAGTAGCATCTAGGGTCTTAAAAGCCTGTGAGCAGCCGTCTAAGATACTCCACTGGTCTCACTCCTTCAAGAGCAAGGGAGAGTGAAGAAAACCAAAGATACAGGGTAGAGATTAGTCCAAAGGACTAACAGACCACATCTACCATGGCCTCCACCAGACTGAGTCCAGTACAACTAGATGGTGCTCGGTTACTGCCACTGACGGCTCTGACAGGGACCACAATAGAGGGTCCTGGACAGAGCTGGGGGAAAACGTAGAACAAAATTCTAACTCACAAAAAAAGACCAGACTTACTTGCCTGACAGAGACTGGAGAAACCCCAAGAGTATGGCCCCTAGACACCCTTTTAGCTCAGTAATGAAGTCATTCCGGAGGTTCACCCTTTAGCCAAAGATTAGACAGGCCCATAAAACAAAATGAGACTAAAGGGGCACAACCGCCCAGGGGACACGAAAGCTGGTAATAGGGAACCCAGTGTTCAGAAGGGAGAGTGTTGATATGTTGTGGGGTTGTTAACCAATGTCATAAAACAATATATTTACTGACTCTTGAATGAGAAACTAGTTTGTTCTGTAAACCTTCATCTAAAGTACAATTAAAAAAAAAAAAAAGGAAACAAAACAAAACCTGGAATGGAAAATATTATATTGTACACAGATAATATATAAACAATAACAACATTTAAATCTTTTATATAGTATGCTCTGTTAACCCAAAACTAAAACCATTCCTAAAGCCCACTCTTCAGACAAAGATTAGACTGGACTATAAAACATAATACTCGTGAAGAGTGTGCTTCTTAGTTCAAACAGATACAAGAGACCAAATGGGCGGCTCCTTTCTGGAAACAGGATGGGAAGGTGGGAAGGGACAGGAGCTGGTTGGATAGACAGGGAAACCTGGGGTAGAAAGGGGGAGCATGCTGTCACATTATAGGAATTGCAGTCAGTATCACATAACAATATGTGTATAAATTTTTGTATGAGAAATTAACTTGAGCTGTAAAACTTCCACCTAAAGCACACACACACACACACACACACACACACACAAATTAAAAAAAAAAAGTGTGTATTTAATAGTAGAGAGAGACTGACTGAATTCAGTGGATTGTGTCAGACTAGGCCAGATTTTATCAGGTTAGGGATGCTCCAGCTAGATCGGGGGAGTGGGGGAGTATTCACAGCAGGCAGGACAGAGGTCAGGTCCACAGAGGCCAGTTCTGGGAGTGCGGAGCAGGAGTGGGAATAAGCAAGTGAAGGAGGTTCTGCGGGTCAAGATCAGTGAGGTCAGACCCTGGAACCAAAAACTCAGAGCAGAAAAATGAGACAAAGGATTGGGGGTCACAGCAAAGAGTCTGGGAGACAAGAGACTGGGCACCAATGTCAAGAAGGGAGCTTGACTATGGGCATACTGCCTTCTGAGCTACTTTCCACCCTCAGCATAGGGCAGGATGGCTCTGAAATGGTGTCAGGACTCCATCCATAGAAGGAGACAGTGTGGCTGGAGTATAGTAGTAAGGAGGCCGGAGGGCAACAGTTCCCAACAGGATGGGCCCAGTGAAAGCCATTAACCTCCCTTCGATTGATAACTCAGAAAGAATGCCACGATGTTCAACTATCCATTTCAGAGTTTTATTGCGCTGCAACAAAGGGCCTTTTAGAGTAGATGCATAGTCTTTTGTCCTACAAAGCCACAAAATATAAAAAATACTCTGAGTTTTCCTAACCTCGTGGTGAATAACCATTTATAGCTCTACTATCCATATTTAAAACTATCAAATCTATTATGTTACAAATTTTATATTTTTATTAGCTGTCAAATATAACAAGGGTTTTGGATCTGAATCTAGGTGTCATGGATTGAATTGTGTTCCCCAAAAATATGTGTCAACTTGGCTAGGCCATGATGCCCAGTATTGTATGATTGTCCACCGTTTTGTCATCTGATATGATTTTCCTATGTGTTGTAAATCCTAACTCTATGATATTTATGAGGCAGGATTAGAGGCAGTTATGTTAATGAGGCAGGACTCAATCTACAAGATTAGGTTGTGTCTTAGGCCAGTCTCTTTTGAGATATAAAAGAGAGAAGTGAACAGAGAGACAGGGGACCTCATACCACCAAGAAACAAGAGCCTTGAGAATAGCACATCCTTTGGACCGGAGGTCCCTGCGCTGAGAAACTCCATTGTCATTGGATGACAATGATCTTCCCCCAGAGCTGACAGAGAGAAAAAGCCTTTCCCTGGAGCTGGCACCCTGAATTCAGACTTCTAGCCTCCTAAACTGTGAGAGAATAAATTTCTCTTTGTTAAAGCCATCCACTTGTGGTATTTCTGTATAAGCAGTACCAGATAACTAAGACACTAGGCAGAAGTATAAAGTGGGAAGAGTTTCTCATGGTACTCTTAGTGTATTCTTTCTGAATCCTTCTCTCTTCCATCTCAGGACTTCTTTTGTGTTTCCTTTCTGGATCATCAGTTCTCTCTACCCTCTTGAAAAAAGAAGCAGCAATTAGTATGAGCCAATATTAATCATTTTGGCCAGAATTTCTCAAAATGTGGTGTGGTAGCCAGCCTCTAAGGTGGCCTCCAATGATCCCTATCTTCTGGTATTCACACCCTTATGCTAGGGTTGGTCTATGTGACTGATAGCATATGGCAGAAGCAACAGTCTGTCACATCCCAGATTAGGTTATAAAAGACTAGGGCTTCAGATGTGGGCTATCTCTGTTCTCTCTCTCTTTTTGTCTCTCTCTCATCATTCACTCTGGGGAAAGTAAGCTGCTGTATTGTGAGCAGCCCTGTTGAGAGGACCAAGTTGTGAGGAATTGAAGTCTCCAACCAACAAACCAGTGAGGCAGTGAGGCCTGCCAACAACCACAGGTGAACTCAGAAGTAAAATCCTCCAGCCCCAGTTGAGGCTTGAGATGACTGCATCCTCTGCTGATAATTTAACTACAACCTTTTGAGAGGCCCTGAAGCGGTACCATCTAGCTAAACTGTTCCCAAATACCTGACACTCAGAAACTGAGTGATAGTAAATGTTAGTTGTTTTAAACTGCTAAATTTGGGATAATTTACTTGCAGCAATAGATAGTGAATGCATGTGGTCTGTATCAGAATTCTCTGAAGAGCCTTTTTAAAATATAATTCATAGGCCCTGTTTCTATGAAAAAGAATATTTGGAGGAGGGGCCAGCAATCTATATTTTAACAGACTTCTTATTTATACACTATTAAATTAGATAACTACTGACATTTACCTTTAATCATTAGTATTCTTCCAAATGTATTTGCATGTTAATCCTAATTTCTAAGACTTTAAGCAATAAGTATTATTCAAGGCTTAAACATTAAACCTAGATATCGTGGTGTTTTTGAGTTCAAGACACTATTTCAAATATTGTAACTTTTGGTGGTGTACTTTAAGCAGTTAAAAGACTGAATGAACACTAAGCAAGCCAACAATGGTTACAACCCAGTGCCTCCTACAGTATGGCCTTGTCCATAAAAATATCTACACTAAACATATTATACCCTTGGTCACCCTTTAGCCTTATGCTACTGTTTGAGCAGCACAATTTCTTGCCATGCCTGTGCTTATTCATATATTCAAGAGGCCAAATTCATCCATATTCCAGAAAGATTACACCAAGCTTTGTGCAAGTTATGTTAGGCCTCTCATTCATTCATTTATTTTTTATTGTGGTAAAAATATATATAATAAAATATTTG
This sequence comes from Dugong dugon, assembly GCA_030035585.1. Taxonomy (NCBI): domain Eukaryota; kingdom Metazoa; phylum Chordata; class Mammalia; order Sirenia; family Dugongidae; genus Dugong; species Dugong dugon. Next base: position 83,857,381 of record CM057460.1, on the reverse strand, counting down.
TCAATTCAGTTTTTACATGTACAATTCAATAATATGATAATGTCTATCATATTGTACAACCATCACTATCTGTTCCTTATATTTGGTTTCATATTCTCCTATGTGTCCTATCGTATGTCCTATTCAACTCAATGCCCTGCCTGTAAAGGATTCAAACCACACTCTCCTCCGTTTCTCTGATCTCCTGCCAGTAATCTCCATTGGCCAAACTCAACTGGAAGCCAAAGACCAAGGGAATCCTTTGAGGCAGTTCATATAGGTCAGCCTACTGGAGAAGAGAGAAGAGGGGCTCTGGGGACAGGGGTGGAGAGAAATAGAACATATCTAGCTATCTATGAAGTTATTTTGAGAATTTTTTTTTTGTATAAAATAAACTACTTCAAACCAGTGAGACATGGCTTATTTAATAATCTGAAATTTGATGAATCCTTGTTTGCTTTGTTCAGATCCTGTATTTTTATCCTCTTTCAGCCTTAATCTTTCTCCATTGAAAATTAACATTTTTATTCTATTTTAATATGTGACTCTATCTTCTTAATTTTAAGTAGTAGTAGAAATGAGCTATTAGAAGCTGTACCCATGATTAGGTGGCAAGGCTGGGGGAAGATGAAAGTGTCCTACACAAATACTACAATATTAGAGAAGGTCCAGAGGTAGAAGTGGGATACCTGGAGTAAATGGTCCTCAGACCTAAGATGAGTAGAAGGAAGGAATGATCAAGAAGAGAGGAGACGTTAAATGCATTAAGATATATTTCTGACACATAAATGGAAAAACATACCATGCTCATGGATAGGAGGACATAACATTGTAAAAATGTCAGTACTACCCAAAGTGATCTATAGGTATAGTGCAATCCTGATCCAGATTTCATCATTCTTTAATGAGATGAAAAAACTAATCACCAACTTTATATGGAAAAGTAAGAGTCTCCAGTTCATTAAAACATTATTGAAGAAGAAGGACAAAGTAGGAGGCCTTGCACTTCCCATCTCAGAACCTACTATACAGCCGTGGTAGTCAAAACAGCTTGCTACTGGTACAATGGCAGACACATAGACCAATGGAACAGAATTGAGAACCCAGAAGTAAATCCACCTACCTATGGGCAGCTGATGTTTGACAAAGTGTTGAAGTCCATTAAATGGAGAAGAGATAGTCTCTTTAATAAATGGTGCTGGAAAACTGGATATCCATTTACAGAAAAATGAAACAGATCCATACCTCACACCATACACAAAAACTAACCCAAAATGGATCAAAGACCTAAATGTAAAACCTAAAACTATAAAGTTTATGGATGAAAACACAAGGACAAACCTAGGGGCCCTAATTTATGGCATGAACAGAATATCAAACATAACTAAAAATGCACAAACAGCAGAAGGTAAACTAGATGCAGTGCAATGAATTAATATGGTCCTTCCAGCCATGGTCTTTGTGACTCACACAGAATGATTGAGTGAGACTATGCAAATAACGTATATGGAGCCTGTGATGGTTGGGGTTATGTGTCAACTTGGCTAGGCCATGATTCCCAGATTGTGTGGTTGTCTTCCATTTTCTGTGTTATGGATCCTGACCTCTACATGTTGGTGAAGCAAGATTGGTCTAAAGTATGTCTTGAGTCAGTGTGGCACAAGCCCCATCCTTACTAAAGTTACGCCCTTTCCTGAGGTGTGGTCTGCATCTAAGATATATGTATGTGTCCTGATGAGGCTCTCTCTCTTTCTGCATCTGGATCCTGTGTCCAGTTCGTGATCAGTTAACTTCCCCAGAGGCCTGTTGTCTGACCTGCCAATTCTGGGATTCACCGGCCTCCACAGCTGCTTGGGCCAGTGGTCGTGTGACCTGATTTGCCAGCTTCCACAGCCTTGTGAACCAGCAGCCTGTGGTCTGAACTGCTGGTTTGGGTTGGTCAGCTCCTGTAGCCATGCAGGTTGGGAGAAGCCTATTCCTGGCTCATGAATTTTAGGCTTGCCAGCCTTCAGAAACTCATGAGCCATTTTCTTTGTATGGTTCATGAATTCTGTGAGACTTTGCAGTGAAATTAGGGAACCCAGAGACGGGAGGGAGAGTACTGAGAGGAGAGGGAGTAGTTGATGTTAGAGATGATTGAGTGGTACAGCAGCTTGGAAAAGTTGGACATTTGGGACATCTTTAACCTTTGCCTCATAGGAACCAGCTTTGGCTGATCCTTATAAAAGAAATTATTCGTTTACTAGATAGCTGGGACCTCCTAAAAATTAAATAATTATGTTCATCAAAAGATTTCATCAAAAGAATAAAAAGAGAACCTACAGACTGGGAAACAATTTTTGGCAACAACATATCTGATGAAGGTCTAATCTCTAAAATTTATAGAAAACTTCAACACCTCAACAACCAAAAGACAAGTAATCCAATTAAAAAATGGGCAAAGGACATAACAGACACTTCTCCAAAGAAGACATTCAAGCAGCTAACAAACACATGAAAAGACGCTCATTGTCATTAGCCATTAGAAAGATGCAAATCAGAACTACAGTGAGATACTGTCTCACCCCAGCAATAATAGTACTGATCAAAAAAACAGAGAACAAATGTTAGTGAGGCTATAGGGAGATTGGAACTGTTATACACTGCTAGGTGGGACTGAAAAAATGGTGCAACCACTATGGAAAACAGTATGGAGCTTCCTTAAAAAGCTAGAAAAAGAAATAGCCATATGATCCAGCAGTCCCACTCCTAGGTATATATCCTAGAGAAGTAAGAGCTATGACACAAATAGACATATGCACACCCATGTTCATCACAGCATTATTCACAATTGCAAAAAGATGGAAACAACCTAAATGTCCATCAGTAAATGAATGGATAAACAAATTGTGGTACATACATACAATGGAATACTATGCAATGATAACGAATAATGATAAATCCATGAAACATTTCACAGCATGAATGAATCTGGAGGACATTATGCTGAGTGAAATAAGTCAATCACAAAAGTACAAATATTGTATGAGACCACTGTTATAAAAAGTCAGTAATAGGTTCCTACACAGAAAGAACCGTTCTTTGGTGGTTATCAGGGATGGGGGGTGCATCGCTAACTAGATAGTAGACAAGTGTTAATTCTGGTGAAGGAAAAGGCAATACACAATATGGGGGAAGTCAGCACAACATGATCAAGGTAAAGAAAGACACTGAGATACAGAAGAATAAAGGGAAACTATGGTAAATTCTATAACATATATAATTCTGCAACAACAGTAATAACAATAATTTATGAGTAGATATATAGGCAAATATGTATGCTAAATAGGTATGGGAGGTCATATGGGAGTACACCTGTAGGCATATATAGGTATGGTTGTGGATATTTCTACATACATATTTGTAAATACTGCATGTCTACTCATATATATAACAGAGCACATAGCGGGCACAGTTACAGAAACTACTCCGACATCGGGACAGAACTACTGGCCTTGAAGGCTAAGGACCATAGTCTCAGGGGACATCTAGGTCAACTGGCAAAACACAGTTCATAAAGATAAAGTTCTACATCCTAGTCTGGTGAGTAGTGTCTGGGGTCTTAAAAGCTCACAAGCAGCAATCTAAGAAGCAACTACTGGAGCAACTATTGGTCTCTTCTCTCCTGGAGCAAAGGAGAATGAAGAAAAATGAAGACTCAAGGAAGCAATGAGTCCAAAGGACTAATGGCCCACCTGAACCACAGTCTCCTTTAACCTGAGACCAGAAGAACTAGATGGTGCCCAGCTGCCACTACTGACCACTCTGACCGGGACCACAGTAGAAGGTCCCAGTTAGAATGGGTGAAAAATGTAGAACAAAATTCAAATTAAAAAAAAAAAAAAAAGACCAGCCCTACTAGCCTGATAGAGACTGGAGGAACCCCTAAGTCTGTTGCCCTAAGACAACCTTCTAACTTGAGACTGAAGATAATCCTGGAGGTCACCTTTCAGCCAAACAATAGATGGGCCTATAAAATAAACAATAACACCTGTGAAGAATGTGCTCCTTAGAACAGTCAACTGTATGACACCAAAAGGACAACATTTGCCCAAAACCAAAGATGAGAAGACAGGGAGGGACAGGGAAACCGAATGAATGGAAACAGTGAACCCAGGGAGGAAAGAAGGAGAGTGCTGACATGTTGCTGGGATTGCAGCCAATGTCATAGAAGAATTAGTGTATGAATTGTTGATTGGAAAACTGATTTGCTATGTGATCTTTCACCTAAAGCACAATAAAATGTTCAAACAAAGATACACTTCTGAGTGTTTTTGAACACAAGAAACAAATGGTTAGAGTGACTCACCAAATCTTCATGGTTGGTAAGCATGGTCAATAGATGTTTCACTCTTACCCCCACATTGGGAGGTAGACATGGGTAATTTAAGGGTAAATGTTCAATACCAGCAAATCGTCACTTTTATAGTCTTTAAGTCCTTGAAATGTGGTATGGGTGGAGAGAAGTACCTCTATGAAAGTAGAATCATAAAATCTGGGGTTGGGAAGGGATCTTTTACCACTATAAAAACCAAAAAACCAAACCTGTTGCTGTCGAGTCTTTTCCAACTCATAGTGACCCTACTGGACAGAGTAGAACTGCGCCACAGAGTTTCCAAGGAGCGCTTGGTGGATATGAACTATCGACCTTTGGTTAGCAGCCGTAGCTCTTAACCACTGAGCTACCAGCAATCTTATTTATACCATTCTTGCTATAAGACTTCACAGTCATTTAAAGGTGGCCATTGATAAGGAGCTCAATGCTTCATTAAGCAGTTTTGCCACTCTTTGCCAGCTCAATCTTTAGAAAGCAATATAAAGTTGTTTTGTTTTTTTCCCTAAGCCAGTCTAATCTTTGGCTGAAAGGTGGACTTTGGGAGTGGCTTCAATTCTGAGTTAGCAGGGTATCTGGGGGCCATAGTCTTAGGGCTTCTTCTAGTCTCTTGTCAGACCAGTAAGTCTGGTCTTTTTTGTGAGCTAGAATTTTGTTCTAGATTTTTCTCCCGCTTTGTCCAGGACCCTATATTGTGATCCCTACCAGAGCAGTCCATGGTGGTAGCCAGATACCATCTAGTTCTTCTGGACTCTGGCTGATAGAGGCTGTGGTTCATGTGGTCCATTGGTCCTTTGGACTAATATTTTCCTTACGTCTTTGGTTTTCTTCATTCTCCTTTGCTCAAGATGGGATGGGACCAATAGAAGTATCTTAGATGGCCACTCGAAAGATTTTAAGACCCCAGATGCTACTCACCAAAGTAGGATGTAGAACATTTTCTTTATGAACTATGTTATGACAATTGACCTAGATGTCCCCCGAGACCATGTAAAGTTGCATTCTTACAACTTGTCTTTCTGCCATCTGGACTGGCTTGCTGTGTTGTTAGGTGCTGGTGCCCTTGAGCTGGTTCCAACTCATAATGACCCAGTGTGCAACAGAATGAAACATTGCCCCATCCTGGGCCATCCTAACAATTGTTGTTATGCTTGAGCCCATAGTTTCAGCCACTGTGTCATTCCATCTCGTTGAGGGTCTTCCTCTTTTTCGCTGACCGTCTGCTTTATCAAGCACAATGTCCTTCTTCAGGGACTGATCCCTCCTGATAATGTGTGCAAAGTGTGAGAGACATAGTCTTGCTATCCTTGCTTCTAAGGAGCATTCTGGTTGTACTTCTTCCAAGACACATTTATTTGTTCTTTTGGCAGTCCTTGGTATATTCAGTGTTCTTTGCCAACACCACGATTCAAAGGCATCAATTCTTCTTCGGTCTTCCTTAGCAGTCTATTCTTTCTTCAATATGAAAACCCTCCAAATATTATTCTTTCTCTTTCCTCCAGCTTTCTTTTGTCCTGGTGAAGTAATTAGTAATAATAATAATAAAGAGATGTGCATAACATTTTATTGGTCCAAATTAGTGAGTTCAGAACATGAACTAGATGTTTTGTGCACCCTATCACACTAATCTTTACAAAAAACATTATGAGATCACTACTATCACATGCATGTTACAGGTGAAGAAGGCCATGCAACTTCTAAGTGGCTGTGCTGGGTCCTAGCTCCACTTTCTTCTCCACTACTCCCAATTCCTTCACTTCCCAGACATCCTTAGCATCTTGGTCACTGCCTAGATTATATTTCCCAAAGTGATGTTTTTTCAAAATCAGATTGAGCAGGATATTCACTGTTGTTGTGAAAAAAGAAAAAGGAAAAATACATTTGAAAAACAGTGTGCTAAACAAAACGAAAGACGTTTCTATACTTTAGGACTTCTAAGAGCCTTAAAGTGCTAATTATACTGTGAAGTTCTAGGGGATATATAAAATATTTAGGGTTTTCTAATCCTATTTGACTCTGTGATTATTTTGCAGGCGTTGGGGAAAGGGATGAGGGGAGGTTTTGCAGAATTTATGTTGGCCAGAATTCATTTTGATGAACATAACTCTAGTTGCATTCTTCTTTATTAACATTGTTTTGAAAATGTAGTATCCCAAATTGAGCATCATATCTCCATGTGACTGACTAGTAAAAAAAAATCCTGTTATATGTCATGTTTATCAAAATAAAATCATCTTTCAACAACTGATAACAGATAATTCTTTAATTTTTTAAATTTGGGGTTTTTTTATTTTTTATTTTTTTCCTCAGTACCAGGAAACTTTATATGCAGCCAGCCTCTATTCTGATACATTGGGAGGAAAACACACATGACATCAATAGGCACTAACATTTTTTGAGCACTAAAGTTAAAAAAAAAAAAAAATAATAACTATTTTTTAAAAAACACTATAGTTGATAGAAAAGCTGGAGATGTGGGGGTTAATTAAAAAAAAAAAGCTGAATCAAGTTTTTCTAGCATGATGCCAGGAAATTTTCTCTCCCTTTGTTTTAGCTCTGAACAAAGTTGCAAGATTTTATCAGTTAGCTTCCCACTGGTTTAAGCTCAATTTGTTTAGGTTTCACACAGGCCTGTCTTTGTGGTTAGATTTAATGTAAATACCAAACCAAGATCCCAGAATGATAGACTGCAACTCTCAACATGGAGGAATTGACTTCCTGAAGACTATTGAGCCTTCGTTTACATGTCTGATTTTTCCTCTTAACTCATTCCTCATCTTGCATTTGAATCTTAAAACATTAATCAGAAAACCCCAGTTTGAGGCATTTTTTAAGTTAGTGGCATAAAATGGAATCTTAGAAGTTGAGAATTTTTTAATATTAAACTTTTTTGGAAGAAAGAACAATAGCCTTTTATTTTCATATCTATCAAATTAGAGAAATTAGAGTAAAGCTGTAATATGCCTAATGATAAGTCCATCTCTCTTAATACCAAGGACTCAATTCTTAGAAGAAAGGGACTATTTCATGATTTTATATGATTTCATCTTGGTTCCTTCTTTCTCATTTGGAAATCACATTGAAGTTGGTTTGCACAATCTTACTTTTATTTGAAGCATATGAAAGTATCAAATTAAAGATGAGAAGTGAGAGAAAATTCATAGGAGTACCCACACAATTATTTTATTCACTAAAAAGCAATGAATTCGCTGGAAACTGATAATGTTTTAGTGAAAACTTTCAAGTATACAAGAATGAAAAGTTTCCAAGATTTATTGTGTCAAATAAAAAACAAATCTGGACTTCGTAAGAAAAGACTTTATTTAAAAGGCTTACTGCAAGGAGGGTGGGGAGAGAGACTATTGCAATAGGGAGAATGCTTTGTTCATAAGATTTGTAGGCATCTCAAGAGTTAGGCAAAAAGAATTTTTTTGTTTGTTTGTTTTAATTAAAACCAAAGCAAACCAGTTGTTGTGGAGTTGATTATGACTCATGGCAACCCCGTAGTAGAACTGTGCATAGTAGAACTGCACCCCATAGGGTTTCCAAAGCTGTGACGTTTCAGAAGCAGATCACCAGACCTTTCTTCCAAGAAGCCTCTGGGTAGGTTCTAACTGCCAACCTTCTGGTTAGTAGAGGAGTGTAATGGCATACCCCTCCCACGGAGGTTAGAAAGAACATGGTGTGGGGTAGCCTGTTCTCAAGAGGGACTGAGGAGGAGAGATTATATGCTGGCCAAAGTTCAGAGACCCAGGGGAAGGAGAGAAATTTAAACAGTTTGACCAACAAGCATTTTGATTACTGGGTTCAAGCAGTTTAGCTAATCATTTATAAGTGAAAGAATGGGAATTTGGAGGATCTTCTGGGTGATGCAAAGGGTTAAAGTGCTTGGTTCAAGTTCGCCCAGAAGCACCTCTAAAGAAAGGCCTGGTAATCTATGTCTAAAAAAATCAGCCATTGAAAAACCCTATGGAGCACAGTTCTACTCTGACACACATGGGGTGGCCATGAGTTGAAATTGATTCAGTGGCATCTGGTTTTACTAGTTCTAGTGTCTGGCCTTGTGATAAGTAAATAAGGGGTGTATCAGTGACTCTTATCTAAATCATTTGGTGGGGGTAGTTCTTTGGAACATAAAAGAATGGAAGGATTTCTTAACTGTCACTATTTTTCAGGAATACAGACTCAAAATCCACATTGTCAGTGGTAATACTACTAATTATACTAAAAAATAAGTAGTATAACAGATGTCCATAATAACAGAATTTACTGACAGACCTGGAAGTTCTAGTAATAAATACTTATAGTTTACATTCTGGAACTTAACTGTTTTTCTAAAAATCCTGGATATGTTTTAATTAAAAAAATTAAGTTTAATTGGTTTTTAAATTGATATAACAAAATAAATAAGGAGCCCTGGGGGCACAATGGTTACATGCTCAGGTGCTACCTGAAAGGTTGACAGTTTGAACTCACCATCAGTTCCGAGGGAGAAAGACCTTGTGACCTGCTCCTGTAAAGATAACAGCCTAGAAAACCCTGTGGGGTGGTTCTACTTTGTCACATGGGGTCACTATTAGTCAAAATTGACTAGAGGGCACCTAACAACAGCAATATATAAAAAAATAGTGAAATGGAAAACAATGGAACTGAGTTTTTAAAAATTGTTACCCAGGTCAAATAGATACATAAAGAATGGCCTTTTCAAAGTTTGAAACGGTAGACAATACCACACTAGGAAATCATTTATGCAACTGTGGGGTTTACTTTTAACTTTACCAAAGGATTTGGTGTTTCTCCTTGGTTCCTGAGAAATAAGCTCTAAAACCTTGGAATTTCCTCAGTGATTGAAATGTCTTTGATGAAGCCTCCAGACCACACCTGAGGGCTTATGCTAATGAGGTACTTTTTGGTTGGGGGCTGGCCAGGCCAGAAACACTCAATATGTGAAATGAGCCCAACTTCAGGGAGGAAAGGGGTCTGACTCAATCAATCCTGCCTACATAATGAGGCCTTAGTAAAGGTCCTTGGCATGGAAGCTCCCCCGGCTTTCTGGTTGGTGATAGACCTATCAATGCAATGTTGTGGGAGGGTAAGCGTTTCCCTTTTTAGGACACGATGTTCCTTATTGGGATCTCTCCCAGACTGCTCCCTCTGTGCCTCTTCATTTGTATCCTTTTTCCTATAATAGGAATTGTAGAGCTTTCCCTGAGTTCTGTGAGTTGTTCTAGTAAATGATGGAACTCAAGGGAGTAGTGGGAGCCAGGAGATCAGAAGTGAGGGGGCTGGGAACCCCAAAGCTTACGACTTGCATCCTGGGGTCAAGGGTTAGAAGAAACCACTGGATTTGTAGCCAGCATGTCAGAAGTGAAGGTGTTGTGAGATTCCCCCCAGGCTTGTGGCTGGGATCTGAAGTCTTAGGCAAACTTGGCAGTCTGGAGGACTAACTATGTCCTTTAACTGGAGAGCTGACCAAGATCTGGTAGTGGGGGTCAGAGGCAAAAATATTACAGGGCAGTAGTGGAATGAAATTTAATAGATATGAAGTGGAACAGATTGATCATTTCAGCAGGCAACTGGGGCACTATTCAAGACATGAAAATTGCATTAATATAATTTTAAGCACAATATTGTTGTAATACAAATAGACAACACATCAAAAACTACGAAAGATTATCACTTTACATTAACTGGGCAGTTTCAGAAATCGGAAAATGACAATTGCTTGTTTAAGAATTCAAACTTCTATTTTTGTTTGATTAAAAGTTATATTCATATACTAAAAATTATTGAGAAAAACTAAATATATAACATAAAAATATAAATGTGTATATATATATTTTTCTCTCTTTGAATTTGCCAAAGGGTAAAAGTGGCGCTTTTTATAGTTTTTTATTATGAAAAATTTAATAATGAATAAATAGTACAATGATCACTACCTATATTCAACAACTTTTAAACATTTTGCTATATTTGTATTATCAGTCTCACCATAGATATGCTACTTCACCCGTAAATACTTTAGCATGCATCAACCAAGAATAAGGACATTTACCTAACTAACCGTATACCATCATCACACTAAGAGTGGATAGTGAAAGTGGTCTGCCCTGGGTACAAGCAATAATGAGTATTGTCTGTGAAGAATTTTAAAACCAAAATAAAAACCGATTATGTTGGCAATTTTAAACAATGTCAGTGATAAAATACTTCCTAAAATATCTTGTTTTGGCTTAGGTTGTAAACAATTATTTTAATACTATTGAATAATACATACTAAGCTTCAAGTTAGCACTTTTTATTACTGATTTTAAAATAAACATTGTATTCTAATGGCAGTTAATTTGGAGAATTCCCAGTTACACCATCAGCCCCTGGCATACTGGGACTGGCTAACAGTAAGTCTGTCAGTTTGCCATACTGTGGTAGCTTGTGTGTTGTTGTGATGCTGGAAGCTATGCCACCAGTGTTTTAAACACTAGCAGGGTCACCCATGGTGGACAGATTTCAGTAGAGCTTCCAGGCTAAGACTAGAAAGAAAGGCCTGGGCATGTACTTACAAAAATTAGTTAATGAAAACCTTATGGATCACAACAGAACATTGTCTGACTCGCTTGCTTTGGACACATCATCAGAAGGGATCAGTTGCTGGACATCATGTTTGGTAAAGTAGAGGCCAGTGAGGGTGAGGGAGACCCTCTCTTAGATGGTTTGGCACTGTAACCACAACGATGGATCATGACGATGATGCAAGACTAGGCAGTGTTTTGTTCTGTTGTACCTAAGGTCACCATGAGTCAGAGTCTACTCAATGACGACATACCTACCTACTTACCTACCTGTCTATCTTTCCACAAAGCAAGGCTGTGTCCTCTGCACATCGCAGGTTGTTAACGAGTCTTCCACCAATCCTGATGTCGCATTCTTCTTCATATAGCCCAGCATCTCGGATTATTTGCTCAGCATACAGACTGAATACGTATGGTGAAAGGATATGACCCTGATACACACCTTTCTTTTTTTATTTTTTATTATTATACTTTAGATGAAGGTTTACAGAACAAACTAGCTTCTCATTAAACAGTATATATATTGTTTTGTGACATTGGTTACCAACCCCACGACATGTCAACACTCTCCCTTCTTGACCTTGGGTCCCCCATTACCAGCTTTCCTGTCCCCTCCTGCTTTCTAGTCCCTGGGCTGTTGTGCCCCATTAGCCTCATTTGTTTTATGGGCCTGTCTAATCTTTGTCTGAAGGGTGAACCTCAGGAGTGACTTCATTACTGAGCTAAAAGGGTGTCCGGTGGCCATCCTCTTGGGGTTTCTCCAGTCTCTGTCAGGCCAGTAAGTCTAGTCGTTTTTTGTGAGTTAGAATTTCTGTTCTACATTTTTCTCCGGCTCTGCCCAGGACCCTGTATTGTGATCCCTGTTGGAGCAGTTGGTGGTGATAGCTGGGCACCATCTAGTTGTATTGGACTCAGTCTGGTAGAGACTGTGGTAGCTGTGGTCTGTTAGTCCTTTAGACTAGTCTTCCCCTTGTGTGACCCTAATACTCCACAGCATGTTTTCTCCTTTTCAAAACGGGCAACTGAGAGCTTGACATAACTGACGTCATGATGAACCTATAAGTTTTTTCTGCCTGCCTTCTCCTTTCTGCATACCTTTGTTAAGGAATTTGTTTTGCTCTGTCTGGTCACCTGTGACTTTCAACCCCCTACATGTAGAGTAGAGCCCAGATGTCCAGTCTGTAAATCTTTAGCCTGAAAAGGAGATGTCTGACATGTATCTCTTTAGCTTGGTGAGGAATCTCTTGTAGTTATCTTGAACGTATAACTCATCTGGCCATCTGTGGATGACGTGCCAAAAGACACTTCTAACTCTTGTAAAAATATAAGCTCTAATGTAAAATTGCCTTTCAGGACTCCATAAAGACAGCCTGTGTTGCTGCCAGAATTCCCGTTGGTGTCACCTCCTAATAAACTTTCTCTCTCTTTCGGACTTGGTGTACTTTCATTGACTCGACTGCTCCAGGGCACAGACCCTAATCAGGCAACACCTTGTGTCTTTAGTTTTCTTCGTTCTCCCTTACTCCTGATGGGGTGAGGACAGTAGAGTATCTTAGATGGCCGCTCACAAGCTTTTAACATCCCAGATGCTACTCACCAAAGTAGAATGTAGAACGTTTTCTTCATAAACTGTGTTATGTCAGTTGAGCTAGATGTTCCCTGAAACCATGGTCCCCACAGCCCTCATCCCAGCAGTTCAGTCCCTTAGGGAGTTTGAATGTGTCTATGGAGCTTACATGACCTTGCCTTGTACAAGTTGCTGATGCACATCTTTCTTGATTTTAAACCATGCAGTATCCCCTTGCTCTGTTCGAATGACTGCCTCTTGGTCTATATACAGGTTCCTCATGAGCACAATTAAATGTTCTGGGATTCCCATTCTTCCCAGTGTTATCCATAATTTGCTATGATCCACACAGTTGAATGCCTTTGCATAGTTAAAAAACACTGGTAAACATCTTTCTGGTATTCTCTGCTTTCAGCCAAGATCCATCTCACATCAGGAATGATATCCCTCATTCCACGTTCCGTTCTGAATTCGGCTTGAACTTCTGGTAGTTCCGTGTTAATGTACTGCTGCAACCACTTTTGAGTGATCTTAGCAAAATTTTCTGTGCATGTGATATTAATGATATTGTTTGATAATGATATCGTTCGGTTGCTTTGTGAAGGCAAAGAGGACTTGAAGTACTTGCCGATGAAGATCAAAGACTACAGCTTTCAGTATGGATTACGCCTCAGCATAAAACAGAAATCCTCACAACTGGACCAATAAGCAAACATCACGATAAATGGAGAAAATATTGACGTGCCCATGGGAACAGCAGTCGGGAAATCAAACGACGTATTGTATTGGACAAATCTGCTGCGAAAGACCTCTTTCAAGTGTTAAAAAGCAAAGATGTCACTTTGAGGACTAAGGTGTGCCTGACCTAAGCCATAATATTTTCAGTCACCTTATATATATGCATGTGAAAGCTGGACAATAAATAAGGAAAACTGAAGAAGAATTGATGCCTTTTAATTATGGTGTTGGTGAAGAATATTGAATATACCATGGACCACCAGAAGAACAAACAATGTCTTGGAAGAAATACAGCCAGAGTGCTCCTTGGAGGCAAGAATGGTAAAACTTCATCTCACATACTTTGGACATGTTATCAGGAGGGACCAGTCCCTGGAGAAGGACATTATGCTTGGTAAAGTAGAGGGACAGCAAAAGAGAGGAAGACCCTCGACGAGGTGGACTGACAGTGGCTGCAACAATGGGCTCAAACATAGCAAGAATTGTGAGGATGGCACAGGACCAGGCAGTATTTCTTTCTGTTGTACATAGGGTCACTATATGGCACCTAACAACATCTGTTTATCTATGTATCATCTACTTACCTAACTACCTCCATTGTTGTTGTTTGCCCATTGAGTTGATTTTGATTTATGGCTACCCCACATATGCAGAGTAGAACTGCTCCACAGGGTTTTCAAGGCTGTAACCTTTCAAAACCATATCACCAGGCTTGTCTTCCGAGGCAGTTCAAACCAGGTGGGTTCGAACTGCTAACTTCTTGGTTCAGTGGCAACTGGTTTGGTTTTGGAGTTAGTAATAACCACCACCACAACACAATAATAACCTATTTAGAGAACTTTTGCTAATAGGTCTAGCAAAGAACAAATTGCAGCAGTTTTGTAGAATTTTACAGCCTTACTGTATCTAGAAATAATGATTGGCCATACTGGGGAGACTTGGGAAGAACTTGGGAGGTAGGTGGGGGCCCTGGGCTACTGTCCCCGTGTCAGCCTAGGGTGACCACAGGTAGTTGCTGCTGGCAGCAAGATGATAATTCTAGGAGGTAAGGATGTTTTCTTTCTGCCACTGCCTTGACAGTCCATCAGGTTAGAGAAGAGTGATCCCATTCCTTCCTTTTTCTTGAATTGGAGGCAGTTTATCACAGCTTTGTCTAACTTTTCGTCCTCTTTATCTCCCCCAACCCGCTACTTGGGAGTGCAGTAGAGGAGAGTGGATCTGGGTAGGTTTTAATATTTATTTACTTGCATCAATTACTTAACCTCCTAGTGCCTTAGCACCCTCACTTGAAAAATGGGAATAACAATGTCACTGAACTGTGAATGTAGAAAATTTTGAAACGGTGTATCTTTGGCCATCTGTAATTTTTATCAAAAAAAAAGGTTGAGAATTTAGAGGCTTAATACGTTGTGGGGTTGTTAACCAATGTCAAAAAAAACAACATGTGTACTACTATTTCATGAGAAACTATTTGCTCTGTAAGCTTTCACCTGAAGTACAATAAAATATATATAAAAAAAAAAAAAAAGAAAAGAAAAATGGGAATAATAGTAATAATAGCTAACATTTATTGAACACTCACTACTTGCCAAGAGCTGTTTGCATTTTGCAGGTGTTAACTTTTTTAACCTTCACAACAACCCTATGAGGTCAGGACTATTTTTAATCCCCTTTTACAAGGAGGAAAGTGAGGTAACTCTCCTAACCACTCTACTGAGGTCCTGGGTGGTGCAAACAATTTGCTTTCAGTTACTAACTGGAAGATTGGCTGGCTCACATCCACCCAGGGATGCCACGGAAGAAAGCCCTGATGATCTACTTCTGTAAGATTGTTGTTGTTAGTTGCCGTTGAGTTGACTCCAACTCATGACAACCAGCCATTAAAAACCCTGAGTGCAGTTCTACTCTGAAACACGTGGGGTCACCATGAGTCTGAATCCATTTGATGACAACCGACTTTGTTTTGGTTTTAACCACTCTGCTGTACTGTACTTATACAGTAGATATGTTTAGAAATTTATATAAGATAATGAAGGTAAAACTCTTCGACTAGTACTGACAGTGTTGGATTCTACCTGAGCCCTGTGATCCTGGAAAACAGGGATGGTTAAAGAAATCCCCCTACCCTTTGTGTTCTGGGCAATGGCTTACTACAAACAACCACCCTTCCCCATATGATTTCAATAAATTTCAAGGATCCCACCTCTTATTTACCCATGACCAGGCCAGAAACAGACCTCCAAATTCCCATTCTTCGTCTCATAAATGATTAGCTGAATTGATTGTCCCCACTAATCAATGGGAACAAAATGCTTGTTAACCAAATTTTGCTTAAATGTCTTTCCTTCCCCAAGCTGCTAAACTTTGACTGACCCTCAGCTTGAACCATCATATAACCTCTCCTTAATAGCTGCTCCTGAGAATAGGCTGGCCTCAGGATAAAATATTCCTTAATCTATTAACCCACCTAGCCAAGCCACCCTTTGACCCTATGTCTTCGTTATCTAGTTCTGTTATAACAGAAATACCACAAGTAGATGGTTTAACAAAGAGAAATTTATTCCCTTACAGTCTAGAAGGCTAGAAGTCCTAATTCAGGGCACCAGCTCCAGGAGAAAGCTTTCTCTGTCTGTCAGCTCTGGGGGAAGGTCCTTGTCATCAATCTTCCCCTGGGCCAGGAGCTTCCCAGCATGAGGACCCCAGGTCCAAAGGACACGCTCCCCTCCTGGTTCTTCACTCTTGGTGGCATGAGGTCTCCCTGTCTCTCTGCTTGCTTCTCTTATATTTCAAAACAGATTGACTCAAGATACAACCTAATCTTGTAGACTGAGTCCTGTCTCACTAACATAACTGCCTCTAATCCTGCCTTAACATCATAGAGGTAGGATTTACAACACACAGGAAAATCACATCAGAGGATGAAATGGTGGATAATCACACAATACTGGGAATCATGGCCTAGCCAAGTTGACACACATTTTTGCGGGACACAGTTCAATCCATGACACCCTACTTCATAAACCACGTTTTTTCTAGCCTTGTTTACTCCTCCCTATGAAAGAAGTGTCTCTGGGTGGAGCAAACGTTGGTGGTTCAAACCCTCCCAGAGGCACCTCAGAAAACAGGCCTGGTTATCTGCTTCCAAATAGGTCATAGCCTTGAAAATCCCATGGCACACAGTTCTGCTCTGCACATGGGGTCGCCATGAGTCGGTATCAACTCAGTGGCAACTAACAACAATATGAAAGAAAACTCCTTTTTGCCTAACCCTTAAAATCTTGCAAGTCTTGTTGTTAGTGTTCTCCCTATTCCAATAGTCATCCTCCCACTATTACATCTCTTCCTGACCTTGTGATAATTCTTTTGAATAAAGTCTCTCCTAAGTCCAGATTTGTTGTTCTGTTTTTAGTTTGTTTTTTATTTGACATTGTCTGGCACAGAGTAAGCACTCAATAAATATTAGCTACTGTTATTATTGGAGCCCTGGTGGCTAAGTGGTTAAGAGTTGGGCAGCTAACCAGAAAGTCAGCAGTTCTAATCTACCAGCTGCTCCTTGGAAACCCTATCAGGTAGTTCTTCTCTGTCCTGTAGGGTCACTATGAGTAAGAATCAACTTGCCAGCAATGAATTTTTGTTATTTTTATTATTATATTAGTTTTAGATTAGATACTATGTTTACTATTATTATTTATTTGCTGCTGCTTTCTTTGTCCTGTGCTGAAACTTTGCTGGTGTAGGCAGGAGGCAATGGTGGAATGCAGCTTTCTTCTGGTACCTGATGGGGTTATATTAGTTTTGGTTCCAAGTGACACAATCAAGCCTGGATCATTTGAGGAGGATTTATTTATAAGAGGGACTAATTATAAAGATGTGGCTGGTACCGGGGAACCACAAGTGATGGTAGCAGTAGAGTTTTCACCATCCCTATGTTTGGGGGTGTGAGGCAGGGGTAGTTTAGTGGTAGAACTCTCATGTTACATGTGGGAGACATAGGTTCGATTCCTGGCCAGTTCATCTCATGTGCAGCCACCGCCTGTCTGTCATTGGAGGCTTGCATGTTTCTATAATGGTGTACATGTTTCAGTGGAGCTTACAGACTAAGATGGACAAGAAGTAAAGACCTGGTTTTCTACTTCTGAAAGTCAGTCAGTAAAAACCCCATGGAGCACAACAGTCTGATCCACAACCGACCATAGGGATGGTGCAGGACTGGGCCACGTTCATTCAGTTGTGCATGTGGTCACTATGAGTTGGAGGCCAACTCGACAGCAGCTAACACCACCACCACATCTGAGGCGACAAAAGGAGGAAGATGTTACCAGAACATGTATGGAGAGAGTCAATTTTTACACACCAATTTGAGAGCACGCTATTTTGAGAGCAGTAATGCCCTTAGCTTGATCAAGTGACAAAGCCAACCAGAGGCACCCTTGGGGGCAGGGAGGCAGAAAAATAAATACAGTATCTGACCTTACTCTCCTCCCTCCCTTGGATCTTCTGCTGTGGCATGCCATTGACTAAATACACCTGGAAAGAGTTTCATGCAGAAGGTTTATTAAAGAGAACTCTCAGGAGATACACCTGTGAGAAGTGAGGACTGCAAGACTGGGACACAGGGAGAAGCTGACTCACAATGCAGTTGCTACTGAGGCCTCAGGATCTTCTATGATCCTATGAGGAGCTCTATAGCTTGGATGGTTCTTCAGAGTTGCCCCCTCAATGAGGCCATGGAGCCAGCCAGGCAGGGCGTCATTGGGTTAGGGCTGGGCATTTACAGTGGCCTAGGGTAATTCTTAGGGAGGGGTGATGGTGTGAACCTTCAGCAGCAGGTATCCCCAACACTTACTGGACAATCTTTGATGTTGGTCTTCACAGGGCTTAATATAAATCCTTGACTAATAAAGACTTTAAATATCCTTCTCTTGATGCCCTTTCAAAATTCAAGGGAGCCTAGAAAAGACTGTGAGATCAAACAGTCATCTCAGGGGTTGTAAAACAGGACTATGTTTCATCTACCAAAAGGCTGGCAGTTTGAATCCATTAGCCGCTCCTTGGAAACCATATGGGGCAGTTCTGCTTTGTCCTGTAGGTTGCTATGAGTGGGAATTGACTCGACGGCAAGGGGTTTGGCTTATTCCTTAATTTATGTTTCAGTAGTAATAATAAAACAGTTGTTGTCCAGTCAATCCCAACTAATGGCAACCTCATGTGTGTCAGAGTAGAACTGTGCTCTGTGGGGTTTTCAATGGCTGATTTTTCAGAAATATATCACCAGGCCCTTCTTCCGAGGTGCCTCTGGAGTGAACTTGAACCTTCCATCTTTAGATTAGCAGCCAGGTGCCTTAACTATTTACACCCAGACTTCCTGTTTCGGTAATAGAAACTATTGTAGTTGTTAACTAGAAATTCAAGTCCTTTTACCATGGCAAATCACACAGTTATGCTTTTTTATGCAGAAGATAGGGTTTTAATATCATGTATTATGGTGTGTCTCTATAAACAATTGTTCCTACTATCTAACTTCTCCCAGAAAGAATGGCTCAAGTATCAACTGCTGCCTTCTGTGGACATTTATCAGAATTCAAATAACCTCATGCAGCAGGTCAAGTTATGCAGGTGCCTGGCCATTCATCTTGCAGCTAATTCACTCTGGCAGGCACATCAGGAAATTGTGTTGCTCAGAATCAAATGTTCCACAAGAGTGTTACCAGAGTTTTTCTATGGCTGAGTGGCAAAATTGATGATACCTACTCTGAAAATTCTCCAGGTCAAGCTTAAACCTACACCAGACTCTTCCCAAGCATAATTGCGAGGACAATGAGTGCCATGCAGTTCTGCAGGTTTGTATATTCAGGGGTCTCAATCTGGTACTAGCATGGAGGCAAAGATGTTTCTTAAGGGGAAATTCTGACTTTGGTCCAGAGCAGAGAGTTTTAGGAAGGTTTCTCAATTTGCCTAATAGAATGTCATCCTTGCTGCTTGCTTGATGTACAAGATTTATGTATCTTCTATCAGTCAGCAGCATAAAATCCCAACACTCTTGATTCTAGTTGGAGAGTAACCTTGAATTGTCAATTATCTCACTCTCAAAAGTTAAGCCAAGAAAAGTGACATGTAGTGAAGGTTGTTTAAGGGACATGCTATTCATCTATTTTTTGTAAATTTTAGGATTTGTCCTTAGACTTGGCGAAAATGGTTAAGTGCTCAGCTACTAACCAAAAGGTTGGCGGTTCTAATTCACCCAGAAGCAGCCTGGAAGAAAGGCCTAGCAATCTGCTTCTGAAAGGTCACAGCTTTAAAAACTGTGTATAGAATGCACACATGGGGTTGCCACGAGTCAGAATCAACTCTATGGCAATTTTTGTTTTCTACATTAAGTTACATCACCAGAAAGCTATATGTTTATGTGACATTAATTTAGTCCTCTCCATAATCCTCACTCCTGAGTTTATCTTTTAGAGACTGTGAGGATCAGATGTTCCAGAAGGTTATTGAAACTATTGATTTAAATGCCCAGTGATGCCTCCCATATAAGGCATCATATGATGGATTGATTTGTGTCCCCCAAAAACATGTAAATCCTAATCTCTATGCCTGTGGTTATAATCTCACTTGGGAATGGGTTGTCTTTCTTACGTTAATGAGACAGGATTACTGTAGGATATGTCTTGAGTCAATCTCTTTTGAGATATAAGAGATTAACAAGCAAAGGAGTGAGCAGAGATGGGGTAAGAGATGCCAAACCACAAGAAGTTTGCCCAGAAGCTCAGAAGAGACAAGAACCTTCCTCCAGAAAAAGAAAGCCTTCCCCAAGAACCGGCACCCTGAATTTGGACGTCTAGCCTCCTAAATTTGTTCTGTCCGAAGGAGGGAATACTTTGTGGTTTAAAGTCAGGAAAGGTATGCATCAGGGTTGTATCCTTTCACCGTATCTATTCAGTCTGTATGCTGAGCAAATAATCTGAGAAGCTGGACTATATGAAGAAGAATGGGGCATCAGGATTGGAGGAAGGCTCATTAACAACCTGTATTATGCAAATAACACAACCTTGCTTGCTGAAAGCGAAGAGGACTTGAAGCACTTACTGATGAAGATCAAAGGCCACAACCTTCAGTATGGATTACACCTCAATATAAAGAAAACAAAAATCTTCACAGCTGGACCCATAAGCAACATCATGATACACGGAGAAAAGACTGAAGTTGTCAAGGATTTCATTTTACTTGTATCCACAATCAACACCCATGGAAGCAGCAGTCCAGAAATCAGAAGACTCATTGCATTGGGCAAATCTGCTGCAAAAGACCTCTTTAAAGTGTTGAAAAGCAAAGATGTCACCTTGAAGACTAAGGTGCATGTGACCCAAGCCGTGGTATTTTAAATTGCATCATATACATGCGAAAGCTGGACAGTGAACATGGAAGACGGAAGAAGAATTGATGCCTTTGAATTGTGGTGTTGGCAAAGAATATTGAATATACCATGGACTGCCAAAAGAACGAACAGGTCTGTTTGGAAGAAGTACAACCAGAATGCTCTTTAGATGTCTTACATACTTTGGACATGTTATCAGGTGGGATCATTCCCTGGAGAAGGACATCATGCTTGGTAAAGTAGAGGGTCAGAGAAAAAGAGGAAGACCCTCGACAAGATGGATTGACACAATGGCTGCAACAACGGGCTCAAGCATAACAACGATTGTGAGCATGGGGCAGGACCAGGCAGTGTTTCGTTCTGTTGTACATAGGGTCGCTATGAGTCGGAACTCACTTGACTGCACCTAACAACAACAACAACAACAGCCTCCTAGACTGTGAGAAAATAAATTTCTGTTTGTTAAAGTCATCTACTTGTGGTATTTCTGTTATAGCAGCACTGGATAACTAAGACAATGAGTTTATTTTATTTTAGGTTTTAGTGGTAGGAAAAAAATCCCTTCTGAAAAACTGGTTTCCCTGTTTCCTGTTCCAAGGGTTATGCAACACTGTATTGCTCTTCTTTTTCTGATTGGCAGAAATAGAATTAATAATCACGCACAGTTATTGTATTAGCCTTTGGGGCTAGACTATATGCTTATTCTCCTTTTTATGGTTTTAATATTCTAGTTTTGTTCCAATAAATGTGTTACATATGTGTTTCTTATTGGAAGATACTATATGGCCTTAATTTATTTTAGAAAAAGTGGGGCTATGAATTTATATTATCATAAAATACTACCATAAAAAGAACACTATGTTCATTAAGAAAAACAACAACAATAACAACAAACAAAAAAAGCACCACCACCACTACTAACACCCGGTAACCAGGTAAGGAACAAGGCCCGAATAAAAAGACTAATAAAGAAAGGGTAATCGTACCCATTATTTTTTGTTATTTTTTTTCCATTTATTCCTTTCTGCATTAATGCACAGCAGTTAAATATTAGATACATTCATTGATTCGCTGAATGTAATAAACATATGTGGTGTGCTCAACTCCATGCTGGAGGCTGTCACCTCTACCCTTTTGGGAGATCCCAGGAAAGAATGGGAGTTGATAAGGCAGTTGGTGTTCTATAGTCAGTAAACGTGCATGTGCATCCACTTAAGCTGCCTTGGTGGGTCAGTCCTGACTCTTCCTGACCTGGCTCAGCAATGATGTAGACTCTGGGGAGAGCAAGGATTTTTAGCAACTACCAACAAGGAAACCTTGGTGGTGTAGTGGTTAAGTGCTATGGCTACTAACCAAAAGGTTGGCAGTTTAAATCCACCTAGGCGCTTCTTGGTAAATGCTGTGGGGCAGTTCACCTGCCTTCTAATAGGGTTGCTATGAGTTGGACTCAATGGCAACAGGTTGGGTTGGGTTTGGTTTTGATGAGCTCAGGTGGTCTGTTAAATATTTGCTGAATGAAAGAATAAATAAAAGAATGAATGAGTCAGTATTATAGCTGCCCCACTGTGATGATGGTGATCCAAGTCTCCCAGGGCCTGACCTCTTGCCTTTGGTCCCCAAGCATTGCTTTCCAGGAGATGGCAGCCTGATCTCTGGGGACTTTTCCTCAGCAGGTTGTAAGTCTTGGAAAAGATTCGCATCCTTTCTCTACCCAAACTTCACGCCTATAAAGTTGGTTGTGTTTTTTAAAAGTATGCTCTTTAGATTCCTAACAAATCTCCTCCAACATTCATTTTCCCTGATTTTTCATAGCTGTATACAAGGTAATGTAATATGAACATTATCTTGGGTCCTTTGAACTTTGTGATAAAATTAAAGTATCTTAAATTTTTAAAAAGTCACGACATTTGGGGAAGCAGTCGAATCCAGTGGTTCTCAAACTTTAGCATGCATCAGAATCACCTGGAGGGATTGTTAAAACTCAGGTTGCTGGGCCTTAACTCCAGAGTTTCTGATTCAGTAGGTCTGGAGTAGGGAGCGAGAATTTTTATTTCTAACAAATTCGCAGGTAATGCTCATGCTGTTTTGGTCCAGGGATCAATGTTTGAGAACCACTGCTCTCTGCCAACTTTCTTTACCAAGAAGTCTGCCCATAGTGACCCTCTGGTCACTTCTGTTCTGAATGTTGTTGGTAAATGTGCAGAATGGCCTTGGGAGTGTGAGACTGACTAATGTGGTGCCTGTGACCTGCATTATCTGCAGCTGGCTGGTTGCAAAAAGAAGCAATTATGGACATCAAATCACAGGAAATTAATATGCAACACAACTGACTATAAAGCCTATAAAATTGCTGGCATTCCTCTGTGTTTTATCATACACATGCATCCTGCTTAGCTCTCAGTTATTCCATCCAACATGAGGCCACACCCAGAACAAACAAAAGACTGTCTCTAGTAGATGCCATCAGAGAATGATGAGGGTCACGGTCAGGCAGGAGAATGGAAGTAAATTCAATGAAATAAGATTCTGGTGGTGATGATAAAGAAAAATGACATTATATTAATTTAATTTTATAAATGTCCATACTCAGGCTGTAACAGTGGCAGAGTGGAAATCTAAATTTCTGTTGCCTCTAAAAACTGACTTCTTTATGCCAAAATAATTTCTCTCTGAGTGTTTTCTACACATTAGAACTTCATGTGGATATTTCATATGGATTCATTATTGATTTGGATGACATGGCTTCTCAGAGTAAAAAACGGAAGCATACTATATTTAAGATAAATGTTAATTTGAAATACAGGCTGATGATGTGGAAACAAGCTGAAATTTCATATTACTGATTAATAATTCATTTAACACCTTAGAAATTTATCTTCTGCATTTCTTTTTATACACAATCATTTGAGTCTCATATTTTAAAATTTAGGTTGATCAGTACCAAGTGAAATGAACTGATACAAAATCTAGAAAATCTGGTTGGATTGATCTGACAAAAATTAATTTGAAGTCTTTCTTCCCATTAGGTTCCTTCTGTGAGGTCACAAAGTCACTTTTCGCACATAGACTTCCTCAAATTGTTACTTCTTCCCTGATGTTCCTCTAATTAGAGTAAGATGACAGTTTCTTTTTTGTTCATCCTACTAATCTCTGAGTGTTATTTATCTATATCTGCTCCATTTACTATTCAGAATGATTGCATTGATGCACATAATTTAGGATGGAATTGATTTAAATAAAATTTATTTAAATTTAAATTACTAACTAGGAAGATTGAATGTAATAAGTTTGACTGTAGCTTCCTATCTGTTATTTGATTTAATCATAATATGGTTCTCAACTCATATAGACAGTTTCATTTTTAGAAGGCCTACACTATACGTTTCAAGTGATAATTGATTTTGATAATTTCTCAAATTATTTTTGCTGTTTAATCAGGAAAATGAAGCAATTTGAAACAAATAGTTGGGGATTCATTGAGGGGTTTAATCATCTCTGTTTCAATAGCTTTATCGTAGTTTTGTTTGGCCTATTTTTACTATGATGTTAATATATCAACCAGTACACAAAATACAATGTACATGTAAATTTTTTATTTAAGTAAAACAAAATGTACTGAGTTTTTTCTAAAGACACATAAAAATGTTGACATGAATATAACTTGGAGAACAAATCTTTAATACTACCTCCTGACTCTTTGGGGACTGGGTATAGCACAGGAAGTTAATAAATCCTCATGTTTGCAGTCATTCCTTTGGAGAGGTTAACATAGGAGAGAGATTAACATAGGAGATGAGGGATGTCTTGCTGAAGAATCTAATCTGGCCTAAGGGTAAATAAAAGGCTTCAATTTCAGAATTTTGTCTTGGTATGTGTACAGGATAATCAACTTGGGTGAGTTTGGAAGCTTGAAACTAGCTCAACAAACAGTTGCCAATATAGCTAAACATAGTAATGTGACGTTCCATCTCCACTGTGGATCTGGATCTCTATGCTGATCATGTTACATTTAGTGGACTATTTTGTTCTCTTAATATACCTTAGTATGAGTGTAGTACCCTTTGAAAATTATTGTTTATCCTTAGAGGGTGTTGTGTGTGTTTGCTCGTGTGTGTGTGTGACTTTCATTTAATACCTCCAGGATATCCTGAAAGAATGAGAGGGCATATCTTCAGGTTACACTGAGAGAAAGAGTTTGGAGAGGTGTGACCTTGGAATACCAAAGCTCATGCTGCACTTTCTGGACTATCATAGACATATAATTGCCACGCATTCATTGAAGTTGAGAGATTTTTCAAATTTTCGTAGCAACACATTTATATAAACTATCTCTCAGGGTGGGTTAATTTTGCAGAGAACTAATGCTACCTTTGCTAATAGTAAAAATCATTAACATCAAATGCTTGATATGTATTAACTTTTTTAGTCTTCACAACAGCCCTGTGAGGCTTATTATCTTCATTTTTCAGAGGAAAAGCCTGAGGCATAGAAAGGCTAAGTAACTTTCCACAAGCCTCGCAACGGTAAGTGGTAGAGCTGGGATTAGAATCTTTCCAGTTTGGCTCATGATCCTGCAGTGTGTGTGTATGTGTGTGTAAAACATTTAAAACAAAAAGTCTCATCAAAGTTGGGGCAAGTTCTGCCAAGGTGGCAACTGGTTGTATCCTTGAGGAGGAATATATGGTTTTTTAAAAAGTGAGCGAAGTGTCTGAGGAGAGCGAGACTTTTTCTGGGTCTCTGTTGATGGAGATTTTCAGCCAGAATATATTCTAGGTGCACATCTCAGCAAAGCCAGAACCTCCCAGAGAAGAGCAACCGAAAGGTCCTGGAAGAGCTCCTTCGTGAGGCAAGGATAAGAAACTAAAGACACTTCCCTACTCCCCCAGCACTCCACCCACCCCTTCAGAGTCAGCAAAAGATAAAAGAATCATTGTTCTAGAGGCTGGGAGATTAGTGTTTTCTTGGCTATTCCTTTACCTAGCTGTGTGAATATGGGCAAGCCTCTTAACACCCCTGGGCCTTGATTTCTTTATCTATAAGATGGATCCTGGGTTCCCAGGGAACAATTTCTGCATAAAGGCAGCACTGGGTAGCAGTTAGAGCATGGATTCTGGACCCAGACCACCTGAGTTTATAGTCAAGTTCTTCCACTTACTTGCTGGGTATTCTTGGGCAAAATCGTTTATGTTCTAGCGCATAGTTTCTTCATCTATAAAAGGGAAATAATAGTTCTTATTTCAAGGGTTGTTGGAAAAACAAAATGGGTTATTACATGTAAGCTCTTTAAAACAGTGCCTGGCATTTAGTAAGCACTTAGTAAATGTTAGCTATTAACAAACACTGTCAGGCACACTATGAGTTTTTAGTATAGTTTCAGGGTCGAACTTTGCAACTGAGAATATTTAGAGATGTTTATTTCTTGGGTTCTTTTTAATTTTTTTTGCAACTTAAAAATCCTGAGAAATCAGAATTCTCTTTGTAACTCCATTCTGTCCCCACTCCTGCACATGCAGGGACTCCCCAGTTCTAAGCTTCTGCCTAGTCAGACATTCAAGCAGGTAGACGCAAGAGTTAGAGCAAGAGAAGGAGGAAGGAGGGACCTTAAGCCAGGAAGAAGGGCTGAGTGTGTCTGTACAGGTTATGCATTAATCAGGAGCCACTCATATGCTCTAATATGTATGAAGCTTGTTTTTTTTTCTACAAAATCAATGCTGATAATGAGCTTAGGTGGTTGGAGGTGTTCACTGTGTAGGGTGGGTCCCGTTCTCTCCTTTACCACCACCTGTCTTCCTCCCACCTTCCCTCATTCCACTACTCTATTTCCCACCAACGCTGGTCATTGCCACCACTCACATGTCATAATGTCAAGAGAGATGTCCTGATGCCACTACAGAAAGTGCCTATCTCTGCTGAGCCTTGAGAAGAGTTTCGTGAGTCTAAGACATTGCCAGAGCTGGGCCCATTCTCCTGAAAAGGGTGAATAAATGAGATAGTTTTTAAGTTGAGATTTTATCAAAATCCAATGTTGTAGAACCCTCCATAAAGCAAACAAAAATTCTGTGGCATTTTCCTTTAAGATAGACTCAAGTTCAAATATATCATTATAGACTAAGACTTATAATTTAAATTATGACATAATTTAGAATATATACTCCTTAAAGCTTTGAATTTTAGGAAGGAGGTTTTTTAGACCATTCAGTTCCACGTCAGCATTTTTTAGATGCAGTAACTCAGAGATGGGGAGATGAAGAGACTTGTCCTTGTTCACAGGGTCAGAGGCAGAATTGAATCGACAGCAATGGGTTTCATTTGGTCTTTTGGAAATAGTAAATGATGGTGATAAAATGGTGAGTGAATAAAGATAATAGAACCAGAGCTTGTTTCAGCAGATACCCCTACTGGGGTACAAACTCCAGACAGTACCAGACAGGGAAGGAACTTTTGGTTAGTAGCCGAGCACTTTAATCACTGTGCCACCAGGGCTGTGTGTACATCAGAAACCATTTATGTATTTAGGTGTTCAGTACATGTTAACTATTATTTCTGAAAGGCACACAGTGGACTTCTAGGCAACATGGTGCTCTAGGCAGAAGCACCATGCTGTCCCTCCACTGCAAAGATCCAAAAAACTAAGCCAAACCGAGAAAATGGCAATCCTGAAACCCTAAGCATCAAATGAAGAGATAAAGAACTCAGCCAAGCACTGAATGGAATAAGAAACTGACAGAGAACAGAGAGTGAGGAGAGATAAGTGCAGAGGTCCCCTATCAGCAAACGCAGCATGGATCCCCCATCTTGGACTCCTATCGGAGATCAACGAACAGGATACACGAGAAAGCAGCTTCATGGAGCTTCCAGCGGGAGACAGAACAACCAGTAACCAGGGATATACGCTTTCTCTCCCCCCACCCTTCTTCACCCCCACTCGACCTTCTCTGCTTCGCGCAGCCACAGTCTCTTGGCTGGGAAGCACCAGCTTCACCTTGGTGTCGCTTGGATTCCACCCGCCTGCACTGGCTGGCTCCCTAAGTGCCATTTGTTGGCTGCTGGTGTTGGTTTTTTCTGCTTCTTTTGATTTCTTTCTTATCTCTCACCACCTCCTCTCCTCTCTCTCAAATACCTGGCTCCGTGCACCATCTTTGCTTCTTCCTGAAAGGCTGTGAAACGCCGCTGGAATGTGAAACTGCTTCCCGGCCCGTGCTGCCACGCTAGTGGGATCCTGGGGCTTTTTTTTGTTTGTTTTGAATTGTTTATTTGTTTTCTTTTTCTTTTCTCAAATTGGGAGCCAATTCTAGCTGAGCAGTACTGCGCAGCTTGGGACCTACCCCCTCAGTTTGCGCAGATGTGCAGAGGGATCCCTGAGAGCATTTCTTTTTCCTTCTCTTCCTGTCCCCTGAATACCTGGCACTGAGTGACACCTCTACCCCTTCTAGCCAGGCTGTACTTCACAGCCTGGGAGCAACTTCCCCAGGGCTTGCAGCCGCATTGGTGGGATCCCTAGGAGTTTTGCTTTTCTTTTTTCTTTCTAATTTTTATTTATTCATTTTTTTTGTTTCTTTTTTTTCTTCTTCTTTTTGTTTTTCTCCATTTCATAGTCTCTCCACTCCAACTGCAAGCTACCCTAGCACTCTCTTTTGTTTATTTGTATGTTTTTGGCTCCCGTTCCTCTGTCCTCTCTGTCCTCTCTCCCATACCCATCTTAGTTCCACACATCACAATCTCCCCCCTCCATCCTGCCTAACTGCACCATGCACTGAACATCACATCACCACGCAGCCCAGGCACAGCCTACTGGAACCTGCCCTGCACTGATTACCGACCTACTCTGGTGGTCATAGGAAGTGCCACAAACAGCCCATCCCAACAAATCCTCTTCAGCTAGACCTGCCCTGGTATACCATATCTGAGCGACTGACCCTGCTAATTGGAGAAGGAGGTGAAAAGTAGCGTGCCCACAGACAAGCAAACAACAAAGAACACACAGCCCCCCTGCTCAGACATAGCCAAATAAAACAAAAAAGCAAGACAAAACAAACAAATCTACAATCAGTAAATGAGGAAAATAACTACCAAATGCCCTGAAGACAGCAGACAGTATCAAAACATTTACAAAAACAGGACAGGGTGGTTCCAGTAGGCATCCAAAATAAAACACCAGATGACTTTCCAGTAGAAGAAAAGGCACTTGAACTGCTTGATAGGGAATTTAAATCTCTAATATTCAGAGCTATCCAAGAGTTGAAGCAAAAAGCAGACAAAAATGAGGAAAAAATAGACAAATTCATGGAAAAGACAGACAAATTCATGGAAAATATAGACCAAAAAAATGGAAGAATTCAGGAAAATAATGCAGGCACAAAATGCCAAAATAAATTCACAACTAGAAATCATACAGAAACAACGATTAGAAATCCAAAAGATAAACAATAAGATTTCAGAAATGGACAGTGTCATAGAAGGGCTGAGGAGCAGGTTTGAAACGGTGAAAGACAGGATCAGCGAAATTGAAGACAAACACTTGTATACAACTCTGTTTGAGGAAAACTCAAAAAAAAGAACAAAGAAAAATGAAGAGAACCTGAGGATTATGTGGGATACAATCAAAAGCAAAAATTTTCGAGTGATTGGAGTTCCAGAACAGGGGGAGAAAACAAAACACAGAGAAGATCATTGAAGAACTGCTGGCAGAAAATTTCCCTAATATCATGAAAGATGAAAAGCTGGACATCCAAGACGCTCAATGAACCCCATATAGGATAGACCCCAAAAGAAAATCACCAAGGCATGTCATAATCACACTCTTGAAAACCAAAGACAAACAAAGAATCCTGAGAGTGGCTCGAGAAAAACAAAAAGTCATATACAGAGGAGAAACAATAACACCAAACTCAGATTATTTGGCAGAAACCATACAGGCAAGAAGGCAATGGGATGACATATATAAAACCTTGAAAGAAAAAAATTGCCAGCCAAGAATAATATATCCTGCAAAACTCTCATTCAAATATGATGGTGAATTTAAGACATTTCCAGATAAACATAAATTAAGGGACTATGTGAAAACCAAACCAAACTTACAAGAATTATTAAAGGGAGTCCTTTGATCTGAGAACAAACAACATCAGCTCACAGGTTGAATCTAGGACGCAGGATCATACCAGTGAGATACCAATCTAGGAAATGAACTTTCAAGGACTATCCAAAGCCAGAAGAAATACAAAAGGGAATCAGAGCAGTTAATCTGTAAATGACAACATCAGAACAAAAAAAAAAGGGAATAAATGGTGTACATATAGAACCTTCTAATGGAGAGGAAGGCAAGGCGATACCAAGTGATGATAGACTGCTTCAAACTTAGAAAGATAAGGGTAAATTTCACGGTAACCACAAAGAAAGTTAACAAACCTACTTATCAACATAAAGAGGAAAAACATAAAGTCTCAGTAGAAACAAAACCTACAAAAACAAAACAAATGAAAAAAAAAATCCACAAACAAAAGGAATTCAGCACAGGAAAGTAAGGGGAACAAAGAAAACGTCAGCACCACAAAAAAAAAAAAAGCAGTACAAAATGACAGCAATAAACTAACACCTATCAATAATTACACTGACTGTAAATGGCCTAAATGTACCCATAAAGAGACGGAGAGCAACTGAATGGATTAAAAAACAGGCTCCACCAATATCTACAAGAGACACACCTTAGAAACAAAGATGTAAATTTATTAAAAATCAAAGATTGGAAAAGAATATATCAAGCAAACAACTACCAAAAAAGAGCAGGAGTGGAAATACTAATCTCAGATAAAATAGACTTTAAAACAAAGTCCACCATAAAAAGACAAAGACGGACACTATATAATGATTAAGGGAACAATCCATCATGAAGACCTAACCATAATAAACATCTATGCACCCAGTGACAGGGCTCCAAAATACATGAAAGGCACACAATGGATATCTAGTACAGTTACAGCTAGCTTTGCCAAACTGAGAGTATATAGGTATGTCTACATTCTAGATCCTTTTCTAGGTCTTCCCCAGCTTAAGAACATTGAGAAATCAGAATTCTCTTCCTAACTCCATCCCATCTCCACCTTATCCCAAGCAGGCATTCCCCCAACTCTTCACACCTAAGGTTAGGGGCCCAGGTAGATCTTGCTCTTAGCAATAGCCTCAGTGTCCAGCCCAAACAAACAAACAGACAGAAAACCAAACCCAGTGCCATCAAGTCAATTTCAACTCATAGTGACCATATAGAACAGCGTAGAACTGCCCCATAGGGTTTCCAAAGAGTGGCTGGTGGATTTGAACCAGAGCTTGTTTCAGCAGATACCCCCAGTGGGGTACAAACTCCAGAGAATACCCCCAGTGGGGTACAAACTCCAGACAATACCAGAGAGGGAAGGAATCTCAAGATGAGACCTGAGGTGGACTAATCTGATATAATTTGGGTATTAATATATCATTTTTAACTGTTGACCTCCCTAGACTGGAGAAGTCTGCACTATAATGATTATAGTGCACATTCAGTGTCTTGGCAGGAAGACAAATAATTTGAACGTGGCCCTTGACCCAAGACCTGTGGCCCACAGCTTAGAAAACAAGGTTCAAGAGTGTGTATACTTACTGATGAGACTTGCATTATCTTTTCGTTTTGTTTTCATCAACTCATCCACCCAAAGGGTGATTCAGCCTTAATTCACTGAGGTGGTTAGGCAAGCAAGTTTAGAGTTGGGAGTGTTGGCTTCAAGCTCTTGTTTTAACCAAAGTAATGTCTCTGAATAATTTTGTATCTTGATGTGAAAGCAATTCATATGGATAAAGTACTGTTGTGCTTATAATTCAGAATGATCCGAAGAAGTAGTCTGTTCAGATACCTGAGTGATAATAGTTTGTGTTGAGTTTTTAATTCACATTGGACTATGAATCACCATACCTCATTTATATTCTCCTCCAAGAGTTACCTGTCTTCTCTTTGTTGACAGGCTCTACCTTCTCCATGTAATGCCAGTCTCTATTTCTTGTGCATTAAGTTTTATTTAGGTCTGGAAACTCGTCTGACTGGTCTTTGCTTCTGAGAACATCAGGTTGTATGAAAGGTTTGGCATTCTTTGATTGGTGACTACACAAGTGACTAATTGAGTCCAAGGCAAATTTCCCTTAGATAACTTCATCACATAGTTACAGAGAATCACTAGTACATTTCAGTCATTGTTGTTGCTGTTAGGTGCCATTGAGTTGATTCCAACTCATAGTGACCCAATATGACAGATTAGAACTGCTCCATAGGGTTTTCTAGGCTGTAATCTTTACAGGAGCAGATCGCCAGGTCTTTCTCCTGCGGAGCCGCTGGGTGAGTTCAAACTGCCAACCTTTTGGTTAGCAGCTGAGCACTTTACCATTGCGCATTTCAGTCATTGAAGTGTTGTTTTCTTTTAAAATGATCACAATATTTACTAAAATAGCAAATGGCTGTATTCCCTTTTCTTTTACTTTCTGGAGTTTTTTTTTTTTTTTTTTTCCATTCCTCATTGCTAGACTTTGTTTGTTGTTGTTAGGTGCCATCAAGTCGGTTCCAACTCATAGCAACCCTATGTACAACAGAAGGAAACACTGGGTGGTCCTGCACCATCCTCACAATCGTTGTTATGCTTGAGCCCATTGTTGCAGCCACTGTGTCAATCCATCTTGTCAAGGGTCTTCCTCTTTTTCTCTGACCCTCTACTTTACCAAGCGTGATATCCTTCTCCAGGGACTGGTCCAAACTACATAAGTGAAGTCTCTCCATCCTCACTTCCAAGGAGCACTCTGGCTATATTTCTTCCAAGACAGACTTGTTTGTTCTTCTGGTGGTCCGTGGTATATTCAGTATTCTTCACCAAAGGCATCAATTCTTCTTCAGTCTTCCTTATTCTTTGTCCAGCTTTTGTGTGCATATGAGGAAATT
The DNA here is from genome assembly GCA_030035585.1 of Dugong dugon. Taxonomy (NCBI): domain Eukaryota; kingdom Metazoa; phylum Chordata; class Mammalia; order Sirenia; family Dugongidae; genus Dugong; species Dugong dugon. The sequence continues at coordinate 83,824,831 of CM057460.1, read as the reverse complement.
GAAAATATCATGGCTTGAGTCAGGTGCACCTTCATCCTCAAAAGTGACATCTTTGCTTTTCAGCACTTTAATGAGGTCTTTTGCAGCAGATCTGCCCAATGCAATACATTGTTTGATTTCGTTTAGAAGCTTGAAAATATTTTTTCCCTCTGTTTATCGAGGCCTTTTCCATTTGCCAAACACTGCCTTTGCAATGGAGCTGAAATCTAGCTGGTTTTGTTTTGTTTGTTGTTTCTGAGTTTGTTTACCAATGTAATTAATATTATCAAAACTTTTCTGGAATAGAGTTTAGTCCCTCAGCTTTTGTTTCTGATGCTAGGATGATTAGCTCTAGAAAAATAAAAGCAAAAAAAGAAAAACTTGTGTGCCAGGCATAATAGCAGTGGTAACATTCCTTAACCTTCCTGCCTCTGCCCACGTTTGTTTACATGCACATCCGTCTGTAATGTCTCAGAATTAATCACGGTCCCTTCAGTCTGGAGAGAATTGAAAGGCCTCTTTTCTGAGCTTCTTGCAGATAGACCATAGGAGTCACTCACTGTCACAAATTCCCTTTTCTAAGAAAAGGAAGTCACTGTTTTTGTTTGTTTTAAGAAAGTTACTGTTTTTAATATGACAGTTCCTAGTCCCCCTTAGCCAGCAGTGTCTTTTGAAATATCCCCATTGAAAAATCTTGGATTCTTTCACAAAGATGAATTTCAGCAACGCTGTTATCATTCCATATATATCTTCCCTCCTTGTTTTTTAATAATCCCATGCTTAACCCTTTGTGACCCAGTGGGACTTTGAAGTCCCTTAGTAAAAATATTCCCAAAGTCTGGTGTGCTAGAGTGTTGAATGTCCTGTCAGAACTTGTAGGTTCCACTGATGACCAAATATACAGTAAACAATGCAATAGTTAATGGTTTTTCTGCCAAAAGGGGGCATTTCTTTTCTCTGTAAGAACACCTAATTTTAAGTTGCTAAGAAACTGAAATGCATTCTGTAAGCATTATTTTATTTATTTGTCTTTTCCCCAAATACTCCATTTTATTAATTTTGTTGTTTTTCCCTGCCAGAAAAGTTACTGCTTCATCTCTCCTTTATCTGCCTAACATCCTGTTTCCCACAGTCTGCCCTCTGGTTTCTAGAGAAAACTTGAGGAAGAAAAAGGGCAAGGACAGAATTTCATGGCAAAGAGTCCAAGGCAAAGCAACAGAGAAGGAGGAGAGGCTAAGGAAGGTGAACAGCTGGTGAGTGGGTGAGGCAGAACTGTCATCAACACTTCGGGCTGCTTCTGCGTCATCTAGCCAACCTAAGGGCCAGGACTTGGCCACTGCAGGTTCCTCTGGCTTCTGCTCACGATTTTAAGACCATTCTCAGGACAGAACACCTCAGAAGGCAACTGGTTATCTTTTTTGTTGGCCCACAGAGTGACTCTGCCACTGTACCCACTGGTCTGGCGTCGTGGAATTCTGACAAGCCTGCCTTGAGGAGACATTACAGATTGGCTTCTTTTTCTTCTCTCCTTTATTATTGTCAGAGAGGGGCCCAGAGCAGGAGGAAGCCGGAGGTGTAGAAGTCTCCCTCTACAAGGGAGCTCTTGTGAAACTCACTCTGCGGGAAAACAATACTGTGGGGGTGTCATTTTCATTTGTGCTGTTGCTGGCTTGACAATTTAAACAGTACTATTTCCCTGATCTGTTTGGGCTTAGTTTCCACTCTTGCATAATGCACATGCCAGGGTTCTTTGTACTGTGGATAGCAGAGAGCCTACAGACAGCTAAGCTTGGAGAGCTGCGGGTGCTCTTGTTTTAAGAGTCAACCAGAGAGTCTAAGATATATATTTTTTAAATCTCATATTTTTATTGCTAAAACAATATATCAACATTAAAAGTCATTTAAAATAATTGTTATATATTTTAGATATACAAAAATATATTAGTTCTCAAGTCTGGGTGCACATTAGAATCACCTGTGAAATAAACCAAACCCATTGCCACCGAGTCAATTTTGACTTACAGTGGCTGTATAGGACAGACTAAAACTTCCCCCTAGGGTTTCCTAGGCTGTAATCTTTATGGAAGCAGACTGCCACATCTTTCTCCTGTGGATTAACAGCCACATGCTGAACCACTGTGCCACCAGCTTCAAATCACCTGGGGAGCTTTTCAAATTATTGGTGTCCAGGCCCTATCCTAGACCAATTGAATCTGAACCTATTGTGGAGGGGCCCAGACAGCTTTATTTTTAATAAACTCCTCGTGATTCTGATGCACAGTGGGTGAGAATTATTGGTAGAGGATAGTATTTAAAAATAATTTGTTCTCCAACCAGCTTGAAAATCATCTTGTGTATCTCTCCCTGATCACATTTTTCTCTCTCCCCCTAGGTTACTACCCTAGATTTGGTGTTTATTACTCCCAGCCAAACACACACTTGCCTCACTTATGGACATGGTTATGTTCTGTCTTAGTTATCTGGTACTGCTGTAATAGAAATATCACAAGTGGATGGCTTTAATAAACATATTTATTCTCTTACAGTTTAGGAGGCTAGAAGTTCAAATTCAGGGTACCAGCTCTAGGGAAGTCGTTCTCTTTCTGTCAGCTCTGGGGAAAAGTCCTTGTCAATCTTCCCCTGGGTCTAGAAGCTTATAAGCACAGGGACCCCAGGTCCAAAGGATGCGCTCTGCTACCAGCCCTTCTTTCTTGGTAGTAGTAGGTCCCTCTGATCTCTACTTGCTTATTTAATCTCTTTTATATTTCAGAAGAGACTGATTCAAGATACATCCTAATCCTGTAGATTGTGTCCTGCCTCATTAACGTAACTGCCTCTAATCCTGCCTCATTAACATCATAGAAATTAGGATTTACAACACAAAGGATAATTGTATCAGATCACAAAATGGAGGACAGCCACACAATACTGGAAATCATAGCTGAGCCAAGTTGAGATATATTTTTGGGGGACACAATTCAATCTGTAACAGGTTCCAAAGACAGGTCGTATTGCAAAATTGGTGTTATGTGAAAATGGAGGATGACAACATCAGATCACAAAATGAAGAATGACTACATCATTACATAACTGCCAAACCACTGAGACACATGGCCCAGCCAAGCTGACACATGAGCTTAACCATCAAAGCCAGCATTACTCTCACCTCACGCCTTGGTGTTCATTACTGCTAGGCGTGTATCGTTAATGTGCAAAATAGTTGGATAGTAGATTTTTTACTATTGTTGTAAATGCAAAATGTCGGATAACAAGATAGTTGATAAGTGAGAAGGTGTATTTAAACTTTTACCACATTTGTATGCGTGTATGTATGTATGCTTGTAACCCACCAAACAATATATAATACGTTATATACAATGTTGCATTTACAAGTATGTCAAATGCATCTTTTTGAAACTTGCTATATTTTTTGCTCAAGATTTATTCCTGTTGATATATTTAGCTTTAATTAATTTTTATTAAATCAGTACCAGTTGTTGTCTAGTCTAATCTGACTCATGGTGACTCCATGTGTGTCAGAGCAGAACTGTACTCCATAGGATTTTCAGTGTCTAATTTTTCGGAAGTAGATCTCCAGGCCTTTCTTCCTAGGAGCCTGTGAGTGGACTCGAGCCTCCAACCTCTTGGTTAGTAGCCAAGCATGTTAACCATTTGTACAACTACTATATAGTATTCTACTGTATAAATTTTTTAAGTTTTTGAAGTGAGTTTTTGTACTATTTTAACAGAACTATTTCCATTTGTGGGTGTTTTCTTCCAACTTTATTTTTGAGTATACATGTTTTAATAGTGATAATCTGATAATCTCATCATAATACAGTTATGAGTTCTTTTTTTCGTTTAATATTACATCTTAAACATCTTCCCATATTTAATATATCATATTATTTAATTAATTGCAAATTTTCCTTCAGATAGATGTATCACAATTTACCTAACTATACCCCAAATACTTGCCCCAGTATTATGTGTATTTATTGTTGTTGTTGTTGTTTCCAACTTTTGCATTCCGATCACCAGTAATTATCAATGCATCTTGATTCTATGTTTGATCAGACTGCAGCAGTTTGTAAAAATCTTCAATTTCTTCATCTTTGGCGTTCATGATTGGTGGGTAAATTTGAATAATAGTTACATTAGCTGGTCATCCTTATAGGCACATGGATATTAACCTGTCACTGGCAGCACTGTACTTCTGGATAGATCTTGAAATGTTCTTTTTTATGATGAATGCAAGTCATTCCTCTTCAGTTTATCATTCCCATCACAGTAGATTTCCATATGATTGTCAGATTCAAAATAGCCAATACCAGTCCGTTTCAGCTGACTAATGACTTGCTTACTAAAAGTGAAAATGACTTGAAGCACTTACTCATGAAGGTAAAAGACTACAGCCTTCAGTATGGATTACATTTGAACATAAAGAAAACAAAAATCCTTACAACTGGACCAGTAAACAACATCATGATAATGGCAAAGAAATTGAAGTTGTCAAGGATTTCATTTTTATTGGATCAATAATCAACGCCCATGGAAGCAGCTATCAAGAAATCAAACACCATGTTGCACTGGGCAGATCTACTGCAAAAGCTCTCCTTACAGTGTTAAAAAAGCAAAGATGTCACTTTGAGGATTAAGGTGTGCCTGACCCAAGCCATGGTATTTTGAATTGCCTCATATGCATGTGAAAGCTGGACAATGAGTAAGGAAGACAGAAGACGAATTGATGCCTTTGAATTATGGTGTTGATGAAGAATATTGAATGTACCATGGGCTGCCAAAAGAACAAACAATTCTGTCTTGGAAGAAATACAGCCAGAATGCTCCTTAGAAGAGAGGATGGAGAGACTTTGTCTTGATTACTTTGGACATGTCATCAAGAGAGACCAATCGCTGGAGAAAGACATCATGCTGGCTAAGATAGAGGGTCAGTGAAAAAGAGGGAGACTCTCAGTGAGATGGATTGACACTGTGGCTACAACAGTGGACTCAAACACAGCAATGAGGATGGTGCAAGATGGGGCAGCATTTTATTCTGTTACACATGGGTTCGCTACATGTCTGCGCCGACTTGACAACACCTAATAACAACAATGTATTTTTGGAGGACGGGTGGGGGGTGGGAAGGTTGAGGGGTGGGAAGGGCGGAGCTGGTATTGCTGTAAGGAAGATACTGGGGTATGTAGCTTACTCCTTTTGTTGAATTATTTCCCTAGGATAACTTTACAGGAGTAGGATTATTGAAAGAAAGACTTTGGACAATTTTATGATTGTTGATACATTTTGTAATAATGTTTTCCAAACACACCATTACTAGCACTGGGTTAACACTGTATGATTTTTTTTTTTTTTAATTGTGCTTTAGGTGAACGTGTAAGTGCAAGTTAGTTTCTCATTCAAAAATTTATACACAAATTGGTTTTTAACACTATATGATTTCGTTTCATGTGAGACTATAATATTAGGAGTGCCTCTTTTGAAGAAGCCATACTCTTGGTTCCAAACTCTTAAAACAAATGAAACACTGAAAAAAGCTCCTGGAACTCGAATCTATTTAAAAAATAGACTGATATGCAAAGCAAAATGAAATAACCAATACACAAGAAATAGCAAATATTCTGAATAATAAATTGATTCCAGATGTGATTTAACAGTAATAACTGAAAACCCCATATACTGTCTAAGCTCTTTAATAAATCTCAGTTTCCTCATCTGTAAAATGGAGTATAATCATAATAGAAATAATAACATTGACCAACACATCTTCACTACCTTTACCATGTGCTAGGCTCTGTTCTAAACACTACATATATTAAGTAATTTAATTTTCATAAGGAGTCCCTGAGTGGTGCAAAAAGTTAGTATATTCAACTGCTAACTGAAATGTTGAAAGTTCAGGTCCACCCAGAGGTTCTTTGGAAGAAAGTCCTGGTGATCTACTTCTAAAAAATCAGCCATTGAAAATCCTTTGGAGCACAGTTCTATTCTGACACGCACAAAGTCACCATGAGTCGGAGTAGACTCAATGGCAGCTGGTAATTTTCATAATGACCTTATCAGGTGTCTTAGTCATCTAGTGTTGCTATAACAGAAATACCACAAGTGGATGGCTTTAGGAAGGGGCGGGGCCAAGACAGCAGACTAGTCAGACGCTTCTGGTGGACCCTCTTACAACAAAGACCTGAAAAAACAAGTGATTCGATTACGTATGGCAGTCTGGGAGCCCTGAACATCGAAGGCAGAGTTGAGGAACTGGACTGAGTGGAAAGGGGAGGAAGCGATGGTTCAGAAGCAGTGAGGAGTTGCCAGACCTGACCTGGTGACAGCCTGACCCCTTCAGGCCAGATCAGCTCGTGGATGAGTGGTGAGGCAGGCAACCGGCGGTCCTCAGGAGGCACGTTTTCCATACCAGTAAAGACCCAGAGCCAGACAGTCTACACCGCCACCCAGAACCAGTGAGAAGCAGCCCTCATCGGCGAAAGATAAGTAATTGTGTACAGCTTACCACACAGATCAAAAACACCCCCCTTAGGGAAAAACCTTTCTCTCATTTACCTACATGCTCCCTGCTCTGCAGTGGGTCGTGGACTGGCTTCAGCAATTGCAGGGTCCCCTGGGCCGGAAGTAGGATCCGTCACACACCTGGAGACATTCTCCCTGCCTTGGAGAGTGAACAGATTAACTAAGAGGGGAAAAAATAAACTGCCAGCTCCCCTAAGCCAGGAACCCAGGGTAGGCACAGCTCCTTTGCCTAGGCACAGGCATAAGGGATCCACGGACTTTGAGTGCCTTTCCCCCTGCATAGACTTGTGTGGGTCGATTTCAATAGCATAGGCCCTCATTACTGCAGTACAACAGGTTATATACCAGACTCTGACTTCAACTGTTTCAGCTGTGAAGTGGCAGGTCCTTGACATTTGACACTTCTCTGCCTGTTAAGTAGGATCTTCACCTACCCACATCAGGGGCCTGAGGACTGGTGGCTCCACCCATGCCACCTAGCCACCTGCAGTAGGGGCCCATGAATAAGAGGTGCCTCCAGTCCTTACAGCCAAAAGCATTAGGTGCTCAGAGTCCGGCTGCAAAACCCACCCACCTATGAGATCTAGGGAAGCGGGACACACCTTCCTCCTGGACACTTGGGGGTGGCCGTCAGCCCCCTGCCTTGCTCAGAGTGTGTCCCCCTGCTATAACCAGATGCCTGTGTCTACACCAATCACCCATGCCTGTCTAGGACTGTAAGTGAGAGCCTGCACCACGCACTTGGTGGCTATCTACCTGGGCACCTGAGCTGAACCCATACAGGAGGAGTGGGCAGACTCCTGAGCTCATATACCTAGTAACAGATCTAACCACCTGGTGACAAGATATTAGAGTTTCAAAGGTGCCAAACAGCTCATACGAGCAGCCTATTTGGGCATATCAAAACAAAACAAGAAGCTAGGACACAGTAAGCAAACATAAGATATATAATAACTTATTGATGGCTTGGAGACAGCAGTCAATATCAAATCACATAAAGAGGCAATGCACGATGGCTTTAGTAAGCTCCCAAAATAAAAAATCTAGAAATTTTCCAGAGGAGGAAAAGTTCTTGGAATTACCGGAGGGAGAATACAAAAGATTAATATACAGAAGTCTTCAAGAAATTAGGAAGGAAATTAAAACGCAGAACACGCAGTAGAGGAAATTAAAAAGATTAGAGAAGAGCATAAGGACAAATTTAAGAGGCTGCAAGAATCCATAGAGAGCAATCAGAAATCCAGAAGATTAACAATAAAATGTCAGAGTTAGACAACTCAATAGAAAGTCATAGGAGTGGAATTGAGGCAACGGAAGTCAGAATTAGTGAGATTGAAGATACAGCACTTGATACCAACTTATCTGAGGAACAAATAAGATAAAAGGGTTAAAAAAAATGAAGAAACTCTAAGAATTATGTGGGACTGTATCAAGAGGAATAACCTTCAAGTGGTTGGAGTACTAGAGCCGGGAGAATAACAGAAAATACAGGGAGAATTGTTGAAGATTTGTTGGCAGAAAACTTCCCTGATTCGTGAAAGATGACGAGATATCTATCCAAGATGCTCATCTAACCCCACATAAGGTAGATCCCAAAAGAAAGTCACCAGGACATATTATAATAAATTTGCCAAAACCAAAGGTAAAGAGAGAATTTTAAGAGCAGCTAGGGATAAAAGAAAAGTCATCTACAAAGGACAGTCAATAAGAATAACCTTGGACTACTCATCAGAAACCATGCAGGTAAGAAGGCAACAGGATGACATACATAAAGCCATCAAGGAAAAAAACTACCAGCCAAGAATTACATATCCAGCAAAACTGTCTCTCAGATATGATGGTGAAGTTAGGGCTTTTCCAGATAAACAGAAGTTTAGGGAATTTGCAAAAACCAAACCAAAATTACAAGAAATAGTAAAGGGAGTCCTCCAGTTAGAAAATCAGTAACATCAGATAACAACCCAAGACTAGAACACAGGACACAGCAATCAGATATCAACCCAGACAGAGAAGTCACAAAAGTAAATCAAAGGTAGAACACTGAAAATAGGGAAACGGATGTCAATATGTAAAAGATGACAACATTAAAACAAAAAAAGAGGGACTTAAAAAATGTAGACATAGATTTTGCATATGGAAAGGAAGCCAAGGTGATATAAAGAAATAAAAGACTGGTATAAACTTAGAAACATAGGGATAAATATTAAAGTAACCACAAAGGAATCTGACAATCGTACAAGTGAAAATAAAAAACTAAAAAAATATAAAGACTCAACAGCACAAAATCAACAACAGTGAAAAAGATGGCAAGAAAATACGTAAAGGAAAATGACTCAGCACAGAAAATTAAGTGGAACAAAGAAACTGAACAACACACACCAAAACAACATCAAAATGACAGCACTAAACTCATACCTATTAATAATTACGCTGAATGTAAATGGATTAAATGCACCAATAAAGAGAGAGTGGCAGATTGGATATAAAAACCACGATCTGTCTATATGCTGCCTACAAGAGACACACCTTAGACTTAAAGACATGAACAAACTAAAACTCAAAGGATGGAAAAAAATATATCAAGCAAACTACACTCAAAAAAGAGCAGGAGTGGCAATATTAATCTTTGAGAAAATAGACTTTAAGGTAAAATCCACCACAAAGGATAAGAAAAGATACTATATAATGATTAAAGGGTCAATACACCAGGAGGACATAACTATAATAAATATTTACACAGCCAACAACAGGACTCCAAAATACATAAACTCTGGCAGCACTGAAAATAGAGATAGACAGCTCCACAATAGTAGTAGGAGACTTCAACACACCACTTTCAGTGAGGACAGAACATTCAGAAAGAAGCTCAACAAAGACAGTCAGCCAACTTGAACTCATAGACATATACTGAACACTCCACCCAACAGCAGCCAAGTATACTTTCTTTTCCAACACACATGGAACATTCTCCAGAATAGACCACATACTAGGCCATAAAGCAAGCCTTAACAAAATCCAAAGCACTGATATATTACAAAGCATCTTTTCTGACCAGAAAGCCATAAAAGTAGAAATCAACAAGAGAAAAAGCAAGGGGAAAAAAAAAAAAAAAAACATGGAAACTGAACAACACCTTGCTCAAAACCTACTGGGTTATAGAAGAAATTAAGGATGGAATAAAGAAATTCATAGAATCAAACGAGAGTGAAAACACATCCTACTAGAACCTTTGGGACACAGCAGAAGCAGTGCTCAGAGGTCAGTTTATAGCAATAAGTGCACACATCCAGAAAGAAGAAAGAGCCATAAACAAAACAACCTTACCACTGGAACAAGTAGAAAGAGAGCAGCAAAAGAAGCCCTCAGGCTCCAGAAGAAAGGAAATAATACAAATTAGAGCAGAATTAAATAGAGAATAGAAAAACAATTGAAAGAATTAAGAAGACCAAAAGACCATAAACCAATGGCCAAACTGACAAAAGAAAAACAGGTGAGGAAGCAGATAACCCGTATAAGAAATGAGATGGGTGATATCACAACAGACCCAACTGAAATTAAAAGAATCATAACAGAATGCTATGAAAAAGTGTACTCTGACAAATTTGAAAACCTAGAGGAAATGTACAAATTTCTAGACACTCACTACCTACCTAAACTAACACAAACAGAGGGAGAACTAAATAAACCCATAACAAAAGAAGAGATTGAAAAGGTTATTAAAATACTCCCAACAAAAAAAACACCCTGGCCCAGATGGCTTCACTGGAGAATTCTACCAAACTTTCAGAGAAGAGTTAAAACCACTACTACTAAAGGTATCTCAGAGCACAGAAAAGGATAGAATACTCCCAAACTCATTCTATGAAGCCAGCATAACCTTGATACCAAAACCAGGTAAAGACACTACAGAAAAGAAGATTACAGACCAATATCCCTCATGAACATTGATGCAAAAATCCTCAACAAAATTCTAGCCAATAGAATTCAGCAACATATCAAAAAAATAATTCACCATGATCAAGTGGGATTTATACCAGGTATGCAGGGATGGTTCAACATTAGAAAAACAATCAATGCAATCCATCACATAAATACAGCAAAAGACAAGAACCACATGATCTTATTAATCGATGCAGAAAAGGCATTCGACAAAGTCCAACACCCATTCAAGATAAAAACTCCCAACAAAATAGGAATAGAAGGGAAATTCCTCAGTATAATTAAGGGAAGTTATAGAAAGCCAACAGCCAACATCATCCTAAATGGAGAGACTTTGAAAGCATTCCCCTTGAGAATGGGAACCAGACAAGGATGCCCTCTATCACCACTGTTATTCAACACTGTGCTGGAGATCCTAGCCAGAGCAATTAGGCTAGAAAAAGAAATAAAGGGAATTCATATTGGTAGGGAAGAAGTCACAGTATCTCTAGTTGCAGATAATATGATCTTACACACAGAAAACCACAAAGAATCCACAAGAAAACTACTGGAACTAATAGAAGATTTCAGCAAAGTTTCAGGATACAAGATAAACGTACAGAAATCAGTTGGATTCCTTTACACCAACAAAGAGAACCTCGAAGAGGAAATCATCAAATCAATACCATTTACAGTAGCCCCCAAGAAGATAAAATACTTAGGACTAAATCTAACCAGAGACATAAAAGATCAATACAATGAAAACTACAAGATACTACTGCAAGAAACCAAGAGAGACCTACATAAGTGGAAAAACATACCTTGCTCATGGATAGGTAGACTCAATGTTGTGAAAATGTCAATTCTACCCAAAGCGATCTACAGATACAATACAATCCTCATCCAGATTCCACCAGGATTTTTTAATGAGATGGAGAAACAAATCACCAACTTCATACGGAAAGGGAAGAGGCCCCGAATAAGTAAAGCATTACTCTAGGAGAAGAACAAGGTGGGAGGCCTCATAGTACCTGACTTTAGAACCTATTATACCGCCGCGGTAGTCAAAACAGCATGGTACTGGTACAACAACAGATACATAGACCAATGGAACAGAATTGAGAATCCAGACATAAATTCATCCACCTATGAGCAGCTGATATTTGACAAAGGCCCAAAGTCCGTTAACTGGGGAAAAGACAGTCTCTTTAACAAGTGGTGCTGGCATAACTGGATATTCATCTGCAAAAAACTGAAACAAGACCCATACCTCACACCATGCACAAAAACTAACTCAAAATGGATCAAAGACTTAAATATAAAATCGAAGATGATAAAGATCATGGAAGAAAAAATAGGGACAATGCCAGGAGCCCTAATACATGGCATAAACACAGTATGAACCATAAGTAACAATGCACAAACACCAGAAGAGAGACTAGGTAAATGGGAGCTTCTAAAAATCAAACACTTATGCTTATCAAAAGACTTCACCAAAAGAGTCAAAAGACAACCTACAGACTTGGAAAAAAGTTTTGGCTATGACAAATCTGATCAGCATCTAATCTCTAAAATCTACAAGATACTGTAAAACCTCAACAACAAAAAGACAACCGAATTAAAAAACGGGTAAATGATATAAGCAGGCACTTAGCCAAAGAAGATATTCAGGCAGCTAACAGACACATGAAGAAATGCTCATGATCATTAGCCATTAGAGAAATGCAGATCAAAACTACAGTGAGATATCATCTCACCCCAACGAGGCTAGCATCAATCCAAAACACACAAAGTAATAAATGCTGGAGAGGTTGTGGAGAGACTAGAACACTTACATACTGTTGGTGGGAAAGTAAAATGACACAACCACTTTGGAAATTGATTTGGCGCTTCCTTAAAAAGCTAGAAATGGAAGTACCATACGATCCAGCTGTCCTGCTCCTTGGAATATATCCTAGAGAATTAAGAGCCGTCACGCGAATAGATATATGCACACCCATGTTCATTGCAGCACTGTTCACAGTAGCAAAAAGATGGAATCAACCTAGATGCCCATCAACAGACGAATGGATAAACAAATTATGGTATATCCACACAATGGAATACTACGCAACGAATAATAAAGAACAATGATGAAGCCGTGAAACATAACATGGAGGAATCTGGAGTGCATTCTGCTGAGTGAATTTAGTCAGTCACAGAAGGACAAATATTGTATAAGACCACTATTATAAGAACTCAACAAAAGGTTTAAATACAGAAGAAAACATTATTTGATGGTTATGAGGGTGGGGAGAGAGGGTGAGGGTTATTTACTAACTAGGTAGTAGATAAGAATTATCTTAGGTGGAGGGAAGGACAGCACATACTATAGGAGAAATCAGCACAACCGGACTAAACCAAAGCTAAGAAGTTTCCTGAATACTATCAAACACTTTGAGGGACAGAGTAGCAGGGGTAGGGGTCTGGGGACCGTGCTTTCAGGGGACATCTAGGTCAATTGGCATAACAAAGCTTGTTAAGAAAATGTTCTGCATCCTACTTTGGTGAGTGGCATCTGAGGTCTTAATGGCTTGCAAACCGCCATCTAAGATGCATCAATTGGTCCCAACCACCTGGAATGAAGGAAAATGAAGAACACCAGAGACACAAGGAAAGTATTAGCCCAGGAGACAAAACAGGCCGCATAAACCAGAGACTTCATCAGCCTGAGACCAGAAGAACTAGGTGGTGCCCGGCTACCACCAATGACTGCCCTGACAGGGGACCCAACAGAGAGTCCCGGATGGAGCAGGAGAAAGGTGGCAGGCAGAACTTAAATTCTAGTAAGAAGACCAGACTTAATTGTCTGACTGAGACTGGAGGAACCCTCGAAAGCATGGCCCCTGGATTCTCTATCAGCCCAGAACTAAAACAGTTTCTGAGGCCAACACTTCAGACAGGGATTGGACTGGACTGTGGGACATAAAGTGATACTCGTAAGGAGTGTGCCTCTTAGCTCAAGTAGATATAAGAGACCAAATGGGCATCTTCTGTCTGGAGGTGAGATGGGAAGGCAGAGAGGGTTAAGAGCTGGTTGAATGGACATGGGCAATTGGGTGGAAAGGAGGAGTGTGCTGTCAGAGTATGGGGAGAGCAATTAGAGTCACATAACAATGTATGTATAAATTTTTGTATGGGAGAGAAAAAAAAAATACCACAAGTGGATGGCTTTAACAAAGAGAAATGTATTTTCTCACAGTCTAGTAGGCTAGAAGTCCAAATTCAGGGTGTCAGTTCCAGGCGAACGCTTTCTCTGTCAGCTCTGGAGGAAAGTCATAGTCATCATCTGTCTCCCCCAGGACTAGGAGCTTCTCTGCACAGGAACCTCAGGTCCAAAGGATGCGCTCTGCTCCCAGTACTTCTTTCTTGGTGGTATGAGGTCCCCCCTCTGCTCATTTCCTTTTCCTTTTTATCTCTTGCGAAATAAAAGGTGGTGCAGGCCACATCCCGGGGAAACTGCCTTTACATTGGATCAGAGATGTGACCTAGGTAAGGGTAATGTTACAATCCCACCCTAATCTTCTTTAACATAAAATTACAATCATAAAATGGAGGACAGCCACACAATACTGGGAATCATGGCCCAGCCAAATTGATACACACATTTTTGCGGGAACATAATTCAATCTATGATGTCAGGTAGGGATTATTATTATCCCTATTTAATAGTTGGAGAGGTTAAATGATTTGCCCAATGTCATACAGCTAATAAACAGCAGAGCCAGAAGTCAAACTCAGACAGTTTGGCCCCAGAGTTTATGCTCTTTATTACTAAATAAGATATTTCATATAAAACACCTAGTCCAATTCCTGGCACATAGTAAGTCCTCAAGAAATGCTTGCTGTTGTTATTGGTTTAAAATCAGAAAATATGTGTTTCAGGGTCGTGTTCTTTCACCATACTTAGTCTGTATGCTGAACAAATAATTTGAGAAACACTACTATACGATGAACATGGCATTAGGATTGGAGGAAGAAGACTAATTAACAACCTGTGATATGCAGATGACACAACTTTGCTTGCTGAAAGCAAAGAGGACTTGAAGCACTTATTGATGAAGATCAAAGACTATAGCCTTTAGTATGGATTACACTTCAACATGAAGAAAACAAAAATCCTCACAACTGGACCAGTAAGCAACATCATAATTAATTGACAAAATATTGAAGTTGTTAAGGATTTCATTTTACTTGGATCCCCAGTCAACGCCCATGGAAGCAGTGGTGAAGAAATCAAACAGCATATTGCATTGGACAAATCTATTGCAGAATACCTCTTTGAAGTGTTAAAAAGCAAAGCTGTCACTTTGAGGACTAAGGTACGCCTGGCCCAAGCCATGGTATTTTCATTCGCCTCATAGGCATGTGAAAGCTGGGCAATGATAAAAGAAGACCAAAGAATTGATGCATCTGGATTGTGGTGCTGGCAAAGAATATTGGATATACCATGGACTGCCAGAAGAATGAACAGATCTGTCTTGGTAGAAGTATAGCCAGACTACTCCTTAGAAGCAAGGATGGCGAGACTTTGTCTCACATGTTTTGGATATGTTATCAGGAGGTACCAGTCCCTGGGGAAGGACATCATGCTTGGTAAAGTAGAGGGTCAGTGAAAAAGAGGAAGACCCTCAACGAGATGGACTGACACAATGGCTGCAACAGTGGGCTCAAACATAGCAACGATTGTTAAGACGGTGCAGGATAAGGCAATGTTCTGTTCTCTTATACATTAGGTCACTATTAGAATCAACTTTACAGCACCTAACAATAACATTATTACTATGTTAATGTATTAAAAGCCCCACCAGCAAAAAACTAGTACAGGGAGTGGCAGAATTTATTTAAAAGCTCTAGAAAACAAAGTCAATGAGTAGAAGTCTCAGCAACGCAAATTTTGGTTCACCAGCAGTACAGGTAGTCCCCAAATTATGACTGAGTTCCACTTCAGTGACTCCATGGTAAGCTGGTTCTGACATAAGTTGAATACTACATCCTTTTTTTTTTTTTTTTTTTAGTTTTCATTATTATTGCCTTTTATTAACAGTGTCTTTATAAATCTGATCTTTATTTGTCTTTTGGGGTTAGAAATATTACATATAAACTTGCAGATATATTTTAATATTGTATGTAGTACATGTAACTAACAATAAGATAATACAAAAAAAAATCAGTTTTAAGCGTGGTTCGCTGTAACTCGAATACATCGTAAATTAGGGACTACCTGTAGTGCGTTCTTGGGCACTGGACATGAACAAGGAGAGGCATAAGGGCCACTTGTCAAGAACATTGTAGAAGAGATTTCTGAATCAGGTGGATGGCTGAGCTAGATGCTTTCTAAGGCCCTTTCCAGCTCTAGGATTCTGTGATACAAGGCCTGAAACTTATGTTCTTTTCTACACAGTAAGGCCTCATTTGTTTTCTTTAATATTAGGCTCAGTTTATGAACTTTATCAATGTTATTTTCATTTTAATTATCTGAATCATTCACCAACCAGAGCATGGCTTTGTAGTTTGTATAAGCCTTTGGCAGTGTCTTGTGTTGTAACACTTGATATGTTACAACACCTTAACATTATAATGATGGGTGCTGAGAACACCAACCTATAGACAGTAAGTTACTGTGGTGTGGTCACCTCCCAGGCAGAGATCTACAGGGTTACTGTAACTTGGCTAAATATCATTTGTAGTCCATCATCTTTAACTATTAAGAGAACATTCAGGCCCATGAAACCATCATATGGGGCTTTAAATGTTTACGTTGAAAAATTATGGGACTGTGTTTATGGATGTAAGTTGGTGTCACATCTATAACAACGCAGTTTGCAAGTGACTCAGGGGAGTTCCAATGAGTTTCCTGATGGGAAGGGGATTTACTCCCTGACGGAAGTAATAGTTTTGCTTGAGTCATGGTGAAGCCTCACCTGACCTCATAATTTGCCTTCCCTTTGGATTTCAGTCTAGACAATTATTTTGTTTTTACTGTCACATTTTAAGCAATCCTTCAGGATAATGCATACTTTTATACATTAACTTCATATCATTTCTCCAAAAAGGGTGGTTTAAAGGGCATAGTTAATTCCATTACAAAGATGTTGACGATGGATCTTCATATCAAACATACCATACTGGCACGGAGAGTTGGTGCTTAGAAAACAATTTGTTCTTGGCTATATGTTTGTTTGTGGTCTAATGTTTTACAATGTGCTGAATTTGTTGTTACTATAGAGATAGATGAAAATAGGCATAGAGTTTGACATATCAAATTGTCAACCAATTTACGATATAAAAATAGGATGTAGCATCAGAAAGAAGGCTGGAAAAAGGCTTTTCAGAGCAATATTAAAAGATTTAATCTATAAGGTGTGTGGGGCGGGAGGGGGGAGGGGGAAGAGATGGCCAGCGAGTAAATAGATCTTTAGACATTTGATTCCCAAAATCTTAAAATAAGCCATTTGAATTTATAATTTTTGAACCACTATCTCTGAAGCACACAATTTGACTTATAAGGAAAGTAATCTCTTTATTTAGTGGGATTTGACTCTGTTCAACATCAGTAATAATCACTTAAAAAATTATTACATGTTGATTTTATTTATAATGGTACTTTCATGTAAACAGCTCATGTATATACGTAAGTATTCATATTCTGTTAAATCTAGAAACATTTTAACTTAAATGAAAAAATGCTATTTTTTATTTTTAAAATTGTTGCTAATATGTAGAAGGCAATTACTATTATCATTAGATAATATTTTATTGTGTTTTCCGTGAAAGTTTACACAGCAGACTAGGTTCCCATTCAACAATTTGTACACAATTTGTTCAGTGACATTGGTTACATTCTTCACAATATGTGAACATTCTCGTTATTTCTGTTCCAGATATTATGTTTCTAGTAATCTAGTTTACCTGCCCCTTACCTTCTCATGTTTTTTTTAAAGTAATTGTTTGCATTTTAATCTCAGAGAGAAGATTTTTTAAAGGAGTGCAGTACTCATGGGTGGTAGTTTTTATTTTGTGAGCCAATCTGTTATTTAGCTAAAAGATGACTTTGGGATAGTTTTGGTTTCAGGTTTAAACAGTATCTCAGGGTAATAATCTTGATGAGTCCTCTAGTCTCAACTGGTCCAGTAATTCTGGATTGTTTAAGAATTTGACGTTCTGTTTCACATTTTTCTTTCATTCTGTCAGGATCCATCTGTTGTGTTGGATAATCAATAGTGTTAGCTGGGCATTATCTAGTTCTTCTGGTCTCAGGGTAGATGAGGGCATAGTTTGTGTAGAATGCCATTTTATTTTGAGTAAGGTAAAATTTACTGAACAGAAGATTTCAACGGGTACCTTGAGAAGACAAAGTAAAGTGTTATAATGAAAAGTGCAAAGACTTGGAGTTAGAAAACTAAAAGGAAACAACATGCTTGGCATTTCTCAAGCTGAAAGAACTGAAGAAAAAATTCAAGCCTTGAATTGCAGCACCGATTGATTCTATGGGCAAAATATTGAACAATGCAGGAAACATCAAAGAAGATGGAAGGAATACACAGAGTCACTGTACCATAAAAGAATTGGTGAATGTTCAACCATTTCAGGAGGTAGCATATGATTAAGAACAAATGATATTGAAGGAAGAAGTCCAAGCTGCACTGAAGGCATTGGCGAAAAACAAGGCTTCAGGAATTGACAGAATACCAACTGAGATGTTTCAACAAACGGATGCAACACTGGAAGTGCTTACTCATCTATGCCAGGAAATCTGGAAGACAACTACCTGGTCAACCGACTGAAAAAGATCCATATTTGTGGCCATTCCAAAGAAAGGTGATTCAACAGAATGCAGAAATTATTGAACATTATCATTAATATCACATGTGAGTAAAATTTTCCTGAAGATCATTCAAAAACTGCCAGAAATTCAAGCTAGATTCAGAATAGGACATGGAACAAGGGATATCATTGCTGATGTCAGATGGATCCTAGCTGAAAGCAGAGAAAACCAGAAAGATGTTTACCTGTGTTTTATTGACTATGCAAAGGCATTCGACCATGTAGATCGTAACAAATTATGGATAACATTGTGAAGAATGTGAATTCCAGAATACTTAATTGTGCTCATGCAGAACCTGTACATAGACCAAGAGGCAGTTGTTCAATCAGAACAAGGGGATACTGCATGGTTTAAAATCAGGAAAAGTGTGCATCAGGGTTGTATCCTTTCACCATACTTATCATTCTGTATGCTGAGCAAATAATCTGAGAAGCTGGACTGTGTGAAGAAGAACATGGCATCAGGATTGGTGGAAGACTCATTAACAACCTGCACTACGCAGATAACACAACCTATCTTGCTGAAAGTGAAGAGGACTTCATATACTTGCTGATGAAGATCAAAGACTGCAGCCTTCAGTATGGATTACACCTCAACATAAAACAAAAATTCTCACAACTGGGCCAATAAGCAACATGATAAACAAAATATTAAAATTATTAAGGATTTCATTTTACTTGGACCCACAATCAGCACCCACGGAAACAGCAGTCGAAAATCAAATGACATATTGCATTGGGCAAATGTGGTGCAAAAGACCTCTTTAAAGTGTTAAAAAGCAAAGATGTCAATTTGATCACTGAAGTGCGGCTGACCCAAGCCATGGTATTTTCATTCACCTCATATGCATGTGAAAGCTGGACAATGAATAAGGAAGACCAAAGAAGAATTGATGCCTTTGAATTATGATGTTGGTGAAGAATATTGAATATACCATGGACTGCCAGTAGAACGAATAAATCTGCCTTGGAAGTACAGCCAGACTGCTCCTTTGAAGCTAGGATGGTGAGGCTTCATCTCGCGTACTTTGGACATGTTATCAGGAGGGACCAGTCCCTGGAGAAGGACATCATGCTTGTTAAAGTACAGGGTCAGCAAAAAAGAGGAAGACCCTCAACAAGATGGATTGACACAGCGGCTACAATAATGGGCTCAAATACAGCAAGGATTGTGAGGATGGCGCAGGACTGGGCAGCGTTTTGTTCTGTTGTACATGAGGTCGTTATGAGTTGAAATCGACTTGACAGCGCCTAACAATAACAGCAACAAGATTTGCTTTGTATTCTGACCAACCAATAAACAAGTATGAGCATACATTTCAAGCTTCTTGCTTCTGGGAAATTCAAAGAGGGTGTCAAACAGTCTGGCAGTAATTAAAAGTGTCATTATCCTGGTGTTATTCATAATAAATCCAATAGGATGAGGGCCTTGCCTCTGGTTACCCAGGAAACTTTTTAAGAACTCTAAGGCATAAATGACAGCAGTGGACAGTCATTGCTTTTTTTAGAACATAAGCATTTCTGAAAGGAACAAGTGTTATTTGCATACATAAAGTAAATATTGAAAGATTGGTTTAGGCTAAAAATAGTTTGGGTGAGGTTGCAGGACTGGATAGTAAAAGAATGAGCTCATATTGTGGACGTTTCAAAAACAGAAACATGATTTTACAATGTCTTTTAAAGTCAGTTTTTTATTCAAAGAAAAAAATAATTCAAAAGGGAGTACATAAAATTCTCAATTTATAATATTACTCTTAAATTGTACTTTGTTACATTTTAGAGATGGTGTAGTTACATGTATTAAACTTGAAAATTATTTGGGCATATTCTGTGTAACACTTGAAGTATCCTGGATAAGGCAGGGTAGTTGTCATCTGTACAATAAGGCAAAGAAATTGAATTTAGAATCCTCTTCTGGTAAGTTCATTGAACAACCAAAACTTCACTATAGGCTTGAAGGTGACGTTGGCATTTGTGCACATGGTAAAGCCTGAATAGAGATTCGATGCTTTGGTTGGAGAGGAAAAAGGGACGGTCTCTTCTCTCTGCAGGGGAAGGAAGCACAAGGTGATTGAGCCAGCTAGAATTTATGCCTGCTATTAAAAAATATCCTTCTTGTCCATGTACTTCTCTTCTGTTGTGGGATAACCCTGCCAGAGGTACACTGAGAGAAGACATTAAAACAAAACAAAACAAACAAACAAAATGCAGGGAGAGCTGCCGTATAAACGTGACAAGTGGGACGTGGATGTCTTGATATTCTCAGCTGAGTCCTGTGAGTCACAGCTGGAGGAGGTGATGCCTGTGAGATCAGTGCTTGCATGATGAGGTTGGAACAATAATAAACAATAGTAAAATAAAATAAAAAAAACCAATCCCATTGCCATCGAGTCAATTCCAACTCATAGTGACCCTATAGGGCAGGGTAGAACTACCCAGTAGGATTTCCAAGGCTATAATAGTTACAGACGTGTCTGTCAGTTTGTCATACTGTGGGAGCTTGCGTGTTGCTGTGATGCTGGAAACTATGCCACCAGTATTCAAATATCAGCAGGGTCACCCGTGGCGGACAGGTTTCAGCTGAACTTCCAGACTAAGACAGACTAGAAAAAAGGACCCGGCAGTCTACTTCTGAAAAGAATTAGCCAGTGAAAACCTTATGAATGGCAGCAGAACATTATCTGATACAGTGCTGGAAGATGAGACCCCAGGTTGGAAGGCACTCAAAAGATGACTGGGGAAGAGCTGCCTCCTCAAAGTAGTCGACCTCAATGCGGTGGATGGAGTCAAGCTTTTGGGACCTTCATTTGCTGATGTGCATGACTCAAAATGAGAAGAAACAGCTGCAGACATCCATTAATTGGAACATGGAATGTACGAAGTATGAACCTAGGAAAATCGGAAATCGTCAAAAATGAAATGGACCGCATAAACATCGATATCTTAGGCATTAGTGAGCTGAAATGGACTGGTATTGGGCATTTTGAATTGGACAATCGTATGGTCTGCTATGCTGGGAATGACAGCTTGAAGAGGAATGGCATTGTATTCGTTGTCAAAAAGAACATTTCAAGATCTATCCTGAAGTACAGCGCTGTCAGTGATAGGATAATATCTGTGCACCTACAAAGAAGACCGGTTAATCTGACTATTACTGACATTTACACACCAACCACTAAGGCCCAAAATGAAGAAATTGAAGATTTTTACCAGCTTTTGCAGCCTGAAATTGATTGAACATGCAGTCAGGATGCATTGATAATTACGGTGATTGGAATGCAAAAGTCGGAAACGAAGAAGGATTGGTAGTCGGAAAATACGACCTTGATGATAGAAACGATGCCAGAGAGCGCATGATATAATTTTGCAAGACCAGCGACTTCTTCATTGCAAGTACCTTTTTTCACCGACATAAACAGTGACTATACATATGGACTTCACCAGATGGAGTACACAGGAATGAAATCGACTACATCTGTGGAAAGAGACGATGGAAAAACTCAGTATCATCAGTCAGAACAAGGCCAAAGGCCGACTGCGGAACAGACCATCAGTTGCTCATATGCAAGTTCAAGTTGAAACTGAAGAAAATTAGAACAAGTCGACAAGAGCCAAAGTACGACCTTGAGTATATCCCACCTGAATTTAGAGACCATCTCAAGAATCGATTTGACACGTTGAACACTAATGACCGAAGACCAGACGAGTTGTGGAATGACATCAAGGACATCATACATGAAGAAAGTAAGAGGTCATTAAAAAGACAGGAAAGAAAGAAAAGACCAAAATGGATGTCACAAGAGATTCTGAAATGTCGAGTAGCTAAAGCAAAAGGAAGAAATGATGAAGTGGAAGAATTGAATGGACGTTTTCAAAGGCCAGCTCGAGAAGACAGAGTAAAGTATTATAATGACATGTGCAAAGAGCTAGAGATAGAAAACCAAAAGGGAAGAACACGCTCGGCATTTCTGAAGCTGAAAGAACTGAAGAAAAAATTCAAGACTTGAATTGTAACACTGATTGATTCTGTGAGGAGAATATTAAATGATGCAGGAATCTTCAAATGAAGATGGAAGGAATACACAGAGTCATTATACTGAAAAGAATTGGTTGATGTTCAACTATTTCAAAAGGTAGCATATAATCAGGAACCGATGGTACTGAAGGAAGAAGTCCAAGCTGCACTGAAGGCATTGGCAAAACACAAGGCTGCAGGAATTGATGGAATACCAATTGAGATGTTTCAGCAAACGGATGCAGCACTGGAAGTGCTCACTTGTCTATGCCAAGAACTTTGGAAGACAGCTACCTGGCCAACTGACTGGAAGAGATCCATATTTATGCCTATTCCAAGAAAGGTGATCCAACCGAATGTGGAAATTATTGAACAATATCATTACTATCATGCAAGTAAAATTTTGCTGAACATCATTCAAAAGCAGCTACAGCAGTATATCAACAGGGAACTGCCAGAAATTCAGGCTGGATTTAGAAGAGGATGTGGAAGCAGGGATATCATTGCTGATGTCAAATGGATCCTGGCTGAAAGCAGAGAACACCAGAAAGATGTTTACCTGTGTTTTGGCTATGCACAAGGCATTCAGCTGTGTGGATCATAACAAATTATGGATAACATTGTAAAGAATGGGAATTCCAGAACACTTAATTGTGTTTATGAGGAACCTGTGCATAGATCAAGAGGCTGTTGTTCTGACAGAACAAGGGGATACTGCATGGTTTAAAGTCAGGAAAGGCGTGTGTCAGGGTTTTATCCTTTCACCATACCTATTCAGTCTGTATGCTGAGCAGATAATCCAAGAAGCTGGACTATATGCGGCATCAGGATTGGAGGAAGACTCATTAACAACCTGTGTTATGCAGATGACACAACTTTGCTTGCTAAAAGTGAAGAGGACTTGAAGCACTTACTGATGAAGATCAAAGGCCACAGCCTTCAGTATGGATTACACCTCAACATAAAGAAAACAAAAATCCTCCCAACTGGACCAATAAGCAACATCATGATAAACGGAGAAAATATTGAAGTTGTCAAGGATTTTGTTTTACTTGGATCCACAATCAACACCCATGGAAGCAGTAGTCAAGAAATCAAAAGATGCATTGCATTGGGCAAATCTGTTGCAAAAGACCTCTTTAAAGTGTTGAAAAGCAAAGATGTCATCTTGAAGACTAAGGTGCACCTGACCCAAGCCATGGTGTTTTCAGTCTCATTATATGCATGTGAAAGCTGGACAGTGAATAAGGAAGACCGAAGAAGAATTGACGCCTTTGAATTGTGTTGGCGAAGAACACTGAATATACCATGGACTGCCAAAAGAACGAACAAATCTGTCTTGGAAGAAGTACAACCAGAATGCTTCTTAGAAGCAAGGATTGCTAGACATGTTTTACATACTTTGGACATGTTATCAGGAGAAATCAGTCCCTAGAGAAGGACATCATGCTTGGTAAGGTACAGGGTCAGCAAAAAAGAGGAAGACCCTCAATGAGATGGACTGACACAGTGGCTGCAACAATGGGCTCAAGCATAACAACAATTGTGAGCATGGCGTAGGACCAGGCAGTGTTTTGTTCTGTTGTACGTAAGGTTGCTATAAGTTGGAACCGACTCTGCAGCACCTAACAACAACAATGACAACAATGTTTACAGGAGCAGACTGCCACATCTTTCTCTAGCAGAGCGGCTTGTGGGTTCGAAACACTGACCTTCTGGTTAGCAGCCAAGTGTTTAACCACTGTCCCACCAGATGGAGGGAAATCTGACCAGTGCCATCAGGTGGCAAAACTGCCTCATTCCCATTGTGGTGACCTTGCCCTGTCAATTCCTTTCTCCAACCCCAGCCCTCCCCCATTTCAAGGCTGCCTATGCCCCTGCGAAGAAAAGACAGGCTGCTCCTCTGCTCGCTTTGCTAAGGTGGCAAAAACTCCTACTATGGATGGACTCTTCCAAAGAGGTGGGACCTCTGGGCTAAATTCTCACATGACTCCACCAACCACGGAGGTAACTGCAATTCACTAGTAAGGATTCAGGCAGAAATCAAGGGATTTAGAACTGGAAGGCGCTTTAGGGACTTAAAAAAAATCCAACCTTCTCTTTTTACATATGAAGAACTGAGACCACGTGAGAGCCACAGAGTTAATCAGTGACAGAGAAATGGGAGAAGAACCTGATGTCTTGATCAGGAGTCTTGTAAATGGAAGGGTAAATCATTATCTCTGTATGTAGTTACTATTAGTCTTGGTAGGAAACATAATTTTAGATGGGGTGATTTGCGGCTTCATATTTAAAGAAGTGAATTGTTGTGAGTCTGTCATGTGCAAACGAGTGCCAAACAATTCTCTTCACACTGTTTTATGAAACAATCGTAAGCCCCACAGCTTTTCCTTATTGGGAAATATCCTTAAGTGAACTCACACAGTTTGCTTCATCTTCTATCCCTTTGAGTGTCTCACTCACGCATCGAGGAAGCTAAACTTGAAATTCTAAATTCTCTAGCCCATAATTGGAAATGATTCTCTCGCTAGTGTATATTCTTTATCTGAGCCTTAGAGACTAGACAGCTGGGTACCGTTTACAGGGAAAACCTATACTTCATCCCTCCAAGGCATCTTGCCCAGTTTGAGAAAGTGAGGTTGCTTCCACACAGTGAGAATTCTTGCAACTTTTTCTTTCATTTGGCTTGATATGTCTTGTATAGTCACAGTAAATTTAAACAAAGCAAAGAATGTTCAGAAAGCAGAAACAGGCAGACAAAAAGAAACACTTCATTATTAGCATCCTGGAAGTACAAATGATGGTGCTTTGGTTCTGCTTTCCATAAATGTACAGAGAAACAGACTGTAGATATTGGCCCTATGGAAAGTTAGAAAACATGTGAGTATTCAAAAAATTGTTCACATGCTATGTGCCAGGCATTTTTCATATGTTCCTTAGTTTAAGAAAATACTTATTCTCCTTCTGGCTGGTATCAGTCATAAAAACTTATTCTTGTTAAAGTATTTGGTATTGGTTATTTCTGTTTTTGCTAGGAAAAGATACTATGTTTGGTAAAGTGGAGGGTCAGGGAAAATGAAGGAAACCATCCATGAGATGCATTGGCATGGTGGCTGTAACAATGGACTCAAACATACCAAAGATTGTGAGGATGGCGCAGGACCCAGCAGTTTTCTTCTGTTATGTATAAGGTCACCATGAGTCAGAGATGACTCGATGGCAACTAACATAAACAACATTTATATTTTATGCATTTATTTATCCAGTAAATATTCAGCAACTATTATGTACACTATGCTAGGTACTTGAATATAAAAAGAGAAAAAGATTAGACATGATCTATGTCTTTATGCTTAGTCTAGTGGGGGAGACAGTACAATAACACAAATGTTAGATTCCAATTTGATGAGTACTGTGAAGAAGAGGTACAAAGTGCTAGGAGATAGGGGGTTTGACCTGGTCAGAAAAGTTAAGGAGAGCTTCCTTGAGAAACTGATGCTTGAGCAGAAATGTGAACGAGATGGGGTTGTCAAGGGGAGGGAATAGTGTTGGAAGTCAAGAAACAGTGTGTGTAAGTCTCCATAATAGTAGTGGGCAAAGGGGTGTGATATGAGAGATCACAAAAGATCTCCTTTGCTGTAATGTGGTAAATAGGTTTGGCTGGGGTTAGAAGGGATATGGGAAGACTGATGAGAAGATTACTGAAACAGACAAAGGTCAACTAAAGAAAGCATAGAAGAGGGAGGGAAGTAGACAGTTTTGACAGAATTGGGGGATGGATGGGATATGGAAGTGAGGGAAAAGGAGGTGTCATGGATGACTTCTGGTTTTCAGGCTTGTTTGACTGGATGACTGGCCCACTGGGATTGGGGACCATGGAAGGAAGCTAGGTTAGGAGTATTGGGTGAGCGTGGGTATGGGGAGAGCATGAATCCATGTTAAGCTTGGGCACCTTTGAGAATCCAGAGAAGACAAATCAAGTTGCCGGTTATATAGTCAGATCTGACGCCTGAGGAGACAGAGGCCTAGGCTGGAGATAAAAATTTGTGAGTCATCTTCATATGGATGGTAATGAATAAAATGAGTCAATATGAAAGCACCTGGGAAGAGAGTAGTTTAGAATGAATTTAAATAAGTACTTTTGCTTTCCTGTGGGAATGTGCATTTTAAGCCTTGTCTCTAAGTGTGGACTACATCACTTTGATTCCTGATCAAGATTTTAAAATTTCCAGAGTAGGTGGATAAACTGACAAATTTGGGCTGAAATGCCCATAAAATTATACCGTATAGGTGTACTTTGTGGGGCTTGTTGAAAAGTTAACTAAAAACTTTGGAAAAATTAACATTCACTGGTCTTCTTGGGAGACAGATAGTATATATGGAGAGGAGGATGGACAGGTAAAATGCAGGGGCCTACAGAGCAAATTAAATACTATGTTGACCAACAAATCGCTTAAGGTGATCAAAGATGTCTTTTTACTCTAAAATAGATTGGAAATGTGGTTTTGTGAAGACTGAACTACTCTAAAACATCTGGTCTGGCTTTTAAGTCATTGAAAGTGTTTACTTCATTCTCTGTCTGGGTATTCACTTTTCCTTCACTTTAAAATATAACTTTTAATAGCTGTCACAGGAAGGAGAGCTGTAGCTCTTCCTTACTCCATACCTGCTTCCTGCTCTTGTTTTGACCCAATGAATGGTTAAATATTTTCTCTCTGATTTGTTAATTTTGAGTTGTAGCAGCATTGTGCTGGATGTTTTCACCCTTGTCATCTTATTTAGTTAAGAACAAGCAAGTATTTATTAAGTGTCTACTACATGCCCGCTATTGTACTAGACACTGAAGAATACATCTATTGTTACAAGAGCCTTATCCTCAGAGTGCTGATGGGAATGGAGACAAGAAACGAGGAACAATTAGGACACACTTAAGTGCTATATAGGGTAGAATAATCCCAACAGGCTGCCTCTAGGAGGTTGGTCTGGGTTTTGAAGGAGGGAAAGGGCTTGGAGAGGCATAGGGAGAACACCCCAACTGGAAGAAAAGTCTAAGCAGATGCCTGCTTGGTAAAGCCCAGGAAAGAGATGAGCCTGACCCTGCTGAAGCCAACTGAGAGAGGGCCTTTCCTACTGACCTTGATGCTAAAGCTGATATTTAATGCCTGGAACTTTTTAGTCAGTACATGTAGAGAAGCTCATTAAAAATTTTCCTTAACATAAAGGTAACACAGTATTTTCGTAGAATATTTGGGAAAATACAACTAAGTGTAAGGAAGAAAATTTAAGGTACTCATAATCCCACTACTTACAGATAATCAGTATTAACACCTTGGTGTATATCTTTCTAGAATCTTGTATGCATACAGATGGACAGACTGACATGCACATAATCAATTTTAAACCAAATGCAAATATGATTTTCTATGTTACTATTGTTACATCCATTCAATGGAATACTGTAAATAATAAAGTCTATTGATTTGTTTATGAAGAATGAAGTACTTCTACACAATTAAATATTATGAAACTTAAAAAGGATGAAATGTAGATGTAGATTATCTATATGTATACTTTCATAGAAGGTGTGCTTGTTAAGATTGTGTGTCAAATTGGCTGGGCCATGATTCTCAGTTTTTGTATGTGATCACTCCCATGATGGAATCTGCTGTGAGTAGCCAATCAGTTGAAAGAGAGTTTCCTTGGGGGTGTGGCCTGCATCCCAGTATAAGCAGACGTTCTGACTTTTTTGCTCACTCTGGATCCTGCGGCTGCCTCCTGTTCTTTTGACCTCCAGTTCTGGGGACTTGAGCTATCAGCTTATCTGCTGATCTTGGGATTTGTCAATCTTCACAGGCCCTGCTCTCCAACCTGCTGATCTTGGGTTTGCTAGCCCCTGTGGCTGCGTGAATCAAGAGAAGCCTCTATCCTGGTCGGACTTGGGACGTTCCAGCCTCTACAGTCATGTGAGCCATTTCCTTTATATAAATCTCTTCTCTATATATATTTATACGCTTTACTGGTTTTGCTTCTCTAGAGAACCCAGCCTAAGACAGAAGGAATCCCTTTAAATATGATTAGGTGAAAAACGCCGGTTACAAAACATTATTGAGACATAATCCATTTGTTGGCATTATTTTAATTTTTGAACCGAAAAATAACCCATTGCCTTCAAGTTGATTCCGACTCATAGCAACCCTATAAGACAGAGTAGAACTGCCCTGTAGAGTTTCCAGGAAGTGGCTGGTGGAATCAGATTGCTGAGATTTTGGTTAGCAGCCATAGCTCTTAACCACTACACTACCAGGGCACCTAAATATACTACTTTTGATTGGCCCAGGCACCGCTGGGATTTTTAAACAACATATCGGAAAATTTTTAAACACAAGATACCAGGAAAATCAATAAGGATGTTCTCATTTAAAAATTATGCAATGGGATTTTTCCTGTTATTAAATATTTCTCAAAAATATAATTTTTATTGGCTACATAATATGCTGTCATGTAAATGTAGAACAGTTTGTTTAGCATTTCTTTGTTCCAGTTTTTCATTATTATATACATCTCACATATACATATATGTAATATTTAAGTATAAAGTCCTGAAAAAGAACTGTTGGATCAAAGGAAATAAATATGCTTAAGGTTCCTGCCAAATTGCTTTGAGAAAGGCTGTCATGATTTTTCATTTTCACCAACAGTCTACAAAAGCACAGGTCTCATCATACTTAGAATACTTTCATTCTTATTCGTATTTATACATTTATATTACTAATAACATTGAAGATTTTTTTTTGTTTATCAACCACTTATATTTATTATTTGAATAATTTAATTCTTAACCTTTATTTATTATACTATTTTTACAGTACTTTTAAAAATCAATGCATAAACAATTTGTCTATGAAGATGAACCATTTGCTTGTCATATATGGGGTAAAAAAGTTTTTTTCTACCTTTGTGTCATTTAATACTCTGTTTCAGTGGATAAGGAGCCATGCTGGCACAGTGGTTAAGAGCTTGGCTGCTGACCCAAAGGTCAGCAGTTCAAATCTACCAGCCACTCCTTGGAAACCCTATGGGGCAGTTCTACTCTGTGCTATAGGGTTGCTGTGAGACGGAATTGACTCGACGGCAACAGGTTTGGTTTGGTTTCTTCCCCCAGTGGATAAAGTGTTTACTTCATTGGGAAGGATCTGCCTGTGATTAAATTCCTCCAAAATCTTATTGCTGATGTTGGATGCTTTGAATTCTTGACTGTAGCAGGAATTAGTAATTATTTTCTAATTTTTAATAAATTCATACATTATACTTAACAACATCACATAGAACACAATTCAGCATTTTGCCATATTTGTCATACAACAGTATACTCTTTCACCAGTGAATTTTGCATGCAGGCATAATTAACTTAGGTGTGTAAAACAACCACAAAGACTTTGAGTGTGTTCAGCTGAGTTACTTACAGACTTATGCAAAAAAATTTGTTAATGTAATTTTCAGATTATTTTTGTAAACGTTCAAAAGAAAGACAATGAGGCATTAAAGTTGTCATACAGGACTCACCTGTCCAGTCCTTGCACCTGTACCTAGGAACTCCCGGGACTGTACCACAGAAGTGAATTAATTTAATCACAGAAGCATGGGCTAGAAGAACTCTCAAGGTGTTGAACGAGGTGCTGAACATAAGCCTACTTAAGTCCAATATAGGATGTTTATCCTAATCTTCCAGAATTCCAGATTTTCTATGCTTACTGGAGCTGAAAAGTTCACAAGATTTTCCTTTTTTAAATACATTTGTCCTTGTTGTTGTTGTTAGGTGCTGTCCAGTTGGTTCCAACTCACAGTGACCCTGTGCACAACAGAATGAAACACTACCCGGTCCTGCGCCATCCTCATGATTGTTGCTATGCTTGAGCCCATTGTTGCAGCCACTGTGTCAGTCCATCTCGTTGAGTGTCTTCCTCTTTTTTGCTGACCCTTCACCTTACCAAGCATGATGTCCTTCTCCAGGGACTGATCCCTCCTGATAACATGTCCAAAGTATGTGAGACATAGTCTCTCCATCCTTGCTTCTAAGGAGCATTCTGGTTGTACTTCTTCTAAGACAGATTTGTTCATTCTTTTGGCAGTCTATAGTGTATTCAATATTCTTTGCCAGCACCACAATTCAGAGGTGTCAATTCTTCGGTCTTTCTTATTCATTGTCCAGCTTTCACATGCATATGAAATGACTGAAAACGCCATGGCTTGGGCCAGGCGTAACTTAGTCCTCAAGGTGACATTTTTGCTTTTTAACACTTTGAAGAGATCTCTTACAACTGATTTGCCCAATGCTAAATTTCAGTACTTGGAAGTAAGAATTACTTCTTTGTGATCTTTTGTTTTCAAAATATCCATGCGCAGTTTTCTTAAAATAATCCTTTACATACAAGAAGACAGGTTCTTTTTTCCCCTGCTTTTGTGTCAGTATTCTTAAAGGTGCCTTTCTGTTTATTTCTGGCTTTTTCTCTTGTTCTTGTATCTACATACTTTCTAGACAATTCACTTAACATTTATAGAGCCTACTATGTGCCAGGCATTGGGTTAAGTTCTGAGAATCCCTTCAAGGATAGGAGTCAGCACAAATTTTCTGTAAAGAGCTCGCTAGTAAACATTTTTGGCATTTGGGGGCCATAGCTTTCCTGTTACAATTACCCAGCTTTGTTGTTGTGGTGCAAAAGCAACCATAGACAAGACATAAACAAATGGGCATGGCTGTGTACCAATAAAATTTTATTTACTAAAATAGGTGGCAGACTCCTGATCAAGGAGAACATTGATACTTCTAAAATAATTATAATATAATTATAATTATGATTATAATATAATATAACATAACCTCATGTAATATAATAAACTGTACTCTGCATCAGCAGTATAAATGTGATAAGTGACTATATTAGCAGTATGAACAACTTGCTGTTGGGACACAGCATAGGAATTTTACCTGAGGGGCTGAGTAAGTTTTCATTTAGGGGGTGACTTTTAGGCTTTAAGGGATTCCAGAAAGAAGAAAGAATTTAAAGAATAGAATTCCAAGTAGGGTGAACAAAGGATATGGGCATGAAAAAACATGTCTTGTTTGGGAAGTCTTAAGTTCTCCTTTTGTGGCTAAAACACAGAGTTTTGCAAGAAGATGTCAGGGAAAGGTATGCTGGAGCCAGACTGTTTTAAAACCGCAATTCTGGAGGTCCATTCCATGAAGGCAGCAGACTAGGAATCAAACAATGTATTGGCATTGGAAAAATCTGTTGTAAAAGACCTCTTTAAAGTGTTAAAAAGCGAAGATGGCACTTTGATCACTAAGGTGCCCTGGACCCGAGCCATGGTGTTTTCAGTCATTTCATATGCATGTAAAAGCTGGACAATGGGAAAAAAAGAACTGATGAGTTTGAATTGTTTTGTGTCTGCAAAGAATATTGAATATACGATGGATTGCTAGAAGAATGAACAAATCTGTCTAGGAAGAAGTACAGCTGGAATGTTCCCTAGAAGTGAGGATGGTGAGACTTTGCTCGCTTACTTTGGACATGTTATCAGGAGGGACCAATCACTGGAGAAGGACATCATGCTTCGTAAAGTAGAGGGTCAGTGAAAAAAAGGGGACCCTCAACGAGATGGATCAACACAATGGCTACAACAGTGGGCTTAAATATAGCAAGGATTATAGGGATGGCGCAGGACTGGGCAACATTTTGTTCTGTTATACATAAGGTTAACTATGAGTCGGAACCAACTTGATGGCACCTAACAACAATGCCATGTGGAGGCTATTTTGGAGTGGGAGAGAGTGGAGGCAGGAAAACAAGTTATAAACCTGAGGGCTGGAACTGAGGACAGTGGCTGTGGGATAGAGAGGCGAGACTTTTGGAGGACAGATCTACAGGTTATAGTGACTGAATGTTTGTATTCAAAATCCTGGGATGGTCAACTCGTTGGATAGCCTGCCAGTTATTTAGCTTTCGGATTTGCCCTCTGACTTCTCCCCTATTTGGTACAAGGTACCTATTGAACCTCTAATGGCCTTTACTCCTGCTTCCTCTTATCAATTTTTAACAAAACTAGTCAGTGTAATTTTTTTTTTAAACCTAGGTAGATTATATCCCTGCCCTGCTTAAAACCTTCCAGTGGCTTCCATTACACCAAACACAAAAGCTAAACTCCTTACTTTGGCATATAAGCCTCCACCTGAGGTAGTCCCCTTCCCCGTTATTTACTCTGCCCAGCCACACTGGCCCTCTTGCTGTTCCTCAGACTCACCACCAAGTTAATTTCTACCTCAGGGCCTTTGCACCTGCCACTCCCTCTGTTGGTAATGTCCTTCCTCAGATCTCTGTGAATTGTCTTCTCATCAGACAAACCTCTGCTTTTGTATCACCTCTTCAGAGACGCTATCACCACTTACCCCTTACTTTGGTTTGTGTTCTTCATTAAATGTGTTACTCTCTGAAATTATATCCTTTCTTTCTACTTTTTCAAAGTTTAGGGGAGGCAAAGGATTTTTTCTTGTTTACATTTCTATTCTCAGCACCTAGTACACAGTCTAGCATATATTGAGAACTGAATGTATATGTTGATGAGTAAATGAATAATTATTCCACATTTACAAAGTGTTGTATACCAGAGGTGCTTTGTATATTTTATTTTTTTAATTACTTTATTATTTTTATTACTTTACTTGCATGCTTTCTATTCCTGAGATTCCCACCCCCAATCCCATATTCATTATTCATCTTTCAAAAACAGTTGGAGTCTTTTCTGCTAGAAAACTTTCTCTCCCTCTTCCTTGCAGGGAATTGACTGCTCCCTCTTTTGTGTTCCATTGTGCCCCAGCAAGGGTGACATTTTATTATACTTACTTACTTAATATTTGTCTCCTTCTCCTAGAGAATGATCTCCTAAAGGGCAGTGGAGACCACGAACTTTTCATCTCTATAGCTTCAGTATCTAGAACAATACCTGACACACAGTTGCATTCAGTAAATATTTGTTGAATGAATGAATGGTGTAGCTGATACAGTCCTTAAATGTGGGTTTTCCAGCTCCATATTTCTATTTTTTTTTTCTGTATACTGTGGATCACTGGGAAAGGAAGAGTTTCCATATCTGTAAAATGGGCATGATAGTACTAACCTCACAATATTTGTAGAGAAGATTGAAGTAATGGAATGAAAACTCTGAGGAAACTGTAACACAAATAAAACCTGTTGTTCTTATATGAAGGAGAAAGGGCTTGATAAAGATGCATCCTGTTATGAACATTAGTTTTACCCAAGATTTAAGATCTTAAGATTTCTAGACATTTTCAGGACAATTTGGGAAGAAGATGTCTTGATGGAAGTAGGGTTGAGACAGATTTCACAGAAAAAGGGGAAAATGTCCTCAGCGGTGTATGCTAGGTCTTCTCTAGAGGTTTGAAGTCCCTGGGAGGTGCAAACAGTTAAGTGCTCAGCTGCTAACTGAAAGGTGGAGGTTCTAGTCCACCCAGAGGCACCTTGGAAGAAAGGCCTGGCATTCTACTTCCAAAAAATCAGCCATCGAAAACCCTATGGAGCACAGCTCTACTTTGAAACACGTGGGGTTGCCATGAGTTGGACTCAACGGCAACTGTTTTTTCCTCTAGGGGTTTGGCTAATCATGTGAGGAAGCCCTTAGACTACATTCACTCGAGATAAATCTACAAAGCCCAGAGGTGGTAAAAGTACAAACTTGGGAGGAGGCCCTGACTCAAGGTTAGATTTAGGTGCAGGTCCACAATGGGCAGTGTCACTGTACAGCTCTCATCCCTTTCCTGTGTAAACCCAGGTCCTCAGCCTAGCACCTGCATCAGTGTCCAGCCCTGCCAGAGGAGGAAGCCTGGGCTCAGGGTACTCTGAGAAAGACTGATTTTCACCAGAGCACATGAGTGCTGCCTCCTGACAGGTGCTTTCTTGCTCTGGTACCTTTAACCCCAGAAGCTCTTGTTTTCTAAAAGTTAGGAAGCTCAAGTTGGGGAGAAAATGTATGACCCACTCTTTCTGAAAACAATTTTTATCCTTTGCTTTTCACCATGGCATTCGGAAGCTGAGAGGCAGTTCTGTCTCCAGTTCTATTTTGCACTGTCACTAGGCACCTAACTTACTATTAAGCGACAACCAGAAGGGAGAAACAGATTTTAAAGTATTTAAAAGTATATAAGTGCCAATGTGCTTTTTCTAAGAATCTAACTAACGACAAACTTGTTTTTCACCCAAGGGTTCCTTGAAGACGAAAGTGATCCATCAGAATGCATCTTGAGTGAGCCTGGAAGCAGGGCGGGTGGGGAATGGGTTGAACTGGGGGCATTTACTTAAAATTGCTTGTGGCCTGCCAATGTAAAACGCAGTCTTTGTGTGAGGAGGTTCCTTCTCTCTGAGTCATCCATACTGCCCTTTCACTAGGAGGGGTATTTTAACATACTTTCAGGCATATTTTTAATTAAAACACTTTAAAAATCTTAGTTCTATTAAAACAGCTATGGATATTTTTGCTAATGTACAAAACTAAGTCTTTAAAGGAATCCAGGTAGGCCTCAAAGAAATTTATTAAAAGGTGTTAACAATCTTCTCTCTCCACCTTTTAAAAGTTTGGTATTCTGAGAAAATGCATGTGAGTGGCTGACACATAAGAGTTAGTTGTTCTTTTCTGTTCTCCCATATTTCTAAGTTCCTTCCCTTTCCTTTTTTATTTCTTTTTTTTTTTTTTAATTGTACTTCAGGTGAAGGCTTACAGAACAAATAGTTTCTCATGAAACAGCAGTACACATATTGCTTTATGACATTGGTTAACAACCCCACAACATGTCAACCCTCTCCCTTCTCGACCTTTTTTTTTTTTTGGTGAAATATACATAGCCAAAGATACACCATTTCAAAAATTTCTACATGCACAGTTCAGTGACATTGACTACGCTCCTCCAGTTGTGCTGCTATTCTCACTTTAGATGAAGACTTACAGAACAAAATAGTTTCTCATTTAACAGTTACTACACATGTTGCCCTATGACAATGGTTAACAACCTGACAACACATCAACACTATCCTTACTCAACCTTGGGTTCCCTATCACCAGCTTCCCTGTCCCCCTCTGCCTTCTGGCCCTTGTCCCTGGACTGCTGTACCTCATTAGTCCCGTTTGGTTTTATGGGGCAGTCCACTCCCAGGCTGAACGGTGAACCTCGGAGATGACTTCACCTCTGAGCTAAAAGGGTGTCTGGGGGCCATACTCTCGGGATTTCTCCAGTATCCTTTAGGCCAGTAAATCTGGTATTTTTGTGTGTGTGTGTGAGTTAGAATTTTGTTCTACATCCTTCTCCAGCTCTGTCCAGAACCCTCTGTTGTGATCCTGGTCAGAGCAGTCAGTGGTAGCCGGGCACCATCTAGCTGTACTGGACTCAGTCTGGTGGAGGCCTTAGTAGCTGTGGTCCATTAGTCCTTCAGACTGATCTTTTCCTTGTATCCTGTTCACTTCATTTTCCCTTGCTCCCGAAGGGGTGAGATCAGTGGAGTATCTTAGGTGGCTGCTCACAGGCTTTTAAGACCCCAGACGCTACTCACCAAGATAGAATGTAGAACATTGTCTTTATAAACTGTGTTATGCCAGTTGAGCTAGATGTTCCCCGAGACCATGGTCCCAACAGCCTTCCACCCAGCAATTCAGTCCCTCAGGAAGTTTGGATGTGTCTATGGAGCTTCCATAACCGTTCCTTGTACAAGTTGTGCTGGTTTCCCCTGTATTGTGTACTGTCTCACCCTTCACCCAAGATACCACTTATCTATTGCCTATTTAGTATTTCCCCCAGTCCCTTTCTTTAAATAGCAAATTGCATTTAATTGCGTATTTTCACATTCATCTTTCTCATTAGACTTGAGGTCATCTGGCGTGAGACCAGGTCTCACCCATCTTAGATTCATCAGTGCCTACAAGTGTGCCTAGTGCAGAGTTATTTCTCAAAAACCATTTGTTGAATGAATGAAACTCTATTTTTAGCTCTAGGCCTTTGTTTGGCTCTCAGCCTAATTAGGTAATTTTCAATTCATAACAAGCATTATCTCTTAATCAGATCAAAAGATGCTTAAGCTCACTCTTAATAAAATAAGTACAAATTAAAATTCTACTGAGATACCATGTTTTCATCTGTCATTTCCTTATCAATGGTTGTGTAAACTAATGTCACCTCCAGGGAGGGCATTTTGGCAATATCTAACAAAATTCCAAATGAACATACTCTTTGGCCCAGCAATTCCACTTCTAGGAATTATCTGGCAGATATCCTTCCACAGGTGCCAAATAATATATGCAAGAACCTTCACTGTAGCATTGTTTGCAGTAGCAAAAGACTGGAAATGAACTACATGTCCACCAGTAGGGGATTAGTTCAATAAATTATGGTACATCCATACAATAGACACCTCATCCAGAACATAAAAAGAATGAGGCAGCTCTGTGTGTACTGATATGGAATGATTGCTAAGATAATATTGCTATGTTAAAAAAAGAAAAAAAAAAAACAAGATTTAAGACAGTGTATACAGTATGCTACCACTGATTATTTAAAGGATGAAAAGATAGATAGACATATTTGCATGTATATGAATAGCTATCTCCAAACGCCTCTTAGGGAGCTGAGTGGACAGATAACAGGAAGGGAAGGGAGCTGTGGTTTCTGTTACCCACAGCATAAAAAGTCCTATTTGTCCCACTTATTTACCCCTTAACGCTTTACCATTGCTCTTAGGATTAAGTCCACTGTTAGTATCAAGACCTGCAAGGCGTTGTGTATGTCACGAGACAATGCTTCGGCTGCCTCATTTGCAGCCCCTCTCCCTCTCTGCTTGGTCTTCTCTCAGTTCCTCAAAGACCCTGCTCTTTCCTATCTCATGGCCTTTGCAGATGCTGTTTCTCTGCCTGGAACCCTCCTCCTCTCCCCCCTCATGTGGCTAAATCTTAAGGGCCCTTTAGGATCAACTGAGAGATCACTTCAGCAAAATTATCTTTCCCAACTCCTCAGACTAGGTTAGTCCCCTGACAGATCCTCCCAAGCATGCGGAACTTTTCTTTCAGTAGCAAACACCACAGGTGCAATTAATAAAACGGTTGTTTGCTATCTGTTTTCCTTACTCAGCTGCAAGTTGATATCTGTCTTGGTTACCTAGCACAAAGCAGGCACTCTATACACACTTATGGGAGGAAAGAAAAAAAAGAAGGGAGGAAGGAATAAAGTGGGAGTGAGGGAAGGAGGAAGTAGGAAAGGTGTCTCATAATGTCTTAGATTATCTAGTGCTGCTATTAACAGAAATACCACAAGTGGATGGCTTTAACAAACAAGTTTTTCTATCACAGTTTAGGAGGCTAGAAGTCCAAATTCAGGCACCAGCTCCAGGGGAATGCTTTCTCTCTCTGTTGGGTCTAGGGGAAGGTCCTTGTCATCAATCTTCCCCTGGTCTAGGAGCTTCTCCACGCAGGGACCCCAGGTCCAAAAGATGCATGCCCCTCCTGGTTCTTCTTGCTTGGTGTTGATGAGGTCCCTCTCTTCTCTGTTTGATTCCCTCTTTTATATCCCAAAAGAGATTGATTCAAGGTAGAAGCTAATTGTGTAGATTGTCTTGCCTCATTAACATAATTGCCTCTAATCCTGCTTCATTAACATCCTGTTGTTGTTGTTGTCAGGTGCTGCTGAGTCAGTTCTGACTCATAGCAACCCCGTAGGACAGAGTAGAACTGTCCCATAGGATTTCTAAGGAACGGCTGGTGGATTTGAATTGCCAGCCTTTTGGTTAGCAGCCAAGCTCTTAACCACTATGCCACCAGGGCTCCCATTAACATCCTAGAGGTTAGGATTTACAACACATAGGATAATCACATCAGATCACAAAATGGAGGACAACCACACAATCCTGGGAATCCTGGCCTAGCCAAGTTGCTACACATTTTTGGGAGCCACAATTCAATGTAGGGAGAGAGGAGGGAAGGTAGAAAGGAAGGGAGTCATCACCAGGACATTAATAAGTAATTAGTTTGTGGGCTTCGTGTTCTCAGATTTGCTTGAAAATTCTGTCATTAACTCTGTAACCTTAGAATTCATATGTTATAGAAATTTAGTATTTTGGTTTATTGTTTAGTGAAGAAGTTTGTGAAAGCTGGTGGATTTTGTTTTCTTTAGCTAAAAAATATGTTATTCTGAAAGTTTCTTCTCTTACCACTGAGGGACAGTAGCTTTTCACACAGAAAGTAATGATTTCTTTTTCTTTATTTTTTTGTTTTTTAATTGTGCATGAGGTGAAAGTTCACATAGCAAGTTAGATTCCCATTCAATAGTTTGTATGTAAAGTGTTTCATGGCCTTGGCTTCATTCCCCGCAATGTGTCAGCACTCTCCCCGTTTCTGCACTGGGCTCCCCGTTTCTTTTTGTCCTGATTTTCTACCCCTTTTCTACCTTCTTATCTTTGCTTTTGGGCAAATATTGCACTTTTGATTTCATATAACTGATTGTTCTAAGGAGCACATTCCTCTCAGGTGTTAATAGTTTAGTTTATGGGCTTGTCTATGGTTTGGCTGGAAGATGGTCTCCGGGAATGGCTTCAGTTCCAAGTCAGAAGTGTGTCTTGGGGTCTTATTCTTGGGGGTTCCTCCAGTCTCTGCCAGACCAGTAAGTCTGGTCTTTTTTGTGAATTTGATTTTTTTGTTCTACGTTTTTCTTTTGCTCTGTCTGGGACCCTGTGATCCTAGTCACAGTGGTCAGTAGTGGTATCTGGGCACCATCTAGTTTTTCTGGTCCTGGGTTGTGTAGGCTGTTGTTCATGTGTTCCATAGTCCTTTGGACTCATTGCTCCCTTGAGCTTTTGGGTTATTTTTTTTCACTCTTGTTTGCTCCAGATTGGAAGAGACCAATAGTTGTATCTTATGTGGCTGGTTGCAAGCTTTTAAGACCCCAGATGCTGCTCACCAAAGTAGGATGTAGAACATTGTCTTTATGAACTATGTTGTGCCAATTGACGTAGACGTCCCACTAGTGTATGGTCCTTTGCCTTCAAGCCTAGGAACTTCATCCTGCGAGGTATTTGGTTATGTATAAGAGGTTTCACTGACTCTGCCACTTGTGTGCTCTTTTGTCTGTATTAATATATGAGGAGCACCTACAGTCATATATTTAGAAATGTCCACCGCCCAACCTGTATCTGTCAGTGGGTGTGCTCTCTTACACCCTCCCACACCTCTTGGCATATCTATCTATCTACCCATTCGTACATTATTGTTTGTTAATACTATTGTTGCAGGATTGTTTATGCTATATAGTAGTTAGTGTAGTTGCCCTTTATTCCTGTGTTCCTCTCAGTGTCCTCTCTTGGTCATGTTGTACTGATTTCTCCCATATTATGTATTGCTTTTCCCTTCACCAATATTAACATGTGTCTACTGTCTATCTATTTGGAGTCCTGGTGGTGTAGTGGTTAGGAGCTACAGCTGCTATTCAAAAGGTTGGCAGTTTGAAATCCCTAGCCGCTGCTTGGAAAGCTGCTTGGAAATGCTATGGGGCAGTTCTGCTCTGCCTATAGAGTTGCTAGGAGTCAAAATCAATTCGACAGCAACAGGTCTCGGGGACAGGATTTTCTATTTGGTAATTTTAAAAACATGGAACGCTTCATGAATTTGTGTGTCATCCTTGTGCAGGGGCCATACTAGTCTTCTTCTCTGTATGGTTCCAATTTTAGTATATGAGCTGCTGAAGCAAGCATGGAAGTTAATGATTTCTCTGTCTTATGAATGGGAAGATGCTTCAATAAATACATGTTAGGAATTAGGTTACTATAAATGTTCTGCATTTAAAAAAAAAAAGATGCTGCTATGTTTAAATATGAATCAGATGATCACTTGATTGTTATTTAGAATGCGATGCAGATTTCTTCCCTAGCTTCTAAGGCCTTGAATGAGCTGGCTGCTACCCACCTCTGCTCTCAGCTGCTGCTTCCTTGCCCTTGCTCATTCTGCTCCAGCCACAGTAGCCTTCTCGCCACTATTGCTGTTCCTCTATGAGTTAAGATCATCTCCACCCCAGAGTCATTTCACACACTATTACCTCTTCCTGGAATGCTCCCCTCATGCAGATCTCTGCTCCGGCGTGAGCAACACACAGGGACTAGACAGGTTTTGTGAGGCCTGAAGCTTTGAGGGAGACTCTTTGAGAAAAAGACTAGCAAGTTTTGAATATGAAAATTCATACAAAAGTCAACATTTCTTTTGCATAAGAAAAGAAATCACAACAAATAACAAAACAAAAAAGCTGACAAATACCACAAACATCACAAAAACCAGAAAAATAATATATATATATACATATATATATATATATATGTATATATATATAAATTTTTTAATTGTACTTTAGATGAAGGTTTACAGAACAAGTAGTTTCTCATTAAACAGTCAGTACACATATTGTTTTATGACATTGGTTAACAACCCCACGACATGTCAACACACTCCCTTCTGGACCTTGAGGACTTTTTTTGGTGAAAATATACGTAGCCAAAGTTACACCATTTTGAAAATTTCTACATGTACAATTCAGTGACATTGATTCCATTCTTCCAGTTGTGCTGCTATTCTCACTATCCTTTTCCAAATTATTTCATCACCATTATCTTCAACTCACTGTCCCCTAGGCTTCCCATCAAACCTTTTGAGTTGCTGTTGTCAATTTGATCTCACATAGATAATTCTTTTTTTTTTTGTACCTTAGATGAAGGTTTGCAGAACAAATAGTTTCTCATTAAACAGTTAGTACATATATTGCCCTATGACAATGGTTAACAACCCCATGACATGTCAACACTGTCCGTTCTCAACCTTGTGTTCCCTATCACCAGCTTTCCTGTCCCCTCCTGCCTTCTAGTCCTTGTCCCTGGACTGCTGTGCCTCATTAGTCCTGTTTTGTTTTATGAGGCTGTTCATTCCCCAGCTGAAGGGTGAACTTCGGGAGGGGCTTCACCACTGAGCTAAAAGGGTGTCCGGGGGCCGTACTCTAGGGGTTTCTCCATTCTCTGTCAGGCCAATAAATCTGGTCTTTTTTTGTGAGTTAAAATTCTGTTCTACATCCTTTTCCAGCTCTGTCCAGGACCCTCTATTGTGATCCTGGTCAGAGCAGTCAGTGGTGGTAGCTGGGCACCATCTAGCTGTACTGGACTCAGTCTGGTGGAGGCCATGGTAGCTGTGGTCCATTAGTCATTTGGACTAATCTTTTCCTTGTATCTTGTTCTCTTCATTCTCCCTCGCTTCCAAAGGGGTGAGACCAGTGGAGTATCTTAGATGGCTACTCACAGGCTTTTAAGACCCCAGACACTACTCACCAAGGTAGAATGTAAAACATTTTCTTTATAAAGTGTGTTATGCCAATTGAGCAAGACGTTCCCCAAGACCATGGTTCCCACAGCCCTCTGCCCAGCAGTTCAGTCCCACAGGGAGTTTGGAAGTGTCTATGGAGCTTCCATGACCTTTCCTTGTACATGTTGTGCAGGCTTCCCCAGTAATGTGTACTGTCTTACCCTTCACCAAAGTTACCACTTATCTGTTTAGTTCCCCCCCACTCCTCCCATCCCTCGTAACCAACAGAGATTGTTTCTTTTTGTGTGTAATCTTTTACATGAGTTATACAGTAGAGGTCTCATACAATATTTGTCCTTTTGTGATTGACGTATTTCACTCAGCATAATGTCCTCCAGTTTTGTTCCTCTTACTCTCCTGTGCTGAGTTCCTTTTGTTTGTGGATTTTGTTTCATTTCTTTTGTTTTTGTAGGTTTTGTTTTTACTGAAACTTTATGTTTTTCTTCTTTGTTTTGATGAGTAGGTTTGTTAACTTTCTTTGTGGTTATCTTGAAATTTACCCTTATCTTCCTAGATTTGAACCAGTCTGTTATTACTCGGGTATCGCTTGACTTCCTCTCCATTGGAAGGTTGTATATCTACACCATTTATTCCCTCTTTTATTGTTCTGATGCTGTTGTAATTTACAAATTAACCTCTCTGGTTCTCTGTTGTAATTCTCTTGGTTTTGCATAGTCCTTAAGAGTTCATTTCCTAGGTTGGTATCTGGCTAGTAGAATCCTGTGTTCTATGTTCAGCCTGTGGTCTGATATTGTTTGTTCTGAGATCGAAGAACTTCCTTTAATAAATCTCATAAGTTTGATTTCATTTTTACATAGTCCCTTAATTTCTGTTTATCTGGAAATGACCTAATTTCACCATCATATTTGAACAAGAGTTTTGCAGGGTATATTATTCTTGGCTCGCAATTTTTTTCTTTCAAGGCTTTATATATGTCATCCCATTGTCTTCTTGCCTGCATGGTTTCTGCTGAATAATCCGAGCTTAGTCTTTTTGTTTCTCCTCTGTATGTGACATTTTGTTTTTCTTGAGCTGCTCTCAGGATTCTTTGTTTGTCTTTGGTTTTGGCGAGTGTGATTATGATATGCCTTGGTGATTTTCTTTCGGGGTCTATCCTGTATGGGTTCATTGAGCTTCTTGGATGGTCAGCTTTTCATCTTTCTGATATTGGGGAAGTTTTCTGTCAGCAATTCTTTAGTGATCCTCTCTGTGTCTTCTGTTTTCTCCCCCCATTCTGGAACTCTGATCGCTTGCAGATTTTTGCTTTTGACTGTATCCCACATAATTTTCAGGGTTTCTTCATTTTTCTTTGTTTTTTTTTTAATGATTTTTCCTCAAACCAAGTTGTATCCAAGTGTTTGTCTTTAATTCTGCTGATCCTGTCTTTCACCATTTCAAACCTGCTCCTGAGTCCTTCCATGACACTATTTCTGGAATCTTAACATATATTTTTGTTAAGTAGCTACCTGATATAATACTTTTTTCCTCTACATTTTTGGCTACATCCCTTTTGATCACCTGTTCATAAGACAATGACTGTGTGATATTATTTTCTATGGAGAGAATGAAAAGATAATTCAGTCTTCCACATTGCATCATTGATTCTGAGATGTGCTTTTATTATTGATAGTTTAGCAAAGTTTCTTTGGTTTCACTACTGATCCTTCGTAGAATTGTTGTCAAGTTTATGGAAATCTCTATTAAATTTCATTTATAAATAAACCAAAAAAACCAAACCTGTTGCCATGAAGTCAATTCCAACTCATAGCAACCCTACAGGTGTTTTAGATTCACTCAGAGGCACCTCAGAAGAAAGACCTGGCAATCTACTTCCAACAGATCATAGCCATTGAAGACCCTATGGAGCACAGTTTTATTGTGACATACATGGGGTCTCCACAAATCAGAATTGAGCAACTGGTTTGGCTTTTGGTTGTAAGACTTCTAGGGCATTTCAAGTGTTTTTGTTTTGTTTTTTAGTGGGGAGTGTGTGTGTGTGTTCACTCACAAGTTCTAGAGTCCCTCTCAGGGCCCTGGAAGGGATCTGTGCAGATGAAGAGCTCTGAAACTTAAGATTCATATGTTTCATCAGCTTCATGGTAACACCCACTGTGTCTCCACTCCCCAGTTAATTGCTATCACTTCACTCGGTTTCATTTTCCTTAGCACTTAACACAGTCTGAAATTATTGTATTGATGTGCCTTCCTGTTTACAGACTGTCTTCCCCACACTGTAGCATAAGCTACATTGGAGCAGGGATGTTGTTGGTATTGTCAAGGGCTGTACTCTCAGGATCTCACCTGGTGCTTGACCTATGAGAGGGCTCAGTAATTAGTTGAATGAATGAATGAATGTCAAGTAGAATTTAATGTTAATCTCTCGAATTTGTTCTTAGAATTTATGAATGTCGATTTTTAAAATAAGAGCCATTTTAATTAAACTTGATTGCATATCAAGTCTTAGGAACACTAGTTGTGCCAATAGGATAACTTTCTGAAATGGAAATTTTTACTCAATATCACCGTGTGTTTGTTTCTTTGTCTAGAAGTTCTGAAATAGTAAAGCTACAGATTCTTTATAGTTTGTATGGACCTCAGATCTTTAATACAGCAGCTTTCAAACTTTTTTGCTCTCTTAGCGCCTAAAATAATTTTTTATAATTGAAATTTATCACATATTTAAAGTTATCTAATTTAAAAAAATCATATCTTTAAATATTTGCAGAAGGTATGATTTCCAAATTATTATAAATTGATACTTTAAAATCCCAGTTATATTCACTGGAAGCAAAATGTCAAGTCAATTTGATTCCTATTTGCATCCCTTTAAAAAATAATTAATAAGCTCTTCTTTAAAAG
The DNA here is from genome assembly GCA_030035585.1 of Dugong dugon. Taxonomy (NCBI): domain Eukaryota; kingdom Metazoa; phylum Chordata; class Mammalia; order Sirenia; family Dugongidae; genus Dugong; species Dugong dugon. Next base: position 83,780,214 of record CM057460.1, on the reverse strand, counting down.
TGAAAATGTTATATTGTTCATTTTTCTCTCTTAAGCCTGTTTTCATTCCACTACCCCTCTTCTTCCCCATATAATTTATTTTTATGCCTGATAGTCTTCTATGGATAGCCCCATCAGACTTTGATATATATACACATGTATATATGCATATATATACACACATATACATATTCATATATATCAAACCAAGCCCACTACCAAGTTGATTCCGACTCATAGCGACCCTACAGGACAGAGTAGAACTGTCCTGTAGAGTTTCCAAGGCTGTAAATCTTTATGCAAGCAGACTGCTACATCTTTCTCCCACAGAGTGGCTGGTGAGTTTGAACCACTGACCTTTTGGTTGGCAGCTGAGTGCTTTAACCACTGTGCCACCAGGGCTCTCCATATATGTACATGTAAATCAAACCAAACCTATTGCCGTCCAGTCGATTCCGACCTATAGCAACCCTAGAGGACAGAGTAGGACTGCTCTATGGGGTTTCCAAAGAGCAGCTGGTGGATTTGAACTGCTGACCTTTTGGTTAGCAGCCGTATCACTTAACTACTGCACCACCAGGGCTCCATATATATATATATATATATATATATATATATATATATATATATATATGTATGTATGTATGTATACATGTATATATGTATATATATACATATACATATATATACATACACACACTTAAATTTCTAAAGTTTTAAAGTTTTTTGTGACCATAGGCTGGAAGTGTTAAAAATTGCACCTGGATTGAGTTATCATAATTATTATTAGTATACAGATGACAAAAAAATGGTAAATTTTTGATATATAATTATTAAATAGAAGTAAATTTTATTAGAAATGCATTTCTTATTTAGATGGATAGAACTATTTTTCAATTAGTTTATGTATTCAGGTGTGAATATTGTTTATTGGTAGAATAAGAGAGAGTTCAGCATCAATTCTGTGCCTACTTTTTGTTTTATAGTATAACTGCTGTGAAAACTTGCTCACATAAATAAGCAGATGGGAAAGAAGTTTTTTTATAGTAATATCATTCAATGCTCGGAATTCCTTCCAAGTTTTATGTCTGAGATTATACAATTATGTATCACCAAGAATCACTATCAACAATCTGTTAACATGTCCTGCTTCAATTATATTGATAGCAAAGAACTGGGAACCACCTGACTTGCAAAAAGTTATTTAATCAATCAGTGGAGTCATTCACCTTCTAGACAACATATTTAGAATTCTGTGTTTGGTGCCCTAGAGGTTTTTACATCTCAGGACAATCCCAGGTTACATCCTAGTGCAATAGAAAGTTTTGGGATGGCTGGAAGCTGTGTGTGTGTTCCTTTTATATGGTGGTTGTGTGCCATCGAGTCGGTTCTGACTCATAGAGACCCTATTGGACAGACTAGAACTGCCCTTAGGTTTTCCAAGCTGTAATCTTTACAGAAGCAGACTGCTACATCTTTCTCCTGCAGAGTGGCTGGTGGGTTTGAAGTACCAACCTTTCAGTTAGCAGCCGAACGCTTAACCACTGTGCCAGCAGGGCTCCTTTTTCAAATGGGAGGGGTTGATTATTAATGGTGGATTATTAATGGTAGGGATTGATTATTGATACTAATACACACAACATCTGGACCATGGGCATGTTTTCAGGGAGATTGATTAAAACAGTTTTTCCAAATGAAGTTGAGGATCTGAAATTGAAAGTCTTGGAGTCACACAGTAGCTGAAAGACCATTCATTCTGAACCTATTTCAGAATGAGGTTCAGAGGTGTATTTCACAAGCTCACACCACAAGCCTACAGCAGACCTGGCATGGAACCCAGGCCCCAAGGAACTGTCTTTTCCCTGTACCACACACCTTTCCTCGCCCCTCACTCCTGCAGTAATTAGTGCTTGTATTTAAATAAAATAGTAAATAAATAAAACACTCAATTTAAATTAGCTTGTAAAGCCCCAGCAACTTCAATCAAGACAAAAATAGGAATAATCTGTAGAGGGAAAGGAGCATTAGGCTCATTCTGCGTAAAGTTTTATAATCTGCAACTCACTCTCAAGACCAGGAACTTCAGGCTTGATGGTTATAGCAAGAGTAACAAGAGTGACCAACACAATATTTGCAGGCAGTGGGTAAGATTATGATCAGTTACAATCACACCCACCAAATAGAATAAGTAGGTAACACACTTGTTTGTAAAAATAACCTAAAAATTAAAATAAAAATCTGCTGATTCAGTTTCAGTTCATTCAGCAAATATTTGTTAAGATTCTGCCATGTGCTATATTATGTGCTGGCTAGTAGAGATTTTGAAATAAATTCTAACCTAATTAGCTGACTGCAGGGAGGCATGGGCTCGGTGATGAAGAGCAGCAGACGCTTAGGCTCAACTTCATCTCCATCCTTTTTGTTTAGGTGACCTTATGCGGGACTCAATTTCCTCTTCTGGAAAATGGAAATAATAATATGTAGCTCAGAGTGTTGTGGGCCTTAAGGAGGTAGTCATGTAATAAGCACTCAGTAAACAGTAGTTATTATCACTCTTTTTATTTCCCCCGCCACCCCAGGGCCTGGCACGATGTGTGCATACGTGGGTAGACACTCAGTAAATGCTATTTAGTCAACAGATGAATGAACAAACAACAAATAGCAATGGATATTTTAATATGCCACTCCATTTGTAGACAAAAGGATTACATTGCCAGCAGAACAGGTTGTTTTGAAAAATACCATTTTAATTACCATATTTAGTCCATTCTAATGCTAGTATCTTTGTAAATGCTGCTTTCTCCCTTTTACTGTTCAATGAAGTCATAGATCTCACTTTCAGGGAGCTTTCTGTGTATTCCAACATTTTCCAGTCACTTTTTTAAAAAAAAGTTTATTGTGCTTTAGGGGAAAGTTTAAGTGTAAATTAGTTTCTCATTCAAAAATTTATACACAAATTGTTTTGTGACTTTGGTTACAATCCCCACGTTGCATCAGCACTCTCCTTACCCTCTACACCCCGGATTCCCTGTGTCCATTTGTCCAGTTTTCCTGTCCCTTCCTGCTTTCTCATCTTTGCTTTGGTGTTGCCCATTTGGTCTCGTATTCTTGACTGAACTAACAGGCATGTTCCCCACATGTGTTACTGTTTGTTTTATAGGCCTGTCTAATCTTTGGTTGAACGGTGAACTTCGGGAGTGGCTTCAGTTCTGAGTTAGCAGGGTGTCTGGGGCCATAGTCTCAGAGGTTCTTCCAGCCTCTGTCAGACCAGTAAGTCTGTTCTTTTTATGTGAATTTGAATTTTGTTCTACATTTTTCTCCCGCTCTGCCCAGGATCCTCTGTTACGATCCCTGTCAGAGCAGTTGGTGGTGGTAGCCAGGCACCATCTAGTTCTTCTTGGCTCAAGCTGGTGGAGGCTCTGGTTCATGTGGTCCATTAGTCCTTCGGACTAATATTTTCCTTGTGTCTTTGGTTTTCTTCTTCTCCTTTGCTCCAGATGGGATGGGACCAATAGATGTATTTTAGATGGCTGCTCATAAGCTTTTAAGTCCCCAGGTGCTACTCACCAAAGTAGGATATAGGACATTTTCTTTATGAATTATGTTATGCTGGTTGACTTAGATGTCCCCTGAGACCATGGTCCCCAGCCCTCAGCCCCAGGTGTTTGGATGTGTCTAAGAAGCTTCTATGAGTTTGCCTTGGTCAGGTTGTACTGACTTCCCCTATATTGTGTGTTGTCTTTCCTTTCACCAATGATAACAGTTGTCTACTCTCTAGTTAGTGATTTCCCTTCCCCACTCCTCCCCTCCCTCGTAACCATCAATGATTGTTTTTTTCTGTGTGTAAGCCTTTTCTTGGGTTTTTATAATAGTGGTCTCTTACAATATTTGTCCTTTTGTGATTGACTTACTTCACTCCGCATAATGCTGTCCAGGTTCATCCATGTTGTGAGATGTTCCACTGTTCTTTATCATTGCATAGTATTCCATTGTGTATATGTACCATAATTTGCTTATCCATTCATCTGTTAATGGGCACTTAGGTTGTTTCCATCTTTTTGCTATTGTGAATAATGCTGCAGTGAACATGAGTGTGCATATTCCTATTTGTGTGATGGTTCTTACTTCTCTAGGATATATTCCTAGAAGTGGGGTTACTGGATCATGTGGTATTTCTATTTCTTTTTAAGGAGGTGCTGTGTTGTTTTTCGTAATGGTTATGCCATTTCACTTTCCACCAGCAGTACATAAGAGTTCCAATCTCCCCACAACCTCTCCAACATTTGTGATTTTCTGTTTTTTTGATTAGTGCCAGTAATGTTGAGGTCAGACGGTATCTCACTGTAGTTCTGATTTGCATTTTTCTAATGGCTGACAATCACGAGTATTTCCTCATGTGTCTGTTTGCCCCCTGAATGTCTTCATTGCTGAGGAGTCCCATCACTTTTATTAGCAGAGTCTTTGGTGTCAGCATTATTGTAGGCTTTTTAAAAATTATACAGAACAGTTCCAGGAAATCCCAAAGTTCCCTAGAAACATGGATCTAGTGGGGATAACGTTTCACATCTTTGCAAATTCCCAGGTAGAATGAGGAAAAAATGATATAGTCTCTTGTTGAGATGAGCATTTAAAGGACCATCGATAATATGTTATTGTTAGATCATTTTTCTTGTGCCAATTTGGGGGCTAGTGTGAAGGAGTCCCACTAGCACAGTGGTTAAGAGCTCAGCAGTTAACTAAAAGGTCGACAGTTCAAATCCACCAGCCGCTCCTTGGAAACTCCATGAGACAGTTCTACTCTGTCATACAGGGTTGCTGTGAGTCGGAATGCACTCGATGGCAGTGGGTTTGGTTTGTTTCTGGTAATGGGACTAAGGAGGCAATTCCACTTTCTGAGATAAATAGCTCAAGTTCCAGGCCTCCAGGGTCTTTCCTAGGATTACTTTCTGTTTGTTTTCCTCTCCCTGACTCTTTTACTGCTCTGATTATCTCCTCCAGGGACACCACCTACAGTGTGTCAGTGGGAGGGCTGGAAATAAGAGGAGTGATGTCCGGGTTTGTGTGTCTTATTGTAAAGGAGCATTGTTGGAATCTCACATCCTGTTTGCTTGTATTGCTTAAGTTTTGGCTATTTTAATATATTATTTACATTTACTTGTGTCTTATTCTTTGCCCTTAATCATTAAATAAGGCATTGGATTATTCGATTTTGGAAACTTAAATGAAGTCTAGGAACTGGAGAACAGGCCAGGCTTGTTAATTTATCACTCTACCTGGTTCCATTAATCCAATTCTGAATATGCTTGAGGAGATATATTTTGAGATTACCTTTCAAATAAATGTCATTTTTATGATTATACTTCCTTTTACACACAAAATAATTTCAAATCATTCTTTAGACATCAGGTGATGTTGGTACTTCCCATCTCTTGTCCCTGGTTTCTGTTTGAAAACTTAAGCTCAGCTACTGAATTGTACAAGCAGTCGAAGAGAAGAATTAGGAATTTGTTTTGCTCCCTTTCTTAGCTCTGTTTTTCATTGTCTGCACACCCACTCCTGCCCACAAATCCAAAGCTACAGTCTTACTCTCTAAAATGTAATTCTGCCTACAGTGTACCCAGTGATTTACACAGCTCTGATTCATCTTGATGGTCATATGCTTCCGATAGGTGAATACCTCCGGGCAGTCACCGGGAGACACTCTTCTGAAATAATACATATGTTTCGTGAGGGTTCTATGCATCACTCTTATTTTCTAGGCATAAGATATAACAGGTAGAATTCCTGTTTCTTGTCCTATACCCTTAAGATATTTGTACTTTCTTCCATGTTCCTTCTTATATGTGTCTTAGCAATCATTTATAGTTTTTCTCACTTTTTCAGTGTCCCTTCAGATATTCTATTGTGCCTGGTTTTTTTTTCTCTTCTAGTTTGTAATACAGTAATATGTTGCTCTGGTAATATATTAGTCAAATAAGATTTATGTGGGACCATATAAATAAAATAAATAATGGACCATGAAACCTTCAGTCAAAATTGTGGAAGTTATAGGAAGAAAACTATCAACTAAGATATAAGAAGGAGTAAGCTTGGACTGGCTACATTTAGATAGGTGGAGTGTGTCTTTCAGCTTCCCTTTCTGTGTCTTGCTTCTTCGTACCCACAGCATCCCTTAACCTCTTAGAAGCTCAGTATTCTCACATTTCCCAGTCAAGAAGAAAAGCAACCTGTGGTGGACAACCTTTGGGGTGTCTGCCATGCTTACCACATCTCTGCTTTTCTTTTCAATCATTTTTACATTAGATGACCCATCCCCAGTTGATTGGACCAGGAATGAACATCCAACCCAAGCTGCCAATCAGACTCTTTCTCCACAAATCTCAGTTCATTTTAAAACTCAAGTTCATGTTTGATTCAAAGCTCTCTCCTTCCCCTCAGCACACACTAGACTCATGGCTCCAGTGACTTGTGTGTGATTTTTTTGTATGTCTGAGTATTTGAGAGTATGCTATGTTCTCTCACAAAAGCCTACCCTCTTCCAACATGTACACACCAATAGCATGTGGAGAGGGAGGAGGTAAAATGTCTTTGAGGTGAAGTCGCAGTCGGTACTGCTGGTGGAGCTTATTGTCTCTGAACACATGGGTGGAGGCTCCCTTAAGGGATTTAAACTTAATGAACACACAAGAGGTAGGCCTTTGAGAGATCTGGTGACTCCAAGATGGAAGCCTTCTACCACATTCCTCTACTGCCAGAGTCTTTTTGCTCCCATGCCCTGATGGTTCCTGACAAGCCTGCTGCCTCCAATCTTACACACTTTTCATGGACCACCGCTGGTACAGAGGAGGTGAGCAAGCTCATATTCCCTACTTCTGAGGAACTGGGGATTTCAAGAGTGTTCACTGGCCCCTCTTTATCTGATCGCATCACCACACTTTGGCCTCAATGCTCACTCCTCCTCTGGCAGCCGGAGGTAGATCAGCAGGACCAGTGGGTCACCAGTCATAACCAGGGACTGAGATGTAAGGCTTCCCTTCTCCCAGACACCTGCAAACTTGGAGTGGTTCCATTAAGTTCCTCTTCCTCTGCTTTGTAGAAGAGGCCAGTCTAGGGACCAGAGTTTCTTATCAACTTTGTCTTTTCCCCAAATGAGAATAGCCCTCTCAGACCTTTTCATAATTTGAAAAAAAACCAAACCCATTGCCGTTGAGTTGATTCCGACTCATAGTGACTCTAAAGGACAGAGTAGAACTGCCCCATAGGGTTTCCAAGGAGTGCCTGGTGGATTCAAACTGCCGACCTTTTGGTTAGCAGCTGCAGCTCTTAACCACTATGCCAGGGTCCTCATAATACAACCTGGCAAACCAGTCCAGTCTCTCCAGGTCCTGGGAGTATAGCAGTCTCTAGCTAGTAACTAGACCTCATTTATTTCATCTCTGAGAATTTCATAATAACTTTTTCTCAATAGAGTATTAATCCTGCTGTGATCCCTGCACTATTCTTATGACATGGAGGCAGGAGTAGCTCTCACTTGGAAACTCATACCATCCTGTTACTAAAGTTCAAGGAGGTTTCAGTTACTTACAATTGGAGTCCTAGGTATTATATCATCAAAAAATAACTCTTATTCATATATTTATAACTTTTCTTAATGAGATGCATTTAATAAGACACTTGCCTAAAGAAGTCAATGTGTGTCCCAAAGGAATGGCGCTTGAATGGTGGATTCTGGAATCCTTCAAATCCCAGCGTGTTAGTGCCTGGCTCTGTGCCTTATGTAAGACTCACCCTCCAGAAAAAAAGCTGACAGTTTTATGATTTTTAAGCAGCTTTGGTGTAAAAGTAAAGTATACAGTGAGATTGCACCAAGGCTGAGGTTTTTCAGAGAGCATGTGGCAAAGAAGAGAATGAGGAAGTGAAGGTGTTGATGGGAAAGTGCTTAAAGTGATGAACCACAAGGTCCAGATTATAGAGCAGTGGTTCTTCACCTTGGCATCACTTGAGAAGCCTTAAAAAGTACTGATGGTTGAGTAATCAATTGGTATAATTGATTAAGGTGGCTTAGTCATCCTGAATCTTAAAAGCTCCTCAGGTGATTCTAATATTTAACTAACGTTTCAAATGTTTAGAGGAAAAATGAAGTTAGATAGGGGCTGATAGATTGAAGAGACAATGAAAGGCCAAGATATTGGAGGTCCAAGATGTAGTAGGACTAATAGAGACCCACATTCAGAAAGGAGGCTGCCTCTGAGAGTGGAATGTCAGGAATGAAGGTAATAATGAGTTTCAGGTGTGGCTTGGGGGGGCTCTGCTGAAGAGAAATGGGAAGGAGGAGAAATGGCTGGTAAGACTAGGCTGCAGGGTGGGTCACCATGGGTGCAGGCAGGGAGGGGTTACCCAATAAGCAAGGCATGCACGGGCTTATTTGTGCTTACTTACTAATCTGTAGTGCCCAATTTCACCTGTTTTTCATCACATCAAAGATGTGAAACCCATGTGAAATTGGGCACTACAGATTAGTAAGTAAACACAAGTAAACCGGTGGGTACCTTGCTTAACATAACCCATGCATACCTTGCTTACTGGTTAATCCGCCCCTGGGTGCAGGGACCTATCTATGGATACAGTGCCTAGGGCAATTAGTGTTAAATTGCTGAATGATCTCCACAGCTGGTGGTAGAAACTGTGATGACCAATAGAAACTGCTTATTGGCACCCCGCCTCAAGCTGTGCCTAGGGCATATGCCCTACCTCGCTTCCCACCCCCATAGGCCTCAGCACAGGTATGTAGTCCTCTGGGATGATGGAAGCAGAGAGGAAGCCTGTTAGGAGGTGTCCAGGCCCTGCTGACTGAGGTGGAGGGACCTGAGGGTAGTAGACTGAAAGAATAACGGTGGGAAGAGGGTAGTGTGGTTGGATGACATGAGCCTTAAAGGAGGTGAGGTTTTTCATGGAGGTGGAAGAGTAATGGATGGAAGTGGCAGTGGGGAGCTTGGAGGAGCTTTCACACCTCCTTCCCCTGCAGGGAGTTTTGGAGAAGGTGGGGAAATGCACAACCTGCCATAAGAGCCAGCCATAGCAGAAGTTTACCAGTTACCAGTTGCTGTAGAGTTGATTCTGACTCATGGCAACCCCATGTTGCTGGGTGGAAACCCCAGGTTCTGTTCAGTGCAACTCTTCTCAGCCAATAAACGAGAGACCAAGGTGGGAGAGTGGAAAGGTGCCTTTATTTTGTTCTACAAGGAAAGGAACAGTTGGGGCTGCTGCCACCAAGACTGCTCAACATGGGCGAGGGGGAAGGTTACTTTTAAGGGGTTTACAAGTAGAAGTTCACACAAGTTACACCAGCAACATTCTTAATCATACTTACGCAGGCGCAGTGAAGTTTACATATAACTTCATGCATCACATGTTCAGAAAATGGCAGTTAAACTCCACCCAGAGGCAGGGAAGTTACTAGGTATGAGGTATTTAATGAGCTGAAAGTTTATCCTGAATGTCAACGTGACACCTAAACCATTTCCGCCAATTTCCTCTGGTTTTGGGTAGCAGTTAAGGAGAGGGGAACCAGGATTTTAATGTAAAGCTACTTAGCATGCCAAGCAAGCTGCTTGAGGCAGTGGAATTTTCCACAGCCTGGGGACCTCTGTCTTACCCATGTGTGTCAGAGTAGAACTGTGCTCTGTCGAGCTTTCAGTGGTTGCTTCTTTGGGAAGTAGATCACCAGGCCTCTCTCCTAAAGTGCCTCTGCGTGGACTTGAATCTCCAACCTTTCAGTGAGTGTATAAACTATTGCACCACCAAGGACTCCAAGCAAGGTCCTGGGAAAGAGCCTGATCCTTCAATATTATTGAAGTTTGGTCTCCAGATAGTTGAGGAGTTCTGTGTAAGAGTTTTTCAGAACAGAATTAATAGATTATATGGGATCCATGACCTAGCCTATGCAGTGCAGGGGTCACAGACTGACTGAATGCCAGTTAGTTTTGCTTAGCTCGCACTTGTGTTTGGGAAAAAATTGCATTTGAATGCCTTTGGGCATAGCCTGCTATCTCCAATTTATCCCAGGTCCCACCTCTGGGCTTAAAATTGAGCTGCTGCTTTATATTATCTACATGGCTCCAAGACTTCTTTTTAATGAAAAATTTCCAAAATACTAGAGAGAATGATATAAAGAATTTCCATATACTTTTACCCAGACCTGAAGACTTTGGATGTTGTGACCCCTGAGGAGTTTTAAAAAAAAAAAGCATAATCCATTTCTTTACAAAAAACTGTTCCTTAACTGTGGAATGCCTCACTCATACCCCCACCCTAACTTACTACTCATTAAGTCTCAGTAAAAGTATCATCCTTTTATTCATTTTTTACATAATCATTCAATAAATATTTGTTGAACCTCTTTAGAACCTACCCAGCAGCGCCTCAAAAGAAAGGCCTGGTGTCCTGCTTCTGTAAAAATTACAGCCAGGAAAACCCTATGGAGTGCAGTTAAACTTTGTGACTCATGGAGTTGCCATGAGTTGGAATCAAATCTACAGCAGTGGGTTTGGTTTTTAGTTTGGGGTGTGCCAGGTCCTCTTGTAGACACTGGAGCTAGAGCAGCGAGCAAGACAGACAATGCCCTTGTCTTCAGAACTTACAGTGCAGGGCGGGGGAGGCAGGCTATATATAATAATTAAATAAACAGATCACATTAAGTGCTATGAAGGAATTAAAAAAAAGCTATTTGAGAGAGAATTGACAGAGTCGGGGGACTGGGGTAGGTGGACCACTTTAGGTGGTTAGGAGGGCCTCCCTGAAAGGGTGACATTTGATTTGAGACATGAATGACAAGAAGGTTCCACCATGTGAAGATCTAGAGGATACCATACCCTAGGCAGAGGGAATAGCCAGTGCAAAGGCCCTGAGGTGGGAATAAGATGATCCGACTTAGTAGGGAGGCTAGGGAGGAAGCAGGGAGACTGGTAGAGAAACTCATTGTGCAGTAATCCAGGTGAGAGATGATGGTGGCTTACTCCAGGCAAATAATGGTGGGAGAGGTGAAAAGTGGTCAGATTTTCAGATTTTGGATGTATTTTGAAGGCAGACCTGACAGGCTTTGCTAACGGATTGAATGGGGATGTGAGAGAAGAGAGGAGTTAAGGATGACTCAAACATTTTGGTTTGAGCAACTGAAAGATTGGAGTTGTCATTTTCTAAAATGGAGAATACTATGGGAAGGGTAAGTTCAGGTGAGCATTGGGATATCAGAGTTTTGTTTTCAGAGTCAAGGTGGAGTGCTCCTAGGGTGTGGAGGGTCCTGGGCAAATATTTTTTTATGGGGCAACTATCTATATAAATAATTTTATTTAAAAATATATTAGAAAACTCATGGTCCCTTGTGAGATGTAGTGTTCTGTTGACCAGGCTTTAGAATAATGGGTTGTGAAGAGGTACTTATATATTCATTCATGATCCAGTCAATGCACGTGGAGATTCCTCATAGTATCTAGACACCATCTCTCCCTGTTGAGGAACAGAAGCCATCTCTTCTTGTTCTTTATTGTCAAATGTGCTACTTTCATATCTCTCACTATGAGAAAGAGATAGCAGTGCTATTATTACTTACAGTGCCATGGCTATTTGGAACCTGCTTGTATTGAAACAATATAGATCTTGTTTCTGCAGCTCCCTAATGCCATTTATTTAAAGCTGGTTACATCATTACTTCTGGTGCTACATCGTCCATGGTGCTGCCTTGTGAATACTGGCTTCCAATGACTCTCTCAGAGGTGGTTACTGTGCTTCATTGATGATGATCACAAGTCAAGTCTTGCTCATAATATGTGGGAAAATATGAATAATAACTCATTGTACAGTAAATTTCTGTTAAATTTGCTGTTGGGAATTTTATAGTGTTAATGTAGAGGCACGAATCTTGCAACCATGTCTTCTCTTGAACTCTTCAGGTCTCAGTAACTTTTCATGCTCTCTTTCCATGTTGGCTGCACCTCTGCCTTCCACACACTGCTATCTGTAAGGAGGGGCCCTGGGCAGAGCTAGAGGAGAGGTCCCATTCACTCAAGGAATGTCACTCCCTCTCTGGCAGCACTTAGTACCGACCTGGGAGACTGCAGCAGCATCACATCCGTACGAGGCCAGAGGATGTTGATCAGAACAGCCTTTTCACATTGCAGAGCCATATATGGAAAATCCTCAGAGGATGAGGCACAGCCACCCCAAGAGGACAGCCTGACACAATTAGCGGACTGGTAACCACCCTGGGTGCCAGCAGTGGGGAGAGGGTGGAATGCCCAGGGTTAAGAACACCTGTTGCTACCTCTGCTGTCCTCAAGTGCTGTAGACCATGGGCAGTGCAGCGGTTGGAACCCCAATAGGCCAGAACAATGCAGGGGCCTGTATACGCAGCTCAAGTCAAGGGCTAGCAATGGACCTTCAGTACCCTAGGGTCTGGCAAGAGTCACATAAAATCAGAATGTCAGTGCCCTTCTAGGCAAGCCAGTCTCACCAGATCCCAGGGAAGAAACACTGCACCTACCAGCAGGAGCCATCCTGTCACCAGGCCTGCCTCCTGGAATGAGGCCAGCATAGTCCCTGAGCTCCTGGGGCATTTGGTTGACTCCAGGTGCTAGGTGGATATGCGGGGCATGGAAGGGGCAGTAGAAAGTTGTTGAGCACCTGGGAGGGCAGAAACTGGGACCAGGCCCCATATAGGCTACAGGCTCCCCTCCTGGCTGGCACAGCTGGCCCCAGCCAGTCCCAACCACAGGAGGTAGACTTAGAAAATGTTTTTTTTTGTTGTACTTCAGGTGAAGGCTTACCGAACAAATAGTTTCTCATGAAACAAAAGTACACATGTTGTTTTATGACATTGGTGAACAACCCCACAACATATCAACCCTCTAACTACTCAACCTTTTTTTTTTTTTTTTTTGGTGAAAATACACATAGCCAAAGATACACCATTTCAAAAATTTCTACATGCACAGTTCAGTGACATTGACTACGCTCTTCCAATTGTGCTGTTATTCTCACTTAAGATGAAGGCTTACAGAACAAAATAGTTTCTCATTTAACAGTTACTACACATGTTGCCCTATGACAATGGTTAACAATCTCACAACACATCAACTGTATCCTTACTCAACCTTGGGTTTCCTATCACCAGCTTCCTTGTCCCCTTCTGCCTTCTGGCCCTTGTCACTGGACTCCTGTACCTCGTTAGTCTCATTTGGTTTTACAGGGCTGTCCACTCTCAGGCTGAACAGTGAACCTCAGAGGTAACTTCACCACTGAGCTAAAAGGGTGTCTGGGGGCCACACTCTTGAGGTTTCTCCAGTCTCCTTTAGGCCAGTAAATCTGGTCTTTTTTTTGTGAGTTAGAATTATGCTCTACATCCTTCTCCGGCTCTGTCCAGAACCCTGTGTTGTGATCCTGGTCGGAGCAGTCAGTGGTGGTAGCCGGGCACCATCTAGCTGTACTGGACTCAGTCCGGTGGAGGCCTTGGTAGCTGTGGACAAGTAGTCCTTCGGACTAATCTTTTTCTTGTATCCTGTTCTCTTCATTCTCCCTTGCTCCCAAAGGGATGAGCCCAGTGGAGTATCTTAGATGGCCGCTCACAGGCTTTTAAGACCCCAGACACTACTCACCAAGGTAGAATGTAGAGCATTCTCTTTATAAGCTGTGTCATGCCAATTGAGCTAGGTGTTCCCCGAGACCATGGTCCCCACAGCCCTCCGCCCAGCAATTCAGTCCCTCAGGGAGTTTGGATGTGTCTATGGGGCTTCCATAACCTTTCCTTGTACAAGTTGTGCTAGTTTCCCCTGTACTGTGTACTGAGACTTAGAAAATTTTGAGGGTGGCACCTCCAGTGACTAGAATCTGCGTAGAACCAGGTCCATGCTTGGACACTCTGATTCGACAAACATGGGAAGGGGGCTGGGCCCAGGGCAGGGGATGCTGGCTTGAGTCTAAAGGCCAAACTGATGTCAAGTGTGCAAATTTTTGCTACATCTGGGCTGGAGATATGATTTCGAAGTCATCAAGCTGCTGAGAATGGCTTTACAAGAAGAAAAATTTGCAAGACTTTCAGCTCCCAAACTCCATCACAGTATTCTCCAAATGTAGGAAGACAGTTCTCTCCCTTCCTACGCAGATGAAGGAACCTAAGCCAAGAATCATCCACTTGAAGGTTTCTAGAACTTCAGTAGCTTATGCAGATCTACAGAGAAAGAACTCTGAGCCTTGAAAAAAGAAACAATTCATTATATGAAAACAGAACCAGCTCTCCTTAGGAACCAGCACCTGTGGGGAGGAATGACGTTTTCATTTTCCAGGGCCAGGCTGAGTCTAGGCTAGTAACATTTTCTGGGGCCTCTGAACAGTGTTATTTGTTTTAGTGTGCTGTCTGTTTAGCCAGGGGAATAATTAATAACAATTAAGTCTCCAGGAACACACTACCAACTGGCATTCAGTAAATGTTTACTGACAATGATGAGGCTATTGTTTATCCATATAACAGATGGGAAACATAAAATCATGGAGTTTTATAGCAGGGTATTAAAGGCTGTCATCTTACAGATGAGAAAATTGAAGGTCAGAGAAGCAAGGTGGTTTACCCAATGTTGCATAGCCAGGTAGTGGCAAAGCTAGGACTTGCACCCCAGATTCCTGATTCTAAATTGATTCATTGCTTTTTCTGCTATGTTCTGCCGTTTTTGAGAAATGGTTTTTTGAGAAATTTCCCTATGCCAGTTAAGATGTTGAGACATTAACCTTCCTAAAGAACAGTAAAATCTCATTAAGTCAAAATAATTGGAAGGAAGGCTAGGTTGAATTAAGGCAAAAGTTTGAACTATTTTAAAAGGTATTCAGCTTTTTCCTTTCAAGGCCGTGTAGTAAATTGGAACAGATAACCACAAAATGGGGCCAAGTAGAGGTCTTCCTGAACGTGCATAAAGGAACAAATAATTTATAAGTGGTACATTAACAATTTGCTTATAAGTGATGACTGCTAAAGATATTTTACGCATTTGGGGTGATGAATTTTTGTTAAAAGTAAGCTGAATGTTTCCCTTGAAAACTCAATTCAGGTAGAAATTTGCATAGGAAACTTTCATAAGTATCATATAGTGGTTCAGTGAATTATTTATGTGGCCCTTCTAGCCATGGCCTTTGTGACTCACACACAATGATTGGGTGGGACTATGCAAAAAAAGGTGCTTATGGCCCACCAAGGGGATTGGACAACTTGCTGCCAATGCAAATAAGGTGTATGGAATGTGTGATGGTTAAGGTTATGTGTCACCTTGGCTGGGCCCTGCATTTTCAGTGGTTTGGCAGTTATGTAATGATGTAGTCATCCTCAATTTTGTGATCTGAGGTAATTATCCTCCATTTTGTGATGTGTTATAAATCCTAGCCTCTATGTCTGTGGTTATGGTCCTATTTGGGAGTGAGTTGTCCATTATGTTAATGAAGCAGGATTAGGACGGAATGTATCTTGAGTCACTGCCTTCCTAGAGGATGTGACTCAAGTCACCACCCTTACCCCAGTCACCACCCTTACCACCCTTATTCAAGTATACACTTGGACCACCTTGCTCAAGTAAGGGGAGTTTCCTTGAGGGTATGGTCTGCATCCAATACATGAATGCTCTGGCAAAGTTTTCTCTTTTGCTCTGGATCCTGCATCCTGCTTGTCATCATTTGACCTCTGGTTCTTGGAACTTGAGCCAGCAGCCCGCCATCTGACCTGCCAACTCCAGGATTCGCCAGCTTCTACCAGTGGCATCGCCAGGGTTGGTGTCACCAAGTGCAGTAACTCATGGTGTATACTTCCCCCTCTGTGGACCTCCTCCTTAGTAATATTTATTATCAATTTTAGTCATAGAATAATATGTGATAAATATACTTGTAAATTGCTTAAATGTAATATTTATTAGATTATATGAACACTAAAAAAATTGTTTTGTAAAAATCTTTCTACATTGAATTACAACATTATTAGTTACATTATTAGTAACTGAGCAGAAGCCTTTTTTTTATTTTGCTCCTTCTTTTCCTTTAATTACTACTTCATTCTCAAAAAAGTTATTGATATAGGTTCACAAATACCAATTACTGCAATATTGTAGCTAAAACACCAGAAAATTTGACAAAATCAGGGACTATAAAAACACCAGCAGCAACGAAAACAACAGCATGTGCTCGTAGTGTGTGCAGATGAAACCATGTGATTTTAAGTGTCGTTGTAATTAGGTAATAATGACAGCTCTGACCGGAACAAATTAGAAGGTTCAAAAAGTAAATTAGCGTAGTTTTAGCCTTGCGGGTATATTGATACATGTAAGCTGGGCTTATGAAATAATGTTTTTGTTGCTATAACTAACTACAGGGATATTTTTATTAAAAAATAAATTTCTGCTGAAACACTGCACAAAAATTTTATAGACAGTCATTTTGGGATCACCTCCTCTGACAGTGTCATCCAGTGCAGTCTGCACTTCCTGTACCCCCATAGTGTTGTCACTGGCTTATGCAGTCCTATGGGTGAGCAGCCTGTCATCTGACCTGATTTACCAGCTTCCACAGCCTTGTGAGCCAGCAGCCTGTTGTCTGACCTGCCAGTTTAGGCTTGTCAGCGCCAGCAACCACGTGAGTTGAGAGAAGCCTCCAGCCCAACACCTGATCCACTGATTTGGGACTTGCCAGCCTCTACAACCATGTGAACCATTTCCTTGATGGTTTGTGAGTTCTGTGAGACGTTGTAGTGAATTATGGAATCCAAAAACGGGAGGGAGAGTACTGAGGGGTGGAGGAGTAGTTGATGTTGGAGATCATGGAGTTTGGAAGAGTTGGAATTTGGGACATCTTTAACCTCTGCCTCGTAGGAAACAACTTTGTGCTGATCCTTCTAAAAGAAATTATTCATTCACATATGTGCAAATGTCAGTCAAACCACATGCTAAAATTATCATGTGTTTGATTTAGTGGCATATAAATGAATCCGTTTTTACCGTTTTGCTGTACTTGAATTGTTTGGCACTATTTCTGTAACTCACAGCAGCAAAAATGATGACATCTGTCTCTCTCCCTTTCCAGTCCCTTAATTTTTCTTCTATCCAAAGCCAAAAGAATGCCTCCAGCTGCTTGAAAATTGGAAGTATTTTCTGGACACTCCTTTCACGTACCATGCTCGCCCACCAGTTTCTCTAAATGACTCTGTATGTCTTGTAACCATCTGTGAGAAGTCTGCGTTTGGCTGCCTTCTGTCATTTTTTGTTCAAACACTAAACATTCGTTTGTCACTGAAGATATTTGGAAATATTGGGCCTTACTATCTCTAATTCTCTTGTTTAACATGTGATCAGGCATATTCCTAAAGCAGCTCACAGGTCTCTTCTATTATTCTCTCTTCAAATTGACTTCTTACTTCTCTGTTTTATAAGAGTCAAAGTTATCTACCTGGCGGGTAACGTGTGGGTGGTTCTGGACTGGCCGAGGGGATGTTATTGATTAACAGAGAGACTATTTGGGAAAAAAGTCTGTAATATTCTCACTCAATGTGTTCAAAGCTGAGAACAGTGAAGGTCTATGGAGAAAATGGGCCTCTGGTTGGAGATATATAAGACTTTCCTTGCTAGGTAAGCTGTCCTGGATATAACTCAAAGATTCATGTATCTTAGGAGAACACTGACCAAAACAAAAAAGAAGGTTACAGATATTTCTGACATTTAATGTTACAGTTCATTCTGACAAAATAGCTTAAGGTCAGTGCAAAATAGGGCTACTCTGGCATTTACTGCTGGTGGCCTGCTGCCCCCCTCTGGAACAGTTGGGAACTGAAGCTCTTGGTCTGTCCTTGTCTGGTTCTCTTCTCCATTATGGGTCTGCATTGGCTTAGTTCACTTAACCCAAAGGTGCTGTACTACAGTGTGAAGATGTGCTGAGGCATAAACTGCAAACAGTTTATTCAGTGAGTTTATGTTGACTCCCAGTAACACAAGGATCTTTATTTGATTTCCTGGCTGGAGGATGAACTCCTTAGTTTTGTGAACCATCTGTCCTGTTCCTGCTTCCATGCTCCTCCTACCAAGAATCCAAGCTAAAACCTTCTTTCTTTGGCAGCCTTGAACTAGCAAGAACTAAAATCCTTCCTGACTTGGCACCCTGCCTTTGTAATTTTATCCTTAAAAGGGAGAGTTCGCACTTTTGATCTATAAGATCCCTCTGGCTCTGAGTCCATAAAAATATCTGCACCAGTGAGAAGTATATATTTAACATAAAGAAACTCTTTGGTACTATGTAAATGAGCTTTCTTTTTCAATGAAGAAGATTTCTGGAAATAAAATGATAGCTCTTGGAGTAGGGGCTGCATTTCAAAAATAGTTTTCAAAATATAAAACATGCCACTAGGAGGCAGTGTTGACATATAGTTTAATTCAAGGATATCTTCAATCTATTTTGTTTTAAGGGAAACATTCCTTGAATCAAAGGATAAGAATGATTAAATGTTACATTTTGTGTGGTGATAAAGTTCTGAAAGGAATATTAAAGGTACATGCATCTTACACAGTAATACAGCAGTATATATAAATAAAAGTATTAAATATTAAACCTGGTTTGAGAATATAGGAGAAATTGTAGATAGCAACTTTTTATAAAAAATGGAGTTCATTCTCTGGTCAACATCTTACTTCACCTCAGCCATATACATTCTCTGAAAGTTGGCTGCTTGGGCTCTGTGTCTGTGTATTAGGAAATGTTGTTAGGTGCTGTCGAGTCAGTTCCAACTCATAGTGACCCTGCGTACAACAGAATGAAACACTCATCAGTCCTCTACACAGACGCGTGGTGGCTCTCACAGTCTAGGAAGCTGGAAGGCCGAATTCAGGGCGCCAGCTCTAGGGGAATGCTTTCTTCCTCTGTTGGTTCTGGGGAAAGGTCCTTATCATTAGTCTTCCCCTGGTCTAGGAATTTCTTAGCCCAGGGACCCCAGGTCCAAGGGACGAGCTATCTCCTGGCTCTTATTTCTTCTTTTACACTTGGTAAAGTTGACGGTAGTGAAGAAGACCTTCAGCAAGATGGATTGACACAGTGGCTGCAACAATGTGCTCAAACATAGCAATGATGGTGAGGATGGCTCAGGACCAGCCAATGTTTTGTTCTGTTGTGCATAGTGTTGCTATGAGTGGGAGCCAACCTAACTGCACCTAAAAACAACAAGTGCTTTATCAAGCATGATGCTCTTCTCCAGGGACATGTTTGGATAACATGTCCAAAGTATGTGAGATGAAGTCTCGCTATCCTTGCTTCTAAGAAGCATTCTGGCTGTACTTCTTCCAAGACAAATTTCTTTGTTTTTCTGGCAGTCCATGGTATATTCAATATTCTTCACCACCACCATAATTCAAGGGCATCAATTCTTCTTTGGTCTTTCCCGTGCATGTGAAATGCACTTTAGTCCTCAAATTGACATCTTTGCTTTTTAACACTTCAAGAGGTCTTTTGCTGCAGATTTGCCTAATGTAATACATTGTTTGATTTCTTGACTGCTCCTTCCATGGGCACTGATTGTGGATCCAAGTAAAATTGAATCCTTGACAACTTTAGTATTTTCTCCATTTATCGTGATATTGCTTATTGGTCCAGTTGTGAGGATTTTTGTTTTCTTTATGTTGAATTGTAATCCATACTAAAGTCTTTGATCTTCATCAGTAAGTGCTTCCAGTCCTCTTCACTTTCAGCAACAAGGTTGTGTCATCTGCATATCACAGGTTGTTAATGAGTCTTCCTTCAATCCTAATGCTGTGTTCTTCTTCATATAGTCCAACTTCTTGGATTATTTGCTTATCACACAGGTTGAATAAGTATGGTGAAAGAATACAACCCTGACACACACCTTTCCTGATTTTAAACCACGCAGTATTCCCTTGTTCTGTTCAAAGACTGCCTCTTTGGTCTATGTTCTGCATGAGCACAATTAAGTGTTCTGGGATTCTCCTTATATGCAATGTTATCCGTAGTTTGTTATGATCCACACAGTTCAGTGCCTTCGCATAGTCAGTACAACACAGGGAAACATCTTCTGGTATTCTCTGCTTTCAGCCAAGATCCATTTGACATCAGCAATGATATCTCTTGTTCCATGTCCTCTTCTGAATCTGGCTTGACTTTCTGGCAATTCCCCATCAATGTATTACAGCAAAGTTTTACTTGCATGTGACATCAGTATTGTTCGATAATTTCCACATTCTGTTGGATCATTTCTTCGGAATGGGCACAAATATGGATCTCTTCCTGTTGGTTGGCCAGGTAGCTGTCTTCCAAATTTCTTGGCATAGATGAATGAGTACCTCCAGCGCTTATTGAGACATCTCAGTTGGTATTCCATTAATTCCTGGAGCCTTGTTTTTCACCAATGCCTTCAGTGCAGCTTGGACTTCTTCCTTCAGTGCCATCCATTTTTAATCATATGCTAACTCCTGAAATGGTTGAACATTGACCAGTTCTTTTTGGTACAGTGACTCTGTGTATTCCTCCCATCTTCTTTTGATGGGTGCTGTGTCGTTCAGTATTTTGCCCTTAGAATCCTCCAAAATTGCAACTCGAGGCCTGAATTTTTTTTTCAGTTCTTTCAGCTTGAGAAATGCCAAGCGTTTTCTTCCCTTTTGGTTTTCTAACTCCAGGTCTTTGCACGTGTCATTATAATACTTTTGTATTTTCGAGCTGCACTTTGAAATCTTCTGTTCAGCTTTTCTACGTCATCATTTCTTCCATTATGCTTTAGCTATTCTATGTTAAAGGGCAAATTTTGGAGTCTCTTCTGACATCCATTTGATTTCTTCTTTATTTCCTGTCTTTTTAATGACCTTTTGCTTTTTTCATGTATAATGTCCTTGATGTCATCCCACTACTCATCTGGTCTTTGGTCATTAGTGTTCAGTACATCAAATCTATTCTTGAGATGATCTCTAAATTCAGGTGGGATATATTCAAGGTCATACTTTGGCTCTTGTGGACTTGTTTTAATTTTCTTCAGCTTCAACTTGAACTTGCATGTGAGCAACTGATGGTCTGTTTTGCAGTCAGCCCCTGGCCTTGTTCTGACTGATGATATTGAGCTTTTCCATCATCATTTTCCACAGAAGTAGTCAATTCAATTCCTGTGTATTCTATCTGGTGAGGTCCACGTGTATAGTCACTGTTTATGTTGTTGAAAAAAGGTATTTGCAGTGAAGAGGTCGTTGGTCTTGCAAAATTCTATCATGCAATCTCCGGCATCACTTCTGTCACTAAGGTCATATTTTCCAACAACTGATCCATCTCTTTGTTTCCAACTTTCACATCCCAATCGCCAGTAATTATCAGTGCATCTTGATTGCGTACTTTATAAGTTTCAGACTGCAGAAGTTGGTAAAAATCTTCAGTTTCTTTGTCTTTGGCCTTAGTGGTTGGTGCCTAAATTTGAATAATAGTCGTATTAATAGGTCTTCCTTGTAGGTGTGTGGATATTATCCTACCACTGACAGCATTGTACTTCAGGAAATACCTTGAAATGTTCTTTTTGATGATGAATGCAATGCCATTCCTCTTCAATTTGTCATTCCTGCCATAGTAGACCATATATGATTTTCCAATTCAAAATGGTCAACACCAGTCCATTTCAGCTCACTAATGCCTAGGATGCCCATCCTTATGAGAGTTCCATTTCATTTTTGATGACTTTCAGTTTTCCTAGATTCATACTTCATACATTCCACATTCCAAGTATTAATGGATGTTTGCAGCTGTTTCTTCTCATTTTGTATCCTGCCACATCAGCAAATGAAGGTCCTGAAAGGTTTACTTCATCCATGTCATTAAGGTCATGTAGTGCAATTGATTACATTTGTGTGGGCTTTCTAGCCATGGTCTTGTAACTCCTACCCAGATGATTGGCAGGCCGTGTGATAGGGTAATCGTGGCCTACCAAGGGGATTGATCAGTTTTGCCTTAAAAGAGAGCCAATTCCAGAGCAGAGACGAGGATCTTACCACCACTAGGGAAGAACAGCCAGGAATGGAGAGCACATCCTTTGGACCTAGGATCTCTGCACTGAGAAACTCCTGGAAGCAGGAGACGGGGGAGAGAGAGAGAGAGCAAGCTGTAACCCTGAAGATGGTGAGAAGTGGTGGCAGCAGAGACTCGGCAGTAGAGACCCAGCAGCAGGAGATGGTGCGGTGGGATTCCCAGCCCACAAACAGAGAGAGAAAGCTTAGTGCCTTTGGGAGAGGCCTAGGGCCAGGGACAGATGCACCTGCGAGCATGGCTGGAAAGAGGCTGTCCTGATGGAAGAGCTGTATCCCTGAGTGTTCTTGAGTTGTAACTGTTTTGTAACTGTTACTTCCCTGATAATGAATTGTAACTGTAACTTCCCTAATAAACCCCATAATCATGAGTGTTGTCTATGAGTTTTGTGTGGCCACTGCAATGAATCATTGAACCCAGCAGAGAAGTAGAGAGTGCTGTGCAAGGGACAGCTGGTGTCAGAATTAGTAAAGATGGCAGAGACAGAAGGCTTGTCCGGCCTCCACCTCATAGGAGTCAGCCTTGAGCTTTTCCTCTTGTTTCTCCTTGCCTCTTGTGGGGTTGGAGGAGGTCAGACACTGCCTCTAAGCCATTTTTACAGGTCAATTCTACTTTTAGGAGGAAGCTCTTCCTTAGTCTTACTTTGAGTACCTTCCAACGTGATGGGCTTATCTTTTGGCATTGTACCAGACAATGTTCCACTGCTATTTATATGGTTTTCACTGGCCAGTTTTTTCAGAAGTGGACTGCCGGGCCCCTCTTCTTAGTCTGTCTTAGTCTGGAAGCTCTGCTGAAACCTGTCCGCCACGGATGACCCTACTGGTATTTGAAATATCAGTAACATAGGTTCCAGCATCATAGCAACGTGCAAGCCAGCACAGTATGACAAACTGACAGAAGAGTGGTGGATTGGGGACTGAGGAGTAGATGATTGACTCTCTGGTAAAAAAAAAAAAAACCTCTGGAAATTTCTTTTTCCTTTAAATACTGCTACCTCCTCCTTTGAAATTCCAGAATTCTTATGAAGTACATAGGTAGTATTACTATTTAATAGATGGAGAAATTGAGGTCAAGAGTTTTCATATAAGATTTAACAAATTGTAGAACTAAAGCATCAAATACAACTAAGATAGTTTCTCTCTCTCTTTTTTTTTTTAAATAACTGAAAAATTATGATTTCAAAAAGTCAAACTAGTCCAGGAATGTTTTATAAAGCAGCATATGCAGCTTTTTATACGTAAAGGATAGCCATGTTTATTCTAATAATCATGCATTTTTGGGGTTGAGCTCTCATAGGAAAGTCGATACTAAATTACCAGTTTAAAAACATCATAGTTCTCAGTGTAAGAAACCTAGCTAGAGTTTGAATATCAAAGTTACTTTTTAAGCTAGCAAAGTAACACAAGCTCATTTCTCTTCATCCTTACCAACTTGAGGCATTTAGGTCAATCCAGTTTTGAGCAGGATGGAAAGGGTCTAAATACCAACACACTGGTCTGGTTTCTTAGAGGTAGAGGTGAGTCAGGAAAGAGAGAGAAGAACCTAAACCTAGAATCAGAACTTTGGGTTTTGAATACTTGCTGATTTCACATCACCTTGATCTTCTTAATAAGAATAAATTTCAAGATAGAGGGAAGTCCCCATTATGTGAAGTGGCCTAGAGCAGTATTTTTAAGACTGTGGGCCAAAACTGATTAATGGGTCATAAAATCAATTTGAAGGGCTTCAACTAGCATTTTTGGAGCCCTGGTGGTGCAGTGGTTAAGAGCTACAGCTGCTAACCAAAAGGTAGCAGTTCAAATCCACCAGCCTCTCCTTGGAAACCTCATGGGGCAGTTCTACTCTGTCCTGTAGGGTTATAGGGTCGCTATATGTCGGAATCAATTAAATGGCAATGGTTTTTTTTAAACCAGCATTTTATTATTAATGAAACAGAACAGAAAAGAATAGAAAATGCCAGAATGGATCACACATTTTATTTCATATTTATGTTACATGTCTTACTGGGTCGTTATGTGAATTGTTGCTTGTCTGTTTGTTTTTATTATGGATGATGTTCAAAAGAACTTGGAAGCCACTTTTCTATAGCATTTTAGCTGTCCCTGACCGGTTGCTGAGTCATTTATGACAGTTCATATCTCATCTTCCTCATTAGCCTGAAAACTTCTTGAAGCAGGATTAATGCCTGAATTATTTTTCCTTGGCCAACTGATTTCCATAATGCCTTGTACATGGCAGGTGCTTTGTAAACCTATTTAAGATTTACTTCTTATCTTAGTTCTAAGTAAACTTACAAAATATACTTTTAAAATTGTCCAATGCCATTTGTGCTTCTATTTCATTCAGCTAATACCAATTAAATGTGTAGCCTGATGTTAATACATGCATTACTTTTTAACCATCTTATCCTTATTTTTAGGAACTGTGGCCCAAACAGAGGAATTCATCAAAAATAGATTCCCTATTGAGGCTACTGTGCAGATATGAATTTCTGTTTTTCAAAGAGCTCCTTCAGCTGCTGGTCAGTCGTGGCTTCTTTCTGCTGCTTCAACTCAGCTGTTCCTTTGGTCACTCCCCAGGCATCGGGCTTTGACATTGAAGGGTTGTATGGCCT
Source organism: Dugong dugon (assembly GCA_030035585.1). NCBI lineage: Eukaryota > Metazoa > Chordata > Mammalia > Sirenia > Dugongidae > Dugong > Dugong dugon. Next base: position 83,755,550 of record CM057460.1, on the reverse strand, counting down.
GCCTGAGGCTATCCGAAGATTCTCCCAGTATTCCTTCCTTGCCCTGTGTGAACAAAACACACCAGCATTAGACTCCTCACCTAGTATCGGCCTCTATATGCCATTGAGCTAGAATACATCCATGGAGCCATCTTTGGATGCTAAGATGGTATCCATTGAAACACATTTATTAATTTGGACTAAAACTTTTTCCCCTCAGAATCCGTAGGTCTAAAATTACTTTGAATTTCCTTTTCAAATATGTATATAAACATATTAATCCTCTGTTAACCAGAGAACATGGCTAACCAGATAGCAGTATACTACTTGTGATTTAACTGTACTTTCTGTGATTTGTTTCATGACATCTTAATTTTAGTATCTGCTAGTTCAACTAATAACCATAAAAAGAATCCCCGTATTTCAATAAGGAGCCCTGGTGATGCAGTGGTTAAGAGCTGTGACTGCTAACCAAGAGATCAACAGTTCGAATCCACCAGCCACTCCTTGGAAACCCTATGGGGCAGTTCCACTCTGTCCTGTAGGTTCGCTATGAGTCAGAATTGACTCGACAACAGTGAGTTTTGGTTTTATAACCAAACAGAGAAAAACCAAATCCACTGCTGTGGAGTTGATTCCAACTCATAGTGACCCTTTAAGGATGGAGTAGAACTGCCCCATAGGGTTTCCAAGGAGCAGCTGGTGGATTTGAACTGCCAACCTTTTGGTTAGCAGCCGAGCTCTTAACCACTGTGCCACCAGAGCTCCCTATAAGTGTATAGTGATCAAAAACTTAAACAGGAAGATTTTCTATGCCATTTACCTTCCCTCTCCATCCTCACTTTCTGGTATTCTGCCTCATGAACCAGCTGAGCCCACATGTGTTGCTCTTCCCCAAGCCCAGTATTACTTCTTCACCTCTGCAGATTCTATATCCTCTCCTTTCCATTTACTTCGCCTCCACTAGTTCAGACCTAACTAGGTCTAGTATCTATTCGAGAAAAGGCCGATTCACAAGTTTCCCTGCCTTAAGGCTATTAAAATGTGCTTATTTGCAAATCTAACCTTGCACGCTTGGGCAAGACCCCTCTAGACTCCCCATTGCCTTAGGGATGAGGGCATACATAGCTCATGAACACGACAATTTAAAGGCCTCCTTCTACTCCTGAAGTTTGTCATCTATCAAATTCTGTCTCTAGTATTTTTAACTTCTAGTTTCAATACACCATCCTCTTTCACCTCTCAGCGCCTTCCTACAGGCTGTTCCCTTGTGTGGCTAATGCAATTGGTCCTTCAAAATTCACCTTAGGCATCAGTTTTCTTAGGGATCTTTCATTAACCCCCTCCCCCCCAACTCTGTCCTTTGCCTCCATAGGACATTAGCTCAGACCCCACAGCACCTGTGCTTATCTTCATTCTTGAAGTTATTGTACTGATTAGAACTTTTCTGTTTATCTCTCTGCCTACTGCATTGTCCAGCTCACTACCTCAGGGCTGGCAACATTGTCTGACTCCAGCTAGTTGTATTCAGTTAACATCTGCTGAAAGAAGGAAAACTGCTCCTTCTGCTCAAGCACACATCCTACACCCCTGACTTCCATCTAGTGGACCCCTACTTAAGTCTTCAAAACCAAGCCAAAAAATCCCTTTTAAAATATCTTTCTATTAGGTAGAGATCCTCAGTCACTCTCTTCCTCTTCATTCTTGCCTTTTTATCCATGCCTCTTCTAAAGAAGTCACTGCATTGTAATACCATGGCTTTCATATCCATTTTACCCAGTAGACTGTGAGATTCCCCAGGCCAGGGACCATTTCTATATTCCTAGAGCCCTGTACAGTGTCTAACATACAATTTTTATGCTTGTTTATTATTTATCTCTCTCATTGGAATGTAAGCTCTAGCTTGTTCACCACTGCGTTCTCAGCTCTGAGAATCATGCTTGGCACAGAACAGGCATTTACTTCATATTTGTTACAGTTAGCTATGCTTTTTTCTTGACACTCAGTGCCATTCAATGTTATCATCTGCTACAATGGGTGGTCCTTTATTAGGGCATGAAATTGCATTTCATCATCATATTATTTGCATTCTTTACTCTTAAGCCTTTCTTGAGAAATTACCCCATAAGGATGTTTTATAAATATCTCTGTGAGAAAATTTAAGCAGGCTAAGTGATTGTTCATCACTCAGCAAATTAGCTGCACTCTTTGTAATGGCCTCCGTTGGACATATTCATAATCTAAATGAGTTTGGGCTAGCAAATGTAGTTAAGGGTACTTACCTTGCTCTAATCCAGGGTTTGGTGTGCATGTCCAAACCACTTCCCCAGCTGCCATGTTTTTCTGAAGCTGGTGGCAAAAATCCCCTTTCTGGGGCCAGCTCCTCTGCAATTGCTCTGATGTGGTAGGGCTCAAACCCACAGCAGCCGCCAATGTACCTGACACCCAGGTTGTAGGCCTCTCTAGCGTACTTTTGAATATCCCATCTGGTTGCAACTCTGGGCTCCAGTCCTGTAATAAATGGGATTTTGCCTTAATCTGTTTTTCTAAATATATTCAAAATAAATATCTAAAATGAATGTGTAGTTTTTAATAAATGGATTGAATAAGTTGTCAGTATTTAAGTCTTAAGTTTTTTTTTTTTTAAACAATTAGCTACTTTGTTTATATATGGCAGAAGGTATGGTATATGACTTCTGAGACTAGGTCATAAAACATATGGTTTCTGGCTTGCTTGCTCTTGAAACACTTACTCTGGGGGAAGCCATCTACAAGGTTGTAAAGTCACTCCAGCATCACTATGGAAAGGCCTGGTGATGAACTGAGGTCTCTGGCCAATAACCAACAAGAAATTGACATTGATTGCCAATAGCCAAGTAAGTGAGCTTGGAAGTGGATCCTCTAGCTCCCATCAGGCCTTCAGATGACTATAGCCCCAGCTAACATCTGGATTGTTGGCTCATGAAAGACCCTGAGCCAAAACCACCCAGCTAAGCTGCTCCCAAATGCTTGAGAAACTGTGAGATAGTTTGTTGTTTTAAGTCACTAAGTTTTGTAATAATTTGTTACATACAATAGATAACACAAATGCCTTACTATTTTTCCCCTGTGGTTGTGCCGGAGTGATTATTTTATAGTATCAATCTGATTGTTTTACTTTTCTGAGAGTCCCTGTACCATATAAGAGATAGTATAAGGACCTTAGAATGGCATAGGAGGCTTGCCATGCCCTGGTCCTGCTGACCTCCCTGGGCTGATTTTTCAAGGTAGTGTCATCTCACTTTCCAAACATGCTAAGAGACTTTAGAGTCTCTGCCTAGAGTGCAAGTATTCCCTTAAGTCATCGCTCAGTCTCTTTATTCACATTTGTTATACAGTAATCCAATGATGGTATCTTCTCCTCACCCCCAAAACTCTGTAAGAGTATCTGAGAAAAATTTAAAATAGGAGAAAGGGACCTTGGAGATAATCTGGTCTAACCCTCTTATTGTTCCAGTGGGAAAATTAAGATCCAGAGAAATTAAGAGATTTTCCTAAGGTCACACAACTCAACAACAGAGCTAGAACCAGAATGCAAATCTGTGCTGATTCTACCCAGCATAGCATCCTTTTCACCATCCTAAAAGTATGACTCATTAGTTGTCTGTTCAGTTGTTGATTCATCTTTGATTTTATATTTAAGTTCAGAGGTCTTTGTTTGCTGATCCCATCTTTTCCCTCCTCTACTGCCTAATATCAAGGTTGGTACAGAGAGAGAAACTGGGGGTAAGAAATAAGGAGATATTTAGCCATTTCTTTACAATCACAAAAGCTCTGTGGCTATAGGTGCATTACAAATTTGTCAAATATAAAGCTATTGAGACTACTTATAAAAAGTCTGTCTTACCAAAAGGGAATTCTGGGAGATCAATAAATCCCTGTTTGCCACATTCGGGAGTGTGGTAGGCCAAGGGCTGGGCCATCAGGTGGGCTTTCAATTTGGCAGTCTCCAAGCCTTCTTTCATGAGTTTCACCGTTTGTAAACTAGTTGTGGGGTCAAAATGGCAGTTCACACCAATGATGGATGCTCCTGCAAATGGGAAGAAGATTTTACCTTTAGGGATTCACCAGATACTAGTATGTCCAACTATCCTCTCTTAATCAGGAACCTTTTACTTGGAACAATGAATTGGAAGTACATTTGGTCCTCACTATCCATAAACCTATTTTACCTTTGGGTGAGAATGCTTACTAACAGGCACGAAGTGCTTTCTTTGAAAAGTGCTTTGAAAAGTCTGGTATAATTGAAGTGTCATTTATGCACACTTGGCGGTCCATCTTTTATAAAAAATAAAAATCATTATTAGAGTTTTTTTTGAACTTCAAATTGTAGTAGTCAGTTTTTCAAAGTTTGACATTATGGCACAAACAGTAATTTTTCAATGCTCCCAGCTGCTAGGTTGCACCTGTGGCTTATCATACTGCTTATTTTGGGTATAAATAAATGTTCTCTTTCACCAGACCAACTTAATAACATTGCTAACCTTCTTGTGCACAGCAGAATATAGTTCAGGAAAAGGCTTTTTCAGAAACCTGTTTTCTAGAAGGAATTTTGTGTCTAGGAGTAGTAACTTGGGAAAAAATTCTCAAAAATCCTCTGACTTCAGCTACTAAAAGGGGCTAACAGTTTATCAACCATTTTGACAAGTTTTTCATTTACATTTTAGCCTCCCTAGACTCAAAACTATATGGGATAATCTTCCTCAGGCTTTCTTGTAAAACTTGTGATTTTGAACTTTGATTAGTGAGAACAAAATATGTTTTAGATGCCTTATTTTTTTCCTGAAACTTTCTTCATAGTCATTATATTCTTAATTATATTTGGACCAAAGATGACTTATCATAGCAATCATTGTACATGATTTTGGAGATTCCTGCCCCCAGAAGATCTGTGGAAGCAACACGACATTCTTATTCTTTTATTCCGTCCTCTCAGGATGGGAAGAATTTCCAAATAGGACTTATTCTTGATGGACTCATGACCTAAGATTTTGTATCTTGGATATGGAAGTACCAAGAACAAGGGTAGGAGAGATTCTTTCTGCTATGGTAAGAGTGACACCACCATCCAGATCCCAGGAGCAGCAGAGCTGATGCCACAGGCACTGGCATCCAGTGTTTAGTGGCAGGCACCTCAGTGGTCCTCTCTGCTGGGTCTGCAGTTTGCTCTTCATCCTTGTTCCAGTCAGGCCTTACTTCCATCATAACTCTGAAACAGCTTTTGTCAAGGTCACCCACAACGTTCTTGCCAAATCCAGTAGTAGGCTTCTCTGTTCTCATCTTACTCAGCCGCATTCAATCTGTGGGCCATGCTTTCCTTCATCAATACTCCCCTTCTCTTGGCTTCTGAGACCCCCACACTCTCTAAGTTTTGCATCTATCTCCCTGGCTGCTTCTTCTGAATGTTACATGCTGACTCATCCTCAAGGCTGAGCCTCTCAATGCTAGAGTGTCCCAGGATTCCCACAGAACCATCTTCCCTTCTCCATCTACACTTCCTTTTCAGTTTCGGGGCTTTCAATAGCATCTATATCCAGATCCCTCTCAAATTTCTCTCTCTCACCTTGACCTTCCCATCCGGTTCCAGACTTACATATTCAAGAGCTTACTTAACATCTTCATTTGGATCTTGAGTACCTTTTTTTGGATGTTCTGCTGCCAGTTTCTCTTTTCTTGTCTTGACTTCATGACACTCATGAATTAATTATACTTTGATTATTGATTGGATGTCTGTTAGGTATAAGGCTTTTGTGAGTGGTTATAGAAAGATAGAGGACATAGTTCCTGACATCAGGGATTTTATAATGTAGTAGAGTACTTCCCAAAATTTGCTATGTGAAAATAAGGTCCTATGATCAATTAAGTTTGGCAGTTGCTATTCACTATTATCTTCTTCTTGAAGACTTAACAATATACATGAACATTTAAGGCTCTGAGAAGTCCTGTAGTAAAGATACTCGTTTAACTTGGTTTAACACAATGTTTCCTAAATACATTTGACCACAGAACCCTATTAACATTCTCACAAATTGGTAAGTGTTGGATGAGGATTTGAAAAGTTCCAAATGAATTGTATGTTTAGAAAGGGTTGTTAGAAGATCACTTGCAGTAGGGATGATTATAGAAGGATACATGGAGGTGAATTTGAACTAAACGTTGGGAGATGGCCTAGATCTATGCAACAGCTATTTATTAAAGAGCCCTGGTGGCTCAATGGTTAAGCACTCAGCTACTAACCAAAAGGTCAGCAGTTCAAACCCACCCAGCAGCTCCGCAGGAGAAAAGACCTGGCAATCTGCTCCTGTAAAGATTTAAAAAAAAAAGCTTGTTGCTGTTGAGTCCATTCTGACTTAAAGCAACCCTATAGGACAGAGTAGAACAGTCCCAGAGGGTTTCCAAGGCTGTAATCTTTATGCAAGCAGACTGCCACATCTTTCTTCTGTGGAGCGGCTGTTGGGTTCAAGTGCTTAACCACTGTGCAACCAGGGCACCTTAGGCAATTCTACTGTGTCATACAGGACCTCTGTGAATCAGAATTGATTTGGCACACAACGACAACAACAACATTATGTGCTAGGGGCTGTGCTAGGCACAGGGTACTTAGTGCTGAACCAAACAGACAGAGTCCCTGCCCTTAGGAATCTTACAATCTAGTGAGGGAGGCAGACTAAACAGGTAAATAAATGAAAAGTGCTGTGAAGGATATAAACAGGGTTGTTGTTGTTGTTGTTAGCTGCTGTTGAGTTGGCAGCCAACTCATGGCAGCCAGCACACAATGAAACAGAAAGACTGCCTGGTCTGTGCGGGGCTCTTGTAATCCATTGGCTGATTTTCTTAAGTAGATTGCCAGGCCTTTCTTCCTAGTCTGTCTTAGTCTGGAATCTCCACTAAAACCTGGTCAGCATCATAGCAACACACATGCCTCCACTGACAGATAGATGGTAGCTGTGCATGAGGTGCACTGGCTAGGAATCAAACCTAGGTTTCCAACACAGGAAGTGACAATTCTACCATTGAACCACCTGCCCCCATATAAACAGGGTACAGTGATGTAAAACACTAAGGATGGTGAGGGAAGGATTAGTAATAGGCCAGCAATCCCTGCTAGTCAACAGTGGGGATGATGACTGCTGCCTCTGATCTTTTTGAGAGGAATTCAGTTTGCTTTTTTTCTCCTCTATATTTATGTTTCCAGTCAACTATTAGGATCATGCAATTTCATTCAAAAATCTAAATAACTGTTATTGTTAATGAAGAGTATAAAGTGACTTTCTTGAAAAATCAGGAGTGGATGAAAGTCAAAAATTAAACAAAGAACCAATCAAAATTTCCCCATTATACAGAATAATTCAGACTTTTCCACTAATTCTAAGCTATTTCTTGGGCTTAAAATAAGGCAGCTTTGAAAAAAGTCTGTAAGTTTTCACAAATTTAAATGAAACTAATATTAAGAATGGAAATTATATAGAAAGATAAATTAGGTGGTCACTATTTCATATCAAAAGATTGATTTATTATACCAATTACAAAAAGCAAAGCATACCAGTAATTTATGATAATGGAAAAACTTTGGCAATGAGGCAACTAACTTTAAAGTTACTAACATTTAAATACCTCTATCTGAGATAAGTTTTTAAAAAAATGTATCATAATGTTCCTAAGGAACAAAATCTTAAGATTTACTAAAATATTCTTCTCATTTCTAGGTGTAAACCTCCAGCATAGGTCTAGTTGCCCCTTCCAAGAGGCTGGTGTGTGTGTGTGTGTGTGTGTGTGTGTGTGTGTGTGTGTGTGTGTGTGTGTGTGTGTGTGCGCGCGCGCGCGCACGCGCGTGCATGTATGTTAACATTCTTGTCTTCGGGACTCACCGATATTATCAGTATTCCTAAAGAAGTCAATTAATGGTTTTCCTCTTAACAAAAGAAGTATACACTGATTTATAGATGGATGTTCATTTGTAAGTTATTTTTAAAGGTTCACCAGTTGCAAACCAATCAAAATCGATCATCACCTGCTTTAACCAGCCGCACTGCACATTCGCCAGGGGGCACTCCATGCAAATCTCCTTCTGGCCCAATGCACATGGTAGCTGCCACTGGTTTACCAGACACTTTCAACGCCTCAACTGCCCACACAGCTTCTTCCACGTGTTCAAAATACTGAAATAAAGTTTAGGATACTTTTAATCTTATTTCTCCCCAAACAGTTTGAAAACATATTCTATTGCTTAATAACTTAATTATCACTACATGAGTGTTTTTTAAACTCTGAGGTATGACACATTAACATTTTTTAAAAAATCGAACAGAATTGAATGGTGATTTCTTACTGTGAATTGTAGTCAAAAGGTTTGAAAAACACTATATTAGATTCACTGGATCAAATTTGGAAGAAGCCCTAAATTGGAAAAAGATTTCAAAAACTAATTACGATTACTAGTCATGACTGGCACCTAACCCTGCATGGTCTTCATGAAAGCAAAAAATAGAGAAAATATACTAAGCACACTTGTCATATCTTTGATGATCATGTTTACCTCTGCAATCAAGAAGTCTACATTCTTCTTCATAAAGACCTCTAACTGTTGCTGAAATTTTTTTTTAACTTCAGTTTCACTCTTGCAGCTGAGGTACGACGGTGTCTGACTCACACCTCCTGCCACCAAAGCATCTCCCTCATCAGCCACTTGCCAGGCGATATCACAAGCAGCTTCGTTGACTTTCTGCCCCTAAGTGGGTTAATGTATGATACATCTAAATTTTCATGTGAAATTGAAATAAAATTATTATTCAAATACCCACATCTTAGTTGTATGTTTACAACAGTGATTTTATTCCAGAAAATGACAGTTACTGAATAGTTTGATATTTTACTGAATTAAACAGTTTGAAATAACCAGATTAACAACAGTGATAATAATAATAAATGTATTTGTAGTGTTTAGGACATTATATCATAGATCTGTGAGAAGGTGAAAGTCTTTACACGAAAGGACCTAGTGTCTTCTAAAGCCTAAGCTTCACTTAGAAGAATACCTACCAGGCTACCACCAGTGACCACCCTGACAGGGAACACAACAGAGTCTCTGATGGAGCAGCAGAAAGGTGGGGTGCAGAACTCAAATTCTAGTAAAAAGACCAGACTTAATGGTATAACTGAGACTGGAGGAGCCCCAGAAAGTATGGCCCCCGGACTCTCTCTCAACCCAGAACTAAAACAATTCCTGAGGCCAACTCTTCAAAGATTGGACTGGACTGTGGGACATAAAATGATACTCATGAAGAGTGTGCTTTTTAGCTCAGGTAGATACATGAGACTAAATGGGCAGCTTCTGTCCGGAGGTGAGATGAGAAGGTAGAGAGGGTTAGGAGCTGGTTGAATGGACATGGGAAATTGGGTGGAAAGGAGGAGTGTGTATCCTGTTCCCTTTTAGCTCAGTGGTGAAGTCACTCCCGAGGTTCACTGTTGAGTTGGGATTGGACATCCCCATAAAACAAAATGGGACTAAGGAGGCACAGCAGTCCAGGGACAAGGACTAGAAGGCAGGAGAGGACAAGAAAGCTGATGATAGGGAACACAAGGTTGAGAACGGAGTGTTGACATGTCGTGGGGTTGTTAACCATTGTCATAGGGCAATATGTGTATTAACTGTTTAATGAGAAACTATTCTGTAAACCTTCATCAAAGGTACAAAAAAAAAATTATGTGAGATCGAATTGACAACGGCAACTCAGAAGGTTTGATGGGAAGCCTAGGGGGCAGTGAGTTGAAGATAATGGTGATGGAATAATTTGGAAAAGGATAGTGAGAATAGCAGCACAACTGGAAGAATGGAATCAATGTCACTGAATTGTACATGTAGAAACTTTTTAAATGGTGTAATTTTGGCTACGTAAATTTTCACCAAAAAAAAAAAAAAAAGGCCCTCCAAGGTTGAGTGTTGACATGTCATGGGGTTGTTAACCAATGTCACAGTATAGGGAGAACAATTAGGGTCACATAACAATGTATGTATAAATTTTTGTATGAGAGACTAACTTGAAATGTAAACTTCACTTAAACTACAACAATAAACAAAAAAAAGGAATATCTACCAAAGTCATGATGATGATGATGATGATGACTTGTTTTTATGATTCATAAGATTAAAATTAATTAAAATGACTACAGAATTAATGAATGTCATCTATTTTCTCAAGTAATAGATAAATGCATAACTAGTAAGGTTTTTTTTTTTTTAATGACTTAACATTAAAAATTAACTCTTGTCCTTGAAAAACCGCTATCATATCCCATACAGTCTAAGGGAATTTTAGAACTTTGTTTTTAGAGATGGAAGAATTGCAGCATCGATGGGGTAAATGATTTGCCCACCATCACACCACTGATTGTAGCTCAGTCAGGGACTATTTCAGGTTCACCAGTTCCCTGCATCTATAATCTTTCCCCTACATCATGCTGCATTAAAAAAAACTGAGGAAGTAAGAATTTGTAATGATACACACTTTACTCAGCAACTTAAACAAGAGACAGAGAATCATTAATCATTAAATACTTCCTGTTTAACCTGCTTCAAGTGCCCTTCTGTTAATTTTGGAACTCCAGCTAAAACCTAAGGGTGTTGTTATTCATACTACCTCATTTCTCTGAAGAGGTTCTTCAACATCTTTTTCTATGAGAACTTTGGTTATGAAATGTGTCTACCTTGCCCCTCTAAGAGTACCATGGCTGGTTTTACTCACGGATATTTTCTCTGCAACATAGTTTCCCCTGTTCTCCAGCTTGTCTTCACTAGCATAAAAAGTGAAGGTCTGCATGACATTCGATCCAGCTCTGAGAAACTCTTGATGAAGCTGGCGGACTGGGAGATTGAATGAGGAAATGCATGAGTTTCTACCAGTTTATTAACTCACAGTGTTTTCAAAGGGCTCACAGATAAACAAACATGAAAATAACTGCTTAAATGTATGGTTGTTTGGCATTGATACATTCTGGGCGTTAATGTGAGGTAGATCTGGGGCCTCTCAGCAACTCCCCCAAACTTGCTATACTTGAGTGGATGGGTGGTCAGAAAAGGTGCTCATGTTCTTCTATTTGCTGATTGTTTATTGACTGCATTTATGGAGGGCACTCATGGATACAAAGACTAACAATCCATCGTCCTATCCTTGGAGACATTCACAATCCATCAAAGGATAACTGACTACAACACGGCTTGGTTGGGCTATGCAGGAAGAAGAGATTATTTCTACCATGGATGTGAGGCGAAGGGAAGAGGGAGGTCCCACAGAGGAGGAATCATTTGAGTTGCACTTTGAAGAATTCAGTGTTTTCTGGGCAGAGAAGTGCGGGAAGGGCATCCCCAGCAGAGGGAACCACCTGATCAAAGACATGTAGGCAGGGGCATGTTTCGTATTTGGGGGAATGACAAATAGTCTGAGAGGCTGGAGTTGAGGTCATGTTAAAGTGGTGGGAAATGAAGTTGGAAAGGTAATTTGCAGGGAACCTCTTGAGGGTCTATAGTAATTCTACCTACCACCTAGTCTAAATTGGAAAAGCAAACAAATCATTTGCATAAAATATCGTGAAAACTTACCACTCCTCTCATTCAGAGCATGAATGCCTTAAATATCTTTCACCTCAAGAAAAAGGCTAAAATTTGGTTCTAGATTAAACAAAAACTAGGCAGTGAAATGGTATTCCTTTCCAGGCAAGTACATGTTTATTCAGGTAGAGATCACGAAACAGATAAACAACTCCTAAGCCCATAAAAGAAAATGTTAGTAGAAAAGAAATCCTCATAACTTTTTCTGGTAAGAAAATTAAGAATTAGTAGCGTCTGGGGTCTTAAAAGCCTGTGAGCATCCATCTAAGATACTCCACTGGTCTCACCCCTTTGGGAGCAAGGGAGAATGAAGAGAACAGGATACAAGAAAAAGATTAGTCCAAAGGACTAATGGACCACAGCTGCCAAGGCCTCCACCAGACTGAGTCCAGTACAGCTAGATGGTGCCTGGCTACCACCACTGACTGCTCTGACCAGGATCACAACAGAGGGTCCTGGACAGAGCTGGAGAAGGATATAGAACAAAATTCTAACTCACAAAAAAAGACCAGATTTACTGGCCTGACAGACTAGAGAAACACTGAGAGTATGACCCCCGGATACCCTTTTAGCTCAGTGGTGAAGTCACTCCCGAGGTTCACTGTTGAGTTGGGATTGGACATCCCCATAAAACAAAATGGGACTAATGAGGCACAGCAGTCCAGAGACAAGGACTAGAAGGCAGGAGAGGACAAGAAAGCTGGTGATAGGGAACACAAGGTTGAGAACAGTTGTTGACATGTCGTGGGGTTGTTAACCATTGTCATAGGGCAATATGTATACTAACTGTTTAATGAGAAACTATTCATCTGAGGTACGACCTTCATCTAAGGTACAAAAAAAAAATTATGTGAGATCAAATTGACAACGGCAACTCAAAAGGTTTGATGGGAAGCCTAGGGGGCAGTGAATTGAAGATAATGGTGATGGAATAATTTGGAAAAGGATAGTGAGAATAGCAGCACAACTTGAAGAATGTAATCGATGTCACTGAATTGTACACGTAGAAACTTTTTAAATGGTGTAATTTTGGCTACGTATATTTTCACCAAAGAAAAACAAAAGGCCCTCCAAGGTTGAGTGCTGAAATGTCCTGGGGTTGTTAACCAATGTCATAAAACAATATGTGTACCGACTGTTTAATGAGAAACTATTTGTTCTGTAAACCTTCATCTGAAGTACAATTAAAAAAAAAGAAAAAGGCTAAGTATAGCCACTGTCCTGTGAGGATGATGCTGTGAGGATTCATTATAGGATATTTGCCTTTTCTGATGTATCCGGTAGTCCACTGTGGTTGACAGAATTTGGACTAGGCTGGCATAGTCAGCTATATGGGATTTCAGTCTGCAGCAGAATGAATTAAATCTAATAACTCAGTATCATGGAGTTTTCATTAATTCTTGAAAAGCATGGAACTTCCAGAAGAAAAAGTAGAGTTTAATATGCCTAAGTAAGTTCAAAATACTCAAGACACAGATGGCCAAGTATCATGGATTGAATTGTGTCCCACAAAAATATGTGTATCAGTTTGGCTGGGCCATGATTCCCAGTATTGTGTGATTGTCCACCATTTGGTCATCTGATGTGATTTTCCTATGTGTTGTAAATCCTTTGTCTATGACGTTAATGAGAAGGGATTGGTGGAAGTTACGTTAATGAGGATTCAGTCTACAAGATTATATTGTCTCTTAAGCCAATCTCTTTTGAGATATAAAAGAAAGAACTGAGCAGAGAGACATGGGGACCTCATACCACCAAGAAAGAAGCACTGGGAGCACAGCACATCCTTTGGGACTGGGGTCCCTGTGCTGAGAAACTCCTCGACCAGGGAAGATTGATGACAAGGACCTCCCCGCAGAGCCAACTAGAAGAGAAAGCCTTCCCCTGGAACGGATGCCCTGAGTTTGGACTTGTAGCCTACTGGGCTGTGAGAGAATTTCTCTTTGTTGAAGCCATCCTTTGTGGTATTTCTGTTATAGCAGCACTAGATAACTAAGACATCAAGAGATAAAATATGCTGTTTCTGCATTAATAAAATAGAAGATGATCAATATCACAGTGGTTTCTCTTGAGCTCCTCTAATGTGTAACTTTATGTCATTTACAAAATTGAGAGTTATGGTTTAAATAACAGTCTTACTTTCTCTACTTGGCAGAGTCTGGGCAAAGTTGTTGTTATTGTAAGGTGCTGTTGAGTTGGTTCCGACTCATAGCAACCCTGTGTACAACCGAACAAAACACTGCCCAGTCTCGTGCCATCTCCACAGTCGTTGCTGTGTTTGAGCTCATTGTTGCAGCCACTATGTCAATCCATCTCATCGAGGGTCTTCCTTTTTCACTGACCCTCTACTTTACCAAGCATGATGTCCTTCTCCAGGGACTGGTCCCTCCTGATAAGATGTCCAAAGGATGTAAAACAAAGTCTTGCCATCCTTGTTTCTAAGGAGCATTCTGGTTATACTTCTTACAAGACAGATTTGTTTGTTTGTTCTTCTGGCAGTCCATGGTATATTCAACACCATAATTCAAAGACATCAATTCTTCTTCAGTCTTCCTTATTCATTGTCCAGCTTTTGCATGCATATGAGGCAAAGGTAGTACACAGTTAATATCAGTTTGGCCCAAGAAATATTTTATTCTGAGTTTAACAGCAAGCAGACCTTAAAAAGCAAACTGTAGGTATATTTGAAACCTTCCCTCTATGATCTTCCTTGATTATTTCACTGTGTCTCTTAAATCTCTTTGATGCATCGCTTCTCCAAGTTTGATTTATTTTACAATGACCTGGGGGACAATTATTATAAATGTAGATTCCTCACAGACTCAGTGAATCCAAATCTCTGGAAATTGGACCTAGGAATCTATACTTTTAGTAAACTCTGTTGGTGAAACTGATATTTGAGAAGCATGGTTGTTTTAGCTTCTCAAGGGCCTAGTTCATCTTGCTTTAGGGCACAACACAAAATTATTTTTACTTTTATTTGAAATATAATTGTTGTGTACATTTGCTGGGTTTCACAGTTCTTTTGCTTTGAATACCAGGTAGGGATTGTGTGATCTGAGTCCTGAATACGTTTCTGTACTACTCTAGCAGAAATAGAGTGATACAACCAAGAATATTAAGAGAAGAAACAACTTAGCCAACTTAATAATAGCAGTAGTTAATACATAGTCTTTAACACGTGCCAGGCACTAGTTTAAACACTTTACATATAACTAATTTAATCCTCATAATAACCTTATGAAGTAGATGTTAATATTTTCTCAGTTTTATGGAACAGGAAACTGAGGCCCAGAGAGGCTAAGTAATTTTCCCTAGGTCACACAGCCTACTAGCTGACAGGATTTGATTGAGGTAGTCTGGCTCCAGCTGCTATATGCTTTACCTCAAAACTTTACTGTCTCTCAACCTATGTAAGTGCTTTGTTAGTTACCATCCTTTATCACTGAGTTCACTGAAATGTACCTTTCTTTAATAAACATAAAACAACTGTTCATCTTGTATAGTATTTACCATAACATCCTTTAATTTCATCTGAAAAACTCAAATTCTTCCTTAAAGGTGTTTTAGACAATAACCTGAGGCATCTCACTTTCACTATCTTGTTGTATCTCAGGCACATCTGCTCATATTCCCTTCATCTATCAATCAGAGGAGGACCCTCTGAAACAAAGCATCACCGTAGAATGGCCATGAGCCTGTCATCAGTGACTGAGGGGCAGTGACCAGGAGGTAGATAGTTACCAGCAACAAGGAGGGCTATTGTGCTTATCCAAAATGTGTATCTATACTTATATGCCTAGCACAGTGCCTAGCAGGAAATAATAAATATTTGGAAAATGTAGCGTGAATGTATCAGTTTGATAGTATGCTTGCTCTTGGACTTGGGTCAACATAGTTGAGGTTTTATGAGAACTTAGAATAGAGCTGTATACCAACCTGCTTCTGGGTATTCTACAGCAGCTTCCGGGGTCCAGGGTCCTGCCTTCACATAACCTCTCTTCTCCAGAGCGAAGACAAACCCTCCATCTCCAATCACAACCTCTCCGGCATTTAAACGTTCTAGAATGCCCTAAAATTACAGATGGGGCACGGGAACAAGTTACTTGAGTTTGTAAGACAATTTTCTATTTTTAATACTTTTGCTAGCATATTCTTGAGAAGTATGATTTCTTTAAAATTCTCAGAACAAAATACATGCATAATACTTTATACATATATTCTCAGCTACCTATAAGGCAAACCACCAGAATGCTCACATAATGAAAATTTGTGTGTAGGTGGTAGGGGTAGGGGCTGTTGCTTTCAAACATATTAAAGAATGTTTGAAAAATACTGTGGGAGGATGTTATGTTTGAAGACATATCTGCTAAGGGATTAAATTAAAAGGTTGGTTGTGAAGCCTCAAATGAATATGTAAGCACGCATTCTTATAATGGTGAATGCTAGTCTTTGTTCACACTCTTATCAATAAACTAAAGAGAAGATTAAAACTAATAAAGAAGTTGAAGTGGCATATTAGGGTTATTAGGGCATTTTGAAGACTGAAAAGTCCGAAGACATTTGGAAAAGACAGAAGAAGATACCCACTGCAAAGGTGGACAACTCAAAAGAATTCTTCTATAATGTTAAAATTCAGTTTCTACAACAGTAGCTATGCTATGCTGTCAGGGAAGTTACGATTCTGCATTCTGCACTCTACTAACGAGACTACAATAACAGGGATGAGATATGGACAATATTTGTAAAACAGTTTTCAGTCTAATCACTATACCTATTCCATTGACAGTAACCCCAAAGAACAAAACCAAACCTGTTGCTGTCAAGTCAATTCTGACTGGTATTAATGTTCAGTAGATAAATTTTGAATTCAATATTTTTAAAGGGCTTTGTGAATTAGAAAGTAATTTTCTAGCCTTACCATTTTTATTTACCTATTGTGTTCCATTTATTACCAATAATGACTGATAAAACAAAGCCTGAGATCTAGTAACAAAGGTTACATCAATCTGTGAGAGGTATTGACAGGATTTCATACCCTAATTCCTGGCCATCTTCTTAGAGTCTCCCTAAATTAAACTCTCTTCCCCTCTACTGCCCCTCCCAATGCCATATGGACAGCTGGTGCTCAGAGAGAAGAAATAACTGGCATTTTCACCTTAGATCATTAAAATGAGAGGATTATGCTATAACCTCACTAATACCCCTTCCAAATCCAAAAATTTTAAAGCCCAGGCATCCATGAGGTAACAGCTACTACAAAAAATATAGAATTGTTCACAAGTAAGAAATCCACGTATTTGTCATGATTATAATGCTTGTAAATGCCACATCTTAAAACTACAATTTTGATCATTATGGACCAATTAACAAGAAAAAAATATATATATAGCTAGCTACTGCAGTTATATCAATAACATGAACAAGGGTCACATAAAATGAGATATAACTTCGTATTATAAAATAGTATGGTAATACCAACCCATTTTTGTTTAAAAAGTACATATTTGCCTAGAAAAACTAGCAGAATATACGCCAAAATGTAGCAGACCTTGTACTTTGTGCTTTTCCTATTTGTTTACAATGAACATGTGCTAATTTTGTGACATATATTTGAATTTTAAGCTCAGACATGTAAATATACTATTTTCCACGTTTTAACACTGCCATACACATGAAAACAAGGTTACCAAGGAAACATTTTCCCCTATTTGTGCTCATTTGTTACTTAAATAATGTAAAACACACAAATAATCCATTAACATGTTAAATTTTCTGTTTGAGTTTGAAGAGTGGGTCCAAATTCATAGCTATGAAAATGGTGCCAAACAAACAAACAAAAAATTTTAATCTCTATAGGAATCATTCTTCCCAGTCTGCACTGACTATGCATTTAGATTGTGGATTGACAGAAATTCTCAAACTAGTTGAATTTGTGACAGCCTATAATTGTGTATCATCACACATCACAACATCCCTCCTCAGGTCATCAACATACACCCTATTAATGTTTGTTACATGGCATTTAAAAAATTTAGATGAATTCACGTTTTTTCTTGTGTGAAGGTCTTTTTGATTTGGGGTACGTCCCTTTAGAAACTAGGTAGACCCTGAGATGTTTCCCAGCAAGGATTGAGGATGAGACATGGACCTGCCCTCACTGACCTTACAGCAGAGGGATACTAGTTGGTCATGCCCTGTCTGCCTCCCTACCATCTCCTGGGGGTTTCTGTCCCTGGGTGCTTTGACACTGAAGAGTCAAGTATATCCCCTCCTTTCTATTCCCACCCCTCCAACCACACTCCCTCAGTCAGTCTGATCATCCATCCATACATCCCCTAGAGAAGATGAAGGCCAATTGTCTGTATTGAGAACACTCGCTCCAACAAGTCACTGGGGATGGACTTGTTTATCAGGCGCGGTAGCTGCTGTTTTTCTTGGTTATTTTAAATTTTATTAACTGCTCTTCACAGTGTGGGGGGGTGCGGACTGCACCAGGTGACACTAGCAGAGGGGGTGACACCAAAATAACTATCTATACAAATACCCCTGTAGTTATAACAACAAAAACATTTTTCGTAAGTCCCAGCTTACACATATCAATATACCCACAAGGCTAAAACTCTATGCTAATTTACTTTTTGAGCCTTCTAATGTGCTTAAGTCAGAGCTGTCATTATTACTTAAGAACAATGATGCTTCAAATCACGTGGTTTTGTCTGCACATGCTACAAGCACGTGCTGTTGTTTTTGTAGCTGTTGGTGTTTTTATATTTTCTGATTTTGTCCAATCTTCTGGTGTTTTAGCTACAATATTGTGGTAATTAGTATCTTTGAACCTATATCAATACTTTTTTTGAGAATGACGTAGTAATCAAAGGAAAAAGGAGTGATACATGGGAATTACAATTTACGAGTAACATCAGTACAAAAAAATATTACTAAGGATTCTGTATGGTCTGGTACTGGAGGAGGGCCATGGGGGGGGTGGTGACACCATGCGTTACTGCACTGTGTCACCGACCCTAGTTATGCCACTGCTTTCCCAGAATATCTTAAGATCCTTCTGCCTCTTTTTTTCTGAAACCTGTTGGCTTGGGGCCCAAACTAAACAACCAAACCCATTGCCCGTAAAGCCAACTCCAACTCATGGCAACCCCATGTGTTACAGAGTGGAACTGCTCCACAGAGTTTTCCATAGGCTGTAATCCTCATGGAAGCAGATCACCAGGACTTTCTCTGGCTGAGAGGCTAGGTGGGTTCCAACCACCAACCTTTAGGTTAGTAGTTGAGCAAGACGTTTGTGCCACCCAGGGACATGTGCTTGGGGCGGAGGTGGTGCATTTTTCTGTGAACGCTGAAACCAAACTACTGGTTAGAAGGTACTATCACCGAAGCAACGCCTCTACCGGGGCTGTGGCGTGGCTGGAGAGCCGGGCGAGAACCTGGGGCTCGGTGCCACCCGGATGACCGTCCGGGAGCG
Organism: Dugong dugon; assembly: GCA_030035585.1. Classification (NCBI taxonomy): domain Eukaryota; kingdom Metazoa; phylum Chordata; class Mammalia; order Sirenia; family Dugongidae; genus Dugong; species Dugong dugon. Next base: position 83,736,444 of record CM057460.1, on the reverse strand, counting down.
GGCGGGAAACAGTCGGCAGCGCGACACCGGCGCGACTCCCTGCTCATCCGCTCACCAGGAGGGGTGCGCGTGGTAGACGAGCGCACAGACAAGGAGGACCCGGGGAGCGCTGGCCTGCACCAGCAGATTCGACCTCAGTGGGAGAGAGGAATCGCGCCTCTGGGTCCAAGAGAGGCAGCTCTGGGGGCGCGCTCTGGTCTTGGGGTGCAGGACTCAGAAGATGTTGGAAGTTTGAGAGAGTGGGCTCTGGGGGCGCCCTCGAGTCAGGAGTCACTTTCAGAGCGCCTTTGGGTCCGGACGCAAAGGTCTGGGGCGCGCTCTAGTCCGAAGTGGGGGTTGGGAAAGAAGGCTCTAGATTCGGGAGGGGAGCCGCTAGGGGTGCGATCTGGGCATCGGGCAGGACTGGGGAATCCAGGGGCGCCTTGGTGTCCTCCAGGAGAAGTTCTGGAAGCACCTTCTGGTCTGAGGACCGGCTTGGGGTGGGGAGTGCTAGGTCTACAGCCGGGCTCCATGGTCCTCTCTGCGCTCCCCGAGTTTGGGGTGCAGGGCCGGTGGATCTAGACCCAGAGCCTTGGCCGGGACAGAGGGCGCCCTCCGGCCCCTCTGGAGACTTACCTTCTTGGCCCTTTTGCCTCCAACGGGTGCCATCGTCGTGGTTACTTGGCACGGCCACGGACCGATGTGGCAAGCCTTACCCCTCTGCGAAGCCTGTATCTGCCCGGCGGCCGCAGCCCACCTGGCTCAAATTTATACCCGCTCCTCCGCGCAGGGTGAGTTTTCCCAGGCTAGGCGTGGTCCAGTGTGGACCTCGGGCGGGGAACACGCCCACCAGCCTTTCATTCAGGCCAACTGCTGGTTAGAAACCTGCCCTGCAAAAGGGGTGATCAAGATTGTTTTCCCAAATGTGTGGAAACACTGAGAGAAAAAGAGAACTATATGAGATTGTCACTTGTTCAGGTTTCAAACTTACTGGAATTACTAACCCTGAATTAGCGAATATTTTCAAAATGACCTTACCCAAATATGCCTTGCAGTTTCTAATAACACAGTGATTCCTAATAAGAGCATCGTTGCAATAATTAACAAGGACAGACTTTTAACATTTACATACGAAAGTGGAAATGCATTTTGGAGACGCTTCAAAATTCAACATGACAACGATGTATAAAAATGTTTAGGCATTAGAAGAGCTGGAAGGAAATAGTTCAAAATGTTGACAGTTATCGGTAGTTGATGAAATTAAGGCTTGTTTTTATTTTATTCTTTATGTTTTACTGTATTTTTCAAAAATATTTTTACAATGAAAACGAATTAACTTTAAAATAATAAAAAATTATGTTGAAAAATATACAACATGACGTTGTAGAGAACAACTAAAAAGTCTGAAATTGTTCAGAACTTTTTACTCATATAAAAACACATGAGGAATTCTGTATGTGGAACATGAACCTTTATTTCAACCTATGCACCTCATAATTGTGTTAAATTTAAAATGGAAAAAAAAAAACGGAAGCAGGATGGATACAAATATTCAAATCTAATGTTTCATCTGCCCCCCAAATTTGGGATCAGCAAGAATAAGGCATGAGGTAATGTTATCCTTCACATCAAGGTGTTGCAGTATCTTAATAGCCAACAATTTAGTTAGCTAACGTGTTAAGAACGAGTATTGGTGAGGTGAACAGGTAGCAGACATGTTCTGTGTCCTCACAGAGAAGCTGCAGTGATGGGTTCCAGGCGCCAGGGGGCGGTATCAGGGCTCTGACAGTCAAGGAAGGCTCAAATCAGACCTTCCCAATTTCAGTTTTGTTCAAACTCAGCAAAGATTAGAATTTTAAACTAGTAGCTTTAAATTTAAAATGAATTATGAATTTTTGGTGATGAATAAAGAAGACCAAAGAAGAATTGACACCGATGAATTGTGGTATTGGCAAAGAATACTGAATATACCATGGACTGCCAAAAGAACAAACAAATCTGTTTTGGAAGAAGTACAGCCAGAATGCTCCTTAGAGGCAAGGATGGCGAGACTTTGTCTCACACACTCTGGACATGTTATCAGGAGGGATCAGTCTCTGGAGAAGGACATCATGCTTCGTAAAGTAGAGGGTCAGCGAAAAGGAGGAAGACCCTCAACGAGATGGATTGAGACACAGTGGCTGCAACAATGGGCTCAAGCATAACAACGATTGTGAGGATGGTGCAGGACGGGACAGTGTTTCCTTCTGTTGTACACAGAGTCGCTATGAGTCAGAACGACTCGACGGCACCTAACAACAACAACAACAACAACATAGGCAAAATTTTTAAAAATCTTTCCCCAGCTGCTGTTCCTAGTTCCTCAGGTCCCCTCTCTGGAGGTATCCACTATTACCTATTAACCATCCTTCCAGAGGAATTCTGTGTGCATCTAAGTGTATACATGTATAAAAAGAGTTGTATTTAAATGTAGGGAATTTTTGTTATTTAGACATTTATCCACCTCCACCTTTTTCCAAAAGTGATTTATAGGCAGCTGTCGAAATATCTTTGTTTTTCCTCAGCCTCTCAGTTTGTTGTCCTACCACCCTCCTCCCTTAGATTAATTCATTCCCCTACTATTTCCATAGTAGATAATAATATCTGTAGTTCACTAAGTATTTCCTATGTGCCAGGCACAACACTAAGCCTTTTACATTTGCACATTGTTATTTACTCCTCCTCACAATGCTGTAAGGTAGATGCCCCCTCTTTGTACTAAAGAACCGTGAATTCCAGGAGTTAGAAGGGTTATCAGCTTGAACTCTGAAGTTCTTTTGCCCCATTCCTAAAGGACCAAGTCCACTTGGATACCAATTGGGAAGTGAGTTCTGTAATATGCTGTTCTTGGAAGGCTGCCTGTGTTTTCTGATCTCTGCTAGAGCAATGAGATGAGGGAGGTCATAACACTGAAGCCCTTGGCCTTGTACAAAGGTGTTTGAGGTTAAAATTAAGTCCCAAAGGGAAAGACAAGGGTTAGACCTTGAGATCTACCCCTTTATATTTTTCAAACAACTTTATTAAGATATAATTCACATCCTATACTCTATCCAGAACATATAAAGAATCCTTAAAACTCAGTGATAAAAGGACAAATAACCCAATTTAAAATGGGCAAAGGATCTAAATAGGCAGTTATCCAAGGAAGATATACAAATGATCAATAAGCAGATAAAAATTTTAAATGAGTCACAAAAAGTATGACTCATTTAAAGTGTAACATTCATTGGTTTTTAGTATATTCACAGATAGGTGTAGCCATCACTTCAGTCAATTTTAGAACATTTTCATCACTCAAAAAGAAACTCAAACCCTTTAGCTATTACCTCCACTCCCCAATTCCGCCTACCCCAGTCCTAAGCAACTATTCATCTGTTTTCTGACTATGTAGAGTTCCCTGTTCTGGACGTTTAAAATTAATGGAATCATATAATGTGTGATCTTTCATGACTGACTACTCTCACTTAGCATAATGTTTTCAAGGTTCATCCATGTTACAACATGTACCACCACTGCATTCCTTTTTATGGCCAAGTAATATTCCATTGTATGGATATACTACATTTTGTTTATCCATTTATCAATTGATGGACATTTGGATTATCTCCACTTCGGGGCTATTATGAATAATGCTGATATAAACATTCATATACAAGTTTTTGTGTGGACATATATTTTCATTTCTCTTGGGCATATACCTAGTCTATGTTTAATCTTTTGAGAAACTGATAGAATGTTTTCCAAAGCAACTGCACTATTTTATAGTACCACCAGCAGTGTATAAGTGTTCCAATTTCTCCACATCCTTGCCAACACTTGTTACTATCTGACTTTTTGATTCTAGCCATCCTGGTTGGGTGTGAAGTAGTAGCTCTTTTTTTTTTTTTTTTTAACTGCAGGACTTTTTTGCATGTGATAAATTTATAGGTTAAAAAAAAATTGCCATTTCAACAGTCTTCATATATATGGTTCAGTGACATTAAATAGTTTCATTATGTTGTGCAACTCATTGTGGTTTTGATTTGCATTTTACAGATGACTAATGACGTTGAGCATCTTTTTATGTGCTTATTGACCAGTTGTATATCTTCTTTGGATAACTGCCTATTTAGATCCTTTGCTCATTTTCAATTGGGTTATTTGTCTTATCATTGAGTTGTAAGGGTTCTTTATATATTCTGGATAGAGTCCCTGGACAGTTATTCTGTAACAAGCACTCCTTGGGTTACAAATGAGATCAGTTCCTAAGTCTGTCTTTAAGTCACATCTATAGGTAAGTCAGAACAAGTACATACGGTTCTTATTTAATGTCAGTTAGTCAAATGTTTGTCTTGGTATATAGTATATATTTTACCTTTCTACGTATATAAAGCACTTAAGAAACACTTCCAAACCACGTTGTGTTTTCATAATTATCACAAAGTACTGCATGCATTTGTTGTTAGGAACCATTGTATTTAACTCAAATTTTTAATATAATAGGCTTTATGGCAGTCCATTCTTAAGTATGAATTGTCGTAAGTTGAACATTCGTAACCTGGGGACTGCCTGTATGTAATTTGCAAAAATTTTCTCCCATTCTGTGGGTTGGTCTTTTACTTTCTTTATGGTGTCTTTGAAATACAAATGTTTTTAATTTTGATGAAGTCCGATTTATTTTCTAATTTTTATTATTTTTGTTCAAGCTTTTCATGTCATATTTCTAAGAATCCTTTGCCAAATCCAAGGTAATAAATATTTGTTCCTATGTTTTCTTCTAAGAGTTTTATGGGTTTAGTGCTTACATTTAGGTCTTTGATCTACTTTGAGGTAATTTTCATCTATGGTGTGAGGTTGGGGTCCAACTTCATTCTTCTGCATGTGGAAATCCAGTTATCCAAGCACCATTTGTTGAAGAGACTATTATTTCTCCATTGGATGGTCTTGGCACCCTTGTTGAAAATCTGTTAACCATAGATGTATGGGTTTATTTCTGGACTCTTAATTCTGTTCCATTGATCTATATGTCTATCATTGTGCCAGTACTATACTGTATTGAGTATTTTGCCTTGTAATAAATTTTGAAATCAAGAATTCTGAGTTCTCTTACTTTGTTTTTCCTTTTCAAGATTGTTTTGAATATTCTGGGTCCCTTACAATTCCATATGAAATTGAATCAACTTGTTGGTTTCATTCAGCTGGGATTCTGATGGCGATTGCATTAAATATGTAGATCAGTTTGGAGAATATTGCCATCTTAATGTTAAATCTTCTCAGCCATAAACATGGACTGTTTTTCTAATTATTCAGATCTCCTTCAATTTTTTAACAATGTTTTGTAGTTTTCAGAGTATAAGTTTTGCACTTTTTTTGTTAAATTTATTGCTAAGTATTTTATTTTTTTGATGCTATTATAGATGGAATTGTTTTCTTAATTTCATTTCCAGAATGTTCACTGCAAGTGTACAGAAATACAACTGATCTTTTTGTATTTATCTTGTAACCTGCAGCCTTGCTGAACTTATTTATTATTCTGGTAGTTTTTTAGTGGATTCCTTAGACTTTTCTATATACAAGATTGTTTAATCTGTGACTAGAAATAGTTTTAATTCTTTCTTTCCAGTATGGATGCTTTTTATTTCTTTTTCTTGCCTAATGGTCCTAGTAAGAACCTCCAGTACAAAGTTTAATAGAAGTGGTGAGAGTGAGCATTCTTGTCTTGTTCCTGAGCTTTGGGGGAAAGCATCTAATTTTTCACCATTAGGTATGATGTTCGTTATCTGTGAGTTTTTAATAGATGCTCTTTATTCCCAGTTTAATGAGTTTTTTTTTTTTAAACCATGAAAATGTTTTGGATTTTGTGAAATTCTTTTTCTGTGTCTAGTGAGTTGATAACACACACACTAGACAAAGAAAAAGCAATTTTTACTTTTTATTCTTTTGATAAGATATATTACATTAATTGATTTTTAGATGTTGAACCAACAAGCTGCTTGAGGTAAAGGATATTGTTACTGTTAGATGCCGTTAAATTGATTTTGACTCATAGTGACCTCATGTGACAGAGTTGAACTGCCCCATAGGGCTTTCTTGGCTGTAATCTTTACTGAAGAAAATCACCAGGTCTTTCTCCTGCAGAGCCGCTGGATGGGTTTGAACCTCTAACCTTTAGGTTAGCAGACGAGTGTTAACTGTGCCACCAGGGCTCGTTGAGATAAAGGATATCTCCTCCTCTTCTTCCAAGGGGGAGATAGACACATTATTTTAAGTTCTAAAATAACTCCTTTTAGTTTTAAAAGCTTGTGAGCAGCCATCTAAGATACTCCATGGGTCCCACCCCATCTGGAGCAAGGGAGAATGAAGAAAACCAAAAACACAAGGGGAAGATTAGTCCCCTTGGACTAGTGGACCACAACTACCACAGCCTCCACCAGACTGAGTCCAGCACAACTAGCTGGTGCCTGGCTACCACCACTGACTGCTCTGACAGGGATCATAACAGAGGGTCCTGGACAGGGCTGGAGAAAAATGTAGAACAAAACTCTAACTCACAAAAAAAAAAAAGAACAGACTCACTGGCCTGACAAGCCTGGAGAAACCCCTAGACTATGGCCCCCAGGCACCTTTTTAACTCAGTAATGAAGTCACTCCTGAGTACACCCTTCAGCCAAAGATTAGAGAGGCTCATAAAATAAACAATAATACACATAGCTTACCTATGTATATGAGACTAAATGGGCACACCAGTCCAGGGGCAAGGACAAGAAGGCAGGAGGAGACAGGAAAGCTGGATGAATGGAAATGGAGACCCCCAGGGTCGAGAAGAGGAGAGTGTTGACACGTTGTGGGGTTGGCAACCAATGATACAAAACAGTGTGTGTATTAATTGTTTAATGATAAACTAATTTGTTCTGTAAACCTTCATCTAAAGCATAATTTTAAAAAAAGCATTTGAAAAAAATCAACACCCTTTTATGATAAAAATTCTCAGCAAACTAGGAATATAAGGGAATTTCCTCAACCTTATGAAGGGTACTCAGGAAAAATCTAGCTAGCATCATACTCAACGGTGAAATACTTAATATTCTCTACCTAAGATCAGTAAAACACAAGGATGTTACACTTATGATCCTGTAAAGTGGAATAAGGCAAGAAAATTGAATAAATGGCATACCTATTGGAAAAAGAAAAAAAATTCCTTTTATCGATATGTAGATGGGAAAACGACAGGACTTTTTGTTTGCAATTCAGTTGGGTGATTTGAATCATCTTTAAACTGGCTTTTCATAGTTCTTTTTAGACTAAAAATGTTTTTTTCAGCCTAAAACCATTGAAGATGTTTTATGTTTTAACACTGTGAAGAACAGTGGTTGCAAACTGGTAACTCGAAAGGAAAACATGGCCAACCTCTGTGTTTCCTTTGGCAAGGTCAATGTTTTTAAAACACTGAACGTGAATTCCTTTATGTGGGGCATCCACTCTCCTATTTTCCAGTCTGTACCACATCTAGTTGTCCTATACTCTTCTGGTTCACATGTTTACCTCACACTGAAGGCATTTGAGCTTTGAATTTCTGCTGTAAATAGAAGGTATATTTGGGGTTATCAGAAATATATGAGATGTGCTTTGGTCTGAGTTCCCCACAAATAAGAAAGGATCCACTTTCCTTATGTTTTCCTACTGCCACTAGCTTCAGTTATTTTTCATTGCCACGGCCCAGTATCCTAACAAAGGCATAGTGGGAGTGGATTCTTCACCTAAAACCCTCCTCCCTAGATTTAGATCCCTGCTTTGCTTTATCTTTTCTGGTAGTACTTCATTCCCTCTGTCCATTGCACTGGGCATACTCAACATTTATGCCAGCATACCACACCCATCAAACCATATCACACAAGTACTCCCCTTTTAAGGGCCTTGTAAAATTAGAAGATGAGGCTAAGTGACTTTTCAGATTTGTTTTTGCAATTGGCTTGGCATAAACTTAAAGCATAAAACAGCTTTTTCCCAGGGTGCTATATTTGCTTTCCCCTTCTGGTCAGCAAGCATTTCCTCATTCTGGCTCTGAGGAGGCTCATGCCTCCAACTTCTGCCCACAGCCGAACCTTCACTTGAAATTCCCTAGTTGCCTGGAGAAGCAGCAGAGAATTTTGCTTTTGCTGGGCGATTCAGGACTTCCTCCAACACGGGTAAAAATGCATCCCTCAGAGCTCACAGATCTGTCAGTTTGTCCAGAGCTCCTGGCTTTCCACAGGGGAGTCCTCTAACTCCTGTTAATTCTGGACACTCACAGTTTCCCAGAAGTATCCTCCCAATGTGGTAATTACATTCTGAGCTCCCTTTCTAGCTCTGAAAGCTCGTCTCTTCTCTTTAGTCTTTCCCTTAGTGCTTTCCAACAGGATGATTAGCCTGTCTTCTGCAGTCACATGCCCTTTTGCTTCCTTTCTTTAAAAAACAAGTAACTATAACTTTATGAGCACTTAGTATGTGGAGTTTGCTGTGCTAAGCGCCTCACGTTGGTGTGTGCTGTCGAGTCAATACTGCTTCATAGTGACCCTATACGACAGAGTAGAATTGCCCCATAGGGTCTCATAGGCTGTAATCTTTATGGGATCAGATTGCCAGGCCTTTTGTCCCACTGAGCAGCTGATGGGTACGAACTGCAGACCTTTTGGTTAGCAGCTGAGCACGTAAGCATTGCATGACCAGGGCTCTTTTAAGTGCTTCATAGGCATTATTTAATCTTCACAATAACCCTATGAGGTAGGGACTTGACCATCCCCATTTTACTGATGACGATACTCAGACACACAGAGGTTAAACAAGAACTTTCTCAAGATCATGTCAATAGTAAGTATAGAGTGGGAAGAAGACTTCAATGCAGGTAGAATGAAGCCAGAGCCCACACTGTTCAGTGGTATTCTATACTTGCTGTTTAGTAACCTGTTTTTCTAAAAAGGTTCCCAAACTTTTGCAACCTCATCCAACTCATGGACCTTCCCACTCACCTGGCCCAACACAGAGGTCTTTTCTCCTGGTAAGAGAATTTCAGATTTCCTGGACACTCACAATTAGTTACCAATAGAAAACTGGCCCCGGCCAGGTTATCACTCATCAAATGCATGATAACCTTTGGATTATGTGTAACCCCTGGGTTGTCTAGTCACTCTGAAACCTTGTTTGTTGTTGTTTTAAATAGGTATTGGAAAAGAAGTCCAATAATTTCCTGAGATAGTCCATCAAACCTTGGTTTTCGCTCATCTTTGAGAACTGCTGAAAGATGAACTAAGATATCTATTACCTCTTTGAATGGGCAAGTTTGGAGTGGGGGCTGATGATTCTCTTTTTCACTTAGCACAAGCATTACCCCTAGATAGGCCAGGTGAGGTGGTTGGTGCATGGTGTCTGTGTTTGCCATAAGCTCCAGCATATAGCTTGGGAGTCATACCCCAGGCACAACTCCATGCTCTGGTCTAGACTGTGCAGGGGGGAGTACACACCAGGTGGGTGGGTGGGTGGATGGTGTGAGAAGCGAGAAATGGAGACATAAAAAGAAGATCAACAGCAGTTCAGGGGAAAATCTAGTTATAGTGGGGTGAATCGTGGTGTCTAGCCCAGGGAATGTTAGATACAGCTACCACTCTGAGGAGCTTAGATCTGATGTGAAACTCACTACTAAGTTGCAACCAAAGAGCCTACTTTTCCCCCTACACACAAAATGCTATTGTATATTTTTTTATTGCGGCAAGTATATGTATAATAAAACATTTTCCATTTAAAACATGCTGTTGTTAATTTCCATTTTTTATTGGTAACTGTGTTTTTAGTCAACTGCATTGGAAGAGGATTTAGTGAGGCCTTTTAGCTTAGTGCTGATAGCAGAAATCTTTGGCCATTTAAAGCATTTCTTTGGTGCAGACTGGTACATGACTTTAGTCTACTTTAAGATTATTACCAGTACAAAGCCATCTGTTGACCTGATAAAGCAGTAACACATTTCTGAATGACAAAGTTGTCATCACCAGGCAGATTCTGAACCTCAAGAATATGGGAAGATATCTTTTTTTCTTTAAGTTAATCCATTCCTATAATACCAAAAAACCAAACTCACTGCCATCAAGTCGATTCCAACTCATAGTGACCCTATAGGCCATGGTAGAATTGCCACCATAGGTTTCCAAGACTATAAATCTTCTTCTTCTTTATTTATTTATTTATTATTGTTGTGCTTTAAGTGAAAGTTTACAATTCAAGTTAGTCTCTCATATAAAAATTTATACATACATTGTTACGTGATCCTAGTTGCTCTCCTTATACTGTGACAGCACACTCTTCCTTTCTAACCCGGATTTTCCACGTCCGTTCAGCCAGCTTCTGACCCTCTCTGCCTTCTCATCTCACCTCTGGACAGGAGCTGCCCATTTAGTCTCATGTATCTACTTGAGCTAAGAAGCACACTCTTCATGAGTATCACTTTATGTCCCGTAGTCCAGTCTAATCTTTGTCTGAAGAGTTGGCCTCTGGAATGGTTTCAGTTTTGGGCTAACAGAGAGTCCGGGTCCCTCTAGTCTCAATCAAACCATTAAGTCTGGTCTTTTTACTAGAATTTGAGTTCTGCACCCTACTTTTCTCCTGCTCCATCAAGGACTCTGTTGTGTTCCCTGTCAGGGCGGTCATTGGTGGTAGCTGGGCACCATCTAGTTCTTCTGGTCTCAGGCTGATGAAGTCTCCGGTTTATGTGGCCCTTTCTTGTCTCTTGGACTAATACTTTCCTTGTATCTTTGGTGTTCTTCATTCTCCTTTGCTCCAAGTGGGTTGGGACCAATTGATGCATCTTAGATGGCCACTTGCTAGCTTTTAAGACCCCAGACGCCACTCACCAAAGTGGGATGCAGAACATTTTCTTAAAAAATTTTGTTATGCCAGTTGACCTAGATGTCCTCTGACCCATGGTCCCCAGACCCCGCCCCTGCTACTCTGTCCCTCGAAGTGTTTGGTTGTATTCAGGAAACTTCTTAGCTTTGGTTTAGTCCAGTTGTGCTGACTTCCGCTGTAGTGTGTGTTGTCCTTCCCTTCACCTAAGATAATTCTTGTCTACTATCTAGCTAGTGAATACCCCCTCCCTCCCTCCTGACCTTCATAACCATCAAAGAATGTTTTCTTCTGAGTTTAAACCTTTTATTAAGTTCTTATAATAGTGGTCTTATACAATATGTCAAGGCTGTAAATCTTTACTGAAGGAGACTGTGGCATCTTTCTCTGCCGAGTAGCTGGTGAGTTCAAATCTCGACCTTTTGGTTAGCAATGGAGCACTTTAACCACTATGCCACCAGGGCTCCTATCCCTATAACAAGAACCTCAAATAGTAGAAAAGGATATTTATAAAAAATAAGCCTCACCCATACAATAATGTTCATTGCAGCACCATTGATAATAGCCAAAAGGTGGAAACAACCTAAATGTCCAGCAGATGAACGTTGTTATTAGGTGCTGTGGAGTCGGTTCTGACTCATAGCGCCCCTGTGTACAACAGAACGAAGCACTTCCCGGTCCTGCACCATCCTCACAATCATTATGCTTGAGCTCACCATTGCAGCCACTGTGTCAGTCCATCTTGTTGAAGGTCTTCCTCTTTTTCGCTGACCCTCTACTAAGCATGATGCCCTTCTCCAGGGACTGTTCCCCCCTGACAACATATCCAGTGTATATGAGATGTAGTCCCACCATCCTTGCTTCTAAGGAGCATTCTGATTGTACTTCTTCCAAGACAGATTTGTTCATTCTTTTGGCAGTCCATGGTATATTCAATATTCTTTGCCAACACCACAATTCAAAGGCATCAATTCTTCTTTGGTCTTCCTTGTTCATTGTCCAGCTTTCACATGCATATGAGGCAATTGAAAACACACCTTAGTCTTCAAGGTTACACCTTTGCTTTTTAACACTTTAAAGAGGTCTTTTGCAGCAGATTTGCCCAATGCAAAGCAGATGAATGGATAAACAAAATATGGTACTTACATACAATGGAATATGACTCAAGCATAAAGAGAAATGAAGTCCTGATACATGCTACAACATGGATAAACCTTGAAAACATTATGTTAAGTGAAATAAGTCAGTCATAAAAGACAAATTTTGTTATGGTCCCACTTATATGAAAAAAAAACAAAACCCCATTGCCATCAAGTTGATTCCGACTCATAGCAACCCTATAGGACAGAGTAAAACTGCCCCATAGGGTTTCCAGGGAGCAGCTGGTGGATTCAAACTGCTGACCTTTTGGTTAGCAGCCACAGCTCTTAACCAGTGTACCACCAAGGCTCCACTTATATGAAATAAGCAAATATATAGAGACCAAAGCTTATTGGTGGTTACCAGGGATGCGAGGTAGAGGGGATGGGTGAGTCATTGCTTAGGAGGCACTGCGTTCCTGTTAATGATGGTAGAATAATTTGGAAAAGGATAGTGGTGATTGTTGTACAACATGATGAATGTAATCAATGTCACTGAATTAATCACGTAAAAGCTGTTCAATTGGCAAATATTCCCAATTTTCAACTTTTTTTGGTATTTATAACCTACCCATCTTGAAGAATTTCTGAAAGACATTGATACTTCTAAAATCCAGCTTCCAATGATAACACTATGCATCCACCAGAATGACTAGAATGAAAAATATGAAATGTTGGTGAGGATTGGGAGCAACTGAAACTGTCGTACACTGCTGGTAGGAGTGTAAATTGGCACAACTCTTTACAAACAGCTATTTGGCAGCATCTGCTAGAACTGTGCACATGCATATTCTATATCCCAGTAATTTCATTTTGGGGTATATACTCAACAGAAATGTGTACAAATGTTCCCCAAAAGATATGTTCAAGAATGTTCATAGCAGCCCTATTCATCACAGGCCCATACTGGTAACAACCCAAATGCCCATCAACACTGGAATGGATAAATAAATTATGGTATACTTAAACAATGGGATGCTATAAGCAATGCAAAGGAATGATTAACAACTACACACAATAAGGATAAATTTCACAAACATAAGGTTGAATGAAAGATGCCAGACGCAAAAGGACACATACTGTAAAATTACATTGTACAAAAATAGGCAAAACTAAGTTATGATCTTAGAAGTCAGGATAGTGATTATCCTAGGGGGATGGGAGAGTGACTGGAAGGGAAGAGAATGGGGTGATTGTGGGGTGCTGGAAATGTTCTCTTTCTTGATACTAGTGCTGTGTACATGAGTTTGTGCATATTCACCAAGCTGTACATTTATGACTTTTGTACTTTTTGTTTGTATCTTTTACTCAAATTAAAAAATAAAAACAAAGATAAAAAGCAACAATATAAAATAACTAAACAGCTTCTCAGCTTTTTGTGGATCCCAATAAACTAAAAAAACAAAAAACTAAAATAAACCAGTCTATATTTTGAATAAAGTCATTTCACTGGTAGTAAGGAATGAAGTAGGCAGACGGCATTAGCCCCAGTAGTTCCCTTACTATAAAAGTAATCCATTAAAAAAATCAATTTAGTATTTAATATATACATACAAAAAGAAAACCTGTTGCCGTTGAGTTGATTCCAACTCATAGCGACTCTATAGAACAGAGTAGAACTGTCCCCATACGGTTTCCAAGGAGCGGCTGGTGGATTTGAACTGCCGACCTTTACATTAGCACTTAACCACTGTGCCAAAAGAAATTAGGCAACAAGTGATTGATAAAGGAATGGCCACCCCTGCCCAGTGGCCCCAGCAGGAAGAACTCCTCTTCCACCCCTATCCTGGTCAACATTTGGAGTTTCCATTCTTCTTCTCTTTCTCTCACAAAGACTGCTTTCGAGGGCCATCCCTCCCCTCATCTTTACACCATGCCTGGTTAGCTTGTTCTGGGATTAGTTTGTTATGCCACAGAAAATGAAAATCTTGAAACAACTTCACCCACCCAGCCTTATTTTCATTTGAAATAAAAAATGAATCTTACTTACCTTGCTTCTCTGCTTTGAGTATACAACAATCTGCCTTTAGCACTTCTGGGAGAGACAGAAGAGTTACTCTTTTTATCCCATCCTGCTTCTAAAATCCCTGTAGTTAAGTTTTAAAGAGCTGTGTGCTCATATTAGGTTCCATATTGTGGGGGCGAGAAGCTGAAACTGTATTCTTGGAGTTCTTCCACCTGGAATATGCTGTTGTTCCTGTTTTCCTGTGTATCCTTTAAAATTCAGGTCAAAGGTTTCCCTGGTAAAGGCTTCCCTGACCACCCTCTCCCATTTCACCCCCAGAATAGGAAATATGTGGACTGGCTTGGGAATCCAACCACCTTCCAAAGAGGGAAAATATGTTTCAAGTCCAAAGCTATTTTTAAATGTGTAAATATACTTTGGAATACAACTATTTATACACTAAGAACTGCTTGTATCATTTATATGTACATTATATATACACACATACACACATACATACTTAAGGAGCTCTGGTGGTGCAACAGTTAAGTACTTGGCTGCTAACCGAAAGGTTGGCAGTTCAAACCTACCCAGCAGGAAGAAAAGACCTGGTGACCTGTTCCCTTAAAGATTGCTATTGTGTACTGTCAAGTTGATTCTGACTCGTAGTGACCCCATAGGACAGACTAGAATTGCCCTATAGGATTTCCTAGGCTGTAAATCTTTACAGGAGCAGAGTGCCATGTCTTTCTTCCATGGAGCCGCTGGTGGGTTCAAACTGCCAACCTTTCAGTTACCAGCCAAACGCTTAACACTGCACCACCAGGGCTCCTCCGTTAAGATTACAGCCTAGAAAACCCTATGGGGCAGTTCTATTCTGTCACGTGGGATCACATTATGAGTCAAAATTGACTCTACAGCACCTAACAACAGCAACATACATAGATACACATATATGCTAGAAAGCATTAAAGAAATTAAATTTAAGGATCATGGCGTCTTCAGCTGGGTTCCTTCAAAAGCAGAATCTGAGATAAGGACTTGGTTTCTGGTAGTTTATCTGGGATGTGACTCCAGGAAGCCAGAGTAGGATGTAGGGAGAGTGAGAGAGGGAATGAGGAAGAGCCCAAGTGCAGGTGCACTATAGAGGTCACTGCTGTGGTCAGTGGGGATTACATTGCTTCTGCTGGGAACCCCAAGAATCATCCAGAATATCTACTGGAATTGTCTACTTGGAAGGACAGAATGCTGGAGCATTAATCCACTGGTTCTCTTCCCCACTGACTGAGGATTGCCCTGGGGACATTAACTCTCGCACACTTTTGGCTGTTTACCAGTGGGCTGTTTGCTGGTTGCACAGGAGAGGGCCCTGGGGCAGCAACCAGAATGACTCAGGGCAACACTTGGGGAGGATGCTGTCAGTGCCAGGGGAGTCTGAGCCCTTAGGGAGCTGGTCTCTGCAGCTATCAAGTCAGAGGTGGTGAAGGGGATGGCACCAGAGCCATCTGCTCTCATCTATCTGATGAATTGAGTATACAAAAATAGCAGGCATAGCTGGGGCTTGAAATTCTGTTGGAGCCCCCAATAATGTCAAAAGAGGGGAACCAGTTGCGGGTGCTCATTACTGTTAACTTGTTTGTACAAGACCCCAAATTAGGTAACATAACAACTCTGTGAGATATTACAGGCAGATATTATTCTCTCGACTTTGTTTGATGTTGAGACTTAGAATGATTCAATAACTTGTTCAAGATCACAAATGTCTTTATTGGAGCCACTAAGGCCTTGAACACGGGTCTGCTATTCTTTAGCTAATCTTCTTTTTGATTACTAGCTGAAAGGTTGGTGGTTCAAACCTACCCAGAGTTGCCTCAGAAGACAAGCCTGGTGAACTTCTTCTGAAAGGTCACAACCTTGAAAACTCTATGGAGCAGTTCTACTCTGAACACATGGGGTCACCCTGAGTCAGAATCTACTCCACGACAACTAACAACAAGAACAACTCCACCTTCCTGACATTTGGTCTAGTCAACATAAGCAACAGCTTTCCCTATAGCAATTGATATTGTATAGGCAAAGGACCAAGTAACACATTTTCAACTGTTCCCTTGCTGCTACTCCTTCTTGATACCTCCCCCCTACCCCACCATTGTCAACCACATCATTATCCAGTGTGGTGATACTTATAGAGAAAACCTACCTTGGTGGCTTTAGGGACATTTATTCTTTTTCCCATCATATTGTTCTTATACATGCTGTTCCTTAAAGTGTTTTTTAAGAACCAGAGTATGTTTTCCAAAGGCTGCTTATTTACTTTAACAACTCCTTGCTGCTTTAGGTGACAGCATATGGGTTTTTCTACTACATTTAGAGAGATCCTTTTATTACATGATTGCAGGCCCTTTAGTGAGAACATCAAGCTTCTGTACTCTCCAGATTAATCCTAAAACATCAGCAGTAGTACATGCAGGCTACTGCCTAGTATACTGCCTGACACAAAAGAGGCCACTGTCATGGGATGAATTGTGTCCTCAGAAATATGTGTCCACTTGGTTAGGCCATGATTTTCAGTATTGTGTGATTGTCCTTCATTTTGTGATTGTAATTTTATGTTAAAAAGGATTAGGTGGGATTGTAACACCCTTACTAAAGTCACATCCCTGATCCAATGTAAAAGGAGTTTACGTGGAGTGTGGCTTGTACCACCTTTTATCTTGCAAGAGCTAAAAGGAAAAGGAAGCAAGCAGAGAGTTGGGGACCTCATACCACCAAGAAAGAAGCACTAGAAGCAGAGTGCATCCTTTGGACCTGGTGTTCCTGTGTGGAGAAGCTCCTAGTCCAGGGGAAGATTGATGAGAAGGACCTTCCTCCAGAGCTGAAAGAGAGAGAAAGCCTTCCCCTGGAGCTGACGCCCTGAATTTGGACTTGTAGCCTACTAGACTGTGAGAGAATAAATTTCTCTTTGTTAAAGCCATCCACACTTGTGGTATTTCTGTTATAGCAGCACTAGATGACTAAGACAGTGACCAATAAGTATTTGTCAAATGAACACCATGATGCTGCAACCAGGAAAGAGAATTTGTAGGAAAAGATGGCCCAAAAAGAAAGGAAAAAAAAAAAAAAAAGCAGTATTTTCTACATTATGGCTCCTATGGAAATTAGTTTTATTTCTCGCATTCTTCTTGTGTGAGGCTTGGGATATAGCACACTGGGAGGTGGCAGGAATAAATCTCTTCAGAAGAGCACAGCAAGCTGAAGTTGCCATTCTGGCTCGATGTGGAAGGGAGCAAAAACTTGGACCCTTTTTTGTCAGGTAGAAACCTCAGGTTCTGAGTGATGTGACTTGTTACAGCTGATAAACAAGAGGCTGAGGTGGAAGAAAAGAAAGGCACCTTTATTTCATTGTGCAAGGAAAGGAGCAATCAGGGCTGCTGCCTCCAAGACTGCTTGCAGGCAGCTTGGGGAGGTGGGCTTTTACAGACAGCAGACAAGAAAATGCAAATTCGTCATGCATATTCAGGGTTGACCTTCATGAAGGTGCTCAGGGCTTGGCGATGACTATGCATTTTCTCTAGACAAGGGTTCGATTCCCCAGGATGGAGGAAGAGGTTGATATTCCTTCATTAGCATGTTAAGTTTCCACCCAGAGGTGGGGTGCTTATATGTATTTTGCACTTAATGAGCTAATACATCACTTGAAGTGTTAAGACGGCTTAGAAAACCTGCTAAGACTGGTTGAGGCCAGCTATGCTATGGTCCGTTCTGTGGTTATCTCATCAGGGACAATTTCAGAAGAATATGCAGCGTAATCTGCTCGATGTGGGAGGATAAACCAGTGCAGGTGTCTCTTAGAAGGGCTGGGCTTTGAGGCTGCCTGCTTCACTTTCAACCAAAGCCTCCTCCTTCCTAACCGAATTGTGAGAGACTCTGAAAAAGATTCATTAAAAGAATTCAACAATTTGGCCTTTTAACATGATGTTTTTTTTCAGCAATGACCTTGAGCAAGTCACTGAACTTTCCTGGGCCCCCATTTTCTCATATCAAAAATAATGGAGTTGAACCAGAACAGGTAGTCTTCTTGGGCTGTAAAATGCTGTGTTCCTATTTTGGTTTTGGCTTTGGTTTTTTGTTTTTGTTTTCTGTTTTTTTTTTGCGCCACTTAATAGACTTAATTTTTTTAAAGAGTAGCTTTAGGTTTACAGAAAAATTGTGCAGAAAGTGCAAAGAACTCACATATACCTTTTCTCCTCAGTGCACACTATTTCTCTGTTATTAACATCTTGCATTCCTGTGGTACATTTATTATAATTGATGAACCAATATCGATACATTATTAGCATCTTAGAAGAAAGGCCCTGTAATCTACTTTGGAAAAATCAGCCATTGAAAACCCTATGGAGCACAGTTCTACTCTGACACACGTGTTGGTTGCCATGAGTAGCAACTAACTCAACAGAAATTGGTAACTGGCATTATTAACTAAAGTCCCTGGGTGGCACTAACAGTTAGCTGCTTAACTACTCACTGAAAGGTTGGCACTTTGCACCCACCCAGAGGTGCCTCAGAAGACAGGCCTGGAAATCTGCTTCTGAAAGGTCATAACCTTGAAACCCTTATGGAGCAATTCTACTCTGCACACATGGGCTCTCCATGAATTAGAATCGACTCGATGGCAACCAACAACAACAACATTATTATCTAAAGTCCATAGTTTACATTAGGGCTCACTCTTTGGGTTGTATTGTCCATGGGTTTTGACAAATGCATAATGTCATGTGTCCATCAATACAGTATCTGTCTTAGTCATCTAGTGCTGCTATAACAGAAATACCACAAGTGGATGGCTTTAACAAAGAGAACTTTATTCTCTTACAGTCTAGGAGGCTCAAGTCCAAATTCAGGGCACCAATTCCAGGGGAAGGCTTTCTTTCTGTCAGCTCTGGAAGAAGGTCCTTGTCATCACTTTTCCCCTGGTCTAGGAGCTTCTCAATGCAGGAACCTCGGCTCCAAAGGATGAGCTCTGCTCCTGGTATTGCTTTCTTGGTGGTATAAGCTCCCTTATGTCTCTCTGCTTGCTTCTCTTTTTACATCAAAAAAGAGATTGGTTTAAGACACAACCTAATCTTATAGATTGAGTCCTGCTTCATTAACATAAGTGCCTCTAATCCTATGTCATTAACACTGTATAAGTAGGAATTACAACACATGGGAAAATCACATCAGATGACAATGTGGTGGATAGTCACACAGTACTGGGAATCATGGTCTAGCCAAGTTGACACATATTTTGGGGGAACACAATTCAATCCATGACAGTATCATACAGACTAGCTTCACAGCCCTAACTGTATTTCTATTTTAGTATTCAATCTGAAGGGAAATCTGGGAAAAAAAATGAGCAAGTCTATGAATTAAATGTAAATATTCTATTTTAAATCAGATCCTCATGATCACTAACATTTTCATTAAAGTTTCTGGAAGACTTAAATAGATTTTTTTTTATTTCAATCTTCGTCTCTAACTTATGTTCTTAGTTTATGACCTCAATTATGTATTAAATATGATATATATCTCATGTATCTGCTTAGGTTCTAATGCAATAAAATCATAGAAGTGTTAGTGCTCAATTAAATATTTTATTTTTATTTGTTAATATGGTCATGTCATTTTGCTGCCTAGCAACCTTTGGACATCCTTCCTATATTTGAAGGGAATTTCCCATTTTAGGGGTCCTGACTTCCAGAGCAGAAGCCTCAAAATTCACTTTTCCGGCTTTCCTAACAGCTAGGATGTAGCAGGTCTGTGATTTAGGCCCGGCTAATCAGGCACAGGGAAACCCTGGTGGTGTAGTGGTTAAGAGCTTGGCTGCTAACCAAAAGGTTGACAGTTCAGATCTACCAGCTGCTCCTTTGAAATGCTATGGGGCAGTTCTACTCTGTCCTATAGGGTCGCTATGAGTCGGGGTCGACTTGATGGCAATGAGTTTTGTATCAGACACACAAGGAGCCCTGGTGATTTAAATGGTTTGTTCTTGACTACTAACTGAAAGGTCTGTGGTTTGAATCTACCCAGTGGCATCACAGAAGAAAGCTCTGATGATCTACTTCTGCTAAGATTAAAAACAGAAACAAAACAAAACAAACCTGTTGCTGTTGAGTTGATTCCAACTCATAGTGACCCTGTAAGTGACCCTGTTAAGATTACAGCCATTGAGAACCCTATGGAGCACAGTTCTACCCTGAGACATGTGAGGTCACGATGAGTTGGAATTGACTCAATAGCAATGAATTTTGGTGATCAGACACACAAACTTCAGTCTCGGAGTTAGAAGCAAGCAGAGTGATTGATGCAGCAGGCATCAAGTAGAATCCTGTTTCTGGCATGGGTTGTGGCAGAGGCAGTAGTGATGGAGGGAGGTCCTTGTATTTAGTGTCAGCAGGATGGGCTGCCATGTCAGTGCCTAGAAGCAGCAGCAGTGGGGTCTCCCGTAAACTGGTTTGGGTGTTATTCTTTCAGATCAGCCTGACTCTGGCTCTCCTAGACTTTCTGTGAGCGCACAAGTAAACCTTCATAAGTCCTTTTCCTGCTAAAACCAGATAGAGTGGGTTCTGTAACTAACCAACAAGAACTTTGACTGATAGAGTTTATTTTTCAAACAATCTCTTATGCATCCAGGATCTAAGTATTCACTTTCTAAGACAAAAATCTTTGAGTTGTCTGCTTTTAACTAAAAAATTTTAGTCCATAAAATAATATGACTGATGTTTTACTAACAATTATTTATTCATTTAGCAAATCTTGTGGTCAGAGCTGAAGAGAATGTGGTGATTAGAAAGACACAAGCCCTGCCTCTGAAAGCTCATATCTGTTTTAAAACTCAGTATGTATTCTTAGATAACTTAGTAATTATAATAGTGCTTAATGTTAATGAGCACTTACCATGCTCCAGGCACACTTTTTAATTCATTGAATCCTCCCTACAACTCTAAGTGTAGGTATTTCTGTTACTCCTACAGAGGAAACCAAGGACATTCTTCAAGCTTGTTCAAGGCCACATAGCTAGTAAGTAGCAGAGCTGAGATTCAAATTGAGGCAGTCTGGCCCCAGACCCCCCATCCTCGATGCTCCGTTTTATAGCAGTACATTCATGTCACCGTGAGAGTTATAATTTAGCTAACACCATTTATATTCTTCATATTTGAAACTGCTTCCCTCTCATTATAAAATTGAGACTCAGACAGTCGCAACTGAATCAGGACAGAGTAAAGATCTCTCCTCCTCTTTTTTAAAGATAAAACTGTATCCAAAAGTGGACCATGACCTTTCCCTTGGTTTCCTTTGGCACAGATGAGAGAGACTAGAGCTTCCAAATGGATTATTTAAATGCTAGGCCTCCCTGCTCCTGCTCTTACCCCTTTGTAGTTTATTCTTAACACAAAAACCAAAGTAATCCTTTCCTTTCCCTCTTGAAAACCCTCCAGTGTCCTCTCACATCCACTCTGTGTAAAAGCCCAAATCCTCCTAAGACTATAAGTCATCGTATAATCTGACTCCCGTTGTTTCTCGGATGTCATCTCCTGTTACTCTCCTCTCTTTCACTCTTCCCCCAGTCACCCTGGCTTCTTAGCTGTTCCTTGAACTTGCCAAGCTTTGCAATTTCTGGACTGCCCTTCCGTAAGATAACCACATGGCTATTGAGGACTAAGGCGTGCCTGACCCAAGCCATAGTTTTCAATTACTTCATGTGCATGCGAAAGCTGCACAATGAATAAGGAAGACTGAAGAAGAATTTATGCCTTTGAATTATGGTGTTGGTGAAGAATACTGAATATACTTTGGACTGCCAGAAGAATGAACAAGTCTGTCTTGGAAGAAGTACAGCTGAAATGCTCCTTAGAAGTGAGAATGGCGAGACTTTGTCTCATATACTTTGGACATGTTATTAAGAGGGACCAGTTCCTGAAAGAAGGACATCATGCTTGGTAAAGTAGAGGGTCAGTGAAAAAGAGGAAGGCCCCCAACGAGGTGGATTGAAGCAGTGGCTGCAACAATGGGCTCTAACGTAGTGTCTTAGTTATCTGGTGCCGCTATAACAAAATACAAGTGGATGGCCTTAACAAACAGAAATTTATTCTCTCACAGTTTAGGAGGCTAGAAGTCCAAATTCAGGGTACCAGCTTCAGGGGAAGTCTTTCTCTCTCTGTTGGCTCCGGGGGAAGGTCCTTGTCATCAATCTTCCCCTAGATCTACGAGTTTCTCAGCACAGAGACCTCAGGTCCAAAGGATACACTCTACTCCTGACTCTCCTTTCTTGGTGGTAATGAGGTCCGTCTCCTTTCTGCTCAATTCTCTCTTTTATAGCTCAAAAGAGATTGACTCAAGAGAAAACGTAATCCTGTAGATAGTGTCCTGCCTCATTAACATCATAGAGGTTAGGATTTACAACACATAGGACAATTACACCAGATCACAAAAATGGAGGACAACCGCACAGTATAGGGAATCATGGCCTAGCCAAGATGACACACAATTTTGGGGACACAATTCAATCCATAACACATAGCAACAATTGTGAGGATGGCATGGGACTGAGCAGTGTTTTGTTTGGTTGTATGCAGGGTCACTATGAGTTGGAACAGACTCGAAGGCACCAAACAACAACAACGTTGTCCTTATTCTGTTGTGATCCATAGAATTTTCATTGGCTAATTTTTGGGAGTAGATCTTCCTACTCTGTTTTAGTCTGAAAGCTTCACTAAAGTCTGTCCACCCTGGGTGACCCTGTTGGTATTTGAAATGGTGGTGGTGTAGCTTCCAGCATCACAGCAACACACAAGCCCGTAGTGTGACAAACTGAGGGCCAATGAAAATGAGGGAAACCCTCAATGAGATGGATTGACACAATAGTCACAACAATGGATTCAAACATACCAATGATAATGAAGATGGTGCAGGACCAGGCAATGTTTTGTTCTATTACATACAAAGTCCATGAATCAGAGCTGACTTGATGGCAGCTAACAATACCGACATTGTCCTTGTCTTCTCCAGGTCTTCACTTGAAAGTACCTTTTTATTAAGGGCTTCCTGGCCTTCCTGGAAACGCTGGTGGTGTAGTGGTTAAGTGCTACCACTGCTAAGTTCAAATCCACCAGGTGCTCCTTGGAAACTCCATGGGGCAGTTCTACTCTGTCTATAGGGTTGCTATGAGTCAGAATCAACTCAATGGCAGTGAGGTTTGAGTTTGCTTTTTTTGGCCTTCCCACCTAAAATTTCAACCCCACCTCACTGATGTAGGATCTAGGGTGACAAACAGTTCCAGTTTGCCCAAGACAGAGAGGCTTCCCAGGACACGAAATTTTCAGTGCTAAAAATGGGTAATCCTGGGCAAACTGGGACTATTGGTCACCTCATATAGTCCCGGAACCTACAACAGTGACTGGCACACAATGTTGTTGTTGGATGCCATTGAGTCAATTTTGACTCACAGCAACCCCATGTGACAGACTAGAACTGCCCAGTAGGGTTTTCTAGGCTATAATCTTTACCAGAGCAGATCACCAAGTCTTTCTCCAGCAGAGCCACTGGGTTGGTTCAAACTGCCAACCTGTTGGTTAGTAGCTAAGCACTTAACCGTTGCTCCACCAGGATTCCTATGGCTCATAATAGGCTTAATAAATATTTGTTGAATAAATGAATGAATGAATGTGCAAGTAGGTTAGAGAAGTGCTTTTAGAGTGAATGTAAGGAGAGCATTCGTTGCCCTTAAAATCAGAAAATGTAGGTCTGTCTGTCCATTATAGCAACTTGTAAGGCTTCAGCATGGAAAGAGGTCCAATTTCCATGAATGATGGACCAATATTTCGTAATCTCCTAATCAAAAAAATATGATTTATCAATTTTTTTCTTACTGCAAGTGGTTTGGAATAGCATGTCCGACACCAATTCTTTAGATGAACAGTTACAATGACCTCGTTGGCTTTATTTATATTTTTGGACTTTACAATGGTTTCCGTATTTTAAATGACAATGATACATTTTAAAATATGTAACTTTTCCCATTGTTAATGATCCAGAGTCCCAACTCTCTCCTTTGTTCTAATGCTTCTTCCATTTACTCCAGCCTAGGTCTTTCTGGAGTTGCTCCCTGGGCTATTCAGCTTGCACGATCTAGTGTTTCACTTCTTGGTACCACCTGTTTCCTTCCACCAGTCTACCCAACCTCAGCTTCTTTGAAACAGCACAGTATTATGCTGTTTCTGTAAGACATCACACACTTGCTCTTCAAAATATTTTTGGCAAGAGAATTTGGCAAGGCAGCATATTCATCTCTGGCTTATTCGTCTCTGCATCCTTTGGTCCTAGTATGGTTTTTACATTTATCCCATTTATCCACTCACTCACTCACTCGTTTGCTCACTCACTTACTCATTCATTCATTCAGCATATCTTTGTTGAGCTCTACAATATGCCAGGTACTGGGAATGAAACAGTTAATAAGATATTTTCTTTGTCCCTTCCAGTAGGAAATAGGCAAATAAACAGGAACAACCAAGGGAGTATAAAAACTACATTGTATTTATTCATGATAAATATAGGGTACTATGGAAGCAAAGAGTCCATGGGTGGTACAAATGATTAATGTTCTAGGCTGCTAACTGAAAGGTTGGCAGTTCGAGTCCACCCAGAGGCATCTCAAAAGAAAGGCCTGGTGATTTACTTCTGAAAAAATAAGCCATTTAAAACTTTATGGAGCACAGTTCTGCTCTAACACTCATGGGGTCACCATGAGTCAGAATTGACTTGACAGCAACTGGTGGGGTTCAGTGACTAATAAAGGCAAGCATTAAATAAATGCTGTTTGAATAATGAATAGATGATTGATTGATTGAATGAATGAATAAATGCATATAGCTGATGTGAGAACACAGAACCCTCAAGGAAAGTAGTCACCATCAAATGGAAAGATGTGTCTTCAGTTTCATGATTTTGAAGGGACCAGTTCTTCTGGGACTTATATCAGGAAAAATATAGCTTATATTCCCCCTTCTCTCTTCTTTCCTCCCCCCTACTCCAACCAAATAATCGAGATTATAAATAAAACCTGACTGCTGAAGTGCCAGCCATGCCACAGTCCACATGCCCTGTCTACTTTTCTCAAGACTCTTTGATAAAATAACCCTGATGTCAGGCAAAATTTTACCCTTCTGAAACTCTTTTTAGCATTTTTATTGTTGATTAAACAGAGTATGTGCTTGTCTTCAAGGCTATGGCTAAAACGGGTTGCTTAACTTTGCTTACAATTTTGCGTAAGGGTATCAGATCACGGCTATGATCATTGAAAAGCAGGAACTGTTTTTCCAGTTGACCTTTGCTCCTAGTTTCAGTGCACCTCTTCCATCTCTTACAGGTGGTTTCCATGCCAGCTATTTGCTGGTCTGCACTGCTGATTCTATGCACAGCAGGTTTATCAGAAGGCCATCTGCTATCCTTGACAGCTCTCCAGTACAGTCAACATCTGCTGTGGAACTGGAAAGAGCTAGTTCAAGCCAGTTTTTCTTAGTTTCATTCCCACTTTCTACAGACACTTATCTTCTTAATTTTCCCCTACCGTATCAGAATCTGTGGAAATCTTGCCTTAGAAAAACCTGAAAACTCTTTCTTTGTATGCTAAAATATTTTAAAGTAAATTGCAAATAGTAATTTGACATTAAAAATAAATTAGTATGCATCTCTGATAGTTAAGAACATTTTCTTACATAGCCAAAATTAGTACTGATTTCTTAATACTTAACACCCAGTCCATGTTCAGATTTTCCCAGTTGTCCCAAAAATGTATTTATGGCTGGTTTGTTCAAACTGTGATCCAATACAGGGCCATACGTTGCCTCAGCTTGTTACATACGGATGAGCAGTCTCATGGCACTGACCTGAGGAAGAGACCAGGTCAACAGCTGTCCTGTAGAATAAACAAGTTGCCTGATCACTTCCCCATGGTGTTGTTTAATTGGAAGTGAAATCTCCAGGCTTGATTATATTCCACTCCAGCATTTTTGGTGATGTAGTATTTCTCATGCTGTGTCATGACATGGTTTTGTTTCACAACTGCTTTTCCCCCTTGCGATCAGAAATCTTCACATAATTTTTTAGAATGAATTTATTTCAATGAAAAAGTAATACATACTTATATTAACAAATTAAGATACCTTAAAAAGGGGTGTTAGAGAAAAGAAAGTCTTCCTCTCACACCACACTTCAGTCTCCCATCCTCCCTCCCCAAAGGAGGAAAACATTCCTTCTGGAAATGCTCTATGCACACACAATGGAAACGTACTTTCACTTAACAACATACCTAGGCGATCCTTCCATTTCAGTACATGCTAATCAAATGTATTGTTTATAATGGCTCCATGGTTTATGATTGTGTAGAGGTTTCATAATTCACTTGTCTTAGTTATCCAGGGCTGCTGTAACAGAGATACCACAAGTGGATAGCTTTTACAAACAGAGATTTATTTTCTCACAGTCTAGGAGGCTAGAAGTCCAAATTCAGGGTGTCAGCTCCAGGGGAAGGCTCTCTCTCTCTTTTGGCTCTGGAGGAAGGTCCTCATCATCCTCTGTCTTCCACTGGACTAGGAGCTTCTCTGCACAGGAACCTTGGGTCCAAAGGACATGCTCTGTTCCCGGTGCTTCTTTCTTGGTGGTATGAGGTCCCCAACTCTCTGCTTGCTTCTCTTTCCTTTTATCTCTTGAGAGATAAAAGGTGGTGCAGGCCACACCCCAGGGAAACTCCCTTTACATTGGATCAGGGATGTGACCTGGGTAAGGGTGGTGTTACAATCCCATCCTAATCCTCTTTAACATAAAATTACAGTCACAAAATAGAGGACAACCACACAACACTGGGAATCATGGCCTAGCCAAATTATACACATATTTTTTGGGGGACACAATTCAATCCATGACATCACTTAACTAATAATTCATTATTAGATATTTAGGTATTTTCCAGACATGCAGCTTTACACATAACATGAAAATATAACCTAACATATAGGTTATATTCCTAGAAGTGGCATTGCATGCCTAAAAAAACAAAAAAACAAAACACAAAGAAAACAGTTGCCATTGAGTTGATTCTAACTTATGAAGGCACCATGTGTGTCAGAGAAGAACTGCTCCGTAGGGTTTTCAATGGCTGATTTTTTTGGAAGTAGATTGCCAGGCCTTTCTTCTGAGTTGCCTCCAACTTTTGGGTTAGCGGCTGAGTACATTAACTGTTTGCACCATCCAGAGACTCCATTGCTAGCTTAAGGGTGTATGACAGATACTGCCAGATTGCTTTCCAAATATATGTAACAGTTTACCTATCTACTAAGAGTGTATTATGAGAATGTGTTTCCATATACCACCCTCGTGAACACAAGGGATACCATATTTTTACTCAAATAATGTGCATCTTCTACATTTGCTTGACAGTTGTGCCCTCTCCCTGTGAGGCACCCTCACAAGCACAGCCATGCCAATCCTCTTCCACATGTTGCTGTAAAAAATTAGCATAGAGCGTTTACAAAAATACCTTGCAGGGAGGAGGGCGTGGCCGGTAAACAAACTCAGAAGGTGTGCATTATTTGACAAAAAATACGGTAATCAATTTTTTGGTCTTTGCTAATGATAGGTGAAAAAAAGGTCTCCTTGTTTGATATGCATTTCTTTAATTTTGAATGTACTGCTTATCTTTTCCTATATTTAAAAGTCTTTTTTTTTTTTTCTGTGAACAGTTTTTGTTGTTTGATAGTTTTTCAATTGGAATTTTTGTCTTTTACTGATTGGTTGGTAAGAAGTACTTACAAATTAAGGAGTTTCCTTTATCAAATGTGTGCAAATATTTGCGGCAGGATATTAGCATGCAAACTGTTTTGATCTGTAGATTTATTATTATTCCTCTTTTTTTTCCTGCACTTAAGAATGTAAAGTAAAGATTTTCTCCACTTCCAATAGGGGCGCCCTCAGGGAAAGAGAATCTTGTTTTTCCACTGCTTTTGGTCTAATGTCTTGTTATAAGGTGAGCAAGAAAACATTAAAAGATTGTTGGCATTGGAGGAGGTAAAGGAGGCAGTATAAGGTGTGTGGAGGCTGCGGCAGCTGAGAATTGATCCCTGGAAATCGTCCAAGAAGGAAAAGGATCTGCTGCCTGAGAAGAGTCAAACTGACCTGGTAGGTACCACTGCAAGGGGAAATATTTGAATGCTCAGAAGCTGCCTGAGCTCTGAGTCAGTGCCTGCAGCCCCGACAGCCCAGCATCTCTTATCACCTGCACTAGATGTCCTGTGCTTTCTGGGGCATCTGGTGCACAGCATCACATCCTACACCTGAAAGAATGACTGTCACTCAGGGGTGATGATGCCAGGGCTGACTCTACGGCTTTGCTTGATTTCCAGCTGATTACTCTGTGGGGTAACTCTCTCTCATAAAACCTGCAAGCCCAGGAAAATCGGGCTAAGGGAGTTCTGAATGGTAATCATAGAGGTGGGCCTACCTCACGACATCTGTATGGGTAGGGGGGTAGTGTTGAACTAAAACAGCTCAAGACCCCCTTAATGGAATAGTGGTTACTAACACCCCTGTTACACATTTTTCCAGCTTGACTTTGTTAGAATATGTTGTTTTCTGTACATACATTAAAATATTTTCTATGGTAAAACTTATCAGTCTTTCCTTTTATGGATTCATGTTTAAAACTTTGATTAACCTAAAACTTACTCTGTTACAAGAGAGTCAGCTTTTTCTTTCCAGATAGTTGGCCAATTGTCTATCATTATTATACAATCCAGCTTCTCCTCACTGACCCGAAATGCCCCTTTTATCGTACATTTATTTCTCATATGCATTTAGAGTCTATTCTGTTCTACTGATCTCTTCCTGTGGTTTTAGTTACTCTAGCTATGTTACATAGAGTGATTAATGGGCAAGGCCACACCTTCCTCATTACCCCTCTTTTTCTAATCTTCTCATACCTCTTACAATTTGTTTTTTCCATATGAACTTCAGAATTTTCATGTCTGTTTCTCTTCAATCATGATGACCTTTTTCAGAGATTATATTAAATTTATTAACCAGTTCACAGCAATTTGACATCTTAAAATATTGAGTCTAAGACCACATTTATTCAAGTCTTATTCAGCATCCTATAGTAGCATCCCAAATTTTCCTTCAATAGCTCTTGCATATTTCTTGTTAATTTTATTCCTAGATATGTAATCATTTTGCTAATAATATAAAATGAGTCTTCCATTATAGTTTCAAAATGGTTGTTGAGTGTATATAGAAAAGCAATGATGTTTGCATATAAGTTTCTTAACCACCCACTTTACTGAATTCTCCTATTGTCTATAATAACTTTTCAAATGATCTTCTTCAGATTTCTAGTTACGTAACCATTTCATCCATACAAAATGATAATTTTGTCTTCACTTTTTCAACTTTTAAAATTATATAAATGTATTATCAAAGTGTCTTTATTACATAGTACTGCTGTAATACAAATACCACAAGCAGGTGGCTTTATTGATAGGTATGAGTTTAGTGCTGTTGTTTTGATGTCTTTTTTTGTGTATTGTTGACAGTTTCATTGTTCCACTTAATTTTTTGTGCTGAGTTTTTCTTTATGTATTTTCTTTTCATCTTTTTCATGGTTGTTGATTTTGTATTTGCTGAGTGTTTATATTTTTCCTGTTTTTTATTTTGGTGCTTAGGATTGTTAGATTCCTTTGTGGTTACCTTAGTATTTACCCCTATTTTTCTAAGTTTAAACCTATCTTTTATTTTTTTATATCATCTTGACTTCCTCTCCATATGAAAGATCTATGACTACATTTTTTTTTTTTTAAGAGTTGGGGTATTTTATTACTATTGCAGTGAAAATATACATAACAAAACATACACTATCTCAACAAATTCTATATGTATAATTCAGAGACACTGATTACATTCGTCAAGTTGTACAACCATTCTCGCTATCCTTTTCCAAATCATTCCACCACCATTAAAATAAACTCAGTGCCCCCTAAGCAAAAACTCCCCCGTCCTCTCCCTCCCACTCCTGGTAACCACTAATAATCTTTGATTTCTATATATTTGCTTATTTCATATAAATAAGGTCATGCAGTATTTGTCCTTTTACAACTGACTTATTTTGCTCAGCATGGTATTTTCAATATTCATCCATGTATAGGCTTGCACCAGGACTTCATTTCTCTTTATGGCTGAGTAATATTTCATTGCATGTCTATAACATATTTTGTTTATCCATTCATCTGTTGATGGACATTTCCATGTTTCCACCTTTTGCTACTATGAAAAGTGCTGTAATGAACATTGGTATACATGTTTCTGTTTGCATTCTTGCCTTCACTTCTTCTGGGTGTATACTTAGGAGTGAGATTGCGGATCATATGGTAGTTCTACGTTCAGCTTTTTAAGGAACCACCAAACTGTTTTCCACAATGGGCTATACCATTTTACATTCCCACCAGCAATGGACGAGGGTTCCAGTTTCTCCACAATCTCACCAACACCAATTGTTTTCCATTTTTTGATCATTGACATTCTAATAGGGATGGGGAGTGTCTTAGTCATCTAGTGCTGCTCTAACAGAAATACCACGAGTAGATGGTTTTAGTAAGGAGAAATTTATTTTCTCACAATCTAATAGGCTAGAAGTCCAAATTCAGGCATCAGCTCCAGGAGAAGGGTTTCTTTCTCTGTCGGCTCTG
This sequence comes from Dugong dugon, assembly GCA_030035585.1. Classification (NCBI taxonomy): domain Eukaryota; kingdom Metazoa; phylum Chordata; class Mammalia; order Sirenia; family Dugongidae; genus Dugong; species Dugong dugon. The sequence goes on along the minus strand of CM057460.1, from coordinate 83,705,719 downwards.
GAGGAAGGTCCTCATCATCATCTGTCTTCCCCTGGACTAGGAGCTTCTCTGCACAGGAACCTTGGGTCCAAAGGATGCGCTCTGCTCCCGGTGCTTCTTTCTTGGTGGTATGAGGGCCGCCATTCTCTGCTTGCTTCCCTTTCTTTTTATCTCTTCTAAGGTAAAAGGTGGTGCAGGCCACACCCTAGGGAAACTCCCTTTACATTGGATCAGGGACGTGACCTGGGTAAGGGTGGTATTACAATCCCACCTAGTCTTCTTTAATGTAAAATTACAATCACAAAATGGAGGACAACCACACGACACTGGAAATCATGGCCTAGCCCAATTGATACACGCAATTTTGGGGGGACACAATTCAATCCATGACATTCCACCCTTTGGCCCCCCAAAAATCACATCCTTGCAACGTGCAAAACATACTCATCCCATCATATCATAGCAAAAGTCTTAACTCCAAGTCACAAATCTGAAAATTCCTCTTCATCTGTGAAATCTAGAATACAAGTTATGTGCTTCCAAAGCACAACGGCAGAACAGGCACAAGCTAGACATTTCTATTACAAATGGGAGAAACTAGAGGGAAAGAAGGGATAACAGGCACCAAGCAAGTCAGCAGAACACATTACATTAGCCCTTGAGACTTTGAAAAATAAACCTCTGTTCTCTGAGACAATTTACACAATGGCCCTCCCCTCCAGACTCTAGGTATTGACCACACTCTCCAGATTCTGAGTGGAGGTCCCTCAGCCCTGGGCTTCAGCTCTGCCTTCCAGGCCCACTGGGTCGGCAACTCTGCTCCCTTGGCTTCAGGCGCACCATTCTCCTAGTCCATCAGAGTGACAAGTCCACCCTTAGAAGCACCAGAGGCCATGGCTCCACCCTTTGAAACCCCTGAGGTCATGGCCGTACCTTTTGAGACTGAGGCAGCTAGGCTTCTTGTGTTTCTTCTCTCTTCAGCTTCTGCTTCCTGTGGCCTCTTGGCCCTCGGGCCTCAAGCCCGCATCTGTCCTGCTGGGGCAAGTGCTCCAAAGCTGGGTAGCTCCACCAATAAGTGCCTGGAGGCACCCTACTCCACCAGGAAGCCTCCTGCACACAGGCGCTCAGCTCTCTTGCTCCATGGGTCAGCAAGCCTAGCTCCACCAATAAGTGCCTGGAGGCACCCCACTCTGCCAGGAAGCCTCCTGCACACAGGTACTCAGCTCTCTCGCTCTGTGGGTCAGCTCCAGCGCCATCTTGCGCTGGTCTCTTGGTTCTGCTGCTGTTGGTTCTCTGCCACTGCAGGTTCTCTGCTGTTGCTGGTCCTCTGTCACTGCTGCTTCTCTATCCATTCACAGTTTCAAAACCACTTCCACATTTTAGGTATCTGTTAGAGTAGCACCCCATTCTCTCGGTACCAAATTCTGTATTAGTTATCTAGTGCTGCTCTAACAGAAATACCACAAGTGGATGGTTTTAATAAGGAGAAATTTTCTCACAGTCTAGTAGGCTGGAAGTCCAAATTCAGGGCGTCAGCTCCAGGGGAAGGCTTTCTCTCTCTGTCAGCTCTGGAGGAAGGTCCTCGTCATCATCAGTCTTCCCCCAGACTAGGAGCTTCTCTGTGTAGCAACCTCAGGTCCAAAGGATGGGCTCTGCTCCTGGTGCTTCTTTCTTGGTGGTATGAGGTCCCCCTACATTTTTTTTTTTTTTAATTGTACTTCAGGTGAAGGCTTACAGAACAAATAGTTTCTCATGAAACAATAGTACACATATTGTTTTATGACATTGGTTAACAATCCTACATGTCAATCCTCTCCCTTCTCGACCTTTTTTTTTTTTTTTTGGTGAAAATATACATAGCCAAAGATACACCATTTCAAAAATTTCTACATGCCACAGTTCAGTGACATCAACTACGCTCTTCCAATGGTGCTGCTATCCTCACTTTAGATGAAGGCTTACAGAACAAAATAGTTTCTCCTTTAACAGTTAGTACACATGTTGCCCTATGACAATGGTTAACAACCTCACAACACATCAACACTGTCCTTACTCAACCTTGGGTTCCCTATCACCAGCTTTCCTATCCCCTTCTGCCTTCTGGCCCTTGTCCCTGGACTGCTGTGCCTCATTAGTCCCATTCGGTTTTATGGGGCTGTCCAATCCCCGGATGAACAGTGAACCTCGGAGATGACTTCACCACTGAGCTACAAGGGTGTCTGGAGGCCATACTCTCAGGGTTTCTCCAGTCTCCTTTAGGCCAGTAAATCTGGTCTTTTTTTTGTGAGTTAGAATTTTGTTTTACATCCTTCTCCAGCTCTGTCCAGAACCCTCTGTTGTGATCCTGGTCAGAGATGTCAGTGGTGGTAGCCAGGTACCATCTAGCTATGCTGGACTCAGTCTGGTGGAGGCCTTGGCAGCTGTGGTCCGTTAGTCCTTTGGAATAATCTTTCCCTTGGATCCTGTTCTCTTCATTCTCCCTTGCTCCCGTAGGGATGAGACCAGTGGAGTATCTTAGATGGCTGCTCACAGGCTTTTAAGACCCCAGACGCTACTCACCAAGGTAGCATGTAGAACACTGTCTTTATAAACTGTGTTATGCCAACTGAGCCAGATGTTCCCTGAGACCATGGTCCTCACAGCCCTCCACCCAGCAATTCAGTCCCTCAGGGTATGACTACATTTTTGAGTGCTTATTTTTGTTTTCCTGTTGTCATCTTTTACATATTGACATCTGTTTCCTTATTTTCAGTGTTTTAGCTTTGATTTATTTTTGTGACTTCCCTATCTGGGTTGATATCTAGTTGCTGTGTCCTGTGTTCTGGTCTTGGGTTGTTATCTGATGTTATTGATTTTCTAACCAGAGGACTTCCTTTAGTATTTCTTGTAATTTTGGTTTGGTTTTTGCAAATTCCCTAAACTTCTGTTTATCTGGAAATGCCCTAATTTTGCCATCATATTTGAGAGACAGTTTTGCTGGATATATAATTCTTGTCTGGCAATTTTTTTTCCTTCAAGGCTTTATGTATGTCATCCTGCTGCCTTCTTGCCTGCATGGTTTCTGCTGAGTAGTCGGCGCTTAGTCTTATTGACTCTCCATTGTAGATGACTTTTCGTTTATCCCTAGCTGCTCTTAAAATTCTCTTTATCTTTGGTTTTTGCAAGTTTGATTATAATATGTCTTGGTGACTTTCTTTTGGGATCTACCTTATGTGGGGTTAGATGAGCATTTTGGATAGATATCTTGTCATCTTTCACGATATCAGGGAAGTTTTCTGCCAACAAATCTTCAACAATTCTCTCTGTATTTTCTGTTATCCCCCGTTCTGGTACTCCAATCACTCTTGGGTTATTCCTCTTGATAGAATCCCACATAATTAGGGTTTCTTCATTTTTAAAAATCCTTTTATCTGATTTTTCCTCAAATAAATTGGTGTCAAGTGCTTTATCTTCAATCTCACTAATTCTGACTTCCATTGCCTCAATTCTGCTCCTATGACTTTCTACTGAGTTGTCTAATTCTGAAATTTTATGGTTAGTCTTCTGGATTTCTGATTGCTGTCTCTCTATGGATTCTTGAAGCCTGTTAAATTTGTCATTATGCTCTTCTCTAATCTTCTTAAGTTCCTCCATTGCTAGGCTTGCGTTCTGCCTAATCACCTTCCTGATTTCTTGAAGAGTTCTGTATATTAATCTTTTGTATTCTGCCTCTGGTAATTCCAAGAAATTCTTTTCCTCCAGAAAATTCCTTGATCCTTTATTTTGGGAACTTGCTGAAGCCATCATGGTCTGCATCTTTATGTGATTTGGTATTGATTGTTGTCTCCGAGCCATCAATAAGTTATATTTATGTTATGCTTGCTGTGTCTTAGCTTATTGTTTTGTTTTGTTTTGATATACTCAAATAGGCTGCTCATGTGAGCTAGTCTGATCACCAGCACCCCTGAAGCTCCAACATCCTGCCACCAGGTGGCCAGACCTGCTGCTAAGTATGTGAACCCAGGAGTCTACCCGCTCCTCCTGTATGGATTCAGCTCAGGTGTGCAGGTAGTCAGCCACCAAGTGTGTGGTGCAGGCTCTCACCTACAGTCCTAGACAGGCATGGGTGATTAGTGTGGGCACAGGCATCCAGCTGCAGCAGGGGGTCACATGCTGAGCAAGGCAGGGGGCCGACAGCCACCCCCGAGTGTCCAGGAGGAAAGTGTGTCCCTGTTCCCTAGGGCGCTTAGGTGGATGGGTTTTGCAGCTGGCCAATGAACACCCAGTGCTCTTGGCTGTAATGACTTGGGGGGGCACCGCTTCTTATTCTTGGGCCCCTGTTGCAGGTGGCTAGGTAGCGTGGGTGGAGCCACCAGTCCTCAGGCCCCTGATGTGGGTAGGTGAAGACCCTGCTTAATAGGCAAAGCAGTGTCAAATGTCAGGAACCTGCCACTTCACAGCTGAAACAGTTGAAGTTAGACTTCAGGTATACACCCTATTGTACTGTGGTAATGAGGGCCTACACTGTTGAAATGGGCCCACACAAGTCTATGCAGGGGGAAAGGCACTCAAAGTCTATGGACTCCTTATGCCTGTGCCTAGGCAAAGGAGCTGTGCCTACCCTGAATTCCTGGCTTAGGGGAGCCAGCAGATTATTTTTTCCCATTTGTTAATTTGTTCACTCTCCAAGGCCAGGAGAATAGCTCAGGACACGTGAGGGTTCCTACTTCCGGCCCAGGAGACTCAGCAGTTGCTGCAGCCATCCCAGCCTCAGTGCAGAGCAGGGAGCAGGGAGGTAAATAGGAGAGAGGTTTTTCCCATAGTGGGGTGTTTTTGATCCGTGCAGTAGGCCAGACGCAAGTGCTTATCTTTCACCGATCGAGGGCTGCTTCTCACTGGTTCTGGATGGCCGAGTAGACTCTGTGCCGCTGGGTCTCTCCTGACATGGAAAACGCCTCCCAAGCACTGCCACTTGCCTGCCTCACTGCACACCACAAGCTGATCCAGCCTGAAGGGCTCAGGCTCTTTCCGGGTCAGGTCTGTCAACTCCTCACTGCTTCCGAACTGTCTTTTCCTCCCCCTGCCATTCAGTCTGATTCCTCAACTTTGCCTTTGATGTTCAGGGCTCCTAGATTGTCATATATAATAGATTCACTTGTTTTTTCAGGTCTTTGTTTTAAGAGGGACCACCAGAAACATCGGACTATTCCGCCATCTTGGCCCTGCCTCCGTGGTGGCTTTAAAGAGCAGAAATGTATTTTCTCACAGTTCTGGAGGCTAACATTCCAAATCAGGGTCTTGGCCCTGTCGATTCCTTCCTTGTTGGTAGCCCTCGGTTTCTTTGGTTTCTTGGCGTTCCTTGACTTATAAACAATCCTTAAATGGCATCTGTCTTTCCTGTGTGTGTATCTCTGTGCACTCTCTTTTTTATTACTCAGAAGTGATTAGATTTAGACCCCACCCTACTTGGGAATTCAATACATATTTTGGGGGGACACATCTAGTATTGCAATAACAAGGTAAATAATGTGAGATACTGAGCATCCTTTCTTGACTTTATTTTGGGGGTACTATTATTAAATTGGCAGAGCCCTGATGGCACAGTGATTAAGAGCTGAGCTGCTAACCAAAAGGTCAGCAGTGCGAACCCACTAGCCTATCCTTGGAAACTCAATGGGGCAGCTCTACTTAGTCCTATAGGGTTGTTATGAGTTGGAATTGACATGATGGCAATGGGTTAGTTTTTTTTAATTATTATTATTAGAGTCAGAGCTACTTGGTTTGAAACACTTTTCTCCAGTATGTTTTTATTATTATTATTTAAAATGTGATCCAATCATTGTATAAAATTTGAGTCTTTCCGTGTAGGATATCTATCTTTTAAAGACTTACTTAGCATTTATCGGTCTACCTGCTTGTCTCTCAGAAGATTTATTAACCTCAATTTCATCAACATGCTATTCCAGGCAATTGCGCTTATTACACCCAAAATGAACCTATGTATTTAACAAATCTAGGATGACCTCTACCCTATCAGTAGTGCTCAGTTTACAAGTAATTGAAGCAAAGCAGCACACACAACGACATTATTAAATATTTTCTTGAACACAATTTTCAGTGGCTGCACACTATTTTTATCAAGTGGGCATAACCTACATTATTGCTCAAGCCCATCTTTATGGCCTGTTTCATTTTCCTGTGGTTGCTCTCAGTCTGCATAGCTTCTTCAAATTCATTTTTTCTATTCACATCTTTCAACCATGTCACTCCTGTGAATAACAAATTCTGAAGAATTTATTCCAATTACTTTTTTTCATATATCACAGTTGTCAATCTGAAAAGTTGATGGATAATTTTAGTCTTTCTAAAAGGCTAAATGAGTTGCCCTTTGTTCATATGGACCTCAACTGATTTTAATTTTTTATTTGCCTAGATTTAAAAACACTTCCTTACCATCTACCACATATAATTTATTCTTATTTGTTGTACCACTAAACTGTATGGTATGAAACCTGACAAAGGTTTTAATTTGTGTTGGTGCAGACCCAAGGCAGGGATTCAGAGTACAGGACAGCTCCCCTTCCCAATGGTTATTCTGCAGTCTCTTAGCTCTTACTCTTCTCACAAGGCCACGAATTGCCCTTTCACATAATCTACTAAAACAAACAAAAAACCTAACAGCTGTTGAGTCAGTTTAGACTCATGGTGACCCCAGGTGTGTCAGAGTAGAACACTCTATATGGTTTTCAGTGGCTGGTTTTTCAGAAGCTTAGCAAGCATTTATTGAGTGAGCAGACCACTCCCATCTTTGATGCTGGAGTATGCCCAGAAAAGTCACCATGAGGATGAGAGGATTGGAAACCAAATCACAGAATTATATTGTACAACATAATGTGCAATAAGTGCTTACTATATGCCAGACACTGTCCCTAAGTACCTTGTTATCTCATTTAATCCCCATTGCACCACAATGAAGATGGTACTATTGTTATCCTCATTTTACAGATGAGAAAATTAAGACAGAAAAGTTAAATAGCTGTTTGATGTCACACAGCTGGTGTATGGCAGTCTATGACTTTTGGTTGAAGGAAATGAGGAAGCATAGGTATATGGAAGCCATAATAACTATATTCAAGTGTATGAAGAGCTGTCATATAGAAGAAACCAGAAGTTTGTTCTGCGGGAGCTTAAAGTCTAATATTTGACCAGCAGGCGGAAATTGTTGATAAGTAGATTTCTGGTTAACATATGGAATAACTCTCCAAGAATAAGATTTATTTTAAAAGGAATAAATAACCTTGTGAAGTAGTGAGTTACTCATTACTGAAAAGGTTCAAATAGAAGTTGGATGGCCCTGGTTGGGGATACTGACAAAGATATTCAGGCACTTAATCAGGCGTTTGGATTAGTTACCCTCAAAGGCCCCGATGACCCTGAGATGATAGTAAATGATTCACTATCTGATTTCTAGCAGGATAGATGGAGTTGTGTATTATGGGTAAAGTGGCAACATATTATTAATGAGTTCCAGGTTGTCAACATTACAAACAACAAGCATGCTAGGGTTGATTCTTATTATATAAAATTGATAAAATATCTTAAACTCAGCAACAGAGAAATTCAGATGTTGTTGTTAGGTGCCATCCAGTCAATTTTGACTCAGCAACCCCATGTGATAGAGTAGTATTGCCCCCTAGGGTTTTCTAGGCTGTAATCTTTACGAGAGCAGATCATCAGGTTTTTCTCCTGCAGAGTCGCTGGGTGGGTTCGACACACCAACCTTTCAGTTTGTAGCTGAGTGCTTAACTATTGTGCCACTGAGCTATGTGTGTGATAGAGGCAGTGCAGTGGAGTGGTTGAGAACATGGATTTCAGAGCCAGACCACATGGGTTCAAATCCCACTTCTACCATTTATGAATTGTATGACCTCAGGCAATTAGTTAATCTCACTGTGCCTGTTTCCTCATCTGTAAAACACTGTGTTAAAAACACTATCTCATTTTCAACCCCTGTGAAGATTATATCAGTTGATATACATAGAGTGCTTAGAATAAAGCCTAAGACATAGTGTAATAGGTAATAAATGTTGGTTATTGTTATTCCAAAGAAGGTCTATGAAAGTTTAGATACTCAAACATTATAAAAGGTAAATTATTCCAATTTTATTGTTATAAATTGATAATTATGAAAAAAATGAGAAACAGACTCATAGTAGATAATGCAAACATACATCAAGAAAATATTAGACCAAGATAGATTTGAACTCTGACTTTTAAAAAGGGCTTCTCAAACTGTTTATCTATTTTTACTTTTATAAATAATCAATATTAAGTATTTCCTTGAGTATCTATTATTATTTCCAGTACAATGCTAAATACTTTAAGGAGAAATATAAGAAGCATATCACACAGTCCTTATCCTTAAATATCTTATAATCTAGCTAGTTGTGATTATAAAGACACAGTTAAAAAATTCTAGGGCCTAATACTTTTAAGTAAAAATGATTTTTCAAAGTAATCAATTTGGAAATTTATACACATATTTCAATAATCCTGCCATTGCTCAAAACATTTTTTGCATCTTTTATCTGGGGATTGTTTTTAGATCCATTATACAAGTCATTTGAAAATAGCAGATTCATTGCTTTCGTTTAGAGTTCTGGTCTATCTTCCTCAAGCACATAGCTTAATCAACCTGTACTACTTATTACGTTTGGTTCTCAGAGACTTGTGGTTATTCTAAAATGTTAAATGCACCCTAAAAGATTCGCTATTCTTGATTATCTCCAAAAGAAAGAATCGCAGAATTACTAGACGGTAAATATTTCGAGGGTGAGGGGCCTAGCTTACTCATCTCTGCATCTCCTGTAGCATCGAGCATGATGCTTAACCATAGCAGTTCAACACGCGTTTGTTGAATTGAGCTAATGGGAATGCAGCACATTAGTTGCTCAGCAGCTGGAAATATCAGGTGGGCTGAGGACCAAGGTGAGGAGGGGTTCCAGATAGGATTTGAGTGAGATTTCCTTCTGCTCTATTATTTCAGTGTTTTCATTCATCACTTCTTAGGCATCTGGCTTTGACAGCGAAGGACAGAACGGTCTGCCTGAAGCTGGCAGCAGATTTTCCCAATGTTCCCTTCTAGCCCTGGGTTGGGAAAAAAAAAACAACATACACACACACACACACACACACACACACACACACACACACACACATATATACATATATATATACACACACTCATATATGTATGTGTGTGTGTATATATGTATGTATGTATGTATATACACACACATACATTATGTATATGTATATACATACATGCATATATTATACTTAAACAGATTAATATTTATTTTTAAGTCCAACATGTCATAAATATATATTTGCCAAATACACTTAAGTTTGGTGGATGATCAAGCTAAAGTGGAACTTTAGTTTCAACATACAGCTAGAAAAACTATGTCCATATACATTAATGCCAGTGGCCTTTCTCACATTTATATCTTCAATAACAATCATTAGATTTTATACCACCTTCCAGAGAAAGACAATATATTTGAATTTTGTTTTTTGTGTGTGTGTGTGAATTACTTTCATTCTGAAATTTCTAGCAGAGTCTTCTAACTCTATTTAGTATTTTAACATAATGACAAGTTCATGAAGACAAAGTTTTTAAATAGATGAAACAAAGTATAATTCTTCAAAAAGTAACTAATAACCCAAAAAACCCACTGCCATTGAGTGGATTCTGACTCATAGCGATAGAATACAAATTACTTTTTTTAGTATTTGTTCTTTATTTTGAGACAATGAAAGAAGAGTACAAAGGTTCCTGGTCACAGACCTTTGTATTAAATATATTTTTACAGTTTTTTTACTTACAAAACAAGGAATAAATATTTTTAGATGATAAAAATGTCAGAAACCTGGGGTTTATACAGGTTTCTGTGTAACCATAAATTTCTGCAAACATCAGTAGGTTTGGAAGTTCAGAGTGCAAGGAGTGCCCGGCTTTAGTCTACAGAATTATGTTTTTTCTTTAAGAAATGATGGTTACTGCATTTTAAGGATCCCTAGAATATGATCATTAAAATAAGCTATTTCTCACTTATTTAAGCTATTTTAATCATCACCAAAGTATGTTTTCTTTACCTTTAATTATATTTATATTTAGTACTTTTTTTTTCCCTTATAAGTGTGGTATCTATCAAAGCTATCCATATCTCCTAGAAGATAGGTTTGGCTAAATGATTTCTTGCCTACTTTTACAATCTGAATAACTTTACAATAAGAAAGTTGTTTCAGCTCAAAAATGAAGACTTCCAAATCCCACAGAAGACAAAGATATGGAAAATATGGCAGAAAAATTAAGAGACAGAGAGGAATGATCTAGAAAGTCTAACATCTAACATATGTCTCAGAAAAACAGAATAAAGAACATGAAAAAAAATCCATAATCAAGGAAATGACAGAAAAACTTTCCAAAGCTAAAGAAAGATTAAAGGATTAAAATTTTAAGATTGAAAGGCTTACCAAGTACTAAACTATATCAGTTAAACACACACACACAGATTTAGACATGTCTTCCTGAAATTTCAGAATGGCAAGGATACATGAAGGATCTTAAGAATTTTCAGAGAGAATGAATAAGGTTCCTACAAAGAAATTTGAATCAGGTTAGCTTCAGCGTACTTAACAACACTAAAGTTTAGAAGAAAATGGAACAAAGACTTCAAAATTCTGAGGAGATATACTTTTTAACCTAGAATTCTATATCCAGCCAGAATATCAATCAGGTGTGATGGTAAAATAAAGCAAATTTCAACAAACAAGAACTCAGAAAGTTTAGGTCACATGTATCTTTTCTGAAAAATTTACTTGAGTATGTGCTCCAGCAAAATAAGAAATCTATGGCTGCACTGAAAACAAACAACTTTGATCTCTGCTCTGGGAAGTGTAATTGACTGATAGTACCAGCTACTACATGTTTTTGCAGAGGCCATGTTTCCCTTGGTCTGCTCTCAAGTCAATGATAGAGGATGACAGGGATAGTAATGTAGGCCCATTCCTTCATATGCAGGACTCCTCTGGCATCTGACTTTGGCTCCAAGACCTCCTCATCCCCTATCAGCTTGGTCAAAACATCCTTAGAACTGTGCAGACTCCTCCTACCTAACCCTCTTTCCTTTCTTCTCTCCTTCACAAGGCTCAGATCTACATCTCAGTATGATAGCTTTCTCTACCTTTTTTGGTTCCCTCCCGATTTTCCCTCACAGATGTTTTCCCCAGTAAATCTCTTGTATGTCTAATCCTGTCTTGGCATATACTCCACAAATGATTTGAACTAACACAAAATCCAAGAAAGAGCAGAATATGGAATCTGAGAAGCAGTGAACTGAACCAAAAAATGTAATGTAAAATCATCAGGATGCTAACTGTACACTATGACCAGAAAGCAGTGATCCAAAACAGAACAGTAGTTCAGGGGCCCCAAGAAAAATGTCTTCAATAATAAAGTGGATTGACTATAAGAAATAGTATAATTTGGAAACTGGAAAGAGAAGATGAAGGTCTCTTATTCTCCTGTCAGCAATGAAAAAGGAAGTTAATTAGAAATTCCCAGAAAACCAAATGTTATACAAAGAAAGTCATAGTCCAAGCATGAAGCAAATTAAAATATGGCATGAATTTGGACAACTGATGTAATATAAGAGAATTCATTTGACCCTGATGCTTGAAACATTTTCCTTCAAGTGGCTCAAATTTTGTAAAGTAGGATTATTTCTCTTTCCCCATATCTCCATTCATACCACTTGGTTCTGCAGTAAATAATGTTTAGAAAATCAATTTGACGGGATGTTGGATTGGAAGTTTTATTGAAGGCACTGAGATAGTTACAGATATCAGGTATCAAAGTGAGCTGCAAGACAGACCATACTGCAGAAATTTCCAAGTAGGTACCCTAGAATGAGTCAGATGACTTACCAGACTCTACAGTGGAAAATCTGGAACACAAGAGAACAACGGGCTGGCTACTTTGCTTGTGAGCAGAGAGGATGCTGTTATATTGGGATCAGATCACACTCTCAGAGTATAACTGGATAAAGGAAGGGTGAAAGGTCCTCTAGACAGTTTTAAGCCTGATGGAGAGAGAGCCAGCTTGGAAGTATTTTCAAAAAAATCACCGGGAAGGACAAAGGGACCCCCAGGCCTGAGGGGGAAGCAGCTATCAGGAAAAAACGCAGTGCCTGTGATGTAAGAGGTAAAGACAAAAGTTCCCAGTGGAAGCTTCTGAGGAACCATGGAAGTGCTCGAGAAGATCTGCCAGGCCCAGAGAATGCAGTCTTCCTGTTAGATGCCAGCCAAGTAATACACATTTTATTTTCCTTTTCTGTCCTCTCCTTAATTTGATTCCAAAGAGGTCAAAAATTATGGTAAGTAAGTAAGATGGGAGGGAGGATTGGAAGCATAAGGCTTCAAGGAAAGAGAGAAGGACCCTACAGACTTTCTCTGGCTTCCTGTCTGCTGAAGGCTTCCGCTGGAAAACATGAAAAGTTTTAAGTTTGAAACATGTTCTGAGTTTTGATTTTACATGGAACTGAACACTTTTAAAAAATGAACTGAGACTGTGTTTGCAAAGTAAAGTGATCATGGAACTTTCTGTTACCTCAGAGTACCCAGACAAGCCCTGGGACATGGCAGTACTTTCACACAGAGGCAGAAGAAGGTGTGGAACAGGTTTAAAGAGATAAAGGGAGACAAAAATAAGGTTGAGTTCTGATTACATTTCATGAGTCCTGCTTGTTTAATATTACAGATATAATAATATTATAAACGTTCTTCACTGATTCCACCTTTTTAGAATCAATCTCCAGACCAAGTATGGAAGACTTAATTATTACTACAGAAAAGGACATATTAGTTATAAACTTTGGTGATATAAAAATAATGGTAATAACTTAAAGAAGCCAAGTGGTAGATAGTGGGGAAAACTAAGAGAAGCAGAAGGGAGTCAATTCTTATTTTACAGAAAGTGGAGTCAAGAGATACTGTCTAATATTGATGGATTAAGAAAAAGGTGGTTAAATATGTAATTTAAACTTACAATCAACTGAAGAAATACAATGTAATAAATCAAAATTTGGAAAAGAAGAATGGGGAACAGGGGAAGATTATGTGAATTAAATTCCTTAGCTTTTATAAGAGATAATCAATAATTACTGCTTAAAATTAATAAAATGACAAATAGAGATACAAGACCTCAAAACCCAAATGGCAAATGGGTTAGCTCTGGGACTGGGACTGGTGTCGGGAGGCAACTTTTACTTTTCATTTATGCACTGCTATACTGTTTGAGTTTTTATTACCAGGTACATACATAACTTTTGTAACAGTAAATAAAATGAGACTAAGGGAAAACAGTAAGAATGTTAATTAAAAAATTCCTACCTTGCTCTAATCCAGGGTTTGGTGTGCATGTCCAAAGCATTTCCCCAGCTGCCATGTTTTTCTGAAGCCGGTGGCAAAAATCCCCTTTCTGGGGCCAGCTCCTCTGCAATTGCCCTGATGTGGTAGGGCTCAAACCCACAGCAGCCGCCAATGTACCTGACACCCAGGTTGTAGGCCTCTCTGGCGTACTTTTGAATATCCCATCTGGTTGCAACTCTGGGCTCCAGTGCTGTAATATAATAGTTATGACATTTCTGTTACCATCCTTGTTTTCAAAGGCCAGTGCTCTAATGGATGTTTTCTCCCCCCAGTAAAAAACTATAAACTTTAGATTACGTCTTTAAATAGCTCATTTTTGGCTAGCATTATATGTTTTTGTTTTATGAAGTCGCGTCTTCTCAGACTGTACAACTTATGTTGTTGTGTGCTGTTGAGTCAATTCTGACTCATGGCATCCCGATATGACAGTGTAGAACTGCCCCATAGGGTTTCCTAGGCTGTAATCTTTATTGGAGCAGATTGCCTGGTCTTTTCTCCTAAAGAGTGGCTGGTTGGTTCAAATTGCTAACCTTTCAGTTAGCAGTCGAGTGCTTAACCATTGCACCACCAGGGCTCCTTGTACAACTTATAGTTGTTTCAATTTTGTTACAACAGGAAACCACAAAGATTTTCCATAAGCTTACCAAAGGGGTATTCTGGGAGATCCAAAAACCCTCCTTTGCCACAGTCAGGTGTGTGGAATCCCAGGGACTGTACCATCAGGTGCGCTCTCAACCCTGCAGCCTGAAGGCCTTCCTTCATGAGTTTGATCGTCTTCAAGCTGGTGCTGGGTCCAAATCGGCAGTTCACACCAACGATTGAAGCCCCTAAGCAAAGAAATGAAGAACTTTAAAATTTTATTTACTTACTTGTTTGTTTAGTCTTTTTTTTTTTTTTTTTAAAAAAACAGTTGAAGGTAATTTACTTGTTGCAATGGAGTTGACTCTGACTCATGGTGACCCCATCTATGTGTGTCAGAGTAGAACCATGCTCCATATGGTTTTCAGTGGCTGATTTTTCAGAAGTAGATCGACAGGGCTTTCTTCCAAAGCACCTCTGGGTAGGCTGGAACCACTAATCTTTTGGTTAGCAGCTGAACGTTAACCGTCTGCACCACCCAGGGATTCCAGAAGGTACGTCAGGGATTAGCTACTCCCCTCTCCTCCCTCAAGTTTTACAGATAATACCACTGATTCAAGTTAACTCTTCTATTTTTGAATTGCTCTCACAATACTAAGCAAACCTGGTTGAGTTTCCTAAACAACAAGTGAGTTGCTTATTGCATATTATGGATCCAAATTACCTGCCTTCACCAGTTTAACGGCACATTCTCCGGGTGGTACATCATGCATGTCTCCCTCTGGGCCTATGCACATGGTAGCTGCCACGGGTTTACCAGCTTCCTTTAGGGCTTCCACAGCCCACACGGCTTCCTCAGCATGCTCAAAATACTAAAAGAAGTTTCAGTTTTTCTACTGGTCCAAACACAAAGCAGATTTTGAATGATAGAACTGCACTGTTATAAAACAGTTATAAAAATTACCAGATACATAATATGTGATAAAACTTGTTAAGGAATGGGCCTCTATCAGACTGACTAAAGAATACACTTCCGAGCAAATATTTTACTTACTTTAACAATAATACAGATTTTCATTCAGGGATCACCTGCACAGTGAGAATGACAACTTAGGGGAAGAAAACTCACAGAGGTCTTTAAAGTCATTGAGTACTGAAAATCATAGTTTTTATTTATTTATTTTTTTTGTGGTAAAAATACATATAACAAAACGTTTTCCATGACAACATTTTTTATACGTGCAGTTCAGTGATATTAATTTACATTCATCATGTGGTCCAATCATTACCACTATCTGTTTTTAAATTTTTCCATCACCCTTAACAAAAACTCAGTGACCCCTAAGCAATGACTCCCCTTTTCTCCCTCTGTCTTGCCACTGGTAACCACTAATAAACGTTGGTCTCTATACATCTGTCAAATTCTAGATATTTCATATAAGTAGGATCATACATTATTTGTCCTTTTATGAGTGACTTGCTTCACTAAGCATAATGTCTTCAAGCTCCATCCATATTGTAGCATGTATCAAGACTTCATTTCTCTTACTGGCTGAGCAGTATTCCATTTTATGTACATACCACATTTATTTATCCATTCATCTGCTGATGGACATTTAGGTTGTTTCCACCTGTTGGCTATTGTGAATAGTGGTGCAATGAACATCAGTGTACAAGTACCCATTTGTGTTCCTGCTTTTGGGTATATACCTAGGAGAGGAATTGTTAAGTCATATGGTAGTTCTGGAGCCCTGGTGGTACAGTGGTAAAGAACTCGGCTGCTAACCAAAAGATTAGCAGTTTGAATCCACCAGCTGCTCCTTGGAAACCCTGTGGGGCAGTTCTACTCTGTCCTATGTTTAACTTTTTGAGGAATTACCAAACTGTTTACCACAGTGGCTAAAATCACAGCTTTAAGGGGACAAAACTTTTACTAACAAATCTAAGACTCATCTTTAATGGAACTGGGATAATCTCTGAAAAATAGTTTATCGTGCTTTATACTTTTAAAGTGCTTTTATATTCACTTCCAGTTAGGTATTTACAAGTGCTCCATGAAGTAGGAAGGGAAATCCGATGATTTCCACAGATGAGGACATTGACGCAAACAGTGGGAAGGGATAGCTACTCAGTTACTTTGCCAGTGGTGGATCAAACACTTTGATAAACCCATGACATTTGCAGAGGTGCTTCTCCAGGAACGCCCTTAAGTGCCACAGTTGAAAAGCTGTCTTTAAGATAAGTGGCGAAAAGCCAGCGTAAGTCTCCCTGATTTCTCTCTTTGACTTAGAAACAGATTCTGCAGCAACAGTGTGTGTGGAGTGATAGAGTCAAAGAGGGGTTCTTAAACAACAGAACACTTGTGTTCCCATCCATTTGGAGAAGAGATAGGGCAGAGCTAGCACAGAATTTGTTCTGCTCTCTGCAAATGGTTGTTACCAGATTGGTTAGCCAGGTTTGGAGCAGTGCTGAGCCTTGGGAAGACTGATGAGGCAATGGATAGTGATAAATATTTCAATAGGTTCAATAGAGGCATTAGGAAAATCGCAGTTTGGACAGTCTATTGCCCTTGCTTAGGGTAAAGATCTGGGTGTGAGGGCTTATCCCCAGGCAGCAGCAGTTGTTATGGGAAACAGGTATTCAGAGTTTTTGTTTTTTTTTTCCTTGGTGCTTTAGATGAAGGTTTACAGAACAAACTACCTTCTCATTAAACAATTAGTACACATATTGTTTTGTGACATTGGTTACCAACCCCACGACGTGTCAACACTCTCCCTTCTCAACCTTGGGTTCCTTATTACCATCTCTCCTGTCCCCTCCTGCCTTCTAGTCCTTGCCCCTGGGCTGATGTGCCCCTTTATTCTCGTTTTGTTTAATGGGCCTGTCTAATCTTTGGCTGAAGGGTGAACCTTAGTAGTGACTTCATTACTGAGCTAAAAGGGTGTCCGGGGGCCATACTCTCGGGGTTTCTCCAGTCTGTCAGGCCAGTAAGTCTAGTCTTTTTTTGTAGGTTAGAATTTTGTTCTACATTTTTCTCCAGCTCTGTCCAGGACCCTCTATTGTGATCCTTGTCAGAGCAGTTGGTGGTGGTAGCCGGGCATCATCTAGTTGTAGTAGACTCAGTCTGGTGGAGGCTGTAGTACCTGTAGTCCATTAGTCCTTTGGACTAATCTTTCCCTTGTGTCTTTGGTTTTCTTCATTCTCCCTTGCTTCAGATGGGGGTGAGACCAGCGGAGTATCTTAGATGGCCACTCACAAGCTTTTAAGACCCCAGACGCTACTCAACTAAGTAGAATGTAGAACATTTTCTTTATAAAGTCTTATGCCAGTTGAGCTAGCTGTTCCCCGAGACCATGGTCCCCACACCCTTAGCCCAGTAATTTGCTCCCTCAGGCAGTCTGGGCGTGTCTGTGGAGCTTCCATGACCTTGCCTTGGACAGGCTGTGCTAGCTTCCCCAATATTGTGTACTTTCTCACCTTTAACCAAAGTTACCACTTACCTACTGTCTATTTAGTGTTTTTCCATCCCTACCCCTTCCCTCCCTCATAACCATCAAAGATTGTTTGTGTGTAAACCTTTTCATGAGTTTTTATAGTAGTGGTCTCATACAATATTTGTCCTTTTGTGATTGACTTATTTCACTCAGCATAATGTCCTCCAGATTCATCCATGTAGTGAGATGCTTCCCAGATTCATCATTGTTCTTTATTATTGTGTAGTACTTCATTGTGTGTATGTACCATAGTTTGTTTATCCATTCATCTGTTGATGGGCATCTAGGTTGTTTCCATCTTTTTTGCTACTGTGAACAGTGCTCCAGTGAACATGGGTGTGCATATGTCTATTCCTGTGACGGCTCTTATTTCCCTAGGATATATTCCTAGGAGTGGGATTGTTGGATCATATGGTATTTCTATTTCTAGTTTTCTAAGGAAGTGCCATATCACTTTCCAAAATGGTTGTACCATTTTGTATTCCTACTAGCAGTGCATAAGAGTTCCAATCTCCCTGCAGCTTCTCCAACATTTCTTATTTTCTGTTTTTTGTTTTTTTTTTTTTTTTTTTTTTAATTTGTGCCAGTAATGCTGGGGTGAGATGGTTTCTTATTGTGGATTTGATTTGCATTTTGGTATTGAGGGCTTTTTTTTTGGAGGTTTTAAAAAAAAGAAAAAAAACTTGTTGCCACTAAGTCAATTTCAACTCATATCAACCCTATAAGACAGAGTAGAACTGCCCCGTAGGGTTTCCAAGGAGCGGCCGATGGATTCAAACTGCTGACCTTTTGGTTAGCAGCCCAGTTCTTAACCACTGTGCCACCAGGGCTGGAGGTAGAGGGAGGATAATGTTCTAAGCCTTCATGTCCGATCACTAACCAATTCCTACTGATTCCTTCTTCTAAATAGCACTGATATGTTATCACACAAATGGAAGCAGAGCAGTGAGAGTGAGCAAGGCATGAATGGAGGAGGGAAAGAAAATGACCAGGTATTTGAATAGCATGGTGAGGTCTGGATGAGCCTGAGCAGACATCTACCTCCTAGACTTTGCTCCTTCAAGGCCTCCAGTCTAGATCCTCACACCTTCCAGACCTGGTTTTTCTTCAGGAGAGGATGCTCCCTAGACCACTGTCTCCTCCTCTTGCCCTACACTGTAAGAGATCAGCTGCTTCAACCCCCGAAACCTTAGAAAACCAAAGACTAAGGTCAGGCCTCTCCTAAATCTCTCCTTTGGTTTCACAGAGAGCCTAGTATAGATGTGAGAGGATGGTAACCTCAACTATAGTGCATTTAAATAAGCCTTTGACCCTCCACATGGAGGAAATGAGGGAATAAAGCAGTTCAATGCCCTAACAAAAGGTGAAGACTGTGCAGATGATACTTGTCAAAGGGATTTAATACTTTCCCTCTAATACTAGGCTTACCTCTGCAATTACGAAGTCCACATTTTTCCTGGCAAAAACTTCTAGCTGTAGTCGAAAAATTTTTTTAATTCTAGCTTCATCCTTGTGGTGTTTGTACACTGATGTCTGGGAAATCCCCCCTGCTACCAAAGCATCGCCTTTTCCAGCCACTTCCCTGGCGAGGTCACAGGCAGCAGCATTTACATCTTCCCACTGAGATTAGAGAGTACAGAAGGTGAGCTTGGCATTTTAAAGGTAAAATATAATCAATAACGGAGGGAGCTTTGAGCAAGTACGATGAGTACAAGTCTCTGGTTTAAACTGCAATAGGAGGAGATCAGCAGGGTTGGGTACCATCTCCTCCGCTATCAGTGACCTTATCTTTCCATTATTGTACTCACCACATTGGATTTTAATGACTGTTTATTTGTCTATGACACTTGACTATAAGCATCTTCAGAAAGGGTCTATGCTTTTTTTATCATCTTTGAATCTAGCAGACAGCATAGTGAATAGAGTACAAACATCTAGCATAGTGAATGCACTATACAACAGGTACTCAGTAAATGCTGGTTGCTTGAATGAATAAACAAGCATTCACATATACAAGCATTAACCCGTTACATTTGCAGAATATTTTACAATTCTTTCATATCCTTCATCTTATCTACTCTTCTCAACAACTCCATGAGTTGACACATTACTCTTATCTCCATTTTGCAGAGAGAAAACTGATGCTCAATACAGTTAGTGTCTTGCACAAAATCACAGTTAATAGGTGGCAAAATTGCATATCAAACACAATTCTTCTCATTCTAAGCCAGTGCTGTGTTCCCCAGGGTCACTGTGTCTCCAGGTGGACAAGACAGAAAAGAGGAATGTGAAACGAGAACAGGTAAAAAGGAGATCTACAAAGTGTTCTTTCTCTTCAAAAAAAGAAAAGCACAGAAGGTTGGCCATGCCATCCCAATAATCTATTCTTCCCCAATCGTACCCCTCCTCCTCCCTTACCTAAAGGGACAGAAAAAAGCTCATTCATTTAGGATATATATTTATATAAAAATTAATTAATTAATAGATATTTTATGTGGATTTTGTCAATAAAGTGTGGTAACACATCATGTCGATTTCATAGCTTCCCATCAAGAGGTTATTTTTATTATAGACGATTCTCTCTCCTGCATATTTACCTTGCTTTCCATATTGTCCTCACTGGCCGAGAAGGTGAAAGTCTGCATGACATTTGATCCTGCTCTCAAGAATTCCATGTGAAGCTGATGAACTACAGAGTAGTTGTTTTTTTAAAATTGAAATAAAAGAAATTAAAAATCATGGATGCTATCATTTTCAGCAGCAGCAACAGCTCAACCACTCACATCTTTTTCAGTCATACAGTTTCAAATCTAGTACCTATAAAACATTGCAGATTAAGGTCAGTGGAATTCAAAGGCTTCACAGGACATGGCAAAGTGCCAAGTTGGGACTGTTTAGAGAGCCTCATATTGTCCTGCTGATCAGTCCCAATGGCCTGGTGCAGTCAGATGTAGAAACTAAGGTGTGGCTGGCCAATTTTCTCCTAGTCACTTGGTTTAGAGAGTGTTTATTCCTATACTAGTGTTGTGAAGGATGTAGCTGGTCTGCATATAGTCAACACTGGGCAGCTCAGGAAGTAGAATAAGGAAATTCTCATTGTGGACAGAATGTACATGGGTAGCACCCATATCAAACCAATTCAGCAGCAGCACTGGGGGAATACAGAGAGCTTTCCTTGGTTTATCAGAAAGTTCTCTCTCTGTGTCTTCCTCTTTCTGCCTCCCTGTCTCCCCTCAACTCTCATTTTTTATCCTTGCTTTTTTTTTTTTTTTTAACACTTTCCTGGTTTAGAAAATGGTCTTCTAAAATTAAGAACAAGTTCTTCTTGGGCCATATGAAAACTTCCTGCTAAGCACCAGAGAGGCACAACTTTGTTCGGTCCTACAACTCTGAATGTAATGAGATAATAATAATAATGGCCACTGAGTACTTAATGATATGCTGGGCATTTCATAGGGATTAACTTTTAAGTCCTCACAACTACTCCATATCGTATCCCCACATAACAGATGATGAAATTGATGCTTGGAGAGTGTTATGGATTGAATTATGTCCCCAAAAAATATAGTTGTAAGTCTTAACCTCTATGGATACAATTATATCCTCCAAAAATGTGTTATAAATCTTAACCTCTATGCCTGTGGTAATAATCTTGTTTGGGAATGGGTTGTGTTATGTTAAAGAGGCAGGATTAGGGTGGGATGTATCTTGAGTCACCACCTTACTAGAAGGTGTGACTCCAGGCACCACTTTTACCCCAGTCACCACCTGTATCACCCTTATTCAAGTCAGACCCTTACTTGAGTCACAACTTTTATCTTACAAGAGATAAAAGGAAAGAGAAGCAAACATAGAGAGGGATCTCAATACCACCAAGAAGAACAGAGAGGAGCAGAGCATGTCCTTTGGACCTGGGGTCCCTGTGCTGATAACCTCCTAGAACCAGGAGACACAGAGAGAGAACTATAACACTGGAGACGGCAAGAAGCAGTGGCAGAGAAATGGCAGCAGGAGACCAGGCAGGGGAGACTACCCATAAAGTGAGAGAGAGCTGAGTGCCTTTGGGCCAGAGGCTTCCTAGCAGAGTGGGGTGCCTCTGGGCACTTATTGGTGGATCTAAAGAGTTTTGTAACATTTGCCTGAGCCAGGCAGATGCTGGGCTGAGGGACCAAGGGCCAGAAAGAGGCCTGCATGTGGACACAGCTGAGAAGAGGCAATTCTGACCTACACGGACCTTCCTTCAGGGCCAAAAGAGAGAGAAAGACTTCCCCTAGTGCCGGTGCTCTGAATTCAGTCTTTTAGCCTCCTAAACTGTGAGAAAATAAATTTGTTTGTTAAAGCCATCCACTTGTGGTATTTCTGTTATAGCACCACTAGATAACTGAGAGGTCAAGTGACTTATCCAAGGTCACACAGCTGGTCCATGGAAAAGTCAGGACAGGAACCCGGATTTGTGTGATATACTGTGCATATATGAATAAAATCAGAGTGAAATCAAAAGTTCCATTCTCAGTCTGTATCCTGTTTCACTAATTTTATACTTTGGTTATATTTTCCCACTATAATTTCTGGGAACAAACACAAAAAAGGTCAGAATAAAAGTTCCAATTTAATGTCATTAGCCATTCCCAACACAATTTCTATTTCCAACTATTTTATTTTTCAGCCAGGAGGATAAGGTAAATATGTGTCCATTTCTTTGCCCCTCCCAACAGAACCTAGTTGTCTGTGCTCTGTTAAGCTTGTGACTATCCTTAATCATACTTATTATGCATGCTGTTATAACATAGTACACAAATTAGCCAGCGGGAGGAATATGAAGCAACAATGGCTTTGCTATTTTAAGTGACTCTTGGATATCTATCTACATGGTAAATATTCATGGAGCAAATACTAAGATGTATATTTTAGCACTTCCTATATATGAAAATGCAAATGTGTGTGTCTGTCTGTGCGCATGCTCGTGTGTGTGTGCATGAGACAGACAGAAAGATCATTTTCTTCTACATGTTTTCAACCCAAGTACTGCACTGTCTCCATATCATGGCAATTTTGGCAAGTGAAACAGTCCTTAGGAAACATCCACTGTTATTTCTTTGTCTTCTCTCAATGTGGTCTAAGTAAAATGTCACCCAGGTATTCTTGGGTGATGCCGTCACCAACCTGCATTTGGATGTTCTACTACTGCTTCTGGAGTCCAGCGTCCAGCCTTCACATAGCCCCTCTTTTCCAGAGTTATGAGAAAGCTTCCATCTCCAATTACAACTTCCCCACTGTCCAGACGTTCCAAAATACCCTGAAGAAGAGAGAGAAAAATCACCTAAGTGCTTTTCTTTTCTAAAAGCAGTTTCTAACTTTAGGAAAGGTCATACTGTGTTCTTACAGCCCTAGTTTTGTTGAAATCATCAGTGTCTAATAGTATCTCAGACCAAGCATACATTTCTCAGTCAGTCCAGGTGCTTGTTTTGTGCAACTAAAGTGCTGTGACTATTTTTTCTCAAGTAAAATTTAATCTGAGCCAAATTATAATGAAAATGTTGATTCTGTAATAGTTATTTTAGTTTACAACATGCTTGTGACAGACAGTGCTAGTTACCTAACTAATATGCATTCTTCCCCCCTTTTTTTACTAATGTATTTTATTTGGGGTGACAATAACCCCAACTAAAAAGAAAAATCAATTTCCCAGTCTCCCTTGCTGCTGGGCATGGCCATGTGACATGTGTTGGCCAATAAGAAATAGGTGGAAATCTACTGAGGATTTCTGGAAAGTTGTGCTTTCCTGATATAGATCCCCTCACCTTCCCTTCCTGTCTCCTCTTCTTTCTGACTAGAATGTCAATATAATGCCTGGAGGTGTAGTGGTCATCTCACAGCCATGTCATTGGAAGCTGCATGCTAAGGCTGGTGGAGCAGACTGATGAGCCTCATTTCCAAATGACATCCCTGAGTAGCTGCAGCAGCCATGACTGCCCCCTCCAGCCCTCTTGTTAGGTGAGAAAAATAAACCTCTCGTTTGCTTAAGCCACTGAACATAATGCTAATGGACACACAATTTCATAATTATGCCCTACATTCGTCCAGCATATACATATACACGTATATGTTCATATACATGTTATCTTTTGTCCTCAACAACTCTGTGAGCCAGGCAAAGCAGAGTTTTTATTTCCATTTTATAAATGAGAAAATCGGGGCTCAGCAAGGTTAAGTGACTTGTCCGAGACCACAGAGCTAAGTAAATAGAAAAGCGGTCTTCAGCTCTTCTAAATTCCTAATCTAGTCTCCTTCTACTCTTGTTGTTGTGTTGTTAGTTGCCTGTCTTAGATATCTAGTGCTGCTATAACAGAAATAACACAAGTGGATGGCTTTAACTAAGAGAAATTTATTCTCTCACAGTCTACTAGGCCTTAAGTCCAAATTTAGCATACCAGCCCCAAAGGAAGGCTCTCTGTCAGCTCAGGGGGAAGGTCCTTGTCATCAATCTTCCCTTGGTCTAGGAGCTTCTCCACACAGGAACCCCAGGTCCAAAGGATGCACTCTGCTCCCGGCGCTGCTTTCTTGGTGGTATGAGGTCCCCATGTCTCTCTGCTCCCTTCTCTTATATCTCAAAAGAGATTGGCTTAAGACACAATCTAATCTTGTAGATTGAGTCCTGCTTCATTAACATAGCTGCCACTAATCCCATCTCATTAACATTGTAGAGATAGGATTTACAACACATAGGAAAATCACTTCAGATGACAGAATGGTGGACAACTACACAACACTGGGAATCATGGCCTAGCCAAACTGACACACATATTTTTTGGGGATGCAATTCAATCCATACATTGCCAGCGAGTTGATTCCGACTTGTTCCGCTCACCCATTAACTTACGTTAAAGGTGTACCCAAAGAGTTAGTGAAGCACTGTGGTCTCCTTTGTCTGAAACGTGCCTCTCCCAGATATCTTCATGGCTCACCTCCTCACTTCCTTCAGGTCTTTGATCAAGTGTCATCTTTTCAGAGAGGCATTCCCTGACCACCTATATAACATCATAAACACCCCCATGGAAATCCTTCTCTCTTTTGTATTGACCACCTTAGTTGAAGATACAATCTTTTATTAAAAAGATACAAGGCCAGTTCATTTCAGCTCTGCCCACAGCTGGCCATACAGTAACACATGGATGGGGGAGAAAAGCCTCCAGGTTCCCTTTCTAACCAGCTGTATCTGTTCTGTGAAATCAATATAAATCCCTAAGTTCTTGAATTCAAGGCATACAGCGAGCAGGGCACAGAGACAGCTCACTGGGCTACATGTTAGTATTAAGGGGAAAAGCTAAGGTGCTGGAATGCTGTGCTATCACCATGCTCATCAGTAAAAGTCAAAAAGAAGAAAGCCTCTGCCTCTTGACTACCATCCCCAAAGCACACAGGTACATCTGATTGGGGATGCTAATTCTTACCAGAACTCACGCTGCAGAAGAGTTTGAAGATGACTTAAACTTCCTTTCTCTGCAGTACAAGAAGGTATAAGGCTTGTACTGGAGGCTGGGTACCCTGCTACCGTATGTACAACATCTCCATTTTATTGTACATGTGGTGGGAAGTTGAATGAAGCCCAGCTGTGGTGACCTAAAAACACTATTTTGGCAGAGAGTTCCTGACTCTGGTATTTTTCTGTATTTTACATCTACAATAGAATTTAAGCTGAATGTAGAAGAAATGTTAGTATTAACCATGATTCTCATCTCTGTCTCTACTCCCTCCATAAAATGGAATTCATTCTCACTTTGTACTTTTGAAACATAAAAAGGACTTAAACTTTAAACTTTTACTGGGACCTTAACACATTTCAGCTATAGTTCTAGGCAACAGAGGTAAGTGTTGGAGTAACACAAGGCTCTGCCCTCATGAAGCTGAAAGTCCAGTTATCTTGGGGAAAGCCAGTAGGTCAACAAATAATTACAGCTCAATGTCATACATAAGTGCTGCACAGGGATATACAAGAGAGAATCAAAGGTATAGTCATTCTAGATAAAGTCTCATTTAGAAAATCTAATACACTTCAATAAGTCAACCATGTTAAAAATCAAATTTAATATTACACATTCCATAATCCTAGGAAGGGGGAAAAACAATGGCATAGAATTTTTGCATAATAGGTTCTACTCTGACACACACGGGGTCGCCATGAGTCAGAATCGACTCGACAGCAAATGGACTGGACTAACTTCGTGTATCTTCCATTCCTTCATACATCACACCCTAATATAGTATCTGGTTACCTACCCACCTCCTAATTTGGCTGTAAGATGCTTGAGGGCAGGTGACGTATCTTATTTGTCTGTGGACCTACCACCTCATACAGCACCTAACAAAGGCCCTTAATAAACTATGCCAAGAGTTGGAGAGGCAGGTCTGTTTTGAAAATGACATGTGTCACATATGCTAAAATTTGATCCTGGAGCAAAAAAAAAAAAATGAGACTTTTAAATAGAAAATTAGCTAGAGTTTTAAGAAAGTTATAGCATATATTTTGACTCTCTTCGCGATACCAAGGAATGAATGTTAAGACATTTTTGTCTGTTATCTGATTATTTTTCCAATATTTAAAATTTTGCTAATTTTATAAACAGCCATCAGCAAAATAACTAAATTATCAATATTTAAATTCATAGCATCTTTTAGCCTTTACTTCACTGCCACATGCTGTTGTTGTCAGGTGTTGCTGAGTTGGTTCTGACTCATAGCAACCTTATGTACAGCAGAATGCAACATTGCCTGGTCCTGTGCCATCCTCGCAACGTTGTTATGCTTGAGCCCATGACTGCAACCACTGTGTCAATCCATCTCCACGGACTGGGTCCCTCCTGATAACATGTCCAAAGTATGTGAAACATAGTCTCGCCATTCTTGCTTCTAAGGAGCATTCTGGCTGTACTTCTTCCAAGACAGATTTGTTTGTTCTTCTGGTAGTCCATGGTATAGTCAATATTCTTCACCAACAGCATAATTCAAAGGCATCAATTTTTGGATTCTACAACTAACTGGAGGTGTTGTGTGTGCCAATTAAATACATTCTTAAAAGATATCTGTTTGCTGAGAAGAGAGGTGGAATTAGCTCCTTCCCACTAGCACCTTTGATCTTGGTACCCATTAACATGGATTAATGTATGATAATACTGGTGTCATTAGAGCAGAGACATGGAAAATACTGAACAAGGACAGCATATTTTTAAACCTTAAAAAAAAAAAAAAAAAAGGAACTATGAAAGTGAACACAGCATTACAGAAAGCTTACAGAAAGAAATCACCAAAATGGTCTTTGCTTTTTTACCTTTTATTAGTCTCATTTCTTCACTGCCCACATTTTACCTTTATAATTATAAAAAAAAAATCCAAAACCACGTTTTTTAAAACCTATATCCATATCTTATATAAGTATCACCATTATTGTGCCCTTCCTTATTAAAAAAAAACAAACCCCTTGCCTTCCAGTCGATTCCAACTCATACCGACCCTATAGGACAGAGTCGAACTGCCCCATGTGGTTTCCAAGGAGCGGCTGGTGGATTCGAACTGCCGACCTTTTGGTTAGCAGCCCAGCTCTTAGCCACTGTGCCACAGGGCTGCGCCTTTCCTTATAGTGTTTATGTAAATATTTTACATAGTTGGGATCAGTCTGTGATATAATATCTCCTTTTGTAACTTCATATTGCCAAAGCCCTTTGCCTGTTCCATACTTTTTAATGACTGCCTAAGCCCTGGTTGTGCAGGAGTTGAGACCGGCCGCTAACAAAAGGTTGGCAGTTGAAATCCACCAGCCGCTCCTTGGAAACTCTGTGGGGCAGTTCTACTCTGTCCTACAGGGTCGAAATATGGGTCGAAATCCACTCGATGGCAACGGGTTTTTTGGTTTTAATTTATTAAGCGGATGAATCTTAAGTCATTTAGTGAGCTCCCACTGTAGGGTATCTCGGTTACTCCTGTCTAGCATAATTAAATAGGTAGTGTACACTCTCATGCTTGTATCCTTCCTCCCGCTCCCCCCCACCCCCACCCCCACCCCACCCCACCCCACCCCCCTAGCCATTTTGAATTACCGGCTCAGGTGTGTTGCTCTGAGGGTCCGGGTACGTTCTGCGTCCAAGTTCACACCTTTATTTTGCTTGGTCACCCCCTTGCTCCCCACCCCGTCCCCCAACACCCAGGGTAGAAATGGGAGGACAAAACCCACAGGCGGTAGTGAGGTCGAGGGCCTGGCCAAGGAAGGGGGTGGCTAGGAGATGCTGAGCCACACAGGGCGCCGGGGGCGCGCGGCCAGGGGCGCGCGAAGGCGGCGGAATTCGCGCGTGCTCACCCATCCCCGTGGCGGCTCGGGGTGTCCTGGACTAGCTCCAAGCCCGCCCGCGGCTCACAGGTTGAGGCTGCGGCCCTTCCAAAGTGCGTGGAAAGTTTCCACGAGGTCTGGGGCCGCGTAAGCCCTAAGACCTGCGGGTGCAGGACCGTTGAGGGAAGAAAATGTGAGTGCGGCGTCTGAAGTCCCAAACCTAGATTTCAAATCCCCGCTGCATCCTGAACTAAGTGGGGACCCTGAGCTAGTCGTCTGAGCCTCAGTTTCCTCACATGTGAAATGAGGATAATACCTATTAATGAGGTGTGTGAAAAGGTGGAGATAATTCGCATAAAGCACCATGCAGAGTGCGGGACATTTAGGAAGGGCTCAATAAATACTGATTGTTATCCAGTCCTCACACCAAGGCAGTATCACCATGCTCGGTAACCCGTAATCGGTTAACCGACCTCAGAGCCGGGCCCAACGCCCGGCTTGGTTAGGGGCTGAAGTGGGATTTGACCTCGAGTCGCTCGGAGTCTCCCGGTCAGGAGGGCTGAGGTCCTCACGGCCTCCCGGAAACTCACCTTTTTGTTCCCGGGAACCCCAGCTGCTGCCATGGTGCCGTTGCTTCCTCGGGCTTCTGGTGTCAAGGCGCGCGCCAGTCCAGGAGCCCGCCCCTCGTCCGCCCGCCCCTTGGCCGGGGGAGGGTCCTACGGCTTCCCAGACAGCCCCAGTTCACAGGCGGCAGGCTGACCTCGAAGCGGGTACCCGCGCTCTCGGCCTAGCTATGCTCCGCCTGGGAGGGCAGCGGCTGCGGGGCCTCCCTCTGCCGAGTGTCCCGCTACGGGGCGCAGAGCCTGCGCCCTGCCTGCGCCACCCGCGCTCAGTCTACACCCAGGAAGGGTGAGTCGGGATCCCGCCTGCGCATCCGCCGCTAGACACTTGAGGGGGGGTGGCAGGGAGGGGCTGAGGCAGTCTCCGGGGTTAGGGGAAATTCTGCCTCCTAGAAATGGACTTTCTTCTTGAATTAACTATGTTTTCTTTTCCACGCACAACGGTACAAACTGAAACAGTATCAAAGGATTCCCCATGCAAAGTCCCTTGTGCCACAATCCCTTTCCCCACTCAACAGCTGTCAGTAGTGTCTTCTGTATCAGTCCGGAGATGGTCTATGCATACACAAACACAGGTGTATGCATGTATGTTGTTCTTTGGCTTAAAAAAAAGAAAAAAAGCCAGTTGTGAATTCAGAGTCATGGTGACCCCATGTGTACCAGAGTAGAACTGTGCTCCATAGGGTTTTCAATGGCTGATTTTTTGCAAGTAGATCACCAGGCCTTTCTTCTGAGGCACTTCTGGGTAGATTCAACCCTTTCAATTAGCAGCTGGGGGCGTTAACCAGTTGCACCACCCAGGGACCCCTTTGGCTCACTTACACCTTACTTTTTACAATTATCAATATGTCTTAGAGATTGTTCCATATCATCACATATTCATTTGTGGGATTCTTTTTAACAGCTACATGATTTTCCATCCTGTCAATATTCCACAGTGTAATTAAGCAATCACCTATTAATTAATGTTTGGATTGTTTCCAGATTTTTGTTACTGAAAACAAGGTGGGCGTGAACATCCTTATGCATGTATCTGGGAGGCTATCTGTAGAATCAATTTCTAAAAGTGAAATTGCTGGAAAAAGCGTTTATGTGTATTTAAAATATTAAAAGCTAGAGCCAAATTAACCCTCCAAATCTGTGGAGCAATCTGCATGCTCGCCAGCAGTGTGTGAGAGTTTGTTTCCCACATCTTTCCTGGCACCAGGAGTAGCAAACATTTTGATTTTTGCTAAATCTAATAAGTGAAAATGGTTATTTCCCTTTTTTCATTTGTATTTATTTAAATATGAGCAATGCGGGGCATCTTTTGACTTTTTTATGTTGACAGATTATTCGAGGCTGCAAGGAAAGTCTTCTCTTTACTAGCATCACTCAGCATTATGAATTGACTCAATATTCATTTTACATGTTATGACCTGAAATTCTGCAATAAAAAAACGTGGTTTTGAGTTCCGTCTGTCTGTCCATCGTTTCATTCAGCGAGTATTTTCTGGGTGTCTGTAATATGTTAGGCTTATTCCTAGTGCTGGGGATACAATAGTCACCAAGTTGCAGTGACTGTTCCATCAACTGCACAGGATGTGACCTTACACTTTGGAGTTTCAGTTTCCTCATCTATAAAATGAGGATAATAGTACATGCTTTGCCTAATCACAAGATTGTTGCAAATATTAAATAAGAGAATGAATATAAAAGTGCTTTGTAAACTATAAAACATCACATAACTCATTGCCCTTGAGTTGACTCATAGTGACTCTATAGGACAGAGTAGAACTGCCCCATAGGCTTCCAAGGCTGTAATCTTTACAGAAGCAGACTGCCACATCTTTCTCCTGCAGAGCAGCTGGTGGGTTGAAACTGCCAACTTTTTGGTTAGCAGCTGAGCACTTAACCACTGAGATTCCAGGGCTCCTTAAAACATCACATAGATGTTTAGAATATTAATAATACTTTTTATCCAGTGCAAATTTAAACAGAAATTTGTCCAAATGGAATTGATCTGTTTAGAACTGACTATACAAATAAATAATTCAGAATTATCCAGAAATTAGATTTTGCTCTCTTCAGTAGTGTGCAGATCTGTAGTGAACAAATAAAAATTTAAATAATTTGTTTCTATTGCATGTTCTTTATATACCCAATTCCAAACTATCAAGATGATGTTTTATTTTGGAAAGCAGTTGGACAAGCACACTGGCAATTTAAAAATTTGCATTTCTAATAGAAGATAGACAACCTGTGCTTCTGCATATCTCTGACTTTGATTTCCAGTGTCTTTACAACCATCTCTGAGCACTTCCAAATGGAATTTAAGATAATTTATACACAATTTACAAACACTATACCTGGTTTGAAGCCCATTATGGCATGCTGGGCAGAAGGAATAATATACATTCGATAATGCCTTATTCTACATTACCAAACTGAACCTTCACAATCTCATTTTACAGATAAGAAAATTTTGAGTCCCTTGACTAAATTTTCCTAAAATAGTTGATAGTATTGAAGTCTCAAACCCAGGTTTCCTGACCTTAAGTTCTTTGTTCTTTGTGTTTTACCTGGCCCTGTCCTGAAAGAAATCATATATGAAATCATGTATATATTTTCATTTCAGTGCAAAAAAAGTACCTTTAAAATAATTAGTTTGTTACCACTATAATGGTTTCAACTGAAGTACAAGATATCCCCAGGTCATTTAAAAATTTATTTCTATGCAAAGTAGTCAGTAGTCATAAGTGCATTATTTTATTCCTTACACAGTCCACAAAGAGATGACAAAAGTCATTTAAAAATTGGTTAAACAAAAGTACTGGAACATACTGTGACTCTGTTTTTGTTAGGTGCCATCAAGTCGGTTCTGATTCTGTGACCCTATGTACAAAAGGACGAAACACTGCCCAGTCCTGTGCCATCCTCACAATTGTTGCTATGTTTGAGCCTATTGTTGCAGCCACTGTGTCTGTCCATCTCTTTGAGGTCTTCCTCTTTTTTGCTGACCTTCTGATTTACCAAACATGATGTCCTTCTCCAGGCACTGATCCCTCCTGATAACGTGTCCGAGGTATGTGAAACGAAGTCTCGCCATTCTTGTTTCTATGGAGCATTCTGGTTGTACTTCTTCCAAGACAGATTCGTTTGTTCTTCTCGCGGTTCATGGTGTATTCAGTATTCTTCGTCAACACCATAATTCAAATGCATCAGTTCTTCTTCAGTCTTCCTTATTCATTGTCCAGCTTTTGCATGCATGTGAGGTGAATGAAAATACCATGGCCTGGGTCAGGCACACCTTAGTCCTCAAAGTGACATCTTTGCTTTTTAACACTTCAAAGAGGCCTTTTGCAACAGATTTGCCAAGTGCAATACATCATTTGATTTCTTGACTGCTGCTTCCATGGGTGTTGATTGTGGATCGAAGTAAAATGAAATCTTTGACAACTTCAGTCTTTTTTCAGTTTATCATGATGTTGCTTACTCACCCAGGTATGAGTATTTTTTTTTTTTCTTTATGTTGAGGCGTAATCCACACTGAAGGCTGTAGTCTTTGATCTTCATCAGTAAGTGCTTCAAGTCCTCTTCAACAAGCAAAGTTGTGTCATCTGTATATCACAAGTCGTTAATGAGTCTTCCTGGAATCCTGATGCTATGTTCTTCATACAGTCCAGTTTCTTGGATTATTTGCTCAGGATACAGATTGAATAAGTACGGTGCAAGGATGTAACCCTGACATACACCTTTCCTGATTTTAAACCACATGGTATCCCCCTGTTATGTTTGAAGGACTGCCTCTTGGTCTATGTGCAGGTTCCTCATGAGCACAATTAAGTGTTTCTGGAACTCTCATTTTTTGCAGTGTCATCTGTAATTTGTTATGATCCACACAGTCGAGTGCCTTTGCATAGTCAATAAACACAGGTAAACTTCTTTCTGATATTCTCTGCTTTCAGCCAGAATACATCTGACATCAGCAATGATATCCCTGTTCCACGTCTTCTTCTGAATCCATCCTAAATTTCTGATAGTTCCCTGTAGATGTACTCGTGCAACCATTTTTGAATTATCTTCAGCAAAATTTTACTTGCGTGTGATATTAATGATATTATTCTTAATTTCTGCATTCCATTGGATCACCTTTCTTTGGAATGGGCACAAATACGGATCGATGAAAATAGAAGTTGTCAAAAATGAAATGGAACGCTTAAAGATCGATATCCTAGGCATTAGTCAGCTGAAATGGACTGGTATTGGCCACTTTGAATTGGACAATCATGTGGCCTATGATGCAGGGAATGACAAATTGAAGAGGAATGGCATCACAATCATTGTCAAAAAGAATATTTCAAGATCTATCCTGAAATACAATGCTGTCGGTGATATGCTAATATCCATATGCCTACAAGGAAGACTAGTTAATACCACTATTATTCAAATTTACATAGCAACCACTAA
Source organism: Dugong dugon (assembly GCA_030035585.1). NCBI lineage: Eukaryota > Metazoa > Chordata > Mammalia > Sirenia > Dugongidae > Dugong > Dugong dugon. The sequence goes on along the minus strand of CM057460.1, from coordinate 83,672,807 downwards.
TGCCAAAGATGAAGAAATGGAAGATTTTTACCAATTTCTGCAGTCTGAAATTGATCAAACATGCAAATTGATCAAGATGCATTGATAATTACTGGTGATTGGAATACGAAAGTTGGAAATAAGAAGAATCAGTAGTTGGAAGATAATGGTCTTGGTGATAGAAACGATGCTGGAGATCACATGATAAACTTTGCAAGCCCAATGACTTATTCATTGAAAATATTTTTTTTACAACATAAATGGCAGCTATACATATGGACCTCGCCAGATGGAATATGTGGGAATCAAATCAACTACATCTGTGGAAAGAGATGATGGAGAAGCTCAATATCATCAGTTAGAACAAGGCCAGGGCCGACTTTGGAACAGACCATCAATTGCTCATATGCAAGTTCAAGTTGAAGAAAATTAAAACCAGTCCACTAGAGCCAAACTACAACCTTGAATATATACTGCCAGAATTTAGAGACCATCTCAATAATAGATTTGATACATTGAACATTAATGACCAAAGACAAGATGAGCTGTGGAATGACATCAAGGACATCATATATGAAGAAAGCAAAAGTCATTAAAAAGACAGGAAAGTCACAACAGGACCAGAGCAAAAGCTAAGAAGCCTCCTGAGCACTTCGAGGGACAGAGTAGCTGGGGCTGGGGCCTGGGGACCATAGTTTTGAGAAACATCTAGGTCAATCGGCATAACAAAGTTTATTAAGAAAATGTTCTGCAACCTACTTTGGTGAATGGCATCTGGGATCTTAAAAGCTTGCAAGCAGCCATCTAAGATGCATCAGTTGGTCCCAACCCACTTGGAGCAAAGGAGAATGAAGAACACCAACGACATAGGGAAAATATTAGCCCAAGAGACAAAAGGTCCACGTAAACCAAAGACTCCATCAGCCTGAGACCAGAAGAACTAGATGGTGCCCAGCTACCACCAATGACTGCCCTGACAGGGAACACAACAGAGAGTCCTGGATGAAGTGGGAGAAAAGTGCAGAGAAGAACTCAAATTCACATAAAAAGGCCAGACTTAATGGTCAGAGACTGGAGGAACTCTGAAACTGTGGCCTCCGGATGCTCTGTTAACCCAGAACTAAAACCATTCCTGAAGCCCACTCTTCAGACAAAGATTAGACTGAACTATAAAACAAAAAATAATACATGTGTGCTTCTTAGTTCAAGTAGTTACATGAGACAAAATGGGCGGCTCCTGTCCGGAGGCGGGATGAGAAGGCAGGAAGGGACAGGAACTGGCTGAATGGACACAAGAAACCTGGGGTGGAAAGGAAGAGTATGCTGTTACCTTGTAGGGATTGCAACTAATGTCACATAACAATATGTGTATAAATTTTTGTATGAGAAATTGAGCTGTAGACTTTCCAATAAAGCACACACACACACACACACACACACACACACACACACACACACACACACACACACAAAAGACAGGAAAGAAAGAAAAGACCAAAATGGAAGTCAGAAGAGACTCTAAAGCTTGCTCTTGAACCTAGAGTAGCTAAAGCGAATGGAAGGAATGATGAAGTAAAAGAGCTGAACAGAAGATTCAAAGGGAAGCTCGAGAAGACAAAATAAAGTATTATAATGACTGCAAAGACCTGGAGTTAGAAAACCAAAGGGGAAGTGCATGTTTGGCATTTCTCAAGCTAAAAGAGCTGAAGAAAAAAATTCAAGCCTCACATGACAATATTGATGGATTCTATGGGCAAAATACTGAATGACACAGGAATCATCAAAAGAAGATGGAAGGAATACACAGAGTCACTACCAAAAATTGGTTGACATTCCATCATTTTAGGAGGTAGCATACAATCAAGAACCGATAGTATTGAAGAAGTCTAAGCTGCACTGAAGGCATTGGTGAAAAACAAGGCTCCAGGAATTGATGGAATACCAATTGAGACGTTTCAACAAACGTATGCAATGCTGTAAGCGCCTACGTGTCTGTGCAAAGAAATTTGGAAGACAGCTACCTGGCCAACTGACAGGAAGAGATCCATATCTGTGCACATTCCAAAGAAAGGTGATCCAGCAGAAAGTGACTCTAGAAAGTAAGAATCATGGGGCGTATCAAAAGGACACAGGAGCCAATTGGAATAACCCTCTGCTGGCCAAATCTGGGACAACTTGGCATTAAAATAAATGAAGGATAGTGATGGATTTTAACCCATTAAATAAAATAAACATCCGTGAGTTCATACTAATATAAATAAACAATAAAATAAGCAAGCAAACGGGAGAAAGGAAAGCACTTTTCTTACAGTAGAATGCAAACTTGTGCATCTAAGAAATGATGAAGTTAGAAAATCATCAGTAGGTGCTAAAACCACCCAGTGAAAGTTTCATGAGGAGCAGGATATTTATATAGTCTCAAAGTATCACCCCAAATATTGCTTATAGTAACTTTACAGTGGATAAATCTGATAGACACCACTTCATGCAAGTTATCAAACATAACAGCAACACTAATACTGTGATAAACCAACATCACATGCCTCCCAATAAAATGTACTGGGAAGGGCGCGTTACTTTAGTGGTATTCTTACCGACAATGCTTAACCTGAATCTAACCATAAGGAAACACCAGTAAAATCCAGAATGAGGTGTATTCTATAAAATAACTGGCCAGTACTCCAAATACGTCAATGTTATGAAACACAAAGAAAGTCTGAGGAACTGTCTCAAATTAAAGGGGACTAAATAGATATTAAATGAGTCTTGGTGGTGCAGTGGTTAAGCACTTGGCTGCTAACTGGAAGATCGGGGATTTGAACCCACCAGTAGCTCCACAGGAGAAAGATGTGGCAATCTGCCTCTGTAAAGATTTACAGCCTTGGAAACCCTATGGGGCAGTTCTACTGTGTCCTATAGGGTCACTGTGGTTGGAATTGACGCAGTGGCACACAACAACAACAAAGAGACATTAAGTTACTAAACAGGTAAGGGGAAGCATCTTAGTTGAACAAAGCCTATAGCTACCATATCCAAGCAAAGCTACCATTAAAAAAAAAAAAAATTGTCTTCCAGAGAGGAAAAATCACCCTTATCTACAGAAACACGATGGAAAGACAGAGCAGAAACAGTGATAATTGGGGGTGGCTGCATTGGTGTGAGCCTGGCTTATCACCTGGCCAAAGCGGGGATGAAGGATGTGGTCCTTCTGGAGAAATCGGAGCTCACTGCTGGATCTACCTGGCACGCAGTAAGAAAAATATCTCAAAATCGTTATATGTGAACTTTGATTATTGTTCTGAATTGTGTACTAGTGCAATTGATTTCCTTCCCATTCACAACTCACCACTGCAAGGTTTTTAGAGTGATTTCCCTTTCAGTAGAGTGGGAAAGTGCCTTGCAGGTTATCTGGGGCACTTCTAGGCAGTGGCCAACATTTATGGTGCCTTTATTTTGAACGAGGGGCCCTAGTGGTACAGTGGTTAAAGTACTTGACTGCTAACTGAAAGGTTGGCAATTCAAGCCCACCAGCCGCTCTGTGGGAGAGAGATGTGGCAGTCTGCGTCTGAAAAGATTTACAGCCTTGAAAACCCTGTGGGGCAGTTCTACTCTGTCCTATTGGGTGGCTGTGAGCTGTGGTAGACTCGATGGCAGTGGGTTTGGTTTCGGTTTCATCTTGAGAATGTGCCTTCTGGATCCAAATTCTGGCTCTGCCATTTTCTACCCACGTGACTTCCAGCAAGTTATTTAAGTTTCCGTTTCCTGATATGTGAAACAGGGATAGTAATAGCACCTGCCTAATAAGTTTGTGATGAAGATTAAATGAACTAATATGTGTCAAGTTATTAAACATGTGATAAGTGTTTAATGAATGGTAAGTGTGTAATAAATGTTAGCTTTTGCATTGAAGGATACTGGCTGGGTGATCCTGAATGCGGGCTCAAGGCCTTTGCCTATACTCCCTCAGCTGGGTCTAGTTCTCCTTTTATTTGTGTTGATTTATGATTTTAATTTTGTGGTCTGAGATAATAGCTTGCTTCATGGGTGCTTAAATATGAAGACTGAGAACGTGTGACACAGCTTTGGTGTTAAATGAAATGAGAAACACATGAGAAAGTCAATCTTGCATGCTTAATAGTATACGTAATTGTCCCAGTGCTACACAATAATTGGGCTTAAATGGAAAGCAGCTCAGGTAAATGAGGTGATTCACACTGCTTTCATATTGCCAAACCAGTTATTTCTGAAGTCCCTAAGAATGGGAGAGAAAGTTTTTATGACTGCTGGTGCAGTGTTCTTCTGGCGGAAGAGTTGGGCGGTGTTAGCCTCTGCTCATCATCATTACTTTCCTCTCCTAAGAGAGTGAGAGAGAACCCTGCTTTTAGGAGCTTTTTGGCATCCAGAACCTACTGAAGGATGGGGTGGAGAGTCGATCACTAAAAGGGTTGCCTACTTCCAGCTGAATTTGGGGGAGAGTGCTGCCCAGAATTAAGTAAACCACTTAGTCCTAGAGTGCCAGTGGTCACATAGTCAAACCACACACACCCTGGTTGGCCAGAGGCTCCTAGAAAAATCACACCAAGCCTGGCCCCCTCAAATCTTTCCTCTTCCCCCAAGCCCTTCATCCCTCAGTCTGGTAGGTGGAAGACCTGGACACCTGGTCCTCCCTGAGTACAATGTCAGAGTCTCTGCAATCACACCTGTCTCCTGCTTCACCAGTTCTCCCTGAACTTGCTTCCTCATTCCTGGGGAAAGGGGTCAGGGAAGCTGCCCACACCCCTGGCTCTTCTCTCCTCAAACTAGATTTTATATCTAGGCTTCCTGTTACCACTTAAAAGAAAGCCTACATTCAATGGCTTCACTAGGGTTAGTGTCACGTGTGGTAACTCATGGTGTCACCTCCCCCACCATGGACCTCCGCCCATACCAGACCCTATAGAATCCTTAGTAATAGTTTTTGTACTAATGTTACTCGTAAATTGTAATTCCTATGTATCACCCCTTCTTTTCCTTTAATTACTACTTTATCCTCAAGAAAGTTACTGATACCGGATCACAAATACTAATTACCACAGTATTGTAGCTAAAACACTAGAAAATTTGACCAAATCAGCCGCTCTAAAAACACTGGCAGCAACAAAAACAACAGCACATGCTTTTAAGGCATGCAGACATAACCATGTGATTTGAAGCATCATTGTAATTGGCTAATAATGACAGCTCTGATTGAAGGGTGTTAGAAGATTCAAAAAGTAAATTAGCATAGATTTTTAGCCTTGTAGGTATATTGATACATGTAAGCTGGGCTTATGAAAAATATTTTTGTTGTTATAAATAACTATTTTATTAACTATATTTTATAAAAAATAACAAATTGCTGCTGAAACACTGCACAGAAGTTTTGTAAACAGTCATCTTGGTGTCACCCCCTCTAACAGTGTCACCCAGTGCAGTCCGCACCCCCCACGTCCCTTAGTAACGCTACTGCCTGTAGTTCTTCTATAGCTTCTCCTGTAACTTCTCTTTAGTGTACGTTCAGTCACCCACTCAACACGGCACTGTCCTAGGAGGTGAGAACACAGCAGTGAAGACAAACAGTCCTTACCCTCTTAGAGCTCACATTCTGGTGGAATAGACATACGTAGTACACAATGACAATAGACACCAGGGCCATGGAGAAAAGTAAAGCAGGATAAAGGGATGCAGAGTGATGAAGGAGGCCACTCTGGAGAGTTGACATGTGAGCAGAGACCTGGAAGAAGTGAATGAGGGAACCAGCCTGTGAGGCTTTCTTCCAAAGAGCATTTAGGCAGAGGGAATAGCAAGTGGAAATGTCCTAAGACAGGGAAGGCTTACACCCCCTTAACACCTCCAAATAGCTAAGGAGGGCATACACTTTAATATTTTAATTACTTAGTTGCTCATTGATAATGCTACTTTGACTAGATTATAGGATTTCCTGTGATTTTACTTCTTAGACATCTGCGGTGTGATTGATTACTTTTGTGGGTAGCCTTTCTGTCCATGGTCTTGTAACTCCCACCTAGGTGATTGGGCAGGAGGGTGTGATAGTGTGACTGTGGTCCACCAAGAGGATTGGTCAGTTTTGCCTTAAAAGAGAGCCAATTCCAGAAGAGAGAGGAGGAGCCCACCACCACCAAGGAAGGAGAGACCAGCAGCAGAGACCCTGCGGCAGGAGACGGCACAGTGGGCTTCCCGTCTCATAGAGACAGAAAGCTGACTGCCTTTGGGCAGAGACTGAGGGCCACGGAGAGGCATGCCTGCAAGGACGGCTGGGAAGAGGCTATCCTGATGGAAGAACTATATCCTGAATGTTCCTGAGCCTGAATTATAACTGTTAATTCTCTAATAAACCCCATAATTGCCAGTGTGGTCTGTGAGTTCTTTGTGGCCACTGAAATAAATAATCGAACCCAGCAGAGAAGTAGAGAGCGCTGTGGGAGGGACGGCTGGTGTCAGAATTGGTAAGGATGGTGGAGACAGGAGGCTTGTCTGACCCTCACCTCTTAGGAATTAGCCTTGAGCTGTTATCTTGATTCTCCTTCCGGCTTGTGAAGTTGGAGGAGGTCTGGCTCCGCCCCCACGCTGTTTTCACAACATCCCACGAATAAAAAGTAACTTATTGTTAAAAGTTAACTGTGCAAAAATAATTTTCCCTTAAGCAAAGAAACTCTAAAGTAAGTTGTAAAGGCATTATTCTGCTTTATGGGCAGTGCTATGGTTACCAAAAGGAGAATTCACGCAGTTTGAGCTCAAGATGGAATCAGTCAGCAGAAGCCAAGCTATTTAGCCTGGTAGGAATAAAGGCAAATAAAAGAGTGTTGCCCTAAGAAGCTGATTGTAGGACGTTTGGCTAGGCAAGGAGGCATCCCTCTAATGAGCAGCATGAAGAAATGCCACATATTAAGAATACTTAACATAAAGAGTAGACATACAGTGTGGAAGGTTAAGGAGCCAGCTAAAGGGGTAGACCAAAAAACTGAAGGATGCTCACTAAGGTATAAAAGGTGTTCCATGTTAAAGCGACTGGAAAGAATAGGAATAAAGTGGTTGGGCAGAAAAGCACAGCTTACAAAGTGAATATTCAAAATGGAATCACAAATCCATAAATCCTGAGGTGTTGCAATATTTTAAAAAGACTACTTTCTTAGCATATGACACTACTAATAAAATAGAGCATTTTATGGTGGGATGGAGGCATAAGGGAGGGACAGAGTAACAAGCAATTTTAGAGCATGAGGTCCTCACGAGAGGGCTGCCCCTGGGTATGTATGTTGCCAAAGAGGGCGTTTTGGAGGGCTGACGATTCAAGGTGCAAGATGATCCATTCAGGGTATAGGATGACATCATTAGAACTTGTTTATTTTTTTAGTCTAAAAATATAAGAAAGTAATTAAGCTTTACTGATATTTAGAAATCGCTGTCACATTTGATGAGGGCCACATGTCATGCCTGGCTCCAGAGGCTGACTAAGAGGGAAGTTGACACACCACAGTGGGAGCTTCCTCATTCTTTCATCTTCAAAATATTCATGACGTATAGCAGATTCCGTGTTATATTAAGTCATCATTGTGGTTACTTTTATAAAGAAAGGACTTTAAATAATACAAATTCGCGATACTGTGTAATGGAGAGGGGGGTGACGTTGAGAGTCTTGTATTACACAGAACTTTGTTGGTTATCTCATAGCAAATAACTAAAAGAGTTGTGAAAGTTAAAGATAAGTTTCTCTTTTGCAAAAAAACCTTTCCAAGGAGCCCTAAATTTGCTGGCATATCTAGCCCTGAAAATGTCTGTTAGTGTTTTACATAGCAGATATATATATATAAAATACATGCAGTCTGTTCCTTCCAAGTTAAAGGTGATACTTAAAACTGCTTTTTGTAAAATAGTCCTGTTTGAAAGACAGCATTTTGGAAATTATTAGATCATTATGAGATCTTTTTCTGGCCAAAATATGGCACCTATAAAAACTTACATATTGCAACACAAATTTGTCTAGCCTGTTTAAAATTTTCCCAAATGAGTTTCAGTGGAATTCAAATCCATTTATTTAAAAGACAAAAATGCAATACTTTACAAATTAGTTTGTAACAACAACTGATGGACAAGAAAAGATGAAACATTATGTGTAGATGTTGCTTGAGAATGGGGAAGAGGCATCATGGTGTAGAAAGTTCAGTCAACAGTGCACGTCTCTAACTTGGCTTTATGTGTCAATGAGAGGTGTCTTTTCCAGCTATGATGGTCATTAAAACCAGTCCCAAAATAAATCTAGAATCAGACCCTCTGATTGCTGTGTTAATCCAATATTTAAAAAAAGGAAGATATTAATTGCATAGCTCTTGCTAAAATATTATTAATAATATTAACATTCAAAAACTTTTCTATACAATAAGTAAAATAATTATTTAAAATTTTTCACATTATTTGTCTGTGTTTTATGATCACTATTAACACAGCAATACATATTTATATATAATGTGTAAATAAAGAAATACACATATTTTGGAAGATACGCTCAAAATGTTTTTATTGGAAGTGAATGCATGGATAAAAGATTTTGAGCTACGGGAATACAGGATGGCTTGAGGTCAGTTGCTGGACTTTTTGGGGGAGGAGAAGCTCCTGAAAGAGGGGGAAGGGTTATTTAATAGGTAGGGAGAGCACCACTAGTTTTAGCATCCATTGATGATTTTCTAACTCTGTCATTCTTCTCATTTTCATTAATGGTCAATCTATTAGCAGGAAGAGCTTTGCCTTCTCCCCTACTTATTTGCTTGTTCATTTATTTATATTAACAAGAAATTATAAATTCTTATTTTATTCAAAGGGTTATACTTCTTAATGGTTATTCATGCCTCTGTTTTATCTTCCCTCTTTTATCTTCTCTACTAACTATAGTAATTTTCTTTTTTCAAATCAAAGTCCCCTTCCTTCTGAAGACTTCTATGACCTTTCCAGAATTTTTCCCTTTTCTTAGTTCCCATAGGCCTTATGAGTGTCACCATATGGTCTGACACATAATGCTCTTGATTTAGTTGTTTCATAAATGAAAATTTTATGTCCTTAATCAGACTATAAAATTCTGAAGGTTAAGAACAATGTTTTCTCCTTCTTCAAACTTCTCATTTAATATATTCTTTTTGAAGTCACAGAAGAGAAACACACTGTGTCCTCCTTACATCCAGTGTTGCAAGGCTGGCATATAAATTAGCAATAAATACCATGCAAGATGTTACATTCAAATAACTTATAATAAAAGCACAGGTATGGTTGACCCCAATTTAAAAACACAGATTAAAAGACAAAAGTCAGATGATAAAAAGAGAAAGTATACAAAGCAATAAATAGTATATTTTGTATGCCTGACTGACTGAGAAAATTGAGCCAAGAACTTACATCTGGCTGTCCTAGCTACAAGGAAAAGAAGGTAGTCTGAATTGTTCAGTAGAAATAGGTATACTATTTCAGCAGGGGAGACCAATTTTTCCTTGACTATGAGTTCCTAAAAGAATTTGTTCTTTAAACAAAGTACGTTAGACTAAATGTCATGAATAACAGTTTTGCAAAAACGAATCTATGTGACACCTTTAGATAAAAGAGCATTAACTGATAATTCTGTGAAAACAGTTTTCTAGGGTGGGGGAGGAGAGGATTGATATAGTATAAATATATGATATAGCTTTCTGGTGTTCTGGTTTAACCCAAGTAAATGGAGGGTCTTGAGGTGTTAATGTTGAACAGAACCCTAGGCCAGTGCTCATGAATATCAGTTTGCTCAACTAACAAGAGATATCTGGAAGACAAAATTGGGGTCACTAGCAAATACCTGAAGGCCAGACACTTTCTATATTGAACCAGAAGAGTTCATACGCACGCTAGATCCAAGCTTGTAAAAGGAGAAGGGGTTGGTTGACCATGTTTGACTGGAAGAGCCATGTTTGACTGCCAGCTCCATCTTAATGGAAGCCCATCTCCACTCCCACATGGAGCTGTACAACAGGAGGACCTTATAAGCCGGGCCAGGAATTTTTCTCAGAAAATAGCTGTGCATCTGTCCAAATGTTTGCACAAGTACTCGATAGAAGCCCAATGAATTTGGTTCTTAAAGGATGTATTGATGAACTTTAATGGAGTGTTTTTGAGTTCAGGAGAACCAAATGCCTACTACCATAGAAGAACCTAAGAAATACTCCTTAACAGATATTGTTTTGGACAGATTGTGTTCTGATGAGCTTTCCAGAATGAATTAGCTGAAATTGAGATCCTGGATACTTAATTGAGAGAACTTGCTTCATATTATTGCTTAGAATTCTTTATCTGAATACCACTGCATATGCCAGAGCTAATGAAAGGGGTTTTGGCATAGCTAATATTTAGATTTTTTCCTGGTAGTAATTAATCAATAATTATCCAACAAACACTTGAGAAATGTCAGCTTTGTGCTAATCAACAAGCTTCAACAAAATTCTCTTCACTAATTCACCAGTCTCTAATTCCCAGGAATTTTCTAATTCTTGAATTTTAAAATTTCGGGAAGGGGAACAGAAGTGCCTCTCTCTTCAAGGGAAAGGTGGGAGTGGGTCAAGGAAAACCTCTGCTAGTCCATGGTCTATCTACTGAAGGGAACATATACATGGTTTGTTGGTTTGAGTCTACTTTGTATGCCATCACCCCATATTCTTCCCAATAGCCTATATTCCTAAACTTTCCACCTAAATTTCTCATTTCTGAACTTTCCAAACAACCCTTTCCCTAGTAACTTGTAGTGACTTAGTGTGTATTTTCATTTGCTGGCTCTCACTTAACATATATGGAATCAGCTTGGTTCTTATAGCTGTCAAGAGTCTTATGCTCTAGTGTATTTAAACTGGTGCTGATGTGTTCTCATTCCAAAGTACTGGTTGGTGTATCTCATTTTCTTGCCAGCAATAAATTATTGTGTGACAGATAAACTATCAAACATTTGAGAATGTTAATTTTTTTTTTTTTTTAATATTTCCCTTTGCCTTCACTTTCAAGGCAGGTTTAACAACTTACTTCCATCCTGGAATAAACTTGAAGAAAATACATTACTATAGCATCAAACTTTATGAAAAACTGGAAGAAGAAACCGGACAGGTAAATGAGTTTAACTTGAAATTGCCTGTAAGACCAGTCCCTCAGGAATATGTAAGATTTCTAAAAGATTGTGACTTACCATCATATGTAGCTGTGTGTAGTGACATCAATAGCATGTCAGATGTTTAATGTGTTAGAGAAATCTGATGAGAGTTTAATGGAAGGAACTTTAGAGTTTGCTTTAAAATTGATTTAATTTCTTGAAGTGTATTATCCATGTAATTAAAAGTTCTGCATGATTCTTTTAAATGAAGAAAAAATAAAAAGCAGCTTTCAAAAAAAAAAAATTGATAGCCAGTTACCATATCTGGACGCTAAGAGACAGAGCCTTTCAGCTTTTATTTTTATCCCTGGTGCTCTCAAAATAAAGTGGCAAAGACTATCCATAGGCTAAGACTGAAGTCTATCTACTTAAAGTTTTCATGCTATCCTCCTTGCTTAAAACTATCAAATGGCTCCCCATAATCTATAGGATAAAAGCCAAAGGATTAGCCTGGCCTTAGGAGGACCTTCATCAGCCAACCCCTGCCTGCCTTTCCAACATTTCTCTCGCTGCTCTTCAGTATGCTCATTATAATTCAGCCATTCTCAAGGATTTACCATTCTGAAATCTGCTGGGCTCTCTCGGATTTCTGTTTTTGTTTGTTTTCTTTTCTGTTTTTAATCTTCTGCCTGAAACAACATTCCCTCTGGTCCCCATCTTCAGCATTCACCCTCTAACTTTCGTAGGGGGTTGCCCCTTTCAGAAGCCTTTCTTGACCTTCACCCGCCAGTCAGGAAGAGCTGGGTGGTGCATCTCTTGGTTCTAAGAGCGTCTTGTGCACGTCCATTTTATAATCCTTGTCTTTATTGTAACTTAGCGTAGATTTTCATTTGCTGGCTCTCACTTAACAGATATGGAATCGACTTGGTTCTTACAGCCGTCAAGAGTCTTATGCTCTAGTGCATTTAAACTGGTGCTGATGTGTTCTCATTCCAAAGTACTGGTTGGTGTATCTCATTTTCTTGCCAGCAATAAATTATTGCTTAACAGATAAACTATCAAACATTTGAGAATGTTAATTTTTTTTTTTTTTTTTTTAATATTTCTCTTTGCCTTCACTTTCCTACAGACTGTAAACAACTTGAGGGCAAGGGTTAAACCTTTAATCTCAGTAACCCAGGGCCTAGCTGAGTTACAAGTGAGTGCTTGGCAAACTAAAGGCCCTCCATAACTGTCATATGTATTTCAGTTCACACCTAATTTCATCATTAGCACCATTTTGCGTTTTGTATTCCCTCCTCAAATCCTTTATCTTTCTCTTTTTCACATAATTTTCTTTCAGTATGTACATTCATGCTCACCCTGTTTTATTGTAATTATGTTTTTAGTTGTCTGTCTTTACCTATAGACTGTAAGCACCATGCAGGCAGGGTCTCTTCCTCTGTTGTTCGCTCCTGCATTCCTGGGACTTAGACTAGTGCCTGGCACAGAAGAGACACTTAGTGAGTAGCTGCAGAATGAATGTCTTTTCATAAGGGGCCTATGTTTTATATAGTCATCTCTTTTGCTGCACAGTAAATCTCTTTTCTTGTACATCTGCATTTTCATTGTGCCGTTTAAGTGCCATATAATGATTTTTTTTATGTGCTTTTGTGAAATTACTGTCACAGGTGGTGGGATTCCATCAGCCAGGTAGTATCAGAATTGCTACAACTCCTGTAAGGGTAGATGAATTTAAATATCAAATGACTCGGACTCGTTGGCATGCAACAGAACAGTATATTATTGAACCAGAGAAAATTCAAGAGCTGTTCCCTTTACTCAACATGAGCAAGGTATTTATCTTAAGGGTATTTTCACCAGTTGTTGACCTGAATTAAAATTAGAAAAAGTTATTTTAAAAAGTTACTTAAAATGAGAAAAACATTGTGCACACATTTTAGTTGGCAAAATCAGGTGAATAATGCTGGAATTTGGGCAAACAAGAAGGTGGGCTAGTCCCTGGATGGTTCAAACAGTTAACGCGCTCACTGCTAATTGAAAGTTTGGTGGTTTGGAGTCCACCCAGAGGCACCTTGGAAGAAAGCCATTGAAAACCCTGTGGAGCACAGCTCTACTCTGACACACACGGGTTCACCAGGAGTCAGAATCTACTTGATGGCATCTGGTTAGAAGGTGAGCTAGCAGGTATGCTAAATGAAATATGAAAAGATAATGCAAAATCTTATTTGTTCTCCACTTATGACAACTAAAGAAACATTTTCAATTCTTTATATTACTGTGCCCCCAGATCTAAGAGTTTTCATACATGAACTTGTTTAAGAACTGCAGACAGAAAGATAACCTGGTATGATAAATATGTGTATAGAAAGGCTGTATTACTAAAATGTTTTTAAAAATCAAATTAAGAAGTACAGTGCTATTTTGCTATACAATTATCACCTGAGCTCATAGCTGTACTTCTCTAATAGACTCTATGCCAGGAATGGGTCCAGACTTACATCAGGTTTGGCTGAGAGAATCTACCTAAGGAATTTAGTGCTTTTTCCTGCTGGATGATAATCTCTTTTAAATAATAAGAACAATTGACTAACATTTACTAAGCACATATTTATGTACCAGCTACTATGGAAAAACCCTTTGCAAGCATAATTTCATTTAATCTTCATAATAATATTATGAGGTATCTATTATTTCTAATGAGGAAACTGAAGCTTAGACAGTTTACATAATAGGCCAAGCTCATTCAGTTAGAAAGAGCTGGAGCAGACGTTTGAACTCAGGCTGTCTGGCTCCATTGCACATATTACTTAAGTGTACCAAGTGATGCTGTTCACCAAAGCAGATGCTTATGTTTCCCTGTTGGTTAATACTCCAGTAGTTTTGATCCTGAAGGGTTTATATCATTGATCTGGATGCTGGAGTTGTTTGTCCTTGAGAGTCTTTACAGATTTCTGACACTCCCTTGTCTATAGTGTGGAGCAGTTTTGTGTGATACTGTGTGGTGGCAGATTGATGTTGAACTGCACCGTCTGCCTTGGAATTCCATCTCCACTACTAGAAAGATATATTTATATCTGTTTATATGTCAATTTTGGAATGCTTTGCTGAGAGCCCTCACCATCATGGGTTTTTCTTCAGAGCATTAGGCAATGGGAAATATGTGTGAAAGGTATTCTCTGGGTCTGGGGGAGGGTGCCAAATCAAATAAATATGACAACACTGCAATGAGTACATATCCATATAAAACACCAAGTGACATTTGGAAATCATCAGTAATGTGAATTCTATTAAATTCCAAAGTCCCTTGCACTAGACCTATATCAAGTAAAGAGACTAAATTAGTAATTTAAAAAACTCCTGCAAAGAAAAGCCCAGGTCCAGATGGCTTAACTGGTGAATTATACCCAACATTTAAAGAAACATTAATACTAATTATTTACAAACTCTTCCAAAAATAGAAGATGAGTGAACATTTCCTAAGCCATTCTGGGAGGCCAGTATTGTCCTCATACCAAAACCAAAGACATCTCAAGAAGAAGAACTGTAGACCAGTATTCCTTATGACTACAGATGGAAATATCCTCAACAGAATACTAGCAAACTGCATCCAGCAACATATAAAAAGGATTATACACTATGACTGTCATGAATTGAATTGTGTCCCCCCAAAATATCTGTCAACTTGGCTATGTCATGATTCCCAGTATTGTATGATTGTCTACCATTTTGTCATCCGATGGGATTTCCCTATGTGTTGTATATCCTATCACTATTGTGTTAATGAGATGGATTAGTGGCAGTTACACTGATGAGATCTACAAGATTATATAGTGTCTTAAGCCAGTCTCTTTTGAGATATAAAAGAGAGAAGCAAGCAGAGACAGGGGGACCTCATACCACCAAGAAAGCAGCACCAGGAGCAGAGCACGTCCTTTGGACCTGAGGTTCTTACACTGAGATGCTCCCAGACCAAGGAAAGACTGATGACAAGGACCTTCCTCCAGAGCCAACAGAGAGAGAAAGGCTTCCCCTGGAGCCAGTGCCCTGAATTCAGACTTCTAGCCTACTGGACTGTGAGAGAATAAACTTCTCTTTGTTAAAACCATCCACTTGCGGTATTTCTGTTATAGCAGCACTAGATGACTAAGACAATGACCAAGAAGGATTTATCCTAAAAATTCAAGATTGGCTTAACATCTGAAAAGCAATCAAATAACCCTATTAACAGCGTAATGGACAAAAACCACATGATCATTTCAATAGTGAAACATCATTTGACTAGATCCTTGCACATATATGGTGCTCAGTAGATTTTTGTTGAATGGATGAGATCTAATTTTAATACTTCACAATGTTTTCTCCATTTTTGAAGCAACTTGATTCAAGTTCCATTCTTCTTTATAACCCCCACAATACCCAGCCTGAAGCCCTAGCACATAGTAACTACATAAGAATTAGTTATTGAATGATTGAATCAAGTATACATTTTCCTGACAAGAGGTATATATTTAACATGTGAATTTATTAACAGCATTAAATAATTAAATATAAATGATAATTTATGAGAATATAAAAACAATGCTGTATCAGTTAGAATTAGATTTGGCTGCAAGTGTCACACAGCAAAATAAGAATATTTAAGCAAGATAGAAGTTTTTTTTA
Organism: Dugong dugon; assembly: GCA_030035585.1. Taxonomy (NCBI): domain Eukaryota; kingdom Metazoa; phylum Chordata; class Mammalia; order Sirenia; family Dugongidae; genus Dugong; species Dugong dugon. The sequence continues at coordinate 83,657,035 of CM057460.1, read as the reverse complement.
TCTTTCATTTAGCCAGTCCAAGACTTGAATGGTAGCTCTTTTCCACGAAGATTTCAGAGACCTAGTCACTTTCCAGGTCTTTGATCTGTCATTTCTAGAGTGTAACTCTTGTGTTTTTATTCAGAGATGGCAGCGCTCCAGCCATCTTATCTGCATTCCAGACAGCAAGATGGAGGAAGAGACAAAGAAGAAGAGGTACAGGGCATATGCCAGCTGTCTTTTTAAAATGGTTCCTGGAAGCTGCCACACAACACTTCCACTTATATCCCACTGACCAGAACTTAGTAATAGTCCTAACCAGTAGCTGGAAGTAATAGCTGCCAGAGATGTTGGAAAATGTACTCTGGGCTCCCTTCTCCGTGGCTGTGTGTCTAAACAAACATTGAGGTTCCATCACTATGGGAGAAAGGGAGAATGAATGTTGGAGACAACTGCAAACCTGTCTACTTAACGCTCAGTGTGAGTCCTGCCTATGCTTGAGCTTAGATACAGAAAAAAGAATTGCAGATCAATCTGATGCCAAGTGATAGATTGTACTTTAAAAGTTTTATTAAACATTTCTGGCAGGATATATTTACATTGAGTAATAAGTATATATTGGTTTGAGTATTTGACCCTTTTGTGACCCATTTAGGTTTTAGCTGGACTGTATAACCCTGGAGATGGTCACATGGATCCTTATTCTCTAACTATGGCACTGGCTGCTGGAGCTAGGAAATATGGTGCCTTTTTAAAATATCCTGCACCAGTGACTTCTTTGAAACCCAGGTCAGATGGAACATGGGAGGTCGAAACACCGCAGGGATCTGTGAGAACAAATAGAATTGTGAATGCTGCAGGTAAGCATCATCTTTTTTTTTAACTAATGCTTTTTTTTTTTTTTAAGTGGCAAAGATAGCCATATAGTAATGTTCCATACTACGCACACTGTTATGAAACACTGTGATGCTCCCACGTTAAACATTTTATCTGTTTCTAAGCTACAAAGCCCTCCCTCACTACCTCCTCCATCACTTTGCCCTTGGTAAGATTCCGCTCTGCCCTTGGTTATCCACACATAGAAAGTTGGTACTCTCCTTCATTCCTCTTTTTCTTCTGCTCCAGATTGTGCTTTGCCAAATTATGCTTTTTTTCCCTTCCTATGTCTTTTCCTTCTTTACATTAATAACCAAATTTCAGCATTCAAAACCATGAGCATCTCCTTTGTTCTCAGTTTGCTTTTTAGGGCAGACTTGATGATTTGTGTTCTGTCACTCTCATTCATTTCTGATTACATTTGTCTCATGTCAAAAGACTTAACCCTTTTCCTTTCAGAACATTGTTAAAAGTATTTAGCAATCTTTCCTTTAGGTTGGCAATCTGCTTCCATAAAGATTTACAGCCTTGAAAACCTTATAGGGCAATTCTACTCTGTCCTATAGGGTCGCTGTGAGTCAGAATCGATTCAATGGCAGTGGGTTTGGTTTTTGGTTTTAGGTTCTATGTTACAACTTAGAATCATAGAGTGATTCTATTGACATAAAGTCATATTGACACAAAAAGAGACATTTGAGATCATCTAACAACCCACTCATTTTCCGTTTGCAGAGGCCAGGGTCCACGAAGGTCATATTACTTGGCCAAGTGACACAGCTAGTTATGTAAGAGCCAAAACTTGAACTTGGGTCTTTTGATTCTTGAGTTAATACACTTTCTAACAACAAGTCAGCTGCATGTCAAGTCATTTTCAACTATCACACATAACAAATATGAATTTAGTGAAATTGCTTGTATAATCTAAACTGGTCTAATACTTTATATTTTCCCATAGTTCATAATAGTTCATTTAAAAGTTAAAATAAACATGAGGCTGTAATTGATTTTCTTATGGTCAGCTCTTTGCTTCATTGTTTAAGTTATAAAATGAAAACAAGCTTTATTATTTATCTGATTGAATTATATGTCATGAGGAAATGCCAAAAACATGTATCCCTTATGATTCTTTCCTCTACGTTATAACTTCTGATTGGTGTTATTTTGTTTTCAAAACGTACTTAGTGGTCAAAGAGAAGTCATGTTTTCAATATTTAAGAGCCTAAATTAGTATTTCTGAATATCTCTAACCCAAGTCCTCCTTTGAAATGCATAAAAATCTCATGCCTTCTTTAATATCATTTGAAATTCAAAATACTGTAAATGAGTTGTTTAAAAAGTAAAAGCAATGGCATAAAACATTGCTTTATTTTTGAACCTCACTTGCTCTATCTGATATCTCCCTCCCCCCAACTGTCCTTGAGAACCACTGGTCTAAATTCTATTAGAAAAGTCTAAGACAATGAAATTGTTCATACTTTTTCCCAAGTAACCAGAATTCCATGTAATCTTGCAACCTTCTTTATCATCTCATGAAATCAGTCCCTATAAAACTATTTGACTATTTTCATAGTGATAGCGAATACTAAACAAATATATTCTGACTCCCATATCCAGCACCTGTGGCAGCATTGCTAATTGATGACAGCACTCATTTCCGATGGGCTTGGACAAAGCCCCACCATTTTTCTCAGCACCATGCTTCAGGGAGCCACTCGTTCACAACTGATATTTTGAGATACAGAAGACCTTAATTTAACACATTTACCCATTATTTTCCTAAAATGGATAAACTTTGGTTTACATAATTAATTGCCATTATAATAATTTTTTTTTTTAAATAAACCACTGTGAGGAATAAGAAATCACTGAAGAGAACAATAGCATAATCTTCAAAGAGCGCTGACCTAGATGGATCCAGGACATTTTTGCTACCAGCTGAAGTTTTCTTGCAGCTGTGAAGTTGTGTGGGCTGGGTGTGGAGCAGCGTTCTGGTGCTGGCCTAGGAAAACAAATCCCTGCAACTAGGTAGACAGTGTGGTACTGTGTGGAGCAGTAATGCTTCCCTCTGTTCTTTGTTCCTGATGCCTTCTACCCAGCCACATCCACTCCACATACTTGGATCCTGGTAACTCCAGGCAGCTCCTTGCTGGAAGTTGTTTGAAAAACACAACCTCTCACATAGAAGAACACAACTGTCTCATTTCTTTATCTCATGCAAATCAGATATCTGGCCTATAATCAATTTTTTTCTCCTCTATCTCTTCTCTTCCACTAGGTAAAATTCCCTGGAAAAAATTTAACTGATTACAAATTATAATGTACAGGAGGGGTACATGCATGTGCGTTTAATTATTTGCAAGCCTGTTTTTAAGAAAACCTTATGTAAAGGATAGATGCTCCCAAAAGGGTAAGCCTTGGTAACAGGGTGCAACGTTTTGGATATGCCCCCTTTTGGAACTGAAGCAAACAATCATCAATTTCATGAATGAAAGCAGCCATCTGTGGAAAGCATCATGCTAACATGGTTTGAGAATATGTTGGTTGATGCCATGTTTCCTAGGGTTCCCCAGGGAGACCAGTATGTCTCACAAATTGGGGTCAGGTCACTAGACCAGCTCTGAAATCTAATTAAGAAAACAGGATACAAAAGCCTCTATTTCCTACTCCTGGAGCCCTGATGGCACAGTGGTTAAAGCACTCAACTGCTAACCCAAAGGTTGACAGTTGCAACCCACCAGCTGCTGCGTGGGAGAAAGACATGGCAGTCTGCTTCCGTAAAGATCTACAGCCTTGGAAACACTCTGGGACAGTTCTACTCTGTCTTACAGTGTCGCTTTTTGGAATCGACTTGAGGGCAGTGGGGTTTTTTTTTTTTTTTTTGTATTACCTACTCAGTTGTCTGCTGCTGGAAGTTTCTCTAAGTGGAGGCATAACAGAAGGCTGCTGGGTATTCAGCATACCCATGAAAAACAAAGCCTAAGAGTAAAAATTTGTCATTTTGCTGGTATGTTTCCAGCACTGTCCAGGGAGTGGGGCTGTCTGTGTCGCCAACTGTGTGGCCTGGGCAAGTTGTTCATTTGTAAAATGGGGATTAATAGTACCCAACTGAGGAGTTCCTGGGTGGCACAAATAGTTAAGTGCTGGACTACTAACGGAAGGGTTGGTGGTTCAAACGTACTCAGAGACTTCTTGGAAGTAAGTCCTGGCAATCTGCTTCGGAACAATCACAGTCTTGAAAACCTGATGGAGCTGCTCTACTCTGCACACATAGGGTTGCCATGAGTCGCAATTGACTCAACAGCAACTAACAACAATGACAGTTCCCATCTCAGAGAATCATCATAAGTAGTAAATGAGCTAACAATGTAAGGTACCCAGAACAGGGTTTACCACACAGAAAGCACTTAAGAAATGTTATATAATATATATATAATAATGATAATAATAGTTATGATTATTATAATAATTTCCTTGATAGGTCTATACTCCAGTCTGGGAGACTGCTACTGTTGCCTTTTTGTGCAGGCCTTAAGATTATCTGACTCCTTTATCTTGCTCTATAGTCATCCAGCACCCATTCAGCTAGTAAACTGAATTCCCAAAAAGCTTGGTTCTCAGCCTAGTGTGCATAAGAATCATCTAGGGAAGTTTCCCAGCCTTCAAAAACATTCTAATTCAGGTGTTCTGGGTAGGGGTTCAGAATCTATAAAATAGACAAGCTCTCCAGGTGAGTCTGTAGCAGATGGTCTGTAAAACATCTTCTGAGAAACACAACTATATAGGTGGAGTCCCTGGGTGGTTCAAATGTGCTTGGCTGCTAACCAGAAGGAAATTTGAGACCACCCAGAGGTGTCTCCAAAGAAAGACCTGGCAATCTACTTCTGAAAAATCAGCCATTGAAAATCCTATGGGGCACAGTTCTACTCTGATACAATGGGGTTACCATAGGTGTTCCTATAGGAGGAAGAATGTAGTGGCCCTATTCTTGAGTGAGCAGAACTGAGAAATAGCTTCTGGATGCCCCTGAACTCTGGGTGTGCAATATGTGCAGTAGTCTAACTTGCCTCTAAAACCTGAAGCCTTCAAAATCTACTTCATCCTACTCCTCCCCCTTAGGTGCAGCTCAGGAGCATGTTGTTGTTGTTAGGTGCTGTCACATCAGTTCACACTTACAGCGACCCTGTGTACAACAGAACAAAACACTACCCGGTCCTGTGCCATTCTCACAGTCATTGCCATGTTTGATCCCATTGTTGCAGCCACTGTGTCAATCCATCTCATTGAGGGTCCTCCTCTTTTTCGAGGACCCTCTACTTTCCTAAGCATGATGTCCTCCTCCAGGAACTGATCCCTCCTGTTAACGCGTCCAAAGTACATGAGACAAAGTCTCTCCATCCTCGCTTCTAAGGAACATTGTGGCCGTACTTCTTCCAAGACAGCTTTGTTCATTCTTCTGGCAGTCCACAGTATAGTCAATATTCTTCGCCAACATTGTAACTCAAAGGCATCAATTCTTCTTTGGACTTCCTTTTGCATGCCCAGGGGCATGGGCAGGTGCTATTTATCATGATGAAGATTTTTCTTTCCATGGTGATGAATGTTTCTCTTGATCTCACTTCCAGTTGGCTTACTTAGCCTGAGATAACTTTGAAAAATTTCCTTAAGAATTTTCCTTATTTGGTAAACCAGAAATATGAGTGGATCATGGTAACATGAAACCCAGTGTTCAGCCAGAAAGAACTGTTTAATTTTGCCCAGTACTCTGCATCAAAGAATGAACCCATCATTGTTACTCTATAAACTCTCCACTAGAAGCAAACTTGTCCTTGAACCTTCACCCTTCATTTTAACCCAGTTTCTATTAATCACTGCAGATTTTTTTTTAATGGAAGACATTTCAAATGATCATTATTATTGACTCTTCAGTTGTTTTTCAGGTGATAATGGTAGATTTTACAATGATTCCTTCATACTTGCCTCTCTTCCCTTTGAATTTGGTGGGTGGGTGATCTGGCAGGTGTTGAAGTATAATCCTGACTAGATTTAGGTTAAGTTGATTGGCATATAGAGGAAGAGAATGCCAACAGACACTCCCACCATAGGGTAAAACCATATAGGGCTTCCTATGGGGTTTGAAGTAATATAGTTATATGGTACTTACGCAGACATTTTCACTTTATTTCAATGATGGAGTGCAATAATAATCAAGCAGTTGGATTCAGAAATTTATAAATATGCTTACATGGGGCAGAATTTATTTTCTTCAATTTATTCTTGTAATTGAAACAAGTATATTGAGGATACTGCAGTAGTTTGAATTGCTAGGCTTAATACTTTGGCTTTCTGTATTTTTCAGATTGCTTTATATAACTAGAACATGTGGTTTTACTATGTTTTCCTACAAGATCCTGACTTTGCTAATTCATATCTTCCTCCTAGCAAAAATAAATCAAATCTCTAAATTAATAAGACCAACAAATAGTTCTGATGCCTGCAGGTCAGAGTTTTGGTTGTAAATGGGCACACATTTCTGGGGTTATTATAAAAGTGTGACTAACATAGCTGTTACGCCAAAACAAAGCAACGGAACAACAGAGTGATGCTTAGGTGGTTAAATGGAAATAAACTTGGGCACTTAAGAGTACATAATCTGGGCTTCTAGACTGACACATAATTGATGACTCTATGTCTAGCTCTGAACTTCATAATAACAGAGATTACAGAACTCTTTATTAATAGATTCAGAAAAAAAGAAGAAACAGAAATGATTTAAAAATTAGACAGTGTAACCTCTAAAGAAAGAACTTAAAATTCTCTAATCATTTGAATGATTACTCAAAAGTATTATGGGACAAACAAGTAAATACAACTCCCCACTCCAGAATGTTTCATTGATGAATCAGGTGTCACCACATCCCTGCCAAATAATAATTTTTATCATTTTAGGTCCTAAAATATCTTTATATAAGAGAAGGTGTCTTGAATTTTTAAAATAAGGCTTTGTGCAGCAAGAAAACCAAAAACATAATGATTCCAGTTTTCCAGAGTGATTTTGGGGGGTCTGTCACCTTCTCTGGACTTTAGCTTGCACATCTCTGCACTAAAGGGCTTCCTCGGAGAGAATCAAGGTTCCTTTCAGCCTCAAATTATCCTGTTCTATCTTTTGCAAAAGAAAGAATAATATTAATGTCCACCAATAAGACAGTCCCCATGCAAGCTGTGGAGTGGGAAACATTTGTTTTTGGTACTCCCCACCCTCTGATGAACCCTTCCCCCCTTAGCTGTGGCTCCTCCTCTCGGCTGTAATTTCTGGTACCTTCATGCTCTTCGCCAGAAAGGATCTTATAAACTTACTTAAACTAAACTTTTAAAATAACAGCTAAAACTTAATGTGCTATCTCTCCCAAAGCATACACATTTTCAATTTTTAAGTTAACACACCGTATTTGTGGAATTTTGGGCATCAACAAGTTGAAGAGAGGAGAGTTTGGGGAATAGACGGGCTGACTTGCAGGGTTTTATTATGTACTATTATTATTATGTATTATGTTGATCACATTTTTATTTGTTTCCCTTAAAATAAAGTTCTTTGTTTTTTTCCTGTCCACCTTTGCTTACGGGCAAAATACTTTTTCAGGAATGGAGTTCTCCTAGATTACAGGTATCTTCACAACTCTGAGGCAATGTAAAATTTTTTTCTTTCATATATGACAGTGTTTCTCATCACTTTTTTATTGTGGTAAGTAATATACATATAACAAAACATTTGCCATTTCAACATTTTTTACGTGTACAACTCAGTGACAGTAACTACGTTCATTGTAAAATATTGTGTTCTTTTCCCCCACCCAATTTTGCAATGATGAAATAGTTAAAGATTATTATGATATTTTTTAGATTTTACCATGCATACTCTTATCTTCCAAAATATTTTATTTTAAATTGTTATATCGTTGTCAGATGTCGTATGTTTATATGTATGATGAGATTTTTAAATGGCTTTTTGTTTAAGGATTTTGGGCTCGTGAAGTTGGTAAAATGATTGGATTAGAACATGCTCTTATTCCGGTTCAACATCAATATGTTGTTACATCGACTATACCTGAAGTGAAAGCTTTGAAACGAGAACTCCCTGTGATCCGTGACCTGGAAGGATCTTATTACCTCCGACAGGAAAGGGATGGACTTTTGTTTGGTCCATATGAAAGTCAGGAGAAAATGAAACTTCAAGACTCCTGGGTCACCGATGGAGTCCCTCCAGGTGGGTTCAGAAATGTAAAGGAATAAAGATCTAGAATAAAATGACACCATAATACTAGTCTATCAGACACCTGGATATTGGTGGTAAGTGGTTTGAAGTGAGCTCTGTCCTCATATCCCTCTGACTAGTCACAGCAGAGAGTGAGGCTTCTTTGAGGAAAGGGAGGAGATGCAATTGGTGGTGGTGGAGAAGCTGAAGAAACATGTTGTAGATGCTTTCGAAGGCTCCAAGTGTATTTTTACCTACCATACCAACCTCCTGTCTCCCCCCTTTTTCCTCATTCTATCACTTGGTCTATTCACAAGATTAGGTTATAGCTGCTCTTGGGCTTTGGTGGTTGGAAACACAAAAGGCATCTGAAACACAGCAGCAAAAAGATGGAAACAACCTAAGTGCCCATCAATGAACGAATGGATAAACAAATTGTGGTACATACATACAATGGAATACTACACAGCTATAAAGAGTAATGATGAGTTCTCAAAACATCTTTTAATATGGCTGAATCTGAAGGGCATAATGCTGAGTGAAATATGTCAATTACAAAAGGACAAATATTGTGTGATCTCATTTTTATGAAAGACAAGAATAGATACATGCAGAAAGCAATGTTCTTTGATGGGTACCAGGGTTGGGAGGGGCAGGAACGGGGAATCACTTTCTAGACCGTAGACAATTGTTATTTTTGGTGATGGGGAAGGAAATACTGAATGTGGGTGAAGTCTGCACAACTTGACCAAGGTAAATGATGACACTAAGAAGTACACAAGAATAAGGGACTTTTTTTGGTAAATGCTATAATATATACAATTTTGCAACAACAGCAATAAGAACCAAAAAATATGTGTGTGGTTAAACCAAACCAAACTGTTGCCATCGAGTCAATTCTGACTCATAGTGACCCTATAGCACAGAGTAGAACTAACCCATAGGGTTCTAAGACTGTAATCTTTATGGAAGCAGACTGCCACATCTTTTTCCCATGGGGTGGCTGGTGGGTTCAAACTGCCAGCCTTTTGGTTAGCAGCCGAGTGCTTAACCACTGCACCACCAGGGCTCCTTTTATGTATGTGATTACATGGGTAGATATGTAAACGTATATGTGTATAGGAAGGCATATGTGAGAATGTGTGTGCACGTATAGGTGTATCTGTAGTCATATGTAGATACGCATTTGTATTTACATTACCAAACACCTCGCGGGATTGGTTTAGTTGGTTTGCCATGGGTCACCTTGGTCAATTGGCATAACATAGTTCATAAAGTTTACATTCTACATCCTAGTTTGGTGAGTAGTGTCTGGGGTCTTAAAAGCTTGTGAGTGGCCATCTAAGATACAACTATTGGTTTCTACTCATCTGGAGCAAAAGAGAAAGAAGGAAACCAAAGACTTAAAGAAGAAACTATTCTAAAGGACTAATAGCCCACATGAACCATGGCCTCATCTATCCTGAGACCAGAACTAGATGGTGCCTAGCCACCACTACTGATGGTTCTGACCAGGGACACAATAGATGGTCCCAGATAGAATGGGAGAAAAATGTAAAACAAAATTCACATTCTTAAAAAAGGCAAGACTTACTGGACCAATAGAGACTAAAGCAGCCTCTGAGACTGTTGCCCTGAGTTACCGTTTAAACTTGGAGCTGAAACCACTCCCAGAGGTCACCTTTCAGCTAAATAACAGATTGGCTCATAAAATGAACCTTATCACCAGTGAGTACTGAGCCTTTTAAAAAAATAATCTATATGAGACCAGACTGTCAACGTTTATCCTAAAGCAAAGGTGAGAAGGTAAGAGGAAACAGGAAAGCTAGATTAATGGTAACAGAACAACCAGCATGGAACTAATGAAAATGTTGACACATGGTGAAAAATGTAACCAATATCACTTGAACAATGTATATAGAAATTTTTAAATGGGAACCTGATTTGCTGTGTAAATTTTCACCAAAAATACAATAAAATATATTTTTTAAAAATACCTGAGGCAGGATATTCAGCCTGCTATGAATGGAAACCCAGGAGTCTATAACAGAGCAAGAAGGTTGGTACTGCAAACTGAGGGCCCTCCCATGTTATAGAAATGATATGGAAAAGGCTCAGGTCTTTATTTTAAAGAAGGAGGTACTATAGCTTCCCTTCCAAGTTCTGTAAGGGAGATGTGTCTTTTATTTTTGCTTTTCATGGAAGCAAAACTTTTGAAGATCTGGATTAAAGATTAGACCACCTGTGGAGGTGCCTCAGGTGTTAATCTATAAAGGGAGCTAAAATATCATTGGGACACTGAAATATTACAGGGAATTTAAAGAAATGGAGAAAGTTGTGCTTTCTAGAATTATCCTTCGTTAGTCTTCTTGAGATAGAGGATGAATCCCCTCCGCTCCCCGTGAAACAGCTATCCCCATGTAACAGCAGATGATCACTAAACAGCCTTCCATAGAAGGTGGATGCACATTTGGGCCTGAGCAGAATAGCTCATGATCACAGAGGAAGGGCTGAGCTGCCATCTGGGAATCTCCTTCTCTGCTCTCCCTCCATGCTTTATATTCTTCTCCTCCAAATAAATGCCAAACAAATATTTAAATAATATCAGTTGGAAGGAGAGCCAGATTGTTAGCTGGCCCTGGGTATTCACATGTACTGGTTTGGCCCTGGTAGTCTGCATGCCTCCACTGCGACTGACCTAACATGCAGTCCACAGCAGAAGCAAGTAGCTGACTGGCTTCTGTGTGGGAAATTAGCAGAATAGGTGGAGACATTCTTTGCAAACTCATCTGTGGCCTGTTTTGAACCACAGTGCGTTTTTAAGACTGAGAAAATGGTTGTACTCCAAGACCTTGCCTCTTTTCATAGAACTCTAGCCCTTGGATATGTGCGGAAGCAGGCTGGAGGAAGAAGGTTGCTGTGCCATTCCTTCCCTGTCAAAAAGATGTGCTAAAAGAGGTCTAGAATCCATCATCTTAAATCCTGAAATAGTTTTTCACTTTTCGCCAGGTCCTTTGGCTTTGTAAACACCCATTTGTTGTCACTTAGGAGAATGAAGCAGACTCTTATGGCTAATTGAAGGATAAGGATTGTTCTCGGCAAACTAAATTGTTAGCTGGTTTTAAAAGAATTGTGACTGGACTAAATATGAGAAACTTAATAGACATAAATTAAAATTTTCTCTTAATTAAAAAGGATCATACCTACTAACTGAAAGTTGGAGGTTCAAGTCCACCCAGAGGCACCTTGGAAGAAAGGCCGAGCAATCTACTTCTGAAAAATCAGCCATTGAAAACTGTATGGAACACAGTTCTACTCTAAAACACATGGGCTTGCCACGAGTTGGAGTCAGCTTGATAGCAACTTTTTTTTTTTTAAATTAATTAATTGAAAAAGGTTGACTTTCATGATTTTATTTTTCAAGAACAATGAAATTATTGTTGTCAGTAATGTGATGAGCACCCATCTGTTGGTATTGAATACCAAGGACCTTTGAAAAAATGAAAGTACCTTCTTAACAGGTCATTTTTAATTGCAGTCTGTTTCAGAGATCTAAATCACTTTAGAGCATTTGTCAGTGCAGCTGTGGAACACTGGTAACAGTAGCCTGTCTTTTCAGGTTTTGGAAAGGAACTCTTTGAGTCTGATCTTGACCGAATCATGGAATATGTTGAAGTTGCCATGGAAATGGTACCCGTCTTAAAAAAGGCTAACATCATCAATATCGTCAATGGTCCTATCACCTATTCTCCTGACATTCTTCCTATGGTGGGCCCCCATCAGGGAGTCAGAAACTACTGGGTGGCTATAGGTTTTGGGTGAGTAGCCCTGTGTAATTCAACATTTATTATAGGGTCATGTATTTTAAATAAGTCTTGTCCCATAATCCCAGGCCAAAAGGGAAAATGTGGGCCGGTCAGAGAGAGAGTTTTCTCCCTTTCATGACTCATTGAAATGTGCGTTAAAAATTTCAGTCTTAAAACCCTGACCATATAATGGTTTAATCACTTCTATAGGTTTTAAAGATTAGCACATAGATGGGAAATGATTTCCTGGAGTTTCTCTTTGCGTATTTCCTGCCATTTCCATTATTCATATATCTTCTCATGCTGTGTAGGTCAATTTGCCTTAATTTCACAAGGATGTTTTCATAACACAGTGTGACAAAGATAATTTGAAATACCTAATGTGTAATATATCTGATGTATTTTTCATCATAATTCATGTTTGTCCAACATGATTTGTTTCTTTATAATTCCTCAGATTGCTTCCTATTTTTGATTCCATTATCCCTTTGGTGTTTCATTTCTAATATTTGCCCTATTAATTTGGCTAATATTGTTGTCAAACTCGTTTTACTATCATGTCACAGCTTCTAATATTCTATTTTTCGTCCTCATTTTATTTGGTCATTTATTCTACTTGTATTTAGTGATTGCCAGCTCTGTGCCAGGCCTAGTGCAAGGTCTGACCAAAGGCAGGAAGGCTGGTTGGGTGCTGGTCTACCAGTATAGCAGAGTCCTACCAATATAGGGACTGAGAGATACCTAGAAGATGAAACTGATTAGATTTAGTGATTGATTGGATAGGGTATTGAGGGAGAGGAAAAAATAGCAAATGATACCCAACTTTCTAACTGGTTTGATGCTGGGACCATTCTCTGGGAACTTAAGAGGAGGTGTGGTATAGAAGAGAGTATCAGCAAAATAATGAGTTCTGTTTCTTACAGATTTAGGTCTTTGAGATATCCAAGGGAAGAAAGGGAGATAAAGGACTGGAAAGTAAAATGTAATAGAGGGTTTCGGTAGTTACTCAAGCCTAAAAGCAGAATTTAGTAATAAAGTGGAAACTCTTTATTGAGTCATCTACTATATTAGTCCATATTAGGCATATGAATGTAGGGGTGTTTCTCTTGTATATCATGAAATATGGTATTAATACATCTCTCTTAATATGTCTTTGAACACAGCATTATACTTGTCCCTCAGTAACAGCTTTATAAAAGTATTTTACTGGAATAGCATTTTATGCTTTTCACCTAACTATGGTAACTTCTCATTTATCCAAGGGAAACTTACCTAGCCATTCTATCTGGGAGGTATGTTAAAACATGAAAAAAAAAGTTAAATATGTTTAAGGAGCCAAAAGGTCCAATGTGTAGCAACAGGCACACCTAGGCAACACCTTCTGTAAGACATGCCTTCATGATCTGCTCACTTGGGCACACGAACATGGATGGCAATCTTCAGTTGGGATTAACCTAGTTTAAATGTGTATTAATGGTCCTCAAAGAAGTTGTTTAAATTAGAATTTTTAAAGCCAACACAAGGATTCATGAAAGATGACTGAGCTCACTCTATGGATTTCAAACTATATTCAGTTTACTGTTAACGTAGAGCCAGAACTGGTATTTGGCACTGGCACAAACAGAGTAGAACATCTGAGGTGGCATTTTTGGATCGTAGCATGGTTGAGGGAGCAGAGGTGGGGAATGCGCTGCCCCTTACAACTTCCCCCTCCCACACACACACAAAGCAAACCCTGCCTGGTAGTTTCTTGACCTTTTTCTTAGAGCATCAGCTGTGTTCAGGGGTAGTGGACTCACTACTGAGGCAGGAGGTGTGTTGGGGGAGGAATTCTTGAAGATGGGGAAGAGAGCCTAGAAACTTGGCCTTGAGTTAACCTAAACACAGGTATCATACAACCCCGTAAAGTAGTACATTGTAGTTCCATTGCAATTTTAACCTCTTTTCACCAAGGAATAAGTAAGACCATTCACACAGAGTTGTTTCTGCTTAGAACTGATTCCATGTGCCTGGTTCCACTCCAGTCGGACTGCAGGTTTGGCTATTCTCAGTCCCTTGCATTTCCAAATGAATTTTAGGATCAGCTTATTAAATTCTACAAATAAGTCAACTGAAATTTTGCTAGTGATTGCACTGAATCTGTAGATCAATTTGTAAAATATTGTCATCTTAACAATGCTAAATCTTCTAATCCGTGAGCATGAGATGCCCTTCCATTTATTTAGGTCTTTTAAAAATTTCTTTCAACAATGATATGTAATTTTCAGAGTAGAAGTTTTGTGCTTCTTTTGTTAAATTTATTCCTAAATATTTTATTATTTTTGATGCATCAGTTGACTTTTTTAATTATTATTATTATTGTGGTGAAATATATACACCAAAACATTCACCAGCACAACTTCCACATTTACAGTTAATTCAGTGACATTGATTACATTTTTTATGTTGTACCACCATTATTGCTATCCTTTTCCAAAATATTCCACCACCATTAACATAAACTGAATGACCCCCACCCAAAATGAAAATTGTCCCTTTCCTCTTCTCTCCTATCCCTGGTAATCATTAATAAATCATTGGTTTCTATATATTTGCTTATTTAATATAAGTGAGATCATACAGTATTTGTCTTTTTGTGACTGACATATTTAGCTCAGCATAATGTTTTCAAGGTTCGTCCATGCTGTGGCATGAATTAGAACTTCATTTCTCTCTCTCTCTTTTTTAATGTTATTGTGCTTTAGGTGAAAGTTCACAGTGCAAATTAGTTTCTTGTTCAAAAATTTGTACCTAAGTACATAAGTTGTTTTGTGACATTGGTTGCAGTCCTGCATTGTGTCAGCATTCTCCCCCTTTCCCTTTCTACCCCAGGTTCCCCATGTAAATTCATCCAGTTTTCCTGTCTCTTCCTGCCTTCTCATATTTGCTTTTGGGCAGGTGTTTCCCATTTGGTCTCTTTTACTTGACTGAAGAAGCACATTCCTCACGTATGTTACTGTTTGTTTTACAGGCCTGTCTAATCTTTGGCTGAAAAGTGGACTTCAGGAGTGGCTTCACTTCTGAGTTAGCAGGGTGTCTGAGGGCCTTAGTCTTGGGGTTCCTGTACTCTATCAGACCAGTAAGTCTGGTCTTTTTTTGTGTGTGAGTTTGAATTTTGTTCTACATTTTTCTCACGTTCTATCTCGGACCCACTATTGGGATCCCTGTAAGAACGGCTGTGGTGGTAGCCAGGCACCATCTCGTTCTCTTGGGCTCAAGCTGATGGAGGCTTGGTTCAGATGCTACTCACCAAAGTATAATGTAAAACATTTTCTTTATGAACTAAGCTATGCCAATTGACCTAGATGTCCCCCAAGACCCCAGTCCTCAGCCCTCAGCCCCAGTAACTCCGTGCCTCAAGTTGTTTGGATGTGTCTAGGAAGTTTCTATGACTTTGCCTTGGTCAGGTTGTTTTGACTTCCTCTGTATTGTGTGTTGTCTTTCCCTTCACCAAAGTCAACACTTGTCTACTATCTAGTTAGTAATTTCCCTGCCCCACCCCTCCCCTCCCTCATAGCCATCAAAGATTGTTTTTTTCTGTGTGTAAACCTTTACTTGGGTTTTTATAATAGTGGTTTCATACAATATTTGTCCTTTTGTGATTGACTTATTTCACTCAGCATAATGCCCTCCAGATTCAATCATGTTGTGAGATATTTCCTGGATTCGTCATTGTTCTTTATCATTGCATAGTGTTCCATTGTATGTATGTATCATAACTTATCCATTCATCTGTCGATGATGGGCACTTAGGTTGTTTTCATCTTTTTGCTGTTGTGACTAATGCTGCAATGAACACGGGTGTGCATATGTATATTCATGTGATGGCTCTTATTTATCTAGGATATGTTCCTAGGAGTGGGATTGCTGGATCATATGGTATTTCTTTTCTAGCTTTTTAAGGAGGCACTGTATCGTTTTCGATAGTGGTTGTAACATTTTACATTCCTATCAGCAATACATAGGGTTCCAATCTCCCTGCAACCTCTTCAACATTTGTTATTTTCTGTTTTTTTGATTTGTGTCTGTAATGTCAAGGTGAGATGGTATCTCATTGTAGTTTTGATTTGCATTTCTCTAATGGCTAGTGATAGCGAGCATTTCCTCATGTGTCTGTTAGCTGCTTGAATGTTTTCTTTGGTAAAGTGTCTGTTCATATTCTTTGCCCATTTTTTAAACAAATCGATTTATTTGTCTTTTTGTTGTTGAGGTGTTGAAGTATTCCGTAGATTTTAGAGATTAGACCATTGTTGGTTACGTCGTAGCCAAATTTTTTTTTCCCAGTCTGTAGGTTCTCTTTTTACTCTGTTGGTGAAGTCTTTTGATAAGCATAAGTGTTTAATTTTGGGGAACTCACGGTTATCTAGCTTATCTTGTGGTGTTTGTATATTGTTAGTTATGGTTATATTCTATTTATGCCACGTATTAGGGCCCCTAGCATTGTCTTTATTTTTAATTCCATGATCTTTTTTTCATTTTTGGGTTTATATTTAGGTCTTTGATCCATTTTTTTAATTAATTTTTGTGTATGGTATGGGTCTTGTTTCGTTTTTTTACAGATGGAAATCCAGTTTTGTCAGCACTATTTGTAAAATATTCTTTTCCCCATTTAATGGACTTTGGTTCCGTTGTTAAAGATCAGCTGACCATAGGTGGATAGGTTTATGTCTGGCTTCTCGATTCTGTTCCATTGGTCTATGTGTCTGTCATTGTACCTGTACCAGGCGATTTTGACTACCATAGCTGTATAAGTAGGTTCTGAGATCAGGTAATGTGAAACCTCCTACTTTCTTCTTTTTCTTAACTGATGTTCTGCTTACCTGGGGCCTCTTCCCTTTCCATATAAAGTTGGTGATTAGTTTTTCCATCTCGTTGAAGAATGCTGTTGGTATTTGGATCAGGATTGCATTATACTGTAGATTGCTTTGCGTAGAATTGACATTTTCACAATGTTGAGTCTTCCTATCCATGAGCATAGTATGTTTTTCCATTTATGTAGATCTCTTTTGGTTTCTTGCAGTAGTATTTCATAATTTTTTTTGTAGAGGTCTTTTATGTTCCTAACCTGTTGAACCTGTTGCTGTCGAGTTGATTCTGACTCATGGTGACCCTAAAGGACAGAGTAGAACTGCCGCATAAGGTTTCTAAGGAGCAGCTGCTGAATTCAAACTGTGGACCCTTTGGTAAGAGCCATAGCTCTTAAACACTGCGCCACCAGTGCTCTGATAAGAAAAAAAAAAAAGAAAAACCATTGCTGTGATGTCGATTCCAGCTGCCCTGTAGGGTTTCCAAATCTGTAATCTTTATGGAAGCAGACAGCCACATCTTTCTCCCTTGGAGTGAATACGGGTTTTGAACCACTGACCTTTCAGTTAGCTGCCAAGCACTTAACCACTGCTCCATGAGAGCTCCTTTTTTTGGTTTTATGTTCCTAGTTAGATTTATTCCTAAGTATTTTATCTTTTTAGAGGCTATCAAACGGTATTGTTTTACTGATTTCCTTTTCATAGTTCTCTTTTTCGGTGTGTAGGAATCCAACTGATTTTTGTATGTTGATCTTGTATCCTGCTACTCTGCTGAATCTTTCTATTAGTTCCAGTAGTTTTCTTGTGGAATCTTTGGGGTTCTCTGTGTATGGTATCATATCATCCATAAATAGGAATAGTTTTATTTCTTCTTTACCAATTTGGATGCTCTTTATTTCTTTTTCTTGCCTTATTGCTCTGGCTAGGACTTCCAGCACAATGTTACGTATAAGAGTGGTGATAAAGGGTATCCTTGTCTTGTTCTCATTCTCAGGAGGAATGCTTTCAGCTTCTGTCTGTTGAGAATGATGTTGGCTGTTGATTTTGTATAGATTCCCCTTATTATGTTGAGGAATTTCCCTTCTGTTCCTATTTTATTGAGAGTTTTTATCAGGAATGGGTGTTTTACCAGAATTTTTCTCCATCAATTGAGATGATCACATGATTCTTTTCTTTTGTCCTTTTTGTGTGTTGGACTAGATTGATTGATTTTTTCATGTTGAACTATCCTTACATACCTGGCATGAATCCCACTTGGTCGTGGTGTATTATTTTTTGATATGATGCTGAATTCTATTGGCTAGAATTTTGTTGAGAATTTTTGCATCTATATTCATGAGAGATATTGGTCTATAATTTTCTTTTTTTGTGGTGTTGTTGCCTGGCTTTGGTATCAGGGCCATGCTGGCTTCATAGAATGAATTTGGGAGTATTCCTTCCTTTTCTATGCTCTGAAATAATTTGAGTAGTACTGGTGTGAGCTATTCTCTGTATGTTTGGTAGAATTCTCCAGTGAACCCATCTGGGCCAGGACTTTTTTGTTTGCTGGGAGTTTTAAAATTACCTCTTCAATTTCTTCTCATTATGGGTTTGTTCAGATTTTCTGTCTCAATTTGTGTTAGTTTAGGTAGGTAGTGTGTTTGTAGAAATTTGTACATTTCCTCTAGGTTCTCAAATTTGTAAGAGTACAATTTTTCATAGTATTCTGTTATCCATTTTTATTTCAGTTGAGTCTGCTGTAATGTCCCCCATCTATTTCTTATTTGGGTTATTTGCTTCCTCTCCTGTTTTTCTTTTGTCAGTTTGGCCAGTGGTTTGTCGATTTTGTTGATCTTTTCAAAGAGCCAAGTTTTGGTCCTGTTGATTCTTTCTGTTGTTTTTCTGTTCTCTATTTCATTCATTTCTGCTATAATCTTCATTATTTCCTTCTGGTGGCTGTGGGCTTCTTTTGTTGTTCTCTTCCTATTTGTTTGAGTTGTAGGGCTAATGATTTTGGCCCATTATTCTTTTTTGATGTATGCATTTGTTGCTATAAATTGACCTCTGAGCACTGCCTTTTCTGTGTCCCAAAGATTTTGGTATGGTGGGTTTTCATTCTTTTTTTTTCTTCCCACAATTATGGGGTTTATTAGGGAAGTAACAGTTATAATTCAGGCTCAGGAACACTCAGGATACAGTTCTTCCATCAGGATAGCCTCCCCCCAACTGTGCTCACAGGCACGCCTCTCTGGCCCTCAGTCTCTGCCCAAAGGCACTCAGCTTTCTCGCTCCTTGGGCAGGGAAGCCCACCATGCCATCTCCTGCTGCCAGGTATCTGCTGGGTCTCTCCTTCCTTAGTAGTGGGCTTCTCCTCTCTGCTCTGGAATTGGTTCTTTTTTTTTTTAATTTTTTTTTATTTTTATTGTACTTCAGGTGAAGGCTTACAGAACAAATAGTTTCTCATGAAACAGAAGTACACGTTATTTTATGACATTGGTTAACAACCCCACAACATATCAACCCTCTAACTTCTCAACCTCTTTTTTTTTTTTGGTGGAAATACACATAGCCAAAGATACACCATTTCAAAAGTTTCTACATGCACAGTTCAGTGACATTGACTACGCTCTTCAAATTGTGCTGTTATTCTCACTTAAGATGAAGGCTTACAGAACAAAATAGTTTCTCATTTAACAGTTACTACAAGTGTTGCCCTATGACAATGGTTAACAATCTCACAACACATCAACAATATCCTTACTCAACCTTGGGTTCCCTATCACCAGCTTCCTTGTCCCCTTCTGCTTTCTGGCCCTTGTCACTGGACTCCTGTACCTCGTTAGTCTCATTTGGTTTTACGGGGCTGTCTACTCTCAGGCTGAACAGTGAACCTCGGAGGTAACTTCACCACTGAGCTAGAAGGGTGTCTGGGGGCCATACTCTTGGGATTTCTCCAGTCTCCTTTAGGCCAGTAAATCTGGAATTGGCTCTCTTTTTAAGGCAAAACTGAACAATCCCCTTGGTAGGCCACAATTACCCTACCACACAGTGACCTGGGTGGGAGTTATAAGACCAAGGCTAGAAAGGCCACAAACAAAAGTAATTAACTGCACCACAGTTATCAATATGGAGCTTAGAATTGAGTTCTATACTATGATTTGTTTTTTATAACTATACTTATACTGATAAAAATTGTTGTATCTGGTAATATATCAAATCTTTTGCCAACGTATTGAAGTTATTAGTGTTTTTAATCTAAACTTACACACCACTATTAAGTCAGCTAAACATACTGGTCTAAAATAAA
Organism: Dugong dugon; assembly: GCA_030035585.1. Classification (NCBI taxonomy): domain Eukaryota; kingdom Metazoa; phylum Chordata; class Mammalia; order Sirenia; family Dugongidae; genus Dugong; species Dugong dugon. The sequence goes on along the minus strand of CM057460.1, from coordinate 83,636,995 downwards.
GGTTACATTATAAGCAAGGCTAGGATACATTTCTTAATTTCTTCCAAAAAGATTTCCTTTTCACAACTAAAAATGAAAACTACATTGACTTTATGTGTATATGTGTATATATGCATATGTGTATATATATACACACATAGGAGTCTTGGTGGAGTAGTGGTTAAGAGCTCGATTGCTAACCAAAAAGGTCGGCAGTTTGAATCCACCAGCTTCTCCTAGGAAAATCCATAGGGCAGTTCTACTCTGTCCTGTAGGGTCACTATGAGTTGGAATTGACTTTACGGCAATGGGTCAATGGGTCATATACATGTATATAGACTAGTGATGTGTACTATGTACAGCTGTAACAGTCAGATAATTTTTTTTGAAAAGATATTAAATTTAAAAGAAATGAAAAATTTTGCAGACTATGCTGGTCTTACCTTTTGTGGTTTTTCTTTGGGTATAAAGAGTCTTTTTATCTGGAAGTGGTCCATATAAAAGGTATATTTTCTTTGATGAGTGAGTAAGAGACAAAAATCTTCTAAAATGATAATCCATTGTTTAAAATCTCCACCTCCCCACTTCATTTGGTATTATTCATTTACATTTCCTTACAGTACCTTTTGAAGGAGTAATTAAATAATATCTTGGCTAAGGTTTGAATCAATTAAAATAAGATAATAAATTAAGAAATAATTAAAATAACATTTTACATTTTTTAAAACTAATTAAGTTGTACAGTATTCTGTACATAGTAGTTTGTGAAGAAATGTTGACATTTTAACTTTAATGACAGATGGATACTCTGACTTGGGTAATGATACAACTTTCAATTATTTGGAGGATTACATCTGAGTTGGTCTCAATGCTTTGTCTCCTGTGTCCCATCAGTGCTCACCATATGAATATGAATCTACATCAACTTGGCATGCTGAATTGAGGTTCCCAGAGGCATGTTTTAGGCACAGTTGATATTGGTATCAAGATATATTTAAAGTATTTCTATAAACTGATGTTGTCAATAAACCATATGCTTCCATTTCTCAAGTGTATTGTATAATAGTAGTGAGCATTCTTAAGGCACTTAATACGTATTAGGTACTATTCTATATTCTTTTTTTTTTTTAACTGAACTTTAGATGAAAGTTTAAAGAACAAACTAGCTTCTCATTAAACAGTTAGTACATATATTGTTTATGACATTGCTCAACAACCCCATGACATGTCAACACTCCCCTTTCTCAACCTTGGGTTCCCTATTACCAGCTTTCTTGTCTCCTCCTGCTTTCTAGTCCTTGCCTCTGGGCTGGTGTGCCCCTTTGGTCTCATTTTGTCCTATGGGCCTGTCTAATCTTTGTCTAAAAGGTGAACCTCATGAGTGACTTCATTACTGAGCTAAAAGGGTGTCCAGGGGCCATACTCTCAGGGTTTCTCCAGTCTCTGACAGGCCAATAAATCTGGTCTTTTTTTGAGTAGAATTTTGTTCTACATTTTTCTCCATCTCTGTCTGGGACACCCTGTTTTGATCCCTGTCAGAGCAGTCAGTATGGTAGCCAGGCACCACCTAGTTGTACTGGACTCAGTCTGGTGGAGGCTGTGGTAGTTGTGGTCTGTTAGTCCTTTAGACTAATATTTACGCTGTGTCTTTAGTTTTCTTCATTTTCCCTTGCTCCTAAAGGAGTGAGACCAGTGGAGTATCTTAGATGGGTGCTCACAGTATTTTAAGACCCCAGACACTACTCACCAGAGTAGGATGTAGAACACTGTCTTTATAAATTATGTTATGCCAGTTGAGCTAGATGTTCCCTGAGACCATGGTCTCCACAGCACTCAGCCCAGTAATTTGGTCCCTTAGGGAGTTTGGATTTGTCCCTACACCTTTCATGACCTTACCCTGAACAAGTTGTGCTGGCTTCCCCAGTATTGTGTACTGTCTTACCCTTCACCAAAGTTACCACTTATCTATTGTCTATTTCATGTTTTTCCATCCCCACCCCTCCTCTCCCTCGTAACCATCAAAGATTGTTTCTTTTTGTGCATAAACCTTTTCAGGAGTTTTTATAGTAGTGGTCTCATACAATGTTTGTTGTTTTGTGATTGACTTATTTCACTCAGAATAATTCCCTCCAGATTCATCCATGTTGTGAGAAGCTTCCCAGATTCATAATTGTTCTTTATCATTGCATAATGCTCCATTGTGTGTGTGTACCATAGTTTGTTTATCCATTCATCTATTGATGGGCATCTAGGTTGTTTCCATATTTTTGCTATTGTGAACAATGCTGCGATGAGCATGGGTGTGCATATGTCTATTCATGTGATGACTCTTATTTCTGTAGGCTATGTTCCTAGGAGTGGAATTGCTGTATCATATGGTATTTCTAGCTTTCTAAGGGAGTGCCATATTGCTTTCCAAAATGGTTGTACCATTTTGCATTCCCACCTGCAGTGCATAAGAGTTGCAATCTCCCCGCAGCCTCTCCAACATTTGTTATTTTCTGTTTTTTTGATTCGTGCCAGTAATGCATGGGTGAGATGGTATCTCTTTGTGGTTTTGATTTGCATTTCTCCAATGGCAGGTGATCACGAGCATTTCCTCATGTGTCTGTTAGCTGCTTGAATGTCTTCTTTGGTGAAGTGTCTGTTCATTTCTTTGCCCATTTTTTAATTGGATTATTTGTCTCTTTGTTGTAGAGGTGTTGGATTTTCTTATATATTTTAGACATTAGACCATTGTTGGATAAGTCATAGCCAAAATTTTTTTCCCAATCTGTAGATACTCTTTTTACTCTTTTGGTGAAGTGTTTTGGTGAGCATTACTGTTTAATTTTTAGAAGATCCCAGTTATCTAGCTTATCTTCTGGAGTTTGTATGTTGTTAGTTATGGTTTGTATCCTGTTAATGCCATGTATTAGGGTCTCTAGCATTGATCCTATTTTTTCTTTTATGATCTTTATTATTTTTGGTTGTATATTTAGATCTTTGATCCATTTTGGATTAGTTTCATGTATGGTGTGCGGTATGGGTCCTGTTTCATTTTTTTGCAGATGGACATCCAGTTTTGCCAGCACCATTTGTTAAAAAGACTGTCTTTTCCCCCATTTGATGGACTTTGGGCCCTTGTCAAAGATCAGGTGACTGTAGGTGGATGGGCTTCCATCTGGATTCTCGATTCTGTTCCATTGGTCAATGTATCTGTTCTACTGGTACCAGGCTGTTTTGATTACCGCAGCTATATAGTAGGTTCTGAGGTCAGGTAGTGCAAGTCCTCCTACTTTATTTTTCTTCTTCAGTAGTGCTTTACTTATCCAGGGCTTCTTCTCTTTCCATATAAAGTTAATGATTGATTTTTCCATCTCTTTAAAGAATGTTGTTGTTACCGCAAAATGCGGATTTGAGCTGCCTGCTGCAAAATGCTAACACTGAGACGGGTGAGGTGAGCAACAAGAGGGTCTTTATTGTATATCGATATACAGGAGACCGAGGGGAATGGGCTTCTGCAAAATTTGCCTCTGCTCTCGGAGGCTGTTAGGAGGATTTTAAAGGGACAGGGTCAGGGTCCAAAGAATCTGTGGAATGTTAGTTCCCCTTTGAGGTGGGCACGACCTCGTTCCAGACATGTTAACATTCTGGGGGTATTCTTGAAGATCCTTTGACACCATCCTGGTTTCAGTCACAAGATGGGCTCCTTCATTCAGTTGTCTCCCTTCCAGATTTTATCACTTGTTGTTCTACCTCTCAAAGAGGCACTTAGGTTAATTTTAAACTTTTATGAAATCATGGGAAAACAGGAGGGAGGAGAGAAGGAAAATAAATCAGAATCATAGAAGCATGCAGAAGTGAACTATGCAAGCTACACAATAACAATCCACAATACCCAGGACGCTAAGCCTACACAGACTCTTTCCCATGCAGCCCCTTTCATTGTTGGTATTTGGACTGGGATTGCATTGTATTTGTAGATTGCTTTGGGTAGAATTGTCATTTTCACAATTTTGAGTCTGTCCGTCCATGGGCATTGTATGTTTCTCCATTTATGTAGATCTCTTTTGGTTTCTTGCAGTAGTGTTTTGTGGTTTTCTTTGTATAGGTCTTTTACATCCCTGGTTAGATTTATTCCTAAGTATTTCACTTTTTTTTAGGGACTATTATAAATGGTATTGTTTTCCTGATTTCCTTTTTGTCAATTCTCTTTATTGGTGTATAGGAATCCAACAGATTTTTGTTTGTTTATCTTGTATCCTGCTATTCTGCTGAATCTTTCTGTTAGTTCCAGTAGTTTTCTCATGAAGTCTTTTGGGTTTTCTATGTATAGTATCATGTTATCCACCAAGTAGGGACAGTTTAGCTTCTTCATTACCAGTTTGGATGCCCTTTATTTCTTTTCTTGCCTTATTGCTCTAGCTAGCAGTCCAGCACAATGTTAAATAGGAGTGGTGCTAAAGGACATCCTTGTCTTGATCCTGTTTTCAAAGGGAATGTTTTCAGCCTCTCTCCATTAAGAATGATGTTGGGTATTCATTTTGTATAGATACCCTTTATTATGTTAAGGAATTTCCCTTCTATACCTATTTTATTTAGAGTTTTTATCAGGAATGAGTGTTGGACTTTGTCAAATGCCTTTTCTGCATCAGTTGAGATGATCATGTGATTCTTTTCTTTCCTTTTATTTGTGTGGTGGATTACGCTGATTGATTTTCTAATGTTGAACCATCCTTGCATACCTGGTATGAATCCCACTTGGTTGTGCTGTATTATTTTTTTGATATGATGTTAAATTCTATTGGCTAGAATTTTGTTGAGGACTTTTGCACCTGTATTCATGAGAGATATTGGTCTATAATTTTCTTTTCTTGTGATGTCTTTGCCTGGTTTTGGTATCAGGGTTTTGCTGGCTTCATAGAATGAATTTGGAAGTATCCCTTTCTTTTTGATGTTCTGAAATGGTTTGAGTAGTACTGGTGTAACCTTTTCTCTGAATGTTTGGTAGAATTCTCCAGTGAAGCCATCTGTGCCAGGGCTTTTTTTTGTTGTTGGGAGTTTTTTTTATTACCTTTTCGATCTCTTCTCTTGTTATGGGTCTGTTCAGATTTTCAACATCAGTTTGTGATAGTTTGGGTAAGTAGTGTGTTTCTAGAAATTTATCCATTTCCTCTAGGCTTTCAAATTTGTTGGAGTATAGTTTTTCATAATACTCTATTATGATCCTTTTTATTTCAGTTGGGTCTGTTGTAATGTTCCCCATTTCATTTCTTATTTGGGTTTTTGTATCCTCTCCTGTTTTTCTTTTGTCAGTTTGGCTAGTGGTTTGTTGATTTTGTTGGTCCTTTCAAAGAGCCAAGTTCTGGGTTTGATGATTCTTTCTATTATTTTTCTATTCTCTATTTCATTTACTTCTGCTCTGATCTTTATTATTTCTTTCTTTCTGGTGGCTGTAGGCTTCTTTTGCTGTTCTTTTTCTATTTGTTGGAGTTGTCTAGATATGTTTTTATTTTGTCTCTTCTTTTTTAATGTGCACATTTATTGCTATAAATTGACCTCTGAGCACTGTCTTTGCTGTGTCTCAAGGGTTTTGGTATGATATGGGTTTTTTTTTAAATTTTATTATTGTACTTTAAGTGAAAGTTTACAATTCAAGCCAGTCTCCCATACAAAAACCCACACATATGTTGCTATGTGACCCCAGTTGCTCTCTGTATACTGTGACAGCCCATTCCTTCTCTCCACCACTGATTCCCCGTGTCCATTCCACCAGCTCCTGACCCTCTCTACCTTCTCATCTTACCTCCAGAAAGGAGCTTCCCATTTAGTTTCATGTATCTACTTGAGCTAAGAAGCACACGCTTTACGAGTATCAGTTTAGTCCCATAGTCCAGTCTTATCTTTGTCTGAAGATTTGGCCTCTGGAATGGTTTTAGTTCTGGTTGACAGAGAGTCTGGGGGCCATGCTTTCTGGGGTTCCTCCAGTCTCAGTCAGACCATTAAGTCTGGTCTTTTTACTAGAATTTTCTCCTGCTCCATCAGGGACTCTCTGTTGTGTTCCCTGTCAGGGTGGTCATTGGTGGTAGCCAGGCACCATCTAGTTCTTCTGGTCTCAGGCTGATGTAGCCTCTGATTTATGTGGCCCTTTCTGTCTCTTGGGCTAATACCTTCCTTGTGACTTCGGTGTTCTTCATTCTCCTTTCCTCCAGGTGGATTGGAACCAATTGATGCATCTTAGATGGCCACTCACTAGTTTTTAAGACCCCAGATGCCACTCACCAAAGTAGGTTGCAGAACATTTTCTTAAAAAACTTTGTTATGCCAGTTGACCTATATGTCCCATGAAAGCATAGTCCCCAGATCCCCACCCCTGCTACTCTGTCCCTTGAAGTGTTTGATTGTATTCAGGAAACTTCTTAGCTTTGGTTTAGTCCAGTTGTACTGACTTCCCCTGTAGTGTGTGTTGTCCTTCCCTTCACCTAAGATAATTTTTTTTAGCTTTTTTTTATTGTACTTTAGATGAATGTTTACAGAACAAATAGTTTCTCATTAAACAGTTAGTACACATATTGTTTTATGACAATGGTTAACAACCCCATGACATGTCAATGCTGTTCCTTCTCGACCTTGGCTTCCCTATTACCAGCTTTCCTGTCCCCTCCTGCCTTCTACTCCTTGTCCCTGGACTGTTGTGCCCATTAGTCTCATTTTGTTTTATGTCACTGTCTGATCTTTGGCTGAAGGGTGATTGGTATCATATGTTTTCATTCTCATTTGATTCTAGGTTTTTTTTTATTCCATCTTTGATTTCTTCTGTTACCCAGTGGCTTTTAAGCAAGGTTTTATTTAGTTTACCTGTAATTGATTTTTTTCCTTGTTCTACTTGTTGTTAATTTCTGTTTTGATGGTATTGTGATCAGAGAAGATGCTTTGTATTATCTCAATGTTTTGGATTTTCTTGAGGGTGGCTTTGTGGCCTAAGATGTGGTCTATTCTGAAGAATGTTCCATGTGGGTTGGAAAAGAATGTGTACTTTGCAGCTGTTGGGTGGAGTGTTCTATATGTGTCTATGAGTTTGGGTTGGCTGACTGTGGACTTTAGATCTTCTGTATCTTTTCTGAGTTTCTTTTAGATGCTCTGTCCTTTACCGAGAGTGGTGTGTTGAAGACTCCTACTATTATTGTGAAACTGTCAATTTCTCTTTTCAGTGCTGTTAGAGTTTGTTTTATGTATTTTGGAGCCCTGTCACTGGGTGCATAGATATTTATTATGCTTATGTCTTCATGATGGATCACCCCATTAATCATGATATAGTGCCTTTCTTTTTCCTTTATGGTGGATTTTTGTTTTAAAGTCTATTTTATCTGAGATTAGTATTGCCACTCCTGCTTTTTTTGGTAGCTGTTTGCTTGATGTATTTTCTTCCATGCTTTGATTTTTAATAAATATACATCCTTGTTTCAAAGGTGTTCTCTTGTAGACAGCATATTGATGGATCCGGTTTTTTTATCCATTCTGTCACTCTCTGTCTCTTTATGGGTGCATTTAGGCCATTTACATTCAGTGTAATTATTGATAGATGTGAGTTTATTGCTGTCATTTTGTAGTACTTTTTTTTGTGGTGCTGACATTTTCTTTTTCCTCTTACTCTTCTGTGCTGAATTCCTTGTGTTCATGGATTTTCTTTCCATTTTTAAAATTTTTATAGATTTTGTTTTTACTGAGACTTTATGTTTTTCCTCTTTATTTTATGAGTATATTTGTTAACTTTCTTTGTGGTTACCTTGAAATTTACCCTCATCTTCCTAGGTTTGAACCAGTCTATTATTACTTGGTATTGCCTTGCCTTCCTCTCCATTAGAAAGTTCTATACCTACATCATTTATTCCCTCTTCTATTGTTCTGATGTTGTTGTCGTTTGCAGATTAACCTCTCTGGTTCCCTGTTGTAAATCTTTTGGTTTTGAATAGTTCTTGAGAGTTCATTTCCTAGGTTGCTATCTGGCTGGTGTGATCTTGAGTCCTAGATTCAGGCTGTAGTCTGATATCACTTGTTCTCAAACTGACAGACTCCCTTAAATGATTCTTGTAAGTTTGGTTGGTTTTTACATTTTCCCTTAATTTCTGTTTATCTGGAAATGTCCTAATTTCATCATTATATTTGAACAAGAGTTTTGCAGGATATATTATTCTTGTTTGGCCATTTTTTTCTTTCAAGGTTTTGTGTGTGTCATCCCAATGTCTTCTTGCCTGCATGGTTTCTGCCAAGTAATCCGAGCTTAGTCTTATTGTTTCCCTTCTGTATGTGACTTTTTGTTTTTCTTGAGCTGCTCTCAGGATTCTTTCTTTGTCTTTGGTTTTAACGAGTGTGATTATGATATACCTTGGTGATTTTCTTTTGGCGTCTGTCCCATATGGATTTCGTTGATCTTCCTTGATGGTCAGCTTTTCATCTTTCATGATATTAGGGAAGTTTTCTGTCAGCAATTCTTCATTGATCCTCTCTGTTTTTTTCCATTTTCTCCCCTTGTTCTGGAACTCTGTTTACTCACAAATTTTTGCTTTTGATTATATCCCACATAATTCTCAGGGTTTCTTGATTTTTCTGATTTTTCCTCTAACACAGTTGTAGCCAAGTGTTTGTCTTCAATTTCACTGATCCTGTCTTTCATCATTTCAAACCTGCTCCTCAGTCCTTCTATGACACTGTCCATTTCTGAAATCTTGTTTATCTTTTGGATTTCTAATTGTTGTTTTTTTATGATTTCTAGTTGTGAATTTATTTTGGTATTTTGTTCCTGTATTATTTTCTTGAATTCTTCCATTTTTTGGTCTGTATATTCTATGAATTTGTCTATTTTCTCCTCATTTTTGTCTGCTTTTTGCTTCAACTCTTGGATAGCTCTGAATACTAGAGATTTAAATTCCCTATCGGGTAGTTCTATTGCCTTTTCTTCTACTGGAAAGTCATCTGGTGTTTTATTTTGGACACCTACTGGAACATCCTGTACTTTTTTTTAATGTGTTTTGATATTGTCTGCTGTCTTCGGGACATTCAGTAGTTATTTTCTTCATTTATTGATTGTAGATGTGTTTGTTTCATCCTGCTTTTTTGTTTTATTTGGTTATGTCTGAACAGGCCGACTGTGTGTTCTTTGTTGTTTGCTCGTCTGTGGACACGATATTTTTCACCTCCTTGTCTAATGGGCAGGGCCAGTCACTCAGCTATGGTGCAGAAGGGAAGGTCCAGCTGAAGGGGAGGGGCCGGAATGTGTTGTTTGTGGCATGTACTGGGGCCAACAAAGTGAGCCAGGGGTTAGTGCAGGTTAAGTTTCAGTAGGCCTTGCCTGTGCTGCTTGGGAGTGCAATGTTCAGCACACAGTGCAGATCGGCATGAGGGAGGGAGAAGGGGAGGTTGTGATGTGTGGAACTATGTTAGGTTGAGTATGGGAAAGAAGATAGATAAACAGGAGCCAAAAAAAAAAAAAAAAGTGTTGAGGGAGCCTGCCATTGGAGTGGAGAGACGAGAACCCAAGAAATGAAGAAAAACAAAAAGAAAAAATTAAAAGATAATAGATAAATAAATAAATTTAAAAACTGCTCCCAGGGATCCCACCAGTGTGGCTTCAGGGAACAGGGAAGCAGCTCCCAAACCACAGAGAACAGCCCGGCTAGAAGCTGTGGAGATGATACACAGTGCCATGTATTCAGGAGACAAGGAAAGAAGGTAAGTAGAGAGATACACGAAACCGCAAAATGAAAACAAACAAACAAGAAAATGGAAAAGAGACAAAGAAAAAGAAAAAAAAAAGCCCCCAGGGCTCCCACCAACATGGAAGTGCAGACTACAGAAGCAGTTCCCCAGCCGAGAGGCACTTCACAGCTTGTCAAGAAGAAGCAAAGATGGCACACAGAGTCAGGTGTTCAAGAGGAAGGAGGGGGAGGAGGTTAGAGGCAGGGAAGAAACCAAAAGAGGCTGAAAAAAGCATCACCAGTAACAAAGAAATAGCACTGAAGAAGCTGGCCGGTGTGGGTGGGGCAAATCCGCAAGGCACGAACCGATGCCTTCTGTGCCACAGTCGTGGCCTGCTGGGAAGCCTCAGATCAGCCCTCCAGGAAGGAGCAAATTGGCCCACCAGGAAGCAGTGAATTGACCCAGCAGGAAGTCACAGATCAGCCAGCCAGGAAGCTGAGGATTTGGTCCATAGGGAAGCAGCGAAGGCTGAGCAGGGGGAGGCAGGATGGGGTGTGGGAAAGCGTGTATCACTGGTTACCAGTTGCTGTGTCTCCTGCTGGGAGCTCCGTGAATCTGCTTTCCCATACTCCCTGTCTACTGATCTCTGACAGGAGTCCAAGATGGTGGATCCGTGCTGTGTTAGCTAATAGGGGACCTCTGCTTATAACTCTCCTTGCTTTCTGTTCTCTGTCAGTTTCTTAGTCTATTTGGTGCTTGATAAAGTTCTTTGTCTCTTCATTTGATGCTTAGAGTTCCAGGATTGATGTTTGTCTCTGTTTTGCTTAGTTTCTCGGGTCTTTGCTGTGGAGGGATGGTGTGGTGCTTCTGTCTATAGCGCCATGTTGGCTCTGCCTCCTGGGTTTTCATTCTTGTTTGACTCCAGGAATTTTTTGATTTCCTCTTTGATTTCTTCTGTTACTCAGTTGTTTTTAAGCAATGTGTTACCCAGTTTCTATGTGTTTGATATTTTTCCCTTACTCTTTCTATTATTGAATTCCTACTTTTATGGCATTGTGATAAGAGAGAATACTTTGTATTATCTCAATGTTTTGGATTCTATTAAGGGTTGCTTTGTTATTTAAAATATGATCTATTGTGGAGAATGTTCCATGTGTTTTGGAAAAGAATGTGTATGTTGCTGCTATTGAGTGGAGTGTTCTGTAAAAGTCTGCGAGGTCAAATTGGTTGTTTGTGGCCTTTAGATCTTCTGTGTCTTTGTCGAGTTTCTTTCTAGATGTTCTGTCCTTTACCAGAAGTAATGTGTTGAAGTCTCCTACTAGTATTGTGGAACTGTTTCTCTTTTCGGTGCTATTAGAGTTTGTTTTATATATTTGGAGCCCTGTCATTGAATGTGTAGATGTTTATTAAGGTTATGTCTTCTTGGTGATTGCCCCTTTAGTCATTATATAATGTCCTTCCTTGTCTTTTATGGTTTCATTTCCCTTGAAGTCTATTTTATCTGAGATTAGTATTGCCACTCCTGCTGTTTTTTGGTTTCTGTTTGCTTGATGTATTTTTTTTCCAATCCACTGATTTTTAACATTACTTATATCTTTATGTCTAAGGTAGGTCTCTTGTAGATAGCATAATTATGGATAGTGCTTTTATATCCATTGTACTACTACTCTCTGTCTCTTTATGGGTGCATTTATTGCTGCTAACCAAAAGATTAGTGGTTCAAATCCACCAGCCCCTCCTATGGGGCAGTTCTACTCGGTCCTTTAGAATTGCTATGGGTTGGAATTCACTTGATGGCAATGGGTTTGGTTATTTATTTATTTTTAGCTATTTACACTCAGTGTGGTTATTGATAGGTATGAGTTCATTGCTGTTGTGTTGTGCTTTTTTCAATGGTGCTGATGCTTTCTTTGTTCCTCTTACTTTCCTGTGCTGGGTTCCTTTTGTTTGTGGATTTTCTTTTCTTTTGTTATTATAGATTTTGTCTTTACTGAGTCTTTATGTTTTCCTTCTTTTTTATTTTGTTGAGTAGGTTTGTTAACTTTCTTTGTGGTTACCTTGAAATTTACCCTTATCTTCCTAAGTATGAACCAGTCTTTTATTACTTGATATTGCCTTGACTTCCTCTCCATTTGAAAGTTATATACCCACACCATTTATTCCCCCTTTTATTGTTTTGACATTTTTGTCAGTTACAGATTTATGTCTCTGTTTCCCTGTTTTAAGTCTTTTAGCTTTGTTTTATTATTAAGAGTTCTTTACCGAGGGTTGTATCTGGCTGATACTGTCCCGTGTCCTAGACTTAGGTTGTTTTCTGATGTTGTTGGCTTTCTAACCGAAGGACTCCCTTTAATACTTCTTGTCAGCTTGGTTTGGTTTTTATGAATTCCCTTAATTTCTGTTTATCCTAATATCACTATTGTATTTGAGAGAGAGTTTTGCAGTATATATTATCCTTGGTTGTCATTTTTTTCTTTCAGTGTTTTATATATGTCATCACATTGCCTTTTTGCATGCATAGTTTATGACGAGTAATCAGAGTTTAGTCTTACTGTTTCCCCTATGTAAGTGACTTTTTGTTTTTCTTGAACTGCTTTCAGGATTCTTTCTTTGTTTTTGGCCAGTGTGGTTATGATAAGTCTTGGTGACTTTTTTGGGGGTCTACCCTATATGGGGTTTGTTGAGCTTCTTGGATGGTCAGCTTTTCATCTTTCATGATATTTGGGAAGTTTTCTGCCAGCAAGTCTTCAACAATCTTCTCTGTTTTCCATTTTCTCCCCCTCTTCTGGAACTCCAATCACACACAAATTTTTGCTCTTGATTGTGTACCACATAATTCTTAGGTCTTATTCATTCTTTTTCATTCATTTCTCTGATTTTTCCTAAAACAACATGGTGTCCGTGGATTTGTCCTCAACCTTGCTAATTCTGTATTCCATTGTTTCAGATTTGCTCCTAAAACCTTCTATTGAGTTTTCCATTTCTGAAATTTTGTTGTTTATGTGTTGGATTTCTAGTTGCTGTTTTTGATGATTTCTAATTATTTATTCCAATGTTAGTTTTTGTATTATTTTCTTGAATTCTTCTATTGCTTTTTTGGCTTTCCTTGATTTTGGCTGTTTTTGTTGTTTTTTTCTGTGTTTTCCATGACTTTGTCTGTATTTTCTTTGTTCTCTTTCCTAATCTCTTGGAGATCCCTAAATATTAGAATTTTGAATTCCATATCAGGTAGTTCTACTGCCTTTTCTTCTACCAGAATTCATCTGATTCTTTATTTTAGTTACTTGCTGGAGTCTTCTTGTCCTCATTTTTTATGTTTTGATATTGTCTGCTGTCTCTGAGATATTAAGGTTTTCTTTTCTTTATTTATTGATTGTATTTTTTTTTTTTTTTTTTGTTCTGCATCTTTGTTTTGTTTTGATATGTCGGGGGTGGGCATGCCAGGTGTGCTTTGCTGCTTGCTCATCTGTGGGTACAATAGCTCTCACCACCTTTTCCAGGTGGGCAAAGCAGCAGCAGGCAGGGTGAGCCCACTTTGCTGTACACTGGTTTGGTGAGGTGGCTGAGGGCGGACTGGTTGGATGCTTTCTGCCTCCTGATGTTGGTCCAGTGGTATGGGAGCGTTCACAACCCATTGCCAAATGAGCGGGAGTGTCAGACTGGTAGTGGTACAGGCTCATTTCCCACTGTTCAGCAGCCGATCAAGTGGCAGGAGGGGAGGGGCGGTCCAGGCCTGGTGTGGCAGTGGACCTGAGCACAGGGGACACCATAGCTGCAGCAGCATGATGGGGGCAGTTGGGAAGGGTTGGAGGTGGCATAAAGGGCTTAGTGAGAGTGAGAAAGAAAAGAGAAAGAAAAAAATAAAAAAATAAGGGCGATGCAGTGGTAACTGGCAGTTGGTGGTGGGGTGGACTCAGGGGCAGGTGGGATGGGGAGAGTTGGTGTACAGGGCAGAAGGGTGAAGGGTGGGAATGTATGTTTATCTGGTTACTGTGTGCTCTGTTTCCTGTTGGAAGCTTTGTGAAGTTACCTTCCCCTACTCACTGTCTGGGGTCATTTCTGGCTATCTTTCAAGATGTGTTAGTTGGCAGGGGATCTGTATCTGTCCTCATTCTCTGTTTTCAGTCAGTTTCTTCTTCCATTCAGTGTCTGATCTAGTTCTTTATCCCTTCATGCTTAGGACTCCAGGATTAATGTTTGTATCTATTTTACTTAGTTTTTCAGGTCTTTGCTGCAGATGGATGGCAAGGTGCATCTGTCTAAGGCGCTGTGTTGTCTCTGCCTCCTCATTTCTCTTTACAGTTGTCTAATATTCCATTGTATGTTTATACCACATTTTGTTTATCCATTCATCTCTTGTTGGACATTTCATTTTTTCCACCTTTTTCATTATTGTGAAAGGCACTACAATGAACATTGGTTTCTGTTTACATTCCTTCCTTTACTTCTTCACTTCATTACCTAGGATTGGGATTGTTGAGTCATATGGTAATTCTATTTTCAACTTTTTGAGGAACTGCCAAGCTGTTTTCCATAATGACTGTACCATTTTATCTTCCCATCAGCAATGGATGAGGGCTGCAGTTTCTCCACAACCTCACCAATACTTGTTTTTTGTATTCTTGCTGATTGGCATTCTAATGGGGGTAAGGTGGTATTTCATTTTGATTTTGATTTGCATCTCCCTAATGGTTAATGATGGTGAGCATCTTTTCATGTGCTTGTTAGCCATTTGAATATCCTCTTTAGTGAACTGTCTATTCAAATACTTTGCCTATTATTTGATTGGGTTGTTTGTCTTTTTGTTTTTAAGTGGTAGAAGTTTTATATATTTTTTGGATATTAGACTCTTTTCTGATATATGGTTTCTGGAATTTTTCTTCCAATCTGTAGGTTGTATTTTCACTTCATTGATAAAATTCTTTGATGTACAAAATTATTTTGTTTTTATGAGGTCTCATCTATCTATTTTGTGTTTTGCTGCACCAGCTTTTGTTATCATGTCTGCTAATCTATCGTTAAACACTACATTTTACAGCCTCACTCATACATTTTCTTCTAAGGATCTTATAGTTTTAATTTTTACATTTAGGTCCTTGATCCATTTTGAATTGGTTTTTGTGTATGGTGTGAGGTATGGATCCTGTTTCATTCTTCCTAGTGTGGAAATCCAATTTTCCCAGCACCATTTAATGAAGATATTCTTTCTTCCCCATTGAATGGACTTAGCACCCTTGTAGAAAATCAGTTGACTGTAGATGTATGGATTGAAATTGACTTTAATAACAAATTTATTGATTCAGTCAACAAATATTTGCAGATTGTTGGCCTGCTCTGAGCTGTGAACAGACAGTGTGTCTCTGGCCTCATTATGTTTATACTTTAGTGGAACATCTATCAACTAACTGCTAAATAAGTTAGGAAGTCGCTTCCTTTAGAACACTGGTTACTTTGTATCTAGGAATTATATCTACTTGCATCAGGCTGGTTTTGGACTCCTACTCTAAATGCTCTGGGTAATTGTTCCAGGTTTTATGCAATGGGAACTGAATGGGGAAGAGGACAGGGTAAAATAGGGAAAGTGGGGTTGGGGAGTGCCTCACTATCTTTAACAGATTTGGTCTGAACCAAAAAAGGTTTTTCTATTACTTGTAAGTTGAGGTTTCTAAGATATTTTAAGCAACTTGTTGTAATACGCACATTGGCTGCCTTTCCTGACTTTTATTAGTATACGCATTCCATGGTTCTAGAGACCAGTGTTTCCCATAGCTGACTGAACACAGAATCATCTGAGGAATAAGTTAATAAACAGAATTCCATCCTTGTGTTAGTCACTTGAATATTTTTCATCCTCTGCATCTCATGTATGAATTTCCCATTATTTCTACCACCAGAAACCCATTAAAGATGTGTTGATTGGAAAACAAACAAAGAGATTCCCAGACACCATTCCAACAGATTCTGATTCAGTAGTGTGGAGAGGGACCTATGAATCTGTACTTCAATATTGTTTGTGATTCTAGTACAGTCCATGGAATAGGCATTTGCAAACTGTCTATATGTGTGCCAGTGTTCATGCACCTTTCAGAATACCCTAAGTCAAAGTGGTTTTGCTTTTGTTTTGTCACAGTTCTAACACTTTGGTTTTCTGCTTTTCAATGACTTACAAAGTGTCCAGTATGTAATACCAAACCAAAAAAAAAAACTCTAACTTGTTGCCATCAAGTAGATTCCGACTCATAGCAACCCTATATTGGACAGAGTAGAACTGCCCCATAGGGTTTCCAAGGAGCAGCCGAGCTCTTAAAACATCGTGCCACAAGGGCTACCCGGTATGTAATAGGTATTTTGAAAAGTTTTTTGAATCGTATTGAATTGAGTCTGGTTTTCTGCTATCTCAATTAGTTCTCCGCTTAGCACCATAAATAACGTGTGCAGATGAGGAGGCTAAATCTCACAGGAGTTACAAAACTTGGCCAAAGTTACACAGCTAATAGTGGCAGAACCAGAATAATACTAAGACCTCTCTTATTCCATGCTTTTATACTTTTAGCTAGTAAGTCGGGAGTTGTCAATAGATGTCATAACACTCAGCTGTATTGCATTTTACATGTGATTTGTTAGTGGATAAATAGCTGAAGTTCGTAAAAGATTTAATTTCAAAAAATAAATTAGGTTTGTGTTATGGATTGAATTGTTTTCCCCAAAAATGTGTGTCAACTTGGCTAAGCCATGATTCCTGGTATTGTGTGATTTTCCACCATTTTATCATCTGATAAGATTTTCCTATTTGTTATAAATCCTCTCTCTCTGACGTTAATGAGGCAGGATTAGAGGCAATTATGTTAATAAGGCAAGACTCAGTCTACAAGATTAGGTTGTGTTTTGAGTCAATCTCTTTTGAGATATAAAAGGATTGAGTAGAGAGACCGGGGGACTTCCTACCACTAAGAAAGTAGCACTGGGAGCAGAGCGTGTCCTTTGGACCCAGGGTCCCTATGCTGAGAAGCTTCTAGACCAGGGAAGACTGATGACAAGGGCTTTCCTCCAGAGCCAAGAGAGAGAAAGCCTTCCCCTGGAGCCAGCACCCTGAACTCAGACTTCTAGCCTCCTAAACTGTGAGAGAATAAATTTCTCTTCATTAAAGCCACCCAGCTTGTGGTATTTCTGTTATAGCAGCACTAGATAACTAAGACAATTTGATTCAGGATTATTCTCAAATAATTAGCACTGTGCCCCATTTAGTTGCTTATGTGGTGCATTGTTAAAAAGGAAAGAACATGGTGGTGTAACAGGTAGACCACAGGAAGTTGAAGCACCATGTTGGCTGTACCCAGGGATTCTGTCAAGGGTGCGGGTAGTATCAGTCATGTGTGTGTCAGCTGAAAACAGGTTAAGAACCATTGAAGATGTAAATTCCAATAAGAAGAAATATATACTCTGGGGTGAAATGACTGGATTTGTATCTTGAGTCTTCTGTTTATTTCTATGATCTTATTTAACTACTGTATCCCTGGGTTTTCTTATTTGTAAAACAGGGATGTTTTTCATATTGGTAAAATCAGGTTGGTAAAAATACATTATCTAGTGCATATTAGGTGCACGGAAACAATGTCTTGTAAATGCTAAGTACTCAATACATGTCAGTAAAACTTTATACAGCTTCAAGTATTGTAAACAGTATCTATAGCCTTTAGTATTGGTAACTATTGTATAGCATATCATGGACCTGGTTAAATAAATATGCTGCTTTTAATAAACATCAAGCATATACTTAATTTTTCTTGCCTTCTTGAAATTGAGAGAGATTGTTTATGAATAACTTGGATGATCCGTGTTTTTTTTTTAAACTTCCCAGAGAAGTATAAATTGATGCGTTTTTTCTTCTTGAGAAATATTCTTATAGCAAATCTAGGTATTCATTTTTATAAAATAGCAAAACTAGTATATTGCTATGGAAAAAATTAGATAACATTTCTAGTCTTAAGGTCTTCCCAACCTCTTAGAGGCTAGGGTTCTGGCTGTTAAGTTACTGTGGTTTGGGGTACTGGATTTTCTTGTATCTTGATGTCTATTCATGTAGCTAGCTCCTTTTCTTGGTTCTTCCCAGCAAAATTCCCTGCTCACTCAACTCCTCAGAAGCTTCTCTTGACTTAAACCATATTCATTAGACAAGAGAGTGGGTAGAACTACACAAGGCCAATGTAAAACTGTGATTCCTTCTTTCTGATATCAAGAAGCCTTTATCTGTCACAATCATGTGCTTGGTTCTAAAGCCTTCTGAAACAAGCCCGCCTTCCCTAGCAGGTGACCCATGAGTCACAAAATACAGAGATCAGTGTTTCTTTCTACTTCCCCACAGGTCCCTGGGGAGGGCCTCTTTGTCTGAATGCTTCTAAGATAATGGCCCAAGATCCTTGCACAGAGGTTGTCATGGATTGAATTATGTCCCCCAAAAAATGTGTATGTCAGTTTGGCCGGGCCATGATTCCTGGTATTCTGTGGTTTTCCTATAAATTGTAAATCCTGCCTCTATGATGTTAATGAGGGAGGATGGGTGGCAGTTGTGTTAGTAAGGCTGGACTCAGTCTACAAGACTGGATTGTATTCTGAGGCAATGTCTTGAGATATAAAAGACAGAAGTGAGCAGTGAGACAGGGGGACCTCATACCATCAAGAAAGCAGTGCCTGGAGCAGAGCACGTCCTTTGGACCGAGGTCCCTGCGCCGAGAAGCTCGTAGTCTGGGGGAACACTGATGAGAAGGTCGACAGAGAGAGAAAGCCTTACCCTGGAGCTGATGCCCTGAATTTGGACTTTTAGCCTACTTTACTGTGAAGAAATAAATTTCTGTTTGTGAAAGCCATCCACTTGTGTTATTTCTGTTGTAGCAGCAACAGACGACTAAGACAGAGGTCATCACTGAAGGAGGTTAGAGCTAAATTGATACTGAGAAAAGATGGACTTTCCATTCTACAATGCACATATTTCTTCCACAAGGTTTCCTATCAGTTAGGACAATCATGGCTCAAAACGGCTGATAAGGTATCAACCACACCTGCCTGTTTGCTGCCTTTCCCTCCCTGTTTTCCTAAATGAGTGTCCTTCCTGGCTTAGAGTCATAAACTGTTTTGAAGGTATACGTCTCTTGAAACTAGCTATTAAGTCAGACAGGTTTAATTTGGATTCCTAAAAATGTAGTTTCTGAGAAAAAAAATTTATATCATAAGGATTATGTCAATTGTATGTTCGGAACAACATAGAACACTCCTACTTTGAGGCCTTGCCAAATATTTGGACATATGTCATTATTTGAAAATAACATGTTACTAACAGAATATTTATCTTCATATTTGAAAGATATGGCATAATCCATGCTGGTGGGGTAGGGAAATATCTCAGTGACTGGATCCTGCATGGAGAACCTCCTTTTGATCTGATAGAATTGGATCCCAATCGCTATGGAAAATGGACAACAACCCAGTACACTGAAGCCAAAGCAAGGGAGTCATATGGATTCAACAATATTGGTAAAGTGCAAATTCACCATTGTCTAAAAGTGTTTACAGAATTGATTTGTAATACCTCTGATTTAAAAAAACCAAACTCATTGCCATCAAGTCGATTCTGACCCGTATTGACCCTAGAGGACAGGGTAGAACTGCCCCATAGGGTTTCCAAGGAGGGGCTAGTGGATTTGAACTGCTGAACTTTTGGTTAGCAGCCGTATCACTTAACCTCTACACCACCAGACCTCTGATTTTAGATGCTCTTTATTCTGTTTGTTGTGGGAGGGGTTGTTAGGGATTCTAAAGGCATTGCACCTCTGAGACTCAACAAGAATGTATATGAGTATATATATTTAACATGTGGAGTTCATCACTGATTTTAAATAGTTTTGCTTTACCCTCAGTATAAATGACAGCTTTGTCTTTTACATAAATTTAACACATGTCACTATGCTTCTGGAATTTACATAACTGTTTTTTTTTTTTTCATTTTCTGAATACTTCCAAAGCGTTTTGATTATATGCTATTGAGAGTGCCAATTATTTGTTTCAGTTGGTTATCCTAAAGAAGAACGGTTTGCAGGGAGGCCGACTCAGCGTATCAGTGGGCTCTATAGTACCCTGGAGTCTAAGTGTTCCATGGGGTTCCATGCGGGCTGGGAGCAGCCACACTGGTTCTACAAACCGGGGCAAGATACTCAGTACAAGTAAGTGAAGGACTTAACTTGGCCTGTGGTTCTGATTGTAGAGTAAAAGTACTGAAGTGAAGTGAAGGAAAGTCAGAGAAGTTTGATTTCCCCCTCTCACTTCATCATTCCACCTCATTATAAGGAGCATTGAACCTTTGCAATGGAAATGCTTTTCTGACAGTGGAGGCATAAGTCTAGTCCACCTGACATTTGCTCACATCTAGGATACCTCCCCGCTCCCACTCTCCCCTGGTATTCCTACATGATCTGAGAGTTCTACAACCAGCCCCGGTGAATCTTCTTCAGTGTGGCATTTACCAGAAGCTGAGGAGCCATCCCTACCCCATCCAAATCCCCACATGGCCTCTAAAGATCCACCTTTGTTTAGGATGCTTGGTTGAATCACATAGTATACAACCACAGAATGAAAAGTGCCTGTCTGGATTTTTTCAGTTTTCTATTTATCATGGAAAAGCTCAGAGTGACTACTTTCTAGACTGTGTGCACTGGTTATGCAAATTATATGCACAGTTGATAAATTAGAGGAAAGATCATTTACTTAGCATCTCAGGTTAAGCAAAAGCATAAAACATCCCACTAAAACAATTCTCTGAATTCCTCTAAACTGCTACATGCTGTTGTTGTGCTTGGGAGTTACAAAAACCAAACCAAACCTGTTGCCAGCAAATTGATTCCAACTCCTAGCAACCAATAGTGATTATATTTTTTTTTCATATGGGAATCTATAAACCAAGAGAAAACAAATAGCTAATCTAGAAATTAAGTTACCTTTTTTGAGCTGTCATTTTGATTATTTAATTAGGTTTTGATTTCTACTTGAGACCAAGTCTAAAGGGTTCAAAGAACAGTAGAGGGCCAATTGTTGATTAATAAATTTAGGCTGTATAGGCAGTCAACCTAGATTTTTTTGTTGGCAAAATATTGGCTTGTTTTTTCTGAACGACTCAGATAAATTCCAGATCTATTCTTCACCTTGTGCTATGTGGATCTGGCCTAAGTTTCTTCTACCATTTTAATAATTAAACTGTAGGAAACTCATTTTGCAGACTTAGTATTCTCTGAAGTTAAAATACCACATTAGGAGGCCAGTTTGTAAGGCAGAAAGGACCTTTGTTAGAGGCTCAGCTCTGTAATTAATTAATGCAAAGGCTTTGGCAAGTCACTTTGAGTCTTTTCTCTGAATAATGAAGATGTTGGACCAGATCTTTGCTTACTCCAAGTGTGAACTAGCAGCATCGACATCATCTGGGAGCTTGTTTCTAGGCAGACTAGCAGGCCCCACCTGAGACCTACTGAATCAGAACCTGCATTTGAACAAGTGAAAATGGTTTATATGGGCATTAAAGCTTGAAAAACACTGGGCTAGATAAGTGCTTCACAATCCTGACTGCATACTAGTATCACCTGAGGAGCTCCACCCTCCAGATATTGTGACTGAATTAGTCTACCAGTGGGAGAAAGATGTGGCAGTCTGCTTCTGTAAAGATTACAGCCTTGGAAACCCTATGGGGCAGTTCTACTCTGTCCTGAAGGGTTGCTGTGAGTCGCAATTGACTCAACAGCAACAGGTAGAAGCCTAGCCATTGGTATTTTTAAAAAACACTCCCCAGGAATTCTAGTACGTAACCAGGGTTGAAAATCACCAGACTGGATAACTTCTAAGTTCCCTCCCAGATCTGAGAGCCCAGGTGTTCTATCTTATTTTCTAGTTAATTAATGCTTTATTCACTATGATACGGGTCAAAGGGATAGACGGAGTAGCTTAAAAGGCTAGGTTCCACTGTATACAAATGATTTGCAGAACAGAATTTTAGGTTGCATGTTGTTTTTCCAAATAGGAGTTTCTAGATGAACAGAGCTATTTAAACGTTTTTATTCTATAATTTTCTAAAAATGAATGGCAGTTTTTTTAAAATGACATTGGACGTTGTGTTCCAGGCCAAGCTTTTGCCGCACAAACTGGTTTGAGCCTGTAGGCTCTGAGTATAAACAGGTTATGCAAAGAGTCGGGGTAATTGACCTGTCACCCTTTGGCAAGTTTAACATTAAAGGCCAAGACTCCATGAAACTGTTGGACTATCTGTTTGCAAATGTCGTTCCAAAGGTAAATAACCTTGTAGGGAGACAAGGTCCAGGATTCTGGCCTATTTAATTCTCAATTCTCTCGTTAAAAAAAAAAAAAAAAAAAATCAATGTTTTAGTCTGCTTAATGATTTCTGTATGAACATTAGAATTTCTCTTTAACTGGCCAATAGCTGATTTTTAAATTTAAATTTTTGTTGAGTGAATTATCATCTAAGGGCCTTACAACTTTGCTTAATTATGTCAATGGAAACTTAAAACTATCTACAATTAAATGATCCTTTAAATTGAAAACCTCAAAATTAATCTTGAGTTTAGGTTTAGTAGATTTACAGATAATTAATACAACTGATATAAATGATAAGATTCAGATGCTTTTCATTTTTATTTACATGTTATATTAAAAGGATCCATAAGATATCCATTTCATCCTGAGGTAATTTTAAATTTATTTGTACAGGTGGGTTTTACAAATATAAGTCACATGTTAACACCAAAAGGTCGAGTGTATGCTGAGTTGACTGTTTCTCACCAGTCTCCTGGGGAGTTTCTGTTAATAACTGGTTCTGGATCAGAACTTCATGATCTTAGGTAAGCACTCATCTAATATAAAATTTTGTATATATTACATATTGACTCAATCTTACGTGGAGTTTCTCTTTTGTAAGTCCTTAGAAGTACAACCTTTATTCTTAAACCTTATCATTTCAAAGAAACTTCATGTCTTTTATCGGAAAACATTTGAAGTGAGGGTCCTCCCCGCCCAAAAAAGTAATCCACCCATAGAGTTTACTGCCCTAATAATATTAAACTCCCATTTATTAAGCATCATCAATGTGCCAGAACCCTGTTTACACCTTATCTCAATTAATTTTCTTGATATTTTTCAGTATTATTAACATTATTCCCATTTTCAGTTAAGGAAACTGAGGTTGAAGTAACTTGCTCTGTCCAGTCTTTTTGATTCTGATGCCTACCTTCGGTCTACTTAGTAAGCTGCCTTCCTGAGTTAGCTTCTCCCTTTGTGATGCTTTCTGGTCTCTGGCCCACAGCTGTATCTAAATCACTGATTTACCAAGCTGAACCTTTGCATGGTCTTAGTATACAAATATTTGGAATATCATTAATGTTTAATAAATGTCTTAATCTGACAGATCCTCACCCTAGTTATAAAATGATTCAAATTACATGTTCCAATCCAAGATGTACTGGGGGCCACCTTAGTAGTTTAGCTTTGTGTAAGCCCAGGTAAACATTTTATGATAGTCTTGAGTAGCACCAAGAATTGCTCGATAAATTATAAACCAACCCTGTAGGTGGCTTCCAATAACTCAGCAAGACTTAGAAATTCAAACTAGTCTTTAGAGTTTTTATCACTTCCTTATGATTGTCAAAGCAGTTGTATCTGGTGGCAGGTACATTATTAAACTTTAGGAGTGCAAGCATGCCTCCCGTGTGCAGGTATTAGAAAAAATTTGGGTTTAAATTAATTTTTGAAGATTGAGTCATTAGTTTAAATGCAAAGGCTGTCACCATTTAAAAGGATTGTGAGGTAGAGCTCGTTTAAATTGAAGGATCCTTTGTACTATGAAAAATTACTTCCATATTTATAGTGAATGTTTTAAAGAAAATCACTTCACACATCAGGGACTCAGTTTCCTTAACTTTAAAAATCAGGTGGTTATATAAAATGACATTCTAAGGACTTTTCTGTAATTCTAGACACAGAACATATCTTCAGTGAAATAATATGTTACCAAAATCATTATTCAAGCAAGATTTAACACAATGTTTATGACTCAAATGCAGATGGATTGAAGAAGAGGCAATAAAAGGTGGATATGATGTTGAAATTAGAAACATAACCGATGAGCTTGGAGTCCTTGGGATTGCAGGGCCACATGCAAGAAAGGTCCTTCAGAAACTCACCTCTGAAGATCTTAGTGATGATGTTTTCAAGTTTCTTCAAACCAAGTCCTTAAAGGTTTCCAACATTCCTGTCACGGCTATTAGGATATCTTATACTGGTAAGTGGATTGACCCAGCAGCTGCAACAATGGGCTCAAACATAGCAACAATTGTGGGGAGGGTGTAGGATTGGGCAGTGTTTCATTCTGTTGTACGTGGGGTCACTATGAGTTGGAACTGACTTGACAGAGCCTAACAACAACAGCCTTCTGGTAAGAATTGGGAAACAACCTAGAGTAGGTCTTTAAAATCTAAAAGAAGCTGCCAGAAATATACACACACACGCATTCACTTTGTCAATGTACTCTGAAGGAAGATTTCTTCTGCACAATTTTTATGGCAATCTTGTCTATTCACTTCTAATCTGTGAGAGCGGTTCCACAAATTTCCAGGTGTTGATCCATTTCCATACTTGCCTATTATTTGAAAGGGTAGACAAGAAAGTGGGCTGTGGGAATAGTTAGAGGGTTGACACAATATTCAGGTCAGCAGCCTCTACCTGGGAACATTCAAGATGGCCTCCCATAGCACTGTATCAGCACCTTTCTTAGAACGTTACCACTATCCATCTTCCCTTCAACACCATAAATTCATTAGGGAAGTCATATATTGTCTAACCTTCCACATAATAGGTATTTGATGCAGAAATGGATGAATGCTCTTCAGCTCCCCATTGGTGCTCTAGGGCTCACTTCTAATCTCCTCTAGACCTCCTTGTCCCTTTATAGAAGGAGTACTTGGTGCCTGAGCATCCATTCAGCAATTCCATGTTGCCCATGTTCTGGTGGTATCCTGGAAAAGCACATTAACATCGGCCCTCGGTGTTGGGGAGCAAAAACAACACATAGTATTAAAGGCCATAGCTCTTCCCTGGGCTATCATTCTACCATTTCCCCTACCCTTTCCCTACCAAATCCCAGCAAAATGCTGTCCAGAATGAAAAATGAGCAGGACTGTTTGGGTTGAGTTTCATTTCCTTTGATTTTTGCTCAGAGCTCTAATGTGAGTGAAATGACTAGTGGGAAATAAACAGGGAATGGGAGGAGTCACAGATTATGGATGTCCCACAATGAAGATAATTTGCATAATTGTCAGTTGACTAAGGAGTCCTGGTGGTGGTGGTTAAAGCACTCGGCTGCTAACCAAAAGCTTGGCCGTTGGAATCCATGAGCTGCTCGGTGGGAGAAGGATGTGGGAGTCTGCTTCCGTAAAGATTTACAGCCTTGGAAACCCTATGGGGCAGTTCTACTCTGTCCTATAGGGTTGATAGCAGCCAGAATTGACTCGACAGCGGTGGGTTTGGTTTTTAGGTCAGTTGGCTATATTTTCAAACCTTGTGATTCTTAGGCAAGGGGGTGAGGGTTGGGGTGTCTAAGCCTTGAACCCACTATCCCATTATCTTGATAAACTATACCATGCTAATTATGCACCTGACGTTGTCCCTAAAAATATAGTAAGCCTCATGAAGCTGGGTTCAAGGCTGGAGATTAACTCCTGCCTTACAGTCTTTATGCATCATTAGAAAGGGTGTCCTACATACATACCGCTCTGTATGAGATCAGGATTGGGCACAAATGCATCTATGATATAATAGTGGGATTTTGTTACAACTTTTTGTGAACTGGTCTTTTAAAAACTGGCAATGTCTATGTTGCATAAATGGAATCTCTCCTGCTTTTATGTATTTTAGCTAATGCATTTTAGATCTAGTGATCACTGTTCTTACTTTGGTGTGGCACCTTTGGGTTTATTTCAGGAGAGTTGGGTTGGGAGCTGTACCACAGACGAGAAGATTCTGCAGCGCTTTATGACGTTATCATGAATGCAGGCCAGGAGGAGGGAATTGACAATTTTGGAACCTATGCCATGAATGCCTTAAGACTGGAGAAAGCGTTTAGAGCCTGGGGGTCAGAGGTTTGAAATGCTAGTGTCTTAATTAAAATTTTATGGCTATTGTATCTAGTTTTTATAAGGGCTAGTTTTAACTGCATTAATGTTGACTCTGGCTATAGGAGTTATGTATTATTAGATAACTTTATTTAATGGAGGGAAGTGGTTTTTCTCCTTATTTTCTCAGTTGAAAGTTCAGTGAAATTCTCACATAATGTTTATTCTGCTTTAATTCTTTCTGCTTGGCAAAGAGCCCTGGACAGCTGTCTCTGTGGGCTTGAAGTGGGGAGCCTGCCTACCCCACGTGACTGAGGACCACCTTTCAAATTCTGTCCTCCTCTGTCATGTAGCTACCCTCATTTTCTTCTTATCTTGCACCTTTTGGGGAAGTAACAACGAAGATGTCTTTCTGAGGGGCAGAGATGGTGGCCTTGGATATGTTGGTCTAACCTTCTTCCGTTATTAATAATTAATATTAGTAACTAAGAGTTTCTATTTTTATAGTGCTTTACTGTTTACACAGCACTTTCATGTGTGTGATATCCTTTACCCTTTCAACTCTCCCAGGAAGATAGTTATCATTATCCCTATTTTACACACGATCACACTAAGATTCGGTGAATGGCTTCATCCAGATTACACAGTAAATGGCCAAACTGTGGTTCAAACCCTGTTCTCCTATTTTCTCTCCAATGTGCCAGGCTAGCTCTGGACCCATTACTTTTTCCATTTCACTAGTTGTTGGAAGTCACTGAGGCTTTAGACCTGAGAGCAGAGGTAAGGAATAGTGGGAAAGTATGGAGTTCAGAGTAGGGACTCTTGGGTTTGAATTTATCCTCCACCACGTACTAGCTATGTGGCCTTAATCCTCCAGAACTTTTGTTTCCTTTTCTATAAAATGGAGACAATAATATTTATCCTACATAGTTATCATAGATGTTAGAGAGAGTCTATAAACCAAAAACAACCAAGCCTGTTGCTGTCAAGTCGATTTGACTTATAGTGACCCTATAGGACAGGGTAGAACTGCCCCATAGGGTTTCCAAGGAGCAGCTGGTGGATTCAAACCACCGATCTTTGGGTTAGCAGCCGTAGTTCCCTATAGCTCTTAACCACGGTGTCACCAGGGCTCCAGTCTATAAAGTACCTGGCATGTAATAGAATGCATTTAATTGGCACCTGGGAGGGCAAAGTGGGTTTGAAAGCTCAGACAGGGCCCCTCAGGCATTTAGCCTATGGACAGAAACAAGTGAGAGGGCTTTGAGATAGAGAGGGCAGCCTACTGGGGTCATTGAAAGAAGGAGAGCCCTGGGCAAGTTTATTCATCTATAGGACACATGCTCTTTTAGGGATTCTCAGTGTACAGTTGGGACCTTAGATGAGGCCTGCTTTAGGTGCATATAAATTAAAAGCTGTTTTTACATTCTATGGAAGTATATGAACACATGCATATGAACCTTTTTAATGCCCTTGCATCAGTTCCCAAGTTCTGAGCTAAGATACTAACATAAAACATGGGGCATTGGTGGTTCACCTTCCATGTGGGAGAGCCAAGTTCGATTCCTGGCCAATGTACCTCATTGTAGCCAACACCCATCTGTCAGTGGAGGCTTGTGTGTTGCTGTGATGTTGAACAGGTTTCTGCAGAGCTTCCAGACTAAGATGGAGTAGGAAGAAAGGCAGCATTTCATTCTATTGTGTATGAGGTCACCGTGAAGTGGGGGCTAACTTGATGGCAGCTAACAACGACAACAACAGAAGGGTTTGACAGGGACTGTCTTTCTGTACATTTTTCCAGGGCTTTTATTGTTATGATTAAAAAATAAATTAAAATAGAGGACAATCTGTCCCCTCACTCCCTAAGGACTGAAGCAGCAGACGGAGTCCCTTGGGAGTTAGGCATTTCTCCATCCTCCTGCCTTCTGTTTTTCTCTTGCTTCCTCTTCTTGTGCCCTCCTCTTGAAAGCATTTCTTCTGGGTTCCCTCCGATTTCCCAGCAGTGCCAGAGGGCCCTCTAGTGTTATTACAGCAATCAATCTTCTGTGCTTTGTTTTTTTTTCCCCTGGAGAAATTTTCAAACTCTGATCGGATAAAAAAATAATTTTAGACTAGCTCATATTAAGAAATACGAGACCAAACTTATATCATGTAAAAATAAATTTATACTACTCATCTGGTTTATGAAGGTGCTGTGTTGTCTTTTTTTTTTTAAAGTTTTAGTTTTTTTTTTTTTTTAAATGGAGTTTAGACCAGTTCTCCAAATTCTTAATTGGCACACAATAGAACACCAACAAAAAATGAACAATTACCACCCTTCAGGTCTGTTCCCATATATTGGCTTTAGCTCTGACTTGAAGTATATCTTAATGACTCAACTGTGTTTGAAAAGGTTGAGATTAAATCTCTTTTTTTTCCTTTCCTGGACTCTGTAGAAACCATTTTCCTACCATCTGCTTTTCCCCCTACTTATCCTGATTCTTGGCTAATTGTAAGATAAGTCAATTACTTAGTAACTTTAAAATCTATTTATGTAAAATTATTACATTAAAACATATGACAGTCTTGTTTCTGGAAGAAATATCATGTTGTGATATCCTTCAGATGTTTATGAAAACAAAAGACCCATGGAAACAAACTAAATTTTAGTTTCCA
Source organism: Dugong dugon (assembly GCA_030035585.1). Classification (NCBI taxonomy): domain Eukaryota; kingdom Metazoa; phylum Chordata; class Mammalia; order Sirenia; family Dugongidae; genus Dugong; species Dugong dugon. The sequence goes on along the minus strand of CM057460.1, from coordinate 83,608,529 downwards.
TATTGGCTATATTCAAATGACAGTATTTGTTAAAAGGTTACAGTTGAATTTTAGATGAAAAAGAATTATTTTAAAGATTAGTCCAGAATTTTATTTTTTCAGAATCTATGTGCAAAATAAAAAAAAAGAGTTCTCTTCCCTCAAAAAATAATATATGAAAGTGGTGTTACTGAAATTATTTGCACTCATTTAAGATTTAAAATGTGTATTTCTCTTTTAGATGAACTGTGATACAAATCCCTTGGAAGCTGGACTGGAATATTTTGTAAAGTTAAATAAGGTATGTTTATATTCCAAAGTGTACTTGAAGTAAATCTTAAAATTAGGATGCTATTTCATAACAGAGCCATGCTTTAAAGTTTCTTTTTTTTCTTAAACCAAGTGTGATTACAGGAAAAGTGAGTTGAATATAAATATTAAATGTCACTCGATTTCTTCATACTAATCTTTTGTTAAAATTTGATGTCAGTTCAAACTATTGCAGTATGCTTAAGATGTAAGATAGCAGAGTCTAGCATCTTTAAAGACTATAAATTCTAAGATAAAAATTTGTAAGAACAAGATAATTAGCAGTTATAATTCAGCTGACATTCTTATAGGAATTGTACCAAGTTGGTCATATGTTACTGTAACTCCTGGAGACATGTGAATTTTTTTTCCTCTTTTTTTTTTTTTTTTTTAATTGTTTTAGTTAAATGAGGTTTATATTTCAAGTTAGTCTCCCATACAAAATTTTATACATACATTGTTATGTGACCCTAACTGCTCACCCCATTCTGCGACAGCATACTCCTCCTTTCTGCCCCTGATTCCCCATGACCATTGAACCAGCTCCTAACCCTCTCTGCCTTCCCATCTCCCTCTGGACAGAAGCTGCGCCTTTGGTCTCTTGTATCTACTTGACTAAGAGGCACACTCTTCATGAGTATCACTTTATGTCCCACAGTCCAGTCCAATCCCTTTCTGAAGAGTTGGCCTCGGAAATTGTTTTAGTTCTGGGCTGACAGAGACCATGCTTTCCAAGGTTCCTCCAGTCTCAGTCAGACCATTAAGTCTGGTCTTCTTACTAGAATTTGAGTTCTGCACCCCATCCTTCTGCTGCTCCATCAGGGACTCTGTTGTGTTCCCTGTCAGGATGTTCATTGGTGGTAGCTGGGCACCATCTAGTTCTTCTGGTCTAAGGCTGATGAAGTCTCTGGTTTATGTGGCCCATTCTGTCTCTTGGGCTAATACTTTGCTTGTGTCTTTGGTGTTCTTCCTTCTCCTTTACTCCAAGTGGTTGGGACCAATTGATGCATCTTAGATGGCCACTTGCAAGCTTTTAAGACCCCAGACACCACTTACCAAAGTAGGATGCAGAACATTTTCTTAATAAGCTTTGTTATGCCAATTGACCTAGATGTCCCCTGAAAGCATGGTCCCCAGACCCCTACCCCTGCTAATCTGTCTCTCAAAGTATTTGATTGTATTCAGGAAACTTCTTAGCTTTGGTTTAGTCCAGTTGTGCTGACTTCCCCTGTAGTGTGTGCTGTCCTTCCCTTCGCCCAAGAGGATTCTTATCTACTATCTAGTTAGTGAATAACCCTCACCCTCCCTCTCCACCCTCATAACCATCAAAGAATGTTTTCTTCTGTGTTTAAACCTTTTCATGAGTTCTTATAATAGTGGTCTTATACAGTATTTGTCCTTCTGTGACTGACTAAATTCACTCATCATGAGACATGTGAATTTGTACACCCGTTAATCAAACAGACTGCATTCATTGTCTCTCCCTAGTTGCCTCACAGCATGAAGCAGCCTTGCCTCAGCAGATCCATCCGTCTGCTTATGAAGCATCTTTGTATGTAACTACAACATCTGAGTGTGAGCAAATGACACATTTCAAATGTGTTCAGCATGAAATGGGTATTTACTGAGGAGCCAATGCAGGCCCAAAGAATCATAAATGATATTAACAGCACAAAGGGAAACGCTACTTCAGTGATTCTCAGAGTGTGGTCCTCAGACAGGAAAAGTCAGCATTATCTGGGAGCTTGTTAGAAACTCAAATTCTCCGGCCCCACCCTACACCTATTAAATCAGAATCTCTGAAGTCAGACCAAGAAATCTGTGTTTTAACAAGCCCTGCAGGGGATTCTGATGCCCCTAAAGTCTGAGAAGCTCTGCTCTCCATGATTATGATGGAAGAGCATATTATGAGGCCAACTTATGACAAATATAAATGAGGTTATCCCATTGAGCAAGTGCCATAGAGTTATTGTAAAAGGACTTAATAAATAGAGTTGCAGTTAGTGGCAGTATTGAAAGATTAGGACAGTAGCTGCTGCTTAGGGTACTTGTTGTTAGTGCCAGGTGCCGGCCCCCACTCATCGTGATCCTGAGAACAACAGAATGAAACACTGCCTGGCCCTGCGTGGACTGTTGTGATCCAGAGTTTTCATTGGCTGATTCTTGGAAGTAGATTACCAGGCCTTTCTTCTTAGGTTGTCTTAGTCTGGATCTCTGCTGAAACCTGTTCAGCATCACATCAGCAACATGCAAGCCTCCACTAATGGACAGGTGGTGGTTGCACACGAGGTACATTGGCCTGGAATAGAACTCAGACCTTCCACATGGAAGGCATGAATTCTACCACTGAACCACCAATGCCCTCTAGGGTACTTGTTAGAATTCGAAATATAAACTGTCCTGCCCTATGTGATTATAAGCTAAAGGTTGTTTTCCAAACCTATGGAAATAGGTGAACACATGCATATGAATCAGTCTAAGAAACCTGTTTTTTTTTTTTTTTTGATTTTTATGCCCATGCATCAGTTCTCAAATTCTGAGATAAGATATTAACATAAAACATGTACGTTTATAGTATTAGGTATTAGGAAAATGAATCTCCTAAAGGGCTTTAAAGGGAGTATGTTTCTGTACATTTTTCCATGGCTTTTATTTTTATGGTATACCATCTGCCCCCAGACCAGAGAAAGCAGGTGCTTGGTATTCGGGCAGACCCTAACAGCAGATTGCTCCTTCTGATAACTGAAGTCTTAGTTTAGCTGTTTAAAATAAGGATAAAAATGGCATGACTCCTGAAAGCACTAAAGTTATGTTGTTGGTCACCAATAGGTAGGTATAATAGATAATTGATTGTTTTGCTTCAGTATTTGAATATTATTGTTTGGGGATAAGGCATGGATAAATGATCTCTTCATATTAAAATTGGATTTTAAAAACTCCCTTTATGATTATAAGCAGGTGTGGATTGTGTATTTATTAGTCCTTTCAAATTATTTTAACAACCAAAACTCAGCTCAAGAACTTAGTTAGTTGCTTAATAAATAATGATTTTGATTTGTGGTATGTTTTTATGATTTCTGAATTGTTGGTTCTCATTCTGGTGTCACTGAGTTAATACCTAATGATTTCACTGGGTGAAGATCCATGTGGCCCAACGGCCAGGACCTAGCTGAGCCAGTGTTTTTCAATTACATTGATTCAGGTGATTATTTGGTATCAACCTAACCGTGGTGATGCTTATTACTTTCCAAGACAGGTGACTAGATCAGAATCAACTTTATTTGAATCCTATTTGGTGGTTTTGCAGCAACTTTATCTTGGTTCCTGAAAAACTTAACAAATGTTTCAAACAAAATATGCAACTTGATAATTCAAGTCCTGTGCCTGAAAATCAAAATGTCACCCAAACTGGCTTCATACAACATCAAAGAATAATATAATACAAGTTCATATTGCTTCAGAAAATTGATGCTATATAAAAACAGAAGCAGAAGCTAACATAGACGGGCACTGATATTCAATACTAAAACCAACCCTGTTGCCTTTGATTCAATTCTAACTCATAGTGACCCCATGTGTTACTGAGTAGAACTGTTCCGTAGGGTTTTCTTGGCTGTAATCTTTACGGAAGCAGATTGCTAGGCCTTTTCTTCCATGGTGCTACTGAGTGGGTTCGAACTGCCAACCTTTAGGTTAGTAGTCACATGCAAACCGTTTGCACCACCCGGGGAACTTTATATTCAATACCTCCCCACAAGAACAACAACAAAAATCTGGCATTTTACAGTTGTTTAAAATCATTTATTTTCTGTCCCTCAAAGCAAACATGTAAAATTCTCTTCTTGGCCCTTAAGGATTTTAGCACAATTGATTGTGTAAACCATAATATAAAGAAAAGGTATAGAGATGCAGACTGTGTCAGAGCTAGTGGAGTCGCTGGAGATCACTCAATACAACCTCCTTGTTTTGAAGGTGAGAAAATCAAAGCATGGAGGGATCAGGTGACTTAGGTTCAGTCATTTGCTTTAGCCACAGGTTGAATGCTGACCTCTGACCTCTGTTGTAGTGTTTTCTCACCCACCACTTCCCAACAGGACCTTTCCCATAAAGGGCGTATAAACCTTGAAAAACTGCCCAGGAATTCGTTTTTTTTTAAAATATTTTTGGCAACATATATTATAGAATTTGAATGGGATACATCTCATCAATTGATACCTCCATAGTCATGTTTTTGTTATAACTAATTTTGTGTTTTATGGTAGGATCAGAATACCTGCCCTGCCCATTTTAAGAAGAAAAATACTCATTTTCTTCTTAAAATGAGGAAATGGGCTGTGAGGCCTCCTTAGGGTGAATGTGTTCCTATTAAGCTAGCATGAAAGTAGGGAGAAGAGAGATGGAGTTTTGAAGAGATCTTAGATCACAAAGGAGGATGGTCCAATGGCGCTTACCTTCCTTATCCTTTAGAGTTGTTTGCGCCTCAGTCCCATGGGACTTTGAGGTATGTGAGGGGAATACAAACATGTGCACACATTCATTCATCTAGTAAACATTAAGCACCACTTACCAAACACCTTCCTAAGGCCACAGGTCTAAAGTTGATGATTCTCAGATCTCATGAAGCTTGAAACACCTGGCATTTCAGGAGTTAAAACTATAGGATAAATTCTTAGAGTTAGTTATATAAATAACCTTCCACCTGAGGAGTGCTGTCAAGCAGAGACAACCATACCATCTTGTGGAAAGTGAGCCAGTGGGGTCTGGAAGGAAGCATTTACCAAAACTGATGCAAGTAAAAATAATTGAATGTACTTTTATCATCTCAAATAAAACTCCTTTACCCAAAGCTACTCGTATCACCATTGGGAATGGTATTATGATTTGTTACAGAGGAGGTTACTTTTTTGGAGAAAAAATCAGTGGTGTTTCTTTTAGTTGGAAATGGAAGAAATGCATTAATTAAGAGCAAAAGGAAAATCGGCTACCTTAGAACAGAGTCATAGATGTTCTTGGAATTTTCCTCTTGGAATTACTGAATCTTTGTCTGTTGCCAGAGATCCCCCACCCAGATTCAAAGACAATCAAGTACTAAGCATAATATGTTTAAGCAAATAGAATTGTTTTGTTTTGCTTTTCTGTAAGACACACACACACACACACACACACACACACACAAAATATAGCATGTCTTAAGTTTCTAACCAGTAGAAACAGAATAAAATGTGATATACATTCATCATAACCTAGAAAACAATGTGAGTCCTAGAAAATACAGGGTCTCTTTTTGCGGAAAAATTGTTTAAAGCATAACTATCTAATAAGCCAACAACAAACAAAAGAATTGATAAAAAGATAAAGCACATACCATGAGGCCTACTGCATCCTAAGTATTCGGTAAATATTAGTTATTATTAAAACATCAGTGTGGAAAGAAATTGTTGTTCACAGACAGCAAGTTAGAATGGAATTTCTAATACAATGTAGTAGTAAAGTACCCAACTCTATTTTGACTTAGTCTGAATAGATTTGCTTCTTCAAACAGAAAGGGGAAATTTTAGCTTAAGTGGTCATAGGAATTGAGGAGGCTGCAAATTTTCAGTGATGCTGTCTTGGCTTCACATTAGAATCACCTGGGGAGCTTAAGATCCAGGCTACACTTCAGATCAATTAAAAAAGAATCTCTGGGGTAAAGTATTGGCATTAGTGTGTTTTTTGTTCTTTGTTTTTTTAAATCCCCAGAAGATTCCAGAAAAGGTTGAGAACCATGGTCTCAGAGCAATGATTTTCAACTGTCTGAATGTGAATAGATTAGGGAACTTTAAAAAATCACCTGATGCCCTTACTGTAGTGGTTCACAAAGAGTGGTCCACAGACCAGCGACATCAGTATCACCTGGGGATTGTTAGAAATGAAAATTATCGGGCCCCATTCCAGACCCAAAAAATCAGAAACTCTGGTTCTGATTTAATAAGGCTTTCTGGTGATCCTCAGGCATGCTAAAGTTTGAGACTCACTGACCTACCCCAAATCGGTTGCATAAACTCTGGGCATAGGATTGGGCATGGATTTTTTGTTTTTTAAACTTCCCCAGGTAGTTTAACTCTGCAGTAAAGATTGAGAACCACTGTCTTAGTCCTTTTAACTTATACTGGTTGTGGTCCTGGAATAAACAGGAAAGCAGAAAAACAGGTGGACTGGTCAGATGATGGTGGTACAAAATCCGTAGTGGACTGGGAGTACATTAGTAGATCTGTGACCTATTTTAGCTAGGCCACTGGTTAATAATACTGTGTCACTGCTCTGTTTTGTTTTTTAGTACTGGGCAATAAGTGAATTACAAAAAAAAAATCACCGAATTCTAGCTGTGTGGCCTTGTGAAAACTCTTTAACTTCATTTTGTGCCTGAGATTTCTAATCTGTAAAATGAAGGTTCCCTTGCAAGTCTAAAATTCTTGCCTTCTGGCATAGTGGTAGAAGACATTTGTGCCACATTATCTATACGAGCCACATAATTGTGCCATTTTAATTAAGCCATCCTTATTTCTTACTCATTTCCAATCTTGAATAATAAGATTGAGAGAAAGATGAAAGAGAGAAAGAAAGGAAGGAGGGAGGGAAAGAAAAGAAAGAGGTAAAGCCTAGGCTGAAGTACAATTTATCATACCTGAAATAACTCTCAATACATTTACTGGCAGCCACTGGATCATCATCCTCATTTTTACCTAATTCTCTATTATTAAACAATACTGTGTTTCCACCCTAAAAGCTTAAGTGTGCCATTTAACTGACTTTTATAATTTGGAAGTCCATGAAAACCCTGGTCTAGTAATGACTGGGAATAATTTTTCAGATTGCTTTTATTATTTTAACAGCCTTATTGAACATGCACAAAGAAAGATGTGGCAGTCTGCTTCCATAAAGCTTTGGAAACGCTATGGGACGGTTCTACTCTGTCCTATAGAGTCACTATGAGTCAAAATGGACTCAGCAGCAGTGGGTTTGGTACTGATTTTATTGAACATGCAATCAATTGACAGATTTAAAGTTTATAGTTTGGTAAGTTTTGATACTTGTATTTACCTGCAAAATCATCACCACAATGAAGAGTGTAATATATCCTTCATCCTCAAAAGTTTGTTTGTGCCACTTTGTAATCCCTATCCTCTGTGCCTCACCCACCATACTCATCCCCAAGCAACCACTTACCTGCTTTCTGTCACTATAGATTATTTTGTATTTCCTAGCATTTTATATAAATTGAATTATACAATATATACTCTTTTTTATCTGACTTCTTTCACTCAGTATAATTAGTTTGAGATTCATCAATGTTGTTATGTGTAGCAATAGTATATGATATGCTGCTGACATGATATTATAGAGATAATTTTACCATCTCCCAGTAGCTGCTTTCCAAAGGGGATATAAAATGAAAGTCTTTGTCTCATGACAATGCAAATTAAAACTTAAAAAAAATAAATCAAAGACTACACACAATGGTTAGCTATTTGTAGAGGCTTCAGATTCTGGAGACTGAAAAAATTCACAGAGGTCAAGCACCATGTCTTGTTCCCCAGCACTAAGACGACAAGGGCTTCCTAGGTAGTGCTGATCCCTCTCGGAGGTGTTAAAGAGCTGAAGTTGGATGATGGCCAGGTGACCCCGTGTTCTGACTGAGCTTTGTGCAGGTCTTATAAAAGTTTGGTTGCCTAGTCTAAGTTCAAGTGTCTGTTGTCGCGATCCAGCTCCTTCTTCATTTTCCCTAAGAGAACTGGGCGTGGAAATATCAAGAGAGACGTCAGAATATGATTTCATTGACATAGAATCCAAAACAGAGCCACTACCCTTTCCAAGTGAATCCCCAATCTTTACTTCATCTGGATGTTTCATCAGAACATTTCTCCTCTGCTGCAATTGGAAAAGCATCCTGCAGTGGTCTCTACCTGTAATCTGGTCTAGGAAGTCATCCACCATTTTCTTACTGTAGCTTCCCAGGGTCATTTACCAACTCTCATCTCCATTGGTAGAATAGAGTGGCTCCAATTCATCCGATTTTAAGTTGCCAAATACTGAATTATTTTGCACTGAAAGTGCAGTCCTTGCACTCGAGAAAAATGCAGCCTTTTTTCTTCTTCCATCTTTGAAGCCCACTATAGTAAAACCTGGGATCAACTTACTCTATTCCACTGGGTGAGTCTCTTCCTTGTCATCCTTGGGTTTGGCCACACTGACCACACTGTAGAGCAGACTCCCATCTGTGTTCTTCCTGAGATAGTCCATCTTGCTGCCTGGAAGGACTCAGTGAACCCCGTTCTGGGCCTCATGTACAGGTTGTTCTACCAAGGCCAGCATGTGTTCTTCCGCTGTGTTGTTGGTCAAGCTGTCTGTGTTTCCTTCTGGCTCACACATGCAGCTAATAACTTCTTTACTTGGCTTTTCTTTTTTCTTTTAATTGCTTGGCAGTTTCTCTGTGTACAGATAAAACTTTGGGAACATGTTCCTCAACAGCTGTATCTTGGTTGCCTGGAAGAGCTGCCTGCTGAGAAAAATCCATGTCCTACACAAACCACAAGTTGAGCTTTAGAGCTAACAGCCTTCCTCATTATCTTAAAGCTTGCGTGAAGGATCTTCCTAGTTACCTTGCCGTACACAGTATCTGGTTTATTGTATGCCATTGCATCATCACATATCGGTTTGAAATTTGCCTTAAATTCTGTGACTGACTTGTATTTATTAGCCTCATTTTTGCCTTTCTTTACCAAAATCCATTTATTATCATTGTATACCCAGGAGCAATCTCATCCGTGTTGGGAAAAGTAACAAATCCTTGAGGATTTTTTCTGTGGAGTTGGTGGAGGAAATGGTCTAGTAGTTGCTGAAGAGATGTCTCTAATTTTCAGCTGGCCGAGTTGGCATCCTGTGACCTTCCCATCTGGAGGAGGTTCCACCTCTATCTTCTTCCTTGATCAAAGTCATCAGCCTCTCCCTCAGGGTGGCAATGCTCCTTTTCTATTTTCCTTATCTTCTCTTCCTTTCTTCATCATCAGGATGCTTCTTTTTTGCCCCCATTTTCTTTTCTTTGTGATTCTTGCTTGTGGTCTGACCTATCATTGTAGTTATTGGAGTCCTGGCCAGATCCCAAGAGTTCAGCCATTAGCTTCCTCCAACCTTAAGGACCAGCTATAGTGGCTTCTCCAAGGGCTTGTCTGAGTAACCCTCTAAGACAATACCACTAATCAATGCTGTGCTTCTTGCCCATGGCAGAGCCAGCTGCAGGCTCACAGCTGCACCACCTCAGAGCCGCTTGCCTTGCCAAGGTTGCAGAGCTGGCTGAGTCACGCTGGAACTCTGTAAATAGTATTTTTATTTCAATTCTCAGTTGTTTGCTGCCAATAGATAGAAATAAAATTGGTTTTTGTATAAATCTTATATTCTCTAACTTACTAAACTCACTTACTATAGATTCCTGGGTGGTGTAAATGGTTAAGTGCTCCACTACTAGTGGAAAGGTTGGTGGTTTGAATTGAACCTGAAAGGTTGGCAGTTTGAACCCACCCAGAACCCACAAGGTTGGGACTTTGAAATCGCCTAGAGGAGCCTGGCAATCTGCTTCCAAAAGGTCAGACTTGAAAATCCTATGGAGCAGTTCTACTCTGCATTTGTGGGGTTGCCATGAGTCAGAATAGTGGTTTTTTTATAGATTCCATCAGATTTTCTACATTGGTAATCATATCGTATAAAAGTAAAGAAAGCTTTTCTCCTTCCTTTGCAATCTGGATACCTTTTCCTCCCTCCCTTCCTCCCTCCCTTCCTCCCTCCTTCTCTTCCTTCCCTCCCTCCCTCCTTCCTTCCCTCCCTCCCTCTTTCCCTCCTTCCGTCTTGCCTTATTCCACTGGTTAGAACTCCACTGGTTGAACCTTCAACAAAGTTGAATAGAAGTGATGACAGCAGACATCCTTATCTCGTTCCTGACCTTAGGTGGAAGGCATTCAGTTATCATCAAATGTGAGGTTAGCTGTAGGTTTTTCATAGACACTCCTTATCAGCTTGACATTCCCATCTATTCCCAGTTTGCTAAAAGTTTTTTTAATCAGGAATGAATGTTGGATTTTGGCAAATGCTTTTTATGCATCTACTGAGACATATTTCCTTTTTTAATTTAATATGGTAAAAGGTAAAATAAATTGATTAATTTTCAAATTTAAGGCAACCTTGCATTTTTAGGATAAACCCCATTAATAATGATGTATTATCTTTTTTTTTTTTTAAATTGTGGTAAATGCATCAGCAAGGCCTGTCAATTTCAACTTCAAAGTCATCTGAAATTTATAATTTTCTCCCCATCTCCTCTGCCACTGCCTTTATTCAGGCCACTGTTGTCTCAAGCTTGCACTGCTCCACACCCTCTTAATTGTTTTTTTGTTATGTATTTTTGCCATTTCTTCTCCAACCCATTTATAGCAGCCAGAGTTACAAAGTTAATTGAAGTATATCCATTCCTCTGCTTAAAACCCGTCCATTTTTGGACTTAGAATAAAACCCAAACTTATTACAATAGCCAACAAGGTTCTTTTTGATCTGGCCCCTCCTTAGCTCTCTAGTCTCATCTTTCCAACTCTCCCTCCTTCTAACGATGCATTTTCTTTTGTGTGTGTGTGTTTCGAATACCCTAAACTCTTTCCTGCTTTAGGACCATGTGCTGCCCCACCAATGCTCTCCCTGTCCTCCACCCCTATCCCCATCTTCACATCCACCCCAATCACAGCTCACAGTCTACTTTCTGTAAAGTAGATCTCCTCTGCTAGACTTTATCAGCCCCTTGCCTATTCCCCTTATATACTTATTCTAGTTTATGATTATTGTTCTTCTTTTATTTCTTAAAAAAATGTAAGCTTCTTTAGCACCAAAAAAACAAACCCATTGCCATCAAGTCGATCCCGACTTACAGCAACCTCATGTGCTACAGGGTAGAACTGATCTTCATAGGATTTTCTTGGCTATAATCTTTACGGAAGCAGATCCCCAGGCCTTTCTTCTGCCTTGCCACTGAGTGGGCTTGAATTGCCAACATGTTTGTGAGCACAAACTGTTTGTGGCACCCGGAGACCTGCTTCTTAAGTACAGGTGCTGCAATACAAAATCTGTTTTGCTTACAATTTTATCCCCAAACCTAGCTCAGGGCTGGCACATAGCAGATGCTTTGTAAATATTTTTTTGTTGAAAGCAGTGTCAAGAGATGATGCTAGAGAAGTATGGGGACCTCATCTTGAAGGACCTTGCGTGCTAGGCTAGGAATTTGGAGACTATCTTAGAGGCACTGGGGCACCATAGATGGATTTTGAGTAAGGAGTGACACTCTGGTGCTGGAGAACATGTTAAAAGGGTGTAGCCTGGTGACTTGGAGATCATTTTTCCAATTATTGAAGAAATCTGGTGGAAAGATGTTGAAGGCTTCAACTAAGGCAGTAGCATTAGGATGGAGAAGAATGAGGGGTAGGGATATTAAGCAAGTAGAATGGGACTGCTTGTGAGGGGGTAGAGAGGAGGATCTAGGATGATAGTAATGAAGTAGGAGATACAAGAAGAGGGGTGTGTTTGGAAGGTTGGGAGGACTTGTGGGGTTGGAGGGCTTGTGGGACCACAAAGCAGAAAGCCTCAGAAGGCAGCTGGGCACACAGGTCTAGAGAGCTGTATTCTGGAGGTGTGGATTTGGATCGTTCATATATGGGTGGTAATAAAGCCAGGGAGTGGTTGGGGCTTACCACACACCATAATCCTAACCTTCTCCTCAGCTAGACTGTAAACTTCTTTTGTTTTTTAATTGATGTAATTAAATGAAGTTTACATTTCAAGTTAGTCTCCCATACAGAATTTTTTTTTTTAACATACGTTGTTATGAGACCCCAACCGCTCACCCCATTCTGCGACATCACACTTCTCCCCTCCACCCCTGATTCCCCATGAATATTCAACCGGTTCCTAACTCTGCCTTCCCCTCTCACCTCCGGACAGAAGCCTCCCCTTTGGTTTCTTATATCTACTTGTCTAAGAGGCACATTCTTCACGAGTATCACTTTATGTCCCACAGTCCAGACCAATCCCTGTCTGAAGAGTTGGCCTCGGAAATTGTCTTAGTTCTGGGGTGATGGAGAGACCAGGGGCCATGCTTTCTGGGGCACCTCCAGTGTTAGTCAGAACATTTAGTCTGGTCTTCTTACTAGTATTTGAGTTCTGCATGCCATTGTTCTACTGCTGCATCAGGGACCCTCTGTTGTGTTCCCTGTCAGGACGTTCATTGGTGGTAGCTGGGCATCATCTCGTTCTTCTGGTCTCAGGCTGATGAAGCCTCTGGTTTATGTGGCCCATTGTGTCTCTCGGGCCAATACGTTCCTTGTGTCTTTGGTGTTCTTCATTCTCCTTTACTCCAAGTGGTTGGGATCAATTGATGCATCTTGGATGGCCACTTGCAAGCTTTTAAGACCCCAGACACCACTCACCAAAGTAGGATGCAGAACATTTTCTTCATAAGGTTTGTTATGCCAATAGACATAGATGTCCCTTGAAAGCATGGTCCCCAGACCCCGCATCCCTGCTACTCTGTCTCTCAAAGTATTTGATTGTATTGAGGAAACTTCTTAGCTTTGGTTTAGTCCAGTTGTGCTGGCTTCCCCTCTAGTGTGCGCTGTCCTTTCCTTCACCTAAGATCATTCTTATCTACTATCTAGCTGGTGAATAACCCTCACCCTCCCTCCCCACCCTCATAACCATCAAAGAATGTTTTCTTCTGTGTTTAAACCTTTTCCTGAGTTCTTATAATAGTGGTCTTATACAGTATTTGTCCTTCTGTGCCTGACAAAATTCACTTAGCATAATAAGTTCTAGCTTCCACCAAGTTATACAATGTTTCATAGCTTCATCATTGTTCTTTATCATTGCATAATGTTCCATTGTGTAGATATACCATAGTTTGTTTATCCATTTGTCCATCGATGGGCACTTAGGTTGCTTCCATCCTTTGGCTATTGTGAACAGTGCTACGATGAACATGGGTGTGCATATATCTATTTGTGTAATGGCTCTTGTTTCTCTAGGACATATTCTAAGGACATATCCAGGATAGCTGGATCGTATGGTACTTCTATTTCTAGCTTTTTAAGGAAGCGCCAAATCGATTTCCAAAGTGGTTGTACCATTTTACATTCCCACCAACAGTGTATAAGTTTTCCAGTCTCTCCACAACCTTGCCAGCATTTGTTATTTTGTGTTTTATGGATTAATGCTAGCCTTGTTGGGGTGAGATGATATCTCATTGTAGTTTTGATCTGCATTTCTCTAATGGCTAATGATTGTGAGCATTTCTTCATGTGTCTGTTAGCTGCCTGAATATCTTCTTTGGTTAAGTGCCTGTTCATATCCTTTGCCCATTTTTTAATTGGGTTATTTGTCTTTTTGCTGTTGAGGTTTTGGAGTATCTTGTAGACTTTAGAGATTAAACGCTGATTGGATTTGTTGTAGCCAAAAAATTTTTCCCAATCTGTAGGTTGTCTTTTCACTCTTTTGGTGAAGTCTTTGGATAACCGTAAGTGTTTGATTTTTAGGAGCTCCCATTTATCTAGTCTCTCTTCTGGTGCTTGTGCATTGTTACTTATGGTTTGTATTGTGTTTATGCCATGTATTAGGGCACCTAGCATTGTCCCTATTTTTTCTTCCATGAACTTTATCGTTTTCAATTTTATATTTAAGTCTTTGATCCATTTTGAGTTAGCTTTTGTACATGGTGTGAGATATGGGCCTTGTTTCAGGTTTTTGCATATAGATATCCAATTATGCCAGCACCATTTGTTAAAGAGACTTAGACTGTGAATTCCTTGAGGACAGAGGCTGAGAGAGCATCCTTAGGGCCTAGCACTGTGTTTGATAGTTAGTAGGGGCTTAGTACATATTTGTTGAAGGGTCTGAATCATGGCTCTGGCATTTATTGGTGCTAAGACCAAGCAAATTGCTTGACCTATAAGCACTTCAGTTTTCTCGTCTGTAAAATGAAAAAAAAAAAGCACTTCATAAATTTGTTGTAAGTATTAAATGAGACAAAGAACATTTTTTACCTCATTAAATGTTAGTTCTCTTCTTTCTTATTGTATCCAGTTTAAGTCACTCTTTTAGGGCAAAGCAGCTATAGCTAAAATCTTCCAAGTTCTAGAATGTCCCAGCAAGAAAGATCTTGTGTCTGTATTAAGCAATTCATCTTAGGCCTAAATGCAAAGGAAATAATTATTAAAGGAAATAAGAAAAACATGAAGAAACAAGGCCTAGCAGTTTCCCATATTTTAAAGTGCTATATGAAAACACCAGATGGGTAACTGTTCTTCACTCTAGTCTAGAGAAATGAAAACTATAATTGTAATTGTTGCTAAAGCAGTTAAACATAAAAGCACATCTGACAAAGCCACAAGTCCATTTCACAGTTTTCCTTTGAATCATTAGACTCAAAAACTTGAGTAAATGTTCTCTTTAATATGAAATTTAGTAAAAGTCATGAAAAACATGTAATGGGGGCTATTTTAAGTTTTGAAAAATCTACTTTGGTTCAAATACCAATTAACCTAATTATTCACCTGGCTTAAGGAATTTTTAAATATTTCCCCCAGGTTTCTGTTTATCCTGTCCTTTCTTTTAGTCATTAGGGTCCCTTTTCTGATTACATTAAGGGCTTTTTTTTGAGCATTCTTAATCGGTTAGTAATTTTGGTTAGGGAAATGCTAGATGAGTTGTTTCTTTAAATTGCTGAGGGCAGAGAGTGAAAACTACATGTATGTGGAGGTGTTCATTTTCTAGCCGGTAATAACAGACTGAACTTGCTAAACTAATAATTTAACATGTTGCTATCAAAGAGTTACTGAAATCGTGCTTATTATAAATGTATATGGAATATTAAGAAGCTCTGCGTAGTAGAAAAGGAACGGAGAGTTGAGGAGCCTGGGCTCAGGGCTTGGTGATAGTAACTCACTTGAGCACTCTGGGCCAAGACCCTGAACTTTGTTGGACCTTAGTTTTCTCATATAAAAATGAAATTGGACTGAGTTTCCTGCTTGCTTAAAAACTTCTGTGATTGTAATGATATGAATATGAAGTGAATAATGGCATAATCTGTCTTTGTGAGGTGGTGGAACAGTCAACCCATCCTCCCAAATGAACAGATCCAGTACACAGTTTTATCAGTTGGACTAGGAGACTAATGGTCACATGCTTTACAAAGGGATTCCTGCCAGGATTATTCTTAAATAATGGTCCCTGAGCCCATTTTAAATGAGAAATTTCTCAGGAAAGTATTGTGGGAAGTGGCAGAAGCTTGTCACCTGGGTTCTCGTCCCTGCTCTGCCACTTACAGTAGCTGGTGATCAGAGGATCTCTGCCACTCTCTCTTTGGTGTGAAATGCAGGAGAGTGATTCTACAACCTGTGTTGCACATGGTTTCTATGGGAGGCTTTACTGGACAAAAGATGTTACACTGATTCCCTTACGTCTTTGGAAACTTTGGTATTTAGGCAAAAGGATTTTGGCCAAAAAATAAGCCAAACTGATTATTTTCTTGATTTTTTTTAATGGTTTTTGACTCCACATATATGGAAGAGAAAAAGCCCAGCATGTGATGTTATAATCTCTCCCCTGGTCTATTATAGCCCATTGCCCTGACTCTCTACAGCAGAATAAATTTGACTTTAATCATGTATCTGAGAACTCTCTATCACCCTCAGTATTGTGACCAAACAATACTGCTTTAATTTATTTTATTTACATGTGCCTTTAGGTAATATGTGTGCTTTTAATAGAGCTGATAAGAGATGAGTAAATACATTCCACTTAAAATCTACTTAATGTTTTCATATATGTGGATGTTGTATTGAGTACATATTACAGGTGGCTGTTTTAATGGTTTTTATTACTTTTAAAAATTAATAAATTAAAAAATACATGCCAAGACTATTTTTAAGCTATAATCTCAGTGGCCCAGGAATTTATAAGTTTATCAAAGTAGTTAACAGCTATTTATACGGTTAATTTGGCAGTGACTCATTAAAAGAATATATTTCTGTTCCTGGGTCATCAAGAAGGCACGGATTTTAATTACAGCATTAACCTTCAAGCACACATTTCTCTCGTTTATGATTAATAACTATATAAAACCAAAACTAAACCTGTTGCCGTTGAGGCAATTCTGACTTACAATGACCTATAGGACAGAGTAGAACTGCCCCATAGGGGCAGTAGCCCATAGAGTGGCTAGTGGGTTTGAAGTGCCGACCTTTTGGTTAGCAGTCAAACTCTTAATTACTGTGTCACCAGGGCTCCAAAATAACTATATAGTAGAGTAAAATCTATAATCTTGGGATAAAAGCCAAGTAAGATGAGAATGGAATGCCTTTGCCCATTTTAATTCTTCCCAAGTCAGACACACAGTTACTTTGAGAAGAATTATCTCAAGGTGCAGGTGCCATTTCTTATTTGTCCTTTACGTACGTGTTCCTTACTTTTAGTTAGAGGTTTGCTGTTTGTTAGAGAGTTGTTTTCATTCATGTCTGAGAATGATGTTCCTGACAAGATCATTTCCTGACTCAAGGGTATGCAGATACAGATGTCAAATTTCATTACTGTTAACCTTCAGGGTGTTTTCAAATCCTTTCACGTAGTACAAATACATTTTCTGTGTAATGAATGTCATTCAAAACAGGTTGAGGCTGCCTAGAAGTAATTTAAAAGAAACATTCTTTATTCAGAGTATTCACATCACCTGTGCTTTCCAATGATAGACTGCAGGCACAGTCATTTTAAAAAATATGGATAAAATCAAAAGGTGCTGATTTATATTGCCATGTAAGTGAGCCTCAGTTATAGTTTTCTCTTCATGAACTGGTGATAAAAATGTCTCTTTCATAGGATTGTCATGAGATTAGATGAGCTCATGAATGTAAAGCCCTCAGCGTAGTGCATGGCACATCCAAAACCAAACCAAACCTGTTGCCATCAAGTCGATTCCGACTCATAGTGACCCTATAGGACAGAGTAGAACTGCCCCATAGAGTTTCCAAGGAGTGCCTGCTGGATTTGAACTGCTGACCTCTTGGTTAGCAGCCATAGCACTTAACCACTATGCCACCAGGGTTTGTGCATGGCACATAGCAAGTGCTTAATAAATTGTAAATGTTATTTACTAATATTATTTTTTGTTGAATGGAAATATTAGATTTTATTTGTTTAAAGTATTTTTTCTTCTAAAGCAAGTTTTCGGGGTGGGGGGTTTCCCTCCTTGTTCCTGTTTTTCTCATGATTAGCTGATACCTTATGTTTCTACTTAGCCTTTGGTAAAATCGTGAATTTGGCAAAGGCAGAGTTAGGCTCCCCTTCCAGCACATCTCATCTCGTTCCTGGCACCTGCCCCAGTAGCTCTCATCTAGCACGCAAAAAAGGCCCCATTTCTGACAACTTTGATCATGGCCAGCTTTCACCATGACCTCTGCAGAGGTGTAGCAGATATTGACTTAACTGGCAGAGTTAGTATAGCTCAAAGTAGAGGAAGAGAACAATGCTGGAACTCCTGAGATCTTAGTTCTTAACCAGTCTGTTGATTGGCTAAGTTAGTCTACTTCTTAGTCCCTGAATCCACCATCTGTGGGCTGTTGTAAGGATCAAATTATAACGTAAGTGCAAGCCCTTTTGGAAAAGACTATGTAGGCAGTAATTATTATGAGCACATACTCATCTTTCAAGACTCAACTTAAGCTACTTCCTCTGTAAAATCATTGTTGACACAACCCCACTCTCCCACCCCAGGTAGTAGAATTGACCACACTCTTCCTTGGGTCCCCACTGGACATTCCTCTATCAGAGCATCTGTTTGTTTGCGTTTCTACATCCACACATTAGACTTTCTTTGTTTTAAGTTTACAAAATATATGTGATTTCTAGACTCTCATAGAACAAACAGAACCAATCATGAGTCATGTTTCAAAATGTGTATAGCTGATTTCATGTGCTGTCCTGTGTCACATCCTACCATGTTTCCAATAACCTAAAATTATTCTCTTTTCTTCTGACATGTTAGAGCATTGAGGAGATGTATTAATTTCAGGAAGGGGTATGTTGTGGTGTGCTGGGACAGGACTCATCTCCCCAGGGGCCTCCCTGAAGCTACAAGACCATGTCCTACTTAGCTCTGAGTACTTTTATGCCAAACACAGTATCTGAGACACAGCAGATGCATAACAGTTGTATAAACAATTCGAAGAAAATTCTTTAATAGGAAATTCAGGAAGAATCCAAACCTTCAATTAACTAAATGAATCTCTGTTAAAGTCTCAGATACCATGACAGGAGGTGAGAAAACTGTTTAGGATCTCCTGGCACTCTACAAATCACATTGTATAGTGAGTTGCCTGCTAATTTTTGTTCAGCACTCAGAAGTGCTTTTCCACATAATAAGGTGTTAAATGTTTTCACTGTAGTTATTGACTCATATATAGACAACAATTCTAAAAATCACTTCAAGTCTTGATTTACCCATTGTAGCAAGTCTTCTTTTAAGAACATAGTAAAAAATAAAACGTTTTGTTGTAGAGTTTCTTTCTGTATTTAGGCAGATATGCATGTTTTAATTTAATGAACTTTGGTTTGTTATGACTTTTGTTATCATGAATTTATTGTACATATAGAACTCAAAGCAAATCAAGATCTTCCTGAGGGATTATTCTCTCTCTTTTTTAATAGTTTTGTCTTAAATAACTTGGGTCTTTGATTTTTGTTATCTGACTTCATATTAAAGCTTTATAGTTACGTACTTGGTTATCTCCATCTAGGTCACACAGGGGAAGAAAGAAGAATTAGACTTGGATTTTGTACATTACTTTAACAGTGTCTAATGGAAACTTTGGAAACCCTGGTGGTGTAGTGGTTAAAAGTTCAGCTGCTAACCAAAAGGTCAGCAGTTCAAATCCACCAGGCATTCCCTGGAAACCCTACAGGGCAGTGCTACTCTGTCCCTACTCTATAGGGTCACTATGAGTCAGAATCAACTTGATGGCAATGGGTTTTTTTTTTTTTTTTTAAATAGAAACCTTTTGTAGTTTCCTGTATAGTTAGCAATTCAGAGTTGTAATACTTACAGGAATTTTCCTGAAGTATGGATTCATCCTGGAAGTCTGAATCAGAGAGGAGTGAATTGGGGGTCTCAGGCAGGGAGTGCGTGAAGACCCCTGCCTGCTGCTTTGCTGGGATTTCGAGGGGTGATTCATTGCACTCAATCCTCAATGTTTTATGTGCAGGAAGAGCTATATAAACACTAAAGATTGGTGATGGTGGTCATCTCTGGCATGAAATACTGTTTCCTTTTCTTTTATGCCTAAGGAAGGAATTAAAGTTTGTGGTTGTTTCCTTTCTTTTCTTTCAGAGAGTAGTCTGTATATGAAAACTGTTTCAAGGACTTGTTTTTTAGATTGCAATCTCTGATTAACGAGCCCTGGTGACACAGTAGTTAAATGCTTGGCTGCTAACCAAAAGGTTGGTGGTTAAAACCCACCAAGTGACTTCATGGGACAAAGACCTGGCGATCTGCTCCTGTAAAGATTCCAGCCTAGAAAACCCTATAGGGGCAGTTCTACTTTGTCAGATGGGGTTGCTATGAGTTGAAATCACCTTGATGGCACTCAACACCAATAGTAATCTCTGATTAAATATCATGCACCAGAGAAATGATTTGTATATCACACCCTCTTTTTTTTCTCCCGTAAAATAAGAGATGCTTCTTTGGGCACATTTATCTGGAAGCCTTACCCTAAAGCCCAGTCCCACGGGGACATCAGCCTTTCCTCCTGTGCTCATTGCTCTTACCCTATCATACTGATCAAGTTTCCCTTGGAATTCTGGGTAGAATTTTATCTGTCTTCTTAGCCAAGTGTTTTCGGCTGAAGAGTTATTGCATCACACTTGTATGACCTATTCACTTAGAAGATGTATTACGAATAAATGTTAAAATCCTGAATTTTGCATGATTCTTACTTTTTTAATACACAAGAATGGATTCAAGGTTATCCTTATAATAGTGTTGCTCTCACTCACTTGCATTGTGTTGGGAATAACCCTAGGTGTGCCCGTGGGAGTGTATTAGGAATAGGAATGTTATGCCGTATGTTTCATGAAAGAAGAAGAAAAAAATGATTGAAAACCACAGTGTTAGAGAATAAACTCTTTGATCAAAATGTCTTTGACTCATTTTGTAACCCACAGAGGGCTCATAGTAAGGGCTCAGTGAATGCTTCCCACGTGAACTAACAAATGTGACCCAATAGGTTAATATATTCCAGGGACTATTATTCTGAAGAAGGAAAAAAAAAAAGTACAGCATTTCAAAAAAGTAAATCTCCTTCTTGTAAAAGGCTTACTATAGGTAGAAATTGAGTTGCACTTTGCTCACTGACAGCCAGTACCACTGTCTGGAACCATAAGATATAAGGGTCAATTTCATAATCCACCATCACAGTATAACCTCTTATGTTTTTCTGCCTAAGTGGTTCTGGTAAAATTGTCATCACAAGTTATTACCCATAAGTCTAACATATTCTGAAGGAATAGATGGCTGATCCTGTCATTTGAGGACTAAATATTTGTCTAGATGTTTGATCCAATCTGTATTTTTATTTAATGTGTAATTGGCGAGAAAATAGCAAAGACAAATTTAAATGCTTGCATCTCTAACCTTGTCAGAGTGTCTAAGCATTCGTTCATCATTATCTTGGATTCTTGCAGCCAGCAGACTTCATAGGAAAGCAAGCACTGAAACAGATTAAAGCCAAGGGGCTGAAGCGGAGACTGGTCTGCCTCACCTTGGCAACAGATGATGTTGATCCAGAGGGAAATGAAAGCATCTGGTATAATGGCAAGGTGAGTGCTGAGGACCTCATTGCCAGGGGCCATGGCATGTCTTCTGCAACAGAAAGTCTCCTGTTCCTGTTTATTCTTAGCATTTTTTGTTATTTATTTATTGGATGATACAGTTACGATTTCTGAGCTGACATTCAAGAAACAGGAAGCAGTGAACTGAAAGGAAAATGAAATGCTGCTCATTTTAGAAAATCCTACATGCTTTGATTAAAGAAAACAAACCCAGGAACTGTAAATACATGGCACAATGAGGGAGGTATGATTTAGAGGATAATATGATCTGTTTGCTTACTACACCAATATCGGAGAATGCAAGAGGTGGATTTCATAAGGAATTTGGCATTCTGATTTAGATTCTCAGAGATCTTTAAGAAAGAGGCAATTCTAAATTTAGCATATTAGCAGGAAAAAAAAAATCCAAAGGAAAACGTTTATGACACTAGAGGGTAGGACTTTGGAAAGTCAAATGCAAGATAAAAACCATTTGGTTCTTCAGGGAGAGTAAAATTACCTTACTTGCCTTTTGGAATGCTACACTTTATTCTATTTGTATTCAGTAAAACAAAGGTTACTCAGATTACTTACCAATAGAACTTCCTTCCCTCCACTTTTTATGACTATTTATAAAACCCAATTTGCTTGAACATTTTGATGTGTTTTGGCTGGTATTTCTTTCTTGTAGTGAAAGCACACACACCAAAACATCTGCCAACATAACTTCCACACTTACAACTCGGTGACATTGATTACGTTTTTCATGTTGTGCCACCATTATCACTATCCTCATCAAAACATTCCCCCACTATTAACATAAATTCAATGCCCCTCAGACAAAAACTTTCCCTTTTCCCCTCCCTTCCACTCCTGGTAATCATTAATAATCTTTGGTTTCTGTGTATTTACTTATTTCATGTAAGTGAGATTGTACAATTTTTGTCCTTTTGCGACTGACTTATTTTGCTCAGCATAATGTTTTCAAGGTTCATCCATATTGTGGCATGCATCAGAACTTCGTTTCTCTTTATGGCTGCATAATATTCCATTGTATGTATGTACCACGTTTTGCTTATCCATTCATCTGTTGATGGCCATTTTGGCTGTTTCACCTTTTGGCTATTAATGAAAAGGTTTCTCTTTTCTTAGTGTGTGTTTTTCCTGCAACGTCAAATTTGCCCACAATTTACATGATGTTTACTGATAGCCAGCTCTGCCGTTAACTAACTGCTGACCTGGCCTTAGCCTCTCTTGGCCTCAGTTTTCTCATCTATAGAATGAAGCGGTTGGAGGAGATAATGTCTAAGATTCTTTCTACCTCTAGCATTCTTTTTTCTTAGTCATTACATTTGCTCCAGCTTATCTTTCCTTTATCTTACATTTTTCACTCTATCCCATCAAACTTTCTCAGCACTTCAGTCCATGTTCATTCTATGTCCATTCTTCCACCAACATTCTGTTTTACTGGACCATGGGATGATAAATATATTATGCAATAACAGTCTCTGTGAGCCTCAGATCACCATGATCAGCTGAAAGATTTTTGCCCATCTTAAATATGACAATACTCAAAGTTAAAAAAACCTGGAAACCCAAGCTCCATTTTTCAATTCTATTTCTTTTCCCATACGTGTGCAGTGAATTTATATGCTGTGGTCTTCATCTCTTCTACCTCATGCCAGCTGCTGACAGAGCTGCTAATCTTATTGTGGGTTTCTTTATTAACAACTTATTTCTTGTATTGCCTGACACGAGCTCTTTTGCTTTTTTGATGCTTAGTTGGGTCATCATTTTATTGATAGCCCTCTTTGATTCTCTTTATACTCTGGAATGATGTGAAATACTTTTTGCTTTGTATTTTCTGACTTTGTCCTGACTTGTGTTGCTTTTGGTATTTAGTATTCTATTCTTGCAAATATTTCCAGTGCTAGAGAAAGGGTACAAGCTTATTCACTTATTCAACACATTTGTATTGAGTGTCTACTGTGTGTCAGCAATATTCCAGGAACTGAGAATGCAGCCATGAACAAAACAGATAAGAATCTCTGTCCTCATGGAGTTTATATTCCAGGGGAGGGAGAAATAAACAGTAAATAAAATAAATGAAATATATGGCATCTCAGATGGTGATGAGTCTTCTGGAGAAAAATAAAGTCCAAGTTTGCTAGGGCTGCCATAACAGTGCTGGAGGGAGGGATTGTAATTTTAAATAAGGATTAGTTTTAAAAATCAAGGCATAAGGGTAGGCATGAAAAGGATTTTTATTATATTGAGAGGTATCGTTATAAAAGAAGCTTTGCTGGGAAGGAAATTTTAAAGAAGAGGTTTGTAGAGATTTTAGAAGATTTTCTTTTTCATTATTTAGAAACTAAGCACATAGGGATGGCTGAAGAAACACAATGTGTCATTCCACTGAAATTATATTACCTCCTTCAAACACCATTCACCACATTATCTTCTCTAAGTCAGTTAGAGACTTCTCTAAGTCTCATAAAGAGAAAAATGAGAAAAGGCTGAAAATAAAAAAGTATTATTTGCATTGATAAAAAAAGGTGACCAGTGTCTGACTTAACAAAGAATATGAGAGTCTGTTAGGCAAAGGGTGGGGACAGGTGGTTCTTAGTATTCACTGAGCAAAAAGAAGGAATAGATTTAATTGAATCTGGAAGATTTTAAGGTAGAACAATTTAAAATTTATGCTAGGGGGAAACCCTTCCCTAGGGAGTTAGTAATAAGATAAAAGAAAAAGCCAGATTTCTAAAATACTCTGAAATTAGAGAGAAGTTAAAGGAGAAATGAAAGTAAATACCAGCAGAAAGCAAAGCACTTGATAAATATTTTTAAAACAGCACTTGAAAAGTAAATACTTATTTCTTTAGGTTGCTGATGCAGAAACAACTGCAAGATGGATCATTGCTGGGACCTGAGGAGGGTGGGAAGGCTGAGGAAATGGTACACGCTGTCTCTAAAGACTAATTGTGGGCTTTTGACCTACGAGTCAGGGGACTGGACCAAGAGATTGGCCCAAACCTCTTCCTCTTTTCTTAAGATGCTCAAGCAAATCGGGTTAATTCTCCCAGGGCTCCAAACACAAATCTCTGCTTTACAGATGCAGAAGTGAAACCAAGGTTACCAAGAAAGTCTTTCAAAAAGCATTGATTAAAACTCCAACCTGCCTGACCCAGATTCCTGCCTTTTATCACTTAACTATTATCTGAAAGAGAAAAGCAATATTAAAGCATGTGTCTTATCCCAGCAGTACCTTGGCAGTTAATCATCTGCCAGGGAGAGGCTTTTACTAATGAATGCATTCAAGTCTTTTTTTTCTTTCCCCCCTCTAATTAACCAGTTCTTACCATGATAAGAAGGAGCTCTGGTGATGCAGTTGTTAAAGCAGTCGGCTGCTAACCGAAATGTCTGTGGTTCCAACCCACAGGCTACTCAGTGGGAGAAAGATGTGACAGTCTGCTTTCACAAGGATTTCCAGGCTTAGAAACCCTATGGGACAGTTCTATTCTGTCCTATAGGGTGCTATGAGCTGGAATTGACTCAAGAGCACTGGGTTTGGTTTTTTTTTTTTTTTTTTTGGTTACCATAATAAGTTCAGAAATCACATTGGGAGCTTCCAGTTCTGGGTTTCAAAGAGATAAGTAAAAACTGGGGGCTAAAGAGATAGGAGTCTGTATTTAACATCATGCATTAGCATCTATCTTAGTTTGCTAGGGCTGCCATAACAAAATATA
Source organism: Dugong dugon (assembly GCA_030035585.1). NCBI lineage: Eukaryota > Metazoa > Chordata > Mammalia > Sirenia > Dugongidae > Dugong > Dugong dugon. The sequence goes on along the minus strand of CM057460.1, from coordinate 83,583,573 downwards.
TCACAAGTGGGTGACTTTAAAGAACAGAAATTTATTTTCTCATACTTTTGGAGGCTAGAAGTCCAAATCAGGGAATGGGCTTTAGGAAAGGTCCTTCCTTGTCTATAACCCCGGGCATTCCTTGATATTCCTTGGCTGCTTGTAGCTGTATCTTCACATGATATCGGTCTTCTCCTCAGGCAAGCTTATATTTTTTTTGTGTGTGTCTCTGTGTGTATGTGTCTATTCTACTCTTTTTAGAAGATGCCACTCAGAAGGTGGCACTTCTCTGGTATGACCTTATTAACATAACAAAGAAAACCTCTGTTTTCAAACAAGGTCATATTTACAAGTGTTAGGACTTCAGTATAACTTTTATTTTTGGTGGGGGGGACAAAATTCAATCCATAATGGCATCTAAAAGACTAGAAATGCTACGATAAGACTGCTGGCAGTAGTAGGCTCTTTGCCAAGGCAACTGAATGATCACCAGGCTAATTCATGCTCATGAACTTTTTTGACCACCAGCTACAAGCAGCCCACTGTGCTAGAAATGGGGATGTAAGGATTACGACAATGTTGTGTGGCCAGGAGAGGCCATTTTGAGTAGGGCTATATATCTGGCACTATCAGTTAAGCGCTTGGCTACTAACTGAAAGGTTGGCAATTTGAAACCACCCTGAGGCACGTGGGAAGACAGGCCTGGCTATCTGCTTCCGAAAGTTCACAGCCTTGAAAACCCTATGGAGCACAGTGCTACTCTGCACACGTGGGGTCGCTATGAGTTGGAATTGACTCGATTGCAACTGGTTTGGTTCTTTTGGATATATCATGTTTAGCTTTTGTTGTCTTCCTTTTACTTTTCTTTTCTTACAGTGTTTTGACCTGACATTTCTGTATTTTATGTATATATATATATATATATATATAATATATGTATATTGCATTTTACTGTACTCTGCTTTTACTTCTCTTTCATCCTTTTCTTTAGATCTGGTTTCCACTAGTCCTCTTATCTTCTAGAAAGGCTTGTTATGCACATATTTTCTTGTAGCATGAAGCCTTTGTTTTCATCTCTAAGTTTTTATTCCGTTTAGTTTTTTTTTTCCCCTCTGCGTTGCCATCTCAAGTTACCTTATTTCATCTTCTTTAATTTTGACTGTTTGCTTCTTTGTTCATTCCTAACTCCATGTCTTCCCTTATCCTGGAAGGTTTCATCCTCCGCCTCTACTAACCTAATTCCACCTACCTTCAAAGTGTAGAACAAATCCTGGCTCAATTATTAGTCTTCATGTTTACTGCCTTGGCTTTCTGATTATATATGTATATGTATATATGTCCATACACATATATATATGCATACATATGTATGTATATATATGTCTCTGAGCTATAAAGTCCTAGAGGGCTGGAACAGAGCTCTCTACCATTCTCTATAGTGTCTAGCAAAATATTCTGTATGTGATAAACCTACAGAGGGCTAATGTTACCATTTATTTAAGTACCCAGCAATTCTTTACATGAAATGTTAGATGCTTTATATATATTCTCTCATATAGAATATTCAGTTTATGTTGGCTATTGATATACTAATAAATATTTTTAAAGTATTTAAAAATATTCAGCATTATGGGCAGAGGGCTGTGCAGACCATGGTCTTGGGGAACATCTAGCTCAATTGGCATAACACAGTTTATAACAACAATGTTCTACATTCTACCTTGGTGAGTAGCGTCTGGGGTCTTAAAAGCCTGTGAGAAGCCATCTAAGATATTCCATGGGTCTCACCCCTTCAGGAGCAAGGGAGAATGAAGAGAACAGGATATAAGGGAAAGATTAGTCCAAAGGACTAATTGTCTGCAGCTACCAAGGCCTCCACCAGACTTGAGTCCAGTACAGCTAGATGGTGCCCGGCTACCACCACTGACTGCTCTGACCAGGATCACAACAGAGGGTTCTGGACAGAGCTGGAGAAGGATGTAGAACAAAATTCTAACTCACAAAAAAAAGACCAGATTTACTGGCCTAAAGGAGACTGGAGAAACCCTGAGAGTATGGCCCCCAGACACCCTTTTAGCTCAGTGGTGAAGTCATCTCTGAGGTTCACCGTTCAGCCTGGGAGTGGACAGCCCCATAAAACCAAATGGGACTAATGAGGCACAGCAGTCCAGGGACAAGGACTAGAAGGCAGAAGGGGACAGGAAAGCTGGTGATAGGGAACCCAAGGTTGAGTAAGGACAGTGTTGACATGTAGTGGGGTTGTTAACCATTGTCATAGGGCAACATGTGTACTAACTGTTTAATGAGAAACTATTTTGTTCTGTAAACCTTCATCTAAAGTGAGAATAGCAGAGCAACTGGAAGAACGTAATCGATGTCACTGAATTGTGCATGTAGAAATTTTTGAAATGGTGTATCTTTGGCTGTATATATTTTCACCAAAAAAAAAAAAAAAGGTCGAGAAGGGAGAGGGTTGACATGTCATGGGATTGTTAACCAATGTCATAAAATAATATGTGTACTGACTGTTTGATGATAAACTGTTTGTTCTGTAAAGCTTCACCTAAAGTACAATTAAAAAAAAAATTCAGCATTATTTTTACAGGCTATTTTCTAAACCCCAATGGGGACAGTTGACTAAGTGTACATTTGCACTTTAAAATTTTCCCCTCTTATCCACTATTGCCATGCTAGTTTGATGATAGAAGAGAATTTTTTTTTTTAAGAATAAAATGAAAATATTCCGTTCTTCCTCCTGTGAAATCCCCTGGCTTGAAACTGAGCAAAATAGTGTCAGGTACTAATAAAGCTAGGTTTTATCATTTTAAAATGAGAAATTTCAGAATTATATAGATATAATCTTTTATAATTATTTTTCATAATTTATAAACTTTCATTAATCTTCTGAAAAAGGTTGAGTTTTCCTTCTGTGTCCTGGGCGTTGTCACCACAGACAGCATTTCATTCATCTAGTAAGGTACATCTATATTTTCATTTTTTTCATCTGGAGAAATGAAACACAAGCCGACTGTGCAATGCAGTGACCAAGACGCTGAGGACTGTTGGGTCTTGTTTTACAGGTGGTTGGCAACACAACATCTGGAAGCTACAGTTACAGCATCCAGAAGAGTCTAGCTTTTGCATATGTCCCTGTAGAGCTAAGTGAAGTGGGACAGCAAGTGGAAGTTGAACTATTAGGCAAAAATTACCCAGCAGTCATCATACAAGAACCCTTGGTATTAACGGAACCAGCCAGAAACCGACTTCAGAAAAAAAGTGGAAAGGACAAAATTTGAAAAAGACCTTTAACAATCAACTAAATGATCGTTGCTATATGACTGCGCTTGAAATTATTATTATAATTGTTTTTTCAGCTGATTAGAGGAAACCAGTAATTCATCTCAGAATCATTAAAATCTAGATTTGGAATCTTAATAAAACTTTCTCTTAATTGCTTTCTAAGCAAGATGGAATATTAGAGTATTGAATTAGCGATTTACATTGTTCTTATAAATGAGGAAACTTTGAAATGAATGTTTTTACCATCCCATGTTGTTGTTTATGAGACTCAGTCAGCAAAAGATTTAGCAATTTGTTAATATACAATCATTACTATAACTGAATTAGGGAACAATTATATAATTTTAGGGATATACACATATATTTTTTGGTGGCTGAAAACAAATTAATTATGTTTTACATGAAAACAAATGCAATACCGTTGATGGATTTACTTCACTGAGAAATTTTTTTCTTAAATGAGTAAATGATAGTTTTAATTTTTCATATCTATGATGAAAATGGTAAAATTTAAACTTGATATATAAATAACATTTTTACTCCAGTCTCTGAAATATTTATTAGTTTCTTAATGACTTTCCTGAAAGCAGCTTTATAGGATATCATTATTGTCCTTTCAAAGGTTGTTTTTCAGAAGAGAAATTGCAAAACAGAACAGTCTTCCAAAGGAAGGGGTACTTATAAACCTTCAGAAATGAAGCTGAAACGTAAGTAGGTTGTGCCAGTACAAACACAGTTTGAATACTGAACACCTCTCCTTGGGGAAGAATTAATGCAAATTGACATCACACTGTGCTGGTCTGAATATCATTTCACAAAGTGTTTGACAAAGCAGGTCAAACAAAGTTTAAAAGCTGACAGGATCACCCTTAGCACTACGTACAGAGAAAAAAAATACACTTAGAAATAATTCTTTGATATACTTCTTGAAATTATTTCAGTTTAGTTGAATAAGTCAAAAGTTTTTTTTAAAAGATGGTTTATCATTTATAATTAATTTATATCACACGTATTTATTATACATTTATTGAGCTGTTTCTAGATATTAAACGAAGCTGAATATGAAGCATGATAAGGTTATATAATTAGAATAAACTTTAAAATAATTTCTTAACGTGTAAGTTTTGAAAAGGACCCAAATTTACATTTGAAGTACTTCATGTTGTTGGGTGCTATGAAATTGATTCTAACTCATAGCGACCCTATAGGACGGAGTAGAACTGCCCCCTAATAGAGCTTCCAATGCTTGTAATCTTTACGAAAGCAGACTGTCACGTCATTCTCCCACCAAACAGCTAGTGGGTTTGAACCACTAACCTTTCATTTAGCAGCCCAGTGCTCAACCACTGTGCCACCAGGGCTCCTTAAATGCTTCATATAAGTAGTCATATATTGGAACTCTTCAATATGCTATTCATTTCTCTTTGGTATATACTGTTACATAAGAAAAGGGGAAATCCTGCTGGTAACAAATATTTCCTAATTATTGGGAATGTTATCCAGTTGCTCTATCTTAGTTCTGGTGTTAAGTGCTGGTTAAAGCCTTTGGCTGAGAACCGGAAGATCCAGCTCCTCATTCTTTGCCTCTGTAGCCCTATGATCTTAGGATATCTACTTACCATCACTAGATTCATCTTCTGCAAAATAGGTTTAGACTCTTCCAGATTTTTGATATTTAATGGCAAGAAGCAATAATGAACATACCACAGTATTGAATTCATATCATACAGTTAATATAGCACTGTAACAATAAGAGAGTATTTAGATAAATATTAAATGTATAAGAAAATCCTACTCACAGTATAGGAGTCTACATCCTGATTTCCTTAAGAAGTCGCCCTCTGTCTTTTTTGTTGTATATTAGGTGCTGTTAAGTTTTGTAGGTGACCCCAGCACCCCCATTCCCACCCAGCCAGTGGTCCTGGCCTAGGCACTGGGTTCAGCTGATCCATAGCCTGATCAATGACCTAAAACAACTTGGCCATGGAAAGAGGAGCCAAGTTAACCCGGTTTCCTCCCTTGGGAATTTGAACTGTGAAACATCAGAGAATAAGTTGGTTAGTCCTAGGAGCTGAAGCAGAGAAGATGCATAGGATGAGAAGCCTTGAAGCTTTAAAGTCTCAGGGTGATGAGAGTTCCTGACAGGAGGGAAGCCTTGAGAGAGACAGTTAAAGAGCAATTCTTAGCATTCTCAGCTCTTGATGGCTTTTCGGCCAGTCCTAGGGTAAGATCCTTGACTCAAAAGAGCCCATCTAAAATTACTACCAAAAAAAGCAAACCAGTTGCTGTCTAGTCAATTCTGACTCATGGCAACCCCATGTGTTTCAGAGTAGAACTGCACTCCACAGGCTTTTCAAGGCTGTGACATTTCAGAAGTAGATCACCAGGCCTTTCTTCCGAGCCACCTCTGGATGGGTTCAAACTGCCAACCTTTCAGTTAGTAGCTGAGCACTTAACCATTTACACTACCCAGGGACTCCTTAAACCACTAGCTTCTGGAAAGTGGGCCTTATACTGAGAGCAGCCTCAAAGGAATGGGCTGAGGATTAGTGTCAGCCATGAACAACAAACAACCAACACGCTTGAGAGTACTTTAGTGATATGCAGAAGCCTGTGTCTACTGCTTAGGAAAGAACATTCTTACGAGTATGATGATAAATGAAAGGCACTTTCTCCCCTTGAACTGGGAAGCTTTTCAGGACTGCAAAAGCACTTTTCAGTCAACACATTATCAAAATGTTTATGGATGTTGTTACTTCACAAATGTTCACATCCTAACTAATCTGTCTTTCTCATTTTCTACTGATAGGAAAGGTGACAGAAAAAAAACCCAAACATTTAAAAGTGTGCTGTGTGGGATATTAAATAGCAGGCAGCCTGGATTCTGGAATCTTACTGAAAGGATTTTGTGCATATTCAAATTGGACAAAAAGAAAGGTTGACATTATCAGGAATCATAGAACCTGTGAAAGGAAGAAAGTTTCAGCTATACAAATAGCATCCTTTAGTCAAAAACCCAAAAAAGCAGGGAACTAAAAATCAAGTTAATTATACCCTTTTTCTGATGAATCTTTATGTAAAAATAGAAATTATCATCCTGCTGTTGCTCATCTCTCTGCTATTAATGAATCTTTAGAATATTTCAGAAGTTTATAGGAAGCTGTATTATGAATTATAAAATGATAACACGTTAGTTAATTATATTTTCTCCAGATATAGATTTTGAAAGTAGTAGCATGTCATGAAGCATAGAGATGGTGGCGGGTGGTATAAAGGCTGTTGGACCGAAGGTCAGAAGATTTCCTTTTCCCAGCTCTGTCACCAACCAAGCACAAATTACAGAACCATCTACTAGAGCCTTTCCTGTATTTAAAGTTCTGTGAGCAATTGTTTTCCTTAGTGAAGTATTCATTACGAAAACAAATAAACAAAAAACAAATGAATTACCATCAGTTGACCTGACTCATGTTGACCACATGTGTGTCAGAATAGAACTGTGCTCTATAGAGTTTTCAATGGCTGGTTTTTTGGAAGTAGATCTCCAGGCCTTTCTTCTGAGGTGCCTAAGGGGGGACTTGAACCTCCAGCCTTTAGGTTAGCAGTCGAGCATGTTAACTGTTTGCACCACCAGGGAATTCTGAAGTATTCATTAGTTTACACATATTCATTGACTACTTACTATAGCCAGGTACTGGGAACACCAAAACCAAACCTAACCCATTGCCGTCATAGCAACCCTATAGGACAGAGTAAAACTGCCCTGTACGGTTTCCAAGGAGTGGCTAGTGGATTCGAACTGCCAACCTTTTGGTTAGCAGCCAAGCTCTGAACTACTGCGCCACCAGGGCTCCACTGAGAAAACAGCGGTGAACAAAACAGACATGATCCCTGCCTTCATGGAGCTTACAGAGAGGTCAAGCATTTAGCTACCCAAACCAGGTAAATACTTAGTTTCAAATTGTGATGTCATGAAAGGCAAGGGAAGAGAAGAGTGTCCCTTGGGTTAAGCAACAGGGATCCATTGGTGCCATTGGTATGAACAGTTTCAGGGGACCAGTGAGGGTAAAACTATTGACTACATGGTGTTGCAGGCCAGACTGCACTGACAATAGGAGGTAAGAAGGTAGACAGGGAACAGAATCTTACTATCCAGGAGCAACTTCCTAATAAGATTTATTATGCTGCTGTTGTTAGGTGCTGTCAAGTCGGTTCCGACTCATAGCCCCCTGTGTACAACAGAACGAAACATTGCCCAGTCCTGAGCCATCCTCACGATCGTTGTTATGCTTGAGCCCGTTGTTGCAGCCACTATGTCAGTCAGTCTCATTGAGGGTCTTCCTCTTTTTCGCTGACCGGCTACTTTACCAAGCGTGATGTTCTCTATCAGGGACCCATCCCCCCGACAACATGTCCAAAGTACATGAGAAGAAGTTTCGCCATCCTTGCTTCTCAGATTGATTATAAAGGGTATCAATTAGGAGGTATTCAGTTGCAGGTAAGAAAATATTCAACTAACAGTAGTTTAAATAACTATTTATTTTATTAAATTACATAACGAGAAGTTTGGAGCTAGGCTCAATGACGCCATTAAGTATTTCAGTTGTCTTTTTCTACTCTGTCATCCTCAGATTTGTTGACACATAGACACAAGATGGCTGTCACAGTTCCAATCATTACATTTTTATATAATCACATTCACAGATTATTTAAACGTTCTTTTTTATTGTAAAGCAAATAAATAGATGATATTCTCCAAATTGTAAAGATCCAACAATATCAGACTCCTGAAGTAATTGCTCTTTCACACTTCTAAGCCTATGGAACAAACACCTGAGATGAATCTACTACCTGAGATGCAGACAATAGGGGCTGAGTTATTTGTAAATAATTTTTTAAAATAATAAAACCAACTAAAAGTCAGTCTGCTTCTTATTATAACCATATGTTGGGAATTCTAAGCAATGTCAATGATAAAAATCCTCTTCCCCCCAAAAATCTTTTCTTGTTTAAATGTTTTATTGTTGCAATTATTGGTAAGTTATTATTGTATTAATTATTGATAATTTTTAATCATATATTGTTGTTGTTAGCTACTATGGAGTTGCCCCAACTCATGATGACAGTATGCACAATGGTACTAAATTTTGCCTGGTTCTTTGCCATCCCCCATGATCAGTTGCGAATCAGACCGCTGTGATCCATAGGGTTTTCACTGGCTGATTTTCACAAGTAGATTGCCAAGGCTTTCTTCTTAATTCATCTTAGTCTAGAAGCTCCACTGAAACTTATTCAGTATCATAGCAACAAGCAATCCACCACTGACAGATGGGTGGTGGCTGATCATGAGGTGTATTGGCCGGAAATGAACCTAGGTCTTCCTCATGGCAGGTGAGAATAAAACACACATATACATATGTACATATATGTACACCTATGTATATATATGTTCCAAATTAGCACATTTTTATTATACCTTAATAAAGATTGTATTCTACATGAAAGTTAATCTGGAGAATTCCTTGGTTGTACCATCAATCCCTCACACTCACAGACTCAACTGCATGCACTCATTTCAAGAGTAAGTTCTTAACTACTAGAATCATTCAAGTTTACTTTAGGCACAGTTTGTGTCTTCAATCCCTGTGAAACTAGTTATCCTACATTTAAAAAGTAGATTGGAAATAAACAATGGCAGCAGAGTGATTATAAATACAGAGAGATAAAAGTTGAGTTTCTTCAGTTCTGTCATTTTATGTGACCACTTAGTGTTTCTATTTATGTTTATTATGTATACTATGAAATGGCAAATTGCAAGATATAATACTGTGTTTGATAAGTGCAAATTTTAGTTTCATACATGAAATAGCTCACTGATTTAGAATGATATCTTTAAAATCCAAATTTCTTCCTTTTTTTATGTTTTATAGTCAAGTCTAATCTTTGTCTGAAGAGTGGGCTTTGGGAAGAATGGTTTTAGTTCTGGGTTAACAGAATGTCCAGGGGCCATGGCTTCAAGGGTTCCTCCAGTCTCAGTCAGACCATTAAGTCTGGTCTTATTACATGAATCTGAGTTCTGCTCCACACTGTTCTCTAGCTCTGTCAGGGACTCTGTTGTGTTCCCTGACAGGGTGATCATTGGTGGTATCTGGGCACCATCTAGTTCTTCTGGTCTCAGGCTGATGGGAGTCTCTGGTTTATGTGGCCGTTTTGTCTCTTGGGCTAATATTTTCCTTGTGTCTTTAGTGTTCTTCATTCTCCTTTGCTCCAAGTGGATTGGGACCAACTGCTGCATCTTAGACGGCCACTCGCAAGCTTTTAAGACCCCAAACGCCACTCACCAGAGTGGGATGCAGAACATTTTCTTAATAAACTTTGTTATGCCAATTGACCTAAATGTCCCCCAAAACCATGGTCCCCAGACCCCAGCCCCTACTACTCTGTCCCTTGAAGTGTTTGGTTGTATTCAGGAAACTTCTTAGCTTTAGGTTTAGTCCAATTGTGCTGACTTCCCCTGTATTGTGTGTTGTCCTTCCTTCACCTAAGATGATTCTTGTCTGCTATCTAGTTAGTGAATTTTTAATTATTATTTTAAAACTGAAGAAAAATTAAGAAAATAAAATGCTATGTCAATGGTACAATTTAAAAGTTACCTTTTTAATGATCGCTTATTGGTTACTGGACAGTTAGACTCTAATCAAAGGAAATTGTGGAGAAGGTCATTGTGCAACAACAAAATGTACAGGAATAGTCACTATGCAGAAAAAAATAATCAAATTTCAAAGAATTCCAGGAGAAACAAAAAAAGATGCTGGTCTTATATTTCCAGAAGAAATCAATAGGGCAGTATTTGAATGCATTGATTTTTTTCACCAAGAATTGGATACTTGTTCTATAGCAACAGATCAAATAATGTCAAAGTTTGTTATTATTTAGCTATTGCCTCTGATTTTTGAAGATGAAGAAAAACTGAGAAGTTTTTACAATGCATAATAGAGACATATGATGAATTTTTTGGTAACAGTATTTTACTGGAACATTTTCAACTACAGAGATATTTGAAAGCTGTAAGAATTGACCCCAAAGAAACAAAGACATAAGACAGTATTGCAATTTCTGGAGTTTGTTGTGAAATGAGATTTTTATGAATCTCTGCCAAACTTATCCTTATGTTTGAAGTTTTTCCTAATTACTCATACATCTGTTGTTCATGTGAAACTTTTTGAAATTAAAATTAACAAAAAGTGTTCTTCAATCAACTGTGTACAAAAATAACTGGACAAATCTGACTATACTCTCTACTAAGCAATAATATGTGCAGATTAATTTTGATGAAGCCATTGACAAATTTGCAGACCTTGTGAGACAGAAGCAAAGGGATGAAGAGAAATTGGAAGATGCTACACTGCTGCCTTTGGCGATAGAAGAAGGGGCCACAAACAGAGGAATGCAGGCAGCCTCTAGAAACTAGAAAAGACAAGGAAATGGATTCCCCTAGAGCCTCTAGAAGGATCACAGCCTAACTGACCTATTGTGGGACTTCTGACCTGCAGAACTGTAAGATAATAATTTGTGTTGTATTAAGTAACTGAGTTTGTGGTAATTTGTTACAGCAACAGAAAACTAATTTATATAACAAAAAGTAAGAACCTACTCTTACTAGATAAGAAAATGCAGTACGTATTTTTTAAATGGTAGTGTTCTAAAAAGTGAAACATGTACATGACCCCCTGCCTACCTCTAACTCTCCTGCGTTCCTCTTACAAGGACCCTTCTGATTACGTTGGGCCCACCCAGGTAATCCAGGATAATCTCCCCATCTTAAAATATTTAATGTGTTCACATCTGCAAAGTCCATTTTGCCATATAATGTTCTGGGGATTAACACAGATGTTCACAGTGGTTTGAGATATTTAAGCATGATTGGAAAGAGGTGGCTTAGAATCAATGCCTAAGAAATTAGTATACAATGTAAAAATTTGGGTGACAGAAAAAGTGAGTGCAAATTCAGTTGTATGTAATAAATATTGTGCCAATGCTAGGGCTTAGACTATGTAAGTTGTAAATGAAGAAATGAGATAAAATGCTATGTCAATATCCTGTGGTTACATGAGTGTGTTCACTGTGTGATAATTCATTGAACTGTACACTTTTTTTCACTTTTGATATGCACAAAAATGCTATGCCAGTACCTTTTTATAAGGATGATATTCCATATCTCCTGTCATGTAGTTAATTTTGAGGAGGTAGGAGGTGACAAGCAATGGCTGTTGACAAGGGGATCAAGAGAGCTTCAACCAACACACACACCGCACACAGAATAAAACCAAACACTTCTTACAGAGAATTACCTTTCTAAATGCTTGAACCTTGATGATTACCAATGCACTGATAGTAGTTAATACATACAACTAATGCATGTAACTACTAGCAACTAGAAGAAGAGTAAAATGACATGAAAACACCCAACTATAAATCTGGTGTGTGACCTCATAGGCCTTTAAAGAGACTCTCTTACCCTTTTAGATATGGTAGAAACAAATCTATCCCATATCTGTTTCCAAAACTAAGTGTATTAGGAAAATAATTGAGTAGCTGACATCTAAATTAACAAAGTCTAGATCTTCTTTTTGATGTTCAAGTCCATCTCCTTCTGAACTGTTCAGCGTAGTAATGGGGCAATGAGTAACACTAACCACAATTTACCAAATTTAGTTAGAGAACTTCAGGTTTTCTTTCTGAAGACAGACCTCTTATCATTCTTCTCTCTCTAGTTGGGAAAGTTTTCTTTCTCTATCCCAACAGTTAAAAACTAGAGATAAAGTGTTCATAATTGTTTAGCATTTGTATGAGGTATTTATCATATTAAAACGCATTGAAACAAAAACAGGTTGGGGGAATTATTGAAATACAGATATCATAACTTACGAGCAGAGCTTATAGACAGCACCATGCCAAGAATTGGGGGCTCTGTATACCTCAGAAATGAAAAGGCACAGCATAAACATCTATGTGATTTTCTTAGTGATGGTGTTTGGGCTTTACAAATGTGTTCATCGGGATAGATTTATTCTTGGAAGTCTGTTCTCACTTATAATGCATTTTACTTTTTGTTGAAATGTAAATTTTGTTATTACTATTATTATTTTCAGAACTAAATAATGTATGTACATGGTTTAAAATTCAAAAGGTATTAATGTTTGTAAGTGAAAAGTCAGTCTTTCTCCCACCCCTGTTCCCCAGTCAACCAGGCTACCTCAGAGAGAACCAATATTATAATTTTCTTATGTATCCTTCTAGAGATTCTCTATAAATATGCAAACATATCTCAATACATAGATTGATAGATAAATATACACGCATACATCCATATATATGCATATTTTAAAGCAAATAAAAGCATGCTAAGCATAATGTTCTTTGTCTAACTTTAAAAAAATTATCTTGGAGATTGTTCTGTATTATCCTTTTTAATGAATGCTTAGTATTCCATAATTAATTTAACCAGTCCTCTATTGATTGGCCTTTTGCTATTATAAATAAGGCTACAATAAATATCTTGATGCATATGATATTTCTCACGATGAGTATATATGTAGAATAAATTCCTAGAACTGGAATTGCTGGATTACAGTATATGTGCATTTTGATAGATATGCAAAATTGTTCCCCTTACAGGTTGTACCAAATTTCACTCTGTGAGCAATGTGTGAGAGGGCCTGTACACTCTTCCCAAAGCAGTGAGTTATCACTAATCTCAGTGGTATCTCATTAAAGTTTCAATTTGTCTTTCTCTTTTTGAGTGAGGTTAACCTATTCATATATTTAATGTCCACTTATATTTCCTTTTCTATGAACTATATGTTTCTATATTTTTCCTACCTTAAAATTGCATTGTTGGTCTTCTAACTGATTTTAGGAGTTATAAGACATTTTAACTATGGGCTAAATAGGTTTTATATAGGTTAGAATGAAAACCAAGTGATTATTTATAATATTGTTTCTACATAAAAAATATATCCCAAGCTCCAATTACCCTATCAACCAATTAATAAACTTTTATGCCCATTTGTGAAATGCAAGCTGTCTTTACTCCAATTTTTGCATCTCCTAACTGCTTAGTTTTTACTGATGTGATCATGAACCAGGAAAGCACTAAAAAGAATTCAATGATAAAACTCACAATAAAAGAATCCAGGAATTGATAGGATATAAATTACCATACAGAAATCAACGGCCTTTATGTCCACAAATAATAACCAGTTAAAAGATATAATGGTAGAGAAAGCCCCATTTCAATAGAAACAGAGAAAATAAAATAGGAATAAATTTAATAACAAAAGTACAAAATCTATATGAGGAAAACTTTAAGACATTCCTAAAAGACATAAATGTCTACCTGAATAAGTGGACAGGTATACTGTGTTTTTAGATAGAACAACTTAAAGTCATAAAGATTTCAATTCTTCCTAACTTAATTTATAAATTTAATGCAACTCCAATAAAATACCAACAAATTAGTTTTCTTATGGAATTAGACATGTTGTTACTGAAGTTCATATGAAAAAATAAATATGCAAGAATAGCCAGGAAGATACAAAAAATGAAAAGCTGTAAGAAGTCACTAGTCCTACTATACAGTAAAACACACTGTAAAGTCTCTATAACTAAAACAGTGTGGTACTGGTGCAAGAATAAACAGACCAGTGGAATGGAACAGAAAGCCTAGAAACAGATCCAAGTATGTATGGAAATTAGGCATATAATAAAGGTAGCATCTCAAATCACTGGGGCAGAGATGGACTTCTTTTTGAATAGTGCTGAGACAACTGAGTAACCATTTAGAAAAAGACACAGTAAGATCCATATCCTGGGTCAAACATAAAAATAAATGCCAAACAGGTCAAGGATCTAAATATAAAAATGGAAGCCAAACAAGTACTAGAAGAAAACATGGGTAAATTTCTCTTTAACTTTGGTGTAAGGAAAGTCTAACTATGACTCAAAATACAGATGCAATAAAAGAAAATATTGATAGATTTGATTACATTAAAAAAATTTTTGTATGTAAAAAAACACCATAATGAAGTGTTTGACAACTGACAAACCATGAGAAATATTTGTATATATATCACAGTTAGAGAGCTAATATCTCTAATATATAAGGAAGTCTTAAAATTGAGGAAGAAAGACCAAAAACTCAATAGAAAAGTGGGAAAAAAACACAGACAATTCACAAAGAATATGTAAAAATGGTCCTTCAACACATGAAAGGATGTTTAACCTTACTCATAATGAGAGAAAAAAACAAAAAACAAAACAAAACCAAAAAAAACCAACCAAACAAACAAAAAACTATATTGAAATACCATTTCTCAGACTGGGAAAAATTTTAAAGTATAGAACTGCAAACCTGTTGCCATTGAGTCATAGTGACCCTATAGGACAGAGTAGAACTGCCCCTTAGGGTTTCCAAGGAGCAGCTGGTGGATTCGAACTGCCAACCTTTTGGTTAGCAGCTGAACTCTTAACCACTGCACCACCAGGGCTCCAAAGTACAGCACAGGTACTGTCATAAATAGCTAGTGATTATGAAAATAGGTACAATCCATACAAATATGGAAAGGGGGAAGGATATAGAATTGAAGGTATTCAGTTTGAACTCACGGTTTTTTATATATATATATACTATATATGAATATGTGTTGTTGTTAGGTGCCATTGAGTCAGTTCCAACTTACAGCAACCCTATATACAGCAAAACGAAACACTGCCCAATCCTGTGCCATTCTCACCATCATTGCTATGTTTGAGCCCATTGTTGCAGCCACTGTGTCAATCCATCTTGTTGAGGGTTTTCCTCTTTTCCGTTGGCCCTCTACTTTACTAATAATGATGTCCTTCTCCTGGGGCTGGTCCTTCCTGATAACATGTCCAAAGTATGTGAGACAAAGTCTTGCCATCCTTGCTTCTAAGGAGCATTCTGGCTGTACTTCTTCCAAGACAGATTTGTTCGTTCTTCTGGCAGTCCACAGTATATTCAATATTCTTTGCCAACACCATAATTCAAAGGCACCAATTCCTCTTCGGTCTTCCTAATTCATTGTCCAGCTTTTGCGTGCATATGAGGCGACTGAAAATACCATGTCTTGGGTCAGGCGAACTTTAGTCCTCAAGTTGATGTCTTTGCTTTTTCTCACTTTAAAGAGATCTTTTGCACAGATTTGCCCAGTGCAATATGTCATTTGATTTCTTGACTGCTGCTTCCATGGGTGTTGATTGTGGATCCAAGTAAAATGAAATCCTTGACAACTTCAATATTTTCTCCATTTATCATGATGTTGTTTATGGGTCCAGTTGTGAGAATTTTTGTTTTCTTTATGTTGAGGTGTAATCCATACTGAAGTTTGTATGGAAAATGATGAATATATCCATATATACATACACAGACACACACAGACCATGAGAGTCAGTCTCTGGATGGTGCAAATGGTTAAGCGTCAACTACTAGCCCAAAAGTTGGCAGTTCAAACCCCACCCAAAAATGCCATGGAAGACAGGCCTAGTGATCTGCTGCTGAAAGGTGATAGTCCTAAAAACCCTATGGAGCAGTTTTACTCTGCATACATGGGTCACCATGAGTCGAAATCAATTCCACAGCAATTGACAACAACATTTAACAACATATATATCTATATAGATATAGTATATGGGTGTATATATATATATATATATATATATATATATATATATATATTTATGTATATGTGTATGTATATACATAAATGTAGTACTTATCTTTTTCTGATGAGAGATCCTAGAAGCAATGACACCACAATAGCAATGAGTGCACCTAAAGCATAGATTTTGGTTTCTAAATGCTATTCTCTGCTAAGTGGAATGAAGGTACCTTGGGAAAATGGCTGGTTATAGGGCGGGGGCAGAGAAAGTACAAAATGGGCCTAGAATATCTTGTACCAAAAAATAAGAAAGTGCTCAAGGATTGAAGGTGACATGCCAAAGGAATACAGAGCCAGCTTGAAAGGGCTCCCATTAGCAGAATCAGAAAATTTGAGCATTGAAAGAATTCTAGTAAAGGATTATAACTTATTAATTAAAACAAGAATCTACAATTTTTTAGTGAAGTAAATAAATACATGAAGAAAAAGGAAAGTTCTTCCTTACAGTAGTAAACAAACTAATAAGTAGAGAAGGAACAGTGGAACTAGAAGATCGCCATTTGGCATCCATCATAATAATAACCGACTGAGGCAAGAATCATCATCAATGGATGTTAACATTAATAAGCAAATGTCTGAGGATTAACAGGATATTTACATACTCTCCAAGTATCTCCCCACAAAATACTTATAAATTACAAGAAGGGGAATAGTAACTTTACAGTGGAAAAACAGACCCCTTAACAAAGTGATCAAAAATTAGAGCAAATCAGTATCTTGTGCCTCAATATAAGCACTGAGAAGGATACATCACTTTTGTGATATACCTGCACAATCCCACAATCTAATCATGAGGAAACATCAAACTGCAATTGTGAGACATTTTATAAAATTACTAACCTGTACTCTTCAGAAATATCCACGTCATGAAAGATAAAGGCTGAAAAACAGTTCCACATTAAAAAAGACTAAGAAAACATGACAACTGAAGGCAGCACATGATCTGGTATGTTCTTTTACCATAAAGGACAATATTTTGGAATAATTGGTAAAGTGTGAATAAATTCTCTAGATTAGATATGCAATTTCCAAATGAGGCAGACATTATAGAACTACTACTATTAAAATGTTTGGGCCCAACTATTTAACAAATTGAACCATAATTCTTTTGGCCTAGCGGTATTATGCAAAAATTAGCAAGACACTTACGGTTCAATGTCTGATAGCTATCACTGCTTTTGCCTTGAAAATTTAAAGTATCCCACAATGAATGTCTCTGAGAGTTGGCTTTGTCTCTCCAGCGTGCAGAGTTTGGAATGAAATTAATAGTATCGTCCTGATTTTGATGACTATACTGTGGTTATACAAAAGAAAAAGTAATGGTTTTATTAAATGACTTCTTGTGTTTTGGCCAGTGTTTTAGACTTATATGAAGGGGGAATAAGTATTTCATGTCATTATTCAGTAAGTATTTACTGAACACCTGCAATGTGCCAGAAAGCTGCTAGGCCCTGGGGATTCCATGGTGGATTAGATAAAGAAGTAACTTCTCCCATGATCCTTAAAGCATAGTCCTAGTTTCATGTATAGCTATCTACCTATTTATCTATCTATACACATACACACGTATATGTAAAATTTTTAATGTGGATCTGGTTCAACCTTGGCTGCATGTTAAAATCACCTTGGAAGCTTTTTTAAAAGTACAGATGCCTGGCCCCAGCCCCCAGAGATTCTGATTTAATTGGTCGGATGTGGGCTGGACTTCTGTATTTTTTTAAAAAAAACTCCCCTGTAATTTTAATGTGCTATTAGGGTTGAGAACCACTCATATAGCCCACTTCCAGAATGTGTTGAGATTACCAAAAATCTCTGAAGATATAGCACCATACAGTCAAGTCTGATTTCTATTCAGTTTTGGAGGATATGTGCCTTCACCATATAGGTGATGCTCAGAATCTGTAAGTTTCATAAATCAGTGTCTTTTTTACATTCCATATTGTTCAATGGCAGCAGAAATGGGCAGATATTTAACTCTATATTCTTTTACATCTTTTTTGGGAGTGAAATATTCTGATTCATATATATATAGTTGGAAACCCTGATGGCGGAGTGGTTAAGACTACAGCTGCTAACCAAAAGGTAGGTAGTTTGAATCCACTAGGCAAAGGGTTATTGAAATAAATGTGCAAATGGAAGCAAAACTGTTTATTCCATGGTGGTGGTGGTGGTGGTGGGGATTGTCCTTCCACTGGACAGAATTCTTTGATTTGCATGTCAATAAACAAGAATTACTTTCTATTGCTATCAGTTATCTACAATTTACAGAGTTGTAAAAGAGATTCCTTGGAAATCAGACTCAACCTTGAATGCCGTTTAGGCAATGCAAAAATTTTTCCCTATACTTGTTGAGATATAGAGTAGGCAGGAATAGTCTTGGATAACAACTGGAATATACCAGTCATAGGTTAACTTCCCAATTCAAAGAGCACGAGACTAAGGAAATTTTTTCTTCTACCCATCTTTCAGGCAAATTAGATACTTCTTTGGGTTCACAGCTCTAAATTGGCTCATACCGGGAGAAGCTAAAGAGCTCACTCAATGGCCACCAAAACCAAAACTATTCCCTTTGCCGTCCAGTGATTCCAACCCGGGGTGATCCCATGTGTTACAGAGTAGAACTGAGATCCATATGATTTTGTGGGATGTAATCTTTACAGAAGCAGATCACCAGATCTTTCTTCTGGGTCACTGCTGGGTGGGTTCAAACCGCCAACCTTTTCGGTAATAGTCGAGCACAAACTATTTTTTGCCACCATTGGGCAGAAACAAACCCCAGGGCAGCCTGGAAGTAAACCTACACTTTCGAATACCTACCGGGTATGCAGCGTCCGGGAACCCCGCAGTTGAATTGTGTACTTGGCCCTGTTTGATAGTGGGGAGGGAGTGGCCGCATGGACGGACATTATTCACAAATGAATCTGAACCAAGAGCCATACTCCTGCCTGTTCCCCTTCCTTGTATTTGTCCTAGGCTGGACTCTTTTGCTAGAAATGATTCTTCCTTTAAAAAGTCACAGCCCAGAATCTGGAGTCAGAACTGGGTTGTGTTAGGCTCAACCATTTACCAGCTTGTTTCTTCTGAAAAATGGATAATGCTTAACTGCCTAGGTTATTGCGAAATTAAAAAAGATAAGCTATGTGAAAACACTTTGTAAATCGTAAAAAGTTATTAGAAACTCCTCGTCTTTCAGGATGCCAGGGTGCAAAGTTCACCGCTGGGAAAGACATCGGGCCTGGGCCCGTTTCAAACGTCTACCGAGCTTCCACGGTTCCTCTCCGCCGGCTCCGCCCCCTCTACACAGTCCCGGAGCCGGGTCAGAGCCGGCAGGGTCTCTGGCGCACGGCCCCTCCGGCCCGTTTTCGCGGCCTGCGGGGGTGGAAGTCCCGCTGCGGGGCGGGGCAACCCTCGGTCGTTCAGTTCCTGATTCTGTAAGTGGTGCCGGGGGCTGGCGGACGGCCGCAGAAGCTGTGGAGAGCGAAGGATGGGCCCGCGCCGCGCGTTGAGGCTGCTCCTCCCCGCCGTCCTGCGGCAGCCACTGCTGCTGCTTCTGCTGCTGCTGCCGCCGCTGTCATGCTTGGGCGCCGGGGTCGGCCGGCCGCCCCACCTCGTCTTCTTGCTGGCGGACGACCTGGGCTGGAACGACGTGGGCTTCCACGGCTCGAGCATCCGCACGCCGCACCTGGACGCGCTGGCGGCCGGCGGGGTGCTGCTGGACAACTACTACATACAGCCGCTGTGCACGCCATCGCGGAGCCAGCTGCTAACCGGTCGCTACCAGGTATGCAGCGTCCGGGCTGGCCCGCCGGCACCCGGCGCCGGCTCCGCCTCCGCCCGCGGCCCTCCTCTTCCTCCCGAGGGCACCCCTACTGGTCCAGTCGCGTCGCATCCCGTGAGGCCTCTTGGAAGTGGCCCCGGAGGCTCCAGCAAACTGGGGTCTTCGGAGGCAGCTTCTCGTCCAGGATGTGGCTTCTTCGCCCCTCCCCGGTCCGTAGCCCACCGGAGCTCTGCGCATGCCCGGCTCCTCTTCGGGTTTAGGAGTGCGGCCTGTGCGCAGTTCTTTCTCGACTTCCGTGTTCCAAGGTCGAGTGAAGGAGTTTCTGAAGCATGGTAGGGGCTGGGCACTGCGAGCGGGTGAGAATAGACTCCACGGAGCGTGTTGAAGTGACAGGATGGTGAAGGAGCGCGCCAGGCGCCCAGAGGTGGAGCGAGAGGCGGAGAGCTCTAGGAAAGCAAACGGGAGACTTAAAATGAAAGAATACCCTCTGTGGATGCGACTCTGACCTCCTGTGAACTCAGCGGTCGTAGGACAGGAGTGTTTGACCAAAGATCAAAGTAGTTTTTCCAGGTTCTCAGCACCACTCGAATGAAACCTATCCTGGTTGATTTTTCTTGGGTTGCTGATGTTCCTTTCACATTTAATCTTACATTGAACTCCTCTGAGCATCTCCATTCTCTTAAAAAGCTTCTCTTTAAAACTTCTCTGTAGTTAATCGAAGTATATTTATTTATTGTATGCCAGCGAGTTGATTCTACAGAACAGAGTAGAATGCCCAATAGGGTTTCTAAGTCTGTAATCTTTATGGAAGCAGACTACCACATCTTTTTTTCTGCGGGGAGCTGGTGGGTTCCAACCGCTCAACTTTCAGTTAGCAGCCCAGTTCTTAACCCCTGTGGCACCAGGGCGCCTAGTGTATACACGTTGTTGTTAGGTGCCGTCGAGTGGGTTCCAACTCATAGCGACCCTATGTACAATAGAACGAAGCACTGCCCCCTCTTGTGCCATCCTCACAATCGTTATGCTTGAGCCCATTGTTGCAGCCGCTAGTATATACATAAAACTTTAAAAAAAAAAAAAAAAAGCCATTGCCCTGGAGTCTATTCCGACTCATAGTGACCCTCTAGGACAGTGCAGAGCAGCCCCATAGAATTTCCAAGGAGTGGCTGGTGGATTCGAACTGTTGACCTTTTGGTTAGCAGCTGAGCTCTTAAGCACTGTGCCACCAGGGCTCCGGTATATACATAGAAACCAAAAAACAAACCAATCTTTTGGGGTAGAGTGGATTTGGACTCATGGCAACCCTCTGTGTTACAGAGTAGAACTAAGCTCCATAGGGTGTTCTTGGCTGTAATCTTTACAGAAGCAGATTGCCATGTCTTTCTTCCTGGGCACCTCTGGGTGGGTTTGAACCACCAATCTTTTGGTTAGTTAAAAAAAACCAAAAAAAAACCAAACCAAACTTGTTGCTGTAGAGTTGATTCTGACTCATAGCAACCCTATAGGACAGAGTAGAACTGCCCCATAGGGTTTCCAAGAAGCAGCTGGTGGATTCGAACTGCCCACCTTTTGGTTAGCAGCCTGAGCTCTTAACCACTGTGCCACCAGGGCTCCTTTTGGTTAGGAGATGAGGGCCAACTGCAACACCCAGAGACCTTGTATGTAGAGAGTGTATATATGATAGAGTACTAATTAAGAACATTTGCATAGTGCTTTTTTGTTTTTAAAGTTAATTCTTTAAACAGCCCATGAGGTAGCTGTTACTCTTTAA
This sequence comes from Dugong dugon, assembly GCA_030035585.1. Taxonomy (NCBI): domain Eukaryota; kingdom Metazoa; phylum Chordata; class Mammalia; order Sirenia; family Dugongidae; genus Dugong; species Dugong dugon. Next base: position 83,562,008 of record CM057460.1, on the reverse strand, counting down.
CTCCCCATTTACAGTTGAGGAAATAAGGCTGAGACAATGACACATTATGAATCACACTGCTAGAAAGTGGTAAATCGGGGTCCTGTGCCTTTCCTGCATCCAGGGGTCGTCTCAGGCCTATCAAATTGGACTTTCCCCCCCTTAATCTGAATAAGATTTAAGTTTTTATAAGATCCTGTTGTGAATGACCATATAGATAGAATAAATGGGCACTGTTTGAGAACACATGCATACCTACATAAATATACAGTGTTGATTCAGATCAACCCTAGTCTATCTACATCAGTGAGAGAATATGGGAGTTTACTCATGTTGTCTTGAGATCAAGAGAAGGGAGTGTTCACCTGTGATAAAAGAGTTGCAAAGTGGCCTGAAGACTTTTATAGAGAGAAAAGATAGTATTTTATAAGGGACTGACAAGTAGAATTAGACAGGGTTTGAGTGGGGACGAAAGAGTGGTTCCTTTCACCATCAACCCTAAGCACTCTCTGCAGTTCTGGCCTTGGCTCCCAAGTCTAATCAAGAAATCCTGCACTAACGCAAATCTCACTCTAGATACTTTGGAAGAATAAAGGGGAATGAGGGAAAGAACAAAAGAAGAAAACGGAGTACAGACACAGACAAGGTCTTCCCCAAAGGTTCTGCATTTGCTCTTAAGTAAGAAAACTGAATTAAAATTGCACAAGAATGGGTGGGTCATTCATTCCTCTGACTTCTTCCCTACTCCCAACAGTACACTTGAGCAGGAAAGCAAATACCACGTTCAAAAACCGTTTTATATAATGACTGCTTCTGTCATCTTTCCACAGCAATCACCAACATTTAATTTTGGAGAAAAAAACTTGAGTGTTTAGAGTACCCTGTGGTCAAGACATGAAGGAAGGTAGAAACTAGGCACTCTAAGGTGGATTTAGAGACTGTTAGATGCAACAGTCTCTAAAGCAGGGCTGGCTGACCCTAACATTTTACTTAACTTTTCCCCCTACTTTATTCTGTTACAATTCATAGGATCCAATTAAAAATTATCTTGAGTTAGAAAGCACCCCCTTTTTTTTTTTTTTTGGTCTTTTTGGTTTTTTATTTTTTATTTTACTTCAGGTGAAGGTTTACAGAACAAATCGTTTCTCATCAAACAGTAGTACACATATTGTTTTATGACATTGGTTAACAACCCCACAACATGTCAACCCTCTCCCTTCTCAACCTTTTTTTTTTTTTTTTTGGAGAAAATATACATAGCCAAAGATACACCATTTCAAAAATTTCTACATGCACAGTTCAGTGACATCGACTACGCTCTTCCAATTGTGCTGCTGTTCTCAATTTAGATGAAGGCTTACAGAACAATGTAGTTTCTCTTTTAACAGTTAGTACACATGTTGCCCTATGACAATGGTTAACAACCTCACAACACATCAACACTATCCTTACTCAACCTCAGGTTCCCTATCACCAGCTTCCTTGTCCCCTTCCACCTTCTAGCCCTTGTCCCTGGACTGCTGTACCTCATTAGTCCCATTTGGTTTTATGGGGCTGTCCACTCCCAGGCTGAACGGTGAACCTCGTAGATGACTTCACCACTGAGCTAAAAGGGTGTCTGGGGGCCATACTCTCAGGGTTTCTCCAGTCTCCTTTAGGCCATCTGGTCTTTTTTTTTGTGAGTTAGAATTTTGTTCTACATCCTTCTCCAGCTCTATACAGAACCCTCTGTTGTGATTCTGTTCAGAGCAGTCAGTGGTGGTAGTTGGGCACCATCTAGCTGTACTGGACTCAGTCTGGTGGAGGCCTTGGTAGCTGTGGTCCATTAGTCCTTCGGACTAATCTTTTCTTTGTATCCAGTTCTCTTCATTCTCCCTTGCTCCCAGAGGGTTAAGACCAGTGGAGTACTTTAGATGGCTGCTCACAGGCTTTTAAGACCCCAGACACTACTCACCAAAGTAGAATGTAGAACATTGTCTTTATAAACTGTGTTATGCCAACTGAGCTAGATGTTCTCAGAGACCATGGTCCCCATAGACCTCCACTCAGCAATTCAGTCCCTCAGGGAGTTTGGATGTGTCTATGGAGCTTCCACGACCTTTCCTTGTACAAGTTGTGCTGGTTTCCCTTATATTGTGTACTGTCTCACCCTTCACCCATGATACCACTTATCTATTGCCTATTTAGTATTTCCCCCCCACCCCTCCCATCCCTGGTAACCAACAAAGATTGTTACATTTTGTGTGTGAACTTTCTCATGGGTTTTTACAATAGAGGTCTCATACAATATCTGTCCTTTTGTGATTCACTTATTTCACTCAGCATAATGTCCTCCAGTTTCATCCATGTTATGAGATGCTTCACATATTCATTGTTGTTCTTTCTCATTGCAGAGTACTCCATTGTGTGTATGTACCATAGTTTGTTTATCCATTCATCTGTTGATGGGCATCTAGGTTGTTTCCATCTTTTTGTTATTGTGAACAATGCTGCCATGAACATAGGTGTGCATATGTCTATTTGAGTGACGACTCTTATTTCTCTAGGATATAGTCCTAGGAGTGGGATTGCTGGATCGAATGGTATGTCTATTTCTAGCTTTCTGAGGAAGCGCCATATCATTTTCCAAAATGGTGTGTCATTTTGCATTCCCACCAGCAGTGCATAAGAGTTCCGATCTTCCCGCAGCCCCTCCAACATTTGTTATTTCCAGTATTTTTGATTCGTGCCAGTAATGCCGGGGTGAGATGGTATCTCATTGTGGTTTTAATTTGCGTTTCTCTAATGGCTAATGATCACGAGCATTTCCTTATGTGTCTGTTGGCCATTTGAATGTCTTCCTTGGTGAAGTGTCTGTTCATTTCCTTTGCCCATTTTTTAATAGGATTATTTGTCTTTTTGTTGTAGAGGTGTTGGATTTTCTTGTAGATTATGGAGATTAGACCTTTGTCAGACTTGTAGTGTCCAAAAATTTTTTCCCAGTCTGTAGGTTCTCTTTTTACTCTTTTGGTGAGTCTTTTGAAGAGCATAGCTGTTTGCTTTTCAGAAGATCCCAGTTATCTAGCTTAACTTCTGGAGTTTGTGTGTTTATGGTTATGGTTTGTATCCTGTTAATGCCATGTATTAAGGCCTGTAGTGTTGGTCCTATTTTTTCTTCCATGAACTTTATAGTTTGAGGCTTTATATTCAGGTCTTTGATCCATTTTGAAGTAGTTTTTGTATATGGTGTGAGGTATGGGTCCTGTTTCATTTTTCTGCAGATGGATATCCAGTTTTGCCAGCACCATTTGTTAAAAAGTCTGTCTTTTCCCCATCTGATGGACTTTGGGCCCTTGTCGAAGATCAGGTGACCGTAGGTGGATGGATTTACATCTGGGTTCTCAATTCTGTTCCATTGGTCAATGTATCTGTTGTCGTACCAGTACCAGGCTGTTCTGACTACTGTAGCTGTATAGTAGGTTCTGCGTTCAGGTAGTGTGAGTCCTCCAACTTTATTTTTCCTCTTCAGTAGTGCTTTACTTATTCGGGGATTCTTCCCTTTCCATATAAAGTTAATGATTAGTTTTTCCATCTCTTTGAAGAATGTTGTTGGAATTAGGATTGGGATTGCATTGTATTTGTAAATTGCTTTGGGTAGAATTGTCATTTTCACAATGTTGAGTCTGCCTATCCATGAGCATGGTATGTTTTTCCATTTATGTAGATCCCTTTGGGTTTCTTCCAGTAGTGTTTTGTAGTTTTGTGTAGGTCTTTTACATCCCTGGTCAGATTTAGTCCTAAGTATTTTATCTTTTTAGGGGCTATTGAAAATGGTATTGTTTTCCTGATTTCCTTTTCATCGCTCTCCTTATTGGTGTATCGGAATCCAACTGACTTTTGTATGTTTATCTTGTATCCTGCTATCTGCTGAATCTTTCTATTAGTGCTAGTAGATTTCTTGTGGAGTCTTTAGGGTTTTCTATATATAGTATCATATCATCTGCAAAGAGGGACAGTTTAACTTCTACATTACCAAATTGGATGCCCTTTATTTCTTTTTCTTGCCTTATTGCTCTAGCTAGAACTTCCAGCACAATGTTACATATAATAGTGGTGATAAAGGGCATCCTTGTCTTTTTCTTGTTTTCAAGGGGAATGTTTTCAGCCTCTCTCCATTAAGAATGATGTTAGCCGTTGGTTTTGCATAGATGACCTTTATTATGTTGAGAAATTTCCCTTCTATACCTATTTTATTGAGAGTTTTTATCAGGAATTGGGCAAGCACCCTCTTTTAAAGGAATACTTCTGGGACGCTTGAGCCTCGTTGCCCTCAGATACTATATGCCGACACTGTTCTGAGCACTTTACATGCATTAACTCATTTAATTCTCACAGCAACCCTATAAGATAGGTACTACTGTTATCATCTCTGTTTTATAATAGGGAAACCAAGGCTGGAGGAGGATAAGAAATTTTCCCGAGGTCATAGGGCTAGTTAGTGGTAGAACCAGGATTTGAACCAGGCAGTGGGGCTCCAGGGTTGATGTTTATCTCTACTACATTATATTACCTGTTCAGAATTATTAAAAAGATCATCTTAAGAATTGCATAATACTTACTAAATAATACCTCTATTATTTCTGGACATTTGGGTTATTCCTAAGTAAGTCAGTTTAGTAAATTAACCCATCCCATTTCTAAGTTAGGAATTGCCTATGTTGTTGTTAGTTACCATCGAGTCTATTCTGACTCATGGCGACCCCACGTGTGCAGAGTAGAACTCCATAGGGTTTTTAAGGCTGTGACCTTTCGAAAGCAGATCGCCAGGCGTGTCTTCTGAGGTACCTTTGAACTGCCAACCTTTCAGTTAGTAGTCAAGCACTTAACGTTTGCATCACCTGGGAAACTTCAGGAATTGCCTATATTACATGTAGAATGACAATAGGGAGAGAGGTTTTATTTCTGAAAGAATCATTTGGTGTTCATTTTGGACAATGAAATAAGGAATTTTTTTTGGCTATTTGAAAATTAGATACTTTAAAGAGCTATTTAATAGTCATATATGTTTACTTTGGCATCATGCTTTAAGTTAATATTTAGAGACCCCCCCCCCTTATCATAATTCCTTAACTTTAAATTTAAAAAAGCATAAGATGACAAATAAGCCTTGATTACCTAATTGAACTTTGTACTCCCAGGAAGTCCCGAGTTTTAGTTTTTTGACTTACAAAAATATTGAGTAAAGAGGACTGGTTAGGAATGGTAAGATATGGGTTTCAGTCTTTATTGTGTCAGACTTGGACCTTGCTGGAAATCATTTTCCTCATATGTAAAATATGAGAGTAGAACTAAACTCTATAAGACTCTTTCTAACTCTAAATTTCTTTGACTCTAAGGCTCTTATATCTGAGGGCAAGTTTCTAACTTGGCAAAATGCACATTATCATACTCACTAACCCCATCTACTGGTAGAAAGAGAGATGACCCTTGACCAATACTATCTTATGAACAGCACGTGCTACTTGTTCTGCAGCTAGGGGCTTACTTAAACAGGAGTCTGAATTCAGCCTTTTGAGACATTCAGTTGTTCAGAATTCTTATGTATGAACTTTTTATAACCTTCATGCTTTGGTGAAAAATGCATAGAACTTGGGAGTAGGGTAGGGTGGGAGCAGCTGGTCAGCAATGTGTGACTTGCCTAATGTGAGGTAAATAGTTACTGGTAGATCCAAGGACAAACATTCAGGTCTCTGTACTCTCAGGTTAATGTTCTTTCCATAGTCACATGACTCATTAACGAATCCTTTTTTAAAAAAAATCTGTATTTTATCTTTTGAATAGGAAATATATTCACGTGGTTCAAAAATTCAGAAGTTACAAAGGGGTTTACGTTGAAAATCTTCTTCCCATTCCATTCCTCAGCCATCCAGAAGGCAAATAATACTATCAGTTTTGTATATAACCTGCCAAAAGTAATTTATGCATAAACCAGCAAATACATATGTATTCCCGTCCTCTCTTTTTATACAGTTGGTAGCATACTCTTCACACTGTTTTGCACTTTGTGGTGTTTTCACTTAACATTTGAAATCATTTCATATTGTTACATAAAGAGCATCCTCTTTAATTTTTGATTTTAATTTTGTATGAGTGTCTAATATTTCATTGAGTGGACGTGTCATAATTTAACCGGTCGCCTATTAATGAATGTATAGGTTGTTTCCAGTCCTTTAGTATATCAAACAGTGCTGCTGTGCTTATGTCATTTTGTACATGTTTGAACATACATGTAGGATAATTCCTAGAAAAAGTTTTTTATTTAAGAGTAGGTGCATTTGTAATTCTGATAGATACTGCAAAATTGTACTTCATAAGGTTGTACAATTTACATATCCACCAGAAATATATGATATTGTTTTTTCCCCTATACCCTTTTTTTTTTTTTTTTTTTAGGTATAATTCACATACTATAAAATTTACCATTTTAAAATATACAATTAAATGGTTTTTCATATATTCACAACGTTGTGCAACCACCATCATTATCTAATTCCAAAACTTTTTCATCACCCCGAAAAGAAACCCCAGACCCATTAACAGTCGCTTACCATTTTGCCTTCCCCTAGCCCATGGCAACCGCTAATATACTTTTCTGTCTTTATAAACTTGCCTGTTTTGGACATTGCATGTAATGGAATCATGTAATATATGGACTTTTATGTCTGGCTTGTTTCACTTAGCATAATGTTTTCAAGATTCATCCACGTAGTCACATGTATCGGTACTTTATTCCTCTTTATTGCTGAATAGTATTCCATTTTATGAATATACTGCATTTTGTTCATTCATTCATCAGTTGATGGGCATTGGGTTGTTTCTGTTTTTTGGCTATTATGAATAATACTGCTATGAATATTCATGTACAAGTTTTTATATGAGCATTTTTTTTTCAGTTCTCTTGGTATATATCTAGGAGTGGAGTTGCTAGATCATATGGTAATCCTGTTTAACTTTTTGAGGAACTGCCAAACTTTTTATATGCTTATCAGCATGTATCCTTCTCAACACTTGTTATTATCTGTCTTCTTGATGATAGCTTTATAGTCATCCTACTGGATGTGAAGTGATATCTCATTGTGGTTTTGATTTGCATTTCCCTGATTACTAACGATGTTGAGCATCATTTTATGTACCTATTGGCCATTTGTATTTCTTCTTTGGAGATATGTCTATTCAAATCCTTTGCTCATTTTTAAATTGGATTATTTGTGTTTTTATTGTTGAGTTTTAAGTGTTCTTTATATATTCTGGATATATAAAGATCCAGATATATGACTTGCAAATATTTTTTTTTCTCATAATTTGGATTGTCTTTTCACTTTCTTGATAGTGTTCTTGTAAGCACAAAAGTTTTTAATTTTGACGACGTCTAATTTATCTGTTTTTTTCCTTTGATTGCTTGTGCTTTTGGTGTCATATCTGTAAAGCCGTTGCAAAGTCTAAGGTCACAAAGATTGACACCTATGTTTTCTTCTAAGAGTCTTGTACCTTTAGCTCTTACTTTTAGATCTTTAATCCATTTTGAGTTAATTTTTATATATGAGGTGAGATAGGGATCCCACTTCATTCTTTTGCATTTGGATATCCAGTTTTCCAGCACCATTTGTTGAAAAGACTATTCTTTCCCCATTGAATGTCCTTGACACCCTTGTTGAAACTCAGTTGACCATAAATATATGAGTTTATTTATAGATTCTCAATTCTGTTTCATTGGTCTATATGTCTATCCTTATACCATTACTACACTGTCTTGATTATTGTATGTTTTAGTAGGGTTTGAAATTGGAAGTATCAACTCTCCAACTTTCTTCTTCCTTTTCTAGATTGTTTTTTGGCTATCTGGGTCTCTTGCATTTCCATATGAATTTTAGGATCAACTTACCAGTTTTTGTAAAAAGCGCAGTTGGCATTTTGATAGGGATTGCACTGAATCTTTAATTTGGGGAGTATTACTGTCTTAACAATATCAGGTATTCCAATGCATAAACGTTAGATGTCGTTCCATTTATTTAGATCTACTTTAATATCTTTCAGTGTCTTATAGTTTTCGGTGTACAAGACTTGGGCTTCTTTTGTTAAATTTATTCTTAAATATTTTATTCGTTTTAATGCTGTTGTAAGTGGAAATGTTTTCTTAGTTTCATTTTTGGATTGTTCATTGCTTGTGTATAGAAGTACAACTGATATTTCTATATTGCGCTTGTATCCTACAACCTTGCTGAAGTCATTTATTAGTTCTAATAGTTTTTTTGTTTGTTTTGTGGCTTCTTTAGGGATTTATATAAACAAGATCGTGTCATCTGCAAATAAATAGTTTTATTTCTTCTTTTCCAATCTGCATGCCTTTTGTTTAATTTTCTTCTTAACTGCCCTGGTTAGAACCTCTAAGACAATGTCAAATAGAAATGGCAAGAGCAGACATCCTTGTCTTGTTTCTTATCTTAGGGGGAAAGCTTTCAGTCTGTCACCATTAAGTATGATGCATTCATTCATTCACTTAGCAAAGATTTATTGAGCAACTATTTATGCTGGGCATTTTGCTATGCTCTGGGGATGATAATGGTAAACAAAGCAGACAATGAACCTGCTTTCCTGGTGTTTATAACCTGGAGGTGGGAATAAACACATAAATGAATAAATAAGGTGAATTCAGAGGGCAATAAATGTGGAGGAAAAATATTAAGCTGGGTAAAGTGATAGTGACTCAGGAAGGTATCTCCGAAGAGGTGATATGAGTCGAGGCCTAAAGGAAGAGGAGTCAGCCATGCAAAGATCCCAGGGAAGAGAGTTTAACACAGAGGGAAGAACAACAAAAGCAAAGGTCCTGAGGCTGGAATAGCTTCTTCTAAGAACCAGGAAAAGGCCAGTGTGGCTGGAGCTGAGTGAATGAGGGTGTGAGAAACATGTGATGAGCTTAGAGAGGGAGGCAGGGTCTCCCTGGACCTAATGCTGCCTGCTTATGACAAAACATTGAAACTTAACTCTTTTCATAGTAATGTTACACTGAAGGCTATTATATGCTAAAGAATGTTTCTGATCTAGCAGTGTTCTAAATGTCTTTTAAGAATGCCATGTGGCATTCTTTGTATATGTACACATAATTTCAGTTAAAATTAAATTTTCTATTTTCCTTAAAAAAACAAACAAACAAAAAAAAACCCCTAAGTTTATTTTTAAGATTACCCCCAGGAAATACAATCACAAGTTTCCAATATAAAAGATTTGGAAAAAAAAATATAGTAAAACAATTACACTTTCTCCCTGTCCCCAGCTCACCTTCCCATATGTAAAACCAAAACAAAAGCCAAACCTATTTCAGTTGAGTCAATTCCAACTCATAGTGACCCTATAGCACAGAGTAGAACTGCCCCATAGGATTTCCAAGGCTGTAAATCTTTACGGAAGTAGATTGCCACAACTTTCTCTTGCGGAGCGGCTGGTGGTTTTGCCTACCTTTCAGTTAGCAGCCAAGTGCTTACCCACTGTACCACCAGGGCTCTTTTCCCATAAACCAAAAAACCAGACCTGTTGTTGTGGAGTTGATTCTGACTCGTAGCGACCCTTTAAGACAGAGTAGAACTGCCCCACAGAGATTCCAAGGAATGACTGGTGGATTCGAACTGCTGACCCTTTGTTTAGCAGCCAAGCTCTTAACCACTGCTCAAACCAAACTTGTTGCTGTAGAGTTGATTCTGACTCATAGGGACCCATAGGTAGACCTTCATTATTAGTGCCTTGGTATCCTTCAGCGGCATTTTATGCAAATATAAGTAAATAGATTTTGTATTAGTTTTCCCCTTGTTTAAAATCTTAAGATAAAAAATTAATTTAAAAGTCCTTCAGCTTTTCTAATGGAATTTGCATACTGTCTTTAGTTCAAATAGAAGACAAAAATACTAAATTTTCATATTCTTACAAATCAAGTTTATTTAATTCAAAATACTTATTCCACCTCTGTATTCCCATAACTCCACTTAGACATTTTAATTATGATTGTTCTCAGGTCTGACTTCTCCATTAGATTGCCTTGCTCATTTCTGGTATCGAGTAACTCTCAGTGTTGAACAGCTAAATGAATGAGTGTGCTGAGCACTTTAACACAGGAACATTTCCTCAAAGAGCTCACTGTTTTAACTAAACTGCTTAGGGTTGACATGTCATCTCTAGTCCCCCAATTCTTTTTTTTAAGAAACAAAAAAAGATTAAGAGTTAACAAAAGTGGTAGGTTAGTAGAAAAAAAAAGTAACTTTGGTCCTCAACTGGGACATTCTTACCTTGGGAGCTGGGGAGGGGGGGGCACTCCAGCAGAACTTCATAAACCTTGGCAGAGAATAGAAGCAATGAAACATGACTCCAAGGTTGTATTCTTAAGGCACCCAAGCCACATTTCTCTTAATCACATTAATAAACGGACAAGACGTTTTCAAGGCTTTTTACTCACCCCTGAAGCAGAACCTTGGACAAAAATACAGAAAGGATGCTGTGCAGGAGCATCACGGGTGATTTCTGATTTTCCCAAGCTTACTTGAAGAATGTGAGCAGGCAAAACCCATGGTGGCAGGCAGGACAGGACGTTGCATCTGTGCCATGGAACGAGGAGTGCTGCCTGAGGATGCCCTCCCCTCCCTGCTGCTTTTCTTCAGTGTTCTGCCCACCCATTCTTCATCATTCTCCCATGTGCTTGCCTCTCAGTGGACTCCTGCTGGCAGTCACCTCTGCTTGGGCTCTAAGATTAGAAGTAGTGTGAAGAGAAGTGATGGGGACATTGGTGGTTCAGTTGTAGAATTCTCACTTTCCATGTGGGAGATATATCCAGCGTTCCATTTTCGGCCAACATACCTCACGTGCAGCCACCACCCGTCTGTCAGTGGAGGCTTGCATGGTGCTATGATGCTGAACAGGTTTCAGTGGAGCATCTAGACTAAGATGGACTAGGAAGATCTACTTCCTAAAATAAGCTAGTGAAAACCCTATGGGTCGCAATGTTCCTTTCTGCAGTCGATCATAGGGATGGCACAGGACTAGATAACATTTCATTCTGTTGTGCACGGGGTCACCATGAGTCAGGGGCTGACTCAGTGGCAACTAATAACAACAACAACAACAAAGAAGTGAAAAGCTGGGAGAGGTGGGTGTTGCAAATTGGGAATGTTCCTAGCATCCCCTGGCAAAGGCATCCTGGGAATGAGGGTTAACAGGAGCATGCAGCCTAGAGGCTATCTGTGCCTCTGAAGAGAGAAAACACTTGCTAGTCTTTATTCTGGTGCTCAGTTAGAGGGAGAAACAAAGGATGCAGTAGCTTCCTAGTGACAGGCAAGATGGCTTCCAACTAAAACACAACAGTGCTGTACCTCAGGGAGCCCTGGAGATGATTGCTCTAATAGATCTTTTGATTTTACCAAATCCAAGTGCTCTTTCCAAGTCTAGCAAGAGCCAAGACACATTTTCCCAGAAGGCAGGGGGAGTCTGGAGGCCTTATTCTGCATATATTAAAGATATTTTAAGGAAACAATTCTATTATATATATATGTATATGTATTACCTCCCAAGTAATTGGAAATAAGAAAACTAATTTGGGGCTGAGTTTGAATGATTGACCCACGGGGGTTTTGTTGTTGATAAACTTATGAGGTTTGTTATTTGAAGAATTTGAACAGAAGCTGTTACTCTCAGAGTTCGACCGTTATCTTTTGTTTTTGTTTCCTTTATCATATCACCTTACTACAGCTCAGCTTTCTCCATATTTTCCTTCCCTTTCGTTTTGGGCTTACAGTTGGATTTATAATTTAAACAAAGGCAGGCACTGAAACAATTCCTGGCTTGTTTATTCTTTTTACAAACAGTATCCCTTTGGTGGGTTTAGTCAGCAATTTACACTCTTGGACTAATCAACACCAAAACAAATAAACCTTAAAACTCTCAGTGACACCAGCCAGTTCTGCAGCCTGAGTACTACAGGCCCAGGGCAGATGGCAAGCCCAGGCCCCTGGCACACAGGATGTGTATTCTGTGGCCCTTGGCTTCCGCAGCATGGGCAGCTGACCGCTTATAGAAGGCTTAAGGGGGGAGGGAGCAGATTTTCCACTATCCATTTGTTCTTCTTTGGGGCATCTCCAACAATAAACCCTGTGGTGGCATGAGTGGTACTTAACTGTGGTTCAGACCTGGAGTGTGGTGGCTGATCCATAGGCTAGAAACTCTGAACCCCTGGCTGGCCACCAGCCTGTTCTGTGATTGTGTTCCAGTCATGAAGTGTCCCTCTAGACTTCCTGGTGTACAAGTGGAAGAGTGGAGCTGCCCATTTCAAGTTCTAGAGCAGGAGGTGTTTCACAAATACATTTTATTGAAGGTATGCGTTCATCTAGCACACATTAGATTGACAGGACAGTCCTTCCTTCTCTTCAACTGGATATTATCTCTACACTACTGAGGTTAAGAGAGAAATAGCATTTATTGCCATATATGTAGCAGTGGTTCATCTAGCTACTGGGAAATTTTGTCATAAGTATAGCTGAAATACTGAACTCTGAGCTCCTGAATAGATAACAAATAGATAGACTTCGTGGACCTTCTTCAAGGGGGATTGTAAGATGTGCTGGTATGGGCGTTGCCCTCCTCTCTTCTCTCCAGGTTGGTTTTTCTCTTTCAAGCTCGTGAGACTATAGTGTTAGCCAGCCTACAGAGGAAAGAATAACTCATAGGGCTAAATACATTGTTATGCGCAACACAGTCATGAAAACAAGGCTTTACCATTAGTTATCTCCCAGAAGGACCCCAGAGACAAGCCAGTTCCTTCACTGTGCTTTGCAGATCCTTTGCCTTTGTGAAGGGAATCCTTGATCGTCAAATAAAATCCTAGGAGATGCTGTTTATTGAAGAGCTTCAGATAGATGGAGAAGGAAGAGAGACAGCCACACATGGTAGATAGGAGGAGTAACCCCTTTGAACTTTCATATAATCTATATGAGACCTTCTCCGTTGACATATATTCTCTGTGCATTGTAGATATATGTTAAAATGGAATTGTTTTTGCATCTGTTGTACTTACAAAGGGACTTTGTGGTTGAAACTCCTCATTCTTATTTTTTTCTTTTGATTCCTGTTGGTGCCCTGTTTAGGTGTATTTCCTGCTCTGTGAAACATGCTGTGGCTCTATAGCTCTGTGTTAAACTAGAGTGCTGGGTTGGAACCAGCTTGGTATTTACCTGCTTACTGCTTCTCTATACATTACAGCTTCCTTACTTCAGTCAGTGTTAGAGCAGACCAAAAGCACGTTTTTGGCGGTCTTCCAGAGTTTAGCTTCCGCTTCCCCAAGAATATCATAAAAATACTCTGTCAAATAAATTCTCAGTAACTGCAAAGAACTAATTTTCCTGCTCCATACAATTGCAGATCATGGAGGCAGGCTTCAGCTGACCACCTGGCTTGGTACCCATGGCTTAGGAAAACCAAATCACGGAGCATCCTTTCCCTTGGCAGTGCTTCCTAGCAATCAGAGTTAATTCTTCGTGCATAATGGATGAGCTTTCCATCAAAAAAAAAAAAAAAAAATTGTGCATAGCGTTTATCTCCACTGGGTTTTCTGGATTCTGCAAAAATATTATCTTTATCTTTACTCATCTTGCTCTCTTGCCAATTAGTATATGTTATGAAGTTTTTGAGCCTAGGATCAATTTTCTGTTGTGTCACCTTCTAGTGTTAACCACGGAAAGAACCGTTCTTTGATTTTAGGGAGGCAGGTATGTTTATATACATATATTTCTTGATTGAGAGCAATGTTTCCGTGCCTGGACATCGTAACATTCTGTATCATTCAAGGTCCCAGCTGTAAACAGATGGCACATTCGAATTAGGATAATTTAGGGAGTGTTTATTTACAAAGAGACTATTCTAAGAGGTGCGAATGTGTGGGTGAAGCTTCTTGGTCCAGTAACCCAGTGGAACTGTAACTACCCTTAGACCAGAAGGGAGAAAAAGAAGGGGCAGTGACTAGAAAGAACCTAGAACGAGAAAGTCATGCAGAGAAGGCTGTCCTCGGAGTGACCCTCACTAGAGAGACATAGCCAGGCTGAGGCCACTCACTGTCTTTCCTCTCTCTGATCTCCTGCCTGGGCTCCCCACTGGCTGAATCCAATCACCCTTTGATTTGGTCCACACAGGTCAGCCTCCCAGTATAGACAGCAGGACCGAGAAGGCAGAGAGTGGATTTGGAAGGCATCTAGCATTTATCCCGATGTGTGTGTCTAGTTATTTCTAGGAGAAGCATAAATATCTCAATAGAAAACTTAAACTCACTTTAATTTTTAAAACAGCTATATTGAGGTATACTTGCCATATAATAAAGTGCACAAATTTAAAGTATACAATTTGATAAATTTTGACGTATGTCTCCACTCGTGAAGGTATCACCACAGTCAAGATAGCGGACTTATCCATTACCCTCAAATAAACTCACTTTAGTTTAACATTTAAGATGTTCCATATGGTCCTTTAAGGAGGAATGTGGAAAAATATGAAATCAAGCATAGCAGGTACAATTCTAAAAGTGCTGGATCTGGAAAGACACTCACAAAAAATAAAATTCAAGACAATGTTAAAACTTATGAGAAACCTATTTAATAATTGTTGTTAGATGCAGTCAAATTGATTCCAACTCCTAGCCACCCCATGTGACAGAGTAGAACTGCCCCACAGGGTTTTCTAGGCTGTAATCTCTACAGAAGCAGATCACCAGGTCTTTCTCCCGCAGAGCTGCTGGCTGAGTTTGAACTGCCAACCTTTCAGTAGTAGCTTATGATAAATTAGAAAAAAAAATGTGATTTAAAAAAAATTTTTTTTTGTCTGTACTTTGTATCTGTTTATTGCCAAATATTAAAAAACAAAACCAAAAAAATCTGTGTATTTGTCTTGTCTTCAGTATCAGAATCTGAGAAAATTGGTGGTAAATAATATATTTAGTCAGTACTAGCAGAATTATCCAACACTTGTCTGTTAGTTTGTCGTACTGTGGTGGCTTGCATGTTGATGTGATGCTGGAAGCTATGCCACCAATATTTCAAATACCAGCAGGGTCACCTATAGTAGACAGGTTTCAGTGGAACTTCCAGACTAAGACAGATTAGAAGAAAGACCTGATAATCTGCTTCCAAAAATTAGCCAATAAAAACCTTATGTGGAGCCCTGGCGTCACAGTGGTTAAGAGCTTGGCTACCAAAAGGTCGGCAGTTCAAATCCACTAGCCGCTACTTGGAAACTCTATGGGGCAATTCTGCTCTGTTGTGTAAGGTCGCTATGAGTCTGAATTGACTCAGTGGCAACAGATTTGGTTTTTGTTTTAACATAACAGAACATTGTCCAACTTGCTTTCTTTGGACAGGTCATTGGAAGGGATCAATTTCTAGAGGAGGACATCATGCTTGGTAAAGTAGAGGGCCAACGAGGGTGAGGGAAACCCTTGGTGAGACGAATTGGCACAGTAGCCACAATGATGGACTTGCACATGCTGGTGATCATGAGGATGACACGGGACCAGGCAACATTTCATTCTGTTGTACATAAGGTTGCCATGAGTCAGAGTTGACTCAATGGCAGGTATCTTATCTATTTAGCAGAGCTGTAGATTGGTTGTTCCAGTTTACAGTTTCTATGATGTTTGTATGCTCTACAGCACACTCCTGGGGGCAGGCCCAGGCTTAGGTGCATGCTGTCTGTAATACCACCCTGTTCTTGCTCAAGAAAGCATATTAAACTGCTTATTACCATGGTAATTGCTGTGTACTTAGTATGTACTTGGTGTTTTACCTCATTAATCCTCCAAACAACCCTGGGAGGGATATTATTATTATTCTTTTACAGATGATGAGCTTGAACCTAAGTTACTTAAGTTATTGTCCAGAGTTACGAAGCTAATAAGTGATAGAGCTGGGATTTAATTCCCTGAGCTTTATGCTATTCTGCTTTAAATTATACCAGTACCACCCATTGCAGTCACATCAATTCCACCTCATGGCGACCCTATGTGTGTTAGCGTAGAACTGTGCTCCATAGTGTTTTCAGCGGCTGATTTTTCAGACATAGATTGCCAGGCTTTTATTCTGAGGCCTCTCTGGGTAGACTCAAACCTATAACATTTTGGTTAGTTGCTGAGCACATTAACTATTTGCACTACCCAGGGAATCTGTTTAAATGATAAAGCAAGTAAATCATTTGAAAACATATTTTCACCATTATTGGTAGCAAGTTGCTTGCATCCCACCTCACAGCTTATGGAGGCACCAGAGAGCTGTGGCTTAGGTTGAAAACTGGCACTGTCAGTCTTCAGTGTTCCCAGAGCCTGATTTATGCTAGGGAGATCAGCAGTGCAGTCCAGCCCACAGCTGAAGGCAATTCCCTAGCCCCACTTCAAAGGAAGAAGAGCACTTGCTTGGCTAAGCAAGGACAAGGGCAGAAGGGTGTCAAGTTTTAAGGAAGGAAGGGCTAGGCAAGCAGGGAGGGAGTCCCCCTGGTCTAACGCAAGATGGAGAGAGAGCACCACTGTGCACCAGCAGGGAGTTCAGTGGCATCCATTAGCACAAAGCTTGTGAAAAGGACCACACTGGTTCCAAGCTGGCCTTCAAACTTGCCGATCATGTTCAGGTCTCAGGGCCTTTGCACCTTTTATTCTTTGTGCCTAGATTGCTCACCGCTACCCCCTCACCCGCCCCCCCCCCCCGCCCCCCCCAGTTTTTATAAGGTTCACTCTCACTTTATAGACATAGTGGCTGCAACAGTGGGCTCAAGGATAACAGCAATTGTGAGGATGGTGTAGGACCAGGCACCATTCAGTTGTACACAGGGTCGTAGAGTCGAATCGGAACCGACTCTATGCCACCTAACACAACAACTCTCACTTTATTTAGGTTGCTGCTCAAATATCTCCTCCTCAGAGAGGTTGTCTCTTGCCACACTACTTAAAGTATCATCTCTGTCACTATTTCCTTCCCCTACTTTATTATTCTTCATAGAAATTATCACTCTCTGGCATTATATCACCAGTCCTCAAACTTTTTGGCTTAGGACCTCTTTATACACTTAATTATTCAGGACCCTAAAGAGTTTATGCTTTTGTGGATTATACCTATCAATATTTACCACATTAGAAGTTAAAATTGATAAATTTAAAAATATTTTTTATTCATTGAAAAACAGCAATAGTAAACTCATTACATATTAATATAAATAGCATATGAAAAATAACTGTATTTTCCAAAATAAATTAAGTGAGAAGAGTGACATTGTTTTATGTTTTTGCAAGTCTTTTATTGATAGAAGCTGGATTGATACATATGCTTTTGCATTCAATGTTGGGATATATCGTTTCGACTGAAGTTTATAACGAAAATCTGACTTCACAAAGATGTAGTTGGAAAACAGAGATATTTTAATAGCTTTTTCATATACTTGTGCATATTCTATTTTAATACTATAGTAAGACTCAACAAGTGGTTGTATGGATGCTCTGGTTTTATTTAACCACAGACAGAAGAGTTTTCCCCCTTGGAATTTTAGTTTAGTTTTTTGTTTTTGTTGTTGGTTTTTTGGAGGGGAGGGTAGTTTAGAAAAAAGTCGGTCATTCTTTTTGAGATTATGGCTTATTTGTATAAAGTATGATAAGAAATGTGAGTCATCAGTTTTATTAGACTATTAAATAACCCTTAAAACAATCACCAAATCTTTAACGACGACAGTAGCTGCTTCTAATCAAATGCCAACTTCTTGTGTGCCCAGGAGTTGGGACACTTTTTTCATGATAAATCCACACCTCATATTATTGCTACTTTTTTGAGATAGAAGTGAAAAGTTAATGGTTTCTAACATAATGCTTTGATAATTATTTGTTGAAATATTTGTTAAAATGCTTTTATTTATTTTTCAGATCTTGTTTATGCCCATTACCTCATTCGATTAAGTGAATAAACTGCCTCTCAGAAATATCGTTAAGCCAGTACAGGAATAGTTGAACATCCAAGTCTGCAATATGTCCAATAAATTAGGTAGCCACTTTGTTGGCTTAGTCAGAATGTTTCAACACCATTAATCCATAATTTTATGTTTCTGTCTTTAAGATCCATACAGGTTTACAGCACCAAATAATCTGGCCCTGTCAGCCCAGCTGTGTTCCCCTGGATGAAAAACTCCTGCCCCAGCTTCTAAAAGAAGCAGGCTATACTACCCACATGGTCGGAAAATGGCACCTGGGAATGTACCGGAAAGAATGCCTTCCAACCCGCCGAGGATTTGATACCTACTTTGGTAATGGAAATGCACGTTTCTTTAACAACCTAGACTAACTGCAGCCGTCTCGTAAAACACACCCAACTGTAATCAAATGAAATAACTGGAAACTTGAACACAGAGTGAATCAGTCAGCACCACAGTGGGGCCACTTTATAATGCTACCCCCTAAAACATGGCTCTGTGCTCAGCACATGGTGTGCATGAGCCCACAGGATGCTAAATGCTACCTTGGGGTCTTAGAAGAGTTTACTACCTCCACACCAGAGACCAGGTACTCAGAGAACCTTATTACCAAAAGGGGGTACAGGTTGATTTTTTTCTTAGTTCTCGGTGAAACCAAACACAAGAGTATTTCCCCCCTTAATGGTTCAGTATATTTTTTTCCTATGCACTGTATTCAGATTTTGTTTTCCTTGGGGGTATTAGGCAAAGTCTCTTTTCCACTGTCATCTGTCTTCCATCTGTGAAATCTATTTTTGAAATCACTAGGTTGGAAAAGATAGATCAAAAATAAAATGGGGAGGGTAAGTAGCAAATGGTAAAGGGAAGGGTAATAAATATTTACTTGTTGCCATTGAGTCGATTCCAACTCTTAGCCACCCTATAGGACGGAGTAGAACTGCCCCATAGGGTTTCTAAGGAGAAGCTGGTGGATTCAAACTGCCGACCTTTTGGTTAACATCTGAGCTCTTAACCACTGTGCCATCAGGGCTCCAATGGCCTTGATAGCTCTATAAAAATCAATGTGAAACCTAAAATTTGTTTTAAAATTTAACCTCTTCGAATCTGTTATGAATCATGTCTTAATTAGCAACATATTTATATTTTACCAATAGCTATGTATCTTTCTGTCTAGCTATTTAGCTACCTACATACCTCGTATCTGTCCCTTCATTTACTTACAACTTTCATTTACTTACTTACAATCCAAAAAGGAACATAAAATGAACACAAGAAGTTTAAAAATAAATAGAATAAAAAGCCAAGGTGAATAAAAAAAGATGGGATAGTTATATGGCACTAAAGTACCAAAAAAAAGGAAGATTCTAGGCAGGCCTCACATTCAACACTGAGATTCCTTATGTCCAAAGCAAAAAAGGAAGAGGCTGTAAGAGTCACATTATGCATAAGAGAAATGAAAACCAGACGTTCAGGAAGAGTAAGGCATTTTTTGGCTTTTAGGCCTGAGAGAAATTTCTCCTTTGAGTCTTCATAAAGGTAAGGTGGACAACACCCTTAAAAACATCATTTTAGTAATCAAATAGTGGTTTTCGTGTAGATGTTTCTTGAGGTATTCATTCATGCAACCTAGGGCCTAAGAACCAAAGTTTAATTCAGTAAAAGTGACGATATCGGGGGCAAATCAAAGCAGTAGAAGCACACAGCTCTGACGAGCTTTGTTGGATCCAGGGTTAAAATCCAGATACAAAGACATCAGACGTGTGAGCATGTCTGCCTACTCCTATCACTAACCAATCATGGCATTCTTCCTTGAAGAATGTGGATATATCCTCATATCCTCAAACGACTGAATTGGAGTTGGGTGTAAGATCCCTTTGCCATCGTGGAAATTCTAGAGGAATAAACAGGTTATATACATCCTTTGAAATTTTTCAGTTAGGCCCTTAGTACAAGACAGGTCGATATCTATGCTTTGACAAGAGCATAGAGTATAGTAAGTATTTTGAATTTCTAATTAAAAGCCAATTTATGTATTTAAAAAATTCAATTGGACATAAGGTAGAAGTGATATCCTTTTATGAGAATTAAGAAGCCTAGCCAAGACTTAGATGAACAGAAAAACACCCCACACTCATATGGAAGTGAACTAATAAGAGACATGCAGCTAGGAGGGTATGATGACTGTGCAGCTCTTATCACTGTTACAATTTAGATATTCTGTAAAGCAGCAGGCAGATGACTGTGGTGATGGGGCAGGCAGATGACTGTGGTGATGGTTGCACAACTCTGAGTACGCTAAAAACCTTCAAATTGTCTACTTTAAGGATGAATTGTATGGTTTATGAATTATTTCTTAATAGAGCTGTTAAATAAAACAAAGATTTAGTTGTTCAAAAAATATTTTCTGATTTTTCCCAAAAGAGCATAGCCTGCCATCTTCTTTAGGTTCAACATGTCAGTTCAAATTTATGAGTCACTGTTATAATGAAAAGCTCTGTGTGATTGTCAAATGGTTGCTTGGTAACATTTTGGCCAGATACTATATATGGATAAATATAGTTCTTCTGTTTCTGGAAACCTCCTATTAGTAATATTTTGAAAACATTTAGAGTTTATATGTATTTTAATCAAGTATGTCCTATGGAGATATTCTGACAAATGGTAGAAAACAATTTACTTTTACAGATAAAGAAACTGTGATGGTTAAGATTGTCAACTTGACTGAGCCATGATTCTCAATGTTTTGGCAGTTGTATAATGTGATCACTTCCCTGTTGAGATATGATACATGGTCACCCCCATGATGGGATCTGCTATGAGTAGCCAGTCAGTTGAACGGGAGTTTCCTTGGGTGTGTGGCCTGCATCGAGTGTGGGCAGATGTTCAGACAGGGGCTCCAGGGCTTTTACTCATTCTGGATCCTGCAGCTGGCTCCTGTTCATCTGACCTCCGGTTCTTGGGACTTGAGCTAGCAGCTTACCTGTAGTCTTGTCTGCTGATCTTGGGATTCATCGATTTTCACAGCCTGTGAGCAACAGCCCTGCTCTCTGGCCTGCCAATCTTGGGTTCACCAGCCCCTGCGGCTACGTGAATCAGGAGAAGCCTCTTCCCTGACCCACAGACTTGGGACGTTACAGCCTCTACAACCACATGAACCATTTCCTTGATATAAATCTCTGTCTCTCTCTCTATAGATTTATACACTTCACTGGTTTTACTTCTCTAGAGTACTCAGCCTAAGACATTTGGTACCAAAAGTGGTTCTAGAGAAACAAAATTGTAAGGATGAATTTTCTAAATTGGTTCTCAAGTCTAGTTAGTCTTAAAAGATGTTGATGACTCTGCTTCCAGTAGTAAAAAGGGCACTGCTAATCCATGGCATGAGGTGGCAATTGAAATACACAAAATATCACTACCAATAGATCAGGTATTGGTGAAGGATGAGACTCTGAGCGATTGCATGTATGATACCTTTTTACAGTTTTGTCATAATGAGAACTATAAGGAAGCTGGTTGGTTAATCCTACTTTTGCTAGACAAACTGGTAAAAAAAAAAAAAAAAAAAAAAAAAAAGAGACAAGCTCAGAGCTTCAGAGTCAAAGCTCAAGCTCCTCATAAATGACCTCAAAGTTTCCACTTGTTCCTTGAAAGAAAGCCTTATTTCTTGTAGTGACATAGTTAATATTGCTGAAAACCAAACCCAGAGTCTTATTTTAAGAGTAGCTGAATTGCAATGCCAGCTTAACTGTGAAACTTGAGAGGTGTCTATACTTAAAGTAATGGCATTGATTGGGAAGAAATGAGATCCTGAAACCTGAGGTGGGGACATATGGGTGATAATCAGGAAGCTGGAGACATTGAGCCCCTAAATTCCATTGAATCCCTCCTGCCAACAGAACTATTAACCCCTCCACTCCCATCTAATGAGATTAACCCAGCTGCATCTAAAGTGCCTTTTGTCTGAGTCATTGCCTGGGACATCGCCTGAGGCAGATGCTTTACAAGACAATGGTGAATGTTCTCAAAACATTTCCCCACCAATTTTGGCTTCTGGACCTATAACTAGACTTAAGTCCCAGTGAGCCCCAAAAAAGTGAAGTACAAAATGTAACCCAGGAGGAGGTATGCTACACTCCAAAAGAACTGCTTAAATTTTCATATGTACAAATGGAAACCTGAGGAATATGTGTGGGAATGGCTATTAAGGGTGTAGGATAATGGTACAAGGAGCATAGTGATGGATCGGTCTAAGTTTATCGATATTGGCTCACTAAGCACGGATTCTTCTTTCAGTGGTTCAGCTTGAGAAGTTAGGAAAGGATCTAATTGTTTTTTGGGTTGCTGAAGCATGGATGATATGGTGACCGACACTAAATCAAGTTGAAGTACCAGACCTGCCTTCGTATATGTAGAAGAAGGTATCCAAAGGCTTAGGGAAATTGGCATGCTAGAGTGGATTTATCAAGTTAGACCCACAGACCCACACATGGAGTGCCCAAAGGGCACACCTTTTACCACAATAGTGAGGAACAAATTTGTGAAGGGAGCCCCAGCATCCTTGAAGACTGCTGTGATTGCTATTTTATGTAAGTCAGATTTGACAGTGGGAACTGGCCTAACTGAATTAAGACACCTAACTACAATGGGACTGATTGGAGCCCATGGTAGTAGGGGACAAGTGGCAGCATTCAATTGACAAAGACAAGGTGGGCATGGTTACCATAATGGACAGAAGACTCAAAGCAGTAATCAGAATAGTCTGACTTGTATGGACTTATGGCATGGGCTACTTAGTCATAGTGTCCTAGGAATGAAATAGATAGGAAATTTACTAAATATTTACTTGATCTCCACAAGCAGATGAATTCTAGGTCAGGTGAACAGCAGTCTAACTCAAATCACCAGAATAGAGAGTCATGGCCCCTCAATCAATTCCCAGACTTGAGTGAGTTTACAGACCCACAACCCCTTGATTTGAAGGGGAGGCTAGGTCACCTTGAGGAAGAACTCCAGTACACTGCCAAAAACTTATACTGTTAATCTTTCTCCCAGCCTTCCCCAGAGGGATCTATGGCCTTTTACAGGAGTGACTATTCATTGGGGAGAAAGAAATAATTAGACATTTCAAGGATTACTAGATACTGGCTCTGAAATGACACTAATTCCAGGAGAATCAAAATGTCACTGTGGCCCACCAGTCAGCGTGTGGGCATATGGAAGTCAGGTTATTAATGGAGTCTTAGCTCAATTGTCAGTCTCACAGTAGGTCCAGTGGGTTCCCAAACCCATCCTGTTATAAATTTCCCCAGTTCCAAAATGCATAATTGGAATAGATGTACTCAACAACTGGCAGAACCCCTACATTGGGTCCCTGACAAGTAGAGTAAGGGCTATTATGGTAGGAAAAGCCAAGTGGAACCCATTAGAACTGCCCCGACCTAGGAAAATAGTAAACCAAAAGCAATACCACATCCCTGGAGGGATTGCAGAGATTACTGCCACCATCACGGACTTGAAGGATGCAGGGATGGTGATTCCCACCCCATCACCATTCAACTTGCCTGTTTGGCCTGTGCAAAAAACAGATGGATCTTAGAGAATGACAGTGGATTATCAAAAACTTAATCAAGTTGTGACTCCAGTTGCAGCTGCTGTTCCAGATGTAGTCTCATTGCTTGAGCAAATTAATATGTCTCCTGGTACCTGGTATGCAGCTATTGATCTGGCTAATGCCTTTTTCTCCATATCTGTTTTGAAGGAAGGACCATCAGAAGCAGTTTGCCTTTAGCTGGCAAGGCTAGCAATACACCTTTAGTTGCCTACCTCAGGGCTACATCAACTCTCCAGCCTTATGTCATAATTTAGTCCACAGAGACCTTGATTGCCTTTCCCATCCACAAGATGTCACACTGGTCCATTACATTGATGACATTATGCTGATTGGACCTAGTAAAGAAGAAGTGTCAATGACTCTGACTTATTGGTAAAACATTTGCATGCTAGAGGGTGGGAAATTAATACCACAAAAATTTAGGCACCTTCCACCTCAGTGAAATTTCTAGGGGTCTAGTGGTGTGGGGCATGTCAAGATATTCCTTCTAAAGTGGAGGAAGAGTTATTGCATCTGACTCCTCCCACAACTAAAAAGGAGGCATAATGCCTAGTGGGCCTCTTTGGATTTTGGAGGCAACATATTTCTCATTTGGGTGTGTTACTCTGGCATATTTATTGAGTGACTCCAAAACCTGCTAGTTTTGAGTGGGACCCAGAACAGGAGAAGCTCTGCAATAGGTTCAGGCTGCTGTGAAAGCTGCTCTGCCACTTGGGCCATATGATCTGGCTGATCCAATGGTGCTTGAAGTGCCTGTGGCAGATAGAGATGCTGTTTGGAGTCTTTGGCAGGCCCCTGTTGGTGAATCACAGTGCAGACCCTTAGGATCTGCCATCCTCTGCTGAAAACTACTCTGCTTTTGAGAAGCAGCTTTTGGCTTGTTACTGAGCCTTAGTAGAGACTGAGCACTTAACCATGGGACACCAGGTCACCATGTGGCCTGAGCTGCACATCATAAACTGGATGTTGTCTGACCCACAGAGTCATGCATTTGGACGTGCACAGCAGCCATCTATCATTAAATGGAAGTGGTATATATGAGATTGGGCCCAAGCAGGACCTGAAGGCACAAGTCAGTTACATGAGGAAGTGGCCCAAATGCCCATGGTTTCCACTCCCGTTACATTACCTCCATCTCCCAGTCTGCACCTCTGGCCTCATGGGGAGCTCCTTATGATCAGTTGACTGAGGAAGAGAAAACTCATGCCTGATTTGCTGATGGTTCTGTGTGATATGCAGGCACCACTCGAAAGTGGACAGCGGCAGCACTGCGGCCCTTCTCTGGGACCTCCCTGAAGGACAGTAGAAAAGGGAAATCCTCCCAATGGGCAGAACTTTGAGCAGTGCACCTGGTTGTTCGCTTTGCTTGGAAGGAGAATTGGCCATATGCGTGACTGTATACTGATACATGGGCTGTGGCCAATAGTTTGGCTGGATGGTCAGGGACTTGGAAGGAATGTGATTGGGAAATTGGAGACAAGGATTTATAGGGAAGAGGTATGTGGATAGACCTCTCTGAATGGGCCAAAGAAGTGAAAATATTTGTGTCTCATGTGAAAGCTCACCAAGGGTGACCTCAGCAGAGGAGGATTTTATTTTATTTTTGTCATTGTTATTATTATTTATTGTCCATGATCCAGGCAGATAATTCCACACTCTTAAAATTAGTTTTTTTCATTTATTAGTTTATTTTAATCATATTTACATATAAATATTTTATTGTTAGAAGTATTAACTTTTAGTTTTTTTTTTTTGTTGTACTTCATGTGAAGGTTTACAGAACAAATAGTTTCTCATGAAACAGTAGTACACATATTGTCCTATGACATTGGTTAACAACCCCACGACATGTCAACCCTCTCCCTTCTCAACCTTTTTTTGTTTTTTGGTGAAAATATACATAGCCAAAGATACACCATTTCAAAAATTTCTACATGCACAGTTCAGTGACATTGACTACGCTCTTCCGATTGTGCTGCTATTCTCACTTTAGATGAAGGCTTACAGAACAAAATAGTTTCTCATTAAACAGTTAGTACACATGTTGCCCTATGACAATGGTTAACAACCTCACAACACATTACCACTATCCTTACTCAACTTTGGGTTCCCTATCACCAGATTTCCTGTTCCCTTCTGCCTTCTAGTCCTTGTCCCTGGACTGCTGTGCCTCATTAGTCCCATTTGGTTTTATGGGGCTGTCCAATCCCCGGCTGAACGGTGAACCTCAGAAGTGACGTCACCACTGAGCTAGAACGGTGTCTGGGGGCCATACTCTCGGGGTTTCTCCAGTCTCCATTAGGCCAGTAAATCTGGTCTTTTTTTTTTTTTTTTTTGTGAGTTAGAATTTTGTTCTACATCCTTCTCCAGCTCTGTCCAGAACCCTTGGTTGTGATCCCTGTCAGAGCAGTCAGTGGTAGTAGCTGGGCACCATCTAGCTGTACTGGACTCAGTCTGGTGGAGGCCTTGTAGCTGTGGTCCATTAGTCCTTCGAACTAATCTTTTCCTTATTTCCTGTTCTCTTCATTCTCCCTTGCTCCTGGAGGGAAGAGTCCAGTGGAGTATCTTAGATGGCTGCTCACAGGCTTTTAAGACCCCAGACACTACTCACCAAGGTAGAATGTAGAACATTGTCTTTACAAACTGTGTTATGCCAATTGAGCTAGATGTTCCCCGAGACCATGGTCCCCACAGTCCTCCGCCCAGCAATTCAGTCCCTCAGGGAGTTTAGATGTGTCTATGGAGATTCCATGACCTTTCCTTGTACAAGTTGTGCTGGTTTCCCCAGTATTGTGTACTGTCTCACCCTTCACCCAAGATACCACTTATCTATTGCCTATTTAGTATTCCCCGCCCCACCCCTCCCATCCCTGGTAACCAACAAAGATTGTTACATTTTGTGTGTGAACTTTCTCATGGGTTTTTACAATAGAGGTCTCATACAATATTTGTCCTTTTCTGATAGACTTATTTCACTCAGCATAATGTCCTCCAGTTTCATCCATGTTATTAGATGCTTCACAGATTCCTCATTGTTCTTTCTTGTTGCATGGTACTCCATTGTGTGTATGTACCATAGTTTGTTTATCCATTCATCTGTTGATGGACATCTAGGTTGTTTCCATCTTTTTGCTATTGTGAACAATGCTGCCATGAACATAGGTGTGCATATGTCTAATCGAGTGATGACTCTTATTTCTCTAGGATATATTCCTAGGCGTGGGATTGCTGGATCGTGTGGTATGTCTATTTCTAGCTTTCTAAGGAAACGCCATATCATTTTCCCCCTTAATGATTTTGCATTCCCACCAGCAGTGCATAAGAGTTCCGATCTTCCCGCAGCCCCTCCAACATTTGTTATTTCCAGTGTTTTTGATTTGTGCCAGTAATGCCGGGGTGAGATGGTATCTCATTGTGGTTTTAATTTGCATTTCTCTAATGGCTAGTGATCGCGAGCATTTCCTCATGTGTCAGTTGGCCACTTGAATGTCTTCTTTGGTGAAGTGTCTGTTCATTTCCTTTGCCCATTTTCTAATAGGATTATTTGTCTTTTTGTTGTAGAGGTGTTGGATTTTCTTGTAGATTATGGAGATTAGACCTTTGTCAGACTTGTAGTGTCCAAAAATTTTTTCCCAGTCTGTAGGTTCTCTTTTTACTCTTTTGGTGAAGTCTTTTGAAGAGCATAGCTGTTTTATTTTTAGAAGATCCCAGTTATCTAGCTTAACTTCTGGAGTTTGTGTGTTTATGGTTATGGTTTGTATCCTGTTAATGCTGTGTATTAAGGCCTGTAGTGTTGGTCCTATTTTTTCTTCTATGAACTTTATAGTTTTTGGCTTTATATTTAGGTCTTTGATCCATTTTGAATTAGTTTTTGTTTATGGCATGAGGTATGGGTCCTGTTTCATTTTTCTGCAGATAGATATCCAGTTTTGCCAGCACCATTTGTTAAAAAGACTGTCTTTTCCCCATCTGATGGACTTTGGGCCCTTGTCGAAGATCAGGTGACTGTAGGTGGATGGATTTACATCTGGGTTCTCAATTCTGTTCCATTGGTCAATGTATCTGTCGTTGTACCAGTACCAGGCTGTTTTGACTACCATAGCTGTATAGTAGGTTCTGAGGTCAGGTAGTACGAGCCGTCCAACTTTATTCTTCTTCAGTAGTGCTTTACTTCTTTGGGGCTTCTTCCCTTTCCATATAAAGTTAATGATTAGTTTTTCCATCTCTTTGAAGAATGTGGTTGGAATTAGGATCGGGATTGCATTGTATTTGTAAATTGCCTTGGGTACAATTGTCATTTTCACAATGTTGAGTCTACCTATCGATGAGCATGGTATGTTTTTCCATTTATGTTAGATCCCTTTGGGTTTCTTTCAGTAGTGTTTTGTAGGTTTCTCTGTATCGGTCTTTTACATCCCTGGTTAGATTTATTCCTAAGTATTTTATTTTTTTAGGGGCTATTATAAATGGTATTGTTTTCCTGATTTCCTTTTCATCATTCTCCTTATTGGTGTATAGGAATCCAACTGATTTTGAATGTTTATCTCGTATCCTGCTACTCTGCTGAATCTTTCTGTTAGTTCCAGTAGATTTCTCGTGGAGTCTTCAGGGTTTTCTATATATAGTATCATATCATTTGCAAAGAGGGACAGTTTAACTTCTTCATTACCAATTTGGATGCCCTTTATTTCTTTTTCTTGCCTTATTGCTGTAGCTAGAACTTCCAGCACAATGTTAAATAGGAGTGGTGATAAAGGGCATCCTTGTCTTGTTCCTGTTTTCAAGGGGAATGTTTTCAGCCTCTCTCCATTAAGAATGATGTTAGCCATTGATTTTGTATAGATGCCCTTTATTATGTTGAGAAATTTCCCTTCTATACCTATTTTGTTGAGAGTTTCTATCAGGAATGGGTGTTGGACTTTGTTGAATCCCTTTTGTGCATCAATTGAGATGATCATGGGATTCTTTCCTTTTATTTATGTGGCGGATTATGTTGATTGATTTTCTAATGTTGAACCATCCTTGCATACCTGGTATGACTCCTACTTGGTCGTGGTGTATTATTTTTTTGATATGATGCTGAATTCTATTGGCTAGAATTTTGTTGAGAATTTTTGCATCTATATTCATGAGAGATACTGGCCTATAATTTTCTTTTTTAGTGGTGTCTTTGCCTGGTTTTGGTATCAGCGTTATGCTGGCTTCATAGAATGTATTTGGAAGTGTTGCTTCCTTTTCTATGCTCTGAAATAGCTTGAGTAGTATTGGTACAAGCTCTTCTGTGAATGTTTTGTAGAATTCTCCAGTGAAGCCATCTGGACCATGGCTTTTTTTTTTGTTGGGAGTTTTTTTTAAAATACCTTTTCAATCTCTTCTCTTGTTATGGGTCTGTTCAGATTTTGAGCATCACTTTGTTGTAGTTTGGGTAGTTTTCTAGAAATTTATCCCTTTCCTCTAGGCTTTCAAATTTGTTGGAGTATAGTTTTTTGTAATATTCTGTTATGATCCTTTTTATTTCAGTTGGGTCTGTTGTAATGTTACCCATTTCATTTCTTATTTGGGTTATTTGTGTTCTGTCCTGTTTTTCTTTTGTCAGTCTGTCCCGTGGTTTGTCAAAAATTTTCGAGTGATTGGAGTTCCAGAACAGGGGGAGAAAACAGAAAACACAGAGAGGATCATTGAAGAACTGCTGACAGAAAACTTCCCCAATATCATGAAAGATGAAAAACTGGCCATCCAAGAGGCTCAATGAACCCCATGCAGATTCCTCATTGTTCTTTCTTGTTGCATGGTACTCCATTGTGTGTATGTACCATAGTTTGTTTATCCATTCATCTGTTGATGGACATCTAGGTTGTTTCCATCTTTTTGCTATTGTGAACAATGCTGCCATGAACATAGGTGTGCATATGTCTGTTCGAGTGACGAACCAACTTTTGGTTTTGTTAATTCTTTCTATTGTTTTTCTGTTCTCTATTTCATTTATTTCTGCTCTGATCTTTATTATTTCCTTTCTTCTGGTGGCTGTGGACTTTTTTTTGCTGTTCTCTTTCTGTTTGTTTGAGTTGTGCAGTTAATGTTTTGATTTTGTCCCTTTCTTCTTTTTTGTTGTGTGCATCTATTGCTACAAATTGTCTTCTGAGGACTGCCTTTGCTGTGTCCCAAAGGTTTTAGTATGATGTGTTTGTTTTCATTCTCATTTGATTCTAGGAATTTTTTGATTCCATCTCTGATTTCTTCTATCACCCAGTGATATGTAAGCAGGGTATTATTCACTTTGCTTGTAACTGACTTTTTTTCCTTACTGTTTCTGTTGTTAGTTTCTACTTTGATGGCATTGTGGTCAGAGAAGATACTTTGAATTATCTCAGTGTTTTGGATCTTGCTGAGGATTGCTCTGTGGCCTAAGATGTGGTCTATTATCGAGAACGTTCCATGTGCATTGGAAAAGAATGTGTACTTTGCAGCTGTTGGATGGAGTGTTCTATATATGTCTATGAGGTCAAGTTGGCTTATTGTGCCCTTTACATCTTCTGTATCTTTGCTGAGTTTCTTTTTAGTTGTTCTCTCCTTTAATCAGAGTGGTGTGTTGAAGTCTCCTACTATTATTGTGGAACTGTCAATTTCTCTTTTCAGTGTTGTTAGAGTTTGTTTTATGTATTTTGCAGCCCTGTCATTGGGTGTGTAGATGTTTAATATGGTTATGTCTTCATGATGGATTGTCCCCTTAATCATTATATAGTGTCCTTGTTTGTCTTTTATGGTGGATTTTGTTTTAAAGTCTATTTTATCTGAGATTAGTATTGCCACTCCTGCTCTTTTTGGTAGTTGTTAGCTTGATATATTTTTTTCCAACCTTTGACTTTTAATGCATTCACATCTTTGTTTCTAAGGTGTGTCTCTTGTAGACAAGCATATTGATGGATCCTGTTTTCTTATCCAGTCTGTAACTCTCCATCTCTTTATGGGTGCATTGAGTCCATTTACATTCAGTGTAATTATTGATAGATGTGAGTTTGTTGCTGTCATTTTGTAATGCTTTTTTTTTTTTTTTTTTTTTTTGTGCTGACGGTTTCTTTGTTCTTACTCTCCTGTGCTGAGTTATTTTTGTTTGTGGATTTTTTTTTTCCATTTCTTTTGTTTTTGTAGGTTTTGTTTTTGCTGAGACTTTATGTTTTTCCTCTTTATTTTTATGAGTATATTTATTAACTTTCTTTGTGGTTACTATGAAATTTACCCTTATCTTTCTAAGTTTTAAACAGTCTATTATTACTTGGTATTGCCTTGCCTTCCTCTCCATTAGAACGTTCTATACCTATACCGTTTATTCCCTCTTTTATTGTTCTGATGTTGTTGTCATTTAGTGATTAACTGCTCTGATTCCCTGTTGTATTTCTTTTGGTTTTAGATAGTCCTTGAGAGTTCATTTCCTAGATTGGTATCTGGCTGGTACGATCCTGCGTCATAGGTTCTGCCTGTGAGCTGAAGTTGTTTATTCTCAGATTGAAGTACTCCCTTTAATAATTCTTATAAATTTGATTTGGTTTTTACATATTCCCTTAATTTCTGTTTGTCTGGAAATGTCCTAATTTCACCATCATATTTGAACGAGAGTTTTGCAGGATATATTATTCTTGGCTGATGGTTTTTTTCTTTCAAGGTTTTATATATGTCATCCCATTGCCTTCTTGCCTGCATGGTTTCTGCCGAATAATCTGAGGTTAGTATTATTGTTTCTCTTCTGTATGTGACTTCTTGTTTTTCAGGAGGTGCTCTCAGGATTCTTTGTTTGTCTTTGGTTTTGGTGAGTGTGATTATGATATGCCTTGGTGATTTTCTTTTGGAGTCTATTCTGTATGGGGTTCGTTGAGCTTCTTGGATGCCAGCTTTTCATCTTTCATGATATTGGGGAAGTTTTCTGTCAGCAGTTCTTCAATGATCCTCTCTGTGTTTTCTGTTTTCTCCCCCTGTTCTGGAACTCCAATCACTCGAAAATTTTTGCTTTTGTTTGTATCCCACATAACTCTCAGGGTCTCTTCATTTTTCTTTGTTGTTTTTTCTGTTTCTCAAACAGAGTTGTATGCAAGTTTTTGTCTTCAATTCCACTGATCCTGTCTTCCATCATTTCAAATCTGCTCCTCAGGCCTTCTATGACACTGTCCGTTTCTGAAATCTTATTGTTTATCTTTTGGATTTCTAATTGTTGTTTTTGTATAATTTCTAGTTGTGAATTTATTTTGGCATTCTGTTCCTGCATTATTTTCCTGAATTCTTCCAATTTTTTGTCTGTATTTTCCATGAATTTGTCTATTTTTTCCTGGTTTTTGTCTGCTTTTTTATTCAATTCTTGGATAATTCTGAGTATTAGAGATTTGAATTCCCTAGCAGGTAGTTCTAGTGCCTTTTCTTCCACTGGAAAGTCATTTGGTGTTTTATTTTGGATGTCTACTGGAACCATCCCATCCTGTTTTTGTAAATGTTTTGATAATGTCTGCTGTCTTCAGGGCATTCAGTAGTTATTTTTGTCATTTATTGATTTTAGATTTGCTTATTTCTTCCTTTTTTTTTTTTTTTTTGGCTATGTTTTAGCAGGCAGGCTGTGTGTTCTTTGTTGTTTGCTCATCTGTGGGCATGATACTTTTGCTTCCTTCTCCAATTGGCAGGCTCAGTCTCTCAGATACGATATAGCAGGGCATTTCTAGCCGAGGAGGAGTTACTCGGACAGGGTGTTTGTGGCACTTACTACAGCCACCAGGGCGGGTCGGTAATCAGTGAGGGGCGGGTTCCAGTAGGCCCTGCCTGTGCTGCTTGGTGGTGTCATGTTAAGCGCACGGTGCCAGTGGGCAGGATGTAGGGGGGAGATTGTTATGTTTGGAGCTAAGATGGATATGGGAGAGAGGAGAGAGGAACAGGAACCAAAAACATCCATACAAACAAAAAAGAGTGCTAGGGGAGCTTGCTGTTGGTGTGGAGAGATTAGAGACTATGAAATGGAGAAAAACAAAAAGGGGGAGAAGAAGAAGAAAAAAAAGAAAAGAAAAGAAAAGAATGAATAAATAAAAATCAGAAAGGAAAAAGAACAGCAAAGCCTCTGGGGATCCCACCGGTGGAGCTATGAGGTCTGGGGAAGTTGTTTTCAGGTGTTGCAGTATAGCCTGGCTAGAAGGCGTAGAGGAATTCAGCGCCAGGTATTCAGGGAACAGAAAGAGAAGGAGGGTATAGAAACACAAGAAACTACATACTGAAGAAAGACAAAAAGGGAAAAAGAGGGAAAAGAAAACAAAACAAATTAAAGAAAAAAAAAGAACAAGAAAAGCCCCCCAAAAAACAGAAAAAGAAAAAAGAAAAAGAAACCATGAGAAAAGAAATGCCCCCAGGGATCCCTCTGTGCATCTGCTCAAGCTGAGGGGATAGGTTCCAAGCCACGCAGCCCTGCCCAGCCAGAACGGGCCCCCAACTGAAGAAAAGGAAAAGAAAACAAACAATTCAAAACGAACAAACAAACAAAAGCCCCGGGATGCCACCAGCATGGCAGCCTAGTCTGGGAAGCAGATCCACCCTCGAACGGGGCTCCGTAGCCCCTCAGGAAGAAGCAAAGATGGCGCATGGAGCCAGGTATTTGAGCGAAAGGAGGGGAGGTGTTGACAGGTAAGGAAGAAATCAAAAGAAGCAGAAAAAAAGCAACACAAGCAGCCTGCAAATGGCACTTAGAGAGCCGGCCAGTGCGGGTGGGTGGAATCCAAGCAGCCGGTGCTTCTCGGACAAGAGACTGTGGCCACAGGAAGCAGAGGAGGCTGAGTGGGGGTGACGAAAGGTGGGGGGTGGGAAATCGTATATCGCAAATTACCAGTTGTTCTGTCTCCCGCTGGAAGCCCCATGAAGCTGCTTTCTCATACTCCCTATTTGCTGGTCTATGATAGGAGTCCATAATGGCGGATCCGCGCTGCGTTAGCTGATAAGGGACCACTTTATGAATTTCTGCTCGCTCTCCATTCTCTGTCAGTTTTTTCCATTGGTTCTTGGCTGAGTTCTTTATCTCTTCATTTGATGTTTTAGGGTTTCAGGATTGCTGTTTTCTCTGTTTGGCTTAGTTTCTCGGATCTTTGCTTTGGAGGGATGGCATGGTGCTTCTGCCTAGAGCACCATTTTGCCGGAAGTCTCAGCAGAGGAGGATTTTAACAGTCAGGTGGATAGGCTGACGTGTTATATGGAAACCACTCATCCTGTTTTGCCAACTACTCCTGTCATTGTTCAATGGGCTTATGAACCAAGTGGCCATGGTGGTAGGTATGGAGGTTATGCATGGGCTCAGCAACATGGACTTACACTCATCAAGGCCGACTTTGCTACAGCCGCTGCTGTGTGCCCAATCTGCCAGCAGCAGAGACAAACCGGAGTCCTTGATATGGCGCCATTCCTCAAGGTGATCAGCTAGCAACCTGGTGGCAAGTTGATTACATTGGACCACTTCCATCATGGAAAGGGCAGTGTTTTGTCCTTACTGGAATAGACACTTACTCTGGATATTGTTTTTCTTTCCCTGCATGCAATACTTCTGCCAAAACTACCATCCATGGACTTACAGTATGCCTTATCCACCATCATGGTATCCCACACAGCATTGTCTTGGATCCAGGGACCCACTTCACAGCAAATGAAGTGCGGCACTGGGCCCGTGCTCATGGAGTTCACTGGTCTTACCATGTTCCCATCATCCTGAAGCATCTGGGTTGATAGAATGATGGAATGGCTTCCTAAAGACACAGTTGTAGCACCATCTAGGTGGCAATACCTTGCAGGATTGGGGCAGTGTTCTCCAGGAGGCTGTATATGCTCTGAACCAGCGTCCGGTGTATGGTGCTGTATCTCCCATAGCCAGGATTTATGCGTCCCGGAATCAAAGGGTGGAAATGGGAGTGACACCACTCACTTTACCCCTAGTGACCCACTTGCAAGATTTTTGCTTCCTGTCCCTGTGACCCTATGTTCTGCAGGTCTAGAGGTCTTAGTTCCAAAGGGAGAAATGTTCCCACCTGGAGACACATCACTGAGTCCATTGACCTGGAAGCTAAGAATGCCACCTGG
The DNA here is from genome assembly GCA_030035585.1 of Dugong dugon. Lineage (NCBI taxonomy): Eukaryota > Metazoa > Chordata > Mammalia > Sirenia > Dugongidae > Dugong > Dugong dugon. Next base: position 83,527,336 of record CM057460.1, on the reverse strand, counting down.
CCTCTTTGGGCTCCTTATACTACTGGATCAGCAGGCAAAGAAGGGAGTTACTATACTGGCTGGTGTGATTGATCCTGATTACCAAGAGGAAATCAGATTGATATTACATAATGGAGGTAAAGAAGAGTATGTCTGGAATGCAGGACATCCCTTAGGATGTCTCTTAGTACTACCATGCCCTGTGATTAGAGTCAATGGAAAACTACAGCAACCCAATTCTGACATGACTGCTAATGGCCCAGACCCTTCAGGAATGAAGGTTTGTGTCACCCCACCAGGCAAAGAACCATGACCAGCTGTGGTGCTTGCTGAGGGCAAAGGGAATATGGAATGGGTGTTGGAAGAAGGTAGTTCTAGATACCAGTTACGGCCACATGATCAGTTGCAGGAATGAGAACTGTAATTGTTGTGTGTATTTCTGCTTTGTATGTGTGCATCAAATATTTTTGTTTTCATGTAAGTATAAGTTTTCATATGAGAGACTAACTTGGATTATAAACTTTCACTTACAGCACAACAGTAAAAAAAAAAAAAGAAAAAAATTTTTGTTTTCTTCACTTATAAAATATAAGATGTAAACAGAGCTATTGCATTTTCAGTTGTATGTTTGTTTGTTGTATCACTTTAGGCCCAAGTAAGACTTTCAATCGTCTTTATTCAGAGATTATGTATGATTTAAGGAGATGTTTATAGGTGCCAAATTGACAACGGGTGGAATGTGATGGTTAAGATTGTGTGTCGACTTGGCTGGGCCATGATTCTCAGTGTTGTGGCAATCATATAATGTTGTGATCACTTTCCTATTGAGATTTGATACGTGATTACCCCCATGATGGGATCTGCTGTGAGTAGCCAGTCAGTTGAACGGGAGTTTTCTTGGGTGTATGGCTTGCACTGAGTGTGGGCGGATGTTCAGGCAGGGGCTCCAGGGCTTTTGCTTGTTCTGGATCCTGCAGCTGGCTCCTGTTAACCTGACCCGCGGTTCTTGGGACTTGAGCTAGCAGCTTACCTGCGGTCTTGCCTGCCGATGTTGGGGTTCGTTGATCTTCACAGCCTGTGAGCAACAGCCCTGCTCTCCAGCCTGCTGATCTTGGGTTCACCATCCCCTGTGGCTACGTGAATCAGGAGAAGCCTCTTTCCTGACCCATGGACTTGGGACATTACAGTCTTACAACTGCATGAGCCATTTCCTCGATATATATATATCTCTCTCTCTATATGTATTTATATGCTTTACTGATTTTGCTTCTCTAGAGAATCCAACCTAAAAAGACAGAACCTAAAGTGATTTCCTCAAGCCCTAACACCCGGCAGTTATTAAAAACCCAAACTAAAATCTCGGTATCCTATCCTCACTAATCACCCATACAATGGGTGAAATTATTTTGATGAATACGTTTCTTTCTCAATTACATATTAATAAGCAAACACATCAGATTTCTGTTTCTTTTATATACATAGCATTAAAAATTATATTGAAAAGTTAGCTTAAGACCAAGATATTAATTATATTCAGGATTTTGAATTTATTACATCATGGGAAGGGAGCAAAAAAAAAAAAAAAAAAAAAACAACTCAGTGCCGTTGAGTTGATTCTAACTCATACCTACCCTGTAGGACAGAGTAGAACTGCTCCATAGAGTTTCCAACGCCTTACATCTTTACAGAAGCAGACTGCCACATCTTTCTTCTGCAGAGTGGCTGGTGAGTTCAAACTGCCGACTTTTAGGTTAGCAGCCCAGTGCTTAACCACTGCACCACCAGGGCTCCTGGGAAAAATAGTAACTAATTAAAAATGAATTCATTTATTATAGAAGCTATGTAAAACTCTTAATTGTGATTATAGGGAAAATTTCAGACTATGAAAAGGGCTGGGCCATTTTTATCATCCTCATTTTTTGGTTAATAAGCAGTATTTGTCAGGAAATAGCTATGAGTCCAGCACAGCTTATTTCTTTTTAACAGCTTTCTTGAGGTACAATTCTTACTCCATATAGTTCACGCAATTAAAGTGTATAATTCAATTTTTAAAAATAAATTTACAGGATTGTGCTACCATCACAACAATCTAATTTTAGAACATTTTCATCACCCCAAAATGAAGCCCCGTACCCATTAGCAGTCACTCCCCATTTCCCCCCAATCCCTCTAGCCCTAGGCAATCACTAATCCATTTTCTGTCTCTATAGATGCCTATTCTGAACATTTCATATATATGGAACCATACAATATACAGCACAGCGTATTTTAATATTTTAGGAAAATACAAAACGTTTGCTATTAATTGAGAAAACTATTTTCTTCTATTTTTAAGTCTAGATGGTGGGATAGGCAGTTGGTACCATTTAAATTTGGGGAGAAATAGAGATGATTGTAGGTAAAGATCTCATTTCAGTGCTGCATTTTAGTTTATTCTTTTGACTCTTTTTACATTATGTCTGGAGATCCTGTGTTTAGAAAGGTTTGTGTCTTCCACCAGTGGGTGTCAGTTATCTAGTTAAAGATGATTCCTCCTGAAGCTGTTTCCATAAATAACCTTGAAGCTAGTCTCAGAATGTAAGAACAACATTATTTGAATCCTGTGTTTATTTACATGATCACCTCATAGTAAAAACTTGTAACAAATCACGTCATATATTGTTTTTTGCCATTAGATAGCTTGCGAAGACTAATATGTTAATCATTGTTAGTGAATTTGAACTCTGATCTTTTTTCTAAGCATATTTAATTGGAAGCAACCATATGCTTTGACAGTTATATGATAGAGCTTGTGTTTTAAAGACTTGAGTGAGGAAAGGATCTGAATTTTTACACAGTAACATTTTAATGCCTCTATCAGATGTAAAAACCAAAAATCAAACTCACTGCAGACTCATAGCAACCCTATATAGAGATGTTAAGAAATGGTGCTCTGATTAGCCTTGTCATTTGATTAGCCTTGTCACAGGTAATCAGTTGCATTAGGCAATTAAATGCTGAAACATTAGTTTGTTTAGCAAGTTTTATGCTATGCTGACTCATCTTCTATTCTTGTTACAGGATATCTCCTAGGTAGTGAAGATTACTATTCCCATGAGCGTTGCACATTAATTGATGCCCTGAATGTCACACGGTGTGCTCTTGATTTTCGAGATGGTGAAGAAGTTGCAGCTGGATATAAAAATATGTATTCAACAAATGTGTTTACTGAGAGGGCTACAGCCCTCATAGCTAACCATCCACCAGAGAAGGTATGTCTTGATTCTTTACTGATATCAAAATCTTGTTAAAATAACACTTCTTCAGATGAGTGCAGGAAAAGGCCACTGTCCTTTAGATGAAAATCTAACAAACTCTAGGGGAGTTGTTTACAAATTTTAGAGTGCATCAGAAGCAGCCTTGGAAGCTTGTTAAAAATGAAGATTCCTAGAGCCCACCTCTAAAAGTCTGATTCACTAGGTCTGGAGGAAATCCATACATCAGAATTTTAAAGAAGGTCCTAAAGAGTGATTCTGTGCCAGTCGTCCCCAGATCATACTTTGAGGAATAGTGTGTCCATAGTATTTCAGTACAAATATAGTTTTATTATTTTGGTGTATTATGTGCATGTGCTGTAAAAAATTAGTTAAATGCCTCTTAAAAAAACAATAGGTTTTAATACAAGATGAGGCTTTATTACAGCAAACTTTCTGTTAAGGACAAGGTAGTAAATATTTTATACCTTGTAGGCCATGGAGTCTCTGTCACAACTACTTAACTTCTGCCCATGTAGAGCAAAAGCAGCCACAGATAATATGTAAACAAATGGGTGTGGCTGTGTTCCAATAAAATTCTATTTACAGAAACAGATGGTAGGCCAGTTTTGGCCCACAGGCAGTAGTTTGCTGACCCCTGCTTTGTTATATAAACATGAATTTGATATGGCCCTGAGAGATTATTTAGTCCCTTGCTACTCAGTTTGTAGTCTGGAGAATAGTAGATTAACATCATTTGGGAACTTGTCAGAAATTCAGAACCTTAAGCCATATTCCAGACCTAACTGAACCAGTATTTGCATTTTAATAAGTTGCCCAGATGATTCTTAATTACAGTTTGAAAAGTACTGCACTAGACTAAAACCAAAACCAAACCCATTGCTGTAGAGTCGATTTAGGACAGAGTAGAACTGCCCTATAGGGTTTCCAAGGAGCAGCTGGTGGATTCAAACTGCCGACCTTTTGGTTAGCAGCTGTAGCTCTTAACCACTGCACCACCAGGGCTCCATTGCTTCAGACTAAACCAAAAAACAAACCCATTGCCAGTGAGCCAATTCCGACTCATAGCAACTAGTGCTGTACAAATAGAAATACAATGCAAGTCACATACATAATTTAAAATTTTCTACATTAAAAAAACCAAATGAAAATTAATTTTAATAATTCAATATATCTTTAAAATATTGTCATTTCAATGTATAATCAAATATGAAAAGATATTAATGAAATATTTTAAATTTTTTTTCCTGTAAATATTTGAAATCTTATATGTATTTTACACTTGGAGCCCTGGCGGTGCAATGGTTAATGCTAGTCAAAAAAAGATTGGCAGTTCGAATACACCAGCTGCTGTTTCGAAACCCTATAAAGCAGTGCTACTTTGTCCTATAGGGTCGCTATGAGTTGGAATTGACTCAACAGCACATAACAACAGCAATAACATTTTACACTTAAAACACATCTCAGTTTGTACTACCTACATTTCAAGTGTTCAGTAGCTACCTGCAACTAGATGCTACCATATTGGACAGCACGGGTTTGGACCATAACAAATGAAAGTGGCTGAGATTAGTTACTTTTGAAGATTTGCTCTTATTTCAGTTTGAACAACACATGTTTGGAAATTACCTTGTGGGAACTGACCTCAGAAGTGGTGGCACACAAATTTGAGTGTCCTTGGGAACATTGTTTGGTAGTGATACAAATTTTCACACTTTGAGGATAAATTTGAGTTAAAGAAAATTAAGTTGGAACACAAATATGATTAACAAAGTGAATGATCGTGGTGGTTAATATGATTTTTGGTTAAAAGAAGTACAAGAAATATATCAAGAATAATTTTCTACACTTCATCTATAAATAATGTAAGTAGCAGCTAATAAAGCATTGCCAAATATTGCCAGATTTACTGTAATAAATAGTTCAGATCACTTAAAAATAACTTCTTCCTTAAAGCATTTGATACCAACTTGTCTGAAGAAAAATTAGATAAAATAATTTAAAAAAATGAAGAAACCTTGAGAAGTATGTGGGACTCTATCAAGAGGAATAACCTACGAGTGACTGGAGTACCAGAACAGGGGGGATAACAGAAAATACAGAGAGAATTGTTGAAGATTTGCTGGCAGAAAACTTCCTGATATCATGAAAGATAAGAAGATATCTATCCAACGTGCTCATCGAACCCCACACAAGGTAGATCCCAGAAGAACGTCACCAAGACATTTTATAATCAAACTTGCCAGAACCAAAGACAAAGAATTTTAAGAGCAGCTAGGGATAAACAAAGTCATCTACAAAGGAGAGTCAGTAAGACTGAGCTCGGACTACTCAGCAAAAAGTGTGCAGGCAAGAAGGCAATGGGATGACATATATAAAAACTTGAAGGAAAAAATTGCCAGCCAAGAATTTTATATCTAGCAAAACTACCTCTCAGATATGATGCTGAAATTAGAACATTTCCAGATAAACAGAAGTTTAGGGAATTTGTAAAAACCCAAACCAAAATCACAAGAAATACTAAACGGAGTCCTCCGGTTAGAAAATCAGTAGCATCAGATAACAAGCCAAGACTAGAACACAGGACAGAACAACCAGATATAAACTCAGATAGGGAAGTCACAAAAATAAAAGCTAAAACACGGAAAATAGGAAAACAGAGACGTCAATATGTAAACGATGACAACATGAGAACAAAAAAGAGGGACTCAAAAATGTGGTCATAGATCTTTCATATGGAGAGGAAGTCAGGGTGATATAAAGAAATAAAAGATAGGTTTAAACTTAGAAAAATAGGGGTAAATATTAAGGTAACCATAAAGGAAACTAACAATCCTACACATCAAAATAAAAAACAAGAAAAACATAAAGACTCAGCAAATACAAAATCAACAACAATGAAAAAGATGAAAAGAAAATACATAAAGAAAAACAACTCAGCATAGAAAATTAAGTGGAACAAAGAAACTGTCAACAATACACAAAAAAAGACATCAAAATGACAGCACTAAATTCATACCTATCAATAATTATGCTGAATGTAAATGGACTAAATGCACCAATAAAGAGACAGAGAGTGGCAGAATGGATAAAAAAACACAATCCGTCTATATACTGCCCACAAGAGACAAACCTTAGACTTAAAGACACAAACAAACTAAATGTTAGTGAGTGATAAAATCCTCAACAAAATTCTAGCCAACAGAATTCAACAACATATCAAAAAAATAATTCACTGTCACCAAGTGGGATTCATGCCAGGTGCAGGGATGGTTCAACATTAGAAAAACTATCAATGTAATCCATCCCATAAATAAAACAAAAGACAAGAACCACATGATCTTATCAATTGATGCAGAAAAGGCATTTGACAAAGTCCAACACCCATTCATGATAAAAATTCTCACCAAAATAGGAATAGAAGCGAAATTCCTCAACATGATTATGGGCATTTGTACAAAGCCAACAGCCAACATCATCCTAAATGGAGAGAGTTAGAAAGCATTCCCCTTGAGAATGGAACCAGACAAGAATGCTCTTTGTCACCTCTCTTATTTAACATTGTGCTGGAGGTCCTAGCCAGAGCAATTAGGCTAGAAAACGAAATGAAGGGCATCAAAATTGGTAAGGAAGAAGTAAAAGTATCTGTATTTGCAGATGATATGTATGATCTTATACACAGAAAACCCCAAAGAATCCACAAGAAAGCTACTAGAATTAATAGAAGATTTCAGCGAAGTGTCAGGATACAAGATAAACATACAAAACTCAGTTGGATCCCTCTACACCAACCAAGAGAACTTCAAAGAGGAAATAACCAAATCAATACCATTTGCAATAGCCCCCAAGAAGATAAAGTACTTAGGAATAAATCTATCCAGAGAGGTAAAAGACCTTTACAAAGAAAACTACAAGTCACTACTGCGAGAAACCAAAACAGACCTACATAAGTGGAAAAACATACCTTGCTCATGGATAGGAAGATTCAACATTGTGAAAATGTCTCTTCTACCCAAAGCGATGTACAGATACAATACAATCCCAATTCAAATTCCAATGACATTTTTTAATGAGATAGAAAAACAAATCACCAACTTCATATGGAAAAGGAAGAGGCCCTGGATAAGTACAGCATTACTGAAGAAGAAGAACAAAGTGGGAGGTCTCACACTACCTGATTTTAGAACCTATTATACTGCCACGGTATCAAAACAGCCTGGTACTGGTACATTAACAGATACATAGACCAATGTAACAGAATTGAGAATCCAGACATAAATTCATCCACCTATGAGCAGTTGATATTTGACAAAGGCCCAAAGTCCATTAATTGGGGAAAAGACAGTCTCTTTTACAAATAGTGCTGGCATAGCTGGATATCTATGTGCAAAAAAATAAAACAAGACCCATACCTCACACCATGCATAAAAACTAACTCAAAATGGATCAAAGACCTAAATGTAAAATGTAAAATAATAAAGATCATGGAAGAAAAAATAGGGACAACACTAGGAGCCCTAATATATGTCATAAACAGAATACAAAACATTAACAATGTGCAAACACCAGAAGAGAAACTAGATAACTGGGAGCTTCTAAAAATCAAACACTTATGCTCATCAAAAGACTTCATCAAAAGAGTAAAAAGACAACCTACAGACTGGGAAAAAATTTTTGGCTACAACAAATCAGATCAGTGTCTAATCTCTCTAAAATCTACAATATACTACAAAACCTCAATAAGAAGAAGACAAATAACCCAATTAAAAAATGGGCAAAGGATATGAACAGGCACTTCACCAAAGAAGACATTCAGGAAGCTACCAGATACATGAGGAAATACTCATGATCATTAGCCATTAGAGAAATGCAAATCAAAACTACAATGAGATACCGTCTAACCTCAACGAGGCTGGTATTAATCCAGAAAACACAAAATAATAAATGTTGGAGAGGTTGTGGAGAGACTTGAACACTTATACACTTCTGATGGAAATGTAAGATGGTATAAACACTTTTTTGTTTGTTTTGTAATTGTACTTTAGATGAAGGTTTACAGAACAAACTAGTTTCTCATTAAACAGTACACATATTGTTTTATTGCATTGGTTAACAACCCCAGGACATGTCAACACTCTCCCTTCTTGACCTTGGGTTCCCTATTACCAGCTTTCCTGTCCCCTCTTGCCTTCTAGTCCTTGTCCCTGGGTTGTTGTGCCCATTTAGTCTCGTTTTGTTTTATGGGCCTGTCTAATCTTTGGCTGAAGGGTGAACCTTGGGAGTGACTTCATTACTGAGCTAAAAGGGTGTCCGGGGACCATACTCTCGGGGTTTCTCCAGCCTCTGTCAGGCCAGTAAGTCTGGTCTTTTTTTGTGAGTTAGAATTTTGTTCAACATTTTTCTCCAGCTCTGTCCGGGTCCCTCTATTGTGATCCCTGTCAGAGCAGTCAGTGGTGGTAGCCGGGCACCATCTAGTTGTACTGGGCTCAGCGTGGTGGAGGCCTTGATAGTTGTGGTTCATTAGTCCTTTGGACTAATCTTTCCCTTCTTTCTCCCTTGGTCCCAAAGGGGTGAGACCAGTGGGGTATCTTAGATGGCCACTCACAGGCTTTTAAGACCCCAGATGCTACTCACCAAGGTAAAATGTAGAACATTTTCTTTATTAACTATGTTATGCCAATTGAGCTAGATGTTCCCTGAGACCATGGTCCCCACTGCCCTCAGCCCAGCAATTTGGTTGCTCAGGGAGTTTCGATTTGTCTATGGAGCTTCTATGAACTTGTCTTGTGCAAGTTGTGCTGGCTTCCCCAGTACTGGGTCCAACCACTTTGGAAATCGATTTGGCACTTCCTTAAAAAGGTAGAAATAAAAGTATCATATGATCCAGCAATCCCACTCCTTGGAATCTATGCTAGAGAAATAAGAGCCGTCAGACAAATAGATATATGCATATCCATGTTCATTGCAGCAGTGTTCACAATAGCAAAAAGATGGAAACAACCTAGGTCCCCATCAGAGGACAAATGGATAAACAAATTATGGTATATTCACACAGTGGAATACTATGCAATGATAAAGAGCAACGATGAATCTGCAAAACATCTTATAACATGGATGAATCTGGAAGGCATTATGCTGAGTGAATTTAGTCAGGCGCTAAAGGAAAAATGTTGTATAAAACCACTATTATACGAACTCAAGAAATGGTTTAAACACAGAAGAAAACATTCTTTGATGGTTGCAAGGGTGGGGAGGGAGGGAGATGGGTCTTCACTAACTAGATAGTAGATAAGAATGATCTTAGGTGAAGGGAAGGACAGCACACACTACAGGGGAAGTCAGTACAACTGGACTAAACCAAATCTAAGAAGTTTCCTAAATACAGCCAAACACTTTGAGGGACAGGATAGCAGGTGCGGGGGTCTGGGGACCATAGTTTCAGGGGACATTTAGGTCAATTGGCATAACAAAGTTTATTAAGAAAATGTTCTGTGTCCCGCTTTGGTGAGTGGCATCTGGGGTCTTAAAAGCTAGCGGGCGGCCATCTAAGATACATCAATTGGTCCCAACCCACCTGGAGCAAAGGAGAACGAAGAACACTGAAGACACAAGGAAGGTAGTAGTCCAAGAGACAGAAAGGGCCACATAAACCAGAGACTCCATCAGCCTGAGACCAAAAGAACTAGATGGTGCCCGGCTACCACCAACGACCGCCCTGACAGGGAACACAACAGAGAGTCCCTGACAGAGCAGGAGAAAAGTGGGGTGCAGATCTCAAATTCCAGTAAAAAGACCAATGTTAATGGTCTGACTGAGACTGGAGGTACCCTGGAAGACATGGCCTTCGGACTGTCCATTAGCCCAAACTGAAGCCATCACTGAAGCCAACTCTTCAGACAAAGGTTAGACTGGACTATGGGATCTAAAATGATACTCGTGAAGAGAGTGCTCCTTAGTTCAAATAGATACATGAGACTAAATGGGCAACTCCTGTCTGGAGGCGAGTTGAGAAGGCAAAAAGGGACAGGAGCTGGTTGAACGGACGCAGGAAATCTGGGGTGGAAAGGAGGAGTGTGCTGTCACATTATAGGGAGAGCAGTTAGGGTCACATAGCAATGTGTATAAATTTTTGTGTGAGAAACTGACTTGAACTGTAAACTTTCACTTGAAACACAATTAAAAACAAATAAATTCTTCCTAATACCAAATGGGCACAGTGAAAGTTTTTTAGAAATACTTTGTTTTGTTAGATAAGTTATGTGTTTTTTCTGTAGAAACATAAATCTACCACAAATCTTATATACTAATGATTTGTTTAAAAAAGGTGAAAAGATAGGTATAATATAGTTCCCTTCAGCCTTTAACTTCCTTTAGTATTTTTTTTAGTTCAGATACACTGGAAACAATTTTTTCAGCTTTTGTCTGTTTGTGAAGTATTTATTTCACCTTCATGTGAAGGATATTTTTGTTGGATGTATAATTCTAGGCTGACAGGTATTTTTTTCCTCAGCACTTTAAAGATGTCACTACATTGTGTTATGGCTCCCATTGTTTCTGGTGAGAAATTAGCCATCATTCTTATCATTATTTTTCTGGATGTAATGTGTCTTTTTGCCTTTGGATGCCTCCAAGATTTTGTTTTTCAGTATTTTGAATATGTGATGTGCTTAGGTGTGGTTTTCTTTGTATTTATCCTCCTTAGGTGTCATGGATTGAATTGTGTCCCCCAAAAATATCTGTCAACTTGTCTAGGTCATGATTCCCAGTGTTGTATGATTATCCACCATTTTGTCATCTGATGTGATTTCCCTACGTGTTGTAAATTCTACCACTGTGATGTAATGAGATGGATTATTGGCAGTTATATCAATGAGATCTACAAGATTCGATAGTGTCTTAAGCCAGTCTCTTTTGAGATATAAAAGAGAAAAGCAAGCAGAGTCATGGGGACCTCGTAACACCAAGAAAGCAGTGCCGGGAGCAGAGCGTGTCCTTTGGACCTAAGGTTCCTGTGCTGGGTTGCTCCCAGACCAAGGAAACACTGATGACAAGGACCTTCCTCCAGAGCTGACAGAGAGAGAAAACTTTCCCCTGGAGCTGATGCCTTGCATTTGGACTTGTAGCCTACTAGACTGTGAGAGAATAAATTTCTTCAGGAGCACAATGAAGAGGATGGCTCAGATAGGAGTTGCTTTCAGAAAGTCTGATTAAGAAGGACAGGCTGACCTGCAATACCACTAATGTAAAGGGTTGTAAACTGGTGTAAAAGGTAGAATCAGTGTATCCCACTCCTCAGTTTCCAGGAATTATGTTGGTATTACATTTAGTCCTAGACCAAAGACTTAAGAAGACATGGTGTCTACTTCTTTCCTCATAAAATATTGTATTAAAAAACCCTAAGCTTCTCCAAAAGGTAGGGACTTATTTTTCAGCTAAAATAATCTAGAGTAGCCAAGATTCATCTGTTGGTACATATCCATACTGTAATGGTGGGTTTTACGATAGAAAATTGCTATGCACTTAATGTGAACTTGAGCAGGTCACGTAATCTTTCTAAGCCTCAGTTAACTCATCTGTAAAAACGGATGTAACATAGGGTGGTTTTGGGTATTAAATGAGATCATACGTGCAAATTATTATCACAGTATCTAATACATAGACAACATTTAATGTATGGTTGCTATTATTGATATTGGAAACCCTGGTGGCGTAATGGTTAAGAGCTACGGCTGCTAACCAAAAGGTTGGCAGTTCAAATCCACCAAGCACTCCTTGGAAACTCTATGGGCGCAGTTCTACTCTGTCCTATGGGGTCGCTATAAGTCGGAATCGACTTGACAGCAATGGTGTTTTTTTTTTTTTTTGTTTATTATTGATATTATTATTATGTTGTTGAAACATGCAGGGCCTTCCATGCCATTTTAGGACTCTGGCTTTTATTTTTTGTCTTGGGCATTTTGTTATTTTAAAAAACATCTTTATTGAGATATAGTTAACATACGCTAAAATTCACCAATTTAAAATATACAATTTAGTGTTGTTGTTAGGTGTCGAGTCAATTTTGACTCATAGCGACTCCATGTGACCGAGTAGAACTGCCGTAGGGTTTTTTTGGCTGTAATCTTTATGAAAGCAGATTATCAGGTCTTTCTCCTGCAGAGCCGTTGGGTGAGTTCAAATCTCCAACCTTTTGGTTAGCAGCTGAATGCTTACCATTTGCACTACCAGGGCTCCTTTACAATTTAAGAGTTTTAGCAAATATAGTTGTGCAACCGTAGCCACAATCTAAGTTTAGAATATTTCCATCACCTCAAAAGGAAACCTTATACCCATTTAGCAGTTATTCCCCATTCCTCCCTCCCATAGCCCTAGGCAACCACTAATCTACTTTCTGTCGCTATACTTTGCCTGTTCTGAACATTTCATATATGGAATCATACAATATGTGGTCTTTTGTGACTGGCTTCTTTTACTTAGCATAATTTTTCAAGGTTCATTCATACTGTAGCGTCTATCGACACTTCATTCCCTTTTATTGCTGTATATTGCTACAAATATACCACATTTTGTTTGTTCATTCATCAGTTGATAGAAATTTGAGTTGTTTTCCCTTTTGGCTATTATTAATAATACTGTAGTGAACATTGGTGTGCAAGTTTCTGTATGGATCTATGTTTTCATTTCTGTAGGAGTAGAATTGCTGGGTCATATAAATAGAACTGTATGTTTAACAATTTTAGGAACTGCCAGACTGTCTTCTGAAGTACTGTACCATTTTACATTCCCACCAGCAATGAATGTAGGTTCCAATATCTCTACATCCTCACCAACACTTATTTTCCATTTTAAAAATTATAGCCATCCTGGTGGGTGTGAAATGGTATGTCATTGTGGTTTTGATTTGCATTTCCCTAATAACTAATGATGCTGAGTATCTTTTCATGTGCTTATTGGCCATTTGTGTGTCTTTGGAGAAATAGTTACTCAAATACTTTGCCATTTTTAATTGTTTATTATTGAGTTCTTTATATATCCTGGATATGACTCTCTTATCAGATATATGATTCATAAACACTTTCTCCGATTCTGTGGGTTGTATTGATATTATTTTTATTAACGGATAAATCTGGGAGGAGCCCTGGTGGTGTACTGGTTAAGTGCTCGGCTGCTAACCTAAAGGTCAGCTGTTCGAACCCAGCAGTCTCTATGTGGGGGAGATGTGGCAGTCTGCTTCTGTAAAGATTTACGGCCTTGGAAACCCTGTGGGGGCAGTTCTACTCTGTCCTATAGGGTTGTTATGAGTCAGAATCCACTTGATGAGAATGGGCTTGGTTCCTTTTGTGTTTGTGTGTTGATAAATCTGGATGGTCTTATTCTATGTTTAACGCCTCCATGCCCTCTTAACTGATTTGCACAAAATCTCTTTGCAGCCTCTATTTCTCTACCTTGCTCTCCAGTCTGTCCACGAGCCGCTTCAGGTCCCTGAAGAATATTTGAAGCCCTACGACTTTATCCAAGATAAGAACAGGCGTCGCTATGCAGCAATGGTGTCTCTTATGGATGAAGCAGTGGGAAATGTCACCGCAGCCTTAAAAAACCATGGGCTCTGGGACAACACGATATTCATCTTCTCCACAGGTAAGTCTGTCAAAAGGAAAATCATCTCTTGGCAAAGCCTCAGACATAGTGTTCAATAAACAGAATGAAGACAAATTGAAGCATTTAGCAGTTCCTTATTAAAATAAATGCTAACTGCAATGATGGTGACATGATAATAATGGATAGAAAGATGTGCCTAGGCAAAAGAATTGTAGGCTTTCCCTGTCCCCTTCCTTCAGATAGCAAAATATTCTGGGAGTATGCTTAAAAACAAGAGCTCACTAGCTGAGTATGAGTATATGGCATTCATACGCAGAAATACAGCAGGGTAGTGAATCCCTGGAGTGGTGGTTTTCTGCTCTCTCTGCAGCTCATGCATCCTCTATCAAAAGGACTTGTGCCGACTTGTGGGGATTTTGTATCAGTGCTCAGAGATGGACTGTGACATTATGAAAACAGATAAGAAATGGGGCCATTTAAATCCAGGCTAGGCTCTCCAATATTTTTTATGTTAAGATTGTTTTCTGACAAAAAAGTCATACTTGTTCATTACAGAAAAGACAGAAAAGACGGAGAAGGAAAGAAAATTCATAATCCCACACCTGAGATAACGCTTAAAAAGCATTTTCATTATGGCAATGCCATTTTGATTCCTATTCCCTTATACATGTGACTTCTTCTCATTAAACATAGTTTTCTAAAATTTAACCATAATATGGTTTGGGTATAGATTTTTGTTTATTCATTTGCTGAGTACTCAGAGAGCATTTTCTGTCTGAAAATGCAGATCTTTCAAAATTCTTTGGCCTTCCCTCCCGCTTTCCTCCTATTCTTTCTTCACAGAACTCCTGTTCGTTCAGTGTTGGATTGATTTTCTAATTTTCTCGTTTTTGTGTTTTTTCCCCCTTTCCTATTTTATTTACTTTCCTTTTTCTGTTTGGGAAATTTCCTTGACATTATTTTCTAATTCTTCTATTGAAAGAACTCTTTCTTGTTTTCTGGTAATTCTATTTTTGTAACATTCTGTTCTTATTTTATAGATATAATAACTTATTTTTCCAGTGCTTGTGCTCTGTTAGTTATATATGTGTGTGTCTGTGTATGTTTGTGTGTATATACATATATATACACAAATATACTTGTTTATCCACATATGTACGTGTGTATATGTATACATTTATAAACCAAATCAGTTGCTGTTGTGTCAATTCCGACTCATAGCGACCCTATAGGACAGAGTAGAACTGCCCATAGGGTTTTCAGGGAGTGACTGATAGATTCGAACTTTTGGTTAGCAGCCAGGCTCTTAACCACTGCGCTACCAGGTCTCCTTTATATATGTATTTTAAGTTTGCCTGTATCTCTTCCTTCCAAGTTTTTTTATATCCCCCAGTTTGTGTCTTGGTTTTAGTCTGCCTTTCATGTAGGAGGCTTTCTCATCTCCCTAGTGATCCTCAACTACAACCTAAAAAGTTGATTGGAAGCTTCAAGTGAGGTCAGGCCTTATTGTCTGGTAAATTTCACTGTAAAGTGACTGTTCAGGGGTGTGAGGTGACATGATGGTATTGTACTCAGAGCTGTTTTTCTTTAGAGAGTCATTTTGTTTTGTTTACTTTGCTTTTACTTAGGCAAGGTCATTGAAACTAGCATTTATTGATGCTTACTATGTGCTTTACATGAAGTAGTTCAATTAATTCTCACAGTAATTCTCTGGGTACTATTATCACCCATCTTTCAGATCTGGCTACTTAAACACAGAGGCTCAGTAACTTGCCCAAGGTCACACAGCTCCTAAGTAGAAGAGCCAGGGTTTAATCTTTCTAGCTCCATGGCAGTATCCTGCTTCTGAGAGACTGATCTAGATTTTCTCATGGAAGCTAATGTTACCACAGAGCTTTCTTTGTCTAGCCTTACCAGCCTTGTTCAGTTACCTTAGTGTGCAGTGCAAATATTGTAATTTTCTAAGTGTGCCCTGCTGTGAAAAAGTTGAATATAAAGTGAAATTTTTCTTCCAAAACTTATCTTTCAGAAAAAAGGGAAACGTCTTTTACTGACATTTTAAGATCTCTCATATTCTGGGAGTCTTTCTCAATTTACTTTGTCTCAACAACCTGATATAGCACTTTGATTGGTGCTGGTATTGAATGCTTGTAGAAGTCACTAGACAGAGTCAGTAAAATAGGAGGCAAGACATAACACTGATAAAATAATCACTTCTGGAATATCACCTTACAATTGCAAGAACTGGAAATCATAAGTTTCTTAAAAAAAAAAAAAGGCTTTGTTTTTGAGATAACAGTTCTGTAGTTTCAGGACAAATGATTTCCTAAAATGAAATAATATGTGGATTAAGATGTGGATTAAAAAGTCCTCAGAAGTGAAGATGGGATACTCTGGAAAACAGTGTGAAATGTTTCAGAGTGACTCTTGTGACAACAGATGTATTGTGTCAAGAATGCACGGGAAGAGGTGGAATAAATTTTTTCATATATGACAATGGAAAAAAAAATCCAGTATTTTAAAATCAATGTATTGTTTTATGTGTTTTCAAATATGTAACTATTTTTAAATAGGTATTTAACTGTTTCATATACATCCATAAAATTATACTCATTCACATTGGAAAAAAACTTGTGGAGTCTCTCATTGGGAAAATGGGGATTGCTTTAGATTAGGGTTGTCTTATATTCTGGCATTATGATACATTAATAGATAATCTTGAACTATCTTTGCATTGTTGGGAGAAATCCAACTTGACCATGTGGATGTATTTTTATTATTCTACTGATTTCAGTTTGCCAGTATTTTATTTAGGATTTTTGCATCAACTCCTAAGTGCAAGTGGGGTTGGTAAATTCTTTTCCATCTTTGTCAGGTTTTGTTGTCTTGGTTGTTCTCACTTCATAGAATAGTTTGGATGGTTTTTCATCTTTTCCTATCCTCTGGAACACTTTACAAATGTTTGAAAGACTTCTCTGTTTAAGCTGTTCCTTGGAATCTTTTTATGAGTTAATTATTGTTTTTTTAAAAAATTATCTCCATAGCTTAAATTTTTTGCTGAATTAAAATATTTTAAAATTAATTTTGCCCGAAATATAGTGAGGCCTTCGTTCTTCAGACAGATTATTTTTCACTCCAGCAAGTTTTCCTTGTTCATATTTTGGCTTATTACTTTTGTTCTGCTCAAAAATACCTTTAATTAATAGGTTGAACCTCTGATTTAGCTTTTCTCTCTTCATTTTTAGTTTTTGCCCTTTCCCTCAACCTTCTGGGGCTCCTCCACATTAGCAGTTAGATTTTTTTTCTCACAATTTTAATTCTGCTCTTTAATGTCTCCAATGTAGATTATTACTGATTGTATTTTTAGTTTCTTTGTAATTCTTTCTTTGCTTCAATCAGTCCTTTTTCTTCTAAGCTTTTTAGTAATAATAATGATTACATTTTATTGGGGTCCCTACACAGTACAAAGGGTAAATTTACTGGGCTGCTACCCGAAAGGTTGGAGGTTCAAGTACACCTAGAGATGCCTCAGAAGAAAGGACTGGTAATCCACTTCCAAAAAACTAGCCATTGAAAACCCTATGGATCACAGTTCTATTTTGATACACTTGGGGTTACCATGAGTCAGAATCGCCTATAGCAATGGTTTAACCTTTTATTAAATATTTATTGCATGCCTACCCCTTGTTCTAGTGTTTTTCCTATCCTTTCTCATTTTGGTCATGTTGTAAGCATTTGTTTAGTGTAACCTTGAGAGATAGGTATTTATCCCATTTTGCAAATGGAGAAACACATTTTAGAGGCTTAAGTGATTTGTCCACAGCCACACATCTAATGAATAGAAGAGCTAGAATTCAAACCCAGATCTATAGCTGAGGTCAGTACTTGTTCAGCAGTGATCAATTGTGCTTTTGCATCTCATCTTCTTTTCCTTTTATCTCATCCTATTGTCCCTTATCTCTACTTTCGGCTTCTCCAGTTTTGTTCATAGAACCCAAGTTTTTTTCTGAATTTGTATAAATAGAACTTTTCTAAAATCTTCATTTTCATTATAAATCATTACCAGCTATCTACTTTCCCTCTAAGTGTAAGTGATCTGTCCAAACAGAGCACACAGTGGTCTCCTGGACTCTAGTCACTGTTTACTGGTTGAATTCCTTCTGACATCTGTAGCTTGAAGTCTGGTTGATGCACACATATAACTTACTCCGTTCCCAATGGCTTTCAGACATTCCCGTTGTCGTTAGGTGCCGTTGAGTTGATCCCGACCCATAGCAACCACATGTACAACAGACTGAAACACTGCCTGGTCCTACGCTATCCTCACAATCGTTGCTATGTTCAAGCCCGTCGTTGCAGCCATTGCATCAATCCATCTCGTTGAAGGTCTTCCTCTTTTTCACTGACCCTCTACTTTACCAAGCATGATGTCCTTCTTCAGGGACTGGTCCCTCCTGATAACGTGTCCAAAGTACGTGAGACGAAGTTTCACCATCCTTGCTTCTACTGAGCATTCTGGTTGTACTTCTTCCAAGACAGATTTGTTTCATTCTTCTGGAAGTCCATGGTATGTTCAATATTCTTTGCCAATACCATAATTCAAAGGCATCACTTCTACTTTGGTCTTCCTTATTCATTGTCCTCGCTTGCATATGAGGCAATTGAAAACACCATGGCTTGGGTCAGGCACAACTTAGTCCTTAAAGTGACATCTTTGCTTTTTAACACTTTAAAGAGATCTCTTGCAGCAGATTTGCCCAATGCAGCAGCATATTTGTCCAGTCAATGCACTGGCTGATTTCTTGACTGTTGCTTCCATAGGTGTTGATAGTGGATCTAAATAAAATGAAATCCTTGACAACTTCAATCTTTTCTCCATTTATCATGATGTTGCTTATTGCTCCAGTTGTGAGGATTTTTGTTTTCTTTCTTTCTTTTTTTTAACTGTACTGTGGGTGAAGGTTTACAGCTAAAGTTAATCTCATACAAAATTTTATACACATATTTTCGTGTGACACTAGTTGCAAGCCCTATGATGTGACAGCACACTCCCCGCTTTCCATCCCGGGTTTCCCATGTCCATCCAACCAGCTCCTGTCCCTTCCTGCCTTTTCATCCTGCCTTCGGACAGGATCCACCCATTTGATCTCCTGTATCTGCTTGAACTAAGAAACACAGTCTTCACAAGTATTATTTTATGTTTTATAGTCCAGTCTCACCTTTGTCTGAAGAGTGGACTTCGGGAATGGTTTTAGTTTTGGGTTAACTAGCATGCGGGGGCCATGGCTTCAGGGTTCCTCCAGTCTCAGTCAGACCATTAAGTCTGGTCTTTTTTTTTGTGTGTGTGTGTGTGGTAATAAGACTTTATTTAACCCCATGAAATTTTTTTTTTCTCACCATTTTTATTGTTGTACTTTAAGTGAAAGTTTACAATTCAGGTTAGTCTCTCATACCAAAAATTTATGCATACATTGCTATGTGACCCTAATTGCTCTCCCTATACTGTGACAGCACACTCTTTCTTTCCACCCCTTATCTCCCATGTCCATGCAACCAGCTCCTAACCCTCTCTGCCTTCTCTTCTCACCTCCAGAAGAAGCTGCCCATTTAGTCTTATGTACCTACTTGAGCTAAGAAGCATACTCTTCACGAGTATCATTTTATGTCCCATAGTCCAGTCTAATCTTTGTCTGAAGAGTTGGCCTGGAGAATTGTAAGTCTGGTCTTTTTATGTGAATTTGAGTTCCATACCACACTTTTCTCCCACTCTGTCAGGGACTCTCTGTTGTGTTCCCTGTCAGGGCGGTCATTGGTGATAGCTGGGCACTATCTAGTTCTTCTGGTCTCAGGCTGATGGAGTCTCTGATTTATGTGGCCCTTTTGTCTCTTGGGCTAATATTTTCCTTGTGTCTTTGGTGTTCTTCATTCTCCTTTGCTCCAAGTGGGTTGGGACCATTGATGTATCTTCGATGGCTACTTACAAGCTTTTACGACCCCAGACACCACTCACCAAAGCGGGATGCAGAACATTTTCTTAATAAACATTGTTATCCCAGTTGACCAAGATGTTCCCCAAAACCATGATCCCCAGCCCCCAGCCCCAGCAACTCTGTCCCTTGAAGTGTTTGGTTGTGTTCAGGAAACTTTTTAGCTTTTGGCTTATTTCAGTTCTGCTTACTTCCCCTGTATTATGTGTTGTCCTTCCCTTCACCCAAGATGATTCTTGTCTACTATCTAGTTAGTGAATTCCCCTCTCCCTCCCTCCCCACCCCTGTAACCATCAAAGAATGTTTTCTTCTGTGTTTAAACCTTTTCTTGAGTTCTTATAATAGCGGTCTCATACGATATTTGTCCTTTTGCGACTGACTAATTTCACTCAGCGTAATGACCTCCAGATTCATCCATGTTGTGAGATGTTTCATGGATTCTTCATTGTTCCTTATAGTTGCGTAGTATTCCATCGTGTGTGTGTACCATAATTTGTTTATCCATTGGATTTTTGTTTTCTTTATGTTGAGGTGTAATCCATACTGAAGGCTGAGGTCTCTGATCTTCATCAATATGTGCTTCAAGTCCTTTCACTTTCAGCAAGCAAGATTGTGTCATCTGCATATCGAAGGTTGTTAATGAGCCTTCCTCCAATCCTAATGCCTCGTTCTTCTTCATATAGTCCAGCTTCTTGGATTGTTTGCTCAGCATACAGATTGAATAAGTACGGTGAAAGGATACAACCCTGACTTTAGGCCACGCAGTATCCCCTTGTTCTGTTCAAACGACTGCCTCTTGGTCTAAGTACATGCTCCTCATGAGCACAATTAAGTGTTCTGGAATACCCATTCTTTGCAGTGTTATCCATAATTTATTATGATCCACATGGTCAAATGCATTTTCATAGTCAATAAAACACAGGTAAACATCTTTCTGGTATTCTCTACTTTCAGCTAGGATCTATCTGTCATCAGCAATGATAGTCCTTTTTCCACATCCTCTTCTGAATGTGGCTTGAAGTTCTGGCAGTTCCCTGTCAATGTACTATTGTAACTACTTTTGAATGATCTTCAGCAAAATTTTACTTGTGTGTGATATTAATGATATTGTTTGATAATTTACGCATTCTGTTGGGTCTCCTTTCTTTGGGGTGGGTCCAAATATGGATCTCTTCCAGTCGGTTGGCCAGGTAGCTGTCTTCCAAATTTCTTGGCATAGACGAGTGAGTGCTTCCAGCACTGCGTCCATTTGTTGAAACATTCAGTTGGTATACTGTCAATTCATGGAGCCTTGTTTTTCGCCAGCGCCTTTAGTGCAGCTTGGACCTCTTCTTTCAGTACCATCAATTCTTGATCATATACTACCTCCAGAAATGGTTGAAAGTCGACCAATTTTCTTTGAAGAAGACCAATTCCAACTTCTTTTGATGCTTCCTGCATCGCTTAATATTTTCATTGTAGAATCTTTCAATATTGCAACTGGAGGCTAGAATTTTTTCTTTAGTTCTTTCAGCTTGAGAAATGCCAACCGTGTCCATCTTTTTGGTTTTCTATCTCCAGGTCTTTGCACATTTCATTATAATATTTTACTTTGTCTTCTCAACCCTCCCTTTGAAATCTTCCGTTCAGCTCTTTTACCTCATCATTTCTTCCTTTCACTTTAGCTACTCTACATTCGAGAACATTGAGTCTTCTATACTCTGCTGAACGTGGTTGACATAGTTGACATTTTCTTCTCTTTTGGCTACCTGGTTCTTTTATTTATTTATTTGCTGCCTGGTTCTTTGACATGGTAAAAGAACCCAGCATGCCCAGTAACCAGACACTTCCTATATCCAGACCTTCATGGCTTTACTTTTGGGGACGTTTCCCAGGATGCAGTGTGTCCCACTGCAAGACTTCTTCTCCTCCCCATTGTTTTCTGGGAGTTGTGGTCTCTATCTGTATATAGAAAGTTGAGGAGGTAATAATTCTCTGGTCACCTCAAATTTAACACCGTCCCCTCCCAGGCTGTAGATCAAAAACTATAGCCTTCAATATGGATTACACTTCAACATAAAGCAAACAAAAATCCTCACAACTGGACCAAAAATCAACATCATGAGAAATGGGGACAACACTGAAGTAGTCAAGGATTTCGTTTTACTTGGATCCCCAATCAATGCCCATGGAAGTAGCAGTCAAGATACCAAATGACACATTGCATTGGGCAAATCTGCTGCAGAAGATCCCTTTAAAGTGTTAAAAAGCAAAGATGTCACTTTGAGGACTAAGTTGCTCCTGACTCAAGCCATGGTGTTTTCAATCGCCTTATATGCATGTGAAAGCTGGACAATTAATAAGGAAGAATGAAGAAGAATTCATGCCTTGGGATTATGGTGTGGCAAAGAATATTGAATATACTATGGACTACTAGAAGAACAACCAAATCTGTCTTGGAATAAGTACAGCCAGAATGCTCCTTGGAAGCGAGGATGGTGAGACTTCGTCTCACGTACTTTGGACATGTTATCAGGAGGGACCGGTCCCTGGAGAAGGACATCATGCTTGGTAAAATAGAGGGTCAGTGAAAAAGAGGAAGACCCTCACCAAGATAGATTGACACAGTGGCTGCAGCAATACATACATATACACAAACATAACAAAGATTGTGAGGATAGCACAAGACCAGGCAGTGTTTCGTTCTGCTGTTCACTATGAGTTGGAATTGACTCGACAGCACTTAACAGCAGCCTCCCAGGCTGTCTTCCTGCCTCTTTTTAGGTAGGCAGGGTTGATACATGTCATGAGGCAAAGCAAGATCGGCCAGCCCTTATTTCATCAGCCCAATTTCTTTGGCTGTACAGTCTATGGAAATTTCTTCAAGATTCTGCAGTATAGGTTATCTGCCAGTCTTGGTTCCTCATGTTGGATGGATTTTTATCTTTTTCTGTGTCTTTGTTGTTTTAGCAGGATATTGGTTAAGAGAAGCAGCACTAGGGGCTGCTAGGATGAAATCACTTTAACCTGGATCTCCACAGCTGATCTTTATAGCTGCTAAACTCTAGGAATCTGCACAGAAATCTGACCTGACTAAAATGAACCCTTGAGCAACTAGATCGTGAATTAAAATTGGCAAAACTGATTCTAAAACACTGAAGAAAAGCAGTGAACTGATTCAAGTTCATAGTCTGATCCCAACATCTTTATGTGGTCGTTTTTTAGTTTATATTAACTCTTATCAGAATAACCAGTTTCACTTACATTTAGATGAGAGTTTGACTAGAAGGAGATACTAGCAGTTCTTTCTCCAGAGACATTTTCTGTGTTTAATGACAATATCATTGCCTGAAGTGGAATTTAGTAATGTGCTCTAATGATGTGATTAAAACCCAAGGAAAGAGGACCTGGATCTGGTAGATCTTAGGGTGGGGATTCACCTTTTCCAGTTTTCTTACTTTACTTCGCTTAGCATTGCTCTTCTTAAAAGCATAAAAATACTGGATGCATTGAGAACATGGCTTCCAAGCACATGAAATGTTGAATCTATTAAGCACAGAAAACCCTAAAATAAACTAGCCTCTTGGTATCAGTCTTATATTTATTGAAAGGGAGAGGCAACGGCATATATTTCAGGTTTTCATGTTTGGGAAAGTTGTTTTTTTTTAAAGAAATGTATCCCTTTTATAATCTAAGCAAAATCCATGAGACTGCTCATTCTTTGTCGCTTTTACCCATCATTTGAGTACTGAAGGTGGTTGGTTATTCTCAGTGTGTCATCTTCAAACTACCAACAACAGTGGGACATTAGTTAAAAATGCAATTTCTCAGATACTACCACAGACCTACTGAATCAGAAACCCTGGGGTTAGGGCCCATGGATCTCCATTTTAATAATCCAGGTGATTATTTTGCACACAAAAATGTGAGAACCTCTCCTAAGGTAACTTTTATTCAAACCTTGGTAATTTACCTAATGAGGAATATACAACACACACACACACACATACACATGCACGCACACACACACACACACAAACACGGCAGAAACCAAGTAGGTTTTGAAGTTCAGCCTCTTCCAGGCAATTTAATTTTCATTTCATGTAAATACACCCATTTCTAGAAGTAGACTTCAAAAAGCTAAGAAGAAAAATTTAAATTTAATTATTCTGCACTCTATGCTCTTGTTGCGTACAAATTACAACCTTGATAGATTAGTGCCACTCTTTCTGCCATGTATTATTTTACTGATGTTAATGGATGTTGCCTGCCTCATTAAAAACATAATGTTCTGTTCTTTTTATAAAATTTGACCTTTCTAATCCCTCTCTGATAGGATATGATCAGAGTTCAAGTCCCAGCTTTGCTGCCAATTAGTTATGGAGACTATAGTCTCAGTTTCATCATCTATTAAATGAAATTTAGTTGATTGTCCATTTATTCACTCAGTCTTTCATTGCAGATAAAAAGATAAATAGGACATCGTTCCAGCCTGTAGGGAGCTCACGGTTTAGTGAGGCAGACAAGTAAATTTATAATTATAATGCAGTGGAAGAGTTCTATGATGCAGACCAGGGTGCATCTGGGAGGCTTTCTGAGATATCACGATGGGAATGAGTTGGCCAGATAAGTGGTGTGCAGGTGGAGAGGAAATTGGGGCAGAACTCTAGAGAGTAGTAACACAGATAAAGGCAGAGAGAGCAGTTCTAACTGTAGTTCAGCATGGCTGGAGCCTAGAGTACAAGATGGGGAATGGTGTGATACCAGCTGGAGAGTGACATGGGAGCCAGATCAAAGATGGCCTGTGTGCATGCAGGAAGGGATTGTGATGACATGTTGAAGGCAGTCAGGAGGCACTGAAAGGTTTGAAGCAGAATCGGATTTTCATTTTAGGATTGACATGGAGGATAGTTGGAGGCAGGCAGACAGTAAACGGAGGTGGGAGGACAATGACTGTCTGAATAAAGGCAGAAGGAAAGTTGGTGGAGAGGAAAGGACAGATTTAAGAAATATGTGGGAGAGGTTGGACCAGCTGAACTCTTTTTTTTTTTTCCCAAAAGACAAGATTTTTTTTTTATTGTTGTAGTTTAAATGAAGTTTACATTTCAAGTTAGTCTCCAATACAAAAATTTATGCATAGTTATGTGACCCTAATTTCTCTCCCCATACTGCGACAGCACACTCCTCCTTTCCACCCCTGATTCCCACTATCCATTCAGCCAGCTCCTAACCCTCTCTGCCTTCTCATCTCACCTCCAGACAGAAGCTTCCCATTTAGTCTCTTGTATCTACTTGAGCTAAGAGGCACACTCCTCACGAGTATCACTTTATGTCCCACAGTCCAGTTCAATCCCTGTCTAAAGAGATGGTCTCAGAAATTGTTTTAGTTCTGGGCTGATAGAGAATCCGAGGGCCATGCTTTCCGGGGTTCCTTTAGTCTCAGTCAGACCATTAAGTCTGGTCTTCTTACTAGAATTTGAGTTCTGCACCCCACCTTTCTCCTGCTCCATCAGGGACTCTCTGTTGTGGTCCCTGTCAGGGCGATCATTGGTGGTAGCCAGGCACCATCTAGTTCATCCGGTCTCAGGCTAATGAAGTCTGGTTTATGTGGCCCTTTCTGTCTCTTGGGCTAATACTTTCCTTGTGTCTTTGGTGGTCTTCATTCTCCTTTACTCCAGGTGGTTGGGACCAGTTGATGCATCTTAGATGGCCGCTTGCAAGCTTTTAAGACCCCAGACGCCACTTACCAAAGTAGGATGCAGAACATTTTCTTAATAAGCTTTGTTATGCCAGTTGACCTATATGTCCCCTGAAAACAAGGTCCCCAGACCCCTACCCCTGCTACTGTGTCTCTCAAAGTGTTTGATTGTTTTCAGGAAACTTCTCAGCTTTGGTTTATTCCAGTTGTTCTGACTTCCCCTGTAGTGTGTACTGTCCTTCCCTTCACCTAAGATCATTCTTATCTACTGTCTAGTTAGTAAATAACTTTCACCCTCACTCCCCACCCTTGTAACCAACAAAGAATGTTTTCTTCAGTGTTTAAACCTTTTCTTGAGTTCTTGTAATAGTGGTCTTATACAATATTTGTCCTTCTGTGACTGACTGAATTCACTCAGCATAATGAGATCCAGCTTCCTCCATGTTATAAGATGTTTCACGGGTTCATTGTTGTTCTTTATCATTGCGTAGTATTCTATTGTGTGTATGTACCATAGTTTGTTTATCCATTCGTCCGTTGATGCGCACCTAGGTTGCTTCCATCTTTTTGCTATTGTGAACAGTGCTGCGATGAACGTGGGTGTGCATATATCTATTCCTGTCATGGCTCCTGTTTCTCTAGGATGTATTCCAAGGAGTGGGATAGCTGGATCATATGGTACTTCTATTTCTACCTTTTTAAGGAAGTGCCAAATCGATTTCCAAAGTGGTTGTACCGTTTTACATTCCCACCAACAGCGTATAAGTGTTCCAGTCTCTCCGCAACCTCTCCAGCATTTGTTATTTTGTGTTTTTTTGATTAATGCTAGCCTTGTTGGGGTGAGATGATATCTCATTGTAGTTTTGATCTGCATTTCTCTAATGGCTAACGATCGTGAGCATTTCTTCAAGTGTCTGTTAGCTGCCTGAATATCTTCTTTGGTGAAGTGCCTGTTCATATCCTTTGCCCATTATTTAACTGGGTTATTTGTCTTTTTGCTGTTGAGGTTCTGCAGTGTCTTGTAGATTTAAGAGATTAAATGCTGATCAGATTTGTCGTAGCCAAAAATTTTTTCCCAATCTGTAGGTTGTCTTTTTACTCTTTTGGTGAAGTCTTTTGATGAGTATAAGTGTTTGATTTTTAGGAGCTCCCATTTATCTAGTCTCTCTTCTGGTGCTTGTCCATTGTTACTTATGGTTCATATTATGTTTATGCCATGTATAAGGGCTCCTAGCGTTGTCCCTATTTTTTCTTCCATGATCTTTATTGTTTTCAATTTTATATTTAAGTCTTTGATCCATTTTGAATTAGTTTTTGTGTGTGGTGTGAGGTATGGGTCTTCTTTCAGTTTTTTTGCAGATAGATATCCAGTTATGCCAGCACCATTTGTTAAAGAGACTGTCTTTTCTCCAGTTAATGGGCTTTAAGCCTTTGTCAAATATCAGCTGCTCATAGGTGGATGAATTTATGTCTGGATTCTCAATTCTGTTCCATTGGTCTATGTATCTGTTGTTGTACCAGTACCAGGCTGTTCTGACTACTGTGGTGGTATAATAGGTTCTAAAATCAGGTAGTGTGAGGCCTCTTACTTTGTTCTTCTTCTTGAGTAATGCTTTATTTATTCAGGGCCTCTTCCCTTTCCATATGAAGTTGGTGATTTGTTTGTCCATCTCATTAAAAAATGCCAGTGGAATTTGGATCAGGATTGCATTTTATCTGTAGATCACCTTGGGTAGAATTGACATTTTCACTATGTTGAGTCTACCTATCCATGAGCAAGGTACGTTTTTCCACTTACGCAAGACTCTTTTGGTTTCTTGCTGTAGTGTCTTGTAGTTTTCATTGTATAGATCTTTTACACTTCTGGTTAGATTTATTCCTAAATATTTTATCTTCTTGGGGGCTATTGTAAATGGTATTGATTTGGTAATTTCCTGTTTGAGGTTCTCTTTGTTGGTGTGAAGGAATCCAACTGATTTTTGTATGTTTATCTTGTATCCTGAAACTTGGCTGAAATCCAGTATTAGTTCTAGTAGTTTTCTTGTGGATTCTTTGGGGTTTTCTGTGTATAAGATCATATCATCTGTAAATAGAGATACTTTAACTTCTTCCCTACCAATTTCGATGCCCTTTATTTCTTTTTGTAGACTCATTGTTCTGGCTAGGACCTCCAGCACAGTGTTGAAGAAGAGTGGTGATAGAGGGCATCCTTGTCTGGTTCCCGTTCTGAAGGGGAATGCTTTCAAAGTCTCTCCATTTAGGATGATGTTGGCTGTTGGCTTTGTGTAAATACCCTTAATTATATTGAGGAATTTCCCTTCTATTCCTATTATGGTGAGAGTTTTTATCATGAATGGGTGCTGGACTTTGTCAAATTCCTTTTTTGCATTGATTGATAAGATCATGTGGTTCTTGTCTTTTGTTTTATTTCTGTAAAGGATTATATTGATTGTTTTTCTAATGCTGAATAATCCCTGCATACCTGGTATAAATCCCACTTGATCATAGTGAATTGTTTTTTCTGATATGTTGGTGTATTCTATTGGCTGGAATTTTGTTAAGGATTTTTGCGTCAATGTTCACTAGGTGGTCTGTACTTTTCTTCTTTTGTGGTGTCTTTACCTTGTTTTAGTATCAGGGTTATACTGGCTTCATAGAATGAGTTTGGGAGTTTTCCATTGTTTTCTGTGCTCTGAAATACCTTTAGTAGAAGTGATGTTAACTCTTCTCTGAATGTTTGGTAATGCTTATCCAAAGACTTCACCAAAAGAGTAAAAAGACAACCTACAGACTGGGAAAAAATTTTTGGCTATGACAAATCCGACCAGCATTTAATCTCTAAAATCTACAAGATACTGCAAAACCTCAACAGCAAAAAGACAAATAACCCAATTAAAAAGTGGGCAAAGGATACGAATAGGCAGTTCACCAAAGAAGATATTCAGGCAGCTAACAGACACTTGAAGAAATGCTCACGATCATTAGCCATTAGAGAAATGCAGATCAAAACTACAATGAGAGATCATCTCACCCCAACAAGGCTAGCATTAATCAAAAAAACACAAAATAACAAATTCTGGAGAGGTTGTGGAGAGACTGGAACACTTATACACTGTTGGTGGGAATGTAAAATGGTACAACCACTTTGGAAATCGATTTGGCGCTTCCTTAAAAAGCTAGAGATAGAAGTACCATACAATCCAGCTATCCCTCTCCTTGGAATATATCCTGGAGAAACAAGAGCCGTCACAGGAATAGAGATATGCACACCCATGTTCATCACAGCACTGGTCACAATAGCCAAAGGATGGAAGCAACCGAAGTGCCCATTGAAGGATGAATGGATAAACCAACTATGGTGTATCCACACAATGGAATATTATGCAATGATAAAGAACAATGATGAAACTGTGAAACATCGTATAACTTGGTGGAAGCTAGAACTTATTATGCTGAGTGAATTTAGTCAGTCACAGAAGGACAAATACTGTATAAGACTACTATTATAAGAACTCAAGAAAAGGTTTAAACACAGAAGAAAACATTCTTTGATGGTTACGGGGGTGGGGAGGGAGGGTGAGGGTTATTCACTAACTCGATAGTAGATAAGAATGATCTTAGGTGAAGGGAAGGACAGCACACACTACAGGGGAAGCCAGCACAACTGGACTAAACCAAAGCTAAGAAGTTTCCTGAATATAATCAAATACTTTGAGAGACAGAGTAGCAGGGATGCGGGGTCTGGGGACCATGCTTTCAGGGGACATCTATGTCAATAGGCATAACAAAGCTTATTAAGAAAATGTTCTGCATCCTACTTTGGTGAGTGGTGTCTGGGGTCTTAAAAGCTTGCAAGTGGCCATCTAAGATGCATCAATTGGTCCCAACCACTTGGAGTAAAAGAGAACGAAGAACACTAAAGACACAAGGAAAGTATTGGCCCAATAGACAGAGTGGGCCACATAAACCAGACACTTCATCAACCTGAGACCAGAAGAACTAGATGGTGCCCAGCTACCACCAATGAATGTCTTGACAGGGACCACAACAGATGGTCCCTGATGGAGCAGTAGAACAATGGGATGCAGAAATCAAATTCTGGTAAGAAGACCAGACTTAATGCTCTGACTAAGACTGGAGGCACACCGGAAAGCATGGCCCCTGGTCTCTCAATCAGCCCAGAACTAAAACAATTTCTGAAGCCATCTCTTCAGAAAGGGATTGGACTGGACTGTGGGACATAAAGTGATACTTGTGAAGAATGTGCCTCTTAGACAAGAAGATACAAGAGACCAAAGGGGTGGCTTCTGTCCAGAGGTGAGAGGGGAAGGCAGAGAGAGTTAGGAGCTGGTTAAATGTTCATGGGGAATCAGTGGGAGAGGGGAGGAGTGTGCTGTCGCAGAATGGGGTGAGCGGTTGGGGTCTCATAACAATGTATGTAAAACAAAAAAATTCTGTATGGGAGACTAACTTGAAATGTAAACTTCATTTAATTACAGCAATTAAAAAAAAAATGTTTGATCAAATTCTCTGGTGAAGCCATCTAGGCCAGGCCAGTGTTTTGTTGTTGTTGTTGGGAGTTTTTTAATTACCTTTTCAGTCTCTTCTTTTGTTATGGGTTTATTTAGTTGTTCTACCTCTGTTTGTGTTAGCTTAAGTAGGTAGTAAGTTTCTAGAAATTTGTCCATTTCCTCTAGGTTTTCAAATTTGTTAGAGTACAGTTTTTCATAGTATTCTGTTACGATTCTTTTAATTTCTGTTGGGTCTGTTATGATATCACCCATCTCATTTCTTGTTCGGGTTATCTGTATCCTCTCCTGTTTTTCTTTTGTCAGTTTGGCCAATGGTTTATCAATTTTGTTGATCTTTTCAAAGAACCAGCTTTTGGTCTTATTAACTCTTTCAATTTTTTTTTACTCTCTATTTCATTTAATTCTATTCTAATTCTTATTATTTCCTTTCTTCTGGAGCCTGAGGGCTTCTTTTGCTGCTCTCTTTCTACTTGTTCCAGTTGTAGGGTTAATGTTTTGATTATGGCCCTTTCTTCTTTTTGGATGTGTGTATTGATTGCTATAAGCTGACCTCTGAGCACTGCTTTTGCTGTGTCCCAAAGATTCTGGTAGGATGTGTTTTCATTCTCGTTTGAGTCTATGAATTTCTTTATTCCAGCCGTAATTTCTTCTCTAACCCAGTACTTTTTGAGCAAGGTGGTGTTCAGTTTCCATGTGTTTGATTTTTTTTACTTGCTTTTTCTGTTGTTGATTTCTACTCTTACGGCTTTATGGTCAGAAAAGATGCTTTGTAATAATATTTCTATGCTTTGGATTTTGTTACGGCTTGCTTTCTGGCGTAATATGTGGTCTATTCTGGAAAATGTTCCATGTGCGTTGGAAAAGAAAGTCTACTTGGCTGCTGTTGGGTGGAGTTATTGGTATATGTCTATGAGATCAAGTTGGTTGATTGTAGCATTTAGCTCTTCCATGTTTTCATTGAGCTGCTTTCTGGATGTTCTGTCCTTCACTGAAAGTGGTGTGTTGAAGTCTCCTACTACTGTTGTGGAGCTGTCTATGTCTCTTTGCGGTGTTAGAGTTTGTTTTATGTATTTTGGAGCCCTATTGTTGGGTGGGTAAATATTTATTATCGTTATGTCCTACTGGTGTATTGACCATTTAATCATCATATAATGTCCTTCCTTATCCTTTGAAGTCTATTTTGTCAGAGATTAATATTGCCACTCCTGCTCTTTTTTTTTTTCTTTTTTTTAATTGTACTTCAGGTGAAGATTTACAGAACAAATAGTTTCTCATGAAACAGTAGTACACATATTGTTTTATGACATTGGTTAACAACCCCACGACATGTCAACCCTCTCCTTCTCAACCTTTTTTTTTTTTTTTGTTGAAAATATACATAGCCAAAGATACACCATTTCAAAAATTTCTACATGCACAGTTCAGTGACATTGACTACACTCTTCCAGTTGTGCTGCTATTCTCACTTTAGATGAAGGTTTACAGAACAAAATAGTTTCTCATTAAACAGTTAGTACATACACATGTTGCCCTATGACAATGTTAAACAACTTCACATCAACACTATCCTTACTCAACCTTGGGTTCCCTATCACCAGCTTTCCTGTCCCTTTCTGCCTTCTAGCCCTTGTCCCTGGACTGCTGTGCCTCATTAGTCCCATTTGGTTTTATGGGGATGTCCACTCCCCAGCTGAACGGTCAACCTCGGAAGTGACTTCACCACTCAGCTAAAAGGGTGCCTGGGGGCCATAATCTTGGGGTTTGTCCCGTCTCCTTTAGGCCAGTAAATCTGGTTTTTTTGTGAGTTAAAATTTTGTTCTACATCCTTCTCCAGCTCTGTCCAGAACCCTCTGTTGTGATCGCGGTCAGAGCAGTCAGTGGTGGTAGTCGGGCACCATCTAGCTGTACTGGACTCAGTCTGGTGGAGGCCTTGTAGCTGTGGTCCATTAGTCCTTCAGACTAATCTTTTCCTTGTATCCTGTTCTTTTCATTCTCCCTTGCTCGAAAAGGGATGAGACTAGTGGAGTATCTTAGATGGCTGCTCACAGGCTTTTAAGACCCCAGACACTACTCACTAAGGTAGAATTTAGAGCATCGTCTTTATAAATTGTGTTATGCCAATTGAGCTAGATGTTCCCCGAGACCATGGTCCCCACAGCCCTCTGCCCAGCAATTCAGTCCCTCAGGGAGTTTGGATGTGTCTGTGGAGCTTCCATGACCTTTCCTTGTACAAGTTGTGCTGGTTTCCCCTGTATTGTGTACTGTCTCACCCTTCACCCAAGATACCACTTACCTATTGCCTATTTAATATTTCCCCCCCACCCATCCCATCCCTTGTAACCAACAAAGATTGTTACTTTTTGTGTGTAAGAACTTTTTCATGGGTTTTTACAATAGAGGTCTCATACAATATTTGTGCTTTTGTGATTGACTTGTTTCACTGAGCATAACGTCCTCCAGTTTCATCCATGTTATGAGATGCTTCACAGATTCCTCATTGTTCTTTCTCATTGCACAGTACTCCATTGTGTGTATGTACCATAGTTTGTTTATCCATTCGTCTGTTGATGGGCGTCTAGGTTGTTTCCATCTTTTTGCTATTGTGAACAATGCTGCCATGAACATAGGTGTGCATATGTCTGTTCGAGTGACGACTCTTATTTCTCTAGGATGTATTCCTAGGAGTGGGATTGCTGGATTGCATGGTATTTCTATTTCTAGCTTTCTAAGGAAGCGCCGTATCATTTTCCAAAATGGTTGTATCATTTTGCATTTCCACCAGCAGTGCATAAGAGTTCCGATCTCCCCGCAGCCCCTCCCACATTTGCTATTTCCAGTGTTTTTGATTCGTGCCAGTAATGCCGGGGTGAGATGGTATCTCATTGTAGTTTTAATTTGCATTTCTCTAAAGGCTAGTGATTGCGAGCATTTCCTCATGTTTCTGTTGGCCGCTTGAATGTCTTCTTTGGTGAAGTGTCTGTTCATTTCCTTTGCCCAATTTTTGATAGGATTATTTGTCTTTTTGTTGTAGAGGTGTTGGATTTTCTTGTAGATTATGGAGATTAGACCTTTGTCAGACTTGTAGTGTCCAAAAATTTTTTCCCAGTCTGTAGGTTCTCTTTTTACTCTTTTGGTGAAGTCTTTTGAAGAGCATAGGTGTTTGACTTTTAGAAGATCCCAGTTATCTAGCTTATCTTCTGGGGTTTGTGTGTTTATGGTTATGGTTTATATGCTGTTAATGCCGTGTATTAAGGCCTGTAGCGTTGGTCCTATTTTTTCTTCCATGGACTTTATAGTTTTTGGCTTTATATTTAGGTCTTTGATCCATTTTGAATTAGTTTTTGTTTATGGCATGAGGTATGGGTCCTGTTTCATTTTTCTGCAGATGGATATCCAGTTTTGCCAGCACCATTTGTTAAAAAGACTGTCTTTTCCCCATTTGATGGACTTTGGGCCCTTGTCAAAGATCAGGTGACTGTAGGTGGATGGATTTACATCTGGGTTCTCAATTCTGTTCCATTGGTCAATGTATCTGTCGTTGTACCAGTACCAGGCTGTTTTGACTACCATAGCTGCAGAGTAGGTTCTGAGGTCAGATAGTATGAGCCCTCCAACTTTATTCTTCTTCTTCAGTAGTGCTTTACTTATTTGGGGCTTCTTCCCTTTCCATATAAAGTTAATGATTAGTTTTTCCATCTCTTTGAAGAATGTTGTTGGAATTAGGATCGGGATTGCATTGTATTTGTAAATTGCTTTGGGTACAATTGTCATTTTCACAATGTTGAGTCTACCTATCGATGAGCATGGTATGTTTTTCCATTTATGTTAGATCCCTTTGGGTTTCTTGCAGTAGTGTTTTGTAGGTTTCTCTGTATTGGTCTTTTACATCCCTGCTTAGATTTATTCCTAAGTATTTTATTTTTTTAGGGCCTATTATAAATAGTATTGTTTTCCTGATTTCCTTTTCATCATTCTCCTTATTGGTGTATAGGAATCCAACTGATTTTTGTATGTTTATCTTGTATCCTGCTAATCTTCTGAATCTTTCTATTAGTTCCAGTAGATTTCTCGTGGAGTCTTCAGGGTTTTCTATATATAGTATCATATCATCTGCAAAGAGGGACAGTTTAACTTCTTCATTACCAATTTGGATGCCCTTTATTTCTTTTTCTTGCCTTATTGCTGTAGCTAGAACTTCCAGCACAATGTTAAATAGGAGTGGTGATAAAGGGCATCCTTGTCATGTTCCTGTTCTCAAGGGGAATGTTTTCAGCCTCTCTCCATTAAGAATGATGTTGGTTGTTGGTTTTGCATAGATGCCCTTTATTATGTGGATAAATTTCCCTTCTATACCTATTCTGTTGAGAGTTTTTATCAGGAATAGGTGTTGGACTTTGTCGAATGCCTTTTGTGCATAAATTGAGATGATCGTGAGATTCTTTTCCTTCCTTTTATTTATGTGGTGGGGTATGTTGATTGATTTTCTAATGTTGAACCATCCTTGCATACCTGGTATGAATCCTATTTGGTCGTGGTGTATTATTTTTTTGATACGATGCTGAATTCTGTTGGCTAGAATTTTGTTGAGAATTTTTGCATCTATATTCATGAGAGATATTGGCCTATAAGTTTCTTTTTTAGTGGCGTCTTTGCCTGGTTTTGGTATCAGCGTTATGCTGGCTTCATAGAATGAATTTGGAAGTGTTTGTTCCTTTTCTGTGCTCTGAAATAGCTTGAGTAGTGCTGGTACAAGCTCTTCTGTGAATGTTTTGTAGAATTCTCCAGTGAAGCCATCTGGGCCAGGGCTTTTAATTGTTGGGAGTTTTTTTTATTACCTTTTCAATCTCTTCTCTTGTTATGGGTCTGTTCAGATTTTGAGCATCACTTTGTTGTAGTTTGGGTAGTTTTCTAGAAATTTATCCCTTTCCTCTAGGTTTTCAAATTTGTTGGAGTATAGTTTTTTGTAATATTCTGTTATGATCCTTTTTATTTCAGTTGGGTCTGTTGTAATGTTACCCATTTCATTTCTTATTTGGGTTATTTGTGTCCTCTCCTGTTTTTCTTTCGTCATTCTGGCCAGTGGTTTGTCGATTTTGTTAATTCTTTCAAAGTACCAGCTTTTGGATTTGTCGATTCTTTCTACTGTTTTTCTGTTCTTTAGTTCATTTATTTCTGCTCTGATCTTTATTATTTCCTTTCTTCCGGTGGCTGTGGGCTTTTTTTGCTGTTCTCTTTCTATTTGTTTGAGTTGTGTAGTTAATGTTTTGATTTTGTCCCTTTCTTCTTTTTTCATGCCTGCATCTATTGCTATAAATTCTCCTCTGAGGACTGTTTTTGCTGTGTCCGAAAGGTTTTTAGTATGATGTGTTTTCATTCTCATTTGATTCTAGGAATTTTTTGATTCCATCTCTGATTTCTTCTATTGCCCAGTGTTGTGTAAGCAGGGTATTATTCAGTTACCATGTATCTGATTTTTTTTCCCTACCCTTTTTTTTGTTAATTTCTACCTTGATGGCATTGTGGTCAGAGAAGATACGTTGTATTATCCCAACATTTTGGATCTTGTTGAGGATTGTTCTGGGGTGTAAGATGTGGTCTATTCTGGAGAACGTTCCATGTGCGTTGGAAAAGAGTGTGTACTTTGCAGCGGTTGGATGGAGTGTTCTATATATGTCTGTGAGGTCAAGTTGGCTGATCGGGCCCTTTAGGTCTTCTGTATCTTTGCTGAGTTTCTTCTTAGTTGTTCTGTCCTTTACTGAGAGTGGTGTGTTGAAGTCTCCTACTATTATTGTGGAACTGTCAATTTCTCTTTTCAGTGTTGTTAGAGTTTGTTTTATGTATTTTGGAGCCCTATCGTTGGGTGCGTAGATGTTTATTATGGTTATGTCTTCATGATGGATCGTCCCCTTAATCATTATATAGTGTCCTTCTTTGTCTTTTATGGTGGATTTTGTTTTAAAGTCTATTTTATCTGAGATTAGTATTGCCACTCCTGCTCTTTTTTGGTAGTTGTTAACTTGATGTGAAACATCTTTGTTTCTAAGGTGTGTCTCTTGTAAACAGCATGTTGATGGATCCTGTTTTCTTATTCATTCTGTCACTCTCCATCTCTTTATGGGTGCATTGATTCCATTTACATTCAGTGTAATTATTGATAGATGTGAGTTTGTTGCTGTCATTTTGTAGTGCTTTTTTTTGTGGTGCTGACGTTTTCTTTGTTCTTATTCTCCTGTGCTGAGTTACTTTTGTTTGTGGATTTTTTTTTTCATTTCTTTTGTGTTTGTAAGTTTTCTTTTTGCTGAGACTTTATGTTTTTCCTCTTTATTTTTATGAGTATGTTTGTTAACTTCCTTTGTGGTTACCTTGAAATTTACCTTTATTTTCCTAAATTTGAACCAGTCTATTATTACTTGGTATCGCCTTGCCTTGCTCTCCATTAGAAGGTTCTGTGTCTACACCATTTATTCCGTCTTTTTTGTTCTGATGTTGTTGTCATTTACTGATTAACTGCTTTGATTCCCTGTTGTGTTTCTTTTGGTTTTGGATAGTCCTTGAGAGTTCATTGCCTAGATTGGTATCTGGCTGTTACGATCCTGTGTCCTAGATTCTGCCTGTGAGCTGAAGGTGCTTTTTCTCAGATCTAAGAACTCGATTTAATAATTCTTGTAAGTTTGGTTTGGTTTTTACATATTCCCTTAATTTCTGTTTATTTGGAAATGTCATAATTTCACCATCATATTTGAATGAGAGTTTTGCAGGATATATTATTCTTGGCTGGCAATTTTTTTCTTTCAAGTTTTTATATATTTCATCAGTTGCCTTCTTGCCTGCATGGTTTCTGCTGAATAATCTGAGGTTAGTCTTATTGTTTCTCCGGTGTGTGTGACTTCTTGTTTTTCACGAGCTGCTCTCAGGATTCTTTGTTTGTGTTTGTTTTTGGTGAGTGTGATTATACTATGCCTTGGTGATTTACTCTTGGGGTTTATCCTATATTGGATTTGTTGAGCTTCTTGGATGGCCAGCTTTTCATCTTTCTTGATATTGGGGAAGTTTTCTGTCAGCAGTTCTTCAATGATCCTGTCTGTGTTTTCTGTTTTCTGCCCCTGTTCTGGAACTCTGATTACTCGAAAATTTTTGCTTTTGATTGTATCTCACATAACTCTCAGGGTCTCTTCATTTTTCTCTGTTCTTTTTCCTGAGTTTTCCTCAAACAGAGTTGTATCCAAGTGTTTGTCTTCAATTCCACTGATCCTGTCTTCCACCATTTCAAATCTGCTCCTTAGCGCTTCTATGACACTGTCCATTTCTGAAATCTTGTTATTTATCTTTTAGATTTCTAATTGTTTTTGTATAATTTCTAGTTGTGAATTTATTTTGGCATTTTGTTCCTGCATTATTTTCCTGAATTCTTCCACTTTTTTATCTGTATTTTCCATGAATTTGTCTGCCTTTTCCATGAATTTGTTTATTTTTTCCTCATTTTTGTCTGCTTTTTGCTTCAACTCTTGGATAACTCTGAGTATTAGAGATTTGAATTCTCTATCAGGTAGTTCTAGTGCCTTTTCTTCCACTAGAAAGTCATCTGGTGTTTTATTTTGGATGCCTACTGGAACCATCCTGTCCTGTTTTTGTAAATGTTTTGATATTGTCTGATGTCTTTGGGGCATTCAGTAGTTATTTTTCTCATTTATTGATTGTAGATTTGTTCGTTTTGTCCTTTTATTTATTTGGTTATGTCTTCGCAGGCAGGCTGTTTGTTCTTTGTTGTTTGCTCATCTGTGGGCACGATACTTTTCACCTCCTTCTCCAATGGGCAGGGTCAGATGCTCAGATATGATACATCAGGGCAGGTCTAGCTGAAGAGGAGTTACTGAGACAGATTGTTTGTGGCAGTTACTACAGCCACCAGGGCAGGTTGGTAATCAGTGCATGGCAGGTTCCAGTAGGCCATGCCTGTGCTGCTTGGCGCTGTGATATTAAGCACACAGTGCAGGTAGGCAGAATGTAGGTGGGGGATTGCTATGTGTGGAGGTAAGATGGATATGGTAGAGAGGAGAGAAACAGGAGCCAAAAACATACAAACAAACAAAAGAGAGTGCTAGGGGAGCTTGCTGTTGGAGTAGAGAGATGAGAGACAATGAAATGGAAAAAAATAAAAAGGGGAAGAATAAAGAAAAAAAAGAAAAGAATGAATAAATAAAAATCAGAAATGAAAATGAACAGCAAAGCTCCCTGGGATCCCACCGATGTGGCTGTGAGGTCTGGGGAGGTTGTTCTCAAGTGTTGCAGTATGTTGCAGTACAGTCTGGCTAGAAGGCGTAGAGGTATTCAGCACCAAGTATTCAGGGAAGAGAAAGAAAAGGAAGGTATAGAGAAATGAGAAATTGAGTAAAGAAGAAAGACAAAATGGAAAAAAGAGGTAAAAGAAAACAAAACAACTTAAAAAAATAAAAGAACAAGAAAAGCCCCCAAAGAGAAAAAATTAAAAACCCACGAGAGAAGAAATGTCCTCAGGGATCCCTCTGCACGTCTGCGCGAGCGGAGTGGTTAGGTTCCAAGTTGGGCAGCACCACCTGGCCAGAACAGGCTCCCAACTCAAGAAAAGGAAAAGAAAACAAACAAACAAAAGACCCAGGATCCCACCAGCATGGCATTCCAGACCAGGAAGCAGCTCCACACTCAAATGGAGCTCTGCAGCCCCTCAGGAAGAAGCAAAGATGGCCCACGGAGCCAGGTATTTGAGTGAAAGGAGGGGGAGGTGGTGAGAGGTAAGGAAGAAATCAAAAAAAGTTGAAAAAAAGCAACACCAGCAGCCAACAAGTGGCACTCAGAGAGCCAGCCAGTGTGGGCGGCTAGAATCCAAGCAGCTGGTGCTTCCCAGACAAGAGACTGTGGCCGTGGGAAGCAGAGGAGCCCGAGTGGGGGTGAAGAAAGGTCGGGGGTGGGAAAGCGTATATCGAAAATTACTGGTTGTTTTGTCTCCCACGGGAAGCTCCGTGAAGCTGCTTTCTCGTACCCCCTATTTCCTGGTCTCTGATAGGAGTCCAAGATGGTGGATCCACGCTGCATTAGATGATAGGGGACCTCTGTACGAATCTCTTCTCACTCTCCGTTCTCTGTCAGTTTTCTCACTCCATTTGGTGCTTAGCTGAGTTCTTTATCTCTTCATTTGATATTTTAGGGTTTCAGGATTGCTGTTTTCTCTGTTTGGCTTAGTCTTTTGGATCTTTGCTGTGGAGGGAAGGCGTGGTGTTTCTGCCTAGAGCGCCATTTTGCCCGTGGATCTCCTGCCCTTTTTTGAGTGCTGTGTGCTTGATATATTTTTTTCCGTCCTTTAGTTTTAGCTTGTTTGTGTCTTTTTAAGTCTAAGGTGTGTCTCTTGTAGGCAGCATATGGACGGATCATGTTTTTTTTATCCAATCTGCCACTCTCTGTCTCTTTATTGGTGCATTGAGTGCATTGACATTCAGTGTAATTATTGATAGGTTTGAGTTTAGTGCTGTCATTTTAATGTCTTTTTTGTGTGTTGTTGACAGTTTCGTTGTTCCACTTAATTTTCTGTGCTGAGTCGTTTTTCTTTATCGTATTTTCTCTTCATCTTTTTCATTGTTGTTGA
This sequence comes from Dugong dugon, assembly GCA_030035585.1. Lineage (NCBI taxonomy): Eukaryota > Metazoa > Chordata > Mammalia > Sirenia > Dugongidae > Dugong > Dugong dugon. The sequence goes on along the minus strand of CM057460.1, from coordinate 83,487,692 downwards.
TTTTGTATTTGCTGAGTCTTTATATTTTTCTAGATTTTTATTTTGATTTGTAGGATTGTTAGTTTCCTTTGTGGTTACCTTAATGTTTAACCCTATTTTTCTAAGTTTATACCAGTCTTTTGTTTATTTATATTGCTTTGACTTCCCCTCCATATGAAAAATCTATGTCTACATTTTTTAAGTCCCTCTTTTTTGTTTTAATGTTGTCAGTTTTTACATATTGATATCTCTGTTTCCCTATTTTCAGTGTTTTAGCTTTGATGTATTTTTTTGACTTCCCTATCTGAATTGATATCTGGTTGCTCTGTCCTGTGTTCTAGTCTTACGTTGTTATCTGATGTTATTGATTTTCTAACTGGAGGACTCCCTTTAGTATTTCTAGTAATTTTGGTTTGGTTTTTACAAATTCCCCAAACTTCTGTTTATCTGGAAATGCCCTAATTTTTCCATCGTATTTGAGAGACAGTTTTGCTAGATATATAATTCTTGGCTGGCAGTTTTTTCCCTTCAAGGCTTTATATATGTCATCTGGTTGCCTTCTTGCCTGCATGGTTTCTGCTTATTCTAATTGATTGTCCTTTGTAGATGACTTTTCTTTTATTCCTAGCCACTCTTATAATTCTCTCTTTATCTTTGGTTTTGGCAAGTTTGATTATAATATGTCTTGATGACTTTCTTGTGGGATCTAGCTTATGTGGGGTTCGATGAGCTTCTTGAATAGATATCTTCTCATCTTTCATGGTATCAGGGAAGTTTTCTGTCAACAAATCTTCAACAATTCTCTCTGCATTTTCTGTTATCCCCCCTACCTCCCTGTTATGGTACTCCAGTCACTCGTAGGTTATTTCTCTTGATAAAGTCCCACATAACTCTTAGAGTTTCTTCATTCTTTTTAATTCTTTTATCTGATTTTCCTCAAATAAGTTGGTAGCAAGTGCTTCATCTTCAATGTCACTAATTCTGACTTCTACTGCCTCAATTCTGCTCCAATGACTTTCTATTGAGTTGTCTAATTCTGAAATTTTATCGTTAATCTTCTGGATTTCTGATTGCTGTCTTCTCTATGGATTCTTGCAGCATATTAAATTTGTCATTATGCTCTTGAATAACTTAAATTTTAAGTTCCGTTACTGCTTTGTCTGTTTGTTCTTTGGATTTCTATGCATTTTGACGGATTTCCTTTCTAATGTATTGAAAAGTTCTATATATTAATCTTTTGTATTCTGCCTCTGGTAATTCCAAGAAATTCTCTTCCTCCAGAAAATTTATTGATTCTTTATTTTGGGAGCTTGCTGAAGCCATCATGGACTGCCTCTTTATGTGATTTGCTATTGACTGTTGTCTCCGAGCCATCAATACGTTATTATAATTTCGTTGTATATTTGTTTAGTTTGTCCTAGCTTCTTGTTCTGTTTTGGTATGCCCAAATAGGTTGATCATGTGTGCTGGTTTGATTATTGGCACCTACGAAGCTCTAACGTTCTGTCACCAGGTAGTTAGGTCTGTAATTAAGTATATGTGCCCAGGAGGCCGTTAAATTTTCCTGTATGGATTCAGCTCAGGTGTCCAGGCAGTCAGTCACCAGGTGTGTGGTGCAGGCTCTCATCTATAGTCTTAGGCATGGTTGATTGATGTAGGCACGGGTATCTGGCTACAGTAGGGGGTCATGCGCTGAGTAAGGCATGGGGCTGATGGCTGCCCCTGAGTGTCTGAAAGGAAAGTGTGTCTGTGTTCCCTAGAGAGAGTAGGTAGGTGAGTTTTGCAGCTGGACTCTGAGCACCCTATTCTGTTAGCTGTAAGGACTGGGGGGCACCACTTATTCTTGGACCCCTGTAGCAGGTGGCTAGGTGCCATGGGTGGAGCCAAGAGTCCTTAAGCCCCTGATGCAGACAGGTAAGGTGCCTGCTTAAAGGGCAGAGCAGTGTCAAGTGTCACAGATCTGCCTCTTCACAGCTGAAACAGTTGAAGTTGGACTTCAGGTGTTTACCCTGTTGTACTGTGGTAGTGAGGGCTCACACTGTTGAGATGGGTCCACACAAGTCTATACAAGGGTGGAAGGCACTCAAAGTGTGCGGACTCCTTATGCCTGTACCTAGGCAAAGGAGCTGTGCCAACCCTGAGTTCCTGGCTTAGAGGAACCGGTAGATTATTTTTTCCCTGTTTGTTCATTTGTTCCCTCTCCAAGGCCAGGAGAATGGGTCACGGTGCCTTATGGGATCTACTTCCAGCCCATGGGACTCAGAGATTGCTGAAGCTGGCCAGACTCGGTGCAGAGCGGGCAGGGAGGAGGTAAATGGGAGAGCGGTATTTCCTAAATTGGTTTTTTTTTTTTTTTAAATCCCCACAAACGGCCACATACCTGTACTTATCTTTAGACACGTGGGTGCTGCTTTTCACTAGTTTAGAGTGTCCAAGCAGAATCTCAGCTGCCAGATCTCTCTCAGTGTGGAAACTGCCTCCCAAGCGAGCACGCGGAGCTGTATGCCCCCCTCACTACGCAATCTGAGCCAATCAGGTGGAAGGGCTGCATTTCCCACCAGGTCAGGTCAGGCAACTCCTTGCTGTTTCCGAACCACCTCTCTCTCGCCCCGCCACTCAGTCTGATTCCTCAAGTTTGCCTTGTTCAGGGCTCCTAGATATTCATATATAATCAAATCACTTGTTTTTTCAGGTCTTTGTTGTAAGAGGGACATAGGAAGCCGTCTGACTACTCTGACATCTTGGCCCTGCCTCCTGAACTCTTAAGAATTTTGGTTATTAGGAAAGTTGATACTTCTCTAATTCTGTGGGTTTTCAAAACTTTTGCTGATGCTGGTAGTAGCCCTAGATGGGACCATCCATAATCTTGCCATGGACCCTTCTGTTGGCAGTGGGATGAGTGCACTGGAAAGAGTGCAGCCCATGGCCAGAGTGTCCATATAATCCTCATAGCATTAGATCCATAGTCCATGGATCCATTGTCCACTTCAGACTGGGGAAGGAGGCATTTGGAAGTGTGGAAATGGTTTTAATTGTCACAGTAACTTGAAGGTAAAGGGGCCATTTAGTGGATTGGTACCCAGAATGCTCCGGCCAGCCTTCCTGCGTGGAAGAAATGTCTTGTCCCAAACATCAGTAGCACCACCATTGAGGAACACTGACTAGATCCTGTTCAGTAGCATGTTCCTACTTAAACTAATAAGGTTAGTTATTACAGAACCTAAACTCTTAACATTTATGATCTGAGCTTTCATGAAATAAAATGTATTTTATTAGCTCAAATGGAGAGTAATGAAGAATCTCAACTAATTCCCCTAGATCTTATGTCCCTTTTTTCCTTCCATGTAAAATTTCCTTAAAAACTGGTAGTTGGCAAATGGAGAATTCCTCTATGGCTTTAAATGTACCTACGCAGTTGGCAGACTTCTAAAATATTATAGAAATTCTGTGCCAAGAACAAATCTCACTAGGTACTTTGAACATGTAAATGAGTTTCTTTTTGACAAAGCTAAGGGAAAACTGTTAAAGTGAATAAACACACAGTTGGTCTACACAGTCTTTCTGTTTGCTGTTTTCCCTTTATTTAATGCATCTATCATAGAGGGAAATAATGACACATGGCTCAAAACTGTGAGATTTAGAATGATTTTTTTTCTCTAGCCAGGAGTTCCTGGGTGGCACAAATGGTTAAGCGCTTGGCTATTAACTGAATGGTTGGCGGTTCAAATCTACCTAGACGTGCCTCAGAAGAAAGATCTGGAGATCTACTTTTGAAAGATCACAGCCATTCATCTTTGGAGTAGAGTTCTACTGCTATGGAGTGGAGTTCTACTCTGACACACATGGAGTCTCCATGAGTTGGAATAGCAGCTAGTTTTTGGTTTCTCTCTATCCAGAAGTCATTAATCCATTTCACCTCTTTAGACTTTATATGTTAATGTCCATGCTAAAAGCATGTTGGATCACTTTAGAATTTTATTAATAGTAGGTAATAATGCATATAGCTTTGTTGATTATTTTGAGAGGAAAATAATAGCTAATACATTTTAAAGACCTCTAGAAGGAAGTCTTGCATTTGTATTCTCTGTGACAAACCACTGAATCCACAATCCCAAAGTCTAAGGCAAAAGAGACATCTCAATCCCTTATGTTTATCAGATCTTCAACATTTAATTTTATTGCTTATTATATGCTATAATATAATATAGCAATGTTGATATTATGAATTTTTTAGCAGGAAGGAAAAACACGAAGTGATCATTATTTTTCACACTTCCGCGAGGGGACAGTACTGTGGCCTTTTCCTGAGTTTATAATTAATGGGAGATACATATTGAACTGAGTATACTTATTGACTAAATTGCAGGATAAAAAGCTCAAAAAGCTTTCTAATTTGTTTAGGTTTACTTTTTCCTTTTCTTTTGCATTCCACTTTAAAGGTCACATTTAGCATGGTTACATTTTTTATATTGTTCCCTCCTTTCATAACTCATTGGAGTCAAAATTCCCTATGAAGTTGAGAGGAATGCTGTATTGGACAGGCTGCACTGGAGGGTGCAGCACGAGGAAAAGCGGCTTCTATGTGGAAATAATAACTGTGAAACTGCTGTCAGAACAAGCGGAAGGGATTGAGTAAAATCAGGTCGCCATAAACTGTCCAGTCAGTCCAGTCCATTGCCATCGAGTTGATTCCAGCTCATACCAACCCTATAGGGCAGAGTAGAACTGCCCCAGAGGGTTTTCAAGGTTGTAATCATTACAGAAGCAGACTGCCACATCTTTCTCCCTTGGAGCAGCTGATGAGTTCGAACCACCAACCTTTCAGTTAGCAGCCGAGCACTTAACCACTGCACCAGCAGGGGATGTGTATATTTATATTGCATCCTACCTGGTACCTAAATCTGTTGTATTCTAAAGCGGTCAGACCAATCAAATATTTAATGGTATTAAATTCTTAAGACAGACTAATTGCTAATTTGTGTCTGTGAACTTGCAAACAAATGTTATTGAATGTGTTGCTGTTGTTGTGTGCTGTTAGGTCAACTGACAGAGACCCAGTATGACAGAGTAGAACTGCCCCATAGGGTTTTCTAGGCTGTAATCGTCACAGATCACCAATTCTTTTCACCTGTGGAGTGGCTGGTGGCTTTGAACTGCTGACCTTTCGGTTAACAGCTGAGCACTTAACCATTGTACCACCAGGGCTCCTTGTGTAACTGTAAGACTCCTATTTGGACAACTAGCCAGATAAACCCTGTCTAAGCATAAAGAAATATGCAGACCCTTTCAGGCTCTAAGATACTGTCTTAGGCTGAATTCGCTAGAGAGACAAAACCAATGAAGCGTGTATATCTATCTATATCTATATATATATATATAGAAATTTATCTCGGGGAAATGGCTCATGTGGCTGTAGAGGCTGGCAAGTTCCAAGTTTGTGGGTCAGGTGTCAGACACCAGGCTGGAGGCTTCTCCTGACTCACATAGCTTCAGGAACAGATGAACTCAAGATCCACAGGTCCCAAGTCCCAGGAACTGGAGGTCAGATACTGATGAGCAGAATGCAGGATCCAGAAAGTCTGCATATATTGGATGCAGGCCGCACCCCTAAGAAAACTCCCTTTCAACTGATTGACTACTCACAGTAGAGCCCATCATAGAGGTTATCATATTATATCAAATCTCATCATGGAAGTAATTACATCATTATACGACTGCCAGACCATATCATAATTGCCAAACCACTGAGAATCATGGCCCAGCCAAGTTGGCACACAACCTTAATGATCACAGATACTGTTTACTAGAGATGAACAAAATAAAATAATGAATTAATTAGAAGGCACCGGTGAGAAGTCTCTTGAGATGAGTGAGAATGGTAGCTTCCCACGTGAGTAGAGGTTTGTTTATTTTGATTGAATCAAGTTCAGGGCAACTTAACATTTTACGTTACTTCTATTACCTCCCCTCCCCCATCTTTTTTTTTAAAAGTCGTGTAGGACCTTATGAAATTGTTTTATCTTATACAGGATGAATTTAAGACTCAAAGAGGGACTAGTTTTATAATACTCAGGAGGCAGAATACCTGGGTTCAACCCTTAGCTCTGCCCCTGGCTACTTATGCAATGTTGGGTAAACTACTTAATCTCTCAGTGCCTCAGTTTCTTCACTGGAGAATGTGGATAAAAATAGTACCTACCTGATAGGGCTGTTGGGATTACAATCGTTCTTGACAGATTGTTGTTGTTGTTGTTAGCTGCCATCAGGTTGGCCCAGACTTATGGCAACCCCATGCACAATGGAATGAAATGCTGCCCAGGCTTGCACCATCACCATGATCGTTTACAGATTAGATGGTTGTGATCCATAGTTTTCACTGGCTGATTTTTGGAGGTAGATCACCAGGCCTTTCTTCCCTGTCCATCTTGGTCTGGATGCTCCACTGAAACCTGTTCAACATCATAGCAGTACACAAATCTCCACTGACAGGATGGTGACTGCGCATGAGGTGCATTGGCCATGAAGCAAACCCCAGTATCCAGCTTGGAAGGTGAGATATAGTGCTAGAAGATGAGCCCCTCAGGTTGGTAAGCCCTCAAAATATGACTGCGGAAGAGCTGCCTCCTTAAAGTAGAGTCAACCTTAATGACATGGATGGAGTAAAGCTTTCAGGACTTTCATTTGCTAATGTGGCATGACTCAAAATGAGAAAAAAAGAGCTGCAAATATCCATTAATAATCAGATGTGTAATGTATGAAGTATGAATCTAGGAAAATTGGAAGTCATCAAAAATGGAACTCTTGAGGATCAATATCCTAGGCATTAGTGAGTTGAAATGGACTGGTATTGGCCATTTAGAATCAGACAATCATTCGCTCTACTATGTTGGGAATGATGAATTGAAGAGGAACGGCGTCTCATTCATTGTCAAAAGAACATTTCAAGGTCTATCCTGAAATACAGCACTGTCAGTGATAGAATAATATCCATATGCCTAAGAGGAAGACCAGTAAATACGATTATTATTCAGATTTACACACCAATTGCTAATGCCAAAGAAGAAGAAATTGAAGATTTTTACCAACTTCTGCAGTCTGGAATTGATAAAACATGCAATCAATATGCATTGATAATTACTGGTGATTGGAATGCTAAGGTTGGAAACAAAGAAGGATCAAACCTGTTGCCATCGAATCGATTCCAACTCGTAGCGACCCTCTAGGACAGAGTAGAACTGCCCCACAGGGTTTCCAAGGAACAGCTGGTGGATTCGAATTGCCGACCCTTTGGTTAGGAGCCGAGCTCTTAACCACTGCACCACCAGGGCTCCTAACTCTTTTAATAGGTACTAAGGGTTGCTATGAGTCACAAACGACTCAATGGCAATGAGTTTGTTTGTTTTTTAAACTGTTTTTTCCAGGAGCCCTGGTTAAGCACTTAGCTACTAACTGAATGGTTGGCACTTTGAACCCACCAGAGGCTCTGTGGGAAAAAGATGTGGCAATCTGCTTCTGTAAAGATTACAGCCTTGGAAAACCTGTGGGAGTTCTTCTCTGTTTATAGGGTCGCTGTAAATCAGAATTGACTCAAAGGCAACTGGTTTACTATTATTTCCAGTTCCTAGATGAAGAAATAGATCTAAGAGTAATGTAACTTGTTCAAAGTTGTGCATAGCACTTCCTTAGTGATAGAGTAGAAATCAAATATAGGGCTATCTTATTTCAGAGCTCAAACTCATAATCACTGAGTCAGTTGACCATGATCCAGGAGGAGAACACAGGTCAGCATAGAGGAAAGGGGGTTTGGGAGCCCTGCAGAAAGTCTGGGTAAGTGGAGTTCTAGAATGTTAGAGCTGGCAAGATTTTAGAGATAATTGCAGTACAATCTTTTCATTTAAAAAATGAGGAAACAGAAACCTAGACAGGTTAAGTGATGTCAGGATGGAGGTAACCTTGGTCTCTTACTCCTAGCATCCTGCTCTTGCCTCCCTGTCACAGTTGGGCGAGTCCACTTGACAAGGATGCAGAAGAGTTTAGAGTTGCCTTCCTGGAGACTGGAATGCAGCTGTAGGATGTCTCAGTCTCATGAGATGTCAGCAATATCTTACATAATACTACTCTGGGAATGGTTTCCGCCATAGGAGACTGTAGCTCACTCTTTCCAATTAAAGCAAAGATCTATTTGACTGCCTGTGAATTTTTCACTAAAATATTTCTTTTTGATATTATGCAGTCAACTTTAAGAATTGAGTAAGGATTTGCACAGAATACTGTGTTTATCGATGATGTGAAAATGTCACTCTCTACAAAATTTCATTATTCTTTTCTACCTTTTATCCTACCTGCCATCCAGTGGTAAAAGGGACTTATTGTGATTTTATCTTTTTCCAGTTCTTCTCATCTTCCAGTGGAGATATTAATAGGCAAAGAAATGACCCAAGGTAGGCAGCTGGAGGATGAAAGAAGGGTTTAACTGACCTAGGAATTATTAGTTTATGAATCTAGCAGAACTGCTAGACCATAGCTTTTGGTCTAGAATTTTTTTTATCAATGTTATTAATAATAGATGAAAGATAAGTATTTAGGTTTCAAACGGGGTATTAGTATTATCAGTTGGAAAAAAAAGCAAAATATTATTTATACTCATATCTTCCAAAATTTAAAAATAGGAATTTGTTCTTTAGTAGTTTTTTTTTTTCTTTTCTTTTGTTGTTGTTAGGTGCTATCGATTCCATTCCAACTCGTAGTGACCCTACGTACAACAGAAAAAACATTGTCCGGTCCTGTGCCATCCTCACAATCGTTGTTATGTTTAAGCCCATTGTTGAAGCCACTGTGTCAGTCCATTTCATTGAGGGTTTTCGTCTTCTTCGCTCACCGTCTAATTTACCAAGGACGATGTCTGTCTTGGATTGAATTAATGTCCCCCCAAAAACGTGTGTGTCAATTTGGCTGGGCCATGATTCCTGGTATTGTGTGATTTTCTTATATGTTGTAAATCCTGCCTCTATGATGTTAATGAGGGAGGATGGGTGGCAGTTGTGTTAATAAGGCAAGACTCAATCTACAAGATTGGATTGTGTCCTGAGGCAATCTCTTGAGATCTAAAAGAGAGAAGTGAGCAGAGAGACAGGGGGACCTCATACCACCAAGAAAGCAGTGCCAGGAGCACAGCGTGTCCTTTGGACCCGGGGTTCCCATGTGGAGAAGCTCCTAGTCCAGGGGAACATTGATGAGAAGGCCGAAAGAGAGAGACAAAGACTTCCCCTGGAGCTGACACCCTGAATTTGGACTTTTAGCCTACTTTACTGTAAGGAAATAAACTTCTCTTTGTTAAAACCATCCCCTTGTGGTATTTCTGTTATAGCAGCACTAGATAACTAAGACGATGTCCTTCTCCAGAGACTGATCCCTCCTGACAACATGTCCAAAGTATGTGAGATGTAGTCTCGCCATACTTTCTTCTAAAGAGCATTCTGGTTGTACTTCCTCCAAGACAGATTTGTTCATTCTTTTGGCAGTCCGTGGTATATTCAATATTCTTGTCTAACACCACAATTCAAAGGCATCAGTTCTTCTTCAGTCTTCTTTATTCATCATCCAGCTTTCCCACGCATACGAGGCGATTGAAAACACCATGGCTTGGGTCAGGCGCACCTTAATCTTCAGGTGATGTATTTGCTTTTCAGCACGTTAAAGAGGTCTTTTGCAGCAGATTTGCCCAGTGTAATGTGTCGTTTCATTTCTTGACTACTGCTTGCATGGGTGTTGATTGTGGATCCAAGTAAAATGAAATCCTTGACAACTTCAATCTTTTCTCCATTTATCATGATGTTGCTTATTGATCCAGTTGTGAGGATTTTTGTTTTTTTTATGTTGAGGTGTAATCCATACTGAAGGCTGTGGTATTTGATCCTCATCAGTAAGTGCTTCAAGTCCTCTTTACTTTCAGCAAGCAAGGCTGTGTCATCTGCATAACGCAGATTGTTAATGAGTCTTCCTCCAATCCTGATGCCCGTTTCTCTTCACATAGTCCAGCTTCTCAGATTACTTGCTCAGCATACGGATTGAATAAGTATGGTGAAAGGATACAACCCTGACGCACACCTTTTCTGACTTCAAACCACGCAGTATCCTCTTGTTATGTTCAAATGACTGCCTCTTGATCTATGTACAGGTTCTTCATGAGCACAATTAAGTGTTCTGGAATTCCCATTATACGCAATGTTATCCGTAATTTGCTATGATCCACACCGTCGAATGCCTTTGCATAGTCAATAAAACACAGGTAAACATCTTTCAGGTACTCTCTGCTTTCAGCCAGGATCCATCTGACATCAGCAGTTATATCCCTGGTTCCACATCCTCTTCTGAATTCAGCTTGAATTTCTGGCAGTTACCTGTTGATATAATGCTGTAGCCGCTTTTGAAGGATCTTCAGCAAAATTTTCCTTGCATGTGATATTAAAGTTATTGCTCAATAATTTCCACATTTGGTGGGGTCACCTTTCTTGGAAATACGCATAAATATAGATCTCTTCCAGTCAGTTGGCCACGTAGCTGTCTTCCAAATTTCTTGGCATAGACGAGTGAGTACTTCCAGCACTGCATCTGTTTGTTGAAACATCTCAATTGGTATTCTGTCAGTTCCTGGAGCTTTGTTTGTCACCAGTGCCTTCAGTGCAGCTTGGACTTCTTTCTTTAGTACCATTGGTTCCTGTTCTTATGGAACCTCCTGAAATGGTTGAATATCGACTAATTCTTTTTGGTATAGTGACTCTGTGTATTCCTTCCATCTTCTTTTGATGCTTCCTGTGTTTAATATTTTCCCTATAGAATCCGTCAGTATTGCAACTCGAGGCTTGAATTTTTTTGTCAGTTCTTTCAGCTTGAGAAATGCAGAGTGTGTTCTTCCCTTTTGGTTTTCTATCTCCAGGTCTTCGCACATGTCATTATAATCCTTTACTTTGTCTTCTTGAGCTGCTCTTTGAAATCTTCTGTTCAACTCTTTTACTTCATCATTTCTTCCTTTTGCTTTAGCACCTCAACATAGTACAGCAAGTGTCAGAGTCTCTTCTGACAACCATTTTAGTGTTTTCTTTCTTTCCTGTCTTTTTAACAGCCTCTTGCTTTCTTCATGTATGATCCTTGATGTCATTCCACAACTCGTCTGGTCTTTGGTCATTAGTGTTCAATGCATCAAATCTATTCTTGATATGGTCTCTAAATTCAGGTGGGATATACTCAAGGTCATACTTTGGCTCTCATGAACTTGTTCTAATTTTCTTTAGTTTCAACTTGAACTTGCGTATGAGCAATTGAATGTCTGTTCCACAGTCAGCCCCTGGCCTTGTTCTGACTGATGATATTGAGCTTTTCCATTGTCTCTTCCCACAAATGTAGTCATTTTGATTCCTGTGTATTCCATCTGGTGGGGTTCACGTGTATAGTTGTCGTTTATGTTGTTGAAAAAAGGTATTTGCGATGAAGAAGTTGTTGGTCTTACAAAATTTTATTATGCGACCTCCGGCAACTTTTCTATCACCAAGGCCATATTTTCCACCTACCAATCCTTCTTTGTTTTCAACTTTTGCATTCCAATCTCCAGTAATTACCAGTGTATCCTGATTGCATGTTCAATCAATTTCAGACTGCAGAAGTTGGTAAAAATTTTCAATGTCTTCATTTTTGGCATTAGTGTTTGGTGAGTAAATTTGAATAATAGTCATATTAACTGGTCTTCCTTGTACGTGTATGGATATTATCTTATCACTGACAGTCTTGTACTTCAGGATAGATCTTGAAATGTTCTTTTTAACAATGAATGCAACACCATGTTGTTCCCAGCATAGTAGATCATATGATTGTCTGATTCAAAATGGCTAATACCAGTCCATTTCAGCTCACTAGTGCCTAGGATATCAATGTTTATGCATTCTATTTCATTTTTGATGACTTCCAATTTTCCTAGATTCATACTTCATACATTCCATGTTCTGATTATTAATAGATGTTTGCAGCTGTTTCTTCTCATTATGAATCATGCCACTTCACTAAATGAAGGTCCCATCATTAAGGTCAACTCTACTTTGAGGAGGCAGCTCTTCCTCAGTCATCTTTTGAGTGCTTTCCAACCTGAGGGGCTCTTTTGGGACTATATCAGACAATGTTCCCCTGCTATTCTTAAGGTTTTCACTAGCTAAATCTTTTCAGAAGTAGACTGCTGAGTCCTTCTTCCTAGTCTGTCTTAGTCTGGAAGCTCAGCTGAAACCTGTCCACCATGGGTGACACTGCTGGTATTTGAATACCAGTGGCATAGCTTCCAGCTTCCTGGCAACACTTAAGCCTCCACAGTATGACAAACTGAGAAACAAGTGTTTTTTGTATCTTTTTTAAGGAAAAAAAAATTTTAAGGGCTAAATATTAGCTACTAAAGAACCAAAACAGTCCAAATCTTCCCCATTTTACTCTCCATGTGTGGAGTGCTCCCTGAGGACAACGGTAACTGCTATGCATATGTGTGGAATATATTTGTTACAAGGGGTCTGCTCAAAAAAAGTAAGACAATTCCAGGGCTAGCTTTTGTCAGCGTTCTGTCCCGGATTCCTCTCAGTTTGGGCTTATTATGCATTGATTACTGTGGTTTTCTAACCTGATATGGGGCCTTGTTTTAGTCAACTGAGGGGAGCCTGCCGTGCCCTTCCTTCCTGGGGTTTTATTGAGACTTGCTTTTCCGCAGAGGGCCTGGGAACGGAGTGCCTACGCTCTTTGCAGGAGATGACCCTGCTGTGCTTGGCCTCAAACAGGCTGCTCATCCTTTGCTTTCAGAAGCATGAGACCCCCCCCCCACCCTGCAAAGCAACCAGGCCTAAAAACAATAATAAAAATATATTTGAAAAATTCTCCAGTTGCTTCTCTTGCTGACTTTGGCAGTTAGGTACAATGATCCACAAGGCTTTGTATACAGAAATTCTGCCTTCCAGGCTTGTTCCCCTCTTACAGAACAGTCCTTAACAGTGTGGGGCTCTTTCTTCATGTTTTCTTAATAAGAAAATACTTCAGAAATTGTTGGCACCATAGGTTTATTCCTTTCCAGTGGTTTTCACTCCTAACCACTGTAATCTCTATGATCTCTCTTTTGTATTTTTCTTTCACAGCATGGGCCACATCTAACGAGCCTCTCTTAGGATGGCTGCTCAGAGTAGAGTGTCTTTTTTTGTTTTCATTTTTTATCATTTCCATCCCAGAGTGCTTTCTTACTTGTGTGGATTTTTAAAAACAAAGATTATTTCAAAAAATTTAACAAACATTAAAAATGACATTCACTGCTGTGGGGACTACAAAACAACAACAAAACCAACTTTATACCTGTCCTTACAACAGGCTGTGATATGATATGACATACTCAGACATATACAGACATACACAAATTAGTCAAAAGTGTAAAAGAATTGGAGGGAAGGGAGTGCTGTGTTTGGACTTTATGGTGCCAGTTAAAAATCCCACCCTGGTATCATGTTTAGCCAGAGGTAACAGAGTAGGTAGCAGAATGGTGGGGTCCGTCAAAAATCTAGTCCCTCGAATTGGGCCGTGTGCAGTACACGCAGCTCACATCTGAGTCCCTGAAGGAAATGACATGATTGGTGACTATGGAAGGTTGATACTGCCAGCCTGCCACCTGGTGAGGGCCTTGACCACTCATTATTTTTCTGCTTGGTGACAGGAAATTAGTTAATTAACAACCATGACTCTCTATGTATTTTCTATTTTGATGACTCTGTGTTTTATTTAAGACAATGTACTGGTCCTGGGGAGATCTGGAGTTCAACGAGATATGGTCTCCTCTCAAAGTACATCTAGTGTAGTGGTCTTTAATTCAGGGTGATGCGCAAGTATCAGATACCCCTGGGGGTGAGGAGAATTCTAGGCAAGTGTATGGTTTGGAGAAACCCTTTCACATGACTGAGATTATGATGTATCCCCTAGAAGGGCTTGTGTTTATTCCCTGACCTCTAGGCTGAAAATTGTTTAGTGTAAAGAGAAATGTTACTGATGTGTGCGTGAATGGTAAGGACAGGGACAAAAACATATCCTGAGCTGCTAGCCTAGCACAGTGCCTAGCAGAGAACTCAGGAAATGTTTGCAAGTGGTGAAGTGCGCATACATTTTAAAGGAGTGTGCATGCATTCTAAATACAATACATACCTACAGAGGCCAGGATTCAGGGTCAAGTGAATGGAACAGAGGAGAGAGCCCTGTGTAGAGGAGTCATCAGGGGAGGCTTCATAGAGGACATGGGATGTAAGCTGAACTTTGCTTGATGATTAATGAGATATAGGTATGTGAATGGGAAAAGAAGGCAGGTCATTTTGGGCATGGATAGTGGCATGAGCAGACATGGAGGAAGCGGAAAGCAAGATGTCTTCTGGGCCTGGTGAAGAGGCCAGACCAACTACCCAGGAGACTTCCTTCCCATTGATATTCAAAGGAATATACAAAACCACAGAGTAAACAGAACATACCTTCCTGGCATGTTAATTTTGCTTGAATATATAGGAGGGAAAATTAAGTAATTTAACTTGTAAATAATTTTAAACGTTTTTATATTAATACAAACGAGGACAAATTATGGAACAGAATGCAATTAATTTCTTAAGTTCAAAATTTCAAATTTACTCTTTTGTTTTGATCCTTTGATGCAAAATTTTTAAATTCTTTAAAGGAGATCAGTTCCCTTCCTTCCTTCCTTCCTTCCTTTCTTCCTTTCCTTCCTTCCTTCCTTCCTCCCACCCTCCCTCCCTTCCTCCAGTCCTCCCTTCCTCCCTTCACAAAAAGAGCAAAAATGAGTAGACATCGAATTGCCCACTGATCCTCACTTAGAGCTTGAAGCACAGCTGTGGTTCCTCTTAACTCCTTTTGAGGGATGGGGTAAGGAAGGAGTCCAGCACTTGGCCACCTGGCCAAGGATTTTGCTTAGCTGTTAGAGAACCCAAGCTGGAGGCCCAGACTGTTTGGACTTGTCATAGCTGTACCGTGCTCTTTGACACTGTGCACATCCTGGTGGGAAATCTTCGGTGGTTAATGTGGCTCCTCCTGAGGGATGCACCTCCATCCCACACAGTGGTCACAAAATACCTTTGTGCACAGGTCTGGGGCCATGGAGCCTGCACCCTTTGCTAAGAATTTGAGGAGGTCTGGCTGCCTTGGTCTCCCAGGTTAATGGATTAATGGATTAATGGATTAATGGTGGGGTCCGTCGAAAGTCTAGTCCCTCAAATTGGGCTGTGTGCAGTACACGCAGCTCACATCTGAGTCCCTGAAGGAAATGACGTGATTGGTGACTATGGCGGGTTGATACCATCAAGTCCTTTCCATCCCAACCACTACATTTGTAGTCTCACGTGGATATGTGAGTACTAAATTGTCTTTTGTTCACAAATGAACATGCTGTTTTGAAAAGTGAGGGAGTGTGCCTCATTTTTAGGGATACTTTTTATGAAATTCTACACAATGCTTTGTTTAATAATATAGCTATGTATAAAATGTTTAGAAAGTTAAGCAAGGTAAAGAAGAGCTGATTTGCTAATGTTGGTGCTTTTCCTCTCCTCTCAAGGATTTAGGCATCCTTGCTAGCTTCTTGGAGGCAAAGTCACTGTGTAGCTATGAAACCTTCATCATCACATTCCCACTGCTTTGTCAGCTCATATTCTTGAGGAATTTTATCAGTTTTATTGCTGTGTATGATTGAAAACCAGTGGTATTTATTTTCTCTGCAGGAACTCACTTTAGTTTTTTTTCTCAGCTGGCTGTCTCTTTGTTGATAATATTTTCCCAGGTTGAGGCACTAATTGATTTTGGAGCTTAAGCAATGTCGCTTGTTATACTGAATGCAGAAACTGAGTTCCTGTGGATTAGTGTACAGTCTGTATAACTATCAACTAGGGATCCTGCAGTGAATTGTAAATTAGAAAGAAATTATAGTTCTTGATAATAGGGTGCTCCAAGACTGAGGCTTCATGAAGAAGCAGACATAAACAGCCTCTTCCTTGCAGTCAGGGTTACTTGCAGTCAGCCAAGGTTTGTTTCCTTAAGCATTCAAGATTTGAAATAATGGTCAGTGTATCTTTTTTCCTGTTGTATATGTATACAGAGTGTGAAGAGTAAGAAACACATTTTGGAAAAGAAAAATGGTTTTAGATTTTGGTATTTCAGGATAAACTTTAGCTTTTTTTTTCTGACTTCTTTTTTAATTGTACTTAAAATGAAAGTTTACATAACAAATTAGTTTCTCATTAACCAATTAATATACATATTGTTTTGTAACATTGGTTGCCAACCCCATGACACATCAACACTCTCCCCTTCTCAACCTTGGTTTCCCCATTACACCTTTCCTGTCCCCTCCTGCATTTTCATCCTTGCCCCTGGGGTGGTGTGCCCATTTAGTCTCATTTTGTTTTATGGGTCTGTCTAATCTTTGGCTGAAGGGTGGACCTCAGGAGTGACTTCAGTACTGAGTTAAAAGGGTGTCCAGGGGGCCACAAACATTAGCTTTAAAAATTACAAGTCATATCTTACACCCAATTCAGTTTATCTGCTAAAGCGCATAGATTTTATCCTAACTCAAAGAGCACACCAGAAATTTATATTACATTTTAACTTAAAAAGGCTGTTCAAGTCAAATGCAATATAACATGCTAAAAAAGATTCCAGCTTCAGTCAATGTAGAAGTCCCTGGAAAATCTTGTTAACAGTAGACTCAACTACTTGGCATGTTGGAAATGGGAAGAGGGTATGAAGCCAGGTCTGGGCAAGCCTGGGGTGGGGGCTAAGCTGATTATAGGACTGGCTCCAGAAGACTGGCAAGGAGTCTGATTTATAATGGCCCAGGGAGACACTGTGAGTTTGGTTCCCATCTTGGAGAGTCTGCATAGACCAATGATTAAGATGGAACAGGGACTCTGTAATCAGACAGACCTGAGGTCAGATCCTCATTCTGCCACTTAATAATTGGGTGACTTTGTATAAATTACTTTTCTAAGCATTAGGTTTCTTATTTGCAGAATGGAGATAAAGCTTACTGTCAGAATTTTTGTGAGAATTGAATGAGATAATGCATGTAAAGCACTTGGCACCAGGCCTGGCATAAGGAGGAGTTAGGGTTACAGAGAAAGCTGCACATTCCAGTCTGGAGCTCCCAATATCCAGGGCCTGAGCAGAGCTGAACCTGTACTTTGAAGGTCTCAGAATCTGCAACTGAGCAGGGTGGTGGAGGCAGGAACTTATGACCTATTAGCTAGTTACAGTCCTTAAATGTTACTGAATTTCTTAAAATCATTTAATTGCAACATTCTGGTTTTAGGCCTTTCCCAGAATATGAGGTAGGTATGTTATTCCCCATTTTTCGGATGAAGAGATGGGCTTAAGGGATGGTGATTAGTAGTGAAAAGCAGAGCCACACTTACCATTAGTTAGCTTTAAGCTTTCATTTAGAAACCACACTTATTCATAAAGTGTCTGTATTAGACACCTTTTGTGCATCACTGCAGATTTTCTCAGCCCCACATCTTGCTCCAGCTGCTGCTGTGGTGACCAGTTCAGGGCACGCTTTGATCAGCTTCTCACAGGGGCAACCACCATGCCTTGCCTGAGCCCACAAGTTCTGTGACACCGAGGGACTCATGTGCACAGTCAAGATGTGCTGGGTGCTGATGCCCATGGGACCGCCTAACCACTGGGATCCAGTGGATAAGTGTTTTCCCCTGTGCACCCTCCAGAGTGACAGTTCTGCAATGAATTTCATCAGGATTCTCAAAAGACTAGTCAGATTGAGCATAAGTCACTTGTGACAGTGGCCAACTTGATAACACATTCTTGTTTTGCTTTTCCTTCCTTTCCTGTTCAGCTCCCCCAGTCTGTTACTCCTGCTCCCTGGGATCACTTCCAAAGTAAACTACCTGCAGTCAAGTTTCTGCTTTGGGCCCAGTCAAAGACATTGTCAAGAAAGCATTTATTCATAGCTCCACGTTCATACTGAATCCCATTGTCTTCACCAATCAGTGCATGTTGAGGCCAGAAAGGTTAATAGCCTCATATTATAAATAAGGAAATTGAGCCCCAAAGATATTAAGTTACTTCCCAAGGTCACACAGCTAGTTAGAGGCAGAGTTGGGAATAGAATCCTGTTCAGGCTTTTTGGTTATGGTCTTTCCTTTAAAATTGTCGCTCATTCTCTCTTCCTTACTGATTATGTGCTGGCTCTCAAGCCACTTGAGCTCCCAATAGAAAGAGAATTGATGATAACAGAATTTGGCCAAGGAAACACTGATGATACTTGGTTTCTGGATACCCAAGGGGCCATGGGAGTTGAATTAACAAGGTTGGGTTTGCCCAGGTGAGTATGATGAAAAGAGAGAAGGGCAAGGGGCATAGGATGGAATCCTAATGATGGGCCGTCGATGTGAGTTGGCTGTTGTTGTTGTTAGATGCTGTCGAATGGATTTTGATTCATAGTGACCCCATGTGAAAGAGTAGAACTGCCCCATAGCGTTTTCTAGGGCGTAATCTTTGTGAGAGCAGATTGCTAGTTCTTTCTCCTGCAGAGCCGCCGTGTGGGTTTGTACTGCCAATCTTTTGATTAGCAGCCGAGTGCTTAACCTTTGTGCCACCAGGGCTTCTGTGGGTTGGCTCAGGAGGGAAAATAGGACTCAGTGGAGGGTTGTTAAGGTATATAGTGTTCAAGCCCCAGTTTGGGGTTGAAGAGTTATTGAAGGGGGGTTCTAGGCCAGCACTTTCCAATAGATATATACTGTATGCCACAAATGTGAACCATATATGTAATTTTGAATTTTCCAGTAGCTACATTTTAAAAAGTAAAAAGAATCAGGTGAAATTAATTTTTGTAATATATTTTATTCATCCTAATATATCCAAAATACTATCATTTCAACCTGTGATTAATATAAAAAATTATCAGAGTTATTTTACAATCTTTTTTTATACCAAGTCCCAAAATCCAGTGTGTATTTTAAACTTAAAGCACATTTCAACTCAGACTAGCCATTTCAAGTACGAAATAGGCACATGTGCCTAGTGGCTACTGTTTTGAATAGCTCAGTTTTAGAGAGAGTGAACTGGAAAGATGGTTGTGGGTTGTTGGAGAATATGGTGCTTGAAATTGAGATTGTGGAGGATTTGCAAGTATTGGTAATAACAAAGTCTTGGGTATGACTGTGGGAGTCAGTTACTGTAGTAGGGTGGAAGATGAGAGCATTGAAGGAGAGGCAGTCAGGTACCTGAGGGTTCAGGTTTTTGGAAAGATCATTTGAAAACTGTGGTTGCCTTCTTGAAACCACTAAACCCTTGATATCTGGGCTCCAACACCTGCATATAACCCCAGATCTCTGTGATTCTTTTAGGGGTGTGTGAACTCTTGACTCCTTCATCTGTCCGACAAATATTCTCTCAGGGGCTCCTCTGTGGAAGGCTCTGTGCTAAACACACAAAGTGAATCAGATTCCACCAAACTCCCTCAGGCATTTGGGCTGTATATTAGCCCTACTTAAAGTCCAGTCTAGGCTAGCTACCAGCAACAGCAGTCTCTCCAATTTCAGAAACCATCAGAATGTCACAAATGGGTTGACATCTGTGGGGGGTTGTCTTATTTATCTAGTGCTGCTATAACAGAAATACCGCAGGTGGATGGCTTTAACAAATAGAACTTTATTCTTTCACAGTTCAGGAGGGTAGAAGTCCAAATTCAGGGGAAGCCTTTCTCTCTCCGTCAGCTCTGGGGGAAGGTCCTTGTTGTCAGTCTTCCCCTGGTCTAGGAGCTTCTCAGAGCAGGGATCCAGGTCCAAAGGACGCAATCCACTCCCAGTGCATCTTTCCTGGTGGTAGGAGGTCCCTCTTGCTCTCTGCTCACTTCTCTCTTTTATGTCTCAAAAGAGATTGACTCAGTACACAACCTACCTGTAGACTGAACCCTGCCTCATTAACATAACTGCCTCTAATCCTGCCTCAGTAACATCATAAAAAAAAAAACAACCCATTGCCCTTGAGTCGATTCCAACTCATAGCAACTCTATAGGACAGAGTAGAACTGCCCCATAGGGTTTCCAAAGAGTAGCTGCTGGATTCCAACTGCTGACCTTTCAGTTAGCAGCTAAGCTCTTAACCACTGCACCACCAGGGCTCCTGTTAACATCATAGACGTTACCATTTGCAACGCATAGGATGATCACATCAGATCACAAAATAGTGAATAACTACACAATACTGGGAATCATGGCCTAGCCAAGTTGACACACCTTTTTGGGAGCCACAATTCAATCCATAACACATGGATAGACGTTATTTGTACAGAATAGGGACCATGTGGTCTCCACAGCTTGCCCTGTCCTGCTCACTCTCCAGTCTGGGCTGTCACAGATTTACTGTCACGTTAGGGGTTACAGGAACTTGCTGTAAAACTCTGCAGCAGACATTCCCATGAGGACATATAGAGCTCTGTTCTCCTTACCACCTCTACCTTCTTCTTCTAGCCCAGAGAATGGGGTTCCTATCTTCCTGTATTGAATTTGTGCTCATTGATAGGAAATCATACACTTAGGAAAAATCTCAAAGCCTCCTTGACTCTATTTGTTTCTCCTCCCCTACTAAACCAAAAAACTAAACCCCTTGCCATGGAGCCAATTCAGACTCCTGGGGACCCCACCATTTCATACTGGTGTTGTCATGCAGAAGACAAAGCATTCATTAGGGCAGCCTTCACTGAAAAGGAGTGAAACAAACAAAAAGAATGCTCAGGCACTTCACGCTTCTGGGAAAACCCAATTAATACCCTTTTACGGTTGTAATTTCCAATTATTTTCTAAACTAAGAAAAGATGTTTTTGGTAATTAGACAATTATTTGATAGTGACCTTTTAATTAAAAAAAAAAAAATACTTCGACTCAAAATGACTGGAGAAAAATTACTTAATTTAACAAATTACTGTTTTAAAATTTAGAAAATCAGACATTAAGAAAAGGTCTTTAAAGGTTGTAATTTCATACTAAAGCATCTAAGAAATAGCATACTGGGTTAGGAGTTCTTCAAGCATGTATGTGTGCTGGCATGTGATTTGTGTCACCCAAAATATATAGGACTAGTTAATTTAAGAAGTTAGCAATAGAGGAAACTGGGTGTGGGGCATATGGGCTCTGTACTATCTTAGAAATTTTTCTTTACATCCAAAACTATTCTAAAATTAATAGCTTATTTAAAAATATGTATGTTTTTAATAATAAACATATATATGATTCCCTTAAAATCATTTTAGGTACAGTCTGCAATAAACTGAATGGAAACATTCCTGAAAATTTTCTGTACGTGAAATTCCATTAAAAAAAAATAACTTTATAAAAAAAAAAATTGATGATGTGTTGCCTTCCTAAGGCTCCCTAACAGAAGCATTAGGAGTGGTAGTTTTAGCTATTAACAGTACCATTAGAAATCCCTGATGTGCAAATGTATTAGCTATGAAATTACAGAATTACAAAAATGTTAGCTATGAAATTATATACAGAATATTAAATTGCCAAATACCTACCTTTAGATACCTTTCCCAAAAGAAACAATAAATCTAATGTGTACTAATAAATCTACTGTCTATACGTAAGTCAAACTTTCATTAAAAACTATGAATTTATCATCTTTAGGGTTTAAAGTCTGTTTCACGATGATGATGAGCCAATATGGGGAAATGCGATAACCGTTTGAATAATGCCTTTCTCTTGTTCGTTTCATTGTAAGTTTCTCAGAAATTAACTGATTTTGGCTGAATTTGATTGACTCTGGAAGAATATCCAGTTTACTTTGATTCCCCTTGAATCTGTCATTCGATTTGCCATCTTTAAATACAATTACATTCAAAAAATGCTTTTAAGCATTTTTTCCAATCCTAGCATATACATAAATTTCAATGAAATTAAGTAAATGGGTAGTCAGTGGGGAAAAAAGTGATACTCATAACATTTGATTTGAAGTGGTTTATTGCTAGGCATCATTTAGCTTATGCTTTCCTTGATAAGAGAAAATTACCAGCAATATAAGTAAATATAGTCCTTAAAAGAAATACTGAGGCAGTGTATCCTACTACCTAATATTACAGAGAGGTCCTTTGAATTTGAGCTTCTTTCTAGACCTCTCTTCATCCTGACCTTCACAGGGCAGAATCCTTGTCATTTTAAGTCTCAGCTCACAAGTCAATTCCTCCTCCTCAACCCATTGTCTATCCCCTCACAGTGTTTTGTTTTCTTCATAGCACTTACCACAGTGCAAATTATCTTGTCTTCTGATGTGATGCTTTCCTTGTTTATCACCTATCTCCCTCACCAGAATCAAGCTCCATGAGAACAGGGACCTTGTTTGCCATGTTCACCACCTGTCCCCCTGCTTAGAACACTGGCATATAGAAGGTTAATAATTTAATGTTTGACATTGCAATACATACGTATAGACATTCATGCATATACAATTACTGGTAGAAAATAGGCCAGAAAGATCCCCCCCGAGTGAATAACTTCAGCTACTAAATCCTTTTCTCAGTCTGACTCCCTTTCTGATTTTTAGTCACTTGTATTGCTTTTAGGATATGATAAATGATACAGCTTAATAGGAAAATGATAAATCTCATGGAGAAAACTTGGCATTAAAGTAAGATTTTATCTGCAGAACAAATTGATGTTTTAGCTCCCCTCTTACCTTTTAGTTTTAGTCAGTAAGAGAAAAATGAATTTGGGAACGGGAGAGAAACAAAGGTGGTCCTAGATTAGGATTCCCAGGGGTCATTACTTCAGTGACCTCTTGTTCTACCTGAATATTCCCAGAAGACAGACAAGTTTAGTGTTTACTACATTAACCCAGATATTTGATTAAGCCAGCTCTTGGCTTTACACTAAAGAAAACTCATGTTCCTAGGCCTAGTCTTGGCTCTGGAGTCGAACAGGCTGGGGAAGATCTCTGGGCTTCATCTTTAGGTTTTACCCAATAGTCAGGGCACCTTGATATAGCTTGGACTATTATCTGCCATAGAATTTGCATAGGAAGGCTTCACAGACCTCCTGCTGACAGCCTTAGAAGAAAGATAAGATAGAGGGTGTGATTATTATCACCTGTTCACATGTGAAATGTACGTGTCTGGGATATTTTGGATTTTATGGAAGTCACGCCTCACTTCTCACGTTTTATGCTCATCCAGAACTTCAGTAATTTTCACAATGAAACATTCGTCTCAGAGGAGACTTGTGATAAGTGTTAATCTCAGAGTCTCAATGAAGTCACAAAGATTATATAAGGGCTATAGTAAGGGATAAGCATATACTTAGATCTGACAGGAGTCAGATTCCACTTTACCTTCTTTTTTACATCCTCTTCTTCCTTTTCTTTTTTTCCCCCAAGTTAATATCTTCTTTATGTTTAATAGAATGCCTGTTTGACTTGCCCCATTATTGCCAGTACGGCATCTTTCCTCCTAGGGTATAGAGTTAGCTCTCCTCAGACAGACTTGAACATTGTGTTTTACTACTCATGATCCTCAGTGTAGTGTGCCTTGCCCTGGGATCACTGGTTTCCCTTTTAGAGTTTCAGTACAGCTCAGTGAAGTCCTTCATACCGTGACTAATGAAGCTCAAAAGAAAAAGGCCAATGGCTTAGAAATATTGGCTAGATAGATTGTGTCAAGTGTCCAGTTTTAATGAATGTAAGTGGCAACAGTAGTTAGTTGGTCAAGTAGTTATCAGATAACTCAGGAAGGTATGAAGGGAATGAATGGGAAAGAGAAATGAAACTGATTGCACATCAACAGTGATAATCAGATTTATTTGACAAAAGAAAATGTTTCTGCCAGAATTGAACTCTTTCTTCTAGGCAAAAACAAGTAAGGAACAAGGAGCAAGCTCATAAGCTGGAGAAAGTAGTACATTACTTGGCAAATTACCTCAAAAGTTAACAGGAATGTTTAATATCCCTAAGAAGACTTTCATGAAATTTGATGAATAATAAGGTATCTTTGGGACTGTGATATGGCTCTGAGTATTTGTGGGTCCCTCCGTTCAGATATGTGGGCCCCTCCATTCCAATATGTGAGTTGTTTTGTTGTGATGAGTGGCATGCAGAAGTATTGGTGAGGGACATTGAAGGCTTGTTTCATTTTATATTTTTAACAATATAGCTCCAAAGTGTTACTTTTCTCTCTAAAAAAAGGTATTCCCCAGTTCATTTTTTTAAAGTTAATGTTTAAAATAATACTTTCTAACCTATGATTACCAGATTAGTAGACTTTATTATATAGTAAGACAGACTTATTTTAGATTTAATATCAGCTTTTAAAAAGAATCCTTTGTATCTCTTTATTAATTTTACTTAAAATTGCTTTAATCACATGATAAAAATTAATACATGATTATGGTAGAAAATTAGGAAACTATAAAAAGGTATAAAGCGGAAAATAAAATTATTCATCATCTTATGCAAGGTAAATACTATTCTGTAATGAAAAGTTTTCTGACATTAAAAATTCTTTAAAAACATGATTTTTAACTAAAGCAGTCATTTTTAGAAATCTTATGATTGGGGTGACTACAGCTAGCAAAGAAAGTTTTTTTTTGGCTAAAATTTCTGGATACCTTAATTTGATACTTGGACATAAACCCTTAAATATAGTGACAGATAATAATCATGAAGTATGTAAGATAGCAAGTCTATAAATTTCAGCTCCCAATACACATTTGCAATACTGAGCTTGTATTTAAATGTGGATCATCAGGCTTTAATTCACTTTTGTAAAATAAACTGATAGGAACCACTACATTTGTGTTTGATCGTAGTACAGGAAACTTGATGCTCACATGAAATAAATAGGTTTCATCACACATGAGGATAGGAGAAATACTAAGTCCACTGCAAACTGCTGCTTTTGTCTGTGACTCAACCTACTTTATGATACTCAAAGTAAATTGAAAATGCATTTTAAAGGTCTGGTTACTATTACTGTTTTTGATTGGTAGAACAAGGACTGGTGAAGGGGGCATTGTCTTGGCTAACAGGAAATAAACTTCTAGGACCCTCTCATGTTTTCAGAAGCCATGAAAAAAAGGCTTTTAAATAGTCAAAATGATGCAACAATTATTCTTCCTACTGCTTTGAATATTCTTTCAGCAAAGCTGCTTTAAAAATAATTTCTGATGATGTGTTTGGTTTTTATCAAGAAACTGGACTAGATAGTGGTATTATGAATTGATCCCAAGGGGAAAAAGTTTCTCATAAAATGTAGGTGCTTCAGTCAGATAACTAGAGCAAATCCTGTCTGACCTCTGTTCAATATCATGAGCTCAAAACATGCCTTCTCATCAGCCACATGATGTCATGTTATCTGATTGAGTGAAATGTCAATGGTGCAGTACTTGCCGGCCTGCCTGCTGTGTTGGTAAACACTGGAACCATCACGGCAAATATGTTTATTTGCTTTTCCCTGCAATGTGCTGTCCTATTTTACCTCCCGCAGATAAAAATGACAGATCCTTTTTCTGCTAGCCAAAAACAGTGATGGGAACCAGGTGGAAGATGTGGCTTTTAAAACAGTTAATTCACTTTGAGTCCCGTAAAGCAGGCTGAGTCACAGCAAGCTGTGGGTCTCACCAAATTACTCCACGACCTCACTGTCCCTCTGGCAAACCTCTCTTGGTGCAACACGGTGATGTCACTGGTGGAGTATCAGAAACAGCTTGCCTGAGAGGAGCTTGGCTCTGAGCTGCTAAGGCTGCCAGAATCATCACTGTAGTCTATCTTCTCTCTTTTTTCCTTCTTCTTCAAATTCATGTTATCTTCATGTACTACAACAATATCATTAACCAACTTTACTGTACCCACTTAGGTTGTAGGTAGTGAAGGCTTGGTTTTGTAACCATTCATTAGAAGTTTAGTTTGGGGATTGATGAAAGACTGCATTAATGCCTCAGTTTCTTATTCAGTTTCATTCAGTTTGAATGAAACCACTGTAATCTCCAAGATGCTAATTGACCTTACTTTTGTGTACACCGAGATCTCTTTATTTTAGATCCCTTCCCAAATACCTCCTTTTTCTATTTTTCAAATTATCATCATAATCGTAGTCAAATAATATGGTAGACAGAGATTTGGATGGGTTTCAGGAGAAGAGATTTAATTCTGACTTTGCTGTGTGGCCTCTTGCATGCCACTTAATCTTTCTTCAAATTATCTTCAGGTTGAACTCTTAAGATACCATCTGAGATACTGTGGTTCAGTTATGGAGATTCAAAACCCCATCCATAAAAAGCTGTGTCAGTGCTTCCTCTTTTTTCTGGGCTTCAGGGAAGACCATCTTCTAGGCCAGTTCACAATCTTCTCCATACTTCTAAATCACCTAGAAAGCCTTCTCCCAAGATTCTGACTCCCCAAGTGATCCTAAAGTGTAGCCAGGTAAGAACAACTGGCATAGGGTCTAGGCCCAGAGACTCAGTATTATAAAACCTTGCCCTTTGCCACATCTTGTCATTTTTAAATCAAGGACAATTTTACCCTTCAGAAAATAACTGCCTTTATAATTTAATCCTTGCAGAAGTTAAGGTCCAGCCAATTTCTCTTTGTGTGACTGTTCTGACTATTCTGTATTGATTTATACTCATTCGTGATCTTGCTTATTTTGTCCACTCTCACTATTTAACCGGAGCTCTGGTGGCTCAGTGGTTAAGAGCTCAGCTGCTGCTAGCCAAAAGGTTGGCAGTTCAAATCCACCAGGCACTCCTTGGAAACCCATGAGTCGGAATCAACTCAACAGCAATGGATTTGGTTTTAACTGAACCAGGGATTGAAAAGAACAAAGAAAAAAAAAAAGATACAGAGTAAAACCAGTTAACTTTAATGTATTAATGGCTAAATCTCTCTCTGGAGCAGTGGTTCTCACTGTATGGTCCTGGGATCAAGACCATCACCAACACCTGGGAACTAGTTAGAAATGCAAGTTCTCAGACTTTGCCCCCTACCAGAAAATCTGAGCCCAGCAGTTTGTGCTTTAACATGCCCTCCATGTGATTCTGATATGTGCTATTGTTTGAGAACATTTCTAAAGAGATTTTATATTTTCTGGCAGTTGAATTTTTTTTTTTTTTTAATTGTGCCCAGATATTTTTGAAGTAATCATACATAAACTGCTCTTGAAATAAAAGGGTTATTATGTTTTTAAGGAGTCCCTGGGTGGTACAAATGGTTAATGTGCTCAGCTTCTAAATGCTTGGCAATCTACTTGTGAAAGATGAGCCATTGACAACCCTATGGAGCACAGTTCTACTCTGACACACATGGGGCCTCCAAGAGTTGGAGTTGACTTGATGGCAACCGGTTTTATATGTTTTTAAAGGGGAAATTTCCTAGCCTTCTTATCTTTTTATCGTTCAGAAGTTCTCATTATTTTCTGCTTTTAGAAGACGTATCCATATCTCTGCCTATTTGCACACTGAAATTTTAGTCTCAAATTTTATTATCATGGAAACTTTGATAATCAATGCTATTTAAACGATCTATTATGACATATTATAAAATAATACATGGAGCAGTGACTAATAGAAACATTCATTTAATTTCTAATTCTTCTTCTTCATTGCTTATTTTTTATTGATCCTTCCAGATGGCATTCTTCTTTAGAACAGAGTCAAGGATTATTGTTATTATTATTATTTTTTTAATTGTTGTACTTTAAGTGAAAGTTTACAATTCAGGTTAGTGTCTCATACAAAAATTTATACATACATTGTTATGTGACCCTGGTTGCTCTCCCTATACTGTGACAGCACATTCCTCCTTTCCACCCCTGATTTCCTGTGTCCATTCAACCAGCTCCTGACCCTCTCTGCCTTCTCATCTCACCTCTGGACAGAAGCTGCCCATTTAGTCTCATGTTTAAGAATTATTTTTTAAAGTTAGTCTTAATAGATAGAATTGTTGCATAATAGATCCAAAGATTGGTCTTGTCAGAAGGAAATTTTTACTAAATTGAGTGTTCTCTGGAAGAAAGGTATGAGTATAAGCTAATATCATGAATTAAATGATGAAGAAGATAAGAGCATCTGGTCTTAGCTGAGGAAACTTTGACCCAGAAACCTTTTGCAGTGGCAGGAGTAGACTAGAGTCCAAGTCTCCATACTTCCAACTCAGTGCTCTTTGCACTAAACATCACTGCCTTTAGGACTATACAGGTTACCTAATCAGCTGGATTTTTTGTCAAGAGCTTGATCCAAGGGGTTTTATTTTTTTTTACTATATAAAGCATTCGAAAGTTTTTTCAAGGCCAGCACATAGCCTTATTTAACTCCCTCAAGCCCTCTCACCTCTGTCTAGTTGCACCAGGAAATTCACGGTCTAGCCAGAGGCCCCCAAAGAGTTAAAAATCCAACAAACCTGCAGGGTAGAAGAAAATGATGTCAAAAACAGATGTTCCTCTGTGGGCCTTGCTGGATTCATAAGTCAGGATAAAGCCAGCATGTATGCATGCATACTAAAAAAAAAGTCTTGGCCAGCATTGTGGAGAAATGAAGTGTCTCCTCATCTGCAATTCCTCTTCAGTCCTTAAGGATGGGAGCCCTGTGGAAGGGCTCCCGGGAGACTGGTGGCCCTGACACTTGAGCCATTAACTCAGAACGCCCTCTGATCCCTTGTTTTCATTGTTGGTGTTCCGGCCAAGCTGCCCGCACAGACCCTGCCCGTTTTCATTGGCTGTGGGGATTGTTATTGGAGTGGCTGACAGCTGTCTGCCTGGCTGTCTGAAACTGCCTTCCTGTGCTCTCCACCACTGCTCCACTTCACAGCACTATTGTTCCTATTAAGCCTTTTTTCTTAAAATCTTTCCCAGCTGTATCCTGATATGGTAAACCACTTAAATTAACTCCAGATTGTTCTGTTTATTTTGTGTTAGATAAGCGACAGAATACAGTCCCAGCAACAGGCAGGAGGAGGGTGAAAGTGAGGGGATGGGGATCAGAGGACACATGGTCTTTCATAACACCAACTGGAGTTCCCAGACCAAACCATGAAAAAGCACAAATGTGATGCAATCACTGGTCCTGACATTTACATGTGACCCTGATGGGTTGACAGAGCAGTATGGTTGGTTCTGAACACACCTCATTCCAGAAAAGAAAACCAAGATCTCAGCATGAAGCGGCACTAGAAGGAAGATAAATTTGTCTTATCGAAAATAGATAAACAGTATCTCTGTCAGGTTGGCTGCTGTGCCAGCTGTCCAGGTACCAAGACTGATGGCTAGATTGTGACCAGAATCCTTTTATTTTTTAAAATTGTCCTTCTGTATTGCAATGTATGGTAGCTGATAGGCTCAAAACTGGCTGCAGTGAGCCAGTCTCCCAGTGCACTCGGCATTTGAAAAAGTTCTTTTCCCTGCTGTGATTTAAAGCTAGAAATCCAAAGGTGTTGAGTCACCAGCGTAGGTATTTTCCACACAGCTGCAAGTAAAATTCACAATGAACGTGGCCTCTGTTTGCTTACG
The DNA here is from genome assembly GCA_030035585.1 of Dugong dugon. Taxonomy (NCBI): domain Eukaryota; kingdom Metazoa; phylum Chordata; class Mammalia; order Sirenia; family Dugongidae; genus Dugong; species Dugong dugon. The sequence continues at coordinate 83,458,153 of CM057460.1, read as the reverse complement.
CATGCCATCTGTGCGGCTGCTGTGGCTGCTGTGACCGTGGCCTCTTCCCCTTTGTTGTAGTCTTCTACCGGGGGCTTTATGTGCAGTCTTTCTGAGTACTTAACAGAAAAGTATCTTCAAATGTAACAGATAATGTCCTAGAATGAAGACATTGCCTTCATGATTATAGGAATAAACCCAAATAAAATATGAAAAATACAGTTCCGAATGCTTTAACTCAGTTAACACATACAAACAGTGCCAGCAACCAGCTAAGTTACAATTATTGAGAATTTGGTCTGTGGTAATTCAAGAGTCCCCAGGAGATTTCTCATGACTCACTGCAGCATAGCTGGGCCTCCAGTCCACAGTTTGAATGAAAGTCTTGGAAACCCTTTCTGTGAAGTTGAGAGAAGTAGAGGGAAGAACTGGGTCAGGAGTAATAAATTGCCCTTAGAAATTGCCTCTTAGTTCTTTTGGGAAAATAAACTCAATGTGTAATAAAAAGGTACAAAACCAACTTTAGGAGAATAATTACCTTGTCAAGTCCCCTTTCATTCTGGTGGCATATTGCTTCCCATCTCCATCTAGGTCTAGCATGAGTTGGACTGCCTTTATGACTCCTCTAATTCCCCAGCTTTCATTGATTTCTCTTTTTTCTGGATAGCCCTTAATTGTGTGTAGTCTTATACTTTTTCCATGGGCCAGGCTTATGTCTATAGGTGGGAGCAGGGACCATGTGTTAAACCTCTGTTGCCTTTCCCCACAGTATGGACAACAGTAGTGGGCACAGAGCCAAACCAAAGCCCATTGCTGTTGAGTGAATTCCAACTCATAGTAACACTATAAGACTGAGTAGGACTGCCCTAGGGTTTCCAAGGCTATACATCTTTTCGGAAGCAGACTGCCACGTCTTTCTCACGTGGAGTGGCTGGTGGGTTTGAACTGCCGACCCTTCAGTTAGGAGCTGGGCGCTTAACCACTGCACACCAGGCTCCCGGACACAGAGCAGGTACTTAAAGTCTTTCATATAATTGCTTCCTTTTTTATATTTGCCTGACATGAGGTATCATTCATTCTGCTTCTGTATTAATTCAGGCAAAAGTTAAAAAAGAAAAAAATCAAGTCCAGACAATAGAGGTCCCACGGGTCTTTTCTCATTAAAATTACTAGCATATCTTTCTGGTGCTGGCCAAGTAGGCTGACTAAAGCATCTTTCCTGTTGATTACAACTAAAAACTCTTGGCAGAATACAGAAAGCAACTATCTGAGACTTCTGAAAAGTAAACAATATCAGGTGAATGGGAAATGAAATCAAAACTGGAATAATTCCTTGTGATGGGGGTTTTATGGTTATTTATTTTTTTTCCCTTCTGTATCTTCTGGCTTTGACTCTAGGGCAGATGGCACTATGAAACTATACAGCAGGCATTGGCAGCAAAATCTCCAGGAGAAACATCTGATTTCTAACCAGAGATCTCGGAAAGGGGTCTTGCAGGAGAACATGGAGGAATTTTCATTTTGCTTGTTTTTTCTTTTTTTCTCTCTCTTTCCTCTCCCAACCCTGCCCTAAGGCCAGCCCCGGTAGATGATCTACATTGCTGATGGGTCAGACTCATCTCTTTTATCAGAGGACCAGGAAAATGATGCCTCTTTTGTCCAGAGTGTGGGAGAATCCCATTATTTTTTCTCCTGCCTTTCTTTTGCAGTTTTATTTCAAAGGCAGCCTCAATCATGCAGAAGTGTGTGACAGCATGGGGAGCTAAAATCTGAGAGAAACCTGTTTTCTGACCAACTGTTGTGTGCCATCGAGTCAATTCCAACTCATAGTGACGCCATGTGACAGAGTAGAACTGCCCCATATGGTTTCCTAGGCTGAAATATTTATGGGAACAGATCACCAGGTCTTTTCTCCTGAGGAACTGCTGGTGGATTTGAACTGCTGATCTTTCTGTTAGCAACCAAGCACTTAACCATTGCACCACTGGGGCTCCTTTTCTGACCAGAGGAACCAGGAAAGGAGGGGGGGACTGGAACCAGAGAGTTCTGGGGGGAATCTAGAAAAGAGAGGGCTGGGAAAAGGATCCCCTCGTTCTGTGTATGAACTGACATAAGTCCCAGGCTCACCCCCAAGTTCCCACATAGATCCAAAGAAGCAAAGCAAAACCTTCAAGAAGTCAATTGCAATATAAACCACTGCCCAAGTTCTAGACTAACACCTGAGTGGTGCATGCACTGGACAGACTCAAACACCATAGAAGAGGCTTTAAAAATTAAACTAATGTTAGAACCACTGCCCACAGAAAGTAAAACAAACCTTGTGGTCTGAATCTATCTGGATTGATTGTTTGCTGAGACAAACAGACAAAAATCAACACCCTCAGGAGAGTTTTAGCAGGACCTGCAGTCTCACAGCATAATATTCAAAATGTCTAAGATTCAACCCAAAATTACTCAGCATACAAAGAATGAGGAAAATCTGACCAATATTCTAACAAGATAAAAGACTACCAACAGATGCCAACTCTGAGATGACCCAGATGTTGGAGTTATCAGACAAAAACTTTAATGTAGCCATTATAATCATTCTTCATGAGATAAATTGTACTCTTGAAATGAATGGAAAGACAGAAGTTCTCAGCAGAAATAGAAACTTTAAAAAAATGGACATTTTAGAACTGAAAAATACAATATTGGAAGTAAAAAATTCACTCTATGGGCCCACTAGCCAAATGGAAATGATAAGAGGAAAGAGTCAGTGAACTTGAAGATAGAGCAATAGAAATTATATAATCTGAAAGACAGAAAAACAAAATGAAGAGATACAGGGACCTATCATCTTATTAGAGTCACAGAACGAGAGGAGAAATCAGTGCAGAAAAAGTATATGGAGAAATAATGTCTGAAACTTTACAAATATGCTGAAAGATTCATATATAGATGCAAGAAGTTAAGTGAAACCCAAACAGGGTAAACTGAAAGAAAACTACATCTGGATGCATCATAATCAAACTGCTTAAAATCAAAGATGAAGAAAAAAAAATATTGAAAGCAGCAATCTCACTCCTGAGTATTTACCCAAGAGAAATGAAAATGTATGTTTATACAAACCACTCCCCCCTCCCACACACATTTATAGCAGCTTTATTGATAATTGTCAAAAACTGGAAAAAACTTGAAAAAAACCCCACTATTATTAACTAGTGAATGGATAAAAAAACTATGGTACATCCCTACAGTGGAATACTACTCAGTAATATAAAGGAATGAACTGTTGATACATGTGTCATCATGAATGAATATCAGATGCATTACACTGAGTGAAAGAAGCCAGGCTGAAAAGGTTACATGCTGTATCAATCTTTTTATATGACATTCTGGAAACGGCAAAACTATAAAGATGGAAAAGCATCCATGGTTGCCAGAGGTTAAGGGTAGAGGGAGGGTTTGACCACAAAGAGGTAGCACAAGAGAGTTATTCTAGGATGATGGAATTGTTCTGTATCTTGATTGTGGTGGTGGTTACAGGACTCTATTCATTTGTCAAAACTCATAGGAATGCATACCAAAATGAGTAAATTATCCTGTGTATAAATTAAAAAATAAGTTAAAAAACAGAATAAATCACTAGCACACCATTTCATATCTGATGGGGTTAATAAATCTTTATGACTACATGAAGTATGGAAAAGATTCATGTGATCTCATCTGTTTTGAAGTCATTTTCCACTTGATTCCAAATTTAACCTTGCAGAAAGCCAAAAATGGAATAAACAATGAAGCACTCTCTTTGGGTACATATAAAAAGCTTTCCAAAAATTATTTTTGTGTGTCATGTGCCAGGCAGATGTTTTGTAGGGTCAGCTTACCACAAAACGTCCCAGTGAAAAATTGATGTATAGAAGTAGGACCTGTAACAGAAAGAGAGACATATTGACTACAGAAAAGATCTACAGTTTTTAAAAGAAGCCAAGTCAATTTGATGGACTGGTGAAGACAAGAACAAAGAATCTGACATGTCCTGGAAGCTCTGGGTTTTGATAATTAGGGTGGTATTTAGAATCCTGTCTGGAGGAATCACATCTGTTGTTCTGAGATATATCCTTGCCTCTGTTCTAAAATATATACTGAGTGGGCAGGTTTGGACTCCTTCCATAAAGTGGATTGTGTACATTCCTGTGACAGCAGGCAGAGTTTTCCTGAATGTAGAATTTCTTCTTTAACCCATCTCTCATCCAAAGAGCAAAAAGTTCAGGATGGGTGCTTAACTGCCGTGAGATCCCACCAACAGACAGCTCTACTTTCTCCACTGCTTATTCTGCCTTTGAACTTATATCATCACTCTGCTTTCTCTTACACCATTGTATGTCTTATCAGTTTTTATATATAAATGCATTTAAAGAAATTATTAGTTTTAAGGACTCTTTGCCTATTCTCAAGTCACAAACATATTGTCTTATATTTTTCCATAAACATTTTTGTGGTTGCAGCCTATACACTTAGGTCTTTGACCCATGTATTTTTCTCTTACAATTTTTTTAATTGAGACATAAGTCACATACCATAAAATTCATAGTTCAGTGGTTTTTTGTATATTCACAGAGTTGTACAATCATCACCATTATCTAATTTCAGAACATTTTCATCACCCCAAAAAGAAACCCTGTACTCAATAGCAGTCACTCCATATTCCTTCCTCCCCGCAGCTGCTGGCAACCACTAATCAACCTTCAGTCTCTGAATTTTCCTATTCTGAACATTTAATAAAAATGGAATCATACAATTTGTGATCTTTTGTGACAGGCATCTTGCATTTAGTATAATGTTTCCAAATTTCATCCATGTTTTAGCATGTATCAAGAATTCATTCCTTTTAATGGCTGAATAATATTCCACTGTATGGCTGTAACATATTACATTTCTTCATTCACAAATTAATGAACATTTAGGTTCTTTTAGTTTTTGGTTATAATGAATAGTGCTGCTATGAACACTGGTGTACAAATTTTTGTGTATACATATGTTTTCATTTCTCTTAGGTATATACCTCGGAGAATTGTGGGTCACATGGTAATCCTATATTTAACTTTTTGAGGAACTGCTAAACTGTTTTCCAAATCACTGGCGCCATTTTACATTCTCATCAGCAGTGTATAAGGGTTCCAACTTCTCCACATCATCACCGTTTGTGGTCGTCTGTTATTTTGATTCTAGCCATTCTAGTGGGTATGAAGTGATATCTCATTATGGCTTTGATTTGCATTTTCCTAATGACTAATTTTCTGAGCATCTTTTCATGCACTTATTGGCCATTTGTTTTATCTTCTTTGAAGAAATGTCTATTCAAATCTCCTTTGCCCATATTTTAATTGAGTTATGGCTTTTTACTGTTGAGTTATACCGTGATCCATCTTTAGTTTTTATGTATGTTGTGAAGCAGTGAAGTGTAGGGGTTCAAGGTTCTTCTATATTTTTACATGTCGATATCCAATTATTTCAGCATCCTTTGTTGAAAAGATTTTTCTTTCTTCATAGATTTTCTTTGACACCTTTTATTTTTTTTTAGGTTTTTTTATTGTACTTTAGATGAAGGTTTACAGAATAAATAGTTTCTCATTAAACAGTCAGTACACATATTGTTTTATGACATTGGTTAACAACCCCACGACATGTCAACACTCTCCCTTCTCGACCTTGAGGACATTTTTTTTTTTTTGGTGAAAATATACTTAGTTAAAGTTACACCATTTTGAAAGTTTCTACATGTACAATTCAATGACATCAATTACATTCTTCCAGTTGTGCTGCTATTCTCACTGTCATTTTCCAAATTGTTTCATCACCATTATCTTCAACTCACTGTCCCCTAGGCTTCCCATCAAACCTTTTGACTTGCTGTTGTCAGTTTGATCTCATATAGATAATTCTTTTTTTTTTTGTACCTTAGATGAAGGTTTGCAGAGCAAATAGTTTCTCATTAAACAGTTAGTACACATATTGCCCTATGACAATGGTTAACAACCCCATGACATGTCAACACTGTCCCTTCTCAACCTTGGGTTCCCTATCACCAGCTGTCCTGTCCCCTCCTGCCGTCTAGTCCTTGTCCCTGGACTGCTGTGCCTCATTAGTCCTGTTTTTTTCTATGAGGCTGTCCAATCCCCAGCTGAATGGTGAATTTTGGGAGGGGCTTCACTACTGGGCTAAAAGGGTGTCTGGGGGCCGTACTCTTGGGGTTTCTCCAGTCTGCCAGGCCAATAAATCTGGTCTTTTTTTGTGAGTTAGAATTCTGTTCTACATCCTTTTCCAGCTCTGTCCAGGACCCTCTTTTGTGATCCCGGTCAGAGCAGTCAGTGGTGGTAGCTGGCCACCATCTAGCTCTACTGGACTCACTTTGGTGAAGGCCCTGGTAGCTGTGGTCCATTAGTCCTTGGGACTAATCTTTTCCTTGTATCTTGTTCTCTTCATTCGCCCTTGCTGCCGAAGGGGTGAGACCAGTGGAGTATCTTAGATGGCTGCTCACAGGCTTTTAAGACCCCAGACACTACACACCAAGGTAGAATGTAGAATATTTTCTTTATAAACTGTGTTATACCAACTGAGCTAGATGTTCCCCGAGACCATGGTCCCACAGCCCTCCACCCAGCGATTCAGTCCCGCAGGGAGTTTGGATGTGTCTATGGAGCTTTCATGGCCTTACCTTGTACAAGTTGTGCTGGTTTCCCCAGTAATGTGTACTGTCTTACCCTTCACCAAAGTTACCACTTATCTGTTTAGCGCCCCCCCCAACTCCTCCCATCCCTCGTAACCAATGAAGGTTGTTTCCTTTTGTGTGTAAACTTTTACATGAGTTATACAGTAGAGGTGTCATACAATATTTGTCCTTTTGTGATTGACTTATTTCACTCAGCATAATGTCCTCCAGTTTTGTTCCTCTTACTCTCCTGTGCTGAGTTCCTTTCTTTGTGCATTTTTTTTTCATTTCTTTTGTTTTTGTTGGTTTTGTTTTTACTGAGACTTTATGTTTTTCTTCTTTATTTTGATGAGTAGGTTTGTTAACTTTCTTTGTGGTTACCGTGAAATTTACCCTTATGTTCCTAGATTTGAGCCAGTCTATTATTACTTTGTACCGCTTGACTTCCTCTCCATTAGAAGGTTCTATATATACACCGTTTATTCCCTCATTTATTGTTATGATGCTGTTGTCATTTACAGATTAACCTCTCTGGTTCCCTTTTGTAATTCTTTTGGTTTTGCATAGTCCTTAAGAGTTCATTTCCTAGGTTGGTATCTGGCTAGTACAATCCTGTGTCCTGTAATCAGCCTGTGGTCTGATATTGTTTGTTCTCAGATCAAAGAACTTCATTTAATAAGTCTTATAGGTTTGGTTTGGTTTTTACATAGTCCCTTAATTTCTGTTTATCTGGAAATGACCTAATTTCACCATCATATTTGAACAAGAGTTTTGCAGGATATATTATTCTTGGCTGGCAGTTATTTTTCTTTCAAGGTTTTATATATGTCATCCCATTGCCTTCTTGCCTGCATGGTTTCTGCCAAATAATCCGAGCTTAGTCTTATTGTTTCTCCTCTGTATGTGACTTTTTGTTTTTCTTGAGCTGCTCTCAGGATTCTTTCTTTGTCTTTGGTTTTAACGAATGTGATTATGATATGCCTTGGTGATTTTCTTTTGGGATGTATTCTATATGGGGTTCGTTGAGCTTCTTGGATGGTCAGCTTTTCATCTTTCATGATATTGGGGAAGTTATCTGTCAGCAGTTCTTCAGTGATCCTCATGGTGTCTTCTGTTTTCTCCCCCTGTTCTGGAACTCCGATCACTTGCAGATTTTTGCTTTTGATTGTATCCCGCATAATAGGGTCTCTTCATTTTCCTTTGTTCTTTTTTCTGATTTTTTCTCAAACCGAGTTGTATCCAAGTGTTTGTCTTCAATTCTGCTGTTCCTGTTGTCCACCATTTCAAATCTGCTGCTCAGCCCTTCTATGACACTGTCCATTTCTGAAATCTTGTTCTTTATCTTTCGGATTTCTAATTGTTATTTTTGTATGATTTCTAGTTGTGAATTTATTTTGGCATTTTGTTCCTGTATTATTTTCCTGAATTCTTCCATTTTTTTGTCTGTAGTTTCCATGATTTTTTCTGCCTTTTCCATGAATTTGTCTATTTTTTCCTAATTTTTGTCTGCTTTTTCTTCAACTCTTGGGTAATTCGGAGTATTAGAGATTTGAATTCCCTATCAGGTAGTTCTAGTGCCTTTTCTTCTACTGGAAAGCCATCTGGTGTTTTATTTTGGATACCTATTGGAACCATCCTGTCCTGTTTTTGTAAATATTTTGATATTGTCTGCTGTCTTCAGGGCATTTAGTAGTTCTTTTTCTTGTTTATTGATTTTAGATTTGTTTGTTTCTTCCTTTTTTTTTTTTTTTTTTTAATTTGGCTATGTTTGAGCTGGTGGGCTGTGTGTTCTTTGTTGTTTGCTCGTCTATGGGCATGATACTTTTCGCCTCCTTCTCCAATTGGCAGGGTCAGTCACTCAGATATGGTACAGCAGGGCAGGTCTAGCTGAAGAGGAGTTGCTGGGATGGGTTATTTGTGGCATTTACTACAGCCACCAGGGCGGGTCGGTAATCCGTCAGGGCAGGTTCCGGTAGGCCATGCCTGTGTTGCTTGATGGTGTGATGTTAAGCGCAAGGTGCCAGTAGGCAGGATGGAGGGGTGAGATTGTGATGTGTGGAGCTAAGATGGGTATGGGAGAGAGGAGAGAAGAACAGGAGCCAAAAACATACAAATAAACAAAAATGAGTGCTAGGGGAGCTTGCTGTTGGAGTGGAGAGATGAGAGACTATGAAATGGAGAAAAACAAAAAGGGGAAGAAGAAGAAAAAAAGAAAATAATGAATAAATAAAAATTAGAAAGAAAAAAGAACAGCAAAGCTCCCAGGGATCCCACTGGTGTGGTAGGAGGTCTGGGGAGGTTGTTCACAGGTGTTGCAGTACAGCCTGGCTAGAAGGCATGGAGGAATTCAGCACAAGGTATTCAGGGAAGAGAAAGAAAAGGAAGGTATAGAGAGACAAGAAACTGAGTAATGAAGAAAGACAAAAAGGGAAAAAGAGGGAAAAGAAAACAAAACAAATTAAAAAAAAAAAAAAGAACAAGAAAAGCCCCCCAAAAAAACAGGGAAAAAAAAAAAAACAGAAAAAAAAGAAAGCAATGCTCTCAGGGATCCCTCTGTGGTCTGCAGAAGCTGAGGGGGTAGGTCCCAAGCCGCATGGCACTGCCCAGACAGAATGGGCTCCCAATTGAGAAAAGGAAAAGAAAACAAACAAACAATTCAAAATGAGCAAACAAAAGCCCTGGGATCCCACCAGCCTGGCAGTCCAGACTGGAAAGCAGTTCCACACTCAAACGGAGCTCCGCAGCCCCCCAGGAAGAAGCAAAGATGGCGCACAGAGCCAGATATTTGAGCGTAAGGAGGGGAAGATGGTGAGAGGTAAGGAAGAAATCAAAAGAAGTGGAAAAAAGCAACACCAGCAGCCAACAAATGGCACTCGGGGAGTTGGTCAGTGTGGGTGGGTGGAATCCAAGTAGCCGTTGCTTCCTGGCCAAGAGACTGTGGCCGTGAGAAGCAGAGGAGGCTGAGTGGGGGTGAAGAAAGGTCGGGGGTGGAAAAGCGTATATCACCAGTTACCGGTTGTTCTGTCTCCTGCTGGAAGCTCCATGAAACTGCTTTCTTGTACCCCCTATTTCCTGGTCTCTGATAGGAGTCCAAGATGGCAGATCCATGCTGCGTTAGCTGATAGGGGACCTCTGCATGAACCTCTCCTCGCTCTCTGTTCTCTGTCAATTTTCTCACTCCATTTGGTGCTTGGCTGAGTTCTTTATCTCTTCGTTTGATGTTTTAGGGTTTCAGGATTGCTGTTTTCTCTGTTTGGCTTAGTCTTTTGGATCTTTGCTGTGGAGGGACGGCGTGGTGCTTCTGCCTAGAGCGCCATGTTGCTGGAAGTCTTGACAGCTTTTATAAAAATCAAATGAACATTTAAGTGTGGTTCTTTTACTGGGCTCTCTAGTCCAGTGCCATGCTGTCTTGTTTATTATAGCTTTATAGGGGTCTTGATGTTGGGTAATGTAATTCTCCTAACTTTGTTCTTCTATTTGAAAATTGGTTGCAATCCTGGGTAAACCTCACTTGATCACTATGATTATGGTAGGCAGAATAATGTGCCCCCCACCAAAGATGTCCATACTGTAATTTCCAGAATTTGTAAATATGCTGTGTTACAAAAATAACATAGAGGAATTAAGGTTGTAGACTGAATTCAGGTTACAAATAAGCTGACCTTAAAATGGAAACCCTATAGGGCAGTTCTACTCTGTTCTATAGGGTTGCTGTAAGTCAGAATCACCTCAACGGCAACAGATTTGGTTTGGTTTGGAAAATGGAGAAGTTATCCTGGATTATCTCATTGGGCCTGATGTAATCACAAAGGTATTTAAAACTGGAAGAGGGAGGGAGAAGAGAAGCTCAGAGTGTTGTAATCTGAGAAGGGCTCAACTTGCCATTGCTGGCTTAGAAGATAGAAGAAGAGGCCAAGAGCCAAGGAATGTGGGCAGTCTCTAGAAGCTGGTAAAGGCAAGATACCAGATTCTCCCCTAGAGCCTCCAGAAGAGAATGCAGCCCTCCTGACACTTTGATTTTAGTCCAGTGAGTTCCTCATTGGACTTGTAATCTACCGGACTGTAAGATAATAAATATGTGTTGCTTAAGTTGCTAAGTTTGTGGTAATTTGATATAGCAGTATTAAATAAATACAATGATGTATGATGCTTTTTATATATAGCTGAATTTGATTTGATAAAATTTTGTTAAGTATCTTGCATCTCTGTTTATGAGAGATATTGTTGTAGTTTTCTTTTTATGTAAAGTATTTGTCTGGTTTTTGTACCAGAGTAGTGCTGACCTCATAGAATGAGTTGAGAAGTGTAGGCTTCTCTTCTGTTTTCAAGAAGACCTTGTGTAGAATGCACTGATCCTTGCTGTCCCCTCACCCACCCCCAGGCCCAACCAGTAGATGAATCACAGATTCTTTCCACTCTTGGTTCCCCACCCCTGTTATGTGGGGGGTCACATTATATTGATGTAGATAGAATCAGTCACTTGAATATGAATATAAACCTTTTTCTAAGTCTAAGCTATTTTTAACTCTACAAATAGCCTCTTTATGTTATGGGGTTATCATTTAAAATTTTTAGTTATCATATTGTGCTTCATAGAGTAATGCCCTTAATATACACCAGTTTGGATCACTTAACATTGGAAAACAGGAAAGTGCAATTTTACTTTGTGGTCTGCTTTTAAAATTTATATACTTTTCTTCTTCTTCCTTCACTCTTAGGCTGCCACCTGTCTCTACAGAGACCATCTCCAATAGTATACACCCTCCCAATTTGCAGACTCTAGTCTGTTATGAAATTAAGAAACCAAACACCATACATGTTATTAGAATTATGCCTAAGACTGATAGGACTTCACTGCATAGACTTTGTGATACCTATCATGGTTACTTGGGGGGCATTTGTTTTGATTTATGCGATTGCTTGATCTTGTTTTTTTAGCTGGCTCACAGCTGTTCAGGAAACATTGTGTTTCCCACACTAGATCTATCTCTCTCAACATCCCTTTTGTCTCCTCCTAAAATGCCATTTACCTCTCCTTATGCACAGAGACCCAGGCACTTCCCACATTCTCTTCACGTCCAGCCACCTTCACTCCCAAATAGCCGGTGACTGGCTTCACCTGTTTGGGATGTTCAGTGTCCCCTCGATTTTGTCTGCACTCCCACTGTGCACACCCAGGTCAGAAAGAGTGCCCTACATGGTCAGGAGGACTCATAGCACCTGCAGGCTTACTCATGTTCCCCATATGGCTTATTTTACTTTGGCTTTGATTCCCTTCACATTTTTGCAGATGTGAAAGGAATCTTTTTCATATATCTTTATTAAGTATGCATTAAATATTTAAATTCTTTTAACAAACTCTGATATTTAGGTTTATTGAGTTATTTTTGTTTCTGCCATTAAGTGTGTCACTCTTCCATTGTTCTTCAAAGAGATTTGTGCCGACCAGAGTTCTTGTGACTTTTGTTTGTTTCTCCCACCATTCAACACCCATACACCAATAGGATCCGCTAGCATTTGGCAAAACTTCAGAGAAGAGATCTGGAGAAATGAAATTGCCTGTCCCCTTAGTTTACTAAACCAAACCAAACCCATTGCCGTCGAGTGGATTCTGACTCACAGCGACCCAGTAGGACAGGCTAGAACTGCCCCCAGGGTTTCCACAGAGCAGCTGGTGGATTCAAACTGCCGACCTTTTGGTTAACAGCCATAGCTCTTAACCACTTTGATTCACTGGTTTTTCTGAGTAACCCTAAAAGCATATCTTCCTACTTATGAAGTAGAGATTCAGTAAAATGTTTTTCCTTCAAGGGTAAATTCAGAACATTTAACTTCTATTGTATATTTGGCAATATAAAGACAAAGTAGTTGATGCTTGCCCAAGTAGAATGGGTTAGCTTTTCCTGGTTTAACACTCTCTAAAATATTATTGACCTGAATTCCCATCTTTCTCATCATACAAGTAGTTACTCTGCCTGTTATTTTTTTTCATGACATTAAAAAATTCTTTATTGAAGGTACTATATTCCACAAGTATTTAAAGTCACATTCTTCTTGTAGTCTAATTATTAACTAAGGCTCTTCAAATAAATCCTAATGAGACATGTTATGAGTACATTTAATTTAAAAAAATTTTTTAAAAAAAGTTTTTTTTTAACATACATTGTTATCAGACCCCAACTGCTCACCCCATTCTGCAACAGCACACTCCTCCCCTCTGCCCCTGATTCCCCATGAACATTCAACCAGCTTCTAACTCTGCCTTCCCATCTCACCTCTGGACAGAAGCCGCCCCTTTGGTCTGTTATATCTGCTTGTCTAAGAGGCACATTCTTCACAAGTATCACTTTATGTCCCACAGTCCAGACCAATCCCTGTTTGAAGAGTTGGCCTCGGAAATTGTTTTAGTTCTGGGGTGATGGAGAGACCAGGGGCCATGTTTTCCGGGGCACCTCCAGTCTTAGTCAGACCATTAAGTCTGGTCTTCTTACTAGTATTTGAGTTCTGTATCCCATTGTTCTACTGCTGCATCAGGGACCATCTGTTGTGTTCCCTGTCAGGGCGTTCATTGATGGTAGCCGGGCACCATCTAGTTCTTCTGGTCTCAGGCTGATGAAGTCTCTGGTTTATATGGCCCATTCTATCTCTTGGGCCAATACTTTCCTTGTGTCTTTGGTGTTCTTTGTTCTCCTTTACTCCAAGTGGTTGGGACCAATTGATGGTATGCCTGTTATTTTGAAATCACATTTCTACTTTTTTTTTTTTCTGATCTGCTAATGGTATTTTTACCTCTCTTCTGCTGTCCTTGAACCTGCCAGACTCTCAAGCACTTTTGTGATACTTTCTTAATCTATTACTGCTCATTTGACATTTACTGAAGGATAAACAGCTACCTAGCAAAAACATGCCTGTTGTTGTTGTTAGTTCTGGCTCATAGCAACACCATGTACAACAGAATGAAACACTGCCCGGTTCTGTGCCATCCTGACAATCATTGTTATGTTTGAGCCCATTGCTGCAGCCACTGTGTCATTCCAACTCATCAAGGGTCTTTCTTTTTTTCACTGACCCTCTACTTTACCAAGCATGACGTCCTTCTCTAGGGACTGGTCGCTCCTGATAACATATCCAAAGTACGTGAGATGAAGTCTCACCATCCTTGCTTCTAATGAGCATCCTGGCTGTATTTCTTCCAAGGAAGACTTGTTCATTCTTTTGGAATTCCATGGTATATTCAATATTGTTTGTCAATATCATAATTCAAAGGCATCAATTCTTCTTCAGTCTTTCTTATTCATTGTCCAGGTTTCACATGCGTATGAGGTGATGGAAAATATCATGGCTTACGTCAGGTGCACCTTAGTCCTCAAAGTGACATCTTTGCTTTTTAACACTTGGAAGAGATCTTTTGCAGAAGATTTGCCCACTGCAATACGTCGTTTGATTTCTTGACTACTATTTCCATGGGTGTTAATTGTGGATCCAAGTAATATGAAATCCTTGACAACTTCAATCTTTTCTCCGTTTATCATGATATTGCTTATATTGGTCCGGTTGTGAGGATTTTTGTTTTCTTTATGTTGAGGTGTAATCCATACTGAAGGATATAGTCGTTGATCTTCATCACTAAGTGCCAAGTCCTCTTTGCTTTCAGTAAGCAAGATTGTGTCATCTGCATATCTCAGGTAGTTAATGAATCTTCAACCAATCCTGATGTGACATTCTTCATATAGTCCGGCTTCTCGGATTATTTGCTCAGCACACAGATTGAATACAGAAAGAATACGATCCTGATGCACACCTTTCTTGATTTTAAAACATGCAGTATCCCCTTGCTGTGTTCAGACAACTGCTTCTTGGTCTATGTACAGGTTCCACATGAGCATAGTTAAAATGTTATGGAATTCTCATTCTTTGCAATGTTATCCATAATTTGTTATGATCCACACAGTTGAATGCCTTAGCATAGTCAATAAAACACAAGGAAACATGTTTCTGGTATTCTCTACTTTCAGCCAAGATCCGTCTGATATCAGTGATGATATCCCTTGTTCTGCGTCCTCTTCTGAGTCTGGCTTGAATTTCTGGTAGTTACCTGTCAATGTACTGCTGCAAAAGCTTTTGAATGAAGCAAAATTTTACTTGCCTGTGATATTCATGATATTTATGCATTCTGTTGGATCACCTTTATTTGGAATGGGCACAAATATGAATCTCTTCCAGTCAGTTGGCCAGGTAGCTGTCTTCCAAATTTCTTGGCATAGACAAGTGAGCACCTCCGGTGCTGCATCCATTTGTTGAAATGGTATTCCATCAATTCCTGGGTCCTTGTTTTTCACCAGTGTGTCCAGTGCAGCTTGGACTTCTTCCTTCAATACCATCAGTTCTTGATCATATGCTGCCTTCTGAAATGGTTTGAACATTGACCAATTCTTTCTGGTACAATGACTTTGTGTATTTCTTCCATCTTCTTTTGATGCTTCCTGCATCATTCAAAATTTTGCCCATAGACTCCTTCAAAACTGCAACTCGAGGCTTGAATTTTTTCTTCAGTTCTTTCAGCTTGAGAAATGCCAAGCGTGTTCTTCACTTTGGCTTTTTAACTCCAGGTCTTTGCACATTTCATCATACTATTTTACTTTGTTCTTCTGTAGCTGCCCTTTGAAATCTTCTGTTCAGCTCTTTTACTTCATCATTTATTCCATTCGCTTTAGCTACTTTCAAGGGAAAGTTTCAGAGTCTCTTCTGACTTCCATTTTGGTCTTTTCTTTTTTTCCTGCCTTTTTAATGACCTTTTGCTGTCTTCATGTATGATGTCCTTGATGTCTTCCCACAGCTCATCTGGTCTTTGGTCAGTAGTGTTCAGTGTGGCAAATCTGTTCTTGAGACGGTCTCTAAATTCAGGTGGGATATACTCAAGGTTGTATTTTGGCTTTCGTGCACTTGTTTTAATTTTCTTCAGCTTCAGTTTGATCTTGCATATGAGCAATTGATCGTCTGTTCCGCAGTTGGCCCCTGGCCTTGTTCTGACAGATAATATTGAGGCTTTCCATCATCTCTTTCCATAGATGTAGTCGATTTGATTCCTGTGTTTCCCATCAAATGAGGTCCATGTTTATAGTAACCATTTATGTTGTGGAAATAAAGTATTTGCAGTGAATAAATCATCAGTCTTGCAAAACTCTATCATGTGATCTCTGGCATCATTTCTATCACCAAGGCCATGTTTTCCATCTGATACCAGTCCTTCTTCTTCATTTCCAACTTTCGCATTCCAATCACCAGTAGTTATCAGTGCATCTTAATTGCATGTTCAATCAATTTCAGACTGCAGAAGTTGGTAAAAATCTTCACTTTCTTCATCTTTGGCATTAGTGGTTGGTGCATAAATTTGTATAATAGCCTTATTAACTGGTCTTCCTTGTAGGCATATGGATATTATACTATCACTGACAGCATTATATTCAGGATAGAGCTTAAAATATTCTTTTTGATAATGAACGTGACACCATTCCTCTTCATTCCTGGCATAGTAGATCATATGATTGTGATTCAAAATGGTCAGTACCAGTCGATTTCAGCTCAGTAACAGCTAGGATATTGATCTTTATGTAGTCCATTTCATTTTTGATGACTTCCAATTTTCCTAGATTTGTACTTCGTACATTCCATATTCCGATTTTTAAGCGATGTTTGCAGCTGTTTCTTCTCATTTGAGTCTTGCCACCTTAAAGGAGTTTCAGTTTTGGAAAGGGAACCAAATAATTTATTAGTAAATTATTAATCTCCCTCAGGGTGCCAAAAAATTGTAATTTGCTGTGAAATTCCTAACTCCATTAGTAAAAAAAAGTCAAACATACTTTCAAGATCAAACTGCGGGAGGAACAAGAAAGGTTTTAGTTGTAAAATGGGTGGAACAAACATTTGGTGTTTTTGCTTCCCTTAAATGCCCCAAACACAGAGCTTCTATGCTACTTGTTAGGGGGATCCAAAATATGGAGATTAAATTCAGCATTACCCATGCCTCCTAAGTGAGAGCAACTCACAACATTTTATACTTATCTTACAACTTTTATACTTATTTTATACTTAACTTACAAAGTTAAATTGTTTGCCTACAAATATGTAAGAAATTTATGTATATTCGAAGTATGAATCTAGGAAAATTGGAAATTGTCAAAAATGAAATGGAATGCATAAAGATCGATATCCTAGGCATTACTGAGCTGAAATGGACTGGTATTGACCATTTTGAATCAGACAATCATATGGTCTACTATTCCGGGAATGACAAATTGAAAAGGAATGGTGTTGTGTTCATCGTCAAAAAGAACATTTCAAGAACTATCCTGAAGTATGCACTGTCAGTGATAGGACAATATCCATACACCTACAAGGAAGACCAGTTAATATGACTATTATTCAAATATACGCATCAACCACTAACGCCAAAGATGAAGAAATTGAAGCTTTTTACCAACTTATGCACTCTGAAATTGATTAAACATGCCGTCAAGACGGATTGGTAATTACTAGTGATTATAATGTGAAATTTGGAAACAAAGAAGGATTAGTAGTTCGAAAATATGGCCTTGGTGATAAAAATGATGCTGGAGATCACATTGCATTGGACAAATCTGCTGCAAAAGACCTCTTTAAAGTGTTAGGAAATAAAGATGTCACCTTGAAAACTAAGGTTTGCCTGACCCAAGCCAAGGTGTTTTCAGTTGCCTCATATGCATGTGAAAGCTGGACAATGAATAAGGAAAACCAAAGAAGAATTGATGCCTTTGAATTATGGTGTTGGCAAAGAATATTGAATAAACCATGGACTATCAAAAGAATGAACAAATCGGTCTTGGAAGAAGTACAGCCAGAATGCTCCTTAGAAGCAAGGATGGGGAGACTTCGTGTCGCATACTTTGGACATGTTATCAGGAGGGACCAGTCTCTGGAGAAGGACATCATGTTTGGTAGAGCAGAGGGTCAGCGAAAAAGAGAAAGACCCTTGATGAGTTGGATTAACACAGTAGCTGCAACAATGGGCTCAAGCATTGCAACAATTGTGAGGATGGCACAGGACTGGGCATTTTTTCGTTCTTTTGTACATAGGGTCTCTGTGAGTTGGAACCGACTTGATGGCACCTAACAACAGTAACAACATGTAAAGAATTTGGATACTGTTTTCCATTTCCCAGTTCCATTTGACTTTTAGAGACCAAATGTTTTCCATCTTTCGGTAGATTTTTGAGTCTTTTCTTCCTTAATAAATTTTAACGGAGCGATAAAGTACCATTGGTATCTGATCATTACCAGCAATGACTTAAGCCCTGTGAAAATGAGGAAATCTTTTACTATAACCATCTATAATTTTTTTCTTCTTAATTTTCATTCATTCCTGAGTTTGTCCTTTCCTCTGCATCCATCTTCCTTTATCTTCAGCTCTTTTTGGTGGCTGCATCAGTCATTTGGTGTTCAGCTGCTGATTCCATTCCATTTCTTATGCTGGTTCAGCAGGAACGCTCCCCATGCTGATGCTTTCAATCAAGATGTAAAGTCAGATTATTTCTAACTATGAGTTGGAGGTCAAAGCACTTATCTGCCTTGAATGCTACAAACGATTTTTAAAGGCATTGCTGAAATACAGTGTTACATAAATAACCCCTACAAATATTCTAGTGAATATTTGAGTAAATATTCATTTTTTGATGTTTAATTTGAGTCATAGGCTATGGCAGTCATGCCTCTTTCTTTGATAACTGATGTGCTTTATTTAAAGTCATGGAAATAGAATGGAGTCATCCTGGCTCTGCCCCAGTAATAAGAACAACAGTAAAAACAACAAAACCAAATTCATTGCCGTCGAGTCAGTTTCAACTCGTGGCGACCCCCTGTGTTAGAGTAGAACTGCTCCATAGGGTTTTCTCAGCTATAATCTTTATGGAAGCAGATTTCCAGGCTGTTTTTCCATGACACCCCGGTTGGGTTTGAACCACTAACCTTTAATAGTCGAGCCAAACTGTTTGCACCTGCCAGGGACCTAATAAGAACAAAACCCCTCATAATTCATTGTGTATTTATAGCTCTGAGAAAATTATCTGCAGACTAGACAGTGCAATGTAGAAGGGCTCTGTTTAAATGTTTTATTCTTACAGAAGCATTGTGTTTTAGAGTATGGCTAAAAAGCAAATAAATAAATAAATAACCTGTTGCTGTCAAGTCAATTCTGACTCATAGCAACCTTATAGGACAGAGTAGAACTGCCCCGTAGGGTTTCAAAGGTTGTAATCTTTACAGAAGCAGACTAGCACATGAGTGCTTAACCACTGTGTCACCAGGGCTCCTTAGAGTATGTGTATAATACTTAAATCTAGTATGTGTTTAATAAATACCCAGATAGGAGTCTGTTCCACTCTGTATGCTTTGATGCTGCTGCTGCTAATTATCATTAATGCAAATAGTTAATATTGATTGAGCATTAGTTCTGTGATAAACACTACATTAAGGTAGGTATTGTTATCCTCATTTTTCAAATGAGGATATTTAGGCTCAAAGAGATTAAGTAACTCTCAAAGTCATAGCGCTTAACTCCTGTCACTAGAATACATTTCAATGAGTGTAGAAATATGGTAATAGTAATGATAAAGAAAAATGATGACAGTCACAAAACAACTGTATACCTTTTTGTTGATATCTGATAATCATTCAGATCAAGTTTTCCCTAACTTTTGGCAACAGAATGTTCTTAAGTAGATAATTAATCTTCAGTTAAAAGCAGTCTTGTTGCAGAATACCCCACTATCTGATGCATGATTGAATAAGGCCCTTGAACCTCCTGCTGCTTCTGCCTGGGCTCCCCTGTGATGGTCACATGGCTGACTCTGTCCCAGCCTTCTGCTTTCAGCTCTTCTGAGAGGCCTTCCCAGACCACCTCTATTGTGACTCCCCACATGCACACACTGGTATGTCCTTCCCCACTTTAGTCACTGCCTACCATGAATGGAAAGATCTTACCTCCTTTTATCACTCGCACCATGAGAGGACCTTGTCTGTCTTGTTCTCTGCCATTTGCCCAGAGCTAGGTGGTCCCTAGCACTCACACAGTAGGCATCAAGAAAGACTTGTTAAAGGGATGAGTGAGTACCTATGTCTTAGGCTGGGTTCTCTAGAGAAGCAAAACCAGTAAAGTGTATAAATATATATATATAGAAAGAGTATATCAAAGAAACAGCTCGCGCAATTGTAGAGGCTAGAACGTCCCAAGTCCATGGATCAGGGTAGAGGCCTCTCCCAAGTCACACAGCTGCAGAAGCTGGCAAGCCCAAGATCAAAAGGTTGGAGAGCAGGGCTCCCACTCACAGGCTGTGCAGATCGACGAATCCCAGGTTCGGCAGATAAGCTGACGGTTCAAGTCCCAAGAACGGGAGATGAGACGACAGGAAGCAGCCGCAAGATCCAGAGAGAGCAAAAAGCCAGAACATCTGCTTATATACAGATGTGGGCTACACCCCCAAGGAGACTCCCTTTCATCTGATTGGCTACTCACAGTATATTCAATCATGGGAGTGATTACATTAAAACACCGAGAATCATGGCCCAGCCAAGTTGACACACATTCTTAACTATCACAACCTAGAACAAACTTTTTCCACTTCAGTGTAATTGACCAGGTGTCAGATTGGACAGACAACTGATATTTGTGGAGTTTATCTGCTTAAATCCTCAAGGGCCCAGGAGCTCCCCTCGCTAATATCCCGCAGAGTAAGCAGCATTTGTGCACAGAGCAGCTTCTAAAAGTCAAGGTCGTGGGACTAAGGCTCAGAAAAACTGTGAAGTAACCAAATTTAATTTTTAGTACCTCTATTTTTGGTGGCCTCTTCTCCATTCATTTATTTGTTTCTCCAAAAGCTTAGAGAAGGTCATGTGCTAGGTCTTGGGGGTACAAAGAATGAGACATTGTTTTGCCCTTATAGGCAGAGTCTGTGGAGGAGGCAAACCCATGAACAACACATTAACAGCACACAGACATGAGTGCTGTTAGTACGCACACACATGTGCTATATAGCAGTGTGTATTGCGGTGGAAGTACAGATTTAATCTTTATTGTGTTTTTATGGCTATGAAGACTGGGTGGGCAAGAAAATGAAGGGTTCACAGAAGATGTGACATTTAACCTGGGACTTAAAATTTAAGTCAGGCAGGAAAAAAGGTGAAGGACATTTTAAACGAGGAAATCAACATGTACAAAGACAAAGTTAAGCACAAGAGGACACAGCATATTCTAACAAAGGGGAGAAACTAGTTTTATGTGACTAAAGCGTAGGTTTAAGTAGGTCAGTGCTTTATTTAAAGTCACGGAAACAGAATGCAGTCATCCTGGCTCTGCCCAGTAATAAGAACAAACAAACAACAACAAGAAAAAAGAGCAGACTCGTTGCCATTTGGTTTCTGTATGCTGGGTTAAAGTGTGGACTTCCTCCTGAAGGCTTTGGGAAAGCAATCAGAGGTCTCTAAACAAGGATGTGGCCTGATTGGCTTTTGGGCTTCACAAAGACCGCTCTGGTAACCACGTAAAGCACTACCTAAGTTGCTATAGGAGTTCAGGTGAGGGCAGTGCAGGCCAGACCCAAGGCAGTGGGACTGAGCGGAGAGAGTGGACTTGAAAAACATTAAAGATAGAATGGACAGAACTGAATGCATATTCAATAAGAAATGATTTAACATAGAGCAAGAAGGAAAGAAAAGATTTGAGAACGTCAGATTGTAAGCTGAGTATCTGGATAGATATTTTTTCAGAGTCCCTGGGTGGTGCAAATGGCTAAGGCACTTGGCTGCTAATCAAAAAGTTGGAGGTTCAAGTCCACCCAGAGATGCCTTGGAAGAAAGGCCTGATGATCTACTCCTGAAAGATCAGCCATTGAAAACCCTCTGGAGCTCAGCTGTACTCTGACACACATGGGGTCACCATGAGTCACAGTTGGCTTGACAGCAACTGGTTTTACTGGTTTATTTTCTCCAAAATCATTTTGTAGGAACCAATTGATCTAATCCTTTAGATGACTACTTAGGCATGTAGCCCCTGTAAGAGCTATATTTGCATTTTAGCAATTAAAAAAAAATTAATCCAAAATAATTAACCATTAACAAGCAGGCACCTTTTATGGAGAAAGAGGCTTCTCTGTCTTTGAAATCACGTTGCCTAGACAACCCCTTACATTTGCATTGGTGGCCCTATTCAGAGGGACGTTCAAGCCCTGGTGCAGAGCTGTTGGCATCTTGCCTTTCCTTCCATGATCCCCTAGTCAGAGTGAGGAGTGAGCCAGTGAAGGAGCCACCAGTGGGGGAGCTAGAGATACATGATGATTCAGGACAGCCTGCCACAGCCAAACCACAACTTTAAATTGTTTGGGGAGTAGTCCTAAAAACTAGTCTTGTTGTCATGGTTTCACCCTAATCTTTATCAGCTGCATAGGGATGAGGCTTCATTGTCATACACTTAATGCTTTTGCTCAGATCTTTGGCAAACTGATGTTTTTCCATGACTTTTTGACAGTTATTTTTGTTCAATGATAAATAATAAAGTGAGATTTACAATCTGTATATGACAACATTTATTTTATTTTGACATTTCTTTTCTAGACAGCAAAGGTTTTGTAATTAGGTTTTCCCTCTGCCAAGATGTTGCTGAAAAACTATTTCCCTGAGAAAATATTTCGTAGCTTCCTTTACTGGTTGGAGTCATCTTATTTTGATCTGGAAGTTTCTTCGTAAGTCAGTCAGGAAATGAAACAAGAAAATTTCTCTTGAAAATGAATTCTTAATAAGAAAAAAAATTAACTCTTTCCATAAAGAAAATTAGGAAGGAAAATGAGAAGAAACACATTTAGAACAGTGGTGGTACTATTGGCTTTTTTTTAATTTATGTCAGACTTAAGTAGGCAATACAGGAGACCCTTTTCTCCCTTGTTGCAAACGAGCTTATTTCATTTTTATTATAAATCTCATCAACTTTATGCCAAACTCTTTGAAATACCCAGGAGACTGCAACTAGAAACGATGGACAGTCCCCTACTTTCTCACACATGTACTCAACTAAAGGGCCGATTCGATGGAGTCTGCTCCTTTGCTGGGCAGGTGGCAACCATCAGCCAGATGCCAGCTGAGGAGGTACAAGCCCAGCAAAGCTGAACTGCCCCCTTCATGCTTCCAAGTCTGCAGTTGGCTCTGTGATGGGAGTCCAAGAGGAGAAGTTGCAGGTGTGTCAACTGGCAGTGCTTTTTCCCTGGAATGCTCTTGAAAAAAAAAATGATGAGGGAAACCACACTGATAACTGATGATAGAAACACTTATCATTGCTAATGGCAAAAACATCACAGTTGAGCTAATGGCAAAAACAGTCGCAAGCACGCCATCAGCGCCCTTTCTAATAATACGTGGAAACATCTTCCAGCTCCTACAGTAGCAGCAGTGGCCAAATTGTCATAACAGCCCAAAGCACTTTCCTTTCTGAGTCATAACTGAAAGGCTACCCCTAGAATCAGATTCCAGTCCCAGCCACCCTTATCCCCGTCATCTCTACTCTGACTTCCACCACCACCATCATCCAATATTGAACACTCTTGTTAGTATTGAACAGTAACAAATATAAAAATATGAAGGACACAATATATAATATCTCAAAGGAGCTTGTCTATTTGAAAAGAAGACAACATAAGACCCAGACATGTTCTGTGAGCACTGAGCTAGTATCTTTTATAGCAATCTAGACAATAAGTAAAACAATAGTGTTTGTCTCAGCCATTCTTGATATCATGGGAAGAGGGTAAATTTATTTTTTTCCAGTGCGTTTTTGTATCACATGCACAGTACCTTCTTTTAAGTTTTGATACATAGGTTATGGGTGACTGGTACTCTGTGAACAGAGCACATGGAGGAATTTCACACTTCTAGAGATAGGGCCCTCTTATTGTTTGGAATATACAGGTCTGCTCAGCTTGCGTGTGAAATGCAATGTGTATTCAATAAACTGGCAGGGGTAAATGTCTGGACTTTGAATTTTTGCCAAGAAGAGATGTGGTGAGGTCTGGGGACAGGTTCTTAGGAGCCCGTGATATGAATGATGAGACTGACCGTCAGCTAGCCCACGTGTGGAGGGATTGCTATCTTCATCTGATCTAGCTCAAAACTATTCTCTGTTCCTCTTCATGAAGCACAGAAAGGAACTGAGGACCTGGTGTGTTAAGGACTTGATCAGACGCCTCCTTGGCAGTAGAGCCTTGAAGTTCTCATCCACCAGTGATAAAGACGCCTCTAAAGGGAGTGATCATCACTTCAAATAACTTTCCTTTTGCCAGGTCACGGGAAGAGCGTACACTTTGCTGAGATTGACCAGTGTTCTCTCTGAGAAGTTTATGGTGTTCACAGGGAAGCTTTCTATGGCCTAGAGATATAAAACCCAGTCTCCAAAGGGACATCAGGAGCATAGCACTGCAGGGACAGAAGGAGCCTGGATCTGGGGGTCACACAGACCTTGTTCGAATCCTAGCTTTGCCACTTACTAGCTGTTTGGCCTTTCCAAACCTTGGTTTTTTGTTGTTGTTTTGCTTTGTTTTTTTTAGCAGTAAAATGTTATAATCCTAGACTATTTGGGTTGTTATAAAAATTAAAAATAACAATGACAACAGTAGGTACAATTTATTGAGTGCTTAAGTTGTACTAGGCACCCTGCCAAGCAGTGTTCATAAACAGTGTCATTTAATTCTCACCATAACGTATGAGGTAGGAATGATTATTTCCACATTAAAGATGAGGAAACTGAGGTAAACATGTTGCCTCTGGTCACACAGCCATTGAGCAGCTAGAGTCAGGCCTATTCCACGTCTGTCAGACTCCAGATTCTGTGAGAGATAATGTGAATGCAGACTGGTGCCTGGCACATAAAAAACAAAAACAGTTGCCATCGAATCCACTCTCTGTGACCCCAAGTGTGTCAGAGTAGAACTGTGCTCCATAGGGTTTTTAGTGGCTGTTTCTTCAGAAGTAGGTCACCAGGTCTGTCTTTAGAGGTACCTCTTGCTGTGGTGGCAGCTGAGTGCGTTAACCATTTGCACTGCCCAGGGACTCTGCCTGGCACATACTAGGTGCTTAACATAGTATGTATAGTTCTCTTTTCTTCCATACGCACCCTGTGGCTTTGATAGATCTCTGATTTCTGTATTAGATTGTTATATACAACGTTCTATAAAGCAGGTCCGCCATACTGCCCTCATGTGGTTCATTTGGATAGCAGGGGTTTTTGTTTGTTTTTAATTGAAGTGCAATACATATGCAAATAAATGTTATTTAAAATGTGTCTCTAAAGTCACCTAAGTGTATGGATACTTTTGGAGCTAGTATGATGCTACAACCTCAGTATACAAAAAATATCACTTCCTATTCTGCAGTCTAACTCTGAGTCCTCTCCTGGCTGATGAGATACTTAATTGCAGTCACTCTTATAACCTTTATGTTGTCTTCACCAAGCTTCCCATTCTCTCTGCTATCTTGGAAGAGAAACCTTCTCTTTCCTGGCATTGCACACGATGCAGCTTTATCTTGCTATGCTGTTAAGAAGGGAATAATTTTTCTCGCAATTATTTTTCCAGCTGACTGCTCTGTTTATAAGAGACATTTAGCCCACTAGAGAAATCGTCAACTTTCACAATTAAGAAAGAGGTCAGATTACCAGGGAGTAGAATGCTAATTCACTTATCAGGTCAAATGTGAAAAAAAATTTCCAAAAAAAAAAAAAAAAAAAGATCCACTGTCTCCACTTCTCAGGAGCTTTAAGTCACTAAGAGAAATGAATTCAAAAGTGTCTTTTCATGTACCAGGGGGCTTCAGCTTACATGGACTCATCCTCCTATGCTATGCAAAGTCACACACATGCATTTGCAACTTAGTTGATCTCTTGGCACAGGGACCTATCCTAAGCAATTACAGTCAGGGAACTTTTCTTGTTTTTCAGTGGCCTTATCCATGGAGGAGAGTCCCTAGGTGGTACAAACAGTTAACACACTCGCTGCTAACCAAAAGGTTGGAGGTTCAAGTCTACCTAGTGGTGCCTTGGAAAAAAGTCCTGGCAATCTACTTCCCAAAAATCAGCCATTGAAAACCCAGTGGAGCACAGTTCTATTCTGACACACATGGAGTTTCCATGAGTTAGAGTAGACTTAGTAACAACTGGTTTTTATCCATGGAGGAGGGAGGATATGTACCACACTAGATCAGGTTTTTATGTGAAATGGTAGGAGGGTAGTATGGAGTGGGAGGAAGGGTATTTGGTATGGGAGAGGGTAAGAGGAGTTTTTCATTTTTACTTTTTTAGACACTGTTTAATAACAATGTACGCAGAAGTCTTCTGTTCTTAAATGTATTTAATGGTTAACATTGACCTCATGCCAAGACCTAATTGTGTTTCAGATAACGGAGGGCAGACTTTGGCTGGAGGCAATAACTGGCCCCTTCGAGGAAGAAAATGGAGCCTGTGGGAAGGCGGTGTTCGAGGGGTGGGCTTTGTGGTAAGCCCCTTGCTGAAACAGAAGGGTGTGAAGAACCGGGAGCTGATCCACATTTCTGATTGGCTGCCAACTCTGGTGAAGCTGGCCGGGGGACACACAAATGGCACCAAGCCCCTGGATGGCTTTGACGTGTGGAAAACCATCAGGTACCGGAACCTTTCTCTCTTTCCTCCTAGGACTGAAACCCCAAAAACAGGTTGACTTGATTGAATCAGGATGATAGCTTTTGTGTTAAAATGATAGTCCTGCTTACAAATAAATGATATTTTTTTATAAAAGGAAATGCCTTTAGAAATATTGTAATATATATTTTTGACCTCCAAATTTGAAATTGTGGGCCCACATTTTCCATGAAGAGCAAGATTTTCACTCACCCTCTATCTAAGGTCTATTAAAGTGTGAGTATCCTTTAAAGTGAAGGCACTTTATCAATGTGGTATTGATAGCTTCCTGCAGGGGGTTAGGGGCCCTGTCCTAGAAGAATGGAGGACCAAGCAGAGGGGAATGAGCTGGTCCCTGTGGACTTTTAAGTTTATAATCCGCATTGCACCTAATCACAGTATTCAACAGCCTGGATATACCACAATTTACTCATCTCTAGTTGCTGGATATATACGTTATTTCTTATATTTTTATATATAAATTTCTCTGTAATCAATAATCTTCAACATTAAAAAATAATAGGGTTTGGCAGAAGATTATTTTATACAAAGAAAGTTTGACAGCTATTAAAGTTTAAAGCTTCCTGTTAGTTTAGGAATGGATGGAGAAGCATTCAGCTGGGCTTCTTGGCCTCTCAGCAACCGTCCAGTCTGTTGGTTCCTCTCTAGTGAGCCTCGCCCAGAGGAGGTGAGAAGAGGGAAAGTACTCATTGCTTGCACACCAAAGGGAATATCTGATTTGATTAGCTTTATAACCCATCTTCTTTAAGTTATTTTGCCAGGTTCTCCTTGGAGAATTTATCAAATTTAAAAGATCATTTTTGAAGCAGCCAAGTTTAAAGCATTGGGATAGCTCTTTCTTCACCTTTTTCAACTTATTTCAAACCTTTTTGTAAATTACATTATTTGGAGGCAAAAAGTCCTCACCAGCCCCCAATTGTTTGTTTTTATTCATTGTTTGTTTTTATTCTTGTCTGAGAAGTTGATTTTTCATTTTGGAGACAGTGACCAATTTATAAAAGACCATTTATTATTAACTATTTTAAAAACACTCAACAGCATCCAAGTCACGGGAAAGTTAGTACTAATGAACAGCTAAGCCCAAAAACAAACAGAACGTTTTATCTCAGTTATTTTGAAAGTTTTTACTTTTTATTTGTACATTCAGATAAGATCACTCTTTTTTTCTTTCTCTTTCAAATGCTTCTGCCTCTATCCATGATCTAAACTTGATAAATCCACATGTGTTCAGCAATTGCTCTATTTTTACTTTGTTTTCCTGAATATTAGTGACATATGCTCATTATTGGAGCACTGGTAGCATAGTGGTTAAGAACTTGGCTGCTAACCGAAAAGTGGGCAGTTCGAATCTACCAGCTATTGCTTGGAAACCCTATGGGGCAGTTCTACTCTGTCCTGTTAGGTCACTATGAGACAGAATCGACTTGATGGCGATGGGTTTGGTTTTCTCGGTTATGCTCATTATAGATTCAATTTGCAATTTGCAAATTACCAAAAATAAAAAATAATCACCCAAACCACACATACTGTAAATGTTTTGCCATATTTCCTTACAATTTTTCTTTTCGGCATTTTTTACCACTTCTTTTTCCCTCGTTTAACATTATATCATCAGTTTTTGATCATGTTACCCAAAAAACTCACTGCAAAGACTATTTTAAAGGCTGCATAGTCTATCATATGTAAATGCCGTGATACACTTAACCATTCCCTTAACTTAGAGTGCTTTTTATTTTCTTAAAATCAGTAACACTGTAATAAAAATTTTGTATGTAAAATCTCTATGGTTTGGATTTTTCCCGTAGCTATAAATGATTTGAAATTAAATTATTGACCTAAAAGGAAATGACTATTTTAAAAGCATTTGGTACACATTACACAATTTCTTTCCAGAAAGACCATGCCAGTGTATGCTTGTCCATTGGTGTATGAGAGTTCTCATCTCTTTCACAGCTTTGGATGAGTATAGTTTTTAAAGATCTTTGCAAATAAAACCAAACCTGTTGCCATCGAGTTGATTCCTTCACAGCGACCCTATAGGACAGAGTAGAACTGCCCCACAGGGTTTCCAAGGAACAGCTGATAGATTTGAACTGCCAGCCTTTTAGTTAGCAACCTAGCTCTTAACCACTATACCACCAGGGCTCCAAATACTATAGGCAAAATATCTCATTTTAACTTGAATTTATTTGATTATTAAAGAGACTAATCTTTTAAATGTTTATATTCCATTTGTATTTTCTCCTTTAATAGTACTCACTTCATGCCTTTTTACATTTATTTACTGAAGAATATGTGTTTTTCTTACAGGTTTGTTTACTTCATTAATTCTTCTGATTACAAATATTTTTCCTGTCAAATTTGCCTTTTAATTTTGTTGATGATTTTTTTTGACATAGATTTCTTTCACATTTTAATTAAGTCAGTTTTCTCTTGCTTTTTTGTTCAGAAATCTCTTTCTCAGCCTAAAATGTGCTAAATATTTGTCTATATTTTATTCTAAATGTTGTGGTTTGATTTTCTTCCATATAATTCTTGAATTGTTTTTGAGATGTTGTATGTGTTATGTGAGGTGAATATCTAAATAAGGGTTTTTCCCCTGAGAGTTTTGGATCATAGACCTTTTCGAGACTAATGAAAGCCGTGGACTTACAGAAAATAGAAGTACCTAAACATATGCACAAAAATTTAGATAGTTTATTTCATAGTATTGGAAAACTATTTTCTTTATACTTAGAAAAACATGAGAAACATTCTTTACAAACTTAGCCCTCTTTTGTTCACATATAATGCAAAAGTTAAAACTTCACGAAAAAAGGAAATAAAACAAATTTTCCAAGCAAAACATAAACTTCAGTTTAGCCTATCACCAACTTTCAATGTGAAGGCTGCTGAGATTTGCCGTAAAGAACTAGGAGAAAGTTTTGAGTGGTTTTGACATAGCAACATTTGTGCCATGTTTGAATCGAATCAGTTTTTATTTCTCCTTTGTTTTGTTTTGGTGACAAAATCTTGACTTGTAAAAGCACTCAACAGCAAATGGAATGAAAGCTTCCCAGCACATTTTGACAGACGAGGATAGGCTTCAGTTGAGAAACAGTTGAATTCATTTTGAATACTTTTCTTTGTCCCCATTCATTGTGGTTATTATCTTTGGCAATGTCCACGTCATTGATGTTTCATAAATCCTTCTTTCAATCTTAAAATTATCTTGATCAGAAGTAACCTTTAAGAGTTCAGCCCATGCTTGCTTCTGCCTGCAGAGAAATTGGAAAAAATGTGGTCACCTTTAACTCTAGGTTGCAGGAGGGTTTTCTTCAGTGTTAGAACATTCTCCTGTGACCAATCTCCTCTTATCATACAGGAGCTCTGTATTCTGCAGCTGCGTACACGATATAGACTACAGGGCTTTAACCAAAAGATACGGCCAAAAATATTGTGCAAGTATGCTAAGCTGTGAGAAAGTGAACTTTCCTTTTCATTGATTTTTTTTAAGTGAAATTTCTGCCCAAAGTTTAACCAAGCATTTCAGAACTTCTCCTCTGAAAATCCAGCAAATTTCTGTTTGGTAAGTGAAGAACTGCTCTCATTCTACTCCCATTTCTTTTTATTTTATTTTTTATTGTACTTTAGATGAAGGTTTACAGAACAAATAGTTTCTCATTATACAGTCAGTACACATATTGTTTTATGACATTGCTTAACAACTTCACGACATGTCAACACTCTCCCTTCTTGACCTTGGAGGACCTTTTTTTTTTTTTTTGGTGAAAATATACATAGCCAAAGATACACCATTTCAAAAATTTCTACATGTACAATTCAGAGACGTCGATTACATTCTTCTGGTTGTGCTGCTATTTTTACTATCCTTTTCCAAATTATTCCATCACCATTATCTTCAACTCACTGACCTCTAGGCTTCCCATCAAACCTTTTGAGTTGCTGTTGTCAATTTGATCTCACATAGATAATTCTTTTTTTTTTTTTTATACTTTAGATGAAGGTTTACAGAACAAAATATTTTCTCATTAAGCAGTTAGTATACATATTGCCCTATGACAATGGTTAACAACCCCACGACATGTCAACACTGTCCCTTCTCAACCTTGGGTTCCCTATCACCAGCTTTCCTGTCCCCTCCTGCCTTCTAGTCCTTGTCACTGGACTGCTGTGCCTCATTAGTCCCATTTTCTTTTATGAGGCTGTCCAATCCCCGGCTGAACGGTGAACCTCGGGAGTGAGTTCACCACTGAGCTAAAAGGATGTCCGGGGACCATACTCTCAGGGTTTCTCCAGTCTCTGTCAGGCCAGTAAATCTGGTCTTTTTTTGTAAGTTAGAATTTTGTATTACGTCTTTCTCCAGTTCTGTCCAGGACCCTCTGTTGTCATCCCAGTCAGAGCAGTCAGTGGTGGTAGCCAGGCACCATCTAGTTGTACTGGACTCAGTCTGGTGGAGGCCTTGGTAGCTGTGGTCCATTAGTCCTTTGGACTAATCTTTTCCTCGTATCCTGTTCTCTTCATTCTCCATTGCTCCCAAAGGGGTGAGACCAGTGGAGTATCTTAGATGGCTGCTCATAGGCTTTTAAGACCTGAGACACTACTCACCAAGGTAGAATGTAGAACATTGTCTTTACAAACTGTGTTATACCAATTGAGCTAGATGTTCCCCAAGACCATGGTCCCCACAGCCCTCCGCCCAGCAGTTCAGTCCAACAGGGAGTTTGGATGTGTCTAGGGAGCTTCCATGACCTTTTCTTGTACAAGTTGTGCTGGCTTCCCCAGTACTGTGTTCTGTCTCACCCTTCACTAAAGTTACCACTTGTCTATTTAGGTTTCCTTCCCACCCCTCCCATCCCTTGTAACCAACAAAGATTATTACTTTTTGTTTGTAAACTTTTTCATGGGTTTTTACAATAGAGGTCTCATACAATATTTGCTCTTTTGTGATTGACTGATTTCACTCAGCATAATGTGATCCAGTTTCATCCATGTTATGAGATGCTTCAAAGATTCATCATTGTTCTTTATCCGATCTCCCTCGGAACTCTTATGCACTGCTGGTGGGAATGCAAAATGATACAACCATTTTGGAAAATGATATGGCGCTTCCCTAGAAAGCTAGAAATAGAAATACCATACAATCCAGCAATCCCACTGCTAGGAATATATCCTAGAGAAATAAGAGCTGTCACACAAATAGACATATGCACACCCATGTTCGTGACAGCATTGTTCACAATAGCAAAAAGACGGAAACAACCTAGATGCCCATCAACAGAAGAATGGATAAACAAACTATGGAACATACACACAATGGAGTACTATGCAACGATAAAGAACAATGATGACTCTGTGAAGCATCTCCTAACATGGATGAAACTGGAAGACATTATGCTGAGTGTGAAATAAGTCAATCACAAAAGGGCAAATATTGTATGAGACCTCTATTGTAAAAACCCATGAAAAAGTTTACACACAAAGAGTAATAATCTTTGTTGGTTACAAGGGATGGGAGGGGTGGGAAGGAAAAACTAAATAGACAAGTGGTAACTTTAGTGAAGGGTGAGACAGAACACAGTACTGGGGAAGCCAGCACAACTTGTACAAGAAAAGGTCATGGAAGCTCCCTAGACACATCCAAACTCCCTGTTGGACTGAATTGCTGGGCGGAGGGCTGTGGGGACCATGGTCTTGGGGAACATCTAGCTCAATTGGTATAACACAGTTTATAAAGACAATGTTCTACATTCTACCTTGGTGAGTAGTGTCTGGGGTCTTAAAAGCCTGTGAGCAGCCATCTAAGATACTCCACTGGTCTCACCCCTTTGGGAGCAATGGAGAATGAAGAGAACAGGATACGAGGAAAAGATTAGTCCA
The DNA here is from genome assembly GCA_030035585.1 of Dugong dugon. Classification (NCBI taxonomy): domain Eukaryota; kingdom Metazoa; phylum Chordata; class Mammalia; order Sirenia; family Dugongidae; genus Dugong; species Dugong dugon. The sequence goes on along the minus strand of CM057460.1, from coordinate 83,425,859 downwards.
AAGGACTAATGGACCACAGCTACCAAGGCCTCCACCAGACTGAGTCCAGTATGGCTAGATGGTGCCTGGCTACCACCACTGACAGCTCTGACCAGGATCACAACAGAGGGTCCTGGACAGAGCTGGAGAAGGATGTAGAACAAAATTCTAACACACACAAAAAAGACCAAACTTACTGGCCTGACAGAGACTGGAGAAACCCCAAGAGCATGGCCCCCAGACACTCTTAGCCCAGTGGTGAAGTCATTTCCGAGGTTCACCGTCAGCCAGGGATTGGACAGCCTCATAAAAGAAAATGGGACTAATGAGGCACAGCAGTCCAGGGACAAGGGCTAGAAGGCAGAAGGGGATAGGAAAGCTGGTGATAGGGAATCCAAGGTTGAGTAAGGACAGTGTTGACATGTAGTGGGGTTGTTAACCATTGTCATAGGGCAACATGTGTACTAACTGTTTAATGAGAAAATATTTTGTTCTGTAAACTTTAAAGTGAGAATAGGAGCACAACTGGAAGAACATAATCGATGTCACTGAACTGTGTGTGTAGAAATTTTTGAAATGGTGTATCTTTGACTATGTATATTTTCACCAAAAAAAAAAAAAAATAAAGTCCAGAAGGGAGAGGGCTGACATGTCGTGGGGTTGTTAACCAATGTCATAAAACAATATGTGTAGTGACTGTTTAATGAAAAACTATTTGTTCTGTAAACCTTCACCTGAAGTACAATTTGAAAAAAAAAAAGAATTTGAGCTGGTAGAGTTGTAAATGGTCAAACTTGGAGAAGGCATTCCAAGTAGAGTTAACAAAATGCCTCATTAGACTGTGAAACCATTCAGGACATGTACAAGGACTTAACAATTTTGTTTCACCATCATTCTAAATGGCAACTTTCATATAATATAAGCTTTATAATTTTTTCTATTAATAAAATAATGCTATATTCAATTAAGTAATCCCTGGGCAGTGCAAACCATTAACCAACTACTTAGCAATCTGCTTTCAAATGGTCACAGCCTTGAAAACCCCACACAGCACAGTTCTACTCTGTACACACGGGTTGCCATGAATTGGAATTGACTCGATGGCAACTAGTTTTATTTTATTTTTTCTCTTCAATTATTTTTTTTATCAGTTTTGATGAGAATATATATGGTTGTTTCCCAGTTTATCAATAAAACCCATTGCCATCTAGTTGATTCCAACTCATAGCGATCCTATAGAACCGAGTGGAACTGCCCTGCAGGGTTTCCAAGGAGCAGCTTGTGGATACGAACTTCTGACCTTTTGGTTGGTCACTGTAGCTCTTAACCACTGTGCCAACAGGGTTCCAATTTAACAACAGAAATACGAAAAAACAGATAAAAATAATTTGTTTTATTTGGTCTTGGAATACAATGAGACAGACTAACCTGAGACCAAATCGATTATTGGAAAAGAAGAGGTCATGAATGATCCACAAAGAGAATCAAGACATGCATAGTTTATAGGGCAACTTTTAGTGTATTGAAATGACAAACCACACAGCTTGTGTACAAATACCAGATCTTTCCTCTTTAGCTATGTAATTTTGAGCAATTAAATCTTTGTGCCTCAACTTCATCATCAGTAAATTTGGGTTAATAATAATTGCACTACCTCAGAGGGTTCTTGTGAGAATGAAATGAGTAAATTCATATAAAGCATTAACAGAAGTGCCTGGTATATGGTAAGCCCTCAAGAAATGTAAGTATTATTACTACTGGAAACAATAGTTTTATTACCCTTTTCCATGGAACTATCATAAAAAACTCACTTCTTGTAATTTCAACTCTAGTTTAATAGATATTACTTGTGTATTTTGTACATTTTAACATATAAATTCTATAATAGTATTTTATTTTTAACCCCTACAAAATAAAGCAGATACCTCAAATGCACAGCCTTTTGAGATGGAAGAGATGATCTCTGTATTGCTTTCATTCCATTAATAAATACATGTAAACATTAAATTAAAAAAAAAAAGTTCCAATCTCCCTGCAGCCTCTCCAACATTTATTATTTCCAGTGTTTTTGAGTCATGCCAGTAGTGTCAGGGTGAGATGGTATCTCATTGTGGTTTTAATGTGCATTTCTCTAATGGCTAGTGATAGCGAGCATTTCCTCATGTGTCTGTTGTCCGCTTGAATGTCTTCTTTGGTGAAGTGTGTTCGTTTCCTTTGCCCATTTTTCAATTGGATTGTTTGTCTTTTTGTTGTAGAGGTGTTGGATTTTCTTGTAGATTTTAGAGATTAGATGTTTGTCTGACTTGTAATGTCCAAAATGTTTTTCCCTGTAGGTTATCTTTTGACTGTTTTGGTGAAGTCTTTTGATGAGCATAAGTGTTTAATTTTTAGAAGATCCCAGTTACCTAGCTTATCTTCTGGAGTTTAGCAGTTGTTGGTTGTGGTTTGTATCCTGTTAAGGCCGTACATTAGGGTCTGTAGCATTGATGCTATTTTTCTTCTGTGAACTTCATAGTTTTTGGCTTTATATTTAGGTCTTTGATCCATTTTGGATTAGTTTTTGTGTATGGTGTGAGGTATGGGTCCTGTTTCATTTTCCTGCAGGTGGACATCCAGTTTTTCCAGCACCATTTGTTAAAAAGACTATCTTTTCCCCATTTAATGGACTTTGGGCTCTTGTCAAAGAACAGGTGACCGTAGGTGGATGGATTTACATCTGGGTTCTCAATTCTGTTCCATTGGTCAATGTATCTGTCATTGTACCAGTACCAGGCTGCTTTGACTACCGTAGCTGTAGAGTAGGTTCTGAGGTCAGGTAGTATGAGTCCTCCTATTTTATTCTTCTTCTTCAGTAGAACTTTACTTATCCAGGGCTTCTTCCCTTTCCATATAAAGTTAAATGATTAGTTTTTCCATCTCCTCGAAGAATGTTGTTGGTATTTGAATCGGTATTGCATTGTATTTGTGAATTGCTTTGGGTAGAATTGTCATTTTCACAATGTTGTCTACCTATCCATGAGCATGGTATGTTTTTCCATTTTGGTAGATCCCTTTGGGTTTCTTCCAGTAGTGTTTTGTAGGGGTTTTTTTGTATAGGTCTTTTACATTCCTGGTTAGATTTATTCCTAAGTGTTTTATTTTTTTAGGGGCTATTATGAATGGTATTGTTTTCCTTTTCATCATTCTCTTTATTGGTGTATAGGAATCCAACTGATTGTTGTATGTTTATCTAGTATCCTGCTACTCTACTGAATCTTTCTATTAGTTCCAGTAATTTTCTTACAGAGTCTTTTGAGTTTTCTATGTATAGTATCGTATCATCCGCAAACAGTGACAGTTTAACGTCTTCATTACCAATTTGGACACCCTTTATTTCTTTTTCTTGGCTTGTTGCTTGAACTAGGACTTCCAGCACAATGTTAAATAGGAGTGGAGATAAAGGGCATCCTTGTCTTGTTCCTGTTCTCAAGGGGAATGTTTTCAGCCTCTCTCCATGAAGAATGATGTTAGCCATTGATTTTGCGTAGATGCTCTTTATTATGTTGAGAAATTTCCTTTCTATACCTATTTTATTGAGAGTTTTTGTCAGGAATGTCAAATGCTTTTTCTGCATTACTTGAGATGATTATGTGATTCTTTTCTTTTATTTATGTGGTGAATTACATTGATTGATTTTCTAATGTTGAACCATCCTTGCATACCTGGTATGAATCCTACTTGGTATGATGCTGAATTCTATTGGCTAGAATTTTGTTGAGAATTTTTGCATCTATATTCATGAGAGATATTAGTCTGTAATTTTCTTTTTTTGTGTGTGTGGCATCTTTGCCTGGTTTTGGTGTCAAGGTTATGCTGGCTTCATAGAATGAATTTGGAAATGTTGCTTCTTTTTTTATGTTCTGAGATAGTTTGAGTAGTACTGGTATAAGGTCTTCTCTGAATGTTTTGTAGAATTCTCCAGTAAAGCCATCTGGACTAGGGCTTTTTTTTGTTGGGAATTTTTTTATTACCTTTTCAATCTCTTCTCTTGTTATGGGTCTGTTCAGATTTTCAACGTCACTTTGTGGTAGTTTGGGTAGGTAAGGTGTTTCTAGAAATTTATCCATTTCCTTTAGGTTTTCAAATTTGTTAGACTATAGTTTTTCATAATACTCTGTTATGATCCTTTTTATTTCAGTTGGGTCTGTTGTAATGTCCCCCATTTCATTTCTTATTTGGGTTATTTGCATCCTCTCCTGTTTTTCTTTTGTCACTCTGGCCAGTGGTTTGTCAATTTTGTTGATCCTGTCAAGGAACCAACTTTTGATTTTGTTGATTCTGTCTATTGTTTTTCTATTCTCTATTTCATTTATTTCTGCTCTGATCTTTTTTATTTCCTTTCTTCTAATGGCTGTGGGCTTTTTTTTGTTGTTGTTTTTTTTTTTTTTTTTTTTTTTTTGCTGTTCTCTATTTGTTTGAGTTGTGTAGTTAATGTTTTGATTTTGTCCCTTTCTTCTTTTTTGATGTGTGCATCTATTGCTATAAATTGTCCTCTGAGGACTGCCTTTGCTGTGTCCCAAAGGTTTTGGTATGATGTGTTTTCATTCTCATTTGATTCTAGGAATTTTTTTATTCCATCTCTGATTCCTTCTATTACCCAGTGTTGTATAAGCAGGGTGTTATTCAGTTTCCATGTAATTGCTCTTCCTGTTGTTAATTTCTACCATGGCATTGTGGTCAGAGAAGATACTTTGAATTATCGCAACCTTTTGGATCTTGTTGAGTATTGCTCTGTGGCCTAAGATGTGGTCTTTTCTGGAGAAAGTTCCATGTGCGTTGGAAAAAAAATGTGCACTTTGCAGCTGTTGGATGGAGTGTTCTGTATATGTCTATGAGGTCAAGTTGGCTGATTGTGCCCTTTAGGTCTTCTGTATCTTTGCTGAGTTTCTTCTTAGTTGTTCTGTCCTTTACTGAGAGTGGTGTGTTGAAGTCTCCTACTATTAATGTGGAACTGTCAATTTCTCTTTTCAGTGTTGTTAGAGTTTGTTTTATGTATTTGGGAGCCCTATCATTGGGTGTGTAGATGTTTATTATGGTTATGTCTTCATAATGTATCATCCCCTTAATTGTTATACAGTGTCCTTCTTTGTCTTTTATGGTGGATTTTGTTTTAAAGTCTGTTTTATCTGAGATTAGTATTACCACTCCTGCTCTTTTTTGGTAGCTGTTTGTTTGATATATTTTTTTCCATACTTTGATTTTTAATAAATTTACGTCTTTGTTTCTAAGGTGTATCTCTTGTAGACAACATATTGATGGATCCTGTTTTTTATCCATTCTGTCACTCTCCATCTCTTTTTGGGTGCGTTGAGTCCATTTACATTCAGTGTAATTATTGGTAGATGGAAGTTTGTTGCTGTCATTTTGTAGTGCTTTTTTTTGTGGTGCTGACGTTTTCTTTTTTCTTCTTGCTCTCCTGTGCTGAGTTACTTTTGTTTGTGGATTTTTTTCATTTCTTTTGTTTTTGTAGGTTTTGTGTTTACTGAGACTTTATATTTTTCTTCTTTATTTTTATGAGTAGGTTTGTTAACTTTCTTTGTGGTTACCTTGAAATTTACCCTTATTTTCCTAAATTTGAACCAGTCTATTATTACTTGGTATCTCCCTGCCTTCCTCTCCATTAGATGGTCTATACCTACACCATTTATTCCCTCATTTATTGTTCTGATGCTGTTGTCATTTACAGATTAACTTCTCTGGTTCCCTGTTGTAATTCTTTTGGTTTTGGCTGGTCCTTGAGAGTTCATTTCCTAGGTTGGTATCTGGCTGGTACAATCCTGTGTCCTAGATTCAGCCTGTGATCTGATGTTGTTTGTTCTCAGATCAAAGGACTCCCTTTAATAATTCTTGTAAATTCAGTTTGGTTTTTACATAGTCCCTTAATTTATGTTTGTCTGGAAATGACCTAATTTCACCATCATATTTGAACAAGAGTTTTGCATTCTTGGCTGGCAATTTTTTTTCTTTCAAGGTTTTATATATGTCATCCATTGCCTTCTTGCCTACATGGTTTCTGCCAGACAATCCGAGCTCAGTCTTATTGTTTCTCCTCTGTATGTGACTTTTTGTTTTTCTTGAGCTGCTCTCAGGATTCTTTGTTTGTCTTGTTTTTTGTGAGTGTGATTATGATATGCCTTGGTGATTTTCTTTTGGGGTCTGTCCTATATGGCGTTTGTTGAGCTTCTTGGATGGTCAGCTTTTCATCTTTCATGATATTGGGCAAGTTTTCTGTCAGAAGTTCTTCAATGATCCTCTCTATGTTTTCTGTTTTCTCCCCCTGTTCCGGAACTCCTATCACTTGCAGATTTTTGCCTTTGATTGTATCCCACATAATTCTCAGGGTTTCTTCATTTTTCTTCTTTCTTTTTTCTGATTTTTCCTGAAACAGAGTTGTAGCCAAGTGTTGGTCTTCAATTTTGCTGGTCTTGTCTTCCATCATTTCAAACCTGCTCCTCAGCCCTTCTATGATACTGTCCATTTCTGAAATCTTGTTGTTGATCTTTTGGATTTCTAATTGTTGTTTTTGTATGATTTCTAGTTGTGAATTTATTTTGGCATTTTGTTCCTGTATTATTTTCCTGAATTGTTCTATTTTTTTGGTCTGTATTTTGCATGAATTTGTCTGCCTTTTCCATGAATTTGTCTATTTTTTCCTCATTTTTTCTGCTTTTTGCTTCATCTCTTGGGTAATTCTGAATATTAGAGATTTGAATTCCCTATCAGGTAGTTCTAGTGCCTTTTCTTCTACTGGAAAGTCATCTGGTGTTTTATTTTGGACACCTACTGCAACCATCCTGTCCTGTTTTTGTATATGTTTTCATATTGTCTGCTGTCTTTGGGGCATTCAGTAGTTATTTTCCTTATTTATTGATTGTAGATTTGTTTGTTTCATCTTGCTTTTTTGTTTTATTTGGTTATGTCTGAGCCCGCGGGCTGTGTGTTCTTTGTTGTTTGCTTGTCTATGGGCATGATACTTTTCACCTCCTTTTCCAGTGGGCAGGGTCAGTCACTCAGGTATGGTACAGCAGGGCAGGTCCAGCTGAAGGGGAGTTGCTGGGATGGGTTGTTTGTGGCACATACTAGGACCACAGGGTGGACTGGGGATCAGTCCAGGGCAGGTTCCAGTAGGCCATGCCTGTGCTGCTTGGGAGTGTGATGTTCAGTGCATGGTGCAGGTAAACAGGAAGGAGGGCATAGATTGTGATGTGTGGAGCTAATATGGGTATGGGAAAGAGAGAGGAGAGAGGAACAGAAGCCAAAAACATACACACAAACACACAAACAATAAAGAGTGCTAAGCGAGCTTGCTGTTTTAGTGGAGAGATGAGAGGCTGAGAAATGGAGAGAAACAGAAAAGAAAAAGGGTAAAAGAAAAAAATGAATAAACGAAAATTAGAGGGAAAAAGGAGAAAAATGAAAAAGCCCCCAGGGATCGCACCAGTGCGGCCGCAAGGACTGGGGAAGTTGCTCCAAGGCCGTGAACTACAGCCTGGCTAGAAGGGGTAGAGGTGTCACATCATGCCAGGTATTCAGGAGACAGGAAGAGAAGTATAGAGAGACAAGAAACTAGAAATGAAGAAAGACAAAAAGGGAAAAAGAGAGAGAAGAAAACAAAACAAAGAAACAAACAAACAAAAAATCCTAGAAAAAAGAAATGCCCCCAGGGTTGTCACTGTGTGTCTGTGCAGAGTAAGGGGGTAGCTCACAAGCCACGCAGTACTGCCCAGCTAGAAGGGGCTCCCAAGCCAAGAAAAGAAAAAGAAAACAAACAAACAAACAGAAAAAGCCCCAGGGGTTCCACCAGCATGGCAGCATGGGCCGGGAAGCAGTTTCACAGTCGAGCAGTGTTTTGCAGCCTTTCAGGAAGAAGGAAAGATGGCACACAGAGCCAGGTATTTGAGAGAAAGGAGGGTGGTGGTGGTGAGAGGTAAGGAAGAAATCTAAAGAAGTAGAAAAAAGCAATACCAGCAGCCAACCAGTGGCACTCAGGGAGCTGGCCTATGTGAGTGGGTGGAATTCAAGTGACTCCGGGGTGAAGCTTGTGCTTCCCAGCCAAGGGACTGTGGCTGCCAGAAGCAGAGGAGGCCGAGTGGGGGTGAAGAAGGGTGGGGGGTGATAAAGCATATATCACTGGTTACCAGTTGTTCTGTCTCCTGCTGGAAACTCCATGAAGCTGCTTTCTCGTACCCCCATTCACCAGTCTCTGATAGGAGTCCAAGATGATGGATCTGTGCTGTGGTAGCTGATAGGGGACCTCTGCATGTATCTCTCCTCACTCTCTGTTCTCCATCAGTTTTTTTATACCATTTGGTGCTTGGCTGAGTTCTTTATCTCTTCATTTGATGCTTAGAGTTTCAGGACTGATATGTGTCTCCGTTTGTCTTAGTGTTTCAGATCTTTACTGTGGAGGGATGGCGTGGTGCTTCTGTCTATAGTGCCATGTTGCCTGGAAGTGTACTCCCATTTCTTAATAAAGTTTCTGAGAAAATGACTCAGTCCCTGGCCCTGAAGAAGTTGATGATTCTCACAGCATTGGTAAAGCCTCCTTCCAGTATGTATGGCAGAACATTTGGTACCCATGCCTACTGATACAGAATCAGCTGGCCACATTGACGTTTGGACCTTCTTTTCAAAGGAGTAAAAACAAATGGGCAGCCAAATGTCACTTGATCTATGCCCTGAGCTCTGGAACTTTTTTCCAATCAGATATTTACTTGGAAATTAAACCTATTCACCATTTTCAAGATGATGTAGTTTTGAAAATTTTAAAAGAGGCTCATGAAATAGGAATGCTAAAAATTGATGAACAATAAAATTGGCTATGCTAAGAGTACCAGAGGTTTTATCTAGTTGCACAGGTGCCAATTCCTCTTAGACCTGCCTCAAAATATTAGAATATTCAAAGAAATATCAACAGTTCTGGAGTGGATGACATCATTTGCAGTAGAAACTACTTCAACTGCTTCAGTTTTCTCCTATTCCAAGCCACACACCATGCTTGTCATTTCTAGGAGACACAGCTTCTCCAAGCTCTTCCCAGTTCTATATGTTTTTTATGCTTTTCAACTTGATTAGCAGTCTATAGTCAAAACATTTCAACATTGTGAGTCTCATGCTTCCATTGACAAGAATCTTTCAACATAACAACATTATGGTTTTTGTATCTTACTTGAAGGTTGGTTGACGAAAGGAAAACCGAAGGATTCCTAGTTCATGTTTCTTTCCTTGAACTTATTTTATCTTTAATTAGCTTAATATAAACAAAAGCAAAGTCCATAATCATAATGGTTTTTTGTTTTTTCTCCATCTCATCATTGGAAAACTCTTCTAAATGGCATTACATGGCAATTGTGGTAATTGAATATTATCTGACCATGTAGAATATCTTAAAAACTTAATATGACATTATAAAGATTATTTTCCCGTACAGGTTCAGTTTTAGGAAGAAAGTTGAAGGAAAAATAAATCACTTTTCACCCCTACTTTCAGAGTTATTCTGAAGCATAATGAAGCATAATGGTCCATGAGCCAAAGGTTAAAAACCTCTGATCTAAAATGATTCTTTTCTAAATACTAACAAGACAACTCGGACTGGTTATTGAATCATATTTCCCTTTTCATTAAAAACTTGGATTATGTTTTAAGTTCTTAATAATACATTGATGTGTATTGTTGCCCTCTATCTTAGTCCACTGATTTATCTATTCTCATTCAGCACCTCACTGTTATAATCATTGTCTTTTTAGAGTATGTTTTAATAGTTGGTAAAAATTGTTATCAGCCTCTTCTTCATATTTCCTTTACAAAATTTTCTTGACAATTTCTACTCATTGTTAATTTTTTATGAACTTCAGAATTATTTCATTAAGTTAAAAAAAACACTTCCTATAAATTGTATTGAATGAGTTTAAACCTATAAATTACTTTTGGAAGAATGTACATGTTCAGTCTTCTCACTCAGAACATAGTTCTGTATTTCTCTTCATTTATTCAAGATTATGTTTTAGTCTCAGTAAGATTTTATAGACTTTTTCAAGACCAATGACTTCTTCATTGCAAATACCTTTTTTCAGCAACATAAATGGCAACTATACACGGAGACCTTGCCAGATGGAATACACAGGAATCAAACTGACTACAGCTGTGGAAAGAAACAATGGAAAAGCTCAATATCATCAGTCAGAACAAGGCCAGGGGCTGACTGTGGAACACACCATCAATTGCTCTTATGCAAGTTCAAGTTAAAGCTAAGGAAAATTAAAACAAGCCCACAAGAGTCAAAGTACAACCTTAATCCCACCTGAATTTAGAGACCATCTCAAGAACAGATTTGACACATTGAACACTAATGACTGAAGACCAGTTGAATTGTGGAAGGACATCATACATGAAGAAAACAAGAGGTCATTGAAAAGACTGGAAAGAAAGAAAAGACCAAAATGGATATCAGAAGACACTCTGAAGCTTGCTTTTCAATGTAGAATAGCTGAAGCTAAAGGAAGTGTTGAAGTAAGAGAACTGAACAGAATATTTCAAAGGGCAGCTTGAGAAGACAAAGTAAAGTATAATAATGGAATGTGCAAAGATCTGGAGTTGGAAAATCAAAAGGAAAGAACATGCTAAGCATTTCTTAAGCTGAAGGAAGTGAAGAAAAGATTCAAGCCTCAAGTTACAATATTGAAAGATACTATGGGGAAAATACTAAACGCAGGAAGCATCAAAAGAAGATGGAACGAATACACAGAATCATTGTACCAAAAAGAATTGGTCAATGTTCAGTCATTTCAGGAGGTAGCATATGATCAAGAACCAATGGTACTGAAAGAAGAAGTCCAAGCTGCACTGAAGGAAATGGTGACACAACAAGGCACTGGGAATTGACTGAATACCAATAGAGATGTTTCAACAAATGAATGCAGCACTGGAAGTGTTCACTCATCTATGTCAAAAAATGTGGACGACAGCTACCTAGCCAACCAACTGGAAGAGATCCGTATGTGTGCCCATTCCAAAGAAAGGTGATCCGATAGAATGCAGAAGTTATCAAACAATATCATTAATTATCAGACACAAGTAAAATTTTGCTGAAGATCATTCAAAAGTAGTTGCAGCAGAACATCAACAGGGAACTGCCAGAAGTTAAAGCCAGATTCAGAAGAGGATGTGGAATGAGGGGTATCATTGCTGATGTCAGGTGGATCATGGCTGAAAGCAGATAATACCAGAAATATGTTTACCTGTGTTTTGTTGACTATGCAAAGGCATTTGACTGTGTGAATCATAACAAATTATGGAAAATATTGCAAAGAATGAGAATTCCGGAACACTTCATTGTGCTCATGAGGAACCTGCACGTAGACCAAGAGGTAGTCGTTTGAACAGAACAAGGGGATACTGAGTGGTTTAAAATCCAGAACGGTGTGCATCAGCATACATATGCATTCACCATACTTTTTCTATCTGTATGCTGAGCAAATGATTCGAGAAGCTAAAAGACTTCTTTAAACTGTTGAAAAGCAAAGATGTCACTTTAAGAACTAAGGTGCACCTGACCCAAGCCATGGTGTTTTCAGTCGCTTCATATGCATGTGAAAGCTGGACACAGAAGAAGAATTGATGCCGTTGCTGTTGCTGTTGGTGAAGAATATTGAATATACCATAGACTGCCAGAAGAACAAACAAATCTGTCTTGGAAGAAGTACAGCCAGAATGCTCCTTAACGATCAAGGATGGCGAGACTTTGTCTCACATACTTTGGACATGTTATCAGGAGGGACCAGGCCCTGGAGAAGGATATCATGCTTGGTAAAGTAGATGGTCATTGAAAAAACAGAAGACCCTCAACAAGACGGACTGACACAGTGGCTGCAGCAATGGGCTCAAACATAACAATGATTGTGAGGATGGTGCAGAACTGGTCAGTTTTCATTCTGTTGTACATAGTCTCACTGTGAGACTGGATGGCACCTAATAATAACAACAACAAAAATTTTGTAATCTTTACATATAAGAAATAACATTTTATGTTAGTGTTAGTCTTTACTCCTTTTACTATATAGCTTTTCTATTCTTGAGTTCTTGATTTTAATTAATCTTTCAATTGGTTGGTTAAATATTTTTAAGTAATTTTTTCAGTAAAAGCACATAAGTGGTAGGTTTTTTGAATCTTTGCATATGGAAAATTTTTTTTTACTTTCCAACATAAATGATAACTTTTTTATTGTGCTTTAGATGAAGGTTTACAGAGCAAATTAGTTTCTCATTAGACAATTAAGACACAAATTGTTTTGTGACATTGGTTGCCAACCCCATGATGTGTCAACACTCAAAGAAAAGTAATAATTTGATAAAGAAATTCTGTCATACTTTTTCTCCTCAGGATTCTGTAGACATTGATTTACTGCCCTCTGATAGTTACCATTATAGCAAAGTGTACTAGGCAAATGCAAACAAGAAGAAAGCAAGGGTTGCAATCTTGATATCTGATCCTGTCTTCAAAGGTAAAATTTATGCCGAAATTATTGGTTAGGACATGATGGGAATGGTGCGAACAGTGACTTCCTCTTTGACCTGTGTATTTTGAAATGTGTTGTTTAATATCCACGCAGTTCAGTTTTTTCTAGATATATTACTGATTTCTAGTTTTGTTGTGGTCAGAGGACATACTTTTTATTATTATTGCGATAATCCTTTTAAATTAGAGACTTGTCTTATGGCTCAGAATAGTGTCTTTCTTGACGTCCATTCCATGCATACTTGAAAAGAACATGTGTTTTGCCATTTTTAGGTGTAGTGTTAGGATTTTCTTTGTGATACAGTCTGGAAATGTTTTTATTTTAGTACATTAATTAAGCCCATTTGCATATATTTCTATGTTATTTTTCTTCTTAGCACTTTTATATTGTTTTATATTTACATGTTCTTTTTACCTTTTATTTATTTATTCTTTTAATCTTTAGGAAGATTCATATTTTTATTCTAGTGTTCATCCTTATATAAATTTATATAATTCCCTTGTGTTGTTGTTGTTAGGTGCCATCAAGTCAGTTCTGACTCATAGCGACCCTATATACAACAGACTGAAACACTGCCTGGTCCTGGGCCATCCTCACAATCATTATGCTTGAGTCCATTGTTGCAGCCACTGTGTTAGTCCATCTTGTTGAGAGTCTTCCTCTTTTTCATACACCCTGTACTTTACCAAGCCTGATGTCCTTCTGCAGGGTCTGGTCCCTCCTGATAACATGTTCAAAGTATGTGAGATGAAGTCTTGCCATCCTTGCTTCTAAGGAGGATTCTGGTGGTGCTTCTTTGAAGACAGATTTTTTCGTTCTTGTGGCAGTCCATGGTATATTCAATATTCTTCTCCAACACCATAATTTAAAGGCACCAATTCTTCTTTGGTCTTCCTTATTCATTGCCCTGATTTCACATGCATATGAGGCAATTGGAAACACCATGGCTTGGGTCAGGTGCACCTTAGTTCTTAAAGTGACATCTTTGCTTTTCAACATTTTAAAGAAGTCTTTTGCAGCAGATTTGTCGAATGCAATGTGTCATTTGATTTCCTGACTACTGCTTCCATGGGCATTGATTGTGGATTAAAGGGAAAAGAAACTCTTTACAGTGTCAATATTTTCTCCATTTATCATGATGTTGCTTATTGGTCCAGTTGTGAGTATTTTTGTTTTTTTTATGTTGAGGGGTAATCCATACTGAAGTCTGTGATCTTTGATCTTCATCAGTAAGTGCTTCAAGTCCTCTTCACTTTCAGCAAGCAAGGTTGTGTCATCTGCACATCACAGGTTGTTCATGAGTCTTCCTCCAATGCTGATGCCACGTTCTTCATATAGTACTGAATAAGTATGGTGGAAGGATACAATCCCGATGCACAAATTTCTTGACTTTAAACCACACCGTATCCCCTCATTCTGTTCAAATGACTGCCTCTTGGTCTGAATACAGCTTCCTTATGAGCACAATTACATGTTCTGGAATTCCCATTCTTCACAATATTATCCATAATTTTTTATGATCCACACAGTTGAATGCCTTTATATAGTCAGTAATTACACAGGTAAACATCTTTCTGGTATTCTCTGCTTTCAGCCAGGATCCGTCTGACATCAGCAGTAATAATCTCTTGTCCCATATTCTCTTCTGAATCTGGCTTGAATTTCTGGCTGTTCCCTGTTGATGTACTGCTCCAACCACTTTTGAAAGATCTACAAAATTTTGCTTGTGTGTGATATTAATGATATTGTTTGATAATTTCTGAATTCTTTTGAATCACCTTTTTTTGGAATCGGTCCAAATATGGATCTGTTCCAGTCAGTTGGCCAGGTAGCTGTCTTCCACATTTCTTGGCATAGATGAATGAGTGCTTCCAGTGCTGCATCAGTTTGCTGAAACATCGCAATTGGTATTCTGTCAGGTCCTGGAGCCTTGTTTTTCCCCATTTCCTTCATTGTAGCTTGGACTTCTTCCTTCAGTACCATTGGTTCTTGATCATATACTGCCTCCTGAAATGATTGAATGTCGACCAATACTTTTTGGTACAGTGACTCTGTATTCCTTCCATCTTCTTTTGATGCTTCCTGTGTTTAATATTTTCCCTATAGAATTCGTCAGTATTGCAACCGGAGGCTTGAATTTTTCTTTTAGTTCTTTCAGCTTGAGAAATACCTAGAGTGTTCTACCCTTTTGGTTTTCTAACCCCAGATCTTTGCACATTTCATTATAATACTTTACTCTGTCTTCTTGAGCTGCCCTTTGAAATCTTCTGTTCAGCTCTTTTGCTTCATCATTTATTCCTTTCACTTTAGCTACTCGACGTTCAAGAGCAAGTTTCAGAGTCTCTTCTGACATCTATTTTGGTCTTTTCTTTCTTTCTTGTCTTTTTAATGACTTATTGCTTTCTTTATGTATGATCCCCTTGATGTTATTCCACAATTCATATGGTCTTCCGTCATTAGCATTCAATGTGTCAAATCTATTCTTGAGATGGTCTCTAAATTCAGGTGGGATCAAGGTCATACTTTTGTTCTCATGGAGTTGTTCTAATTTTCTTCAACTTCTACTTGAATTTGCATAAGAGCAATTGATGGTGTGTTCCACGGTTGGCCCCTGGCCTTATACCGACTGATGATATTGAATAATTCCCTCATGAATAATTCCTTTAGTCTCTTTTATTTACTTAGGTTTCTGCTATTTGGTATATCAGCTTTAAATGACATTTTGACTCCCGCTTATTACCTATATGGGAATCAACTAGCTTATTCAACTTTACCCTCTCTCTCCTGTCTCTTCACATTTTTTGTTTTTGTTTTGTTTTTTAGTTGTTTTATTTCTACTTAGAGCACATAACATTTAATATTGTTCTACTTTTCTTTTATCTTTTAGTCTACAATAATAGATCTACAATGCTAACCATCTGTCCTTTTCCCAAGTTTTCCCAATGACTGGAGAAATTCATTGTTTAATAGATTTCTGAGGATTCTTTGAATTCTTACATGTTTATTAAAACTTTTTTTTATAACCTTGATAACTGAAAGACAGCTTAGCTTGGCTGATACAAAACCCTCGTTTCATACTTCATTTCCTTGAGTTTTGAATATATTTTCTACTTTTTTATTGTTTTATGTTACTGTTAATAAATCTAATACCAACCTGATTTTATTTCCTTTGCAAGTGACTTGGTCCTTTTGTGTGGAGGCCCCTGAAGATCTTTATTATTATTATCATTATTATTATTAGAATTTTAGTAGACTTGTCTCAAAGGTGATAATGCTGGGTTAATTTTCATAGATACACAAGTGAGTTGTTTCAGTCTGTAAATTCAGATCTTTTATTTCAGAAAAGTTTTCTTGAATTA
Organism: Dugong dugon; assembly: GCA_030035585.1. Taxonomy (NCBI): domain Eukaryota; kingdom Metazoa; phylum Chordata; class Mammalia; order Sirenia; family Dugongidae; genus Dugong; species Dugong dugon. The sequence goes on along the minus strand of CM057460.1, from coordinate 83,409,967 downwards.
TAATTTTAAATATTAGTTGTGTTCCATTGTTTTGTTTTTCTTCTTCAGAGATTCCAGTTATCTGTATTATTGAATCTTCTTTACATATATTTTTACACATACCACTTTCTTTGACACTCTTACCTCTTTTTAAATTTTAAATTACTTTTTTCTCTTTTTATTTCTATTCTCTGTATGCTTTCATATACTTTCAGTCACATATATTATACCTTTGTTTCTGAGATTTTGTCTTTTTGTTAAGTTTCTTTCTTGAGTTGGTGAGCTGTTGTTTCACAGCCTTCTGCTTGTGCATTTCTATTCTGAGGTTTTAAATTTCTGATTTATGAAGTTTTTTATATCGACAATTGTTGATTTAATTATATTTAATTCATGTAGAAATATTGTGTAACAGTTTTCCTCTGCTTTGTGGCTTTTCTCCCCCCCATGGTAGAGGAATGTTCTTATTTGCCAGAAGTTTTGAATTCTCATTCTCTGTTTTTTAAAAATCCTTATGGTAACTTTGTATAGATATTGTGTTCCTTTGGTTGTTATTGTTCATGTTTATGTATATTGGCTTTTTCTTGACTTACAATAGCAGGGGATCTGTGGGGGTTTAATTTGTATAATTTTATTTATTTCTTAGTTTAAGAGCACCTTTTATTGCTACAGTGAAGTGAAATTTCTTTAATAAATGCTGCCTCTTCTTTCTGGTGTGCCTCGTTACAATTCTGTGGTACAGTGTTATTTCAGTAGGATCCTGATCTTCAGCGACTTCCTTCTTGCCCTTTTCCATCAACCTTCTGAGAGACTCCTCTTCTTCAATTACCCTTCTCTCAGAATTGGTGCCTGCCCAGGACTGCCATGCTCATCCTGCAGACTTTCCAAGCCCCTTCCTTTCGATTGCCAGTCTCCAGTGCTCTGATCCAGCAGGTATTAGACTGGTATCCGCATTTTGTCACTCAGGGTGGGGCTCTCTTTTCTGGGGGTGGACCTTAGCAGATGTGATCTGAGTCCCTTCCCCTTTTATACCCCCTCACCCTCTTCTGCTGCATAGCTCAGCCTGACTCTGCCCAGTGTGGACACTGCCACTGACTGTTCTGGTCTCAGATGCATATCTCCTCACTCCACTCCAGGGTTGAAATACACTCTGTCTCCTACTTGTGTGGTAGGCTTGGGCTTTGGGTGATTCTACTTTCTTTCCTTATCAATCTATATATTTTTAAAAGAGACTATATGGAGAGATTAAAATTTAGATAGCCACCATTATTCTAGGGAACCCTGGTAGTTCACATGTTCTTAGGCTCTTGCTCTGCTTTAAGAAAAGTCGCACGAGGCATTGTAGATGAAGGATTATAGGTGTGGTTTATCAAGTAAAGATGATAGGAAACTCTAGCCAGTGGCCCTGCATCTGGTGACTGGCAAGTGACTATATATATGTTTTTAAATTGAAAAAAAAGTCTCAGGAATAGTGTCTTACTTTTGGTTCTCTACCAAGTTTTTTGATAAAAAGGCTTCTACCAGCACAGTTAAACACTCAACTGCTAACCAAAAAGTTGGTGGTTTGAACCCACCCAGAGGCACCTCTAAAGAAAGGCCTGGCAGTCTGCTTCTGGGAGGGATAGCCTTGAAAACTCTGTGGAGTACAGTTCTCCTCTGACCCGCATAGGGTCGTCATGAGTTAGAATCAATTCAACAGCAACTGTTTTTTGTTTTGTTTTGTTTTCACTCTATACCCACAGTGTGTGGTGTTCTGAGGGTTATTTCCAAATTCTTTGTTAGGTAGCTTCACATTCTAGTAGGCTACGTATCATACCTTATTTCTTCTATTTCCTCCTATATTAGTTTAGTGTTTTGCTGCCTGGATGGACTTAGAGAGGGAGAAAGAGGACTGGGGGTGGGAGGGGAAAGGCATGACTGGCTAGATACTTAATCAGAGATCATTGCTATTTTTTGCTTAGAACATCCCCTGAGTCAGGTAGCTAGAGGAAGACAGAGTGAATCCGTCTTTTTTCTGCTTTCTTTGGGGTCAGGTTTTGATTCTTATGCTAGAATCTAGGAATATGTTGTTAATCTCTTCAGCATTGGAGTTAGTGAAAATCCCCTTAGGACTTTGGCATCTGGCCTTCTCTCTAGTTTCCAATTCTGTTGCCAGTTTTCATCTTTTTGTAATTCTTCATGAGTACTATAATGGAGATTGGAAGGAAGTCATATTAGGCCCTGCTGATTTGCCCCAGTACTAACTCAGAAGTCCTACCAATTGTTTTTCAGTAATGAATAGCAAAAAATTATATTAAGGGTGTGAGTCAGTGATTTTTTTTTTTTTAAATTGATAATTTCTCGAGTAGCCTATTTTAAAAACTTAATAAGCCCCCTTGAAAATGTACATAAAGTTTTCCATTTGTAACTGTATATCAAGTGAATTCAACTTATGTATTTCCTCACCAAATTTAGTCAAAATTGTATAATTTCCATGCCTAAACTTTTTATTCATGGTTAATGTTTGCATGTTAAAATGGCTTTTCAAGGAGTATGGGATTTATGGAAACTCAATGTCACCCACACCCACATAACAAATTAAGTCCTGCAAGGAATTCTGTTAGTATAGTGGTTACAAAATGTACACTCTTTGATTAGATCTGGTTCAAACCTTGTCTCCTCCATTTATTATTTGTGTGATCTTGGGCAAGTTACTTAACATCTCTAAGCATCAATTTCCGATTGTGTAGTATGTGACATTAGTAGTACCTATCCCATAGGCATTTACGTGAGGATTTAATGGAAGAATGTGTCATAGTGCCTGTAACATAGTAAGAACTCAGTCACTGTGAGTAAGATGATGATGATGATGAAGCTTACAAATCAAGATGTGTTAATAATTGGCTGTATTTTGTTTGTTTTTAAGATTTCTCTCAGAAAATATTGTCATGACTATTACTGTTTCTAAAAATTTGGTACTACATCCTCGGGTGTGTCTTTTTTCATGACAGATGGCTAACAGCTAGTGGTAAAAGAAGTATGGAATGTAATAGCATTTCATTTATTTATGGGAATGTTTTACTGCCCCACCCTTCAACTAGTTGGAAAATGAAAGTCAAAAATTGGAAACTATTTATAAATGGACAATGCTGTGATCTCAGTGTCTGAAACTGTAGACTTCTAGAAAATATTTATAGCATATTGGAAACCAGTCACGATCAGTGTCCCTTTGCCTTTTTTTTTTTTAACCCATCCAGAAAATGTGAAATTTGAGGTAAATTAAAATTGAATACTAAAATTTCACCAGAGACCATTAACTACTTTATATAGGCCTTAAAGAGAAGAGGATGAAAAACAATGATAACTCTTTTGTTAATAGAGACATATGTAGTTAATGGAGATGTTTGTTAATAGAGCCTAAGAAATAAGCTAGATGAATGGAAACTTAACACTTTCAAGGAGACACTGAGGGCATGTCTACGTTTTACCAAGGAGGCACTTTAGCATGGTGATTAGCAGTAGGGATTCTGGAATCAGTCTGCCTGAGTTTCAAACCTGGTTCCAACCTCTGCTCAACCACATGCTCTTGTAAGTCACTTAACCACTCTATGCCACAATCATTGAACATTTGTTAAATGAGATGATACAGGTAAAGCATTTAAAGTGGTGTGGGGCACATAAGAAATGAGCAGTAAATGCTAGCTACTATTATTCAAATTAGCCAAAGCAAACAAACAAACAAAAACCAAAATTAACTCCTGTTTGGGGTGTTATGGACATAGATGAAACATGCCCATTTCACTTGTTTAGAGGTAGGTCTCTGTCATTAGGTGGCCAATGGTGAACAAAAATGGTTCAGTTCTTTTATTTTACATAATCCATTATGTACTTACTGCCATAGATATTAATGTATGATGAGGGTATGATGCAGTGTGTGTAGAATCCTTGAGCGGGCCCATAGGTGTCTACCTTACAGAAGTTAATTAGAGAGCTCTGCTTTGTTCATATAAGCTAGCAGTGCAAACATTTCCATAATGAAAAACACCCATTTCCTTGATTCACCAAAACTAGAACATTTCATGAACTTGTGTGAATATGAAAAGTCACTTCCCATGACTTATTCAAGGGTTTAAATTTCACAAATGGAATTAACAGTCTGATGAAGATGGTGTTGCTTATACAGATAAATTATACCATATGTCTAAACAAAAAAAATAAGGAAAATTCCTAGATACAAATAGTAACATATCTTTTGTGTATGCAATTCCATAATGAGTAGACTATATAACTAAGCCATATTGGACTCATAATTTTCTAAAAAGAAGTTCTAACAAGAGAGAGAACATCATGTCTTAGAAGTTAAAGTTACAGCTACCACAGTGTGATCCATAAGGAGAACTCTTGCTAGCAAGAAGAATGGATAGGAATATTAATGTTCCATTGTTTCTACATATTATTTTTGTATCTGTGTCTCAGGTGATAGTCTTGTATCGGTGGTTATACTCTTTCCACGTATGCAGAGTCAGGAATACACATTTTGTGATAAAAGGGCTTCCACAACTCTGGCAAGTGGGTACTGTTATCCATATTCCACCAATGAGGAAAATAAGGCTCAAGTATATATATCCAGTAGTTTGTGGAGTTAAGATGTAAACCCTCAAAGTCTGTGCTCTTAAAGACAATGTTTTACTGCCTAAGAGAGACTGAGGCCTGCAGAATTGTCAAAAGGAAGATAAGGAAGATTATAAGCTATTGATGCAATTAACATTGCCCACTTTCTAGTGCTGTTGATTGATTGCAAGAAAATGAAAGTTTGGAACAGTATAATGTACAAAAATACTGCAATATTTGCAGCATTACTTATAAATGAATGGATAAATATATGTGTATACATATAGATAACATATAGAAGACAGAAACTAACACATACTGTAGTATAGCAATAATCAAATCTGTAACCAGTCCTAAAACTGCAAAACATAGGAGTAAATGTTTATGATTTTGGATTAGACAATGATGTTTTAGATACAAATCAAAAGCACAAGTGACAAAAGAAAAACTAGGTAAATTGGACTACACTAAAATTAAAAACTTGTGCTACAAATGATACCATCAAGAAAGTGAAAAGACAACCCATAGAATGGGGGAAAATATCTTTGAACCATATATTTGATAAGGGATTGGCTTCCAGAATATATAGAGTCCTTGCAATTCAATAATGAAAAGACAAATAACCCAATTTAAAAATGGAGAAAGGGTTTGAATAGAAATTTCTCCAAATAATATATACAGACAGTCAACATACACATGAAAAGTTGCTCAACATCATTAGTCATTAGTGAAATGCAAATCAAAGCCACAATAAGATACTATTTCACACTCACTAGGATGGCTAGAATTAAAAAAAAAAAATTAGAAGTGTTGGTTAGGGTGTGCAGCTGCCCTGAAAAGCAGCTTGTCAGGTCCTCAAAAGGCTGTCCATGAGTTATCATATGACCTAGCAATTCACTGCCAGGTATATACCCAACAGAAATGAAAACAAATGTTCACACAAAAACTTGTACATGAATGCTCATAACAGCATTATTCATAATAGTGAACAATGGAAAAAATCCAAACGTCCATCAGCTGATTAATAGATAAGCAAAATGTGGTATATTCATACAATGGAATATTATTCAGCCATAAAAAGAATGAAGTACTCATGTGTGCTACAACATGATGAACCTTGAAAACATTATGCTAAATGAAGGAAGCCAGTCACAAAAGGCCACGTATTATATGATTCCATTTAAATGAAATATTCAGAATAGGCAAATCTATAGAGACAGAAAGTAGATTAGTGGTTGCCTAGAACTGGAGAGTGGGGAGGGATGGAATAGGGAGTGACTGCTAATGGGTAAAGTGTTTCTTTTTTTTTCAATTTTTTTGTTATTGTACTGTAGATGAAGGTTTACAGAACAAATAGTTTCTCATTAAACAGTTAGTACACATACTGTTTTATGACATTGGTTAACAACGCGACAAGATGTCAACATTTTCCTTTCTCGACCTTGGGGTCCCTATTAGCAGCTTTCCTGTCCCCTCCTGCCTTCTAGCCCTTGTCCCTGGGCTGTTGTGCCCCATTAGTCTTGTTTTGTTTTATGGGGCTGTCTAATCTTTGGCTAAAAGGTGAACCTCAGGAGTGACTTCATTACTGAACTAAAAGGGTGTCGGGGGGTCATACTCTCAGGGTTTCTCTAGTCTCTGTCAGGCCAGTAAATCTGGTCTTTTTTTTGTGAGTTAGAATTTTGTTCTACATTTTTCTCCAGCTCTGTCTAGGACCCTCTACTGTGGTCTCTGTCAGAGCAGTCAGTGGTGGTAGCTGGACACCATCTAGTTGTACTGGTCTCAGTCTGGAAGAGGCCATGGTAGTTGTGGTCCATTAGTTCTTTGGACTAATCTTCCCCTTGTATCTTGTTTTCTTCATTCTCCTAACGGATTTCTTTTATTGTTAGGTACTGTCAACAAAAAACCCCTCCAGGGTGGATAAAAGTATTCTAAAATCAGACTCTGGTGATGGTTGTGCAATTCTGTGAATATACTAAAAGAGACGGAGTTACGTACTTCACATAGGTGAATTGTATGGCTTGTAAATTATATCTCAAAAAAACTGTTAGCCCAAACTGAATTCCAGACCAACCGTGTCTCTTTCTATAGGGGGAGCCCAAACATCAATATTTTTTTACCTCTCCCACCCCCTGCCCTAGGTGATTGCATTGTGCAGCTAAGGTCAAGAACCATTGCTCTAGAACCACCTCTAATCTAAGTGAGTTTCTAATTTAGGAAACTCTAAAAGAGTTCAAATCCCATGCGGGACAACTCTGGGAGGCTTCCTCAAACCTTGCTTCTCATAATGTGGTCCACAGACCAGAGCCTCAGTATAACCTGGGAACCTGTTAGAAATGCAGAATATCGGGCTCCATCCGAAGCTAATACATCAGAATCTACATTTATAACAAGATTCTCAGGTGATTTGTATATACATTAAAGTTTGAATTTCTGGAGCATTGATTCTCAAAGTTGGCTGCACATTGGAATCACCTGGCGAGTGAAAAGAAATTACAATGCCTGGGTTCCACCCCCGAGTGATCTTACTGGTATGAGGTGCAGCCTGAGTGTCTGGATTTTAAAAGGTCTCAGGGTGATTCTAATGTGCTGCAAAGTTTGAGAATCAGCAGTGTAAAGAATTGTTGGGAGAGATTTGATGATAAAGGGAAGATAAAGATTAGATGGTTAATAAGTCAAATTTATTAATTTATTTTTTAACATAGGGCTAAGATAACATAGGGATAACATAACGTGCCTGAGAAAGTGGGGATTTTTTTTTTTTTTTTTTTTTTTTATATATTTTATTGTACTTCAGGTGAAAGCTTACAGAGCAAATAGTTTCTCATGAAATAGTAGTACACATGTTGAGAAAGTGGGGATTTTTGATGACAGTAAATTTCTGAGGAGTAGGGAAGGGATGGGAGTGTTATCGCCAAGGGCGTGGAGGCCCTCTGGACTCAGTGGGTCCTTGTCTTTCTCTTGTAAGAATACACAGAGGAGACAATTTTGGGTTCAGCTCTAACAGGTTTATTTTACTTGTGACAAGTAAAAGGAGTCAGTGGGAGCTCATGCCTCTCCAAAAGACTGACTTGGAGGGAGAGGCAAGGCTAGGGTTTATATGGGTTTGGTGGAGATAATAGAGTAATGAATATTCAGTGGGTTTCTTTGAAGGGGCAGGTACTTCTTGGAATGGCAGTGCATACTAATTAGACTGCGCATGCATCTGGAATCCAATATGGAACCTGCTGATATTCAAGATGGAGTCCCCTCGGCAGCCTTTGGCATCACTTATAGTGGGATATGGCGCAGGCACACTGATCGTCTGTACTACTTTGCCCCCTTCAGTCATCCAAAGGAGGTCAAACAGCAGTCATACTTTGTTCTTCTGTGCATGTGGAGCCTGTAAGAATGGGGAAGGGACTAGAAAAACACTAAGGAGGAAGTAGTAATTCACAGGTTGTTCTAACCTTATTTTATGTTGACGGGATGTGGTTCCTGTTTACCCAACTTCTAGGTGGTACTCTCTTAACAACTCTTTTATTTTGCCAGCACAGCTAACCCTATCTGTCTTAGGAGTAAGACACCAGGGGGAAAATGTTGGCCCAAAAAAAAACACAAGGGAAAAATCAAAAATGAAAAAAAAAAAAAAAGACCTAGCATTTTCCCTCCAGTTACAGAAGGGAGATCTTTCATATGATTATTAGAGACTACTCAAATTTAAGTGACCAAGCATTTGTGAGTTCATAAGAGGAGAGGATTTTTAAAGTACACTGAAAATATGTGAATACTTACTGAACTTCCTTTTAATATATAAAGGAGTATGTTAACCAATATAACTGACTTCAGTAGTAGGACTTGAGAACCTAGTGATCCTAAACTCATTCCTGTTTTTTCTACCTTTCAGTACACCTACTCCTCACTTATAGGCTATCTCATTATATGACATTTCATATTTATGACAATAGTAAAAAATCTGCTATCTGACTATTCTGAGCATTAACGATGTATGTCTAGCAGTAACAAATGCGGAGGTGCGAGGCAAGAGTAACGCTGACCGTGATGGTTAATGTTATGTGTCAACTTGGCTGGGCCATGATTCTCAGTGGCTTTGGCGGTTATATGATGATGTAATTTGGCAGTTATGTAATGATGTAATTTTGTATTTATGTAACAATGTAGTCATCTTCCATTTTGTGATCTGATGTGGTCATCCTCCATTTTTGCGTAATGCCAATTTTTGCATAACAATCTTGTCTTTGGAACCTAACCATGCCGACAAGTGAGGAGTGGATGTAAAGCCAATTCTGTTCTTAAGCATACAGGGAAATGTCTATGTTTCTGAAAGGGAAATTACATGATCAATTATTGTGATAGTTTATAAGTGGGTAGAATATAGTTAATTTTTTGACTAATGGATTCAAATATTACTGTACATTGTAATTATGGATCATTTTCCTGTCTTTAATGTCCTAGAACTCTAGAATATCTGAGTTTTCTTCTTGTTTTACTTTTAAATGTACTTGTAGGAGTTCAGGAATTTCCACAAATTATATTTACACTTCTTTAAGGTTCCACTTTAAAACTACCTTAATTCTTTTTCTTGATTATAATAGTAATACATGCTAGTTATATAAAGCACTGTAGAAAGTAAAAGTCCTGTATAGTGTCACTTACCCATCTGCCTACCCCAATTAATAATTTGGTGGATATGTTTCCATGTTTCCATTGTTACCACTTCCCCTCCCATGTATATTCACTGTTTAAAAAATCTACCTGAAGATATTTCTAATATCCATCATTTCCTAAAGGACTAGCAGCAAGGAATTGATACATGAGCTTGGATAGGAATTTTAACAACCTTTCATATTTTGAATTTCTATGCTTGGGGAAACCCAAAATTTATGGTATTTTATTCAGTTCCCTTAAATGTACATTTGGTTTTCTTCTTTTATTTAATGACTTGGAGTCACTAAGGATATTTTGACCATCATTTTAATCACTTGCCACATACTGTGTTTTCTTTGCTCATTATCTTTAATCATATCCTTATCAAAATATTCTGATTACTACATTTTAAAAAGCAACATGGCAATATACTTGACGTAAGATAGCCCCCTCCCCTTTCCCATTTGCATCATGATGATTCTGCCTGTGGGGATTTTTCCAAACAGATAATTAGTTCCTGGAATTATCCACAACCTTTGGTGTTCAAAATGTCATCTCATCTTACTAAGTTTCCTTATTTTGAAATACATATGGCCCAGTCTCCTGAGTAATGAAGAAATGAAATAAATGTATAATATACAGATAAACTCTCTAAAGTTATCAGAAAAATATTCTTTAATTATGCCTAATATTTTAGAGTTTTAGGGGTGTTCTAGTGAGCTCTGCTATTAAAGATATATGTAAAAATATATTGGCCTTGAGACTTTTAGGTTTTTTTCCCATCTTTCTTTTGAATTGAATGAATTTTGTTTTATTTTTTCTGTAGACCGGAAAAAATCTAATTTTTAAGTAGTTTCCCTAAAAATTAACATGTAAATATTACTTAGCTAAATCTAAATTTAATCAACAGCCTTGTCCTATTCTGAACAATACAAAGACTTTAAAATGCTTTCATCCTCATTTTCCCCTCCTGACTTGCTTGTTGTTATTCAGGATTTTAATTCTATGTGCTTATTTTTAACCCCACAAATTGGACATCATTAGAGTCATTCTACAAGTAGTTTAGATTTTCTCACATTTACCATTATCTTTGCTCATCATCCTACTTGCCTCTCAGAGATGCTGGGATCATTTTCATTCTTCCTGAAGTACAGTCTTTAGAATTTTTTTAATGAGGTTGTTTGTAGTAAGTGCCCTCATTTTTTTATTTCTTTGAAAATTTTTTTCATCTTTATTTTACCCTTGCTCTTGGAAGTCCTTATTTTTGCTGGATATAAAATTCTAGAATGAAAATATTTTTTCCTAGCATGTTAAAGCTGTTACTCTACTGTCCTCTAACTTCTGTTATTGTTACTAAGAAATCAGCTGTCAGTCTTGTTCCTTTGTAGCTGCTCTGCCTTTTCTACCTGAATCCTTTTAATATTCTTCTTTGCCTTTGATATTCTGCAGTTTTTTTACACTAAATAGAAGGGTGGACTTTTTTTTTTTTTTTTTTTCCCCTTATGTAGAGTTCATTTAATCTGAGAATCTGAGGACTGACATCTCTCAACAATTTTTGGAAAATTCTTAGTCATTAACTCTTTTTAATACTGACTTTCACCTATTCTATTTTCTCCATTTGAAAATCCAATTAAATATATATTAGACCATCTCACTCTGTCCCCCATGTCTCTTCTCATATTTTCTTCAGCTCTTTGACTCTCTATACTGCTTACTATGTAATTTCTTCAGGTCCATCTTCCAGTTAACTAAACTATCATTCTGCTGTTTCTAACCTGCTACTTAACTTGTTCATTGAGCTTCTAATTTCAGTTATATAATTTTATTATTTCTAAAAGTTCTATTTGATTGTCTTTCAAGTCTTCTTGGACAATTTTGATCAGGTTTTTTTCCTTCATTAATGTATTTTTAATATTTTCTTTATTACTTTAGCTATATTAAGTGTATTTATTTTATATTCTGTATCTAATAAACCCACCTGAAACATGTCTTCTGTAATGGTCTGGTTGTTTCTGCTGATTCTCACTCATGGTGGTTTGTTTTCTCCTACCTTTAGTGACTTTTTATTATGAATTCATGCTCTTTGGGCTTTTATCTATGGCAGTGGTTCTCAATTGAGGCAGTTTACCCAGGGGACATTAGCAATATCTTGAGGCATTTTTGGTTGTCACAACTAGGGAAGTGATACTAGCATCTAGTAGGTACAGTCTAGAGATGCTGCTAAACATCCTGCAGTGCACAGAACAGTTGCCCACAACAAAGAATTATCCAGCTGAAAATGTCAATAGTGCAATTGGAATTTTTCTAGTCTATATTTAAAGTTTATTACTCCCAAGATGATTTGCATTTGCTTTCAATAACCTGGGATTACTATAAACTATTTGCGTTAGGGATTTTTGGGTCACAAAGGTAGTATGAATTTAGGCCTCAAACCCAGATGAATATGGGCTTGTAGTTAGGAATTTTCAGAGCGACTTTTCTTTTCTCCTTTGCACCCCAACCAAGAACGAAGACCAAAAGAAGTTTGTATAGCTGCTTTCATTCTTGTGGGACCTCTGGGAGTTCCAGCTTTGTATGGGAAGTCTCTGATCTGATTCTCTCCCCCATAGCACCCCTCACTTCAGTACTAGGCTTTGTTCCTTGTCCCTGTTTGCTGCTCATTAAAACTTTGGTCTAGGTCATCAGTGATGGGCAGATACCTTAAGGCAAATGTCAGCTCCCATGCCTACCTACCCCTATGGATTTGACTTTTCTTATAATTTCTGGTCTTCAAGAAATGTCCTTACTTTCTTGACAACTCAGCATGAATTAGAAAATATAATTTATGTTTTATGCAATATACTTAAGTGTGCAATCTTGGGAGGGTGTCAGGGTTTGACTTGTGTCCCTCCAAAAAATGTGTGTATCAGTTTGGCTAGGCCATGATTCCTGGTACTGTGTGATTTTCCTGTACGTTGTAAACCTGCCTCTATGATGTTAATGAGGGAGGATGGGTGGCAGTTGTGTTAATAAGGCAAGACTCAATCTACAAGACTGGATTGTGTCCTGAGGCAATCTCTTGAGATATAAAAGACAGAAGTGAGCAGTGAGACAGCGGGACCTCATACCATCAAGAGAGCAGTTCCGGGAGCAGAGCATGTCCTTTGGACTGGGGTCCCTGCACCGAGAAGCTCCTAGTCTGGGGGAGCATTGATGAGAAAGCCGACAGAGAGAAAAAGCCTTCCCCTGGAGCGGACGCCCTGAATTTGGACTTTTAGCCTACTTTGACTGTGAGGAAATAAACTTCTCTTCGCTAAAACCATCCACTTATGGTATTTCTGTTATGGCAGCACTAGATGACTAAGGCAGAGGTGTTTCTCTGAATGGCTGTGTGCTAGACTCAGAAGTCAGAACTTTTTGTCTTCCTTCTTCTGTATTTTGCAGTAGTTTTCATGTTTCTAGGTGTTGCCTCCCATCAGTGGACCACAGCCATATGGCCTCTCTGTTTTTATTCTTCCCTAAACCCTAATTCCTGGCGTTTGAGACTGGTTGACAGTCTCCAGCATATGCATGTAGCTAAGTGCCCTCAGGAGGAAAACGAGAAGAGTACTGGGAGATATGAACCCTTCCCGCAGGGCTGCCCCTGCTGCACCCAGGACTAGAGGCATCCTGAGTATTTCCCTTCTAATCTCTATAGGTAGTAAGTGTTATGGAGAAGAGAGGGACAAAGAAACCTTTATAGGATTTTAAAGTTAAATGTATTCAATTTAAAGGACAGTTCTGTTTTTTGTTTTTTTGTTTTTTCTGTTCAGATTTTATTTGAAATCTAATTCCAATTTTCAAAGCTACAAAAGGGGGGAAGACATCTATATTATTTTTGCTAAGTCACAATATCCTAAAACAAAATACTACTACTGCCAGCAGATCCATTATACACATAAAGGACTGGTATTTATTCTGAGATTGTGCACTTCCTACTTTTTGCTGCTAAATTAACTTTTTTAATAAAATAATAATGGTGGTAGTTGAAGCTTTTCTATTTATTTTCAAATTTTACTTATTCATTCATTTATTTTTGTTTTAAAGTTTCCTTACTTGGTAAATACAAAGTTGTCAATATCAACCTGGATTTTTTTGAAATGTTACTAGTCCCTGAAATCCCCAATCCCCAACAACACACACTAAGCAGAGAAAGCAGATGGAAAAGTGGATTAATGCTGTGACGTTTTAGAACAGAAATCAGACAGGTGAACATTGGGTCACCTGAAAGCACGTCCTCTTGGTTACATGAAGAGCCTTATTGGTCATTCAGATGTTTTCAGATCTTACGGTGTTAACAATACTACGCAGCCTTTGCTACTGGATGGTATCGAGTTATCAAGTAATCCTTAGTACTCTCTCGGCGATTGAAATTATATTAAACAACTTCTTCCATGAGACTGAGCCTTAAGCAAAATCACCTGGGTACTTCCTGCACTCCTCACATATATCTGGTAGCATTTATGCTCCCAATTTTTTAAGAACACAATTCTGAGAGTCACATACCCAGTATTCTGCCAATAACTCACTATATACCTTCCTCATTTGTAACACCAGGGGGTTGGACTAAGTAATCTCCAAGTTTCTTTTCAGCATAAATGTAGGTTGTGATTGTAATTACATGTACATTAAAAAAAAAAAAATCTTAAAGAGATCTAGGTATTTCAAGTGTATTTGTATTAAATAAGTTCCATGTTACAAATTTGGATGCAAAAGACATTAATTTTCCTAATGCAGGCTAGCCTGTAATATTGGTGCCACCATTTTTGGTAGTCGCTCTTTCCTCATTTCTCTGTGAGTATTCACTATGAAGCTAGCTGTCTACACAAGATGACTTGAGTTCTCATTTCTATGGTGTAAAGAATGGTCATATTTAAATACAGCATGTTGTTATATTGCAAAGGGTCACAGGACTTATATTTTAAAACCACCATAGGCTTGATACTGAAATTCTTATATAAATGTTTAGTCATTGTTAGAATGTAGACAAATGACGGCTTGCAAGTGCACCAGCCAGGGGTTTGAGAGACTTCTGAATTCATGACAAAGTTGTTAACTGGTAAGTTTGTTATTTCCTACAAGTACAAGCAAAGGAAGTATTAAAATAACTCATACCCATTTGAGAGAGGAAATTAATGTTTCCTCAAAAATTCTTTTCTAGTGAAGGAAGCCCATCCCCCAGAGTGGAGCTGCTGCATAACATTGACCCGAACTTTGTAGATGTATCACCATGTGAGTATCTAGTTCTTTGCTCCTTAATCTCTTTGGCTCACACAGATACCTAGTGTAACTCTATCGTAGTTTTCTCTTTATCACCTGAGTTGATAAAGGCAAACAGTTCTCCCTGCACATGTTCCACTAATCTCATTGTGGCTTCAGTGCCTCAGAGGTGGCATGCTGTGAAAGGAGCACCAGGTTATGAATCAGGAGAGGTGAACTCTATTGTTAACTCTGCTACTTACTAACTGTATGACCTTTAAGCCATTTTACTCTCTGCATTTCAGTTACTTTTTCTGTAAAAGAGAAGAAACCATGGGATCTCTGAGGCTCCTCATGTTGTTGTCCTGTTCTTACTGAAGAGCTCCACGGCCTTCTTCCAGAAAATTCATGGTCAAATAAGCCAGGGTCAAGTTCCAGAGTAGTGTGAGCCATCATACCCTTTGACTGGGCTGCCCTGGTGCTACCCAGCACCTGCTGGGTCTCCAGGTGTGTCTTAGTCTGGTTTCTCTAGAGGAACAAAACCAGTGAGGCATATATCTATATTTATATCTGTGTGTACATAGCTATATCCATATCCATATATATATCGGTAGAGAGAGAGAAATTTATTTCAAGGAAGTGGCCCACACAATGGTGGTGTGAGGTCAGTTGGCAGTCTCCAGAACTCTGCTGGCTCACAGGATTGTGGGGCTGGCGAATCCAGAATCTGCAGGCCAGCTGGCAGGGCGGAGACTTCTGCAGGCTTACATCCCAGGAACTAGAGGTAAGTGACGAGAAGAGTGCAAGGTCACAGGCTCAAGAGAGAGAACAAAGTTTTCCAGAACATCCATTTACATACTGGAGGCATGCCACACCCCAAGGAAGCTCCCCTTCTGTGATGTGACTGGCTGATCACATCATAGAAAGTGATGACATTATATTACATTATGGAAGAGCACCCAGTCCAGTGTCTGCCAAACCACTGAGAATCACATCCTAGCCAAGCTGACACATAACATTAACCACCACAGTCTACCCTTCGTCAAACTGGCACCTATACACATCTCCTTAAACTATACATAATCTCAAAAAAAGTCTGTACTTGTGCCTAACATGATACAACTAACGTGTACAACCGAAAACATACTAGCCCCTTTTACATCTTGTATTTTATAAGTAATAGGTTAAAGGAGGGAAGAAAACAAAGATATTTGCTATATACATGTCAGCTGGTCATGGTTCTTTGCCTGGTAGGGTGACTCAAACCTACATTCCTGAAGGGTCTGAGCCATTAGTAGTCCTGTCTAAACTGGGTTGTTGTGGTTTTCCATTGACTTTAATCACAGGGCATGGTAGTACTAAAAGCCCTAAGGGATCGCCTGTATTCCCGACAAACTCTCCTTTACCTCCACTGTATAATAACAGTCCAGTTTCCCCTTGATAATCAGAATCAGTCACACCAGTCAATATATGGTAACTCACCCTTTGCCTGTTGATTCAGAGGCACGAGGAGCTCCAAGTGGCTGGGTAGCATTCTTAACTTCCAGTTCAGTGGAATCAGTGCTGTGTTTCCTGGTGGGAGCGTTCCTGTCTTTGGAACTAAGACCTCTAGACCCACAGAGCATAGGGTTGCGGAGACAGGAAACAAAAATTTTGCAAGTGGATCACAAGGAGTAATAGTGACTGGTGCCATTCGCCACTCCCGTCCCCCCCGTCCCCCGCCTTGATTCCTGGACCTGTGAATCCTAGCTATGGGGGAAATGGCACCATATATTGGATACTGATTTAGAGTATATACAGCCTCCTGACTATCACAAGGTTTAACTTCCCTAGAGATCCTGGAAGTATTTGAGCTCGATTCTCCCTATGGCCTAAATTATACCAGTGGCGGAAGCGGAGGTGGCAGCCAAACCCGTTGCCATCAAGTCAGTCCAACTCATAGCGACCCCTTGTGTGTCAGAGTAGAACTATACTCCACAGTGTTTTCAATGGCTGTAATCTTATAGAAGAAGTATATTGCCAGGCCGTTCTTTCATGGTGCTGCTGGATGGATTTGGTTAGTCTTTCAGTTAGGTGCCCAGGGAACCATAGGAAGCCACATTCATTCCTGGGGGAAGGGACCATTGAGTTCTTTCAGATCACAATAGGTTCTAACAGTCCTGCCTAAATACTATGCTAGTGGCCCCAATGCCCCTAGATAGAGAATTTGGGCCTGGAAAACCTTACCCATTAGACCCTTTGCCAAGTTCCATCATAGTACTTTATCTTGAAACTATCTTCAGAAAATATTGATCTTAACATTCCTTTTATTCACTTGCATGCTCACATCCCCTCCTTTCTAGACATACTGCTATCCTTAGTTCAGGCTCTCCTTATGTGTTTGTCCTCTTCAATCTGTACTACTTCCCACCACTGAGTTAACATTTCTAGCTTGACACTAGATTAATTTGTACATTAACTAATTTAACAGCGATCTTTAGTGCCTCCCACTGCCCACAGTAAATCTAAATGTGTCATTGGGTATCCGCACCCAGCTCACCTAGCCAACCTCCATTCTTAGCATCCTTGCCATCCTTGTAATGTTCTTGCCCTAACTTTTCACTTCTACACAGGCAGATTATTCATATGCTCTTCTCTATGCCTGAAACACCTTTTCCCTGACTCTCTACAAAATTTCTCCTCCCTTAAAACCCAGCCCAAATATCCCTCCTCTGGGAATGTTTTCCAGAAGCCCCCAAAGCAGCAGTCATTCTTTTCTCTGTGTATCCCTTTGTCCATGTCTCTCTATAACATTCCTCAAATTGTACTTCTTCATGTGCATGCCTGTATCTCCTGCTAAGATGAGAGCTCCTGGAGATTAGGGACTATGTCTTTACGTACTTTTTTATCCCCATCAGTTAACACAAATACCTGGCACTTGGTAGTCACTCAGTAATGACTGAATGGACAATTAGAGGGGAGTTGGAATGGAATTAAGAGCAAAGTGGAAGCATTAGACCTGCAAAACGAAGGTTCTTAGACCTGAAAAGGATGGTTCTTAAACTTTTATCTGCCCTAGCACAACTAAGGGATATAACATATTCCAGTCCACAACTGGCTCATTAGAGTAGTAATTCTTTACCAGGGGATCATATTAGAATCTCTCCTGGTGGCCAGAGGGGAATGAAGGGGAGGAAGGAACAGTTTTTAAAACTTCTTAGTAATTTAATGTGCCACAAAACCCATTATAATCCAGGTCCAGGGGATGTGTGGAATATGCTGCTCACATTATTACTTAAAAAACAAAAACAAAAACCCAGGGTTTGTGCTACCCAGGGTCCTCTTGCCCACGTTATAATGATTATAAAATATTCTCACCCACTACGTTCCACCTACAAATTAAAAGCCTTAAGACCCCCCGGACTAAGCTGTATTTGAACATCAGAGTGGGAGCTTGCTTGAGAACTGTATTCCTGTATTCATGACCACAGCACTGCTTGCTGCAGGGTTCTTGGTACAACCTGCTGTGATTTTTGCTATCTTCCCTAAAGTGCCTCTAGCAAAATAACAGTACAGCAAAATGTTTCTCCAGTCTAAAAGTTAGTCAGAGAATGTAAATCAGGAGACACAGTTGTCTAGGTTTGCTACCTATAGGTTGTAAGGACTTCAGCCAGTCCCTTCACTTTTGGGATTGCACTAGGAATACTAATACCCACATTCAGGGATGTGACCTGGTTCACCTCTCCACCCACCCTTGAAGCACATTCTAGGCCTTCATGTTGGCCTCCCCTTGCTCAGGCCAGGGCTCTCTGGCATTGGGCCTGGGGCTGCCTCGCCAGCTTGGAATCCTGCTCCAACTCCTGTGTGTAAGGGGGGCATGTCAGGCCCTTGCATTGATGTATAAGCACATTCACTGTTGGTCCACATCAATGGGCATTCTCTATTGTCTGTGACTACAGGTAGCAAAGTGCCACCCTCATCATCATATGTGGGGAAACACCATGGGCCTTTTCTCCCCAGTTTTTTTTGTTTGCTTCAATCTACTGTGATACAGAGGTAGAAACAAGGAGAGCTTTTTATGGGGCCTGTTCCTTTTTAGGATGATGATATAAGTCCATTTCCTTTTCTATGAAACTAATTTGTGGGGAAAATTTAAATAAGAAAATATGTTTTTATAGGAGAGCCAAGCCTAGAAATAATATTCATAGAGTATGTTCTATGAATATGTTCTAGAAGCTTTTGTGGAATCAGAAAGCAGCCAATATAAAGTGCAATGTAAGGATTAACGATTTAGTCAGTGTTATCCTAGAAACATTTCTTTGATTTCTAATTCCAGCATATCCCAGATTGTACTTTACTTAAAGGAGAAGAGGGGAATGCTCTGCTCCTGCCTTCCCAAAAGCCACTTCATGGTTTCCTTATCTGTGAGCTGAAGATATTGAATTAAATTATCTCTAAGGTCTCCTCTGGCTTCACCATTCTGTAGGTCTCTCCATAAATAGGAGCTGCTCACTCAGTTTGTCTCCTTTTTTCACCCTGCTAGGAAGGGTGTACTTGTTAATGAGCAGTGATGTAGCCAAAGGCATGGTGGCAAATAGATGAATACAGGTGAAAATGTTAGAAACATTATAAACACCAGAATAATTTGAATTATTATATAATATTGTTAATACTACTTCCTGCCTACCTGTCTGATTCCTGTTCTAAAGCATCCTAGCATTAATCTACTTTTCCATCTGCTCTTTCTTCTTCAGTTGGTGTTCTTGGGTATTGTGGAACAGTATCTCCCCGATCATGAATCACATGAGTAGGTATGAGACATTTCCTAGGGAAGCCCTGTCTTTCCTAGGTAAGCCCTAAGTAGCACCAGGTTCCCTCTGAAGCTGTTCACTTGCAGTGCTATTCACAACAGCAAAAAGATGGAAACAATCCTAAATGCCCATCAGCAGGTGAGGGGATAAACAAATTATGGTAAATACACACAATGGAATACTATGCAATGATAAAGAACAATGATGAATCCACGAAACATCTCCCAACATGAGTGAATCTGGAGGACATTATGCAAGTGAAATAAGTTAGTCATAAAAGAACAAATATGTACAAGACCACTATTATAAGGACTCAAGAAAAGGTTTACAAACAGAAAAAAACATTCTTTAATGGTTACAACAGTGGGGAGGGGGGAGGAGGGGAAATCACTAACTAGATAGTAGACAAGTGTCAGCTTTGGTGAAAGGAAAGACAACACACAATATAGGGGAAGTCAGCACAACTGGACCAAAGCAAAAGCATAGAAGTTTCCTAAACACATCCAAACACTTTGAGGGACGGAGTAGCAGGGGCTGAGGCTTGGGACCATAGTCTTGGGGGACATCTAGGTCAGTTGGCATAACAAAGCTTATAAAGAAAATGTTCTACATCCCAATTGGTGAGTAGCGTGGCATCTTAAAAGCCTGCATCTAAAATACATCTATTGGTCCCATCTCCCCTGGAGCAAAGGAGAATGAAGAAAACCAAAGACACAAGGAAAATACTATCCCAGAGGACTGAAGGACCACACAAACCAGAGACTCTACCAGCCTGAGACCAGAAGAACTAGGTAGTGCCCAGCTACCACCACCAACTACCCTGACAGGGATCACAACAGAGAGTCCTGGACAGAGCAGGAGAAAAATGTGGAACAGAATTCAAATTCATGTAAAAAGACCAGACTTACTGGTCCAAAAGAGACTGGAGGGACCCCTAAAACTATGGCCCCCAGACTCTGTATTGACCCAGAACTGAGAACAAACCTGAAGCCCACTTTTCAGCTGAAGATTAAACAGGCCTATAAAACAAAACATAACACACACGAGGAATGTGCTTCTTAGGTAAATCAAATATATGGGACCAAATGGGCAGCACCTGTCCAAAAGCAGGACGAGAAGGCAGGAAGGGACAAGAACTGGACGAATGGACATAGGGAACCCTATGGGGACATAGGGAAAGGGGGAGCATGCTGTCACATTGTGAGGATTGCAACCAATATCACAAAACAGTATTGTATAAATTTTTGAATGAGAAATTAACTTCAGCTGTAAACTTTCACCTAAAGCTCAATTTAAAAGCAAACAAACAAAGACACAAGGAAAATATTAGTCCAAAGAACTAATGGACCACATGAACCACATCCTCTACCAACCTGAGCCCAGAAGAACTAGATGATTCCCAGCTACCACCACTGACCGGTCTGACAGTGGTCACAATAGAGGGTCCCATACAGAGCGGGAGAAAAATGTAGAACAAAATTCAAATCCACAAAAAAGACCAGACTTAGTGGTCTGACAGAGACTGGAGGAACCCCTGAGACTATGACTGCCAGACGCCCTGCTAACTCAAAACTGAAGCCACTCCTGAAGTCCACCTTTCAGCCAAAGATTGGACAGGCCTATAAAACAAACAATGATGCATGTGAGGAATGTGCTTCTTAGATCAATCAAATGGGCAACACTTGCCCAAAAGCAAAGACGAGAAGGCAGGAAGGGACAGGAAAACTGGATGAATGGACACAGAGAGGCCGGGATGGAAATGGGGAGAGTACTGACACATTGTAGGGATTGCAACCAATGTCACAAAACAATTTGTGTATAAATCTTTGAATGAGAAACTAATTTGCTCTGTATACTTTCACCTAAAGCATAATAAAAAATAAATAAATAATGGAACTTAAAAAGTAAAACAAACAAGCAAAGAAGCTGGCCCCTTGGACAGCAGCTATTACCCCTCTGTTCCCTTACTCTAAGGGTATAGGGTGTAGGGTTGTTCACACGGTCACATACCCTTGGTAGTTTGTAGCTTGAGTATGCCCTCAAAAGATTGGCACAAATGTCTAGTTCACACAAAACAGAGGTCATAGGATCTCCCTTAGAACAAGAGACTGGCTTAAGACACTATCTAATCTTGTAGACCTCATCAGTATAGCTGCCGCTAATCCATCTTATTACATCATAGTGATAGAGTTTACAACACATAAGGAGATCACATCAGATTACAAAATGGTACACAATCATACAATACTAGGAATCATGACCCAGCCAAGTTGACAGATATTTTTGGGGGTCACAGTTCAATCCATGACAGCCATCATTCAGCTAAAATGACCTTTCAGTACTGTTGCATGCCCTCCTTTAGCCACCCTCATCTTCCTCTGCTTCTCTGCCCCCACTTTAGAGCCAGGTTCACATCTCTACTCCTCCATGAAGCCATCTCTGATTGCCCCAGACTTGAAGCCCTTGAGTTTCTCTGGAGCTTTCTAGGACACTGAGCTCTTGCCACTTTGTATCACAGTTATACATATTTGTATATTTTTCCCATCTAGAACCATAAGCTCTGAGGTGGGCAAGAGTTCATCTGTATAACTCTCTCAGTGTCTCATATGTAAAAGATTGATACATATTGAATGAATTCATGCTAATAATAACTTAAATTGTTTATCACCAACTCAATTGATTAGAATAAATCTAGCAAGAGCAATAACAATATACATGGTTTTCAAGTGCTTTCATTTATTCCTGTGGATAGCTGAGAAGTAGCAGCACAGAAGCAGCTTCCTGTCTTTCATTCTGAAGTTAGATATTGAGCAGAATAAAAGGAGTTAGGAGTTAGACCGGATGCATGTGGCCCACCAGCTACAAATTGCTCGTCACTACATAGAACACCAGACACTAGAGGGCACCTTGACAATCAGTTCATCTACCCTCTTCAAAATTCAGATGAAGAAATTGGGTACTGGGTCACATACAGCTAATAAATAACAAAACTGCAACTCAGGGCTCACACATGAGTCACATCCTATTGATTTCAGGGGTCTGTTTGCTCTCTGTCCTACACTTGTTTCATGGGAAAAGCACACTCAGATCTTAGTTACAATTATCTCACTTAATAATGTCATTCTTATGGACGATTATACATTTAAATGAGGCTGGAAAAAAAATGGGTTTAGTAGTAACACTAGTCTTGCTGGTTTCGTGCATAGTCTGCCTCTATAGAATGATAAGGCTTCTATTTGTAAAGCTAGTTATGGAAGCCCTGTCAGTGCCTAATAATAATTATGTTTGAGGGTGGTGGAGGGAAGAGGCAGCAGGGTATGGGGTTGGATCAGCGTAGCCTAATGGGACATGCAGTTATAGGAAGTCAGAAAGACTTGAGCTTGAATACCAGCTTTCACGTATTTCTTGTGAGACTGTGCGGACAAGTTCTTTGAGCTCTTTGTTTCATCACCTATAAATTGGGGACGGTTATACCAATCTCTTGTAAATATGCCCAAACAGCAGTTAACAACTGTATTTTGGCTGTTGGGACTATAGCGATGGGGGAAAGCTGCACTTTTTACTTTGTATATTTATGCAGTTTTAATTTTTAGGAATGAATGCATTATTTCCATCATCAGAAATAAAAGCCATAAAGATCTATTTTAAAAAAAAAAAACAAAAACAGGGGTATTATGAGACTTCAATGTTTGTAAAGCTGCTGATTTCTTAGTAAGTGGGAGTTTTGGCTATAGGAGTTGTTGTTCCCTATGCCTGCCTGTATAGGGTCAGAGAAGCTGGTATACGACAGCGCCAGCCCTGATATCCTTGGTTGCAGATTCTTTCTCTTCACTAAACAGGAGCTCATTTTATAGCTTATTACCAAATTAGCAGAATTTTGTGTCATCTCTAGCTGCCAATATTTGTTTGTAGTGGCTCGTCAAACTTTCCTTTGTGTGGGTTGGTACATGCTCTCAGTAACAGAGCCAAAACCCAGATAATGTTTCTCCTTTTTAATTTTCAAAGGCGTTTATTCTGCTTCCTCCACTTTGGGAGTACTAAAGCTTGTTTGGAAATGTGGCCTTTTTGATGCCAAAGGCAGTCCCACAAGCCTCATATCCCATCCACCCCACTTCACACAGCACATCTCAAGTAACACACATCAAACCTTTGCTATTAACACTTGGTTCTGGCACGTTGGCTTTCATCCTGAGAAAATAAATAAACCAAACCAAATCCACAGCACTTTAAAAACACTAATTAATCCTCACCACAGACATAGGCTACACGGAGATGACAAATCCCACTGCCCCAGTTTTATATTTGGAGAAATCAGGGCTAGCACCTTTTTTTTCAAGGCTTCCCAGGGCCAGATAACAGAACCTGACTTGAAAGGCTAGGGCTTGGTCTGGCCCAGCCGCTGGGCGTAACGGCATTTGACAAAAGGCCAGCTGCCTCTCTGAATTCCTTTCCGTACAACACCATGTGGTTACTTGCTCGTAACCCCATTTACACGTTAGTTTTTACTTTTTCCCAGCGTTATGATGATGTCAAACCCTCTCATTTCCAACTGACCGCTTATTTATTTGCTTACTTTTCTTTAATTCTAGTGGAGCTTAGAAATTTTAGTCAAGGTTTCAAGGAGTAGCCTGTCATTTCTAGTTGATTAAAATGGTCTATGCTTATTTTAATACTCAACACAAAACAGACCACCCTCCAAATACTCCCTTTTGCATCTAGCAGCTCTGTCCACCCTACCCACCACAATGGAGCCCAGTTTGTACCCAGGACTGTTAAAAGATTTTGGCATGTCTAGAACCCTTCCTTTATTTCCATAGAATTCTGGAAAAACCTCACAAAATTGTATGAGATATATCTAATGGAATTAAAATGTAGTATGTTGGATAGTGATAATGGTTGTTCGTTATGGCTAAGGTTAATTAATGTCACTGAATTGAACACTTAAAAATGATTAAAATGACAAATGTTTTATATATTTTACCACAATAAATTGTTTTTAATGTGAAAGATCTACTTTCTAAATATTTACTAATCTGGTCAGATTTTATTTTTAGGGGCTTTAGGTTGCTTATGTATAAGGCTGAAATAAAACTTCTTGTTTTAAAATTTCTGAAATGTGAGTGAGCTATAGAAAGCTGACTAAATGATCTGCCTTAACTAACCTGAAAGTAAGACGTTAGTAGTCAGGCATTTGTAGACTGAAGTCTGTTATTCAGGGCAGCAAGTGCCTAAGGAATGAGTACATGGCTACTGCTTCTGAAGAGTCTTTTGAATCAGAGTTAAAAAAAAAAAAAATTATATATATATATATATATGATATTAACACAGCTATAAAATAGAGCCAAATGATAAGTGATATAACATAAATACATAAGCACTAAGGATAAATGAATAAATAGAAGTATTTGGGCATGATTAGGAAAAACTTCTTTGAAAAGGATTTTTTTTAATTTGTTTTTTTTTCATCAACTTTGGTCTTATCTTTCATAATTTTAATGTGAATGAAGGCAGATGATATTTAACATTCCATTAATTTTTCTAATTTTGCCAGGTCAAATTACTATAAACTTAGTGGCTCAAAATAACACAAATTTATTTTCTTACAATTCTGTAGGTTAGAACTCTGTCATGGGTCTCGCTAGGCTAATATCAAGGTATTGACAGGGCCGTGTTCCTTTCCGGAGCCCCTAGGGGAAAACTTTTGCAGCTTCTAGAGGCTGCCCGCATTCCTTGGCTCATGGACCCCTTCCTCCAACTTCAAAGCCAGCAATGGATGATTGAGTCTTTCTCTTGCTTCTATCATCATGTCTCCTCTGACCTCTTCTGCCTCCCTTTTCAACTTTTTAAAAAATTTTTGCTTTAGGTGAAGGTTTACAGAGCAAATTAGTTTCTCATTAAACAATTTAATACACGAATTGTTTTGTGACATTTGTTGCCAACCCCACGATGTGTCAACACTCTCCCGTTCTTGACCTCGGGTTTCCCATTTCCTTTCATCTAGTTTTCCTTCCTGCCTTCTCGTCTTTGCTTTTGGGCTGGTGCACCCATTTAGTCTTGTATACATGGTTGAACTACGTGTGTTATTGTTTGTTTTATAGGCTTTTCTAATCTTTAGCTGAAGGATAAACTTCAGGAGTAACTTCAGTACTGAGCTAAAAGGGTGTCCAAGGGCCATATTCTCAGGGTTTCTCCAGTCTCTGTCAGGCCAGTAAGTCTGGTCTTTTTTTTTTGTGAGTTAGAATTTTGTTCTACATTTTTCTCCAGCTCTGTCCAGGGCCCTCTATTGTGATCCCTATCAGAGCAGTCGTGGTGGTAGCCAGGCACCATCTAGTTCTTCTGGACTCAGTCTGGTGGAGGCTGTGGTAGTTGTGGTCCATTAGCTCTTTGGAGTAATCTTTCGCTTGTGTCTTTGGTTTTCTTCATTCTCCCTTGCTCCAGATGGGGTGGGACCAGTAGAGTATCTTAGATGGCCACTCATAAACTTTTAAGACCCCAGATGCTAGTCACCAAAATAAGATTTAGATCATTTTCTTTATAAACTATGTTATGCCAGTTGAGCTAGATGTCCCCGAAGACCATGGTTCCCAGCCCTCAGAATAGTAACTTGGTCCCTCAGAGAGTTTGGATGTGTCTATATAAAGCTTCTATGACTTTGCCTTGGTCAAGTTGTGATGTCTTCCCCAGTGTTGTGTACTGTTTTACCCATCACCAAAGTTACCGCTTCTCTATTGTCTAGTTAGTGTTTTTCCCTCCCCATACCTCACCTCTCTTGTAACCATCAGAGATTGTTTCTTTCTCCCTCTTCCACTTTTAAGGACTCTTGTGATTACATTAGAGCCCTTGTGGTACAGCTTAAGAGCTCAGGTTGCTAACCAAAAGGTTGGCAGTTCGAATCCACCAGCCACTCCTTAGAAACCCTATGGGGCAGTTCTATTCTGTCCTGTAGGGTCGCTGTGAGTCTGAATTGAGTCGACGGCAATGGAGGGGTGGGGGGATGATTACATTGGGCCCACCTCATAATCCATGATAAATCTCCCTATTTTAAGGTCAGCTGATTAACAATCTTAATTCCATCTGCAACCTTTATTTCCCTCTGCCATGTAATTTAACATATCCACAGGTTCTAGGGATTAAGATTTGGACATCTTTGGGAGAGCCATTATTCTGCCTACCACAAACACTCTGTTGTGCTAGGCTTAATGGGAAATACGAAGAATAATTTATAACCTAGTTGGAGAGACAAGCAAAAACATACAAAAAGTTCAAAGAAAACAAAATAACAGTTCAAGGCAACAGTGGTAGAGATGTTACAAGTTGTTCTCCATTAATTACCAAGTCATTTCTGTGGAGTCTGATTGACAGTTGCTATGAGAGTGAAGGAGGGCTAAGTCACAAAGGTAATGAAGGGGAGGGAAACTTGCTCTGAATCTTGAAGTGAGAGTTACTGAGGTGGAAAAAGCATAGAGTGTAAGTAAAAGGGTATGGGTGAGAGAGCCTGTTCAAGGGACAAAGGGAAGGCATAGAAGAGAAGGTGGGAAAGATAAGTAAGGATAGCATGTCAGGCTAGGGAAATTGGATTTCATCCTCTATGCAATGAGAAGCTACCTTCTTGTTTGTTTTTGTTTTGTTTTGTTTTATACAAGTAGAAATTTTGAAAAATACAGAAAGCTTAGAGCTAAAGGTAGAAATCACCCTAATCCCACTACCTGCCACCCCAGAATAAGCACTGTTCATATTTTGGTGTACTTTCTCTCTCTCTCTCTCTCCCACCCCCTCATCTTCTCTATCTCCCTTTCTCTCCCTCTCTCACTCTTCTCTTCCTTCTCCCTCCCCTCCTCTCTCTTCTTCTCTCCCCCTCTACACTCACTCACTGATACACACATATACACACACATTGTTACAGAACTTGGATCATATGATGTATTATGTCGTTACTTAGTTTTTAGCAAGAAGTCCCTGTGTGGTGCAAACGGTTAAGTGCTCAGCTACTAACTGGAAGGTAGGTGGTTTTCATCCACCTAGAGGTGCCTTGGAAGAAAGCCCTGTTGATCTACTTGCAAAAGGTCATAGCCTTTGAAATCCCTATGGAGCACAGTTCTGTTGTGAAACACATGGAGTTGCCATGAGTTGGAGCAACTGGTTTACCGGTTTTCATTTTTAGCATAATTAAGTATAGAAATTTTCATCTTTAAAATGCTTGTGTAAAAATTGTATTAATGATTACACAGCATGTATTCTGTTACACAGATCTATCATTCTAACGTGAGGATATACTTTATAAAACCATTAGCCTATTTTTGCATCTTTAGGATATTTTCATATTTTCACTGATATGAATAAAACTGCAATGAACAGCCATTATTTTGGGGGATAAATGGTTAAAATCAAAATTTCTGGGTTAAACGGTATAAACATTTTGAAGATTCTTTAATATATATGGTGTACTTGCTTTCCTGAAATATAGTACCAGTTGATACTTCTGTCAGTATATAGGGGTGCTTATTTCTGAGAATCTTGACTATAGGACATACTAGCATTTTTTTTAACATTTGCCAGTTTCATAGATAAAATAGCATATTGTTTAATTTGAATTGTTTTAGCTACTGCTAAGGCTAGATTTTTTTTAAATGTTTTTGGGCTATTTGGGGGCCATAACTACTAGTTCGTGTCCTTTTTCCATGTTAAGAAAAAAAAGATTTTTCTAATCAATTGATAAGAACTTTTTATATATCAAAATATTCAC
Source organism: Dugong dugon (assembly GCA_030035585.1). Classification (NCBI taxonomy): domain Eukaryota; kingdom Metazoa; phylum Chordata; class Mammalia; order Sirenia; family Dugongidae; genus Dugong; species Dugong dugon. Next base: position 83,382,007 of record CM057460.1, on the reverse strand, counting down.
TTTATTATCATGTAGCAAAAGTTTTCCTTTGTTGTTTGATTTTAATTTTATGATATTTTTAAATTTAAAAATTAAAAATACATTTTGTAGACTTCTTCCATGTGTTTATGTTTTTTTTAAAAAATCATTCTAAGTTTAAATATTTACCTATATTTTCATCTAGTCCTCCAAATACTTAACCTCTTACATTAAACTCTTCTAGAAAATTTTCCCTAAATATAATAAAATAAATGCAACATAGGTTTACAGTTTGAAAATGACAAAATCAATATTTTTATACCCACCAATTTGAAAAAAGTCTGTGAGATTGTGACTGAAATTGCATTGAATCTATAGATCAGTTTGTAGAGTGTTGTCATTTATACCAATATCGAGTCTTCTTATCCATGAACATGGTATGTCTCTCCATTGATTTAAGTCTTCTTTAAGGACTTTCCATAAAGTATTATAATTTTCAAAAGTTTTTCTTAGATTTGTTATTGGTGCCTTATGTTTTTCTACCTAGACAATGGTACAAAATGGAACTTTTTTCATTTTGATTCTGTTTATATATGGGAATACAGTTGACTTTTGGATATTAATATTATATCTAATAAATAACATTGTTAAACCCTATTATCAAGTCTAATTATTTGTTGGGTTTCTATATTAATAAGGAAGTTATCTGTGAATAATAACAATTTTTTCTCTTTCCAATCCTATACCTCTTGCTTCTTTTTCTTATTTTACTGTACCGTTTCTAGTCAATGTTGAATAAAAGTGATGATATTAGCAATCATTGTCTCATTCCCAATCTCAGAGGGAAAGCTTTCAAAGTTTTACCATTTATTTTTTTTCTTTTTTTTATTGTACTTCAGGTGAAGGTTTACAGAACAAATAGTTTCTCATTAAACAGTTAGTGCACATATTGTTTTATGACATTGCTTAACAACCCTAAGACATGTCAACCCTCTCCCTTCTCGACCTTTTTTTTTTTTTTTTTTTTTGGTGAAAATATGCATAGCCAAAGATACACCATTTCAAAAATTTCTACGTGCACAGTTCAGTGACATCAATTACATTCTTCCAGTTGTGCTGCTATTCTCACTTTAGATGAAGGTTTACAGAACAAAATAGTTTCTCATTAAACAGTTACTACACATGTTGCCCTATGACAATGGTTAACAACCCCACTACATGTCAACACTGTCCTTACTCAACCTTGGATTCCCTATCACCAGCTTTCCTGTCCCCTTCTGCCTTCTAATCCTTGTCCCTGGACTGCTGTGCCTCATTAGTCCCGTTTTGTTTTATGAGGCTGTCCAATCCCCAGCTGAACCATGAACCTCGGAAGTGACTTCACCACTGGGCTAAAAGGGTGTCTGGGGGCCATACTCTCAGGGTTTCTCCAGTCTCTTTCAGGACAGTAAATCTGGTCTTTTTTGTGTGTGTTAGAATTTTGTTCTACATCCTTCTCCAGCTCTGTCCAGGACCCTCTATTGTGATCCCTATCAGAGCAGTCAGTGGTGATAGCCGGGCACTATCTAGCTGTACTGGACCCAGTCTGGTGGAGGCCTTGGTAGCTGTGGTCCGTTAGTCCTTTGGACTAATCTTTTCCTTGTATTTTGTTCTCTTCATTCTCCCTTGCTCCCAAAGGGGTGAGACCAGTGGAATATCTTAGATGGCTGCTCACAGGCTTTTAAGACTCCAGACGCTACTCACCAAGGTAGAGTTGCAATAGTGAAGGATTCTATGGAGACAATATTAAATGACACAAGAAGCATCAAAAGAAGATGGAAGAAATACACAGAGTCACTATGCCAAAAAGAATTAGTCGACATTCAACCATTTCAGGGGGTAGCATTTGATCAGGAACCAATGGAACTGAAGGAAGAGGTCCAAGCTGCACTGAAGGCATTGGTGAAAAACAAGGCTCCAGGAATTGACAGAATACCAATTGAGATGTTTCAACAAACAGATGCAGCGCTGGAAGTGCTCACTCATCTATGCCAAGAAATGTGGAAGACAGCTACCTGGCCAACCAACTGGAAGAGATCCATATGCCTATGCCAAAGAAAGGTGATCCAACTGAATGTGGAAATTACCGAACAGTATCTTTAATATCACATGCAAGTAAAATTTTGTTGAAGATCATTCAAAAGCAGCTGCAGCAGTACGTCGACAGGGAACTGCCAGAAATTCAAGCTGGATCTTGAAGAGAACTCTGAACCAGGGATATCACTACTGATGTCAGATGGATCCTGGCTGAAAGTAGAGAATACCAGAAAGATGTTTACCTGTGTTTTATTGACTATGTAAAGGCATTAGACCATGCGGATCATAACAGATTATGGATAGCATTGCAAAGAATGGGAATTCCAGAACAGTAAATTGTGTTCATGAGGAACCTGTACATAGACCATGAGGCAGTTGTTCTAACAGAACAAGGGGATACCACGTGGTTTAAAGTCAAGAAAGGTGTGCATCAGAGGTGTATCCTTTCACCATACTTATTCAGTCTGTATGCTGAGCAAATAATCCAAGAAGCTGGACTGTATGAAGAAGAATGTGGCATCAGGATTGGAGGAAGACTCATTAACAACCTGCGTTAGGCAGATGACACAACCTCGCTTGCTGAAAGTGAAGAGGACTTGAAGCACTTACTGACAAAGATCAAAGACCACAGCCTTCAGTATGGATTACACCTCAACATAAAGAAAACAAAAATCTTCACAACTGGACCAATAAGCAACATCATGATAAACGGAGAAAAGAGTGAAGTTGTCAAGGATTTCATTTTACTTGGATCCACAATCAACACCCATGGAAGCAGCAGTCAAGAAACCAAACACCGCATTGCGCATTGCACTGGGCAAATCCACTGTCACCCTGAAGACTAAGGTATGCCTGACCCAAGCCATGGTGTTTTCAGTTACCTCTTATGCATGCAAAAGCTGGACAGTGAATAAGGAAGACCAAAGAAGAATTGCCGCCTTTGAATTGTTGTGCTGGAGAAGAATATTGAATATACCATGGACTGCCAAAAGAATGAACAAAGCTGTCTTGGAGAAGTACAGCCAGAATGCTCCTTAGAAGCAAGGATGGTGTGAGACTTCATCTCACATACTTTGGACATGCTTTCAGGAGAGACCAGTCCCTGGAGAAGGACGTTATGCTTGGTAAAGTAGAGGGTTGGCAAAAAAGAGGAAGACCCTCAGCAAGATGGATTGACACAGTGACTGCAACGATGGGCTCAAGCATAACAATGATTGTGAGGATGGTGCAGGACTGGGCAGTGTTTCATTCTGTCATACATAGGGTCACTATGAGTTGGAACCGACTCGATGACACCTAACAACAACAACATGATGTTCCTTGTAGATTTTTTTAATACTCTTTATCACTATCATGAATAGTGCTTGCTTTTTTTTTCCAAACTTTTTTGCATTTATTGAAATGATCATATGGTTTTCGTCTTTGATTTATTTTCTGATGTTAAACTTGTATTTCTAGAATACCCTCAGTTTATACATTGTTGCATTCAAATTGGTAATATTTAATTTACTATTTTTACATCCATGTTTATGTATAAGAGTATTCTGTAATTATGATTTCTTATACTGTCTTTGTCAAGGTTATGCTAGTTTCATAAAACACGTTGATGGGCATTTCCTCTTTTTATGTAAGAGTTTCTGTGAATGTGGAGATATTTGTCTTTGAATTGTAGAACTCAAGCATAACAATCATCTGGGCTTGGTGTTTTCTTTGTGTTAATAATTTTAATTACTGATTCCAGTTTTAGGATTATTAAATTTTTCCAATTTTTCTAGAGTCTAAATTCTATGAGTTTATACTTTTAAGATTTTCTAATTTATTAGCCCACATTTTGGTCAAAATAACCTTTTATTAGATTAAAACATATGAAATCACCAACGTTTGACCTTTTTTGACCTTCAAATACAGCAGTTTCACATGGTTCAAATTGATACTATCTCTACAGTCTCCCCTTTTCCTAAATTATATACTATGCATTGTTTTTTCATTATCAACATTTTAAGAGGTTTTTTTTTTATTTTATTAGTCTTCAAAGAACCGATTTCAGACTTTGCTATTCCTCTCTCGTCTATATTTTCTACTTTACTAACTTCTACTCTTTATTATTTTCCCTGTTTTTTCTGTTGTTATTTTTCTAACATGTTGAAATTCAACTTACTAATTTTTATTCTTGTTTTCTGATACAATTATATATAGGTAGATATAATTTTATATAATATATATAATACATAGATATTGCTGTAGGTACATCCCATACATATTGACATATTGTATTTTTATTATCACTTAGTTGTAAATATATTTTTATTTCTTCTTAGACTCATGAGTTGTTTAAAAATGTGTTTTTTAAAACTTGAAAATATATGGCTTTTCTAGTAGTTTCTTTTGTTTTTAATTTGTCTTAATTGCATTGTTATCTGCGAATGTGATCTGAAAGAGACCAATCCTTTGAAGTTTGTTTAGGCTAGCATATAGTCAGGTTTTATAAATGTTCCATATGTGCTTGAAAAGAAAACGTGGTCTTCAATTGTTGGGCTTAGTGTTCTATGTCAGTGTAGTAAATCAAGCTTGTTAATTTTGTTTTTCAAATTTTTTATATACTCAATAATTTTTTGCCTAACAATATGAGGTCATGTTGTTAGCTACATACAAATTAACCTTGTTTAATCTTATATCAAACTATGTGAACATTTTATCATAGCAAAGTAGTCTTTTTTCCCTTCAGTTTTAGGGTTTTTGTTTGTGCGTTTGTTTTGCCAGGGGAGAGAGGCAGGATGGTGGTGGTGGTGTCTTAAACTCTATTTTTTTCAGGTATATCAGCTCTCTTTTGGTTAATATTTTTTTGTTATATCCTTTTTAATTCTTTACTTTCAACCTTTCTACATTCCCAGTGTTTTTTTTTTTTTTTTATGTAAGTATTACACATTTATTAGTGGCTGCAACAATGGGCTCAAGCAGAACAACAATTGTGAGGATGGCGCAGGACCCGGCAGTGTATCATCCTGTTGTACATAGGGTTGCTGTGAGTCGGAATCGACTCAACTGCATCTAACAAAGACAACTGATTTATTCAGTAATTGCATCTATTGGTAAACCATTCAATTTACAAAAAATAACAATTAGATTGAGGATAAAAAACCAGTTGTTTTCAGGTTGTCTCCAACTCGTGGTGACCCCATGTGTGTCAGAGCAGAACGATGCTTCACAGTGTTTTCAGTGACAGATTTTTCAGAAGTAGGTCTCTAGTTCTTTCTTCTGAGGCTCCTCTACATAGGTTGGTGGACTCAAACCACCAACCTTTCAGTTAGCAGCCAACTGTTAACCATTTGTACTACCCAGGGACCCCAGGTTGAGAATAGCATGTCAAATATTGATGTATCGTAAATTTCATATTAAATTATTATGCTTACATTGCACAATTTGATTTAATTTTATTCCTCTGAATTTCACTTCTCAATTTTTTCCTGGACTGTAAGTTTTATATTTCCTATATTCCACTCAATTTTTTTTTTTTTTTAATATATATTTTATTGTACTTCAGGTGAAAGCTTACAGAGCAAATAGTTTCTCATGAAATAGTAGTACACATGTTGTTTTTTGACATTGGTTAACAACCCCACAACGTATTAAGCCTCTAAATTCTCAACCTTTTTTTTTGATGAAAATTACAGCTGGCCAAAGATACACCGTTTCAAAAATTTCTACATTCACAGTTCAGTGACATTGACTACGCTCTTCCAACTGTGCTGTTATTCTCACTTAAGATGAAGGCTTACAGAAAAAATAGTTTTTCATTTAACAGTTAGTACACATGTTGCCCTATGACAATGGTTAACAATCTCACAGCACATCAAGAATATCCTTACTCCACCTTGTGTTCCCTATCACCAGGGGGCTTCCTTGTCCCCTTCTGTCTTCTGGACCTTGTCAGTGGACTATTGTACCTCTTTAGTCTCATTTGTTTATTTATTTATTTATTTATTTATTTATTTTTATTTTATTTAAACACCATTTCAAAACTTTTTACTTACACATTTAAGTGATATTGACTATGCTCTTCCAATTGTGCTGCCATTCTCGCCCAAGATGAAGGCTTACAGGACAAAACAGCCTCCCATTTAATAGTTACTACAAATGTTGCCCTATAGCAGTGGTCAACAATCTCACAATACATCGACAGTGTCCTTATTCAATTTGTGTTCCTTATCATCAGTTTCCTACTCTCCCTCTGCCTTCTGGCCCTTGTCACCGGACTCCTGTACATCGTTAGTCCCATTTAGTTTTACTGGGGTGTCCATTCCCAGGCTTAACATCGAACCTTGAAGGTAACTTCCCCTCTGAGCTGAAAGGGTGTCTGGGGGCCACACTCTCGAGGTTTCTCTAGTATTCTTTAGGCCAGTATATCTGGTCTTCTTTTTTTTTTTTTTTTTTTTTGGGAGTTAAAATTATACTCTACATCCTACTCCAGCTCTGCCCAGAACCCTCTGTTGTGATCCTGGTCAGAGGAGTCATTGGTGGTAGCCGGGCACCATCCAGCTGTACTGGGCTCAGTCCCGTGGAGGCCTTGGTAGCTGTGGACCATTAGTCCTTCGGACTAATCTTTTCCTTGTATCCTGTTCTCTTCGTTCTCCCTTGTTCCCGAAGGGATGAGATCAGTGGAGTATCTTAGATGGCCGCTCATAGGCTTTTAAGACCCCAGAGACTACTCACCAAGGTAGAATGTAGAGCATTATCTTTATAAGTAGTGTCATACCAATTGAGCTAGATGTTCCCCGAGATCATGGTCCCCAGAGCCCTCCGTCCAACAACTCAGTCCCTCGGGGGGTTTGGATGTGTCTATAGGGCCTCCATGACCTTTCCTTGTGCAGGTTGTGTTAGTTTCCCCTGTACTATGTACTATCTCATCTCTCACCCAAGTTACCACTTACCTATTACCTATTTAGTGTTCCCCCCCCCCTCCCATCCCTGGTAACCAACAAGGATTGTTACATTTTGCATGTGAATTTTTTCATGGATTTTTACAATAGAGGTCTCATACAATATTTGTCCTTTTGTGATTGACTTATTTCACTCAGCATGATGTCCTCCAGTTTCATCCATGTTATGAGATGGTTCACCGATTCATTGTTCTTTCTCGTTGCATAGTACTCCATTGTGTGTATGTACCATAGTTTGTGTATCCATTCGTCTGTTGATGGACATCGAGGTTGTTTCCATCGTTTTGCTATTGTGAATAATGCTGCCATGAACATAGGTGTGCATATGTCTATTCGAGTGATGACTCTTATTTCTCTAGGATATATTCCTAGGAGTGGGATTGCTGGATCGAATGGTACGTCTATTTCTAGCTTTCTGAGGAAACGCCATATCATTTTCCAAAATGGCTGTATCATTTTGCATTCCCACCAGCAGTGTATAAGAGTTCCCGTCTCCCCGCAGCCCCTCCAACATTTGTTATTTCCAGTGTTTTTGATTCGTGCCAGTAATGCCGGGGTGAGATGGTATCTCATTGTGGTTTTAATTTGCATTTCTCTAATGGCTAGTGATCGCGAGCATTTCCTCATGTGTCTGTTGGCCATTTGAATGTCTTCCTTGGTGAAGTGTCTGTTCATTTCCTTTGCCCATTTTTTGATAGGATTGGTTGTCTTTTTGTTGTAGAGGTGTTGGATTTTCTTGTAGATTATGGAGATTAGACCTTTGTCTGACTTGTACTGTCCAAAAATTTTTTCCCAGTCTGTAGGTTCTCTTTTAACTCTTTTGGTGAAATCTTTTGAAGAGCATAGATGTTTGATTTTTAGAAGATCCCAATTATCTAGTTTATCTGTTGGGTTTTTTGTGTTGATGTTTATGGTTTGTATCCTGTTAATGCTTTGTATTAAGGTCTGAAGTGTTGGTCCTATTTTTTCTTCTATGAATTTTATAGTTTGAGGCTTTATATTCAGGTCTTTGATCCATTTTGAAGTAGTTTTTGTATATGGTGTGAGGTATGGGTCGTGTTTCATTTTTCTACAAATGGATATCCAGTTTTGCCAGCACCATTTGTTAAAAAGACTGTCTTTTCCCCATTTGATGTATTTTGGGCCCTTGTCAAAAATCAGGTGACCGTAGGTGGATGGATTTACATCTGAGTTCTCAATTCTGTTCCATTGGTCAATGTCTCTGTTGTTGTACCAGTACCAGGCTGTTTTGAGTACTGTAGCTGTATAGTAGGTTCTCAAGTCAGGTAGTGTGAGTCCTCCAACTTTATTCTTCTTCTTCAGTAGTGCTTTACTTATTCGGGGTTTCTTCCCTTTCCATATAAAGTTAATAATTAGTTTTTCCATCTCTTTGAAGAATGTTGTTGGTATTTGTATCGGAATTGCATTGTATTTGTAAATTGCTTTAGGTAGAATTGCCATTTTCACAATGTTGAGTCTGCCTATCCATGAGCATGGTATGTTTTTCCATTTATGTAGATCCCTTTGGGTTTCATGCAGCAGTGTTTTGTAGTTTTCTTTGTATAGGTCTTTTATATTCCTGGTCAGATTTATTCCTAAGTATTTTATCGTTTTAGGGGCTATTGAAAATGGTATTGATTTCCTGATCTCCTTTTCATCGTTCTCTTTACTGGTGTATAGGAATCCAACTGATTTTTGAATGTTTATCTTGTATCCTGCTACTCTGCTGAATCTTTCTATTAGTTCCAGTAAATTTCTCGTGGAGTCTTTAGGGTTTTCTATGTATAGTATCATATCATCTGCAAACAGGGAGAGTTTAACTTCTTCATTACCAATTTGGATGCCCTTTATTTCTTTCTCTTGCCTTACTGCTCTAGCGAGAACTTCCAGCACAATGTTAAATAGGAGTGGTGATAAAGGGCATCCTTGTCTTGTTCCTGTTTTCAGGGGGAATGTTTTCAGCCTTTCTCCATTAAGAATGATGTTGGCTGTTGGTTTTGCATAGATGCCCTTTATGATGTTGAGAAATTTCCCTTCTATACCTATTTTATTGAGAGCTTTTATCACGAATGGGTGTTGGACTTTGTCAAATGCCTTTTCTGCATCAATTGAGATAATCATGTGATTTTTTTCTTTCCTTTTATTTATGTGGTGGATTACGTTGATGGATTTTCTAATGTTAAACCATCCTTGCATACCTGGTATGAATCCTACTTGGTCGTGGTGTATTATTTTTTTGATATGATACTGAATTCTATTGGCTAGAATTTTGTTCAGAATTTTTGCATCTATATTCATGAGAGATATTGGTCTGTAATTTTCTTTTTTTGTGATGTCTTTGCCTGGTTTTGGTATCAGCGTTATGCTGGCTTCATAGAATGAATTTGGAAGTGTTGCTTCCTCTTCTATGCTCTGAAATAACTTGAGTAGAACTGGTACGAGCTCTTCTGTAAATGTTTTGTAGAATTCTCCAGTGAAGCCATCTGGGCCAGGGCTTTTTTTGGTTGGGAGTTTTTTTATTACCTTTTCAATCTCTTCTCTTGTTATGGGTCTGTTCAGATTTTCAATATCACTTTGTTGTAGTTTGGGTAGGCCGTATGTTTCTAGAAATTTATCCATTTCCTCTAGGTTTTCAAATTTGTTGGAATATAGTTTTTCATAATATTCTGTTATAATCCTTTTTATTTCAGTTGGGTCTGTTGTAATGTCCCCCATTTCATTTCTTATTTGGGTTATTTGTGCCCTCTGCTGTTTTTCTTTTGTCAGTCTGGCCAGTGGTTTGTCGATTTTGTTGATTCTTTCAAAGAACCAACTTTTGGTTTTGTTGATTCTTTCTATTGTTTTTCTGTTCTCTATTTCATTGATTTCTGCTCTGATCTTTACTATTTCCTTTCTTCCGGTGGTTGTAGGCTTTTTTTGTTGTTCTATTTGTTTGAGTTCTGTAGTTAATGATTTGATTTTGTCCCTTTCTTCTTTTTTGATATGTGCATCTATTGCTATAAATTGTCCTCTGAGGACTGTCTTTGCTGTGTCCCAAAGGTTTTGGTATGATGTGTTTTCATTTTCATTTGATTCTAGGAATTTTTTAATCCCATCTCTGATTTCTTCTATTACCCATTGATGTGTAAGCAGATTATTATTCAGTTTCCATGTGTTTGATTTTTTTTCCTTGCTCTTTCTAGTGTTAATTTCTAACTTGATGGCATTGTGGTCAGAGAAGATACTGTGAATTATCTCAGCATTTTGGATCTTGTTGAGGATTGCTCTGTGGCCTAAGATGTGGTCTATTCTGGAGAACGTTCCATGTGCATTGGAAAAGAATGTGTACTTTGCAGCGGTTGGATGGAGTGTTCTATATATGTCTATGAGGTCCAGTTGGCTGATTGTGTCCTTTAGGTCTTCTGTATCTTTGCTAAGTTTCTTTTTAGTTGTTCTGTCCTTTACTGAGAGTGGTGTGTTGAAGTCTCCTACTATTATTGTGGAACTGTCAATTTCTCTTTTCAGTGCTGTTAGAGTTTTTTTTATGTATTTTGGAGCCCTGTCATTGGGTGCATAGATATTTATTATGGTTATGTCTTCATGATGGATCATCCCCTTAATCATTATATAGTGTCCTTCTTTGTCTTTTATGGTAGATTTTGTTTTAAAGTCTATTTTATCTGAGATTAGAATTGCCACTCCTGCTCTTTTTTGATAGTTGTTAGCTTGATATATTTTTTTCCAACCTTTGATTTTTAATAAATTCACATCTTTGTTTCTAAGATGTGTCTCTTGTAGACAGCAAATAGATGGATCCTGTTTTCTTATCCATTCTGCCACTCTCCGTCGCTTTATGGGTGCATTGAGTCCATTTACGTTCAGTGTAATTATTGATAGATGTGAGTTTGCTGCTGTCATTTTGTAGTGCTTTTTTTTGTGATGCTGAAGTTTTCTTTGTTCTTCTTACTCTCTTGTGCTGAGTTCCTTTTGTTTGTGGATTTTGTGTTCATTTCTTTTGTTTTTGTAGGTTTTGTTTTTGTTGAGACTTTATGTTTTTCGTCTTTATTTTTATGAGTTGGTTTGTTAACTTTTTTTGTGGTTACCATGAATTTTACCCTTATCTTTATAATTTTGAAGCAGTCTACCGTTACTTGGTATCGCCTTGCCTTCTTCTCCTTTAGAAGGTTCTATACCTATGCCATTTGTTCCCTCTTTCATTGTTTTGATGTTGTTGTCATCCTTTGATTGATTTCTCTGATTCCCTGTTGTATATCTTTTGTTTTTGGAAAGTCGTCTGTAGTTCAGTTCCTAGAATGGTATCTGGTTCATGTTAACCTGCATCCTAGGTCCTAGGTCCTGCCTGAGGGCTTAAGCTGTTTGTACTCAGATCGAAGAACTCCCTTTAATAATTCTTGTAAGTTTGGTTTGACTTTTGCATATTCCTTTAGTTTCTGTTTATCTGGAAATGACCTAATTTCACCATCAAATCTGAATGAGAGTTTTGCAGGATATATTATTCTTGGCTGACAATTTTTTTCTTTCAAGATTTTATATATGTCATCCCATTGCCTTCTTGCCTGCATGGTTTCTGCTGAATAATCTGAGCTTAGTCTTATTGTTTCTCCTCTGTATGTGACTTCTTGTTTTTCCCGAGCTGCTCTCAGGATTCTTTGTTTGTCTTTAGTTTTAGCGAGTGTGAATATGATATGTCTTGGTGATTTTCTTTTGGGGTCTATTCTATATGGGGTTCGTTGAGCTTCTTGGATGACCAGCTTTTCATCTTTCATGATATTGGGAAAGTTTTCTGTCAGCAGTTCCTCAATGATCCTCTCTGTGTTTTCTGTTTTCTTCCCCTGTTCTGGTATGCCAATCATTCGTAAGTTTTTGCTTTTAATTGTGTCCCACATAACTCTCAGTGTCTCTTCATTTTAGTTTGTTCTTTTTTCTGAGTTTTCCTGAAACAGAGTTGTATCCAAGTGTTTGTCTTCAGTTCCACTGATCCTGTCTTCCATGGTTTCAAATCTACTTCTCAGCCCTTCTATGACACCGTCCATTTCTGAAATCTTGTTGTTTATCTTTTGGATTTCTAATTGTTGTTTTTGTATAATTTCGAGTTGTGAATTTATTTTGGCATTTTGTTCTTGGATCATCTTCCTGAATTCTTCCAATTTTTTGTCTGTATTTTCCATAAATTTGTCTATTTTTTCCTCATGTTTGTCAGCTTTTTGCCTCAGTTCTTGGAAAATTCCGAGTATTAGTGATTTGAGTTCCGTATCAGGTACTTCTAGTGCATTTTCTTCCACAGGAGAGTTATCTGGTGTTTTAATTTGGACGCCTATTGGAGCCATCTTGTCTTGTTTTTGTAAATGTTTTGATATTGTTTGCTGTTTTCGGGGCATTCAGTAGATATTTCTCTCGTTTATTGATTGTAGATTTTTTTTTTTTTTTCGTTCTTGTGGTACAGCTGGGCAGATCTAGTTGAGGAGGAGCCACTGGGATGGGTTGCTTGTGGCACTCACCGCAGCCACCAGGACGGTCGGTAGTCAGTGCTGGGCAGGTTCCAATAGGGCGTGCCTGCACCGCTTGGTGATGTGATGTCTAGTGCACGGTGCAGGTAGGTAGGGTGCAGCGGGAAGATGGTTATGTGTGAAGCTAAGCTGGATATGGGAGAGAGGAGAGAGGAGGAGGAGCAAAAAGCGTACAAACATAAAAGAATGCTAGAGGAGTTTGTCGTTGGAATGTACAGATGAGAGACTATGGGATGGAGGAAACCAGAAGGGGGAAGAGAAAGAAAAGGAAAGAATGACCAAATGAAAATCAGAAAAGTTAAAAAACTGCAAAGTTCCCAGGGATCGCACCGATGCAGCTATGAGGTCTGGGGGAGTCGGTCTCAATTTTCACAGCTCAGCCTGGCCAGAAGGTACAGAGGCATACATCGCCTGGTATTCAGGGATCAGAAAGAGAAGGAAGAGATAGAGGGACAAGAAATTTAGCAATGAAGAAAGACAAAAGAGAAAAAGAGGTAAAATATGACAAAACTAATCAAAAAAGGAAGAAAAATAAAATTGAGGAAAAAAAAAAAAAAGGGCAACACCAGCAGTCAGTGCCTACAAATGGGACCCAGAGAGCCCCCACTCAGGGGCGCGAATTCCAAGAAGCCGATAGTCTCGGGGTTAAGTGACCGTGGCCACGGGAAGCAGAGGGGCCAACGAACAAAGGCCCCAGGATCCCACCTGCGCGGGAGCCCAGACCTGGAAACAGCCACACGCCCGAACGCAGCCCTACAGCCCCGCAGGAGAGAGCAGAGACGGCCCTCGGAACCAGGCACCCAGGCAAAAGGAGGGGGAGGCGGCAGAAAAAGGTCCGCTAGGTGCCAGCAAACGGCTCCCAGAAAGCCTCCAGCCCGGGCGCGCGGAACCCAAGCACCGGCGCCCCCCCGCCCAGGGACCCCGGCCACGGAAAGCAGAGGGGTGAACGAACAATGGCCCCGGGATCCCACCCACGCGGGAGCCCAGACCCAGAAACAGCCACACGCCCGCACGCAGCTCCACAGCCCCGCAGGAGAGAGCAGAGACAGCACCCGGACCCAGGCACCCAGGCAAAAGGAGGGGGAGGTGGCAGAAAAAGGTCTGCTAGGTGCCAGCAAACGGCTCCCAGAAAGCCCCCAGCCCGGGCGCGCGGAACCCAAGCACCGGCGCCCCCCCGCCCAGGGACCCCGGCCACGGAAAGCAGAGGGGCGAACGAACAAAGGCCCCGGGATCCCACCCACGCGGGAGCCCAGACCCAGAAACAGCCACACGCCCGCACGCAGCCCTACAGCCCCGCAGGAGAGAGCAGAGACGGCACTCGGAACCAGGCACCCAGGCAAAAGGAGGGGGAGGCGGCAGAGAAAGTTTCTCTAGCTGCCAGCAAACGGCTCCCAGAAAGCCGCCAGCCCAGGCGCGCGGAATCCAAGCACCAGCACTCCCCAGCCCAGAGACCCTGGCCATGGAAAGCAGGGGATCCCCAGCTGAGGTGGAGAGGGGTGGGTGGTGGGAGAGCGCGCACCGCAGTTTACCGGTCATTCTGTCTCCGAAAAAATGCTCTGCAAGGCTGCTCTCCGGTTTGCTGGTCTCCGATAGGAATCCAAGATGGTGGATCCGCGCTGCGTTAGCTGGTAAGGAATGTCTGCCTGAGTCTCTCCTCGCTCTCCGTTCTCTTTTAGTATTCTCACTCCGTTTGGTGTTTGGCTGAGTTCTTTATCTCTTCATTTGGTGTTCTAGGGTTTCAGGATTGTTGATTCTCTGTTAGGCTTAGTTTTTCGGATCTTTGCTGTGGAGGGACGGCGTGGTGTTTCTGCCTAGAGCGCCATCTTGCCCCTCTATTCCCAGTGTTTTAAGTATGTCTCTTATAAGGGGCATATAGCAGAGTTTTGTATTTTATTTTCTTTCTTTTACCCAGTGTAACAAACTTTAGTTTTTACTTTCTCACTCACAGTGTATAGATTTCCAATAACTCTGCTTTCTTACCAACACTTGGTATTGGCAGTCTTTTTTAAGTTTAGCCATGCTAGTAGGTATACAATGGTATATCATTGTGGTTTTAACTTTGTCTGTTGTTAAATACCTGAAAACAATTGCTTTGCATATTTTGTCCAGTTTTCTAGTTGTTTATGGCAGAAGGGTAAATCCAACTCCTAATCCTACATCTTGTTTGGACATGGCAGTCTCTCACCTTATAATTTTCAAGGATACTTTTCTAACATTTCAACAATACATTTGAAATTTTTTTTTCTTTTCAGAATAAACTTATATAGCATGTTTAGTTGTTTTCAGAGGAGAGGTCCATTGAGATTTCTAGTCCACTATACTACCAGAAATCAATGTTTTTAGTATATGGTATGAGTTAGACAACTAAAAAATTTTAATTGAGTTTACCAGTATTTTCAATGTCATGTGTTAAATTTTTCAATCATGCCCACCGTCTTAGTACCAGCTTACAAAAAGTAGAGCATGAAACAAAGGCTTATGTGAAGGCAGTTTACTTGGGAAGTGATCCCAGGGTACAGGAGTGAGGGACAGAGTTAATTTTATATAAATTATTATATACTTTAGTGCTTGCTGCCTTGTACTACAACTCTTGAAATAGAAATTTTATTTCTTTTTTTGGATGCCTTTGAATTATCTTTTTTCCATGGAAATTTCATGGGTGGTATGCTTCCTGAGTCCTTGCATTTTTGAGAATGTGTCATTCTGTTACTTTCACACATAATGACAGCTTCATTGGGTAAATAATGCCAAGATCACAACTTTTTCTTTCAGAATTCTGTAGACATTGCTCATGGTCTCTGGCATCTATTGTTGCAGAAAAATAAGCTTGATCCAACCTGATTTCCTTGCTTTGGAGGTATCCAGTTTTTCTTCCCCTGTTTGGAAAATTAGTGTTCTGTCTTTGGCACTGATTAAAAAAAAACCACCAGTGTATTTTGGATTTATTTCATCAGTTTTTCCTAGTACACAGTGAGCGCTGCACAATTCAAGTTATTTTAGCTGAGGAAAGTTTTGTTCTGCTATATTTTAAAATTTTGTCTCCATTAAATTTACTCTGGTCTTTTTAGAAGGAGCACCTCTTACATGTATGTTGGCTATCCATTGCCCTTTATATATCTGTTCTGTCACTTGCCACTTTTACCTCTTTGACCCTGGCCCCTACGTTCTGAGATGAGTTCTACATCACTGATTTGATTTTTTATACAGCTAATTCTGCTTCTCTGTAATGCTTCCAATGGTATTTCAAATTGTAGTATGGTAAAACTCTTTCCTCACTGCCTTTTTATAGGCTCTCAGCTCTTCAGAAAACAAAACTGTCTTTTTACCATTTTATCTTTTACCTCTTTTTCACAAATACTTAATTTGATTGTATTAACTTCACAGAGTTTTCTCTTTTGCTTCAGTAAATAGTTCTCATATATGCTTCATCTCTACCACTATATAATATGTTCATTTCCTTCTTTTATGTTGTATAATATTTTTTCATGTTTTTGTATATTTCCATAGGTTCCATGTTAGTATTTGTCTTAGTTATCTAGTACTGCTATAACAGAAATACCACAAGTGGATGGCTTTAACAAAGAGAAGTTTATTCTGTCACAGTCCAGTAGGCTAGAAGTCTGAATTCAGGGTGCCTGCTCCAGGGGAAGGCTTTCTCTCTGTGTCAGCTCTGAAGGAGGGTCCTTGTCATCAGTCTTCCCTTGGTCTGGGAGCATCTCAGTGCAGGAACCTCAGGTCCAAAGGACGCACTTTGCTCCTGGCATTGGCTTCCTGGTGGTATGAGGTCCCGAACTCTTTGCCTGTTTCCCTTTCCTTTTATCTCTTGTAAGATAAAAAGGGGTGCAGGTCACCCCAGGGAACTCGCTTTACATTGGATCAGGGATGTGACTTTAGTAAGGGTGTTACAATCCCACCCTAATCCTCTTTAACATAAAATTACAATCACAAAATGGAGGACAACCACACAATACTGGGAATCATTGCCCAGCCAAATTGATACGCACATTTTTGTGGGGGGCATAATTCAATCCATGACAGTATTATTCTGTTTACTGATTCTTGAGGTAAACTGATTAGTTTTCTCAGAAAACAATATAGTTGGATTATCACTGGATACTGTTAGAATAATCTTAAATATAAAAGTAGGAAGGCTAGTTTATATAAGATATATAGATCGAATAGCTTGTGGATGAGGAGATGTGTTCTGGTGCAACGGGCAGGACTAGTATGGGAACATAGTCTCTAGGTGGTCTCTTTGTATTTGATGGAGCCACTGATCTGGAGCCAGTTTTTCTATCTCTTGTCATTACCCTGGACTCTTTTCCAGGTATGAGGTGACTGTGCCCAGTTACTTTCCTGGTGATATTGTGCCCCATATTAGGATGAACCCCCTACTTGCAAGCTTTCCATCTGGTATTCTGGGGATGCCCTTGTGCTTCCTGGCATGTGTGATTCTTAATAGTCTTGACCCATGATAATTGAAAAAGTTTCTCATTGGGAGGCTTCTTTCCTGTTTTGTGACCTGTCCTTATTTCCAAATTAGGAATGTTAATGAAAACTTGTTATCTCCTCCACTTAGTTTCTGGGGCACCATGCTGTTTTCTCAGGAAAGGAGTTTTCAGTCAGCTCTAGCATCTTCCTTTAATATGTAAGGGATGTTAGATACCTGTGCTAATTGCCCCTTTCCTAGATACTTCCACATACACGTTTTTGAACGAAGTAAATATATGATTAAGAAAGGGGAGTTGAGAGAAATCACATGCAGGGGAGTAAAGAAAGAAACTGACAGTTGTTGACAACACACTGTGTTCTAGGCACTCTCTAGGCATCCTCCTCACCACTACCCCATCCTTCATCCTTGCCTTACTTTTCTTGAGAGCGCATGCCAACATCTGACATAATTATATTTTAATGATTTATTTATCATCCACCTCTCTCCATGAAAATATAAGCTACATGAGGGCAGACATTTTTGTCTTTTTTATTCATTACTAAAACCCTGGTGGCATAGTGGTTAAGACTTCAGCTGCTAACCAATAGGTTGGCAGTTCAAATCTACCAGGTGCTCCTTGGAAACCCTATGGGGCAGTTCTACTCTGTCCTAAAGGGTTACTATGAGTCAGAATCAACTTGACAGCAATGGGTTTGTTTGTTTGGTTTTTGGTATACTCAAACAGTGGCACAACAAAAACTAGTTGTTGAATAAATGTCCTTCTTTATTTTAAAAAATAGTAACAAAAGGAAAGACTTTAAAGATCTGTAGAGACTGAGTAGATGTCATAAAGTACTTGATTTGTAATAGTTAATGTTTTTTTATAAAGTAAGACACAGGAAGCTTGGATTTGACTTAATTGATGTCAAGTTTAAGAGAGGAAAGAACCCATCCTTACCAGAAACTATTATAAATTGTGACTTAAATAGAAAGTCACAAATATTCAGACTACTTGTAAAAATTCATGTGAGAGACATTCTTTTCTATCATGTTGTAGAAACTCCTTCCAGAAAATAATCTGATGCTTTTCTGACTTTCAGTTCCTTTCTCATAAAGAAAAAAATTATAAAAGAGGAAAGAGCAGCTCAGCTCAAGTACTTTCTTCCCTTATAATCCTTTATTTAGAGTATAAATATACTTCATTTAGAGAAATTTTTGGATTGGATTTGGGTTGTTTCCCCTAGTGGTTATAGTACTTGATTTTTAACTTAACTAATGTTTTAAAAATTAAATGTTCAAAACTGAAAAAATATCTAAACTTTTCCCTTTTTCTAATTTCAACCATATTTTCAAACTTACATGAGGTTTTTTTTTTTTCAACTTTCCACAAATCGTAAACTGCAGCATTTACCCTGCATTGAGGTCAAATGAATACACATTCTTTTAAAGTAAAAATATTGACAGTTGAAACTAAATTAGGGAAGAAAGGAAAGAGATGTATATAAATTACCAGATACTTGGAAGAGCACGTAAGCAAATCTGAGAACTACATGTTTTTCATAATTTTACATTTTCCCCATCAAAGAATCACTTTCCAAATTGTTGATGGTTTGGCAGCTGCAAAGATGACATCAGCTCTTCCATTGTGCAGTATCTGCTTTCTTTTAGATAACTTGATGGCACTTCATCAAGTTTTGATGATTCAGCTGAATGAAAAACCAACTGGGTTTGAGTTTAAATTCCACTAACTGTTAAACCAAACATATGCCTGACCTTGGGCCTGCTTTTGAGCACTCCTGAAAACTTATATTGCCCATACCAAAAAACCCCAACCCGTTGCCATCAAGTCGGTTCTGACTGAAGCAACCTGTAGAGCAGAACAGAACTGCCTAGTTGGGTTTCCAAGGCTGTAATCTTTACAGAAGCAAAGTGCTACATCTTTCTCCCACAGAATGGCTGGTAGGTTTGAACCACTGAACCTTTCAGTTAGCAGCCAAGCGCTTTAACCACTGTGCAACCAGGGCTTCGTATTGCCCATAAAACCTGTTGCCGTCGAGCTGATTCCAACTCATAGCGACCCTATGGGACAGAGTAGAACTGCCCCGTAGGGTTACCAAGGAGCTGCTGGTGGATTTGAACTGCTGACCTTTTGGTTAGCAACCAAGTTCTTAACGACTGCACCACTAGGGCTCCATATTGCCTATGTTGTTGTTATGTGCAATTAAGTCGATTCTGACTCATAGCGACCCTATAGGACAGAGTAGAACTGCCCCATAGGGTTTCCAAGGAGTGGCTGGTGGGTTCAAACTGCCGACCTTTTGGTTAGCAGCCATGCTCTTAATTGTTGCACCACCAGGGCTCCAATAGACTGCTTTATTTCTGGAGACAGAAGTGACTGAGTGAGAGAAAAATGCACTCTTTATCAATCACTAGCTGTTAAAGTGCGCTATTATCAGTGCAGTGCTCCAGCCCATCAGAAGCTTTCATACCAGCAATCCTCTTTTTGAGCCTATCTTACCCTGACCAAAAGATGAACTAAGAGGATAATAATCTTGGCATTGTTTTCCCACTTTAGAAAATCACAGTTCCCTGAGCTATATTCTCAGTCAACAGTTAGGGGCAGATTCTGAGTATCAGTAAGGTGGTGGTGAAAAGATAATAAGCTGTTAATGGGGAAGAAGAGAACAGGTGGTGAACAAAACTAACGACTCTCACTCATGGCCTGTTAACTCATCTGTGTCCACCAGGTGAAAACACTTTTTCATCCCAGACCTCAGTGTACCACCGTTCTTACACCAATGCTTCTCCATCTTGAATGTGCATATGAATCACCTGATTCAGTAAGTCTGTGGCAGGACCTGAGATTTTTCATTTATAACAAGCTCCCAGGTGGTACCTCTTCTACTGGTTCTCTGACCACACTTTGCGTATCAAGCCTCTAGCCTAAAGGACTTTCACCCAGTTTGAAGCTCAAGATTTATAATAACATAAAATATTGCAAGAATAACCAATTTAAGACTAATAACATTTTTTTGTGAGATAATACAATTAAATCAGAGATACAAGACCTTAAAATTCAAATTTGTTTTTTAAGTGTTTTTAATTTTTCTCCAATTTCCTATTTAGGCTAGTTGGATAACAGTTTATATTATCTTTCCAATTATCCAAATGTCAAATTGTTTTCTAATCCTAAAGTGGTATGTCTTGATGAAAAAAATTCAACATATATTTAAGCCACCAAGGACTGAAGATTTTAGAATTTATCTCAGAGGCTTGGTTCCTTTTCCTTTTGCTCCTGATGATCTAATTGTATCAACATTCAGAGAGAAAATCCAAGCTTCCAGAAAAAGGTAGTGACCTGAGCTTCCACCATTCAGGATGTGTGGTTCCCAAATCAAGAATGAGGTTAACAGACTTCTCCTACCCAAATTTTCTTTGAAATCCTGCTTGTGCTGTGGGTTCTGACTCTTTTCAGGTACCTACTCTGATCTTGCAGAGTATTGGAAATACTGGCCTGTTGGTCAGTCACCCTGTCCCTGTGGTAAATAGAGCATCCTCACCAATTGCTGTCATTGTGAGCTTGTCTTGCATCCTGACCTCAGAGAGTCTGTATTCTCACCCCTCAAAAATAAAGCCTAATCATGTCCACAATTACAGAGAATCTGAAAAATGTATCTGATGACATCTTACATTCAGAGGGAAAATGGTAGAATTTAATGCTTCTATAATATTACATATGTATGTATATATATATGCAATATTTACATATATTGCACTACCACTCATCTGTCAGTTTATTGTACTGTGGTGACTTGTGGGTTGCTGTGATGCTGGAATCTATGCCATCAATATTTCAGACACCAGCAGGGTCATCCATGGTGGACAAGTTTCAGTGGAGCTTCCAGACTAAGACGGACTAGGAAAAAGCACCTGGCAATCTACTTCTAAAAAAATTGGCCAGTGGAAACTTTATGAGTAACAGCGGAACATTGTCTTATATAGTGCCAGAAGATGAGCCCCTCAGGTTGGAAGGCACTCAAGTATGACTCGGAAAGAACTGCCTCCTCAGAGTAGAGTAAACCTTGATGTGGATGGAGTAAAGCTTTCAGAACCGTTTGCTGATGTGGCACAACTCAAAATGAGAACAGATACAAACATTAATTAATAACCAGAATGTGGAATGTATGAAGTATGAATCTAGGAAAATTGGAAATCATCAGAAATGAAATGGAACACATAAAGATCGATATCCTAGGCATTAGTGAGCTGAAATGGACTGGTATTGCCCATTTTGAATCAGATGATCATATAGTCTACTATGCCAGCAATGACAAATTAAAGAGAAATGGCATTGCATTCATTGTCAAAAAGAATACTTCAAGAACTATCCTGAAGTACAACACTGTCAGAGATAGGATAATATCCAAACACCTACAAGAAAGACCAGTTAATATGACTATTATTCAAATTTATGCACCAAACACTAATGCCAAAGATGAAGAAACTGAAAATTTTTACCAACATCTGCAGTTTGAAATTGATCAAACATGCAGTAAGATGCATTGATAATTACGGGTGATTGGAATGTGAAAGTTGAAAACAAAGAAGAAGGATCAGTAATTTGAAAATATGTCCTTGGTGATGGAAACGACGTTGGGGATTGCATGATAGAATTTTGCAAGACAAATGACTTATTCATTGCAAATGGATTTTGTCAACAACATAAATAACTATACACATGGAACTCACCGGATGGAGTGCACAGGAATCAAATCGACAACACCTGAGGAAAGAGATGATGGAGAAGCTCAATAATGTCAGAACAAGGCCGGGAGCTGACTGTGGAACAGACCATCAATTGTTCATATGCAAGTTCAAGTAGAAGCTCAAGAAAATTAAAACAAGCCAATGAGAGCCAAAATACAACTTTGAGTATATCCCCCCTAACTTTAGAGACCATCTCATGAATGGATTTAACGCATTGAACACTAATGACAGAAGACCAGACGAATTGTGGAATGACATCAAGGACATCATACATGAAGAAAGCAAAAGGTCATTAAAAAGACAGGTAGAAAGAAAAGACCAAAATAGATGTCAGAAGAAACTCTGAAACTTGATCTTGAACATATAGTAGCTAAGGCAAAAGCAGGAAATGATGAAGTAAAAGAGCTGAACAGAAGATTTCAAAGGGTGGCTTGAGAAGACAAAGTAAAGTATTAATAATGACGTGTGCAGAGACCTGGAGATAGAAAACCAAAAGGGAAGAACATCCTCGACATTTCTCAAGCTGAAAGAACTGAAGGAAAAATTCAAGCCTTGAGTTGCAATAGTGAAGGATTCTACGGGGAAAATATTAAATGATGCAGGAAGCATCAAAGGAAGATGGAAGAAATACACAGACAGAGTAACTATACTGAAAAGAATTATTTGACGTTCAACCATTTCAGCAGGTAACATATGATCAGGAACCGATGGTACTGAAGGAAGAGGTCCAAGCTGCGCTGAAGGCATTGATGAAAAACAAGGCTCCAGGAATTGATGGAATACCAATTGGGATATTTCAGCAAATAGATGTAATACTGTAAGCACCCACTCATCTATGCCAAGAAATTTGGAAGACAGCTACTTGGCCAACTGACTGGAAGAGATCCATTGTTGTGCCCAGTCCAGAGAAAGGTGATCCAACAGGATATGGAAATTATTGAACAATATCATTAATTCCACACACAAGTAAAATTTTGCTGAAGATCATTCAAAATGGGTTGCAGCAGTACGTCAACAGGGAACTGCAAGAAATTCAAGCCAGATTCAGAAGAAGATGTGGAACGAGGGATATCCTTGCTGATGTCAGATGGATCTTGGCTGAAAGCAGAGAATACCAGAAAGATGTTTACCTTGTTTTATTGACTATGCAAAGACATTTAACTGTGTGGATCATAACAAATTATGGATAATGCTGTGAAGAATGGGAATTCCAGAACACTTAATTGTGCTCATGAGGAACCTGTACATAGCCCAAGAGGCAGTCATTCAAACAGAACAAGGGGATACTGCATGGTTGAAAATCAGGAAAGGTATGCATCAGGGTTGTATCCTTTTAGCATGCTTATTCAGTCTGTATGCTGAGCAAGTAACCTGAGAAAGTGGACTATATGAAGAAGAACACTGCATCAGGATTAGAGGAAGACTCATTAACATCCTGCTATATGCAGATGACACAACCTTGCTTGCTGAAAGTAAAGAGGACTTTACTAATGAAGATCAAAGACTACAGCTTTCACTTTAGATTACACCTCAACATAAAGAATGCAAAAATCCTCACAACTGGACCAATAAGTAATGTCATGATAATTAGAGAAAATACTGAAGTTGTCAAGGATTTCATTTTACTTGGATCCAAAATCAGTGACCATGGAAGCAGCAGTCAAAAAATCAAATGACACATTGCATTGGGCAAATCTGCTGCAAAGGACCTCTTTAGATTGTTCAATAGCAAGGATGTCACTGAGGACTAAAGTACACCTGTCCCAAGCCATGATATTTTCAATTGCTTCACATGCGTGTGAAAGCTGGACAACAAATAAGGAAGACCAAAGAATAATTGATGACTTTAAATTACAGTGTTGGCAAAAATATTGAATATACCACCGACTGCCAGAAGAATGAACAAACCTGTCTTGGAAGAAGTACAGCCAGAATGCTCCTTAGAAGCAAGGATGGCG
Source organism: Dugong dugon (assembly GCA_030035585.1). Classification (NCBI taxonomy): domain Eukaryota; kingdom Metazoa; phylum Chordata; class Mammalia; order Sirenia; family Dugongidae; genus Dugong; species Dugong dugon. The sequence goes on along the minus strand of CM057460.1, from coordinate 83,358,372 downwards.
AGACTCGGTTTCACATATTTTGGACATGTTATCAGGAGGGATCAGTCCCTGGAGAAGGACATCATACTTGGCAAAGTAAAAAGTCAGCGAAAGAGAGGAAGACCCTCAAGGACATGGATTGATAACTGATGATGGGCTGAAGCATAGCAACGATTGTGAGGATGGTGGAAGACCGGGCAGTGTTTCATTCTGTTTTATGTAGGGCTGGTATGAGTTGGAACCAACTTTGTGGTATCTAACAACAACAGCGTAATATTGAAAAGAAGAAAATCTTTTTTACTTGCTTTTTTCATGAATTGGTGGCTCTTTTGAACATCCTAACAGGATTCAGTATAGTAGTACTTTAAAATGTTTAGAGATTAGAAATAAAACACTATATGCAATATTTAAGAGGGAAAAAAGGAGGACATAAAGTTTTATATTCAGTGTCATCTCAATTGTGTACACATATATAGGCATCAAAACCAGGATTAGAAATAATATACCAAAATATGATGGGTAGTAAGAATTTGGATGATTTTTATTTTCCTTTCCACTCTATTCCATATAGGCCGTATTTTGTATAAGTACTTTTACACTTAAAAAAAAAAAAAAAGAACTAGGAAACAAAGCAACGCTATAATCAGGCTGAAAGTCTCCTGAGCCTGTAGCTCCTCCCACCAAAAAGTGTTGAAATCTCTGTTCAGAGTTTTGGTTCTGTAGCTAATTGTTTGATGCTTTTATGTAGTATAGATCTGTGTACTGCCTCTGTGACAGTAATAAATTAGAATGTCTCAGTAAAGACCAAACTCATCAATTTTTCCAAAATCCGTATTTGATTAATTCTCCAAAGGTCCAGGTCAAAGTTATTTCTCAAGCCTTATTATTTTAACAAAGAAGCTGCAGTTTCCAGGTTTGTCAGAAAATTCATTATTACTGTAAAACAGCAAAAGGTCACAAAATGTCTCCTTCTACAATCAAAGAGCATAAAAGAAAAGTGTCGTTTTTGCAACAATTCACGACCCCAGCAGAACCAAGAGAAACCCCTGATATTTCAGATCCTTTTGCTTCAGGGGAAATAAATGTTCCATAGATCATGGTGAAAAATGACAAACAAATTAATGAAAAACAAATATACTCCTGCAGTATACCCAGCCATGCCAGACCAAACACAAGTGAAGTCAGCTTTTCTTCTCAGGTCTTTCCAACTCTGAAGAGTGATCGTTTCCATAATGGCATCAGCACTTCAGTTACAGAAAGCTGTACACACACCAAAGAAATACAAGTTAAAGAAACATGCGGTGGAAAAACAGAAAGCAATTCTATCATTTCATGCATATTTTGCTGTAGTGGGAAAGTCATTGCTGGCAAAAGCTTATTGAAATCTTGAGCTAATAAGTGGAAACATTCTAAAAGTTATTCACGCGCCTCCTCATAATGCTTTATACAAAATTTTAACCTTAACGGAATTTAGCAGTGCTCAGTTATCCCACATCCTAAAAATTGCTTCCTGTAACTCTGCCTCATTCTCACCGCCTTTCTCTTCATCCCTAAACATTGTCAAGGGGTAATTTACATATGCTTTTTACATATCTTAGATTTCCATTCACTTAAGAACTATTTTATTTTAACATCAAGCAATGCATGGTTACATTTTCATTAGTTTTTTTAAATGCAAGCAATACAGATAAAGCCAAAATTCACTAATCCTATCTCCCTCCCCAGAGGTGACCACTGCTAACAGTTTTGTCCTTCCAGACCACTTTAGATGTGCTTATTACATAATATGTGTTTATGGACGGGTGTGCGTGCACGCGTGTGTGTGTATAATATTTTTCTCACAAATACTACCATATAAAATGTATTGTTTTTGTCACATGCTTTTTTCACCCAGTGATCTGGCTTGGAGATAGTTCCAGGTCAGTATGTACAAGTAGGGAGCCCTGGTGGCACAGTGGTTAAGAGCTTGGCTATTAACTAAAAGGCTGGCAGTTCAAGTCCACAAGCCACTCCTTGGAAACTCTGTGGGGCAGTTCTACTCTGTTCTGTAGGGTCGCTATGAGTCAGAACCGATTCGACAGCAATGAGTTTCGGGTTTATGTACAAGTGCCTGCTTGGTACAAATGGTTTGTACTTGGCTACTAACAGAAAGTTTGGTGGTCTGAATCCACCCAGCAGCACTGCAGAAGGCCTGGCAATCTGCTTCTGAAAGATCACTGCCATGGAAAGACTTATGGAGCGCGGTTCTAGCCTGACACGCATGAGGTCACCATTAGTTGGGATTGACTTGATGGCAGTGGATTTGGTTTTGGTTTACATATAGATCAGTGGTTCTCAATTGGGGCAATCCCCCCTCCCAGGACATTTGGCAATTTATGGAGACATTCTTGGTTGTCACAACTGGGGTTGGAAACCAGGGATGCTGCTAAATATCTTACAATGTACAGGTTAGCTCCCTATGATAAAGAATTATTCACCCAAAATGCCAATAGTGCCAAGGCTGAGAAACTGTTTCTTCTACATTGTTCTAACTGCTACGCAGTATTCTACAGTTTCTGTAGCCTATCCTGTAACAATGGACATTTAGCTGCACTTATTTAAACAAGTCTATCAGTGCTCATCAGTGAGTGTTTCTCCCATTTACTTTTCACCCGACTACGACCTACCTTCCTCCCCCAAACACCCCTCACCAGTGGTCTGCTAATTTCCAAATCCCTTGGCTCCTTTTCAGGATGAGCCAACTGGCCTTTCTGTGTCATTTGTCAGTGCTGATCACCCCCTTCTCCTTGAAGCGGTTGGCCCCTCTGGCCTCGCCAGTCCCCCCTTACCTCTCTACTTCTGCTGTCCCTTTTCAGTCTCCATGGCTGGCCAATAGCCACCATTTCCTGAGCTCTTGATGTCTTCAGGCACTGCGCTAGGCATTGGGGAAATGAAAATGAATTGTAGAAGGTTCCTGCCCTGGAGACTCTCTAGTCTAGAAGATAAGCACATACACACCATGCAAATTGAAGCGTGCTCTAATCAGGGTGGATGTGAAGTTTGCTGAGTGATTGAATAAATGATTAGATGTATTTTAACGATTTTAAAGGACAGTGGAAAATGTCTTTCTGTCATGGTTCATAATTTGCTGCATATTTTATCTTCGTGACTACTTCTCCTCTAGCATGCATTTAAAAGAAAAAATAAATCAAGAAAAATGCTTCCCTCACATTTTCCCACCACCGTTATTTTTCTATGCTTTGAAACAGCAACTGCATTGTTTCACATTTGCTCTACAGGGAATGCACTTGGCCTTTGCCAAGATCAAATTAGAGAAGCAACCCCCTGCTTGCTGCAAGCTGAGAGGAGGGAAGTGAGGTTGGCACTCCCTCCTCTCCATCTGGAGCTTCCTTCCACCCCACCCCCACCCCCAGTCTTTAACCTCCTCGTGGTTGGGAGACCATCACCTCCTAATATCCTCTCACTTCTGTGAGCAAATTCCAGGAGTAGACTCAGCTGCAGCCACCACCTGGTACTTGTTTCCCTGGATCAAGGGGCCTTAAACCTCCTACCTGAAACGTGACAGCAAAGGAAATCTCAACTATAATTCAACCCAATGCTTAAATTAAACTCCTTACCCAAGTAGTGAATGATCACTGTTGCAGGCCCTCAGGAGACATAAAGATAAATGAGACATGGAGGGAGGAAACACAAGTAACCCACCACTTACAATGGAAAGCAGAATAAAATTAGTGCTAAAAAGAGGATTGAGCAAAGTTGCTAAAGGTGGAGGGGGGATTAGTTATGACAGGGGATCAAGCAAGGCACTTGAAAATCATTTCACCTCTCTCAAAAATAAGAGAAGCTTTGTTTGATGGCTTCTTTTGATTTAAACACAAGGAGAGTGGAATTTCTGAAGGGAGGAAGAAATATCAAGAGAGCTAGATTCTAAAGAGCACCACTGTTAAGTGCTATGTAGCTTGAGCAAGGCCCCGAACCTTAGAAATGGGAGTCAATATCTCAGACATCGCTGAAAGCTCCCAAGATTTTGGCTGTCCTGGTCCTAAATGCTCAAGCCTGAGCAGCTGTGGTCAGATGTCAATGATCTTAATTTGACTATTACTCTGTTCAAGTCCATTTTATATAAGTCACATTATCTGATTCTTAAAGACACACCCCTGGATTGCTCCAGATCTGTCTGTAGATGTTCTGCAGGGCCTATATTTATACTTCCAATTGTTTATGTTGAAGCACAGAGGATATGGCTTGAGCATAGAGGCTTTTACCGTAAGGTACCAAAACCAAGCTAGACAAAGAGAGAGAAAAAAGATTTGATGGATGTGTGGGACTGGAGAGGGAAGCACAAATAGGAGAGAGAATGAAGCAATTGGTTGAATAGGTCAGTGAACAATGACAACAAGAATAATAATCATAGCTATTGCCTATTTTCAGTCTATTAATGCCCATTCTTTATCTCTCCAAGTAGAGAAATGACTGAACTAGAGTCATGGAGGCAAGTAGAGTCCTGCTACAGAAGTTCCCAAAGGGCTGCTGTATTAGTTTTCTATTGCTGTGCAACAAATTACCACAAACTTAGTGGCTTAAAACAACACACATTTATTATCTCACAGTTCTGTAGGTCAGAAGTTCAGCCAGACTCAACTGGGTTCTCTGTTTAGGGCCTCACAGGCTGAAATGAAGGTGTCAGTCAGGCTGGGCTCTTACCTAGGGGCACTGGGGAAAAATCTGTTTCCAAGCTCACTCAGGTTGTTGACAGAATTCAACTGCTCCTGGTTGTAGGATTAAAGTTCCTGTTTTCTTGCTGGTTGTTGACCAAGAACTGCTTTCAGCTTCTGGAGGCCACTCTCAGGTTCTTGCCTCGTGACTCCCTTCATCTCAAAGCCAGCAACAGAGAACCTTCCCCATGTCGAATCCCTCTGACTTCTCTGCTGCCACCAGCTCATGTGATTGGGTTAGACGTACCCAGTTTATCTCCCTATTTTAATGTCAAGTCCATGGGTGGTGTAAATGGTTAACACACTCAACTGCTAACCAAAAGTTTGAAAGATTGAGTCTACCCAGTGGCACCTCAGAAGAAAGGCTTGGTTATCTACTTCCAAAAAATCAGCCATTGAAAATCCTATGGAGCACAGTTTTTCTCTGACACACATGGGTCACCATGAGTGGGAGTTGATTCAACAGTAACTGGTGTTTTAATCAGTAACCATAGCCCAGGGACGAGAAGACTAACCAGGGATGGGAAGGGATCATGTGGAGTGACACAAGGAAGGAGAATGGTCTCCAGGAGCCAAGCAGAGAAGGATTTTTAGGGCAGAATTAGATAACTGAGCTCAGGAATTAAGGCCCTTTAATCAATAAGCGTTTTGGTCAAGAAGCTTCTCTGCTGAGCACTCTAAGCATTAGAATATTTTCTGTAGGAGTCCCTGCCCTTCAGGAGTTCCGAATCTAGTGAGATTATAAGTATCTCCCAGACTCGAAATGCTGTTCTGATACTGTTTCCTGAGAAATCTACATATCAGTTTTATATATTTTACAGACTGGCCTGAGTGCGTGCTGCTGTTGTAGCCACCACTAGCTTTCTACTAAAAAGATAACTTGGAGCATAAGAAGCAAGGACTTCAGACCAGAGGTTGTACTCCTGGAAGGGGCCCTCAAGGCCTCAGGTGGTTTCAGCAGAAATGGCAGCAAAGGCAGGACTAGGATCATAGCATTATAGGAAAAATGCCTTCACTGAGAAAGAAAGGGCTTCAGGAGACTGTCTTGCTCAGATCAACCATAAATTACCAGAGATGAGAATTCCTCAGTCCCCCTTACAGTCCAAAGTCTTGATTTTGCATTTTTCCAAAATGTAAATCCATTTCCTTTTATTCATTCCTTTGTGGAAATAAAAAGCAAGCCCTTCACATTCGTCTCGTAAGAATACATCACATGCAGCTTACTTCTGAGCATTTACACAAGTAATGTTTGGAAATTTCCTTATTACTCAATAGCATCTGGGCTCAATAATAAAAGAGTTAAGTCAGATAAAAACAGATCTGGAATAACCATCTTCAGGAAAATGTGGGAGCAAGGATGGTAGGCTCAGATGCTTTCCTCCACCTTTTTTGATAGGCTTCCATGCACAGTTTTACCTATTGCTAACTGCACAAGGGCGTAGCCTGTCCTTTGTTTACCAAGCCATGTTCCCTGGCACAGAAGGGATGTCTTGTTCTAATTTGCACAAAGGTACTCTGTAGGCTGGCAGGGCCCTGCTCTTTGCAATCTATTCCCCCCTTGTCTTGAACCTGTGAACCACAGTGAGATGGGTGAAAAGCAGTCAATCTCTTAGACAGATGGAAAGCAGTGAAGGAGCAATGGAGACCAGAAGGAAAGCTAAGGGAAGGAGTTCTGGGAAAAGTAAATAGGGAAAGATGGAGAAGGGATAAGGAGGTGGCCATATGATCTCCTAATTAGGAGTTTGGGGAGATAGTTTGCTCTATTTAGCAACCATGAGACTAAAAAATAATCATTCTCTTTAAAATAATACTTGATGTACAGTCAACTCCAGGAGAAGATAAATGGGTTGTGATTTAACTTACAGACATAAGTCAAGATAATTCTAATTCCTAACTTTATACATTGTTTTTTTATTTGGTTGGCTTGGTTTGGTGGTGGTGGTTGTTGGTTTGGTTTGGCTTGGGTTTTTGTTGTTGTTGGTTGTTTGTTTTTTTAAGGTACCTTTATATAAAACTAAAAAACCAAACCTGTGCTGTCTAGTCAATTTTGACTCATAGCTACCCTATAGGACAGAGTAGAACTGCCCCATAGGGTTTCCAAGGAGCAGCTGGTGGATTCAAACCGCTGACCTTTTGGTTAGCAGCCAAATGCTTAACCACTGCACCACCAGGACTCCATCTTTATATAGTCAACAACTACTTCTTGGTACTGATTATGTTCACAGCACTCTCTTAGTCCTTGGATATAGCAGTCCTCAGTCTTAATGTGTATAAAAATCGCCTGTTTAAAATGCATCTTCCTGCCCTCTCCTCCTCGTCCCTATATATGCAGAAACAGGATCTCTGAAGATTTATTTTTATCAAACACCCAGACAATTCTGATGATTCAAGGACCGCACTCTGAGGAAGGTTGTTATAAGGGATGGAAAGAGTTTCATCCATACCTCCTAGCCCTCAAAGAGCATATAATTAAGTTAGGAAAATAGGATGTAGACATATGTCAAGTTAACCAATAATACACAACAATAGATGCTAAAGAGCCAAATGAATAATAGAGAAAACAGAGTAGATGATAGATTAGGTAGAGAGAGGAAGAATATTCCTAAATGGAGTTCTCAAAAGATTTCAGAAGGGAGATTGGGCCTTTAAAAAGAGGAGAGTAACAAAATGTCGTATATCCATACAATAGTCTATTACTCAGCCATAAAGAGAAATGAAGCCTTGATACATGATACAACATGGATAGACCTGGAAAATATTATGCTGACTAAAATAAGTCAGTTACAAAAGAACAAATATTATATGATCCCACTTATATGAAATAAGCAAATATTTAGAGACCAAGGAAACGCTGGTGGCGTAGTGTTAAGAGCTATGGCTGCTAACCAAAAAAGATCAGCAGTTTGAATCCACCAGGCATTCCTTGGAAACCCCATGGGGAAGTTCTACTCTGTCCTATAGGGTCGCTATGAATCGGAATCGACTCGACGGCAATGGGTTTGGTTTTGGTTTTATACAGACCGAAGTTTATTAGTAATTACTGGAGGTGGGTGGGAGAGGGGAAGGGAGAGTTATTACTTAGAGGGCACTGAATTTCTGTTCATGGTGGTGGAATAATTTGGAAACGGATAGTGGTGCTGGTTGCACAACATAATGGGCATAATCAATGTCGCTGAATTATACATACAAAAATTGTTGAATTGGCCAATGTTTTGTTATATACATTTTTACCACGATTTAAAAAAAAAAAGGGGGAGATGGCATTTCACATAGGGAAAGTATCTGGATAAAGGCATGGTGGGCTTAGGCAGTGACAGCTCAAAGCATCCTAGGGGGAGGTTGAATTGGTATCTCCTCATTGCTTTGTTGATAATCCGTTTTGAGCCACAAGTTCGTTCTTCTTCCTTTTAGGTTGCTTTTAAGAATATTTCATAAGAGATTGCACATGTACTTGTAAAAATAGATTAATCACAGTTGAAATATATGAACTGAGTTATGTATGATTTCAGCCTGATTTGTTTAAATGTCTATATTGTTGAAAAACTGTATAGACTCGAAATGGCATCTGATTATTAAATTCAGATGCAAGAGCCTTGGGTTGACAATGAACATTTTCCTTCTCAGCATACTTTTTACTCTGTATATTTTCTTTCAGAAGTGGTAGGCCTACAGACATCTCAGACTATATTACAAATCAGTGACATAAAGGAAGTGGTCACAAAATTAAATGTGAAAATACTCTAACAACTTTGCACTGTGGACCCTTTGTTTATTCATATAACCATATTTGGAGCTCATTCTTTTTAAATGGATCACGGTCTAAGTGTTTTTATTGGAGAGTGTTTGAGTCTTGAGTTTTACAATTCATTTTTCTCACTCAAACAATTTTGAATGCTGGAAAACAATTTCAGAAATGATTTTATATTTAGTAAAATCAGAAGGTTTTCACTGGCCAGTTTTTTCACAAGGAGACTGCCACGTCATTCTTCCTAGTCTGTCTTAGTCTGGAAGCTCCACTGAAACCTGTCCACCATGGGTGACCCTGCTGGTATTTGAAATACCGGTGGCATAGCTTCCAGCATCATAGCAACACACAAGCCACCAAAGTACGACGAACTGACAAAATGACATTGCTGATATCAGATGGATCTTGGCTAAAAGCAGAAAATACCAGAAAGATGTTTACCTCTGTTTTATTGACTATTCAAAGGCATTAGACCATGTAGATCATAACAGATTATGGATAGCATTGCAAAGAATGGGAATTCCAGAACAGTAAATTGTGTTCATGAGGAACATGTACATAAACCAAGAGGCAGTTGTGTAAATAGAACAAGGGGATACTGCATGATTTAAAGTCAAGAAACGTGTGCATCAGGGCTGTATCCTTTCACCATACTTATTCAGTCTGTATACTGAGCAAATAATCCAAGAAGCTGGACTATATGAAGAAGAATGTGGCATCAGGATTGGAGGAAGACTCATTAACAACCTGCGTTATACAGATGACACAAGCTTGCTTGCTGAAAGTGAAGAGGACTTGAAGCAGTTACTGATGAAGATCTAAGACTACAGCTTTCAGTATGGATTGCACCTCAATGTAAAGAAAACAAAAATCTTCACAACTGGGTTTTTGGGACATCTAGCTCAATTGGCATAACATAGTTTGTAAAGAAAATGTTCTACATCCTACTTTGGTGAATAGAGTCTAGGGTCTTAAAAGCTTGTGAGTGGCCATCTAAGATCCTCCACTGGTTCCATCCCATCTGGAGCAAGGGAGAATGAAGAAAACCATAGACACAGGGGCAAAAATTAGTCCAAAGGACTAATGGACCACAACTACCACAGCCTCCACCAGACTGAGTCCAGCACAAGTAGATGGTGCCCGGCTGCCACCTGACTGCTGTGAAAGGGATCACAATAGAGGGCCCTGGACAGAACTGGAGAAAAATGTAGAACAAAATTCTAACTCACAAAAAAAGACCAGATTTACTGGTCTGATAGAGACTGGAAACCCTGGACACCCTTTTAACTCAGTACTGAAGTCACTCCTGAGGTTCATCCTTCAGCCAAAGATTAGACAGGCCCATAAAACAAACAATAAGACACATAGCTCAACCACATATACAAGACTAAATGGGCACATCAGCCCAGGGACAAGGACAAGAAGGCAGGAGGGGACAGGAAAGCTGGATGAATAGAAATGAGGAAACCAAGGTGGAGAAGGGGAGAGTGCTGACATGTTGTGGGGTTGGCAACTAATGTCACAAAACAATATGTGTATTAATTGCTTAATGAGAAACTAATTTGCCCTGTAAACCTTCATCTAAAACAGAATAAAATAAACTTCACAACTGGACCGATAAGCAATGTCATGATAAATGGAGAAAATATTGAAGTTGTCAAGGATTTCATTTTACTTAGATCCACACTCAACCCCCCCTGGAAGCAGCAAGCAGGAAATCAGATGACACATTGCATTGAGCAAATCTGCTACAAAAGACCTCTTTAAAGTGTTAAAAAGCAAAGATGTCACTTTGAGGATTAAGGTGCATGATATTTTCAACTACGTTATATGCATGTGAACATGACATAGGAAGACCAAAGAAGAATTGATGCCTTTGAATTGTGGTGCTGGCGAAGAACTTTTTTTTAATTTTTTTACTATTGCAGTTTAAATGAAGTTTACATTTCAAGTTAGTCTCCCATACAAAAATTTATACATATGTTGTTATGTGACCCTAACTTGTCTCCCCATACTGTGACAGCACACTCCTCCTTTCCACTCCTGATTCCCCATGTCCATTCAACCAGCTCCTAACCCTCTCTGCCTTCCCATCTCACCTCTGGACAGAAGCTGCCTGTTTAATCTCTTGTATCTACTTGAGCTAAGAGGCACAGTCCTCACAAGTATCACTTTATGTCCCACAGTCCAGACCAATCCCTGTCTGAAGAGCTGGCCTCGGGAATTGTTTTAGTTCTGGGCTGATAGAGAATCCAGGGGCCATGCTTTCCAGGGTTCCACCAGTCTCAGTCAGACCATTAAGTCTGGTCTTCTTACTAGAATTTGAGTTCTGAATTCCACCTTTCTCCTGCTGCATCCAGGACTCTGTTGTGTTCCCTGTCAGGGTGGTCATTGGTGGTAGCCAGGCACCATCTAGTTCTTCTGGTCTCAGGCTGATGAAGTCTCTGGTTTATGTGGCCCTTTCTGTCTCTTGGGCTACTACTTTCCTTGTGTCTTTGGTGTTCTTCATTGTCCTTTACTCCAGGTGGTTGGGACCAATTGATGCATCTTAGATGGCCACTTGCAAGCTTTTAAGACCCTAGAAGGCTAAGAATATTGAATGTACCAGGGACTGCCAGAAGAATGAACAAGTCTGTCTTGGAAGATGTACAGCCAAAACGCTCCTTAGAAGCAAGGATGGCAAGGCTTCGTCTCACATACTTTGGACATGTTATCGGGGGAACCAGTCCCAGGAGAAGGACATCATGCTTGATAAAGTAGAGGGTCAGCAAAAGAGAGGAAGACCCTCAATGAGATGGATTGACATAGTGGCTGCAACAATAGGCTCAAGCATAACAATGATTGGGAGGATGGAGGACTGGGCAATGTTTCATTCTGTTGTTCATAGGGTCACTATGAGTCGGAACTGACTCGACAGCACCTAACAACAAAATCAGAAGAAAATGAACAAAACCCACTCTTTTGCTACTACTCATAATAAATAGAAAGTTTAAAAAGTGGAGATTTGTATAGTACTGCATGACTCATATGGAGTAGAAATCTCTGCTGTTTTTAATGGTAAATAAATGGTGTGTGGCTTTAAGTAGAGATTATCTAAAGTTTAATTTGTTTAACTAAAGGAGTAGAAAAACTTAGTGAAAATATCTTTACTTATTCCTTCTATGTACACACATAATTTGTAAGTTTTTAATCACCATCATCAATTATTGCAATACATGTGCCCGGTACAATTCTGAGCCTTCTACATACATAAGCCACATCTAGTGTGTGTGTGTGCATGTTTCAACAGAATATTCCTATGACTTTGTTTCTGTAACGTGACCAAATGAAGCATTTGAGATTATTTTAGTCATATTAACATTCATTCCTACCAAATTGATCTTGACTGTAGTGTAGCCATTCCCAAACTATTATATACATACATTATACATATAGATCAAAGTTTAAGTTTCTCTGAACAGCTTTTCCAGTTTGGTTTCAGATGGTTGCTTATTGAGGACTTTGTCCACTCTCCCTCCTTTCCTTCCTACCGTACGTACGCCTTTCTTTTGCTGGGTGGATCTGCCCTCCAGGACACTGTGCTTTCATTCCCAGATCTTGCTTGTGCTTCTCTTGTGCCCCTCCCAGGACATAGCCAACAGCTGAAGATAGGCTCCAGTTGATTACAAGTCATGGCGAACTCGTGTGTGTCAGAGTAGATTGGTGCTGCTTAGGGTTTTCAGTGGTCGAGTTTTTAGAAGTAGATCACCAAGCCTTTCTTCCAAGGTGCCTCTGGGTATATTCAAACCTCCAACCTTTCTGTTAACAGCCACCCAGGGACTCCTTGAGCACTGGCTGCTGCTCTGAAAATACCAACCAGCACATCAAGTGGTGTAGCCTTTGAACACTTTCTTATTTCCAGATTAATTTGTTTGTGGATCCCAGGATATGGACATAAATAGATATGACACTGGGGTACTCGTTCCTGCTCTGGAAGCACATACAAAGATGTGGCACTTCTTCTAATAACTTAAACAGTCAAGTGGATCTGAATTCACATCTTTTAGAAGCACTTGGCCAAAAAATTCTGAATATTTATCTCTGCAGCCGGGTTAGTTCAGTTGGCACATATCCTTCAGGTTTAAAAAAATATATGTAGATGAGATGTGAATACACTGCTAAGATTTTCATCTGCATTAATAATTAGTATTTTTCCAGCTATCAAGTTTCTGCCTTTTATATTTAATTTTTGGGGAAATAGCGTGGTCAAGATTCTGTATTTATTGCTTCACACAATATATGGTTCCTGAGATAGCTATATAATTCTGAATGTTGATATGCCTGTAAGAGAGTTTGCTTTTCCCTCTCAGACATCTGTTTTGCTTTATGCAAGAGAAATTTCTCATGCCGGAATGGCTTTCATTGGATATCTGCTTTATGTTGAGCCTCTGCAGTACACAGATGCAAATGTTTAAAAAGCATTGAGGTTAACATGGTTATTTCTTCATCTGAAACATCCCCGGTCACCACTTTTGTCCTTTAAAAAAAATAATAATAATCTTACTGTGTTATAAATCCATTGTGTGTAATTTTTATACCCTTGTCACATAATTCTCATATCAGAACTGCATTAACTCTTTAGTAGCCTCCTGTGGTGGTGCAGTGGTTAACACCTATGGTGAGCTACAGCTGCTAACCAAAAGGTCGGCAGTTCGAATCCACCAGCTGTTCCTTGGAAACCCTAGGGGGCAGTTCTACTCTGTCCTAGAGGGTGGCTATGAGTTCAAATCGACTCAACAGCAATGGGTTTGGTATGATGAATTTCAGTGTCCCACTAGGTAAGATTGCCAGTTTGATTGTGTCCTTTTAGCAGAATTCATGTTCTTAGGGAGGCAGAGAGAGAGGCAATTTCACTACCCAGAATAGAATGCCACCAACCAGAAGAATGCCCCCTCAAAAAAGTGCTAGCCTATCAAGGTGTGCCCGTGATCATTTAATCAACAAATAGTCCTGAGTACCCACTGTCATTGCTAGATGTGGGCAAGACAATGGGTGTTAACAATGTACATTCTTGTTGGAGAGGTGAAACCTAAGATAACAGTAGGATGGCAGTGTGTGATAAGTGTCCAACAAGTGGCTCTACACTGTGCTCTTGCTGCCCCCAAAAGGAGAGAGAGCCCTCAGCTTATTAGCCCATAGCCCCAGCTGTTTTTTCAAATTTTATAATTTAATCCAACACTTTGTTGTGGTGGTTGTTAGCCCCCGTCAAGTTGACCTCCAGCTCATGGCAACCCCATGCACAATGGAACAAAACACTGCCTGGTACTGTGACATCCCTGTGATCTGTTGCTGATTGGGCTATTGTGATTCACAGAATTTTCATTGGCTGATTTTTCAGAAGTAGTTCTCCAGGCCTTTCTTCCTAGTCCATCTTAGTCTAGAAGGTCTGTTGAAAGCTGTTCAGCATCATAGCAGCATGCAAACTACCACTGACAGACGGGTGGTGGCTGCACATGAGATGCATTGACTGGGGATCGAACTGGGCCTCCCCCATGGAAGATGAGAATTCTGCCACTGAGCTACCACTACCCTCAATCCAACACTTTAGGGCCTGGATTTTCTACAGAAACTTTATCTAACTTTTCTTGTATTGCTAAGTTGTTATATTGTGTAAAGACTTCTGTGTAGAAAGACGTTTCAGTATGTTAACAACATTAGATTAAAGATTCAAGGCCTTTAAGGGCTTGGGAGAAATCCAACCGCAATCATTTTCTGATACAACCGAAACATGGGACTCTTGTAGAAAGTGCCCAAAACAACAATAGCCCAGGAAGGACCAACTGTAGATCATGGTTAAAGATGTTTAACTGACATAGTCCCTGAGGGTGCTCACTATTTGGAGAAGGAAGTCCTTGTATTTTCTTAAAATGCATCCCAAATAAAAAGTCAAAAACAATTCAATGCTAATTAAAATTTCATGACTGAAGGTGCAGCTTTGTTAGTGTCTAGGGTTAGAACTGTGCCATGTGTCACCCAGAAAATGAGCTCACATAGCAGAGTATACAGAATCTATTCCCTGCCAAACTGACTGTCAGCAGAAATCTGGTCTGCTTTCCTAAATGGAATGTAGGCTTCCATACTCTCTACACAATCTCTTTCCAAAGCAAATGAGAAACAAATAACTCTCAGGCACTAACTTCGTTTTCCATCCAAAGCAAGAATAGTTGTCACTGAGCTGTTTCTACCTGTCTTTTCAGAACTCATTTCTCTCTGAAGGACTTGCACCAGTTGTACTAGAAATCCATGGGAGGAGAGATCTGATTCTGAAAATAAGTTTAGCACTTCCATCTTTATTCTCCCTTCCTGCCCTGACTCCAAGCATGGCAGAATCTGCCTGTATCTGCCCATATCCTACTGTGAACACTTGAAGAAAAGATGATTTAGCATTCTGCCTTGGCAGGGAGATCTAAGTGGGGCGCTGAGGATGCTGGGGATAGGAAGTTTCAGAAGTGAAGTGAATAGAAATTAGGAGAACAAGGTTTGCTAAGGATAAGCTGGAGAGCAACAGCTTCACTTCTGGGGCAGCAGATGGGCCACCCTCCACTGGGTCAAACTGCCTAGGAGTCCGTGCTTACCACGCTGGGCCACCAGACCAAGGTTTGATGAGGAGAGCCAAGAGGTGGGCCCTGCTTTACAGATCACACTGTCTGCCAACATTCAGTTGCCTCTGCTTCATGGCTGTGGCCAGGAATCCCAGGGTCAGTCAGAATCCTGTCCAGGCAAATGGGCATCTAGCTTAAGAATCCAAGGCCAGGCAAGCAGACAGCTAGCTTAAGAAGTGTGTCAGCAGGCTGGGGTCTAGGGCCAGGCCTGCAGGCCTAGTGTGGAGAGAATAGACTAGCAATAGCCAGGCAGACCAGTTCTACTGGGCAGGTGGCCAGGGCATGGTTATCAGAGCAGGAGCACGGGGTGAAAGCTGACAGACAGCAAATGCGACTTGATGCCCTCTACCAAGTAGCTGTGGAGTGTCTAGAGGGCTCCTGCCTAGCGTCAGGCCTGGACCTGACCACTTTGACTGCAACATGGCTCTCCCAGCTCCAGCAGAAGTACGAGAGGCGCTGCCAACTCTGGGAGCTGAGGCAGACCTGACAGCCACTAACCTCCTCCCCGACATGCTCCAGAATACTCTGTCTCGTTGTTTGTTCCTCGTTCTTTCCAGCTCCTCCACGGTCCTGGCCCTTCATGTAGACAAGGGAGTCACCCATGATAAGTGCTGAAAGATCTGTCACCAAATACTTCCCCTGCTGGCAGGGGTGGGTCTCGAATCCTCTCCATGAGAGTTGCTCGCCTGCTTAGAATCCCTCAGTGACTCTCCCGTGCCGGCTCCAGAATAAAGCTGGACTCGAGTCCACACTTCAGAGGCCCTGTACAGCTGGGCCCAGCCAATTTGTCCAGACTTGTTTCCTGTCCCTCCCTCCCACTGGCTCTCAGGCTCAGTGCTGCCAGATTCTCTCTGCTCCCCAAATGTGCACTTGCTTTCCTGCCTCTGTGCTTTCCCTCATGCTCTTCTTTTTGACTTGACTGCCCTTTCTTGTCCCTGGGTGACACTCAGCTATAACCAAAAGGTTGGAGGGTCAAATCTACCCAGACGTGCCATGGAAGAAAGGCCTGGCACTCTACTTCTGAAAGATCAGCCATTGAAAATCCTATAGTGCACAGTTCTACTCTGACACACGTGGGGTCACCATGAATCAGAATTGACTTGATGGCAAAGGATTTTTTGTTTGGGTTTTTTTTTTTTTTTTTTTTTTTTGGCTTGTTCTTGCCCTTTTCTGCCTGGTAAAACCCAACTCATTTTTCGAGACCCAGTTTAAATGTAACCTTCCTTAGAAAGGCCTTCTCGGTCAGCACCACCACCACCTTTCCTGGCCCACTGGTGATCACTTAGCCCATTATGATAGTGTTCCCTGTTGTAATGCACCTTCTTTGTTAGATTCCCAGCCTCTCCAAGACAGGGACAGGGACATCTGTCCACACATCTTTGTATCCGCTCCAACACAGAGCATGTCTGTTTTACATGTGTCTGTTTTGCAAATCTGTTATCTTTACCACTTATTAACATTTAACTTTGGCTAGCTTAAGAGCTTCTGGGTGGTGCAAATGGTTTGTGCTCAACTACCAAAAGGTTGGTAGTTCGAATCCTGAGGCACCTTGGAAGAAAGACCTGATGATCTGCTTCCAAAAGGTTACTGCCTTGAAAACCCTGTGGAGTGCACTTGTACTCTGAAATACATGGAGTCGCCACGAATCGAGATCAACTCCATGGCAAGTGGTTTGGGTTTTTTTGTTTTAGTTTAGGAATCTAAAAGCAGGGCAAGTGGAATAGCTGTCATTTATTGGTGCCTTCCTACACACAGCATAAAAGTTAGCTGGATGTCGCTGGCCCAGGCAGAGAGGGCTGAGGGGCCATCCTGCCCTCCAGTGACTCTGCGAACAGAGTAAGGCATCAGCAAAGGCAGGAGTGCTGAGTTGTCCCGAAGGCTGGGAGGGAGATTGACCCCTGTGGCATTCAAAAGTATTTGGCTTTCTGAAGCTGCCTGTGGCTCCGGAAGCCAGGGAAATGCTTTAATGGGAGTGCTTCTCTCTGTTGGGAGGTGTAAATGCAGTATGAAATGAATCTCACTCCACCCAGTACAGGATGTGCTCTGAGGCATGCGGGGCTGCCCTGAGCTAGCTACGTGCAAGAGGACAGGGTCCTCAGCCAAACAGGAGGTAACAAACCTCCTCAGAAAAGTTTCCTACAAACCATGTGGAGTCAGACATTTGAACACTCACTGAATAGGTTAAGTTATTAGGAAATTATTGTTGACATTTTAGATGTGGTAATAGTATTGTAGAGCCCTGGTGGTGCAGGGGTTAAGAGCTCGGCTGCTAATCAAAAGGTCAGTAGTTTGAATCCACCAGCCGCTCCTTGGAAACCCTATGGGGAAGTTGTACTCTGTCCTGTAGGGTCGACTTGAAGGCAATGGGTTTAATAGTATTGTAATTTTTTTTTTAAAGAAGCCTTGTCTTTTAGAGATATATACTAAATGTTTACAACTAAAATATTTACAGATGAAATGTTATGAGGACAGGAATTTCTTTCAAAATAATATGGGGAGGGAAGAATGAGAAGTAGAGATTAAACAAGATTGACCACCAATTGATAATTGTTCAAGCTAGGTGTTGGGTACATTGGTGTTCACTGTGCCATTCTGTCTACTTCTGTGTATGTTTAAAATTTTTCATAAGATTTTTTTTAAGTATGTGGTAAAGAAGTTGGAAGGAAGATTATTTTGTTCTCATCCCCTCGCTTTTGGATTTGCCTTATTATGTTTATTATTGTCTCATCCAAGATCACCTCTGAGGATCTCCTAGTTATGGAAGAAGGCCCAAATTATTGGCATCTCCACCACCTAAGTACCTTCTTAAAAAACCTTCCCTTCAGTTTCCTCAAATATGTTTAAAAGGCTTGGAAAACTGAGATGCTTTTCCTCCAGTTGGTATTGAGGTGGGGTAAGAGGGCAGTATTGGAAGCCAGGTCTGTGGAATCGGCTTTAACGTTCCTTCTGGGTATTAATCACTTGCCTCTCTCAAATGAGGAGTCACTGCCTTCCGTATGAGAGGTTATAGAAGAGAAATGTACCCTTTTCGTTGTGCCTGTATCTCAGGGGAGCTGGCATAGAAGCATTTTAAAAGAAAAAGATTTTGATCAGGCTAAATCTGCTCGGAAGCCAACTGACAATGATGTGTTATCTGATAGAGCCTGGGGACGACCAGCCAGTTGGGAACATAAGAGTAAGTGTCTAGGGTAGGCTCAGCACTGAATTATTTAATTTCTCAAACGTTGCTATTTTATCTCCCTCCACAGACTGGAAGTGCTGAAGTCAATTAACTTAGTGTTTTCCAGTGTTGACTTTCATTGGCATCATCTCCACCACCCATGTTGTTTCCAAAACACTCCCCACCTACCCCAACATATAATGCTCAATGCTCACTTGTCCTCCACCACTTCTCATCTGTGAAGACCACAGACGTGGAGCAGAGAGAGATTAGCTAGTTGAGGGTGACAAGGAGCAAAGAAGTAAGCATGCCAAGTGTATGTCAGTGGTGAAGTCTTAAGTGGGATGGTAGAGTTTTCCGTGATGTCTACTCATATGACTTAACCACCTTGTCTAGTTTCCTATCCATGTTCCACCTTCTAGTGGTGTGACTTGGAGGAAGTTACCAAAGCCATATTTATCACATTTCAGAAGCTGTAGGGTCTGTAGGTGAGAGTGAATACATTAGAAGACTAAGTCAAAATCCCAGAGAAGCTGACAGTTGAGAATAATGAGGCAAATCTAACAGGTTGGAATGTAATAGGAGTAAATGTAGTATGCTGGTCTTGCAAAGAGCAGCGTAAGAAGGAATGGCTGACCGGGAACTTAATATGGGGAAAGAGTGTGATGTGGCTGCACAGACCTACAGGCAACTTTTTAAAACTCCAGTTGCATGGAGAAGAGAAGTTGAGAAGTGTCAATACTGTAATATAGCCAGACAAGGAGGACAAATCCAGAAATTATGTTTTGTTTCCTGTAAGCTTCTGAAAGGAGCCATCTCAGTCAATGTTAGCTGTTAGTGAAAGTTACTGTTTTTCTACTGGTACCTGATACTATGTGTTATATGCAGGAGGTGATCAATAAAGACCTTTGCTCATTAACAACCTCATGACATCCTTCAAATGTAAAATTGTTACACGCAGCAAGGAACACTATGACTCTGTTACTGTTTTTTATTTCCTCTGAGTACCAGTTAGTTTTTTGTTACTGTTATTTCCTCCAAGTTCTTAAGTTACACCATATGGTGGTGGAAAGGAGGGTAAGGCCAGAGAGGTTTTTCTATCAATGACAATAATAATAAAGGCTGCCATTATTGTCTCTTTATTATGTGCTAGTCATTTCCTCAGCACTTTACACACATTAGCTCCGTTAATCCTCACAGAAAGCCCATGAATGTGGGTAGTAGTATTATTCTTAGTTTACAGATAAATAAACCAAGTCTTAGAAAAGTTAAGTCATTTACTCGTGGCTGCAGAGCCAAAAGGTGGCAGAGCTGGGATTGGAGTCCAGGTTCCTGTATCACACGTAGGGTCACCATGAGTTGGAGTCAATGGCAGAGTCCAGGCTCTTCATGACTATACTCGGCATTGCCCTTTGCTGAGCAGGGAAGAACTGTTTCACTCAAGCGCTCCTCACCCGGGGTTCTCACTGTGACCAGCACAACAGGCACCTTGCTTGGGTGTGGACATGTGCCAGAGCCCACAGAGCCAAGTGGGTGCTCAGAAAATGATCATCAAAAAGTTTTAATTTGCTTAAATTTGACATTCCAGCTCACAGTGCCATTTTCCTTATGAGGAACAGAGGCATGTTAACCATCTACTTATTCTCACATATTAATCATTCCCTTTCTTTCCCTCTTGTTTTTCTAATCAGGTCAGAGAGAACTAGAAAAATCTAACGCAGAGACGAGTGAGTTCTGCGTTCTTAGAAATAGTTCTTACTGTCATGGAAAGCAGAGGAAAAAATTGCATTATCCTCTTCCTTTAACGATGGAAGATGAAAAGCAAGAAAATAATTAGAAATGAAATTAATGAGTAGAAACAAAAAGATACTTTTCTTCCAAATAACCTTGTTTTATTCTCCTTTTAATCTTATTAAGTCTTAATCACATACTGGGTATGAAATCACTGATAAAAATGTTGGTTCTAATAAAGAACTCTAGCTGACTGTGTGCCTCACTGACTTAATTCTGCTCTCTCACTTGTATGTCAGATTCTCGCCACCCAGTCAAAACCAAACCCATTGCCATCAAGTCAATTCTGGCTCATAGTGACCCTATAGGACAGAGTAGAACTGCCCCATAGGGTTTCCAAGGAGCGCCTGGTGGATTTGAACTGCCGACCTTTTGATTAGCAGCCGAGCTCTTTACCACTACGCCACCAGGGTTTCCATTCTCGACACAGGTAATGGTAAATGCAAAAATGAACTCAGCATGCAGGCCGACCTGATATGATTATAGGATTAGGTCTGATCCTTGTTCTGGCATTCAGCAGTTGTTAGGAAAAGGCTTTGGTGTTTTCAACAGTCTTTTTGAAATGTTACTTATAATTTGGTTGGGGTCTCTCTCTCGTACTCTCCAAGGTGCATTCCTTTGAGTAAGCCTGTGAGGAACTTCCTGTTCCTAAGAAACAGTGTGTGGTGTTCTCACAAAACCCTGGAAACCAGTGCTGAGAGTCCAGGAATCATCTCTCATCAACAGGTTCAGGAATGTTGCAGACAAAAATCAGCCAGTTGACAGAAATTTAGGGGGCTCTTACTGAGCTAAGTACTAAGTAATATGAAAGAATCTGGAAGATATAGTCCCTGCCCTCACTCAAGTGGCCGTGATTATAGAGACAGACTTGGCATAGACCTCAGAAGAGACATGAACACGTGGCTGCATTTTCCCAATTCCCCCAGAATGCACAGCCATAGGGATTGCTGTGCTGGAGCAGGAAGACTTGGGAGGGAGCCAGGAGGTCAGAGGTTGGTAGACAACTCTACGAACCCCATGGAGGGAATGGAAGGACCAGTCCCTGCTAGGCCATTAAACAAGTCAAAAACCAATTGCATCGAGTCGATTTGACTCATGACAAACCCATATGTGTCAGTGAACTATGTTCCATACAGTTTTCAATGGCTGATTTTTTTTTTCTGGAAGTAGATCAGGCGTTTCTTCTGAGGTCCCGCTGAGTGGACTTGAACCACCAACCTTTTAGTTAGCAGAGGGGGGACATTACCCATGTGCACCACCCAGTTAGATCATTAACATCTGCTAAAGTAGGAACTACTCATTTTGTCTCCTC
The DNA here is from genome assembly GCA_030035585.1 of Dugong dugon. Taxonomy (NCBI): domain Eukaryota; kingdom Metazoa; phylum Chordata; class Mammalia; order Sirenia; family Dugongidae; genus Dugong; species Dugong dugon. Next base: position 83,337,029 of record CM057460.1, on the reverse strand, counting down.
TCCAGGATCCACTCTTTGAAAGCATTTGGGTAATTACAGCTTCCATTTCTGCCTTTGGTTGTTAGTTTTGGTGTATTAGTTATCTGCCGTGTTAAGAGATTTCTCTTGATCCCTTTGAGCTCTCACCCTTTTCTTCCCAGTAGATTTCACCCTGCTTGATCGGCTAAAATTGTTCAGGAGTTACCATTTCTTCTGTGTGACATGAAAATTAGGCACTTCCCAGCCTTCCTCTCTTCCCCAGCTTACTCTATTTTTTTTTTTTTTTTTACTTAAAAGAGGCTTATGTGGTTTATTCACCAAGTTCTCTAACCTCAGTGGCTGGGTAGGTTTGGAGTGGGTGGCAAAGAAAGGAAAGTTTTGATAAAAAAAAAAATCAGCCTGAGCTAGAGTGAAACACATTTGTCTTTTCATTCCACATTTCCCTTACATCTGCAATGAGCAATTACTAATCCTGGAAGAGAATCTCTTCCCTGGTATTTCTGTTTCTTTTTACAGGACTCTGACACTGCACATATCTTACATGAGCTCTTTGGAATTAAGGGCATTTCCTTCTTACTCCCACAATATTAATGGGTAAAGACCCCAGGCCCTTGGAACCATTTGGGAACTCTGCTTTTATCCTTACCTGATCAAGATAGCCAGGGGCCCTGTCTAGTTCTGCTGATGCCCTTAGGTTGGAGAGCAACGCCACAGAAACAACAAGCAGGTCATTTACTTTACTAGATTGCAAGCTTCTTGACTGCAGGATAGTTTTCTCATCTTTGTATTTCCCAGAGCACTGGGGCACAGTTCCTAGTACATAGTAGTTACTTAATAAATACTCATTGAATGGAATAAAACCAGTACCTAGCACAACACCAGGCACAAGGTACCAGTAACCTGTTGTCATTGAGTCGACTCTGACTCATGGCAACCCCACATGTGTCAGAGTAGAACTGTGCTCTATAGGGTTTTCCATCGCTGATTTTTTAGAAGTAGATCACCAGGCCTTTCTTCCCAGGCACCTCTGGGTGGGCTTGAACCTCCAACCTTTTGGTCAGCCAAATGTATCAAACAATTTGCACCACCCAGGAACTCTATGCACAGGATAGATGCTCAATAAATAGCTTCTGAAAGAAAGAATACATTACTGTATTGCATGGAGCAAGAATTCCAGTCTTTATAGTACTCACATCAGTGGAACCTCTGCAAGGGAAGCGAGTATGATGAGACTTCGTCTCACATGTTTTGGAACTGTTATCAGGAGGGACCAATTCCTGGAGAAGGACGTTATGCTTGGTAAGGTAGAGGGTCAGTGAAAAAGAGGAAGACCCTCAATGAGATGGATTGACACAGTGGTTGCAACAACGGGCTCAAGCATAACAACAATTGTGAGGATGACACAGGACTGGGCAGTGTTTCATTCTGTTGTACATAGGGTCACTGTGAGTCAGAACCAACTCGATGGCACCTAAAAACAACAACAAAGTAGGAAAGCAGCCATAGCAGGGAAGCCGACAGCTGATCCAAGCCCTGTTGGGTCTCTGTTGGATGCAGACGAAGAGGCCAGTACTGTTTCTGTGGGATCTTGGATGCTGTTGACATCGTTCATGGAAGCTTACAAGAGTGGAGGGGGTGAGTGGAGTGCAAATCCAGGGCCTTCTCTGCTCCCGTTGGTGCTCTTGCATCCTCTCACACTGCTTCGCCAGGCCCCGGCTTTATCGGCTTTAGCAGCACAATAATTATCTCCTGATCAAGGGAGGCAGGGATGTGTGTGGGAATCACTCTTTAGTAACAAATATTTCTTTTGGAAAAGCCCCAAAAAGCCACCAGCTTTCCCTCAAGTGTTCAAAGGCTATCCCAGGGCTGACAGGCTAGTTTAATCGCATTAATACAAGAAGCATCCCCAGTGCTGAGAGAAGTGTGTTACGGGGAGTTGCCTGTATGGAAGCTAGAGCTCCAGCTCCACTGCGTAAGTGAAAACACTCTCCATGGAGAGGCTGAGTCACCCAGGAGAGGCAGCATGCTTCTTTCCAGGTCCCAGGATGTCTGCTCATAGTTTCTCCAAGGAGGCTCTTTATCTCATCCTGATAACGTGTGAACAAGCACAACTAAATAAGGACCTAGATGCTCCTTTGCTCATGCTTGTACACAGTCCCCGTTCTCTTTGACCGTGCAGAAGAAAAGGCCCTTTTTAGTATGGCGTAATACAGTGCTAACCCTGGTGGCGTAGTGATTAAGAGCTACGGCTGGTAACCAAAAGATTGATCCACCAGGCACTCCTTGGAAACTCTATGGGGCAGTTCTACTCTGTCCTATAGGGTCACTATGAGTCGGAATTGACTCAACAGCAACAGGTTTTGTTTTGTTTTGTTTTTAATATAGAGCTGGAGCCCTGATGGCACAGTGGTTAAGAGCTCGGCTGCTAACCGAAAGGCTGACAGTTTGTATCCACCAGGCGCTCCTTGGAAACCCAATGGGGCAGTTCTACTCTGTCCTATAGTGTCCCTATGAGTCAGAATACACTCAACGGCAATGAGTTTTTTGTTAATACAGAGCTGGATGGCTGACCAGCAATTCCCACCTTGGGCACAAACTAGCTGGGTAAACTGAGTCAAGGAAATAAACTTTCATTTTCTCGTCTATGCAAAGGGGCGCTCAGGTGAGATGATATCTACGGCACCTTAGGAGCTCTAACATTCTGTATTCTATAATGATTTTCTCCTAATTATTCTAGTTTCTTTTCTCTAAACCTTATTCTTTTACACTGACTCTGTTTAGGGGTGTGGAGATGAGAACCCCACATTGAAATTGAGATGTAGCTGCTCTGCCCAAGTGTATATTTCCCAGAGTTGTGTCTCAGTCTGCTGCTCTGCTGTCCCCACCCTCTCTCTGTCCATGTTTAGATCACTCTCACATCTCATCATAACCTCTTTTCTGAGCTCCAAGTCATTCATTTATTAAAAAATATCAAACACCTACACTGTGCAAGGTGCTTCGTGTACAGTATCCTGGTGAACAAAATAGGCATGATCCCTGCCTTTTTTGGTTCTTATATCTTTAAAAAGAGAATAAATAAACATGTAAATAAATATATAATTACAAATTGTAGTATGTGTTATAAAAGGAGTTGACCTAATGTAATTTGGAAGGTCAGTAAAGGCACTCTGAGGAAGTATAATTTGATCTGAGGCCTGGAAAAGGAGCTAGCCAGGCAAAGAGTATCAGAAGCGTTCTAGGCAGAAGGAGCAGCAAATGCAAAGACCCCTGCCACAGGGAAGGACCGGACTGTACTAACAGAGTGTAGTGTTTCCAAAGAATTGAAAGCAAAGCAGTGTGGTCAGAACATACTAAGTGAGGGGAATGGTGTGAGATGAGACTGAAGAAGTGATGGTATTAGTTAAAATAATGCTGGCTGCTGTGACAAACGAAAAACTCTAACAGTTCAAATACAATAAATATTTATTTCTCATTCATGTAAAGTGCAAAATGGATATTCCTGAGCAATATACAGCTCTCTTCCAAGCAATGTCTCAGGAAGCATAGCCCTTCCATCTTGTGGCCCTGCCATTTTTCATGATCTTCCAAGGCGATCATGCTTGTCTTCATGGAGGGCTGTGCATGAGAGGGTTTTCTGGGCCCAGGCCTGGCAGTGGTGCTCACATTCCATTGGCACACACCTAACAGCAAAATCTGACTGGATGGTAATCCCAGGAAGGCACATAGCACATCAAGCAGGGCCTGTGGGCCATGCTGCAGTTTTGGTGTCATTCCCAGTGCACTGTAGAATGTGAAGTGAAACGCACCTACAGTAAACCCATCGAGTCTAAACTTATGCCTGCAATTACTCATGTCACGCAATATGCCTAAAACTAAATTCATCCTTCCCCTGAAAAAGTAACATCTCTTCTCAATGTTTTCTTCTTCTTTCACTGAAGGCCATGCAAACCTGGTGGTTATTTTTGCTCCCTCACTTTTTCCTGCTCTGTTGGTCATTAGGCTTTTCCCTCTGCATCCCAGGCCTTGACTTTTTTAGTACTTACCCAGCTAGGCTCTTTGGTTGGTTTCTTCCTCATTTGATACAGAACGCTAATTTATGCTCTTAAAATTTAGAATATTTCCTCCCAGTTGTCGTATAGAGCATTTTCGCAGTATCGAGTCGTATGGGAAACTTTATAATCAGAGCATAGTGGGTGTGGAGATGAATCTTTCTAAAATATGCCTTTCACCACCTCTCAGAAAATGTCACTGATTTCCAGTTATCTACTGAAAGAAGTTCTAGGCCCTAAATTCTATGGTTTAGGGGAAACTGACTCAACCCATCCTTTCCAGACTTCTCACCCTGTCTTCCTCCTGCCAGCCGGCTGTCCAACTATCCTCCAAAGTCCAAAGAAACTTGGTGAATTCCTCCTCGTGTCATTCACCTCTGCCTGGAACACCTTCTCTCTACCCATCTGCCTCTCTGAGTCTTACTGATCCTTCTGTGTACACCCACCCTACCTAGTCTCCCTTTTCTGGGAAGCCTTTCCTTATCCCACCAACCAGCAATAAGCTTTCTGTCTCTGGAGTTTTGTAGCACTTATTCCCCAAAGTCCTTATGTAAATTCTAGGTGCTCCATTAACGCTTAAATTATTTAAATTATGTCTCACCACTCCTTTGGCATTTATCATGTATTGCCTGATAGTGGTATTTATCCATCAATTCATTCTGAACTTTTTGGCTAGAGAGTCTTTCCCCAGTATCAAAAATAGTACCAGGCACATCCTCAAAAAAAGAAAAAAAATCAATTAATTAATGCTCTTCTATAATTCCTGTGACACCTTGCTCAAGTTTTTGAACAAAGCAGATGCTCAGAAAACTCTTGTTGAGTGGCTGTTGTTGTCATCATTTAAACATATAATCCCTTCTAAAATGCAAAGTCTTCGTCAGTTGAGGGAGGATGCTTTTGCTGGGAATTCCAGCCCCAGAGGGAGGCCAGTGGGTGAAATATTTGGTGAGGAGCAGAGACTGTCAGTGACTCTCTAGCCCTCTGTAGGCAGCTTCCTACTCGGCTTCCTCTGTCCACTCAGGAAGCCGACTCTGGGTTTGTCATGGAGTGCTCAGTTACAAATACTCCCACTTTCCTCTTCACAACCCTTACTTTCTCCAAGCAAGAGGTTGCAGAGGGTGGGAGTGTTGCTCTTAGCGGGAGGAGGGGAGCGGGTCTGTCTTTTACATTTTCCATGTTATCAAGATTTTTTATTTTTTATGTCTCTAACCCTGCTAGAGCCAGAAGAAGACATCTGAACAACCAGCCAAATTTTCAGAATATATCCTGGCTATGTAGGGTACCATCCTCTAGTAAAGTTAGTCCTTGATATGATAGTACCCCCTCCATTTCATTTCAAAATCTGCCTGATTCTAAACATTCCTATTTGAATCAGATAGAAACTTCAATTCTGTCGTATCTATCTCCCCATCTTAATTAGTTTTCCATGTACAGGTCTCAGAAGTGGAGGTTTGCTGTACACATCTTCCCTTACGTGAGTAGGTTAATACTGGCATCAGGGGAAGGAGAAGTGGGTAGTAGTGTTTAGAGTTAAGTCCCTCCCACCTGCTTTGGGCTTCAAAATGACTGTTAAGTAGGGAGTTTCACAATTTCCAGAGTGGGTTGGCCTGCACAGATTCACATTCTGCCCTTTCTGTGAGTCGTTTCATGGATGTGTGTGAAATGAGTAACACTAGTGATCCTCAGCAAGCATTTTCGGGATTAGGGATGTGAAAGTTAATATGGGGTTTTGGGCGAGGACTGTGGCTTCAGAAATCTCAGGATGTCTGTCTGTTGGACTCCATAATTGTGCTGCCAAATTCACGTCAGCACCTAAAAATTTATGAACATTGAAGGCAGGTGTGTTCTGGAACCAAACTTTTTCAAAGCTGATCTGAAGAGTTGGTGGCACTTGCTTAATATTTTACTCTCTCTCAATTAGTTGTAGATCAGAGAAACCCTTTTTGCTTACTGTCTCAGATGTGCTTCCAGTTTTCAATAGAAAGAGAGAGACTGTGCTCTGAATCCTAGTTCATATGAAACTCTGATGCTTCTCAAAATATAAAACATCCTTAGTTTCAACTGAGCTGCTGCCAAGAACTAGGGGAAGATAGAAAAAGTCTCAGAGTCTCAGATTTTTGCTTTTTTACCTTTGGCAAGCAGTAGCTTGTGGCCCTCATTTCAATGATTACAGGGTTTGTATAGCATGCCAGGGTTTCAGGGCTATGGTACAGCAATGTTGTGCAGGGCTGTCATTGGAAGGGTGCCAACAGGCTTCGGATTCCTGGGCTGTAATTGTTGTCGGTGTTACCCCAACGTGGGCTTCCAGGGTCAGGAAGGGAGGCATCACCAAGCTGCCCAGGGAGACCAGGTCCATCTGACAGACATCATGGGTTGATTCTGTGGGCAGGGCCTCCTTTCCAAATTAAGTATTAAATTAGCCTTATTTCATCCTTATCCAAAAATGCTCTCAGAGACTAGACACGTCTTTCCTGCACACTGGAATATGAACCACACAACACAGGAAGAGTGTGGCCTTCAGCAAGGCGTTTCGGATCATGAGGCTGTGTGGTTGAGATTTCACTAAATGCCATGTTGAGGGGCGGGGGAGTCTTTACTCTTTCATCCCCAGCCAGAGAACAGACGACTCAGCCTGGTCCATGCTCATCATCTTAATCATAGGCTGAAGAGGAATATTTTTGGTTATTTTCCCTTTTTTTTTTATACACACAGTGCGTATTTTTAGCTATTTGCTGACGGACTCTACCAATTACTTGAAAACACTTGTAGTTAGAGGGAGACAGACTAAAAATGTAAATTCATTGGAGAGCCACAGTTCTGCATTAGATTAGCCTGTTGTGAGGCAGAATCCCAACGGAGAGGATGGCTGCACATGAGTAATGATGTCAGAACTGGAAATGACATTATCACATTAATCTGAGGATGATTAGAGAAAATATACACTCTTCTATCTGTCTTGTCTTTGTTATATTGGACCTCACATTCATGTTTATTATGGGCATTATATGTTACATGCTGTAAGGATATATCAAATCCCCACTTTTCACTTCTCTGCCATTTCTGTTCTGACACCAGCTGCACATGCAGCACTTCTTCCTCTGACCCTAACCCCCAGAGTTAGGTCAGGGCTCACAAGTTAAAGGGCACAGTCCTTTAGACGAACAAGTCTGCCCAAGACCTCAGATGGCAGCAGGAAGCTTGGGAGTCCCCAGGGCTCCCCTCACTCGGACCTGCTGGCTGCAAATCCAGGGGTTCCCTCTATACCCTTAGGATACAACCATAAAGTCAGGGGTTCCCAGCCCCCTCACTTCTGACCTGCTGGCTCCCACTTCTCTCTTGGGTTCAATAATTTACTGGAATGACTCACAGAACTCACAGAAAGCACCATACTTATGATTACAGTTTTATCACAGCAAAAAGAATACAAACGAAGAGACACATAGGGCAAGGTCTGGGAGGGTTCCCAAAGTGGAGCTTCCATGGCCCAAAAAGGAACATGCTACTCTCCCACATGCTTCAAAGTCTTTCACCAACCAGGAAGCCCAGGGAGCTTCCATTTCCAAGCTTTTATTGGGGGTCTCATTATATAATTCAAACTCTAGCCCCTCTTCTCTGAGGTTGGTCCATATCACAAGGTGATCATGGGGTTGAAATCACAGAGTGAGTTTTTCTGGCCTGGCCAGCCCCCGCAAGAGTCATCTCATTAGCATAACCTGTTAGGTTAAGTGTGATCTGGAGCCCTCATCAAAGACACTTATGATTACTGGGAAAATTCTAAGGTTTTAGAGGTTATCTCTCAAGAACCAAGGACAAAGACCAAATTCTTTGGGTGAAGTAATGTAAACCCCATACATGGCCAGTGAAACTGCTGTCTCCACAGTCATCAGTGACATCCTATTTGCCAAATCCAGTGCTCTCTTTTCCAGCTTTCTCATACATATTTCTCTCTCTTCAACATTAACCAGTTTCTCTCTGGAATATTTCCACTGACTTCTGCAGCACTCTTCTAGTCTAACTCCTCCTCCTAAGTGTTTTGGGGGCCCCTTCCACTCTGTGTTGCCTTTCAGTGTTGGTTCTGCCCAGGGTTCCATCCCCGGCATCTTTCTCTCTACCACTTTAACTGCAGCAGGAAGAGGTGGAGACAATGCACCCAGATTGGGACTCCAGAACTTTGCAATGCCTATGAGACATCAGAGAGTAACTACCTGTAGATGCTATCTTATGGGCAGTTATTTATACAGGATTTTTCTGAGCCCTGCCCCAACTCCTCACCCTGGTTATAGGGCTGAAAACGTCAGAGTTGCTCATGGGAGCAGCAGGAAGATGGTAGAGCCAGAGAGAGTACAAAAACTATTATTCATAGAAGAGTGGGGTGGGAGAGAGGAGCTGAAGAGGTTGAATCTGTTTTGATGGTCAAGGCCAGAAACAGGAGATAGATGTCAAATGCCATATTTACAAATGCAGGAATGGAGCATGATGGAAGGGCAATGCATGAATGGGGGAAGAAGGCTAGACATTGGCCACTTGGTGCCTGGGCAGGTCAGCCTGGATTAGAGACACAGCCTGGGTTGAAGATTTAAAAAAAAAAAAAAACAGATATGTTGTCATTGATTCTGACTCATAGCCCCATAGGGTTTCCAAGTAGCGGCTGGTGGATTCGAACTGCTGACCTTTTGGTTAGCAGCCTGAGCTCTTAACTACTGCACCACCAGGGCTCTGGTTGGAGATTAGACAGACAGAATTGTCTGGGTAAGAGATAAGGTTTTGGAGTCTACCATATTGTCTTAGTTATCTAGTGCTGCTATAACAGAAATACCACAAGTGGATGGCTTTAACAAATAGAAGTTTATTCGCTCACAATCTAGTAGGCTAGACGTCCAAATTCAGGGCGTCAACTCCAGAAGGCTTTGTGTGTCGGCTCTGGAGGAAGGTCCTTGTCATCAGTCTTCCTCTGGACTGGGAGCTTCTCCATGCAGGAACCCCCTAATAATAATAATAGTAATATTCCTCCAAAGGACGTGCTGTGCTCCTGGTGCTTCTTTCTTGGTGGCATGAGGTCCCTAATTTCTGCTTGCTTCCCTTTCCTTTTATCTCTTGTAAGATAAAAGGTGGTGCAGGTCATACCCAGGGAAATTTCCCTTTACATTGGATCAGGGATGTGACCTGAGCAAGGGTGTTACATCCCACCCTAATCCTCTTTAACCACAGGCAGAGATTATGATTTATAACACATAGGAAAATCACAAAATGGAGGACAACCGCACAATACTGGGAATCATGGCCTAACCAAGTTGACATGTACTTTTAGGGGACTCAGTTCAATCCATGACACATATCCAGTGAAATGTTGAACATAGAACCTTGGAGGATAAACAGAATAAGAAAAAGAAACGGAGGCAGAAAAAGAATGTCAAAAATAATAACTAACCTTGATTGAGCATTTTATCTGTGCCAGGCACTGTGCTAAGTGCTTTGCATGCATTTTCTCATTAGAGACTGAAAAGGAGGGAGATATCATAGGGAGAAGAATATTTTAAGAGAGACATCCCCTCTGCCTGGAACATCTTTGTCATACTTTTTTTAGCTGTCACGTTGATTCAGTCCTTTAAGGCCCACTTCCCAGGGAAGTTGGTGTCACCTTTGGAATTTCCTAGCACTTTGTGCATTAATTCAGTCAACAAATGTTTATTCTACTATTTCAGAATTTATAGTGTTTTAGCATAATTATTATTACCTGCTGGACTCTAGTTTGTTCATTTTGAAGATTTAATATCTAGCACAGAGTGATCAACAAAACAACTGTTCAGTAGGTGAATGAATGAGTAATGTAAAAAACAAAACACAAAAAACCAAACCCGTTGCCATCAAGTCGATTCCGACTCATAGCGACCCTATAGGACAGAGTAGAACTGCCCCAGAGAGTTTCTAAGGAGCGCCTGGTGGATTCCAACTACCAGCCTTTTGGTTAGCAGCCGTAGCACTTAACCAGTACGCCACCAGTTTTTTCCGAGTAATGTAAAAGAGGTTATTTATTCAAGATTCAATTTAAGCGAAAATATGAGAAGATCTTTCTTCAACCCACCTCAGAGATAAATGGCTTAAATTACTGGGATGGTCATGAGTTTGAGGATTCCTTGTATGGTTGTTTTCTGTTGTTTCGCCTTGCACTGCTCAATTAACACTCCTGGCCAATGTCAGACATTAACCAACTGTTGAAGTTCTCAGTACACAGGCACATTCCCTGAATACTTATTATGCACAATTCAATAATGATTAACATTTGAACTCTGTCTAGGCTGAGCAAGCCACATCAAAGCTCTTTTTTCACTACAACTTTTAAAATATCAAATATGGACTGAGTGAGTAGATGTCAGAGAAACTGACTTTGTAAACTGAAAATCATAACTTAGATTCATTTGAAATACATCATGTGGAGTGCACATAGAAACATGAGCATTTTTATTTTTCCCTTGTAGCTAATAAATAACATCTGTAATATTCCTCCTCACCTTTTTCTGATTAGCTTCACGTCTGGCATATTTTTCCTGACACTCCTGTTTCATGTTGTAAGGATTTAGCCAGGGACAGAAAGGATTCTAAATAAGTCGTGTGGGTGTGACAGCAAACTTGTTGTAATCAGGTTTAAATCCAGAAATAAGGGGCAGTATGAGTCTGGTGAAGGAGTTTTTGATGGTGGTCAGGCCTCCCTATTTCACTCTTCCCTAGGCACAGGCCTTCTTCTGGGCAGGCCCCAAGGGGTAGGGGCGGCCACGAAGGCAAGGGGCATATGAGCCACTGTAACCCACACCCACCAACCAGCCCCACCCTCCCCTGATGCTGACATGGCTTCCCCGGGCCCCTGCACCCCTTCTACCTCTGCCCACATGGGTGCCATCCAGAGTGCCCTGGGTCACTGTGTTTCACCTTGGGGTCCATGGAGCCTGTGGGGTCCTTTGGGGACTGTCAAAGATGAACTAAGATGGAGGTTTGCTGTGTAAGATTTGGGGAGGATTTTGCCACTTAGAAAGATTGAAAACCACTGCCTTAACTAAATTGTGTAGTTCTAACAACTACCATATTTAATAATAATAATAAATGATAAGTTAACATTTACTGAGAGCTTAGTGTGTAGCAGGTACTGTACTAAGCGCTTTCAGTGTAATACCTCATTTAATTCTCACCAAAAAAAAACCCACTGAGATGGGTACTCATTTTACCTGTGAGAAAACAGAGGCTAAATAAAATGCCCATGGTTATGGAGCTATGTAGTGGGGCTGGGATTTGAACCCAGGCAATCTGACTCTGAAGCCTGGGATCTTCATATCACTGCTAATACTGCCATTAATTAGCTCTGGTAAAGTGGTGGAGCTGCTTGAGTAACTAAAAAATGACACAGCAAATGTTTACTAAGTAGCTACTTTTTTTTTAACTAGTTGCTGTCAGGTTGATTCTGTGTGTCAGGGTAGAACTGTGCTCCATAGTGTTTAATAACGCTTGAACCCCAGTTACTCTGAGCTTCACTTTATCCCCCAGCCCCAATGGCCTCATCAAATTCTGGAGAAGTCTGATAAGCAGAGAGGCAGATAAATAAAGGTTATTATTTTGTGCCCTCGAGTTGATTCCAACCCAGAGTGACCCAATGTGATGGAGTAGAACTGCCGCATAGGGTTTCCTAGGCTGTAACCTTCACAAGAGCAGATGGCCAGGTCTTTTCTCCCACAGAGCCGCTGATGGGTTCGAAACACAGATCTTCCGGTTAGCACCTGACTGCTTAACCACTGCACCACCAGGGCTCAAAGCAAAAATTGGCTTCTAAATACTACCTGAAAGCCCCGGCTGATACAACTTTCTTCTTCCCCTCTCCTGCCTCTTTGTACTACCTTCTCTTTTCTTCTCTCCCTCACTCCACCTCTTTTCTTTCTTTTCTGTTTTCTCTTTGTCTCTTTATTGCTCTGCTTTTCTTTTCCTTCTACTGGATTCTTCTAGCTGTTGTTTCTGCCATAAAAGCAGAACAGGTTACTTCTCCTCTCACTTCTACACTAGAACATACTATCTCCTCTCATTACTCAGCGTTAGTTATCTGTCTCAAAAAAAATTTGTACTTTTATTTCATGCATGTGGAATTGAAGACTGTTGAATCCTTTTTTTTCCCCTCAAAATGGTTTATGAATTAGAATTGCACTTTTGAGTCAAGATCCCTGGAATTTTTAAAACAGGGCTGTAATACCAGGGATGACAGACCGGTCCATAAAATTACTGGCAAGCAAATTTAGATTCCACTGTAGCACCTGTGGCCCTGGTGGCATAGTGGTTAAAGAGTTCAGCTGCTAACCAAAAGGTCAGCAGTTTGAATCCACCAGGTGCTCCTTTGAAACCCTATGGGGCTGTTCTACTCTGTCCTATAGGGTCGCTATGAGTCAGAATTGACTCGATGGCAACGGGTTTGGTTTTTTTTTTTTTTCTGGTATAGCACCTGTGGAGCCCTGGTGACACAGTGGTTAAGCACTTGGCTGCTAACCGAAAGGTTGGCAGTTTGAAACCACCAGCCACTCCTTGGAAGCTCTATGGGGCAGTTCTGCCATGTCCTGTAGGGTCACTGTGAGTCAGAATCAACTCAACGCCAACAGGGTTTTTTGTTTTTTTATATAGCACCTGTAGCTTACTGAGAGCCTGAGAGACAAAGTTTCGTGGAATGAGGTTGATTCCAGTACTGAGGTTCGATGTTTTTGGTTTTTTTTTAAAATTTTTTTTATTGTACTTTGGATGAAGGTTTACAGAACAAATAGTTTCTCATTAAACAGTTAGTACACATGTTGTTTTGTGACAATGGTTAACAACCCCCCAACACGTCAAGTCTGTCCCTTCTCAACCTTGGATTCCCTATTACCAGCTTTCCTGTCCCCTCCTGCCTTCTAGTCCTTGTCCCTGGACTGTTTGTGCCCCATTAGTCTCGATGAGGTTAGGTGTTTCAAAAAAAATCCTAAAGAAATTTTTTCCAAAGTTAAAGGTACTGTAGGAACTGAATACCTTGAGGACTTCTGGTGTCTAAATGTATGGACACTACAGAGCCTATTACATCTATGCCTCTGCGCTAATCACTTTTCTTACTTTACATCCTCCCCCACAAACACACCCCATCCTCACCCCCAAAAAATCTTTCTGTCACCTACTCAGCCTTCCAGTTTATCTTAGACATTATCTCCTTAAGGAAGTCTTCACTTTTCGCCTAGACTAACCCAAGTCCCCACCCATGGTCCTAGAGCTCTCTGTTCTGTCACAACACTCATTATACTTCATCAATATTGTGTGCTCAGCTGCTAGTACTAGCTCAATGAATATTTGTTGACTGAGTAAATGATGCTCTATTTCTGGAGGAACCATGGCCACATGCTTCAGGCATTTCCCACCTCTGTACTCTGTCCTTCTCTTCCTTTCCAGACTCTGATTCCCAAGCAATCTGTCAAGAAAAGATTTCTATTTGTTTCTTGGCTTCTAAAATTTGCTGACCAGCCAAGGACATCCATGCTCATAGACATTTGATTTAGCTATAAAATCAATTTCACATAAAAATACTGACTAGAATAGAAACTACCTGCTTCTTCCTGCCCCTACTATCTGTATAATAAACGTGGAGATGGGGAAAAGAGCTTTGTCTTACAATTATTGAAGAGATATTTTAAGGAAAGGGAGCTAAATGTCTTCTAAGTGCTCACTGTAGGCAGAATAGGAGCAATGGGGTAGACATTACAGGGGGGCAAACTTGAGAACTTGCCGATTGCTATAGCTGCCCATCCATAGAATGGGCTGTCTGATGACCTAGGGCAGTAGCTAGGTCAAGTCCATCACAAGTGCAATAGCTGATGCTGCTAAGGTGATGATGGCAGGTCATTGAATGTGGCAGCAACCCAGCTGCCCATGTTGTGCCGTGGCTGGGCTGGATTGGGCTCAGTGAACAAGAATTAGGTACTAAGGTGACTCCAGGAGTCAATGATTCCAGTGCAGAACCAGAATTGGGAATCCCTACTCTATTTCATTCTACTTTCACAACTTTGTCCAGGCTTGTGGTTTAGCAAGTAGAAATTAGGTATTACTACGTTTCCCCCCTGTAATTTTCCAATCCATACCTTGTTCCCTTGACAGCTGGTTTAGATCTTACAGTCATAACTGGATTCGGCAGTTGGTCACACCTTGATTTTGATGGTTATGTATCAAAGACCATGGGTTCAACCTAAATCACACTGATTTCTTTCATTTGGTTAATCAGTTTTGTCTGAATGCCCGGTTCTATGGCAACTGCTATGGGAATTCAGAAGACCTGTAAGCGGGATTTCTATATTTATGGCACACAGAACACTCACCACACCTATGATCTCTTGCTATCCTCACACTCATCTCGTGTAGGAGGCATTATTTTTATCCTCATTTCACACACAAGGAGACTGAAACTCAAGAGTGGTTAAGTGATTTAATAAGATAATAATAAGAGGTTATTCTAAAGGCTCCTAAAATGCACAGTGATTAGTTCGTTTTCATAAATATAGAGGAAAGGTATACAGAATGCTGCTGCTAAATTCCTAACAGTTCTGTGAATCCCAGCTTTCAAGTGGGGAGGGCCCTACGTATGGCTCTTTGGGGCTTTTTTCATCTCTGAAAAGGAAGCAAAAAGAATCAGTAAAGTAGCAGCTCAGAGTGCAGGGGTTCTAGCCAGTATTTCTTAGGGAACTATTTTCTAGAGAAAAAATTTTGCTTTCAGGTCCACAATGATTTTTAAAATCAAGAATCAAGACAACAATGAACACATTTGCATCTGGATATGCAATTCCTTACCACACAGCAAGATGAGAGAGCAGACTCAGCCTAAGCCCACAGTAATTGGGACATGTGAAAACATGAACAGAGTGGAGACTCAATGCACATGTGCACAGAGCATCCCTCCAGATGCAGCCTAACCACGCTATGGTCTAGGGAAGGACACGCAACGATGGGTAGCGAGGCTCAAACTAGCTGGCACAGTGAGACCCTTAGTAACTTGAACTTCACTTTGAATTTGCTATACATTGAAATTTTATTTGGACTGAGTCATGAAAAAATGGTCAGCCAAACAAATGTTTAATGTGAATAAAATTTTAGTGTGAAAATAAAGTTTAAGAGATGCATTTGGCTCATATAATAAACAAACTGTTTTTAAGAACTTTGATTTCAGCACAAAAGTTGAAAGTAGTTGCTAATTAAACCTAAGTCTTGTCTGTTCATTAAAACATAACTGACAGCATTCCAATATTAGAAAACACCTTGATAACCAAATTTCTGAGAAAGTTGTAGAATTCCCCCCAACCCCGCCACTTAGCTCAAGTAACTATGGTTTTACTGTAAATAAATACACACGCATCGTTAAGTATGAAGGTGGCATCATATTGGCAGGAAAAGTAAAATGGTTTATTAGAGGTAGAATGAAATTTAAGCTATTATAAAAGTGATGAAAAACAAACAGAAGAACACATAGAGCTCGGTGGGAATGAATGGTAGGCCTACCAGGGCAGAAAAGGAGCTAAACCCTGAAAGTGACAAAGTTTCTACCCATAAATGCTTGTTTTCCCTAACCCTGTTCAGACTCTGACACATGAATGGGGAAGCAAATACATGTCCTGTCCAAACCCAGACCAACAGAAATTTTTGTTTTTTCTGGTATAATAATGATTTCTGCCTACTTTCCTCATCTTTGCAACGTCTTGGATAGAAGAGGATATAAAAGGCAAAGAAACTATATTATACTGATAATAGCTAGCATCCATGACAGTTATTCTGAGACAGTATTACCTGTTTTCCTAGGGCAATTGCAAGGATTAGATGAATTAACATACACAGAGCACTTAAAACAGTGTCTGACCTGCAGTAAGTGCTAGTAAGTATTAGCTATTATTATCCTTAATGTTCTGTTGTCTTACAGTATACCAGGTACTGTCTAAGTGCTGTATATGCCTTATCTCACTTGCTATTTTTAATACTAGTTTTATAGACAGTAAACTGAGACCTCAGAAGTTAAGAAAGTTGCCCAAGACTGCACAAATGATAATGATAACTAATATTTATTACATACTTACTATATGCTGGACATAGTGCTAAACATTTGTGATGTTTCCTCAAAATGATGTTGTATTTAGGCAATACAACAATCTTATGATGTAGATATTAATATTCTCATTTTACAGATGAGGAAACAGGCCTAAGGAGGCCAGCTAGCTTCAAGGTCACACAACCAGTGAGTGATAGAGCTGAGATTTGAACCCAAGCAGTGTGACTCCAAAGGTGCATGCTCTGTGCTTCTGTGTACCAGGGCCTTGTGGGGATGAGGGGCACAGCAAGGGGCATTTCACTTCAACCACACAGCACATTCCTGGAGTCCATATTGCCATCCCTAACACTGCTTTCCTTCACAACACTGAAGTCTTCCTAAGCCCCATTCTCCAACTACGTCCTACTCATTATACTTGAGCAACATTTTAGACCCAGATCAGCCTATCACCCCTCCACTGGTGCTTGAGACTCCTCACCGTCCCTGCCTGAACTTGAACATCCCTAATGCCTGGAAATCCCAAGGAAGCCCATCCTTCCTGTCTTTGGGAAGCTCTGATTATTAAAAATACATTCCTTGTATGGCTCTATATACCTTAATCTTTCTTTGCCTCAGTTTTCTCATCTGCAGGGCTTTTGCGAGGATTAAATTAGATGCGAAGTGTTTAAAACAATGCCTAGTTTATGTTAAGTTATATTCAATAAATGTTGGCTGCTATCACCATTCTTGATGGCTTCATAGTCTCCATTCTGAATCACTCAAATCTGCCCTACATGTATTGTCAAGAATTGCCTTTCTTGGATATTGCTTAGATATATCATTCCTCTCCTTAGAAGCCCAACAGGTTGCAACATTTGCAAAAACTGTCCATATGCTCAGTCATAAAGCAAGTGTCAATACATTTCAAAGGATTTAAATCACATACTGTAAATCAAAAGTGATTCTAAAATGAAACGTTTATTTAAAAAAATCAATAGATATGTTCTCCAACTGTAGTGGAATTAAACTAGAAATCAGCTTAATAAAAAAGATAACTAGAACATTTGCAACGTTTGGGAATTAAGTAGTACACTTTCAAATAATCCATGAGTCAAAAAAGAAATCACAGTGGAAATTAGAAAATATTTTTATCTGAATAATGGAAATATATATTTAAAACTTGCATGATAAGAATAATTGGTATTTGGAAGAAAATTGATAGTATTATATGCATATATCAAAAAATAAAAAATGATGAAGATCAATTATTCAAGAAATTATTTTTTAAAAAAAGGAAAGCAAATTAAGCCCAAAGAAAGTAGAAGGAAAGAAATAATAAAGATAAGAGAACTTAATGAAGTTGAAAACAAACATACTGCTACAAATATACTTGCAGAAAGAATCTAGTCCAAATCTGGTTCTTTGAAAAGGCTAATAAAATCAATTAACCTTTAGAAAAAGTGGTTATGAAAAGGAAGGAAGAAAAGAAGAGCAACAATTGCTAATAACAGGAATGAAAGGGACATATTACTACAAGATGCTACAAACATTAAAAAGATAATAAGAGGATAAAAGTGTATATGAACTAGACAAGTTCCTAATAAGATAATTTACCAAAACTGACAAAAAGAGAAATAGGAGATCTGAATAATCCTATATCTGTTAAAGGAATTAAACCAATAATTAAAAACCTTCTCACAAAGAAAACTCTAGGGTCAGATGGTATTATGGATTGAATTGTGTCCCCCAAAAATGTGTGTCAAATTGGCTAGGCCATGATTCCCAGTATTGTGTGATTGTCTACCATTTTGTCATCTGATGTGGGTTGTACATTCTACCTCTATGAAGTTAATGAAGAAGGATTAGAGGCAGTTATGTTAATGAGGCAGGACTCAATCTACAAGGTTAGGTTGTATTTTGAGTCAATCTCTTTTGAGATTTAAAAGAGAGAAGCCAGCAGAAAGACAAGGGGACCTCATGCCACCAAGAATGGAGAACAAGGAGGGCAGTGTGTCCTTTGGACCCAGGGTCCCTGTGCTGAGAAGCTCCTAGACCAGGGGAAGATTGATGACAAGGACCTTCCCCCAGAGCCGACAGAGAGACAAAGTCTTCCCCTGGAGCTGGCACCATAAATTCAGACTTCTAGCCTCCTAGACTGTGAGAGAATAAATTTCTCTTTGTTAAAGCCATCCACTTATGGTATTTCTGTTATAGCAGCACTAGATAAACTAAGACAGATGGCTTCACCAGTGGACTTTTCAAAATATTTAGGAAGTAGTACCCATATTACAAAACTCTTCCAGGAAATAGAAAAAGAGGAAACACCACCCAATTTCTTTTGTAAGACAACATAACCTCAATTCAAAAACATAAGCACATTACAAGAAAGAAAATTATAGACCAATTTCTGCCTCAAGCACAGATGTAAAAATCCTAAACAAAATGTGAATCCAGAAAATATAAGGTATTCTAAACAAAATGTGAATCCAGCAATATATAAAAAGGATAAACATCATGACTAAAAGAAGTTTATTCTAGAAATGTGAGCCTAGTTTAACATTTAAAAACAATAAATATAATTCATTAAAGAATAAAGGAGAATAATTATGTAAGAGTCTCATTATACGAAGAAAATCATATAATAAAATTTAACATACATTTATGATTTTAAAAAAACTCTTAGTAAGTTGGGACTAAGAAGGAACTTCTTTCATCTGATAAAGCGCATCTACAAAAATCTTATTGACATCATACTTACCAGTGAATTATTGAAAGCTTTTCCCCTGAAATCAGGAATGGGATAGGAATTCCCACTATCTCTGCTTTTATTCAAAATTGTACTCTGTCCAGTGCCATAAGGTAAGAAAAAGAAATGAGGTGTAAAGATAATATAAGGAGAAACAGCTGTCATTATATGCAGGTGACATGATGGCATACATAGAAACTCCAAAGAATCTATAAAGGATTAGAATCAACAAATAAATTTAGCCAAGTCACTGGGTACATGATCAAGATAAAAAAAAGTCAATTGTATTTTTATATACCAGCAACAGAGGCGCAAGCCCTGGTTGCACAGTGGTTAAGCACTTGGCTGCTAACCAAAAGGTCAGCAATTTGAACCCACCAGTTGCTCCTCAGGAGAAAGATGTGGCAATCTGCTTCCATAAAGATTACAGCCTTGGAAACCCTATGAGTTAGTTCTACTCTGTCCTGTAGGTTTGCTATGATCAGAAATGACTCAATGACGACAGGTTTGTTTGTTTTTTTAATACCAGCACAAACATTTAGAAAATAAAGTATATTTTAATACCATTACCAAATGTTTTGATCAGGGACACAATAAATGAAAAGGGAAAAATGTGGAACAGAATTTCAAATTCCTAAAGAATCCTTACTTACTGGACCCATTGAGACTGGAGGAACCCCCACCTATTGCCCTGAGATACTCTTCAAACCTTGAAACCTTTAAACTTTTGTTTAAAGTCATCTTTAAATAAAACAAAACAGTTTAGCTGAAAAAGTAAAAAAATGTCATCATTAAGTAGTGTACTTTAAAAAAAAAAATTACATGAGACCTAAGGAACAACAGTAACTCTAAAGCATAGATGAGAACTTAGAGGGCAGTGAGTCTAACTTAATGGGGGTGAAACAACTAGCACAGACATAATGAGGATGTTGACACAATGTGAAGAATGTAACCAATGTCACTGAGCAATATGTGCAGAAATTGTTGAATGGAAGCATGTTTTGATGTGTATATTTTCACCAAAAATTAAATTTAAATATATATATTTAAATATCATTTACAATAGTGTTAAAGAACATTAGCCAACTCAGAGTATATTCAAGAAAACGTGTAAGACCTCTAAACAGAAAACTATAATACATTATTTAAAGAAATTAATAACATTATTAAAAGACAATGTAAAAAACATAAATGTTGAGATACACCATACACATGAATTGTGTTTAAAACTCAAATGTTTTAAGACATCAGTACTCCCAGACTGATCCCTAGATTCAGTGCCATCCTACTGCACCAAACAATGCAGATGTGGAACATTTCCATCAGTGCAGAAAGTTCAGTTGGACAGCACTACTCTAGAGACAGACTCACCACATATGGAAATATGATTTTTTACAAAGGTGTCACTGCAGATGAATCGGAAAATAATAGTCTTTTCAATAAACGGTGCTTGGTCAACAGATAGCTCTATTTAAAAAAAAAAAAAAAAAAAAAGAATCTTCATTCCTGCCTCACTTCATATATAAAAATTAATTCTAGGTAGGTTTTAAATCTTAATGTTAGAGGTTGTGAGATTTTCATACAATGGAATACTATCCAGCAATGAAATGAAGTACTGGAAACAACAACATAAATGAATCTTACAATCTCATATTCATCAAAAGAAGCCTGAAATAAAAGAGTATATACTGTATGATTTCTTTTATACAAAGTTCAAAAGCAGGCAAAAACTAATCTCCTCTGTTCAAAGTTAGGATAGTAGCTACCTTTAGGGAGAGGTGTGTAGTAATTGAATGCCGATTGAGATAGGTTTCTCAAATCCTGGTAGGGGTCTGTTTCTTGATTAGACTGGAGTTTGCATGGGAGAGGTCATTGTTCATCAAGCCTGTACTTGTGTTTTGTTCACTTTTCTCTGTGAAGTTGTTCTTTAAAAATTTGAATAGGCAATTTTTTTTTTTTTCAAGTCTGACAGTATCAGGTGCAGGATGTGGAGAAAGGGGGACACAACCAGTGGTAGGGCCAATTAGTATGTGGGTTGTAAAGTTGGAAATGTATATACCTTACAGCTGAGCAATTCTACCTCCAGACACATATCCTCCCTAAGAAACCCTTGCACGTGTGCGGAAAGAGGATCGTTCATAATAGAAAAAAAAAGTAAAACAAATTAAATGCTTGTCAACAGGGGAATGGATAAATAAAATGTGGTTGTTTATATGGGGAAATACTAAATAGTTAAAAGGAGTATATATACATACATAGTCAGAGGGCTCTAAAAAACATAATAAAGCCCACTGCCGTTGAGTCAGTTCCAACTCATAGAGACCCTGTAGGACACAGTGGAACTACCCCCATAGGGTTTCCCAGGCTGTAAATCTTTATGGAAGCAGACTGCCACTTCTTTCTCCCTCAGAGCAGCTAGTTAGTTCGAACTACCGACTTTCCAGTTATTAGCCAAATGCTGTAACCACTGTGCGACCAGGGCTCCTTAAAAAAACACGCACAACAACCCAAAATCCTGTTGCCATCAAGTTGATTCTGTCTCACAGCAACCCTATCAGACAGAGTAGAACTGCCCCATAGTGTTTCTAAGGAGTGGCTGGTGGATTCAAACTGCCGAACTTTTGGTTAGCAGCCAAGCTCTTAACCACTTTGCCACCAAGGCTCTGTATAGCATGACACACATATACAAATTTTTAAAGTAAAAAAAAAAAAAATACTGTGTATTATTCCTTCACACACACACACACGCACACACACCACACACACATATATTACCGTATATTAAAATGACTGAGGGATACACTAAATTCATGATATCGGCAGCCTCTGGAGGAGAGGCTGAAGGGACTGGATTTGAGGATGGGGACAAAGGAGATCTCAACTTCATTATCGTGTTTCTTTTATTTAAAAAAAATACAAATTTGACAAAATGTTAGCATCTGTTAATTCTGAGTGATGGCTCATAGGGTATTGGTTATATTATTTTTTGTAGAATTCTCTTTGTTCAATTTCTCAAGATAAAAAAGAAGTAAAGTTGAGATAATAACATCTTTCATTATTTAGTCTTAGACTTATTTATTGTTTAGCTCTTTGATGTTCCTGTTTTTTTTTTTAAGAAAAAATGTGTATGAGTTTAGCTGAGATAGCTAAGTTCCCTTTTTTTGTTTATGTTCACAAAACATACTTGTTTTATTTATCCAAACATAGCCTTTATACAAACTTATGAGGAGTAAATCATGAGGTTTCACAGTTTTGCCACAGTATGTGTATTAAGAACGCACTTCCTATGATAGTCATCCTCACGCACCTCAACCAGTAGAAGCATCCGTTTGTATTGAAGCCAAAATACATACAAACATAGAAACAAGAAGTCAAAAATATTTTCCTCTCTGGTGCTAACGATTTGTTGATGCCTGATTGTTAAGACTGAAAGTCTGAAACCACCAATGTTTATTCGACATGTCTCTACCATGTTTTTTCCAAAAGACTGAGAAAGAATGAGACTTCCTTCCTTTTCCACCACCGACCATGCTTCTACCTTCTGCATTAAGACCAGGAGGAGCAGAGAAGTCCTGCTTTGGACTTCATGTCTTTTATAAAAGAAAAACAGGCAGATGAATTGACCACCATGATGGAATTTGTACTTTAACAGACCTATCATATACTATGGCTATTAATTTTTGAGCTGGTAGTTTTAAGCGCTTCCAAGAAGATTGTTGTAACCATATTTGAAAAGTTAACAGTTAAGTGTAGACTTAAAACAGACTAAATATTATGCAACTAGGGCTTAAGTTGAGGCTTTTAAATAGGCACAGATAGGAGAACGAGGAGAGGAACCTCCATAGCTTGCCCTCACGTTTCCACAGAGTCTTCACCTGGAGTAGTGTTTAGCCTTGCTGGCTGCACCTCATTCATCCCTCTCCACCAGTAGACAAGGAGCAAATTATCCAAAAGAAAGAACTGAGCATGCTGTCTTTAAAGTCTTTCATGACCCTTCCTGGTATGTGGCACAAGAAAACCCCTTTGTTTAATTTTGGAGCCAACCTGTCCACAGAATGTATATAAGCTCTGCTCTGCTCTCTGCTGTGTGCTCTGAGGAGGCCAGAGATGGTCCAACAAGATCAGTGATGGGTGGCTAAGTGTTTCTAAGTTATAAAAATGTTGCTGTCAAGTCGATTCTGATTCATGGCGACACCATGAGCTTTAGAGTGGAGCTGTGCTGCACAGAGTTTTCAATGGCTGTAATCTTACGGAAGCAAATCACCAAGCCTTTCTTCCACGGTGCTGCTGGGTAGATTCCAACCTTCAACCTCCCAGCTTCCAGTTAGTAGCCAAGCACAAACCATTTGTACCACCCAGGGACCCCTCTTCCTAAGTCAGGGGACAATTACTAGCAAATCCTCTCTGCTGCAGATTTGAAGCCATGTTCTTTCCAGTCAACTGTATCAATAATAAAGGCAATATTTCTAGCTCCATGTGCCTGGCTTCTACCTCTCAACCACAGGTGGATTACTTAATCTTGTAGACTACAAGATTAAGGAATGCGCAGCACATGGTATACAATAAGCACAGACAACCATGTGCTTACCTTGATATTGGGTAATCTATCCCTGCGCCCTGACATATTGGCAGCGTTGTCATAGGACTGGCCTCTGCTTTAGAGAAATCAGTTTTGCAAACTTCACAAAAATAGTAAAGTACTTGATTTGCAGTTTATTCTCTGGTAAGCACCGGCAAGCACATGTTTACCTTGCTTACTGGGAAATCCATCCCTGCTCTCAACTGGCTCCAAACTCAAGAGAGGAAAAGGAATAGGTGTTAGTTATTGCTGCCCATAAAAACTTTATGAACAATTAATATAATACCTTAACATAATAAATTAATGCAGTCTATATACCAACCAATAGTTTGGACACCAAATTTATTCTTAAGTACATAGTTGCCCTGTTTGAATAGTTAACCAAGCTTTGCTGACTTACTTTTAGATTTCATAAATGTGGCTTAAAAAAATAAATATATGTACTACATCTCATGGCATGCTTGAACCCTCATATTTTGAGATAGACTCAATTAAAATGTACATTTTATAATTATTAGCTACATAGGTATAAGTACACACAGAAAGTGTATTTCTTTTATTCGACCTTTTCTTAACAGCAAAACAAAACAAAAAAACGACCCTGCTGTAAAAGAACACTGTTCTGCATATGGCCAGCTGCATGTTGGCAGAGCACAGTGATTTTAAGGATGAATTAGTGTTCTAATCTCTTTGGGATTTCCTTTTATATTTGTGGTGGTTTATGACTGACATTTAATGTAACTATAGCTTTCTGTTTATATTTAATAAAAGATTCGTTTCTATGGCAGGATACACATTTGTGCTCCAATGTTGAATAAAAGCTACTGTTCTGCAAGAGGGATATAAAATGCTGATTTATAACAACACGTTCAATAACAGCTATCTAATTCTCCCAAACTATTTCTTCTTAGGTCCTGGGAACAGCATGGTTCCAGCAAAGGGTGATTCTTCTTTCCCAGAATACTCAGCCTTCAACACATCTTTCCATGCTGCGATTAGACACAGAAACTGGAAACTCCTAACGGGCGACCCAGGTAGAATGCTTAGCTTAGCAAACTCCCCACCTGTAGCAGGCAAGGCGGGCCATGTCCTCTGAGCAAGATCTCAAGTCTATCCGTGCTCCTGGGTGTCTGTTGCCTCGACCATTTGTCTGGAAAGTGGAGACATTATCACTCTATCTCTAACCACCTTCTATCTCCTGTTACCTCTATTCCCATCCCTTCTTACCTGACCCCTCAACACTCCTAAGCCTGACCAGCTCTCCTCATTCTGCTCAGACACCTGGAATATTAAGTTGTCTTTAAAACTTTCATGACCCCTGCTGGTACGTGTCACAAGAAGACAACTCTTTGTTGATGGTTTTCTTTTCCTTCTTTTAAGACTCAGCCTGTTCCCAGTCACGCAGCTTCCATTGTTGCGATGGATGGTGCAAGTTTACTACAGGCTTTCCCACCAGAATGTCAGGAGAAACTAACAGAAGTAGCAACTTCCTTTTACAAAACATGTCTCCGGGGCTGCTGAATGAGGAGACTGGGTTCAACCTACTGGTTCTGACCACCCACGCCTGCCAAAAGAAGGAGGTGGGGGTGGGGGATTAACTATAGGGGCATGAGAAGAATTCCACTCAAATGCTTTGTGAAAAATGAGGAGGTCAGATATGTGTGTCTATCAAGGCACAGCACATCTAGCTGGCAAAGAGAATCTCTAAGAGCTACACCCTCAATCAATGATGCACCTAGGAGAGGAGGTTGCTTCCCCTGAGCACATTCTCTAAAAGTGACATCCTTTCAGTACTTTTTAAGTATGTGGTATAATGGTTAAGGCTGTGATGCAGTTAAGCAATGCTTCTAATGAGGGCATTCTTGGCATCTGGGACAAGACAATTCTTCATTGTTTGGGATCATCCCATGCATCCAGGACATTTTAGCACCGGTAGCCCCTGACCACTAAATGCCAGTAGCACCCCCCAGTCATTGTGACAATTAACCACCCCCCCATACACATACACAAACGGATAGTCACATTCCTGGGTGCACCTGGTTGTGAAATTGTGAGATATGAACAGTTAAAGCACCAGAGATGGGAGTGTGAGACAGATCTAGAAATGGTAATCAAGGGCTTCATCTTTTTTATGTGCCCACAGCCCAGCTCAGCTTGACCCCTAGACTACCTGTCTGAAGTTAGAACCTGCTTACAATGTGTCTCCCTCAATAAACTGTTTGTCTTTGCCAGGTTGTGGTCACTGGTTCCCACCATCGTCTCAATCCAGTGTTTCTGAGATACCATCATTGGACCCACCAACCAAAACTCTCTGGCTCTTTGATATTGATCAGGACCCTGAAGAAAGACATGACCTGTCGAGAGAATATCCCCATATCATCAAGCAGCTCCTTTCCCGGCTGCAGTTCTACCACAGACATTCAGTGCCCGTGTTCTACCCTGCTCAGGACCCCCACTGTGACCCAGCGGGCACTGGGGCATGGGGCCCGTGGATGTAGGCTTTCTGGCATTTGGGGGAGACTAGAAAACTTTTCTGTTGCAAGCTGGACCTTACGCCTTCACTCATGTTACTCTCCTCTCATTTGTTCTCCCAACCTGATTTCACCCGGTCCTTCCCTTGCTCCTAAACAGGGCTTCAAACCAGTTTGCACTCCTTCTGAGAATTTTCATTTCTAACAAGGTACCAGGAGATACTAATGCTGCTGGTTAGGAAGTAGGGACCAATTCTGAGAATTAATGTTGTTGGTTAGGGAGTAGGGACCAATTCTGAGAACCACTAGTAGAGCAGCGGGGGGGGGGGGGGGGGGGGGGGGTCTCAAAATTTATTATACATAAGAATCACCTGGGGATTATTGTGTAAATGTAGATTCTGATTCAGTCTGTTCCCCAGGTGATTCTTATGTATAATAAATTTTGAGAACTGCAGTGGTTCTCAGAATTGGTCCCTACTCCCTAACTCACAGTATTAGCATCGCCTGGTACCTTCTTAGAAATGAAATTCTCAGCAGGGGTGCGAACTGGAATGAACTGGTTCGAAGCCCTGCTCCTAAATCACACGGGCGTATCTAATTTCAACTCCTAATGCATTTAAGAAGCTGATCAAATCTGGAACAATCCTGCTGTTGGCTGGAGCGTGTTTATAGAGGAGAGAGTGACTGGGTTCATCCCCTTTTTCCTGAGCTGTGGGACAGCTGAGAACTTAACCTGAAATAGGAAGTTCTAATTGAGTCCCAGAGGCTGGAGCAGCTGGTTCTTTTTGCCTCACAAGTCAGACATTAGATTTCCCTTCTGCCAATACCTGAGTTTTAGTGGAATGACTCACGTTTCTTATAACAAATGAAGGGAGCAGACAATTGTTAATGGTTCTGTTGGCCAAGGGTTCTCCCTGTCTGTGAGAGATCGTGTTCAGGCATTCCATGGGAATAACCCTCTTCATTCGTCCCTCACTCCCTCATTCTGTCACATAGCATAAGGTCCATTTCATTGTTAGGGTCAACATGGCAATATGTCTACACCTCAGTATTCATTTTTACAATAAAGAATTTTTTTTTTATCCCATATTGGTTTTTCTGCCAACCACTTCTCATTTTGTCTACACTTCTTGCCATTCCCAACCACTTGCATCTCTTTTCCTACCCTTCCTTTTGACACAGGTATCCTGTGCCTGGAAAGACTGCTATGCCTCTCAACCTTGAGCACCACTGATTTTCGGAACGCTGCTGAACCCTGCCTTCCTTTTGCCCCCAGTGAACCATGGGATTGTGACACAAACTCAGTTGTTGAAGCTGGTCCCCTGCCCAGGGTGGTGGTTGAGTCTGGTTCTTTGAAAATGCTCATGCTAGGCACAGAGAGGGCTGAATGGTGGTGCTTGGGTCTGTGTCATTGTTCAGTGAGGTTATTTCTAAGCTGCATGGAGTCTATAGCATGACTGTGGCTTCATCTCATAATATATTAAAAGTGGCTGTAACTCCCTAGCAGTGAGGAGAAATCCCAGGCAATGATGCCCTGAGAGGGTGGGAGTGGGCAGTTTGAAGAAAGAAATGGCCAGTGTCTTAGTCATCTAGTGCTGCTATACCAGAAAAACCACAGGTGGATGGCTTTAACAAAGAGAAGTTTATTTCCTCAGAGTAAAGTAGGCTGCAAGTCCAAATTCAGGGCGTCAGCTCCAGAGGAAGGCTTTCTCTCTCTGTTGGCCTTCTTATTAATGTTCCCCCTGACTAGGAGCTTCTCCGCACGGGGATCCCAGGTCCAAAGGATGTGCTCTGCTCCTGGCACTGCTTTCTTGGTGGTATGAGGTCCCCAACTCCCTGCTTGCTTCCCTTTCCTTTTATCTCTTGTAAGATAAAAGGTGGTGCAGGAAACTCCCATTATACAGGATCAGGGATATGACCTGGGTAAGGGTGTTGCAATCTCACCCTAATCCTCTTTAACATAAAATTACAATCACAAAATGGAAGACAACCACACAGTCCTGGGAATCATGACCAGCCAAATTTATATACACATTTTTTGGGGGATATAATTCAATCCATGACTGCCAGCGTCCAGGATCCTGAGCCTAGTGTAAAAGCAAAGGAGGCACATCCATGTTTTGCTTTTTCTCTCAGTTTTCCTGCTATATTGAGGTTCCCAAATTGTGGAGAAAGGATGCACAGTTTGACCTGGAAGCTGTTCCTCAGTAGCAGAGAACTATACCATCTTACTAACATGAATCAGTCTAGGTAGGTATACAGGGTCGCTATGAGTCAGAATTGACTCGACGGCAATATGTCAACAGGTTAGGCATATTTCTTTTTTTCCCCCTCCCCTGAAAAGGACATTACAACCTTGCTCTCCAGTGACTGTCCAGCTATGAAAATTATGATACCTGTGTCAAAAGGAAGGGTAGGAAAAGAGATGCAAGTGGTTGGGAATGGCAAGAAGTGTAGACAAAATGAGAACAGAAAAGTGGCAGTTGAAGGACATTGTGGTACTCCTCATTCAGCTCATTGGTCTAGCGTCTTTCAAGGTGTGAGACTTTCTCATTTAGTCACTTGTCCATTCATTCATTAAAAACAAAACAAAAAACCAGTACTGAGTGCCTTCTATGTACCAGGCACTGTTTTAGGAATTCACGATGAGCAGTGAACAAAACAGTGGAGCTGCTGTGGAAAGAGTCAAGCATGGTTTTTGTACATATTCCTCCAAGGCTGACACTCTCTGGAGCTAATGGTAACCATTTGTCTCCTTTCCCCTAAGAGGCAAGGAATGATAACATGAACTGTTCTTCAGTTCTATTTTTCAAAGGACACTGCAGCCACCAAATAGCATTATATAGGTCATTGTATAGCCATTGTTTGATTCAATCGCAATATTTTCTGATCAATACTAACCATATTTGTGTCCATTCCAAAGAAAGGTGAGCCAACAGAATGCAGAAATTATCAAACAATATCATTAGTATTACACGCAAGTAAAATTTTGCTAAAGATCATTCAAAAATGGTTGCGGCAGTACATCGACAGGGAACTGCCAGAAATTCAAACCAGATTCAGAAGAGGACATGGAATGAGGGATATCATTGCTGATGTCAGATGTATCTTGGCTAAAAACAGAAAATACCAGAAAGATATTTACCTGTGTTTTATTGACTACGCAAAGGCATTGGATGTGTGGATCATAAAAAATTATGGATAACATTGCGAAGAATGGGAATTCCAGAACACTTAATTGTGTTCATGCAGAACCTATACATGGACCAAGAGGTAGTGTTCGAACAGAACAAGGGGATACAGCATGGTTTAAAATCAGGAACAGTGTGTGTCAGGGTTGTATCCTTTAACTATGCTTATTCAATCTGTATGTTGAGTAAATAACCCAAGCATCTGGACTATATGAAGAAGAAGACAGCATTAGGATTGGAGGAAGTCCCCTTAACAACCTGCAATATGCAGATGACACAGCCTTGCTTGCTGAAAGTGAAGACTTGAAGCACTTACTGATGAAGATCAAAGACCACAGCCTTCAGTATGGATTGCACTTCAACATAAAACAGAAATCCTCACAACTGGACCAATAAGCAACTCATGATAAATGGAGAAAAGACTGACACTGGGAAGGATTTCATTTTCCTTGGATCCACTATCAATGCCCATGGAAGCAGCAGTCAAGAAATTAAATGATGTATTGCATTTAGTAAATCTGCTGCAAGAGACTTGTTTAAAGTGTTAAAAAGCAAAGATGTCACTTTTAGGACTAAGGTGCACCTGACCCAAGCCATGGTATTTTCAATTGTTTCATATGCATGCAAAAGCTGGACACTGAATAAGGAAGACCGAATAATTGATGCATTTGAGTTATGGTGTTGGCAAAGAATATTGAATATACCATGGACTGCCAGAAGATGGAACAAATCTATCTTGTAAGAAGTACAGCCAGAATGCGCCTTAGAAGTGAGGATGGCAAGACTTCGTTTCACATACTTTGGACATGTTATCAGGAGGGACCAGTCCCTAGAGAAGGACATCATGCTTGGTAAAGTAGAGGGTCAGCAAAAAAGAGGAAACCCCTCAACGAGATGGATTGACAGAGTGGCTGCAACACTGGGCTCAAACATAGCAACAATTGTGAGGATGACACAGAACCAAACAACGTTTCTTTCTGTTGTACATAGGGTCTTTATGAGTTGAAACTGACTCGACAGCACCTACAACAACATCTAACCTGTATTTTAAATTAAGACTGCTAGAAGGAAATGATGCTAGAATTAATGAAACCAACATTTACCCCTCCTGGATTGGCAAACACCTGGCTGAAATGCCTCCACTTCTCACTCCCAAACCTGTGGCAGATACTATGAACTAACTGAGCCCAGATGCTCCCTCTGGATCCTTCTAGTCACGTGGCTGCAGGAAGCCATTAATATTATTGGAAGCCATCACTGTATGACACCTATTTGCTCTCCCTGTGTACTCCCAACAGCTGTCCCCAATTCTAGTCCCTTGATAGCTATGTATGATGAGAATGTTCTGTACTCAATAGATTTAAAAGGAGTTTTAATGACTAATTTTTTGGTAAAAATACTATGAGAGTTAGTTTTATCCATAACAGAAGGTGTCTCATTAGATTTTCTTGTTCTGTACAAGGATGTGAAAAGATTCATATGTTATTATTAGAAGTGTTAATGTTTCTTCCTAAATTTGTTTGCCTTTAAAGAAAGTTTTGTTTATTTAATCTTGGGCTAGTTTTTCTTTGTTACTACATGGTTACTCCAGATTTGGGGGACAAAATAAAGTTAAATTCATCTTTTAAAATGTGTCAGCCAATTTTATTGTGAATTGTACCACTCAACAAAGTAGTTAAATAAGTAAATTAATATAGTGAAAATGGAAAACTTAAGAAAAAATATGTCAGTCATCGCCCTAAGAATGCAAACTATAAATTAAGATACTGGAGGGAGACTGAGCGAAGGTGGGAGTGAAAATAAAGTGACAATAAAAGAGAGTCTATTAGTTGTCTATTGCTGCATAACAAATGACCCTTAAATTTATCAGCTTAAAACAACAAACATTTATTATGTCACAACAAATGTTTAAGTTACACTATGGTTTCCATGTTATACTTCAATACAAAAATGCTTTAAAAAAGAAAAAAAATTTGCCTTAGAGCAAAAAGAGCACTACATATGTCTCTCATTTTATATAATAGGTGTTACCAAAATGTACAAACATTTGTAAATAAATGTAACATTTACAAACATTTGTAAATAAAACATTTTAAATGCTCAAGGGAAATTGACTAGTTGAAGATGCTCTTTTGTGAATCCTTTCGTAAATGCAAATAATTATCCACTGAGTTAGATTTCCAAAATTGATATTTTGCTGCGCAGGTTTTACACCCATGTATCAGGTGCTGGGGGTAGGGTTTAAGGCCCTCGAATAGAAAGCATGCTCCCTGCCCTTACAAAGCTTTCAATCTAATTCTGTGGTATAAAATTCTTTCCAGTTTAAGTGTTTCTGAGAACATTCCAATCAACACTAAAAATACTGAAATCATTATTATCCTTCCCAGTCATCATTCAAACTTTAAAATTGATTTTTTCAAGTAGAGAATAGCCATGCCTATGTTGTTGTTGTTAGGTGCCATTGAGTCGATTCCAACTCATAGCAACCCTGTGTACAACACTGCCCAGTCCTGCGCCATCCTCATGATCATTGTTATGCTTGAGCCGATTGTTGCAGCCACTGTATCAATCCATCTTGTTGAGGGTCTTCGCTGACTATCTACTTTACCAAGCATGATGTCCTTCTCCAGGGACTAATCCCTATATCTATGTAGACTGGTCCATTTTCAGGCCATTGGAAAACCAACCTGCTTACCCTGGGCCCTTCCCTTACAAATCAGCAGGTGGATTCAAATGGTGTAGAGTAACCACAACATTGCTGTCACCCATGGGTATGTCACCGGAATGGTATGAAGTGGAATAGAAGAAGCGTGACTTACACTTCCCTGGGTCTGACCTCAGGGCTTTGTGACTATCAGGAACCTGGAGAGACATTTTAATTCTCAAACTAATTCACCCAAGTAAACAATCATTGAGCTTAGGTTATTTTATTTAATAACCTTATTACTTTTCTGATGATAGATGTACAACCCAACCAACCCATTGCTCTCAAGTTGATTCCTACTCGTAGTGACCCTATATGACAGAGTAGAACTGCCCCATAGGGTTCCGAGGCTGTTTTCTTTATGGAAGGAGACTACCACATCTTTCTCCTGCAGAGTGGCTAGTGGGTTTGAGCTGCCAACCTTTCAGTTAGCAGCCAAGCACTTAACCATTGCACCACCAGGGCTCCTGACGCTAGATGTAAGTATCAATTTTATATTTTAGAAAATGTAGAAACAATTTTAGAAAATGCAGAAAACATAGGAAATCAAACAATCCATAAGCCACCACCCAGAGATAGACATTAACCTCCTTTTATGTCCTTTTTAAGGAGAAATGTCCCACTTCCCAGGTTGATTTTCAAATCCCACCATGCCCAGTTAAGCCCTGATTAGAGACCCATGCCAGTAGATAAATAAATTGCCCCCGCTTTTGGAAATCTTCATTTTAATCCCATTATTAAAGTGCAGATAGATGTTCTCGGGATTTTTATTCCAAAAAGAGCTTGGTTTAACACCCCTCCTGCTCTGCCCACTCCCTCCATGGGCCTCAAGTCGGGGCATGCTCAGGTGGGGCTAGTGTGCAATCAATCAAACCAACAAGTAAGGGGCTCCGACCACAGCCTGATCTGACCAGAGGGACGGTGTGGTTGGCAGCGCCCTGCCGCTGGTCTCCTGTTCAAATCACAGTACTGAAGAACCAGGCGGAGGGGATAAACACACACACACTACTCCGCTTCTCAGGTAAGCAGGCTTATTGTGCTTTTACTTAAATAGATTAAAGCTTGGATTTGCACTTGGGCATTTTGTGCCAGGTGGGATCATTCAAGTCCATACTGGAGGTGAGAACGGAGGCAGTTGATGGCAGGCTTGGTGCCGGCCCACAGCTAGTGTGTCCATCAAGAGGGCGGTGCAAGGAACACAGCAGACTCCGCTCCCGCTCCCGCGATGCTCCGTTACAATGGAGAAGAAGCATAAGGCCCAGCAGACAGGAGGAGGAGGAGGAGGCAGCTGGTGGGGTCAGGAGCAGCCAGCTGGAAAGCGGAAGCAAAGTGAAGGGGCTGATGATCTAGAGGAAGCGAAGTGGAAAGTCCGGTAAGGGAACTTCACTTCACCTTAACTTTTTTTTTTTTATTTTACTTTTTATATCTTTGAGAGCAGTTGAGCTCTTCCTGTGTGAGCTATTTTTAAAGCTAAAACCTTTGATTAGAGGACCCTCTGACTATTGAGGAAGCAGCTGGTTTGGTTTGAAAATGTTTCTTGCTGGAGCTTCACAATAGGGTATCTCCTTTTTTTGGTTCTTTAGGCCAAGGCTTGAATGACAAGCATTTGGATGGGGGGTGGGGGCAAGGATAGAAATGTGTGGCCCCCACATCCAGCTGGAGAAGGGCCACTCTTAGTGGGGCCTCCCTGTCTTCTATCACTGAGCTGCACAGCTATTCCTTCCCCTGGATGTCGGCTAGAACCCCCCAGGCAACCAGGTCCAGAGCTCTCCCAGGCCTGGGTCCCCCCCAGCTAACAGAAGATGCCGCCTAATCTCGGCAGCCATGCAGGGGTCTCACACAGACCTCTGTCACTCACATTGGCCCTTTCACTGGTTTGCTCAACTCAGGTACCACCGCTGGGATTCTTCCATGGCGCTTTTCCTGAAAAGCATACTCTTAAGCTAGAATAAGTACTATATTTTAAAAGAGTGTCTGTTTTTATTTCCAGTCCACTATTATTATTAATGTTTAAATGATCCCATCTTTGGCTCATGAGAGTCTCTTAATTTTGTTATCTCCTACATTCCCTCCCTCCCCTTTTTTAAATTGTAAGCATTTTTAAGTGTACAATTTAGTGGCACTAATACAGAAGCAGACTGCCACATCTTTTGTAGAGTGGCTGGTGGGTTCAAACTGCCTGCCTTTCAGTTAGCAGTTGAGCACTTAACCACTGCACCACCAGGGCTTCTTATCATCACTATACCCCTATGTATTTCCAAAACTTTTTCATCACCCCAAGCAGAAACTCAATTAAGCAGCAATTCCCCATGACCCCTCCTCCCAGCTGCAAAGAGATGCTTTTTATCACCAAGGTGAACCCAGTGTGATTGGTAACCATAAAAATATACACAATGAATATGAATTGCTGTTAAATTTGAGCTAGGAATGGTTTCTGGCCAAAGGCTCTGAGCCGGAGGTTACTCCACCACAGTGGAGTTTCTTGTTGAGGTAACTGGAAGAAATGAAAGAAAACTGAGGAGTGCATAACTTTTATACTAAGTAATTCAGTGAATGTCACTAGTGCCAGGTCTACAACTTGGAAATGTTGCCCCAGAGACAGAAACTCCTTGAGGGCAGGGATGTCTGTCTTTGGTGTGTGCCCAGGCGTAGTCATAGTGCTGTGTGGATGCTGGTGGTGACTGATTACTTCCTGATTTGGTACTGTCCGCTCCATCTGCCCTTGGGCCATTTCCTCCAAGAAGAATCCCAGCTGTACTTTTGTCCTAACAGTTTGTTTTGTTCGTGTGCCTGGAGGCCCCAAAGCAACAGAAGCATTCTAAATGAGCTAAATGTATAAACACATAAGAAACCAACATACACATCCTCTACAACACAGAAAAATCACAGAGGATCTGACCAAGGAAGAAGCCAGGAATGTCAATAACCAAGCTGGTAGAGATGCAATATACAGAGATAAAATGTTGAGAAGAAATATCTAAAACATTGAGAGGAGGAAAAAGGAAACATGGATGATTCTTAGGTTAAGAAGAAGTTTCCTGAGCCAGGTATCTAACTGGGGTCTGATCGCCTCTCCCTCGCTTCATTTCGGGGACTGTAACCCATGGTCCCTGGATGATCATAAGGCTGCCTTCCAGGAGGCTCCAAGTCACACTAATGCCTAGAAATAGCTGCTGCTTTGCCTCACCCACCAGCTTATACCCCTTAGATACCCACGTGGCCCTCATCTGGCCCAAGTTTACCATAAACCCTTTGGATACTGTAATTTAACCCACCAGGTATGTCGTATCTTGCTAATTACAGGAGCAAGGCAAGAAACTAACATTTATTGAGGACATACTATATGCCAAATGGAAACCCTAGTGGTGTACTGGTTAAGCGCTATGGCTGCTCTCCAAAAGGTTGGCAGTTCGAATCCACCAGGTGCTCCTTGGAAACCCTATGGGGCAGTTCTACTCTGTGCTATAGGATCACAATGAGTTGGAAATCGACTTGATGGCAAGGGGATTGGTTTTTTTTGATCATGCCAGACGGAGTCCTTGGGTGTGGCAAACTGTTAATGTGCTCAGCTGCTAACTGAAAGATTTGCATCTATCCAGAGGTTCCTTGGAAGAAAGGCCTGGTTATCTACTTCTGAAAAATCAGCCATGGTAAACCCTGTGGAGCACAGTTCTCCTGACACATATGGTGTAGCCATGAGTTGGAATCACCTAGATGCCAACTGGTTTTTGGTTATATGCCAGACGCCATTTGACTCTTACAATGGCCACTTAATTCCTCACAATAATATCTACCAGTTAAGTAAGTTTTTCCTGTTTTAGAGATTATCTTGCATGACTTCACAGCCAGTAGAGTTAGCTCGGAGCTCAGAATGCTCTTCACACAAAGCCCTGTTCTCTACTACCCTGGGCTGTTGCCCTACAGCCCCTAGCCCAGGGCTTCCTTCTGCCATTTTCGGTTTCCTTCTCTTGTCCTGTGCCTTTAGGACAGAGTATAATGTGTAGGAAGTCAGGACAGGGGGAGCCGCTGGTGAGTGATATGCTCAAAGCTAGAGTTTAAGACCATCAGTAAGGCAGAGGGTGTGTGATGGGTAGAGTAGGGAAACCACCACCGCGGGAGGTAGCTAATGCAACAGATTAACCGAGAAGTAATGACAACTAAAAGAGGTGTGAAAGCTGTAGGATAAAAAGCTAATTAGAGGCTTAGAAAAAACACGTGAAAGGAGTTAGAATTATCAGCCTGAAAAGGAAACTTATTAAGTTTTTCATACACTTAATGTGAAAATTGCTTTCCCCCACCAAGTGGGTGATGGTCTGCTCTTGCCCTGGTGAACTCAGACAAAACCAATAGCACCATGGATTGGAGTGGC
This sequence comes from Dugong dugon, assembly GCA_030035585.1. NCBI lineage: Eukaryota > Metazoa > Chordata > Mammalia > Sirenia > Dugongidae > Dugong > Dugong dugon. The sequence goes on along the minus strand of CM057460.1, from coordinate 83,300,889 downwards.
GCCAAGAAAATTTCCAAAGAGTTGCTCTACAGTTGAAAGAACGACGGAGAGATAATAGAATTGGGTCTGGAAAAGGCTTGAAAAATAAACTGGATTTTGTCCACATCAGATGTTTTGAGTGATACCTTCCCTGCCAGAAATCGAGCAACGAGTACAATCCCTCCTGCCTATGGGGGAACCTAGGCTTTCATGGACTTTGCCTAATGCTACCAAAGCTCATGAAATGGGAGGAGAGAGTGTGAGGCCCTTTCCTTCACCAGGTGGCGTATTCTTGTACTTGGTGTAACTGCTGATGGCCTCAGTCACAGAATGACTTGGGGGCTAGTTTTACTAATTTATAGCAATTTCAACTTTTCTTCACCTACCTGTGTGTTTGACTAAATTGCACACTGTTCACACCTGTTATGAGAAAATGCCTAATTGCATGAGTAATGTGTGCTGAGAGGCAGCCTAATTTTGTAACTAAAACATGGCTTCTGGAACCAGACTGCCTGGGTTCAAATCCTGATTCTGCCACTTATAGCTGGCTGACCTTGGCCAAGTTACTTAACCTCCCTGTGCCTCAGTTTCCCTCTCTGTAGAGATAATAATACTCCATAAGGTTGTTGAGTGGGTTTAATGAGCGAAGAACATGCAAAGAACTGAGATCAGTGGTAGCAAATAATGTGCACTAAAAAATTAGTTTGTTATTAGGAAGAAAAAAGATAGAAATGGCACCATCTGTTCACTTTTCCATCCAGCCACCTCTGTCCCAAGGCAAGCTGTCTCTCCCCATCTAGGTATTTTTCCAGGGACAGATTAGCTAGATCTTATTTATTACTTTGGATTTAATCTGCTTAATAACTTGATGGGTTTGCACAGGAGTAATCACTACAGTGGACGTAGTCTAAAAGCATCACCAGTAGAAGCAGCCCAACCTTCTTACAGCCCTAGTCCAGATCTTGCCATCACGAGGAGGCATCCGCCAGGGCTGTTGCATGAGAAGCAGGGTCTAACCCAACACCTAGTGAGAGGAGTTGTGGGCATAATTATTATTGGCTCAGCTACTTACCTTTTTTACTTAAGGGAACAATGTTTAACGGGTAGCCCCCAACTTATGATGTATTCGAGTTAATGACGAGTTAATGGTGAACTGCACTTAACGACCATCTGTTTTTTTAGGTCTTATGGTTAGTAATATGTACTACATAGAATGTTGCAGTGTTCAATTTGCTGATGTTATCATTCTCATGCCAACCCCTAAAGACAAAGATCAGATTTATAAAGATACTAATAATAAGACAAACAATGAAAACTAAAAAAATTACAGAAGACCTGCCAAAGTCACTGTGGCCTTGATGGGATCCCACTCTGACCCTGCACTCTGGCTCAGGTAATGAGGCTCTTATTTATTGTGACCAGGCCCCCTTTTTTACAGCAGTTCCGTAACAGAGTTTCTGTCTTATTCTCTACACGTTGGTTTACTTCTAAGCATTGACCTTCGCAGGTCTTTGTGACAGAGAAAATACTGAAATTGTTAAGGATTTCATTTTATTTGGATCCACTGTCAATACCCATGGAAGCAGCAGTCAAGAAATCGAATGACGTATTGCATTGGGTAAATCTGCTGCGAAAGACCTCTTTAAAGTGATAAAAAAAAAAAAAAAGCAAAGATGTCACTTTGAGGACTAAGGTACGCCTGACCCAAGCCATGGTATGTTCAGTCTCCTCAGATGCTTGCAAAAGCTGGACAATGAATAAGGAAGACAGAAGAAGAATTGATGCATTTGAACTATGGTGTAGGCAAAGAATGTTGAATATACCGTGGACTGGCAGAAGAACAAATTTGTCTTGGAAGAAGTACAGCCAGAGAGCTCCTTGGAAGTAAAGATGGCAAGACTTGGTCTCACATACTTTGGACATGTTATCAGGAGGCACCAGTCCCTAGAGAAGGACATCATTCTTGGTAAAGGGTCAGAGAAAAAGAGGAAGACTCAATGAAATGCACTGACAGTGGCTGCAGAACGGGCTCAAGCATAATAACAATTGTGAGGATGGTGCAGGACAGGGCAGTGTTTTGTTCTGTGGTACACTGGGTCGCTATGAGTTGGAACTGACTTGATGGCACCTAACAACAAAAAAGGTATTCGACTTAAATCAGAACCGACTTATGACGGAGTCATCATAATGTAACCTTATCATAAGTTAGGAACTACCTGTATAGAAATCAAAGCATTTTTCTAATGATACTGTGTTGACCAGTATAATTCTGACTTATTTAAGTTTTAAACCAAAACATACTGCCTGAACCTAACCATAGCCAGTATTTGTTCTTTTCCAGGGAGAGACCCTCACAAAACAATATTCTTTGTAAGAAATATCACATATACAGGCTAACAACTGCTTTCTCTTCTTTTATCCCAACCCCCAAAGATAAGTTATTATAACTTTAAGAAATATCATATGCAACTGAAATGTCTGTTACCCTTTATCTTGAAGACCTAAACACAAGGGTGAATGGGCTTCTATTGACTGTATAAAAGATGTGGTATGGGTTGCTAGTAGAAACTATCCTCTTCCAGAGTTCAGCAAGATGGTAACTGGGTGTAATGAAAGATTAAAGACTTATTGATGCCTATTGGTCATAGAACTAGATAATGGCATTAAATTCCATTTTTAAGCCCGCATTGTCATCAGAAGCTTAGTGAGCTTTAAGAATCCATCTGTTAATCTCACCTCACCTCTATATCAGCAGCTGCTAGCATCACTGTACCATGAACTCATTGGTTTTCGGGGGTCTGGTGCCTCACCAAGTAGCCTTGGTAGCACAGTAGTTAAATGCTCAGCTGTAACCGAAAGGCCGGTGTTTCAAACCCACCAGCTGCTCTATGGAAGAAAGATGTGGCAGTCTGCTTCCATAAAGATTTCAGCCTTGGAAACTCTATAGGGAAGTTCTGTTCTGTCCTATAGGATCGTTATGAGTTGGAGTCAACACAATGACAGTGAGTTTGGTTGTTTTCTTTGTTTTTTATGCCTCACCTTGGTCTTGTCCCTCCAGGTACAGCCCATTCTCAACTAGGTCCTTCCAAACCCCACCACCAGATGGAGCTCTGACCAGGCCCTAAGCAAGGGAAATAGATCCCAGTTCAGTGCTGTGGCGTTAATGTGGGTCCCACTCTGACCCTGCACTCTGGTTCAGGTAATGAGGCTGTTTATTGTGACAGGCCCCTTATTTTACAGCAGTCTGGCAAGTTTCTAACTTATTCCTCTATGCATTGGTTTACCTCCACACATTGACCTTAGCAGGTCTTTTGTGATCAGAGCTCTGTCTTGTTCTTCCATGTCTTCTGGACCCAAGGGTCTGTGGAAAATAATGCCCTGTAACAAGTGTCCAGTGGCAATATTGAAAGTGTTGCCAAGGAAAGGAGTGGCAGGTGGTCACTCATTATTTTGTTGGATTTAACATGATCTAGGCTCTGCAATTCACCCTTGCTCAAAATTTTGTCTTTGTAAGTATCCTGAGAACAGATCCATCTCTTAACACTATAAGTATCCTGAGAACAGACCCATCTCTTAACACAAAGTCACACTGACCAAGCTCATGAGACTAATGTGTGAAGCTGGAATGTCTCATACATCCAGTCACCCGCAATGATCTTTGCTAATTTATCTTATTCATTGTTTTGCATAGGTAAGAACATACTCCATATAGTTTTGACTTCCATTTAACATTAAAACATAACATTTCCCCCATGTTATTAAGTTGACGCCTTTGAATTGTGGTGTTGGCGAAAAACATTGAATATACCATGGACTGCCAAAAGAAAGAACAAATCTGTACTTCTTAAAGAAGTACAACCAGAATGCTCCTTAGAAGCAAGGATGGTGAGACTACATCTCACATACTTTGGACATGTTATCAGGAGGGATCAGTCCCTGGAGAAGGACATCATGCCTGGTAAAGTAGAGGGTCAGTGAAAAAGAGGAAGACCCTCAACGAGATGGATTTACACAGTGGCTGCAACAATGGGCTTAAATATAACGATTTTGAGCCTGGCGCAGGACCGGGCAGTGTTTCATTCTGTGGTGCATAGGGTCACTATGAGTTGGAACCAACTTGACAGTACCCAATAACAACAAAAACATTGGGTCATATATGAATATTTTAAGTCTCTTACTATATATTTTCTACTGGGCTTTGATGGGATCCCTGGGTGGTATAAACAGGTAACATGCTCGGCTGCTAACCGAAAGGTTAGGGGTTCGAGTCCACCCAGAGATGTCTCAGAAGAAAGACCTGGTCACCTACTTTTGAAAAACGAGCCATTGAAAACCCTGTGAAGTACAATTCTACTCTGACACAACGTGAGGTCGCCATGAGTTGGAATCCACAAGTTGGCAACTGGCTTTGACAAAGGTTTTACACATCATACCATCAGCGAATAGAATTTTACCTCACTTTTCCCAGTTCTTGATAACTATAAAATTTTAAAACCCCTGCTTGTTTGACAGGTTTAAAAATGGTTGCATTATTTTAATTTGTGTTTCTTTGTCAGTACACTGGATTTTTCAATATATTTACTGGTCCCTATGGCATCCTTAATCTCACTGGCCCTGTGGTAGAGGGAAGGGGTTGTGGAACAGGATCCCCAGCTGAGAGGCTATTACAAGGAAAAGCCAGCATGTGTTTGGACTTGGTTTTGTTTCTGAACCATCATCGCAGCTGGGGCTCCTCTTCCTCCATTCCAGGTGCTGATAACTGCCTCTGGTTTTTATTCAGTGTTTGGAAAAGTGTCAGGAGGCAGGGAAAAGTAAAGAGATGGACAGGGAATAGGCAATGTCTTTCTCCTTTCTTATGAATAGGGCCAAACAGACTTGTGAATACTTGGGGAAGGCAAATAACTTGGTGTTCCTTCAAAGTGATTTTCTTTTAATATTTGCTCAAACTTCATAGAGGAGAGGTTGAGCACTGAGTGGGAAAAGCTGGAGAGGGAAGGCAGCTGACAATTTCCCAGACACTTATCTGGGAGCTCAACCTCGGGGATCTCAGCCTTGGCAGGTCTAGACCAACTGGCACATTCCATTTGGCAAAACAAAAGCCCTGCAGATTACTGACTCTGCTTCTTAGAAGGCAATTTAATGTCCACTTATTTCTTATATAGCATACCCTTTGAAGGGATCTCACTGACCCCCAAGGACTGTATTCCATCTGACCCCACACAGATTCTCCCTGAGAAGATTCTGACAACCACAGTTGTATCTCTCTCCTGACAGTGCTTTGAGCCTTTGGGCCCATATGCACTGGCTGGTCCTTCCTTGAGTCTAGATCCACTCTGATGAGACTTTCCTGTGTGCTGGCCTCAGTGGAGGAGGTCATTGCACGCTGTATAAAGAACTCATTATACCTGAAAATCTTTCATTCAACTTTTAGCCTTTTCTTTTCTAGGATGATTAATCCGGTTTCCTTTAACCTGACTTGCTGAATGTCTTTCAGTTCTTCCAGTCTGTCAGCACACTCATGATTCTGGACCTTAACATATGCTGATTGCCTTGCTCAGTTTTTTTCTTTTTCCTCTTTGTTTGACTAACTCATCCTCCAGGTCTAAACTTAGGGAAACCTTCCCAGGGAATGGACCTTCAACCCTACTGACCTGGGAAAGGAGCCCTGGTGGCACAGTGATTAAGCACTGGGCTGCTAACCAAAGGTTGGCAGTTTGAGCCCGTCAGCTGTTCTACAGGAGAAAAGATGTGATGATCTGCTCCCATAAAGATTACAGCCTAGGAAACCCTATGGGGTAGTTCTACTCTGTCCCATGGGGTTGCCATAAGTCATAATCGACTCAGTGGCACACAATAACACAGCAGCACTGACCTGGGATAGCTGCTCCTAATTTGCACCTCTCCTGGAAGAGTAAACACCACAATGTATTGTGTGTGTTGTATGTATAAATGTATAAATATGTCTTCCCCACCAGGTGGTAGTCTCATGTCTAGTTTGTTTACTAGAATGTCTTGGTTTCCTAGAGCAGTGCTTGGCACTTAATACTAGTTGAGTGAATATTTAATTTGTTGAAATCAAAGGATCTAACCATCTTCTGATTTTAGGTGACATTTTTGTTTCTGATTTCAAAGTCTGGCCCTTGTTCCAAACTCTGGAAGGAGAAAGGATTCTGTAAATATGACTGGATGACTAAACAGCATCAGGAAGCATGCCATTTGCCCTTTGCGGTGAGTCCTTGATCTTCTTAAGATTATCTCAGCACTAGGTATAAACTGTGAAACCAATCTTGTGCAGGAAAGTCTTACATGGCAAATCATTTGTAATAAAGCTTGAACAAATGGAGGGGGATGTATCCTACCTTCAGACTGTGTTTCCTCAGCCTTGATGGGGCTCCATGCTGTTGCCTGCTCTACGAAAGTATGTATCTGGGGCTTTGAGAGTCTTCAAAGGGCTCGGTCTATATCAGCTGGAAGACCTTCAGCGCCTTAGTCAAATCAGGGTGAACAATTACACTGTCCAGACTCCTCAGGCAAGTTTTGTTTACTCTGAGATCTCCTCCAAGATAACAGCTGTGGCTTCAAATGCTTTTATGGTCTCCAGATTTGGGAAGATTCAGTTTTTCCCTCTTCTTCTTCCAATCCTTCTCTGAGATTTCCCCCCTTCCATTTGTTCAAGCTTTTTTTTTGTTTTTTTCCATGTGGGACTTTCCCTGCACAAAGCTGGCTTTACAGCTTGTACCTATTGAAGAGATTAGTCTTACAAAGATCAAGGACTCACTGCAAAGGGCAGGTGACATGCTTCCTGATGCTCTTTAGTCATCGATCCATGTTTACATAGGTTTTCTCCTTCCACAAGATGGATTGGGTGTTTTTTGGTTTAGACACAATGGAGATAAATCAGTGGTTTCCTTAAGGAAAGTGGGGTTGGAAAAATTTTTAATAGGTAGTGGAGTAGTTAATAGGGATGCTAGCTTAGTCACCTAGTTTGGACTAGGATAGCATGACCCCAGGTGAAAAGTGTAAAACACAAACATATATTTAAGACCATATTTACACTTACTGAGCACCTACTGTGTATCCTGGCATCTGGCACAGTGTGTAACAAAGAGAAAAAAGACATGGTCTTTACCCTCAAAGAGCTCACAACCTGGTAAGACAATGACAAAACAGAATGGTGAGTGTTGTTGTACAGGTGAAAAGCATGTATGGGGGCAGCAGAGCATTTTGGTTGCCCTCATGTTCCCTGACCTGGCACTGTTGGTATTGACCATGGTAATAGGACTTAAAAAGCCATCCAAGAAAAAAAATCAAAGATTCTAAAACCTCTAATACCTGGGGCCAAGAGATTACAGATGTCTGCTCTAGTTGTTAAGATTGTTCAGTTTCTAATATTTTTCTCTTAGGATGTAGAAAATGAGATAATGACCCCCATACAATAACTGTGCCCCCTCTCCATACTAATTGTCTACTGCTGTGTAGCAAATTAACATGACCGATAGGAGCTGCAAACAAAGTATTATCTCACCCAGTTTGTGAGAATCAGGAATATGGGCACAACTGGATACCTCTGGCTCCAGTGTTCTCTTGGAGTTACAATTCAGCTGTTGGTGGAAGCTGCTACCCCAGCTGAAGGCTTGACTTGGGTGTAGAGTGGGAGGGGTTGTCCAAGAGAGGGAGAACACCCATGGTGGAAGCAGTAATCTGTTATAACCTAATCTTTCAGAAGCAACATCTTTTACTTTTGTCATATTCTATTTGTAGCGGTGAGTCACTAAATCCAGCCCATTCTGAAAAGGAGAGGATTACACTGTGACTGTCAGGGGTCAGGGATCCCTGAGAGCCATCGTAGAGCTGCCCACCATGCCCCTGAACCCCATTTGCATTCTCCTTCATACACCATTGCTTTCCTTCCCAGTTCAGGATGTGCTTATGAAAAGGAATGGTGATTGCTTCTTTCTTTTCTCTGTCACGAAGAGTGGAGAATGGCCTTAAATCCCAACAGGACATTTAGATTAGTGTTCTGCTTGTATCAGTGGTGGAACAACAAGGACTTGGTGATGGTGGCAGAGCCTCTCAGCAGGCCAAGCAGACATTGAAGTACTGGGTGGGAGGGAGGATAGGTTTAGGAAGAGAACTAGGGAGGACCCATTTTGCAAAATACGACTTGAAGCCCTATCCTGTATGTTGATGTGGTTAAGGAATCTGCCATCTTATAAAGATGCTTTTAGTTTCCTTAATGTGCAGAGCTGAATTCCAGACTGACCAAAAAAGATCAATTTCTGCTCCATCTTAGGGCTGGGTTGACCCATATGGTCACAGAGGCCAAACTGGTCTTTGTACCTCCCCCTACCTCCTCTTTCAGATCCTTCCAATCCCTTACCAGTTCTGTGACTCAACATTTACCCTGAGCCACAGATCGTTCTTGTCTCCAGTGAGCCCTCTGCGACTCCAATCCGTCTTTGCCTTATCTTAGCTGAGAAGAACTTAAGATCCAACCCCTCCCTGGGGACTGGCAGGGGCCCCTGGTTCTCCCAGTATTCTGTATCTAAGCTCCAAAGTTACCGTGTTGCAGGAGGAAGCAAAAATTGTCATAACAGTGTTCACCGATGAGCTTGCCCACCACTTATAAAAGGTGTCCACATGCAAACACCCCATCTTCGTTAACCCAGCCTCTTCCTAGCCAGTCACCTCAATCTCCTTCAGCCTCTAGGTGATTTTTCCAATATTGTAAAGATGCAGTAATATGATGCAGATCGAAAGCACTTTCATGAAGTGGGCAGTGAAGTTGGAGAACTACTCACTCTCGGGTAAACTCATCAACAGAAAAGGATGTGGCAGAGTTAGAGCAGCTGACAGGGAAGGAGAGAAAATTGACAAGGACATTGACTCTTCAAAAGAAGGTGATTTGAATATCAAAGGTGTAAGAGGGGCTTTCAAGAAACTGATGAAAGTCTTGAATATTTTTGCAAAAATATTCATCTTCCTGTTATTGAATGTAAAGTGAAGAAAGACATACTGTGCTATCATATAATTTTATCAGTTAATGCCAAAAAAAGATTCTTTTCTTAGTTTAAGAATGAGTATAGACCCCAAATACCCTGCTAACTGAGAACTGAAGCTACTCCCAAAGTCCATCTTTCAGCCAAAGATTAGAAGGCCTATAAAACAATAACACACGTGAGGAGTGTGCTTCTTAGTTCAATCAGGTATACGAGGCCAAATGGGCAACACTTGCCTAAAAACAAGAGAAGACAGCAAGGGACAGGAAACATAGGCGAATGGACACGGTGAGCCCGTGGTGTAAAGGGAAAGGGGGAGAGTGCTGACATATTGCAGAGATTGCAACCAATGTCAAAAAACAATTTGTGTATAAATTTTTGAATGAGAAACTAATTAGTGCTGCAAACTTTCACCTAAAAACACAATAAAAGAGTGTACAGTCACACAATCCCTATTTTATTAAATAGATAAATATATTTTTATGATCTTAAGTTTTGTTCTAAGATAAAGTTCCCATTAAACCCCTTTTTCCTCACTATTTACTCTGACATTTTAAGGAGCCCTGGTGGCACAGTGGATAAGCACTCAGCTGCTAATAACCAAAAGGTCAGCAGTTCAAGCCCACCGGCTGTTCTGTGGGAGAAAGATATGGCGGTCTGCTTCTGTAAAGATTTACAGCTTTGGAACCCTATGTGTAATTCTACTCTGTCCTACAAGGTGGCTATGAGTCAGCATCGACTGGATGGCAATGGGGTTTTTCTATGACATTTTAGATAAGGATTAATGGGGTAGGGTGGGAAAGTGGGTTGAGGCTGAAGACATGTGTAGGACAGGAGAAAGAACATTTTAAGCAGAAGAAAAACTAACAGAATGTGGAATGGCACTCTTCCTGTTGTCTCAGGTATTGGCTAAAGCTTCAAAACTGAGGTCAATGGATGATAAGGACCCCACATTCCAAAGAAAGGTGCTAAAGGAAATCCACGATACTGGTTAAGAAACTAGAGGCCCATGGGAAAGAAGATTCTTTGAAGGGAATTTGTAAGAGAAGCAAGTTTTGTTTTTTCCTTCTCTCCCCAAGAGGAAGAAGGGATCCTTCTACCCAAAGCAAGCAAATTAGGAGTTCCAAGACAACCTCAGGTTTGGGATTTTTGTAAGAAGGGAAGACAAACTTCAAGCTTGCTGGGTGCCAAAACATCTCAGCCTGCACAGTGCTGCTACCAGAGTAGAGACTGCCATGGTTCTCAGAAGAGCTTGTGAGTGTCTCTTGGAGGCTGGGGAGCATGAAGACTGGCATCTGGCTCTCTTGGAGAGTTCTGAAAGCAGGAGACTAGCTGGAGCTGGGTGGCAGGGTAAGGGGACAGAGGACAGCAAGGGTAGCAAGATGCATTTCTGCTATTTGAAGGGCTAAGAGTGAGTGGGTTCCCATGGGCCAGGTGATACCAGAGCTGCCCGAGAAGGACCCTCTAAGACGGCAGGGGATCCCAGCAGAGAGAGGCTGAGAGAACAGCTGCAGAGGGCACTGCTCATGGTCCAGTGTGGGAATTCCCTGTGGTGAGAGCAGAAGCCTGTATATTTAAGTCACATGAATATGCCCTACAAAAGAGCCAGACTTAGACTGCAGAGGACACCAGACACTCAGGCCAAAACCACAAACTGCACATGTTTGACATCATGGCCTCCGTCCCTTTCCTCTCCCCTTGTTTCTCATTTGCTTAATCCTAGATGATACTGAAGAAGGCTGCGGACGAGAGGGGAAAGTAGGGAGAGGAGGTTATGAGAAGGTGGATCAAGAATACTGAAATGACAAACATGCCCCTTCTCTACTGAAGCAGTAAAATATATATATGACAAAGAATTTACCAATTCAACATGTTTTACATGCACAGTTCAGTGACATTGGTTATGTTTATCACAATGTGTAACCATCACCACTATCCATTTCCAAATTATTTCATCACCACCATTAACAGAAACTCCGCGCCCCCTAAGCTAAGACTGCCCCATTCCCCTTCCCTCCCAACCGTGGTAACCACTAACAAACTTTCATCTCTATACATGTGCTTATTTTGTACAAGTGGGGTTATACAATATTTGTCCTTTTGTAACTTTTTTCACTGAGGATAATGTTTTCAAAATTCATCCATGTTGAAGCATGTATCAGGACTTATTTCTCTTTATGGCTGAATGATAATTTCACATTTGTTTATCCATTTGTCTGTTGATGGACATGGGTTACTTCCATCTTTTAGCCATTATGAATAGTGTTGCAACGAACCTTGGTGCCCAAGTATCTGTTTGAGTTTCTGCTTTTAAGGTTTTTTTTGATACGTATATACGTAGGAGTGGAATTGCTGAGTCTCATAGGAATTCTACGTTTAAGCTTTTGAAGAAACCCCAAACTGTTTTCCGCAATGGCTGCATCATTTTACTATCCCACCAGCAATGGATGAGCATTCCAATTTCTCCACATCCTCATCAACACCGGTTGTTTTCCATTTGTTTTATAACAGCCATTCTAGTAGGGGTGAAGAGGTATCTCGTTGTGATTTTGATTTGTATCTCCCTAATGACTAATAAAGGAGCCCTGGTGCCACAGTGGTTAAAGCACTCGCCTGCCAAACAAAAGATCTGTAGTTCGAACCCACCAGCCGCTCCACGGGAGAAAGATGTGGCAGTCTGTCCTCCATAAAAATGTACAGCCTTGGAAACCCTATGGGGCAGTTCTACTCTGTCCTATAGGGTCGCTATGAGTCGAAATGGACTCAATGGCAGGAGGTTTGGGGATTTTGGTTTAATGACTAATGACACTGAGCATCTTTTCATGTGCTTATTAGCTATTTGTATATATTCTTCGGTGAAACAACTATTTGATAAAATCCTTTGCCCATTTTTTTGATTGGATTGTTTGTCTTTTTGTTGAAAAGTTACAGGAGTTCTTTATACATTCTGAATATTAAACACTTACCAGATATATGATTCCCAACTATTTTCTCCCAATTCGTAGGTTGTCTCTTCGCTGTATTGATAAAGTCCTTTGCTCAGAAACTTTTAGTTTTGATGGGGTCCCATTATTTATTTTGTTTCATGTTGCTCATGTTTTTGGTGTTATATCTAAAAGAAATATTGTTAAAACTTAGATCTCAAAGAGTTACCCTTTTCCTTTTGAGTTTTATGGTTTTAGTTGTCATGTTGGCTACATTTTTAAAAATACGAGCTGACCAGACAAATATGAAAGGACACAGGAAGGGTTACTGCAGACGGAATGGGGACAGGAGAAGGGATGGGGCTAGAAAGTGTTGATGATTTTACTTTTAGACATGTTGATCATGTGAGTAAATAATGGGTCTGGAGATCAGAAGTGCTGTCTGTCCTATGGAGTCCCTGGGTTATGCAAACAGATAATGTACTCTGCTGCTAACCAAAAGGTTGGAAGTTTGAGTCTACCCAGAGGTGCCTCGAAAGTAAGTCCTGGTGATCTACTTCCAAAAAATTAGCCATTATAAACCCTGTGGAGCATAGTTCTACTCTGATACACGTGGGTTGCCACGATTCAGAGTCAACTCAGTAGCAACTGGCACTAGTTTTGGTCTGTGCTAGAGATCACTATTGGGTGCTGTCTTAGTCATCTAGTGCTGCTATAACAGAAACACCACAAGTGGATGGCTTTAACAAAGAGAAGTTTATTTCCTCACAGTAAAGTAGGCTAAAAGTCCAAATTCAGGGCTTCAGCTCCAGGGGAAGCCTTTCTCTGTTGGCCTTCTCATCAATGTTCCCCAGGACTAGGAGCTCCTCAGGCACAGGGACCCCGGGTACAAAGGATGCACTCTGCTCCTGGTGCTGCTTCCTTAGTGGTGAGGTCCCCCGTCTCTCTGCTTACTTTTCTCTTTTATATCTCAAGAGATTGCCTCAGGACACAATCCAATCTTGTAGGTTGAGTCCTGCTTTACTAACACAACTGCCGCCCATCCTCCCTCATTAACATCACAGAGGCAGGATTTACAACATATAGGAAAATCGCATGATACCGGGAATCATGGCTTAGCCAAACTGATAGGCCCATTTTTGGGGGGCCATAATTCAATCTATGACAGGCGCCATCACACACAAGCAGTATGTGGCACCTTGGGGGTGGATCAGATCCCACAGACCAAGTGCATATAGAGAAGAAAACAAGCGTTGGATACAAGTTTGTCAGATTGAGATGCATTTGAGAATGCCAGCACCCGGGACCTCAACAACTAAATCCTGTCCTAGGATCCTGGGGCAGATAATTTCACAAAGGATACAGCCAGGCAAAGGAAGACCCAGAGAATGGATGTTTGAGGGCTTCAGCTCCAGATATCAGTGTGAGTTCTGGCCCCTGTGAACTGGGTTTACTTAACTGCGGTTAACTACGGAAATCTCTGGCCTGTGGTTGGCAGATACAAGATCTAGGACCAATAGACTGAGCAGCAACCCATCCCCTCCTTTCAAAAGCCCAGATGTAAGTCTTGGCTTTCTCTTGTCTCTTTTATAGAGACACAAGGTAAGGATAAGGAAACAAACAGGTGTTTGTTCTGGAGGCTAGAACATTCCTGGTGGAAGCTGCACCTTTGGGACATGTGCTTCTCCCACAGGAAGCAACCTCAAGCTGACTCATTACACCAACACCTGGCGAGAGATGAACCCCAAGTGGAAGAAAGCACCAACTCCAAGCCCTTTGGCTCAAGAAGGTTCCTTGACTGTGAACCAACTATGTACCACCTATTTCCTCGTAAGAACTGGAAGAACCCTTAAAGGCCAAGAGAGAGTGGATGGAGGGAGAAAAGTGAGACAGATCAGTTGGAAAAGTGGGAAAAATAATAGCAAGAGTGTTTCCACAGAAACTATGGAAAGCAGATTTAGAAAGTTGATTAATAGAAGAACTAAAAAGTGCCCTCTGGATATGAGGGGGTAGAGGAGCGTGGTCACTGGTAACCAGTGCAGTGACTGGTACAGGAGCCAGACTGCAGTTAGCTGAGGTACCAATGGGAGGTAAGCACCTGGTGGTAGTGAGTAGAGATTGCCCTTTCCAGAAGGATAACTGCTATTATTCCTATATCTATGCAACACCTGTACTCCTCTAGATCCATCCCACCCTGCTTTCTGAGTCCTTGCTCCATCAGTTTTACCTCATTTGTTCATCTTTTCAGCCTATCCCTCCCTCTTTCCTGTTTCTACTCAAACATCCTCTAATATCTCCCATCTGTAGTTGGCTCCACAACCTTTCTTCTTGGACCCTTCTGTTCTCAGGTAGCACCATTGCAACAAATCTCTTGGGATCCTTGGTTATTAGCTCACATTGTAAACAAGGGGAGTAGGGCAGAGGTAAAGTTAAAAAACTGAGTGTGAAAGGCAGAAAATCGCATTGGATCAAGGAAGCAAACCTGAGATTATAAAGTCAGGTGATGTGTTTTGCTTTTGTTCAGTCATTTTGGAGGCTACTCTGAAAGAGGAATTCTAAAACTGTGTAGAGCAATAACAGCATCATTTCATTAAAAAGGTGTATTTATGGTCATAATTTATTCAGTCTTTGAAGTAGTGCTCTGACTGTTAAGTTGAAGCTCTTCTTACTGAAATGGAAAGATTTTTTTTTTTAATGTGGATCCAGGATCCAACTTCGTGCTAAGTGTCTTTAAACTTTCCAATCCAGAAGAAGATTGAGATTTTTCTACTCCATGAACCAACAATGTGGTTAAAGGTCATAGGTTTAAAATATCTGACACAGCTTAGGTTTGACTCCTAAATTCAAGGGGCAGATATTTTTTGACCCCAGAGTGAAGGTGAAGCTGTTAATGCTGATAGGGCAGCTCCAGAAAGCAAAATAATTTTGTTTGAAGGCAGCAGTTTTCCAGGATGCAGTACTTTAATTTAAACCCAACAGACCCAACATGTACTGGGCAACAAATAAAATACAAGCCTGGACGTTATTTCTACTTTGGGAAACTGTCCTAATTACCCAGTTAATCCAAGAAATCATTCTGCATTCTCTCCTGACTACCTCTCACCCTTTCTTCCACATTCCATCTATTTTGGTAGCCAGCTCCAGTGGATTATTTTTACTTGTTTCAGTCGTGGTGTTAAGTGTGCTGGACATAGAATTGGGCTTATCCAGACTTGAGCCTTGGGGTGGAGGAAGGCAGAAGGGGGGCACAGTAGGCATGATTTGACACACTGCCTCTGTTCTTGGTCTTAGCTGTTTCAAGAACCATCTCCCGGCACCTACACCAGACTAGTCCCAGCCACTTTGGAGAACAACCAGTAACTATAATAGTCTGTAACTCATGTTCTGACCATGGGGCCATATGCAACAGGTAGATTGTGACAGGGAGTGAACACGTGTCTCCAATAATGGTCAGATCATAAGTTGCTAATATTTATTTTAGAAGATGCCTCCCCAAAGAGATGTGCCTTTGTATCCTGACTTTTGCAGTAAAAAAGAGTATAGGCTCATTATAAACTTACTATGCTCCCAGTTGACAAGAGTCATCACAAGTATATCGTTGTTTTTGTTAGTTGCCATGAAGTCAGCTCCAACTCATGGCAACCTCATGTACAACAGAGCAAAACCTTGCCCGGTCCTGTACCATACTCATGACCATTGGTATACTCCAGTCCATTGTTGTGGCCACTGTGTATCTTCAGTGCCTTCCAACATAGGGGGCTCATCTTCCAGCACCATATCGAACCGTATTCTGTTGTGATCCATAGGGTTTTCTTTGCTAATTTTTGGAAGTGGATTGCCAGGCTTTCTTCCTAGTCTGTCTGTCTTGAAGCTCTGCTGAAGTCTGTCCACTATGGGGTGACCCTGCTGGTATTTGAAATACTAATGGCATAGCTTCCGGTATCATAGTAACATGCAAGTCACCACAGTATGAGAAACTGACAGACCAGTGGTATCAGAGGCTCCTAATCATGTTTGCTGAAAGCCCTACCCAACTCCAAAGTAGAACCAGTACCTCCAGTCCCCATCTGGACAGTGTCAACAGCTCTTTCCTCTCTTGAAATGATACATGACCATAGGTTTAGATTTTTCCCATTATTTTTAGAAGAAAAGAAGGGTAAGAACACAGTTATGTTGTCAGAGTGATTATTTGGCTTCTGGCTAAGTCTTGGTCTCATGGGAAGCAGAGAAGAGAAGCCTTGGTAAAACTTAGCTCATAGTTTTTTCTTTCCGTAAACTCAACCTAAAAAAATGTAAACCAGCTGAGTCGGCATAGACTCTGCCTGCCCAAAGTTACAGGCATTTGTTGAATCAAAGTTTACTTAAAGACATTTCAACTTGAGTTTCCTGTGAATGAACTGGGAAGAAAGTGAACAGACAAGATTTGGATGGAACGGGCTTTCTTCATTTGCTCAATCCACTAGAAATCAGTGCCCTTTACAGAAAGTAGCGAGGCTTTGTTTGGAAGATGGGTCTGGGGGTGGAAAAACTTGGTGCCAGAAAGCCCTTTGATGTGTTCTGGATTGAAATACAATGTCCAGTCCCTCCCCCTGGGGCAGTTGTTAGGAGTGGACTGACATTTCAAAGAAGGTTCTTAGACAGCAAAGATTTTCTTCCCCCAAATTATAATAATCCAGAGTATATAGTTTCTCACGCAGCCCTAGCTTGATAATATAAAGTTAGCAGAACACTATTTTATTTATAACTTTATATAATCAAGCATCTTCATTAAAGTATTGTATTATGTGGCTATTTCCCATACAGAACACAGACTAACTGATGCACAAACTTTCTCACTCCTCATACATGGTCCAAAATATGTTTGTTGGTGTTAGTTACCATCAAGTCAGCTCAGACTCATAGTGACCTTATGTATAACAGAATGAAAAGTTGACTGGTCCTGCACTGTCTCCATGATCTTTGATACTTTTGAGTCCATTGTTGAGGCTACTGTGTCAATCCATCTCATTAAAGGTTTCCCTCATTTTCACTGACCCTGCACTTTACCAAATATGATACCTTCCTCTAGCGACTGGTGTTTCCTGATGACGTGTCCCAAGTAAACAGACACTTCTAAGGAACATTCCAGTTGTATTTCTTCCAAAAGTGGTTTGCTCATTCTTCTGGCAGCTCATGGTATATTCCCTATTCTTCACCAATACTACAATTCAAATGCATCAATTGTTCTTATGTCTTCTTTTTTTCTTGTCCAGCTTTCACATGCATATGAGGTGATTGAAAAGACCATGGCTTGGGTCAGGAGCACCTTAGTCATCAAAGTGATATCTTTGCTTTTTAAAACTTGAAAGTGGTCTTTTGCAGCAGATTTTCCCAAGGTAATACATTGTTTGATTTCTTAAAATACTAAAAATTATTAAGTTCCTTGGAATCAAAGATCTATTACATTTATATCTAACACATGAAATATCTTTTCCATCTAAATCAATAGACACATTTTCATTGAGCAATTTCAAGGAGGGCAGGGCCTTGTAGCCTAATTTACAGAAGCCTTTGACATGGTCTTTACCTTCAGGGATCTCCATTAAGGAAACACATAGAAGTGTGTGAAATGTTAATTAACATTTCCAGGCAGGATGTGATATGTGCCAAATGAGAGAGAATGGAAGGATCTGGAGAAATTTTAATTTAGAGAAAACAAATGGTATACCAAAGGCTAGGCTTCAGATTTCTAAAGGGATATTTAATCTGCCTCCAGAAGGAAGAACTTAGAAGTTAAAAAAATACAGATCTCAGCTCAACATCAAAAAACTTCTAAACTAGGGGGCAGAGCCAACATGGCACTATAGACAGAAGCACCATGCTGTCCCTCTACAGTAAAGCCCAAAAAACTAAGTAAAACAGATACAAATGCCATTCCTGGAACTCTATAAACATCAAATGAAGGGATAAAGAATTCAACCAAACACCAAATGGAGTAAGAAACTGACAGAGAACGAGGAGAGCTATGGAGTGGAGGTCCCCTACTAGCTGATGTTGCACAGACTCGCCATCTTGGACCTCAGCCACCAAGAATGGCAGACAGGGAGTATGGGAATGCAACTTCACAGAGATCCCAACAGGAGACAGAGCACCCAGTAACCAGGGATACGTCTTTCCCACTCCCCACACTTCTTCCCTCTATGTGGCCTTTGCCGCTTTCCAATGAACCACGATTGCTCAGCTGAAGAGATGTCAGCTCCTCAATGCCTGGATTCACTCTGCCCCCACTGGCTGGCTCCTTCAGTGCCATTTTGTTGTTGTTGTTTTGGCTTTTTTTTCTTCTCTCTCTCATTTCCTTCCTTTCCTTTCTCCCATCCAGCTAGTACCATGTGCCGTCTCTGCACCTTCTTGACAGGCTCTACCACACTGCTTGGCCAGAGAGCCACCAATACGTGGCTTTCCTCATTCGTGCCACCCCACCAGCAGGCTCCCTCAATGCCATTTTCTTCTCCCCCCTTCAGTTTCTTCTCTCTCCTTCCTTTCCTTTCTCTGCCTGCCTAGCTACGTGTGCTGTTCCTACCCCTTCTTGGCAGGCTGTGCCACACCACTTGAGAACCACCAGCACATGGCTTTCCCATGTCTCTGCCATGCCCACTGGCAGATCCCTACAGTGCATTTATTTTTTCTTTTTGTTGTTTCCTCTCTCTCTCCCTTCCTTTCCTTTCTCTACCCACCTAGCCCCATGCATCACCCCCCTGCCCCTTCTCATTGGGCTATGCTGTACCACTCTGCTAGAGGGCCTCTGGCACACGGCCTCCCTAGGTCTGTACCACCCGCACAGGCCAGCTCCCTACGTGCCATGTTTTTTATTTTTCTTTATCTTTCCCCTTCTCCCTTTTCCTTCTCCCTCCCATCTAGGCCCTGCACTGCCTCCACACCTTCTTGATGGGCTGTGCTGCACTTTGCTTGGCTTCTTGGCAAGAGAGACATCAGCTTGCCACTGCTCCAATTCCATCCCACCCCCAACAGCCAGATCCCCTAACATCATATTTGTTGTTGTTGTCTTATTTTTTCTTTCTTCTCTCTCTCTCCCTTCTTTTCTTTCTCCAACCCACCTAGCCCCACGCACTGTCCACATCCCTTTTCGACAGACCAAGCCACACTGCTCGGCTAGAGAGCCACCGGCAAATGGCCTTGCTGGCTCTGCCCTGCCCCCACCCATGGAATCCTACCACACTGTCATGTTATTCACTTATTCTTTTTCCATTTTTTCCTTCTGTTTCTTTTTTTCTCTTCTTTCTCTCACTTAGCTCCACACATCACATTGTCTCCCTTGCCTCCTGACTATCTGCACTGTGTGCCAAGCACCACACCCTCAAGAGGCACAGTAACAGACCGTGAAATCCATGACAACTTAATCTTTTCTCTTTTTATCATGATGTTACTTATTGGTCCAGTTGTGAGGATTTTTTTCTTTATGTTCAGGTGTAATCCATACTGAAGACTGGAGTCTTTGATCTTCATCACTAAGTGCTTCAAGTCTTCTTCACTTTCAGCAAGCAAGGATGTGACATCTGCACATCACAGGTTATTAATGAGTCTTCTCCAATCCTGATGCCACCTCCTCCTTCATATAGTCCGGCTACTTGGATTATTTGCTCAGCATACAGATTGAATAAGTATGGTGAAAGGATTCAACCCCGACACACACCTTTCCTGATTTTAAACCATGCAGAATCCCCTTGTTCTGTTAAGGACTGCATCTTGGTCTATGTACAGGTTCTTCATGAGCACAATTAAGTGTTCTGGAATTCCCATTCTTTGCAATGTTATCCATAATTTGTTATGATCCACACAGTCATATTGTTGACTATGATCCACACAGTCACTTTATTGACTATGCCTTTGCATAGTCAATAAAACACAGGTGAACAACTTTCTGGTATTCTCTGTTTTCAG
Organism: Dugong dugon; assembly: GCA_030035585.1. Lineage (NCBI taxonomy): Eukaryota > Metazoa > Chordata > Mammalia > Sirenia > Dugongidae > Dugong > Dugong dugon. Next base: position 83,281,049 of record CM057460.1, on the reverse strand, counting down.
CCAAGAGCCATCTGATATCAGCAATGGTATTCCTCGTTCCACGTGCTCTTCTGAATCTGGCTTGAATTTCTGACAGTTAACTATCAATGTACTGCTGCAACTATTTTTGAATGATCTTCAGCATAATTTTATTGCATGTGATATTAATGATATTGTTTAATAATTTCCATATTCCGTTGGATCACTCTTCTTTGGAATGGCACAGTCTGCTGGCCAGGTAGCTATCTTCCAAATTTCTTGACATAGAAGAGTGAGTGCCTCCAGTGCTATGTCTGTTTGTTGAAACATTTCAATTTATAGTCCATCAGTTCTTACAGACTTGTTTTTGGCTAATGTTTTCAGTGCAACTTGGACTTCTTCTTTCAATACCATCCACTCTTGATCATATGCTACCTCCTGAAATTAGTTCAGGATAGATCTTAAATGTTCTTTTTGATAATGAATTTAATGCCATTCCCCTTTTTATTGTCATTCCCAGCATAGTAGACCATATGATTGTCTGATTCAAAATGGCCAATACCAGTCTATTTCAGCTCACTAATGCCTAGGATATTAATCTTTAAGCTTTCCATTTCATTTTTGATGACCTTCAATTTCCCAAGATTCATCCTTTGTATATTCCATGTTCCAATTATTAATGGATGTTTGCAGCTGTTTCTTCTCATTTTTAGTTGTGCCACATCAGCAAATGAAGGTCCCGAAAGCTTTACTTCATCCATGTCATTAAGGTTGACTCCACTTGGAGGAGGCAGCTCTTCCCCAGTTGTATTTTGAGTGCCTTCCAACATGAGGGTCTTATCTTCCAGCACTATATCAGACAGAGTTCCGCTTCTATTCATAAGATTTTCACTGGCCAGTTTTTCTTTCTTTTTTTTTTTTTTATTGTGTTTTAAGTGAAAGTTTATAGTGCAAATTAGTTTTTCATTCAAAAATTTATACACAAATTGTTTTGCGATATTGGTTGCAATCCCGCAGATGTGTCAGCACTCTCCCCCTTTCCCTTTCTATCCCAAGTTCTCCATGTCCATTCTTCCAGTTTTCCTGTCCCTTCCTTCCTTCTTGTCTTTGCTTTTGGGCAAGTGTTGCCCATTTGATCTCGAATACTTGACTGAACTAAGAAGCACATTCCTCATGTGTGTTATTTTTTGTTTTATAGGCCTGTCTAATCTTTGACTGAAAGGTGGACTTCAGGAGTAGCTTCAGTTCTGAGTTAGCAGGGTGTCCGGGGGCCAGAGTCTTGGGGGTTTCTCCAGTCTCTGTCATACTACTAAGTCTGGTCTTTTTTTATAAATTTGAATTTTGTTCTAGCTTTTTCTCCCTCTCTGTCCGGGACCCTCTATTGTGATCCCCATCAGAGAGGTTGGTGGTGGTAGCCAGGCACCATCTAGTTCTGTGCTCGGGCTGGTGGAGGCTGTGGTTCACATGGTCCATTAGTCCTTTGGACCAATATTTTCCTTGTGTCTTTGGTTTTCTTAATCTTCCTTTGCCCCAAACATGATGGGACCAACCGATGTATCTTAGATGCTGGCCAATTTTTTTAGAAGTAGCTTGCCAGGTCCTTCTTCCTAGTCTTAGTCTGGAAGCCCCACTGAAACCTGTCCACCATGGGTGACCCTGCTGGTATTTGATACTGGTGGCATAGCTTTCAGCATCATAGCAACACGCAGCCCACCACAGTACACCAAACTGACAGATGAGTGGTTGTAGGCTTTACTAGACCACAAAATCCAGGACAATAGAGATAGGAGGATGTTCAGTCTACCTCATATTGGACTGAGAATCTCTGTCAGCCTTGGCCTACCACTTTCTGTGGAAGGCTCTGGGCCTGGCCTTTGGGGCCTTCAAAGCCATAATAGTGTGAGGTTTCATGGCTTTAGAGATGTTGGGAAGAATCTTAGAGATCATCCAGTCCAACCATCTCTTTTAACAATGAAGAAACTGACCAAAAAGGAAAGGAGCTGGCCCAAAGTCGTGCCCTAGGCAGGGGTCTATAATCTCATTAAGGGCTCTATCCCTTACACCATCTGATTTCTTGAAATAAGGATTTTAAAATATATACACATGAAGCCAGTTGCCATCAAGCTGATTCTGACTCATGACGACCCCCTGTGTGTCAGAGTAGAACTGTGCTCCATAAAGTTTTCAATGGCTAGTTTTTCAGAAGTAGATCACCAGACCTTTCTCCTGAGACATTCTGTGTGGACTCGAACTTCCAACCTTTTGATTAGCAGCCAAATGCGTTAACCTTTTGGTGGGAAGGTGCCCACAGATTAAGCTGGTGATACCCTAGGTACTGTGCATAGAATGGCTGGACTATGTGCTCTTCAAACTGCAGGTCACCTCCTGTCATAAAATCAGTTTGGTGGGTGTCTTATACAGTGCTGCTATAACAGAAATACCACAAGTGGATGGCTTTAACAAACAGAAATTTATTTTCTCAGTTTAGAAGGCTAAAAGTCTGAATTCAGACTGCTGGCTGTAGGGGAAGACTTTCTCTTTCTGTGGGCTCTGGAGGAAGGTCCTTGTCTATTCTGAGCTTCTGCTCCCGGATGATCTTCATGTGGCTTGGAATCTCTCTTCCCCATCTTTGTTTCTCTTGCTTGTTTAATCTCTTGTATAACTCAGAAGAGATTGGCTCAAGATAAACCCTAATCCTGCCTCATTAACATAATAAACATAACCTAATCCTCATTGACATAATATAATCCTGCCTCATTAGCATGACAAACACAGCCCATTCACAAATGGGATTATAACCATAGGCAAAGACATATTTACAACACACATTTTTGAGGGACACTATTCAATCCATAACCATTTTTAAAACATGAAATAAAGTTAAATAGAACATATCATTGTGCAACATACAGGGTAAGGGTAAAATTAGTTTTCTTCCAAGAAATATTTTTGGTTATACTCTGTGTGTGTGTATGTGTGTGTGTGCAAGGTGAATATAAATTTTTTTTTCCAGTTTAAAAGCCACTGTTTTCGGTAATCTGTAAGACAAAGAGGGGCCCTGGTAGTGCAGTGGTTAAGAGCTCAGCTGCTAACTGAAAGATTGGTGGTTCGAACCCACCAGCTGCTCTGTGGGAGAAAGATGTGGCAGTCTGCTTCTGTAAAGATTTACGACCTTAGAAACCCCATTGGGCAGTTCTGCTGTGTCCTTTAGGGTCGCTATGAGTCAGAATTTGAGTCAACAGCAATGGGTTTGGTTGTTGGGGTTTATAAAACAAAGCATGGATCAGAAGTGTCTGGAGTCTTAGCAATAGATTACAAGTTGCTAGAGAGGTCACATGGCCGACAGTCACCTCTCAGGTGATAGAGAGGTGGCCATCCCCACCAGACTGGGCAGCTCTGACTGCTTGCTTTGTTGGTCCAGTACATTTTGAAGCTTGTCTGTAGCACAGCAGTCAGGCCCATGGGGTAGCAAGTGCATTGACTTGGCAGGCTGGGAACGTAGGCAAAACCTCTGCATACCTGAGGAGGCAAAAGAAAGGTGTATCTACCCTTCATTCTAAGGAATTGTCATGAAAATGAATTTGGTCCCCAGAGAATAACCAGAGACAAACTCTGGAAGCAGAAAGCTAAGGGTAAATGTAAACTTCACTCTCCCACACACACCCAGAGTGCACAGATACCCACATATGTGAGCAGTAATTTCACTCTCTTATGACTGGAATCGACTCCACAGCAATGGGTTTGGTTTTTTTGGTATCCTTTAAACCAGGGACTCTGGTCTCCTAGAGGTGGTGGTGGTGGCAGTAGAGGTGGTGGGGCCTGGAATTAAGAGAGAGTTCCCAAGAAGTTCTAGAGAGGGTTTTGAATGAACAAGCAGATTATGGAGTACATTTTTTTGACTGGTCAAGATGTCTATAGTAAGACCAAGAGATAATGATATGTGCAATACATACAGTGTTTTAAAAACTAAGGGATGCTGTCTATGGTGAGTCACTTCTATAATGGAGAATGTTATGGATGGAATTTTGTCCACAAAAAAATTTATATAGAAGCCCTAACTCCGTGTGGGGTAAAGATATTAACTTTATCCAAAGAACTTGGTCTTTGTCCTTGGTTCCTGAGACAGAATCTCTAAAATGTTGAAATTTCCCCAGTTATTAAAGTGCCTTTGATGAGGCCTCCAGACCACACATGAGGGTTTATGCTAATGAGGTGACTCAGGTGGAGACTGGCTAAACCAGAAGGACTACCTTATGATATCAGTTGACCTCAGGGAAGAAGGGGAGAAATGATTCAGTCAATCATGCCTGTGTGTTGAGGCCCCAGTAAAGGCTCTGGACATGAAAGCTCTGCTCTGGACATGAAAGCTCCATGGGCTTCCTGGTTGGTGAAAGACATCAGTGCATGTGGGATGGTAGTATATTCCCTTTTGGGACGTGGAAATCCTATATTGGGGCCCTCCCAAAGCTCACTCTGTGTGTCTCTTCATTTGTATCCTTTTTGCTGTAATAAAACTGTAGTCATAGGTATACTACTTCCTGTGAGTTCTGTGAGTTGTTCTATCAAATTCTCAAACCCAAGGGAGTACTGGGAGCCAGCAGGTCAGAAGTCAGGATGCCCTCACCTCTGATCTTATGGCTGGTATCCTGAGGAGGAAGACAGAACCCCCAAATTTGTAGCCAGCAAGTCAGAAGTGTGAGTGTCATGGGAGACTCCCAAGCTTACAGCTGGAGTCTGAGATCTTGGGTAGATTGGCAGTCTGGAGGACTGTGCCCTTTAACTTGAGAGGTGATTAGGGTCAGAGGAAGAAGTGTTGCATGTGCAGCTGGTGTCAAAACAGAAGTGGAATAAAGGGCAACAGAATTGGTTGTAAATCGATTTGATGTGATACTTTCACTTTGGTGTCAGAAAGGTAGGATTTGAGTTTTCTTAGCACCCTGGTAGCTGTGAATGTGACCTTGTTTAGAAATAGGGTCTTTGAAGACGTTAGTTGGTTAAGTTAACATGAGGTCATACAGGACCTAATTCAATCTAAGTAGTGTCCTATAAAAGAAGAGACCAGTTGCTGTGAAGTTGATTCCAACTCATGATGGCCCCATGTGTGTCAGAGTAGGACTGCGTTCCTTAGGGTTTTCAGTGGCTGTTTTTTTTTTTTTTTTTTTTTAATTTAGATGAAGGTTTACAGAATAGTTTCTCATTAAACAGTACACATATTGTTTTATGACAATGGTTAACAACCCCATGACATGTCAACACTGTCCCTTCTCAAACTTGGGTTCCCTGTTACCAGCTTTCCCGTCCCCTCCTGCCTTCTAGTCCTTGTCCCTGGATTGTTGTGCCCCATTAGTCTCGTTTTGTTTTATGGGGCTGTCTAATCTTTGGCTGATAGGTGAACCTCGGGAGTGACTTCATTACTGAGCTAAAAGGGTGTCCAGGGGCCATACTCTTGGGGTTTCTCTAGTCTCTGTCAGGCCAGTAAGTCTGGTCTTTTTTTGTGAGTTAGAATTTTGTTCTACATTTTTCTCCAGCTCAGCCTGAGACCATCTGTTGTGATCTCAGTCAGAACAGTCAGTGGTGGTAGCCCGGCACCATAAAGTTGTACTGGACTCAGTCTAGTAGGCTGTGGTAGTTGTGGCCCATTAGTCCTTTGGACTAATCTTTTCCTTGTATCTTGTTTTCTTCATTCTCTCTAGCTCCCAAAGGGGTGAGACCAGTGGAGTATCTTAGATGGCTGCTCACAGGCTTTTAAGACTCCAGACGCTACTCGCTAAGGTAGAATGTAGACTGTGTTATTCTAATTGAGCTAGATGTTCCCTGAGACCATGATCCCCAAAGCTGTCTGCCCAGCAGTTCAGCCCCTCAGGGAGTTTGGATGTGTCTATGGAGCTTCCATAACCTTTCCTTGTACAAGTTGTGCTGGCTTCCCCGGTATTGTGTACTGTCTTACACTTCACCAAAGTTATCAGTGGCTGATTTTTCAGAAGTAGATCACCAGTATTTTCTCTGAGGTGCCTGTGGGGTGGAACTTTCAGTTAGCAGCCAAGCATGTTAACCATCTGCATCACCCAGCAACCCTAAAAAAGAAAAGATTAAGGAAAAAAAAAGATACAGAAGCAGAGGGAGAACAGCCATGTAACAATGGAGTTATGCTGCAGCTGCAAGCCCAGGCACACTTAGAACTACCAGAAGCTGGAAGAGACAGAGGATCTTTCCCTAGAGCCTGCAGAGAGAACATGGCTCTTCCAACACCCTAGATTCAGACTACCAACCTCCAGAACTCTGAGACAATTTATGTCTTGTGTTAGCAGCCACCCATTTTGTGGTATTTTGATCAGGGCTTTGAACCTGTTTGTTCCATTTCTAACCCTTGCTGATAATTTGCATTTCTACCCCAAATATACTGAATCAGAATCCACATTTTAACAAGATCCCCAGGTGATTCTTATGTACAATAAATTTTCAGAACCACTGCTCTACTAGTGGAGCCCTGGTGGTGCAGTAGTTAAGAGCTTGGCTGCTAACCAAGAGGTCAGCAGTTCGAATCCACCAGCTGCTCCTTAGAAACCCTATAGGGGTATCTCTACTCTGTCCTATAGGGTCATTATGAGTTGGAATCAACTCAGTGGCAATGGGTTTGGTTTTTGGTTTGGCTCTACTAGTGGTTCTCAAAATTGGTCCCTAATCAGCAGCATTAGCATTGCCTGAGAACTTGTTAGAAAATGTAAATTCTCAGCAGGGTTTCTAATGAAACAAACTGGTTCATTGCCCTGATTTTGATAGCAGCCCTACAAAAAGAATACAAACTAAATGCTCTTTGTTCCTATGTTTGGGTTTTTACAGACCATACCTGAGGGTTTATGCTAATGAGGTGACTCAGGTGGGGGCCTATGTATGGTGTATAATAAATCTGTTTTTGTTTGTCCAGCATCCCTTCCCCAATTCTGATATTAGCATCCACCTTCCTCCACTTCCTATGGATAATTATTCCTCTCCTGCTACCCATTCCTTGTGGTTCCAGTGGGCCTGCCAATCATGGTATCTTGCCCCATCCCTCTGGCCTTAATGAGTGGTCCATGGGGAAGGCAAGAGACCCAAGTTGGGCCAGTCAGGCTCTTTGCCTAGGACTTACATATATTAAAACATTATGCATGCAGAAGTTGGATAATGAAAAAAAGACAGAAGGATTGATGCGTTCAAACTGTAGTGTTGATGAAGAATATCGACTATTACCATTGTCTCCAGAAGAGTGAACTAATCAGTCTTAGAAGAAATATATAACCAGAATGTTCCTTAGAAGCAAAATGGCAAAATGTCAACTCGCTTACTTTGGACAGGTCGATCAGGAAAGACCAATTGCTAGAAAAGGACATCATATTTGGTAAAGTAGAGGGCCTGTCTATATGGGATCAAATTGATAACGGCAACTCGGAAGATTAGATAGGAACCTAATGAGGCAATGAGTTTATGTTAATGAGAGAGGAACATCTCAGAAGAAGAGGGTAAGAATGATTGCACAACTCGAAGAATGTAATCCATATCATTGAATTGTACATGTGAAAGAAAAAAAACCAAAACCTGTCGCTGTTGAGTAAATTCCAACTCGTAGCAACCCTATAGGACAGAGTAGAACTACCCTCTAGGGTTTCCAAGGAGCAGCTGGTGGTTTCAAACTGCCGACCTTTTGGTTGGCAGCTAAGCTCTTAATCACTGTGCCACCAGGGCTCCATTGTACATGTAGAAACCATTTAATTGGTGTGTGTTTTGTTGTGTATATTCTCAACAATAACAAAATTTTTTTAAATGAGGGAAACCTTCAATGATACGGCTTGACACAATAGCCTCAATGGATTCAAACTACCAAAAGGTCATGAAGATGGTGCAGGGTTGGGCAATGTTTTGTTCTGTTTTACGTAAGGTCACCATGAGTCAGAGGCAACTCAACAGCAACTAAGAAGAACAACAGATATTTTATATAAGTGGATCATACAATATTTGTCCTTTTGTGTCTGACTTATTTCACTCAGCATAATGTGTTCAAGGTTTATCCATGTCATGTTATGTTTCAGAATTTAAGTTCTCTTTATGGTTGAATAATATTCCATTGTATGTATATACCAAATTTTGTTTATCCATTTATCTGTTGATGGACACATGTTGTTTCTACCTTTTCGGTATAGTCAATAATGCTGCAATGAACATTGGTGTGTAAGTATCTGTTTGAGTTCCTGCTTTCTATACTTTGCATATATACCTAGGAGTGGAATTTCTGGGTCATATGGTAGGTTTATGTTTAACCTTTCGAGGACTCACCAAACTGTTTTCCACAGCAGCTGCGTAGTTTTACATTCCCACCAACAATATACCAGAGTTCCAATTCCACCACATTTTCACCAACACCTGTTATTTTCTATTTTTCTGGTAATAGCCATCCTAGCAGGTGTAAAGAAGCCCTGACAGCGCAATGGTTAAGAGTTTGACTGCTGACCTAAAATGTCAGTAGTTCAAATCCACCAGCTGCTCCTTAGAAACGCTATGGGGCAGTTCTACTCTGTCCTATAGCGTTGCTATGAGTTGGAATCGACTCTCTAGCAACAAGTTTGGTTTGGTTTAGTAGGTATAAAGTGGGATCTTATTGTGGCTTTGATTTACGTTTTCCTAATGACTAATGACATTGAGCACCTTTTCATATGCTTGTTGGATATTTGCATGTCTTCAGGTTGTTTGTCTTTTTACTGTAAAGTTGTAGGAGTTTTTTTATATATTCTAGGTATTAAACCCTTATCAGATATAGGATTACCAAATATTTTCTCCCATCCTGTATATTGTCTCTTCACTTTGTTGGTAAAGCCCTTTAACGCACAAAGTTTTCAGTTTTCGTGAAGTCCATGTATCTATTTTGTCTTTTGTTGCTTATGCTTTTGGTGTCAAGTCTTAAGAATTCATTGTCAAAAACGAGGTCTTGAAGCTTTACTCCTGTGTTTTCTTCTAAGAATGTTATGATTTTAGTTCTTATACCTAGGTTATTGATCCATTTTGAGTTAATTTTCAAATATGGTGTGAGGTATGGGTCCAACTTCATTCTTTTTCATTGGCAATACCAATCCTAGACTGAACCACATGGAAACTAGATATTTAAGGGTTACTTATATAAATAGTAACAAACTAAGAAATGAAGGAAAATGTTGCTTCTGACTCTTCTACGTAAAGTGGCTGGTACCTCAGGACTAGATCTTATTGAACTGATTGGCACTGCATTTGGACAACTTGTTTTTTTGCTTTCCTTAATTTGGTTTTATGGAAGTATAACATACATTCACTAAAGTATACGCATCTTAAGTGTATATCTCGATAAATTTTTGCAATGTATACATCCACATAAGTGCCATTCAGAATAAGATATAGAAAATTATCAGCACCTCAGAAGTCTCCCTCTTGCACCTCCCAGTCAATCCACTCCACTCAAGTTAACCACTATTCTGACCTCTATTATCATACATAGTTCAGGAAGCCTAATTTGAATCCCAATGATGCAAATTATTAACCGTATAACTTTAGAAAATTAACTTCTCTGAGCCACAGTTTTGTAATTAGTAAAATGTGTTTAATTTAAAAAAAAAAACAAAAACTTGCAGGGTTGTTGCAAAGTATATTAAGATGACATAAACTTTCTAATAAAAATCCCTAAAATGTGGTAGGCTAAGGAGCAAACAGTTTATTTCTTTGTCAAGAAACTATCCAGGGCAGATGCTCTGGGGTGGTGAATGGCTTAGGAACCCAGTCAGATAGCAACTTATGCATTCTAAGATTACTCTTCTTCACCAACCCAGCCAACAAGAAGAGAAAAAGAGGATGGAGGAGAGAGCTTGAGAATGGCACTCTTGCTCACATTCCATTGGTGAAGTTATAGTCATGTAATATTGTCTGACTTCAAGGAAGCCTGGGAAATGTAGTTCAGGCTGGATGGCTGTGTTCCAGCTACAACTTGCTAGGGAAGAAGGGGAGAACAGATTTATCACTTCACAAGGAGTGAGATCATGCATATAAAGTGCTTAGAATATTCCCTTACACAAGTTAGTACTCAAATATTAGCTGTTTTATTATTACTAATTCTCTCATGCAACAAGAATTAGGAAAGAAAGCTTTTCCTCAAATCAGGCCACAGAATTGCTCTTTCTAGGAAAAATGTACTAATCTCATAACCATATTCTGCCAGCTTCCCTTGGCAGCTTCAAGCATAGTTCTCAACCCCTTTTCTCTAAGTGCCTCCACTCTTCTGCCCAAAAGAGCTGCTGAAATACTCCCTAGGGTGACAATCTTGATAAATCATAGATGAAATCCAGCTTCAGCTGCTAAAATGCCCTGATTACTTATCGAATGAGCTAAGAATAGAAGACAATTAAAATATGACAAATGGGCATTAGATTGCTACAGTTCCCAGCCTAGTTTTGGTCACTCTACAGATTCACGCAGACCAGTGTGGAGACCTGGGAGCCTTCTTCCTGTTAACTCTGGCACTGTCTACCTCCTGGCAGACTTGGGGCGGGGGGGGGGGGAGTGGGTGGGCACCAGAGTGTAAGAGGATAGCTGAGATTGACTGTAAGCCTCTCAGTGCCATAAATAATACAGGCCTAAGTCCCATTAGCCATGGAAATTTGCAACAGGAAACTAATAAAGTCTTTAATTATAATGCCCTAGCTATGTATTCTTCCCAATGAGACAGGGTTCCTAATAAATAGTCATTGGCAGAGACCATAAGCATGGGGTGGGCTGTGTAGCTTGTCGAGTGTGAGTGTGAGAGAACACCCATGAGGCTGAGATGGCAGGGAGGCTGGAGTGTGGGCTTGTTCATGACCTCAGCAGATGGGCTGCTAAGGAAACAGACTTCCCCACTACCCTTTTCTCTGCCTTTTACTCAACTCTCCACACCGCCCAGACACATGTGAGGAATTGGACCACAGGTAAGGACAGCCACCTACACTTCGCTCATCTGCAAACATTACCTGCCTCCTTCACAACTTTTTTTTGAGCATCTCCATCATTAATAAATTTGCAGGTTCACCTACTAGCTGTGGACAGGACTTGGTTTCTCCTATCCTGCTTATTACAGTTTTCCAGCTCTGACCAAGTACAACCATTGCTTAGAAAAGAAAAATAGGAATGATCCTCTCCCTTACAAGGAATATAGAGGAAAAACGGGAGAATCAAGAAGCACTTCTGCAGCAAAGTAGCATGCCCTTATAAAGTGCATGCAGAGTGGAGACATCTGGTGTAGGGGAACTGACTAAGGCTGTGTTCATGTATACAGTGTGAGGTGGAGGCAATTCCCCTGATCATTTGGGCTGTAATTCTTTTCACTGAAAGATCTAGAAAGTTGAAGCTGAATTGCTTTTATTTCTAGCCTGATTGTCCCAGAAAATGACCTCAATTTTCTACCTTACTTCATTAGTCCAGTCAACAGGGAACTCAATTGCCTTTTCTCTGACAAGGGACAAATCAAATCCCAGGTCAGAGAAATTTGGCTTCTAGAGGCAGCCGCAGTGCTTGGGCTACCCTAATGCTGCCTTTCCGATGACTTAGCAGAATGCAGTGCCACACAGGGGCAGGTGATCAAGAAGGCCAAGCCATCTGAAAACTAAGAGCCAGATGGCCTCTACCACTGATTCCAATGAAAGGACCAAAAGAGAGAGGAAACTTTAGTAGATTTCAAAGCTCCTTCGGGTGATATCCACGGAAACTGGGGAAAACAAAGTTTACAGGCAAGCCTTCCTAAGGCTGTGGAGGCAGCACAGAGTGGGTCTCAGCTAATAAAAAGTGCTCTGTAGTGTCCCTGCACAATCTATTTGAGAAGCTTGCAAGCCTCGTGGCATTTTTACTTTGGCCTGGAGCCTCAGAATCCATTCAGCTTGTGATTAATTGCAGGAAAGATTCTGGGAAATAGATCAGGAACAGAAAGTGGTTTATATCAGTGTGATCATTAAAATTTAATCAAAAGCTGGATTTGGCTAGTTACCTTTTGGCATTTTCTGAATAAATTCTAAAAAGCAGTTCCCAGCCTTCCACACTCTGAACTCTCCTTGAATTCCTAAGTAATATTTTGAGGCCATACTACATAATGGGTCAGAAAGAAGTGGAGCAAAGCAGATGAGTGGATAGGGACTTTTTTAGGTTGCGACGTGGAAAGCAAAGCAACAGAGTTTGGGGCTTAAGACAGTTGGTAAAAACCCTGAAGAGAAGTCTCAGCAACAATGAGTATGACTGACTTCTGTGGTTTAGGAATAAATAGCATACAGCAATCTTAAATTTACATGTAGTTTGCTGCTGCTGTTAGGTGCCATCGAGTAGATTTTCGACTCATAGTGACCCTGTGTGACAGAGTAGAACAGACACACAGGATTTTCTTGGCTGTAATCTTTACAGAAACAGCTCCTTCAGAGCTGCTGGATTAATTCAAACTGCCAACTACTTCGTTAGCAGCTTGTGCTTCAGTACCGTGCCAGTAGGGCTTATATGTAGGAAGTGGTGGTGGTGGTTAGGTGCCATCAAGTCAATTCCAAATCATAGCCACCCTATGTACAACAGAATTTGAAATACTGCCTGGTCCTGTGCCAACCTCACAATTGTTGGTATGAAGGAGCCCATGGTATCAATCCATCTCATTGAGGGTCTTCCCCTTTCACTGACCCTCTACTTTACAAAGTCTGACATCCTCCTTCAGGGGCTGGTCCCTCCTGACTACATGTCCAAAGTACATGAAACAAGGTCTCTCCATCCTCACTTCTAAGAAGCATTCTGGCTATACTTCTTCCAAGACAGATTTATTAGTTCTTCTGGAAGTCCATGGTATATTCAATATTCTTCAACAACGCCATAATTCAAAGGCATCGATTCTTCTCCTGTCTTCCTTATTCATTGTCCAGCTTTTGCATGCATACGAGGTGATTGAAAATACCACAGCTTGGGTCAGGCACCCCTTAGTCTTCAAAGTGACATCTTTGCTTTTTAACACTTTAAAGAGGTCTTTTGCAGTAGATTTGCCCAATGCAATACGTTGTTTGATTTCTTGACCACTGCTTCCGTGGGCACTGATTGTGGATCCAAGGAAAATTAAATCCTTTACAACTTCAATCTTTCTCCGTTTTTTATGATGTTGCTAACTGGTCCAGTTGTGAGAATTTTTGTTTTCTTTATGCTGAGGTGTAATCCATACTGAAGGCTGTGGTCTTTAATCTTCATCTGTAAGTGTTTCAAGTCCTCCTCGCTTTCAGCAAGCAAGCTTGTGTCGTCTACGTGTCGAAGGTTGTAACGAGTCTTCTTGAATCCTGATGCCGCATTCTTCTTCGTAAATGTGTAGGTTAGGTCTTATAAATTAGTAACTCCAAAGTTTAGAATTTTTAACATTTTTTCCTAGTTACAGTGCCACAAATCTGTATCTTTTAGGTCTCAATCTAGATTACACTTCTTTCAGAAGCCTTTCCATCCATCGTCCCGGCTGCTTCTCTCCTGTGTGCTCTTGCAGTACCTAAATCCACCCAACTTGAGCCTTGTTACACAGCAGTGATTGTCTTTTTATATATGAATCGCCTACTAGACTATAAGCTCAATTAGAATTTTCCAGCTTTTTTGACACTGTGTCCCCAACACCTAGTTCAGCTGATGGTACTCAGTAAGTGCTATATAAAAGTGCTATATGAATGAGAAAAATTAATAGTGGTTGTGATCATCAAGGTAATATGTCAGCTTGGCTGGGTCATGATTCTCAGTGGTTTGGCAGTTATGATATAGTTTGGCAGTCATATGTGATGTGATCACTGCCATGATGAGATTTGATATAATGCAGTCATCTCCATGATGGGATCTGCTGTGAATAGCCGATCAGTTGAAAGGTAGTTTCATTAAGGGTGTGGCCTGCATCAAATATATAAGTGGACTTGCTGGAAATGATGTGAGCTATTTCCTTGATGTAAATCTCTCTATATATACTACGGGTCGGAATCAACTCGATGGCAACAGTTTGGGCTATATATATATTTATACGCTTTACTCTTTTGGCTTCTCTGTAGAGAACTTAGGCTAAGACAGTGGATAAATTTCTCACACTTCAACAGAAGTCTATACATTCTACCAAAAGAAAAATAGAACCCTAGCTATTTTTTAATAGTATTTTATTGTGTTTTTGGTGAAAGTTTACATGGTAGATTAGGTTCCCATTGGACAATTTCTATACAAATTGTTCAGTGACTTCGGTTACATTTTTCCCAATGTGTCAACATTCTCTTTGATTGTGTTCTGGTTATTCCATTTCCAGTACTCTAGTTTCCCTGCTCCCTTATCTTTGCTTTAGAATAAATGTTGACCTTTTGGCCTCAGATAGATGGTTTTTCAGTAGAGCACTGTACTTACAGATAATATCCTTTATTTTGTGCGCCACTTTGTTTCACTAAAAGGTGATCTTGGGATAGTTCTGGTTCAAGTTCTAAGGAGTATCTCAGGGAGACTTCTGGTCTCAACTGATCCAGTTAGTCTGGCCTTTTTTAAGAATTTGAGTTTTGTTCTACATTTTTATCCCATTCTATCCGAGACCTCTTTATTTTTTAATGGATGATATCTGTTATTCTTTTCTCCCATCCTAATACAAGAGTATACCACACGTGTGACAATTCTTAATAGCTGTACAGAGTCTCTCTTCTTCTCACGAAAAATATATTTGACTTCCAACTGGGAACTCAGCACACCAAAACTATATTCATCTTGCTTCGGTGCCCTTAATGAAGACAGTTGCTTTTTTGCCTCCCCACCTGCTCTAGCTGTGAGAGAGGAGTCTTTCCTTTCTTTTCTTTGCATCCACCCCTGCGCTTGGTGCAGAAAGAGTGATGTCTCCTAGGGGTCACAGCAGAAAGGACTCCACCTACTCACATTCATAAGCACAGTTTTGGTATCCTGGAAACATTCACTAAGCGATGGATTTGTACCCTGGGAACAGCCCCTTTTTTCATTTTTATTTTCTTAATTTTAGATATTGAAAAGAAGGAAAATGAAAAGACAGTTTTGAACTTTTACTTTTCTCTTGTAATAAAATCATTAAGAATACTTGACTATCAGTCTACTCTTTCTGTATACTCTTACAGTTAACCAAAAAGAACAGCATTTCCCACCCACTTTGAGAGTACTTGCCCCCCTCCCCTTTTTATACTGTTTCCTTTGCGCGTTCCTTACCTTTGCTCTTGCCGACTTGTAATATGCAAACACATGTCTTTCTATCTTAAGTTACCATTAGCTCTGAGAAGTTTTTGCCCTGGCAGTCTGGATGAGGAGATATTTACCTACTTTAACTGTTAGCTGATGTCACTGGCAGCTGGTGTGGAGGGAGGGATGTTAGAGGATGGCAAAGGTATTGGAAATTAAATTTGTGTAGGTAAGAAGTAAAGACTGGTTTACCTTGAAAGCGACATCTATTCCATTAACACTTTGTGAAAGCTATTTACACAGACAAAATATACAGTGAATATTAATTCCACCAAAATGTGCTGTAACTATTTGGGAGGATGGGGAGAAGAGATGTAAGTGAGGGAAAGCAGGGGAAGATTTTAAAGTGTTTAGTCTAGCTTAACCGTAGGAGAAAGTCAATAAATAAGGGCTGATATTTTAAAATGAAGAACTTCTCCAAATTTTGATGTGTAATATCTTTATTATTATTATGCAGGGCACGGTAGTTAAGAGTTTACCTGCTAGTGAAAAGGTTGGCAGTTCGAAACCACCAGCCGCTCCTTGGAAATCCTATAAGGCAGTTCCTCTCTGTCCTATAGGGTCACTATGAGTCCGAATTGACTCGACAGCAACAGGTTTTTTTTTAAATGCAGTCCAAAATATTTTCAAAATCCTGTTGTGATTTCTTCTTTGACATAGGGATTATTTAGAAGTATATTCTTAATTTCCATACATATAGGTTTTCAAGTATCTTTTTATTACTGATTTCTATCTTAACTGCAATGTGGCCAGAGAGCATATGCTGTATGACTTCAGTCCTTGGAAATTTGTTTGGACTTGTTCATGGCACAGTTTATCACCAACTTTTCTACATGTGCTGGAAAAAGAATATATACCCTGCAGTTGATGAATGCTCCATATTGTATGTCAGGTTATTTGCTCATCATATTGTTGAAGTCTTCTATGTTCTTACTGATGATTTTTGTCTGCTTATTCTATCAGTTACAAAGTATATTACAAACTCCCACTAAAATAATATTTTTGTCTTTTTTCCCAATTTTTTGGTCAGTTTTTGCTTTATACTATTTTGAAGCTAAATCTTTTAGGTGGATACAAATCTAGAATTGTTATATCTTCCTAATAA
The DNA here is from genome assembly GCA_030035585.1 of Dugong dugon. NCBI lineage: Eukaryota > Metazoa > Chordata > Mammalia > Sirenia > Dugongidae > Dugong > Dugong dugon. The sequence continues at coordinate 83,264,743 of CM057460.1, read as the reverse complement.
AATATACATTTTATCATCAAGTGGTCCCTCCTTAGAGATAACTGATATTCATAAAGCTACACCAACTTTCTTTTCATTAGTATTTACACTGGATTTCTTTATCCATCTTCTTGCTTTCAACATTTCTGTATCTATGTATATGTGTGTATGTCTTAGTTATCTAGTGCTGCTGTAACAGAAATAACACAAGTGGATGGCTTCAACAAGGAGAAATTTATTCTCTCACAGTCCAGTAGGCTAGAAGTTCGAATTCAGGGTGCCTGCTCCAGGGGAAGGCTTTCTGTCTCTGTTGGCTCTGGAGGAAGGTCCTTGTCATCAGTCTTCCCTTGATCTGGGAGCATCTCAGCGCAGGAACCTCAGGTCCAAAGGACACTCTCTGCTCCCAGCACTGCTTTCTTGGTGGTATGAGGTCCCTAACTCTCTGCTTGCTTTCCTTTCCTTTTATCTCTTGTAAGATAAAAGGTGGTGCAGGCCACACCCCAGGGAAACCTCTTTACATTGAATCAGGGGATGTGACCTGAGCAAGGGTGTTATATCCACCCTAATCCTTTTAAACCACAGGCAGAGATTATGATTTATAACACATAGAAAAATCACAAAACAGAGGACAACCACACAATACTGGGAATCATGGCCTAACCAAGTTGACATATATTTTTGGATTCAATCCATGACAGTGTGTATAGAGATATATGTATGTGTGTATATATATATATATTGAGAGAGATATAACAAAAGTAAGTAAACAAATTGACATTAAAAATATGTTCTTTAAATCATAATAGAGGGTCTTGGACAGAGCTGGGGAAAAATGTAGAACAAAATTCTAACTCACAAAGAAAAAAAAAAAGACCAGACTTACTGGCCTGACAGAGACTAGAGAAACCCCAAGAGTATGGCCCCCGGACACCCTTTTAGCTCAGTAATGAAGTCGCTCCTGAGGTTCACCCTTCAGCCAAAGATTAGACGGGCCCATAAAACAGAACAAGACTAATGGGGCACAACAGCCCAGGGACAAGGACTAGAAGGCAGGAGGGGACAGGAAAGCTGGTAATAGGGAACCCAAAGTCAAGAAGGGAGAATGTTGACCTGTCATGGGGTTGTTAACCAATGCCATAAAACAATATGTGTACGAACTGTTTAATGAGAAACTAATTTGCTCTGTAAACCTTCATCTAAAGTACAATTTAAAAAAAGATGTATTTCTTATAAAGTTTTACTTCTATGTTTAATGATTACAGTTGGTCAAAACAATTGTGCTGCTAACTCCACCTAAACTTTTTTTTATACTTAGAGCTTTACAGTCAAAGGAAATATACATATTTTTTATTGTACTTTAGATGAAGGTTTACAGAAGAAACTAGTTTCTCATTAAACTATTAATATACATATTTTTTTATGACATTGGTTGCCACCCCCAGGACATGTCAACACTCTCTCCTTCTTGACTTTGGGTTGGGTTCCCCATTACCAGCTTTCCTGTTCCCTCCTACCTTCTCGTCCTTCCCCCTGGGCTGGTGTGCCCATTTAGTCTCATTTTGTTTTATGAGCCTGCCTAATCTTTGGCTGAAAGGTGAACCTCAGGAGTGACTTCATTACTGAGTTAAAAGGGTGTCCAAAGGCCATATTTGGGGTTTCTTCAGTCTCTGTCAGACAATTAAGCCTGGTCTTTTTTTTTTTTAGTTAGAATTTTGTTCTATATTTTTCTCCAATTCTGTCCAGTACCCTCTATTGTGATTGCTGTAAGAACAGTGGGTGGTGGTAGCCGGGCACCATCTAGTTGTGCTGGACTTAGTCTGATGGAGGCTGTGGTACTTGTAGTCCGTTAGTTCTTTGGACTAATCTTTCCCTTGTGTCTTTGGTTTTCCTCATTCTCCCTTGCTCAGATGGGGTGAGACCAGTGGTGTATCTTAGATAGCCACTCACAAGCTTTTAAGACCCCAGAGGCTACTCACCAAAGTGGAATATAGAACATTTTCTTTATAAACTGTGGTATGCCAGTTGAGTTAGATGTTCCCTAAGACCATGGTCTCCACAGCCCTCTGCCCAGTTATTCAGCCCCTCAAGGAGTTTGGATGTGTCTATGGAGCTTCCATGACCTTGTCTGGATAGAGTTGTGCTGGCTTCCCCAGTATTGTATACTGTTTTACTCTTTATCAAAGTTACCACTTATCTATTGTCTAGTTAGTGTTTTTCCCTCCCCTCTCTTGTAACCATCAAAGATTGTTTCTTTTTGTGTGTAAACCTTTTCATAAGTTTTCATGGTCTCATACAATGTTTGTCCTTTTGTGATTGACTTATTTCACTCAGCATAATGCCTTCCAGATTCATCCCTGTTGTAAGATGTTTCGCAGATTCATCGTTGTTCTTTACCATTGCGCAGTATTCCATCTTGTATGTGTACCATAGTTTGTTCATCTCTTGATGGGCACTTAGGCAGTTTCCATCATTTTGCTATTGTGAATAATGCTGCAATGAACATGGGTGTGCATATGTATATTTGTGTGACAGATCTTATTTCTCTAGGATATATTTGGAAGAGTGGGATTGCTGGGTCATATGGTATTTCTAGTTCTAGCTTTTTAAGCAAGTGCCATATCATTTTCCAAAATGGTTGTACCATTTTGCATCCCCAACAGCAGTGCATAAGAGTTCTAATCTCCCTGCAGCCTCTCTAACATTTGCTATTTTCTAGTTTTTTGACTCATGCCAGTAATGTCGGGGTGAGATAGTATCTCCTTGTGGTTTTGATTTGCATTTCTCTAATGGCTAGGGATCAAGAGCATTTCCACATGTGTCTGTTAGCCACCTGAATGTCTTCTTTGTTGAAGTGCCTGTTCATTTTCTTTGCCCATTTTTTTTATTGGATTATTTGTCTTTTTATTGTAGAGGTGTTGGATTTTCCTGTAGCTTTTAGAGATTAGACTTTTGTTGGATTTGTCATACCCCCAATTTTTTTCCCAGTCTGCACGTTCTCTTTTTATTCTTTTGGTGAAGTCTTTTGATGAGCATAAGTGTTTAGTTTATAGAAGATCCCAGTTATCTAGCTTGTCTTCTGGTGTGTGTGTATTGTTAGTTATGGTTTGTATCCTGTTTATGCCATGTATTAGGCCCTCTAGCATTGACTCTATTTTTTTCTTTTATGATCTTTATTTTTGGTTTTATATTCAGATTTTTTATTCATTTTGAATTAGTTTTTGCATATGGTGTGAGATATGGGTCTTGTTTCATGTTTTTTGCAGATGGACATCCAGTTTTGCCAGCACTATTTGTTAAAAAGACTGTCTTTTCCCCCATTTGATGGAGTTTGGATGCTTGCCAAAGATCAGGTTACCATAGATGGGTGGATTTACATCTAGATTCTCAATTCTGTTCCATTGGTCAATGTGTCTGTCATTGTACCAGTACCAGGCTGTTTCGACTACTGTAGCCGTATAGTAGATTCTGAGGTCAGGTAGTGTGAGTCCTCCTTTCTTCTTCTTCGATAGTGCTTTACTTATCCAGGGCCTCTTCCCTTTCTATATAAAGTTAATGATTAGTTTTTCAATCTCTTTGAAGAATGCTGTTGGTATTTGGATCGATATTGCATTGTATTTGTATATTGCTTTGGGCAGAATTGACATTTTCACAGTGTTGAGTCTACCTATCCATGAGCATGGTGTGTTTTTCCATTTGTATAGGTCTCATTTGGTTTCTTGCAGTAGTGTTTTGTAGTTTTCTTTGTATTATAGGTCTTTCACATCCTTGGTTACATTTATTCCTAAGTATTTTATTTATTTAGGGGCTATTATAAATGGTATTATTTTCCTGATTTCCTTTTTGTCATTCTCTTTATTGGTGTATAGGAATCCAACTGATTTTTGTATGTTTATCTTATATCCTGCTACTATGCTGAAACTTTCTATTAGTTCCAGTAGTTTTCTCATGGAGACTTTTGGATTTTCTATGTATAGTATCATATTATATGCAAATTGAGACAGTTTTTGCTTCTTCCTTACCAATTTGGATGCCCTTTATTTCTTTTTCTTGCCTTATTTCTGTAGCTAGGACTTCAAGCACAATGTTATATAGGAGTGGTGATAAAAGGCATCCTTGTCTTGTTCCTGTTCTCAAGGGGAATATTTTCAGCCTCACTCCATTAAGAATGATGTTGGCTGTTGTTTTTGTATAGATACCCTTTATTATGTTGAGGAATTTCCCCTCTATACCTATTTTATTGAGATTTTTTCATCAGGAGTGGATAGTAGACTTTGTCAAAAGCCTTTTCTGCATTGACTGAGATGATCATATGATTATTTTATTTTAAGAAATACATCTAGTGAGATAAATAGGGCTGTTTTAGTTTTTAAATAACTTCACTTCTTCATAATTTATCACACCAATTTTATTCATAGTTTTGTTTTTAAAAATGTCAGTGCTGACACAGGTGATAATGGAAGGACTTTTATCATAGCAATAACACTTACTTGTAGTCCTGAGTGATAGTAAAAATGACCCTAGTGACCAATCATCAAAAAATAATTTTTAGTTTACCACAATAACATGGATTGGAGCCGCCTGGCACAATAGCCAATTCTGAAACAGAAGTGAGGAGCCCGGCAAGATGGCGCTCTAGGCAGAAGCACCACGCCGTCCCTCCACAGCAAAGATCCGAAAAACTAAGCCAAACAGAGAATCAACAATCCTGAAACCCTAGAACATCAAATGAAGAGATAAAGAACTCAGCCAAACACCAAACGGAGTGAGAATACTGAAAGAGAATGGAGAGCGAGGAGAGATTCATGCAGAGGTCCCCTACCAGCTAACGCAGCGTGGATCCACCATCTTGGACTCCTATCGGAGACCAGCAAATGGGAGAACGGGAGAGCAGCCTCGCGGAGCATCCAGTGGGAGACAGAACGGCCGCTTAGCTTCACACATAACCATCTCCCCGCTGCATCCTGCCTACCTGCACCATGCACTTGACATCGCACCACCAAGCTGTGCAGGCATGCCCTATCAGAACCTGCCCAGCACTGACTACCGACCGTCCTGGTGGCTGCGGTGAGTGCCACAAACAACCCATCCCAGTGGCTCCTTTTCAGCTAGACCCGCCCCGCTGTACCACAAGGACGAAACAAAAAAAATCTACAATCAATAAACAAGAGAAATATCTACTGAATGCCCCGAAAACAGCAAACAATATCAAAACATTTACAAAAACAAGACAAGATGGCTCCAATAGGCGTCCAAATTAAAACACCAGATAACTCTCCTGTGGACGAAAATGCACTAGAAGTACCTGATAGGGAACTCAAATCACTAATACTCAGAATTTTCCAAGAACTGAGGCAAAAAGCTGACAAACATGAGGAAAAAATAGACAAATTTATGGAAAATACAGACAAAAAATTGGAAGAATTCAGGAAGATGATGCAGGAACAAAATGCCACAATAAATTCACAACTAGAAATTATACAAAAACAACAATTAGAAATCCAAAAGATAAACAACAAGATTTCAGAAATGGATGATGTCATAGAAGGGCTGAGAAGTAGATTTGAAACCGTGGAAGACAGGATCAGTGGAACTGAAGACAAACACTTGGATACAACTCTGTTTCAGGAAAACTCAGAAAAAAGAACAAAGAAAAATGAAGAGACCCTGACAGTTATGTGGGACACAGTCAAAAGCAAAAATCTTCGAGTGACTGGAATTACAGAATAGGGGGAGAAAACAGAAAACACAGAGAGGATCATTGAGGAGCTGCTGACAGAAAACTTCCCCAATATCATGAAAGATGAAAAGCTGGCCATCCAAGAAGCTCAACGAACCCCATATAGAAGAGACCCCAAAAGAAAATCACCAAGGCATATCATATTCACGCTCACCAAAACCAAAGACAAACAAAGAATCCTGAGGGCAGCTTGTGAAAAACAAGAAGTCACATACAGAGGAGAAACAGTAAGACTAAGCTCAGATTATTCAGCACAAACCATGCAGGGAAGAAGGCAATGGGATGACATATATAAAATCTTGAAAGAAAAAAATTGCCAGCCAAGAATAATATAGCCTGCAAAACTCTCGTTCAAATTTGATGGTGAAATTAGGTCATTTCCAAATAAACAGAAATTAAGGGAATATGTAAAAGTCAAACCAAACTTACAAGAATTATTAAAGGGAGTTCTTCGATCCGAGGACAGACATCTTCAGCTCACAGGCAGAACCTAGGACGCAGGATCGTACGAGCCGGAATACCAATCTAGGAAGTGAACTCTCGAGGACTGTCCAAAACCAAAAGAAATACAACAGGGATTCAGAGCAGTTAATAAGTAAATGAGAACAACATCAAAACGATAAAAGAGGAAATAAACGGTATGGCTATAGAACTTTCTAATGGAGAGGAAGGCAAGGCGATACCAAGGAATGGTAAACTGCTTCAAACTTATAAAGATAAGGGTAAAATTCATGGTAACCACAAAGAAAGTTAACAAACCAACTCATAAAAATAAAGACGAAAAACATAAAGTCTTAGCAAAAACAAAACCTACAAAAACAAAAGAAATGAACACAAAATCCACAAACAAAAGTAACTCAGCACAAGAGAGTAAGAAGAACAAAGAAAACTTCAGCACCACAAAAAACAGCACTACAAAATGACAGCAACAAACCCACATCTATCAATAATTACACTGAATGTAAATGGGCTCAATGCACCCATAAAGAGATGGAGAGTGGCAGAATGGATAAGAAAACAGGATCCATCAATATGCTGTCTACAGGAGACACACCTTAGAAACAAAGATGTGAATTTATTAAAAATCAAAGGTTGGAAAAAAATGTATTAAGCTAATAACTATCAAAAAAGAGCAGGAGTGGCAATTCTAATCTCAGATAAAATAGACTTTAAAACAAAATCTACCATAAAAGACAAAGAAGGACACTATATAATGATTAAGGGGATGATCCATCATGAAGACATAACCATAATAAACATCTACGCACCCAATGACAGGGCTCCAAAATACATAAAAACAGCACTGAAAAGAGAAATTGACAGTTCCACAATAATATTAGGAGACTTCAACACACCACTCTCAGTAAAGGACAGAACAACTAAGAAGAAACTCAGCAAAGATACAGAAGACCTAAAGGACACAATCAGCCAACAGGACCTCATAGACATATATAGAACAATCCATCCAACCGCTGCAAAGTACACATTCTTTTCCAATGCACATGGAACGTTCTCCAGAATAGACCACATCTTAGGCCACAGAGCAATCCTCAACAAGATCCAAAATGTTGAGATAATTCAAAGTATCTTCTCTGACCACAATGCCATCAAGGTAGAAATTAACACTAGAAAGAGCAAGGAAAAAAAAACAACTACATGGAAACTGAATAATACTCTGCTTACACATCACTGGGTAATAGAAGAAATCAGAGATGGAATTAAAAAATTCCTAGAATCAAATGAAAATGAAAACACATCATACCAAAACCATTGGGACACAGCAAAGGCAGTCCTCAGAGGACAATTTATAGCAATAGATGCACATATCAAAAAAGAAGAAAGGGACAAAATCAAAACATTAACTACAGAACTCAAACAAATAGAAAGAGAACAGCAAAAAAAGCCTACAACCACCGGAAGAAAGGAGATAGTAAAGTTCAGAGCAGAAATAAATGAAATAGAGAACAGAAAAACAATAGAAAGAATCAACAAAACCAAAAGCTGGTTCTTTGAAAGAATCAACAAAATTGACAAACCACTGGCCAGACTGACAAAAGAAAAACAGCAGAGGACACAAATAACCCAAATAAGAAATGAAATGGGGGCCATTACAACAGACCCAACCGAAATAAAAAGGATTATAACAGAATATTATGAAAAACTATATTCCAACAAATTTGAAAACCTAGAGGAAATGGATAAATTTCTAGAAACACACAGCCTACCCAAACTACAACAAAGTGATATTGAAAATCTGAACAGACCCATAACAGGAGAAGAGATTGAAAAGGTAATAAAAAAACTCCCAACCAAAAAAAAACCCTGGCCCAGATGGCTTCACTGGAGAATTCTACAAAACATTTACAGAAGAGCTTGTACCAGTTCTACTCAAGCTATTTCAGAGCGTAGAAGAGGAAGCAACGCTTCCAAATTCATTCTATGAAGCCAGCATAACGCTGATACCAAAACCAGGCAAAGACATCGCAAAAAAAGAAAATTACAGACCAATATCTCTCATGAATATTGATGCAAAAATTCTGAACAAAATTCTAGCCAATAGAATTCAGCATCATATCAAAAAAATAATACACCACGACCAAGTAGGATTCATACCAGGTATGCAAGGATGGTTTAACATTAGAAAATCAATCAACGTAATCCACCACATAAATAAAAGGAAAGAAAAGAATCACATGATCATCTCAATCGACGCAGATAAGGCATGTGACAAAGTCCAACACCAATTCCTGATAAAAGCTCTCAATAAAATAGGTATAGAAGGGAAATTTCTCAACATAATAAAGGGCATCTATGCAAAACCAACAGCCAACATCATTCTTAATGGAGAGAGGCTGAAAACATTCCCCTTGAAAACAGGAACAAGACAAGGATGCCCTTTATCACCACTCCTATTTAACATTGTGCTGGAAGTTCTAGCTAGAGCAGTAAGGCAAGAGAAAGAAATAAAGGGCATCCAAATTGGTAATGAAGAAGTTAAACTCTCCCTGTTTGCAGATGATATGATACTATACATAGAAAACCCTAAAGACTCCACGAGAAATCTACTGGAGCTAACAGAAAGATTCAGCAGAGTAGCAGGATACAAGATAAACATTCAAAAATCAGTTGGATTCCTATACACCAGTAAAGAGAACGATAAAAAGGAGATCAGGAAATCAATACCATTTTCAATAGCCCCTAGAAAGATAAAATACTTAGGAATAAATCTGACCAGGAAAGTAAAAGACCTATACAAAGACAACTACAAAACACTGCTGCATGAAACCCAAAGGGATCTACATAAATGGAAAAACATACCATGCTCATGGATAGGCAGACTCAACATTGTGAAAATGGCAATTCTACCTAAAGCAATTTACAAATACAATGCAATCCCGATCCAAATACCAGCAACATTCTTCAAAGAGATGGAAAAACTAATTATTAACTTTATATGGAAAGGGAAGAAACCCCGAATAAGTAAAGCACTACTGAAGAAGAAGAATAAAGTTGGACGACTCACACCACCTGGCTTCAGAACCTACTATACGGCTACAGTAGTCAAAACAGCCTGGTACTGGTACAACAACAGAGACATTGACCAATGGAACAGAATTGAGAACCCAGATGTAAATCCATCCACCTACGGTAACCTGATTTTCAACAAGGGCCCAAAGTCCATCAAATGGGGAAAAGACAGTCTTTTTAACAAATGGTGCTGGCAAAACTGGATATCCATCTGCAAAAAAATGAAACAGGACCCATACCTCACACCGTATACAAAAACTACTTCAAAATGGATCAAAGACCTGAATATAAAGCCTAAAACTATGAAGTTCATCGAAGAAAAAATAGGACCAACACCTCAGGCCTTAATACATGGCATTAACAGGATACAAACCATAAACATCAACACACAAAACCCAACAGATAAGCTAGATAACTGGGATCTTCTAAAAATCAAACACCTATGCTCTTCAAAAGACTTCACCAAAAGAGTCAAAAGAGAACCTACAGACTGGGAAAAAATTTTTGGACAGTACAAGTCAGACAAAGGTCTAATCTCCATAATCTACAAGAAAATCCAACACCTCTACAACAAGAAGACAAACAATCCTATCAAAAAATGGGCAAAGAAAATGAACAGACACTTCACCAAAGAAGACATTCAAATGGCCAACAGACACATGAGGAAATGCTCGCGTTCACTAGCCATTAGAGAAATGCAAATTAAAACCACAATGAGATACCATCTCACCCCGGCATTACTGGCACGAATCAAAAATACTGGAAATAACAAATGTTGGAGGGGCTGTGGGGAGATGGGAACTCTTATGCACTGCTGGTGGGAATGCAAAATGATAAAAGCATTTTGGAAAATGATATGGTGTTTCCTCAGAAAGCTAGAAATAGACATACCATTTGATCCAGCAATCCCACTCCTAGGAATATATCCTAGAGAAATAAGAGTCGTCACTCAAACAGACATATGCACACCTATGTTCATGGCGGCATTGTTCACAATAGCAAAACGATGGAAACAACGTAGGTGCCCAGATGAATGGATAAACCAACTATGGTACATACACACAATGGAGTACTATGCAACGAGAAAGAACAACAATGAATCTGTGAAGCATCTCATAACATGGATGAAACTGGAGGACGTTATGCTGAGTGACATAAGTCAATCACAAAAGGACAAATATTGTATGAGACCTCTATTGTAAAAACCCATGAATAAATTCACATGCAAAATGTGACAATCCTTGTTAGTTACCAGGGATGGGAGGGAAGGGGGGAGGGGATACTAAATAGGCAATAGATAAGTGGTATCTTGGGTGAGAGGTGAGAGAGTACACAGTACAAGGGAAACTAACACAACCTGCACAAGGAAAGGTCATGGAGGCCCCATGGACACATCCAAACTCCCCGAGGGACTGAGTTGTTGGACAGAGGGCTCTGGGGACCATGGTCTCTGGGAACATCTAGCTCAATTGGCATGACACTACTTATAAAGATAATGCTCTACATTCTACCTTGGTGAGTAGTGTCTGGGGTCTTAAAAGCCTGTGAGCGGCCATCTAATATACTACACTGGTCTCATCCCTTCGGGAGCAGGGAGAATGAAGAGAACAGGATACAACGAAAAGATTAGTCCAAAGGACTAATTGTCCACAGCTACCAAGACCTCCACCGGACTGAGTCCAGTACAGCTAGATGGTGCCCGGCTACCACCGCTGACTGATCTGACCAGGATCACAACAGAGGGTTCTGGACAGAGCTGGAGAATGATGTAGAGCATAATTCTAACTCACACACACACACACAAAAAAGACCAGATTTACTGGCCTGAAGGAGACTGGAGAAACCTCAAGAGTATGGCCCCCAGACACCCTTTCAGCTCAGAGGTGAAGTTACCTTCGAGGTTCACTGTTCAGCCTGGGAGTGGACAGCCCAGTAAAACTAAATGAGACTAACGAGGTACAGGAGTCCAGTGACAAGGGCCAGAAGACAGAGGGGGAGTAGGAAGCTGATGATGGGGAACACAAAGTTGAGTAAGGATACTGTTGATGTGTTGTGAGATTGTTAACCATTGTTATAGGGCAACATTTGTAGTAACTGTTAAATGGGAGGCTATTTTGTCCTGTAAGCCTTCATCTTGGGTGAGAATGGCAGCACAATTGGAAGAGCATATAGTCAATGTCACTTAAATGTGTACGTAAAAAGTTTTGAAATGGTGTATCTTTGGCTATGTGTATTTTCACCAAAAAAAAAAAAAAACAACAAAAAACCTGAGAATTCAGAGGGTTAAAATGTTGTGGGGTTGTTAACCAAAGTCATAAAACAGCATGTGTACTACTGTTACATGAGAAACTGTTTGTTCTGTAAGCCTTCATCTGAAGTACAATAAAATATTAAAAAATAATAATAATTTTTAGTGTTTCATCAGATGACAACTCAATATGTCCTCCTTCAGTTTTGTAGAAAGAAGAAATGTGGAAAATCACCTTTTGCAAGAACTGAGTTTTCAAAATTATGTGTTTCCCGATCTTTAAAATTGTTCACATTCTTGAAACCTATGCCAATATTTTGAATTGTTCCTTTGTTTGGCCTCCCATAAATTTTTCCACCCCGGGGCAATGAACCGTACTAAAATGCAGGACAGGTGAGAAGCATGCCTGCCTTTTGTCAAGTGGGAGAAGGAAGGCCAGAGAGAAGCAGCAAGAAGGCAGAATCAGCCCAGTCAAGTGCTTTCCCACACAATGAATTTTAGCAAGAGCTCTCATAGATATTTTGTATGTAGAAACTTGTCCTTAACTTAACCCACTTATATATACCCTGGGAAAAAATCGTTTTGGACCATCAGGGCTACATATGTCTCAGTTTGAAGATTCGTCTCTAGTTTATCTCTTCATTCTAATACTCTTGAAGACCAGACAGTGTTAAATTAAAACAACTGACAGAAATGTCATTATTTTTTTTGTCATTGTAGTTTAAATGAAGTTTACATTTCAAGATAGTCTCCAATACAAAAATTTATACATACATTGTTATGTGACCCTAACTGGTCTCCCCATACTGTGACAGCACACTCCTCCCTTCCACCCCTGATTCCCCATGTCCATTCAACCAGGTCTTAACCCTCTCTGCCTTCCCATCTCACCTCTGGACAGAAGCTGCCCATTTAGTCTCTTGTATCTGCTTAAGCTAAGAGGCACACTCCTCACAAGTATCACTTTATGTCCCACAGTCCAGTCCAATCCCTGTCTGAAGAGTTGGCCTCAGAAATTGTTTTAGTTCTGGGCTGATAGAGAATCCAGAGGCCATGCTTTCCGGGGTTCCTTTAGTCTCAGACCATTAAGTCTGGTCTTCTAACTAGAATTTGAGTTCTGCCTGCCACCTTTCTCCTGCTCCATCCGGAATTCTCTGTTATGTTCCCTGTCAGGGCGGTCATTGGTGGTAGCTGAGTGCCATCTAGTTGCTCTGGTCTCAGGCTGATAAAGTCTCTGGTAATGTGGCCCTTTCTGTCTCTTGGGCTAATACTTTCCTTGTATCTTTGCTGTTCTTCATTCTCCTTTACTCCATGTGGTTGTGACCAATTGATGCATTTTAGATGGCCACTTGCAGGGTTTTAAGACCCCCAGTCCACTCACCAAAATAGGATGCAGAACATTTTCTTAATAAGCTTTGTTATGCCAATCGACCTAGATGTCCCCTGAAAGCATGGTCCCCAGACCCCTACCCCTGCTACTCTGTCCCTCAAAGTGTTTGATTGTATTCAGGAAACTTCTTAGCTTTGATTAAGACCAGTTGTGCTGACTTCCCTTCACCTAAGATTATTCTTATCTACTATCTAGTTAGTAAATAACTTTCACCTTCCCTCCCCACCCTCCTAACCGTCAAAGAATGTTTTCTTCTGTGTTTAAACCTTTTCTTGAGTTCTTACAATAGTGTTCTTATTTGTCCTTCTGTGACTGACTAAATTCATTCAGCATAATGCCCTCCAGCTTCCTCCATGTTATGTTTCTCGGCTTCATTGTTATTCATTATCATTCGTAGTATTCCATTGTGTGGATATACCATAATTTGTTTATCCATTCCTGTGTTGATGGGCACCTAGGTTGTTACCATCTTTTTGCTATGAGAACAGTGCTGCAATGAACACGGGTGTGCATATATCTATTTGTGTGATGGCTCTTATTTCTCTAGGATATATTCCAAGGAGTGGGATAGCTGGATTGTATGGTACTTCTATTTCTAGCTTTTTAAGGAAGCACCAAATAGATTTCCAAAGTGGTTGTATCATTTTGTGTTCCCACCAACAGTGTGTAAGTGTTCCAGTCTCTCCACAACCTCTCCAGCATTTATGATTTTGTGCTTTTTGGATTAATGCTAGCCTCATTGGGGTGAGATGATATCTCATGGTAGTTTTGATCTGCGTTTCTCTAATGGCTAATGATCGTGAGCCTTTTTTCACGTGTCTCTTAGCTGCCTGAATATTTTCTTTGGCGAAGTGCCTGTTAACATCCTTTGCCCATTTTTTAATTGAGTTATTTGCCTTTTGTTGTTGAGGTTTTTGCAGTATCTTGTTGATTTTAGAGATTAGATACTGATCAGATTTGTTGTAGCCAAAAATTTTTTCCCAGTCTGTACGATGTCTTTTTAGTCTTTTGGTGAAGTCTTTTGATGAGCATAAGTGTTTGACTTTTAGGAGCTCCCATTTACCTGATCTCTCTTCTGGTGCTTGTGCATTGTTACTTATGGTTCGTATTGTGTTTTTGCCATGGATTAGGGCTCCTAGTGTTGTCCCTATTTTTTCTTCCATGATCTTTATCGTTTTTGATTTTATATTTAAGTCTTTGATCAATTTTGAGTTAGTTTTTGTGCATGGTGTGAGGTATGGGTCTTGTTTCAGTTTTTTTGCAGATGGATATCCAGTTATGCCAGCACCATTTGTTAAAGAGACTGTCTTTTCCCCTATTAACAGACTTTGGGCCTTTGTCAAATATCAGCTCTCATACGTGGATGAATTTATGTCTGGATTCTAAATTCTGTTGCATTCGTCTATGTATCTGTTGTACCAGTACCAGGCTGTTTTGACTACCATGGTGGTATAATAGGTTCTAAATTCAGGTAGTGTGAGGCCTCCCACTTTGTTCTTCTTCTTGAGTAATGCTTCACTTATTTGGGGCCTCTTCCCTTTCCATATGAAGTTGGTGATTTGTTTCTCCATCTCATTAAAAAATGACGGTGGAATTTGGATGGGGATTGCATAGTATGTGTAGATAGCTTTGGGTAGAATTGACATTTTCACATATCCATGAGCAAGGTATGTTTTTCCACTTATGCAGGTCTCTTTTGGTTTCTTGCAGTAGTGTGTTGTAGTTTTCATTGTATAGGCCTTTTACGTCTCTAGTTAGATTTATTCTTAAGCTGTTGTAAGTGGTATTGATTTCTTGATTTCCTCTTCGAGGTTCTCTTTATTGGTGTAAAGGAATCCAACTGATTTTTGTATGTTTATGTTGTATCCTGAAACTTTGCTGAAATCTTCTATTAGTTCCAGTAGTTTTCTTGTGGATTCTTTGGGGTTTTCTGTGTATAAGATCAAAGCATCTGCAAATAGAGATACTTTGACTTCTTCCCTCCCTATCTGGATGTCCTTTCTTTTTCTAGCCTAATTGCTCTGGCTAGGACCTCCAGCACAGTGTTGAAGAAGAGTGGTGAGAAAGGGCATCCTTATCTGGTTCCCGTTCTCATAGGATGATGTTGGCTGCTGACTTTGTATAAATGCCCTTAATTATATTGAGGAATTTCCCTTCTTTTCCTATTTTGTTCAGAGTTTTTATCATGAATAGGTGTTGGACTTTGTCAAATGCCTTTTCTGTATTGATTGATAAGATCATGTGGTTCTTTTGTTTTATTTATGTGATGGATTACATTGATTGTTTTTCAAATGTTAAACCATCCCTGCATACCTGGTATAAATCCCACTTGATCAAGGTGAATTATTTTTTTGATATGTTGTTGAAGTCTCTTGTCTAGAATTTTGTTGAGGATTTTTGTGTCAATGTTCATGAGGGATATTGGTCTGTAATTTTCTTTTTTTGTGGTGTCTTTACCTGATTTTGGTATCAGGGTTATGCTGGCTTCATAGAATGACTTTGGGAGTATTGCATCCTTTTCTATGCTCTGAAATACCTTTAGTAGTAATGACATTAACTCTTCTTTGAAAGTTTGGTAGAATTCTTCAGTGAAGCCATCTGGGCCAGGGCTTTTTTTTGTTGGGAATTTAATTACCTTTTCAATCGATTCTTTTGTTATGGGTTTATTTAGTTGTTCTACCTCTGTTTGTGTTAGCTTAGGTAGGTAGTGAGTTTCTAGAAATTTGTCCATTTCCTCTAGGTTTTCCAGTTTGTTAGAGTACAGTATTTCATAGTATTCTGTTATGATTCTTTTAATTTCAGTTGGGTCTGTTGTGATATCACCCTTCTCATTTCTCATACGGGTTATTTGCTTCCTCTCTTGTTTTTTTTTTTTTTTTGTCCGTTTGGCTGATGTTGATCTTTTCAAAGAACCAGCTTTTGGTCTTGGTTAACTCTTTCAATTGTTTTTCTGTTCTCTATTTCATTTAACTCTGCTCTAATTCTTATTATTTCCTTTCTTCTGGCACCTGAGCGCTTCTTTTGCTGCTCTCTTTCTACTTGTTCCAGTTGTAGGGTTAATGTTTTGATTATGGCCTTTCTTCTTTTTGAATGTGTGCATTTATTGCTATAAACTGACCTCTGAGCACTGCTTTTGCTGTGTCCCAAAGGTTCTGGTAGGATGTCTTTTCCTTCTCATTTGATTCCACGAATTTCTTTATTCCATCCTTAATTTCTTCTATAACCCAGTAGTTTTTGAGCAAGGTGTTGTTCAGTTTCCATGCATTTGATTTTTTTTCCTTTGCTTTTTCTCTTGTTGATTTCTACTTTTATGGCTTTATGATCAGAGAAGATGCTTTGTAATATTTCGATGCTTTGGATTTTGTTAAGGCTTGCTTTTTGGCCTAATATGTGGTCTATTCTGGAGAATGTTCCAATGTGCGTTGGAAAAGAAAGTCTACTTGGCTGCTGTTGGGTGGAGCGTTCGGTATATGTCTGTGAGATCAGGTTAGTTGATTGTAGCGTTTAGCTTTTCCATGTCTTTGTTGAGCTTCTTTCTGGATGTTCTGTCTTTCACCAAAACTGGTGTGTTGAAGTCTCCTACTACTATTGTGGAGCCGTCTATCTCTCTTTTCAGTGCTGTTAGAGTTTGTTTTATGCATTTTGGAGCCCTGTCGTTGGATGGGTAAATATTTGTTACAGTTATGTCCTGCTGGTGTATTGACCCTTTAATCATTATATAGTGTCCTTCCTTATCCTTTGTGGTGGATTTTACTTTAAAGTCTATTTTGTCAGAGATTAATATTGCCACTCTTGCTCTTTTTTGAGTGTTGTTTGCTTGATATATTTTTTCTATCCTTTGAGTTTAGTTTGTTTGTGCCCTTAAGTCTTAGGTGTGTCTCTTGTAGACAACATATAGACAGACCGTATTTTTTTTATCCAATCTGCCACTCTCTGTCTCTTTCTTGGTGCATCTAGTCCATTTACATTCAACATAATTATTGATAGGTAGGAATTTAGTGCTGTCATTTTGATGTCTTTTTTTGTGTGTTGTTCACAGCTTCTTTGTTCCACTTAGTTTTCTGTGGTGAGTCGTTTTTGTTTATGTAGCTTGTTTTCATCTTTTTAATTGTTGTTGATTTTGTGTTTGCTGAGTCTTTATTTTTCTAGTTTTTTATTTTGACTTGTAGGATTCTTAGTTTCCTTTGTGGTTACCTTAATATTTATCCCTATTTTTCTAAGTTTATACCAGTCTTTTATTTCTTGATGTTGCCTTGACTTCCTCTCCATATGAAAAATCTATGTCTACATTTTTTCAGTCCCTCTTTTTTGTTTTAATGTTGTCATCTTTTACATATTGACATTTGTTTCCCTATTTTCAGTGTTTTAGCTTTGATTTACTTTTGTGACTTCCCTATCTGGGTTGATATCTGGTTGCTCTGTCCTGTATTCTAGTCTTGGGTTGGTATCTGATGTTACTGATTTTCTAACTGGAGGACCCCCTTTAGTATTTCTTGTAATTTTGGTTTGGTGTTTGCAAATTCCCTAAACTTCTGTTTATCTGGAAATGCCCTAATTTTGCCATCATATTTGAGAGACAGTTTTGCTGGATATATAATTCTTGTCTTGCAGTTTTTTTGCCTTCAAAGCTTTATATATGTCATCCCATTGCCTTCTTGGCTGCATGGTTTCTTCTGAGTAGTCTGAGTTTATTCTTATTGACTCTCCTTTGTAGATAACTTTTTGTTTATCCTTAGCTGCTCTTAAAATTCTCTCTTTATCTTTGGTTTTGGCAAGTTTGATTATAATATGTCTTGGTGGCTTTCTTTTGGGATCTACCTTATGTGTGGTTTGATGAGAATCTTGGATAGATATCTTGTCATCTTTGATGATATCGTTTTCTGCCAACAAATCTTCAACAATTCTCTCTGTATTTTCTGTTATCCCCCACCCCTCCGTTCTGGTACTCCAGTCACTCGTAGGTTATTCCTCTTGATAGAGTCCCACGTAATTCTTAGGGTTTCTTCTTTTTTTTTTTTAAATCCTTTTATTTGATTTTTCTGCAGGTAAGTTGGTGTCAAGTGCTTTATCTTCAGTCTCACTAATTGTGACTTCTGTTGCGTCAATTCTGCTCCTATGAATTTCTAATTCTGACATTTTATTGTTAAATATTCTGGATTTCTGATCACTGTGTCTCTGTGGATTCTTGAAGCCTATTAAATTTGTCATTATGCTCTTCTGTAATCTTTTTAATTTCCTCTATTGAGTGTTCTGCATTTTGCTTAATTTCCTTCCTAATTTCTTGAAGAGTTCTATACATTAATCTTTTGTATTCTGCCTCTGGTAATTACAAGAAATTTTCCTCCTCTGGAAAATTTCTAGATTCTTTATTTTGGGAGTTTGCTGAAGCCATCATGGATTGCCTCTTTATGTGATTTGGGTATTGACTGTTGTCTCTGAGCCATCAAGAAGTTATTATATTTATTTATTTTATGTTTGCTTACTGCGTCCTAGCTTCTTGTTTTGTTTTGGTATGCCCAGAGAGGTTGCTCATACGTGCTAGTTTGATTATTGGCACCTTTGAAGCTCTTATGTCCTGTCACTAGGTGGTTAGATCTGTTACTAGGTATGTGAGCTCAGGAGTCTGCCCACTCCTCATATATGGATTCAGCTCAGGTGCCCAGGTAGATAGCCACCAAGTGTGTGGTGTAGGCTCTCACTTACAGCCCTTGACAGGCATAGGTGATTGGGGTAGGCACAGGCATCTGGCTGCAGCAGGGGGACACACTCTTAGCAAGGCAGGGGCCTGACAGCCACCCCGAAGTGTCTGGGAGGAAGGCGTGTCCCTGTTCCCTAGGGCACGTAGGGGGATGGGCTTTGCAGCCATACTATTAGCACCTAATGCTGCTGGCTCTAAGGACTGGGAGGCATCTCTTTTTCTTGGGCCCCTATTGCAGGTGGCTAGGTGGTGTGGGTGGAGCCACCAGTCCTCAGGCCCCTGATGTGGGTAGGTGAAAACCCTGCTTAAGGGGCAGAGCAGTGTCAAATGTCAACAACCTGCTACTTCACAGCTGAAACAGTTGAAGTTAGACTTCAGGTATATACCCTGTTGTACTACAGTAGTGAGGGCCTATGCTGTTGAAATTGGCCCTCACAAGTCTATGCAGGGGCAAAGGCACTCAAAGTCTGTGGATCCCTTATGCCTGCGCCTAGGCAAAGGAGCTATGCCTCCCCTGGGTTCCTGGCTTAGGGGAGCCAGCAGTTTATTTTTTCCACTGTTATTTAATTCGTTCACTCTCCATGGCAGGGAGAATGGCTCCGGGTGTGTGACATATCCTACTTCTGGCACAGGGGACTCGGCAATTGCTGAAGCTAGTCCAGGACTCAGTGCAGAACAGGGAGCAGGGAGGTAAATGGGAGAGAGATTTTTCCCTAAGGGGCATGTTTTTGATCCGTGTGGTAGGTTGTACACAAGTACTTATCTTTTGCCGATTCAGGGCTGCTTCTCACTGGTCCTGGGTGGCCTTGTGGACTCCCTGGTGCTGTCTCTCCCCTGGTTTGGAAAACTTGCCTCCCGAGCACCACTGCTTACCTGCCTCACCGCTCAGCCCCTAGCTAATCAGGCCTGAAGGGCTCTGGCTCTTGCTGGGTCAGGTCTCCTAGCTCCTTGCTGCTTCCAAACTGTCTTTCCCTCCCCCTGACACTCAGTCCAGCTCCTCAACTTTGCCTTAAGATGTTCAGGGCTCCCAAATTGCCATATATAATCAATTCACTTGTTTCTTTGGGTCTTTGTTGTAAGATTGTCCACTGGAAGCATCTGACTACTCTGCCATCTTGGCCCCACCTCCAGAAATTTCATTTTAAACAGTTCATTTTAATTATTTATTTTTGAGTAGGTAGTAACATTCACCTGGTATAAAATTCAAAAGGTATTAAAGTGTATACGAACCTCCGCCCTCCCAGTCTTATCTCTCAGGTCTCTTCCCTAGATAACAAATGTCAGCAGTTCCTTGAATAATTTGCTAAAATAATTTATGCATTTCATGTCCTATAATCACTTCATTCCCGTTTGAACTCCTACTGAGAATTTGCCTTTCTACCCCAGATATACTGAATCAGAATCTACATTTTAACAAGATCCCTAGGTGATTCTTATGCAAAATAAATTTCGAGAACTTCTGTGTGTGTGTTGTTTATTACTGTTAAGTTTTTACGTTTGATGCATTTAGTATTAATTTTCTTTAAGGTGTCAGGTATGGATTCAAGTTTATCTTTTTCCAGTGGCTATCTAGTTGATATGAAATGCCACCTTTATCATATCTAAACTCCTGAGGTTTATTTTTGTACTTCCTCCTTTATTCCACTGATTTATATGGCTCTTTATGTGCTAGCACCACAGTGTTTTAATTATTGTAGCTATGTACAATAGTATACATAGTAGGACTACTCCCCCTTATTTGTCTTTTTCATAATTTTCCTGACTGTTTTTTATTTTTTCATGAAAACAATGTCTTAATTATGTACATGGTGGTATTTCAAACCCACCAAACCCATTGCCAGTGAGTTGATTCTGACTCATAGCAAACCTATAGGACAGACTAGAACTGCCCCATGGGGTTTCCAAGAATGTAATCTCTATGCAAGCAGACTGCCACATCTTTCTCCCTAGGAGTGGGTTCTAACTGCAGACCTTTTGGTTAGCAGCCGAGTGCTCAACCACTGTGCCACCACGATTCCTATGGTGATGTTTCTGGTCATGAAATGTGATTAGGATGAGTTAGCATCACTGGAGTGTTTGGGGATTTTCTGAACAAAAAAGAAGGAAATGGGAGATAATCTGGATTTAGGAGGGACAAATTCCAATCTCAAGCCTGCAGAATACTCTGCGGCCTTGATCCAAACCATGATGATATTTGAAGAGAAATGACCCAAGTTGTTGAAGATAATTGAGGGGCGGGGGGACCTCATTTTTTATAAACTAATTTTCCTATTTTAAAACTTGCATCATAGCAGCACTTACAAAAATAGCTTCCTGGGGGTGGGGTGCAATTGACAAAAGTAGAAGACATTCATAATTTGTGTAAAAATATGGTAGTCTGCCAAATCTCTCAGATAACTGAATCTTTCTTTAGTGGTTAGGGGTTACACATAATTTCAGTTTTGTTCATCTGTGATACTATTGAGATACAATCTGACTTGTTTTCCTAAGAGTACAATAAGAGGGTAGTGGATGGGATTCAGTTATTTGAAGTTTCATTTACAAATACTGTGTTAGGCTTTTCCAAATTTTTCAACAAATGAATCAAATAATTGAAGCAAATTTTGCATTAGATTCAACAATGAATGAATCTAATGAAAATTACCTAGAGCCACATTTTTGCTAAGCTTTCCAATTCAGATTCAGGCTTGTAAACATTCACGATTTTATACTCTAATATACACAAACGTTTCAAGCACAGGACTTGCCTTTTACTGAAACATTCTCCTGAAGCAGTCAGTCATTTTGCTATTGTTCCTGGCCCATTCTCCTGGGACACTGGGAAATCTGCAGGGTGTTATGTGGAAAATACTTGCAAAATGCCTCTGATTTGCAGAGATTTTGCTATTATTCACAGTGAGAGCAGAGATTTGTGAGGGGTGGTGAATATCATAGTCTTGTTAAAATGGAGAGGTAAGCCCTGGGTTAATGTACTCGGCTGCTAACCGAAAGACTGGAGGTTCAGTCCACCCAGAGGCACATTGGAAGAAAGGCCTAGTGATCTATTTCGGAAAACTCAACCGTTGAAAACCCTATGGAGCACAGTTCTACTCTGACACACATAGGGTTGCCAGGAACTGGAATCGACTGGACAGCAACTGGTTTACGAGCCATGCAGAACTGGCCAAAACAAACGGAGTGAATTAGCTAAGCAGCCTCAGAAAAATCACGATGAAAATTACATTGTCTCTTAGTCCCTTAGCTGGGGCGGGGAGGTGGGGGAAGGCTGGTGGGTTAGGATGGCACAGCCAGGTTGGGCGTGGGTGCAGTTACTCAGGAGAGAGGAGGAGGAGAAGGAGATGTCATAGGTTAATGATGGTTTAGTTCTAGTGGAGGGCGGGGGAGGGGGGAGTCCTGGGAAGGCTGACAGTGGGCAAGGCCTGAGAGTCCCCGGGCTAAAGTCACACAAGTTATATTTTTCCGGCATGTCCAGTTTTGGGCTTTTATCCTAACCAGATTCAAAATCCCTGCCCTCTTACACTCTGTCTGGCTCCTGGAGATTTTGCTGCTGGGTATAACTTTATTATTTTGCTCGTCAATATCATTTGCAAGTAATTGACATTTTAATGTAGAAAATGGACTCTCTATATAACTGTGCTTTATCTAGTGGGTTATGAATGTGTCTGATGTGGTCGGCTCACCTGTGGTCAATGGTCCAAAGCCAGTCGGTAAAGTGCATGTCATGGTAACTGCTGACACCAGCCAGTAACACTGGGCATGTTTTCTCTTTCACATAGTTCACAGAAATTTTTATTCGTTCTAAGTAAATGTCCAACAATGCCCCACTCGATAGGTTCTATAGATGAAAAGCCTCAAGATATAGTGTGTCCCCATAAAAATGCTGAGAATGTGTGCTCACTGATATTGTTCAATTTCCATAAACGACACGGGCATGAACGAAGTGGGGGAACAGTGGTTGATGTTTAGCATTCTTGGGTAGGGTGGGCAAAAGGCATTTCTAGTTAAACCTAGTTTACCTTTGAGGCAGTGACATCACTAGGGCTGGTATCACCCAGTGCAGTAACTCATGGTGTCTCCTCCATCCCATGGACCTCCTCCTGTACCAGACCATACAGAATCCTTTGTAATGTTTTTTGTACTAATGTTACTCATAGATCATAATGCCCATATATCACTCCTTTTCCTTTAATTACTGCTTCATTCTCAAAAATGTTATTGATATAGGTTCACAATACTAATTGCCACAATATTGTAACTGAAAGACCAGAAAATTTGACAAAATCAGCAACTGTAAAAACACCAGCAGCAACGAAAACAACAGCGCGTGTGCTTGTATGGCGTGCAGATGAAACCACGTGATTTGAAGCATCATTGAAATTGGGTAATAATGACTGGAGCGCGTTGGAAGTTTAAAAAGTAAATTAACATAGAGTTTTTAGACTTGTATGTATATTGATACATGTAAGCTGGGCTCACAAAAAATATTTTTGTTGTAACTACAGGGATTTTTTTTTTTTTAAATATTTTATTGTACTTCAGGTGAAGGCTTACAGAACAAACAGTTTCTCATGTAACAGTAGTACACATGCTGTTTTATGACTTTGGTTAACAACCCCACAACATTTTAACCCTCTAAGTTCTCAGCTTTTTTTTCTTTTTCTTTTTGGTGAAAATACACATAGCCAAAGATACACCATTTCAAAACTTTTTACATACACATTTAAGTGACATTGACTACGCTCTTCTAATTGTGCTGTTATTCTCACTTAAGATGAAGGCTTACAGGACAAAATAGCCTCCCATTTAACAGTTACTACAAATATTGACCTATAACAATGGTTAACAATCTCACAACACATCAACAGTATCCTTACTCAACCTTGGGTTCCCTATCATCAGCTTCCTACTCCCCTTCTGCCTTCTGGCCCTTGTCACTGGACTCCTGTACCTCGTTAGTCTCGTTTGGTTTTACGGGGCTGTCCACTTCCAGGCTGAACAGTGAACCTCGGAGGTAACCATTGAGCTAAAAGGGTGTCTGGGGGCCATACTCTCGGGGTTTCTCCAGTCTCCTTTAGGCCAGTAAATCTGGTCTTTTTTCTTTTGTGAGTTAGAATTATGCTCTACATCGTTCTCCAGCTCTGTCCAGAACCCTCTGTTGTGATCCTGGTCAGAGCAGTCAGCGGTGGTAGCCGGGCACCATCTAGCTGTACTGGACTCAGTCCGGTGGAGGTCTTGGTAGCTGTGGACAATTAGTCCTTTGGACTAATCTTTTCGTTGTATCCTGTTCTCTTCATTCTCCCTTGCTCCCGAAGGGATGAGACCAGTGTAGTATCTTAGATGGCCGCTCACAGACTGTTAAGACCCCAGACACTACTCACCAGGGTAGAATGTAGAGCATTATCTTTATAAGTAGTGTCATGCCAATTGAGCTAGATGTTCCCCGAGACCATGGTCCCCAGATACAGGGATATTTTTTATAAAAAATAAATTTCTCCTGAAACACTACACAAAATTTTTATAGACAGCCATTTTGGTGTTACCCCCTCTGACAGTGTCACCTGGTACAGTCCCCACACCCCCACGGCATGCGTCCCCCTAGTGATGCCACTGCTGTAAGGGCACCTTTCTGAAACACACCACCATCCCTAAGGTTTCAAAATGAAACCTTAGCTGACCTCGGCTCCAGAGAGATTTCCCAGGCATAACCCACTTGCAAATGACAAAGCAAAAAAAAACAGACCTTAACTCTTAGCCGGTGGTTTCCAACTCTCTCTCCCAGGCGTAGAATTAACTCAGGTATTTAATTTTCTAAAGCTATTGTTTAAAATCTACTATACGTGCATTGGTCTCTGCCCATGGAACAATTATTTGTATTCATTCAAGCAGGCCGGAAAATATTAGTATTATTAACTGCTAAACTAATATTGTTTGGTTGGAAAGTTTTTAAAAGAAAGCGTTGTTCCTTATACCACAAAGATATAGGAATACTTGATTTCAGATTTCTACATTGTAAGTTAGGGTTGAATGTGGCGTTCGATCCCGGAAAAGGGTACTTTCTAAAGTAACTCTCTTTTTTCCATGCTTTAATATCTGTTATCACCCCATTCCAGCCCACTACTCCTCCCTTACCCCCCACCAAGGGAAAGCCTGCAGGAGATCCGTGGTCTCATTCCATTGTTTAAAGGATTGAGTGAAATGAACCACTTGGGGATTCCATCCATCAAAATAAATGTTTTGAGTTTGTTTTGTTTGGTAGATGAAAAAGCCCAAATTGGCTGTCTCCCAGCCCATTCTACATACCACTGTGTGAAAGAAGAGGCCAAGTGTCTTCCCAAGAAACTACAGAAAGTGGGTAATTCTGTGAACTAAGAAGCCAACAGTTCTCCATCACTCCCCACCAATCCCTAGTCAAATTCCAGCCTGTCTGCTTGTCTGTAGTCTCCAGAAGTGGAGAGCAAAGGAGCAACCACAGCAGCAAAGTGGAAGAGCTATATTCATTTATTCATGCAAATATTTACTGAACACCTATTATGTGCCAGAACTGTTCTGGGCCCTGCAGCTATGGTCGTGATCAAGACAATTGATGTGATGGTAGATAGCTCATGACATTCATAAATCATACCAAATAGACTTTGAGAGAAATACCGTCTTAGGCCCTTATGGCAAGGACACTGTTAACAACTGTCCCTGCCCTCCACCCTGCCCCACCTGCAACCATCCTGACAAGTGAATATTCCCGGTGGCAAACAGAACTCACTGCTTCTCAAGAACAACAATTTCCCATCAGTTTCAGTTATGTCCCCTAGAGCTACACAGAACCACTGTGTTCCTTCTCCATGATCACCTTTCCAACACTAGAAGGCTGCTGTCCTGTTTGTTTTTCTTCTTTACACTAAATGTAGGGACAAACGTAGGCATGGGAGAATGGCCCCAGTTGGGTCCAAGCTAAAGCTCAGAAATGTTGGAGTTTTTCTGGAAACTGCTGGGGCGTGTCCACCAGAAGTGTGTTTAAATGAGCAAGTGCCTAAAGATCCTGCTAGGGGTGAATCCACCCAGAAAGAAGAATAAGACTGAGGTGACCAGCTTGGCCCAGATACCAGGCCTTGATCATTGGAGGAAGGAGCAAACCAGAGCACAGCTCAAGGTCAAAAAAATAGATCTTAAGAATACGTATGTGTACACATGGATTAAAAAGGAGTGAAATCTATCAAAATGTGTTGTTTTTTTTTCTGGGAGTGGGGTTATGAGTGATCTTTATGTTTTCCTTATACTTTTTTTTGTATTTTTAATTTCTACAGTGAATATATGAAATATGTAAATAGAATAAAATTTTATTTAAATCATTTAGAAACTGACTTTCCATAGCGACTGAAGTATCTGTGCCTTTTCACTGTAGAACAAAGATCCTTCAGTTTACATAATAAACAACATTCAGAAAATGCTGTTAGCAAACATGGATTTTATAATTCTTCCTTGTGGTGTTAATTATTTTTTAATTAGCTCCCCAAGTGTATGCAAGAAAGCAGCTGGCACCAGGCCCACGAAGACACTTTAGAATGACTTTAATTACTTTTTCTTAAACAAGCAACCAGCAAATCTTCATTAACATCTGTATAGTTTGAAAAAATAAAAGTAACCACCAACAGAAATCCATTCCCCCTAAGGTATTCTAAAGGGTCTCAAAGAGGGCAGAAGACAAGGGCATTAGGGCAGAATTTCCAGAGTAGTTAAATATTGCTTCTTGACACAGAATCATATTTAACTAAAATTACATTTCAGAAGTTTGAAAGGTTTACGGAACTGACCAAAAACATTCACATACATCAAAATTACAATCTAGAGAACTGAGGTTATATTTATAGGAGTTAGGGAAATAATAACTCTGAATTATATTTTGTGATCAGTGATGATTTAATGCATGGGATAAGATTTTCAAAAATATTCTATTTTCTTAACTCTGTTGGCTAGATGGTCATCAGATTGTGTTTCTTTCTAACAGGATGGGGAGGGGGCAGTGGTGATTCAGTAGTGGCATTCTCACCTTCCATGTAGGAGACTGGTGTTGGATTCCCAGCCAATGCACCTCGTGCACAGACTCCACCCATCTGTCAGTGGGGACTTGGATATTGCCGTGATGCTGAATGGGTTTCAGTGGAGCTCCCAGTCTAAGAAGGACTTTGGGAGAAAGCCCTGGCAGTCTACTTCCCAAAACCAGCCAGTGAAAACCCTATGGATCACAGTGGTCCCATCCCACTGTGCGTAGTTTGCCATGAGTTGGGAGCCGACTCAATGGCAGCTAACGACAACGTGATAGAAATCCTACAAATGTGCTGTTTTCTACCTCATTACTGGGTGTAAGCTTTCAGAGTGGAAATGTTCACACTAAACCAATCTTAAGACTGGCTTGCTTGGGGTGTGTGTCTAGATTGGCCCTGGGATGGGGTCTCTTTGGAGACTGAGAGGCATTGGAGGTTTGACAAAGCAGGGTTAGGAGTAAGCTTAGCTCATTGACAGCACATCATCAGCCTTTGGTCTGGAAAGTGCCCATTAATGTAACTGAAATATTTTAAAATCAAAGTAGGAAGAAGATTGGCAGGATTAAAAATGTTGTCCAAGATCTGTGATTTTATGATCCAGTTTTTTTCTTCCCCAAACTCTTATCCTGGGCTTTGAACCAGTTTGTTCTGGTTTGAACCCCTGCTGAGAATTTGCATTTTCACCCCAGATATACTTAAGCAGGATCTGCATTTTAACAAGATACCCAGATGATTCTTATGTATAATAAATTTTGAGAACCATTGTTCTACTAGTAGTTCTCAGACTTGGTCCTAACCAGCAGTTTTAGCATCACCTGGGAACTTGTTAGAAATGCAAATTCTGAGCAGGGGTTTGAACCAGAATGAACCACAAAGCTCTAGTCTTATTTAGTCTTATATAACGATGGCTTCTTCACAGTTGCTACAAAAATAACTGATTTAAACATGACACGTTGAGGCAACTCTCTTATTCCTGGAAGTGTATGCTGGGGATCCCTCTCACCTCAGTAGGAAGATAAACTTAGGGAGAACAGAACTTTGAAAGGTTGACTGAAGGGCTTTATAACAAAATATTGGGACTGATAAAATTAACTTTAAATGACCTCCATGTTGCAGCCCAGATTGTGACCTAATAGCACAAACATTCACTTCAAGTCGGTTCTCTATGGTTAAAACTGTTAGATACAAATTCTTCTGTGTGGCTAGGAGATAACTCTATTTTTTTTAGGAAACTTCTTACTGACAACATAGTTTAGTGTTCAAAAGCTCAGACTCTGGCTCCAGACTACCTGTGCTTGAATACCCAGTTCAACCACTTACTAGCTGTGTGCCTTGAGCAAGCCACTTAATCTCTTGGTGCTTCAGTTTTTTTTCCACATTAGTAAGGAGTAATAGTGATAGTAGCTACCCCATGAGGTTGATGTTAGGATTAAAAGCAATGAAACATGGAAAACATTGAGAATAGTGCTTGGTATACAGTAAACACCAGTATTTGCCATTATTACTGTGGCCTGAAACAGTGAATAATTTCCTCCAGGTTTCTAAATTATCATCAAATAGACCTTCTGGCTTTGGAAAGAATGGAACTCCGTATTTCATAAAGGTGTTTATTTCCATATAAATATTGGTTTCTATTTTTGCGGTTTATTGACAAATGCAACAGTGGTGACGCTTTTAAAGGGATATTTTTATGATTTCCCTACATGGGAGAAAGGCCAAAAAGATGTCAATTTTTTTCAAGGTAATAAAGCAGTGAACCTAAATGAGATTTTAATCTGAACCTTATATAGTCATAACAGCACTTCCTATGATATTATATCATCTTTCACTCCACTCCGGCATCCTGTTTACCTTTTTCATACAGCTGTTTATTGGGTTTTGGCATTGGGAAACCACCTACTAACAATACCCACATGGACTTTGTGGTCTGTATGAAGCTCTTTCTCCCTGTCAGGAATGAACTTATTTTTCTTTCCTTTCATTTGCTTTTATTTTTCCACCTTTCCTTCCAAATTTTAATTTCCTTCAACTTTTTCTGAGTTTTAGTGAGAATCTTTCTTTCCTCTTTCATTCCATTCTCAATAATTGCTCAAACTTTCCTACTTGTGGGCTGCACTTCCTGAATTCCGATGCTCTGTGATTTTTTGGAAGCCTGGCTTTTATTTTTCCTGTCCAGGTCATCTGTGTAAACCATTAAAGTTGAGGGGTTATACTAATGACTAGTCAACTCCATTAATGCAGTCTCCCCTCTGTGAAAGTTTACTTTTCTGCCTCAGTGTCTTTTACTGTGGAGCTTGTTAAGAGCCTTTATAGCTCGAAGAAGGTGTACGCTGGAACCCCAAGGTTTCCTGTTTATATCCAGGACGGGGCCTGGCTGAACTCGGACGGTACAGACAAGCTTGTGAGTTTTGCCAAAGGGCTCTGAGTGCACCCCAACAGGAACTATGATGGCAATTTAAAAGCAAGTGTCTGCTTCATTGCTGCGTCTCTGCAAGAGACTCTAGAAAAGAGCCCAGCCCAGAGCTTAGAATAGATTTGGTGCTGCTGGTGGCGAGGTCTGCACCGATGTCAGGTCCCAGCAGGCCCACAGTGAGCTTGGAGTGTGTTTTGTGCTGAGTAGGAAAGGCGCCCTCTTCTAGGTTCCTGTCTGAGTGGATAAAAATCAAGGACTGAGTCCCCATCATGGTGGCTGCCAGGTAGATTGTTGCCTTTAGCTCCAGTCCATACAAAGGGTATTTCCAGGAATCCTGGCCTCCCCTAAATCCTGTCAGTGTCCACCAGGTCCTTGGGTGGGTCATAATCTGTTTCTGCTATAGCTGCAACACGAGTCACAGATCTGAGCAGTCCTGCAGGGGTTCAAAGTTTTCTGGGCCCAACTGAGTCTTGGAAGCCTCACCCCATACCAAATGTTCCCTATCTAAAGTCCTCCCTACCAAATAACTGTCACTCAGGGTGCCAGCATACTTGTGTCTCCAAGCAGGAAATCTCTCCCCAGCTAGAGGTGGAGTGTCTGAGGTTGAATCAATCGTTGGAAGCTGCTTGATGAGTGTGGAATCTAAGCAGAGGAAGTCCTGGGGAGGGGCCAAGGCCAACCCAGCAGGCACCCTGCCAGAAGGCTTGCCCCCAGGGTGTGAGGTTTCTGAGTCAAGAAGAATCTGAGGGGGTGCTCACCCACATGGCCAGAAGCAGCAAATCTGAGGAAAGGGTGTGCACTCTGCCTCATGCAGGAGGGAAGGAAGGCACAGGGCACAGGACCAGTCCCCTGAGGTCTCTCACCCAGGCCTGGAGAAGCCTGTGGCTCCTAGGAGTGACCATCAGACCCCTGCTAAGATGGTCTGGGATAAAGCTGGCATCATCTTGCTTCCCGGTTCCTCATTATCTGGGCTCTATGCCGCCCACTCACTTCCTATTGGTATAGTTATCCCTCAAGTAGTAGGTGAGACGGCAGCTTGTTCCAACCTAGTCTCTTCTAGATTAGAGCCTCGGACCCAGACTCTGGCTTTGGGTAGGTGGTCAGATGTTCTGTTCGCATGGGGATTTGCCTCCAAGGAACACCTGGTTTTCAAGTTCCAGATCCCAGGAAGCCTCAGGCTCCTGCAGTTACACCCTGCAGCCTGAGGCACGAGTCTACACTTGAGTCTCTGGTGTTTTTCATTGAGCTGAAGTTGTGAACGTTGCCCCTGGTGGGTGGAGAAGAGGATATGGCACTTGTGGAGGCTTTCAACAAGGGCAGCAAGGGAAGCATCGTTCATGCAGGGTCAAACATAGTCGGTAAAATCCAGTTCAAGTGAGAGCACCTGAGTCCCCTCCAGGCCTGGATCTCCCTCTTCCTTGCTTAGCAAGGCTTATTGTAGGCTTCTACCAACTTGTGATTCCATACCCTGTATAGTCAGTCCACCCTACCTCCTCCATTCCAGAGCCAGGAGTCTATGACCCCTGCCAGTTTTGTGCTTGATTTTCATAGCACCCACCCATCACCTCCAGGACTCCTTTCTGACTCATGCAATATGTTGCTTTTCTCTTGAATCCTCCCACACATTTGCTGAAGCAGGCATTATCATTCTTGTTTCACAAAGGGAGAAACAGGCTCTGGAAGGTTACAGGATGTATTCATGAGCCCACAGCTGGACAGGGGCAGAGCTGGGGCACAAATCTAGATCACCAGACTCCTGGCAAGTTCAGTGCTCTCTCCAAACTTGTAGAAATATCTCTTCAACCAGTGTTGGTGGCCCAGAGCAGGAATTATATCACGTCTTCTTTTGAAGCAGGCTTCCTCCTCCCCTACTAGGGCAACAAGCAGTGTGGGGCTTTAATAAATATTTATTGGATTGAGACTCCAGGTCCTTACCCCTCATTACCAGTATAAGGGAGATGGGGAGCAGGTAGCTGGTGAGGGGTGGAGTGAGGGAAGGCGGCAGCTGCACATACAGCCTGGGCAAGCCACACATTTCTTAGGAAATTGTTCCCCTGGCAAATACCTCATGAACTCCAATTCCCAAATCCATAGGCAGGTGCATCCTTCTCATTTCCTCCTGCTCTGGGGAGACAGCATCATGCTGTGGAAAACCTTTTCCTATAATGCCTTGAGATAGGGATTGTTTTACATACTTAATGATGCTGATGTAAACTGTGACGCTTTTAAGCCAGTAACGTAATAGTAAGATGATTGGTTGGTCTTCCCTTCTCAGTCCCCCTCCTTCTTGGTGGAGTGAAGGTCCTATGAAAAGTCTAGACTACAAAATCTTCAGCTGCATGGTGATTCCCATTGCCCCCTTCACTTGGGGACGGTTAAGGCATGCACCTGCTTAAAGAGCATAGGATCTGGGGTCACAAAAAGTGACCAGTCAAGTCCTAGTTAAGCCATTTACCAGTTGTGTGGTTTTGGACAAGTTATTTAACTTACCTGACCAAATCCCTCCTTTATAAACTGAGAATAATATATCATCTTTCATGGTTATTGTAAGAATTAGAATATGTAAAATACTTAACATAGAGCTTGATATGTGTGATGTTGTTATTATTGTCATTAGTATCAGCTAAACTCCATTATTAGTATTCTTCTATCCAGGTTCTAACTGTACGATTATAGAAAAAGGGAAAATAATGAATTCCTTACAGGAATCACCTCTTCTTCCTCTCAAAAGCCATTTTCTTCCTTATATATCTGCCTTATGATATCACTAATCTCTTGCCACAATAATCCTGCATAATAAATAACCATAAAACCTCCGTGACAAAGAACAATAAACATTTTTGGACCACGTGTCTGGAGTGGTCAGCAAGGGAGCCTCACACATCATCTAGGAGTCGGCTATATGTTGACTGGGGCGACTGAGCTCAGCTCCACATCTGTCTCCTCCTCCTGCAGGTGAGCCCAGGCATGTTCTCATGGCAAAGTGGAGAAATCATGCAAGCACTAGTCAATCCTGTCTATGAGATGTTGGCTAACATCCTATTGTCCAAAGCAAGTCACACAGCCAAGCCCAGATTCAAGGGCTAGAGAAATAAGAGAGGAGCTATAGAATGACATAGTAAAGGATGTTCAGTGCGGGGAGCATTGCAAATACCACACTTCCCATCCTGGTTCCAACTGGTGTTAGGGTCACTCCATAGAGCAGATAAACTCCCATGATGGCAGCTCCAACATAATGATGAGTTGTTGTTGTTAATTGCCATTGAGTTGGTTCCTTCTCATAGTGTTACCAAACGCAATGGGTTCGCTGCTCGTACTCTCATTAAGAATACCTAAGAGTCAAGTGCATTTAAAGCAAGGCATAGTTTATTACTCACAGCGACTAAGGAGAGACTACTCTCAAAGCACTGCCTCCCCAAACAAAGGGCTGGAGGAAGTTTTATACTATGCAGGAAAGGGGAAGTCATACATATTCATTAACTTCATATATATTCAAAAAGGAGCTGAGCTAGGATTTGGCACAGAAGTGGCTGATGGTCTTCTCGCTTCTGAAATGGGCTCCGTCACCACTTGATGACGTATGTCCGGTGATTTTGGTTCCTTTGCCAAACACAATGGGTCTTTTAGTTCCTAGGCAATGCTTATTATGGGATGGGGCCATCTGGCCATTGACCTGGTCTCTTACCGCGCATTCCCAGGATTCTAGTTTTAGCTGGTTGATCTGAAAGACAGCTGTAAGCAGAAAGATTAGAAGAAAGCAGACTACATTGCTCATAAACTTTAACCGCGAGTAAGGTAAACAATGTTCTGTGGTTGATACCATTCTTCTTCCAGAAAATTTTTAACTGCCATAACTTGTTGCTTAAGGCCTTCCTTGTCCCTAGCTGGTCTCAACAGTGATCCCATGTACAAGAGAATGTAAACATTGCCTGGTCCTGCACCATCTTCATAATCATTGGTAAGCTTGAGTT
This sequence comes from Dugong dugon, assembly GCA_030035585.1. Classification (NCBI taxonomy): domain Eukaryota; kingdom Metazoa; phylum Chordata; class Mammalia; order Sirenia; family Dugongidae; genus Dugong; species Dugong dugon. Next base: position 83,231,743 of record CM057460.1, on the reverse strand, counting down.
CATTGTTGCATCCACTGTATATTTTGTATACTTTCCAACCTAAGTAGTTTATCTTCCAGCACTATGTTGGACAATATTCTGATGTGATCCATGGTGTTTTCATTGACTAATTTTTGGAAGTAGATTGCCAGGCCTTTCTTTCTAGTCTGTCTTAGTCTAGAAGTTCCAGTGAAGCCTGTCCAGCATAGATGACCCTGCTGGTATTTGAAATACCGGTGGCATAGCTTCCAGCATCATAGTAACACACAAGCCACCACAGTACAACAAACTGACAGACAGGTAACCAAGACAAATCTTCATCCCCATAAATGATCTACAAAAAGATGTCTTTGTTGGAGTTTTGATGAAATGTGTTTACCACAAAGATTTTTTTGTTTTTGTTTTTTTAGGCAAGAGGTAGAAGATAATTCCCCATGTCTTTTGAGTGGATGAACTCACTGCCATTTGTTCCTAACTATATCTTCAAGTATTTTGTATAGTGAACATCCTTGAACAATAAGAGCTAGTGTCTCGCTATGGAGCAGAGGGCAGACGCTTTCCTCTGGAGCAAAATTCAGGCAGATTTTCTCAGTGCCCCCTATAAATTACGTTCCCTAAGCTCAGGGTTTCTCAGTTGCAACACAAAGTCACTTCATATGCAGCATCTGTCTGTGTTCATCAACACTGCCCCAGGGGAACTTAGGGGCAAGAGGGACCAATGCAAACATGAAGCTCAAGCTGCTTGCTCTGCCATGAGTAATAAAATTCTTTGTCTCTGACTCAGGATTCTTATGTCTTCTGCCAGCATGCACAAAACTGTTGGAGGCTAACTTGTTAGCTTGCAATTATGGTAAAGTCTCAGACCCTTCACAGTATCGACAAGTCAAGCAACATTCTAATAGGCTGTCCATCTATCTTGCTCCTAGAAGCACCATGATCTACTAGCCATTGCCACAGATCACTGTTGGTCAAAAGCACCCTTATTGCTGCTCTGGCCTTGCTGCCCATTATGGTAATTCCACCCTCCTTTGCTCTGATGGTTAACTGCCACCATTTATTTACTTTAGAATTCTGTCATTCCCGTTGATACTAGTGAGCCTATTTCCATGACAGTATCTCCTGTCAATCCTGGTCCCTACCAAGGACAACACCATCAAACTTCTCAAAGATGTTGGTGCCTTTCTCATCTGTATCCTTTATTTCTTTAGTGAAGGAGGTATCCACCTTCCCGAGGAATATAGTCAGTTGGTGGCTCCTCTGGTCTTACATAATAAGTCTATTGTAACATTCCCACATCCCTGAACTTTCTGATCCCTCCATCAATACTATGCTAAGGCAGTTCCAGAACCTCCACCTCATTTACTGTGGGCCATTGTTTGGCCCAAACTTCAACAGACTATCCCAGCAATATGTGAGGACTGGTTCTAGGTGTTCTTTCCCTGATGTTAAACTTCAAGTTATGGGAGAGGGCTCTTTTATCAATACCTTCTCTCTCATCTAGACATATCTTCTGCTATTACCACCAGCCTGGTCCAATCTGATACCTTCAAGATCCACATTCTCATGTGGTCCTTGATTCCTACTGATACGTATTAACCAAACCTTACAATTTCTTTGATGCGTGAGCTTTTTACTCCTGAAGAAGCAGAGTATTTCTCTGCTCAGATGATGCTAAGACCTAATCCATGTTATCAGTCTGAAGGCAATCAGAGGAGGCAGGGTAATCTTGAGGAATGCGAGCATGGGGGGGGGGGGGGGGGCTTAACAAGTTCTCCAAGCAAGAGGAGGCTGCTCTCTCCTACCAAGGGAGAGGGTTCACAGGACTACGAGGATTCAAGCTTCTCAGGCTCATCCATCCAAATATCCTCAAACCAGATCTCAGGGTCTCATCTTTTTTTTTTTTATCAGGATCCTTACTTTGACATAGGAGATCTGTTGAATCTGTGAATTCACTGTTCTCTGCAGCTCTGCCCCCTTTACAATTAGGTCCTGGGACCAACTTTCAGCACATTCTATCCTGAAACTGCTGGAGATCTTCTGGCTTTCACATCATACCTTCAGCTGATAGTTGTTGCTGTTGTTAGGTGCTGTCGAGTCGGTTCCGACTCATGGCAACCCTGTGTACAAGAGAACCAAACACTGCCCGATCCTGCGCCATCCTCACAATAGTTGTTATGCTTGAGCTCATTGTTGCAGCCACTGTTGATAGTTAGCTAACCTGAATATATTTGTTTTTCAAGACTTCCAAAGAGTTAACAAAATCCAACCAACTTCCCAGTCCTTATAATTTCTTTTATTCACATTCTATTCTAGTGTCAAAGCTGCCATATAACCCAGTGTTTCACCTTCTACCTGTACCTCAACTCAGTTTAACACAGCTGAGAGGCTTAGTGATTTTTGACACTATTGCATGCCAAAGGTAATCACCACTGCACCCCACAATCACATCCTGATAGTCTGCTTTGTAGAACCAACCACCTCTGTTACCAATTCTCTTAGCCTTGATACTCTGCAAAGGAGAGTCTGGAACAAAGGCTTATGTCAGAGAGTTCTCTTGGGAAGTGATCCCAAGGAATGAGAGGCAGGAACCAGGGGAATAAAACCAGGAAGGAGGGAAAACTATAGAAGAATGCAACGTGTAAGAGTGTTTGCCTCAATCTACCCCTATTAAGATTATTACTCACTTTATATCACTTTATTATTTTTAATTTTATTGTGAAATATATACAAATAAGTTTGTAATTTTAACAATTTTAAAGTGTACAATTCAGTGACATTAATGACATTCACCATGTTGTGTGACCATCACCACTATCCATTTCCAAAAGTTTTACATCATGCCAGACAGAAACTCAGTCCCCCTTCAGCAATAACTCATTCCTTCCTTCCCCCAGCCCTTGATAACCACTAATAACCTTTTGTTTCTATGCATTTGCCTTTTCTAGGAATTTCATATAAGTGAGATCAGACAATATTTGTCCTTTTGTGTCTGACTTATCTCATTCAGTATGTTTTCAAGATTCATCCATGTCATAGAAATGTATCATAATTTCATATTCTACTTTATGTTTTTAATATTTTGATGAATATGTTATTTCTGGGTAATTTGCATTTTTATTTTTAATGAAATTATAATTTACGTTTTAAAATTATTAGTCTATAAATTCTGTCCTTTGTTCATTGATTTATTAAGATTCAGATTTTCTAAATATCTTTTTTTTCACATGCGAAATTTATACATACATTGTTATGTGACTCTAATTGCTCTCCCCATGCTGTGACAGCACACTCCTCCTTTCCACCCCTGATTCCCCATGTCCCTTCAACCAGCTCCTAACCCTCTCTGCCTTCTCATCTCACCTCTGGACAGAAGCTGTCCGTTTGGTCTCTTGTAGCTACTTGAGCTAAGAGGCACACTCCTCACGAGTATCACTTTATGCCCCACAGTCCAGTCCAATCCCTGTCTGAAGTGTTGACCTCGGAAATTGTTTTAGTTCTGGGCTGATAGAGAATCCAGGGGCCAAGCTTTCTGAGGTTCCTCCAGTCTCAGTCAGACCATTAAGTCTGGTCTTCTTACTAGAATTTGAGTTCTGCACTCCACCTTTCTCCTGTTCCATCAGGGACTCTCTGTTGTGTTCCCCGACAGGGAGGTCATTGGTGGTAGCCGGGCACTATCTAGTTCTTCTGGTCTCCAGCTGATGAAGTCTCTGGTTTATGTGGCCTTTTCTGTCTCAAATTGTTTTAGTTCTGGGCTGATAGAGAATCCAGGGGCCAAGCTTTCGGAGGTTCCTCCAGTCTCAGTCAGACCATTAAGTCTGGTCTTCTTACTAGAATTTGAGTTCTGCACTCCACCTTTCTCCTGTTCCATCAGGGACTCTCTGTTGTGTTCCCCGACAGGGAGGTCATTGGTGGTAGCCGGGCACTATCTAGTTCTTCTGGTCTCCAGCTGATGAAGTCTCTGGTTTATGTGGCCTTTTCTGTCTCTTGGGCTAATACTTTCCTTGTATCTTTGGTGTTCTTCATTCTCCTTTACTCCAGGTGGTTAGGACCAATCGATGCATCGTAGATGGCCACTTGCAAGCTTTTAAGACCCTAGATGCCACTCACCAAAGTAGAATGCAACATATTTTCTTAATAAGATTTGTTATGCCAATTGACCTAGATGTCCCCTGAAAGCATGGTCCCCAGACCCCTACCTCTGCTACTCTGTCCCTCAAAGTGTTTGATTGTATTCAGGAAACTTCTTAGCTTTGGTTTAGTCCAGTTGTGCTGACTTCCCCTGTAGTGTGTGCCGTTCTTTCCTTCACCTAAGATAATTCTTATCTACTATCCAGTTAGTAAATAACTTTCACCCTCTCTCCCCACCCTCATAACCATAAAAGAATGTTTTCTTCTGTGTTTAAATGTTTTCTTGAGTTCTTATAATAGTGGTCTTATACAATATTTATCCTTCTGTGACTGACTAAATTCACTCAGCATAATGACCTCCAGCTTCCTCCATGTTACAAGATGTTTCATGGCTTCATCATTGTTCTTTATCACTGTGTAGTATTCCATTGTGTGGATATACCATAATTTGTTTATCCATTCATCCGTTGCTGGGCACCTAGGTTATTTCCATCTTTTGCTATCGTGAACAGTGCTGCAATAAACATGGGTGTGCATATATCTATTTGTGTGACAGCTCTTAATTCTCTAGGATATATTCCAAGGAGCGGGATAGCTGGATTGTATGCTCTTTCTATTTTTAGCTTTATATATATATATATATATATATATATATATACATATATAGTACTTTAAATTAAGGTTTATAGAACAAATAGTTTCTCATTAAACAGTCAGTACACATATTTTTTTATGACATTGGTTAACAACCCCACAACATGTCAACACTCTCCCTTCTCGACCTTGGAGGACCCTTTTTTGTTTTTGGTGAAAATATACATAGCCAAGTTACACAGTTTCAAAAGTTTCTGCATGTACAATTCAGTGACATCAATTACATTCTTCCAGTTGTGCTGCTATTCTCACTATCCTTTTCCAAGTTATTCCATCACCATCGTCTTCAACTCACTGCCCCCTAGGCTTCCTATCAAACCTTTTGAGTTGTTGTTGTCAATTTGATCTCAGATAGATAATTCTTTTTTTTTTTTTTTTTTTGTGCCTTAGATGAAGGTTTGCACAACAGTTTCTCATTAAACAGTTTGTACACATATTGTGCTATGACAATGTTTAACAACCCCACGACATGTCAACACTGTCCCTTTTCAAACTAGGGTTCCCTATTACCAGCTTTCTTGTCCGCTCCTGCCTACTGGTCCTCATCCCTGGACTGCTGTGCCTCATTAGTCCCGTTTTGTTTTCTGAGGCTGTCCAATCCCTGGCTGAATGGTGAACTTTGAGAGTGACTTCCCCACTGAGCTAAAAGGTGTCCGGGGGGCCATACTCTTGGAGTTTCTCCAGTTTGTCAGGCCAGAAAATCTGGTCTTTTTTTTTTTTTTTTGTGAGTTAGAATTTTTTTCTACATCCTTTTCCAGTTCTGTTATTGTGAATCCAGTCAGAGCAGTCTGTAGTGGTAGCTGGGCACCATATCGCTGTACTGGACTCAGTCTGGTGGAGGCTGTGGTAACTGTGGTCCATTAGTCCTTTGGACGAATCTTTTCCTTGTATCCTGTTCTCTTCATTCTCCCTTGCTCCAGAAGGGGTGAGACCAGTGAAGTATCTTAGATGGCTGCTCACAGGCTTTAAAGACCCCAGATACTATTCACCAAGGTAGAATGTGGAACATTGTCTTTATAAACTGTGTTATGCCAGTTGAGCTAGATGTTCCCCAAGACCATGGTCCCCACAGCCCTCTGCCCAGCAATTCAGTCCCTCAGGGAGTTTGGAAGTGTCTGTGGAGCTTCCATGACCTTTCCTTGTACAAGTTGTGCTGGCTTCCCAAGTATTGTGTACTGTCTTATCCTTCACCAAAGTTACCACTTATCTATTGTCTATTTAGTTCCCCCCCCCACCCCTCCCATCCCTCATAACCAACAAAGATTGTTTCTTTTTGTGTGTAAACTTTTACATGAGTTTTTAGAGTAGAGGTCTCATAGAATATTTGTCCTTTTGAGATTGACTTATTTCACTCAGCATAATGTCCTCCAGTTTCATCCATGTTATGAGATGCTTCACAGATTCATCATTGTTCTTTATTGTTGCATAATATTCCATTGTGTTCATGTACCATAGTTTGTTTACCCATTCATCTGTTGATGGGCATCTAGGTTGTTTCCATCTTTTGGTGTTGTGAACAGTGCTGCAATGAACATGGGTGTGCATATATCTATTTCTGTGACAGCTCTTATTTCTCTAGACTATATTCCAAGGAGTGGGTTAGCCGGATCGTATGGTACTTCTATTTCTAGCTTTTTAAGGAAGTGCCAAATCGATTTCCAAAGTAGTTGTACCATTGTGTGTTCCCACCAACAGTGTATAAGTGTTCCAGTCTCTCCACAGCCTCTCCAGAATTTATTATTTTGTTTTTTGGATTAATGCTGGCCTTGTTGGAGTGAGGTGGTATCTCATTGTAGTTTTGGTTTGCATTTTTCCAAAGGCTAATGATCGTGAGCATTTCTTCATGTGCCTGTTAGCTGCCTGAATATGTTCTTTGGCGAAGTGCCTGTTCATATCCTTTGCCCATTTTTTAATTGAGTTATTTGTCTTTTTGTTGTTGAGGTTTTGCAGTGTCTTGTAGATTTTAGAGATTAGACGCTGATCGGATTTATCGTAGCCAAAATTTTTTTCCCAGTCTGTAGGTTGTCTTTTTACTCTTTTGATGAGTGTAAGTGTTTGATTTTTAGGAGCTCCCATTTATCTAATCTCTCTTCTGGTGCTTGTGCATTGTTACTTATGGTTCGTATTGTGTTTATGCCATGTATTAGGGCTCCTAGCATTGTCCTTATTTTTTCTTCCATGATCTTTATCGTTTTCGATTTTACATTTAAGTCTTTGATCGATTTTGAGTTAGTTTTTGTGCATGGTGTGAGGCAGATGGATATCCGGTTATGCCAGCACCATTTGTTAAAAAGACTTTCTTGTCCCCCATTAACAGACTTTGGGCCTCTGTGAAATATCAGCTCTCATAGGTGGATGAATTTATGTCTGGATTCTCAATTCTGTTCCATTGGTCTATGTATCTGTTGTTGTACCAGTACCAGGCTGTTTTGACTACCGTGGTGGTGTAATAGTTTCTAAAACCAGGTAGTGTGAGGCCTCCCACTTTGTTCTTCTTCTTGAGTAATGTTTTACTTATTCGAGGCTTCTTCCCTTTCCATATGAAGTTGGTGATTTGTTTCTCCATCTCATTATAAAATTATGGTGGAATTTGGATGGAGATTGCATTGTATGTGTAGATTGCTTTGGGTAAAATTGACATTTTCACAATGTTGAGTCTACCTATCCAAGAGCAATGTATGTTTTTCCACTTATGCATGTCTCTTTTGGTTTCTTGCAGTAGTGTGTTGCAGTTTTCATTGTATAGGCCTTTTACGTCTCTGGTTAGATTTATTCCTAAGTATTTTATCTTCTTGGGGGCTATTATAAATGGCATTGATTTGGTGATTTCCTCTTTGAGGTTTGTTCTCTTTGTTGGTGTAACGGAATCCAACTGATTTTTGCATGTTTGTCTTGTATCCTGAAACTTTGCTGAAATCTTCATTAGTTCCAGTAGCTTTCTTGTGGATTCTTTGGTGTTTTCTGTGTATAAGATCATATCATCTGCAAATAGAGATACTTTGACTTCTTCCCTCCTTATCTGGATGCCCTTTATTTCTTCTTCTAGCCTAATTGCTCTGACTAGGACCACCAGCACAGTGTTGAAGAAGAGTGGTGATAAAGTGCATCCTTGTCTGGTTCCCATTCTCAAGGAGAATGCCTTCAGAGTCTCTCCATTTAGGATGATGTTGGCTGTTGGCTTTGTATAAATGCCCTTAATTATACTGAGGAATTTCCCTTTTCCTATTTTGTTGAGAGTTTTTATCATGATTGGGTATTGGACTTTGTCAAATGCCTTTTCTGTATGGATTGATAAGATCATGTGGTTCTTGTCTTTTGTTTTATTTATGTGATGGATTACATTGATCATTTTTCTAATGTTGAACCATCCCTGCATACCTGGTATAAATGCCACTTGATCATGGTGAATTATTTTTTTGATATGTTGCTGAATTCTCTTGGCTAGAATTTTGTTGAGGCGTTTTGCGTCAATGTTCATGAGGGATATTGGTCGGTAATTTTCTTTTTTGGTGGTTTCTTTACTTTGTTTTGGTATCAGGGTTATACTGGCTTCATAGAATGAATTTGGGAGTATTCCATTCATTTCTATGCTTTGAAATATCTTTCGTAGTAGTGGTGCTAACTCTTCTCTGAAAGTTTGGTAGAAATCTCCAGTGAAGCCAGCCGGGCAGGGCTTTTTTTGGTTGGGAGTTGTTTAATTACCTTTTCAATCTCTGGTTTTGTTATGGGTTTATTTAGTTGTTCAACCTCTGTTTGTGTTAGCTTAGGTAGGTAGTGAGTTTCTAGAAATTTGTCCATTTCCTCTAGGTTTTCCAATTTGTTAGAGTACAGTATTTCATAGTATTCTGTTATGATTCTTTTAATTTCAGTTGGGTCTGTTGTGATATCACCCATGTTATTTATTATACAAGTTGTCTGCTTCCTCCTGTTTTTCTTTTGTCAGTTTGGCCAATGGCCCTTTACGTATTTTGTTGATTTTTTTCAAAGAACCAGCTTTTGGTCTTGTTAACTCTTTCAATTGCTTTTCTGTTCTCTGTTTCATTTAATTCTGCTCTAATTCTCATTATTTCGTTTCTTCTTGCACCTAAGGGCTTCTTTGGCTGCTCTCTTTCTACTTGTTCCAGTTGTAGGGTTAATGTTTTGATTATGGCCCTTTCTTCTTTTTGAATGTGTACATTTATTACTATAAACTGACCTCTGAGCACTGCTTTTGCTGTGTCCCAAAGATTCTGGTAAGATGTCTTTTCATTCTCATTCTGTTCTGTGAATTTCTTTATTCCATCCTTAATTTCTTCTATAACCCAGTAGTTTTTGAGCAAGGTGTTGTTCAGTTTCCACATGTCTGATTTTTTTCCTTGCTTTTTTTTCTTGTTGATTTCTACTTTTATGGCTTTATGATCAGAGAAGATGCTTTGTAATATTTCGATGCTTTGGATTTTGTTAAGGCTTGCTTTTTGGCCTAATACGTGGTCTATTCTGGAGAATGTTCCAATGTGCATTGGAAAAGAAAGTCTACTTGGCTGCTGTTGGGTGGAGTGTTCAGTATATGTCTATGAGATCAGGTTGGTTGATTGTAGCATTTAGCTCTTCCATGTCTTTGTTGAGCTTCTTTCTGGATGTTCTGTCTTTCACCAAAAGTGCTGTGTTGAAGTCTCCTACTACTATTGTGGAGCCGTCTATCTCTCTTTTCAGTGCTGTTAGAGTTTGTTTTATGTATTTTGGAGCCCTGTCGTTGGGTGGGTAAACATTTGTTACAGTTATGTCCTCCTGGTGTATTGACCCTTTAATCATTATATAGTGTCCTTCCTTATCCTTTGTGGTGGGTTTTACTTTAAAGTCTATTTTGTCAGAGATTAATATTGCCACTCTTGCTCTTTTTTGAGTTTTGTTTGCTTGATATATTTTTCTCCATCCTTTGAGTTTTAGTTTGTTTGTGCCTTTAAGTCTTAGGTGTGTCTCTTGTAGGCAGCATATAGATGGATCGTGTTTTTTTATCCAATCTGTCACTATCTGTCTCTTTCTTGGTGCATTTAGTCCATTTACATTCAACATAATTATTGATAGGTATGAGTTTAGTGCTGTCATTTTGATGGCTTTTTTTGTGTGTTGTTCACAGCTTCTTTGTTCCCCTTAATTTTCTGTGTTGAGTCATTTTTATGTATCTTGTTTTCATCTTTTTCCACTGTTGTTGATTTTGTGTTTGCTCAGTCTTTTTATTTTTCTAGTTTTTTATTTTGACTTGTAGGATTCTTAGTTTCCTTTGTGGTTACCTTAATATTTATCCCTATTTTTCTAAGTTTATACCAGTCTTTTATTTCTTGATGTTGCCTTGACTTCCTCTCCATATGAAAAATCTATGTCTACATTTTTTCAGTCCCTCTTTTTTGTTTTCCTGTTGTCATCTTTTACATATTGACATTTGTTTCCCTATTTTCAGTGTTTTAGCTTTGATTTACTTTTGTGACTTCCCTATCTGGGTTGATATCTGGTTGCTCTGTCCTGCATTCTAGTCTTGGGTTGGTATCTGATGTTACTGATTTTCTAACTGGAGGACACCCTTTAGTATTTCTTGTAATTTTGGTTTGGTTTTTGCAAATTCCCTAAACTTCTGTTTATCTGGAAATGCCCTAATTTCACCATTGTATTTGAGAGACAGTTTTGCTGGATATATAATTCTTGTCTTGCAGTTTTTTTGCCTTCAAGGCTTTATATATGTCATCCCATTGCCTTTCTGGCTGCATGGTTTCTGCTGAGTAGTCCGAGCTTATTCTTATTGACTCTCCTTTGTAGATGACTTTCTGTTTATCCCTGGCCGCTCTTACAATTCTCTCTTCATCTTTGGTTTTGGCAAGTTTGACTATAATATGTCTTGGTGACTTTCTTTTGGGATCTACCTTATGTGTGGTTTGATGAGAATCTTGGATAGATATCTTGTCATCTTTCATGATATCAGGGTAGTTTTCTGCCAACAAATCTTCAACAATTCTCTCTGTATTTTCTGTTATCCCCCGCCCCTCCGTTCTGGTACTCCAATCACTCATAGGTTATTCCTCTTGATAGAGTACCACATAATTCTTAGGGTTTCTTTTTTTTTAATCCTTTTATCTGATTTTTCCTCAAATAAGTTGGTGTCAAGTGCTTTATCTTCAGTCTCGCAAATTCTGACTTCCATTGCCTCGATTCTGCTCCTATGACTTCCTATTGAATTGTCTAATTCTGACACTTATTTTATTGTTCATCTTCTGGATTTCTAATTGCTGTGTCTCTGTGGATTCTTGCAGCCTGTTAAATTGGTCATTATGCTCTTCTTTAATCCTTTTAATTTCCTCTATTGCGTGTTCTACATTTTGCTTAATTTCCTTCCTAATTTCTTGAAGTGTTCTGTATATTAATCTTTTGTATTTTGCCTCTTGTAACTTCAAGAAATTTTCCTCCTCTGGAAAATTTCTAGATTCTTTATTTTGGGAGCTTGCTGAAGCCATCGTGAATTGCCCCTTTATGTGATTTGATATTGATTGTTGTCTCTGAGCCATCAAGAGGTTATTAAATTTATTTATTTTATGTTTGCTTACTGCGTCCTAGCTTCGTGTTTTGTTTTGATATGCCCAAATAGGCTGCTCGTATGAGCTAGTTTGATTATTGGCACCTTTGAAGCTCTTATGTCCTGTCACTAGGTGGTTAGATGTGTTACTAGGTATGTGAGCTCAGGAGTCCGTGCACTCCTCCTATATGGATTCAGCTCATGCGCCCAGATAGATAGCCACCAAGTGTGTGGTGTGGGCTCTCACTTACAGTCCTAGACAAGCATAAGTGATTGGTGTAGGCACAGGCATCCGGCTGCAGCAGAGGGACACACTCTGAGCAAGGCAGGGGGCTGACTGCAGCCCCCGAGTGTCCAGGAGGAAGGCATGTCCCTGTTCCCTAGATCGCGTAGGTGGGTGGGGTTTGCAACTGGACCATGAGCACCTCATGCTGTTGGCTGTAAGAACTGGGGGGCATCTCTTATTCATGGGCCTGTATCGCAGGTGGCTAGGTGGCGTGGGTGGTACCACCAGTCCTCAGGCTCCTTATGTGGGTAGGTGAAAACCCTGCTTAATTGGCAGAGCAGTGTCAAATGTCAAGAACCTGCCACTTCACAGCTGAAATAGTTGAAGTTAGACCTCCGGTATATACCCTGTTGTACTGCAGTAATGAGTGTCTATGTTGTTGAGGTGGGCCCATACAAGTCTGTGCAGGGGGAAAGGCACTCAGAGTCTGTGGATCCCTTGTTCCTGTGTCTAGGCAAAGGAGCTGTGCCTACCCTGGGTTCCTGGCTTAGGGGAGCTGGCAGTTTATTTTTTCCCATTTGTTAATCGTTCACTTTCCAAGGCAGGAGAATGGCTCTGGGCATGTGACCAATCCTACTTTTGGCTCAGGGGACTCGGCAGTTGTCGAAGGCGGTCCGGGACCCAGTGCAGAGCAGGGAGCAGGGCGGTAAATGGGAGAGAAGTTTTTCCCTGTGGGGAGTGTTTTTGATTCGCACGGTAAGCCATACACAAGTAATTAATCTTTTGCTGATGGGGGCTGCTTCTCACTGGTTCTGGGTGGCCGTGTAGGCTCTGGCACTGGGTGTCTCCCAGTGTGGAAAACGCGCCTCCTGAGCACTGTGCTTGCCTGCCTCCCTGCTTTCCCCCGAGCTACTCGGGCCTGAAGGGCTCAGGCTTTTGCCAGGTCAGGTCTGGCAACTCCTTGCTGCTTCCAAACCATCTCTCCCTCCCCCTGCCACTCAGTCTGGTTCCTCAACTGTGCCTTTGATGTTCAGGGCTCCCAGATTGCCATATATAATCAAATCACTTGTGTTTTGGGTGTTTGTTGTAAGAGGGTCCACCGGAAGCGTCTGACTACTCTGCCATCTTGGCCCCGCCTCTCTGTAAATGTCTTAAAATGACCATTTTCTTGTTCACTATTACCCATTGCTGGTGGATGTACCCATTGGTACATTTCTAGTAAGCCTTTTGCCATGTATATCAAGAACTTTTAAAATGTTTCCACCTACTGAAATCTAAGGTAAACTGAGCCTGGACACTTGGACTAGTTGGACCTGGGGATGTAAGTAATGTAGGACTTAAAACTATTTTTGTGGTCATTTTTTTCCCCTAATTTGTTGTTTGTATTTTGCTGTTACTATTGTTACTAATGTTTTGAGGCATTAGAATTTTTAAACTTTTCTCTATGTCAAGCCTGTTGATTTTAGAAAGCCATTCCTCCACCAGAAGTCAGAAAATTTTCTCTCACATTTTCTTCTCATTTATTTCTAAGAATTGATATTTCTAAAATATTCAACATGTACCAATCCGACTCGATGGCACCTAACAGTAATAACAACACATCTATAGAACAGCTAACAAAAAATAGTCATAATACCAAATGTTGATGAGGATACGGAGACACTGGAACTCTTGTCTATTGCTGGTGGGAATGTAAAATGGTACAACTACTGTGGAGAACAGTTTGGTAACTTCTTATAAAACTAAACATCAACCTATGACCCAGAAATTGCATTCTTGGGCTTTATCCCAGAGAAATGAAAAGTTAAGTTCACACAAAAACTTGTACATGAGTGTTCATAGCAACTTTATTCATACTAGCAAAATAGTAGAAACATTTACTCTTCTCATGTATAATTGTGACATACAAGTCTGTTGTGTCATTCAAAATGTTCAGTTTATTTTATAAATTATTTATTTTTGAACAGGTAATTTATGTTCACGGTACAAAAGCCAAAACCAAAAAAAAAAACCACTGCCATCTAGTCGATTCCAACTCATAGTGACCCTATAGGACAGAGTAGAACCACCTCTGCCCCAGAGGGTTTCCAAGGAGCAGCTGGTGGATTTGAACTGCTGACCTTTTGTTAGTAGCCAGTCTCTAAAAAAAAGATATACAGTGAAAAATAAGTCTCCATCCACCCTCTCCACTGTTATTAGTCTCTTATGTGCCCTTCTAAAATTAGTTGTGGAATTACAAGTATATATGTGTATATGGTCTCTACACACACACACGCACACACAGAGTTTTACACCTTGCTTCTTTTCACTTAAGAATGTCTTAGAGACCATTCCATATTAGCATACAGAGAGCTGTCTTACTCTTTTAATGCCTACATTGTTTTCCATTGATCGTATGTAATAAAGTTATTTAACAAATCCCCTATTGGTAGACATTTAGATTTTCAGTCTTTTCCTATTATTAATGATGCTGTAAAGAACATCCTTATACATGTGCAAGTATATCTGTAGATTATTTTATTTCACGCATGTGCAAGAGTATATTAAATTCCTAAGAGTAAAATTTCTGGATTTAACTGCAATTATAATTTGGGTAGGTTTTTTCCTAATTGCCCTCCAGTAAGTTGAGTATATTTACGCTACCATCAATGACAGGACAATGCCTCTTTCTCCAAACCCTTTATTGGATTTTTTCTCTTTTCCAATCTAATAAGTAAAAGTAGTATTTTATTGTAGTTTCAATTTTTATTTCTCATATTATGAGTTAGAGTGAACTCAGACTATCGTTTTTTTCTTATTGATTTGTAGGAGCCCTTTACATAAGAGATTTAGCCCTTTTGCTTGTAATTTGAACTGAAAAGAAAGTTTCCCAGTTTGTCATTTGTTTTTCAACTTTGCTTACTGAGGAGGAGTTGCCATGCAAAAATGTCTTTTCATTTAGTCAAGTTTGTCAGTCTTCCTTTTTTATGGTTTATGAACCTTGTATCATACTTAGGCCTTCTTTACCTCTATGTTAAAAAACTGTACTATGTTTCTTCTAGTATTTGTACAGTTCTTTTAAGTCTTTCAACTACAGTCGACCCTCATGTCTGCAGGTTCCGCATCCGTGGATTCAACCAACCACAGATTGAAAATATTTGGGAAAAAAATTTACATTTCTTGCTGGCATGTACTATGTAATTAGGCCTAGGATGGTTGTGTCTGTACTGAACATGTACAGACTTTTTTTCTTGTCATTATTCCCTAAAGAATACAGCATGGCAGCTATTTACATAGCATTTACATTGTAGTGGGTATTGTAAGTATTCTAGAGATGATTTAAAGTATACAGGAGGTTGTACATAGGTTATATGCAAATACTATGCCGTTTTACATAAGGGACTTCAGCACCCGAGGATTTTGTATGGGAGAGTGGTGTCCTGGAACCAATCCCCCCTGGATACTGAGGGATGACTATATCTGGAATTTTCTTTGATTAATTTTTGTTTGGATGGCTACCTAGTTGCCCCACTTAAAAAATGAGTCGTTTTTCCCTACTGATTTGAAAGGCCAACTGACTCATTCTATACTGAATTTCTATTTCTATTTGGATCTATTCATGGTCCTTCAAAGAGTCCCTGGACAGTGAAAATGGTTAAGCACTTGACTACTAGCTGAAAGGTTGGTGGTTTGAACCCACTCAGAGGCGCCTTGGAAGACAGGTTTGGCGATATGCTTTTGAAAGGTCACATCCTTGAAAACACTGTACAACACAGTTCTACTCTGCACACATGGGTCACCATGGATCAGAATCAGTCGACAGAAACTGACAATAACAACAGTCCTTCAAATTTGTTTCATTGAACTCTATTCATGTGCATTATCACACAAGTTTACATATTATATTTTGATACTATGCTTTCTTATCTGACTGGGCTTTTTTGCTCTCATCACTGTTCTTTTTCAAATAATAAGTTATATAAAACAATTTTTAACTATGATACTGGGCCCATGTCTCAGGAAGGAGACCAGGCTCCCCAGCCAAGCTCACATGTTCTCATCTGGGCCCCAGTCTTCAGTGTCAGGTTCTCTGTGCTCTTTGTTCTCTGTGCGTGTTTAGAAGACGGCTTAGCAGAACTATAGGTCCCTTCTTTTTTTTTTTTTTTTTTTAATTGTACTTCAGGTGAAGGTTTACAGAACAAATAGTTTCTCATTAAACAGTGGTACACATATTGTTTTATGACATTGATTAACAACCCAGCAACATGTCAACCCTCTCCCTTCTCAACATTTTTTTTTTTTTTTTTTTGGTGAAAATATACATAGCCAAAGAGACACCATTTGAAAAATTTCTACATGCACAGTTCAGTGACATCAGCTACACTCTTCCAGTGGTGCTGCTATTCTCACTTTAGATGAAGGTTTACAGAACAAAATAATTTTTCATTAAACAGTTAGTACACATGTTGCCCTGTGACAATGGTTAACAACCCCACTACACTTCATCACTGCCTTTACTCAACCTTGGGTTCCCTATCGCCAGCTCTCCTGTCCCCTTCTGCCTTCTAGTCCTTTTGTCCCTGGACTGCTCTGCCTCATTAGTCCCATTTTGTTTTATGGGGCTGTCCAAACCCCAGCTGAACGGTGAACCTCAGAAGTGACTTCACCACTGAGTTGTAAGGGTGTCTTGGGGCCATACTCTCGGAGTTTCTCCAGTCCCTTTTTGGTCAGTAAATCTGGGCGCGCGCGTGCGCGCGTGTTAGAATTTTGTTCTACATTCTTCTCCAGCTCTGTCCAGAACCCTCTGTTGTGATCCCGGTCAGAGCAGTCAGTGGTGGTAGCCGGCCACCATCTAGCTGGTGGAGGCCTTGGAGCTGTGGTCCATTAGTCCTTTGAGGTCCCCTTTTCCATTCTTCCTTGACAGAGGCTTCTCTAAAGGCCTCCACCAATAGTTCTTCCAAGTCCTAGAGGGATCGACCCTCCCCGGGACCAGGCACAGGGCTTGAAGTACTTCTCTTGCTTAAGTTCTCAGAATAAGTTCTGAGGTTTGGTGTTTTTCTCCAACTAATGTCAAATAGCAGACCTGTAATTTTCCCAAATTTAAGAGTATTTTCCCCTAGCTTTCTGGCTGGCTCAGACTTGTGAAAATATTCTCAATTTCAGCCTCTTCCTCCAACATCGTGCAAGACAGTGTGTGGCAGAGCTTTAGAACACAAAACGCTTCTGACATTTTGACTGTGATTTGCCAATTTCTCATTTGATTCTTTTTCCTTTTTATAAAGACAAATTAGAAAGCAATCACTCTATAACCTTTGGCTTCACTATTTTTTTTAACCTTTGTGCCTCCTGGTCCTATTTTCCTGTCTATCCCTCTTTGCTATTGATTTTGGATGGTTCAGTGTTTGCCTTTGTGCATTGCAAAGACAGCCCCATTGATATTGAATAGATCTAGGAATGCTGGGGGCTTTTGGCTACATGACCAATGTTACTGTTGTTCCTAAAAGCAAAAGACATTGCCTTGCAAGTGGGTTTACTGTCTCAGTCTATGATCATGGAAATTAATATTGCTGACAGCTTTTGGCAAAAACCTTCATAGTTATCACTTGCCCATCCAAGACAAACAAGAGCCAAAAGTGACCTGCTAAATGTCCTACTGAAATACTGATTGCAAATGTGTCTTCAATTTCAATTCTATAAAATAGAATATGGTATAATGGAAAAAGAAGTTTAGGTGGAGAATCAAGAGAACTGATGTGTTCTGGCTAGGTCGAATTCCTTACCTGGCTCTGGAGAGGAAAGCTGCTGGAAGTTGTGGCATACAAACTGCTCTAGATTGCCCCTAAATGATGAGGGTCAGGGATAACATAGATGGTAAACCAAAAAACCAAACCAGTTGCTGTTGAGTCGATTCGGACTCATGGCAACCTCATTAAGATAGTAAAGGTTAAAATATCCTTTTACCTTTTTTCTTCACAAATTATCCCCATATGTTTACCCAGTCACTGGAGTAGGAATAGACAAGAAATTAAGTGATCAAAGGGCGAACAATGGAAAAGAGGGAAGGAATAAAGCTTAAGTCATCCCCAGGCTGGAGGGACATATGCTGAACAGTTGAAAATTGCCTGTAAATATGCAGGAAGGATGGTGAGTGTTACATATTGAATGTGTCCCCCCCACCACCAAAATATGTTGTAAATCCTAACCTCTATGCCCATGGTTATAATCCCATTTTGGAATGGGTTGTCTTTTTTATGTAAATGAGGCAAGATTAGTGTAGGGTGTGTCTTAATTCAATCTCTTACAAATATAAAAGGAGCAGATTAAGCAAGCAGAGATGGGGAAAGATAGATGCCAAACCACGTGGAGATCTCCAAGGAACCAGGAAACAGAAGCTGAAGAGACAAGGCTAAGAGCCGAAAGGGAGAGAAGCCTTCCACTAGAGCTGGCACCATAAATTTGGAGTTCTAGCCTCCTAAATTGTGAGAAAATAAATTTCTGTTGGTTAAAGCCATCCACTTGTGGTATTTCTGTTATAGCAGCACTAGAAACTAAGACAGAACAGTTGAAAGTTGCCTAAAATATGTAGGAAGGATGATGGTGAGGTAAGAGCTCAGCTAGCTCCCCAGCACAGAGATGGGCTATCAGCAAGACTGAAGGAAGCTTTTGCCCAAGAGACGTCTAAGGTTCTTGCTACTGACCCACCAGAATCCAGGCAGGCTTACCTGCCCAACCAAGTGTCTTCCCTTACTAAGGCCATCCCTGTCAGTGGCTCTGTCTCTGAAGAAGGAGCTCTTCCTCCATGTAAAGTGCTTAGGGACTCATGGACAAAAGTATGGTGATGTTCCAAGGTAAAAGGAATATATCAAAATAAAAAATGCAACTGTCCTTTGACTCAGCAATTCCTAGGTAAGAATTTGACAGAGCATTACTTTGAAAGATGGATTTTTTCACTTGATTGTGCTGTGATCCAAAATGAAACTTACCTTCCATGTCTCACTGAAATCATCAATAAAGTCTACAATACTCATGAAAGCCCTGCGTAAGGAATAATTTTAGTGGCAGCGGAGGGGAGGGCTCATATATTTGCTGAGGGGTGAAAAAACAGGTTGCTCAATCGTGAATGTTGGAATGATGACTCACAGGTTTGCAAGCCGAGTCACCTGCCAGTCAGGCAAGACTCTATCCAGGGCAAACCTTTGAAGTGAGAAAGAAAAAATCTCTCACAAGCCTTTACCCATTTTATACCAGGCTTAATCATGCTTGGTTCATTCAGAGTCATTCATACCTTTCATATTCCTGGGTATTGAGGGAAAGCAGAAGTCCTCTGCCCAACTGGAAGTCAGAAACGTTTTTGAAGTCATCTTATTCTTGGTTTTCATCTGGTAGACCATTCTCACATTGGAGAGTCACCGTGTCTCCAGTCATCCTGTAGCCTCATCAATTCTTTCTCAACCAGACGGGCTCTGGCTCCTCACTAACCACATTCCTTTTGGGTTGTGTGTATGGTAGGGTGGGGCGGGTGGAAGCAGAACAGCATTCTCTCTTCTATGGCTGAGCATACTCCAGGCTACTGAGGAGAAACCCTGCCCATGTCACACCCCAATTTATCTTACCTGGTTCTCCCAACATATTGGTGAGATGACTCACTCATGTTTACTCTTAGTTGAGTGTTCGGAATCCTCGTAATTTTATAACTGTCATTTCAACTTGTTAATTCCCACAATTTTTATCTATACCCAATACTTGAAGCGAAAGAACATAGGAAGTGTGATGTTGTAGGTATAATCTCAGTTTGGAAGGGATGGAAAAGTTTTCCTTAACCTGATAAATGATACCTACCAAAATCCTACAGTAAACATCATTCTTTGTGGTAAAATATTGTAATAATTCCCTTTAATATCAGGAGCAGAAAAGATGGCCCACTCTTACTGCTTCTATTTAACATTATAATGGGAGTCTTAGCCAGTGCATTGAGACATGAAAAGGAAATAAAATTTAAGTATTGACAAAGATACTTATTATTCAGAGAATGTTATGATTGTCTATATAGAAAACAAAAGAATCTACAAGTTCTTAGAATTAATATGACAGTTTAGCGAGGTGGCTGAATATAAGTTCAATATATTAGATTTCTATTTACCTGCAACAGAATTGGGAAATGCCATTTTAAAAGAATGCCATTTATAACAACAATAAAAATATATTAAAAGTATAAATATGATCTAATAAAAGTTGTATAAAATATTGATACAGAAAACCTGTAGACCCAATTGAAATAAATTAAAGACCTAAATAAATGGAAAAAATATAACATGTTCAGGTATAGAAAGTCCAAATATCAGAGGGATGTCATGTCTTCCCAATTTGATCTGTAGACTTAATGCAATGCCAATAAAATCTTAATAGGATTTTTTTTGAGATGCCTTAACAAACTGATTCTAAAATTAGTGTGACAGAGCAAAGGCCTAAGTGTAACCAAGGAACTCCTAAAGAAGAAAAGTAAGTTGGGAAGATTTGTTCTACCAGTTACTAAGACTTATTTTTAACTTGTAGAAATTGAAACAGTGTTTAAGTCATACTGGTACAAAAAGAAACAAAATGACTATGAAAGAGAATAGGGATCCAAAAAATAGACCCAAGTGTATATGGGCAATTGATGAATGATGTAGGGGATATTTCATATTACTGAGGAAAGGGTGAACTATTCAATGAATGGTCTGGGACAACTGGGGATTCCTATGGAAAAAACAAAAGTATCACTACCTTAGAGAATACTCAAAAATCAGTTTCAGATGGAATTAAAGACTTAAATGTGAAAGGCAAACTTTTTTAAATGTTTAGAAGAGAATATAGGAGAATATGTTTATGACCTCAGGGTAGGAAAGGGTTCCTTGTTCAAGGATAAAAAATTAAGGACACAAAATTTGCTAGCCATAAAAATAAAGATGTATGCACTTAACAACATTAAAACTACAATTCCCTGTTAATCAAAAATCACTAGAAATATAGTGAAAAGACTATGCACAAACCAGGAGATTATGTTTGTAACACATAAACCAACAAAGGAGGAACTAAAAAAACGAATAAAGACAACCCAGCAGAAAACGAGCAGAAGAGAAGGATGAGCATTACGTAGACACAGGAGACTGAATGGTACCTAAACACATGAAAATATGGTTGACTTCAGTAAAAATAAGATACATGCAAATTAAAACCATAATGAGATATTCTATACATATTAATTTGGCAAAAATTAAGAAATCTGACAATATCAAGTGCAGACCAGGATGTAGAGCAACGAGAACTCTTGTACATTTCTGGTGGGAGTGTTATTAGTTCAACGATTTTGGAAAATATTATGGCACTATCTTCTAAAATAAAACATGTATACTTGTATTCTAGTGAAATTTCACGCCGTGTCCCAAGCAGATACGTGTTCAGAGCAGCATTTACTATAACAGCAAACAACCTCCCCCACAAAAAACCATTACATTTTCATAGAGAATGGATAAATACATAATGAGATATTTCCCATCAGTGAAAATAAATTAATTACAGCTACATGTAATAAGGTGATCCAAAAGAATGTGGAAACTATTGAACAATATTATTAATATCACATGCAAGTGAAATTTTGCTGAAGATCTTTCAAAAGTAGTTGCAGCAGTACATTGTCAGGGAACTGCCAGAAATTCAAGGTGGATTAAGAAGATGACAGAGAACAAGAGATATCATTGCTGATGTCAGACAGATCTTGGCTAAAAGCAGAGAATACCAGAACGATGTTTACCTGTGTTTTACTGACTACACAAAGGCATTTGACTGTGTGGATTTATAACAAATTATGGATAACAGTGCAAAGAATGGGAATTCCAGAACACTTAATTGTGCTCACGAGGAACCTGTACATAGACCAAGAGGCAGTTGTTTGAACAGAACAAGGGGATACTGCGTGGTTTAAAAATCAAGAAAGGTGTGCATTAGGATTCACTTTGAGGACTAAGGTGCACCTAACGCAAGCCATGATATTTTTAATTGCCTCATATGCATGTGGAAGCTGGACAATGAGTAAGGAAGACCGAAGAAGAATTGATGCCTTTGAATTATGGTTTTGGTGAAGAATATTGAATATACCATGGACTGCCAGAAGAATGAACAAGTCTGTCTTGGAAGAAATAGAGCCAGAGTGCTCCTTGGAAGCAAGGATCGCGAGACTTTGTCTCAAGTATTTTGGACATGTTATCAGGAGGGACCAGTCCCTGGAGAAGAACATCATACTTGGCAAAGTAGAGGGTCAGTGAAAAAGACGAAGACCCTCAACAAGATGGATTGACACAGTGGCTGCAACAATGGGCTCAAACATAACAATGATTGTGAGAATGGTGCAGGACTGGGTAGTGTTTCATTCTGTTGTACATAGGGTTGCTATGAGTTGGAACTGACTCAACAACACCTAACAATACGTATAACAAAATGGATAAACTTTAGAAACAGAGTTGAATGAAAAACAAGTCCCAGAATCCACATATAACAAGAGACCAATTTTATTAAGATAAAATCTAGCTAAATGAACTAGATAGATATTTTGACAGTAGTAGTACACTATGTGTGTGTATATGTATATTAGTTTCCTGTGTCTGCTGTAATACAAATTGCAGCCAGCTTCTGGATAATATAAAGTACCCGGAAACATATTCTCTCACAGTTATAGTGGCCAGAAATCTGAAATCAGTTTCACTGGGCCGAAACAGCTCTGTGGAGAATCCGTTCCTTACTGCTTCCAACCTCTTGTAGCTACCAGCATTCCTCGGCCACATCACTCCATTCTGTGACTCCATGGTCACATTGCCGCCTTCTCTTTCATAGTCAAATCTCTCTCTACCTCCATTTTATGTGGATGTGTGATTGCAGATGTAATTAAGCTACAGATCTTGAGATGTGGAGATTATCCTGTATTATCTGGGTGGGCCCAAATGTAATCATATATTCTTATAAGATTTTTTTTCCTTTCTGCATTGATAATACTAAATTCAGGATTAGTGGTCCTGGAGTGGGCTTGTACAAGCTTGTAAGAGCTAATTCTGCACAACCCTTCCTAGCTATGCGCTCAGTGACTTCAAGCTGGTAGCTTGAAATCAGTCATGTGAGAGAATTTATACCATTGAAATTGACAAGTACTATAAATCACAGCATTTTTTCCCAGAGAACTGGTTTACTAGTGCATAACTGTCAGGAGTTGTTACCCTCTTGGGGGGTGGGAGGTAGAGGGGTAGAATTGGATTTGGTAATGCTCTAGTTTTTAAACTGGGTGGTGCGTTAACAGATGTTTGTTTTATTATTTTGCTTTGAACTTACATGAGTATATAATTACATAAATATATCATTGTTATATATTCTGTAAAACCAAAAATCAAACACGTTGCTGTCGAGTCGATTCTGACTCATAGTGACCCTATATGACAGAATAGAACTGCCCTATAGGATTTCCTAGGAGCAGCTGGTGGATTTGAACTGCCACCGTTTTGGTTAGCAGCTGAATGATTAACCATTATGCCACCAGGGCTCCGTGTATTCTATATAGCATACAGAATATTGAATAACTTAAAAAAAAAAAAAAAACTTCAAGGGGAATAAATGAAAAACCGCAGGAAATTTCTCATCTTTAAAAAAAGAAATAAAACTATCAAATGCTAGTGAGGAAATGGAGATACTGGAACTTGCATACATTGCTGTTGTTGATGTTGTTGTTAGGTGCTGTCGAGTCAGTTCCAACTTATAGTGACCCTATATACAACAGAATAAAACACTGCCCGGTCCCGCGCCATCCCCACGATTGTTGTTACGCTTGAGCCCATTGTTGCAGCTGCTGTGTCAATCCATCTTGTTGAGGGTCTTCCTCTTTTTCGCTGACCCTGTACTTTACCAAGCATGATGTCCTTCTCCAGGGACTGATCCCTCCTGATAACATGTCCAAAGTATGTGAAACTTAGTCTCGCCGTCCTTACTTCTAAGGAGCATTCTGGTTGTACTTCTTCCAAGACAGATTTGTTCGTTCTTTTGGCAGTCCATGGTATATTCAATATTCTTCGCCAGCACCATAATTCAAAGGCATCAGTTCTTCTTTGGAGTTCCTTATTCATTGCCCAGCTTTCACGTGCATTATGAGGCTATTGAAAACACCATGGCTTGGGTCAGGCGCACCTTAGTCTTCAAGGAGACATCTTTGCTTTTTACACTTTAAAGAGGTCTTTTGAAACAGATTTTTTGCAGCAGACATTGCTATTGGGGATGCAAAATGGTACAGTACCTCTGAAAAATAGTTTGACATCTTTTTAAAAACTAAGCATACCCTTACTATACAACCCAGCCATCACACTCCTCCTGGGCATTTATTTCTAAGAATGAAAACAGGTCCACAAAAAACCTGGACACAAATGTTCGTAGAAGCTTTATTTGTAATAGCCAAAAACTGGAAAAAAGAGTTGAATAGTTAAACACTCTTCTGTGTAATTTTTAATACATGCAACAACTGGGATGGGCCTCAAGGGTATTATACTGAGTAGAAAACAAGCCAGTCATAAAAGGTCACATACTGTAGGAATTTATTTATATTGCATTCTTGAAATGATAAAATTGTGGAGATGAAGAACAGATTATTGGTTACCAGGGATTAGGGATTGTATGCGGAAAAGGGATGTCACTATAAAGAGGTAGCAAGGGAGAGATCTTTGTGGTGATTATGCATAAAAATCTGCATTTGATCAAATACACCATAACTATATATATACATTGTTCTAAAGTCAGTTTCAGGATTCCGATATTGTACGATAGTTACGTAAGAGGTAATCATTGGGAGAAAGTGGGTGAAGTGTACACAGGACCTCTCTGTACTGTTTTGCAACTTCCTATGAATGTATCAACCAGCCACTCCTTGGAAACCCTATAGAGCAGTTCCACTCTGTCCTATAGGGTTGCTGTGAGTTGGAATTGACTCGATGGCAACAGGTTTTTTTTTTTTTTAGTGAGTGTATAATTATTTTAAAATAAAAAAAGCAATGTATAATTCAAAATTCACCAAACCAAAGAAAAGATATTTAAATAGAACTTTTAAATGAAAAATTTAAGTGGAAAGCTCTAACTGCTTTTACACCTTCTACCACAAACTCAGCACGAAACCTTGCTTTTGTGCTGATGTCTCCTCCAATTTTCCAAATCATCCTTAAAAACGGGATAAGCTCCAAATCAGAACACCCACAGTTGTTCAGCTTCATCACGGTGCACACCATCTCCCTGTATTTCTTCTGAAAGTCGCCGCTTAAAATGCCTTTTCACCCTCCCTGTTTGCTGTGTTTATGTAATCTCTGTCTGACTCCCTTCACTGCACCTGATCCTGAGCAAGCACCCCCTAATCTTCACATCACTATCTGTTCATCAGTATGGGCATCACACGCAGTGCTTCTTCCTTATTCTGATCTGCTGGAACTTTCCTTCTATGCAGCCTGCTTTTAAAACTCTGTCCAAACCTACCTTACTGCTCTCTGTCATAGCCGCTGACCATTTGGCAGCCGTTTAAAAATATTTTCTGACAGAATCAGCCTGCTGAATTTTATGTATTTCCTGTCCTTATTTTATTATCATATATACGGGTTTTCTAGGAGTCCCTGGGTGGCACAAATGGTTAGACGCTTGACTACTAACTGAAATGTTGGTGGTTCGAACTTACCAGAGGCTCCTCGGAAGAAAGGCCTGATGATTTGCTTCTGAAAGGTCACAGCCTTGAAAACTCTGTGCAGCACAGTTCTACTCTGCAACACATGGGATTACCGTGAGTCAGAATCAACTTGATGGCAACTAGTTGGTTTTTTTGGTTATAGATTTCCCTTAGCCTGCTTTTATTTTATTTTCTTCCCCCTCCTCTCTTTCAACGAGTTTTCTCCTCAACTCCCAGCCGGAATCAATAATATCCCCTAAGTAGGCCAGGAAACTCCAACTTTAATAAACTAGTGGGTAGAGTTTACAGGGGAAGGACTTACTGATCAGGGGTTTTCAAATTATAACATAGCAGAATCACAGAATCTTAGTGGAAGGGACCTTGTAGCCCTGAAAACTACACTGAGGATGAAGCCAGAGACCTAGGGCGACTTCAGACTACTACTCCTTCCAACACTCTTCCTTTGAGAGATATGTCTACAGATTGCCACCGGGAACCAATGGCCTATTGACAAAGTTTCCACTCGCTGCCTATGAGTTTTCTTTCTTTTTGTTAATTTTCCTTTTTTTTATCTACATGCACAAAGTTAAAGTCAACTTCTATTAAAAGGCTTAAGAAAAACAGCACTCCTCCATTTTACACTTCAGTCCTATTTCCCAGAAGCATTGACTTTGAACTCTTTCAGCTGTTTCTCCTGATATTCACCATACTTATAGTGCTGTTACAGACATATCAATTTTAAGCGATACCTGTTGACTTTTTACTAATTGTAGAATAAGGATTTAGTCCTCTTTACTACCATTTCCACTTCTCCTCCTCTGACAGGGTACTCACAACTTTTCTATTGAATCGATACTTAGTTTTTACATTATTATGTTCCCAGCCAAGCTGAGTAGTGAAGTATGATTATATTTCCACTCTTTTACAACTTTTTGTCTTATCTGTAGTTATTATTTGACTTTTTTCATCATGGTACAAATACATATAACAAAACGTTATCCAGTTTGACAATTTCTACACGTACAATTCATTGATATTGATTATATTCACTATGTTGTGCAACCATCACTATTATCCTTTTCCAGATTATTCCACCATAATTAACAGAAACTCAGTGCCCCCTAAGCAATGACTTCCTCTTTACCCTTCCCTCCCTCTCCTGGTAACCAATGATAAACTTTGACCTCTATAATTTTGCCTATGTCATATAAATGGGATCATACTATATTTGTCCTTTTGTGACTGACTTAATTCACTCAGCATGTTTTTAAGGTTCTTCATGTTGTGGCATGCATGAGGACTTCATTTCTCTTTCTAGTTGAGCAATATTCTATTGTATGTATTATATATAATATTCATCTGTTGATGAACCTTTAGGTTGTTTCCAGCTTTTGGCTATTGTTAATATGCTGCAGTGAGCATGAGTGTACACTTTTTCTTATCCTTTTGTGTACTTATGTCTGAATCCAGACCCTCCTACAGAAGTGTAAAACAACTTGAAAACAATTTTCCTATTGAATAATCTAATCTTTTTTTTTTTTTTTAAACCTAGAGGTTACCTCTTGGGAGCCTGACATCCTTCTATTCTAATCTGGGCTGGTTGCTCTCTAGGCCTGTGGCATAACCATCATTCTGTCGCTTTTCTTCTGTGCTAGATCCTGAGCCAGATGGCTTCTCTGGAAAGACAATGAGAGTTAGGAGTAAAAAATGTTTATTGAGGTGTAATACCTATGAAGCAGGATTGAACATGGGGAAGCTGTCAGACTGTGTTACAAACTCGAGAAAGATAATCAGTCCAACACAGAGCTCCAGTTTGAAACTGTCCTTTAGAAAGGTCCCATGATAGGTAGAAATGGCTAGGTCCTTGTTGATACCTTGCTCAGACATTGGCTAGGGGCTACCCGGAGAAGAATGTTACCTTGGTTCAAAAGCTGAGGTAGACCCTGAAGGAACTACCAGCTGGAGGCTGTCAGCAAACACACTCCATACAGTTAGGCAGGAAGTTTTTTCTTGGAAGGGGCCCGAGCAGCACATTTCCGGGTCTGCCACAGATCCTGTCTTCTGAATCCCATGTCTTCCTCTTTTTTTGTTTTATTTCCTCATTTTTGTGGCGCACATTCTCAGAAGTTCCCCAAAAGGGCACTTAGAATGTACTGTTTGAGACACTGAATGTCTAAAAATGTCATTAATCTACCCTTAATACTTGACAGTTTGGGTTGGGTATAGAATTCTATGTCACTTTGATTCATAAATTTGAAGATGTTGTTCTACTGTCTTGTACATTACAGTATTGCTGATGAGAGTTCTGATGCCATTCTGGTTTTCACCTTTTTCCCTCAATTTATTTCTCCCAGGAAACTTTAGGATCGTCTCTTTCTTCCCAGTGTGCTGTAATTTAAAATGTGACTTGATGGGGATCTTTTTTAATTCTTTAAGTTGGGCACACAACCTGTTCAATCTAGAGATTACTGTCATTATACACTGAGAATTTCTTTATTGTTTATTTAATTTTTTTATTAATTTTTTTCACTCAGTTTTTTCTGTTCTCTCTTTCTTGAACTCCTATTAGTCTGATGTAGAACTTTCTGGATTGGCTCTCTAACTTTCAATGTATCTTCTCTCCTATTACCTAGCTCTGTCTTTTTCATCAACTCTCTGGGAGAGTTTTTTATCATTTAATCTTTCTATTAAATTTTTAATTTCGGCTATCATGGTTTAAATTTCCAAGGATGTTTTTCTATTCTCCAGTTGTTCCTTCCTAACATCCTGTTCTTATTTCATGAGCACAAAATCTTCTTCACTTCTTTGAGAATATTCAGGATGTTTAAAAATTTTACTCTCTGCATTGCCAAGTTATTTTTTCTTGTATATTCATTTTTCTGTCTTTAATGTTGGAGGTTTTCCTCAAGTATCTGGTGATCCTTAGTTGTTTGATCAAATTGAAGAGTGAGATACTATAGAGTTCATTGAAAGATGCATAGATGGGGCTTGTTAACTGGTAGGCTCTGTTGTAGACAGAGCAAGCAATAAGCAGCTCTTTTTATTGGGGATCTCCTAAAATATCAGGATCTGTAGAGCTGGTTTTTTTTTTTTTTTTTTTTTTTTGGAGTCTTTCAGCTTCTTCAAAGAAAAAGACTCCAGTTTTTTGCTTGAGTGCTGCAGTGCTGGCTGCCATTGTTCTGAAAGCTAGGAAGTGAAGGAGCTGAGAGATTCTGTCTTTAGTATAGACCTTTACTCAGACTGCCTATTTTCAATAGGTTCTTGTCTCTCCTACCCTTTCCCCAACCCCAGATGAGCTGATATCCCATAATGGGGGAGCATCTTTTTCCAAAGCATAAACTTCTAATTTTCAGACAGGATTGGGAGTGAAGGTAGTTGGCTACTGGTTAAACCAGAAAACCAAATCACTGCCGTAGAGTTGATTATGACTCATAGTGACTTTAGGGAAAGAGAAAGGACACAGGATTCTAAATGCTTCTGTTATGGATTGAGTCGTGTCCTCGTAAACTGTGTGTTATAAATCCTAACCTCTATGCCTATGGTTATCATCCCATTTGGGAATGGGTTGTCTTTGTTATGTTAATGAGACAGGATTAATGTAGGGTGTGTTTTGAGTCAATCTCTTTTAAGATATAAAAGGGATTAAACAAGCAAGCAAAAGAAGCAGAGATGGGGAAAGAGAGATGCCAAGCCACATGAAGATTGCCTAGGAGCAGAAGCTCAGAAAAGACAAGGATCTTCCTCCAGAGCCCGCAGAGAGAGAAGGACTTCCCCTAGAGCCAGCACCTTGAATTCAGACTTCTAGCCTCCTCAACTGTGAAGAAATAAATGCCTGTCTGTTAAAGCCACCCACTTGTGGTATTTCTTTTATAACAGCACTAGATAACTAAGACAGCCCATTATACAACTTTCAACCATTCCCGTTTACATTTCCATAATTAACCTCCGTCATCCATAATACCTAACACCCCAATTCCTCAGACTTTCCAGGGTTCTATAGGGTGACTTAGTGGTTCAACATTCAGCTGCTAACTAAAAGTTAGCTGTTCAAATCCACCAGCTGCTCCTTGGAAACCCTACGAGGCAGTTCTACGCTATCCTATAGGGTCGCTGTGAGTCAGAATCAACTTGACGGCAACAGGTTTGGTTTTTGGTTTATCAGGTAAACTGGCTTGCTTTTCACTGGTGCTTCTCTCTGCAAGTATTTAGATTTCCTCAGTTCTACTATATATCAGTCACCACAGGCAGTCCCCAGATTACAAACATCTGACTTCAGTACAAACTGTAGTTACAAACCAACCCCCACAAAGTCTATTATATTAAATCTATACCAAAAAAAAACAAAAAACAAAAAAAACCCAAACCCGTGCTGTCCAGTCAGTTCTGACTCATAGCGACCCTATAGAACAGAGTAGAACTGCCCCACGGGGTTTCCAAGGAGCACCTGGTGGATTCGAACTGTCAACCTTTTCTTTAGCAGCCGTAGCTGTTAACCACTATGCCACCAGGGTTTCCAGTATATATATTAGTAATATATACATACAATGGTTAATAATAAAAACAGGCACTACTTTGCGATGCACATCAAAAAACATTATTATTACAGTATTATTATGTTAAAGTGTTTTTTTTTCACTTTTTTATGCATAGAAAGGTTACACTATATATTAAGGCAAATATTTTACTAACTGATATTGGATGTAAACCATACCTAACTGTTCTGACTAATCTACAAATTCGACTTCAAGACAGACTTAGGAGCAGAACACGTTTGCAATCTAATATTTCTTTACTGGTTGCCTTTCAGGAAGAAGAACTATAAATGCATGTGTTCGATGTACCATGTTTAACTGAAAATTCCTGTATGTCAATTTGCAGTGGGCGTATAGGAAAATCGTAGTAATTAACCCTTACCATTATTCAAATTATTAGGAGCATTTGGTTATCCTTATGCCCTTTGTTGTTGTTAGGTGCCATCCAGTCAGTTCCAACTCATAGCAACCCTATGTACAATAGAACCAAACACTGCCCATTTCTGAACTATCCTCACAATTGTTGCTATCTTTGAGCCCATTGTTGCAGTCACTGTGTCAACCCATCTAGTTGAGAATTTTCCTCTTTTTCACTGATCCTCTACCAAGCGTGATGCCCTTCTCCAGGGACTGGTCCCTCCTGATAACATGTCCAAAGTACATGAGACAAAGTCTCACCATCCTCCCTTATAAGGAGCAGTCTGGCTGTACTTCTTCAAATACAGACAGATTTATTCATTCTTCTGGCAGTCCGTGGTGTTTCAATATTCTTTGCCAACACCGTAATTCAAAGGCATCAGTTCTTCTATCGTCTTCCTTATTCATTGTCCAGCTTTCGCATGCATATGAGGTGATTGAAAATATGACTTGGGTCAGGTGCACCTTAGTCTTCAAGGTTACATCTTTGCTTTGGAACACTTTAAAGAGGTCTTTTGCAGCAGATTTGCCCAATGCAAGGCATCGTTTGATTTCTTGACTGCTGCTTCGATGGGTGTTGATTGTGCATCCAAGTAAAATGAAATCCTTGACAACATCAATGTTTTCTCCATTTATCATGATGTTGCTTATTAGTCCAGTTGTGAAGATTTTTGTTTTCTTTATGTTGAGATGTAATCCATACTAAAGGCTGGAGACTTTGATCTTCATCAGTAAGTACTTCAGGTCCTCTTCACGTTCAGCAAATAAGGTTGTGTCATCTGCATAACCAAAACCCAAACCAAACCCGTTGCCATCGAGTCGATTCCGACTCATAGTGACCCTATAGGACAGAGTAGAACTGCCCCATAGGGTTTCCAAGGAGCACCTGGTGGATTCAAACTGCCGACCTTTTGGTTAGCAGCTGAGCTCTTAACCACTATGCCACCAGGGTTTCTTATCTGCATACTACAGGTTGTTAATGAGTCTTCCTCCAATCCTGATGGCGCGTTCTTCTTCATATAGTCCAGCTTCTCAGATTATTTGCTCAACATAGAGATTGAATAAGTATAGTGAAAGGATACAACCCTGATGCACACCTTTCCTCATTTTAAACCACGCAGCATCTCTTTGTTCTGTTGGAACAACTGCCTGTTGGTCTATGTACAGGTTCCTCACGAGCACAATTAAGTGTTCTGGCATTCCCACTCTTCGCAATGTTATCCATAATGTCTTATGATCCACATAGTCGAATGCCTTTGCATAGGCAATAAAACACAGGTAAGCATATTTCTGATACTCTCTGCTTTCAGCCAGGATTCATCTGACATCAACAATGACATCCCTTGTTCCACATCCTCTTTTGAATCTGGCTTGAATTTCTGGCAATCTCCTGTCTATGTACTGCTGCAACCATTTTTGAATTATCTTCAGCATAATTTTACTTGCGTGTGATGTTAATGATACTGTTTGATAATCTCCGAATTTCATTGGATCACCTTTCTTTGAGATGGGCTTGAATATGAATCTCCTCCAGTCGGTTGGCCAGGTAGCTGTCTTCCAAATTTCTTAGCATAGACGAGTGAGCGCTTCCAGTGTTTTATCTGTTTTTTGAAACATCTCGATTGGTATTTGGTCAATTCCTGGAGCCTTGTTTTTTTTGCCAATGCCTTCAGTACAGTTTGGGCTTCTTCCTTCAATACCATCAGTTATTGGTCATATGTTACCTCCTGAAATGGTTGAACATTGATCAGTTCTTTTTGGTATGGTGACTGTATTCCTTCCATCTTCTTTTGATGCTTCCTGCGTCGCCAGTATTTTGCCTGTAGAATCCTTCAGTATTGCAACTTGAGGCTTGAATTTTTTCTTCAGTTCTTTCAGCTTGGGAAATGCCGACCATGTTCTTCCATTTTGGTTTTCTATCTCTAGCTCTTTGCACACGTCATTATATACTTTGTCTTCTTGAGCTGCCCTTTGAAATCTTCTGTTCAGCTCTTTTACTTCATCGTTTCTTCTGTTCACTTTAGCTACTCAATGTTCAAGGGCAAGTTTTAGAGTCTCTTCTGACGTCCATTTTGGTCTTTTCTTTCTTTTCTGTCTTCTTAATGACCTTTTGCTTTCTTCATGTATGATGTCCTTGATATCATTCCACAACTCGTCTGGTCTTTGGCCATTAGCGTTCAGTGTGTCAAATCTATTCTTGAGATGATCTCTAAATTCAGGTGGGATATTCTCAAGGTTGTATATCCTTGTTTTAATTTTCTTTACCTTCAGCTGGAACTTGCACATGAGCAATCGATGGTCTGTCCCGCAGATGGCCCCTGACCTTGTTCCGAATTATGATATTGAGCTTCTCCATCATCTCTTTCCACAAATGTAGTCTATTTGATTCCTGTGTATTCCATCTGGTGATGTCCAGGAATAGTCACCACTTATATTGTTGAAAAAAAGGTATTTCCAATGAACAGATTGTTGGTCTTGCAAAATTCTGTCATGCGATCTCCCACATTGTTTCTACTACCAAGGCCATATTTTCCAAATACCAATCCTTCTTTGTTTCCAGCTTTTGCATTGCAATCACCAGTAATTATCAAGCCTCTTGATTGCATGTTTGATAATTTCAGACTGCAGAAGTTGGTAAAAATCTTCACGTTTTTATCTTTGGCATTAGTGGTTGGTGTGTAAATTATGCCATAGTAATTTATGCCTTTATGCCCTAGTTAGGGAAAATAACCATTCCACAATCTTATGACTCTCTGATAATGCTATTTCCTCAATTGTTCTCAGTGTAACACAGTGTTCTTTAGGCAGTGAGCTTGTCAGTCGAGATTTCTGTTTGGTTATTCTCCTTGCTATTTTGGTATGTCCTTTGCCATCACTTTGTTTTGTGATTCATATTCCAATCTTTGGTCTTAAGGGTGGAATAAGAATGAACATTGTATAATATTCTAACTTCCCAGTAGAGTCCAGGTCATAAACTCTCAGATTTTTAAGCTCAAAGACTAAGTGTTGGCTTCCTAGAGAGAGTAAATATTTTCACTAAAAGCAAAAGAATAATCATTTTACAGACCAAAAAAAAAGAAAAAAATGAATTCCCCACCTCTTCTAAGAACCATAAATTTCTCAGAGTGAAAAGGATTTGAAAAGTTGTCCAACCCAACCACTCATGCAGCACTTAGAGCCCCCCCTATTCCTCCTAGATCCCTTCTACTCTATATTCCCATCCCACCCTCATAAAGGCTTGAACACCACTGGTGATGGGAAACTCACTGCTACTTCAGGCAACCCCTTCACCTTTCATAACTTTGTATATTTTTCATCTACCACTTACTGGGCACTTATTACATGCTCAACACACTACCAAGAGCTTTACAAATGTTATCTCACTTAATCACTGTAATAGCGCTGTAAGATACTTGTTATTCCCATTTTGCGATTGAGAAAACTCAGGTTGGCTGCTTGCCCAAGATCCCACAGCTAGTGAATTGCAGGGCCAGCAGGTGAACAGCAGCTACTCGGGCTAGAATTTCTTGTTCTTTCTGCTTGCTCTTCTTTTGTCAGGTCCATACCCCGTCTATAGCTCCCACCCACTAGGGCTATTTCTGCCCTTTGGGAGCATAGGGGAGGAAGCCAAACCTCTCTTCCACATGAGCACTCTTCAGCTATTTCAAAATATTTATCTGATTTCCCTCCTTCTCCAGGCTAAAGCTGTAATATAAAAAAAAAGAAGAAGAAGAAGATCAATATCTGTTTTAAAGGTATTAAGTGTATTGCTCCCTCAGGTTCCTAAGCTTTTTTCCTACTCACAACACTGTGGTGTACTGGCTCAGCCTTGTAACAGGGCATGCGCTGAATCTTTTCATTGTGTGGTTGAGGCTGCTGCTCAGAGCATTGCTGTGACTCTACCTAACCCACCTTTATAGAAGTTTAAGATGACCTTGCACAAGCCAGGAGTGTCCTTAACCTTCTCCTGGGACATTCAGTATGTCAGCCACTGAAGTTGTCCCACTTTTAATGTAATTCCTTCAGGAAGAGACCCCAGCTGACACCAAGGGGCAGTATTAATTGTGTTATAAAAATGAAAAAAAATAAAACCAGTTGCCATTGACTTGATTCTGACTCAAGACAACCCCATATATGCTCCATATTGTTTTCAGTGGATGATTTTTCAGAAGTAGATTGTCAGGTCTTTCTTCCAAGGAGCATCTGGTGGACTCAAGCCCCCAACCTTTCAGATAGCAGCAGAGCACTTTAATTATATGTACTGCCCAGGGACTCCTGCTTAGTAAAAGAAGTCTTAAACAGCCTTTGTTGGGTGTCATTACAGCAGCTTCTAATTACAGATTCACACTGAGTAAAATGCTCATATACATCCCACCAGATTCCTTGATCGCAAGTAGATTTGTTTTACTGTATAAATTCCCTAATCTTAACAATCACGTGGAGAGCTTGTTTAAACTACAGACAGAGTCTTCAGGGGAGACTTCTGTAGTTTTAATAAGCTTCTCCAAATGATTCTCATGATCACCAAAGTTTGGAAACCACTGTTTTAATGAGTTCATTGCCTGAAAATCCCATTCCTTATCTTTAAAAATTAGAAGAGAAACAGAACTGAAGATAAACCTTTTTTTCAAAGGGAGTGAACTAGATAAGAGTTTGTCTACTAAACTCC
The DNA here is from genome assembly GCA_030035585.1 of Dugong dugon. Classification (NCBI taxonomy): domain Eukaryota; kingdom Metazoa; phylum Chordata; class Mammalia; order Sirenia; family Dugongidae; genus Dugong; species Dugong dugon. The sequence continues at coordinate 83,196,907 of CM057460.1, read as the reverse complement.
TTTCTCTTTTTGGTTTGTGGCTATTAACTGTTTTTGAAAGACTAAATTGAGTCATAGAGGAGAGTGGATAGAATATTCCGGAAGAGAAGAAATGAAGAGAATTGAAGGATGCTTCTGAAGGGGTGAGGGAAGTTGAAAGGTAATTGCTGTGTTATGGAAGAACAAACTTACTGTCACAAACTTGCCATAATCTTGCTGTGACAGCAGCACATAAATACTTTTTGGAAAGAGGCTGAGGCCTTTTTTTTTTTTTTTTTTTTTTTTGCTATTTAGAAGAATTTATTGTGATAAAATATATATAGCATAAAATTTGCCATTTTAACCACTTTAAGTGTAAAATTCAGTGATATTAATTATATTCACAATGCTGTGCAATCTGAGGCCTGTTTTTAATACAAATTTGTTTTAAGTCAAACTTCCAGTATCCAAAAACCCATTGCGGTCTAGTTGATTCCGACTTATAGTGACCCTAAAGGACAGAGTAGAACTGCCCCCATAGGGTTTCCAGGGCTGTAATCTTTATGGAAGCAGTCTGCCATATCTATCTTCTGCAGAGCAGCTGGTGGGTTTGAACAACCAACCTTTCCGTTAGCAGCTGAGTACTTAATCACTTCCCAGCAGAGTTCCTTAAGTCGAACTTACTGAGGTATAATTCACACACAATAAAATTCACTCTCTGTAAGTAGGCAGTTAGATGAGTTTTGACAAATGTATTAACTTGTATAACCACTACAACAATCAAGATGCAGAATATGTCTATCATGCTAACAGTTCTCTCGAATCCCTTTTGGTTAAACCTTTAGCTGCTAACCAGTCAACAGTTCGAATCTACCAACTGCTCCTTGGAAACCCTATGGGGCAGTTCTACTCTGACCTATGGGGTTGCTATGAGTTAGAGTCAACTTGATGGCAACAGGCTTGGTTTTGGTTTTTTATTCTCTCCTCCAAGCCCCTGGAAACTACTGATTTATTTTCTGTTAGTGTAGTTTTAAATTTTCTGGTATTCCATATCAATGGAATCACATTGTAGATAGCCTTTTATATCTGGCTTCTTTCACTTAGCATAATCCTTTTGAGATAAATCCAGGTTGTTGCCTGTATCAATAGTTTTTTCTGTTGCTGAGTAGTATTCCATTGTATGAATGTACCACAGTTTATCTATTCACCAATTAATAGACATTGTGGTTGTTTCTGGAGTACCTGGGTGGCACAAATGGTTAACACAATTCGACTGAAAGGTTGGAGATTTGAGACCATCCAAAGGTGCCTTGGAAGACAGGCCATTGACCATCCTATGGAGCACAGTTCTACTCTGACACACTGGAGCTGCCATAAGTTGAAGTCAACTCAATGGCAACTGTTTTTGTGGTCGCTTCCAGTTTAGGGCTATTATTAACAAAGCTACTGTGAATTCTCCCATTCAAGTCTTAATGCGGACATGTGTCTTCATTTCTATTGGGTAAATAACCTAGGAGTGGGATTGCTGGGTCATATGCTAAGTGTGGAGTCCCTGGGTGGTGCGGATGGGTAAGTACTCAATTACTAACTGAAAGGTTGCCCATTCAAACCCACTCAGAGCCACCTCAGAAGACAGGCCTGGCCATCTGCTTCTGAAAGGTCACAGCCTTGAAAATCCTGGGAGTACAGTTCTACCTGGAGCCCAACTCAATGGCAACTAACAACAACAGCAATGCTAAGTGTATGCTTAACTTTATAAGAAATTGACAGACTGTTTTTCAAAGTGGTTGCATCGTTTTGCGTTTGTACCGGCAACGTAATACTGAATTTTTTTAAAAAAAGACAATTCATTGAAGACAGATCTACAAGCATCTTTATTTTATGTCATCAGCAGGGACATAGAATTAGCTTTGTATAGAACACTGCTTAGGAATGCTGGATCTGGAGTCAGACAGAGCTGTCAATTGTGGGATTCAGTAATATTCATCATGCCTTTGTGACTTTGGACAGATCACTAGATCCCTCCAAGCCTTATTTTCCTCATCTGTAAAATGGAGGTATTGATAGTTCCTATCTACTTAGGGATGTTGTGAGGATTAAATGAAATAATTCACATAAAGCACTTAATAACAGTACCTGATGTGTAGTAAATGATTAATATGTGTTAGCTACTTTTATTATTTGTATTACCGTCTTTAGAATAGTATTTGTTGTAGCAGGGCTTAACCGCAGAGAATGTGTACCATGGGCTTTGTTTCCTAGGAGTTGCTTTTGGGTAATAATTGAGAAGTTAAGAAAGCCACAAGCAGCTAAAAAAGATGTCATAGAAGAAGATATTTATGGTTATTTGGAATGAAAAACCAGCAAGTCTTTTACATCCCTTCTAAACCTTCTAAACCTCAACTTCCTAATCTATGTAATGGGGTAATAATTCTTGCCCTGCCTATCTTACAGGGTTGCTCTGAAGAGCAAAGAGGAAATCGAACATTATAAACTACAAAGTGTTATATAAAGATTTGCCACCAGTGAAAGCTTTAGAAGATAACTTCCATAAGAGACAATTTAGTTAGAAATGATCAGATAATGGTGTCCTTTATAGACTTCTTTTTCTAACGTTGCATAGGAAAAAAACACCTGAGAGCTGGGAAAAATTGCAGCAAAATGCTCTTAACATAAAAGATGTAAGAAATTGGTTGCCAGAAGACCAAACTACCACATACTATCCAAACCAACACTAATCTACGTCCAAAGTCAAAAGGAATACACCCAGCACACCTTTCTCACTCTACAGTAGGCCAACAGGCTTAGTTCACTGCGGTGTTGTAGTAGCTACAGGACAATGGTTTGTGTCTGCATCCCAACACTTGCGTTCAGGTACCTACTTAGATAGCACATAAATTTGAACATAAAAAAAAAAACCAAACCATTGCCATCGAGTTAATTCCAACTCATAAGAACCCTATAGACAGAGTAGAACTGCCCCTTGGGGTTTCCAAGGAGCAACTGGTAGATTTGAACTGTTGACCTTTTAGTTAGCAGCTGAGCTCTTAACCATTCTGCCACCAGGGCTATGAGTTTGAACATACCACTTGAAATACTTTTGGGACCCTATTAAATGTATTTTTTAAAAAAGCTGTTTACACATTGGAATTTTTGACAGTACCAGGAAAGTTTTAATGTAAATATAAATTATTTAACTCTCCATTGGAACCATGTCGGAGAATAGAGAATATAAAGTACAAAGCTGCGTTTGGGAACAGAGTAGTTAATGTGTATTCAGAATGGAAAAGAATTAATTGTACCTTCCATAATTTATGAGAACTGCCAGGAAGTCAGCCTAAGTCAATTTTCTTCCCGGGTACCTGGACTTTTCAGGGTGTGATCCTGCCTCACTTGTGGAGGAAGTCTAGTTCTACCTCAACTACCCAACAGCAAGAGGAAGGAGAGAAGGGGGCTGTCATGGATTGAATTTTGTCCCCCCAAAAATATCTGTCAACTTGGTTGGGTCATGATTCCCAGTATTGTATGATCGTATACCATTTTGTAATCTATGTGATTTCCTTATGTGTTGTAAACTCTATCACTATGATCTAATAAGATGGATTAGTAGCAGTTATACAGATAAGTTTTACAAGATTAGATAGTGTCTTAAGCCAATCCCTTTTGAGATATAAAAGAGAGGAGCGAGCAGAGACACATGGGAACCTCATACCACGAAGAAAGCAGTGCCGGGATTAGAGCGCATCCTTTGGACCTGAGGTTCCTGCGCTGAGATGCTCCCAGACCAAGGGAAGACTGATGCGTCACAAGGACTTCCTCCAGAGCCGACAGAGAGAAAAAGCCTTCCCCTGGAGCTGATGCTTTAAATTGGGACTTGTAGCCTACTAGACTGTGAAAGAATAAATTTTTCTTAGTTAAAGACATCCACTTGTGGCATTTCTGTTATAGCAGCACTAGATGACTAAAACAGGGTCCTTTGACAAGGTTGCCCCTCAGACTTATCTAGCCGATATGAATTCTCACATACAGATACTTGAGAGCATTTGTTATAAGTTGCTTTTCTAGTAAACAAAGTCAGCATTTACCATAAACTATTTTTAAAACTCAGAAATAAATTAAGTCGTGTTTTTATTTAATTTGCTGATGGATAATGCGCTATGCCTTTTTTTTTTTTTAGGGTAGCCATTCTGATATTTACTGTGTGGACTGAAATTACTGCATGTGGCTGACACACACAACACACATATTTTGCCCATAATTCAGCCTGAAATGTCATGATCCAGAAACACTCACTAAGCACCTATCTCATGAGTCACTTTCACAAAACATCATATTTCATTCTCGTGCCAATTCTGTGAAATATTATGTTAATTATTTTACAGATGAGAAAACTGAGGTCCAGAGAGGTAAAGTAACTTGCCCAGTATTTTACACTTACTAAGCGAGAGAAATGGAATTGAAATTTGGGTCTTGTGCTCCTTCTCCTCTATGTTGTTACTGTTAGCCGCCATCAAATCGGCTCCAACTTGTGGTGACCCATGTACAACACAACAAAATTTTGCCCAGGACTGTACTATCTCCAGGATCATTGGTACACTCGAGGCCATTGTTGCGGCCATTTGTATTTTGAATGCCTTCCAACATAGGGGGCTCATTTTCCAGCACTGTAGCAGGCAGTATTCTTTTGTGATCCATGGGGTTTTTATTAGATAACTTTAGGAAGTAGATTGCCAAGCCTTTCTTCCTAGTCTGTCTTAGTTTGGAAGCTCCACTGAAACCTAGCCACCATGGGTGACCCTGCTGATGTTTGAAATACTGTTAGCATAGCTTCCAGCATCATAGCAACATGCAAGCCACCAGAGTGTAACAAACTGTCAAACTGTGGTGGTTCTCCTATATGGCTACTGTTACAGAACAGATGTATACCCTAAAGCTAAGGACATGAAACTCTAGAAATACCATATTATGATCTGTGACCCCAAGAGTAATTGCTGGAACACCTTAATTGTTCCCCAAGGAAATCAACCTCAAGAGTGGGGCATGTATCTCAAATATCACTTACTTTCTTAATAACCTGTCATAGGTCTGTAATCCTTAACTTCCTTAATATTTCTTGAACTTATATTTCTCAACCTGGAATATCTCTTGGGATAATAAGTTCCTTAAGTTTACTACCAGTTGTGTTATTCAGTAATTGCTTTTATATACACTTAAACCATCTTTCAAACATTAATGGATATTCCCCCTTTTCTAGTATTCTGAATTTTGTGGTACATGTTCTTTTTCCAACCCATGCCTTCAGGATTTTTTAAGATTTAGAAAATTTATCTGCTTCCTTAACCCAGTAGAAGAATGTTCTATTTCTCAGGATGTCCTCATAATCAAGTCTCTTTACTGAAGAATTTGACTCAACATTTTGCAGATGAATGAAAGATAGAAATCTTGGCACCTGGCCTCTTGCACAGGCCTCCCCCTTATTGCACATTATCTCCTTCCCTCTTAGCCCTGCGGGTTGCAGGTTTGCCTTTAGGACACCTGCCCCACTCTCTCTTTCCACTCAAGAAACTTATGAACAAATAGACCCCATGCTCTTCCTTGCCCTTCAGTCTTCCACATGTTAATAGGTCAGAATGTCCCCTACCTTTCTGTTGAGTGGAAATATTTCAGTCTTAGAAAGCTGTTACATTAAAAAAATGTTTTGAGCAGAATCAAGCAAAGGAATCAAGTGGTAGCAGAGTGAAAAACTGACCACTTTATTTGGCAATTATTCATGCTGTGGATCTCAAGTGTAGAGGGCATCGGAAACACCAGAAGTTTCCTGTGCTTGACCCCAGACCTAATGAATGAGGCTTTCTGGGGTGAAGCCTAGGAATCTGCAGATTACAGGATTCTGTGGGGTGATTTTAATACAAATGATCAGAACCACTGCAATGGTGTGATATGATCAGTCAAACTATTCTTGTGTAGTGTAGCAGTACTAAAGCTATGGTTGTTAATGATCTCTCACTTGTAGTAGAAAACCCTACTTAAAACTATGGCTTATTTTAGAGAATTCTTATTCTTCTAAACAGTCTAAAACAAAAAAAAAAAAAAAAAAGAACAAACAAAAAGGTACCTCTAGCCACATGAATGCTCCCTGAAAGAATAACAACAGCTGTTTTATCTTCTTGCCCATGATTTGGAGAAAGCATTTTAAGTTCTCTGTAAACCAGTAGATAAAGATGATATGGTTAGAGGTCTGTGGGCTCTTTCTCTTGAAAATAAATAGAAAACCCTTGGTTTTTGACCTGAGAATGTTTAAATGTCCACATGCACAATCAGATAATCCCCAAAATGCCTTTCCTCTGGTCTAAGTCAATCCAGATAACTGTGTTTGTCTGTGAGAAACCCTCAGAGAAAACACTCAGGCCAAATGATCTCATGCCTGGATTTTGCAAAACAATATGTGCACAAGACCAGAATTATATCATCGCTGAATATGTGCTATTCCCAAATCCAGCCCCAGGATGTTCTTCAGCAGCGTGGCTTCTTTGCCATGTCTGAGTCACTTCCCAGGCTGGGTCCAAGACGGCCTGCAGACCCCTGGCCATCACCACACAGGCTGCATAAGGAAGCAGTTCTGTGCTATTTCTAGGAATGGTGCCTTTTAAAATTATTTTATACTTATCTCACCCATGTTGCTATCCCAGATGTTTTTAAAGGGGAGAGGTAGTAGGGCTAAAAGTGGCTTTATTTTTCCTCAAAATAATTTTAAATTATTATGCTCAGTTGGAGTCCCAGGATGGTGCAAATTGTTAAGTGCTTGGCTACTAACTGAAAAGTTGGTGGTTCTAACCCACCCAGGGGCACCTTAGAAGAAAGGCCTGCATCTAAGATACTCTGCTGGTCTCAGCCCTTTGGGAGCCCGGGAGAATGAAGAAAACTAAAAACACAAGGGAAATATTAGTCCAAAGGACTAATGGAACACAACTACCATGGCCTCCACCAGATTGAGTCTAGTACAACTAGATGGTGCCTAGTTACCACCACTGACTGCTCTGACAGGGATAACAATAGAGGGTCCTGGACAGAGCTGGAGAACATGTAGTACAAAATTCTAACTCACAAAAAAAAAAAAAAAAAAGATCAGACCTACTTGTCTGACAGAGACTGGAGAAACCCTGAGATTATGGCCCCCAGACACACTTGAGCTCAGTAATGAAGTCACTCCCAAGGTTTACCCTTCAGCCAAAGATTAAACAGGCCCATAAGACAAAATGAGACTAAAGGGGCACAACAGTCCAGGGACAAGGACTAGAAGGCAGCAGGGGGCAGGAAAACTGGTTATAGGGAACCCAAGGTTGAGAAGGGAGGGTGTTGATATGTTGTGGGATTGTTAACCAGTGTAATCAAACAATATGTGTACTGTTTAATGAGAAGCTAGTTCTGTAAACCTTCATCTAAAGTACAATAAAAAAAAAAAAAGAAGAAAGACTTGATGTTCTGCTTCCAAAAGGCATAGCCTTGAAAACCCTATGGAGTACAGTTTTATTCTACACACTGAGTAGGAATGAGCAGGAATCAACTGACAGCAACAGGTTTGATTTGGTTTATTCTGTTCAACTGAGAGAAAAGTTGAAGGTATGCGGTGGTGATAACACCTGGAGACACTGGACTAGTCTTTCCGGGCTAATAAAAGTTGCTGGAGATCTGGTTGGTGGCTGCCCTGGGGGATTAGCGACCTTTCTGTGTGTGTTAGGTTTAGGGGAAGGTAGGACTCAGGCTCTATCTCTTCTTTTTCAGGCAGATTGAACAAGTTCTAGATTGAACTCCCATCTCTGACCACAAACAATTGATAGTAACATTCTTGATGCTTGCACTTTTATGAGACTACATCTTTGTGATTTAATAGCATTGACACCATTTTCCTGGTTGTCACTTCCTAAAGGGCTGCCCTGTATGTGGTATATGTGATCTATACTTACATTTTCTTATTGAGGGAAGGGGTGGAGAGAGTCACTCCGTGCTATGCTTCAGGAGCAGTATCTACAGTACAGGCTTACTCAGAAAAGGGCCTTGGTGGCTGGTAGAGTTCCCTGGAAGGAGGCACACAATCTGGAAACTACAGGATGATACATCTGGGCCCAAACTACCCTACACGTTACCTGCTTTTGGCTATGATATAAGGTCTGAAATCTCACCATTGGAAATTTATTTGAGTTGGTAAGTTTCATCTTGAAGAGGTAAAATAAGAATCTATTGGGGCCTAGAATGCTTTCCTTGCAACTCTTGTTACCTTACTAACCTTGGAATGTAGACGTTAGTATTACCTCCCATAGAAAATGTTTCCATTCTTGGATTGGTGGTTCTTCTACGGGCCCTCATAACCTAGAGTTGTGTTTTCGCTGCCTGTTTGTGTTAGTCTCCTTGACTAGCCTCCCTGAAGGTAGGAACTATATATCCTTCATCACTGTGTTTCCACCAGGCCTGATACCTAGTCCTCGCTCCATTAATATTTGTTGAATGAGCCTCAATTTTTTCAACTGTAAGATGGGGATGATGGTGGTAATGATGCCTTATTCACTCTGGGTGTGTGTGAGCATCAGATGAAATAATCTATGTGAAAGTGCTAGTAAACTCTAAAGCACTGTACAAATGTAAGTCTTTATACTAACTTTCCAGGAGGTGGGAGAGGGCCACAGACAAACCTCACTCACTTTGACTGTTTTCCTGGGTCAGGCCTAAGTGACTACACACACGGAAGGGCTGTGTTCTGTCTATACCAAGATCCTTTGCCCTGTGTAAACCTGAAAGGACTTATCCCCAAAGGTGACCTCAGAACTCATTTTTTTTATTGAACAAATAACCAGAGGCTGGAAAATCACACAATAATTCTCACAGAATCTGTTCGGTAAGTAGTTTGGTAGATAATGGCATTAATTATTAAAGTTTAGAATCTGAGACAGATTGAAGTTAAAAAAACAAAGCAAGAATTTATTTATTACCCGTATGGACCATGACAGAGTGGGAGATTATAAGGAAAATAGAGAAAATATGCCAATCACTTCCTCCCACCCACATCCACCTCCTCAGAGAACCTGCCTTTCTGCTCCTAGCCCAGTCTGTCCACAGCTGTTTGGGCAGGGATCGAAAGGTGTGGTTGAGGTCTTTGCCCCTCAAAGAAGTAAAGCCATGGAGGGGCCATGTCATTTGGATTGTCAAGATTCTGAGTGGAGACACAGAGAATCAGTCTACCTTGGAAATATAAACTGGGAGGCCATGTTGGGCCAGGTCTGAAGCACCAGGTGCACAACGAAGCAAAGAAAGCTAGGCCATCGTGAGAGGCAGAGATGAGCCACCTCAGCCCAGCCTGCCATTTCACCGGCCCTGTCTGTATACTGGAGCCCTGGTGGTGCAGTGGTTAAGAGCTCAGCTGCTAACCAAAAGATCGGCAGTTTGAATCCACCAGCCCTCCTTGGAAACCCTAGGGGGTAGTTCTACTTTGTCCTATAGGGTCGCTGTGAGTCAGAATCGACTCAACGGCAACAGGTGGTCTGTATAACAAGTCTCAGAAATGGTATTTCATTTAAAATGTAGCTGAAATAGAATGAAGAGGATTAGAAAATAACACACGGGTTTAAACAAGACAAATGAGAAAAAAATAGAGTTTACAGTGAAAGCTGGAGCTTGTGACAGTGAGCCAATAGAGGGATATTTTTGTGAAATTCTGGAAGGACTTTTCTGGGCTCCTTCAAGTGCTTTAGAGACTGATTATCCTGGTGTCTTACCAGGTTCGGTAAATTCGTGTGAAAAATAAATTATCTAAGGTGGTACTGGTGGTTTTCTTGGCTACTTCTTTACTTTCATAAATAAAAAATAATCTATGCAATACTCTCATGCAGTGGGTAATCAAATCTCTTCATCCTTTCTTTAATCAAATGCTCAGTGGGTGTCTACTGTCAACCAGACACTGTGTTTGATGCCGGAAACGCAGTGATGACAACAGTGGAAATGGTCCCTGCCCTCATGGTGCTCACAATCCAGCAAGTGTATCATATTGTTATCAGGTGTCCTCGAGTCGATTCTGACTCATAGCAACCCCATATGACAGAGTAGAACTGCCCTATAGCATTTCCTAGGCTGTAATCTTCATGGGAGCAGATACTAGGTCTTTTCTCCCGTGGAGCGGCTGGTGGGTTTGAACTATCGACCTTTAGGTTAGCAGCCAAGCACTTAACCATTGTGCCACCGGGACTCCTTAAATGTGTCATAAGAGAGCTAATTATAGAATGAGGGTACACACTTAGAGGTCCAGTTTAATGCCATTCTCAAAGGAGAGGCATTACATTATTCAGAGATTTACATAGTTAACATTTAATTTTATTTCCTGAAGGTTATTCTTACATCATATTAAATTTAATACTATTTCCTCTTATTCTCAGCAGTAGTGAAGATCTTTTGCTCAGCATCCTCCTAACGAGAATTCAGTGTATATATTTTAGAAAAGTAACTATTAAATTGCCCTTTCCTATGTTTTTATTAAACCGTTCATCTCTTAAAGGCTTTGTTTTTAGGAGTTCTTACAGAGCTCAAGGGCATCACCAATCATCTAGCTCCTCTGGGGAGCTTTCTTGATTCTAGAGAGAATACATCCTTGACATTAGTGGAAAGAACTAATGACAAAGAGAGTTTTTCGTTTTCGGGGAGAAAAGATTATATTCTATAAATATAACGTGTTTCTTTTGGATAATGCATTCGGTTATTTGGGCTGCTAGGTTAAAAGAGGTAAGTGATTCTAAGGAATACATTTTTTATCAGCAACTACTAGAACCCAACACGAAGCCAGGTTTTGTGCAGAATTCAAAGACGTTTAAAGCCCCATCTCATATACAAATGAAAGGTGTCACTATTGTAAATGTGCTATGAGTCAGAATCGACTCAATGGCAACAGGTTTGGTTTTTCGGGATGGGGGGGGGGTTATAGTACTGTGTTGCTAATGGTCTATTGCTGAGGATATTTGTCTGGCTATATATAGTTAAGCACTTAACAGAATCTGGAATCCTAAAATGTTATATCTTAGCCTCCACGGTTTGGTTGAACACTCTTGTTCCATTTCTTCTTGAGGAAGCTAAAGTGCTTTCAGACGACTTCCAGTGTGACAGAGTCCTTCAAATACTGATACATTCAACAAACCTAGTGCTTCTACTTTGTGACAGTCTTTTGGGTCTCTAAAGACAGATGCTCTGCAAATTAAAAATCACTATTTTTCTCCAGGGTTTATGATGTACAATCGCAGCTTCACCTGCAACTCGCAAAAGAAACTAGGACTAACACTTTTTGGACACAGTGGAGCAATGTTCTGAGGAGAGAGCTGACTCCAGGCTCAGCAAGTGTCTGCTGTAGGAACTCCTCCATATTCCTTAGAACTTCTCCACTCCTCAAAAACCATCAGTGGCTCCCCATTGCACAAAGTATAACATCTAAACTTCTAAGCTGCCTTTCTAGCACTAATATGTATCAGTCAAACTAGTTTACTTAGTATCTCTCCTGCCGCTCCCCACCCTCAATAAAAGCTTTGTAATTTTCTGCCTTTCCTCTTTGGTTAAGGCTGTTCCCTTTATCTGAAACGTCTTGCTTCTTCTCTCTGCCTGGTCAACACCAACATCAGCAATTCTCAGTACTGCTCACTTAATTTAGTCAAGTGTGAAACTTAAACAAATAAGTCAGCAACTTGATCCCCTTCCCCTGACCTATGGTAGGGACCCAGCTTGTATATGTCTTTAAAATAAGTTGAGAACCACTAGCCTTCCTAACCCTTTATGGTTCAGTTCAAATCCCACCTATTCTGGGAAGCCTTCCCTGACCATGCCAGTGAAGAACAGTCCTCCCTGGTTGCCATCATGAGTACACTCAATGGCACCTAACACCTTATATGGCTTCCTAAGCTAGATCAGGAGTCCCTGGGTGGTACAAGTAGTTAATGCACTCAGCTGCTACCTGAAAGGTTGGAGGTTTCAGTCCACCCAGAGGCATCCTGGAAGAAAGGCTGGGTGATATACTTCCAAAAAATCAGCCATCGAAAACCTTATGGTTCTGCTCTGACACACACGCGGTCACTATAAATTGGAATCTACTCAACGGCAACTAGTTTAAGCTAGCTCAGAAGCTCCTTGAGGATGAACCCAAGTCTTATTGCCTTCTGTTCTCTTGGGCCTCCAGCACAGTGCCTTGCCCCCAAAAATCTTCCATAGTATTTACAAATTATTGGCTCCAGGCTGGAGAAGCAGGTTTGAGCAAAAATAAATATGAAGCATGTGCTGAAGGAAAAAAGCAATGCTGGGAACCCAAGGCAGAATGTGGGGGCAACAGTGAATTCTTTAACACTCTAATACTGTTGGCCAGCAAAGGTGAGCTGTCTGAGAACAGGGCAGAACTGCTAAGGAGCTCAGCTCAGTTAAGTGAGCCAAGAGCAGAGTCCTCAGAAGTTGGACAAGTGGAGCAGGAGTCTGTGACCATGCCGACGGACCATGACCTGTGTTCCAGGGGTTTTGAGGAGCCAGCTTTCATCTGAAGCCATGATCCTGCCCTCTGGCCTAGGCCAATAGAGTCTCCAGAGTACAAGGGTGTTAAAGGAGTGAGCTCAGCCTTGGACATGGTGCCGGAAGTAAGGTGAAACACAGGAAGGGAGCTTCTCAGAGATGAAGTTGGACAGAGAATCAACTGATTGGAGAAAGGAGGAAGCAGACCCCCCCATCAGAGACAGATGGACTTTTTGAGTCTTGCTTTAATCATTCCTAAGTTCATTGAGTACCAGACTTAGATTTTAATTGACTCCCTTTATTCTCTTTACCTGATTTCCAAGGTGGTTATGGAGTTGTTCCCGACTCATGGCAATCCCATGCACAGGGAATTAAATGCTGTCTAGTTCTGTGCCATCTGCATGATTGGTTGCTGATCAGACCGCTATGATCTGTAGGGTTTTCATCAGTTGATTTTTGGAACTAGATCACCAGGCCTTTTCTCCTAGTCTGTCTTAGGCTGGAAGCTCCATGGAAACCTGTTCAGCATCATAGCAACATGCAAGCCTCCACTGACAGATAGGTGGTGGGGGCACATGAGATGCACTAGCTGGGAATCGAACCTGAGTCTCCCACATGGAAAGTGAGAATTCTACCACTGAACCACCTCTGCCCCCCACCAAGGTAATTAAGCACTTTAAATTGGCTGAGCCTGCGTGCTGTGCTGAAGTAAAAGGGCCAACGTGTAGGACTGGCTCTCAGGGGCTTTGTCTGTTGAGAACCGCCCATTGTCTAACCTGACTCCCACTCAGAGGCCTTGCCTGGGGCAGGCTAGCTGGACAAGTCTTTGAAAAGTCACCTAAGAAAACTGTACAAACCAACCTTCTGTTTGGGAACTGCCTGGGGTGCTTGTTTCATCACAAGCCCTTCCTTAAATTTCTGTGATTCCACAGTGATAGATTTTTTTAAACAGAGGAACCAGATCTTTTGGAAAAAACATTCATTGAAATGTTCCCACCCTACCACAGCAGGAAATGTCCTCCAGCCAGAACATTTGATTAGAAATGAATTAAGAAAACTTAAACAGTCTGCTGGCCCAGGTGGCCCCTCTCGCCTTGATGGGTGGGTCTTGGGGTCAGAGTCACTCCATGAGGCTCCACCATCAGTGAAATCACCCAAATGCCAGTGCTCATGCCTCCTTTCCTGCCCTGAAAATTCTCTGGTGCCAAATCTCTCCCCTCAACTTGCAAAACACTTGTTATAAAATTTTGGGGGTGGGGGTGGGAGCTTATAAAAGGAGCCTAAGACATAACAACCATTTCCTGCATGTTCACTCTGAGCAAGCCCTGCAGCAGCTGCTGAGCACAGAGCTCATTTAAATATCAATTCTTATAACAACCCTGGGAGATAGGTAGTATTAATTTTATCAGTTGTCATGGAGTCAATTCAAACTCACGGAAACCCTATGTGTTGTAGGACTGTGCTCTGTGGGGTTTTCATGGCTGTGACCTTTTGCAAGCAGATCACCAGGGCTTTCTTCTGAGGAGCCACTAGGTATGTTCAAACCACCAACCTTTTAGTTAGTAGTCAAGCACTTAACCGTGTGCTGCATCCATGGATCTCCTAATACCAATTTTAGAGGCGAGAAAACTGAAGCACTGAGAGGTTAAGCAAAGTGCCTGCTATCATTCAGGAGCAAGTGGAAAATAGAGACTTCAAACCCAAGGGCTGTCTACTTCTAATTAATAACAATAACAGCAGCTAACATGTATTGAGCATTTATTACATGCCAAGATGAGTAGTAATCAACTGAACGGCAACAGTTTTTTGGTTTTTTTTTTTTTTTTTTAAGCATTGTTATAAGCATGCTACATGTATCCCCTTACAACAGACCTATAAGGTAGAAACTTGTATCATTTTCCTCTTTTTACTTTACTTTACTTTAACGGAGGCATGAGATTAAATAACTTGTCTGTGGTCACAGTATTAGGTGGCATGGCTGGGTTTGAACTAGGCAGGTGGTCTGGATGCTGTACCACCATTGATCCGTTGTTCTCTGTTGCTCTCCTTGGCCTGCCTGGGCCTTCTCTGGCTGACTGCAGAAGACACTGTTAAACAACAGTGCAGGACACTGGGGTGATAGAAAGTTTAGGTGTTTTGAAATGATTATTAAAATAGTTGGGTCTTCACAGAGATATATGGAAACCATGAGGATCCTTTTGTGGAGTGTGCACTCTGGGCTGATTACCAGAGGGTGCAGAAACAGGCCTCACTTAGAGGGAGAGGATTTAAAATTGGGGCAGACAGAATTTTTACTAATATGAAGAAATGTTTAGGTCATGGTGTTAAGTGACAAAAGAAAGCTACAAGGCTATCTAAAGTATGATCTCAATGATATAAAAAGCTGCATAAAAATGATGAAATAAACTAGTTTTTAAAAAGTTATATATATATATAAAATATATATTATATATATCATATATATTATATATTGAAGTACTTTTATTCATGGTATGTGAATTTAAACCGAGTGTTTTTCAATCCAATAGGAAAAAAAGTCTTGTGGTATACAGTTGTTTTTTTTTTTTATTCAGGTGAAGGCTTACAGAACAAATAGTTTCTCATGAAACAGTAGTACACATGTTGTTTTATGACATTGGTTAACAACCCCACAACATATTAACCCTCTAACTTCTCAACCTTTTTTTTTTGGTGAAAATACACATAGCCAAAGATACACCATTTAAAAAATTTCTACATGCACAGTTTAGTGACATTGATTACGCTCTTCCAATTGTGCTGTTATTCTCACTTAAGATGAAGGCTTACAGAACAAAATAGTTTCTCATTTAACAGTTACTACACATGTTGCCTATGACAATGGTTAATTAACAATCTCACAACACATCAACAATATCCTTACTCAACCTTGGGTTCCCTATCACCAGCTTCCTTGTCCCCTTCTGCCTTCTGGCCCTTGTCACTGGACTCCTGTACCTCGTTAGTCTCATTTGGTTCTACAGGGCTGTCCACTCCCAGGCTGAACAGTGAACCTCAGAGGTAACCCTTGAGCTAAAAGGGTGTCTGGGGGCCACACTCTCGGGGTTTCTCCAGTCTCCTTTAGGCCAGTAAATCTGGTCTTTTTTTTTTTTGTGAGTTAGAATTATGCTCTACATCCTTCTCCAGCTCTGTCCAGAATCGTCTGTTGTGATCCTGGTCAGAGCAGTCAGTGGTAGTAGCCGGGCACCATCTAGCTGTACTGGACTCAGTCCGGTGGAGGCCTTGGTAGCTGTGGACAGTTAGTCCTTCTGACTAATCTTTTCCTTGTATCCTGTTCTCATCATTCTCCCTTGCTCTCGAAGGGAAGAGACCGGTGGGGAGTATCTTAGATGGCCACTCACAGGCTTTTAAGACCCCAGACACTACTCACCAAGGTAGAATGTAGACATTGTCTTTATAAGCTGTGTCATGCCAATTGAGCTAGATGTTCCCCGAGACCATGGTCCCCACAGCCCCCTGCCCAGCAATTCAGTCCCTCAGGGAGTTTGGATGTGTCTATGGGGCTTCCATGACCTTTCCTTGTACAAGTTGTGCTGGTTTCCCCTGTATTGTGTACTGTCTCACCCTTGTATACGGTTTTCTTAATTTACAAATCAGTAATCACTCTTCTTCAAATGGCATCGGCTGTTTTTATTTTTTTCAAGATAATTAAAAAAAATTTTTTTTTATGTTGGCGAAAATATACACAGCCAAAGATATACCATTCTAACAATTTCTACACGCACAATTCAGTGATATTGGTTACATTCTTCAAGTTGTGTGACCATCTTCGCTATCATTTTCCAAATTATTTTACCACCATTATCTTAAACTCACTGCCCCCTAAGCTTCCCAACCAACCTTCAAGTTGTTGTTGTCAAGCAGCAAGAAAGAAAAGTTTTTCCACTGGTGACTATTTTTCCTCATCTAGTTTAAGTCAAGGTTTTGAGCAACTGTTGCGCTGGTGATTCAATGACAAAGGCGTCCCAGACTTGCCCTGTGTGGGTGGAGGGAATCTGCATTTTGGGGCAGGCTGGCTGGGTGCTGTAAAGTCTTCGCTCTACTGCCACCCACCGAAACCCCTCCCCCAAGCCTTGGGACACTGGCCTGAACCCAGCCATGACTCGGTAAAGTTGTGAAGGAGGCAGAGGTTTGTGTTTTGTACTCTTCTACCATCTCTTTTCCACATCCAACTCTCACTCCCCGGCCAAATTCCTGACATACATAAGGGACCTTAATATTTGTGGACTAAAATGTTCCTTAATGCTGAACAACTCCATTGCTAATTGTTAACTATTCCAGGGTGGTACAAATGGTTAACGTGCTTGGCTGCTGTCTTAGTCATCTAGAGTTGCTCTAACAGAAATGCCACAAGTGGATGGCTTTAACAAAGAGAAGTTTATTCTCTCACAGTCCAGTAGGCTACAAGTCCAAATTCAGGGTGTCAGCTCCAAGGGAATGCTTTCTCTGTTGGCTCTGGAGGAAGGTCTGTGTCCTCAATCTTCCCTTGTTCTGGGAGACTCTGTGCAGGAACCTCAGGTCCAAAGGATGTGTTCTGCTCCCAGCAGTGCTCTCCCAGTGGTATGAGGTTCCCATGTGTCTCTGCGCACTTCTCTGTTTTATATCGCAAAAGAGATTGGTTTAAGACACTATCCAATCTTGTATACCTCATCAGTATAACTGCTGCCAAGCCATCTTATTACATCATAGTGATACGGTTTACAACATATAAGGAAATCACATCAGATTATTAAATGGTACACAATCATACAGTACTGGGAATCATGACCCAGCCAAGTTGACAAATATTTTTGGGGGACTCAATTCAATCCATGACAGCTGCTAACCAAAAGATTGGAGATTTGAGTCTACCGAGAGGTGCCTCGGAAGAAAGGCCTGGCAATCGGCTTCTGAAGAATTAGTCATTGAAAACCTTATGGAGTGCAGTTCTACTCTCTACACATATGGGGTCACCATGAGTTGGAATTGATTCCATGGCAACTGGTTTTAATCATTAACTAATTACATTGGACATAATATTTGTCTTTTTTCATGTTTCTTTATAGAAATTAAACCAATGTTTTATGTGTACAAAGCAAAAACCATAGTACTTTTCAGTCTCACCCTTCCACTTCTGAGAGGTTCCTTATCAGTTGGTCCTGAGACATTGGCTGAAGACCAAAACTGGATCAGTAGACACTTGCTGTCTATTGGATCTCCTCACTCAGCAAATCTGTTTCATCATGAGTTTGTTTCAATGGAGGAGATATTCTAACCTAAGTTCTCTCAAGATACAAGTAAAAAGAAACCTAGAAATGAATCTTTCTAAAGCGTTTCTTACTATCCAACTGCTGGACAGATGATTGGTTAGGTTAATTTATTAGAAAAATGCCCTGTAATTAAATCATGGTTCTGCCTAGGGGCTTGGACAAAAAACTGTGAGACAAGAAACCGAGGTTTGGTTCTCCCACTCCACCACTAACTGAAATGGCTCAAGATAAAATAATTGAACCACCATGGCCTGCAGCTTGTACCTTGTAAAATGCTATCAAGTGTTGCTGATGATTTTCATGAAGATCTGTGAGATTTGGGGTTTAAAAACTATGAATTCATAAAAAGAAACTCAATGCGTATAAACAAGCACTATATGACTTTATTTTACACTACTGAAAAAATGACAGATATTAATACATTTTCTTGAAGTCATTCCATGAGCTAGCTCCTTGAGGAATATAGTAAATGTACAAACCATCTCTTACATTAAAATGCTAGCAGGTTGCTGGAATTGTTACCTTTGGGCTCTGGCAAATTTCCTCTGCTTATAATGCCATTATGAGCCTGGAAGCTCTGGGAAATGTTCTGGGCTGAGAGAAAGAGAAGCTACGCTTTTGGACAACAGCTAGTTTCAAACAAAGAATAAGAAAAATTTAACTTTTTTTTTCCCCCTAAGCTTGAAATGCCTCTCCTGAATTCCTTTTGTGTTGTCAGTAAACACGGTAGCTGCTTTTTCTTTTGAGGTCTTAGAGGTTAAAATGCACTTTAAACAATTGCATTTTTGAACATGCATATCATATTATTGTCTTTCATCCTATGCTGAAGTGGCCACTTTCTATGAGGTCAAAGAAAGTTCAGGTTTCTGAAGAAACTTCGCACTGACAGGCAGAATCTTGCTTAGAAGACATAGAGATGGTTTCTGATGTAACTATTTTTAGGATGTTTTTATTGATTATTTTTTCATGTTAATTTTGATCCCATCAGCAATCTATTAAATGCATTAGGAATTGCACTGAGACTTTATTTTGACTTGAGAATCAATAATTCCATTAGGATTTGAGGGCTTTTTCTACTCTCCAAAACTATGAAAGTTTCTAAAGTAGTAGTGTGCATTGCTGAAAAAAAAAAATGCAAAAGAAGTAAACTTTTTAGTGTATAGTTGTTGAAGTATTTAATGAGGTGATGCCCATTAGGGATACTGATTTAGACCACTGGTTCATTTCACATGTTATCCATAATAAATAACAAGAATATTTGATTCAATCCAACCTGAGTAAACTTCTGGAGAGAGAATCTCCCAGCCTCTAACAAAAACTGGAATCATATAGTCTGCTGGGAAGTCTTTCCTACAGTCTGCTAGCTGACATTTTTCATTTGGCTGGAAAACATTCACTATGCAAAGATTTATCCGCACAATCTAATAATGTTGATGTAGTCTGAGTTATTGAGACAGAAGTTGGCATCTGCTAGTGCCTGAGGGCCTGTTGTAGGCTTGCAAACCCAGGAAAGTATAGCCAGGTCCAATTCCACAATCTGGTGGTAAACAGAAGGATTTGATACTGGTTTTTAGGCTTCCAGAAGGGAAGCACTAGTTTTGTGAATGACCAATGACCTTTTCCACCCACATAAGGGGTACTGCATAATCACCATACCCCAGACCCCAACCCAGAAGATTGTCCCACATGTGCTGCCTGGGAACCTGGAGGTCATCGTTGACTTCTCTCCCCTCACTGCCCACCTAATCCCACTGCCACCACCTATCTCGACCCTCATCACTGCTTTCCTGGAAGAAGACAGAGGTCTCTCCGTTCCTGGTGTAATCCATCTAATCCCATCTAATCCACAGCTGCCAGAACAATCTTTTCTTAAACACAAACTGGGTCATTCCTGGAATTTAAAGCCCTCAATGACTCCCTGATTATGAGCGCTGGTGGCACAATCGTTAAGGGCTTGGCTATAGTTCAAACCCACCAATGGCTCCTCGGGAGAAAAGACCTGGTGATTTACTCCTATAAAGATTGTTGTTGTTGTTGTTGTTAGGTGCCATCAAGTCAGTTCTGACTCATAGCAACCCTATGCACAACAGAACGAAACACTGCCTGGTCCTGTGCCTTCCTCACAGTCGTTGCTATGCTTGAGCCCATTGTTGCAGCCACTGTGTCAATCCATCTTGTTGAGGGTCTTCCTCTTTTTTGCTGACTCTCTGCTTTACCAAGCATGATGTCCTTCTCCAGGGACTGATCCCTCCTAATAACATGTCCAAAGTACATGAGACTAAGTCTAACCTTTCTCTCTTCCAAGGAGCATTCTGGCTGTATTTCTAAGACAGATTTGTTTGTTTCTTCTGGCAGTCCATGGTATATTCAATATTCTTCACCAATACCATTATTTAAATGCATCAGTTCTTCTTCATTTGTCCTTATTCATTGTCCAGCTTTCACATGTATATGAGGCAATTGAAAATATCATATCTTGGGTCAGGTGCACCTTAGTCCTCAAAGTGACAACTTTGCTTTTTTTATACTGTACAAAAAAATAATAACTCAAAATCCTATATCTAAATGTAAGAGTTAAAACTATAAAATTCTTGGAAGAAAACATGGGACAAAATTCGTAACTTTGGGCTAGGCAATGGTTTCTCAGATATGACACCAAAAGCACAAGAGACAATTAAAAAAATACAAATTGGCTTTCTCAAAATTATAACTTTTGTGATTTAAAGGACACCATCAATATAGTGAGAGGACAAACCACAGAATGGGAGAAAAATTATGTAAATCAAATATCTGATAAGGGATTTTTATCTAGAATATGCCAAGAACACTTACAACTCAACAATAAAAAGACAAATAATCCAATTAAACAATGGGCAAAGAACTTGAATAGGCATATCTCCAAAGAATAGACATTGCTGCCAATAAGCACATAAAAAGATGCTCAGCATCATTAGTCATTAGCCAACTTCATTTCTTTGTGTGAGGACATCCAGTTTTCCAGCAACATGTGTTGAAAAGACTATTGTTTCCACACTGAAATATCTTGACTCCCTTGTCAAAAATCAGTTGACCATAAATGTGAAGGTTTGTTTCTGGACTCTCAATTCTACTGCATTGTTTATATGTCTACCCTTATACTAGTACCACATTGTCTTATTCCCATATCATTTTTAAAAACAGTACAGGAAAGCTATATAACTGACAAATTGGGAAGAATGGTTTCCTTGAATGGGGGAAAATTTTTTTGCAAGAGTATGGATGAGAAGGAGAGGAAACTAGTATCTGTTAAGCGTCTATTATGTGTTAGGCATTATAGTAGATTCTTTCACATACATTGTAATAATAACCATGTACCAGTCGTGAAAATCCCACGCAATACATAGTATTATGCTTGTTTAAAGGCAAGGAAACTAAGATTTGGGGAGGTTAAGTAACTTGCTTAAAATCATATAGTAAGAGGTGAAGGACACTTGATTTATACAGAGTCCCTAGGGCTATTTTCACATCAGTGAGATAAGGATTTTCTTACCACACATCTAGGAAACAAACTGCATCTGAGGGGAGTGAAGAGACTTGAATTCATTAATTTCAAACCTTTTCTCATGACATTCTAGAAAATTAAAGAGAAGTTTAATTTTGGCTAGAGACAGTTGTCTAAAGCAAAATTTCATGGGACACTTAAAGAAATCATTCTTCAACTATAAAACTAGCTTAATAGTTCATTTTAATTTCACAGCTTATGTTGTTTTCATTTACATGACCTCAAAAGTCATTGAACGTTATTTTGGATAATTAGCATAGCACAATGCCATTTTGTTGGAAGAAAAGCTAGAACTAATCTCAGCTGTCTGGATGGGGCTCGTCCTTAATACTTGTTGTCATTGAAAACCTTCCCAAGGTTGCTCTGAAATGAACACAGGTCCTAGTTGTCAAATGAGTTCTATATGAAACAGGAGAAGATTTAGAATTGAGGAAGGATTTGTGAAGTCACTGAAGAAATGGCGTTGTTTTTGCATAATTTCCTTAACACAAGGCTTCTTTATTTTTCCTTTCACGGGGGCACAGAAAGTCCCTGAGTCTGGGAGGAAGTTAAGTCCAGATAATGTGGTTTCAGCCATGACAGAAACACAGTCTGTCACCCCTTGTTAACTTCCTCTCCTCACTGTTTCTGCGGGCAAGAGTCTATTACTTTCTCTGAGGGAAGACACTGCACCTAGATATTTTGATCACCCAGTGCCTCCTATGTAAGGATTCCTAGGATTCAATTCCTCTTAGAAGATAATGCCAGCAAAAAGTTTGTCCTACTTGAAGAACAACTATCGTTCTTTTACTAGACTATCATTCACTCCATGTCATTCAAGGAGCCCTGGTGGCACAGTGGTTAAGCACTCAGCTGCTAACTGAAAAGTTAGTGGTTCAAACCCACCACCCACTCCAAGGGAGAAAGATATGGCAGTCTGCTTCTGTAAAGATTACAGCCTTGGAAGCCCTATGGGGCAGTTCTACTCTTTCCTATAGGGTTGTTATGAGTCCGAATCAACACAACAGCGATGGTTTTTTGTTTTTTTTTTTTTTTAGTTTTGGTATGTCATTCTTGCCTTGGCTCTAAGAAGCCCAGAGCTAAATTTAACACTAGACTATGATAAACCAGAAGCTCGGTAAGATACCTTTGTCTTTTATGTGCTTTCTAGTATCTCTTATGTGCTTTTATAGTAAGGCACCCCATATCCATTTAGAAGTAGGTAAGGTACATGTTATAATCAGTAATATCTCAATATTTTTATTATCAATCAGAAGTAATATATCTTCTAACTCTAGTACTAAATGAAAATTGGATGCGCAAACCACCAATTACTGGTTTTGAAGATAGATATTTTTGTGTTTCTTTTTTCCAAGTAGAGGATTGGGGAAGAGTAAAATAAAAAAGGTCTTTGCAGGCAAGTTTTCCGGATTGGTGATTAGGCTTTTCAGACTGGTCCAGATTGAGGATAAGCAGCTTCTTTAACAATGTGAAAAACAGCGGTCATTTCCTCAGCTCCTCTTCTTAGCACTGCTATTGAATTACACTGAGTGAATATTTTCTGTATTTCATTGTAGGTACTAATGAGGATAATAGTAAAACCGTACCTATTAGAGGTTTTGAGAGGAACACATAATTTATAATAGGAAAGATAAAGCTCAAAATCACAAGTTATAAACCAGATGAACAGCACTGTTGTTGCAAAGGGCCAAAGCATGCTTTCTCTTGGTGGTTTATGCCTGTCATGAATACTCTAAAGCAGCTAATCCCCCAAGCTTCTTTGTATTGTGTGCCTCTTCCAAGAAAGGGTTGTAATCCAGGAAAAAGGTTGGCGGGTGAAGATTAGGAGCGAATGACGGCTTATTGAATTTGCCAGAGCCATGTTACTGAGGAGCCAAGAGTCCTGCAGAATTTGCATGCAACTGATAAAGTACTATGGCAGTTAAAAAACAAAGCAAACCAATCTCACTATATGGAAATTTCCACCTCACTTCAGAGGTAAGCTCAATTGGATGAGGGCCAGATGGATTTGTTTATGGCAGTAGTGACATAATAGGAGGAAATGAACGGAGCACCTTCTTGGGTTGAGTTTTGCCAGAACCAAAAGGAGTCTAGTTTTAGAACCAGAAGCAGGAAAGCAAACTACTTTGATGGGCAGATTAAAACTATTACTTCATGTATAGAGGAAAAGGGAAGCCAGAAGGTAGATACTGGCTGGAAGATGAAAGTGGCCGACAGCCTTCAGTTTTTAACCTAAAGAGTGCCAGTGCTTGAAGTTCTGTGCTCTTCTTTCTTTCACGACTTAGCCCCTGTGAATATTTTGAGGGTCTTGTTTCTCTTTGACTGGACTGGAGTGTGGAAGGCATCCTTACCAGATCCATGAGGAAGAAGGAAGTCTTTATAGATCGTTGAGAATTTCTTTATCAGGAATCCATGGCCCTTCATGTCTGACTCGGTGAAGTTGCCCAAGTTGTTACTCCCTATTTGCATCTGTAGTTATTTGTTCTCAGTTGGAGACGTTTCATAATCCTCATTCAACAGACAGCCCAGTGCCTTGGTAATAGGATTTCAGTATGAATGACAATTTCTTTTGTATTTATGGACTTCATTTTCGCCCTTGTCTTAAAAACCGTCTGTTTAAAGCATAAATTGAGATGTGGCCATCGTAAGTCCATTGGAGACTTTGGCCAGGTCATTTCTGTGGCCAAAATGGGACTCTTGGAGCATTGCCTCACATAGGTCAAAGCTCTGATTTTAATGAGTAGAGCCTTTCAAGTCTTGATGCTTACAGTTGTTTCCTCTCAACCTTATTTGTCAAGGAAAATAGTAGATTCATAGAATTTCAGAAGACTTTTTTGTATGGTTACATCTGTAGAACAAAAATGCAGAATGATCATTTTTAGGTCAGTGATTTTTTATAGGACCTCAAGTTAGTGAACTGCATTTTTGCTGATTTCCTTGAAGAGATTCTCAGCTTAAAGTTTAATGTTTTATATGATCTTCAAAAGGCATTGATTTCCAAGTTTGTGTCTAGCACTGAAGTTCTATATTTATGCACAGTTTTGGGAAATATCAATCTTTCAAAACGGGGCGTGGATTTGAGAGGTAGGTTTTTGTGAAGATGAATAGGCAAATTTAAAATTAATAGATAGTCCCTATGCTGACAACCAGGAAAATGTATCAAATGCTTTCCTTTCAGTTATAAATGCATATTTATTTACATTCCACACAGATTCACACTCAGATAGAATGGAATACAAAGTGTTAACATATGTTGATGCAAGCTACTCTAGGTGGGCTATAACATCCAGACAGTTAGAGAACAGAGTTACCTGCACAGGCAAGTAAATTCAGAATCATAACATTTCTCCCAGTGTCATGGATTGAATTGTGTCCCCCAAAAAATGTGTGTAGCACCTTGGCTAGGTCATGATTCCCAGTATTTTATGATTGTGTTATCTGATGTGATTTCCTTATGTGTTGTAAACTCTACCACTATGATGAGATTATACGTGATCTCCTCATGTGTTGTAAATTCTGTCACTGTGATGAGTTTATACTGATGAGGTTGACAAGATTAGTGTCTTAATACAATCTCTTTTGAGATATAAAAGAGAGAAGCAAGCAGAGATACATGGGAACCTCATACCACCAAGAAAGCAGTGCTGGGAGCAGAGCGTGTCCTTTGGACCTGAGGTTCCTGTGCAGAGAAGCTCCCAGACCAAAGGAAGACTGATGACATGGACCTTCCTCCAGAGCTGATGGAGAAAGCGTTCCCCTGGAGGTGATGCCCTGAATTTGGACTTGTAGCCTACTGGACTGTAAGAGAATAAATTTCTCTTTGTAAAGCCATCCACTTGTGGTATTTCTGTTGGAGCACCACTAGATGACTAAGACACCCAGGCACAGCTGTAATTTTACCTTATGACCTATCCAAATGGCTCATAATTATTTTCTTGCATGGCCTCCTTGTCATTTGACCAAACTTTGCAAATACTGTTTAATTTATTCCTAACTTATTTCTTACAGTCAGTGTTCCTTGAAAATTTGACTGAAGCACATAATAGAAGCAGCATTCACAATATCCCAACGCTCCTGTTGTTATCCTTCTTTCTCTAGTCTTATGCTTCCACAAAACTTAGCAGGTACTTTTCTCCTTGAACCACACCTTTTAGCATCTCTCCCCTTCTCTATCCTCCTTTCTACCTGCCTATCCCTACTTTCTCTCTTTCCATTGCATGAAATTTATCTACGCTTTAGATCCAAATATCCTACCTGTGGTATTTTCTTTAATGGTAGCCCAAACAAATACGGTTCAGAAAAAACTTTAGTATTAGATCTCCCAGATGGTTCTCCTATGAATTCAGTAATACAAGATGTAAAATGGGTATAACTACCTAATTTACGTGTCCCATAGTCCAGTGGATATGCCATTGATTCAATAGGTATTTACTGTGCTGGACATTGTAGAAGATATAAAGACATAAGGCTCAATCCTTAGCCTCAAAGAGATTAAAATGTAGATGAGGTATCAATTCAAACTACTTACATATGAAACATGTCATACCACAGAATGATCTGGTGATGCCATGTTCAAGTACCCATAGTCCGCGAAGGGCAGACATTTTTGTTTGTTCCCATTTGTTCACTGATGTGTCCTCAGTATCTAGAACAGTTCCTGTTCTAGGGACTGCATGTAGCTAAGTACTCAATAGATGTGTAGAATGAATGAATGAATGAAGTATAGTTTATCCTAAGTACAGAATTAAGTACAGTGCAAATGTACTTAACACACTCGGCTGCTAACCAAAAGAGTGGAAATTTGAGTCCAACCAGAGGCTCCTCAAAATAAAGACCTAGTGATCTACTTCTGTAAAACCAGTCATCGAAAACCAGATAAAGCACAGCCCTACTCTGACAGACATTGAGTTGTCATTGAGTTACAGAGCATGTTCTGTAATCAAATCAACTCATGCATGATTGATATGTTGAGAAAGGATGTTAGTAAGATGGAGAAGTTGTGTTGATTCATATGACATTGTTCCCAGAACTTTCATATTCGGCCTGAACAAGTAATAGCAACTGAGAATAAAATATACTAACATGGTAGAATACATTAAGTCGTTGAGAATACAGTGCTATGCCCAACGTCCATTTACCCCACATTCTTTCTCTTGGCTTGGTTTGGCCATGGCAGAGTTTATGGTGGGGGGAGTTCTCCTCTTATTTGTACATTTTGTGCTTATGTCCTTATCTAAGCAGCCTCAAACAGCTATTCTTTCCAATTCCTTCATAAGTTACTTTCATCTTTTTATAAAGGTAAAGTCCTATATTTATATTTATTGTAATATGTCTTAGGAATTTAGCATGGCTTATAAACCCTGCTACTATGGTTTTTGATATGGTTACTGTTTTTTGTTTTTTTTTTTTAGTGCTCTGGTTGCAATGTTACATAGGTTTTGAGTTGTTTGTTCATAACCCTGTTTTTCCCGTAAGCTTTGTTTTTCTAGGGAGTGGTTTCACAAAATGGGAAGAACATATGAATCTTTTAAAGCTGAAATGTATTTTAAACTTCATTTTCAATGAAGACAAGGGAATTTGGCTGGAGGAGGAGATAAAAGAGAGCTGTCCACTTCTGCAAGATTACCAGCAACTCCCATGGGGATACAGGCCTGGAACTTTCTGGTGGGAGGGTAGGAATCCTGTCTGGCTAGACCGCCAGGCTCTGAGGAGTGGGTAAGTAGGGTGGGACCAGTTGTTGGATGGTTCTGAATAGAAGATATGAAAAAGGAATTCAGATTTTTCCTAGCAAAGTACCTCAGAGAATTTCTAGAATGGAAAGTGTCCTGCCAGAGTGGTGTTCTAGAATCACTAACCTGTGTTGTTGTTGCTGTTAGGTGCTATTGACTCGGTTCCGACTCATAGTAACCCTGTGTACAATAGAACGAAACAATGCCCAGTCCTGTGCCATCCTCATGATCATTGTTATGCTTGAGCTCATTGTTGCAGCCACTGTGTTAGTCCATCTCGTTGAGGGTCTTCCTCTTCTCTGCTGACCCTCTACTTTACCAAGCATGATGATGCTTTTCTTCAGGGCCCGATCCTTCCTGATAACATGTCCAAAGTATGTGAGACGTAGTCTCACCATCCTTGCTTCTAAGGAGCATTCTGGCTGTACTTCTTCCAAGATAGATTTGTTAATTCTTTTGGCAGTCCATGGTTATTCAATATTCTTTGCCAACACCATAATTCAAAGGTGTCAGTTCTTCTTTGGTCTTCATTATTCATTGTCCAGCTTTTGTATGCATATGAGGTGACTGAAAACACCATGGCTTGGGTCAGGTGCACCTTAGTCTTCAAGGTGACATCTTTGCTTCATTAACCTGTAGGTACGTGCAAATGGATGCAAGTGCAGAGGGGGTTGCAGCAGGGAACCTGTGAGCAGGCCACTGGAATTATCAAGTCCCAGCAAGAACCAGGGAGGTGGCTGCGGGCCTGGAAAGGACAGGGCAACTGGAGAGACATTAAAAAGAAAGAACCAATGGGAGCCACTACTGGTGATGGAGGAGAGAGGCCCAAAATTGACTGCTAGGGTCTGGGTCCAGGTGACTGGCAGATAGAGGTGATGCAGACATGGGGCTAGAAGGGGGCAAGAGCAAATTAGGCAGGGAAAAAATAGGAAAAGTTTGCTTGGCTAAGTGCTGCGTCCTGACCTTTAAATCACAAGGAATATTGGCACCTTAGGTTTATGGAGGTTTAACTGTGTTCTTTGCTCCCACCCTAGGCTGCAGGTGGGGGGTTGGTGAGTCCCTCTGTGGACAAAGATGTCTTTTCAGACTGTCGGCTAAAGCATCCTCAAAATGCATTCTGAAACCGTATTTTGAGTGCAGGGTAGGATGTTTCAGGTCCTTAAGCATTGTATTTTCAAAAATTCTTTGTAAATGTTAGCACTGAGTTTTCCACAGCTAGAAACTCATAGGGCAAGAAAACTGATGCTCGGAGTTTCCTATTTGGATGGGGAGGGTGGGAGCCCAGCCACCCCTAGCTCATCTTCCCACTTTGAATTCCATGGGACCACCGGAGAGACGAGCTCTCTGCGCTCCTGAGGCAGTTTCTCGAATCTGTCCTCGGAGGTTGCCCTGCGTGGCCCCAGACCCACGTAGTACTCCAGGAGGCGCCACAGCTGCAGCCCGGCGGGCGCAGTGACCGGCTCCCAGGCCCTGGGCCCCTCCTCCTGGGGATCCCCTTTCGCCAACACCGCTCGGACGCCACAGGACACTCCCCTCCGGAGGCCTGGCCTTCTTCCGCCAGCCCGCAGCCCCCCAGCTGTCCCCCGCCAACCCGCCCACCCGCTGTGCCAGGAGAGCCCGAGCCCCTCCCCCTCTCCCTGCGCGTCCAGACGAGAGCCGGACGGAGGCTGCGGAGGCAGCGATGGTGACTGGGCAGCGGCGGCGCTGGGCCGGGTCCTGGGCTGAGCGGCTCGGCGGCGTCTTTCTTTCTCTGCCCCCGCCCCTCTTTCTCCTCCCTCTGTGCTAGCCCGGCAGCTGCACCGAGGTTGGGGCTCTCGCCTTGCCTCTTCCTCCTCCCCCACCCGTGGACCCTCTCCCCTCCGTTCCCTCACCCCTTCCTCTCACTGCCTCCTCCCCCAGCCTCCTCCCCTATCTCCTCCCTCCTTCTTGCCCGAGTGGCCAGCGGGGCAAGGGAGAGGTGGCTGCAAGGAGGCGTAACGGAAAGCCCCGGTGTGGGGAAGGCTGCGGGTTGGAATCGGAGGGAGAAGCCGAGCCGGGCGTTCGGGTGAGTTGGAGACCCAAGCCCAACGCGCACTGCCGGAGAGGACGACCTGCAGCCCTGGCCAGATGGGGCCGGGCGGGAGAGGGGACTCCAGACTGGGCACATGGGGGTGCCTTCGCTGTGGCTGGCGCGGGAACTTGCTCCAGGTCCCTGGAGCCCTGTGGGGGGAGGGAGGAGGGACCGTCCCCTGACCCGCCTGTGTTGGATGCTGGGAATGGGAAGGGAACTGCAGCTTCTGCTCTCCACGCCGCAGAAGTGGAAAAAGTTGTGCCTGGAACAGCGTTTCCCCGGGAAGCCGTGAGAATCGAGTTCTCCCGCCGCTGGTGGCGGGCTTCAGCCCACGCCGACTGCTGGGACCGGTGGCGCACGGGTCCTGGGCGCAGCTCAGCGCCAGGCTCGGAGCACCTGGTACCGCTCCCGGGGGACGCCCTGTGGTCACCCCCGCCAGGCCTGGGCTGTGGCGTGTGGGTCACGCAGGCCACAGACGTCAGCTGCTTCTCAGATCTGGGCTGGGTTTTTGTGGGAAGCTTAGTGATTTGGGGTACCGGCTAGGTGGAGGAGGTGGGCGTGGAATGGGGAAGACCACTTCTGGGATGGGTGAGTTGAGCCCATGGGATTGGAGAAGGATTTGGGGAGACTGTGTTTCTGAATTGTTTTTTTTTAGCACATTTTTTCCTTCCATTCAGCCATCCAGTGTTGTCTGAACTCGGAAAAGCAAAGATTTCCTGCAAGTCCCGTTCAACTTTTCTCTTATTTCAGGAAGGTCATGATTTTTATGAAAGTCCACGAGCTGTTTCAATGGGAGTAATATGAGAATAAAGACAAAGTCTTATCCCCCACCCCCATCCTCACTCCAACCCAGGTCATTTCCTGTATTTCTCATTTTTTCTACTGCGATTGTGTGAGTGTGTTTGTGTGTGTAAGTAACCATCAGTGACCCACATGTAAAAGTTGACTTTCTTTTTGAAATTGCAAAACGGCCACTGTAGACAAAAGTGTATGTTGGAGCCAGAGAGGGAAGGGATCGGGGTGGGAGCTGGAGAAGTTAGAGCCTTGCCCCAGAGAGTTAAACTTGAGTAACCGAGTTTGAGAGGACATTTATGTATAATCTGCACGTTGCTTTTGCTTTATCCACTGGCCTGATAACTCCACCCCGGTCAGGTTTAAGAGAGGATTGTGTGCCAAGTTCTGTGGTGTTGCCTTTTCTTGGTATTCCTGCTGAGTCTCTCCTACTTGATCCTCTTTAAAAACTATCCCTCCTTTTTAAATTTAAGAGGTAGAGAATGCATGTTAGTGGGGGAGGTTAAATGTTTTAACCATACAGAAGATAAATAAAACCCAAGATTTTCATTTCTTTTTGCTGTCATGTTGTGATAGGCTTGTTATTAATCTATGTCAGAAGTCTGATTCTGATGAAAGACTATCTGAAGGGTTTAAGATAAAACACAATGTGTGATAGTATTTTTTTCCCTAAGTGGTCACACAGATTGTAGACAGTGTGACTTGTGGTTTTCAAAGGGTGCAGCAAATGTTTTATACCAGGAAAAAAGACATTAAGACAAGTCTGTTGCAGGAGATGGGGGTTGGGGAGGGGAATTCATTTATCTCTAGAGCAGTTCACTTAGGAGGAACAATTACATTGCTGATGAACATTGTTGAAAGGGTCATCTTGTAATATAATTTGAAATATGATACATGAACCAGTAATTTGTTTGTAGGAAGGAAGAAGAATCCTTGTAGACAAGAGCAGAGAGATGCCTTCTGTTCTTCCAGAAGAACACTTCTTCGTAACGTATACTGTTTACCCGTGTGGATGGGCTCAGAATTGATGACACTTTCCTACAGAGAAAGTTTGGGCAGGGTGGGGCAGGGCAGGACAGGGAGAAACAGTCCATAGCAGGAGATGATAGGAAAAGCAATATAGAGAAAACTACTTATTTTTAAAATGACTATTGGAAACAGCCTCTCAACATTCTTACTGAAAAGAATTGACAAAGTAGAAGACCAAAATATAGGTGATCCAGTTTCCAGCTGTTGAGGTCCCAGATGTGCCACTTAACTACCTGGGACCTTGGGTGAGTTACCTGATTTCTCTCAGCCACAGTTTCTGTGTCTATAAAGGATAATGTTAAGAGTACAAGTCAAAGAATCACCTTGAAGAATAAATGTAACTTTTGTACAGGAGTCAGGTCATGCCTGGGACTGGGTAAGTGCTCAGAAATGTTAATGATGATTACTAAGTATTCCATAAACCTAGGAAATGTCATTCAGAGGGTCACAATGCAAGGGTACCTGATTTTAGAGTGATAGACTCTTAAGTTGGAGCTGTAACCATGCCCCTAGCAGCAGCATCCTTTTGGCTCATTCTGGTCAGTCTGTTCTGAGGACCCCAGTTCAGGGAGTGTATAGGCTCAGTGTGGATTCCAGAGCAGGAACACGGGTGTGACTTGCAGTCCCAGGCCTCACTGCCTACTTGCTATGGCGTGTTCTCAGGTCCCACATCCCACCGAAGTAAATATCCAGGTTTGATTTGGGGGGAAGAGAAAACTAACTGGATAAAGTGGCAGACATGGTAAGGGCCTCTCTTGGGAATCTTAAAAGTAATATTTTATCCAATATTTGCCACTGAGAAAGATACAAACAGTAAGTAAGTACCTAATCCAGAATTTATTCCAAGCAGCAACTTTTGGAGTATGTGTTGGAGTTAACCATTGCTGTCGAAGGACACTTTGAGTTGGTATTGACTCAATGACAATTTTTGTTTTTTTTAATGGGTTGGGGTTTATGCTGCATTGTCTAGCTTTCACTGGGCATGCAGCCTTCGACAGGGTTATGTCTAAGAGCAAAGTGAACAAAAGGTATTCTTAGCAAAACTACAGTATTTCTCAAGCAGGGGAGCTATGCTGTGTATTGCTCCTTATTTTAGGGGAAAGCTTATTTGTTCATTCATTCACTCATTCTTTCATCCTGTCATTCAGCAAATACTTATGGATCCTCTACCAGGGGCCAGCCTCTGTTTGGGGCTCTGATAACACAGCAAGAACAAGAGCAGGCCTCTTCTTTCACGGAGCGTATATTCTAGTGGGAGAGACCAACCTTGGCAAACTCTGTGTGCCAAATACCTCTATATTCCTTAATCCTGGAAGCTCCCTTTTTAATTCAGAATAGGCTTTGCTGGGAAAGCAGTGCGCTGGGTGTGCTTCTCTTCCACAAGCCAGCCTGATGGGAGGGAAGCCATCTGGCTGGGAGTAGAGGCAGGGGCCAGCCTCCAGCTATCCTCCTATGGGTCCTCCATAGGGATAAGGAAGAAAGGGGGGCCTGTTTCTGTATTTTATAAAAGTATATGTCCAGTTGATTGAGTAGTGGCTCAATAGAACTGCCAGCCAATGTCCCATGAAAAAAAAACAGCAGTTTTTTCTCGGAGGCAAGACTTCTCAGCCTTAAAGAAACAAAAAAGGAATCAGAGGTAGAGTCTGTTCATCAGCTTATAAAACCGTGATCATGTCCAGGGAAGAGTCTGGTACTTGAAATACTTGACTCTTGCTGTAGAAGGTGTGAGTGAAAGAGTAAAGGAAAGAGTAGATACTTGGTTCCTCAAACAGCCTTAAGATTTTTGTTTTCTTTTTCATTGCTTTTAAAATTAAAAGGTAATAAATGATGCAATAAAAACGTGTGTATTGGAGTCTAGAAGGCTTGGAAAAGGTATAACATAGTCAGTGTACCATCAGTAGTTGCTTGGACTGAAATCAAAGTTGTACGTGGAGGGTAAGTACCTAGGGTTAGGGTCTTAGGAAGGTCCCCGGGTGGCACGAATGGTAAAGTGCTCAACTGCTAACTGAAAAGTTGGCAGTTTGAACCCATCCAGTGATGCTGTAGAAGAAAGGCTTGACAAACTGCTTCCATAAAGATTACAGTCAAGAAAACCCTTGGAGCACAGTTCTACTCTGTAACACATGGGGTTGCCATGAGTCGAAATTGACTTGATGGTAATGGGTTTGGTTTTGGTTTTAGGGTCTTGGGGGCTGTTATGGATTGAATTGTGTCCCCCAAAAATGTGTGTCAACTTGGCTAGGTCATGATTCCCAGTATTGTGTGGTCATCCACCATTTTGTCATCTGATGTGATTTTCCTATCTGTTGTAAATCCTACTTCTATAAGGTTAATGAGGCAGGATTAGAGGCAGTTATGTTAATGAGGCAGGGCTGAATATACAAGATTAGGTTGTGTCTTAAGTCAATCTCTTTTGAGATATGAGAGAAGTGAGCACCGAGACAGGGGGACCTAATACTACCAAGAAAGCAGTGCCAGCCACAGAGCTCATCATTTGGACCCAGGGTCCCTGCACTGAGAATCTCCTAGACCAGGGGAAGATTGATGGCAAGGACCTTCCTCCAGAGCTGACTGAGAGAGAAAGCCGTCCCTGGAGCTGGTGCCCTGAATTCAGACTTCTAGCCTACTAGACTGTGAAGGAGTAAACTCTTTGTTGAAGCCATCCACTTGTGGTATTTCTGTTATAGCAGCACTAGATAACTAAGACGGGCTGATCTGAGGATCTGGACTGTGCCTTGAAAGCAATCTGGAAGATCGAGGAGTTGGCAGTAGGAAAATGACACTATCATATGTTTTAGAAAGAGCTCTGTGGCTGTTTAAGAGTGTGAAGGCTAAGTGACAAGGAGGCCAGGCCAGGGCCAGAGGGTGAGCTAGGAAGCTAGTGCAGTAATTCAGGGATGCAGGCAAAACTTGATGAGGGCTCCGCAAGGCCAAGGCTGTGGTGACCAAGAGGAGGGGAGACCTGAGTG
Source organism: Dugong dugon (assembly GCA_030035585.1). NCBI lineage: Eukaryota > Metazoa > Chordata > Mammalia > Sirenia > Dugongidae > Dugong > Dugong dugon. Next base: position 83,163,032 of record CM057460.1, on the reverse strand, counting down.
ATGGATGGTTCTTCCTTGGTCATCTCTCTGGGTTGGACACTCAGTAAGAGGGAATCTGGTGTGACTTGTGTGGGTCATGGCACCATTCACTGAAATAAGCAGTTTTGAGGAACCTCAGTTTGGGCAGATAGTGAGAAGTAGTAAGTTCAGTTGTGAGCCATCCAGGGAGAGATGCCCAGCAAACAGTTAGGTACAGAGGCAGGGAGAGGGGTCTGGAGCTAGAGATGAAAGAAGGAGTTATTTTTTACAGTAGTGGCAAGTAGTCCTAGGGAGAACTTCGTCTCTTGCCTGGTCTCTCTAGATTTACTGAATAGTGCCAACCAAACCAAAAACCGAATCTGTTGCTGTCGAGTCAATTCCAATTCATGGTGACCCCACCTGCTACAGAGTGAGCTGCTCCGTAGCGTTTTCTTGGTCGGAGTCTTTACAGAAGCAGATTTCCAAGTCTTTCTCCTGCTTTGCTGCTGGGTGGATTCCAGCTGCCAACCTCGGGTTAGTAGTCAAGCGCAAACTGTTTGTGCCACCCAAGGAATTTACATAGTGCCAAGAAGGGTGAAGAAGAATCTGTGTCCTTGTAACTGAATTTTTCTCTTTCATCCTTTCACCAGGCCTAACTGGGGATAGTCAAGCCCCGACCTTGGCCTCAAATGACCAGTTCTCACTGATGTTATTTTGTCAGACTTGGTGGGATCGTTTATGTTACTTTGAGCCGAGACAGTAAAGAGGAATGTAAGTAGAATGGTTCTAAACATATTTAACAATCAGATGTATAACTGGTAAAAATGATACTATAAATGTGTGTGTGTATACCTAAGAAAATGTAAAATGTTCTTTATTTGCTAAGAATGTAAACTAGATTTGTGTGTACCCGCAAAATAACTGGTGTGTTATCTGTATATTTTCTTAGTTTAACCTTAACACTGCCAGCTAGGTCAAGAGAAACACCTAACTTTGACTTTGATACTTGGCAGATGGGAAAGGAGAATTTCAATGTATTTTGACATTTTTCCTCCCGTAGCTTTGTTCTGATTTTGATTTAATACCACATTTTATTGATTAACTGGCTTTATAGACACTATTTTTAAAAAGCAGGGAGGTAGTGGTGGCTCAGTGGGAGAATTCTCACCTTCCACGTGGGAGACCTCGGTTCAGTTCTTGGCCTATGTACAGGCGCAGCCACCTAACAACAACAACAACGATGATGATGAACAGGTTTCAGTGGCGTTTCCAAGGAAGGTGGACTAGGAAGAAAGGTATGGCCATCTACTTCTGAAAATCAGCCAGTAAAAACCCTATGGATCACAATAGTCTGATCCTTTTGTGCATGGGATCGCCATGAGTTGGAGGCCTAAAAATAGCAGCAGCTAAAAACAATAACAATTAAAAAATATTTTAGTTAAACTTAAATAAGATTTCTGAGTTGTTTACTTGGGTTGAACTTCTGCGGCCATTTAAGGACAGTACAACCAAACCAACTTTTAAAACTCATCACGTGGTTTCTAAAAGAATAAGTAGTGAACCCTGTACCTAGTTATAGTATTTGAAGAAGAATACTGAGGATATCAGTGGGTTCATAACAAACAATGTTTAACACTTGCTGAAGTGACGTTAGCAGTAAAAGCAGTTCTTTCTCTGTGCCTTCTTCAAGTACAGAGAGTGATTCAGCTAGGCTTGACCAGGTTGTACAGCCTTTGGTTGCACAAGGATAATAGGATGAGGATTTACAGCCCAGACTGATGAAGCTGGGGTGCTGTAACTGTAAATATGTGATCTTTGAAAACATTCCTTGTTACCGTACCTAAGAACATTCCATTGTGGGCTGAACCTTCTGATCCTAAAATCCTATAGATTCACAGGGACAACTGGGATGCTGATGGGCAGCTGCATGCATTTGAGGTTCCCAGTCTTTTATTTCAACTGCTCCGCACACCGTTTCTACCCAACATTTACTTTCCTACCTGAGTGTCATGGTTAAATGTCCCCCCAAAAATGTGTGTATCAATTTGGCTGGGCCATGATCCCCGGAATTGTGTGGTTGGCCTCCATTTTGTGATGGTAATTTTATGTTAAAGAGGATTAGGGTGGGATTGTAACACCACCCTTACCCAGGTCACATTCCTGATCCAATGTAAAGGGAGTTTCCCTGGGGTGTGGCCTGCACCACCTTTTACCTTACAAGAGATAAAAGGAAAGGGAAGCAAGCAGAGAATTGGGGACCTCATACCTCCAGGAAAGCAGTGCCGGGAGCAGAGCGTGTCCTTTGGACCCGGGGTCCCTGCGTGGAGAAGCTCCTCGTCCGGGGGAACATTGTTGAGTAGGCTGACAAAGAGAGAAAGCCTTTCCCTGGAGCTGATGCCCTGAATTTGGATTGTTAGCCTACTTTACTCTGAAGAAATAAATTTCTCTTTGTTAAAGCCATCCACTCATGGTATTTCTGTTGTAGCAGCACTAGATGACTAAGACACTAAGAGAGGGTCGTTAGGGCTCTCCTAGTCTCTGTACTAGAGCTAGCTTTTGTTTCACGTGCGCTAGGGACGAGACTTGTCCACCTTCTTTTCTGAGGTTAATAAACGATCCTTAAGGGCCATTGCGTTTAATTTGAATTTTGTTCATTTGTGGAATCAATGCAAGTGTGAAAAGTAGACCTCAGTGAATGTTTGTTGAATTGAATGCGTGCTGTTTGATTTGTGCTTAACCACTACTCCTCTTAACTGCTGCTGCGGGTTTAGGTTGAGTCCATTGGGCATTATCAATCATCGTCAGTCTGTGCAGTCAGCAGGAGTGCCTCACCTCACCCTTGCTTGCTTAACTGGATTGCCATTGCAAGGAAAACTGGTTGCCACAGACAGATTGGAAGGATGTAGACAAAAAATTTAACTGATTGTCTTGGACTAGTAGGGTTATGGTTATTTTCTCATTTATTTTTGTGTTTTCCACATTTTCTGTAAAAGTAGCTTGTTACTTTTAAAACCAGAACAAAACGGTGGTTTGTTTTGTTTTTGTTCAGAACCGTAGCCACAGTTTCGATTGCAACACTGTACATCTTTTGTGTGACTCTATCTTTGAATAGAATTTAAATCCCTATTCATTATAAATATAGTTAAAAATACTAGAAGGCTGGAGGAAGGCAACCAGGACTGGGTGTTATGACCCAAAGCAAAGTGGGGCAGCTTCTCTGGACAATAGAAAAGAACCTACACTGTATCGGGGGTACCTTTTGTGTATTTTCACAAACATGTTAACTGATATTTGAGAGGCTTATCACTTCGCTTAAATGTGTCAACATCTGCCTGATTGAGAAGTAGTACTGAATTAAATCTGAAAGTATACTAGCCTGTTAGATTTCTTTTAAATTATTCCAGCATTCAGTTGAACATGAACCAGCAGTGAGATCTTAAATGTTTCTTCAGAAGCACCTCCCACCCACTGAAAATTAGAGGGGCTCTTTTTCCTCTACTGATTCTATTGTTCAGCATTTTCTTTCTTTCCACACTGAGCTGTGTTGTCAGGGGCACCTGGAGTTCAAACTTCCTTTCTCATTGCGCAGGCTGCAGTTATGCTGAATTTCATGTGTTGTTTTCCAGTTCTGAGAAATTTAGCCAATTGTTTAGGGAAGGCTGCAGCTGTGTAGATAGTAGATAGTCTCATTTAATCTTCAGTTAAGTGGTGTATGGCACACATTTATTAGACAAATTAACTTCTTAAAAAAGGTTAATTTTCTTTTTTTCTCTTCTTGCCCATAAACGCATTGCTGTCAAGTCGATTCCAACTCATTGTGACCCTATAGGACAGAGTAGAACTGCTCCATAGGGCTTCCGAGGAGTGGCTGGTGGATCTGAACTGCCAACGTTTTGGTTAGCAGCTGTGCTCTTAACCACTGTGTTACCAGGGCTCCTTCTTGCCCATAGAGAACTCATTTTCTGAAATTAAAAATAATAGGCAGCGTATTCTGGAGATACAGACTTACCAGTAAGCAGTGTATCTGTGTTAATAAATGACTACCATCTGTATATTAAATATACACACAAAGCATGGCTTACCACTTTAAAAATAATCTAAAATCACATCCTTTATTTAAATGGCTAACTGTCCATTCCTAGAAGATAATTCTACATAGAGAAGTATGTGTCTAAACAGATACTCTGTCATTTGCTCAGTCACAGAGTATTGCTTTCGGAGTTCTTCTGTAGTGGAAGCTCATAATTTACTGGCCTAATTACTGGCTCTGCATGGATTTGTGCTGTAATAGGTAGCGCCACAAATCCCACGGTGTGCTGGCTTACACAGGTGACTCTGTTAGTTTTGATCCGAATCCTTCCAGTTAGTGGGTGTGCTTAGGTTGCCTTATCTGTTCGCTTGTTTTCCGTTTTTTTCCTCCAGCTGGTTCTTAAGTTGGTTGTTGTGTTCTTGACTGGTAAGGGAAGGACAGCATCAAACTAAGTTCATGTGTGGAAGGTTTATGTACAAAGCCAAAAATAACTAACAAGGGACAGTATGGGTGAAGAGGCCACACTGACTAGGAAGAATCCAAATAGTGATGGTGGTGAAAAGGTGTGACGGCTTGTGTATATACCTGTGTGAGCAGGTGGCTGGGCACTGTTCAAGACAGTCTGACCAGCCTTGCTACAGAGGGATCACTGCTCCCCTTGATCTGGAAATTAGACTCAGGGACCCTAAGAGTATGTTAGCTTTCTTGACCACTTTAGTCAACAAAACTTCTCTGTTTAAAAACATTTTTATTAAAAAGTTTTTTTTTTTTTAAACAAGAACTTGCCACCAAGTTAGATTTCCTCTAACTTATATTTGATTTTTAAAATTTCGACCAGGGGACTTCACCTTTCTTCTTGTGAAATTTTGACATTCTCAGTTGTAGTGTGTAGTCCAGCCTGTCCAGATAATTTTGCATTCTGACCCGGTCATCTGTCACGTCAGCCATCCCTCTGGACTGTGCGTTGTTCCTGGATACATTCTGCTCATCAGTCATTCAAGTTCTTTGGGTCATTTACTGGTGCTACTCTGTTCAGCCTCCCCTTGTCATTCTCCTGAGTCCTCTTAGTAACCTGGGGTGTGTCAGCCTTTGTAGGAGGCTGGAGGGCAGAGGGTTGGGGTCTGTGCCAGAATACAGAGGATGCTAATCATACTCGTGACCTCGACCTCATTAACATTGTGCTGTAACCAAAAGAGCCAGCATTCCATGGTATTGTTTGACTTTGGATTGTCTCTACTGATTTATGATCTCGGAGTCCATATTCCTGCTGTCCAAGGGAGGCAGAAATAAGAGCAGATGAAAATCAAAGGAGATGAGGGGGTCCTTAGAGCCTCCTTTTAACCCTCTAAAAATAGGGCTTTGGATTGTCTGCTAGCCCTTTGGCCCTGCTAATGGTGATTTGGCCCCAAGACAAACTAGTACTGAGAGAGAGTAAAGAGTGGTCTCTCAGAGTCTGGAGCTTAAGTGAGTGGGCTGGTGAACTGGGTGTTCTACAGGTGGGGGTACAAGTCCCACACTGGCACTCTCCCCACCCTTAAGACCGAACTTCTCAAACTTGAATGTGTACAGGAATCACTCAGGATCTTGTGAAATTGCAGATTCTGATTCAGCAGGGCTGGGTGGGATATGGGTTTCTGCATTTCTAACCAGCTCCAGGTGATGTTGGTGGTGGTGATGCTGCTGGTGGGTGGGCCACACTTTGAGGAGAAAGGCCTTACACAAACTGGGGCATGAATAAGGCTATGCAGTAGTCATCTGGATGCTCAGCCTGTGAAGCTGAACCTCGCATACCAGGAGGGCACCTGTGGTTGCCTGCTGCTTAGGGCTGGCCTGTACTGGGACGAGGCTGAGGACCCTCAGTCCTGTGGCTTCCATTCAGACCTTTATTAGCTTCCAGGAGCAGCTGTGTAGGGCAGGGAGGTTATGGGGTCTTCTAGTTCGGATATGGTTAAGCTAAGAGAGGTGGTTTTGTTTTTCCTAAGTTTTAGTTAAGGTGCCCTGGTGGTGCCGTGGTTAAGCGCTCAGTTGCTAACCAAAGGGTCGTGGTTCAAACCCATGAGCCGCTCTACAGGAGAAAGATGTGGCAGTCTGCTTGTGTAAAGATTACAGCCTTGGAAACCCTATGGGGCAGTTCTACTCTGTCTTACAGAGACACTATGAGTCAGAATCGACTGGACGACACACAACAAGTTTTAGTTAATTTGTTTTCTTCATCACATTGTTGATTATATTCCATAATTTTACTGGATCATGAAGGCTCTAACTTCCTCCAATTAAACCTGCATTTTCTCACATAGCATATAGCTTTTCAAGCTAATGTGATTACAAAGTTTAAAAATAGTTACCTGCTGTGTTATTTGGAGCCCTGGTGGTGCAGGTTAACAGCTTGGCTGCTGACCAAAAGGTTGGCAGTTTGAATCCACCAGCTGCTTCTTGGAAACCCTTGGGCAATTCCACTCTGTCCTATAGGGTCGCTATGATTCGGAATTGACTCGAGATGGCAGTGGGTTTGATATTTTTATTGTGTGATTTAGAACACACTTTCTCAAATTTGCCTGTATACTCTGCTGGGGTGCTTGTTACAAATATACATTCTCAGACCTCTCCCCTGTGGATTTTGATTTTGATTTTGTAGGTCTGGAGTGGGTCCTGGGAATCTGTATTTTTTAAACAAAGCTTCTAGGTGGTTCTTGTAATCAGGCAGGTTCTAGAAGCACCAATATAGTGAAACATCAGTTTAGCAAACCTGAATATCTGAGCCTGTGATCTTGGCCCTGTTGAGGGGCACCCTCAACCTCTTCTTTTTTTGGCCCCTTGGGTACTTGGCTTTTGCTTGTGAAGGGCTTCCTTCTGTCCCGTTGGCTCCACTTCACTTTTTATCTTGACACATGTTTTTCTTCCTACAGAGAGGCTCTTATCTTGGATGGGACCAAATCAGAGGGTCCTTTGTCAACAGTGTAGAGAAGTCAATTCTGTGAAGCCTTTATTTTTAGGCAGTTTTTACAGACACTGATTATTAAGTGCTTTAGGGCACTCATACAAGGCAGTAGAGCTGTGGGCCTCTGCCGAGAAGTCTTAAAGAATGCCTTAAAACCAACTTTCCCATTCCCTTCCCTACTTTAGTTCAGAAGAAGGGATAATGAGTGTTTCCTTCTTAAGTAAGTGCTGACCAGAAATGGATGGAGAAGGGCACCCCGCCCTCCACAGACTAGTTTGGTTTTGACCAGGTGAATTGGCAGACTAAGGAGTGGGCTTTCCTTATGATTCTGTCACCTTTATCCTCCATTTCTTCAAATGCAGAGAGATGTAGTCAGCTTAAGAAGCAGATGAAGAAGGAAATGATCAGCATGGTGGGATTGGAAGAGTGTGGCAAAGGCTCCTTATCCCAAAGATGGAATCCACTTACTGTTGGGCCTATGTGTAAAATTCTACTATGAGAGGAATTTTGGTAAAAGTGGGCACCCTCAGGCACCGGGGCAGCTGAGGAGGCAGGAGAGCTGGAGTGTGCAGTCGGAGGGTGCATCACATGGGAGAAGTCAGATTTCTGCAGTACTAGCTGATGTGTGCTGGGAGGACGGGTGTAACCACACAGGGTACTCAGCTTGTTGTGAGGTCCTGCTGCTCAGCCATCCTTGCTATGGCAGAGGCAAGAGGGGCAGACCCTGGACGCTGAGTGTGGTTGGGACTTGCAGTGTACCTCTCACTTCATGATCTGTTTTTATTTGAACACTATTTTTACACTTTGGGTCCTTTTTTCCCCCCTTTGTAAAGAAGAGTGTTACAGAAACCTAACTAAGAATATGAGAATTTGCCTGCCCTTTACAGAATATAGAGCCCTGGTGGTACAGTGGTTAAGAGCTCGGCTGCTAACCAAAAGGATGGCAGTTTGAATCCCCCAGCCACTCCTTGGAAACCCTATGGGGCAGTTCTACTCTGTCCTACAGGGTCGCTGTGAGTTGGAATCAACTTGACAGCAATGGGTTTTACAGAAATATGCTTATTTTAGGGGGAAAGGGTAATTTTTTCTTTTTTGTAGGGAGAAGATAGATATTCAAAGAGAGAAACAGCTAAAATGAGCTCTTCTCAATCCTGAATTACTTTATGGTTTCTGTCTGGGCCTCAGTGCCTCTCTAACCATGGGGTTGGTCCACACTCCAAAAAAGAAACTTGACCCTCCAATAAAACCACGCAGCGCCTTCCAGGATAACCTCACTGTTTCTTTTCTGGAGTGGGCAGATTCTTTATCTAGGTGGGAGGAGAAACGCTGTCTAAAAGGAGAGGCATCTGTCCATTTTCCTTGAAGCACGGTTCCCCCTTTGTCCCTAAACAAAGGAGGCTGCAGGGAAGAGGAAGGGCCCACTGCTGGGGAAACGGAATCCTCCTGCAGTGCCACATCCCCACCCGGGAGATAGACTGGTGCTCTCTATTCCGTCAGTCTGCAGGGCTAGGAAAGGTTCCAAGCCTTTACAAAACCAGCTTTGTGTATTTTCTTTTAAACAGAAATGGACTTCAAGGACCCTGTAGAATGTGAGGCCGTGAGCAGGGTTGCTATTGGGTGACCTGACCAGGCCAGCTCTGCCAAACCCCCTCTCCCTACGGCTATCACTCCCCCCCATTTGCAGTAAGGCAGTGGTTCTCAAACTTCAGTCGCCATGCATCCGAATCACCTGGAGGGTTGAAACAGAGATTCTGGACCCCACCCCCAGAGATTCTGATTCACTAGGTCTGGGGTGGGCCCGAGAATGTGCATTTCTAATACCTTCCCAGATGATGCTGATGCTGCTAGTCTGGGGACCACACTTTGAGAACCGCTGTAATACCCTGGCACTCACTGATCCTCTGGAGAGTGTGTTGAGGCAGGTAGACTCTGCTGCTGAGGTGATGCCTCTGAATTGGTGTCTGCCTGGTGGGAATCTCCTTGATGGAAGGAACCAGTAATTCAGAAGCATTAGTTCCCTGGAGATACTAGAGGGGACCCTAGTTCTGTCTTTGGTCTTCTCCACAACAGAACAGGGATGTGGCATTGTGGGCAGCTAAAAAGGGTTTTCATTGCCTCTTTCCAATCCTTTTTTCTCTCCGATGTTGCAGAAAGCTTTCTAAACACAGATATCACCATGCTACTCTTTTACGCAAGCCTTCATTGGCTTGGCAGTGGCCCTAGAATAATGTCCAGACTCTCTTAAAATAGCTGCAAGGCCTTTCATGACTGCCTGTGGCTATAGCTTTGTCTCTTGCCAGTCTCCCTCTAAGCCTCTGAAAGACTCCAGTGGTCACCAACCCCTTTGTGTTTGTGAACTTACTATGTTCTTCTTCCTTCCAGGGCATCCCATGGTCTGTCCCTGTGCCTGGCATGCTCCTTTGCTTGCTCTCTTAGTCTGGCTGACTCCTGCTTGTCAGACCTCAGCTTAGCCATCCCTTGCTCTGGGATCCTTCCTCTGACTCCTTTAGAATCAGCATCTGCTCCCATGTCATTTTGTATCCCCTTCACTTCGGCCCTTCTCATTTATTCATCACCATCAGGATTCTGCCTGTTTACTTTTATCTGTCTTTGTGGACTGTGAGCTCCCCGAGAGCAGGGAACCCATCATATGCTCATTCTTGCATTCGTTGCCGTTGAGTTAATTCCGACTCATGGTAATCCCACAAGTTACAGAGTAGAACTGCTCCATAGAGTTTTCTTGGCTGTAATCTTTACAGAAGCAGTTCTCCAGGCCTTTCTTCTGTGATGCCTCTGGGTGAGGGTTTGAACCCCCAATCTTTAGGTTATTAGTCAAGTGCAAACCATTTGTGCCACCTTTTTAATCATTCTGTGAGGTAGGTACTGCAGGGCAGAAAAACGAAGGCCCAGGTAAGTTAAGTACCTGTCTTACAGTTACGCTGAGTTATAAAGTCAGAGTTCTCATTAGATCTTTTTGGCGCAATGACACTGGCCACGTTGTCTGCTCTGAGACCACGGAGCCTAGCCCTGGTCGGCAGGACTCTACTGGGACCATTAAAGGCCTGGCTACCCCAAGTTAACAAAAATGACCTTTTTCTGTTGTTCTTCAGGTAACCTGGGAAGTAAGCTGCTGAGTTCACAGCTGGCCTGTAGTTTCAGCATCTCATCAGGAAACATCTCCTCATCCAGGTAAGATACTGGCTCCTGGGACAGGCTCATGCCCAGGTGGATGTCAGAGAAGTGTAGCCATGACAGATGCACTTTGATAACCACCCAAAGTTCTCCTTCATTAAAAACATCCTTACATTTGGGGCAACAAGAAAGGTGTGAAGTGGCCCCCTGGCCCACTGTGCATTATCTGGTGGAGATGTCTCCCTGGCTGGCTTTCCCCTGGGCACTGCTGGCCATCTCATCACCCAACATGCTTTCTCTTGTGCTGGGTGCCCTTCCCCATGCTCCCGCCCATTGGGATTAATCCGTTAGAACTCCTTTTCCTCTTTTAAGACACAGCCCAAATTTTACCTTTTATTCATCAGACTATCTGGACAAGAGGCTATTTGTGAGCATAGCCTTTTTTCAGCTTTCCAGCACAACTACTTGCCGCTTCTCTGCGCTCATGCAGTACATTACTCTTGTCGTGGTGAGCTCTACTTATTTGTCTGTGCGTGTCTTTTTTCCCTCTCTAGTCTGTAAGTCCCTTTTACTACCATTTCCCACCTAGCCTGGTTCCTGGCTATAACATATTTTTTCAATAAAAAATGAATGTTAGTCTGAGGAAGGAAAAAAAAACAAAACAAAAAACCCTGCTAAGCTAAACCATAGCCACAAAAAAATGATAATGCATTCCTAAACCAATTGAACGATTTGTAGATTGCTTTATTTTTATTAATTACATGGCTTGTTGCTCAGTTACCAGTTGAGAATTGACCATGATATAGTTAGGTCGATAGGAGTTTTGATTCTTAGAGCTATTGTAAAGGGTAAGAAGTCTAGAATATTTTATCATTGTCCCTCTTTTCTTGAGTAGGATAGTGATGGTAGGTTGTGAGAGCAGAAATGTACTATATGGCAACCTGTGGCTGTGAGCAGCTAGCTGTCTGGGCTGCCATGAGAGACACACAGTTGTCAGTCAGACGTTGGAATCCCCAGTCAGCCCAGCCATTGGCTTCAGACCATCATAGGATTGAACATATATCTAAATGTGCACACAGCAAGGGGGCAAACAAAAGACTTTCTCAATTAGCAATCTGTAGGAAATAAAAATACTTCTGAGTGGCTTGAGAATTTGTCTTAAAACGCAATTTGTTGTTGTTGGGTCCCATTGATTCCTACTCATAGAGACCCCATGTGACAGAGTAGAACTGCCCCGTAGGGTTTTCTAGGCCATAATCTTTACGGAAGCAGATCACCAGGTCTCTCTCCTTCAGAACTGTTGGCTGGGTCTGAACCGCCAACCTTTTGGTTAGTGGCTGAGCTCTTAACTGTTGAACCACCAGGGTTTAAATAATTTTAATTAAAAAAGCTTTTAAATCAGTGCATTTTAGTTTTCCCGTGCTTCTTAATAAGTCAAGTGCTTTGAGTGGTGCACTGATTGGCTCGATGCATTACTGCTTTATCCTATGGTTTGGAAGTAGAAATCCCATGGTTGTGGTTCACTTCAGTGTTGGAGCCAAAATGGAGCCTGGGTTCTGTCAAGAGCTGGTGGGTGGCTGAGTTCACTTTAGGTTCGGGAGTGATACTTAAATCTAATCAAGGACTAGTTTCACACAGGAAAATATGGGCTTGGGGTTTTGTTCCTGTCTTCTTATTCTGCTTTGTGTTAACACTACTCATTGTTCAGCCTTTCCTGATGTTTTGATTGGTTATGTGAGCACTAGAAGTTGTCTTCTGGCTTCTGTGCATGCTTTCCACAACCTAGTAGAGGTGCCCAGCCAACAAGTTGCATGAAAAGCAGTGACGTACTTATGGTTTCTTCCACCTGGTGCTGAGCCCCTCGTACAGCTGCCCGAAGGAGAACTTAGTGAACGACAAGGCAGGAAAAAAGATTTGACTCCCGGCTGACCCTCTTCAAGCTCTTCAAGCTTCCTAGGGCTTGGGTGGAGTGAGGACTTCAGCTTTGCTCAGGAATTTCCAGTCTCCATGGAATCCAGTTGGTCTATCGTACTTAAAAAACAAACTAAGGAAAGAAATTGAAATTTAAAGCCCAGATGTTAAAATCAGAGTGAGTTTTAGCAGTCTCTGTAATTTGAGATACTATTGAATATTTTGTGTCACACAATCCCTTGGAGGCTGAGTGCAGGGCATTGTTGTGTGGTCTTTACACTGGGGAGTGTTTACCAAATAATAGTGACTTACACCTCATTGGGCTTCTAGGACATGTCTGATTCTCACAGTGCCTCTTGTTGTACAATACGGTTCTATTCCATTTAGACAAAAACCGTGGTAGGTTGAGACCTCCAGTTGAGCTGATTGCCCCTCCACACGGGGGCACTCACACACAGGTGCAGGGTCAGGCACCCTTCACAGCTGTCTGTAGTTGAATGATGACCGCCCCACATCATACTGACTAGAAAATCCAAGAAATGGTGTAACTCTGAGTTTCCTTAGAGCCGCTTCTGAACTTTGTTTTTTGGACTTCTGATACAGTGTTCTTTAGTCATTCAATAAAATGTTTACTGTTCCTCAAGATGGGACTGCTGGTGCCTCATCAGCAGAACTTGTACATCAGAGTGTGTGTGTGTGTGTGTGTGTGAGAGAGAGAGACAGAGAGAGAGAGAGAGCTATTTTCGTGTATTAGCCTTGATCCAAAGATGCTTTCCAGCATAGGCCCCTTGTGTCCCAGTGTAGGCATTTGGGACCAGTCAGAGCAAAGGCAACTAATGGACACAGCAGTTGGTATTGGACTCCAGTGTTATTAGCATACTCGTCTTGGACTGACAGTTTCCTCTGTTGCTGAAATGCCTGGGACTTTGTCTCTGGAACCTGGACTGGCAGTTAGTCACCAATATAGCAAATAAATAAACGGTCACATTCCCCCTCAGGCTTCTTTGGTTTTTTTCAGGTGAAGCCTTTGTCTTAGGTATGATTTCTTAAGACCTGGGTTCAATTCCTGACCAGTGCACCTCATGCACAGCCATCACCCATTTATCAGTGGAGGCTTGTGTGTAGCTGTGATGTTGAACAGGTTGCAGCAGAGCTTCTAGACTAAGATGTACTAGGAAGCGAGGCCTGGCGATCTACTTCAGAAAATCAGCCAGTGAAAACCTTGTGAATCAAAGTAGTCTGATCTCATTATGCATTGGGCCACCATGAGTCGGTGGTTGATTCCACAACAGCTAACAACAGCACAGTTTCTTAAAGAGGAAGTGAAGTCTCCAAAGTAGTCTTTCCAGTTTCATCGTAAAGCTGCCACCCATGTACTGATAGCTTTGGAGTTTCTATTTTACATTTCAGAGCCCAATCAGTACGTAATTTAGGAACCACTTTTTACTTTTTACTGTGGTTTGCTGGCTGGTTTTCCTTTTCCACAATAGGGCCTTTGTTGTTGATTTGAAAAAGAAAACTTATAAACACTTGTTTCCAGGAAAAGTGATTTTAAATGGAATATCTTAGAATTTGGCTTTACAAAAGGACTTGAGGTGTTGTTTTCATTATTCTTGTGTGTCCTCTTTCAGTCAAGAAGTGGCTGTTTCCTGTACCTCAGTGTCTCTTTAGGATTTAGGAGTTGGAAGGAAGGAGGCCTTTGAATAACAGGTTAATAAAAGTAACATTTTCCAAATAGGCAAAAGAGAATGAAAATCTTTCCTCTTCCATCTCTTCTAGCCAGTTGCCATTGAGTCAGTTCAAATTCATGGTGACTCCATGCGTTTCAGAATAGATCCGTGTACCACAGAGTTTTCAAGGTCTGGTTTTTGGGAAGTAGATCACCAGGTCTTTCTTCCAAAGCACCTCTGGGTGGACTCAACCCTCCAACCCTTCAATTAGCAGCTGAGCGCGTTAACCGTTTGCACCACCCAGGGATGCTCCATCTCTTTCAATGATGATAAATAACCCAGCATTTTATAAGATCCTTTTCCCCTACAGATCAGTGCTGATACTGATTAATTTCTGAGGCTTCTGGAATTCTGTTATCTCAGGTTTCTTCTTCAGATGACCCATCCCAAAGCCTTGGTTGGCTGCTCTTGGATCACTTCTTGCCGCCTCCATTGATGCATATCTCTCTTCTACTTTATCTGCTGATTGGCAAGCCCTGGAGATCTCCTCGCCTGTGTTTTGTCTGCCTTGCTGGAGTTGCTGCGAATAAGTCCCTCTTCCCTTTATGGCCACAATCAGATAAAGAAAACAAACAGCTGAAGATCTCACTGCAGCCCAGCAGGCTGGGGAAAATAGTTCTCATTCTCCTTGTTCCTGGGTTCAAAGTGCACTTAACATTTTATGGGGGTGATCAGCCCTCCCAAGGTGCGGGTTTGAGTGGGCCTGTGTTTTAGCCCAGTGGACAATTAACCATGCTGACCTCCTTTCTTGCCTTTGCCTTTCTGGCTGAGTTGATGTGAATGCTCCGAGTGAGAAGGGGCTGCTGCTCCTTTGAGCAGAGCACCAGGCAGGAGTGGGGAAACATTTGATCTTGTTCAAAGGGGATGTCCCTGAAGCATGAAGATTGAACTGATTGTGACCCCACCCCCAGGGCAGGAGAAGCTCCCTCTGGAGAGCAGCCCAGGAGGAAGAAGCTGTCAATTACTAATCCCATTGGCCTGTGGGTCTTCAGGGTCTCATATCCGTTTAAAAGAGAGAGAATTGGGGCTGAAGGTAATAAAGCAGCCCTTAAATTAGAGGAGCAGGAGGCCATCTCATTTGATTTTGTGGTTGTTACTGAGGAATAAAAGGCAGAGGAGATAATTTCGTTAGCCTTTTTGAGATCTTTATCACAGCAAAATGGCATTTTGGGATGTGACAGAGCCTCAGAGGGGTTATCCCTTTCCCTCCAGGTAAACCCAAAGCTAGATTTCCATGGGGGTTTTGGTGGTGGTGGGGAGGCACATTAATCCTTTTTGGGGCAGAATGGTGAGGAACACAAGAGTTATTCCTGCTCTGAGTGAGAGGTTGGTGTCGTTGGGTGGTACAAATGGTTAAGCATTTGGCTGCTGACAGTTTGGTGGTTCGAGTCCACCCAGAGGCACCTCGAAAGAAAGGCCTGGAGATCTACTTCTGAAAAATCAGCCACTGAAAACCCTATGGAGCACAATTCTACTCTGACACATGGGGCCGCCATGAGTCAGAGTCAACTCGACAACTGGTTTGGTGTTATTTTTTTTTAATGTGAGAGGTTAGTGATTTAAAACAGTTGATGTAAATCCTAAAATACCACTCTGCCAGTTACTCGGGAACATGGCGTGCAGATGGAAAACCAAAGGAACCCATCAGATGAGAGCTCATTTTAGAGTTGGGTTTAGTCTTTTACATCTGAGGAAGGCTTACCAGTCATTTGATGTTGACTTGGTTTATTAGGAGCATGATAGTCACCAGTTAAATTCCACTGAGCCGAGCATGTTTCATTTAAACTGCAGAGTGAAGAGTTAGCAGAGAAGTGATAGCTAGGTCTTCTGTTTCATTCGTGGTGGTCTATTCAGTGTGTACCTTCATGCCTGTTGTGTGATAAAAGTGTTGTCTGGGTGGACAGGTATTTCTATCTGTGTTTACAGGGAGAGAATGAGACAAAGAGAGGCTAAGTGACTTGCCCAAGTTCTCGCAGTAGGGAGGTGGGAGATCTGGGATTCTATCCTGGACTGGTAACTTTCAAGTTAAGCCTTCCATGATCATAATTACAAAGAGGAAAGAGGAGGAGGAGGAGAGTGATAAAGTCTTCTCCAAGGGAAGAGAGAGAGAAGAGCAAAGTAGTGATAAATAGACAGTTGCTGTACCAGCCACCAGCTGGCACCATTCCCCAAGTCAGCTTGGTTTCTTTCTGAGGGGGAACCAAGTGAACAGGGGGTGTGCAAGGCAAAGGAGGAATTTTTTGGGGGGGGGGAGGGGTTGGGAGGAGGGGATGGGAAGGACTATCGGTATGTCTGAAAAATTCATCAGCAGAGTGTTGGTTATCTTGTGGAGTGCCTGTGCATAGAATCAGAAATGACAGAGCCATCAGCTGTCCACATCACTGCATCTTGCTGGTTTATTTCTGGGTCTCGGCCATTTCCACGTCCATCTTTATCTGCATTCTTATTACCTCATATCTGATTGGTTCCTTGTCTCGATCCTCCCTCTCAGCTCTGAAAAATAAAAATGTCTATTAAGATGTTGACTACTGTTAAGTGCATTTAATCATAGCTTAAGTTTTTATAGTTCTTATAAAATTCTAGTCTCCCAGTTGGTTCAGAAGCTGATATTTTCACCCTGCAAGTTGATAATGTAGACTGTAGAGACCTCCCTTTCTGGTGGATGCTGTGGCCCTGGGAACTCTCAGAAGGCAGAACTCTCACCAAATGTTTTCCTGAAATGTTATCTGAGATAATTATTAGAAGGAGGGAGAGAGAGGTGGTAGGGAGGGAAGACTGTCGTTTGCTTTCATTAGTGCTCCTTCATATCCTGAGTAAGAATCTTTGCCCCTGTAGTACTCAGGCAAGAGTCATCTTGCTTTGGCCATCTGCTGTTCCTTTCCTTCATCACTGTGGCTAATCAGAAGTTGGCTGTACTTCAGTGCCTCTTAAAAGCTTTTCTGTCTGACTGTCCAGGAAGTTGAAGTGCAGTGTCAGAAATGATGTGAGTTGATGAAGAAGAAATAAACAAATGCAGGCAACCTATGAGGAAGACTTGGCAGCCCTGCTCCTGTTTTTTCTGTAGTTTTGATCTGAAGAGACCAGGTTTCCTCCATGTGAAAGGAATGGGGCTGTGAGGGTCCCTGTGCCAAGAAGCCTTAGATGCTCATGCCAGTGGACCTTTCTAGATTAGGGCGGCACTTAGTCTGATAAACTCTGGGGTGCAAATGAGTAGTTTACGTTTCACAGAATAGAGATAAGTCACATGGCTAACTCCTGAGCTATATGTATGTAGAATAAAAATAGCATCTGTTCAGGGAGGTGGAACATTCCAGAATGCTTCAGTCTTGGCACCAAAGCAGAGAGCAGAGAAAAGGAGAGCTAGGAGGAACTTTACAGAGCCTCTTGTCCAAACCGCTGAGTGACTCGGCCAAAGCCCATGAGGGCAGAGGTCCTGTCCATATTGTTTGTTCACCTTTGCATCTTTAATGAATGTACAAAGATGTATTAGATACTTAATATGTATCAGATGCTTAATATGCATTTGTTAAGTGAATCAGTGCTATAAATGATATGACTTCTGGCTCCCCATCCAATCCTTGTTGAGAAACTTACGGCTGAAAAGTCTGTTACAAGTGGTGCCAAGCTCCTTTTATGTAGTTGAGGCTTTCTTTCTTTTTTTTTTTTTTTTTGTACTTCAGGTGAAGGCTTACAGAACAAATAGTTTCTCATCAAACAGTAGTACACACGGTATTTTATGACATTGGTTAACAACCCCACAACATATCAACCCTCTAACTTCTCAACCTCTTTTTTTTTTTGGTGAAAATACACATAGCCAAAGATGCACCATTTCAAAAATTTCTACATGCACAGTTCAGTGACATTGACTACGTTCTTCCAATTGTGCTGTTATTCACACTTAAGATGAAGGCTTACAGAACAAAATAGTTTCTCATATAACAGTTACTACAAATGTTGCCCTATGACAATGGTTAACAATCTCACAACACATCAACAGTATCCTTACTCAACCTTGGGTTCCCTATCACCAGCTTCCTTGTCCCCTTCTGCTTTCTGGCCCTTGTCACTGGACTCCTGTACCTCGTTAGTCTCATTTGGTTTTACAGCACTGTCCACTCCCAGGCTGAACAGTGAACCTCAGAGATAACTTCACCACTGAGCTAAAGGGTGTCTGGGGGCCATACTCTCGGGGTTTCTCCAGTCTCCTTAGGCCAGTAAATCTGGTCTTTTTCTTTTTTGTGAGTTAGAATTATGCTCTACATCCTTCTCCAGCTCTGTCCAGAACCCTGTGTTGTGATCCTGGTCAGAGCAGTCAGTGGTGGTAGCCGGGCACCATCTAGCTGTACTGGACTCAGTCCGGTGGAGGCCTTAGTAGCTATGGACAGTTAGTCCTTCGGACTAATCTTTTCCTTGTATCCTGTTCTCTTCATTCTCCCTTGCTCCTGAAGGGATGAGACCAGTGTAGTATCTTAGATGGCTGCTCACAGGCTTTTAAGACCCCAGACACTGCTCACCAAGGTAGAATGTAGAGCATTGTCTTTATAAGTTGTGTCATGCCAATTGAGCTAGATGTTCCCCGAGACCATGGTCCCCATAGCCCTCCGCCCAGCAATTCAGTCCCTCAGGGAGTTTGGATGTGTCTGTGGGGCTTCCATGACCTTTCCTTGTACAAGTTGTGCTAGTTTCTCCTGTATTGTGTACTGTCTCACCCTTCACCCAAGATACCACTTATGTATTATCTATTTAGTATTTCCTCCCCCCACCCCTCCCATCCCTGGTAACCAACAAAGATTGTTACATTTTGTGTGTGAACTTTTTCATGGGTTTTTACAATTGAGGTCTCATACAATATCTGTCCTTTTGTGATCAACTTATTTCACTCAGCATAATGTCCTCCAGTTTCATCCATATTATGAGATGGTTCACAGATTCATTGTTGTTCTTTCTTGTTGCATAGTACTCCATTGTGTGTATGTACCATAGTTTGTTTATCCATTCATCTGTTGAGGGGCATCTAGGTTGTTTCCATCGTTTTGCTATTGTGAACAATGCTGCCATGAACATAGGTGTGCATATGTCTGTTCGAGTGACTACTCTTATTTCTCTAGGATATATTCCTCAGAGTGGGATTGCTGGATCGAATGGTATGTCTATTTCTAGCTTTCTGAGGAAGCGCCATATTATTTTCCAAAATGGTTGTTATCATTTTGCATTCCCACCAGCAGTGCATAAGAGTTCCCATCTCCCCACAGCCCCTCCAACATCTGTTATTTCCAGTGTTTTTGATTCGTGCCGGTAATGCTGGGGTGAGATGTTATCTCATTGTGGTTTTACTTTGCATTTCTCTAATGGCTAGTGATTGCGAGCATTTCCTCATGTCTCTGTTGGCCATTTGGATGTCTTCCTTGGTGAAGTGTCTATTCATTTCCTTTGCCCATTTTTTAATAAGATTGTTTGTCTTTTTGTTGTAGAGGTGTGGGATTTTCTTGTAGATTATGGAGATTAGACATTTGTCTGACTTGTACTGTCCAAAAACTTTTTCCCAGTGTGTAGGTTCTCTTTTGACTCTTTTGGTGAAGTCAGTTGAAGAGCATAGGTGTTTGATTTTTAGAAGATCCCAGTTATCTAGCTTATCTGTTGGGGTTTGTGCGTTGATGGTTATGGTGTGTATCCTGTTAATGCCATGTATTAAGGCCTGAGGTGTTGGTCCTATTTTTTCTTCTATGAACTTTATAGTTTTAGGCTTTATATTCAGGTCTTTGATCCATTTTGAAGTAGTTTTTGTATACGGTGTGAGGTATGGGTCCTGTTTCACTTTTTTGCAGATGGATATCCAGTTTTGCCAGCACCATTTGTTAAAAAGACTGTCTTTTCCCCATTTGATGGACTTTGGGCCCTTGTCAAAGATCAGGTGACCGTAGGTGGATGGATTTACATCTGGGTTCTCAATTCTGTTCCATTGGTCAATGTGCCTGCCATTGTGCCAGTACCAGGCTGTTTTGACTACTGTAGCTGTATAGTAGGTTCTGAAGTCAGGAAGTGTGAGTCCTCCAACTTTATTCTTCTTCTTCAGTAGTGCTTTACTTATTCGGGGCTTCTTCCCTTTCCATATAAAGTTAATGATTAGTTTTTCCATCTCTTTGAAGAATGTTGTTGGTATTTGGATCGGGATTGCACTGTATCTGTAAATTGCTTTGGGTAGAATTGTCATTTTCACAATGTTGAGCCTGCCTATCCATGAGCATGGTATGTTTTTCCATTTATGTAGATCCCTTTGGGTTTCTTGCAGTAGTGTTTTGTAGTTTTCTTTGTATAGGTTTTTTACATCCCTGGTCAGCTTTAGTCCTATGTATTTTATCTTTTTAGGAGCTATTGAAAATGGTATTGTTTTCCTGATTTCCTTTTCATCATTCTCCTTATTGGTGTATAGGAATCCAAGTGATTTTTGAATGTTTAATCTTGTATCCTGCTACTCTGCCGAATCTTTCTATTTGTTCCAGTTGATTTCTTGTGGAATCTTCAGGTTTTTCTATGTATAGTATCATATCATCTGCAAACGGACAGTTTAACTTCTTCATTACCAATTTGGATGTCCTTTATTTCTTTTTCTTGCCTTATTGCTCTAGCTAGAACTTCCAGCACAATGTTAAATAGGAGTGGTGATAAAGGGCATCCTTGTCTTATTCCTGTTTTCAAGGGGAATGTTTTCAGCCTCTCTCCATTAAGAATGATGTTGGCTCTTGGTTTTGCATAGATGCCCTTTGTTATGTTGAGAAATTTCCCTTCTATACCTATTTTACTGAGAGTTTTTATCAGGAATGGGTGTTGGAGTTTGTGAGATGCCTTTTCTGCATCAATTGAGATGATCATGTGATTCTTTTCTTTCCTTTTATTTATGTGGTTGATTACGTAGATTGATTTTCTAACGTTGAATCATCCTTGCATACCTGGTATGAATCCTATTTGGTCATGGTGTATTATTTTTTGATATGATGCTGAATTCTATTGGCTAGAATTTTGTTCAGAATTTTTGCATCTATATTCATGAGAGATATTGGTCTGTAATTTTCTTTTTTTGTGACATCTTTTCCTGGTTTTGGTATCATCGTTATGCAGGCTTCATAGAATGAATTTGGAAGTGTTGCTTCCTCTGCTATGCTCTGAAATAGCTTGAGTAGTACTGGTACAAGCTCTTCTGTAAATGTTTTGTAGAATTCTCCAGTGAAGCCATCTGGGCCAGGGCTTTTTTTGGTTGGGAGTTTTTTTATTACCTTTTCAATCTCTTCTCTTGTTATGGGTCTGTTCAATTTTCAACATCACTTTGTTGTAGTTTGGGTAGGTAGTGTGTTTCTAGAAATTTATCCATTTCCTCTAGGTTTTCAAATTTGTTGGAGTATAGTTTTTCATAATATTCTCTTATAATCCTTTTTATTTCAATTGGGTCTGTTGTAATGTCCCCCATTTCATTTCCTGTTTGGGTTATTTGTGTCCTCTCCTGTTTTTCTTTTGTCACTCTGGCCAGTGGTTTGTCAATTTTGTTGATTCTTTCAAAGAATCAACTTTTGGTTTTGTTGTTTCTTTCTATTGTTTTTCTGTTCTCTATTTCATTTATTTCTGCTCTGATCTTTACTATTTCCTTTCTTCTGGTGGCTGTGGGCTTTTTTTGCTGTTCTCTTTCTATTTGTTTGAGTTCTGTAGTTAATGTTTTGATTTTGTCCCTTTCTTCTTTTTTGATATGTGCATCTATTGCTATAAATTGTCCTCTGAGGATGGCCTTTGCTGTGTCCAAAAGGTTTTGGTATGATGTGTTTTCATTCTCATTTGATTCTAGGAATTTTTTGATTCCATCTCTGATTTCTTCTATTACCCAGTGATATGTAAGCAGGGTATTATTCACTTTGCTTGTAATTGACTTTTTTTTCTTACTCTTTCTGTTGTTAATTTCTACCTTGATGGCATTGTGGTCAGAGCAGATACTTTGTATTATCTCAGTGTTTTGGATCTTGTTGAGGACTGCTCTGTGGCCTAAGATGTGGTCTGTTCTGGAGAACGTTCCATGTGCATTGGAAAAGAATGTGTACTTTGCAGCGGTTGGATGGAGTGTTCTATATATGTCTGTGAGGTCAAGTTGGCTGATCGAGCCCTTTAGGTCTTCTGTATCTTTGCTGAGTTTCTTCTTAGTTGTTCTGTCCTTTACTGAGAGTGGTGTGTTGAAGTCTCCTACTATTATTGTGGAACTGTCAATTTCTCTTTTCAGTGTTATTAGAATTTGTTTTATGTATTTTGGAGCCCTGTCATTGGGTGTGTAGATGTTTATTATGGTTATGTCTTCATGATGGATCGTCCCCTTAATCATTATATAGTGTCCTTCTTTGTCTTTTATGGTAGATTTTGTTTTAAAGTCTATTTTATCTGAGATTAGAATTGCCACTCCTGCTCTTTTTTGGTAGTTGTTAGCTTGATATATTTTTTTCCAACCTTTGACTTTTAATAAATTCACATCTTTGTTTCTAAGGTGTATCTCCTGTAGACAGCATATTGATGGATCCTGTTTTCTTATCCATTCTGTCACTCTCCGTCTCTTTATGGGTGCATTGAGTCCATTTACATTCAGTGTAATTATTGATAGATGTGGGTTTGTTGCTGTCATTTTGTAGTGCTGTTTTTTTGTGGTGCTGACGTTTTCTTTGTTCTTCTTACTCTCTTGTGCTGAGTTACTTTTGTTTGTGGATTTCTTTTTCATTTCTTTTGTTTTTGTAGTTTTTGTTTTTCCTGAGACTATATGTTTTTCCTCTTTTTTTTAATGAGTATGTTTCTTAAGTTTCTTTGTGGTTACCATAATTTTTACCCTTATCTTTCTAAGTTTGAAGCAGTCTACCATTACTTTGTATCACCTTGCCTTCCTCTCCATTAGAAGATTCTATACCTATGCCGTTTATTCTCTGTTTTATTGTTTTGATGTTGTTGTCATTTACTGATTAACTGCTCTGATTCCCTGTTATATTTCTTTTGGTTTTGGATAGTCCTCGAGAGTTCATTTCCTAGATTGGTGTCTGGCTGGTACTGTTCTGTATCCTAGGTTCTGCCTGTGAGCTGAAGCTGTTTGTCCTCAGATCGAAGAACTCGCTTTAATAATTCTTGTAAGTTTGGTTTGACTTTTACATATTCCCTTAATTTCTGTTTATCTGGAAATGACCTAATTTCACCATCAAATCTGAATGAGAGTTTTGCAGGATATATTATTCTTGGCTGGCAGTTTTTTTCTTTCAGTATTTTATATATGTCATGCCATTGCCTTCTTCCCTGCATGGTTTCTGCGGAATAATCTGAGCTTAGTCTTATTGTTTCTCCTCTGTATGTGACTTCTTGTTTTTCATGAGCTGATCTGAGGATTCTTTGTTTGTCTTTGGTTGTGGCGAGTGTGAATATGGTATGCCTTGGTGATTTTCTTTTGGGGTCTCTTCTATATGGGGTTCGTTGAGCTTCTTGGATGGCCAGCTTTTCATCTTTCATGATATTGGGGAAGTTTTCTGTCAGCAGTTCCTCAATGATCCTCTCTGTGTTTTCTGTTTTCTCCCCCTGTTCTGGAATGCCAATCACTCGTAAATTTTTGCTTTTGATTGTGTCCCACATAACTCTCAGGGTCTCTTCATTTTTCTTTGTTCTTTTTTCTGAGTTTTCCTGAAACAGAGTTGTATCCAAGTGTTTGTCTTCAGCTCCACTGATCCTGTCTTCCACGGTTTCAAATCTGCTTCTCAGCCCTTCTATGACATCATCCATTTCTGAAATCTTGTTGTTTATCTTTTGGGTTTCTAATTGTTGTCTTTGTATAATTTCTAGTTGTGAATTTATTTTGGAATTTTGTTCCTGCATTATTTTCCTGAATTCTTCCAATTTTTTGTCCGTATTTTCTATGATTGTCTATTTTTTCCTCATGTTTGTCAGCTTTTTGCCTCAGTTCTTGGTGAATTCTGAGTATTAGAGATTTGAATTCCCTATCAGGTAGTTCTAGTGCATTTTCTTTCAGAGGAGTGTCATCTGGTGTTTTATTTTGGCTGCCTACTGGAACCATTCTGTCCTGTTTTTGTAAATGTTTTGTTATTGTCTGCTGTCTTCGGGGCATTCAGTAGTTATTTTTCTCATTTATTGATTGTAGATTTGTTTGTTTCTTCCCTTTTTTTAAAAAAAATTTTGACTATGTCTGAGCAGGCAGACTGTGTGTTCTTTGTTGTTTGCTCATCAGTTGGCACAATACTTTTTGCCTCCTTCTTCAACTGGCAGGGTCAGTCACTCAGATATGGTACGGCAGGGCATGTCTAGCTGAAGAGGAGTTACTGGGATGGGTTGTTTGTGGCACTTACTACAGCCTCCAGGGTGGGTCGGTAATCAGTGCAGGGCAGGTTCCATTAGGCCATGCCTGTGCTGCTTGGTGGTGTGATGTCAGGCACATGGTACAGGTAGGCAGGATACAGCAGGGAGATTGTTATGTATGGAGCTAAGATGGATATGGGAGAGAGGAGAGAGGAACAGAAGCCAAAAGCATACAAACAAACAAAAAAGAATGCTAGGGGAGCTTGCCATTGGAGTGGAGAGATGAGAGACTATGAAATGGGGAAAAACAGAAAGGGGAAGAGGAAGAATGAATAAATAAGAATGAGAAAGGTTAAAGAACCACGAAGTTCCCAGGGATCCCACCGGTGCAGCTATGAGGTCTGAGGAAGTCACTGTCAGGTGTTCCAGTACAGCTTGGCTAGAAGGCATAGAGGTATACAATGCCAGGTATTCAGGAACAGAAATAGAAGGAAGATATAGAGAGACGAGAAACTGAGCAATGAAGAAAGACAAAAAGGGAAAAAGAGGAAAAAGAAACAAAACAAATTAAAAAAACGAAACAAAACAAGAAAGGCCCCCAAAGAAACAGAAAAAAAAAAAAAAAACCACCCAACGTAAAAAGAAATGCTTTCAGGGATCCCTCTGTACTTCTGTGTAAGCCGACAGGGAGTCTCTCTGCCATGCAGCTCAGCCTGGCCAGAAAGGGCTCCTAACTCAAGAAAAGGAAAAGAAAACAAACAAACAATTCAAAATAAACAAACGAACAAAAGCCCCGGGATCCCACCAGCATGGCAGCCCAAACCAGGAAGCAGCTCCACACTTGAGCTCCGCAGCCCCTCAGGAAGAAGCAAAGATGGCTCATGGATCCAGGTACTTGAGCGAAGGGAGGTGGAGGTGGCGAGAGGCAAATAAGAAATCAAAAGAAGGAGGAAAAAAAAAAGCAACACTAGCAGCCAACAAATGGCACTCAGAGAGCCAGCTAGTGCTGGCTGGTGTTTCTGGACAAGAGACTGTGTCCATGGGAAGCAGAGGGGGCCTAGTGTGGGTGAAGAAGGGTAGAGAGTGGGAAAGCGTATATCACAGATTACCGGAGCTCTGCAGCCCCTCAGGAAGAAGCAAAGATGTCGCACAGAGCGAGGTACTCAAGCAAAAGGAGGGGGAGGTGGGGGGAGGCAGGGAAGAAATAAAAAGAGGCGGAAAAAAAGCAACACCAGCAGCCAACAAATGGCATTCAGAGAGTCACCCATTGGGGTGTGTGGAATCCAAGCAGCTGCTGTTTCCTGGTCAAGAGACTGTGGCCGCAGGCAGCAGAGGAGGCCGAGTCAGGGTGAAGAAGGGTGGGGGGTGGGAAAGCGTATATCGCCAATTACCGGTTGTTTTGTCTCCCGCCGGAAGCTCCGTGAGGCTGCTTTCTCGTACCCCCTGTTTGCTGCTCTCTGATAGGAGTCCCATGATGGCGGATCCGTGCTGCGTTAGCTGGTAGGGGACCTCTGCGTGGATCTCTCCTCGCTCTCTGTTCTCTGAGTTTTCTCACTCCATTTGGTGCTTGGCTGAGTTCTTTATCTCTTCATTTGATGTTTTAGGGTTTCAGGATTGTTCTATTCTCTGTTCAGCTTAGTTTTTCGGATCTTTGCTGTGGAGGGACGGCGTGGTGTTTCTGCCTAGAGCGCCATTTTGCCGGAACTCCTTGAGATTACTTATAGATTAGAAAATTGAGACATAGAAATATTCAACTGGTTCCTTAAAGTTGGTGGTGAAGTTGAAGGGAAGGCAGGCTCTTTTAGGCTGGATGGGTGGGAGGCAGGGCTGCCACATTGCTCAACACTCTGTCTTCTGTGTGATGGTATCTCCTTGGAGTTGTGTGGTGCCTCTGCTGTGGAGGGGTGATAGCCCCAATAGCTCAGCCTCCCTGGAAGAATCAAAATGACTGTGGGGGACAAATAGACTTGAGGTTGTCCCTCCACCCAACAACAGTACCCGGCGGCTGGGAGTCCAACCCCTCCTGGGGCCCAATCATCTCCTTTTAAGAGGGGCATACTATTTAGAACTCATCAAACTTTAGATTTGTTTGTGGAGGCAGATGTGTGTACCAGATTCTGGGGGTGTGACTGGAAGGACTAGATATGTTTGAGTACTGTTGTGCTAGGACTAAGCTCTCCAAGCTGATGGATACCATTATCCAGTAAACCAGGGACTCCACCACTCCCAACCCCGTTTTGAAAATTGCAGCCCTGCTGTCATTGGCCCCAACCAGGTAAACCAGGTCATGCAATGGGCACCTGACTTCTTGTGATGCTATCTCGTATACATCTCCCTCCATATTCCTCTCCAGGAAATAGCAGCAGACATCCATTCTCCTGATGTGACATAAGACAAACTGTAGTCTGACTGTGATTTATGACTACAGAAAGAATCAGCTAGATTATTGGCTTCTGTACTAAGATCACAGGGCTTTTTGATCTGAAGCTGGCAGGCTTTCTGCAGGCCAGAGGTGGATTTGATCAGGTTTCCATAGCAGCAAGAAGAATTATCACTGATGTCTAGATTATGTGGACTTGAATAAAGAGAACAAACTTGAATTTGCATAGTGGCCTTAATCATTACTTTGTGTTTTGGGTGAAAATCGAACCATGGGAAGTGATTTTGTGTTAGCCCTAATAGTCTGGTGTTTGAATTTCTCCTGGGGCAGTTGTCTGGCTCTTGCATAGTTACTTGTAAGTTTATCCTGTTGTACAGTAACAGCACAGTGCTTTGGAAGTGAACGGTAAATATTTACTTGAACCCAAAATATTCTATGTGCAAAATCATGCAAATTAGAAACAAATTCAGTATTTTGAGAGTACATATATGTTGATAAAACAGCCTATTTGGAAAATGTAGTGTTTTGAAATCATGTACATGTGGGGGAAACTTGATTATTCTCTTTAAGATTCTTGAAAGCACAAACAAAAGTGAAATATGAGTGTCCAGCTTCATTGGCTATGAGCCTTGAGCGTTTATGAAGGGTAATTTAAAAGCAAACCCTTTAGTAGAAAAGTGTTTCAGGGTTGCCTGTTGATGCACGTACACTGTTTGTTTGTTTATATTTTGCATATGACATAGTTTCAATTCAAGAGTTCTCTTTTCTCTTTCTTTAGCACAGAGGCAGAAAGAAAGTTAATCGAAGTTCATGTACTAGTGTTAGTGTAATCGGATTCCAGCTTGCTATAAAAATTAACGTTAATGTAGAATATTGGTTTACATTCATGATTTTCTTATAAAGTGTAAGTAGCATATATAAATTCATTAATTACTCTCTCTCCAAATCAGGTATAAATCACTTAAGTACAATTTTATAGCAGGTAGGAGTATAAAAATCAAAGTTTATGGTTATTTTACCAGCATCTTTCTCCCATTTTTTATAACACAGATTAGAGAAGTCCTTGATGTGTCCTGTCTTTTTTTCCATTGATCAGACCTTCTGTGTTTTCTCTTGATGCTTTTCTCCCCCTTGTGTGCTTTCCCCAAACCAGAATTAAATCACTGAGTGTCACCTTGATTTAATCACCCCTTGTTTGTAAGGCCTGAACTGTTGGGTCTTCATGAGAGGACCCAGTTCTTCTCCAGTCTGGTCAGGGCCCAAGGGTGTCTTGGTTTGTGTCTTCTGGTTCTTTCTGCCGCCCAGCTTCTCCTAACAAGCAGCCCCAGCTCGCCCTGAATCTAAAGAGCATGCATTTTCTGTAGCCTAAAAATGTTAATGATTAAATACACAGGGCTGGGTTTTGTTTGGTGATTATACAGCCTGTTTAAATGTTTTAGCAATTAAGAAACATTAGAAAGCTTTGTGGCAGACTCTTTGGAGGAAGAGAATGCTGGGAGACAGGCCTACCCAGCCCGATTTTCCCCTTGTGGATGGACTGACCTCTTTGTGTTTGTTCACAGGATCTGTGATGGGGAAGACCCAGCCTTCCAGTCCTTTCTCACCACTCCCTGACTCTCTGACCTTGGTCAAGTTGCCTTGGTGGCACAATGGTTAAGTGCTCAGCTACTAACCCAGAGGTCGATGGTTTGAACCCACCAGCAGCTCTGCAGGAGAGAAGACCTGGTGATCTGCTTCCATAAAGATTGCATCTGAGGAAACCTTATGGGGCAATTCTACTCAGTCCTATAGGGTTGCTATGAGTTGGAATCAACCCAACAGCACACAACAGCAACAATCCCAGGACTTACTTATAAAACGGGGGTAATCACACATACTTCACGGAGTTGTTGTGAGGATTAAATTAGACAACCTTAAAGCATTGCTGGAATGCAATATGTGGTAATTATCACTACTTTTGAATGGGAGCAACCCTACTTGGAGTAATCCAGTAACTACCGAAAGTTGCCTATTTGTTTCTCCCTCAGCCAAGGTACTCAAAGCCTTATTGTAGCTGCTGTTGTTTTTAGGCATATAAAACTAAACCAGTTGCCATCAAGTTGATTCTGACTCATTGTGACCACCTGTGTAGCAGAGTAGACCTGTGCTCCATAGGGTTGTGCACCTGGGTGGATGGACTTGAACCTCCAACCTTTTGGTTAGTAGCCAAACTCGTTAACTGTTTGCACCACCCAGGGACTCCTTTTAGGCATGTTGTTGTTAGGTGCCATGGAGTCAATTTCGACTGAAAGTGATGCCATTGGAAAGAGTAGAACTGCCCCCTGGGGTTTCCTCCGCTGTAATGTTTATGGAAGCAGATCACCAGGTCTTTCTCCCAAGGAGCGACTGGGTGGGTTCAAACTGCCAACCTTTTGGTTAGCAGCTGAGTGCTTAAGCGTTGCACTGTAGCCTGTTTAAATGCTGGAGCCACTCTGTCCTTATCAGAGCAGCTGACTGAGTTTCCTGGAGCTGGCAGGGTGTGTCTTGTGTTTACTCTTCTCTCTCTATAACATGTAGGTTCTGTAAACTGGTATTTCCCAGGGCTTCCTTTGCCTTTAGGATCAAAGGAGTTCTCAAGTGTATTTTGACATGAGTTAGAATTAATAGACATTTAAAAAATAGCCCTGTGGTCAGATTTGTTAGAGTATGTGTTCCACAGGAGGTGAGGGCCATTCTCTGCGGCAATCTGCTTTGTGGGACAGTTAAGATTCTACCTCCTGGAGTAAAATCTTAGTTGGAAAGGGGGATGCAAAGCCAAAAATTGTATAAAAAGTGTTTATGTTTGTCCTGGGAGCATGGCAACCTATCACACACCATTAACAGGCTGGCCTGCTAACAGTCCTGCACTGCAGCTTGCACCAACCCAGCAACGTAATTTATTTCACTGAGGGAATTGTGGTTTTATGTACCATGTATTGGTGTCCTTGAAATCTTGCTTTAAGAGGAAAATAGCAATTAATGTTTAGAAATAGGAAATAGTTTTACAAATTTGTGGTGGAAGAGACCCAATAAAAATGACTATTAGGAGATCCCTGGAGGTGAATGTGAGAGTTTATAAATGGTGTTTTCTGTCTTGAAACTTGCCAGCCTTTGATTTGTAAGGATAAACCAAAGTATGACCACCACAAACAGGGCAGAGTGTGTGAGAGAGTATTCCTGCAAAGAAGAAAGTCACTCCATGGAGACGTGCTGGCAGGCATCTGTGTTGTCTTAGGGACAGGTGGCAGAGGACAAGGGTGTGTTTGGCCAGATTAGGGCCATGTCTGTGTCATTGTTATTGTTCTCCTGCTGCGAAATGACAGATGGAAGAGCCTGTTATGAAAGAGTGGCTGTTAATCTGTACCTCTTGGTTTGCTTGCACTCAAGCATAAATATGTTGGCTCATTATTTTAAAGAAACATAAGACTAGAGCATATGGAAACTGCCAAATTCTGCATCCTTTAAAGCATTTTTTTTCTTTTTTTGTGTGTGTTACTGATGTGATTAGATTGTCTAAATTAAAGTGACACTTAAAGATTAAAGAATAATTTTTACGATGAGAATCATGGTTTTCAAACTTAGCAGAACTCTTTTTAAATGAGATGTTTCAGTGGAGCTACACCATATGTGCATTTAACGCATAGAAATTCAACTATATGTACATGATTCAAAATTGTTGTTAGGTGCCGTCTAGTCAGTTCTCACTCATAGCGACCCCATGTACACCAGAACGAAACACTACCCGGTCCTGCACCATCCTCACAGTCATTGTTATGCTTGAACCTGTTGTTGCAGCCACTGTGTCAGTTCATCTTGTCGAGGGTCTTCTTTTTTGCTGACTCTCTACTTTACCAAGCATAATGTCCTTCTCCAGCAACTGGTCCCTCCTGATAACATGTCCAGGGTATGTAAGGTGAAGTCTGTCCATCCTCGTTTCCAAGGAGCATTCTGGCTGTATTTCTTCCAAGACAGACTTGTTTGTTCTTCTGGCAGTCCATGGTCTATTCAATATTCTTCACCAACACCGTAATTCAAAGGCATCAATTCTTCTGTGGTCTTCCTTATTCATTGTCCAGCCTTGGCATGTGTATGAGGCAATTGAAAATATCATGGCTTGGGTCAAGCACAGCTTAGTCCTCAAAGCAACATCTTCGCTTTTTAACACTTTAAAGAGGTCTTTTGCAGGAGATTTGGCCAGTGCAATACGTCATTTGATTTCCTGACTGCTGCTTCCATGGGTGTTGATTGTGGATCGAAGTAAAATGAAATTCTTGACAATGTCAGTCTTTTCTCTGTTTATCATGATGTTGCTTGTTGGTCTAGTTGTAAGGATTTTTGTTTTCTTTATGATGAGATGTAACCCGTACTGAAAGCTGTAGTCCTTGATTTTCATCAGTAAGTGCTTCACGTCCTCTTCGCTTTCAGCAAGCAAGTTTGGGTCATCTGCACCACTGTGCCAACAGAGCTTCATATCAAAATTAGGAAGAGAGAAATCATGATGAAAATAATATGGAGCTGCTTAATAGTCCACTCAGTTAAGCGTATAGGCCTCAGAGCAGTTCTTTCTCAACCTTGGCACTGTTGACATTTTGGGCTGGATAATTCTTTGTTGATGGGGCCGCCCTGTGCATGTTGCCCTGGTTTAGCAACATCCCTAGCCTCTACCCACTAGATGCCAGTAGCACAGCCCAAGTTGTAACAGCTGACAGTGTCTCCAAACATTGACCAGTGTCTTCTGGGGGCAAGCAGTGGTTGAGAACCACTGCCTCAGAGTAAGAATGATGCTTTTCAGCCTCACAGTTTGAGGTATTCTCTTAGATCATCTTGCATTACTGAGTATGAGTGAGTGAATATAAGAAAATAAAGACTCTGAGGCATAGTGAGTGTAAGCTGCAAAGAACAGCTCAGAGACAATTAGTTTGTAACGTTAGAGATTTACTCCTCAAGGGAGAGTGGCCTCAGTCTGTCTCTCAGAAGTTTCTGAAGGCCAAAGCTATGTAAGGAAAAGCGACTGATTCACCTTAGCAAATCTTTGGCTTGTCAGTTCAGAATTTCTTGGTAATAGTGGGGTTCATGGCCAGTTTCTTTTTTAATGTTATCATGTATTTGTGGGAGAAAACATATGTACAAATAGTCATAGAGTATTTCTGAAAAAAAAAAAGAATATACAAGAAATTGATAAATGTAGGTTGTCTCCAGGGCATAGGGTGGAGTGGGGATTGAGTGACTAGAGGACGGAGGAAAGAGAAAAACTTACTTTTCACTCTACACTCTTTAGTACATTTACGTTTACATATATGTATGCATATGTGATTGTTGCTGTTGCTGTCAGCTGCCACAGAGCTGATCCTGACCCACAGAGACCCCACGTGCACAGAGCAGAGCCACTCCACAGGGCCCTCAAGGCTGTGACCCTCCAAAAGCAGATCAGCAGGTCCATCTTCCAAGGGGTCCCTGGGCTGATCTGAACCAACAACTTTTCCGCTAGCAATGGAGCACTTAACCACCCACACCACCCAGGGACTCCTGTATATATATATATGTGTGTGTGCGTGTGTGTGTGTGTGTGTGTGTTAATATATTCTGTTAACTAAATTAAGGTCCCTAGGTGATAAAAACAGTCTGTGCTCGACCACTAACCTATAGGTTAGCAGTCTGAACCCACCCAGCGGTATCATGAAAGACAGGCCTGGCAATCTGGCTCCATTAAGATTGCAGCCAAGAAAACTATATGAAGCAGCTCCACCCTGCAACACATGGGGTCCTCATGAGTTACAATCGACCTAATGGCAACCAACAGCAACAGCTTTTGCCACATGGAACAAAGGCATCACCAGTTGCCCGAATTCCTGACCCTCAAAATATGAGATACTTATAAAAAGTTGTTGTCTGAAATGACTCCTAAAAAATAAACCAACCACTTCATCTGGTACTTTACTGAAAAACTTATTATAGAAGCTTCCTGAGAGATGGTTTGTTGGTCTTCAACATGGCTCTGTCTTCCTAAAGAATTTTTTAAGGATAATCATGACCATATACATTTTTTGCTCTATTCTACTGGCTTTAATGTCTTTCTGGCATGTTCTATGAAAGTATTAACAAATATTTTAATTTTAATAAATATCATTTAATAATAACCATTAAATAAAAGTGAGTGTGCTCTGGTTTAATCTGGAGACTTGGATCCGAGCCCTGTCATCATCTGCTGCCTTATCCCAAATTATTGCTCTCATGTCCCAAAGCAACCCTTTGGATCCTCCCTGAAGTTTGAAAGAGTATTTCAGTTATTCTTACAAGATTCGAGCAGTTTATCCTAGACTTAGAGTGATTGTAAGAACTCTAAAAAGAATGTCTTCTAGAGGGGAATAGCATTAAAGTATGTGTTGTAAACATTGTACCTGGGGGTGGATAGATGGCGTCCACCTGTCTGTTAGCATATAGAGTAGCTATCATGTAGGCTGAACTGGGAGGAAAAAAATATACAATTATTCAAACTTCTCTCTTTCTTCTGAGAGAATTAATAGCTTTCACGTAAATGTGAAGTTACTGGCACTTTTAAGAAACCCTAGAAATAAAATAATGACCATCATTAGAAGACACTTGAGAGACTTCAGGTGCTGAGGCCTGCATAATCAGTCCCTCCAGAAACCAGGATTTGATTCAGAAATTCAGAATTAACAACCTCCACACGGGGATCATTTCTCCTTAATTAGGGCAGGTGGGCTGGGTTACCTGCCTTTTGTCAGATGCCAAAATGCAAACCAATGCAGTCATTAGGGGTATAGATGTCCAGACATGCCACTTCAATACTAATGGCAGTGAGAAGAGTCAGACTGTATCAAGAACCATGGCTGTAATGTTGCAAGGAGAGCAATGGTTATCTTCCAGCAAAGGCTGAGAGTAAAAATCAGACTTCCTTTAGGATGAGCCTTGAGGGTCACTCACATCCTGAATGCCTTTTAGCATCCTTCTTTTTCCTCCCTGGGATATACCAGTACACAGGCCAGGGATTAGAAGAGATGAGATCTGTTGGCATGGCCTTCCAAAACCTGGATGTGTCTGCCTTGGAATTCTTATCCTTTTGACTTTGGGAGTTTTGAGTAAAATGTCCTCAGAAGCAATCCATAGTAAGAGTAATTACAAAGGAAAACTAGGAAAATGGTATGGATTTGCCAAGGAAGTGGGAAAATTGGGAAAAGAAGAAGAGAGGAATAGAGGACAGAATAAAGAGGAGGACAAGAGGGAAAAGAAGTGGGTAGGTGGGTGGTAAGAGCCCTGGTAATGCAACGGTTAAGTGCTTGGCTGCTGACCAAAAGGTTGGCAGTTCAAACCCACCAGCCGCTCAGTGTGAGAAAAGGCTGGTGATCTGCTCTCATAAAGATTACAGCCTAAGAAATCTGATGGGGCAGTTCTGTTCTATCCTGTAGGGTCGCTGTGAGTCAGAGTGGACTCCGGGGCACACAGCAACAGGTGGGTGGTAGAGGAGACAGTGTAACTGCTTTGTAAACTTTCCCGTTCTTAAGAGCATAGGTACCATTGGGTACGTCAAATCGTACATCCTAGCACCAGCTTTGTGAAGATTTCATGTAAACGTGAATTTACTGGCACTTTTAAGAAAAACTGTTTACTGTGTAGTCACCTAAAGAATGAGTTACTTCTGATGATCTTTCTAGAACCATGTCAATTCAGATGGTTAAGAAGAGGGGGCTGGCTGAAGACGGAGTTGTGGGTGTTGTATTTCTTGCATAAATATCAGCTTGACCTGGCTTCTTGGTTATTTATATTTTTGGAGCCAAATGATCAGTCCTCTTGTATCGGAATATAGATTCTTATTAAGAAGTGCTAGAAACCAGGTTTTGTTTCAAGTTTGATTTTTTATTTTGTGACAATCTGAGGGCTTTTAGATCAGACTGAATAAGAGAAAGACCTACTCGCCATGCTCCCACTAAGATTGCCTGGCAAGTCTTAAGTCAGTTTGAAATCATGGGCTTTAAGTTTATGAAAGAACAGATAAAGAATGTCTACCATATATGGGTTTGTTTTTAGGAAACACTTTTCTATTAGCTACTGAGCCCTGATGACTTCTCAAAAGTTTGGTTTGTTTTTAGTCTAATTACAAGTTTAACAGTGCAGAGTTTAATGCAGGAAAAAGGGAGAAATCTATTATTCCATCTTCCCTTTGTCTCTCTTTCATCTTCCATTATTTTCTAACAGATACTTTTTGATTAAATTTTTTGATGTCCTTTTTGATCATCTTCTCTGTTTACTATAGTGGTTTCCAACTGGAGCAGGACTGACCCTCTCTCCCCTACCAGAGCATTTGGATGTGGAGGGGGTTGCTTGGCCCACAGGCTTTCTAGGAACAGGGGCCAGGGATCCTAAATGCCTGCACGCATATCCCTCCTGAAACGTTAATGCTGCCCCCATTGCAGAGGCAAGTCAAAGGCTCTTCTACAGTTAAGATAGGGAAAGAGACTTGAATTTTGATTTATAGACTCTGGTTAACTAAGATAGAACAAGCTAGTAGTTAAGTGGGTTTTCCCTCTTGCCCTCCTCCTTCATTCCCAGGCTCTGGAGTTAGACTGCTTGGGTTTGAGACCAGCTGGGTGATCTTTGGAAGTTACTTTGTGTCCCTCTGCTTCAGTCCCCTCCTCTGTATTTTGGGCTAATAATACCTTGTAGGGTTTTGTGAGGATAAATGGGTTAAAACAGTACCTGCATATTTTAAGAATTCAATAGTTACTTGTTTTTAATAAAATACAGTAAACCTGTGAAAACTGGAAACTGTGTAAGGTAGAAACCTGCCAGAGAAGGAAAACTAAAATATTTTCCACTAAAACAAGTGATAGGAAAATGGTAAGACTGCACCCTGTCAAAGGCAGAAAACTTGTGAGACCCAGAAAAACGAAACAGTCCCATCGAGTTCCGGCTCTCACAGATTTCACTGTACCATTCTAAGGGGCCCCAAGGCCTTTTCCCTATTCCTAAATCCTTCATTTTTTTTTCTTTTTCTACATGTGAGCTATATTGATGCTCATATTTTTGTACTTATATAGCCAATTTAGTATTAACCACAATTTGAATTTCAAAAATAAGGACATAATTTTATAATATTTCTTAAACAATAATAAAATAGCAGAGTCTAGACTATGATAACAGAAATATTAGGTTTGTGTGCCAGATACTGTAAGAAGCACTTGTATTAGGCTGTTTGAGGACTGCTTTTCTAATTTCAGAGGTAGAACTAGAAGTAGATTATTTTCCCTTAAAATGAGTGGGTTTTACTCAGAGACTCATGCTCAAAGTATGAGTAAAGACTCTTATGAAGATAGTTGTGAACTCCTTCCAATTATCCTCCCCATAATCCTTTAATGGAGTTATTAATATCATCCCTATTTTGTACCTGATGAAATGGACTCAAAGGTTTGACAACTTTCCCAAGATCGTACAGCCAATAAGTGACAGAACTGGATTTTGGAACTTAGTACTGCCTGACTCCAAAGCCTGTTTTAAATCACCACCCTGGACATCCTCTTAGTATGAAATAGACATGCATAGTCCTTTTTGAATGGATTTTAAAATTTGAAACTGAGAGGAACCAATAAGTCCAGAAGCATAAAAGTCACTAATACAGGAGGAGGCTGACTTCATGCAAACGAAAGGAAGAAAATATTGAGCATCTGTCTTGTGCCAGGCACTCTACATTCATTAGCATACTTAGTTTTCGTAACCAGCCTACTAGGTGAATATTAGACCCATTTTGCAGAGGAGACAGTAGACACTCAGTGAGTATAAGTAACTTGTGGAGATGACACAGCTAGTAGGTGGCAAAGCAGGGATGTGAATCCTGTTCTCAGAACCTTCCCTGTCACCAGGCCATACTGTGAAAAGGCTAGGGAGGTCTCCTTGCCTAGGCACTTCCTATAGCTTCTCGAGCACATAGGATAATCCTGTGTTTATGAAACAGGAAAACTGGGTACATGTTCTGGTCTCTCCTGGTCTTATAGAATAAAATCATGTGTTCTTTGGACTCAGCATCTTTCCTCTGGCCTCTGTTCTTCAGAGGCAACCTGGACAAGGACTTAGGGGAATCGGCATGTTTTGCAGTTGCAAATGCATCAGCTTCTGTGCACAGCTGCCTGGGCCAGAGAGGCACCCGATCCTTTCGTACTTCACTGAGAGGACCTCAGGATTGCCAGATTTGTATATGGTGGAGTTAGCTGGGGAGGACAGGCTGGCATGAGTCTATCTGTCCTCGAGCTATTAGTGGAGATCATCCAACATGCATTGTGAGGGAGGGCCTTTTGCTCAGACTTAGTTCATTAGGAAATCATGGTCTCCCCACCTCATCTGGTGCTAGCCTTAAGGTCACTTTAAATGTGGGACCAAAGGCAGCTGCAGAATGGAGCAGCCTAGTGCTTTCGAGACAGCCTCCGGCACCAGACGTCTGGACCATCACTATCTACAGGAGCCAGCTTCGTGGAAGTAATTCTGTGTACTGGGGCAAGGAAAGGCAGCCTTTGTGTAGAGGAAATGTGCCATGGGTAGGCAGTTGACTGCTTATTAGTTTACTCTTTCAGCCAAATTATTTTTGTTGCTGTTAAAAATTAATTTTAATAATTGCTTTTGGATCAAGCTGTTGAATAACTGAGCCAAGTTTTCACGCCTAATGAACTTTTATAGCAAACTCTCCTGTCTTTATGGGGTTATTATGAGGATGATATTTGTAAAGCATTTTAACTGCTTAAAGGAGGGCTCTGGGTAAGTAGTGGTCATATTTTCACAGTTTTGGAAGAATGATTAGACAGTGGGCATTCCATTTCTGAAAGATGCAAACCACACTCAGCTACTAGCTATTTGCTTTAGTGGCTATTTTTCTATTTTTAATTTCTAAAGAGAAATCTATGTGGAAGACTGGGCTGATGTTTTTGTATTTCCCTAAAATTATTCAACCAGTTTAAAAAAAAAAAAAAATCTCTGTAATCTGAGAAGAAATGTTTTTGGAGTGCCAGAGTTTGAATAGTAAGTTGTAGCTAGTAAGTAGGAAATGCCCCATTGTCAATGAGCAGCTAACTGCATTAATTTGTAACAAAATGCCTAGAGAAACCGTTCTTTACTATAAAGAAAATTTTTTTTTCTGTCTTACTGTTCTCTTTCCGTTTTGTCTTTTGGGAGAAAAATACCAAAATAAATAAATAAAAATAATTGCTTTGTTGTTCCAGAGAGAAATACACTCTAGAAGGGACCATCTTACCAATGTACTGTGGGTGTTTAAAGAGTTAAGACGCCTGCTGTGAGTGTGTGCATTCTAAGAGCTTGCCTGTACCACAGATGGGAAAAAATGGAGTTCAGAAAAGACTCACCTTTGTAGTCTTACTGCATTTTGAGATTTAACAATAAAAATTTTCAGTAAAACTTACAGTTTGAGCCCCCACACAATCCATTATGCACACAGCAGCTGTTGGGATTGTTAAAAGTGTAAATTAGACTGCTAATTAGACTACATTCTCTCCCTTGCTGAAAATCTTCCAATGTTCTCCTATTGCATGTAGGATTAAATCCAAACTCCTTGCCAAGACCTGTAAGACCCAGCCTGACCTGGTCCTGCTTATGTCGCCAGCCCCATCTCCAGCTCTCCCCCATGCTCAGTCTGCTCCAGCCGTGAGGCCTTTCTGGTCCTCAGCTCCCAAGCTCAGCTCTTGTCCACTGCAGGCCTTTGCACATGACTGTTTGCCTGGAATGCTTTTGCCCCACATCCCTGGTGTGGCTTCCTCGAGCTTGGGCTGAACATCACCTCTTTAGGCTCTGGGATGTCAGTTACTGAGAGGGGAGCCCAGAAGCTTCATGGGCCCGTGCCAGGTGAGTCCTACCCCTGCCCAAGTGCAGACTGACAACTGACAGAGTTCAAGGCCCAGGCCAAGTTCCACATTGAAAGTCTTTCCTGCAAACTTCTGTCCGCCTTTGACCTTGTCCTACTCCATACTGTCCTTGCACCGGACTGCTCCGTTCAGAGCTACCCATGTTCTGGTTGTCAACTCATGCTGCTCTTGGCCCCCACTGGCTGCCTGTGCTCTGATGGCACAGACTGGTATCCCTTGCTTAATGAACACTGGCATTAGATTTCGTTTTGTTTTGAAGATTTTAGTGGCTTGAAAGACTAGTGCTTTAGTTGTTATAGAGACTGGACTTTGAGGCTACTGTATGCCAGAGAGATGACTAATGGGACATTTTTCTTGATTTTTGGAACATATTAAGCATACTAAGAGGGGATGGAGTCCCTGGGTGGTGCAAACAGTTAACGTGCTTGACTGCTAATGCAAAGGTTTGTGGTTCCAGTCTACTGAAAGGCACTTCAGAAGAAAGGCCTGGTGATCTATTTCCTAAAAATCAGCCATTGAAAACCTTATGGTACACAGTTCTACTCTAACACACATGGGTCTCCATGAGTCAGAACTGACTGGATGGCAACTGGTACTTGTAAGACGGGGCAGGTGGTCTTCCCTCCTCCCCTCCCTCCCCTTCCTCCAGTGCATACCACGGTTCTGGATCCGCAATAGACCTCTGCTACCTACCTGTTCATTGGTAGTTGTTTAAACCTTTTGCTCCTTGAGTGTAACCTTGCCAGTATTTGGTCGGCATGCTTACTGATCTTCATAGATTGAGTCCTTGCCAGTAACCCACTGGCAGCATCTTTGGAAAAGTGGAACAGGCTCAAGGCATCCTATCTTCTCTATTCTCCCACCCCATTTTCGTGAAGTTTAGTGTTACCAGCCATCCTGTACTCAGAGTGCCCGGGGTGGGGGTGGGGGGGGGGGGGGCGTGTCCAGAGCTAGGACCCTGCTGTCCTACTCTGTCCCTTGTGGAGTCCCAGAACCCGCTCAGTCTATTCCCTGATGGTGAGGCAGGAGAGCGGGCATGCATGACCAGGAGGCCGGTGGTCTAGTGGTTCTGGTAGGGTCTGATTGGAGGTAGCTCTGCCCAGCTCCATGTCATAGCAGTCTGAGGCAATGACTCCAGTTATGCTGGGAGCTGCTCCCCAGGGCAGGCATGTCATGTGCCTGTCAGGGAGTACGAGGCTGAGCGCTGAGGCTGCTTCTGTTCTGGAGCTTCTGATGTATGGCAGTGAATTCTTGTCCTATAAATAAGGGTGACTGTTACTCTCTCAATTAA
The DNA here is from genome assembly GCA_030035585.1 of Dugong dugon. Lineage (NCBI taxonomy): Eukaryota > Metazoa > Chordata > Mammalia > Sirenia > Dugongidae > Dugong > Dugong dugon. Next base: position 83,123,451 of record CM057460.1, on the reverse strand, counting down.
AAGATTTTTTTTTTTTTTTTTTTTAAAGATGTAGCAGTGACTCTCCTCTCACTCTCAAATGGAAGGAACTTAATTTTCTGGGTTTTCTGATTTTTTTAAATGCTTATTGTAGAAAATTCAAGCAATACATAAAAGTGCAAGTAAAGTGCAAACCATGCAAAGTACCTAACCTTCTAGAAACAATTGTTGCCCGTATTTTGATGATTGTCACACACATGAACACACAATCTTAGATAAATGAGATCATGTTGTAAAGCATTGTTTAGGTTTTTTTTCCTTAATATGTTGTGGCAGTCTCTCTAGGCCAACAAATTTAGAAATACCTCGATTTTAATATCTGAAGAATATTCCATTGTATGGAAGTGTCATAATTTATTAATCAATCTGTTGTAGATGGAAATTTTCCCAGTCATTATTCAGTTCTCCAATAAAGACCTTGTGCTACATTTGTCTAATTTAGCTCATGGGATAAAAGAAAAAAAAAAAAACAACCAAAACCATTGCTGTCAAATTGATTCCAACTCATAGCAACTCTATAGGGCAGAGTAGAACTGCCCCATAGGCTTTCCAAGGCAATCTTTATGGAAGCAGACTGCCACATCTTTCTCCTGCGGAGTGGTTGGTGGGTTCAAACCGCTGACTTTTTGGTTAGCAGCCGAATGCTTGACCACTGCGCTACCGAGGCTCTTTATCTTATGGGATAAATAGGTTAAAATTATTTAGTCAGAGTATAACTATTTTGGATTTCACGCATGTTGCCAAACTGCCTTCAGAAAACTTATACCATTTTATATCCCCTCATAATGAAAGAAAGCACCTTGCTGAGTTCCTTTGATGTCGTTCTCTAATGAAGTTTAAGTGATTAAATTTCTCAAATTTTCAGACACTTTTTTTTTTTTTTACAAATAGTGCTTGGATACTAATTAAGGAGAAGTTTAGTGATTAATTTTGTAGCTTCTCTGGTTAAAAACCAAAAAAACGTGTGTGTAGTATGTATTTCCTCTTCTATTATTCTAGTATGCAGTTATATCTTTTTTTTTTTTCCTTTCATTTTAATTAATGATCACATGGAGGTTGTGCAAAGAAAATAATGATCTTTATTCATCTCTATTTCGGACAATCTGTCACGTTCTGTATTTTCATATTACTACCAAAACTTTGCTGAAAAGAGCTTTTTGATACTAAAAGTAGCAGATACTAATCTGTAGTTTGATGTTGTTGTTCGGTGCTGTCAAGTAGGTGCCGATTCATAGTGACGCTATGTACAGAGGAATGAAACACTGCCTGGTCCTGCACCATCCTCAAAATCATTGCTGAGCTTGAGGCCATCATTGCAGCCACTGTGTCAGTCCATCTCTTTGAGGGTCTTCCTCTTTTTGCTGACCTTCTACTTTGCCACGCATGATGTCCTTCTCCAGGGCTTGATCCCTCCTAATAACATGTCCAAAGTACCTGAGACATAATCTCACCATCCTTGCTTCTAAGGAGCATCCTGGCTATACTTCTTCCAAGACAGATTTGTTCATTCTTCTGGCAGTCCATAGTATATTCAGTATTCTTCACCAACACCATAATTCAAAGGCATCAGTTCTTTTTTGGTCTTCTTTATTTGTTGTCCAGCTTTTGCATGCGTATGAGGCAACTGAAAATATCATGACTTGGATCAGGTGCACCCTAGTCCTCCAAGTGACATCTTTGCTTTTTAACACTTTAAAGAGGTCTTTTGCAGCAGGTTTGCCCAGTGCAATCCATTGTTTGATTTCTTAACTGCTTCTTCCTTGGTTGTTGATTGTGGATCCAAGTAAAATGAAATCTTTGACAACTTCAATATTTTCTCTGTTTATCGTGATGTTGCTTGTTGATTCAGAGAGAATTTTTGTTTTCTTTATGTTGAGGTGTAATCGTACTGAAGACTGTGGTCTTTGATCGTTATCAGTAAGTGCTTCAACTCCTCTTCACTTTCAGCAAGCAAGGTTGTGTCATCTGCATATGGCAGGTTGTTAATGAGTCTTCCTTCAATCCTGATGCCCCGTTCTTCTCCATGTAGTCTAGCTTCTTGGGTTATTTGCTCAGCATACAGATTGAATAGGTACAGTGACAGGATACAACCCTGACGCACACCTTTCCTGATTTTCAACCATACAGTATCGCTTTTTTCTGTTCGAATGACTCCCTCTTGGTCTATGTATAGGTTCTGCACGAGCACAATTAAATGTTCTGGAATTCCCATTCTTTGCAAAGTTATCCATAATTTGTTATGATCCACACAGTCAAATGGCTTTGTGTAGTCAATGAAACACAGGTAAACATCTTCCTGGTATTCTCTGCTTTCAGCCAAGATCCATCTGACATCAGCAATAGTATCCCTATTCCACGTCCTCTTCTGTATCCGGCCTGAATTTCTGGCAGTTCCCTGTTGATGCACTGTTGCAACTGTTTTTGAATTATCTTCAGCAAATTTTACTTACATGTGGTGTTAATGATACTGCTCAATAATTTCTGCATTCTGTTGGCTTAGCTTTCTTTATAGTGAGTACAGACATAGATCCCTTCCAGCTGGTTGGCCAGTAGGTAACTGCCTTCCTAATTTTTTGGCATAGACCAATGAGTGCTTCTAGCATTGCATCTTTTTGTTGAAACATCTCAGTTGGTTTTCTGTCAATTCCTGGAGCCCTGTTTTTCACCAATGCCTTCAGTACAGCTTGGACTTCTTTCTTCAATGCCATCAGTTCTTGATCATATGCTACCTCTTGACTCTGCATTCTTTCTACTTTTGATGCTTCCTGCTTTGTTCAATATCTTGCCTATAGCATCCTTCAGTATTGCAACTTGAGACTTTTTTTCTTCTATTCTTTCAGCTTGAAAAATGTTGAGCATGTTCTTCCCTTTTGGATTTCTAACTCCAGGTCTTTGCACATTTCATTGTACTTTACTATGTCTTCTTGAGCTGCCCTTTGGAGTCTTCTGTTCAGCTCTTTTATCATTTCTTCCATTCACTTTGGCTACTCTACATTCAAGAGTAAGTTTCAGAGTCTCTTCTGATATCCATTTTGGTCTTTTCTTTCTTTCCTGTGTTTTTAATGACCTTTTGCTTTCTTCATGTATGATGTCCTTGATGTCATTCCACAACTCGTCTGGTCGTTGGTCAGTAGTGTTCAATGCATGAAGTCTATTCTTGAGATGGTCTCTAAATTCAGGTGGGATATACTCAAGTTTGTACTTTGGCTCTCATGGACTTGTTCTGATTTTCTTCAGCTTCAGCTTGAACTTGCATATGAGCAATGGATGGTCTGTTCCGCAGTTGGCCCCCGGCTTTGTTCTGACCGATGATACTGAACTTTTCCATTGTTTCTTTCCACAAATGTAGTTGATTTGATTCCTGTGTATTCCATCTGGTGAGGTCCAGGTGTATAGTCACCGTTTATGTTGTTGAAAAAAGGAATTTGCAATGAAGAAGTCATTGGTCTTGCAAAATTTTATCATGTAATCCCCGACGTTGTTTCCGTCACCAAGGCCGTATTATTTTCCAACTACTGATCCTTCTTCTTTTTTTCCAACATTCTTTGTTTCCAACATTCTCATTCCAATCACCAGTAATTATCAATGCATCTTGATTGCTTGTTTGATCAATTTCACACTGCAGAAGTTGGTAAAAATGTTCAGTTTCTTCATCTCTGACCATAGTGGTTGGTGTGTAAATTTGAATAATAGTCACGTTAACTGGTCTTCCTTGTAGGTATATGGTTATTATTATCCTATCACTAACAGTGTTCTACTTCAGGATAGATCTTGAAATGTTCTTTTTAATGATGAATGTGATGCCATTCCTCTTCAATTAGTCATTCTCGGCATAGTAGACCTTATGATTGTCTGATTCAAAATGGCCAATACTAGTCCATTTCAGCTCTCTAATGCCTAGAATTTTGATCTTTACGCATTCCATTTCATTTTTGACGACTTCCAATTTTCCTAGATTCATGCTTCGTACATTCCACATTCTGATTATTAATGGATGTTTGCAGCTCTCCTCATTTTGAGTTGTGCCATATCAGCCAATGAAGCTTCTGAAAGCTTTACTCCCTCCACATTGTTAATGTTGACTCTACTTTGAGGAGGCAGCTCTTCCCGAGTAGTATTTTGACTGCCTTCCAACCTGAGGGGCTCGTCTTCTGGCACTGTATCAGACAGTGTTCCACTGCTATTTATAAGGTTTTTAGTGGCCTGTTTTTTTAGAAGTCACTTACAAGGTCCTTCTTCTAGTCTCTCTTAGTCTGCAAGCTCCGCTGAAACCTGTCCACCATGGGTGACCCGGCTGGTATTTGAAATACCAGTGGCATAGCTTCCAGCAGCACAGCAACATGTAAGCTACCATACTACAACAAACTGACGGACAAATGGTGGATAATTTGATAGGGATTTATTTAAAAAAAAAAAAAAAAAAGAGTTATTTTTTAAATCCTATAGTTTTAGAGGGATTTAAAACATAACTGTAAGTTTTTTATTTGGAAGTATAATCCTCAGGTGAGTATTCTAGTATTTCTCCTAAGGAAGCACTGCATTCATGGCCATCTCTGGTTTCTTCTAGAATGTCCCCTCCAGTCACTTCAGTCTGTGAGACTTTTCCCAGATCCGTGTGATTCATTACCTGTTATTCCTCCTCTTTGAACTTTTATCTCCTTGATCTCATTTGTCCATCCCCTAGTGTCACCTGAAACTTTTTACCACTTCATTGGTGAATTGCTTATCTTTCCTTTACACTTTCTTGAGTTCTTCTAATGTTGAGGATATCATGTATCTTCTTAAAAAGCTTTTTCAGTGTGTATTCTCCTGGTGCCTGGGGTATTTAATATTGAACATTCATCATGTGCCTTCTTTGTCTAGGCGTTACACAGATCTACCAAAGATAGACTTTGCCTGTTAAGACAAATTAAAAAAAAAAAAAAAAAAAAAAGATGTAGATACCTTTAGCTTAGGAAGAAAAAAAACAAAACAAAACAAAATAAAACTTAGTTTTCTTTGTAAATTTATTTGGGTTTTGAAGTGATTTTTAAAGTAGTTTGGGAGGGTTTTCCTATGTCTTATCTGATAAGATAATGCCGTCTAGAGGAATTGGACTTTTCATGTGGAATTTTGATTTAAAAGGCTGGGGTGACCAACAGGAGGGAAGGGGCAGCTGGTGGAGAGGCTAGTCGAGAAGAAAATATGAGAATGAGAGGCAGGAACCAAGTGGGTGGAAGTAACTAAGATGTACAGGAAAGGCATTTTAGAGGAAGTTCTAAGAGTAAGTATGGAAATTGGATTTGTAATTAGATTATAACTTTATGTTCTTGTCAGAATGACAAAATATAAACCCATGAGAGAAGAAACACCTCAACTTTGGGTGTGAATTGATAAAAGAGATAGGACTGTGATGGATTCAGTGTCTTGTGATGCCCACTACTCGGGCTGCGGGGCAAATCACAATGCCGAGGACATTCAATGGGGGGACATTGAATAAGGTGCTTGCACAGCCAGCCAGCCAAATGCCAGGGCTACTAGCTGGAGTTGGCTACTATTGTCAGTTCACATTGTTTTCCAGCAAATAGCTGGATTCTCCCAGTGTCTTAAATATGTTCATGCTGAGTTGTATGGAAATGATTCTTTTAGGACACTAAGGTACCATTTAATGAACTGTTCTTTAGTGCTATTTAATAACTCTCACTCTTGGTGCAGTAAGTGGTATTTAATCACTGATTCTTTGAGCCACTGGGGGACCATTTAGTAATTGCTACTTCATTGCCATTTAATAAATTTCTGTCTTGTACATTAAATGGCACCGAGCAGTGATTCACTGCCTAGTCCCTAGTGGCATAAAAAAGTTAATGCTGCTTCTAGAGATGCTCATCTGAAACCACATGGCGACTTAGGCATCGGGAGAGTAAAGGTACAATAACATCTCTCAGATCAGTGTTCCCCAGACTTTCGGATTTCATAGGCCAGTTTAAAAAAAGTTTAGGGACTGACATAGGATTAAATTTTTAATTTTGTCAGATATTGTTCCCCTCAAGAAACCTGTCTTAAGAGCACATTGCCTAGTGCACAGGGGGCACTTGATAGTCACTGAGTTGAATGGAGCTACGCATTTAGTGAGAATGGTGCAGGGCCAGGCGATGTTTTGTTTTGTTATGTATAAGGTCTCTATGAGTCAGAGTAGACACAGGGGCAACTTACAACAACAACACGCATTTCAGAACAGAATTTTTGCTGATGTCATCATCTTACTTTTGGTATTATTTCATCAGAGCTAATATTGGAGATGTTAATTTTGTAGAATGTGTTATTGAAAGTGGCTAGCTAGAGAGTTTTCATTTTATATGAGGACTGTGAGGGTTAAATAACAAATGTGAAAGCTTTGGAAGAACTTCAAACCAGATTGTAAATATAAAGTAATTAATACTGTCTGCTGACACTATTATGCAGAGATTATTAATTTTTGGATTATGTTAACTTCTGGGGAATTTTAAAACACAGAGATTATTAATCTAAAGATACTTAATCTACAGGTTGTTGTGTCTTGATTCCTTAATTAAATTTTGTGACAGATCAAAGGAAGAAGTGGGTCAGCAAGAATGATTTAGTTAAAATTGATACTTTAAAGTGGAAACATAAATCAATGCCTTTTCTCTGACTTTGCCTATCTTAGAAGCTAGGAATGTTGTAAGGTAGCCTCTCTGAATTCCATTCAGTTGAGGTGGTGATGTGATAATGGTGGTGGTGGTAATGATCACATAAAAGATCCTAAAAATCCTGGTGATTATTTTGAAGGATGGCTGAGGAAATGATTGACAGCTTATTGCATAGAGAAGGGGCCCATGACGCAGATTCGCCGGATGGCTGATGCCTCCGCCAGAGCCATCTGTTGTCCAGACAAACATCATCCTGGGAAAGTGCATCAAATACTGGTCTTCTCTTAAGGTCTGCTAGCTTTTAAAGTCACATTGTTGCCTTGGTGTGCTGTAGAATGTCTGATTTTTGCCACTTAAAAACAGTGGAAGAACACATTGTAATACTGTCAGTTTAACCCCCATCCTAATAATATTTAAAATATAATTTAAACCCTAGCAAAGCCACAGTTTCTGTCACTTAGCTTCAGAAGCCCAGTTGTTAGTTGCTGTTGAGTTGGCTTCGGCTCACAGCAGCCTTATGTATAACACAACAAAACCTTGCCCAGTTCTGTGCCATCTTCATGATCATTGGTATGTTTGAGTCTATTTTTGTGGCTATTGTGTAGTGCCTTCCAACCTAGGGAACTCATTTTCCAGCATTATATTGGACAGTGTTCTGTGGTGATCCATAAAGTTTTCATTGGCTAATTTTTGGAAGTAGATTGCCAGGACTTTCTTCCTAGTCTGTCTTAGTCTGGAAGCTCTGCTGAAACCTATCTACCATGGGTGACCCTGCTGGTATTTGAAATGAGAGTGGCATAGCTTCCAGCATCACAGCAACACACAAGCCACCACAGTACGACAACCTGACAGATGGGGGCGCGGCAGAAGTCTCATAATAGATGGAGAGTCTAGACTAAGGGTGGACAACCTTTTCTTAGGGGAAGTAATGGGAACCTCCCTCATATTTTCTGATAAAACAAACTTTAAAAATGACCTTCCAGAGGAATTGTTTTTGTACAAATTCATTCAGCAAATTATTAAAGTGCAACACTGGGTAAACACACTGCTCAGACCTAAAGCTAAGAACATTCTGTTAGAAAATTCACCACGTCTTTAATCCTAGTTGTTCAGTGCTATGGTTAAGGAGAAGGGATTTAGAGAGTTCATACATGCAGTGAATAGAATAAACAAAACAGATTAAAGGAATGTTTCCTGAGCAGCGCCGATGTAGAACCTTGTACCTCATGACCCTCCCCAGTGGTGCTGTTGACTTTATTTTAAAGCTCCCCCTTCAAGAAGCTACAGAGCAGAAAGATATTTTAATGATGCAAATTAAGGAATTAATTTCAAGTTACCAGGGTATATGCATCTTACGTTGTCATGGATACAGATTTTTTTTTTAACACATAGCAATAAGTTATTAGTCTCTGATTTGACTTTTCACACAGTTTGTGTTTCTTTAGCAGCTTTACAGCAAAAACAAAACAAAACAAAACAAACAAAACTGTAGCAGATTGAACTCTCATTTATATCTCTCTGAATGTGGTTCTGAAATTGTATCCTTGTAGGATTTTTATGGTTTTAAGTGGTGGGTATGTACTATTGCATTTTAAAAAATTGGCATTATTATAATTTTACATTCCATGTATCTGCATTAACCCCATTCTACTCATTTTGAATAGCCCATTTAGTATTTCTTCATTTTAAAGTGCCATAGTGTGCTTAACTAGCCCTGTATCAGGGCATTTTAAGTCTTTCCAGTTTGAGGCTGGCATAATTAGTGCTGCTGCAGACATCTTTAAGCAGATTGCGTTCCTCTCTTTCCTATGGTCCTTTCTTTGGGATATATTTCTCAAAAGAGAAATGCCTGGTAAAGTGTATGAACTCTTTTGTAGCTCTTGTTCCATATTGTTACATCCTGTTTATTCTAAGAACTCTTTGGGGGAGATCTAATGAGAAGGAAATGGAATTATCTCTGAGGTTTAAAACCTTTTTATTGGTAAGAGAACAATGGTTTTCACGTATCCATTGTGAGACTTTGCTGACTGTGGGCTAATCAGTAAATTAGACAGTTCAGTGCAGTGGTTAAGAGCAGAGGCTTTGGTATGGGTTCCAATCCTGACTCCGGTACTTACTAGCTAGATGACCGAAGTCAGTTACTTAACCTCTCTGAACCTCAGTTTCCATATTCATAAAATGCGTTTAACACGTTCTGCCTCATTGTGGGCGATTGTGAGGTTCAGATGAAATAATATAGTATGATATGATTAAGTGGCAAAGGGCCTGGCTCATATTCAGTGTTCAATAAACGAGAGCTGTGATTTGCTCTGCCTGGGTAGCCTGTGGCAGCAGAGCCTGAGTTGGTTGTAATGCAGCATCAGCAAGTTGCTCCCCAAAATCTTGAGGCTGAAGGTGTCCTCTCAGGTGTGTTCATTGAATTCTAGGTCAGGGTTCCTCTGCCTGGGTAAGTTCTCACTAATAATGTGAATTATTCTCAGGTTTGTGTGCGAATTAATATTGATGGTGAAGAGCACCTCTGACTTGGACTCCCCCACAGGGAGATGTTTGTTCTTAAAGATCAAATAAAGAAGGACTAAATCTAATAAGATTATCAACCGTGGCCATGTAGCAAACTTATACCGTTCCTTTTTGTTTAGTTAAAAATGGAGAAATTGAGAAGAATCTGTTCCTTTCAACCCTACCTTTTCTTAGCTTGAATAAAATGCCTTTAGAGAAGCTGGTAGTCAAGAACTGTGAGTTGTTCGGGTTTTATAGGAAAGGGTTGCACCTTTCACTTCCCTGTGACATTAACAGAAATCTTTCTGTGCTACAACCAGCTAACTTTAAAAAGCCAAAGAAGCATCAATATCATTTGGCCCTTAATTTTTTTTTTCCTTATTTCTCTTCTTCATTGCCATCACCATCCCCTTTAAACATGTATGTATTTTTGAAGTAATCAATGATGTCATTCTCTCTCCAGAGTATATATGAGATGTGCCTACCTTTTCTGGAAATTTCAATGGAAACTCTTGTAAATATAGTATCATATTTTAAAAGTTTTGGGGGAAGGGTCTACACTGATACATACATTGTTGTTAGTTGTCGTTGAGTCAATTCTGACTCATGGTGACCGCATGCATGCAGAGTAAAAGGTGCTTCGGAAGGTTTTCAAGGCTGTGTGACCTTTCGGAAGCAGATTGACAGGCCTGTCTTCTGAGGCACCTCTAGGTGAATTTGAACCGCCAACCTTTCCGCTAGTAGTTGAGCACTTACTGTTTGTGCCACCTGGAGAATATGAATATGTGTCTCACTCATTCACATGGAACCAGAGATATCATTGTTGATGTCAGATGAATCATGGCTGAAAGCAGAGAATACCAGAAAGATGTTTACCTGTGTTTCATTGACTATGCAGAAGCATTTGACTGTGTGGATCGTAACAAATTATGGATAATATTGTGAAGAATGGGAATTCCAGAACACCTAATTGTGCTCCTGCAGAGCCTGTACATAGACCAAGAGGCACTCTTTCAAACAGAACAAGGAGATACTGCATGGCTTAAAATCATAAAGATGTGCGCCAGAGTTATATCCTTTTATCAAACTTATTCAATCTGTACAGTGAGCAGATAATCCAAGAAGCTGGACTATATGAAGAAGAACACGTCTTCAGGACTGGATGAAGATTCATTAACAACCTGCTATGTGTAGATGACACAACCTTCCTTGCTGAAAGTGGAGAGGACTTGAAACACTTACTGATGAAGATCAAAGACCACAGCTTTCAGCATGATTACAGCTCAACATAAAATGAAAACCCTCACAAGTGGACCAATAAACAAAATCATGATAAATGGAGAAAACACTGAAGTTGTCAGGGATTTCATTTTAGTTTGATCCACAATCAATGCCCATGGAAGTTGCAATCAAGAAACCAAATGATGTATTGCAATGGGCAAATCCGCTGCAAAAGACCTCTTTGTTAAAGTGTTAAAAAGCAAAGATATCACTTTGAGGACTAACGTGTGCCTGACCCAAGCCGTGGCATTTTCAGTCGCCTCCTATGCATGTGAAAGCTGGACAATGAATAAGGAAGACCAAAGAAGAATGGATGCATTTTAATTATGGTGTTGGTGAAGAATATTGAGTATACTATGGACTCCCAAAGGAACGAATAAATCTGTCTTGGAAGAAGTACAATCAGAATGCTCCTTAGAAGCAAGGATGGCGAGACTATATCTCACATACTTTGGACATATTATCAGGAGGGATCAGTCCCTGGAGAAGGACATCATGCTTGGTAAAGTAGAGGGTCAATGAAAAAGAGGAAGACCCTCGACAAGATGGATTGATGCAGTGGCTGCAACAGTGGGCTCAAACATAGCAACAGTTGTGAGGATGATACAGGACCAGGCAGCATTTTGTTCTGTTGTATATAGGGTCGCTATGAGTTGGAACCAACTGGATGGCACCCAATAGCAGCAACACATACACATACATACACACATGTATGTATTTTCCCACACATTAAAACGTTTTTAAAAACAGTTTTGAATTTTTTTGGTTTTAAGGAAGGAGAGAAAATTCCCCTACTCATTGACATCTTCATATTGAGGTCCAACCACAAGTTTTATGATTGCTCCGCCATGTCTAACTAAGGATGTGGCGATCATGCCTGTGTTTCCACAACTGGATGCACTTAGGCTCTGAGGGAAACTGACTTCCCCTTGAGGAGACTGAAAGGTTGGAGAGGGAGGACTCCCCCTGCCCGCCTTAGTCCTCTGGTTTCTCATCTTTCTCCAGCAGGTTAACAAGAGGTCTGATGAGAATGCAGCCAACAAGGGGATTTCATCCTGTGTCTGACCCTGCCCTGAGGATGCTGTGAGGAGTTAGAAGGCTTTTTTTTTCTTCCGATGCTGTTGAATTCATTGGTGGTGTAAGTTTACTACATAGAGATGGTTCACACTCGTATTAAATTGTCTTTATTTGGACTAAGCAAGGGCAAAATAAATTAGACAATAAATTAAAGAACAAACATCTCTCTCTGGGGAAATTTGCCTAAGTCACGGGCTCTACCAAACCAAACAAACCCGTTGCCATTGAGTCAATTCTGACTCATGGCAACCCTATAGGACAGAGAAGAACTACCTGATAGGGTTCCCAAGGAATGGCTGGTGGATTCGAACTGCTGATCTGGTTAGCAGCCAAGCTGTTAACCACTTTGCCACCAGGGCTCTAAAGCCATTGATATTAATTCACATGCAAACCTGAGAATAATTTGCAGTTAGTGTGGACTTATTCTGGGCAGAGGAAATCAGTGAATGAGTCATAACTCTAAATTCTTAGTTTCTTCTGCTCTGAGACCTACATTCTCAGTGGCAATTTTGTGAACATGATAGAATCATCTCAGCTTAGTAAACCTCCAAGCAAACCAAATCACCCCTTCAAGAAGATGTTTGTTCTGTTACCTTCCCCTCAAAAAGAAGTCAAGAGTCCAAATATTTATCATCCTCAGTGACACCTCATTTCTCCTTTCATCACCAGACTGAATGGTAGGTGTTGTTCTGCTTAATTGTATTTTCACAGTTTTTCCTCTGAGACTTCCCTGCCTGTTGTTACTTGATCTTTCAGACTTGTGTGCCCTCAAGACCAGGAAGGTCACTCTCATGTGGGGGAGGGGACAAATGGCAGGTATGCTGGTCAAGAGCTTGCAGATTTAAATATGCTTTCCTTTTACTTTCCAGTGCTTTGGGAGTTTCAGTTAACTTTTTTTTTTTTTTTAACTGCCTGTTTGAGTTCAGACATAAGCCAAATGAAGAGTTGTTCTGGTCTTCTATTTATGTTTCATTATGGAAAGTGTTTTCTCAGCCAGCACATGTGCTTTTCACTTTAGTTACCAACTTCCTTCATAGTATTTAGTTAGTGATAGCTCTCTGGGGTCGGGGGGCAAGTATATGGTTTGCATTCGTTCATTAGTCATTTATCTCTCTGAAGATGGTATGATTTGATCTTTAAAACTCAAGAAATGGAAAAATTCTCTGACCCATGTTATAATGTTAGCTTCTTCTCTTTTCATCATCTCCAACCCCAAATGCAAGAGCTTACTAATTATCCCTTATTCTGAAACTTTGTCATGGTCATATATTGGGAGAAAATGTGAACTAGCAAAACTTTTGTCAGAGTGGGTAACTAGTTCGATCCTTTGAAAAGAGCAGCTCTGTAGTTTTTTGACTTCAATGACTCATCTTAAAATGAAAAATCTTACCAGGGAATTTTCAAAACTGCTTAGAAATTTTGTAGGTGTTGGCAAATAATTTTCACGTATGAAAATGCTCCCTTTATTTTATCTTCTCTGATTCCCTAGAAAGTAGCTCTTTGTAAAAAGTATATTGTTTGCTCATTATTAATCTAAGTGAGAGATTAATTGCTAAAAAGTCACAATTAAGATTTGCTTGGTTACTTAAAATTTTCTTTTAGTCAGAGATTCAACTCTGAGCAGTCACTTAAAAAATTCTGTCTTTTCACTGTACACAATACTGGGGAAACCAGCACAACTTGTCCAGGGCAAGGTCATGAAAGCTCTACAGATACATCCAAACTCCCTGAGGGATCAAATTACTGGGCTGAGGGCTGTGGGGACCATGGTCTCAGGGAACATCTAGCTCAACTGGCATAACATAGTTTATAAAGAAAATGTTCTACGTTCTACCTTGGTCAGTAGCGTCTGGGGTCTTAAAAACTTGTGAGCGGCCATGTAAGATACTCCACTGGTCTCACCCCTTCAGGAGCAAGGCAAAAGGAAGAAAACCAAAGACACAAAGGGAAGATTAGTCCAGAGGGCTAATGGACCACAAGTACGACAGCCTCCACTAGACTGAGTCCAGCACAACTAGACGGTGCCCGGCTACTACCACTGACTGCTCTGACAGGGATCACAGTAGAGGGTCCCAGACAGAGCTGGAGAAAAATGTAGGACAAAATTCTAACTCACACACACAAAAAAGACCAGACTTACTGGTCTGACAGAGACTGGAGAAACCCTGAGAGTGTGGCCCGTGGACACACTTATAGCTCAGTACTGAAGTCACTCCTGAGGTTCACCCTTCAGCCAAAGATTAGACAGGTCCATAAAACAAAACGAGACTAAATGGGCACACCAGCCCAGGGGCAAGGACGAGAAGGCAGGAGGGGACAGGAAAGCTGATAATGGGGAGCCCCAGGTCGAGGAGGGGAGGGTGTTGACATGTTGTGGGGTTGGCAACGAATGTCACAACACAATATGTATATTAACTGTTTAATGAGAAACTAGTTTGCTGTGTAAACCTTCATCTGAAGTACAATAAAAAAAAAATTCTGTCTTTTCAGAGTTTTCTATAGAAAACTACAGAAACTGCAAATAATTTTAGGGACAATTTAAAAAATCCAAGATTTTCAGAATGGCGGAAGCAGTTATACATGCAGAAGGAAATCTACCATTGTACTCACCATTATGCCATTAGTTGTGCCAAGTCACAAACTAGGCAAGCTCCCAAGACGAAGCAATAGCCTTTGTGTTTATTATTGCCTAAACTGCTGAACTGGCAAGCAAGGCTTGCGTGTAGACCATATGGTATTTTCATTAACAAAGTTCCACCTGGTGGAAGTAGGGTTTACTCTTGGCTTTTCGATCTTGGAAAGTTTTTCTGTCTAGGAATCATGAAAGTCTCAACCAAAATCCAGTTTACATTAATTGAGAAATTAAAATGATATCCATAGCACGTGGGACGACAGGGGACTGATGCTGTGACATGAAGCAAAGAGCACGCTGTGAGTCTGTATGATGGGCTGGACAGTCAGGCATACCAACAGTTAAAGTTAACTCAGCATTTCTCCTGACTTGGTGCTTGAAAAACTAGTGATAACCTGGATTATCTAACAAATTTGTTATTGAAATTACTTACATTCAAAACTTCTGAAGTAAATGAGGCTTTCTCAGGTTTCCAGACTTTGCACAAATACAATAATGCTTACCTTGAAAACAAGATGATGCAGCTATATATACATATATTTTTACTTTGGAACATTATTTGGAATATAGCATGGCAGGAAATAGTTCAGGAAGTTACTGACTAATCAGTGGGTGGACATTCATGGTGATCCCTTGTTCTTATTCAAGAATCCTTTGACAAGTAGCATTCTGGAATTCCTCTAGAATGCTTTATCAGAATTCACCATTAGATCTATTTTAATCAAGGCACTTAAGTTGTTGTGCTATAAAAAGAATCTCATTGTAAGGTCGTCTTGACCTAGAAGTTCCCAGACTTTCTCTGTGGTGTTCTTAGTGTCTCAGCAATATCGTCAGAAATACCACTAACATCTTTGTTTATTAAGTACTTAGACCCAAACAACTTAATAAGTATTTATGTCCTAATAGCTGCTATTTGAGAAAGTGATGCACATAAATTGGAATAAAAATAATTTTTTCTCTTTTAAAAATTTAATATTTAGTTCTTGAATAACCACAATTACTCATACTAGTGGGATGTGTCTGCCTGTTGGGCACTGCACAGCTTGTTAAACCTTGGAGTTAGATTGGACACTCCCACCCTCATTTCCTGTTCAGGGTTGATTTTTGAATGATACTTGGCTTTCTATTATACAAATAGAGAAACCCAGCTTCACAAAGATATGATGTCATCAAAAGGAACATAATGCAATCTAAGTGAATTAACTTGAATTGTTAGTTTGCACCGTGTCCAACACATTGCTGTGTTTTCCTTGAAAGTTTTAAATATCCCGCAGCACTCCTGTGAGTTCACTGTGGCATGATAGGGTGTCTTGGCACATAGTGTGGGAACCCCAGTCTTAACCTATATTTGTTCTCTGTAACTAAGTCAAGGAGTCCCTGGGTGTGGTGTAAACAGTGAACGTGCTCTGCTGCTAACTGAAAGGTTATAGGATCGAGTCCACCCAGAGGTGCCTTGGAAAAATGGCCTGGCAACCTACTTCTGAAAAATCAGCCATTGAGAACTATATGGAGCACAGTTTTACTCTAACACACATGGAGTCACCATGAGTTGGAATTGACTTTATGGCAACTGGTTAACTAAGTCCCAGTTGCCTTAAGGGACCTGTGTATTTAACTGCATTATCCAAAAGTTGGCTTCCGTTTTTATTTTTTTTGTGGTTGTCAGATTTTTGTTGAGCAACCAAAATAATCCTAGGCTGTATACCTCACAGGGAAAAAAAACTGCTATCAAGTCAATTCCGACTCATAGTGACCCTGTAGTGTACCTTAGAAATCTTGATTTATTATGTTTGGGATGTGAGGGTAGAACTTAGGCATCTGTGTTTTTTAACAAGCTTGCCTAGTGATGCTAATTATATGTTTGAGAATTGCTAAATTCCATCTCAAATCCTTTGAGAATAGGGACTATGTCATTTAAACCTCTTCTTATTCCTATAAGCGTAATGTACATCGTATAGATGCTCATTTAATGGTATTGAACTTATTGTCCCTTACTTTACCTCTTTCTCCTTCCCAACTTTTCTTTTGTTCTGTCGCTTAAAACAATAAATAAATAAAAGAAGAAGGAAGGAAGGAAGTATTGAAGTGTAGGGTTTTGTAACTTCCCAAGCCTCTTGTCCACAGTCTCCCTATTCTACCATGCTGTTATAGATTGAATCATGTCCCCCCAAAATGTGTGTCAACTTGTCTAGGCCATGATTTCCAGTATTGTGTGGTTCTTCTCCATTTTGTGATATGATGTAATTATCCTACTTGTTGTAAATCCTAACCTCTATGATGCTAACAGAGCCTTGGTGGTGCCGTGGTTAAGAGCTATGGCTGCTAACTAAAAGGTGGCAATTTGAATCCACCAACCACTCCTTGGAAACTCTATGGGGCAGTAATACTCCATTCTACAGGGTTGCTATGAGTCGGAACTGACCCAACAGCACCTGACAACAACAACAGGATGCTAATGAGGCAGGATTAGAGGTAGTTACGTTAATGAGGCAGGACACAATCTACAGGATTAGGTTGTATCTTGAGTCAGTCTCTTTTGAGATGTAAAAGAGAGAAGGGGGCAGAGAGGAGAGGGACCTTCTACCACCAAGAAAGAAGAGCCAAGAGTGGAGCACGTCTTTTGGACCTAGGGTTCCTACGCTGAGAAACTCCTAGACCCA
Source organism: Dugong dugon (assembly GCA_030035585.1). Lineage (NCBI taxonomy): Eukaryota > Metazoa > Chordata > Mammalia > Sirenia > Dugongidae > Dugong > Dugong dugon. The sequence continues at coordinate 83,106,637 of CM057460.1, read as the reverse complement.
AGGGAAGATTGATGACAAGGACCTTGCCCCAGGGCCGACAGAGAGAGAAAGCCTTCCCCTGGAGCTAGTGCACTAAATTCAGACTTCTAACCTCCTAGACTGTGAGAGAGTAAATTTCTGTTTGGTAAAGCCATCCACTGTGGTATTTCTGTTATAGCAGCACTAGATAACTAAGACAAAGGCCAGTTCCACAGTCCCCTCACAGGGCCTCACATCATGTTGAATTTATCTGCTCATGATCCTCTGATGATGCATACCTGGTGCATTTGTCTCCACTTTTCCTTGCTTCAAGTCCCTGGGTGATACAAATGGTTTTTCTCTTCTAACCAAGAGGTTAGAGGTTGAGACCCACCCAGATGCACTGTGGAAGAAAGGTCTGGTGATCTGCTTCCTTAAAGATTATAGCAAGAAAATCCTGTGCAACAGTTCTACTCTGTAACACCTGGGGTTACCATGAGTCAGAAGTGACTCATGACCTGAGGCATTTTGGTTTTTTCTTGAAAAAAAAATATATATTAGGTTGGAAGAGACTTGGAATGTTATTTAATACAGTGCTGTCATTTTAGTGAGGAACTGTAGGGAGGGGATGTGATGTGCCTGAGGTTATACAGGAAGTGAAGAAAGAAGCTGGGACTAAAACCCTTATCTCCTGGCTTCTTGTCCAGGGCTGGAAATGACCACTCCACCCCAGGCACTCCATACCATAATCCCTGGAGTTGGTGCTGGATCATTTCTGAGTGTCCCAAGTCCCACAGGTGATTCTGATGTGGAATAAGGACTGAGACCAATTGGACAATTTGCTTTGCTTACAAAGTTATGTTTGGTGTGTTAAATAAGACTTTGCCATTTATTGAGTCAGTAACTACAAATTGAACAACTTGGAGTTGCTTAATTTTTGTTGTTTGATGAGAAGGCAAGAACTTGAGAGCAGAAAAAACTATCAACATGATCATAAAAGGAGGAATTTGCATTTTTGGGGTTTTTGTTTATAAGTTATACCCTAGCAACATAAGAGCTTGGCTGCTGGGCTCTGGACAGCATTTTCCCACTGAGAGCCTCTTTCTCCTTCCTTGTTCCTAGCTTGGATTCTGAATGGTTAGGGCTAGGGTGGGGTGAGGGGGCTGACTTTTGGACAATTGGGACATGACTGTAATAGACAATTTCAGACGGGCACTTGACATCTTTACTTCTTAGCAGAATTGCAGTGATTAGATAAGGGTCACAAGGATTGCCTAAGGAAGATCAGTAATTTTTACTATGCTTCTCTTTATCCCATTTCAGGTATATTTTACAGGTAAGACAAGTTGGGTCAGCTATTAAAAGAAACAGGACACTATGAGAAAAATACTCTTGGAACTTTGCAATCCCAGGGCTACTTCATTCAGATGTATGATCATTCATTCATTTGTGCCTGCATGCCTCAATCATTTATTCAACAGAGAATTAAAATCTCCCTGGGAAATCTTCCTTCAAGTGGCTTCTTATCTCCTGTAAGATAATGCGTAACCATGATATCCGAAACAGGCTGTGTTTCCTGTAAGTCCAGTTTTTTGGAATGAGAAACTGTTCTCATTCCGTTTTTCTTGAGAAGTAATCTAGTAGCTGTGCATCTTTTTTTTCGTTCAATTTGAAATTATATTTTTTCTGGCTTTAATTTTAGACATTTTGACTTAATATGAAGAAAGAAAAGAAATGTATAATTTGGATGTCATATGAAGTTGCTTGTAATTTATGTAACTCTTTGATCTGTTTTTGCAGTCCAGTATAGCTGGAGAATTGAGAGTGCTGCTTTTTTTTTTTCTTTAACTGATGAAAGAATGTTTCAACTTTATTATCTAATATAATCAAGAACTAATCTAAATTAAACGCACAAATAAATATGATGTTACTTAGTACCATTGTTATTAATTTAAACTTCCTTTTCTATCAGACTACCCTTTACCAGAAGTGCTCATAAGGAAAAAGTGCTTTGAGTTTATTTCTTCTAACTTTCCCTTGGCAGGAATCCTCTCCAAAGAGGGGCAATTTAAGAGAGAAGGAAGGCCATAGTTTCTCCTGATGCCATCTTGAATGGCCAGGAATGCGTGTATCCTCCATGACTGAAGGGCATGTACATTTCTGGTGGCAGAAATCTGTCCATTGACTGTGCTGGGGCTGCCATTAGGCACTGACGTGGCTTAAACTGCATTTGACCTGGTGCTTCGGATTCAAGCCAATAGGTGACTCATTATTTCAGATGTTTGGTTTGTGCTGTTACAGTTGAAGCAATCTGTAAGGAAAATAGAAAAGCCTGTTGTAAAAATATAGTCTCTCTCCAGGAAGGAGAATCCCTGCATCCTGGCCGGAGGCAGGATATCTGTACAGGGTTTGTAATGTGTTGTTTCACCTTAGATCCTGGTCTGAAGCTGTCCTGGAAAATGTCCATCAGCGTGTGTTTAGATGGCATTGGTGGTTATTATTACAGTCTTGAATACGAGTTCAAAACATGCTGGGTATGAAGTGTGCTATCTGGTCACCGAGAGACAGCTGTCCATTCTGGGGACAGGACAGCCAGATGCCTACCACCAGGCTCCATTCGGAAGGAAAGGAAAGAGCATGGCGCTAGCGTCCCTTCAAAAGGTCATTTGATCAGATGGTTTCTTTCTGAAGTTTGAGATGTGACATATGTAATTTATTTTCTTTCTTTGGTCGTTGGAAGCTGTCCATTCTATATGAGATTTAGTAATTACAGAATGTTTGGCTTTAGAATCAAACAAAGACTATTATAAAATGTCAAATTTTTTATTATCTTTAACTTTTGCACCATGTTTAAAAGTGAAACATTCTGCTAACATTCTAAATTTGACCCTTTTCTCTTTCCTGTGTCTTGGTTCTTAACCATCCCAAGGGAGCAGTTAGGAAAAAATAGAGAGTCCCCACCCAAACAGTGTGGTGAAGGAACAGTTCAAGATTTGTAGGTCTCTAGCGCAGTGGTTAAGAGCTATGGCTGCTAACTGAGGTCGACAGTTCAAATCCACCAGCCGCTCCTTGGAAACCCTATGGGACAGTTCTGCTCTGTCCTATAGGGTCCCTATGAGTACGAATCAGCTCGATGGCAACAGGTTTGGCTTTTCTTTGTTTTTTGGGGGTTGGCTATGAACTGTTACATGCCAGTTTAAACTTACAGCCATTCATACTTTTTTAGAGAATTTTGATTCATTTGTCCAATGGTGACTATGTATCAGATGCTGGTTTTGAGAGCTTCCACTGAGCAAATAATAGCTTCTATCTCTTGAGCATGTGCCAGGAGCTTTATTTAATCCTCATAGAAATGCTGGTTGGCATATATTATAGATGCAGTGAATAGCCAATACTCAGGTTAATTAGCATGCCCAAGATCACACAGCTAATAAGTGGAATAGCTGATGTCTTACCCAAGTCAACCTGACTTGAAGGGTGGTTCTACATAAAGCTACACTGTTTCTCCTCCTAAAACCAAGGGAAACAGAGATAACATGTTGTGTAGTGCCATATGGCCTTAAGCTTCTTTACATGTCTAGTGATACGTAAAACCAGTTGCTGTTGAATCGATTCTGACTCATGGTGACCTCATGTATGTGTGACATAATAGAACTGTGCTCTGTAGGGTTTTTAATGGTTGTGTTTTCAGAAGTAGATCACCAGGCCTTTCTTCCAAGGCACATCTATATGGACTTGAACCTCCAAGCTTTCAGTTAGCAGCCAAGAATGTTAACCATTTGCACCACCCAGGGACTCCTAACCCATTGCCACTGAGTGGATTCGGACTCATAGCGACCCTACAAGACGGAGTAGAACTGCCCCAGAGGGTTTCCAAGGAGTGGCTGGTGGATTTGAACCGCTGACCTTTTGGTTAGCAGCCCAGCTGTTAACCACTGGGCCACAAGGGTTCCCCAGGGACTCCTAGTGATATATAAATAGCCATTTTTCCAGAGAGGTAGGATGCATAATGGTTAAGAGCAGGTATAACTGCCTGGCTTCCACACTTACTACCTCTGAAACCTTGAGCAAGTGCCTTAATCTTTTTTTTAAATAATTTATTTTATTTTTGTTGTTTTTGACAATGAATACAGCAAAACATCCACCAATTCAGCAATTTCTACATGTACAGTTTAGTGACATAGATTACATTCTTCAAGTTGAGCAGCCATTCTCATCCTCCTTTTTCAAATTATTCCTCCTCCGTTAACATAAACTCACTGCCCTCTAAACTTCCTGTCTGACCTGCCTAGCTGCTATTGTCAATTTGATCCCGTATAGATAATTCTTTAAAAGAGCACAATGCTCAAGGCAGACATTCTTTACTAGTTAAGCTAAACTATTGTTTGGTTTTAAGAAGGCTTCAGGGAATAATTTTCATTTAAGGTTTAAAGATTATCTCAGGGCAATAGTTTCAGGGGTTCATCCAGCCTCAGTGGCTCCAGAAAGTCTGGATTCCATGAGACTATTAAATTCTATTCTGCATTTTCCCTCTTTTGATCAGGGTTCTTCTATAGAATCTTTGATGAAAATATTCAATAATGGTAGCCAGGCACCATCCAGTTCTTCTGGTCTCATGGCAAAGGAGGCAGTTGTTCATGGGAGTAATTATCCACACATCCCATTTCCTCCTCCTATTCCTGACTGTCCTTCTTCCTCTTGCTCCAAGCAAATAGAGACCAATTTCTGTGCCTTGAATGGCATCTTGCAAGCTTCTAAGATTCCAGACACTATGTGACAAACTGGGAGGTAGAACAGAAGTACTAAAAACAATATTAGGCCAATTAACTGGGACATCCCATGAAACCATGATCTTAATCCTCCAAACCAAGCCTTGCTTTCTCCAGCAGTAGATGAAGCAGTACCTGTGGTTGTGAGGTTTAAATAAGTTAATGTCTATAAGGTGTTAGAAAAGTGTCTGGTTCATAATAAGCACTAAGCAAGTGTTTACTACTTTTGTATACTATCTTGAAAACTAATAGGAATGAGGTATCTCTCCATCTCCTCTTCTTGCCTCACCATGCAAGATGCCCTGGGTCAGCTTGTGGAAATACTTCAGAGTAGGGAGGGCTGGGGAAAGGTCCTGAACTGTTGGTTTGTGAGTGAGTACTTCTCAGATACCTGGCCCAGCCTTTATTCTCTAGGCTGTGTAAGTAGCCCCCAATTTCTTCTACACAGACTTGGTCCATCCAGTCTCTGGTCCAGTTACTTCCACAGGTTGCCTTATTCTTCCTAAAATATGCCCATCCTGAACCTCTACCATGCATGCTATAAAAATATCATTGTCATTCATATACTGATTTAGTACCCTATCCTGGTGTCTGTAAGTTCCAACTAGAGTGGCCACAATGGTGGGCCATAAACTGTGACCTCCTAGAGGGCAGAGACAGGTCTGCGAGAGCTTCATAGAGCATTAAAAAACAAAGAAAACTTTTTATCATGAAAATGATATTGTTACGGGAGCATGAGCCTGAAGGGAGGTACCTGGGGGAGGCAGCTGGTGCTTTTAAAGTCTCAGTCTCCATCTTCCTCAGCTGTAAGGTTGTTGTGGTTAGCTGCTGTCAAGTCAATTCTAAGTCATGTTGACCCTATGTGTGCAGAGTAGAATTGCTCCATATGGTTTTCAAGGATGTGACCTTTTGAAAGCAGATTGCCAGGCCTGTCTTCTGAGGCACCTCTGGGTGAGCTTGGACCACAAACCTTTTAGCCAGCAGTTGAGCGCTTAACCATGTGTGCCACCCAGGAATTCCAAACCCTAAGACTAGACAACAAGGTAGAAACACGTCCCCAGGGATCTCAAGACCTTGGGCTCTTGACTTTAACTCTTCCCTCTTGCTTAATCCAGCGAACTTGGAGGTCTTACTGCCTGCCTCATTTCGGGGCAGTGAAACTGAACTGTGTTATCTCTGATTCCCACAAGTCAGAGATGTGAGTCAGTCATGCCTGATGCAGAAACTATGCTCCTCAAGAAAGGACTCACTGTGAGGAGCATTGGGCCAGCTCACTTGGTGTCTCTATTGGTCCCCCTGTGAATGTCAGAACCTGGTAATGACCCAGCAATGGGTGGAACAACTGCTCCCAACTAGAAACTGCTCATGACAGAGATTAAGTGCAAATAGCCAAAACAAGGAGTGGAAATCGACCATTAGCTTTTGTTCTGATGGGACGTGTGGGACTCAGAAGTAGAGTCTGTTCTGACTGGTTATATAAGAGAAGCTTTGGTTGTACAGTTTTGAATATTTTTTGGAAACTCTGGTGGCATAGTGGTTAAGTGCTATGGCTGCTAATCAAAAGGTCAGCAGTTCAGATCCACCAGGCACTCCTTGGAAGCTCTATGGAGCAGTTCTGCTCTGTCCTATAGGGTCACTATGAGTTGGAATCGACTTGACAGCAACGGGTTTGGGTTTTTTGTTTTTTTTGTGCGTTGAATCTTTTTTGAAATTCAGAAAGTAGAACAACCTGGATCACAGGCGTAATTCAGCTGAGTGTGTGTTTACATGTACCTGGATTTTCCACTAAATTTGAGGAGTGATCTGGCAGAACTCAATGTAGATGAAAGTAGAAGTGAAGAAAAAGAAAGGTGTTCAAAATGTCCAGTCTAGTAAATAACTGCGAAACTTTTGGTAGAGAAAAAGAACTCCACTCCCCATGTAATGTAGATAATTAATGCAGAAGATACATGATACATATGAGAAATTTATTTAGGATACATAAGAGAAACCTGACTTGGTGGTGCTCTGCTATCAGAGTGTTTTCTGGAGAGAGAAGTTCCTGCATTAGGATTTGCTCTTAATTTTCATAAGCTTCCTTTCTGTAGTCTTAGGCATTCATCTTCCCAGTCGTTTGGATGAGGTGCTGTGGGCCCATCCTGTGCTACTGGGACAGAATGCCTTGCCTTCTCAGCTTCTTCTGGTCTCTTCCAGTGTTCCCTGGCTGGAATTTCACTGCCAACCCATGTAACTTCCCTTCAACTGCTGACTGTAGGTTCATGTTGCTTGTTAAAAAGAATGTTATCCTATTTACTAATGCAAAAATGTGTGTTCTTGACCACTGTACTAAGACTGTATGTGGTCCACCAAATGGAAATGACTTAAGGGGAACCATTTCTCTTCAGAAACTTTCCAGATGTTCAGTGCCCCCTTCCCAGCTCTCTTATGGAGGCTCTCAGTCTTGTATTCAATTAGCAATCAATGTCTCAGACCCATCAACCACATGTTTGTGCCAGTTGCATGTGAAGAGATAGAGCCATAAAATACTTTGATGGATGGCTGTGTTGCTCTTTATTCTTTTCTACCCACAGTCTAAATGTGCCTGGCTTTTGTTTTTGCTGGCTTAAATAACATTCTTCTTTTGTTCCTTCAAGTCCTCACAACACAGGGTTTCCACTGACTTTTACTCCCCTCCCCTTACCTGGCACAATACTTGTTTTAACAATGCTAATTATTCCAAAAGAAAGTCTTTTTTAATAAACATCAAAAAGAAAGTACTCCATAACGGGTGGCGATAGTAATGTTAAGGATTACAGGATCGTAAACATTTTTTTTGAGCTGGTCTCAGGATTTACTTTGAATTTTACATTGTCATCCTATATTTCTGTCCCAACTATTCTGCCTTGCTTTTCCCAGATGATTTCATGGAAAAGCAATAGCAAATTAAGTTTTGTAATTTGTTTTTTTTTTTTTTTTGGCCAGAGATTTAATAGATAGTTTATTCCCAATGTAAACATTTTAGTAAGTCTTTAGTTTACTGACTCATTACTTTGATGAGGAAAATGTCCTAATAAAGATAAAGAAACCGTAAACTGTTTCAAAAGCTGCAGGGAGAAAATGTTGGGGCCCTTCAGGTCAAGTACGTGCCCTTGTTCTTTGAATTTCACTTGTCGTTTGGTCATGGGAATAGTCAAACTGGTCATTTAGTGGTTATGTCCTCATCTTAATTCTTGTCTGTAACCTTATGCATATATACCAAGTTGTGAGTGTTTTACTCCCTTAAAGTATCTTTCTATATAGACAGTGACTATGTGGGAGGTGATTTTATGAAAGTAGTAAATCAGATTTTCCTCTTCCACCACAAATTAGTTTATTAAGTGTGTCACCAGACCAGAGCTGAGAAATACTTGTTTGGCTTTTATTGCTAAACAGTTTGATTTTCTTAGAAATGTCGCATACCTCCAGGTATGAAGGGTTAAAAAAACAAGTTGCTGTCGAGTCTACTCCAACTCACAGCGACCTCATGTATGTCATAGTAGAACTGTGTTCCATAAGGTTTTCAATGGCTGATTTTTCGGAAGTGAATTGCCGCGCCTTTCATTGGAAGTACCTCTGGGTGGACTCACACCTTCAATCTTTTGGTGGCAGCCAAATGCATTAACCACTTGCACCACTCTAAATAGAGTCAAAATCTTGAGAGAATAGGAAATATCCTTGGCTATAGCCTGTGGTTACATAAGGCGTGCCAAAAACAAAACAAGCCAAACCTGTTGCTGTCAAGTCTATTCTGACTCGTGACAAACCCATGTGTTACAGAGTAGAACGGATCCATAGGGTTTTCTTGGCTGTAATCTTTACAGAAGCAGAGTGCCTGGCCTTTCTTTTGTGGCATCGTTGGGATTACTGGTAGTAGTCAAGTGCGTGTCATTTGTGCCGCCCAAGGACCTTACATAAGGCAGAATCTGCATTATTCATTTGCATAAAGATTTCTGGAGGTATTAGGGCCTTACGTTGTTCCACATAATTTTGGTAAGACTAAATGTGCCAGCAGGGATGGAACTATTTTTAGGTTTTACTCTGAGTGTTTAGTGAAGTATAAAGGTATCTCATATAAAATAACCTTTGTTAACAATAGAGTATACTATTATTATATCCAGGAATGAACTCTATAGATGCTTTTTAAAAAAAATTGTTCATCAATTTTGCACTTAAATTTAAAGAGGTAGTTATCTGCCTCAGTGGTTTTCAACTTTTCCAGAAGAGACCCATTTCTAAACTTGAAAACAAGACAAAAAAACCTCAATAACATCCCTGCAAACTATCTTTGATAGAAATGGTACTTTTAGTACCTAGTAGTTATAAAGATATATCAGGTCAAAAACAAAAATTCAACTTAGTATTGTGAGTTAAAAAAAAAAAAAAATCAAGAGGCAAGGTATTGATGTTGAGGCTCTAGGTACAGTATAGAAAGCCTGGATTTTGTTTTTCTTTTATAACAAGTTAATGGCTTTATCTAAGTTTGTATCTGCTCTTTTGCCAGGTACTTGTCAAGTAGGAAATATAATGATCCAAAGGTAACCGTTAATTATATCATATCTTTAAAACTGTTGCCCTTTTTTTTGTTTTGTTTTGTTTTTGTTATTACTGGCTGGCTCTTTCTGAACCAAAAAAAAAAAAGAAGAAGAGTGAGTGATAATGAGCCACTAGCTATAGTAAAACCATGTGTGTGAAAGTGTGTGCATTTGTATACTGGTGCCTTAAAGTAGACACAAAAACTCAACTTTTATAATAAGATAAATACACTTCAGTTAGGTATCTTTCTTTTCTTTCTAACTACATACATAGACATATGAAATGTTCTTTACAAGGTGTGATCTTACATACTACCCAGATCATATGCTGAAGTGACATCCAGTGAGGGCCAGTTTTAATTCTGGACCCTTTTAGTCTCTGGAGCCCTGGTGGTGCATTGGTAAAGAGCTTAGCCACTAACTAAAAGGTCAGCAGTTCAAATCCACCAGACGCTTCTTGGAAACTCTATGGGGCAATTCTACTCTGTCTTATAGGCTTGCTGTGACTCGGAATCGACTCCATGGCAACAGGGTTTTTTAGTCTCTGGTAATTGTCAAATGAACCAGTCTTCACTGTCGCAGGGACTATCAGGATGACTGTCATTCATAAATTCATTGGAATAATGGTATTGTGCCTCTGTTCTGGGCTGGGTATTGGGCTGGGCCTTGAGGATAAGCGGAAAACCAGGCATAGCGCCCATCCTCAAGGAACCAATGTCTGCTGGAGGAGACAGACATAAACCACAGTTCTGTGCTCTGTGATCAATGCTGCATGGAGGTCCACACAGGTGGGGGGCATGCAGCAGCAATCCCTGCTCACCTACTCAATGCAGGCCGAGGGGTAGCCAGGGCAAGGTAGTCAAGCATAGATGCTGTTTGACCTGGGGTCTTTTCTACTTACATCCAAATCTAAAACTTATTCACAATAGACTTTGAACAACACTATCTATATCAACTAGATGACCTTTTTTTTAGGAAAACCTTGATTATTCTCCTACTTTATATCTGAAGGGAAGTTGAGAAAGCATCCTCTAGCTCATTTGGATCTGAGTTTAAATCCTGCCTGCCACCTAATAGCCACTTGACCTTTCTGAACTTCACACAGAAAGGGGGTAATAAAATCTGCCAAACGGTTGGTTGGGAGGATTATATGAAATACGTTACAATAATTGTTAGTCTCTTCCCTCGCCTTAACCCACTAACGTTGACTAGCTCCAAGAAGGCAAATTATTTTGAATAAATGAAACAAGAAACCAAACTGTTGCCATCGAGTCACTCATAGCAATGAAACAAGAAAGCAGGGTTAGTTATAGAATAATGAAAATAACTAATATTAGCCACCATTTATTGTGCCAGGGACTATTCTAAGTGCTTTATGTATTTAACTCATTCAGTCTTCACAGTAACTCTTTGAGATAGATGCTATTATTTCATCCCTATTTTACAGATGAGAAAATTAAGGCTAGAGTGGTTAGGTAACTTGGGTTAACCCTGCCAGTCTGGGTCTAGAGCTCTTAACCATCGAAATGGAGTTTGGAAGACGATAATGAGAATGGCAAAAATAATACCTTAGATTTTTACAGAGATTTGTCCTTTGGGGAACACTTCTGTGTACATCTTTATGTTGGTTTCTCATAATAATAAATATGAAGTGGCTATAAACTGGAGAGAAAACCAAGGCACCAGGGGGGAGGTGACTTGCCCAGGGTTACTATATCAGTATGTGACCAAGTTGGCACAACAACTTTTTCTACTTGACTCTTGTGAGTGTTGATAGAATGAAAGGAAAAACAGCTTGTGTTTAGGAGTCCTTCTGAACAATGGTGGCTGTTATTTATTTATTTTTTTTAGTATGGAACAGACACAGGGAGGTTAATTATGTTTGCTCAAGGTTGCATGTCATGTTAGTAGCCAACTATGATTAGAAAAGGCAGGTCCAGTCCCTGAACCACACAGCTTCTGAAAGACCCAGGTGAAAGAGTTGGAGACGTACAGACGAGTCTGTGTTCTGGGCCACTTCTGGCTGGGGTCCATCCCAATAAGTTCCCCCTGGGATTCTGGAACCACTAGAGAGGGACCTAAACTGACACAGGGACTGTCACTTGCCCTTAGCTTAGATTGCTTCCTGCCAGAGCCGTGAAGCTTCTTTCTGAGGGTGGGCTGGGAGGCTGCAATCTGAAGAGAGATGATAAGGATTTGCTCAGGCCTATTTGGTGGGAATGATACAGAGGACCTGGGCTGCCTTCTTCCAACGCTGATCAGTCCTCCCCACAAACTGAAGGCTCAGCGCAATTTTAAAGAGAGCAAGAGAGAGAAGAAACCAAGTAAGGTTGAATCAAAAGCCTCTTGGAATTATGTGGTGGTTTGCCCTGTAGTCACAGATCCGGTTACAGAGCCTGTGATTATGGCTTTTGCAAACTATTGTCAGAGAAATTCATAAGATTTCCAAAGGCTGCAGAGGAGCAGATTTGGAATTGAATTTCAAGAAGTTACCCATAATGGCTTACATGTGGACAGAGAGCATTAAGATTCAGGCCTGAGTCCCTGTGTCCAGGAGGTGTGGGATGCAGAGAGAAAAGCAGAGATCGAGGGTGTCACCATTTTCTGATGGTCTTTCCCTGTTGTTTCATTTATTCTTGGCCTGCAGGCCCTTAAAAATGGTGAAATTCTCCCTTAAGGTTAGCTTGCAGTGTCTAACATTGTCATCGTTTGTCCTTTTTAGTAGGAAGACTAATTGGCTTCTTTGCCAGCAAGTATCAACCATGCCAGCAGATAGATTGTGGAAAGTATGAGTCTCTGTGACCATCTTTGATTGGCTGTGCAACAGACATTTTAATTTAATTTAATATTGCAAGCAAAGCTCAAGGTATGCGGGCTTGCCTTCTTCAATATCTGTTTTTCATAATTCATATGGCAAGGGCTTTAGATGACTGTAAGTAATAGCTCTATTTTTTAATTAATAAAGGTCCATTGAAGAAAAAGATCAAAAGGATGGGAGTAGTTATAATAATATAACAGTTGTTTTCTTTTTTTGAAGCAACTGCTATACTAGGCTTCTCCCAACCTCAAGTAAAGAAATGAGCTTACCGAGTTTAACAATCCAGTAAGCGTTCATTAGTCAATGGAAAGAATTAGAAAGAATATTCCAAGTCTTCTTATATATAAAAAGAATATTCTAGTTCTTATTATTAGTCAATGGAAAGAATTAGAAAGAATATTCCAAGTCTTCTTATATATAAAAAGAATATTCTAGTTCTTGTTATACTGAAATGCCTCTTTCTAGAGGTTTTCAAATAATAATTACTAGAAAAACTCAGCTTATACTATGTTAATGAAAAGAGGACCCTAAATTGGCTAGTGGGTCAGAATTTATTAACTTTTCTTTTTTCCTATAAAATCTGGAAGTTGTTTTTGCTTTTGTTTTAATGGTTTTTAATAGTTATACCTGGTATATGGAGCAGGAGTGTGTACCAGCCTTGCATGTAAGCAACGTTAGGACACTTAAGCCGTGCTAGAGTCCCTGAGTGGTGTAAACGGTTAAATGCTCAACTGCTGACCAAAAGGTTGGAGGCTCGCGTCCACCCAGAGGCCCCTCAGAAGAAGAGCCTGGTGATCTATTTCCAAGAAAATCAGCCATTGAAAACACTATGGGGCACAGTTCTACACTGACACACGTAAGGTCACCATGAGTCAGAATTGATGGCAACTAGTTACTTGTTAAGCCACGCCCAGTGGTAATACTCTTCAGTGGTTGAGGTTTTGTGGTGACTGAAATAAAGGGTAGAAGAAGGCACAAACGATGAGGAGTCTGTGGTATACTGGCAGTGGGGTGACTCAGTGGGCTTCAGTTATTTCATTTATGAAATGAGGACACTACAATTCCCGTATTCCACACAGTGCTTCTGGAAAAACCAAGTGGAATAGCACTTCTCTGCAAATGAGACAACATGAAGATCAAATGGGATAACATGAAATAATAATACGAACAACAACAGTTAATCAATATTTGTGTCATACTTTATCATTATGAAATCATCTTACTTAATTTACACAGCCACCTGGTGAGGTGGTATGTCAGTGATTCTTGTTTAAGAGATGAGAAAGCAGCTCATGGAGGTTGAGTAACTTGCCCAAGGGAAGGAGGAGTACAATGCACAGTTATTGACCATCCATGGGTATTGGGCTCTGTGCTAGGCAATGTCTCATGCATTAGTTCATTACATCCTCAAACCATAAGCAGCAAAGCTGATTCTTCAACCTAAGAATTTGAACTCCAGGGCTGGTGCTATTTCCTCCTGCTCAGGTCCTTTGGAGAGGTAAAAGCACTATATAAAAAATGGCCTTATCATTCCTTCATTTTAAATGCAGAGGCTCAATGGTCTTTTGGACCACTGGGAGGTAGTATGAGAAGGGCCTGTGATGCGTGTTAGCTGTATGACCTCTGGCAAGCTATTTTAGCCAACCCTCAACTCTCAGTTTCCCCATCTGTAACATGGGGTTAATAGTCTACCTCATATAATTGTTGTGAGTGTTACATGGAGATAAATGCTCTTAAGTGCTTAGCACAGTGCCTGACACCTAGAAGGGGCTCAGTCAATATATGATGATGATGATGATTGTATGTTAGTGCCAAGGTTCTCGATGCTCTCAGGGTTATAGCTGCAGAAGGTTTTGTCTCCCTGGACCCATGCATGGCTGGGCTGCTTCCCAGCTGAACACCCACTCTTGACCCTTCCTTGCTGCACATGCCCTTAAGAGTTTCCTGGGGCCTGGCTTCCAGGATTAACTGCTTTTGAACTGCTCTCATCATCTGTATCCTGTTCATTCTATATACCCTAGGTCAAAGTCTCAAAATTCTTCTACCCCATCACGCAGTGGAGACAGCTGGGCCTATCGCTCATGCTGCCCCACATGCCTTCCGGAGGCCAAAGATGCTCATAGTCTCCGACAATCTCCTACTAATCATGCTTTAAAGGTTTGTGTAGCACCTTTATCCCAACCAGAACCAAAGCTTTATGTCCCCCTTCATCACTTAACCAGGAGTTGGCAAGTATCATCTTGTCTCATTTCCTGGAAGCAGGTAGAGACAGGCCTACAAGGTGACACAAAAGCTGGGGTCACACTGCTTTCCTCATTTTCATGGTGCAGTAGAAGTACTTTCCAGCAAATGCCATTGCTCTGTTCTCTCTCTCTCTCTCTCTCTCTCTCTCTCTCTCTCTCTCTCTCTCTCTCTCTCTCTCTCTCTCTCTCTCTCTCTCGAGCTTTTCGTCCTGGTTGGCTTTTCTTCCTCATGTAGTTAGGGGAGGCTGGAAGATCATAAGAGGCTCCTGTTCTCATTTTTTCAGTTTTAATCTAAAGTTTATGAAAATCTTGAACTGGTCATTGCCTCCCCAACCCAACTGAAATCTTCTGGAGCTTAGATTTCCATCTCCATTTACAGCATGTGTCTTAGTTGTCTAGTGCTGTTATAATAGAAATACCACAAGTGGGTGGCTTTAATGAACAGATATTTATTTTCTCACAGTTTAGGAGGCTAGAAGTCCGAATTCAGAGTGCTGGCTCTGGGGAAGGCTGTCTCTGTCAGCTCTGGGGGAAATTCCTTGTCTCTTTCAGCTTCTCTTTCTCGATTTCCTGGCGATCTCCTAGTGACGTCAATCTTCCTGCATTTGTGCATGCTTTCTTCTGTTACTGATCTGCCCTTTTTATCAGGGCTTCAGACTGGTTTGAACCCCTGCTGAGAATTTGCATTTCACCCCAGGTATACTGAATCAGAATGTTCGTTTTAACAAGATCCCCAGGTGATTCTTAATGTATAATAACTTTTGAGAACCACAGCTCTACTAGTGGTTCTCAGAATTGATCCATAACCAGCAATATTAGCATCCCTGGGAACCTGTTAGAAATGCACATTCTCAGCAGGGGTTCGAACTGGAATGAACCAATTTGAAGCCTTGCTTTTTAATCTCAAAAGTGATTGGTTTAAGACATACCCTACATAGATAAGGCCTCATTAACGTAATAAAGGAAACCTTATTCATAAACTGGATTACATCCACAGGTATAGGGATTAGGATTTACAACATATATTTTGGAGGGACACAGTTCAATCCATTACAACATTCTTCAAATCAGCTGCTTCCCAAGAGTCCAGAGTCATTATCATACAGACCATGTGGTTTCAACATACACTAATAAGACTAAATCTCCCTTATTTAACATCTAAAAGAAAAATCATTTTTTAAAACCATCACTCCTTAAAAATCTAAGCCATTGACAATCAACTTGGTACGTTCAATTTTGAATGGAATGGAAAAAGAATATTTCCCTTATTTTATTTCTAGTGCTCCATAACCCATTGCCATCGAGTAGATTCCAACTCATAGCGGCCCGATAGGACAGAGTAAACTGCCTCATAGGGTTTCTAAGGAGCGACTGGTGGATTCAAATCGCTGACCTTTTGGTTAGCAGCCAAATGCTTAACCACTGTGCCAGTGCTCCAGTTTATAAAGTGGTCCAGAGGTGAAAGAGGTGGCCAGTCTGAACTGAGCCACATGAAGATAAACAGAAAGATTGAAAATTTTCATTTATTAATTTTATTTATTTCCTATTACTGCTAATCATTTGATTTTTTTTTTTTTTTTTTTTTTACTGTAACAGTCCTCAAACATCTTGTCTCTGATTTTCTGTAGATGAGGAAGTTCTGGTTATTTACTTGGTCTTTTTCTTCAGGATCTCCATTAAAATCCTTGATTAGATATACTAAGCTGGAATATAAATGGAAAGTATTCTCATTTAATGCGATTTCAAAGAGCAATTTTTTCAAGACTGCTGTAAATTAATCCAATCAGTCAACAAGTATAAATTAAGCACTTATGATGGGCATTGTGGTAGATGCATCTTTCTACTTGTTTCTGAAATCTGAGAAGATTCAAACCATGGCTCCAGTTGGTTGCGCTGGTCTGACCTGCGGTGTAGGGAAACAGCCAGACTGTAACTAATAGCTAAATCACTTGAACTCGGGTCACTGTATAGTCCATGTGAGGGTATTTTTGCTTTGCTTGAGGGCAATTTTCATCACTTTCTTTGTGAAGCAGATTCAAGAAGGTGGAGGAAATAAACTACACTGCACTTTTGTGCTGGGTTTGTATTAATCTTCACTGTTTCCACCGTTGGAGCCCTGGTGGCAAAGTGGTTAAGAGCTCAGCTGCTAACAAAAAGGTTGGCAGTTCGAATCCACCAGCTGATCCTTGGAAACCCTATGGGGCAGTTCTGCACTCTTCTATAGGGTTGCTATGAGTCAGACTTGATTCCACAGCAACAAGCTTGTTTTTTTTGGGCGGGGGGGGGGTTGCGGGGGATTCTACCAAGTATACCTTCTCAGAGGGGTCTGCTCAAGGCACAGCTATTTGTGAATAGGCAATCTCCCTGCTCCTGGATTGTAGCTTCTAGAGAACAGGGAACAGGCCTTGCAGTGTCTGGGCCCCCAAAGAGCTCACATGATTTGTTGTTGGATTGTGTGGTAGTTCTGCCTTGTTACAGGACAGGTAGCTAGGAACAAACATACTACTGGGAGCCTGGAGTTTGAGATGGTGTGGAGTAGAATGGTGTTAGAAGCCTTGTATCTAAATGATTCCTGGAAGACGTGTCCCAGAGAAAATTGGCAGCGAAGCGAAGATGTTCATCTCATCCCTTGATCTCTTGGTAGAGGAAAGTGCCTGTCCCCAAGTGGAGGCCCTCTTGAGACAGTAAGCCCCTCAAATACCCAGTGACTCTGCTGTGTGTGTGTGTATGTGCATGTGATAACCTACTGATACCCATTGCTATAGAGTTGATTCCAACTCATGGCAGCCTCCTGTGTTGCAGAGTAGAACTGCACTCCAGAGGGTTTTCATGGCTTTGACCTTTCGGAGGCAGATTGCCAGGCCTTTCTTTTGAGGTGCCTCTGGGTGGGTTTGATCTGCCAACCTTTTGGTTAGTAGCCAAGAATGTAATTATTCGTGCCACCCAGGGACTTCTATAATAGCCTAAACCATTCCCAAATAGGATTTAATGTGACTCTCTGAAATGGAATTGACAAAACCTCTATACCAGGAACCTTTCCTCTTGTAAGAAAAGAAAATTCGTCTAAACTGCGATTTTAAGTGTTCAATTCCAAAACTGCTCAAATACCCCCTGCCAGTGAGAGCCTGGACCAGCCTTATTTAGACTCTTTAATTGGCAGAAAATATTTCTTTCTCTTTCTCTTCTTCCCTGCCCATTGGGGTTAGGTCATAGTTCTTTCTGCTCTCTCATTGCTTTTGAAAAACCCATAGTATTTGTTTTCTTCTTCCTGTGATTGACATCTTGTTTGTGTTACAAAGATGATTTCCTACCTTTGCATGGATCCTCTAGGAAGGTGAAGCATGGATAGCTGTGTTAGATAAGGGAACATAATACCTTTGAGATTATGTCCAAGTTCTTGAGAAACTATGGTCGTTGTTAGGTGTCGTCAAGTCGCTTCTGACTCATACAGAACAAAATACTGCCTGGTCCTGCGCCATCCTCACAGTCATTGTTAGGTTTGAGCCCATTGTTGCAGCAACTGTGTCAATCCATCTCACTGAGGGTCTTCCTCTTTTTCACTGACCCTCTACTTTACCAAGCATGATGTCCTTTTCCAGGGATTGGTTCCTCCCGATAACATGTCCAAAGTACATGAGACAAACTATTAGAGCTTGATTATCTTAGTGTTTGCCAGTTGAGGTTAAACCAACATCTGTACTTGTCTTTCTTTCCCAGAGGGCATAACAAGAAAGGAAAAAGAGAAGAGTTCAAAGAATTAAAAACAGAGTTTTTATTAGGATAACATTTGGGGTCAGGTAAACATCTCTCATGAGTTTCATTGAAAAATTCCAGGAGGCCAAGGGCAAAATCTCTGGAAGGCCTGTCCCAAGGAGTATAACTCAGTGGAAGGTTCACCTTTTAAAATTTTTTTTAAAGAAAACTGAGTATGATGTTGCTGAAGGGACTCTTAAAAAAATAGAAAAGAAAAAGAACACCAAAAAATAAAAATTTCTTCTCCTTGTTTGGAAAATGTGGAAGGCCTGGAAAAGATTTTCTCCAGTGACCAGGAAATACTTCTTCCTTGCACATGTACTACTTTCTTCCCTGGAACTGTAGAGTCTTGTCTTAAGCTTCTGCACTTGAACTGTGAATGCAGGCAACTTGGACTCAGCTGGGAGAGAACAACATGGCTGCCCTTATTAAGCCAGGCACATTTCCTGTGAGCCTGTATTTTAGGCTGTAGCCTAATTCTTGGTTGTTCACTTCTGTGTTGTTCCACTTGCTAGTTTCAGATTCAGATGACACCTTTAACAAGAGTTAAACTCTTGTTTAACTTTTTTGAAAAATTGAGAGAAACAATCCCCCTTTGGCTCTGGAGGAAATTAAACTACAAGACAGTATACCAATGAAGACTGTGGAATTTCTCTCCTGGAGATCTTAAATAGTAGAACATAAAAATTAGGTCACTTAAGTAAGCCTGCTTGGAGGCTGACCAAAATGGCCTCTTACAGCTTTCCAAGTTTATAAAACAACATGTGTTAATATTCATATATCTTCAGAGCGGAAGGAAAATCAGTTCTTTGTTAGCTTACCCTTTGGATTCTTCTTCTTCTTCTTCTTTTTTTTTTTAAATAATATTTTATTGTGTTTTTAGTGAAAGTTTACACAGCAGAATAGGTTCCCATTTAACAATTTCTACTCAAATTTTTCAGTGACATTGGTTGTATTCTTCACAATGTGTGAACATTCTCATTATCTCTGTTCTGATTGTTCCTTTTCCAGGAATCTAGTTTCCCTGCCCCCTTACCTTCTCATCTTTGTTTTTAAGGTAGTTGTTGACCATTTGATCTCATATAATTGATTTTTTAAAGGCACACAGTACTCACAGGTAATATTCATTGTTTTGTGAACCAATCTGTTATTTAGCTAAAAGATGACCTCGGCATAGTTTCAGTTCAAGGTTTAAGAAAAGAGTATCTCAGGGCACCAGTCTTGAGAAGTCCTCCAGTTTCAACCAGTCCAGTAAGTCTGGATTTTTTAAGAATCTGAGGTTCCGTTCCACATTTTTTTCCCATTCCATCAGGATCCATCTATTGTGGCCCTGATGGGAACTGTGGATAGTGGTAGCCAGGCCCTACCTCATTCTTCTGGTCTCAGGGTAGATGAGGCCATGGTTCGTGTAGACTAGTTTGACTAGTTTCTTCTCTGAGTCTTTGGTTTCCTTCTTTCTCTTTTGTTCTGGACGAGGTGAGACCAACAGTTGTATCTTAGATGGCCACTTGCAAGCTTTTAAGATCCCAGACACTACTCACCAAACTAGGAAGTAGAACATAAGCTTTATAAACCATATTAAGCTGATTGAGTTGTCCCATGAGACTGTGGTACTAAGCCTTCAAACCCAGAAAATCAATCCCACAAGATGTTTGCTTATGTCTAGGAAATATACATAACTGTGCCCACTATGTGCATTATTATATATATGAATATATATGCAGGCACACACATATGCATATACATGTACATATGCATACACCTATATATACATACATATATACTCACATATACATACCTATACACATTTATACTTACACATATATCTTTTGGTTGTTGCTGTTGCTGCAAAATTATATATGCCCTAGGAATTACCAAAAGATCCTTTTTTGTGTGTACATCTTAGTGACATCATTTACCTTAATCAAGCTGTGCACACTTCACCTACATTCGGTGTTATGTTTCCCATCGCCAAAAATAACGAGTGTCTACTATCTAGAGAGTGATTCCCCTTCCTCCCCCCACCCCATCCCTGGTAACCACCAATAAACGTCAGTATCTGTATATATACCTATTTTTGTCTTTTTATAAAAGTGAGATCGTACAATATCTGTCCTTTTTTGATTGACTTATTTCACTCAGCATAATGCCGTCCAGATTTATCCATGATATGTTTAGAAGACTCATCATTCTTTATGGGTGCATAGTATTACGTTGTATGCATGTGCCACAGTTTGTTTATCCATTCAATCTGTTGAAGGGTACTTAGGTTGTTTCCATCTTTTTGCTGTTGTTAATAATGTTGCAATGATCATAGGTGTGCATATGGCTGTTTGTGTCTCTTCTGTTACCCTTTGGATTCTTAAAGTGTTTGCCAGCACCCTATGGTTAGAAATGGCTGTCTCTCATTTGCAGTGTATGATAATATTACTCGTGGAAACTTAGGAGTGAGTGGGAGGGAGGAATAAGAGTATTGTCATTTTGGAAAATGACATTCCATCTTGTCTGAGGATGGTACTGAGAGGACACTTGGCTTATACACAGCTGACTTGACTGAGCATATTAACAAAATGCCCGAAGAACTGTACTTAGCTTGAGGTACTTCCTGTGAAGATCTATTGCATTGCTAACAATCAAGTTTGCTGGCATTAAATGATGTATAAAATGCAAAGCGGTTGTTTGTTTCAATGTCACTGGTAGCCATTAACTTTAAAAAGTTAAGAAGATGATCTGAAGCAGGATTTTAAAATCATCTGGCTCCAGTATGAACCTGTTGTTGTTGTGTGCTGGCAAGCCAGTTCCAACTCATAACAGCCCTATATGACAGAGTAGAACTGCCCCATGGGGTTACCTATTCTGTAATCTTTACCAAAGCAGATCGCCAGGTCTTTTCTCCCGGGTTGCTGCTGGGGCGTTCAAACCACCAGCCTTTCAGTTAGCAGCCAAGCACTTAACCACTGTGCCACCAGGGCGCCTTAGTATGAACCTAGAATGACAAAAATTAAAAAGTCAAAGAAAAGGTTCTTTGTGGAATGCAGATCACAGTTAACATAGTCCTTGGTGACTTGTTCAATCCCCGGTGTCTCATGGGCCATCTGCTTGTCCTCTGCAAAACTGCATCCAGCTCTGCCGCCTACCACATAGTTGGAAACCAGTTCCCGCTCCCTCCTACTGACCTCAAAGAGGCACAGTTTATGGCGTGTGAACACCTGTAAGAAGGACTTGTTTTTTTAGGAACGGGAGAAATTAAAAGCTGTTAAAAGTGCTAAGCAGGCAGGAAAGCAAAAGGTAAAATTGGGAGCCTTACTCTTTTTTTGCAGGTAATTGATGAAAACTCTTCTTTCTTCTATTCTGTTTTTTTTTTAAATTGTGATGAAAATATACATAAGAAAATAACACTAACTCAACAGTTTCTGCATGTACAATTCATTGGCATTGATTACATTCTTCAAGTTGTGCAACCGTTCTTGCTATTCTTTTCCAAATCATTCTACCACCATTAACATAAACTCAATGCCCCCTTTTCCCTTCCCTCCTACCCCTGGTAACCACTTAGTACTCTTTGGCTTCTATATATTTGCTTATCTCGTATAAGTGAGATCATACAGTATTTGTCCTTTTGTGGCTGGTGGTGAAGTGATTAAGAGCTACAGCTGCTAACCAAGAGGTTGGCAGTTCAAATCCACCAGACGCTCCTTGGAAACCATATGGGATGATTCTACTCTGTCCTGTAGGGTCGCTATGAGTCAGAATTGACTCGAAGGCAATGGGTTTGGTTTTTCGGTTTTATGTCACTCAGCATGATGTTTCCAAGGTTCATCCATGTTGTGGCATGCATCAGGACTTCATTTCTCCTTATGGCTGAGTAGTATTCCATTGTATATACCATATTTTGTTTATCCTTTCATCTGCTGTTGGGCATTTAGGTTGCTTCCACTTTTTGGTAATTGTGAAAAGTGCTGCAGTGAACATTGATGGTCAGGTTTCTGTTTGCATTCCAGTCCATTCTTTTTGAGTAAAGATTTACCTTAGGACTTTCAGTTAGGAGGTTAATGTCCTCTGTGACTCTGTTTCTTGAAATAGTCTATACAGCATTGACTAGACATGAGATTTTCTCAGGGATCTGAAAATTGACATATATTATCTTCCTTTTGTTTTTCTTCTCTTTGTCTTATTTTATTTTCCTGGGCAGACAAAAATAACGGAGCGAATTCTGAAGTTGTAACATTTGCTTTTAGTGCTGTTTTCTTTCCTTGGTCCGTTTAAAAAAGGACACATTCATTAAAATAAGACCCTATGTTTTTAGTTAATTTTCTCCTTTAACTTTCCTTTTATTTAAAGTTAGTCCTGCCATGTGGTGGTTTTCAAGATGTTTGTTTATTTACAGTGGAACGCTTTCAAACGAATTCTTGTGTCTAACCCTAATATATGAAAACAGAGAAACTGCAGCTCTCTGAGCGGTTGCCCCTCGGCCACCTCCTGCCCACGGCTCCTGAGGCACATCTGAGCACCTGGAGCCGAGAACCCCAGTTTTAAATTGGGTGGCAAGACCCCAGGAATAGGGAGGAGTGTGTGGATTGTAGTCCTTAGCTCTGCCACCATGACTTTTTGTCACTTCACTTCTCCTGACTGCAGTTCCCTCTTTTATGAAATGATCTTGCACCAGATTGTCTCTGAGGTCCTTCCTGCCCTAGCAATCAGCAGCTCTTAGCTATACACAGGAAGTGCTGAGGTGGTGACATGTTTGGTGACAGAGGAATAAAGATTTACCTTAGGAATTTCAATTTATGCACAGCAAGAGCAGAAGGCCTGGTTAAAGGAAGAATCTTCATGTTCTAGCTTGAATGGTCTTCAGGTCACGCAAATGAAAGCTTGGGAACCAAAACGACGTATCAGCGTAATTGTCTCTGAGGAAAATGCTTTCTGGAGATTTCAGTGAGTCATCTGCAACTGTCTAATTTGGAAGAATCTGGGGAGAAAGGGATTTAAACCAGTTGTGGGTTGTTGTTTACCATTGATTGTAGTTGAACTTGCTGGTAAGTGGTTAGCTAGCTATTAATAAATAAAACGATTGTCCTTACTAAAGAAAATTATGTTCCGTCACATTTTCTTTTCTTTTTTTTAAGTTTGGAAATGCATCTGAGGCATGGTAGTTCAAGAATCTGCTGCCAATTAACGCATCTGGTTGGAAAATGGAACTGGTGAGGCCAAGGTCTGGGTTCATTCGTGATGTGGGCCAGTTAGCTGGGCTAGGCTCTGTAGCCAGACTGGACTTTTAACCCCAACTAACTGTCTCTCACATGTGGGCTGTGAGCCACAGGGAGGGGTTACAGAGCCTGGAAGGATATCCAAACTCAGCTTTTCCTCCTGGGACCAAGCAGGGCTTTTGTCCTGGTTGCAGAGGACTTGGCCATCTCATCTTGGCATATGGAGGGTTCCCTGCCTACATCTTTAACAGAAGAAAAATATGAAATACTCCCTGTGTCTTAGCATCCATTGTTAGTGAATCTCTTCAGTCCAAAGACAAAATTCCCTACACTAAGTTAGAACACAGGTTATTGAAATAACACTGCCTAGTTCTCAAGTTGGACCTACCTTCCTCCCTTTTGTTCTGGTTTCTTCATGTAGTTAAACCCTGTTTTGTGATTAAACTTTGAAGCACTTGATTTTCTTCTGTAAAAGAATAGTGCACAGAAATCTTATGAAAATGGTTTGGGAAAAAAATAATAACATGATTCCAGGGCACACAATTCCTTTAGAGAATGGTTCTATGTGAATAGATTTTTATTTTATTTTTTTACTATTAATTAAATGTTTAGTTTTTTTTTTTTTAACTATTAATTAAACATGGGACATTTTCTTTTGTTTCTCAGAGTAATTACAGTAATGTATGAAGCCTCGTTAGGATTTCATCTTTGCCAGGGAAGCAACTATAATTTGTTTCCTATGGAAAACAGGAAAGACAGTAGTCTGAAGGAGACTATCTCACACACTTTTTTGATTTAAAAAGTATTCATTTGATTATATAAAATGCCAACATAGAATTATAAAATTTGTTCACCTCTTAATTTCTGTGCCAACACACCTGCACGATAAGCCCCATCAAGATACTCTTGAGTTAATTGTAAAAATGGGTATGAAAATTAGAATTTTAAAGTTGAGTTGATTTTCTTCCCCAGAATTAATTTTTATAAAAGTGCCAGGGCAGTAGCTTCCAAGCTCTTTGTTTTAACAGTGTACGCTTTCCTCAAACAAAGTTTTAAGTGGGATTCTAATATTTAAAAAAAAAAAAAAAAAAAGATAAAATCAGAGCTACTCTGGTTGTTGCTGGGGAGGAGGTTTGCTCACTGCCCCCACCAGTGAAACTCCAGGGCTTCTCCACCGAAAACCACTCTCCGTGGCAGGCAATTACAGTCTGCTTAGTTTAACCCTCTTGCTTAGGTGGTGAGTGGTGTTGGTATTGGGCTTTACCCTTTTAAGAAACTCTTCTAAATGGGGCACTCATAGTGACATTTGGGTCCCCCATCATTGACTTCAGGTAGTTATTTTTACTTAAGCTATAGTGAGTTGCAAGCTTAAAAGCTAACCACCTATGCTAACCAGTGATTTTTTATTTTTCCATCTTGAATTTGAAACTTTACATTTAATTTATCCTTTGAGTTTAGCCTGAAAGTCACATTTCTCACTAGTTTTTAGTCTCTGCCAGGAATTTTTTTTTTTCTTGCGGATTTAGTTTTAAATCTGTAGCTACAGCACTTGCACCGTGGTAGGTGTTCATGTTCATGGACCTTGTAGGAATGGATTTTTCATGTTATACCCCATGCCAGGGATTGTGTTTCTGCCTGTTTTCTTTCCCCCACCAGATAATAAAAAGCAACACAGCATTGTTTCACAGTGCAGATATGCTGGAGAATCTCTTAATCTTTGAACAGAGTGGAGTAACTCAGCCCTACAAAAGAAAATCAGTCTTGTGTAGACATACAATCCTTGAATCAATGCTGTGCCCAGTGCTGTGAGAATAAGATGGCACCTTTCTCAGTCTTAAAAGGTGATCATATATTCAGTAAGCACTTATTGGGCACCGGCTGTGTAATTTGTCTGAGCCAGAGACCACATGCTGCATGTATGCCAGCTCCTTTAATACACGCATCATCCCTATGAAGTAGCTGCCATTGTTTTTCCACTTTACACTCAGCCAGCTCTTCCCTCATTCACTTGACATGATTTTCTGGGGCAATCTCACCTTTATCACCTAGATGCTAATGATTTCCTAAGCTGTACTGCCTGCTCTAACTCCTTTTCTAAGTTCTAGACCAGTTGCCTAAGAATTCCCCATACCTGGTTGCCCAGCTTAAAAAAAAAAAAACCTGTTGCCATCTAGTTGATTCCAACTCATAGTGACCCTAGGTACCTCAAACTCAAAATGCCCAATAGAGCAAATTTTTCTCCCCACCCTCACCTGATCCCCTTTTTTTTTTTTTACTAGCTTCCCAATCTTGGTCAAGACTTTATCATCTTCCCACACATGTATTCATTCAACTGATATGTACTGGTAACCTGTCATAGGCTCTGTTCTAGATATTAAGGATCTACACTGCATGGACAAAAATAGTTCAAAGATCCGGCCTTCACAGAGCTTACATTTTAATGGATAGACAAACAACTAACTTTAAAAAGATATATATCTTTATGCTTTATCTATTTACCTATTACCTACCTACTTGCATACCTACCCACCCTCCCTCCCACCCAGCCACCCACCCACTGTCCCTCCCTCCCAGCCACCCTCCCACCCTCCCACCCACTCACCCACTCACCCACTCACCCACTCACCCACCCATCCACCCATCCACCCATCCACCCAAGGATATCAAGTGGTGGTGAGAGCTATGGAGAAAAATAAAGCAGGATAAGGATGGCAGGCTGTGCTGGAGACAGACAGGATGTGGGTTACGCTCTTTTAGCTAGGGCAGTCAGGGAAAGAGGTGACATTTGAGCGGAGAACTGAATGAAGTGAGGGAAGAAGTCATATAGGTATCTGTGATTTTAGGAAGCCTGCCTCACCCTGTTAGTCCTCCAAGTCAAGGACTGAGTTGGCCATTTTTGTAATGTTGCCCCAAGCCACAGTTGGTAAATGTTAGCCTGCAGACAGATGAGTGTACTTGAGACAGGGAGTCAGACAAGCAAGTAATTAGGATGGTGTGGTGGGTGTGACACAGAGGCATGCCAGAGGTCTGTGTGAGCTCAGAGAAGGGAGGGATGGAGGAGGGCACAGGGGAGATAGGTCTAGAGAAGTCTTCATGGAGGATGGCGTTTAAGTGCCATCTAGAAAATTCCAGTGCATGGACACAGAGACAGCACAGCTACGGAAGCAGATGTCCTGGGCCTCAAAACTGAGATTTGACACAGCACCTGATTTAGGGTCAAAGCAGGCCACAAAAGGAGTGGAGCATAGCACCATGAATTATGGTGGAGAGTGTTCTACAAACTCTGGGGACAGACATGCTCTAACAGGACAGATTCCATTAATCTGGCTTTGAATGCTGTTCTTGGGAAAGGAAAGATGGGAGAATGAACTTTGTGTTTTTCTCTTTCCTTTCTTCCCCGGTGCCTCCCTGAGAGTGTTCCCTCCCTACATCCCCCTTACCCTGTGCCTTCATTTTGCAGTGAAATTCAGGTTTAGAAGTGTTTACTGAAGCCTCTGCCATCTTGGCTAGAAGGTCAGTCATTTATATGTGTTGAAAAAGAACTGTTGTGTCATATGGCCAAGAAGGGGCCTGGCTCTGATGCTGAAAGCTTGAAGGAGAGAAGATTGGTCTTGTCCTTTGCTTCTGAACCAGGGCAAGGATGAGGGGGAGCATCTTGAGGGAGGGCTGGTAAGGGGATGTTGGGGTTCTCCTACATGAAGGGGTATGGACTCTGGGGGATACCCTCGATCTGGGCACACATTAGGAATGGGATGAATGTGCTGCAAGGACTCTCCAGGAAAGCTTGGCATCTTCCATAAGCAGCCTTGGCATGTTTTTTGTTTTAGCTTGTTTGCCTTCGTTTTCTCTCATTTTCAGGGTCATCTTCCCCACTCTCCCCACTCCTCCATCCATCCCTGCCTCTTTAGGTTTTTGTCCCTGAAGACTGTGTAAGTACAATGATTCAGTGATAAGATTTCTGCTATGTATACTAGATTTTGTTCTTGAATCATTCTGTTTCTCTGTGCTGTGTATCTTTCTCTGCTTAAGTGAGCAGAGTTGTTCTAGGAGATTTAAGGAGCAACTGTGCCATGGTCCCCCCTTCCTAGGGGGATTGGATGTGTTTCTGGTTACTTGTAGGGTAATGATTGTCCTCAGGAGGCTTCACTACAGGACTCCTTTGCCGAGGGCTTTTTAAAGGATTTTTTAAAATTGATAAATTATACTATACAGTGATGAGTAAAATTTAAGACTTTCATAAGCTTTGTAGAAATAGTTTATTAAGAGTTCATGTACTGTTCATTTTGTCATGATACAGATTATTTTTACAAATTTCTTGAATTGCCTTTTCCCTGAAAGTGGTTGAAGTTTAGTCACAATGTCCTCATGCAATTAGTGTCCAAAATGATTTTATACTTCCTGAAATTTCATGTCAGAAGCTTTCTTTTATTCATGCTCAGCTGGCACAGGCCGTCTGGCTGTCTCATGGTATAATTGAAGATCCTCTCCTTTCTCTCCTCCTCACCAAAATACTGTTAACCTGCTCACTAATGTCAGATTTTATTAAAGCTCAAACCTTTAGTCTGTAGCCTGAGTCTGGAAGAGATAGCAGAGGGATCTGTGCATGTTACATTGTAAATGACAGCTAGCAAATCCTTCGTGCGGGGTAGGAGGGAGAGGCACGGAGAGCATGTGCAGACAGACGCTGAGAGGTGCCATGGACAGAGAATGCATTTCTTGGAGTAGCCAATAATACTTTGTCTTGGTTTCCTCAGTGCCCAGCAGGGAATAGGTGCTCAGTAGATTTTTTGTTACTGGGGATGGGTAAGATAGTGGACAAGTAAATGCTTGTATAAATATATAAGATAATGAAAAAGGAAATTATTTTAGATGAAGGAGCTGGGACTTAAAACGCAAAGTCTCTGTTTCACCATTAGAGCCGGCTGTGCTGAGATGCAGAGATCCCCTGTCTCTGACTAGGTTCTTTCCTTCATTTTCAGAAAACTGCAAATCCTTTAAAGGAAAGGCATCTCCCAAATGATGCTTTGGCCTGTCTTCATGGTAACGGGCCTGCAACGAGCTTCACCTATGTGAGTGGGGCAGGCCTCCATGTGGAGGGGTGGCGTAATAAGCCAGTTTCCTAGTTGCCATGATTTGAAATCTTTCAAGATTTGAGAAGCACTCCACAGGTTAAGCTGGCTCATTCCTGGGTTTAAAAAAAAAAAAAGTTGCCATCGAGTTGTGACCCTATGTGTGTCAGAGTAGAACTGTGCTCCACAGGGTTTTCAATGGCCAATTTTTAAAAAGTAGATCAGCAAGCCTTTCTTCTGAGGTGCCTGTGGGTGGACTTGAGCTTCCAGCCTTTCTGTTAACAGATCAATGTGTTAACCATTTGTACCACCTAGGGACTCCCCTGCATGTAAAGGGGTTTATAATTGGCCGGTTTGGGAGCAGGATCTCTGCTTGTTGTGTATATGCCTGGGCCTGCATGTGTCCCTCCATATACCTTGTTTGGATATTTTTTAATGAGTAGACTTGCTTTATTTCTAGTGTTAATCCTGATATCTGTTTTTTAAAACCATTGGTCTGTTATTACTTAAAGCTTATGCCCAGATTTGGAATGCAGACTGCTAAGAAATGTCAGAGAAAGGGCATGTCAGCACTTACAGTCTTACTTACTTGCTGTGGCCACCTGTTTTCCTCAGCACACTCCCCGTGTCTGCTACACTCACCTGTCTGCCTGTAATGACCTGTGTCTGTCAGTCTTAAATCACTGCTGTTGGATAAATAGTTGATGAGGTTTACGCATTGCTGGTATTCAGATAGTTTCTACCTTGCAAAATGATCAAGTACCTATATTCAAGGTTAAAAAACAGCAAGAATATTAAGAGTTGTTATCACGTGGAGGAGTGTTTCTCATAATTCCCTGAAGAATTCTTTAATTATACACACTTGCCCATTCACTCACCTTCACCACCCAGATTCTAGGATATTCTAGGGCAGAAGGAGTTCATGGAGGTTGGTGAACCTCTGGCGTTTATAAACAAAATAAAAAAACACACCCACTTGAAGATCCACCCCCTGCACTGGAAAGCATAAGTGTTGCACAAACAACCCCCATTCCTACTCACTTGTTCCTTTGCTGCCTGCTGCTTGACCCTTTGCCTCCTGTGCTTTCTTTTTGTTCTTGAATTCCTGCTCTCATCTTTGCTTGGTGATTTTCTCCACTCCTGTTAACCTAGTATTTCTCTCTTCCCCATCTTGCATTTTCTTAATATCTATAGGAAATTTTCTTAATGGCAATCATGCATTTGTTTACTCAGTTAACGTTTATCAAACACCTACTTTGTGCCACACACTGTGTTTCATACAGGAGGTATAGAGAGGGGTAAGCTAGAGTTGGAGTCCCTGGGTAGTGTAAACGTGCTTGGTTATTGAAAGGTTGAAGGTTTGAGTCTACCCAGAAGCACCTCGAAAGAAAGGCCTGGTGATTTACTATAGAAAAATCAGCCACTGAAAACCCTATGCAGCACAGTTCTACTCTGACACACATGAGTCAGAGTTGACACGGTGGCGACTGGTTTAAGCTAGAGTTAGATTTGTTTTCAAGGAGCTACTGGTCTGGTAGATTTATAACTAAATGTTGGGGAAAGGGTAACAATTATGTGAATGAACGTGATCTTAGTATGTGAATAACAATAGTATTTTTGATAGCATAAACCTGAACTGTCAGAATGCAGTGTAATTGAATTTGGCTTGTTGCTGGCACAATGATAGGCTATTCCGTTGTGCCTGATATTTAAAAACTTAACCTCTAACAGCTTCATCCGGATGTGGTGATGTTTGAATCAAGTAGTTTCTCCTTCCTTAATGGTAAAAGGAAGTTTTCCTGATGGTCTGTGCTTCACAGGGTTTTCAGTTGCTGATTTTTCAGTAGTAGATCAGCAGACGTTTTCCATAAGGTGTTTGGAAACTTGAACTTCAGTCATTCACCAGTGTGGCTGAGTGGCAGGACAGACATCTTAGGGGTCCAAGTTCCCAGCATTTTACATGAGTTAACACAATCCAGCCTTTGGCAGCCTGCCATTCTCTCTACTTGGTAAACAAGTTCATGAAATTTGACAGTCTCATGTCTTTCCTTGAAAACCTCGAAAGGTTCAACAATCCTTCAATGGCTGACCCATTTCTGTTAAACTCCTGTTGTCAGACACAAGTATGAGATTATCTTGGGCCCATTGTCAGAATAGAGTCAATGCATTTCATTGACTTTTTTTTTAAAAAGCTACCAGCTTAGTCTTTAACAATTTATGCTTTGGTTGCAGAAATGGGATGCTGCTCTTGTGCTGCCAATCACTGTACTTAAAATGTGAACAAACTTCCCCAAGCATTTGTTATATCAACAGAGTATAGTAAAGTAGGATTTGGGCAGTTACTTTTTTAGACTGACCCATGTAAAAAGAGCCTTAGAGAATATATATATATATATATAAAACTTGTTGCCATCAAGTCGATTCCAACTCATAGCAACCCTATAGGACAGAGTAGAACTGCACCGTAGGGTTTCCAAGGAGCCGCTGGTGGATTTAGACTGCTGACCTTTTGGTTAGCAGCCAAGCTCTTAACCACTGTGCCACCAGTGCGTATGTCTACCAAAAATTTCTATGTACCAGAGAGTATGTCTACCAAAAATGCCCGTGAACTTCTTGTTGGGGTAGAGGGATAGTTTGTAAGAGGAGGAGAGCTCTTACATATTTTGCTTTTAGCTAATCTCCTTTGTCATTGACCTCCATGCTTCAAGTGGGGCCTATCCTTGATGAATAAGTCTTATGGTAGTCAGAAATACAACAAACTTGGGAGTCAGAAGTCCGAGGCTGAACCCAGATTCTAGCATTAACTATGTGACTCAGTTTAAGTTGCTCAAACTCCTAGTCTGTAAAAAGGGATAATAAGTAATGTCTGTCCCCACCCTCACACCAGCCAGCTTCTCTCACAGTGAGATCAGATGAGAAAATAAATTGGAAAGTCTCATGTAACTTACATAGTGCTCTGTCCTGGGAACTCTCATTCTTGCCAAGGATGGGGCATATGACCTCTCGAGTTTGTGGAAGAACGCTCCTTGTCAGAGGACAGTTAGCAAGACATTTTCCCTCTGTGACCTCTGTGAGCATGAGCAACTGCCTCTTACCCCACCCCAGAGATATAGCCTGGACCACTGTGGGCCAGCTGTTTATTACAGAGTTCTTTCTTCAGTTGAGCTGAATTTTATCCTTATAACTTCCAAGGTAATTTCCACTCCTTGGTTCTGGTTTTACAGAATAACATGAAACAACTCAGATTAGTCCATTTGAAGTCTTAGAAATTTATAACTGAGAAGGGGCCATAACTCTGCTTCCTGTTTTCAGCAATTCAATCGAATAAATAAACGCTGGTGCCTATCACAAGGGCTGTGCTCAGACACTAAGGGCAGCTATTGTTTCTCCTCCCCGATCTCCGGAAGTGGAACGTAAGGGCATGAGACCCAAGAGATGAATGGGAAGTAAAAACTTTTAAACTCCTTAATGTGCAGAAAATGCTGTGGTTTTAATTTTATTGCAAATGCTAGTAGAATAAACAGTGCCTGCATTTGCTGGGCTCTAAATTTAAACGGCCAACCAGACTACTAATATACAGAAATGAAGACAAAAGGATGATAAATAGTAAAGACAAATGTTTATAATTTTTATAAGATCCTGATTGTTTAACCACCAGTAAATGAAAAGCATAACTGCACATAGAGAAATGGGAAAATGGTGATATAGCAGCGTGATAATACCTTTGTGCGATACATTCAACAAGCTTACAATCACCATAAATCATGGGAGGATTTTAAAATGTCTTCTCAGTGAGCAAAGGCAGAACCCACTCTCTACATTGAGTTACATTTTGATTTACAGAATTTAAAGCAAAAACAAAGGAATAAGCAGCATCGGCCATGGAGTTAGATGCCCTGGTTTCTGTTCTTGACCCTGTCACTACCACGCAGCGTGACTTCAGGGACATCAGTCTTTATTCCTCAGAATCTCAGTTTCCTAAAATTTAAAAAGAGGTTAATATTTTCTGCCTTGTCTGCATTATATAGAGGATTATATTGCATTATATTGAGGATTAAATATGATAATGTATATAGATCAAATCTTGACTCCATCTGTTACTTCAAGCCATGTACTTTAAGTTTCTCTGTGCCCATTTCCTCATCTTTGTAAAATGAGAATAACACTAGTACCCACCTCAGAGTTTTTGTGAGAATTGAATGAGTTAATTCCTATAAAGTACATAGAATAGTGCCTGAGAGTTAGTGCCTAATACATTCACTATTGTTTGTAAACCTTTGGGGTCTGTATGACTTAGTATATTTTTAGTATACTGTAGGTTTTTGAAATATTATATTTTTAAAAATATATATCCATAACACCCTATTTACCGACCGAACAAAACTGGTACCAGAACCGGCATGTTTTATCTTTCCAACCACTTTGGTCGTTTCAAAAGATGTGAATTCTTTGCTGGAAAAATTTAATCATGACACTGTGAACTTATTACAAAATGTGTTTTTTCTTCAGAGCTTTATATAAAATTTATTCTAGGAAGTGGTTTTTACTGGCAGTGTGAATTTGGAAAATTTTAGGCAGGAATCAAGATATGACCCTGCCATCTCTATTCTTGTTAGGATCTTGGAATACATCTTAACAATTCAGAGTTGTGCTTGTGTTGTATGTAAAAAGGAAGTTTTAAAAAATATTATCTTTGAATTTGGGCAGTGCCAAGATTCAATCCTTTTTGTGGCCCATTTAGCTTTTGGAGGTCATGAAATGTTGATCAAGAGCTCCATTTATAATAGACCCATTCAGAATAATCCTCGTGGTCTTTTTCAGAGGCCATTTGCAGATAAAATTACTGATCATGATTTCCCCTAAAGGGGTAAAATAGAATTGTGGGAAATGCTTGGAATTTAGTTAGTACTTAACTTACAAAGAAGCATTAAAAAAAAATCATAACATCCGTAAGCTATTATAACAAAGGATCTTATGAGTTCAGAATTCTTTCATGTATTTACTTTTTATAAAGTGGAAACCGATGACTGTTGTACAGTGTCTTCAAGTATGTAACTAAATAAAAATGATTTCTTTAGATAGGGGAGCCTTTGAGTCACATACTGACCTTTTAACTTCAGGTACAATTTGGATTAAAACTGATGCTGTTGAGGTTAAACCAGCTATCTAGATATAAGTGTAAATGTTCATGCCTCTGCATTACAGACTTTCATTATCGGCCTCTGGGTGTGTTTTAAAGTTTGAGAACATAAAAGGGGTATGTGGACTTCTCCTGTTTTACTGTTTATCATCTAGAGAATTGAGGCTATTGAATGTTTTCTCTTTGATACCTCTTTTATTGAGTTAAAAATATTTCTTCAAACACCATGAACACAATGAAAGTATTAGCCCAAGAGACACAAAGGGCCACATAAACCAGAAACTTCATCAGCCTGAGACCAGAAGAACTAGATGGTGCCCTGCTACCACCAGTGACCACCCTCACAGGGAACAACGGAGAGTCGCTGACAGAGCAGGAGAAAAGTGGGGTGCAGAACTCAAATTCTACTAGAAAGACCAGACTTCATGGTTTAATTGAGACTAGAGGCATCCTGGAAGACATGGCCCCCAGACTCTCTGTTAGCCCAAAACTAAAACCATTCCTGAGGCCAACTCTTCAGACAAAGGTTAGACTGGACTATGGGACATAAAATGATACTTGCGAAAAATGTGCTTCTTAGCTCAAGTAGGTACATGAGACTAAATGGGCAGCTCCTGTCCAGAGGTGAGATGAGAAGGCAAAGAGGATCAGGAGCTGGTTGAATGGACACAGGAAATCTGGGGTGGAAAGGAAGAGCAACTAGGGTCACAAAACAATGTATGTATAAGTTTTTGTAGGAGAGACTTAACTTGAATTGTAAACTTTCACTTAAAGCACAACAATAAAAACAAGAAAAAAAAAATATCTTCACTCCTAATTATATTTGTAGTATTTCTTGAACTCTAAACCCTTTATGAAGAAGCCCTGGTGGTGCAACGGGTAAGCACTCAGCTGCTAACTGAAAGGTTGGTGGTTCGAACCCACCCAGTGGCTCCATGGGAGAAAGACCTGGCGATCTGCTTTTGTAAAGATTTCAGCCAAGAAAACCTATGGGGTAGTTCGAATCTGTCACATGGGGCCACTGTGAATTGGAATCAACCTGATGGCACCCAAGAACAACAACAAAAAACCCTCTACTTCTAAAATTTTACTCATATTTAATGTTACATTATAGTTGTGATTAGCATGATTAGGCTAATCATTTTTAAACGAAATTGCTTTTACATATGCAAAAAGCAAAAGTTAATTTTATCCGCTAGTCTATTTCTTTTATAGAGTCTTGCATTAGGGAATGCCAAGTTTCTATTTGGGTAGGTGATAATAGGTCTGGTAGAGTGTAAGGAATGCTTTCAAGAGCAAGGTCAAGTAATAGGGTGAAAAGGGTGTGATTTGAAACCCTGGATCTATGTGATATTGGGCCGGGTTCTCTGCTTCTTTTAAGCTCAGTTTCTTTATCTGCTAGTAGACATAACACCTGTCTGGAAGGGTTATAATATAGTGCCTGATATATTCCTGAAGCCCTGGTGACCCAGTGGTTAAGCATTCGTCTGCTAACCAAGAGGTCAGCGGTTCAAATCCACCAGCTGCTTCTTGGAAAACCTATAGGGCATTTCTACTGTGTCCTATAGGGTCGCTATAAATCAGAATCGACTCGGCAGCAATGGGTTTGATTTTTTTGTAATACATTCCTAGGTGCATAGTAGATTTCTAACAAATGGCAACTGTGGTTATTTATAAATTTTTCTATTTATGTTTAATGTTTCAAGGCAGTGGTGATCAGGCAAGTGGAATTCGATGTCTTGTGAATGTATTAATACGCTTATAATTTTCTAAAGGTTATCGAAAGACTTTGAGAACACTAAAAGGAATACTTCATTTCTGAATAAACTAACTCATCGTTAAATAAATTGTTATTTCTCAGCTTGCTACTATGTTAGAATTTTAATGACCATTTTTTCATGTCTCCAGTCTTTGACATCTTTGTGAATTTTTGCTTTAAAAAATGTTAATAGAGCCAGTGAAAAGGATGTACAGTGCTGCCGGGATTGTTTCCTCATTGACAATTTCATATTTCATTGCTTAGTTTGCTTTTGGATTATTTGAACCTTGTATGGTTGTCCATAAAGTACCCTCAAGGACAAAAGTTGTATTTTTAAATTAGTCCCTTTATGAGGGGAAAGGAAAAGATGTAATTAGGTGCATGCTTAATAGGATGTGCATTCCACACTGCCCTCTTCTATTTTGTTCTGGTTGATCAGTGGTTTGTACCCTGTGTTAGTGTGTCAGTGTTCCAGGGTAGGAGTGGTGGCGTTCATCCTAATGCAAGTTGAGATATGTGCTCCTGGGAATGAAGATTTGAAACATCACATATTTTAATGAGACATAAAATTGCACTGTAAGTCTTCTACGTGTTAGGAAAAAAAATCATATGCTCTGTTCACTTTGTATCTCCAGGTGACGTTTTTCTGAAGCTGTTCATTGAGACTTGCCAGCATTCCTGCGGGATATAAATAGGTAAGTAAATGAAATAAGATGCCTTTATTGTTGGTAGTTCTTTGGAATGCTTTCCAGGTGAGTAGCCGCTTCCTTCTTGAATGAGGTGCAGTGTTTCAAGCTTGTGGATGCTGCATGGTAAACAGTAGGGTTTTTTTTAAGGTGAGACACACCTCTTGGATGCGTGTACTTAAAGTTGTAGAGGACCCTGTGAAGTTTTATAAATGGTGTTGGATTTAATGGTGTAATTTCCATGCTTTAATTTTGGCATGCTTTGTTCTCTCACCGTTCATGAGCAAGTTTCAGAGATCTTTATAATGGGCATGGCCAACTTTAAGTTGTCTTTTCTTCTGAGCTTCTCTATGGACTGTTTTACCATGTGTTAGCATTTCTCTCAGAAAGGGGAAGTAGAGGTGACCAGTTCAAATTACCCAGTTTTATTACTTACTGATGGCTCAGGTGAAGGAATTGCCTGAATTAAAGTTGAAAACAATTGGCTATTAGGTGATTTATTATTAACTCTATCGTTTTGAATTTATAAAGGTCACTTTTGAAAAATACTAGTAACAGTAATAGTGGCTGAAGGAGTCCTGGTGACTCAGTGGTTAAAATGTTTGGCTGCTATCCAAAAGGTTGACAGTTCGAACCCACCAGCTGCTCTGAGGGAAGATGTGGCAGTCTGCTTCCGTAAAGATTATAGCCTTGGAAGCCCTATGGGGTCGCTATGAGTCAGAATCAATTCAATGGCAGTGGGTTTTGCTTACGGAATAGTGGTTAAGTGATCTACGATATGCATTCAAGAAAATCAAGGCAGGGGAAAGTTCACTAATTGTCCCAAAACATTTTGATCCAGCTCTGCTTCTCAAAAGGAAGAAGGCCTATAAACAAAACTTTTCCTCAGTTAGAGTTTAAGTGCTCTAGGGACCTTGTCGTGAGCTTAAGGCTACAGCTTAGACCAAGGGACCCAGTACATAGTATGGATTTAGCATTGACTGACACCCTCCAGGCAGGCTATTAGCAGGACGTGTGCAGGACATTAGCACAGTATTTTCACAAACACCATCTCACTTGTAGGAAGGTGATCTTATTAGCATGCAGATTCTGGTGAAAGAAGAACTGCTCCTGTGTTATGAACTGAACTCCTGCTTCTCAATTGTTATTAATTTGTTCTAGCAATTACAGCTACTTGGGTTATGGTAGGATATTTGGTTCTTTTTTAATGGGAACTGTAAACATGTATGAATTATGAAATTATTTGAACAAAGTTCCTTCTCAGGGGCAAGCCAAAGCTGATCTGAGACATGTGGGTGTCCTGAGCAGGCTCATAAAACTGACACTCTTTCAAACTGATAATCTGTACATATTTACTCAATATTTATTTAGTGGGGGTGGGAGTAACTGATTTTCTATTAGTAAAGGTTATTAATTAAAAATATACTCCTTTTCCTGTGTGTTGAAAACCAGGAATTTATTACGTGTGATTTTCGAAACCAGATGTCTATAAAACTGTGTAACATTTGATAATAGTACTACTTTTCTGTGTGTTGTTCAGTTCCAGAATTTCAGGTGCCTGTCAGCCAGGTGACATCGAGGTTGGTAGTAGAGCCTGTTTTTGCTCATAGTGTTCTAGGAGTGAAAATACTCTCAACAGAGGCAGATCTGTGCGGCTGAGGCGTGTGTTTATTTCCACTCAGAGGCAGTCTCCTTGAGTGGAAACGGGACTGATTGACATTTTGCCCATTAGGCAAGGAGTTGTACATGAAAACCCTGGCTAAGTGGCACCATATTTCCGATGTATTCCAGCGATAGTTTAATGCCCCATTGTGAGTTGTCACTCTGGATTACTGCCAGGCCGGTCTGTTTAATCCGGCTCTGGGGAAAAGCCAATTCCTTTCTGCCAGTCTTTTCAGGAGCCAAGTCATGGTCTCCCTTGAAATCTTCCCCTCTGAAGATCTAACCCGATAAATTCACCCTCCTCGGTGTTTTTTTAATTTTTTTGTTGTTGTTTTTAAGTTGTGAATCTATCCCATACAAATACAGTAAAACTTTACCAAGTCAGACAGACACAAGGACAACCATTCTGAATCCAAATTATGTAGAATATGATCCTACTTTCTGTCCTATAAAGTCAGTCACATTATGTCAACTTTGTGGAAGATTTCTTCCCATTGCAGTATGGGAGAGCCTTAGGCTTGGTGTCAGGCAATCCTAGGCTAAGGTTCCTCCTTTGCAGGGTACAGACCTGAGTTGGGATCCCAACTGTCTTGTGAGTTGGCTGTGTCACCAACACATGCTTCTTTACCTCATAGAACTTCCATTTCTTCACTTGTGGATAATCGCTGCCTCCCAAATGGTTTCG
Source organism: Dugong dugon (assembly GCA_030035585.1). Lineage (NCBI taxonomy): Eukaryota > Metazoa > Chordata > Mammalia > Sirenia > Dugongidae > Dugong > Dugong dugon. The sequence continues at coordinate 83,068,338 of CM057460.1, read as the reverse complement.
AAGATTGAATGAGGCAAAGATGTGTGGTACATAGTAAACAATAAGTATCCCCTCCTGCCTGGCTCCCTGACACGGAGTCTGTTGGAAAGAGCACTAGATGAGGAGTGTGAGGAACCAATCTGCCAAGCACTCGTCGTCCGTCTTCGGGCATTTGCGCAAAGATGTTACCACCCATGTCTCATTGGTAAAGTGGCAAGATAATACTTGCTCTGTCCTTCCCTGCCCAACTATGAGAACTGCAAGAATGTTTTGGAAAATGTGTATTTAGCATGTATGTTTAGAATAAGAGGCTTCTAGTGGGCTTTTTTTTTTTTTTTTTTTTTTTTAATCTAATCACTTTCTGGTCATGAATTCCAGCTCCCCCTCTTATAATTAGTAGTATGACCTAGACCAAGTTATTGACAGCCTCTCTGGCTCTCACCTATCTCACAGGATTGCTGTGAGACTAAATGATTTACTGCATGTACACTGGGGAGTATGGAACTAGCACCTCATCAGCCTCAATAAATATGACTCAAAAAAATCCACAGTTTTAAAATCTCTTGAGTTTGAACTTTAACTCATTAGCTGCCTTTTATATCATGTTGTGTTAGTTTGGACCAGGGAGAATAATCTTTTTCCTGAATAAAATGAGGGTGACCATGTCTTACAAGGTAGAACTCCCTTATCAGAAGAGTACAGCATTGGGGTTAGTCTTCACTAGTGAGCTGATGAACAGGTCTTTCCTCATCTGGGGGAAGTCTTACTTGAAATGATAGAATGTGTAAAGTGAAGCTCTAGACCCGCACTGTCCAATATGGTAGCCACTCACCTCAGGAGGCAGCTGAGCACTTGAAATGTAGTACTGTCAGTCCCCAGGTTACATTCATCTGACTTAGGTAAGGTGACTCGGACTTGCCCTTTAATGTTATGTAAATTTGCCCTCACCTTGGAATGCTTGAACCAGCCCTTACTCACAAGTTCTTCATCACAATCACCTTCACTTATTGCACATGAAGCTTTTAAATCACTGAAAAAGCTTCGAGCCTTTCCTTGCACTAGAGTAAGCCTGAATAAGAACCATATGCACCTGTTTAGACTTACTTACAAATTTTTAAAGACACAATCAGGAACAGATCTTGTTCATAACCCGGGGACTGCCTGTACACTGAGATACCAGATTTTTAACTTTATTTAATTTAAATTTTAAAACTATTAGTTGATTCAGTTACTAGAAAAATTTAAATATGTTTATAACAACCTAGATATGTGAATCTACTTTTTCAACTGTAAATTTTATAAAGGCTAAATATAGATCAAGTATTTCTGATGAAAACCTAGTGCCTGAATTGAGATGTTTTATAAGTGCAAAATATACACCAGATTTTGAAGACTTAATGTGAGAGAAAAAGAATGAAGAATGTAAAACATTTCTTTTATTGAATATATGTTGAGATGACAATATTTTGCATCTATTTGGATCTATTTAAACATTATTAAAATTAATTTCTTTTTGCTTTTTAAATGTTGCCCTTATAAAAATTTAATATACATGGCTTACTATTTCCAAGGATAGTGCTACTCTAGAATATTCTTGAAAGAACTAGATGATTTCTAATTTATTAAGTAAAATATTTTTCCCCAATAGTTAGTGAAGAATGAGTTATGAAAGTGTTTCTTTTCTTTTTTTTTTGTGATCTTTACTTACAGTTCACCAACTAACAAGTTTGGAGGAATTTTTTTTAAATATTTAAAATTGGAAAGAAAAAAAAATAAAGTACACATAATAGCTGTGTTACCTGAGCCTTGTGTAATACACCCTGAGGCTCAGTTTTGATGTCTTTCCTTGCCGGTCTTTCCTGTCAACTTGCTTGTGAAGCAGACCAAGGGAGGTAGTCCACCTCACAACATCTGGCAGTATATGAGCCCAAGCACTATTTTTCAGCCAAATATTTGGCTTTCTTGATGATTATTTGGCATTTGATGCAGGTACCATGTTCCCAGGGTCACAGCTGGTCATGCCCCCGGAAATCAGAAGCTACCATCTTGAGAGAAAATGACTTTTAATTACTCATAGTGAACTAGCACTCTCTTCTTACTATGATACCAGAAATAGGGAGATATATCCCCAAGGGAATGATTGCTAACTAGATGCTTAGTTGTAACCAGTGTATGGATGAAACTTGAGAAGATAGTATAGTTAATGTTATTTGTATATTTGTTTCTCACTCATGCCCTGAGTGATACTTAAGTGCATTCCAAGAGGCTGTGGAAAGAGGATTTGATTCAGAATCAGACTGGTCTGGGTTTGAATCCTGGCAAGTCGCTTACAAGGTGATGCTGGTGAGATTACTGGACCTGTTCCTGTGTACTTGGTGCCACTAAACACCATCACCTTTCCTTGTTACATTTCTTCCATTGTAAATGTTAGTCTGCGACACCCCATCCCTTCACATGATAAACATGGTGAATACTTGGTCATCCTTATTCTTTTCCAGAGTGAATGAGTGAGTGAGAGAGAGTCTGGTTTCTAGTATAAGCTCTGCCCAGAATTAAGCAGCATTAATACTTCTGTATTAAACAGAAATGGTTATCAAATTCGTAAAGAGTCTTTAGCTTTTAGCTTTAGAAAGGTGGTTTTTTTCTTGCATAAAGTTTAGCTGTTGTGACAGCGAGGTTCTTAAAAATTACAGTATTAGAGACTTCAAGTCTGAAGCAGTTAACAGAGAAGGGAAAGAACTTAATGAGAGACAGTGTAACAGCCTTCACTTTTTACTGAGGTAAATTGGACCAAATATATGGTCTCTGGATAGGAAAATGATAAAAATAAAAGGTGGTTTACAAGACAAAAAAAAAAAAAAAAAAAAAGCAAATCAAAGTAAATAAATACATTAAAGACTTGAAGTGATTGCAGTTCTTTTTGTTTTTCCGATGTTGTTACTTGCATGTTGACAGCTTATCTTTTTTCTGGTAAGTTCCTGCAGACCTCTGTCCTCCCTGCAGAAGAGTCCTGAAAATTCTTTCCAGGGGGACATTATCATCTGTAAGATGTCACTTCCCATGATAGATTGCAAACTTCATGAGGGCAGACTCTGAGTCTTTTATTACATACTTGATGCCCCAGTGCAATGTCTTATACACAGTAGGTGCTTGGTGAATATCAGTTGAACAGATGGAGGATAAGTGATGGTGAGACTATAGAGCTGGTTCTATAGCATTCTCTAAAGAGAATCTACTTCAGGTACATTACAGGCTACCCAGCACAGGGTCTGGCACATGATATGTGCTCAGCAAATGTTTGGCAAATGGAGGAATGAATGCTTAACTATAATCTCCAGTTTACAAAGGAGTTTTTGGAACATGACCTACTTATAATTTGGGAAGCTACAAAGCTACTTTTAAGCAGAGAAGTGGTGTTGAACACTAGGAAGGCCTCAGCTGGTGACAGAATGACAAGAGAGCAGGAGAGCAGTAGGAAGGTGTCACTAGCTAGAAATGATGAGGCCTGAGAGAGATGTTTGGGAGAGCAGGGTGGGCAGGGCTGCAGCTAACTGATGAAGCACAGTCCCGGGGAAGCAGGTGTCCATGGGTTAGCGTTGGTTAGGAGCAGAAGCAGCTCTATGGCATAGGAAGGGTGGGGTTGTCATAGCTAGGATTAAAGTACAAGGAATCGGTGTTAAGAGAATTCTCCTGTGGCAGCCTGAGCTCTTTTGAGAAGTAGGAGGAAAAGGCATGTGCTTTGGGGAGAGGAGGTGGAGCTGAGGGCCTGAGAAGGATGCATGTGTACCTAAGTGTGAAGGGGCTCTTCTCAGTGCTGGTGTGGCTGAGGATACCTCTTACTGTGAACTCTGGCCCTCTGTCCAGTGGGATTATTCCACAGGGATTTTCTGGATCTCACATCAATGAAGTATAATTTTGTGACTGAATGCTGAAGTCAATGAACAAGGCTCTCTGCAAATCCTCCAGCAATTAGATTTGGTCCCAGTTGGTATTCCTGTTGTAATTTCATCTCCATGAAGAAATGCCCATGATCCTTACATAGAAGCTTCTTTACTTTAAAGACCTGCTTCTTAAATTGCTCCTCAAAAAGCAGGAGATTAACTGAATTTGGCTGAGTAAATATACACTAGAATGGTATAGAGGTGTAACCCTCATCTTCACTGTATGCTATTATAGGAAGTTTGTTAATATAGGGAAGTAGTAGCTTTACACATTTTTATTTAGTATTCTTTTTTTATCTTTTCTCATGCCAAGTCATAGCAATCCCTGCTTACCACTAAAGAAGGCAGCAGGAGCCCCAGTGGTGTAATGTTTAAGCACTTAGCTGCTAATTGAAAGGTCCGCAGTTCGAATCCACTAGCCACTCCACAGGAGAAAAGACCTGGCTATCTGCGCCTGTAAAGATTTCATCCTGTGAACCCTATGGGGCAGTTCTGCTCTATCCTACGGGGTCGCTATGAATCAGAATTGACTCAAAGGCATGTAACAACAAGAATAGGGCCGATGTTCCGAGATCTTACCCCCATAAAGACCCTATCTGCTCTTTGAAACTTTGTCATGACTTCCTAACTGAAACCAACTGCTGAATTAAATGTTGATTTAATCTGCTGTCCCTTTTAGATTAATTCAATCACTAAAATAGAGTATTGTAATCTTTTTCCTCTTGAGGGCAATTCAGGACTTGTGCTCTCATGCTGGGGAAATCATTGGTTATACCCTGGTCCTTCCAGACACCCCTGGCACCAGCATCCCCTCTGAGACATAGGCCAGCCACTTACCCCCGTTAGAGACCTATAGGGAGCCAGACAGCCTGTAGAGATGGGCTGCTCCCAGACTTTGTACCTTATACCGTCATCCCCAAACAGTCTGTGACAAACTCTTAAAGCTACTTAGCAAGCTCAAAAGGACTTAGAAATGTACCTGATTTTGATCCAAATCATTCTATATATGCAACCAAGATGTGCTGGAAAATGGACACTTCCTGTCATTAACTCACAACTTAGGTCATCTCTTTCATGTAACAAAGGCAAATATGACTGAAAATGCACTTTAGAGCTCCAGTGTGACTCATCTGAAAGAGCTGGTTTGTTTCTTGTTGCTTCACAACCACATTGCTCTCTTCTTGCTTCATTCTCAAACTGCGTCTGTGATTCAGTTGAAGTTCAATCCATTTTGCTCCTAACATTCAGAATGACTGTGGACTGGAAAGAGACAGTCAGCCTAGAGTGGTAATCAAGTGCTTTCAAGGACCTCTCATCATTGTTCAAGGTCAGAGTAGCCAATTTAATGGTCATTTACACCCCCCATCAGGCACAGTTAAGTCTATCCATCTGGAAACTCACAGGCATTTTGTTAAGAGGGTAGTTGTAGAGAAAGTCTCTAGGAAAAACCCAAAGAAGTTATGTTTTTCTTTAGCTGCTGTGATAGTCTGTGTTTTATGCTTGCATATTTACATATCTGTACATCTCAAAGCAAAGATGGTTTTTCACCTGTCCAAGATCACACCTCAGTCTTCCCTAGTGACCTGAACACTGGTATAATCTTGAAGCCAAGCAACATGCCTTATGTATTTATTATTATGCTGGGCTAGGATTGCCAAAAGATGTTTATATGTTTTTCCTCCATAGTATCAAAATAGTCCATATTCATTCAGAAAATTATCAGCATGTAGGGGAAAAAGATCAATCCCCTTAGGGATCACCATTGTTAATCTAGTGGCCATGTTCCTTGGAGTCTCTCTTTTGTGCATTCACTAATTGACATAGTTGAGCTCTTACTCTGTATGCAACTTTGTGTTCCATTACTTTTTTGTTTAATATTACAGGTATTTCCCCATATCATTAAAATGCTTATTAAAATAAAGCAACATTTTAATGGTTAGTCTATCGTATTTAAACGTTCCTTTATATTTTGACATTTGGGTTGGTTATTTAACTCTTAAGCATTAACTTCGAATATCCTTTTATGGGTGTCTTTTTTTCAATTTTTAAAAATATTTCCAGGAAAGCTGGGCTCTCATTGGCAGTATAAGTGCTTGCTTTGTTTTAACACCCTAATCAGTAATGACTTATCATCAGATTATTAAATTTTTGCCAATTTGGGAAATAAGAATGGCACCTTATTTTAATTATCAGTGTTTTGATTACTAGTGAAGTTGAATGTTTTTCATATATAGAATAGCCGTTTGTATTTTTTCTTTTGTGAATTGTCTGTTCGTGCCCTTTCTTTCCGGTGACAATTGTGACATTTATGACTGCAGCTTTCCTAGAAAGTTATATTGGGATGCATAACTTTGCACATATTATCTGCTCAGTAATTGTTAATTGCATATGAAATTCTACGTTTGAGGTGAAATCAGGCGTGGAAGTGGCAAACAGAACACACAGGCAGGTTCTAGTATGACTGTTGGTTGTGATTGTCAGCCTCTGGAAAGTCAACACCCTCCCCAGTGAGCACCCTCGTCCACCTCACCTAGACTTGTGGGCACCCTCTCATCACCCTACACCCTGCCCTGGTACTTCTAATTCCCCTCTGCCTGTCCAGTCATACCAGGTATAGTTCCTGTTGACAGAATAATGATAATAAGCACAATGCTGGCTCATAGTAAAGTGTTCATTGGCCCCTTGAAGTAATTCTTGCCTACTTCTCTCCTACCTGTTTCTTCTCAGGCTGTTTGGCTGACTTCTCTTGCCTTTCCCTTAATTATTGTCTCCAGGTAGTCGTGGCTGCCTTCTCTCCTTTATCTGCTTGCTTTGTCTGATTTATCTAGCCCATTCCATGGCTTCAGCTGCCGCCCATAGGCCAGACCTCTCCATACCAAACCTCTCCTCCAGGCTGCAGACCCCCACAGCCAGCTGCCTGCTGGGGGTCTTCCTCCAGTGTCCCACTGGCACATCCGATGCAACATGTCCCAAAATGAACCTCTCTTCCCTTCCAGACTGGCCCTGTGGATTGGATTCCCTCTCCTGTAAAATGACCTCTGCCTCCATCCACCGTGCCCAAGCCATCCACCAACCCCCTGGGTGGCATTCTGGAATCTCTCTTTTTGCTTATATCAAGTCCTATCAGTTCTGCTTCCTTAATATCCATTCCTTCATCTTTATCCCTGTTCCTACTTCCTTAGTTGAGGCTTCACTTCATGAACATTTAGTCAGTGTATACTGAATGAGGAATGAACGTTTTCCCAATTAGATAAATTCTTTTAAAAATGGATAAATCAAATTTCTTTAGAACAAATTAAACTTTATATTTTGCATGGGGAAAAAGGCATGCTACTGTAATGGAATCTACTTACGAATTCTTTGCATGAAATGAATTCTCATCCATTAATTTGCCTTTTGTAGCAACTGGGATTTTTTTCACCTACTTGCTTAGTTTAAAGCAAAGTACACCTTGAATAATGTCTAATGTATGCTAATCAAATGAGAGCCCCTGAATAATGCTTTCTAGTTAAAGGACTTTTTGATTTGAAGGCTTGACATTTTTTTCTTTGAGTATTAACTATTCCCATATTCTACTATGCATTGTTTTTATAACATCGGAATTATGCTTTATTAGCAAATTTTTTAACTTACCTCCCAGGGCACTCAGACAAGAAATAAAACTATTTTCATAGGATTCTTTGAGGGAGTAAAATGAATATTTTCGAGAATGAAAATATAGCAAATTGTCTCCTAAGGATTGGAAGACTTTATTAAGATAGCAAAATATCCTTCCCCAGGGGTAAGTTTTTTCAGGGCTTATTGGAAATACGGTGCTGGAAAGAATAAGAGAAAATTTAATACCATGGAAGATGGAAACAGTCACTGAGGTCCAATCAGTTCTCAGAAGACATATAATACACTAATTCCTAGAGATTTAAGACAGCTCAGTTTACTTCCTGAGACCCTCAGGCTCACTGTGAATATGACATGGAAAGTTCTTCAGTATGAATATGCCTCGGCAGTGCTTTATTTACTACTCCTTAATATAGGGTGTCCCCATGAGTCTGCCTTCCCTTATCTGTATCAATTTGCCTTAGTGTTGGTACTTTTCTTAGGTTGGGCACCCCAAAAGTGATCCTGAGATAAAGACTCAAGTGCAAGTAGATTATTTTATGGGTAATCCAGGGAAGCATTGTTAAGGGAATGTTGTTAGTTGCTTTCCACTCATAGCGACCTTATGTATAACAGAATGAAACATTGCACAATCCTGTTCCATCTTCATGATTGTTGGTATGTTTGAATCCATTGTTGCTGCCATTGTGTAGTGCCTTCCAACCTACGGGGCTGATCTTCCAGCACTATACTGGATGATAGTCTGTTGTGATTCATATGCTAATTTTTGGAAGTTGATCACCAGGCCGTTCTTCCTAGTCTGTCTTAGTCTGAAAGCTCCACTGAAATCTGTCCACCATAGGTGGCCCTACTGGTATTTGAAATACTGGTGGCATAGATTCCAGCATCATAGCAACATGCAGGCCACCTCAGTATGACCATCTGACAGATGAGTCATGGTTTAAGGGAACAGAGAAGAGAAATAGGGAAGAGAGGAAGTCAATAAAGGGATGTTACTGAGCAGGTTGTTGCTCTGGTACCTGGGACTCAATTTCTGGTGAATTCTAAGAAACATCTTTCTGAATGATCTCATCTGAGGGGCCAGCAAGCTGGGATATGTCTCCTCCAACTCCCATCTGTCATTGACTGAGGGCTGCCCATGAGACCAGCATTTAAGGCCTGCTCCTTGCTTGGGCCAAAAGAAGGTCCTCAGATGGAGGCCCTGGTGCTTGCTGTAAGCATGTGCTAGGCTGGGAAGCTGAGGGGATATGGAAGGGGCACTGACGATGTCTGCTGCTTGCACTGTCTTAACATTTTTAGCATGGATAGACAAGCTTACTTTAGCTCAGGTGGCTAGAAACAGCACATTCAGAGATTGCTAGTAGAATGAACTTAAAGTACATCAGTGCCTGGTAGATGTTGGAGAGTTTGATACCACTGATCCTGAAACAAGAAGTGGAAGATACAGGGAGAAACTCTGAGAGGAGTCTAGATGTTGTTCCCGGAATGATACACCTTGCCTCAGGAACAAATGCTGATAAGCCCTTGTTGTTGTTATTAGGTGCCATATAGTCGGTTCTGACTCTTAACGACCCTCTGTACAACAGAATGAAACACTGCCTGGTCCTGTGCTATCCTGACGATCATTGCTATGTTTTGAGCCCATTGTAGCAGCTACTTTGTCAATCCATCTCGTTGAGGGTCTTCTTTTTTGCTGACTCTCTACTTTACCAAGCATGACTTCCTTCTCCAAGGACTGGTCCCTCCTAATAACATGTCCAAAGTACATAAGATGAAGTCTTACCGTCCTCCCTTCTAAGGAGCATTTTGGCTATACTTCTTCCAAGACAAATTTGTTTGGTCTTTTGGCAGTCCAATATTCTTTGCCAACACCATAATTCAAAGGCATCAATTCTTCTTCGGTCTTCTTTATTCATTGTCCAACTTTTGCATGCATATGAGGCAGTTGAGAATACCATGGCTTGGGTCAGGTGCACATTAGTCCTCAAGGTGACATCTTTGCTTTTTAATACTTTGAAGAGATCTTTTGCAGCAGATTTGCCTAATGCAATATATCATTTGATTTCTTGATCTCTGCTTCCATGGGTGTTGATTGTGGGTCCAAGTAGAATGAAATCTTTGACAACTTCAGTATTTTCTCTGTTTATCATGGTGTTGCTTATTGGTCTGGTTGTGAGGATTTTTGTTTTCCTTATGTTGAGTTGTAATTCATACCATAGGCTGTAGTCTTTGATTTTTATCAGTAAATGCTTCGAGTCCTCTTCTGATAAGCCCTAACAGTAACAAATGAAACAACTGGATTATGAGGACTCCTTATAGGGCTGAGGTTTCCTCATTGCTAATTAGCCTGCAGAATTATAACTAGGTCCACAGGAAATTATGGTATTTTCCCCAGGCACTCAGATCTGGAAGAAAACAAAAATCTGATGGAAATCTGTGGTCCGCCAAGGCTGAACAGAGGCCCTTCATTACTTGAGGAAATTCTTGGGGAAGAAAAGAAGGTGGAATCTAGTGCTGTTAGTGGGCTTTAAAAAGAATACTCAATTGGCTTGGCATAGTTAATAAAGAAAGTGTTTTATGTCCTACTTTGGTGAGTAGCACCTGGGTCTTAAAAGCTTGTGAGCGGACATCTGAGATACATCTATTGGTCCCATCACATATGGAGCAAAGGAGAATGAAGAACACCAAAGACACAGGAAAATATCGGTCCAAATGACTAATGACCTCATGAACCACAGCCTCCACTAGCCTGAGCCCAGAAGAGCTAGACGGTGCCCGGCTGCCACCACTGACTACTCTGACAGAGATCGTAATAGAGGGTTCCAGACAGAGTGGGAGAAAAATGTAGAACAAAATTCAAATTCACAAAAAAAGATCAGACTTACTGATCTGACAGAGAGACTGGAGGAATCCCTAAGACTGTGGCCCACAGACACCCTGCTAATTCAGAACTGAAGCCACTCCCAAAGTCTGCCTTTCAGCCAAAGATTAGACAGTTATTAGATAATAACACATGTAAGAAACATGCTTCTTAGTTCAATCAAGTATACAAGACCAAGTGGGCAACACCTGCCCAAAAGCAAAGATGAGAAGGCAGGAAGGGACAGAAAACCTGGGCAAAAATACATGAGGAACCCGGGGTGTAAAGGGAAATGGGGAGAGGTTGATACATTGTGGGGATTGCAACCAATATCACAAAACAATTTGAGTATAAATTTTTGAATGAGAAACTTAAAAAAAAAAAAAAAAGAATCCTTCAGTGCTATATATTTTTCTATTCCTTTCTGTTTTACTAATCAAAAGCCTTGATGACACATTGTAGCATGGAAAAATATGTTCTAATATCCTGTTAACTTTTCCATTAGTGTCATTTGGGGGATGAGGGAATAAGATCTTGGAGTTGTCAGACAGCTATTCATTTAGACGTATTGTGTGATGCTGCAGAAACAAAGTGTGGGACAATGTCTCTGTCCTTAAAGAGCTCCCAGTCCAGCAGGGAGAGGACAAGCAGAGAAGTCACTGCCACTGTGATAAACTAATTATATTGTGGACAGAGGAAGAACAATTAATTCTGCCAGTTGAGGAAGCCTCCCAGAGCTGTGATGTTTGAACTGGGCCTTAACGAAGACTAGGTTTTCTTAGGGATGAAGGGAGGAGTGGCAGTCCAGGTAGAGACAAGTATGGGCAAAGGCAAGGAGGCATGAAAGTGCTGGGCATGGCCAGGAAGCAGTGATGGTTTGGTGTGACTTAAATATAAGGTGTCATGAGGTTGTAGCAGCAGGCAGGAGAGGTCAGCTTGTCCCGAGGGCCTTGGCCTGGCTTTTACTGCTTCTCCCACAGTAATGTCACAGTGTGTACATTACCGATGGAACCATTTCTGTCGGCCCATGGCCAAGTTCCTATCAAATGTCCTGCCATTTTAGAAACAACTTAGGTATAGGATGATGAATGGAGCTTGTAGAGCTCATGTGGGGTTCAAAGTCCCAAAGATGCAGCTTTTTTGTCACATGGTAATGACACTGATATTTTGTGCTAGGTGGCTAATTAGTGATCCTGTATGTTCTACAGATGCCCTTGTTGAAGGGGAAATTCATGTGCTTCATGCAGGTAGCCAGTATTACACATAAAATGTATTATTTATCCTCTATTTGCCATGCATTTTTCTATCCCTCCAACAACCCTCAAGTGTTCTACTTTTCTGTAAATATCTAACTGTATTTAATGGTACATAGAATTGGTCCTGGTTTTGTATGTGTGTGTGTGTGTGTTTTCCCCCTAATCCTTTCCCTGCAGTAGTTGTCTGACAGCATTCGTGTGCTGTGCTTTTGGCCACACCCAAGGAACACACCTGATCTTGGAATCCTTCAGTACGTGGACTGAGAAAAGAACAGAGTAGTAAGTTGGCATCAAGTTTTCCCCAATACTACATTAGACAGATAAATGAGTTGTCTTTACTTTTTGTTTCCAATGGAATAGCTATCTTGGTAGAAAGAAAGAAAACTCAACATGGTGTCCGGGTCCTGGTGCTTTTTCTCACTATGAATTAGGAGCAGGAGCTGACAGTGACTCTGAGACACACTTCCAGGAACCCCAACGGAGGGGTTGGATTGCCTGCTCACCAAGTCTTGGCCCAGCTGAATTTACGGTGCTTAAATTCAAAATTGCACATAATATTTGGCATCCACCCATTCTCAGAAAGGTCCTCTAGAGGGCTTTGCTGTAAAACTATTCCAAGAAGTCACCTTGGTTTTATTTTTATTTTTTTCTTAAACTAACCAGTGCACTCATGCATCTTTCTCCCTTAGGAATTTCTGCTTCCTCTTTAATCATTCAAAGAATACCCCCCCCCCCACCCCCATGGAATTCCCCGTTCCTCTACAGATTCACTTTTATTCCTTCCTTGAAATCACAATTAGGCTTTCAGGAGATGGTTCCCTGATAATTTCACAACATAAGATTAAAACGTAAAGGCATTTGACACCACAGAAAGAAATGTTAGGGTATCTTGAATCCAATTTAGTAAATTGGTCACTCACTGCTGTGTATCTTTGAGTACACAGATTAGTCACTGACTGCTGTGAATCATTGTCCTTTAGTGAATGAGCATAAGAATAATCAATTCTAAGAAACTGCTCCAGCAGCCAAATGCTGAGATCCTGCTCTCTACCTCATCTCAGTCACTCTCTCCAATATAAAAGTATATAGGATATTTTTTCAGTCTTGTATTTATCATCCAAAATTACAGTGCCTTCACTGTGTACCTGGTACTACTCTCTATGCACAAGGACTGTGCCTGGGGTTTGGTTCCATGAATTTGAGGAGACTGCTTTTGACTGCTCTTGGTCTAGTGAGTGGTCTCATCATAACAGTCCTAGTCCTGGACTTGACTTGGTCTTCCCCACATGAATGGTCACCCCACTATTGGGACCACTGTAGTCTCATGACCAGAGCCTTACATGAACTTCTTCCATATCATGACTGTTGAAAACTGCCAATGGAGCACCTGGTTTTGAGGAGAGATGAACTCTTTCTTTTCTGATTGTGCAGAAAATTGTATGAGCAGGTACAGATTGGTGGCCATCAGGCAGTCAAGAACTAGAAACATTTGATATTCAAGGAGAGTGGTTCTTTAGTGGTCAGTTAGCCCCTGTGGAAGAATAGCCTTCAGTCTGTTGCGCTGCTATTGGCTATGTTATTTTTACTCAAATTTTAAACTTGTGAAGTTTAGTCATAGAGTAAATCTTAACACTCATTCTGTAGGATTCAAGACTTCTGTCAATGCTCAGAAAATACTGTATCTGAAGAAAAAGATTCCAAATCTTTGTGCATGCAACATTTAGAAAAGTTTTCCAAAGCTAATCAAGATGGTTTTGAGTGGAAGTTTCTTCATGTCTAACTACCTGAGAGATAATTCTGGTGGCCTTTATTTTTATAACCCACTTGGGACATAGAGGATTTTGTGCTATGTCCACATTTTAGAAGGTATTTTTGGCACCTATGTTGCATTTCTGGGATATTTCATGAAACAGCAAGACAAAATACGCTAAACTGGACCTGTTCCCAAAATCTAGGATTCATGACCAAGCTTTTCAAAATGGTGTTACAGGAGAGTGGCTTTCCTCTGCTTCTGTAAATTTATTTGTTAATCATTAGACAGAGTTAAAGTCCCTGGGTGGCACAAACAGTTTGCGCTCAATTACTGTCTTAGGCTGGGTTCTCTAGAGAAGCAAAACCAGTAAAGTGTATAAATATATATATAGAGAGAGATCTATATCAAGGAAATGGCTCACAAGGTTGTAGAGGCTGTAACATCCCAAATCTGTGGGTCAGGACAGAGGCCTCTCCTGTTCCATGTAGCCATGGAGGCTGGCAAACTCAAGATAGGCAGGTCAGAAAGCCGGGCTCCAGCTCACAGGCTGTGAAGATTGACGAATCCCAAGATTGGCAGGCAAGACCGCAGGCAAGCTGCTAGCTCATGTCCCGAGAACTGGAGGTCAGACTAACAGGAGCCAGCTGCAGGGTCCAGAACAAGCAAAAGCCCCTGAGCCCTGCCGGAGCATTCACCTACACTCCATGCAGGCCACACATCCAAGGAAACACCCCTTCAACCAATTGGCTACTCACAGCAGATCCCATCATGGGGGTGATCACATATCAAATCTCAACAGGTTAGTAACCACAACATCACATGACTGCCCAAACACTGAGAATCATGGCCCAGCCAAGCTGACACACAATCTTAACCATCACAACTACTAACCTAAAGGTTGGCTATTTGAACCTATCCAGTGGCGCCACAGAAGAAAGGCTTGTCTGTCTGCTTCCATGAAGATTACAGTCAAGAAAACCCTATGGAGCAGTTGTACTCTGTACCACATGGGATCACCAGGAGTCAAAATCAACTTGATGGCGGTAGGTTTGGTTTGGAAACAAAGCTGAAGAAGATTTATTTTTATTGTAGGACTTCTCAGAGACTTCAACATACTAATGTGTACAATGGCTCTTCAAGGGTGGGATATAGTATTCAGTGTTTGTCCTGGGATCCCTTTGGTATCAGAGCACCTGTGACCATCTCCCAGATATATGTTGCTCTGACACAGTTGGGGAGATGCTGGCATTTGGTAGATTAAATATGGCCACAAATTCTTTTTAGCTTATCCCATCAAGGAGGAGAGTCCTGTTTCCCTGCCCCTTGAGCCTGGGCTGGACTTCTGACTTGATTTGACTAATCAAGTCAATGTAATGAAGTGTTGTGTGTCTGGCAGCTTCCACTTTCACCTTCTTAGAGTGCTGCCCTTAGACCTCCATGTGAGGAGGATGGAAGGCCATGGGAAGGAGAATTGAGGCATCGTAGCCAGCAGGCAGCATTATCTACCAGACATGTGAATGAAGCCTTCTTGGACCTTCTGGCACAGCCAGTCCTCCAGCCAAACGCAGGCAAATGCACAAACCCAGGCACAACAGCAGAGGAACTACCAGCCAACCCATGGGATTGTACAACATAATAAATCACTGCCTTTTAAGCCACTAAATTTTGAGGTGGTTTGTTACCCAACTATAGTTGACCAATACACTCACATAAACACTAGCACCCAACAAAAACTTTGAAACAAGACCAAAAAAAAAAAAAAAAGGTTGCTTATCTAATCTGTTACTTTCCGTGAGGCTTTTCTGGTCTAAAACTAAAATTCTGAACAGAATTTTAAAATTTTAAATAAAATTCTGAGCAGAATTTTAAAATTTCCAGAAGCCTGAGTCAAGTGAATAGATAAAGAGCGTAATGTGTTTGGCATGTGATTAACAGCACAAGAAAATGGTGCCTCACCACAGAAGGAGTGGTTCAGCATGGGTCAGGTGCTAATGCTCATACTAATGCTGCCTCGAAAGGGTAAATGAACCAATGAGAGGTTCTAGCTTTCCCACCTGCTCTTGGTGAGTTTCCCAAGGGCTATCTAATACCTAGTTCTGAAGGTGGCCAGTGTCAATTAGGGCTCATTCTTACAGCTTGATAATTAGATTTAAGCAGACATGGTTTCAAATATGACCTATCTAAGCAGCCCACTGCCCAGCTGTGGGGATATGAGACTTTCCCAGTGCACCCTGTCATAGAGCAGGTTTAATTATTACTGGCTGCTAGGAGAAAATCGGATTAGCAGGTGTTGAAGGTGACCGTTTTCAGCCAGCCGATGAGATGTGGAAATATGAGAGGCCTTGGGCCTATGCCTCACGCTGAGGCCTGATTGATGAGAGCGTGGGCCTGGCAGCACCAGATCCTTGGAAATTATATTTGTTGTCCTTTCAGTGCCCCAAGGCCAGGTGGAGCTGTTTATGTGGAAGTAGGAACTACAGACTCATTACCACAGCTGGGCAGCCTCAGCCAGAGCTACGTCAATAACAACGTCCAGGCCTTACAACGCTCAGTCAGAAGATTGTGACAGTCATACTAGGGCTGTACTAGCCACCGTGAGCAAGTTGGGAAGAAGCAGAAGGACCAGGGAATCATGGGAGTTAGAGCTGGAAAAGACCCATTTGGTCATGAAGCCTCTTCCTCAGTCATGGCCAGACCGTTCCTCCTGGAATACCCTGGAGCGCTTTGTAAAATCTGTTTCCGATGACTCAGGCTGGGAGTCTTCCAGCCATTCCCTTGAGAAATCTAGCGGCCTTTTCTGTGGAGGAAATAGTTTCCTCATGATTGGTTGGGATTTTTTGTTGGCTGGCTCCAGCCCCTATCACTCCTGGCTGGTCTCCCTCAGACCACCCTGAACAAGTTCTCCTCTACCTCTTGGATTCCCACAGTTAAATCTATGTCATGCTTCCGCTGAGCTGCAGTTAAGCCAAGGATGTGGAGCCTGCTTCCTAGTCTTGGTGCTTTCTGAAGTAATGACTTTTCTAGCTCCTTCATTATTCTGATCTCCTACTCTGAATTTACCTCTGATTTTTTTGTTCCTGTTGTTTCTAATGTGTGGAAACTGTGCTGGTACAAGAATTGTTGTTATTGTTAGTTGCCATCCAGTCAACTCTAACTCATGACAACCTTATGTTGTCATATAATAACCACCATAATGAAATACTGCTTGGTGCTGTGCCGTCTTTATGATCATTGACATGTTTGAGTCCCTTGCTTTGGTCATTGTGTAAACCTCAGGGGCTCATCTTCCAGTGCTATACAGAAATAGTCTGTTGTGATTCATAGCATTTTCATTGGCTAGTTTTTGGAAGTAGATTGCCAGGCCTTTCTTCCTAGTTGTCTAAGTCTGGAAACTCTGCTGAAACCTATCCATCATGGGTGACCCTGTTGGTATTTGAAACACTGTTAACATAGCTTCCAGCATCATAGCAACAGGCTAGCCACCATAGTGTGGCAAACTGACAGACGGGTGGTAGACCAATATTGTAAGGAGTGTATATTCCGCAATGGGAACACCGTTTTCAATGAAAATTCTTTTGAGTTTTTGCTAGATTGAGTTGCCTTGGTTGACATACCGTGGCTTAATGGGTACAAAAAACCTTAAATGGAACGTGGCTCCTCCAGAAGCCAAAAACAGTGATATCATACATCATGCATACTTGTTGGCACAGCCATGTAAACACTGTGGTCCTAGGACATTTCATTTGGGGAGTTGATGCAACTCAGTGTACAGTCAGTAAAACAAAGAAAATAAGGGTCTGTGTGTTTGCACTGACCACAGGCATGTTAGCAACGTTTGGTAAGCAAGACACCCTGGTTTTTTGGGTATCTGGCTTTGCGGTTAACTGATGAAGCTAGGAGATGAAAAGCAGGAGCTCACCATTAAGACTTTTAAGTTTAGGCTGTGTAGAGTTAAAGGCCATAGATTGAAACTGAAAGTATAATTTAGATCAGTGTTTTTCTGAGCATGTTCCAGTGAGTGTTGTTATTCCATTTTAGGGGCCACATGGAGGTGATGGTGGTAGCAAGAGCAAGGGGGCCCTTTTGTAGCCCCCTCTCCCCCTTTTAACTAGCACAGCTCTGCTTTTATCTGTTTCATATACAGAAACTGGGGTTGCTTGTCAGATTCTGTTTGATAAATAGTGTTCCATGCTCAAAAACAAAGTTTGCAAACCACAGGTTCAGAAGACTGACTTCTAGTAAAACCAAACATGGAGAGAAGCCTCTTTAGCCAAGCAACTACAGATTGTATTTCTGGGATCCACATAGATCAATCCACAGACATTTGGAAGTAGCAGAAAGCAAAGAACTAAACAAATAGATGTTTGTGTGTAACTACTATGTCATCAGGAAACTCTTAGTCAATATAAACAGAATATACAGAGTGTGACCTCTAAGTGGCAAGGAGGATGTCTTAGTCATCTAGTGCTGCTATGACAGAAATACCACAAATGGTGACTTTAACAAAAGTTTATTTTCTCACAGTTTAGAAGTCTAAAAGTCCAAATTCAGAGTGCCGGCTCTAGGGGAAGGCTTTCTCTCTCTGTCGGCTCTGGGGGTAGGTCCTTGTCTCTTTTGAGCTTCTGCTTCTGGGTTATCTTCACCTGGCTTAGTGGCTCTCTTCTCCAATCTCTGCTTCCTAGCTTGCTTGTTTAATCTCTTTTGTATCTCAAAAGAGATTGACTTAAAACACACCCTACACTAATCCTGTCTCATTAACAAATGGGATTATAACCACAGGCATAGAGGTTAGGATTTACAATGCATATTTTTGGGGGATACAATTCAGTCATGCAGAACCTGTACACAGACCAAGAGGCATTTGTTCGAACAGAACAAGGGGCTACTGCGTGGTTTAAAATCAGGAAAGGTGTGCATCAGAGTCGTATACTTTCACCATTTTTATTCAACATGCTGAGCAAATAATCTGAGAAGCTGGACTATATGAAGAAGAACATGGCCTCAGGATTGGAGGAAGACCCATTAACAGCCTACAATATGCTTGCTTGCTGAAAGTGAAGAGGACTTGAAGTACTTACAGATGAAGATCAAAGACCATAGCCTTCAGTATGGATTATACCTTGTCTTAGTCATCTAGTACTGCTATAACAGAAATACCACAAGTGGATGGCTTTAACAAAGAGAAGTTTGTTCTCTCACAGTCCAGTAGGCTACAAGTCCAAATTCAGGGCGTCAGCTCCAAAGGAACGCTTTCTCTGTTGGCTCTGGAGGAAAGTCCATGTCATCAATCTTCCCTTGGTCTAGGAGCTTCTTTGCGCAGGAACCTCAGGTCCAAAGGATGCGCTCTGCTCCAGGCACTGCTTTCTTTCTTGGTGGTATGAGGTTCCTGCGTCTCTCTGCTCACTTCTGTCTTTTACATCTCAGAAGAGATTGGCTTAAGACCCTACCTAATGCTGTAGACCTCATCAGTATAACTGCCACTAATGCATCTTATTACATCATAGTGATAGCATTTATAACACATAGGGAAATCACATCAGAAGATAAAATGGTAGACAAGCATACAATACTGGAAGTGATGACCTAGCCAAGTTGACAGATATTTTTAGAGGACACAATTCAATCCATGACACACTTCAACATAAAGAAAACAAAAATCCTCACAACTGGACCAATTAGCAACATCATTATAAATGGAGGAAATATTGAAGTTGTCAAGGATTTCATTTTACTTGGATCCACAATCAATGCCTATGGAAGCAGCAGTCAAGAAATCAAACGAAGTATTGTATTGGGCAGATCCGCTGCAAAAGACCTCTTAAAAGTGTTGAAAAGCAAAGATGTCACCTTGAGGACTAAGGTGCACCTGACCCAAGCCATAATATTCTCAATCACCTCGTATGTATGAGAAAGCTGGACGATGAATAAGGAAGACTGAAGAAGAATTGATGCATATGAACTATGGTGTGGGCAAAGAATATTTGCCTGAAGAACAAACAAATCTATCTTGGAAGAAGTACAGCCAGAATGCTCCTTAGAAGGAACAATGGCGAGACTTCATCTTACGTACTTTGGACATGTTATCAGGAGGGACCAGTCCCTGGAGAAGAACATCATGCTTGGTAAACTAGGGTCTGTGAAAAAGAAGATCCTTAATGAGATGGATTGACACAGTGGCTTCAACAGTGGGCTCAGACATAGCAACGATTGTGAGCATGGCTCAGGACTGGACAGTGTTTTGTTCTGTTGTACGTAGAGTCTTTATGAGTCAGAACCAAGTCGATGGCACCTAATAACAACAACAACAATTCAATCCATAACAGAGGACAAGAGACCAGTTCTGGTCATATGTGCGGGTGATTTTGCCAAATTGTGTTCTTAAGGAAGTACCAACAAGCCCTGGAGTCAAGGTTAGAAAGACGCACATGATAAAAACTTCCGTTTATTGAGAGCTTTCCATTTGCTGGCCACTGTGCCTAGGATGCATCATCCATCCTAGGAAGGGTAAGTTTCTATTATTACACCCATTTCACACAAGGGGAAACTGAGGCTCAAAAGGATTGAGTGTTTTTTCTGAGGTCACCCAGCTCATAAGATAATGGAGCTGGGGATAGGTCCCTCTGGCTAGAGTTGACACCCTTTGATGTTCTCTAGTGTTGCTTCTTTCTAGTAATCTCTTTTATCCTTGTCCTAAAGCTATGTATATATTTTTAAATGGTTTTGGTAAGCAGACTAAATAAGGATGCCTAGTTTGAGAAAATGTCTTTCTTGTCATAGTTACAACTTTATGATCAATCCACTCAAAGATTACCCCATATAATGTTGAAATTTAGTGTTACACATAAATGACCCTTATTGGTAGAAAAAAGAATATAGAGAAAAGTAGCCAGTAGCATAACCTTATCAGTATCACAATAACTGCTGAGCAGCATTTATTCCTCTGAAAGTGTGCATTTATGTTTGGATCTAACAGCTCACAGATAGCCACTCTAAAGTTTTTATTAGTACAATAGAAATCAGAACACTTGGGCCACAGCAGCAGGTAACATCGCTAAGGCAGATGTGAATACCCTTTGCATAGGTTTTAGGTTTTTACATTTTGGGTGTTTTTCCAAGATCATACCTTAGCTTCTCCTGTTCATCTTGTATATCATGACCTTCCCTGGTGGTGTAAACAGTTAACGCGCTTGGCTGCTAACCGAAAGGTTGTAGATTCAAATCCACCAGAAAAGTCTGGTGATCTACTTCTAAAAATCAGCCATTGAGAAGGCAGGCGGGGACAGGAAAGCTGGTAATAGGGAACCCAAGGTCCAGAAGGGAGAGTGTTGACATGTCATGGGGTTGTTAACCATTGTCATAAAACAATATGTGTACTAACTGTTTAATGAGAAACTATTTGTTCTGTAAACCTTCATCTGAAGTACAATTTAAAAAAAAAAAAAAAAAAAAACCAAAAACAAAAGCAGCCATTGAAACCCCTCGGAGCAGCACAGTTCTACTCTGACACACATGGGGTCACCATGAGTCAGATTTGAATCAACAGCAGCCGGTTATCATGGCCTTAGCCAAAGGCTAAGTAAGGATGGGTCTGTTTTTGAGGGTCTGCTCTTGACTGATTTCATGCCCTTCCAAATATGCAGGAACCTAGCCTTCATTCTTGCCAGTAACCAGATTATTAAACAAGATTGTTAAGCTCTGCTGAAAGCTTCTCTCCACTCAGTTAACTCTGTTGGAGCAAGATTGTTGTTGTTGTTATTAACTGCCGTCAAGTCCGTTCCAACTCATAGCAACCCTATGCACAACAGAACGAAACACTGCCTGGTCCTGCGTGCCATCCTCACAATTGTTGCTATGCTTGAGCCCATTGTTGCAGTCACTGTGTCAATCCATCTCATTGAGGGTCTTCTTCTTTTTCGCTGGCCCTCTACTTTGCCAAGCATGATGTCTTTCTCCAAGGACTGATCCCTCCTGATAACATGTCCAAAGTATGTGAGACATAGTCTCACCATCCTTGCTTCTAAGGAGCATTCTGGTTATACTTCTTTCAAGACAGATTTGTTCGTTGTTTTGGCAGTCCATGGTATAGTCAATATTCTTCGCCAACACCACAATTCAAAGGCATCAATTCTTCTTGTCTTCCTTATTAACTGTCCAGCTTTCACATGCATATGAGGCGATTGAAAACACAATGGCTTGGGTCAGGTGCACCCTAGTCCTCAACATGACATCTTTCCTTTTCAACACTTTAAAGAGGTCTTTTGCAGCAGATTTGCCCAATACAATGCGTCTTTTGATTTCTTGACTGCTGCTTCCATGGGTGTTGATTATGGATCTAAGTAAAATGAAATCCTTGACAACCTCAATGTTCTCTCCATTTATCACGATGTTACTTATTGGTCCAGTTGTGAGGATTTTTTGTTGTCTTTATGTTGAGGTGGAATCCATACTGAAGGCTGTGGTCTTTGATCTTCATCAGTAAGTGCTTCAAATCCTCTTCACTTTCAGCACACAAGGTTGTGTTATCTGCATAATGTAGGTTGTTAATGAGTCTTCCTCCAGTGCTGATACCCTGTTCTTCTTCATATAGTCCAGCTTCTCAGATTATTTCCTCAGCATGCAGATTGAATAGGTATGGTGAAAGGATACAACCCTGACACAAGATGGGTCCCCTAAAGAGTGAATTTAACAGGCATTTAGTTTCATTTTTATAGGTGCACTTGGAAAAGCTGGGTCTGTTTGGGAAACTATTTCTCAGCACATCCAGGTGGCTGGAATGATCTTCTGCCTCATGCATCCCACCTGTGTTAAACAAGACTAAAGTTTGTAGTGAGGTTCTCTCGCGGAGCAAGTGAGACCCTGAGGGAGAAACATGAACTTATGTGGGTACTTGAGAAGGATTGAGCAATAACTCTCTCCAGCCACAAGGACCCCATTTGCCTAGCAGATTATGAACGGTGCCTTGGTGACTTTAAAAAAGTTCATTTTTTTTCCCAAGTGCCTAATTCGCTTCCTGAAAGTAACGTTTTTTATCAAAGAATTTGACCACACTAGATCTCTACAGAGAAATGCTCACAAAATTCCATTCTCGATTCTGTAGCAGATGTTGATGACTTTGCTGAGATAGGCCTTAGATGGTGCCTGTGCTGGTTGAAGAGGACATGGAGAAAAAGGTAGCTAAATAGCAAATATCTAAGATCTTGCAGAGGCATTGGTGGTTCAATGGTAGAATTCTTGCCTCCCGTGCAGGAGACTGGGCTTGATTTTTGAGCAATAAACCTCGTGTGCAGCCACCACCATTTGTCAGTGGAGGCTTGTGTGTTACTATAATGCTGAACATGTTTCAGCAGAGCTTCCAGACTAAGACAAGTTAGGAACAAAGATCTGGTGGTCGACTTCCGACAATCAACCTTTAAAAACCCTGTGAATCACAAGGGTTCAATCTGCAACCGATCATGGAAATGGCACAGGACTGGCCAGTGTTTTGTTTCATTGTGCGTAGCGTTGCCATGAATTGGGGGCTGACTTAAGGCTGCCAAGCACAAGATCTAGCAGGAGTCCGCGGGTGGTACAAATGGTTAACACCTTCAGTTGCTAATTGAAAGGTTAGCGGTTCAAGTCCACTCAGAGGCACCTCAGAAGAAGGGCCTGGCGATCTACTTCTGGAAAATCAGCCATTGAAAATCCTATGGAGCACAGTTCTACTCTGACACACATGCAGTTGCCATGAGTCAGAATCGACTCAATGGCAACTGTATTTTTTTTTTAAAGCTCTCATAGGCCCTATTAACACCTGGACATGAAGAAGCATTGTCTGTACAGTTTGGATGTGAGTGGCTGTGGGAGTGTATGATCTGCCTCATAGTGACAGGCAGTTTCTCAGCGGTTTCCAAAACATCTGTCTCAGAGAGGGCGGTTGAAATTCCTACAGGGGAGTGTTTCCATTCATTGTCCATGAGAAACGAGAGTGAGTGGGAGTAAGTGAAACACAGATCAAGAGGAAATGAGTCCACTCTCCACTTGGGATTACAATGCAGATGAATTCCATATTTTGGTTAGGGACTGTTTTGTTTTAGAGAAAAGAAAAGAAAGAAAGGCTTAGTTTCTGACCCAGTTACTGAAAAGCACACTGAAATGCAGTTAAATGTCTGCTGAAACAGTCACTTTAGTTGTTTTCTTTGCACAAGAAAATGGCCCAGGACCTACTGGAACGCTTTTCTGCCACTGGCCAGACTTCCCCACCACGGTGGGCTGACATTGCTGGAAGGAGCGGCTGTAAACTCTGCAGGCTTTCAAACTGCTGAGCTCAGCGGAGCTGTGGGTCCTCACTGTATCTGCGCCGACTGGCTACTTGAGGATTCAGACACGTAATACATATTCACCCTTTCAACAAAAATCACAACAGAGTTCTTCCTTGCTAAATTTTCACTATAGTAAAAATGATGTTGTTGTTGCCTTCAAATCAATTTCAATTCATAGCGACCCTATAGGACAGGGTAGAATTGCCCCATAGGGTTTCCTAGGCTGTACTCATTACAGGAGCAGATCGCCAGGTCTTTTCTCTGACGGAGCGGCTGGTGGGTTTGAACCGCCAACCTTTCGGTTAGCACCAAGCAGTTAACCATTGTGCCACCAGGGCTCCATAAAAATGATAGCCATATAAAAAAAGCTACTATTGGTTTTGTTTTAGAGATTTTACATGCCCTCCCCATCCCCTACTCTATAAATCCAAAAATGCCGAGGCTGATTTGCTGTCAGTATATTGTGTTCAAAATGTACTGTCGGTGTTATTAGGTGCTGTCAGGTTGATTCCGACTCCTAGTGACCCCATGTGACAGAGTAGAACTGCCCTAGAGGCTTTTCTAGGCTGTAATCTTTATGGGAGCAGATCGCCAGGTCTTTCTCTTGCAAAGTCGCTGGGTGAGTTTGAACTACAAATCTTTCAGTTAGCAGCCAAGTGCTTAACCATTTCGCCACCAGGGCAACTTCAAAATGTGCTACCTCCAGCCATTCAAAACCAAAAGATCTCAGCTCTCTTTGCCCCCAAAGTGCTGTTCAACAGGTATTTATTGGACACCTGCTATGTGTGCCAGATGTTGAATATGGGAGGCACACACAGTGTCTGCCCTGTCCACAGCAGCCTGGGAGTTGAAGCTTTTGCAGCTTGGGGCTTGAAGTAAGGGAATCGCACTACCCCTGGAAGAGAGCCACCCAGGAAGCTGCCTGCCTCCAGCATTCAGAGCCCCTGGAATTGCAAGAGGTGGGGCAGACAGATAAGCAAAGGCTAAGAGAGACTCCCCTCCTCTACTCTCCTTCTCTGCCCACAGTTCACATTCAACAATGGCTTTATGTCTTGCCTTTGTTGTTAGCTGCCCCGACTCATGGCAAACCCATGCAGAGGGGAACAAAATGCTGCCTGGTACTGTGCCATCCCCATGATCAGTTGTGGATTGAACTGTTGCGATCCATAGGGTTTTCATTAGCTGATTTTTAGAAGTAAGTTACCAGGCCTTTCTTCCTAATCTGTCTTAGTTTGGAAGCGCGACGGAAATCTGTTTAGCATGATACCAATACAAAAGCCTTCAGTGACAGACAGGTGGTGGCTGCGTATAAGACGCATTGGCCAGGAATCGAACTGGGCCTCCTGCATGGAAGGCGAGAATTCTACCACTGAACCACCGCTGTCCTCATGGTATTTTGTCCTGGTTGTCACTGCACACAAATCTCACCTGTGCACCTTCAGTCCTCCTGCTGTATGTACCTGAAGGTGTCATGGCTGGCCAAGGAGAGGCTCTTTCTTCAGCGCCATCCTGGCCTCCCTGTGCCCTGGGACTTCCGGGGCCTGCCTCCCAAGGGGGCCACCCGGGACTCTACCAGCTCCTCACCTCATCTCCCTGCACCCGGGGGGTGAGGCCCAGAGTCTGTGGATTCTCTCTAGGGACAAGGCAGAGGGCATGATCCTCCTGGCATTGCTGTCCCCTCTCAGGGACAATGGAGAGAGGGTGTGGGTGCTGAGGAGCACACACCTGGACAGCCCAGAGAGCCTCAGCAGGAAGTGGGCAAGAAAGGTGAGACACCATCTCAGTCTGTGGACACCTGGTGCCCTCCCTGAGGGCAGGAAAGAGCTCTAGGGAGGTTTCCATAGGCAATCATTGAGCACATCCCTGCTGTGGGGCATGTGATGGGGGTCTGGTGAGGAGTTGGACCTTGAAGAGTGCACGTGCTATCTAATAAGGGAGAAAAGACATGCTCTTAGTCCACCAAGTAGAAAGAACTTTGCTATTGAAGTAGTTCAGATAAGAACCATGTCCCATCCGGTGGGGGAAATATTCTAAAGGGAAAGTTTTCATAAACTAGGTGGCTTTCAAGCTAGACCTTGAAGGACAGTGTCTTAGTTACCTAGTGCTGCTGTAAGAGGAACACCACAAGTAGGTGGCTTTAATGAACAGAAATTAAAATTTCTCACAGTTTAAAAAAAACCCACTGCCGTCTAGCTGATTCTGACTCATAGTAACCCTATAGGACAGAGTAGAACTGCCCCATAGGGTTTCCAAGGAGCAGCTGGGGGATTCAAACTGCTGACCTTTTGGTCAGCAGCTGAGCTCTTAACCACTGTGCACCAGGGCTCCACAATTTAGGAGGCTGGAAGTCCAAATTCAGGACACTGGCTCTAAGGGAAGGCGCTCTCTGTCCATTCTGGGGGAAAAGCCTTGTCTCAGCTTCTGTAACCTCAGCATTCCTCGGTGCCGTGGCAATATCCACGTGGCATCTTTTTCTCCCATTTACGCTTGCTTCTCTTTGTGTCTAATGTGCTGTTTTTATATCTCAAAAGCCTTTAGGTTTAAGACACACCCTACACTCATATGGCCTTGTTAATAAAACAAAGAAAACCCTGTTCCCAAAAGAGATTACATCCACAGGTATTTAAAAAAAAAAAGCCCACTTGCTGATTGCCGTCGAGTCCATTCTGACTCATAGAGACCCTATAGGGCAGAGTAGAACTACCCCATAGGGTTTTCAGGGAGCGGCTGGTGGATTTGAACTATCAATCTTTTGGTTAGTAGCCAAACTCTTAACCAGTACGCCACCAGGGCTCCATCCACAGGTATAGGAGTTAGGATTCCAACATATATTTTGGGGGGACATAATTCAATCTGTAATGGACAGGTACGAATGAGGTAGACAGGTGGAGGTGGAGGGTGAAGGCCTCTCAGGAGGAGACCACAGCATGAACAAAGGCACAGAGGTGGGCATGCGCAGGAAATCCACGTGGCCAAAGCTCAGGAGAGTAGTGGGAAGCACAACTGGAAAGGTTCAGTTGTGTCTGGTGCCTCCCCAAGATGAAAACAGGCGGTCCAGATGGGAGGAGCCCATGAAGGCAATTCCTAGAAGTCCCAGGAATCAATTCACAGGGACCTTTGCTGGTTGATCCAACAGAAGGACAAGGGAGAGTGGGTTTGCCAGCACTATAAAAATGGGTGTATTTGATCGCCCTCCTGAGGCTGGTCACATCAGCATTTCCCATTCAGAAACCTGAGCCTCTCAAGGAACGTAACCTGAGAAAGCCAGGTCTGGGGTAACGTGAGGCATGTTAGAGATTTTAACTTTTCTTTTCCTCATGGCAAATCAGAGCCATCACACGTTGCTGGAGAATTTATTTCTGAAGGACATGTAGGTGGTTGGACCAAAGCTCAACTATAACGGTATTTTAAAATGAATCCAAAGGTCACAGAGCTGTTAAGTTTCTGTAATTTAAGATTCTGGAATTACAAATTATTTTCCTTGTATAGTGGACCCTTGTCATAATTCAAACTCAGTGCATTATAATGTTATCTCTACTGCAGAAATACATTTTAAAAGCAGGGGTGCTGTTTTTTAAAAATGTGACTTAGCCACAGTGGCTCTGGTTTCTGCCGTCTTTAGGCTAGGTGGGCACAAGTACAGCTGTCCTCTGTGTAAGGAGGTACTGGGGGGCTGCTTTAATTACTACCATTTTCTTGGAAAGCAGTCTGAACTGAAAATTCTCTTTTGTGTGGGTTTTGCAGCACCGTCTTTTATGAATTTTTTTTCTTAATGTTTTCCCCCTTTTGAGTGTTACTGAATCCCCAGTCACCAGAAGGCCAGGATCTGTTTTAGAAACTGATTTATCAGGTGCAAGGCTGGTCACACACATCACTGCAAGAGTTTATGAAAGGGACCCCCAGCTCCTTCCCCGAGGACGCTGTGACCAGCTCAGCCTGAGCCCCCGACATAGAGTGTAACGGGCCACGGGCTGCCTTTGTGCTTTCTGCAAGGCAGTAAATGTGAAATGGCTTCTACAAGCTGCAGTCACATTTGAAATACGAGCTCTGTGACCTCCTTCAGCAGCTCCCACATCTCACGGCTATGCTTGGGGTGACTCAGGAGTGGGCAAGACACTTCAAAGAAAGTACCCCTAAGACCTTTGGGCCTCAGGTCAATGTGTTAAATACCGTGTTATCTATAAATACATGAAAGATGCCCTCCCCAGTCTCTCCCCTCCCTCTAGCTCCCCAAATATTTCATTTCCCCCCGTCACTACAGGCTGAGAGGTCCTGCTAAACGACTTCTTTCAGAGGCAGCTGATTTAAAGTCTGTCCTGAGAGCAAGCGCGATGCAGGTCTGGGGTGAAGTGGGGGTGATGGATGGTTGGGGAGGTGGGGCTACCGGCTAAATGGTGATATATCAAGTAATTAATTAAGGAACATGCCTCCTCTGAGTGGGAGGTAAGGGATTGTTCTGTTCCTTTGTTTTTAGTGCTAATATTGATGCCATTTTCCCTCATGAGCCTTTGCTCAAAACTCCCCCATGATCCCTTTGGCAATGCTAGAGGTCAGCGCTGTTCCCTCACAAGGACACAGGAAAGTCACAGACAGTTGGCGTTTCCTTATTGCTAAAGGCCGAGGATGTGGGGTGAAAACTCTCCGTGTCCCAATAGTAAGATAGGGGCTGTCCAGCAGGACTGTGTAGTTTGTTCAGACAAGCAGATCCTTCTAAATTAGCCACAGAGAGCCACATCAATAAGGCCATTGTTTGCCCCACAGAAGAGGAGGTGTTGTCCAGGGCTGCTATTAAAACAGTGGATTTTGTAGCTGCTTTAATGTGCACTTATGAGTCAAAGCTGATTATGGAGAAGCAGCAGCAACAGTGTGCTTCAATAAATGCCCACAGACCACAGGTGCCAGGAATATTCCCAAGCACCTCTAAAGCCAACAAACCAAACCAGTTGCCATAGAATTGATTTTAACTCATGACAGCCCCATGTATGTCAAAGAACTGTGCTTCATAGGGTTTTCAAGGTGCCTCTGGGTGTACTCAAACTTCCACCCTTCCAGTTAGCAGCTGAGCATGTTAACCTTTGCACCACCTCACCATCTCAGGGCAGCTGAAATGGAATATGTCAGCCCTGCACCCATCCTTGTGTTTCTCCTCCCAGCTAGTTCCTCTTGGTGGCCACCAGGCCCTCTGCATTCTGAAGAGCATGAATGTGGA
Organism: Dugong dugon; assembly: GCA_030035585.1. Classification (NCBI taxonomy): domain Eukaryota; kingdom Metazoa; phylum Chordata; class Mammalia; order Sirenia; family Dugongidae; genus Dugong; species Dugong dugon. The sequence goes on along the minus strand of CM057460.1, from coordinate 83,039,427 downwards.
GGCCATCACTTCTCCTAAAAAGGGCAGCTGAGGTCAGGGTTAAAATCAGTGATGTATATTTTAGAACTGAAAGGAGAAAATGTCTTTCACTTGCATAGAAACTAGTGTTTTGGGAAAGACACATCATGTTTCTTCTGTCAGTTTTGCAGCGTTGGCAGATAAAATGCTGCAGCCCAGAGATCATCATTTTAAGGAAATAAACGCAGGACAGTGACCCAATTCAGTCCCTTTCATTTAGCGTACAGTGTATAGTTCAAGCATTACCAAAGAAAGCTGGAAGAGTTCCATTTCATAGTCCAGTTAACATAAAACATGTCTCTTAGCACACAAGGGAATGGATATTGATGTGTATGGTAGCGATTATGTTTGGTGCGTTGCTTAGCACTTTGCTGGTGTTAAGTAAATGCAAAACTGCAGTCTTCTCTGCTTGAAGGAAGGAAATTGGGATGGGGTTGTAGAGTGCATATGTATTTAAAAGAAAAAAAACAAAAAACACCTGCTGTTTGCCACACACTGTGCTGATCACCTTTAGAGCCTACTCACAGTTTTTTTGGAGACAAACAGCCTATATGAAATATTGAGAGAGCATTAAATGCTGAACTGTGTGGTCCTAACCACGTTCAGTGTAAGATCAGAGAAGAAGAGATTTATGTGGGCAGGAGTGACCAGAGAAGGTTTGTGAAATAAATATAGCTTAGTAAATTCAAAGGGAAGCATATGCAAATGCTAACTTAAAAAAAAAAAAAAAAAACGCAAAAAGTTGGGCTTGTTCACATAGATGTTGTTGAGTGAGGGTGAGGAAAATACCACTGTCTAGTAGGCTGTGGCAGGCTGTGTGGTTTTAGGTCCCTATCCCACTACCCCACATCCTTGAATGCTAATGTGAGCAGCCTGTCTGGAAGCCCCACAGCCTGCAATGCCTCATTCCTTGCCCTGGGTGACAGTGTGTGGGGTATGAAAAGTATGTTTCCCTTGGGGTGGGGGTGGGAAGAGTCCGTTCCTGGAAGAAGAGAGAGTAATTAAAGGTGATGAGGAAGTCAGTCAGTTAACAAACATTCCTGAGCACCAACTGTGTATAGTAACTGCACACTTTATTGAATGCATACCACATGCTAGACACTGTGCTAAGCCCTTTACCACCTTCTTTTGTTTACTTCCCACAATAACTCAGTGGAATAGTAAGTTAAGTGTTACCCCTAATTTTACAGATGAGGAAATAGGCTCCGAGAGGTTGAATGACTTACGTAGGGTCATCATACAGCTTGACAGTGGCAGAGCCAGGAATTTGAATGAGGCTGCAAATTTATGGCTCATGTTCTTAAAGATTATGCTTCCAGGTGTGTGGCTGGCACCAGGCACTAGACAATAGAAAGGATATGGGGTGTGTGGTTGCAGACCTCAGGCAACCTGCGGATGTCTTAAAGAGGACGGGAACTACGTGAAGCGGCAGCTTATATTTCAGGTGTTCCTTCCACCAACATAGAGATCATATGGGGGGACTACACCAGAGCAGGTGCAGTTGCCTACCTTCAGACTCAGTGGACAGAGATGAATAAACAGGTGAAGGTGATGTTGTCACAGGCAATTTTTCTTGTTGAGTTTAGAAACTAGTCGTACTATGGTGTAGTGACACATTCAGGTCAGCAGCAAGAATGAGTAAAACAGGCTGGTGTAAGGCAGTAGGGAGTAGTGGGGACTGGGGTAAACTGGAGAATCTATGCCTTGTCTAAAGAGAGCAGCCATTATTTAGCTTCACTGATCTTCTAGTATGTGGGAATGTAAGCCCAGGACTACTAGTTCTACTGATTTTTTTTTCCCAAGAAAAGACAGAAATCTGGGTTTTTCCATTAAGTTTTCCAGTCTTCTAATGTTTGCTACCAATTAAAACTTTTTAAATGGTCCAAATATTGTATATGAAATATAATAATATAATATTGAAACCTCTGGGGAAGCTGTAATATAAACTGGGATCTAGAGGTTAGAAACACCAAGACAGTAGACCAGGAGTGGTCAATGTATCTCGCCCTGTGGATTCACATCAGGAGACAGTGACCTCCTCCATCACTTTGACATCCTTCAGTGTGTATCTGAATCACCTCAGGATCTTACTAAAATGCAGGTTCTGATTCTGTAGGAGTGGGGTAGGGTCTGAGATTCTGCAGTACTAGGGCCTTTATTGAGAAGGATTCTAAGGCAGCACATAGGCTCAGCAGGAAAAAGCACTGTGATGAAGTAGTGCCATCTACTGTGAGCAGAGAAAAGGGATATGGCCTCACATATTTGCCATCTCTGTAACAGACCAAGACAATAAGGTAAATTGTGTGTTTATGACCATTCCCAGGGTCCCCTTAAAAAGTCAGAATTTGAGAACACAGCTAGGTCAGAAGCTTTTGAATTTTTAAATTCTTTCTAATGCACACTTCTCCACATAAGGAAAACTTGGCTGCATCTCTCCATCATCTGGGAAATTGGGACAAGGATATTGAGCTTTCAACCTGGGTGGGATAAAGGGAGAGTTAACTGATTGGCTCTCCCTTCTTGCTGCTGTACTTCGAGTGTGAGAAAGAAGTCTTCATATGTTGGTGTTCTGTTACTTCCACGTGCCCTTGGCACATGGGATCCGTGGTAGGAGGAAAGAGTGGGTGCTGAGGAAATGGCTTTGAGCAGAAACCACCTTGTTTCCATTCAGTAAGAGCTGCTCTTGGAGCCCTTCTCTGGGTCCCTTGCCTGTTCAATGCCCTAATTGTGTGCCAGGAAACAATATGATATTTCTAATTAGACAAGTGGGAGGAGAAGGAGTCGGTGAGCCAGTCTGGGCTGGCAGTTGACACCTAAAAATAGATCTTTTTCCTCATGAATTAACATTTTATGAGGCATGAGGCCCTGCAGATTTCTAACCATCCCAGATAAACCTCGCCTTGGCACGTCAAGAGAGGGGGCTGACTGGACTAGGGTGCAGCCAGGTGGGTGAGATGCTAGCCAGAATGGGGTTGCCATTGGAAACAGGGCCCCTTGGAGAAAGCTTCCCTGACCTCCAGGAGGCAAAGGCTGGTCTCAGATCTGGGGCCAAAGACTATGTGTAAGAGATGGGTAAGGGGGTCGTGGGGTGGGAGGAGAGAGGTTTTGGAGCAGTGCTTCTAATCCTTGAATGTGTCTGTGAATGTTAAATGCAGGTTCTGATTCAGTAGGTCTGGGGTGGGGTCTGAGATTCGTTTTTCTAACAAGCTCCCAGGTGATGCTAATATTGCTGGTCCGGGGATCACACTTTGAGTTGTAAGAGATTAGAATCTACCAATGAGCTTTGGGACTTCGTGAAAGGGTAAAGGCAAGCAGATAATAAGGCAGCTATCCCACTGAATTTTTATCATCTTGTGTCTGGCTATAAAAAGGCAAACGCTTTGACAGCTGTTACTTGTCATATTGATGAAGTTTGTTGCATGCTGATTCTTTTAACTCTTGGGTTACTAGTGTTGTATATTATGCTTTTATTGGTAAAAATGCATATGATTGGGCAAAATCTAAACACTGTAGATGTAATGACTAAGTTAGTAACATATAGCCCTATACTAGTTGATGTATAACTGAGACTCTTAAAATAATGGACCAGACTTGACTGACACTGTAAGGGAAAAGTAATAGCCCAGACATTAAAATTGTGAAGTGAAAGCCATTTTGATAATTTTAAAACTTTAAGGAGGATGGAAGTAACTTGTTATTTGGGAAGGCATGGAACCATTCACTGAAAGGCCAGGGTTCTTATTGTGTTCAGCAACCTCTTTAAGATCAAGAAAGATGAGGCCATGGTTGAGAGAGATGAGGGCCAAACCCATGTTGGTTCTGTGACATGGTGAGGTTTATTCCAGAGGCAAGAAGTGAACTACAGCCCTCTATCTCCTTGAAGGACTTTTTCCTGGACAAGTCTTTTGGCTGAGGCCTCTGATGACTGGTTGTATGTGGATAGTTCTGAGGGTCACCTAAGAGAGGCATCATGTTGACATGCCTCCCACCCTCCCCGCAGGTGAGTTCTTCATCCCTCAGGCTCTTTCTCCTCCCATGTGATCACAGTTAGTCAAAGGGGGCTGTTTTCAGTCTGTCACGTTGGTTTGTTCATGGCACAGGCTCCTCAGAGGCTGTGGTAGTCTGGCCGTGGAAGCCATGACAGGGTAATCTTCATAAAGGAGGTGCATTGTGTCCTTTGAGTTACTTTTTCATGGGTCTTTGATTGACTTCCACAACCTTGGAGGGTATGCCTAAGTCACCCCAAGAATATGAGCAGTTAGTCTGATGTTTAAAACTCTGAGACGAGTAGGCCCCAGCTTGTGAATTTGATTGCATGTCACAGATCGCTTTGTGTCAGAACCCAGCACCTATTCTCACGTGGAAGTGGTGTGGTCAGGTCAGAAGGAGCCCACAGAAGCCTGCCCACCCCTGAGGCATGAAGTGTTGTGGTGATGGAGTCCGGTGACCATTAGTAACAATATGTCAGTGGTTAGTGTGTGGGAGTTCCAGAGGCACTCCCAGCCATACAATTAGCAGGTGAGTAAGGACTTAGCCTTCTCCACTTACTGCACAGGGGGCCCCCCAGGGCTTGGAAGAGCATCAGTAGAGTAGGTGGGGACATGAGTTAGCAGGTGGAACAGGCCTGGGCAGGGACAGAGCTGGAGGCCGACAGTGAGGCATTCCCATGGATGAATTTTCTCTCTTTCCTTGTCCTTCATGCTGGCCTGGGTGTGCTCTTCCCTCTGTGTAGCTCTGTGGGAAAGGAGGTCCTGGGTCTCTGCTCTTCTTTATTCCTCCCGCCTCATACTGGCCACTGTGGACAATCCCCCCTTCCTCTGGGGAGCGTTAGGGAGATGAAAGATAAGTAGAGCGGGCAGTGAGATGGGAAGGGCAGTGTCTCTGTTCCAGAGGAAGCAGTACTCTGTTCTGAATACCATCTTCCTCTCTGTTTTCTCGACAATAATTGACTCATGGCAAGAGTTGGAAGGGTGGCTGGGTCAGCCAAGTACTTGGATGCTAAGTGTAGTGTTCCAGTTCAGGAACTATCTCTGTGACCCCTTGGCAAAACCACCTTCTCTGACAGCATCACTTCGTTATGTCTTACCTGATGGTACGTTCCAGGGTTCAGATGAAGCCTCATTTCCTTTTGTGGAATGCTCGTAGGTGGGCTTTCTTCCCCTTGGTTTCTAAGAAGTTGATGGTTTTTCTTTCTGTGTTCTAGCAAACTTGTTCATCTTGAAACAAAATGCCATTAAAGCTTTTAAGTTTTTGCCGTGGACTTACAGTTGAGTGCAAAAAAATAATAAAAAATAATAAGCTTAAGTTGAGGTGGCTGTGTGATTTTGGCAGTGATTCTCTATGCGAAACCCCTGGACCTCATCCCAGCTCCACCTCCCCCACACGGGTTGGCAGGAAAGGGGAGTTTTGCCGGCGGCGCAGAGTAGGGGACGGTGAGGCTGCGGGAGTTGAGGTAGTGGGTGTTACTTTATGGTACTCTTTGCTGTTGATGGGGTCTCCTGACAAAACACAGCCTGCTTAGACAGAAGAGACACTGGGCCTTTCGTGACAGCCTGGAACCCAAAGTTAGACCGTTGCTTTCCTGAAAGACCTGAAGCCACATTTGGAGTTTTGCCTTTACGTTCCTATTTTGTTTTGAATTCAAAGGATAGTCAGGAAGAAAAAACCCAGTGGTTGCAATGTATCAGATTAAGTCAGCCTTGGGGATGGGTGAGGTGTGAAGACACGGAGCCATTGAGTCACAGATGTTGGAGCTGTGAGTGTCCTTAGACAATTAATTCCCTTTTACTGCCTTGTTGATTGGAGAGGAGCTGACTAGGGCCCTAGAAAAGAAAAGCGACCTGTCCAAGGATGCACAGCTGGCGAGGATCAGTGCTAGAAGGCAGCAGGTTCCTGGACTCCCAATCCAGTGCTCTCTTCTCTGCACCGTGGTGGTTCCTAGGATTTCCCTGATCTGCTACTCCTCACTGTGGCCCCAAGCATCCTCCTGAGTCCAGGCCCAGGGAAGAAACCTCTCCTGTTCTTTCAGGCTTTAGCTCTGAGGGCTGCTTCTATTTTCCCTCCAGGAAGGACTCTGGGGTGTTATGAGGCCAGGTTGTTGGTCTCCGGAGAGCCCCCAACTTGTACCCTCTGGGGCAGGGGCCCAGCCTTGTTGCCCTCATTATCTCTCCTCCCATCCATCGTCACATGGTTGCTTTGGCCCTCCTGGGCTAGTGAGTAGTCCAGTAGGCTGTGTGAGAATCGGCACAGCTGAGGCTCACAGCTGGGGCAGATGGTGGCCAGGCTGGGGCAGGGCTCAGGAGGCCTCCACTTTTGTTGCACAGCCTCTCTGGCATTTTTTTCCTTCATTCTTAGAGCAATGGCTTAAAATCTGCGACAGTGTCTGCAGGTTTGGAGGGGAGTGGTGGGCCCGAGTTTGAAAATTTTTCATAAAACACCTTTAGTCCTGGGAATGGTGTTGATAAATGCTTGGCAGAGTTCTTTTCCTCTTTTCAGAGCTGATCCTGCAGATTAGGGTTTCGGCACATGGCTTATTACTTAACAACTCTTATAAGCAGGGAGAAATGCAAATGATGCCTTCTTTTCTGTTCTTCTGCTGAAAAGGGGCCTCTGACCTTGGAATATAAGCCTTTAGTCCGAGCACTGAGCTCTTTCTAGTCATAGAAGGCTTTCACCTCCTATTTCCTTTGTTCAAGGAGATTTGAAAAGTTGTGCTTTTACCTACCTTTTCCATGGCATCCTACCCCTCCTACCCCCTACTCTCCCAGCATTAACGACATGCTTACAAACTAATATTTCTGTTCCTTATGAGTTCCTCTTAGATATATTCATAGGTGTGCATCACAAGTCTTCTAAGGAATTTCACCAGGCAAAACTTGGCTCATATGGTTTGAATTACTGTTGTACTTAGTGGAACAAAGCTTCATTTGTTTAAAAATATTCTTCAGTTAAGGCACAGTGTTCGGTGCTCCCCAGTATACATTAGTATAGGGGTGTTACTCTTTAGTGGGGGAGCAACATCAGCAAGGTGAACAACATCTGACCTCCTTACCCACTGCTGGTTATGAAATAAGTAAACTTGTGGCTAAGGGGAGACCACTGGCAGGGCAGAGCTTATGGGGACAATTTTTGCTGTCACCCAAGAACCACTCAGAAACAATCCCAGTCCTTTGGGAATAAATTTGCAATAACATCTCTACATTTGCATGCAGAATTCACAGACAGCTATGCTTGTGGTGACCAGGGATGAGTTCATACAGTCAGAGACGGTGGTCAGTGTGGAGTCCATGTTATAAAAGTGATTGATGATGTCTGGCCCAACAGGCCCAGAGTCAGCAACAATGGAGTGAGGAAATTCTAAAAAGACTCTGCCCAGAACCACTGACTCAGAGCATCTTATCAGTTGCTGTAGAACTATGGGTAAATGACCTCACAACGTGATGGGCCCTTACTGGGAAAGGAATGAATGAACACATCATGTCAGGATAAGACTCTCCAGCTCCCTGCTCCATGTGTAGACAAACCTCTCGGAAAGAATTCTTATGGCTCAGCTTGGGTTTGTGTGTACCTTCTTAGTGGTTATGCTCTTCTGCAAGAAGGAGTTTTAGAGAAATAGACTAAGGCCACATGTACATGTGAAACCAAAAATAGTTAATTTGCTGTTTTTAAATCCTAATGATGTAATTTGATTATTAGAGTCATAATTTAGAATTTTCTCATAACTTTCAACAATCACCTGACATTTCAGAGAAGCTCGTTTAGAAAATTTTATGGCAAAATTATTTGTAATTTTAGAATAGGACTACTGATGGTGTTTAGCTGTGAGCTGGAATGCACTTGGGTAATTATACAAAAAATAACACACACATTGGGTCTTATGGTTTGACCTGGCATCAGAAAAAATAAGATGATAATCTCTTTTCAGTAATGTTTCTGGTGCAGACTAAATGGCATTCAAACAATCTACTGAGCTATAGTTTAAACTAGTTTGGTTTATTTACTTTTTTCCTCTTCTAGTTTTCAGAAATTTAATCTTCAGGTAGATTATACAAATTCTTTTTTACAAATTGTTACGTGAGTCAAATACATAAAACAAAAGGACAAGTGCTTTTGGAAGGGTTGCTGCATTCACAAGCCTGAGTTTTGCAAGGCTGTTTAAAAAAAAAAAAAAAAAATTCATGGTTGTGATTCATACCTCGATGCTTTTATAAATTCTTGTATTGCACAAATTTATGATTCAGTTTGTCAGATGATCTCCCTTCTTGAGACTCAGCAGTATTGCAAAAATTCAGCGATTTGCTTCACAAATCCTTTCGTCTGTCTCCTCATGTAATACTTTTTGTTTTAAAAGCCATGAGCGTTTTCTCATCCAGTGATATACCGGCCTTGCTGCACAGCCTGGCTCACTCCTGCACTAGCCCCTGTTGCCTGCTAGACTGCAGAGCCCTTTCAGGAGACCATCTGTGGATTCATGCTTATATACTGTACTTCATCAGCTCTTCCCAACCTTTCACAGGAAAATGAGGTCACCAGCAAATGTGCTTTTCAGTTTCAGTGAAGACACCTGCCACAGAATCCCAGGTGTTAATATGGCTACACTTTAAATTTTAAGTGTTGAAGTTGCTTGTCTTTGGCCAGGCTCTGCCATTTAACGCTTGGTTAGTTGTTTCTAATCAGAGAATGGGTTCCTGAAAAAGCACTTAACTTTCATTCTTAGGGTTGTTAGTACTTCATTGTTTTATTTTCATGGTTAGTGTTGCACTGGTTAAAATAGAAATATCTTGGATGTCCTGTTTGTTAGCATCTTTTGAATGTGAGTGCTAATATGTGAGTATCCCAAGTGCTGGAGGCAATGTTTGGTATTTACTGATTCACTTAAATGATCTGTGCCTCGGTTTCCTCGTTTGTGAAACAGAGGTGATATTAGTACCTACCTGAGAGCTGTGAGGAATGTGTGTGGCACTGCATGGCATATATTTAGCATAGTGCCCGCTACCTTGGTCAAAAAACCAAACCAAACCCATTGCTGTCGAGTCAATTCCAACTCATAGCGACCCCATAGAACGGAGTAGAACTTCCCTATAGGGTTTCCAAGGCTATAATCTTTACAAAACTAGACTGCTACATCTTTCTCCCATGGAGTGGCTGGTGGGTTCGAACTTCTGACCTCTCAGTTGGCAGCTGAGCGCTTTAGACACTGCACCACCAGGGCTCCTTGCCACCTTGGTCAGGCCCTGTAAATGGCACCATTGTTCTTAGTTATCGCTGCATGAACACATTCTCCAGCAAATGTACAAACATGGCAATGAGTTGAAATGATGCCATAAAGGACAGTCTAAGAGCATAAAGTAGGGAGTATGTCAACAGGGCTGAGTTAGGACATTGGTGTCTGCCAGGTAGGGTGTATTTTAACTTGGAAGCATATAAGAGGTACAGGTTTAAACTGAATATGCTGGTTTAAACATTTCAGTATTGTTTCCAGTTTCTAGGAGCACAGTTACCCTAAAGAGAGATCCGACTTTAGAAAGATGGTGGTGGATGAGAGATGATTGTAATCAACGAAAATTCCTGGCAGCTGTTAGGTTCAGAAAACAAAAGGAGTTATCAGAACTGAGAAATGAAAAACAGAAACTGACGTTACTCTTCACTGTTTTGGCTCTCATCTGTTGCTTATGCTCCTCAGAGCTAAGAACTGGAAGCATTGCTGGACTCCACACTCTTATCCAGCAAGTTCCATAAACATTGAAAACCATGTATATTTGAATAAATAAGGCTGGTGAGGGAGATAGCTAATTTTTTCAGTTGGATAGCGTTGCTCAGTCTCTTGTTCAACAGGACTAAAAACCGTTACAACATTGAAATTTTAAAAATTCAGAAAGAAAACGTTTCCTTCCTTGGCTCTACTAGAGGTGAAACTGGCCATCTAGGCACATTTCTAGACAAGTCAGTATGGATTGCACCTCAACAAAAAGAAAACAAAAGTCCTCACAACTGGACCAATAAGCAGCATCATGATAAACAGAGAAAAGATTGAAGTTGTCAAGGATTTCATTTCACTTGGATCCAAAATTAACAGCTATGGGATCATCAGTCCAAGAACTCAAATGATGTGTTGCGTTGGGCAAATCTGCTACAAAAGACCTCTGTAAAGTGTTAAAAAGCAAAGACGTCACTTTGAGGACTAAGGTGCGCCTGACCCAAGCTATGGTATTTTCAATCGCCTCATATGCATATGAAAGTTGGACAGTGAATAAGGAAAGTGAATAAGGAAACTGAAGAATTGATGCATTTGAATTACGATGTTGGCAAAGAATACTGACTATACCGTGGACTGCCAGAAGAACAAACAGATCTGTCTTAGAAGAAATACAGCCAGAATGCTCCTTAGAAGCAAGGATGGTGAGACTTTGTCTTACGTACTTTGGACATGTTATGAGGTGGCACCAGTCCCTGGAGAAGGACGTTATGGTAAAGCAGAGGGTCGGTGAAATAGAGGAAGACCCTCAACAAGATGGATTGACACAGTGGCTGTGAGATGGCACAGGACCAGGCAGTGTTTCGTTCTGTTGTACATAGGGTCGCTATAAGTCAGAACCGACTCGACAGCACCTAACAACAGCAATGGACTTTGTATACTCAATCTGAAAATACAAAAAGATCAGGTAAAATATCTGGACACAAATCAGATCTAAAGCATCTGATCCTTTGAATTAAAAATTGTCGCAGGGGTGGGGCTGGACTATGTATACCACCCTGGAGGCAATCTGAAAGTCATGTTGCCATTTGTTAGTCTTCTTCACTTTTAGCTCTCAGAGACTTCTCTTTGGAACCTAAAAGAAAAAACCTTTTCATCAGCATTAAGAACTTCCCTGAAGCTTGATCTTCAGAGTCTTACTTCCTGATTTCCAGACAGAACTGAGTTAAAAACATAGTAACTGAGTCAGTTTGTTATTCTGTTTCCAAGTTATTTGGCCCCTTACTGATCCTTCCAGCCAAGGCTCGAGAGGAACACTTAGTTACTCAGACTGAACACTGACATGAACAACTATGGAAATGGTGACTTGACAAAATGTTGGCTGGAGAGATATGTTTTTCCTTCAACTAGGACTAACCATTTCCCAGAATTAATTCTGACAAAGTGAATTTAACATTCAACTTTCTGGAGTTTCTCAAAATGGTTAGGATATTTCAAAACAACTATATATTTGTTGCCTCTGTTTTTCAAATTTCTGGCCTCTACTACCTGTTGGGCTCTTCATTTATGTTAAATATTTTACTTTTCTGAGCTGTGCTGTGAAAGTTTTTATCCTGTAAAAATTACCCTGGAGTATAAATGCCACTGTGCTGTCTTTGATTTGACGTTGGGGTCAAGTGGAGGGCGTTGTGTGGCCTTCCTTCAGGAAAGAATGGTCAGTTGTCTTTTTCCTCATTTAGTTCTTAGAGTGCATTCAGCTGACAACAACATAATAGCATAGTTAAAAATAGTTAAAAATCGCTTGCCTCCACTGGGTTTTTGTGTGGACATGACTTGAGCTCTGAACATTATAGATGTGTGGGTGCATTGTTTCATGTTAATGTGGGCAGCCTTAAATACTGGGCACAAGCCTATTACTATTCTGGGTTATTTATTTTACTTTAATGAGAACAGAAGAATATGGTGCATTGAATGACATAATAGACAGCTGCATGTTATTGCGATATAAGTATAACATGAGTTAAAAAAGGGCAGTAAAGAGGGCACTTTGCTAAATGTTTGCAGGCTTTGTCTCATGAAGACTTGGTTGTATTTTTGAATGGCTAATTAGGAGATCTATCCAATGCAGAATTTCATTGTCTGTGAGTCAAGTAGACATTCAGGACAGTTGTTTTAAACAGCTTATTTCAAACTTCAGGTACTGGATAAAGTCACTGACCATTTCCAAACCCAAGAAGATTTGGATGCTGACTGACTCATAGTGTTTGTGTTCTGATTAGTCCAGCCAGACCCAGTCTGCGTGTGAATCTCAAACTGAGGGTGTGACTGAGTGTGAAAGGCAGTGTGTGGAGATGTGGTGACCAGGGCCTGGGGAAGTCTGGCAGAGGAAGCTGAAAGGCGGAATTTCTTCTGTGTGGTGCAGTTTCCCACTGAGCAATGTAAAACTGTGCCAGTCCCACTGAGGGGCCAGGGAACAGCCAGTGGGAGAGGTCCTGGTCTGAGGCCCCTAAAGCCAGTGGACTCGGGGCGCTCCACCACCTTTGTCAGCAGGCTCAGTTATGTGGACAGGAAGATGCTGTAGGGCTGCTCTTGGCCAGAGAGAGGGTCTCCATGATGCCCACATTTTTCTGCTGCTTTGATGTTTGCCCATCCTATTTTTCCTCTTTACTGCCTCAACTCCAGACTATCTTCTTCACCTCCAGTGACCATCTTTATTCAGATGCCCACCAACTCTTGCCGTGGTACACTTTCCCCGTGTTCAGCGTGATTATTTTAATTTGTGGCTCAAGTAGTTTAAAAAAGCTACATTTTCTTTTTTTTTTTTTTTTACCTTTTCTTCTTTGTATCAGGATATTTCTTTTTTGTCTCTATAGTCGTTTTCCTGTTTCATTTATTTTCCCTTTATTTTTACTCCCCTTCCATCCCCATTGGGATTAAAAACAACTAGCTTTCCACCAAGTATAGTGTTAACAAGTGATTGTCTTTTTAACACACTAGCCATAGGTACCGTTGTTCAGACTTCTCAGACGTGAACGGTGTGGGTCGTTTGTTCTCGTTGGATGGCTATATGAATGACTGACTCAGTTCTGTCTCCCGAGGTCATGAGTCCATGACTCCTTCTTACTCATGATCATTGCTACTATTTATTAAATGCTTACTATAGGCCAGGCTCTGTGCAAAGCATTTACATATTTATGCCCATTTAATCTTTACGTGAGCCCTATGTTGTTGCTAGATGCCATCGAGTTGATTCCAACTCATAATGAACCTATGTACAACAGAATGAAACACTGCCATCCTCACAGCGCTGTGTTTGAGCCCATTGTCGCAGCCACTGTGTCAGTCCATCTTGTTGAGGGTCTTCTTTTCTCGCTGACCCTCTGCTTTACCAAGCATGATGTCCTTCTTGAGGAACTGATCCCTCCAGATAACATGTCCAAAGTGTATGAGATATAGTCTCTCCATCCTTGCTTCTAAGGAGCATTCTGGTTGTACTTCTTGCACAACAGATTTGTTCATTCTTTTGGCAGTTCATGGTATAGTCAGTACTCTTCGCCAACACCGTAATTCAAAGGCGTCAGTTCTTCGGTCTTCCTTATTCATCGTCCAGCTTTCACATGCATGTGAGGCAATTGAAAACACCATGGCTCAGGTCAGGCGCACCTTAGTCTTCAGAGTGACACCTTTACCCTATGAGGTAAATATCATTATCCCCATTTTACAGCTAGGGAAACTGAGACATAAGGAGGTTAATTACTTGCCCAACTTCACTCTGCCGCGTATGTCATAGCCAGGACTTGAACACTCATTCCGTCCAGATCCTGTGCCTTAAGCACAAGTGAGTACATTCTACAGCAGAATTGTTACCCAGGGGACATTCGGAAATGTCTAAAGACATTTCTTATTGTCACGACTGGGAGTGTTCTACAGGCATGTAGTGAGAAGAGGCCAAGGATGCTGCTAAATATCCTATAATGCACAGGACAGCCCCCACAACAAACAGTTATCAGACTCAGCAAGTGAAAAATGCCAAGGTTAAGAAATCTTATTATAAACATAGCAGAGAGTTTATGTACAAGAGTTAAGGGTTACCCTCCAAGTGCTGTTCTGAAATTTTAGTTAGTATTCCATGTTTGCATAGTGTTAAAATTTATTTTTAAATTACTCTATAGGGTGAAAAAATATGTAACTGTTTACAAGGAAAACATGTTTCATGAAATCCTAACTTTTGAAGTTCAAAGGATTTCAAGCAATTCATACCTATGTTGTGATATGGTTATTGGAACAGAGTGTGTCATTTGGATAAGTACGCCAGACCTTCTTTTCTTTTGGTTCTCGGAGGCTGTATACACATAAATTTTCTGCTAATGTCAGCAGGAATTTTTATAATTGTGAAATCTGGTGCTTTGGCCTTGGTTGGGGTCCCATGAGTAGGTGCAGCTCACACTGTACCACAGGCCCTGAGGCAGAAAGCACCACTCAACTACCCAGGGAAGAAGGGCCGCAGGCTGAGGGAGCCTCCTCTGGGCCCAGGATAAGCCAAGCCTGAGTTTTTAAGAGAAGAAGGCTGGATACAGGTTGTGTGTGGAGCGGTTCTTGTAGCCTTAATCACAACCTTCTGTTTTTGTGTTCCAGTCATGTGCTCAGCCCCTCTGCTCATCAGGCAAAACGAGCGTTCCCAGTTGGAGAAGTTTAAGGTCTTCCTGTTTGTCTGAACTCCTGGCAGCGAAAACCTAGACATCTGTGCATTGTCCAGCTCATTTCCTTCCCCAGCTCCCTCCTCGCCCTCCCCGCATCTACACCATTGTGTTGTTCACATTCTTCCTTATCTTGACCTTGTGCTAACTGCCTGTTTATTGTAATGACTCCTCAGATAAAGCCCTCCTTGGGACTTTTTTTCTTTTAATTAAACGCTTGTTGTTGCTAGATGCCATCTAGTTGGTTATGACTCAAAGCGACTTTATATACAACAGAACGAGACACTGCCCAGTCCTGTGCCATCCTTACAATCGTTGCTATGTTTGAGTCAATCGTTGCAGCCACTGTGTCAACCCATCTTGTTGAGGGTCTTCCTCTTTTGCACGGACCCTCTACTTTACCAAGCATGATGTCCTTCTCCAGGGACTGGTACCTCCTGATAACATGTCCAAAGTATATGAGATGAGGTCTTGCCATCCTTGCTTCTGAGGAACACTCAGGCTGTACTTCTTCCAAGAGAGATTTGTTTGTTCTTCTGGCAGTCCATGGTATATTCAGTATTCTTCTCAATACCATAATGCAAAGGCATCAATTCTTCAGTCTTTCTTATTCATTGTTCAGCTTTCACAGCTAAAATGTCACACACAACATTTTGAAGTGTATCACACAGACCACAGTAAGACTGCCTTAGTTGCTGTTTACCAATTTCATTTGCTTCTTTTAGGGTAGAAAGTTTGTTTCGTAGGACATGGAAGTGACTGGTTGCCACTCCTCAGATCACTTTCCGCCCTCGTTTTCCGAGAGACACGTTCCTTCCTATTCTTCCCCCTTGGCCTCCTCCGTCTCTTTGGGAAGTTTCTTGTCCTTTGCCTGTCTTGGACACACAATATTCCTAGGGGACAACCCTGCCTCTCGTGGCTTCTCACTCCACACCCTTACCTTGTGATCTCATCCATACTACCGGCTTTCCTTACTCTGATAGTTCCCACATCTCTTGAGCTCCCGATGTATGTCCATAGCTACCTCAAGCTCTTCTTGACACAGACTAGACTCACAGTCTTGCCCCAACTTGTCCCTTCTCTTATGTTCTTATTCCAGGGAATGAAAGCATTGATGTACTTGGCACCAAAATCTGGGAGTCCTTCTAGAGTTCTCTTTCCCCAACAACCTTCCTAACCAATTAGTCTCCAAGTCTCATTGTTCCTCCTAAATATTTCTTAAACCTGTCTCCTCCCCTGCAATAGTCCAGGTCTTTACCCTTTGTCACTTGGATCACTGCGAGAGCTTCCTAGCTGGCCTTCCGGCCCTCCAGGCCTGCCTCCTCCTTGTCCTTCCATGTAGCCCAGAGAAGAGGGAATGAGCAGGCATTCTGCCAGCTGCATATCATGGTCTCTTGGCAGCAATCCGCTGGATCTGGGGCTTGGCTGCACCTCACAGACCTCACAGTGTCCAGCTCCCATAGTCCTTGTGTGCTTCTGTGTTGTGCACATGTGCACACACACAAACACACCCTTATTCCCGACAGGTTTATCCTTTCCTGTTACCTGCTCACCATTCACAGATATCCTAGAGGGGATTTTTCTAAAATGTAAATCTGATCTTGTCACTCTTAGGCTGAAAATATTATAAATGCTACCTGTCTTGGTTATCTAGTGCTGCTGTTACAGAAATACCACAAGTTGATGGCTTTAACAAAGAGAAATGTGTTCTTTCACAGTTTAGGAGGCTAGAAGTCTGTATTCAGGGTGCCAGCTCCAGGGGAGAGCTGTCTCTCTCTGTCAGCTCTGGGGGAAGGTCCTTGTCATCAATCTTCCCCTGATCTAGGAGGAACCTCAGGTCCAAAGGACACGCTCTGCTCCCAGTGCTGCTTTCTTGGTGGTACGAGGTCCCCCTGTTTCTCTGCTCACTTCTCTCTTTATCTCAAAAGAGATTGACTCAAGATACAACCTAATCTTCTAATCCTGCCTCATTAACATCATGTTGTTGTTATGTGCCCTCGAGTTGGTTCTGACTCATAGCGACCCTATAGGACAGAGTATAACTGCCCCATAGGGTTTCCAAGGAGCGGCTGGTGGATTCGAGCTGCCAACCTTTTGGTTAGCAGCCAAGCTCTTAACCACTGCACCACCAGGGCTTCCACTAATATTATAGGATTTAGAACACATAGGAAAATCACATGAAATGACAAAATGGTGGACAATCATGGGATTCATGGCCTAGCCAAGTTGACACACATTTTGGCGGGACACAATTCAATCCATAACACATTCCATCAAAATGTGTAAGAGAAAGTTCAGAATCCTAAATATAAGTTGTCCAGCCCCTCAAAGTACGGCTTCATCCTTCTTCTCCTGCGTCATCCTTGCCCATGCCTCCCTGCCCCAACTCCTAACACACACAACACAGGTCCTGCTCTCAGCACTGGCTCTGTTTGGCCTTCTCTATCTCCCAGGCAGGGCGGGGCAGGTCCCCTCTGGTGTTCCCTTGCACTGACAGTGCTGTGTTGTAACTGCCTGCTGACTTGTCTGTCGCCCCACTAGCCTGTGACCTCCTTGACGATGGATGACCATCATGGTGTCCCAGCAGCTGGCTTGGAACCAGGCACATGAGCAGACTTCAGAAGCTAATGTGATGTTATGTGGATGTGATCTGTCTCTCACTGTCTGTCCGGTGGCAGCAATGAGATCAGTTCACCCCTTTGTTCCAGGGGTTGGGTGTGTGGTTTCTGAGGAATGACTACTGTCAAACAGGCTGCTTCAATTTTGCTTTCTTCTGATGAATAAATTAGAGAACCAATGGAAATGAAATATCTTACATAAAATGAACAGTCTGTAGTTTTCTCAATTGGGTCCACTGGGGCCTCCTTCCTTGCCTGAAAAGGCCCCTGCGGTCATACACTGGGAGAGAATTTAGTGGGAAGGGACACATTATAAAAGGACTTGCAAATTTCTTTTGGGGATCACACCTTATACTCACTCTACCCCTAGTGTGGTAATTTTTTTTTTCCTGAGCCAAATACAGTTCATATTTATTCTGTAAAGTATACAGACAGCTTCTTTGAATGATTTATGAGTTTTTCTTCCATTTGCACCAGCTTTTCAAGACCAGAGTGTATGAACCATGTTGTTGTTAGCTGCTGACAAGTCAGCCCCCAATTCATGGTGACCCCACACACAGTGGAATGAAATGTTGCCTGGTCCTGCACCATCCCTGTGATCAGTTATGGATCAGAGCATTATGATCCATAGGGTTTTCATTAGTTGATTTTCGGAAGTAGATCGCCAGGCCTTTATTCTTAGTCTGCCTTAGTCTGGAAGCTCTGCTGAAACTTGTTTAGCAGCATGGCAATACAGAAGCCTCCGCTGACAGATGGGTGGTGGCTGCGCATGAGGTGCATTGGCTGGGAATTGAACCTGGGTCTCTCACATGGAAGGTGAGGATTCTACCACAGAACCAACACTGCCCCTCTCTAGAACAAAAGCAAAAGATGGCAAAGCCAACCTGCCCTATATCACCCTTCCAGCCTTTTAAAATACTGTTGTGATCTTGATATCAAACTGCGTATTTGTCTCTTAGTTAAAACTAGATAAATTCAGTATGCCCTAGGAGTTTCTTCCTTGATGGAATTTGGATCAGAAAGGCAGACTCATTTAAAGGTCATCCTAGTTCCTTGAAAATCATTATAAACAATTTACAAATAATCCTGTAAGTTAAAAAGTAAATTTGAATAGATAAGAGGGGCCACTTCTCTGTGTGTCCGTGTTATCCTCCTTAAAAGTACACATGTGATGGCATTTAGGGTCCACTGGTTAATCCAGGTAATCTTCTCTCAAAATCCTTAACTTAATTACATCTGCAAAGATCCTTTTTCCAAATAAGTTCACATTCACAAGTTCCAGGGTTTAGGATGTGGACACATCTTTTTGGGGGCTGCCATTCAACCCACTAGACAGGGTTATCCAACAAAAGCAGAAAAACTCCAACATTTTACACCATCTGTTTTTACTTCCCACTTACCATATTCCCGATAAAACATTATCATGGCTTTCTCAAGATTCTCACCCCTGCATTACTACCTCACCCTGCCTCAGCATACTAAATTCCCAGTCGTGGTCTTCAGGGGCCTTGATCTCTATTCTGTCTGTGTTCCTGACTGCAGCTTTAAAGACAGTTCCTCGGGGGCAGTAAGAGTATCTTTATGTCTCCTCCCTGTCCTGCCCTCTCCACCCGCCACTACCCAGTACATTGTTCTACATGCCTTGGACCATCAGATCTTGAAAAAAGTGTTAGATTCCTAGAGGTTACCTACCTTGCCTTATCTCTTTGGCTCTTCCCTGCTTAGTCCATAAAGGCTGGTTGTTAATAATCACAATCATAAACTAGGAAGCACACTTTTATTGCCACCTTATTAGCAGTATTTAATGAGCACTATTTTCAAAGACGGGTGGGTGTCGTGGTTTGAATTATGTCCCCCAAAAAATGTGTGTATCAGTTTGGCTAGGCCATGATTCCTGGTACTGTGTGATTTTCCTGTATGTTATAAACCTGCCTCTATGATGTTAATGAGGGAGGATGGGTGGCAGTTGTGTTAGTAAGGCAGGACCTGATCTACAAGACTGGATTGTGTCCTGAGGCAATCTCTTGAGATATAAAAGATAGAAGTGAGCAGTGAGACAGGGGGACCTCATACCATCAAGAAAGCAGTGCCCGGAGCAGAGCGCGTCCTTTGGACAGGGGTCCCGGCGCCGAGAAGCTCCTAGTCTGGGGGAACACTGACGAGAAGGCCGAGAGAGAGAAAGCCTTCCCCTGGAGCTGACACCCTGAGTTCGGACTTTTAGCCTACTTTGATTGTGAGGAAATAAATTTCTCTTCGTTAAAACCATCCACTTGTGGTATTTCTGTTATGGCAGCACTAGATGACTAAAACAGTGGGTGGGGCTTAAAAAGATGAGAAGAGGGACAAAGTCAAGAAACTAAATATTCTCCATCCTGGGAAAAATTCTAAGAGCTATTTTTTACAGAACTGGTACAGTTTTGCCTAGTACCTCAGAAATTTATAGCTTCTGTCCTCTGTTAGGAGTCCTTCAGTGGCACAAATAGTTAATCAGCTGGTAACCAAAAGTTTGGCAGTTTGAGTCCATCCAGACACACTTTGGAAGAAGGGCCTGGCAATCTACTTCCAAAAAAATCAGCTGTTCAAAACTATAGTTCTGACACGAACAGGGTAGCTATGAGTCTGAATCGACTCCATGGCAACTGATTTGGCTTTTTTGTTTGTTTGTTTTGTTTCTGTATTAAAGAGTCTAAGGAGCCTTGGTGGTGCAGTGGTGAAGTGCTCGCCTGCTAACCGAAAGGTCGGTGGTTCAAACCCACCAGCCACTCCATGGAGAAAGATGTGGCAGTCTACTTCTGTAAAGATTTACAGCCTTGGAAACCCTTTGGGGCAGTTCTTCTCTGTCCTATATGGTCGTTTTGATTCAGAATCAACTCAACGGCCAATAGGTTTGGTTTTGGTTATTAAGGAATCTGAGCCCTTGGTTTCTCAAGGGGGTTCCTAGATGTGTGTACAACTCTTTTATTAGGTTATTACCGACCTGTGCTTAGGCAGCCTTAGAAGTTCTGCATTTTTATTCCTGTCCATGTCACAAAGGCCTAATATGGTTTAGCCTTGCTTTTATGAATGGCCACCCCCACTAAAGGGTAGTTTGGAACAAAAGTCGAGACATTAGGAGGAGTGAAGCTGGAAGTGTTTGTGAGTGTTGTTCTTGTTGTTGACATAGCTTTATTCTCACAGCCCATGCCTACAGCCCGCCTGCCAATTTAGGATGTGTTTAGCTGACTGCCAAATAATTTGTTTTACAGAACCTCTCACCCCTGGCCTTTGCTATCTGTGATTATCACTGTAATCAGATCGATTTTACTGAGCCTTGTAAAATATTGCCTTTGACAGCATTGGGGCCAAAAAAATTTTTTTTAATTATTTTTTTAATTATTTTTTTAATCCACAGTGATCTCTCTGATAATGCCAAGTAAAATTGAAAATCACTTCAACTTAATGTTAGCTCAGCAGCGTCGTCAGCAGACTATTGGATTGGAGTGTTGGATTTTTTAAACATCATTTGATCGATCATAACAAAACAAGACATTTTATTAGATCATTAATAAGAATCTGTATCAAAAATAAGTGCCCCTGCAAAAAAAGACCAGACTTACTGGCCTGACAGAGACTGAAGAAACCCTGAGAGTATGGCCACTGGACACCCTTTTAGCTCAGTAATGAAGTCACTCCCGAGGTTCACCCTTCAGCCAACGATTAGACAGGTCCATAAAACAAAATGAGACTAATGGGCACAACAGCCCAGGGACAAGGACTAGGAGGCAGGAGAGGACAGGAAAGCTGGTAATAGGGAACCCAAGGTCTAGAAGGGAGAGCGTTGACATGTCGTGGGGTTGTTAACCAATGTCATGAAATAATATATGCACTAACTGTTTAATAAGAAACTATTTGTTCTGTAAACCTTCATCTAAAGTACAATAAAAAAAAAAAAAGTAAGTGCCCCTGGAATGAGTGTAAGTCAGTCTTCTGGGGCCATTTATAACTGATGAGAGAATTATACTGCTTGGCTTTAATGATTCACCAAGGAACAGAAAGTAAACATCAAACATTAATTTTATAGGACAGTTTCATATGGTTTATGTTTTGAGATAAAAGAAACATGACTTTTGACTCCTGCCTGAAAGTAAAGCACTTGAAAAGGACTCTCCCATGTTCCCAGCTTCCCAAACTGGAGAATTCGTATTCACAAGCCATTGTTGGTCAGTTGCCACCTTTCCTGAAGTACATAAGACGCTACTATAGACATAGTTTAGAAAGTGATTAAAACTTTGTGTTTGACCATGTCCTCTGACATATGGCGATCAAATTCTTCATGACTCCAAGCATTTTGCTTGTCTAGAACAGGAAGTATGTAAGAGAGAGAAGGGATCTTTTCTGACCATGGATTCTTCAGAACTGAATTAGGGTCCTTTAATTGCAGGGTCCATCTCTAAAGCTGAGGACAGAGGGGGGCTTTAGTTTCAGGTATTAGCCCAAGGATAGGAGTGGGGACTGTTCTGCTATATTCCCAAGAATGGAAGAGACTCTGGAGCTGGAAATGAAACGTTTGAGTTGTGGTCCCTCACTGCAGGAAAATAAAACGAATGATTGGAAGAGAGAGCCAGTCTCACCCAGTCTCCTTGGCCGTGGCTTTCGGACAGCTCCCTACGCAGTGCCTAAGGATTGGCCCTGACCACTTGCCTACTGTAAGAAAAAGTGACCTTCTCTTCTGCCACCTTCAAGGCACTGCACTCAGCATTACTCACACTCTATAGGGTCTCTCCCTCTCCCTTCCAACTAGAGGCCTCCCTCACTGGAGGAGGCGGTCTGGAGAGCCATCTGCTGTAGGAGGATCACTAGTCTGGAAGACTTCTGGAGAAGGTGGTAAGAGGTAGTCACTTGCTTGGAATGACTGACTTTTGGAGCTAAAAGTGATGGTAGTAGTCTGCTGATCCAGCCCTTCACCTTGTGCTTGAGACACTGAGCCAGAGTCGTTAAGGGGGCTATGTGTGGTCACACATTAGATAGCAAAGAGCCTATATCAGAACCTTGTTTCCCTGGCTTCCTGTCTGTTGGTTTTTCCCTGCCTATTACTTTGCCATTAGACTAACTTCAGTCTACAGTGTTACTGATAGTAATTTGTGTGGCTGTGTGGAGACAAGGAAGTCTCTGTGTGGTGCAGTTAACACACGGCAGCTGCTAACCGATAGGTTGGAGGTTCAAGTGCACCCAGCGGCACCTCAAAAAAAGGGCCTGGTGATCTACTTTCGAAAACTTAGCCATTGAAAACTCTGTGGAGCACAGTTCTACTCTGACACACGTGGGGTCACCATGAGTCAGAATCAACTTGATGGCAACTGTTCTTTTCTTTTTTAGTGGAAAAAAGCAACTCTACACAAGCAGAAAAATAAGTGTTGACCATAATGATAGTAGTGATAATGGTTCCTGTGCTCGGCATGCATGGCTTTTGTAATCCAGGTAACATGCTGTGAGGCAGATAGTTATCATCATCCCCACTTTAGAGATAAGGTACTTTCATCATCCCCACTTTAGAGATAAGGAAATGGATCCCCAGAGAGAGGAAATTAATTGCTCAAAGACACAGAGCTGGTTAATGGTAGAGCCAGGTTCATAGCATTGAAACAAGTCTAGTTCCATGCTATGTCCTTTCTCCCATACAACTCCATTTACATGGGAAAAACTGGTATTTGAAGTTGAGGCTGACGACTACCCACATGCCAAGTGGGCCCAGAACAGGAAGATCTGAATGGTAAAATTTATGCCTGAGACATGACCACCGAAGTGGCCATGTTTACGCTGGGTCAGGGGATGGGGAGACTGATACTATTCCAGGAAATGTAGTCTACATTCATGGAGTGCTTACCAAGTGCCAAGCACTGTTCTAAGCTTATTACTTATTTTAACTAATTTGATCCTTCCAGCTACCCTATGTGGTAGGTGTTATTATGGCTCCATTTTAAGACACAGGAACTGAGGCACAGGCACAGTCACCACCTTTGCAGTAGTAGAACCAGGATTCAAATGCAGAGAGTCTGGCTCCAGATTCAGTCACTCCCTAATGCTGCCTTTCTGGATGAGCTCATTGCTCTGGGAGGGTGGAGCAGTGGCCTTGTAGTCATCCTGACAGGGTGGCTGTTGAGCTTGCCCTTGTCCTGTGTGTTCTTCCATAAGCCCAACAGAGCTTCCCCAAAAGAATTGTCCAGCCCGTCCATATCTTATGCTGGGACCCAGAACTTTCAGCCACCCCACTTAGGGGAGACCTCAGCACTTAATGTACAGAGAAAAGGAACTTGTCTACCACATGGAAATGTCTTCTTGTGAGGCCTTTGCTGATCAAAACCGAAGGAAATGATTTGCAGTAATCATTCTAACCACCTCAGAAAAATATGTATCAACACCCCAGGGATGCTTCTTTTCATTACCTAACCAAAATAGAGTCTATTTTTTTCCACTGACTCCCCCAAGCTCTCTTGCCTACCATCTTTCTTGGACTCAGTGGGAGGTGAGTCCCAGTGAGTCATCCACTACAGCCCGGCTCATACTGGGAGGATGGTCCCACTCGCACTGTGGCTGCTGGGAGTCTGTAGCGCTGGAGAAGTTGATAAGTCGGGGAGTGGGGCGTTAGGGTGTGTCTCTTTCTATAAATAAACCTAAAGCCATTTCTGCTCCCAGGCTTTCCACCATTTCTGCTTTTGTTTCAATGGCCTGGTCTTCTGATGCATACTGTCTTCTTCTGAGATATCCGGTTGAACTCTCTCTCCGTTTACTATGTCTAACTTTTGTTAGAAGCTGTGGCATTCAGTGTTTATTTCCAGAAAGAGGGTACTGACTCCTCTGAGCAAGTATGAGGGTACAGGCTTCCAAAAAAGGGGGTTTTCTGTGACCATCTTGGACTTTGAGCCTGCAGTGACTTCATCTGAGCTGCCATGAGGAAAGCTCGTTGGGCCTCCTTCTCCCAGCGGGTACATTCCTGAGTCATTAGGCCAGTTCAGTAATGCAGGCCAAGGCTGTTGCCTTAGTGTAAGGACCGTTCTGTATTTGCAAGGACCTGGAGCGGCTGGCAGCTGTGTGTTGAACTTGCTCTCTCCTCCAGGAGTGTGCATCCCTTTGGGAGCTACACGTAAGCCCGTCTGTTTTCAAAACACAGTTTGAATCCCAAATATCTGGGGAATTCCTCTAGTTAACAAACGAAGAAAGTTAAAACCTGTCTATGGTTTTAAATTTAGCATTCTCATTAGGAAAAGTTGAAAAATGTTGGGTAGCTTGATCTCTGGCTATGAAATCATTGAGGGGGCAGTGTTTAATGGACTGGATGTGGACGCAGCTTATGAATCTGTCTTGCTGGTTTTTCTCAGATGTTTAAAAATATATAACATTACAAGTGTGTGTGTGTATTCCTGATCATGCATTATTTCATAGGTCTTATATATGACAAAAAGGAGCCCTGGTGGGCTCAACAGCTAAGCTCGTGGATGCTAACAGAAAGGTTGGCCATTTGAATCCAGTCAGCAGCTCTGTGGGAAAGACCTGGTGATCTGCTTCCATAAAGATTACAGCCAAGAAAACCGTATGGAGCAGTTCTACCCTGTCACGTGGGGTCGCTATGAGTCAGAATCAACTCAGTGGCACCTAACAGCAATAATATGTGAGAGAGAAACAAAGCAGCAGAAAGGAGAGATTTTTGATGCTTAAAAAAGTTACAAAAAGCCATGTTTGTGAGCATCCACCTTGCACATTCTGTTCTTTATTGCATGTGTGTTGAGTATATAAAGGCTTATGCCATCTTCAGATCCTCTCAGAGCTCTCTGATGTCATGGCCTTCAGGAAGTGCATACTGTGAACACCAAGACAAAGTCTTGGGCCAGTGCCTAATGTAGGCTACATTCATATTTCTGAGAGCAACACTGAACTGTTGAAACTCACCTGCTTTTTATTATTTCACTCATATTGATGCTGGCTTTATGTGTGTGTGTGTGTGTGTTAATGTAAAATTTGCCAAGACCAGGACACCAAGACAGGGACATTGAGATCTTAGACTGCAGATTGTACTTTGCTTGTAAAAAGACAACATTATTCAAAAAGCTAAGCAGGGAATTACCATGTGAACCACCAGTTCCAGTCCTAGGTACATACACGGAAAAATGGAAAGCAGGAATGCAAAATAGATACTTGTACACCAATGTTCATTGCAGCATTATTCACAATAGCCAAAAGGTGGAAATAACCCAAATGTGCATCAATAGATGAATGGATAAACAAATGTGGTTTATACATACATGGAATATTATTCAACCATAAAAAGGAATGAAGTTCTGATACGTGCTCTGACATGAGTGAACCTTGAAAACATGCTAAGTGAAATGAACCAGACACTAAAGACAAATAGATTGTGTGATTCTACATACATGAAATACCTAGGATAAGCAAATGCATAGAGACAGAAAGTAGATTAGAGGTTACCAGGGGCTGGGGGTACTGGGAATGGAAAGTTATCGTTTAATGGGTACAGAGTTTCTGTTTGGGATGCCAAAAAAGTTTTGGAAATAAATAGTGGTGATGGTTGTACAACATTATGAATGTACTTAATGCCACTCAATTGTACACTTGAAAAATGGCAAATTTTATGTTACCACAATAAAAAAAATGAATAAAAAAGTCGTTGATGTGGGTGAAGTAATAAAACACAGGTGAGTTTGAACAGTTCAGTGATGCTTTTAGAAATAGGGACATAGCCTACATTAGACTTTGGCTCTTTACTTGAAATCATTCAGAAGACTTTTAAAATTCCACTACTGCTTAGTAATGTTGGCTAGAAAGAGAAGTGACCTCAGTAAGACTACAGGAGGTTGGTTTTTTTTTTTTTTTTTTTTGGTATTTTTTTTGTTTGTTTGTTTTTTAAGTGAGCAATGATTAGCATTGTCTTGGTGTCTGGGTAAATCCCAGATTAGGCCCTTGGTTTCTTAAGGACATGCGTTGTCTTGCATCATTAGGCCCAGTTAGTTCACTGATAATATCCTTCAGTGGGTAACTAGAAATGCGTCACTCTGCTGATAACTTTGCAAGCAAACTCAATTAAAGCTAGCAGCTTTGTGATGTGCTTGGGGTGTTTGCTTTACCTTGATCCTGGGTGAGGGTTGCTACTGGGAGGTGCTCCTGCCCTAGGCCCTCCAGGAAGTTCCTGGGTTGGCAGTCAAGGAACTCCCTTGCTGTGGTTCTTGCAGCTAGACTGTCCCCTTGGCCACTGTAGGAGGAAGTTTCTGCTGCACTTTGGTTCACTCCCCGTCACCTCCTTAACGGCTGCTTGGAACCTTCTCCATAAGGCCAAGCTTGAACATTACCACTCCCCTTGTCTTCTGTCAGTACCATTTAGTGGTCAGGTTGTCAGGGCCAGTGGAGGTGCAAGGAAAGAAAAACTTTTTTGCCATTTTTTAAATGATCTGTATATATTTCTAGGTTAACATTTTTGTCTATTACAAGTTATAGAGTTTATAAAATACCATATTGCTGTTAAAAAGGGGGAGGGGAACCTCAATTCAAAAGGAGGCAATACCTCAATTAAAATAACTACATTTTTTAAGTGACAGGCATTCTCATGAGCTGATAAAGTCTTCCTAATGCTGTGTTCTTCTCCATCTCTGAAATGGCCATTTTCCTAGAAGGAATATTAGGATTCTTACGGTACAAATTACCTGAAGAAAAATGGGAAGTATGGTCACAGCTTATTTGTCTACATGTGTCTTGATTTCTTAGTATTGCTGTAACACAAATACCACAAGTGGGTGGCTTTCAAGATGAGAAGTTTATTTTCTCACAGGTCTGGAGGCTACAAGTCCAAATCAGAGGCTCAGCATTGTCTATTTCCTCCTTGTCAGTAGCTCTGGGCATTCCTTGGTTCTTGGTGATCCTCACATGGTGTCTGTCTTCTCTGTGTGTGTTTTCATGTCTTTGTGTCTATGCTACTCTTTATGTCATTAGGTTTGGGATCCACCCTACACTGGTGTGACCTCAACTGGTGGATTACGTTAGATTACATCCACAGATATAAAAACCAAACCTGTTGCCGTAGAGTCAATTCTGACTCAGCGACCCTATGGGAGAGAGTAGAATTGCCCCCATAGGGTTTCCAAGGAGCAGCTGGTGGATTTGAACTACCAACCTTTTGTTTTGCAGCTGAATTCTTAACCACTATGCCTCTAGGGATTCCTCCACAGGTGTAGGAGTGAGGATTTCAACACATATTTTGGGGGAACACAGTTCAATCCGTAACAGTCTATAACTCACTAATTCCAACTTATGCCTGCATTTGACTCAGCTTTTCACTCTCCCTGCTTGGACTCTTTTGCATTGTGGCCTACCATTTCCTTGTCCCTGGCCTTGGGCGTCCCAACTGCTCTCCTCAATAGCTTCTTGCCCCAGTATTAGTTGCTACCCTCACTTCAGCCCTGCAGTCTCCATTCTTGGGAAGACCCAGCCTGATGCTTGTTTTAAAGAGAGGGCTGTAGGCAATGCTGTGCCTTTCTTCTGTGCACACACCTGATTCCAATGGTCTCTGAGGCCTCTCCAGAGCTGCCCTTCTGGTGAACTTTCCCCATTGGACAAAGGTCAGAGCTCTTGTGATGGTTAGATGTAGGCTCCTAACTAGCAGCTGTGGGAGGTGGTTGGAGCCACCTCAAAGGTAGCTTTCATGAGAACGAAAGGTGGAGGGAAATAGAAGCAGGGAAAGGAAAGCTGAGGCCACTCCAAGTGAAAGTCATGACACTTCGATGAGAGACCTTGGAAGCACGTAATGTGGGAAATGAGTCTTCAAGCTGCCACTCGTGGAGTCACTTCTGATGCCCTCATTTACCCAAAAGTGAATTTTTCCTTCTTATTTAGCCTAAGAAAGAAGAAGAATCTTAGGTCTTCCATTCATTAACCCTAAAATAAATATATTGTTGTTAGGTGTCGTTGAGTCAGTTCTGACTCATAGCGACCCTACGTACAATAGAACGAAACATTGCCTGGTCCTGTGCCATCCTCGTAATCGTTGCTATGTTTGAGCCCATTGGTTGCAGCCACTGTGTCCATCTCATTAAGGGTCTTCCTCTTTCTCGTGGACCCTCTACTTTACTAAGCATGATGTCCTTTTCCAGGGACTGGTCATGCCTGATAACATGTCCAAGGTACATAAGGAGCATTCTGGCTGTACTTCTTTCAAGACATATTTGTTCATTCTTCTGGCAGTCCACTGTACATTCAGTATTCTTCACCAACGTCATAATTCAAAGGCATCAATTCTTCAGTGTTCTTTACTCATTGTCCAGCTTTCATATGCATATGAGGTGATTGAAAATACCATAGCCTGGGTCAGGTGCACCTTAGTCCTCAACATAACAACCTTGCTTTTTAACAGTTTAAAGAGGTCTTTTGCGTAAGATTTGCCCAGTGTAGTACGTCATTTGATTTCTTGACTGCTCCTTCCATGGGTGTTGATTGTGGATCCAAGTAAAATGAAATCCTTACGACTTGAATATTTTCTCCATTTATCATGATGTTGCTCACTGGTCCGCTTGTGAGGATTTTTGTTTTCTTTACATTGAGGTGTAACCCCTACTGCAGCTGTAATCATTGACCTTTGTCAGTAAGTGCTTCAAGTCCTCTTTGCTTAATATATATATTAAAAGAGCTGAATATTTATTGTAGCAGCTTACCTAGTTGAATTGTATAGTGAATGCTTCTGAGATAGTTGCCAAAATTTAATGTCTCCCTAGATGACTTATATTTTGGTTTAATTTCAAATAAATTCTTTGTCACATGTATGATAGGGGATGATGCAAATGAATTTAACATGACGCCAAGTGTCATAGACGGGATGGGCAGGCACTCTGGCCCAGTCAGGAGCTCTGTCACTCAGAAAAGGGTGGGTTGTGCCATGACCCTAAAATCTCAGCCTTGGCAACAACAGAGGTTTGGGTCTTGCCAACACTGCACATCATCGAGGGTCCGCTGCACCTCTTCTTCATGCTGTCAGGGACTCAGGCTGATGGAGAGGTCTCTGGGATTTTTCTGATCTTGTGGTAAAGGGGAAAGAGGGATAGAGAGCAAAGCACCGGCTCCTAAACTTCTGCCCAGAAGTGGCACGTGTCACTTCTGCTACATTGGATTAGTTGGGAGCAAGTCACATGGCCAGACTTGATGTCCATGTCAATATAACTCTCCCCCGAGGAGGGACAGAGAATATTTTAGGCAATAATACAGTCTTCACAAGAGCTTTCCCAGAAGCTTCCAGTCAAGAAGGGACTCTTGTTCTAGTTGATTCTTGTGTTCTCTGGTGTTTTATAGGTTTGTGTGAAATTCAGAAATAACAAATGGCATAATCCTCTCCATTTATCATGTTTTGAGTTTCCTAAGCTGTTGGAAGGGAACCTGGCTGATGGTATTGTGTCTTGTGAAGAAGAAATGGCTCTTTCTGCCTCTGTACAGAAGGGACGAAAAAGCCTCCAGTTGCTGTGAGAATGAGCATTGGCTTCTTCGTCGGCACAGGGAGAGGCTGCCCAGCTGTCCACTTAGACGAGCCAGATGCCTATCCTCTGAGGGTGATTTATTCTCAGAGTTGAATTAATTGAACAGAGGTCATTTGGCACTTCCCCTCTAGGGCACCAAGAAGGCCATAAAGAAGGAAATTGTCTTCCTGATTTTTATGTATAAGATCTTATAAGTACTTTGCTTTCCACCTTTTTCCACCCATTAAGACTCTTTACTTTTTTATTGTTCCCGAAAAGCCAAAAGAGGCTTACTTTAAGACTTAAACATTTTGCCAAATTTCACAGAATTAATTGTAAACTTGAAAAACATTGTGTAAAATTATGTAAAACAGAGACTAAAAGGCAACTCTTGAAACTCAAGTCCTAATTCCATGTAAACAAACCAAAACACCTTTTGACCCCACGGTGCGTACAGAGCATAGGCCTGTTGCCCCTGGCTTAGAGGATCCAGGTCTACCTTGAAAGTTTGTTTCTTCAGTCACTCCTGGCTGAGAGACAGAAACAGAAAGATACACGAAGAAAGACTTGCTTCCTGAAGTTTTTGAGATGATAATGTTTGTAGAAGGGAAAAAAAAAAAAGTTATAGAATGTTTAAGTGGGCTTCGAAAATCCCGAAGAACGGATCATTAGAAAATAAGACCAAACAAGCAGATCTGCCATCTAGGGCTGCTGATGCCTCAGGGTGGGAAATGTAAAAATGACCCCTCTGGAAATGGGTACTCAGAAAGCAGATTGATTGGATCTGGGAGGAGTTGGAGTGGGCATTGAGAAAGAGATATATGACTGGCCAGGGCTGAAGAATTAGCAAATAAACTTGACAATGAGCAGCCGCTCAGGAGTGCTCACTGGGTGCTCCGTGCCCTGGTAAGAGAGACTTATTCAGGTGCCTCTGAAGAGTGGGGTGCTTGCCGCTCTGGAGGGGAACCAGGGCACCTGAAACCAGGGCTGAAGACCCTGTTTCGTCCACCACCATGGCAGCAGAGGAGTATCTTGTAGAAAAGAGCCAACCTGTGGTCAGGTCATCATTGAGGCCTCTGAAAATGACGTAGGTCCACTTTATACATTCCTTGAGATTCCTTCCCATTTGGGGTGGCAAAGGCCACCTGAGCATGGACTAAGTGGCCAGCCCAACTCTGGAGGAGGGAAATTTGAGAGAAATAAAGGGCACATGGCCACACTTGCAGTATTCTGAAGCAAAATCTATGGCTGTCAGGTGGAGGTAAAGAAAATTAATAGCAAATGAACTCCAGGTCTTAATAACTGGGGAGTTCCATTTTGCCATTTGCAGAATAGAAATTATTATTTTTTTTTTATATTTTATTGTACTTCAGGTGAAAGCTTACAGAGCAAATAGTTTCTCATGAAATAGTAGTACACATGTTGTTCTATGACATTGGTTAACAACCCCACAACGTATTAAGCCTCTAAATTCTCAACCTTTTTTTTTGATGAAAATTACAGATGGCCAAAGATACACCGTTTCAAGAATTTCTACATTCACAGTTCAGTGACATTGACTATGCTCTTCCAACTGTGCTGTTATTCTCACTTAAGATGAAGGCTTACAGAACAAAATAGTTTTTCATTTAACAGTTACTACACATGTTGCCCTATGACAATGGTTAACAATCTCACAGCACATCAAGAATATCCTTACTCCACCTTGTGTTCCCTATCACCAGGGGACTTCCTTGTCCCCTTCTGTCTTCTGGACCTTGTCAGTGGACTATTGTACCTCTTTAGTCTCATTTGGTTTATTTTATTTTATTTAAACACCATTTCAAAACTTTTTACTTACACATTTAAGTGATATTGACTATGCTCTTCCAATTGTGCTGCCATTCTCGCCCAAGATGAAGGCTTACAGGACAAAACAGCCTCCCATTTAATAGTTACTACAAATGTTGCCCTATAACAGTAGTCAACAATCTCACAATACATCGGCAGTGTCCTTATTCAATTTATGTTCCTTATCATCAGTTTCCTACTCTCCCTCTGCCTTCTGGCCCTTGTCACCGGACTCCTGTACCTCGTTAGTCCCATTTAGTTTTACTGGGCTGTCCACTCCCAGGCTTAACATCGAACCTCGAAGGTAACTTCACCTCTGAGCTGAAAGGGTGTCTGGGGGCCACACTCTTGAGGTTTCTCTAGTATTCTTTAGGCCAGTAAATCTGGTCTTCTTTTTTTTTTGGGAGTTAAAATTATGCTCTACATCCTTCTCCAGCTCCGCCCAGAACCCTCTGTTGTGATCCTGGTCAGAGGAGTCATTGGTGGTAGCCGGGCACCATCCAGCTGTACTGGACTCAGTCCAGTGGAGGCCTTGGTAGCTGTGGACAATTAGTCGTTTGGACTAATCTTTTCGTTGAATCCTGTTCTCTTCATTCTCCCTTGTTCCCGAAGGGATGAGATCAGTGGAGTATCTTAGATGGCCGCTCATAGGCTTTTAAGACCCCAGAGACTACTCACCAAGGTAGAATGTAGAGCATTATCTTTATAAGTAGTGTCATGCCAATTGAGCTAGATGTTCACCGAGATCATGGTCCCCAGAGCCCTCCGTCCAACAACTCAGTCCCTCGGGGGGTTTGGATGTGTCTATAGGGCGTCCATGACCTTTCCTTGTGCAGGTTGTGTTAGTTTCCCCTGTACTATGTACTATCTCACCTCTCACCCAAGTTACCACTTACCTATTACCTATTTAGTATTCCCCCCCCGCTCCCATCCCTGGTAACCAACAAGGATTGTTACATTTTGCATGTGAATTTTTTCATGGGTTTTTACAATAGAGGTCTCATACAATATTTGTCCTTTTGTGATTGACTTATTTCACTCAGCATAATGTCCTCCAGTTTCATCCATGTTATGAGATGGTTCACAGATTCATTGTTGTTCTTTCTCGTTGCATAGTACTCCATTGTGTGTATGTACCATAGTTTGTGTATCCATTCATCTGTTGATGGACATCGAGGTTGTTTCCATCGTTTTGCTATTGTGAATAATGCTGCCATGAACATAGGTGTGCATATGTCTATTCGAGTGATGACTCTTATTTCTCTAGGATATATTCCTAGGAGTGGGATTGCTGGATCGAATGGTATGTCTATTTCTAGCTTTCTGAGGAAACGCCATATCATTTTCCAAAATGGTTGTATCATTTTGCATTCCCACCAGCAGTGTATAAGAGTTCCCGTCTCCCCGCAGCCCCTCCAACATTTGTTATTTCCAGTATTTTTGATTCGTGCCAGTAATGCCGGGGTGAGATGGTATCTCATTGTGGTTTTAATTTGCATTTCTCTAATGGCTAGTGATCGCGAGCATTTCCTCATGTGTCTGTTGGCCATTTGAATGTCTTCCTTGGTGAAGTGTCTGTTCATTTCCTTTGCCCATTTTTTGATAGGATTGGTTGTCTTTTTGTTGTAGAGGTGTTGGATTTTCTTGTAGATTATGGAGATTAGACCTTTGTCTGACTTGTACTGTCCAAAAATTTTTTCCCAGTCTGTAGGTTCTCTTTTGACTCTTTTGGTGAAGTCTTTTGAAGAGCATACATGTTTGATTTTTAGAAGATCCCAATTATCTAGTTTATCTGTTGGGTTTTTTGTGTTGATGGTTATCGTTTGTATCCTGTTAATGCCATGTATTAAGGCCTGAGGTGTTGGTCCTATTTTTTCTTCTATGAACTTTATAGTTTTAGGCTTTATATTCAGGTCTTTGATCCATTTTGAAGTAGTTTTTGTATATGGTGTGAGGTATGGGTCCTGTTTCATTTTTCTACAAATGGATATCCAGTTTTGCCAGCACCATTTGTTAAAAAGACTGTCTTTTCCCCATTTGATGTATTTTGGGCCCTTGTCAAAGATCAGGTGACCGTAGGTGGATGGATTTACATCTGAGTTCTCAATTCTGTTCCATTGGTCAATGTCTCTGTTGTTGTACCAGTACCAGGCTGTTTTGAGTACTGTAGCTGTATAGTAGGTTCTGAAGTCAGGTAGTGTGAGTCCTCCAACTTTATTCTTCTTCTTCA
This sequence comes from Dugong dugon, assembly GCA_030035585.1. Lineage (NCBI taxonomy): Eukaryota > Metazoa > Chordata > Mammalia > Sirenia > Dugongidae > Dugong > Dugong dugon. The sequence goes on along the minus strand of CM057460.1, from coordinate 83,005,858 downwards.
GCAGTGCTTTACGTATTCGGGGTTTCTTCCCTTTCCATATAAAGTTAATAATTAGTTTTTCCATCTCTTTGAAGAATGTTGTTGGTATTTGTATCGGGATTGCATTGTATTTGTAGATTGCTTTAGGTAGAATTGCCATTTTCACAATGTTGAGTCTGCCTATCCATGAGCATGGTATGTTTTTCCATTTATGTAGATCCCTTTGGGTTTCATGCAGCAGTGTTTTGTAGTTTTCTTTGTATAGGTCTTTTATATTCCTGGTCAGATTTATTCCTAAGTATTTTATCTTTTTAGGGGCTATTGAAAATGGTATTGATTTCCTGATCTCCTTTTCATCGTTCTCTTTACTGGTGTATAGGAATCCAACTGATTTTTGAATGTTTATCTTGTATCCTGCTACTCTGCTGAATCTTTCTATTAGTTCCAGTAAATTTCTCGTGGAGTCTTTAGGGTTTTCTATGTATAGTATCATATCATCTGCAAACAGGGAGAGTTTAACTTCTTCATTACCAATTTGGATGCCCTTTATTTCTTTCTCTTGCCTTACTGCTCTAGCTAGAACTTCCAGCACAATGTTAAATAGGAGTGGTGATAAAGGGCATCCTTGTCTTGTTCCTGTTTTCAAGGGGAATGTTTTCAGCCTCTCTCCATTAAGAATGATGTTGGCTGTTGGTTTTGCATAGATGCCCTTTATTATGTTGAGAAATTTCCCTTCTATACCTATTTTATTGAGAGTTTTTATCAGGAATGGGTGTTGGAGTTTGTGAGATGCCTTTTCTGCGTCGATTGAGATGATCATGTGATTTTTTTCTTTCCTTTTATTTATGTGGTGGATTACGTTGATGGATTTTCTAATGTTAAACCATCCTTGCATACCTGGTATGAATCCTACTTGGTCGTGGTGTATTAGTTTTTTGATATGATGCTGAATTCTATTGGCTAGAATTTTGTTCAGAATTTTTGCATCTATATTCATGAGAGATATTGGTCTGTAATTTTCTTTTTTTGTGATGTCTTTGCCTGGTTTTGGTATCAGCGTTATGCTGGCTTCATAGAATGAATTTGGAAGTGTTGCTTCCTCTTCTATGCTCTGAAATAGCTTGAGTAGAACTGGTACGAGCTCTTCTGTAAATGTTTTGTAGAATTCTCCAGTGAAGCCATCTGGGCCAGGGCTTATTTTGGTTGGGAGTTTTTTTATTACCTTTTCAATCTCTTCTCTTGTTATGGGTCTGTTCAGATTTTCAATATCGCTTTGTTGTAGTTTGGGTAGGCCGTATGTTTCTAGAAATTTATCCATTTCCTCTAGGTTTTCAAATTTGTTGGAGTATAGTTTTTCATAATATTCTGTTATAATCCTTTTTATTTCAGTTGGGTCTGTTGTAATGTCCCCCATTTCATTTCTTATTTGGGTTATTTGTGCCCTCTGCTGTTTTTCTTTTGTCAGTCTGGCCAGTGGTTTGTCGATTTTGTTGATTCTTTCAAAGAACCAACTTTTGGTTTTGTTGATTCTTTCTATTGTTTTTCTGTTCTCTATTTCATTTATTTCTGCTCTGATCTTTACTATTTCCTTTCTTCCGGTGGTTGTAGGCTTTTTTTGTTGTTCTCTTTCTATTTGTTTGAGTTCTGTAGTTAATGTTTTGATTTTGTCCCTTTCTTCTTTTTTGATATGTACATCTATTGCTATAAATTGTCCTCTGAGGACTGCCTTTGCTGTGTCCCAAAGGTTTTGATATGATGTGTTTTCATTTTCATTTGATTCTAGGAATTTTTTAATTCCATCTCTGATTTCTTCTATTACCCAGTGATGTGTAAGCAGAGTATTATTCAGTTTCCATGTGTTTGATTTTTTTTCCTTGCTCTTTCTAGTGTTAATTTCTACCTTGATGGCATTGTGGTCAGAGAAGATACTGTGAATTATCTCAGCATTTTGGACCTTGTTGAGGATTGCTCCGTGGCCTAAGATGTGGTCTATTCTGGAGAACGTTCCATGTGCATTGGAAAAGAATGTGTACTTTGCAGCGGTTGGATGGATTGTTCTATATATGTCTATGAGGTCCAGTTGGCTGATTGTGTCCTTTAGGTCTTCTGTATCTTTTCTGAGTTTCTTTTTAGTTGTTCTGTCCTTTACTGAGAGTGGTGTGTTGAAGTCTCCTACTATTATTGTGGAACTGTCAATTTCTCTTTTCAGTGCTGTTAGAGTTTTTTTTATGTATTTTGGAGCCCTGTCATTGGGTGCATAGATATTTATTATGGTTATGTCTTCATGATGGATCCTCCCCTTAATCATTATATAGTGTCCTTCTTTGTCTTTTATGGTAGATTTTGTTTTAAAGTCTATTTTATCCGAGATTAGAATTGCCACTCCTGCTCTTTTTTGATAGTTGTTAGCTTGATATATTTTTTTCCAACCTTTGATTTTTAATAAATTCACATCTTTGTTTCTAAGGTGTGTCTCTTGTAGACAGCAAATTGATGGATCCTGTTTTCTTATCCATTCTGCCACTCTCCGTCTCTTTATGGGTGCATTGAGTCCATTTACGTTCAGTGTAATTATTGATAGATGTGAGTTTGTTGCTGTCATTTTGTAGTGCTCTTTTTTGTGATGCTGAAGTTTTCTTTGTTCTTCTTACTCTCTTGTGCTGAGTTACTTTTGTTTGTGGATTTTGTGTTCATTTCTTTTGTTTTTGTAGGTTTTGTTTTTGTTGAGACTTTATATTTTTCGTCTTTATTTTTATGAGTTGGTTTGTTAACTTTTTTTGTGGTTACCATTAATTTTACCCTTATCTTTATAATTTTGAAGCAGTCTACCGTTACTTGGTATCGCCTTGCCTTCCTCTCCTTTAGAAGGTTCTATACCTATGCTGTTTGTTCCCTCTTTCATTGTTTTGATGTTGTTGTCATCCTTTGATTGATTTCTCTGATTCCCTGTTGTATTTCTTTTGTTTTTGGAAAGTCCTCTGTAGTTCAGTTCCTAGAATGGTATCTGGTTCATGTGAACCTGCGTCCTAGGTCCTAGGTCCTGCCTGAGGGCTGAAGCTGTTTGTCCTCAGATCAAAGAACTCCCTTTAATAATTCTTGTAAGTTTGGTTTGACTTTTGCATATTCCTTTAGTTTCTGTTTATCTGGAAATGACCTAATTTCACCATCAAATCTGAATGAGAGTTTTTCAGGATATATTATTCTTGGCTGACAATTTTTTTCTTTCAAGATTTTATATATGTCATCCCATTGCCTTCTTGCCTGCATGATTTCTGCTGAATAATCTGAGTTTAGTCTTATTGTTTCTCCTCTGTATGTGACTTCTTGTTTTTCACGAGCTGCTCTCAGGATTCTTTGTTTGTCTTTAGTTTTAGCGAGTGTGAATATGATATGTCTTGGTGATTTTCTTTTGGGGTCTCTTCTATATGGGGTTCGTTGAGCTTCTTGGATGGCCAGCTTTTCATTTTTCATGATATTGGGAAAGTTTTCTGTCAGCAGTTAGTCACTGATCCTCTCTGTGTTTTCTGTTTTCTCCCCCTGTTCTGGAATGCCAATCACTCGTAAGTTTTTGCTTTTAATTGTGTCCCACATAACTCTCAGGGTCTCTTCATTTTTCTTTGTTCTTTTTTCTGAGTTTTCCTGAAACAGAGTTGTATCCAAGTGTTTGTCTTCAGTTCCAGTGATCCTGTCTTCCATGGTTTCAAATCTACTTCTCAGCCCTTCTATGACACCGTCCATTTCTGAAATCTTGTTGTTTATCTTTTGGATTTCTAATTGTTGTTTTTGTATAATTTCGAGTTGTGAATTTATTTTGGCATTTTGTTCCTGCATCATCTTCCTGAATTCTTCCAATTTTTTGTCTGTATTTTCCATAAATTTGTCTATTTTTTCCTCATGTTTGTCAGCTTTTTGCCTCAGTTCTTCGAAAATTCCGAGTATTAGTGATTTGAGTTCCGTATTAGGTACTTCTAGTGCATTTTCTTCCACAGGAGAGTTATCTGGTGTTTTAATTTGGACGCCTATTGGAGCCATCTTGTCTTGTTTTTGTAAATGTTTTGATATTGTTTGCTGTTTTCGGGGCATTCAGTAGATATTTCTCTCGTTTATTGATTGTAGATTTTTTTTTTTTTTTCGTCCTTGCGGTACAGCTGGGCAGATCTAGCTGAGGAGGAGCCACTGGGACGGGTTGCTTGTGGCACTCACCGCAGCCACCAGGACGGTCAGTAGTCAGTGCTGAGCAGGTTCCAATAGGGTGTGCCTGCACCGCTTGGTGGTGTGATGTCTAGTGCACGTGCAGGTAGGTAGGGTGCAGCGGGAAGATGGTTATGTGTGAAGCTAAGCTGGATATGGGAGAGAGGAGAGAGGAGGAGGAGCAAAAAGCATACAAACATAAAAGAATGCTAGGGGAGCTTGTCATTGGAATGTACAGATGAGAGACTATGGGATGGAGGAAACCAGAAGGGGGAAGAGAAAGAAAAGGAAAGAATGACCAAATAAAAATCAGAAAAGTTAAATAACTGCAAAGTTCCCAGTGATCCCACCGATGCAGCTATGAGGTCTGGGGGAGTCGGTCATAATTTTCACAGCTCAGCCTGGCCAGAAGGTACAGAGGCATACATCGCCTGGTATTCAGGGATCAGAAAGAGAAGGAAGAGATAGAGAGACGAGAAATTAAGCAATGAAGAAAGACAAAAGGGAAAAAGAGGTAAAAGATGACAAAACTAATCAAAAAAGGAAGAAAAGTAAAATTGAAAAAAAAAAAAAAGGGGGCAACGCCAGCAGTCAGTGCCTACAAATGGGACCCAGAGAGCCCCCACTCAGGGGCGCGAATTCCAAGAAGCCGGTAGTCTCCGGGTTAAGAGACCGTGGCCACGGGAAGCAGAGGGGCCAACGAACAAAGGCCCCGGGATCCCACAGTGTGGAAGCCCAGACCTGGAAACAGCCACACGCCCGAACGCAGCCCCACAGCTCCGCAGAAGAGAGGAAAGACAGCACTCGGAACCAGGCACCCAGGCAAAAGGAGGGGGAGGCGGCAGAAAAAGGTTCGCTAGCTGCCAGCAAACGACTCCCAGAAAGCCGCCAGCCCGGGCACGCAGAATCCAAGCACCGGCGCCCCCCAGCCCAGGGACCCTGGCCACGGAAAGCAGGGGATCCCCAGCTGAGGCGGAGAGGGGTGGGGGGTGGGAGAGCACGCACCGCAGTTTACCGGTCGTTCTGTCTCCGACCAGATGCTCTGCAAGGCTGCTCTCCCGTTCGCTGGTCTCTGATAGGAATCCAAGATGGTGGATCCGCGCTGCGTTAGTTGGTAAGGAATGTCTGCCTGAGTCTCTCCTCACTCTCCATTCTCTTTTAGTATTCTCACTCCGTTTGGTGTTTGGCTGAGTTCTTTATCTCTTCATTTGGTGTTCTAGGGTTTCAGGATTGTTGATTCTCTGTTAGGCTTAGTTTTTCGGATCTTTGCTGTGGAGGGATGACGTGGTGCTTCTACCTAGAGCGCCATCTTGCCCCCCTGCAGAATAGAAATTATTGAAAGCAAAAGCTAACTTTAGTGTGTGACCCAGAGAAACCTCCTAGGACCCCCAAGAGAGGCAGGATTAGGGCAATGCTCCTGAGTCCGCCCACTCTGGCAAGTTGGGTGCATGTTCCTGTTATACTGTCATCGTGGACATACCAACTAGCGTGGACCTTAAACTATTCAAAGAAAACAACTGAAAATGTACTTAATTTAGTAAATACTGTCAATGTCTATAGAACATAGCCTGCTCATATTCTAATGACCTTTTACTTGTGAAAATTTTAGAAATCTATTTTAAATTGCACTTACAAATTTAAAAATGGCTTTTTGTGGAAAGCCTCCAGAACAGCATTTCTCAACCTCAGCAGTACTAACATTTTGAGCTTGACAGTTCTTTGTTGTGGAAGCTGTTCTGTGTGTTGTAGGCTAGCTAGCAGCATCCTTAGGCTCTGTTCCCTAGATGCCAGTTAATGTTCCCTCCTCAAAGTTGTGACAACCAAAAACTTCTCCGTACATTTTCAAATGTCCCCTGGGAGGCGAAACCAACCCTAATTGGAAACCACTGCCCCAGAGTTTGCCTAGTAGAGTCAGAGATGGGATGGAGGTGGGGTTTATCACTGGGGAAGAGAAAATAAGGAAAGGACATTGGAAATAAACAAGTGATGTTGAGCGTGTTTAGACAGTACCTCAAACAACGTAATTATTAGTGCAGTTGGACCCTTCTCTTAAATATAGTCAAGATGTCTGTGTTTCTGCAATCAGTGTGTGTTATAGGGTGGCCAGGTTAAGTGAGAGTTTTCAAAACTTACTTTGGTAACGGATTGGGGGAAAAAAAAAAAAAAGCCATGCAAGGTGCTGTGCTTTCTGTACCAGTGCTATCATTTCAATTCTGAAAGCGGCTTCTGTGCTCCAAAGAGAGTCTTGAATGTGCAAGGAGCTTGTTTCCAGCTGTGTGAGGATTTTTGGACAAATGTGAGCTGAGGGAACAGCTGGGAGACAGAATGGTTTCGTGAGCTGTGCCAAGGACAGGTGGTTTGGCCACTAGCTGTCTCTTGATTGAGCTGGGCCATTCTCCTTCCTCCCTCCCTCCTCAGCCTCCCCCGCCCAGCACCAAGGAACTGCGCAGGGCAGGTCTACCTCACACGGGACTTTGAGGCTTCCTTCTGAATGACTGTCAGACTTCACTGTGCAAAGACTCTCCTGGGGGCTTGTTAAAAATGGCAATTCTGGCACCACCTTTAGAGACTTTGATTCAGTGCTTTTTAAACAGTGGCCTGTGTTCTCCTCTAGGAGCTGAAGGTGGTCCAGGTACCACACTTTAAGAAGCAGCACTCTAGAGGGGCTTTCCAACTTTTGGAGAGAAAAACAACATAAATTCTATCTACCTAGCTCTTAACCACTGCACCACCAGGGCTCCAAAAGCAGAGGGTCAGGGAAAAAGAGGAAGACCCTCAATGAGATGGATTGACACAGTAGCTGCAACAATGGGCTCAAGCATAGCAATGACCGTGAGGATGGCACAGGACCAGGCAGTTTCGTTCTGTTGTACATAGGATCACTAGGAGTCCGAATCGACTCCACAGTACCTAACAACGACAACAGTCTCCTTACGGTGCCCTGGTGGCCCAGTGGTTAAGAGCTACGGCTGCTAACCAAAAGGTCGGCGGTTCGAATCCACCAGCCACTCTTTGGAAACTATGGGGCAGTTCTTCTCTGCCGTATAGGGTTGCTATGAGTCGGCATTGACTCAACAGCAGTGAGTTTGGTTTTAGTTAGTCTTCTTATTCTTCCAGAAGGCACTGGGATGGACTCCGTGTTGCTTAATCCTTGTGAGACTTCTATATATCTAAGACAGACGGTAATAATGAAAATAGATACTGGCCAAGAAACTGCCAGTGACAAGGGGGTAAAATAACAATCTGCTTGAAGGTGCATTGATTATTTGGGCGACGTGGATCAACGTAGTAAATTGATCATTAAGAAGAGCTAATTTTTTTGAGTGCACACTGTACCACATTGTGTTGATCTAACCATATGATAGTGATTAATAATGGCTAACGGATGTTGAGCACTATGAGTTAGATGCTCTGCTGATTATTTTACATAACTTTCTCCTTTAATTCTCACAGTGCCCTTGTGAGAAAGATGCTATTGTTTTTATTTTACAGATGAGGAAACCGAGGCTGGCAGAAGTTAAATAACCTGCCCAAGGACTCATACTTATTTTGTGGCAGAGCTGATGTTTGATCGCAGATCTGTTTACAAAACTCTTAAAGCACTATGCCATCCCGACTAACACAGTTTAATGCTCTTTTCCCAACATAGCACTGCTCAGTGCCTCACAACATGTAGTGGTTGTTGTTGTTGGCAGCAAGTTGGCTCCAACTCATGGCAACCCCGTGTACAACAGAATGAAATGTTACTGGTCCTGTGCCATCTTCATGATGGTTGGTATGCTCGAGTCCATTGTTGGCAGCCAGTGTGCATTTTGGGTGCCTTCCCACCTAGGGGGCTCATCTTTCAAACACTATATTGGATGATCTTCTGTTGTGATCCATAGGGTTTTCATTGGCTAATTTTCAGAAGTAGATCACCAGGTCTGTCTTCCTAGTCTGTCTCAGTCTGGAAGTTCCACTGAAACCTGTCCATTATGTGACCCTGCTGGTATTTGAAATACTGTTTGCATAGCTCCCAGCATCATAGCAACATGCAAGCCACCACAGTATGACAAACTGACAGACGGGTAGTGGTAAGACATGTAGCGTCCCTCCAAATTGGCCAGGGGGAGGGGGTGATGGGCAGAGAGCAATGTCAGAGAGAGGTTTCAGGCAACCCAGGGTTGTCCTTTTTAAAAGAGAGGGCTTTGAATTTAGACAAAGGATTCTGGAGCCCAGGCCATGGTTAAATCATGGCCTTCTTGATTACACAAGAGCTTTTTCCATCACTATCACCTATGCTGTCTTGGCTCAAGTAAAACCTCTGAGAAAAGGCTGCATTTTTTAGGTTGTACCTGTTTCCCTAGGTCTGTAGATCTTTTTGTATTTTCATAAATTAAATATAAAACATGGTTCTATTTCAAAGAAATACAGCAAACTTTTCTGAGAAGTCAAGTTCCTCTGGTAAAGACTTTTTTTTAGCTTCCAGGGTGGCACATCTCTTAGAACAGGGCTTGTTAACCATGGCATCAGAATCTACCTGAGGTGCTTTTTAAAAAAATACAGATTCCTGAAGGCATTATGCTGAGTGAATTTAGTCAGTCACAAAAGGACAAATATTGTATAAGACCACTATTATAAGAACTCAAGAAAAGGTTTAAACACAGAAGAAAGCATTGATGGTTACGAGGGTGGGGAGGGAGGGAGATGGGTATTCACTATCTAGATAGTGGACAAAAATTATCTTAGGTTAAGGGAAGGACAGTACACACAGGGGAAGTCAGCACAACTGGACTAAACCAAAGCTAAGAAATTTCCGGAATACAACCAAACACTTTGAGGGACAAAGTAGCTGGGGTGAGGGTCTGGGGACCATGGTTTCAGGGGACATCTAGGTCAGTTGGCATAACGAAGTTTATTAAGAAAATGTTCTGTGTCCTACTTTGGTGAGTGGCGTCTGGGATCTTAAAAGCTAGAGAGCAGCTATCTAAGATGCATAAATTGGTCCCAACCTACCTGGAGTAAAGGAGAACGAAGAACACCAAAGACACAAGGAAAGTATTAGCCTAAGAGACAGAAAGGGCCACATAAACCAGCCTGAGACCAGAAGAACTAGATGGTGCCTGACTACCACCAATGACTGCCCTGACAGGGAACACAACAGAGAGTCCCTGACAGAGCAGGAGAAAAGTAGGGTGCAGAACTCAAATTCTAGTAAAAAGATCAGACTTAATGGTTTGATTGAGACTGGAGGGACCTGGGAAGACATGGCCCCAGACTCTGTGTTAGCCCAAAACTAAAAAAATTCCTGAGGCCAGCTCTTTAGACAGAGATTAGACTGGACTTTGGGACATGAAATGATACTCATGAAGAGTGTGCTTCTTAGCTCAAGTAGATACATGAGACTAAATGGACAGCTCTTGTCCAGAGACGAGATGAGAAGGCAGAAAGGGTCAGGAGCTGGTTGAATGCACACGGGAAATCCAGGGTTGAAAGGAGGAGTGTGCTGTCACAGTATAGGCAGAGCAACTAGGGTCACATAACAATGTATGTATAAATTTTTGTATGAGAGACTAACTTGAGTTGTACACTTTTACTTAAAGCACAGCAATTAAAAAAAAAAAAAAAAAGGATAAAAGAAAAATACAGATTCCTGCCCAGACCAGCCTTCTACCACCCAGACCACCAAACTCCTGATAACTCTGATTATTTAGCACTGGAGAAGAGACTGCGTGTCTGTCTGTCTCATAGTACATATTTCTTTTGATACCTCCACGGATGATTTGGCGCTGTAGGCCCAGTACTGCCCCTCTGGATGTGGTGCAACATCACCTATGAGGGATTCTTGACAAAACTGCTTAAGCTGAATCTAAACCAGCCTTTAGACTTAATCTGCAGTTTCTATGAAACAGGATAGCGAACACGTTTAAATGACATCATGAGGAAATGGACAAACCCAGACTATTGGATAACTGTATGATGACTGGCCTGGCATCTTTTTTTTTTTTTTAACTTTTTTTTAATTGTACTTTAGATGAAGGTTTACAGAACAAATAGTTTCTCATTGAACAGTTAGTACACATATTGCTTTATGACATTGGTTAACAGCCCCATGACATGTCAACACTCTCCCTTCTCGACCTTGGGTTCCGTATTACCAGCTTTCCTGTCTCCTCCTACCTTTTAGTCCTTGCCCCTGGGCTGGTGTGTCCCATTAGTCTCGTTCTGTTTTATGGGGCTGTCTAATCTCTGGGTTAAAGTTGAACCTCAGGAATGACTTCATTACTGAGCTGTAAGAGTGTCCAGGGCCATACTCTCAGGGTTTTTCCAGTCTTTGTCATGGCCTGGTATCTTTCAAAAAGTCAATGTTATGAAAAAATAGGGGGAGGGGAAGGTTAGGAGTGAAAGGATTATTCTTGACTAAAAAAACTACAGACACATAATCAAATACATTGTGTGAACCTTGACTGAATCATGGTTCAACAACAACAGCTATAAAAATGGAGATGTTGGGGAGATTTGAATAGGGAATAGGCTTGGATACAAGGGGTAGGCCTTGGATATAAGGGCATTATTGTCAGTTCTCTTGGGCATGTTGATTTGATTGTGGTTACACAGGAAAATGTCTTTTTTTTAGGAGGTGTATGCTAACATATTTAGAGGTGAAGTGTCAAGACATCTGCAACTCATTTTGAAATGATTCAGGAAGAAATCTTCGTGTGTTAGTGTGAATATGTATACTGTAGATACCAAAATAACCAAATGCATTGCTGTCAAGTTGATTCCGACTCATAGCAACCCTATAGGATAGAGGAAAACTGCCCCACAGGATTTCCAAGGCTGTAAATCTTTATGGAAGAAGACTGCCACATCTTTCTCCTGCAGAATGGCTGGTGGGTTCAAACTACCGACCTTTCAGTTAGCAGCCCAGAGCTTAACCACTGAGCCACCAGGTTTCAGTACTATAGATAAGATGGAACAAACGTGGAAGATGTTAACATGTTGAATCTGGGTGTTGGGTATATGGGTGGGGTGTTTATTGTTCTTTTCAACTCACCTCTATGCTTGAAATTTTTTGTGATGAAGTTGAAAAAAAAAGATCCTTGGTGAGTAAGCAAACTAGTGTTCTTCAAATCATTGTCACGGCCTCATTCTTTGTTGCTCTTGTAATGGTCGAGTGCGGGCTGTTTGATGAAGCTTTGATTTGAAGTCCTTTTAGTTTCCCTCCACCCTTCTTGGCAAATGTGAACTTTGCTCTGGCCTTCTAATCTTCTCGCCAACAGGCCCTGGGTGGTGCAAGTCGTATATGCTTTTTCTTTCTTCTGACAGCAGGAAGTGGCCAAAGATATAGGGCCCTGCTGACCTAAGTTACAAACACCACTTCAGCTCTGCTCAGCACCCTCACCCTTCGTGTACCGTTAGGGCTCTGTGGAGAGCATACATGACTGACTCCCTCTGACCAACCCCCTATAAACTCCTCCTTGTTCTATATTCTGACTGTAGGTTTCTGCAGGATTCCAGGTGGTTCTTCTTCTTCTTCTTCTTTTTTTTTTTTTTTAAAGTTATTCGATAGGAGGCTTTACTTTGTAGACCTTTGTGACAATAATAACATCATTTTATGAAAGCCAGAGGGCTGTCCAGATTATCCTCTGTCATCAGGGATTTGATAGTCATGTCATGCGTTCTGGAGGAGAAGTGTATTTAGTGGCCCACCAAGAATGGGAGAAGGCTTTTGCATGGAATGGCAGTGGAGGCCTTGTTTTGTTAAGTGAGCTTCGTGGAACCAGGAATTATGGTTAATAGCAACCAGTGTTCTTACTGAGGAGCCCTGCCAGTATCCTGCAGTTAATGAGGATCAGTTTCCCCTTTGATACACTTGTTGTCTTAGCAAGTGCCTGCCTGTCCCTGTGCATGTGCACATGGCCAATATGTAACACTTTACAGACTACAACCACTCTGGAAAACCCCCGCTGCTTTTGTGGATTTTTCTTTGCACCAGAAACCTGAGGACTTTTCTTGAAGTTACAGGAAGCCCCTAGTTTGGTTGGTTAGCCTTGCGTACAGTGACTGTTCCTCTTGAATGTGCGAATTTGGTGCACTGGATGGAGATTGTTTCAGCACAAATGGACAGGGAACTCTCTTATCTGAATTCTGACACATGGGTCTTGAAATAGTCCTTCCTTAAATTTAGCGCTTTGGTGAGGTCTTGGCTGTAATGACTAAGCACACATGTCCCGTCTTCCTCCTCCTGAAGTTCCACATCTTTTTCTTCAGACGTGGTAACCTAACTGCACTGCTGACTAGGCGGAGCACGCTGGCCAGGACAGTCAGCACTTGGCATATTCATTAAGATACAAGTCACCTGAGATATTGCAGCAGTGTCCCAAGGTTCTTAAAGAGGACAAAAATACGTAGGTGTTTTATATTCACATCAAAAAATTGCCATTGAAAAGTTCTGATACATGTTACAATGTGGGTGAACCTTGAAAACATGCTGAGTGAAATGTCAGTCACAAACGGACAGGTATTATATGGTCCCACTTATATCAAATATCTAGAATAGGCAAATGTATAGAAACTAACTCATGGCAACCCTATGTGTTAGAGTAGAACTGCCCCTTACGGTTTTCTTGGCTGTAATCTTTATAGAAGCAGATCGCCAGGTCTTTCTTCCATGGTGCTGCTGGGTGGATGCCAAGTTTAGGCTAATTATTGTTGTTGTTAGGTGCCATCAAGTCAGTTCTGATTCATAGCAACCCCATGCACAACAGAACATAACACTGCCCGGTCCTGTGCCATCCTCCCAATCGTTACTATGTTTGAGCCCATTGTTGCAGCCACTGTGTCAGACCATCATATTGAGGGTCTTCCTCTTTTTCACTGACCCTCTACTTTACCAAGCATGACATCCTTCTCCAAGGACTTGTCCCTCCTGATAACATGTCCAAAGTAAGTGAGACAAAGTCTCACTATCCTCGCTTCTAAGGAGCATTCTGGTTGTACTTCTTCCAAGACAGATTTGTTCATTCCTATGGCAGTCCATGGTATATTCAATATTCTTTGCCAACACCATAATTCAAAGGCATCAACTATTCTTCAGTCTTCCTTATTCATTGTCCAGCTTTCGCATGCATATGAGGTGGTTGAAAATACTGTGGTTTGGGTCAGGTGCAGATTAGTCCTTATGGTGACATCTTTGCTTTTTAACACTTTAAAGAGGTCTTTTGCAGCAATTTGCCCAATGCAATACATCGTTTGATTTCTTGAGTGCTGCTTCCATGGGCATTGATTTTGGATCCAAGTAAAATAAAATCCTTGACAAGTTCAATATTTTCTCCATTTATCATGATGTTGCTTTTTGGTACAGTTGTGAGGGTTTTTGTTTTCTTTATGTTAAGGTGTAATAGTCCAGCTCAAATTGTTTGCACCACCCAGGAACCACCAGGAATTGGAATTGACTCCACAGCAATGGGTTTGGGTTTTTTTTTTTTTTTGTACAGAAACCAAAGTTTATTGGCAGGAGGGAGGAGGAAAGAGGGAATCATTGCTTAGGGACACTGAGTTTTTATTAGGGCTGATGGAAAAATTTGGAAATGGATAATGGTGTTGGTTGCACAACATGATGAATGTTACTGATGTCACTAAATTGTACATGTAAAAATGTTGAAATTGCAGTTGTTTTGTTATACATATATATACCCATTACCATCGAGTTGATTCCAACTCATAGTGACTCTGTAAGGACAGAGCAGAACTGCTCCATAGGGTTTACAAGGCTGTAAATCCTTACGGAATACCACATCTTTCTCCCGCAGAGTGGCCACTGGGTTCGAACTGCTGACCTTTCAGTTAATAGCCAAGCACTTTAATTAACCACTGTGCCACCAGGGTTCCTATATATAGTTATACTTACCACAATAAAAAAAAATTGCCACTAAAGAAGAGGGACAGGATTGGAGACAGACTGGGCATAACAGTAAATTGGTTTCTAATCAAAACTGGAAGACTTTTGTAGAAGCCTTCTGTTTTTCTGGGCTCTCCACCTGTTGGTTCAAAGTGTCTGTGAGCCTGGTGGGCATGTGTAGCCTCAGGGCCTCCCATGAAACATTATCTTGTTCTCATTCATAAGGATCGTTTTCATTATAAACAATCTTCCCCAAAGCTCTTTTGTATCCCATAACTTCTTTCTCAAAAGGCTTTTCTATTGGCAGTATTGGGAGGGAAGGGTGAGTGAGTGGGAGGGGGATATGCCTTCTGGTCTAATGCTAATTTATTTTCACCAGTTGAGTCTGGCGGCTGGGTTAGGCAGTGGGGAAAGAGAAAGTAAGACTAGGACCCTGTCCTTGAAGCCCACCAGGGAAGCTTAGACATGAGTGACCTCATCTATCTCTGACTAGCCTGAGCTGAATCATTTTCTGTGTGTAATGGCCAGGCTTCTGTGATGTACTAACCACCTTCATTGGTTAAACTGTTGCCTGGCCGACATCATCCATGTTGGGGAAAAGCTTCCAAGGGAGAGGAGTTGATACTCATTGAGCTCTTACTCTGCCAGTCACTGTACTAGGTGCTTTAACAGGTTCTTGTTTATTCCTTACAACCATAAGTTGAAACAGGTTAAGCACACTAACTATCCTTATGTGGTAGAGAGGATGCTGAGGCTCAGAGAAGTTAAATGTCCAGATGGCTGGATTTGACACCCAAACCTGATGGACTCCAAACTCTCACATTGAAGTACACCACTCTCCCGTACACCACTCTCCCTTACACAGTGCTCAGCATGGCCCTATTAAACACACACACACACACACACACACACACACACTCTGCCTGTGCCCTAGCGTGTGCTAGCTATTTCCCCCCAATATCATCTTGTGTACTACAGTGATATGAGGATTTTGAAATAAGTCATGTCTTATGAGGTAAGTAGAGTCACGTCTTAATCCCAGGCAGCCAGCAGGCAGACAGCTGTTGCATAGTGTATAAACAGGCAGGTTAAACTTTGACACCGGGCTTCCTTGTTTCCCTCCCCCTTAGATAACTCCCTGCCCCATCCCTGCTCCCAACATGCCAGGGGCACTTTGTAGTTCACTTGGAGTTAACGGTGGCCTGGGTTAATACGATCTAGTCGCTCAGAACAGCGCCATGTGCCCATCTGGCAGATGTGAGCTGCACAGTACTTCCTGTCCTTGGGGAGGTGGCAGAAATGGGACTAGAATGAGCCCTGGTGGCCCCTGTTTCAGGGTTCAGGCTCCTCTGGTGGAGGTTTGGCTGTGAGAGCAAAGTCTTCTGGTAATGAAGTCATTTGTCCTTGGGAACAGAATGAGTCCTCTGTGAAATTAGAAACAATGGGCATGTTGAGTTCCAGACCAGGGGTGAATCGAAGCTGGGGCAGAGGCACATGGTGATGAATTGGGACAATTCAGGGGATGCATTCTTCAAGACAACTTTCTGTTGTCAACAAGTCGACTCAGTTGTAATGATACTTAATGGTCATTAATGATTCAGTTTTGAATAATTTCCCCAAGTGATTAAGTTATGAACTCTTCCTTGAGTTTTAATCAATGTAGTTTATTTTGTGTAAAAATCACCCTTTGAGAAATGGATGAAAACTAGTTTGGGGTAGCACTGTTTTATTATTTTTCATGGAATTGTTTCCCTTTGCATTTTCATTTACCTATGAAGCAAAACTCTCGTGTGTTTGCTTGGTTTATTGCTAGTAATAATTTCCAGGTAATAAAAAGTTGCGTGTTGCTACTCTCTACTGCTAAGCAAAAGCTTTTGGTGCAGATTTCTCAGAACTTAGCTTATGGAGCACTACGCAAATAGGTAAATAGTACTACAAACTTTCAAAGAAAGTAGCTAGTCCGTGAACATAGTTCAACCCCATCATATCTAGAGGTATCTGGATATCTGTGCTGTTTGACTTTTTCTAATAAAAGATGATGGAGCAGGAGCTGTGTCCCAAGAGCACAGCAGCTTGGGGCAGTGCCCCCTGTATGGCAGGGTGCCTCTGAGATGGGTGCAGGGACTGGCATTGGCCTCTTTCCGTCTGCCATTCTCCCTAAAGATAAGGTTAACGACCACATGCACTTATGAGTGTATGATAAGCGAGCATTTGAAACAAAGACAAGCAGCAAATGCGCTAGGAACGGCAGGCATTCTTGCTGGGGACCAGGATTTGGTAGAGGAAGGCTGTGCCGCGGGGGGGGGGGGGGGGGGGGGGACGGAGTCGCTGCGCACTGTCGGAGAAGGGATGGTGTGTGAGACCAAGAGGCCAGGGACGTCCGCTGAGGCAGGGAGTTTCCCAGCAGCCGGAACAGCCCAGTGAGTCTGACCAATGGCCCAGGCTGTCGAACACTCACGCTTGGGTTTAAGACCTCGAAGTTTGTTCTCAGCAGCACTGTAGAGGCGGGGCCTGGGATCTCTGCTAACCGCCGTCCTCCTTTCTCTCCTAAAGGTGAGCGCTGTGGGGCTGCCGGGATTGCAGGAGCGCCGGACCAGCCGGAGGAAGCGCCATGTGTCAGGACGAATGCTGACCGAGGCTCGCTGCCCGGGACCGCGCTGCCAGAGGAAGGAAAAACAAGAAGCCCTGGGGGCTGAGTGAGTGAATGACTGGCGCAGCCAACTGCCTCCTCTGAGGGCTGAGCCTCCGTGCTCTTTTCCTGCTCCTCCGCTTTCTTCTTTGATTAACCCCGTGGAGTCCTGACTCTTCTTCCGCCTTGAACATCAATATGTGTCATGTCATTGTCACCTGTCGCTCGATGCTCTGGACCCTCCTGAGTATTGTGGTGGCTTTTGCAGAGCTCATTGCCTTCATGAGTGCAGACTGGCTCATTGGGAAAGCCAAGACTCGCAGCTATGCGGAGCCGGACAACCAGACTGGAGGCCTTTCGGAGCCCTACCACCCCACCTTGGGCATCTACGCCCGCTGCATCCGCAACCCTGGGATGCAGCCCATCCAGCGGGAGACGCTGTGTGGGCCCTATGCTGAGAACTTCAGCGAGATTGCCAGTGGCTTCTGGCAGGCCACTGCTATTTTCTTAGCCGTGGGAATCTTCATTCTCTGTGTGGTGGCCTTGGTGTCCGTCTTCACCATGTGCGTGCAGAGCATCATGAAGAAAAGTATCTTCAATGTCTGCGGGCTCTTGCAAGGAATTGCAGGTAATTGTGCGAGCAGAGGGAGGGGCCTGAGAGCGAAGGGAGAGACCTGCAGGTAGGCAGTTACTGCCCGGTTTTAGAGACAGGCTTCTTTTGTTAAAGTACTATTCCAGGAAACGAGCTTGCTTCTCTCTTTTACCCTCTCAGTCTGTCCCACCTAACAGGAAGCCAGTGTCTTGTCCTTTTCTGGTTTCACATGTTTCTCTTCACTGCTGTTTCCTACGGTTTTGGTTTGAGTAACTACTCTGTTTTTCCCCTTTAAATTACAAGCATGTTTTTCATGTCAGTGCCTCCCACTCTGAGGAATTATGGTGTGAGAATCCCAGCGGTAGAGAGCGCTCAGTGCTGAGAAGGTATGTTTAAGTGCTGGGAGTTCATTAAGAGCGGGTGAGCCTGGTCCTACCACACCCCTCTCAGCCCCATCCCAACTGCAGGAGGAGGAGAAGTGGGTTGGGAAGAATTAGTATCAGCTGCTCTGTGTTTAATAATGCTCTGGTTTAAATTGTCTCCTGGAGCCTAATAGAATGTTCTGTGCACTCACATCAGAAAATGCAAGCTAACTCTTCGCCTTTCTGGATAATTTTCACTAACAAGCTTGTTAGAAATCGTTGGAAAGAAAAGCGTGAGCTCTTCACAGTGATCCCAGGGGGAAGGCTCCCAACTAGCTGCAGGAAAGTGTCCACTGTTGCTAGTACTTTTCACTTTCTTAAGCTTCCTCCTGTGGGCTTGAAAGTCGGGTCCTGAACCAAGGGGGCATCAGTCTGTCTTGATTCAAAGGACTTGTTCTTGGCAACAGAAATTCACTCGTACACACACACATGCACACCCAGAGGGTTGATGAGTTTGAAGACGTTACCAAGAAAGTAGAGGAACAGACTCCTGCTTTAACTTTCAGAAAAAAAGGCATTCACATTTTAAACAATCATAGCCAAGATATTTATTAACCTGAAATCTAACAGGAGAAATGGCAATCCAGCTGCAACCCCTCAGCAAAGAACCCCCAAATGAATTAACTCTGGTTTGCCTTTTAGCAAACTCTTGAGCTCAGCAGGGCTGCTTCCAAATAAATAGATCAAATGATGCCCCCTCCCCACCCCCCGCCAAACAGTTGATAAGATAAAATTCTCTGTTCTCAAATCTTAGGGGCCCATGGTAATGGGGTTAATTTAGGGGCCCATGGCAATGGGGTAATAGGCCAAGAGAAATGACAGAGGACCTAGTCCCTGGTCCTGATTTGTCTACCTGGTGGATATACTCCAGTCAGACACCAGGGTCCTTAAATCTCCTGGCCCAAAGTGACAAATCTCAGAACCCTCATCTCTTTATTTGCCGGATCAGCCATACTATAAATGACCCAGGTAATCATAGACATTCACAGAATTGGGGGGGGGGGGGGGGGGGCGGGGCAGGATTCTAATTTTCAGCTCTGTTACTAACTAGCAATTTAACTTCAGATAAAATGTACCACCTCTCTGGACCTCAGTTTTCCTCTTCTGAAAAACAGGTAGATTGGAAAACATGGCCTTATTTTTTTATTCTGTCCCATTATCTCCTTTTTGACTCACTTCTGAAATCTTCTGAAGTATATCCCATTCAGTTTGGCATTTCACCTCTCAGAAATGTTAAATAGGATGGGACCCATCTTTTGCTTGTCAGATAAATGTCCCTACTTTATTTTCCTCACACAGTGCTTCAGGTGTGTGTGCATACACAGATGTGTATGTCCTAAAGTTTGCTGAGAAAAGTTACCAAAGGCTTTTGAAAAGTCCTTAGACATGTGTCTGAGGAGAAGCCAGCACACACAATTTACTAATCCTGTTGAAGAGTCCTAGTTGGCCAGAGAGGCAGAGTTCTGCTTAGTTTTCACTCACTGTGCTATATTTACGCATCCTTGATGACTTTATGCCTTTATAATGAGTTTTATCAATATGCTAGTATGCAGGTGAGACCGCTGGTTTGTCACCCTGAGGGATGCATTTCATCCTGAGAAACATAATGGTGATCTAACTGCCTTCTAGCAATGCACTGGCCATTTACAGTAAGGGGTGGGACATCAGGGGCCATAATACTATGACCTCTCGAAGTCATTCAGAAGCAAAGACTTATTTACATTAGTCTTGAAGATTTATTTACATCTAATTTTTAATAAGGTGTTAGCTCCAAGAATGCAGATTAGTCCAACAAAATCCTTTGATGCTATTATTAATTTCACATAAATGGTTCATTTTGGCACAAAAATCAGTACATATCTTAGATGTTATTCACATGCCCCAATGAGTTATTCCTGACTTTCTCTCTCCCTTTATCTCTGGTAACGCCTCTGGAAAAAAGGGTTGAGGAGAAGGGAGCAGTAGCATACCTGAGGGGCTAGTCTGCTGGCTTTCCATCTTTTGAAAACATCTGCATTTTCTAAAAGAAATTTGTACTTTCTTCCCACTCCTATTACTTAAGCTCCTCATGCGTACATAGAACATCTCGAAATTTCTGAAATTTTACATTTGGAGGAAGGCAGAGGTTCCTGTATCATCAAAGTACCTCTCTAAGGCCAAGCACTGAGATACTGGGAAGAAGCGGTTTCTTTTCTCATTCCAGCCTAATAGCACCCCTCTGAGAGGAAATCATGGAAGGAGGGACTAAGTGTTTGTCAGGTCGGCCATCAGCCTACTTCCTTGTGTTTGGGGACACATCTGTAACGAGAGGCTCAGCAGGCTTATCCTCCCCTAACGGAGCTATACACCAGGTAGTTCAAGCCAACGTAAACGGCAGCCATGATTCTTGAATCTATTCTGAGAAAGCTGCCACAGCAGTGTCTGAAGCAGCTGACTTGCTTTCTCTCCTGTTGGCAATCTGTATTAGCATCTCGTCATCCCAGGCTGAGCCAGGACTGGCTGCAGCTGTGAGGATCGGTCTTTCTTCTTTCCCTACCCTATTTCAACCCTGGATCTACTAGACAGTGAAACCAATTGTGAGAAAGGAGACTATTGCCTGAGAAACAAAAGAATCTGTTAGAAACACACTCTAGACTATGTTTATTCTCACAATTTGCATTTTGGCAGAAATGGCATTTTTGTAAAATGTAACTGGGGGAATTACAAGATATTGTAAGCATATTCCTTTGCTACACTTAATTTTAAAGAATAAATTGGCTACAGACTCACAGCCCTCATTATCTATTTATAAAAAGTATAACAAATCATTAAAAAATTGATATTTTGATTTTAGAAGCTGAGTATGAAAGAATCTTCTACCTCAGTGGAAATCCCAAAATACAGTTAACTTAAAACACACACAATTATTAACTATTAAGTTAACCAGATACCAGGATTTGCCTTCAAGACCTAATGCTGGGCACCAAGCTTACCTTTCCAAAATACTTGCGCACAAATGCCCTTGGTGTCCAACACTCATTCCTGTCAGTAGAGTTCAGGCCTCACTTGGTCCTTGGTCAGTCCTGACCCCACCCTGAAGTGGTCATGAAACATTGACCAATTTACTTCATTTCTCTAAGCCTCTGTTTTCTCACTTATAGAATGGATATGATAATAGTACATGCCTCAGGGTTGTTTTGAGGATTAGATAATGTATGAGAAACGCTTAATAAGCATAGTACTTTGCACACAGTAAATACTCAATAAATGTTAGCTATATGATTGTTGCTGTTAGTTGCTGTCGATTTGACTCCACTCATGGCGACCCTGTGTACAACACACCAAAATGTTGCCTGACCTTGCACCATCTTCACAGTCATTGGTGTGCTCAAATCCCTTGTTGTGAACACTGTGTATTTTAAGTGCCTTCCAACCTAAGGGGCTCATCTTCCAGCACTGTATCGGACGATATTCTGTTGTGATCCATAGAGTTTCCATTGGCAATTTTTGGAAGTAGATCACTAAACTTTTCTTCCTAGTCTGTCTTAGTCTGGAAGCTCCACTGAAACCTGTCCACCGTGGGTGACCCTGCTGGTATTTGAAATACTGGTGGCATAGCTTTCAGCATCACAGCAACATGCAAGTCACTGTAGTACGACAAAGTGACAGATGGGTGGTGGAGCTATATGATTATTATTAAAGTATTTCTGCTTTCTCGGTAGGTTTTAGTATATATTTTATGTTTCCTAGAATTGTTGTAGTCTAAGGAATACCAAAAAAAAAAAAAAAAAAAAAAAAAAAAAAAAAAAAAAACCAAACCTGTTGCTGTCAAGTCTATTCCAACTCATAGCAACCCTATAAGACAGAGCAGAACTGCCCCATACGGTTTCCAAGGAGTGTCTGGTGGATTCGAACTGCCGACTTTTTGGTTAGCAGCCATAGCTGTTAACCACTGCGCCACCAGGGTTTCCAGGCTAAGGAATAGTGGTGCCTTTTATGGCCTTCAGAGTTGACCTTGTTCTATTAAAATCAAACATGATTATGTTATCTAGGGCCACTCCCTGGCCCCTTACTAGCCTGCTTGTGTCAGGAATGAAGGGTGCAGAGCAGTCCTGTGAATATGGGTGTCCTCGGGTATTTTTAAAAAAGCAGATGATAGAAATCTAATTGACAGGAAAACAAAGAACTTCTTCCTCCCTCTCCCCTGCCCCTGCCCCACTCTCCATTCCTTTCCTTTCTGGAGGCAGCTTCTAACAGCTGAGTCTTGATTGCAGGTGGTTTCTCAGGCTCCCCTGGTGAATAAATCAGACTGATTAGTCTTCACTGGGTGAGAACTTGTCCAGGACTTGACAGAGCCAGAAACACACACGGTTCATATCCCTCTGGCATTCCTTACAAAAGCTGGGTAGACAGCCAGCAGGGTCGTTTTTTGCCAACTATCTTCCTTAGGTTGTGACCTGGATGTAATCCATAGTGAAAACTGTAGAATGCAAAGATCCAGGTTTTCCATGACAGCATCAAGCAGTTTGTTTTTGGAAACACACGTAGGGCTCTGTTAGAAGTCCACGGAATCCCCAGTGACTCAGGTTTGGGACAGAAGCCATTGAAATGAGCTCAGAATTTGGCTCACGTGTGCTGGCTCGGTCTGTTCCACTGGGGTTGCCCCAAGGTTGGACTAACACATGAGCTGTGGGGCCTGGCTGCCCGCTGTCTTCCAGTCTTCCTGCATATGCTTGTTTGCTTCCTTAAGTCTCGTTGGCTCTCCCTCCAGCCCTCTGTCTCCATCAGTCTCAGTACAGCAAGACTGCCTCAGCAAGCTGCCCCACCAGCCTGAGCAGATGGATTGCTGTGGGGCAGAGCTCTGCTCTGCGGGCTGGGCTGGAGGGTGTGGTCAGCGGGGCTGTTCTCTGCTGTGGCAGCTAAGGGCCTGGGGTGTGCAGGCTCAGCTTTATTGGGAGTGAATGATGATTGAGGGTGAGGAGGACAGTATGAAAAAGGAGGGAAAAGGGATAGAAGGAAAAATTTGAGAGAAGACAAGCAGAGGGTTTTGCCTCTGCTGCTTTTAGAATAGCTTTTGTCATAAATGTGAATGTGTGTGAAGTATGGGTGGGCGTGTGAAATAGACCAGGATCACTCTGTAGGACTTGGATTCTCACTGCTGCTTTTCACAGGGTGAAAAATAACCTTAAACATCAAGAAGATGACCACAACCCAACCCAGTACTGGCCTCCATTTTGACTTCTCCAGTGCCCTACTCATTCATTCCCAAGCCAAAATGACCAGATCAGCCATAGGAGAGGAGAGAAATAAGAACAGGAGTTTGGGAAGCTTCGGGAGAGGGAAGAAAATTCCTGGCTCTCACAGAGCCCTACCCCATAATTTTACATCAGAAAAATTCACCTGGTTTTCTCCAACAACACAGTGTGACCCTGGTTGCCCAACATCAAAATGCCCTCAAAGAAGGTGACTGAGGAAAGTAGAGGAAACAGCCCCTGCTTTTTCTCCTTAGTGAGAATGAGGCCCTGGAGGCTTTAGGCCACCAAAAGGAGGTTCTTAGTTTCCAATATTTCCAGTCAGATAATGCTTCCTCCAGAAGTCAGGCCCAACCTGTTCCATGTCTGAATCAACTATGATACATTTACTAATTCATCAACCTTTAATTATCCCTTGGCAAAAAGCTAAAGAATGCAGAAATATTATGATAAAGGGAGGCCATAATTAAATTTCAGTTTAAGGAGCTTTTACTGTATGCCTACTAAGCGCAAACAACTGTCCCAGAAGCACTCAGGTCTACAATTTCTTGAGTTTCTGTTCCCAAGCCGTATTAGAGAGTCATCATTTCATAAACTGTACCCCAGAGAAGCAAAAAAAAAAAAAATTTTTTTTTTATGTCATCATATTTAAAGGGAACAAAAAACACAACCATATCATTAGATAAAAAACTACTGCCTTTAAGAAAGTGGACCAAGCAGGCATTAATTTGAGTAAATCTAGAGACTGGGATCTATTTTAAAGAATCAGTTGGAAGGTCTAGAAGATGTAGCAATTGATATGCAAATAATATGTAGAAAGTGGTTTGCCATGGTAACCACTTAATTGTAGACATAAATTATCATGGAGTCATGAATGATCTATGTTCAAATTCCATTAACAAATAATCACTAAGCATGACTTTGAATATTTACATAAGCAGTTCAGGCACTCTGTTTTAAGAGCTTAATGCAACAATAGTATTCTTCTAAGCTGTAAAGTCACTTCAGAAGTAATCCGCATCTCCTATGGAGAACTGTGTTCTAGCACAGCCGGCCATATTTATGAGTCATTTCTTGTATATGGTCTTCCTAGTAGCTTTACTAAACTGGTAGCAATAATTTTTTTTAAAAAGACAGCCCCTGGTATAGACTAAATCTAAAAATGCACATATTAAGAAAATGAAGCCAATATTAAAATACTTTAAGAATCAGTACAAATATGTATCCATGAACATAAATATAAATAATTTCAAACCAACATGCACAGTTGTCCTCTGACTCATTATAGGAATTACTTAATATTATCTAGACCCAAAGACCTTAGCAGGCCAGGAATTTACTTATTATCCTAAAGATTTCACAACTTGATAACCAAATTGTTTTTAAAAGTGTCTTTTACTTTGCTATACACTGTGTTTTCTTTATTTTGGCAACTTATTTTGAATTATCAATGCGTTTTGGTTATAGTCAAACAGAAGCTCTGTCTTTCTTCATCCTCCATGTTGGGTGAAATAATTCATCAAGAAAGGATTTCATAAAGCTCTTCCAGTTGCATGTAAACAGTTTAGCAAACAGCTTCTCACCCCCAGTGTAAAGTCTTAAAGCTTTGTAACTAACTGATGGGAAGGCACAATCTGGTTAAATTAGTTTGTTGGGATACATTTCAACACTTAGGAGTTAGGGCTTTAGAAACCACCAGTGAAGTAATTTGCACATAAACATGAATCATTGCTGAGAAGGACCTAGGGAAGCCTCAACAATGAGATACTGGATCTTTCTTATAAATTGTTTCTTTACATATTCTAAGGGCATCAATCCTTAATTGATGACCATTAATTTTGTGTAATTATAACAGAAATTTTCTCTAGGGGCCATGGTTCTAAGTTTTTTTTATGAAAACTATGCTCTGATTGTCTTTCAAATAATTCTCTTTATGTTGCTCTGTCTTCCTCTCTCCACCCTTCACCCTGGAAAAGTATTTTTCTTGTAACTTGATGGGAACGTTTTTAGTAGAAAATAGGTACCCCACTAGACTTACCCAGGGAGTTGGCATAAGGATTAATACAAGCATTTTTTTTAAAAATCAAGGACACTGAAAACCTTTTCATGAATGTGAACCCTCTGACCTCCAGTTCCTCATCTGTCTGTCAAAGCAGAGGTACTAAAGGTCAGAGCTGGGCCCAGTGTAGCTTGTCTGTAAACTCTTAAAACTTTAAAATGAGATGCAATAAAAACAAGGTTACACTCTAGACGCCACAGGGGCAGAAAACTCAGAAAGAACCTCCTTACCCTTTACCTGCACAGTAAGTGAATAGGTTTCCTAGAAAGATGTCCCCATCCTAACACAAGCTCACTCCCCTGCCCACACACCCCTCAGAAGATCCACTAGACCAGCAGTTCGCAAACACTGCCTTTGAATGAGTCCGTGTTTGTGCTGAGGTTTTTACCAGTCCACAGCAAAAACAAGAATAATAAGGACAATGTGGTAAGATTTCATAAAGCTGAACTGATTCCAATTAAAAGAATTTTCCCTTATTCTCAGACTACATCCTTCACCACTTTTGTGTCAAAATGTCCTGGCATCTGTAGAAGTCAGGCAGGCTTGACTACCTCTGTTGATTAGCCTTTGGACTCTGGGCTTTCAGTGGAAGGAAGGGCCCTCAGGGCATGACCCTAGTGTCTGCAGTTGCCATAAGCAACATTTCACAAGAGCCAGATGCCCAAATTGAAAGCATCCACTGCTTGTAGACGTAGGTACAGGCAGATCTCTGGTTAACAACACGATTAACTAAAACCCCTTGTGTACAGGTAAGTGTGCAAGGAGTTGGGTGGGAGGAGGTCAGCAAAGACAAAGATTATCCACTCTGTTCGAGGAATTGAGAAAGGCTTCTTGAGGAGGCGAGAAGTAGGTGCTTCAATGGTGATCTGGTCTATTGGAGAAATGATGTAATAATGCTACACTTGGGGACTGTCTGAGAATAGCTCTCAATAGCTGATCAGCCTCAAATGTCTACCCTGGAAAGGACAAAAGTTATCTTTTGGTGGATCATTTTGTGGATGGCATTTTTATTCTAGATGGATGTACAATTTCAAATGAGTTCCAAGGAGATAGGGTCTCAGAACAAAGACTTAAATGCAAGCTGATTATACAGCTTAGATTTTTTTCCTTCTGTCTGATGGGTTTTATGCCTTTTGTTTGCAGTTTTCTGCTCATACAGATGTTCCACATCCTGCACAACAGGACATCATAGCAGATCCTAAAAATTGTTCTTAAAAATTGTTCTGACCTTTTCACAAGTGTTTTCTTCTCAAAGTTGGTCAAGGGCAGACATTCCAAAGTGGCATCTATACCTGCAGTCAGGAGACTGTTGATACTCGGATTGGAATGGAAAGAAATTAGAATAGAAAGGATGGAACATCTTTATCTTGCTGCTGTCTTGCTGTAGGGTTAGCAAATTAATCTGCTTGACAAAGGATGACCCTTTGTTTCAGTGTATCCTTCCCCTCCCCATCACCCCCTCAGAGTACTCTTGTTTTCTCACTTGATAACTGCTCTTTATCATCAGCTCTCCAACCTCTCGTAGATGTAAGTAAACCAACTTGAGTACCTATCAGTCTCCTCTTTTCATCTGGACAAATGCCCTTGTCTCGGAAGCTAGTCTCTGGTCTGCAGTACAGCAGCAGTCTAGTATGATGGCTCAGGAAGTGGACTCTGGAGCCGTACTGCATGGATTTGAGTCCCAGCGCTACCACTGATTAGCTGTATAAGCTTATTTTACTGCTCTGTGCCTCTAGATACCATCCTTTTCCTCATATGCAACCTGTCACAGTCTGCCTCCTTCTTCATTTCCCCTTTTATCCCTGTGTCTTCTATCACTTGTCATTTTCCTGCACTTGTCCAGGTTTTTCCCACACTGCTGCTTCTCACCCAGCTGGTGCCCTGGACATTCCACAGGGCAGCCACAGCATGTCTTTTCAGCAGTCCTCACTGTAGCCAGACAGAGGTGGAAATAATGTCAGAATTTTGAGGCTAAACTGAGGCTGGTTCTCTACATAACTGAAAATTTATTACATTTAATCAGCTTACTACTTTTTTCTGTGTGATCTCTCACCAAATAGCCATTTTCTGTAGCCAAGAATGAGGTTTTCAGTGCTGGCAGTCAAGTTAAAGGCCAATCCCATGGTTTGGATGTTATGTGCATTTCAGCGGGAACAGCATAGCTGGTATTCTACTGGCCAAAATTACCAACCCCTGGGATTTATGTTATTGACTGAAGCTTTTCCTCTAGCCACTTCACAAACTTGGCAAGAACTTTCCACAGTGGCTTCATTTAAAAATTTAATGTAAAATAATCACATCACAGCACACTCTTTTCATTCATCCAAAAGAAGTATTGACTGAGCACCTGTTCCACGTCTGACATTGTTCTGGGCAACTGGGAAACAAAGAATAAACTTACAAAACTCCCTGCCCTCATGGAGCTCACACTCAAGCTGGTGGATACAGACAATAAACAAAATAAGTAAATTATATAGTATGTTAAAAGATGTTGAGTGCTATGGGGGGAAAAAGGTGTAGCCACGGATAAGAGAGGTCAGGTGTATGCTGGGTGGGGCGGGAGGAGGGTTGTACTATTAGATAGGGTAGACAGGGTAGGATTCATTGAGAAGAGATTTAACCAAAGACTTGAAGGAGATGAAGGAGTTAACCATGTGGCTAATCAGAAGAAAGCGCATCCCAGGCAGAGGGAATAGCTAGCTAGAATGAAGGCCAGTAGGCTTTGCTGACAGATCAATGTAGGCCCTAAGAGAAAGGAAGGAGTTGAGGATGATTCCAAGGTTTTTGACCTGAGCAACTGTAAGACTGGAGTCCCACTTGTTGAGATGGGATTGACAAGGTGAAGAACAGGTTTTTGCATGGGGAATGGGAATCAAGTGTTCAGATTTGGACATAATTTTCAAGTACTGTGTTAGACACCCAAGTGGAGGTCAAGTAGGAAGCTGGATATACAAATCTGGAGTTCAAAGTAGGAAGCTGGATATACAAATCTGGAGTTCAAAGTTGGAGATAAAAATTCAGGAGACATCAGTATAGAGGTACTATTTAAAGCTGTGGGACCAAGAGTGATCAATAAGAGGAATGTAGGTAGAAAAGAGGACCAAGGATTGATCCCTGGGCACTCCAGTGTTTAGAGACTGGGAAGATAAGGAAGAGCAAAGGATCCTGAGAAGGAAGAGCCAGTGACGTTTCCCACCCTGAGGCTGAACAAACACTGGCAGATGGTTTAAACTCCATGTGATAATGACTGCCTTGGCCTAGTTTTCCCTTAGTCCAGTACTGTCAGTACTTTTTGAACTTGCAGATTAAAGTATCATTTTCTGTAAGGATAAAGATAAAGCTACTACCCCCAATTAGCCAGGAATGCTTTCTGAGTTTTCCCAGTATAATAGGGATGGGATACTCCTAAGTCTCTTGCCTGCCTCCTGTTTCATGTTGGAGAGGTGGGAGGCTGGGATATGTGGTGGCAGGGCAGCCTCCTGGCATTCTGCTGTAGTGAAGTGAGCTGGGTCAACTAAGACTGAGTCTCAGGCTTAGTTAGGACCATGGCCCAGACCTCTGAGTCACATAGCAGACCTGATAGACAACCCTGGGTGATTTTTTTTCCCCCATATTTTCAGAGAAACATTAGCAGAGGAATGGACGTTTGATAGTCAGAAGGTATCCTGCTGTGTTCCTAAATGAGTCAGTGGATGTTTCCCAGCTAGAAATATTTAGAGCTCTTGACCTGGTTACCCAAGGCTAACTGTAACATATACCCATCAGGTTTATTATTGAATGTTATGACAAAATTGTGATGTCTCCTGAGAATTAGTGTTGGTTCGGTAAACACTGAGTACCTAAGAATAAATTCACGACACGTGCTGGGTATAAGGAATACCAAGAGAAATAAAGCTTCTCTGCCTGGGAGGCTGCTATATCTTTAGGGCCTAGAATACTGTCTGACACATAGTAGGTAACTCAGTTAATACTTCTTGATTAAATACACAAAAATAGCATGAAGAGCTGAAGAGGAGGGATGTCCACAGGGTAGTGGAGCACAAAGAGAATATCATTCTGGCAGGAAGTAGTAACAAATGTTCTACATACAGATGACATTTGAACTGGGATGAGGGGGATATTTCCAGGTCAATGAGGGATCCATGGTTCAGCATGAATAAGAACCCCTTGTTCAGTGAATGCTGATGTGTGTATTGTGACCCCATTCATTGAGCCTCAAAGGATCTAAATTGTCTAAAGCCCATGAAGCCCTACAACATCCCACTCCTATAACCCTATCATGGCCCAGCATGGGGATGAGCACATAGTGTGTACTTAGTGGATACTCCTTAGGAATTAACTAATTGGAGCCAGATTTATCAAAAGATTATTGTTGTTAGTTACCATCAAGTCAGCTCCAACTTACGGTGACCAGTGCTCGGTCCTGTGCCAACTTTCTGATTGCTAGTATGTTGGAGTCCATTGCTATAGCTATTGTGTTAGTCCATCTCATTGAGGGTTTCCCTCATTTTCACTGACCCTCTACTTTACCAACCCTGATGTCCTTTTCTAGGGACAGTCTTTCTTGGTGACGTGTCCAAAGTAAGCAAGTTGAAGTCTCGCCATCCTCGCTTCTAAGGAACATTCTGGGTGTATTCTTCTAAGACTAATTTGTTCATTCTTCTGGCAGTCCACAATAAATTCAATATTCTTTACCAACATCACACTTAGAATAAATCGATTCTTTTTGTTTTCCTTTTTCATTGTCCAGCTTTCACATGCATATGAGACAATTGAAAAGACCATGGATGGCTTGGGTCAAGCGACATCTTTGCCTTTTAAAACTTTAAAAAGGTCTTTTGCAGCAGATTTGTCCAGTGCAATATATGGTTTGATTTCTTGACTGCTTCTTCCATGAATGTTGACTGTTGATCCAAGTAAAATGAAATCCTTGATAACTTCAATTTTTTCTCCATTTATCATGATGTTATCAGTCCAGTTGAGGATTTTTGTTTTCTTCACATTCAGGCGTAATCAATACTAAAGGCTGTAGTCTTTGACCTTCATCACTAAGTGCTTCAAGTCAGGTTCATTTTTGGTAAGCAAGGTTGTGTCATGTGCATATCACAGGTTGTTAATAAGCCTTCCTCCAACCCTGATGCCACGTTCTTCATATACTCTAGCTTTTCGGATTTATTCAGCATACTGATTGAGTAAGTAAGGTGAAAGGATACAACCCTGCTGTATACCTTTTCCAATTTAAAACCATACAGTATCCCCTTGTTCTGTTTGAACAACTGCCTCTTGATCCACGTACAGGTTCCACACGAGCACAGTTAAATGTTTTGGAATTCCCATTCTTCGTGTTATCAAAAGATACCTTAAACTAAGCCTGCTGTCAGTTGTCTGCTGTGAAAACTCTCTCCAGAGATATTAGTTCATAGCTTTAGAATGTGCTTCTTGTTTATGACTTAGCAGAAACTAAGTGTTGCATCTCTCACTGGTGGCTTCTCTGCAGGTTGCCAGTAGCAGTGACACATGGCTTTCTTTTGTTCCTGTCCTTAAAGAATTTCCTTTGCAAACTGAGGTCTAGTCAGTCTTTAATATTTAGTCTGGAAGCCTGTCTGAAGAGGAAGTACATGGGTGATGTCTAAAGACACTTGTTCACAGCTATTCTGGAGGACAAGAGCCAACTTACAGTTCTCACATTTTTCAGGCTAAGAAAAATAGCCTTCTTCTATACGAATGGTGGGTGACCCACAAAAGACAAGAGATCTTGAGTCCAGTCCCTTGGCCAGCAAGTAGTGACGGAGAGTAGTGATTGTGTGACTGATATGGAGGGAAGCAGAAGGCACTAAAAAAGCCCAGGAAAGGTTGTAAAATAGCCCCTAAGCCTTTTCTCGCTTCCTTCATAAGCTGAAGAGCTGTGGTTCAGACTTGGCTCATAGCATCCCATATTCCTAAGCTTGTGCTGGTCATTTTCAGACCAAATAAAATATTATTCATTGTATTCAGCAACCCCTAGCCATTCCAAAATTGGGAGCTTGGCAGGACTACGGAGATATTTTTCTTCCCACTTAAGGGATTTAATTAAAACTTGTATTTTGTATCGTATTATTTGATTCCAAGGCAGTAGCAAGAAAATGACTTGAGACATATAATTTTGTGGCTGGTCTGATCCGTCAGTGCTGAATGTTGAGCAGAAGGCAGACGACTAAGACTTTACTTTTCCTGGTTGGGTTGGGGATGTGGGTGGTCACAGCGTTAGGAGAGGTTCTTGAATGTTTCATTCATTTCTTTAGCATATTCTGTGTCACAGGCGAACCACAGTGGTAAGACACAGTTCCTACCTCATGGAGCTCATGGTTTGATTATTTGAGTTAAACCCAAATTAATGTTTAGGTTGAAACATTAAAAATTCCTGTGCAGGAAGAGGAAGTTGCTGGGAATCCAAAGTTGAATCTGAAAGCTCCTTCCAGGTGGGGCATGTGGAGGGGCAGGGTAGGTGCTGGCATTGGAGGAGCTGGTGCTCACGTGACCATGAAAGCCAGCACCAGGAGGTACTTGCTGGTGAGGTTTTCAGGGCTGTCTCCAGCTTACAGTGGTATCTATATGGTAATCCAAGTAACTAACCATCAGTTTCCTGTCACATATTTTTCTGTCCTAGATAAGGTTGAGTCCCTCCCCTCCCAGGGTCAGCATATGCGGGCATCATTTAATCCTCTTGGTACAATCAGCTGGGAGACTGTTAGCAAGAGAGAAAATACAAGGTTGAAGGTATCCTTTAAGGTTGTTAAAATAGTACCTTCTCGGGCTAGTATCTTATTAGACCGAGCCATGTCAGAGATCACTAGCCTCCAATTACTTATGGTTTCTTTCCATGGTGGCTGTTTTCTTTGGTTGATGGGCAGTATCGTTCTCCCTGCTTTTCCTTCGCCTCCCAGCTGGGCCTGCTGCAGCTCATCCAGGCACCAGGGAGACGTGCCAGGAAAAGGAAATGCCTAGTCCCTCACCTTCTCTGTCACCCTCTACCACACACACAGACACATATCCCAATGGTATAATAAGGCGAGGCAGTGGGAAGGCCCTAGAGGCCACTAGAGGCTGGCTTAACTTCAGGAACTGCTTTTTTTAATAGCTGCAGAGGGAGATCTGACCAGTTTTGGCTCAGCTCTTATGTGAAACTCAATCCAGAGCACACTCCACCTTCCATTTGGCCTCTGGACATAACCCACAACCAAGCTGATAGTCTCTGTGGGTACACTCCAAATTGAGGACCAGGAAAATCATGCCAGGCTTGCAACAAACTTATGTCTTACTGTATTCTTTCACTGTTGTCTCACATGCCAATTTAAGAAGTCACTGATTTTAATTCTGTTTTGTGAGCTGGTGTCATCAAGCCCATCTGCAAGTCAGGGCACAAGCTTCCTTCTATACCCAGGGACTCACAGGTCCAGAACAAGACAGTGTAGCAGGTAAGCCCAACCAGCTAAGGGGTCTCTATTTTCTTTCCTGCTGACACATTTCATTCTTATTGATTGGTATTTGTTGAAAAGTGATTCTGCCATTTTACCCCAGGGGCATTATGGTTTAGAAATATTACAAAACAAATTGTATTAAATTCAATAAAATTTTATTAAGGCCCTACTATGAGCCAGGCACTATTATGGGCACTGACTTTACAGTAGTAAACCAAATATACAAAAATCCCTGCCCTCATATAGCTTCAGATCTAGTATAGAGACATACAGTAATCAAAACTAATTAAGTAAAATACGAGGTTTAACCATATGAAATGGCCACTTTTGTAGGTAAAAATATTGTCAAGCATTGACAGTTTCGTATGACTCAAAGTAACATATACTACATTATTAATAAGTGCTAAGGAGAAATAATAAGGCAAGGAGGGCAGGAAGTAGTAGGGGAGAGGTGAACGGTTGAAATTTTACATAGAGCAGCACAGAAGACCACACCAAGAAGGTAGCATTTAACTAAAGATGACCTTGAAAGCTACTGGGAAAAAGAGCATTCCAGGTGTAAGGAATAGCAAGTGCAAAGACCTGGGCATGCCTGGTGTGTTCAAGGAAGCGCCAGACAGCCACTGTGGCTGGAGCAGAAAGCCAGGTTGAGAAAGGTAGGTGAGTTCAGAGGGGTAATAGGGAGCCAGATCACATAGGGCCTTCAAAGTCAGGGAGAGAAATTTGGAATTTACCTGAGAGTTGGGAAAGCTTTGTGGGCTTTTTCTCAGTAAACTTCTTAGGAACCCAAAAAAATCAGCTGGGATGACGTTGGAGATGAATGCATGCTTGTTAGGGTGCCAGTGGCTCCTGGCCCCAGAAACAGTGGACAGCAAGGAGCGCTGGGGCCAGCTTGGGCTCAGATTAATGGCTTGCATTTTCATGGCAATGTGACAACTTTGATGAGTGCTGGGAAGAAAGGTTCACTCTGACCCATCAGCTGCCCGGGGCAGGGGGGGACAGTGGCAACTTCCTCCCACTGACCCGCTGAGAATTTGGATAAGGCACTCTTGTATTTGTGTAGGCTGGCTGCCAGGGTTGGGAGTGTGTGGTTTCAGCACACATCACATCCACTGGGCCCTGCAGACATACCACAGCTCACTTTTTATTACCCTCCCACATGACTTTACTGTGGCCTTACAGTCAAGCTGAGGCTTTCAACAAACTCATAACCACGGTACCGTTACATGATAAGCAAAGTCTGTCTGCCATCCTGATTCACAGATTGGGCCAGTAGCAGTCACAAGATTTTAAAATGGCCTGAGGTGCTTCAGGAATCACATCTGAGCTATTAGAAGAGGGAACACCTAAGAGCTCAGAAGTACTGAGGTGAATGTTCCCGGCTGGGCTCCACATGCTGTGAAAGGGGTCTGATGCTATTAAAATAAGGATTCTATTTCTCAGTTATTTTAAACCTGCCTACCTCCAAAAGGCATCTGAGATAGACAAATTAAGGCATCTTGTGGGTTCTGCAACCAGCCAGAGTCTTGCCTGGGGTGGTAGAGCTGCTGGTGATAATGAACTTCAAGCTTTCTGTCTTCTGTCCCTAACGGATTAAAGTGCATCTCATTTTACTTACTGGGATTGTTTTAAGCTACATTAATACAAACAAAGTGTGCAATTAATATTTAATTGGAGCCACAATTCAAATATGAACACTCTGGTCTTTTTAAATGCTCCTTACTTACGGTCTGCCTTTGAAGCTTCAGAGCAGAAGCTGCATGCAAGAGAATACCTTTGAATCCCGAGTGAGTCAAGTTTTAGAGAAGGCCCAGTGCAGAAACTTAGGACCTTGAGGGAAACTACCAAGCATCACCTAGTACACCCAAACATGGGCCAGTCCCTCAAATCTAGTCCTGTACCCAAAGATGGGTAAGGCTTCTTAGGGAACAAGGTGGGGATGCAGTCAGGATTAATCAGAGCTTATCCTAGGCCTTAGGAATGCTAAAAATAATTGGTTATATCATTTTAGGTCTCCCCAGCTTAGTAAACTTCTATTCAGATGGAGAATAGATTCTTTCAAAGGTCCTTAATTGTTGCCTGGTGTCCTTCTCTCTCCCCAAATGAATACACTGTTCAAAATATATTACACCTTTCAAAAAGAAGCTAATCTGCCTGTTCATAAGTGGTAAACTTTAAACTGCTGGTGTTTATTATGGGAGGGGCTTGCCAAAGGCTTTAACTCATTGTCAGGCTGCTAGTCTGTGTTCTCGTTGTTTTGGGCA
Organism: Dugong dugon; assembly: GCA_030035585.1. Taxonomy (NCBI): domain Eukaryota; kingdom Metazoa; phylum Chordata; class Mammalia; order Sirenia; family Dugongidae; genus Dugong; species Dugong dugon. The sequence goes on along the minus strand of CM057460.1, from coordinate 82,971,151 downwards.
CAGAAGGCACTCTTCACAGACTTTAATATTCACAATCATCTCATGAGGTACAGATTAGCCCTATTTTACAGCTGATGAATCAGACTTAGATTCAGAAACTTTTTTAAAGTCACCCAGCTCCTAGATAGCTGAGTCTGGATTCAAACCTGTATTTACTCCAAAACCAGAGCTCTAGACTACTAACTGAACTACCTCTTTCTTTAGTGAGTCTTTGCCATGGCCCATCATTTTGCTAGCTTGTGTTCTAGCATCATGCTGTACTGTAGGGGCATTTCTGCTATATGATTTCTGCCCTTTGACTTGACTCCACAGACCCAACCAGGATTCAGGACCTTCCATATTCCAGAATACCAATCATACATTCTCCACTGGCTGCCTTTATCCTTGGGGAAATTGGCTCCACGCTCCCAGTCATTATTTCTAACACCATCCATCCACAGTGCCTCAGTCTGCTGCCCCTGTCCAGCTTACACTTTCCAATAATACTGGGCCACATTTCCCGAGCTACACATCACTGCCTTGCCTGTTCCCAGCACTCAGACCTAGTGAGAAAGAGGGCTGCCGGGGTTAGAAAGACTTCTTTTGTGAATCACCCTGCTCAGACAGTGAGATATGAATCATATGAATGAATTCCCTCTACTGCACCCCTGCTATAAAACCTCCTGAGGCCATCATCTGAATAGAGTAGTGGGATTAGTTTAGGAAGGAGGGGCAACCAGACCCAAAAACCGCTCTAATAGTGAGCTGACATTGCAAGATGGAGACAACAATGAAAGTTCGGGCCAGAGGTCATTCAGCTCTGAAGAAGCATGGCTTGAAACACTTCCTTTACACCTCATGCTACCACAATTTAGTCATGTTCTCTTCGTAGAAAGTTGCTGTACTTGAAATCTTTGGTTTGGTAAGCCCAGAGTTTCAGTTCAGGTAGGAAGAGAAACAGAACTTAGAGTCATCCGTAAGGATAGAACTACTATCCATACACCTTTCAAAATATACCTAGGTGTATTTGATCAGGTATCTGAAAACAGAATTTGTGGTTATGGTTTAACAATCTTGATTTTATAGGTGTCATTTTTCAGAGAAAAGGTTTTTTTTGCTGTATAGAATAAGGCCATCCTCCTTTTGCAGAATCTTGAAGGTGAAATAAAGGTCTTTAAGGAAGACTTTCTACCAAGGCTTTTCTGAGTAAGATAAGAATCTTCTGCTGTGTGAATGGTAGTCAGGGTCAGGCAAGTGAGGCATCTCAACCTCATGCAAGTGCAGGGTGGGCACCTGACAAGGAGGACCTTCTTAAGTTTTGCCCCTTGGGCACCTCACTTGCCTCACCCTCATCCTAGCCCTGGTGGTAGCTCCTAACCCACCAGGGCTGGCAGGAAAAATAACTCCCAACTGCTGCATTCCAGGTACACAATCAGCACTAAAGCTGTGAGGAATACAAAAATGGATGTTTAGTATGACACGATAGTAGGGTCAGATGAATAGAAACAGAGCTTATTACTGTCTATTCAAGGATGCAGTCACTTAAAAGCATCCAGACCAAAAAAAAAAAAAAAACCACGTATGAAACTTGCAATTTTTTCTTAATTGTATATGTAAATACGGAAACTCTGTCCCAGACATGCAGTTGGTGAATGCCATAAAACAGACTCCTCCTGGACTTACTTAAGATGCTGAAAATTTAAAGCACTGACAAGGTTAAGGTCTGGGCTCCTTCACTGCCCCTGTCTCTTGTTTAACCAGGTCTACATCAGATGGTTCTGTATGTATTCCCTTATATCATGGGTTGGCAAACTTTTTCTGCAGAATACCAGATAGTAAATATTGTAGGTTTTGCATGCCATATGGTCTATAGCAACTACTCAGCTCTGATGTTCTAGCACAAAAGCAGTGTGACAGGCAGTCCATAAACAAATGGCTGTGTTCCAATAAAACATGATTTACAAATACAGGCCACAAGTCAAATTTGGCCTAAGGACCTGAGTTTGCTGACCTCTACCTTAGACCAAAATGGAAATGATCACTGAAATAAGAGTCCCATAGGAAGAAATGACAAGACGTTACATTTGCTCTCTAGAAGAAAAACTATTGGTGGATTTATATCCCAACAGCTACAAAAGTGGCTGAAAATATTTTTAATAAAGTGGTGATATTTCTTGATCAGGCCAGATTAGTTGCTTAAAACAGAGCCTAACACTTTCTATTTGCAGACTACATTCTATATGCCGTTGCCTAAAGCAGCAAATCAAGTAACAATGACTACAGTTTTCACCTAATTTAGTGGTTGTTTTCTCTTTTTCCCTGCAGGTCTGTTCCTCATCCTGGGTTTGATACTTTACCCTGCTGGCTGGGGGTGCCAGAAGGCCATAGGCTACTGTGGACATTACGCATCTGCCTACAAACCTGGAGACTGCTCCTTGGGTTGGGCCTTTTATACTGCCATTGGTGGCACAGTCCTGACCTTCATCTGTGCTGTCTTCTCTGCACAAGCGGAAATTGCAACCTCCAGTGACAAAGTACAGGAAGAAATCGAAGAGGGGAAAAACCTTATCTGCCTCCTTTAGTTTGGAAGAGAGACATTAGTGCCATTTTCTTCCTTGTGTAACCTGGTGAAACAATCCACCTCCTGTTTGGTTGTTTGAGTCAAGTGGAGAACTAACCTCTATCTACCAAAGCCACATTCCACAGCCCCAGGCCTTAACAGGACCAATGAAAGGCAACATCCAGCTAAGCAAAGTTACCGGACCATGAGAGCCACAGTGCAAATTTTAAGGGACAGAACCTGAAACTAGTATATAAACTTTGACATGTAGTTGACAAGTTCTGTCAGACTCCATCTCCCCCAGGGCTCACCAAAGGATAATGATCTCAATCATCAAGTCAGCAGTTTCTCTGGAAATAGAAGAGACCGTTAGCCAGATTTGCAAGCTGTTTTGAGATACTGTTTCTGCCACAAGTTTGCATGCCTGTGAGCATCTCTGCCTCAGGAAAGGTTTTGGGTTGGTGCTTTAGTTTTCCTCCTAGTCCTTACAACTTGTCTAGGCTGGAGACTAAAATGAAGACTATAAACTTACTGGGGATAGGATATCTGCTAAAGGGCATAGCAAGATACTCTTTCTTGCTTGGCTGACCAAAGGGTCAGCAAGGACAGTACGGGGATTCTGTTGTGGAACTATTTCTAGGCTGAATTCCAGGGTGGATCGACTGAACTGTCACTCCAAGATTTTAGAAATTTTTGAGTAAAGAAAAAATAATCATCTGAACAATCATATGGAGGATAAAAGTAAAAAATCCTGCTAGTGAAGACAAGTTCATCCTCTTCCCAGCAGCCAGGCTAGGGCCCATACTGGCCCAGTCTCCTCTTCCACTGTAAGTCACGTTTTTCTCCCAGGGTTAGGATTGCGCTCTGACTGCCAAAGGCAACCTCAGGCTGTTTCCTCATTCCACAGACAGAGGTCTCCAGGGCAGCTGTGGCTCATTCAGATACTGGCTGGGAGGACTTGCCAGGAGCTCAATACTTGAGGGGAGCCCTTTCCCACTGTTTGGTAACTAGGCTGTAGTCAGCTGTATTTACAACCCAATCAGCAGCAGAATGGCATTTTCTACAAAAAAAAGGAGCTAGACATGGGAGTTAAGTTTTTCTAGTTACTGGTGGGGATCCTGAAGGTTGACTGATGTAACATTAAATTGCTGCATTGGAGAGTTGGCATCAAAGGCTTCATTCCCAGGAGAGCACAGAGTAGAAAGTTAATGCAAAAACAGGAGCCAGACCAAGCCCATAGGACCTGCCTACACCTGTTTACAAAAAAGAACTGAACACCACTATTTTAGAAGATTTAGGAGCTTTTAGTGTAGTTTCCATAAATTCAGGGAAAAAGATGGTATTAGCTAGCCATTGCCTTAAATTTACTTTGGAATGAACAAAGTAGCCAGAAAGAAACCAGTCTGGCATTACCTTAAGCTTCAGAATTGCAGAATATAGAAAACACAACTCAAGCAAGTGGGGTGGACAGGCCAGATTTCCGGAAAGATTAAAAGTATAGGTCTCTTTGGGTTCGTGAATCTGCTCACTTGAAGGCTTTGTTTTGAAAATTTAACAAACGATTACTAAGCACATTTTATGCACAACATATTGTGTGGTAAGTCTACCAGGTATAGAACCTGGAATCAGATTTTACAACTCTGCCTGAGTGAATCATCTTAAAGCTGTGTGAGTCTAAAGCCATGCCTCGGTGCAGAACAAACTGCTATCTAAATAGATGGAAATGGGGCAACTTTTTATTCCATTCTGGCCTTTAGCAAATTCCAGAAACCATCTTATCACACAGATTAAGAGCTAAGAGCAGGGTGGGGGCAGGTCTTAATGAGTTTACCATTCTTGGACCAAAGTTCAACATAAGCAAGCCATAAATTCTGTAACTTTTTTTTTTAAAGAGAAGGGTAAATAAGTATCTTCATAGCAGTCTACATTAGTAAGAGCTTAGGACACACTAACCATGTCTCTAACACCAAACGGAAATAGACTATGGGAGCCACTGGACAAGGCTCCTGTCCCTGACTGTGCATTTATAATATTCTAACCAAGTCCCTAGGAGTCCCCCGATGGTGCAAATGGCTAAGTGCTCAACTATTAGCTGAAAGGTTGGTGGTTCAAACCCACCCAGAGGTGCCTTGGAAGACAGGCCTGGAGATCTGCTTCCAAAAAGGTCACAGCCTTGAAAATCCTGTGGAGCAGTTCTGCTCTGCACACATGGGGTTGCCAGGAGTCAAAATTCAACTTGATACCAACTAACAACAACCAAGTCCCTCTGCCACCACAGTAACTACTTACCAAACCTTTTCTCATTTAAAACAAACCAACCAATTCCCTTTATCAGGCAAATAATCTTGATAACTTCTTCTCTTCCTTAAATTTATCATCAGAAGATTCACCCAACTTTTTTTTTCCTTTGCAAGATAGAGAATCCACTTTTCTAACACCTAATCTTACAATCTCACTCTCCTTACAGACAAGTCATAAGCCCAGAGAATCTTCCGAGCATGCCTTTCTTTACTGCCTGACTGGCCATCAAGCAATCTGATAACAGTCACAAGTGGAAATGTGACCTCTCTTGGCCAGAATAAAGCCACTTGACAGTGTTTATCTCATTAGTTTGAATGCTACAGAATACCAAAAGAAGCACACACACAAAACCCAAAACCACCCTAAACACTTAGTAAGCAGAGATGAAATTTCTCTAGCAGCGACAGTAAAAGGTAATGCTAGACCCTTTAAACCTCCTATCCATTAGCCATGCTTTGGTTGGGATGAATGGAACATCTAAAATCATGCTAGTCTAGACTAAAAAACTCTTCTGCACAGCTGTTTTAACAACCACTGAATGTGAGGAATGTGCTAGAAAAAAATGTTAGAAACAATTACTGTTTGTTGATCCACACCTAATTTCCTAATGAATTTCTATCACCTCATTCTAAAAATCTAATGTAGCTGGACCACTACTACTACTACTAGAAAAGTCTTTATTTATTTGTGCCTGCATTTGTGCTTAAAGGGAAGTGTCATGATGGGCTGGTGGTCTCAGTGAACTCCAAGGAAGCAGAAATACTTGCCTTGGATTCTGTGGATTCTTTAAACCTGTGTGCTAATTCAACGATGTTACATTGTTTAAGGGTTTTTGTAGTTTTCAAACACCTGTGGTGTGATGATCTTTGTTAAACATGTATTCTGTAAAGTGCCATAGTCTTTTTTTTTGTGTAGCATATTTAAAAATATATATAGATGTATATTATACCTACACAAGTCTGTGTGAAAGATGTGCAATAACAAAGGTGTATGTTTTGTTTTATTGGAAACTGGACAGGAGTCAGAACAGGGAGTTTCTGTTTTGGCAAAGGAGAGTTACACATTTTTGCCTTCATGGCATAATCATTAATCCATAACAATTTTAATGCTACACAAGTCTTATGTGAAGAAAAGACTAGTATGTAATCATTTTTTCCTGGGTCTAATTTAAAACAATCACTAGATTTATGTGAAAGTCAAGCCAGCAAGCCAGGCCCAGTTAATGCTAGTCTTTCATGTGAAATGTGAAGCTGCCACGTTGCCTTTTCTGTTAGTGTGATACCTAGTAGTTGGTTCATAATCACTAAAGAGCTATTTCTTAACATGCTTTTTTAGACCATGTTAATGCTAGACCACTATTTAAGGGCTAATCTCACACCTTCTTAGCCGTAAGAGTCTGGCTTAGAACAGACCTCTCTGTGCAATAACATGTGGCCATTGGAAATCCCTGGTCTACATTTGTGTTTGGGTAGCAGTGACTCCCAAGGGCCAAAAGAATTAAAGGCACAACTGGGATTTCTTCTGAGACTGTGGTGAAACTCCTTCCAAGGCTGGGGGAGGTCATTAGGTGCTTTGGAGGAACTCAGCACCACTTGATATTCAACAGCCACTTGAGCCAAATATAAAACTATTTACAGCTGATGGACTCACTTTGAGCCTTCAAATTTGTGGTTATCCTATTATATTGTAAACTAATACATTGTTTGTCTAGCATTGATTAGGTTCCTGTGCATATGTATTTTCACATCTTGCTCCCTTCCCCTCCCCAGATCTGAATTAAACCAGATTTTGCAAACTCATTCTGACACAAGTCTGAGTATGTTGGCTTCAATATATGTGTGTAATTTGATCAAGAAAATGTCTACCAGTCAAAACGTATTTTAAATACTAACGTGTAATTTTGACAACAGGGAAAAAAAAGGATATTCAGGTATTTCAAACTATTCCCTTCACTAGTAACATATATATCCCTACCCTAGGTTTGCCTTAATTTCAAGATAAGTACCACATATAATACCTCCTTGAAGAAGAGTCAACATAATTATAAGGGGGAGGGGGGAGGAAGCTCTCAAATACTATACAAATATCTTAATTGTAAAGTGAAATAATATGAAATAATACGAAAATGCTTCCAAGTATAAACAGGCTTTACAACCTAATGCAAAGAAATATGTCTAACAGTGACAAGAGAAAAAAAAATCAACTGAAGGACACAATCTCCTCTTCCAACACAAATACCAAAATTAAAAGCCAATCATACAAAGCAGTTCCACATCCACATTTCCTGAAGATCATTCTGCCCACAAAAAGTCTCACCCACAGTACTGTCTGGGGTCTTAAAGCTTGCGAGCAGCCATCTAAGATACATCTATTGGGCCCGGCACGTTCAGAGCAAAAGAGAATGAAGAAAACCAAAGACACAAGGAAAATATTAGTCCAAAGGACTAATGGACCACATGAACCACAGTCTCCACCAGCCAGAGTCCACAAGAACTAGATGGTGCCCAGCTACCATCACAGACTGCTCTGACAGGGATCACAATAGAGGGTCCCAGGCAGGGAGGGAGAAAAATGTAGAACAAAATTCAAATTCACCAAAAAAAAAAAAAAAAAAAAAAAATAGACCAGACTTACTGGTCTGATGGTGACTAGAGGAACCCCTGAGACTACGGCCCCCGGACATCCTGCTAACTTGGAAGTGAAGCTATTCCCGACATCCACCTTTCAGCCAAAGATTAGGCAAGCCTATAAAACAGTAACACATGTGAGGAACATACTTCTTAGTTCAAGTAGCCAAGACCAAATGGGCAACACCTGTCCCAAAGCAAAGACGCGAAGGCAGGAAAAGAGAGGAAAACTGGATGAACAGACACTGAGAACCCAGGGTGGAAAGGGAAAGGGGGAAAGTGCTGACACATTGTGGGGATCACAACCAATGTCACAAAACAATTTATGTATAAAATTTTTGAACAAAAAATTTGTGCTGCAAACTTTGACCTAAAACAAAAAAAATTTTTAAAAGAACTTCTAGCCTCCAGAACTGTGAGCAATAAATTTCTGTTGTTTTAAATTAAAAAGTCTCACCAACAGTAGGGAGAATTCTAATTTCTTAACACAAAGATGACACTAACCACTCTTTTAAAACTCTTATTCCTCTCTTCATATCCCATGAATCACTTATCTGACAGAATAAACAAAAATGGCTATGGCTGTTTCTTCCCCTGACCTATAGGCCTGTGACAGTGGAAACTACATTGATGCTTTGGCTCCTAAACGGACCTGACACCTGCCAGGTTTCTAACAGAAATCAAAAGTTGACAGAATTATCCAAATCACTGATGAAAGTAGTTTTCCAAACAAATCATCTGAATAATTAAGCAAAATTGAAATTTTTAGTTGCTTTTCAGCTGTTAACTTTCAAAAGTTAATCTTCAAGAGACAGGACCCTAGATTTAAATTTCAGCAGGGGCTAGGGGAACCCACACATATGCTTCCTATTTCACCCTTGGTTTTTACCTAGAAATGCTGCCACTAGATCAACTTTCCATGACATCTTCCTGGAACACGTCGTATTCAACTTATTCCCAGCTACCCTTCAAGTGTCAGCTTATCATAAAACCACGTAAGAACAGTCTTTACTATCAATTTTAAGTGGGTATTATTTCAGGAGTTTCCAATAATTCCTTTTTGACTCTCAAATGCTAAAGGATTAGGGCATCAAAGCAAACTTTTAGCCTACTCTTCAAAGCACAACCAATCATTGTCTTTATTTCAGAGGCCCGTCAACAACTTAGTCATTTGGCTGGGGCCATCCCAGTGCTGCCCATACTACTATCTTCTTCCTTGCAGCTTCTCTCCTCACCCTAAAGAGTTCTGCAAGATAAGCAAAATTAGCAGTTCATGTTTGAAGACTTAGGTACACAGGATATAGATAAAAGCACAAATAAGTAAGAGGAAGTAGTAAAACTAAACCACATGGGAAAGAAAAATCAAATAACACATAGGTATTAGCAGCTCTCTGGCTTATTAGAGCTAAATATCCAGAATAATCTAACACCAACAGATAAGAAGTTCACCAATTGCCTATGTTTAGGGGAAGCCACTATCATTACTTTACAAGAGAAGGCCCATCGAGTCGATTACGACTCACAGTGACCCCATACTGTTTCCGAGGCTGTAAATCTAAATCTCTACAGAAGCAGACTGCCACATCTTTCTCCCACGGAGCGGCTGGTGGTTTCAAACTGCCAACCTTTTGGTAGCAGTCGATTGCTTTAACTGCTGCACCCCTAGGGCTCCTTACAAGAGAAGAGAGCCTAAATTAAGGCAGTGACCGTGAAGGTGATCAAATGGTATGAATTAGAGATGTTAGGAACAAAGGACAGCTTGGTAACTGATTTAGAAATGGTGGGGGAAAGAGACGAAGGAGTCTAAGATCACTCGTAGTTATTTAGTTTGGACACTGGGTGGATGGTGACGCCATCACCAAGATCAGGAATCCAGAAGGAACAGGGACAGTGAAGGTAGGGAAGGTTCAGCTTAGGCTGCCAATGGAGAGATCCTATGTGTAGCAGGGAATACACTGTGGAGGGAACACCAGGCTGGAGATAGAGACTTTGGAGTCAACACTGCTCATGGATAGACAATAACAGGAGGTTTTAGTTATTGTGTACTTCCTATGTGAAGGTACTATGCTAAGCACTTTGCATAATTTCATTTATTCTTCAGTACTTTATGAGGTTGATACTATTATTAACCCCATTTTTAAAGATGCGTTGTCACTTAAGTAACTGAGGTTAAGTAATCTGCCCAATGTCAAAAAGCTAGCAAGAGGCAAAGCCGAGGCTCAAGCTCAGGTTTGATACCACAGTCAATGCTCTCAAACAGCTACTTCATGCTTTCTTCTATCTAAAATGTGGACGACGAGAAGGGCAGTACAGACCTCTGTGGAACACCAACATCTCAGCAGAGGAAACACTTCAAATAAATAACTTCCAAGCTTATCTCCAAAAAGGTTACACCTCAAGATGACAACTGATGAAAACACTGCTCTTTCTTCCCTTTCAGGAAAAAAACCTGATAATTTTTCAAACTGTTTGAAGATGACACTAAAGATCTAAATTCATCAATCCTGATTTAGTTCAATTCTGAAGCAGATGCTAACAATTTGTCAGGTATATAACAGTGGTGAAACAAATGATAGGGTTTGATAGCTTTTATTATTTTTTTTTTTAGTGTAAATCTCTCGTCCAGAGTAGGCAGCTATTACGATGGCTTTAACAGGTATATTTTTTTTCATAGTTAACCTAATAAGAAATTGTCCATAACTAAAGTTTCTCTAAACACAAACACAAATGCCAAAGACCATTTAGTAAATTCACATGGTTGAGAAGGAGGCAGCAGGTACTCACCTATGGGGTGGGGCTGGAGACTTCAAAAACACAGGAACTTTTTTCTTTTTTCCCTAGTGTCCGTTGTTCCCAGGGGATGGACATGAATTAACTAGAAATGTGGAAGGCTGGAAGGGTACACCGGGAATTGGAAAGAGGTAGCATCATGCCCCACACTTGGCAAGAGTCAGGGGACCTAGTTCTAGCTGTCCCCTTCCCCTCCTCCACCATCACCGCTCTCTAAATGGGTGACCTAGAGTAATAAAAACAGAGCCAACAGTAGAAAATTACATCATAGGTTTGTTGTGAGGATTAAGTGATGCAAGTAAAGCACTTAGTATAAACCAAAACCAAACTAAACCTGTTGCTGTTAAGTCGATTCCGACTCACAGTGACCCTATAGGGCAGAGTAGAACCACCGCCATAGGGTTTCCAAGGAGTGGCTGTTGAATTCGAACTACTGACCTTTTAGTTAGCAACCTACCTCTTAACCAGTATGCCACCGGGGCTCTGCACTTGGTATAATGCCTAGTATATAGCAAGTCCTCAATAAGTAAAAGTTATTATTTAAAAAAAAGACTAAAGAGTCCTCTGTCTGCCCAGATTGATACCATTTAGAGGTGTTAAAAAATTTATCACATTTTGTGAAATGTAACATAACCCTTTGGCAAAACCAACCTAATTTTACTCTGAGAGGCTCAACTGATTGGTTACTTGAAGACTACCGTCTTTTTCCACCCTGTTATAATACAGCATTCTACTAATCATCTTTAGGTTAGAGCTTTCAGGAAGTGGAAGATTTTTCTGTGGATGCAAGGTTCATGGTTACTTCCGTTTAGCAAAACCAAAAGAATTAACAGGTAGTGTTGGGTGAGCCCAAGAGCTATGGGAAACCAGACTATGCTCAGAAAACAAACCTCCTGATTATTTATCAAAACCTACTGGTACTGAAGACTTTTTAAATAAGGAACATCCAGGCTAGGGTGTAGAGAAAGGCCCTTTTGCACACTGCTGATGGAGACAATAAGTTGGTACAATCTTTCTGGAAAGCAATTTGGCAATGCACATCAAAGATCTTTAAAACATATGCATACACTTTGGCCCAGCAATCTGTTCTAAAGAAAAAAAACAAAAGCCTAAGCCCCCAAATTTAGCAATAATGATATTCTTTGATAAATTTATAAACTAAAAAAAAAAAAAACCTGAAAGGCACAATCTAAAGGAATAACAATAGGACTTAAAATATAATTAATGATACACACATATAATGGTAACTATACAGCCACTAACATGTTTTAAAAATATGTATTCAGAAACATGAAAAGAAGTTCAAGACATATTTATATCATAAATGAAAAAAGATTACAAACCACTATGTTAGTTAACATTCTCCAGTTGAAAGTAATAGGAAACCACCTAAGAAAGCAGGGTCGAGGGTTGGGGGTATGAGAACAGGATGAGTTAAGGGTGAGCAGTCTGGCCCCACAAAAAATGGAAAGTTACTATGATCCTTTCTATGTCCTTCACTCTACATCTCTTTACATGCCTGCTTTGTTGTTCATTTTCATCGCAGACTGGCTTTGTTTGTGACTCCTTTCTCATGGCAGAATATGGCTACCCATAGTTCCCAAATTCTGGAATAGCAGAGCTCTGGAAAAATCTACATTCAGCATAAAAATCTGATGAGCCAAGCATGAGTCCACTATGTCTAGATGACATACAATGTGGCTTTCAGTGGCCCAAAGAAACGAGCCCTGTAAGAGCTTCTACTACAAGGATATGGAGGGTAATCTCATTTTTTAATTTTAGGAAAAAAGATGCCTTCCTAGAAAAATTAATAGAAAGATATAAACTAGATTTTGATAGTGATTATTCATGGTTATAGATCTATGAGCAATTTTAATTATCTTCTTTTGCTTATATTTTCTATAATCTGTACTGAAATGTGTATTAATTTTGTAAAGAAAAAAGTTAATTTTAAAAACTAAACTATCAGACCATTATAACATAACACCAAGTGAGGGGTGAAAAGGACAAAAAAATCCGTATTACTTATATCCCTTAACTCTATAAAATATATATGCATAGAAAAAGAATGGAAGAAAACATAATAAAACATCAGCAGTGGTATCCCTAGGTGTTAGAATTAAGGGTTATTTTTATTTTCTTATTTATAATTTAACATCTTATTCACCGATTGCTATTTACTTATTCCAGTTGTTTTACAGTGAGTGTATATTACATTCATAGTTACAAAAAACTCTGAGAGATGTGTATGCCCACTGACCATCTCACAATGGGCTCAGTTTTTGTGTAAGGGACTAGAATATTGTAGGAACCACTGTGATCACCAGATAAAAGTGACTTTTGGTGTTTTTCACCCCAGCTCCAGTACACCTGAAGAGTACTACAAATTCCCAACAGTTACAACAGCTCAAAATCATGATTTATCTTGAGAATCACTGGCCCACAAAATACTCAAAGAACTCTGGAGGAATTCTAGGATTACATCTAAATGCTGAAGAAAGAAAAAGAGCTCAAGAATAAAACTTGCATGGTATGATCCTACAAATTAGAGTTCTTTTAATGTAAAGATGGTGATATTCAGAGTAATCTTATGCAAGTATTTGAAAAATTACTAGATAGAAGGATTAACTATTTTCTGTCCCTATTTAAGAAAAAATAAAACAGGTTTAAATGGCAGGCAGGTTTTAGCTACACCATCAGCCACACCAAGCCAAGAAAAATATGAGCTGAAAAATAAATCATGATTTGGATCAACATAAAATTTAATACAATATGAACACAATTCAATGCACTGCTACATAGTGGCTTCCATGTTCCATGTTTAAAAACACAAACAATGCTAATGAGAATTCTACAGGCTGAAGGCTTTGTCTTACCCAAACCACAAAGTTAAACTGTAAATACGAAGCCCACAGTAAGGATAAGAAAGACTAGAGGAGAGTCTCCTCTTACTTTCCTAGAATCTTTAGATATATTTGTTTATGTAGGATAAATTAGTGGCAATGTCTGGCTTAGAAAATTTCTATAGATTTCTTGCTAGCTCTCTATATACTGTGATAAAACCTAAATTAAGGTTTAAAAATACCCATCAATACAAAAAGTATGCTATTTTCTTAAATGTACTCTAAAATTTTAGTGAAAATACTTCACTTTTCATAATACTTAACCAATGATATATAACTTTTTAGTTTAATAGTCAAGTTTTTAAAGCAACTCTAATTTTAGTTTTAAATCACCTTGCTCTACTCCAAATAAATTTATATTATGGTGCTTGAAAATCTATCAAAGTAAGGTGTATTTTTAACCATCCTAAATTATTTTTAAATTTGTCACATTTATTTCATCTTTCAAGGGCTTACTCACATGGAATCAACAAATTTCTCTAAACATTTTCTGTAAGGGAAGTAGATACAGTGAAATGATATATGACAGCACAGTAATTCTAACCCATATATAACAGGACAAAAATGCCCTAAATTTGTTACATTGTCATGCAAAACATTGATTTTACCTATAAAGATAAAAATGAGATGTTAAATGTCAATGTTTTCAGAAGAAAATGATCAAATCACAATGACTATAAATGCATTACATTATGACAAATGATTTACCGAAAATAATAAACTTAATTTAACATAAATCCCCTCTAAAATTCAAACCATAAATTATCTCAATATGGATTACAGAATAAGATATTTTCCTAGTAAATTAGGTTTGACAATCTAAACTCACTTTTTCTTAGATTACACCTAGAAAATCTAAAATGCTGCACCTATTTTAACATGTATTTCCCAAAATAAGATTCACTATGAACACTACTTTCGATTATATTTTTATATCCTCTTTAGATAACCAAGTGAAAATCCAACAATACAGAAACAGGTACTTTCACCAATACATAAAACAGCAAAACTAGTGAGGTTAGGAAACAGAACACAAGTTCAACAGAAATCGTACAATACTGGTACAGAGGCATTCATTTCAACCCATAAGGAAAAATTCGAGCCACAAAACAGGTTTTCCATTTTAAATCTGACTAACTTCTAGATAAGAAGTTGGTGTATTTTGACCTGAAAGTGGGGTTCAGTGAAGCTCACGTTCCACTGCCTGGAGGTCTAATGCAATAGAAAAATTGTCATTTTATGGTGCTGAGAGTTTTTTTTAACTATGCCTTTTATATTATTTTATTTATTTCAGCACATGAAAGAATTATACAGATTATTTTAAAAAATCAAATGTGGAATTTCTACGTACATTAAACCTTCTGCATAATTTCTGCCTCTGAAGTATCAATATAGTGTTTAAAATTATACAAACAAACCCTCCAGTAAACAGCATTTTATTTTATGACACTCTGTGTTAATATAATAAATATACAAAACTTCCAAACCACTGAAACATGCAACATTAGAGGAACAGATGGAGGGCATTTATATAGAACCACGACAGTCACCAGGATGGCAGCGTAATATTACTCATTGACAAAATATACAAACATCCTAGATAAATAATCCAAGTCCCAAGTTACAAATCACTGAGGGACGATTTTCCAGTGTTCATACTTTACTTTGAAATAAAACAGCCAAGATTTGATATTGCAAACTGAAAAATGACGTGAATGCCCACTATGTGAAGGCCATTTCATGACTTTAATATTGGGTAATTTAGTATTAAATATGAAACACTAACAAATGCCAATCTTTTGCTGACTGAAAATGTTAACTACTTCCTGATTATTGTTCAGATATTAGGGAATATAAAAATTTAAATCCCCTTTTATACCTTATCAAACTGTAAGTATTGCCATCATTTTAACTCACGTTTTTTTAAAAAAACAATTTATTCCCACAAACATGTATTAAAATAACCCAAATAACTGGATTTTTAAAAAACCCCATTTTCCCTATCCACACAAAAGATACCATGGTTGTCTTTGATATTTAACAATGCTACCTTTGGGGATTTCTGCATAACAGAGAGAAATATTCCTATTCTTAAGAAAAATACTCAATATTATGTCAGTATTTTTCAAAAGTCTCAGTATCTTTTATTTATACTTTAGGGAAAAACAAAAATAAACTTGGGATATAAATCAATGGTGAATATAGATGCTCTTGTATTTTGTGCTGAATGTTTGAATGTTTGTAAAAATCCTCACTCAGTAAAACACACTGATGAAACAAATTCTCAATAATAACATTATATGCTCTGAAAAGCTGAAATGACTTAGCTGGTTGAGAATGTGGGTAGAGATTATCACTCATCAGAAATATTCATGAGAAGAGCTTTAAATTCATATTTTGAATTCTGTTTTCTTCAGAAGAAAAGAAGTATCTTCCAAGTATATTATTTCCATAAAATCCCAAATAAATCAAATGTAAACACCATCTGGATGGATCTGTGTCACCTAGTATCATGCAAAGCTTCTTTATAAACAGTGAAAACCACGTCTCCTCACCATCCCACCTCCAGCATGGAACTCATTTCAACTCTCTATTCAGGGAGGAGAATCAAAGTGAGTTAACCATTTCTGCAATTCTGACTTTTTTTTTTTTTTTTAAATGATTTGCAGTCTCAAGTAATGTAATCCAACAGACTATCCTTATTTAAAATCAAGCTGAATAAATCACTACCTATCATACTATAATCTTAAACTAGCCAAATACTCCCAAAACACAGGAGCATGTCTTTTATAAGTATCTTTGAGCCATGTGATCAGCATTAAAAATGACTCACAACTTAAACCCAAGTGGACTATGAGAATGAACTTCTGCACTGCATAGTAACAATTTTAATATTACCTTCATAATTAATGCATTTAACTGTATTTGTATTTCCTTTCTTGGTGCAAGCGAAATGTTTTCTCTATTGCTTGGCAATTTTAAATGTTTTCAGTCTGTCTCAAAACCTGAAAGACGGAGACACATTAGGAATTCAGTATATGTGAAATGCCAGGGTCTTTTTTTTTTTTTTTTAAATGTCATTAGAGATGAGAGACTTAAAGAAAAATAAGATAAATACTGTATGCTCTTTTTGAACAAGGAGTTAAGCTAGACTTTAATACCTCTGTAAAAACTACACACACACACAAAAAAAAAGGTGGCCGCCAAACACATTCTCAATTCAGTTAAAAAGACACAAAAATACCAAAGTTTCCATACAGTAATATCTTTCTATGATACGAATACTGAAAATCTTTTTAAAATGAATTCTTATCACTAAGCTCTACTTCATCGACTATATTTCTTTTCTTTTGGATAATGCACTGCATATTATATTAAATTCTCATATTGCACTCCAAGATATTTTTATTTAAAAGAAACTAGTACAGAAAGTCATTTCTATGATTCCACAAAATCTCCAAGCCAACAACCATAAGCAGTGCAGGACCCAAAACACTAATTCATTTAAGAAACTCCGTATCCATGCAAGAAAAGAGATTGATACCAAAATATCAAGTACTCTTAAAAAAGAAAATAAAAAGAAGATAAAATATACATTATCTACTACGAAATTCACACAGGCTCTTCACTGGTGACTGGAATTGCTAAAAAGCAAGACAATTTAAAATTTCTAAGTCTCCACTGCCCTATTTCTTTCAACATAAATAGGGAAATAGGAATGAAGCATCGCTTTACTGCTCCAATGTATAATCCTTATGTCTAAAGATTCTTAAAAGAACTACTGCAGCTAATACTAAATGCATTTTTAATCATAAGTACCATATTAATTTCAGTGTCACCACTGAAATAATTTGCTGAACATTCATCCCCCAAAAAATATGGAGAATATTTTTTAGCATGTAATTATTTTTTCTGCAAGGGGCACTGAAATATTAAGAAAACTATTAGGTAAAGTAATTTAAGACAGGAAGTTTTTTGGGTTTTAGCCCATGCACAAGTGAACAGGAAATATACATGCTGTGTGTACTTTGTGCTCTGAACATAAAAATATTTATAGAATACAGTAACTGGAGAAAAAATACAGTCAAAAGGTAACAGTGTATTGTTTGAAGATTCTCTAAATTTGGTTACCCTTGAAAGCATTCTGAGCTGCACTAGTTGCTGCAGTTGAAGCTGCATTTGCAGCTGCAGTCTGGACGGTTTTGTTGGACATCACACCTGTTGCAAACTCTTGTTGGGCCTTCTCAAAACTAGCACCTGTTGTGCGATATAGTCCATGTACCTACGGAGAAACAAAAAAGTGGGAAAAGATAAGTGGCAATCTACACACTCCTCTTCTGCAGCTCTTTTAAATTAATCTCAACACCACTCAGAGAAAAAAGGACTAGATCTGATTCACAATTCCTACACTGACACACAACACTGTATTTAAATATTTTCTATTAATATAGGCTGCTCCTTATTTTCCCTAATACAGAAGAGATAATTATGCTTATGCCAAACCTCAAATAATTTAAAGAACAATTTCTTAACCAAATGCAAAAAACTATGCTTTCCTCTGTACCCAATCAGTTAATTATTAAGGTATTACAGCATTACAACAGGATGGTTTAAACATAAAGAAACAATCTAACTTTAGTACACTAATTTACTACCCCAGACAATTCAAAGAGAACAATACTTTCTATTTTTAAGTTGGCTACCTATACACTGATGTCCCTTGGTGGTGCAAGTGGTTAAGCGCTCAGCTGCCAACTGAAAAGTTGACAGTTCTAGTCCACCTACAGGCACCTCAGAAGAAACACCTGGCCATCAAATTCCAAAATATAAGCCACTGAAAACCCTATGGAGCATAGTTCTACTCTGATACACACATGGGTCTCCATGAGTCAAAATCAACTCCATGGCAACTGGTTTGGTTTTGGTGTACATATACATTTTATCATTCACTATATCCAGACATACTGCTGCTGTTCACTCTATATACTTTTTGTGTATGGTCAAATCCTACAGAATTTACAAAGGAAGACATCTAGAACTGTCTCACCATATTGGTTCATCATTCAAGTCTTGGGTTTTCTCCCAAAAGGCAATGGCAATCCATTATTGTATTATTTTCATGGGTAGGGTTCAAAAATACTCTTTGCATCAACGTATGTTTTAAGCTGCGTAATGATGAAGCCCATCAATACATAATGTTAGCCACTCAGTTTAATACAAATTTGAAAAAAGGAAGTAACAAGGCAAATTATGACCATTCTTTTACTTACTACATGCCCACAAACTTGGGGGTAAGAGGAGAGAGAAAGACAAGTACTAAACCTTTAATTGCACTGCACTGTGAGTGACCTGACTAGAATGCAATCAAAGTAGGTTTGGGGGAAAGGGCACCCAAGTCAGTCCCTTTCCCAAACCTGGATAGAAACTAGTAACTGGAATGAATGTGGAGTGAGAAAAAGCAGAATGAGTCAAAGAAGATTCTCAGGTCAAGCTTGGATTCTGGGTTGTGGTTTCAAGAAAGAGAATAGAGGGTAGCTTGGTTTAGGGGGGAAGGAAGATGATGAGTTTAGTTCTGAACATTCATTCATTCAACAAATGTTCACTGAATACCTATCCTAGGCCTGCCACAGCAGGCAGGTGAAAATATTTGGTTTGGAGCTCAAGATTGGAATGGGCCAGAGACATGGACTTGGAAATCATTGGCATATAAATGGTAGCTAAAATCTTGGCTTAAATGAAATTGTCCGTGGAGAAAACAGAGTGGAAAAAGAGTGCTAAGTACAGAAGTCTGTTAAGACACCAATATCTAAGAAGTATCCACAACAAGAAGGGATGATTAGGAGAGGAAGGGGAAAAACAAAATGTCAAAGGATGAAGACTACCAGTGTAAAAGGTAAAAATACTCAGACAGCCTCAAGTGCTTTTGATGGAGTAGTAAAAGTAAATGCCATTATTACAGTAGATCAAAGAATAAAATGGCCAGGTAGAAAAAGAGGGCACTGACAAGTACATATACTGGTAAACTGTAAAATTCTTTTTTTCCTAGTACCAGAGCACTATTGGAAGTATAGAAGTAATTATCGCTATCCACTTTTAAAAACCAAGTTTTCTATGGAAAATTAAAGATACAAATAAATTACTACACCTGTGTTGAAGAAGTTTATCTCACAGGGAGTAAATATGATTGGTTTTTAGAAAATGAAGCATATTACAGAAATCTAAAAAAACCTTCTTCACTTACAAAAACTATTACAACTTAAAATTAAATCCACAGTCACAAAGCAAAGAGGAAAAATAAAAGTAGAAATAGCATGCATTTCTCAACAATCAGTCTGTATCTATATAGACCCAGAGAGCCACCTAGAGGGAAAAGATCACATATGTGTACAGTGCAGAGTGCTCTTTAAAAGCTTATCATTTCCCTCCCATGTTTCAGATTGATATCTACTGATAACTTATATTCCTTAGAAAATAAGGGGAAAGCTTTAAATCAAATACTGTAATAAAAGAAAAAACCCAACTTAAATATTTGCCACCATTTCTACTTATGAGAATAACATTAGCGTATTTTGTTCTTAAAGAGTCACAGAAAGGACACTAGATTTCAAATCTACTGATTGCACTACTTTCTATCTGGCTGGCCACCACTCAAAGCTTCAGGTTTGCTTCCCACAAAATAGAAATATTTGTTGACCTATCTGCCCCTCAGAGCTTTCCTAAGGATCAAATGAGAACATACGTAAATGTGTAAGTGTCACAACCAACTCTGGAAGGAAATCTTGATCCTTAATGTATTTTCAGAACTAGATTTTAGTGCACACTTTGGTGGCCTATGACAACAGAATTGTATACTATGACATACAATTCTGCAACAATAATAACCAAAAAATGCGTGTGGTTACATAGATAGATATATATATGCATATATGTGTATAGGAAGGCACATGTGAGTATATGGGTGTATCTGTAGGCATATGTATATACACATGTTTATGAATCTGTTCCAAAACAAACCTGTTGCCCTTGAGTCAATGCTGACCCATAGCAACCCTATAGGACAGAGTAGAACTGCCCCACAGGGTTTCCAAGGAGCAGCTGGTGGACTCCAACTGCTAACCTATTGGTTAGCAGCTGTAGCACTTAACCACTGTGCCACGAGGGCTCCTATATATTTATGAGCACTGCATATATATTCATATATATATATATATATATAAAATAAGCCACATGGGGGCACAGTTACAGATACTTACTAGACATAACCAAACACCTCACAGGATTGGTTTACTGGGTTTAAAAGCTTGGGACAACTTAGTCAACTGGCATAATATATAGTTCATAAAGATAACGTTCTACATCCTCGTGTGGGGAGTGGCATCTGGGGTCTTAAAAGCTTGTAAGAGGTCATCTAAGATACAACTATTGGTCTCTACTCATCTGGAACAAAAGAGAATGAAGGAAACCAAAGATTCAAAGAAGAAACTAGTCCACAGGACTAACAGCCCCCATGAACCACGGCCTCAGCTACCCTGAGACCAGAACTAGATGGTGCCTGGTTACCACTACCAATCATTCTGACCAGAGACACAATAGACTGTCCTGGATAGAAAGGGAGAAAAATGTAGAAAAAATCTCAAATTCCTAAAAGCAGCCGGACTTACTGGACTGGTAAAGACTAGAGGAACCCCTGAGACTATCACCCTAAGATACCCTTTAACTTGGAAACGAACCCACTCCTGGTGGTCATCTTTCATTCAAATAATAGACTGGCTTATAAAATAAACAATATCACTTATGAATACCATGCTCCCTTAAATAATCAATATATGAGACCAAAGATGAGAAGCTAAGGAGGGGCAGGGAAGCTAGATTAATGAAAACAGAACAAACAGAATGGAAATAATGAGAATGTTGACACATTGTGAAAAATGTAACCAATGTCATGAAACAATCTGTATAAAAATTGTTAATGGGAAGCGAATTTGCTATGTAAATTTTCACCTAAAACACAATATTTTTTTTTAATTGTATACTGTGGAAAGTAAAGAAACGTGGCACTTTATTTAAACAAAATAATCCAAACATATGTTCCCATTAAAGTTTACAGAATAGCATTTCAAGAAACCATGCTTTTATTAATATCTCTATCTACCAAAATTATTTTTACTTTATAAAAGCTGGGAAAATAAAAATAAATCAATTATATATATACACATATACATATTTAAAAATTCATTTGTGTGCTGTGTGTGGGTCTCTAAGCTCAATATTTTTAATTAAAATATAACATTTCCTAGAAACCCTCTATGAACCCTCCTGCCTATAGATCTGGGTCACATTCCCCTCTGAAACCCTACATTTATGACTCTAGTACTCACCTTAATTTCACCCTGTTGAAATCCCACTCATCCTTCCAGATCTACCTCAAATATTACCCTGTTTTCTTTTGTGCCTGAACTAGCTGTGGCTCTCCCTCTTGTAAGCACTTAACAATACACTGTACATCTTTTACGGCATATATATACATATTGTGCTTCTTTCTGTAGAGTTTGTCTACATGTCTTATTATCCTCGGCATACTTTTAGTACCTTGAAAGTAAGAGTTAATTTTTACTCATTGTTATACCCCTAAAAGACACAACACAATAACTTGCAACAGAAGCCACTGAATAAATATCTGTTTTATATCTACTAGGAATTAAACAAATGGCCCAAAATTGTCCATATTATTAAAAAAAAGTTACCAAGTAAGTGCAATACTGCTTTAACAGATTGTATTTATGTTACACAGTAAAAGGCTTAATTAGGAATTAAATGTTTTTGAAAGGAGAAATACTAAGGATACCAACTGGGGACGGAATGTAAGTTACCTGCTGAGGAGTGTCAAATTTTTCCCTTAGGAATTCAAAAGTATTACTGTACCTACTATATTTTTAAGCTAATAATGCATGTGTTATGCCAGAACTGTTTTACTTAATTTCATTATTTCCCCGTGTTATATGTACACAGGCACATTATTTATGAAAAAATATGGTACTCTGTTCCCCTGAATGAAGATGACAAGTATCTGGACCAGATTTTTAACAGACAATGTGCATTAATGGAATTACTTCATAATCAGGAGAGACTGTAATGCTGCGTGGTTCTAAGAAAGTAAAAGAGGGAAAGAAAAGCAGCATGCCTATTTGTGACTGGAGAAAAACAGTACAATAAAATTATCTGCCTTCTGTCCTAGGTCAAAAATATGGGTAAGCAATAAATAATGCTTTCAAAAAAAGTGAAAGTTGTCTTTAATCTAAGGCTGTCACTTTACATAATAGGATATCTTCACAAAGCATTTAATGTAATATGCCAATTTAACTAATAAATGAGGTTTGCCATTATTCTGGATCATATACCCAAATTCTATACTCTCACACAAATTTAAAAAATATTTTCAAAACAGATTTTGATAAATAAATAAAAAAATTGAAGTACTTAAGGAAACTTGTTTTTTAAAGAAGTGAAACATTTTTCTAAAATTATTTTGAAATGCAAAGATATTGTTATTAATAATTGTTTTATTAATGTGAACATAAGTCTATGCACAATTTTTAAAAATCTCATGGAAAAGATTATCATTCGAAACTAAATCCCAAAAGGAATATAAATTACGCCCTGACGGTGCAATGGTTAAGAACCTGGCTGCTAAGCAAAAGGTCGGCAGTTCAAATTCACCAGCCACTCCTTGGAAACCCTACGGGGCCAGTTCTATTCTGTCCTATAGGGTCACTATGAGTCAGAACCGACTCAACGGCACATAACAACAACAACATTATCTATTTACCTCTTCTATATGAAGTTATTCTAACTCTTATACCAATTAAAAGAAGGGGAAAAAACTGGATTCCCCTGATATAAAGTTTCCTGTGACTCATTCATGTATTGTTATCTAATTCACAGTATCTCCCCCTTATTCCAAAACCATTATTCAACTCTAACAGGTTACTATAGAAAGAGGGTCTTTTAAAAAAAACATTTGGAAGTACCAAAAGACCAAAACCAAACTCACTGCCGCCAAGTCAATTTCAACTCACAGCAACCCTATAGGACAGAGCAGAACTGTCCCATAGCGTTTTCAAGGCTGTAATCTTTATGGGCACAGAATGCCACCTATTTCTTCCCATGGAGTGGCTGGTGGGTTTGAACTGCCAACCTTTCAGTCAGCAGCTGAGCACTTAACCAATGTACCACCAGGGTTCCTTATTTGGAAGTAATCTGAGAAAAACTTAAGAAATCTACATATTTGTGAAAAATAAGGATTGAACCATTCCATTATCTATTAAGAGGTACAAGACACATATATTCTTACACTTTAGTTATTTTTAATTTTGATTACAAAATGACATGGGGGAAATAAAGATACTATCGTGCTCATACCGGACCCTCTACGTACCAATGATTATCCACTCCAATTATGCAAGGCTTCAGAAAGCCAATAAAATTCTAAAATTTTCACTTAATTCAATTGAAATAAATATATACGTTAGAGCACATCTGTCTGGAGATGGCGAGACAGAAGAGTCAAAATAAAAGCCAACAATCCTAGATCCAAAATAGTGTGCACAAATAACTTCTAGAGGGCATCAACTGTTTATGAAGAGCCTGACCCCTAGTGGTTACAAACTACTGCTACATACCCATCAAAAGATTTTTTCTAAGCAGCTGGTTTTGAACAAGTGTCAAAAAGAAAATGAAAAAAGGAAAAAGAAAAATCAGGTGTTTTTATTGGATCTTAATTTCTATCACAAAATCCAAACCAAACGTGCTGCCGTGGAGTCAATTCTTACTCATAGTGACCCTACAGCACAGAGTACAACTGTCTCATAGGGTTTCCAGGGAGTGGCTAGTTGATTCAAACTGCTGACCTTTTAGTTAGCAGCCGAGGAAAATGTCTGCCATTACAAATATGAAGACTGGCTCAAATGATATTTTAGCTTATATTATCTCCATTTATTATACTTCATAAAATCATACAGAAAATCATCTCATCTAAACTCCTTACTTCACAGATAAAGAATATGAGACCCAGAAAAGTTGAGAGATTTGTAATTGGTGACTTCTTTAACTATGAAGTTGAAAAAAAAAAAAATCCAAATAACAGAGTATGCTGCATAACCCCCATATTAATAATTCTATCTTCTTTGGAAAGCAGTCATGTTTATTTTGAATGTTTGATACACAACAAGCATAACTCTAAAACTCTTCCTTTGATGAGTTGAATCCTGAAGATTTATGTACCTGAAAAACGGAAGGGGAAATAAAATCGGAGGTTAAAGAATTCAGAGTGCTGCACGCAATTGTCAGTTACACAGCAGCTGCAGAATAAACACTTCCTTTACACCCTTACCTAACTTGTAACTTGACTTTTAGAAGTATGACTCTGAATTATCTGTGCCACATATTCCTGGCACCACCACCACTGCTTAAAATTCTCTCCATTCTTCCCTCAACAGATTTTTAAATGATGGTAACGTTCTTCCATAGGCCCTCTTCTCACTCCATACACACTACTTTCTAGGTTCACTTACATCAAGAAGTCAATAATTTCCAAACTGAGAAATGCAGACTAAAGCTCTTTCTTTTGCTCCCAACGTGTATATTCAAAAGCCCACTATTTATACGTTAATGCCCTGCCAGCATTTCAAACTTCTCCCAAATTCAAAGTCTAAATCATTTCACCCTCGAATCTGCTCTTCTTTCGATGTACAGGTTTCCCCTGCTTTTTGTAAGTTCACTTTACGCCACTTCACTTTTATGAAAGGCCTACATCAGCACCTGTTTTCGCTGACCAAGAGAAATCCGAAGAGAATTTTCGCTTTTATGAAAAAAGGGCAAAAAGCGGAAACAGTGTTCAGCGTTTGTTTGCAGGGAGCAGTTAAAGAGGCAGCGTGAGCCCTGAGGAGCAAGAGTGGTGTTGCCAAGCTCCTTCCCCAGCAACTACACTCAGCATCTCTGCATCAAGCCACCATAGCTTTGAACTGTGCTGGTTGAGCATCTGCGCTGTCTTCTTGATTCTGGTAAGTGAAACTATACTGTACATATACTATTTCTACTTTATATAGGCCGTGTATTTATCATATCATTCCTGCTATTACTATATGTTAGTGTTATTTTAGGTTTTATGTGTTATTTGGTATGATTTGGTAGGTTATTTCTGGGGCCTGGGAATGCTCAAAAATTCTTCCCACATAAATTCATGGTAACAGCTTCTTCACTTTATACCATTTCAGCTTATGAAAGGTTTCACAGGAACATTCTACTTTCAGATAGCAGGGGAAACCTGTACTCTCTCTTCCTAAACAGCCTATCACCTACAAACCTGGGTGTCATCTTTAACTCTTCTCTCAGCCTTCACTTCCAGTCCTCAAGGCAAATCAATCACCACCTGCTCATTTTCTCTTGACTACATCTATTTGACACTGCTACTTCCTTAGTTATGGCTACCTTCATCACTATCCAGCTTCCTAGTTAGTCTCCTAGACTTAGTTTCTCCAAGTATTACACCTCTGTCCTGCAGATCTCAAATACTCCAGAATAATCTTTCTAAAACTCAAATCTTATCAAGTCATTTACTCTCCTTCTTAAAACTCTTCAACAGCTCACCACCACTCTTTGGAGAAGACTTCCTAGTTTACAAGATCCTGCAGGATATAGCTACCACTTACCTGTCTAGCCTCATCTTCCACAACCTTCTACCACCAACACCACACATTCCTCCCTGCCCCAATTCATGCACCAAGTTCATTCCCCATCCATTCTGAACTTCTTATAATTCCCTGAATTTGCCATGCTATTTCCTGCATCTAGAAATAAACGTGCATTCATGCTACCTGGTATCTATTTATCCTCTCCCCTAACCCTTACCTTTTACTTAGTTAACTGCTACTCATCATTATATCCCAGTTGAGGCAGTATTTAAGTAATTAAGTTATATTACTTAAAAAGACCTTCAGACAGCACACACTACAGGGGAAGTCAGCACAACCACACTAAACCAAAGCTAAGAAGTTTCCTAAATACAATCAAACACCTTGAGAGACAGAGTAGCAGGGGTAAGGGGTCTGGGGACCACGCTTTCAGGGGACATCTAGGTCCACTGGCATAACAAAGCTTATTCAGAAAATGTTCTGCAACCTACTTCGGTGAGTGGCATCTGGTGATCTTAAAAGCTAGCAAGTGGCCATCTAAGATGCATCAATCGGTCCCAACCACGTGGAGTAAAGGACAATGAAGAACACCAAAGACACAGGAAAGTATTAGCCCAAGAGACAGAATGGGCCACATAAACCAGAGACTTCATCAGCCTGAGACCAGAAGAACTAGATGGTGCCTGGCTACCACCAATGACCACCTTCACAGGGAACACAGGAGAGAGTCCCTGATGGAGCAGGAGAAAGATGGGGTACAGAACTCAAATTCGAGTAAGAAGACCAGACTTAATGGTCTGAGACTGGAGGAACCCCAGAAAGCATGGCCCATGGATTCTCTATCAGCCCAGAACTAAAACAATTTCCAAGGCCAACTCCTCAGAGAGGGATTGGACTGGACAGTGAGACATAAAGTGATACTTGGGAGGAGTGTGTCTCTTAACTCAAGTAGATACAAGAGACTAAATGGGCAGCTTCTGTCTGGAGGTGAGATGGGAAGGCAGAGATGGTTAGGAGCTGGTTGAATGGACATGGGGAATCAGGGGTGGAAAGGAACAGTGTGCTGTCATAGTATGGGGAGAGCAATTAGGGTCACATAACAATGTATGTATAAATTTTTGTATGGGAGACTAACCTGAAGTGTAAACTTCATTTAAACCACAACAATTAAAAAAAAAATTAAAAAAAAAAAAAAGGTGGCAGTTGGAACCCACCAGCCTCTCTGGGGGAGAACGACATGGCAGTCTGCTTCTATAAAGATTTACAGCACTAGAAACCCTATGGGGCAGTTCTATTGTCCTATAGTGTCCCTGTGAGTCGGAATTGACTCTACAGCAATGGATTTGTTTGTTTTATCATATTTATAAGGATAAAAATGAGACTTCTTATATGAAGGAGTCTTTAATATTGTCCTCAGATTTAATGAAAATATATTTTAACAAGTGATTTTTCTATTTAATATTCAAAAAAATTAATAGTCCTGAGTACCTCTTAATTTTTTTTTTTCTGGGTAGAATTTCAATGGTATAAATGCAGGATGAAAATGAAAACTTAGTTACATGCTTTTCTAGAAAACACCAGGGGAGATGGATCGATTTGATGAACTAGGTATGCTTAATTTGGAGTCAGTTCTGGACAGAGAGAGAAGACTCATACAGGTCCTCACTGAGGCACCTCCATTCATGTTAGACTGTAAGACTGACGGACGCCATTCTAGTAGAACGTTTTTTCAGCTGGTCACAAAGTTCATGCTCAGTTTCTTCATATGACATAAAGTTTAGTTTTCCTAACAAAGATAAGTTTTTTTTTCTATGAAATGAAAAGTTATGAAAAAGTGATTAGTTGCTTTTAACCATGTATTTTCTACAGATGTTAATTAATTCTGCATTCTCCACTAAACAGTATCAATAATACTGGATAATATTGAAAAATAATGAAAACCACTATACCTATGAATGAAGTTTCTATTCTTTTCTCCTTATCTGCAAAATTCCCTTGATTCACAAGCATCTACAATTTTACTGTAAGGAATAACTTACATATGAATAAAATACAATTAAAATGGGGAAAAAAAAAAAAAGACCTTCAAAACTAAGTTAGGTATCCTTCCTGTGTGCTCCCTACACTTGCCCCCATAACGGACATTAAGTCACTGGACTGTGGTGCCCATTCATTTGTTTCTCTCTCACACTAAATTGAACTCCTTGAGCTCATTCACAGACTAGTGTCTGGCCCGTGCTCAGTTTGATAGCTCCTCAAAAAGTTAAACACAGGATTACCACATGATCCAGCAATTCTACTCCCAGGTATATACCCAAATAAACTGAAAGCAGGAACACAGATATTTGTACACCAATGTTCACTGCAGCACTACTGACAATAACTAAACGGTGGAAACAATCTAAATGTCCATCAACAGATGAATGAATAAGCAAAATGTGGTATATACATACAATAAAATATTACTCAGCCATAAAGAGAAATGAAATCATGATACATGTTACAACATGGATAAACCTTGAAAAGATACTCCTGAGTAAAATAAGTCAGTCACAGAAGGACAAATATTAATATGACCCCACTTACATGAAATATCTAGAATAGATAAGTGTATAGAGACCAAATTTTATTAGCGGTTACCAGGGGCAGGAAGGAGGGAAGGAAAAGGGATCTCATTGTTTAGGGAACACCAAGCTTCTATTAAGGGTGATGAAAAAATACAGAAACAGATAATGGTTATGGTTGAACAATATGACAAACATAATGAATGTCACTGAAGTCTACATGTAAAGAACAGTGAAATGGCAAATGCTTTGTTACGTATGTATTTAAGACAATTTAAAAAATAAAAATAAAAGAGAGAGAGAGACCCACCAAAGTCTTTATCATTTTGAAATATAGGTGTTATTCCCAGAGTTTCTATATCATGTTTGAACATAAGTAGAATATCAATAGTATACAGCCAAGACACAACAAAACTTTTAAATGAACAAATAAAAACAGTGATTTATCTCTATTTAAGGATGGGAAAATGACCGTGGCAATTCTACAGGAAGAAGTATAGCCAAGATAATGGAGCAGTTACTAAAAACAAAATTCATGTCATGATCCAGCCTGAACCTGTCACCAGATCATCTTCTACTCAGCGATAAATAATTTAGTGTCTTTAAATTGTAAATACAAATAAAATGCTCGCACTACACAACAGCTTTACTTACATTTATTAATCAGGCTAATACACTTCATCCAAATTTTAAAAATGAAGTTGATACTTCAATTCATAAAGAAACCTTTGGCTCATAACAGGATTTTAAAATATTCCCTATTTACCAGAAGCTAAAAAGGTGAAGCAATTTCTAAAATGTATTTATGTATAACTTTTAGTTGTAGAAAGTAATCCTGAGAGAGCAAACTTACATAAAAAGAACAACAAAATGGCTTGAAGTCACACTGAATTACAGGTGAAATGGGAAGAATGTGGCCTGACCATCAGGCTCCTCACGAACGTTCACAGACACAGAACTTCACTTACCTTTTTAAACATGACCAGTGAGACGACCGCCGAGGCCGTGAAAAGCGCCGCTATGATGATCATCAGGACCCCGACAGGAATGCTTTGGTTGAGACCAGTGAGGGATGAAATCCACCCACTGTGAATTAATTGGAAGTAAAATTAAACAAATTAATGCACATTTTAAAAAATAACGACACCTAACGCATATTCAGACTTATTATGAAGCAGGTACTATTCAAGTTCTTTACGTTATACATAGAGAGAGAGAAAGGCAGAGTTGTGTGTGTGTGTATGAAGTCAGTTATCTGTGTGTGTGTACATACACACACATATATTAACTCATTTTATTCTCATAAAAACCTCATTAAGACAGATGTTGTTTTTTAATCCCTATTTTGCAAATGAGGCCTGAGTCACAGAGATTCAGTAACTTGCCCAAGGTCACACAGCTAATAAATCACATAGACTGAATTCAAATCCAAACCATCAAAATCCAGAGCCCGAAGTGTTTACTACCAAATTGTATTGCATTTTAAAGCCTAAGAGCTCATTATTCCTTCTTCTAAATGATCATTTAAAATTCTGCTGAATAATGAAACCAAATATTTGCAAACCACATATCCAGCAAAGAACTAGCATCTAGAACATATAAAGAACTTGCAAAACTCAACAGTAAAAAAAAAAAAAAAAATTAAAAAATGGGCAAAAGACATTTCACCAAGAGGATATAAAGATGGCAAATAAGCATATGAAAAGTTGTTCAACATCATTAGTCATTAGGGAAAGGAAAATTAAAACCACAATTAGGTGTATCACTATACATGTATCAGAATAGCTAAAATAAAAAATACTGACAACACCAAATGCTGGTAAGGAAGTAGAAAAACTGAATCACTTCAAACATTGTTGGTGGGAATGGAAAACGGTACAGCCATTCTGGGAAATACTTTGTCAGTTTTTTTGTAAGAAAACTACACATACAACTTCCATACGACCCAACAATTACACTCTTGGACATTTATCCCAGAGAATGAAAACTTACGGTGAAACAAAAACCTATTCATGAATGTTCACAGCAGCTTTATTCATGATATCCCAAGACTAGAAACAACCCAGCCCAGGCATCCTTCAACAGGTGAGTGGTTAAAC
The DNA here is from genome assembly GCA_030035585.1 of Dugong dugon. Taxonomy (NCBI): domain Eukaryota; kingdom Metazoa; phylum Chordata; class Mammalia; order Sirenia; family Dugongidae; genus Dugong; species Dugong dugon. The sequence goes on along the minus strand of CM057460.1, from coordinate 82,940,639 downwards.
AAACTGTGGTACATCCACATCATGGAATCCTACTTAGCAATAAAGAGGAATAAAAAGTAGTAAGAAGGAATGATATACACCACAACCTAGACGAATGTTCAGGGAATTATGCTGAGTGAAAAAAGCCAATCCCCAAAGGTTATATACTTCATGATTCCATTCAAATAACATTCTTGAAAACATAAAATAATAGAAATGAAGAACAGATTAGTACTTGCCAAGGTTTAGGGAGGAAGTGGGAGCAGGAGGGAAGTGGGTATAGCTATAAAAGAACAAGATGAGGGATCCTTGTGGTGGTGGGAATGTTCTGCACTGTGACTGTAGCAATGTCAAGATCTTCATTTTGATATTATACTGTAATTTTACAAGATGTTACCCTTGTGGGAAACTGAGTGAAAGGTACTTGGGATCACCCTGTATTGTTTCTTACAACTGCATATGAATTCACAATTATCTCAAAATTAAAAGTGTAATTTTTAAAAATCTGAATTGCATGAGATTTATCTTAAAATAGCCATCCTGTATGCAGCCTCACTAGCAAACTCTTTTTCTGTGCTATTTTGTCACTATACATGCTGTATGTTCAACTTCAACTTTTTTTTTCTAAATTTGTGCTAGAAAGTAAAAGTACTTTAATCCCATAAAAATAAAAATCTTGTGTTAAGTGTATCTTTTAAACATTTAAATCATTTCCTTTTCCTCAAATGCCAAAAATTAAATACTATTTAAGGTAATAATTATAACTTTTCCCAAGAACTGATTTAAAAGACCTGTATAAATTCTCCACAATATGTATGTCCACAAGGAGCTCTGCAAAGCTATCAACAGTCGTCTGACAGCCCATCACTACTCTGACTGAGTAGTAGCATACTAAATTTAAGTCTTCAGCAATACTCGTTACATGTTGATTTTAGTTTATGAACACAGTACAGCAAAGTTGTATCATATACACTTTTAGCTTACAAGAATTCAACTGTATACAACAACTCAGAAAGAAGAGAGGGAGGGATAATTTTACAAATGTATACAATCCTGCCAATCGTTTCACTCGACGAATGTATGCTCCAGAGTGGGTGTGAAAAGAGACATATAAATCTGCTATTACTTCCTAGTCTGGGTCCATTAAGTCTCAGTTTCTGAGGTGCCTCACTAAATGAGCATCCTGTCACAGTGAGAATGATTCTACTGTTTAAAGATGCATGTATACAGTCACGTGTCACTTAACGCCCACGATACATTCTGTGAAATAGGCTGTTATGTGATTTGGATGTTGTGCAAACATCATATTATATACACTACCTCCCTGATGGCGCCGCTGAGGTTGCCCAGCAACGGGAGGATGAGGTGACTCACCAACGCCACCTTCAGCGGAGGGCCGCTCCTCCTCTAGGCTCCACACTCCCAGGATGCCCTGCAGGCCCAAGCAGAGCCTGGTGCCCTAGTCCCCATCGTGGCTGCTGTCCAGTACATAAGGGACAAGCAGTAGCACCAGAAGCGCAAACTTGCAGTACTCTCGGTGTCTCCACCGCCAGTCCTTCATCGTTTACAGAGCACCCCAGAGCAGCTCGGGTGCCCGTCCTCTCCCTTGCCTCAGAAACCCCATCCAGTGGCAGCTCTTCCAACCTCTTCGGGCCCCTCCGCTCCTGGAGGAGTGGAACCACCAGGGCTGTGCATCCATAAGGGAAACTTGGGAGGTGATGTATATGCGGTCAGATGTTGCTGAACGGATATTATGCAGTGCGTGACTGTATTGTGTATGCAGTGATTCCACCTTTGAAAGACATGCCTGCATGTATATGTCTGCGTATATGAAAATGTGTGTGTGCATACACACACACCCCTATGCACCTAACATAGTACTTTACACATAATAGGTACACCTTTCCTTAAAATCTCTGAAGTTCTTTTCACTCTATTCCGCAATCATTAGCCCTGCTCTGTCTCTGACCACTCTTTAGTTTCCTTTGCCTTCTTCCTCCTGGTGCCAGTTACATGTACCTTTTATTTAAATTACATATAATCTACTGTTTTAAAAAATGAGAACATAATCTACAAATAAGTTGGTTTATCCAAATGTTATGTCTTAGAAAATTTTTAAATTGCATCTTTCATCATTTTTGCTTTCCTGTTTAACTATTTTTTAAAAGCCATAAATTATGTAAAGATATTAGATTAACAGCTTAAAACTGGAGTAATTACAATAAATAACTTACCAATTGCCCCAATTATGAAATCCTGCAGCCTGGAGTACATGTACAGCAAACTGACAAATATAGACGAAGAAGAATACAAAGAATCTGAATGAACTGTCACTCCTTTTTTAAAAAAGGGGAGGAAGAGAGAAAAAGGGGAAAATGTCATTTTCTTAATACCTTTACATTCAATGCAACTGATACTCAACACTTTTTAAAAATGGCAACTACTTGAGGCTTGAAATTAAAATAATAACAATATAGTAACACATGTGAACCCTTTAAATACTAGATGAGGATGCTGTCATTATTCTAACCCTGTCCTTTCAGGACCAAAATCCATCTTGGCAAAAAAAAAAAAAAAAGAAAAGTTTTTGCTTTCCTTTTTTTTTTTTAATTAAACAGCTTTACTGAGGTTTAATTAACATATAATAAACTAGAAATATTTAAAGTATATAACTTGTGAAGTTTTGACATATGTATACACTTTGCCCAATAAAGAAAATGAACATATCTATCATCCCCCAAAATGGTGAATATTCCCAAAAGTTTCCTTGTACCCATGGGTAATCTCTTTCTTCCTACCCCTTGTGCTCCCCTCCCTCCACCTCCATCCTGCCCATCCAGTGCTTTCTGTCACTATAGATTCCAAGTCCATCTTAATCTGGAAGCTCCACTAAAACCTGTTTACCTTATTTGTTTAACCAACTCTTCTGTTTATGGATAAGGAGAAAGTAAAATTCATTCCACTGTACATTTACTATGTTAATTACGAATGATTATTTTTAAGCACTTCAAAGTTCTCTAAGATATAAACTCCATATTCCAGAACTTAACTATCTGGGCTCTTATCTCCAGGAGAGCATAAATCTTCCTCTATCTCATCTGTCCAAATGCAAAATCAGTCACATTCAAATTTTTAAAAGTTTGCTTTGTTTTTTAACTATACAAGCAGTCACTGGAATTATAGTTCTTTATATCAAAATGAAAGGAGCCCTGGTGGTACAGAGGTTACAGAAGTCAGCTGTTCGAAGAAACAGAAAGGGCCACATAAACCAGAGACTTCATCAGCCTGAGACCAGAGAAACTAGATGGTGCCTGGCTACCACCAATGACCGCCCTGACAGGGAACACAACAGAGAGTCCCTGACGGAGCAGGAGAAAAGTGGGGTGCAGAACTCAAGTTCCAGTAAAAAGACCAGACTTAATAGTTTGATTGAGACTGGAGGGACCCCAGCAGACATGGGCCCCGGACTCTCTGTTAGCCCAAAACTAAAACCATTCCCAAGGCCAACTCTTCAGACAAAGATTAGACTGGACTATGAGACATAAAACGATATTCATCAAGAGTGTGCTTCTTAGCTCAAGTAGATACATGAGACTAAATGGGCAGCTCCTGTCCAGAGGCAAGATGAGAAGGCAGAGAGGGTCAGGAGCGGGTTGAATGGACACAGGAAATCTGGTGTGGAAAGGAAGAGTGTGCTGTCACAGTATAGGGAGAGCAACCAGGGTCACATAACAATGTATGTGTAAATTTTTGTATGAGAGACTAACTTGAACTGTAAACTTTCACTTAAAGCACAACAATAAAATTTTTTTTTTTTTAAAGTCAGCTGCTAACCAAAAGCCACTCTGGGAGAAAGATGTGGCAGTCTGCTTCCGTAGAAATTATAGCTTTGGAAACCCTATAGAGGCGTTCTACCCTGTCTTTCAGGGTTGTTATGAGTTAGAATTGACTTGATGGCAGTGGGTTTGGTTTGGTGTATCAAAATGATATAAAAAAGTGAATCTGATTGTCCTGCTAAAAACAATTTTAAAGTATGAGGTAGCACTCCTTTTCAAAAGCCTAAATTTATTGAGGACTTAAATGCAAAAACTTGAGCTGGTCACAGTGCTAAAAAGCATATTAACTAGAAATAATTTCCCATACGCCAAATAGTAAAAAATAATCTAAAGTATAAACAAATTTAAGCAATACAATCATCACATGAGTATTAAGTTCATTTGAGGAAAGTACCAGGTAAAGCTGAGGAGTTCTGAAAAAGCCAGAAGACCCCCAGGAGGAGGGCTGTTATCAGAGCCAGAAACTGAAAAAGTCCAGGAGAAAAAACATGATTGGGGGAGTAGAAGGACTTCTAGCACCTAGAATCAAAGGTGATGGGGGTCCTGTATGCAAGATGAGACTAGGAAGCTGACTGTTTCAATAAGCAAGTTTGTACATAGCCATCTTAAGCCAAAAAAGAAAGAATAGAAATGTAATTAGATAAACACTGATTTAAGCCTAGTGGTTTTAAGATGTTATCTGTCTCAGTTTACAATGAAGTATTCATGGTATCATGAATCCACTTAAGTAATTATTTCCTCATCTGGATGGACAGGCAAATAGATGGATGGATGGATGGAGAGACAAAGAGAGAAAAAACCTCCTACTACTTGCCATCCTGGCTCTTCCAGATCAAAGTCTATTAGAGAACTGAATCTCAGAAAAGCCAGTGGTTTTTGGTTTAATGTCCCCCTAATGATATACTGTCAAGTTAAAGCAAACCCTTAAAAGTAATTCCCTAAATTATCATAATAAATCTGAGCAAATAGATTTCTAGGAGCTTGTAAAGTTTATTTCACATTCCAAATTAATACTAGAAACATTAATTACAACTACAGTTTGGGGCAAGAGGGAGGATGTTTCATTATTTCAAAAGAGCTAACAGAAAATTTACATTTAACCATGATAACTAAAATAGTCAGCTTCTTTATCGTTGGCAACTCACCAGAATGGTTACAAGCATGCAGCTTTAGAGACAGGCCTGGATTTGAATCTAGCCTCTTACACTTTAAGCCGTATAACTCTGGGCAAAATACTAAGCCTCTCTGCCTGAAATTTTCCATTTGCACAACAGGGATAACAGTGTAGCCACTTTTACAAGGATGAAATAATACATATGAAGTGTTTAGCAGGGAAATATGCAGGCACACAATAAGCAATCAATAAACATTATTTGTTAGTACCTCTATTCTACTACCACAATAAAAACTTGCTGCCGTCAACTTGATTTCGAGTCACAGTGACCCTACAGGACAGAGTAGAACTACCCCATAGGGTTTCCAAGGAGCAGCCGGTGGACTCGAACTGCCGACCTTTTGGTTAGCAGCCAAGCTCTTAACCACTGTTCCACCAGGGCTCCACTAGTACAACAGTACCACTAGTAAACTGTTTTGCTCACAGAAGTAATATTCTGCTCACAAGTAATATTTAGCTGCTGATAACAAAATTTGAGACACAGTAACTTCATTACTAATACCAGAAACCAAGTAACACATGAAATTCTTGATAATGTAAAGGTATTAGGATAAAAAGAAACCTAAGAAGTACAGCTACTTTTCTTCTTAGTTACCTGAGAATCCAAGACTGTCTAAACTAGCCCCATTTTCCTCTAATTATTTTGTGCTGAAATCAATTCTTTCTCCAGAATGGGAGTTTCATAAATAGGCTTTAAACGGTAGGGCTATAACCCCCCAGATTATGCATAAAAGTTTGTATACGTGTATTTTTCTTAGGAATAAGGCTCACAGACTTTAGATCCATAATGGAGTCTGCAACTGAAAAATACTAACCACCACTCGTCTAGTCTAGATGAAAAAGCACAGGACTGAGATGGATGATCCTGCCTGGACTTTGTCTTCTTCCAATCTATGTTCTTCCAGAAAGGCATAATGAAAAATGCTTGTGTAATGAGACTTTAAACCTAAACCACGACCTGGGTTCAAGCTCCAGATCTTTTATACTTAACTAACTCTATTTTGAAATAATAGCTAACATCTGTTGAACATTTACCATATGCCAGGGACCATGCCATGCACATGCATTTCCCCACTTAATCCTTACAATACCTTCATGATGTAGGCACTACTACTGACTCCATTAGAGGGAGGAGTTGTGCTCTGTTCTACCCTTAAACTACTCTTAGCTATACCATACCTAAATGTTTCTTACATACCTACTTTTACCGTTCTAGGAGCAATGCTACTCTACTTATTTGAATTTCTGTTTAACATCAGATGTGTACAAAATAACCAGCTAACAAAACACACAGTTGCGAACTGACTCACCAAAAGATATTTTAGGAAGTATTTGTCTCATGCACCTTACATTATTCCTGTATTTACTGCAACCTCAAATATATATAACAGTGCTAGGGATTCTAAAACTCTGAAACTAACACCTTCTGCACTTCAGCTAATCTTTAAGGAGATTACTTGACAGTACTGATTTACTCTGAAGTGTAAATGATTCCAGATAGCATAACAGCATATATCTTAACAAACAGGTTTGCCTTAAAGAAAGAACAGGTCGTGGAAAGAAGAAATAATGGTACATTAAAAGAAACATTTCTAGATGGTGAAAAGAAAAACTAAAGTGCCTTTAAAATTTCTTTAATTTAGTGAATAAATAAAATAGCTAAAAACTTAACAAAATAAATCTCTAGTCTAAGAATAACTTTCTTAACTCTCTCAAATTAAAACCAAAAGGCAGTCGGGGAAGGCTACTTCTTGATTTTTTTTAAACTTCTCTTCCCTCTCTTTTTATTTTTTATTTTATTGTGGATAAAATATACATAACAAAATACATGCCATCGCAACAATTTTTACAAGTACAATTCAGCGACATTAAGTATATCCTTCAAGTTGTGCAACCATTCTCGCTACTCTTTTCCAAATCATTCAACCACCATTAACATAACCACAATGCCCTCTAAGCAAAACCTCTCCCTTCCCCCTCTCTCCACTAACAGATCTTTGGTTTCTAGATATTTGCTTATTTCATATAAGTAAGATCATACAATATCTGTCCTTTTGTGACTGACCTATTTTGCTCAGCGTAATGTTTTCAAGGTTCTTGATTTTTTTTTCATTTAAACATTAACTGTTGATTTATAGTCTAGAAAATAAGGATACAGCTTACCTTTACATTCCTCCATGTTTCCATACCTACCATGCACATGTGCATTTCCTGTTTCCCTCATCTTCCCAATACAGTTATAATTTTGGTTAGATTAATATAAATTTGGTGAGTACTGCTCACTTGAAGGACCCCTGGTGGCACAGTGGTTAAGCGCTTGGCTGCTAACTGTAAGGTTGGAGGCTCGAACCCACCATCCACTCCGCAGGAGAAAGATGTGGCAGCCTGCTTCTGTAAAGATTACTACCTTGGAAACTCCACGGGACAGTACTCTATCCTATAGGGTCGATATGAGTGGGAATTGACTCCATGACAATGGGTTTACTGCTAACTTATTTTGACTATGTAAATATTATTTACAGCTGAATCATGACATATACTATAATTAGTTTTCCCATCCTGCACAATCTTTTTTTTTAATTTTCCATTGCCTTTTGTTCTTGTTTTTTTTCTATGTACTTACCAATAATTGATCACTTCTCTCTCCTTAATTTGTGTAAATCTCTCTTAAAACATTCAACTTCATTAAGAATTCTAACAAGTTTATCTTCCTGCAGCTGTTTCTCTTAAAACCTCTAACCTGCTCTCAAATCTGAACTGACAGCTGGACTGGCCATCTGCTTGTCATCTTGAGACATCCCTTCGACATTATCATTATCTAGGAATAAACTAGACCTCTCTCTTGAGTTAGAGCTCCTGTTTTCTGGAACCCATGTTTTCCTCTTTTTTGGTTCACTCCTTCATTTTGGCAGAACTCATCTTCTACTCTAGTAGATTCCTGAGTAATGATGCATGCATAGGTACAGTTTTTGAAATCCTACTGTATATAAGCTTACACTGAATTTGATAGTTTAACTAGGTATAGACTTCTAGGTTAAAAATTATATTTCCTTCAAAATGAAAGCATTGCCCCATTATTTCCAGTCAGTGTTGCTACTAAAAAGACTGATGTCATCCTGATTATCGTAAAATAAAGTTCCAAAATTTCTTGGAAAGTAGGGGGGAAAAAGTGGAAAATATAAGAGAAAAGATAAGAACATTAGGTTTGTCCAAGAGTTTCAATATCTAATTAACAAGCAGTTTTTTAACAAGAACACAGAGAAAAGGAGATAACCAAAGAAATGATACAATAAATTTTCCCGTATTAAGAACCTAAGACTCTGGAACTAAAGGTCCACAGAGGAGCCAGCATAACAAAGGAAGAATATACCTTTGCTTACCAAGACACATTTTTGTGAACTGTCAGAACGCCAAGGATAGAGACAAAATTTTAAATGGTTCCAAGAAATGGAGGGAAAAAAAAACCCCACAAGTTGAAGAATCAGAACGGCATCAGATTTCTCAACAGAAATACTGAATGCTAAAAGCCAAGGAAGCAGTTTTCCAAACTCTGAAGGATGTTAATTTCTAACTTACACTCAACCAAACTACAAACTGAATGTGGGGTAAAAAATAAGTTATTTCCAGAAGTGTTAAGACCTGAAAAAAGAAGAATTTCCTTTGTACTCTTCTCTCAGTAATCTACTAGAGGATGTAAAATAGAGACACACAAAAAAGGAGAGGAATAAAAAGGAGATAAGAGATCCTGGAATACGAATCTAACACATGAGAGAAAGAAAAGGTAATGCTAGAATAACACAGAGATCAACCAGTCCAAATCAGAGGAGGACAATCAAGGACTCCATCAGGGATGTTATAAGAAGAAAAAAAGGAAAGAGATCATCGGATGTATTTGATCATAACCAGTTGTCATTGAGTTAATTCCTACTCATGGTACCCCCAAGTGTTTCAGACACTCATGGCTCCACCCACACCACCTAGACACCTGCGACAGGGGTCCAAGAATAAGTGGTCAGCCCCAGTCCTTACAGCCAACAGCACTGGGTGCTCATAATCCGACTGCAAAACTCACCTACCTACTCACTCTAGGGAAGAGGGACACGCTTTCCTTTCAGACACTCTGGGGCAGCCATCGCCCGCTGCCTTCTCAGCATGTGACCCCCTACTGAGCAAGATACCTGTGCCTACACCAATCACCCATGCCTGTCTAGGACTGTAAGTAAGAGCCTGCACCACACACTTCATGACCAACTACCTGGACACCTGAGTTGAATCCATACAAGAAAAGTAAATGGACCCCTGGGCTTATATACTTAGTTAACAGATCTAACCACCTGGTGACAAGACTTTAGAGCTTCAAAGGCACAAATAATCAAACTAGCACACATGACCAGCGTATTTGGGCGTATCAAAACAAAACAAAAAGTTAGGACACAGTAGGCAAATGTAAAATAAAAAAAAATTATAATAACTTACTGACGGCTCAGAGACAACATTCAATATCAAATCACATAAAGAGGCAGACCATGATGGCTTCAACAAACTCCCAAAATAAGGAATCAATAAATTTTCTGGAGGAAGAGAATTTCTTGGAATTACCAGAGGCAGAATACAAAAGATTAACAAACAGAACTCTTCAAGAAATTAGGAAGGAAATCATAAAAAATGCAGCAAAAGCCAAAGAACACACAGACAAAACAGTAACAGACCTTAAAAGGATTATTCAAGAGCATAATGACAAATTTAATAGGCTGCAAGAATCCATAGAGAGGCAGCAATCAGAAATTCAGAAAATTAACAATAAAATCTCAGAATTAGACAACTCAGTAGAAAGTCATTGGGCAGAATTGAGGCAGCAGAATCAGAATTAGTGAGATTGAAGATAAAGCACTTGACACCAACTTCTTTGAGGAAACTCAGATAAAAGAATTTTAAAAAATGAAGAAACTCTAAGAGTTATGTGGGAGACTACCAAGAGAAATAACCTATGAGTGATTGGAGTACCAGAATGGGGGGGGGGGGACATAAAATACAGAGAAAATTGTTGAAGATTTATTGAAAGAAAACTTCCCTGATATCATAAAATATGAGAAGATATCTATCCAAGATGCTCATCGAACCCCACAGAAGATAGATCCCAAAAGAAAGTCACCAAGACATATTATAATCAAACTTGCCAAAACCAAAGATAAAGAATTTTAAGAGCGGCTAGGGATAAACAAAAAGTCATCTACAAAGGAGAGTCAGTAAGAATAAGCTCGGACTACTCAGCAGAAACCATGCAGCCAAGAAGCCAATGGGACGAAATATACAAAGCCTTGAAGGAAAAAATCGCCAGCCAAGAATTATATATCCAGCAAAACTGTCTCTCAAATATGAAGATGAAATGAGGGCATTTCCAGATAAACACAAGTTTAGGGAATTTGCAAAAACCAAACCAAAATTACAAGAAATACTAAAGGGAGTCTCCGGTTATAAAATCAATAACATCAGATAACAACACAAGACTAGAACTCAGGACAGAGCAACCAGATATCAACTCAGAGAAGTCACAAAAATAAATTAAAGCTAAAACACTGAAAATAGGGAAAAAGAGATCAATATGTAAAAGATGACAATATTAAAACAAAAAAGACAAAAAATGTAGACATAGATTTTTCATATGGAGAGAAAGTCAGGGCAATATAAAGAAATAAAAAAAGGGTTCATTTTAGAAAAATAGGGGTAAATATTAAGGTAACCACAAAGGAAATTAATAATCCTACAGATCAAATAAAAAACAAGAAAAATACAAAGGCTCAGCAAATACAAAATCAACAACAATGAAAAAGATGAAAAGAAAATACATAAGAAGAACTTAGCACAGAAAATTAAATGGAACAAAGAAACTGTTAGCAACACACACAAAAAAAAAGACATCAAAATGACAATATTAAACTCATACCTATAAATAATTACACTAATGTCAATGGACTACATGCACCAATAAAGACACAGAGAGTGGCAGATTGGATAAAAAAACACGATCCGTCTATATGCTGCCTACAAGAGACATAGCTTAGACTTAAAGACACAAACTAAACCTCAAAGGATGGAAAAAAATATATCAAGCAAACACCATTTAAAAAAGAGCAGTAGTAGCAATACTAACCTCTGACAAAATAGACTTTAAAGTAAAATCCACCAAAAAGGATAAGGAAGGACACTGTATATTGATTAAAGGATCAGTACACCAGGAGGATAAAACCATAATAAATATTTACGCACCCAATGACAGGGCTCCAAAATATATAAAACAAACTCTAACAGCACTGCAAAGAGAAAGAGACAGCTCCACAATAATCGTAGGAGACTTCAACACTCCACTTTCAGTGAAGGACAGAACTTCCAGAAAGAAGCTCAATAAAGATACGGAAAATCTAAATGCAACAATGAACAAGCTTGATCTCATGCACATATACCGAACACTCCACCCACAACAGTTAAGTATACTTTCTTTTCCAATGCACATGGAACATTCTCCAGAATAGACCACATACTAGGCCATAAAGCAAGCCTTAACATAATCCAAAGCATCAAAATATTGCAAAGCATCTTTTCTGACCATAAACCCATAAAAGTAGAAATCAATAACCGAAAAAGTAAGGAAAAAAAAATCAAACACATGGAAACTGAGTTATACCTTGCTCAAAAACTACTGAGTTATACACGAAATTAAGAATGGAATAAAGAAATTCCTAGAATCAAACGAGAATGAAAATACATCCTACCAGAACCTTTCGGACACAGCAAAACCAGTGCTCAGAGGTCCGTTTATAAAAATAAACGCACACATCCAAAAAGAAAAAGGGCCAAAATCAAAACATTAACCCAACAACTTGAACAAGTAGAGAGAGAGAAGCAAAAGAAGCCCTCGGGTGCCAAAAGAAAGGAAATAATAAGAAGAACAGAATTAAATGAAACAGAGAATAGAAAAACAACTGAAACAGTTAACAAGACCAAAAGCTGATTCTTTGAAAAGATGAACAAAATCGATAAACCACTGACCAAACTGACAAAAGAAAAACAGGGAAGGAAGCAAATAACCCATATAAGAAATGAGATGGGTAATTTCACAACAGACCCAACTGAAACTAAAATAATCATAACAGAATACTACGAAAATTGTACTCGAACAAATTTGAAAACCTAGTGGAAATGGACAAATTTCTAGAAACTCACTACCTACCTAAACTAACATAATCAGAGGTAGACCAACTAAATAAACCTGTAACAAATTAAAGAGATTGAAAAGGTAATTAAAAAACTCTCAACCAAAAAAATAAAGCCCTAGCTGGGACAGTTTAACTGGAAAATTCTACCAAACTTTCAGAGAAGAGTTAACACCACTACTACTAAAGGTATTTCAGAGCATAGTATTCCCAAACTCATTCTACGAAGCCAGCATAACCCTGATACCAAAACCAGGTAAAGATACCACAGAAAAAGAAAATTACAGACCAATATCCCTCATGAACATTGACGCAAAAATCCTCAACAAAATTCTAGCCAAGAGAATTCAACAACATATCAAAAAAATAATTCACCATGATCAAGTGGGAGTTATCCCAGGTATGCACGAATGGTTCAACATTAGAAAAACAATGTAATAAATCACATTAATAAAACAAAAGACAAGAACCACATGATCTTATCAACTGATGCAGAAAAGGCATTTGACAGAGTCCAACATCTTTTCATGATAAAAACTCTCAGCAAAAGAAGAATAGAAGGGAAATTCCTCAACATTATTAACGTCATTTATACAAAGCCAACAGCCAACATCATCCATAAATGAAGAGACTTTGAAAGCATTCCCCTTGAGAACAGGAACCAGACAAGGATGGCCTTTATAACCATTTATTCAACATTGTGCTGGAGGTCCTAGCCAGAGCAATTAGGCTAGAAAAACAAATAAAGGGCATCCAAATTGGTAAGGAAGAAGTCAAAGTATCTCTATTTGCAGATGGTATGATCTTATACACAGAAAACCCCAAAGAATATACAAGAAAACTACTGGAACTAAGAAGATTTCAACAAAGTATCAGGATACTAGATAAACATACAAAAATCAGTTGTGTTCCTCCACACTAACAAAGAGAACTTTGAAGAGGAAATCACCAAATCAATACCATTTACAATAGCCCCCAAGAAGATAAAATACTTAGGAATAAATCCAACCAAAGATATAAAAGACCTATACAATGAAAACTACAAGACACTACAGCAAGAAACCAAAAGAGACCCGCATAAGTGAAAAACATATCTTGCTCATGGATAGGAAAACTCAATGTTGTGAAAATGTCAAATTTTACCCAAAGCGATCTACAAATACAATGCAATCCCGAGCCAAATTCCAAAGGCACTTTTTAATGAGATGGAGAATCAAATCACCAACTTTATATGGAAAGGAAAGAGGCCCCAAATAAGTAAAGCATTACTGAAGAAGAAGAACAAAGTGGGAAGCCTCACACTACCTGACTGTAGAAACTATTATACCACGACGGGAGTCAAAACAGCCTGGTACTGGTACAACAACAGATATGTAGACCAGTGGAACAGAATTGAGAATCCAGACATAAATTCATCCACCTATGAGCAGCAGATATTTGACAAAGGCTGAAAGTCCATTAACTGGGGAAAAGACAGTGTCTTTAACAAATAATGCTGGCATAACTGGATACCTATCTGCAAACAAATGAAACAAGACCCATATCTCACACCATGCACAAAAACTAACTCAAAATGGATCAAAGACCTAAATATAAAATTGAAAACAATAAAGATCATGGAAGAAAAAATAGGGACAATGCTAGGCGCCCTAACACATGGCATAAACACAATACGAACCATAAGTAACAATGCACAAACACCAGAAAAGAAACTAGATAACTGAGAAAGCCTAAAAAATCAAACACTTATGCTCATCAAAAGACTTCACCAAATGAGTCAGAAGATAACCTACAGACTGGGAAAAAAAATTTGGCTATGACAAATCCGATCAGCGTCTGATCTCTAAAATCTATAAGATACTGCAAAACCTCAACAACAAAAGGACAAACAACCCAATTAAAAACTGAGCAAAGGATATGAACACGCACTTCACCAAAGAAGACATTCAGGCAGCAACAGACATATGAGAAATGCTCATGATCATTAGCCATTAGAGAAATCCAAATCAAAACTACAATGAGATCCCATCTCACCCAAACTAGGCTAGCATTAATCCAAAAAACACCAAATAATAAATGTTGGAGAGGTTGTGGAGAGACTGGAACACTTATACACTGTTGGTGGGAATGTAAAATGATATAGCCACTTTGGAAATCAATTTGGCACTTCCTTAAAAAGCTAGAAATAGAAGTACCATACTATCCAGCAATCCGACTTCTTGGAATATATCCTAGAGAATTAAGAGCCATCACACAAATAGATATTTGCACACCCATGTTCACTGCAGCATTGTTCACGATAGCAAAAAGATGGAAACAACCTAGGTGCCCGTCAATGGACGAATGGATAAACAAATTATGGTATATTCACACAATGGAATACTATGCAACAATAAAGAACAACGGTGAATCCGAGAAACATCTTATAACATGGAGGAATCTAGAAGGTATTACACGGAGTGAACTTAGTCAGTCGCAAAAGGACAAATATATATAAGACCACTATTATAAAAACCCAAGGAAAGGTTTAAATACAGAAGACAACATTCTTTGATGGTTACGAGGGTGGGCAGGGAGGGAGAGGGGTATTCACTAATTAGGAAGCAGACAAGAATTATCTTAAAGGGAAGGACAGCACACACTACAGGGGAAGTCAGCACAACTGGATTAAACCAAAGCTAAGAAATTTCCTGAATACAACCAAACACTTTGAGGGACAGAGTAGTAGGGCAGAGGTCTGGGGACCATGCTTTCAGGGGACATCTAGGTCAACTGGCATAACAAAGTTTTTTAAGAAAATGTTCTGCATCCCACTTTGGTTGAGTGGTGTCTGGGGTCTTAAAAGGTAGCTTAAAAGTTAAGATGCATCTGTCGTGGGATTGTTAACCAATATTATAAAACAATATGTGTACTACTGAAAAAAAAAAAAAAGTTAAGATGCATCAATTGGTCCCAACCCACCTGGAGCAAAGGAGAATGAAGAACACCATGGACACAAGGAAAGTATTAGCCCAAGAGACAGAAAGGGCCACATAAACCAGAGACTTCATCAACCTGAGACCAGAAGACCTAGATGGTGCCCGGCTACCACAATGACTGCCCTGACAGGGAACACAACAGACAGTCCCTGACAGAGCAGGAGAAAAGTGGGGTGCAGAACTCAAATTCCAGTAAAAAGACCAGATTTAATGGTTTGATTGAGACTGGAGGGACCCTGGAAGGCATGGCCCCCAGGATCTCTGTTAGCCCAAAACCAAAACCATTCCCAAGGCCAACTCTTCATATGAAAACTGGACTATGTGACATAAAATGATACGCGTGAAGCATGTGCTTCTTAGCTCAAGTAGATATGTGAGATTTAATGAGCAGCTCTCATCCGGAGGTGAGATAAGAAGGCAGAGAGGTCAGAAGCTGACTGAATGGACACAGAAATCTGGGGTGGAAAGGAAGAGTGTGCTGTCACAGTATAGGGAGAGCAAGCAGGGTCACAAAACAATGTATGTATAAATTTTTGTATGAGAGGCTAACTTGAATTGTAAACTTTCACTTAAAGCACAACAGTAAAAAGAAAACAAAATAAAAAAAAAAAAAAGAGGACTGGTAGTGGGAAAATATGGCCTTGATGATAGAGACAATGCTGGAGATGGCATGACAGAATCTTGCAAGCCCAACAACTTCTTCATTGCAAATACTTTTTTTCAACAACATAAACGGCAACTATACATGTGGACCTAGACAGATGTTAATACACAGGAATCAAATCTACTGTGTCTGTGGAAAGAGATGATGGAAAAACTCAATACCATTAGTCAGAAAAAGGCAAGGGGCCAATTGTGGAACAGGCCGTCAAAGGCTCATATGCAAATTCAAGTAGAAGCTGAAGAAAATTAAGAGCAAATCAAGTGAGTCAAAATACAAACTTGAGTATATCACACCTGAATTTAGAGACCATCTCAAGAACAGATTTAACACACTGAACACTAAGGACCAAAGAACAGACAAGTTGTGGAATGACATCAAGAACATCATAAAAGAAAAAAGTGAAAGGTCATTAAAAAGATAGGAAAGAAAGAAAAGACCAAAATGGATGTCAGAAGAGACTCTGAAACTTGCTCTTGAATGTAGAGTAGCTAAAGTAAACAGAAGAAATGGTGAAATGAAAGAGCTGACTAGAAGATTTCAAAAGGCAGCTCCAGAAGACAAAGTGAAGTATTATAATGACATGTGCAAAGACCTGGAGTTAGAAAACCAAAAGGGAAGAACACGCTCGGCATCTCTTAACCCGAAAACTGAAGAAAAGTTCAAGCCTCGAGTTGCAAAACTGAAGGACTCTACAGGGAAAATATGGAAGGACGCAGGAAGCATCAAAAGCAGATGGAAGGAATACGCAGAGTCACCATACCAAAAAGAACTGGTGAACGTTCAATCATTTCAGGAGGTAGCTTATGATCAAGAACTAATGGACCTTGGCTGAAAGCAGAGAATACCAGAACTATGCAAAGGCATTCAACTGTGTGGATCACAACAAATTACAGATAACACTGTGAAGAACAGGAATTCCAGAACACTTGATTGTCTCAAGAGGAACCTGTACATAGAGCAAGAGGCAGTCATTCCAAAAGAACAGGGGACACCACATGGTTACAGTCAGGAAAAGTGTGGGTCATGGTTGTATCCTTTCACCATATTTATTCAATCTGTACACTGAGCAAACAATCTGAGAAGCTGGACTATATGAAAAACGCAGCATCAGCATTGGAGGGAGACTCATTAACAACCTGCAATATGCAGATGACACAACCTTGCTTGCTGAAAGTAAGGAGAACTTGAAGCACTTACTGATGAAGATCAAAGGCTACAGTCTTCAGTATGGCTTACACCTCAGAAAGGTGTAAGAAAACAAAAATCCTCACAACTGGACCAATAAGCAACATCATGATAAATGGAGAAAACACTGAAGTTGTCAAGGATTTCATTTTACTTGGATCCATAATCAATGCCCAGGGAAGCAGCAATCAAGAAATCAAATGACACACTGTATTGGGCAAATCTACTGCAAAAGACCTCTTTTAAGTGGTAAAAAGCAAAGCTGTCACTCTGAAGCCTAAGATGCACCTGACCCAAGCCATGGTATTTTCAATCGCCTCACATGCACATGAAAGCTGGACAACGCATAAAGAAGACCGAAGAATTAACTCCTTTGAATTATGGTGTTGGTGAAGAATAGTGACCACAACACGGACTGCTAGAAGAACTAACAAATCTGTCTTGGAAGAAGTACAGCCAGAATGCTCCTTAGAAGGATGATGAGACTTTGTCTCACTACTCTGCACAGTTTATCAAGAGGGACCAGTTCCCTAAGAAGGACATTAAGCTGGGCAAAGTAGAGGGTTGGTGAAAGAGAGGAAGACCCTCAACAAGATGGACTGACACAGTGGCTACAACGATGCCCTCAAGCATGGCAACGATTGTGAGGGTTGCAGGCCTGGGTAGTGTTTTGTTCTGTTGTATGAAGGGTTGCTATAAGTCAGAAGTGACTCAACGGCACCTAACAACAACAAGCTAGTTCTAAAATTTAAATGAAATGTCAAGGACTTTTGAATAGCCAAAACACTTTTGAAAAATGAAGAACAAAGTTGAAGGTCTGATTTATTATGCTGTTGAGTCAATTCTGACTCATGGCACCCCACATGTGCAGAGAACATTAATCAACAATGGGGTATTAGTGTAAGGATAGGCATATAGTTCAATGGAACAGAATTGAGTCCAAAAATAAATCCTAGTATTTATGGCCAATGGATTTCCAATAAAGGTGAAAACAATTCAATGGGGGAAGTCCATAAATAGACACACACATACAAATTAGCTGACACATACATAGATGATAAAATTAGAATTATAATAATGGAATCAGCAAAAAAAAAAATCTAACTTCACTCTAATGGTTAACTGTGGAACACGGAAATGGAATCAAACTGGAGCTTCAACAATATTAATAATGTTCTATTTCTTACACTGAGCAGTGGGTGTACAGCTAACATATGTTTCATTATTATGCCTCACAACTTATGTTTCAGATATTCTTTTGTATACATCAAATATGTCACTATTTAAAAATAGGTTAAAGTACTACTTTGGAAATTATCTTGAAAGCTAAAATGATCAACGGCTCTGTTTCCACTGTGTGAGAATCATAAACAATGTATTAATCAGTTATTTATTGGGTTTGATATAATGGTCAATTAATTTCATTTTTAGGTTTCTAAATATGACATAATAGTCATGGCAAGCCAAATTACCACCAAGAACAATGAGAAAACCAGGATAAATATGGAGAAAAAAAATCTGTTTAAATCAACTGAAGAGTTGATGAAGCAATCAGCAATAAAGAGACCATGATTCTAGAAAAGAGGAGAACTACAGAAATGTAGGTTGATACTCTATACCAACTTTTCCACTGGGTGCAGCAAAACCAGCTGAAAAATCCAGGCTTTGCCTGCACAGAGGGCTGCTGCTGGGGGACAAAGAAACCAACAGAACTTCTCACAGGGCTAGAGACATAATATAACAAAATACTGATGAGAAGTGAAAAGCACAGAACTAGCCCTAACATGCAGCCAATTTTTCCAACAATTCATATTCCAAATTCTGAAGCTAAAAGTAAACAGAGCCTCTGAAAACAGAGTAGAGTTTTCTGCAATCTTCCCTAAGGGAACAAGGATTCTCAGTTTTCAGAACTTTTGATTTAGGACTTCTTTACACTCTTAAAAATTGAGGATCCAAAAGAACTATCTTTATGTGGGTTATAACTACTGATTTACCAAATTAGAGACTAAAACAGAAATATCTGAAGTATATATTACAAGTTAACAAAAATACCATTTTCACAAACAATAACTGTATTTTCAAAAAAAAGGTCAGAAAGTAGCATTATTTTACATCTGGGAAAATCTCTTTAATGTCTGGCTTAATAGAAGATAGCTGCGCTCTCAGATCTGCTTCTGCATTCAATTTGCTGTCATATCACAAGTTGTGTAGCCTCTGGAAAACGTCTACTACATGCCTGTGTGAAAGTGTGACTGAAAAGGACAAGTAACATCTTAATATTATTATGAAAATAGTTCGGACTTTGCGGATGCCCTGAAAGGATGTTGTCTCCAAGGCTGCAACTCCACCTCAACAGCTCAGACCCTGCTTCTACTCTATCTGACAAGTAGGGGAAAGTGTGAATGCTCTATGGAAATAATTAAACATCACCTTAAATCTCTACAATTTTTGTTCAAAATTTCCAGATCCCATACAGACTTGTTATACATGCCAAGAGACAGCACCAGACGAGTGGAAAATCAAGAGAAAAAAATAAGACAATACAAACAGATGCACAGAGTAATCCAGATGCTAAAGTGTGCACACAGAGACATCAATAGGAGAATTTCACCAGAAAACTGAAATCTTTACAAACGATTCAAATGCATGTTGCACATTTGAAAGAAACAGCTAAACTTAAGAATTCAACACATGAGTTTAACAACATATTAGACAATATAGACGACACAATTAGTGAAATGGAAGACAGGTCAATTGAAAATATCCAAACTGAAGCCCAGAGTCAAAAAGACTGGAAAATACATAAATGGAATGCAGGATAGAGTGGAAAGGCCTAATTTATGTGAACTGAAGCTCATAAGAGAGAAGGGACAGAAGCAAATATCTAAAGACATAACGGTCAAGCATGTTTCAAAACTACTCAAAAAACTCAACCTAAAGATTCAAAAAGCTCTGTGAATTCCAAGTAGGATAAACAAAAAGAAAACTACTGAAACCCTGGACAGACTATTTAAAATAGCCTAAGGTAAAAGACATTTCCTTTAAGGAAGCATTATTAAGGCTGACAACTGACTTCTCACTAGAAACGATGAAAGCTGGGAAAACAATGAAATGCCATCTTTAAAGTGCTGTAAGAAAATAACCGGTAACACAGAATTTATATCCTTCAAAAGTGACGTGAAGTGAAGATGTTTTGAGTCAAATAAAAACCAAGGAAATTCACTGCCAGCAAATCTATACTAAGACAAATAAAAAAGAAAATACATATAACTAATAAGTTAATAAAGCAAAACAGAATAATAAATACTTTGTTAACCTAAAAGAAGGCAAGAGAAAATGGAACGTAAAACAAATAAAAACTTTTTGATAAATTTAAATCCATATAAATCAGTAACTGCAATAAACAAAAACAGACAAAAGACTTCAACTGAAAGACTAGATTTTTTAAAGTTAATTTTTATCTGGCAATACAATGGATTTACGTACACCTGACTCTAAACAGTGATTTCCCCTTAGCTAACATGGGGGCACTAGAGGACAATGAACTAAAAAAGCAAAAGATAAATATATAAGAAATTATAGCTCACTAATACATTATCAAAATAAGTGATGTGGCCTAACAAAAACCAAAAAGTTCCCAACTAATTCCAGTTACCTTTTGTTAACCATCTATAATACAAACCTTTCACACAAACTATCTCTAATCCTCTTATCAGCTCTGCAAATATCCCGGATTTACACTTAAGCTATGGCACTGAGATTTACCACATCTGCCCAAGGCCACATAGCTTTTAAGGGAGGATACCATGATTCTAACTCTTTCTCAGTCTGTTTCTAATAGTTATGCTCTTTCAATAATGGTGATGCTGCATTAATAATTACCTAATATTAGAGCTATTCACCGAATGCTCAGTGATTTGTAGAACCATAAAAGAAAGAAGTTGCAATATTTTTAAAATCTGAAACTGATAGCTGCATGTTTAATGGTCAATCCACTCAGACAACTAATAATTATAACTTTTAAAAGCACATACACTTGAATCTTCTCTATATTATTCTCCTTCAGATTTATGTAATATGATTACCTTATAGAAGACAAACTCCTTTAAGAATATCAGTAAAACGAGCTGCTTGGTTGACTATTGAGAAGCCATATTCATAAAATACTGTTTTATACAGTTTGGAAACTATATTTTTCATGAATATTCTGATATTTTGATGGTGCCGGTAAATTAAGGTTTCCCTTTTTTGGGGTTCCACGGAGAAATATCTATAAAAACCTTAAATCCTGAAAAAGGTAATCCACAGAAGTTAATTTGAAAATAACTAACTTTATATTTATAGATATATCAAAAGATGTAATGTTGTTTTTAGGTGTCATCGAATTTTCTGACTCATAAAGACCCTATGTATAACAGAACGAAACACAGCCCAGTCCTGTACCATACATTTGTTGCTATGCTTGAGCCCATTGTTACAGCCAGTGTATCAAACCATCTCACTGAGGGTCTTCCTCTTTTCCAATCACCCTTTACTTTAACCAAACATGAGTCCTTCTCCAGAGACTGATCCCTCCTAACAAAATGTCCAAAGTATGTTCTAGGGAACATTCTGGCTGTACTTCTTCCAAGACAGATTTGTTCATTCTTCCAGCAGTACATAGTATACTCAATATTCTTTTCAACATCGTTTAATTCAAATGCATGAATTTTCTTTGGTCTTCCTTATTCACTATACAACTTTCGCATGCACATGAGGCAACTGAAAATACCATGGCTTGGGTCAGGTGTACCTTAGTCCTCAAAGTGACATCTTTACTTTTTACTACTTTAAAGAGCTTTTTTGTAGCAGATTTGTCCTTGATTTCCTTTTTTTTTTTTTTTAATTTTTATTTATTTCTTTATTTTATTGTAATTCAGGTTGAGACCTACAGAACAAAATAGTTTCTCATTTCACAGTTACTACAGATGTTGCCCTATGACACTGGTTAACAATCTCACAACACATCAGCAATATCCTTACTCAACCTTGGGTTCCCTATCACCAACTTCCTTGTCCCCTTCTGTCTTCTGCACCTTGTCACTGGACTCCTGTACCTCGTTAGTCTCATTTGGTTTTACGGGGCTGTCCACTCCCAGGCTGAAAAGTGAACCTCGGAGGTAACTTCACCACTGAGCTAAAAGGGTGTCTGGGGGACATACTTTCGGGGTTTCTCCAGTCTCCTTTAGGCCAGTAAATCTGGGCTTCTTTTTGTGAGTTAGAATTATGTTCTACAACCTTCTCCAGCTCTGTCCAGAACCCTCTGTTGTGATCCTGGTCAGAGCAGTCAGTGGTGGTAGCCGGGCACCATCTAGCTGTACTGGACTCAGTCTGGTGGAGGCCTTGGAAGCTGTGGACAATTAGTCCTTCGGACTAATCTTTTTCTTGTATCCTGTTCTCTTCATTCTCCCTTGCTCCCGAAGGGATGAGACCAGTGGAGTATCTTAGATGGCCGCTCGCAGGCTTTTAAGACCCCAGGAACTACTCACCAAGGTAGAATGTAGAGCTGTGTCATGCCAATTGAGCTACATGTTCCCCAAGACCATGGTCCCCACAGCCCTCCGCCCAGCAATTCAGTCCCTCAGGGAGTTTGGATGTGTCTATGGGGCTTCCATGACCTTTCCTAGTAGAGGTTGTGCTAGGTTCTCCTGAACTGTGTACTGTCTCACCCTTCACCCAAGATACCACTTATCTATTATCTATTTAGTATTGCCCCCACCCCCGCCACACACCTCCCATCTCTGGTAACCAACAAAGATTGTTACATTTTGTGTGTGAATTTTTTCATGGGTTTTTACAATAGAGGTCTCATACAATATTTGTCCTTTTGTGATTGACTTATTTCACTCAGCATAATGTCCTCCAGTTTCATCCATGTTATGAGATGCTTCACAGATTCATTGTTGTTCTTTCTCGTTGCATAGTACTCCATTGTGTGTATGTACCATAGTGTGTTTATCCATTTGTCTGTTGATGGGCATCAAGGTTGTTTCCATCGTTTTGCTATTGTGAACAATGCTGCCATGAACATAGCTGTGCATATGTCGATTCGAGTGACGACTCTTATTTCTCTAGGATATATTCCTAGGAGTGGGATTGCTGGATCGAATGGTATGACGATTTCTAGCTTTCTGAGGAAGCGCCATATCATTTTCCAAAATGGTTGTATCATTTTGCATTCCCACCAGCAGTGCATAAGAGTTCCCAACTCCCAACAGCCCCTCCAACATTTGTTATTTCCAGTGTTTTTGATTCGTACCAGTAATGCCGTCGTGAGATGGTATCTCATTGTGGTTTTAATATACATTTCTCTAATGGCTAGTGATCGCGAGCATTTCCTGATGTGTCTATTGGCGATCTGAATGTCTTCTTTGGTGAAGTGTCTGTTCATTTCCTTACCGATTTTTTAATAGCATTATTTATCTTTTTGTTGTAGAGGTGTTGAATTTTCTTGCAGATTATGGAGATTAGACATTTGTCTGACTTGTACTGTCCAAAAATTTTTTCCCAGTCTGTAGGTTCTCTTTTTACTCTTTTGGTGAAGTCTTTTGAAGAGCATAGGTGTTTGATTTTTAGAAGATCCCAGTTATCTAGCTTATTTGTTGGGGTTTGAGCGTTGATGGTTATCGTTTGTATCCTGTTAATGCCATGTATTAAGGCCTGTAGTGTTGGTCCTATTTTTTCTTCTATGAACTTTATAGTTTTAGGCTTTATATTCAGGTCTTTGATCCATTTTGAAGTAGTTGTTGTATACGGTGTGAGGTATGGATCCTGTTTCATTTTTTTGCAGATGGATATTCAGTTTTGCCAGCACCATTTGTTAAAAAGACTGTCTTTTCCCCATCTGATGGACTTTGGGCCCTTGTCGAAGATCAGGTGACCGTAGGTGGATGCTTTTACATCTGGGTTCTCAATTCTGTTCCATTGGTCAATGTATCTGTTGTTGTACCAGTACCAGGCTGTTTTCACTACTGTAGCCATATAGTAAGTTCTGAAGTCAGGTAGTGTGAGTCCTCCAACATTATTCTTCTTCTTCAGTAGTCCCTTACTTATTCGGGGCTTATTCCCTTTCCATATAAAGTTAATGATTAGTTTTTCCATCTCTTTGAAGAATGTTGTTGGTATTTGGATCGGGATTGCGTTGTATTTGTAAATTGCTTTGGGTAGAATTGTCATTTTCACAATGTTGAGTCTGCCTATCCATGAGCATGGTATGTTTTTCCATTTATGTAGACCCCTTTGGGTTTCTTGCAGTAGTATTTCGCAGTTTTCTTTGTATAGGTCTTTTACATCCCTGGTCAGACTTATTCCTAAGTATTTTATCTTTTTAGGGGCTACTGAAAATGGTATTGTTTTCCTGATTTCCTTTTCATCGTTCTCCTTATTGGTGTATAGGGATCCAACTGATTTTTGAATGTTTGTCTTGTATCCTGCTACTCTACTGAATCTTTCTATTAGTTCCAGTAGAGTTCTCGTGGAGTTGTTAGGGTTTTCTGTGTATAGTATCATATCATCTGCAAACAGGGACAGTTTAACTTCTTCATTACCAATTTGGATGCCCTTTATTTCTTTTTCTTCCCTTATTGCTCTAGCTAGAACTTCCAGCACAATGTTAAATAGGAGTGGTGATAAATGGCGTCCTTGTCTTGTTCCTGTTTTCAGCCTCTCTCCATTAAGAATTATATTGGCTGTTGGTTTTGCATAGATGCCCTTTATTATGTTGAGAAATTTCCCTTCTATACCTATTTGATTGAGAGTTTTTATCAGGAATGGGTGTTGGACTTCGTCAAATGCATTTTCTGTGTCAGTTGAGATGATCATGTGATTCTTTTCTTTCCTTTTGTTTATGTGGTGGATTATGTCAATTGATTTTCTAATGTGGAACCATCCTTGCATACCTGGTATGAATCTTACTTGGTCGTGGTGTATTATTTTTTTGATATGATGCTGAATTCTGCTGGCTAGAATTTTGTTCAGAATTTTTGCATCTATATTAATGAGAGATATTGGTCTGTAATTTTCTTTTTTTGTGACGTCTTCGCCTGGTTTTGGTATCAGCGTTATGCTGGCTTCACAGAATGAATTTGGAAGTGTTGCTTCCTCTTCTATGCTCTGAAATAGCTTGAGTAGTACTGGTACAACGTCTTCTGTAGATGTTTTGTAGAATTCTCCAGTGAAGCCATCCGGGCCAGGGCTTTTTTAGTTGGGAGTTTTTTTATTACCTTTTCAATCTCTTCTCTTGTTATGGATCTGTTCCGATTTTCAACATCACTTTGTTGTAGTCTGAGTAAGCTGTGTGTTTCTAGAAATTTATCCATTTCCTTTAGGCTTTCAAATTTGTTGGAGTCTAGTTTTTCATAATATTCTGTTATAATCCTTTTTATTTCAGCTGGGTCTGTTGTAATGTCCCCCATTTCATTTCTTATTTGGGTTATTTGTGTCCTCTCCTGTTTTTCTTTTGTCAGTTGGGCCACTGGTTTGTCGATTTTCTTGATTCTTTCAAAGAACCAACTTTTGGTTTTGTTGATTCTTTCTATTGTTTTTCTGTTCTCTATTTCATTTATTTCTGCTCTGATCTTTACTATTTCCTTTCTTCTGGTGGTTGTGGGCTTTTTTTTTTTTTTTTTTTTTTTTTGCTGTTCTCTATTCGTTTGAGTTTTGTAGTTAATGTTTTGATTTTGTCCTTTTCTTCTGTTTTGATATGTGCATCTATTGCTATAAATTGTCCTCTGACGACTGCCTTTGCTGTGTCCCAAAGGTTTTGGTATGATGTGTTTTCATTCTCATTTGATTCTAGGAATTTTTTGATTCCATCTCTGATTTCTTCTATTATCCAGTGATGTGTAAGCAGGGTATTATTCAGTTTCCATGTAGTGGTTTTTTTTCCTTGCTCTTTCTATTGTTAATTTCTACCTTGATGGCATTGTTGTCAGAGAAAATACTTTGAATTATCTCAACGTTTTGGATCTTGTTGAGGATTGCTCTGTGGCCTAAGATGTGGTCTATTCTGGAGAACGTTCCATGTGCATTGGAAAAGAATGTGTACTTTGCAGCGGTTGGATGGAGTGTTCCATATATGTCTATGGGGTCACGTTGGCTGATTGTGACCTTTAGGTCTTCTGTATCTTTGCTGAGTTTCTTCTTAGCTGTTCTGTCCTTTACTGAGAGTGGTGTGTTGAAGTCTCCTACTATTATTGTGGAACTGTCAATTTCTCTTTTCAGTGTTGTTAGAGTTTGTTTTATGTATTTTAGAGCCCTGTCATTGGGTGCATAGATGTTTATTATAGTTATGTCTTCGTGATGGATCCTCCCCTTAATCATTATATAGTGTCCTTCTTTGTCTTTTATGGTAGGTTTTGTTTTAAAGTCTATTTTATCTGAGATTAGAATTGCCACTCCTACTCTTTTTTGATAGTTATTAGCTTGATAAATTTTTTTCCAACCTTTGACTTTTAATAAATTCACATCTTTGTTTCTAAGGTGTGTCTCCTGTAGACAGCATATTGATGGATCCTGTTTTCTTATCCATTCTGTCACTCTCCGTCTCTTTATGGGTGCATTGAGTCCATTTACATTCAGTGTGATTATTGATAGATGTGGATTTGTTGTTGTCATTTTGTAGTGCTTTTTTTGGTGGTGCTGATGTTTTCTTTGTTCTTCTTACTCTCTTGTGCTGAGTTACTATTGTTTGTGGATTTGTCTTCATTTCTTTTGTTTTTGTAGGTTTTGTTTTTGCTGAGACTTTTTTTTTCTCTTTTTTTTTTTTTTTTTTGCTATGTTTGTTAACTTTCTTTGTGGTTACCATGAATTTTACCCTTATCTTTCTAAGTTTGAAGCAGTTTACCATTCCTTGGTATCGCCTTGCCTTCCTCTCCATTAGAAAGTCCTACAGCCATGCCATTTATTCCCTCTTTTATCGTTTTGATGTTGTTCTCATTTACTTATTAACTGCTCTGAATCCCTGTTGTATTTCTTTTGGTTTTGGACAGTCCTCGAGAGTTCACTTCCTAGATTGGTATTCTGGCTCGTACGATCCTGAGTCCTAGGTTCTGCCTGTGAGCTGAAGATGTCTGTCCTCAGATCGAAGAACTCCCTTTAATAATTCTTGTAAGTTTGGTTTGACTTTTACATATTCCCTTAATTTCTGTTTATTTGGAAATGACCTAATTTCACCATCAAATCTGAACGAGAGTTTTGCAGGATATATTATTCTTGGCTGGCAATTTTTTTCTTTCAAGATTTTATATATGTCATCCCATTGCCTTCTTCCCTGCATGGTTTCTGCTGAATAATCTGAGCTTAGTCTTACTGTTTCTCCTCTGTATGTGACTTCTTGTTTTTCACAAGCTGCCCTCAGGATTCTTTGTCTTTGGTTTTGGTGAGTGTGAATATGATATGCCTTGGTGATTTTCTTTTGGGGTCTCTCCTATATGGGGTTCGTTGAGCTTCTTGGATGGCCAGCTTTTCATCTTTCATGATATTGGGGAAGTTTTCTGTCAGCAGTTCCTCAATGATCCTCTCTGTGTTTTCTGTTTTCTCCCCCTATTCTGTAATTCCAGTCACTCGAAGATTTTTGCTTTTGACTGTGTCCCACATAACTGTCAGGGTTTCTTCATTTTTCTTTGTTCTTTTTTCTGAGTTTTCCTGAAACAGGGTTGTATCCAAGTGTTTCTCTTCAATTCCACTGATCCTGTCTTCCAGCGTTTCAAATCTGCTTCTCAGCCCTTCTATGACACCATCCATTTCTGAAAACTTGTTGTTTATGTGCATCTATTGCTATAAATTGTCCTCTGAGGACGGCCTTTGTTGTTTATCTTTTGGATTTCTAATTGTTGTCTTTGCCTAATTTCTAGTAGTGAATTTATTTTGGCATTTTGTTCCTGCATTATTTTCCAGAATTCTTCCAATTTTTGGTCCGTATTTTTCATGAATTTGTCTATTTTTTCCTCATGTTTGTCAGCTTTTTGCCTCAGTTCTTGGTGAATTCTGAGTATTAGAGTTTTGAATTCCCTATCAGCTAGTTCTAGTGCATTTTCTTCCAGAGGAGAGTCATCTGGTGTTTTATTTTGGATGCCTACTGGAACCATCCTGTCCTGTTTTTGTAAATGTTTTGTTATTGTCTGCTGTCTTCGGGGCATTCAGTAGTTATTTTATTTGTTTATTGATTGTAGATTTGTTTGTTTCATCCCTTTTTTTAAAAAAAATTTGACTATGTCTGAGCAGGCAGACTGTGTGTTCTTTGTTGTTTGCTCGTCTTTGGGCACAATACTTTTCACCTCCTTCTTCAACTGGCAGGGTCAGTCACTCAGATACGGTACAGCAGGGCAGGTCTAGCTGAAGAGGAGTTACTGGGACGGGTTGTTTGTGGCACTTACTACAGCCACCAGAGCTGGTCGGTAATCAGTGCAGGGCAGGTTCCAGTAGGCCGTGCCTGTGCTGCTTGCTGGTGTGATATCAAGCGCACGGTGCAGGTAGGCAGGATGCAGCGCGGAGATTGTTATGTGTGGAGCTAAGATGGATATGGGAGAGAGGAGAGAGGAACAGGAGCCAAAAACATACAAACAAAAAAGAATGCTAGGGAAGCTTGCCGTTGGAGTGGAGAGATGAGAAACTATGAAATGGAGAAAAACAGAAAGGGGATGCGGAAAAGAAAAGAACGACTAAATAAGAATCAGAAAGGTTAAAGAACCGCAAAGTTCCTAGGGATCCCACCGGTGCAGCTATGAGGTCTGGGGAAGTCGCTCTCAGGTGTTGCAGTACAATCTGGCTAGAAGGCGTTGAAGTATGCAACGCCAGGTGTTCAGGGAACAGAAAGAGAAGGAAGATACAGAGAGATGAAAAACTGAGCAATGGAGAAAGACAAAAAGGGAAAAAGAAAACAAAACAAATTGAAAAAAACAAAACAAAACAAGAAAGGCCCCCAAAGAAACAAACAAAAAAAAACCAACATAAAAAGAAATGCCCTCAGGGAACCCTCTACCTGTCTGTGGGAGCCGAAGGGGCGTCTCCCTGCCACACAGCTCAGCCTGGCCAGAAAGGACTCCCAACTCAAGAAAAGGAAAATAAAACAAGCAAACAATTCAAAACAAACAAATGAACAAAAGCCCCGGAATCCCACCAGCGCAGCAGCCCAAACCAGGAAGCAGCTCCACACTTGAATGGAGCTCCGCAGCCCCTCAGAAAGAAGCAAAGATGGTGCACGGAGCCAGGTACTTGAGCAAAGGGAGGGGGAGGTGGCGAGAGGCAAGTAAGAAGTCAAAAGAAGCAGAAAAAAAAGCAACACTAGCAGCCAACAAATGGCACTCAGAGAGCCAGCTAGTGTGGGCTGGTGTTTCTAGATAAGAGACTGTGTCCATGGGAAGCAGAGGGGGCTGAGTGTGGGTGAAGAAGGGTAGAGAGTGGGAAAGCGTATATCACAAATTACCGGATCTCTGCAGCCCCTCAGGAAGAAGCAAAGATGGCACACGGAGTGAGGTACTTGAGCTAAAGGAGTGGGAGGTGGGGAGAGGCAAGGAAGAAATAAAAAGCAGCAGGAAAAAAAGCAACACCAGCAGCCAACAAATGGCACTCAGCCACCCCTTCAGGTGTGTGGAATCCAAGCAGCCACTGTTTCCTGGTTAAGAGACTGTGGCCGCGGGAAGAAGAGGAGGCCGAGTCGGGGTGAAGAAGGGTGGGGGGTGGGAAAGCGTATATCGCAAATTACCGGTTGTTTTGGCTCCCGCTGGAAGCTCTGTGAGGCTGCTTTCTCGTACCCCATTTGCTGGTCTCCAATAGGAGTCCAAGATGGCGGATCCGCGCTGCGTTAGCTGGTAGGGGACCTCTGCATGAATCTCTCCTCACTCTCCGTTCTCTGTCAGTTTTCTCACTCCATTTGGTGCTTGGCTGAGTTCTTTACCTCTTCATTTGATGTTTTAGGGTTTCAGGATTATTGTATTCTCTGTTCATCTTAGTTTTTCGGATCTTTGCTGTGGAGGGACGGTGTGGTGCTTCTGCCTAGAGCGCCATTTTGCCGGAACTCTCTGTCCTTGATTTCTTGACTGCTGTTTCCATGTGCATTGATTATGGATTCAAGCGAAATGAAATCCTTGACAACTTGAATCTTTTCTCCATTTATCATGATGTTATTTATTTATGTTTATATTTATGTATATATTTTATGTATATATATTATGTATATATTTATGTTATGATGTTATTTATTTATATAAGTCCATGAGAGCCAAAGTACAACCTAGAGTATACCCCACCTGAATTTAAAGATCATCTCAAGAATAGATGTGAAGCATTGAACACAAATGACTGAAGACCAGAAGAGTTGTGGGATGATACCAAAGACATCATACATGAAGAAAGCAAAAGGAATTTAAAAGTCAGGAAAGAAAAAACAAAAGAAACATCAGAAGAGTCTCTGAATCTTGCTCTTGAACATAGAGTAGCTAAAACGAATGGAAGAAATGACCAAGTGAAAGCGCTGAACAGAAGATTTCAAATGGCAGCTCAAGAAGACAAAGTGAAGTTATTACAATGAAATATGAACCAAAACGTGGAGTCAGAAAACCAAAAGGGAAGAACACACTTGGCATTTCTCAAGCTGGAAGAACTGAAGAAAAATTTCAAGACTTGAGTTGCAATACTAAAGGATTCTATTGGAAAAATATTGAAGGACACAGGAAGTATCAAAAGAAGATGGAAAGAATACACAGAGTCACTGTACCAAAAAGAACTGGCTGACATTCAACTATTTCAGGAGGTAGCATACGATCAAGAACGAACGGTACTGAAGGAAGAAGTCCAAGGTGCACTGAAGGAACTGGTGAAAAACAAGGCTCTAGGAATTGACCGAATACCATTTGAGATGTTTCAACAAAGGGATGCAGTGCTGCAAGCACTCACTCATCTATGTCAAGAAATTTGGAAGACGGCTATCTGGCAAACCAACTGGAAGAGATCCATGTTTATGCCTATTACAAAGAAAGATGATCCAACTCAATGTAGAAATTATCAAACAATATCATTAATATCACAGGCAAGTAAAACTTTGCTGAAAATCATTCAAAAGTGGTTGCAGCAGTACACCAACAGGGAAATGCCAGAAATTCAAGCCAGAATCAGAAAAGGACGTTAAACCAGGGATATCACTGCTGATGTTAGATGGATCTTGGGTGAAAGCAAAGAATACCAGAAAAATGTTTACCTGTGTTTTACTGACTATGGAAAGGCATTTGACTGTGCGGATCATAACAAATTATGGATAACATTGCCAAGAATGGGAATTTCAGGATACTTAATTGTGCTCATGCGGAACCTATACATAGACCAAGAGGCAGTTGTTCGAACAGAACAAGGCGAATCTGCATGGTTTAAAATCAGGAAAGGTGTGCATCAGGGTTGTATCCTTTCACCATACTTATTCGATCTGTACACTGAGCAAACAATCCATGAAGCTGGACTATGCGAAGAACAGGGCATCAGGATTGGAGGAAGATTCATTAACAACCTGCAATATGCAGATGACACAACTTTGCTTGCTGAAAGTGAAGAGGAATTGAAGCACTTACTGATGAAGATCAAAGACTACAGTCTTCAGTATGGATTAAACCTCAGCATAAAGAAAACAAAAATCCTCACAAGTGGACCAATAAGTAACATCATGATAAACAGAGAAAACAAGGTACAATACCAATATTAAATTCCTCTGGAATTCAAGCATTTCTTTGAGTATTTGAATATCATCCAATTTTTATATATGAATTATGCTAGCCAAAGTTTCAGAAATGCCTACTTTTAAATTATTTATATTATATGTATCTAAGAGCAAGTACTATGTCTTCTTTGTATCTAAGGCATACTGTCAGTGCTCTCAACGAATGATTAATTTAACCTTAAGGTATTTCATATTTTAACTATATTAACCAAGGACACTCCTTTGCAATCGTCATTTAACTTAAATAAATAAAATAATCAAGTGAAGTAATAAACTTGCAAATAAAATAGTAAAACAGAAACTCACATGACAGTAAGAAACCAAATTCTCAAGCATAATAATTAAATTATTATTTCTAAGTAGATTCTACCTTTATCACACATAAAAATAATTGTCATTATCAATATGATTTAGTACATGTGATTATCAGTGTGATCACTTAAATATAGGTTTAGAATGTTCAACAGGCTTTAAGACTACTTATCGAATATGTGAACTCAATGTAATGGCATTTTATAATTCAGTTACAATAATTATATTGTCTTCTCAGGCTGGAGTCCGTATAGCAACCATTTACTCAGCAATCACATCATTCACGAAACTACAAGAAATTCTTGATCATAAGATTAATAGTTAACCATTAAAACAGGTTTTCTTGAGATTACTGAATTTATTTACTTTTAGATTATGAGTCAGAAGGCAGGCAAAAGGGGAGATAAAACTAATATGGCAATTAAAAATTCAACTCCAAGGGACAGCAAACAAGGTCTGGATGATTCTAGAAATAAAGACTTCCTGGTATGCCTTCTACTTCCTTTTATCACTCCACCACAATGTTAACAGTTACTCTTCCAGTAAACCAGTTGCCATCTAGTCAATTCTAACTTACAGCAATCCAGTGTATGTCACAATAGAACTGTGGTCTATAGGGTTTTTAATGGTTGATTTTTTTGAAAGCAGATTTCCAGGCCTTTCTTCCAAAGGCACCTCTGGGTGGATTCAAACCTCCAACCTTTCAGTAAGCAGCTGAGCATGTTAACTGAGCACCCACCACCCGGTGATTCCAACAGCTACCCTAGAAACTTGGAATTCCCATCCAGCCACAAATAAAAAAAAAAAAATTCTGATCGCTTTCTTGAATCTAATGTCCTCTCCAACGTGTATACTTGCAATAACTAATTTATACTAAAATCAACCACTGCCATGCTTTTCTTATTACTTACTATTCTTCTTTTCACTACTAGGAAAACCTGGAGAAATTAAATTCATAGGATTAAACAATGTTATGGACAAACAGGCAAATATATCATTATCCAGAGAATAATAAATTAATAACTTTTTAAAAGCACATTAGCTTAACTCTAGAATCTCTGAATAATAAAAGCTAAATGCGTAACAACTTCTTTTAAGAAATATATGAACCTCAATACAGGGGAAGCCAGCACAACCTGTACAAAGAAAGGTCATGGAAACCCCACAGACACATCCAAACTCCCTGAGGGACTGAATTGCTGGGCGGAGGGCTGTGGGGACCATGGTCTCGGGGAACATGTAGCTCAATTGGCATGACACAGCTTATAAAGACAATGCTCTACATTCTACCTTGGTGAGTAGTGTCTGGGGTCTTAAAAGCCTATGAGTGGCCATCTAAGATACTCCACTGGTCTCATCCCTTCGGGAGCAAGGGAGAATGAAGAGAACAGGATACAACGAAAAGATCAGTCCAAAGGACTAACTGTCCACAGCTACCAAGGCCTCCACCGGACTGAGTCCAGTACAGCTAGATGGTGCCCGGCTACCACTGCTGACTGCTCTGACCAGGATCACAACAGAGGGTTCTAGACAGAGCTGGAGAAGGATGTAGAGCATAATTCTAACTCACAAAAAAAAAGACCAGATTTACTGACCTAAAGGAGACTCGAGAAACCCCGAGAGTATGGCCCCCAGACACCCTTTTAGCTCAGTGGTGAAGTTACCTCCGAGGTTCACTGTTCAGCCTGGGAATGGACAGCCCCGTAAAACCAAATGAGACTAACGAGGTACAGGAGTCCAGTGACAAGGGCCAGAAGGGAGAAGGGGACAAGGAAGCTAGTGATAGGGAACCCAAGGTTGAGTAAGGATATTGTTGATGTGTTGTGAGATTGTTAACCATTGTCATAGGGCAACATTTGTAGTAACTGTCAAATGAGAAACTATTTTGTTCTGTAAGCCTTCATCTTAAGTGAGAATAATAGCACAATTGGAAGAGCGTAGTCAATGTCACTGAACTGTGTATGTAGAAATTTTTGAAACGGTGTATCTTTGGCTGTTTGTATTTTCACTTAAAAAAAAAAAAGGTTGAGAATTTAGAGGGTTAATATGTTGTGGGGTTGTTATCCAATGTCATACAACATGTGTACTACTATTTCATGAGAAACTATTTGTTTTGTCAGCCTTCACCTGAAGTACAATAAAAAATAAAAAAAATAAAAAGAATTTTCCTGAATACAGTGAAACACTTCAAGGGACAGAATAACAAGGGCGGGGATCTGGGGACCATGCTTTCAGGGGACATCTAGGTCAAGTGGCATAACAAAGTTTATTAAGAAAATTGTCTGCATCCTACTTTGGTGAGTACTGTGTGGCGTCTTAAAAGCTAGCAAGCGGCCATGTAAGATGCATCAATTGGTCCCAACCACCTGGAGTAAAGGAGAATGAAGAACACCAAAGACACAAGGAAAGTATTAGCCCAAGAGACGGAAAGGGAGACATAAACAAGAGTCTGCATCAGCATGAGACCAGAAGAACCAGATGGTACCTGGCTACCACCAATGACCACCCTGACAGGAAACACAATGGAGAGTCCCTGATGAAGCAGGAGAAAGGTGGGGTACAGACTCAAATTCTAGTAAAAAGACCAGATTTAATGGTCTGACTCAGGCTGGAGGAACCCCAGAGAGCATGGCCCCCAGAATCTCTGTCAACCCCGAACTAACAATCCCCAAGGCCAAATCTTCAGACAAAGACAAGACTGGACTGTGGGACATAAAATGATACTCATGAAGAGTGTGCTTCTTAGCTCAAGTAGATACATGAGACTAAATGGGCAGTTTCTGTCCAGGGGTGAGATGAGAAGGCAGAGAGAGTCAGAAGCTATTGAATGGACATGGGAGATCGGGGTGGAAAGGAGGAGTGCGCTGTCACAGTATAGGGAGAGCAACTGGGTTCACATAACAATGTATGTATAAATTTTTGCATGAAAGACTACCTTGAATTGTAAACTTTCACTTAAACTACAATTAAACAAAAAAAAAAGAAAATGTTCTGCATCCCACTTTGGTGAGTTTCGTCTGGGGTCTTGAAGGCTGGTGAGTGGCCATCTGAGATGCATCAATTGGTCCCAACCCACATGGAGCAAAAGAGAGTAGGGAATACAGAGAACACAAGGAAAGTAGTAGCCCAAGAGACAGAAAGGGTCACATGAACCAGAGACTTCATCTGCCTGAGACCAGAGGAACT
Organism: Dugong dugon; assembly: GCA_030035585.1. Classification (NCBI taxonomy): domain Eukaryota; kingdom Metazoa; phylum Chordata; class Mammalia; order Sirenia; family Dugongidae; genus Dugong; species Dugong dugon. The sequence goes on along the minus strand of CM057460.1, from coordinate 82,905,371 downwards.
GGAGGGTGCCCAGCTACCACCAGTGACCACCCTGACAGGGAACACAACATAGAGTCCCCGACGAAGCAGGAGAAAAGTGGGGTGCAGAACTCAAATTCCAGTAAAAGGACCGGACTTAATGGTTTAACTGAGACTGGAGGGACCCCAGAAGACATGGCCCCCAGACTGTCAGCCAAAAACTAAAACCATTCCCGAGGCCAACTCTTCAGACAAAGATTAGACTGAATGGGACATAAAATGATATTCATGAAGAGTGTGTTTCTTAGCTCAAGTAGATACATGAGACTATTAATAGGTAGCTCCTGTCCAGAGGTGAGATGAGAAGGCAGAGAGGGTGAAGAGCCTGCTGAATGGACACTGGGAATCTGGGATGGAAGGGAGGAGCATGTAGTCACAGTACAGGGAGAGCAACTAGGGTAACATAACAATATGTGTATAAATTTTTGTAAGGGAAACTAACTTGAATTGTAAACTTTCCCTTAAAGCACAATAAATTAAGACAAAGTTACACACTGGTAAGGTATATTAATGATGTAAAATACTTTAATTCAACTTTTCCCATAAAATGTTATTCCTCTGAGTTCTGCTCTGAGCAGTGAAACACAGGTACTAACTTATTTGTCATACAGTTGAAAGGGGCTGAGATGCAGCTAAGGATTTAGCCTAGAGACTGAAAATGCTTCCACCTATGCCACAAAGCCTCCAGAAAGGAACCAGCCCTCCAAGCACCTTAACTTTAGTCCAGTGAATTTACTTCATATTTCTGACCTCCAGAAGTGTATGTAATAGGAAAAGCACTCTCTGATTTTGATCTATGGAACTGGATGGCTCCTACTTGAGCGTAGCCAAACAACAAACGTATTGTCAAACCAAGCAAAGGTCTAAGTCTTCAAACCAGGACTCTGCTTTAGAATCCCTTATGTAGTTTAGAAATAATTCTTTGAAACCAGCAGCCTTTCATCATCCCAATGAAGGTTCAGACAGGGTGCCATCAGACCAGAACATTTAATTATTCATCTCCAGGGAGAAAACCAGTAGATGCAGTCCCTACAGAGAAAGCTCCACCAGAGGAGTTGAAGATGAAAGAACATCCAGACCTTAAGCCTCCAGCTAGTCACAAAGCATTTTTCTTTCAACACGCTAAGACAGAAAAAAAAAAGGAACCAAGTGACTTCAAGTAATAAAAGACAGAGAGCTGGTTGTTAGTAGTTTATTTTCACTACATAAGTCATACCAAAACCCAAACAAACCAAACTCATCTCTGTCTAGTCAATTCCAACTCATTGCAACCCTACAGGACAGAGGAGAACTGCCCTACAGGGTTTCCAAGGCTATAATCTTTATAGAAGCCAAATGCCACATCTCTCTCCCTTGGAGTGGCTGGTGGGTTCGAACCGCTGACCTTTCCGTCAGCAGCCAAATGCTTAACCATTGTGCCACCTGCGCTCCTTTACATAAGTCATAAATTGTTAAATTACAAAGTCTCTAGTCTTGGATCACTTTTAAAGTCTTACGAAGATATCCCCGCTCCTATCCATCAGCATCATTACAGATAACATTGGTAACATGATGGAGTAACTAAGGAAGAGGTCAGATGCCACCGCCTCCCACCCCACCGCCGCCCAAAAAAGAGCCTTGATAACAAGTAAAAGAGCAGCAGTAACTTTGCCTCCTAGATCATGCAAGGAATAAGTACGTCCTCTTCATTCTTCTCTCACATCTACAGGGGCACCTCTCTCCATTCCTTGACAAACAACTTCCCATATTCCAATATATTCAAAGTTTCTTTCTTCCTTTCCCTCCTCCCATCTATTTTCTTTCCTTCATTTCATTTCTAACCAACTTACTTTTCTGTCCAAATTCCCCAACCTTCCTCTTTGCCCTCCTCCCAATCTGCTTACACATCTGGGTTTCTAATTACTTTTTTTTTTTTTTTTGGTGATACACATTCCAGTTAATTAAAGAGATGTTAGGTTGAAATGGAAAAAATTAAACCATTGAGTGTGGCCCTCTAATTTCCCTAATGTATCATTTACACAGCACATGCCTGTACCCTAGTAACACTTCCTGTCACTCGTAACAGCTGGGATTAAAAAAAGGTTTATTTTTCATAATGAGTTTAGTCAAATAAAAATTAGTTGATACAGTATTGAATATAGGAATCATACAGGACTATCATCCAAATCAGCATTTCTCAACATTTATTTCTTAAAGCAGTAGTCCAACAAGGTACCCCACAAGAAAAGAATGGTTTCATGGTCAACTCACAAAGCACACTAGCCTCTTAAAAGAGCCTAAGAAATTCTCAAATAAAAGAACTTGTTTAACTGTATTATTCAGCTTTCCCCGAACTTATTAAGCTGATGAATCCCCCTTTTCCCCCACACCTATTAATACCCTACAGAACACACATTTAAGAAATTGTAATCGAGCCATAAGTTAAAATAAACCAGGTAAAGCACAATATCTTATAGCTTAGTTTCTAAAATGTGACGGTATTTTGAAAAAACAAAAATGAATTTATACAGAGCACAGTTTTAAAGTGCTAAGTGAAACTGACTCATTTTAAATATCATATGTATATTCACTTTGGAGCCCTAGTGGCTATAGTGGTTAAGAACTCGGCTGCTATCCGAAAGGTTGGCAGTTCGAATCCACCAGCCGCTCCTTAGAAACCCTATGTGGCAGTTCTTCTCTGTCCTATAGAGTCTCTATAAGTCGCAATCAACTCAGTGGCAACGGGTTTAGGTTTTTCTTTTTTAATATTTACTTTAACTAGATTCTTTAAAAATCAAGGCTGTAATCACCACTTACGATTTGGAGGGAGTGGGAGGGGTATTAGAGGATACGATGATGAAAAGCAAAATTTTCCTTAAAGTCAAGTGTATCATATGGAAAAGAGTATTTTACAAATATCAAGGTATAAAGCTGTTTTCATTTTTCCTTAATTAATCTGCATATCTGATCCTTTTTTCAAGTGGGAGAAAAGAATGGGATTTTATGAATACATAGCCATGTTATATATACTTTTCTGAAGATACATTATACAATAATCAAAAAATTTTAAAATAAAAATCTGTCCATTTTCCTTCTAATACTATGAATTATTTACTTCACAGGTTTTGAAGAGCATATTTTAAAGTACACACATTTTACCTGAAAGCTCCGTAAAGTGGTCTGTACCAACAGACAAATGAACAAGGAGTAAAAAGCAAGAACCACAGGATACTCAATCCAAAATCAACCCCTCTTGTAGGATCAACACAAAACCAAGCCAAGCATCCGAAGATATTTAGAAACAGTGTTACAGCGTGGACTGTGGAATCAAAAAACAAAATAGAAATGTTTACATTCAATTTATGAGTTCATTCAATAAAAACGATAAATAAAAAACTATTTACTAATAACATATGTATTCTACTCCATGTTTCCACTCAATATTTTTGAAAATACTGCTACTTTTTACATATGTGCTTTGAAAACAGAGCATACACAGGAAAAGGAGTCCTAATACAAGCACTGTTGGGCATAAGTTCTTTTGGCCCTCTCCTTCTGGACAATTACTCAGCTGAAACAGAGAAGCACTACCTTAAGCACTTCTGTCCTCAGAAGGGAACATGTGATGTGTCCCTTGATCAGAGGCCCAACAAGAAAAGTAATGTCTGCCAAGGAAAGAACCAGGACTTGGGAGGAGAAAGATCCTACACTCAAAACTACATTTTTACAGAGTAGGGCTGCAAAATTCTCCTAAACGGAACTATAGAAAAGAGAAAAAATGGAGAAGTGCCCTGTGAAATATCATTACAACATTTTTTTCAGCAATAAAATTAGTTAGGACATTTGGACCAAAAATACTAAAAGAGTAGCAATTTCCAGTGGCTACATAGTCATTCTATGGCAATTATTTTTTATTTTTAAAAATGTTGGCAGAAGATTCAACTTCTTTTTAAAAAAAAAAAAAAAAAAGAGCAAACTATGATGCACTTCCGCTGCTGTGGCAGTCCTTTCTTTTGGGCAACACAAATAGATCTTAGCAACCTCTGCATATGCTCTTAATAACTACTTTCCCTGACAGAACAAAAATAAAAATTCTGAGTAATATCTAACTATACTATGATCCTAAAGAATTACAATTACTCACTATAATTAATAATTTTTTCAAAGGTTTTATCAAAAAAATGGATTCACAGGCTGAATTTATTATATGAAATAGTCTTTTAAAAGTTACAATTGTCAATGTAAATTATCCATATATTAATAATATACCATTACTTGAATTAAAAATAACAAATAAAAAACCTATCAAATGTAAATTAAAAAAAAATTTGAATGTACTTTAGAAACTAATTTTAAAATCTCATTTAGTTATGAATCAAATAAATCATTAGTGAAATACGATAAAAACATAAATTCTAGGATGCCTCTAAATTTCCTCTCATCTAACCACAGGCAATCACAAATTTTAGAGCTGCAGACAGAGCTCCAGAGGAAGAGTGAAGAGACCTGGGTTACAGTCAGTCTACTACTGAGCCAACAACTTAACCTACATAAGCTTCAATTTTTCAGCTACAAAAACGCAGGAGCTCTTCTAGCTTTAAAATTCCATTGCATTTGAGGACACACAAGAGACTCTTACTAATTATTCCCATTAGGATTTTTAACTCTCATGAACAATAGTTCATTAACAAATTTACTCAAAATCCTTTGCCTCAAAATAAAGGTAGTGCTGTAAGAGGCTTAAAAACAGAATTCAAAAGACAACAAGATGGGAAATTATTATTCTTTAGCATTAAATGGCATCCAGCTGCCTAAAGAAATTTTTAATGTTTAGAAAATTCTAACTCAAATTTCAATCTTCAGAGAAATAAATTTTAAAGTTCATATCCCAATCCACTTATGAGACAGAATATATGAGTATGTGTATATTTTAAAGCTCACAAAAATTCTTCCAAGTACAGATAAAAATATCAATTTAATTTGTGTAATCTATTGAAAAGTTTTCTAAATGTTTTCATAGCAACTACCAACCGTAATAAGTTATTTGCACCCAATGAACAGTAAAACGTCTAGGCGTCTGTTCACTTATTCAGAGATTTAAAAACAAAGAAAAGCAATCTAACATGAAATGCTATGTTGCTAATTTCAATCTATCCAAGTGAGCAATGAATCGATGCTGGTGGATTCTAAGCGCAGGTAGAACACTAACATAATCTTTAGGCCATTTTGTTTACATCCTTTTGCAAGTTGAATGACTCTCCAATTTGCTTTATTAAGCACTCAAATCTGGAACAGCGAACCTAAATTTGCAACCATTACTACAATATTCTTCTTAATAAGTTCTGCATTATGAGATAGACCTAACATAAATAGCTTTATAAGAGTAGATCATCATCTTCACTAAATGGTCTTTAATGTACCAAATTTGTTTTTCTTAGTTTTTCTTTTTTTTCCAAATTCAAAAGTACACTGAAAGAGGTTTAGATTCATTTCACAGTGATATTTCTAATTGTGTCAGCTCGTTTATAGGATCAATTCTTTATTCCAAGTGGAGTATTTGGGTTTAAAATGTAAAGTTTATCATATTTTGGTTTAAAATGTAAAGTTACTTTTTCATTTTGATACTTTGTAGGTGGTATACCATGGAAATCTAGAGTCAAAGTATCCAGTTCCAACCTAATCTTGGAGAAGTTACTCAAATTCTCTAAGCTTTGGTTTCCTTAGCTATAAAACCAGATACTATAGTAACTGCTTCATAGTGTGGTTAGGATGTAATAAGATAATGTATATAATGTGATTGGCACTATGCTTTGCACAAAGTAATTCCTCAATAAATGTTAGTGCTCATAATTATTATTACAGAAGGACAGCACTAGTCAACCCCAAAATCAACAACAGAGTGACCCTTAAAACCTTCTTGAAAACAACTTCTTAACACAGCCTATACTCTATGAAATCTGGGTACACTACTGAGCTGGAACTACATCTTACTTTGTTTCAAGTAATGCTTCTTCAAATCAGAAACTTAACTGGAATCTTAAGCCCTTTTTGAAAACAGTTAACAGAACTGCCAACTGAATAGGGTTGGGGAAAATTATAGTCAACTATATTAGGGTTGCTATGAGCCAGAACTGACTCGATGGCACATAACAACAACAACATATTAGAAGAGCCTCAGAAAGTTATATATTTCTAAGACAAAACAGACTATTTTGAAAAATCAGCATTGGAAAAGCGGTTAACAATTTACTGTTGAAATTAATCTATTTCCTCATTCAACCTCTATTTACTAATAAATCCATTATATCATATTCTTGCAACCTGTATCCCTCCCACCAAAAAAAATTTTTTCACCAAGTCAAAGAACTTACACCTAAAATGCTAGGCCAATTTCTACCCATTAAAAGATAAACACATACATACACTCACACACATACACCAAATTATGTTTGATTAAATGCATGCATTGATTAGCATGTACACAGATGGAAATCATAACCTTAAATATTAAGAAAATATACTACTACTGACACTGGGAACTCAGTAAAAGATCAAGAACAAAATCTCAAAAAAGAAACTAAAAATAAGAGTTTAAAGTGTACTATCCATAAGGAATCACGTCAAATTCCAAAGCAACTGCACATACATAAGGAATGCTCCTAAAAGATTCTGATGAAAATTATCTATTTAGGAAAAAAAATAAAGGCTCCCTAATCATAAAGTAAAAACATACCAATTTCCTCCATCAAGAACGTACCCTACAAATTATCCATTAACACAGCTGTTGTGCAGGTGAGAAGCCATGATAGCTACCTCCCCTACTGAAAGAATGATATTAAATGAGACTGAGACTATTCCTGGGAATAAAAATGAAACAGAGAGTAAGTGGTGAGTCTGTGTACATACATAAAAACTTTTAATAGCTTGACTTATTTTAATATTCCACGAGTTATGATTATGTTTAAAGCAATGTGAGCCTCAAAGCCTAAAATCTATGTTCCAATGTTCTATTCAATAAAACTCCCTATATATCAACCAGATATTTCCAATAATATAAAGTATATTCACTATCATTTAAAAATGAAAATTGTGCTGAAAGCTATTTTAAAAAGATTTAGTTTATAATTTTATGCACCTTTTTAAAAATAGTAATAATGCCTACATTTAACAGAACTTTTAAACGCCCTTTCTTTGCATAAAAATAGCACGCATAATTATTTTCAAAGCAAATATTGCCTAGATAATGTTTTTCAAGGAAAAAGGATCATTACAAAATTTGATCCATATGACAGAGAAGTCATCCTTTCCACAAAAGAATGCCAGTTCTCAAATATATAAGCTTTCCTTGGCTAAGGACTTATACTATCACATACAGTACAATTGTGAAGTACCCAAATATTATGTTTCACTTTCAAAATTATGATTATTTTCCTATATGTAGGAAAAGACCAATTTACTACACCATCCTCAATATATGAGTTCAAAAAAAGGGTGAATCTTGACAACAAAACAGAAAAGTGTAAACAAATACATAATTTGTTTTATACTCACACATCCACAAGTAGTACATAATTTTTACTGTCTTTTGGAATTCTACAGGAATGTCTACGGAAAAATCCTGGTAGAAACAAGGTCCCACAGGAAAATTGCCGGGAAGAGGTGGCCAATTATTTTTTCTGCCTGTTTAAAAAAAAAAAAAGTTATTTACATTAGAACAAATATGTGTTAATCTTATTTTTAGTTTCATAATGAAGAAGAATTCTATCTACTCTTTAATAGATGTTATAAAACATAATACTATATTTCTATAACCCTACAATTCTAGAAGTCAAGCTTTATATTTTTCAAAATTTTCTCAGTATATCACTTTAGAACACATTAGATGGTAAAATAATTTTCCAATATCATGTCATATAATATTTACTAGGAACCATCTATGCACAGGAGAAACAAAAAAAGAGAAAAAAAAGTGCAGGGATAGACCTTGTGACTCTACCCTGAAAAACACATTTAAATAAAATTCCCAAGAGTTTAGCTTCCATGCGAAGATGATCCAGTTTTTAAACTCCTATAATTTTCTTCATCAGTATTTTAAATCTTGAAATATAATTCTGCTCTTTTCATAAGTCATGTGGAAAGGGAGGACCAGCTTCTGAATCTTTCAAGTTTTCTGCTTCCAACTCCATGAAGGAACATAAGATTCAACCAATACCAAAGGATCAAATTTGGAAATCTCAAAATCTAGCAAAAGCAATATCCAAAAGACACATGTAAGAAAACCATAAAACTGTTAGAAAACATGAAACAGTCATTAGAAAGAAGTTGAGGGACTACAGCACCATCAAAAACCTACAGGAAAAAAATGTAAACTATGAGGAGAAAAACTGCATCTATATGAAGAAATAAGATTGAAAATAAGGGCTTGGTAAATGGGGGGGAAACGAAAAATTAAAATTAAAGCAAGAAGACAAAATACAAAAAGAGAGGGCAAAAACAGCACCTTAAGGTCATTTTCTAATTTTAGATGTTTCTCTAAAACTTTTTTAAAAATTCAATTTTACACACCTTTTATAGATGAGGAAAATTTTTGCACAGTGAAAAAAAAAGCATGACTTATTTCTAATTCTCCCCAACATGTCTCCACTATTACACCTATCATACTATTCAAACTGCATAGTTTATACATTTCTCATACTAGTCTCATACTATGTGAGAGACAGCAGAGCATAGTGGTAAAGAACAGAGGCTCAGGAACCACAAGCACCTAGGCACTTAGCAAGGCCAAAAGCTAGGTGGCTTTGGGCAACTTAACCTCTTGAAGCCTTAATCTCTCCATCTGTAAAATGGAAATAACAATTACACCACCTTTCACAAGATCGTACTGAGGATTAAATTAGTTAATAGATGAAAAGTACTTAAATACACTAACATACTGAGTCTCTTAATTTCCTATTCCTCATTACTTCCTTTACTAAAACACTATCATAGAAATAATTTGTATTAATCAAAGTAAGGCAACAGGACTGATTTTAGTTATATAGGTTTTTCAAAAACATTGATCTGAATTAAACCTTTAGCGTCTCTTTCTACAGATGCTGTCTCTGGTATTGGAAGCAAGATAAAAGTGTCCCCAGGAGGCCCTAGATTTCCACATTCTAAGGAAGAAACAGGTCTGTATCTTATTGTTGTACTAGCCTGGTCATTTCACCACTATCCCAGATATCCAACAATGACTTGTCTAGCCCTTTTTTCCCTTCTTATCCAGAGAATGCTAGCCTTCCCTAAGATACTCCCTTGAAGTGACCTTTGGGAGTCACAGCCTGAATAGATTTCATAGCAAATAATCAATTCAGCACTTATTTATTTCTTTGGCATCATCTATACAGCCTAGGCTATCAAACAATTCGAGGGACAGAGTAACAGGGGCAGGGGTCTGAGGACCGTGGTTTCAGGGGACATGTAGGTCAATTGGCATAACAAAGCTTATTAAGAAAATGTTCTGCATCCTACTTCGGTGAGTGGTGTCTGGGGTCTTAAAAGCTAGCAAGTGGCCATCTACGATCCATCAATTTGTCCCAACCACCTGGAGTAAAGGAGAATGAAGAACACCAAAGACACAAGGAAAGTATTAGCCCAAGAGACAGAAAGGGCCACATAAAACCAGAGACTTCATCAGTCTGAGACCAGAAGAACTAGATGGTGCCCGGCTACCACCAATGACTACCCTAACAGGGAACACAACAGAGAGTCCCTGATGGAGCAGGAGAAAGATGGGGTGCAGAACTCAAATTCTAGCAAAAAGACCAGACTAATGGTCTGACTGAGACTGGAGGAACCCCAGAAAGAATTGCCCCCGGACTGTCAACCCCGACCTAAAACAATTCCTGAAGCCAACTCTTCAGACTAAGACTGGACTGGACTGTGGGACATGATACTCACTAAGAGTGTGCTTCTTAGCTCAAGTAGATACATAAGATAAATGGGCAGCTTCTGTCCAGAGGTGAGATGAGAAGGCAGAGACGCTCAGGAGCTGGTTAAATGGACATGGGAGATCAGGGGTGGAAAGGAGGAGTGTGCTGTCACAGTATAGGGACAGCAGTTAGGGTCACATAACAATGTATGTATAAATTTTTGTATGAGAGACTAACTTGAAATGTAAACTTTCACTTAAACTACAACATTAAACAAAAAAAAAAAAGAAATAACAATAAACAGCCTAGGCTTCCTAGAGTCACCATATATTTTTCTAACATGATTTAATATTACATACTTGTGGAGACAAAGAGCAGATAATTTGAAATTGACCTGAATAACCCAGAATATAAAAGTCAAATGGAGGATACACTCCCATGTACTCAGAAAGCAACAACAGGCCCAAAGAGGGCCCAAGTGCAAAATCAAAGCCTCTTAGCCTTAGAATAAACCAGAATTAATATATTCGCATTCACTTTCTGGGCACTGAGAATAACATTGTTCTAATCCATCAAAAGACTATACAAATCAGCCAAGATCAGAGAGCTAGAGTATCAAGTAGGAAATCTGCTGTATCAGATCTCCTTGCTAGAACAGGAAAACAGGGCAAAGTTTTATTCATAAACCAAATGGCCCAGAGCTAGTGCAGACATAATTTAAAGTGTTTAAAAGTTAATTTTATTTCAAGATTCTTTGCATACTACCATGCTGACTGAGGTTTTGCATTTCTCGTTCTCGACGATCTAATTCTGCTGCTTTTCTTTCTAGTTCTTCCTGGCGCTTAAGAAGTTCTGCTTGGGCCAAGGCATGTTCCTAAACAAAAAATATCATTAAGTGTATATCAAGAAGTATAAAATACTAAACCATTTATACAATATCTCCTACTTCTTTCTACTATGCTAGTTCAAATGCTTTTCTAAAATACAGGAATTATTCAAGATTCAAGTTTCAGAAAAAATTACGGGGCTATTTGGCCCACTTTTGTCTTTTCATTATGATAACTGTCTTAGTTATCTAGTGCTGCTATACAGAAATACCACAAGTGGATGGCTTCAACAAAGAGAAATTTATTCTCTCACAGCCTGGTAGGCTACAAGTCCAAATTCAGGGCATCAGCTCCAGGGGAAGGCCCTCACTTCTCAGCTCTGGAGGAAGGTCCTCGTCATCAATCTTCCCCTGGTTGAGGAGCTTCAACACACAGGGACCCCAAGTCCAAAGGACATGTCATGCTCCTGGTGCTTCTTTCCTGGTGGTATGAGGTCCCCAACTCTCTGCTTGCTCCCCTTTCATCTCTTGTAAGATAAAAGGTGGTACAGGCCACACCCCAGGGAAACTCCCTTTACATTGGATCAGGGATGTGACCTTAGTGAGGGTGTTACAATCCCACCCTAATCCTCTTTAACATAAAATTACAATCACAAAATGGAGGACAACCACACACTACCAGGAACCATGGCCCAGCCAAATTGATACATACAGTTTTGGGGAAACAATTCAATCCATGACAACAACCCTCAATGGGAATGTTAGGTCCAATAGGACATGAAAAACTTCTCTCAATTAGAGTAGTTAGAGTCATGAGCTAATTGGGAAAACAAAATTAAGGTGACTGCTGTGCCTAAATGAACAAGAAGAAGAGAGAAAAGGGAAACAGTTGAATTGGCTCTTGTCAATTGGGTTAAATGGAACATAAGGTACCCAGTGCAAGAATATTATATGGTATCTTATATAAGATAATGAGATCAAAGGAGGATATGAGTAAGAAATCCTGGTTTATAACTCCATTTGTCCTTATGTGATACCAGGCATTCTATTCATCTCCTTTTTCCTTGTACTTGGGCCACTTTCTCATACCTACTACCACTGTCTCCTGTTTAGCCACTGTAACACTCTCCCAAGATCTATTATTGTATCATTGTTACTGTAATGGCTTGTGCATTAAAAAGTGAGACCAAAGGCAAGAAAGTTTTCTCTATACAAATTGTACACAAGATGCTATATGTATTCAATAACTGCTAACAACAGAATAAAGATAATGCTATAAGCTAACAAGGAGTGTAAGTATTATAGAGTTGATAAGCTAGCTAACCCAGATTCAAAAGCAGGTTAAAATTTAAACAGTAAGGAATACAACAGTTTAAAGAATTGTTTTGCTCAAAAAGCAAATGTTATTGACAATTTAATTTCTAAAATTAATTTACACAGCTAACATGAACTAACCTTTGCAATCTGTGTATAAGCTGGAGGTTCCTCTGTTGGTTTCATTATTGCTGGTTGCGTATTAGGTACATTAGGCATTTTCACATTGCCTGGTGGAGGCTAGGAAAATTAAGAAAAAGACAAATTACACAATATAAAGATCCAATTTTATTTCTTTCAAAAGGTATACAAATAAAAAGTGAAATCTGAAGAACTGCCTCTCTTCCTCCGCTGCCCTCTCATACTCAACCATCAGACAAAGAGCTACTTAAGCTCTCCATCTCCATTTTCTCAAACTCATTCATTTCTCAATGTTTCAGTCTGACTGCCACCTTTAGCACTATACTCTTTTCAAGGGTACCACAGGTAAAACTATCTTTAAATATTTCTTTGTAGTAAAACACCGCACCAGACTGAAGAATTACACCAAGGTTACTAACTGCCAACTCTTCCTTCTTAAGAAAACTATGTGCCAATGCCCTGCAAAGTAGTAAATAGGTGAGATCTTGGCAGAACCATATGGAAAACTAAAATTAGACTTCCTACTTCACACCATATACAAAAACAAATTCCAGATGGATTTACGGCCTAAAAGTGAAAAAGTAAAACTTAAACACTTCTAGAAAAAAAAATAGGTAAATATTTTTATGAACTCAGGGTAGGTAAGAGCTTTTCCAATGTAAACTCTAGAAATCATGTGTATTTTGTTCATGATGTATCCCAAGTGCCTAGAAGAGTGCCCTGGACACAGGAGATGCACAGTAAGTTACTGTTAAATTAATTAAGATTAAACACAAACTATAAAAGATTGACAAATTCAACCACATTGACATTTAATAACATAAAATGAAAAGTCAAATCACAAACAGTAAAAAAGAAAGTTATAATGCATATAACAAAAAACTGTTACAAAGAATACATGAAGAATTCCTATGAATCCATAAAAATACCACTAATAAAAAAAAAAGGAAAAAAATCTGAATAGGCACTACAAAAAGAAAAGAAAACAAGAAGTCAATAAACATGAAAAGATGTTCAATCTCACTAGTGAGCAAGAAGTACAAAAAACATTAAATATTATTTCACGATCTTGTGACAGAAAAATGTGAAGTCTGACAATATCAAAATTTAGAATAAAAGTATATACATACTGATAGTAACTGTAAAAATTAAAGCATATGACCAAGAGAACATTTAAAATCAATGGAAATAAAAAGGATTATCAATAAATGGTTGCTGTTGTTAGGTACTGTCGAGTCAGTTCCAAATCACAGTGACCCTATGTACAACAGAACGAAACACCGCCTGGTCCTGCGCCATCCTCATGATCTTTGTTATGACTGAGCCCATCGTTGTAACCAGTGTCAGTCCAGCTCACTGAGGTCTTCCTCTTTTACACTGATCCTCCACTTTATCAAGCATAATGTCCTTCTCCAGGGACTGATCCCTCCTGATAACATGTCCAAAATATGTGAGACTAGTCTCTTCATCCTCACTTCTAAGAAGCATTCTGGCTGTACTTCCTCCAAGACAGACTTGCTCATTATTCTGGCAACTCACGGTATATTCAATACTCTTCGCCAACATCATAATTCAAAGGCATCAATTCGTTGATTTTTCTTATTCACTGCCCAGCTTTCGCATGCATATGAGGCAAGTGAAAACACAATGACTTGGTTAAAGCACACCTTAATCCTTAAAGTAACATCTCTGATATCCATAAATGGTGCTGGAATAATTATTTAAATGTTTAGAGGGAAAAAATAAGATCCCTGCATCTCACCAGAATAAATTCCAAATGAAGTAAAAGTAAATTAAAAAAAAAAACTATAAAATATAGTATAATATAGCATAGATATAGATGACTATTGGATCTTGAGGTAGAGAAAAGCCATTCTATTCACAAGGAAGAGGTGAGAAGAGAGAAATCATAATGAAAAGGTCATATATTTAAATTACATAAAAATTAAGAAATTTGATGAGGTAAAGCATATCATAACCAAGAATAAAAGGTAAGTGGTAAATAATAAGCAATGCATACAGCAGACAATTAGCTAATGTATTTCATAATGTACAAACCAATAATAAATAGATGAACATGTTACTGGGGAAAAAAATGTACTTTAAAAACCCTGAACAGACAAGTTATAAAATAAATACAAAAGAAAAATAAACATATAAATATTTTCAACCTCACTAGCAATCAAAGAAATGCTAATTTCACCTAATTATTTTTAAAATGATTACTACCATGGGATTACCACTACACTTCGGAAAAGGTGTGGTAAAATAGGCTTTCTCACATTCTGATACCAAAAATCAAACCTGTTGCCGTCGAGTTGATTCTGACTCATTGTGACCCTATAGGATATAGTAGAACTGTCCAATAGGGTTTCCAAGGAGCGGCTGGTGAATTCCAACTGTCGACCTTTCGGTCAGCAGCCAATAATCTTAACCACTGTGCCCCCAGGGCTCTCTGTGATAGTGGAAGTAAAAACTAGTACATGTAACAATCCTGGAGCACAGTTTGGCTGTATGTATCAAGAGCCATACAGATATTTACACCCTATGACCCAAGAAGAGCTAATCTTGAAAAATATCCTAAGGAAGTAATTAAAGATACACACGTGTGTGTGCCAAGAATGGTCACAACAGCATTACTTCTAAAAGCAAAAAGTTAGAAACAACCCAAATGTCCAACAATAGGGATATAGTTAAATAAATTGTCAATTCCATAGGAGAGTATAATATACAGATTTTTTTTAAGTTCTAAAAGAATATTTAACAAAATGGGGGAAGCTTGTACCAATAAGTGATAAATGCAAGTTACAAAATAAAGCTGGATATACAGAATAGTGCCAGTTTTGTATTTTAAAATATAGTAAAAATAAATCAAAATGTTAATAATGATTCTGGAAAGTGGAATTATGGTTAAGAGCTTTGCTGCTAACCAAAAGATCAACAGTTTGAATCTACCAACCACTCCTTGGAAGCCTATGGGGCAATTCTACTCTGTCCTACATGAGTCAGAACTGACTCGACAGCAATATCACTATATCTTTTGTCATCAAAATAATTAAAATTCTGTTCCAATTGCCTGCTCCCTCTACTCCAATATCCCATATTACCGTATTTTACTAACATAACGCACGCATTCTACGTTTGTTTGACAACCATACCCCCCGCCCCACTGCAAAGCATTGTCATAAATGCCGCTATGCAATTTTTTTTACATGTGGCTGTAAAAAAAATTAGCACAGCATGCTTATGAAAATACCTCGTGGGTTGGGGGTGTGGCTGGCAAGCAAACATAGAAGGCATACATTATCTGAATAAAAATATAGTCATAGAAAAACTGAAGTTAATCAGTCCTAACTGTTCTGCAACTAGGCAAGCATGGCCCTAAAGTCCCACCCTCTTGGTTTAATAAACAGCAACAACAAAACAATGAAAGAAAAAAAAAGGCTTGGAAAACTTAGGCTGGCAGCCCACTCCAGCAAAAACACAGAAAAAACTATCGAAGAATCCATTAAGTTGAAATATTTTACTATAAACTCTGTAAATACTTAAGACTTATTTAGAGCTAGTAGTTTGATATATTTGAGGTCATAGTTGTTTGTGGTATGGCAATGATGAGAAATGTTGGAGAAGTACAAATCTCTAAAAATATGTATTAATCTGATAGTTATTATCCTAATAATTTCTCTAAATTTGTAGACCTCTCTTCAGCTCTGAGACCCAGTATTTTCTTCAGCCACAACAGTACTAGAAAACTGTTAGCCACATCAAACCAAGTATAGCTTCTGGGGGAAGACTTCTTGCCGTAATTATTAAAAACCTATTTTGATGATGGGTCCTAACTCTTTTCTAACTTTTTACTTGTACACATATGAGCAAAAAGAAAATTAAAAGAAGCCACCTAAGACTTCCATTTCTTTTTTTGTTAATCAAACATTTTATTGTTGTAATTAAATGAAGTTTACATTTCAAGTTAGTCTCCCATACAGAATTTTTTTTTTTTTTTACGTACATTGTTATGAGACCCCCAACCGCTCACCACATTCTGCGACAACACACTCCTCCCCACCGCCCCTGATTCCCCATGAACATTCAACCAGCTCCTAACTCTCTCTGCCTTCCCATCTCACCTCTGGACAGAAGCCACCCCTTTGGTCTCTTGTATCTACTTGTCTAAGAGGCACATTCTTCACAAGTATCACTTTATGCCCCACAGTCCAGTCCAATCCCTAGCTGAAGAGTTGGCCTTGGAAATTGTTTTAGTTCTGGGGTAATGGAGAGACCAGGGGCCACACTTTCTGGGGCACCTCTGGTCTTAGTCAGACCATTAAGTCTGGTCTTCTTACTAGAATTTGAGTTCTGCATCCCATCATTCTACTGCTCCATGAGGGACCCTCTGTTGTGTTCCCTGTCAGGACGTTCACTGGTGGTAGCCGGGCACCATCTAGTTCTTCTGGTCTCAGGCTGATGAAGTCTCTGGTTTATGTGGCCCATTCTGTCTCTTGGGCCAATACTTTCCTTGTGTCTTTGGTGTTCTTTGTTCTCCTTTACTCCCAAGTGGTTGGGACCAACTGAAGCATCTTAGTTGGCCGCTTGCAAGCTTTCAAGACCCCAGAGGCCACTCACCAAAGTAGGATGCAGAACATTTTTTTAACAAGCTTTGTTATGCCAATTGACCTAGATGTGCCCTGAAAGCGTGGTCCCCAGACCCCGCATCCCTGCCACTCTGTCTCTCCAGGTATTTGACTGTATTGAGGAAACTTCTTAGCTTTGGTTTAGTCCAGTTGTGCTGAATTCCCCTGTAGTTTGTGCTCTCCTTCCCCTCACCCAAGATGATTCTTATCTACTATCTAGTTAGTGAATAACCCTCACCCTCCCTCCCCACCCCCATAACCATCAAAGAACGTTTTCTTCTGTTCTTATAATAGTGGTCTTATACAATATTTGTCCTTCTGTGACTGACTAAATTCACTCAGCATAATAAGTTCTAGCTTCCACCAAGTTATACGATGTTTCACAGCTTCATCGCTGTTCTTTATCGTTGTGAAATATTCCATTGTGTGTATATACCACAATTCGTTTATCCATTCATCCATCGATGGGCACTTAGGTTGCTTCCATCTTCTGGCTATTGTGAACAGTGCTGCGATGAACACGGCTGTGCATATATCTATTCCTGTGACGGCTCTTGTTTCTCTAGGATATATTCCAAGGAGCGGGATAGTTGCATTGTATGGTACATCTATTTCTAGCTTTTTAAGGAAGCACCAAATCGATTTCCAAAGTGGTTGTACCATTTTACATTCCCACCAACAGTGTATAAGTTTTCCAGTTTCTCCACAACCTCACCAGCATTTGTTATTTTGTGTTTTTTGGATTAATGCTAGCCTTGTTGGGGTGAGATGATATCTCATTGTAGTTTTGATCTGCATTTCTCTAATGGCTAATGATCGTGAGCATTTCTTCATGTGTCTGTTAGCTGCCTGAATATCTTCTTTGGTGAAGTGCCTGTTCATATCCTTTGCCCATTTTTTAATTGGGTTATTTGTCTTTTTGCTGTTGAGGTTTTACAGTATTTTGTAGATTTTAGAGATTAGACGCTGATCAGATTTGTCATAGCCAAAAATTTTTTCCCAGTCTACATTGTCTTTTGACTCTTTTGATGAAGTCTTTGGATGTGCATAAGTGTTTGATTTTTAGGAGCTCCCATTTATCTAGTCTCTCTTCTGATGCTTGTGCATTGTTACTTACGGTTCGTACTGTGTTTATGCCATGTATTAGGGCTCCTAGCATTGCCCCTATTTTTTTTTCCATGATCTTTATCGTTTTCAATTTTATATTTAAGTCTTTGATCCATTTTGAGTTAGTTTTTGTACATGGTGTGAGATATGGGTCTTGTTTCAGTTTTTTGCATATAGATATCCAATTATGCCAAAACCATTTGTTAAAGAGACTGTCTTTTCCCCAGTTGATGGACTTTGGGCCTTTGTCAAATATTAGCTGCTCATAGGTGGATGAGCTTATATCTGGATTCTCAGCTCTGTTCCATTGGTCTATGTATCTGTTGTTGTACCACTACCAGGCTGGCTTGACTACCGTGGCAGTATAATAGGTCCTAAAATCAGGTAGTGTAAGGCCTCCCACTTTGTTCTTCTTGAGTAGCGCTTTATTTATTCAGGGCCTCTTCCCTTTCCATATGAAGTTAGTGATTTGTTTCTCCATCTCATTAAAAAATGCTGCTGGAATTTGGATAGGGATTGCATTGTATCTGTAGATTGCTTTGGGTAGAACTGACATTTTCACTATGTTGAGTCTACCTATCCATGAGCAAGGTATGTTTTTCCGCTTATACAGGTTCTTTTAGCTTCTTGCCGCAGTGACTTGTAGTTTTCTAAGTAAAGATCTTTTACATCTCTGGTTAGATTTATTCCTAAGTATTTTATCTTCTTGGGGGCTATTGTAAATTGTATTGATTTGGTGATCTCCTCTTCGAGGTTCTCTTTGTTGGTGGTAAAGGAATCCAACTGATTTTTGTATGTTTATCTTGTATCCTAAAACTTTGCTGAAATCTTCTGTCAGTTCCAGTAGTTTTCTTGTGGATTCCTTGGGGTTTTCTGTGTGTAAGATCATATCATCTGCGAATAGAGATACTTTGACTTCTTCCCTACCTATCTGGATGCCCTTTATTTCTTTTTCTAGCCTAACTGCTCTGGCTAGGACCCCCAGCAAAATGTTGAATAAGAGTGGTGATAAAGGGCATTCTTGTCTGGTTCCTGTTCTCCAGGGGAATGCTTTCAAAGTCTCTCCATTCAGGATGATGTTGGCTATTGGTTTTGCATAAACGCCCTTAATTATACTGAGGAACTTCTCTTCTATTCCTTTTTTGAGAGTTTTTATCATGAATGGGTGTTGGACTTTGTGGAATGCCTTTTCTGCATTGACTGATAAGATCATGTGGTTCTTGTATTTTGTTTTATTTATGTGATGGACTACGTTGATTGTTTTTCTAATGCTGAACCATCCCTGCATACCTGGTATAAATCCCACTTGGTCATGGTGAATTATTTTTTTGATATGTTGCTGAATTCTCTTGGCTAGAATTTTGTTGAGGATTTTTGCATTAATGTTCATGAGGGATAATGGTCTGTAATTTTCTATTTTTGTGGTGTCTTTACCTGGTTTTGGTATCAGGGTTATGCTGGCTTCATAGAATGAGTTTGGGAGTATTCCATCCTTTTCTATGCTCTGAAATACCTTTAGTAGAAGTGGTGTTATCTCTTCTCTGAAAGTTTGGTAGAATTCTCCAGTGAAGCCATCCGGGCCAGGGCTTTTTTTTATTGGCAGTTTTTTAATAACCTTTTCAATCTCTTCGTTATGGGTTTATTTAGTTGTTCTACCTCTGTTTGTGTTAATTTAGGTAGGTAGGTAGTTTCTAGAAATTTGTCCATTTCCTCTAAGTTTTCAAATTTGTCAGAGTACAATTTTTCATAGTATTGTTATGATTCTTTTAATTTCAGTTGGGTCTGTTGTGATATCGCCCATCTCATTTCTTATACGGGTTATCTGCTTCCTCTCCAGTTTTTCTTTTGACAGTTTGGCCAGTGGTTTATCAATTTTGTTGATCTTTTCAAAGAACCAACTTTTGGACTTCTTTCAATTGTTTTTCTATTCTCTATTTCATTTAATTCTGCTCTAATTCCTATAATTTCCTTCCTTCTGGCACCTGTAGGCTTCTTTTGCTGCTCTCTTTCTACTTGTTCCAGTTGTAGGGTTAATGCTTTGATTATGAGCCTTTCTTGTTTTTGGATGTGTGCACTGATTTCTATAAACTGACCTCTGAGCACTGCTTTTGCTGTGTCCCAAACGTTCTGGTAGGATGTGTGTTCATTCTCGTTTGATTCTATGAAGTTCCAGTTGTGCTGGCTAAGAAGTTTCCTCAATACAATCAAATACTTTGAGAGACAGAGTAGCAGGGATGCGGGGTCTGTAGTTTGTGCTGTCCTTCCCTTCACCTAAGATGATTCTTATCTACTATCTAGTTAGTGAATAACCCTCACCCTCCCTCCCCAACCCCATAACCATCAAAGAATGTTTTCTTCTGTGTTTAAACCTTTTCTTGAATTCTTATAATAGTGGTCTTGTACACTATTGTCCTTTTGCGCTCTCAACCACTGTAACACCAGGGCTCCCTGGGAAAGTTAAAGGGTTATAATTCTTTTATATTTTACCATGAATTTCTTTACTATGTTTGCCTGTTCCGTGTGGCTTTGGAGAACTCAACTAGGACCAACAGACAAATATTATAGGAAGATATATTTTGGCTGAATAGAATTAAGAACATTATGACAAGCATGGTTACACAATGGTAGGATAGACTGTTCTATACTATAGTGAGTTCTCTAGACTGGAAATTCTGATGGTATTCCATTATTAAACAAACAGCTGAAAATTCAAAGCCCCTTCAAGGTATGGGAGCCCTCGTGGTGCAGTGGTTAACAGCTCGGCTGCTAACCAAAAGGTCAGCAGTTCAAATCTACCAGCGGCTCTTTGGAAATCCTATGGGCAGTTCTATTCTGTCCTTTCAGGATCACTATGAGTCAGAATCGACTTGATGTCAACAAGTTTTTTTTTTTTTTTTTTTTGCTTTTCAAGACATGGAGTCCATGACTTGTCTTTCTCATGCATAAGCAAATACATGTTTTCCTTCCTGGTTTTCTTCCATATTCTAAACACTTACATTCAAGAAAATTTCTCTCTCACTTTTTCCTGTTCTTCCTCTTCTATCTGTGAACCAAAAAAACATCCTAAATACACTCAGGGTCTGTCTTAGTCATCTAGTGCTGCCATAACAGAAATACCACAAGTGGATGGTTTTAATGAAGAGAAGTTTATTTCCTCACAGTCAAAGTAGGCTAAAAGTCCAAATTCAGGGCGTCTGCTCCAGGGGAAGTCTTTCTCTCTCTGTCGGCCTTCCCATCAGTGTTCCCCCGGACTAGGAGCTTCTCGGGGCAGGGACCCCTGTCCAAAGGACGCGCTCGGCTCCTGGCACTGCTTTCTTGATGGTATGAGGTCCCCCTGTCTCTCTGCTCACCTCTGTCTTTTATATCTCAAGAGATTGCCTCAGGACACAATCCAGTCTTGTAGATCAGGTCCTGCCTTACTAACACAACTGCCACCCATCCTCCCTCATTAACATCATAGAGGCAGGTTTACAACATACAGGAAAATCACACAGTACCAGGAATCATGGCCTAGTCAAACTGATACATACATTTTTGGGGGAACATAATGCAAACCATGACAGGGTCTATGTTTCTAAATGCATGTTAATGGGTCTCCTGCATCCAAAAGCCCTGGTGCTTATTGAAAATGCAAACTCTGGGCCCCTCAAGGACCTACTGACTCAGGATTGAGGCAAAGGAATTTGAATTTTTAATAAGTTACACAGGGTGAGTCTAGAACACCTTGAAATTTGAGAATTCTTCTCTAAGGCAACAAAGTTTACAGTTTTTATAAGCCACTGTTATATTTTTTCACCTAATGGAAAAACCGCCAAAAGAAACCTAAAACGTTTTGCAGCTTTCACTGACTTTCTCAGCCTCTGCTTCAGCAGACAGGGACTGACACTGCTATGCTCTAAGAGCTTAACACAGATTCCCTTGTTATTAAGGGTGGTATATATTGTACATGCTAATCTCAGATTAAGGACAAACAGAAAAAATTTTTTCAGAATAACCATGTTAAAGCAAGGCTTTTAAAGATTAGAATAATTGTTGGGGGTGGGTGGGAGCACAGGCATAATGAGGAAAGAAGGGATGCACCAAGAAGGGAATTCCAAGTACAGAAGGGCATATAAAGGAACAGAAGCATGACCATACACATTCATTCATACACCTGAGATATGTTAATGTACAAAACAGGCAAACATCCCTACCCTCATGGAGCTTACATGCTAGCAGGGGAAGATAAACAATCACACATTTTTTTAAAATACAATATAAATATCTTAGAAGGTAATAAATGTTACAGAACAACAACAAAAAATGAGCAAGGTAAAGGGGTGACGAGTGCAGGGTGTGTATGGGTAATTTTACAAAGGTGGTCAGGGAAGCCGATATCTGAGCAAAGACTTTCTATGGAGGTGAGAAAGTCAGTCTTGCAGATATCTAAGGGAAGACCATATTAGGCAGAGAGAACAGCCACTGCAAAATCAGGAGAATGCCCGGCATATACAAGGAAGAGCAAGGAGACCAGTGTTCTAGATCAGAGTACACCACGGACAGCATGAGGAGATAAGAACAGAAAGAAGTCAGATCATACACCATTTGAAGGAATCTTCATTTTCCTGTGACAAAATTAAAAGCTAATGAAGGGGTCTGAGCAGTAGACTGAAATGATACTTTTTTTTTTTTTTTTTTTTAAGGGATCACTCTGGCTACAAATGAAAATAAACTGAAAACGGGCAAAGACAGAAGGAGGGAGGCCAGTTAGGAAACTACCACTACAGTAATCTAGGCAAGCGATGATGGCAGCTCTGGCCAAAGTGGTGGCTGTGGAGATAAGAAGTCAGATATGGATGTATTTTTAAGGTAAAGTCAGTAGGCTTTTCTGATGGAGTGATGTGAGATTTAATGGAATGGAAGGAGTGAACAACTACCAAGGTTTTGGCCTAAGAAACTAGAAGAATAGAGATGTAAAAGACTCAAAATGAGCAGGCTTAAGAGAAGAAGCCTCAGTTCAAGTTAGGACATGATGAATTTGCAATTTCTAAGACATCCAGGTAGACATGCGTAGTAGGCAACTGAACATATGAAAATATATATAAATATATGTTGAATATATGTTCAGAACAGGAGTCTAGGCTAGAAACATATATTTGGGAGTCATCAGTGTGTAGACAGTATTTAAAGCTGTGAGACTGGATAAAATCACCAATCGAGTCATACAAAGAAAAGCAGCAAGGCCTAACTACTCCTGGTACATTCCAATATTAAGATGTTGGGGGTGGGGAGGGAATCAGCAGAGGATATTGAGAAGTGTTTTCAAAGCCACATGAAGAAAATGTTTTAAGAATGAGATAGTGATCAACTATGTCAACGCTAATAATAATCAATAAGGTAAACTTGAAAATTAACCATTGATTTAGCAATGTGGAAGTCACTGGTTACAGTGACAAGTGCAGTTTTGGTGGAGTGGTGGGAGCAAAAGCCATACTGAAGTATCTGTTGGGAGAAAGAAATGAGGGGAAAAAAGACAAGCAAACAACTCATTAGAGGAGTTCTGCAGTAACAGGGAGCAGAGAAAATTTTTCGGAAAGGAGATGAGAGAAACGGGCTGGAAAGGGAAATGAGGTTAAGACAAAATTTTGTTACAAAATTACAGTAATCAAGGCAGTGTGGTACTGGTATAAAGACAGACATACAGATCAAGGGAATAGAATTAAGAGTCCAAATATAAAGCTACACATCGAGGGTCAACCGATTTTTGACGACGGGTGATAGGGCAACTCAATGGGAAAGAAGAGTATTTTCAACAACTGAGCTTGAAAAACTGGATATCCACATGCAAAAGAATGAAGTTGGATGCCTACTTCACACAATAGATAAAAATGAACTTAAAATGGATGATAGACCTAAATTTAAACACTAAAACTATATAATTCTTAGAAGAAAACACAGAGTATAAATCTTTGTGATCTTGAGTTAAGCAATGGTTTCTTAGATACAACACCAAAAGCACAAGCAACCAAAGAAAAAAATAGATAAATTAGATTTCATTAATATTAAAAACTTTCATCGATCAAAGAACAATATCAAGAGAGGGAAAAGACATCTACAGAATGCGAGAAAATATTTGCAAATTATATCTCTGATAAGGGACTCATACCCAGAATATAACTAACTCTTACAACTCAACATTAAAAAAAAAAATAACCAAATTTTAAAAATGGGCAAAGAGCTGAATAGGTATTTCTCCAAAGATGATGGACAAAAGGCCAAAAAGCAAATGAAAAGATGTTTAACATCATAGCCATCTGGGAAATGCAAATCGAAACCACAAAGAGATATCACTTCATACCCACTATGGATGGCTATACTCAAAAACACAGATAATAACAAGTACTGACAAGTGGAAAAATCAGAACACTCATGCATTGCTGGTGAGAAAGTAAATGGCGCAGCCACTTTGGAAAACAATTTGGCAGTTTCTCAAAATGTTAAACATATGACCCAGAAATTCTACTCCTAGGTATACACTGAAGAAAATGTAAGCACACATCCACACAAAAACTTGTACACAAATGTTCACAGCAGCCCCATATTGTGAACCTAAATGTCCATCGACTGATGAATGGATAAATAAAATGTTGGTATAGCCATACAATATCATGCAGCAATAAAAAGGGAACGAAATACTGATACGTGCCACAACACAGATGAACCTTTAAAACATTATGCTAAGTGAAAGAAACAAGTCGCAAAAAACTATATATATTGTATGATTCCATTTATATGAAATGTCCACAGTAGGCAAATGTATAGAAACAGAAAGTTAATTTGCAGTTGCCTAGGGCTGGAGAGGGAGGAGGAAAGGTAGAGTTTCTCTTATAACAAGAATGTTCTAAAATTTTTGTAGATTACATTGTGGTGATGGTTGCAAAACCATAGGTAAATATACTAAAAAACACTGAATTGTGTATTTCAAATGGGTGTATTATGTGTTCATTATACTTCAATAAAACTGTTAAAAATAAATGAATACATAAATGATAAATTCTTGTGATTTTTTTTTGATAGGAGAAATAACATGGTTTTTATATTGATAGGAATGTTCCAGGAGAAAGTGAAAAAATTATTGATGTAGGAGAAGGGCGATTTAGTGAAATCTTTTAGATGAGAGGGGACAGGATCTAGTACATAAGCAGAGGGAATGGCTTTAGACAGAAGGGCAGATAGACTATTTATAAATAACAGGCAGAAAAGCAGAGCATCTGGGTACAAACGTTGTCAGTAGGTCGATGTGGTGGTGTTAGTCTGCGGACATTCTCCACTGATTGCTTTTAATTTTCTCAGTGAAAAAAGCAAAGTCATCAGCTGAGAGGGAGGGCATCAAAACAGATTTTAAAGCTGAGGACAGAGGAAGAGGCAAGCGGACAACTGAATGCCTAGGCAAGTCAGTACAATTTAGAGCTGGTCATGAACTGAAACTGAGGCCAGTTTGCGTGCGGTTGTGTCTTTGTTCAGTCATCTTTAGCTGCAAAGGTGAGGGCGAGAGTAGATAGAGAGTTGCATTTAACCAGTGTTTGGATTTTAATCCAGGAATTACGTCCTAGTAAGAAAAGGGGACAAGGGAGTTGAGAGTGCACACAAGAGAGTGATTATAATGACTGAACGAGGAATTTAAGCTGAGAAGCGAGGACAAGAGGTAGATAAAGGGCAACAAACAGACAGTAGGATCACAAGCCTGCTGGAGTTGAAAGATAAGCTGAAATTAAGGGACTAGTGGAGTGACTAAAGAGACAGGAGGTAGTGGTCAGAGATATATGAAATTAATATTATAGAGGAGTTAAGTGACAGGTTTTAGAGTAAATAATTAAACCTTTACCAAAAGAATTTGGTCTTTGTCCTTAGTTTCTCAGAGATAATCTCTAAACTCTTGGAATGTCCCTTATGACTAGAATCTAATCATTATTAGAATCTAATAACTAGAACGAGGTGACTCAGGGTGCAGGGCTCAAAAAATCTACCAGCTTCTATCAACCCAACCTCCTTGGAGGGGAGAAAGAACGGAGATTGAGTCCAACCATATAGGCAGTGATTCAATCAATCATGTCAAATAATGAAACCCCAATAAAAATTCTGAGCTCTGTAACTGTAAATATAGCACTTTCTTGAGTTCTGTGAGTGGTTCTAGCAAATTATCAAACCCCAAGGGGTAGTGGGAACCCCTAAATTTGTAGCCAGTTAGTCAGAAGTTCAGGTGTCCTGGGGACCCCCAAAATTGCAACTGATGTCTGAAGTCTCTGGTAAACTTGGCAGTCTGGACGACTGGGCCCTTTAATTTGTAAGATACGACAGTTTGGCTCAGAAGAATTGCATTTGCAGTTGGTATCAGAGAGGATATTTAGAGTTGGTGTCTGAGGGAGACACCCACACAGCCATTTTACTGGTAATGACAAACTCTACGATATGACTATGAAGTGAATGACTAAGACAACATGGAAAGCAAAAATCATGGATGGAAGAGAACAGGTCAAGGAACTTGGAAAGATCATTACCAAGAATTCAAAATAAGAACAATGTTAGACTCAGAACTAAAACAATTCCCGAGGCCAACTCTTCAGACAAAGATTGGACTGGACGGTGGGACATAAAATGATACTTGTGAAGAGTGTGCTTCTTAGCTCAAGTAGATACATGAGACTAAATGGGCAGCTTCTTCTGGAGGTGAGAAGAGAAGGCAGAGAGGGTTAGGAGCTGGTTCAATTGACACGGGAAATCAGAGGTGGAAAGGAGGAGTGTGCTATCACAGTATAGGGAGAGCAATTAGGCTCATATAACAATGTATGTATAAATTTTTATATGAGAGACTAACTTGAATTGTAAACTTTCACTTAAGCTACAACAATAAATAAATAAAAAAAAAAGAATAGTGTTAGAAAGAACAGTGGTGAACTAAAAGCTAAAATTAAGAAATATGAACTGATAATTCAAGGATCAGTAGATGACAGCCACAGTGATTGGTAGTACATAACAGAATCTGATTAAATGAAATTCAAAGGTGGGAATTTTTTAGACAGGAAGGAAGACAAATGCCTGGAAACAACAATGAGAAACAAAGAGGCTATCTACTCCACCTTTACGTCCAGTTGTCTGAGAACAGTGAGAAAAAAAGCAGCTATCATTTGAGAGACTTGCTGGGAAGCAGAGCCCTCAAAGAAGGACCAATTTCCACAGGGCAAAAAGGCAAATAAAACATTCAGAGAAGAGGTTAAGGATATAGTGGATTTTGATAAAGACGAACTGTGACTTCCAAAGGGCACAATGGAAAGTTTCAGAAATTAAAGTAGACTGGGGGCAGAATAAGGAATGTGCACAGCATTATGAGGATTAAAATCCAGGAGATGAGAAGTATCCTGGGAGTCTGGGGCTTCTTCTAGAGATTGACAAGAACAGGCATTAAGGCATAATGACATTCATCCTGATAAACTTAGGGCAGATCAGTAAAGACAGGCATCTGTTCTGGAGGTTCCACTTTAACCATTTTTAAATGAGGATGAAGAGATCTGGAGAAACACAGTCTTAGTTCCAATGTACCATCTTATTCCCAGTGTTGTGAACAGACGTTAACGTGAACCCCAATGATTCCCCTCTCCTGGTATTTACGCCTTTGTATATAATGCCCTCCCCCTGAGAGTAGGCAGGACCTGTGACATGCGTGTAACCAACAAAATATTAAACAAGGTGATGAACTGTCATTCCTTTGATAAGTTACATTATGTAAGACTCCATCTTAGAGGATTCGAGTAAGAGACTCTCTCTGCAGGCTTGATGAAGTTGCCATGTTGAAGTAACCCAGGAGACTACAGCTATGTAGCTTCTAGGAACTGTGGGCGGCATCTATGACTTGACTGCAGCCTCAATCAATAGCCAGCAAAAAAGCAGGGCCCTTAGTCATAAAACCATAAGGATATTAATTCTGCCAACAACGTGAATGAGGCTGGATGCAGATTCTTCCCCAATCGAGCCTCTAGATGAGAAGATAAAACCCAGTTAAGCCATGCCTATAGATCTCAGACACACAGAAACTGATATACTAAACGTGGGTTGTTTCAAGACACTAAGCTTGTGGTAATTTGTTACACAGCAATAGAAAATAAATATACCCACTGAGAGGGATTTATCTTGACCTGAGGAAGAATGTCAGAATAATACAGGGAAGACAGACATATGTCTATACACAGTCTCTCCTGACCCCCCTTCAGTGACAGAGAGAAAGCCTAGATAGGAGGCAGTCTCAATAGGGTGAGGAAGGAGGAGTTTGTGAGTAGATGACTTCAGCTGGAGTAAACGGCACATTAAAGGATAAGGCTAAAGGATAGTCTAGGATCAAACCATGCAACCTGCCACTACTAAGCTAGCAATGTATAGATTCTAAGCAGGGTAGATGACCTGGTATGACCTCTGACTGAGGGAAATAATTCTAGTTAAAACCCCGTCATCGAGTCAATTCTGACTCATAGCGACCCTACAGGACAAAGTAGAACTGTCCCATAGGGTTTTCAAGGCTGTAATCTTTACAGAAGCAGACTGCCACATCTTTCCCCTGAGGAGTGGCTGGTGGGTTCGAATAACCAACCTTTCAGTTAGCAGCCAAGTGCTTAACCACCGCATTACAGCACACAAAAAGATTTGAAGAAGAGAGAGTCTGGAGGCAAGTAACTAGATAGGCCATTGTATTATTTCACATGAGTGCCTGAACCAGGACAGTTTAGTAGGAAAGAAAAAGACAGGTAATATCTTTTGGAGGTATAAGTGACAGGATGTGGCAACTGATTAGACGTAGGAAAAGAAGTTGTTTCAGCCAAAGAGGGCTCAGGTATTTCTTGCCAATGACACTAGGACAGAAGGCAATAAAATCATTAAAGGAGACTGGAAACAGAAAATTGGTTCCAGAAGGGGCAGATAACAAGCTCCAAGAAAGATAAGATGGTGAGAATCAGAGGGGAAAGGAAAAGAGAGAAAAAGAAATGCATGGCAAGAGAAAATAAAGACAGGTATTAAAATAGTACAGAAGAACTAGTATAGAAAAAGCATTTACAGTATTGTTATTAGTTGCCATCGAGTTGATTCCAACTTATAGCGACCCCACGTGTGCAGAGTAAAACTGCAATGAATGGAGCAATTTTAACCCACCAATTCCATCTCTAGTCATTTATCCTAAGCAATAATCTAAAATGTGTAAAAAGACATAGGCACAAGGACATGAGAAAGAAAAAAGCAGCCCCTGACATCCAGGAATTGGTCTGACACTTAAAACTAGGCCTCAGTGTTGTTAGAAGCTGGCCTGGCACTCACACGCAGGCCTTGTTATTCTCCTTTTGGACATAAACAATCCCACAGAAAACCAACCTCAGACAAGGTGACTCAGAGATCACGATAAAGTGAGACAAACAAGATGTCATAATTTCGTCTAAGCACAAAAACAAGGTCACTGTGCAACCCAAAAAATACCAAATATTCTCTTCTCCTAGCTAATTAGTGAATTATGACTCTTTGCCAATGATAGCGTTAGCTTCACTCTAGTCTGCCCTCCTAAAAGAAAAAATTTATTGAGATAGTCAATCACATAATTGCTTCCATTTTCTGACAGTACCCAATCCCACTTTCTTGCACCCTCCCCAAAATCATCCAACCGAAGCCCAAATCCTGTAATAAGTCCTTTCTAATATCCCCTTGGTTCCTGGGTGGTGCAGACAGTTTGCACTCGACTACTAATCAAGAGATTGGTAGTTCGAACTCTCCCAGCAGCACTGACTGCAAAAATCTGCTTCCGTAAAAATTACAGCCAAGAAAACCCTATGGAGCTGAGTTCTACTCTATAACTCGTGGGGTCTCCATGAGTAAGAGTCGACTTTACAGCAAAAGGTTTGCTTTTTGGTTTAATATCCTCTTACTGAGATGCATCATGGATTTCCATGTTGCACATTCTCCTGCTATAACAAATAATAAACCCAACTTGTTCAACTACAGATGTATTCCTGGTGGTGTCTGGCAGTTGTTGTTAGGTGCCGTCGAGTCAGTTCCAACTCGTAGCGACCCTACAGGACACATCAGAATTGCCCCACAGAGTTCAAGGAGCCACTGGTGGATTCAAAGTGCTGACCATCTGGTTAGCAGCAGAGCTCTTAACCACTGAGCCACCAGGGCTCCTGAGGGCATTAGCAGATGCTATTCATAATTCTACTACTATTGTAACTACTAGTTAACATTTATTATAACACTACATGCCTTAGATGCTTTAAACATATTCTCTCATTTAATCACAAAACCCTGTGATATATATTATTTCTTAGTTTTTAAACTATTTTGGGTTTGCTTTTACATCTTGCTTTTATGCACTCAACATTATGTCTGAGATTTATCCATGCCAATATGTATAAATCTTGTATATTTGTTTTAACTACTATATAGTATAAATAGTATAAATACTATGTAGTACTCTATGAATAAACCACTTTTTAAATTTATTCTTATCCTGCTGAGCATCAGTGAATCTGTTTCTACTTTATCACTAAATGCACACTATTTAAGTACAAGAACATACATGACAATGATATACCCCAACTTCAGGATAGTGGTCCTCTCTCAAGAAAGAAAAAAGGAAGAAAAAGTGATGGGGATGAGGTTTCATCTGCATATATATTTTTTAGAATTCTCAAGCACATATGACAAATTATAATAACTGTAAATTCTGTGGTAGGTCCATGAACGTCTTCTCTTGTTCTGTATGTTTGAAATATTTCACAATTTAAAACAAACAAAAAGTTTTTAAACAAAAAATGAAAACAAGCCTCTGAAAGACTAGAATGTGAGTCCCATGAGAACAAAAACTATGTTTATTTTATTATTATACCCTTCCCAAATATCTAGATAAATGCAAATGGTAGGCAAATATTTCTTAATGTATGACTAGGTACTATCGTAATTCTCATTTTTCAGATGAAAAAGTTGAAGACTTTGACAGTTTAAACAACTTGCCCAAGGACACAGCCAGTCAGTGGCCAAGCCAAGATTTTAACTCAGATCTTTCTGACTCAAAAATCCCTAATATAAACCACCGTTTTCTGGAAATAATCGAAACATCTCAAAAAACAGGAATAATTAGCTCAGTAAATTATGGACGGTAAAACCAATGATAATATCTTCCGTAGTTACAAACTATTTATAAAGATTTTATAACATTATAACAACTCTTCTCCCATGAAAAGAGATATAAAATTGAATAGAAAATAGATACATGGTAAAATAAAATACTCAAGAAAAAGACTGACAGCAAACAAATGTTTACCCAAAAAAAAGATGTCTCTAGGTGATGGGGTTTTGGGTGAATTTTAACTTCTTTTTCCTAATTTCTCACATTGATCGAATTCTTCTTTATAACAAAAGCCCAAAAAACAATTTCTAAACAATTTTATCTAAAACCTCAAAGAAAAGCCCTAAATGATACTAGAAAATATACTCTTAAACTTCAGAATACATTTACCTGAAATCCTTAAAACATTAAAAACTGCTAGAACAAATAAAATATATTGTGTATTTTATAACTGAAGAATGTATCCGCAATGAGAGATATATTCAGTCTTAATTTTATCATTTGAAAACTTCTTAAACCCAAAATAAAGCTTCCTATCAAATAATGTTCTGAATGTCCAAAACAGGTAAATCGTATCTAGTACCAGCAAGTTTCTTCTGTTCTCTCTTTCAGCAAGCAATAAATGTGTTTTTATGAATCATATCAAATCCTCAAACCTGTAAATAAGAATATTGAGGCCTCTCCTCTGGCGCCAGAAGAAAGGAAATAATAAGAATTAGAATTAAATGAAATAGAGAATAGAAAAACAATGGAGTTAACAAGACCAAAAGCTGGTTCTTTGAAAAGAGCAACAAAATCGATAAACCACTGGCCAAACTGACAAAAGAAAAACAGGAGAGGAAGCAAATAAGAAATGAGATGGGTGATTTCACAACAGATTCAACCAAAATTAAAAGAATCATGACAGAATACTATGAAAAACTGTACTCTAACAAATCTGAAAACCTAGAAGAAATGGACAAATTTCTAGAAACTCACTACCTACCTTAATTTACACAAACAGAGGCAGAACAACTAAATAAACCTATAACAAAAGAAGAGATTGAAAGATAGTTAAAAAATTCTCAGCAAAAAAAAGCCCTGGCCTGGATGGTTTCACTGGAGAATTCTACCCAACTTTTAGAGAAGAGTTAACACCACTACTACTAAAGGTATTTCAGAGCATAGAAAAGGATGGAATACTCCCAAATTCGTTCTATGAAGCCAGAATAACCCTGATACCAAAACCAGGTAAAGACACCACAAAACAAGAAAATTACAGACCTATATCCCTCATGAACACTGATGCAAAAATCCTCAACAAAATTCTAGCCAAGAGAATTCAACAACATATCAAAAAAATAATTCACCATGATCAAGTGGGATTTACACCAGGTATGCAGGGATGGTTCAACATTAGAAAAACAATCAATGCAATCCATCACATTAATAAAACAAAAGACAAGAACACATGATCTTATCAGTCATTGCAGAAAAGGTATTTGACAACATCCAACACCCATTCATGATAAAAACTCTCAGCAAAATAGGAATAGAAGGGAAATTCCTTAACATGACTAAGGGCATTTATACAGACCCAACAGCCAACATCATCCTTAAATGGACAGAGTTTGAAAGCATTCCCCTTGAGAACAGGAACCAGACAATGATGCCCTTTATCACCACTCTTATTCAACATTGTGCTGTAGGTCCTAGCCAGAGCAATTAGCCTAGAAAAAGAAATTAAGGGCATCCAAATTGGTAGGAAGAAGTAAAATATCTCTATTTGCAAATGATATGATCTTTTACACAGAAAATCCCAAAGAATACACAAGAAAACGACTGGAACTAAGATTTCAACAACGCATCAGGATACAAGATAAACATACAAAAATCAGTTGGATTCCTCTACACCAACAAAGAGAACCTCCGAAAGGAAATCACCAAATTAATACCATTTACAATAGCCCCCAAGAAGATAAAATACTTAGGAATACATCTAACCAGAGACGTAAAAGACCCATACGATGAAAACTACAGGACACCACTGCAAGAAACCAGAAGAGACCTGCATAAGTGGAAAAACATACCTTGCTCATGGATAGGAAGACCCAACATTGTGAAAATATCGATTCTACCCAAAGTGATCTACAGATTCAATGCACTCTCGATCCAAATTCCAACAGCATTTTTTAATGAGATGGAGAAAACAAATCAACAACTTCATATGGAAAGGGAAGAGGGCCCAGATGAGTAAAGCACTACCGAAGAAGAACAAAGTGGGAGGCCCTCACACTACCTTATTCTAGAACCTATTATACCACTACGGTAGTCAAAACAGCCTGGTACTGGTACAACAACAGGTAGGTACACAGACCAATGGAACAGAATTGAGAAACCAGAAGTAATTTCATCCACCTATGAGCAGCTGATATTTGACAAAGGACCCAAATCCGTTAATTGCGGAAAGACAGTCCTTTAACAAATGGTGCTGGCATAACTGGATATCCATCTTCCAAAAAAAGAAACAAGACCCGTATCTCACACCATGCACAAAAACTAACTCAAAATGGATCAAAGACCTAAATATAAAATCTAAAAGATCATGGAAGAAAAAATAGGGACAATGCTTAGGAGCCCTAATACATGGCATAAACACAATACGAACCGTAAGTAACAAGCACAAACACCAGAAGAGAAACTAGATATCTAGGAGCTCCTAAAAATCAAACACTTATTATGCTCATCAAAAGACTTCACCAAGAAGGGTGAGACAGTACACAATACAGGGGAAACTAGCACAACTTGTACAAGGAAAGGTCATGGAAGCCCCATAGACACATCCAAACTCCCTAAGGGACTGAATTGCTGGGCGGAGGGCTCTGGGGCCATGGTCTTGGGGAACATCTAGCTTAACTGGCATAACACAGCTTATAAAGACAATGCTCTACATTCTACCTTGGTGAGCAGTGTCTGGGGTCTTAAAAGCCTGTGAGCGGCCATCTAAGATACTCCACTGGTCTCATCCCTTCGGGAGCAAGGGAGAATAAAGAGAACAGGATACAAGGAAAAGGTTAGTCCGAAGGACTAATTGTCCACAGCTACCAAGGCCTCCACCGGACTGAGTCCAGTACAGCTAGATGGTGCCCAGCTACCACCACTGACTGTTCTGACCAGGATCACAACAGACGATTCTGGAAAGAGCTGGAGAAGGCTGTAGAACATAATTCTAACTCACAAAAAAAAGACCAGATTTATTGGCCTGACAGAGACCGGAGAAATCCTGAGAGTATGGCCCCCAGACACCCTTTTAGCTCAGTGGTGAAGTTATCTCTGAGGTTCACCGTTCAGCCTGGGAGTGGACAGCCCTGTAAAACCAAATGAGACTAACAAGGTACAGTAGGCCAGTGACAAGGGCCAGAAGGCAGAAGGGGACAAGGAAGCTGGTGATAGGGAACCCAAGGTTGAGTAAGGATACTGTTGATGTGTTGTGAGATTGTTAACCATTGTCATAGGGCAACATTTGTAGTAACTGTTAAATGAGAAACTATTTTGTTCTGTAAGCCTTCATCTGAAGTGAGAATAACAGCACAATTGGAAGAGCGTAGTCAATGTCACTGAACTGTGCATGTAGAAATTTTTGAAATGGTGTATCTTTGGCTATGTGTATTTTCACCAAAAAAAAAGGCTGAGAAGTTAGATGGTTGACATGTTGTGAGGTTGTTAACCAATGTCATAAAACAATATGCGTACTACTGTTTCATGAGAAACTATTTGTTCTGTAAGCCTTCACCTGAAGTACAATTTAAAAAAAAAGACTTCACCAAAAGAGTCAAAAGACAACCTACAGACTGAGAAAAATGTTTTGGCTACGACAAATCCGATCAGCGTCTAATCTCTAAAAGCTGCAAGGTACTGCAAAACCTCAACAACAAAAAGACAAATAATCCAATTTAAAAATGGGAAAGGATATGAACAGTCACTTCACCAAAGAAGACATCCAGGCAGATAACAGACACATGAGGAAATATTCACAATCATTAGCCATTAGAGAAATGCAAATCAAAACTACAATGAGATACCATCTCACCTCAACAAGGCTAGCATTCATCCAAAAAATACAAAATAATAAATATTGGAGAGGCTGTGGAGAGAATGAACACTTATACACTGCTGTTGGGAATGTAAAATGGTACAACCACTTTGGAAATCCATTTGGTGCTTCCCTAAAAAGCTAGAAATAGAAGTATCATACGATTCAGCAATCCCACTCCTTGCAATATATCCTAGAGAAATAAGAGCCATCACACAAATAGATATATACTCACCCACGTTCACTGCAGCACTGTTCCTAATAGCAAAAAGATGGAAACAACCTAGGTGCCCATCAACGCATGAATGGATAAACAAATTATGGTATATTAACAAAGGAATACTACACAAC
The DNA here is from genome assembly GCA_030035585.1 of Dugong dugon. Lineage (NCBI taxonomy): Eukaryota > Metazoa > Chordata > Mammalia > Sirenia > Dugongidae > Dugong > Dugong dugon. Next base: position 82,869,886 of record CM057460.1, on the reverse strand, counting down.
AATAAAGAACAACGATGAATCCGCGAAACATAACATGGAGGAATCTGGAAGGCATTATGCTGAATGAATTTCGTCAGTCACAAAAGGACAAATATTGTATAAGACCACTATTATAAGAACTCAAGAAAAGGTTTAAACACAGAAGAAAACATTCTTTGATGGTTACGAGGGTGGGGAGATAGACAGATAGTACTCAAGAATTATCTTACTTGAAGGGAAGGAGAGTACACACTACAGAGTAAGTCAGCACAACTGGACTAAACCAAAGCTAAGAAGTTTCCTGAATACAACCAAATACTTCAAGGGACAGAGTAGCAGGGGCGGGGGTCTGGGGACCATGGTTTCAGGGTATATCTAGGTCAATTGGCATAGCAAAGTTTATTAAGAAAATTTTCTGCATCCTACTTTGGTGAGCGACGTGTACAGTCTTAAAAGCTAGTGAGTGGCCATCTATGATCCATCAATTGGTCCCAACCCACCTGGAGTAAAGGAGAATGAAGAACACCAAAGACACATGGAAAGCATCAGCCCAAGAGGCAGAAAAGGCCACATAAACCGGAGACCACAACAGCCTGAGACCAGAAGAACTAGATGGTGCCCAGCTACCACCAATGACTGCCCTGACAGGAAACACAACAGATAAGTCCCTATTGGAGCAGGAGAAAAGTGGGGTGTAGAACTCAAATTCTAGTGACAAGAATAGACTTAATGGTCTGACTGAGACTGGAGGAACCCCAGAGAGCATGGCCCCCGGACTCTCTGTCAACCCAGCACTAAAACCATTCCCAAGGCCAACTCTTCAGTCAAAGATTAGACTGGACTGTGGGACATAAAATGATACTAATGAAGAGTGTGCTTCTTAGCTCAAGTAGATACATGAGACTAAATGGGCAGCTCCTGTCCAGAGGTGAGATGAGAAGGCAGAGAGGGTCAGGAGCTGGTTGAATGGACACGGGATATCAGGGGTAGAAAGGAGGAATATGCTTTCACAGTACAGGGAGAGCAAGTAGGGTCACAGAACAATGTATGTATAAATTTTTGTATAAGAGACTAACTTGAACTGTAAACTTTCACTTAAAGTACAATAAAATAAAATTAAAATAAATAAAAATTTAAAAAAAGAATATTGAGGCTTCTTGTACTAACAAATCTAAAAAACCAAGCATAACCTGTAAAAAGATCAAAGATTCTAGAGTCTTAAAACTTCTAAAGAGAAAGCTACCAGAAGTTCTGAATAATCTAGAAGTTTCAAATGAATCAACTTTCTGAAAGTTCTGCCATTCCTTTTACTTCCATAAGTTGAATTTCCAAAGTTTAAAGAATGTTTCTATCACACTTACAATCTTAAGTCATTAAAATTTTATAACTATATAATGGTTTCAAGAAAACTTACATTAGAATTTCATTTAAATGAGTTTCTTTTAATTTTTAGGGGTCATGGGTCACTTTGAACATCTGATGAAAACAATGAACACCTATAATTCAGCCACATACAGAATTGTTTTAAATAACCTTTTTTTATTTTGTAAGTTTTAGATTTATAGAAAAGTTGCAAAGATAGTTCCCATATAATAGCACCCAGTTTCTCCTATTGTTAATATCATACATTACTACAGTGTATTTTTCACAACTAGTGAGCCAACACTGGTATATTACTATTAACTAAACTTCATACTTTATTTGGATTTCATTAATTTTTCCTTAATGTCCTTTTCTGTTTCAAGATCCCATCCAGGACACTCCATTACATTTTTTCATCATGCCTCCTTAGCTTCCTCTGGTCTGTGACAGTTTCTCAGACTTTCCTGTTTTCTGATGTCCCTTGACAGCTTTGAGGGTACTGGTCAAGTATTTTGTAGAATTCTCCTCAGTTTGGGTTTGTCTGATGTTTTCTCATGGTTACCAGTACCACCAGTAGCCCTCAAGTTGATTCCAATACATGATAACCCCATCTGTTGCATAGGAGACCTGCTCCGTAGGGTTTTTCGTGGTTAAACTAGAGTTTATGGGTTTTAGGAAGGAAGGTCACAGAGGTGAAGGTCAGTCTCATCACATCATATCAAGGGTACATGCTATCAACAAGACTTATCACTGATGATGTTAACTTTTATCACCTGGCCGAGGTGGTGTTTTCCAGGTTTTTCCACAGTAAATGTTACCTTTATTTCCCCTTTCCACACTCCACTCTTCAGAATCAAATCACTAAGTCCAGCCTACATTCAAGAGATGGGGAGTTAAGTACTATATTTCTTGCTTTTTTGCTCAAATTGTTCCAGCTTTGGTCATTGGAAGTTCTTTCAAAGGTTAGCTCCTGTGACCCTATGACATGCCCCCATTGTTTTGTGTTTTGTTGTTGTTTGTTTTTGTTTTGTCTTGTTTTGGAGCATTTCCTTATTCTCTGGCACTACAAGAAGCTCCAAGCTAATCTTGTATATTTTCTGCTCCAGCCCTACAATCAGTCATTTCTCCAAGAAACTCTGGCTTTTTTTACTGGAGAATGGTATTAGAAACCAAGATCTGGGTGCTAGATGTATGATGTACTTAACAGATTTTTTAATCTATTTCAAGGAGGTTTACCAATCTCTAACACAATGTTGTCCAACACAAATATAATGTAAGGCACATGTGCAAGCCATATATGTAATTTTAAATCTTCTAATAGCCACATTTTAAAAAAGATAAAATTGTAATATTTTATTTAACCAAATATATCCTAAGTATTATCGTGCAACATGTAATCAATGTAAAAAATTGTCAAAGAGATATTTTACATTGTTTTCTCATACTAAGTTTTCAAAATCCAGTGTGTATTCTACATTGAAAGCACACCTTAATTTAGACTAGCCACATTTCTAGGGCTCGATAACCCTCCATCACAGTCAACAGACTTAGTCTATAATGTGTCTTGTAACAACTCCTTTCTCTGAAACTATACTAGAGAGTGAATTAATACGTGAATTACTAAAATTACTCAACTACTTCATTCTGTTGCTGTTCTTAAATACTTTAGTTTCCTTTCAGACAGAAAAGTAAAAATTAAAGGAAACTTAATTAAAAAAAAAAAAAAAAGACAAGAACAGGACTGGAACTTTCTAAATCTTAGTGGGTTAAAAGACACACTCAGATATTCTGCTGGAGGATCTTCTTACTTGACCTCAAGTAGCTCATCACACCCTTATGCAAAAATTCAGAAGCTTTATTTTCACAAATTTTTTTCTAAGACAAATACTAACGCTACCAATCTACTAAAACAGCATTTGGATCAAATTCTAATGTATCACTTAAATCAATTATCCAAGTACATTTAATCTATTTTGAAAAACAGTAACAGTCATAAAAAAGGACAAATGTCTGAAATCATATCATACAGGAGACATAATTTTTAATTTTTGGATCATTTCAACAGTGTTTTTCTCGTATGTAAAAAGTTTAGTGGGAAATGCACCAAATGCTCTCATAATGATAATTTCCTGGTTTTGACACTTTATCATGCTCATCAAATCCAAGAGAAATGTTGCATTCCCACTATGTAAACTGGCTTCTCATTCTTGCCTAGTTTCCTTCTCAAGGCTACCTCTTTCAGGAAACCTTTCCCTTCCAAGGCACAACTGGTCTCTATTCACCTAATACAACAGAGGAGAAGGAGAGTCAGGAAAGGGAGGAAGTGATCGTTAAGGTCGTGTGTCAACTTGGCTGGGCCATGATTCTCAGCTGTTCTGCCAGTTATGATGTAGTTTGGCAGTCGTATGATGATGTGTTCACTTCCATGATGAGATCTGATATAATGTGATCATCTCCATGACGGGATCTGCTGTGAGTAGCCAATCAGTTGAAAGGGAGCTTCCACAGGGGTGCTGCCTGCATCGAATATAAGCGGACCTTCTGGCAAGGCTTGTGGGCTTTTGCTTGCTCTGGATTCTGCAGCTGGCTCCTATTCAATTTGACCTCCGGTTCCCAGGACTTGAGCTAGCAGCTTACCTGCCATCTTGCCTATTGATCTTGGGATTCATTGGTCTTTGCAGTCTGTGAGCAAGAGCCCTGCTGTCTGACCTGCCGATCTTGGGTTTGCCAGTCCCTGTGGCTACATAAATCAGGAGAAGTCTCCAGCCTAACCCACGGACTGGGGACGTTCCAGCTTCTATAACCACATGACCCATTTTCTCTATATGTATGTTTATAAACTTTACTGGTTTTGCTTATCTAGAGAATCCAGCCTAAGACAGAGGAGATAGGGAGTGTGTGGTTAACTGCCTCTGTGAACAACAGCCTCCTTTGCCAAGAGACCAGTAAGAACTGGGTGGTGCCCAACTACATTTTGTTCGATTCCATAAAAGAATCCTGATCAAAGGCAGAAAAATGCAGACCAGTAATTTCAAATTCTCATAAACATCAGACTTCATAGAGCCATGAAGGTTGCATAAACCCCTGAAACTACTGCCCTGAGATAATCTTTAAACCTTAAACCGAAAATATCCCCTGAAGTCTTCTTAAAGCCAAACAACAGTTTAGCTTAACTAGTAAAAAAAGTATGCCTTAAGCATTACACTCTTTTAAGAACTTTATAGTATCAAACTGGCAAGAGCAACTGGAAAGATTAGACAGGAACCTTAGGGGGCAGTGAATTTATATTACTGGGGAAGGAAAAACTCAGAAAAGGAGGGTGAGAATGGTTATACAACTTAAAGAATGTAATCAATATCACTAAATGATACAAATAGAAACTGTTGAATTGATGTTGTTTTGCTGTGTATATTCTGAACAACAACAAAATAAATAAAATTATATACTAAAAAAAGGAAAAGAAAACCTTTCCTTGACTGTAAAACCTCAACATTTAGGATGATAATTTATATTTTTATGTGTTATCTGTCCTGGATATACCTTCTTTGTGTAATTTTTTAAATCCAAATTAGGTAAGAAACTTTTTAAATACCAGGACTGTATCTTCTATTTCTTAAGCATCTATCTCAAAAGACAGCAATAGCAAAATGGAAAAGGCAGAACTTTACAGATCAGTAAACCTTCTGCCACTTAGTAGCTGGATGACTTACGTCTTAGATTCCTCACCAGTAAAATGGAAATCTAAAACACATATTCTGAAGGTGATTGTGAGAATTCAGTAAGTAGAGCACATGATACAAAGTAGACAACTTGATAAAGAATACTATTACTACTAAACCTGAAACCTGTTGCCGTGGAGTCAATTCCGACTCATAGCGACCCGACAGGACAGAGCAGAACTGCCCCAAAGGGTTTCCAAGGAGTGGCTGATGGATTCAAACTGCCAACCTTTTGGTTAGCAGCCAAACTCTTAACCACTGTGCCACCAGGGTTTCCACTATTACTACTACTAAGGGTAATCTAAAGCACCTACTGTACAAAGCCTAAACAGATCTCTTTCTGGTAAAGTCTTCCAAAAAACAATATAAAAACCTCTATTCACTCTATGCCAGCAAAAGCAAACTTTTAAAAAGGTTCATTTCCATCTCCACCACCCTGAAATCATATTATAGTGAAATAAAAAATAGCCACTCTTCTTTTTCTCCTTTTAACAAATTACTACCAATCTGCAATCTCATATATTCATTGTGCTAATTTACTACAAGGTTGAACCACATGAAACTGCCATTTTTTATAGGTCAAAACTGGTCAACCTACCGGCTATTTTGCATGGTTCAACATGTAATTTACATGCTCAGTGAACACTTCAGTAACTGGGTTTCAGTATCTCATCAGGAGCTTCATGGTCATTTTTTAATTACTACTGATATCTCTTCCTATTTAAAAGAAAAAAAAAACCTTACCATGCTAAATTCTAAATAAAACACTAACAGCTTGTTTTACATAATTTGAAACAATCAACAGAAATCGTAATTGAAATAAAATTCTGATTTAATTTCAATTTAAACATTTTAAATCAATCCAATTAAGAATAGTCTTACTCTAATGAGGTACAGGAGTCCAGTGACAAGGGCCAGAAGGCAGAAGGGGACAAGGAAGCTGATGATAGGGAACCCAAGGTTGAATAAGGATATTGTTGATGTGTTGTGAGATTGTTAACCATTGTCATAGGGCAAAATTTGTAGTAACTGTCAAATGAGAAACTATTTTGTCCTGTAAGCCTTCATCTTAAGTGAGAATAACAGCACAACTGGAAGAGCGTAGTCAATGTCACTGAACCGTGTATGTAGAAATTTTTGAAATGGTGTATCTTTGGCTATGTGCATTTTCACCAAAAAAAAAAAAAAGGTTGAGAATTTAGAGGGTTAATATGTTGTGGGGTTGTTAACCAATGTCATAAAACAACATGTGTACTACTGTTTCCTGAGAAACTATTTGTTCTGTAAGCCTTCACCTGAAGTACAATAAAATATAAAAATAAATAAATAAATAAAATTAGAATGCATTTTACAATCAAAAAAAGAAAAAGAAAAGAATAGTCTTACTGTTCTAGAATCCGAGAATGGATTGTATTCATCAAGTCCTGGTGGAACATTTCTTGTCACCTGTGTAACTGATGGGTCCTGGAATAAAATTTGAAGGAGAAAAAAAAGATTACTTATCCATTAAGAAGCAATTTTGATATTTATATAGCATTTGCTTTATCTGTACTTCTGGTTGCTCAGAAAAGCTAACAGAGGAAAATAAATGAGGATGACTATCAGGAGTTTTACTCAGTCCCGTTCCAACAAAGCCGAAATTTAAACCCACAACCCTCACAGCCTCAAAGAAAAACTAGGTTAGATGCAAATCAGCTGCTAGCTATTAAACAATGATTCAAAATAGACAACCTCTTAATAGCTGCGTGAAACTGATAGCACAAGAGCATCTTCACAAATCCTGAGTAAGCCCAACATCCATCCTTTCCCCTGGGCTCCACAGAGTTCACGCTCCTCTTTTTTATAGTATTTCAGCCAGTTTTCCCTGCTGCAGATTTAAATATCATATTACAAATCAATGTCATAATGGCTGACATCTATAGCATTCAGAATTAAATATCTTTTACTTTAAAAAAAAAAAATTCTACTCTAATATCTCTACTTGACAGTAGTGTCTTTTTCCATGATTCTGGACAGTCTCCCCTTTTCCAAGGATAATATATTATCACTCTATCCTGGCTTTTCAAATCTTTTAGTATTAGGCTTTCCTATAAATAACTAGTAAACCCTGGTGGCATAGTGGTTCAGAGCTACGGCTGCTACCCAAAAAGGGCAGCAGTTCAAATCCACCAGGCCCTCCCTGGAAACTCTGTGGGGCAGTTCTACTCTGTCCTATAGGGTTGCTGAGTTGGAATCGACTCAGCAGCAACCGGTTTTAAAAATAACTAAAATCACAAAATCCTAGATACTTGTTCTACTTCTCGATTGTGACTGTAAAACACAAATACAATGAACAAAATCAACCACATATTGATGTGAAAAGCATTTTGCAAACTATGATGTAGCCTATTTGGCCCTCCATCTCTAGTTCACTGGGTCTAAACCTTTAGCATGCATCAGAATCAAATGAAAAGCTTATTAAAACACAAACTGCTGTGCCCTACCCCAGAGTTCCTGATTTAGTAGGGCTGGAGTGGGGCCAAAGAATCTGTATTTCTAACAAGTTTCCAGGGGATTCTGCTGCTGGTACAGGGACCACTGCCCTAGTCTATACTGTACCTTCTTCAAACTATCTTCTTCAACACAATCACCAAAAGTACCTTTCAAAAATGCAAAGCTAATTTGTCATTCCCCTCCTCCAACCCTCTCCATTTCAGACCATTTAGAGCTCTCCGCTAACTGTAAGATAAAATATAAACTCCTCAAAATGAGATATAAGGATTCTGACTATCTTGTCCCTGTCTACCTTTCCAGCCTCACCAACCTTCTCATAATCACCCCACCCTGCCAGGTCCTTCTCCCTTAACCAAATGAAACATGCTATTGCAAAAGAAGCCTTGAACTTGGCAAAACGCAAGTAGCAAGGATAAATAAAAAGTACAGCACAGACAAAAAATAAAGGCTTTACGCTTGCTCCATAATAAAATGGGCGGGAAAGGAAACTTGAAATAAAGTAAGAGACCTACAGTGCCTAGAAAAGAAGGAAGGAATGAAACCACTGTACTCTCCAGGGTTTCCCTCCAAAGTTTACCCCAAAGTGGGAGGAGCAGGTAGATTATCAAAAAGGGATGTCTGCTTTAGGAAGAACATTAAGAAAATGGAAAAGTGAATGTTTTAAGCAAAATTTTCAACTTGGCATTGCTGGGGTCAACCTAATTAAGAAGTTTAGTGTCAGCAAGTGCAGACCTTTAGCTGCAGTCTCCATGCCTACTCTCACGACCAGCCACAAAACCAGATATCTGTGACTCCTCAGACAACATAGTCTTTGCATTGCTTCCTCTAGTCTTTGCATTGCTTCCTCTAGCAGAATACTCATCCCAGCAAGGTCAGCCTAGCAATCTTCTTCTCTTCCTTAAAGACACAGTCCAAGTATTACCTCAGATACTAAGCAATAATCTTCCTGATACCTTCCCCTATCCAAGTCACTCCATCCCTAGAACCAATCCTCCCACAGCGATTATTATTTATCTCCATTAGCATTTATTTCACTGAACCATAATGATCTGCATACAAGCCTTTTTTCCCAAATTAGATTGTGATTTCTTCTAATACAAGAAGGTCTTTCTTTTTTTTTCAATCATACATGCCTAGTGATATTTGGTAACTGCTTTTTGGATCTACATGATAAAGTGGTAGTATGCAGCTGAGGATTGTTAAACGGTATAAGAAAAGTCTATGCACTGCTGTGAAGTGGGTGAAAAAAGATACAGAACAGTGTAATAAGACGTTACCTCTTATGCAAGAAGGAAGATAAAAATAAATGTACATGTGTGTATTTATATTTTTAAAAAGGAAGAACCAAGAATTAATAAGAATGTTTACCTAAGGGGAAGGAGGAACCCTGATGGTACAGTAGTTAAAGCACTCAGCTGCTAACCGGAAAGCCAGCAGTTCAAATTCACCAACGGCTCCTCAGGAGAAAGATGTGGCAGTCTGCTTCCGTAAAGATGACAGCCTTGGAAACCCTATGGGGCAGTTCTACTCTGGCCTATGAGGTCACTATGAGTTGGAATCGACTCCATGGCAGTATTTTGGTTTTACAGGGAAAGGAAGGGAACAGTGAAAAGAGAGGATAGTCTTAAATGCTAGATTTCTCTGAATGTATCTCATTTTACGGTTTTTGGAATCATGAAAATGTTTTACATAACTATAAAACAAAGTTAATTGAAAAAGGAGGGGATGCAAAATGCATTTGCTTAGCCAATATCCTTGCCATCAAAGCCATCCTCTGAATGCTACAGTAGTACAATGAGCCCCAACTCTCATTTTACAAATTCATATAGCCAATTACCTCAAATGTCCTGAAATTCATCTTAAATGCTTAAAAAAAAAAAAAAAGGTATAGCTTAGTTCTCATGAGACCCAAACTGAAATCATTCTTCCAATTCTCTACTTTCGACTACAAGTAACTAAAATGCACTTGTTTCCTTGAGATTAAAAAAAAAAAAAAAGTTAATCCAGGCTGAAAGTTAACTGGTGGTTTGACAAAATCACTGCCTCAAATGAACTGACTTCACTTCTAGTCAATCCAGAATCTCTCTTAATGTAGTATTGTATGACAAAGCAGTACTGTATGTACACGATATGCCAAGAATGAGACTGGATTTGAGGAAGGTAAAGAACTGATATCTCTAAGTTATCACATAATTAAAGTTTCAAGTTAGTTTTAATAAATGTAAGTAGTGTTGAGAAAGCTACAGCCTCTAAACTGGGAGAAGATAACAAGGCTGAACAAGATTTAAATAATAATAAATTATCTTTTGATGCCTATTAGGTATCCATCACTTACTCATGCAATAATCCTTCCTGGTAGATGGTATTGTTCCATTTTTCAGAAACAGAAGCTATGGGCTTAAAAAAGTCAAGAAACTTACTCAAGGTCGATTATTATATGTAAAGCCAGGACTTTACATGTCTACGTATACTCCTTCCACCAGATACCCTGGTGGTGCAGTGGTTAAAGTGATCGACTGCTAATCATAAGGTCAGCGGTTCAAAACCACCAGTGGCTTCGTGGGAGAAAGATGTGGCAGTCTGCTTCCATAGAGATTCACAACCTTGGAAACTCTAAGGAGTCACTATGAGTTGAAATTGACTCGATGGCAGTTGGATATTTGGTTATACTAAAAACAGAGTTCACCAAAATCACAATTTTGCAAAAGACACTGACTGAGCTGTTTACTGATGACTCCAAAACTTTCGTTTGTTTCCTCTTAAACACAATCAAAATGAAATTGCCTCAAACTGATAACTTTGTTTCTTCTATGGCAGTGGTTCTCAAATTTCAGCATGCATTGGAAACCTGGAGGGCTGGTTAAAACCCAGATTGCAGAGCCCCAGCCTCAGAGTTTCTGATTTAGCAGGTCTCGGAGGATGCCTGAGAATTTGCATTTCTAACAAGGCTAAGATTCTGGGATAGTCTTATTTTACTGACTCTGGAGGACTATACTACACTCTGTATTTTATTAACTTTCAGGTAGAAAGTAAAGACATTCCTTAGAGTTTAATTTAAATATTCTGACTAAGCACAGACATTAAACAGTTACATCTTTATTCATTTAGTTAAGGCAAGACTATTCCACTAATTCTTTAGTAATGGCACTTAATAGTCTTATATTTCATTAAAAGCAAGATGCATTATGAAACAAATGTTTTTTCAAAGAAGAGAACTAAGTTAATTCTGCAGGGTTGTATAGTGTCATTGTATTTCAACTGATGCATTAAATTGGACATTTCTCAACCAGACATTTTTCAATGGCTGCCACATATAACATCATAGGAAGATTCCAACCTGGCAGAGAGTAATTTCACCTTTAGCTGTATCATTACTGTAGAAGTGAGGAGGTTTATTCAACAAACAATTAAGGTCTTTCTTCCAAGGCACCTCTGGGTAGACTCTAATCTCCAACCGTTCAGTTAGCAGCCCAGCACTCCTTTGCAACTTCCAGGGACTCCTGGAATATCACTGATGTTGTTGTTAGTTGTTGTTAGTTGTCCTTGAGTCAATTCACGTCAACTCACAGCGACTCCATGCGTGCTACAGTGGAATGGCTCCATAAGGTTTTCAAAGCTGTGGCCTTTTGGATGCAGATGGCCAAACCTGTTTTCTGAGGCTTCTCTGGGTGGGTTCAAACTGCCAACCACTAGGGCTTAATCATTTGCACCACTCAGAGATTCCTGGAACAGCATTAACTTGTTGTAAATTGGAAACCCTGGTGGCATAGTGGTTAAGTGTTACAGCTACTAGCCAAAGGGTAGGCAGTTCAAATCCACCAGGCGCTCCTTGGAAACTCTATGGAGCAGTTCCACTCTGTCCTACAGAGTTGCTATGAGTCAGAATCGACTCGACGGCAATGGGTTTTTGGTTGTTGTAAATTAACTTGTCAATGCTATTCTAACTGGTGAGGAAGGACTTCGTGGTACAGTAGTCTTCATAACACCCTGCAGATACTCAGTTGGGCCTCAGGGTGAGGAAAAAAGGAGAAGCCAAGTGTGAGAGAGGCAGAGGAGGGAAAAGAGCCTCCCTGTCTCATAATCTTTATCAGATCTGGTGCAGTTCAACTCTCATCTGTTTTATACTGTATTGATTTCATTTGAAAATGCTTTCACGTTATCACCCTTAAGAGTGTGTGTGTGTGAAGGGGGTCAGAGGTGGACTGAGGAAGCACCTTGTTAGTTCCCTGAGACTTTCTTTATAACTGTAGAGACCAAGTTGAACTTCCTTCTCTCCTCCAAGAATCCTTGCAATAAACATGCATCACTCACCTGAGGTAACCTGAGCACACCTCTACGCATTAGATCCAGAAGAGATGGAACCAATATGCTTTGCCGTTCTGTATTATATTAAAACTCAATGTAAAAACTTGGCAAAGGATATTGGTGAAGACAGGGAGCCCTGGTGGCGCGCTGGTTAAGTGCTTCGCTAACTGAAAGGTCAGCGGTTTAAACCTACCAATCACTCAGTGGGAGAAAGATGTGGCAGTCAGCTTCCATAAAGATTACAGCCTTGTAAACCCCATGTGGCAGTTCTACTCTGTCCTACACGGTCACTATGAGTTGGAATAGACCTGATGGCACAGAACAACATTGGCGATGGTAGCACAGCATGATTGATGTAAACGATCTCACTGCATTGCATATATGAAAAACGTCAAACTGGCAAATGCTATGCTATCAGTATTTTTACAACAATAAAAAATATAATTTAAAAAATAATAAATGAACTATGTGAAAACTGTTTACTGCCATAAGTATGTAGGTAAAATCTGCTGTGAGCAAAAGATGTTAAATATGAACACATACTGATGCTGACTATACACTTACCCCCAACACACTTACTGATCCATAACTGCTGTTAATAACTGCATAATTTAACTCTAGTTTCCACTTTCTTTCTCTTCCCCTTCTAATTTAAAAAATAATGGGAGAGAATGATATAACTCTAGTATTTAATTTATTCTTTATCTTTCTTAGTTAGCTATTCCCCGCAGTTCAAAAGTTTAAGCCAATTTCACAAAACCTATCTGAAAAAAAGACTTCATTTCTAAGCTGCATCACTTCTCACCTTTTCTCTAGATTGCCCAATTATCCTGTTCTCTCATAAATTCAACTGCTTTCTTTCAACCAGATCCCACATATTTATATTCCAAGTCTCAATCATCTTTAAAATGCACACAAGCAAAGAAAAACAAAAACAAGCTACTCAAGCTACTAACAGCCCCCTCTCATCTTCCTTTCTGTCCACTTCTCTTCATCTCCTCCAGTTTAACCTGCCATCATTTCTCATGTATAAACTCTAATAGCCTCCTTACTGGTCTCTCTCCATCCTCTGACACTGTATTATTCCACAAAGCTTAATCAAACACTTTTCAATACCTCTGCTTACTCCAATCAATATTATACACGACTAGGCAACTTGATTCAACAAGAAAAGCCCCAAACTAGAGGCCATGAAAGCCCCTGCCCTCAGAGAGTTAAATTATTTTCCTACTCTATACTTCTCAGAGCTACCATAAACATTTGAACTTAATAAACACAATTTCACTTAAGTATTACAGTTTGTAAATACCCCATCATTAAAAAAGGGGGAAGAATTAGAAGAAACCATTAAAAATCTCTGTAAGACTAAAGCAACACGGATTTAGTAAAACTCCTATAAATCATTGTGAGAACTGCTTAAATAATCACTAGGAATTATCCAATAAGTCATGATTTTGAAAAATTCCTATTCATGGCAAGAGTCACGACAGTCTTACTCAAATCTAAAAGAGACTCACAAACTAATTTTTATGACTCCAAATCATCTCTTAATTAAGGCATTCACTTGTTTAATTCCACATTAGTTTAATTCCTCCTAAGTAGGGCTATGAAAGGCAGTCCAATCTGAAAGTAAACAAACCACCTAGGTTGCACTATGTGACCATGTTAATACTAGCATTATATGCCCCCCCCCCCCGCAAAATCATCTAGTACACTCTAGATTCTAGATGAGGAATCCTTTCAAAACAAACCAGAATTTGCAAAGATAATGTAAATATAATTTAGTGAGGACTTCCTCCAGATGATTAATGAAATATGTAAGGCACTTACATAATACAGAAAACAAGCAAGTCTGGTTTCTTAGTCTATAGTCAGAAGGAAGCTGAGAGATCTGTTCCTTTCTTCGTTCTATTTTGTATTACCAGCAGCACTTTTAGCAGTTGCTGTAAGAAATCATCCCACATTATTCTTATTAAAGCCATTCTGTGAAATAGTTTTAGTCCAAGTTCTGTCACTCCTGAGTAAACTTAGAAAAAATCAACCTCTAAGTCTGAATTTCCCCATCTATAAAATGAGGGGTGCGTTACAATAACACATATGTCTTCTGCCTCTGACTCTGCAGTTCAGGAAACTCAAGGCACAATACCGACAAATTCTTTTTTTGTCCTTCAAGACTGAGCTCAGGCATCACCTTCCTGGGAAATTTTACACTGCAATCCTAAAAATGTGCTACTCTTGTTTCTTTAGCACCAAAGCATTTATCGCACATTATGTCTCCCGACTAAAATATGTATTCTTGGACAGCAGGGACTTATTTCTCTTCTTCACCTTGGTATCCCTAGTGACTACCACAATGTCTGACGCACTTTAGGGGCTCTGTATATACTTGCCAAATCAACAACCTACTCTTGTTCCATTTTCAATGGTAACAATCTATCTCATCTCTAAACCAGTCACAGCAATTACACAAAATTTTAAATAACTTTAAAGACCATATTAAACCGGCAAACTCTCCAAGTATGATGGTAGATAAAGGCTGACAAAATATTACGCTTGTTTTTTAAATTATGCCATTAGATTCACTCTAAGTCACATTACTGTATTTTTACATAAATAACTGCACCTTCTACATTTATTTGCCAACCATGACCTCTCCCTCCCTCCCATGTACTTTCATAAGTATCGCTATGCCAATTTTTACATGTTGCTGTAAACATAGAGGAGCCCTGTGGCACAGTGGTTAAGTGATTAAGAGCTCGGCTGCTAACTAAAAGGTCGGCAGTTCGAATCCACCAGCCACTCCCTGGAAACCCTATGGGGCAGTTCTACTCTGTCCTACAGGGTCACTAAGAGTCAGAATCAACTCTATGGCAATGGGTTTGGCTTTCTGGGTAAACACAGAAGGCACAAGTTATTTGTGTTAAAATACAGTGAGCATCTGGTCAAAACAACAGAAACTAGATGGTTCATCGGGGGAAGAATGAGATAGTCCACTGGCAAATGCTATGAATACCACTGAAGTAAAGCGGTCCTGCTAATTCAAATTTCACATTCTATTATGTAGCACCATTTCTGAGCTGCGTGAACTACATGAAAACCAAAGAAAATATGTCTAAAGACAGAGCAGTGTTGAGAAGCTTAAAAGTAACTTCTTAGAACAAGCAGTAAGGCAAAAAAAGACTTAAAAAAAATAGGATCAAAATTTCTTACATTTATAGTAAGTCCTTAAGAAAAATTAAAGTAACCTTATGTAGACAGCCATTACCTCACACCATATACAAAAATTTACTTAAAATGAATCAAGGTCCTAAATGTAAGCTCTAAAAATATAAACTCTTAGACTAAAACACAGGCATAAGTCTTCATGATTTTGGATTAGGCAATTTCCTAGATATGACACCAAAAGCACAAGCAACCAAAGAAAAAATTGATAAACTGGATTTCATCGAAATTAAAAACTTTTGTGCTACAAACAGTATCATCAAAAAAGTGAAGACAGAGGGCAGGGCAAGATGGCGCTCTAGGCAGAAGCACCACGCAGTCCTTCCACAGCAAAGATCCGAAAAACTAAGCCTAACAGAGAATCAACAATCCTGAAACCCTAGAACACCAAATGAAGAGATAAAGAACTCAGCCAAACACCAAACGGAGTGAGAATACTAAAAGAGAACGGAGAGCGAGGAGAGACTCATGCAGAGATTCCTTACCAGCTAACGCAGCACGGATCCACCATCTTGGATTCCTATCGGAGACCAGCGAACGGGAGAGCAGCCTTGCAGAGCATCCGGTGGGAGACAGAACGACAGATAAACAGCGGTGCACACTTTCCCACCCTCCACCCCTCTCCGCCTCAGCTGGGGCTCCCCTGCTTTCCATGGCCAGGGTCCCTGGGCTGGGGGGCGCCAGTGCTTGAATTCCGCGCACCCAGGCTGGCGGCTTTCTCAGAGCCGTTTGCTGGCCGCTGGCAAAACGTTTTCTGCCGCCTCCCCCTCCTTTTGCCTGGGTACCTGGTTCCGAGTGCCGTCTTTGCTCTCTCCTGTGGGGCTGTGGGGCTGCGTTCAGGCGTATGGCTGCTTCCGGGTCTGGGCTGTCGCGCTGGTGAGATCCCGGGGCCTTTGTTCGTTCGCCCCTCTGCTTTCCATGGCCGGGGTCCCTGGGCTGGGGGGCGCCGGTGCTTGGGTTCCACGCGCCCGGGCTGGCGGCTTTCTGGGGGCCGTTTGCTGGCCGCTGGCAAGGCTTTTTCTGCCGCCTCCCCCTCCTTTTGCCTGGGTGCCTGGTTCCGAGTGCCGTCTTTGCTCTCTTCTGCGGAGCTGTGGGGCTGCGTTCGGGCGTATGGCTGCTTCCGGGTCTGGGCTGCCACGCTGGTGAGATCCCGGGGCCTTTGTTCGTTTGCCCCACTGCTTTCCGTAGCCGGGGTCACTGGGCTGGGTGCCGGTGCTTGGATTCCGCGCGCCCGGGCTGGCGGCTTTCTGAGAGCCGTTTGCTGGCCGTTGGCGGGGCTTTTTCTGCCGCCTCCCCCTCCTTTTGCCTGGGTGCCTGGTTCCGAGTGCCGTCTTTGCGCTCTCCTGCGGGACTGTGGGGCTGTGTTCGGGCGTGTGGCTGCTGCCGGGTCTGGGCTGCCGCGCTGGTGAGATCCTGGGGCCTTTGTTCGTTCGCCCCTCTGCTTTCCGTGGCCGGGGTCCCTGGGCTGGGGGGGCGCCGGTGCTTGGGTTCCGCGCGCCCGGGCTGGTGGCTTTCTGGGGGCTGTTTGCTGGCCGCTGGCGAGGCTTTTTCTGCCACCTCCCCCTCCTTTTGCCTGGGTACCTGGTTCCGAGTGCTGTCTTTGCTCCCTCCTGCGGGGCTGTGGGACTGGTTCGGGCGTGTGGCTGCTTCCAGGTCTGGGCTGCCGCGCTGGTGGGATCCCGGGGCCTTTGTTCGTTCGCCCCTCTGCTTCCCATGGCCACGGTCTCTTAACCCCGAGACTGCCGGCTTCTTGGAATTCGCACCCCTGAGTGGGGGCTCTCTGGGTCCCATTTGTTGGCACTGACTACTGGTGTTGTTTTTTTTTGTTGTTTTTTTTTTTTAATTTTTCTTTTCTTCTTTGTCTGATTAGTTTTGTCATCTTTTCCCTCTTTTTCCCTTTTGTCTTTTCATTGCTTAATTTCTCGTCTCTCTATCTCTTCCTTCTCTTTCTGATCCCTGAATACCAGGCAATGTATGCCTCTGTACCTTCTGGCCAGGCTGTGCTGTGAAAACTGAGACCGACTCCACCAGACCTCATAGCTGCATTGGTGGGATCCCTGGGAACTTTGTAGTTCTTTAACTTTTCTGGTTTTTATTTGTTCATTCTTTCCTTTTCTTTCTCTTCCCCCTTCTGGTTTCTTCCATCCCATAGTCTCTCATCTGTACATTCCAACGACAAGCTCCCCTAGCATTCTTTTATGTTTGCATGCTTTTTGCTCCTCCTCCTCTCTCCCATATCCAGCTTAGCTTCACACATAACCATCTTCCCGCTGCACCCTACCTACCTGCACCGTGCACTAGACATCACACCACCATGTTGTGCAGGCACGCCCTATTGGAATCTGCCCAGCACTGACTACCGACCGTCCTGGTGGCTGTGGTGAGTGCCACAAGCCACCTGTCCCAGTGGCTCCTCCTCAGCTAGATCTGCCCAGCTGTACCAAAAGGACGAAACAAACAAACAAAAAAAAATCTACAATCAATAAACGAGAGAAATATCTACTGAATGCCCCGAAAACAGCAAACAATATCAAAACATTTACAAAAACTAGACAAGATGGCTCCAATAGGCGTCCAAATTAAAACACCAGATAACTCTCCTGTGGAAGAAAATGCACTAGAAGTTCCTGATAGGGTACTTAAATCACTAATACTCGGAATTTTCCAAGAACTGAGGCAAAAAGCTGACAAACATGAGGAAAAAATAGACAAATTTATGGAAAATACAGACAAAAAACTGGAAGAATTCAGAAAGATGATGCAGGAACAAAATGCCAAAATAAATTCACAACTCAAAATTATACAAAAACAACAATTAGAAATCCAAAAGATAAACAACAAGATTTCAGAAATGGACGGTGTCATAGAAGGGCTGAGAAGTAGATTTGAAACCGTGGAAGACAGGATCAGTGGAACTGAAGACAAACACTTGGATACAACTCTGTTTCAGGAAAACTCAGAAAAAAGAACAAAGAAAAATGAAGAGACCCTGAGAGTTATGTGGGACACAATCAAAAGCAAAAACTTACGAGTGATTTGCATACCAGAACAGGGGAAGAAAACAGAAAATACAGAGAGGATCAGTGACTAACTGCTGACAGAAAACTTTCCCAATATCATGAAAAATGAAAAGCTGGCCATCCAAGAAGCTCAACGAGCCCCATATAGAAGAGACCCCAAAAGAAAATCACCAAGACATATCATATTCACACTCACTAAAACTAAAGACAAACAAAGAATCCTGAGAGCAGCTCGTGAAAAACAAGAAGTCACATACAGATGAGAAACAATAAGACTAAGCTCAGATTATTCGGCAGAAACCATGCAGGCAAGAAGGCAATGGGATGACATATATAAAATCTTGAAAGAAAAAAACTGTCAGCCAAGAATAATATATCCTGAAAAACTCTCATTCAGATTTGATGGTGAAATTAGGTCATTTCCAGATAAACAGAAACTAAAGGAATATGCAAAATTCAAACCAAACTTACAAAAATTATTAAAGGGAGTTCTTCGATCTGAGGACAAACAGCTTCAGCCCTCAGGCAGGACCTAGGACCTAGGACGCAGGTTCACATGAACCAGATACCATTCTAGGAACTGAACTACAGAGGACTTTCCAAAAACAAAAGAAATACAACAGGGAATCAGAGAAATCAATCAAAGGATGACAACAACATCAAAACAATGAAAGAGGGAACAAACGGCATAGGTATAGAACCTTCTAAAGGAGAGGAAGGCAAGGTGATACCAAGTAAGGGTAGACTGCTTCAAAATTATAAAGAGAAGGGTAAAATTCACAGTAACCACAAAAAAAGTTAACAAACCAACTCATAAAAATAAAGACGAAAAACATAAAGTCTCGGCAAAAACAAAACCTACAAAAACAAAAGAAATGAACACAAAATCCACAAACAAAAGTAACTCAGCACAAGAGAGTAAGAAGAACAAAGAAAACTTCAGCATCACAAAAAAAAGCACTACAAAATGACAGCAACAAACTTCCATCTATCAATAATTACACTGAACGTAAATGGACTCAATGCACCCATAAAGAGACGGAGAGTGGCAGAACGGATAAGAAAAGAGGATCCATCAATTTGCTGTCTACAAGAGACACACCTTAGAAACAAAGATGTGAATTTATTAAAAAACAAAGGTTGGAAAAAAATATATCAAGCTAACAACTATCAAAAAAGAGCAGGAGTGGCAATTCTAATCTCAGATAAAATAGACTTTAAAACAAAATCTACCATAAAAGACAAAAAGGACACTATATAATGATTAAGGGGATGATCCATCATGAAGACATAACCATAATAAATATCTATGCACCCAATGACAGGGCTCCAAAATACATAAAAAAAACTCTAACAGCACTGAAAAGAGAAATTGACAGTTCCACAATAATAGTAGGAGACTTCAACACACCACTCTCAGTAAAGGACAGAACAACTAAAAAGAAACTCAGCAAAGATACAGAAGACCTAAAGGACACAATCAGCCAACTGGACCTCATAGACATATATAGAACAATACATCCAACCGCTGCAAAGTACACATTCTTTTCCAATGCACATGGAACGTTCTCCAGAACAGACCACATCTTAGGCCACAGAGCAATCCTTAACAAGATCCAAAATGCTGAGATAATTCACAATATCTTCTCTGACCACAATGCCATCAAGGTAGAAATTAACACTAGAAAGAGCAAGGAAAAAAAAACAAACACATGGAAACTGAATAATAATCTGCTTACACATCAATGGGTAATAGAAGAAATCAGAGATGGAATTAAAAAATTCCTAGAATCAAATGAAAATGAAAACACATCATACCAAAACCCTTGGGACACAGCAAAGGCAGTCCTCAGAAGACAATTTATAGCAATAGATGTATGTATCAAAAAAGAAGAAAGGGACAAAATCAAAACATTAACTACAGAACTCAAACAAATAGAAAGAGAACAACAAAAAAAGCCTACAACCACCGGAAGAAAGGAAATAGTAAAGATCAGAGCAGAAATAAATGAAATAGAGAACAGAAAAACAACAGAAAGAATCAACAAAACCAAAAGTTGGTTCTTTGAAAGAATCAACAAAATCGACAAACCACTGGCCAGACTGACAAAAGAAAAACAGCAGAGGGCACAAATAACCCAAATAAGAAATGAGATGGGGGACATTACAACAGACCCAACCGAAATAAAAAGGATTATAACAGAATATTATGAAAAACTATATTCCAACTAATTTGAAAACCTAGATGAAATGGATAAATTTCTAGAAACATACGGCCTACCCAAACTACAACAAAGTGATATTGAAAATATGAACAGACCCATAACAAGAGAAGAGATTGAAAAGGTAATAAAAAAACTCCCAACCAGAAAAAGCCCCGGCCCAGATGGCTTCACTGGAGAATTCTACAAAACATTTACAGAAGAGCTTGTACCAGTTCTACTCAAGCTATTTCAGAGCACAGAAGAGGAAGCAACACTTCCAAATTCATTCTATGAAGCCAGCATAACGCTGATACCAAAACCAGGCAAAGACATCACAAAAAAAGAAAATTACAGACCAATATCTCTCATGAATATAGATGCAAAAATTCTGAACAAAATTCTAGCCAATAGAATTCAGTATCATATCAAAAAATTAATACACCACGACCAAGTAGGATTCATACCAGGTATGCAAGGATGGTTTAACATTAGAAAATCCATCAACGTAATCCACCACATAAATAAAAGGAAAGAAAAAAATCACATGATCATCTCAATCGACGCAGAAAAGGCATCTCACAAACTCCAACACCCATTCCTGATAAAAGCTCTCAATAAAATAGGTATAGAAGGGAAATTTCTCAACATAATAAAGGGCATCTATGCAAAACCAACAGCCAACATCATTCTTAATGGAGAGAGGCTGAAAACATTCCCCTTGAAAACAGGAACAAGACAAGGATGCCCTTTATCACCACTCCTATTTAACATTGTGCTGGAAGTTCTAGCTAGAGCAATAAGGAAAGAGAAAGAAATAAAGGGCATCCAAATTGGTAATGAAGAAGTTAAACTCTCCCTGTTTGCAGATGATATGATACTATACATAGAAAACCCTAAAGACTCCACGAGAAATCTACTGGAACTAATAGAAAGATTCAGCAGAGTAGCAGGATACAAGATAAACATTCAAAAATCAGTTGGATTCCTATACACCAGTAAAGAGAACGATGAAAAGGAGATCAGGAAATCAATACCATTTTCAATAGCCCCTAAAAAGATAAAATACTTAGGAATAAATCTGACCAGGAATGTAAAAGACCTATACAAAGAAAACTACAAAACACTGCTGCATGAAACCCAAAGGGATCTACATAAATGGAAAAACATACCATGCTCATGGATAGGCAGACTCAACATTGTGAAAATGGCAATTCTACCTAAAGCAATCTACAAATACAATGCAATCCCGATACAAATACCAACAACATTCTTCAAAGAGATGGAAAAACTAATTATTAACTTTATATGGAAAGGGAAGAAACCCCGAATAAGTAAAGCACTACTGAAGAAGAAGAATAAAGTTGGAGGACTCACACTACCTGACTTCAGAACCTACTATACAGCTATAGTACTCAAAACAGCCTGGTACTGGTACAACAACAGAGACATTGACCAATGGAACAGAATTGAGAACACAGATGTAAATCCATCCACCTACGGTCACCTGATCTTTGACAAGGGCCCAAAGTCCATCAAATGGGGAAAAGACAGTCTTTTTAACAAATGGTGCTGGCAAAACTGGATATCCATTTGTAGAAAAATGAAACAGGACCCATACCTCACGCCGTATACAAAAACTACTTCAAAATGGATCAAAGACCTGAATATAAAGCCTAAAACTATAAAGTTCATAGAAGAAAAAATAGGACCAACACTTCAGGCCTTAATACATGGCATTAACAGGATACAAACCATAAACATCAACACAAAAAACCCAACAGATAAACTAGATAACTGGGATCTTCTAAAAATCAAATATCTATGCTCTTCAAAAGACTTCACCAAAAGAGTCAAAAGAGAACCTACAGACTGGGAAAAAATTTTTGGACAGTACAAGTCAGACAAAGGTCTAATCTCCATAATCTACAAGAAAATCCAACACCTCTACAACAAAAAGACAAACAATCCTATCAAAAAATGGGCAAAGGAAATGAACAGACACTTCACCAAGGAAGACATTCAAATGGCCAACAGACACGTGAGGAAATGCTCGCAATCACTAGCCATTAGAGAAATGCAAATTAAAACCACAATGAGATACCATCTCACCCCGGCATTACTGGCACGAATCAAAAATACTGGAAATAACAAATGTTGGAGGGGCTGCGGGGAGATGGGAACTCTTATACACTGCTGGTGGGAATGCAAAATGATACAACCATTTTGGAAAATGATATGGCGTTTCCTCAGGAAGCTAGAAATAGACATACCATTCGATCCAGCAATCCCACTCCTACGAATATATCCTAGAGAAATAAGAGTCATCACTCGAATAGACATATGCACACCTATGTTCATGGCAGCATCGTTCACCATAGCAAAACGATGGAAACAACCTCGATGTCCATCAACAGATGAATGGATACACAAACTATGGTACATACACACAATGGAGTACTATGCAACGAGAAAGAACAACAATGAATCTGTGAACCATCTCATAACATGGATGAAACTGGAGGACATTATGCTGAGTGAAATAAGTCAATCACAAAAGGACAAATATTGTATGAGACCTCTATTGTAAAAACCCATGAAAAAATTCACATGCAAAATGTAACAATCCTTGTTGGTTACCAGGGATGGAAGGGGGGGGGGGAATACTAAATAGGTAATAGATAAGTGGTAACTTGGGTGAGAGGTGAGACAGTACACAGTACAGGGGAAACTAACACAACCTGCACAAGGAAAGGTCATGGAGGCCCTATAGACACATCCAAACCCCCCGAGGGACTGAGTTGTTGGACGGAGGGCTCTGGGGACCATGGTCTCGGGGAACATCTAGCTCAATTGGCATGACACTACTTATAAAGATAATGCTCTACATTCTACCTTGGTGAGTAGTGTCTGGGGTCTTAAAAGCCTATGAGCAGCCATCTACGATACTCCACTGGTCTCATCCCTTCGGGAGCAAGGGAGAATGAAAAGAACAGGATTCAACAAAAAGATTAGTCCAA
This sequence comes from Dugong dugon, assembly GCA_030035585.1. Classification (NCBI taxonomy): domain Eukaryota; kingdom Metazoa; phylum Chordata; class Mammalia; order Sirenia; family Dugongidae; genus Dugong; species Dugong dugon. The sequence goes on along the minus strand of CM057460.1, from coordinate 82,846,565 downwards.
AGGACTAATTGTCCACAGCTACCAAGGCCTCCACCGGACTGAGTCCAGTACAGCTAGATGGTGCCCGGCTACCACCACTGACTGCTCTGACCAGGATCATAACAGAGGGTTCTGGACAGAGCTGGAGAAGGATGTGGAGCATAATTTTAACTCCCAAAAAAAAAAAAAAAAAAAAAAAAAAAACGACCAGATTTACTGGCCTAAAGAATACTAGAGAAACCTCAAGAGTGTGGCCCCCAGACACCCTTTCAGCTCAGAGGTGAAGTTACCTTCGAGGTTCGATGTTAAGCCTGGGAGTGGACAGCCCAGTAAAACTAAATGGGACTAACGAGGTACAGGAGTCCGGTGACAAGGGCCAGAAGGCAGAGGGGGAGTAGGAAACTGATGATAAGGAACACAAATTGAATAAGGACACTGTCGATGTATTGTGAGACTGTTGACCACTGCTATAGGGCAACATTTGTAGTAACTATTAAATGGGAGGCTGTTTTGTCCTGTACGCCTTCATCTTGGGCGAGAATGGCAGCACAACTGGAAGAGCATAGTCAATATCACTTAAATGTGTAAGTAAAAAGTTTTGAAACGGTGTTAAAATAAAATAAAATAATAAAAAAAAAAACCAAATGAGAGAGAGTCATTTAACCGATCGTGGGGATGATGCGGGAGTGGGCACTATTTTGTTCCACTACACGGGGTAGCCATGAGTCGGGGCTGACTCACCAGCAGCTGACGACAACATACGTGCAAGTAGAGGACGGTGAAGGGTGTGCACGGCGCCCACACCTCCCCGTCTGGGAGAAGAAGACCAGTCACAGAGTCCCTGTGCTCACTGTGGCCCTGGTGTACACGTGGCTGAGCCAGTGCAGAAGTGCCCAGCGAAAGGCTAATTTGGAGAACCTGCATGACCCTGATGTGACCATCTTCGTCACTGTCTGGAATCGGGGTGCTTCAGGTGAAGGTATAGGGAGGGTTTCCCCCTTGTGAGCAGAGACAGTCTCCTAAGTTTAGCTTGTTTGAACCTGAGTGTGGGCTGTGTAATTATCAAACGCCCCCGCATGGGCTCAGCACGGCCCTGGTGACTGTCTCCTCATTGACTAACGATGGCTGGGAGCGTGTGCCTTCACATCAGTGTCTGAGCAGGGCCACAGAGAGAGCAGCTGCTCAACTCCTTGTCCACCCACAAACCTCCGACTTTACTGTGGAAGTGGGTGCTGGTTTCAGCTCTTAGTTCCCGCCCTCGAGAGTGACGAGGCCTGACAGCTTAATTACTTTCCGTTCCTGAAGTTCAGTGATGTGTTGGAGCAGGTCCGCTGAGGGGCATCCCGCTGACCGGCCCTCCGGGCAGACCCTGGACAGGCATTAGTGGAATCCTGGACTCACGAGAGACCCAGCAGGTGGCCGAGTCCTTGGAGCACAGTGGTCTCTGACGACAGCGACGCCAAGCAGAAAGGCTGGCACAGTGGGAATTCCAGCCGTGCCCGGCTCCCTTCTTCACGAGAAGGCTACTCGTGTCCACGGGGAGGGCCCGGGATCTGCCCAAGGGTGTGTCAGCTTAGCAGCCCAGCGTGGGGTCCCAGAGGCGTACACCCCAGGAGAGGGTTGTCAGCAGAGGGACAGACCATAGTGTGAGGGGTGGGGAGGATGGGAGAGAGACAGATACAGACAGACAAAGAAGGAGAGAGAGAGAGAGATAAAGAGACAGCGAGAGATGGAGGAGAGAGAGAAGGGAAGAGAAAACAGAGAGCAACTGAGTGAGACAGACACAGAGCCAGCAAGAGACAGATAGACAGTCTTTCCCCTGCTGAGCTCCGGGTCTCCTCGCCCCTGCACCAGACACTGTAGTGGCCACCCAGACCCGGGTCGAGTGCCCCCCCCGGGACCACCTGGCGGGGTAGTTGTGCAGAGATGCCAGATGGCATTTGCAGGAGGTGAACCCACACCGAGGGAAAGCCGTGCAGACTAACCTGTCCCCAACCTCTTCTGCCTTGCTGTCAGTGCCTGGTCCCCTCCTCTTTTCTGGCACCTTTGACGGTGACCCGGTGTTGTGGACAGCCAGGAAGAGCTCCGTAACACTGCACTACCTGGCCTCCTGTAGGTGGATGCCTGCACCCTGTCACCACCATGGGGTCATGCATGACAAAGTCTGTCCTTCTGTCCCTCCAGGTCCTCCAGCTCCCCCACAGGATATCACCGTGCAGGCTGGGGCCACCCCAGCCTCCTCTTTTCTATGACATTTAACCAATGTCATAGAACAACATGTGTACTACTATTTCATGAGAAACTATTTGCTCTGTAAGCTTTCACCTGAAGTACAATAAAATATAAAAAAAAAAAAAAAAGTGAAGACAACCCAGAGAATTTGAGAAAATTTTTGCAAATCATTTATCTGATCAGTGACTTCGATCTAGAATATATAAAGAACTCTAACAATTCAATAATAAAAGCACAAATGACACAATTTAACAATGGGCAAAGGATCTGAATAGACATTTCTCCAAAGAAAATATATAAATGGCCAACAAGTACATGAAAAGATGCTCAATATAATTAATCATCAGGGAAAGGTATATCAAAATGTTTATCAAAGAGATAACACTTTACACCCACTAGGGTGGCTACAATCAAAAAGACAGACAAGTGGTGGTGGGAAGCCTCATATACTGCTAGTGAGAATGTAAAATGGTGCAGGTGCTTTGGAAAACAGTTTGGCAGTATCCTTATGACCCAGCAATTCCACTCCTAGTTACACATCCACGAGAAATGAAGGTATATGGCCACACAAAAATGTATATACAAATATTCACAGCAGCATTATTTAAAACAGTCAAAAAGTGGAAAAAGCCCAAATGTGCATCAACTGATGAATGTATAAATAAAATATGATATAGCCATACAACAGAATATTATTTGGCCATAAAAAGAAATGAAGTACTGATACATGCTACAATATGAGTGATTCTTGAAGGAAAAAAAACAAACCCACTGCCGTCAAGTCAATTCCAACTCATAGCGACCCCAAAGGACTGAGCAGAACTGCCCCATAGGGTTTCCAAGAAGCGCTTGGTGGATTCGAACTGCCGACCTTTTGGTTAGCAGGTGAACTCTTAATCACTACACCGCCACTAACTGAAAGAAGCCAGTCATAAAAGATTACATACTGCATGATTCCATACTGCATGATTCCACCTATATAAAACGTCCAGAAAGTAGATTAGTGGCTGCCTAGGGCTGGAGAGATTGGGGGAAATGGAAGTGAATGCTAAATAGTATGAGGTTTCTTTTTAGAATGACAAAAAATCTTCTAAAATTGATTGTAGCCATGGTTGTACAATTCTGTGACTATACTAAAAACCACTGAATTGTATCCTTTAAGTGAATGAATTGTACAGTACATGAATTATACGTCAATAAAGCTGTTCTAAAAAAAAAAAGATAATCAGATATATAATATTTCTTGGAAGAAATGTGGCCAAACAGCTATAAATCCACATTTCTTCAAAATCTAGAACACCAAATCACTCAATGCCTTCATTTAATAAACAGAAATGCTCTTTAGGGAAGAAATAAGGAGGGATAATGTCAAAGGAATAGTAAGCAAGAACTACACTGACGACAGAGTTTGAATATCTACAAATTAGAGACTTTATTTTAGCATTTTATTATACTGAATCACCAAAATTTCTTCTGCAATTTGAAAATTTGGGTGGATAATAGAGCTAGGTACCTCTATACTAATGCACTAACATCTACAGCCATAAAAAGTACAAAAAGAGATTGTTCACAGACGACAGGAAAATATTTGATCATGTTATCTATTCAACTGATTAACTGGTTAAATTACCTTTGACCTGTAAAGAATGAGGCATTGAATTGATATTCTAGGAGCAGAACATCAGGGCCCACCCACATAATTATCCCTTATTTTCAGAAAACTATCAAGAGATTTTTGAAGTATGTTTTATCATATATAGTAGTTCTGTCATTGTACTTTATTAAATATTGCAATACCAAAACAATTATCACTAAGTTTGGCAAGCAAAGACTTTTGAACGAATTTTAAAATGTTTTAATATTTTGGTCATATTTTTGGCAGTCATCTTTTAAGTGCAGTTTTTCTGAGAGTAAACGTACAACGCACAGGACACTTTCTTAGGAACTGAATTCTAAATGGTGGTTCAACGCCACAGGCTACTACTTAGAAGCACAGTACTACCAAAACCAAGCATTCTCTACAACAATGTATCCATGAAGAAAAAATGTTCAGAGTTCCAACTGTGAGACCAGGGATTCATCTCTGGCTAGCCTCCCATGACTTGAAACAGTAATCACAAATTTAAAAACTATTAGACTTAAATACAGGAAAAAGAACATTAGATGTCCTTTTCAAAAATCACCGAGATTAAACAACCAAGTGTACAACTCTCCAACATTTAAACAAAACTTGTATCACAAGATGATTTGTCATAGAAATCAAATGAGCTCCCTTTACTATTACCCTCAGTTCAAGTTCTGATACATAATAGCTTCTAACATCCCTAAATTTTGTAAGGCAACCAGTAATTTCTATGTTTTGTTTTTGCTACTATTTCTGTTAATATCAAAAAGTCTGAAAGTTAATAGAAACCAGAGTCTGCTTTAGAAAATACAGACAATTTAGGGATGAAATAAAGGAGAAGAAAAATCACATGCTGCAACCAAAGATAATATTGCACTGTTACCTCTTTATTGGTATTTTAAGAGCTCCCCATCTCTGTCCTGATTCAAAAGAAGAAATTCTGGAACTATAAGAAATGTAAGAGAACCAGCAAGTAAATACTGAAAGCAGAGAAATTAAGTAATTTGCCTAAGGTCATCTAGCCAGGAGGTGGAGAAGCAGCCAGTTCCAGAGTCCACCCTCTTACTTATTGTTGGCTGCCTGAGAGTCATCCTCCTACTCATGGCGACACAGTGCACAACTGAATGAAAAGATGCCCAGTCCTGTACATCCCCTGACCGGACCACTGGGATCCACAGGGTTTCCACTGGCTTATTTTTGGAAGTAGATTGCCAGGCTTTTCCTTCTAGTCCATCTTAGTCTGGAAGCTCCTCTGAAACTTGTTCAGCATCACAGCAACAAGCAAGCCTCTAATGACAGACTGGTGCTGGCTATGCATGAAGTGCATTGGCTGGAATTGAAGCCAGGTCTCCTGCATGGAAGGCAATAATTAGACCAATAAACTACCAATGTCCCCTCATTAGCCATTCCACCCAAATCAAATCCAACAGAACAAAGTAGAACTGCTCCATAGGGTTTCCAAGGCTGTAAATCTCTATGGAAGCAGACTGCCATACCTTTCTCCTGCGGGGCGGCTGGTGGGTTCAAATCACCAACTTTTCAGTTAGCAGCCAAGTGCTTAACCATCGCACCACCAGGGCTCCTTCATTAGCCATTGGGGAATGCAAATTAAAACCAAGAGATACCACTTCACACCCACCAGGATGGCTAAAATCAAAAAGTCATATAACAAGAAATCAGAACTGTCATGTACGGCTTTGTTGTTGTTAGGTGCCGTGGAGTCACTTCCAACTCACAGTGACCCTACGTACAACAGAGCGAAACACTGCACAGTCCTACACCGTCCTCAATCGTTGCTATGTTTGAGCCTGCTGTTGTAGCCACTGTGTCGATCCATCTCATTGAGGGTCTTCCTCTTTTTCGCTGACCCTCTACTTTACCACAACCTTCTCCAAAGTCTGTTCCCTCCTGCTAGTGGGAGTGTAAAATGGTGCAACTGCTTTGGAAAAGTCTGACAGTTCCTCAAAAGATTAAACATACAGTTACCATATGACTCAGCAATTCCACTCCTAAGCATACACCCAAGACAACCGAACAGGTGTTCAAACAAAAACATGTACACAAGTGCTTAAAGCAACATTATTTATAATAGCCAAAAAGTGGAAACAACCCAAATGTCCATCAACCAACAAGTGGATGAACAAAATGTGGCATACCTCTACAATGGAATATTACTTGGCCATAAAAAAAAAAATGAAGTACTGATACATGCTACAATATGGATGAACCTTGAAAATATGTTAAGCGAACAGAAGTCAGATACAAAAGATCACATATTCTATGAGTCCGTTCATATGAAATGTCTAGAATAAGGAAATCTACAGATACAGAAAGTACATTTATGCTTGCTTAGGGTTACTGGGGCGGGGGGGCACAGTGTTTCTTTGTGAGGTGATGAAAATGTTCTCAAATTGAGGTGATGGCTCCACGTATCTGTGAATGTACTAAAAACCACTGAATGGGTACACTTTAAATGAGTCAACTGTATAGTGTCTTAGTCATCTAGTACTGCTGCAACAGAAATACCACAAGTGGATGGCTTTAACAAAGAGAAACTTATTTCCTTACAGTAAAGTAGGCTAAAAGTCCAAATTCAGGGCTTCAGTTCCCAGGGAAGGTTTTCTCTCTCTCTGTTGCCTTCTCATCTGTCTTCCCCCCCGACTAGGAGCTTCTCCGCGCAGGGAACCCATGTCTAAACGATACGCTGTGCTCCCAGCACTGCCTTCTTGGCGGTAAGAGGTCCCCATCTCTCTGCTCACTTCTTTTATATCTCAGGAGACTGCCTCAAAACACATTCCAATCTCGTAGATTGAGTCCTACCTCATTAATACAACTGCTGCCCATCCTCCCTCATTAACATCATACAGGCAGGATTTATAGCACATGGGAAAATCACACAATACCGGGAATTACGGCCCAGCCAAACTGATACAAACATTTTTGGGGAACTATAATTCAATCCATGACATATGACATGTGAATTATATCTCAGAGTTGTTTTTTAAGAAGTCCAAAAAAAGAATACTAAACAGAAATAAATATCAAAGAGACACAAAGAAAATAAATCATGATGAGAAAACCAGATACCACATGCTCTGATTAGACTATAATCAGGCTTATAAAAGAAAAAAAAAAACTACTAGGTATAGAATATTAAAAACTATCTGTAGACACCAACTCAGAAGGAGAACATGTCTCCATTTTGAGATTTGTGTACTGTATTTGCTACAAGTTATATTTTTTTCAAAAATCAGAGCTCAGCAATCTTTCAAAAGTGACCTCTTTTCTTTAGGTTTGCCCCAAGAGTTTGGAAGGAGTTATCTGTAATCTGGACATGAAGGGCTGAGTTCAACTTTTTCAAGTAAGAGAGATTTTGTCATCAGTAAGGTACTGGGAGAAAAACATGTCTGAAAGCAATTTCAAAGAAGCAACCAGCAAACTGGCTGGGGAGAGGGCTGTGGGAAAAGAAGAGAAACAAGTGTCATAATGATGCTTTGCTTAATACTCCTAATATCAATCAGCATGGGACTGGTTTACAATCCCGGATTTAAACTCTGCCTCAACATATCTGTCCTCTATCTTCTGAACTCTTTCTTGTTTCATTAATTATTTAATCGGACTTTCTAATTTATTATTACTTTAAAAAAAAAAAGTCTGTACTTACGAAAATTAGCTACCTAAAGAAGTTGAAAAGTTTACAGATACATTACCTTCTGAAGCAAGTATTAATGTTCTACCCACTGTGGTAGCCAGCCTTCAAGATGGTCCCCAATGATTCTTGCCTCCAAGTATTCACACCCTTGTGTCTGCAGCTCTAATCAGGGATAGCAATTCTAGAAAATGATCCTCAAAAGTCCAGGTCAAAAGATTCCTACTTCAATGCTTCACTATTATGATAATTCAGCTCCTTCCTCATATCTATGTCTTTCCATGATTATTCCCACTACCAACTATCGACTTCTTCTGTGCTTTCAGTTCACGTTCCTAAGGAAAAATAGCTATCATTGTTCCTGTTGGGGCAGAATTTTTGGACTAAGACATCTTATATGCTTCTGATCAGGCCAGAGATTGGCTTCCCTTAATAGAGGACAGAATCATCCATGTATAAGCTACCACTTAGGGTTGCTCCATCAACAAAAGCTGAAGTTCAGACAATGGCAGGTCCCTAGGACATAAAAGTTCCTCTCTAGTTAAAACATCAAACTCAATTCCAATATCTAATATATTAAGACATGAGAGAATTTCTGCATTCACAAAGTGGTCCATACAGTCACAAAAATGTAACACAAAATTTCAAAACAGAAAAACTTGAGACACAAAAACTTCTACCTTAGCATCCCTGATAGGTAATCAAAACTCTGCTTGCCAGTCTATCATTAGAGGCTTGCTTGTTGCTATGATGCTGAACAAGTTTCAGAGGAGCTTCCAGACTAAGATGGACTAGAAAGAAAGGCCTGGCAATCTACTTCCAAAAATAAGCCAGTGGAAACCCTGTGGATCCCAGTGGTCTGATCAGGGAATGTACAGGACTGGGCAGCTTTTCATTCGGTTGTGCACCGGGTCGCCATGACTAATAGATTTTTTAAAACCTTTATGCTAGGACAAGCTCTACCTGTAAACTCTGCCAATTAGCCTTAGATTTTCTCTGAAGCAAGAAAGAACAACTTTACTCACTCAACCAACCAAGACCCCTTCAAGGATCTGATAGCAGCTGACATGCTCCTCCTCAATCTTCTGTAGACTAAGCCTATTAAGAAATATAAACTTAAATCATTCTTCCTAGGACTTGATTCCAGACCCACAACCATTCTTTGGGCACATTCTACTTGGTTCAAAGTACTCTTCAAATACGCACTTGGAGTGAGACAATACCCCCATGTGATCTGACCAAAACAGAGTACTATGGAATTATTATTATCTAGGAACTGGCCACTAATTTCCTTAATCTGATATATATTTTTTAAACAACTATATCACACTTGTGGCTCATATTAAAAAAAACAACCAATACATTTCCTGGATCTGTATTCAGTACTACTAAATGTTAACTGTATTCTAGAACTTTTTTTAGTAATATCAACACAAGAACAGCTTACGTGCAAAATTTTTCACAGTCACCATCATCCCAAGTATGAGTGTTGTCAAAGGTATGGGATCAAAATAGAACTGTGTTCAGTCTTGTCATGTAGCTGACATAAGAGGTACTCTGCCCACACCAGCAGTCTCCTACTGTAACTGCCAGACAGCTTCCACTGGCCACAGGAGATGCTAAACCTAGACAAAAGATTTTCTAAATATCTTAAGGATTTACTCCATAGCACCCTGTCACTTCACCCTAAATAAAGAAGACTATTTCAGAAACAAGGTTTTTAAGGTATGTTGTGAACTCTGATCAGATTAACAAGAAATTGTTACCAGAGTTGTACTAGCCTGGACTGAGAGAGACATTCCAAAGTGAAAAGAGGCTTCTGGGCACCAAACTTTCAATTGGCAGGAAGCAGGCTGAAAATGCTACACAGCTGTTAACAAAGGTCATTTCTTATGGTGGAAAAAAGGACTCAAAAGCAGAAGAAAATAATAGACTAGGGAATCACTTCCAGGTAGCAGAACTGGCCCTTAATCAAGGAATACTTACTGCCCCCAAAGTAGGGGATCCTGACAACATGTCCCTGGCTGGATTTCAGAATTGCTACAGATCAGAGACTGCTACATGCCTCCCACTCCTCCCCTATTTGAATGAGAGGATCTACTGAGGTTATCCTGTACCTGTCTCACCATTTTATGCTGAGTGTATCTTTTCAGTTCATCAGTCTGTATCAAAAAGGATTGCACCAAAGGAGTCTCATGTGTGTAAGAACCTAATGCAGACTGTGAGATCATGGATTTCAAGTTTGATGCCTCAAAGAGGTAAGGCTTTTAGGGATTCTGGAAAAGGATGAATGTATCTTGCATGGAGAGGACTGTAAAATAATTACGGTAAGAGGGCAGAGTGTGGTGGATTAAAAATAATCACAAATTTTCCACAACCCCTTTCCATCAAGAACACCAAAACCAGTTGCCACGGAGTCAATTCCAATTCATGTCAATCCCATGAGTGTCAGAGTAGAACTGTGCTCCATAGGTTTTCAATGGTAAATATTTTTTTCCGAATGTAAATCACTAGGCCTTTCTTCTGAGGTGCCTCTAGGACAACCTGAATCTCCAAACTTTCCGTTAATTGTTTACATCACCTAGGAACTCCTCCTATCAAGAAGTGGAGTCTAATCCTCTCCACCCCTTTTTTAATCTGGACTGGCCTTGTGGCTTGTTTTGACCAAAAGTGGAAGTGGAAGTGACATATGACTCAAGAAGCCTTGCAGCTTTGACTCTTGACCTCTTGGAACACTGCTGCCACTATGTAAAAAGCCCAGGCTATTCCTAGTGGCTACCAACCATCGTTGGTTTGTTGCACTGTGGTGGCTTGTATGTTGCTGTGATGCTGGAAGTTATTTCAAATACCAGCCGGGTCACCCATGGTGGACAGCTTTCAGCGGAGCTTCCAGACTAAGACATGCTAGGAAGAAAGGTCTGATGATCTACTTCTGAAATTTAGCCAATGAAAACCTTATGGATCACAACAGAAAACTGTCCAACTTGCGTGCTTTGGACACATCATCAGGAGAGATCAATTGTTAGAGGAGGACATCATGTTTGGTGAAGCAGAGGACCAACAAGGGAATGGGAGACCGTTGGTGAGATGGATTAGCACAACAGCCACAACAATGGACTCAAACATGCTAGCAATCAAATTAAATAATCAGAATATTAATACGCACGAGCATATCAGAATGCATGAAAATTTTCTTACTAATTAATTTCTCCCTCCTATGACCAAACTACATTCATTCTGGCACTTAATCACACTCTCTCACACTGACTTGAAAGAGCCTATATTATTGACCTCTGTTGGTTACTGAACTGTTCTTTTATTTGACTTTCCAAGCATGTTTGTTCCCATGTTAGACCAATATAATTAAGGATAGAGATATTTCTTCAATATCTATTGAATGAATGAACAAATGAACAATGGAACAGAAGAACAAGGGACATACAACAATAGTTCAATAAATACATGTTAACTATGTGGAAAACATTTTTCCTCTCTACCTTTAAAAACACATTATAGCCAACCAAAACTGCGTTCTCAGAAACATCCATATAATTAATAATTTATTTTTCTTTTGGATTTCCAGTCACTCCAAGTTTGCTGATGCACAATTAAACTAGTTGAATTCCATGAAACCATTCACGAGCTTAGCACAGCCCCTGGAATAAAGCACACGCTCAAAAAATGAATGAATTGAACCCAGCAAATAATTTTACAACAGCCAACAAAATTAAGCCATGCTGCTATTGCTGGGTACCATCAAGTCGAGTCTGACTCATAGCAACCCTACAGGACAGAGCAGAACTGCCCCACAGGGTTTCCTAGGCTGTAATCTTTACAGAAGCAAATTGCCAGGTCTTTTCTCTCATTCTAGGTTCGAACCACAGACCTTTTAACTAGCAGCCCAGCACTTAACCACTGCGCCACCAGAGCTCCTAAATAAGCTGTAGTGGATATAGTATCCATGGAGACGATACTCAGAAATTATTTTCATGACATGACTCAAATGAAGATGCTTGCAATAGTGTTCCCAACATAAAAGTGAAGTGAAAGATATGTTAATAACAGGAACAAAACAAAAAGCAATGGGAACCAAAAAGTTTAATGAAGAAGAAATTAGGATGGTTACCAAATGTGAAATATCATATATTTTGAAAATAAGGATTTTATTTTCAAATACTCAAATATTTAAATACTGAAAAAACAGATTTGGAAAGAAAAATGACTATACCGTAACACAAAAATGAGTCTAGGAGTTTTTTAGATTTAAGTAGAGAGGATCAGAAATGTTAGTTTAAATATCACATGAACATAGAAAGAAGCCCGAAGTAGAAAAAGAAATACATATATATAGCATACATGTAAAGCTTTACTTTGAGAGGAGAAAGGGCAATGGGACACAAATGGGAAGATAAAGAGTCCAATACACTGACAGTGCTGTGACAGTCACCAAAAAATAGAGAAAGCCCGTAAAGTGGAATACTTGAACAACCAAGTCTTCTTTAGACCTAAAGTATCCATCCCTTGAAGAATTTTTTGAACCTGAAAAATCATTGTCCTCTGAGTACATCTATTTACGAAGAACAGAAAAGTTTATAATTTTATGCTACGTGGAACGAGTACTTAAAACTACTTTTGGGTTTAGAATTACTAGAGCAATCTTATGAATGTCAGAAGAGGAAAGTGTCATGGCAACATTAGATGTCACAAAAGAGCAGTCTGGAATAAGAAGACAATGTCTTGCCCTAACAAGAGAATCGGCTACATGAAAGGAGCCATGAAACAGAATGACCAAATAGAACACAGACGGCCAAACTGTCAGGTGCTGAATAAACAGCATCATTGAACTATCTGAATTAGGAAAACCTAGCAAGTTCTTAATTTCATACCTTCAAAATATTTTAAAATAACACCATTTGGCAATTTATGAAATGTCTCTCTTAATGTCTATAGCAATAATCAGGTTTTCCACAACACAGAAGTGTGTACAATAAATACTTACTGAAACAGAACTTGCAAGGGAAAAATACTCTCCTTAAAGTGCAACGATATCATCTCTAAAAACCTGAAGTTCCAGGCCAGTTGTACAGAATTTTTTAAGTGACATTAGAGGCAATGAAATGGTGACTGAGTCTATTCTACACTTCTTCTAAATCGTCAATAATAACCAGAATCATTTCATTAAAACAACATCCATGAAGTTACCAGGCTAATAATCAGAACTGGATATTCTTCCTCTTCCAGGATTCTTAATAAGAGACAAAACCAGCCGTAAAGAGATGTAAACTCAACAAGCCATAAGTAACACTTGTGTGACCACAAATTAAGGTTACTATTTCACTTTACAATTTAAACTACTATTGTTCATATCCAGGGGAGATTAAGAAGCAACTAACTTCAACGGTTGGAAACAAATTACTCGTGTTAATTAAACAGCTACGCCAATTAAGAAACCTGGAGTACCTTTAAAGAGGTGTGTATTTAGAAGCTGCATTAATTCAAGCACAGATAATGAACATTTCAACCGCTTTCCTTCGCCAGTTTCAGTGCCAACCTCTTTCGAAACTGCGGTTGATAAGGTAGATTCCGAGAACGGAAGAAGCTCCTGTGGGAAATGGTATCCTCATACAGCCCAAAGAACCGGTGACGCACTAGAGCTTGGAAAATATCCCGTCGTTTACCTTGCTAGGAGCAGTGAGGTAAGAAGATGTCGTCCACGTGCACTATTGTTTTCCAGGTATGTTTATTTCTTTTTAACTTATGCTTCGAAATCAGTACCCTCAATTTCAGTCTAATGGGGGATGGCAGCGCCACTGGTGGTATCTGGGCGCAACACAAGTTTAAAAAATAAAAACACAACCTTTTTTTTTTTTTTGCAGCGTACTCGGTGCCCTCACCTCTCTGCTCCTCCACTGCCATCACCCCACGCAGCTCTTTGCCGCCCTCGCCTTTGGTCCCCATGACAACCCCACCCGAGGACAGGCCTCCACCTCCAAGGCTTCCTGGCACCCACCCGACGCGGCCAGCTACACTTGCCGGGCAGGTGACGACTCCACCTGCCCCAGGCTCTCGCTCTCCCAGTTGCCAAGGGGCGGGCGAGGCCTGCCAGGACCCCTCCTGGGCGGGGGCACGACCCTCACCAGCCGGGCACGCGAGGAAGGGGCAGCCGGAAACAGAGCTGAGAGTTTCCCCGACCCCTAAGCTAGTGACGGGGGGACCCGGGCGCGACCCGCAAATGGGGTGCAGCGGCCTCGAGCCCCTCTCTGGACTGCTGAGAGGAGGCGAAGGGCGGGCGCAGTGGCCGCGAAGGAACTTGTCTGTTTTCACAAACAACCCCGAGTCGCGGCGGCAGATGCGAGGGAACAACGCTCACCTTGAAGGGGTTGTTGAGATCCGGGTCCGCAAACGGGTTACTGTCGAAATCCGACATGTCTCTGGCGCTCGGCGTCTCCCACCCGACCCAGGCGCAGATACCGAGACGAGGCGAGGCCGCCGCCCCCCTGCGCGCTCACGTCTTCGCTGCTGCCGCTGAGCAGATCCGGGTGCAGCTTGCTGGGCCACTCAGTCGGCCGCGCCACTGAGCATGCCCGGTGCGGTGGGCTCAGGGATCGTGCCGCCGCTCCCACTCGCCGTCCCGTTTTTCCCGGCTGGAATCCAGCACTCCGGGGTTTGGCTATGACCGAGTAGTGATCATTGGCGGAGGGAGCCGGGAGGAGAGCGGTGAAGGGATCGGTCCTACACCCCAAGGACCCAACTGAGGTTCGGCGTCTTGAAGAGGTGATACGTTTATCTGGATTTGATTGTATTGACAACGCGTTAAAATCGACCCCTTGTGACCGAGCGTGATTAGGGAGGAGGTAGTACTTTGCGAGACAGAAGACGCACAGTGACCCCACTTCCCCCAGGTGGGAAGGCAGCCCTGGACGCAGGCTACACACCTGGGGAGGAAGTCGCTGTTTAACTACTCTTTGGGCACGGGGCTGTAAAGGTTCGGGGAACTGGAGAAACATCCGCACCTGTCTCCAATGGTAAAGTCCTTTGGGTCCCTGCCCGCGCTAACGAATTGTGCATATCCCTGGCCCCACCTAGGAACCCAGCCTTCCGTCTTCCGGTCTTTCAGCCTCTAGGTTGCTGCTAAATTACGGAGCCCAGCCTCGGCGCTGCCGAACCTAATTTGTTCCGGAGAGGGATGGTCCAGCCCCTGCTCCCATCCTCCTGAATCTGTAAAATGGCTATTTCTCCGGAAATGATACGAGGTGTGTGTGAGGGTGGCACAGGTCCGGAGATCAAGACCCTCAAGTTGATGTTAGTGGATGACAAAAAGAAGATTCCCGTTTTTGTTTACATTCAGGCATTTGGGTGCAAAATACACATCTCTCTTTTTTTCTTCTCTCTACCCAACAGCGGGATGAGGTTACCAAAAAACATGTATGTGTAAGGAATGCATTTGTACTGTTCGTTGCCCCACTCCTGAAGTTACTGAGAAAGAATCTTTTCCGTCCTTCTGCCCTAACAGAAAAGCACTTAGCAGGACAAGCTACGAAGAGCCAGAATCGTTTTGATTTGGTGGTGCCTAAGAATTGAAAGGATCTAGATTTAATCTTCCTTGGCCTTTTTGAGGCTTTCAGTATGCATAGTCACCTGGGAAAAATTTCTTCCTCACTGTGAAAATAATTGCCAGAGATGATGGAGGAAGAACACATTTGCTGCAGTCTCTGTTTGGTGGGACCCAAGTTGGGATATGTGACAAAGCAGCCTCTTCCAAGCAGCCGAGACTAAGAGTGTGAACTATTAACAGCGGACACGGGTGATTATGGCAGAGCTGTTAAGAGCCTAGACATGAAACAGAGCAAACATAATCTATTGTGCCCACCATGGTATTCTCAGCAGCTGCCCGGTGCCTGGCTCATGGTTATTGTTCACTACGTGTGTAGGGTTCAAATCCCAATTCTGATACTACTGTGCAAACTTGTATTGCTGCACTCTGTAGAGGGTTATGGATAGAATAAGATATGGAAAAGTATTCTGCATATAGTTATTTAAAACCCAAAGCAAACTTGTTCCCGTCAAGTCAATTCCTACTCGTACGACCCTATAGGACAGAGCAGAACTGCCCCATAGGGTTTCCAAGGCTGTAATCTTTACGAAAGCAGACTGCCACGTCTTTTTCCCGCAGAATGGTGGTTGGAACTGCCAGCCTTTCTGGTAGCAGCCCACCGCTTAACCACAGCGCCACCAAGGCTCCTGCATTTGTTAGTGCATAGTGAATAGGGCAAGGGGCCCAGCCCATTGTTCTTATGTCATTGTTCTTTGCTTTATCTCTGCAGAGCTTAACCTTGCCCAGCTGATCTGCATCTCTAACCACTTTGGCCTTTACTACCTCCACCTGTTTTCCAAATAACTCAGCAGCTATTTTGCAATGGTTAAGCGTTTGGCTACTAACCAAAAGGTCCGCAGTTCAAGTCCACCATCCACTCCTTGGAAACCCTCTGGGGCAGTTCTGCTCTCCTATAGGGGTGCTATGAGTTGGAATCTACTCGATGGCAATGGGTAGTATATTCCAACACAATGAGGATCAGCTGAGCCTGTGGAATCACATGGCCTTGTGGAAATTCTTCTAAATAAACAAACATCTAATTCATTCTTTTTAACAGCTGCAGAATGGGCATGTTAAAGGGCCCCAGGTCATTCTGATGGTGGTGGTGGTGTGCTGGCTACACTTGAAGAACACTGATATAAGGATATTCAGCCCTGTGGTTCATGGGTGAGCTTATTCATCAGCTTTAGTGAAATTTAGAATAATGGGGTGTGAGAACTGAAAGGAACTTAAGCCTTTTTTTTTTTTTTTTACGGCAGAAGAAACTGAGTTTGATCAGGTAAGTGCCTCAGTCACAAAGAAAGTGAATGGAGGAAGTAGAAGCAGAACTCAGGTCTCTTAACTGGAATTTCAGATATTAAATTGATAGGTTTCATATTAATAATAGTTTTCACATGTTATTGGGTGCCACTGAGTCGCTTTTGACTCACACCAAGCCCTTGTGACAGAGTAGAACTACAGGGTTTTCTGGGCTATAATCTTTATGGAAGCAGATTGCCAGGTCTTTCTCCTCCGGAGCAGCTGGGTGGCTTTGAACCGCCAACATTTTGGTTAGCAGTTGAGTGCTTAACCTTTGCATCACCTGGGTTTCTTAGGTTTCATATAGGAGGAAGAAATGCTATGTACAAGGTAGATTGTGTTGCTTTAAACTGCTAAATTTGTAGTAATTTGTTCAAGCCACAAAAGAAAGTTAATACATACCACTGGAGAGCAGAAAGTAGAGAAGAAGAGAAGGGATATGTCACTCAGCTCTCTAGTGTCTAAGGAGATTTCCAAGCAGCAGATCCTTCAGCTCAAGGAAGAAATGCAAACAGTGTTGAGGAAGAGAAAATGAATGTCATTCAGTTTACCCTGAGTAAGATTCTGTTATGCCCAACTTTTAATTAGCTATGTAAATAGCACTGAGGCAGTTTAAAAAGAGAGAGAAAGAAACAAAAACAAACCATCTATATTTGGTTTTGGGAGTAATGTTTATTATTATTAAAGGGAAGCAGATGTTCTACTCTTGTCTTTCCTTCACTCTGAAAAGCCAGTCAATAGTCAGTAATGTGATGTGTTTCTTCTCTTAGATCTGCCTCCACCTGTCTAACTCCACTTCACTCTTCCAGGAATCCTTCTCTGCTCACCTTCCCCTTTCACCACCAAGTCTCACAACACCATCAGAGTAATTATTACTCTTTCCTATAATTGGTATTTTAATTACATTATCTCCTCCATTTGACTATAAGCACCTTGAACACAGGATTGTATTTAAACACTGTGACTCCAGCATCTGACACAGTGCTGACAAATGTGAATGAATGAATGCCATAACTTCAGTTTGGGTCCCATCATCTTTGCTTCCATTACTGAGATACCTCTTGAATGGCTCTCTTATTATTGCAAATATTATCTTCCTAAAAAATAATTTTTATTAAGTGCTCACTTGTCTAAAAACCTTTATAAGTTCTTTGTCGCCTACAGGAGAAATTCTAAATTGATTACCTTATTATTTAAGGTTCTTCATAACTTGACCTCAACCTATACTTCTAACCTTACCCTCCCCTGTCCTCTCCCTACATGAATTTTATTTTATTTATTTATACATCTGCTTCCCTCTCTCCAATTTTTTCAAACTTCAGGTCTTGAAGTACAACCCATTAGTGGGTCTTGAAATCATTTTAGTGGATCATGACCAGTACATTTTAAAAAGAGAACAGGAGATATTGAAGGATGTGGTGACACACAGTAAATTAAGTGTTCATGGAACTTCTGTTTCTGTTGTGTGTGTGTGTCACACTGAAAACTTTTTCTTACTATGGAGAACTAAATTGAGAATTCATAAAGGATAAATTTATTTTATTTATTTATTATGACTACTATTATTTTTTGCCAGTACTTTTCACAATAGCTTACAAAACAGTTACAAGTATGTGTTGAATGAACAGGACTGAACTGAGGGTATTACTGGAGCTTAAAGATCGTAGAGCTATACTGACCACTGACAAGTAGTGTAGCCTTCCTCAGTGGTCAAGGCAGTGACTCGGACTCCGTGGGACTACCTCAGTTCTCCCACCTTATCACAGCGCGCACACTTGGGCAGACAGAGAGGCACTTGCTCTGCCTCCCTATCAGTCCACAAACTTCTATGGAACGTATCTACTGTCTTTGACTTTGACACTAGAGGGAACCTGAAATATTAAAGGTTCAGTCCCAGGGCCAGGGCTAGGATGAGGTTAGAGAAATGTCACACAACTTAGGAGGTATTCTCTCTCAGGGTCATGTAAGTGCAGACACTGCATTTAGGCCCTCCCCACTTCTAACCAAGTTGGTGAGATGAGATAACCACAGTGAAGCACAAGCTTGAAGGAAGGCCAACCTGGGCTCTGATTCCTGCTGTGCTGCTTTCTGGGTCATATGATTTCAGGCAAGTCGCTCATCTTCCCTCAGGTTCTACTTCTCACCTCCTCCAATACCACTGTGGTCCAGACTAACAACATCTCTCACCTGGATCACTTAACTGTTCCCCCTGCCTCCTCCTTTGTCCCCCTGCAATTTATTATCAAAATGGTGCCAATTTGGTTCTTTTAAAATGTAAGTCAGATCATATCACTCATTCACTCAAAGCCTTCCAATAGCTTCCCAGTTCTACGAGAGTAAAAGCCAACATCCATGCAAAGGACCTGCAAGGTCCTACCTGATCTAGCCCCCCATTACCTCTCTAACTTCATTTCTTGCTGCTCTCTCCTCATTGTTCTGCCCCAGCCACCCTGAGATCCTCCTCACTCTTTGATATCTACACTAAGCATGCTTCTACCTCACAGCCTTTGCACTTACTGTTCCCTCTACCTGGCATGTCCTTCCTCCGTATAACTGCATGGCCCACTCATTCACCTCCTTCAAGTCTTTGCTCAAATACTGTCTTATCACTAAGGTCTTCGTTGACCACCCTTTAAAAATTTTAATCCTCCAGTCTCCGGCACTTCTTTCCCCCTCCACTTTATTTTTCTCTAGAGTACTTTTTACCATCTAACATACTTTCTGACATTAGAATGTACTTCTCTGCTGGAGGTCCTAGCCAGAGCAATTAGGCTAGAAAAGAAATAAAGGGCATCCAAATTGGTAAGGAAGAAGTAAAAGTATCTCTATTTGCAGATGATATGATCTTGTACACAGAAAACCCCAAACAATCTGCAAGAAAACTACTGGAACTAATAGTAGATTTCAGCAAAGTTTCAGGATACAAGATAAACATACAAAAATCAGTTGGACTCCTTTACACTGACAAAGAGAACCTCGAAGAGGAGATCACCAAATCAATACAATTTACAATAGCCCCAAGAAGATAAAATACTTAGGAGTATATCTAACCAGAGACGTAAAAGACACATACGATGAAAACTACAAGATGCTACTACAAGAAACCAAAAGAGACCTGCATAAGTGGATAAACATACCTTGCTCATGGATAGCAAGACTCAACATTGTGAAAATGTCGATTCTACCCAAAGCGATCTACAGATACAATGTAATCCCAATCCAAATTCCAATGACATTTTTTAATGAGATGGAGAAACAAATCACCAACTTCATATGGAAAGGGAAGAGGCCCAGAATAACAAAAGTATTACTCAAGAATAAGAACAAAGTGAGAGGCCTCACACTACCTGATCTTAGAACCTATTATACTGCCAGGGTAGTCAAAACAACAGACACATAGACCAATGGAACAGAATTGAGAATCCAGACATAAATTCATCCACCTCTGAGCAGCTGATATTTGACAAAGACCCAAAGTCCATTAATTGGGGAAAAGACAGTCTCTTTAACAAATCATGCTGGCATAACTGGATATCCATCTGCAAAAAACTGAAACAAGACCGATACCTCACAACATGCACAAAAACTAACTCAAAACGGATCAAAGACTTAAATATAAAATCGAAAACAGTAAAGATCATGGAAGAAAAAATAGGGACAACGCTAGGAGTCCTAATACATGGCATAAACACAATATGAACCATAACAGTGCACAAGCACCAGAAGAGATACTAGATAAATGGGAGCTCCTAAAAATCAAACACTTACGCTCATCAAAAGACTTCACCAAAAGAGTAAATAGACAACCTGCAGACTGGGAAAAAATTTTTAGCTACAACAAATCCAATCGGTGTCTAATCTCTAAAATCTACATGATACTGCAAAACCTCAACAACAAAAAGACAACCCAATTAAAAAATGGGCAAAGGATATGAAGAGGCACTTCACCAAAGAAGATATTCAGGTGGCTAACAGACACATGAAGAAATGCTCACGAAGCGGCCATCTAAGATACTCCACTGGTCTCATCCCTTCAGGAGCAAGGGAGAATGAAGAGAACAGGATACAAGGAAAAGATTAGTCCAAAGGACTAATTGTTCACAGCTACCAAGGCCTCCACCAGAGTGAGTCCAGTACAGCTAGATGGTGCCCGGCTGCCACCACTGACTGCTCTGACCAGGATCACAACAGAGGGTTCTGGACAGAGCTGGACAAGGATGTAGAGCATAATTCTAACTCACAAAAAAAAGACCAGATTTACTGGCCTAAAGGAGACTGGAGAAACCCCGAGAGTATGGCCCCCAGACACCCTTTTAGCTCAGTGGTGAAGCTAACTGAGGTTCACTGTTCAGCCTGGGAGTGGACGGCCCCGCAAAACCAAATGAGACTAACGAGATACAGGAGTCCAGTGACAAGGGCCAGAAGGCAGAAGGGGACAAGGAAGCTGGTGATAGGGAACCCAAGGTTGAGTAAGGATATTGTTGATGTGAGATTGTTAACCATTGTCATAGGGAAACATTTGTAGTAACTGTTAAATGAGAAACTGTTTTGTTCTGTAAGCCTTCATCTTAAGTGAGAATAACAGCACAATTGGAAGAGTGTAGTCAATGTCACTGAACTGTGCATGTAGAAATTTTTGAAACGGTGTATCTTTGGCTATGTGTAGTTTCACCAAAAAAAAAAAAGGTTGAGAAGTTAGAGGGTTATTATGTTGTGGGGTTGTTAACCAATGTCATAAAACAACATGTGTACTATGGTTTCATGAGAAACTATTTGTTCTGTAAGCCTTCACCCGAAGTACAATAACATATAAAAAAAAAAAAATGCTCACGATCATCAGCCATTAGAGAAATGCAAACCGAAACTACAATGAGATAATCATCTCACCCCAACAAGGCTAGCATTAATCCAAAAAACACAAAATAACAAATGCTTACGAGGTTGTGGAGAGACTGGAACGCTTATACACTGTTGGTGGGAATGTAAAATGGTGCAACCACTTTGGAAATCGATTTGGCACTTCCTTAAAAAGCTAGAAATAGAAGTACCATATGATCCAGCTATCCTGCTCCTTGGAATATATTCTAGAGATATAAGAGCCATCACATGAAGAGATATACGCAGACCCATGTTCATTGCAGCGCAGTTCACAATAAGAAAAATATAGAAACAATCTAGGTGCCCATCAACGCACAAATGGTTAAACAAATTATGGTATAGCCACACAATGGAATACTATGTAACAATAAAGAACAATGATGAAGCCATGAAACATAACATGAAGGAATCTGGAGGGCATTATGCTAAGTGAATTTAGTCAGTCACAGAAAGACAAATATTGTATAAGACCACTGTTATAAGAACTCAAGGTTTAAACACAGGAGAAAACATTCTTTGATGGTTATGAGAGTGAAGAGGGCAGGTAAGGGTTATTTACTAACTAGATAGTAGCTAAGATTTATATTAGGTGAAGAGAAGGACAGCAGACACGCTGGGAAGTCAGCACAACTGGACTAAACCAAAGCTAAGAAGTTTCCTGAATACAATCAAACACTTTGAGGGACAGAGTAGCAGGGGTAAGAGTCTGGGGACCATGCTTTCAGGAGACATCTAGGTCCATTGGCATGACAAATCTTATTAAGAAAATGTTCTGCATCCTACTTTGGTGAGTGGCGTCTGGGGTCTTAAAAGCTTGGAAGTGGCCATCTAAGATGCATCAATTGTTCCCAACCACCTGAAGTAAAGGAGAATGAAGAACACCAAGGACACAAGGAAAGTATTAGCCCAAGAGACAGAAAGGGCCAAGTAAACCAGGGACTTCATCAGCCTGAGACCAGAAGAACTAGATGGTGCCCGGCTACCACCAATGACCACCCTGACAGGGAACACAACAGAGAGTCCCTGACAGAGCAGGAGAAAGGTGGGGTGCAGAACTCAAATTCTAGTAAGAAGACAAGACTTAATGGTCTGACTGAGGTTGGAGGAACTCCAGAAACCATAGCCCCTGGATTCTCTGTCAGCCCAGAACTAAAACAGTTTCTGAGGCCAACTCTTCAGACAGGGATTGGACTGGACTGTGGGACATAAAGTAATACTCATGAGGAGTGTGCTGCTTAGCTCAAGTAGATACAAGAGACTAAACGGGCAGCTTCTGTCCGGAGGTGAGATGGGAAGGCAGAGAGGGTTAGAAGCTGGTTGAATGGACATGGGGAATCGGGTGGAAAGGAGGAGTGTGCTGTCACAGCATGAGGAGAGCAATTGGGGTCACGTAGCATGTGTGTGTAAATTTTTGTATGAGAGACTAACTTGAAATGTAAACTTCATTTAAACTACACCAATTAAAAAAAAATGTAGCTCTATGAGGGTAGGAATTTTTTGTCAGTTTTGATCATTGAAATATTTTCAGTGGCTAAGACAGTAGCTGGCACATAATAAACCCATTGCCATCGAGTCGATTCCAACTCGGGCTCAGAATATATTTGTTGAATGAATGAATTTATCAAATAGAGATAATAATATTACCTCATAGAATTATTGTGAGAATTAAAGGATGCTCACCAAATGATAGCTGTTATTATTAAGGGACAAATTAATAACACAAGACAAAAAGAAATATAAAAGTGCGAGAAGGTAGTTCATGATAGGCAAAGGCAATAGGCAACAGAGGTGTTTAGACAGAAGAGGGGTTGTTGTGGACTGAAGTGGGCCGTGAAATCTTCACAGAAAAGAAGGGATATGATCTGGGCTTGAAGGCCTGGTAGCATTAGTATCAGCATGAAGCAGGGAAAAGAAGAAGCATGTCTTTTGGGACAAAAAGCTTGAGAAAAAGCATAATTATGAGTGAGTACATGATGGAAATGCTTTCAACATCCCATATTCACTCTGGAGAGACATCAAGAGAGAAAAGGTAACAGGAAAAGATGCTTTACTTTTTTCACCAGGGGCTTTGGTCTATTTGCCTATTATCTTCAAATCAGTGGCTTGACCTCTAGCAAGTCATAGAGCTACACCACCATCCATTACCCAGCTCACTGACTCCCGAGCTCAACACCTAAGCCAATCTCATCCCTACCGTCTGTCTCTAAAGTAATCACCCTTCCCCATGTGATTATATGCTGTTCAAGATGCTAAATGATGTTAGTATTCTCCAGATAATTACATCATGGTGGTATTCTTTTACAATTCTTTTTATAAAAGTATTCTGTAGTATAGAAACACAATGAACATTGCAAAAACAAATTTATATTTTCAGAGTCTCAGTTTACCTATGACCATACCAAACCAAAAAACCAAACTTGTTGCCGTCAAGTCGATTCCGACTCCTAGTGACCCTACAGGACAGAGTAGAACTGCCCAAAGAGTTTCCAGGGAGCAACTGGTGGATTCGAACTGCCAACCTTTTGGTTAGCAACCGTAGCTCTTAACCACCGCACCACCAGGGCTCCTATGACTATATATGCATATTGAAATATTCCAAAAAAGGAGTCACTGAAAACATCATGAAACACAGTTCTGCTCTGACACAATGGGTCATCATGAGTTGGAATCGACTGGAAGACAACTGATGGTGGGGGTGATACATGCATAAACAGTCCCCTCTACCAAGAATGTCCTTCTTCCACTCAAATTCCACTTGTCAAGGCCTAGTCAGTCTTTCATGGCCAATTTCAAATGACACATTCTATATAAATCCTTGTTGGATATCCCTAACCCAAATTTCTCTCTCTTCGCTATAGTATCGAAACCAATTCTGTATCTTTGTGATAGAACTCATAATAGAAAATCTCCCTTGCAAACAAAATTATTAGTACATACCTAGCATATATAGCGAGTTCTCAATTAATTTTCTAAATGAATGAATGTATCTCTCTCCATAATGTGAGCTCCTGAAGGCAGAGAGAAATGTCATATTTGTATCCTTCACAGGGCCTAGCACAGCATTCTGCTCATAATAGGTGCTCAGAAAATAATTGTCTTTACTGTTAAGATCTCTTAATTGCTTTGGCCAAAGTAATCCCAAATACAAGATTAAAAGCACCCATTTTAGTAGTCAATACAAGCAGAATTGTGCAGCTATTGTGATAAAATCTTCTGGATTGAAATTCTGAATTCTAACGCTGACTTCATAGAAATACCATGGAAGCATTTAAATGGTATGAGTCAATGAGATGCAAGAACTAACTGTAGGGCTCATTTTATTTCCTAGAAGAGTCTACATAAAAACGTTATAATGAAATTATCCTCATTTTGTCAGAAAGAAAGATATCATTACACATACGTATATACACATATACAGAAATATTAAGCAGGCATTTACCAGTAATCATATTTAAACTTATAAATTTTAAATAAGTATTACAGTTCTATAAATAGTTAGGATACTCCATTTGATCTGAGTATGAAGAATCAGAAGATACTGCTGTTTTTATCTAGGCACATTTTTAGAAAACAGGATTTTGTTTTTTTCATGAAACATAAATTATGTAATCATACTTGTTATTACTTAATGGCTATGCAAATTTCATAAAAGTCTTCAAAGTAAGGATGGTTTACGATTCTTAAATTGCAGATTCAGCATAAATCTTCAGGGGGATTCTTGTAAGAGAGGAAATAATCACAGCAATCTAAACCATTTTCTGATCTCCCAAAATACATACCCCCAAGTCTGATTATTAGGCCATTAAGAAAAAAAAATTACTTTTAGATTCTCCCCCTCTACTTTAATCCTGAGAATAAAAAAAAGAAAGAAATCAGTTTTATTTAGAGTGGTTATTGTCTTTCCTACCTTATAGGAAGAGACAGTAGAGACAGAATGTCTTGAGTAGCATATGCCAGGTACTAAAATGCTGGAGGCTCAACAGACGTTTTCTCATATGACAACATACCTTTGGGAGGTGAGTAGTAGTATCTCCATTTTACAAATAACAAAATGGCAACTCAGGTGAAGTAAATCTGAGAGTTACCTTAAGAATTATTGTGAGAAATTGAGGCCTCATATCTGGGGTTTTATATTGTTTGTCCTTGCATTCTATGTTAGGTTTTATTATATTGCCCAAGTGGAGAATTCCATGTTGCCTTGTTGAGAGAAGTGGCATAATTTTGTTGGTTATTTAGGCACACTACTGTAACTCATGCTTCGCCAATGTCCACCTACCAAATGAATGGGGAGACACAGTCACAACATTGTGAATAATTATGTCCATAGTACCTGAGACAGAATCAGAGGCTTCATCCACCCCCACCACAAACAACTCCCTTCATCTGACCTGTCCCTGGGACAGCTTCCATAGTTGCTTTCCCTCCGTTTGTGACCTCAGGAAATTTGATGGTCCTGCCTGCCTCACTCCCTGAGATGCAGGTGATCATGGCATGGTTTTAAGCTCTGGAGCTGAGGGAAGAGATTGTTCCTCCAGTGGGTCAAGCCCATAATCTGCTCAAGCCCATAATCTCCAGAGCTCTTAGCCTCTCCTCCACTCCAAGGCACTGGGTGTTGTTAAGAGATGGGCCTTCCACAAGAAGGTTCTCATTCTCTTAGTTTTTTCCAGTGCTTTGATGAATTACCACCTTTCTTTTTGACCCTTTCACAGCCCATTTCTTATGGAACATTGCACAAGTTCCTTTGGAAGCTGAGTTAGATATCTGACAGTAGAAAGTCACCACACAGAATTGTAAGCAAAATTGTCCTCTCATTCTTGATTACAACCATTGTTTCTGGGCCAAGTCTGAGCACCTTGACATTCTCCTGCCTTGAAGCATCCTCCCCAGTCAAGGGCCAGTTTCAGAGGTCAAAGCACAGACCTGTTCCCATTCTTTATTCTAAAAACTACTTAGTGCTAAGATGGGGTGTTAACACCAACTTATCCCGTTATTGACATTTCCAGAAGGCCCACAAGGAATCAGGCAGATAGAACTCACCCAAATAACAGGATATGCAAATTAGCATCTTTTATATCATCTCAAGACTGTATATCTCTCTTCCTTGGGCTCCTGAAATTGGCCTGTCTTTCCTGACAACTCTCACGCAAGGAATCAGTTGCTCCCTCCTCTGTACAACCACAGAAGTCTGCTTGTATCTTTATCATCTTTAGAAATTATTATCTTTGTTATGATGACTACTGTCTTACTTTGGATTCTGCCAAAAGCAAGATCTTAAGTGCACGTGACAAGGAAATTGGGTACAAATAATTTATTTGGGTGGTGTTCCCAGGAAGCCAAGGTGGGGGTGGGGGGATGAATGAGACAGGTAAAGAAGGAAAGCCAATAAAGAATGCATTTATTAAGCAGATTATAATTGTGGGTAAACGGAGCTCAATTCCAGTGGGGATCCTCTGAGAAAACATGTAGAATGCACTTTAGGATTGTCCTTCGAAGGATGGGGAGCCAAGAGCGTTTATCAGTCAACTCCTGTCCCGCATTGGTTGAGATTTGCCCCCAGGGATGCTGGTTTTCCCCCCTCTCTTACACACATATTCTGGGAAGTAGAGTAGCTTTAGGGAAAGCACTGAGGCAAAACATTTAAGAAAATAAATGGGCACTAGCAGTAAGAAGCCTTCAGTGTGGATGATTACCATCTACCACATCTGCAGCTCAAATCAGAGGTGACCAAGGAATGCAGCATGCGGCATCAATGGTGTCTACCACACTCCATGACGTGTATCTGTCCCCCTCTATATATACCTCTGAGGCACACTCTGTGCCATAATTATTTTCACATTAAGCACAGCCTCTGCCACAGGGTAGAAGCTGAATGGTTGCATAGATGGATGGATGAAGTCCAATCCAAGGAAATTTCTTTCACATCATATTTGCACTCACCTAACAGCTTTTCTAACCTCCTTTTATGGCTTGCTTTGTTAATTGTAGTTTTTGCCATGTTTCAAATTTTTGCCATGTGATGCTGTATTTTATCATAGTACATAAAAGCCATAATAAAATTTTCTAAAAGCTTTTTAAAGAACAATAAAATTCCTGTATAAAAAATAAGATTACAAAATCATTTGCCTTCCCTTTCCTTTACTGAACCCACTTTTCACCATAAAGGACTCAGGAAAGTCACTGATAGTAAAATAAGAGGAGAAAACATTAACTTTGGTGGGCAAGGATAAGAAGAAATTAATCACATTTTCACAAGAGTATTGGACTGTTTTCCTGATTAAATTGTATTTTGGTACACAAAAGTATTCGAAAAATAAACTCAATGGAGATTTAGTGATGTAAGATATTAAAAATTAATGTTAACACAAAAATTTAATGAAGTTCCAATATGTTCTAAATAAATGTAGGTCATAGAAGATTAGTTCAAGCTGAAGCGTTGAGAACTCAGACATGTCTAAACATGTCAGGATAGCTGGTAAACTGGCCTACCAGAGTGCATTTTTAAGAGGACTGAGGAGCATCGTGGGAGGGACAGTGACAGATGCTGACAATCAGCTTATAGGCCTAAGCCACTGAATCTTCTGGGGAACAGAAACTCCTCCTTCATCCTCTCATAGGCATGTGTGCCTGCTGAGGAAAGAGTTCAGCCCTAGAGAAAGGAGTGGGAGGGCTCTGGCTTGTTCTGTAAAGAGAGGCTGAGATCTGAGAGGGAGGACAATTCTGGATGCAATGGGATATGCATTGCTCAGATTGCCTTCTGGTCCAGCCCTCAGAAACTTATGAGAAACTCCTAGGGAGAGAAAGCTGTAATAGGGAGGAAGCTAAATAAAGAACTATTATCACTAGAAGCACAGTGAGGAATGAGAACAGATAGCTCTGCCTCATGTAGGGAAAGAAATACATCATTTCACAATCACTGACTTTGCCAGTATTGTAGAATCAAGAGAAGGGGTTAGGCTGAGCAGTAGGATGGCAACATCAAGCACTTCTGGGCAAAAGAAGAGGGTGTTCGTGAGCTTCTAGGAACCTACAGAGAAAAGTAGTAACATCAAGAGGAAAGGGTGAAAGGATCCAGGCCACCAGCTAGGAGGCAGAGCTGACATTAAAACCACAGTTTGTAGATGACAAAGCACATCTCAATAAATTTAGAAAGATTGAAATCATACAAGTATCTTCTCTGACCGCAGTGGAATGAAACTAGAAACCAATGACAAAAGGAAAACTGGAAATTTTACAAACTTGTGGAAATTAAACAACACACTGTCAACCAACGGGTCAAAGAATAAATCAAAAGGGAAATCAGAAACTACTTAGAGACAAATGAAAATGAAAGCACAACATTCCAAAACTTAGAGGATGCAGTGAACACAGTACTCAGGAAAATTTATACATTAAAGAAGAAAGATCTCAAATCAATAACTTTACTACTTGGTGAACTAGAAAAAGAAGAGCAAACTAAGCCCAAACCTACCAGATTAAAGGAAATAACAAATATCAGAGTGAAGATAATGAAATACAGAATAGAAAAACAAAAGGGAGAATAATGAAACCAGAAGTTACTTCTTTAATCAGCAAACTTTTCACTAGACTGACAAATAAAAAAGGAGAGAAGATGCAAATAGCTAAAACCAGAAATGAAAGTGGGGACATTACTACCAACCCTATACAATATAGAAATAAAAAAGGTTATAAGAAAATACCATGAACAATTGTACACTAACTAATTAGATACCCTAGATGAAATGGATAAATTTCTAGGACTGCATAAGCTACCTAAATTGACTCAACAGACATATAACAAGTGAAGAGATTGAATCAGTAATCAAAAAGCTCCCAACAAAGAAAAGTCCCAGGCTAGATGGTTTCACTGGGGAATTTTACCAACATTTAAGGAAGAACTGACACCAGTCCTTCTCAAATGCTTCCAAAAAATAGAAGAGAACACTTCCTAACTCATTCCATGAAGCCAATATTACCCTGTATGATGGTTAAGGTGTGTGTCAGCTTGGCTGGGCCATGATTCTCAGTGGTTTGGCAGTTGTGTAATGATGTATTTACCCCTACTTTGTGATATAATGTAATCACTTCCATGATGTGATCTGATGTGATGAGCCAATCAGTTGTAAGGGGAGTTTCTTTGGGGGTGTGGCCTGCATCCAATACATATGGACATTCTGGCAAAGCTCGCTGGCTTTTGCTTGCTCTGGTTCCTGCATCCAACTCATCGTTATCTGATCTCCAGTTCTTGGGACTTGAGTCAGCAGCCTGCCGTATTGCCTGCCAGTCTTGAGGTTCATTGGCCTCTGCAGCCTGTGAGCCAGCAGCCTGCCATCTGACCATCGATTCTGGGTCCATCAGCCCCGGCAGCTACATGAGT
This sequence comes from Dugong dugon, assembly GCA_030035585.1. Classification (NCBI taxonomy): domain Eukaryota; kingdom Metazoa; phylum Chordata; class Mammalia; order Sirenia; family Dugongidae; genus Dugong; species Dugong dugon. Next base: position 82,816,936 of record CM057460.1, on the reverse strand, counting down.
CAGGAGAAGCCCCCACCCTGACACCTGACCCAGGTACTTGGGACTTGCCAGCCTCTACAACCACATGAGCCATTTCCTTGAGATAAATCATTCTCTCTCTCTTCACTCGTTTTGTTTCTCTAGAGAACCCACCCTAAGACACCTTGATACCAGTGCCAGACAAAAACACTACAAGAAAAAAAAACTACAGACCAATATCCCTTATGAGTATAGATGCAAAATATACTCAGCAAAATACTAGCAAACCAAATCCAACACCATACAAAAAAGATTAGACCATGACCAAGAGGGATTTATTCCAAGAGTGCAAGTGTAGTTCAACACTGGAAAATCAATCAATGTAATACACCACAATAGAACAAAGGAAGATAACTAAATGATCATCTCTATCAAATGCCTCACAGAAAAGGCGTTTGATAAAATCCAACATCCTTGCGTGGTAAAAAAAATAAATAACAACAATTTAAGACTAGAACAAAAAAATCGTCAGTATAATAAAAGGTATTTATGAAAACAAAACAAAACCAGAACTAACTTCACACTCAATGGAGAAACATCATAGTCAATGTAGAAAGAATGAGATCCTTCTCTTAAGATCAGGAGCAAGATAAGGATGCCTTCTATCACTGCTGCTATTCAATATTGTACTGGAAGTCCTAGCCAGAGCAGTTAGGCAAGAAAAAGAAATAAAAGATGTCCAAATCGAAAAGGATGAGGTAAGACCATTCCTATTAACAGATGACATGATCCTATATATTGAAAACCCCAAAGAATCCACAAGAAAGCTGCTAGAGCTAATAAATGAATTCAATAAACTTTCAGGGTATAAGACTAAACCACAAAAATCAGTTGTGTTTCTGTACACCAGCAATGTACAATCTGAAAAAGAAATTAAGAAAAGAATTTCACTTACAATAGCATCTGAAAGAAAAAAATACTTAGAAATAAATTTAACCAAGGAGGTGAAAGACTTACACACTAAAAACTATAAAATATTGCTGAAAGAAATAAAGAAGATACAAATAAATGGAAAGATATCCCAAATGTTAATCACACCACTCGGTGCAAAACAAAACTAACGAACAAAATAAGTTAGAGGTTTAAATCCAGCTGTAGCAAGGAGGCTCCCTACATATCATCCTTTTGAAGAATGTTGCGTATACCATGGACTGCCAGAAGAAAGAACTAATCAGTCTTGGAGGAAGTACAACCAGAATGCTCCTACTCACCCCCACCACATGCAGCTCCCTCCATCTAGCGAGTCCCTGGGATGACTAGACTTCATCTCGCTTACTTTTGACACATTATTAGCAGGAATCAATCACTGGAGAAGGACATCATGATTGGTAGACGGTTATCAAAAAAAACAAGGAGACTCTCAATGAGATGGATTGACACAGTGGCAGCAACAATGAGTTCAAATATGACAGTGATTGTGAGGGATGGTGTAGGACTGGGCAAACTTTCATTCTGTTATACCTGGGATGGCTATGAATCAGCACCAGCTTGACAGTGCCTAACAACAACAATCACTTGCCATGAATGTCCTGGGACTAAACAGTGATCCTGCATTAATTATATTTTAAATTTATAAATACTTTATTTTTGATTGATAATATATCCATGAGATACAACGTTCAATAGTAAAAAAAAAAAAAAAAATACATACAGTGTCAAGAAAATTCCCCTCAAACCCTTAGGCTTCTGAAGCTCCAATTTCCATCCCACAAGGGCACCACTGTTACCAGTCTCTTGTGTATTCTTCTAAAGATGTATATGTGTATGATCTTGCGTTTGCATTGTTTTCTGTGTCAGTGCCTTCTGATAATCTGGAAGATTTCAGCTGCCTTTCAATTATTCTGCTGGCTACCTCTGTAACTTGATGTAATACATTTAATCTTAATTTTCATCAAATGATTTATATTGACTCCCTACTGTGAGCAAAGACAAAGTATGTTTCCATTTCTTCTCACCTTCCCTTCCTCTCCCTCTTAATTTTGATTGAATTTTTTTTATTGTGCTTTAAGTGAAAGTTTACAGCTCAAGTTAGTTTCTCATACAAAAATTTATACACACATTGTTATGTGACCTCAGATGTTATCCCTATAATATGTCAGCACACTCCTCTTTTCCACCTCGGATTTCCCATGTCCATTCAACCAGCTTGTGTCCCTTTCTGCCTTCTCATCTCACCTCTGGACAGGAGCTGCCCATTCAGTCTCATGCATCTGCTTGAACCAAGAAGCACACTCTTCACATATATCATTTTAAGTTCCATAGTTCAGTCTAATCTTTGTCTAAAGAGTTGGCTTCAGGAATGGTTTTAGTCCTGGGTTAACAGAGAGTCCAGGGACCATGTCTTCTGGGGTTCCTCAAGTCTCAGTCAACCATTAAGTCTGGTCTTTTTACTATAATTTGAGTTCTGCCCCCCGACTTTTCTCCTGCTCCGTCAGGGGACTCTCTGTTGTGTTCCCTGTCAGGGCAGTCATTTGTAGTAGCTGGGCACCAACTAGTTCTTCTGGTCTCAGGCTGATGCAGTCTCTGGTTTATATGGCCCGTTTTGTATCTTGGGCTAATATTTTCCATATATCTTTGGTATTTTTTATTCTCCTTTGCTCCAGGTAGGTTGGGACAAATTAATGCATTTTACATGGACACTGACTAGCTTTTAAGACCCCAGATGCCACTCACCAAAATGGGATGCAGAACATTTTCTTAATAAACTTTGTTATGCCAGTTGACCTAGATGTCCCCGGAAACCATGGTCCCCAGATCCCCACCCCTGCTACTCTGTCCCTCGAAGTGTTAGGTTGTATTCAGGAAACTTCTTAGCTTCTGGTTTAGTCCAGTTGTGCTGACTTCTCCTGTATTGTGTGTTGCCCTTCCCTTCACCTAAGATAATTCTTGTCTACTATCTAATTAGTGAATACCCCCATCCCCCTCCCTACCCTCGTAACCATCAAAGAATGTTTTCTTCTGTGTTTAAACCTTTTCTTGAGTCCTTGTAATAGTGGTCTCATACAATATTTGTCCTTTTGCGACTGACTAATTTCACTTGGCATAATGCCTTACAGATTCCCCTGTGTTATGAAATGTTTCATGGATTCATCTTTCTTCTTTATCATTGTGTAGTATTCCATTGTGTGAATATACCATAACTTGTTTATCCATTTGTCCGTTGATGAGCACCTAGGTTGTTTCCATCTTTTTGCTATTGTGAACAGTGCTGCAATGAACATGGGTGTGCATATATCTATTCATGTGATGGCCCTTATTTCTCTAGGATATATTCCAAGGAGTGGGATTCCTGGATCATATGGTACTTCTATTTCTATCCTTTTTAGGAAACGTGAAATCGATTTCCAAAGTGGTTGTACCATTTTACATTCCCACCAAAAGTGTATAAGTGTTCCAGTCTCTCCACAACCTCTCCAACATATATTGTTTTGTGTTTATTGGATTAATGATAGCATTATTGGGGTGAGATGATATCTCATTGTAGTTTTGATTTGCATTTCTCTAATGGCTAATGATCCTTAACATTTCCTAGTATATCTGTTAGCCTCCTGAATGTCTTCTTTGGTGAGGTGTCTGTTCATATCCTTTGCCCATTTTTCAATTGGGTTATTTATCTTTTTGTGGTTGAAGTTTTGCAGTTATCTTGTAGATTTTAGGATTAGACCCTGATCAGATTTGACGTAGCCAGATTTTTTTTCCCAGTCTGTAGGTTGTCTTTTTACTCTTTTGTTGAAGTCTTTTAATGAGCATAAGGGTTTGCTTTTTAAGAACTCCCATTGATCTAGTTTCTCTTCTTTGTCCATTGTTACTAACGTTTTATATTCTGTTTATGCCATGTATTAGGGCTCCTAGCGTTGGCCCTATTTTTTCTTCCATGATCTTTATCATTTTAGATTTTATGTTTAGGTCTTTGATCCACTTTGAGTTAGTTTTTGTGCTTGGTGTGAGGTATGGGTCTCTTTTCAATTTTTTTGGAGATATATCCAGTTATGCCAGCACCATTTGTTAAAGAGACTGTCTTTTCCCCATTTAATGGACTTTGGGCCTTTGTCAAATATCAGCTGCTCATAGGTGCATGAATTTATGTCTGGATTCTCAATTCTCTTCCATTGGTCTGTGTATCTGTTGTTGTACCAGTACCAGGCTGTTTCGACCACCATGACGGTGTAATAGGTTCTGCAGTCAGGTAGTGTGAGGCCTCCCACTTTGTTCTTCTTCTTCAGTAATGCTTTATTTATTTGGGGCATCTTCCCTTTCCATATGAAGTTGGTGATTTGATTCTTCATCTCATTAAAAAATGCCATTGGAATTTGGATCAGGATTTCATTGTATCTGTAGATCACTTTGGGTAGAAATGACATTTTCACAATGTTGAGCCTTTCTATCCACGAGCAAGGTATGTTTATCCACTTATGCAGGTCTCTTTTGGTTTCTTGCAGTCGTGTCTTGTAGTTTTCTTTGAATAGGTCTTTTACATCCCTGGTTAGATTTATTCCTAAGTAATTTATCTTCTTGGGGGCTATTGTAAATGGTATTGATTTGGTGATTTCCTCTTTGAAGTTCTTTTTGTTGGTGTAGAGGAATCCAACTGATTTTTGTAGGTTATCTTGTATCCTGATACTTCGCTGAAATTTTCTATTAGTTCTAGTCATTCTCTTGTGAATTCTTTGAGGTTTTCTGTGTAGAAGATCATATCATCTGCAAATAGAGATACTTTTATTTACTTCCTTATCAATTTGAATGCCTTTTATTTCTTTTTCTAGCCTAATTGCTCTAGCTAAGACCTCCAGCACAATATTGAATAAGAGTGGTGATAAAGGACATCCTTGTCTAGTTCTGTTCTCAAGGGGAATGCTTTCAGACTCTCTTCATTTAGGATGATGTTCGTTGTTGGCTTTGTATAAATGCTCTTAATTACGCTGAGGAATTTCCCTTCTATTTGTATTTTGCTGAGAGTTTTTATCATGAATTGGTGTTGGACTTTGTCAAATGCCTTTTCTGCGCCATTTGATGAGATCATGTGGTACTTGTCTCTTGTTTTATTTGTGTGATGGATTATATTGATTGCTTTTTTCAAGCTGAACCATCCCTGCATACCTGGTATAAATCTCACTTTGTCATGGTGAATTTTTTTTTTTGATATGTTGTTGAATTCTATTGGCTAGAATTTTGTTGAGGATTTTTGTGTCAATGTTCATGAGCGATACTAGTCTGTAATTTCTTTTTTTGTGCTGTCCTTACCTGGTTTTGGTATCAGGGTTACGCCGGCTTCATAAAATGAGTTTGGGAGTATTCCCTCCTTTTCTATGCTCTGAAATCCCTTTAGTAGTAGTGGTGTTAACTTTTCTCTGAAAGTTTGGTAGAATTCTCTAGTGAAGTCATCAGGGCCAGGGCTTTTTATGTTAGGAGTTTTTTAATTACCTTTTCAATCTCTTCTTTTATCATAGGTTTATTTAGTTGTTCTATCTCTGTGTTAGTTTAGGTAGGTAGCGTGTTTCTAGAAATTTGTCTATTTCCTCTAGGTTTTCAGACTTGTTAGAGTTCAGTTTTCCATAGTATTCCGTTATGATTCTTTTAATTTCAATTAGGTCTGTTTGTGATATCACCCATCTCATTTCTTATATGGTTTATTTGCTTCCTCTCCTGTTTTTCTTTTGTCAGTTTGGCCAATGGTTTATCAATTTTGTTGAACTTTTCAAAGAACCAGCTTTTGGTCTTGATAACTCTTTCAATTGTTTTTCTATTCTCTATTTCATTTAATTCTGCTGTAATTTTTATTTCCTTTCTTATGGTGTCCGAGGGCTTCTTTTTCTACTCTCTTTCTATTTGTTCAAGTTGTAGGGTTAATGCTTTGATTTTGGCCCTTTCTTCTTTTTGAATGTGTGCATTTATTGCTATAAATCGACCTCTGAGCACTGCTTTTCTGTGTCCCAAAGGTACTGGTAGGATGTGTTTTCATTCTATTTGATTCTATGAATTTCTTTATTCCATCCTTAATTTCCCCTATAATCCAGTAGTTTTTGAGCTAGGTGTTATTCAGTTCCATGTGTTTGATTTTTTTCTCCTTGCTTTTTCTGTTATTGATTTCTACTTTTATGGCTTTATAGTCAGAAAAGATGCTTTGCAATATTTTGATGCTTTGGATTCTGTTAAGGCTTGCTTTATGGCCTGTTACATGGTCTATTCTGGAGAATGTTCCATGGGCTTTGGAGAAGAAGGTATACTTGGCTACTGTTGGGTGGAGTGTTCGATATATGTGTATGAGATCAAGTTGGTTGATTGTGGCATTTAGATCTTCTGTGTCTTTATTGAGCTTCTTTCTGGATGTTCTTTCCTTCACTGAAAGTTGTGTATTAAAGTCCCCTACTACTATTCTGGAGCTGTCTATTTGTCTTTTCAATGCTGTTAAAGTTTGTTTTATGTATTTTGGAGCTCTGTCATTGGGTGTGTAAATATTTATTATGGTTATGTCCTCCCGGTGTATTGACTCTTTAATGATTGTATAGTGTCCTTCCTTATGCTTTGTGGGGGATATTGCTTTAAAGTCTATTTTGTCAGAGATTAATATTGCCACTCCTGCTCTTTTTTGGAGTGTTGTTTGCTTGATATATTTTTTCGATCCTTTGAATTTTAGTTTGTTTGTGTCTTTAAGTCTTAGGTGTGTCTCCTGTAGGCAGCGTATAGACGAATCATGTTTCTTTTATGCATTCTGCCACTCTCTGTCTCTTTATTGGAGCATTTAGTCGATTTACATTCAGTGTAATTATTGATAGGTACGAGTTTAGTGCTGTTATTTTGATGTCTTTTTGTGTGTGTTGTTGACAGTTTCTTTGTTCCACTTAATTTTCTGTGCTGAGTTGTTTTTCTTTATGTATTTTCTTTTCATCTTTTTCATTGTTGTTGATTTTGTATTTGCTGAGTCTGTATGTTTTTCTAGTTTTTTATTTTCATGTGTAGGATTGATAGTTTCTTTTGTGGTTACCTTAATATTTACCCCTATTTTTCTAAGTTTAAATCAATCTTTTATTTCTTGATATTGCCTTAACTTCCTCTCCATAGGAAAGATCAATGCCTACATTATTTAGTCCCTCTTTTCTGGTTTAATGTTGTCATCTTTTACATATTGATGTATCAGTTTCCCTATTTTCAGTGTTTTAGCTTTGATTTATTTTTGCGACTTCCCTAACTGGGGTGATATCTAGTTTTTCTCTCCTGTGTTCTAGTCTTGGGTTGTTATCTGATGTTACTGATTTTCTAACCGGAGGACTCCCTTTAGTATTTCTTGTAATTTTGGTTTGGATTTTGCAAATTCCCTAAACTTCTTTTTATCTGGAAATGCCCTAATTTCACCATCATATTTGAGAGACAGTTTTTCTGGATATATAATTCTTGGCTGGCAATTTTTTTCCTTCAAGACTCTAAATGTCATCCCATTGCCTTCTTGCCTGCAATGTTTCTGCTGAGTAGTCCGAGCTTATTCTTATTGACTCTCCTTTGTAGATGACTTTTTTTTTTTATCCCTAGCCACTCTTAAAATTCTCTCTTTATCTTTGGTTTCGGCAAGTTTGATTATAATATGCCTTGGTGATTTTCTTTTGGAATCTACCTTGTGTGGGGTTCAATGAGCTTCTTGAATAGATATCTTCTTATCTTTCATGATATCAGGGAAGTTTTCTGCCAGCAAATCTTCAACAATTCTCTCTGTATTTTTTGTTATCCCTCCATGTTCTGGTACTCTAATCACTGGTAGGTTATTCCTCTTGATAGGTCGCACATAATTCTTAGAATTTCTTCATTTTTTAAAATTCTTTTATCTGATTTTTCCTCAAATAAGTTGGTGTTAAGTGATTTATCTTCAATCTCACTAATTCTGATTTCCATTGCCTCAGTTCTGCTCCTATGAATTTCTATTGAGTTATCTAATTCTGAAATTTTATTATTAATCTTCTGGATTTCTGTTTACTATCTCTCTATGGATTCTTGCAGCCTGTTAAATTTGTTATTATGGTCTTGTATAACCTTCTTAATCTCCTCTATTGCTTTGTCTGTGTTTCTTGGCGTGTTCTGCATTTTGCCCGATGTCTTGAAGAGCTCCGTATATTAATCTTTTGAATTCTACCTCTGGTAATTACAAAAAGTTCTCTTCCTCCAGAATATTTCTTGATTCTTTGTTTTGGGCACTTGCTGAAGCCATCATGGTCTGCCTCTTTATGTGAGTTGATATTGACTGTTGTCTCTGAGCCATCAATAAGTTATTATATTTATTTATTTTGTGTTTGCTTACTGTGTCCTACCTTCTTGTTTTGATATGCCCACATAGGCTGCTTGTGTGAACTTGTGTGATTATTGGCACCTTTGAACCTCTAACGTCGTGTCACCAGGTGGTTAAAGCTGTTACTAGGTATGTGGACCCAGGAGTCTGTTCACTTTTCTAGTATGGATTCAGGTGTCCAGGTAATCAGTCACCAAGTGTGTGGCGCAGGCTCTCACCTACAGTCCTAGATGGGCAGGGGTGATTGGTGTAGGCACAGGTATCTGGCTGCAGTAGTGGGTTATGTGCTGAGCAAGGCAGGGGGTTGACAGCTGTCCCTGAGTGTCTGGGAGGAAAGCACGTCCCTGTTTCCTAGAGTGCATGGGTGGTTGGGTTTTGTAGCCAGACTATGTCACCCAGTATGGTTGGCTGTAAGGATTGGGAGGCACCACTTCTTCTTGGGTGGCTAGGTGGCACGGGTGGAGCCACCAGTCCTCAGGCCCCTGATGTGGGTAGGTAAGGACCCTGCTTAACAGGCAGAGCAGTGTCCAATGTCATGAATCTGCCACTCCCCTTTATAGATTTCAGGTATATACCCTGTTGTACTGTCCTAATGAGGGCTTATGCTATTGAAATGGGCCCACACAGTTCTATGCAGGGGTAAAAGCCATTCAAAGTCCATGGACCCCTTATGCCTGTGCCTAGGCAACAGGGTGTGCCTTCCCTGAGTCCTGGCTTAGGGGAGCTGACAGATTACTTTTTCCTGTTTGTTAATTTCTTCCCTCTCCAAAGCCAGGAGAATGGCTCCAGGTGCACAAGGGTCCTACTTCTGACTTGGGTGCAGGACAATCACTGAAGCTGAACTGGGACTGGTGCGGAGTGGGGAAGGGGCAGGTAAATGAGAGAGAGATTCTTCCCAAAGAGGGTTTTTTTGATCTGTGTGGTAGGTTAGATGACTTTACTCATGTTTTGCTGATTGAGCACCACTTCTCACTGGTTCTGGAGGGTTGAGCGGACTCTCCACCGCTTGGTTCCTCCCGATGTGGAAAATGCATCTGGAGCACCATTGCTTGCCTCTCCGCACATGCCAGCCGATCTAGCCTGCAGCTTGCCGGTGCCGACCAGGTCAGGTCTGGCAACTCCTCGCTACTTCTGAACTGTCTCTCCCTCCACCTGCTGCTCAGTCCAATTCATCAACTTTGCATTTGATGTTCAGGTCTCCTAGATTGTCATATGTAATCAATTCACTTGTTCTTTCAGGTCTTTGTTGTAAGAGTGACCACAGGAAATGTCTGACTACACCACCATCTTGGCCCCACCTCTCTGAGTGATTACATTTTGATTCCCAGTTCTTCTAATGTTTGCCATTACACTTATAAATACACTTGTATCTTTAAAATTTTTAACCATCTTATGATAAAATATAATTTTGTTGTTGTTGTTGTTGTTAGTGCCACTGAGTCAGTTCCAACTCATAGCAACCCTGTGTACTGCAGAACGAAACACTACCCGGTCCTGTGCCATGCTCACAATCGTTGTTATGCTTGAGCCCATTGTTGTAGCCACTGTGCAATCCATCCCATTGAGGGTCTTATTCTTTTTGCTGACCCTCTACTTTACCAAGCATGATGTCCTTCTCCAGGGACTGGTCCCCCCTGATAATATATCCAAAGTATGTGAGATGAAGTCTTGCCATCCTTACTTCTAAGAAGCATTCTGGTTGTACTTCTTCCAAGACAGATTTGTTCATTCTTTTGGCAGTCCATGGTATATTCAATATTCTTCGCAAACACCACAATTCAAAGGCATCAATTCTTCTTCGGTCTTCCTTATTCATTGTCCAGCTTTCATATGCATATGATGTGATTGAAAATACCATGGCTTGGGTCAGGCACACTTTAGTCTTCAATGTAACATCTTTGCTTTTCAGCACTTTAAAGAAGTCTTTTGCAGCAGATTTGCCCAATGCAATGCGTCTTTTGATTTCTCAGCTGCTGCTTCTATGGGTGTTGATTGTGGATCCAAGGAAAATTAAATCCTTTACAACTTAAATCTTTCTCCATTTATTATGATGTTGCTTATTGGTCCAGTTGTGAGTATTTTTGTGTTCTTTATGTTGAGGTGTAATCCATACTGAAGGCTGTAGTCTTTGATGTTCATCAATAAGTGCTTCAAGTCCTCTTCACTTTCAGCAAGCAAGGTTGTGTCATCTGCGTAACGCAGACTGTTAATGAGTCTTCCTCCAATCCTGATGCCACGTTCTTCTTTATATAGTCCAGCTTCTTGGATTATTTGTTCAGCAAACAGATTGAATAGGTATGGTGAAAGGATACAACCCTGACACACACCTTTTCTGACTTTAAACCACACAGTATCCCCTTTTCTGTCCAAACAACTGCCTCTTGTTCTAGGTGAAGGTTTTGCATGAGCACAATTAAGTGTTCTGGACTTCCCATTCTTCGCCATGTTATCCATAATTTGTTATGATCCACACAGTCGAATGCTTTTCCATAGTCAATAAAACACTGGTAAACATCTTTCTGGTATTCTCTGCTTTCAGCCAAGATCTATCTGACATCTGCAATGATATCCTTGGTTCCACGTCCTCTTCTGAATCCAGCTTGAATTTCTGGCCGTTCTCTGTTGATATACTGCTGCAGCCACTTTTGAATGATCTTCAGCAAAATTTTACTTGTGTGTGATATTAATGATATTGTTCAATAATTTCCACATTCAGTTGGATCACATTTCTTTGGAATAGGCATAAATACGGATCTCTTCCTGTCAGTTGGCCAGGTGCTGTCTTCCAAGTTTCTTGCATAGGTGAGTGAGCACTTGCAGCACTGCATCCGTTTGTTGAAACGTTTCAATTAATATTCCATCATTTCCTGGAGCCTTGTTTTTCACCACTGCCTTCAGTGCAGCTTGGACTTCTTCCTTCAATACCGTTGGTTCCTGATCATATGCTCCCTCTTGAAATAGTTGAACGTCGACCAGTTCTTTTTGGTATAATATCTCTGTGTATTCCTTCCATCTTCTTTTGATACTTCCTGTGTCATTTAATATTTTCCCCATAGAGTCCTTCACTGTTGCAACTCGAGGCTTGAATTTTTTCTTCAGTTCTTTCAGCTTGAAAAATGCCGAACATGTTCTTTCCTTTTGTTTTTCTATCTCCAGCTCTTTGCACATGTCATTATAATATTTTACTTTGTCTTCTCCAGCTGCACTTTGAAATCTTCTGTTCAGTTATTTTACTTCATCCTACTCTTACTTTTTCGTTAGCTACTCAACGTTCAAGAGCAAGTTTTAGAGTCTCTTCTGACATCCATTTTGGTCTTTTGTTTCTTTCCTGTCTTTTTAATGACCTCTTGCTTTCTTCATGTATGATGTCCTTGATGTTATTCCACAACTCGTCTGGTCTTCGGTCATTAGTGTTCAACGCATCAGACCTATTCTTGATATGGTCTCTAAATTCAAGTGGGATATACTCAAGGTCATACTTTGGCTCTAGTGGACTTGTTTTCTAATTTTCTTCAGTTTCAACTTGAACTTGCATATGAGCAATTGATGGTCTGTTCTGCAGTCAGCCCCTGGCCTTGTTCTGAATAATGATATTGAGCTTTTCCATCATCTCCTTCCACAGATGTAGTCAATTTGATTCCTATGTATTCCATCTGGCGAGGTCCCTGTGTATAGTTGCCGTTTACATTGGTGAAAAAAGATATTTTCAATGAAGAAGTCATTGGTCTTGCAAAACTCTATTATGCGATCTCCAGCATAGTTTTTATCACCAAGTCCATATTTTCCACCTACTGATCCTTCTTCTTTGTTTCCAACTTTCGCATTCCAATCACCAGTAATTATCGATGCATCCTGATTGCATGTTTGATCAATTTCAGACTGCAGAACCTGGTGAAAATCTTCAATTTCTTCATCTTTGTCCTTTTCGTGTTTGGTATTTGGTACATAAATTTGAATAATAGTCGTATCGACTGGTCTTCTTTAATATAATAATGATACATATATTCATACTACTTTTTCTCCTTCTTACCAATTCCGCTTCCCAATTATTGCTATATCATTATTCTATATTGGCATAGTTTACATTCTATTTTGTAACTGTAATTACTAAAGCTGTTTTAGTCTACGTTTCACATTTAAGTGAATTGAATACTCGCCCTCATGTTTTTTGCTGAATGGGTAACCATTCATCCTGTGGTTTGCTTAAGTTCACCCCTTTGTAGGTTTTTTTTGTTTGTTTTTTAAACATTCTTGAGAACTATGTTCTCTGAGTTTTTTGTTTGTTTGTTTTAAAATTTTTGAACATTTGACTGGGCCCAACACTCCTTTCCTAAAGGACTTCTAGCTTTGGACATTACAAATAGTTTGAAGCTAGTTTGATTTTTTTTTTTTTAATTTTATAGGTTTACCAAGAACAGCCCTGGTTTACACCTGTCATGTCAGTATCCTGTCCAGTTTAGCATTTTTTTCTGAGGTATTATTATTAATAATTGCATTAAAGTAAGCCAGGTTAGGCTTGGGAGACCTCACTTGGTTTTCCAGCTTCTGCCATTGTTTCATTTACTATGTGGTTAGATCTGAAAGATAATCTGTCTCTCTTTTGACTCTTTCCATACTCAAAGTAACTAACACTTTCCTTTCTGTGGCAGTTTCCCAAGCATCCTCCGATAAAATACTGTTTGTACCCAAGAGGCCAGGGACAAGTGAGTCTTTCAGGTCTCTGGTGGAGGTGGGAGAAGAATGCAAGAATGTTGTCTCTGCCAACTACTTGGTTTACCAGCCTATTGTTCCATGGCCCATGCTGTAGCCTGCAAGATGGTGAAGTCATATGATATATCCTGTGTTGGGCTAAAAACGATGTCCTAGCTCAGGAGTCAGCAAACTTTTTCTGTAAAGGGCCAGATAGTAAATATTTTCAACTTTTTGGGTCATATGGTCTCTGTCATAACTATTCAACTCTGCCATACTGTGTAAAAAAAATTAACCTTGCCCAAAGAGAGGTCTTGACTTTGCTCTTGGCTTCTGGGAGGTAACGGATGCCATACCTTATAGGAGTGCCTTTGTTTAGGGCAAGGGCTGTCTACACTGTATCTAAGGGTAGAGCTGGCCCTACCCAATAGTCTTAGGATGGAGTCTGGCCACTCCAGAAAGACCAACCATGTAATTTATTGTCAGGATCATGAGGTATTAGTCTACGCGGAGACTTAGTTCAACCACAATGGCAGTCTATAAACTAATCATGCCTAGTAATGAAGCCCCAGTAAAATCTCTGAACATTGAAATCCAGGTTACCTTCCCTGGTAGACAATACACATCGATTCCAGGGGGATAACCGGTCCTGACTTCATGGGAGAAGACAATGAAAGCTTTGCATTTGGAACCCTCCCAGACTCTGCCTTATGTGTCTCTTCCTTTGGTTGATGTTAGTCTGTATCCTTCCCTGTAATAAACAGTAACTGTGAGTATAAAGCTTTCAGTGAGTTCTGTGAGTCCTTCTAGTGAATTATTGAACCTGAGGGTGGTTTAGGGAAGCTCCTAGACTTGCAGCTGATATCAGAATAAGAGCAGTCTTGGACATTATGCCCTCAAACTTTGCATATGGCTAACTCTGGGCAGATAGACAATATGTAAACAAATGATGTGGCCATATTTTGTCCTCAGGCCATAGTTTGTCAACCTTTTTTCTGCCTCATTAAAAAAATCTGTATATAAATTTTTGTATAAGAGACTAACTTGAAATGTAAACTTTCACTTAAACTACCACAATAAACAAAAAAAAAAAAAAGAAGAAGAAGAAGAAGAAGAAACCATTAAAAAAAAAAATCTGTAGAAACCCTGAGAGTATGGCTCCTGGACACCCTTTTAGCTCAGTGGTGAAGTCAATCCGGAGGTTCACCGTTCAGCCAGGGATTGGACAGCCCCATAAAACCAAATGGGACTAATGAGGCACAGCAGTCCAGGGACAAGGACTAGAAGGCAGGAGGGGACAGGAAAGCTGGTGATAGGGAACTCAAGGTTGAGTAAGGACAGTGTTGACATGTAGTGTGGTTCTTAACCATTGTCATAGGGCAATATGTGTACTAACTGTTTAATGAGAAACTATTTTATTCTGTAAACCTTAATCTAAAGTGAGAATAGCAGCCCAACTGGAAGAACGTAATTGGAGTCACTGAATTGTACATGTAGAAATTTTTGAAATGGTGTATCTTTGGCTATGTATATTTTCACCAAAAAAAAAAAAAAAAAAAGATCCTCCAAGGCCAAGAAGGGAGGGTGTTGACATGTCGTGGGGTTGTTCACCTATGTCATAAAACAATATGTGTACTGACTGTTTAATGAGGAACTATATGTTCTGTAAACCTTCACCTAAAGTACAATAAAAAAAAAAATTTTTTTAAATCTGTAGAGCATATGTGTACATGGAATTGATCCTGATGAATGTAAAATTTATAATTGTGTCCAACCAAGCAGTAATAATTTACCAATCAAAATAGAACCTCTAATTGTCAAAATTTACAGAGATTTTATATCTATGTATACTGAACCACAACATTTTTGTGACAAAGCTGATGCTGAATAAAAAGAAAATGTTTTAGCATGTGCATTTCCCTCTTCGTTGCCCATCACCAGTTAGGTTCAGAGATGTTTGTGCCTTTGAAGAACTATGGTACTTTGTAAATCAACCTAAGTGTCCCACAATGTCCTTGTAATAAGCAAATAATCCTCTCAGCATGTGTTTAGGACACACTAAGCAGTGTAAGAGGAATCCTGACATGCCAAAAAAAAAAAAAAAATTACATGGGTTACTAACAACCTTGAGTGCTCTACAGTTTTTCTAGGAAACAGGAGAAATTTGTACCTTTGGCATATAAACAAAGAAACTCCAAACAATATCTGTTTTAAACATATGAACATTTGTCTCTACGTCTCAATAGCCAACATGTCCTGATCTTGTTAAAGAGACTGTAGAAAAAAATTATATGAGAAGCAGGCTGCATTCATTTTAAATCTGCTTTTTCTTTTGGTGTAACCAAGCTCAATTTTCTGTTCTTGTCATATTCTTTCTAATATTAAGCATTTTTGAGAAGACAATAATCTCATTATTTTATTATTAATCACTAACCATGAGTAATTTATTTCTTCAGTTAAATTTTCTGTGATCGTTATGGAGCCCTCGTGGCACAGTGGTTAAGAACCTGGCTACTGGCCAAAAGGTCGCAGTTAGAATCCACCAGCCACTCCTTGGAAACCCTATGGGGCAGTTCTGCTCTGTCCTATGTGTTCGTTATGAGTCAGAATCAACTCAATGGCAAAGGATTTGGGTTTTGCGTAAGATAATTACAAAGTGCCACAAACCAAAACCAAAAAACCCGTTGCCATCGAGTTGATTCCAACTTAATTGCCAAGTTACCCTACTTTGTACTACCCTTGTTGAACAACTCTGTCTAGGTGACTGATAGGCTATAACTAAAAGATCTACTGGCTGGATAGTCAGTTCCATCCATATAATAGCAGAATATCACCCTACCTTCTAACCAGTTCCCTACCGTTGGAATATTGGTGGAGAAGTGGTTTGTCTTATGTTGGCAATAGTGTCCACCTGCACTTCAGCTATTGCCAGGCATGTAACAATCACTCTCCATTCGGTAATGATATCAGCTCAGTTTCTGACAACTACCACCAAGCTGACCTCAAGGAAGAGAGGGCAGAATAGGGGAAATCTCACACTTCTATATAGTGCTGTTTCAGGTGTAAATGCAGACCCCTTCCTTGAGTCCCCACAGCATCAGTAGCTGCACTGTCACACTTAAAATTTTACTAAACCTTGAAAATATTAAAGAGGCATTAAAATATATAGAAGAAAAACACACAAAAGGGAAATTTAGGTACTGGTCATAGAGTCAATCAGCCATTTCCTTGCACTGAGGGCACCTTGTAGGATATTTCCCTCTTTAGCCTTAATATGTCACAAATGTCCTACCCCATCTTATTTTCCATAGTGATGTATCTCTATCATGTCTCCTTACCCAGAGACAGGTCCCACTGCCCGCAACCTACAGAGAGAATGAGGTCCTCCCTTTCTCTAGTCCCCAACCCTCTTTATTTCTTCCTTCAGGAAACTGACAATGTGTCTACCAACTTCTTCAGGACAGATTTCTTTACCCTCACCCCCAGGGATCCTTTGGCCCCATAACCTATCAAAGTAAGCCCGGTAGTTGACAATACACTTTCCAAACTTGGGCCCATTCACTTGTAAATGGCATCAATGTGAGATATTAATGTATCCATTACATGGTAGGCTACAACAATCCAGTATGTTTCTTTCATTTCACAGTCTCTCTTCCTGCATGCAGTGAGGAGGAAATTAGACCTACGTGGTGTCCTCTCAGGCATGGTCCTAGTCTTATGATTTCCTATGAGCAAATGTTTTTGTTAGGTGCCGTCAAGTCGGTTTCGATTCATGGTGACCCCATGTACAACAAACAGAACAAAACACTGCTCGGCTCTGAGCCATCCTTACAATCATTGCTATGTTTGAGCCCATGTTGCAGCCATTGTGTCAATCCAATCTGATGGCTTCCTCATTTTCGCTGACCCTCTACTTTACCAAATAAGCAAATACCCGAGTACAAAGGCGCTCATCTCTCAAAAACAATTGTTTTTGATTTAGTAGAAAGATTCCTCCCCGCCCCAAACTTTACAGTGGCCCCATTCCAAAAAGATATAACACAATTTCGATTGCTAAACAAAACTTAATATCTTGATCAGAAACATCTGCATTTGGTTCAGTATGTCTGCGAGAACAATAACCAGGTACTTGGTTACAACAATGTGATTTTAAAAATTCAACAAAATAGCCATGCCTAGAACAAAGAGGAGGGTGGTTTCAGGTTCAAGGACAAATTCCAGCTTCCAAAATGCAGACACTGTTCACCACCTTCCCAAATGGTTTTCCAGGTTCAACAATTTTCCTGAGGCACCAGAGAGTAACTATCTGGATATGGAGAAACTGGAACTCTCATACATTGATGGTAGGAATATAAAATGGTGCAGTCACCTTGGGAAATAATTTTGCAGTTCCTCAAATGGTTGAACATAGAGTTACCATATGACCTAGCAATTCTACTCCTAGGTATATACCCATAACTATTGGAAACATGCTTAAATCAAAACTTGTACACAAATGTTAATAGCAACTTTATTCATCATTGCCAAAAAGTGGAAACAACTCAAATAAATGTCCATCAATTGATAAAATAATAAAGAAAATGTATTGTGTCCTTACAGTGGAATATTATTCAACCATTGAGAGGAATTAAGCACTGATACATACTACGGCATAGATCATTAACCTTGAAAACATTACGCTAAGTGAAAGAATGTAGACATAAAAGACCATATATTATGTAATTTCATTTATATTAAATGTCCAGAACAGTTAAATCTATAGAGACAGAAAGTAGATTAATGGTTGCCAGGAGTTGGCATTAAAGGGGAAAAGAGGAGTGACTGCAAATGGGTAGAGGATTTCTTTTTGGGGCAATGAAAATATTCTGAAATTAGATAGTGGTGATGGTTGCACAACTTTGTGAATATATTAAAAACTACTAAACTTGATGTCTTAAAGGGTGAATTTTATGGTATGTGAATTATATCCCAATAAAAAATAAGAGAAAGGGGAAAAGAAGCAATAATCTCTGGAGTCTAGATGTTCAGCAGGGGTGACATCTAACTACTGCCCACTCAGCCTCCTATTTTTGTAAATAACGTTCTATGGTAATATAGCCACACCCATTTGTTTATGTATAGTCTATTGCTACTTTCTAGTGAGTCAATAGTTGTAGCAGAGAACAAATGGCCCACAAGCTTAAAATATTTACTGTCAGGCTCTTTAAGAAAAAAAGAAGACTCCTTTGGTGGAAATAACTTTTACAGGGACAGATTTATGATGCAAAATCCTATCTGCTTTTTGATTCAGCTGAGGGAGAAGGAGCAGTTAGAAGCATCTCCAGTTTTTAAAGGCAAGCACTGGGATTCCATTAAGTGGCACTGAGGAGAAAAAGGCACTTGAAAGAAGCCCGAAACAATATGAAAAGAACAGGGCAAAATAGGATTACTAACAAATGAAATATGGGGTATATATTATTTCGAATTTACAGTGGTCATAGGCTACTGTTAAATGCAAAAGGGGTTTTAGGGGTCTCAAGGACAAGTTTAAGAAGATCTGGTTTGGGAATGGAATGACAGAATAAAATTTACAGACTCTGATTTGTTCTATCCTAAGTTTTATCGAAAATCAAAATGAAATGTAAACAACATAAACAAAGGCTACATCCAAGTGAACAAGACTTTCTGGTGACTTTCTAGTCCTCTTTGGGATGTGCCAAGGTGGAGGTGCAAAGTTAGAATACTCTTCCCTTCCAGCAGAGCCACATCAGTGCCTGGAAACAGCTCATACTACCTCATGATTCTGCTCCTCAGCAAGCTTGGTTACCCAAGCTCAATGTCTGGACTCTCCAGGTTCTGAAATTTCTGCTATCCCATACTTATCCAATCCCTCCTTTTCTGCATCTGCAATATAGGCCCTTAGAATTTACAATGTATATCCCATTGACAGTCTTTACCATGTCCAGGTAACACAGGAAGAGAAAACCAGGGAATGGAGCTTGTTCTGAAATTCCTGTCCCAGGCTCTGTTTTTGCTTTTTTCACCCAATTACTACCCTTCTCACCTCAGGACCTAAGTAGTCTGTACTCTTTCAAGTGCTGTTTGTAGATTATAGCAAAAAATAAATGCATCACTCATTTATTAATACCTTTCGTCACCTGTTGTTAGCTGCCATCAAGTCATCCCCCATTCGCGGTGACCCCATGCACAATGGAACAAAATGCTGCCTGGTTTTGTGTCATCCCCATGATTTGTTATGGATCAGACTAATGTGACCCATAGGACTTTCATTGTCTGAGTTGCAGAAGTAGATTGCCAGGCCTTTCTTCCTAGTCTGTCTTAGTCTTCAGTTCCACTGAAACCTGTTCAGCATCAAAGCAACACATAAGCCTCCAGTGACAGGCAGGTGGTGGCTGCACACGAGGTGCACTGACCAGGAATCAAACCCAGACTCCCATATGCTAGGCAATAATTCCACCACTGAACCACCACTACCCCCTCAACTAATCGTTACTGCAGGCAGATTATAGCTTGGCACTTGGTAAAAGTCCTTTGAGAAATGTTTTTAAATTATAGCTTTTTCTACCAGTTTTCCTGTGCCTAATCCACTGCCGTTGAGTCGATTCTGACTCATTGCGACACTATAGGACAGAATAGAACTGCTCCATAGAGTTTCCAAGGAGGGATTGGTGGATTTGAACTGCTGACCTTTTGGTTAGCAGCCGAGCTCTTAACCACTGTGCCACCGGGGCTCCAGTAACAATTGAGCTTTTGGTCTAGGCAAAACAGACTGCCAAGTACTGTGTCTTACGTGTGCATGTTTTCCATGAAATAGGGTTAGAAAACATGTATAGTCATTGATTTGACATGTGACCCATGGCTCTTCAGTCATATGTCACATTTCCCTAACATTGTTCCCTTTTGCTCTCTGGGAAAGTGCTTATCTACCATTTATAATGATCTCAATTGTTAATGTTATAATTTCCTTTCCCCAAACCTATTTATATACCTCTAAATCAAGCTGTACTAAGACACGACTTTCTCATTCAATTCTGACTCTATATAATAATTTCCTATTTGAAACAACAACTATTTTATCAAGAAGAAACAGCTGCAAACACAGCAATTCTTCTGAACTACCATTAACTGCGTATTCCCTGCTGTCAGGCCAGATGTTTAGCTCTAAACGCTGAGCTTTCTGTTTAAACATGTAGGAAGTGCAGAGATGAGTAGACTGTCTTCTCTCCTCTGAGATGGAGGTAGGGCCTTTCTGTGATGCTGACACTAGAGTCAGAATAGGTTCCCATCACTTCCTACCTTTTGACCCTCTTCACCCTGGACTTCCTGTCCCCACTTCTTCAATAAGTTCTCAGAAGCCAGTTGCATCATCTGAGTTCATATCTGTCATTCCAGAAAATTCTAGCAGTATAAAAAATCATACAGGGTCAAAATTTTATTAATGATGAGTGTTCACAGCTTCTTTCCTTCTCCCCACGAGCTAAGTAAAATTCTGGGGTTGTTCATCCTCTAGGCATTTTCCATTCACTTTTCTCTTGGGCCTTATCAGAGAGACAGGGGGATAGGTCGAGGAGGGGCAAGATAAGTTTAGAGCTGTGGAGACTGGATTGTGGTGGCAGTTTTTGGTTGGGAGTTGACAGTGGCGGGGAAGAGTTTTTAGAAACAGCTGCTTCCACGTGAAAAACATTGAGAAAGGCAGAGGTGTAGGCAGAGGATTTTTCAATACATTAGTTGTGCCTGCTAAAAATTAGGAATTATGATTATGAAACAGAAAGTAAACATTTTCAACTTGAGGAAGAAGGTGGAGAGATGGGAGGAAGTGTGAAGTGCTCCTCTTCCCAAGCAGGGAGTCATTTGATCAAAACGTAGTACATGATCAAAGTAGTTGTTAAAAAAAAAAAAAGCACAGGGTATCCAGCCTTTAAGGAGGCTTGGTGATGCAATGGTTAATGGTCGCCTGATAACAGCAGCTCTGAGGGAGCAAAGATCTGAGGATCTGCTCCCATAAAGATTACAGCCTAGGAAACCCTATGGGGCAGTCCTACTCTGTCATACAGGGGTGTTATGAGTCGGAATCGACTCGACGGCACGCAACAATATCCAACCTTTTAATCTTTTAGTATATTTGGGATTCTTTGGGGAATAATTTCTCTTGTGGTAGAGAAATATTTACAGTTCATCAGTTCTTTCCATTTCTTTTCAATTTTTCTTCTATTAAATTCAAATTTAATGTTTACTATAAATAGCATCTACCGTATGACCCCATGTTTATAAAAGTATTCATCCTATCTATATGCTTAGCAGGATGTATTAAAAAAAAAAAAAAAAAAAGCCATTGCTCTGGAGTGGATTCTGGCTCATAGCGACACTATAGAACAGAGTAGAATTGACCCATAGGGTTCCAACCGCTGTTGGGTTCCAACCACTGACATTTCGGTTAGCAGTTTTAACCTCTGTGCCACCAGGGCTCCTTAGAAGGATGTATAAAAAAACAAACTTATTGCCATCCAGTCGATTCCAACCCATAGTGATCCTATAGGACAGAGTAGAACTGCCCCGTAGGGTTTCCAAGGAGTGGCTGGTGGATTTGAACTGCCAACCTTTTGGTTAGCAGCCAAGCTGTCAACCACTGCACCACCAGGGCTCCAGAAGGATATATAGAACAATGTTATTCTAATGCTATTAACAGTGATTTCTGGGCAGTTGATCTGGGATGATTTTTAAACTTTCATCTTTGTGTAATCTGTGTTATTTGAATCCTTATAATGAAAATAGACTAATTTTTCTTAGAAAATATGAAGACTTGACAATCTGATAATAGTGATTAAGTCTAGATGGTGAAAATATAGATGATGATTATTTTGCCTTTGTGCTTTTTCCGTATTTTCTAAATTTCCAAAATTAAAATTATAAAATAGAAAACTTTCAAAATACCCAACATTTCTATTACACTTTCCTTCTAAGTTTATAATATTTGTTTATTTATTCCATGGCAGTTTTATGAAGATAATAATAGCAAATCACTAATTTTTTACCCAGAACCTTTTAACCAAAGATGTTTTTACAGGCATGCATTTAAAAAGTACCACTGAGAGACTAACTTGAAATGTAAACCTCATTTAATTATAGCAATAAAAAATAAATAAATAAATAAAAATAAAAAGTACCGATTCCAAGATAAATCATTATTTGTTTAAAGATTAGCATATAAAGATTTAAAGAAATAGTAATAATTGCTATGTCTAAGAAAGAGACCCTGAGGAGGCTATACTTAGTCCAGAGGAAGAAGAATAGGAATGTTAGGGCATTTCTGAACTCCGATGTAACTTACCCCAGTGTTTAAAATCAATTAGCTAACTGGTAACATGTATAAGAAATCTTCATGCATCAAGACCCTACTCTATAAATTGTTGTTGTTTGCTGCCATCAAGTCAGCCCCCAACTCATGGCGATCCCGTGTGTAACTAAGTAGAACTGCTCCATAGAGTTTTCTTGGCTGTAATCTTTACAACAGCATTTCACCAGGCCTTTCTTCCATGGAGCTGCTGGGTGGATTCAAACCACCAACCTTTAGGTTCACAGCTGATTGCAAACTGCTTTCACCATCCAGCCTCTCATTCTATAAAATAGGAATAATAGGGATAATGATTTCTTTCCAATCTAAATTACAACTGGAGATTAACTGGGTGCTGCCGAAGAAAGATGAAATTCAGGTTCTCAAGAGAATTAAAAAACAGAGATGCTGTTATTAGTAGTAACTTTGAGATTTTTATCAAAAATCAAAGTTCAAAATCTACTGTCTCCCATGAATTAACATTCTATGTTTCCAATATATTATTTTTATGACATAACATTGCAGGAAATGTAAAAACGAAAACAAAAAACAAAGGTGAAAAAGCCTCACGTCCTCATCTACCTTCCTTTTACTTTTTCTTTCCTCTACCCATTTTTTCAAATCCTGTCTTATTTTTCCACTATTTTTCCTTCTAGATTCTTTTATTACTGGCTCTTTATGATCAGTATCTTCTCTCTTTTAATTAAATGCGCATTTTTTCCCGTTCTTTTAAATATCATCTCTGTGGAAATCTCACTGAAATTACACTTAACTAGTTTAAATGGCAACTCTCTAACATTGTTTGCTATAGCAGAAGGTTCTTGGAAAATCATTTATTTCAATACTTTTGATGGGAAACTGGCTCTCAAACTAGGCGTCCACTTCCCCACCCTCACAGACAATCTGCAGGAGGTGGCTTCTGTCTCCCTAATACCTCTCCTGTCTAGCTGCCTCCAGACCCAGTACCATTGCCCTCCCTCAGCGAACCACTGTAATTCTCTCCAATTTGCTCTCCTCTTCTCCAGTTTCTGTGTTCTCACCTCATTCCATTCTTCTCACAGCAGCAAGATTAATATTTCCAAAACCTAATCTGGCTTTTTCACAGGCCAGTTTTAAAGCCCTTCAATAGCTCCCATTAACTACAGGATAAAGTCCAAACAACCGGCACAATAGGCCCACCATCATCTGACACCTATCTACTTCTCTAAGCCTCATTTTTCTTGAAACTGCCTTCTTATTCCTTATACTAAGTAATTGCAGTCCCCCTAAAATACACTGGCACTATGGAATTAATGGATCTATGCTTTGCTCACACTTTCCCCTCAGCTGAACTCTGATTCATCTTTTAAGATTAGTTTCAAAGAAATATATGAAAGATGCTTAATCTCACCTGAAGTCAGGGAAGTAGGAATTAAAATAATAAGTTTTTCTCGTATCTGAAAATCAAAATGTTTAAAGATTGACAATATTCTCTGTTGGTAAAGGTGTGAGGAGACAAACACTTTTCTACATGTGTTATGGAGAATAATGTAACAGTATTTATCATGATTTTAAAATAATTATCCCATTCTTAGGTATACATTCTACAAAAATACTCATACACATGCATTAAATTTGTTTGTGGATGTACATTTCAGCGTTTATAATGGTGAAAATTTCAGGGTAAACTCTAAATTTCTGTCTACAAGGTATTGGCTAAATAAATATGGTAATCTCAACTTTTGGACTTTGACATGGAAGTACTACATGAAACAATATCCATAATCTATTGTTAAATGAAAAAACAAATCAAAGAACAATATTTATTTTATCATATGTATATAATTATACAGGAACCCTGGTGGTGCAGTGGTTAAGAGCTTGACTGCTAACTGAAAGGTCAGCAGTTCAAACTCACCAGCTGCTCTGTGGGAGAAAGATGTGGCAGTCTGCTTCTGTAAAGATTTACAGCTTTGGAAACCTTATGGGGTACTTCTATCTGTCCTATAGGGTCACTATGAGTCGGAATTTGACTTATCAGTAATGGGTTTTTAATACAATTATATTTGCATAAAGGAATCCCTGGGTGGCCATAAATGGTTAAGCACTCACCTGCTAGCTGAAAGGTTGGTGGTTCAAATCCACCCAGAGGCACCTCAAAAGACTGGCCTGAAGATCTGCTTCTGAAAGGTCACAGCTTTGAAAATCCTATGGAGCAGTTCTACTCTGCACACATGGGGTCACCATGAGTTACAATCGACTCAAGGGCAACTAACAAGAACAACAACAACATATATGCACATATGTACATAAACCAAAGAAAACCAAACCCGTTGCCATTGATCAATTCCAACTCATAGAGTCCCTATAGGCCAGAGTAGAACCACCCCATAGAGTTTCCAAGGAGCACCTAGGGAATTCAAATTGCCGACCTTTTGGTTAGCAGACATAGCTCTTAACCACTACACCACCAGGGTTTCCTATATGTACATGCATGTGTATATATATGTCCAACCAACCATGAACCAGTTGCTGTCAGGTTGATTCTGATATACGATGATCCCATGTATGTCAGAGTAGAACTGTGCTCCACAGAGTTTTTCAAAGGCTAATTTTTTAAATTTTATTTATTTTGTTACTGTTGTTGAGAATATATACAGCAAAACATACACAAATTCAACAGTTTCTACATATACAATTTAGTGACACTGACTACATTCTTCGAATTGTGCAACCATTCTCATCCTCCTTTTCTGAGTTGTTCCTCCCCCATTAACGTAAACTCAGTGTCCCATAAGATTCCTATCTAATCTTTCAAGTACTGTTGTTGATTTGATCCCATATAGATAATTCTTGAAAGAGCACAGTGCTCAAGGCAGATTTTTTTTTTTACTATTTAAGCTAAACTATTGTTTGGTTTTAAGAAGACTTCAGGGGATATTTTTTGTTTAAGGTTTAAAGATTATTTCAGGACAATAGTTTCAGGGGTTCATCCAATCTTCATGTCTCCAGGAAGTCTGGAGTGCATTAGAATTTAAATTCTGTTGTGCATTTCCCTCCTTTTGATCAGGATTCTTCTATAGAATCTTTGATCAGAACATTCAGTAATGGTATGTGGGCACCATCCAGTTTGTCTGGTCTCATGGTAAAGGAGGCAGTTGTACATGGAGACAATTAGCCACACATTCCATATCCTCTTTCTATTCCTAACACTCCTTCTTCCTCTGTTGCTCCAGGCGAATAGAAACAAACTGTGTCTTGGACAGTCACTTGCAAGTTTTAAGAACCCAGGCACTACACAGTGAACTCGTAGGTAGAACAGAAGCACTGAACAAGTGTCTTAGTCATCTAGTGCTGCTGTTAACAGAAATACCGCAAGTGGATGGCTTCAACAAACAGAAATTTATTCTCTCACAGTCTAGTAGGCTAGAAGTCCAAATTCAGGGCACTGGCTCCAGGAGAAAGCTTTCTCTCTCTGTCGGCTCATCGTCATCAGTCTTCCCTTGGTCTGGGAGCATCTCAGTGCAGGACCCTCAGGTCCAAAGAACGTGCTCTGCTCCCAGTGCTGCTTTCTTGTTGGTATGAGGTCCCCATGTCTCTCTGCCTGCTTCTCTCTTTTATATCTCAAAAGAGACTGGCTTAAGACACTGTCTAATCTTGTAGATCTCATCAGTATAACTGCCACTAATCCATCTCATTACATCATAGTAATAGGATTTACAACACGTAGGGAAATCACATCAGATGGCAAAATGGTAGATAATCATACAATAGTGGGAATCATGACCTAGCTAAGTTGACAAATATTTCTGGGGGACACAATTCAATTCACGACAACAAGTTATTAGGCCAATTAGCTGGGATGTCCAATGAAACCATGACCCAAACCTCCAAACCAGTAAATCAAATCCCGTGAGGATCTTGGTTGTACATAAGCAGCCTCAGTAGCCACTCTTTTTTTTTTTTTTTTGTCATTGCTATAAATATGTCTATCTCACAACTTTCGCCAGTGCAACCTTTTATAGGTGTACAACTTACTGATAGCAATTACAGTAATCGGCTGACCTCATAGATGTCAGAGTAGAACTGTGCTCCATAGGGTTTTTCAGTGGTTGATTTTTTAGAGGTAGATTGCCAGGCCTATCTTCTGAGATTCCTCTAGGTGGACTCAAACCTCCAACCTTTCGGTTAGCAGCTGAGGACATTAGCCATTTATACTATCCAGGGACCCCTATATATATGCAAACGCATATATGTATATATACATATATATATGTTAATGCACATAAAAAGTTCTAGAAAGATACAAACTGTTAAAAGCGCTGCCTATAAAGAGAAGAGTATTGGGGAGCATGGCGAAGAAAGAATTACACTACTTATTTTATATATTTTGTAGTGTTTAAATTTTTTTTGATTGAGTGTGCATGCATATATAAGACAAAATACATACGATTTTAAAAAGTTTTGAACAGGATTTAGCCTGACGAAGAAGTGAGGGAAGAGTATTCTAGGTAGCAAATGAAAAAGGAGACTAAAGGACCAACTCCAGCATTTCTTACTCTACGAAGAGTTTCCTCCCCATGCTCATCCATCCCCACAATGAACACCACCCCTATGTCCCATCAAAGCCTGTAAGTACTTCCAATGTAGAAGCTGTAACAACTAATGACCTTTATTTGTTTATAAATTTATCTCCCTCAACCAGATTATAAGCTACTGTAGCTTTGTATCCTCAGCTCCTAGGTCAGTGCCTGGAAAAAATAAGTGGATATCCAGGTGTTTGATGAATGAATAAATGAACAAATTCATGAATGGATAGATGGATGGATGCAGGGTCCATCCAGGAAAGTTTGGTTGTGAAAGAACAAAATAATACCAACATAAGGCACTTCTTTTATTCTTTGTATTGGGATAATGATAAATAAGACAGATTTCAAGAATTTATAGGGTAGGTGTGGAGGGATATTCTGTGCTAACTCAAAACTAAAACTCTTTAATAGTCAATCACAGGAACACAAAAGGAGCAACAGTCTTTTGAAGACTCAAATATGACATTAAACATGAGCACCCACTGGCATACTTATCACAAAGTGTGGACTTGTGAATAACACACAGCCTTTAACGTGCTTTTGACATCATTTATTGCTACTTTCATCATTCCATTTTATGGGGAACTAGTCTCTAAACTGCACTTACATGTTCTCAAAGCTATCCTGAGATTGTAGTACAAATGCTTTATTATTTAACACCTGAAATTTTATTTTCTAAAAGTATTTTTTCTCACTTAATTAGTTAACCAATGGAGCTAATTACCACTTGTTTTCATTATAATCTTGATAATTATTGTCCTGCAAGTTTTCCTCCTAGGCATGTAGTTTGTGCTGATTTCAATACCCCACTGAGATAAATTCACCAATGATTTACATCTGGGAATCCCTTATGTACTCTTTGATAAACAATAATTTCTTAACCCCTAAACCTCACAGAAACCACTCCAGCAAGATCTTTCCTGGCTGCTGCACTCTTGTTACTTCATATTCTCTAAAAGCTGTTGTCAGCACAATGAGGCAAGTTTCTTTAGTATTTTATTAAGTGAAATAAGCAGGCATAAGATTTGCATGTTCAAGAAGGGCAAAGTATAGACTATTTCCACCTCTCTTCTAACTGGTAAAAACTTCATGGTAGGGGAAGATGAAATTTCAAGAAATGATGTTTCAGTCAGTATGACTCAGGCAAGCATGTTTTGTTTGTTGCAGTTTATGGAGCAACCATGAATCTAAGCTGTGGCTTGCCTCTTTATCTGGCAGTACTGAGACTAAGATAGACTAGGAAGAAAGGCCTAGCAATCTACTTTCGAAAATCAGCAAATGAAAATCCTATGAATCACAATGGTCTGATTCTGTTGTGCATGAGGTCACCATTTGTTGGGAGGCTGACTCCACTGCAGCTAACAACAACAACTGAGGCAACCAGAAGACAGAACTCAAATAATACTTATGTCCACAAGAGAACTATGTCTGCTTGAAAACTTGCTCACTGATTTTTGAATGTTAAATTTTTTTTAGGAATGACTTCTGGGAAATTTTCCTCTAGGCTCAGTACCAGGGCAGATGTGGGGGTGGAGTGGGGTGGGAGCTGCCGGTTGGCTTGAGGGGCAGTCCTAAGGGAGCTCAGGACCCAAGTATATTGCATATGAATACAAATCCTGTGTAAAGATTTTTATGGCTGATCCTTTGAGGGGAGAGTGCCTGGAAAAAGTGTTTTCACTTCCGGCAGGCGGAACTAGCTCTTGGAAACACGGCACAGTTCAAATCCCCCTTCTTCAATGTCAATTCCAATTAGAATCTGTCTTCTTTACTTTTCTGATGTTCAGCAGGGATGATCAGTCAAACTTCCTGCCATCAGGACGGGCTACATAATTTGCCAGTCCCGGTGCAAAATGAAAACGCGGGGCTCCTTATTTAAAAATTACTAAGAATTTCAAGGCAGCAACAACAAAGCATCAAACCAATTGCAGGGGCCTTCTAAGCACAGGGCCCTATGCAGTTGCACTGGTCACACATCTCTGAAGCTGGCCCTGTCTGCAGCAATGGAACTGTTCTATGTGCACTGGCCAATATGGTAGTCACTAGCCACATGTGGGCTATTGAGCACTTGAAATGCAGCTACTGCAACTGAGGAACTGCTTTTTTACATTTATTTAATTTTAATCAAAATAGCCCCATGTGGCTAGTGGCTACCATATTAGACAGTACACATAATACTCATTAATATAAGCCAGATTTTCTTAAAGTATTTGCTCATTTGGGGTAAATCCAGCCTATGATGATAATCCTTATCAAAGATTGGTTCAGCCACGGGTATAAGTTGAGGTCTGCTGGGGGTTTTGGA
Source organism: Dugong dugon (assembly GCA_030035585.1). Lineage (NCBI taxonomy): Eukaryota > Metazoa > Chordata > Mammalia > Sirenia > Dugongidae > Dugong > Dugong dugon. The sequence goes on along the minus strand of CM057460.1, from coordinate 82,787,756 downwards.
AAAGGTTTTGAATCTCTTGGTAACTGTAAATAATTCAAACAATATAGGACTGGATAAAGTAAAAAGTACAAGTGCCTGGAAATTAACACTACCCCCCTGCTCTCAAGATGCACAATTAACATTTTGCCTTTCAGTGTACATACAGTTGCCAGATAAAATATAGAATATCCTATTAAATTTGAATTTCAGATAAACAATGAGTAATATTTTAGTGTAAATATGTCCCAAATGGAGCCCTGGTGGCGTAGTGGTTAAGAGCTCGGCTGCTAACCAAAAGCTGGCAGTTTGAATCCACCAGCTGCTCCTTGGAAACCCTAATGGGCAGTTCTGCTCTGTCCTATAGGGTCGCTATGAGTCAGAGATGACTTGACAGGAATGGGTTTGGATTTTTTGTTGTCCCAAATATTGCATGGGATATAGATAAAAGATAGCTAAAAGATCATTCATTAATTATCCAAAATTCAGTTTTAACCATGCACCCTGTATTTTCATTGACTAAATTTGGCAACCCCAGATGTATGGCTTCCTAAACTAATTATATTGTCATTTCTCTGAACTCAGTCAAACTGGCCTAATTCATAATCCACGTATGATTTGACTCAGGCATGCTTTCGTCCCACTCTCTCTTATGTAGTATCATACCAAGCACAGAAAGTGGGAGGTCTAGTGTGAGACACCTCTCTGGGCCACAGACGGTTTAATTCTAAAATGTGGCTGTGGAATCAGATTGCCCCAGAGGTTTAATACATGGTAGTGATTAGAAGCATGGACAAGAGAATCAGACTTTCTAGACTGGAATCCTAACTCGGCTGCTTACCATGTTGGTGGCCTTGGGCAAGGGGCTCTACCTCGCTATGCTTCACTTTCTTCATCTGTAAAAAGGGAATAATTATAATCCACACTTCATAGGCTGCGATGAAGGTTAAATGAGTTAACATATTTAAAGATCTTAGAAGAGAGCCTGGCTCATAGTAAGTGCTCCAGAAATACTAGCTCTCACTGTTATTCCAGCGCGGGCTTCAGTTGTTTCTGTCATCTTCTCTACAACATAGAGACTTAAGACCTCAGATCTGGGTAGGGAAAATGCTACTAAGAGGAACATTGGGTGTGAAGCACAACTGAACTTTAAGTTATGTATCTGCTTAGAAATTAATTAAGGGTAGCTAAGAAATTACATTTCAAACATTTGTTCTGAAATAGTAGAGTCTAAAAAATTACATTAAAAACCAGAATAGCTATTCACTATTGGCAGGCAGTTTTGCCGTTGATCTCAACGTGGGGTTTCTTATCAGAATCTGTTTTTCCACCCAAAAAATGGGCACATTTGTGATCCAAATTATCACACAGATGGAGGGTTAATCTTCAGTGATGGAAGGAGCTATGCAAATAAATTGTGTTTAAGGAACAAGTAGTGTTTATAAGGTTTATTTTTCTTGCTAGGAGAAAAGAGCTACCAGTCATTAATTTAACCCTGGAAAAAATCTGATGTCAAGATTCAGAGATAATTGTATAATCAGTAATTCGGAGAGGCTGAAGCCTTTTGTTCGGTTTTCAAAAGCTCAGATTCAAAGGCTAAAAATTCAGCTTTTATGTTCCTTTTATGGCACTTGGTTTATTTCCAGCAGAGGTTCAATTTGTTGCCAACTAGAATCATTGCTAATTTGAATAATTATATACTGAAATGTAGGGTAGAACTGAAACTGGGGTTGATTGAGAGGGATGTAAACAGAGCAAACTCCTTCCTAACATAAGAACTGCAGATTCCTGCGTAACAAGATCTGGCAGTACAAACAAATATTTCCAATGAATTAAAATTTGTTTTATAAGAAATAAGCAAAAAAAAAAAAAAAAGCTCAACCTCACTCATAATAAGAGAGCAGCAAACTAAAACTACAGCAAGATACCACTCGTTAACTATCAGATTAACAAAACTCCAAAAATATGACAATACGCTGTTGGCAAGACTATGGGGAAATAAGCCCCTCACACTTGTTGATGGGAGTGTGAACCGGCACACAGTCTGGAGGAAAATTTGACAAAATCTAGCAAAATTACAAATTAAAAGTACATATGTGCTTTGACCCAGCAACCTCACTTCTGGGATTTTAGCCTATAAATATACTTGTACTCATATTAAATGGAGCTCCTGGGTAGTGCAAACACTGAGGTGCTTGGCTCCTAACCAAAAGGTTGGCGGTTCGAATCCATTCAGAGATACCTTGGAAGAAAGGCCTGGCCTGGTGATCTATTTCCAAAAGTCCACAGCCATTGGAGCACAGTTCTACTCTGAAACACATGGAATCACCATGAGTCAGAATCAACTTGATGGCAACTGCTTTTGTTTTTTTTTGTATTCATGCGACATGATGTGTGCAAGGTTATTTCTTTTCTTTTTAATGGAGATAAAATTCACATAACATAAAATTCACCATTTTAAAAATATACAATTCAGTAACTTTTAGTATATTCACGAGGCGGTGAAACCATCACCACTAATTCCAGAATATTTTCATTACCCCTAAAAAACCTTGTACCCATTAGCAGCCACTCCCCATTCCTCCCTCCCCTCAATCCCTACAACCACTAATCTACTTTATCTCTATGGAATTACCTATCCTGAACATTTCATATAAATGGAAACATACAATATGTGACCTTTTATGTACGAATTCTTTCCCTTTGCGTGTTTTCAAGGTTTATCCATACTGTAGGATGTATCAGTACTTCATTCTTTTTATGGCTGAATAATATTCCATTCTATGAATTTTTGTTTTTCCATTTATCAGTTGATGAACATTTGGGTTTTTCCACTTTTTGGCTATTATTAATGATGTTGCTGTGAACATTTGTATACAAGATTTTGTGTGAACATATGTTTTCAGTTCTCTTGAGTATATACCAGTAGTGAAATTGTTGGGTCAAATGGTAACTCTAAGTTTAACTAAAAGATTATTTCTTCCAGCATTATTTGTAATGGCAAAATTTGGAAACAACCAACGCGTTCATCAATTGAAGACCAGTTAAATAAGCGATGCCACACAATGGAGTACTGCGCAGCTGTAAAACAAAAAGAGAGAGAGAGAAAACAATATCTATGCACTAACAAGTAAAGATTTTCAAGACATATTAACTTTAAAAAAATGATACAGAAGAGTTTGTACCCTATCTTAGCTTTGGTATAAGACAAACAAAGACTCACAAGGGACTAACAGAAGTAGAAGACAAAGGGACAAGTAGTGGGTGCGTGACTTCTAATATATATCTTTTATGTATTACTTTGATTTTTGAAATAAGTGAATATATTATCTATTCAAAATATAATAAAAAAAAATTTTTTAGAACATGCAATGGTGAGTTAATGTTTGTTTAGGGTGGCTCTGAGCCATGGCTGACCTAGGAGTATTTCTCAGTACCCTACATTAGAAGGACACTATTTCAAGGGAGAAATTAAATGATATTTTATAGTTATAAATATATTTAATGCCTAATCAAATTCAAAGTTATTTAACCAAAGGAGCCCTGGTGGCACAGTGGTTAACAGCTCGACTGCTAACCAAAAGATTGGCAGTTCCAATCCACCAGCTACTCCTTGGAAACCCTATGGGGCAGTTCGACTCTGTCCTATAGGGTCACTATGGGTCAGAATTGACTCAATGGCAATGGGTGGTGGTGGTCATGTCAGTTACTTTATCTTTTCCATTTTTTTCATGAAAGAATTCCATAGGCTCAATTCTCCTTTTAAAAACATCTGAGTTCAGCCTGACACTGAATGGAACTACATAGGAACAACTTCAGGACTCCCCACTTTGTGAGAACAGGGACTAGGACTACCAGGCTCATCACTATTTCTCCAGCATCAAGCTCAGTGCCTCTGCCTTAGGTGACATCTAAAAAATATTTACTGATTCTCCTCATCTCACCTCAGTCCTAATGATTTAGCCTTAGACTAATGGAAGGAATGTTGGTGATATTTGAGAAGGTTCTGAATGCCAGTGAGGAATGAAAAATTTCACAAGCATCATCTATGGTAGGCATTATCTACAGTAGTATTAAGCATTTCATGTATAACATCCCAACGCTGTCCAATTACCTTTTCTTGGCTTTAATCATGAGTAACAGTAATATACACAAAACTAGATGGGACCACAGAATGTAAAACCTGAAAATGACTTTAGAGATCAGCTAGGCTGAAGCCTCCATTTTACAACTGAGATTAAGTGACTAGGACAGTTTTATAAATGTTAAATTAGTAGAGCTGGAATCACTGAAGTGTTTCTGTTTGGCAATGCCTGTTGCAGAAATTCAAACAAGAAACTTAAAGCGTGGCCAAGTCCAACTCCCTCACATTACTGGCAAGGAGATGAAGGCCTAGGAAGGTGAAGTGGCAAAGTTAGGACCTGAAAGCAGTTCTTTTGACTCATCTCTGTGGTCTGTTGACAATATCATGTCATCTTTAATTTATTCCCCAACATGAGCATTTTCCAGAATATTCATACTCTAAGACTTCAGGCCTGATTGATCCATACCCAGTTTGGCTTACAAGAGCTGACTTTCAAATGTCTTACCCTATCTACCCTTTTTTTTTTTTAATATACCATTAAATAGGATGGCAGGAACTATCTGTATTTTTTTTTTAAACACAAAATAATACCGTACTTCCAAAATACTTTAAAACTGGCTATTTTAAATATCTGGAAGAGGCATCCTCTTCATCTGAGCCCAGAAATGCACATGAAGTGATGGGGGAGCCAGATCAACTCTTTGGACTAATAAGGAAACACGCTTTATAAACAATTCTTCATTATACTATTCTATGTTTGTATAAATAGAGCCCTGGCGATGCAGTGGTTAAGCATGCGACTGTCTACCAGAGAGTTGGTGGTTTGAACCCACCAGCAGCTCCATGGAAGAAAGACGTGGCAGTCTGCTTCCATGAAGATTACAGCCTTGGAAACCCTATAGGGAAGTTCTGTGTTGTCCTATAGGGTTGCTGTGAGTTAGAATCGACTTGACGGCAACAGGTTATGTCTGTATATGTCTGAAATTTTGCTTAATAAAAGTTTCAAAAGAGATAAGTATACATATCCCCTAACTTATTTGAAATCGACCATAAGGAAAATGGTGGTTAGGGAAAGCTTTATAAAGAAGTTGAAAATTAAGCTAGATTTTAAAGAAAGGAGATTGGAGAAGAGGCATAAGAGAGTGTCAGGCAGGAAGAATTAAATTTAATTCTATAAAAAGATATTAAGTATGATACACTATGTCTAAAGTTAGGGATAAATTCAGCTGGCTTGAAAAAGACAGGTTTATTTCTCTCTCATGTAAAAGAAGCCCTGGAGGGGACAGCCCAGAATTGGCATGGCATCTCTGTGATCTCCTTAGGGAATGTCAGGATGTGCTCTTCCCTCTTCAGCTCTGGTATCCATCCTCAGAGTCACCTGATGGACCGAGATAGCAGCTAGAGCCTCAGCAGGAGCTAAGTGGCGGGTGGAAGAAGTTCCATAAAACACTTCCGTTTACATATCATTACTTCTAGACACGTGCTCATCCTTAACTGCAGCCCCTTGCTGTTGAGTCAATTCTGACTCATCACAACTCTGTGGGTTATAGAGTAGAACTGCTCCATAGGGTTTTCTTGTGTGTAATCTTCACAGAGGCAGATTGCCAGGCCTTTCTTCTATAGCACCATTGGGTGGGTTCAAACCACCAACCTTTAAGTTAGTAGTCCAGAGCAAACCATTTGTGCCACCAAGGACCCTAGCTGCAAGGGAGGTTGAAAAACAGCCTCAGCTGAACAATGTGCTCAGCTAAAATTCAGGATTCTGTTACAAGGAAGAAGGAAAGAATGGATATTTGGTAGACAAAAACAGGACCTGCTACATTTGCTTTGTATGCACTGTAGATAAGAAGGCTAGATGGGGTAATAGAAGGCACACTTTGAATCCGGGCCCTGTAACTTATTTGTTACGTCACCTTATTAAAGTAGTAATTAAAACTCTTTAAGCATCAGATTCCTCATCTGTAAATAAAAACTTGTTTTGTTAATAAAATAAAATAATGTATGTCAAGCACCTGGCACAAAGGAGGTGCTTAATGAATCACTATTGGTTCGCCCGTGGTTTGCTGGAGATTTAGTGATTCAAATGTATATACGTATATATATATATATATATATATTCTCTGTTTTTAAAGGAGTTAACAATTCTGCTATATTGAAGAAAACAAACCACCAATAAAAGCTGATGAGATTACCAATTCATTTTTTTTTCAGTTTCATTAATGTATAAGTAATACAATTGTCAGCAACATTTTCTTCAAATGTGAAATATAATAGAACTTTACTGCAGTGTTTATTTTTCTCTGCAACACCTTTAATACACAGTCTACAGGACTTAACAGGTATTAAATCAAACCCCATTCCTTCTCAATTCACCTGAGCAAATAAAGTAGAAATAGACATATTCCCCGTGGGTTTAAAACTGAAGTTTCCAAGATTTCATCTTTCGAGAAACTATAAAATAAATCCTGAGGGATCACAACATTCTAGATTAAAATAAATGTGGTAAAGGGGTATTTCTAATTTACTTTATTTTATTTTTTTGATGGAAGTAAGGAGAAATAATGGAGGTGCCAATAAAGTGAATTCAACTTTTTCTGTTAGAAAGTTGAAAAGGGAGGAGAAACTGAGATGTGTGAGAAATTCAGGTTGTAATGAGTTTTCACTCTTGTCTCAACTCAATGAGTTTACTAGTCAAACTGCTTGCCTTTTTCATGATATTTTCACCTCTACTGCTCTCCTTTATAGATTTGCCTCATATGAATTCATTTCTGAAAATGAAAGAAGACAGAATAAAAACTGAATGTTAAAGCAATGACAAAATTTTTGTATTTTCATTGGATTTAACTTACCATAAGCCAGATTTAATTTTCTTTTCTGGGATCGTGTTGACTATCATGGTTATTTTTATTAAGGTGAGAATTAATCTTTGATTCCCCAAACTAGAGTAGAGTCAAACATTGTATAGTCTAACCGTCCATCTGATGCTGGAAATCATCTCTATACGATTATCCCCTTCCCCCCAGCCCCCCTGCCCCTACCCTATGACTGCAAACTTCCAGGGCCAGAGCATTCTCTTTTTTCAAGATGAGCCATTCCTGCTTTGGAAAGCTCTGATGATTACTAGCTCTGTATCGATTTGATCTCTTTCTCTTTCAAACACCCACTCATTTGTCCTAATTCTCCTGACAGTGGCCATGCAGAACAAGTCTAATCCCTTTTCTACCTGGAAGCCTTTTAAAACATTTAAAGACATACAATTATTGCATCACTCAGTGTCTTATCGGCTCCTAGCTCCTTTAACTGTTCTCCCAAACTCTGCTTTTTTTTTTTTTTTTGCGCTTTAAGTGAAAGTTTGCAGTTCAAGTTAGTTTCTTGTACAAAACTTGATATGTACATTGTTATGAGACCCTAGTTGCTCTCCCCATAATGTGACCGCACACTCCTCCTTTCCACCCCAGATTTCCCGTGTGCATTCAACCAACTTCTGTCCATTTTTCTTCTCATCTTGCTTCCAGACAGGAGCTGCCCATTAGTCTCATGTATCTACTTGAGCTAAGAAACACAAACTTCGCAAGTATCAGTTTATGTCTTACAGTCCGGTCTAATCTGTGTCTGAAGAGTTGGCTTCGGGAATGGTTTTAGTTCCGGCTAATAGAGAGTCTGGGGACCATGTCTTCCAGGGTCCCTCCAGTCTCAGTCACACCATTAAGTCTGGTCTTTTTACTAGACTGAGTTCTGCACCCCACTTTCTCCTGCTCTGTCAGTGACTCTCTGCTGTATTCCCTGTCAGGGCGGTCATTGGTGGAAGCCGGGCACCATCTAGTTCTGGTGTCAGGCTGATGGAGTCTCTGGTTTATGCAGCCCTTTCTGTCTCTTAGGCTAATATTTTCCTTGTGTCTTTGGTGTTCTTCATTCTCCTTTGCTCCAGGTGGGTTGGGACCAATCGGTGAATCTTAGATGGCCGCTTGCAAGCTTTTAAGAACCCAGACGTCACTCACAAAAGTGGGATGTAGAACATTTTCTTAATAAAGTTTTTTATGCCAATTGACCTAGATGTCTCCTGAAACCATGGTCCCCAGACCGCCACCCCTGCTGCTCTGACCCTTGAAGTGTTTGGTTGCATTCAGGAAATATTTTAGCTTTCAGTTTAGTTGAGTACTGCAGACTTCCCCTGTATTGCGTATTGTCCTTCCCTTCACCTAAGATAATTCTTACCCACTATCTAGTCAGTGAATTCCTTTCTCCCTCCCTCCCCACCCTCGTAACCATCAAAGAATGTTTTCTTCTGTGTTTAAACCTTTTCTTGAGCTCTTATAATAGTGGTCTCATACAATATTTGTCCTTCTGCAACTGACTGATTTCACTCCGCATAAAGCCTTCCAGAGTCCTCCACATTATGAGATGCTTCGTGGATTCATCCTTGTTCTTTATCGCTGCACAGTATTCCATTGTGTGAATATACAGTAATTTTTTTTATCCATTTGTGCATTGATGGGCACCTAGGTTGTTTCCATCTTTCTGCTGTCGTGAACAGTGCTACAATGAACATGGGTGTGCATATATCTATTCGTGTGATGGCTCTTATTTCTCTGGGATATATTCCAAGGAGTGGGATAGCTGGATTGTATGGTACTTCTATTTCTAGCTTTTTAAGGAAGCACCAGATCGATTTCCAAAATGGTAATAACATTTTACATTCCTACCAACAGTGTATAAGTGTTCCGGTCTCTCCACAACCTCTCCAACATTTGCTATTTTGTGTTTTTTGGATTGATGCTAGCCTTGTTGGGGTGAGATGGTATCTCATTATAGTTTTGATTTGCATTTCTCTAATGGCTAATGATCGTCAGCATTTCCTCATGCATCTGTTAGCCTCCTGAATGTCTTCTTTGGTGAAGTGCCTGTTCATATCCTTTGCCCATTTTTCAATTGGGTTATTTGTCTTTTTGTGGTTGAAGTTTTGTGGTATCTTGTAGATTTTAGAGATTAGACCCTGATCGGATTTGACATAGCCAAAAAATTTTTCCCAGTCTGTAGATTGTGTTTTTACTCTTTTGGTGAAGTCTTTTGATAAACTAAGTGTTTGATTTTTAGGAGCTACCAATTATCTAGTTTCTCTTCTCGTGCTTGTGCACTGTTACTTATGGTTTATATTCTGTTTATGCCATGTATTAGGGCTCCTGGCATTGTCCCTATTTTTGCTTCTATGATCTTTATCATTTTCGATTTTATATTTAGGTCTTTGATCCATTTTGAGTTAGTTTTTGTGCATAGTGTAAGGTATGGGTCTTGTTTCATGTTTTTGGAGATGGATATCCAGTTATGCCGGCACAATTTGTTAAAGAGACTGTCTTTTTCCCATTTAACAGCTTTGGGCCTATGTCAAACATCAGCTTCTCATAGGTGGATGAATTTACATCTGGATTCTCAATTCTGTTCCATTGGTCTATGTACATGTTGTTGTACCAGTACCAGGATTTTTTTTTTTTTTAATTGTTATGGGTTAGATGAAGTTTACATCTCAAGTTAGTCTCCCATACAAAAATTTATGCATACATTGTTATATGACCGTAATTGTTCTCCCCACACTGTGACAGCACACTCCTCCTTTTCACCCCTGGTTCTCCATGTCCATTCAAACAGCTCCTAACCCTCTCTGCCTTCCCATCTCACCTCTGAACAGAAGCTGCTTATTTAGTCTCTTGTATCTACTTGAGCTAAGAGGCATACTCCTCACGAGTATCACTTCATGTCCCACAGTCCGCTCCAATCCCTGTCTGAAGAGTTGGCCTTGGAAATCGTTTTAGTTCTGGGCTGATGGAGAATCCAGGGACCATGCTTTCTGGGTTCCTCCGGTCTCAGTCAGGCCATTAAGTCTGGTCTACTTACTAGAATTTGAGTTCTGCACCCTACCTTTCTCCTGCTCCGTCAGGGAGTCTCTGTTGTGTTCCCTGTCAGGGCAGTCATTGGTATTAGCCAGGCACCATCTAGTTCTTCTGGTCTCAGGCTGATGAAGTCCCTGGTTTATGTGGCCCTTTCTGTCTCTTGGGATACTTTCCTTGTGTCTTTGGTGTTCTTCATTCTCCTTTACTCCAGGTGCTTGGGACCAGTTGATGCATCTTAGATGGCCGCTTGCAAGCTCTTAAGACCCCAGACGCCACTCACCAAAGTAGGATGCAGAACATTTTCTTAATAAGATTTGTTATGCCAATTGACCTAGATGTCCACTGAAAGCATGGTCCCCAGATCCCTACCCTTGCTACTCTGTCCCTCAAAGTGTTTGATTGTATTCAGGAAACTTCTTAGCTTTGATTAATCCAGTTGTGCTGACTTCCCCTGTAGTGTGTGCTGTCCTTCCCTTCACCCAAGATAATACCTGTCTACCATCTAGCTAGTGAATAACCCTCACCCTCCCTCTCCACCCTGGCTACCATCAAAGAATGTTGTCCTCTGTGTTTAAACCTTTTCTTGAGTTCTTGTAATACTGGTCTTATACAATATTTGTCTTTCTGTGACTGACTAAATTCACTCAGCATAATGCCCTCCAGATTCTTTCATGTTATAAGATGTTCCACGGCTTCATCATTGTTCTTTATCGTTGCATAATATTCCATTGTGTGGATATACCATAATTTGTTTATCCATTCGTGCTTTGATGGGCACCTAGGTTGTTTCCATCTTTTTGCTATTGTGAACAGTGCTGCAATGAACATGGGTGTACATACATTGATTCATGTGACAGCTCTTATTTCTCTAAGATATTCCAAGGAGCAGGATAGCTGGATCATATGATACTTCTATTTCTAGCTTTTTAAGGAAGTGCCAAATCGATTTCCAAAGTGGTTGTACCATTTTACATTCCCACCAACAGCGTATAAGTGTTCCAGTCTCTCCGCAACCTCTCCAGCATTTGTTTTTTTGTGTTTTTTGGATTAATGCCAGCCTTGTTGGGGTGAGATGATATCTCATTGTAGTTTTGATCTGCATTTCTCTAATGGCTAGTGATCGTGAGCATTTCTTCATGTGTCTGTTAGCCGCCTGAATATCTTCTTTGATGAAGTGCCTGTTCATATCCTTTGCCCACTGTTTAACTGGGTTATTTGACTTTTTATTGTTGAGGTTTTGCATTACCTTGTAGATTTTAGAGATTAAACACTGATCAGATTTGTCATAGCCAAAATTTTTTTCCCAGTCTGTAGGTTGTCTTTTTACTCTTTTGGTTAAGTCTTTTGATGAGCATAAGTGTTTGACTTTTAGAAGCTCCCAGTTATCTAGTCTCTCTTCTGGTGCTTGTGCATTGTTACTTATGGTTCATATTGTGTTTATGCCATGTATTAGGGCTCCTCTTCTGTTATCTTTATCGTTTTCAATTTTATATTTAAGTCTTTGATCCATTTTTGAGTTAGTTTTTGTGCATGGTGTGAGGTATGGGTCTTGTTTGCATTTTTTGCAGATTGATATCCAGTTATGCCAGCATCATTTGTTAAAGAGACTGTCTTTTCCCCAATTAACGGACTTTCAGCCTTTGTCGAACATCAGCTGCTTGTACGTGGATGAATTTATGTCTGGATTCTCAATTCTATTCCATTGGTCTATGTATCTGTTGTTGTACCAGTACCAGGCTGTTTTGACTACTGTGATGGTATAATAGGTTCTAAAATCAGGTAGTGTGAGGCCTCCCACTTTGTTCTTCTTCTTGAGTAATGCTTTACTTATTCGAGGCCTCTTCCCTGTCCAAACGAAGTTGGTGATTTGTTTCTCCATCTCATTAAAAAATGTCGTTGGAATTTGGATCAGGATTGCATTGTATCTGTAGATTGCTTAGGGTAGACTTGACTTTTTCACAAAGTTGAGTCTTCCTATGCATGAGCAAGGTATGTTTTTTCACTTATGTAGGTCTCTTTTGGTTTCCTGCAGTAGTGTCTTTTAGTTTTCTTCGTATAGGTCTTTTAAGTCTCTGGTTAGATTTATTCCTAAGTATTTTATCTTCTTAGGGCTATTGTAAATGGTATTGATTTGGTAATTTCCTCTTCAAAGTTCTCTTTGTTGGTGTAGAGGAATCCAACTGATTTTTGTATGTTTATCTTGTATCCTGATATTTCGCTGAAATCTTCTATTAGTTCCAGTAGTTTTCTCGTGGATTTTTTTGGGTTCTCTGTATATAAGATCATATCATCTGCGAATAGAGATACTTTGACTTCTTCCTTACCAATTTGGATGCCCTTTATTTCTTTTTTCTAGCCTAATTTCTCTGGCTAGGACCTCCAGCACAATGTTGAATAAGAGTGGTGATAAAGGACATCCTTGTCTTGTTCCGGTTCTCAAGGGGAATGCTTTCAGACTCTCTCCATTTAGTATGATGTTGGCTGTTGGCTTTGCATAAATGCCCTTTTTATGTTGAGGAATTTCCCTTCTATTCTTATTTTGCTGAATGGGCCTATCATGAATGGGTGTTGGACTTTGTTAAATGCCTTTTCTGCATCAATTGATAAGATCATGTGATTCTTGTCTTTTTTTTTTATTTATGTGATGGATTGCACTGATTGTTTTTCTAATATTGAACTATCCCTGCATACCTGGTATGAATCCCACTTGGTCACAGTGAACCATTTTTTAGATATGTTGTTGAATTCTATTGGTTAGAATTTTGTTGAGGACTTTTGAGTCAATGTTCAGGAGGGATATAGGTCTGTAATTTTTTTTCTTTGTGATGTCTTTACCAGGATTTGGTGTCAGGGTTATGCTGGCTTCATAGAATGAGATTGGGAGTATTCCCTCCTTTTCTGTGCTCTGAAATCCCTTTAGTAGTAGTGGTGTTAACTCTTGTCGGAAAATTTGGTAGAATTCTCCAGTGAAACTGTCAGGGCCAGGTCTTTTTTTTGTTGGGAGTTTTTAAATTACCTTTTCAATCTCTTCTTTCATTATAGGTTTATTTAGTTGTTCCACCTCTATTTGTGTTAGTTTAGGTAAGTAGTGTGTTTTTAGAAATTTGTCCATTTCCTCTAGGTTTTCAAATTTGGTGGAGTACAATTTTTCATAGCATTCTGTTATGATTTTTCAATTTCAGTTCGGTCTGTTGTAATATCACTCATCTCATTTCTTATATGGGTTATTTGTTTCCTCTCCTGTTTTTCTTTTGTCAGCGTGGCCAATGGTTTATCAATTTTGTTGACCTTTTCAAAGAACCAGGTTTGGTGTTGTTAACTCTTTCAATTGTTTTTCTATTCTCTATTTCATTTAATTCTGCTCTAATCTTTTACTATTTCCTTTCTTCTGGTGCCCGAGGGCTTCTTTTCTGCTCTCTTTCTACTTGTTCTAGTTGTAGGGTTAATGTTTTGATTTTGGCCCTTTCTTATTTTTGGATGTGTCCATTTATTGCTATAAATTGACCTCTGAGCACTGCTTTTGCTGTGTCCCAAAGGTGCTGGTAGGATGGGTTTTCATTCTAATTCGATTCTATGAATTTAATTTTCTTTTATAACCCAGTAGTTTTTGATCAAGGTATTATTCATTTTCCATGTGTTTGATTTTTTTCCTTGCTTTTTCTGTTATTGATTTCTATTTTTATGGCTTTATGGTCAGAAAAGATGCTTTGTAATATTTTGATGCTTTGGGTCTGTTAATGCTTGTTTTGTGGCCTAATACGTGGTCTGTTCTGGAGAATGTTCCATGTGCACTGGAAAAGAAAGTATACTTGGCTGCTGTTGGGTGGGGTGTTCTGTATATGTATATGAGATCAAGTTGTTCGATTGTGGCATTTAGATCTTCCGTGTCTTCACTGAGCTTCTTTCTGGATGTTCCGTCCTTCATGGAAAGCCGTGTGTTGAAATCTCCTACTATTATTGTGGAGCTGTCTATCTCTCTTTTCAATGCTGTTAGAGTTTGTTTTATGTATTTTGGAGCCCTGTGGTTGGGTGCATAAATATTTATTATGGTTATGTCCTCCTGGTGTATTGACCTTTTAATCATTATATAGTGTCCTTCCTTATCCTTTGTAGTGGATTTTGCTTTAAAGTCTATTTTGTCAGAGATTGGTATTGCCACTCCTGCTCTCTTCTTATTGTTTTTTAACTTGATATATTTTTTCCATCCTTTGAGTTTTAGTTTGTTTGCGTCTTTAAGTCTTAGGTCTATCTCCTGTAGGCAGCCTATAGACAGATTGTGTTTTCTTATCGATTCTGCCACTCTCTGTCTCTTTATTGGTATATTTAGTCCATTTACATTCAGCATAATTATTGATAGGTGTGAGTTTAGTGCTGTGGTTTTGATGTCTTTTTTGTGTGTGCATTGTTGACAGTTTCTTCGTTCCACTTAATTTTCTGTGCCGAGTTGTTTTTCTTTATGTATTTTCTTTTCATCTTTTTCCTTGTTGTTGATTTTGTGTTTGCTGAGTCTTTATGTTTTTCTTGTTTTTTGTTTTGATGTGTAGGATTGTTAGTTTCCTTTGTGGTTACCTTAATATTTACTCCTATTTTTCAAGTTTAAATCAATGATTTATTTCTTTATATTGCCTTGACTTCCTCTCCATATGAAAGATATATGACTACATTTTTTAGTCCCTCTTTTTTGTTTTAATGTTGTCGTCTTTTACATATGGACATCTGTTTCCCTATTTACAGTGTTTTAGCTTTGATTTATTTTTGTGACTTCCCTATCTGGGTTGATATCTGTTTGGTCTGTCCTATGTTCTAGTCTTGGGTTGTTAGCTGATGTTATTGATTTTCTAACCAGAGAACTTCCTTTAGTATTTCTTGTAATTTGGGTTTGGTTTTTGCAAATTCCCTAAACTCCTGTTTATCTAGAAATGCCCTAATTTCGCCATTGTATTTGAGAGACTGTTTTGCTGGATATATAATTCTTGGCTGGTGTCATGGATTGAAATGTGTCCCCGAAAAGTATCTGTCAAATTGGCTAGGTCATGATTCCCAGCATTGTATGATTGTGTAATCTGATGTGATTTCCTTATGTATTGTAAACTCTATCACTATGATGAGGTTATATGTGATCTCCTTGTGTGTTGTAAATTCTATCACTGTGATGAAGTTATACTGATGAGGTTTACAAGATTAGATAGTGTCTTAATCCAATCTCTTTTGAGATATAAAAGAGAGAAGAAAGCAGAGACACATGGGAACCTCATACCACCAAGAAAGCAGTGCCAGGAGCAGAGAGTGTCCTTTGGACCTGAGGTTCCTGTGCTGAGATGCTCCCAGACCATGGGAAGACTGATGCATCACAAGCACATTCCTCTAGAGCTGACAGAGAGAGAAAGCCTTCTCCTGGAGATGACACCCTGAATTTGGACTTGTAGCCTACAGGACTATGAGAGAATAAACTTCTCTTTGTTAAAATCATCCACTCATGGTATTTCTGTTAGAGCAGCACTAGATGACTCAGACAGCTGGCAATTTTTTCCTGCAAGTCTTTATATATGTCATCCCATTGCCTTCTTGCCTGCGTGGTTTCTGCTGAGTAGTCTGAGCTTAGTCTTACTAACTCTGCTTTGTAGATGACTTTTTGATTATCCCTAGTTGCTCTTGAAATTCTCTCTTTATTTTTGGTTTTGGCAAGTTTGATTAAATATGTCTTGGTGATTTTCTTTTGGGATCTACCTTGTGTGGGGTTTGATGAGCATCTTGGATAGATATCTTCCCATCTTTCATGATATTAGGGAAGTTTTCAGCCAACCCATCTTCCACAATTGTCTCTGTATTTTCTGTTATCCCCCTATTCTTGTACTCCAATCACTCATAGTTTATTCCTCTCGATAGAGTCCCACATAATTCTTAGGGTTTCTTCAGTTTTTAAAATTCTTTGATCTAATTTTTCCTCAAATATGCTGGTGTCAAGTGATTTATCTTTGGTCTCACTAATTCTGACTTCCATTGCCTCAATTCTGCTCCTATGACTTTCTATTGTGTTGTCTAATTCTGAAATTTTATTGTTAATCTTCTAGATTTTTGTTTGCTGTCTCTCTGTGGATTCTTGCACCCTGTTAAATTTGTCCTTATGCTCTTCTCTAATCTTTGTAAGTTCCTCTATTGCTTTGTCTGTGTCTTCCTTGGCTAATTCTGCATTTTTCTTGATCTCCTTCCTGATCTCTTGAAAGTTCTGTATATTAATCTTTTGTATTCTACCTCTGGTAATTGCAAGAAATTCTCTTCCTCTGGAAGATTTCTTGATTCTTTCTTTTGGGTACTTGCTGAAGCCACCACGGTCTGCCTCTTTATGTGTTTCAGTATTGACTGTTGTCTCTGAGCCGTCAATAAGTTATTATATTAATTTATTTTATGTTTTCTTACTGTGTCCTAGCTTCTTATTTTCTTCTGTTTTGATATGCCCAAATAGGATGCTTATGTGATCTAGTTTGATTATTGGCACCTTTGAAGATCTAATGTCCTGTGACCAGGTGATTACAGCTGTTACTAGTTACGTGAGCCCAGGAGTCCATTTAGTTTTCTTATATGCTTTCAGCTCAGGTGTCCAGGTAGTCAGTCACCAAGTGTGTGGTGCAGGCTCTCCGCTACAGTCCTAGACAGGCAGGGGTGATTGGAGTAGGCAGAAGTATCTGGCTGCAGTAGGGAGTCACGCACTTAGCAAGTCAGGGGGCTGATAGCTGCCCCAGAGTGTTTGGGAGTGTGTCCCTAGAGTGTGTAGATGGGTGGGTTTTGGAGCTGGACTATGGGAACCCAATGCTTTTGGCTATAAGGACTGGGAGGCACCACTTATTCTTGGACCCCTGTTGCAGGTGGCTAGGTGGCATGGGTGGAGCCACCAGTCCTCAGGCCCCTGATGTGGGTACGTGAGGACCCTGCTTAATGGGCAGAGCAGTGTCAAATGTCAAGAACCTGCCACTTCACCATATAGCTGATACAGTTGAAGTTAGGCTCCAGATATATACCCTGTTGTACTGTGGCAATGAGAGCCTATGCTGTTGAAATGGGCCCACACAGGTCTATTCAGGTATGAAGGAATTCAGAGTCTTTGGACCCCTTATGCCTGTGCCTAGGCAAAGGAGCTGTGCCTGGCCTGAGTTCCTGGCTTAGGGGAGCTGGCATATTATTTTTTCCCTCTTTATTAATTTGTTCCCTCTCCATGGCCAGAAGACTGGCTCAGGGCACATGACAGGTCCTACTTCCAGCCCAGGGGATGTGGCAATCACTGTAGCTGGCCTGGGACCCGGTGCAGACCGGGGAGGAGGCAGGTAAATGGGAGAGAAGTTCTTCCCAAACAGGGTGTTTTTTGATCCATGCGGTGTGTTAGATGCACGTACTTATCATTTGCTGATTGAGTGCCGCTTTTCACTTGTTCTGGAGGCTTGAGTAGGCTCTCTGTCACTTGGTCTCTCCTTATGTGGAAAACGTGTCCCGAATGCCACTGCTTGCCTCACCTTGCACCCCAGTTGATCTGGCCTGCAGGGTGACGGTTCCCACTGGGTCAGGTCTGGCTACTCCTCGCTGATTCCGAACAGTCTGTCCCTCCGCTGCCACTCAGACCAATTCCTCAACTTTGCCTTTGATGTTCAGAGCTCCTAGATTGTCATATACAATTTATTCACTTGTTTTTCAAGGACTTTGTTGTAAGAGGGACCACAGGAAGCATCTGACTACTCCACCATCTTGGCCCCACCTTCCCCTAAGCTCTGCTTTTGAGCCCTTCACTTTCTAGGTTTCTCCTCTAAGGGAACTCTGATTTGCCTACCTACATAAATTTTTGTTAGAGATTTCTGCTACATATTTGAAGGACCTCTTACCACACATAAAATGGGCCCCAGGCTTAGGAATCTGAGGTAGACCCAGAAATGTGGCATCTAGATCCCCTTTCAAGGATGGAGTTGTTGCACTAGTTGCTGGGAATGTTGTCAGCAGATAGCCTTGAGTGATTAGCCCTTTGAGGGATTGCCTCAGCTACAGAGAACTGCCATGCCCAAGTTCATGCCCTTCCCAGGGAGGCCCACATCCAATGACTGATCTATGCGGGGGGCCTAGATACCTGGTTATAGAAGCCCAATGCAAAACAACTCTTACAGGTCATTTTAGCTCCAGAGCTCCTGGTAGCATCAGCTGAGACTGTCATTGGTCCTGTAGTGTAACTCATTGTCTCCTTCTGCCCAGTCATGCTCTTTCTTCTTACTTTCATAGAGGTTGATCACAAAGGCACTCCCTAGTAAACATTCTGATGTCCCTGGGTGGTGCATATGGTTAACAAGCTCAGCTGCTAACTGAAAGATAGGAAGTTTGAGTCCACTTTGAGGTTCCCTGGAAGAAAGGCCTAGAAACCTACTTTCAAAAAATCAGCCAATGAAAACTCTATGTCACAGTTCTAGTCTGACAATCTGTGAAGCTGAGCTATCTGAAGAAGGACATGGCATAAGGATTGGAGAAAGACTCATTAACAACCTGCGATATGCAGAGGGTACAACCTTGTTTGCTCACTGATGAAGGTCAAAGACTGCAGCCTTCAGTACAGTTTATGTCTGAATGTGAAGAAAATGAAAATCCTCACAAATGGACCAATAAACAATATCATAATAAATGGAGAAAAAAATTGAACTTGTCAACGATTTCACTCTATTTAGATTACCAGTCAACATCCATGAAAGCAGCAGTCAAGAAATCAAATGACATATTGCAGAAAAAGACCTCTTTAAAGTTTTAAAAAGGAAAGATGTCACTTTGGTGACTAAGGTGCATCTGACCCAAGCTATGGTCTTTCAATCACCTCATATGCATGTGAAAGTTGAGTAGTGAAAAAGGAGGACAGAAGAATTGATGCGTTTGAACTATGGTGTTATCAAAAAATACTGAATATACCGTGGACTGCCAGAAGAACAAACAAATCAGACTTGGCGGAAGTACAGACAGAACGCTCCTTAGAAGAGCGGGTGACACATCATCAAAAAAGACCAGTTGCTAGAAAAGGACATCATGTTTGGTAAACGAGAGGGCCAGCAAAAATGAGGGAAACCCTCAATGAGATGGAGTGACTCAACAGCCACAACAATGGACTCAAACATACCAACGACTATGAAGACGGTGCAGCATCAGGCAATGTTTCATTCTGTTAACGGAATGTCGCCATAAGTTGGAGCCAGATCAAAGGCAACTAACAACAACAACTGTCTATGGATCATTTTATCTGACTGTCCACTGGTGTTTCCAACTTAACATGAGTAGAACTTAACAATTTCTGTCAGCAACCTTGCTCATCTTTGTGGACAACCTATCCTGGTTAATGGTCAGCGTCTTTCTGTTTCCCAAGTCAAAACCATGTGAAATATCCTCTGTGACTTCTTCACTCTCACCACAGAATTGGTCATTAAATACTATAATTTTCAGCTCATATAAGCTCTCAAATCTGACCTCTTCTTTATTTCCATTACTACTGCCTTACTTTAGTGTAGCAAAAATGGATATTGGAATTGTCAATCTGGTTTCTATGCTTCAAGTCTAACCCCTTAAATAATGTACAATTTGGAATATCTTTTAAAAATGCAAATCTGATCACGTCACCTCCTTTTAAAATGTCTTTACTGAATCTCCATCCTCTGCAATAGTGGTTTTCAAATTTGTTAAACGTATAATAACCTTTTTTTTCAGTTGAAATCTTTAATTTTAATTCTGTTCAATGAGCATCTAACAGATCAGAGAAAATAATAAGGCTATATTCATATATAAAATAATTTCAAATATATTGATTTTCTATTATATGACAGTTGCTGTCCTGGGCACAGTGAATATAAACAATTACAGCAACAGCTAAACATGTACTGGTGGGTTACCCTGGGCTAAGCACTATTCTAAGTTCTTTGCATGCATTGACCCATTTAATCTTTACAATAACCCTGTAAGCACGAATAAGGCATGGTTCCTTCTCTTACAGAACTTGTGTTTTTTGTTCTTTTTGGCTTTCTTTTTTTTTTTTTTGACCCTATGACCAACATTTTGGTTCACAGTGGCTCTTCTAAGGAATCATAGAATTTTTGATGGTCATTAATCTAAGCTGCCTAGGAAGTTTACTGGAGCCTCACCAAATGGATTAGCCTGTGGACTGGAAGTTTGGAACCAATGTTAATTATTCCAAGGGCAATTAAAGCAAGAGGGAAGCACAGCAATTGGATCTTAGTTAATAAGAAGATAACCTCAGTCTTGCCAAGAGAACATTCTGAACTCCTTTTCTGCAAAATATTGCTTGTCAGTTAGACTTGTTTACTGTCTTAGCAACATAAGAGGAATCCAAGAAAAGCCAAATATTGCAATTTGGCTGTTCATAGTTTGGTTGGTACTATGATTAGTAAGTTACTTTTTCAGAGAGTTCTTCTTTTTTGGTTTGTTTAAAGCCAGAGACTAAATGTAGCAATAAAAATTTAAACTACTTTGGCCCTTGCCTGAAATGCTCAATATTCCAGTCTCTGTGCTTCACTGTATTGCCAGGGAGAAGAGCAAAAATAGTCGACAATGATTTTGCATTACCATTCACTCTACTCATTAGATTATATTGAAATATTATGACTTGCTGGGCTAAGAGAGTTATTCAGTTTTTGCCTCTGGCAATTTCAAATATTTTTTTGCTACCATATACAAAATACAAAATTATTTGGAGTAAGGCTTTCTAATTAGAACTAATAATTTTTTTAGATAGGAAATTAAGCCCTTTACAAAATTATATTAAATTATCATCAAAATAATATTTTCATGAATGATTTATTGATACCACTTCAGCTGTTCAGCTATTTTTGTATTGTTGAACTCTAGTAATTGTTAGATTTAATTGTATTCTCTTGACTTCAGTAGCAAAAAGAAAATCAGGTCATAAATTTGCCCTGTAAAATATCTTGTCAGGCAAAAATTCACTGAACAAAAATACCCCAGGAAAGTATATTTTGGGTAAACATATTCCAAAATGTTATAGTTATGCTAGCACTTGCTACTTCAACTTTTGTAGAATTCTTTTATTTTGTCAAGGTAAAACAAATATTTTATCCAATAGATCCCCAGTATAGCTTTCATGCTTGTATTCCAGAGATTTGTCTATGTTTATTTTTAAATGAGTGTATGATCAGCATAACAGACACCAGTTTTGGGTTGAATTATTTGTTTCCTTGGTTTAAGGAGAGTAAAAACGATGGACTATTCTTACTGATTTGCTTAGGGCTTCAAACAGGAAGATAGCATGCACTCTCATCTTCTTCAGTGTAGTAAAAATGTTACAGTTCATCATGGAAATAATAATCAATACACCCTACTTTAATAGGATAGTATCATTTGTTGATTCTTTGGCAATGTCTTAAAATAATTTTTACCATAATTACAGTGACTGAAGTTACTAGTCTTTCTTAGGAATCTTGTCAAATTTTTAGCATATCAGAAAAATAAAATATGTTAAGTTGCTATTATTATTCCTGTCTTTGCTCTCAAAGTACCATCTAAATTATTCCTTTATGAAAGTAAGGTACCCAGGATGGGAAATGTGTCTTGGGGTGTTATGAGTCTTCTGGTGGGGGTAGGGAATAAGGATGGAAGGGGGACGGACAAAAATTAAACAGAAGAAAATTATCCAGCGTATAAGCTTTGAAGTCAGCATCCTAACACTAGCACTAAAATTATCACTGGTATCATAGCTTTGTATTATACTTTATCTTTGCCATATGCTTTCTGACCTGAAATGTCTAGATAGTCCAACTGAGTGTATGTGCTGCTGGGAGACACGGAGAAAGAGACAAAGAAGTAATACTCACTGAGTACACCTATAGGCTATAGGGTTGCTTTGAATCAGAATCGACTCCATGGCAACGAGTTTGGTTTTTGGTATAGGTGCCAGGC
The DNA here is from genome assembly GCA_030035585.1 of Dugong dugon. Lineage (NCBI taxonomy): Eukaryota > Metazoa > Chordata > Mammalia > Sirenia > Dugongidae > Dugong > Dugong dugon. The sequence continues at coordinate 82,765,874 of CM057460.1, read as the reverse complement.
CCTGAAGAGATAGTGTCACATTCAGTATCTCATTTGGTCATCACTAAACTCATTACAGTTGGGTCCATTCCAACTCATAGTGACCCTATAGGACAGACTAGAACTGCCCAATAGGATTTCCAAGGCTGTAAAACTTTACAGAAGCAGAATGCCACATTTTTCTCCTATGGAGTGGCTAGTGGGTTCAAGCCGCCGACCTTTCAGTTAGCAGCCGAGGGCTTAACCACTGTGCTACCAGGGCTCCTTTGGCCATCACTACAATCCTCTAAAGTTGGTATGATTTTCATTTTACTGTTGGAGATACTGAGAGTGAGAGTAGTTAGGCAATTCACCCACAGTCCCATTGATTAGGCAGTAACCAGTCCCATCGAGTCAATTCTGACTCGTGGCAACCCCATGTGTGTCAGAGTAGAACTGTGCTCCATAAGGTTTTCGATGGCTGATTTTTTTGGAAGTAAACCTTTCTTCCGTGGCCCCTCTGGGTGGGCTTGAACCTCCAACTTTTCAGGTAGCAGCTGAGCGTGTTAACTGTTTGCACTAATCAGTGGTGGATTTGAACTACTGACTTTTTGATTAGCAGCCTTAGCTCTTAACTACTGCACCATCAGGGCTCCAATTAGACAGTAAACAGAGTTAAATGCTCTAGAAGTAACAATAGTGGTAGGAAGAGAAGGGACCAAACAGATCAACATAGATTTCATATTTGTCCTTTTGAACGTTGACAGTTTAGAGACTGATCTCAGGATACCCAAGACCCTCAGATAGACACAAGAGAGGACTCAAATCATTTCCAGAAATGAAAGTCTTGTATCCATTATCCACAGACTCTCGGTTTAAACCTCTTGCGCTGAGGTAGACACTTATTCGTCTTTATTTTTCCCACACCTCCTTCCACAGTACTTTGCACGTGTAAATTATTCAATAAATATTAGTTAAATTGAATTTAAAATCTTCTACAGGAACAACAAGAAACCATCACTTTATAGGACAGTACAATTATAATAGTGTCTACCCTGGGATATTTATGCTTGTCGTAGCAATCGAGGACCCAATCAGAGAGCTAAAAACTGAATAAACAAAAAATCATTAATAGTGTTGACCTATGTAGCAAAACATACCAGCTAAAGAAAGGGCAAAAGGAAAGAAAGAATGAATTATAATACAAAAGATGAATAATTTATAATATTTTAGCATATGGAATCATAATTAGGAGAGAAACTCACAGATGAGCAATTAGTATCTCATGTTTTCTGTGAAAACAACTACCTCTGCTGACAACAACTGGCATTACCACTCATACCAGACAAGAGCTGCTTTCACTAATTGATTCAGATTATATTTTTAGTACAATTTTATTCTAATGAATGTGGGCCCTTTGTATTAACCTTAACAGTTAAGACACATGAAACAATGGGAGAATATATCCTTCGGGACTTCAAACTAACTGTATATGCTAATGTGACAGGAATGACTGCTTGAGGACAATTTTATCATATCAACTGCAATTATGAAGGGAAAATAAAATCTTCTCAAGTATTCTTCACTATCTCTGAGTTAATTAAATTTTATAGCATTTGCTATACTCTTCAAACAATAGAATCTTATTCAGGCAATATCAAATAATTATAAAGACTTTTGTTATCTTCCCAAAATTTCATTGGATTGATAGATTTACCAGTTTCCTTAATTTTTGTTGCAAAAAAAATTTATCATCAACATCATCAGTATTGCAAAGGTGACCACCAATAGCATTTATTGAATCTGTAGGGCACGGTGCTAGGTAGAGAGACATCAAGAAGTGTAAGTGATGGTCCCTGTCCTTGAGGAATTTATAATCTAAATGCAGACATTTAGATTGGTTAAAGTCAGTCTAAAATAATTTATTTAATTCTGTGATTTATTAGAACAATTCAGTGAGGACACATATGGGAGTTGTATTGGAGTCGGTTATGTTAAAATAAATTCTACCTCCTACCTTCGCTAAGGGACACACGTGTTTTGAAAAATAACGCAGAAGTCATTAGTTACCTTTCTGCAAGCAGAATAAAATCCATTGACCTCTAGGGAATAAAACACTAATTCTTTGAGTACTTTATTTGGGTGACTTGGGAAAGCAGTTCAAGTCCCATTTTTGCAACTAACTGGCAGTGTGACTACCACTTGCAGCAAATTATTGCCACCAGCTGCTATGCTAAAAGATGAGCTTTTGATGTTTTTGACTTTAGAGAAATGCTGTATCTTTGACTAGGATGGCATATTTGCATCAGTAGATCATAGAGTCTTACCTTCCTCCGTTCACACCTACCCTGGCCAACCAGGCATACCTAACCTGGCCAACCAACAATGCTGAAATGGACTCTATGCTGTGAATGTGTTTCTTTTTTTTAAAGTGAAGGTAGTTAAATACTTTCTATTTTTTCCCACACAAAAATTTATACATACATTCTTATGTGACTCTAAATGCTCTCCCCATACTGTGACAGCACACCCCTCCTTTCCACCCCTGATTCCCCATGTTCATTCAACCAGCTCCTAACCCTCTCTGCCTTCCCATCTCACCTCTGGACAGAAGCTGCCCGTTTAGTCTCTTGTATCTATTTGAGCTAAGAGGCACACTTCTCACGAGTATCACTTTATGTCCCACAGTCCAGTCCAATCCCTGTCTGAAGAGTTGGCCTCAGAAACTGTTTTAGTTCTGAGGTGATAGAGAGTCCAGGGGCCATGCTTCCTGGGGTTCCTCCAGTCTAAGTCAGACCATTAAGTCTGGTCTTCTTACTAGAATTTGAGTTCTGCACCCCACCTTTCTCCTGCTCCATCTAGGACTCTCTGTTGTGTTCCGTCAGGGCAGTCATTGGTGGTAGCTGGACACCATCTAGTTCTTCTGGTCTCAGGTGATGAAGTCTCTGGTTTATGTGGCCCTTTCTGTCTCTTGGGATAATACTTTCCTTGTGTCTTTGGTGTTCTTCATTCTCCTTTACTCCAGGTAATTGGGACTAATTGATGCATCTTAGGTGGCCACTTGTAAGCTTTTAAGACCCTAGATGCCACTCACCAAAGTAGGATGCAGAACATTTTCTTAATAAGATTTGTTATGCCAATTGACCTAGATGTCCCCTGAAAGCATGGTCCCCAGACCCCTACCCCTGCTACTCTGTCCCTCAAAGTGTTTGATTGTACTCAGGAAACTTTTTAGCTTTGGTTTAGTCCAGCTGTGCTGACTTTGCCTGTAGTGTGTGCTCTCTTTCCTGTCACCTAAGATAATTCTCATCTACTATCTAGTCAGTAAATAACCCTCACCCTCCCTCCCTACCCTTGTAGCCATCAAAGAATGTTTTCTTCTGTGTTTAAATCTTTTCTTGAGTTCTTATAATAGTGGTCTTCTACAATATTTGTCCTTCTGTGACTGACTAAATTCACTCAGTATAGTGACCTCCAGCTTCCTCCATGTTATGTTTCATGGCTTCATCATTGTTCTTTATTGTTGCATAGTATTCCATTGTGTGGATATACCATAATTTGTTTATCCATTCTTGCTTTGATGGGAACCTAGGTTGTTTCCATCTTTTTGCTATTGTGAACAGTGCTGCAACGAACATGGGTGTGCATATATCTGTTCGTGTGATGGCTCTTATTTCTCTAGGATATATTCCAAGGAGCAGGATAGCTGGATGGTATGGTACTTCCATTTCTAGCTTTTCAAGGAAGCGCCAAATCGATTTCCAAAGTGGTTGTACCATTTTACATTCCCACCAACAGTGTATGAGTATTTCAGTCTCTCCACAACCTCTCCAGCATTTATTATTTTGTGTTTTTCGGATTAATGCTAGCCTTGTTGGGGTGAGATGATATCTCATCGTAGTTTTGATCTGCATCTCTCTAATGGCTAATGATTGTGAGCATTTCTTCATGTGTCTGTTAGCCGCCTGAATACCTTCTTTGATGAAGTGCCTGTTCATATCCTTTGCCCATTTTTTATTGGGTTACTTGTCATTTTGTTGTTGAGGTTTTGCAGTGTCTTATAGATTTTAGAGAGTAGATACTGATCGGATTTGTCATAGCCCAAAATTTTTTCCCAGTCTGTGGGTTGTCTTTTGACTCTTCTGGTGAAGTCTTTGGATGAGCATAAGTGTTTGATTTTTAGGCACTCCCAGCTATCTAGTCTCTCTTCTGGTGCTTGTGCATTGTTACTTATGGTTCATATTGTGTTTATGCCATGTATTAGGACTCCTAGCGTTGTGCTTATTTTTTCTTCTGTAATCTTTATCGTTTTCCATTTTATATTTAAGTCTTTAATACATTTTGAGTCAGTTTTTCTGCATGGTGTGAGGCATGGGTCTTGTTTGCGTTTTTTGCAGATTGATATCCAGTTATGCCAGCATCATTTGTTAAAGAGACTGTCTTTCCCCAATTAACGGACTTTCAGCCTTTGTCGAATATCAGCTGCTCGTATGTAGATGAATTTATGTCTGGATTCTCAATTCTATTCCATTGGTCTATGTATCTGTTGTTGTACCAGTACCAGGCTGTTTTGACTACCATGGTGGTATAATAGGTTCTAAAATCAGGTAGTGTGAGGCCTCCCACTTTGTTCTTCTTCTTGAGTAATGCTTTACTTATCCAGGGCCTCTTCCCTTTCCATATGAAGTTGGTAATTTGTTTCTCCATCTCATTAAAAAATGCTGGTGGAATTTGGATCAGGATTGCATTGTATCTGTAGATCGCCTTGGGTAGAATTGACATTTTCACAATGTTGAGTCTACCTATCCATGAGCAAGGTATGTTTTTCCACTTATGCAGGTCTCTTTTGGTTTCTTGCAGTAGTGTCTCATAGTTTTCATTGTATAGAACTTTTATGTCTCTGGTTAGATTTATTCCTATGTATTTTATCTTCTTGGGGACTATTGTAAATGGTATTGATTTGGTGATTTCCCCTTTGAGGTTCTCTTTGTTGGTGTAGAGGAATCCAACTGACTTTTGTATGTTTATCTTGTATCCTGAAACTTTGCTGAAATCTTCTGTTAGTTCCGGCAGTTTTCTTGTGGATTCTTTGGGATTTTCTGAGTGTAAGATCATATCATCTGCAAATACAGATACATTGACTTCTTCCCTACCAATCTGGATGCTCTTTATTTCTTTTTCTAGCCTAATTGCTCTGGCTAGGACCTCCAGCACAGTGTTGTATAAGAGTAGTGATAAAAAGCATCCTTGTCTGGTTCCCATTCTCAAGGCGAATGCTTTCAAAGTCTCTCCATTTAGGATGATGTTGGCTGTTGGCTTTGTATAAATGCCCTTAATTATATTGAGGAATTTCCCTTGTATTCCTATTTTATTGAGAGTTTTTATCATAAATGGGTGTTGGACTTTGTCAAATGCCTTTTCTGCGTCGATTGATAAAATCCCATGTGGTTCTTGTCTTTTGTTTTATTTATGTGATGGATTACATCGATTGTTTTTCTAATGCTGAACCATCCCTGCATAGCTGGTATAAATGCCACTTGATCATGATGAATTATTTTTTGATATGTTGCTGAATTCTCTTGGCTAGAATTTTGTTGAGGATTTTTGCATCAATGTTCATGAGGGATATTGGTCTGTAATTTTCTTTTTTTGTAGTGTCTTTACCTGGTTTTGTTATCAGGGTTATGTTAGATTCATAGAACGAGTTTGGGAGTACTCCATCCTTTTCTGTGCTCTGAAATCCCTTTAGTAGTAGTGGTGTTAACTCTTCTCTGAAAGTTTGGTAGAATTCTCCAGTGAAACCATCTGGGTCACAGCTTTTTTTTTTTTTTTTTTTTGCCACGGCTTTTTTTTGTTGAGAGTTTTTTAATTACTTTTTCAGTCTCTTCTTTTGTTATGGTTTATTTAGTTGTTCTACCTCTGTTTGTGTTAGTTTATGTAGATAATGAGTTTCTGGAAATTTGTCCATTTCCTCTAGGTTTTCAAATTTGTTAGAGTATAATTTTTCATAGTATTCTGTTATGATTCTTTTAATTTCAGTTAGGCCTGTTTGTGATATCACCCATCTCATTTCTTACAGGGCTTATTTGCTTCCTCTCCAGTTTTTCTTTTGTCAGTTTGGCCAGTGGTTTATCAATTTTGTTGATCTTCTCAAAGAACTGGCTTTTGGTCTTGTTAACTCAATTGTTTTTCTGTTCTCTATTTCATTTAATTCTGCTCTAATTCTTATTATTTCCTTTCTTCTGGCCCTTGAGGGTTTCTTTTGCTGTTCTCTTTTTACTTGTTCCAGTTGTAGGGTTAATGTTTTGATTATGGCCCTGTCATGGATTGAATTATGTCCCCCCAAAAATGTGTGTATCAATTTGGCCAGGCCATGATTCCTGGTATTCCTGCCTCTATGATGTTAATGAGGGAGGATGGGCAGTAGTTGTGTTAGTAAGCCAGAACTCAGTCTATAAGATTGGATTGTATCCTGAGGCAATGTCTTGAGATATAAAAGACAGAAGTGAGCAAGAGACGGGGGACCTCATACCACAAAGAAAGCAGTGCCAGGAGCAGAGCACGTCCTTTGGACCAGGGTCCCTGTGCCAAGAAGCTCCTAGTCTGGGGGAACACTGATGAGAAGACCAAGAGAGAGAAAGGCTTCCCCTGGAGCTGACACCCTGAATTTGGACTTTAGCATACTTTGACTGTAAGGAAATAAACACCTCATCGTTAAAACCATCCACTTGTGGTATTTCTGTTATAGCAGCAGTAGATGACTAAGACAGGCCCCTTCTTCTTTTTGGATGTGTGCATTTATTGCTATAAACTGACCTCTGAGTACTGCTTTTACTGTGTCCCAGAGGTTCTGGTAGGATGTGTTTTCATTCTCATTTGAGTCTATGAATTTCTTTATTCCATTCTTACTTTCTTCTATAACCCAGTAGTTTTTGAGCAAGATGTTGTTAAGTTTTCTTGCGTTTGATTTTTTTCCTTGCTTTTTCTGTTACTGACTTCTACTTTTATGGCTTTATGGTCAGAAAAGATGCTTTGTAATATTTTGATGCTTTCAATTTTGTTAAGGCTTGCTTTGTGGCCTAATATGTGGTCTATTCTGGAGAATGTTCCATGTGTGTTGGAAAAGAAAGTATGCTTGGCTGCTGTTGGGTGAAGTGTTCAGTATATGTCTCTGGGATTAAGCTGGTTGATTGTAGCATTTAGCTCTTCCGTGTCTTTGTTGAGCTTCTTTCTGGATGTTCTGTTCTTCACAAAAAGTGGTGTGTTGAAGTCTCCTACTACTATTGTGGAGCTGTCTATTTCTCTTTTTCATTGCTGTTAGAGTTTGTTTTATGTATTTTGGAGCCCTGTCATTGGGTGTGTAAATATTTATTATAGTTATGTCCTCCCGGTGTATTGACTCTTTAATGATTATATAGTGTCCTTCCTTATGCTTTGTAGGGGATATCGCTTTAAAGTCTATTTTGTCAGAGATTAATATTGCCACTCCTGCTCTTTTTTGGAGTGTTGTTTGCTTGATATATTTTTTCCATCCTTTGAGTTTTAGTTTGTTTGTGTCTTTAAGTCTAAGGTGTGTCTCTTGTAGGCAGCATATAGACAGATCGTGTTTTTTTTTCCCCAGTCTGCCACTGTCTGTCTCTTTACTGGTGCATTGAGTACATTTACATTCAGCGTAATTATTGATAGGTATAAATTTAGTGCTGCCAGTTTAATGTCTTTTTCTGAGTGTTGTTCACAGTTTCTTTGTTCCACTTAATATTCTGTGCTGAGTCATTTCATTGTTGTTGAATTTGTGTTTGCTGAGTCTTTATATTTTTCTAGTTTTTTATTTTGACTTCTAGGATTGTTAGTTTCCTTTGTGGTTACCTTAATATTTACCCGTGTTTTTTTTTTAAGATTATACCAGTCTTTTATTTCTTTGTATCGCCTTGACTTCATCTCCATATGAAAAATCTATGTCCACCTTTTTTTAAGTCCCTTTTTTTTGCTTTAATGTAGTCATTTTTTACATATTGACATCTGTTTCTCTATTTACAGTGTTTTAGCTTTGATTTATTTTTGTGACTTCCCTGTCTGGGTTGATATCTGGTTGGTATGTCCTTTGTTCTAGTCTTGGGTTGTTATCTGATGTTATGATTTTCTAACTGGAGGACTCCCTTTAGTATTTCTTGTAGTTTTTGTTTGGTTTTTGCAAATTCTCTAAGCTTCTGTTTATCTGGAAATGCCCTAATTTCACCATCATATTTGAGAGACAGTTTTGCTGGATATATAATACTTGGCTGGCAGTTTTTTTCCTTCAAGGCTTTATATATGCCATCCCATTGCCTTCTTGCCTCCATGGTTTCTGCTGAGTAGTCTGAGCTTATTCTTATTGTCTCTTCTTTGTAGATGACTTTTTGTTTATCTTTAGCCGCTCTTAAAATTCTCTCTTTATCTTTGGTTTTGGCAAGTTTGATTATGCTATGTCTTGGTGACTTTCTTTTGGGATCTACCTTATGTGGGGTTCAATGAGCATCTTGGATAGATATCTTGTTATCTTTCATGATATCAGGGAAGTTTCCTGTCAACAAATCTTCAACAATTCTCTGTATTTTCTGTTATCCCCTCCTGTTCTGGTACTCCAATCACTTGTAGGTTATTCCTCTTGATAGAGTCCCACATAATTCTTAGGGTTTCTTCATTTTTTTAAATCCTTTTATCTTATTTTTCCTCAAATAAGTTGGTATCAAATGGTTTATCTTCAGTCTCACTAATTCTGACTTCCATTGCCTCAATTCTGCTCCTATGACTTTCTATTGAGTTGTCTAATTCTGAAATTTTATTGTTAATCTTCTGGATTTCTGATTGCTGTCTCTCTACAGATTCTTGCAGCCTGTTAAATTTGTCATTCTGCTGTTCTCTAATGTTTTTAATTTCCTCTATTACGTGTTCTGCATTTTAATTAATTTCCTTCCTAATTTCTTGAAGAGTTCTGTATATTAATTTTTGTATTCTGCCTCCAGTAATTCCAAGAAATTTTCCTCCCTAGATTCTTTATTTTGGGAGCTTGCTGAAACCATCATGGATTGCCTTTTTATGTGATTTATATTGACTGCTATCTCCAAGCCATTGACAAGTTGTTATATTTATTTATTTTATGTTTGCTTACTGTATCCTGGCTTCTTGTTTTGTTTTGATATGCTCGAATAGGCTGCTCATATGAGCTAGTTTAATTATTGGCACCTTTTAAGCCCTAATGTCCTGTCACCAGGTGGTTAGATCTGTTACCAGGTAAGTGAGCTCAGGAGTCTGCCCACTCCTCCTGTATGGATTCAGCTCAGGTGTCCAGGCAGATAGCCACCAAGTGTGTAGTGTAGGTTCTCACTTAAGGTCCTAAACAGGCATGGGTGATTGGTGTAAGCACAGGCATCTGGCTGCAGCAGGGGGACACACCCTGAGCAAGGTGGGGGCTGATGGCCACCCCTGAGTGTCAAAGAGGAATGTGTGTCCCTGTTCCCTAGAGTGCATAGGTGGGTGGATTTTGCAGCTGGACTATGAACACCTAATGCTGTTGGCTGTAAGGACTGGGGGGTATCTCTTATTCATGGGCCCCTATCACAGGTGGCTAGGTGGCATGGGCAGAGCCTCCAGTCCTCAGGCCCCTGATGTGGGTAGGTGAAGACCTTGCTTAATGGGCAGAGCAGTGTCAAATGTCAAGAACCTACCATTTCACAGCTGAAATAGTTGAAGTTAGATTTCCAATATATACCCTGTTATACTGTGGTAATGAGGGCCTACGCTGTTGAAATGGGCCACACAAGTCTATGCAGGGGGAAAGGCACTCAGAGTCCATGGATCCTGTATGCCTGTTCCTAGGCAAAGGAGCTGTGCCTACCCTGGGTTCCTGGCTTAGGGGAGCTGGCAGTTTATTTTTTCCCCTCTTTGTTAATTTGTGCACTCTCCAAGGCAGGGAGAATGGCTCTGGGCTTGTGACAGATCCTACTTCCAGCCCAGGGGACTTGGCAGTTGCTGAGGCCAGTCTGGGACCCAGTGCAGAGCTGGGAGCAGGGAGGTAAATGGGAGAGAGGTTTTTCCCTAAGTGGAGTGTTTTTGATCCATGCGGTAAGCCATACATACGCAAGCACTTACCTTTCATCGATGAGGGCTGCTTCACACTGGCTCTGGGTGGCCATGTAGACTCTGTGGCACTGGGTCTCTCCAGGTGCAGAAAACATACCTCCTGAGCACCGCTGCTTGCCTGCCTCAGCACTCACCCACCAGCTAATCAGGCCTGAAGGGCTCAGGCTGTCGCCGAGTCAGGTCTGGCAACTCCTCACTGCTTTTGAAACTTCTCTCCCTCCCCCACCACTCAGTCCGGTTCCTCAACTCTGCCTTTGATGTTCAGGGCTCCCAGTTTGCCATGTATAATCAGATCACTTGTTTTTTCAGTTCTTTGTTGTAAGAGGGTCCACTGGAAGTGTCTGACTACTCCACCATCTTGGCCCCACCTGTGAATGAATTTCTAAATCAGTTTTACATATAAAAACTTATTTTCCATTTCCAAATTTCATCTAATGTAGACAACATGTAAAAAAAAAAGTCAAGTTTTCTAATACAGTATGCAATGTTAGTATAAAGAAAGCAGTTAATAGCATAACATGCTTTACATTGATTTTCAGTGACAGAATTTGAGAGAGGTTAAGGGACAGATTCCACCTCTCTCTTCCAAACTGGGGATAGGGAAATAAGTAATGGCAATAATAGGGCAAGAGCATTTCCAGGAAGTAAGCTCTACATGTATCTTTCTGGTTTGTTTCATTTGCTTGGTAAGCAGCCTTATTAAATTTATTATAAATTTATTTATAATCACATTTAATTGAGAATTAATAATCTGTTTCTTTTTTCAGTGATATTGTTGCATGGCTTTTACAAAACGTTAGTGTGGTCTTACGGATTAGTAATTTATGGGGGTGAAACAGGTCATTTGAAGCTTTCTACATTCACACTGCCGTCTAGTCTCAGTGAAGTGCATTGAGGAAGTGGTTAGAACTTTAAAAGCCTTTATAACCCTGAGATTCTGGATGTAAGTGCCCTGTCTCTTTGTTCTGTTTGTTTTGAAAATAAAGTTCAAATCTACAGAAAAGTTGAGAAAAGAAAACAATGAGTACATGTGTACTCTTCACCTAGATTCACCCATTATTAACATTTTGTCACAGTGTCACAATTTTTTTCTTCTCTCCTGATACACGTATATATGCTTTAAAGAGACTTTTTTTTTCTCGGAACAACTCAAAAGTAAGTTGCAGATATGACACTTTACCCCTAAATGTTTCAGCTCACATCTCCTAAAAACAAGGACTTTCTCCTATCTAGCCACAATACTATTATGATACCTAAAAAAGTAACAGTAATTCAATAATATCATTGACTATATAGCCCATATTCACATTTCCCTAATATCTCAAAGATATCTTTTATAGTTTTTATAAAATTCAGGGTTCAATTCAAGGTTCACGTATTACTTTTTACGTCCCTTTGGTCTCTTTTACTCTTCCCTTTTGTCCCCATAACACAGAATTTTTTGAAGAGTCCATGCCCGTGTCTGTTTTTTTTTTAATGAAAAAATTAAGATTTTGCCTAAATACCACTGATAAATGGACCAGGTGATTTTCCTGATGCCAAGACCTGAGAAAAAGTCTAATATGGGGCCTAAGATTTTTAAACTGGCACCATGATTCATTTCCTACCAAAAATATTGATAAAAAGAAGAAATTCTCAAAAGTGTCCAGGATTTAAAACTGGCCATGAACACACAGATCAAGAAAACTTGACGACCTTTCAGCTGAGTCTGCCTGACTATCCAAGGTAACATCATAGCATTTTCAAGCTGGAAGAACTTCAGAGACAGTTTAACTAGCTCAATTCCTTACATTATCAGTGAGGAAACTGAGTCTGTGCTTTGCCAAGGTCGCAGCATTGGGAGTAGAAATAAGGTGTCTTGAACTCAATATCCTGTGTCTCTGATTCTCTTGTCTTCTTTCTCATTACCTTCCATCCCTTTTCTTTCCTTTCTTTTACATTTCTTCCTTTCTTTCCCTTCTATTGAGCAAGCAACAACAGACCTTTTAAACTCCTGTTAACCTTTTGCCAGAGTTTCTCAACAGCAGCACTATTGATATTTTAGGCTAGAAAATTCTTTGTTGTGCATTGTAGGACGGTTAGCAGCATCATTCATTTCTCCCCGTTAGATGCCAGTAGCACTCTTCCAGTTATGACAAGCAAAATCATCTCTAGACATTGTAAAATGTCTTGGGGGGGAGGGCAAAATCACCCCTAATTGAGAACCACTGCCAATATATTACTCATTCTTATTTTATTTATTAGACTTTTCTTTCACTCTAGGTAAATATGCATTCAAAATGTTATGTAGTTGTAATCAAAGCATGGGAGCCCTGGTGGCATGGTGACTGAAGCACTCGGCTGCTGACCAAATGTTGGTGGTTCGAACCCATCATCTGCTCTTTGGGAGAAAGATGGCGGCAGTCTGCTTCGGTAAAGATTACAGCCTTGGAAACCCTATGGGGCAGTTGTACTCTGTCCTATAGGGTCTCTGTGAGTTGAAATCAACTCAACAGCAGTGGGTTTTTTTGTTTTGTTTTGTTTTGTTTTGTTTTGTAATCAAAGCATAGATGCAATTTTTATTCTACTATTTTTACTTAACATATTGTAATAAGTATTTTCACTGCTGCTATATGACGTGAGGAGTCCAATTGAAAGTTTGGAGGTTCAAGTTCACCCAAATGCATCTTGGAAGAGGGGCCTAGTGATCTACTTCCAAAATCTCAAACATTGTAAACCCTATGGAGCACAGCTCTACTCTGACACATATGGGATCATGGACTCAATGGCAGCTGGTTTACTGGTTTACGTGACATAGACATCTGTTGTTTTTGTCTACCTACCATCTCTGCTGCCCCTTCCAGTAACAACACCCCTCTGTCATTGTGGAACTGTGCCTCCCTTACTTCAGTTATTTCCTTTTAGGGTCCCCACTCTATTAAAGGTGAGGGCAAGTGATCCAGGCCTGACCAGTCATAATAATTCCTCTCCACGGTCACAATTACTAGCCTAAGTGGTAGGCACATGATCTGAGTTGGGCCAACTAGAGCCCTTTCCTGGGAATTTGATAGAAAAAAGGGTCTACTTCATCTGGTTTACTAAACTGTGATGTTGTAAGGCTGAAGCTCTCTGCAGCTGTAGCCTCAGTTTGTCTGTAGTTCAAGAGAATGAAGCCAACACAGATAGAAAACAGAACTGAGAGATGAAGAGAAAACCTTGATGGTATCATTTGAGTCCCTAGATTGAGTCATCTCTGAGGGCACTACCACCCTTGTCTCTTACAGTTATGAATGTCAATAGATCACTGCTCCCACGCTCTTTTCTCCTTTATTTTTTGCGAAGTTGGTTTGACTAAGATTCTTTCACTTGCAACAAAAAGAATCTTGCTTAATATGTATTCATGTTTATAATATTTAATGGCTTGTACTTCCTCAAGTTGTGGTGCCATGATTTTAACTGTTCTGCTAACATTGAACTTTAAGGTGATTTAAAATATTTTTCCATTATAAATGCAGTGTTCTTTTTCAGTTCCTTTTGAATGACTTACAGTAAAATTTCCATAAGTTTCCTCAAACATGGGCCCTTGGTTTGAATTCTGAACTATAAGATTTAAAATCAAATGATTTAAAGCCATTCCATTTTGCTTTATCCCCTTTTGCTTTTATACTTCCATTACAATCATTCCATCTGTGATTATATCAACTGTTGCGGCAGTGTCTGCTCCAGCTGCATGGGCACATTTGAATACTTTAGTGTGCTACCTCAGTGGTTTAGGAAATTTTTTATGGTACCATGAAGATTTATTTCTGGCTCTTGTAGAGCAAGCTTTATGATTTCTTTTAACTACTAACTTTAAAAACACTATTGTTAAATTTTAAGTCTTCAGATTTGTGCATTCACTTAAAATACAGGATTATTCTATTTTCCAAATGTCTATGGAAAATGTCAGTAAAGGTGTGCTTCAGGGCTGTATCCTTTCAATCTATTCAATCTGTATGCTGAGCAAATAATCCAAGAAGCTGGATTATATGAAGAAGAACAGGGCATGATTGTTGGAAGAAGAGTCATTAACAACCTGCGGTATGCAGATGACACAATCTTGCTTGATGAAAGTGAAGAGTACTTGAAACACTTACTGATAAAGATCAAAGACTACAGCCTACAGTATGGATTACACCGCAACATAAAGAAAACAAAAATCCTCACAACTGGACTGGAACACTTATACACTGTTGGTGGTAATGTAAAATGGTACAACCACTTTGGAAATCGATTTGGCGCTTCCTTAAAAAGCTAGAAATAGAAGTACCATAGAATCCAGCTATCCTGCTCCTTGGACTATATCCTAGAGAAATAAGAGCCATCACAGGAATAGATATATGCACACCCATGTTCATCGCAGCACTGTTCACAATAGCAAAAAGATGGAAGCAACCTAGGTGCCCATCAACGGACGTTTGGATAAACAAACTATGGTATATCCACACAATGGAATGTTATGCAATGATAAGGAACAATGATGAAGCTGTGAAACATCGTATAACATGGTGGAAACTGGAACTTATTATGCTGAGTGAATTTAGTCAGTCACAGAAGGACAAATACTGTATAAGATCACTATTATAAGAACTCAAGAAAAGGTTTAAACACAGAAGAAAATGTTCTTTGATGGTTATGAGGGTGGGGAGGGAGGGTGAGGGTTATTCACCAGCTAGATAGTAGATAAGAATGATCTTAGGTGAAGGAAAGGACAGCGCACACTACAGGGGAAGCCAGCACAACTGGACTAAACCAAAGCTAAGAAGTTTCCTCAATACAGTCAAATACTTTGAGAGACAGAGTAGCAGGGATGCAGGGTCTGGGGACCATGCTTTCAAGGGACATCTATGTCTATTGGCATAACAAACCTTATTAAGAAAATGTTCTGCATCCTACTTTGGTGAGTGGTGTCTGGAGTCTTAAAAGCTTGCAAGCGGCCAACTAAGATGCATCAACTGGTCCCAACCACTTGGAGTAAAGGAGGATGAAGAACACCAAAGACACAGGGAAAGTATTAGCCCAAGAGACACAATGGGCCACATAAACCAGAGACTTCATCAGCCTGAGACCAGAAGAACTAGATGGTGCCTGGCTACCACCAATGAACATCCTGACAGGGAACACAACAGAGGGTCCCTCATGGAGCAGTAGAACGATGGGATGCAGAACTCAAATTCTAGTAAGAAGACTAGACTTAATGGTCTGACTGAGACTGGAGGCACCCCAGAAAGCATGGCCCCTGGACTCTCTACCACCTCAGAACTAAAACAATTTCTGAGGCCAACTCTTCAGATAGGGATTGGACTGGACTGTGGGACATAAAGTGATACTCGTGAAGAATGTGCCTCTTAGTCAAGTAGACACAAGAGACTAAAGGGGCACCTTCTGTCCAGAGGTGAGATGGGAAGGCAGAGAGAATTAGGAGCTGGTTGAATGTTCATGGGGAATCAGGGGCGGAGGGGAGGAGTGTGCTGTTGCAGAATGTGGTGAGCGGTTGGGGTCTCATAACAAAGTACATTAAAAAAAAAATTTGTATGGGAGACTAACTTGAAATGTAAACTTCATTTAATTACAACAATAAAAAAAAAAAAAGTCCTCACAACTGGACCAATAAGCAACATCATGATAAAGAAAAGATTGAAGCTGTCAAGGATTTCATTTTGCTTGGATCCACAATCAACACCCATGGAAGCAGCAGTCAAGAAATCAAGCGATGCATTACACTGGGCAAATCTGCTGCAAAAGAGCTCTTTAAAATATTAAAAAGCAAAAATGTCATTTTAAAGACTAAGATGTGCCTGACCCAAGCCTTGGTGTTTTCAGTCACCTCATATGCATACAAAACCTGGACAATGAATAAGGAAGACCAAAGAAGAATTGATGCCTTTGAATTATGGTGTTGGCGAAGAATAGTGAATATACCAAGGACTGCCAAAAGAGTGAACAAATCAGTCTGGGAAGAAATACTGCCAGAATGCTCCTTAGAAGCAAGGATGGTGAGACTTTGTCATACATACTTTGGACATGTTATCAGGGGGCATCAGTCTCTGGAGAAAAACGTCATGCTTGGTAAAGTAGAGGGTCAGTGAAGAAGAGGAAGACTCTCAATGAGATGGATTGACACAGTGGCTGCAAAAACGGGCTTAAGCATAACAATGATTGTGAGGATGGCGCAGGACTCAGGCAGTGTTTCGTTCTGTTGTATATAGGGTCGCTATGAGTCGGAACCTACTCGACAGTACCTAACAACAACAACATGGAAAAATACCTCTGGTTGTTTCATTACTATGAAGTCTATATGTGCCTGTTTACCTGCATAAATGAATGTCTTCGTATTTTAAGGCCTACTCAAATGTTAATGCCTTCTATGTGATTTCTTTTATCGCTTTGTTCACAGTTTGTTTTTACCTCTTTTGGTACACTTAGAAAATGTACCTCTTATCTATGGCAGGTGATGCAATAATGAGGTAGCGCCACTTTAGGGTCCTGGTGGCACAGTTGTTAAGCACTCAGCTGGTAACCGAAAGTCAGTGGTTAGAACCCATCAGCTGCTCTGCGGAAGAAAGATGTCGCTATGAGTCAAAATTGACTCAGCAGCAGTGGGTTTGGTTTTGGAATAGTCATGGACTTGTTGTGTTTCAGATATTTGTCAGTAGCAATATACTGCAAAATATATTGCCATTAAGTTATTTATCATCTGATATGCATGCAAAAGCTGGGCAATGAATAAGGAACACCAAAGAAGAATTGATGCCTTTGAACTACGGTGTTAGTGAACAATATTGAATATACCATGGACTGCCAGAAGAACAAACAAATCTGTATTGGAAGAAGTACAACCAGAATGCTCCTTAGAAGAGAGGATAGCAAGACGTCATCTCATGTACTTTGGACATGTTGTCAGGAGGGACCAGTCTCTGGAGAAGGACACCATGCTTGGTAAAGTAGAGGGTCACGAAAATAGGAAGACCCACAATGAGATAGATTGACAGTGGCTGCAACAATGGGCTCAAACATAGCAATGATTGTGAGGATGGCGCAGGATTCGGCAGTGTTTCCTTCTGTTCTACATAGCGTCACTATGAGTCAGAACCAACTCAACGGCAACTAACAACAACACAACAAGTTATTTATGGAAACATAGTTATGATACAGCCATAAAATGAAATACTATACAGCTATAAAAAAAGAACAAATACATTTTTTATATATTGATATGGTACAATTTCCAAGATACATTAGGAGGTTTCTCAAGAAGCAGTATACCTGTTGCCGTCAAGTCGATTCCGACCCATGGCGGCCCTATAGGGCAGAGTAGAACTGCCCCATAGGGTTTCCAAGGAGCACCTGGTGAACTCGAACTGCTGATCTTTTGATTAGTAGCTGTAGCACTTAACCACTGCACCACCAGGGCTCCCGAGAGACAGTATAGCAAAGTATTTAAAAATGTGAAGACTGGAGCCTGACTCCCCAGGCTCAAAGTTTGGCTCTACTATTTGCTAGCTCGGGCAAGTTACTCAAGCTCAGTTCCTTATTTTTTTTCACCTGTGAAATGAGGGCATTAATGGTAACTATGTCATAAGATTGTTATGAGGATCAAATGTATCAACACATGAAAAACACTTACAGGAGACCCTGACGCACAGTAACATAACCAAACTAACAATGTGAGTGAATGATTTTTGAATCGTGTAATTCATGAAAAACTAAAGCTTTTTTACTTGCCATTAAATATTTTCACCATTACTGCTTTGTTTTGTAGTATTGTACTTATTCATGTACAGGGCTATCTCTATTGTAATCCTCTATTATTATAATGTCTTTGAAGACAAGGTCTGGTTTCTTCAATTTTGTACCCTACATGGTCTCCAGCGTGTGTCATGTATAATACAAATACCGCATGTATTTGTTAACTGAATTAATAAACATTCAGGTTCCTCTCTGCACATAAACATTATTTTAGAACTTTACATTTAGAGTAGTTTCAGGAGATATCTAATAGGACCAATCCTATAATTTCAACATTTGGGGGCAAGTATTTTGTTAACATAGAAGTGGGAAGTTTGTTTTTACCTGGAGCTACATTCTGTGTGTTACTCTCTTTTCTTTCTTTTTTTTTTTTTTAAGAGTTTTGTTTTTAAATAAGGATGAGAACTAACAGTTTTTAGACTCTCTAAGTCTCGGTAAGATTAAGTACTTGCCTGCTTCCATACATCTAGCTAGTAATAGAGTCAAGGTTCAAGCTTGGGTCTGTCTAATCGTTCTTTCAGCCACAGAAGTGAAGCAGAACGGAGGCTGTACTGACTAACTTTGTAAGTGAGCCTTGGACAGGAAAAGTAAAGGAAGAGGTTTCTAGTAGACCTGTACTTCAGTAGTACTTCACTTTGCTAAGCACATCTCTTAGCTATTAAATTTCTTCTCACACCTAGCACTGAATAAAAATATTCAGTGTATTAGGCATATAAGGAAAAGTATAACAAGATCATTTTGTATAATTTAAGCCTTTGCCTTTGAGAGTAAGGCCATCTAAAATTCTTAAACAAAATAAGAAAATTATAAAAGGCCTTAAATATTTCCTTTGTGATACTTAGTGATATAGTCTTTCTACATTTCTAAATCATCATTTCAAAGTAACATTAGTCATTATCTAATTTAGGGTTGATCACATCACACTTTTCCAGATCCTTTTTATTATGAAGTATAATAACAAATAACACATTTTCAAGGTACAAGTGTGCAGGTATATTCTATTTCAGGAAAACCTGAAGTATGGAGATTCCTGAATGCTTGGTAAATAGGACTACATAAATTTAATTACAGAAGGGTTCCAAAATAATTAATGATGGTTTTTTTTTTTTGAACAGGAGAGATTCAAACTCATGTACATTTGGCAAAAGAAATTTCCTATTCTACCTGGGAAAATTGTCCTATTTAACTCAAGGCAAAGCTTTCAGAAAGATACGTATTGGAGAGTGCTGCTCAGCAAGCTAAACAGATCAGCCTTCTCAATCGATTCTGTAATCGCTGGGGGTGGGGGTCAGCAGAAGGTGCCACATTAGATCAGGTGGTCAGGGAAATTTGAGTTAAAGCCTGAATAATGAGAAGGAGCCAGCCTTTTGAAGACCTATGAAAAGAACGTTCTGAGCAGAAAGCTCGGTAGGTAAGGTCTCTCAGGTCAGAACAAGCCTAGTGAATGAAGGAACAGAAAGGCCAGACTGGAGTGAAATAAACTAGGCACAGTGGTTCAAGATGAAGTCAAGAGAGATTTAAAAAAAAAAAAAAGAGGCCAGATCAAGTAGGACCGTGGTAAGGAGTTTGCATTTTATGGTTGTTGATAGGTGCCATAGAGAGGATTCCGACTCATAGTGACCACATAAAGTAGAACTGCCCCATAGGGTTTTATTGGCTGTAATCTTTATGGACGCAGATTGCCAGGTCTTTCTCCCGTGGAATGGCTGGGTGGGTTTGAATCACCAACCTTTTGGTTCTCAGTCAAGCACTTAACTGTTTGTGCCACCAGACTCCTTGTATTTTATGGTAAGTGCATGGAAATTACTTAACTTGAAACTTTTTAAGAGCTCAATAAATGGAAACGCTTGGTTATTAGAGATCATGATTATTGTTCTCTTCATAATTTGAATTAAATGCTTTTTATAAATGGGAGTAGTTTTATTTCTTAGAGTACATTTAAATGAACACTTAGAAAATACTTATAAAAATTGAACTCCATGTTTTTCTTCACTAACACTATAAAATTTAGATTCTATTAAAAAACATAACAAGAGTCATTTTCTAGTTGTAAAGGCTATTAAAATTGGGCATTTATATAGAACTTGTTTTACAGATATTTACTAATTGAAATAATTTATTTAATGGGTGAGATAACTGAGTTATAAACATTTTCCCCAATTAAGCTGTCTTCAACTCTTTTTTTTACATTTACTTTTTTTTAATTTCCACGATTTCCTACTCTGACATAAACCTTTTGCTACATTTCTTCCCTTTTTTATTCTCCTTTCTTTTTTTTTATTGTGGTAAAATATATATAAAAAATTATTTACCATTTCAACCATTTTTATGTGCACAATTCAGTGGTATTAATTACATTCACCACGTTATGCAACCACTGTCCGTTTCTGATTTTTTCATCACCCTTAAAAGAAATTCAGTACCCCTTAAGCTATAACCTCCCATCTCCCTGTCCCACCCACCCTTGGTAACCACTAATAAACTTTGGTCTCTAATCACTGGCTTATACTGGATAGCTCATATAAGTGGGATCATAACAATATTTGTCTTTTTGTATCTAACTTATTTCACTCAGCATAATGTTTTCAAGATTCATCCATGTTGTAGCATGTTTCAAAACTTCCTTTTATAGCTGAGTAAAATTCCACTGAACGTATGTACCACATTTTGTTTATCCATTCATCTGTTGATTGACATTTAGGTCGTTTCTACCTTTTGGCTATTGTGAATAATAGTACTGCAATGATCATTGGTGTACAGTTTCTATTTGTGTTCCTGCTTTCAATTATTTTGGGTATAGTATAGGTAGGATTGGAATCACTGGGTAATACGGTAATTTTATGTTTAACTTTTTGAGGAACCACCAAACTGTTTTCCATAGCAGCTGCATCATTTTACAATCCCACAAGCAATAGATGAGGGTTTTAATTACTCCACATCCTCACCAATGCTTGATACTTTTCATTTTTCTGATAATAGCCCTAGGAGTAGAGGTGAAGTGGTATCTCACTGTGGTTTTGATTTGCATTTCCCTAATGGTTAATGACATCATGCATATTTTTACGTGCTTATTGGCCCTTTGTATATCTTTTTATGAGAAATGTCTGTTAAGTCTGTCTTAGTTTCTTAGCGCTACTGTAACAGAAATACCACAATTGGGTGGCTTTAGCAAAGATAAGGTAAGTCCTTCGTCATTGTTTCCCCTTCCCCGCCCCCCTCCCCCAACCCCCCCCGCCCCGCCCATTTCTTGCTTTCCGCTAAATCTATTCCCCCAGCAGAACTTTAGGATTAAATTGCCAATTAAAAAAATTAACATTTGAATTTTGATTGAAACTGCATTAAATGTATAAATTAATTTGAGTATTCCTATCCAGAAACATAGACTCCCTTTTCAGGTCTTCCACCTCCCTTGTTGAGCTTTGGTAAAATTTTGTAGTTTTTCTTAATTTAAGTCTTGTGTATTTCTAATGGCTTTTTTGTTGCTGTAGTGGAATAGGGTGTTTTTTAAATTACATTTCCTAATTAGATATTATTGCTATGTAGAAGTGCTATTGGATTTTTAATCTGGCCACTCTGATGAACTAATTTACAGGCCTACTAGTTTTTGATCTTCCAGACAGACAATAAGATCATCTATAAATGTTATAAACTTTTCTCTTCGTTTCCACCATTAATTTTTCTTACTTTTTTTCATCGTATTGCATTATCTAGAATCTGCAGAACAAGGTAAAACTATAACAGTGTTAATAGGTCTGTTTGCTCTTTTTCTAACTTTAGTTGGCATGCTTTAGTTTTTCATTATTAAACATGATGAGTGTTTTATTTTGTATATTTTACCATAATCTATATACACATTTATATATACATGATAATAAGAATATTTTCTTATATTTCTAGATTACTAAGTATTTCTTTAAATCAAAAATGCTGATGGAGTATTATTAAATGCATTTCTAATATCTATTCATATAATAATAAGTTTCTTAATGTTGAAAAATTATTTCATCATAGAACAAAACCTGCTGGGTTGGTTTATGTTTTTCCTTTAATATTTGCTTCGTATTTTATCTAGTCTATAGCATTCCTTTTTTTTTTTTTTTTTACTTAAAAAAAAATTCATGCTTGGATGTCAATTATCCTAGCCTTATAGTATGAATTTGGAAGTGTTTCATCTTCTTCTTTTTTGATATTCAATAATAGTTTAAAATAGCAAAAATAGAAAATCCCTTACAAACTCAGTAGAACTGTTTTGGCATTTTTTGTGGGAGACTTTTGACAACTCTTGTAAATTTTTTATAGTTATTTAGTCTATTCATTTCCTACAACTTTTTGAATCAATTTTTATAACTTATACTTTCCTAGGAAATAATGAGGAAAGGTTAATATTCACTACTATAATGCATGCCTACAAATCAATAGGATGAATAACCCACTTAAAAATAAGCAAATGCCAAGTCTGCATAATTAATAGAAGAAAAATTCAAATGGCCTTTAATGTATGCTTTAACTCATATTTAGGGTAACCATATATCCCTCTTTCCCTGGGGAATTACTGCTCTTTATGTGCTCTTCCAGAAAAATTATGACTCATGTCTCCTTTCAATCTCAAAAGTTTTCTATTTTACAATAAGTTATATGGTCCCTCTAGTTATAATAAAGGAAATGCAAGTTTACACAACAATGAGGATTATTATCATTTTTTGTCAATCGGATTAGCAAACATTAAAGAGATTCATAATATGCATTGCTAGAAAGTGTATGCTGAAACAAAGACATGTTGGTGGAAGAGACAATTGGTGCCCTATTTTGGGTGAGAAATTTGGAAATATCTATAAAAATTTTAATAATGCATAGCCTTTGATCTAGCTATTGGACTTCTGGGATCTTAATTTATGGAAATACTGATACCACTACACAAATATGTGCATGGGCAAAGTTGTATTGGTCCAAAATTGCAAAATAGCTCCATGTTTATCAATACAATACATATTTTTGCCTTGGTTTCCTCATGTTTATTTATTATTTAAATAATATTTTATTGTGTTTTTGGTGAAAGTTTACACAGCAAATTAGGTTCCTATTTGACAATTTCTACACAAATTGTTCAGCAACATTAGTTACATTTTTTATAATGTGTCAACATTCTCTTTAATTGCATTCTGGTTGTTTCGTTTCCAGTACTCTAGTTTCCCTGCCCCCTTAACTTCTCATCTTTGCTTTGGAGTAACTTGTTGGCCTTTTGAAATAGGATACTGATTAAGTAAATAAAGGTACATCTACAAAATGAAATACTATGTAGATGTTTAAAACAATGAGGTAGACGTATATGTATCAACGTGGGACGATTTCCATAATATATTAAGAGAAAAAAAAAAGATGCAGAGTGATATTACAGTTTTTACTGATAGTTGAAAAACATTGTTGTTGTTAGATGCCATCAAGTCAGTTCCAATTCATAGTGATACTATGTACCACAGAATGAAACACTGCCTGGTCCTGAGCCATCCTCACAATCATTGCTATGTTTGAGCCCATTGTTGCAGCCACTGTGTCAATCCATCTCATTGAGGGTCTGCCTCCTTTTCACTGACCCTTTACTTTACCAAGCACGCTGTCCTTCTCCAGGGACTAGTCCCTTCTCATAACATGTCCAAAGTACATGAGAGGAAGTCTATCCATCCTCACTTCTGAGAAGCATTCTGGCTGTTACTTCTTCCAAGACAGATTTGTTCTTTCTTCTGGCAGTCTGGAAAAATATACACATATATAATTTGTTTATCTATGCTTAGAAAAATGTTTGAAAATATATACATCAAAGTTTAACAGTTGTTACCATGACAATTAAGATGATCAGAAGCTGAAGTTTCTGAAGAAAATTCAATTAAGGTTCTGTTAAGTACCAATAAAAAAATATTTTTTGAAAAAAAATGTAACTTAACAATAATTCTGAGCACTGTCTGTGCTGGTAGGAGACAGAGAACTCTGGCTTTGGCTTAGTAACTAGCATCAGGGAGTACCCAATCCCATGGTCTATTTGAGCTGATGTTTCTTCTGGTTGGAAGCATTACTTTTTCCCTTTTTGTTGGGAAACTTCATACTATACAAAAGTTAGAAAGGTTTTTGAATTCCGAAAAGATGGGAACATTAGACTTCAGCCCACATAGTTACTATTTTTATCTTCTGTGAGACTATACAGTCTTAGAATCTTAAGGCAGTAAGGCAGCCCAAGTCTCTTCGACTCATTCATTTATTCATTTAAGGAGCCCTGGTGGCGCAGTGGTTAAGTGCTCTGCTGCTAACTGAAAAATCAGGGGTTCGAACCCACCAGCTGCAGGAAAAAGATGTGGCAGTCTGCTTCCGTAAAGATTACAGCCTTGGAAACCCTATGGGGCAGTTCTACTTTGTCCTATAAGGTTGCTGTGAGTAGGAATCAACTCAACAGCAGTGGGTTTGGTTTATTTGTTTGTTGACTGATAAAAGAAACTTTCATTTATTTTTCAGGATATATATACTTTGCATCTTATACATGATTGTCTTAGTTACCTAGTGCTGCCATAACAGAAATACCACAGTGGGTAACTTTAAAGAACAAAAATTTATTTCATCATAGTTCTGGAGGCTAAATGCCCAGTACAGAGTCTCTACCATGTTGATTACTTCTGTGAGCCTCTGTTCTAATCTCTGGTGTCTGCCAGCAATGCTTGGCGATTCTTGGTGATCCTTGGAGTTCCTTGGTCTTACTTGGTGTCTGTCTTTCCTCTATGTGTGTCTGTGTCTATTCTGGTCATTTTATAACTCAGAAGTTACGAAGTTTGGGATTCACCCTACACTGGTATACCTTATTAACCTAATGAAAGGCAAATTCTATTTCCAAACAGGATCACATCCACAGATACAGGGGTTAGGGTTTCAACACATATTTTTGAGGAACATAATTCAATCCACAAAAATAATATTTTAGAGAAGAGAAAAGACATTTACCTAATTAACTTTTTGAGGAATATAATCTCTTTATACCTATACCATTCAAGGACAGTGCAAAAAAAAAAAAGTAGGTCAATCTTCTACATGAGTGTAATGGATTGAATTGTGTCCCCCTAAAATATGTGTCAACTTGGCTAGGCCATGATTTCCAGTGTTGGGTGATTGTCCCCCATTTTGTCAACTGATGTGATTTTCCTATGTGTTGTAAATCCTATCTCTATGATGTTAATGAGGTAGGATTAGTGGCAGTTACGTTAATGAGGCAGAACTCAATCTACAAGAGTAGATTTTGTCTTAAGTGTATCTCTTTTGAGATATGAAAGAGAGAGGTAAGCAGAGAGATGGGGGACCTCATACCACCAAGAAAGCAATGCTGGGACCAGAGCATGTTCTTTGGATCTGAGGTTCCTGCGCTGAGAAGCTCCTAAACCAAGGGAAGACTGATGATAAGGACCTTTCTCCAGAACTGACAGAGAGAGAAAGCTATCCCCTGGAGTTGGCACCCTGAATTCATACTTCTAGCCTCCTAGACTGTGAGAGAATAAGTTTCTCTTTGTTAAAGCCATCCACTAGTGGTATTTCTGTTATAGCAGCACTAGATGACTAAGACAATGAATATGCATGAAAAAAATTACCAAATAAAATATTAGTAATAAAATCAAATAGTGAATTAAAAGTGACAGACTCAAGAACAAAGACTTTCAAATCCATAAGAAAAAAGAGACTAGTCAGTGTAAAATCAGGCAAGTATGTTCATGTACAAGACAAAAAAATAAAACACAAATGGAATATAACCATATAAAACCAAAAACCAAACCCATTGCATTGAGTCAGTTCTGACTCCTAGCAACCCTGTAGGACAGAGTAGAACTACCCCATAGGGTTTCCTAGGCTGTAATCTTTATGGGAGCAGACTGCCACATGAGACTTCCACATCTTTCTTCCACTAAGCGGCTGGTAGATTTGAACCACACCTTTAGGTTAGCAGCAGAGTGTTAAATCACTGGGCCACCAGGCTCATATACCAAAATCAAACCCGTTACTGTCAGTTTACCTTATGCGACAGAGTAGAACTGCCCTATTGGGTTTCCAAGGAGCAACTGGTGAATTTGAACCGCTGACTTTTGGTTAGCAGCCGAGTTCTTAATCTCTGTACCACCAGGGCTCCAGGGCTTATATACAAGGTGCTAAACTCATTATGATCATGAAAATTAATTACAGTAAAAATAGTATTATACATATCATACTGCTAACAATAAAAAACTCATAGAAAAGCAAGTGTTGGTGAGGATGTGAGGAAAGAAGATCTCTTATACACTTGGGTGGAAGTGTGAACTGCTAAAATTATGTTGTTGTTGTGTGCCATAGAGTCAGTTCTATAGTGACCCTATGTACAACAGAACGAAACACTGCCCGGTCCTGCGCCATCCTCACAATCATTGTTATGCTTGAGCCCACTGTTGCAGTCACTGTATCAATCCATCTCGTTGAGGGTCTTCCTCTTTTTTGCTGACCCTCTATTTTACCAAGCATGATGTCCTTCTCCAGGGACTGATCCCTCCTGATAACATGTCCAAAGTATGTGAGATGTAGTCTCGCCATCCTTGCTTCTAAGGGGCATTCTGGTTGTACTTCTTCCAAGACAGATTTGTTCATTCTTTTGGCAGTCCATGGTATATTCAATATTCTTTGCCAACACCACAATTCAAAGGCGTCCATTCTTCTTCGATATTACTTATTCACTGTCCAGCTCTTGCATGCATATGAGGCGATTAAAAACACCATGGCTTGGGTCAGGCGCACCTTAATCTTCAAGGTGACATCTTTGCTTTTCAACACTTTAAAGAATTCTTTTGTAGCAGATTTGCCCAAAGCAATGCACCCTTTCATTCCTTGACTGCTACTTCCATGGGTATTGATTGTGGATCCAAGTAAAATGAAATCCTTGACAACCTCAATCTTTTCTTTGTTTATCATGATGTTGCTTATTGGTCCAGTTGTGAGGATGTTTATTTTCTTTATGTTGAGGTGTAATTCATACTAAAGGCCGTGGTCTTTGTTCTTCATCAGTAAGTGCTTCAAGTCCTCTTCACTTTCAGCAAGCAAGGTTGTGTTATCTGCATACTGCTGGTTGTTAATGAGTCTTCCTCCAATCCTGATGCCCCTTTCTTCTTCATATAGTCCAGCTTCTTGGATTATTTGCTTAATTTACAGATTGAATAGATATGGTGAAAGGATGCAACCCTGATGCACACCTTTCCTGACTTTAAACCACGCACTATCCCTTTTCTGTTTGAATGACTGCCTCTTGATCTATGTACAGGTTCCTCATGAGCGCAATTAAGTGCTCTGGAATTCCCATTCTTGGCAATGTTATCCATAATTTGTCACGTTCCACAAAGTAGCATGCCTTTGCATAGTCAGGAAAACATCTTTCCGTTAGTCTCTACTTTCAGCCAGGATCCATCTGACATCAGCAATGATATCCCTGGTTCAATGTCGTCTTCTGAATCTGGCTTGACTTTCTGGCAGTTCACTGTTGATATACTATTGCAGCCGCTTTTGAATGATCTTCAGCAAAATTTTGCTTGCGTGTGATATTAATGATATTGTTTGATAATTTTTGCATTCGATTGGATCACCTTTCTTGGGAATAGGCATAAATATGGATCTCTTCCAGTCCGTTGGCCAGGTAGCTGTCTTCCAAATTTCTTGGCATAGAGGAGTGAGCACTTCTAGGAAGGCTAAAATTAAATCAGAGAACAATGTAAGATGTCCAGCAAAGGTGTACATACTCCACAACCAAGAAATTCTACACTCAGGTACATATACCAGAGGTTCTCTATCATAGGTGTATATCAATTTCCTCATCGTACAGATAAAGGAAACTAAAGCCTAGATTCTTTTACTAGTAGATAAATTAATATATGTAAATTGCTTAGAATAGTGCTGGCTACATATTAAGCTCAGTATAATACTGTAATACATGGTTATCTGTGATCATCATCACTATCATGAATAATCAGTCAGCTGTTGGTGAAATTCCATAAATCAACAGCAAATACGAGGCGCTCCATCATTGCATGTCTGAAGGAGTATTCTAACAAATGATTTAAAAACCCACTAACAGACTAGGAAGAAAGGCCTGGCGATCTACTTCTGAAAATCGGACAATTTTCATTTTGTGATCCTAAGGATTACAAAAGTCTGATCCTGTGGTGCACTGGGTCGCCATGAGTCCAGGCGACTGGAGAGCAGCTAACAACAACAACAAGAAACAACAATCTCTGACCGGACTGTGAAGTTTGGAGGACGTTCCCTCCTTTCCCACCTAAAGCCACAACCGCGAGAGTTTCTGTAGTAGCAGGGTAGTTTTTGAGCAGATTGAGGTCCACAGTCTGATCCTTGAACCTGCCCCGCCCCCACTTTCCCCTGGCGGCCGGGCCCCAGGTCTTCGTTTCACTCCTGCCACTCAGGTAGTCCCTAGACAGTTGATAACTAGCTTCCGGGACACTGGGTTTTTAATGCCTGCCAAGAAGAGAGGCAGTAGAGGAACGGGAGGGGAGGCCCAGAACTTCACCTAAGACAGCCGACTGGGTGAAGTTACGACTGGATTAGTTGCCGGCACCCCAAGATCAGAGCTACCCCGGGGCCATCCCGCCTGGGTTCCCTAGTAGGTGTTAGTGTTGGAACCGCGAAAGACTAAAGGAAGGAGGTGCCCAGATGATAGGCTACTACTTGCCAACGAAGTGGCTCTATTTTATTTTTTTAGTAGTCAGACGCCGGTAGGACGCACTCCTTTAGTTGTGGGTGGGCACTAATGGCGCCTGGAAAGCTTTCCAAAGTTTTCACTGAAATTACTTCTCTGTGGACCTAGAATCCTTCGTCAGGGCTTTTTCTCCTCCGTATCTCACCTCGGGGACGCTGACACCACTGAAGGAGTAAAGAGGGATTGTTTGTTGGGGAGTTGTTTGTAAAAAGTGTAGAGGTCCTGGAGAAATGTTCCTTGGGGGCGGATATGAAAGTCAAGTCACTCTGGCTAGAGGCAGGGGAGTGGACACAGGCATAAAAAAGAAGAGCGATCATGAAGAGTTTAGGACAGTTGATCTGGTGTTTTAAATGGCGTTTCAAAAGAAATCTTTCAGATACTTTCAGGTACTGATTTACAGCAGAAGTCTGGGAAAGAGGTGTTCGGGCTCGGGGTATCTCCTTATGGGATCAAAATGGATAAAATGGGCATCTGCACTTAGACTCTTTATGAACCCCAAGTAAAGTCACGTGCATGTTCACAGCCAAGGTCCGAGACGCCCAAAAGGAAAAAAAAACCAAACCAAACCCCTTGCCGTCGAGTCCATTCCGACTCACAGCGACCCTGTAGGGCAGAGTAGAACCGCCCCAAAGGGTTTCCAAGGAGGGCCTGGTCGATTTGAACCGCCAGCCTTCTGGTTAGCAGCTGTAACTCTCGACCACTACGCCACCTGGGTTTCCCCAAGGCGCCCAGCTACTGCTAAAACCCGGAGAAGGGAAATCCAGGCAGCTCCTGGAGCGCCTGCCGTGGGCTCCGGCCAGCCTGCACGCTGGGCATGCGCAGGGGGTGAACCGCCAGGTCCGCTTAGGGAGTAGTGACGAGTCCGGAAGCGCCTGCGCGCGCCCCTCGACAGGAGAAAAGAGTTTTGTTCCGTGTCATCCTGAGTGGAGACCTTCTGAGAGAACCCCGGGCAGAGCCAATCCGATACCCACCAGCACTGCGGCAATGTCTAGCAACAGCTTCGCTTACAATGAGCAGTCTGGAGGAGGGGAGGCAACGGAGCTGGGTCAGGAGGCGACCTCAACCATTTCCCCCTCGGGCGCCTTCGGCCTCTTTAGCAGCGACTTGAAGAAGTGAGGAGATAGGTTTGGGGTGTCGGGACTGGCTGAGGGGCTGGGGACTCCGGAGGAGCGAGCTCCAGGCTCGGGTTCCCGGGAGAGGGGAGGGGTCGCCCTGAGACCGCACCGGTTTGGGGCCACAGCGTTACCCGAGGGTAGGTGGGAGCGTGATGTTGGATCTGTTGAGGGTGGTGGGAGTTGCTGGGAGTTTGGGGTGAGTGTGTGTAGGAACCGCTAGTAGTTTTCAAACTTTAGTGGAATAAGGAGCCGCTTGGGGACCTTAGATCCCATCCCCAAGGACGCTGATTGAGTTGGTCTGGGCTGGGACACAGGAATCTGAATTTTGAAAAAAACACTCTTGTTTTAGGGTCGCCATGAGTCGGAATTGACTTGACGGCAAAGAGTTTGGTTGTTTTTTTTTTTTTTTTGGTTCATTTGATGTTCGCGGGACCAAACGTTGAGAAATTCGCTAGTTAGAGTGAAAGGTGTTTTTCGGGAATTGAGAGGGGAAGTGAGTGTCAGCGTTGGTTAGGGGAACCTGCATTGTGATCCTTGAGTAAAGCGGGGAAAGAAGTGATTTTAGGGTCTTTATGAATGGAAAAACTGCTTTACACAAGCTTTAAAGTTCTTAGACAATATTCTTTGCAGTACATACAAAAAACCTACAAGACTAAGCAAAATAATAAAAATATGAGTAGAGAGTATTTAAAAGGGTCACTATGAGTCGGAATCGACTCGACGGCAGTAGGGTTTTCGATTTACTATCAGCAAATCCTAAACTTTTACAAATTAATATGGGTTTAAAATGAACATTAAATAATGTACAATTAGTTTTGTAAAAAAATTAGTAAAAAATATTTTAAGTACCACCTAGGAAGGGAAATAAAACGTTGCCAAATTGTTTTTATTGGGAGGATTCAAAGGAAATAGACTTACAGAATTCTGGCAACTTTGTTTATATTTTATTGTAATCTTTTCTTGTTGTTTATACTTTCCTTATTTTTAATCTCAGTACTAACCAATAAGGTCACCCAATAGGCTGTCGCTAGGGTAATAATTAATTAAGGTAGTTGTGCTGGTAGCTTTTCAGATGCTGAAAAGGCATAATGAAAATTTAAAGTGTAAACTTTACTAACAAGATTGGGTAGTCTAGAAAGTGGTTAATAGTTGAAATTGGAATTCAATTTTGACTGTATTAGACTGAGATCTTATATATAGCATGTGGAATAAAGTCTTTTTCTCTGTTTTCTTTATTGCGACGGTAGAGAAGTTTAAAAGTAAAATAACTTATTTCTTTTTATTTTTCATTCCATTTACATTGTCACCTGTTCTGTTAAGGAGCTTGTTGCAGCTCTCAAAATGTTCTGTTGAATAAACTGCACATCTTCATTGGTTTATTTTGCATGTAATTTGCCTACAATTAATTTACTTTTTTTATATTTTGTAAATTTCTAAGATGTTTTTCTTTTTAGAACCTCTGAGTTTCTATTTTGTCAGATTTTGGTCTGATTTGGCAAAAAAAAAATATGGCTTTGACTCTGTGCCTAGTGCTGCTGAGGTGGCCTGGCAGTTTAAATTTAAAATAAAAGTAGCCAACATTAATGACTGCTTGCCAGATGCTAGGTATTTGTGCACACTGTTTTACATTTATTATGACATTTAGCCCTCCTAACAACACTATGGAGCCCTGGTGGCACAGTGGTTAAAGCAATCAACTGTTAACCAAAAGGTCAGTGGCTTGAAACCACCAGCGGCTCCTCAGGAGAAAGATGTTGCAGTCTGCTTCCATAGAGATTTACAGCTTCAGAAACCCTATAGGATTGCTATGAGTCAGAATTGACTAGGTGACAGTCGGTTTTTTTCTTTTTTTTTTTGCAACACGAAGGCAAAGATAGTTCTCTGATCTGATCCCACTTTACAGATAAGGAAATTGGAGCACAAGTGGTTAACTTGACCAAGATTGCAAAGCTAGAACGCTGCACCACCAGAATTTGAACCCCAAGCATTCTAATCTCAGAGCCCATTCTCACAAGCGCTTAGATACGTTATTTACTACTTGATGAATTATACGGTGCTTTTACTTTTATTGCTGTTATTAGTTGGCATCGAGTAGGCTCTGATTCATGGCAACCTTAGGTATGACGGAATGAAACGTTGCCCAGTCCTGTGCTATTTTCATGTTCTTTGGTGTGTATGACTCCATTGTGGCTATTGTATCAGTCCATCTCATTGAGGGTTTCCCTTGTTTCGCTGACTCTCTAATTTATCAGTAGTCCTTGGTTGGCACAAACAGGTAACCGTTAAGCGTTTGACTACTAACTGAAAAGTTGGCGGTTCGCACCCACCCAGAGGTGCCTGGGAGAAAGGCCTGGGATCTGCTTTTGAAAGGTCACAGCCATGAAAACCCTATATAGTGTACTTCTGCTTACACACATGGTGTCACGTGGGGTTGCCATGAGTTGGAATCAACTGGATGACAGCAGGTTTTTTTTTTTTAGTTTTCTACTTTACCTACCATGATGTTCTTTTCTAGTGATTGTAATCTTTCCTGATGGTATGTCTAAAGTAACCAAGCCAAAGTCTCAGTGCTTTTATTAGAGAATGCATATCTCATTAAAAGTTTAAAACTGGATAGTAGTTGTAGACAGTGTATGACCTTGAAGCTTCTAGAAATTAGGAACATTTTGACCATTGAACTGGCATGTATTGGGCTGCACAGGAACAAGGAGACCCCTCTTCTGGACTTGGTCACTTAATGTCTCTTGAGCCTGTGTTCTCTTTTTTATAAAATAATATTACTTGGGTTTTTTTTTTTAATTCCTCAGGATTGTTATTGGGATAATCAGATGACAAAATTTATGTAAAAAACTTAAAGCTTACACTGTTCCTGAGCTCTCATTTTTAACTGTTTATGTGAGATAATTTCAAGTTTATAGGAAAATTGCAGTAGTACAGACAGCTTCTATGTACTCTTTATGCAGATTCACTAATTTTTAAACATTTTGTCACATTTACCTTATCATTCTCTCTCCCCCTTCCTCCCCCCACAACAGACATACACACATATTTATATTATTATGTTTTCTGAACCATTTAAGAATAGTTTGCATACATCATGCCCCTTTATCCCATAATATTTTTTTAAGAACAAGGGTATTTTCTTACACAACCATGTTGTTATGCTAGGTGCCGTTTAGTCGGTTCCGACTCATAGCAACCCTACTGGACAGGGTAGAACTGCCCCATAGATTTCTAAGGAGCAGCTGGTGAATTTGAACTGGTGAGTTTTTGGTTATCAGCTGAGCTCTTAACCACTATGCCACCACAGTAATGTTATATTCACGAAATTTTAACATTGCTACAATCTATAATCTGTAATCCAGTGTTAACATTTTTGCCAGTAATGTGTTTTTTTTTAGCATTTTTTCCCTCTAGTATAGGATTTGGTCCAGAATCATGTATTGCGTTTAGTTGTCTTAACTGTTTACTCTCTTTTAATCTGGAATAATTCCTTAGCCTTTGTCTTTCATGACCTTCTGAAGAATACAGTCCAGTTATTTTATAGCATGTTAATCAATTTGGGTTTGCTGATGTTTCCTTATGATTAGATTCAGATTATATACTATCATATGTCCTCAGGCTATTACATCTGGAGGCATAGGATGCTGTCTTAGTTACCTACTGCTGCTGTAACAGAAATATCACAAGCAGATGGCTTTAAAGAACAGAAATTTTTTTTTTCGTAGTTTGAGAGGTTAAAAGTCCAAATCAGGGTCTCTGCCATGACAGTTCTTTCTGTGTGCCTCTCTTCTAGATTTTGATGAGAGCTGTCAATCTTTGGCTTTCCCTAGTATTCCTTGGCATCTGTTCTCCTCTTTTTATAACTCTGAAGTGATTAGTTTTAGGACTCACCCGACTCTGGTATGACTTCATTGCATAACAGAAGAAAGCTATTTCCAAACAGGATCA
This sequence comes from Dugong dugon, assembly GCA_030035585.1. Lineage (NCBI taxonomy): Eukaryota > Metazoa > Chordata > Mammalia > Sirenia > Dugongidae > Dugong > Dugong dugon. The sequence goes on along the minus strand of CM057460.1, from coordinate 82,732,211 downwards.
TCTTTACAGCTGCAGGGTTAGGATTTCAAAACATTTTTGGGGGATACAATTTAACGCATAACATTCTACCCTGTGGCCCCTCAAATTAATGTCTTTCCCACATGCAAAACACATTCACCCTACCACATTATCCCAAAAGTCTTAGTCCATTCCGGCATCAACTCATCTTCTAAATCATCTAAATCAAGTATGGGTGATACTCTGAGTGTGTTCCCCCGCAGGCAAAATTCTTTTCCATCTGTGGACTTAAGAAACCTAGAATGTATGTTATCTGCTTCTCAAGTACAGGGGTAAACTAGGCATAAAGTAGACATTTCCATTCCAAATAGGAGAAGTTGTAGGGAAAGAAGGGGTCATGGGTACCAAGCAAGCCTAAAATGCAACTGGGCAAATCTCATTAGCTCTCAAGGCTTGAAAATAATCTGTTTTCCAGACACAGCTGGGCGATGGTTCCTGCCCACTGTACTCTGGGCATTGGCGGTGATCTCCAGATTCTGGGTGGAGCTCCCTCAGTTCTGGGCATCAGTACCACCTTGCAGGCCCATAGTGATGGCAATCCCTCACTCTTGGCTTTGGGTGGCCCAGTTCTCTCAGTTCTGGGCATCAGCACCACGTTGCAGGCCCATAGCGATGGCAGTCCCTCACTCATGGCTTTGGGTGGCCCAGTTCTCCTGGCCAACTGCAATGGCAGCCTCACCCCTCAACTTTGCGTGGCAGCCCCATTCTCCTGGCCCACCTGAAAGGCTGTACCAACTTCTGGAACCGAGATGGTGACAACCCTACTCTTTGAAACCTAGGCAGTAGCTCCACTCTTTAATACCGGGGAGGTGGTGTCTCTACCCTTTGAAACATAGGAAGTGGCGGCCCTGCCCCTGTGCTCTTTTTGACAGTTCTGCTGGTCTTTAAACTCCAGGGATGGTCCCTTTTGTTTCTTGGAGGACAACAGATATTTGCAACTAAGTAGCTCCATTGGAGGAGTCCTGGTGGCACAATGGTTAAAGCACTGGGCTGCTAACCGAAAGGTTGGCGGTTCAAATCTCGCAGCCTCTCGGGAGAAAGATGTGGCAGTCTGTTTCTGTAAAGATTTACAGCCTTGGAAAGTCCGTGGGGCAGTTCTACTCTGTCCAGTAGGGTAACTATGAGTTGGAATAGACTCAACGGCAACATGTTTGGTTTGGTGTAGCTCCATTGGTTTATTTCTTGCCTGTAGAATTCTAGGAGGCAGACAGCTTTTCTTCATTTCCTGCTTGGCTCTGACCTTTTCAATCTAAGCTGACAGGGCTTCTGCTGAGTTTATTGGTTAGGTTTATCAGTCACAGGCCTAATCTCTTTAGCAAAAGATTGTGTAGCCACACCCTTGGTGTCAGCCAGGACACAATCTCTTAGTTTTTACAATAAAATTTTCCAGATCTTTAAGTTCCAGCTTCTTTTTGCACAGTTCCTTTCTAAATTTCTCTTTTCTCCTGCATTTTATTATAAGGAGCAAGGAGAAACCATGCTCCTCCTTTAAGATCTTGCTTAGAAATCTCCTCAGCTGAATATCCAAGTTCATGCCTTAAAAGCACCTTTCACAAAACATTCAAACATAATTTAGACAAGGTTTTTGCCCTTGTTAAAGGATTGCCTTTCCACAGGTGTCCAATAACATAGTCATCATTTTTTTTTTTTTAAAGAAATATTTTATTGTGTTTTTGGTGAAAGTTTACGCAGCAGTTTAGGTTCCCATTCGACAATCTCTACACCAGTTGTCCGGTGACATTGGTTACGTTTTTCACTATGTGTGAACATTCTCAGTATTTCCATTCTGATTGTTCCGTTTCCCTAATCTAGTTTCCCTGCCCCCTTACTTTCTCATCTTTGTTTTAAAGTAATTGTTGACCGTTTGGTCTCTTATAAATGATTTTTTAAAGGAGCTCAGTCCTCATGAGTGATAGTCTTTATTTTATGAGCCAACCTGTTATTTAGCTAAGTGGCGACCTCAAGGGCTAGTTTGGGTTTAAGATTTAAAGAGTATCTCAGGGCATTAGTCTCGAGAAATCCTCCAGTCTCAACCGGTCCAGGAAGTCTGTTTTTTCCTTTTAGGAATTTGAGGTTCTGTTCCACATTTTTCTCCTATTCTATTAGGGTCCACTGTTGCGGCTCTGATCAGAATGGTCAGTAGTGGTAGCCGGACACCATCTAGTTCTGGTCTCAGGGTAGGTGAGCCCGTGGTTTGTGTAGACTATTAGTCCTGTAGACTACTTTCTTCTTTTTGTCTTTGGTTTCCTTCTTTCTCTTTTGCTCTGAATGAGTAGAGACCATTAGTTGTATCTTAGACGGCCACTGCACGTTTTTAAGACCCCAGACACTACTTGCCAAAGTAGTACATAGAACATAAACTTTATGAAGTATGTTATGCCAGTTGACTGAGATGTCCCTTGAGACTTGGTCCTAATCTTCATCATTTCCTTTTTAAGCCTCACTGGAAGCATATTTAATGTCCACATTTCTAGCAGCATTCTCTAAGCTTTCCCCACAGCTCTCAGTTCTTTCTGAGCTCTCATCAGAATAGTTCTTAATGTCCACAATTCTATCAACAATCTTTTCAAGGCAACATAGGCTCTTACTATTAAGTGTATCCAAATTCCTCTAGCTTCTACCTATTATCCAATTCCAAAACCCTTTCCACATTTTAGATATGTGCTAGAGCAGCACCCCTATCTCTGGTACCAAATTCTGCTGTAACAGAAATACCACAGATTGGTGGCTTTAAAGAACAGAAAATTATTTTCTCATAGTTCTGGAGGCTGAAAGTTCAAATGGCTGTGTTGATTCTTTCTGTTGGCCTCTTTCCTAGTTTCTGATGACTGCTGTCAATCCTTGGTGTTCTTTGGCATTTCTTGGTGCTCCTTGGCATATATTCGCCCCCCCCCCCCCACAATGGGTATCTCTGTCTCTGTTCTGCTCTTTTTATAACTTAGAAGTGAGTAGGTTTAGGACTCACCCTACTGTGGTGTGACTTCATTAAGATAGCAAAAGAAAACGCCTGCTTCCAGACAGGGTCATATTTACAGCTACAGGGATTAGAATTTCAACATATTTTGGGGGGACACAATTCAATCCATAACGATGCCCATCTTCTTGATATTAATTTTTGCAGTGAAGGGGCTGTCCAGTTTCTCTACTGTATCGTTACTATTTTTCCTTTTTCAAGTAAGCCATCTGTGGGGAAACCCTTTGAGACATGCAGATACCTTGCTTCTCATTTAACTTACCACTTCCTGTGTTAAGAAACCGCTGATGAATCTCCAGAATGAATCTTTGCCATGATGGCTGCAAAATAATGATGTTCCAACCCCCTCTTTGCCTCCTCTGTTATGCCCGTTAGCCTCTAGTCCTGAATCTCTGTGTTCTCTTATCCTGACCTCTGATCCTTCACTAACCATCTCAAGGATGCTAGTCACTTCCTAGTCACAGTATTATTGATGATTTTTGTTTTCTGAGTTTAACTTCTTTCTTGCTCCATGTTTGACATATCAGTCTTATTTAAACAAATAAGATACTTGCCATATTTTGTGAGAGTCTCTCCCCTTTAAACAGAACTAGAGAATTAGGGGAGTATTTAGGTAGTTTTGTAAAAGCAGATCATATATATCATTTATATCAGGCCTGTGTATTGGATTCTTGGCTTCAAGATTTTTAATTTCTTCATTTAAAATGTAAAGAATTTATTCATTTTTTGTATTCTTTAGAATGGAGCCTTGGTGGTGCAGTGGTTAATAGTTTGGCTGCTAACCAAAAGGTCAGCAGTTCAAATCCACCAGCCACTCCTTGAAAACCGTACGGGGCCGTTCTTCTCTGTCCTGTAGAGTCACTGTGAGTCGGAATTTTCTTGACAGCAATGGATTTGGGTTTTTTTTTTGGTTCCTTTAGAGTGTTCTAAACCTTTATGGCTTTTAGTGTTTTTTAAGTTATTTTTTTCTTTATCTTAAAAAAAGAACCACTTATTTTAACCAATTTGGAAGTGTGTGCATGATTTTTTAAAAATTCAATAATTTTATATTTGGGTGAAACATTTAATTAGGAATTAATTTCTAGAAAGTAATAGACAAACTAATTTTTATTAACAATAGTGAAACTACTAAACTTTTAAGTCTTTTCCTTTTGAGAGCATCATGGTTTGTAAGGAAGAGCATTGTACCTAGAGCCAGAACACCTGGATTTAAGTTAATGTTTTCCACTTGTAGTGTTTCCTTGTTGAAGTTGCTTGATCTCTTCTAACTTCAGTTTCCTCATTTCCAGAAAAGATATAATACTTGCCCTATTTTGTGAGAGTCTCATAATTGATGTACTTGAAAGTGTTTTCTAAACTAGAAAATTAACTAACACTATTTGGGAAAGTTGAAAACTTCACTGAAGTAGTGACATTTTAGGTCTGAAAGCCCGGGGAAGTTTTTGCCAGGTGGAGAAAAGGGGGAGTTCTTCAGACAGAGGGAGCAGTATATAGAAACCAGGAATATCGCAAAGGAAAACACATGTTCAGATGAGAATACAGTCGCTCAGTGAACATTTGTGTAGAGTAATCTTTTATAGAGTAATATTAACTGATATATGTGATGGTGCCTCTAAAAAATGCTTTGTTCGTAATTTTGCTTAATAAATGTTTTCAGATGCTTTACTCAGTTCAGTGATTCAGATTCTACTAACATTTATTGTCGCTTTTTAGCCAATGTAGTTAAAAAAATAAAGCACAACTGATTCTGTAGACTCTATAAATAAGAGAAACCTACGTATCTTGTATTATTGCATTGTCCTGAAGCTCAGTTCAGGAAAGCCATTTCCTTCATGGCATTGCCTAGGTATTAGCTGTGATTAGGGTTACTTGGAATTGTTATGTGGGTATTGAATGAACATTACAATAAGAATTTTTTAAGTCCCCTTCCCAACCTTAAATGGCATCTTTATTTACAAACTTGAGATTCTTCTGCATGTATAGTTTATTCTTCTGTGTTTTCAGCACAAAATTACATCACAATTAAAAGATCTTGGTCTTGGCTTTAAGAAACTTAGAATCTAGTTGGAGAGATAAGTCTAATATGAACTAACAGTGACTAATACAAGTTTATAATTAATGGTAAATTGTGTAATAGTTCTCAGCTTCTCAGTGTGGTATATCTACTGAAGGTATTCATTGTAAGCCTTTATGTCAACAATGATTTGCTGAAGAAAATGAAAATGCTGAAATTTTGAAATGTCATATACATTTTAGTTTGAGTTGCTGAAAATGTTGGAGCCCTGATATTTTAGCATGATACAAAGAGGCACTCCTTATTGTGAATTCCTGTTGTGCTCAGAAGTCCAGTGTTGCAGGTACAAAAATAGACTCCACTGATGATTTCTGTAGCATCCTGTGGGTGCTTCCGATCATCTTCAGGTTCTGGAGATCTAAATCTGGTGAGTTCTAATAAATCCATTTCTGGTAATTCTGCTTAGTAGGTTGAAATTAGTAGGTTGAATTAGTAGGTTGGTGTAGTGGTTAAGTGCTACGGCTGCTAACCAAAAGGTCAGCAGTTCAGATCCACCAGGTTCTACTCTGTCTTATAGAGTCGCTGTGAGTTGGAATTTAGTCGATGGCAACGGGTTTGATTTTTTTTTTTTTTTTTGGTTTAGATCTACTTCTGGAGCCCTGGTGGTGCAGTAGTTAAGTGTTCAGCTGCTAACTGAAAGGTTGACAGTTTGAATCTACCAGCTGCTCCTCGGAAACCCTATGGGGCAGTTCTCCTTTATCCTGTAGGGTCACTATGAGTCAGAATTGACTTGATGCCAACGGGTTTGGTTTTTTTTTTTTGGTTTAGATCTAATTCTGGAGCCCTGGTGGCGCAGTGGTTAAGTGTTCAGCAGCTAACCAAAAGGTCAGCAGTTCGAATCTACCAGCAGCTCCTTGGAAACCCTATGGGACAGTTCTACTTTGTCCTATAGGGTCACTATGAGTTAAACTCGACTCGATGGCAATGGGTTTGGTTTAGATCCACTTCTAGAGATGTTAACAACATGTTTGTCCTGCTATTTATGTAAATCGGAGCCTACTTTTTTATTTTCAAAGGGCACATTTAATATTAGGCAATTTCAGTGGTTTCTTGTTCTTTCACTAAGCAAATGCCAACATTTGTTCCAAGATGGCAATTGACAAAAGAAGTATACTGGTATCTGCAGTGCATTCTCAGCTAGATGAACTAATTTTTGTCTCCACATAAGTAACGCGGTTAGTTTGAGTACAAAGGTCTAGCTACTCACGTCAAGGATTGTCACTTTAGTGGTGCAGTAGTGTTCCATTTATAATGTATATTTCATGAAATATAGTTCAAATCAAGTAAGATTTTATTACACTGAGTAAAAATCTGATGAAACAGTGCCTGTAAGCTGAGTCTTACTTTCCAACAGATTATAAAAATATTCTGTTTCATTTTGCTCAGCTTGCATTTCCTCTTGGAGGAGAATCAGTTCTGACTTTTACATTTTGTCTTAACGACCAAAAAAATATTCATCCCTTAGTATAGATGGTGTTATTTTAAAATCGATGATCTGGTAAAATCCAGTGAGAAAATCTGGAATACTTATTTCAGGCCTTACCATTAAATCCCAAGATGTGAGATACGCTATTGTTGAAAACATTTAGAATTTAGAGCAACATCACTAGAGCTGAGTGATTAAAACAAACAAAAAAAGCAGACAGATGGTTGGTTGAAATGTTCTTTTTTATGGCAGGAAAAGTTGTAAATGTTCACAGAATGACAAATGTATTATAGTGAAATAATATGACAGGATTGCACTTGTGTATATAAATGAACTGCTGACAAAAACAAATTGCCTGCAATCCAAATTCAAAATTTAAAGTAAAGAGCCCAAAACAGAATAATCAAAAAGGAAATGACTTTTCTGTATTTCATATTATTATGAATAATGCTGGTTTGTGTATTTAGGGAAGACTTATTTAGCATATCAGCTGGAAAGAGCTCGTAGATCTACAAAAGTCAACAATTCATAGTCAATGTCTGGTTATTGTTGGGTTGATTATTTGTATTGCAATAGGAACCAACCTAATTAGAAGGCTAGTGTCTTTAATTCTTCAGCTGAGTGAGTTGGCATGGCAGCTGGACGGGGGAGAGACTAATGAATAAGGCTGGTTCCAAAATCATGGATTGGCAGAGCTACTGCATCATCCAGCTTTTTAGTCTAGGAGTGGGTTTTCTCAGAGTTTCTTAAAGCCTAGGTTAAGAATGCGGTCATGAAGGATGATGGTGAGATTAGTAGAGGATGAGGTCAGAGCAGTAAGGGGTGGAGTAGAAGAAGGTGGGGGCCAGATTGTGTAGGACCTTGTAAATCATTGTAAGGACTTTGAATTTTACTGTAAGGAGAAGGGAAGCCACTGGAGGGTTTTGAGCAGAATGGACATTTAAATGTCAGTCAATAAGTATATATATATATAATTTTTTTTTAATCCTTTTTTTTCTTTTATTTTGCTTAAGGTGAAACTTTACAGAGCAAATTAGTTTCTCATTAAACAGTTAATACACATTGTTTTGTGACGTCGTTTGCCAACCCCACGATGTGTTAGCACTCTCCCCTTCTTGACCTTGGGTTCCCCATTTCCATTTGTCTGGTTTTCCTGTCCCTTCCTGCCTTCTTGCCTTTGCTTATGGGCTGGTGTGCCCGTTTAGTCTTGTATACATGGTTGAACTGAGTGTGTTATTGTTTGTTTTATGGACCTGTCTAATCTTTGGCTGAAGGGTGAACCTCCGGAGGGACTTCAGTACTGAGTTAAAAGGGTGTCCGGGGGTCATACGCTTGGGGTTTCTGCAGTGTCTGTCAGACCAGTAAGTTTGATCTTTTTCTGTGAATTTGAAGTTTGTTCTACATTTTTTTCCCACTGTCTGGGACCCTCTATTGTGATCCCTGTCAGAGCAGTCAGTGGTAGTAGCTGGACACCGTCTAGTTGTGCTGGACTCAGTCTGGTGGAGGCTGTGGTAGTTGTGGTCCATTAGTCGTTTGACTAGTCTTTCCCTTGTGTCTTTGGTTTTCTTCATTCATCTTTGCTCCAGGCGGGGTGACATTAGTAGATGTATCTTAGGTGGCCGCTCACAGGCTTTTAAGACCCCAGACTCTACTCACCAAAGTAGGATGTAGAACATTTTCTTTAATAACTATGTCATACCAGTTGAGCTAGATGTCCCCTGAGACCGTGGTCCCCAGCCCTCAGCCCAGTAACTCGGTCTCTCAGGGAGTTTGGATGTGTCTGTGAAGCTTCTGTGACTTTGTCTTGGTTAAGTGGTGGTGGTTAGTCAGTAAATATTAAGTGCCTATTGTTTGTCAGATTTATTTCCCTCTTCATGAAGGGATGTCTGTGGGGTTCTTGGACTGGTTTCACTTCTACTGTTTTTTTCAGTAACTTAAAAAAATATGAAAGTAATTTATTGATTTAAAAAATATGAGTGCCTTATGTATGCTAGACACTGTTCTTGATGTTGAGGATTAAGCAGTGGACAAAATCCCTCCTCTGATTGAGTTTATTCTAGTGGAAGGAAGACAGGCAATAAAAAATTCAGTGTATGGCATTTGATGACAAGGAGTGTTGTGAAGAAAAATAAGGCAGAGAAAGGGAAAGGGCATTAGGAGTGGGGTTGAAGTTTGAAATAGCAGGGTAAGGAGAGGGTCCTTGAGGAGTTGTTAATGAAGCGTAGACCTGAAGGGGCGAGAGAGTGACATGCATTTATCTGGGGGAAGAGTATTCAGTTAAAGGCAGTAGCAAGTGCTCAGGCAGGAGAATTTCTAATCTTTGTATCGACAAGGAGTCCAGTGTGGCTGAAGGAGAATGAATGAAGGAAGAGGGATGTTCATAGAAGATGAAGTCAGAGAGGTAAGGGATTGGGTACAAAGTGGGAGCCAGATTGTACGGAGCCTTGTAAATCATTGTAATAAGGACTTTGGTTTCTCTGAGTGAAAAAGGAAGCCATTGGAGGGTTTTGAGCAGAAGTGTGAGATGATACAGTTTACCTTTAAAAGGATTGCTGTTTGTGTTGAAAGGGGGAAGGTGGTTCAGGGTTAGGATTCTCATCTTCCATGTGGGAGTCCTGGGTTTAATTCCCAGCCAGTACACCTTATGTGCAACCACCACGCCTGTCAATGGAGGCGTGCATGTTGCTTTGATGCTGAGCAGGTTTTAGAACGCTTCCAGACTAAGAGGGACTAGGAGGAAAGGCCTGGTGATCTCCTTCTGAAAATCAGCCAGTGAAACCTTATGGATCACAAAAGGTCTGGTCTGCAACTAATCATGGGTGTTGCACAGGGCTGGACACCATTTCATTCTTTTGTTCATGGTGTTGCCATAATTTGGGGACAAGTCAGATGGCAGCTAACAATAGCAACAACATGCAGGCTGAACTAGAAGTAGACTGTATATCTATGGCCAGGAGGCCAGCGAGGAGACTATTGCAGTAAATCAGGCAAAAAAATATGAAGACTTGAATCAGAGTGGTGGTGGTATGGAGAAATGGTTGAATACTGGATATATTTTGAAGATAGCGCCAACAAGATTTGCTGGATCATTTGGATATGATGTGTGAGAGAAAAAGATATCAGAGATGGACACAAGACTTTTTACCTAAACATCTTGAAGTTTGGAATTGCCATCAACTAAAATGAAGGAGACAAATGAAGAAGATTGTGAGAAGGAGTTTGTTTTTATTGTTTATAAAGGGTGGGGGAGATGAGGAGCTTGGGTATGTGATGTTTGAGATGTCTGTGAGATATTGAATAGACATTTGGATGTATAAGTTTGGTGCTTAGGGAAAGAGTCAGGCTAGAGATAAAAACTTGGGAGTCATCAGCGTATAGTTGGTATTAAACACCATAGGATTGAATGAGACACCAAGGGTGTGAGTGTGGAAAGAGAAGAGGTCAGAACATTAAGGCCTGGGGTACTCCTGGAGTGTGTCAAATAATACACTAGGCAAAGTAAGATGATTACTGAGAAATATGACTTTTGGATTTGTCAATGTAGGGACTTTTGGTGATCTTACAAGTGGTTTAGGTGGAGTAAAAACCAAAACCCATTGCCATCGAGTTAATTCCGACTGATAGCGACCCTGTAGGACAGAGTAGAAGTACCCCATAGGGTTTCCAAGGAGTGACTGATGAATTCGAACTGCCAACCTTTTAGTGAGCAGCCAAGCTCTTAACCACTGGAATGGTGGGGCTGAGATCTTGATTGAACTGGGTCCAACAGAGAAAAAAAGAGGAATTATAGTTAGTTTGTATTAGTTTATAAGGGAGCAGAGAAATGGACTGGTAACTGGAGGGGCATGTTAGGTCAAGGGATTTTCGTTTTTGTTTTTTAAGATGAGAGAAACTATATTTTATTTGCTGACAGAACCAACTAATCAAGTAGAGGAGGAAAAATTGATGATGCAACAGAGAATTACTGGATTGATATCCCTTTTTCATTATAGAAAATTTAGCAATTACAAATTAGCTTTAAAAAAAAGCCCTAATTTCAACACCCAGAGAGAATCAGTTAATTAACACAATGTTTATCTCCCAGTCTTTTTTTCTTTTGCATGTATACACTGTGTATTTTAAAGCAAAGCTGTGTGCTTTTGTAGTGTAATATGACTTTTCTAATTTGATTTTTATTTACTAATATATGTAGCTTGTTCTTAAGGTAATTATCCTTTTAGGACAAATTGTAATTAAGCCACTATCTTGGGAGAAGCACTAAACTATTAAAAAAAAATTAAACAACTATAGTATACAAATGAAATTATATAGCTAACACCAACTAAAGGATTTAAGTAGTATCTTGTATAGAATAGGACCTTATTAACTACATAAATAAAAAGAATAATGTAAAAAAGAATGAATAATGATGTTGGATAGTAGCCCTGACCCAGGGGTTTGCACACATACCAGTGTATAATTATCTTTGCATTTGTTCTCAGGAAATGAAGAGTTCCATTAAAAAAATTTTTTTGGTAAATTTTAATTTAAAAAAAGTTGAAATGTGCACATTCTTATCATATAGGAAATTTGTAAACTATGGAAAAATAGAAGAGAAAAAAATCACTATTTCCATCATGCAAACACAATTACTGTTGAAATTTTTTTAAACATACTTTTTATATGATTCTGTACCTTCTTTTTAAACATTTTAAAGTTTACATTTTGCATGTTAGTGGTCTTTTTGTGACCATTCACCTTTATAACCCTAACGCCTGCCTGTCTTAGGTATCTAGTGCTGCTATAACAGAAATACCACAAATGGATGGCTTTAACAAAAAGAAGTTTATTCTCTCACAGTCCAGTAGGCTACAAGTCCAAATTCAGGGCGTCAGCTCCAGGGGAACGCTTTCTCTGTTGGCTCTGGAGGAAAGTCTGTGTCATCAATCGTCTCTTGGTCTGGGAGCTTCTCTGTGCAGGAACCTCAGGTCCAAAGGACGCGCTCTGCTCCCGGCACTGCTTTCTTGGTGGTGTGAGGTTCCCATGTGTCTCTGCTTGCTTCTCTCCTTTATATCTCAGAAGAGATTGGCTTAAGACTCTGCCCAATCTTGTATGCCTCATCAGTATAACTGCTGCTAATCCGTCTTATTACATCATAGTGATAGAGTTTACAACACGTAAGGAAATCATATCAGATTACAAAATGGTACACAATCATACAATATTGGGAATCGTGACCCAGCCAAGTTGACAGATATTTTTGGGGGGACATAATTCAATCCATGACAGTACCACACTCTCTGGTAGGTAACACTGAATTAAAATTTGTTAAATTGAAAGATACCCTAAGGTTCCATTGAGTAAATGTACTATTGGAAATTTAAAACAACAAACAAGCCAGTTGCTGTAGAATGGACTTTGGCTCATGGTGACCCCGTGTGTGTAGAGTAGACCTGTGCTCCATAGGGTTTTCAGTGGCGGATTTTTTTGGAAGTAGATCACCAGACCTTTTTTCCGAGGCACCTCTGGGTGGACTTGAACCTCCAACCTTTTATTAATAGCCGAGTATGTTAACAATTTGCACTACCCAGGGACTCCATTGGAAATTTAGGTTGTATCTAAAGAGCAGGTTCTGAATAATCCAAAGCATCTTTCAGCTGCTCACAAAGGCTCATGTGAAATGAGAGAGACTGTGTATTGCACCTTGAAATATTTTCAAAGGGAATTTAGAGGAGGGAGATAGATAAGACAGTTATGTGATATGTATATTTTTCCTATAATCAACCCTTTTCTATCAATTAACTGATTAATTTTTTCATTTGTTTATCCTTCAACAAATATATACTAGACATTGAAATAAAACAGTAGACATGTTAAACAGGGTCCCTGCTTTTATGAAGCTCAGGTCTAGCGGGGGATATACATAAGCAAATAGGAAGTAAAATACAGTATAAGGTAGGCTGTTCTAAGGGAAGTATGTGATGCTTTGAGAACACCTAATGGGGGGTGGGGAACCTAACTGTAATACAGACTTGGTGGGGTTGGGGAAGGCTTCTTAGGTAAAGTAATGGGTAAATGGGTAAGCTGATGATCTAGAGGATGTATAGGAGTTAGCCAGTTAAGTGGAGGTGATATGGGGAAGGGTACTGAGGGCTGTAGGCAAAAGGAATAGCATATGCATACGTTTAGAGCTTTGCTGTCCAATACAGTAGCCACTAGTCAGTGTCATTATTTAAATTAAATTTAATTAAAATAAATAAAAATTCAATTTCTCAGTCACACTAGCCACATTTCATATACTTAGCGTAGCTAGCAGTTACTGTATTGGACAGTACAGATAAAGAACATTTCCATTATTGAAGAAAATTCTATTGAACACTGTTGGTTTAGAGGCAAGGGAGAATGTGGCTTATTTGGCAAACAAGGAGAAGTTCAATATGGGTGGAACACAGAGGTAGGGGAAAATGAGGGACTGGTGAAAGTGGTTGATAGGTAAGCAGGGTCCATGTTATGAAGGGTGTTGTATACCATGCTTAGAAATTTGTGCTTTATCATGAAGGTTTGCACAGCAAGAGCTACCAGAGGATTTTAGGTAGAGGAGCAACATTATGAGATTTATATTTTTGAAAGATCACTCTGACTGCATCTAAGTTTTGTGGGGTGGTTTTTTTTTTTTTACACCCAAGGTTTTGGAGGAGCCCTGGTGGCTCAGTGGTTAAGAGCTTGGCTGCTAACCAAAAGGTCGGCAGTTGGAATCCACCAGCTGCTCCTTGGAAACCCTATGGGGCAGTTCTACTCTGTCCTATAGGGTTGCTATGAGTTAGAATCAACTCGATGGCAACTGGTTTGGTTTTTAAGGTTTTGGATTGGAAAAATGTGTGAATGATGTTGGTGTTCTCTAACATTGGAGACTGGAAACACAGAAGATAGAGCAAGTTTGGAGTGAGGAGAGCAAGTGTTGAGTTTGGTTTTGAATCTCTGGAGTTTGAGATGATATTTGGGCATCCAGTAAGCAGTTAGATTCATGGATGTGGTATTCAGGAGAGATACCTGGGCTGGAGATACAGATTTGGGAGTCAGTTGATAGATGATATTTGATGCTAATTAGGAGGGAAACTGTGGGGTATGTGAGGAAAAGGCCAAGGAAGAATTTTGGTAAAGTCAGCATTGAAGGGAGTGGGAGAATTGGAGCTCACTTAGAAGACTGAGAAAAGAGAGAAAACCCAGAGAATGCAATTTGGGGAAATGATCGAAGTTGATTATGCAAACAGAGCTTTTGGGTTGTGTTTAAGATTGAGGAAAAGAGCCAAATCCACTTCCTGCTTCTGTAGGAGGAAGATGACATGTAAATTGGTCATTGTCGTGCATTGAAGCAGAATGTGTAATGGTTAAGCACGCTGACTCTGGAGTCACTCTATCTGGGTGTGAAAACTTGTGACAGTTAATAAATGGTACTTGGGCAGGTTACTTTACCACTCTATGCCCTTAGTTTCCTTGTCTGCAAAACGGGAATGAGTATGATAATTATGGAGCCCTGGTGGCATAGTGGTTAAGAGTTTGGCTGCTAACCAGAAGGCTGGCAGTTGGAATCCACCAGCTGCTCCTTGGAAACCCTGTGGGGCAGTTCTACTCTGTCCTATGGGGTGACCATGAGTCGGAATAGACTCTATGGCAACGGGTTTGGGTTTCATGATAATTATTGTGAGAATTAAAAGAATTACAGTTAACAGTACCTGATACATAGTAAGCACAATAGTTATTATCATCATAACACCGTTAGTATCAACTGAGCTTTTTTAAAGATTTTGTTTTGTTTTATTTTTATACAATGTATTTTTAAGGACAGTTTACTAGGCTTATACTGAATCCTTTCTATCAACTCTTAAAATTTTAGAATTGTTAATTTGCACATTAACCATTGTTTTATGTTTGAAATTATTTCACACTATTGTTTTTCCAAATAATATTTCACGAGCATTTGAAACAACTCAATTACATAACGTGTCTTTAATGTGTACCATAGAAAAATAAATGAAATTAATGAGCACTAGGTGAATTCTTCTGCATGGTTATTAGGGACTTGGGAATAATGATTATAGTGTAAGGGAATAAAAATGTATTTGCTTTAAAACTTTTTATTTAAACTTCAGTTTTACTGACAGTCTGTTGCTTTGAAACTGTCTATTCTTAAGGAATACATTTCTCATTTTTCCTAAAGGAAGAGGGCTATGTATGTTTTACTTTAACAGAAATCAAAAGAAGACAGTGTTTCAAGAAGGAGTTAAGTGGTCAGCAGTGCTAGCTGCTGGTGAGTAGTCACATAAAATAAGGTTGGGGAAGTGGTTTTTTTTTTAATGCAAATTTTTTTGATGTAAATTTATACACAATTTCTACATGTACAATTAAGTCACATTGTTTACATTCTTCATGTACAACCTGTCCTTCTGCCCTTTTCCAAATTATTCCTCTACCATTAAGATAAACTCACTGCCCCCTAAGCTTCTTATCTAATCTTTCTAGTTGCTGTGGGGGAAGTGTTTATTGGATTTAGTGGTAAGGCAGTTGTTGGTGACTCTGGTGATAGATAGAGACAGTAGAGTCAGGGAATGTTGAGTGTGGAAATTAGATTGCAGTGGATTGAGGAATGGGTGAGAAGTGAATAAAAGAAGACCATTTCTCCAAAGAACTCCTGGTTGTCAGGAAGAGGAGAAAGGATGGTGATTGTAGGGAGACATGAAGTTTAAGGAGCTTTTTTTTAATGGTTGGAGAGAGTTGAGCATGCTTATGCACTGACTGGAAGAAGGCAGTAGAGAAGAGTGTTAGAAAATACAAGAGACGGGATCCAGAGCACGACAGAGAAAAGGAGGAAGAGATGGATTTGGAGGTTGGATAGTTCTCTGCTAATGAGAGGGAGAAATGGTTAGAGAGTGGGAGAGGGAAGTGGCAGGAATAAAAGTTTGAGGAGAGGACTGAAGTAGCTGCTAGAGAAAATGGGAAGGACTGCTGACAGAAAAAGCTGTCACCAAGAGGATGCTATCGAGGGCTTCCCTACTTGAGATTTTAGGCCACTGATTTATATTGCCAGCAGGCTGATTGGGCATGAACTTTTTGTCTAGCAGTATTCCGCAGTCTGTGTATAGATGTGAAAAAAATGGTCTTCAGATAATGCAGGATTGAGGTTTTGCTAGGCTGGTGATGTGCAATGACAGTTTAGCAAAGAAGTTTAGGATATTGATAAGAAAGTTGAGGTAATTAAGCATGATGTCTAAGCTGGAGTGGGAAAGAAGTAAAGATAGTAGGGGGCTGATAGGAAACAGAAGAAGGCTTGGGGCTAGAAGTCTCTAAAGTTAAAAGAACAGGTGTAGTGGGAGTAATGGAGTGGGAATACTAAAAGGATAGGAGACTGATCAGAGAGTTGTATGAATTTAATATTTCAGAGATTGAACAGTTTCTGGTTTAGGGTGTGGCTGTGGGAGTGAATTGCTGAAAGTTGCTTGGAAGTGAAAATCATTCTTCATGAAAATGATTATGATTAGTCCAAGAAACTTAGAGATCAGGGTACTAGGTGAATCTCCTGATGTTGAAATCACTTAGAATAATAGCCAATGGCTAAAAAGTCTTAATGGAGTGAGGGAGTGAGGGATGACAACAGCAAGAATGGATAGGGATAGTTAACTTTAATGGTGGTTATTATTATTATTATTTTTCACAGTCCAATGGCTTCACTTTTTATTTTTTAAACATAAACAGCAACATTTCCAGTTCACTGTACTTGATCTTTGTAATATAGTATGGAAGCTTGACTGACTTTTAAAACATTACCTGGGTGTGCATGTTGGGGGCAAGATGTAATCTGTTGCTTTCTAGATTCACTAGATTATACATTTAAGGGACAGTATCTTGTGTAACAGTAAATACGGTTTTTATTTTCACCTGTGCAAAGACCTATTACATGTTTCTTGTAGCTATATAATCTGGACCTGCTGTAGGTGGGAGGTAATTCTGGTGTGCTCCTCAGTATTACCCTGAAGCTGCTGCTTAGAGGTTTGGTGGTATAAATTAGACACTGAGGCAAGTAATCTTGCACTACCTAGCCTGGACAGAAATAGAAGGAAATATCTATCAAGTTAAAAAGTCACTTGAAAACCTGCACCTACAATGCCTTTGCTCTGGTAATCTGATTGGAGTAGTTAGAAACAAGGACTGTGGTCAACAGATTAGAGGGCACTGAATATATACAAGCTACTTATGGGCAAGTACCTCATCTATAACTGTAAAGACTGTATTGAGTCTGTCACCACTGTATACCTAGTGTCTGGCAGATAGCAGGTACTCAAAACATTTACTGAAAAAAATTCATGTGTACATGCGTTTATGTAGGGAACTAATTATTGCAACCCCTTGTTGATCTGAGGAAATAAAAGTTAATAGCACTGTGATTAGAAGTGTAGTGCCAGAGGGTTGCTGGGTATGGAGAGGGAAGGAGGTCAGTATTGATTAAAGGAAGATTAAATTTTGCCCAGGTTTGTCCATCTCTTGTTTAAAGTGTTTAAGATGAAATGCTGTAATTAAACTTTATAATGTCTATATAAATATACATGGAAACAATGTAAAATATTTAACCAAGTAACTATTCAAAAAATAAACAAATTAACTTTATTAAGTTACCACTTCAGTCCTTAAATTGATTTGTTTAAAAAAAATACCAGTTTGAAATACATTATTGAAAGTGAGTATAGGTAATAAATAGAAAAAGGGATGTATAGTGCTGGAGACATCAATGGATCTTCATCTGTTGCCTACTGTTGTAGACAAAATTTGACACAATTAGCATTATTGAAAGAGCCGCCAAAGTAACCAGGACAAGGTTGCAAACTACTAGAAAAGTAGCTTAAAGTTCTCGACCACTCACCAAAAAAAATACTCTCTTCATCTGGGCACTAACCTCACTATAGCACTGAATTCTCTACTACCACCCAAAAGAACAATTTAAAAATATCAGAAGTGCCCACTAGCCTTCATAAACAGTATTTTTTTAAGTCAAAGTTTTGCTTTAAATATCTGATAATTACTCAAATATCCTAACCCATGAAGTAATAAGTTACAAATATTCTAAATTTAATAACTTAAATGTGATATGGTTAACATAAGCCATACTGCATGAGTATGTCAACTAATCTCAGGTAGATAATTAAAAGACTTAAATTTACAGTTTCAGTTTCTTCCAAGAGTGACGTCAGTATTCTAGCAATAGTGATGACATCCCATTGTAAATGTGTAACATGCTAATGTACATAATATTTGGAATTATACTTGATTGAAGAAATCTATGTACACATTGTTCCATATTCTATGTGCAAATTTTCAACAGTGCAGGTTTATAATTAAAACTGGGTTTAGCAAATGCTTTCTGACTTCTGAAAGCAAATTATGAAAACACACTTCTAAAAGTGAACCAAGTTATAAGTAGGTGACACCAATTCTTTTTTCCCTTTACGTGTGATGAACTTCATGAAGTATTAATTCCCGAGGTATATTTGTTTCTAGACCATACAGCTTACATGCTCTTCTTTCAAAGGCAGCCACCATCTGCTTTACAACTTCATCAAAGAGTGTGGCAAGCAGAGAGTGTAGAAGTGAGGGAAATTCAGACGAAACTGAAAAATTCAAGGCACAAGTTCTTGGGTAGCCAGGAAGACCTGGGCTAAAATGCCAAATAGTCTCCAAATAATTGAAAAGTCTCCCATCTGTACAGGATGCGCTAGTATTCTCCTCTCTGAATATTCTCTTGTTTATTAGTGGTGCAGTGATTTTGAAGAAAGTTCTTGCATGTGTCTCCTTAGACACGACTGAGGTATGTAGTGGAAGAGTTCTGCTCATCAACATACCACAGGAAGCTAAATATCTAAAGTTCCGTGCAGGACTCTGTGCCGGAGCCGGGGCTCCAGCTGCTGTCGCCGACTTCAGATGGCATCCTGAGACCACCTTCCTCAGGGCCCCTTGACCAGTCCGAGCTGCCATGATCATCTCCCAGTGGTGGTTATTTTTGAGGATGTTTTATATGTGGGTGCATGAAAACATTTCTCTTTGAGTCTAGTATCAGAAATAATGAGATCCTTTTTATTGAATTATTAACTTTACATGATGACTGCTAGAAAACTTAGAGTGAAATTTGAGGTCTGTGACTAGCATGTGTGTGGAACTTTGTGGCATGTATTTTGGGTATTAACCTTTTACTCTTTAATTTCATTTATTTTTCCTTTTCCTCATTAAAAAGTTTAAAACTGTGCTTTACGTTAGGAATAGCTGAATTCCTCCCTTAAATTAAAGTTGGGGAACAGAACAGCACATAAATATGCCTAAGTAATTGTTGGAGACAGTAACAGTTACGTTACTATTCATCCCTGCCACTCCATCTAGTACCACCATCACCATAATTGTCAATCTTTATGGAGTGGCTACTCTGTGTAGACTCTGTTCTTGGCTTGGGGGATACAAACCAATGTTATTATTGTAATAATAATACCTTATATTTATATAATACTTTTATTTTCAATGGGTTTCTAGCCCTTTCCTCTATATGCCTCAAAAATTTGTAAGACCCCCAGTCTTCCTAGTAACTTTTTAGAACCTGTCTTCTGTCCTGCCTGTTGAACCTAGGTGACAAAATCAAGTCTAAATCCCATGTGTTCAACATCACCATTCTTAAGGGGCCTGTTGCTCCTGTACTTCAGTCTCTTTCCTCTCTTCCTTAAGCAACCCCCCTGCCAAAAAAAAAAAAAAAAAAAAAGAGAGATCTCCAGGCCCCACTTAACCCAGGCCTCTTTTGGCTAATTATTTGCACTAAGTACATACAAAGAAAGCTCTTTTGTTCACTATTGTGATTCTGAATCACATTAACTCTAAATGTCTTCTTATATGGGTTGCTTCTTTACCCCATCCAGTTTCACATCCTATTACTGTCCTATCCAAATATTCTTAGGTTTACTCTTTATCACAGCTTCAATTTTTATAGGACTGCACACCCACATACTTGTACTTTTCCCCCTTTTTTGAGTCCTTACTGTGATATAAGACATGTAATTATTTAGAAGGTCTCTTAGTTTCTAACATAGAGGACCATTTCTCATGTTGTCTGAGCTCATGGGGACTATTTCCTCATGCTTCTGTGGCTTTGGAACTCCAGGACTCTTAAATTTGTTCTTTGAAAACAGTTTCCATGGGTCATGTATCCATTTATCAGTTTGCAGAGCATTTTCATATACTTTATTTCATACATTGTCTTTATCAGCATACTAACATAGAAAATAAATATTATAAAGTTAGCATCTGCTCAGGGTCAAATGGATTGAGTAAGGAGTACTACAGGAGTTTGAAGGAGGGAAGGTGGACTTTGATTTCAGCCTTGTCACAAGGATTTCAAAAGAATGAATGGTAGGTATCCTTGGTAGGAAAAACCCAGGGTGGAAGTAAAATATTCTGGCTTAGCTTATTTTTTTTAGCAGCAGTAAGAGAACTAGTTTGGATGAAGAGGAGAGTTCCTAGAAAGAAACAGTAGAAGAGGAAATTCGAGTGATAGTTGCTAGTGCATGAAGGAAATTGGACTTCATCTTCCATTCTAAGAATGGGAATCGATGATTTTAGATGATCATTGCAGTCGTGTTTTGGGAAGATTAATTTGGCATTGTACGGAGAGTAGATTGGAGAAAAGAAACTGGAGACAGAGGAATCAAAAAGGAGATTGTTAGAAAAGTCTAAGAGTAATGTGATAATGATTTAGACTTGGTGTAAGTGAGTATGGTGAGGAAGGGTATTGAGAGTGATGTTAGTTACTAGATTTGGGCAAAGGGAGATGGGAATCAAGGACTTCAAGGTTCAAGACTTACTGGAAGAATGTTAGGACTATTGACTGAAATGGGGGAAGACTGAGGTGAATATATTTTGAGAAGGTGAAAGGATATTTTTCTTGACGATGTTGGACTGTAGTTGAGACAGATCAGGGTTGTAGCTCTGTATGAGAGAATATATTGAGGTGAGAGCCAATACATAGTTGTCTTTGACTAAATGCACTTTTCATCAAATTTAAGCAAATTCTGTCAGAAGTCTTTTCTTGAGATGTGTTTGTGGTTATTGAAAGGTTAATATAAAATATTCAGGAATGCAAAGAATAAAAACATAATATTTAACGAACATTACTCCAAAATAATTTGAGTAATCAGTTTACTGTGGCACAGTGGTTAAAGCAATCGACTGCTAACCAAAAGGTTGGCAGTTCAAAATCACCAGAGGCTCTGTGAGAGAAAGTTGTGGTGGTCGTCTTCTATAGAGATTTACAGCCTTGGAAACCCTGTGGGGTCGCTGTAAGTCAGAATCAACTCTATAGCACTGGGTTTTTTTTTTTTTTTTTTTGGAAAGAAAGAATATGAATAGCTACTATACTAGTAGTCAGAGGAATATAAACGTTCTTCCTACTTTTTATTATGGAATAACGGTAATGATAAAAAACAAAACCAAACTTGTTGCCATCAAGTTGATTCTGACTCAGCGACCCTATAGGACAGAATAGAATTGCCCCATGGGGTTTCCAAGGAGCAGCTAGTGGATTCGAACTGCCAGCCTTTTGGTTAGCAGCCTGAGCTCTTAACCACTGTGCCACTAAGGCTACAGTGGTAATGATAGAGGGTAGTTTTTGCTGTATTTTTATTTGGCAAAGTAAAAAGTGGGGAACTCTGTGTTATTATCCAGAATTTTTGTTGAAATTTTATCTAGTCCTTGAAACCCAGAAGTCTGGGATACTCTTCTGAATATTGAGCTCACTGGTTGCTATAAGGTCGCTATGAGTTGGAATTGACTCGACAGCAACAGGTACAGGTACCTTCAGTAGGAATTAGGACAATAGGGGTTTTACAAGTACTGTGCTTTTATATGTTTTAGTAAAATCAAAATAGGTGACTTGTATTTAACATATGTTGTAAAAATGCTGAGGTTAAAAGTAAATTAAATAAAGTTAGAAACGCATAGCTCTTATAAATAGCTTCTGCCTATTTGACAATAATAACAATATAAAATAACACGCACACACACACATACATACACACACACACTACCATCTATGTTGGTACTGTGTACTTTACTTAACAAATGATCTTGGATGATAGTGACCTCATGATTTTTTTCTTCTTCTTTAGCATTCTTAGTATTTTAAAACTGTTTTCATTCCTGTAGTAAAAATGAAAAAGTTTTAATACAAAAATTTAAAACTACATGTGAAAGTTCATAAGTAAATATCTTTTAGTTATTCAACAGATGGCAAATTTTTAAATAATCGTATAAACTTCAGTTGTTTGTACTTTTAGATTTTATTCTCATCAAGCATGAATTTGTAGAACCTTTCCAGTGTTTCTAGGCCCACACAGCCTTCTTGGGCTATCCATCAGGCAACGTGGTGGGGCCATGTGACTTTTTAAAAACTGAGCTTTTTTACTGAGATTTTAAAGTGATTCAAGGACAAAACTCATCTAAGGTAGAGATTGCATATTGGTTTCCTCAGTTCCCTACACAGAAGGGAATTGGTCCAAACTCATCCAGACTCATCAGATGGAAAACTTGCGTTCTGTGGCCTTGGAAAGTTTTTTTTTTTTTTTTTTAAAGAATTAAAAAATTAATCTAGCTTTGAGTTGGCATATCTTCTTAACACGGTCGTAGAAAACTTATATTTACTGTAGTTTGTGAATTTCTTGGAGGAAAATCTAACGTTAATATTCAGACTTGATGCACAAACTGACTCTTTGGCATGCCTTTATCTATGCCCATCTGTTACTGTGGCGCTATGCCCCCTATTATGGTAGCATGCCAGTAGCAGTGAGGCGTGGGAGCCAACAAAGATGAATTGTTTGGATGGAATTCACTATTCTGTGATACTAATTAATTTTGAGCTGATGAATCTACATGAGATAATGTTAACCAAATACAGTCAAAGTAATGTCAGTGAAAATAAAATTTATTTTGACTTATGCAGAAGTGTATCACAGATGTTTTAGACTACCATTGAGAATAATTAGAATTAGTGTTTATTAGGGTTCCAGTCATCAGTTTTCTTTTCATAAAAAATTTTGAGTTTAAAAGAGAAAAATACAATAATTTTTCTTGTGGAGAAATTATAGATTATGGAGGAAGTGTAGTGACACTGTAGGTCATGAATTTTTACTTCTTTTAAGATATTTATGGTTCTTGAGATATATTACTAATATACTCAACTTTAGAGCAGAAATTGACAATAGTGTGGTAAATGGGAAAAATGTTGGATTTCAAAACAAGGCCCCGGTTTAATTCATCGCTTTGCCATTCCCTAGTTGTATGATGATATATTTATAAGTTGTATGATCTTAGACTTCCTAAAATATTGTATAATCTTCTACTTTTATGTAGTCCTTATACTTTCTGAGCCTCAGTTTTGTTAAGTAGGAATAATAATAGCCATACATGCTTCATGGTGACTTTGTGATGCTAAAATAAGATAGTGTTCTATAAGCTGTAGAAAACAATAACACTAGCAGGTTGCCTAAGTAAGTTATTCATATATTATAAATGCAAGACATATTAGAGGTAAAATAGTTGTTAATATAGAAAGGCTATAACTCCTATTCCCATACCCCAGAGATAACTACAATGAACAACTTCTTATGTATCCTTCTAGGAAAAAGAAATTAAGCCAATTTATTATTTTTGTATAACTATATACCTTGCTTTTCACTTAATAAGTCTTAGAGGTCTTTCAGTATTTGCTTATGAAACTATGTCAGTCTTTTTAACCACTGTAATACTCCCTTGTATTCCCTTTGTTTAATTAGTCTCCTTATTGAAAGTGATTTGATTGATACTACTTTTTGTGGCATATAAGCAACATTTCAACATAAATTTGTGCATACTTGTACAAATTTATCTATTTGTAGGAAAAAATAGATAAATTCTTATTCCTAAAGTTAGAATTATAAGTCAAATGTTACTACATTTTAAATTATGATAGGTGTTGCTAAATTAGATGAGTTATACCAGGTGTAACTCAGTACACAGCAGTAATATCTGTTTTTCTCATACCTTTGCCCATAGTGAGTACCATCAAATTACATAATATTTACCAGTCTTACAGGTGAAAATTTTACTACACTTACAGATATGGGCACATTTAAGTCTTCTCCCTTATAGTTATTGGTTTATTTGTTTATTCTTTCAATGAAATGTCTGCTATGTCTTTTGTCCATTTCTCTATTGTATCAATGCTTATTTAGTTAAGGGTGTTTTGTATTTTAAGGACATTAGCATTTCTGTCATATGGATCTGAAATTCATTTTATTTTGTTTTTTGTCTTAGTTTATGGCATGAGTTT
The DNA here is from genome assembly GCA_030035585.1 of Dugong dugon. Lineage (NCBI taxonomy): Eukaryota > Metazoa > Chordata > Mammalia > Sirenia > Dugongidae > Dugong > Dugong dugon. The sequence continues at coordinate 82,708,354 of CM057460.1, read as the reverse complement.
TTTTTTTTCTTTGTAAAAATTTTAAAACTTTCTGTGTTTATATTTATTGATTTTTTTCCCCTTTTATTGCTTTCCAGACTCCCCCAATCTTTTAAATCTTTTATAGAAAGTGGCATTTTTGGTTTATAGTGTTCTTAAACAATGAAAAAGAACTTTGTGCTTGATCCAATAAATTTTTGCCTCAGTGTGTATAAATGCAACTAGCTCACCTGCTCTGTAGAATTTCTTTAAAACTTTAAGAATGAGTAGTCACATTCTTAAGGAGCCCTGGTGGTGCAATGGTTAAGTGCTTGGCTGCTAACCAAAAGGTTGGCAGTTGGAATCGGGAGAAAAGACCTGGCCATCTCTCCTGTAAAGATTACAGCCTAGAAAACCCTATGGGACAGTTTTACTCTGTCTTGTAAGGTTCTGTGAGCACATAACAACAGTCACATTCTTCCCTGGGTGATGCAATGGAAAGAATGGAAACCTGGTTTAACTGGTTAGTTACATTCTGTAAGATTTCCCTTATCTCCTGAGCAGAAGTAGAACATAGTTCCTGCTGCCTGCCAAGAGAACAGGGGCACTTGTGGCACAGTGGTTAAGAGCTATGGCTGCTAACCAACAACTTGGCAGTTTGAATCCACCAGCCGTTCCTTGGAAACCCTATGGGTCTACTGTGTCCTTTAGGGTTACTATGAGTTGGAATTGACTTGATGGCAATGGGTTTTTTTTTTTTTTTTTTTTAATTTTTACCAGGAGACCAAGTAGGCAGGGACATTGGTAAGAAGCTTGGTAAGTATGGAAACTTCCTGTGATGTATGTATGACACTATGATCTTTAATACATGTGTGTATGATATGTACAAATGAAAGATGTATGACTGATTCTGACCTTTTTTGAGATCTTGGACCCTTTTGAGAATCCAGTGAAAGTTTGGAGTTTTTCTATATCCCTCTAAGGAACAAGTTTAATACATTGTTTGCATTCATTTATTCTTTCAACTAATATTTATTGTGTGCCTGTTATGTGTCTGTAAGGAGTTTAGTCTACTTGAGAAAACAGTTAGCGCATTTATTTGTAGACCCTTTATAAATCTTCTTTTGGGTCCTCATATATCTAAGCTCATTCCTGACCTAGTACCTTTGTATAATTCCTGTCCTTTGAGATCTGTGAACACCCAGTGGTTCTTTATCGTATTACCCTGTATTTTTTGCATACTACTTACATGGTCTTCCTCCCTGCCTGCTTGCCTCCTTCCCTCCCTCTGTCACTCCTTAACCCCCTCCTTCCTATTTTGTCTTAGAATTTAAGTTCCATTAAATCAGGGACCTCAGTACTTAGAACAGTTCCTGACACATAGTGGGTATTGAGTAAATAAATGTCTACCAATTACAGGTGCTTTACACAGATTATCTCATTAAATCGTCATTACAACCTATTTGAAATAGATACCTGTTTCTAGTTGTTGATTTTTCTCTATTATGGTTTACTTTCTGTTTTATTGGATTTTCCTCTTTATTATTTCCTTCTACTTTGGGTTTTATTTGCTGTTCTTTTTCTACTTTCTTGAGATGAAAGCTTAGGTCATTGGTTTTCAGTCCTCTTTTATTATATTTAGAAATATAAATTTACTTCTAAATATTACTTTAGCTGCATCCCACAAGTTGTAAAATGTTGCAGTTTCATTAGTCATTTAAAAACATTTTCTAATTTTTCTGGTGGTTTCGTCTTTGACCCATAAGTTATTTAAAGTGCGTTACTTAATTTTTAAGCATCTGAGGATCTTGTAGTTATTTTTCTATTACTGATTTCTAGTTAGATTCTACATATTCTATGTGATTTTAGATCTTTGGAATTTTTTGAGGCCTTATCCAGCATATATAGTCTATTTTGGTAAATGTTATCTGTGCATTTGAACAGAACTGTTTAGTCCATTTATGTTAATGTAATTCTGATATAGTTGAATATGTCTGCTATGTTGCTGTTTTATTTTCTGTTTGTCCCATATATTCTTTATTCCTTGTTCCTTTATTTCTCCTTTCTTAGTTCCTTTTGGAATAATCAAGAACTTTCCACCATGATGGAAATGTTCTGTATCTGTACTGTCCAGTGTAGTAACCACCAGCCACATGTGGCTATTGAGCACTTGAAATGTGACTAGTGTGACTAGGAACTGAATTTTTAATTTTATTTATTTTAAATTAAATAATTGGGTGGTACAGCTCTAAAGAGTGCAGTATTTATCCTTGATTTATGACCTTAAGTAAGTTAATCTTCATTAGTAATATTCCTACTTCCCTAACAATGCCAGAACCTTAGAACAGTTTAGCTCCACTTATTCCCCTTCTGCACTTGGTGTTATTGTTCTCATGTATTTTATTTCTGCATATTTCTTAAGCCCCATAAGATGTTATTACTGCTATTTGTCTTTATCCATATATTTACTCTTTCTTGTGTTCTTCATTACTTATGTGCTTCCATATAGAATAATTTTTAGCTTGTTGTTAGGTGCTGTTGAGTCAGTTCTGACTCATAGTGACCCTATAGGACAGAGTAGAACTGCCCATAGGGTTTCCAGGGAGCGGCTGGTGGATTCGAACTGCTGAGCTTTTAACCGCTGTGCCACCAAGGCTCCATTTTTAGCTTCGGGAACTCTTTTAGTAGTTATTATAATGCAGGTCTGCTGGCAACAGATTCTCCACCAAAAGCCACTTTATTTCACCTGCATTTTTGAAGGTGGGTATAGAATTCTGTATCAGCATTTTTTTTTTTTTTCTTTCAGCACTTTAAAGAGTTATTCTGTTATTTTCTGGCCTTTATAATATCTGTTGAAAAGTCAACTATCAATATTATTGTTGGTCCTTTTAAGGGCAGGGATCAGTAAACTGTGACCCACCCCTCCTGTTCATTAAATAAAGTTTTATTGGAACACAGCCATTCCCCTTTCTTTACATGTTCTGTATGGCTGCTTTCATATTACAACAGCAGAGTTTGGTAGTTGTAACAGAGACTATATGACCTGCAAAGCCTAAAATATTTACTGTTGGACCCTTTGGAGCCCCAGTGATGAAGTGGTTAAGAGCTCAGGTTGCTAACCAAAAGGTTGGCAGTTTGAATCCACCAACTGCTCCTTGGAAACCCTATGGGGCAGTTCTACTCTGTCTTGTAGGGTCACTATGAGTTGGAATCAACTCGACAGCATGTAGCAACAACAACATTGGACCCTTGACAGAAAATGTTTGCTGACTCTTGCCTTAATGTCTTTTTTCTTTTGATGCTTTTAAGACTTTTCTCATGGTCTTTGTTTTCAGTTTGACTGTGGTATACCTAATGTAGTTTTCTTTATGTTTGTCCTACTTTGCTAAGATTTTTAAGTATGTGGGTTTATGTCTTTCATTTATTTGGAACAAACCTTAGCCATTATCTCTTGAAATACTGCTTCTGTCCCAATCTCTCTCTCCTCTCTTTTGGAACTCCAGTTAGAGGTATGTTAAATATTTTAGCTACATCTCACATGTTTCTGATGCTCTGTTCTGTTTCCATTCTTTTATTTCTCTGTGCTTTAATTTATATATTTTCTCTGTACCTGCCTTCAAATTCACTAATCCTGCTGTTTCCAGTCTGCTGTTAAACCTAACCAGTGAGTTCTTAATTTCAGGTACTGTATTTTTCAGTTCTAAATGCTCATTTGCCTGTTTTGTATGGATTCCACTTCCTTATTGTAATTCTTTTTCAACTATTTTGCCTGTCTTTTTCTGATCATATTAATTGTAATTATTTTAAAGCCCCTGTTTGATTACTGTAATATATGAATCTTCCATGGGCCTGTTCCTTCCTTCCCTTCCTTCCTCCCTGCTTCCTTTTTGTCATCTCTTCCTGTTTATAGCATATGTCATAAATTTTGATCAGATGCTGGAAATTTAAAATAAAAAATTGGTGAAGGCACTAAATTATACAAGTAAAAATGGTTGAAATGGCAAATGTTTTGTTTTGTTTTATACATTTCACTATATACAGTGAAATAATCACTATATATATAGTGAAATATGTAATATATATCTATAGGTATATACACACATATATGTTTTATATGTCTTGTTTTATGTATTGATGAGGGTCTGGATGATATGGTCTTCCAAAGAGGGTTGAGGTTTTTTTTTTAAATGACAGGTAAATAGAATACCAGCAGATCATCTTGATCCTATTGAAACTCAGTTTTAGGCTTTTTTGGACTTTTGTCTATTTTAGTTTTTCTCATACTCCTAGAGCATCATACTTAACTCCTCAGTTGTGACCCTTCTGTGCTTTTAACTGAAAGCCTGGGGTATTTAGCAAGGCCTCTCTGAATGAAATAAGAACCACTGTGTGGTTTTGAATAGAGGGAAGCCATGATCTACTATATTCAACTGCTACGTTCAGAATAGACTCTAGGGACTTCCAGATCTGTCCATGATGCTATAATTTATAACAGGCTAAATCTGCCACAGAAAGTAACTATAAAAGCTGGAAACAATATGTAAGATAACTTAGACACTGGAGAGATCAACCAGTGCAGGCACGACTGAGGGACCATGATCCTTGAAATAATAGAGGCACACAAAGCAGGCTTCTAATTCACACCAGGTTTTTCCTTGAGTGTATTTTCCAAATTGTCATGTGGAAGAGTAGAGTCCAAGGAGAAAGTGACAATTTTACTAGTCCGAGGAGAGAGATGTTGAAGTTCAGGGATACCAAAGTGACTAGAACTTGAAGGGCAAAAAAATCACAGAGATGGGAACAGCAAAAAGGAGCACAAAAATCTGTGTACAAACTCCTTCCAGAGAATTGGCTATACTTCCACATGGTGCGATTCCATGAAACTCAGCTGAATAACAGCAGCTGAGAGGTTAAAGAGCTAAGCAGCGATTTCAGCAAGCACACTTTGCTGGGGAGAGTAGCTGGAGCTCATAAATAGAATTTCTAAATGTGTTTTCTCTCAATTTTTGTATATATCTTCTCATGGATCAGTAACAAAAATTTGTGGGTTGGTGATGGGTTCTTAGACCAGACTTTCTTGAGCAATATTTTGAGTATCAGTGTTAACAGTGTACAGTGCTACACAGTCTTAAGTCTGTGACTGGAGTATTTCCCTTAATTTACATAGCCCTTAAAGGAAGTGTAAGTTTTAATGGTATTATGATTATAGATTTTTTAAAAAGAGGTAATTTATACTACATAAAAGTACTGACACTTAAGTTCTTATATGTAACTGGTAAATTTTTACTTTTTGATTATAGTTGCTACTTTATTCTGGTCCTGAAATGAGAATGACTTTTCTGATAATAATAAGATTTTCTTTAACCATTCAATTATGCATTTTCTGTGTTCCTTGAAACTAAAATTGGGCAAATATTTTGAACTTGAAAGACAAGTTATACCATTTAACACCACAAGATGTCACTTATGTAAAAATAAAGTTGGTTTATCTGTCTTAGTTATCTAGTGCTGCTATAACAGAAATACCTCAGGTGGGTGGCTTTAACAATCCGAAATTTGTTTTCTCACAATTTAGGAGGCTAGAAGCCCAAATTCAGAACACTGGCTCTAGGGGAAGGCTTTCTGTCTCTGTTCTGTCTGGGGGAAGGTCCTTGTCTCTCTGAGCTTCTGCTCCTAGGTGATCTTCGTGTGGCTTGGTATCTTTCTTCTCCCCTCTCTGCTTGTTGTTTGTCCAACTTTGCTCTTTTTTTTAATTACAAAAATTTATTGACTGATAAAATGGGATTACAAGAAGGGGAAGACAGGGACACTGGCCCTCTATACCTGGCCTAATAGAACTTTTTGCAGCCATGGAAGTGTTTCTGTATCTGTGCTGTCCAATATAGTAGGTATCACTAGCTACATGTGACTGTTGAGCTCTTGAAATGTGTCCAGTGCAACTGAGGAACTGAATTTTTAACAGTATTTAATAGCCATATGTGGCTGTGGCTACCAAGTCATATTGAACCATACAGTTCTACACAAGAAGGCAGTGAATTCTGGTTCTTCCTAGGACCCTCAGAGAAATAGCAAGTCTTTATTTATAGTCTTTGCCCACAAACCAGAGTCCTCAGAGGTACAACACAAGAGTCCTGGGTGTGGGTACGGAAGCTTGTCTGTGCATATGAGAAGTGTAGGAGGAGATGTGACAATTGTGACCTCCAAATTAAGCACTCTTTTCCTTGTCCTCTGAGCCACTGAGTGGAAGAAAGCCTAATCTACTCTTTTTGTATCTTGTAAGAGATTGACTCAAAACACACCCTATATTAATCCCGCCTCATTAACATAACAAAGACAACCCTGCCTCATTAACATAACAAAGACAACCCACACCCAAATGGGATTATAATCACAGGCATAGACTTAGGGTTTACAACACATAATTTGGGTGGGGGGACACAATTAAATCCATAACAGTATTCTAATACTCAGAACTAGAAAGCTACATGCAGGTAGCTAGGTAAATAGAAAACTATATTTGAGACAAGTAGTGGTTTTCAGCACAGATTCAGTGAAAATGTTGCTATTTAAGAGTTATTTTTAAGCAGATATTTTGTTGTTTAGCAAAAACGATTTTTTAATTTTTAATGTTATATAGTAATCCGTATTAATGGGTCATATTTGAGTATATATTATTATAAGTAAGGAGGTAGACCTAAGAAATGACTCAGTGGAAGTCTGTATATTTTGAAAGAAAACCAAAGCTATGCTAGTAACTCTCCCAAATCTTTATTGTTTTGGTGACAACCAAAGAGAAATTTAGGGAGAAATCTGTAGTTTATGTCAGAATTTTTTATAGGTTTTTATGACAGTGCTGTTAGTAGTTGAATATTACATCAGCTTGAAACAGTGCTTAGGATTTTTCTTGCTGTTTACTGTGAACCTCAAAGTTGTTAACTCTGTCTGTGTTAACACAAAAGAAATTTATATTGGTTGTTGAAGACTAGTGTTTCTGTTAAACAGGAGGAGCAAAACCTTTGACTTTAATATTGAGATACTGTTTTCTTATTTTTTAGTTTGAGAGAAAGTGTCAGAACCTAAAGGTGTTTAGGAAGAAGACTCTGGCATCCTGGGTTTAAGAGGTGCAAACCAAGTTTCCATCCAGGCCATGAATAAGATTAAGCCTGGGGTTAGAGGCTGAGATGTCTTGAATATTGACACTTCATTCTTCATTGTTCAGTTCTCTATTCAGGTGACACTCCAATGACTGGAGAACTCTTGAGGAAAAGAAAGGGGGAAAATGAACTTTCCTCTTTTTGAGTGTGCATGTGTGTGATCACATTTTCATTGTATTTAGTTTCTACCTAATTACTTCAGTTTTTTCTCTTATCCCCCAGTAACTTTTTTGTTTGTTTCTTTTAGGTTTTTCTATTATAATAGTATACATGGCCATTACCATTAAATAAAATAGGAAACTACCAAAAAATAACAAAAAGTAGAAGAAAAAATAAAATCACGTTTGGTTCCATTAATTTTCTTGCTTTTCAGTTATCTGTGTAATGTGACAGTCAGAAGTTTTAAGAAGGGATTCTAAATTCAGTAGTGTAAACATTTATTGTTGTTGTTAGATGCCCTCGTGTTGGTTCCAAATCATAGTGACCCTATGTGCAACAGAATGAAACACTACCCGATCCTGCGCCATCCTCACAATTGTTATGTTTGAACCCATTGTTGCAGCTGCTGTGTCAGTCCATCTCATTGAGGGTTGCTATGAATCAGAATAGACTCACAGCAATTGAGTTTTTTTAAACATTTATAGTATTCTAATATTTGGTAGTTGTATATCCTCAGATACAGTTTTTATATATTGCTGTCTCTACTATTTATATATTTTCTAGCTGTATTTTTTAATTAGAAAAAAGCAAGTGTTTTAAGTATTTAATTTTTTTTCATCTCCCACTCCTGGTAATTATTGTATTTAATTTTATGAGCTATTTGAAAAGTAAGAGTAATTCTTTTCATAATAAATTTCCTTGCCTCTATTTTTTTGGAAAGAATGTACTTAACTTTATGTATTTTTTACTGCAATGACAGTTGGTAACACTTAGCCCCTGATTGACCATTCCTTCTTGGTAAATGCTTACTGCCTAAAAGAGACCTAAATTTGTAAAATGTATCAAATTAAAGTGAGAATTCTTGTTAAGGCTATCTATTTAAAGTAGTAGAAAAAGCTTTTCTGACTGACTTTTAAGCTTCTGCTGAGATGAAAGGGCTTCTCATGCTATTTTTTGGTGATTGGACCATGTTGCATGAAAGAACCATGTGGAATAAATTTTTTTTTTCTCTTCTGCAATTTGTTGTAGACACTAACAGATTGCTGATTGTAAACTAATGACTGTTGCAAGTAGTTAATTATAATTTTTAATACTAGAAGCTTAGTTTCCTGTCAGTTTTCTTAACAGTCATTTAAGAGGCTTCCTTTTCTTTTATATACTAAAATAAGATATAGTCATTTACATTCTTGAGTAAGCACAGAGTTTATATATATTTCAAAAATTATTTTTGTAATGATGAAATAATTTATGGCTATACTCATCTACACTGGGAGCTGGGTTATGCTTTCTCTTTGTCTTGCTATAATGGATATACTGTCTATAAATAATTTTTATTCACTGATTTATATTTTCCTTGCCAGTTTCCAAAAATAGTGAATTGCATGTTGTGTGTTATTATGGGTATTACCTTCTCCCATGCTGACACATGGGAGTTCTCTTTAATTCCTCTTCTAACCCGCATATCTACAAGCCTTATCATTTCTGTTTTGGAAATTTGACCATCCTCATTTCTTTTTTCTGTACCACTTTATGTAGATTTTTATTACTTGTTCCAGGATTATTACACTAGCTACCCAATCTTTTTCTATCTGGTATTTCTATTTTGTAGTTTATTTGCGTATATTGCTGCCATATTAATTTTCCCAAGGCGTTGCTTGATGGGCATGTCTACTTAGAAAACTCACAGTTCATAACCTCCCACTGCCTTGTATGCCTCCTTGCTTCCTTTTTATCACCTAGTAGCATCATCATCTACTGGGTCCTTCCAACTGGGAATCAGGACATCATTATTGAGTGCCCCTGTCTTATCCTCACATTCAGTCACTACACTCCATCGATTTCAACTTCTGAGTAGTTTTTGAATCTATTCTGTGTTTTCATCCTTGTCGCTACTGCCATAGTTCATTAGCCCATCCTGTTGTTTAGGTATTAAAATTGCCCTTCCTTAATTCTCTACATTAGGGAATGCTTTTTATTTATGTTCTGTTCTTATTGGAGGAGTAGAGAGAGAAAAAGGATGGTATAAGTAATGCCTACCTTTAATCAGGGCTCTTTCTTGACATATTCTGAAGAAATGTCTTAGTTTGTGGCATATGGAAATTTTTTAGTCCTGATTCTGGGATTTTTCTTTTTTCCTGATGGTTGTGCTAAAAAAATGAGAGAATCTGCACACCTCTGCTTAGATTGATATTTTTCCTAGAACTCGGGCAGTTATATATTTTCCATTTGTGGGCTTGATGACAGCATAGTACTTTGATATTATTTTGCAGGGTTAGATGAGAAATAAATATTTAATTAAAAATGAGAGTTCAGTTAATATTATCCATCGTATTATTTCTAATTCTTATGAAAATGATATGTTTTAACAGCTGTCTAACGTAGAAATCTACATACAGAATTTTTTTCCTTCTCTTTTGTTATAGAAATGAAGATCTAAAGCAAATGTTGGAGAGCAACAAAGATTCTGCTAAGCTGGATGCAATGAAGCGGATTGTTGGGGTAGGTAAAATAGTAGATCACTTCAATTTCTGAATAATAGATGAGTAATGATTACTTTATATTAAATAAATAAAAAACAAAAAACCAAACCCATTGCCAATGAGTCGATTCTGACTCATAGCGACCCTATAGGACAGAGTAGAATTGCCCCACAGGATTTCCAAGGAGTGACTGGTTGATTTGAACTGCTGACTTTTTTTGGTTACCAGCTGAGCTCCTAACCTTTGTGCCAGCAGGACCCCATGTGTATGTATATGTATGTGTGTGTGTATATATGTATATATATATAATACTAAATCTTCAAATGTGACAACATCCCACTTGCCCCTTAATAGACTAGAATTTCCTGCCTAAAAAATGTTATTGAAAGAAACATTGAAGTATCAGAAATCAGGAAACTTGGGTTCTAATTCCATCTTTTCTTTGTTTTAGTATTCCTGTCTGTAGTATCAAGATATTTTTCCTTTGAAGGAGAGAAAGTTAATTATTCTGAAGACAAAATAAGATAATATACGACATTATTTTGATTTCCTACAAAGAGGAATACTAATTAGCTAAAATGTGTGTGTGTGTATATACACACATACGTACATACACATATACTTTTTTTTTTTTTTGTCATTTAATGACCTAAAGTTGTGAGCATGCTTTCTTTTGCTAGTATTTTTCAAACTCCGTTGTTACCAGTAGAAATGCTTTATTAAATTTAGTAGCCAGGAATTTCTAATCCGTATTAAATGTAAAAGTATTCATGGTTCCCAGTTGTAATGCAAATTTTGAACAATTGACTGGTATGTTATTAGAAAGGGTTCCGAGTCAGAATTGACTCCATGGCAGCCTACAACAGCAACAACATTGCCAGACAACTAAAAATATAATGGAATTTCTAATTATATATACCATCTCTAACAAAATATTTTTGCAATTTGTGTCTTTCTGTTGTTGTGTGCCATATGTAAACCATACGTAATCTTTGAATAAAGACAATTATAAAGTCATACTTGCACCTAACATGATACAGTGAATACACATACAATCAAATATGTGCTAGCCATGTTTAATCTTATATTTTATAAGTGAAGAAAACAAAAACATTTGAGCATACATACAAGGCAGAAATACTCATAACAGTTACAGTCCTCGTCTGTGCAGCTTGTCATGTGGTCGTAACTGGTATTTAGAACTACTTTCTTCCACCATCCATTCCGTATTCCCTTTGCCCTTAGCAAGTGCCTCAGCTAGTCATGGTTCTTTGCCTGGTGGGGTGACCCAACCCTTCATTTCTGAAGGGTCTGGGCCACTAGTAGTCATGTCAGAATTGGGTTGCTATAGTTTTCTGTTAATTTTAATCACAGGGCATAGTAGTACTAACAGATGCCCTAAGGGATCTCCTGAATTCCAGACATACTCTTGTTTACCTCCATTATGTAATATCAATCTGATTTCTTCTTGGTAATCAGGATCAGTCACACCAGCCAGTACCATAACTCCCTTCTTTGCCTGTTGATCCAGAGGCATAAAGAGCCCAAAGTGGCCAGGTGGCATTCTTAGCTTCCCAGTTTGGTGGAATCAGTGATGTGTCTCCAGGTGGGAGCATTCCTCCCTTTGGAACTAAGATCTCTAGACCCGCGGAGCATAGGGTCGCTGGGACAGGAAGAAGAAATCTTGTGAGTGGGTCACTAGGGGTAATAGTGACTGATGCCACTCCCATATCCACCCCTTGATTCCTGAACCCATGAATCCTGGCTATGGGAGAAACAACATCATATATTGGACGCTCATTTAGAACATATACAGCCTGCTGGAGAAAACTGCCCCAACCCTGCAGTGTATTGCCACGTAGCTGGTGCTGTAATTGTGTCTTTAGAAAGCTATTCCGTTGTTCTGTAAAGCCAGCTGCTTCAGAATGATGGGGAAAGACCAGTGAATGCCATGAGCCCATTGCTGCACCTCATTTGCTGTGAAGTGAGTCCCTTGATCCGAGGCGATACTGTGTGGGATACCATGATGGTGGATAAGGCATTCTGTAAGTCCACGGATGGTAGTTTTGGTAGAAGCATTGCATGCAGGCAAGGCAAATCCATATCTAGAATGTGTCTGTTCCCGTAAGAACAAAATGCTGTCTCCATGATGGAAGCAGTCCATTGTAATCATCCTGCCACCAGGTTTCTGGCTGATCACCTCAAGGAATGGTGCCATGTTGGGGACTCGGTGTTGGTCTCTGCTTCTGGCAGATTGAGCACTCAGCATTGCTTGTAGCCAAGTCAGCCTGGGTGAGTGGAAGTCCATGCTGCTAATCCCATGCATAACCTCCATCCTTGCCACCATGGCCACTTTGTTTATGAGCCCATTGAGCAATGACAGGAGTGGCTGAGGAAGGAGGATGACTGGTTTCTACAGAACACGTTATCCTATCTACTTGATTGTTAAAATCCTCCTCTGCTGAGGTCACCTTTTGGTGAGTGTCTTAGTTATCTAGTGCTGCTATAACAGAAATAACACAAGTGGATGGCTTTAACAAAGAAATTTATTTTCTCACGGTAAAGTAGGCTAGAAGTCCAAATTCAGGGCGTCAGCTCCAGGGGAAGGGTTTCTCTCTCTGTTGGCTCTGGAGGAAGTTTCTTCTCATCAAGCTTCCCCTGGACTAGGAGCTTCTCAGCACAGGAACCCCGGGTCCAAAGGACGCACTCTGCTTCCGGCACTGCTTTCTTGGTGGTATGAAGTCCCTGTCTCTCTGCTTGATTCTCTCTTTTATATCTCAAAAGACATTGGCTTAAGACACAATCTAATCTTGTAGATCTCATCAGCATAACTTCCGCTAATCCATCTCATTAACATCATAGTGATAGGATTTACAAAACATAAGAAAATCTCATCAGATGACAAAATGGTGGACAGTCACACAATATTGGGAATCATGGCCTAACCACGTTGATACATATATTTTTGGAGGATACAGTTTAATCCATGACAGTGAGCATTCACACAAGACGCAAATATCTTCATTTCTTTGGCCCATTCGGAGAGATCTTTCCACATACCTCTTCCCCATACCTCCTTGTCTCCAATTTTCCAGTCATGTTTCTTCCAAGTCCCTGACCATCCAGCCAAACCACTGGGCCCAGCCCATGAATCAGTGTACAGTTGCACACCTGGCCATTTCTCCTTCAAAGCAAGGTGAACAACCAGATGCACTGCTTGAAGTTCTGCCCATTGGGAGGATTTCCCTTCACCACTGTCCTTCACGGAGGTCCCAGAAAGGAGCTATAGTGTTGCCACTGTCCAGTTTTGAATGATGTCTGCATATCATGCAGAACCATCTGTAAACCAGGCACGAGTTTTCTTTTCCTCAGTTAGCTGATCATAAGGAACTCCACAGGAGACTGTAGGTGCAGACTGGGAGATGGAAGGTACTGTGACAGGAGTGGAAACCATGAGCATTTGGGCCACTTCCTCATGCAACTTACTTGTGCCTCAGGTCCTGCTTGGGCCTGATCTTGTATATACCACTTTCATTTAATGATGGAATGTTGCTGTGCACGTCCAACTTTATGGCTCTGTGGGTCAGACAACACCAAGTACATGATGGGCACCTCAGGCCACATGGTGACTTGGTGGCCCATGGTTAAGCATTCAGTCTCTACTAAGGCCTAGTAACAAGCCAAAAGCTATTTCTCAGAAGGAGAGTAGTTATCTGCAGAGGATGGCAGGGCTTTGCTCTAAAATCATAAAGGTCTGCGCTGTAATTCAAAAATAGATGCCTGCCAAAGACTCCAGACAGCATCTCTATCTGCTACTGACACTTCAGGCAATATTGGATCAGCTGGATCATATGGCCCAAGTGGCAGAGCTGCTTGCATGGCAGCCTGAACCTGTTGCAGAGCCTTCTCTTGTTCTGGGCCCCACTCAAAACTAGCAGCTTTGAGTCACTTGATAAATAGGCCAGAGTAGCACACCCAAATGAGGAATATGTTGCCTCCAAAATTCAAAGAGGTCCGCTAGGCATTGTGCCTCCTTTTTAGTTGTGTGTGTATGTATGGAGGGGGAAGAGTAGATGCAATAACTTATCCTTCATTTTAGAAGGAGTACTTTGACGTGGCCTACACCACTGGACTCGTAGAAATTTTTCTGAGGTGGAAGGTGTCTGAATTTTTTTGGATTAATTTCCCACCCTCTGGCATGCAAATGTTTTACCTCTAAGTCCAGAGTCATTGACACTTCATCATTTCTAGGTCCAGTCAGCATAGTGTCATCAATGTAATGAACCAGTGTGACGTCTTATGGAAGGGAAAGGCCATCTAGGTACCTGTGGACTAAAATATGACATAGGGCTAGAGAGTAGAGATAGCCTTGAGGTAGGACACTAAAGGTGTATTGTTGGCCTTGCCAGTTGAAGGTAAACTGCTTCTGGTAGTCCTTCAAAACAGATATGGAGAAAAAGACATTAGCCAGATCAATAGCTTCATACCATGTACCAGGAGATATATTGATTTGCTCAAGCAATGAAACCATATCTGGAACAGCAGCTGCAATTGGAGTTGCCACCTGGTTAAGTTTCGATAATCCACTGTCATTCTCCATGATCCATCTGTTTTTTGCACAGGCCAAATAGGCAAGTTTAATGGGGATGTGGTGGGAATCACCGCTTGTGCATCCTTCAGGTTCTTAATGGTGACACTAATCTCTGCAGTCCCTCCGGGGATGTGGTATTGCTTTTGGTTTATTATTTTGCTGTGTAGGGGCAGTTCTTATGGTTTCTGCTTGGCTTTTCCTTCCATAATAGTCCTTACTCCACTTGTCAGGGATCCAGTCTGGGGGTTCCACCAGTTGCTGAGTATATCTATTCCAATTATGCATTCTGGCACTGGGAAAAATCACTACAGGATGGGTTCGGGGACCTGCTGGACGTACGGTAAGACGGACACGAGCTAAGACTCTGTTAATAATCTGATTTCCATATGCCCCTGCTCTTACTAGTGGGCCACAGTGACATTTTGGGTCTCTTGGAATTAATGTCAGTTCGGGGCCAGTGACCACTAATCCCCTAAAAGTCTGATTGTTTCCTTTTTTCCGGTGAACAGTCACTGTATTAAAAGGCCATAGATCCCTTTGGGCAAGGCTGGGAGAAAGATTAACAGTGTAAGTTTTTGGTAGTGGAGTGGAGTCCTTCCCCAAGTGTACCTGGCCTCTGCTTCATTCAAGGGGTTGTGAGTCTGTAAATTCACTGAAGTCTGGGAATTGATTGAGGGGCCATGACACTCTGTTCTGGTGATTTGAGTTACACTGCTGTTTACTTGACCTAGAATTCTTCTGCTTGTACAGATCAAGTAAATATTTAGTAGATTTCCTATCTATTTCACTCACAGGGACACCATGACTAAGTAGCCAGTGTCATAAGTCCATATGAATCAGACTATTCTGATTATCGCTTTTACTCCGCCATCCATTAAGGTAACGATGCCCACCTTGTCTTTGTTGATTGCATGCTGCCACTTGGCCTCTGCTACCATGGGGTCTGATCAGCCCCATTGTGGTTAGGTGTCTTAATTCAGTTAGGGCAGTTTCCTGCTGTCAAATCTGACTTACATAAAATAGCAATCACAGCAGTCTTCAGGGTTGCTGGGACTTCCTTATAGATTTGTTCCTCACTGTTGTAGTAAAAGATGTGTCCTCTGGGCACTCCATGCGTAGGTCTGTGGGTCTGACCTGATCAATCCACTCTAGCATACCAATTTTCCTAAGCCTTTGGATATCATCTTCTACAGTATACCAAGGCAGATCTGGTACTTCAACTAGATTTAGTGTAGGCCACCGTATAATCTGTGCTTTAGCAACCCAACCAAATAAACTATTAGATCCTTTCCTAACCTCTCAAGCTGAAACATTGAAGAATCTGTGCTTAGTGGGCCCATATCAATAAACTCAAACTGATCCATCTTTATGTTCATTGTGCCATTATCCCACACCCTTAATAGCCATTCCCATACATATTCCCCAGGTTTCTGTTTGTGCATATTAAAAAAGTCAAGCAGTTCTTTTGGAGTGTAGTGTACCTCCTACTGGGTCACACTTTGTACTTCACCTTTTGAGGCTTACTGGGACTTAAGTCTAGTTATAGGTCTAGGAGCAAAAAGGGGTGGTGGGAATATTTTCTGAGTATATTCAGCAAAGTCTTGTAAGGCATCTGCCTCAGGCAGTGACTCAGACAAAGGCTCCTTAGAGACAGCTGGATTAATCTCATCAGATGGGGATAGAGGAGCAAATGGTTTTACTGGGAAGGGTGGCTTAGCAGACAAAGATGGAATAATCTCTTCAGATGGGAGTGAGAGGGTTGGTTCTGTTGGCAGGAGTGATTCAATGGAATTTAGGGGCTCAGCAATCCCAGTTTCCTGATTATTTGACCAAATGTCCCCATCCCAAGTTTCAGGATCCCATTTCTTCCCAATCAGTGCCCTTGTTTTAAGTTCAGACACCACTTGAGGTTGGTAATTTTGTTGGCATTGTAACTCAGCCACTCTTTTTTTTTTTTTTTATACTGTCCTTCAGGTGAAGGCTTATAGAACAAATAGTTTTTCATGAAACAGTAGTACACGTATTGTTTTATGACATTGGTTAACAACCCCACAACATGTTAGCCCTCTAACTTCTCAACCTTTTTGTAACTCAGCCACTCTTATGATAAGACTCTGGGTTTGATTTTCGGCAGTAAAAGCTCTATTACTTTAAAAAATAAGACTTTCAAGCATAAGTGGAAACTTTGGCGTGGTGTGCGTTAACTCTGAAGCACTGAGCTCATCTGTTGTGCCAGTTTGTCTAGTGAAAGTAAGACCAACCAACCAGCTTCCTTATTCTTCTCATTATGACATAATTGCAGAAAATTACCAAACATGCCATCACCCAGAGCCTCGCCTTTCATCAATACTTGATCTGTTGGTTGTGGTATTTTGCATATTTCTATTTCCACCTCACACCATGGATTAGCAGTGCCATCTTTACTACTGGAAGCAGAGTCATCAACATCTTCAAGACTAATCAGACTTTAGAACCAATTTAGAAAACTCATCCTTACAATTTTGTTTCTCTAGAAGCGCTCTCGGTACCAAATGCTTTAGGCTGGGTTCTCTAGACAAACAGTATCAGTAAAGTGTATATATATATATAGAGAGAGATTTATATCAAGGAACTGACTCACGCGGTTGTAGGAACTGGAACGTCCCAAGTCCGTGGGTCAGACTGAGGCTTCCTCTGATTCATGTAGCCACAGGGGCTGGTGAACTCAAGATTGGTGGGTTAAACAGCAGGGCTCCTGCTTGCAGCCTGTGAAGACCGATGAATCCCAAGATCAACAGTCGAGACAGCAGGCAAACTGCTAGCCCAGGTCCCAAGAACTGCAGGTCAGATGAACAGGAGCCAGCTGCAGGATCCAGAGTAAGCAAAAGACCCACAAGCCTTGCCTGAAAGTTCACTTATATTCGATGCAGGCCACACCCTCAGGGATACTCCCTTTCAGCTGATTGGCTACTCACAGCAGATCTCATCATGAAGCTGATCACATTATATCAGATGTCATCATGAGAGTGATCACATCATCATACGACTGCCAAACTACATCATAACTACCAAACACTGGGAATCATGGCCCAGCCAATTTGACACACAACCTTAATGATTGTACTATGTAACCCCGTACATATTTTTTGGTTGTTATTACTGGTGTTGCAATATTGTGTATGTTACAGCATTTTCTGAAGTTGTCTCTTTTTCTTGTGTACTTCTTAGTGTCTGTCTTCATTTACCTTGGCCAGGTTGTATAGACTTCATGCATGTTTGGTATTGCATTTTCCATCACCAGAGATAACAAATGTCTACTGTCTAGAAAGTGATTCCCCCTCCCATCCCTGATAACCATCAAAGAACATTGCTTTCTGTGTATATATCTATTCTTGACTTTTTATAATAGTGGGATCATATAATATTTGTCCTTTTGTGGTTCACCTATTTCACTCAGCATAATGTCCTACAGATTCATCCATGTTTTTTGTGGACTCCTCATTATTCTTTGTAGTTGTGTAGTATTCCATTGTGTGTATGTACCACAGTTTGTTTATACATTCATCCATTGATAGGCACTTAGGTTGTTTCCATGTTTTTGCAGTTGTGAATAATGCTGCAGTGAACATAGGTGTATATGTGTCTATTCGTTTTACTGCTCTTTTATCTGTTGGATACGTACCTAGGTGTGGGATTGCTGGATCATAGACTCAGACCAGACCCATTGCTTTCAAGTCAATTCCGACTCATAGCGACCTCTAGGTTGGAGTAGAACTGCATCATAGGGTTTTCAAGGAGTGGCTTGTGGATTCGAACTGCCAACCTTTTGGTCAGAAGCCAAGCTCTTAACCACCGAGCCACCAGGTGTCCGCTGGATCATAAGGTATTTTCTATTTCTAGCTTTTTGAGGAAGCACCATACATTTTCTGTAATGTTTGTACCATTTTACAATCCAACCAGCAGTGGGTTCCAATCTTCCTGTAACCTTGACAGCATTTGTTGTTTTCTGTTTTTTTGGTCATGGCCATTTTTGCAGGGGTGAGGTGGCATGTCATTGTAGTTTTTGTTTGCATCTCTGTAATGGCTATAGGGTCACTATGAGTCGGAATCGACTCGACAGCAACAGGTTTGATTTTTTTTGGTAATGGCTAATGATCGTGAGCATCTTTTCATGTATTTGTTGGCCACCTGAATGTCATCTTTGCTGAAGTATCTGTTGATGTCCTTTGCCCATTTTTTGATTGGATTGTTTGTCCTTTTGTTGTGGAGTTGATGTTTTCTATGTATTTTAGAGATTAGACCCTTGTCAATATGTTGTTGCCAAAGATTTTTTCCCAGTATGTAGTTCTCTTTTTTAGTCTTTTGGTAAAGTCTTTTGATGAATGTAAGTATTTAATTTTTAGGAGGTCCCAGTTATCTAATTTATCTTCTGTTGTTCATGCATTTTTAGTTGTGTTTGATTGGCTATTTATGCCAAAAATTAGGTTTCATAGTTTTGTCCCTATGTTATTGTCTTAGTCATCTAGTGCTGCTACAACATAAGTATCAGAAGTGGATGGTTTTAATGAAGAGAAGTTTATTTCCTCACAGTCAAAGTAGGCTAAAAGTCTAAATTCAGGGCATCAGCTCCAGGGGAAGGCTTTTTCTCTCTGTCAGCCTTCTTCTCTTCAGTGTTCCCCCAGACTAGGAGCTTCTCTGCACAGGGACCCCGATCCAAAGGACACGCTCTGCTCCCGGCACTGCTTTCTTGATGGTATGAGGTCCCCCTGTCTCTCTGCTCACTTCTGTCTTTTGTATCTCAAGAGATTGCCTCAGGACACAATCCAGTCTTATAGATCCAGTCCTGCCTTACTAACACAACTGCCACCCATCCTCCCTCATTAACATCATAGAGGCAGGTTTACAACATACAGGAAAATCTCACAGTACCAGGAATCATGGCCTAGCCAAATTGATACGCACGTTTTTTGGGGGACGTAATTCAAACCATGACAGTTATTTTCCAGGAACTTTATAGTTTTAGCTTTAACATTTAGGTCTTTGATCCATTTTGAGTTAATTTGTGTGCATAGTGTGAGGTATGGATCCTGTTTCATTTTTCTGCAAAGGGATAACCAGTTTTGCCAGCACCATTTGTCATACTGTTTCTTCCCCATTCAGTGGACTTCAACCTTTTGTCGAAGATCAAGTGCCCATGGATGAATATATTTACTTCTGGGTTCTCAGTTCAATTCCATTGGTCTGTGTGTCTGTCATTGAACCAGTACCAGTTTTGATTACTATGGCTGGATAGTAAGTTTTGAGATTGAGAATGCGAGGCCTCCTACTTTGTTGTTCTTCTTCAGTATTGCGTTAGCTTTTCAGGGCCTCTTGCCTTTTCATATAAAGTTGGAGAATAGTTTTTCCATTTCATTCAAGAATGTTATTGGGACTTGGATTGAGATTGCATTATATCCATAGATTGCTTTTGGTAGTATTGATATTTTCACAATGTTAAGCCTTCCAGTGCATAAGCATAGAATGTTTTTCCATTTATTTTGGTCTTTGGTTTCTTGCAGTAGTGTTTTATAGTTTTTCCTTGTATAAGTCTCTTACATCTCTGGTTAGATTTATTTCTAGGTATTTTTCCTGTGGGGACTATTGTAAATGGTATTGTTTTCTTGATTTCCTTTTTGGAGTTCTTCTTGTTAGTGTGGAGGAACCCATCTGACTTTTGTGTGTTGATCTTGTACTCTGCCACTTTCCTGAATACTACTTTTAGTTCTAGTAACTTTTTTGTGGAGTCTCTGGGATTTACTATGCATAGAATCAAGTCATCTAGGAATAAGGATAGTTTTACTTCTTCCGTTCCAATTTGGGTACCCTTTATTTCCCTTTCTTGCCTTATTGCTGTAGATAGTACTTCTAGTACAATATTAATAAGAGTGGTCATAAAAGGCATCGTTGTCTTGCTCCCGTTCTCAAGGGGAATGCTCTTAATCTTTCACTGTTGAGAATAATGTTGGCTAGTGGTTTTGCCTATATCCCTTAATTATGTTGAGGACTTTCCCTTCTATTCCTATTTTGCTGAGACTTTTTATCAGGAAAGTGTGTTGGATTTTATCAAAGGCCTTTTCTGTATCATTTGAGATGATCATGTGATTCTTTTCCTTTGTTTTATTTATGTGGTAAGTTATGTTGATTGATTTTCTAATGTTAAACCATCCTTGCAGCCCTGGTATGAGTCCCACTTGATCATGATGTATTATTTTTTTGGACATACTATTCAATTCTGCTGGCTAGAATTTTGTTTTAGAATTTTTGTGTATATAGTCATGAGGAATGTTGATATTATAATTTTTTTCTTTTGTGGTGTCTTTGCCTGGCTGTGGCATCAGAGTTATGTTGTCTTCATAGAATGAATTAGGGAGTATTCCTTTCTTTTCTTGTGTTCTGAATGGTTTCAGTAGAATTGGTATCAGCTCTCCTCTGCATGTTTGGTAGAATTCTGTAGTGAAGACGTCTGGGCCAGAGCTTTTTTTTTGTTGGGAGTTTTTTTTTTAATGACACCTTCAATTTCCTTTTTTATGGATCTGTTCAGATTTTCTACCTCTATTTGTGCTGGTTTCATTAGGTAGTGTGTTTCTAGAAATTTGTCCATTTCTTCTAGGTTTTCAAATTTTGGGGAGTACAATTTTTCATAATATTCTGTTACAATCCTCTTTAACTGAATTATTTCTGTTGTAATGTCAACCATTTCATTTCTTATTTTGGTTATTTGCATCTTCTCATTTTTTTCCTTTGTCAATTTGGCCAGTGGTTTCTCAGTTTTTTTGATTGTCTCAAAGAACCAACTTCTAGTCTTGTTGATTCTTTCTATTTTCTATTTCATTTATTTCTGCCCTGATCTTTATTATTTCCTTTCTTCTAGTAACTGTGGTATTCTTTTGCTGTTCCTTTTCTATTTGTTCAAAGGGAGGTGAGAATTTCTGCAAAAAATATGTGAGCTGGATTTCAGACTGTAATCATCTCTCTGAGGTGATCAGTTTGTCTCAGCATCATGAAAGACAGTAGGACCTTGCAGAAATATTTTCATAAGACAGGAGTTGCTAAAATGGTAAAGGGATAGGGATAAAAGCAGCATTGATGAGCTTTGCAAGGCATCAAACAGCATAAACTTAAAAAATGGAAATGTAATATTGAAAAGTGAAATTTGCTTCCTGTCCCCAGGACAGATGCCTTCCCCTCCTCCCCTCTGCAATCCCATCCAAAAAGTCTACAGACAGTTAATCCTCTATACTACAGAAATTGCCTTATTCTGTAATAATAGTATGGCAGAGTGGGAGATCATAGCTAATAAATCTGGATCAGTACTTGCTTCATTTGGCAATTGACTATGATGGTATTGCTGCTTCTCTTGGAGATTCTGTGAGGTCATATCTAGTATAAGTGTGAGAAAGGTTACAGTCTTGGGAAGCAGGTGGAGAAGATCAAGGGGTAATTAGAGTGTTAGTGAGAGGCAGGTAAGGCGGGCAGATATCTGCGGTGTGATCCTGAACTTAATCTTTAAAATCAACTTTGTGCATTAATCAATACCCCTCCCCTTAGTTTTCTGAAGACAGAGCCCATAGTTCACTTTTATTTCTCCTTTTCCTTCGCCTTTATTTCTTTATTTTTGGTAACAACTTTGTTGAGATATAATTCACATACCATATTCACTTTACTCATTTAAAGTGGATAATTCACTGGTTTTTAGTGTATTTACAGAGTTGTGCAGCCATCCCAACAAATTATTTTAGAACATTTTCATCACCTCAAAAGAAACCTCCTCCCCTTTAGCAGTCATCTGCTATTCCCCGTCTTCCCAGACCTAGGGCTTCTGTTTCTTAGCAGCTGGGTAGTAGAAGCGCTAGCATCTCAAATTTCTCTTGTTTGAAAATGTTATTTTTTTCTTTCCTTTTCTGTTGCACTGTATATTAGTTTTTCTTTTTCTGAGGTTTGGTTGCCTAATTTGTGCTGTTGGTTTTTCTTAGAAATTGGTGATTTTCATTTGTCTATTCATGCATTTCGCTGCTAACCAAACAAAATGTCGGCAGTTTGAATACACCCGCTGCTTCTTGGGAACCCTGTGGGGTAGTTCTACTCTGTCCTGTAGGGTCTTTATGAGTTGGTATCAACTCAACAGCTATGGGTTTTTATTCATATTTATAGGAGAAGAGCTAGATTGGATGCTAATGGTGGCTTAAATATTGTTTGCAGGTAGATTGTCTTTTAGGGTTTCCTGTATACCAGTATGGTGAGACTTTTAAATCATAGCCATTCTGATGGATGTGTAGTGGTATCTTGGTATTATAATTTGTGTTTCTTTAATGGCTAATGATGGGGAGGTTTTTTTCATATGCTTATTGGCTATTTGTATTTTTTATTTTGTGAAGTGTTTGTTTATATCTTTTGTTCATTTTTTATTGGGTTGTTTTACATATTATTATTGAGTTCTTTATGTATTTTGAACACAATTCTTCGTCAGATATATGTATTGTGAATATTTTCTCACAGTCTATGGCTTACTTTTTCTGTTTTTAATGGTTACTTTGTTTTATTATACTTTAGATGGAGGTTTATATAACAAGTAGTCTCTCATTAAACAGTCAGTACACTTATTGTTTTATGACATTGATTAACAACCCCTCGACATGTCAACAGTCTTCCTTCTCGACCTTGGAGGACCTTTCTTTGGTGAAAATATACATAGCCAAAGTTACACCGTTTCAAAAGTTTCTACATGTACAATTCAGTGACATTGATTACATTCTTCCAGTTGTGCTGCTATTCTCACTATCCTTTTCCAAACTATTCCATCACCATTATCTTCAACTCACTGCCCTCTAGGCTTCCCATCAAACCTTTTGAGTTGCTGTTGTCAATTTGATCTCACATAGATAATTCTTTTTCTTTGTACCTTAGATGAAGGTTTGCAGCACAAATAGTTTCTCATTAAACAGCACACATATTGCCCTATGACAATGGTTAACAACCACATGACATGTTAACACTGTCCTCAACCAAGGGTTCCCTATCACGAGCTTTCCTGTTCCCTCCTACCTTATAGTCCTTGTCCTTGGACTGTTGTGCCTCATTAGTCCTGTTTTGTTTTATGAGGCTGTCTAATCCCTGGCTGAACATGAATTTGGGAATGACTTCATCACTGAGCTAAAGGAGTGTCTGGGGGCCATACTCTCAGGGTTTCTGCAGTCTGTCAGGCCGGTAAATCTGGTCTTTTTTTTGTGAGTTAGAGTTATGCTCTACATCCTTCTCCAGCTCTGTCCAGAACCCTCTGTTGTGATCCTGGTCAGACCAGTCAGTGGTGGTAGCCAGGCACCATCTAGCTGTACTGGACTCAGTCCACTGGAGGCCTTGGTAGCTGTGGACAATTAGTCCTCCGGACTAGTCTTTTCCTTGTATCCTGTTCTCTTCATTCTCCCTTGCTCCTGAAGGGATGAGACCAGTGGAGTAGATTGTTTTTTTTTGTGTAAACTTTTACATGAATTTTTACAGTAGAGGTCTCATATAATATTTGTCCTTTTGTGATTTACTTATTTCACTCAGCATAGTGTCCTCCAGTTTCGTCCATGTTATGATATACTTCACAGATTCATAATACTCCATTGTGTGTATGTACCATAGTTTGTTTATTCGTTCATCTGTTGATGGGCATCTAGGTTGTTTCCATCTTTTTGCTATTGTGAACATTGCTGCAAATGGGTGTGCATATGTCTGTTCGTGTGACAGCTCTTATTTCTCTAGGATATATTTCTAGGAGTGGGGTTGCGTTTTGTAGTTCTTTTTTTTTTCTGTGGTGCTGATGGTTTCTTTGTTCCTCTTATTCTCCTGTGCTGAGTTCCTTTTGTTTGTGGATTTTTTTTTTCATTTTTTTTTTTTTTTGTAGGTTTTGTTTTTACTGAGACTTTATGTTTTTCTTCTTTATTTTAATGAGTAGGTTTGTTAACTTTCTTTGTGGTCACCTTGAAATTTACCCTTATCTTCCTAGATTTGAAGCAGTCTGTTATTACTTGGTATCGCCTCACCTTCCTCTCCATTAGAGTTCTATACCTATACCGTTTATTCCCTCTTTTATTGTTCTGATGCTGTTGTCATTTACAGATTAACCTCTCTGGTTCCCTGTTGTAATTCTTTTGGTTTTGCGTAGTCCTTGAGGGTTCATTTCCTAGGTCAGTATCTCGCTAGTACAATCCTGTGTCCTATATCCAGCCTGTATTCTGATGTTGTTTGTTCTCAGATCAAAGGACTCCCTTTAATAAGTCTTGTATGTTTGGTTTGGTTTTTACATAGTCCCTTAATTTCTGTTTATTGGGAAATGACCTAATTTCACCATCATATTTGAACGAGAGTTTTGCTTGATGTATTATTCTCAGCTGGCAATTTTTTTCTTTCAAGGTTTTATATGTCATCCTTCTTGCCTGCATGGTTTCTGCCGAATAATCTGAGCTTAGTCTTATTGTTTCTCTTCTGTATGTGACTTTTTGTTTTTCTTGAGCTGCTCTCAGGATTCTTTGTTTGTCTTTGGTTTCAGTGAGTGTGATTATGATATGCCTTGGTGATTTTCTTTTGGGGTCTATCCTATATGGGGTTCATTGAGATCCTTGGATGGTCAGCTTTTCATCTTTTCATGATATTGGGAAAGTTTACTGTCAGCAATTCTTCAGTGATCCTCCCTGTGTTTTCTGTTTTCTCCCCCTGTTCTAGAACTCTGATCACTCGAAGATTTTTGCTTTTGATTGTATCCCACATAATTCTCAAGGTTTCTTCATTTTTCTTCGTTCTTATTTCTGATTTTTCCTCAGTTGTATCCAAGTGTTTGTCTTCAGTTTCGCTGATCCTATCTTCCATCGTTTCAAACCTGCTGCTCAGCCCTTCTATGACACTGTCCATTTCTGAAATCTTGTTTATCTTTTGGATTTCTAATTGTTGTATTTTTCTGATTTCTAGTTGTGAATTTATTTTAGCATTTTGTTCCTGTATTATTTTCTTGAATTCTTCCATTTTTTTGTCTATGTTTTCCATGAATTTGTCTATTTTTTCCTCATTTTTGTCTGCTTTTGGCTTCGTCTCTTGGGTAATTCTGAATATTAGAGATTTGAATTCCCTATCAGTTAGGTCTAGTGCCTTTTCTTCTACTAGAAAGTCATCTGGTGTTTTATTTTGGATGCCTACTGGAATCATCCTGTCTTGTTTTTGTAAATGTTTTGGTATTGTCTCCTGTCTTCAGGGCATTCAGTGGTTATTTTCCTTGTTTATTGATTGTAGATTTGTTTTGTCCTGCTTTTTCATTTTATTTGGTTATGTCTGAACAGGCGGGCTGTGCGTTCTTTGTTGTTTGCTTGTCTGTGGGCACAATACTTTTCACCTCCTTCTCCAATGCAGGGTGAGTCACTCAGGTATGGTACAGCAGGGCAGGTCCAGCTGAAGGGGAGTTGCTGGGATGGCTTGTTTGAGGCACATACCAGGGTTGACTGTGTAGACCGGGAATCAGTGCAGGGCAGGTTCCAGTAGGCTGTCCCTGTGCTGCTTGGGAGTGTGATGTTAAGCGCACGGTGCAGGTAGGCAGGAAGGAGGTGGTAGATTGTGATATGTGGAGCTAAGGTGGGTATGGGAAAGATGAAAGAGTGGAAAGAGTAACAGGAGCCAAAAACATACGCACAAACAAAAAAGAGTGCTAAGCGAGCTTGCTATTGGAGTGGAGAAATGAGAGACTGAGAAATGGGGAAAAACAAAAATGAAAAGAAAAATGGTAAAAGAAAAAAAATGAATAAATTGAGAAACTGGAAATGAAGAAAGACAAAAAGGGAATAAGAGAGAGAAGAAAATACGACAAAAACACCAAAAACAAAACCAAAAAAAAAAAACAAACAAGAAAAAAGAAATGCCCCTAGGGATGTCCTTGTGCTTCTGCGCAGAGTAAGGGAGTAGCTTCCAAGCTGCGCGGTACTGCCCGGCTAGAAGGGCCTCCCAAGATGAGAAAAGAAAAAGAAAACAAACAAATCAAAACAGAATAAATCAGGGCAAACAAACAAACAGAATAGTCCCGGGGGTCCCACCAGCATGACAGCACGGGCCGGGAAGCAGTTTCACAGTCTAGCGGTGTTTCACAGCCTTTCAGGAAGAAGCAAAGATGGCGCATGGAGTCAGGTATTTGAGAGAAAGGAGGGGGAGGTGGTTAGAGGTAGGGAAGAAATCTAAAGAATTGGAAAAAAGCAGCACCAGCAGCCAACAAAAGGCACTCTGAGAGCTGGCTAGTGCGGGCGAGTGGAATCCAAGCGACACCAGGGTGAAGCTGTTGCTTCCCAGCCAAGAGATGGCCGCAGGAAGCAGAAGTGGCCGAGTAGGGGTGAAGAAGGGTGGGTGGTGGGAAAGTGTATATCACTGGTTACTGGTTGTTCTGTTTCCTGCTGGAAGCTCCGTGAAGCTGCTTTCTCATACCCCTTGTTCGCTGATCTCCGATAGGAGTCCAAGATGGCAGATCCGTGCTGCCGTACCTTATAGGGGACGTCTGCATGTATCTCTCCTCGCTCTCTGTTCTCAGTCAGCTTCTTATTCCATTCGGTGCTTGGCTGAGTTCATTTCTTCATTTGATGCTTGGGGTTTCAGGATTGACGTGTGACTCTGTTTGACTTAGTTTTTCTGATCTTTCCTGTGGGAGGATGGTGTGGTGCTTCTGACTATAGCGCCATGTTGCCCGGAAGTCTCTTTTAGTGGTTACTTTTGTACAGCAGAAGTTTAATTTTGATGGAGTCTAATTTAATTTTTTTTTCCCCATTTATAGTTTGTGCTTTTGTTACCTAATCCATCTTGGCCTGCTCCAAGTTTGCAAAGGATTTCCCTGTTTTCTTTTAGAGTCTTCATAGTTTTAGTTTTTACATTTAAGTCTAGGATCCATTCTGCATTTATCTTTACGTATGGTGTGAGGTAAGAGCCCAGGTTTCTTTTTAACAAATGACAGTCCAATCCTCCCAACTCCTGTACCATTTGTTTAAAAGGTTATAGCCTTTCTGCACTGAATTTCAACCTTTAGTAAAAATTAGTTTATCATGTGTATGTGGGTCCACAACTGAAATCTCTCTTCTGTTTCTGTCCTTTCACAGTACCTCACTCTTGATTTCTATAGCCTAAAAATTAAATAGTTTAAAGTCCTTCAGTGTTACTCTTTTTTAAGATTGTTTTGTTTATTCTATGTCTTTTGCATTCTGTTTAAATCTTAGAGTCAACTTTTCAGTTTCAACAACAACAACAACAAAAAAACCTTACTGTAATTTATATTGGGATTGTATTGAATTCATAGATCAATTTTCGGAGAATGGACATTTTAACAATATTTGGTCTTATGAGCCATAAATATGGCGTATCTTTCATTTATCTGGGCTGTCTTTCATTTCTCTAAGCACAAATTGTAGTTTTACTGTTAAATTATAAGTTTTGTTAATATTTTCTGTATTTTGTGTTTTTGGATGCTATTGAATGTTATAATTGAAATTTCCATTTCCTTTTATTCTTTGCTAGTGTCTTTTTTTTTAATTGAATAATTAATAGTTACTTCATTTTGCTTGAAATAGTTTTCTCAGCCTGCTCTCACAACAGTTGTTTGTTATCCATTACTTTTGTCTGTTTTTAAATTGTATTTCTAATTAGTGACATTTTCCTTTTCTGGAAGCTTTTAAATTCATTTTAAAAACTCTGTGTTTTTTTTTTTTTTTTTTTTTGTGTGTGTGTGTGTGTGTGTGTATTTAAACATCTTTTGAGTAGAAGTAATTTACTGGAGGTCAGTCAGCAGAGTTTTAATGTTGGCATCAATTTCTTGTCTTTTTTAAATGTAATTTGAAAAATTGGAATTCCTCTTTATAATTTGGGATTAATGAGCCTTGAATGTAGGGTGTTATCATCTCTTATGATCACAGTATAGTTCTAAGGTCTTTGCTTCATAGCTAACAACCTTTATACATTTCTAAATTTTCAGCTTCAGGATATTAAATGCTATGTGTTTGTTTTACCACATTACATTCTATAATATATCAAAACGCTGGCAGTGCACAACTTACTGTCTTTCACAGCTGGTAGTCCTACGATTCAGCAGAGAATCTTACCAGCAATAGCTGGCAGTGAGGAACCATAATGATAGTCACAGTTCATTTTATTATCTTTCTTTGGTAATATCTAGGGCTTCTTAAGAATCGTGGGGTAATGTCTTCACTGTTTCACATGTTGAATAAAGTCTCATGTATATCAAAGTATCCTTAGGGGAGAAAAGCTGCCAAGTTCAAAATCTTACATTCAGTTATTACACAGCAGGACTGAAGTTGAAACACACATA
This sequence comes from Dugong dugon, assembly GCA_030035585.1. Lineage (NCBI taxonomy): Eukaryota > Metazoa > Chordata > Mammalia > Sirenia > Dugongidae > Dugong > Dugong dugon. The sequence continues at coordinate 82,679,671 of CM057460.1, read as the reverse complement.
TATTACTTTACTTGATGTTTCTGAAAAGTATTTGCCTAGTGTTTATAGCAGATGCCCGTGTTTTACCTTGGGTTGTTGAACTGTGGTGAGCTAAGAAGAATTTGAGATGTATTGCTTCGTTAGAATAACTGCTTTAAAATTAATCTTTATTTCATTATATGAATGGTGAACTTGTGATAAGTTTTCTTTTAGCCTAGAATAATAAAGACATGATTATCTACAGTCCTTGGAGGCATGGAGGAGCCCTAGTGGTACAGTGGGTAAAGTGATCAACTGCTAACCGAAAGGTCGCTGGTTCAAAACCACCATTGGCTCTATGGGAGAAAGATGTGGCAATCTGCTTCTGTAAAGATTTACAGCCTTGGAAAACCCTATGAGGTTGCTGTGAGTCGGAATTCCAACTCTATGGCAGTGGATTTGGTTTTGGATATTCTTACTTTGGGAGGAACCCTGGTTGTGTAGTGGTTAAGCCCTCGGCTGCTAACCGAAAGATTGGTAGTTTGAACCTACCAGCAGCTCCGCATGAGAAAGATGTGGTAGTCTGCTTCCATAAAGATTTAGGGCCTTCGAAACCCTATGGGACAGTTCTACTCTGTCTTACAGAGTTGCTGTGAGTCAAAATTGACTCGATGGCAGTGGATTTGGTTTGGATTTATTCTTACTTTCCAGATGAAGAAATTGAGAGAAGTGTGTAAATCGTATAAAGATGTTTTAGCTGCAGTATTTCAAAAGAAATACAAAATATTCAAAAGAATGTCACAGATAAGGAAATAGAATTTATTTAAAAAATCTAGCTTAAATTAGAAATAATTTTAAAGCTATCATTAAGGAGAAAAGTCTTCTGAGAAATTGCTAACTGGGATTACATACAGTGCTTTAACTATCACATAGTATTTCTATAAAATTTGTTGTAAATTAATAAAGATAATACCGTTATCTTTTCTGGGTAGTTTCCTAATATGATGTTTGATTCATAAAGAGTCCCTTTTCTAAAAATTAACCTGTAGTTTGAACTTTAGTTTTTGCTTACCAAAGTCTGAACTATCAAAAGACATAAAGGTATATTCTGGGAGTAGGGATGAAGGAAATAGGAATGGAGACATAAAACTGAAATATATAGAAATACAAGACAGCACATAGGAAATTCCAGTGGAAAAATAGAGATTAAAAATTTCTAGAGGAAGTTAGGATTAGGATGCCACAGTGATGTTAGGAGATGGCTCTTGCAAAGAAGAATGAGTAGAATTTGAGAATGCTCTAGATTGAAGGGTAGAACTTAGGAAAGTGGAAAGAATTTGATTGGAAACGTCATATGAGCAAAGGCATGACCTGGTGGTGAGTTGATCAGTTTTCTTGGCTAATAGTATCATTGTAGAAGGATAATGGTTAATGAGCTTAAAAAGGGACGTCATTTGTTAAATTGTGAGGGTATTTGAATATTAAGTCAAATAGCTTGGACTCTAGACAGTTAGAAACCTTTGAAATCTTCGATGTATGCAAGGTAGTGTTTTAAGCATGTTAAATTTCAGTGATGTACATTATAGATAGGAGGAGGAAACTGCAGAAAAGTCCTATGGAGATGATATTTATCTGTGCTATGATAGTAGCAATGAGAAGGGATTAATATGAGTGGACCAAGACCTAGTTACTGTTTAAGGAGCTCTGGTGGTCTAATGGTTAAGCACTTGGCTGCTATCTGAAAAGTCGGCGATTCAAACCCACCAATGGTTCCACGGGAGAAAAGACCTGGTGATCTGCTCTTGTAAAGATTCCCATAGGGGAAACCCTATGGGACAGTTCTACTCTGTCATATAAGGTTGCTATGAGTCGGAATCAAATCAATGGCACAGAACAAAAGTTACTGCTAAGAAGTCCCTGGGTGATGGAAATGGTTAAGTGCTGGACTACTAACTGAAAGGATGGTGATTTGAACCCACCCAGTGGAGCCTTAGAAGAAAGACCTGGCATTCTGCTTCCAAAAGATCACAACCTTGAAAACTCTATGAAGTACATTTCTGTTTTGGAACACATGGGGTCACCATGAGTTGAATCAACTCTGTGGCAACTGGTTTTGTTTTGGAGTTCCTGTTTAGATTTGAGAAGAATCCACAATATTTCCATGGTTTCTGGTATCTGAGCGAATTGGTAGAAATAGGAAATTCTAACATGAAAATCATTTTACCATGAAAGATGAGTTTGGTTTTAGACATGACAGTTTTGGGATGAAAGAGACATCTAGTGATACTTGTTAGAGACGTGGACCTAATGCTGAGAATTGAGTTTAGGGCTAGAGTTTGGGGGATTGATCCCCATAGAGGTGAGGGTTATTTGTGAGGATAAATGAAATCTTTAGCAGTTTTAGAAAGTGTAGAACAGCATAGCCTGAAAAGATGGTGCATAGAACCTTAGGGAGCAGAGAAAGAGGACTCAGTGAAAAGGCTTTTGAAAACTTTAATAGTTGGAGAAGTAGGGGAACCTATGAAAAGAAAGCAAAGGAAAAATTGGTTTTTCAAAATAACATTTATTTCTCTCACTATTGCAAATGCAGCACCTCTTTAATGTAAGAAACTTGGAAAATAAAGAACTGCTCAGATGCTTAAAAAAGTATTTATTATCCCATTAGCTAGAAAAAACTATTGTAAATATTTTAATGTATGTCTTAAATTGCTTTATATTTGTTCCTTAATATGTCTGTGTACTTGTATGTTTATATTGCTACACAAGAGAGTTTTTGTTCTTTCCACCTGAAAGTTGGAATAAGTTGTATATCTCGAAAAGCGTATGGCTACTTAATTCCCGCAGCTTATTTGTTGATCCAACCTTGTATATATTTAATGTATGTAGAATTTCCCAGAATATCTGTTTTGTTTTCAAATTATGAATCTTAAAAAAGTTTCAGCCCTAATATTATACTTTTATTTTTCAGATGATGGCAAAAGGGAAAAATGCATCGGAACTGTTTCCTGCTGTTGTGAAGAATGTGGCCAGTAAAAATATTGAGGTACATTTTGATTCATGATTCCTTTTGTTGTAAAAGAATCATATACTCTTCAGTTAGCAGTTAGTTTCAAATGCAACACAAGATATTTAAGTATCATTAGATTTTTGTTTTAATAAAAACGTCCATGATCTTAAATGTAGGTAAAAGAGAATAAAAAGTAGACATAATCCTAGCTTTGTATTTTTGGTTGAGAATGTGAAAAGCATAAATTGAGATTAATTCACGAGGCTGAATGATGGTAAACTTGCTGAGTTTTCACCTGTTTCTGCAGGCCAGTTTAGTTTAAATTCTGGTCTAGGCACTTAATTTTAAGCTAGTGTATGTCTAGTGAAACAGGCCTAGTGAAGTATATCCAGACCTTGATGATTTGGGGCTTTTTGGCATTGCTAGGACTAAGCCCAGGAGTATTTCCTAGGGTTCTCAGACTATTCCTGGTATGTACTAAGTGCTCAGTATGTATATGTGGATTGAATGAACATATCTCAGTAAAGTAAGGTTTTATGCAGTCTGGTGCTGAAGTTATATTCCCACACCCTTCCACATTATAGAAAAAGCTTGGTTAATTGATGGAATTTTCTCAATTTAAAACCTTTTTTTTTTTTTTAATAAAATTTAAAAACATGTGTTACTGGTACTATTTGTTGCATTTAGTTGGTAGATGACAAGACAAATGAACAAGAACAAACATTCTGAGCCATGAAATCATGGTTATGACAGCTTGAGAGAGAGAGAGCATGCAGACTAAGTGCTTTATTTCAGAGGAAAGCTACTTCTGTAATTTTGATTTTATATTCCATGGTATGGTCATTTTTTGCTAGTGAAGTTGTTTTATTTTGTATGATGGTATTAAATATCTAAAGCACTCTTGCCAACAATTAACTAGAGAAAAGCAGTGAGAAAGCATGATATTTTGGTACAAACCTAATTTACATTCCTCTTGCTAAGGCTTTGCCCTACGAAATGTGCTAGATCAGTATAATTGACCAATCTGGTACAGTAGTCCTCCTCCTTTGGCGTGGAGTATGATTGGAAATGGTATTAGTTTGGCATTGGCGCGGTGTGTTTAATATAGCACTGTTTCTTCAAGAGCCTAAAATAAACCTATCTTCAATACCTTATTTATTTTTTCATCCAGTACATCAGCACTGGCTAACGTTGTAATATTTATTATTTCAGATGCATGTGAATATGTTCCTTTCTTTGACATACTGAGATGTCCAGCCCCAAATCATGAAATATATCAAGTGTATAATATAAATGCGTATTGTGTGTGCATTATGTATTATGGATAATGCAGATAGTATTCACGTATAATATTGAGTATTATATCTTAATGTCCTTCTATAGTGTTTATTGCAAACACTTATAGAAGCAAACACTTCTGTAGTGTTTATTGTTTGTCAGGCATTGTTCTAAGCACTTTATATGAATTAAGTAACTTAATACTTAACCCATGAGGTCTGTTGTTGTTGTGTGCCATCGAGCTGATTCCAACTCATAGTGACCCTGTATGACAGAGTCGAACTGCCTCCTATGGGTTTCCTAGGCTGTAATCATTATGGAAGCAGATTGCCAGATCTTTTCTTCCATGGAGCCTCTGGTAGGTTTGAACTGCTGACCTTTCAGTTAGCAGCCGAGCACTTAATCATCGCACCATCAGACTCCTTTATAAGATCTAAACGCATTGCCATTGAGTCAGTTTCAACTCATAGCGATCCTATAAGACAAAGCAGAACTTCCCCATAGGGTTTCCAAGGAGCGACTGGTGGATTCTGACTGCTGACTTTTTGGTTAGCATCCATAGCTCTTAACCACTGCACCGCCAGGGCTCCAATTATGAGATCTAGGTACTATAATATTTATGTGTTAAAAAAGATGCCAAAGGTCTTCTGTATTTTTATTCAAATAATGCGTACAATCTGCATTTATTTGCTGGCTGCACCCTCCCCTTGCAAGGCACCCTCACAAGTGCTGCCATGCCAGTCTTCTTCCACATGTTGCTGTAAAAAAAAAATTAGCAGAGCATGCTTACAAAAATACCTTGAGGAGGGAGGGCACAACTGGCTAACAAACGTAGAAGGTGCATGTTATTTGCATAAAAATATGGTACACATTTTTTATATTGTGCAAGTCTATGCACTTATATACTTTCAGCTATTGTCCTTTTTCTACGCATTCTTCAGTATTGATTCACGGATGAATTTGGAAAGGCGGAACATACAGGTGGAGCTACCTTGTTGTCAGTTGGAATTGTAGTTTGATGTTTAGTTTGGAGATTAAGGCAAGAGATTTAGGACTGAGAGCTATTTGCAGAGTTGAAGCTGTGGAAGTAAATGTGATTGTAGAGAGAGAGCAGGTAGAAGCAAGAAGAGAGCCTTTACAGTCACCTGCATTAATGGTACAGGAGGGAGGTTGATTCAGCAAAGGCATTAGGATGGTGCCATGTCATGGAAACAGGTGGAATGCTGTAGAGAGGTTGAGAAATTTGAGGAAGGGAGTTGACAGATTGGGTAATTGGTAGGGATAAATGGATTTTAGATGGAGAAGAGGAAGAAGCAGGTTCAGTGGAAGTGGGAGACTGAGGATTAAAAAGAGTGGAAAGCAAGAGAACAATTTTAGAGTTTGAGATATTGGTTATGATGACAGCTTGAGAGAGAGACAGAACAAGGAGGGGTAATTTTAGTGTAATTTAAAGTATTTTAAAGTGATAATTATGTGATAATTGGATAAGGCTTTGCAGGGGGATTGATAGGCAATAATAGTGTCAGAGAGTTGGGAAGGACCTTGAGACTTCTCCCAGTGGTCTTCAGACTTTAGTTTTTAAAATTTTATTGTGGTAAAATATATATAACAAAAAGTTTGCCATATTAACCATTTTAAGTGTAAAGTTCAGTAGCATTAATTACATTTACCATGTTGTGCTACCATCATCACTATCTCTCTGAAGCTGGGTTCTCTAGAGAAGTAAAACCAGTGAAGTGTATATATAGAAAGATTTATCTCAAGGAAATGGCTCACGCAGTTGTAGAGGCTGGCAAATTCCAAGTCTGTGGGTCAAGTGTCAGGCTGGAGGCTTCTCCTAACTCATGTGCTGCAGAGGCAGATGAATCCAAGATCAGCAGGTAAGATGGCGGGCTACTGGCTCACAGGCTGCGGAGGCTGACAGATCCCAAGATTGGCAGATAATATGGCAAGCTGCTGGCTCCAGTCCCAAGAACCAAAGGTCAGATGATAACAAGCCAGATGCAGAATCCAGAGCAAGCGAGTGAGCTTTGCCAGAATGTCCATATATATTGGATGCAGGCCACACCCCCAAAGAAACTTCCTTTTCAACTCATTGGCTGCTCACATCAGATCACAAAATGGAGGATGATTATATCAGATCACAGAATGGACGATGACTACGTCATTACATTACCACTGAGCGTTATGGCCCAAACAAGTTGACACACAACCTCAACTATCACACCATCCATTTGCAAAATTTTTAAATCACCCCAAACAGAAAATACGTCTTCAGCAGTAACATTCCTTCCCTCCTCTCCCCAGTTCCTGGTAACCACTAGTAAACATTTGTATCTATGCGTTTGTCTATTCTAGGTACTTCATTGAAGTGGGATCATACAATATTTGTCCTTTTGTGTCTGATTTATTTCACTCAGCATAATATTTTCAAGGTTCATCCATGTCATAGCATGTATTAAAATTTCATTTCTCTATGGCTGAATAATACATCAAAGTTTTGTAGCAGTATCTTGTTGCAGAGGAAAAACTCCAAGTTTGCTTAAAGTAAAATAAAGAGGTTCACTGAAAGTATAAGAATCATTCATATGGGGAAACATGGGCTCCACCCAAGTGAAACCAGCGAATCCAAGGTGGGACTGCTACAGAACCCAAGTTATGCGGCAAAATCAGGAGGTATAACCGATAATGATCTGATTGGTGGACAGTAAGGTAAGATAATCAAAAGTGGGACATTGAGAAGTGGTGCTTTGGATGTCATTGACTACAAAGTCACATTTGGCAAGATGGGATTGGTTGACAAGAAAAAACAATTGCAGGATATGGTCATAAGACTTTCACATGTGATGACTCACAGGAACACATTCCATATATGAACATATCTTCCTGGGGGTGGTCTTTGTGTAGTCACAGGATGACTACAAGGCAGATATCCTGAGAACTGATTCTTAGAATAATTTACTTAAGCCAGAACATTTTCTGAGGATGTTTTGTACTAAAGATTTGATAACCATTTGCATCAATATCCTGGAGACAATGCATGCCAGCCCTGGGCTAGCCACAGAGAAAAACAACTTAGTAAGCAGCTCTAGCTTCTGTTACAAAGGTCAGCTGATTCTGTAGTTAAAGCTAGAGTCAAAGATGGGGTTTGGGTCCTGACTTTAAATCAGCCATTTTACTTTAGTCAAGTGCCTCTAAAATATAGTGCTCCTCACCAGTCTTACAGTGCTTTAGTAGTCAGTATATATTGAGGTGAGCCAAATATTATTAGAAAATTTTTTTCCCATTTTATAATTTTATTTTATTGTACTTCAGGTGAAGGCTTACAGAACAAATAGTTTCTCATGAAACAGTAGTACACATATTGTTTTATGACATTGGTTAACAACCCCACAACATATCAACCCTCTAACTTCTCAACCTTTTTTTTTTTTTTTTTTTTGGTGAAAATACACATAGCCAAAGATACACCATTTCAAAAATTTCTACATGCACAGTTCAGTGAGGTTGACTATGCTCTTCCAATTGTGCTGTTATTGTCACTTAAGATGAAGGCTTACAGAACAAAATAGTTTCTCATTTAACAGTTACTACACATGTTGCCCTATGACAATGGTTAACAATCTCACTACACATCAACAATATCCTTACTCAGCCTTGGGTTCCCTATCACCACTTCCTTATCCCCTTCTGCCTTCTGGCCCTTGTCACTGGACTGCTGTACCTTGTTAGTCTCATTTGGTTTTACGGGGCTGTCCACTCCCAGGCTGAACGGTGAACCTCGGAGATAACTTCACCACTGAGCTAAAAGGGTGTCTGGGGGCCATACTCTAGGGGTTTCTCCAGTTTCCTTTAGGCCAGTAAATCTGGTCTTTTTTTTGTGAGTTAGAATTATGTTCTACATCTTTCTCCAGCTCTGTCCAGAACCCTCTGTTGTGATCCTGGTCAGACCAGTCAGCGGTGGTAGCCGGGTACCATCTAGCTGTACTGGACGCAGTCCGGTGGAGGCCTTGGTAGCTGTGGACAAGTAATGCTTGGGACTAATCTTTTCCTTGTATCCTGTTCTCTTCATTCTCCCTTGCTGCTGAAGGGATGAGACCAGTGAAGTATCTTAGATGGCCGCTCACAGGCTTTTAAAACCCCAGACACTACTCACCAAGGTAGAATGTAGAGCATTGTCTTTATAAGCTGTGTCATGCCAATTGAGCTAGATGTTCCCCGAGACCATGGTTCCCAGAGCCCTCCGCCCAGCAATTCAGTCCCTCAGGGAGTTTGGATGTGTCTATGGGGCTTCCATGACCTTTCCTCCTATAAGTTGTGCTAGTGTCCCCTGTATTGTGTACTGTCTCACCCTTCACCCAAGATAACCACTTATCTATTGCCTCTTTAGTATTTCCACCCCACCCCTCCCGTCCCTGGTAACCAACAACGATTGTTACATTTTGCATGTGAACTTTTTCACAGGGTTTTACAATAGAGGTCTCATACAATATTTGTCCTTTTGTGATTGACTTATTTCACTCAGCATAATGTCCTCCAGTTTCATCCAAGTTATGAGATGGTTCACAGATTCCTTGTTGTTCTTTCTTTTTGCATAGTACTCCAGTGTGTGTATGTACCATAGCTTGTGTATCCGTTCATTTGTTGATGGGCATCTAGGTTGTTTCCATCGTTTTGCTATGGTGAACAATGCTGCCATGAACATAGCTGTGCATATGTCTATTCAAATGACGACTCTTATTTCTCTAGGGTATATTCCTAGGAGTGGAATTGCTGGATCGAATGATATGTCTGTTTCTAGCTTTCTGAGGAAGCGCCATATCATTTTCCAAAATGGTTATATCATTTTGCATTCCCACCAGCAGTGCATAAGAGTTCCGATCTCCCTGAAGCCCCTCCAACATTTGTTATTTCCAGTGTTTTTGATTCGTGCCAGTAATGCCGGGGTGAGATGGTATCTCATTGTGGTTTTAATTTGCATTTCTCTAATGGCTAGTGATCGCAAGCATTTCCTCACGTGTCTGTTGGCCATTTGTATGTCTTCTTTGGTGAAGTGTCTGTTCATTTCCTTTGCCCATTTTTTTAAAGGATTATTTGTCTTTTTGTTGTAAAGGTGTTGGATTTTCATGTAGATTATGGAGATTAGACCTTTGTCTGACTTGTACTGTCCAAAAATTTTTTCCCAATCTGTAGGTTCTCTTTTTACTCTTTTGGTAAAGTCTTTTGAAGAGCATAGGTGTTTGATTTTTAAGAAGATCCCAGTTATCTAGCTTATCTATTGAGGTTTGTGCGTTGATGGTTGTGGTTTGTATCCTGTTAATGCCATGTATTAAGGCCTGAAGTGTTGGTCCTATTTTTTCTTGTATGAACTTTAGTTTTAGGCTTTATATTCAGGTCTTTGATCCATTTTGAAGTAGTTTTTTATATGGTGTGAGGTATGGGTCCTGTTTCATTTTTTTGCAGATGGATAACCAGTTTTGCCAGCACTATTTGTTAAAAAGACTGTCTTTTCCCCATTTGATGGACTTTGGGCCCTTGTCGAAGATCAGGTGACGGTAGGTGGATGGATTTACATCTGGGTTCTCAATTCCGTTCCATTGGTCAATGTATCTGTCTTTGTACCAGTACCAGGCTGTTTTGACTACTGTAGCTGTATAGTAGGTTCTGAAGACAGGTAGTGTGAGTCCTCCAACTTTATTCTTCTTCTTCAGTAGTGCTTTACTTATTCGGGGCTTCTTCCCTTTCCATATAAAGTGAATGATTAGTTTTTCCATCTCTTTGAAGAATGTTGTTGGTATTTGGATTGGGATTGCATTGTATTTGTAAATTGCTTTGGGTAGAATTGTCATTTTCACAATGTTGAATCTGCCTATCCATGAGCATGGTATGTTTTTCCATTTATGTAGATCCCTTTGGGTTTCATGCAGTAGTGTTTTGTAGTTTTCTTTGTATAGGTCTTTTACATCCCTGGTCAGATTTATTCCTAAGTATTTTATCTTTTTAGGGGCTTTTGAAAATGGTATTTATTTCCTGATTTCCTTTTCATTGTTCTCCTTACTGGTGTATAGGAATCCAACTGATTTTTGAATGTTTGTCTTGTATCCTGCTACTCTGCTGAATCTTTCTATTAGTTCCAGTAGAGTTCTCGTGGAGTCTTTAGGGTTTTCTATGTATAGTATCATATCATCTGCAAACAGGGACAGTTTAACTTCTTCATTACCAGTTTGGATGCCCTTTATTTCTTTCTCTTGCCTTATTGCTCTAGCTAGAACTTCCAGCACAGTGTTAAATAGGAGTGGTGATAAAGGGCATCCTTGTCTTGTTCCTGTTTTCAAGGGGAATGTTTTCAGCCTCTCTCCATTAAGAACGATGTTGGCCGTTGGTTTTGCATAGATGCCCTTTATTATGTTGAGAAATTTCCCTTCTATACCTATTTTATTGAGAGTTTTTATCAGGAATGGGTGGTGGACTTTGTCCAATGCCTTTTCTGCGTCAATTGAGATGATCATGTGATTCTATTCTTTCCTTTTGTTTATGTGGTGGATTACGCTGATTGATTTTCTAATGTTGAACCATCCTTGCATACCTGGTATGAATCCTATTTGGTCGTGGTGTATTTTTTCTTTTTGGATGTGATGCTGAATTCTATTGGCTAGAATTTTGTTGAGAATTTTTGCACCTATATTCATGAGAGATATTGGTCTGTAAGTTTCTTTTTTTGTGATGTCTTTGCCTGGTTTTGGTATCAGCGTTATGCAGGCTTCATAGAATGAATTTGGAAGTGTTGCTTCCTTTTCTATGCTCTAAAATAGCTTGAGTAGTACTGGTACAAGCTCTTCTGTAAATGTTTTGTAGAATTCTCCAGTGAAGCCATCTGGGCCAGGGCTTTTTTTGGTTGGGAGTTTTTTTAATTACGTTTTCAATCTCTTCTCTTGTTACGGCTCTGTTCAGATTTTCAACATCACTTTGTTGTAGTTTAGGTAGGCTGTTTCTAGAAATTTATCCATTTCCTCTAGGTTTTCAAATTTGTTGGAGTATAGTTTTTCATAATATTCTGTTATAATCCTTTTTATTTCAGTTGGATCTGTTGTAATGTCCCCCATTTCATTTCTTATTTGGGTTATTTGTGTCCTGTCCAGTTTGTCTTTTGTCAGTCTGTCCAGTGGTTTGTCGATTTTGTTGCTTCTTTCCAAGAACCAACTTTTGATTTTGTTGATTCTTTCTATTGTTTTTCTGTTCTCTATTTCTTTTACTTCTGCTCTGATCTTTACTATTTCTGGTGGTTGTGGGCTTTTTTTGCTGTTCTCTTTCTATTTGTTTGAGTTCTGTAGTTAATGTTTTGATTTTGTCCCTTTCTTCTGTTTTGATATGTGCATCTATTGCTATAAATTGTCCTCTGAGGACTGCCTTTGCTGTGTCCCAAAGGTTTTGGTATGATGTGTTTTCATTCTCATTTGATTCTAGGTATGTTTTTATTCCATCCCTGATTTCTTTTATTACCCAGTGATGTGTAAGCAGGGTATTATTCAGTTTCCATGTAATTGATTTTTTTTCCTTGCTCTTTCTATTGTTAGTTTCTACCTTGATGGCATTGTGGTCAGAGAAGATACTTTGAATTATCTCAACGTTTTGGATCTTGTTGAGGTTTGCTTTGTGACCTAAGATGTGGTCTGTTCTGGAGAATGTTCCATGTGCATTGGTAAAGAATGTGTACTTTGTAACGGTTGGATGGAGTGTTCTATATGTCTATGAGGTCAAGTTGGCTGATTGTGCCGTTTAGGTCTTCTGTATCTTTGCTGAGTTTCTTCTTAGTTGTTTTGTTCTTTACTGAGAGTGGTGTTTTGAAGTCTCCTTCTATTATTGTGGAACTGTCAATTTCTCTTTTCAGTGTTGTTAGAGTTTGTTTTATGTATTTTGGAGTCCTGTCATTGGGTTCATAGATGTTTATTATGGTTATGTCTTCATGGTGGATTGTCCCCTTAATCATTATATAGTGTCCTTCTTTGTCTTTTATGGTAGATTTTGTTTTAAAGTCTATTTTATCTGAGATTAGAATTGCCACTCCTGCTCTTTTTTGATAGTTATTAGCTTGATATATTTTTTTCCAGCCTTTGACTTTTAATAAATTCACATCTTTGTTTCTAAGGTGTGTCTCCTGTAGACAGCATATTGATGGATCCTGTTTTCTTATCCATTCTGTCACTCTCCATCTCTATATGGGTGCATTAAGTCCATTTACATTCAGTGTAATTATTGACAGATGTGTTTGTTGCTGTTATTTTGTAGTGCTTTTTTTTGTGGTGCTGAAGTTTTCTTTTTTCTTCTTACTCTCTTGTGCTGAGTTACTTTTGTTTGTGGATTTTCTTTTATTTCTTTTGTTTTTGTGGAGACTTTATGTTTTTCTTTTTTATTTTTATGAGTATGTTTGTTAACATTCTTTGTGGTTACCATGAATTTTACCCTTATGTTTCTAAGTTTGAAGCAGCCTACCCTTACTTGGTATCGCCTTGCCTTCCTCTCCATTAGAAGGTTCTATACCTATGCCGTTTATTCCCTCTTTCATTGTTTTGATGTTGTTGTCATCCATCGATTAATGGCTCTGATTCCCTGTCGTATTTCGTTTGGCTTTGGATAGTCCTCGAGAGTTCATTTCCTAGATTGGTATCTGGCTGGTACGATCCTGTGTCCTCAGTTCTGCCTGTGAGCTGAAGCTGTTTGTCCTCAGATCGAAGAACTCCCTTTAATAATTCTTGTAAGTTTGGTTTGACTTTTATATATTCCCTTAATTTCTGTTTATCTGGAAATGACCTAATTTCACCATCAAATTTGAACGAGAGTTTTGCAGGATATATTATTCTTGGCTGGCAATTTTTTTGTTTCAAGATTTTACATATGTCATCCCATTGCCGTCTTGCCTCCATGGTTTCTACCGAATAATCTGAGCTTAGTCTTATTGTTTCTCCTCTGTATGTGACTTCTTGTTTTTCATGAGCTGCTGTCAGGATTCTTTGTTTGTCTTTGGTTTTGGCGAGTGTGATTATGATATGCCTTGGTGATTTTCTTTTGGGGTCTCTCCTATATGGGGTTTGTTGAGCTTCTTGGATGGCCAGCTTTTCATCTTTCATGATATTGGGGAAGTTTTCTGTCAGCAGTTCTTCAGTGATCCTCTGTGTGTTTTCTGTTTTCTCCCCCTGTTCTGGAATTCCAATCACTCGAAAATTTTTGCTTTTGATTGTATCGCACAGAACTCTCAGGGTCTCTTCATTTTTCTTTGTTCTTTTTTCTGAGTTTTCCTGAAACAAAGTTGTATCCAAGTGTTTGTCTTCAATTCCACTGATCCTGTCTTCCGCCATTTCAAATCTGCTTCTCAGCCTTTCTATGACACTGTCGATTTCTGAAATCTTGTTGTTTATCTTTTAGATTTCTAATTGTTGTCTTTGTATAATTTCTAGTTGTGAATTTATTTTGGCATTTTGTTCCTGCATTATTTTCCTGAATTCTTTCAATTTGTTGTTTGTATTTTCCATGAATTTTTCTTTTTTTCCTCATATTTGTCAGCTTTTTGCGTCAGCTCTTGGAGAATTCTGAGTATTAGAGATTTGAATTCCTTATCAGGTAGTTCTAGTGCATTTTCTTCCACAGGAGCATCATCTGGTGTTTTAATTTGGACACCTACTGGAACCATCCTGTCCTGTTTTTGTAAATGTTTTGATATTGTCTGCTGTCTTCGGGGCATTCAGTAGTTATTTTTCTCGTTTATTGATTGTAGATTTATTTGTTTTGTCCCTTTTTAAAAAAAATTTTGACTATGAGCAGAGGGACTGTGTATTCTTTGTTGTTTGCTCATCTGTGGGCACAATACTTTTCACCTCCTTCTCCAATTGGCAGGGTCAGGCACTCAGATATGGTACAGCAGGGCAGGTCTAGCTGAAGAGGAGTTACTGGGACGGGTTGTTTGTGGCACTTACTACAGCCACCAGAGCGGGTTGGTAATCAGTGCAGGGCAGGTTCCATTAGGCCGTGCCTATGCTGCTTGGTGGTGTGATGTCAAGCGCACAGTGCAGGTAGGCACGATGCGGCAGGGAGTTTGTTATGTGTGGAGGTAAGATGGATATGGGAGAGAGGAGAGAGGAACAGAAGCTGAAAACGTACAAACAAAAAAGAATGCTAGGGGAGCTTGCTGTTGCAGTGGAGAGATGAGAGACTATGAAATGGAGAAAAACAGAAAGGGGAAGAGGACGAAAAGAAAAGAATGAATAAATAAATATCGGAAAAGTTAAAGAACCGCAGAGTTCCCAGGGATCCCACTGGTGCAGCTATGAGGTCTGGGGAGGTCGCTCTCAGGTGTTGCAGTACAGCCTGGCCAGAAGGCATAGAGGTATACAATGCCAGGTATTCAGGGAACAGAAAGAGAAGGAAGATATAGAGAGATGAGAAACTGAGCAATGAAGAAAGACAGAAAGGGAAAAAGATGGAAAAGAAATCAAAACAAATTTAAAAAAACAAAAAACAAAGCAAGAAAGGCCCCCAAGAAACCGAAGAAAAAAAAAACCGATGAGAAAAGAAATGCTCTCAGGGATTGCTCTGCACGTCTGTGCAAGCCGAGGGGGATGTCTCCTTGCCACGCAGCACCGCCTGGGCAGAAAGGGCTCCCAACTCAAGAAAAGGAAAAGAAAACAAACAAACAAATGAACAAAAGCCCTGGGATCCCACCAGCATGGCAGCCCAGTCCGGGCAGCAGCTCCACACTCGAATGGAGCTCCACAGCCCCTCAGGAAGAAGCAAAGATGGCGCACAGAGCCAGGCACTCGAGCGAAAGCGGGGGGAGGTGGCAAGAGGTAAGGAATAAATCAAAAGAAGCAGAAAAATAAGCGACACTAGCCATGAAGAAATGGCCCTTAGAGAGCCAGCTAGTGTGGGCTGGTGTTTCTCGGACAAGAGAATGTGTCCGCGGGAAGCAGAGGGTGCCGAGTGTGGGTGAAGAAGGGTAGGAAGTGGGAAAGTGTATATCACAAATTACCGGAGCTCTGCAGCCCCTCAGGAAGAAGCAAAGATGGTGCACGGAGCCAGGTATTTGAGCGAAAAGAGGGAGAGGTGGTGAGAGGTAAGGAAGAAATCAAAAGAAGCGGAAAAAAGCAACACCAGCAGCCGACAAATGGCACTCAGAGAGCCGGCCCGTTTGGGTGTGTGTAATCTAAGCAGCTGGCATTTCCCGGTCAAGAGATTATGGCCACAGGAAGCAGAGGAGGCCGAGTCGGGGTGAAGAAGGGTGGGAGGTGGGAAAGCGTATATCGCAAATTACCGGTTGTTTTGTCTCCCGCTGGACGCTCCATGAGGCTGCTTTCTTGTACCCCCTGTTTTCTTGTCTCCTATAGGAGTCCAAGATGGCAGATTCTTGCTGCGTTAGCTGGTAGGGAGCCTCTGCATTAATCTCTCCTCGCTCTCCGTTCTCTGTCAGTTTTCTCACTCCATTTGGTGCTTGGCTGAGTTCTTTATCTCTTCATTTGATGTTTTTGGGTTTCAGGATTGTTGTATTCTCTGTTCGGCTTAGTTTTTTGGATCTTTGCTGTGGAGGGACAGCGTGGTGCTTCTGCCTAGAGCGCCATTTTTCTATTAGAAATTTTATAATGAATGCTTACGTATATTTAGTTTGAGAAACAGGGCATATTCTAATGAAAAGAGTGTAGAGGTACGTGACAAGTGGAGTCAGTAAAATAACCATGACCTGAGAATAGTAATTGAATTTTTTGTTTAAATACAGGGGTCAGATCATCTGGGTCACACTTCATTTGTATAATGTATTACTGTAATTAAAAAGACTAATAAACATCTCAGCTATTATTTTAACACCATGACAGTATCAAATAAAACTTTTCATCATAAAAAGTAAATTAGTAGCTTAAATAATCTTGCATTTACATATTTAAAATCTGGAAAAATAAATGTGAAGTAAATATAAAATTTCTAGAATACACATTTCCATATAAAAATGAATTTTTTCCCTGTCATCTTAACTTGTTTTGTTAGAACAATTTATATTATAAGAATTTAAAGATACGTACTTTAACTTAGTTTTTAGATACATTTTTAACTGTACTTCGTTTTTCTGTTAGTTAATACATTATGTATTTCAGATAGGTGAATTTTACTACCAAAATGAGTAGTTGTCATAAAGTCACTTTTGACTTGACTAACTTGGGTAAGGAAACCCTGGTGGCATAGTGGTTAAGAGCTATGTTTGCTAACCAAAAGGTCAGCAGTTTGAATCCACCAGGCGCTCCTTGGAAACTCTATGGGGGCAGTTCTAGTCTGTCGTATAAGATTGCTATGAGTTGGAATCGACTTGATGGCATTGGGTTTTAATGTGGGTAAAGACAAATCAAAACAATTGTACCCTGTTGCCAACTTATGAACTAGATTGAATTAATTTAATATTGGACTTAAATAATTTGACAAGCCATCATATCTTTCCAAGATTCAAATTTAGTGAGAAAAATCTAGGCTGAATATGTAATCTCACAGTATTTGTAAATTTTACTCATCATTAATTTAGTGGATATTTATTGAGCACTGTTTATGTCCTTGTTACCATGTATAATTCTGAGGTGATAATTTTAAACGTATTGTCTCTCTGATGATGTCTTATGCCCATGCTGTATGAGCTTCCAGTTTGATATGTAAATTTGTTTTATGATCTCTGATATAAAAAAGTCCAAATATTTGAAGAAAAGTTAGCTTTTCCTTAGAAAAATCTTGAGGTGTAGATAAAACTTGTCTTCATTGTTATTGGAAATAGATTGTTCAACATTTTTTTTCAGTGCTATCTGTGGTAGGTTGTGGTGGTTGTTACTAGGTGTTGATTTTCACCCAGGAAAGCTGCCCCATAGAGTTTTCTTGGCTGTAAAATCTTTACGGAAGCAGATTGCCAGATCTTCCTCCCATGGAATCACTGGGTGGGTTTGAACCACCAGCCTTCTAGTTAGCAGCTGAGCACTTAACCCTTTGTGCCACCAAGACTCCTTCCTAGGTTGTTAATAAAAAAAGCCCATTGCTGTCGAGTCGATGCTAACTCACAGCACTAGGTAATTAGTGCCTTACAAATATCAACTCATTTTATCCTCTCAAATAATCTTGTGAGGTTGGTTCTGTCATTAGCTGTATTTTACATATGAGAACAAGGTTAAGCAGCTAATGTGGCAGACCCAGAATTCAAGCCAGGTAGTCTGGCTTCAGAACCCATCTTTAACCATTCCTCTTTCTGTACCATCCTTCCTGTTTGGTGCTTCCTTCCTCCTCTTTCTTCTGCCTTATGACCCTTTATCTGCTTCTGATATTAGCTATCCTTTAGGGAAGTATCTGGCGTGGGTATAAATTTTTTATGTTTTAGATTTGGGTAGAAATGAATAAGTGCGTAGAAATTGGTGGTAAATTAATTAGTTCCCTTTGGGCCCCTGGTCTTCTTGTTGTAAACAGAATGTTTCATATTAATTTTTGTTCATTAAAAGCTGTTTATACTGTTCAAAGAGTTATCAATAGAACTTTACAAACAGATTTTATTTGTTTATTTTTCCTCTTTACAAACAGATTCTGGTGTGCTGCCTAATTTACTGTAACAAAAATGATAACTATAAACATAATTACAGATCTGTTTGTTCCAGATTTTTTTTATTCTTGAAATACCTTGTTTTCTTTTGAAACATACATAATTTTTTAATATTGTGGGAAAACTGACATAAGTATCTTAAAATTTATGTCCATAGAATTGATTGATGTTTCATTGCTATCCAGTGCAAAATTTTATTTTTATAAGTACATTCTGCCTTATACATAGTTGAGTTGTATGTCATCTGCCATTAGGTGTCAAATGATACCAAAAGTGACCTACTAAGCAATCAGTGGTTATAGTACAAAAATAATCAAAGATTTAGTCAATAGCTCATGAAGTTTGATGTACTGGTATTGATAAACAAATTAAACAGATCTGCCTGTGTTCTCTCAGCCTACTGGGGCTCTGCTATGATTAGCTTTGCAGCAAGGAGTGTTGTAACATTGAATGAAGGTAACTGATCAGAGAATGGTGTAGTCACGGAGCTTTAACTACTCCCATTTCTGGTCACAGAATGGTTTCAGGGAAAGTAGGCTTTCTCTGTACTCCTGCAGCTATTCAGAGCATAGGCCTCTTGTGGTCAATATTGATTGATTCTTATAACAGAACTAGAACAAATTTAGTGTTTTGCAACCTTCTGTGATTTAATATTGTTATGCTTTTTGCCGTAACAGTCGCCAAAAAAAATCCTTCTCCAATAGTGAGTAATTATAGCAGCGCCTACTGGCTCAGCTGTGGGTCCGAGTGTTTCAGTGTAGCCAGTATAAACCCCTAGCTATATTTCTGGAGTTCATAATTCAGCTTTGAAAGTTGGCTATATAATTACTTGGTAAATAAAGGTATTGCTGAGAAATAAATTGCAGGGGGATTGGGGGAGGTGGGGTCTCTCAACTATTCTTCTTTAAAAACTTCGCAAAGGACTGTAGAGTGAGATCTGAGAATAATTAATAAAGAGAAAGAGTATTTTAAATGATTCTTTTTTAAAAATCTCACAAGTTAAAGACTTTGGGGGCAATCTTCCTAACACATATCTGTCGTACCCTCATAGTAGCTGGTGTCCTTATAGACCTAGCTATCCAGTAAATTGTAATCATCAGCAGGAGGATCTGAGATGTAGCAATTCAATGGGAAATGTCTTAATTTTTTTAGTCTGTCGTTGGGCTATGATGTTTCATTCAGCTAATAATTATTGAGCTTGTATGATATGCTAGGCAATGTGGTAGGTCCTGGAAATATACGGATGAATAAGGAACGGTTCCTGTACTGAATAACCTTCTGTCATTACAGAGGGGATTTGAGAAATTTCTTAGTTAGATACATCTTATGTGTTGATTTGGTATATTGAAACTGCTGTTAGTCAACTAACAAGTGTTCTGCTTTCTGTCGCTGTTAGATTCTTAGGAACTTTATAGCTGAATTGTGAAGAAAGTCATCTCTACCTTAAACAATTAGAGAAATGTTTATTAAACTGTGATGTAAGAATTTTAAAAATTTGTTTCCATTTAAATATAATCTTAAATATTAGGTGTATTTTAGATCATTTGGTTCCCATCTTTAATATTGACACTAATTTTGGTGTCCATTTTTTTGTGTTCTTATATAAGATCACTTGGTTCCAAGTGTTCACTTAAAGGATTGTGTTTCACAAATATATTTATTTTTGTATTCTGCATGTTCTGAAGTTTGAAAAACACTACTTTGAACCATATAAAGATTTTAATTGTGACTATAGATGGGAATCACAGGTGGTCCCTGACTTAACGATGTATTGGAGTTACGATGAACTGCACTTACGACCATCCGCTTTTTTTTGGTACATTTTATCGTTAGTAATATGTACTGCGTACAATGTTGCAGCGCATAATTTGCTGATGTTATCATTCTCAGATGTTCACTGGAAGATGTTCAAAGATTGGATTTATAAAGATACTGATAATAAAAGGCAATAATAATGAAAACTAAAAAAAAAATATTCAACTTATGTCAGAAACGACTTACTACGAAGTTATTGGAACAAAACCCCATCGTAAGTCGGGGACTACCTGTACATTAAAAAGAGAGATGGGGATCTACAGAATTAAGTTACCCTGAAAAACTTTACAGAAAAAGTAATTTTTTGTTTTATTGTTAATAGAATACCTTACTGATGTGTTTTTCAAATTAGAGCATATGCAATTGAGGTTATGAGATAGTGTCCTAAGAGTTAGAAAGCTACAGCTTAGACCTTGTGCTTTGACTTGGAACATTAGATTTATTAAGGGTTAAATGATTTAAATTGTTCTTTTATGACACAGATATATTATGAAATAAAATAAAAATTTTGCCATACTTAAAAGATCAGACCCAGTATTTTAATGAAATTTTATTCTTGGGTGGTTTAATTTGGACGAGCCCTCAAATACTCTGGGAGATAGTCTGCTCTCTTGTTGGGGATGCCTTGATAGAAAACTCTGAGAAGGACTGCTGTCATAGGCCACAACATGTAATAGTTAAGAACCTGTTTCCTAGGGTGCATTCTGGTTCTGCCACTTGCTAGATCTGTGACCTTGGACAAGTTAACATGAACCTCTGTGCCTTAGTTTCCTTATCTTTGAAATGGAGATGATAATTGTACCTAGGGTAGATGTGAGAATTAAATTAGTAATATAATGTAAATGTAAGATCTTATAAATTTTAAGTGCTCAGTAAATTCTGTCTGGGAAGTCATAGCAGATTGAGGTGAAGAACAAAAGTCCTAGCCAGGGTTATTTCTTTCATATTCTGTGTTCCTAATTAACTTTAATACTGGCTGGAATGACAGAAGTGGTTTTAGAAAGGAAAGGCTGAGGAACTGCTCCAAATGAAAGGAGGCCAATGAGATCTGAAAACTTAAATATAACGTGTGATCCTGGATCAGGAAGAAATACTATAAATGTAGGACATTATTAGCAAATTTTGAATATGGATTATTATTAAATAATAGGATTGTATTGCTGTAAAATTTCCTGAATATGACAATAATAATGTAGTTTTGGAGTCCCTGGGTGGTGCAAATGATTAATGTGCCAGACTGCTAACCGAATGGTTGGAGGTCGAGCCTACCTAGGGGCACCTTGGAAGAAAGTCCTGGCAGTCTACTTCTGAAAAATTAGCCAGTGAAAACCGTATGGAGCACAGTTCTATTCTGATACACATCAGGTCTCCATGAGTCACAATTCACGTGACGGTAACTTTTTTTTTTTTTTTTTTTAATGTGGTTACATTAGGAAATGACCTTGTCCTTAGGAGACATACACTCAAGCATTTAGGGATGAAGACAGGGATGGATTAACCAGTAAACAAGGTACTCACTGGCTTACCTGTGCTTACTTACTAATTTGTAGTGCATAATTTCACATGGGTTTCACCACATTTTTGTACACTACAGATTAGTAAGTAAGCACAAGTAAGCCTGTGCATACCTTGCTTATTGGGTAATCCATCCCTGGGTGAAGAAAGGTCATGATGTGTTGTCTTCAACTTTTTCTCAAATTGTTCAGAAAAAAATATATGTCCATACACACACCTTTGTGTATACAGAGACATATAGTGAGTGTTGACAGTTGAAAACTAATGGGTGAAGGCTATATGGAACTTCAGTGAACCTACTTAACTTTTAAGTAGATTGTGTTGAAAGATGATGAAACCCCACACTCAATATCTGAAATAAAAAGACAATGAATTTACTGCTTACTCTGTCCTATAGGTTGCTATGAGTAGGAATGGACTTGACAACATACAACAACAACAATAGCAAGGGAGACTGCTATTTAGGCTTGGTTCTCTGAGCACAAAAGGCAACTGATCTGATAAGAGTGTTTTTTGGGAGGGTGGAGTTTAGGGATTTGTGGACTTTTAGGGGGCCCAAATGGGTTTTACATCATTTGTAGATGTGTAGTCACTTGGGTGAGACTGTTGATTGATTGGCCCTCAGAAGTGCGTTTATTGGAGTGAGTTAGTTCCTCATTGGCTAACTTTAAGAAGCAAGGGGCTGTCACAGATTGGTTGACTTGCAAAAGCTTGTTCACTTGGGTGAGTTGTTGATTTATTGAACAGGTTTAAAACAGTTTCTGATGGTTGTATGTTGCCAAGGCCACAGAGCAATCTGTCTTTTCCTAGGAATGTAGAAACTTAAAATGATCAGTTTGACATTTTTTAAAATAAAAAGTTTAATATATTAGAATCAGAGAAGGTAGTTTTCTTTTGTGTTGAAGGACATCAGGAAAGATGAGATTCACCTCTTAAGTGCAGATATCTGTATTGTTTTATCTGAACACAAAATTAATATTCATTGTAAAAAATAAATAATACAGAAAGATATAAAGAGCAAAGGTCACTGATTAATACCATCACCCAGAGATAATCACTATTAACATATTACTGTGTAGATTTCTCCACTTTTTATGCCTACTTGGTTTGAATCCTGGCTCTGCCATTTATTGGATTTGACATTTTGCTCAAGTTACTTATCTTCTCTGCCTGTTTCCTCATCTGTAAAATAGGAATAGTAATAATAATACCTGTTCATTGAGTTCTTATGAAGATAAAATGAATTAATCTAAGAATTTAGAACAGTGCCTGGCCTATAGTGTTATATATAAGTATTTGCTGTTGTTGCCATATTAGGTCCATTGTAAGACGTGTGTTTTCTATTTTAAAATTTCTGCATTTGGGATATATTTTAACAGTTAATGGTGACTTATAATTAGCAGGTGGGGTTTTTTGTTTGTTTACTTTCGGTTCCTTTCTTAGAGGTCCATAAAATAATGGTACCTCTTAGATTGGTTGAATACAGTATGTGTGCATCTATTTTTGAAATACAGATCTGACATCATATAATACATACTGTTTTGCACCTTTAAAAATTTTATAAAGGCGGAAGAAAGGCCTGGCAATCTACTTCTGAAAAATCGGCCATTGAAAACCCTATGAGCACAGTTCTGCTCTGACACACGTGGGGTTTTGTTGTTTGTTTTTGGTTTTTGTTTGTTTTAGTCTTTTGTAAAAACAACAGCACCAAAAAAAAAAAAAAAAAATCTAACGCCCTGGTCCCCTTTCTGCCACCTCCACCATGCTGCTAAGGACACACATAGGGCTCAACATTTGTTTTTATCTAAAGGTTTGAAGGATACATCCTTGAAGCTGCTCAATCAATAGCAATGAGTAAAACGTGGTAAACAGGTTCCTACAGGTTCCGTGGGAATGGTTAGAAGACTACATCTCCAGCTTTGAAATAATCATGCCCCCATAAACCATCAGGGGCCGAGGTCAAACTGTGGACTCTCTTCCTGAATCTGACCTGACGTGGCAACATTAGATCTTTTTAAATGGTTAGGTAACTGACTGGTTTATGGTGTGATGCCTCATGTCACCATGCAGACTCATGGAAAGAACCTTGACTTTGAGCTAGAAATCTAGAACTAGATTTCAGTCCTAGGGTGGTCCTAAAAGTCACTAAGTCTCTCTGAGCCTCAGTTTCCCCATCTGGAAAACAGAGACAATCATAATATCCATGTCACAGGGTCATCGTGAGGTATAAAAGAAACAACATGCACGTGTGTAATAAACTACAAACCACCAAAAAACAAAACAAAACAAAACAAAATTTTATAGGGATATATTTTCAATATCAAATATAGATAGCTGCTGTAGAGTCACCTCTGATTCATGAAGACCTTATGTACAATAGAATGAAATGTTGCCCAGTCCTGTGTCATCCTTACGATTGCCCAGAATGTTCAAGTTCATTGTTGCAGCTATTGTGCTAGTCCATCTCACTGAGGATCTCCCTCACTCTTGCTGACCTCTGCTTCACCAAACATGATGTCCTCCTCCAGCAATTGATCTCTCCTGCTGACATATCCAAAGCAAGAGAATCAGACAGTGTTCTATTGTGATCCATAAGGTTTTCCAATTTTTGGAAGTAGAGTGCCAGGCCTTTCTTCCTAGTCTGTCTTAGTCTGGAAGCTCTGCTGAAACCTGTCCATCCGGGGTGACCTGGCTAGTATTGGAAATACTGGTGGCATAGCTTCCAGCATCACAGCAACATGCAAGCCACTGCAGTATGACAAACTGACGGATGGTGGATATCAAATATAAGTTTCCTTAATTCTGTATAATGGACGCATAGTAGTATTATGTGGATGTACTATAATATATTTTACTGTTCATCTGTTGACAAACATTTATATTGTTTCATTTTTGCTCTTGTGGAAAATTTTGATAAGTGAAACTTGGGGGAGAGGAACATGATAGTAGGTTGGGTGGAGATAGAGACAAAAACTGCCAAGTTATATTTGGAGAACAGTGACTGTTCCTGTTGGCTAAAAAGGATGTTTGGGGCAGATTATAGGCTGTATTAAGGATTTTAAATTTTGCGGAGCCATTCAGGATTGAAGAATAATTGGAAATGTGTTTTTGTTTGTGTCACTGATAACCCAGCTCATATTTTATAGATGAATGGATTGATATCAACTTAAAATGGCTGTGTTTAGCATTTTCTGTTAATAATTGTGGAGGTCTACAAAGCATGCTTATTAAATTTTCACTTGTGCTCATGAAATCCTGGAGAATAGCAAAATATGTTGGATTATAAAAGTAAAGTCTAAAATGATCTTAGAGGAAACTGTAATTGGCTGAATCTAAATTGTTGAAAATTTCTGTGGATGAAAGTAAGATTTTGCCCTTTGTCTTAGTCATCTAGTACTTCTGTAACAGAAATACCACAAGTGGATTGCTTTTAACAAAGAGAAATTTATTCTCTCGCAGTCTAGTAGGCTGCAAGTCCAAATTCAAGGCATCAGCTCCAGGGGAAGGCTTTCTCTCTTTGTCAGCTCTGGAGGAAGGTCCTTGTGGTGCATTAGTCTTCACTTGGTCTGGGAGCATCTCAGCACAGGAACCTCAGGTCCAAAGGATGTGCTCTGCTCCTAGCACTGCTTTCTTGGTGGTATGAGTTCCCCAGCTCTCTGTTTGCTTCCTTTTCCTTTTATCTCTTGTAAGGTAAAATGTGGTGCAGGCCACACCCCAGGGAAACTCCCTTTACATTGGATCAGGTATGTGGCCTTAGTAACGGTGTTAACAGTCCCACCCTAATCCCCTTTAACATAAAATTACAATCACAAAATGGAGGACAGCCACACAATACTGGGAATCATGGCCCAGCCAAATTGATAGATACATTTTTGAGGGGACGTAATTCGAACCATGACACCCTTGGTTTAAAAGAAAACAAACAAAGCACTAGGACAGTTGTTTAAGTACAGTATGATTTAGTCAGCTGTACATTTGGAAAATGTGTATAATTTTAATCAAGAATTGGTTGGATCAGTGGAAGTACATCATCTGGAGCAGGAACTTATCTAGTTTGTCTGGTTAAACATCATTTGTAGTTTGGAGTGCCACAGTGAAAGAGATGTAGACAAATTGGAGTGAGTTCGGGAGAGAACAAGCAGTATGGTGAAGGAACTCAAAACTATGCTGTATATCAAGGGAAATTGGGATGTGAGGGAAGGAAGGCCGTTGCAGTTGTCTTTCCAGTAGTCCGGATTGGTTAGTATGGTATAAAATATGGCTCAGCATAGCACTATTCTTTCTTTCCAGCATCATTTTCAGCTGTTTCCCTTCATTTCCTATGTTCCTTAAACATTGCATAAACTTTAAGGTCTGTACTCTGTTGACATTGTAAGAAAATTAATCAGGAAGTGGCATCTGAGGATTTTTGAGAAGAGACATATAAACTATGAGCAGTAAGACCAGAAGGAAGCAGTTGATCAATTTCAATTCAAATTCTAATTTTCATTTATTCATCATAGTTTTGTTATAAAGGTAGTAATTGAATTGCTTTTAAAAACTGTTTTCAGGAGACATTTTCAGCCTTTCAGAACTTTTATTATGTTAAATTGGCATTGTTTTCACACAGTATTCTTAGAGAGCTGAAAATATCATGTAATGTATATTGAAATGTGTATATTACCATAGAATCAGAATTAGAAATACCTGGGACTCCAGTATCTTTTGACAGATAAGG
Source organism: Dugong dugon (assembly GCA_030035585.1). NCBI lineage: Eukaryota > Metazoa > Chordata > Mammalia > Sirenia > Dugongidae > Dugong > Dugong dugon. The sequence continues at coordinate 82,653,778 of CM057460.1, read as the reverse complement.
AATCCAAAGTCCCCATATCATATAGTTAGTGAACAGGACCCAAATTCTTTCCATTATCTTGTATCCCTCAGTTTGAAAAGATTTTTGCAGTTCAGTTAACATTTTAATATTTTTGTGTGTGTTTTGCTTAGGGATTACCTCCTCCCACCCCCACCCTTTGAGAGGAAGGGCATTTGGATCCAAAAAACCTGTTGCCGTTGAGTCAATTCCAACTCATAGTGACCCTATAGGACAGAGTAGAACTGCCTCATAGAGTTTCCAAGGAGCGGCTGGTGGATTTGAACCGCTGACCTTTTGGTTAGCAGCCGAGCTCTTAACCACTGTGCCACCAAGACATTTGGATAGGATGTTGATGTTATGAATTTGATTATTAAAATGCTTATTTCAAAAGCTTTTTCTGGTGTCATTCATTATTCTACAGAATCTTTATTTATAGTCCAAGCCATGGCCAAGTATACTTATTTACTGGAGAAAATTGAGAATGGATTTTGGTAATATAATTGAGTTATTGAGTTTTTAAATTTTCACTCTAGCTAAGATTGGATGATTTCTTTCTTTCTTTTTTTTTTTAAAACAGATCAAGAAGTTAGTATATGTTTACCTGGTCCGATATGCTGAAGAACAGCAGGATCTGGCACTCTTGTCCATAAGTACTTTTCAGCGAGCTCTGAAGGTAAGTAATAGAGTAAACAGGCAAATAGCTACAAAGTTTCTGCACAATTGATGGTGCATCATTTAAAAGAAGTGGAGTCATAACCCACTAAGTGGCTTAGTAGTTAGTGTCTTGAAAGAGTTAAAAGGCTTCTCACGATGTCATTCAGTACCCTTAAACAATAATTTATATAACCAGCTGGACCTTGCCCTGTGTATTACAGCTTCTATATGTTTCTTTATGTTCAATATAATCATTATTATGCATTGAAGAACTGCTCATCATTATACCAATTAATTGTTCATGGTGTGAATGAGGTGACATAAGAGTTTGTTAAAGATAAAATTTATTACCTGCAATATTTTATTACTGTGCAACTCCAAAAATCCAGCATGTTTACTAATAAATGGTCAGCTAGAATTATAACTATTATTCTTCTTGTTAAGACATTATTCAAAAAAATAAACATTTATTTGTCTTTTCCTTTACCCTTTTCCGTATACTGGTTGTTCATTTTAAATAAAGTAGCTTTTGTTTACTATTGGCTACATTACACCCTGTAAGAACCTGTTAACCATATGATAAAGATGCCTTTGAAATGCTGTAAACCTGAAATTTTGATGTATATTTTTGCACTATTTTAGGATCCAAACCAACTAATCCGTGCAAGTGCTTTGAGAGTTCTGTCCAGTATCAGAGTGCCAATTATTGTACCTATCATGATGCTTGCTATTAAGGAGGCTGCTGCTGACTTATCACCATATGTTAGGAAGAATGCAGCCCATGCAATACAAAAATTGTACAGGTAGGTACTTTGTTGCCCACACATCTGTCAGTTTGTTGTGCCGTGGTAGCTTGTGTGTTGCTCTGATGCTGGAAGCTATGCCACCAGTATATAACAGCCAAGTCACCCATGGTGGACAGGTTTCAGCAGAGCTTCCAGACTAAGACAGACTAGTAAGAAGGACTTGGTGGGCTACTTCTGAAAAAATTAGCCAGTGAAAACCTTTTGAGTAGCAGCAGAACATTGATATAGTGCCAGAAGATGAGCCCCTCAGATTGGAAGGCACTCAAAATATGACTAGGGAAGAGCTGCCTCCTCAAAGTGGAGTCTACCTTAATAATGTGGGTGGAGTCAAGCTTTCGGAACCTTCATTTGCTGATGTGGCATGACTCAAAATGAGAAGAAACAGCTGCAGACATCCATTAATAATAGATACATGGAATGTATGAAGTATGAATCTAGGGAAATTGGAAATCATCAGAAATGAAATGGAACACATAAACATCGATATCCTAGGCATTAGTGAACTGAAATGGACTGGTATTGGCTATTTTGAATCAGACAATCATATTATCTATTATGCCAGGAATGACAAATTGAAGAGGAACAGCATTGCATTCATCATCAAAAAGAACATTTCAAGATCTATCCTGAAGTACAGCGCTGTTAGTGATAGGATAATAGCCATACACCTACAAGGAAGGCCAGTTAATATGACTGTTATTCAGATTTACGCATCAACCGCTAATGCAAAAGATGAGGAAATTGAAGATTTTTTTTACCAACTTCAGCAGTCTGAAATTGATCAAACATGTAATCAAGATGTGTTAATAATTACTGGTGATAGAAATACAAAAACTGGAAATGAAGAAGGAACAGTAATTGGAAAATATGGCTCTAGTAGTATAAATCATGCTGGAGATCACATGATGGAATTTGCAAGACCAATGACTTCTTCATCGCAAATACCTTTTTGACCAACATAAATGGCGATTATAGATGTGGATCTCATCAGATGGAGTACACAAAAATCAAATTGACTGTATCTGTTGAAAGAGATGATGGAAAAGCTCAATATCATCAGTCAGAAGAAGGTCAGGGGCAACTGTGAAACAGACCATCAGTTGCTCACACGCAAGTTGAATTTGAAGAAAATTAAAATGAGTCTACAAGAGCCAAAATATGACCTTGAGTATATTCCACCTGAATTTAGAGACCATCTCAAGAATAGATTTGACTGATTAAACACTAATGACTGAAGACCAGATGAGTTGTGGAATGACATCAAGGACATCATACATGAAGAAAGCAAGTGGTCATTAAAAAGACAGGAAAGAAAGAAAAGACCAGAATGGATGTCAGAAGAGACTTTGAAACTTGCTCTTGAACGTAGAGTAGCTAAAGTGAAAGGAAGAAATGATGAAGTAAAAGAGCTAAACAGAAGATTTCAAAGGGAGACTCAAGAAGACAGAGTGAACTATTATATTGACATATGCAAAAGCTTAGAGTTAGAAAAACAAAGGGAAGAACATACTTGGCCTTTCTCAAGCTGTTGAAAAAATTGAAAATTCAGGCTCAAGCTGCATATCGAAGGATTCTTCGGGTTAAATGTTAGATAAACAACACAGGAAGCATCAAAAGAAGATGGAAGAAATACACAGTCACTGTACCAAAAAGAACTGGTTGACATTCAGCCATTTCAGGAGGTAGCATGTGATCAAGAACTGATGGTACTGAAGGAAGCAATCCAAGCTGCACTGAAGGCATTGGCAAAAGCAAGGCTCCAGGAATTGACGGGATACCAGTTGAGATGTTTCACCAAAGGGATGCAGTGCTGGAAGCACTTATTTGTCTATGCCAAGAAATTTGGAAGACAACTACCTGGCCAGCCGTCTGGAAGAGACCAATATTTGTGCCCATTCCCAGAAATGTGTTCGAACAGAATGTGGAAATTATTGAGCAATACCATTAATGTCACATACAAGTCAAATTTTGCTGATGATCATTCAAAAGCAATTACAATAGTGCATTGACAGGGAACTGCCAGAAACTCAAGGCAGATTCAGAAGAGGACATGGAACCAGGGATATTGTTGCTGATGTCAGATGGATCCTGGCTGAAAGCAGAGAATACCAGAAATATGTTTCCCTGTGTTTTACTGACTGTGCAAAGGCATTCTACTGTGTGGGTCATAACAAATTATGAATAACATTATGAAGAATGGGAATTACAGAACACTTAATTGTGCTCATGCAAAACCTGTACATAGACTAGGAGGCAGTAGTTTGAACGGAACAAGGTGATATGGTGAGGTTTAAAAATCAGGAAAGGTGTGTGTCAGGGTTATATCCTTTGACCATACTTGTTCAGTCTGTATGCTGAGCAAATAATCTGAGAAGCTGGACTGTATGAAGAAGAATGGGGCATCAGGATTGGAGGGAGACTCATTAACAACCTGCAATGTGCAGGTGACACTTGCTGAAAGTGAAGAGGAGTCAAAGCGCTTACTGATGAAGATCAAAGACTATTGCCTTCAGTATGGGTTATACCTCAACATAAAGAAAACAAAAATCCTCACAACTGGACGAATAAGCAACATCATGATCAACGGAGAAAAGTTTGAAATTGTCCAGGATTTCACTTTACTTGGATCCACAATCAACACCCATGGAAGCAGCAGTGAAGAAATCAAACAACTTATTGCATTGGGCGAATCTGCTGCATAAGACCTCTTTAAAGTGTTAAAAAGCAAAGATACCACTTTAAAGACTAAGTTGTGCCTGACCCAAGCCCTGATGTTTTCAGTTACCTCATATACATGCAAAATCTGCACAATGAATAATAAAGAAGAATTGATACCTTTGAATTATGATATTGGCAAACAATATTGAATATACACCGTAGTCTGCCAGAAGAATGAACAAATCTGTCTCGGAAGATGTACAGCAGGAATGCTACTTAGAAGTGAGGATGGCAAGACTTTGTCTCACATACTTTGGGCTTGTTATCAGGAGGGACCAGTCCCTGGAGAAGGACATCATGCTTGGTAAACTAGATGGTCAGCAAAAAAGAGGAAGACCCTCAACAAGATGGATTGACACAGTGGCTGAAGCATAACAACAGTTTTGAAGATGATGCAGAACTGTTCTACATAGGGTTGCATGAGTTGGAACAGACTTGGTGGCACCCAACAACAGTAACAACAAAAGGTGCTTTGTTAATAACACCCAAGATCTCTTTAACGTTACATGGAATGGTAGCCCGTGCGACTTATTTTATTGACTATTACAAGTAGCCTGTCCTTATACTAAGTAAACCCAATGACTTTATTTTTCCCCCACATTCTTTGCACAACTTTAATTTTGTTTCTGTTATAGAGACTCTGTAGGTTTTTAATTGTGAGCTTGTTGGGGATTGTGATAATTTATTCGTTTTATAGCTTAAAAATAATCAGAATTTGAATTCTCATTCATGTAGGCTATCTCTCCAGCACACATACCAGTACCAGTTTCTATCAAGTAGAGTCTGACTTATGGTGACCACTGTGTTCTGTAGGGTTTTCATTGGCTGAGTTTTCGGAAGTATATCGCTAGGCCTTTCTTTCGAGGTGCCTCTAGGTGGGCTCAAACCATTAATCTTTCAGTTATCAGCTGAGTGTGTTAACTGTTTGCACCACCTGGGGATGCCTCCTCATGCACACACACACATACGTTATTAGAAAATTGACGGGTTTTTCTTCCTTGTTTATTTGTTGCAGGATAGATTCTTATATTGTTATCCTTTCAACTTGTTTTCCCTTCTGTCATCTTTGTTCCTTCTGCTCCATTCCTTTTCTGATTCTTTTCCAGGGCTATTTTATTAAATAATTATTTTAAAAAATATTGTTTTTCAGTATAGTGCTGTACCATATATTTACTAAAATAATCACACAATGCCTTGATTTCTGTATAAAACATATTGCCTAAATAAAAGAATTATTATCAATACACTGTTGTGTGCATTAGATTTATGAGAAAGGTAGAAGATGTGATATTTATGAATAGCCTATCATATATTTGAGGAAAAAAAATCAAACATATACCAAACAATTAAAGACAATCTATAGTTGAATAAGATACCAGCACATGATATATATGCATATACAAAGACACACTAACTGCTTTGACGTGATAGGTGCTTATAGATTGTTTGTTATATATAATAAGTGTTACAAGAAAGTAAAGACGTAATGAAATTGGATTAGTTAGGATTGGTCGATTGGAGAAGGAGAACTTGAGCTGAAATTTGGAAGAAAAGTTTTGACTGTTCAGATAATTATAATGGTTAATAATAAAATTGTATAATCTTTATAAAAAAGTAAAATTTATTTTCTTAGGTTAACTGTCAGGCAGAGTTAATCTCATCCTTTTAATTATCTTTCTTTGTTATAAACTTGCAGGGTAAGATCCAAGCTTATTATGATGTTTTAAAAGTCCCTTCATCACTGGGCTGTGGTTTGCCTTTCTAGCCTCAAATCTTACTGCTTCCTGCCTTAAACTTATACTGCAGTCGGTTTGTACTGCTTCTTAGTCCCCTACATATTTTTTTTCTTTTTAATAATCTCATTGTTTCTGCTTTAGTCTCTGGCTAAAATATGTCATCCTTTCCTCAGCTCTAAAGTCAAGTTGTTTAAGATTCATCTTAGGGGTCACTTCGTACAAGAAACCTTCCACAACCATCCTGCCTCCATTGTTGCCCTTTCTCCTTATCCCCATAATCTCTTCTACTTACCTCTGTTATTATGGTATGGTTATGTTTTAATCCATCTTTATTAGACTCTTTTTATTTATCTTTGTATACCCATTGTCTAACTTCTCAATAAATGAATGAGTTGAATTCTATGCTAGATGGAAAATTAGACTAGTATTAATATTTCAGTGCTTAGAGCTTCTACTAAGATGAAATTCTAAATTCTCTACATTTGTGAACCTTCTCCTATTGTTCTTGGTTTTAAATAGAAGGGTTTACAATGTATGTCTCCATCAGTGAACTAGTATGATAAAAAATTCTTATTTTAAAATTCTCTGTATTTGTTTTTGGCAGTTACACATCCATAGTCACAAATGATTGCTTTCTTATTCTTTCAAATTTGTGGTTATATCTGATTGCAGTTACTTTCTTAACTTTTTCTTCAAGTACTTTCTTAATGGCTTTGATACGTGGGTTTAGTTAATATGAGCAAGTTTAGAGGGAAAGAGTAAGACACATTTATGAGAAAAATCATCTCATTTTGCTTTCAAATCATTTTCTGTTTATTTGTATTTTGACATAGTATTGTTCCCCTTCCCCCTTTAAAACTTCTCGGCATCATTGAAATGATGAGCATCGTTTAAGTTAGAATTAAAGGAGAAAAAAAGAAAAGAATTATTTTTTTTTTTTGCATTTTAGCCTTGAGCCAGAGCAGAAGGAGATGTTAATTGAAGTAATTGAAAAACTTCTTAAAGATAAAAGCACAGTAAGTAATATCTTTTATGTCATTACAGTAAAATATTGCTTTATTTATATAGTATCATTTTATCATTTAATATTTTATATAATTACTGATTTCAAAATGGACTAAATATTAATAGAGCTCAAGACTATTTTTAAAATCTGTGAAGAGCCAAAATTTTCATGTGAAGAGAAGGACTGTATTTGGAGCTTTAGGTTATTACATGTTTTTTCATGACAGTCTGGAGAATGGCAAATTGGAAAAAAAAAAAATCCTTCATTTAACCTGTGGCTAAATTGTTGACTTCTTTTAGTGTCACAGTTTTTATTCTGAGCAATGATTTATTAGGTTTTAAAAAGGCAGCATCATCTGGGAACAAATAATTGTTTTAAAGCTGAATATTAGGAAGTATTACAGAGATCTTGAAAAGTAGAGGGATATGTTTTATTATTATAAAAATATTTTTTAAAAAACAGTAAAATATTTTCATATATTCAGGGCTGTTTTATTGTCCACTGTAAGTTATCTTATTAGCTAAAATGAGTAGTTTTTTGGGAATGTATACCCTTCAACATGATTCAGAACTTATTTCTGACATAAGTTTATTTATTTATTTATTTTGAAGGTTATAGTTTTAAATATTCTGTTCCACTGTTACCTTTTTTCTTTCTTTGGGGAATCCAATTTTATGTAAGTTGGAACTTCTTTCTCTGTTTTACATTTCAGCTACTATCTTTAACCCTTTTGCTTCTTTAGGTTGTTTTCTTTCTCTTGGTTCTTTTTCTGCCTTTCTTCAGTGCCCCTTCTTAAATTTTCATTCAACTCTTTTCTTTCTTCGGTACCTTACAATTTTGTCTTCATGTCTGGTTATATCCCTGCCCCCCACCCCCCCCAACTCATCTGGTCTTTGTCTGAAGACCAGATGAGTTGTGGAATAACATCAAGGACATCAACATGAAGCAAGCAAAAGGTCATTAAAAAAACAGGAAAGAAAGAAAAGACTAAAACTGATGTCAGAAGTAACTCTGAAGCTTGCTCTTGAACATAGAGTAGCTAGAGTGAATAAGATAAAGTATTATAATGAAATATGCGAAGAACTAGAATCAGAAAACCAAAAGGGAAGAACATGCTCGGCAATTCTTAAGCGGAAAGAACTGAAAGAAAAGTTCAAGCCTTGGGTTACAATGTTGAAGGAGTCTGTGGTAAAATATTGAACAATGCAGGAAGCATCAAAAGAAGATGAAAGGAATACACAGAGTCACTGTACCGAAAAGAATCGGTTGATGTTCAGCCATTTGAGGAGATAGCATATGATCAAGAACTGAAGGAAGAAGTTGTTGAAGCTGCACTGAAGGCACTGGCAAAAAATGGGGCTGCAGGAATTGATAATACCACTTGAGATGTTTCAACAAATGGATACAGCACTGGAAGTGCCCACTTGTCTTTGCCAAGAATATTGGAAGACAACTAACTGACTAACTAAATGAAAGAGATCCATATTTGTGCCCATTTCAAAGAAAGGTGATCCAACAAAATGCAGAAATTATCAAACAATATCAATGTCATACGCAAGTAAAATTTTTCTGAAGATAATTCAAAAATAGTTGCAGCAGTACATCAACAGGGAACTGTAGAAATTCAAGCTGGATTCAGAAGAGGAGGTGGAATGAGGGCTATCATTGCTGATGTCAGATGGATCTTGGCTGAGAGCAGAGAATACCAGAAAGATGTTTACTTGTGTTTTACTGACTATGCAAAGGCATTCTGCTGTGTGAAACATGACAGATTATGGATAACATTGCAAAGAATGGGAATTCCAGAACACTTAATTGTGCTCATGAGGAACCTGTACATAGATCAAGAGGCAGTCGTTCGAACAGAACAGGGGCATACTGTGTGGTTTAAAGTCAGGAAAGATGTGCATCAGGGTTATATCCTTTCACTATTCTTACTTAATGTGTATGCTGAGCAAATAACCCGAGAGGCTGGAGTATATAAAGAAGAATGCGGCATCAGGATTGGAGGAAGACTCATTAATAACCTGTGCTATGCAGATGATGCAACCTTGCTTGCTGAAAGTGAAGAGGACTTGAAGCACTTACTGATGAGATCAAAGACCACAGCCTTCAGTATGGATTACACCTCAACATAAAGATAACAAAATTCCTCACAACTGGGCCAATAAGAAACATCATGATAAATGGAGAAGATACTGAAGTTGTCAAGGATTTCGTTACTTGGATCTACAATCAACGACCATGGAAGCATCAGTCAAGAAATCAAACGACTTATTGCATTAGGTAGATCTGCTGCAAAAGATCTCTTTAAAGTGTTAAAAAGCGAAGACATCACCTTGAAGACTAAGGTGCACCTGACCCAGGCCATGGTATTTTCAGTAGCTTCATATGCAAGTGAAAGCTGGACAATGAATAAAGGAGACCAAAGAAGAACTGATGCCTTTGAATTATAGTGTCGTGGAAGAATATAGAATATACCTTGGACTGCCAAAAGAATGAACAAATCTGTCTTGGAAGAAGTACAACTAGAGTACTCCTTAGAAGCAAGGATGGCGAGACTTCGTCTCACTTGGTTTGGGCATGTTATTAGGAGAGACCAGTCCCTGCAGAGGGACATCATGCTTGGTAGAGTAGAGGGTCAGCGAAAAAGAGGAAGACCCTCAATGAGATAGATTGATTACAGTGGCTGCAGCAATGGGCTCAAACATACCAACGATTGTGAGGATGGCACAGGACTTGGCATTGTTTTGTTTTGTTGTACATAAGGTCACTATGAGTAGGAACCGAATCGACGACACCTAACAACGACAACCCCCCACCCAATTTCCTTCATGATTTCAATCAACTACTGTTTTATTTCTTCCTGATTTATTTTCTCATTTTTTTTTTATATTTCAGAGCCACTTTATTTGATGACTTGGAAATTTTCTGAGACCATATTTCAGTCATTGATTTTCTGATATATTATGTCACATTTGCATGAAACTTATAAGTTTAAAAGCACTTTTATTTCTTTATCTCATTTACACTTCCTTATCAATCAGCCAAGTAAAAATCTGAATGCCAAATCCAAAGTTATACAGCTGTTGAGCAGCAGAGTACAACTTGACCACAGGCCTCCATACACACCTAGGCGTCGTTTTCTCTTTTTACAGTACTATACTTCTGTGTTCTAAGGCTCTGTGCTAGGCCCTACTGAAGATGTAAAGATGTCTAATATTTAGGCACTGCCTTATGCCCAGTAATCCTTCTTTAATTTTCTCCTTTTCATTGGGGGAGTAAATTTCTTGCCTTGGATCTGGAAAAAAAACAGTTTTGTGACTTCAGGAAGTACCGCATTGGTAGTACAGACTTGCACATGAAGGAGTGGGCATAAATCAGAGGCTTTGATTAACGTAGTTGGAAAAATTATCCCTTATCCTGACCAGATACTTTGTATATGTATCAGTTGCTGTGGAGTCCATTCCAACTTATAGCGACCCCATGTGTACAGAGTAGAACTGCTCCATAGGGTTTTTTTTTTTTTATATTTTATTGTACTTCAGGTGAAGGCTTACAGAACAAATAGTTTCTCATGTAACAGTAGTACACATGTTGTTTTATGACATTGGTTAACAACCCCACAACATATTAACCCTCTAAATTCTCAACCTTTTTTTTTTTTTTTTTGGGTGAAAATACCCATAGCCAAAGATACACCATTTCAAAAATTTCTACACACACAGTTCAGTGACATGGACTACGCTCTTCCAGTTGTGCTGTTATTCTCACTTAAGATGAAGGCTTACAGAACAAAACAGTTTCTCATTTAACAGTTACTACAAATTTTGCCCTATGACAATGGTTAACAATCTCACAGCACATCAACAATATCCTTCCTTACTCAACCTTGGGTTCCCTATCACCAGCTTCCTTATCCCCTTCTGCCTTCTGGCCCTTGTCACTTCTTTTCTCATTTTTAAAATTTTTGATTTATGTTCTTTTTTTCCTATCTTCAGATGGTTCTTTGAGGGTACTTAATTCATTTTGGAGGGTTGTATTATAGTTTCCTTTTGATTCATTAGTAATTTTTTGTGTGTGATTTTCACCAGTTATATTATTTTGATTTTTATCATCTGTTTTCTTTTTATTTTTAATACTTGTAGAACATGTTTATCTTTATGTTTTGGGGAAAAGGTTAGTGGTATAAATTTGAAATAGTTTGCAAGGTTCCTAGTACATGAGCAGTACCCTCTCTGTCAGTATAACAAAGTATGTTTTTTTAATTGGGTGGCCTTGGTGGGGGGAGAGGGGCACACATAGGAAGGTGTACGTATCCTAAAATTATTTTGATTATTATTATTATTTTGGTCTTGCAGGATCCTAAATTTACTCCTCTTATTCTTGTCACCTCATAGTTTCTAAAGGGCTCTTCTCCTTCCTGCCCATTTTTAAACCCATTTCTTCCATGAAAATTTCCAATATTGCCTCATTGAGTTACCCTTGAAGACCCTTCTCTGTAATCTGTGCCGATTGATCAGGAATCTTTTTCATTATTTTCACATTTAGGATGATCTTTCTATTCATGCTGTTGATTTTAGTTCTCTGTTACGCCTGCCACTAGCTCCTGTCTCGTCTGTCTTGGGCAATTTTTTCCCAGATTGTCATAGGTCTTTGAGAAATTTTGTGATATAAGCCTGAGATAGAGGTCTCTGGGGTTTAATGTTTATTTTTCTACTTACAAGTAAGATGAAATTTGAGAACTCTCTGAGTTTTGCAGATTGTATAGCTTTTGGTATTTTTATTTTGGCGGGGGCTAGATTGGGAGATTCAGACTTACCCAGCCCCTTTGGCTTTCCAGTATTTACATTAATTAAAAAAAAAAGTTGATTGATTATTGTTTTTCTTTAGCATGATTATAGTCTGTTCTAGAAAGGTAAAAATGTTTTTTATATATACACAGTTATTAGTCTTTTACACTATTGTTTCGTTGTTGTGTGTTATACTTTATTGAAGGGAGACAGTTACATTTCTTCTCCCCCCAAATATATAATGTCAGCATTGATATTTAAATTCAACACAAAATAAAAAATCATTTTTATTAAAAAAAAATTCCCAATTAAATGAACCAGGTCTAATTTATTTCCACATTTGGAAAGGAATTTATTTGCTGTCCTTAGGAACTTCTTGGTTCCATTATCATAATGATGACATTGCTGTTGCCTGCTGTTGGTATACACAAAAGGGATTAATCTCTTAAGAAAACTTTCTTCATTTAACCTCTGTTTATTGTTAGATATACTTTTTACTGCTTCTTTTAGCTTAAAAGATTTATTTAAAATTGAAATGAAAAAAATTAGTTCTATAATTCCTGTACTAAGGAAAAGTAGAAAATTTAAGTATATTAAAATATAATGGAATGGGTTTTCCTGTTTACAAGAGAAAGGCCAATGTTTGTCACATGGTCAGTCCGTTTTAAAAAATAAATTACTTTGGGTTTCGGAATATAGTTATGGTAATATAACTGTAAGAACTTCTTGTCATTATTTAGGTAACTTGTTGGAAGGTATCTGTATATTTTAAAATACATTATAAAAATCTTGCAATTATAGTCAGTGAAATTAAAGGGGGCATATTATCTATATTCTCTCATTTCCAAACCACCGTAATAATTTTTCTTTATATAATTTTTTAGTGTATATTCTTAGATTTTATACCATTTTTTATATGACTTTCTTTATTAATGTATCCTTAGCACTTTTCTACATTACTACATAGCTTTCCTAATGATCAATTGTGAATTCATTTTTTAAATTTAAAGTACTTGCTCTTGTTTTTCTTTAAAATATAGAAATCCATATTTGTTGTTAAGCATTTTAAGCATAGAAGTAGAAATTTTCTCCTTGAATTAGAATGCCTCATAAAGCAGGTGCTATTTATTTCCTTTCCTTTCAGGTTAATTTAAAGGAAATCCTTTTGATAGCTTTTAAATTTCTAATAAAAAAACAAAGTTTCTTAGGAAAATAAATTAGGTCAATACTACTGAAAAATTACATTGTTTACATATTTTTTTGATGAAAAAAAGTTTCCTTCCCTTAATTTTAGCTGCAAAATGATGTTTAATGAATATATTGGTAGTTCATAGCTAAACTATAGGGGTAAGATGCCATTTTATATGTTACTGATTTAATGTTGGTAAAAGCTTAACTGTGTGGGGGAGAAAAAAAACACACCTCTGAGTTTGCGCAGATGTTTTATTGTGATGGATCTATTATCCAGCTATTAGAAGATAAATGACTGATTTTTCCCATTTTCCATGCCTCTAGAAAATTGAAATAAGAAGGGGCATATCATTTGGGCTGTATGATTAGGGAAGGCTGGATGGCCATTAATTTAAGAGAAGAAAATCTTGGCAGCATTGGCCAACTTATACCATATTATCAGTCAAACCTTGATGCACTTCTTGTGATGACCCAGCACTCTCAGGTTTTTGCACCGTTAATTAGAATTCATGACAAAATAGATGCAAGGAAACGTTTTGTACCCTTCATAATTTTATAGAAAATTTATTGTTATTAGAGGAACCATTTGCTTAGTGTGATTTTTTTCATTACCAGCTTGTCAACTAGCATAGATAATCTGGAGAAAATATGAACTCCATAGATGGGGTGTCACTTTTGTTGATGGTTCATGTAGTTTACCATGGAGCACAGCTAATGGCTGAAGTTCATAGCAACAGCACAGAAAAACGTGGCAACCAAGGGAAGATAAATGAGCCATGTTTATTTCTTTAATATAAAAAATACATAAATGGAAAACTGCATTTGAATTTGATAAGCTCATTGCTAGCTTTGTTAGAGTGATTTATTTTTCCCCTTATATAAAAAGCTACTGTTGACACAGTGAGATGGAAATTAACCGTCTGTGTTTTGGAAAGCAATATTTTTGCTTTTAAAAATTGAGTAGATCATTTTATTTTAATTTTAAATGTTTCATAGAATATTGAACATTTAATAGACTAAAATGATTAATTCTTCTGCCAGCATTTAGCCCAGGGTCAGACTGTTAAAACTATAAATGAAGTTTCTAAAATGGTCAGTTTTATTTTGTGAAGGTACTTCTCTACATTCTTCCTAATTTTTTTTGTTTCCTTAAAATGTATTTGTAGTTGAGTAATTAATTATATTCTCTCTGTTATCTTTTTATGTTATGGTACTTTAAGTTTTGTTAGTACTTTTGTCGTCAAGTCGATTCCAACTCATAGCGACCCTGCAGGACAGAGTAGAACTATCCCATAGGGTTTCCAGGGAGTGGCTGATGGATTTGAATGGCTGACCTTTTGGTTAGCAGCTGTAGCTCTTAACCACTGTGCTACCAGGGCCTAGAATTATTGTGTACTTATAACTCTAGGCTTAAATTTAAAATCAGGTGATGGCTGATAAAGAGTGTATTCCTTTTAATTGTTGGTGTCTAAACACATTTGAAAACAAATGAATTTCTAGAATTAGGCAAAGTAACTTGATTTTACTTAGTATATTTTAAGTTTTAATAACTAGCTACTTTTTAATTTTCATAGGTTATTTTATTCTGAGTAGTATTATTTATTTTTGTACTTTAACACCTTTTCCAGTTTATATCACAAATACTAAGTTGTTGTATAGTTTTATGTGATAAACTTAGTTGTTTAAAGAAATTTTTAAATTATACTACTTGTAACCTATAGAAACATGATTATCACAGAATTTTTAATATTTCAAAAGTGATTTGTGCAGAAGACATCAAAATGTAGAGTTAAAAACATGAACTTAACTGCCTTTCCATATCAGTAGCAAATAGAAAATTATACATATAATACATTTTTTATTTAGCTCACAAAAATAATCATTTCTTTGCTTTCTTGATTGAGTTGCATACATGCTGGGACCAGCAGGCACTAGTACATGGGCAGGGCTGGAGTCAATAAATGCAGCTTCACGTTTATACTGATTGGTAATTCATAAAATCCCCACAGGACTTGAAACTTGTTTAGCATAATAGCAAGTCTATATTCTGAGCTGTTTTCTTTCAATTGTATTGTTGGTTGCATATTAATAAACTAAATGTCAGCCAAGTAGAGGGACAAACACTAAAAATATGAATATCATTGTATCTAATATTTTTCAAAAAGTACCATTTCAGTAAGTTATATTTCTATTTAATTGCTTATTTTAAATCATTGGGGAAATTTTAGACACTAAAATGAAGATCCCTGGTGTTCAGGAAGAATATGAAATTAATTTGTTTTTTCTAAACCATATTATATTGTTAACTAACTGTGTATATATCAATGGTAGAACTATTAGTATATTATATATTCTGCTTACCTTGTATCTTTATACAAATGAAATCTTAATTTCTCTACTTTTTAAAAGCATAACAAGTCAAAAAATAGCATTTATGGCTCACTGATTGGTCTTGGAGAAAGCTGCCTTTTGTTGGAGTATATTATTTCAACTTATACACATTGTTCTATATGTGATAAGATATACTGGAATTTTAGCCAGTGTGTTTTCTTTGTAAATAATTATATTGATAAGAACAATCAGTTGGATTAAAATGTGTAAGATTTGAAAGTGTTTTTGTGCTAAAAACGTGTTGGTTTTTCATATACTTTTTAAGATAAGTTGATTATGGAATAATTATCAACCTCATTTTAGACTGACAAAGGGTGATTCTTGTTATTTTCTTGATTGTTTTCCTGAATATTGTTGTATACTAAAAAATGAAACTTAAAATTAGAATTTTGGTTAGTTTTAAAAATGGAAAAGTACAAGATTAATATATCTAATCCATATACATACAGCTTATTGAAATTGAATCAGATGAGAAAAAAATACCTGAATTTACCTCTTTTTAGAAAGGTAGTAGTTTTACAGACATGTTACAACTATTAAAATTATTCTTTGAGGGGTGACACTTCAAAATTTTGTTTTTCAAACAGGAACAATAATTTTATTATTTGAATGACTGAATATTTTAAATACCGATTGTCATAAAACTGATTGCATTACCATTATGCCTGAGTAGAATCTTTCATGAGGGAATAACTTTTTTTTTTAATGAGTTACTATTTCTTTCTTTTCTAGCTGGTAGCTGGCAGTGTTGTGATGGCTTTTGAAGAAGTATGCCCAGATAGAATAGATCTGATTCACAAGAATTACCGCAAGCTGTGTAATTTACTAGTTGATGTAGAAGAGTGGGGACAGGTTGTAATAATCCACATGCTAACTCGATACGCTCGTACACAGTTTGTCAGTCCTTGGAAAGAGGTAAGTGTGGAACAATCTTAACACAAAGTATACTAAGAGAATGGATGAGCTTTTAAAATTGTATAAAAAAAATGAAGAGTAGTAAATTATTGAAATCTGCATATTTAAGAGCTCATTTTTCTTGTGTTCTTTTGGAAAACTAGGGAACCAATATAAATGGAAGAGTAATTGTTCATTGTTTGGGCACTGATTAATACATAATTAATGGCATATTGTATAAACTTTTAGTGTGATACATGGCAAGAGGCCTGTGTTAGGAGCAACAGTATGATACAGTGTTTACAGTGACATTACCAAAACATGGATTTTTTTCTTCACCAGTCACTTTCACAGCTTTGAGTCTCAGTTGTTCCAGGTACTCACTTGCAAAAGTAGGTGATGCGCCTCTATAATATGTAGATTTATACTTTTGATTTATACTTAAGGTTCATTAATTTCTTGCCTTTACAGATAAATATTTCTGAAGCTTTAAAATGCTTTTTCCCAGTTTTATACTTCTAAGATGTGTTTATGTTTTCCTTTACATAAGGTGGAAGCATTTTAGTAAAATTAATAATTAAATATATATTAAAGTTATTTATGTTTTCTATGTACAGATTAATATTAGAAGCATACCTTATTACTTTCATTTTATGGAAAATTTATATAATTCTAATTTTATTACATAGTTTGAATAAAAATCTCTCAGTATGTATACATTCAAGATTTAAGTGTAAGTTATAAACTTAAAGAAAATATAAGCATTACATATTATAGGAAAAGCACACTCATTCTAATATTGTGACATCCTTGTCTTTTTAAAAAGCAGTATTAAGAGACTTTAAGAATAACTTATGTAAAAAAAAAAAAGACAAAAAAATAAAAAAACAATTACATCAAAGTGGTTTGTACACAAACTTAAGAATAGGCATTGAGTGCTCGGTACGTCTGAGATGCTTTTCTTAATTAGAAATAACATTAAAGTGAGAGAAAAATGTAAACAAAATGGAAAATGTTCATAACACATGCTTTGATGACATGCCAAGCTTTCCAATAAGTATGGAATATTTTTCAGTGTTTTCTACACTGCGGCTTAGTATTTTATTAAAATTAAAAACTAAAGTTTTTTTTTCATATATCTTACTCTAGAAGAATGCTTGAAATATTGACTTATCCTATTTTTAGTATTAACAAAATGGTTAGGTTATTCTGCCTAAAAATTGAAATACATTTTGACCTTGTTTAAATTATTAATATATAAAATTCTGTGCTACATAATACAGGGCTCTTAAATTGATGAAATTTTATCATCCATGTGCATAGTATTTTTTAATTTTATAATATCTTATAAATTTAATTTTGTTTATCATTAAAGTTCTTATGGCACTTTTTGCTAGATTAAGCAACATGTCCATACTGAAAATGTCTTGGCCCTTTGATGATAATTTTTACGGGAGATTTATTTATTTATTTATTTATTTTTTACTAATAGTGTATTTGTTTGATTTCAGCCAATTCAAGAATGCTACTCAGATATTTTTTTTTCTTATTTAAATGTTGTAGGTAATTTTGGCTTATCTAACCACTATCACCATGTGAAAATTCTTATTTTACTTTCCTGTCACCATCAAATCATTTTCAGTAGCTGTATGCAAACGATCCTTTGCTTTATCCTTATATAGAAATCGGAGTTAAAAGATATACTTTCCTTACCATATCTTCTAAAAATAGGTAATGGACATTACAGTCTCCATTTGTTTTTATAATTTATTTGTTTTTCTGTTTCTTGAATTTTATTTCATCTTATTTTAAATAAAACTCATATTTTAAAGCTATGTGCAAAAGCAAGAAAGTTGAGTTCTACACTACCATATCCATTTATTATTTTGGAATGTAATTTGGAGAATTGGGACTGTGCATTCTTTTTCTGTGTTATCACATGTTAATTCCATGAACAGTATTAGAAACATGAGATGAAGTCTAATTATTCTCCCTGGAGCACTGGAATCGGGCTAAATCATTACTTGTCTTTGCCACTTACTTGCAATCTGTCCTTGGCATTATTCTAAATGATGGGGTTATTAGACTAATTCAGGAGTCTTCAAATGTGCACCTCAGCCTGGGATGCTGTTGCACTGCCATGGGAACAGCCAGGTGTAGCAATGAATGGTGCACTAGGTAGGCAGCTCTCTGGGCTCTTGCTGCTGTTTCTAATAGAGCAACCTTAACCTTTACCTGCTTTTCTGTGGAGTGTTGCCTGTGCTTTCCTTTGAGAAAAATTTTGGTTTAAAGGGAAAAAAAAGCAAAACAAAGAAAATCCCTCAAATAGATGATTTGTAAGAGTTTACCTGACTCTAAAAGAACCCTGGTGGCACAGTGGTTACAGGGCTCAGCTGCTAGCCAAAAGATCCTAAGTTCGAACCTACCAAACACTCTGTGGGAGAAAGATGTGGCAGTCTGCTTCTGTAAAGATTTATAGCCTTGGAAACCCTATGGGGCAGTTCTGTTCTGTCCTATAGGGTTGCTATGAGTCGGAATTGACTTGATGGCAGTGGGTTTGGTTTTTGGTTTTACATGTAAGTCTAATCATATTCTTTTTTATTTTTGTTTTAGTTTTTTAAATTATAAAAGCAATACAAGCACATGGTGAGATTAAAAAAAAAAAAAAAGTCTTTCTTCTCATAACCCCTACGTATACCTCTTGGGGGTAATTATTGTCAGCTATTTAATTTCAGTTATTCTGGTGATTATAAATTTTTCTTTGAATAATAGATTTCACTTTAATAGCTTAATATGATATCAGTGACTCCAGTCCATGGGAAAATTATTCTTTGATTGTTTAAGTTCTACTTGAGAGTCTTGTTTAGCCTCAAATAATCAACATTACAGGTTTATGCCTATGCATGTGTACATACATGTGTTCTCTTTAGTACCAGCATGCAAGATTTGAAACGGTCACCCTTACTGCAGTACTGCAATTAAGCAATCATCAAAAATGTTAGACTCTTGATGCAAACACATTTTATAAAATTATAGTTCAAATGTTAGACTCTTGATGCAAACACATTTTATAAAATTATAGTTCAAATGGATCGTCAACATTTGGACCATTTCCGTGCTCGCTTTTTCAGTTAACCTATCTCAAGCCTTAGTTATAATTCTGTTTTATTAAGAAGCTTTTGAGAGTGCAGTCTAGCCACGGGCAGCCTTCTAGGCTTTCTGGCCTAGACTATGTTGCTTCCAACATTTTAGGACTCCACATAGTAATTTTAGCTTTACAAGTTGGCAAACTAAATCACATAAGCAGAGTTTGACCACACCTAGAAGAAACTAAGAAGTATCCAGCATTTATATCTGCTTTCATGTTTTGCTTCTGATGTTGTAAAAGCATACCGTATAGCAAAGAAAGGTTAATATTATTTTAGACCAGAAAGACAAGGCAAAGTGATACTCTGGCAGAATCAGTGCTGAGTTGTCACCATCCTTTTGTCCTTTTACCATCACCACTTGTTTCCTGAAATCAGTGGAGTAGGAAGCTCTTCATTCTAGCACGTCATCCTCTTGCATATACAGGCAGAAGTCACTTGCATAAATGCTATATGTATGCCATTTTATGATAAATTAAGGGCCATTTACCCTGAAGTAAAAGAAGTGGGAAAACTGTGTCACTAAAATAATATATTGATTTAAAAGTTATTTAAAATAAAAAAGATGGCTATAGTAACAAATTCATTGAAATCAAAAGGTTTCTCTCAAATACTAAGAGAAAATGTGAAAAATAATACTATGATACTTTATATTTAGCCATTTATTATTTCGTGTACTTTCTTATATTTTATTTGAGATATGGCAGTGGAAATTATTATACCCATCTTATAGATGAAGAAACGAAGACAACAGAGTTTAAACAACTCACCTAAGATTATATTGTTTATAAAAGGTGGGACTAGAAATAGAAACAGAATAATAAATGCCTAGGCCAGCATTCTTTCCTTTATATTCTATTACTTCGTGACTTTTTAAAAATTGAAATTATTTTTGTAGTTACCTTAATAAGTTTGCGTGTGTTTGCTTATTGTGTTCCAGTCACAGCTAACTTTGAAGCCCTTAATCAGTAGTGCCCAGACATTGCAATTAACTAACAACCATAATTAAATTTATTTTTCAAAGAGAAAAGTCATGTGTTTCATTGAATTTTTAAAAACGTTTGTATTTATATGCTTGAAAGGCAACAAAATTGTTTTGGGAGAATTGATATTACTAGAAATACTTTTTGAGATGAGCTCATGTACATGCTTTTGTCAATAAATTCTCAGATGAGCACATCATATACAAACAAGCTTCTTCAGGGGCAGAAGAGATTTTTAATTTAGTTTATTTGCATCATTATAGATCAATATTTAGGCTGTTTATATGTAAATGTATGATTTGAGGAACAATTAAGTGTTGACAAAGTAGATTGCAGTCATGTCAATTGCAGTGTATTTTCCATAATTTTTCTAGCTGACATCTTTGATGATAAATAGTGGATGCCAAGTCAAAGCCGATTATACAGTGCACTAGGAATTCATGGGGCTGTCAGGGAGAAGACCGATTGACTTTAAATTTACATATTAATGAGAAGATTTGTTAAGAGGGTGCTTGACTATAGAAAGTAACAGCATATTTATAGGGCACAACATTTTATAGATAAAGCTGATGCAGGAAAATGGAAATGAAACCTTTAGGTTAATAAATTCAAGAGACTGCTAAAATGCATATTTGCATTTTATTTTCTTAAATTTACCTTACTCTGAGTCCCTGTGGTTTGTTTTTTTTATTCTAGATCAAGTTTGAATAATTTTCAAGGATGTAAAATAACTTAAGTATTTTCTTTGTGTAACTCAAGTTTATTATGGGAGACACTTGAAGCATAAATGTAAATCTATAAGACTGAAGTTGTTTTTGTAGAAATGGATTAAAAATATATACAACACAAAGTATATATGAAGAGTGATTTCAAAAATAAACCTTCAGTGACATTTATACAACTCTGACACTGTGGCCTGGCAGGAATGCTTTTAATTTTATGAATCTAGCTCTTTAAAATTGAACTTTTTTCTAGTAGATGAGAGTTTTGCAAGAAGTATCTAAGTATTTTACTTTTGTAATTTGGAACTTAAAGTCTAAATATTCACTGTTACTTTTTAGCATAAGAATCTGAGTAATGAATTCTGGTGGCAGTATTTATGCCATTTTGAAACGTGAAGTGATTAATTTACTTTCTCTGTCTCTCTCTGTATGTGTATTTCAATTATAAAACCTTATATATTAGTAAGAAAGTTCAAAGTTTACAATTTTGCTTAAAGTATTTTTAAGATTATTCTTGGGTTTTTCAGAGGTAGCACTAAAATAAGAACTTGTCAAAATGTAAAATTCATATACATACTTCTTGATTCAGGATATTCTGCAAGTACAGAGGTATTTGAGGGAAGTGGTTCATGAACTCTACATCCAGATCCTGTCCTAGGGAACCTAAGTGTTAGAGATTACTTTTACTGAATTTTAATTTTCTTTACAGGTTAATTTTCTTTTTAAAATAAAATTGCATTATGTTTTACCTGTTGATTGTTATTGAGTCTTACTCAGTATTCTGTGGCGTTTTTTGTTTTTTTTTTAAACAAGATGTGAGGAGTTGTGCTAGAATCCATGCTTTACAATGCAAAGGAGAAGAAGTTTCCTGAACACTCTTATAGACAACTCTTGAGAGGGATTAGGGTAGAGGAAGAGTTCAGTATACAGTTTAAGGAAAAACTATGGACCATATGCTGAAATTGAAATGAGGTCTCCCCCTCCTCCAATGATTAAGAATCATTTATCCTAAACATTCCTTGTTCTTTTTGTTGTTCATAATTTACTTTTAGTAAATGTTTCCTTTTAAAAAATTATTTTGAATTTTATCAAAGTATTTTAACAATAGTAAAAAAATTAAATAATACTACAAGGCTTATAAGAAATATTTTCCTATCTTACCCTTCTCCATGCTTGAATTCTTCTTGTTAGGTGCTGTCGAGTCAGTGCCAACAGAATGAAACAGTGCTTGGTCCTGCACCATTGTCACAATTGTTAATGCTTTAACCCACTGTTGCAGCCACTGTGTCAGTCTGTCTAGTTGAGGGTCTTCCTCTTTTTCACTGATTTCCATTTTACCAAGCATGGTGTCTTTCTCCAGAGACTGGTCCCTCCTGATAACCAAGTATGTGAGACGAAGTCTTGCCATCCTTGCTTCTAATGAGCATTCTGGCTGTACTTCCAAGTCGGATTTGTTTGTTCTTCTGGCAGTCCGTGTTATTCAATATTCTTCACCAACACCAGAATTCAAAAACATCCATTCTTCTTCGGTCTTCTTTATTCATTTTCCAGTTTTCACATGCATATGAGGCAATTGAAAATACCATGGCTTGGGTCAGACGTACCTTAGTCCTCAAAATGTCATGTTTGCTTTTTAACACTTTAAAGAGGTCTTTTGCAGCAGATTTGCGAATTGCAATGCGTTGTTTGATTTCTTGACTGCTGCTTCTATGGACGTTGATTGTGGATCCAAGTAAAATGAAATCCTTGACAATTTCAGCCTTTTCTCCGTTTTCCATGATGTTGCTTATTGGTCCAGTTGTGAGGATTTTTGTTTTCTTTATGTTGAGGAGTAATCCATACTAAAGGTTGTAGTCTTTGATCTTCATCAGTAAGTACTTCAAGTCCTCTTCACTTTCAGCAAGCAAGGTTGTGTCATCCTTGGAGTCTTCCTCCAATCCTGATGCCCTGTTCTTCTTCATATAGTCCAGCTTCTCAGATTTTTATTATTTTTGGAAACCCTAGTGGCATAGTGGTTAAGAGCTATGGCTGCTAACCAAAAGGTTGGCAATTTGAATCCACCAGGCGCTCCTTGGAAACCCTGTCGGGCAGTTCTGCTCTGTCCTATTGGGTCGCTACAAGTCAGAGTCGACTCGATAGTACTGGGTTTTTGGGTCTCAGATTATTTGCTTAGCATACAGGTGAAAGAATACAACCTTGATGCACGCCTTTCCTGACTTTAAACCATGCAACATCCCCTAGTTCTGTTGTAATGACTGCCTCTTGGTCTATGTACAGGTTCCTCATGAGCATAGTCGTGTTCTGGAATTCCCATTCTTCGTAATATTATCCATAATTTGTTATGATTCACACAGTCGAATGCCTTCATATAGTCGATAAAACACAAGTAAACATCTTTCTGGTGTTCTCTGCTTTCAGCCAGGATCCATCTGACATCAGCAACGGTTCCATGTCTTCTTTTGAATCCAGCTTGAGTTTCTGACAGTTCCCTGTCAGTGTACTGCTGCAACCACTTGTGAATGATCTTCACCAAAATTTTACTTGGCGTGTGATATTAATGATATTATTTCATAATTTCCACATTCTGTTGGATCAGCTTTCTTTGGAATAGGCATAAATATGGATCTCTTCCAGTCAGTTGGCCAGGTAGCTATCCTCCAAATTTCTTGGCATAGATGAGTGAGCACTTCCAGCGCTGCATCTGTTTATTGAAACATCTCAATTGGTATTCCATCAATTCCTGGAGCCTTGTTTCTTGCCAATGTCTTCAGTGCACTTAGACTTCTTCCTTCAGTACCACTGGTTCTTTACCTCCTGAAATGAGTGAACATTGACCAGTTCTTTTTGCTACAGTGGGGGACTCTGTGTATTCTTTCCATCTTAGCTCCCTCAAGTTCTTTGACTGTGTGTGTATGTGTGTACTTTTTTCCTTTTCTTAGTAATATACATACATTGCTATTTCCTGATATATCAATTTTAGGACTATGTATTTACCTCCTTTTAGAATAATGGAGAATTTGGCCTTCTCCATTATATTATTATCTCATGCTTCTACTTTCCTTCTTCCATCTTTATTATATAATTATAATTATTTCATCCATGTACACTGTTTATCCTACTGTAACTATAAATATTATACTGTGTAGTAACATTGTATCCCCTTTCTTGTGGAACTTTTGATTTTTCCTGGAATGAAAAATTGCCTCCTTTTAAATTTGTTTAGTTTTCCATATCACGCTTAGAAAACTTTTTAAATTCTTCATCAGAGTATTAAATTTTCTCCAAATACTATTTTATATGCAGTTGTTGAGATACTTCTAGTTGCCTACCCAAAGCATCCCCCCTCCCTTTTTTAATAGCAGAATCCTAATTGTGTTCAGAGTGGTGACATAACTGGTTAATAATAATCAACCTCCCCACACTCCTTTGGAATCAGAAATGGCTATATGACTCATTTCTGGAAGGCGAGATGTTTATGGAAATCTACTGGTTGGGATTCTCGGAAAACTATTTGTTTTTCTGACATACTTACCTAGCACATTTTGCCTTTTGCACTTTTTTATTATTTCTTCCTAGAATGCATATTTAACGACTAGAGGTGCAGTAGCTATTTTGCACGTATGAGGATAAAAAAATACTCTGGAAGTGGATGAAGCTGAAAAAGCAAAGAAATTTGGGTACTGATTCTCATTACAAAACTTCCTCACTTGATATTTCTTTTTATTTGAGAAAAAGAACTACCTTTTCTCCTGCAGTTATTATAGATGTGTTTCTATTACATAGAACACAGTCCTATCTAGTACAGTTGTCAAATATACCAAATATTTCAACATCTTCATTTTCTTCCCAGGTGACATCCTTCTGGCTTTATCCTCCTGTTCTAATGTGATTATTTTCTAGGCTTGAGACATAGTTGTTGTTCTGGAACTTAATTTCTTCTCTATTCTGTGTTATAAATATGCTATTACTTAGGCTTTCCTCTTCCTAGTGTCTTCTTCTTTCTTGGTCTTCTTCCTGGTGTTGGTGGAGCACATCCTCCAGTATCTTCTTACGAATGGGTAGGTGTGAGATAAAATTTTGAGACTTTCAATGTCATTCTCACTCTTGACCCTCTTGGATTAGAAATCTTTTAAATTTGATATGTTTCAAAATGTTTTATTGTTACCTCTACACTTGACCTCTTGACTGGATACTGCTGGGTCACACCTTAAAATTTTTTCCTTCTGTAAACATTGAATGTTGCTGGGAAGAAGTCTGAGTGTAGCCACATCACTTTCTGTTTTGCAAGTGACTTGATTTTTTTTGCTTGAATGCTCAAAAATCTCTTTTAAAAAAAATCTTTGAAAACAAGTGAGGTTTTGTTTGTGAGTTGTTCTGTATGATCTGCAGATTCACTTCTTTAAGGAAATTTTCTTTCATTTTTTAATGTATTTTTCTTCAATGTTTCAGTTGTTTTCTGTTTCATTTGACAGTTATGCACTTTAGGAATTCCAGTTATCCTACTTTATAATCTTTGTCTACCATGTCTGTCTTGTTATTTTGAAATTGCTTTAATATCTGTCTTTTTATTTGGGATTATATTATCTTAGGTCCTTTCATTGTCAGTAAATTGATTTTCAATGGTCTAATCTGTTCCTTACATTTTCATTTTTATTTAATTCGCTAATGATACTGCTTTGATCTTCAGTTAATTTACTCAGGTTTCAGTCTCATCTTTCCTTTTCTCTATAGTCTCATCTTTGAACTTGTTTTATTATTGAACTCATTAGTAACTTGTTGGAGAATTTACTTTTAATTCGTGTGTGTGGTTTTTTTTCCTTCCCAGATTGGTTTATTTGTGCTTTGCGAACTTTTTTTCTTTATTTCTTTGTGCTGTGAATATGTTGCATAGTTATCATGCTCTTTTCTTGTTGCAGATGGTTGGGAAGCTCTGGTACAGACGTTTTACTGTATCACACTGATATAGTGTGAGTGATTTGTTTCTGACCCACCACATCTAAAGATGGTTTGTTTCTTCCTTTCAGTTTCAATTTGAGAGGTGGATATTTTATGGCTTAACCTTTTTTTTGTTTGTTTGTTTCTTTAGCCTTAGGGTACTTGGGGAGGGTAGTAATTTGAGGGATAGTAAATTCAGGATGGGGGTGAGTAGTGGTGGTTCAGTGGTAGAACCCTTGCCTTCGCTGTGGGAGACCCAAATTTGATTCCCTGCCAAGGCACCTTGTGTGCAGCCACCACCTGTCTGTCAGTGGAGGCTTGTGCATTGCTATGATACTGAACAGGTTTTAGTGGAGCCTCCAGACTAAGACAGACTTGGAAGAAAGTCCCAGCAATTTACTTCTGAAAGTCAGCTAATGAAAACCCTATGGATCACAATGATCTAATCTTCCTCATGGGTATGGCACAGGATGGGGCAGCGTTTCATTCTGTTGTGCATGGGGTCACCATGAGTGAGGGGCTGATTTGACAGCAGCTAACAACAATAGCAAATTCAGTCTCAGCAGAGATTGAAGTCTTTTTTTAGAATACTTGGTTCTGGCATTCTCTGAAATTTTCTTCAACCTTCTACTAGCATTCATGTCACCCAGTATACCTTTGTGGAGGAATATTTTTGACCTTTAAATTGTTCTCTTCTATTCATTGTATAACCCAAGAATGTCCAATGTAGTAGCTACTAGCTATAGTAGTAAGGAGCCCTGATGGCACAGTGGTTAAAGTGATCGACTGCTAACCAAGAGGTCAGAGATTCGAAATCGGCAGCGGCTCTGCGGGAGAAAGATGCGGCAGCTTGCTTCCTTAGAGATTTACAGCCTTGGGAGCCCTGTGAGGTCACTATGAGTTGGAATCAACTTGACGGCAGTGGGTTTGGTTTGGGTTTTAGCTATAGTAGTGGGTATTTAAATTTAAATTAATTAAATTTAAAAATTTAGTTCCTCAGTTGCACTAGCCACATTTCAAGTGACTATGCCTTCCATATTGGACAGTGCTGACACTGGACATTTCCATTATCACAGAAATTTCTGTTTGTTAGTACTGCCCCAGAGTCTTCACTTCTTTCACAGAGAGCCAGCCTTGTTTACTTTCCCACCTTCTTCTCCTCAGCACCTATTTCCATTACCACTCCTCACAGCTGCCCTCGGCAGAGGGAAAATAGAAAGGGGATAAGCTCATGGATTTCTTCTTTCTAGATTTGGATGGAGATTTTATTAATGAATACGTTCAAGAAGTGAGGACCATGTTTTTCTTCTATTTTTTTAAAAAAAAAATTAAGTTTATGACATTAGATTATTGCCCTGTACCTGTTTCATCACTACTGATTTATTTTTGCTAACTTTAATTTTTTTATTTTCCTCATTTTTTCTTTTTTTTTAAATATTGGGGAAAGAGATTCTGTGATCTGTCTTTATCTTACCATCTTTACCTGGAAGCCCCATGACTCTCAACATGTTAAATGATTTTTAGGAGGAGAGACTTAGAGTGTAAGAAGTTAAGAAGTGTGATTCATTCTTCGGCCCCATTCTGGTATCTGTGAAGGTTTCCTTTTTTCCTGTTGTGCTATTTGTTTCTTGACATTCTCCCTTGGATATCATTATATTTTCTCTTGAGTAGATAGTCTGCTGTTTGCTTCCTTTTGTTTTCTCTGTGTTAGTCTTATTACTCTAGCATAAAGGACTAGATATGATTAATACTGAATTTTAGTCTTCTGACAAGTCAATTATTTATATTAATCTTTGATTTTGTGATTTTTGCTGCTTAATTTCTATATTCATCTCAGAAAAGATTATGATTTTATGTAATCTAATAATGTGGTAATTTGAAACATTCAATTTTATTCTGTTGTGCTAACCATTTAGCTCTGTCTATGCAGATGTTAAATTTCTGATTTATATTTAAAAATCATTGTAATCCTCCTTTTTATAGGTGATATTTATTTTAGATATGAGAAATGATATTTATATTCATTTTTTGTATTGTTAGATTACTTTCCTAGTAAATATTTTGTTATGTTCAAAATTCACAGCCCTTCTGATTGACACTTTATTATGTAGAATTTGAGAAGCTTTCTTAATGTAGAAGTAGGCACCCAAAATGTGGTGCATTGCTTAATGAATTGCTCATTTTCCAAGAGTGTATAATTTATTTTTAAAACCCCCATGTCAGCATTTGAGAAATGAAAACGTAGTACTACATATACTATTACTTACTACATTTCAAACACTTAAACATATCTAGAAGTTTATTACCTATTTGTGACAGATTTCAAACTCTATTCAGTACTTACTATGGTCAGAGTCCATTAGAACTGTCAATTAACTATCAATAATTTCAGGCTAGGGCAGCTTATCTCCTCCAGGGTTCTTTCATCTGTACAGAGCACAGAAAATTATTTGAGTTACCGTTTTCTAAATTTTCCTAAGAGTGATAGGTAACTATTACATTCAAACTTCATAAGAGAGAAGTTAATTCATTACATTTAATGGATGCCTTGGGCAGGGTTCAGCTCATTGCCTAAATCCTGCCTACTACATATTGTTGTAAATAAAATTTAAATGGAATGCATCCATGCCCATTCTTTTACCTATTGTCTCTACTGCTTTCATAATACTGACTGTATGGACTACAAAGTCTAAAATAGTTACAATCTGACCCCTACCTTAGGGCTGTTGTTCTTGTTGTTGTTAGTTTCCATTGAGTCAATTTCAACTCATGGTGACGCCAGTTGTGTAGAGTAGAACTGAATTCCAGAGAGTTTTTAAGCCTGTGACCTTTCAGAAGCAGATTACCTGGCCATACTTCTAAGGTGCCTCTGGATGGATCTGAACCTCCAACTTTTTGGTTAGTAGTCTGGCACTTAACTATTTGTACTATCCAAGGACTCCATTAGGGCTTTATTCAGGACTCTGATTAGGAAAGGCTGGACTAGATTATGGAGCCCTGGTGGTGCAGTGCTTAAGAGCTCGGTTGCCAAGCAAAAGGGCAGCAGTTTGAATCCACCTGCCGCTCCTTGGAAACTCTACAGGGCAGTTCTACTCTGTCTTATAGGGTCATTATGAGTTGCAATTTACTGGACGGCAATGGGTTTGGTTTTTGTTTTGGACTAGATTATGCTACAAAATAAACTCCAAATCTCAGTGGCTTAAAAGAACAAAGAAGTTCCTGGGTGGTGCAAACGGTTAATGCGCTTACTACTAACTGAAAGTTTGGAGGTTCGAATCCACCCAGAGGTGCTTCAGAAGAAAGGCCTGGCGATCCACTTTGGAAAAATCTGCCACTGAAAATCATCTGAAGCACAGTTCTACTCTGACACACATGGGTTCGCCATGAGTTGGAATTTACTGAATGGCAATTGGTTAAAAGAACAAAAGCTGTTGTGGGTTGGCTGGGGGGTTTTGTCCCACATTATTTTCTCACAGGGTCTCAGACTGATAGAGGCTTCCCATCTGGAGCATTGTCTGTTGTGGAATGAGGGAAATGACAATTTTGGAAAACTGAGCACTCACAATTAAATATTTGATCCAGCACACAAAGCAGGACTTAGAATTCTTATAAGCCTAGAAATAGAGGAGAATGGAATTATTTGTTATCCAGTAATGGAAAACTGGATGTTTTTTAAATGTCACTTTTTTTTTTTTTTTTTTTTTTGTGGCAGGTGCTACAAACCTAAGTCTAAACTATCATACTTACGAGGTGCTTCCCATCTAGTTCTGGAAATACGTTCTGTACTTGTGAAAAAACTGTAACAAATGAGCTAGTTTGATAGCTAATACAGTATAAAGGAGATTTAAAGATTTTGTGAGTTCAAAGGCAGGAAAATCATATACCATTGGGGAGTTCTGAGAAGAATTAATATAAATGCTATATACAGTGACACCTGTGAGAACCAGAACTTGACAGGACTGCCTTGTTTTTTGGGTCTCGCACATTTTCCACCTTTGACAGGGTGCAGTCTTAGCACTTTTCTGTTGTTCTCTATTAGGGGAAAATAGAGTTTACCTTCTCTTACAGGTTTCTGCCTTACGTGGGTTTCAGCTTTCGCAGGTTTGTTGTATTTTCAAAGCAAATGTTTTGTTACATTGTATTTAAAAAAAAAAAAGATAAGGAGATTGTCAAGAAAGGTACATTGCAGTCTGAGACAGCAGGCACTGATCTGTCTTTAGCTCTTCTATTGCATTCCACTTGACTCTGTACTATAAAAAATTCTTTTTTAAAAAAATTGTGCTTTAGGTGAAAGTTTACAGCTCAAGTTAATTTCTCGTACAAACTTTATACACATATGGGAGGGTTGGGGGGGAAATACTAAATAGGCAATAGATAAGTGGTTATCTTGGGTGAAGGGTGAGACAGTACACAATACAGGGGAAACTAGCACAACTTGTTCAAGGAAAGGTCATGGAAGCCCCACAGACACATCCAAACTCCCTGAGGGACTGAATTGCTGGGCGGAGGGCTCTGGGGACCATGGTCTCAGGGAACATGTAGCTCAATTGGCATGACACAGCTTATAAAGACAATGCTCTGCATTCTTCCTTGGTGAGTAATGTCTGGGGTCTTAAAAGCCTGTGAGCGGCCATCTAAGATACTCCACTGGTCCCATCCCTTCGGGAGCAAGGGAGAATGAAGAGAACAGGATACAAGGAAAAGATTAGTCCAAAGGACTAATTGTTCACAGCTACCCAGGCCTCCACCGGACTGAGTCCAGTATAGCTAGATGGTGTCCGGCTACCACCACTGACTGCTCTGACCAGGATCCCAACAGAGGGTTCTGGACAGAGCTGGAGAAGGATGTAGAGCATAATTCTAACTCACACACACACAAAAAAGACCAGATTTACTGGCCTAAAGGAGACTGGAGAAACCTCGAGAGTATGGCCCCCAGGCACTCTTTTAGCTCAGTGGTGAAGCTACCTCTGAGGTTCACTGTCCAGCCTGGGACTAGACAGCCCCGTAAAACCAAATGAGACTAACGAGGTACAGGAGTCCAGTGACAAGGGCCAGAAGGCAGAAGGGGACAAGGAAGCTGGTGATAGGGAACCCAAGGTTGAGTAAGGATATTGTTGATGTGTAGTGAGATTGTTAACCGTTGTCATAGGGCAACATTTGTAGTAACTGTTAAATGAGAAACTATTTTGTTCTGTAAGCCTTCATCTTAAGTGAGAATAACAGCACAATTGGAAGAGCGCAGTCCATGTCACTGAACTGTGCATGGAGAAATTTTTGAAATGGTGTATCTTTGGCTATGTGTAGTTTCACCAAAAAAAAAAAAAAAGGTTGAGAAGTTAGAGGGTTAATATGTTGTGGGGTTGTTAACCAATGTCATAAAACAACATGTGTACTACTGTTTCATGAGAAACTATTTGTTCTGTAAGCCTTCACCTGAAGTACAATAAAATATTAAAAAAAAAAAATTTATGCACATATTGTTACGTGACACTAGTTGCAATTCCTCTAATGTGACAGCACACTCTCCCTTTCCATCTTCGGTTTCCCGTGTCCATCCAACCAGCTCCTGCCCCTTCCTGCCTTCTCATCCTTCCTCTGGACAGGAGCTGCCCATTTAGTCTCATGTATCTGCTTGAACTAAGAAGTATGTTCTTTACAAGTATTATTTTATGTTTTATAGTCCAGTCCAATTTTTGTCTGAAGAGTGGGCTTCACGAATGGTTTTAGTTCTGGGTTAACAGAGCATCTGGGGGCCATGGCTTTGGGGGTTCCTCCAGTTTCAGTCAGACCATTAAGTCTGGTCTTTTTATGTGAATTTGAGGTCTGCTCCGCACTTTTTCCTGCTCCTTCAGGAACTCTCTGTTGTGTTCCCTGTCAGGGCAGTCATTGGTGGTAGCCAGGCACCATCTAGTTCTTCTGGTCTCAGGCTGATGGAGTTTCTGGTTTATGTGGCCCTTTTGTCTCTTGGGCTAACATTTTCCTGTGTCTTTGGTGTTCTTCATTCTCCTTTGCTCCAAGTGGGTTGGGACCAATTGATGCATCTGAGATTTTAAGAACCCAGGTGCCACTTACCAAAGTGGCATGCAGAACATTTTCTTAATAAACTTTGTTATGCCAGTTGACCTAGATGTCCCCTGAAACCATGGTCCCTAGAACCCAGCCCCAGGTACTCTGTCCCTGAAAGAGTTTGGCTGTGTTCAGGGAACTTAACTATCTTTTGGTTTAGCCCGGTTGTGCTGACATCCCCTGTATTGTATGTTGTCCTTCCCTTTACCTAAGATGATTCTTGTCTACTATCTAGTTAGTGAATTCCTATCTCCCTCCCTCTCCACCCTCGTAACCATCAAAGAATGTTTTCTTTTGTGTTTAAACCTTTTCTTCAGGTCTTATAATAGTGGTCTCATACCATATTTGTCCTTTTGCAACTGACTAATTTCACTCAGCATAATGCCCTCTAGATCTATCCATGTTGTGAGATGTTTCGTGGGTTCATCATTGTTCTTTATTGTTGCGTAGTATTCCATTGTGTGTATGTACTGTAATTTGTTTATCCATTCGTCTGTCAGTGGGCACCTAGGTTGTTTCCATCTTTTTACTATTGTGAACAGTGATGCAGTGAACATGGGTATGCATATATCTATTCATCTGACGGCTCTTATTTCTCTAGGATACATTCCAAGGAGTAGGATCGCTGGATTGTATGGTACTTCTGTTTATAGCTTTTTAAGGAAGTGCCAAATCAATTTCCAAAGTGCTTGTACCATTTTACATTCCCACTAGCAGTGCATAAGTGTTCCAGTCTCTCCACAACCTCTCCAACATTTATTATTTTGTGTTTTTTGGATTAGTGCCAGCCTGGTTGGGGTGAGATGCTATCTCATTGTAGTTTTGATTTGCATTTTTCTAATGGCTAATGACCGTGAGCATTTCCTCATGTATCTGGTAGCCACCTGAATGCCTTCTTTGGTGAAGTGCCTGTTCATATCCTTTGCCCATTTTTTCTTTAGGTTATTGGTCTTTTTGTTGTTGAGGTGTTAAGAGTATCTTGTAGATTTTAGAGATTAAGACCCTTATTGGATATGTTGTAGCCAAATTTTTTTTCCCAGTCTGTAGATTCTCTTTTTACTCTTTTGGTAAAGTCTTTTGACGAGCATAAGTATTTGATTTTTAGGAGCTCCCAGTTATCTAGTTTCTCTTCTGGTGTTTTGTTAGTTATGGTTTGTATTCTGTTTATGCCAAGTATTTTATCTTCTTGGGGGCTATTATAAATGGTATTGATTTGGTGATTTCCTCTTAAAAGTTCTCTTTGTTGGTATAGAGGGATCCAAATGATTTTTGTATGTTCATATTGTATCCTGATACTTTGCTGAAATCTTCTATTAGTTCCAGTAGTTTTTTTGTGGATTCTTTGGGGTTTTCTGTGTATAAGATCATATCATTTGCAAATAGGGATACTTTTACTTCTTCCTTACCAATTTGGATGCCCTTTGTTTCTTTTTCTAGCCTAACTGCTCTGGTTAGGACCTCCAGCACAATGTTGAATAAGTGGTGATAAAGGGTATCTTTGTCTGGTTCCTGTTCTCAGGGGAATGTTTTCAAACTCTCTCCATTTAGAATGATGTTGGCTATTGGCTTTGTATAAATGGTCTTAATGAGGGATTTCCTTAATGAGGAATTTCCCTTCTGTTCCTATTTTGTTGAGAGTTTTTATCATGAATGGGTGTTGGACTTTGTCAAATGCCTTTTCTGCACTGGTTGATAAGATCATGTGGTTTTTGTCTTATGTTTTATTTATATGATGGATTACATTGATTATTTTTCTCATACTGAAACATCCCTGCATACCTGGTATGACTGCCACTTGGTCATGATGAATTATTTGTTTGATATGTTGTTGATTTCTATTGGCTAGAATTTTGTTGAGGATTTTTGCATCTATGTTCATAAGGGATATTGGCCTGTAATTTTCTCTTTTTTTTTTTGTAGTGTCTTTACCTTCACTATGAGTTTGGGAGTATTCCTTCCTTTTCTATGCTCTGAAATACCTTTAGTAGTAGTGGTGTTAGCTCTTCTCTGAAAGTTTGGTAGAATTCTCCAGTGAAGCCATCAGGGCCAGAGATTTCTTTTGTTGTGAGTTTTTTTTTTAATTACCTCTTCACTCTCTTCTTTTGTTGTAGGTTTATTTAGTTTTTATACCTTGGTTTGTGTTAGTTAAGATGTGTTTCTAGAAATTTGTCCATTTCCTCTAGGTTTTCAAATTTGTTGGAGTACAGTTTTTCATAGTATTCTGTTATGATTCTTTTAATTTCATTTGGGTCTGTTGTAATATCACCTATCTCATTTCTTATTCAGGTTATTTGCTTCCTCATGTATGTGTGTGTGTGTTTTTTGTCAGTTTGGCCAATGGCTTATTGATTTTGTTGATCTTTTCAGAGAACCAGCTTCTGGTCTTGTTAACTCTTTCAATTGTTTTTCTATTCTCTGTTTCTTTTAATTCTGCTCTAATTTTTATCATTTGCTTTCTTCCGGTGTTGGAGGGCTTCTTTTGCTGGTCTCTATTTGTTTGAGTTTTAGGGTTAATGTTTTGATTTTGGCTCTTTTTGGATGTATGCATTTATTGCTATAAATTGACCTCTGAGCACTGGTTTTGCTGTGTCCCAAAGGTTCTGGTAGGATGTGTTTTCATTCTCATTTGATTCTATGAATTTCTTTATTCCGTCTTTGATTTCTTCCATAACCCGGTAGTTTTTGAGCAAGGTGTTGTTCAGTTTCCATGTGTTTGATTTTTTTCCCTTGCCTTTTCTGTTATTGATTTGTACTTTTATGGCTTTAAGTTCAGAAAAGATGCTTTGTAATATTTCAGTGCTTTGGATTCTGTTAAGGCTTGCTTTATGGCCTAATAATGTGGTCTATTTTGGAGAATGTTCCATGTTCATTGGAAAAGAAAGTATACTTGGCTGCTATTGAGTGGGGTGTTCAGTATATGTCTCTGAGATCAAGTTGGTTGATTGTGGCATTTAGATCTTCCATGTCTTTATTGAGCTTCTTTCTGGATGTTCCATCCTTCACCAAAAGTGGTGTGTTGAAGTCTCCTGCTTTTATTGTGGAGCTGTTTGTTTCTCTTTTCAGTGCTGTTAGAGTTTGTTTTATGTTTTGGAGCCCTGTCATTGGATGTGTGTATGTTTATTATGATTATGTCCTCTTGGTGTATTGATCCTTTAATCATTATATAGTGTCCTTCCTTATCTTTTGTGGTGGATTTTGTTTTAAAGTTTATTTTGTCAGAGATTAATATTGCCACTCCTGCTCTTTTTTGAGTGTTATTTGCTTGATATATTTTTTTCCATCCTTTGAGTTTTAGTTTGTGTCTTTGAGTCTAAGATGTGTCTCTTTTAGGCAACATGTAGACAGATTGTGGGGTTTTTTTAATCCATTCTGCCACTCTCTATCTTTTTATTGGTACATTTAATCCATTTACATTCAGCGTATTATTGAAAGGTATGAGTTTAGTGCTATCATTTTGATGTATTTTTGTGTGTGTGTTGTTGAAAGTTTCTTTGTTCCACTTAATTTTCTGTGCTGAGTTGTTTTTCTTTGTGTATTCTTTCATATTTTTCATCATTGTTGATTTTGTATTTGCTGAGTCTTTATGTTTTTCTTCTTGTTTATTTTGATGTGTATATTTGTTAGTTTCTTTTGTGGTTACCTTAAAATTTACCTCTGTTTTTCTAAGTTTAAACCAATCTTTTATTTCTTCATATCGCCTTAACTTCCTCTCCATATGAAAGTTCTATGAGTACACTGTTTACTGTTTTTTGTTTTAATGTTGTCATCTTTTATATACTGATGTCTCTGTTTCTCTATTTTCAGTGTTTTAGCTTTGACTTATTTTTGTGACTTCCCTGTCTGGGTTGATATCTGGTTGTTGTGTCCTGTCTTCTGGTCTTAGGTTGTTATTCAGTATTATTGATTCTCTAGCTGAAGGACTGCCTTTTGTATTTCTTTTAAGTTTGATTTGGTTCTTACAAATTCCCTCAGCTTCTGTGTCTGGGAATGCCCTAATTTTGCCTTCATATTTGAGAGACACTTTTGCTGGATATATAATTCTTGGTTGGCAATTTTTTTCTGTCAAGGCTTTTTTTGTCTTCTTGCCTGCATGGTTTCTGCTGAGTAGTCTGAGCTTAGTCTTATTGACTCTCCTTTGTAGGTGACTTCTTGTTTATCCCTAGCTGCTCTTTAGATTCTCTCTTTATCTTTGGTTTTGGCAAGTTTGATTATAATATGTCTTGGTGACTTTCTTTTGGGATCTACCTTGTGTGGGGTTTCATGAGCTTCTTTGATAGGTATCTTCTCATCTTTCACAATATCAGGGAAGTTTTCTGCCAACAATTCTTTCTGTATTTTCTGTTATCCCCCTCTGTTCTGGTATTCCAGTCACTCGTAGGTTATTCCTTGATAGAGTCCCACATAATTCTTAGGGTTTCTTCATTTTTTAAAATTCTTTTATCTGATTTTTCCTCAAATAAGTTGGTGTCAATTACTTTATCTTCAGTCTCACTAATCCTGACTTCATTGCCTCACTTCTGCTCATATGACTTTCTATTGAGTTGTCTAATCCTGAAATTTTGTGTTAATGTTTTGGATTTCTATTTGCTGTCTCTCTGTGGATTCTAGTAGCCTGTTAAATTTGTCCTTCTGCCCTTGTATAGCTTCCTAAATCCCTTTGTTGATTTGTCTCTGTGTTCCTTGGCTTGGTCTGAGTTTTGCATGATTTCCTTCCTGATCTCTTGAAGAGCTCTATATTTTAATCTTTTGAATTCTACCTCCAGTAATTCCAAGACCTCTTACTCCGGTAGGTTTCACGGTTCTTTGTTTTGGTCGCTTGTTGCAGGCATCATGGTCTGCCTCTTTATCTGATTCGATGTTGACTGTTTTCTCTGAGCCATGAATAAGTTATTGTATTTATTTATTGTTTGTTTTTGTAATGTGTCCTAGGTTATTGTTTTGATATGTCCAAATAGGCTGAGTGTGTGATCTTCT
Source organism: Dugong dugon (assembly GCA_030035585.1). Lineage (NCBI taxonomy): Eukaryota > Metazoa > Chordata > Mammalia > Sirenia > Dugongidae > Dugong > Dugong dugon. The sequence goes on along the minus strand of CM057460.1, from coordinate 82,616,760 downwards.
TTGATTATTGGCATCTTTGAAGCTCTCACTTCCTGTCACCAGGTGGTCAGAGCTGCTACTAGGTGCGTGAGTCCAGGAGTCCATTTTCTTTTTTGTGTGGATTCAGCTCAGGTTTGCAGATTGTTGGTCACTGAGCACGTGGTGCAGGGTCTCACTTACAGTCCTAGGTGCATAGGGCTGCGTAGGAGTGATTGGAGCAGGAACAGGTATCTGGCTGCAGTAGGAGGTTGTGTGCTGAGCAAGGTAGAGGGTGATGGCTTCCCTTGAGTGCCTAGGTGGAAGGCATGTCTCTGTCCCCTAGAGCACGTAAGTGTGTGAATTTTGCAGCCGGACTTTGGGCACCCAGTGCTTTTGGCTGTAAGGACTGCGAGGCACCACTGAGTCTCGGACCCCTGTCGTGGGTAGCTAGGTGGATTGGGTGGCCCCTGATGTGGGTGGGTGAGGACCCTGTTTAATGGGCAGGGCAGTATCAAGTGTCACAGATCTGCCACTCTCCCTTAGCTGTTGCAGTTGAAAATAGGCTTCAGGTATATACCCTCTTGTACTATGCTAATGAGGGCCTGTGCTGTTGAATGGGCCCACACAGGACTCGGCAGGAGTGAAAGGAATCTGAAAGTCCGCGGACACCTTATGCCTGTGCCTAGGGAAAGGGGCAGTGCCTGCTCTGAGTTCCCAGTTTAGGTGGCGTGGCGATTTTTAAAGCCTTGAGACTGCTTTGGGTGCGGTTAGCCCTGAGCTCCCAGTTTAGGGAAGCTGGGGGCCCCTTTTTGTTTGTTTGTTTGTTTGTTAATTTGTCTCCTCCCCAAAGCCAGGAGATTGGATTAGGCGGGAAGAGTCCCACTTTCAGCCTAGGGGGCCTGGCAACTGGTGAACACTGCTGGACCGTCACCGGAGCTGAGCGGGAAGGGCTTGGGGAAGGGAAAGAGAGGCACTACTCCATTATGGAAATCCCAAAGAGGAAATCATTATTTTGATCCCGCGCGCAGTAGGTTAAACGCTTGCACTTAACTTTCGCAGTTCCAGCACTGCTTGCTGTGGCTCTGGAGCCTTGCGCAGACTCTCCACCGCTCGGTTTCTCTCCGTGTGGGAAGACAACCGCGTCCGGAGCGCCACTGCTTGCCTCAGCCCGTGTGCGCGAAAGGATCTAGCTTGCAGTGTGCCTGCTAGGTCAGGTTTGGCGCCTCTTTGCTGCTTCTGAACTGTCTCTCCCTCCCACTGCAGCTCAGTGCGACTCCTCAACTTTGTCTTTGATGTTCAGGGTTCCTGATTGCCGTAAATAATCGATTCACTTGTATTTTTGGGTCTTTGTTTTAAGAAGGACCATAGGTAAGCGTCTAACTATTCTTCTTTCTTGGCCCTGCGTCCTATAAGAAATTCTTAATATAAATTAATACACTTCCCAATATTTTATTAAAGGTGTTATTTTTCTTCTTGAGATAGGTAAGTCATAACTACTGCCTTTCCGTACTTGAAAAGCAGGCTTTTAAATGTTATTTGTGAATTTGTAGTTTTTCTTACAATGACAATAAAAGTAGCTAACATTTATTGAACATTTACTGAATTGTGGGCTCTATTCTAACAATTTTGTAAATACTAACTAAATTTTATTATTCCTATTTTATAGCTGTGGAGAATGATTAAGTATCTTGTCCAAAGTCTTCTCAGCTAATAAGTAATACAGCTAGGATAAAAATTGGGCTTTGGTTCCAGAGTTTATATTCTTAAAAATCAGTTATTGTTGAGTTTAAATCCAACTTGTAGCAATTCTTACCCACTCTATAATGCTGCTTCATGCATAATCTAAGATGATGGTGCAATCCCTCTTTTGACTCCTAATGATTTTCGTGATGTTATACTCATCTTTGTATCTGTAGGCTTCCAGGAACTAAGATTTCTGTTAACAGAAAATTTAGGTGTCTAGTACTACAGCATAGTGTACTTCTGTCATAATGTTTTGATAATCTAAAATTAATTTGGATTTTTAAGTACAGACTTGTTGGTTGGAAAATGGGGAGAATTTTTTTTTGTCACCTTTTCTGCTTCCTTACCCTCTCTTTACTGCTCACACTTGAGGGAGAAGCTTCCTCTGGGTTTTCTCAACTTTCTCTGCTAAGCTAACTTACGTGTGGCACATAGACACTATTGTTTTTCTTTTTTCCCTGACTTTTTATGTTTATATAGTGAATTATAACTTTTTCTAATGTGAAACCAACCTTGCATTCCTGAGGTAAACCCGCTTGGACATGATATATTATTTTTATATATAGTCAGATTCACATTGCTATTATTGCATTAATGAATTTTGATTCTGTTCATGAGTAATATTGGTCTGTAGTTCTCTTTTCTTGTGATGTCTTTGATTTGGCATCAGGTGTCAGCATTATGTGTTCCTTTTCTATTTTTATATTGAGTTTGTGTAGAGTTGGTGTTGTTTCTTCATTTACATTCACTAGCGAAGCCATTCAGGCCTGGAGTTTTCTTTGTTTGAAGGTTTATTTTGAAGTCAGTTTTTTAAATAGCTATACTGCTGTATAGATTTTCTTTATTTTCATGAGTCCATCTTGGTAATCGATGTCTTTAAAGAAATTTTTCCCTTTCAATTAAGTGGTCAAATATATTGGCTTAAAGTCGTTTATATTACTTACTTGTCCATCTAATGTCTAGAATCTGAGGTAATGGTCCTTCTTTTCCCTAATATTATAATTTGTATCTTCTCTCTTTTTACGTTGTTCGGTGCAAGTAGAGTATTTTTTTTTTTCCTGTTTCACTGATTTTTTTTTTTCTTCTTCTTATTCTGTCCTTTCACTTGTCTAGGGTTTGATACCTTTTCTTTTTCTAGCTTCTTAAAGTAGAAACATAGACAATAGATATTAAGACTTTACTAACAGTTGTTTAAAGGTATGTATTTCCCTAGTCCAATTATTGATATGGTTGCTTTTATGCGTAAAATTTTGCTGTTCATGTTCTAGCTGTGCTATCTTTGTTGTTATTATTCTGTTTCTTTTTTCTTCCTTCTTTTGCATTAATAAAAAAAAATTTTTCTGTATTTTAATTCCTCTGTTTTCTCATTATACCTCTTTATTATTATTATGTTTTGCCTGTTTATCTAGGTATTACAATCTCCATCTTGAATTCATCAAAATCTACTTGAGCTAATTCTATACTGTTGTTGTTAACTGCTTTTGAGTTGACCCCAGCTCATGGTGATCCTGCGCACAATGGAACAAAACGTTGCCCTCAGGCCCTTGTGATCCAGAGGGTTTTCATTGGCTGATTTTTGAAAGTAGATCACTGGGCCTTTCTTCCTAGTCTGTCTTAGTCTACAAGCTTGCCAAAACCTGTTCAGCATCATAGCAGTACGCAAGCTTCCACTGACAGACGATGATGACTGTACCTGAGGTGCATTGCCATCGAACCTGGCTCCTACTTCACCTGAAATATTTGGATCCATACGACACCCTTCTTTGTGGTATTGCTGTGATATATATAGTATTTAAATAATTTATAAATCACAATACAGTGTTATAATTTTTGTGTTACCGAAATTGTATGTTGAAGAAATTAAGAGAAAAAAAGATAAAAAGTATGTGTAATCGGTACCCACATATGCACCATTTCTTACGCTCTTTTATTTCTTTCTGTAATTCTGAGTTACCATCTATTATCATTTCTCTTCAACCTGAAGAGTTTGTTGTAGTATTTCTTGTAATATAGAACTCCTGGGTATGAATTTTTCAATTTATTTTATCTGAAAATGTCTTGATTTCACCTATATTTGAAGAGTGGTTTTATTGAATGTAGAATTTTTGGTTGACAGTAGCTTTCTTTCAACAATTTAAAGATGTTGTTCCATTTTCTTCTAGACTCCATTGTTTCTGATCAGAAGTCAACCATAATTCATATTATTTTTCCTCTGTATATAATGTGCCATTTATTTCTGTCTGCTTTCAGGATTTTCTTTTTCTCTTTAGATTTCACAAGTGTGACTTTGATATGCCTAGGTGTGGTTTTCTTTTCATTTATCATGCTTGGGAAGGTTGATACATTTTCTGCATTAGTAAGCTTGTTTTCGTGGTTCTATTTATAACTAAATTTGAAAAATTTCAACCTTTATTTCTTCAGATATTTTTTCTGCTTTGTCTGCTCTCTTCTTATTCTGGGATTCAAATTACAAGTATTTTAGCCGGTTTTACATTGTGCCACATGGCTCTGAGACCCTGATCATTTTTCTTCACTTGTTTTTTTTATTTGATCTTCAGATTGAGTAATTTCTATTACCTACTTTTGGGTTTATTAACTTTTTTGCAACCTCCGATCTGCTGTTAAACCCAGGAGTTTCCATTTGGTTGCTTTTTCCCCCACACTGGACTCAGAGAAATGGTTTTTGACATCCAATTTTGAGATAACGAGACCCTAAATTTTCAAGGGTAGAAGTTATGTGTCTGAAGATGAAAGAACAGATTTTAAAAATATGAAGATTATAAATAAATAAGCTAGCTATTGATTGGAGGTGAGTTAATACCTAGATATAAAATTGATAGGGATAGAGCAGATATGTTTTTGTTTTACAAAAAAAAGACAAAGTTTTTCCAAAGCGTTTGTACAGTGTACCACTCTCTACAGCAATGTAGGTGAATTTCTGTTGCTGTAGATCCTTGCCAACATTTAATGGTGTTAGTCTTATTAATTTTAGCCATTCTGTTGAGTTTAGTCTGTATTTTTACTGGTCTGTATTTTAAAATAAGTTCTTTTAGTGGTATCCTAATGAAGGGTTATTTAATTCTGAGATGATTTGAGAGGCTAGAAAATTTATTCCTTTTATCCTAAAGAGCCTTATCTGGATACCTAAAGGGCCAGAAAGGTCAAGATCAGAGCTTTTTAGTCATAACTTTATCTTACACTATCTACTTACCAACCTGCCTACCTGCCTGCCTACCTACCCACCACCTACCTACCTACCATTTATCTCTGGCATTCACGGATTGCACTTGCATATGGCTGAACCCTGAACTTTTCTGTACACCTATGTAACTGTAACCTTTTTATCCAGTGCCACAAGTCTTTGTGTGGACATGTGTTTTCATTTCTCTAGGGGGCAGAATTGCTAGGTTGTGTACTAGTATATACTTTTCCCTTTCTCACCTCCAGTTTATACTCTCCAAAGGCAACTAGTTCTAACTCTTAACTTTGTCTTCAACTGGTTGTCTTCGTTCAGTTGTACATGGGGTTGCTATGGTCAGAAGTGACTTGACAACAGCTAACAACAAGTTATCTTCATATTTTTTAGAAACAACTTGCTTTTTCTTGTGACCAAGGGTGTCATTTAATTTATATATATATAACTGTCTTGGAATTAACATAGAGTAAGTGGACCCTTTATAAAATTTTACAATTTATATAAAGAGATTTTTATAGCCCAGGGTTTGTTTTTTGTTTTTTTTTAAGTGATGTTTCTTAGAATCTTACATCTCTACCCTCACTTCATCCAGAATAGAGGTAATTTTTTTGTTTTATATTAGAGTTTTTTTTATAAGATTTCACTTTGGAAAAAGTACTTTACTGATTTATTCCTTTTTCTAAGAATGCCCACAAGTATTGCAAAGCCTCTACTCTAACCCATTTGTTCTTTATGTCAAAAGACGTTTACCTGCCTGTTTCTACTATAGTCTGTTTATGTTAGAGATTAAAAAGAATACCTGAGGAATAATGATTAGCCCTACTTAGGATGACTTTAATTTTGTTTCATAATTTACAATTGAATGAGAATCACTCTAAAATGCATTCTGCTTAACAAAAAGTGATTCTTATTATATTCCGCATCCTAGATATAGATTAATCAGTTTTCAAATAATTATAATGCTTATTTTCCATGTCTTGGAAGCCTTAGGCTCATGTTGAACAAATGTCATGACTGTTTTATTTCAGGGAAATTTGAAAAATGCCTTATATAGATGTCTAGACTTCTCAGTAGCAAAGTTTAGAAAACACTGCATTCAGAAAATGTGTTTCTTAGATCCTAGAGCTGAACATGTATTCATAAGAAATAAGAAATGTTGTGGGCAGTTGAACATTGTGAATTTTCAGAGTGTCTAAACACAAAGTTAACTGTGCACAGGTATTTCCATAATTGTGATGTATTGGGGAGATTCAGTGTTCAATGGTCCTCAAACCCACACTTCCACCTGTGTGATATAGTAGTCACTGGCCTGTGTGGTATAAAACATGTAAAGTGATAAATATAATAGTTACCTCAGAGAAGGAAAAGAAAATCTCAAACCACTATGCATATCCTGTATTGCTTTACATAGACCTGATTTTTTGGGAAGGACACTTCTTTTGTTTTTCCTTTGAAAAAATTAAAAATTTGATTAAATATGAATTGTTTTCCTAATGAATGTATTCCTCTGATAGTGTGTTCTATCCATACAGATTAGCAAATTTAACAAGTGATTATGATGTTACTAATCATCCATCTACTCTGGGCTTCTCAGAGATGTCTAACCCATGTCAGAGAGTTGTATCACCAATATGCTGCTGTGGTATCTCAGATTGTGTGGGATTGTCATAATGTGTTCCCTGACTAGCTTTGAAACATTATAGGATAGTCTGTGTCCACAGCATATTTCAGAGATTGTTCTGTCCAGGTGAAAAATCTTAAGATGGGTACTACTGACCTTCAGGCTATCTTGGAGTTCCAAGGGCAAAGGGGTACATTCAATGTTTCTTACTTGGCTACTATAAATGCCAAGATAATAAAGGGAAGAGATGAAAGGACAAAGAATACGAATTCCTTATTTCAAATCTGGTTCCACCACTTTAATCTCGGACTTTGGGTAATTCATGTAAATTTATGTATAACTCAGTTTTTTCATTTGTGAAAAAGATACTAAATACTTGCTTTGCTTACCTTATGGGGTTCTTCTGAGGATTTGATGAGTTATTTATGAAAGTGCGTTATTAGTATTAGAAATTACTTAAGCAGAAGTTGCCTTTTATATCCATTAAGTTCAGTTTTACTGGTCACATGTTGCAGAAGCAGATGTTTTTCAGGAATATTTGATTCCTTTATCAATTTTCAGTCATAAACAAGTTTTGCTGTGTGCAGTTTTAAGTTTTTTTAATTTTATTTCTTGTTTATAGTTTCTGTTATTCCTTATTATAAATTGATAAAAAGACTATAGTTTGTGTTTATTGCTTAGCTACCCTGTAAGATAAAATGAAGCAGCTTTCCCTGTGTGTTTAAGAGTCCTCTAAAGAGCAAAGATTTGTGTGTGTGTGTGTGTGTGTACTCTCTCACTCTTCACCATAGTTACCACTTACCTATTGTCTAGTTAGTGTTTTTCCCTCCCAAAGAACAAAGATTCTATCTGCTTTTACTGGAGCAGACTGACCATCTTTCTTAGTATATTTTGTTTACCTTATTTGTTTAACCAACTTTTCTGTTTCTGGCCAATGAAAATTCATTCCATCATACATTTACCATGTTAATTACCCCCCCCCCCCAAAAAAAATCCTGTTGCTATCAAGTTGATTCTGACTCATAGCGACCCAAAAGGACCGAGTAGGACTGCCCACAGGGCTTCCAAGGCTGTAATCTTTATGGAAGCAGACTGCCACGTTTCTCCCATGGAGCTGCTGATGGGTTCAAATGGCCAATCTTCTGGTTAGCAGCCGAGGGCTAACCAGGGCTCCTTACCATGTTAATTAAGGGTGATTATTTTAAAACAATTCAAATTTCTCTCTAAGATATAAACTCCAAATTGTGGCACTTAATTAACTATCTGGGCTCTTATCTACAAGACAGCACAAGTCTTCCCCTGTCTGATCTGTTCAAATTATTGCAAATTTAGCCAAATTCAAGTTTTAAAAAGATTTCTATATGTTTAACTATACAAGCAGTCACTGAAATTATAGCTCTTTATATAAAAATGATGTAAAAAGTGAATCTGACTTTCCTGTAAAACTAATATATTTGCATTCCCTGCCAAAAGCTGTATTGTAATTCCTTGTACATGTTAACTATAGTTATTTTTAACTCATACCTGATAATTCTTATTTTCTAGATTTCTTGTTTTTATTGTTGGCTTTGCTTGATTTATATTCACATTGATGTCTTTTTTTCCCTCATTTGCATATTGCTTTTTAAAACTTTTTTATTGAACTGGAAATACAGAAAAGTACATGTCAGAAGCAAATGACTTCATGAATTTTCACAAAAATATAAACATACCTTGTAACGAAGCACCCAGATTAAGACACAGAAATCAGTACTTCAGAAGCCCCCCTCCCCTGCCTGACACTTTGTACTCAATATCCTGCTGCTTCTCCCCAGTGTGAACACTATCTGGACCCTTAATGACACTGCCCCCCCCCCCACTTTAATGAAAAATTGTTGAACAAATTTGAGGCTTTGGATGATGGATTTTGGTTTGCTTGTAGAAGGTGACTAGGGTAATGGTACCAACTATCTGAATTCACTTAACCACCTCAATTACGGATTGAGATGATTCAAAGCTGCGTTTTAATTTCTAATTATCTTTACTCCTAAGGTATAGACCTTTTTTTAAACCAAAGACTGGGAGAGTTAGCAGGGGCTATACTTTTTGACTGGCCCTGACCTCCAGTTTTTGTTTCTGTATTTTTGTATATCTGCTGAAAGCTCCTCTCAACTCCCAGACCTTTCAGCCTTCTCTCCTGTAATTAGCACATGCTTTTTGGAGGGAAAACCAACCCCAAATGCCAGTCAGATTTCTAGGTTTACTACTTCTTCTGGGTTTTAGCTGCATAATTCTTAACTATTCTTTTGGCTCTCCAGTGTCTTCAGAGAGATAGGTTCCCCCCACCCCTTTCTTTCTTTTAAGATTTTCTAGTTCTCAATGGGACAGGTGTTTCAGATTCTCTATTTAATTATTACTGGAAGCAGAACTCTATCATCCTGTATTGCCTTTTTAAAGTGATCTTTAAAGGTTTGTTTATAATGACATTTTTATCACTGGTGGTTTGTGACTTCCCTTAAGCATCTATAACTAGCATCGATTGAAGTTTCCATGTAATGAGTTCCCCAAACATTACATTATGGTTCAAAATGAAGCAATTGTACAAGAGCCTCATGATATATTTGTAAATCCTCAAATATGAATCATCTTCTTTTCTGAGGGATAATTTTGAGGGAAAACTTTTCTTCACATTTGGCACTTATGGATATTTGATTTGAAGTAAAGTAACAGTTTCTACAGGAGCCCTGGTAGCGCAGTCGTTAAGCTCTAGGCTGTTAACCAAAAGGTGGACAGTTGGAATCCACCAGCTGCTCCACAGTAGAAAGATGTGGCAGTTTGCTTTAGTAAAGATTACAGCCTTGGAAACCTTATGGGGCAGTTCTGCTCTATCCTGTAGGGTCACTATGAGTCAGAATAGACTTGACGGCACACAATAACAGTTTCTACTACATGACATCTAGAAAGAAGGTTTCAGAGTACAAAAAACATGATAATAGCTACTATTTGAATGTTTGATAGGTATCCTATACTGTTCTAAGTGCTTGTATAACCTTCACTAAACTGAGTCGATCTTTATAACACTTTATGATATAGATACTGCCGTTTTACACATTAAGACAAGGAGAGGTCAAATTAAGACAAGGAAAGATCCAGAAGATCTTTGGTGGTAGAGCCAGCATCAGTATTCAGTGATGCTTCCACCACACTAGTTGTTTTTATCTAGCTTCCATTCTTTTGGGGCTAGTGTCTGTTTTGATTGGTTGAAATCCTGAGAAAACATAATCCACAATAAATACAGATTCAAATATAATGCTATTGGAAGTTAGTTCCCAATCTATGTGGGAGGCTCATCTTGTTCATTTCATTAACTTCATAAAAACATCAACCTTTCATTTACTCAGTCATTTTTTTTTTCCTTTTGATTCTAATTTAGAGAATTATGCAGTTGGTACATACATACATGTAGTTGGTAAGTGGCAAAGCTGGATCTAAAAAGCTATACCATCATGATCTCATGGCAATAGAAGCAAATTAAAATTTCATCAAAAATATAAGAGAAAATTGCTTGAGAAGAATCTGCTTTTAAATAATACTTGATAACATTAGCTATTTTAACTATAAGCAACATTTTTTTCTTGTTTATTACCCCATTATCCTATTGCTAAAACTTTAAATATGTTATTTCAAATAATCTGTTTTAATTGGGTAAATTATACTAATTTATATAATATTAAATGTTAAGAAAGAATTAGTTCACAGATCTTTAGTATAATGTCATGAAGTATTGATTTGTAGAAGTTTTTCTTGACAGCTATATAAGATCTTTGAATCTTAAAGCAACGTAAATAAGTATGCATGAAAGATACTAATGAAAGAAAATGGCTCCTTTGCAATCTTTTTATTAAAATTACTATGGTAATTTTAAATACTTGTACAGGAAAATAAGCAATACAAATATTTTTTGTTACAATAATGTAATTGAACTCTAAATTATGTTAATTGACGATGAAGGAGAAATGGAATGAATAAACTTATTAAGAGCAGCTTTTTATATGCATTTGAGTATTTTATTTGCTAGTTATAGTGCTGTGTTCATTAATATGACAGTTCATCATATAACAGTTTCAGGTAGAGTTTAAATGTTTGATTAGACTAAAGATTGTAGGTAAGTGCTTATGCTTAGAGCATTTGATTATTTGTGTATCATTTGTTTTACTAATGCACGTAATATAACCAGTTTGGCCAGGAGCTCCATTACCATTAAGGAGCAATCACTCAAGTCTGGCATCAATATAAAAGTGTATTTCAATTACAGCATTTTGTTGTAAAGCACAGCTGAGAGATAAGTAGTTTGTTTGTTTTGAATTGTACATTCCAAGGAAGGTGGTAATGTTATCCTTGTTAGTTTAATTTTTAAGATGTATGTTATTATTTTTTAATATTTTTCTTTATAAAGAGTATAAGTTTTATGAGTTTTCTCTGGATAATTTCCTAAGATTTTTAATTATTATTATTTAAAAAAAACTCTGAGCTTACATTATTCTTATTTCTCAGGATTTAAGGAAACATGCATTTTCCGCAACCATGTAACAAGGGAAAAATACTTCATTAAGTGATATTAATCTGTAACATTTTAGACAGTGTCCTTTATTGTTGTCTGATAAAAATGGATAAATACATACAAATTGCTTTTAAGTGATTTGTTAATTTTTTTTCTCTTAAACTTTTTATTTTGAGATAATTATAGACTCACATGCAGTTTTAAGAAATAGTGCAGAGATACCTGGTGTACTCTTAATCCAGTTTCCCCCAATGGTAACATCTTGCACAACTGCAGTACAATATCACAACCATAAGATTCAGAACATTTCTGTCACCAGAGAGATCCCTCATGTTACTATTTTATAACTAAACCCAACTTCCATTCCCTGTCCTTAACCCCGCAGCAACTATCAGTCTCCCTCCATTTCTATAATTTTGTCATTTCAAGAATGTTATATAAATAGAATTATACAGTATGTAACTTTTATTGATAGATCTTCCATTTTGTCATTATATAATGCCTCACTGTGTAATTTTCTTTGCTCTGAAGTGTACTGTATCTGATAGTAATATAGCCATTCTTGCTTTCCTTTGATTAATGCTTGCATGTTGCTTTCAGCCTGCCTTTATCGTTACATTTGAAGTGAGTTTCTTGCAGACAGCATATAGCTGGATCATGGTTTTTAATCCACTCTGCCTATCTCTGTCTTTTAACGGATGTATTTAGACCATTTACTTTTAATCTATTGATAACTAGGGTTTAAGTCTGCCATTTTATTTTTTGTTTTCTGTTTGTTCTCTTGCTCTCTCATTTCTGTTTTTCCTGCCTTCCTGTGAGTTGTTTGAACATTTTGTTTAGCATTCTGATTTTATTTATAGTGATTCTGAATATCACTTTGTATAGCTTTTTATTACTGATTGCTCTAGGTATTACATTATATATACACCGTATCTATTGGTGTTATCATTCATGTTACCACTTGGAGTAGTAAAATTTTACCGTTTACCTCCCTTTTTGTCTCTTTACCCTTCCCATTTTATAATATAATTTTCTTAAGTATGTCCTCTACATGCTTTTAGGACTACACTAGCATTATAATTTTTGCTTTAACTATCTAACATAATTTAGACAAGAAGAAGGAAAATCTATTTTATTTATCCATGTTTTTCCTTACCGTGTTATTTCTTCCTTCCTGGTGTTCTAAGATGCCATCTTTTATCATTCTCTTCCTGTTTAAAGAACTTGTTAGCATTTTTTTTTTTTGAAAGGATAGATCTGCTGATGACAATGTCTGTTAGTTTTCCTGCATCTGAAAATATCTTGAAGGATATTTTTAGTGTATACAGGATTAAGTGTTGATAGTTCATTCCCTTCAGCACTTAAGAAGTGTTGTGCCACTTCCTTCTGTCCTCCATGGTTTATGATGAGAAATCCTCTGTCATTATGAAAGTATTTCTGTCTTTCTGCTTTCAAGACTTTTTCTTCGTCATTAGTTTTTACAAGTTTGATTCTGATATGTCTTGTTGTGGATATCTTTGGGTTTATACTGTTTAGCGTTTGCTCAGTTTCTTGAATCTGTAGTGTTATGTCTTTTGCCAGATTTAAGAGGTTTTCAGCCATTATTTCTTTGAGTACTCCTTTATCACTACCCTCTTTCTTCTCTCCTTCCAGAGCCAAATGACATGACTATTAAGTCTTCTGTTATAATTCCACATATTTCTGAGGCTCTGGATTTTTTTCCTCCAGTCTATTTTCTCTCTGTTGTTCAGATTGGACAGTTTCTGTTGTTCTGTATTTCAGTTCACTGGTTGTTTCTTCTGTCCTCCTGACCTCCCCGCTCAATTCCCCTTTTGATCCCATTCATTGAGTTTTTTATTTTGGTTCTTAATGTTTTTCAGTTGTAACATTTCCTTTTGATCCTTCTTTATATCTTCTATTACTTTGTTTAGACTTTCTCATTCTTTGCCGAGACTTTCTATTTTTTTTATTTGTTTCAGATATGCTCCTAATAGCTCAGTTAAACATTTTTATGATGGCTGCTCTAAAATCTTTGTCAATAATTCTAACACCCCTGTCATCTCAGTGTTGGCATCTATTTTCTTATTTATTCAGTTTGAGATCTTCCTTGCTTCTGTTATTGGTGAGTGATTTTGTAATGAAACCAGGACATGTTAAATATTATATTATGGGACTCTGGATCTTCTTTAAATCTTACATTTTGGCTGATTTTGTTTGATACCACTCCAGCAGGAAAGCTGGGGGCACTGCCTCTCTAATGTTAGGTTGAAGTAGAAGTGCAGGTTCCCTATTCAGCCCCCATTAACATCTCAGGGAACTCGTGCTTATGGTTACCACTGGGTGAGTGTGGGAATTCCGGCTATTACTAGTCCTCCTCTGATAGCTCCCTGGCTGGGAAGGATAAGAATGCCTCATTACTGCTCTGTATGTGTCCTCTACCAACACTCTGTGGTGGGTAGGAGGGATGGCCTCATTACCAGTAGGTGGTTATGCTGTAATTCCTGACTGTCTGGTAGACTCCTCTGATACAATTCCAGTGGGGAGGGATAAGGACGCCTTGTTACTGCAGATGGGATTGGAAATCCAAGTTCTCCACGTGATCTCTGCAGACATTACAGTGAGGCCTAGTTACCTCCTGTTGGGATGAAATTCCCAGTCCCTGTTCTGCCTTCTCTGATACCACCCCAGTGAGGTGGTTTGGATGATTCATTACAGCCTGGTGAGGATGGAAGCCTAGGCTTCCCTATTCAGCCTTTGTAGTAGGAGTGGAGTGGGGCCATAGTTTTTTTGTGGTGTTTGACTGTAGTAGAGTGGTTATTTTCTAAAAGTTTTCTATCTTGCTAGGCTCCTACCTCCTTGGTCTTTGGCTATAGTGAGTAGAGTTTTTTTAAAGGGGTGGAGTTGTTTTAGCTGCACTTGGAGTTTCTTGGTTACTAGCTTCTCCAGTACGAGGTCTTGTGCTGAAATAAAGGAAGCCCAGAGAACTCACTGTTGTGTCATTCTATGGTCCTGAGGTCCCTTTCCAGTCTGCCCTCTTCTCTTTACCTTTCAAAGTCTTATTTTTCTAATATATATAATATTTAGGCTGTATAGTTGTACTTAGTGAGAGGAATAGGGAGAAACACATCTGCATCTTTCCAGAAATAGAAAGTATGTTTTCAGAATTGGTAACAGAAATTACCTGTAAATAATAGTTGGATTTGATGTACATGGATATTATTGTATGATTGTGTGCTTTGTTTTTATTTATTTTTAGGTTTAAAGGAGCCCTGGTGGTGCAGTGGTTAAGAGCTATGGCTGCTAACCAGAAAGGTCAGCAGTTCAAATAACACCAGCTGCTCCTTGGGAATCCTGTGGGGGTATTTCTGCTCTGTCCTATAGGGTTGCTATGAGTTGGAATTGACTCGATGGGTGGGTTTGGTTTTTGGTTTTAGAATTAAATGCCTATAGACAGACAGATTTTGTTAGCAAAGGCAGTTCAAAACAAAAAACACAAAACAAAAACATAGAATCAACTCCTATGGCTATCCATAAATCAAAGCTTGAGACTTTTTCTTGACAACACAGAGACCAACTTAATCTGTAAGTTTTACCTATCATGCTTTATTACAATTTTTTTTTTTAAAATGTGTGTTGCAATTCAAATAGTGCTCTTCTTTCTTTGGACCCTTTGATCCAGTTACAGAGTGACTAACAATTTTGGGCATAGTTTTCAGGTTTTAAGTAGTCTTAAATTATAGGGCTTGATAGAATCTAATGGTCTGGTTTTCCCTTGGGGCAATTATGGGTATGTCTGTGTAAATATGAAACAAGCATTATATATAGCACTAAAGGGCAGTTATTGTGTTATAAAATATGAGAAAAAGCAGCCTTTATTCCATTTATATAATAATTTTTTTTTTTTTTTGAGAGAGAAAGAAAGTTTTAATTTAGGAAGTATACACCACCGGGGATCCAACAGCAACACAGGCTGTCCTTGGGGAGTCCCAAAAGGCATTTTTACATCAGCGCTTATATATGATTTTTAAAAAGTTAGAAGTCTTGTTATTCACTCCAGGATAATTACAGGAGACTATCATACTAAACAGATAGGGAACCGGACCTTTCCTTATCAGGCTAAAGATACAGGTCTCTGACATCTGGGCTCTAATCTTCCCGTGGGGGATCCTAAGTCATAAACAGAGTGATTAGCAAAGGTACGCGCAAAACAAAGCCATTAACGAAGGTATGGGAAAAGGGAGAAGGCAAAGAAAAACTTATAGGTTCATTACGGTGTTAGTTATGTCAAGCCCTCAGTTGCCCATTCTGAAAAGGAGAAAACATGCTGAGTAGGGTCACATATTCCCCCCTTTTGAAGCTTGGGTGGTCATATACACCCATACCAAGTTTCAACTTATTCCCTTAAATCCGAAAGTTTCCAGCAAAAGCACTGGGCCTTTTGTCTGTGTCAGGTTTGAGCGATTCGTTGGATAGTCTGACTCAGGACAGAGAATGCCTGCCATCTCACATATAAGCAGGGAGACAGCAACAGATTAACAGGCCTATAACAACTAAACCAATTCTACTAATAAGATTTTTAGCCAGGTAAGATCTGGCAGCCAGGAGGTCAGCCAAGAAAAATCAAATCCTTCATGAATCTTGTAACAGGCCCCCAACTATAAATATCAGAATATTGTAACTCTTTGTGTTTAAAAACAGTGAAATTTCTCAATGCCTGTAGGAGAGTACAGATCTCAATGAGATAGGACTTGAGGGCTCACTTGGCCTGCAATCCCCCGTCCAGACAGAAATGAGTAACGTTTAGCACTTCTCTAGCAATATAGATCTAAAACTTTTCATCTTTTAACAAGGGGTTGGGGGAAGCGTTTATCTCGAGGGCAAGGATTCCCCGAGCGGAAGTCTTTCTTGCACCTAATAGTAATCCCATTCAAGCTAGCATTAAAAACATTTTTACTTCTTAACCCTAGAAAGTCTTAACTTTAGGCCATCGATGGGTTGGGTTTTCCACTCCTTCCTGTCACTGTAGACTGGGCAGGCCTTGATTTAAGAATGATGGATCCACGGTTTGACTCCTGTGAGCTTCAAGGCTGTGTGAGTGCTGAGTAGTATGGTGAAGGGTCTGGTTCACTTAGGCTGTAACAGGAGGTCCTTCTACTTTCAAAGCAGCACCTGGTCGTGAGGCTGGAAAGACTGCGGTTATCTCAAGAGGGAACTTCTGCTGGATCCACACTACCCGATGTAACGGTCGACATCTTTACCGGCAGAACAGGAGTGTTGAATGGGGATGGCAGTCTCGCAACAGTCCCCCACCAGGTGTAGAGTGATTAGTCCCTGCAGTCCCAGACAAGCCTCAACTCTCAGTGGATACTGTTTAATCCGAGGAGGCATGACATTAGGTAACAGCTCCACGACCACAGGGAGGACAGTCTGAGCTCGTCCTGGCCAGCCACTGTGAGTTTGGGCCACTGCATCAACCACTCTTTGAACCATGGGTGAGACAGATGCAGGGGAGAGCACCGGTGGGATGAGGGCTAAGAGAGCTGCTTGCACCTCCCAGGCATTTGCTGGCAGGACTGTCAGAGGCAAGCCTTTTTCATCAAAAGAGATTGCAGCATGCAATTTGCTCAGGAAATCTTGCCCTCGATCTTATCGCCTTCCTCCCTACGATCCTAGAACAGCAGCCTGTTCATGTCCTGGTCTGTTTCTTTTTTTCCCTCGGCCTCTTTTACCTGATCTCATGGCCAATGGAGACTTTCTCCCTCTGTCTAGAGCTCTCTGCCGTGTAGTCCTCCCGCGTCGCTGGATCTCTGGGCCACCACAGGTTGAGAGACCTCCACAATTTGAGGAGAGGTGCCCCTTCTCTCTTCCCGGGTCCTTCCCATGGGTTCGGTCCAGGTTGTGTGTGCAGGGGGCTGAACACTGTCTTCTAAAATACCTTCCACTGCACTGGTCCTTCTTGCTCCTCCTCCGGAGCTGCTGGAGATGCTCTACTATAATAATTTTAAATTGCCTCAACAGTAGTATTCCACAGCAAAATGTTCTCATTAATGTAGATATTTTTTAAAGTTTTCTTTGACTATAAAATATTTGGTCAATTGAGGGCCTGAATTAATCTTGGGATTGGGTTTCTTTCCTTGCAGGATGATGGTGTAGAAGACAATGAGAAGAACTTCTATGAATCTGATGATGAAGAGAAGGAGAAGACTGAAAAAAGAAAGAAGCCGTATGCTATGGATCCGGACCATAGACTCTTAATTCGGAACACAAAGCCTTTGCTACAGAGCAGGAATGCGGCGGTATGATAAAACCCTTATAAGAAATAATTCACGAATTTATTTTAAAGGTGGTTAAATGATCTAAATTCGGTAAACAAGTCTTTTCTTTAATTTTTGAGTGTAATAATGGAACCTTTTTTTTGTTTATTTACACACCAGAAAATGTAACAGAGAGTTGAAAATACAGTGTAATACTACTGTAAATTTCTAGGAAGTAATGCCTAAATGTATTTCAGCCTTAAATGTTACCAAGAAGGCAAACATCAGGGTTTGGTGACAATACCTGCTTTGTTTGTTGTATGCGTAATGGACTTCATTTTCTTTTTTGTGATTTTATTAATTGACTTTTCCTAAGACAGGAGTTCAAGACGTTTCTCAATTGATTTGATTATACAACTCCCTAAACAAAGACTGTGTATTACTTAGTATACTGTGATCATGGTTGAGAGTTATTGATCTGGTATCAGTTCATAGTAGTAGTAGCTACCTGGTAGAATCTTAAGAGACTGAAGTATGACAAAAGCACTTAGCATAATGCCTCACACATAGTAAATTTTAACTGGTAGTAATAGCAATTTAAAGTTATCTTTATTTGGGTCCTAAATTTTTTGTTTGTTTGTTTGCTTTTATGTCTTTTTATCTTAAACCACCTCTTATACTTCAGAAGAGTACATGTGTATTATAAAAAATCAGAAAATATAGAGAAGCAAAACTAAGGAATTAAAATCTTATTCCCATCACTCACAAATCACCATTTATCATAATTCGCTTAGTGCATTTCCTTCGAGATTTTTTCTTCATAAATACACATATATTCACGTGTCGATAACTATATGCATACATATATATTTTTTAACCAAAATAAAAATCACGCTGTGTATAGTATTTTGTAACCTCTTTTTTTTCCTGTCAGTTCTCTCTACCTTTTTATTTCAATAAATTTTCATCTGATTTAATGCCAATTTATTTCAACTTATCCTTTTTAGGTGTTTTATCCAAATCCATATCTAATACATTGCATCTGGTTCTTATATCTTTTAAACCTCTCATGTCTTGTAGAATGTTCCCCTGAGTTTGTTTCTCCCTTCATAATGTCACATGATTTATTCTTCTGTGCCCTAGATTTCCTGTTAACTGGGTGTTATAACTAAAGATTTGATGGATTCAAGTTAAACATGTTCTTAATTTTTTGGGGGGGGAACAGATTTGCTTTTATTTTGTATTGTTTTAAGCTCAGAATTTCAGGTGGGAATTGCAGGAAGTCAGTTCCCCCTTCCTAACAGTGTGTCTAGGAGTTTCTGTGGTGATTCTTCTTTTCCTTCTTTTTTTTTTAAATTGTACTTTAGGTGAAGGTTTACAGAACAAATAGTTTCTCATTAAACAGTCAGTACACATATTGTTTTATGACATTGATTAACGACCCCACGACATGTCAACACTCTCCCTTCTTGACCTTTTTAAAATTTTTTTTAATTAAAAAAATTTTTAATGAATTGGTCTTCAGATTGTAACAGCTTTGAAAATGAGGAATTTCACTTGAACTGTTTATAAGTTTCCTGGCAATATGCTTTAGATTTTAGAGCTTAGAGCTTTGTATCGCTTAATAATTAGCAAAAGTCTTTATCTTACACCTAGTGATTTATTTCCAGATAATTATTTCATAACCATCACAGTGATAACAAAAATATTATTTCACTCATGTTGCAAAATATGTACTCTAGCTTAGCCAAATGCTAGATAAATAGCTCTAATTTGCCACCTGAAACTCTACTTTATGATTCACTATTAATTTAATTTTGTCTTTGAAATTGTTTTTATAGTTCAAATACTTACTGATCAAAAATGCTTTGAAAAGGTGAAATCGTTTGGACTTTCTGTCCCAGTATGTTTTGGTACCCTATTTATTTGATGCTGCTAAATGTAGGTAAAGTCTAACTTTGAAAGATTGTGAGTAGATTTTTTTATCTTAGTCTCGAGGTACAGGAGAGACTTTCAGAATTTGTTTCAGGAAACCTAATTGGTCGTTCCTGTGTAGATTGAATTGGAGATAGGAGATACTGGAAGCAGAATGTTAGAAGGCTATTTTAACAGTCTAGATGAGGTGATAGTGGCATGAATAATTAACAATAGAGAAGTGCTTATATGATGTACTTTTTTATTAACAGGATTAATGTAACTGTACAAAGCCTGTGAAGTTGTGTATTTTTAGTCTTTTTGAATTTTAGAGTTATGGGAGTTTCCTCATGGCTTCTACATATTAGACTATAAATTTCAAAATCTGTGCATTGAAGAAACTTTGAACTCTTGGATGTGTAAATACTGAGGAAAAAGATCATCTGGCCCCTTTGGATTTGGGAGTACCCTAATTCATACATTAGAATAGATGATGTACTAAGCAGGAGGTAGAATCTTTAAAAAGTTGACATGTATAGAAAGTTTACCTTCTTGCCAACAAGATTAGACTTATTGTTTGCAATAGAAAAATAACTTGTTATTTATAAAGCACATTAAATTAGGCTTTAGCTTTCTATTATATCATATACTAATCCTTATTAGTCAGCTGTATGCTTTGATATTTTTTAAAATGACTGTCACCTACTTGTAGATTAGGTCAATCATTAATTGAGATTTTCTTATTTTATAAGATTTGAAATTCAGGAGAGTTTGTTCTGTAATTAATCTGTGGATCACAGGTAAAGAAGTGAGATATCTTGAACTCCTCAAATACCCAAATAATGTCTGAAAACTTTAAACCAGTTTTGTAAAAAAGTACACTGAAATGCATTAGCACCTTTTAAACTGTATGTTTAAAATTTTTTCTTAGTTTTAGAAGAAACTTTTACCTCAGGTACCCTCACGTGCTACATACTATTTAAAAACCAGTTGCTGTCAAGTCAACTCTGACTCATGGAAACCCCACGTGTGTCAGAGTAGAACTCTATAGGGTTTTTCAATGACTGATTTTTTGGAAGTAGATCACCAGGACTTTCTTCCGAGGTGCCTCTGGTAGACTCAAACCTCCAGCCTTTTGGTTATCAGCCAAGCACATTAATCTTTTGCACCACCTGGGGACTCCATATTACTGTTTCTTATTGTTAGCTGCCATTGAGTCATTCCTCTGCTCATGGCAATCCCATGCATAATAGCATGAAATGCTGCCTGGTCCTGTGCCATTCCCATCATCCGTTGTGGATTGGACAGCTGTGGCCCATAGGGTTTTCATTGGCTGATTCTCAGAAGTAGATCACCAGGCCTTCCTAGTTTGTCTTAGTCTGGAAGCTCTGCTGAAACTTGTTTGGCATCATAGCAACATGCAAGCCTCCACTGACAGATGGGCGGTGGCTGCACATGAGGTGTATTGGCTGGAATCAAATCCAGATCTCCCACATGGAAGGCAAGAATTCTACCACTGAACCATCACTGACCCATATGCTATTTAGGCATCTAAAACTCCCGCCGTATATTTGTTAGAACTTTATAGATCAAGTACAAGTAAAGTAGTATTAATATATCTTCTTAGCCAAAGACAAGATTATGTAACTTCTGTACCTGTGTCTTTGTAATCGTCACATGTGAAACTGGATTCTCTCAGTGATGGCAAGTTTGTACTGTTGACCTGTGAACCTAAATGTAGAAGCATGTAGAGGCATATTTTGTGACAGAGAAATTCTAATCACCCTTATAATGGTTTTGAACCAAAGACTGGCTTTAATGTTATATATTTTGAAAAACAAAGATCATTCCAAATTCTGCTTCTTTAAATGCATTGTTTTAATAGAGTGACTTTAATTATAATGTAGTTGTACTAATATTTCATTACTTAAGCCTACTTGATCCTGTTATCATAAAGCATCTGGCTTCATTTGAAAAGGCATGATTACAATTTAAAAAAAAATTCCCAACCTTATAACAGCAGCAGCAGCAGCACTAGCAGGAACGTGGAATTTGGAGTGTCGCATTGAACTCTGCCACATATTGGCTGTGAGACCTGGGGCAGATCATTTAACATCTATTTTCTTTTCTAAGGGCATATTAGTTTCCTAGGGCTACCATAACAAATATTCGCAAACTGGGTAACTTAAACAAAGAAGTTTACTGTCTCACAGTTCAGGAGGCCGGAAGTCCAAAATCAAGGTGCTGGCAGGTTTGGTTCCTTCTGGAGAAACCATCCCATGCCTTGCTTCCGGTGGCTGCCAGCAGTCCTTGGTGTTCCTCGGATTTCAGACAGTTCATTCCAGTCTCTGCCTCTATCTTTGCATCACCTTCTTCCCTCTCTCTCTGTGTGTGTGTTCTCCTGTAAGGACACAGTCATTGGATTTCAGGCCACCCTAATCCACTATGATCTCATCTTAATCCTTTTCCATCTACAGAGATCTTATTTCCAAATAAGGTCACATTCTGAGGTTCTGAGTAGAGGTGGATTCTGTGGGGCACTATTCTACCCACAGGAGCCCTGGTGGTGTAGTGTTTATTAGCTACGGCTGCTAACCAAAAGGTCGGCAGTTCGAATCCACCAGCCACTCCTTGGAAACCCTGTGAGGCAGTTTTGGTCTGTCCCGTAGGGTCGCTGTGTGTCGGAGTTGACTTGAAGGCAATGATGTTTTTTTATATTCAACCCACTACAGAGGATAATAGCATATTTCATTTTATTTCACAGGAATTTTGTAGAGGGTAAAGGAGGTAACATGTACAAATGTTTTTGAGGTTGTAGAGTACTCCAGTGTTCATAGTGTCTGTTGTTTCATGCTTTATCTTTTAGGTGGTTATGGCAGTTGCTCAGCTCTTTTGGCACATATCACCAAAATCTGAAGCTGGTATTATTTCTAAATCACTAGTGCGTTTACTTCGTAGCAATAGGTAAGTCATGATTTTATATATGCTTTTTATTTTGTATTCCTTCAAAAGTAATGCTTGAATAAATAGAATTGTCTTTCAGGCATTTATTACATGCTTCTGACTGTATTTTATCGGTAAGATTTCATACTTGAGGGGATCATCATAATACAATTTATCTCAAACTTAATGATAAATATTGAATTTTTTTTTAACTTGAAGTTCAAACAGCTTGTGACCTATCACCTATGTAGCATATGCTGTCAACAGTAGCCTAGTCTTATTGTTTGTTATTTCTAGGTGTGATAGTAATGATGTTTGCGAGTTCCAGTAAATCTGGAATCATTGAAAAATATACTGAAGTATTGTCAGATTGACTTACTCAGTGTATTATATATGATTTTATATGAAGCAATACATATCTTAAACTACACAGTTTATGAAAGAATTGCTGCTTTCTATAAAGTGGCAATATGTAACTACTGTAGTTTGCTCCATTTTAAAAAGAGAACTATATTCTTAGTAACTACTCATTTGAAATAAATGCATGTTCTTTTTAATTTCCTTTAGATAGATGATAAATACACAGAGAGAAAGAAAGAAAGAAAAAAGAAAGAGCACCTATTTCTTTAATTTTAACTTTCCATCATTCAGCAGTTCAGGGCAACAATTCAAAACACATCTGTTGAGTTTCTGTGAGACATAATTTCAGAGTTTAAGATGAGTTTTTTGTCTTGCTTTGTTTTATTTTCTGTGCTTAAGAATGCATCTTTGTTTTAGCTGTTTAGCTTACCGTGGATCTTTTGCAATAATTACTATTTTTTAAATTAAAAATTGAGGGCTGTACTTTCTCTAACAGTGTTGTTATATATAAAGATATATATTCATTTTTGTCCTTAACTGGAACTTATGCCACAGCTTTAGTCATTGACTGGCTTTTGCTATCCCTTAGTGACAAGGAAAATACTATTTTGCTGTGTGTCCCTGTTCTCCCCTGTCTTTGTACATAGCCATTCTTTTCCCTTTTATCAGTTCAATGTTTTTTTCTCTTTTATTGCTAGTTCAGGGAAGATCAGAAGGGTCTGCAGTGGGCTGTCACATGAAGCTTTATACCACATTTAATTTTATCTTTGTTTCTTAGATATTTGGGCACAAAAATGACATGACTGCTTTTTTAATCTGGCCTTTGACTCTCAACAGGATTGAGTTATAGAGTGAACCCTCTGATCAGTTTATATTAATGCTATGGTCATATTTACCTCATTAGCCCTACAAACACCTCCCTTGCATGTGTTCAGAGTAACTACAGTATTGGCTTTATACTTACGAATACAGTACTATAAAATTTGTTTTAACTTTGTCTCGTGATAAATCAAATTTATTAGTAGTTTACAGGGGAAAATGTGTTTAAAAAGAAGGCATAAATATCTAAGATTTATTAAAAACGTTTTGATATTACATTTAAGAGTTCCATTCAATGTGAAATTTATTGCTGATTATTTTCTTTAATGTACTGCTTACTCAAAAGATATTTGCTTGGAAAATATACCCAGTGAAACTTCTTCTTTAATTCCTAGGGAGGTGCAATATATTGTCCTACAGAATATAGCAACTATGTCAATTCAAAGAAAGGTATGTCCATTGTGAACACATAATTTAAGGGAAGAGTGAAAAAATTAGTACCACAACTGTATTTATGTATTTATTTTTGTAATCTAGGGTATGTTTGAACCTTATCTGAAGAGTTTCTATGTTAGATCAACTGACCCAACTATGATCAAGACACTGAAGGTATATATGCTTTTCTTTTTCAGATCTGTAACACATGTTTGCTTTGAAGAGATATTGCTAAAGCTTCTAGCATTTGCAAAATGGAGTCCTGCTTTATAAAAATATAGATAACATTTGAGAATTTTCTTTATATTTTCCATACTATATTATCATACACTAGTTTTTGTGCTACGTTGTGATATACAAAGTTAAGACATGCTGCCTGTGCCTGTGCGTACTGAAGGAGATAAACATCTTAATAGATAAAATCACTACTGTGTTTTTTAAGTTATATCGTACAGATTTGAATGGAATGCTGTGGAAAAACAGAACGGTGGGGCTAATTCTCTGGGATATTCAGAAAATACTTTTGTGGAGAGTTGATGTTTGGATGGACCTTGAAAGAATAACATTTTTGTGAATTTTTTGTTATTAGTTGGTAGGTTGACTGGGAGGTTGCAGGCTTGGGAGCAGGCGGAAAGCAGTTTATGCTAACACAAGGAATTATGAAAGAGTGTTGTGTTCAGGGAAGGTAACTGTGGCTAGTGTGCAGTTAGCAATATAAAGCTATAATAATTAAAACAGTGTGATATTTAAACAGATAAGTAAGTGGAATAGACCAGAGAGCCTGGAGACAGACCTGTGCATGTGGAAATTTAATGTACAATAAGTAGAAAAGAATGGACTATAAAATAAACATTGGAATGATTGGTTATTCACATGGAAACTGAGTTTAATGGTAAGGAAATCTAAGACACTAGATTGAGGGATATTTTACAAAATAACTGGTTTGTAATCATCAAACGTATCAAGATCATGAAGGCCTAAGAAAAGACCGAGAAACTGTTTCAGACTGAAGGAGACTAAAAAGGCAACTAAATACAATACGTATTATTTGTCTGGTTCCTTATTATACATTATTGAGACAATTGGTGAAATTTGAATGAGAAAGGTTATATGGAAGTAATAATGATTCATTATTAATTTCCTGATTTTGTTGGTTGTATTGTGGTCTGTAGGAGAACTTTCTTGTTTGTAGGAAATAAACACAAAGTATTTGGGGATGATGCGGCATCAGGTTGGCAACTCTCAAACGGTTCAGAGAAAAACAGTTTGTAGTGGCAACTTTTCTGTAAATTTGAAATTGTTTAAAAAAAAAACTGTACAAAAAATTAAAATATTCTCATTGAAGTAAAATAAAACGTCAAGCCATAATCTGGGAGGAGGTATTCCCAATATATATATCTGAAAAATGGCTTGTATCCAGAATATATGAAGAACTTCTACAATTCAATAATAAAAAGATAACCCAATTTAAAAACGGTGCCAAGATTTGAGCAGTTAAGTCAGAAAAGAGATCTCTAAATAGCCAAAGCACTTTTGAAAGGTGCTCAGCATCATTAGTCATTAGGAAAATGAAAAATATTCTGCCTTATTGAGGCACCACTACATTTCCACTGGATGGTAAATTTAAAAGATTGAGATAGCAAGTGTTTAAAGTTATGGAGCAACTGAAATTCTCATATATTACTGGTAGAAGTGTAAAATGGTAAAATCACTTCAGAAAACTGACAGTCTCTTGAAATTTAAACATACACCTACCCAATACATTTGCATTCCTAGATATGTACCCAAGAAAAATGAATTTATTTCCTATAAAAAGATCTGTGTCAGATTATCCAGAGCAATTTTATTC
Organism: Dugong dugon; assembly: GCA_030035585.1. Classification (NCBI taxonomy): domain Eukaryota; kingdom Metazoa; phylum Chordata; class Mammalia; order Sirenia; family Dugongidae; genus Dugong; species Dugong dugon. The sequence continues at coordinate 82,591,128 of CM057460.1, read as the reverse complement.
ATAAAAACCCCAAACCAGAAATAACTTAAGTGTCCTTTGATACGGATAAATGGAATGTGGTATATTCATATAATGGAGTACAAATTACTGATTAAAAAATGAATTTACGCACTCAACAACATGGATTAATCTCAAATACATGCTGAGCAAAATAAACCAGTCACAAAAATATATACTGTATTATTTTACTTACGTAAAATTCAAGAACAGACAAAAACTAATTTGTGTTGATCAGATTAGGATACTCTTTGCTTTTGTGGGAGGAATTAATACGAAAGAGCCAAGAAGGAAGTCTTTGTGGTGATTTTCTTTTGGTTAATAGTCCAATCCATGTGAATACATTTGTTAAAATTCATCAAGTGGTACACTTAAGACTTCTACATTTTATTATATCTCAGTTTTTTTAAATTGGGTTAAATTTCTATAAAACAAACGGCAAATTCTGTATATGTTTATTTGTAAGTATATTTGCATATTTGTATGTGATAACAGCATGGAGAAACTATGGATGCATACAAACTAGATTGTAAATGTTATAGTGGGTCGATGACAGGAAATCAAAAAAAAAAAAAGATACCATTAAAAATGTTCGTAGTTTTCCTTTATGAATACCTCTTTATTCCAAGCATCAGTTGTTGGAAAAACTATCCTTTTTCTTGCCTGACTGCACTGGTTTGAATTGCTAGTATAGTGTTGAGTATAAGTGGCAAGATAGACATTTCTATCCTGTTCCCAATCTTAGGGGGAGAGGTATTCATTCTTTCACCAGTAATATGTTAGCTGTAGGATTTTCCTGGATCCCTTTTGTCAGAGTGAGGAAGCTCCTTTCTATTCTTAGTGTGCTGAAAATTTTTCTCATGAATGCAGGTTGAATCTTTTTCAGATGTTTTCTCTGCATCGATTGAGGTGATCATATGATTTTTTCCCCTGCTTTTTTCTGTTAATGTGATAAGTTACACTCACAAATTTTCAAATGTGAAATTAACCCTGCATTCCTAGAGTGAACTTCATTAGGTCAAGATATGGTCATTGCTGGATTTCATTTGCTAATTTTTTTTTAATTTTAGAAGAATTGTAAATTTACAGAAAAGTTGCAAGAATGTTAGAGAGTTCCTGTATATCCCATACCTGGTTTTCCCTATTGTTAGCTTATTTGCTAACATCTTGTTAAGAATTTCTGTGGCTGTGTTCATGAAGGATATTGGTCTGTAGTTTTCTTTTCTTGTAATGTTTTTGTCTGCTTTTGGTATCAGATATTGCTGGCCTCATAAAGCGAATGGGGAAATGATTCTTCTCTATTTTCTCAAGGAGATTGTATAGATTTTGCATCATTCCTTTCCCACAAATAAGGCCATCTTCGCCTAGAGTTCTATTTTTGAGGGGAAAATGTTAAATTATGTATTCAGTTTTTTAAATAGATTTAGGATAACTCATATTTTCTATTATTTCTTGTGTCAGTTTTCATAATTTGTGTCTTTCAACAAATTTGTCCATTTAATACAAGTTGTGCTCATTGACACTAAGTGTTCATAATATTTCCTTATTGGCTTTTTTTTTCATCTTAAAAATTTTATTGTGAAAAAAAATTAAACATTTTAAATAATACTCACATTGTTGTGCCACCATCACCACTATCTATTTCCAAAGCTTTTTCATCATCCCAACAGAAACTCAGGACCCAGTGAGCAGTAACTCCTCGTTTCTCCCTTCCCCTATCCCCCAGTAACCCCTAACCTATTTCTGTCTCTATGCATTTGCCTATACTAGATGTTTCATGTAAGTGGGATCATACAATATTTGTCCTTTTGTGATTGGCTTATTTCATTCAGCATACTGTTTTCAAGGTTCATTCATGTTGTATGTAGCATGTATTCAAACTTTATTTCCCTTTATGGCTGAATAATATTCCATTGTATGCATATATCACATTTTTGTTCATCCGTACATCCGTTGATGGACACTTAGGTAGTTTCCACCTTTTGGCTATTGTGAATAATGCTGCAGTGAACATTGGTGTACAAGTATCTGTTTGTATTCCTGCTTATAATACCTAGGAGTGGAATTACTGGATCATATGGTAATTCTACGTTTAATATTTAGAGGAACTGCCAAACTGTGTTGCACAGTGGCTGTACCATTTTACAGTCCATCAGCAATGGATAGGGATTCCAGTTTCTCCACATCCTCGCCAACACTTCTGATTTTCTGATCATAGCCATTCTAGTGGAGGTGAAGTGGTATTTCATTATGGTTTTGATTTGTATTTCCTTAATAACTGATGATGTTGATCATCTTTTCGTGTGCTTATTGGCCATTTGTATTTCCTTGGTGAAATGTCTCTTCAAGTCCTTTGCCCATTTTTTGATTGGATTGTTTGTCTTTTTATTGTTGTAGGAGTTTATATATATTTCAGATATTAATCACTTATCAGATCTATGGTTCCCAGTTTTTTCTTCCAATCTATAGGTTGTGTCTTCACTTTGCTGAGAAAGTCCTTAGATGCAAAAAAGTTTTTAATTTTGATGAAATCCAATTTATCTATTTTGTCTGTTGTTGATTGTGCAAACTAGATCCCAGAGCATTACTCCTGGCTTTTCTTTATTAGAGTTTTATGGTTTTAGTTCTTACATTTATGTCCTTGATCCATTTTGAATTAATTTTTGCATATGCTATGAGGTATGGTTCTAGCTTCATTCTTTTGCATGTAGAAATCCAATTGTACCAACACCATTTATTAAAGAGACTATTCTTTCCCCATTGAATGGATGTATCACCCTTGTTGAAAATTAATTGATACACTGGTTTATTTCTGGACTTTCAATTCTAGTCCATTGGTCTATGTGTCTTTCATTATGCCAGTACCAGACTACTTTAATTACTGTCACTTTATAGTATGTTTTGAGATCAGGAAGTGTGAGTCCTTCTGTTTTATTCTTCTTTTTCAAGATTGCTTTGGCTGTTTGGGGCCCCTTTCAGTTCCATATAAATTTGAGGATTCACTTTTCCATTTCTGCAAAGAAGGCTGTTGGAATCTTGTTGGGGATTGCATTGAATCTATAGATGAAATCTATAATATATTGACATATTAATTCAAAAATATTAAGTCTTCCAGTTTGTGAACACAGAATGCCCTTCCATTTATTTAGGTCTTTAACGTCTTTCAAAATAATGTTTTATACTTTTCAGTGTATAAGTCTTTCACTTCCTTGGTTAAATTTATTCCTAGGTATTTTATTTTATTTTTATGCTTTTTACAAAACTTTAACCTGTTTATAATCTTTATATTTAAATAGGACTTCTTATAGTCAGCATGTAGTTGGGTCATACTTCTATATGTAGTCTGTCAATATCTGCCTTTTAATTGAAGTGTTTAGACCATTTACTTTTTTTTAAATTGTACTTTATTTAAAGGTTTACAGAACAAATAGTTTCTCATTAAACAGTACACATACTGTTTTATGACGTTAGTTAACAACCCCATGACATGTCAGTACTCTCCCTTCTAGACCTTGGGTTACCTATTACCAGCTTTCCTGTCCCCTCCTGCCTTCTAGTCCTTGTCCCTGAGCTGTTGTGTCTCATTAGTCTCATTTTGTTTTACAGGGCTGTCTAATCTTTGGCTTAAACCATTTACTTTTAAAGTAATTATTGATATGAATGTGTTTATGTCTACATTTTGTATTTTATTTTCTGTGTGTCCCATCTGTTCTTGGTGCCCTTTTTCCTTTTTGTTTCCTTCCTGTGGATTAATTGAATATTTTATATGAGTAAAAACATGAAATACTTTAGCAAGCCTATTATGATTGAATTTTTTGTTGCATAGTTCTTATATATATAAATTCATAAAAGAAAATTAAAATTTCTAAATATTTGGCATGGTAGGATACGGGAGAACAAATCAAGAGAATTCATGTCTGGAAAATAGAGGTATTACATAGAGGGCAAATTATTTTCAAGCATTATTAATAAAAGTAGCTTAAATTGTTCAGGTAAATTAAGCGTAGATTGTAAAGTTGGGACAAATAATTAGGGAAGTTGATCATACAAACTAGGTCCCAAAGTATTACTCCTGTGTTTTCTTCTGAGAGTTTTATGGTTTTAATTCTTCTATTTAGGTCCTTGATCCATTTTGAATTAATTTTCATATATGGTGTGAGGTATGGATCCAGCTTCATTCATTTAGATATTTAATTCTCTCTTCTGGATTTATATGTATAAGAAATGTGCAGCTAAATGTAGGATTCACTTTTTCCTAAGTATTTTTTAAGAGCTATGTAATTATCTGGAGTCCTGATGGAGCCGTGGTTAAGAGCTCGGCTCCTAACCAAAAGGTCTGCCCTCTGAATCCACCACGCACTCCTTGGAAACCCTATGGGGCAATTCTTCCCTGTCCTATAGAGTTGATACGAGTCAGAATCGACTCAACGGCAGTGAGGTTCATGTAATTATCTATTATTTATTTATAAACATAGGGAGACAGACTAAGCTCACCTGAAGGGTATAATGCCTTACAACATTTGTGATATGTGATTTTTTTTATAAAACTGAAATTACCTTTCTGTTCAATGCCCAGCCTTTATTAAATGTATCATTTTTTAAAAAAATTTACTGTGGTAAAATATATATAACAAAAAAATTCTCTCTTCTTTCTACCATAGCTTGAAATTCTGACAAACTTGGCAAATGAAGCCAATATATCAACTCTTCTTCGAGAATTTCAGGTTTGTGTACAAGGCTAATTATAAAATAACTTCTAAAGCATATGTTCAGTCTTAAGCTAAATATGTATTTGTCTAAATTTAGAAATATATAATTGTGTAAATAAAACAATGATTTAGGACAAGATTGTCAACTGAGAAATATATAAAATTTCAGAAACGAACATTAACTACAAATTTATCATTGAAGGGAAATATAATAGTATTTCCGTTCACACTTCCACAGAATTTGACAGACTTATTTATAACTTTGTCCTCCTTGCTAGAAATGATGTTAGTGGTCAGGATGCCATCTCATTGTGTTGTCGTCAACAAAAGTTCTTTCAGTACTGTGCACTCATGAAAATGACTTAACTTCATGCCTGGTTGTCGCTATTTGATTTACCTGTCACTTTTTTAGACCCTGTCCCCTTAACCTTATGGTTAGCTAGGAAAGAAGAAAAAAAATGCCATGATTTTTGTTGTTGTTGTTTTGATTTATTGCTGATGAATGAGATGCCTCCAGTTCCATACCCCCAAAAATGTTATTCAGAAATTACCTTATGGGCATTATGCCCTTTGTGATAGAAGGGTCAGCTCTGAAGATTTAGTGGTGGAGCATAGCGGTAGTAAACCTCATGTAAGTATTAAGAGTTTTACATCCCACCACCAGCAGTTTTCTTAACAAAAATATACCACATACCACACACTAATCACAGGTAGAGTTTTTGTCAGCCCTTAACTTTTATTTTATTACCATAATCATTATACATGCCTATATTATATTTCTTTTTAGCTATACAGATAATTGTGTTTCTGTTTAGCTATGTGATTTTATACACTACTTCAAATATTATTGTATGCCCAGGATTTATAATTTCATAACTGGATTGCTGTGTTTTCATGGTGTATTTTTTTCTAGAAAAATTTCTTGTAAAATTAGGATATTTCCTGGATACCCACTCATGTCATATTCTTATGCCAGAAAATACAGTGTCTCAAGTTCTTATCCAGTAAATCACAGCTATAGAATGTTGCTTGAATTTTATTTTTACTTCATTCTTATGATTTTTTTCCCCCTGTTGTCCTGTGAATCTCTTTGGATGTCCTTTGCTGTCCACTTTCTGCTTATGCCAAGTCTTCTGGTGTTATAGGTAGGGGATCTCATGTAATTTTATGCAATCGTTTAGGTGCACAGAAGTAACACACTAGCCTTGTTTCAGAATACTGATGACCCAGTCATTTTATTTAATATCAGGATATTTAATAGGGTCATTTTAGTCAAACTTATTAATATACTCTTTCTTCATATGTTCACTTTTTTCAGTCTATGTATGCGTCTTATTTATGTGTTTGTGTCATGTTCATGGTTGTGTGCAGTTTGCTTATAATAATAACTGAGAAAAATAGAGACTTTCTAAAGACTCATACATACATGAAACATATATAATAAAAGTATAAATGCAATTTTTTAAATTGAGAAATTAGATTTTCAGTTTGAAAATAGTCTTAAATATAATTGGTTTTGCCTAAACAGAATTAAGAGAGTTTAATTTATTTCTTCAACATTTAATCACCTTCTTTGTACCATTTTCACTAAATTTGTATATTTTTTAGATGTCCTCAGATTTTCTTCCCCTTTGTCATTTAGGCAACATTTAAATATATATTTCTTTTTACGTTTTAGATAACCATACGTGTTACTTCTACATTATGTACTTGTCACTTGAGGATGGGAATCTTTTTTTTTAATTTTAGTTGAAAATAGGATTTTAAAGTGAAAATATAAACATGCGTACTAAAAGTACATTAATTTCTGTAAACAGTGAAAGGTTCGTTTTTAAATTAGGAAAGATTTTAACCAAAGTGAAATTCTTTAGGATTATTATAAATTTTGTAAAGACCTTTAACTTCTGATTATTAGATCAATGATATATTTCTTTTATTGTTGTGTACACATACAGTTTATAGTGTATGTTTTAAAGCATACTTTTAAAGAAAATCTATTATAAAAATATATTTTGTTGCAAATTATATACTTCTAGAGTCTTTATTGAAATGTAGCTCTCTGTAGCTCCTGTTATACTTTTACTACCATTCATATCGCATTTTGAGAATAAAACGTTTGTCAATAGCATATTGGTCCTTTTTCTTCTCTCCCAATTTTAAGATTTAGTGTCTCTGGAAAAGAGACCCTTTCTTTCATAGATTCACAGATGCTGCTGGTTAAATGGACTGAAACCTTCAAAGAGAGAATTCTCATCATCTTCTTCAACCTTGCACTTAAACTAATTGCTGTCTTTGGGTGATTGCTCCCCACTATCTATTTTGGAGTCGCAAGCCACTGTGGCCACAGGTGATTGAACCTGGCTTGAAAATGTGCCTCCTCTATAGGCACATTCTTTAAGTAAAAACAAAATCATGTTAAGCTGAGCCATCAGCTGGACCTCCTGTTGTGCTTATAGATGAGAAGATTACGTATTTTAGAATGCTTATATATTGGCAAAGATTAATGTAATAGGGTCTTTTTGTTCACTTGATAGTACCAATGTGTAAACTAATTGAAATAATATTTTTTTAGACCTATGTGAAAAGCCAGGATAAACAGTTTGCAGCAGCCACTATTCAGACTATTGGCAGGTGTGCAACCAACATCTCAGAAATCACTGACACATGCCTCAATGGCCTGGTGTGTCTGCTGTCCAACAGGGATGGTAAGTCCACAGTGTCATAATATTTTCAAGTAATTTATAATTCAAATATTCTTCTTGGTATAATCTGCAAGTTGTAACATTTTTTTAACGTTGTGTTTTAGTTTTTCCTGTATGTTAATAGTGTGGTCTCAATGAGTAGCATTTTATCTTTGAAATATACTCACATGCAGACACACAGAGATATATGCTTTTGAAAAATTAATTAATTAATTGGGAAACAGTATTTGTCTTCCCTACACACAACTAAGAGAGTGTGATTTGTTTATTTTACTTCATAGTTTACTCGCCTTCATTGTACCTTTTCCAAAAGGTTCTATTTTACTGCTTTTTAATGGCATATAAGTAGTATATAATATTGGTTCACCTGCAGAGGGTGCTAAAAGCAGGCAAATAACTTTATAACATGGGGTAGTTGCTAGATCAAAAAGTATGTTAAATGTGTACCTTAAAAGTCTCTTCCCCCCTGAAATTCACCTAATAATTTTATATTCAAGGTTAACTAGAGTTAAAAGTCATTAATTTGGAGCAGTTTCATGTTTTTAGGCTAAACAGTGTTTAAACATTCTGTAAAACTGGAGAGAAAACATCCAGTAAAAGCTGTAATCTAGATTTCATACGGTTTTGTGGTTAAATGTCAGTTATTTCTATGGATATGGCTTTAGAACAAATGAAACCATTTGGAGAAAGAAGAAAAACTGAATAAACTTTTACCTTTAAAATAATTTATTTAGAGGAATTTTATTATAATTGTGTATTTGGTTAAAACAAGAGATTCTTTTTAGGAAGCAATGATCTGTATAAAATCATTGAAATTATTTGTGGAATTCTAACTACAGTTATGTCATGTGGCATATACACAGGTATATATGACATAGCAACCATGAGGTGAAACATAACAAAATCGGTTATTTTTATATTTTGTTTGAAATATAACTTTTCACTATAATAGCTGTGCTATCCTTAGTTATCTATTATTGTAATATTGTTGTAAGTACTTCTAATGAAAAAAAATTAAAACAAAATATATCCCAAATAACATTGATTTTTATTGTGAACATAAATAAAATTATAAACTTTCACCAGTAAACTTAAGATACTATGTTGGATAAAAATCATTTTTCAACATGCAGTATTAAAACTCTGAATAAGTGTAACAAACATTATCAACCAAGTAGATTTTCTAAATAATGCCATCCATTTTATCTATAACATCCTTTTTGTTTCTATTTCTATGTCACATTTTAAATTATGACTTCAAAAATACGTTTTTATTTTTCTGTATGTTTAATAATGGCTTTCTATTTAACTAAATAAAATATACTCCTTGGCAAAAAATTTCCAGAACATTAACGATTATGAACCAGGGTATACCAGGGTAATTTTTCTTTTAAAATTTAATTTCATGCATAAAGCACCAGAAATTACTTAGAATGCTAATTAGTTCTTTCAAATATGAAATAAATTCAGGGTTTCTCAATTTTATTTTTGACCCTTTCTTCTAATGTAAAATTTTCAAGCTGTGGGTTTTAAAGCAATTATTTCTACTTCAGCTTTGTAGCACATTAATTTTTTTAAAATATTTTTTATTGGCTTTATATAAAAGATGAATATTCTGCCCCTGTGACACTTTTAAGGGAACAATAGATTGTTTTATAATTAGCTAATGAAAAACTAATATAATCTATAATCACTCTTAAAATGTAGGAGGATTTACTAAGTTAATCTGTGATTTTTAAATTTAGGCTTTTGTTTTTAGTAAATCATAACTCCCTTCATAGCTGTGGGGTTTTATCTTCTGTTTGAATATTTAAAAACATAAAATTGTATTGTTCAGGTTCTGGTTGCATAATCATCATTAGCACATAATACCTGATTCATTATCTCTTTATCATACATGCTATACCTCTGTAGTTGGAAATCTGGCTGAAAAAAGCTGAAAGGTAAAAGAAATAAAGAGAAAATTTATATTAAAATAAGTAACGTTGAAGAAAGTAATAATAGTTTTTACTTTAAAATGGCCAGTCCTGAAACAGATCCTTTTTCTATTAAAAGAGCTGCTTTTAGGAATACGTACTGTGGAGCAGGCTTTCGTTTCCTTAAAATCTGTGAGATCTTTTGAGGCTGTGAGAATTTGTGATTCTTTGATTTTTATGGTAAACTAAGTACATCCTCTTCCTATAATGTATCTTGAAACCTCAGGGACTACATTTAGACTCCATTGTCTTTAGACATATTTAACATACTTCTCTTAGAACTGTAGGCTTTTGGGTTTTTATTTATTTATTTATTTTAATGTTGATGTCTCCCTTCTTGGCATGAGGAAGACCTTTCTAAGAAGACTTGATGCTTTTCCTACAACAGTCCAATATAAGATTAATTTGAGAAACAGATTTCTTAAGGACCTTTATGAGAAATCTACATTTAAATTGGCATTGACTTGGAATAATTTAATTTTCTAAAGCAATGTATTTCAGGTAGCATATTAGCAAAATCTGCTTGTCAGAATAACCATCTATTGTAAACTGACGCAAAATAGGGCTCAAAGAATTGGTGCAGAAGACTGTTATGGTTTTTTGTTTTTTGTTTTTAATAATTCAATAAATAACTATTGAAGACTAATAAATGGAGATATTTAGTAAATTTTGAATAGATGAGAAAGATATTTATTCAGCCTGCAAAATGTTCTCCCCTCACGGGGAACTTACAATCTAATGGAGGGAGACAGTCATATAAAATAAGTATAGTATAGTCTTCTCATATATTGACCACTTACTCTGTTGCAAAGTTTTTGCTTAAATGCAGAGCCGGAATACCTATGTTTGAATACTAATGTTACCTTGAGTAAATTATCCCATCTCCCTGGGCTCCAGATTCTTCACTGTAAAATGGGAATAATAGTAGAATGTACTTCCTAGAGTGATGACCATTAAGTTCTGTTGGGGATAGGGAGGAAGCTAGGAAATGTTCAGAACATGGAATCATTTTGTGCCTTTGTTGGAGAAGCTAAAGAAAAAGCAGGGTAGAATTATGTGAAGGAAATGAGAAGGTACCTGCAGTAGGCAGTATGATGCTGCCCCCCCAAAGATGTTTAATAATGTTTACATAAGATTCACTCCATCAGGTTAGGTGCTCAAGCTAGATACATTACATTTCTCTGTCATTGCCACCAAATAACATAACTATGGGCCACCAATTAGCGCTTTTGGTGTGATAACTCAATCTTAGAGTTCCAATTTGAGGCTCTGCTTCCTGCAGCCTCTCCAAGTACCAATTACTGTTATCAGTTAAGGCCATGGCAAGAAACAGATGGTACAATCAAAAGGGACGATTGAGGAGAATTTGTTGAAGATGCTGTTTATAACGTGTGGACAGGATTAAGGGAAAGCAGCAAGGTATGCTGAAACACCCTGACACTAGCAAGAGTATAAGGGGAACCTGTACCCTCTCTAGGATTGAAGAGGTTGGTGAGGAGTGGGAGCAGTTACTAGACACTTCAGGAGAGAGGCACTGACAGGAACTGAGGCCTTCAATAGAGGAATGGAAGCACTACCAGAAAGGCCTTATCCTCGAGAGGCCTGGCAGGGAGGGATAACCCCGTCTCCCCCTGACCTCACCCCCCGCCCCCAAAAAAAAACCTGTTGCTGTCGAGTCGATCCAACTCTTAGCTACCCTATAGGACAGAGTAGAACTGCCCCATAGGGTTTCCAAGGCTGTAAATCTTTACAGAAGCAGATCGCCACATCTTCCTCCCGAAGAGCTGCTGGTGAATTCAGACCACCAACTTTTTGGTTGTCATCTGAGCACTTCACCGCTGCACCAGCAGGGCTCCTTGGCAGGGAGGGATCCAGGATAATAAGTACTCTAATCTCTCCTCCCTCCCTCTGGTCTCCTACTGGTGCCTCCTATTGGCTAAACTCAGCTAGAAGCCAGGGCAAGGGAATCTAGTTGATGGTGTCCACAGAGTTCAGCCTTTGCAGACAGAGATGGGTGGATTTATGGGACAAATGGAGACAATCCAATTTACAATTCCAGATCTTTCTGACTCTGAAATCCATACTCTTTCTACAGTTAAACCTTTCCTATTACTAATAATCCTCACTACTCACTTGAAAATGCCTAAAATATTGTTTAGATTGTAGGTATTTGATGTCCCTTATATAATTGATAAGGAGCCCTGGTGCACAGTGGTTAAGTGCTCAGCTGCTAACTGGAAGGTCATTGGTTCGAACCCACCAGCTGCTCCACAGGATAAAAATTTGGCAGTCTGCTTCCATAAAGATTTACAGCCTTGAAAACTATATTGGGCTGTTCTACCCTGTCCTATAGGGTTGCTATGAGTCGGAATCTTTTCAACGTCAGTGGATTTGGGTTTTTTTGGTATGTAATTGATAGGGATCAAAGAGCAGCATCTGAGAGCTCTGATTAAAAGCTAAAGGTGCTTGTACATTAAGGTGACCACATAATCTAACCTCACTTTGCTTTCCTGACCTAAAGAGGCAAAGATTAGAAAAGTGCTATCACAAGCTAAGAAACAACAACAGAGATTACGGGTTAATACTCTTCTACTTGGAATATATATGTTCATCCCTCAAAGATTGGGAGTATACTCGTGGTTATAATTTTCACCTGGTCTTTTAAGGCATGAAGAATGTTTTGCTAATTTAAGCTTTCATTTTACCAAGTATATTTGTATTAAATTACACATATTTAATACGAATAATTTCTGTCTTTTTTAGAAATAGTTGTTGCCGAAAGTGTGGTTGTTATTAAGAAATTACTGCAAATGCAGCCTGCACAGCATGGTGAAATCATTAAACACATGGCCAAACTCTTGGACAGCATCACTGTGAGTATTAATTAAGATGCTTGCTGAATTAGAACTGAATTTTACTCAGTCATTTATAGTTTTGTTAAAATAAATGGATATCCTAAAGAATGGTGGTTAAGAGAGCTAAACTGTCTGGATTCAAATCCTGGCTCTTTATAAGATTTCCCAGTGTTGTAGAGGGCAATTAGAAATATGGGAAAGATAGAGGGTGGAATGAACTGTGTAGCGCTGAATTGGAGATATCAGTGTGAACTTTATAGGTTTTAATAGAGAGCTAGATGTGTGTGGGTGTACATATGTATCTGTGTGCGTCTTCACATGTATATGTGCAAACATATGAATGTGTAATGTACAAACAAACGTTTATTTTCCAGCTCTTTTGAGAGGTCCTAGAAGCAGTGACACCCTGCTAGCAATGAGCACACCTAGTACCTGGATCTTTTTTTTAAAATTAAGATAGAATTCCATTTATAAAATTTGCTTTTAAAGTTTACAATTCAGGGGGTTGTAGTATATTTATAAGGTTGTGCAACCATCACCACTATCTAATTGCAGAACATTTTCATAACCCTTAAAAAACACCAAATCCTTACCCATTAGCAGTCATTCCCCATTCTCCCCTCAGTCCAGCCCTTAAAAAACCTGAACCAAACCCATTGCCACTGAGTCGATTCCAACTCATAGTGACCCTATAGACAGAGTAGAACTGCCCCACAGGGTTTCCAAGGAGCAGCTGGTAGATTTGAGCTGCCGACCTTTTGGTCAGCAGTCAAATGCTTAACCATGGTGCTACCAGTCTAGCCTTTGGCAAACACTAATCTACTTTCTGTCCCTGTGGATTTCCTATTCTGGACATTTCCTATCAGTGGAATCCTACAATATGTGTTCTTTGTGTCTGACTTCTTTCATTTAGCGTGTATATGGTAGTATGTATCAGTTCTTCTTTCCTTTTTATGCTAGAGCTTGTTTTTTTTTTTTAATTGTACTTCAGGTGAAGGCTTACAGAACAAATAGTTTCTTGTGAAACAGTAGTACATATGTTGTTTTATGACATTGGTTAACAACCCCACAACATATCAACCCTCAAACTTCTCAACATTTTTTTTTTTTTTTTTTTTGGTGAAACTACACATAGCCAAAGGTACACCATTTCAAAAATTTCTACATGCACAGTTCAGTGACATTGACTACGCTCCTCCAGTTGTGCTGTTATTCTCACTTAAGATGAAGGCTTATAGAACAAAATAGTTGCTCATTTAACAGTTACTACAAATGTTGCCCTATGACAATGGTTAACAATCTCACAACACATCAACAATATCCTTACTCAACCTTGGATTCCCTATCACCAGCTTCCTTGTCCCCTTCTGCCTTCTGGCCCTTGTCACTGGACTCCTGTACCTCGTTAGTCTCATTTGGTTTTACGGGGCTGTCCACTCCCAGGCTGAACAGTGAATCTTGGACAGAGCTTGGTTTTTAAATACCATTTTCTACTAAAAGGAACCAGGATACCTTAGAGAAATGGGTGGCTTCAGGGCTAGAGCAAGGAAAGAACATGACAAGCTTGGAACATCTTTCTGGGCTAAAAAAGTAAGGAACAGTGTTATGAATTGAATTGTGTCCCCCAGAAACATGTATCAACTTGGCTAGGCCATGATTCCCAGTATTGTGTGTTTGTCCACCATTTATGATCTGATGTGATCATCCTGTGTGTTGTAAATCCTAACCTCTCTGATATTAATGACACAGGTTTAGAGGCAGTTATGTTAATGAGGCAGGACTCAATCTATAGGATTAGGTTGTATCTTGAGTAAGTCTCTTGAGATATGAAAGAGAGAAGCGAGCAGAGAGGAGGAGGGACCTCATGCAACCAAGAAAAAAGCAAGCATGTCCTTTGGGCCTGGGACCCTTGTGCTGATAAGCTGCTAGACCCAGGGAAGATTGATGACAAGGACATTCCCTCAGAACCAACAGAGAGAGAAAGCCTTCCCCTAGAGCTGGTAACCTGAATTCAGTCTTCTAGCTTCCTAAACTGTTAGAGAATAAACTTCTGCTTGTTAAAGTCATCTGCTTGTGGTATATCTGTTATAGTAGCACTAGATAACTAAGGCAAGTAGCTCACAGAATCATAGAGACATGTCAAAGGGGTACAAAGCTAGCTTGAAGGGACTCCCACTGGCCCCTTCATTTGAGCAAAATAAATGGTAGTGAAAATAATTGATGAGTCCACACTGAAATGAATGAATGAGAGAGAAAGGAAAGCTCTCTCTTACAATTCAAAAACAACTAATAAATGTAGAAGGAATGATGGAATTAGAAAATCACCATTTGCCGACTATGAAAATGATAATTGATTCTGGCAAGAATCATTAACAAATGCTAAAACTAGTGGGTGAAAATTTGAGGAGTAACAGGATATTTGTACAGTCTCAAAGAACATCCTAATGATATGCTACTTGCTAAATGTTTTTAATTAATTCTAAATCTCACTTTCTTGTATATGTTTGCTTAATATCTCTTTTCCTACCTTTTTATAATTATTATTTTACTTAAGTGTTTTAATTATAAATGGCCTGTAGGTAGCTTTTATTTTCACCTCAATTTCTAAGTATGTTTTTAAATGAGAAGCCAGTTCATTTATATTTAGGATTGGACATATTTTGATTTTATTTCTTCCATCTTATTTTACATTTCCAACGAAAATGTGCAAAGTGCTTAAAAACAGTGCTTGGCAAATGGTAAGAGCTCAGTAGATGCTAGATATGTAATTGTGTTTTTTTTAAAGCAAGCATAGATTTTATCGTATTAAAGACTTTGATCCCATTGGTTGTTGAGCAAATGGTATAGTTGAAAATAGGAAAACTAAAATTTAAATTTACTCTACCTCTTGAATTCATTCAAATTGAATAGATTTATGTCAACTGTACAGTCAGCTTATATGCTCTGATTGTGAATATTTTATCTTTTGGAGTATCCTTCATTTGTAGTAAATGTTGCTTTTGGAGAAAAGTTCTTCTAGAATACAATGTGTACTGCCTGAGGATTGCTCTAACAGGATTTCACGTAGTGTTTAATGGGACATGTGGGGATTTCATATCATAAAAGAACACTTGGAAGATGTTGTTTTGTAAAGACTACTGAGTAATACTGAAGTAGCACTTTATGTACTCCTTACCCAGGTGCCTCACTGAATGCCTGCCATTTTACAAGTTATCCACCCCTACCCTGCCACCCCAACTTAATTCAGGCTTAAGTTTTAAAGTATATTGAATCCACATACAGAAATTGGTTCTGCTTTGCTGTTTGTGTGCAGTTTGCTTAGATGTCTACTGATGTTGCCTTTGACAAATTTAAATAAATAAAACTGATGTTTTCTTAGGATTTGTTTTAGACTGTTGCATTGTGCAGTAGACCAGTGTTAAAGCACAATAGGTTTTAAATAGAACTGCTTACGGAGTGATCTGTAAAATCTTTCTAGATGTCTTTGTATAACTGCTCTGGTCGGCTAGGAATTATTTGTTTTTGCAGGCAAGTTAATGGGTTAAAATGGCAGTGGAAACGGCCTTCTATTTCAAAAGTGCACTTAACTGCTTGCTCAGGGCATTTAGAATAAAGAATCAGGCAAAGTCGTTTACAGTCCAGTTTGTCTTTGAAAATATTGAAAAGCACAGATTCTTATTGAAAGAATGATATCATACATGTGGCTGTGTATGCACTGGTTTGGTTTTGGTTCATGGTTCTTGTTTTTCCAGTAGTTGAAAAGACAGTGGAAAACAAAAAGTGACTAATTTTTTACTATTTTTTCAGCTGCTTCAAACATTTGATAGTGGGTGTAAATTCATAGTATCAGTGATGTACAAATGAGAGCCCTATTACTTAACTGGGTGGGAGAGGGGGCCGGAATTAGAAAATCTTACGATTCTCCTTCCAGCCAAATGCACAAAACATTGGGTTAGTCAGTTTCCTAAGCTTTCTAATAAAATGCCATCACCAAAAGATTAGTATAAATA
Organism: Dugong dugon; assembly: GCA_030035585.1. Lineage (NCBI taxonomy): Eukaryota > Metazoa > Chordata > Mammalia > Sirenia > Dugongidae > Dugong > Dugong dugon. Next base: position 82,574,879 of record CM057460.1, on the reverse strand, counting down.
TATTGATATTGATACTGTTTCTTGTTGTGGATGTTTTCTAAGTTTTTTCAGTTTTTACTTGGGAATTTTATTACCTCATGTCTAGAACCTCTCTGAATAATATCCCTCCCACTACCACTTTGAGATTTTTGTTGTGAGCATTAGAATTTATTAATTTTTAATTTTGTCCAAAGAGTTATAAATGTTGTATACATTATGAATTCTGGAGTATTTAAGTATTGTTATTTTTATCTTAGTGTATTCGTAAATATAGGCCATCTCTTAATGCCTTACTTCTTTTCGGGATTGTCTTTTTATTTCCAAAGAAGATTACAAGTGTGTTACCAGAAGAAAATTACTTAAAGTGGGGTAATAGATTGTAATATGTCATAGAATTCTAATTTTTATACTCGCAAATATATAATATTTAAGAAAAATAAATCTAGTGCAACTGAAATCTGAAGTTGCCCATATATTCTTATTTCGAAGTACTTTTCATTATGGCAGGCAACTTGAACTGCTCCATACTGGAAAATTTAATGTACCACTCAATTACTATTCTTTAGCCCAATTTAAAATAATAGATTAGGAGTAAGGTCTTAATGCAGTGTAACCTTTGGAACATTAGAAATAACCTCTTTCTTTCCAGAAATCGGTATACAGTAAGGATATCAGTTTTATTACACTGCATGAATAGATTTTGTAATAGCATTTACAAAATGCTTTTTTTGTGTATTGCATAAGTATACTGATTTCTTATCTATTACTAAACTTACTCTAAATATTAATTTAAAGATGACATTGTTACAATGTTTGAAAACATATAATTTTTTATTTTAAAGATTTTTTTGATGACTTCATTCTGATGAAAGGACCAACTTAATCGTGTCTTAATATTTTTATATTATTTCATAAATTGAGTGTTTTGAAAGAATTTGAGATGGTAGATATTCTGATAAAATTTTAGCTACAAAACAGTCCTTATTCTCACTTTCTTCTTTAACAGTCATACTATGTATAGCTGTGAAATGATACAGAAAGTATTAGGACTTTATCTGAGGAATTGGAAAAGGACTTTATAAAAAGAGTGTTATCTTTTCTTGTGAGACTATCCTTTAATGAAAGCCATTGACTTTTTTATTTATTATATAAAGCAAATTTTCTACGGTAGGTGAAAATGTTCACAGAAACTAATTTGCATACCACCTCAAATTCTGTTTATAATAGGGGAGGATATAAATAAGCAAATAGTAATAAAACTAATTTGCATACTCTAAAATGTTGGTCTTAATGGTATTGATGGAAGTTTTCCAATTTGTAGCTAAGCAGTGACTTTTTTTAGACACAAATTATATTGAAAGGTACTTTATTTTAAAAAATAATGCCAAAATGCAATATTGAAGAAATTTATTTTATGCCTATTTCCTTTGTTAATGACCAAATAATAGACCAGGATTTGTGGTTTTATAAGAAGACCTTGATGATCTTGTCATTTTGATATTTCCGATAGATGCAAATACATAGAGGACAATAACAGGTTTAATTTGGAATCATATTCTTTAATGGATCTACTCCTTTTTCCCTATTATCCCATGGGTTCTGAAAACGTGTTTTGTGGACCACCTGTCTCAGGAATCATGTGTGATGCTTCTTTAATGTAGAGTCCTGGGCCCTACCACATTTTTTTTTTTTTTTTTTTTAAATCACATTCTTAAGAAGATCTGGTGTCGCAATGGTTAAGTGCTTGGCTGCTAACTGAAAGGTAGGAAGTTTGAACCCACCAGTGGCTCTGTGGGAGAAAGGACCTGGTAATCTGCTTCAGTAAAGTTTGTAGCCTAGGAAACCCTATGGGGCAGTTCTGCTTTGTCCTGTGGGGTCATCATGAGTCAGAATCAATTCGACGGCACATGACAACAACAACCAACACCAAAGAACTACTCTCTTAGAGTTGATAACAAAAATCTGTAGTTTTAATAAGAACTCTAGCTGATTTTTTTTGACATCAAGATAAGAGAACCTGTGCTCTAGAGCAGGAGTCAGCAAACTTTTTCTGTAGGTTGCTAGATTGTAAATATTTTCAACTTTGTGGACCAAGTGGTTTCTGTTGCAACTATTTACCTCTGCCATTGTAGCATAAAAGCAGCCATAATATATAAACAAATGGACATGCCAGCCAGATTTGGCCCAAGGAGAACCTTGGCCTACTTGCCAAAGTTTGCCCATCTCTCATTGAGTCTAGGTTCTAGACCAATGGCTTTTCATTGAATCTTTTCTAAGGTATTATCTCTGAAATCAGTATCACTGAGATTTCCTGTGTATTTATTTTTTGATAACTAAAGAAGCATTTCTTGGATATATATTAAATGAGATATAAAGACTTTGTAATTATTAAAATATTTTCTGTGTTGATATTAAGGAGAGTGTGATCATCTTACTTGTTGATTACCTTACTTGTAACTATATAATTTATTTCTCATTTTAGGTTCCTGTGGCTAGAGCAAGTATTCTTTGGCTAATTGGAGAAAATTGTGAACGAGTTCCTAAAATCGCTCCTGATGTTTTGAGGAGGATGGCTAAAAGCTTCACTAGTGAAGATGATTTGGTAAAACTGCAGATTTTAAATCTGGGAGCAAAATTATATTTAACCAACTCCAAACAGGTAAGAGGCTAATCCAGAATCTAGCTATCTGATACGTACTTTACTCTGATTAAGCAGCTAAGGTCTATTCATTCAACAGTTACTGGGTGGCTCTTTGTTCCAGGTTCTGTGCTAGATGGTGTTGTGCGAAGAGCAGACATACTCATCTAGTAGGGGAGAAAAACAGATAAAAAATGAAGTAGTATATGATAAGTGCTATAAGAGAGTTACTGAGGTACAGTGGGGCTCCAGAGAAAAAAGTTATTGAAAGTCTGTAGCAGAAGGAGGAGAGAGGTCAAAAAAACTTTCACAAAGGATAAGACTCTTAAGGGCTCGTAAGTAGTGGTTTATCATACAGAATTAGGAAAGAGGAGACTGAAAGGGTCAGTCATAAAAAAAGATTAATGTTTCTGAAAACTTTTAGAGCTAAGTCTGAAAAAGTAGGCAAGGACAGGACCTGGAGTGGCTTGTAGGCTTCGCTAAGTATTATGGACCTTGTCCTCTAAGGGAGGACTATTAAAACTTTTAAATAATGGTATAATTTGCCAAATGTGCATTTTAGAATATTCATTTGTTAAGTTGGTTGAGTCTTTGAGGAACTGTTGGTAAGAGGAATCATTTTGCCTCTGTATAAAATAGGAACTTTTCCATGTGTCTGAATTGCTATTCTCCATGAATGGAAGACTTACCTGATTAGTGAGATTGAAAAAGGATTCTTGCTCATTTGCAGCTAGGCCTCATAGTAGGTTTTATGCTCCATGACCTGTCTCTAATATTCCCTTTCTCTTTGACTCTCACTTTGACTCTGTGATTTTCTCCCATTTTCCTCTCTCCATCTTTGTCCTCCTCCTTCCCCCAAACTCTCTCTCTGCCTAGGTGTCCCTCTGACACCCCTATCCTTTCACTGCCCCTATCCCAGTCTAATGTCTGTCTGTCATTCTCTGCTTTTCCTATCTGTTTGTGTCTCTTTTCTGTATTTGTGTGCTTATCTCTGTCTCCCTTTCTGCCTGCCAATAGGCTACACTCATTCTCTAGTAAGCTGATGTTTGCCGTTCAGAATCTACAGGTTGATTTCTCACATTCATGTCTGCGTACTTTGGAATTGCCTTCACCCCTAATTGTGATATGAGTTGTTATTTTTATTTATTGTAGCTTTTGCTGATCTGTGTAAAAGACTTATGACCAGATAATTGCAAATATTTGAACATATTTCCATGATTTACTTTTTATCTTTACATTTTAAGTCATCTTTGAAGGAAACCAGTTATTAATTTTCAAGTGTCTTGTAGATTGCTTCATGCAATGAGTTACTTTTAGAAAAATAGAGTAAGAGAAGAAAAGAAACCTATGTTTTCTGTTGAGTTTCTTATTTACTGATAAAAATGCTATTTTTGACTTAAAACTCCCTGTGATCATTACAACTATGTGGTGTTGTGAAAGTCAATGTAATACCTAGAATTTTATGATTGTTATGATTTTCTGTTAAGCGCTCGGCCGCTAACCGAGAGGTGAGTGGTTCAGGCTCACCAACGCTCCACGGGAGAACTGCTCCCATAAAGATTACAGCCTAGGAAACCCTATGGGACAGTTCTATTCTGTCCTGTAGGGTCGCTATGAGTCAGAATCAACTCAGCAGCACACAACAGCAACAGCAATATGACTTTCTGTCTAGTTTGGCTACTCTAAATGTACCTAGCTTACAGATTAGTATAAAAGAAGTAGTACAAAACTAGTATGCTAATCAAGACTGAGAGTTATGTTTTACAAAACTAAATGAAGGTTCTGTCTTTGGCCCTCTTTATAGCTGTAAATAACCAATAATGAAATGTAGTATCCTTTGTTCAGAAATTATAATAGAGTGTGTTCCATATCTCTTTATTCAGTGAATTTGAAGACAACATAATTTGCCCTCAGATATTTTTTTCTTCAGCTGTATTATTAATTGAAATTTTGGAACTCAGCTTCTGAAATGTTCTACTATACAGTTTAGAATGATACCTGTAGATAAACAAAATAGACTTCACACCAGTTGGTAAAAACACAATGTTTTTTTTAAATGTTACAAATTTTAGGTGTTATCTTCATATAGCTCATTATTTTTAAATGACAAAATATAAAACTGAATGAATGAAGGTGTATCCTGTAGGATTTGACTTTGTTCTCCACTACTTCTCATTTCTCAAGAAAATAATTTGTCAGGATAAATGAAAGTTAACATTAAAGGATTATTTTAAGCACCATCAACTTGGCATTTTTTTAGTTGTATGGTTCATAGCCCATTGAGTATGAGACAGACACCAAAATGATTACTTTGACCTAAATGTAAAGAGTTATTTTCTATGCTTACATATTTTATCCATTTTAGAAACTGAACTTGAGAGACCACCGACATAGTGTTCAGGGGCTGGTTTGCCATAAAGTCCTGATATTTATTTGTAGAACTGAATCCTCCATGGTCTAGATATCTCAGTGAATGTTACCAGCATTTTATTGAATTGTTTGGTTCTAGAGAATATCTAAGTTAATATTTATAAGATTTGGCACATTGTATTTATTTGTGTGCTTGAAGAATAATGATAAACTTCTTTACTACCTCAAAATATTTTACTTGGTATAGAAGAATTGAAAAATTAGTCAACAGTCTGCTCTCAGCATGATTGCATATATTGCTACTGGACTGTCTGTGCCATAAGTATAAACTTGGAGTAAAACGAAAAAAAAAACACACACACAACAGCAACAACAATAGCAACAAAACTGCCCAAAGGGCAGTAAATAAAAGCAGGAAGATTCTGGAGGGGAGTTAATACTTGGAGGAGGGGAGTGGCACTGGGTGAGATTCTCCATTTTATGGTGTTTATCTTGAGAACAGGCCACATTTGGCACTACATAGAGGCTAAAACTCCAAAAGGAAACCAAAAATCCTGGACTGAAGTCACAGAGGGCAAAGTTGAAACTACAACCACTAAAAAGTTAAGAGAAAATCCTAGAAAGGAGAGAGCCAGAGTGGGAGAGCCTCAAAATCTGTTTGTGAAGAACTCTTTGAAGTCTTTGGCTGACCTTTGAACCATACATAGTCAGGATAGATTTAAAGCAGCACACCTAAGAATAAAAGAACTGAATTGATATTTGAGCTATACCTGAGACAGTTTTCGCTTTGAGTCCAGCCAAGTTAACCAACTGCTAAAACAAGCGAACAGTCAGTACTTATTCCAAGAGTATTACCATGTTCAGGGTCTCCACAACACATCAGTCATAATGTCTAAGATGCAATCCAGAATTACTCAACATAAGATCAAGAAAATGTGATTCATTTTCAAGGGGGGAAGAAATCAAACAGAAACCAACTGAGATGACCTGGATGTTGGAAATTGCATGCAGAATTTTAAAGCCACTGTTAGAACTATAGACAGTGAGATAAAGGAATATGTACTTATATTGAATGAAAAGATAAAAATCTCAGCACAGAAATAGAAATAACTATTAAAAAGAATCAAATGGAAGTTCTAGAACTGAAAAATACAATAGCTGAAAAATAAGTCAGCATCTAGTCTATTTTGAATATTATATGTTCTTTCTTAACATTTTAATATTTTCCCTCTTTGGTATTGTGATATGAGGCTGCTTCATGTAGTTTTTTTTAAAACTCTGTTACATTATGTTTAAGATTCTTTAGGTGAACCTCTGTAAGCTGAAGTTTTCTAACTCTGGGCTATTACAGTCAGATGGAACTGTGAAAAATTTTATAAATCACACTAAATGCTTTTACGATCCCTACTGAAGTTAAAAACACGTTCTGGCTTGCATCTCTGTGATTCAGGTCTTTGGAGAAATCTTCCTTTTCCCCAGTCCTTTTAATATGATTTAGCAAAAGGAGACTCAGGCGCCATGCATTGATAATATCTCCCCTACCCTTTCATGGCTATTTTCTTGGCATTGAAAAACACAAGTAAATATAGCATGTAAAGGAAAAATTTATGGAAAAGTTTTAGTTCACAGAAATGTGGATGTTGTTCAGAAATTTCTTCTAAGTCACATAAAGAATCCTGTTTAGTCATGAAATGATGAAATTGATTAGATGGAACAATACTACTACTTAGGTTTGCTTCTGGTATAGATTGAGCATTCTATGTAGCTTTCTTTCATTTACTAAACACATTTGCCAATATCTTCCTTTTAAAAATAATAACTACATGGAATTAATATTCATCTTTACTATACTGAATGCTGAATTCTGTATACTTTTTTGTATTTCCTAATAGTGTCTCTAAGCTGACTTTAGAACTATGGTATTTTTAAATAAATAGTGTGCACCTTCTACATTTGTTTGCCAACTGTGTTCTCCCACACGAAGTATTTTCAGAAGCATTGTTATGCTGGTTTTTTTTTTTTACATGTTGCTGTAAAAAATTAGCATAGCAGACTTATGAAAATAATTCGCGGGGTGGGGGAGGGCGCAGTTGACAAAGGTATAAGGTGCGTGTTACTCGTGTGAAATACTGTGCTTTTTAAGATCTTATTTTGTGTTGACTTATGAAATATTTGAAGAAAGCTATTGTTGGGTGATTATTTACTAGTTTATTATTTATCAGAGTATTTAGATAAAACTGTGATGTCTATATTTTAGGAAGTTCTTTTAAATAATAATTTAATTTTTTGTAGCATTCCCCCAAATTCATCTCTGCTATGGCACAATGACTTACAGTCAATCTGAAGAGAACGTAACTGATGTAAATAGTTGGTACCAGTAATGGCTCTCTAATTCTAAGCAGCAAAATTAATCTGAAATCAAAATTTAACAAGTATCCATATAATACTGTGTATTCCTGTTAATGAGATTACATTGTATTCTGTTTGCTTGTTTTATACAATTTTATGAATAAAGCAAATTAAAAAGTACTATTTAATGTCGCATCTGATTTTGGATTGAAATGCCTTTGGTCATGGTAAAATGCCATGATTGTTTTTTTAACCATTGTCTACTTCCTTCATAACTGTTGTCCAAAACGGATACAATTAGCATCTATCGTCTCAGTGTCCGTGCAGTTTTGTATTTGTCCCAATTTTTTTATTTTTATTTTTAATGAAATACTGTTATCAGTAGTTAACACTAAAAGAAGACAGAGTAAGCATGTAGACCTTCACTTGGTACTTCTGGCTTCTGCCATGGTTTTGTCTAGTGGCTTATAAAACACCAGTATAGTGAACAGATTTCATTTCAATACATAAAACATTTAAATCTGAAAGACTATGTCTTTCTTTTTTTCAACCTTTTTTACATGCAACATAACTAACTCCTCTCTTTCAGAACAGCATACAGGGTGAGTGCTGATAAAATGAAATTTGCTTTGACAAGGCAGGTAGGGAGAGCTTAAGTCCTCTTTTCCAGTGGTGGTGAGGTAAGTATTTAACAATGCTTCATTTGCCCACAACTTGATGTATCATCAAGTTGTGCTGCGTCCTGTGAATCATCAAGTTGTGCTGCAGCCTGTGAGATGCATAAAGCTCCAGGCTGCCAGTGGATGGAGTTAGAGGAAAATATGGGAACTTCCAGACTGGTTGTAGGTGAAATATGGACAGGAAACACTGAGCAGTCCTGGTGTAGATCATTATAGAAAGTGGTCAGAACACTCTTGCTACTACATAGTTTTGTTACTTATTGTATAGTGTAAATCTAAACCTATTTAATTTATTATTTAGAAGTTATTTTTTATTTTGTTATAAATTGAGTGGCAATAAATTTTTAAAAAATGAAAATGTGTATTTAATGAAGAATTAAGTACTGAATTTGTTTTAGTTCTTAACATTCACAAAATGCTTATCAACAACATTTACCATCCAGCATGAGAGCTGTAATGATATCACTGATCATGAACAGCCAGAAGAAATAACAAATATGCTAAAAAAGAATCAGCAACTATTTAAAAAAGTTAGGGATTATTTTAAGAAGATTGTGCTGCAAGATGACAAAATACACAGGTGCAGAAGGTGTTTATGTAACTGTGAAACACGGCCTCTTTTAAATAACTTTTCTCTTAATTTTGTTCATTTTTAGTTCCAAGTTTTCTTTTGCAAGTATGAAATGAAGAAATAGCTTTTAATAGTGTTGTCTGCGTTAGCAGAAAAAGGAGTTAAATGATGCTGATTTTCACATATAAAATTGTTAATTCCAATAATAGTTTAACTTTTTTCACTCAAAGCTTTTGTGCGTTTATTCTGTCAGTGCTGTAAATGGAATCAAAGAAAAGCTTTTGGGAGTTTATCCTTTCAAAAATGCTGTAAATGCAACTGTAAATTAAAAAGCTCAACACTGAAGATAAAATAATTTGGTTTTGCCAAAAGGACATTTTCATAGTAAAATCAATGTTCTTATTAAGAAAACTGTGGAGCAGAAGTGTTTTTGGAATTGGTTGTGGTGCATGCAAACAAGGTTTGCTTGTTCTACCAATTGCAGTAAAACTGCAGTGGTCAAAATCTGTGTATACAGGATAACTGAACAATAGCATTTTTAAGATGAAGCTGCTGTTGAGTAAAAATACTGTAGCATGATAGTATGCACTCTATTTGCTGCATGTTATCATTTGGATTTTAGAAACGTGCTTTTGTGAAGAGCTGCTTTGTAAGTTAGCCTAAGTGTCCTGTATTGGCTTTTTGTGTTTGTGGAGGTGTGGGGACAAGCAAGTTTTCAGAATATTGGTTAGATTTTGATTTCAAAGTCATTTGGAAATCTTTAAAGTGTTCACTAAATAGAGTGCCAGAAACCCTCAGCTGTTGAAAATTTCTGCAGTAGTGGTTCTTGAAAACATACCTTGCAAAAAAGAAGACATTGAAATTAATCCGTATAAAAGCAAGGGAAGAGTTGAACAAATTAAACAGTGAGAGCTCAGGATTTAATTTGGAAGTTCTGTAATTTGCAGTATCTCAACTATTGTAAAGATTCTTTTGATGGAGCTCCTGTTTTTAATTGGGGAAGTTAATATTTTGTATTAGAATGAAATGAAATCAAGAAGGCAGTTGATTTTACAGTATCTAAATTTGGTGAAATATTCAAAAGAAGTATAAATAGAGATGATTTTTTGACAAGTTTTGCCTTATAAAAATAGTAACTGAAAAAAGTTTCTCTGAATGGCGAGGGAAAAAAATGTCTGGGATTGAAGTACAGTGAAACCTGTGAGAGCCAGAATTCAATGGGACTGCCTTGTTTTTCCAGGTCTTGCAAGTCTTAACACTATGCTATTGCTTGTTTTAGTGGAAAATCGTTTTCCTTCTCTGATCAGTTTCCACCTTACACAGGTTCCAGCTTTCACAGGTTTTATTATATTTATAAATTTCAGCTTAAAGATAGAATATCCTTTGTTCAACACAGTTTTCTCTGAGCTTACCAGGTTGCTCAATACTGTGAAGATGGTGTTTTCTCCATTAAAAATACTATGGTCTATAACCAAAAAACCAGATCCGTTGCTATCAAGTCGATTCCGACTCATAATGATGCTATAGGACAGAGTGGAACTGCCCCATAGGATTTAAGAGGCAACTGATGGATTTGAACTGCTGACCTTTTGGTTAGCAGCAAGCTGTTAACCACTGTGCCACCAAGGCTACACATTATAACCTATAGAGAAGAGTAAATTGAAAATGTCAACAATTTTGTAATTATTAATCACAAAATACAATTTTGAAAAAGATGACAGGCAATTTTTTTTTTAAAGCTTAAACATTATAAGACCATATAAAATACATTCTTCAGAGAAATATCGGTGCCACGGTTATTAGAGATAGATACAGCTAAGAAACTGATTAAAGTACATGAATGTGCTAAGAATAATTATTTTGCTTACGTTTTTAATGCATCATTGTACATTAATATGTTTTTATCTTTTGGGAAGAATTTTATTTTGGAAATACCTTATTAATAGAACTGTTTTATAAGTTTACCAATATAATAAAACAAATTTGACAGTAAATAAATACATTTTAAAAATTATATAGTTTTAATTACTTTAAATACCCTACCTCACTTTCAATAGTATTTGTTAGTATATTGAAATCATTTAGTTTCCTAAAAATTAATGTTGAGGATATGAATTATAAGCAACCTATTTTACTCTTTTAGGCTCAAAATTGCAATGAACAAACTTAATTTCTTTCATTGATTTATTTTAGTTATAGATTCTGAATTGCAGCAAATAGACTTTAAAGTAGCCTAGTTGTAAATTCTCATTTGAGAAAGCTAATGGTAAAGTGTGTTTCCCAAGTTTCCCCAGTAAGTTAATGACACAGTCCAGTGTGTCACGCTTTCCTTTAAGCTGGTCTTAGTTGTGTTTTTCATTTAGTGAATATTTTGCTAATTTTCTTTAAAAAATGAATCATAGAATTTTTCTTGTTTGTAATTGGTCTGTCAATTAGCAAATAACATTTGTTGGTAACCAAATTCAGAACAGCTCTATTAACATTTTCACTTGTATTTTATATAACTCTAATAAAACTAGGTTAGTGCTTTTTAAATACCATGCTACTGAAAGAAGGTTGCTTTCTCTCCGAGTCAATTATCTTAACCAATTATTGTGAAAGAGTTTACCACACCATTTCTCTACTTTGACTTATTGTTCTAAAAGTGTCTTTAGTGCTGCCTGACTTGAATTCATTTGCATTCTTTCTAATGTCTATCAAATGTTCTCATGTGGATGATTTACTATTCCTGTTTATTTTTCCCATGTATTATGAATCCTACTTAACTTATAGTTACAATCGTGTATTTGTAGCCCTCTAAATGAAAACTATGCTCTTTCAATAAAATAACTAGTTTAAAATACAAACCTACTATTTTGTTAACATTTCAATTTTGGTTTAATTATTATTAAAATTATCTCAATATATGTTAATGCAGTACATTCAAAAATTGAATTAAGAAATGTTATTATGGTTTGAAAGCTCTTATAATAAGCTGTTCCCTTGCATAAATAAATAAATGACCAATATTACTGGAGGCTATAAGCAGCGTGGTAGAAAAAATGGAAGAAGTCTTTTATCCTAGTTTTTAGAGGGCATCAGCAGCTTGCTTTTATGAAAAAGTAACAGCTAAATGCACTGCAAATAATTTGTAGTAATCCAGTTCAGTGATTCATGTGTCTGCTTTAATGGGTCATAATTCAGGGTAAAGTAACTGAGTGCAGTCAGAGTGCAGACACTGCTTATGCCAGGGACAGTATCTCTTCATAAAACACACCTCAGGAGAAGCAGTTTGCCAGCCCCCTAATACTCTGTGATGTTTTGATGTCCTGCATATTTTTCCGATTAAGTTTTGAGTGCCATGTTTTTAGTTGTATTTCCACATTCATTATTCTCACGTAGACCCTTCAGCGGGTTTGCCATATATGATTATTTTTTTAATGATGCCTTTCTTTCCACTTCAGCAGTTTAATAATCTAGCACATGGCTGCTTCTCAGTACTCAGCATTCACCTCCCCAATACAGAAGAGGACATGTGCTTTGGCTTCAAAATTCCATTTGCAGTGTTAGGAATGCATATTCCCTACGGAACAACATTTGTTTGACATAACCATTCATTTTTATTACCTCTTTAAATATGTTTATCCAGAGTTATCAATAATCATAAATAACTGTATTCTCATCTTGTTCTGTTTTTTCCACCAGACAAAATTGCTTACCCAGTACATATTAAATCTCGGCAAGTATGATCAAAACTACGACATCAGAGACCGTACAAGATTTATTAGGCAGCTTATTGTTCCGAATGAGAAGAGTGGAGCTTTAAGTAAATATGCCAAAAAAATACTCCTAGCACAAAAACCTGCACCGCTGCTTGAGTCACCTTTTAAAGGTATTATTGTCAGAATATAACTGCAAAATATATGTTATCTAAAAAATTATGGCAGGATATCTCATTTCTAATATGTGTAAAATTTATCTCTAAGAAAATATAAATGATTAACATATATACGTATGTAAGAACAATGTGCTTTCTACCCATTTATCTGTTTTCACCACAGCAAGTTTTATATTAGTTTAAGCTAATATTTTTGTAGACATTATTTATGTAATTTCAAGCCTTCTGATTTTATTTGTATTCTTCCTAAAGAGTTTAACTGAATGATAGATAAATGCCGCATTCTTCTTGTAGTAATTGACTTCTATTTTAAATAGATAACTTTATTTTTTTTAAGATAGTGAATTTTTATTAATTAAATATTCTATGTATACTGACAAACATTTCTAGGAGGAATTATGCATAAAAGCATCCTTTTATGTTTACATTTGGTTATCACAGAGGGAAAAATGACTTGTTTTTCACAGCTTTTTAGAAGAAGTAATTAAATATTTTATCAGTTTAACAAGTGGCCATTCCAGTTGGAATCAAATGATTATATACCCGGGTTTTCATATTGCTTCTGTTTAATTGTTACAAAGTTACCAAAAAAAAAAAAAAAAAGCAGTTCGGTTTTGTAGAAAAACTATTAAAATTCTGGATGTGTTTGTGCCAAGACATGTATATGGATTGTTTAACTGTGCTGTCATTCTTAATATTCACAGTAAAGTAATTTTTAGAGAAGCTACATTTCAGAGCAACACCTCTAAACACACTGACTGATTAGCTTTTTTATTGACCATTATGGGGGAGATTATTGTAATCTGTGGACTGAAATCAGTTTTTTGACCTATGAAGAGCTTCCTAGTTTATATTTATTCCTTGACATTTGAGGTAATATGCCAATTATCTTGAGCTCTGATTAGGATTTTTCTATGTAATATACAGCTCGTATTGTTTATTTTATATTTTCCTGTATTTTTAATAGATAGGGATCATTTCCAGCTTGGCACCTTATCTCATACTCTCAACACTAAAGCTACTGGGTACCTGGAATTATCTAATTGGCCAGAGGTGGCGCCCGACCCGGCAGTTCGAAATGTAGAAGTAATAGAGTTGGTAAGTTGACCTTTCTGAAATTAATTTTGTTCAAGCAGTGGGAGATTCTAGGAAAACTATTGTTTTATATAAAAGCATTTTGGGGGGTTGAAAATTGAAAATTGTTCTGGTATGTCTAAATGTAATGTGTTAGATATATCTCGCCTCTATGAGAAATAAATATTGTAGTGTTCCTATGTCATTGTACATGTACTGTTCTTTTCTTCAAGGAAGTAGAGAATTGAATTCTCTGCATCAGTGCCACCCACATTTGTGGTATTGCATTTGTAGCTGTGCAGATTCAATTTCTGAGGTATTTAGTTTCATTGGATTGAGCTTTTTCTACTTTTGTTTAGAGATTTGTAAGCTTCCTGTCAATATTTTTCTAAATATTTTTTGCTGTTCGATAACCTAAAAACCATACAGAGTGTTTTTCTGATGAACCTGTTTTAAGTGAAGCCTGAACATAAATAGGGAGCATTGTTTACCAAAAATGTCCTTAGACAAGGTCATGATTAAGATGAATAATATGTTGCCGTTACATTTAAAAAAAAATCTTTCTATATAAATACTCTTTTTCTACATCTTTTAAAAATGCTGGCCATTAGGATGAAACAATTAACATTCTGCCCTAATATTATCAGCTCTGGTGGTGCAGTGGTTAAGCGCTTGGTTGCTGACCAAAAAGGTCAACAGTTTGAATCCGCCAGCTGCTCCTTGGAAACCCTATGGGGCAGTTCTACTCTGTTGTATAGGATCACTATGAGTCAGAATTGACTTGACAGCAACGAGTTTGAGTTTTTTTGGTATAAACAAATAAGACAGGAAAGGGGCCTTCTGATTGTCTTTAGAGATTGATTATGTAAAATATATCTAGTTATTTTTTAAGTAAAATTACTGTATTTTTACACAACTAACACACGTCTTCTATGTTTGTTTGCCAACTCTCCCTCCCCCTTAATGTATTTTCATAAGTGCCGCTATGCCAATTTTTTTCTACCTGTTGCTGTAAAAAAAAAATTTAGCATAGCACACTTATGAAAATACTCGAGGATGAGGTTGGCAAACAAATGTAGAAGGCACACTATTTGTGTAAAAATACAGTTAATAAAAAGAACAATTAGGTGCTATATTCTAAATACTTTTCTGGTAGCAAAGATATTTCGTACTAGGATTCAGGTAACCAGAGTTTGTTTACCAGTTCCTGTGGGAAAATCAGTTAACCTCCTTGCCTCTTAACTTTTCCATATATAATGAAAGAAAATCTCTATTACCTTAAACAAAGGAATTTCTATATGACAGTGTACTATGGTAGTGTTTTACAAACATTATGTTGTTTAAACCTCATAATGATCATAAATGATGGTTATTGTTATTCTCATTTTGCAAATGAGGAAACTGAAGCTCAGAGAACTTAAGTAAATTGCCCATGTTCACATAACTAGTAAGTGATAGAGCTGGGATTCAAGCCTGAGTCTGTCCGAGTCCAGTGTTCACACTCTTTAACTACTGGATTTAATTATGTAACATGAGGACAGGAAGCTTCAGCTTCTTTGCAAAGTTGTGCTGTCTTTAATGTGGCATTGTCATTTTCATGTTGTGACCAATTATCTAGAGATGGCCAAAAAATATGTAAAAGTTTTGCACAACTAGATATTAAAATTCTATTTAATATACTGTTAGGAAAATGCCATCTCTCAAAATTTACAGTTTTTTTAACATATTCATAGTTATGAAATTAGTAATGGTGACTAGTATTAGACATACTTTGGTCATTTCATGAGTTTTCAGTTATTAAAACTAATTGCATGCTTGTTCTTCCTTGCAACTAAGTTTGTTGATTTTCTTTCAAAGTCCTTTTCAAAAAGATTGGTGTATTTGTGCAAATTTTAGTCGGGGTACTAGAATACAAAGAGCAATGTGCTTTGTTATGATTCTTTCCACAAACACACTCTCTCTCTTAATTTCTTATTATGTCTTTTTGTTGTTTTTATGAGTCTGTCCTTTTTTATTGTTGGGTACATAGTGTTTGGCCCAAGCAGAACCATCATTTTATCCTCCCCCTACTTCCACCCCACATCTCCTCCCTACCAGCCCACTTCACCAAAAAAAAATTTTAAAAAAGGTTTATCTTCTCAGAAATTGATAGCAATGGTATGAGATTTAATTTGGTCTCAGCAGTATCCTTATATCGGCTGATAGATTGGTTGGTTGGCTGGCTTCTTCCATTTTCACGTGCTCTTCTAAGCATTAACTACCTTATAGGGACAATATTTCAATAACTTATTTTCTTATGTTCATTTCACCTGTCCAGTTTAACAGAATCAAATTGATTTCTTTTCCATTTTACTGACTACTTTTCTGAAATTAGTAATTGGTAACCTATTATGGAGAATAATTATAACTGATGGAAACCAGTTCAAGAGAACTGTCACTATCCATTGATGCCATGTAGAAAACAGCTTCAATCTATTAGTCTCCGAAACATATTGGCTTAAAACTGTAGTATGAAAGACACAATTACATATAAAAATAATGTACTTAGTTTTGTTTTTCAGTGCAGCTGCAAGAGCGCAGAATGGAGTGTTCATATAGTCTTTCTTGCCTCTCACTCTACCGCATCCCCCCTCCAAAATCACATCAGTGTATTTCATGCACATAATATGCTGTGTTATTCTAGTTTTACTATAAAGTGATCTTAGAGGGTAAAATCTCGTTACTATGAAATATAACTTAGTAAGAAAAATGGCCTAGGTTTAGATAATCTGATACTTTAAACTGAACAACAGGGAACCTAGTCAGATTGACACTAGAAGTCACTTTGAATTACACACCACCATTTCTAGGAGATCAGATACAATATATATTTATATTATGATACTATAGTAACTTTTGAAGATCCTTTAGAATTCTTTTGGGTGATTCTGGAAAACCCTTTTTCCCACTGTTACAAAAAGACTGCCCCTTGCATCTCAAGGGTGTTTTGCCTTATAAACACATTTGCTATCAATATTTTATCCCTCTTAAGAATTATCAGATTAGTACTTCTCTATTTTCTTCTTCTCTTTTCGCTGTTACCCTTTTTCTTATTAGAATGACATACTATCATAATCATAAAGACTGCTGTTATTAAATTACGTTATTCAAATATATTCAAATTTTTTTACTCATTTTTCTATCATTTTCCAGATGATAGTTTTCCAGGTGACTGAACCTTATCTCTTTAAGCAACATGCTTTAAGCCCTTAAGCCCTTTAGATCACTGGTTTTCAAGTCGAGTTGCACATGAGAATCACATGGAGATCTTTAAGCAAAACAAAACCTATTGTCAGGCCTACACCAGAACAATTAGATCAGAATATAAGGAGGGGAACCCTCGGCATTAGTTTTTTCATTGTTAGTATTTTTAATGTTTGTATTAGTGTTTAAAAAATATTCTCAGGTGCTTCTAATGTGCATCCAGTGTTGAGAACCATTCTTGAATAAGAACCTCTATCTCATGCTATAAATTTCTTTAAAACAAAGTATGTGCTCTAGCAGAGACTGGCATATAGGAAAAACAAAATTAAAAATGTATTAAATAAATGAGTCTTAATCATTTTTTAGGAATCCTTGGGTGGTGTAAACGGTTAAGTGCTCAACTACTAGCCAAAAGGTTGGTGGTTCAAATCCACCCAGAGGCACCTTAGAAGAAAGCCCTGGTGATCTGCTTGCAAAAGGTCACAGCCTTGTAAATCAAATGGAGCAGTTTTACTCTTTCCACATGGAATCACCAACATTTCCCTGCTCTTAAAAAATAGTATAAGAAACATAATATTTTTTCTTGATGAAATCAGGGTCATAATTATGAAAATACTTTATTTTGCTTTAGTATAGTTAATACCCTTTTTTTGCCTTACTGTACTTTAAGGGGCTATTCATACAACAAATACTTATTGTGCCAGATACACTTGGGATAGATCAGTGCACAAAATATTAAAAGACCCCTGCTCTGCAGAAGTTTACACTCTAGCAGGGGTAGACCAACAGTAAAAACATAAATAAATTATATAGTATGTTGGAAAGTAATAAGTGCTGTGGGGGGAGAAATAAAAAAAGATAGAGCAAAGTAAGATTAGAAGTGCCAGGCTTCTGAAGTGGGAGGTTAGAATTTTAAATTAGAGTGGTTCTCCCTGAGGTGAGATTTGTGCAAAGACTTGAAGGAAGTGAGAGAGTGAGCCATGCAGTTATTTGGAGAAAGGGCATTTCAAGTGGGAACAACTGGTGGGGAGGCCCTAAGGTGGGAGCATGTCTGGGGTGTTGGAGGAACTTTAAGGCGTGGCTGGAGCAGAGTGGGCAAGAGAAAGAGCAGCAGAAGAGGTTAGAGAGGTCAGAAGAGTCCTGGTCATGTAGGGTCATGCAAATGGTTGTAAGGACTTTCGCTTTTTCTCTGAGTGAAATGGTCACCGATTGCAGGGTTTCAAACAAAAGAAGAGCTTGATCTGACTTAGATTTTAATAGGATCATTCTGGCTGCTGTTCCCCAAGTAGAGGAATTCTTGGGGATGGAAGCAAAGCATCCAGTTAGGAGACTGTTGCAGTAATCCAGGAGAGAGAGATGAATGCTCAGACCAAGGTGATAAAGAACCAACAGGTCTGTCTTAGGCAAAGAACCACGACCAGCTGAAGTACAGCAATGGGCCCATGCTCATGGAATTCACTGGTCTTACCATGTTCCCCATCATCTTGAAGCAGCTGGTTTGATAGAACAGTAGAATGGCCTTCTAAAGACACAATTAAGGCTCCATCTAGGTGGCAATACCTCGCAGGGTTAGGGCAGTATTCTCCGGGATGCTGTGTATGCTCTAAACCAGCATCCAATATACGGTGCTGTTTCTCCCATAGCCAGGATTCATGGGTCCAGGAATCAAGGGGTGGAAATGAGAGTGACAACCGCTCACTATTACCCCTAGTGACCTACTCGCAAAATTTTTGGTTCCTGTCCCCATGACCCTATGCTCTGCAGGTCTAGAGGACTTAGTTCCAAAGGGAGAAGTGCTCCCACCTGGAGACACATCACTGATACCATTGAACTGGAAGTTAAGAATGCCACCTGGCCACTTTGGGCTCCTTATGCCTCTGAATCTACAGGCAAGGAAGGGAGTTACCATATTGGCTGGTGTGATTTATCCTGATTACCAAGAGGAAATCAGATTGATATTACATAATGGAAGTAAAGAAGAGTATGTCTGGGATGCCGGAGATCCCTTAGGACATCTGTTAGTATTGTCATGCCCTGTGATTAAAGTCAGTGGACAACTACAGCAACTCAATTCCGACACGACTACTAATGGCCCAGACCCTTCAGAAATGAAGGTTTGTGTCACCCTATTCCTGGTACCAAATGTTTTAGGCTGGGTTCTCTAAAGAAGCAAAACCACTATATATATATATATAGAGAGAGAGAGAGAGAGAGAGAGATTTATCTCAAGGAAATGGCTCATGTGGTTTTAGAGGCTGGGAAGTCCCAAGTTCATGCGTCAAGTGTCAGGCTGGAGGCTTTTCCTGACTCACATAGCTGCAGGGGCTGACAAACCCAAGATCCACAGGTCAGATTTCAGGCTGCTGACCCACAGCTGTGAAGGCTGACAAATCCAAGATTGGCAGGTAAGGTGGCAGGCTGCTGGCCCACTAAGAACTGGACGTCAGATGCTGATAAGCCAGATACAGGATCCAGAGTAGAGCAAAAGCCAACAAGCTTTGCCAGAAAGTTTACATTTATTGGATTCAGGCCACACCCCAAAGGAAGCTCCCTTTCACCTGATTGGCTACTCACAGCAGATTCCATCATGGAGGTGATTACATCATTATATGACTGCCATGCTATATCATAACTGCCAAACCACTGAGAATCATGTCCCAGCCAAGTTGACACACAACCTTAACAGTCACAGTGGCTAAATGATTTCTTGATGGATTAGACGTGTAGGATATGAGAGAGAGAGAAGTCAAGGATGAGCCCAGGGTTTTGCTTGTTGAGATATTTAGGGCTATTTATCACCTGCCTGCTCATAGCCATCCAGTTAATTCTGACTCACAGTGACCCTACAGGGCAGAGTAGAACTGCCCCATAGAGTTTCCAAAGCTGTCATCTTTATGGAAGCATCTTTCTCCCGTGGAGCGGTTGGTGCGTTCAAACTGCCAACCTTTTGGTTAACAGCCAAGCACTTAACCACTGCACCACCAGGACTCCGTATTTATCACCTACATCAAATTTTTTTCTTTTTGTCTTTGACCTCATTGTCTAGTGCATTTCTCATTGCTGTTATTAGGCCTGCCTGTAATTACCCTACCCTCTTTTAGGCTGTATTACTTTAGTTTAAATTTTCTGTTCACCAACAAACACAAGTCTTTTTAAAAATTACATATAAGTAAGGTTTTTGTTTTAGCATAATAGGCTCTGAGTGAGAGTGTGTGTTACTCTATTTAGGAATAAAGTCAGTCAGCCTTCATGCCAGGAGCTTTACTTTCTTCTAGATTCATAGTTTTATTCTTTGTTGTTTAAAAAAAATGCATATAATGTAACATTTGCCAAGTCCGCATTTTTCAAGTATACAATTTATTGACATCTGTTACATTAATCATATTCATAGTTGTATTCTAAATGATGAAATTTGTCCAAAGCCTGAATCCCTTAATGAGAAGATATTTATAATTTATATTTTTACTTTTTTTTATATATAGGCCAAAGAATGGACACCAGCAGGAAAAACAAAGAAAGAGAATCCTAGTAAAAAATTTTATTCTGAGTCTGAGGAGGAAGACGGGTCTTCTGACAGCAACAGTGACAGTGGTGGGTTTTATAATTTATTGAAATACATCATTATATATTACACTGTGACTTAACATGTATACCTCCAGAAAAACAATGAAGTCTAGTACATCATATCCAACAAGTGCTTTTAAATGAAGTTTATATTATTATAATAATTCATTTCATTTATATATCACTTTATAGTTTTCAAAGTAATTCCTAATCCTTTCTCATTTAACATTGTCCCTTGGACACATAGCTAATACATGGTAGAGGTGAAACAGGAACCCGTGTTTTTCTGAATTCTTCTCGACACTGCCTGTTACAAACATTACAGTATTGAAAAACATCGTTTTTGTACATGATAAGCTTTTAGTAGGGCCTTTAAAAGTAACTTTTTTTTTGTAAAAATGTAAAGTTTATTTTAAACCTCAAGCAATCTATTTTTCTTCCATTTTAAACTGATCTATTTCTACGTGAACCTGTAGAGAGATAAAGCTAAAATGAATAAATATGCTGTGAATTATAAAGAAGCAAAGAGTTAAAGGATTGGAGGTAACCACATACAATGAAAAGAATACTAAATAGGAAGGACTTAGTAATGCTGGGTTTTAGCTGTGCAGATTGAATAAGGCACTTACCTTTTTGTCTGTCTGATAAATGAAGGGGTTGAGTTAGGTGGTTAAGTCTCTTCAGTACTAAAATTCTGTTGATGATTTGCATAACAAAAAATATATTGGAGTTTCATTAACAGTTAACCCAATAGGCAGATCTGACCCGAGAACAAATGACACCCAACTTCCTTCTAAAATATTTATTCCTTGGAGAACTAGAGCCCTTCACTATTACTTGGTCATTAACTATCTCACTTAAGGTACTTCGTTCTTTTTTTCTCCTGCTTCTTCAATCAAAATCTTTGTTTTCAGCATCTGTTAAACTAATCTGTGCTGTATTACCTTCTGAGGTAATAAACTGAAAAATAGAAAAAATGCCTCAACCCAGAAGGTTGATTCTAAAAAAAATCTGGATTTCAGAAATGATAATAGACCAGTGAGAAAGACCTTTCTGTATAGTTAGGTGTGTGCTCCATCATTTTATACCAAGTAAATATTTGTCTCCATCTCATTTATTCATAAACTCATGCCCATTCATAGACTAACCTTTATCAGTACATAATTGAAATATTCCATTAACACTATGGCTTTTCATGGTCTTTTCTGAATATATATAGTAATGAGTCATGTGGCAAGAGTTTCACTATAGCTACCGGAGAAAAAAATAACTTTTCTCACTAGAAGTTATGAGATTTTATTTTCCAGTGAGCAAGTCTTTTTGAAAATAAACATATTTTCTTAAGGATCCTACTAACTTATAAATTTGAATAATGATACGTGAAGTGAACTGGACCCAGATTCATGTTGAACACCCATGTAATATCATGAGAGTAATATTGATATTTTAGTTTCTTTTCATTATGTATAGTATGAGCCAGTTATCTGAGTTAATATGTGTGTATGCATAACTTTCATATCACAACAAAGTCAAAATGTCCTTATTTAGCAGATTTGTTTTTGCTCTGTCAACTTTGGGTAAAATAAAGTTTACTCTTTGTAAAAGATGTCACCATGTGACAGACACTGTTTTAATCACTTTTACATGTTTCAAATCATTTAATCTTCACAACTCTGTAAAGTACCTAGTATTATTTTTTTAAGCTTTTCTTTTTTAATCGTGCTTTAGATGAAGGCTTACAGAGCAAATTAGTTTCTCATTAAACAATTAATACACATATTGTTTTGTGACATTGGTTGCCAACCCCGTGATGTGTCAACACTCTCCCCTTCTCGACCTTGGGTTCCTCATTTCCATTCATCCAGCTTTCTTGTTCCCTCCTCCCTTCTCATCCTTGCCCCTGGGCTAGTATACCTGTTTAGTCTCGTATACGTGCTTGAGCTACAGGTATTATTGTTTGTTTTATAGGCCTGTCTAATCTTTGACTGAAGGGTGAACCTCAGGAGTGACTTCAGTACTGAGTTAAAAGGGTGTCCGGGGGCCATACTCTAGGGTTTTCTCCAGTCTCTGTCAGGCCAGTAAGTCTGATCTTTTTTTGTGAGTTAGAATTTTATTCTACATTTTTCTCCCTGTTCTGTCCGGGACCCTGTGTTGTGATTCCTGTCAGAGCGTCAGTGGTGGTAGCCTGGGTACCTTCTAGTTGTGCTAGACACAGTCTAGTAGAGTCTGTAGTACTTATGGTCTGTTAGTCCTTTGGACTAATCTTTCTCTTGTGTCTTTGGTTTTCTTCATTCTCCCTTGCTCTAGACCGAGTGGGATCAGTAGAGTCTCCTAGATGGCCACTCACAAGCTTGTAAGACCCCAGATGTAAATTAGCTAGTATTATTATCCCCATTTGCCAAAAAGGAAACTGAGACCCAAGGAGGTTGAATAACTTGCTCAGTCTTAAAACTGGTAAGTGGCAGAGCCAGGATAGAACTCAAACGTTCCAACTTGAAACCCATGCTTTTAACCATTGCAAGCTATTCCTTTTACCCACTACAGGCTATTCCAAAAGAATATAGGCAGTCTTAGTTTTTCACTGTGAAGCATAAATGAATCCTAATAGAGTAGATATTATTTACCTATTGAATAATGTTTTAATTATAGGTTATGTTCCTCTCTAAGGGTAATTCATCAAATAGACCATAAAAAAAACCAAACCCGTTGCCATCAAGTCAATTCCAACTCATAACGACCCTATAGGACAGTATAGAACTGCCCCACAGAGTTTCCAAGGAGCACCTGGTGGATTTGAACTGCTGACCTTTTGTTTAGCAGTGGTAGCACTTAACCACTACACCACCAGGGTTTCCAGATAGACCATAGGTAGGGTGATAGTTTGTCCTCTAAACTAGAATACAACTATGCACCTGTAATCATTTTGAATAGTAAAAAATCATGCTTCATGTTAAAATACACATATACTGTATATATCACTTCTGCTAATGTTCCTACTCTACCATAAGTTATACATAAAACATTTAAATGTATAACTCCTAAATATAACTTTAATCATCTCTTTAACCTATCTAAAACTCAAACTAGCTAAGATGTATATAATAACTGTTGAAGTAGTAATTTTCTTTGTTGCCTTTGAATTTAAACTTTCTTGGAGATGATTTGAATGGCTTATTTCCCTCTCAAAATTTGTTCCTGAAAGATTCAACCATTGTATTTTTTTCTTTCTAAATAAGATTTTCCATTACAAGTAGAGGAATTCAAAATTATTTCTTTATCCTTACATCATTTTTTAAATTAAAAAAAAGGTTTTTTTTGCCATAGCTAGATACTTACAAATTTGAAGTAAGATTCTTTCAAATTTGGTTTTTACTTGCTTCGTTATTTCTCTTCTCATCATCAGGAGACTTCTCTGTCTTTTTGAGTCTCTCCAGGCTCACCCTTCTGTAGAATCCATAAATCTGAATGAATGGGGTACAGAAATACAAAGTATTAAACAAGTGAGGTCCACTACATTAAAATTCAACATCTGGCTTCATTTGTGATAAATATTGACAGTTGTATGTGTCCTTAAGTATAATTAAATGGCTGTAAATCAAAGAACATCTGGTTATATTTTTCAGAGAGTGAATCTGGAAGTGAAAGTGGAGAACAAAGCGAGGAAGGAGACAGTAGTGATGACAGCAGTGAAGACTCTTCCAGTGATAGTGATAGTGGGAGTGGGAGTGAATCAGAACTAGAAAACAAAAGAACAGCCAAGAAGAACACTAAAAATAAAGGAAAAAGGTAACTTACTTTGTCAGAATTTATTTCAGAAAATATTCTGTGGTATGTTCCTCCAGGCTAATATTTCCCTTTAATTCGTAGAGTGAATAAGCGTGTGTATTTTTTTCCCAAACAGATATTAAATCTTTTAAAATTAAAAAGCTAGTAGTTAACATTATCCTGCTACGTGCAACACTTAGTTTTCATTTTGATCTTGAACAAACCTTACATTTTGAAAATTGGTATAACCTTGGAAGGCTAAGTTAAGTGATCAGGCAGTAGGTATGAAACACTTAATTACCTTTTGTAGCAATTTTGCTGAGGGCTAAAATTAAATCCTTCAACACTTTGCCATTATGTAACGAAGACAATTGATTTTTCTAAATAATGTTATATTAAAAAGATTATGATCCAAATATTAGAGTCAAGGGCTGTGAAGGAAGACGGTCATAAGATATTTAAGTGCTAGCGCTTTTCAAGATCTCCCATTATCAACAACATTATCATGTATTAAAATGCCATTAAAATTTTGAGTAATTGGGGCTAATACCTTGGATTGCGTGAATCTGTTTCCCCCACTGCTGTCAGCGAGTGGCCTCTGAAGACATGATGGCCCTTTCCTCGGGAGCCTGCTGCCCGCTCACTTGATGAGCTTGCAGCTTGGCTCAGTCGTGGCTGACAGCACTGATTGGGGCGCAGTACGCTCTCTGCTCCTTTTATTACAGACAGTAATTAAAGCAGCTCGCCCTGCCACTTCCATAACAAACACAGCATAATGCCCTAATTATGACTTTATTAATTTAAGTCAGGATTTAATGATTTTAAAAGTGATTTATATTGTTTTTCCTGTTCAGAACAAATGATATCTGTAGGTTAAATTAATACAGGCTTTTTCATCATTGCAAAGTTAAAAAGCTAGTTACCAGTAAATTCATTTCATTAGATTAACATCTGAAACTCTAAGCAGTAAGGTAAACAATAATTACCCATTAAAATTGAGTGATGCATAATAAAAGAACACTTTTACCTTTAAAATCTTATCTTAAAAGCTAGAAGTTAAATATATTCAGAATCAGTCACTTGTTGCAACAAAGGAGTTACTTGGTTCATAATCGCTTTTTCTTTGTGTGGAATTCTGTATTTTTGGTTTAATATCAGAGTATCTTATGATGACATGGTTTATAAGAAGTATCTTCATTTCTAGGAAGGGAAAGTTTTGTTCAGACCACTAAATATCTTTTCAGATAGCAAAAGCCAGTAAGCTGGAAATTTAAAATCATGTGTTATATTACTTTCATTATTTTTTTCTTCAGGAATGGACTTTTTACCCATGTTTGAGTTTAAAAGAATTGCTTATTACAGCAAAGAGTACTACAGATACCTTCTAAACCTTGTATTTTTAAGTATATGTTTTAACCAGTGAATTGGGGATAATAAATTGCCATTCTTTGATAGAGGAAAAAAACAACATATTTTTTAGTCTTCAAATGTAATTACTTGTGCTCTGAGATGTTGCCATGGCTCCATTTTTAATAAACAGCAATCATATTTCCTCCACAAAAATCAATTCTAGGAAATATTGATTCTTTTCTTGGCTTACCACTCTCCCTCCCCGTGTTTTTCTGCCTGTCTCTTAGAATTTTTTTTAACATTGCCAATATAACTGTATGTAATTTTTCTAAAGTTTAAGAAGCAATAAGTATCTTTAAAACCACCCTTTAATAATCATAACTATTTATGACTAAATTTGAGATGAGGAGTTTTGTACTCCAAAGGATTTCTATTTGAAGGGCGATAGTATGGCTTAGTGGAAAAAATAATGGACTTTGGAATAAGACAGACTTGAGTTCAAATTCCCCTTTTGCCCCATCTGGCTGTGTGTCCTTGAGCAAGTTACTTAACTTTGCTGAGAATCAGTTTCATTATTGTAAGTGGGATAATCACCTGTGAAGAATATGTTGGGATGTCTAAATTTGATCATTGCTATGGAGTGCCTAGCACTGCTTGGCACAAGGTAGATACTTTAAAAAAAAAAAAAGAATTTGATTATAATTATTTATACCAGTGGTGGCAAGAACTTGACCTTCAGTTTGGGAAAAATGAAAACCACCACAATAGATCTTTCTTCCCCTGAGAGAAGGTCTACTGGGGAGCTGCCTTCCTCCCCCACTGCCTGCCTTAATCCTCAACTCATGTACCTCTTCCTCTAGGAAACATTCCCAATCTTGGTTAAGTTTCTTTAGGTGCTCCTCCAAATGTCATAATACACTACATTTATTACTTATTATTTATTATACTTTATTGCCACTGCTGGCTTACTTCTCTGTATCCACTGATGGAGTGTAGACTCCACTAGATAGACACACAGAGATCATCAGTATCTTATTCATTACTCCACTGTTATCCTTAGCACCTAAAGAGTGCCAACATATGGTGCACAATCAATAAACAATTTGTTGAAGGAGTAAGTGAGCAAACTAATCATTGAAGAACATTAAGCATTTACATGTGATCATTTGGTATTTAAAAAGTTTGTATTTGAGTATCTTGCATTTTTAGTAAGACTCAGTGCATTAGAAGAATTCTCTTTTGAAGTGGTTAACATTTTCTAATATAGTGTGTTTGAGTCACATTTGGGAACATATGTAAGTAATTTTTTTGTACAGCAAAATCTACTAAAATGCAAGTCTCAAGTAATTGCATAAATATTTAAAGTTATTAATAAGCAGTGTTTTCAGACAACATTTTAAAATCAACCTATGTATCTTTGTACTGTTAACACTTAATGTATATTCCTGGTAAACCAGACATTTAATCAAAGTTACTAATTATTTTTTACTTTGTTACTGATATTATCATTTAGTGTTATTTTATGACCTTTTGAATGTGAAGTGTGTGGCATCATATAATTGAGTGTGATTGGCTTCTGACTTAATTTGGTTATAGATAATACTATATTATTATTTCGTTAGTTTGTTCTGGAATTTTTAAACCACTTTTGTCTTTTTATATACTAAAGAGAAATAGTTCTTAATAGGATATGCTTATCTGGTTAAGGCCCTGATTTATATGTAAAATGATCATATATCAGCATTTGCCATTTGAATCTTGAACTGCTTCACAAACTTGTTTGTATAAAGGATTTAAAGTTGATATTTCAAATTTTATTATTATGCATAGTGATTCTGAAGATGGAGAGAAGGAAAATGAAAAATCTAAAACTTCAGAATCTTCCAGTGCCGAATCAAGCTCAGTAGAAGAAAGTTCTTCAGATTCTGAATCAGAATCAGAATCCGAAAGTAAACCAGAGTCCAGAAAAGTCATTAAGGTAAAAGATAGTACACACTTCTTATAATTGAAGGTAAATATTTTTATAGCCTTTTCCCTGTTAAAAAATAAGTATTTCCAAAAATCATGTTTTGTTGAAAGTCAAGAAATTAAGAAAGGAATGTTTAACATTGTCACTGACAACTTGATGACTAAAATAACACAATCTCCATTCATTCATACCTGTGATCCCCTTCCTCCCCACTCTGCCACCATCCCAGATAATCATTTCTCTTATAACCCAGCCTTGCAGAGACGTTAGAAACTTTTTTTAACCTCATTCCGTGTCACTGAAAGTAGAGAGGGGCCTCTCAATGTTATGAGCATTGCCTTTTTTGTTCTTGGCTAGATTGTGACAAGGGAGACTTTTGTTAAAGGGGAAGCAAAAGGAAGTCACAGAAATAGTATTGAACAAAGGAAGATAAATGTACATACAAGGTAAGTATCACCCCCTTGTAAATGAATTTAGGAGCCCTGGTGGTTCAGTGGTTAAGCTCTCAGCTGCTATCTGAAAGGTGAATGGTTCGAACCCACTAGCCGCTCCAAGGAAGAAAGATGTGGCAGTCTGCTTCCGTAAAAATTACAGCCTTAGAAACCCTGTGGGGCAGTTCTACTCTGTCCTATTGGGTCGCTATGAGTCGGAATCAACTTGATGGCAACAGGTTTTGATTTTTTGGTTTGTAAATGGAATGGATTACATTGATGGTAGGCTTCAAGCACAGTAGTTTTATATATAGGCAGTCCCCAGGTTAGGAACATCTGACTTACAGAGAACTCGTACTTGCCCTTTAATGTTAGGTAAATTTGCCCTCGGTTTGAAACCATTGAACCAACCCCTACTTGCAACAAATTCTTCATCATAATCACCTTTGCTTGCTGCACATGCAGCTTTTAAATCATCTATGTCTTCAGCCTTTTCTTGCACCAAATTAAGGCTACATAAGAACTGTATGCACCAATTTTGACTTACCTAGAAAGTAAGTAAATTCTTAAAGACACACTCAGGAACGGATCTCGTTCATAACCCGGGGACTGCCTGTATTGTATTATTCCTTATGTTGAAAATTTGGTCAAACCCTGCCTTTAATTGAGTTCAATTTCTTTTTAACCTGATTTTTTTTTAGCTCTGTTAACTTGAGTTTCTTCAGTATGTCATCTGAGTAGCCAAGGATGAAAATAAATGACAGTACCTTTCCCCATCCAGAGATTTAGTGTTAAAGAATAAGCATGTTTTAAGTCGGCTAGTATTTGTCTTACCTTATTTCAGATATTCTTGCGGGTAGTAAAACCTATCTTAAACTTGAATTTATGTTTAAAATTTGTGTCTATATATATAAAGTGTATGATCTGAGATTTTTGTTTTCAAAAATTCACATAAAATCTTAGAGATTTTTAAGGCTTATTAATTTGGTCTCATAAAAAGTTATTACATAATCAGTTCGGTGTACTCTCATTTCCTACTTATATTGAATTACAAAAAAGCATAAAATATTATTTAAAATAAAGGAGCTTTTAAAATTGACATTAAGTACAACCTGGAATAAGAAATTAGTGTTTTTTAAAACAATGGATCAAGAAGTCAGTTAATATCACGTAGCTATAATTAAAGTGAGTTATTCTTTACAAAGTTTTGAAAAAATTGAAAAATTGGGGTAGGCTTTAGTGCCTATATAGTATTAGAAGCGGAGCTTAGGAGCCCATTAAAAAACAGCAGTGGAAACCCAGGCCAGTGATTTAATTGGTTTCTTTGTCAAAGACTTTTAATGATCTGATTAAATCTCTTGATAACTCAAAATATTTTAAAATAAAAATATCAGTGTACAAAATTCAAACTATTGCAATGAACCAAGTCCCTTGAGAAATTCAGGTTTTACTGACATTATTAAGCGTTTTGTGTGTATGTGTTTTGCTTAGAGGGCTTATTTTCTCTATTATGGTACCTTTTCTAGTCTGTAACAGGCAAAGAGTTGTTGATTTGTTTTCATTTAGCGGTTAGAATAAATATTCTCCACCTTAGAGCCAACATAGCTATTTATTTCTTTCCATTTCTTTCTGAATGGTTTGGAGTTGACCATGCAATTTGAAGTGTACCAATTTTCTAATAATGCACAACTGTAATTGTGGAAAAGTCCTCCTTGCACCAAGTGTTGCAGCTTCTGCTCTAAATTATGAGTAATGAAGGCAGATGGTTGATGCTTTACCTTAATTTAGCATGATGGTATGTTAATGCTAGAAATTCATATGCCTTAAATCTGCAGCCCAGAGAAATCCATACTTTCACTTCCTTTTCTTTAATCTAGACAATGTGTTTTGAGGGCAGTGAGCATGAAAATGAGACCTTGAGGTACCTTGAATGTATGGCTTTCAAAACAGTTAATTTTTATGATGGTCCTATGAGATAGGTATAGTATTCTGCTTGTTGGGAGATAGTATCTTTATGCTTCAGTTTCCTCATCTATAAAGTAGAAATGCTAATACTTATCCTACATCTTTCAAGTGTTACTATAAAAAAATCAAATGTGAAAGGTCAATGTAAAGCCCTATATAAATATAAAAGAGCATTTTTAACATTTTTAAATTTGAGCATTGGTTCTGTAGAACGCAACAATATTATCAGAGTTATAGAACCCAACATTTTTAATTCTAAGCCTCCTGTGTTTTCTTGACTCTTTTTACGCCATTCAAGTTATAAGTTAACATTCAGTTACAACCCGTTACCTGCTGCCCATGATCTCATCTACTTTCCTCAGAAGACTGAGCTGTCATCCATTGTGGTTTCTCATAGCTCTCTACTCTCTACACAGAATCTCTGCTTACCCTCCTTTTTTTGCATTTAGCTCTAACTAAGTGATCCCTATCTACTTAGCCAAGAATAAGTCCTACTTCCTTTGGACTTTATTTTGTTGAAAACCATCTGCCTCCTTTGTACTTTCAATCTCTTAGCCCACTAATTTGTTCTCTGCCTATCAACATACTCAAGTATTTTCTAACATTTAAATAAAGAGAGAAAAGGAGGGAAGAGATAGGAGGGACAGACAGAGAGTGAGAGTTTGGAAAGGTAATGTACATATTCTCTATTACCTCTTAACCCAATTATTTCTTGGTCCCTTATAAATTGGTTTCTACCCCTCACATTCCCTACAGATACTCCTTTCAGAAAAGTCGGCTGTGATCTTTCCCCAAACCTAATGGCCTTCTCTTAGTCATTATCCTTCTTGATCTTTTTTAAGTCTGTTTCCCTGGAAATACCCTGCACCTCTTTTCTTCTGATTTCTTTGACCTTTCATTCTTTTGATTGCTTTTTTTTTTACCTCTTTCTAACACCCAAGTATGAACATTGCCTAAAATGAGTGCTTAGTGTACATTATTTTTTCAAAAATATTAGTTGATCTGAGTTCATTTTTCTTTAGTCCTCCTTTTTCTCTACATTTTTCCTGTAGTGGGACCTCATTCACTCCTATAGCTTAAGCTAGTGTGTTTATATGAGTTACTTTCCATAGTAACATCTCCAAATCCCTGGAACAAATCCAGCTTTTCTTCCCAGATTCAGACCAAATTCTTAGACCTCTCTGGGGCTACTGGTTCTCCAAATCTAATGTATCCAGAAGATATGTTCTACCCTTTAGTGCCAACATTCTTTCTACTTTCCCAGATCCTCTATCCTTTATATTTATGAAGTTGCCAAGGCCGATAGATTCTGCACATTATTTCTCTTATCTGTCTCTTCTTTCCTTTTACCACCATTCTAGATCACTTCATTATCTTACTCATATACCATTGTCAGTGGTGGTTCTCAGAATCTTACCCTACTGCAGTCCTTCTATACAGCTGCCAGATTCATGTTAAATTTCCCTGCAGTGACACCCCATTGCCGTTGGAGTTCACTAAACTCCTCAGGCTAACATGCTCACACCTACCTTTCCAGTCTTAACCCCACTCATGTTTCCTGTATTCTAATGCCAGTGAACTATTTGTGGTTCTTTTAACATGCTATATGCTTTTGTTGTTCTTTTTTTTTTTTTAATTGTACTTCAGGTGAAGGTTTACAGAACAAATAGTTTCTCATTAAACAGTAGTACACATATTGTTTTAGGACATTGGTTAACAACCCCACGACATGTCAACCCTCTCCCTTCTCGACCTTTTCTTTTTTCTTTTTTTTTTGAAAATATACACAGCCAAAGATACACCATTTCAAAAATTTCCACATGCACAGTTGAAAGACATGGACTATGCTCTTCCAGTTGTGCTGCTGTTCTCACTTTAGATTTGTTCTTTTTGCACCATTTCTTTTATTGTAGAAATTACAAGCTGAGGAGAAAGTGGTCTTATATCAGAGTGTGGTCACTTTATTTCTAGTTTGATGGGAGAATGACTGCATGCAATAAAAAACGTTACTGATGAGAGGGTATTACTCATGTGAATGGTGTTGGGACAGTCAGAAGGGTTAGAACTACCACTGAAGTGTTTATGTTCCTGAAGTGCTTGCCGTTTAACACCATGCTCCAGCATATACATAAGGCACAGAACTGTAGTCAAAATCCTGTCATTGTGTTGTTTGTTAGTTTGTTTTATGGATTGGGAGATGCCCTCCTTTGATTGCAGATATTATAAATAATGATTGTTCTTTATCAGGTCAATAATGTCTTGTTCTTTAGTTACAATTATTGTGATCGGTGAGCATATTTTTATCAGTAGATATTCTTTCCCAGAATACATTTAATTGAGAAATATTTTAATTTAAGGGTAGTTAATTGCTGGGCTGCTAGCTGAAAGGGCAGCAGTTCAAACCCACCAGCTGCCCTGTGGGAGAAAAGACCTGGTGATCTGCTCCCTTAAAGATTTCAACCTAGAAAACACTATGGAGCAGTTCTACTCTGTCCCTTAGGGTCACTATGAGTTGGAATCAGCTCGATGGCATAAAACAGTAGTCCTTGTTATGAAATAATTATTTTGCCCCAAATAATACTTACAGCAAAATTACTTTTAATAGTTGTATATTTTAAGTGCTTTCATATACTTTACACAGTATAAAGGGGAAAAGTGTTTTTTATATGGAACAGTGGAGAGAAAAATCAGTAGTATAGCCCATATTGTATCAGGAAGAAATTCACATTTATAGCACATTAACCTATTTTTATATAATTGTTGTATTCTGCTTATTGTTAAAATTATGTATTTAACAGATAACAATTTTATGTTCAATAATGTCCTTTAAAAAGCTTCAAGTTAGTCTCTCTTTTTTTTATTGAACCTAGTCTTCAGTGTTTTTAACTAGGCAGTATATTAGAGTACTCCTACATACTATAGTTATTTCAGCTTTCACTTTGTTAGTCCATTATTCACATCTTAACTGTGAGGCAGTAGTTCTGATTATATCTAAATTGTCTATACACCAGCTACTGAGGATTTAGATAGTCTATGATTAAAATGATATAATTTTAAAATCATGATTTTAGTTTTACTGTGAATAACTTTTATGTATTTACCTTGTATATATTTATGGGGCCTTGGTGGCACAGTAGCTAAGTGCTCAGCAGCTAACCGAAAGGTTGGCAGGTCGAACTCAGCAGCCACTCCATGGGAGAAAAGATGTGGCAGTCTGCTTCTGTAAAGATTTACAGGCTTGGAGACCCTCTGGGGCAGTGCTGCTCTGTCTTACAGGGTTGCTATGAGTCGGAATCAACTCAGTGGCGATGGGTTTGGTTTTTTGGTTTTGTATATAACATTTTAACCACATAAACTGTATAAAGCATAATAACCTATCAATGTGAAATAAATATAAAGCATTTATCATACTTTCATTTAATAACATTTAATATTAAGAGCAAGGAGCCCTAGTAGTGCAATGGCTAAGCACTCAGCTACTAACTGAAAGGTTGGCTGTTTGAATCCGCCAGCTGCTCTGTGGGAGAAAGACCTGGCGATCTGTTCCCATAAAGGTTACAGCCTAGGAAATGGACTCAACGGCTCAAACAACAACAGTATTAAGAGCACTCCTCTGTTTGAATCAAAATTATGATTAATATGTGTACTGAAACCCATTGCTATCAAGTCAGTTCCAACTCATAGTGATCCTATAGGCATATATACCTGTAGGTATAGGTAGAACTGCCCTGTAGGGTTTCCAAGGAGTGGCCGGTGGATTTGAACTGCTGACCTTTTGGTTAGCTGCCAAATATGTGTATTAGCTGTGAAAAAAATAGTTCCATTTATATACCTAGCAATGTTCTAGATTGTCAGTTGTCTGTGTCATGAGCTGTACGTATCTCATAAAACTTTGCAAATCCCTTTTCAGAGAATCTGATTAAATCTCTTAAGTGCTCTCAAGTCCAGTCACTGCTATGTGACTAGTGTCCAAATGCCTGTAAATGTTAAGATTACCCTTTAAAAAAAGATCTACCATTGAAAGATTCTTGAGGATAAAGTAAATGTAGCATGTGGTATGAGATGGATCATGGATAAGAGTGAAAGGAACTATTTTCTGCCTAGTTTTATGCTTTATTTGAGAAATAGGAAACAAGTTTTACTTGTGTTTTTACAAGTATTTGTGTATGCTACAGTTACTTAACTTCTTTGAATATTGATGAATATTGGTTTTTCCTCTAACAATTCAAAGCCTTGCCTCTTTCAGTTATCTTTCCCAATTTAGTTCATTTTTCAAGTTCTCTAAAACAAATATCATTTCACTTCAATTGAGATCTTTAAATCAAAGTGAGTGTCATTAAGCTTTCTTGTTGAAGTAGGTATAATTTAATAGGCAAAGATTTGTTTTTTAGCAATTTAGACTTCTTTTTAACTTGTAAAGAAACCTCAATTTACTGCAATGTGCTTTTTGTTTTAGAATACAGGTTCTTAAGTGTGAGCCTCAGATTTTTTTAAATCAAATTTGTCAGATAATTTGAATGCAAGAGAGTCATTAAATTGTCCTTGGTTGGTAATTCTAATTGAAAATATTTCATGCAAATATCTTGCCCTGTGAGGCTAGAAATTAGCCTTGAGTTGTAGTTGATTTCAAAACACAATGTGGGTTTGTTGAACTTTATATACCACTTATCCTGTTTTAGTTTTAAATTTAAAACTTCTTTACAATGGAAAGCGTATCTTAGGAAGCATATTTGATACTTGTCATGTCAGATCTTTTTTCTACTTGCTTTTTTTTTTTTTATCAGCATGAAAATGAACATGCATAGTACAGAAAAATCTTTACAGGTATATTTCTACATATTTTTGTTTGTATTATTTGGAGCTTAATAAGTAATTCCAGGATCTTTTTATTTATTATTTGAGATGAAATATATTAAATAGAAATCAGTTGCTTAACCTTGTGACTTTGTATTTCATTTTGAAAATGTTGATGTGTTGAGGTGTATAATGGAATACCATAGAAACAAAATGGAGATTTGAGGGCGATGAATTGATCTAGGTATTTTTGTAGTAAGATTTTAAAATCAGTGACTGTTGTCCTTATAAAAGTCTAATACAGTCACTCAGCTGTTAAAAACCTAATCCTCTATTTAAAGAAAATATACAAAAACAAATTGTCTATCTTTCTGCCTGATCTCTTCTCAAGTACTAACACAATGGAAACAGTGGGTGATCTGTCAGTGTGTTTGGTTTGTCAATGATGGTTTTGTATAAATATTGGGAGGGTAAGAAATAAAATTCACACAGTAAAATATGATTTCATCTGCCTTTTCTCTGCAGCTCCATGGCTCATGCTGCGGTGTGAAATTCTCATTTTACACACTTTGCAGGCGGAGCACATGAATTATGCATTGAGCAAGAAAAATCTCCTGCCTCAAGTCCTATATGCATTTACCCAGGTTCTGTCTCTATTACCAAGATGAATTGCAAATGGAGAAATGTTTGGTAGAATAGAGCTCTTAATTTCTTTGTTTAGAATTCAGATTTTTATTTTTATAGTAGATCCTTTAAGTATGAAAATGTTTTGAACTTACTATGGATTTTTTTAAATGAAATATGAGAGGAATGCTGAACGCATCACAAAGCTTTTTATAGCCTTGATTCAGAATGCAAGGCTTTTTCAATTCTGTAGAAATGACCGTTATCTACTGCTAATGTGGTATTTCAGTCACTGGTTATTTGCTGTTCCTAAAAAGTCCATGAAATTCTGTCCTTTTGAGAGCCTTTTTTTCTTTCTGCTTTAGGCTTCTAATAAGAGATTATGCCAGTTTCACATGCAGCTCTGTTCCTGTGTTGTATGTGATCTGATGTGTATTTAATAGATATTGTTACACACTCTTAGCTGTGAAGTAGAAAATAAGGTATAGTCTTGCCTCCAGCTTCAACTTTATCTTGATTTGATAGGTTTCTCATTTTTCAGGTGGGGAAGTTACAGTTCCATGAAGACAGTTATGCACCATTGTAGCTTATAGGAAGCTACACCCATTGTGCTCGACATAGCATTTTGATAAGTCACATGGTGATAAGCTCCTTTTGCTATATATTCTTTCTTCACAGGAATGATATTCTAGTTGAAATGGCATTTTCAATTCTCAACCTATGTTGTAAGTTACTTGCAGTTTTTAAATTTCAGCCCCCAAACTTAACATTTAAAGAAATTTTTTCCCAGTCCGAGGAGGAGTGTGCTGTCACAGTATGGGGAGAGCAATTAGGGTCACATAACAATGTATGTATAAATTTTGTATGGGAGACTAAATTGAAATTTAAACTACAACAATAAGCAAAAAATATGTAAAATGAAATTTTTGCTCAGTCCTAAAAATTGTTACTCATTTCAGAGGGTAAAGAGAGGTAAATATTGTTGATTTTGTTTTTAAATAAGGAATGAAAATAAAATCCCATCTAGATGATTCAGAGTTTTCAGTGGCAGAAATAACTATTTTAAGCAAGAAAAATTAATGCTGGTGATATCAGTATAACTGGTGAACATCCTTTAGTTATGTTTAACTTAAACTGCTGTATGACTCTTGAAAATAATTTTTCTAGATATTACCATGAGGAAAAAAACAGGAATGATTTAAAAATTTTACATAGCATATAATTTGTTGTAATGCTCTTGTTCATGTGTGTGCACTATTGTGAGAGCTCAAACACTGTGTATGTATACTTTAAATGGTATTAGTACACATTTTGCTTCAGTGATATCTATCCATAGTTAAAGGACTACTTCAAAAATGTTTATAATAATTCATAGTCACAATAAGCCATAAAGTCCTGTGGTAGATTATAAGTTATTTGAAGCAGAGACTATGCCTGCCTTGATGGTTACCTCCATTGCTTCGCACAGAATCTGACACATAGTAAAAATTCAGTACGTATCTGTTGAATGATTGAATGAATAAACAGAAACATTTAGTGAAAACTTAAGTTTTGGCCTTTAATTTGGAAGATTTAATGTAAAAAAAAAATATTCTTTATAAAAATAAGTAATCTTGACCCAAATACATCCGTTTATTGTCTTGAGTTGTTTATAATGCTACTCAGTACTGCACTTAATTTATATTTTTTAAAAATGATTTTATTTGGTAAGTGCCATCTGGGGTCATAAAGCTAGTGAGTGGCCATCTAAGATGCATCAATTGGTCCCAACCCACCTGGAGCAAGGGAGAATGAAAAACACCAAAGACACAAGGCAAGTATTAGCCCAAGAGACAGAAAGGGCCACATAAACCAGAGACTGCATCAGCCTGAGACCAGAAGAACTAGATGGTGCCTGGCTACCACCAGTGACCACCCTGACAGGGAACACAACAGAGAGTCCCTGACAGAGCAGGAGAAAAGTGGGGTGCAGAACTCAAATTCTAGTGAAAAGAACAGACTTAGTGGTCTGACGGAGACTAGAAGGACCCCGGAAGACATGGCCCCCAGATTCTCTGTTAGCCCAAAACTAAAACCATTCCCGAAGCCAACTCTTCGGACAAAAACAAGACTGGACTATGGGACATAAAATGATAATTGTGAAGAGTGTGCTTCTTAGCTCCAGTAGATACATGAGACTAAATGGGCAGCTCCTGTCCAGAGGTGACATGAGAAGGCAGAAACGGTCAGGAGCAGGTTGAATGGACAAAGGAAATCCGAGGTGGAAAGGAGGAATGTGCTGTCACAGTATAGAGAGAGCAACTAGGGTCACATAACAATGTGTGTATAAATTTTTGTGTGAGAAACTAACTTGTATTGTAAACTTTCACTTAAAGCATAATTAAAATAAAAAAAGATTTTAAAATCTTCTTTTGAATCTCTAAACTGTGAACACCTCAGTAAGTTTAGGGTCATTGTTTTCTAGCCTATGGTTATACATGTTTTGTAAATATAGTAAACTGAAAACAGTAGAGAAAGTGAATCTTTTTTAACCCTAAAGAGGAGGAGCCTGAAAATGTCATATATAGATTTTAGTGAATACCTTTGGCAAAAGAAGTCTGACACAACCCAGTGTTGAAGTATAAAGTACCTAGTACAATGCTTGTCACAAAGTTAAGCCTCAGAAAAGGCTAATCTATCACAAGCCATCGACACCTTCAGAGCTAAGCATATATTGCTTGAGCTTTTCTTTTTCTTAAGTCAGCTTGTTTAAAAATTATTTTGAAGAATGTCTGTGTACCTGCTAGCAGGGAACCACATTTTTCTGTTAGCAAAACCTTGTCAGATTATAAAATAATTATTATTTATGTCTATATTTTAAATTTTATTTTCTCCTGAAGGTTCTTTATAATCTTTAAGCACAAAATATTTAAAAATTTGCATGATGAATTTGGAAGAAATGTTGTTTGTTATTTGAAATAATAGTTTTCTTTCAAAAAAACATTTCATGTAACGATGCAGAAATTTTTATTTTTTTTTAGAAAACTAAGCAGCAAGACAAATGTCTGTTTTGGAACATTAAGGACTACTTTATAGATTTTAAAAGTAGAACACTCAATAAGTGCAATATTTGTTATTTTATAGGAGAAAGAAAAAACAAGACAAGATAGAAATCCTGTTACCAAAGATGTTTCACTTCTAGATCTAGATGATTGTAAGTATTATAATTTTTTATTTTTCATCTGTTAGGAAGCGTATTTTTTTATTTTTATATTACCTTTTATTTGCATATCTCAAAATAAAATATCAACATCTCTTGTGAAAGATTTATACAAGAATAAGGCAAGAAAATTTTGGAAATCAATTCTATTAGTATCTTTTTCTTTCATCTATTTGGCATCAGTTTTGTATCACACAGAACGTAAATAAATGTAGACGGTAAAGTAAAACTGCACCAAATTCATTTAAAGATCTCTTGCTTTAGTAATTTAAAATAATTATCTCACAACTTTTTCATTGGTAAATGTTGATTAAGGGGATTGACACATCCAACTTAGGGAGGTGGGGAACTGGGAAAGTAAATGGAAATGTAAAGGACATCACCATCCTCTACTTGCCACACTTTTGGTAGGAATGGAAATCGGTACAAAGCTTTTGGAGGCCAGTTTGACTATACCTATCGGTATTTTAACTGCAAAAAACCCTTGCCCCAGCAAATCTACTTCTAAGAATTTAGAATCCTGCAAATATACTCATGTAAGCATGTAAAGGTGGATATTCGCTACCTCCCCTTTAATCTTCCTGCATCGTGAGAGAGAGAGAGAGAGAGTGGCTCATGTCATTGTTAGTAAATTTTGCACTAGGAGAATAACAACAACAAATAAGATTCTGTGAATATTAAACTATTGTCATGTTTCAATGTAATTTATCCATGTTGAGGTGACTTGTGTTTTTTAGGTTGTCTCATTTTGTCTCAGAACTATCCTGTTTATATTGTATATCTAACCTGCCTCAAATAATCAAGGCAAATCATTCATGTAGATAAAATATATAGAGAAATTTAAAATAAATTGGAGCCAAATTTGAATCATTTTTCACCAATTAGCAAAGATTTTAACGTCGGAATCGACCGTGTAGGACAGAGTAGAACTGCCCATAGGGTTTCCAAGGAGCAGCTGGTGGATTCCAACTGCCAACCTTTTGGTAAGCAGCTGAGCTCTTAACCAGTATTCCACCAGGGCTCCATTTTAGCAATATCTATCAAAAATTAAATTGCATGTACCTTTTTCTAGGTATTTATTCTGCAGATAAACTAGCAAAATTAGATCTTAATTCTTCCTTGCTTTAAACCCTTTAATTTAATTTTGCACTTAGGTTAAAGTCTGTACTCCTTTCCTAGATTTCTCAGACCTTAGGTCTGACACCTACCTGCTGTCGACATTTCATACAGTCTGCTCCCTTGCATTTCTCAAACATACCGGGCACATTCCTGCCCAGGGCCTCTGTACTGCTATTCCCCCTGCTGAGAACACTTTCCCCAGATCTTCTAATGGCTGGCTGCTTCTTTTAGTCCCAGCTCAGAAGTCACATACTCTTACACACCTTACCTAATCACTCTTGTTTTTGTGAAATTTATTGTTATGTGAAATTATCTTAAGTATTTTCATTACATTATTGTCTGTCATGCCCAAATAGGATGTACATTCCATGAGAAGAGGATCTTTATCTATCTTGCTTACTACCTGGAATGATACCTAGTCGGTACTCAGTAAATATTTGTTAAATTAAAAAAATATGAAAAGGTAGATAAAGAATTGTATTGAAACATTGTTTGTTGTAGCAAAATCCTGAAAACAAACAAAATGTCCACCAATAGAGTAATGCAGCCATTAACAAAAATGAGGCAAATCTATATGTGCTGATCATATAATTATGTATCCAAATTATTGTAAGAACAAAAAAAGATAATGTATAGCAAGATTCCACTTACATAAAAAAAGAATAAAAAGGGAAATACATCCTATGCACATACGCAAACATGACTATATATACATATATTTCTAAAGGCCGCAGAAGAAACAACAATGGTTAGTTAGCTCTGGACTGTTTGAAAAAATAAAACTAAACTGGGAACAGCAAAGGGAGTAAAACTTTCATTTTATATTTTATATCATTCTGTGGCATTTGAATATTTTACATGTATATGGATTACTTAATTTTCTCCTTCTATTTGGCTCCAGATTTCCTGGAAGCTAAGGCAAAAAAGTAAAAAGAAACTTGTGAAAGGATATAAATTTTATTGTTGGATTGTTTTTAAAAGTATGAATTTGTATGTACAGACAAAAGTTTTCTTAAAAGTTTTTTTTAAATCTAAATGTAAGACTTTTTTAATTTTAACGGAAATTTTATCTTGATTTACATTTTTTAACGCAATAGAATATATTTGTTTATGTTTAATCCCAAGTGCTATTTTTTAAATATCTTATAGTCTTGCATTTGTCAGAAACGAAACGTAAAACTTTCTTGTTAACTTCAGTTCAGCAAATGTTAGTGAATTGTCTGCTAAGTACAAGGTTCTTTGCTAGGTGCTGTAATAGATAATAGAATTTAGTCATTTTCTTCCAGAGACTAAAATCCAATCAGAGACACAGATACTTGAACAAGTAACTATTCTATAAAAGATACAATAGAAGTGCAAAGATTAGTTAAATACAAGGAGAGAAGTAGAAAACCAATTGAAGAGCTATGAAGGCCTTGAAGAAGTGAATCTAAGATAAGAATAAAGACAAATGGACTGTTATGGGAGAAAAACATTGTTCATAAAGGTTCTTAAAATGCTAACTTTATTATATGCTACTTTATAGCCTGCAATAGCTCTCCATGGCAAAAATTAAGTTAATTTTGGAAGAAAAAGGCAGATACAGCCCTTATGTTTTATCTAAGCAGAACATCATAATCTACAAAGGTTATTTATCCATTTCTTCATTCAGAAAACATTTATTGAATACTTGCTATGATCTGCATAATCTGCTACATGCTGGGCATTCTAAATAAATACATTATCCCTACCCGAGGAACTCAAAGTGTAATGGAAGAAACAGATAAGTCAGTCATTAGATTGCCACATTATGAATGATGTGAAAGGGATGTATAGAATGCTGTTAGATATTGGGGTACCTCTCCTGCCTAGCAGAATCAACGTATAATGTTTGAACAAGTGTCCGTACGAATTAGCCAGACAGTTGGAGGCAAGAGGAGAAAGTAAGGGGAGGATGGCATACCAGGCAAAGCAAAAGTATGGAGGAAAGAAAGAACTTGCTACTACCAGAAATAGTCATTGTCTCTCTCTCTCTAAGGAAGCAGTGTAGGTAGTAACTCTAGAAATAGACTAAATCTGGCCCTACTACAGAACAGTTGTGTGATCTTGAATAAGTATTGATTCTTCCTTATTGCATCTGTTGAGGGGATGCTGTCAGCATAGGCATTGGTCCTCATTTTCCTTCTATCAGTTACTTGAGTAAATTTCTTTATGTCTCATTTTATTCATTTGTAAAATTAAAAGTAAGTGGCTGAAAATCTTCTATAGTTTAGATTATGAAATTACTCAGTTTCTATTTCATAGGGGTCAGTTGAGAATATACTTGGCCCAGGATAATATATGGCCTAGCAATAGATTCCACCACGTATCTGTCAGTTTTTCATACTGTGGTTGCTTGCATATTGCTGTGATGCTAGAAGCTATGCTACCCGTATTTCAAACACCACCAGGGTCACCTATGGTGGACAGGGTTTAGCAGAGCTTCCAGACTAAGACATACTAGGAAGGACAGGACCTGGTGATCGACTTCTGAAAAAAGTGGCCAGTGAAATCCTTATGAATAGCAGCAGAACATTGCCTGATATAGTGCCGGAAGATGAGCCCTTCAGGTTAGAAGGCACTCAAAGTATGACTGAGTAAGAGCTGCCTCCTCAAAGTAGAGTTGGCCTTAATGACGTGAATGAAGCTAAGCTTTCGGGACCTTCATCTGCTGATGTGGCATGACTCAAAATGAGCAGAAACAGCTGTAAATATCCATTAATAATCGGAATGTGGAATGTACAAAGTATGAAGTTAGGAAAATTGGAAGTTGTCAAAATGAAATGGAACTAGGTCTCTAAAGCTTGTGAGTGGCCATCTAAGATACATCTATTGGTACCATCCCATCCGGAGAAAAGGAGAATGAAGAAAACCAAAGATACAAGGAAAATATTAGCCAAAAGGACTTAAGGACCACATGAACCAGAGACTC
This sequence comes from Dugong dugon, assembly GCA_030035585.1. Classification (NCBI taxonomy): domain Eukaryota; kingdom Metazoa; phylum Chordata; class Mammalia; order Sirenia; family Dugongidae; genus Dugong; species Dugong dugon. Next base: position 82,532,368 of record CM057460.1, on the reverse strand, counting down.
CAGCAGCCTGAGACCAGAAGAACTAGATGGTGCCCAGCTACAACCAACGACTGCTCTAACAGGGATCACAACAGAGAGTCCCAGATAGAGTGGGAGAAAAATGTAGAACAGAATTCAAATAACACATGAGAGGAACCTGCTTCTTAGTTCAGTCAAATATACATGACCAAATGGGCAACTCGTGTCCAAAAGTAAGGTGAGAAGGCAGGAAGGGGCAGCAACTGGACGAATGGGCACAGAGAACCTAGGGTGGAAAGGGGAGCATGTTGTCACACTGTGGGGGTTGTAACCAATGTCACAAAACAATATGTGTATAAATTTCTGAATGAAAAATTAACTTGAGCTGTAAATTTTCACCTAAAGCCCGATCAAAAATTAAATGGAGCACATAAAGATCGATATCCTAGGCATTAGTGAGCTGAAGTGAACTGGCATTGACCATTTTGAATCGGATGATCATATGGTCGTCTATGAGGGAATGACAAATTGAAGATAAATTGAGTTGCATTCATCGTCAAAAAGAACATTTCAAGATCAGTCCTGAAATACAAAGCTGTCAGTGACAGGATAATATCCGTACACCTACAAGGAAGACCAGTTAATACGACTGTTATTCAAATTTACACACCAACCACTAATGCCAAAGATAAAGATTTTTACCAACTTTTGTAGGCTGAAATTGATCAGACGTGCAGTCAACATGCATTGATAATTACTGGTGATTGGAATGCGAAAGTTGGAAATGAAGAAGGATCAACAGTTGAAAATATGGCCTTGGTGAAAGGAACGATGCCAGAGATGGCTTGATAGAAGTTTGCAAGACCAATGACTTCTTCATCGCAAATACCTTTTTTCAGCAACATAAATGGCGACTATATATGGGACCTTGTCAGATGGATACACAAGAATCAATTTGACTACATTTGTGAAAAGAGACTATGAAGAAGCTCAATCTCATCAGTCAGAACAAGGCTGGGGCCAACTGTGGAACAGACCATCAGTTGCTCATATGCAAGTTCAAGTTGAAGGCAAAGAAAATTAGAACAAGTCCACAATATCCAAAGTACAACCTCGATTATATCCCACCTGAATTTAGAAACTATCTCAAGAATAGATTTGACGCATTGAACACAAATGCCCGAAGATTAGATGAGTTGTGGGATGACATCAACGACATCATACATGAAGAAAGCAAGAGGTCATTATAAAGACAGGAATGAAAGAAAAGACCAAAATGGATGTCAGAAGAGACTCTGAAACTTGCTCTTGAACGTCGAGTAGCTAAAGCAAATGAAAGAAATGATGAATTAAAAGAGATGAACAGAAGATTTCAGAGGGCAGCTCGAGAAGACAGAGTATTAAAATGAAATGTGCAGAGCTGGAGTTAGAAAACCTAAAGGGAAAACACACTCAGCATATCTCAAGCTGAAAGAACTGAAGAAACAATTCAAGCCTCAAGTTGCAATATTGAAGAATTCTTTGGGCAGTGTTTCGTTCTTTTGTACATAGGGTCGCTATGAGTTGGAACCGACTCGACAGCACCTAACAATAACAACATGGGCAAAATATTGAACAATACAAGAAGCATCAAAAGCACATGGAAGGAATATACAGTCAGTGTACTCTGGTTGACATTCAGCCATTTCATGAGGTAGCATATGATCAAGAATTGATTATATTGAAGGAAGAAGTCCAAGCTGCACTGAAGACACTGGCAAAAAGCAAGGCTCTGGGAATTAATGGAATACCAGTTGAGATATTTCAACAAATGGATGCAATGCTGGAAGTACTCACTTGTGTATGCCAGGATATTTGGAAGACAGCTACCTGGCCGACTGACTGGAAGAGATCTGTATTTGTGCCCATTCCAAAGAAAGGTGATCCAATAGAATGTGGAAACTTTCAAACAATATCATTAATCTCACACACAATTAAAATTTTGCTGAAGATAATTCAAAAATGGTTGCATCAGTACATCCACAGGGAACTGCCAGAAATTCAAGCTGGATTCAGAAGAGGACATGAAACAAGGGGTATGATTGCTGTTGTCAGATGGATCTTGGCTTAGAGCAGAGAACACTAGAAAGATATTTACCTATGTTTTATCAGCTATGCAAAGACATTCGACTGTGTAGATCGTAACAAATTATGTATAATATTACAAAGAATGGGAATTCCAGAACACTTAATTGAGTTTGTGCAGAACCTGTACATAGACCAAAAGGCAGTTGTTTGGACAGAACAAAGGGATTCTGCATGGTTTAAAACCAGGAAAGGTGTGCATCAGGGTTGTCTCCTTTCACCATGCTTATTCAGTCTTTATGCTGAACAAATAATTCGAGAAGCTGGACTATATGGAGAAGAACGGGGCATCAGGATTGGAGAAAGACATTAACAACCTACGTTATGCAGATGACACAACCTTGCTTGCTAAAAGTGAAGAGGACTTGAAGCACTTACTGATGAAGATCAAAGACTACAGCCTTTAGTATGGATTACACCTCAACAGAAAGAAGACAAAAATTCTCACAACTGGACCAGTAAACAACATCATGATAAACGGAGGAAATATTGGTGTTGTCAAGGATTTCATTTTACTTGACTCCGCAATCAACACTCATGGAAGCAGCAGTCAAGAAATCAAACAACCTATTGCACTGGGAAAATCTGCTGCAAAAGACCTCTTTAAAGTGTTAAAAAGCAAGGATACCACTTTGAGGACTAAGGCACGCCTGACCCAAGCCATGGTATTTTCAGTTGCCTCATATGCATGTGAAAGCTGGACGATCAATAAGGAAGGTTGAAGAAGAAATGATGTCTTTGAATTATATCTAGTGTTGGTGAATATATCATGGACTGCCAGAAGAATGAACAAATCTGTTTTGGAAGAAGTACACCCAGAATACTCTTTAGAAGCAAGAATGATGAGACTTCATCTCTTGTACTTTGACTATGTTATCAGGAGGGACCAGTCCCTGGAGAAGACACCATGCTTGCTAAAACAGTGTGTCAGCAAAAGAGAGGAAGATCCTCAAGGAGATAAATTGACACAGTGACTGCAACAGTGGGCTCAAGCATAGCAAGGTGGGTAGCGCAGGACCAGGCAGTGTTTTATTCTGTTGTTTGTAGGGTCACAATGAGTCGGAACCAACAACATAACAGCCATAGGTTAGACTTGAGTGTAGTAATGTCCTTTCTGTTTTCAGGTTATATTTTATATTTCTTGAAATTAATATATCTTTGAGTTCCCCAAACCATTGATCTCAATGGAATGATCATAAAGCAGCAATCATAGTCTGGTTAGTCTTTTATAGGAAATACTGCACTATTAGTATGACTGTAATGTCCTTTTAAACATTTCGGTCTCCCAACAATCATGCTTCTGATAAGCCTTATGGTCTGTGATATCACATTGTTGAGTGAATTGTGGTAGAGGCAGTAGAATGAAATGGCTAAGAATATAATGGAGCCAGACTACCTGAACTTAAATACAGTTCTATTTACTAGCTATGTAACCTTGGGCAAGTTACTTACCTTCTCTGTGCTTCAGTTGCTTATAGAAATTTGCAACAATAGCAATATCCACCTTTTAGGATTATTAAGAGGATTAAATGAGTTGATGCATGTAAAGGTACTTAAAACTTGTGCCTGGCATATGGTAAGCATTATATAAGGGTTAGCATGATGCAGATGGTGCCCTGGTGGGGCAGTGGTTAAAGAGGTTGGCTGCTAACCAAAAGGTTGGCAGTTCAAATCCATCAGCTGCTCCTTGGAATCCCCACGGGGCAGTTCTGCTCTGTCCTGTAGGGTCGCTATGAGTTGGAATTGACTCAGCAGCAGCAGGTTTGGTTTTGGGTTTATGATGGAGATGATGATGATAATGCAGCAGCAAACACTTCATTTAACAAGTTAATTAACTGCTTATTATGCCATTATGTATTAAGGATTTTACTTAAATGTTAAACTTTGGTCAGAAGAATAATTGTATAATTACTTTCATAAATGTACTTTAGTAAAGAAAACAAAAGTATTTTGTAGAAAGTTTAAAATCACAAAGTAAATAAAATGAACTGGTAATCCAGGTACCCTGGGTTAACATTCTGATGCATCAGCTCAGGTCCTTTTCTTATGCAAATCCCCCTTAAAAATTGTATCATTTTGAGATACCATTTTATCACTTGCTTCTTCCTCTGTTTATCATACATATTCTTTTTCATGCCATAAATATTCTTTAACAACTTCATTTTTAATGACTGCATGGTTATCCCATATATTGATGAAATAAATTTTATTTAACTTGTTTACAATTCTTGAAAATTTAAGTTGTTGCCATTTTTTTGCTATCACAATCCGTGAAGCAACCTGCATCATCATATTATTGCATATCTATTTCATTAAGATAAATTCCCAGGAGTAGAATTGTTGGAACAACAGCTTTGAAGAATTCTGTTGTCTAAAACTGCCTTCCACAAAGCTTGTACCAACTTACACGTCTTAGTATGAGAGTGCCAGATTCCTTACATCCTCACGGATGCTGGATTTTATAATATTTAAGATTGCTTTTGCCAATTTGATAGTTGGAAATGGTATCTCATTTTTATTTGTATACCTTTTTTATTTAATAGTGTAACAGTCATTTTTTGTTTTATACATTAATTAAATACTTCAGTCAACTGGCCTCAGAATCCAATTTTGGTATAAACTTTTGGTTCCAGCTTTCGTCTTTTGAGACCTGTAAGCAAATGTGTAATCACCTCTTTAATACCAGAGCCTCTGCCTTCTGAAATGATACTAAAGCCTATCTCTTCTTTTTGTTTTTTTTTCTTTTTAAAGAGTGGAATTTGCCTATGATGTGAATTTTCCTCTGTTGTCTCTTTTGATGGTATTTAGCCAAGCATAGTTGAGAACAAAGTCTATTCCTTATTTAATTTTTTTATTCCTTACACAAGCATCTAATACTGTGGATAGATGGAGACAAGTGATCAAATGAACAAATATGCATTCAGAACCACAAGAAAAGTTGCATGTTGTATGGAAAGGCAACGTATTGTGACCCAGGTTAAAATCAGTTCTGTCGCAGTTCTACTATTCACTTGGCTTATGACCTTGGCAAGCCGTTTAATCTCCCTGTGCGTTAGTTTCCAGTGTCTTCAATGTAAATCCTCTTTTTATGCCGTCTCCCTGCCATTACCTCACTTCTGTTCTTTTCACCTCGTGCCTAAACTGTAAACTACTGTAAATTTTTCATCACTGCCGACCCTAATGCTCCTTCCTTCATTCATTCCTTTCACACTGTCATCTAGTTAATCATAATGCAGTACGATTTTCATCACATCATTCCTCTGCTTGGTAGATTTTTAACAGTTCCCCTTGGTGTGTAGAGGAAATCCAACACCCCTAGTCATCCAGTTGCCCACCTCTCTATTTTTGTTTACAGTATTCTCTCATCCAACAGTCTCAACAGTTTTAAGCAAGGGAGTGACATGATCAGATTTGCATTTTTTTAAAATCTTCAAATTTACAGGTATCTGGTCTCAAGTACGTTAACAGTTTTAGAATCAGTCAAATATGTATAGCTTTTAGATAACTTTTGCTGACAAGTATAATTACAAAGGAATTAGGCAGCCTGGACCCCTAATTATTTAGAGTGGAGAATAAAATAAAGGAAGGATTTAAATACCCTTTTAAGACTTCTAATTCAACTGGATAACTCTCTTGAAAGCTATTGTTATACTTTATATTACTTGGGAAAGATGATTCTTTACTTTGTTCTTTTAGTAAAATTAAGAAGTGATAAATGTTAGTGATAATGTTATGTGATAAAAATTTTCAAAAACTATTACACAAGAAGGGAGCCCTGGTGGCACAATGATTAAGCGCTCAGCTGCTAACCGAAAAGGTTGGCTGTTGGAACCCACCAGCCACTCTACAGGAGAAAAGACCTGGTGATCTGGATTACAGCCTAGGAAACTCTGTGGGACAGTTCTGCTCTGTCATGTAGGGTGGCTATGAGTTGGAATCGACTCATCGGCACACAACAACAACTATGCAAGATGTTTATATCCTTGTTTTGTTATAGGAGTTGCCATTAAGTTTTGAAAGCTGAGACTAGTGACTGCCATGACTTATATAAATCAAGATGTTAAATATAATTGTTATACATTTATTAATCAAAGTAATTTAATTAGATTTACTAACAAAATAAAAATGTTGCTTTTAATAATTTGAATTAAATTTTCATGCACATTTGCTAATTTGGGCCTTTTCTTACAGTTAACCTAGTCTCCACTCCAGTTGCTCTTCCCACACCTGCTCTGTCTCCAAGCTTGATAGCTGATCTTGAAGGTTTAAACTTGTCAGCTTCTTCATCAGTCATCAATGTAAGTTTCAAAATACATTAGCTCAGTTTTCAGATGATGCCTTTGCATCTTTTTTATTAAACTACAAATAGTTGAAATGGATTCTTAGTTTTGAATAGTTCTTTTTGTAACAACAAGCCTTATTCATATATGACCTTTTAATTTTGTAAATAGTTTGAAAATTTGCTCTCTCTTCAAACCTTTATCTTCTCAACTTATTTAATTATTACATGTACATTTTCTCTGGTACTGTCATATCTGTAACATACAAGGGCTCTTTGCCCCATTGAGTTAGTTTATTTACATATTTTGTCATAAAGCATTGTTGTCTACAATAACAGACTTTTATTCCCATAATCATTCTCTTTCTACTATGCTGTTTTTTCACAATAGGCTGTTAAAATATGTGACTGTTCTCATTTGAAAGTCTAAGGTTGCATTTCTGTTTGCATCATCTTCATACTCTGATTTACATGCCTTCTTGTCGTAGGTGTCCTTGAATCTATTGTCAGCTCATAGTGACCCCATGTGACAGAGTAGAACTGCCCCATGGCATTTTCTAGGCTGTAATCTTTACGGAAGCAGATCTCCAGGTCTCTCTCCCGCGGACCGGTGTCCCTTAAAAAATTATTTAATGTTATATATAGGGTGTGACTTGAAGAGAGGCAAAAGGTCTGCCTATCACAAAATAATGCCCAAACTCTCAGCTTGTCATAGTGTCTGAAACTGCAATAACTTTTTCTGTGTTAGCATATTATATCCATAACCTTTCACTCTAAATCAAGCATGCTGCCTAGGATGTATAATCTATTGATATGCTTGACCTCCTATTAATTTGTTGTCAGAAATCTGACAAACTAAGAGATAGAACAGTAAGTTTTGATGGGAGTCAGGTAGCTTGAATAGGTCTGGGGTATTAAATGGTTCCCAGGGCTGCTGAGGCACTGTAGGGTACATAATTGGTGATCAGAGATGCTGATAGAGCTGCTTCTGCCAAAAGTGAGAAAGAGAAATACCTACTGTTTATACGTTATTAGTAAAAATTTCCCCTTCAAAGCGAATATGTTATTGGGGCATGCAATGAAATACTAAGAAGAGCTGGATACATTTCTGTTTGCTGTGATCCACATGTCTACAAAATACAGGTGAAAACTATTCAGTTTATTATGTTCTTTTTAAGTGTGGAATTAGATTCTCTCTTACCCACTTAGAGATGAGTAAGAACAGTTTGGCGGTTTTAGTTTACCCTTCTTGTTTCCAAAAGGAAAAGGCTCATTAAAAAGGGCAGAGGGGGCAGTGAAACTAAGTAGTTAAGTCTTTCATTCATTCAACTAATAAATATTTGTTGAGCATTTGTGGGGGCTGTAAAGAGACAGTAGTGATCAAAAAATCTATATGAAACAGTTCCTAGAAGGGAGTAGGAAGCCCCTAAGAATTTGGGAGGCAGTAAGGTTGTAGATACTTAACAACTTGGGCTCTGATATCAGATGCCCAGGGTGCAAATCCCTGCCCTGTCACTTACTAGCTATGGTAAGTAAATTGATAAGTAACTTTTCTGTACCTCTGTTTCTTATGGGGATAATATGTACCTCATAGGATTGTGAGATTAATGAGATAATACAAGTAAAACTCTTAGAACAGTGACTAGCACATTGTTATCACACAGTGCATAGTAACTAATATTTTCAGAAGTGATATATGTGAAAATGGACCCTGAGTAGACATTTATACTTTATTACCTATAAGAAGAACGCAGTTGAGATTAGAAAAGCTGATAGTAAATTTTCATTCCTCACAAAGGAATTAAGAAACTCACCCTTTTACTATGGAAAGCATTTATTAAGGCAATTTCTTCAAAAGAAAAGAAAAACACTCCATCCAAAGAGTGGGCACAGAAGGACTACCAGGTAGTGGTGACTGAGTGAAGCAGGATCACCACATTCGTCTCCTAAAGGATAACAGAATGGTTTAAAAAAAAAAAAAAGTACTAAAAAGAATGGCAGCCAAAAATTCACCAGAAACCAAACAAGGAAGGAAGTCAAACTTAAGGAAAAAGGTAGAATTTTTAAAAGTGGAATTTACAGAAAATAAATTGAAAAGTCTGGTGCAGAATTACATGACTCCTACTTCCACCTCCAGCCCTCAAAAAAAAGTACCAAGAAAAGGAGGTGAATCAACCAGATTACAATTTTTCTCATTATGCCTAAAAATTTGGAGAGAAGTAAACTAAAGACCTCAAAGGAAAAATAAAATTAAAAACCTCAAGAATTAGAAGTCCCTATACGTCATTCTGGAAACCCTGGTTGCGTTGTGGTTAAGAGCTACAGCTGCTAACCAAAAGGTGGGCAGTTCGATTCCACCAGGCGCTCCTTGGAAACCGTATGGGGCCGTTCCACTGTGTCCTCTAGAGTCGCTATGAGTTGGAATTGACTCGAGGGCAACAGGTTTGATTTTTTTTTGTTTTTGTTTTTGTTGTACATCGTTCTGTTGTACATAGGGTCTCTACGAGGCAGAACCAACTTGACAGCACCTAACGACAACAATATAACGTTACGGGGACAGTGGTGGTTCAGTGGTAGAATTCTTGTCTTCTATGCCAGACACCTGGGCTTCATTCCTAGCCAGTGCACCTCGTGCACAGCCACCACCTGTCTGTCAGTGGAGGCTTGCACGTTGCTATGATGCTGAACAGGTTACCATGGAGCTTCCAGACTAAGATGGACTAGGCAGAAGGGCCTGACCATCTGCTTCTGAAAATCAGCCAGTGAAAACCATATGGATAACAACTGTCCAGTCCACAACCAATCATGGAGATGACACAGGACCGGGCAGCATTTCATTCTGTCATGCATGGAGTCACTGTGAGTTGGGGGCTGACTCGACAGCAGCTAACAACAACAGTATAACATTATGGAATCTCAACAAATATAGGAGCCTTTTTGGATTCTGCAATGAAATTCGTAGATAATAGAGTAAATGGAGCCCTGGTGGCACAGGATTTAAGAGCTTGGATGCTAACCAAAAGGCCAGCAGTTCTAATCCACCAGCCACTCCTTGGAAACCCTATGGGGCAGTTCTGCTCTGTCCTGTAGTGTCACTATGAGTCAGAATCGACTTGAAGGCAACGGGTTTGGTTGGGTTTAGAGTAAATTCATAATTTAAAAACCAGTGTGGCACTCTAATTGAATAGAAAGGAGAAATAAAAATAATTTATAATAAAGCAATATTTACATTGATACGTAATTGCCTAAAGACATAATGAAGTAGTTAAATGATGTTTGCAGTCATATGTAGAACTACTATGAATGTGGCAACCATAAATACAGACTGATATAGACATATTGGCAACTCAAACACGATGAGTTATGGTGTTGCTATCAGTGGCATAATTTTCCAAAACATTGAATACTTTTTCCAGACCCCAAGTAGTTGCATTCCTGGAAAACTGAGTATATTAAAACTTTGCAAAAATTGCTTTGTGTTTATATATAAAACAGAGTTAGATTCTAGGATGAGATAATTTTAAACAAGTTTTCACATCATGAGTGGCCAACAAGACATTTAAAAGTTGTGAGGGACATGGCATAAATCTTTATTGTATGGGTCTGCCCTGTTCATTGCAGGACATCTAGCACCCCTGATCTCCATCCCCTAAATGCTAGTAGCATCCTTAACTGTCCCTCCCTCCGGTCATGTGGTAATCTTAAGCATTCAGAGCAGTACAGTATAGTTAAAAGCACAGGCTCTTGAGCCAAACCACCTGGGTTTAAATCATGGCTCTGCCACTTTACAAAATGAGTGACCTTGGGCAAGTCATTTTACTTCTTGGTGCCTCTGTTTTTTTATCTGTAAAATAGAGATAATAATGCTACCTACCTCATAGGGTTGTTGTTAGTATTAAATGAGTTAACATACATTTATATGCTTATAACAGTACATATTAAGCACTAAGTAAGCATTTGTTATTATTTATTACATTATTATTACAACTTTGTGAACAAAAGAAACTATGACCCAAGAAAAATGTTATTTTTCTACTGTAAAGGCTACAGATAGTCAGTCTCAAGCATGAAAATAACTATGAGTCTTTTGTTAAAAGAGGGGGAGGATGGGGACACTGATCATTGTTGAACTCAATTAAAGGATGATTCAAAGTAGTAGAATCAATACCTATGAAATTGTGGTCACAGAATTGGTATAAATGATAAAAATAGAATAAGCAACCAAAATTAGGATCAGGGGAAAAGAAAAGATGGGAGATGTGTGTGTTAATCATTTCATTTTTTCATAGTAAGAAAGTAATAATACTCAAAATTAAAAAAGGTTTTATTTTTGTTCTTTAATGAAATTCCAACTTCTTAATGGTTTTCATATCCTCAAAAAACATTTATCTGAAGTTTAGGAGTTTTTTTAATGTAATTTCTTTTCCTTCAATTAAATTAAAGTAAAATTATAATCTCGTTCTTATGGAATAATTTTATTTATTCTTCTGTGTATCTGTTTGCCATCCATGCTTACAGAGTGTCATGTTCCCCATGGTTAAAAGTAGTTATTTTGTTGTTATTAGCTGCTGTTGAGTCAGCCCCAACTCATAGTGACCTCATGCACAACAAATGAAATGCTGCCTGGTCCTGCACCATCCCTGTAATTGGTTGCAGATTGGACTGTTGTAATTCATAGGGTTTTCATTGGCTGATATTCAGAAGTAGATCATCAGGCCTTTCTTCCTCCTCCACCTTAGTCTAGAAGCTCCACTAAACCCTGTCAGCATCATAGCAACAGGCTAGCCTCCACTGACAGGTGGATGGTTGCTGCACATGATGTACACTGGCTGAGAACCCAATCTGGGTCTTCTGCATGGAAGGTGAGAATTCTGCCACTGAACCACCCCTGCCCCCACTGTAGTTGTTTTAACTGTTGTGGTTTTTAGATGACTTGTTGCTTTCTTTTTTGTACTTTTCTATGATGTTCAAGTGTTTTATAATAAATACTAATTAATTTTTTAAAGTAACAAAATTATTACTATAAAAATGTACAGAAGTACAAAAACAGGCAAAATTAGATGAGTACCCTTTGGAGAATTAGTCATTGGAAGGGCACACACAAGTCACTTCTGGAGGGCTGATAATGGTCTTTTTATTCATCTGGGTGCTTGTTACATCATTGTATTCATTTTAGGAAAAAATCATTGAACTGTGTACTTTTCTGTATATATACTTCAATAAAACATTTTTTAAGAAGTGGACAAAAAACATACACAGATTATTTACCATAAAGAAAATATAGATGATAACAGCAATAATGAATGAATTCAATTTTAAAGAATTGGTTTGCCTGTGAAGTTGGCAAAGATTACGAAAACCAGTGCTACTGTTGGTGATGGACACAATGAAAGACATTATATGCTGTTCCACTGGCAAAAATGTAATTTGGTGCGTCATTCTGGCTTAAAATTTGACCATCTGTATTAAAAGCAATCAAAATATATACTCTTTGGCCCAGTAATCCCTCCATGTCTATTTTTCTTCTAAGGAAATCATTAGAAATACAAAGATTTATGCACATAGTTGTTTATAACTTAAATGTCTAGCGATAGGAGAATGAGGGTTACATAAAGTATGGAAAAGACAAACTAAGGAATTTTGTACAGTCATTAAAATGTTTTTACTAAATAATGAAATGAGAAAGTATGGTATAATGTAAAGTGAAAAAAAGAGAAACAAAACACTATGGATATTGAGCCCAGGTGTGCAGTGGTTAGAAGCTCAACTGCTGACCAGAAGGTCAGCGGTGCAAATCCACGAGCCACTCCGTGGAAACCCTACGGGGCAGTTCTATTCTGTCCTGTGGGATTGCTATGAGTAGGAATCAACTCGACAGCAACAGGTGTTTGGTTTGCTCAGCTCTGGAGGAAGGTCCTTGTCTCTGAGCTTCTGTTCCTTGGTGATCTTCATGTGACTTGGCATCACCCTCCCCATCTCTTCTTCCTTAATCTGCTCCTTTTATACCTTGTTAAAGATTGACTCAAGACAGGCATTAATCCTGTCTCATTAACATAACAAATACACCCCATTCCCAAATGGGATTATAACCACAGGCATAGAGGTTAGGATTTACAACACATATTTCTGGGGACACAATTCAATCCGTAACAGACTGTATGATAGTAATAAACACAGCATTTATTTCAGTCTTTCATGAGACTAATTGGCAGTCCACCAATGGATGGCTCCCTAAATGAGGGAGCATTTTAGTACCTATTACAGTATTTCAGTGAACAAACTGTGTTAACTTAGTTTGCTTTTTCACTATGATATTGGTAGGCCAAGAATTTCTAAATTGTTACACGTCGAGCCTTGAGAACACAGAAACAGCAATCTTCAGAATACTAGACTTTTGGGGGGAATAAAAAAGGGGAAGAGAGACAATTTACATAAATGTGAAAGACAGTACTGGTATTAGAAATTTTGGAGTGAAACGCTGATCTATTGTGCTTTAGATGACTTTTTGTGTGTTTGGGGCACAAAAATATGAAAGTGAATGCAGCAAAGTTACTTCTGCAAACTGATTTGGCACATACTCTGTGTTAACTGATAAACATCAGCAGGAAACCTTATAATAGTTTAAGGCTGAGAAAGAGTAGCTTCTACTCAGGGAAACCTTGTGGGGTGAGAAGAGACAACTAAAGATCAAATTCTAGGGAACATCATCCTTAAAGAGATGACAAAGGAAAAGGGGTCAGCAAGGAGGTAAATCATGAGTGCGTGGTATCTGGAAACTCATAGCCTAGTGAGGAAAACAGACAAATCATTACAGTGTAGTAGGTGCTGTACTGCCTAGGTGACAGGGACCTCTTAGAAAAAAATTTACATAAAAAAATTTTATATGGGACCTTGGAACGGAGTCTTGAAGAGTAAGTAAGAGTTTGTCTAGATGACTGGAGTAGAAGAGGAGTGACATCCTTGGCAGAGGAAATAGCATATGTAAAGACTTGGGATGTGAAATAACTTAAGTATTAGAGAAACAGTAAGTTCAAATTGTAGCTAAGATATAGGGTGTGTAGGTTGAATCAAAACAGCCCTGGTGGCTTCATGGTTAAGCCCTTGACTGCTGACCAAAAGATTGGCGGTTTGAACATACCAGCCTCTCTGCCGGAGAAAAGACCTGGTGATCTGCTTCCTTAAATATTACAGCCTGGGAAGCCCTATGGGACAGTTCTACTCTGTCCTGTAGTGTTGCTAGGAGTTGGAATTGACTCAGCGGCACACAACAACAACAACAACAACAACAACAACAACAGGTTAAATCAGCCAGATAAAATGCTGGAGTAGTATGTTGGTGACATACTGTCATGCGAAAATTGTATGAAAGGTTTCTTAACTAATTGCTTCCCAATCTTCCTGTGTCTTGGTGGATATGGAAAAGTGATAATGTTTGTAGTGTGTTCTGGGGCAAGCAGAGAATGCTACTGAAGGTTGGAGGCACGTAGCCCAGGATCTCCAGCCACCACAGGCCACGCCTGGCCTTTCTAGGGGCTGAGGGATATGAGAGGGCAACATCATGCACACCTCTTACCCATTTGTGGCACATTAATAGGAAACCTCTGGCGTAGCTGCCAGAAAGAGAACGGGTTTTATCGCCATGATCACAGTCCCTAAATGGAGTTTAATTTAGGAGGGTGCATTAAGAAAAGTGATCATTATAGAAGACGGCAGTATTGAAAAACAGAATAGTCCATGAAAGAGAAACCAAAAGTGCATAAAAAAAGGTACAATTTTATATAATACGCCAATTACCTGTTTTATTCATTCATCAAGTATTTCTTCAGGCCAGAATATGGGCAGGTGCCAAAAATACAGTGATGAACAAGATAGACAAGATCCCTACTCTCAACGAATTACAGTTGAATGGGAAAATAAGGAAAAATTGCCTCAAGGGTATGGAATTATAGTGTACTAACTGCTGTTATTTTGTAACATAGTTTTGCTCATTTGGAATTTCTGTAGATACAAAATTGCCTTTATTTCTCTGAGTATGTTTATAAACACTATTATTTTATATCCCGTAAACTCTACAGACCCACTTATCTCCCTCGCTACCATTACAGCTTAAAATCTAAGAAGTGTTTCTTTTGACATTTAACACAGTTTAAAGTTTAGATATCTGAACCACTTCTCTCTAGCAAGAAGTGGAAGGATAATTTTTATGGCCAATGCTATTCACCCCCTGTTGTCCCTGAGTTGGCACTGCAGAGCATTACTTCGTCGCCTGATAAAGAAATAAAGCCTCGTGATACCAGGGTAAAAACAGTAGCGACAGCAGAATCAAACAAGAATCTGGGCTGTTATTATGAGTAACCAACATGAGATTTCCTGTGATCAGCAAAAAGATGACATTATGTTTAGCAGTATGACCAAGAAGCCATGTAACTAGCTTCTCCCACCCAGGGATTTACAGACTGAAGGATACAAAGAAGAAATCCTGTATGTAGTCCACTTGAATTTGGACAAGCAAAGTGAAGCAGAGAAAAGGCTTTTTTTTTAATACACAAACTAAATTCAGCTTCTTAAGTTAATGTTTATTATTAGTGCTCTCAAGTTTCTTATCTAAGTAATGTAAGAAATTGCCTAGCAAGTAGGCTTATAGATTTTGCTATTGACAAAGACTGGAAGCTAATGAAGTTACACTTTCTGTGATTAGGGATGAGGTCTTGACCCTGTCTGTGTTACAGGAAATTAATTGGTATGAAGATTACACTATTGGTTTTAAAACAGTATGAAGAACAGACAAACTGTAATTCATGAAACAAAATCTGATTGACACAGTCTGAAATTCACTAAAACAGTATTTGGAATTGCAGTGCAATGGGTTTCTCTTATATATGACTTTTCTGGCCTAAGGTTTATAATTCTGCCAAAAATGATTGACTGGGCCACAGTCTCGCAAGGGATTGGTCAAGTACTATGCAAATAGGATGCATAAAATCAGCCAGTAGGATTAAGTTACGTTGCAGGGGATTGGTCAGTTTGTGGCCAAGCTGGGGCGGCCATACCTTGAAATTGATAAGGAACTTGCTTATAAGTGCCATTTCCACAGAGATTGAGGGGAACCTCACTACTATCAAGAAGAGCGTGGCTCTGAGCCCATCCTTTGGATCGATCCAGGGTCCCAGTGCTGAGAACCTCCTAGACCTAGAACAGAGAGCTGTAACACTGAAGACGGTGCAAGATGGTGAGAAAAGGAGGCAAACACAGCAGAGAAACAGCAGCAGCAGTGCAAGCAGTGAGAACCACAGGACTGGCTGTGATGGGCTTGCCAGCCATGAAGTAGGAAAGAGCTGAGTGCCTTCAGGCTGGAGGCTAGCCAGTGGAGCAGGGTGACTCTGGGCACTCGTCAGTGGAGCTAAAGAGCTATAACACTTGCCCGAGCAGTGCAGAGGACAAGAGGGCCCAGCAACGGAGGCTATCATCGGTTGGCACAAACCAAAGAAGGGCTTGCCGAGCTGAGAGCCTTCTTGGTTGGAAGCTCTCCTGATTGATGAAGTTGATCCTGTCTCCTGAGTTGTATCCTGTTACTTCCAAGTTGATCCTGATCCCAAGTTATAGCCTGTTAACTTCCCTAATAAACCACATAACTGTGAGTGTGGTCTGTGAGTTCTGCATTGCCATTGCAATGAATTATCGAACGCAGCAGAGAAGTAGAGAAGTACTATGGGAGGGCGGCGAGTAAGGGTAGCTAGTGTCAAAATGGTGAAGAGTTTAGAGAGTGGAGATATATCTGACTTCCACCTTATAGGAACCAGCTTTGTGCTGATTTTGATTCTTATCCCTCACGGGTGTAAGATGAGTTCCAATGCTAGATTTCAGGTATTATTAGAATAATTATGCGTTATAATGATGACTGTTGTGATTGAAGTTGCTTTATATTTAGGATTTCAATTTCTCTTAAGTAGATATTTATCTTCCTTCTTTTTTAAATTAATACTAGGGCATTTTGGTTTTATTTTCCAATCTGTCTTATAGTGCCAGAGTACTAGCTTTCTTCAAGTTTGTCTCCTAGGGCAGATTGCTTTGAAAGAGGTCTTTGGTGCATACGGGCATTTAGTAAGTCATGTGTCAGACATTTAATGAATATGAGATCCCATTCACAAAATAAATGATAATATCTCTGTGATAAAGTTTGTTTTCTGATATGGTACAACTATCTTTTAAATTTTTTTTTATACTTTACATAAAAACTTAAAGTATATTGACTGCCTAGATTAAGAGACAGATCCGGGTAAGATCAAATTCCTTTGGGTTTAGGAAGAAATTATAAGTCAAAATTAAAAATAATTTTGTCATTTTAAATTTGAGAAAAATCCTTTATTACTTCTGATGAAAATGTCAGTAGTCATGGAACTGTGATAAAAATAATGAAAAATCACTGGCCGGGGTCTGCTTAAATTGAAAATATTTTTTAATTAAAGTTTGACAGTATTTTGTGCTTCCATTGCCTAGCCACGTCCCATCTTATTCTTTTACTCAATTCTTTTTTGGATGTGAGTTGCTTTAATTTTTAAATTAAATGTTAAGATATGCCATACTGCCGCTTCATCTTTTTATTTCTGCACTGCTTCAGAGGCCTCATAGTTATAACAGATGATTATCATCTCTACCTTTCCTAGATTATTAAAAGGAACTACATTTTTAAAAAGAGAATGTCATGATTTTTAGTCATAGATTTTTTATTGCCATATATTTTTTATTTGGCTTACGCAGATATGTGCTATTGAAGTCCTGACTGGTGGGTAGTACTCACAATGCTTTGTTGATATTATATAAATTCTCCACAACAAAAAATCCCCTATATCAGATGCTAATTATAGTTACTAATGGAATTGTAACTATTATGGCAAGTAAAAAACCAGGTTAACCAGCAAAGCAGAATAAATAATGTAAATTTTCGAAAAATAGAAAGATTAAAAAGGTGATTTCAAAGAAAGTCTTGGGCCTTTCTTTTGGGGCCTTTCTTTTAACTCTTTCTTTACTTTTGGGTAAGTAGTTCCTTTTGCTTGCTGTCAGCTAAGAGAGCTCACTAAACATCTACCCACTTCTTCCCTAAAACATGATTTTTAGCTTTGAGTTATTATAGTTAAATGTACTACAATAGGAAATAAGAGATTTTTTTATATCATTTGTTTAAAAAAGATTTTATCTCTTTTGGCAATTTCATTTTCCATATGCAAAGTTGACTGAACTTTGTATTACTGTCAGCTGCTATATTTCAATATTTTTTTTTTTAAATTTTTTCCTTCTATTGAATTGTGATATTTGCAGTGAAGAATACTTTTTTAAAAAACTTTAAGATATCTTAGATTATAATGAATTGGATAATCATGCATTAAATGTTATTTAATCATATATCAGCCAGTTCATTTCTTTTGCCTCTGTTCCTCTTATAAAAGCCTGCCAGAAAGTTTTTGAAACACAGGGCAGGGCATGGTATGAAAAATTGATAAGTATCATTTTAATAGTATTAAACTCAACATGAGAAACCTGGAAACATGTAAGATGTTATTGTGATCCTTAGAAAAAAATTGTTTCTCTTCAAAAGAGGATAAAATGAATTTAGTCGTAGGCACATGCCCAAACAACATTAAGAAATTAATTTATTACCAAAGAGAGGAGAGCAGGGAGTAAAAAAATACTTAAGTACAGTACATGACCCTAATATCAAAGAAAAGTAAAGCCACTTAGAATATATCAGACACACTTATTCAAATCATTCAGGAATGTAATTACATACAGGTTTCATAAGCTATCAATAAGGGTTATTTCTTTTAATTTGCCACTTTTCCACATTATCGAGTGTATGAATCTCTCTCCCAAATGTTAGTACTGAAGATATACTTTACACCTCTGCTCAAGAAAACATATATACCCCAAAGAAACAAACAGAAAAATTAAGCAAATTATG